>LR999977.1:10000000-15837500 GCA_905220455.2 Deilephila porcellus | reverse complement strand
GGTAAAAAATTTCTACAAAAAGTGAAATTAGCCTCTCAGCGCCCACCTATAGGACATAGGGACTTCTGGTCTGCACTAAAATCATTTTTGGGACAACATCTAAGTTGTCCCAAAATTTGGTGCAAATCGGACCAGAAACTCCGGACCTCAAAATAGTTTTAAAACATCGCGAACGCATCAGACCGGCGCGCCCGTCAGCGGAGCACCGGAGCACCGGAGCCCCAGTGACGTAAACAAGATAAGATAAGGCGACCGAACACCTGCGGCGGTGACTGCGATAGCAAGCGCAGGCGAAAAAGAACTTTATTAGTTAAGGGTTAGTGACCAAAATTGTATAACTTACCGTGTATTTAAGACTTTATAGTATTGACCAGTGTGTGTGCCTCTGTGCACGATTAAGAATATTTTAAATAAGAAAGTTATAACCTTGAACGCCGCATCGGGGACTCGCAGCTTAGTGGTTGCTGAGACCCAACTACGGCGTCCTAGATTCGATATATATTTGTTGGTTAAATCAATTTCTGAACTCACTATAGTAATAAAGCACTTTAGAGTACTTTATATTTTAAGTAATAAAAAGACCTCCTACCATTTTTTCCAAAAATTAAGAAATAGCCAAAAATTTAATTAAATTATTTGTATATTGTAATATAAAACTTAATGGTAAAAAAAATACAAAAGTAAAATATAGAAATAGGAATACAATAAATAGAAATTAAAATAATTAGTAACTTTAAAATTGTGAAAAAGTTGTAAAAATAAAAAAATTAAAATTAATATTAAAGAACTTAAGAAATAAATAAAACATCCTAAAATTGTTCTATGAATAAGAAATTATACTTCATATAATTTTAAAACTCATAATAGTAATAAGTAAGGAATTGATAAACAAACAAATAAGTGACTCAGGGTTATCTATAACTATCTATAAATATAAATATTTATTGACAGGTATTTATTGAGCCACGTATTGGTAGATCACGGGCCAATAGGTATTTTTCGACAACATCATAGGTGGACTTCAATAGCCGGTAAATATTTATTGTGTCATCCATTGGTAATCAAACAGGCCAATAACAATTTATTGACGACATCACTGGCGGATCACTCCGGCCAATAAAAATTTATCGTAATTCATATTGGCGGATTATACTTGGCCAATAGAAATTTATCGAAGTAGCTATTGGAGGCGCAGGCCCCGCCCCCAATTAGCCTCTTGGCCAGTGGGAATTTATTGAAGTTCTCATTGGATCAATAAGCCCCGCCTCCATCTAGCCCCTTAGCCAGTGGGAATTTATTGAAGTTCTCATTGGATCAATAAGCCCCGCCCACATGCAACTAAATGTAGTGTAATTTAATTTAATTTAGATTGGATCAATAGGCCCCGCCCCCAATTAGCATCTTGGCCAGTGGGAATTTATTGAAGTCCTCATTGGATCAATAAGCCCCGCCCACATGCAACTTAATGTAAATTGATTTAATTTAATTTAGATTGGTACAATAAGCCCCGCCCCCAATTAGCCTCTTGGCCAGTGGGAATTTATTGAAGTTCTCATTGGATCAATAAGCCCCGCCCACATGTAATTTAATTTAATCTTATTTAATTTAATTTGGATTGGTACAATAAGCCCCGCCCACCTATTAACTTATCTTAGCCCCGCCTACTTGTTAAAAACAGATCCGTGGCCCTTTCCCCGCGCCCCGACGCACCATACCTCACCCCGCTGGTTTAACACTGGTCATTTCAATAACAGACCCATCGTGTGGGGTGTCCTCGGAATCGGCTCGGCGAGACCAACAAATTGGCCCCAACCAAATTCCCAAATTCCCCCCCCACCACCCAAAAATTTTAACCCTACCAATCGCTTCCCCACGAAACCTCCCCCCCCCCCCCTCCCCCCCCGCCCCCAAAAATTTTTACCTCACCCCCTCCCAATCCTATCTCGGCCAATATAGCTCGTAGACCCACTGTGTTTGGTATCCCTGGAACCGTCTTGGCGAGGGCTACAAATTGGCCCCGACAGAAATCCCAAATTCCTCCAAAAATTTCCCCCCTCCAAAAATTTTTACCTCCACAAAGATTAATCCATAAATAGCCTCCCCACGAAACCTTCCCCCCCCCCCCCCCCGCCAAAAAATACCTCACCCCCTCTAACCCTATCTCAGCCAATATAGGTCGTAGACCCACTGTGTTTGGTATCCCTGGAACCGTCTCGGCGAGCTCTGCGACTTGGCTCCGATAGATTTCCCAAATTCCTCCCTCCCCACCCCAAAAAATTAAATCCTAGATAACTTGGCCAATTTTAAAGATAAATACCTGGTGTTTGGCATCAAAACAATCGGCTCGACGAGCCCGACAACCTGGAACAGTCGGAATCCGGATAATCCGGATATCAGCAAAACCAAACTCCTACACCCTGAAATATACCCTGACTTACCTGTATTGTACCATTTACACGGGGAATCTCGCTGTTGACAGTGCTGGGCTCCACCTAGAAACCTGTAAAAAGAAAAAAGATTAGTATATAAGTAGATTAAGATTAGTTGTAAGGAATTATTGACACAGACTGGGATAATTCAAATTATCCAAAATTGTATTTACATGTATATGAGTATAGCTGCCTGAGCGGCACTAGGGACGATACGCTGGGCCACAGCGAGCTGCTTCAGACATCTTAAAAAGAAATAGGACAAAATTTTACAAACATTTTTTTAACATTTATTTTATTTGACAATTTTAACGTTTACTTTAATTGACCGTTAGTGAGCCTTTTACACTCACTAACAATATACACAATATATATCTCCTGCAAGCTCTTTACACTAGCAGGAGTAAGCAAATTGACGCATTCCCCTACACAACTTACTGCTTCTGGTCCCAAGCAACATGTTCGGCTTCCGCACACCCGCTAAAAATCCCAGAGACAAGAGCAAATCCCCGGAAAAAACACAAAGTCCGAGGGAAATCACTGGAACTAGGGTCGCGCAGGCGCGACAGAGCCTGGAATCCCAAATGGAAAACCCAGAAGGGATAGGCTCTGCCGGACCTGCGAAACCAAAGTCCAGGGGCATCCCATCGGAAACAAAGGGGACAAACAAAAAACCAGCACCGGCTATTACTGAAATAACACCGGAAAAAAGTGTAAGCATGAGCAGGTCAGCAGAGGCAAAGGCCTGCCTCATGAAAATAAAGCTGCAGATCAACAATAGCCGGAACATAAAAACGGAGATTAAGAACGATGTGCTGGAGGCGACCGAAAGACTCTACAAATTGGTAACCGAAAGTGAAGGAGAGAGGAAGAGGGAGCAAAGGAAGGACAAGACAGATAGGACTGAAAGCCCTGACCCTGCTGCAAAAGCAAAATCAGAGGAAAAGGATCGGATAGGACAAGAACAATTGATCAAAAAACTTGAGGAACATAGTGAAATGTTACAAAAAAGTAAGGAAGAAATGGAGAAACTAAAAGATGAAATAAAAATACATAGGGAGGAACTAAAAGAAGGGAAAACTTACGCAGCAGCGGTAATGGAGCCCAAAAGAGTGGCACAAGTAGAGAGGCCAATGCACTCCATCGTGATAACCGCAGAGGATGAAAAGGCATCGGGAGAGGAAGTATTCGAAAGAATACGAACCACTCTCAATGCCAGAGAGGAAGGGATGAAGATAGATAGGATGAGAAAGGCAAGAGACAGGAAAGTGATTGTTGGATGCAAATCTAAGGAGGAAATTGGAAGGATAAAGGACAGATTAAGGAAAGATGGAAAGGGCCTAAACGTAGAGGAGGTTCAGAACAAGGAGCCGATGGTCCTACTGAAGGATGTCCTCTCCTACAACACCGATGAGGACATAGTGCGAGCACTCATCAGCCAGAATAAAGACCTACTAGGGGACTTTGGTGGCGATGAAAAAAGCCTAAGGGTCAAGTTTAGGAGGAGGGCGAGAAACCCTCACGCATCGCACGTGGCGGTGCAGGTGCCACCGTCGGTGTGGAAGCGCTTCACAGAGGCCGGAGCAGTCCACATCGACGTGCAAAGAGTGAGGGTCGAAGATCAGTCCCCTCTGATTCAGTGTTCGCGCTGTCTGGGCTATGGGCACGGTAAACGGTTCTGCCGGGAGCAGGTGGACGTGTGCAGTCACTGCGGGGGAGCCCACCACAGGTCAGAGTGTGCTGACTGGTTGGCCAGGGTGCCCCCGTCGTGCTGCAATTGCACGAAAGCCAAGCTGGGCGGAGCCGGGCACAATGCCTTTAGCCCAGAGTGCCCTGTGAGGCGAAAGTGGGATATCCTGGCGAGATCCGCAGTAGCGTATTGCTAAGGTGGATCCCAGGAACCCAGGTCAGACCTCTACCCCAGCAGACGCGAAGCCGGCATCCGTGGCGCAAGCCAACCTCCAGAGGAAACAACTAGCTACGCTAGAGTTTCTTCTGGAGGCAGAACAGCGGAAGGTCGACTTCGCGTTACTCCAGGAGCCGTACGTGGGAGGTCAAGGTAGAATGAGAGACCACCGGGGGGTTAGAATCTTCCAGGGAGATAACGGGCACGGGGCCGTAGTCAAGTCGGCCATTGCAGTGTTCAATGACGACTTGACTGTGACCCAATGCCCGTCCCTGACCACCACTAACATCACGGTGGTGAAGATCCAAACCGGGACCCGAGAATTAGTGGTCATCTCGTTCTACTTTGAACCCGATAAACCCATAGGGCCATACCTGGAGCAACTGGGGGACATAGTCGGAAAACTGGGATCCCGCAATATCCTCATAGGGGGCGACACCAACGCCAAAAGCGTTTGGTGGGGCAGCGGGGACACTGACAGCAGGGGGGAGGATGTGGCAGGGATGCTAGAAGAGCATGGACTTCAGGTGCTCAACGACGGCTTCCGGCCAACCTTCGAGACCGTGAGAGGAGGTAGGACTCTCACGAGTCACATAGACATAACGGCATGCACCGCGGATATCCTGAACCTGGTGGAAGACTGGAAGGTTGACGATTCAATGGCGAACTCGGACCACAATGCAATTACTTTTAAAATAAATAAAATAAAAACTAAAAATGTAAAAGAGAAAATAAAATCTACAAGGAAATACAACACAAAAAAAGCAAATTGGGAATATTTTAGTGAAAAACTTGAACAATTTATAATAGAAAAAGAAATAAACATAAATAAAATAAATAACATAAATAATAAAATCGATTTGGATCAAATTATAGAAAATTACATAGAAACAATTATAAAAACCTGTAAGAAAACTATACCTGAAATAAAAAACAAAAACAAATTTAACTTACCTTGGTGGACGAAGGAACTCGCCAAACTGAAGCAGGAGGTCACCACCAGGAAACGGAGAATCCGATGTGCAGCGCCCGTACGAAGATCAAAAGTCGTCGATGAGTACCTGAAATCAAAAGAGAAGTATGAATCCGAAGCAAAAGCAGCACAAATAAATAGTTGGAAGGACTTCTGTAAACTCCAGAATAAGGAAAACATATGGCAAGGAGTTTACAGATGCATCGGCAAAGTATCCAAGAGATACGAAGACCTGCCACTGACTCTCGCTGGACAGACCCTTAGTGCTAGAGAATCCGCCGAGCTCCTGGCAGTAACATTCTACCCAGAGGACAATGAAGCTGAAGATAACTCAGAACATCAGAGTATAAGAGAAACAGCCGCACGAGTAAATGACGAAGTCAATGCTGAGACCCATGACCCACCATTTACAATCGAGGAACTACACGCGGCTGCAGACAGCTTCAACCACAAGAAAGCCCCTGGAGCAGATGGCCTAACGGCCGACATCTGTAAGCGAGCTATCGACAAGCATCCGGAGTTATACCTATCACTGGCGAACAAATGTCTGGAACTTGGCCACTTCCCCAGGATTTGGAAGGAGGCGACGGTGGTCATCCTGAGGAAGCCGGCCAAGGAGGACTACACCAAGGTGAAGTCCTACAGACCAATTGGGCTTTTGCCAGTGATGGGTAAAATTCTGGAGAAGATGGTGGTGGGTCGAGTGAGGTGGCATCTTCACCCGAGGACAAGCCCCCGACAGTTTGGCTTTATGCCCCAGAGGAGCACCGAGGACTCCCTCTATGTCCTAATGAATTATATACGCGGAAAAATAAAAGACAAAAAGATCGTTTTGATAATATCATTGGACATAGAGGGAGCCTTCGATAGCGCCTGGTGGCCGGCTATTAGAGTCAGACTGTCGGAGGAAGGTTGCCCGATTAACATCAGACGGGTGATTGATAGCTACCTCGAGAGCAGGAAGGTAAAACTTCGTTACGCAGGCGAGGAGTGCGAAAGGTGGACCTCCAAAGGATGTGTTCAAGGCTCCATTGGAGGTCCAACCTTTTGGAACCTGCTCCTCGACCCACTGCTGATAGAGCTCGACAGAAGGGGCAGTTACTGCCAGGCGTTCGCGGATGATGTGGTGCTCGCATTTGATGGAGATGAAATGGCCAAGATCCAACGCCAGGCCAATGAAACCCTCGCCTATGTGAGGGATTGGGGAATCAGAAATAAGCTCAAATTCGCGCCCCAAAAAACCAAAGCGATGGTCCTGACGCGGAGGCTTAAGTACGATTCCCCAATCCTTCACATGGGTGGGGTCGACATTGGCCTGGAAAAGGAAATAAAGATACTCGGGGTCACAATCGATAGCGGGCTAACATTCCGGACACACATCGCCGAGGTATGCAGAAAGGCCTTGGCATTCTATAACAAGCTCTCCCGGGCGGCGAAGCTCCAGTGGGGCTTGGGACCAGAAGTAATAAAATTGCTATACACGGCTGTTGTCGAGCCGACAATTTTATATGCGGCAAGCGTCTGGGCCCCAGCCGCACATAAGCTAGGTGTTAGGAGGCAGCTCGCTGTGGTGCAACGGGGCTTTGCGCAAAAGCTCACGAAGGCATACAGGACGGTCTCACTAAACTCGGCCCTACTGCTCGCGGGGATAATCCCTCTTGACATCCGTGTCAGGGAAAATGCTTCCCTGTACGAGGTCAGGAGGGGTTATTCCCAGCGGGTAGTGGGAGACCGGGAGGTGGAACGTCCTGTGGCCTTCGGAAAGCTTAACCACCCAGCGCAAAGGGGTGCGGTACGCTACCGATGCCTGGGGGACGGCGCAGAAGTCGACCAGCTGGCTGAAATAGGCCTTAGCATTTTTACGGACGGTAGTAAGATCCGGGGCAAGGTCGGAGCGGCGGTATCCATTTGGGAGAACGCCGCTGAGAAAAAATGCATTAAGCTCAAGCTGGAGGACTTCTGCACGGTCTACCAGGCAGAGTTGCTGGCCCTGCACAGGGCCGTGGAAGAAGCGGTTAAAAGTGGGAGACCGCAGTGCAGCATCCTAAGCGACTCGAGGGCAGTGCTTGAGACTGTCGCCAGTGGTGTTTCCCTGCATCCCCTGGCGTTCGAGGTAAATAACATCTTGTACTCGGCATCCGAACGCGGCCAAATAATAGAGTTATTTTGGTTAAAAGCCCACGCAGGATTGCAGGGAAACGAGCGGGCAGACGAGCTCGCGAAGGATGCGGCACTGAGGCTCAAGACGCGGCCCCATTACGATAGGTGTCCCGTTTCGTTCGTCAAAAGACAAATCCGCAAGGAGTCGATTGACGAATGGAACGGGCGCTACGTGATGGGAGAAACCGCGTCAACCACTAAACTCTTCTTCCCCGACGCTGTGGAGGCCCATCAATTGGTACGTAAAATCGCGATCGACCCGATCACGACACAGGTGTTCACGGGGCATGGCGGGTTCTCCGAGTACTTGCATCGGTTCAAGTGCAAGGAGAGCCCGGCATGCATCTGTGACCCGGTCGTGAGCGAGTCGATCGTGCACGCACTCGTGGAGTGCCCCGTGCACGCTCTGTGCAGATATAATATCGAACATGAACTCGACATAAAAATTACTGTCAATAATTTTAGCACACTATTAAAAGATAAATATAGAAGGTATAAATTCATAGAATATTGTAAGGAAATAGCCATAAAAGTAATAAAACGTAATAAGTAGAAAATAAGTTAGACTAAGTATATAATATAAGATTATATAGCTTTAGTAACATAAGAAAGGATGTAATTAGAATTAAATACCTAGAATTAAGATAGAATAAGTACAATGTAAGATAGAATAAGTAAAATGTAAAAGAAAGTTATTATAAATAAATTACCCCGTAGTTAGTACACACTAGGCCATAAGTAGGACCTCCCTACGAAGGAGATAGGCCATAAGGAGGATCTCCCAAAGAAGGAGATAGGGATAGATAGGAGTAAGTATGACACTAGAGAGGTTTTATAAATGACTCTGACCTATGTTAGGGGAACGAGGGGGGGCTAAACGCCCCCAAAAAAAAAAAAAAAAAAAAAAAAAAAAAAAAAAACCTAACCTAACCTAACCTAACCTAACCTAACCTAACCTAACCTAACCTAACCTAACCTAACCTAACCTAACCTAACCTAACCTAACCTAACCTAACCTAACCTAACCTAACCTAACCTAACCTAACCTAACCTAACCTAACCTAACCTAACCTAACCTAACCTAACCTAACCTAACCTAACCTAACCTAACCTAACCTAACCTAACCTAACCTAACCTAACCTAACCTAACCTAACCTAACCTAACCTAACCTAACCTAACCTAACCTAACCTAACCTAACCTAACCTAACCTAACCTAACCTAACCTAACCTAACCTAACCTAACCTAACCTAACCTAACCTAACCTAACCTAACCTAACCTAACCTAACCTAACCTAACCTAACCTAACCTAACCTAACCTAACCTAACCTAACCTAACCTAACCTAACCTAACCTAACCTAACCTAACCTAACCTAACCTAACCTAACCTAACCTAACCTAACCTAACCTAACCTAACCTAACCTAACCTAACCTAACCTAACCTAACCTAACCTAACCTAACCGAAACATGCGAAAAATCCATACCTAAAATAAAAGCAAAAAACAAATTAAACTTACCTTGGTGGACGAAGGAGCTTGCTAAGATGAAGCAGGAGGTCACCACCAGGAAACGGAGAATCCGCTGTGCAGCGCCCGTGCGAAGGTCGAAGGTCGTCGATGAGTACCTGAAAGCAAAAGAAAAATATGAAACAGAAGCGAAAAGAGCCCAGATAAATAGCTGGAAGGAATTCTGTAAGACGCAAAATAATGAAAATATCTGGGAAGGGGTCTATAGATGTATCGGGAAAGTCAAGAAAAGACAGGAAGACCTGCCATTGACTCTAGCTGGACAGACCCTTAGTGCGAAAGAGTCGGCTGAGCTCCTGGCAGTAACCTTTTATCCGAGGGACAATGAAGAGGAAGACAACTCAGACCACCAGAGTATAAGAGAAACAGCCGCACGAGTAAATGACGAAGTCAATGCTGAGACCCATGACCCACCATTTACAATCGAAGAACTATACGCGGCTGCATACAGCTTCAATCCCAAGAAAGCCCCCGGTGCAGACGGCTTAACGGCCGAGATCTGTAAGAGAGCTATCGAGAGAGACCCGGAATTATACCTATCACTGGCAAACAAATGTCTGGAACTTGGCCACTTCCCTAGGATTTGGAAGGAGGCGACAGTGGTTATCCTTAGGAAGCCGGCCAAGGAGGACTACACTAGTGTGAAGTCCTACAGACCGATTGGACTTTTGCCAGTGATGGGTAAAATCCTGGAAAAGATGGTGGTGGGTCGAGTGAGGTGGCATCTTCACCCGAGGATGAACCCCCGACAGTTTGGCTTTATGCCCCAGAGGAGCACCGAGGACTCCCTCTATGTCCTCGTGAAATATATACGCGAGAAAATACAAGAAAAGAAAATAGTAGTGATCGTATCACTGGACATAGAGGGAGCCTTCGACAGCGCCTGGTGGCCGGCAATTAGAGTCAGACTGTCGGAGGAGGGATGCCCGATTAACATCCGAAGGGTGATAGATAGCTACCTCGAGAGCAGGAAGGTAAAACTCCGCTACGCGGGAGAGGAGTGTGAAAGGTGGACCTCCAAGGGATGCGTTCAAGGCTCCATTGGGGGTCCAACCTTTTGGAACCTGCTCCTCGACCCACTACTATCGGAGCTCGATAGAAGGGGCAGTTACTGCCAGGCGTTCGCCGACGATGTAGTGCTCGCATTTGAAGGACACGAAATGGCTAAAATCCAACGCCAGGCCAACGAAACTCTCGCCTATGTGAGGGATTGGGGAATAAGAAATAAGCTGAAATTCGCACCGCACAAAACGAAAGCGATGGTGCTGACGCGGAAGCTGAAATACGATTCCCCAATCCTTCACATGGGAGGAGTGGACATTGGCCTGGAAAAAGAAATTAAAATCCTGGGGGTAATTGTGGACAGCGGGCTGAACTTCAAGGCGCACGTCACCGAAGTGTGTAGAAAGGCAATTGCCTTCTACAACCAGTTATCTCGGGCGGCAAAGCTGCAGTGGGGCTTGGGACCGGAAGTGATAAAGCTATTATATACGGCGGTAGTGGAGCCTATAATACTATACGCTTCAAGTGTGTGGGCCCCAGCAACGGACAAGCTAGGCGTAAAAAAGCAGCTCGCTGTGGTACAGCGGGGATTCGCGCAAAAGCTCACGAAGGCCTACAGGACGGTCTCACTAAACTCGGCCCTACTGCTCGCCGGGATACTCCCTCTTGACATTCGAGTCAGGGAAAATGCTTCCCTGTACGAGGTCAGGAGGGGCTATTCGCGGCGGGCGGTGGGAGACCGGGAGGTGGAACGTCCTGTGGCCTTCGAGAGACTTAAACATCCAGCGCAGAGAGGTGCGGTTCGGTACCAGTGCCTGCAGGATGGTGCAGAGGTTGACCAGTTAGCTAACACCGGGTACAGTATATATACAGACGGGAGTAAGATCGAGGGTAGGGTTGGAGCGGCGATCTCCATATGGGAGAACGCCGCTGAAAAGAAAAGCGTGAAGCTGAAACTGGACAACTTCTGCACCGTCTATCAGGCGGAATTGCTGGCCCTGCACAGGGCCGTGGAAGAAGCGGTGAAAAGTGGGAGGCCGCAGTGCAGCATCCTGAGCGACTCGAGAGCCGCGCTGGAAACTGTAGCAAGCGGCATCTCCCTGCATCCCCTTGCGTTCGAAATTAACAACAATTTGCAGATAGCTAACGAACGCGGCAAAATAATTAAATTATTTTGGATTAAGGCACACGCGGGGTTGCAGGGAAATGAACGGGCAGACGAGCTCGCGAAGGATGCTGCGCTGAGGCTCAAGACGAGGCCCCATTATGATAGATGCCCCGTTTCGTTCGTCAAGAGACAAATCCGAAAGGAGTCTGTTGACGAATGGAACGGGCGCTACATGATGGGGGAAACCGCGTCGACCACTAAGCTCTTCTTCCCCGACGCTGTGGAGGCCCACCAGCTGGTACGCAAAGTTGTGATCGACCCGGTCACGACACAGGTCTTTACGGGGCATGGCGGGTTCTCCGAGTACCTGAACAGGTTCAAGTGCAAGGAGAGCCCGGCATGCATCTGTGACCCAGCCGTGAGCGAGTCGATCATACACGCACTGGTAGAGTGCCCGGTGCACCTATTGGACAGACACAATATTGAAAGTGAGCTGGACATAAACATAAATGTAAATAATTTTAAAATGTTAATTAGAGATAAGAATACTAGGTATAAGTTCATAAAATATTGTAGAAAAGTAGCACTAAGAGTAATAAAAAGAAACAAGTAGGAATAAGTTAGGCTAAGTATATAATTTGATGATTATATCACTCTAGCAACAAAATAAATGTATATTAGAACCTAAGACCTAGAATAAGATAGATGTAAGAACAATGTAAATAGATGATCATATTAAAAAACGAACACAATAACAATAAAAAACAAACCCTTAGTTTAAGATACATAGGCCATAAGCAGGACCTCCCTACGAAGGAGATAGGCTATCAGTAGGATCTCCCAACGAAGGAGATAGGATCAGTAGTTAGGAGTAAGTATGACACATACAGAAGGCACGAAAAGACTCTGACCTTAGTTAGGGGAACGAGGGGGGGCTAAACGCCCCCAAAAAAAAAAAAAAAAAAAAAAAAAAAAAAAACCTAACCTAACCTAACCTAACCTAACCTAACCTAACCTAACCTAACCTAACCTAACCTAACCTAACCTAACCTAACCTAACCTAACCTAACCTAACCTAACCTAACCTAACCTAACCTAACCTAACCTAACCTAACCTAACCTAACCTAACCTAACCTAACCTAACCTAACCTAACCTGACCTAACCTAACCTAACCTAACCTAACCTAACCTAACCTAACCTAACCTAACCTAACCTAACCTAACCTAACCTAACCTAACCTAACCTAACCTAACCTAACCTAACCTAACCTAACCTAACCTAACCTAACCTAACCTAACCTAACCTAACCTAACCTAACCTAACCTAACCTAACCTAACCTAACCTAACCTAACCTAACCTAACCTAACCTAACCTAACCTAACCTAACCTAACCTAACCTAACCTAACCTAACCTAACCTAACCTAACCTAACCTAACCTAACCTAACCTAACCTAACCTAACCTAACCTAACCTAACCTAACCTAACCTAACCTAACCTAACCTAACCTAACCTAACCTAACCTAACCTAACCTAACCTAACCTAACCTAACCTAACCTAACCTAACCTAACCTAACCTAACCTAACCTAACCTAACCTAACCTAACCTAACCTAACCTAACCTAACCTAACCTAACCTAACCTAACCTAACCTAACCTAACCTAACCTAACCTAACCTAACCTAACCTAACCTAACCTAACCTAACCTAACCTAACCTAACCTAACCTAACCTAACCTAACCTTTTTTTTTTTTTTTTTTTTTTTTTTTTTCTCGCGGGGAAAATCCCTTTACGGACCATCCCACCCCCGAAGGGGCGAGGGTGTGTCGGACTCACCGGCGCCTTCCGAGCCCAGCGAAGATGTTGTGCCGCCCGTGGATGTGGACGGGCGGCCGCTGGGTCGGGTCCCTACCGTAAATCTACGCGCCGAAATACCGACTAAAAACCCCGCGTCGGCCACCATCGGTGCACTTCAGAGACGGCCCCGGGATACCGTTGATACAGAGCGCGCCGGGACCGCCTCTATGTGCACTGCCGCTGTTGCGACGCGACATGAGACGCGTGTTGCGTCACGTCTCGGGGGCCGCCAAGGTAGGGACGGCGTCCGGCGCCGGGTTAGGTGACATCCCGGCGCCTCCTTCGTCTTCTGTGGCGACGGGCGGGATCGGTCTGCTCCCGATCTCGCTCGGCGCTCTCCTTCTGCGACATGATACATTCGCAGAAGGAGAGCATGGCTCGCCACGACCTCTTACTGCCGACCATGGCGGCGACCACGGCCGGCAGCGAGAGGTCTCTTCCTACGACCGCGTAGAGAGCGCTGCGCTCCTCGTCCCAGGCTGGGCACTCCTCCAGCGTGTGCTGGGCCGTGTCCTCACGGCAGTTGCCACAATGGTGGCACACGGCGGACTCCTCAGCTCCGGCTATGCGACACAGGTACGCACCGAAGCAGCCGTGCCCGGTGAGCACCTGCGTCAGCCGGAATGTCGGCGCACCGTGGCGCCTGTCCAGCCACTGCTCGAGGACAGGTCGCACTGCCGCGACGGTCCTCACGCCAGCACTCGGGCTCTCCAGCCTGGAACGCCACTCCTCCACGGCGGTCCTGCGGAGGGAGGCCAACATGGCCTCGACCTCACGGGGGACCAACCTCTGCCCACGCCCGGACGCCTCCTCTCGTCGGAAGAAAGCCGACGAGAGGGTCTTTGCGTCCAGCACCCAGGGCAGAGTTCCCGCCAATACGCAGGCCGCCTCATGCGAGACCGTGCGGTAGCCCCTGATAATCCGCTGCGCCACCATGCGCTGCGGACGATGCAGCAGGCGGACGCAGCGATCGCCCAGGGACTCGGCCCAAACGGGACACCCGTAGAGGGCCATGGACCGCACGACTCCAGCATACAAGTTTCGGCAAGGGATGCCAGGACCATCAGTGTTGGGCAACAGGCGCCCCAGTGCGCCCGCCGCCCTCACCAGCTTCGGCGACAACTCCTCGAAATGCGCACGGAAATCCCATCGACTGTCGAGGACGAGACCGAGGTATTTCATCCTCGAGCCGACGGGAATCCGCACGCCCTCCACCGTGATGTGGGCCCCAGGCGGAGGCCCACACTGAGGACCGTGGAAACACACGGCCTCGGTCTTGTTGAGGGCCACCGTGAGGCCCAGTCGCCGAATCCTGCCCACCACCAGTCCGGTACCGAACGAGGCGAGCAGGGCGGACCTCTGGAATGTCCTGGCCGTCGCTGTCACCAACGTGTCGTCCGCGTAGCAGACGACAGCGACGCCCCGAAGGTTGGTACCACGGAGCACCCAGTCATAGCCGATGTTCCACAGGAGGGGGCCGAGAACCGACCCCTGCGGAACACCGCACGACACCGCTCTGCGATGCCACCCGTTGGCGCCCGGATACACCACGCACCTGTCAGACAAGTACGCGTGCACCAGACGCCGGAGATAGGGCGGCACCTCGTGGTACCGCAGTGCTTCTTCGATGCAGGCCCAGGGCATGGTGTTGAACGCGTTGGCGATGTCGAGAGACACCGCCACCACGACCCTACCCCGGGACACCGCATGCTCCGCTTGTGCCTTGACCCGCAGGATCGCGTGCACTGTCGACCGGCCCCGCCGGAACCCGAACTGGCAGTCCGCCAAGTCCGGGCCCGTGTCCTCCAAATGCTCGACGAGGCGCGCGTGGACTATGCGCTCAAAGAGCTTGCACACCTCGTCGAGCAAAACGATGGGCCGGTAGGCCGACGGCGAGTCTGCGGGTCGCCCCTCCTTGCGGAGCAGGACAAGCTTGCCCGTCTTCCACCGCGACGGGAAGATGCCCTGCTCAAGGCACGCGGAGAAAAGGCCGCGGAGCCTCGTACCCAGCGACTCGACAGCCAGCACCCAGACACGACCGGGCACCCCGTCGAGCCCCGGGGCCGAGTTCTTGCTCCGCAGCCGAAGCACTGCCGCCTCTAGCTCTTGCGGCGACACCTCCGGGATATCCCTTGCCGAAACCAACGACGATGACGCCGGTGGACGTGGCGCCATCGGTGGAGGAGTGAACTCCTCGGTGGCCGGAAACAAGGCCGCGACGACGTCCTCCAAAAGTTCGGTCCGGAGACTCTGTGTCAGTGGGGGCGCCCATGGGCGGAGTTTCCTCAACGCCACACGGTACGGACGCCCCCATGGATCTCTGTCCAGAGACCTCCGGAACTCTACGTTCGCCGCGGCCTTCGCTTGCGCGATGGCCACCCGCAGCGCTCTCTTCGCCTCTCTGTGGAGGTCGAGAAGGTGCCGCCCTTGCTCGTCGTCGCCGGGTCTACGTGTCCGACGACGACGGTGCCTGGCGAGTCGGCGGCGCGCGACCATGCAAGCCGCGCGCAGCTCTGTGAGCTCGGCCGACCACCAGTACACCTGGCGCTTCGCCGGGAGGCGGGTGACCCGGGGCATGGCCGCGTCGCAGACTCGCGACATCGCCACCCCGAACCATTCCGCCTCTTGCTCGACCCGCACCGGCCCATCCGGTACGGGGAGCCACGCCTGAATAATGGCGGCTTCCTTCGCGGCCTCCACATCGAGACGCTTCGCGGCCCAACGTTGGCCGCCCGTGAATCGGGCAGTCGGACCACCACCGGACTGACGGGTGGAGACCTGGGAGGTCGAGACGCTGTACCGAATGTAGAGATGATCGGACAGCGTCTCTTCCTCGACCAAAACCCTCCAGTCCCGAACACGGCGGGCAAGGGCCGGGGTGGCGAACGTCACGTCCACCACCGAACCGCCGTTGTGCCGCACGCACGTGTTCTCCGACCCCCGATTCAGGACGACCAACCCGATGGAGATCGCCCATTCCTCCAGGGCCTCGCCCCGCGCGTTGGTCACCGACGAACCCCAAGCCAAGGATTTGGCGTTGAAGTCGCCGGCTACAAGCACGGGGCGAGGCTGGCTGTCAAGCTGCACCAGGGCCCCCAGGCGCGCGAGAAAGCTCTCGAATTCCGCCTGGGACCTGTTGGGAGAGAAATAGACTCCTACTACCCACACCCCTCCCACCAAGACCGCCACGCATCCCGCACCCTTCGCTACTTTTTCGAAGGGCGGAGAGCCGGCAGCGCCCCGAGTGATTACGGCCACCGAGCCATCAAGGTCCCCCGCCCAGTCGTCGCGGGCAGGGACAGAGTATGGCTCGGCGACCACAGCCACGTGAATTGACCACTGCGCCAGGGATTGAACAAGCAACTGTTGTGCTCCGACGCAGTGGTTGATGTTCGCCTGGAGGAAATGAAGCTCCATCTAAGTATGGGCGATCTCCATCGCTTCAGGGCGGGACGGTTGCGGCCGCGTCGCAACCCCGGCTCCCACACCGCGTTGAGAACGGTGCGGGACCGAGGAGGCAGCGCAGGCCTTGCCGCCCACCCGGTGGTCCGCGGGTTTTCCCGCATCCGCGCAGATTGCGCAGTGCGGGTCCGCGGAACACTCCCGGGCCTTATGGCCCGATTGACCGCAGCGGTAGCAGAGCCCGCTACGGTCGCACTCTCCGGTGCATTGCACCCGCACATGCCACTTATTGAGGCATCGGAAGCAACGAAGGGGCCGGGCCTCGAGCAGCCGCACTGCCGCCGCCACCCAGCCCACCAGGACACGCCCCGCCTTCACTACTTTCTCCGCTGCCTTCGCTGGGCAGCGGAGCCACACCGCACCCAGGCCCGAACGCTCGTCTCGGATCTCCCCGACCTTAACGTCGTCAGGGGAGCATTCGCCGAGACGGGCGATGGCCGCTGCGACTGCCTCGGGGGTGGCTGAGGCGTCCAACCCCGAGACGCGCAGCTCCGCAGTCTTCGCGGGCCGGGAGACGCGAACGTCCTCCTCCGACCCACGAAGGACCTCCCTCATTTTGACACTGAGGGAGTCGGCCTTCGCCTCCGACTCAGGCCCGGGCACCTCGAAGAGATAGGCCCCGGTGGCTATCCGCCTTGACTTAAGCCCGGCTGCGATGCCAAGGCTGGCCAGGTCCACCTTCGTCTGGACCTCACGCAGGACTTGTGCGTACGTAACTCCCCGCTTCAACGCCTCCGGCGTCACCGTGAGCGTCACGGCGGCCTTTCGCGGGAGGCGGAGCTGGGGAGCAGCCCTGCGTGGGGCCTGGACCGGCTGTTGGGCCGCCCGGGACTTCTTCTTGCCCCTCTTTGCCACCACAGTCCACGGAGTCTCCGTGGATGTGGTGGGTTGAAGGGGCGGGTGTGGCGTCTGCGACCGAGGCGGGGCGCGCTTCCGGTTGCCTCGCTTGCGCCCGCGGGACTCCCGAGAGGCGACTGGCGGCGGAGCCATCGAGGCTGCGGTCGGTCGGGTTGCTGGTGCCGCCGCAGGGGCAGCTGGTGCGGGGCGGCCAGCGGCTGCAGGGGCAGCCTTCTGCTTCCCCGCTCTTAGAGCCGGCCATGAGGCGGCCGCTATCCCCGCGACGGGTGGCTTCGGGGCTGCCTTGGTCTTAGCCCGGTCGGCAGCCAGCGGAGGGCGGAGAATCGGCTCCGGAGGTAGCCGCATGGCGATCGCCTCTAGTTTGGCGTCCACTTTTGCCATGTGCACCTCCAGCAGCTGCTTCATGACGTCCGACCCCGGAGCGCCGGACGCCATTTCAGCCACAGGCTTCCGCTGCGACCCGACCGTCGCCATCAGGTCGTCGAGCATCTTGCCCTGCGTGGTGAGGGCCGCCTCCAACGCCGTCACTTTCTGGCGGAGATTGCGGTTCTCCGCCTCGACCCTGGCGAGCTCCGCAGAGGACGGCTCTTGCGCCAACGCCAGCAGCTCCGACACGCTCTCATTTATGTCCCGAACATAAGTGCCCTTAAGGTGTCGGGACGTGCGAGAGACGTGCTGGAGCCGCTTAGCCATCCGCATGAGGGCCTCACTCCGGGTAACCGGCGGCGCCTCCTGTGGAGCCGGCTTTGTCCACGGATGCGCCTCCTTGGCCTTTCGTAGATTGGCCTCATCCGCCTCCATCGCCTCGGCCTCTGCGGTGCGCTCCTTTTCGAGGGCAGCCTCGTAAGCCGCCTGCGCCCTGCCGACGGCGGCGTCATCTTCTCCCGTGCTCCTGGCTGGAGCCG
This sequence comes from Deilephila porcellus, assembly GCA_905220455.2. NCBI lineage: Eukaryota > Metazoa > Arthropoda > Insecta > Lepidoptera > Sphingidae > Deilephila > Deilephila porcellus. The sequence goes on along the minus strand of LR999977.1, from coordinate 15,819,305 downwards.
GGGGCCTTCGCATCGGCTTTTTGGTGGCAGCACGGGAGTCCGTTTCCGCCGTACTGCCACCATCGCTAGCCCTCTGCCGCTTCTCCGCCGGACGCGGCCTAGTGCGGCTTCTCTTCGCATGCGAAGAGTCGCTGCTCATCCCGGACTCCGAATCGAAGTCACGGGATGGCGCGTTCCTCTCCGCAGGCGCTCCTGATGCTGAAGGTGCCCGACTGGACGCTTCGGATGCATCCGAGCCTGGCAACCTTTCTACCACCACCGAACAAGATTTAGTTTTAGTTTTAATTGTATTGGATATATTCATTGTTATTCCCACGAGTATGGGGGAAAGGAAGGTCCGCCCAGGCAGTGCCCCCTGTACCTGGGTAAGCCTAGCGTAACCCGCCAGAGGGTCGGCCGGTACTCTGGCGGGGGTCGCACTAGAGACTGAACTGCCCATCAGCCATGCATCCCTTCGCGGTGCGCCGCCGCTTGGGATTCGGGGTACTTTTTATAGAGGCATCCTCCCTCGCGGTCCGGGCGGTTAAGCCAAGACCCTCGGTCCGGCAGGAGTGCGAGACATGACCACAAACCTCACAACCGGATTACGATATACGACGGCGACCGTGGGAGGGACACTCCCACAGCCCGCCCGGCGGCGGGGTAAGCGCACACCGGGCCCGCCGAAACCTCCGGGACAGAACCGGAGGGCGACCCAAATAAAAGGGTCTCGCCTGCAACGACAGATGGAGGCGGCCGCGACAAAAGACAGCGACCGCCAAACCCCCTGCCCTCCCCGTCGGATATTCGCCGTCGGCCATAGTAGTTGCAGAACTGCAACTACGATGACCCACGTTGCCCAGGGTGCACCACGTGGAGGTTCCCGACATAGCACCCCAACCTAACCTAACCTAACCAGAGTCGCAAGCCACCCGCAGCCACGAGCGCATCGTTTTTCCCCCGCTCCGCAAGTTTTAAATCATTAAAATCGGAAAGTGGTGGAAAAAGTTCCCGAAAGTTCGCGAAAGTTTGCACAGCTTACCACCCCAGTGCAAGTGTTGCCGTGTGTAAAAATCGCGAGCTTAAAGCCGAAAACCGCGCTTTTCCGGGACTTTTAGTGTTTTCACTAAATTATAAAAAGTGAAAGTTGAGTGCGCTGCCTAAAGTAAATCGACGACGTAGTGTTTTTCCGGTGCAGTAGTGAAGATCTCAATGGAGACCAGTGTCTGATCCAAGTTTTGGATTTTTCTCGTGTGTAGTTCTTGTGATATTACCAGAAATAGGTTTTCGTCACGCGGCAGAGAAGCCGAAGGAGACTTCCTTGACGGAAGGGCTACACACCATCAGACAGAGGAGAACTTCCCTTACCTGGTCATCCACTCAGAAACAATTTTGAACGTGAGTTGTGACAGCTATTTACATCTTGGTGGTTGGAAAATTTTGGTCACTTTTCAGAACCTTGTAGGAGCCGAAAACGATCTGTGACCCCTTAACATTTTTGTTAGACCTGAAGGGGCTGTTCATCAGGTATACTGGTGAGTAAAAATTTTTTGAATCCACCAGTATTTCGGTTTTTTGCAGGGCGAAAACCAACCAAGAGTAACTTTCAAGGCTACGTTGCAACTGCGTAATTGTTTGTATTGTGCCGGAATTGTAACACTGTGTGTGACTCCGTGTTCCTCTGTGCGTAGTAGCGAGTGCTGCGTAGTGGAAGTTTCCATCCTCGGTTGACAACAACAAGTGAGTCACCGCACGGCTTGCAGTCGGTGGATTTCGAGTAAACAACACCTACTCTCGAATAGACGGTTCTGGAAGTCCCTCTACAACTACCAGAGCCGATTCCACCTGACCCCTCGGTGACGTCACATTGTCAACGAGCGCGGACCCCGAAGGCCGAGCAGCTCCGAAGCCCAGTCTCCTTCCCGACCGATCTCCTTTCCCTTTCCCGACCCCGACCAAAACTCCCCCCCCCCAAAATTTTTACCCCCCCCCCCACCCCCCGCCTTCACCCCCTCGGAGGTGAAGATTCCCCCCCACTTCCCCGCAAATTTTTTGCCTCACCCCCTCCCGTCCTAACTTCCCCAGTATTGGGCTTGGAGACCCGTTTTAGGGTTCAAATTGTAGGTCTCTTCAAGGCCTACAATCCCTGCCCGGCAAAAGTCTCAAGTTGTACCCGGTTACTTTTCGGAAATTTTTCGGTTTTAAAAATTGTTTAAATTCTTAATATTGAATTCTAAATTTTACCCATTTTTAGGGCTTTTAACCGGTGCGACTCCGCACACGTCGCCCCGCACAGATACTAGGAACACAACATTTTAATTAATTTATTTTAAAATTTTAATTCTTGACTTAGGTTAAGTTAGCTTTAAGGTAGTTTTAAGACCTTTCCCCTGTGGGGAATTTTAAATTTTAAATTTTTGATTCAGCTTGCAGGCCACATACACCTGCAAGCTTAAAGTTTTATAAACTGACGCGTCCCTCTGAAAGATCCGACAACAATATAATTATTAAAACCACCGCGACTCGTTACTGCTTTGGAAATCTGCGTGTGTACACATTTGAGGGCTATTTACACCCTCAAGTGTTGACCTGTCCTGTCGAAAAGTAATCCTTGGCGATACCCTCAGCGCCTAAGATGTTCGGGTTCAGAACTCCCGCAAAGGAGATGGAACCCAGAGCAGTCCGCCGAAGCGCTACGCCCGACAACACCAGCCCAACGGAAGCGAACGGCACCAAAGTCGCGCGGGCCAGGCGCAGCATCGAGTCGCAGATTGAGAAATCTGCGGAGCCGGTGCTGGCAGGGCCGTCGCGGCAGAGGGCTACGTTGACGCAACCGGAGGGCAAGGGTACGGGCCAGGCGAAGAAAGCGGCGGATATTACCAGCGTGGCTGAGCGACCTCAGCAAGTTGCGGCACCCACCACCTTTGCCAATCGCACCGCAGAGGCAAAAGCTTGCCTCATGCGGATCAAGTTGTCGATTGGCAACAGCCGCAATCTCAAGACTGAGATTAAGAACGAGGTCACGAATGCCACCGAAAGGCTATTCAAGCTGGTGAAGGAAGCTGAGGAAGGGAGAAAGCATAAAGAAGTGGAAAGTACAGAAACGAGAACACCTAAGGAGAAAGAGGACAACACTTTGAGGAAGGATGATCATAGCAGGATAACAGGAGAGCAGGAGCTCATCAAGAAAATTGATGAGCATAGTGAGCTGCTCAGGAGAAATAAAGAAGAGATGGCGGCGTTGACGGAAGCGATCCGGCAACAGAAAGAAGACTGGGACCAGAGACAGAGCTACGCCAGCGTTCTGACGGGACCTCCGAGGCCAAGGCCGAACCAGGCAGCGATGCACTCGGTGGTCATCGCCTCGGAGGACAAGAACGAGACGGGTGAGCAGGTCCTAGAACGGATCCGCAAAACCGTCAACGCACGGGATGAAGGATTACAAATTGACAGGATAAGGAAGGCTAAGGACAGGAAGGTGATCCTAGGCTGTAGTTCGAAAGTTGAGCTGGACAGGGTAAAAGAAAAGATAAAGAAAGGGGAAGGACGTTTCAAGATGGAAGATATAAAGAATAAGGATCCTTTAGTGATCCTGAGAAACGTCCTTAGTCACAAATCGGACGAAGAGATCGTCAAGGCACTCCGATCACAGAACCGGAACCTGATTGGGGATGTGAAGGGGGACTGCGCGCGCATGTCCGTGAAGTTCCGGAAGGGCGCGCGGAACGCACTCACATCGCACGTAGTGCTACAAGTCTCTCCAGAGCTGTGGAAGAGACTTACCCAGCAGGGGTCGGTTCACATCGACGTCCAACGCGTGAAAGTCGAGGACCAATCCCCTCTAGTGCAGTGTTCGCGTTGCCTCGGATATGGCCACGGGAGGCGGTTTTGTAGTGACCAGACTGACGTGTGCAGTCACTGTGGGGGTGCGCACCTTGGTAGGGACTGTGCCAAACGCTTGGCACAGGCGCCCCCCACGTGTTGCAACTGCGTCAGGTCGGGTCTCGACAGAGCCGACCATAATGCTTTTAGCGGCGAATGTCCGGTGAGGAGGAAGTGGGACGCCCTGGCGCGGACGGCGGTAGCGTATTGCTGAGGTTGTCCTCAGGGTAAGTGAGCAAAACGATCCCCCAGCAGGAGCACGGCCACTGCTCGTGGCCCAGGCTAATCTCCAGCGAAAGCAGTTGGCTACGCAGGAGATTATGCTGGAGGCCGCGAGCAGAAAAATGGCGTTCGCTCTACTCCAGGAGCCATATGTGGGTGCTCAAGGTAGGGTGAGGGACTACGGCGGCGCGAGGGTTTTCCAGTATGTAGGCGTGGACAATACTACGGTTAAGGCCGCTATTGTAGTATTTGACGATAACACCAAAGTCAAGCCATGTCCAAAGTTCACCACGACCAACATCTCAGTGGTGACCATATATGCTGGAGGCCGGGAAATCGCCGTGGTCTCCGTCTACTTTGAGCCGGATAAACCCATAGGGCCATACTTGGAACAACTGGGGAGGATCGTTAGCGAACTGGGTCCCACCAATGTCCTCATCGGCGGGGACTTCAATGCTAAAAGCATGTGGTGGGGCAGCGCGGGTACTGACGGTAGGGGAGAGGACCTAGCAGAATGCATAGGAGAATGGGGCCTCCAGGTGCTCAATGAGGGCGACGTACCCACGTTCGACACTATAAGGGGTGGTAAGCGCTTTACAAGCTATGTGGACATAACATTATGCACAGAGGACCTTCTCGGCCAGGTGAACGACTGGCGGATCAGTGAAGGCCTTGTGAGCTCCGACCACAATACCATTTTATTTAACATCAATTTTGGCAAACTAGATCGGATTGAAATTAGTAGAACTACTCGGACTTTTAATACCAAAAAAGCTAATTGGGCAGAATTTAGTGATAAATTCGCCCAATTAAAATTAGACTCAAAATTTAATACTTGCAATATTTCTAACTTAACAAACAAAAGAGAAATAGACGGAATAGTAGAAGATTACACTCAAGTCATTCTGGAAGCCTGTAATCAGAGCATACCAAAATTCAAAATTAATAGAAAGCCTACTATTCCATGGTGGTCTGATGAGCTAGCCTCACTGAGAAAGGCCATGGTCACCAGGAGGAGAAGGATCCGCTGGGCAGCAGCAGTCCGCAGGGATTTCGTCGTCGGAGAGTACCTGAAAGCAAAGGAAGAGTATGAGACAGCAGCTAAAAGGGCCCAAACTAACAGCTGGAAAGCATTCTGCGAACGACAAGCTAAAGAAACCGTTTGGGACGGCATTTACAGAGTGATAGGGCGAGTGTCGAAAAGAGAGGAAGATCTCCCCCTGAAGAAAGACGGAGTTACCCTTAGTCCAGAGGAATCGGCGAAGGTTTTGGCGGAAGTCTTCTACCCGGAGGACCGGGTGGAGGACGATAACGCAGAACACCAGCGGATTAGGGCAGAAGCTCATAGCATAAATGACGGATTAGCGGATAGTGATTATCACGATCCGCCATTTACCATGGATGAAACCTTGGCGGCTGTGAACAGCTTCAACCCTAAAAAAGCCCCCGGAGCAGATGGTCTAACAGCCGACATCTGCAAACAAGCTATCCTTAAGGATCCGGAGTTGTTCCTCGCACTGGCTAACAAATGCCTCGAAAATGGCCACTTCCCGACCATCTGGAAGGAGGCCACGGTCGTAGTTCTCCGTAAACCCGGCAAGGAGGACTACACACACGTTAAATCGTACAGACCGATAGGCTTGTTGCCGGTGCTGGGAAAGATTCTGGAGAAGATGGTAGTGGGAAGAGTGAAGTGGCATCTGCTACCTAGGATGAGTACACGACAGTTTGGCTTTATGCCCCAAAGAGGCACGGAAGACTCCCTCTATACCCTACTCCAGTACATCAGGGGTAAAGTGAGTGACAAGAAAATTGTCACACTGATCTCACTGGATATAGAGGGAGCCTTCGACAGTGCTTGGTGGCCTGCTATTAAGGTCAGACTGGCGGAGGAAGGTTGTCCGAAAAACATAAGACGGCTAGTAGATAGCTACTTCGAGAGCCGTAGAGTAAAAGTTCGCTACGCCGGAGTAGAACACACGAGAACGACCACCAAGGGATGTGTACAAGGGTCTATTGGTGGTCCTATCATGTGGAACTTGCTCCTCGACCCACTGCTAAAGGAGCTCGACAAGCAGGGCTTTTACTGCCAAGCCTTTGCCGATGACGTTGTGTTAGTGTTTCACGGAGATGAGACACTAAAAATACAGAAACAGGCCAATGAGGCGCTAGCGTATGTGCGGGACTGGGGAGTTCGGAATAAGCTGAATTTCGCTCCTCAGAAGACGAAGGCTATGGTCGTAACACGACGACTAAAGTACGACTCCCCAATCCTGCGCATGGGCGGAGTGGACATTGGCCTGTCACATGAAATTAAAATACTGGGCCTGACTGTGGATGACAAATTAACTTTCAACACGCACGTCTCGGAAGTTTGTAGGAAGGCCATTGGCTTCTACAAACGACTGGCTACTGCAGCAAAGGTGCAGTGGGGACTGGGACCTGAAGTGGTGAAAACCCTGTATACGGCAGTCGTTGAACCCACGATACTATACGCGGCCAGTGCTTGGGCGCCAGCGAGCAATAAGATCGGGATACAGAAGAAGCTCGCTAGGGTTCAGCGGGGTTTTGCACAGAAGATGGTAAAGGGCTTCAGGACCGTTTCGCTAAACTCGGCCCTGCTGCTTGCCGGGATCCTTCCGCTAGACATTCGTGTCCGAGAAGCGGCGCTTCTTTATGAAGTGAAAAAGGGACATACTCAGCAAGTGGTGGGTGACCGAGAGGTGGAATGTCCTGTGCCCTTTGCTATTTCGAAACACCCGGCTCACCGTAGAGCGTTGCAGTTAGAATGCGTGGTGAACGATGCAGAGCTGAACCTAAAGGCTGCCAATACCGTCAAGGTCTATACGGATGGCAGCAAAATTGGTGGCCAAGTCGGAGCATCGGTGTCCTTATGGGACGGCGATGCCGAGACGAAAGCCACCAAAATGAAACTGGAATCGTTCTGCACCGTTTACCAGGCAGAGCTGCTCGCTCTGCGGAAAGCTGTGCAAATGGCCTTACAGGGCAGTCGTAAAGACTACAGCATCTTCTGCGATTCGAGGGCCGCGCTCGAGTCCGTCGCGAGCGGAAACTCCCTCCACCCCATTGCATTTGGCATCAACGATTTGTTGAGTAAGACCGTAGAGTGCGATAAAACCATTAACCTCTTTTGGGTTAAGGCGCACGTGGGGTTGGCTGGGAATGAGCGCGCAGACGAACTCGCTAAAGCAGCGGCCCAAACGCTGAAAAAGAAGCCCGACTATGACCTATGCCCCGTATCATTCGTCAAGCGACAGATCCGACAGGCGTCGATTGACGAGTGGAACGAGCGCTATCGGGCGGGAGAAACAGCTTCAGTGACCAAGCTGTTTTTCCCTGACGCCAGACAAGCATACAGCGTAATCCGGAAGATGCCAACGGACCCGGTTCTCACGCAAGTTTTCACGGGTCATGGGGGATTCTCTGAGTACTTGAATCGCTTCACGTGCAAGGAGAGCCCCTAATGCATCTGTGACCCAGCGGCCATTGAAGATGTTTTGCATGTGTTGACCGAATGCCCAGTATATCTGTATCAACGTCTGAAAGTAGAAAATGAAATTGATATTAAAATATGTAAAGATAACCTAAGCAGTATACTGGAGACCGGTGATATAAGATGTAAATTTTTAAGATACTGTAAAGATATAGCGTGTAAAGTGTTGAAAAGGAATAAATAGATAGGGCAACTACTTAATATAATATGATATTATATAAACCTAGTTGCCAAGGAATGTGGTTTTGACGAAGAAGACATGCTATATTTAAAACGTGTAAATTTTACAATGTTTTTACTCTTTAACAAGTATGTAAATCTTTATGTTTTAATGTTTATATGATTTTGTGTACATACTTGTATTTTTTATTGTAAAATAGCAGTATCATGTAGTTGTCGGACGATTGTAATCGTTCAGATAGGTAGATTAACATCAGACGAAGCACTTTATGTGCGATATTTTTACATTGTGTAACTTTTTTATTTTCTAGTCTATTTTAAACTAATGTATGTTAATCATTAAATTTATGTAGCAAAAACCTCTGAACGGTATCGGAGGGACAAGTATTTAAAAAAAAAAAAAAAAAAAAAAAAAAAAAAAAAAAAAAAAAAAACCTAACCTAACCTAACCTAACCTAACCTAACCTAACCTTGTTTTTGTTTTTGTTTTTGTTTTTGTTTTTGTTTTTGTTTTTGTTTTTGTTTTTGTTTTTGTTTTTGTTTTTGTTTTTGTTTTTGTTTTTGTTTTTGTTTTTGTTTTTGTTTTTGTTTTTGTTTTTGTTTTTGTTTTTGTTTTTGTTTTTGTTTTTGTTTTTGTTTTTGTTTTTGTTTAAGGTTTTGTTTTCTTATCCCCCTGACTGAGGCCGGAGCTTTTTGCCTTTTTTATTTACTTTTTTCATATTGATGCGTTATCGCTCTTTTGTTTAATATGCTTTCTCATATTATCTTTTGTATGTGTTTTATCTTTTTTATTGATCTTTTTTCTTTTTTTTTATCCTTTCTTTTCCTTTTTTCTTTTCCTTCTAAATCATATGGGATTTGGGTGACTTAGTCCATATTACTTTCCTTAGTTTCTATCTTACGTATATCATATTCTATACAGTGTTATTCTATTTCTACCTAGTACAGAAATACTAAATTTATACAGCGTGATATTGACACCCCCTACATTAAATGAGGTCATGTGCATCGCGTAGTAAGGGATATTATTTGCACGCATAGGAATTGTCGTAGAAGGAAAAACAAAAAAGTTGACTTTTCAAACAAATTATAAGTCAATATAATAATATTAAAGGAGATCGGTCGTTTTCCTATGAATATTGGGCCTAGTAGTAGAAACATGGGGGAGACAAATGAGACATAGGATTAAATAATCAGGAATTTTTTATCCTTCAAATAAGACAGTCTTCTTAAGCTAGGATACGGGGTTTTTAAGATTTATCAATGATTAAACAATGATTGAGGATGAATCCATTCAGACATTACTGATCATGTAAGCCTTTGCGCCTTTACGATTGGTGTCTCGTAGTTGTTGGCTTCAGGCGCGCATCAATGATTTCCCGTAATTTTTGCTTACATGACGATTATAAACATTTTAACTTATTTATATGCTATAGTATTGTTGGATCGAGGTAAGCAATTGACTGCAAGGGACGCCGTAGAGAATAAACACAACACCCAGCCACAAAAAGAAATTATATGATTTTCAATTTAATTCAATTTTAAATACACATTAGTACACGAAGAAATAAACAATGCAATTTGACGGATAATAGTCTCGTGACAGATGTCAACTCTATGAATGTTGCTGACAAATACAAAAATGGTAGAAATATTTCATGATATCCTCATTTTTTTGTAAATCTAATTCCAATGGTGTAGGATAAAAGTAAATAGAGAAATAAATATAAAAAAATACGCCAAATTTTTTGGTAATAATGAATTTCTTGTCCACAGTTGGACCAAATCGACGGATCTCCTTTAAATATCCTATATTGAATTTTACCTGATATACAGCGTCCGCACGGAGCGGAGCGGCAACATCGCAATATTCCCGCGTTTATGTAAACAGCCTGACCCGCTAGCACGGGCGGCACTGCGATCGCGGGAATTATCTTCCCATGTCACATATTTTTCATAGTAATCACACAACACATAAATACATAAAATTAACTTATTCAAATTGTTATGTTTTATGCACCAAATCTCTCACGATATGTTCTGAGGGCCATGACGGCGCGGCGTTTTGATAAAACTCACCATACAACAACACCATATCTGTGTATTCCACAGTACTATAAGTATTCGTCATTGTAATGTCAAAATAAATTAATAATAAAGAAAATACAATAATACTGGACAACTTAAATTTACAAGAACTAAAATGTACTTACAAACACTAATACGAACACTTAAATAATAAAAAGAACACAAACTAACAATTTATAAAAAGTACTTAATTGCAATATGTGTCTCTACCACTTAAACACTTAATCACTTACTCGAACACAAAATACAAATAACAACAGAATTTAAAATACTAGCAAAATGGCGATTTCTGCGCGCGCGCGTGTTTTAGCAAAACAAAAACAAAAACAAAAACAAAAACAAAAACAAAAACAAAAACAAAAACAAAAACAAAAACAAAAACAAAAACAAAAACAAAAACAAAAACAAAAACAAAAACAAAAACAAAAACAAAAACAAAAACAAAAACAAAAACAAAAACAAAAACAAAAACAAAAACAAAAACAAAAACAAAAACAAAAACAAAAACAAAAACAAAAACAAAAACAAAAACAAAAACAAAAACAAAAACAAAAACAAAAACAAAAACAAAAACAAAAACAAAAACAAAAACAAAAACAAAAACAAAAACAAAAACAAAAACAAAAACAAAAACAAAAACAAAAACAAAAACAAAAACAAAAACAAAAACAAAAACAAAAACAAAAACAAAAACAAAAACAAAAACAAAAACAAAAACAAAAACAAAAACAAAAACAAAAACAAAAACAAAAACAAAAACAAAAACAAAAACAAAAACAAAAACAAAAACAAAAACAAAAACAAAAACAAAAACAAAAACAAAAACAAAAACAAAAACAAAAACAAAAACAAAAACAAAAACAAAAACAAAAACAAAAACAAAAACAAAAACAAAAACAAAAACAAAAACAAAAACAAAAACAAAAACAAAAACAAAAACAAAAACAAAAACAAAAACAAAAACAAAAACAAAAACAAAAACAAAAACAAAAACAAAAACAAAAACAAAAACAAAAACAAAAACAAAAACAAAAACAAAAACAAAAACAAAAACAAAAACAAAAACAAAAACAAAAACAAAAACAAAAACAAAAACAAAAACAAAAACAAAAACAAAAACAAAAACAAAAACAAAAACAAAAACAAAAACAAAAACAAAAACAAAAACAAAAACAAAAACAAAAACAAAAACAAAAACAAAAACAAAAACAAAAACAAAAACAAAAACAAAAACAAAAACAAAAACAAAAACAAAAACAAAAACAAAAACAAAAACAAAAACAAAAACAAAAACAAAAACAAAAACAAAAACAAAAACAAAAACAAAAACAAAAACAAAAACAAAAACAAAAACAAAAACAAAAACAAAAACAAAAACAAAAACAAAAACAAAAACAAAAACAAAAACAAAAACAAAAACAAAAACAAAAACAAAAACAAAAACAAAAACAAAAACAAAAACAAAAACAAAAACAAAAACAAAAACAAAAACAAAAACAAAAACAAAAACAAAAACAAAAACAAAAACACGTCTCCGTCCGAAGATATTCATCAGGTCTTCACCAATTTTTATGGGAACAAATGACAACTATTCCCTATCAAACTAAAGAAGAATCACTAAAATCGGTTCAAAGCTGCCAAAGATATTATAAAACATTTTTACAGAATCAATGGCAACCATTCCGCATCAAACTAAAGAAGAATCACTAAAATTGGTTCAAAGCTAACGGTTAGGTTGTTAGGTTAAGTTTTTTTTCTTTTTGTGCGTTTAGACCTCTGCTTCCCCTAATTTTCGACAGAGACATTATGTTTTTACTCTCTGTGTGTATACTTACACCTTTCTATATCTATCTCCCAATTTGGGACTTTCAATATGTACCTATCTCCTTCGTTGGGAGGACCTGCTTGTGGCCTAGCTAGGTTTTAATTTATAGGTTCCTTTTATATATTTAAAAACTACATTTAATCTTATCACTACTTATTACAATTTTATCCTAAATCTTATTTATTACTTATTTCTTATGTTTCTAAAATAATATAAACTAAGGTTTTATATTTTAGACTAACTTATTTCCATAGATGTAGTATAACATAGATAGGCAATGTAACAGAGATAGAATAATTTACATACATACATACATAATCTCACGCCTTTATCCCCGAAGGGGTAGGCAGAGGCGCCACCAGGACACCCACATTTCGCCTCGATGTTCCGTCCCACGATGTGATAGGGGGCGAGCCTATCGCCATATCGGGCACAAATTCCTAACTCCATACTGATAATGAATTGAAAAATCCAATATCACTTTGCCCGACCCGGGACTCGAACCCGAGACCTCAGCTTTGTAACCGTACCGTAATACAACTACGCCACCGAGGCAGTTATTATTAATGTACTCAGTTTATTAATTTTCGAGGGACAAGTTCAAACTGGTTGAACTTACCTGACGTCGCGAGTGAATCGCGAGCTCCGCCGCTAGTTTGATGTGAACACACACAAACAACTCAAGCGTTTGATATTGCCGCGAGCGCGCCGCGCGCGTTTGTCGCTAGCTTGCCCGCTACTTACATCGCACGTGCGTTTCCTACGTTTACACTTGGTCGACATCCATATTATGTTTGATATTTCGTGACGGCGCCCGCGACCGTGCCCGCGACCGCGCCCGCGACCGTGCCCGCGACCGTGCCCGCGACCGCGCCCGAGACCGTGCCCGCAACCGCGCCCGCGCCCGCGCCCGCGTGTTAACGTGAACAAGCACTTAGGGTTATAATTAATGATAGAATAATAATTAAGCATGCCGGCATTATTGTTTTGAATGGCGAGAAAAAATCGTATAATGACAATATCTGACGCAGTATGCCCATTTTGCTGTTCTGAATTTAAAAAAATCTTTCAATTACCTAGCCCGTACTTCCCATTTAAAATGTAACACGAATACTTAAAAATATATTTCATTTGCAAACATACCCGAAAAATGTTCCGTTAATCTTTTAAAAATTAAAAAATGGATACAAAAATAATTAAGGAAATGATCAAACGAATGAAAAATGAGAATTTTTAATGCCACCGTAAACAAAAACTGAATCGTGGGAAAAATAAGGTGTTTTTTACATTCTGCCTTCATTTAGATCCCGCTGTTGGGCGTTGACTTCTCCTTATGTTAAGTCTTAGTCCTTATACTTTAACTTAGTGTTAATATTGGTAGATTTGTACCGCGTAAAAAGCCACTGTTTCTAGATAAGCCCGTCATAGTGAACCACGAAAGTATATTACTTATCTTTCGGCACCTGTATATATTTGGTTTCGAAGGTGATATAATCGTGAGGACTCACGAGAGGTACAGATATTATACAGAGTGGAACAATAGTGTGATCAAAACCGAAGCCGGGTGATAGTATTACAAACAATAGAATAATTTAATTCATACATTAAAGCGAGATGCATGATGCGACCATACGTTTACACGGAGAGTTAAATAGAGCGATTTAGTGTCAAAATATGTCATTTTTGCGAACGATAAATTTCGCTTATTTTCTTGATTTATTTAATATTTCAGTAATAAGCTACTTTTATTACATGTAATTTATTATGGTGAGTTGTCCAGTGCCTGGATGTAATTGATTTTAGTGTTAAAACCCGAATAATCATAGTTTTTAATAAGAACGTATCACTTTTTTTCAATGTTGTTTATTGGCAATATTGTAGAATTGTAAGACAAACCTTGTATATATATCGGTAGAAAAGAATGTACTTATTCATTATTTAAACGCGTAGAAAGCATCCATTGCCTATAAAAAATGATATCATAAACGTGAATTTATAATAGCCCTTCCGGTGTCCAAGAAGCTCATATTAACCCCTCCGGTGTCCATGGAGCTCATACTAGGCTCCCTGACAAGATTTATGTGACAGCTCTCTAATAATTTCTACCAACATTTGCTAGGGATTGATTGACAGTTTCGATCAATAATATTATGTCGATAAAAATACTCAATGACCATAGAGGTTTCACTTCATTTTATAATCTCGTAGTATAACATCAATTCTACAATAACAGTTATTACTTCACTTTATTTATTCACTATAATTATTTACTCAATATTAATTAATATTTCGTGTGCGTGATTTACTATTTCTGAGCCGGTTTCCAATTAATAATTGTTCGTTATTCTCAGTTTTATTAGATCTATATATCCAATACAATGTAAAAAAATATTTTTATTCCGGTGAACAGACCATTACAAAATTTGTCAAATAAAATTATTCTCAAATATGACGATTTATCTTTATTTATTTGTGTTGAAATAAACACAATCATTATTTTTCTGTTAGAATACAATGAAATGTCTCATATATCAATAAAATTTTATTTTATTGGTTGAGGCCGTTGGCTATATCGATATGATAGTATCGACAGTGCATGGCGCAGCATTATCTGTCACACACACATGCAAACTTCACGCACACTATCATATTCTCGTTTTGGTTTCACTCAAAATGATACATTGCCGATCTATGTTATACTACATCTATGCTTATTTCAGCTTATTAAACTTTTTGCTACTTTCTTACAATATTCTAAAAACTTAGGTCTTTTATCCTTATCTCTAATTATCCTTCTAATGTTATTTATAGTTATATCTATATCTATCTGTTTTCTATATTAAACCTATCAACTATATAGACGGGGCATTCCATGATCGCGTGTATAATCGACTCGCTCACCGCAGGATCACCGATGCATGCCGGGCTCTCCTTGCATTTGAATCGATTCAGGTACTCCGAGAACCAGCCATGCCCAGTGAACACCTGCGTAATGATTGGGTCGATCGCGACCTTTCTCACCAGCCTGTGGGCCTCCACAGCTTCGGGGAAGATGAGTTTTGTGGTAGACGCGGTTTCCCCCGCCACGTAGCGCATATTCCATCCGTCAATCGACTCCTTTCGGATTTGTTGTTTGACGAATGCAATGAGACACCTATCGTAGTGGGGCCGCGTCTTCAGCTTCAGTGCAGCATCCTTAGCAAGCTCGTCTACTCGCTCGTTTCCCTGCAATCTTACAACTCCTATTTTAATGATATAATAGGAGTTGTAGGTGAGATATCTCCTCGTGATAGTGCATCTCACTTGTACTTATACGCTTGAATAATGCTCTAATGTTCTTGCGCTTCCTCGCACAGCGGAACTATTAACGAGTTTGGGAGGATGTTTGGCCCAACAGATTTGTCTTACTCATTGGAAAATAATAAATATACTAAAATATTATACATACATACATAAACTCACGCCTTTATCACCGAAGGGGTAGGCAGAGGCGCCACCAGGACACCCACATTTCGCCTTGCATGTTCCGTCCCATGATGTGATAGGGGGCGAGTCTATCGCCATATCGGGCACAAATTCCTGACTCCGGGCTGGTAATGAATAGAAAATTCCAATATCACTTTGCCCGACCCGGGACTCGAACCCGAGACCTCAGCTTTGTAACCGTACCTTAATATAACTACGCCACCGAGGCAGTCAAATATTATACTTAATATTATATGTGTCACATATGTCGCAGAACAGATAACCACTGGAGTAAGCGTGTTCTGGAGTGGAGACCGTGTCTTGGCAAACGTAGCGTGGGACGTCCTCTGGCCAGATGGCGGGATGACTTGCACAAGAGGGCCGGCAGCAACTAGATGAGAAAAGCAGCAGACCGGGCTCTGTGGCGTACCTTGGGAGAGGCTTATATCCAGCAGTGGACTACAACGGGCTGATGATGATGATATATAAGATTCAGCCATCCTAAAATGACGTAAGCCCCCAAATTTTTTTTTCGTCTTTTAATCCTTAACTTTTAATTGCTGGGTATAGTGACTGATTGTTCAGCAGTTGTATTTTGTAAAAAATTGTATGGGTTTCAAATAAATATCATGTCATATGTGCTCGTGTTCGGCGTTGGGGGATTCGTGAGAGAATTATAGAGACACCACTGTATTCTTTATTAAAGTCTGTTAAACTATTTAATATTAATTAATACGTTAAAGTAAATATGCTTATGAAAGTAAATCAAAGGTTATAGAGAAGATTGTATGGAAATAAGAATTGCTTTTTTAACCGACTTCAGAGGAGGTTATCAATTCGTAATTTTTTTTTCTTATGTACGTTCACCGATTACTCTGAGATTTCTATTTCGATTTACGTAATTCTTCTTTAGTTGGATGCAAAATAGCTGCCATTTGGTCCCATTAAAAGTTAGTGAAGACCTGATGAATATCTTAGGACTTGGAGAGTAGAACTCCTCGAAATTGAGCAGGTTTCCAATAGTTCTTTTTGCAATAGGTTCAGTATAAAAGTCTAATTTTAGTGAGATAGAGAAATAGGGGTGGGGGTGAGAAAATTAACATGCATGTAAATACTTAATATCTTCGGCAGCTTTGAACCGATTTTAGTGATTCTTCTTTAGTTTGATGCGGAATAGTTGTCATTTAGTTCCATAAAAAAGTGGTGAAGATCTGATGAATATTTTTGGACCTAGACAGTAGAATTCCTCAAAATTGAGTAAGTTTCCATCAATTTGCAAGTAAATACTTAATATCTTCGGCAGCTTTGAACCGATTTTAGTAATTCTTCTTTAGTTTTATGCGGAATAATTGCCATTTGTTTCCATAAAAAAGTGGTGATGACCTGACGAATATCTTCGGACCTAGTCAGTAGAACTCCTCAAAATTGAGTAATTTTCCATTAATCTGCATGTAAATACTTAATATCTTCGGCAGCTTGGACCCGATTTTAGTGATTCTTCTTTAGTTTGATGCGGAATAGTTGCCATTTGGTTTTATACAAAATTGGTGAAGACCTGATGAATATCTTCGGACCTATACAGTAGAACTCTTCAAAATTGAGTGGATTTCCAATGATTCTTTTTCTAACAGGTTCAGTGTTAAAAGTCAAATTTTAGTGAGGTAGAGATAAAAGGGTGGGGGTGAGGAGGGGGTCGAGAAAATGAATATAATGTAAATACTTAATATCTTCGGCAGCTTTGAACCGATTTTAGTGATTCTTCTTTAGTTCGATGCGGAATAGTTGCCATTTGGTCCCATAAAAAATGGTGAAAACCTGATGAATATCTTCGGACCTGGTTCTTTTTGTAACAGGTTCAGTATTAACGTCAAACTATAGTGAGGCAGAAGAAGGGGTGGGGGTGAGGAGGAGGGTGAAAAAATTAAGTTACTGTAGGCGTTTTGCTCTTATGAGCGTTGTTAACGAAAATTGAGTTTAGCTTACACTAAAAAGTAAAAAATAAAAAAACTGCGTTTAAAAAAACCGACTTCAACTACTAAAAAGTATAAAATAACTTAATAAATATTTAATTTAATACACCTCTTGTGCAAACCTATACCTTTCATATCAATAAAATACAATTATTTATTATGTGCTACCTATTGATAGGTTTGAAGTCGGTGCCAAACCTTAAACAAAATAAAACTTAATATTATAAACAGCTTAGTTCCTGTAAAGAATTTTTTACCCTAAAGATTAACCTACATAAGTAATCCTATAAGCAATGTGAATTTATATGAAACAGGTAAAAATTTTACGATAAATATATATATATTTATAATATTAATACTTGAATATGGTTATATTAAACCTATATTATGCTTATATATTAATATATTTGTGGCCCTGAAAAGGACATTTTGGTTTGCGTATTGTGTGACGAGCACACAACACCTCCGTTTTGAAAACAAACTAATAATGGAATTAAGTAATAATGGTGTTGAGTTGATAAAAACAACTTATATACTATACCTTTGTGCAGCAGATCAATTATACAAATCTATAATATACTAGCTTCTGCCCGCTAACTTCGTCTGCGTGATTAACTTTATTTCAAAAAATATACATGTATAGATTATTTTGAATTTCCCATCCCGCCCCGTCCCGTTATATCCCACCCGTCCCGTCTCATTCTCACTCAGTGCATGTAATCCAATCCCATCCCATCCTTTTGGTTAAAAAAAAATAAAAAATATATCGTAATTCCGTCCTCATCCCACGGGAACACTATATTTTTCGGGATAAAAAGTAGCCTAAGTGTTAATCCACCCTGGATTTCAGCTTCCTCCATACCAAATTTCGTCGAAATCCATTCAGCCGTTTCTGAGTTCCTCGCGCACAAACGCACAAACAGACAAAAATTATAAAAATCATTGTTTTGGGTTTTATTACATTAATACAGACCCCTCATATTAGTTTTTCTCATTGATCTTCCATTATTTTACTTTCAATATTGCTACCTCATTGCTTAATTATGAAATATTTTTAGTTATTTGCAAGGAGACTTTAGGTCTTAGGGTAATTTATAAAAATACATTACTGTAATAACTGTGAAAACTGCATCTCATTTCGTGCGGTAGTTTTTGAGTAACGTGCAAGAAAACAAAATGAAACAACCTGTATGTAATCCCACCAACGTCAAATTGACTTTACTGTTGCAGCGGATAACGCTATTATTATATTACTAAATGTTTCTAAATCAGTTTCTTTGAATTTACTCTGTATTAATATAAAAGAAACAACCTGTATATAATTCTACCAACCTCAAATTAACTTTACAATTGCAGCAGACAACAGTTTAATATTACCAGAGATTTCTAAATCTATTTCCCTGTATTTCCTATGGGTATAATAAAAAGAAACCACCTGTATGTAAATAAAACATATACCAAATATTAAGTCGAGTTTGCAACAATATAACGGTGAAAACCCTATCTCATTTCGTGTCATAGTTTTTGCGTAATGTGCAAGCCAATACAAAGAAACAGCCTGTATGTAAATAAGACATATACCACTTTTTAAGTTGGACCTGCACCAATATAACTGTGAAAAGTGCATCTCATTTCGTGCGGTAGTTTTTGAGTAACGTGCAAGAAAACAAAAAGAAACAACCTGTATGTTAATGAAACATGTACAACTTTTTAAGTTGGGCCTGCACAAATATAACTGTGAAAATTGCATCTCATTTCGTTCGGTAGTTTTTGAGTAATGTGCAAGGAAACAAAAAGAAACACCCTGTATGTAAATAAAATATGTACCAGTTTCCAAGTTGAACCTGCATTAATATAACTATGGAAACTGCATCTCATTTCAGGCGGTAAATTTTGAGTAATGTGCAAGCAAACAAAAAGAAACACCCTGTGTGGAAATGCAACATATACCAGTTTTTAAGTTGAACCTACAGCAATACAACTGCGAAAACCGCATCTCATTTGGTGCAGTAGTTTTTGCGTGATGCGCAAGCAAACATACAGACATACAGACAGACAGACAGACAAAAATTCTAAAAAAAATTGTTTTGGCTTCTGTTGCTGTTATAAAGACCCCTCGCGTTAAAATTTCTTAAATATCTTCCATGTACAGACATCGACCTTTTACATTTTTATTATATGTATAGATAAATTAGGTTACAACGAATCAAAATTTTACTATATTTCGAGACCACAGTCTACGTCGTTTCCCCGCTTGGGTTGTTTACATTGTTCTAGACTAGAGTTTTTCAATATTTTTCAATATACGACTCCTTTTCAAATTAAAAACTTCTGGCGAGCCCCATGGGCGATAGACAGACTAAAAGTTAGTGATTTAGAAGACTGTGTTAATGATTTTCTCAATTTTGGTACCTTAATTTATTATTAACACCTATTCTCTGTAAGAATGGCCACTTCTTGAGTAAGGCCCCCAGGTGGACGCGACCCTCAGATTGAAAAACACTGTTGTAGACAAAGCTATCCCGCTCAAGGTCACGCGCGGCGAGTGTAGGTACCTACTGTTCTATTTGGCTTGGCACCGATTTCGAACCTATCAATAGATAGCACATATAAACAATTGTATTTTATTGATATGAAAGGTATAGGTTTGCACAAGAGGTGTATTAAATTAAATCTTTATTAAATTATTTTATACTTTTTAGAAGTTGAAGTCGGTCTTTTTATTAAAATCATTGTGTTTGGGTAGTAAATACCTAGTTATTGCGAAAATAGTAATTTAAACCCTAACGTACCATTACGTCTTAAAAAATAAAAAGGTGTACATCAATATTTTCGGAAAACTATGTATTTATAAATACGACCCAAATACGACGAGAAGTAAAAAATTACCAAAAAAGAGATGGCAATTTTTTTGGAGAAATTTACCTACTGGAGAATACTACCACCTGGCTTCGTTTTCGGTCGCAGTCTTGATATACCCTGTATAAGGAAGAAATTGTACATACTCGTAAGAATAAAAAAATTGTATAAGGGTAAATTCTTTTTTCTTTTTAACAGGATTGGTTTATTTGGTTTTAAACCAGCCTTACATCTATAACCACGAGTTAGTCAAGGGAAAAAAATTAAAAGCCACATAAAGAATTTAGTCTTTATTAGTCGGGTCAAAACTTACACAACGATCACTCAGTAAATAAGAAATCGCTCAGTAAAAACGTCCCCCGAGCCGCGGCGTCCGACTCACGGCGCGTGGCGCGCCTCGTGACGTCACGCGCTCGGCGCCCGCGCCCGTGACGTCACGCGGTTCGGCACCCGCGTGCGTGACGTCACGCGGCACGGCGCCACCAGCTCGCATCCCATTCGTACAAAAATAGATTCGCCGTCTGATTCGCTAGCCTAGGAAGAGACCGGGCCGCGACTAAAGTATGATATGAGTCTACGCTCGGAGCACCAAACAGCTCAGGTCCGCCGGCGCGGCGCCCGGTCCAGTCTTGCGCCAATGTGTTCCCTATCTACATTTAAAGCTAACGCTTACGAGCGAGGATACAGAAAACTTACAAAATTTTAGTCAAACGGTTACAGTATAAGAATAAAGATTGTTGACAGACGGTAGGCACGTTATTTTGTTATAATGTTACCTATTTGCGCTCGCTGCGCGAACTAGACAATAATCACGAGTTTATAAAAATGTGACTCTATTGCGGTCGCGGTCCTCGCTCGTACGCCACAGGTATGTACAGGCGACGCGGGCGGTCGACTCCGAAAGTGCGCGCCCTGACCGAAACGACCGTGAACTTCAGTCAATATTAGTTCGGTTATGGTCGATTTCCGGCTCGGCGGTTTTTGAGGGCTCGTTCTCCACCCTAAACGAGTGGATTCACGATACATCGTTTATACGTCACGGTGTCGACCACCTCGTCTTATATCATATTACGCTAGGTATGTACATTTATATAAAATACTGATTTATTTACAGTGCGAATCGTTCCCGAACGACACAGTATCCACACATCTCCGACGCACTATTCGCATACGTTCGGTAAGTCGGCAAGACATCGGCCCGCTCACGATCACTTCATGTAACTTTCAAGCTCAGTTCGTCTCGCTGTCCGTCGGTTCGTTCGGTCGATCGCCTTTATCACATTGAAAATGGAATTGCTGAGAGCGTCCGTGCGTGGTGCGTGCGCGGTGCGTGCTAGAGGCCGCGCGCGGGGGTGCGGCGCGGCGGGGGCGGCGGGGGCGGCGCGGCGGCCGCGCGCCGGCGTCACACGTCGGTGTGGCGCGCGCCGCCCGCGCCGCCCGCCTCGCCCTCCGCGTCCGACTCCTCGATCTCGCACAGGTGCGCCGACAGCTCGCTGCACGAGCCCGCCTCGTCGCCGCCCAGCAGCGAGTTGCGCTCCTCTGCCGACCAAAAACGACTGTCAGTACGCACACACGGGGCGCTCGCCAACCATCCATCCATATGCACACTTACCCAGCATAGTGATGAGACTGGCCGCGTCCGGTTCTCGAAGCGTTCGGGCTCGGAGCGGTTCCGAATCCGACGAGGCCCGCGGCAAATATGTGTCCGGATGCACCAGGTACACCGATGCTGAAACGAAACGGCCGGTGAGAACGGTCCGTCGAAGAAATGAATTTGAAGACGTGAATCGAAACTCACCGTCTGGACGCTCCGAATCGGCGTCGTCAGGCGCCGAGTCCGTGTCGGGCGGCGGGCGAGGCACGCGCGGGGCGCGGCGCGGCGGCGGGCTGGCGGGCGGGGAGGGGGGTGACGTGGGTGACGACGAGTCCGGCCGCTCGGAACCGGCGACTTCGCTAATCCCGGGCAACGCTCCGCCCCCTCCGCACCAATCGGAGCAGTCCCAGTGGTAGCCGCCCACTAAATGTGGCGATCGAGGTCGAGGTCGCGGCCGACTCCCCTTCAGATCTGAAAGACCGAATTGTCATCACGGGACCGATCTCGACGTATCCCCGCGTGCGAACATCAGGATGAATCGCTCACCGTTGTATATTTTGTTGTCGACAAAAGTGTGAAGATGCATCTGTTCGGACCACGGCTTCCGGTCGACGACGTCGATGTTGAGGTTGCGCCGATAGTCGGGCGGTATGCCCTCGAGTTCGTCGCCGGCGGAGCCGTAGCTGCGAAGAGTGTCGACGTTGTTGAGCGGTGGCGGATCGGCGCACGACGCGGGTCGCTCGCGCCGCACCGCCTCCAGGTTTGACAACTTCTCGGCTCGCGGCGGCAGCTTCTCCGCCGCCAGACTATTGAGCGGCTCCGCCTCGGCCGGCTTGCGGCGCGGCGCGCGGCGGCGCAGCGCCAGCGGCACGCCCAGCGCCAGCAACACCAGCAGCAGCAGCGCGCCGCCCGCCGCCGCCAGCGGCCAGCGCTCCCCGCACGCCCAGCGCCACGCGTCGCCCAGAGCGCGCGCGCCGGCGCCGCCTGCACCGCCCGCCACCACCGCGTCCGAGTACAGCGGGTTGCCGCAATTCATTCCTGGACCGGAACATATCTATCATTAATCTCGTTATACAAAAGGAGAAAAGGATCGACGTGAAAGACAACGAGACGGAGTGTCGATCAGTGTGAACTAACAAAAAGGACGGTCGCCGTTCGTACCAGTCTTGTCGGGCGGACACAAGCAGCGGAAAGAACCGGGCTCGTTGAGGCAAGTGGCACCGTTGAGGCAGGGTTCGCCGGCACACTCGTCCACATCGAATTCGCAGCGCGGTCCGTAGTACCCGCGGCAGCGGCACGACGGTCCCCAGTCGCCCTCCTCGCACGCGCCGCCGTGTGCGCACACGCCGGCCGCGCACCAGCGCCCGCGCTCGCAGCGCTCGCCCGCCAGCCCGCGCGCGCACGAGCAGCGGTAGCCGCGCGCGTCCGCCGCGCACGAGCCGCCGTGCAGGCAGGGCTGCGACGCGCACGGGTCCGTGTCTACCTCGCAGCGGCGCCCCGCGAACCGAGCGTGGCACGCGCACGCGTAGCCTTCACCGTCGCCTTCGCCTTCGAGCAGCGCGGCCGCGTCGCGACACGTGCCGCCGTTGAGGCACGGGTACGACGCGCACGGCGTGGGTGGCGCCAGCGTGGGACACTCGGCGCCGGAGCGAACGCGCACGCGTCGTGCCAACTGCACGCGACCGTCAGGAGATGTGCCGCTCTCCTCCAGCGGTAGTTCCACACCGCCCAGTTTCAGATCGGCCATGCAACCCTCGAATCCGTACGTCACCTGTTTAAGGTAAAGAAAATAAACGGTATCATAGTGAACGTTTGAAAAAGATAAGTGAAAAATGTTAAATAATATATATTATTTAACGCTTACCTGTTCAGCGGCAAAGGCGTGAGCGTGTCGCAACAGCGTCGCGCCGAAGAGTAAGCGCTCTGCGCGAGCGTCAAGCACGGCGGCCGGTGGCGGCGTCTGCGCATGCGCGCTGCGTCGGTCGACCGTGAGGCGCATCGCGGCGCCGCGCCGCTCCAGGCGCACCTCGTGCCACGCGCCGTCCGCCACCGGCACGGCGGCTCTCACCATCGCCGGTCCGGATCCCAGTTCCATTCGAAACTGCAAATATCCCTCTGCCACCTCCAACACGGCGTAGTCGATGCGGCCGGATGCTGCCATCAAGGTGCCTCGTTCGCGCCTCGTGCGGAAACGTAACGACAGCGTCAACTCGTCGTCGGGCACTCGCGCTCCGTCTACTGCGCCGCGCTCCACTCGATACGCGAGATATCCGTCGCCGGAAAACTGAGCCACGATGGGCGTGTGACAATCCGCACATTCTCCAACTTCGGCGTCACAGCGCTCTCCTCCGAAGCCGGCGTTGCAGGCGCACTCGGCCGTGAGACGATGCAGCGGCGCCACGAAGGCGACCACGTCAGTGGCCACGACGCGCGCCCGGCCCTCGGCCACGCGCACGCGCTCCACGCACGCGCCGCGCCCGCAGCCGCCCGCGCACGCCACGCGCACCAGCTCCTCCACCACGAGGCGCGCGCGCTCCTCCAGGCGCTCCACGTGCGCGTGCAGGCGCCGGCGCAGCGCGTCGGCCGGCAGGAAGCCTCCACCGGCGCGTACGGCGAGCGCCACGTCCAGGTCTTGCGCGATCTGTCTCCGGGTGCGCGTCGCGGTGTGTCCCTCCATCTCTGTGTTCTCACCGGAGGGTTGCACGCTGACGATCACGATGTCATTCGGTTCGCGATCGGTCGCTTCGGCGACGGCTCGCACGAACCCCTTGCGATGGCTAAGCACGAAGTCACGTTCGGTCACTTCTCGGAAACGGACGACGACCGCGCGCGCCAACATTTCGTCCGAAACGAGAGAAACAGTGACGCGCACGATGGCGAAGCTGACGAATTTGCCATCACCGACGGTGATGTTGAGCCGGTATTCGCCGACGTCGAGTCTCGGCGCCGCGCGCAGAGTGCCGTCGGTCGCGTCTATCTCGAACAGATCGGTGGGCGGGTAAGGAGCGCCGTCCACGGGCGCTATCGCATAAGAGAGCGTGTCGTAAGCGTCTCGATCGGAAGCAAAAACTCGCCCGATCACGCCTCCAGGAAACTCGTCCAAATATGAGTTGACGATTATCTCGAGCGGTGTAACTATCGGCGGATACTGCGATTCTTCGATGACTCTGATGTAGACCCAAGCGTCCGAGTACAGAGGCGGTGTTCCGTTGTCGAAAACTCTGATTTGTAGCGCGTATCGATCCTTAATGCGATGGTTGAAACGGGTCGCCGAGCGCAGATATCCATCTTGCTCGAGTCGGAACGCACCCATTTCATTGCCAGATTGGAAGTCGAAAGTGAAAGGAGCCGCATTCGGCGACGCGTCCGCGTCTTCAACTATGAATTTAAGAATAGTATGACCGAGAGGTCGATCCTCCTGCACGACGGCAGTGTAGTTAGTCTGCGCGAACACGGGCGGATTGTCGTTGGCGTCGAGCACTTCCACGTTGACACGCGCCGTGGCCTCGAGCGCCGGCACGCCGCGGTCCCGCGCGCGCAGCTCCAGCACGTAGGCGGGCGTGGCCTCGCGGTCCAGCGGCGCCGCCAGCGACAAGTAGCCGGTGTCGGGGTCGATGGCGAAGCGGCCGTCGCGGTCGCCGCGCACCACCGAGTACGTGACGCGCCCGTTGGCGCCGGAGTCGGCGTCGTCCGCGATCACCTGCAGCACGCGCGTGCCCACCGCCGCGTCTTCTCGCACGCGCGCCCCGTACGACGCCTGGCCGAACGCCGGCTTGTTGTCGTTGCTGTCGACGATGGTCACGTTGACAGTGGCCAGATCGCTGAGCGGAGGAGAACCGCCGTCGATGGCTTGGACGGTGAGCAGATATTCTTTTCGGCGTTCGTAGTCGAGCGGCCTGGCGACGGTGAGCGCGCCGGTGGCTCGGTCGAGCGCGAAGTGGTCGCGGTCGTCGCCCGCCACGATGGAGTAGTAGACGTCCGCGTTGACGCCGGCGTCGCGCGAGGTGGCGCGCACGCGCAGCACCTCGGTGCCGATCTCGTCGATCTCGGGCACGGAAGCGCGGTACTGGTGGAACTCGAACTCGGGCGGGTTGTCGTTGACGTCGGCGACGGTGAGGCGCAGCGTGGCGGTGGCGGAGCGCGGCGGCGCGCCGGCGTCGGTGGCGACGACGCGCAGGCGGTGCTCGGCGAGCGCCTCGCGGTCGAGCGCGGCGCGCAGCGTGATGATGCCGCTGTCGGGCGCCAGCTGGAAGGCGCCGCCCGCGTCGTCGGCCAGCGAGTACCGCACGAGCCGGTTCTCGCCGAGGTCGGCGTCCGTGGCGTGCACCTGCGCATTTGGTACCATGAAAATGCGGCTCAATCATGAATACAGTTGAGTTTGTAATTTTGTCAAACTATAAAATATGCTGAGTATAAATAGGTGTGTCTAATAAAATGTCATATCAGGCACTCACAGAGTTAGGTTTCATCACCCGCCTGCTCACTGTCAAACTTCGGCGTGAGCGACAGTGTGTGTACGAGCTAACCATTAATACAACTCTCTCAGGTGCTAAACAGTTTGAATATCCTAATGAAACGGTTGGAGATGTTAGCTCAATAGAGGTCTGAAGTGCTGAAGTGTTCAAACTTCTTAAATCTACTAATCTGAACAAGTCGGCTGGCCCTGATGGTATTCCACCATTATTGCTAGTTCGCTGTGCTGGTAATCTGACTTTGCCGTTAACCCTACTATATCAGCGATCACTCAATGAAGGAATACATACATACATAAACTCACGCCTTTATAAGGTTATGTGATAGGGGGCGAGCCTATCGCCATATCGGGCACAAATTCCTGACTCCGGGCTGATAATGAATAGAAAAATCCAATATCACTTTGCCCGACCCGGGATTCGAACCCGAGACCCCAGCTTCTATTTGCTAAAATCTTAGAGAAGGTGGTGTATGCTCAGGTTTACCGTGGGCTTGTTCACTCATTTAGCGATTATCAATACGGCTTTCTGAGAAATAGGTCAACTGTATCCAATCTTATTATCTGCTCCGATTATCTTACACGTGTTATGTTTGAGCCCTCTCAATTCTTAGTACCAGGTGCAACTAATATGGTAGAATGGAATGTATTCTACATTCCAGTGGTCAGAATTTAGAATAAAATTAGATAAGGATTGAATTTTGTTAACAAGTTAGGGTATAGTATTTCAGTTATGTTTTGTTTATATCGTTATAGTTTTTTTTCTTGTCTTATATACCGTAATATATTTGTTTAAAAATGTGGGAGAGTGTTATATAATTATTGTATAATACCTTATTTGTTTCTATGGTTCTATGTGACATAGGATTTTTTTCCGAAAATAAAGATCTTTATTATATTAACGTTGTATTAATTAATTAATTACAACTGTAACATAAACTATCACTGTATCAAATTTCATGAAAATCGGTTCAGTGGTTTAGGCGTGAAAAGGTAGCAGACGGACAGACTATTTCCTATTGTCATTGATTTTAAATTATATACAAAGTTTCAAGTATGTTTTTATATGTATTTATGAGGTGGGAGTTGCTAGCTGCCAACAACTCCGGTGTTTAACGTTAAATACGTCACCTTCGCCACCAGCGTGCCGAGCTCGGCGTCCTCGGGCAGCGTGACGCTGTAGGTCTCGGCGGAGAAGCGCGGCGCGTTGTCGTTCACGTCGTCCAGCGCCACGAGCAGCTCCGAGCTGCACTCCCACGCGCTGCGCTCGCGGTCCTGCGCGTGCGCACGCAGCCGGTACTGCGCGCGCGCCTCGCGGTCCAGCGCCGCCCACACGCGCACCGCGCCCGTCTCCTGCACACGCAGCCCTTGTACCACTTGCTTCATATACCGCGTTGATACGACAGATGGGCATTAAATTACACTACGTATACTATACGTCCTTAGTATTAATTCGACACGGCACAAAAATTAATAATACCAAAAATGAGATTTTAGACGTAATCAGCTGTTAGAAAAGCTACATCATGTTCTAATGGGGCAAAAACTTACAAAATCATTTATGACTAAACTACTGCTCCTATTTAATTGATTTTTAGTACAGAACTTGGAAATGGTACCTAGTATATGCAGTTAAAAAAATGCCCATCGGTCGTATCAACTTTGTATAAAACTTTATTGATAATATCATCAAGCACAATTGATGATAATGATAAAATTATAGTTTTATGATTGATTTGATAGGAGCGCGCACGGCGTGATGCTCTATGGAACGCGGACGCTAACGCACTAATACGGCTTGTAATATTTTATGTTATAAGAGTAAAATGCTGACCGCACGGATTTGTACGGGTGCACCGTACAAATCTGGGCCGCCGCCCGCTCGCCCCGCTATACCGTACCTTGTCGATGCTGAAGTGATGAGCGTGCTCTCCGGTCAGATAGTAGCGCAGTCTCGCGTTCTCCGGTTCGTCGGCGTCTTCGGTCTCGAGTGTGATGACTTGCGTCCCGTTAGCCGCGTCCTCGGGCAAGCGAACGTCGTACCGGTGGCGCAAACAGTACGGCGGGTTATCTGCGAAGCGCACGGGACGTTAGCGAAGGCGCGGCAAATGTTGCGGAGCGCGGCGCAGGCGGCGCACTCACCGTTGACGTCGAGCACGGTGACGAGCACGCGCGTGTAGGCGGTGAACTTGCCGTCGGTGGCGGCCACCTCGAGCTCGTAGTGCGGCTCCCGCTCGCGGTCGAGCGCGCGCGCCACGTACAGCTCGCCCGAGGCGCGCAGCTGAAAGCGCGCGCGCGCGTCGCCCTCCGACACGAAGAAGGAGAGCGGCGCGCCGGCCGCGTCCGCGTCGTCCACCTCGAGGCGCGCCACCACGGTCCCGGCCGGCGCGTCCTCGCGCACGTCGGCGCGATACAGCGCGCGGCGGAAGGCGGGCGGGCAGTCGTTGTAGTCGACGAGGCGCACGACGAGCGTGCCGCGCGCCACGCGGCGCGGCGTGCCGGCGTCGGCGGCCTGCAGCGGCAGGCGGTGCTCGGGGCGCGCCTCGCGGTCGAGCGGCGCCAGCGTGGTGACCCAGCCGCTGTACGGGTCCACGGCGAACAGCGCGCTCGCCGCCGAGCCCTCCGCCCCCTCGGCCAGCGAAAATCTCACTTCTCCGTTTGCACCGGAATCGGGGTCGTCCGCCATCACTGTCAAATACGAAGATAATCATGATTTTTTT
This sequence comes from Deilephila porcellus, assembly GCA_905220455.2. Lineage (NCBI taxonomy): Eukaryota > Metazoa > Arthropoda > Insecta > Lepidoptera > Sphingidae > Deilephila > Deilephila porcellus. The sequence continues at coordinate 15,790,536 of LR999977.1, read as the reverse complement.
ATACTTTTATAGTATAATGAAACACAGGGCCGCTAATCAAATGCCAACTCATCCGTTACAATAGAAATTTTGCGGCACGTATAATATACAATGACAACAAGCGATAGAATAAGATATACAAGCTGATTTTTTCAAGTGAACTTGGTTCGCAAAACCCAAAACCATAAAAAATACCGAAAAATACTTGAAAGAGTGACGAGTCCTATTTTGATGAAGACTTAAACTGCATACTCAAATATTTGAAAAATCTATATTTTTAGCGAAGGATTTAGACCGATGATTTTGAAAAAAAAAATAGTATCTTGCGACTTCAGGTCAATGGCACTATGCACTTTTTCACTTCTAAACTGGCTACTGATGTTTTGAACTTTATAACGTAATTAAATAATCACTCACATTGCACGAGGCTGGTGTGCGGAGGAGCGTTTTCAGCGAGGTGAACCACATAAGGCTGAGAATGGAATTCGGGAGCGTGGTCGTTCACATCGAGCACGTGCAAGCGCGTCATCACCATGGTCGCCGGCGCCGGACTGCCGCCACTCTCCGCTATCACTCCTGCAACATCCGACAAGTCCCGGTCAACACGACACGACATCTCACTTTCCACAAGATTCTTAAACAACACAACCGAAACTGACCCACGAGGTGTTCCGTGGCGGCCTCGCGGTCGAGCGGCGCCGCCAGCACGAGCCGGCCGGCCGCGTCCACCGCGAACAACTCCCGCGCCGCGCTCGACGCCGCCAGCCGGAACCGCAGCTCCGCGCCCTCCGCCGCGCGCAGCTCCGCCACCAGCGCGCCCGGCGCCGCGTCCTCGCGCAGGAACAGGTCCGCCGGCGGCGCCACCGCCCGCGGCGCCTCCTCGCCCGCGCCCAGCACGAACACCGACACCGGCGCCTCGCCCGCCAGCCCGCCGCCGTCCCGCGCACGCACCCACAGCTGCAGCGCGCGCGACGCTGCAACACGTGCGCCGTCAGCGGGGACCACTCGCGCAACGCCTGCCTCGCCACCGGGTACTTACCGAAAGGCGTAGCGTCGCGCGCGAACGAGAGCGCCCCGGTGCGCGCGTCCACCGCGAACAGGCCGGCGGCGTCGGAGCGCGCGTCGCCCTCGTACACGGAGTAGGTGATGCGCGCGTGGTCGCCGGCGTCGGGGTCAAAGGCGGTGAGCGTGAGGAAGGGCGCGCCGGGCGCGCGGTCGCAGCGCACGGCGGCGCGGTACTCGCGCAGCGGGAAGGCGGGCGCGTTGTCGTTGAGGTCGGCGACGCGCACGCGCACGGTGGTGTGGCGCAGCAGGCCGCCGCCGTCGCTGGCGGTGACGGGCAGCTCCCACTCGGCGCGGCGCTCGCGGTCGAGCGGCACGCGCGTCGTGAGCGCGCCGGTGTTCGCGTCGATGGCGAACGTTTCACGCAATTTCGCAGAAGGAATAGAGTAGGTGACGGTGCCATACTCGCCGCCGTCGTCGTCATAGGCTTTCACCTATTTCATACGGTAAGAATAAGACGGGCGAAACTTTTTAGAATCTTAGATTTGCTGTTGCAGAGTTGATTGTTTATTGTGAGACCGAGAACAGTCTCAGCTACATTTATTTTTATCTACATAAATAGGTATATGAAAAAGTGCGCGGTAGCTTCTTGTTAACGGACACTTAACGCGGCTGCAATATGTTCATATCTCAAAAATTTCGGATTCATACACATAAATCCGAAATCGAAAGTGCGTGGTGTTTGACTAGCTATCAGTCTACACAGACTAATTGTCAAACACCACGCACTACAACAGTAAAAGAACGCATCTTGAGGAAACCTGCATACCGTAGCGATTGGTAAGAATTTCTATAGTATGTAAAGTCTGCCAACCCACGTTAGGCTAGCGTGGTGGACTATATGGCCTAACTCCTCTCGATTGCAGAGGAGGCCCGTGCCCTGCAAGGGGACGTATATGAGCCGATACAGCTACAGATACATCAATATGCATTAGTTTATGCAAGTGTTTTTATATGAATGGGGTATTTTACTATAAGAAAGAAAAAATCTAAAAACTATAAATGTATATAGTAGAGCATTAAGCAATAAGTATATGTTAATTTCAGTTTTTATTTCCAAGGAATAAATTTTATAATTCGTTTTAAAAATTTCAATTTTTTTATCTGTCCTAAAAAGATGTGAAACGGCTGCCGCCATGATGGATAACGATTCTACGTCATTCCGCGAGTAGAATACCCCCTCCGGTGTCCAAGAGCTCATACTAACACAGGTTGTTTACTGGTTGAGTGACGTATCATTTTAAAGGAACATGGCGCTTAGCGTTTTCACATATTTGCGCGCATAAATTTAAAATTTAAATTTTAAATGGATTTTTATTGGACTTGCCGAGCGAATAAAAATTTGATATTTTTTTAAATAGTTTGTCTTAATCTTAGGAACAACATAAAATAATTTTTGGAAATGGGTAGAATACCCCATTGATGTGTCTTTTAGTAAGGTAACTAGTATATGAAGGCGGCGCGGTGGAGGCGTACCGTGGTGAGCAGTAGCGGCGGCGGTTGGTTCTCGAGCGCGCGCGCCTCGTGCACGAGGTGCGGGAAGCGCGGCGGCGCGCGGTTGGCCGGCGCCAGCGACAGTTTGACGCGCGCGAACACGGCGTGCGCGCCGTCCGACACCGACACGTTGAGCGAGCGCGGCGCCGCCGCCAGCGCCGCGGGCGCCGCCACGCGCACCACGCCCGTGCGCTCGTGCAGCGAGAACGCGCGCGGCGCCGCGCCCGCCAGCAGGAAGCGCAGGCGCGCCGCGTCGCGCTCGTCCGCGTCCCACGCCGCCACGCGCGCCAGAGCCGCGCCGCGCGCCGCCTCCGGCGACACCAGCGCGCCCACCACGCCGCGCTCCAGCCGCGGCGCGTTGTCGTTCACGTCCTCCACTGCGGACACCGGTCATGCCACCGTATAATATAATATCATACGTATACATGGTGTGACGGCAACAATTAGTGGACACGGCCGAGCATTACTATTACATCATTGTTGGTTCAACGTAATTCTGAAATGTTTTCTTATGATTTGCAAGATATATTTTAATACGAATAAATTTACTTTATATTTAATATGACTGAGAGAAACGAAACGAAGAATCAGTATACTTTGTTTTGCCAACGCAATAAATAATTATAAAAACGTTAAGCAATCTATTTATCAATTACAAAGTAAGCAAATCGGACAGGCCAGTCCACACAAGCAGCACCCGTTCACGAGTATGACGCATGTGCCAACCATCGGCCTCCTCAACCATGCTGCAGGGAAGTGACCGACCTGGCACACGACGCCACCGCAAGCACAGACTTTTAAGCGAGCATGACATATCCAATCGCTTACAAAGCAAAACAAAATGGTTTAAGTTACTTAATATAAATGAAATTATACAGAGCACACTAATACCTCCGCTCCGAGATACTATGAATAATATTTAATTAATTTTAATTTTTTGCTTGATAGTAGCTTTGAATTTTTCAATACATAGGGTGGGTTGCAGAAAATCTGACGTTATTGTTAACGTTAAAGTTAACTTTAGCAGTGACAATAACAATGACCACGGGATAGAAAATTCTTTTGTTGCACCATTGTCATAATTGTTATAGTTAAAGTTAAAAGAGTGACCAGTGAAATGATGCGATACGATTTTACGTCGGAATTTATAAGCGTATTTTTGTAAATTGTTTTAAAGTACAAGTTATAATTCAAATCGATACACAAATGACAATTATCAATACAGAGAACACACACAAATAACGAAAGATAACCGTGACTTTAACAATAACCGCCCGAAATTGAACGGTTAATGTTAATGTTATACGTGACGTCATTTTAACAATTGTTAATTTTATGCAACCCGAAAATTGCATAACCGTCGATTTGACGGCTGATTAGCCCTTAGTTAATGTTAAAGTTATTTTCTGCAACTCACCCTTAAGGCTTTAATATGAATGGGAACTTTGTTATAAAAGTGTATACAGTAACCCTTAAAAGACTTGCCGATCCTGTGGAGTCTGATCTTATGAGTAGCTAGATTGTTCTTATTTCTAGTATTTTTATTGTGTAATATCGAATGTTTTCTTTATTTTTATGGAAATTTTCAAAAATATATTGTGATGCCACTGTCATTAAATTTATTTCTTTAAATTTTTCTCTAAGAGAATATCTGAACCCTAGCGAATAAATTGATCTTATAGCTCGCTTTTGTAGTAATCTGAACTATTTCAAAGCTGATTATGCTAAAATAAAGAACGAGTTAAGAAATGTCGACTGGATCGCAGCGTTTTTTATTTGTAATGATGTCAAAGCAATAGTGTCAGTGTTCTATGATAAACTAAGATACATTATAGCTAAATATGTCCCAGTGCGTAAAAAAAATAAACTTAAATACCCATCCTGATTCAATTATTCACTAATAAAAAGACTTGCTGAGAAGCATAAATTAAGAAGTCAATATCGCACGTCGACTGTGTCGTTAAAAAATCTGCTCAAATACTCGGTTTTTTAAAACGTAACACTCTGGTGTAACATTTTAAAAATATAACGACTAAACTCATCTTATACAACGCTATCGTGCGTAGTCATTTAGAATACGGCAGCTCACGGCGTGGTCGGCCCCGTGACCACGAAAGCTGGAAAGCAATCGAAACGTCGGGAAGTTAAAAAATGTAAAAATTAAACCAAATCGCGATAAAATCCGTAAAAATTAGTTTTATTTCAATCTGTAACATTCGCGTAAATCTAAGAAACCATTAGTTATAAGTTGTTCATGGTTATAAGTTGATAGTTAAAATTATAAAGGAAAATGTTATTTTCTTCTTTTTAAAGCATTTAAATTAAAGCTTTTGTTTAAATAGTTTTTTTCTTTTATTTTTTTTATTATTCTTGGCAAGCCCTTTTATTTGATACCCATAATGCAGAAGTGCATAAAAAATAACTATTCCGCCGCTTATAATAACTATTCTTGGATTTACCGCCATATTGGATTTAGAATGACACAGATTATCGTGAATTGTCATCCAAACTAAACGTGTATACTAAACTTCAGCTCAATCGGTTGAAGAAATCTGCTTCAAAATTGACTAGCAAGATTCCACCCGAACAAACATACATTATACAGGGTATCTCAAGACCGCGACCGAAAACGCAGCCTGGTGGTAATATTAGTGACTTTTGGATAAGTCATGCTCGCTTAAAAGTCTGTGCTTGCGGTGGCGTCGTGTGCCGGGTCGGTCACTTCCCTGTAGCATGGTTGAGGAGGCCGATGGCTGGCACATGCGTCATACTCGTGAACGAGTGCTGCTTGTGTGGACTGGTCTGTCCGATTTGCTTACTTTGTAATTGATAAGTGGATTACTTAACGCTTTTATAATTATTTATTGCGTTGGCTAAACAGAGTATACTGATTCTTCGTTATGGGTTACTTCGTTTCGTTTCTCTCAGCCATATTAAATATAAAGTAAACTTATTCGTATTAAAATATATCCTACTTGCAAATCATAACAAGTTATTAATGAACTGCTCTGATTTAAACCAACTTGTAATTTTTGTAATAATCACTACATTGTAAACTGGTTTTGAAAAGAGCAACACTAGAGTTTCTTGCCCGTTCTTCTCTAGTGAAAACCGCTTTCCGAACCGGGTGGTAGTTCAAAAAATGATTGAATCTAAACAATGTTGAACATTTTAATGGATTCAATAAATTATTTTCATTTCATTTTCATTTTTAAAACACAATAAAACAACAAATTTCTCAAAAAAAATTGACAATTTATTTTTTGAATTTTTTTACTGATCCGTCGTATTTCGGTGAAATTACATAATTTTACTATAATAATAATGTTCATCTGTAATTCATCATCTATAAATTGACAAAATATTTAGATTTGGCACACGAGGTTACTGAATTGTGGGATGTCGACTCAACAATTATTGTCCCGATTGTTGTTTCTGCACATGGATTGATACCAAAGAGCCTCGACCAACATCTCCAGAGGCTCTCAATGGGCCGTTGGGTAATGAGCCAGATTCAGAAGGCAGTATTGCTTGACACGGCACGTATAGTGAGGAGGTTCCTCACTTTGGGGTCCTAACCACCGGTGGCTTGGGTCTCGAGCCTCGCCACTGTTGGGTTAATCTCTCTTTTTTTATATTTTTATATGTATTTTAATTTTTATTATATATGTAAAAATGAAAAAAAATGTATAATAAATAAAGAGAAATAAATGTTCATCTGTTTATTTTCAAAGACACAATGGTACGCAAAGGTTCAAGATACTATTTTCGCAAAAACAAGGTATTTACCACTCAAACACGATGATGTTTAAAAAATTGCATAAAAAATCTGCCGCTTTTTTTTTGAGAAATTTTTAATTGCAATGTGTCTGTAACCACCAAAACTACCACCTGGCTTCGTTTTCGGTCGCAGTCTTGATATACCCGGTATGTATTAAACTAGTTTTTGGACATTTTAGGCCTGACTGCCGATGCTTTAAAGTTAAATATATCAAAGTGATGATTGTTAGCTAGCTTATTAAAGGAATTGGCAGATCTTAAGAAAAAATATTGTTTCCTATATTTAGTAATAGATTGCGGTACATATAAGGGGTAAGGTTTTCTTATTGTTCTTACAGGGAAATTTAAATAAATGTTAGAGGGAAGGTCAGGTGAATCAAATGGATACTGAGCAATATTTATAATAAAATATGATGTCTCTTGCATCTGTCTTCATAGGTATTTTCACATTTTTTTGTGAATGCAACGAAGTATAGTTACCTGTGATGAAGAGATGCGCCGTGGTGGAGAGCGGCGGGCGCCCCGCGTCCGTGGCGCGCAGCAGCAGGTGGTACTGCGCGCGCGCCTCGCGGTCCAGCGCCGCCGACACGCGCACCGCGCCCGACGCCGCCTCCACCGAGAACGCCGCGCCCTCCGCGCCCGCGCCGCCCTCCCCGCCCTCCGCGCGCGCCTCGCTCAGCGAGTAGCTCACCTCGCCGTTGGCACCTGCCGACACAACCCACGTGACGCTCAATAGTCGCACGCGACGGTCCCCTCCACGCGGAGACGGTCGAAGCTCGCGTGCTCACCCGTGTCGTTGTCCTGCGCGCGCACCGTGATGACGAGGTCCCCGACGGCGGCCGCCTCGGACACGCTGGCGCGGTACACGTCGCGCGCGAACTGCGGCGCGCAGTCGTTGACGTCGAGCACGCGCAGCGTGACGGCGGCGTCGGCGTAGGCACCCGTGACGCCGTCCGTGGCGCGCACCACCAGCGAGTGCTCGCGCGCAGTCTCGTAGTCCAGCGCGGCGCGCGCCGCCACCGCGCCTGCGCACAACCACGTCACTGTCGCAGCGCTCCACACCCGGCGCGGGGATGTGCAAGCGTGTCGATGTGATATTTCGTGCCGAAGCAATGTGACTGCCAAAGCAAAAACGTGGCACCGTCGACGAGTCGGAAGTTGACGGGCGACGCGTTACGACCGTCCGATGCTTAAAGTTTTTAGCGGTCTAGACTTCAAACGATCGTGAGAGACAGACTTGGCTCGGGGCGTGACGCGTCGCACGCACTGCCGATCGATCGTGGCGTCGCTGCGTCGCCGCAGTCAAACTAGCGAATTGTGTGAAACGAAACAATGAACGACGACGATGGGACGCGTGCGTTTCGGTTTGTCTCCGAAGGCTTCCGGGAACGGAATAGTCGCTCACGGCGACCGGAGACGAACCGAAGAACGCGATCGACGAAACATACTCACATGGATTATTGCCTCTGTCGGGTGCTGCGGGATAAAATGAACATTTTAGTCATTCGAGTGACTCGCACGAAGACTTCGCGACAAGACGACAGTCCCGCGGGACGCGTCCGCGCGCACTCACCCGTATCGAACTGTATCTCGAAGAGGCCGTGGTCGTCGTCCAGCAGCGTGTAGATGAGCTGGCGGTTGAGCGGCGAGCGCGCGCGCAGCGGCGGAGACAGCGCCGCGCCCGCCCACGCGTCCTCGCGCGCCTCCAGCCAGTAGTGCGCGCGCTCCCACGCCGGCGCCGCGCCGCCCGCCCACACGCGCACCGACACCGCCGCCTCCGCGCCGCACGCCGGCACGCCTGCACGCAGCGCACGCTTGTACACACCTTGCACACACCACCCGCCAGCCACGCTCCACACGTTGCATCACCAGACGTCGGACCCACTCACCTCCGTCGAATGCGGCAATCACCAGGGTGTACAATTGGTTATGCGCGTCGATGGTCTGTTTCAAGGTTATCTGGCCGGTACGTCGATCCACGCGGAACAGCTCGCCGTGGCCGCGTTTCATCTCGTACCGCACCTGGATGTCAACGACGACATGAGTTATTGTTTCCGCGATCGACTCGTGGGATCTTGACAAGAGCGCCTCGGCACTCACCTCGCCGTTGTCGTTGGCGTCGAGGTCGACGGCGCGCACGCGCAGCACGGGCGCGCCCGGCTCGGCGCCCGCGCGCACGGCCGCCGCGTACGGACGCTCCACGAACACCGGGCAGTTGTCATTCACGTCCGTCACCGTGACGTGCAGGCGCGCGCGCGCCACGCGCGGCTCCCCGCCGCCCGCGCTGCGCGCCTCCACCACCAGCGAGTACGAGTCGCGCGCCTCGCGGTCCAGCGCCACGCCCGTGCTGCGCACCGCACCCGACGTCACTCCCACCTGCACACCGCAAATACAATATTGAAACTCGGGCGAGTCGCGGGGACTCGAACGAGTGGTCGTAAACGACCTAGCCATTCGTCGGGGGAGTGCGCACCTCGAATCCTTCCACCGGGTTGAGAATGTGGAACTCGACGTGCTCATTAAGCGCGGCACCCAACACGTTGAGAACCGCAATCGTCGTCGGTTTAGTCGAGTTCTCCACCACCGAGCCGTAATAGTCCGATTTCTGAAAGGCGAGACCCGAATTGTCGGCCTCGCGCACGCGCACGTCGACGCGTGCCGTGGCCGAGTAGCGTCCGTCCGACACGCGCACGCGCAGCAGGTGTCGCTCGGCGAGCGCGTCGGGCCGCGCCACGCGCAGCACGCCGCGCGCCGACAGCGAGAACGCGCCGCCCGCGTCGCCCTCCATCACGTCGAACTTGAGGGCGCCGCCCGCCGGCAGGTCCGCGTCCGTCGCCGCCAGCTCGGCCACCGTCACGTCGCGCGACGTGGGCAGCAGCACGGTCGCCGCGTACGTCGCTTGCGAGAATGCCGGCGGACAGTCGTTCACGTCCGTCACCTCGACGGTGACCGAGGCCGCGCTGTCGGAGGGCAGGCGCGGCTCACCCGCGTCCGAAACCTACATGCGTAAACAGCGACACCGATTTAGATATTTCGTATGTATTTTGTATCAAGCCAATGTCCGACTCGATCGACACTCACCCTCACTGTGAATCGATGTAGTTTTTGCGTTTCGTAGTCCAGCGACGCCGCGAGCCGGACGGCGGCCGTGGTGGGATCGACCCGGAAGAGAGCCGCGGCCGCCGGCTCGAGAATCTCGAAAGTTCGTTGTCGGTTGACAGGCGAATCGGCGTCTTCCGTGAGCAGCACGAGCGGCGCTGCGTCGAGCGCGTCGGCGTCGGTGACGAGCGCGCCGGGCGCCGCCGCCTCGCTGGCGCGGCCGCGGTACTCGCGCCGCAGCAGCCGCGGCGGGAACTCGTTGCGGTCCAGCACGTGCACCGTGACGCGCGCCGCCGCCGCGCCGCCGCCCTGCACACACACGAACACGCGAGCTACACACCAGCCTGCACCCGGCTCACGGGACTCGAGTCGCAGAGCATGCGTGTCCTTACCCAATATTTTTAATTGAATAGGCAAAGAATGCTCATCTAAATATAAATGGATCTCTAAATATAGATTTTTAAAAAGCGGCACATATAATAAATATTTAAAGAGCATTGCATTTTTGGTGTCGCTTTTTCTTTTCATAAACTTTGAAATCACTTCGATTTTATAGACGTTTCACTTAAATAATACTGTTTGTCGTGAAAGAATGTCGACGTGTACCATGTTCACAGCGGTGACGGTGAGATTGTATTGATTTCGCGCTTCGTAGTCGAGAGGCGCCGCCGTCGACAATGATCCGGCAGCGGGGTTCAAACGAAACAGTCCGTCGCCTCCTTCGAGCGTGTACCAGGCCGACGTGGCGCTGCGCGCTTCCACAGTCACGAGAGTGGTGCCCGCAGGCTCGTTCTCGTACACTTCGCACACGACGTCGTCCGTCAGAAATCTGATAACGATAAATTTGGAAGTAAAGATTCGACTGTCGCAGTAGGGGTCGGGGTTCGGGGGGGCGGGCACCCACCGGGGCGGCGCGTCGTCCGGGTCCACGACGAGCACGTGCAGCGGCAGCGTGGAGAAGCGCGCGGCGGGCGGCGGGTTGGAGGCGCGCACGTGCAGCGTGTAATCGCGCGGGCCCCGCGGCGGCAACGCGCGCGTCAGCGTCACGTCGCCCAGCGCCGCGTCCACGGCGAACAGGCCGGCCGCGTCGCCGCCCGCCAGCGAGTACAGCACGCGCGCCGCGTCGCCCGCGTCGGGGTCTGCGGCGCGCAGCGCGGCCACGAGCGCGCCGGGCGCGGCGCCGCGCGGCACGCGGGCCTCGGCCAGGCGCCGGCCCCACGCGGGCGCGTGCTCGTCGGCGTCGTGCACGCGCACGGTGACGCGCGCGTACGCCACGGAGGCTCGCGGCGCCTGGTCGCGCGCCCACACGGTCAGCTCGTGCACGCTGGCGCTCTCTCTGTCGGTTTAATGTGACACGTGAAGCGAATAATATGCAAACGTAAACCAGCTCACGCCTGCATCCGCGAAGGGGTAGGCATAAGTCCCACTGACAGTTCCGCCGATTTAATGTCGTCGCGGAAAGCGATAGTCTAGTGGGCTAATGTGAATTTTATTAAACACACAATTCACAAAATAATTAATCCCAGATGCCACACTTTGCACTCATTTGGTGTATGCTATCACTACATTCATGAGAGCGCCATAAATACTCGCGTAACAAAAGCGATATTTAAAACTGCCTTGCATCCTTATTTGAATGTGTGAGCTGCGAGAGTAGAGTTGACAGAGTAGTGGTGCGCACCTGTCGAGCGGGTGTGCGAGCTCGAGCACGCCGCTGAGCTCGTGCAGGCGGAACAGCCGCGCCGACGCGGGCGCGCGCGCCGCCGCCGCGCCGTACAGCAGCCGCGCGCCCGCGCCCGCGCCCGCCTGCACCACCACCAGCGCCTCGCCCACGCGCGTCGCCTCCGACGTCTCCACCACGTACTCGTCGCGCGTGAAAGACACTCCGTTCTCGTTCGCATCGTTGATAACCGTTATGTTCACCTATAACCGATAAAAACCTTCACGTTCGAATCCTCGACGAACTATGACACCGATTCAAAAGTTAAAAATATGCAAACCGACCGAAGCGTAGGCGATGTGAAACCCGTCAGTGACGGACACGTTCAACGAGTAGAAAGACTGCCGCTCCCACAGGAGACGTCGCGTCAGAACCAGGCTGCCGTCCTCGCGCCCCACGTAAAATTCTCGGCGAGGGTCGCCACCTGAGACCGAAAAACGACCAAATGAACTTTTCTCAATTATTTTGGAAACGTTAGGCATTCGAGACGGGAGACGGGCACCCACCGACTATGTCATAATAGAGCGCGTCGCCGTCCGGGTCGGTGGCCTGCAGCACGGCCAGTAAGAAGCCGGGCGCGTCCAGCTCGGCCAGCTGCAGCGGCGGCGGCGCCACTAGCACGGGCGCCGCGCCCCCGCCCCGTGCCGCCGCGCGTACACTCGCGCGGGACAACGCACAACGAGCGCGCGCCGCGCTGTCGCACGCGCGCACCGTCACGTCGTACGCCGCCCCGACCGCCAGCGGCAGGCGCGGCGCGGCGTACAGGCGGCCCGTGTCGGCGTGCACGCGCAGCAGACCGCGCGCGGCGCCGCGAGCGCGCGACCAGTACCGCACCGTGCCGTTCACGCCCTCGTCGGGGTCCAGGGCCACCACCTGATATACACTTGTACTTATTAATCTGCGATAACAACGTGCGCGTGTGCGCCACTCTTCAGACACTCACCGTGGCGAGATAAATGCCGTTCGGAGACGGGTCGGCGTAGAAGTCCCAGTTGGCGCGCGCGCCGGATCCTTCGTCGTCGTCGTCGGCGTCCCATTCGGCGCTGCTGTCGTCGAACGCACCCGCCGCTGCGTCGGCCTGCTAGGTACATATCGAACGTTAGTGCTGGTACTGCACGAGTGATACATTGAAGTGAGTGGTGAGACTCGCTCGCACCTGCGCGGCGGCGGCCACGGGCGGCAGTGACACGGCGGGCGTGCGGATGTCGTAGAATCTCTGCGCGAAGGCGGGCGCGTGATCGTTGATATCGAGGAGGCGCACGTGCACGCGCGCGGTGCTGGCCAGCTCTCCGTCGGAGCATTGCACCTCGAGCGCGTGTGTGGGCGCCGCCTCGCGGTCCAGTGTGCGCCCGGTCGTGACTATTTCACCTGCGAGTTAAAGTGTAATATTTGTGAAACGTGTCGAGTGACAGTAAAGGGAGCGTTAGGGCGGCGATGCTCACCGGAGCGTTCGTCGATGGAGAAGAGTCCGTCGGGGTTGCCGGCGACGATGGAGTAGGAGAGGTTGGCGGGGCGCGGCGCGGCGTCGGCGTCGGTCGCGCGCACGCGCACGACGCGCGTGTCGGCGGAGCAGTGCTCGGCCACGGCGGCGGAGTAGGCGGGCCGCTCGGGCCACGGCGCCATGTCGTTCACGTCCTCCACCTCGATGTACACCTGTACCACACTACGTTACTACAAGAACTATTCACATGAAAATATTTATATCAAATGTTTTTGGTGGGATATCATGTTTCATAAATCTAATCGATTGTCGACCGAAATCTTGTCGAGACCCAATGCTATTTTATTGTGATAAAAATATATCATGACAAAATAAGCTATACTGGTTTGTTCCATCGCGTGTAGGGAGAATCGGTGGGGCCTGGGCGATACTAGTTCATCCTAAAATCGGGTTTGGCCGGTAATACATATATGTATATATCGAGACGAATTTGAAATGTTTAACAAAATATTGTTAAAACACTTATAAATAAGCCTTAAGCAATCAACGGATAGTTTTAGAAGTAATTTTATTACAGTACACCCGGTTGTGGTTCTATTTCTATAGTTGTGGTTCTAGAGTAATGGAGGGAGCATGGCAGTTTGCAATATAAACCGCCTAAGGCACCGAGGTCGGAGCATTCTACATTCAGTATTCGACAGTGAAGCAGTGGTATGCGCGTGTTGCCTTTAAAAGTAACATGTTTCCGAAGATACACGGATAAGTCCTTTATCCGTTAATTAAAATGTCTCGAACCTCCCCTATGTTTAATAAAATAAAAATTACCTGAACACAGGAATGTCTCGGCACCAATCCATGATCTTCTGCACATAACGTGAGCCAGTAGTGCGGCACCGACTCGCGGTCCAGCGGCGTCAGCGTGCGGATTACTCCTGCGCAACAACACGTCAGTACAACACACAGCACACCTTACACACACCACGCCGCATCGGCCGCGCACTCACCCGAGTCGTCGACGGAGAAGTGCGCCATGCCCGAGCCCGCCACAATGTAGTAGGCGAGGCGCGAGTCTCTGCCGGGCGGGTCGGCGTCGCTGGCGGGCGCCGCCAGCACGAGCGCGCCGCGCGCCGCGTCCTCGCGCACCGCGCCCGCCACCACCGCGTGGTCGCTGAACGCCGGCGCGTGCAGGTTCTCGTCCACGTCCACCACCTCCACAATCACCGTCGCCTCGGCCCACAGCGCCGGCTGCCCGCCGTCCGTCGCGCGCACCGTCACTCCGTACACCTGCACGAGTCACCTCACTGTTCGGCCGGTATTATGTGTCTAATAATATCAAAACTTAAGTGATGTAGCTGTACTGACCTGCCGTTCTTCGTAGTCGAGCGGTTTGGCAGTGCGCAGCGTGCCCGAGACCGCGTCGACTGTGAACACGGCGTCGTCGTCGGGTTGGTCCGGCAGCGAGTAAGTGACGGCGCCGCCGGCGTCCAGGTCAGGATCGAACGCCTCCAGCACGGCGACGAGCGTGCCGACGGGCACGTCCTCGCGGACTCGCGCGCCGTACGAGGCGAGACCGAACCGCGGTGCGTTGTCGTTGACATCGTCGACGGCGACTCGCACGAGCGCGTCCGCGTGCAGGCCGCCGCCGTCGCTAGCGCGCACAGTCAGCTCGTAGAGGGCGCGGCGTTCTCGGTCGAGCGGCGCACAGACAGTGAGCGCGCCCGAGTCGCGGTCCACGCAGAACTCGCCGTCGCTGGCACCGCTCACGCTGTACGTGACGCGGCCGTACTCGCCGGCGTCGCGGTCCGTAGCGTTGGCGCGGAATATCTCGGTGCCGTTGATGGCATTCTCGGTGACGCGGAAGCTGGCGAGTGTCTTCTTGAAACGCGGCGGGTTGTCGTTCACATCGAGCACGGTGACGGGTAGCAGGCGTGACGCGGAGCGACGGGGCTTACCGAGATCGTAAACGGTCACGTTGAGGTAGTACTCGCTCTCACGCTCGCGGTCCAGGTAGCCGATCACTTGAAGCTCGCCTGTATCTGGATCTATTCGGAAAGCGGAATCGGCATCGCCACCCGAGATGCCGTAAGTGAGAAGTCCGTTGTAGCCGAGATCGCGATCGCGGGCTCGCAGTCGCACCAGTGACGTGCCGAGGGCGACAGATTCATTCACTTTTACTTCAACCGGAAAATCGACGAACTCTGGTGCGTGTATATTTTCTCCGTATCGTGAGGGCGCCAGCGGAAATTCGTCGGCGAAATCCAACGGTGCGTTGCTCCGCTCGGCAGCGGCAAGCAACTCGGTGAGACGGCGAGCCACGCCTGTGTCGCGACACTCTAGAGCGCCGCCGTCACCGCCGCCTGCCACCAGGTGCAGCGTCAGCGACGTGGAGTCCGCGAAGTGCGTGCCATCCGTGGCCGTCACGTTGAGCACGCGGGAGTCCGCTCGCACGTCGCCCAGGTCGCAAGAAAGGCTCACCACTCCGGTGCTGGAGTCCAACGCGAAGCAATTGTCTTCGTTGCCACCTATAAATCTGTAGGACACGACGTCTCCGGCATCGAAGTCGATCGCGGAAAGTGTAACGATTTCGGCGCCGATGGAGAGGCGTCGCGGCAAGTAGCCCACGCAGTCGACGCGCTCGAACTGTGGTCGGTTGTCATTGACATCGTCGAGGTGCACCACCAGCCTCATCTCGGCCTGGCGCCGGTACGGCAGGCCCCAGTCACTGGCGCGGATGCGCAACGTGTACTCGCGGCGCATGCTCTCGTAGTCGAGCAGGCGCGTGGTGCGGATGGCGCCCGAGAAGTGATCCACGTCGAAGGGCACAGGCTGCAGGTTGGCGATGCTGTAGGACACGTACGCGTTGTCTCCGGAGTCTGCGTCGCGCGCCACCACGCGCGCTACCACCGCGCCGCTAGCTCCATTCTCGGCGACGGACACTTCCATCTCGGTTTGTTCGAACATTGGATCGTTATCGTTGGCGTCGATGACAGATATCTTCACTTTGGCCGATGACTGTTTGCGAGTGCCCGCGTTGCCCTGGTCGATGGCGGAAACGGTGAGCGTGTACAGAGCTTTCTCTTCGGCGTCGAGCGGTATGGCGGTGTAAAGGACGCCAGTGTCCGGGTTGACTCGGAACTCGCCGCCCTCGTTGCCGCCGACGATCTCGATGTAGACGCGCGCGTTGCGTCCCTCGTCGCGGTCCGTGACCTTGAGCCGGATAACGGGCGTGTTGGGTGGTGCCGTCTCCAGCACGCTCGCCTCGTATACCTCGTGGTTAAAGACGGGCGCATTGTCGTTGATGTCGACGAGCGTGACGGGCAGCACGAGGTAGGAAGCGCGCGGCGGGCGGCCTGCGTCCTGTGCACGCAGCGTCAGGTTGTAGCCGCGTGGCGCCGCCTCGCGGTCCAGCAACGAATGCACCAGCACGTCGTACTCGCCCGCCTGCGCCGAGGGCCGTATTCGAAAGTGTCCGTCGGGATCGCCGTCGACGATTTCGAGGCTGGCGATGCGGCCGTGTTCACCCGTGTCGCGGTCGCTCACTTCTACGATCGCGTAGATCTCCACAGTGGAATTCTCGACGAGCTCTGGCAAGGAGCGCACGCGCAGCTCCGGCGCGTGGAGGTTGACCCTGGTGACGCGCACGGTGACCGAAGCGCGCGCGGCTGGTGCCTGCTCGCCGCGCGTCAGCAGCGACGCCCGGTCACGCGCCAGCACCACCAGCTCGTAGCGAGCATTCTCCGCGGCTAAGAGAGGTCGCGTGAGTGTGATCACGCCAGTGGTGGGGTGCACCGCGAACCCGTCCGTGGGTTCCGCGAAGCTATAATAAATTTCTCCGTTGAGGCCGAGGTCGGCATCTTCGGCGGAGACGCGCACGACGCTGGTGTGCGGCGCGGTGTCCTCAGGCACGACCGCTTCATAGTGCGTGGGATCGAACAGCGGACTCAGATCGTTCTCGTCGTCGACGGTGATGAGCACGACGGTGTCCGCCTCGAGCTGGCGGCCGCCCGGCAGCTGCGCGGTGGCGCGCACGTCGAGTCGGTAAGAAGAGCGGCGCTCGCGGTTGAGCACATCAGCGTGGCCGGCGCGCGTGCGCACCGACAGGAAGCAGAAGTCCCCGACGGTGCGCTCCTCCGCTTTGAAGAACTTGTCGCGGTCGCCGTGGCGGATGCGGAAGCGAACGCGCGCAGCGTCGGCGGGCAGGCGCACGCCGAGCGGGTCGGCGGCGGGCGGCTGCAGCGCGTACGTGCGCGGCGGGCTGTTCTCGGCGATGCTCACGTTGTAGAGGGCATGCTGGAAGCGCAGACTCGGCTCGGGCGGCGCGGGCGGTCCGGGCCCGGCGCGCGCGCACCACGCCGCCGCCGCCAGCACCAGCCACGCGCGCGCGCCCCACATCGCGCCCCGCTCACGCCGCTCGCCGCGCACCTACCTCTGCACAGAACACCACCACATCACACACCGCTCACCACGCTATAGTAAGAAAACTGAAAAATAGTATACTAAATAATTTTATAAATAACATTCCTATAGACTATAACCATACAGTTCGGTCGAGATGGATAATACCTACTTACTAACTAAAATTAAATAGCCCACATTGTTCAATTTTATTATGTTATTATCAACATCGCGTTACATTAAATATTGTATTCCCCAAATAGTATACAAAATATATATTTTGGTGCGGTTCTTTAAATCTTAGAAATGTTGAAAATATCCATAATCCAGTTCAGTCTTATACGTTGCTAATGTATTTTCTTGAATCAAATAAAAGAAAACAATATAAACAAGTAAATTAAACGAAGTAATACTAACTAAAATCGATATCAAACTATCGACACGCCATTGCGAACGACGCACGCAGCGTCAATCACTGGCCGCGTAAATCACAGCGGAGTAGTATCCATAAATATTACTTAGAATGGAGATATTTGTTTGCTTCAAATATTTGTGTGATCCACAGATATTTGATTCGGGTCTGGGTGTTATACATATAATATAATTGAACTTGATTTTAATAACTTAAATAAACTGAATTAAACTACAGGTAACTTAGATAACTACTACAACTAAACTAATTTTAATAACTATACTTCATGCATTATTTACGCTTATAAATACTTTATCATAATATCTATGGAACTACTTAACAATTAACTATGTAACTATTTTGAAAACATAATATCATCATATAGCAGGACTCGTATCCCGGAAAGTGCTTCCACGCGGGCGACGCCGCGAGCCATACTACACTTTATATGCTAATATTAAAACGAGTTAAAGTTTGTTTGGATGTTCGGGGTAATCTGCAGTACTACTGATTCGATTGCGAAATTCTTTTACTGTTAGAAACGTATTTAGGGCTTGTACACAAAACTGCGATGCGACGTCACATAATTAATATATTAGCCGAAAGAAGTTCCTATCGGCGCGGCGTTCATAATAGTAATAAATAGATGAACCCAAAATCTATTTTGCTGAAGTTATACTTCATTTGGCGCGATGGAGAAAAATGATGAGAGTGAATTTTTACGATGCGCGCGCACACCGACGCTGAATTCTACAGCATAAAGTTAGTTCTAGGTGGCATGATAACTATGTTCAAGTTGTATATTTTGCAACTGTCAAACATTTCATGTTCATACCGTCGATACAGTAAACTCTTCCCTCAAATTAAAGAACGTATTTAAATAAAGGTTTCGAATCGACAACATATACCAACAATATTCGAATAATGGCGTATTTTAGATTTTAAATATGTAGAATAATGTAATTAATGAACAAGGATTGACATTTAAATTGGCTGTCAAATGTTTATGCGTGTGTTCAGAAATATATTTAGTGTAAACTAAACTTCTTTTTAAAATTGGGAATCACTTTTATCACACAATGTCCAATGTCCTATCCTTCATCACCATTATACATACGAGTATAATTCAAAAAATCACATAATATCATAATCCTCATAAATATCATAATGGGTTGCAATATGTCCCCAAAAATTCACTCTTTTCATTCTCATCTCGATTTTTTCCTCCTAACTGCGGTGATATGAGTGACGAACATGGTGAACGATTTCACTAAGACATATTGACAATGGAAAAGAGATACAACGGCCGATAGAATGCGTCAATGCTAGCGGACTACTGCTAGAACTTGATTGAAGATTTTCGTAAAGATTATTACGAAAGGAAAACGTAAAAAAAGAGAAATTCTTGAATAGTAAAGGTTAAATACTTGGTAAATATTTTAAAATACTTAGTTTCATGTAAAAAGTTTATTAAAAAGTAATGAACATATCTTAAAAAAAAAAACGATTTATATTCTATGAAATTTTACTCTTACGTCATATACTTCGATACAAGCCATATTTTAAAAATAAGAGCTAACTTTCAAATTTGGTTTATATTTTCGTATTCAGTGACCCCAAATTAGTAAAATAACAAAGCATTTATTTTAAAGGCAAACAAAAATATAAATATTGTAGACCAGTGTTATTAATGATTGTATATTTTTACTGCGTTGTCATATTTTTACGTTAATAAAACCTTTTTTATTTAAATAAAATCTTTTTAATAAATTTTAATATTTATCGTTAATCACTAATGCATTTTTTTTTATTTCTGTATCTCCTTGGCAGTAACAGAAGTGTGCGAATCGTGGAAGGGAGTCGGCTTGCCGCACGAAATCACATCGCAGCAATTCGTGTCGCAGTTTTCTGCGTTGCGACATTGCGCCAATTCGCAACTTTGTGTACAAGCCCATAATCCCTGAGTGACTTGGAGTTAATTTTTCGTAAAGGAGTTAAAACAAACGTTAAGACATTCAGCTAATATTACTACGTATAGAGAAGACACCGCACATTACAAATGTGTTCCGCTCAAGTGCGATCAGCCGGCCGCATATCACTTACAGCCGATGCCAACAATCAATCAAAAATTTTAGATTGAAGTCAATCCGGATTGTTTTCTACTTTTCGATTGGTCGAATATCTTGTTGCCAATAAACAAAACAGGCTAAAGTCGATTGCCTCTGTTGATAGATTGAAAACAATCGGTTCCGTCTTGACAATTTAGTTTAACGCAGAATATTTCATTGCTTAATTATGCACTTTCAGCATTTTATAAATAAATAATTTGTGAAAAACAAAAATTAAAGTTAGAAATAATTATAATTGCAATAAAAACAATTCAATTTGTTCCAATTATATAGATTTTTACAGAATTGTTGTATTTCTGGCCACTGAAAAATAATATATCCAGTATACAATGACTTATCACTTGTCAATCTAATAGAATTATTATGAGTAAAATTGTGGAGAAAATCGCGAAATGTGATTGAAAATTTACACAGGTCCGGCAAACGAGCAAGCTCATCTGATGGAAAGTGATCACAGCCGCCCATGAACTTATACTACGCTTGGCTGTGATGCCGGCCCATCAAATCGGGAGGAGAGCGGGAATACATACTCAGTCGTGGCTGACAACAGCGTGGCTCTACAACTTTCCATGTTCAAAATTTGATTCCCTTTTCTATTATTTTTATTCTTTCTATTATTTTAACTTGTAAATAATAAAGAATATTTCAAAATAAATATTTTATTCACAAAATACAATGAACAATAAAATAAAAATACAACAATGAAATTAAGAAACATATCATAACAGAAATCATAGTTTTCAAAATAAAATGAAAAATATCAATTAGATCAAGATAAAATACACAAAACAATACAATATTTTAGATCTAACTGAAGAAATCGATCAATGTTGTAATCAATCTTCATCTACATTCGTTACTATTTCAGTATCATTGCTGTTGGCAAATCTGCATAAATAATCCGTGGAAATTGTCGGATTGCATTAATGGATTATTTTGAACAATCCACCCAAACGTCAACACTGATAATTGTATATTGGCAAGCCTAAACTGTCATTTTCATACAGAGGACAATCTATAACCAGGGATTGGCCCTCCCAAAAGTAGATTGATTTTTTGGATAGTTTTTTCCCTACTGAGATTGATTATTGGCAAGCTAGAGTCAGAAAAAAGATTGAGCTGTCAATGTCAAACAGCAAATTTTGGATTGGGATTAATGGTTGGCATCGGCTATTAGTCGCTTTCTAGCTCTCGAGCGACAATTTCATGTTTGTGTTCAAACGAAAAATATTAAAGCGCATTAAATATGCCCTCGTGTGTGTTGCGATATTGCACAAATAATTCAAGTAATACGGCCAAGTGCAAATGAGTAACTTTCCATCGGTGAGTAATTAGATATACAATTTTATAATTTGGAATAAAATATTTAGCGGACGCCATGTCACGTCTTTTGTGTTTCAGTCGGCAGTCTATGGAGTGTCAAGTTGTTTCAGTACGTTGAACTAAACGCTTAAGCGCCATGAAATAGACGGCGCTTACAACCTTTTCGTCGCGAGAAAACTACACCCAGAATGTGGTCTAGCGCTGCATGTTTGTTCTCTATGGTTAGACGAAGAATTATTATTGTATCCACGCTGCAACGCACTTTAGTTTCAACTTTTACCAAAATGGATCATAATATTTGTATGGGATGGCTTCTCTATACGTAGTAATATTAGCTCAATATGTTTAGAGGATGAAGTATAAACTATTGCTTGCGAACCTCATGCGGTGGAGGCGGGCGCGGCGGCGCTGACGTCACCGCCGCACGCGCTCCGAGCGCGCCTCCCGCGCCGCGCTCGCCACGCCGCGCTGCAACAACACACGCAGTTACTGCCACTGCCACATGCACTGGCCACAACGGCCCGTTCTCACTCATAGAGAATGCCATCACTCGGTAACGAGAAGCATATGGACCGAAAATATATCCACAGGCGAGAAAATAGTAACTACAATATATTTCATATGCTTAAACAACGATATACAGGCTGATTTTTTTCAAGTAGGCGAAGATGGCCAATACCAAAACGATGAGGATTAGTGATAAATATTGAAAGGAGTCACAAGCTCGATTTCAATGAAAACTAAAACTGCATACTTGGATTTTTGATAAATTAATAATCCTAGCGAGTAGTGATGGAATAAATAGCTATAGCAGTCAAGCTAAGCAAGTGAAATAAAATATAGCATTTCCACAAATTATATACAATCGATAAAGTTTGCTATCTGGCTAAATAAATCGCGTAAACGTTTGGTTATAATATTTCGTGAAGCACGATGCATAGTACGCGGCGCGCGCCCGCCGGCATACTTAAACAATGAAACAGATGTACCTATAGATATTTGTTTACAACCTAAAAAATGAAATTAACTCGGACAAACAAAAATTACCTGAGCGAGTGTTCAGTAAATGTTGGTTTGCTCACTAAGTCGCATAATGAAACTTATATCATTAAATATTTAGGAAGTTAGCAATAGCTGCTATGTATAACTTGCTACGTCCGCGTCACCTACGTAACTAAGTCTAGTTTTGAGTAGACATCATTTCTGTTTTATTCAGTTTTGAGCAGGCGACAATAAATGTGTCGACGTACGAGGGATAAACAGAACTTTCAACTGCATAAGATTCATATTTTGGACTCCGCAAATATGATCATGTTTCTGAGTTTCGTGCTAAGCTCAAGTGGTTACCTATTCGGCTTCGTCGGAATACTCACACCCTTTCTCTTCTTTACAATATTTTGTTTAATCCTCTCACCCCCTCTTATCTTAAAGATAGATTTATTTTTCTTAATGACTCACATTCGAGGTCCCTGAGGTCGTCTGAGAACCTAAAGCTAAGAATGCCCGTGCACACCACAATATTTACGGACAACTCATTCACTGTCAAAGCAGTTCGATTATGGAACGCGCTTCCAGTTGTGGTGAGACAATCACAATCACTGTCATCATTTAAAAAGCTGGTTAAAGAACACTACCTTTCTCCTTAATCAGATATTAGTGTTATTTCCTCCGTCTGAATCAATTGGTAATATATTATAGTATAAGTATTTATATATGTACTTGTATATTTATTTATTTATATTTTTATTTATGTATTTATGAGTCATAATATGTATATTATGTTTGTGTATTTATATGTTAAACTAGTATTACTTAACTTTATATCTACACTGCCCTCTCTTTTTCCTTCTCTTAAATCCATCCTATGGTTGTCTGTAAGACATTGCCTAGAGCGATAAGACCGCCACTTGTACTTTTATTATTTTTGTAATTTCGGTATATTGTGTTTCATTGTTGTGTACAATAAAGACTTAATAAATAAATAAATAAATAAACTTTGTCGGACCAAATTATACATCGATACGTATATCATCGTATGACAGCCACCGTGGCGCAGTTGGTTAGACGCCGCCTGTGAAACGAGAGGCCGCGGGTTCGATCCCCGCACCGAAACAAATATTTGTGTGATCCACAGGTATTTGTTTCGGGTCTGGGTGTTTGTGAGACCGAAAAGTCTCTCTTAGTTTCTGATACCCACGAAACAAGACTCGATCTTAGTGTAGGGTCAGGACTATGTATGTGACTGTTGGGTGTATTTATTTATTATTATTTATTTATACAACATACTTCGCAATATTAACGACGTTTTTTGCCACTTAATAAAATAAATTCCACCGTCAAATGCGGTATAGTTACTTTGGCGAGATAAGATAAAAATACAATTAAAATTAAATGCACTTTACTTATAAAGAAGTCCCTACTTAGGACTATTTTGAATTGAACAATATTTTTTGCACAGGCACCGCGACGCGACCCCACATAAACTCCTGCATGATGTCTCCTTGAATATTTACCGGACTGTGCATCAGAGGTTTCACCCAAAATATGCCGAGCTTATTTTAATCGCGAAATTGGCAAGCCTGTATTCACGAATAAATTACAGTCCGAGGCAACTCACCTGTCAAAGGAGAATGACCATTCATGGTATCGGTAAAAAATATCGTGGACCTCGATACCGATATTGCTTAAAATTCATTATAGCATTTTTTATGGTTTGTCCTTAAACGTTTTCCTGTTTTATCCCGGGCGACAGATTTTTATAAAAGTAAAGTAATTAACCTCACATTTTACGATACGTCAACCATTACTACAAATGGGTCTACTAGAGTGACTGCACTTCAAATTCATTTCTCCAAGAACTCCGGGCCTGGATCGCAATTATGTTTATTTTAATTGAAAATATATATTTTTCCCTATACAAAAAACTAGGTTTCATCAAGGGACAAAAATCTACGCATCAATACTAAGTTTCATAGTAAAATGGTCATTCTCCTTTCAACTTGACCTAAGATTCAACCGGTTAAGACTCCCTAGCGACTATAATGATTACACTTTACAGGCATCGTGGACGGTGCCGGGACGGTACCGCCTGCAAGCGTCCGCCGTACTGGCATCGAACTCATTGAATACAGAAATAAATAAAACGCTGTTTATTGTGGCACGTTGTGGGCCAGACAGGCTGTTGAGTTATTGTGCGACCGTACAAGATGCCACACTAGTGAGTAGCGAGCTGCGTCGAGCGGTCGGTCTACTGGCCACTTGGACGTCAAGTCGCAGCATTATGCGCGTGCACGCTGTACTGTACACGCGTAGTGAGGTGCGCACGTGTAAGGATTTGTAACGATGGTGAAACAACACGCCGCGCCGCACTGAGAACATGGCATTAATAACGCGGCCGCGGAGACGGTGATGTCAGCGGCGCGGGTCATCGGCCGCCGCCGCGACCTTACCCGTCGCCGCCGTGGCACGCACTGATCACTCGATAGTCAACGCTAGTAGGCCAACAACATGCGCTAATTCGTATCCTGATATTATTGTATCATCCGAATATGTTGAGTATCGAGTAGACGCTAGTGATCGTCATGCAGAAGGACTGGTAACGCAACAGTGCCGCGAACTACAGGCACGCAGCCGATTCAAGGGGGTTACTCTATGATCCGAAACAAAGTTCGAATGTTCGAACGTCATACGTTAAACTGTACGAATGTTTCCTCCAGAATTTTTTTGTATCCTCTATCGTTCGTCGCGTCGTAGCCATACACTTAGTTCTCAGTGAATAATAAGTGTCATAGAGAATAGTAATGATTTTTAGAAACAGAGAACTTTTAACTTACTTTTGACGTCGAACGTTCGAACATTCGAACTTCGTTTCGAATTATAGAATAACCCCCAGGTATGCGGCAAACATCGCTCACCCGCGCGATTGCGCGCGGGGCGGGGCGGGGAGGGGGCGGGCAGGGTACAGGCAGCTGCGCGCACGCACACCGCGCCGCGCCTCTACTGTTTACAAACACCAGCGGGACTGGCGACAGCGGGGATGCGCGGCGCGGCGCGGGCGGGGCAGGGGGATCGCTCCACTGCACTGGACAGCTTTTATTGAGAGACGGTGACGTGGGCGCGGCTGCGTTGCGAGCTGCGACCTGCCGCCGCCGACCAACAACCAAATCACAATATCATCAACGCAACTTTAAGAAGTTATCTATTACTTAATGTTGTTCGTTTGACTAAGTTACTACAACGCCAGCATATCCAATGAAATGGAGACAGAACAAAGAATAATCGTAAAAGCTATGCGTGTTGTTGAAGGTTGTGAACAGTGCAACAAGTGCAGGTGACAGGCTGCATGCGCCTGTGCCGAGTAGTGAATGCAATCCCGATCTCGCGGGATCCCGATCTCGCGAGATCTCGTCTAATTTTTCGGTATCAATCCCGAAGCGTAATATGACGAGATCCCGTTCGAGATTGACGGGATTGGGCGGCAGTAAAAGGCATAGGAATTAGAAGAAACTCTGCGAGCGTCTTAAAGTGTTTTTACACGTGTATCCACGAGCTTAGAAAAATTAGAGTCAGTCATAAAAAAAGAAATGGATTTATTTGAGTGTGGAGGAACAAGGAGAGATTTATGCAGTTTGCATATAATTGTTTAGTCACACTGTTGCCAACCAGTGTGGAGTCGGAGAGGGCATTCTCAGCAGCTGGGTTCCTTGCAACGGACATTAGATGCCGTTTAGCAGATAGTACCTACTCTTAATGCACTTTGTTTTTTACGTAGCTACTTTCAAAATCACCCTAACTACTTGCTAATCTCCTTGAGTTATACTTTTTGTTTTATATGTATATTTATTTAGTTAGTAATATTGAAGAATAAAGGTTTTTGTTTTCTTTCAAAAAATATTTAATTTTAATTAACCTCACTATTACAACAACCAAGCAGTTTTCATCGTTGTCAGCCATCCGAACTTTATACATTTTTTTATAAACTAGACGAAATCCCGAAAATTCCGGGATCTCGCGGGATTGATATTTCCAATCCCGTGGGATCTCGAATTTGCGATCTAGAGTCGGGATTGCATTCCCTAGTGCCGAATGAGTGCGGTTTTAGGAGGTTCAAGAGGTGCGGTTCGGTGTGTGGAGGGGAAAGGGGGGGGGGTGTTACTCAATTAGAATTCAACAGAGCGCGTGATCAACGCGCCATGCGCCACCACACTCTCCAGAAACATTATGTCCAAAACATATAGGTATAAGTGTATGCAATTTGTCGTATCCTTATTAGCCTCCGTGGCGTAGTTGGTTAGACGCCGGCTGTGAAACGGGAGGCCGCGGGTTCGATCCCCGCACCAAGAGAAATGTTTGTGCGGCCCACAAATATTTCTTTCGGGTCTGGGTGTTTGTGAGACCGAAAAGTCTCTCGTAGTTCTGATACCTGCGACACAAGACTTAATTGATCTTAATGTGGGGTCAGGACTATGTATGTGACTGTTGGGTGTATTTATTTATTTATTTATTATTGGTATTAGCAACAAGGCGATATTTATATGGTCGGGTTTTAAGCTAAGTCAACATAACAGCAGTAGGAAGTACAATATGACACTGAAAGGCAAACTTTTGTTGCACATAATATATAACCTATTGCAAATATTTACAGATTAAACCATGTTTGGTAATATCACTGATCGCCTAATTGATCCAGTATCAGAGCATGGGCTATGAGGAAGAAAGTTCTGGATTATACAGCCAGCATTCGCTGTTCCAGCGGTGCGCTTCCCGTCCTCGTGGATGTGCGACATCATTGTGACGTCTAAACACACGCACGGCAGTTAAAAGCTAACAGTACAGCTGCCGCAACAATAGGTGGTTAACATGTACTGATTCATTACTTTCAGAATAAGAATTTCAAGACTAAATAAGTCAATTAAATTCTTTAAAATACCGTTGCATAAAAGTAATTGTCTTGATAGTTAGCTACTGCTTATGCGGGCTTCGCCAGCTTGCATTATAACCACTAATTGGTCGATGCAACGAATCATAAATTGATAAAGACATAACACAGGAAATAATATGCACATCGTCCTCTTGGAGGACGGTGCCACCGGCCACCAGAGTGGAGAAGCGACGTACACGTCGCGGGGTCTGCAATATCTCTCATGTTTTTTTTTTATATATAGCATAGGTGCCGACAAACGAGCAAACAAGTTACCTGATGATAGTGTTCACTGCCGTCCATGAACACCCACAACGCTTGGATCATAGATGTGTTGACGTCTCATTAATTCGAGAGGGGAACGAGTAGGAAAAAGGATGGCAAGAGGGAATGGGTATTGGATATCCGGCAATCTCACTCGGCTAACGAAACGCGACACCAAAGCCGTCGCTTCACTTCGATCTGTTGTGAGATAGGGGTACTTACCAGCCCGGACGAGCCCGCGCATTCATGCCGAGTCATGACTGACAACAGCGTGGCTGTACCACGTACGTGATGTTTGTTTGTTTATTACACGCACTGTGTACAGTTAAATCTCGTTTACTCCTGCGGTGGCATTTTTGTGTAATTGCTTTGCTACAATGTGGTTGTTGATCGTCGGACTGCATCTGTGCTGTGTATGGCGAGCGGCTGGTCCGCAGCGCACCGAACCGGTTGTACCGACACTGGATACCAGTTACGTGTACTTTTTGCACATACATTCTACACTACACCCTGGGTCACCCGTTTTTGAATACAACTATCAACATCTTTATAGTTAATTACTTTTAACGCGTCACATTTAGTGATTAGTCACTTTGGTCGTATTTAATTCTAAAATTCATTAATGTATATATTTTTATACCATATTCATACTCAAATGCCGGTGTAAACTGTCTATACACGGTTTGTCTTCATTTTCATTTCATCATTAAAACATTAAATAACTAAAGTAGGTAGGTTTTAAAACTGTCTATGAATAAGACTGTATGTATTTTGATTTTAAATAGGAAACCTATCAGATGGAATTTGAAACTAACAAATACGATTTTATTCTTGTTAATCCTTACGGTCTCTTTTTAAATAGAAAAAATAAAATCACAGAGATTTAAATCCATCTCATTGGTTTAGTGGTATTGTGAATAGCGGATCTTGTCTCGCGAGGTCGTGGGTTCTACGTATATACACAGATCTAGCAATTGATCTGATGCTCTGTGAATACCAGCCATTCTAGATATGTAATGTTCACACTGTTTGTTCTTAAACACTGGTTTATAACTACGAGTGTAATGGCCTTATTCTTAAACAATTTTAAAACCTATTTTAGTTATCGAAAGTTTTGTCTTCTTCGCTCAAACTGAATTCTGAAGTCGTTCGAAAGGGACAAAACATTCGATAACTCAAATTAGTTTTAAATCTGCCTATGAAATAGGCCGTAAAGATTTAATGGCTGAACAAACTGTGAAGGAAAAATGTGAGTGTAAAAACAGTTCTACTCCACTTGTATCTGTGTTGTGTGTGTTGAATAGAACGCTCCTAACAATGGATTTTTCTTAAAAGAATCTACCATTTGTTTACATTCCATTTTTTGCTTTAACGAAGAGATGGGATAATTCAAAATTAAAAACAACGTATACCATAAAAAAATATAATGGCGAATGATCCAAACCACAATCCAAACCAACGGATCGCGATCGAAATACATACATACATTGTATTGAAACAACACATATTTACGTAGCTTAATATCGTGTATTTTAAAAGAGCAGGTAATAAAAGGAAGAAAGAAAGAAAAACATATTTATTTGTCACACACATGATACGACGCACATACTCGCTTAACTTTAATGTATAATAAAAAATAAAAAAAGGAGGAGTTTGCGCGTCGCATCGCTGGGACACGTAGCTACCACTCAGCATAAAACAAGATAATATGATTTCTTAGATTTACGCGAATGTTACACATTGAAATAAAACTATTTGTACGGATTTTATCGCGATTTGGTTTAAATTTAACAATTTTTAACTTCCCGACGTTTCAGTCCGCCCCGTGGCCACGAAAGCTGAAAAGCAATCGAAACGTCGGGAAGTTAAAAAATGTAAAAATTAAATCAAATCGCGATAAAATCCGTAAAAATAATTTTATTTCTAGATAATATGATTGTTTCCGCGCAGCTTAGTGGGACAGTGAGTCCTTTTCGCTTGGTGAGTGACGGCAGAAGGTGTCCCGGGGCGGGCCAGCGTTTCCGCAGGGGCAGTGACTCCGCGCTACAGGGCTGGCGTGAGAGGCCGCGTGTGTGCGTGTGAGTGTGAGGCGCACATGTCCCCGACGCCCGTACCGACCAGCTTTCAGCTCACTGGCTCATGCTTCCTCTCATTAAAGCAGCCTGACTTTGATAAAGTAGTGGCGAGATTGCGTATTCTTTCAGTGCCGGTGTTAACAAGATCCGTTCCTAAAAACGCAAGTTCATCCATAGGTCCCACAACTCCTACCTACAGTTGTAACCATGTTTTATTTTGCACTACATATATGGTTGTAACAGAGTAAGTTAAAATTGTTAACACTGAAAATATGGTTCATTAATGAACTTCACAGAAGGGATCCATGGCTAGCTTATACAACATTTAAAGAGTATATATATACAACGTTTTACTTCATGATAATCCTCATGAATATGTAACAGTTACTAGAATGACACCCACGCAAATACAAAAGTGCTTCTAATGTAATCGCCATGAAAATAAAATGTTCTTTTATTTTAGTAGAACAAACTAAGTAGAAATGACTACAATTATTACTTACTCGAGAGTTCAACAATAATATTAAACTTAATAAGTTACCACAGCATTAACAATGAGAAAAGAGCTACTTAATGACCTTCAAACGGACAGACAGACGGACGGACAGACTTTTAAAAACTGTGTTATGTTCAGAGCGCGCGTTCCGTGCGCTATTTCGCTCAAAAATAGTAGTTTTCGAACCACTTTTATCCATCAAAACAGTGATTTCCAAAGTGGTCCAGGTGGACCCCCAGGGGTCCACGGGAGACTTGCTGGGGGTCTACGTAAGCGTGAACAAAATATGGGGGTCCATAAGATGTTAATGGGGGTCCACGAAAATTTATCTGCTTTTGATAGTAAAAGCAAAAATAAATGTAAGCATAGTTTTTATAAGGGCCTACCTACATTGTTTTAAGTACCTAACTAAGCAGATAATATTTTAATAAGGCAAGCGATTGTTACTTGTCCAAACTTGCGTATTCGATATTACGTACAATTTCGTGTACAGACTTGCAAAGCGCTATCCGCCCGACAATGCTTAATGCTTGTTCAGACATGAATTTGATCACCACTATAAATACTTGATGCCAAAGGCAAACTCATTCATTTGTTTCCGGAATTTCGAAAAAAAGTGTGAGAAAATTTATATCAGTGTTTGCTAGTGCCGGAGAAAAGTAAGTACCTACCTTTTTTTTGTTATAGTACTTAAGTATTTTGTTTCCGTGTACTAGTCGGTTGATCACAACTGCTTGTATAGATAGGTAAGGTAGATTAGACGTGTATATAATCTAAGATAGGTAACTTAGTAACTTACAGATATTTTAATTGTCCTCTTTCGATTTGAAGACAAACACAGCACGTTTTATTCCATTGTTTTTTCACGAGAGAAGCACTGCCTCTCTAAAAAGGCCGAATAAGCAATATTGCAGAGCAATTAATATTGTAATTTTTCTTGCAAATAACTACTAGTTTTATAAAACAGTAATTTCACAATCATTTTATATTAAATAAATATATACACCCAACAGTCACATACATAGTCCTGACCCCACACTAAGATCGAGTCTTGTGTCGTGGGTATCAGGAACTACGAGAGACTTTTCGGTCTCACAAACACCCAGACCCGAAACAAATACCTGTGGATCACACAAATATTTGTTTCGGTGCGGGGATCGAACCCGCGCCCTCTCGTTTCACAGGCGGCGTCTAACCAACTGCGCCACGGAGGCTGACTAATTGAGGCTAATTGATTTTGAAGTAACTACATATTTTATCAAAATTATTCCTTTTCGGAAAAAGCGAGCGGTGCGCGGGCGACGGGAAAAGGGCGGGGCTTGGGCTTCGATGCCAGTTTGTCACGTTTTAATGTGCGTTTTAACAATGAAGCCGCAGACAAAAAATACGCAAATACACGGAGCGCGTGAACTCATTGATTTGATGAAATGTTAGTTATCGTTTTTATGGAATTTTGAGATTTCGACTTTTATTTTTTCCTACACAAATATGATCAGTATTCGATACTGAGTACACCAATTTTTATTTGTACTATTAAAAATTAGTGGTAAATTAGGTACTTTAAAATTGATACCGTTTTGTGAAAACGTCTGTATTTGTCTTAGCGGTTTATTAGTTGGTCCCTTTACAAGCCGTAATTCTATTTCCGCGTGCTGACAAAGGCTGCGGTGTGATACCTATATTCAGAAAAAAACTTGGTTACTAAAACATTTTTTTTACAGGTAAGGTAACTGACACGAAACATGGCTACAGCAAAGAAAAAATGTCGACAATATAGTGTCGATTATTTGAAATATGGTTTTGTTCCATCAGAGGCAGACAAACAGTTGCCCATGTGCCTATTATGCAACAAAGTTTTGAGCAATGACTCTATGAAACCATCAAAGCTCGAAGATCATCTAAAAAGGTGTCATACTGATAAAATAGGTAAAGATTTAAAATATTTTCAAACATTGAAGGAAAAATATGAAAAGAGACCCACCATGCACAGTATGTTCGCTTCAACATCTCAAAGTAACGATGATGGCTTGCGGGCATCTTACAATATCTCATTACTTATAGCAAAATCTGGAAAACCACACACTATCGGAGAACAATTAATTTTACCCGCTGTTGAAGAGGTTTTAAAAACTGTTTTGCACAAATCTCCGTTTGACGTACTAAAAAGAATTCCATTAAGTAACAATACTGTACAAAGACGCATTGATGAAATGAGCTCTGATATCGAAAGTTTTTTGTGCAATCATCTGCAAAAAAATCATTTTTCTATACAACTGGACGAGTCAACGTTACCCGGTAATGAAGCATTATTATTGGCATATGTCCGATTTATTATGGAGGAAGAAATTCACGAAGAATTGCTATTTGCCAGAACTTTGGAGACTGATACTAAAGGCGAATCAATATTTAATGTCCTGAGTAATTTTTTCACGGAAAAATCGATTCCATTTACAAACATTATTTCAGTGGCAACAGACGGAGCTCCTGCAATGGTCGGGCGATATCGTGGGTTTATAAGTCATCTCAAAAGAATTATACCAGGACTTACAGCTATTCATTGCGTAATCCACCGACAACATCTTGTGGCAAAACATTTAAGTGACAGGTTGAACCAATCTCTTCATTTTGTAATAAAAGCTGTCAACAAAATCAGAAGCAATGCATTGAATACGCGTTTATTTGCTCAATTGTGCGACGAAAATGATGAAGACTTCCAACGACTGCTCTTACATACTGAAGTACGCTGGTTGTCGAAAGGTGCATGCTTAACGAGATTTTACTCTGTTTTCGATTCCGTATTAGAGTTCCTAGAAAGTAGAGATCCAGATTTAAAAGAAAACTTGATCAAACTCAAAGCAGACATTGCGTATTTGACAGATTTGTTTAAAAAATTTAATGATATTAACTTGCAGTTACAAGGGGACAGCCTGAATTTAATAAAAACAAAGGGGATAATTTCGGCTTTTCTAGGGAAATTGAAATTTATGAAGCAAAACATTAGTCGGCGCGAATTCTCTCAATTTCCAAACTTGTCGCAGGTAGAATGTATTGATGAGGATATCCATACCTACAGTCAACATTTAAATGCCCTGCATGATGACTTCAAAACCAGGTTTGAAGATATCCTGACGATGGATATACCACCATGGATCATAAATCCATTTGATGAAACGGAAGTGGCCAATGTTGTATTACAAGAGGAGCTGCTCGAGCTAAGCACCAATGAGGAGCTGAAGGTGAAATTTAGAAAAGGCTACCAAACATTTTGGCTGCAAGCAGAAATACCCGAAAAATATCCTGGACTGTGGGAAATCGCAAGGAAATTTTTAATAGTTTTTCCCTCGTCATACCTTGTCGAAAGGAGTTTTAGTGCCGTTACAAATCTCTTAACAAAAAAAAGGAGCAAATTAAACATCACAGAGCGGGGGGATTTGCGGTTATTGCTCACAAAAATAAAGCCAAACATTGATCGTTTGCTGACACTCCATCAAATACATCCTTCCCATTAATTAAAATTATGACCTGAACCTATATTACCTTATTATTTTTTTCTTGTAATTCTATTCTTTTAATAAATAAAGTGTTATAAAATGTACCATATTTCGTTTTTATTTTACCTATCGGAATATAGGGACAGAACTCAGAAGCGACACAATTTTTATTTTTTGGCGACTTTAAGAATGTGGTAGAAATGTAGCAGCAGGGGGTCCACCAAAACCAGTAAAATTTTGAAAGTGGTCTACGAGAAAAATAAGTTTGGGAACTACTGCATCAAAACATTACTTACGCGCATACGCTCTTAAGGAAACTATTTAACAAATCACTTCATCAACATCGATATCAATGTTACACTAGATAAGACATTCAGTACAAAAAATGTGTCCCACCTACTTGCGGTGCATGCACCAAACATGAATCATTTTGCTTCGTGACAGTGACAGTGCAGTACGCCTTATCGCATACGTTTAAAAGTAATAAATGAATGTTTCGCCGTCAAACCGAAAGCAAATCGTCTGAAGTTACAATATTTTAATAAAATACCATGTAAGTGATGCAATATTGCAGTGTGCTTTTAAAATACGGGGGCACTTTATTTCTTTGACGTGTCTCGTCTATCGGTAGAATATAAGTCAATGTTACAAATAAAATATAACAAATTGGAATCATCTAATTAGGAGCTCCGATAAACAAATAAATGCGACAAACGTCAAACCTGTAACACGAGTCTTTTGTCAGGGGTTAAAAATAATGGCGTAAATTAATAGTAATGAATCTTATTGTAATGTAAAAGCTGATGGCATAGATGAGAGCTCGCGTGCGTTGCGACTTGCGAGCCCCGGCGCGCCCTCTACCGCCAGATATTATCCAATAGTATGGACTACCAAGTATTAACCACGCAGCCACATATACAGGCTACTTTGTAGACCACAATATATGCAACATCCCCAGACACTGGTCACGGAACTATTTGCTGCGCAT
The DNA here is from genome assembly GCA_905220455.2 of Deilephila porcellus. NCBI lineage: Eukaryota > Metazoa > Arthropoda > Insecta > Lepidoptera > Sphingidae > Deilephila > Deilephila porcellus. The sequence goes on along the minus strand of LR999977.1, from coordinate 15,756,468 downwards.
GTCAATTACTATTATACATTTTAAATTTATATTCAAGATGTTCTCTTGAGGAAGGTTTACGAGTGCTCGATGCCTGATGTATTCAATAAAGTAGGCTTTAATATGTAAGAGATGCATTTTAACTAGCATGGCAAAGTGATTACTTTAAACGTAATGGTAACTGCAGTGCATTTTTCATATATAGTAATGTACTCTGTGAGTGCATTCCACATAGACTATGAACCGACGCGACTGGAGATTATCTCGCCGGTTACACATACATTACATATTATACAGAACGAACCCAAAACGAGACACACTCACGTGGGTAGCCTAACCGTGTGGTTGCGTACGGTGGTCGCTTCTTCTTCTTCTTCTTCGAGTGCCTCTTCAGTGTTGAAGGTTGGCCGTCAACTTCTTGTACGGTGGTCGCTACCTGAGTTTATACAAATATGCTACCAGCAGCTGTTCCTACACACTACACACACACAGCTATCGACGCGCTCGGTATGAACCCGTCAGCTGGAGTGTCCTGCGCGTCGAGCACGTTGAGTGAGTGGTTTTCCCGCGGAGCTGCGGGTCGGCAACATCGCCGCTGACCGCACGCACGGTACGAGGACGCGCGCAGAATAAATCACAAATAAAAACTTAACTACATTGACCATATTATGACAAGTTTCAAGAACTAATATTCAGTGCCAGCGTGCCAAGTGTGTCGAATTTATCGGGACCGCGTCGATTTTTTTACCCTAAATGAAATGTCCCGCTTTGAACACGCTCAGTACCGACTGATTTTTTATGTCCTGGTTTCGACGGAAGAACGCCACGTTTTTTTACACAAGATGTTTCAAACTGCCTTAAAACATCTGGTAACGCAGGTCGGCAGTCGGCACACACTACGCGCAGGTAGCAGAAGCTCGCTGCACTATTGTCTATACCACTTTTAACAAATATGATATATTCGCAGCCAAGGTAACCACAATATTGTGCCCGTGTAATAGCAGTTTGTTGAGTAACTATCCGTTTCAATAAAATGGATTGATCAGTTTCTATCCGCACATACTCCTTACTTGGCGAATGATTGAATAAGTTTGTTGAACTTATACTCATATAAGATAATCTTATTCCTACCGACGCGTACTAAAATAGGTATCAATCCAATTTATTGCGGGTTATCGATTCAAAGAGAACGTTAAATGCAAATTGCCCGCACACGTCACAATATTTATTGCGCTTGGGAAGCGATATTGCTTTCACTCATACACGCAGCCAAAATTACATTTATTAATGCGAGAGCAAATCAATTACATCTCAATCAATGAATACCTAACTATTCTCTTCGTCCCTCACTGCTGAGGATCGCGACCACATGTGATGTTCCTCCAACGTGTTCGGTCCTGGGTGGCATGGACCGCGTGGTATAGGCTACCACCAACCGCGATGTCCGACCAATGAATACCTAAAGAAAAATGTAAACAAATGAGCATAAACAGGGGAAGCAGGCGCCGGACACAAGTGCTCGCTGTGTGCGCCACTATTGATGTGAATTGTTATTTCTGCAAGCTGTCAGCTGTAACGCTACTTTGTAGTAAACTCGTTAGGGTCTGAACTTTCATAACATACTTTAAAAACTAGCTTCTACGCGTAATCTTCGTCTGCGATTAACTTTATTTGGAATTTTCCATCCCATTCCGTCCCATCCCGATATAACTCGCCGATCCCGTCGCATTCTCACTCAAGGCATGTAATCCACTCCCATCCCATCCCTTTGTGTATAAAAAAGTAACAAATATATCGAAATTCCTTCATTATCCCACGGGAACACTAAATTTTTCGGCATAAAATGTAGCCAAGTGTTAATCCAGGGTGTCAGTTACCTCCATTCCAAATTTCATCGAAATCCGTTAAGCCGTTTCTGAGTTCATCGCGCAAAACCGCACAGAAAAACACAAAAACTCTAAAAAATCATTGTTTTGGGTTCTATTATGTTGATACAAACTCCCCATATTAGATTTTCTCATTTATCTTCCACGTACAGACATCGATCGGTTACAAATTTATTATATGTATAGATAAGCTCTTAGCAATGGTGTGAATTAAAAAGAATACCTATGCCGAACCAATTTTTGTCCCCACTTCGACGACTAATGTTTATTGATATCCAATCGATATTTAATACAAATTCTCTGTATCAGCTCATATACGTCCCACTACAGAGGACGGACCGCCTCAACTATCGAGGGTACTATTGGGAAGGGTTAGGCTATATAGTCCTTCACTGATCACGCTGGCTCAGTGCGTGTTGGTAGACTTTACATACCGTAGAAGTTATTACAAATCGCTGTCGTATGAAGGTTTCCTCAAGATGTTTTCCTTCACCATTATAGTGCGTGGTGTTTGACTATCAATATACACACGACTCCGAAAGTTTAGAGGTGTGCCATGGGATTTGAACCCGCGACAACCGCGAACATGTGCCAACCGTGTCTGGTCTGTTACAACAGACCATCGCGCACTTCAAATAAATAAATTGATCAATATAAAACAGTGTTCAATTGCTCAATAATATCATTATCGTTTCCTTAATATATTTATTTCCAACCATATAATTGAATTAAGTTAAATTCAGAAGACCTTTCTCAATGCTTCCTGTGACTTTTCTATGTAGTCTCGCCCATTTATATATGCATGAACAATGTACGTAATATAATATGATAATTGGGAACAGAAACTGTTTGTCGGTAGAGGGTCATACGTCCTCGCAGAACGCGCCCGCATCTGAGCGCACAGCTGAGTAGCCCAATGTATAGATATTTACATCGTGAGCCGAATATATTGACAGCCTCCGTGGCGCAGTTGGTTAGACGCCGCCTGTGAAACGAGAGGCCGCGGGTTCGATCCCCGCACCGAAACAAATATTTGTGTGATCCACAGGTATTTGTTTCGGGTCTGGGTGTTTGTGAGACCGAAATGTCTCTCGTAGTTTCTGATACCCACGACACAAGACTCGATCTTAGTGTGGGGTCAGGACTATGTATGTGACTGTTGGGTGTATTTATTTATTTATTTATTATATTAGTAGTTGGAGTGTGGCGACTCGTGGGACACACTGCTGGTTCGTGATGTAAGTATATATTATATACATATTTATACTAGTGTGTGTACACTTGTACAGTGTACTTGCACCGTCTGCTGGTAATGTCGGTTCTCGTTGGATAGACGTGACATAATATTTGAATACCCACGAAAGTAAATAATAATAAATGGTTGACAAGTGTGTCCACTGCTCTGCACGTTCTCGCGGTCCCCACGCTGGCACGGTGGGTCCCCTCGCGAGCAGTGAGGGGCGCGAGCGGCGCACTACTCATTACCGGCACATTTGAAATCGCTGCCACTTGCCCGTCCGATACACTGCTTTCTCAACATCATCACGTGTCATAGCAAAACTCAAATTATTATCTAAACATATAATACATTTGTAACCGATCGATGTCTGTACGTGGAAGATAAATGAGAAAATCTGATATGGGGGTCTGTATTAACGTACTGGAACCCAAAACAAAGATTTATATATTTTTGTCAATTTATCTGTTTGTCTGTGCGGTTGTGTGTGATGTATTCACTATTCAGAAACGGCTTAACGGATATTGATGTAATTTGGTATGGAGGTAGCTGACACCCTGGATTAACACTTAGGCTACTTTTTATCCCCATAATTTAAGTGATCCCGTGGGATGAGGAAGGAATTCCGATATATTTGTTACTTTCTTATACTCAAAGGGATGAGATGGGACTGAATTACATGCCTTGAGTGAGAATGCGACGGGATGGGCGGATTATAACGGGATGGGACGAAATAGGATGGAAAAATCCAAATAAATTTAATCACGCAGACAAAGTTTACGGACAGAAGCTAGCTTAATAGTATAATTCACATACATCCCACGGAAAGAAAGGTACCTCCGCCATCCAGAAACCAGATAAGCTCGCATTAAAAAAAATTGGACCGATCTGAGATGCCTTCAATTTGAGCAAATTACTAAATAAAACGATCCATGAATATAATTTGGAAAGTACACTCGCTGCGATGTTTTAAAACCGTGATTGTTGACGTGGACAAATGAAAGCAAAAACTAGCGAGCGCGGAGCACGTCCTTGAACGTGGGTCGCGGGGAGTCTGCGCTGGGCGGCAGGGGGCGGCGCCCTGCACTAGCCACGACACCCGGCATACACCGATAGCAATAATATATAAATACGAGCATATGCCACAGACACAACTCTGTGTACTGTGTATCTTCTTAATGTATCGCAAAATTACTGTATTGCCGAAGGTCACTGTGATTTGGATAGATCATATACATTTTCTCTGGTGGTAGGTCTCTCATATGTGAGAAGCCGCCTGGGTAGGTACCATCGCAATGTCTATTTCTCCCGCCAAACAGCAGCGTAAATGCATTGTTGTGTTCCGGTTTGAAGGACATTTTGGCCAGAGTAAGTGCTTGACATATTGAGACTCAATTTCTTATGTCTCTGGATGGCGATCGCAGTGTTTTGTAATTAATGGTTTTGTGTAGTTTTCTACTGTCTATGTGCTCATATCGCTTATCATCAAAAGAATGGCATGCTCGTCTCGACATTGATAGCAATAAAAAAAAATAGTATAGACTTGTAACAGTGTAGTCTCTCGGCAGAAATGGCGAATTCTGTGAAACACAATCATACGGGCCGACTTAACTGCTTCTTCCCGCTACAACGCCGCAGAAGAACCCAAGACTATAAGGAAGAGGCAACACATCGACCATAGAAGAAGTATTTCGGAATCATTTCGACTGAGGTATAATAAAGGTAATGCGATAATCACTCAAATAAGTTTGCCCATTAGATTTCAGTAATTTTTATATCTAACCCTGTAATAACAGATAATATGTAAAATGATGCACGGTTAAAAATGAATGTGCTAATAATATTCGGTAATAAATCCTTTATGTAACGAATGCCCACCCGTGCTTTCTGTTTTGTTAATTAATTTTTCAAATATGCTCATAATATAATATTAACAATGTACATTCATGACACTTATACGAAAACCATTAAAATACTAATTTAGTTTAGACACAAAACATTGCATTTCCATTCTGGAGAAATCGTAAGTTCAAAATTGTGTTCAAATATTTGAGGAGGAAATATACGCGGATACGAAATATGTATATTATGTGTAAAATCTCAAAAACAACAAATTTATGTGTCTGTTGTGTTATTCTGAATAGGTATACAATTTATTTATTAAGTTATAACTTGTATCTTGATAACGTACTTAATATAAACAATACTCGGCCACATACATATATTTTTACATTATCTTTGTTGATTAAATATGTAAGACAAAGTCGCTTCTTCTTACATTTAGTTGTAACGATTTTCGATTATCGCGATGATTGCATTCCACAACTAGCGCGGTAAATCGAGTGTCTACTATTAAGTTCTTTAATCAGTCAATCACATTCGCCGTGCTTTGTAATTGGTAACAACTTAGATAAAATCATTGAGGTATATATAAATTACATACGCATCATATAATCAGCGTATGGCTTTAATCTACGTACATATACATATACTAAAATATAAATTATACGATTTAAACATTTCCAAAATATGCCTCTCTGTATCCTCGAAGCAAGACTAGCTAACCTATTAACCTACGTAAGGTCACGCAGACTGATGGTTGTACAACGAACAGTTAACGTCGGTGGAGCAGTTCACATCGATTCGCGCCCACCTAACACTTACTTCAGCAAATAGTTTTATTACAACCAGTGTGCAACATCGAAAGTCGTCCTAAACACACAACGTACAGCATGAAAATCACGTACCAATTTTAGTTATGAATAAATATGACGTGTTAATAACTGTTTCTGTTACACCGCATCCACTCCAATATGAACAAAATATTGAGAGCACCTTCAAGCTATTCTGTCCCTGTACAACACACTGCGATGACCGAGGTAGTGTGGGTGCTAACGGGCTATAATATTTTTAATCATACCGAATAAAGAACCATGTCAGTAAGGTTGTCGATACAGTTCTGACTCAATTATATTTTACCTGCTCTGACTGCGTTGACGCGAGCCCGAGTAAAATGATTCTTAAATACATGTTGTTGAAATATTTAGCGCATGTTTCAGCCTTGGCCGCCGTCTACCTGATTTTTTACTGCACCAAATGGTTTCCGATGTTTTTGCCATAACTATTATTAGAATCGATCCCAAATAAGTACCACAAAAGGCAACGTTTAATTTTGTACGTATTGTCGTACAGTTTCCCTATTCAGCTGTCAGCCCTTTTTATGCAAGGGTTTTACATCCCCAGTTCATAGTTGTATCCCCGATTTTCTAAAAAGGGCACTGAACAATAATTTATTTCTAATTAAATAAATTAAAAAAAAAAATATCGCCCGACCTGGGAACTGACACAATGCTACACGGTTTACGGCGATTACGAGTATCGTTATCGAGCTTGCGATTAGATTGGCGTTGAGAACAGACAATCACACAACTTCCCAATAGTAAATTAAAACAATAGTACCGGTAATATCTGGATAGAGCTATTATGTTGCTAATCGTGATGGAATGAGGTGTGAGTTGTAGAGACACCAGACACGTGGCTGCAGGACTATGGAGTCAAATTAGTTTTCGCCAACGAGTCGTGCACCGCGCGACACGTTACAGCTTCTACATTATTAATGGATAATGCCCGTGGTATTACACTCAGGATTATTTATTTATTATCTATAAATGAAAAAATATGACAATAGTTACCCGCAGACACGACTAATAAGGAAAAGCAAAAAATACCAAATTAGCCAATAAATGTAGTCAGGAAATAACTAAAAACAATTGTGTGCCAAGTGGGTTATTATACGCTTTATATTAGTTTCACCTGTATGTATGTATGTATGTATGACTGTATGTTTGTAACCGACCCCTTTGAGCTCGATTTTGTCCTACTTTGAACGATCAGATTTAATTCAAACTTTGCACACCTGTCAAAGATCGATGACAATGCAATAATCCGATCAAAATATCCGATTATCCTAATTAGATTCGCCAGGATTAATTAAGTTCTTTCCGCATCCTTTGCATGCGAGTAATTTTTAATACGCTTTATATTAGCTTCACCTGTATGTATGTTTGTAACTGACTTCTTTGGGCGCGATTTTGACCCCCTTCAAAACGTCGGATTAACTCGAAATTTGGCATTCTTATTATGGACCGATGACAATTCAATATTTTAAACAGTTTGACAAGTTATCGTTACTAGGATAATCAGGATTAGCGATTTTTGTTTTTCTGAGACCCGGAGTGTCTGCGTCAAGACCAATAAAGGAATCTACCAGGCGCATTCGACTAAAAAATGAAAAATAAGTAATAGTTTAAAAAAACTAAAAAAATACGCTTTAAAAATAGAAAATAAATTTGAATTAAAAATAGTGTAAGCAAAAATGATTTTATTGTAAATAAAGCGTGGGGTGCATGGTATCAATAGTAGTGGCGAAGGCTCCATGGAAGCCAATTCCCGCCGGCTTCCCTTTTGTAATTTATCATTACACTATAAACAAGCAAATTATTCGAACTTATTTATTTAATATCAAACTCAATTATTATTTTTTACATTCAACGACATCTGTCGGCCAGATACGTAAATATTACTAGGAAGCGGCACAGTAAGCCCTTTTTACATTGCGACGCCCTGCGACCTCTGGCGGATTCCTGTAAAATTGTTCGGCTTATTCAATAACACTAACACTAAGAGCAGTTCATAGTTGTAAGTGTATACAGACCGCCCGCCTCATTGTATGATAATTTTGAATTAATACTTGAAGATGCATTGAGGAAACTAAATAAAACAAATAAAAGATTATTGGTGTGTGGCGATTTCAACGTTAATATGTTAGAAACGTCTGCTATGACTGGAAGGTTAAAAAATCTCTTTTTGTCATTTGATTTAGTCCATCTATTCTTGGAGCCAACTAGGATAACCAACACTAGCGCTACTTGTATAGATAATGTATTTACTGATATTATTCCAATTAATAAATCTATTATTACGAAGTTAGATTCTGACCATTGTGGACAACTAGTCACATTTATAGGTGAATTCCAGCAAACATACACTAAAAAACTTAACATTGTTCCGGTAACAAAGACCCGGTTAGAGAAACTAAGAAACAAATTATTAGACAAATTCAATATACTTGTACAGGGTAACGACCCTAATATTCTTTATAATTCTGTATTTAACATATTTTGTAAGGAATTTGAATCAATCTTCACATCCAGATCAGTTTCCACAGCCAAAAAAACCTGCTTCAACAATTGGGCCACTGTTGGTATCCACAGAAGTAGGGAGAAATTATATAATCTTTATTCTGAAAGGACTTATAATCATAGTGAGGAATTTAAAAATTATGTCAAAAATTATTCCAAACTATTCAAACAAGTTTGTTTTAAAGCTAAGTCACTATATTTGAAGAATAAAATTAAAAACTCCAAAAATAAAATTAGAATGACATGGAGTGTAATTAATAAGGAAACTGGGAGAGCTAAACCTCGTGACACCGAGTTTAGCTTAAATATTAATAATAATATAATTAACTCTGATGTAGAAGTAGCTAGGGCTTTTGAAAACTTCTTCACAGATATACCAGTTTCCATAACAAAAAACTTAAATTCATCTCCTTCCTTAGCTGATAAGTTACTGCAGGAAAGTGTGGCTGGGTGTGGGGATTCATTTGCATTCCATTTCGTTGACAGTATGGACATTATAAAAACGTTTAAATTAATAAACATTAAAAATACATGTGACCTCTGGGGAATCTCTACTAAAATACTCAAATCTGTAATACCTGTATTAGCACCCCAGCTAGCTATAGTTTTCAACACTTGCATTAATAGTGGCATATTTCCTGATAAAATGAAACTTAGCAAGATCATACCTCTTTTTAAATCTGGTAGTACAGATGACCCCTCAAATTTTAGACCCATTTCAGTACTGCCTTCATTAAGTAAAATTTTTGAAAAGTTGATGCTATTACAATTACAAACATATTTTAAAACAAATAATTTACTTCATGGTAAACAATTTGGTTTCACTCGGGGTCGCTCCACTACTGATGCTGGTGTGGAGCTTATAAATAACATTTTTGATGCTTGGGAGAATTCTCAGGATGCTTTAGGTGTATTCTGTGATCTATCCAAAGCATTTGATTGTGTTCACCATGATATTCTTATCAGGAAATTGAGCCACTATGGAATTAATGGTCCAGCTCTTGAATTATGTAAATCATATTTAAGTAATAGGGTTCAGAGCGTTGATGTCAACGGAAAAAGATCTCCTGGATCTGTTGTTACTATGGGAGTTCCGCAGGGCTCGATTCTTGGACCCTTTCTATTTTTGATCTATATTAATGACTTACCTTATTTTATAAGGGACAAATGTGAGGTAGTGTTGTTTGCTGATGATACTTCATTGATATTTAAAGTAAAACGACATCAACCATTCCTTGACGATGTAAACCACACTCTCTCAAATATAGTCCATTGGTTTGGCGTGAATAATTTATTATTAAATAGTCAGAAAACGAAATGTATACGGTTTGTGACACCTAATGTAAAGAAAGTTAATGCCAACATATTTATGAATGGGGATGTGTTGAGCCTTGTGGAGACTACTAAGTTCTTGGGAATCACATTGGATCCTAAACTTCAATGGGGTCCCCACATAACTGCCTTAGCAAAAAAGCTGAGTGCTGCAGTTTATGCGGTGGGCAAGATTCGCCAATTGACTGACATTGATACGGCTCGATTGGTCTATTTTGCTTACTTTCATAGCCTTATGAGTTATGGAATTTTGCTGTGGGGTGGTGCTGCTGACATTAATGCAATCTTTGTTCTCCAAAAGCGAGCCATAAGATCTATTTATTCGCTAAGCTCCAGACAATCTCTGAGGGAAAAATTCAAAGAAATAAACATAATGACAGTAGCATCTGAATTCATATTTAATAATCTTATGTATGTCCATAAAAATATAGATAAATTTAAAAAGTTAAGCGATGTTCATGACAAAAATACTAGAAATAGAAATAATCTAGTCAGTCATAAGACCAGGCTCCACAAAATCAACAAATCTTTTAAGGGTTACTGTATACACTTCTATAATAAAGTTCCCACTTACATAAAAGCCTTAAGTATAAACAAATTTAAATCCACTGTTAAGCGACAGTTGTGTAATAAAGCTTACTATAAAATTTCAGATTACCTAGAGGATAATAAGGCTTGGGAACATAATATAAGTCCCCTAACCGGATGTGCATTGTTTGATATAGATGTGATGTAATAATTAGTTCATTTAATTTCATCGTAGTTGTAAGCAATTTGAGTAAGTCATGCTCGCTAAAACGTCTGTGCTTGCGGCGGCGTCGTGTGCCGGGTCGGTCACTTCCCTGTAACATGGTTGAGGAGGCCGATGGCTGGCACATGCGTCATACTCGTGAACGAGTGCTGTTTGTGTGGACTGGTCTACTCGACTTGCTTATAATGATAACTTTTAATTGCTTTAAGACTTTTATTGCTATTCATTGTTTTGGTGAAGCAGTGCACTGTTTCCGCGTTCTGGGTGACTTTACTTACCTAACTCAGCCGTACAAAATCACTTGACCAATAACACTATCCATCATTATTATTCTAAACTATCTATGAACTGCTCTGAATTTAACAGCGCTGCAACCTCTGTATAATTATTGTATTGTAAACTTATTTTGAAAAGAGCAACGCTAGAGTTTCTTGCCCGTTCTTCTCTGGCGAAAACAGCCTTGTGAACCGGGTGGTAGTGAAAAAAAAAAAAGTGACAGAATCTAAATAATGTATGACATTTCATGGGTTCAATAAATATTTTCATTTCATTTCATTTCATTTCACTAGCGCGGCCCGTGCGCCGCCGCCCGCCGCCGCCCCGCCGCCACCGCCCCGCCGCCGCGCCGCTCGTTACGCATTGTATAGTATGCAACAAACCATGCAAAATTGTACCTTAAATTGATAATGATTTAAGGTTCAAATTACGTTAAAAAAGCAAGAGGCATGCCGGAGCTTCTCCGGCTTTTCGTGTGTTTAGGTATAGATAATACTTAATACAATAGCGAAATGCGGAGTCTAATGTATTTATAAGTGTTGTATTTACATTTTTACAATATATTCATGATTCATGCAATTAGTTTTAAATGTTTTTAATTACAAAATGTGTAATTTTAATATTATGGTTTTAATGGAAATTACTAATCGTTAGGAGCGTACTAATAATATGTTTAGATAGTCGATTTTACAAATAAAGTTAGTGTTTAGATTTTAGGACGTGCTCGACCCTCGCCTGAGGAATACATTGTCTTACTAATGTTACAACTGATAAATGCGGGGCTATCGCACTTGTTAACATTGAGTCTAGATTTTTATTTCTTTAATATTAATCTTATATTCACGTGCGGTTTAGAAATATACTTTTTTATATTTCTCATTATGTAAGCATGGTTTAGTTTTTATTTCATGGACATTGTAAATATTGTATAAGTACCTACCTACATAGGTAACGTAAAAATTTAAAAATTTAATTGACGGCCGCAATAGACAGATGCCACAATATCACTTACCAAATGAAACCCAATAATTTGGTTTGGTGAGTTAGATTCTCGGAGCAATAATTTGCTGGTGGGAGAATATTCGCAAAGGTCCGAATATAAGGACACACGTGCATAAATGTGTCGCGTTTTGCGTTCATTCTGTGAAACATCACACAGTAAATTTGATCTCTATTCGGACTGCACTACGCTTACTATCAGTCGCATTGTAGTCATTTCGTAATCCCTTAACCCTACTAATATTATAAATGTGAATGTAAGTTTGTTTGTTACGCTTTCACGCAAAAACTACTCAACCGATCATCATGAAACTTTGTAGACATATTCTTGGAGGTATAAGAAGTAACATAGGCTACTTTTTATCCTGAAAAGTTTAGTGTTCCTGTGGGATGAAGAAGGAATTCCGATATATTTGCTACTTTTTCATACTCAAAAAGATGGGATGGGGCTGGATTACATTCCATTAGTGAGAATGAGACGGGGCGGGCGGGATATAACGGGATGGGACGGGACGGGATGGTAGATTTCAAATAAAATTAACCACGCAGAGGAAGTTTGCGGGCAGAAGCTAGTAACAGGATAAAGAAAATAAACATATTTTGTGATTTGAGCTTCGGCTTCCCTTTTAAAAAATGTCACCCTTCGCCACTGATCAATAGTTCTAAAAAAAGCATCCCACGCTTTATTTACAATAAAATCATTTTTGCTTACACTATTTTTAATTCAAATTTATTTTCTATTTTTAAAGCGTATTTTTTTAGTTTTTTTAATTAATTACGAAACCAAAGATGAATATCAGTTGATAACAGAAACATTTGATTTAAGGATGCCATAGCTTTGTCGATATAGATATGTTCTCGTAATGTCTGGAAAGTAATTATGATATATGGTAGTTTATAATGTGGCACCGGATATTTACTATTTAGGATGTGTTGGGGAGTGCAGGTCGCGGGTGACGCGACGCGACGGTGCGCTTAGCGAGTGACATGGTGACGTCACTAGACACTCGACACTGGTGCCACTGGACTCGCCGACACCTACGGTATAGCAGGTATAAGCACACCGCCAACCGGGAAATTATTGCTTCAACTAGTTATGGAGGAATATTCACATGACTTTTGAGCCATGTATATATATGAGCCAATAATTTTACGACCGGCTGCCTGTCCGATAACTATTTTATGTTTGTCTGACGCCCGAATACTCAAGCTCGACCAGTTAAATATTAAGTTGCACTTAACTATCCACGTCCTACTTAATCAGTACATTTAAGCGGGACTTGCGTAGATAAGTGCAACATAATATTATTTAAGTAGCGTTTGAGTATTCGTGCGTTAGTCTTCTAAACTGACCTGATGCAGTTACGATTACTTCCTTCACATTTGGGCAACCAATAATCTATCTATCTATTTAGCCACTGCTGAACATAGACCTAATAATAATGAACTAATAATACATTTCGCTCATCCAATAGAACAATGACGTAATTACGTCTTAGCTATTTTTCAGGAGAACTTTTTAAAAGTTTGAGATTTAAAATCTAATGTATTTCCAATCATTCTGATGAAATTATTTTAATATTAATGTAAGTAACTGTATTAATCAATGATAATTTACAATAACTTCATGAGAAACTCAAGAAAACTTTTCAATAAGACATTCAAAAGTCATTTACGACTTTTTGTAATTACGTCGTTGTTCCATTGGATGAGCGATTTGTAATTTCAAAGTCAGTGCCCAGTGGCTAGGTTAAGTTTGGTCCTCACCTTACTGCGCTATCGCTCGCTACGAGCTTATGTAAAATGTGTGTCATGTCATGTCAAATACAATGACTACGCAATTCAGTAATGAATGAATGAAGGAAGAGACCTCTCGATATTAGGATATCACGGAACTTGCGATCCACACACGGCACGGTTTCTGGCGAGTTACCACCAGAGACATCAGCGCACCTTTTTTATGTAAGGCTAGTTCCGAGAACGTCGACGATTAGTTATTTGTCGGTGCAACAGATGCCGCCGATGTCGGTGACTCACCACTTACACAACCGCACCATTTATCATGTATTTATTACTCGTATATTCTTTATGACATTTTTAGGTAACATCAAACAATAAACTATACACAATTTTATTTATTATACGCTATTCGTTTAATCTAACGTGTATAAGTGAAAAACTCTCTTTTAATATGAGATTCTTCAATTTGATAAACATAAAGTGGATTATCCGACCTAGACATCAAACCTGGGTCCTTATAATTCATAGCCCATAATATATCAATGGTAGACGTAAGTTTGTATATTCGTTGAGAGAATAGAATGAGTGTTTGTTAAAAGTGAAATACGATTAGTAAAACACGCGGGTGATTTTGTTAAAGCCACTCCACTGACACAACACCAACCTATTTCATTAGAATCACTTTTAGTTATGTGCCTTTAAAATTATTTCCAGCACTAAATATTCGTGACTACTACGAAGAATTTTTTGTGTTAAATTGTGTTTCGTGCGGGTCTACAACACATCGCCGAACCGAACATTGTGAGAGTTTTGGGATCATTTCGAGGAAAATGCCCATAAATAAACTTGTGTCCCACGGAACAATGGCCAGCCTCCACCACCATGCCTGCCACGAAACACGACGACCACTACATACCAAGTTATTCGTATCACGTATGTGTCTGGATAGCGATCACCTTGCTAGGTGGTGGCTGTCCCGTCATAATGTACAAAATTGTGTCGCGTTTCGGGCGCGGGAGTTAATAGTTATGTCTACAGACGAGAGATTCTCTATTTGGATTGAACTGCATTTTTCATCAGCTGCACAGAAAAACACTATGTCGTGCTAGTATAAAAATGGCAGGCATACCTTATATTCTTGGAATTGTTTCATTATTTTTTTAAATTATGGCTTATGAGCATACGGTTCATCTGACGATAAGTGATCACCGCCGCCCATCATACAAAATTTATTAAAAAGTACTGACCAAATTACAACACCGCAACTTATGAATTATGTTATAATGTGCCAGAGTTAGTTCAAGTGAGGTGTACTACACAAAATCCAGGCTTTAGAATCAATTAGTCTTCTATGCAGGTGCTTATATCTCTGGTTAGTTCGTACTTCACACTCTTCCAGTGAACAGAACTATTTCGTCAGATAGTGAAATACACGATAAGATAATAATTACGTTAGGTTATGGAAAATACACTGCTGACTGTACTCCTCAGTTGCAAATTAGACACTGTATTTAAACTATTTACGATACGTGGATACCTTTTTTAATTTATAGAAAGTGTATATTTATTTATCCACAAGGATACATTAATATTATTCATTTTTAATAAAACAGGTAGTTGTTTGTGTCGAAACTCGGGAGGAGTTTTCGCGTATAATTTGTATATGAGCAATCGTTTATGTGTACTTTTGAGTTGTGATGATAAACAGCATTTATGACATAAACCCAAATTCTGGAATTTGCAGTTGCTTTTAAAAACATAGTCTAAAAACACGGCCGGTCCCGGACGTGGCGAATGACTTGACTCAGTGTCGAGTGAGTCAAGATGATTGCTTTTGTGTGCAACACCACGTTGCTCAGATAAACAACAGCCTACCACTACAGACATGGCTTGTGTGCGACTTGCCACCAATAACTATAAGAGAACTCTGCACGGTGCAGTGTGGATGAGAATATATTTTAAACATTATTTAATGGTAGAGCTTTCATCTGCCAAGGGGTCTAAACCGGTTTTATTCAATAACATGTCACGATACAACATGGTATTGGGCTCATATACGCGGTAATCGTGTCCTAGCGACGCAATGTGGGTGTTAAAACATACAATTAGAGTATTCAATAGAGAATTTAACGTGTTTGTCGCGAGCAGTCAAATAACATGACTGCACACGTCAGTATACAGTGCGTCGAAAGCGCTGCGTACACTTCGTCTGTTTACATCTCATTAGCCAACCACTGAACACTTGCGTTAAATGTAATGTTTAGGGTTTTAAAATTGTTAAATGCTGAAAGTTTATAACATGCGAGTTTCGGATGTGCATGCGTGCAATGTGCAGAGGTGGTCGGCGCCGGCGCCACATCAATCTGCAGTGTGCACACATGAGTGCTGTGATGTGTGTGTCCGTGTCAGTGTCACGCACTGTCCGCGGACACTGGTGACTCGGCGCTCGCACAGCGCCCGTAAGTCGCGACTCGCGTGTGTTAAGCTTTCGTAATTGATTAGTGTGTCGGTGGCTCGGCAGCATGCCCTGGCCGCGGCGGCGCCGGGCTCGGGGCGGACCCCTAACATTAACTATTCTATTTGGAACGGCCACCGAGCTGAGCTCGTTCATTCATAATTTGTTGCGTGTTGCCTTTGCCCTTTTGACGAGAGCGAAAAACGCTTGCCCGCGGGCCGCGGATCGCTCCCTCGCCCTACCTTTCTCAGAATATATAAATTCGACACTTTGTACGATTGCTTTTCAATGCTTCAAAGACGTAAGTATTTCCGATGTAAAACGTCACACTCACGACTTCTCACCTGTGCGGATAGCGTACAGTGCAAGTGAGCACGCAGCGGTCTCCGAGCGTGCGGTCCTCACCTTGGACACACAGTTGTATGCGAGCCGTTTAGAAAGCACTGAGCCGCCGAGTCGCTGAGCAAGTGAGCACAGTCACCGCGCGGCACACGGAACCGGCCCCGCGCACGAGGTGAACCGGCTCTCCACACGATGCACCAGATTTTATATATGTATCACAAAACACTAGCGATCACACACTCCAGCGTGCACTACATGAATAAGCACAAGGTTTCACAGGTAAAAACTCCAGTGGGCATTGGCACTCGCGCGGCGGATATATCGCGCGAACTATACTCGAGGTGCGCGGGGAGCGCTCGCCGCACTGATAGTACGTAATAGGCGCGGGGCGGTCGGCGGCTGACTGCCTGCCGCCTGCATCGGCGGGCTTGAACAGCGCCGGGAGCGTAGGGCAGCGGGGCGCGGCGCGGGCGGGGGGCGGAGGGGGGCGCTCTCTCCGCACGCAGCTTGCCCTATAAACTTGGTTTCTGGCGGGTCTGGCTCTTCGTGCACTTTCGTGAAAGGCAAATTATACGCGCCGCACAGTTTGTACACTACTTTTGTAAGCACTGCATACACGACCACCGCGTGGGAGTTGCGACTCGTGTTTGCATCTCCCTATCAATACTTTCCTGTTAATTAATAGCTATTAGGCTATAATCACTTAACAGAAAAAAGGCACTCGCAATTCAAGACTTCTTCCTTACTGATCATTCCATCCCATACTATTAATATTTAGCATACAGCCTTGTTTTTACATTTTCCATCTGAGTTTCATCTTGCATTCATATTTTTTCATTCCTACCGCAAATTTAATTGTGAAATGAAAAAATGGCCAAGACATACTTACTATATTACTTAAATTCAATTGTAACATTTTAAGTAATCCTTAGTACTATTATTATAATTACGAAATTTCGTATGTATGGATGGATGTTTGTTACTCTGTCACGCAAAAACAGCTGAACCGATTTTGATGAAAGATACTTATAGGGGTAGCTGAGACCCTGGATTATTACATAGAGTACTTTTCATCCCGAAAAATTTAGTATTCCCGTGGCCTCCCACGGGAGGCTTACATTCCTTTCTCCTCAGTAACGAATTCAAATATACATATTTGTCACTATTTCAAACCAGAATGAATGACAGGATTGCATACTTTTCGTCATGACCAACTGAAACAAATAGTTGTGTAGATAGATACAAATAGTTTATTTATTATTATTTATGAAATTTAACTATGTACGATCCAGGACCGAATTGATAAATAAATATTGTGACTCAATGAGTCAAAAAATAACTTAAAAGTATAAAATATATGTTGGTTTATAGAAGCAGAATTGAAAATAAGTATGTAATTAACTCGAGTTAGCAATGCAACCAAATTCTATAAATGAAAATCTAATGCAGTGTCCCGACAGGTGTCGATGAAATGTGAACTAGAGCGGTGTCCGGTGAACCCCGCCGGATTAACAAAAAACGATTAGATATTGATTTTGAAGTAAAATGTAAACAAAGTGTAATAGGTGGGTGCGTTACACGTCACGTATCGAATCAGTTATCAATGAGATAGCGCAGTCTAGGCGCCGATAATCGTCGCGTCGCGGGGTATGCGGGAGTTCATGACACGCGTGATCCTCGACGTCCGCCGCGCGCTCAGCACTCGGCACAGTACTATTGTAGCAGTGGTATTGGGTTATGTGTAGGAAGCAGTCACAGTTTGTTGGTAATGAGCGGGCGCGTTTAGGGACTCTACGCCACACGTGGCAGGCCACAGCACTGAGCACGGAGACCCGCAGCCAGTTAAATTAGTAGAAATTCAAACATCCCTTGATATCAATAACATTTTCATTTCAGTGTTAGAAGTTGTCTGATATGCGACCGTCCATTGTGTGTTTATATTTGGGTAGTGTCGGAATGTATTTAATGTAGGAGTGAGCCGGTTAGACCCTCTGAAGCCGTACATGTGTGCAGGGTGCTAGTGGGTAGGAGATTTGATTAACTATTCGTTTATGTAAATGTGGCAACGACTGGGTAATAAACCGTTAGGTCTCGGGTTCGATTCTCAGGATGGATAAATCCACAATTTGTGAACTGTTTTAAAAAAAATATTGACTTCGAAATTGGAATTAGTGCCTTGCATGCCGATTCACTCGCGAGCTGGGTGGCTCTATTAGCACTTGTATCGACATAACATAATTTGTATATGCGGGAGTTTAGGAGTAGGTGTTCTGTGGCGAGCAGTTACTAGCGAGAGGCGCGTGCAGCTCCCACACTCGGCTTAATTGCTGTAATTGTATAATTAACCGCGAGTCGCGAGTCGCAACAATTTCGCTCCATTAACCTACTCACATATTGTGTCTACAATTTCCATCACTCATATTGAACTTAGCCCTCGGGGAAACAATACCTGTACGTCTGTGATTCCGGGATCTCTCTATACTTAACTATGATATTGCATTTGATGGATACCTCGTCCAACATGTCGCTATGGATATTTTAGTGGATTATGATAATGATAATGCCTTTACCGGTCCGGTGTACAGTAGCAGCGAAAGCGGCGTCATGAAGCTGCTGCTGTGAAAGAGCATGTTTCTCTTGAACAGCGAGCGCCCTTCTGCTACTGCCCTTCTCTACCTGCTGAGTCAGCTCGCCCACCGCATTACAACTTTACCGCCGGGAATGGCTATTATAACGACGATCGATTTGCCCTTCACTGGGATTTGTACACGATTGTAATGCCATTAATATGGTGAATGTGCGTATTTGCCTAAAAGTACAATGGGATAAATTCGTATTAATGCACAAAACGCTCCACACGCCAGCCCATCTCCTTATAGATGCACTAAAAACAGCACAGTTGCTGAACGAGCTAGGCGGGACATGAGGAAGTGTGACTCGGCTGTGCCGGCATCGGGAATCAAAAAGTAAGCAATCATATGTAACAAATCGAGTACCGCGGTGTTGTTGTGCTAAGGGTTTCTTAACCTGTCTTCATTAACAATCTGCCTTGTAAAGACATGATATGTGCTTTGTGGCGACGTGCGTCTGATCGCCCGTCGGTCTCGGAAAGGGAGGGGGGAAGGGCAGTGTACGGGCCAACAGACGAGTCCAGTTATATTTAGGGAAAGCAATATCCTCGTCGAGAATAGCTTACCGCGACGCGGTGCAGCGCGTCAGGACCACGCCGCTGCCCATTCACGCGTCTATGGCGGCTCGTATTCTCGTCCAGAGGTGTTTCATGATTATGTTTTATGGAGTCATTAAAATAAATTATAAGAAATATAATTTGAACAGATTTATGTGTCTCGTGCCGCAACGAGGAACATAAATCTGAGATATGGTGTGACGCCTGCGCCTGCGCCTAGTCTTAATGTTTATTCTTTGTAGGATCCCAAATCAAGTATTATTGTAATGCGCCAGGTGTCATTTAGAAATTCTTATAAATGCAAAAGTAACTGTAAATGGATGGAAGAGTCGGTAGGGGTAGACCTCATCGAACCTACACCATCCAAATCGGTGATACCCTCAAGAATGGTCAGGTCAAAAGTACCCTGAACCGACGAGAATGCATGAAGAGATTGATGAAAGTGAATGAGGCAAAAGTACGAGTAATATGTCAGGATCGAGCAAAGTGGCGATCCATAGTCTCTACCTACCTATGGGATACAGACGTGACGATTATGTACGTAGGTATGTAGGAAAGCAACTCTGTCTGTCTGTCTGCTACCTATTCAGGTCTAAACCACACAGCCGATTTTAATGAAATTTGATACAGTGAAAGATTAGACCTTGGGAAAGGACAAAGGCTACTTTTTGTAAATAAAAGGCTTCAAGGGGTTGAAATAATAGTTGAAGTTGAAACTTGGCACTTTAAATTGAATCCTAAAGGTTTTCTAAATTGAAATATTATATGAAACCACTCAAGTTATATCTATGAAAATTTAGATTTCAGCTCTTTAATACAATCGAAAATAATAACGTGCAATATTTTTTGGAAAACAGCATTATGCATGGTAGAATAAATATGATGTCATGCATCGTTTTCTTTATTAGCTCTGAAGGGACGAAAAGGGGTTGATTTTTTTGAACGAAGTTTCTTGTGCTGTTTGAGATAGTAGTAATTAATTAGTGGATATCACTAACATGGGAAAAACCTAATACCTACTTATTGCATTGTTTACATTCGAGAAATTATTATTTTCTTTCTTTTCTTTAATTCTAAAATTAGAATTCGTAGTGAGAATTGTTCGATAAGTTCGAAAATCGATAAGTATGTAAGATGTAGTCAGAATTGAAAATTATGGCCGTCTTTTTAAGCTTTTTTGTTATTGATTCGATTGGTCTCAAAATCGATATCTGAGGCACCCTTTGTTCGAACAATTTAAATTCATAGCTGAAATTGAACAGGTACTTGATCTGCTCACCTTTTGTCAACATATTTGTTCTTACGCATAGGTTACTTTTTATCCCGAAAAAATGTAGTGTTCCCGTGAGATGAGAATTCAGATATACATATTTGCTACTTATCAAACTCGAATAGATGGCACGGGTCAAGAGACGACACGATTGCTTGCTTTTCGTCATGGGACAGAACGACATATAACGGGATGGGACGGGAAAAGCAATATATTCGACGCCGGTCACATTGAGTTTAATTAATATGTATAAACAGTTAGTCGTCAAAAATATTATGTTGTTGATATGGACTGCAGTCCAAAACTATCTGCACCTGGAGATGATGGGAGAGCGGCTCTAAAAGACTTGTCCTTTTCACGATGAGTTCAGACGTTCGCGCATTGCGCAGCTGATGGCAGCCGGGGCTCGTCACACCGCGATGACGTCATGAAGACGATGAGGCAGGGTGATGTCTCCGCGCGAGGAGAACAAGTGCGTGCATTAGCGGGAGCGCCAGTTCGCTAGTAGTCGCTAGTACGAGCGCTGAGTGCGCAGCTATAAATACCGGCGAGGCGGGACACTTCGCGCTACTTCCGCTACAAGCGGCGAGAGATTGATGTCTCGCGCAGCACCTCGCACGCGGAACCACTCCGCCATGTACTTGCAGTCGCCATCGCGCGCCCCAAGTCGGTTCCACTATTTTAACTTGCATATACGTATGCTGCTCTGCGCCAGGACAACTGTGAGTATACGATATACAATAATCAACAGACATAATAGATGGTATGTACTAGGTACGTGTCCGCGGCTCCCCCACATTCCTTGGTCACTTGATCCACAGATAGTACGAGCGTGCGGCGAGTCGTAAGGATTCCGTGCGGTCAAAGGGTGACGGACGGCGTTAGTTACGATGTTTCACATAATGCATACAGTATATTGTGACGTTGTGATAGGTTAAGCATGAACATCCGCGGATTCTAAGTGCAGCTGCACCGAACACACTAGAGACTCTTCAAAACAGTGTCAACCTGCACCAAGAGTCGTTAGTATTTGCACCTATTCTGTACACCTAGCTCTGCAAGCGATACAGGACCTCAAGTAGTATCAAACAATGCAATGAGGTTATGAGTTACAGTCATCAATTCTACCGCATAAAACAACTGTGGCGCTTTACCAATTTTAAGACTTTTTTAGTTCTCAACTAATTCGTTCCAGTAAGTAGGATCTAACTTGACTTCGGGGCAGGTACAAAATGAGTTATTAAGGAGGTGTCCGCCAGTTTGTTCTTCTGTGATGTTGCGTGTCACTGACTCCCCGCGGCGCTGGGTCGGCTGGATGAGCGCCGGCTGTCACGCGCCAATTAGCCAGACATGTCAGGCACCTCGTTTATTGCACATATGCTAAAAAATCCGCCATCACACTCACCTACCTACATAAATTGGAGCGGAGTAACGAGCGCGCCGTCCAACTCACCCGCCGACCTGCCGCGACGCGGATCAAGCACCACGCTCTATATCTTCAACATCTCAACATCACGCTACCTCTTGCCGCTCTTTATCATATAACCGTCGCACGCAGAGGCTATAAGGCCTGGCCACACTTCAATAGTGTTTCTTGTTCTCTGTCTCTGTTCTCTGTCCCACCGTGTTTATTTTGATAGACCCAAATTAACTTGGACCATGTCATCTTCGGTTCCTTTTTTAGGCGCTATTTGAGGCATCTTGCATTATTTATTTATATCAAAATATACAACTTTATGTTACAGTAGTACAGAAAAAGGTATTCAAATGCTGGCGCTTTTGGATGCTCTCGTTATTTAAATAGCTAATCAGTTTCCTAAGACTTCTAATTTAACCAATTGCTATAATGTACTTAAAATTGGCTCTACTGAACAATTGAACATGTAGTCCACCTTGACTTAACTTGGACTGTAAATAATTCTTTCAAACTAAGGACGTTACATTGAACAAATGACACACAGCAATTGGAGATAATTCAATTGGTAGGTTATTATCGTACGTATGCGTAGTTTTAAGAACATGTGGTAATTGTCGTTCATTCCGCCAATAAACTAGAGTGTAGTGACGTGAGGTCGCGTCAACTCCGGGGCATGACGGTGGCGCGGCGATGGTCACGCCACACGCCACACGCCACACGCGACGTGGCCGCGCCCGGCTGCGCTTTATGTCTGATTTAAAACGAGTGTTATCGTGTGGGGTTGTTCCGCTGCAACGCGCTGCGCTATTAATTCCGCCACACAGTCCCGCGACACACGCGGACCCATACACATTACACCATGGCGTGACATCACGGACACCTTCCCGACCGCATTGTACAGACATTAATTTCTTAAAGACTAGCTGCACTGAGTGCAGTTGACAGTTTGTTATACCATTCTGATGGCACTTAAGGTTTTTCCCATAAATCATGGTTGGTACTCGTGCTGGATGTGAAGTTACTCTAGCTATATCACAAATAGTGATTTACCATTCAAACAAACTACAACTCCAAGCTAGCTAGATTTGAAGTTGCCTGTTAGTCAGTTTAGTGGTTCATAAGTGACGTGTGCCAGGCAGGTGCGAGTCGCTCGCTAGTCGCTGAGTCGGCGCGGGCAGGCTTTCGGGAAATACTGTGCATATGTTTGACATTAGGTTAATGCGTTGTGTAGTTTGGCGAGTTGCCCTCCGCTAACATTAAGCGCGGCTGAAATATGTCGAGCCACCGAGCGCCGCGGCCACCACGCACCGACAACACCAGACCATTACCTGCAAGAGACAACAGCGAACTGGCAGGGTTTACACATGTCCTACTGAACACACATTGCTCTCGGACACGTCAGACAGAGCAGGAAACAGCACTATGTGTTACACTCAATTGGTGATGTTATTTTCTGGCTAATTAATCAGATGATTAGAGCGTGCAGCCCAATTTAGGGTCTTTCTAGAGCGGGCGCCATGTTCCATCCTCACACCCCTCACATACACATGTGCGGTACACAGTAACATGTAACACGCGAGACACAGGGTTATCGCTGTATACGCTTGTACTGAGTACGCGTCGCACCTGAACTTTGTTTAACTTAGTTTCGTCAGTACAAGTTTGTTTCGTTTGTTAAGCTGGGCTTTGTGTGGCGGACAAATATAATGTCACTTTATAACCGCTACCGTCGACTATGAGAGCCGCTGCGATTCGGTTCTCGGACAAACTTTATACTGTGGTCTCCGCGTTGTAAAATTGACACCTGGATTGAATGTGTGGTACAGTTGTATTTAGAGAATGAAATATTAATTATATCGAGATTGACTCGCTCGTTTCGTACGGATAGTTAGTTATCAGAGCCGTGTTGGCTACGGCAGGCAGCAGGCGGCAGCGGTAATGTTGAGCGGCGTCGCATCCTGCCATTAGCATAATGCGTGAGGTGTGTAGACTGTAGTGTAATGTATTGTGGGTGTACGGCGCGGCGTCGCGGCGGATGTTGCGCGACTCCGAGCGGCGAGCGGCGACGTCACAGCCGCCCACGCCAGATGGATCACCTAAATGGCATTTTAATCTTAGCGGGTCGCCGGTCGCAGAGTGGAGGCCACTGGCGCGCGGCTGCCACGCAGCGTCGCGTCGCCTCCTCTGCTACTTGTGACGTCATAGGCCGCGCCTCGACCACACATACATTCAATCAGGTCCGATAAATAAACCTGAGCATCCTGTAATAGGAAAATGCGACCATGTGTGCCACTAAAATTATTATGAAGGTGTGGAGATAATTCTGTGGTGTCATGCTTGCTCTCGTAATGATGTAATGAGTGGTGCGAACTGCGGAGTACCTACTACCTGCATATCTACTTGTTAAAGATACTACAGAGAGCTGGGTGTACAGACTGTGTTAGCACTAAACGTTAGAGTCTAGAACATAAAATGTCGGAAGATGGATTATTTATAGATGTAATAAAGTCTTCGAGTGTATAATTGATCGAAGAATAAAGTAACCGATCGATGTCTGTACAAGATAAGTGTGAAAACCTAATATGGGGGACTGTATTAATGTAATAAAACACAAAAACTTGATTTTTAGATTTTTTTCTGTTTGTCTGTGCCTTTGTGTACGCTAATTTTAGAAACGGCTAAACCAATGTCGCTAAAATTTGGTATGGAGGTAACTTACACCCTGGATTAAATATAGCCTTTTTTTAACGCACTAACAAACTAACTTTTTGCCGGCCCGGCTCTTAGTTACCAATATATTTTGTATTGGTATGTGGTATCAACTATGAACGAAGTCCTTCCTTAGAAAACCAAGTATATAAGGAGTCGGAGCGGAGTAGGTGCGCGCACAGCCGGCGCCTATATTTAGAGGCGGTGGCGGCGAGCGCGAGCGTCGTCCGCGGCTTGTGTTTATTATAAACAATTGCGTAATTTAGATTTATTACGAATATAACGTAGTTTACGCTCGCTTGATTTACAAGTGTTCGTCCCCGGACCACCCGGCTCGACGCCACTCGCTGTGCCCTTCACAACCCTCTCCTTTTACAAGCATTCCTACGCGCAATCGTTTCCTAAGCTTAGAACTTAGAAATAAGGAATACATTATTATTATTATTATAGCGTTAATTGCTTCACAGTTTTTTTTTTATTGCGATGAATGGCGAGACGAGCATGCAATTCGCCTGATGGTAAGCGATACGACCGCTCATGGACATTAGAAAACCAAACAACACCATGAATCACAAAGCAATGCTTGGCATTCCACTGAGCTCGCCATCCTGAGACATAAGATGTTAAGTCTCATTATGTCCAATAGTTACTCTGGCTACAATATCTTTCAAACCGGAACACAACACTGCATGCACACTGCTGTTTGGCGGGAGAAATAGACATTGCGGTGGTACCTACCCAGGCGGCCTCTCACATATGAGAGACCTACCATGGTCTATCATAGAACGACCTTCACCAAGCTGGTTAATGGATCAAACGTGTTTTATATTAAATTAATTATGTAAATAAATATATTCCATATGGGTTGCCTAAAAAAATTCAGTCTTCTATTTTCCCGTCACAACTCTCGGGTAGGCAGAGGTAAATCGATGCTAGTAACTTGCACCGGTCTGGTTAATTAATTCAAATTAAATGAAAATAAAGATTATTTCATTACGAACACGGTGGTATAGGGTTGTCTGCGAAAGATCAGTCCTGAATTCCGGTTGTCGAATTTTAAAAAGTGAAATATTGCTCCGAGTGAATATGTGCGACTGAGAGGTCCCAACCAACCATCGCATGCGATAGAAGAGGATACAGCATAGCAGCTGTTTTAGACCGTTGTTGTCCTGTTGCCTACCCGAGAGTTGTGACGGGAAAATAGAAGGCAACCTAACGTTTGCATATTCTATGGGCTTCATACTTTCGATTGGTATGAAAGTTTATTAAACAAACCGGTGAAATGTTTAAATTTTTTTTTTAATTATTAATTAATCATATCCTGGACTGAATTTTTTTAGGCAACCCATATGCAATATAAATATTTATTGACATATTAAATTTAATATAAAACACGTTTGATCCATTAACCAGCTCGGTGAAGGTCGTTCTCTGACGCGATCTTCTACTACCAGTTTAATGCAAATCTGCTTCAGACGTACCTACTAACAACTAATTTCTTCTGCGTTATGAATATGACATTTGAATTAATGAAGTACCTAATGTAAAATAGACAACTAATCCGTGTGCTATATGTTGAGGGTATTCGAACTGCCGTGCTGCCTCGCTCATTCCCACGTGAAATATTCAGCTGGTGGTTGAATATTTCAACCACCTGCTGAAGCCTGAGCCTGAGTTGCACATAATGCACTGACCCTCCATTATCTCCAGCTCCCACGAGTACAGTACATAAGGCGGTCAACTGTAAGTACTAGTGATGGTCGCAATATTGCAAATACAGCGGCCAAGCAGTGAAGTAGTGGCAGTAAAGCAGAGAGGATGCAATATCGAGCCAGCCGCTCTTTCCCAGGGGACGCGGCGCCCGGCGCAATACCTACTAACTTCCTACTTGTATCCAACTCCTGTTTATTATATCACAGCCTCCGTGGCGCAGTTGGTTAGACGGCGCCTGTGAAACAAGAGGCCGCGGGTTCGATCCCCGCACCATAACAAATATTTGTGTGCTCCACAGGTATTTGTTTTGGGTCCAGGCATTTGTGAGACTGAAAAGTCTCTTGTCACTTCTGATACCCACGACACAAGACTTGATCTTAGTGTGGGGTCAGGACTATGTATGTGACTGTTGGGTGTATTTATTTATTTATACATTGTTTAATTTTGATTCACAAACTCAACCATACCAACCAATGAATACTACTACCTACCTAACGACCTAACGACGACTCCATTTTTGCATATACATTGCTTTACCTGTAACTATTTCTCCACAATCATCGAAAAAGGTTGATATTGGTACGCAAAGCAAGTTGAAAATATCGACAAGTGCCTAATAGTAATAACTAATCACTTTACTTTACAACACTAAGTGATAATATTTTATTAGCTCAAAACAATAAAGAGAGTGTGATAAGTCAACAATAAAAAAAATTAAGCAAATCGCATCCGGTAATAATGCTGTATCATGAGATCCACCATCTTGATGCGAGAGCTGTTGGCTTGGTGTGCCTTGCGCGCTACGTGTACGAATAACTTTAATACCTGAATCAACTATTTCGAATTCATACAACACACAACAATTGTACAGAGTCCAATTGTACAGATTCACATTATTATAGGTTTGTTTGCATATCTTACTGTTGATTATATTATAGCTTATGCAGAAGTTAGAAGCGTTCGACGCAGGATTTGTGAGCTGTGGTGACATCATAAAGCTTTCGTTCTTGTTGGCAGGCGCGAGGCGGGGCGGGGCGCGGCGGGGGCGACCATAAGCCGCTGACAACGAGGTCAAAGGCTGATAAGGAGCCGCGAGATAAGCGCAAGGAGTCGCGCCAGGAATTACTGCGCGATAATGTACGCGCCGACCGCCACTAGTTGTCACGCGCTTTTCTGTCCACCCGCTCACAATTACCCACACACATCAACACCGACACTATTTAACATACTCAATCGTTGTTTTGAATTTAAACTTCGTTTCACAATAACCATTATGTATCGGAAACAACTTTGTTACAACTAGGCTATATTTTAAACACGCAACTAAATCAGCAACTAAATCAGTACATTGAAATACAGATTACCACCTGATGTAATTATGCACTTATTAATGTAGCTACAAGTGATACCTTTTAATACAATTCGCATTATGATGTAATGGGAACAGCTCCAAGCATACAGATTGAGTCTCGGAAGATAGCGCGCTAGACGCAGCGGCGATAACAAGCTGATACGCTTCGCATGCTCGCTTGCGGAGTGCTACTTGATGCAATACGCTCAAACAACGCTTATTTGACGTCATATTGTGCAGTTTAAATGCGTGTCATATCATATAGAAAGGTACATATTGTATCTAATCAGTGACGGAGTGTACGTAGTGGTGATCGCTCACCGCCTCGCTCCATCTCGAAACTTAGTATCGCAGGGATATTAGAAAAGGAAACACGAACAAAAGGATTTAAAAACCTGGTATACTTTTGAGACTGTTAAGAAAAAAGGTCGATCTGAGCGCATCCATGTAGTGATGACGCCATGTCCGTCACAACGGTTACCTCTCCATTCATAAGTTCTTCCTGGAGTAATGTCGACTACATAAAAAGTCCTCGTGAACAATGTAATCATAGCGCCAGTGGCTATTATAAAACTCACGGTTACACCACAGAGTTACACTCACTACTTACATGTGACTACTGCAATTTTGTGTTCTAAAGCGTGATATTTTTGCCTCTACATGTCACACTCTTTTACGAATCCACGTCGCGTGTTCAGAGCCTAACCATCATTACAAGGTCGCGCGTGTTGTACACTAAATGCAAAACTCTTGTTTAATCCTAAAGCTTAGAGCTAAACCGTGAATAGGTGTGTTAGTGATGTGTGTCGTCGACGCGTGTCCGCCGCCGACACATCAACGTACAAATTAGTGCAAATCTTACAGCGCTGAACGCGGGCTGAAATGACACACGTCCCAATTGAGTGTTTGCACTCGGCTAAATATTATCATCGTGTCGAGTGGCTTGCATTAATTATTAATATTATCTAATGTAGTTAATTATTAATTTGATTACATTAATTACTAGATTACATTAATTATTTAGACAGTCTGCGTGGCGTAGTTGGTTAGACGCCGGCTGTGAATCGAGAGGCCGCTGGTTTGATCCCCGCATGGAGACAGATGTTTGTGTGAACCACAAGTTTTTGTTTCGGGTCTAGGTGTTTGTAAGACCGAAAAGTAGTTTCTAAAACCCACGACACAATACTCAATCTTAATGTGGGATCAGGACTATGTATGTGACTATTGGGTGTATTTATTATTTATTTATTTATTAGTTTACATCCAATTAAGATAGATTGCATTATAATAAATCAGTAGGATTTAACTAGGTGTTCCGTGTGTGATGTGGCGAGCACAGCGGAGGTCGGCAGAGGCTGGTGGTGTGAGAGTGAGGACGTGATAAGGTCGATAGTGTGTAGTGTGTAGGCTCGGCAGTTGGAGCTGCAGTTAGCGCCGGTTCACTTGGCAGCGCGATGCTCTCCTAACGCTCGCTGCCAAACACTGTCTGATAATGTTATGCAAATTGCACGTTGTTTGCGAGTTTTGTGCTCGATGTGGGCGCCCGAGAGAGAGTCGATATACGGCGCGGCGCAGATACAATGCACAAGTTACTATGTTACAGCCTTGTAGTGGAGTAGTTGCATCCATACGTACTACATAAACGTGGGTTCTGACCCACCAATCATTGACTTCCATATACCTAATTAGAAAATAAGAATTGTAATGTATCATTCCTCTCAGTAAAGCTTGTGTTTCTATTATGATCAGAACGCAACAAGTGATGTTGTTGTACGAAAATGAAGATAGTTTGAATTAAAGATGCGAAACACACTCTGTTTGGTCGAAAATAGAGCGCATGTTAATTTTTCGGTCAAGGTTGTTGCAGTTTCGCAACGCTTGCAGTACCTAGTTTAAGTGCACGAGATCACAGGTATTTCGTAAAGGGCTTGAAAATGTTGGCATCAGTCGCTAGTTCAACAAAATCTATCCCACCATCTCAGGCCATTACCCTTACAATTCGTGGCGCAGGAAACCTGTGTCGAGGAATGGGACATGTATATACAAAAATACATAAATTAGGACAAGATTTCATTTATTTAACCTAAATTTCAAGAATATAGGTATTGTTGCAGAGAAAAGCAGGTAAATGTGAGGAATGTTTGATATTATTAAGCAGCGACACAATAGTGCATCGTATTGCGACACGCGCTTCGCCCCGGGCGAACGGCTTGGTGTTTTATTTGGTCGTGTTGAACGTGGCACGTAATTAAAACTGGGCTGTCATCGGCGCGCGCTCATTTTGTACAAGTGAAGTGTGTTTAGTGAAAGAAAACATGCGTGTCTCGCGCCGGGTCCCGTGTCTGTCCCGTCGCGGTGAGAGCACGGCGCGTGCACTCACACTTGCACGCCAACTGCTCGAGTAGCAACTTGCATTGGTTCAGTGGCGTGTGGCGTGTATACCATCACATGTTTGAAGTCGCCGACTCATCGCGACTGCAGACGCCGTGACGCGTACGCCACTGCACCTGCCGCTCGCTACACATGTCCAAAATAAACTTCATATACTTACTTGGAATCTGTGTCTGCCGCCATCCTTAATTAAAAAATAATTTGAAACTCCACACTCTATACTGTCCGAGGTGTTCAAAATGTTGTAGCCAAGTTACACCCACTCTAAAATAAGGCTATTTATTGACTTTGCTGTCTTTAGATTGCGGAAGGAAGGAATCAATCAATTTTGGTGCTTATGTTGCAGTTAATTTTACTTGCGAGAGTGTTGGTAGACGCGTGGCCGGTGGCGTGGTGACTCAGCGCAGATATTATTACACTATTGGGATAGGGAGCGAGTGACGTAGCACGCATCCACTACACCTCTCTAAATGTCATCGGGCAGTCGCACCTCTGTTTACTAATCGCTTTTTTTTATTAAAGTACATACATTATGTTTGAGTTGTTGACGGCCCGAGCACCGGTTGGCTGCGTACCGGCCGCGGATCGTTTTACGGAAACATGCAATTATTGTATTACAGATGAGGGCGTGCAAGCTGGCGGATCGAGAATCTTGTCTGCTTGAAATCGACACGCATGAATCTAGTACGGGTACTTATACTACTATTGTATTGACCCTGTAATATGCGGATCGATGCGAATAACGGTTTTTGTTTTAACTCTACTAGATATTTACGCTTGCCTCTTCAAGAACTATTCTCATCGAGTGAGCTTAAAGACTGGATAAATTGTAAATGTTAGTAGTATTTTATGCACTGTTATAGAAGTCTGCACATGTAAAGAGCATGTACATATGTATGCAGCGCGTGGACTGGTCGTAACTCGTGACTCGTGAGTGATGTCAAGTGTAGCCGGTGAGGTGTGTCGACGCAGCATCTATGCGTTTGGTTTGTTCTCGCGGTGTGGGCGACGCGTCACGCGCTGGCGCACGCTGCATGTTACCTCATGTGTTGTCATTGTGTCGTCTATACTCGCAGGAGTAGTGAGTAGTGTGTATTACACATTAGAGTAGGTACGTAACAACACGCGGTCGCGCCCGTCCTATTTACAGCTCACTACTGACCAGTGACACCGGCGCAGTCGCCACTGCACTCCCTTTGTACGCGACGTGATTGGATATATTGGATAATGATCATCGCCACTAAACTGTAAATACACATTTCCAGCTAAATAGTAACACAAATACGTCGATAAAACAAACAGCGGCTGCTCCGTGACCTAATTGTGAGTCAGATAATATTCGTCACACTAAATAAAAATACCGCATAGGCACAGCGCGGCGGGCGGTGAGTAATGTTATCTCCTGGGATTATAGGCGCCAACTAATCATTTTGAATTAATTTCAATTTATTTATGAGAGTGTTTTGATCCACACTCGCTGTGACCGCACGAGCGCTGTAGAGAGTAGGCTGCTCTGAGCAGAGATGAGTCGCGATGAGTGTTGCTGGATGATGTTAATGCTAGTGGCGCGTATTGTTGTATGTCAAAAGTGAAGCAAACTGATTAGATGGCATACGCTTGAGAGCGGTGCCGGTCCAGTGTGGAGGTGAGTCAGCGCGTATTTGCGAATCGAGCACGTTGCGCGCCGCCACGCACTCCACGCACCACGCAGTAGGTACAGTACACACCTCCACGCTACAGCTGTGTTTACGACGCGCGAGGAACATCATGCTCATTGCCGATCAACTGCATATCATCTGACGCATTTCAACTGCATTTCCTTGCTGCATTGCGAGTGCACCTCACGAACGAATACGTACGTCGTACATATACTACCTGACACTGTGCATTAGTAACACTCACAAATTGCGGCGCTTGTAAGCCTACAATGTGATAGGAATCCACCTCCAGACAGGGCACGAACCCCAGGCCTGTCAAATTATATTAGATTTTTTCAAACTGTAAACCCACGTTAAGTAGATTGCCAGAATTAAACTGGCTGGGATTCACAAATGACATCACACACCCGCGGCTTATTTACCAATGAAGAACGCAACATGTATAACATTAAATCATATAAAACGCCCAATTTGGGACCTTACTAAACCTCTTACAATTGAATATGAGAATGAAAACTGGTTCAATGAATGAATATCCATGAAGATGTGTCCATGTGGAGCGAGCGGCGACACGTGCGCGCCGCAACAGGTCGCCCGCGCCACACAATTAACACTAATTATTCACTTTGCAATTGTTTCGAGAACTTTCCTCCCTGCTGTCTGCTGGCTGAAAATGCTACATTTATTTCAGAGTAAGTATTCGTACTTACGGTAAAATATAATTTAAAAGAGTGTTGGCGTAGAAAAGCGGACCTTGATATCAGTCGGGATGGCGCTCGATAGAAAGAAAATAAGTAAAGTTGAACACAGTAAACAATTGCTAATAGTTGAAAAGGTACTATAGCTTCAATTCTTCAAAACGACAGCCTCCGTGGCGCAGTTGGTTTGACGCCGCCTGTGAAACGAGAGGCCGCGGGTTCGATCCCCGCACCAAAACAAATATTTGCGTGATCCACAGGTATTTGTTTCGGGTCTGGGTGTTTGTGAGACTGAAAAGTCTCTTGTAGTTTCTGATACCCACGACACAAGACTCGATCTTAGTGTGGGGTCAGGACTATGTATGTGACTGTTGGGTGTACTTATAAAAAAAAAATAAGAAAGAAACGGTACCGATGTTTTGTTTATGGCATTACAAATATTACCTACGACAATTTGTTCATGACGGACCTTTTATTCCCGACTGAAAATGTTATGAATTCATAATAATACGGCTTCGTCGGAATACTCACATTCTTTCTCTTCTTTACATTATTTTGTTTAATCCTCTCACCCCTTCTTATCTTAAAGAACGATTTATTTTTCTTCATGACTCACATTCGAGATCCTTGAGGTCGTCTGAGAATCTTAAACTGAGAATGCCTGTGCACACTACGACATTTATGGACAATTCTTTTACGGTCAAAGCAGTTCGATTGTGGAACGCGCTTCCTGTTGTGGTGAGACAGGCACAAACGCTGTCGTCATTTAAGAGGTTGATTAAAGAGCACTACCTTCCTCCTTAAGTAGACTTTAGTATTATTCTCTTCAACAAAATTATTTATAATACATATATATTTATGATTATATGTTATGTATGTATAGTATGGTTGTATATTTATGTACGAGTAATATGTTTAATTACTATTATTAAGTTTTAATTATTTATTTGTCACAATACCCTCTCTCTCTCCTTCTTTTAAATCCATCCCATGGTTGTCTGTAAGACATTGCTGTAGAGCGATAAGACCGCCATTTGTACTTTTTTTTGTTGTTTGTGTTTTTTTTCGTTTGTAATTGTGTACAATAAAGATTTATATTAATAATAATTTACATGTTGGTTCGCACTGGATGTAAATGATGTGAAACAAATTGTTTGATCTGGTGACCTTTTTCCTCCTTTTATAAATTTCAGGAAAGAGTTGGCAACACTTCTGACACTTTAAAACTAGCGTTACAAATCCAATCAGCACGACGTACTTATTACTCTCTCCTGTCGTGCGCCGTGCGTGGCGTGCAGTAAGATGAAATGAATTGAGTAAACATGAGATGGGAGTCTGCGGGGTATGCAGGGCTGGGAGCGGAGGAGGTGGGGTGGGTGAATCGCGTGCTCCGCGCGTCCTCCGAGAATTTGTCGTAAAACGTTTACAAAAAGCCAAATGAAAGCGAGATACTTCATACGAGTGTATAGGTTATATGTATATTGTGTAAGCGTGTGAATGTCGCGCACAGCTGGAGACGCAGACATCAGCAGCCGGCGCCGCCCTGATAACAACCATCGCTCGCAACACGGTCACTGGGTCACATGATACAACTAAACAAGTTCAAATCGCATTACAATTTATTTAGTTCTCACTGCTCAGTAACATCGACGCCACAACCACTCAGTGCAGCACATGGCGAGTGCGCACAAGCATACGCCTCGCACTGGCGTGCACTTTTACGGAGCTAGTTGATTGGAACTCGCAATATGAGATTTTGCAATGTGAAAGACTCACAAAGTGCATAATCCCAGGATGTAACAGCTTATAGCTCAGACTAAGTATGTACGAGCAGCTACGTGTGACACTGTACGCACCTACGTACATAATATGATACATGGCGACGTGCGTTCCCCGGCGCTGCGTGAAATATATTGTTTTACTGAATAAAGAGCACTTTGACAGGAACTGCGAACTCCGGCCGCTGCTCGTAAAGCTTGCAGGGAATGTTAAAGATTAATAGTGTGTTTTATCAGTGCAGTGAAAAATAATATGATGGCACCAGAATTCCGCGCAACCGCCCGCCCTCATCCACAATTTACGTCAATGTTCAATATTGGCTGTTGCTTTTTTATTTTTATAGTTCTTCTGTTTCCCTTAACCGTTCGTAGTTATCATCATTTTCGGCTCGTATTCGCCCAGGGTTTGTCCAATTTCATTTAACTCCCATGTATGTAAGATCGTCATCGTCTTTTTTGCATGTTACAACTACGCATATCGGTAGTTATTTAAATTCGCAGTGCACGGAACATTACGCAGGGTGGATGTGCGTGGGGTGACAGGCAGCGTTATACACTGTCCGCGGGTACAACCGTTCAGTACTCAATTATTTTAGCGCTTTTATTTATTCTTTTCAACCTAAAGACGCCAACATATTATTTTTTGCGTCCCTTACTTATTTGCATTTGTCAGTGTTTTTGCTTAGTTTCTGATGCACAGATTTTTAACGGAGCCGACATGTTTTCCAGCCATGTCTTCTTTAAAACACTCACATATTTTTACCTCTATAATTGTAACAGCAAACTAAACTAAACGAGCGGGAGCTCGTTGCGAGGACAAAAGGTCAAAGCAAAATAAGCGGTGCATGGTTTTGAATGGTGTAATTACGGCCTGGAGTCGACATAAAAGCCAATTTGCTAATATGTTGAGTCGACATGTGCCGGCGCGGAACCCCGTCGCGACATACGCCAACAGCCTCCCCTGTTGGCTGCCTGCATGTACTTTTATATCAGATCACATTTTCTGGGCTTTGGATGAAGGCAGTCAGCTACAAAATAGCATAACATGTAAGTAATAGACCCTTACTGAAGGTCGTTCAAGTGACGGTACCCGCCACAATCACTATACAAGGAGCCGAAGAGCTCGTCATGAGTCATCGTGTCCTTCGCAAGTACATCAGCATGTGTATAGAAGGCAGGATATTTGGCAGTATTGGCACAACTAAGTCATTACATTGCACCTGGATGGTCGCCTGATGAGTATCCAACAACCGAGTACTTCGACCCATTATTACTGTGCCTTTAACCAGCAAGGCACTGGAAATTGGGGAATGCTTACTTAAAGCAAACATCGCGATTGAGACAGTCCATGAGTTTCTATGAGAAATAATAATCCTCGCACCTACACAGCAAACGGTATTGCAGTAGTTTCAGTCCGTTCAG
The DNA here is from genome assembly GCA_905220455.2 of Deilephila porcellus. Taxonomy (NCBI): domain Eukaryota; kingdom Metazoa; phylum Arthropoda; class Insecta; order Lepidoptera; family Sphingidae; genus Deilephila; species Deilephila porcellus. Next base: position 15,720,676 of record LR999977.1, on the reverse strand, counting down.
CCGGCGGCCTTCTACTTGTCAAGTTGAAAGGCAACCGAATATAATCATTTGACATTGACTTAATAATATTTACTAAATTAGGCGTCAATGACGGGGCATTTTAAATATTTTGTATATCCTTTTAATTACGTAATGGCGTAAATTAGTCATTTCCTTTATTTGACTAGTCGGTTTTCATTATCACTTGTTAATGTGTACTCATAAGTATGTGTTAATTACAATATTATGTAAGTACCTATACCACTTTCAAGTGCCTAGTCACCAGTGTAGCATTACATGTTATTATAGTTAACACTGCTGTTACTCTTACCGTGTTTTTTTTTTTATTTATTTTTAGAAAGACTTACAGGCAAAGCAGGCTGAATACAAATGTAATCAAATGTAAATATTGCTAATAACAAGTCCCCACACATTAAGTGACAATGACAGCGTTATGACCGGGGACGCGTACAGCACTATGGAGTGTATGTGTATACTAAACTTCATGCACCCGTTTCACAACAGTTGAACTGGTATTGTTATAATAATTAATGAGGGGCAGTTACGGCTACACACAAGTAGGCACGACCGGCGGGCGGAGGGCGGCGTGTCAGCGTGGAACCATTGTATCGTGGAAAAAAAATCAATTATCAAACAATCGATGCGTCGCTAGTTAATGGTAGACGATCAGTCACGAGCTGACTGTCGCCAAATACGTGCACCGTACCGGAAACTGTTGTCACGTCGAAACTGTGAACACCACTAAATACAAGAGTTATGCGAAATCGTTCGCGAAATGCTTGTATTGAAGCAATTAGATGCGTGTATTCGAAAAATATCCTCTTTAAGCCGTTTGATTTTTATAATTAGCCTCAGTGGATAAGGGTTTTTTGATTTTGATCCATTCACAGTTTAATTAATACTACTATACAAAAATGATTTACAAAACAATTCCACAACAAAAACGACCTTGTGACTAGAGCGCGAGCTGTAGACCGTGACGGAACCTGAAAGTGTGTTCACACGTTACACTCATTAATACACTTAATTAAGACTGACATTGTGTGAAAATGAAGTAAATGTGCAAAAAATGTGAGTGAATGCGTCTGAGAATGAATGCAGCAAGCAGTGTGGCTCGTGCCGTCGCGGGATCAGCTCGAGCGTGAACTCCGGCAAGTGGAAAAAGTAATGGTCATGACACGTAACGCCGCCGCGCCGCGCCGTCTCCCCTCATGCATATTGATGAAGGTCCGAGCGGCGAGTTTACCCGCACCGCGTCGGGCGCACACGCATCGCGCCACAGGCAATACACGTGCTACCTAGTCACCAGTTGCATTACTACTTCACACTCTACTGTAGACACGAGAGGCTTCATTAAACTTATACTTTTGGAAACACAATTAAATCTATTTCTTATGAAATTAACTATGAAACTTAAAATTTTGAAAATGACGACGCGATATTACCATTACGAACTCCACGATTGAATGATATTATTGACTCGTGTCATTGGTGTATGCAAATTTTATAAACACCACAGACGTTCACTCGTACGGACTAGACAGTACAAACTACAATACACTGTTGTCTGTGTAGTTTAGTCTATACAGCGGTATACTCAACGTACACACTACACACAAGAGCATATGCGTTATACATACATACATATACGAGTACATTTGAGATGATTTTGGCCGACGAGTTTGGAATTGTCTGAAGTGTACAATAGTAAACATTAATATGTAAATTGATGGATCGAGGGAGTGTTTGATGTTTTATGCGTGAGAATAACAGACACATTTGTAGGGCGGCGCTCGCGGCGGGCGGAGCGTTTGATGTCGGCTGCTGAAAGAGCCGGCGCGCGTCCCGCGGCTCGCGTGCTTGTTTAGTGTAATGTGCGGAGTCTTCTGAGTTTTGACTGCTGGTCGCTGCGCTGCGGCGGCACTGAAACGGTTGATCCGCCGCCGACGCCTCTTTGATTTCACATGTGAGAAGCTTCGCCGCTGTTACAAATAACTTATGGCTTCCATAGATCGCGTCCGCAATTGAATCAATTGATGTTCGTTTATCGAATCGCTTTTAAAGTATTCTGGGAACAGACGCGCCTGTACTCATCGAGGAAAAATAAAACAATTACGCGATACTTTTCATCGAATTCTAGATAACGATATATGCGGCTTGGGTGATAAGATGCGTGACTCGGTTTCTAGATATTTGATCGAGTAACCGGGTGACGTAATTTCCGTGAGTTTCATGTATCGGATTACTAGGTGATATATATTTCGAGGTACATAGGTAATCAAATATCGTTTATACGATTTGAAGAAATGAAGACAGAGGGGCGTATTGACTGCTATGAAATCAGCTCGCAACTAGCTCAATATGTGACAATTCAAACGAGATGGCGCCGTTTTTTTACTAGTACTCGACAGTCGGTTTTTACCGAGTTTCCATGAGCATTGTGTTCATGATAAAAGAAACTGTCGAGAATCATCGACGAATCGTTTATCGTCAATTGTTACGAATCATCTGCATCATTAGACAAGCGAGCGTCCCACGCGGCCCCGCGCGCCGTAGCGACTCATCCTAATTGGTTTGTTAACGTCTCCATGAATGTCAATGAGTTTCCGAACGCGTGCGGTTGGCGGCGCGGCGCGGCGCGGTGTCGCCTCGCAGTTCGCACCGCTATACATATTTAAGGGCGCGGGTGCGTCGACACTCGCGAGCGCGCGGAATTGCCCACCTCGCAGTTTCCGGTGGAACATGCTAAAAATTTTACAAGATACTTACAATTTATTTTTAGATAGTTGATGCATCGCGGGTATTAGAGATGTATCGAGCTGGAATGACGAATATCATATTACAATGTAATTACGAGTATGCAGTTCTTTTTTTTTTAATTATTATATTCTAGGAAACTAGATCAAAAGAGGTTTTTTTCAAATTATATTACACACGGTTTATCAATTAATTTAATAAATTAACAAAAATTTTAAACAATTCAGCAATTTGAATTTAATGAATTCTAGATAATCACTTAATTAACCTAGTTGATAAATTAACTCTTATTCTAACAACAAGACAAAGGCAAATGAAACGACAAAAATATAACATCCGAACAATGTACCTCACCGATTCACGAAATGCAAAAAAATAATGAGCCCTGGTTATCATTGACACTTGCTTAAATATCATTCCTCCCTCCACTACCCTTATTTCTCCCTACAATATTATTATTTTACTTTCTTGGCTTGTCTACCCCCGTTTTCCTACTTCCATTCACTCCACTCCATCCAAAGGTTGTCTGTATGATATCGCCGATAGCGATAAGACCGCCAGTCGTACTGTGCATTTAGTTTAAGTGTTTTGTTTTGTATTTTTATTTTTTTGATGTACAATAAAGTGTAAATAAATAAAATAAATAAATAGATTCACTAAATTGTTGTAACACGTTCTTTGTGTCAAGTGTCACCTACCCTTCATGTTTTTTCGTTCGACGAAAACTTTCAATTACACTCCAAGCATTCCTTGTGGTACCTACTGGTTCGTCCGGTTAAAGCGATTTACACCAAATGCTCTGCATGATATAGAATGGCGACACACCGGCCCCGGGCTGCTCGCACCACGGCAAAATAGACAGTTGGTGCTGCGTGAGAGACTGCGAGACTTCAAGCGGTAACATCTGCGCTCGTGTTCCGTTCCTCGTACACTGGTAAGTTACGACGAGTCGTCCGTCGGATACAGCACACGGATGGCTCACAAACTTTCTAAATGAAGTTGACAATAATTCGCACTCCTGGAGGTCCTTCTTACTTATACACAGAACTACACTTTGTATCGCGCGTGTTGCGGCACCAGTATGTCAATATAAAATAATCATATCATTTAATTAATTCTCGTTGTTTTACACCTCGCTCATCGCGAGAGTATATGAAACAACAGCACCAATTCCATAAATCATACAACGTACCTATATAATATTCCTAACAGTGACTACAAGAATTAAAATCATGCGTCAAAGAGTTACACAGACCCTGTTGTGTGTTTGTTGATCATACAAACAGTGACATGTCCTTTTAAAGCCAGCATTTATCTTCAAGGGGCCGTTAACCTGTGGGAGTATCACTTAGGTGATAATAATTGTACATTATTAAGAAACACTGTCTAAGGCAAGTTGTTCTTGTCCGTATCACACACAGACTGGAGCGAAGCAACAGTTCCGGCACGCATGTAGCGCGTCCATTGCGTGTGAATCATTAATAGAGTATCTGGCAGCGCGTATCGATCGCCCAGTGGACAGCGCCCTGCTGTTCTACTAGCCCACATCAGCCAGCCAGCCTGGTGAGCGGCCAAAACTATTAATCCTTTTTTTTATGGAATCCGTAACGAAATAAGCATCATGATGAACTCATTAGCGTGATCCAACATATTTAACAACCAAGTAACCAATTAATCTATTTCACCGACAATGTAAATGAACTCGGTAGTAGAAAACCAGCAGTCTCGTGGATTCACTACTGAAAATGTGGTTATTATTAATCATTTGAAGGAATTAAAGAGTTGTTGATCATCATCAGTCAAAATGCTTTTGAGTCAATACCCATTGTACTTTCATTTTTAAATACTTTGCATATACCTCAATAATTATAATCGTCGCTACTATTCACTTACGTCCAAGAAGACCCCTGGTTTCAGTTTGAAATTGATAGAATATTTCCTTCACTACCATACAACAATATTGCGGACGCTTCTAAAAATAACCATGATAGGTAAGGCACAGTAGTCGATGTAGTATGCGACGTGGCTGGAGCGGTGTCACATTCGTTTAGCACTGATATTAATTTATGATTATTTGTGTAGAGGCGACGGCGGCGGCGGCGCGGCGTGCAACTCGAGCTCGCGGCGCTCGATCAATTCTCCGATGTATTTGTTTACCGCACTGGCGTCACGCACTTCAATTTAATAGCCACTGCTCACTAGCCAGCCAGTAGCCAGCAGCGGCGTGTGATACCGCGATAGCCTCACTTCTAAATATACCACAATTAATCTGTTGCAATAACATCTCTACGTCCTAACTGACATATCACATTTATATTGATTTATGAATACGATTATGACTTGTCACTTGAGTGTATTTCTTAGTATCGCTCCGTTTACATTCCCATTTCACAGTGTCTCGGCAAGATGTTCAAATGTTGGAGTAATTGAATAGAGCGCAACTATAGCATCCATTAACACTGACTGATGGAGCAATGCTTAGTTTACAGCATGAATAGGCGCTCCGACAGCGCTGGGGCCTGGTACACTGTCTGCGCGAACATCCCGCTACGTCGACGTGAAGTGACGGCTTCGCTATTGTCTTTGATACAACATTTGATGTAATAGGTACTTAATTCCATTCGCCTCAAACACCGATATTTGTACGTATCGTAATTCGTAGGTACCCTATGGACTAGAAATATCATAAAGTAAACAGTCCTACGTACACGCATAGACTTGATGACTTGTCCTAAAAAAGTGCAATTTTTATATAGGTCCTTATCAGTGATTTTCCCCTTACTTGATGTATCATACGCAAGTAAAAATATATTGAGATATTCTACAGGGCTCTGGAGCCCACATTGCGAAAAAATCTGTGCGCGTCGCGCCGCGCGACTCGCGCGAGCATACAACGTTCCGCGGCGGCGCGGGAAGCCAGTAGAGCGAGAGGGAAAATCGTGTTACCACAGTGTTACTGCCTTGGGATGACTGAGATACATAATAAATAGCGATTACATCTTTTGCTCATTCTGTTAAAACATTTTTTCGTGATGTCACATGTCTAGTAAAATAATATTATCTGGATGAAAAAATGCATGTTTTTATTCTTAATAGTGAATAGCCAAGCATTTCAATTAACATACTTTAAACATTTTATTTTATTGACTACAGCAAAACGGAAGTCAATAGTAGCGATAAAAAGTAGACACACTCGGTATGACTGAATAAACCCGATTGTTTTTTTTACCAAAATACCAGAAATATTATATTCTGGTTTTCAGAAATTGAAGATCGATAAAGAACATCAATATACAATTATTATTTATAAATAATGAACATTAAAAACATTACCCTTAGCGCCGCGACACAGGCGCCACGGCGCGACGCGACGGCAGGCGGTAAGATCTAACAAAAAATCAATGGCGCCGCGCGCGCCGGCGCGTGTCCTGTGAAAACGCGTGCTTTTACAGGTATTACGGTAACGATCGCGCGCGATATCTTCTCGGGGTATCTGATGAATGTATTTACATATCCACAACGTATTTAAAAAAGTGAAAAGTGCTAGTGTAGTTTTCAGTGAAAAGTTTTGCAAACCGGCCATAACAGTGTTTAGAGTAGTTAACAAGTGGTGTATAGGATTTGTGCCTAATTAAAATAATTTTGTTAGGTGTAATGTGTATGTGTAAATCACTCAGTAATACGTATGTTACAATCTGCAATGATTACTCGTCGTTTGAGCCTCGTGGGCTAAGAATTCCTCGCATAAGTGTGCGTGGTTGTGCGCGCGTAAAAGTTCTCATTTTTGTTACACATAATATTGTTTATTTATCGCTCTATAAACAATATAATTTCTATGGTATATAAGTCCGCCAACCCGCACTAGGCCAGCGTGGTGGACGATAGTATAGAAACAGCCATAGTGACATTTTACTTTTCGTGTTTAGCTAGATCTAAGTTCGAACAGGCCAACATAATTGTGTTAACTATCTTTGGAGATAATAATATTATCGCGCAGGTGGATGCGTTGTCTTAATTGCTTTGCACTTTATGGTGAATTGTAGTCATTTTATCGTGCTTAAAAGTATTTTTTGTGGGTATTCAGTGCATATAAGGCTAGTGGTGAATGTGTCGCGTATATCTGAAGTGCTCATTGCTCAGTGAGATGTGAATGGTGTGGTCGGCGCCGACGGCCACCACTACAAAGCAGCGCTCTGGTAAGTTCGTTTATTGGCTGCCTACTTAATTATTGTAAACATTTATTATGATTGTCGTCTCAGGTCGTATTAATAAAAAGAGGCCAAATACAAGTGTAGGATGGATTCGTATTCATGACAATCTGAGGTTATTAGGCCCTGACACCCAATATGACGGTACGCTCTTCTGACGTCACACTAAGTTAAGTTTGGTGTCGTGAATATCAGATAACTAGAGAATGTTCGTTCTCATAATAGATCCGAAACAAATGTTTTTTCAATCATATAAACATTTGCCTCGGTGAGGTGATCGAACTCGCGGCGCTAGTCACAGCCGGCGCAGCGCGGCGGCTTAATCTTAACCAAAATCGCCGCGGAGGCTGTAATACATTATACATGTGGAACACATGTCGTGTACAAATAACTATATGGATCTCTCGTAGTTATTAGTAATAGTCAAATATGTGTGATGTGTGTTGCGCGGGGGAGGGTATTAGCAGAACTGTTCATTAGCAGAACAAAGGCAAGGACGCGTACAAACAGCGGTGCGGTGGCGGATACTGCCGTCGCTTGCCGAACCAGCTTCTGATGTGGCGACGCAATACGCATACATCTTGCCTTCCTCCGAGGCTCCTACCATAACCAATAGATAAACAGAACACATCAAAACCACAGTACCAATAGGTCGGCTCGACCGAAATACATAGTATTTATCACAGAAAATCGACGTGAAGACGTTCATTGAGAGTAGTTAGCGTAGACACAATAATGGATGGTAGAATATTTGATTTCCCGGATAGCATCCACCGCATTTTATGGCGAAAAATCCTCATTTTGACACAATGCGGAGATAAAAGAGGCAACCATGTTACTACATGGGTGGTACAACGTAACCATGTTATAAATAAGGCAATACGTAGAGAGCTTTACAAAAGCACTCCGCACGCGCCACGCCATCTCACAATCATATCTAGTTCCGGATGAAAGTTTTCACGCCCGCGGCTCGCGGCTCTACGGCTGCGGCTGAATAACCCATTGCATATGGATTCACATCACATGCGTTACAAGTGGCAAAGCTATGAACATCAGCGTCGCGCATAATGTCAAATGTGAAGGAAATGTTGTGCGGTCTCCGTGAGACGTGTGTCGTGATTCGTGAGCAACAGTTTCAAATTACATTTGAAGATAGTTCGAGATGCGATGAAGTGTGAGCTGCGAACCGCAATACAATTCCCCTTGTCGTGTTAACCGCAACTTGTTTGTCTATTGGTTGTTCGCAAGCGTTGGTACATGAACTGTGGAGCTATAGTATTTATATTACACGATGCGACGTGATTACAAGGCGAATGACTGCAGTGTGGGGAGCGGCGCGAGTCTTCAGGCTCACGTATGACCACGCATCACTAGCTTTTTGAGCTAATTATATTTGACAGTGAAGCGATAGTTCCTCCACCCTCGCACTTGCCGCCCGCCCCCGCGCGTCTTATCGACAGTCTCACCCGCGCTATTGACAATTGTATAATCATGCACAATAGCTACTAAATGCGGACTGCAGAGCGTGTATTGAATTTATTTTATTTTTAACTTATTACTTTATTTATTATGTTTTTTTTTATAATTGTTATTGAGCTTAATATGTAAGAGCAGTGGATTCTAAAGTTGGTTGTGCTCCGAGTTCCGACACACCTAACAATACCTGCAAATTCGAGACTTACCTTTTGGCCGTAATGGGGGAATAAAAAGATTGGTAAAGCAACATTTACCTACAATAACATTAATTAAACAATTGTAGGTATACAAGAATTGAAATTTCAATGAGAATTTGTTTCCTTCCAGCTTTCACATCAACTTACATTTTTGTTACGTTTAGGCTCAGTGATTTCTTTCGTAATTATTTAGGTTTTAGTTTAATTTCTGATTAAAGCCACAGATTTGGCCGCACATAGATATAAGGTACTGGAGGAAGGAGGACTCCTATCTATATCTATTCAGGACCCAATAAGTATTCACTCGTGACCCACTAGCGGGTCACGACTCACGACCCATAGTTTGAGAAATGCCGTGTTAAAGTAATATGATTACACCTATTTTCAGATTTGGAATAACTCGCATATCCTACCGTTATATTTCGAACGTTGAGTAAACGGAGTTATTTTGTGTGGTTTTCGCTGTCGCCGAGAGTTGAGTGTAGTGTAAATAAATATAAACAAAGCATTGTACACGTCGTGCAGTTGTTAGGATAGACTAGTAGTAATAATGTTTACGGCGAGTGTGTGAGGGGGTGAGCAGAGCGGTCGCTGGGCGTCGGGCGGGCGGGCGAGGTCGCGCCGGGTCAATGTCAAGGGCGGCGCAACGCGCTCGACTCGCCGCGTCGACACAGGGCGCGCCGCACAATAAGACACTACTACTGGCTTCTACCAATGCGGAATCTCTACATGTGTAGATGTATTGACTATGAGGATAGGATACTATTCCAAAACTTTAGCAAACGATTTATATTTACATTACAATTGATACGCGAAAATAAACATTCCCAATCCATGGGTCGCGACCCACTTGTGGGTTGGGAGCGAATTTAAAGTGTGTCCTGAATAGATATAGATAAAAGCACTCCTCCCCTCCAGCTCCTCATGTGAGGCCGGATGTTCAGCTATTATCAGTACTAAAACTAAATAAGTATCGAAATAATAATTTCAATCGCAAAAATAATTCAAATCGCAAAATTGAAGCTAATGCTGAAAAAAAAGAAACAAATGTACCCTTCATAGATATCTAACTTACAACTTTTGTAGGTATTTAAGTATTTGACAATGTTATTGTAAGTATATGTTTATTTAACTAATACTTTTATTCTCCCTTTATGGCTAAAAGGTAAGTCCCGAAATTGGCAGGTTTTGTTAGGTGGGTCGGAGCACAGCCAACATTGGGAACCACTGGTCTGTAGGGTAGTCGTGACGTTATTATATTACATTTCATATGTTATATTTTGCGGTGGATAAACAAACAATAAAAGGATTATGCTAAGGTTGTTACTTTGATTTACTTGAAAAAAAAAAAACGAGTCTCATATCTACTTAATGCTTTTTTATAGTAGAGTTGAATTAAAACATGTACCTGCAACTGTAAGCTTATGCATTTCAGTGCATAGTATATTTCCACACAATGTAACAGTGTTTATAGAGGAAATCATGGTTTCGCTTTGTATCGTGTGCATCGACAAGACAATGAGCAATAAGATGCTGTTGGTTACTTCATGCTCTGTTGGTATCTATTGATAGTGGATAGTGGATACAACGCCCCGGCCTGAAATAGACTGCAATACATTTCAAGATCAACGAACTACAATTATATTGTTTTGTGGTTTGTTGCATCATCGCGCGGATCCTATACGTATTTATAGAGACTGTTCTGCTTTCTACTTCTACTGGGAAATAGTATTAATTACTCGTCCGATATTTTTATATACGAGAAAGCTGCACCCTTGAAGGTGAGCGATAACTGGGAGATACTTCATATTATCAATTATGTTACGCCTTCAATAGCCGCCGTCGACCCTTGCGTGCGGAAAAATAAAATTCAATTATCAATACAAATCATCATCATCATTGGCAATTTACATCTACGTAAGATGATTAAATAGCGTGTGGTCTGTGTTTGTTGTAGATGTTAGATTGGAACAGTGCACCTACGCTGGTGACTTATTAGACCAATTCGTGCGTTACAAATACGGCCACAATTTGGGCATTTAAAACCTGTGCCTGTATGTGAATGAGGAGGAGAGAGAGTGGCTCGATAATGCCGAGTTTCACGCTTGCGGGCTAATTGCTCAAACCAGGTCTTATCGTGAGCAGAAACACCGTCCGCTACGAATTTGCGCCATTCGGCACGCTCGCCCGCCCTTTCCTCCCACTTAGTTGGATCTATTTCAAATGACAGCATGTCCCGTTTCACGCTGTCTTTGTATCGAAGTAGTGGTCTACCTACAGGGCGCTTGGCGTGGGCCACTTCAGCCAAGAGGATCTGTCTTGGCAAACGATAGGGTTCCATGCGATGCACATGCCCAAGCCACCGCAGTCGTCTTTGACGTAGCAAAGCAGTTATGCTAGGCAACTTTGCAATGCTTAGAACCCTCTCGTTTGTCACTTTATCTTTCCACGTGAGACCCAAAATACTCCGAAGGCAGCGCATATGGAAGTTGTTCAATCTTCGCTCTTGTTTACGATACGACGTCCAGGTCTCTGCCCCATACAAGAGTATGCTCAATATGCAAGTCTGATATACAGTCATCTTAGTGCTTGCAGTTAGGTGTTTATTGTTCCATACTCTTGCATAGAGCATTCCGAAAATCGTTGATGCCTTGCCAATGCGTCTATCAATCTCTGCGTCGACCGATAGATTGCTGCACACCGTTGAACCCAGGTAACAAAAGGTGTCAACGACCTCCAAGGGAGTGTTACCTAGTGTAATTACTGGTTTATCACTACATCCTTGGGCCATTACTACTGTCTTCTTTGCATTTATGGACATGGAAAAGTGCGCACATGCGTCTGCAAACTTGGATAGAATAATTTGCAGTTCTTGTGGGGATCCAGCGACGAAGGCTGCATCGTCTGCAAAGAGGAGACTATCCACGAAAAGATCCTTACGATAGCGACGGGATTTAAGCAAGGCAACGTTGAATAGTTTGCCGTCATCTCTTGTGAAAAGATGCATGCCTTGTTGGTAATCCTGAAAAGCATTTTTTAAGAGAAGTGAGAAAAATATACCGAACAAAGTTGGAGCCAAGACACAGCCCTGACGTACGCCCCTACGCATGCAGAATGATTTTGATGTTTGCCCATTGTATACTATTGTGCCATTCATGTTGGTATGAAAAGATTTAATTAGGGATAATAATTTCGGAGGACATCCTATTTTGTCCAGTGCTGTATATAACCCCTGTCTGCTCACAGTATCAAACGCTTTGTTGAGGTCGACAAAAGCAATGAAGAGAGGGGTTCTTTGCTCCCTACATTTCTCCTGGAGTTGCCTTAATGTAAATATCATATCGGTAGTGGAACGCTGGGCGCGGAATCCACATTGCGCCTCAGGATAGACACGATCAGCGAGTTTTTGTAGCTTTTCTAAGATGACACGAGCAAATAGCTTGCCTACAATACTCAGTAGTGATATGCCGCGGTATGAGTTACAGTTGCCACGATCCCCTTTACCTTTATACAGAGTGACAATGTTGGCGTCACGCATATCCTGTGGTACTTCCCCTTCGCGCCAGCATTTTACCAATAGATTGTAACAAAGGGGCATTATACACCTCACTTTCAACAGCTCCGCTAAGATACCGTCGTTTCCTGGACTTTTTCCACACTTTAATTTATCGACTGCTGTGTGAAACTCCTGAATTGTAGGTAAGGCATCAAGGTCTTCCAGTACGGGCAAATTTGGAATGTTTTCCACAGCTGATATGTCAATGTCTACGGGTCTAGAATATAGCTCAGTGTCAATACAAAAGATTTGCGATAATGGGTCTGAGTCCTGGCTCACGAGCGTTAGTTTGTGGGTAACACAGGAACCTGCATTGTTTTCCAGCACGTTGTAAAGCTCGCACACATCGAGTTCCAAGTATTGTTTCTGTCTAGGCGCTTATTATTGGAAATGAGTTGTCGACGGAGCGGTGGTCCGGTTGTGGACACGGGTCCTATTATTGCTTGCCCTTGATAGATATTTGGGTCGTTCCTCGTACACTCAATTTCATTCAATATCTATTTGTAAGAACCGATTGCGGGTTCTTTCTCCTACAATACGTGAGCCCGCTGTATTGATATAAATGAATACATACTTGTACGAAGGGTTTATAATATTTTGGTATCGACCTCTCTACCGCCAGTGAATATACAGACGTCAACCACGGATGTTGCGCAATGTAGGCATCACAGCATATACAACGTATACCGGTGAGGCCAGACCAGGTATCGACGTTTGATTAGTGTTTGTGTTGTCTGCGTGGCCCGGTGACCCGCTCCCGCTGCCACTACAGCGGTCCCGCGGCCCCGAGGACTTGCCGTGCCGTGAATTATTGACGAGCCGGTTGCGCCACTGTTAGTATAATCCCCGGCGCGGCGTCGCGGCGCCTCGCGTCACGTCGCGTGTATGCGCCGCACGCGCGCCGATTGTTCGCAACACCGCGCCGTTTGATCTGCTGACGAGCCGGTGCGAGCACGTCGCGATGTCGCACGTGCCCACATACCCCACACTACACTACATGGCGCCGCGAGTCGGCGGCGGAAAGCACATCATAGTAGCGATTTGCGTTTGAATTTGTAGCTGGAGCGTATCTCGGGTGATGCAGCGCGATCTGCAGACGCGTCGGAACGTGCTCCGAAGTAACGAGCTCCCGCGCGCGTTGACTCCTGCGTCCTTATATTTATAATGTCTTGCACGTCCTGATGCCGGGCTTACTTTTATTACATTGTATGAGGAGGTTTGGACCTTTGTAAATTACGCAGGTCCATCGCACGTTTCGGCGGTCTAAAATTTATATTTAATTATTAATACTCTATAAACTTATTCAATCGCTGCTGTATAAAAACCGTAGCGTTGAAAGGAGTCGCTGGGTTCGACAGCTGGTAGTGATCGGCTTGCACGGTGACACCATGATGTATGTGGAGTAGGTTATCCTGCGGGCGGCGGCGCGGGGTGCGGGGGTGCGGCGGTGCGGGGGCGACACACTGACCCGTAAAACTTGCAGGTGTGAGATTTTTGCGGCGCGGAGCGCTGGCGGCGGCGGAGGCGGCGGAAGCGAGCGCACGTTATGAGATTTTCCGCTTACATCTCGGCTGAAATATGAGGACTGAATTTCAAATGGCTCTGTGGAAAGTTGCCGCGGGGTATCGCTGACGCGGCGCATTCGCTTTATAGAGGTGTTGTCTGCGGCCGCGGCCTTGTATGCGCCCGCTCTCCGGCTGCACTTGGCGCTCGCGCTGCCCCCATTCCTGCAAATATGCTGATCTGTCGAAAACTTGCGACGTCAAGTGCTTCCAACCCCTTTGAGCGCCATGCGTTCACGTTAAACAATGAAGTTCGTACTACCTACTTGCGAACGATGAGCCCTACAAGCAAATTCCTGAAACGATTAGACAACTTTGTGCAAAGATCATACCAGGTGCAACTCGATTATCAGAAGTGTTTGAGACGAGAGACTCAGCGCGGGAGATCTCGCGTGTGGAGGCAGCGCTCGTCGCAGCCACATTAATAGGTGATTTGCGCGTCGGCCCACCTGTTGCGGTGATTCGATTTGTGCAGATGCTCCCCGTCTCCCCCCGGCAGCGCGGCTCGGCGACGCGCTCCACATGCTAAGGGACCGCGAGCCCTGCGGCGCTCCCGGGTAGGCGCGGGCTCGCTGGCCGCAATTAATCTCTGTCTTATTGACGAGTGGCCGTCCGACGACGCCGACCTCGCAATGAACCTCCACACGCAACGATACTGTGAGTGGTGACACGTGTACACCGCTTTCATAATATTGGATTTTGTTGCTGGGTCAGTCGTACTAAGTTTAAAATGCTTATCAAATAAGTGACATTCTAAATAAGATACAGATCAAGACCAAAATGCAGATTTAGTGTCTATACAGTCATGCAGTGATATAGACGCAAGGAGTGAAGACTGACGTTAAGCATGTCCATATTCAAACTCATCGTATAGTTTCATATTATTTTCAAGTAATGACCTCTCCCTAAGTAGAATTAATCAAGAGCTGCCAAGTGCGTGGCCATTTAATATTTAGCATGTCCATGCTGGGCAAGCTGTGACGTCACATGAATTGTCAGAACGTGCAGTTTGTCGTGGGTGGCGTAGTGAATGCTAAATGCGGGCAGTAATTAAGTCTTAGTATTGGCGCGTTAAAATCACCGGCAGACACCATCTATAAATTCAGTATTGCATTATGCAAGGAGCGTGCAACTGACTTCGAGGTAATTTCTCGCCGAATCTTGTATTCAGGACGCCACTTGAGACATTAAATGGTAGCCCGGGGAAGAGACATATGTCACAGACTAGTAACGAGCAAAACAAATCGTATATTATGTCATCGGTATAATTTTATATCACATTTCATTACTGAAGTTTTAACATCGTGTAAGTCATAAAACGTAACTTTTCAGTTGAGAAGTCTGTTTTATTTGTAGACTTCACTTAAACTGTGTAGCTTGATCGTGCTAAAGTCACATTCCGATTTTAGGATGCGACAGTTGCTTGTTACTTTATCCAACACCATTAAGCCATTTTCAAATTATACGAGTACAATTACTTTCAGCAAGCTTGTGTAGTCTATTTAGTACAGACTCTGGCTCTCGAAAAGTTCTGGAGCGCTTATTGTTACAAAACACGGCGATATAGTTTCACGTATAATAATAGTAGGTACGCTACGATTAGTGTACATTATTAATTTGGAAACTGCATGCGCGCATATGGAAATGTGAGTGAGCCGACCGGGCTAAGTGGCCACTTACAACTTATCTGCCGAGATCGCGGGGAGACTGGGGGCTGTAGTTGCTACAGTAACGGGGAAGGGAGGGGGGATAAACGCTACGACTGCTATTCTTCGTGTAATCTCTCATAAAAAGTTCGCGTAGTTATTGTGAAATTGAATTTCAATGCTTTTGTAAGCGAGTGTCGCGCGGAGTATGGAGGTGTCACGTGTCGGGAAACTTTCCCGATATGGCTGGAGTCGCACGGGACTCGGGAGCGTCTGCTGAATTATTTAGCTGAGGCGGGAGCGCGCGCGCCGCACATCGCTCGCTACTTCACGGAGCCTGGCGGGCGCCGAGCCGCGACATGTGTGTCTACTGTCTACTCATTGTTATGATATTGGTTGGAGCATTTAGATATCTACATATATCATAATATAACTACTGTAAATGTAAACACCTTACACTAATGGTGTAGTAAGTCAATAGCATCGATTCCTCGTAACTATACATGTTTACACGGAGCAATTGTTGGGACGTGAGGTATGAAGGCGAGGCAGGGGTGCAGCGCGGCGGGCGGCGACCACTATTCCAATACATTTTCACGTTAACAATATTAATTACAGCAGAGAGTCGTTTCGCCTACAACTACAGCCTCCATTAATTAGGGCGCGATGTGATACATTGAGTACTTCGCGCTAAGCGTCGGTGTTTACTTGCGTTCCCAGAACTAAGCCGGGGCGTTGTACATTCATTGCTGTTTTTGTCGCTGAAACAACATACACAAGCGATTTTTTGTGTAGGTTTGTTAGACACGAACCTACAGACACGTCACCGGCGATGACAGCCGATACGCAGCACACTGTGATGAAAAAACCATGAGCTGAATTCCCGCGGCCTGTTTCAATATTTAGTGAATATTGGAGTTGTGGGTCGATGGGTAAAACGAACAATACTTGCCCGAGTACTGTCGGTGTGGGGAGTATTTCTTGTTGAACTCAGGGCACTATACGCAAAGGTGTAAAAACTTGTCAAAGAGAGTAGAGACTCTTGCAAACTGTTTGTCACGTTTCGGGTTCAGCTAGTGTACATCCGATTTCGGGCAGTTTATTCAATTGTCGCTCATTGCAGCCACTTTGTCTTACTAGTATATTCAAAAAAGGAGCACGTCGGTATAATACACGTATTGATTGTTACGGTACATTAGAAGGAAACTTGGTCCCGAGCATCGCGATTCCCCATGCAGTGTCCGCCGACAATGTGAGTTTATAACTGAGTGCTAATGTAGGGGGCGAGCGCCTCGCGTCGTGCCTACTAAACTTCCTGATATTACCTCTCAGCGGCAATTATTGTGTGTACACTGCTCCTTGTATCATAAACACTGTGCGTTTATTTTATAACATTTATATGTCATAACTCATAAACATTACTTTTTATATATACGTCATATAGCTTTAAATAGAAAAATAGTGGGGGCGGGAGAAGAAAACAGCGATAATTACGAGCAAGCGGCTCTGCACAGGTCACTGTCGCCAATGAAAACTCTCTTACCTTACTGGCCTTAAGAAAAGACGGATGAGAGTCGAAATGAGCTGGTAAAAAAGGAAGTGTAGTGTTAACTGCTTTTCTGGTTATTGTATCGACGATCTCGAAAAGCAACAACGATGCTGTTACTTCACTCCAGTATTAAGCGGGACGATACCACCCGGCCACTTGTGCTGTTCCTAATTAAAATTAGAAGGGAGAACACTTGAAACTGGTACTTATAAAACACTTATGTAGTTGATTGCTTCATAGCAGTGCGACTGTTTAGAATGTAAAGCGTTATAATTTAGTGAGCGTAATAACTGCAATGTGTCTGGAGATAGTATTGATTTATTGCAGACATTAAATTTGCACCGCGCCGCGCCGCGCCGTGTTCATTGACATTTTGCCTCGTTGGTCGCTGCTTAGTAACTTATATTTAATTATTAAGCTTCATTTAAAACACGCTATGTAAAGGGACTTTATGCCAGCTGAATTCTCTATCAGTCGATCTAACACTTCTTGTTGCTGAGCGAGTTTTGCGTCGTTTCTTCTTCGTAATTGTACCATATTCCGAAGCGGTGTTCTGTTTGGTGATTCAAAAGATCTATGGTGTAGTCAGTGTATGAACTTATACGGCGGGTAATATAAAGTCAGTTGCAACACAAACGTCAGGCATGCAGACGGCAGGCGTTACAACAGCCCGACGGAATGTTGAACGTAAACATGTGCTGGAAACGTGTCTATTAATAGGAGCGGTCCTTCTGCCATCACTCATAGCGCTCATACGCGGCGGACAGCGGCAGGACGGCGGCGTCGTCCGCGCCCGCCGGGAACACATCCACACACAAAGTTATAAATGAAGGAAAAAACTGAAATGATGTCGGGGACTAAACATCGATAATATTATTGTTTTACTTATTTTGTCTCCTCGAGTCCCAACAAAAGTTATCAAGACGCCTATTTTCAATAGTATTGTTTGGCTTGTTTATAAACGTGTTTATCTAGTCTCACCAATAAGTGCAAGATACACGCTTTTGACTTTAGTAACAGCGCGAACTGGTCCTGCCGAGATTTCAAAATCACAGAGCAAAGTGTTGATACAAACACTAAACAAGTTTATTGTACCTACTTCGTATAACATTAAGTACGGTGTGAATGTAAGGTGTTTGTGTTCAATATTCATTGTTCACTGTTTAGTGTTCAGTGCCCGCTGTCTGTCAAGTGTGACGCCAGCATTGTATTAGCTGAGCTGACCAGCTTCGTCAGTGTCAGTTAAATGATACGTCGCCGGTGTAATGGGGGTTTTAAAAATTAAAAGCAATCATATTGAGATAATGTTATAAACTTAAACTTACGAAATCTTAATCTGAATAGTTAGAAATAACGGGCATATGATAAGGGTGTGTTTGCTGGACTTTTAAACAACAGTCCTTTGGTAAACATTTCTTAATGTATAATGGTAGGCACAGCGTACATACATATTGTTGATTACACGCCGCTATGTGCGTGACGTGTTTCATTACAATACATCATTAAAGACCGGCATCAACTGCGGGAGCAATAGAGCGCAGTATCGATGTCATGCCGTTTGTCGATTGAGACTTGTCTAGTACTTAGTGCGTGTCATTCATGATGATGTGCGCGGTGCGGCTGCACTGACGCGTGGCGAGAGGATCTTCGGCTGCTTGTGGCCGAGGAACAACATCGACCAACTTCATGTGATGACTGTGATGTAGCCTCAACCTATTCAATTGTTTACAATGTTGTTCAGATTAGCGTTGTAGTAATGAAGGCATTACTTATGACACTATGATTTGATAGCCGTAACTCATTAGATGGATGTTTGGGTCCATATTTTCGTAGCAGCGTCTATCCTTTAAAAATAACAGGTTAAAAAAAACTAAAAAAATACGCTTTAAAAAATAGAAAATAAATTTGTATTAAAAAAACGTGGGGTGCATGGTATTTTTGATAATATCCTGAAAAGCACCCCACGCTTTTTTTTACAACAAAATCATTTTTTCTTACACTATTTTTAATTCAAATTTAATAAAATTTATTTTCTATTTTTTAAAGCGTATTTTTTTAAACTGTTATTTATTTTTCATTTTTTAGTCGAATTCGCCTGGTAGATTCCTTTATTGGTCTTGACGCAGACACTCCGGATCTAAGGAAAACAAAAATCGCTAATCCTGATTATCCCAGTAAGGATAACGGGTCAAACGGGCAACATTTCGAGTTAATCCGCCGTTTTGAAGGGGGTCAAAATCATGTTCAAAGATTCCGTTACATACTAACTAACATACATACGTCTGAAGCTAATAATAAAAGCGTATTAAAATAGCAGTTAAATATTTTAAAATTTAGTGTACGGTTACGGTTCTTATCGGTATTAATCACGTCGAATAGGTACTTTTATGAGTAAAATATTTATTAATATTTACCTTCCGCCAGTTAGCGAGTGAGCTGTCGGTAATCTGCGCCGGCGACCTGTTTATTATGAGTGGCGTGACGCGCGCGGAAGTGCTATCAGGGGTGATAGTGTGAAGTGTCGCCGCCGCGGTATCTACAGCAATACGAGTAATTGGATTATAACGTTAGCGTGCAAACATTTGCGCAACTTATCAATGAGGTTACGCTAACTGTTTATCTCGAGGCGTAGATTAGCTGCCGTTGCCCCGGCGCGCCCCGGCGGCGCGGCGCGGCGGTGGAGCGGCTAGGCGGCGGCGCGGCTTGTGGCAGCGACGCGGCGCGGAAGCGGACGTCCTCCCGCATTCCGCTCAACTCATGCCGGCTAATGAGATCTAAAAGGGTAAAGTTTCGCGTTCAAACTATTTTCTGAAGCGACAATAAATTAAAGTAGCGCGTGAGTTCACCGTTTCCTCCCTCCCGCAGCGCCGCACTTCGCCCCCGCGCAACTCCGCCGCACCGCTCTTAACTATCCCGCATTTGTTTACGCGATACAATCTCATTCAATTTAAACAGATATCGTACAGTGGCTTGTGTCCATTGAACATTACTCAGACGTTTCTTATCTACATCTCGCACAGTTTAATCGTTACAACGTGTAGTGGCACATGTCACAACAAACACTACATAACATGCAATAGATTTTAAATATTTCCTAAAAATATATTATGGATAGATTGTCTCGGTAGCGTAGTTGTACTACGGTACGATAACAAAGCTGAGATGTTGGGTTCGAGTTCCGGGTCGGGCAAAGTGATATTACATTTTTCTATTCATTATCAGCCCACAGTCAGAAATTTGTGCCCGATATGGCGATAGGCTTGCCCCCTATCACATTGTGAGACGGAACATACAAGGTGAAAATTGGGTGTCGTGGTGGCGCCTCTGCCTACCCCTTCTGGAATATAGGCGTGAGTTTATGTATGTAGGTATATTATGTATAAATTGTATAAAACATTTATACATAGATGCTATTAAGGTTAAGCATATTATATCCTCTTGGAAATAAGCAGATGTGTCACTAATGCCGCCGAGCTTATTTCCGTCCCAAGATGTGATAAGGACGAACCTACCGCCGCGCCATGCCGCCGGGCAACGTAATCAACCTCGGAAGCTCACAAATGATTTGTGCAGAAAAACTCACACAATGTGAATGTTTATAATTAGTAATTTAGTGCAGACCCCACCTGCCTTTGTATTATAATTTATTACAAACAAATTGTAAGTGTGGCGCCTCATAGAAGTGTTTACATCTTGTTCAAGGGTAACTTTGAACAGAGCGCTATTAATATTAATAAAGCGTGATGATTATTTAGCCTTCATCGCTCGTCTGCTAATATTGCTTGTGTGCCGAGTGCCGGGATGTACTCCAACCATAGACTTAGTAATGGATCGACCTTCCTTATGCGACTGTGAATACGAAAAAGCGCAAAGAACCTATTAAAAACCGGGCAATAATTATTTTATAAATGAGGTTGCTAGTCGCCGGCTTTCAGAAGCCGATGAATTATTCAATTTCTGAACGCTTTACCGCTTCATTTTACTTAAAATAGGTATTAGTTTCGTAAGGCTGATACTTAGTAACTCTAGATTGGGACTCAGTGCTCTTCACAAGCAGCACGACGCGGTATCAGTTTCTCATATCTGACCATAACCAACACCTTCGTGGCCGCATCGTAGAATAATTTTGCTTTAATTTTTTTGACCAGCCGCCTTTCTGACTTCATTACCTTAGGATTTTTTTTTATTTCGAATAGAAAATTTCAATGAATTGTATCGTCCCAAAAACTGAAAATCAAAGTGAGATCTTCACAACCCGTATATGCGTAGACTAATGAGTCTTCTATGACAAAAACGATATGTTATCGTGAAGGCACCTAATATAGCAACAATAACAGCACGCGCGTAGTGACAGGGCTGTGTTATGTTTAATAATTATGTAAATATGTTGTTCCAACAGTCGATAATCCATATTTAATGGTGTCTGTTTGTTCGCTACGACCTGGTTGTGTTGTTTGTGTAGTTGGTGTGTGTGTGTGTGTGTGTTGTGTGTACACTGATTACAGGAAACAAATATTACGCTCATTCCTATCTTAGGAACGTTGCGTGGCGGTGGACTTTGGATTTTTAAAGCGGTAGAGCCTTGTTGTAGCTAATTTAATTTGATTTATAAATGAGTTAAGAAAGTTACAAAATTAAACGAACAAGCTCGAGAAGGGTAGCACATTCTCAAACATATTACAAAATTTACCCAATTTCAAAGTCGCGTTTTGCTCTGTGAATAAAATTTTCAAAGAACCAGAATCCTTATTTTCCAATCCTTATTTTTTTCAGTTTTCGTCGCCACATTTCATAAGCAGATATAACCCATCTTAGATCCTGTTGGGAAGTGGCACTGCGCGGCGCGGTGCGGCGGCGCGGCGGCGCGGCGCGGCGGTGCGATTTAAATACCTGCTAAATATACTACAGTAGCCTTTATCAAACTAATGCCATAAAAACCATAAGCAGCAACATTACGTACGCAAAGGTTGACTATCGCGTAGCATTGTCTATTACATAAGGAATTCCGTAATCGTGTGCCCGCAAATTGGGTACGGTTTGTTAAGATTTATCAATATTGAGGTTTACATTGTCATTTCTATACACATTCGCACAATTGACGAGCGATTGTCGCAACGGTCAATAAGTTTGCTTTCTGTCGCAATTGATCGCGAATCGGATCATTGCGTTCCATACACATAACAATTTATAGACATCGGGTTTTTATGCATGAAAAATTCGTAAATACGAAACGCATAAGTACTAAGTTATGATACGGGAGTAAAAATTGTTGTTTTAGGTATAAAAGAGAGCCTACTTGGAAAAGGGAGTGCCTGCTCAGACGGAAATCGATGGTTCGTTCCCTGTTTCTATACCACAAATAGATTATACAACAAATACCTGTCCCTACTAAACCGATTTTGAAGAAATTTAACATAGAGATATATTGGACCATGGAGACGGACATAGGCTACTTTTTGTCCCGAAAATATGAAGTGTTCCCGTGGGATGAGCTAGGAATTTATTTCCAATATTATGTACATATCTTTGCTATTATTTGAAATTCGAATGGATGACACGAGACAGGAGACAGGATGCATGCTTTTCGTCATGGGACGGAATGAGATATGACAGAATAGGATATAACCATTGAATTATATTCTACCGATAGACGAGACACATCAAAGAAATAAAGTGCCCCGTATTTTAAAAGCCCACTGCAGTATTACATCACTTACCTGGTATTTTATTAAAATATTGTAACTTCAGACGATTTGCTTTCGGTTTGACGGCGAAACATTCATTTATTACTTTTAAACGTATGCGATAAGGCGTACTGCACTGTCACTGTCACGAAGCAAACTGATTCATGTGTGGTGCATGCACCGCAAGTAGGTGGGGCACATTTTTTGTACTGAATGTCTTTTCTAGTGTAACATTGATATCGATGGATATAACGGGATGGGACGGGACGGGAAAAGCATAGTCGACGGCAGTCACATTGAGTTTAAATGTAAAACAGTAAGTACGCGAAATACGCGAACTTATGAAATATTTTTGCGTACTTCAAAATAACGTAAAAGTCTACGATATATGAAAAGAAACGTACGTATACAAAAGTTTTGGAGCATGTAGTTCAATTAGAAGTGTTTGAGGCGCATGTCCGCAGTACACACTA
Organism: Deilephila porcellus; assembly: GCA_905220455.2. Lineage (NCBI taxonomy): Eukaryota > Metazoa > Arthropoda > Insecta > Lepidoptera > Sphingidae > Deilephila > Deilephila porcellus. The sequence continues at coordinate 15,697,568 of LR999977.1, read as the reverse complement.
ATCAGGCGGTACACAGCACACTGCGACCTTGAACCGCTGCGACTCGGCGCTGCTTGATTTTTGTTACAGAAAACAGAAAAATAAACAATCGTTTCACGTATTTTTTCAGTTGGCAACTACGCTCACATATTTTGCCGTGTAACACATCCAATTTTTCACGTAAATATTATTTTGGTCTTTTTCTGTAAATATGAGCAATGTGGGCAGTAGAATTGATAGTAAAAATTGCAGTTACACCAAATTAAACTGACAATACCCTATTTGAGGCACTCTTAATAATTGTAATTAAGATCGTTACAGGTCATCAACCTCATGTGCCGATTGGGCTTTGACCTCTTACATCACTGTAACAAAGTTAACAATGTTTGTCGAACTGCGCAAGAAATAAACACGATTAATTACTCTAACAGTTCAAGAAGTAGCATTAAGGAAACAATTACCATGAGCAATTAACACATTAGCGGAGAGAAAAAGTTGCGCGGACACATTAATAGCGATATGATAAAGTTGTGGTGTTGTGCGAACACCGAACAGCCATTTATCTGGAGTTGCTAACTATTGTTTTGGCCGGCGACCAGCGTGCCACCACTCCAGCACTACAAACAAAAGCTCGCGGGAATAACTTAGCCTTGCATTACAATCGTCTGGAGCATACAGCAAAAACATCACATAACAAAGAGAAAGCACTTCCACCTGGATGTCAAAGTGATGAAAAAATATTTCAGGGTAGATGAGATCATCACATGATGGCTGTTTACTGCTAAGAATGTAACTATTATATTTTATTTCTCATTTTAACTGATTATTTTTGTAAAATATGAAACTCATTTTAAAAAATCAGAGCTAACCTGCTAAAACCATTCACAGTTTCGTGACTGGTGGGCATGGAAGTATTCGAAACCACTCATTCATCCAGGGCAACAAAACCACTGTTGACCAGTGTAACGAACTATTAATACACATGTAACTACTAAAAGCCTTCTAAAGATTATTTAATGTCAATTGTGTTAACAACAATGATACTCGTAGTTAGTTTTTTCACCGGATCACTGAACTGTGACACCATTGCTTGCTTCATCAGTTCGTCTAATGTCTGGTGGTACCGAGCACATTTGCAAAGCAACGTGAACAATAGGAAGCTATGATTGAGTGAGTCGGGTGGCATCCACTCTGTATCCGTGTAACTTTCCGCTGAAACTTTTTACTCAAACAAGTTCGGTCCATTTATCGACGGCGACGACTCTTCGGGGGATATTTATCTTGCGGCTTTCAAAGAGCCTTTGCGTATCATTTTCAATCTTCGCGAAATGATCACAGATATTTGAAGTGTTGTTTCTTGCCAATATTTGCCGCCTGGAGAGTAATGCGATTGGGAGCGCGTCGAATCGTGGTCGGACATAAGGACCCACTGCTTTTTGACTTCGGGTTGTTTTACTAAAACTTGTACCTTGTAGTGGAATTGATTGGCCACAAGAAATACATAGTGTCTTCATAACTCGTATATTTTTTCGTATTTAAAAGTTAAAGTCATGCTGTAGCCAGCTTTAATTACAATACGATTAGGCTAGCCAAATTTAGCCTGTATCACTTTCGTTTAGAATATGGACAAAACAGCATCACTGTCGAGTTTCTATCAACCAGAGTGAATGCTCAGTCCTATTATTCCTTATTTCCTCCGTCTTTTCTTCATTTCTTTCGACCTAGATTTACAAAAATCAGCAAGACAATCGGGGTTGTTGCAGCTCGGGCTAATCACTTCTCATGAAGTGAATTGTTTGTTGTATGTTGAGGTGTTTAGCGGGCAGTTTGTCCGTGTCTGCATCAGGTGTGTGACTCAAAGACCCAGTTGTGCAGCGCCGGAGAGCGCGGGGAGACAATAGCGAGGGAAGCGGCGCGTCACGCACTCATTGTTCTGCCACTATTGTGCTGAATGTTAGCGTGAAGCTGTAGAGCTTCTCAGGAAAATAGTTGCTATGTCCTCGTGTAATGTGTTTACATTTTTGTCGTAGCATTGTTTATTGTTCGCTGGCGTGCAATATGAAGACTAAGATTGTTACACGATGTGGTCTTCCTGCCTGCAACTCGATTTCTTTAGAACAATCGAGTTTTCTCTTATTATTTCTATGCAAACACATTTGAAATTTATCGTAGTATTTTGTTTCTGTATTAAAAAAAGAATTGTGATCGGTCACAATGTCAGCACAGAATCCAATGATTGAGCGGGAAATTGTTCTATAATTCAATGTGGCGTGGAGTTGTGGCGGCGCCCGTCTCCACGTCGCTTGTCACTTGTCACTCGGCGCGACACCACATCTTAATTTTGTTCGAGAGTAGAGTACAGACGGACGGGGGAGGGGGACAGGAACTCGTTAAAGAAGTTTTTGTCAAGTTGTGATTTCGTTATAACAGCTTTAAAGTTTAAAGGACTTGGCTACATGAAAGGGCCGCGGTGAGCGGTTACTAGCCTGGGCGCTCGACGGACCGCCTAGCCCGCGATACTTGCACTCTCACACACAAACACACACAGTGGTACACACTGATGTGAATGGTATTGCCGCTGAGAGGGAATTTATTGGATCGATGGCGGCCCGTCATGTCACCGCGCTATTGTCTTTTTGGAGACTTGTGGCGGACACAAACAGTGTTTAAATGCCGCGAAACGAATTGAAATCCAGCTCGGTGCGGTTTAAACTAGTTTAATTATACAAACAGTTTGCATTCGCCCAACTCTAAAGCCACGTTTATGCACTAGCAAAGTGCGATTAAAACTACTCGCCAAACTTAATCTTATCTCAAGAATTTGGGTCAATGATGTAATTGAGCGTGCCAGCGATAAACAGGTAAACAGTTGCGCGGCTCATGCACGAATATAGCCGCTTGCGGAATGAACGGTACGTGCATGGTAGCGGCAATCATTGCACACAACTTATGAACTTACTGCGCTAGACGAGGAACATTCATCAAAGGAATGAAAATAGTGCACGCGGCGGGAAACAACTGTGGCCTGTAGAGGCCGGATGTTGTGGCGACTGTGTTGGTAGAGAAAAGACCGTAGAAGAGCTGTGGATAATGCATATCGCTTTATTCTATCTTGTACAAATCAGTGGATAAGTGGCGGTAGCAACTCACCAACTTAGATGTAGGTTTGATATTTATTTGCTTATTATTTGTAATTCTAACTTTATATTAACATGTATTTTTATTTTAAGAAATGATTACAGATGTTTAACTGTAAAACATCATTTGTAATAGTTATTATTTTAATCTGTCTGTATTTTGTGTTTATTTATAATAATATATACGATGGTTAATTTCCTGGAGTTTAACGCTCATTTTAATACCTACACTAATACCGACCAAAGATGCATACATATAGCAAACCGACAATTATTTTCTACTACCACCGTTCAGGCCATGCGTATTTGAAGTACCAGGTTGTTTGGTTGGGGCACCCCAGTACCAGATTCTTCCTTTCGGTCGCATTCAACATTGGACAGCTCGAATTATCGACGACCCAGTTCTTTCCGATCGGCTCCATCCTTTGGCTTTGCGTAGAGATGTAGCTTTGCTCTGCATTCTCTTTCGCATTTACCACGGGGAGTGCTCTGGAGGATTGTTTAGACTTACTCCTGACAGCCTCCGTGGCGCAGTTGGTTACACGCCGGCTGTGAAACGAGAGGCCGCGGGTTCGATCCCCGCACCGAGACAAATATTTGTGTGAACCACAGGTATTTGTTTCGTGTCTGGGTGTTTGTGAGACCGAAAAGTCTCTCGTAGTTCCTGATACCCACGACACAAGACTCGATCTTAGTGTGGGGTCAGGACTATGTATGTGACTGTTGGGTGTATTTATTTATTCCTGCTGCTGCGTTCCGCCTCCGTACAGCTCGGCAAACCTCCAAATACCACCCACATCACAGGTTGGAAATCCACCACACTACGTTTATCCCGACACTTTCTTCCACGTACTACTAATCTGTGGAACCAGTTGCTAACAGTGGTATTTCCAGACAAATACGACCTGGCGACCTTCAAAAAACGAGCGTATTCCTACCCTACAGGCCGGCAACGCATCTCCATGCCCTATGGTGTTGCAGATGTTCATGGGCAGCCATCCATATTTACCATCAGGTGAACCGTTTGCTCGTTTGCCCTCTATAGTATAAAAAAAACAGATTAGTTCGTTTGTGTTCCTGCCACACTACCATCATAACGTAGTGTAAATACCATCAAAAATTTGAAGTATGAAACTATGAAAACATGATTCAAAACGTTTTGTAATAAAAATTGTAGAGCAGATCCGCTGAAAAAATATTCACCTATTAATACGGACTGATATCACACCGGCGTGTGTAAATAAATATCGAGTATTTTACAGCAAAACAATTCGACAATGGCGCGGTTTGATTTTAGTTAGAGTGCTTCGCCCTCGTGCAGATTGCGCGCTCTGGCCTACATAAAGAATTGATGGATTTGGGCCCCAAATTGATTGCCAACCAATTTGATAATACACTACACACTGCGCTAACTCGCTATTGTTGAAGAGAACTACTTTTTTGTCGTTTATATTTCTGTTACCTTGGTATAGGTGCAGCTGCGGTAACATACATAATGCAATGTATTCCAATATGTCTTTACATTTTAAAACTGGCTGCTTGCCTAATTCCTAAACCCTTCAGGGAAAGATATTACTAAAGAAACATAAAACACCGAAATACCACAGTCTCGGTCCAACAATATACAACGCAAAGTGAAAAATTCCTCCGGAATGGCTTTTTTATAGCGAGTAAAATTTTATTGTAATTGCCTTTACGATTCTAAATTGATACTTTCTAAAACACACACAGGCACATGTAAATTGGACACCACTTTAAATTGTAAACATTGTAAAGTGAAGTTGGTGTTTAAATGAACCATTAACAACAGCTCTATGTTATTCGTATCAATCGTCATGCGGCGCCTTATTTTATTTAATATCGCGTTTCTATTAAAGAAAAAACAGACTAACAAAACGATGTTTGGAGCGTTTATTTTGCACTGACAAGTTAGGGTGATTTGTGTGGTCTAAGTGTTCTTGGACGTCAATTTCTCCGTACAATTTCATAAAATTGATTTTTAACAATTAACTGATAGACATTCCAGCATGACAGTTTTTCGATGATACACGAAATAATTACAGTATTCGGTAGTTTTCAAGTCTCTAGTCTTCCGAAAACTTATATTGTCTTATATGATTTTAGTCTTTAGGTACATGTTGTTTTCTGAATCTCAACCTAAATAAAGCGAAGTGTAAAAGTGAGTTGTAATTTGCGTCGGGTATCTGGTTGTGAAGTGCGGGTGGTCACGGCCGCGTGCTCGCCGACGCGGAAAGTGTTCAGACACATTTGACTTGGAGCAGCTGAGTGATGAGAGCGCCCGAGTGTCGCACGAGAGCTCTGGAGAGCTGCATCGAAGACGCTGACTGCCCGCCGTGAGGACTACTCCGAAATATTGACGAGATATTGAAGATGCTTGTAGGGACGATTTGTCAAGAATCATTATTTTCTACAGGGGAATCAGTTATCAGAAATGTTACGTTGTGAAGTAGATTCTATAACCAAATAAGCTGTTCAACTGATGCTACTAGCTACCTCCGTCGACAACACTCACAATAGAGAGAAGCGTGATAATGTTAAATTCCGGTCTTGAGGTTCAAGTAGATTTAATGTCGTCGGTGCGATTTATTGAAAAACATCATCAGATTATGGAATTGTTCTTATGTCAATATGGGTCCGGTCGATTATCTGAAATAACAGTATAGATAATACGAATACAAACATGTACAGGCCCTTAAACTTCAAAACTTATGGCTTCTTCTAAAAATCTTGTTTGCAAAACATTGTTTTCGAGTTATAATTTATTTGACCTATTAATATTCATAAACTGGCTGTGATGTATTTGTTATTTAGCAACCCAGATGAGCTTCGTGGAAGTCCGGCCGGGTCAGCGCAAACACATACATTATTAGCACTTCAAAGAAGTTGCTAGTTGTTTCATTTATAATTTCTTACGCGATGTTTCGGGACAGCGCCCCGGCGACGGTCTAAGAGTAGGGCAGACTGTAGACACTGCTGCTATGAGTGTATAGCGCGGTGTCGCGTCAAGGTCGGAGGCCACGTGTACTGTTTATTTTGGTGAAAAGGTCACGAAGGGCGCCCTCGGTGACTTCCAATAGAGCCACTTGGCTCTGCCGGAGCGCCCTCGAGTTTCTCGAATCCCTGTTAAGGAATCTATATCGGCCATCGGCATTCACTTCGACAAGCGATACGCTTTTCTATAGTTTAGTAAATGTTGTTCAAATATGTTAGAAGCAAGCATTCTTGAAGTACTATCACGAGGCGTGCGGTGTGTGCGTAGTCGGGGCTGGTGACGGACAGAGCGCCGTTGTGTTTGCAAACACAACGATTTCCCTTTGTATTTCATTCAATTAGTGGCTCCTAGTAGAGCGGTGGTCATCGCCCCTCCCTCGCCGCCCGCACACTGCACACCTTCTCTCGCCCGCCCTGAGCCCGCCTCGGCCTAGTTCTAACAGCAGTTCGTTATTGTTATCCGAAAAGCTTTGTTTATTTCTCTATTCGCTCAATAAAACAAATATATCTACCGCATAAATAAATTGAAACAATAAAATACCAGTTTACAATGCCCCAGTTCATATGTTTAGTTCGTAAAAAACGTGTTTTAATTTAGATTTATTGAACGAGTATTTAACCACGGTTTTTCGCAATAATCTGTTGCTTGCTGGGCTCATGTCTAGGTGCGCTATAATGTTCTAAGACAATACTGCCAGGTGTCGTAATCATCGATATTGTAGGTTAACATAGTCTGCTGGTTGCGGAAAACGTTACACTCGTCTAGAGATAGTCAGCCCACAATCAAATTCAGACAGTCTAGCTATATTATTAAGTTGTATAGTACGTTTTTATCTTTTTCAATAAAAAAAACTACATGGAAATATTACATTCTTAACTCTTACTATCTTGTTCCGTATCGTTTTCCTCGGTTGTTACGGTGCGTTCCTTCTTTTTCCTTCTTGCTCATCGGCAACTTAAGTGAGTCACGACATGTCGTGGCAATATGAGCGGTGTTAGATTCCGGTCATGTCATGACTTTTAATTCGAGACAATGCTCGTAAACGGGCACAATGCCGCGCTGTACCCGTCGCCGCTGGCGTCATCTCAAGCTTTATTGCATGATGTAAACGAGACGCCGCGGAATCTTTCATTATTCAATATTACGGCCTACACTAAACATGCTTTAAATTTTAATCCGCACTTATGAGTTACGACCGACGTCCTCATAACGGGCTCCTAGCTCGTACACGGTAGCTTAGCGATACTGTGTAAGTGTAAGAAAGTCTCGGTGTTGCTATTAGTAGGTGCGCTGAGTGTACAGTGGGTGAAATAATAACGCGGCTAACGTGTGCGGCGGCGTGCGTAATTAGGGCGTGTGCTGCGTTGATCGCTGTACGTGAGTGCAGCGCCGCCGCCGTCCGCTTTGTCTGCACTCTGCCCACAATCGTGCTATGAAGTCTTACAGTACCGTGACTAGAACTTGTGTGACGTAAGCTGATGCCTAGAGAAAACCGTGAATAATATGAACAACATCGCAGTAAATGTGACACGGGGTGCCGAAATTACCGAAGCCGTTGCTAAGGTTGATGACTAAATAATTTGTGTATGAAACTTTAAATATGGTGTAGTATCTGATTGAAGGCAAGTTTGTTGGCGAGTCGTTGGGCGCTCGAGTTACTGATTGCGGAGGCATTTTATTACGTTTGCGTTGCCGAATCAGCTGTGTTTGGGCGCGGCTCGGGCTCGATCCAATTACACGCCGACTCGTCTCACGTTTATGAATAAATTAAACAATTCGCTGCTCCTTTGTGATGCCTCAATAAATACTAAACGTTCAATTAACCCGTACACGTATATTTGCGGCGAGAGTGCGTCACGTCGGTGTGCCTGTTACAGATGAGCTGGTGATGTGAGCATTGTACATTAAAATAGTAATTGCGTGGGTTAAGTGGAGTAGCCCATTCTATTATCGCGGAGTAGTCGCTCTCCTATATTTACTAGTACTCTCATATTACTGTGCTAACCTCAACGATCTGTTTGGTAAATATTATTGTTTTATTTATTTTATTTATTTATGGACCTTCAACAAAGGATACACAAGGTTATAACGGTAAAATTTACAATTAATCAGGTACATTGATTTGAGTGCTCCTTCAATTACAGAAGATCACAACATTCATATTAACATTGCTGACAAGTGACAACAGTACAACAATAACACATAGGAAAAAAATAATAAAAAATAAACGTAAATCAATGAACACAGTACAAAAACATGAAGAAATGAATATTAACAATAAATAAATTAAATACAAAACAACAAAACCAATAATTTACAGACGAAGCTTGTGTTACATATAAAAAAAAAAAAGAAACCAATTATTACTTTTTCGAAAAGTATTGCCTTAAACTTTTTTTATATTGTGAGAGAGGGTCGCTTATGTCTAAATTGCATAATTTTGAAATAGCGTTATATTGCCTACAGAGTCTTGGCAAGGCTGCATTTTGACCGAGGTTGGTTTTAGACGATGGAACATTGAAAAGTTGGTAGGCACTTTTTCGCGGCAGATGAGGCGGAATATTAATGTGCAAACCGGCAACCAATTCGCTGCAGTCTATAATGCCGTTAAATATTTTGTGTAAAATAACTAGATCTAATATTTTTCTACGATCAGATAGTAATTGTATATTGTAATATTTGAGTCTATCAATATAGGTCGGTAATTTTTTTAATAGTTTGCCACCATATGTCAAATAATATACAAATCTTCTCTGTACACTTTCCAGACGCTTGTTATAAATCTCATAATGCGGATTCCATATTGACTCAATTTATGAAAATATTTATATCATTGATCGAAGCTTATGTTTTCAATATGATTAATTGGGATGTGTTGGTTTCTCTCTGAAATATTCATTCATACCTTCTGAAATATTAGTGTGTGTATGTGTGTATCTTAGTAATATTGGTTCGACACATTGCATCTTCTGAGGGATCGTTTAATATTTTGATTAGTAGCAGGCGTCACTTGCTTGCCAACTGAAGTTATTCAGCAGCCCGACTAGTTTTTCCAAATATTTGTAATGTTCACTAGTTATGGTACTGTTCTGATTGACGTGGGTGAGTGTTACTGCGGTGGGCTGAGTGTCCTCGTGGTGGCTCGCGGCGCCGCTGCGCAGATGTCGCGACACGCACTTTCACTCTTTCGTTCCTCGCCTCAGAGTCCCACAGCCTTCGACAACCACATTCCTAACTATTCACTTATTCATTGCGCTGAGTGTGCTCTCTAACCATAACTCCGTCGAGCCTTTCCACAGCCTATAACGTTAAGCACGTGTGACGGAGCAGGAGGAAGCTAAGTGCTGTAATTTAGTGACGAGGCTCCATCAGCACCGCTCTGCTTAATATAATAATGATATGTAAAGTAAGGCGGTTGATTATGCATAAAATACGCAGACACACGCGACGCGACGCGTGCAAGAGCGCTATTCAATGATGGATGTGATGAATACAGATGTTATTGAACATGAAGTGGGAGCGAGATGAACCAGACGTCATGTAATATTCAATAAGGAAGAATTTAATATTCAGTTTTACGACATAGTTGAAACTCGACTTACAAGTGGGGGACGATTGAAACTATAATATTTTGGCTTCACGGAGTGAGTTCTTGAAAAGGTTCATTAAATCGGAAGCGGTGAAGCGAGGCGAGCGCTCTGAATACCGAGGTCTGTTACATCGGTTCCACACTGAGCGGCTAGTCGCAGCGCATGTCTAACCAATTACAAGGGGGCTCGGTGTCGAACAAATAGTGTTCGTGTCGGTGCAGCTCCGGCAAACAAGCGCACACTGTTTGCACTTGCATTTAATCTCATTGAAGCGGCGGGTGTAATTAGCTTAGGTGTTAAAATGTAGGACACGGCCGCGTTCCAGATCGTGGCGTGTGTACGAGATCAAGTGATTAGGGCGAGGCGGCTGCGAGCGGTCGAGCGGCGGGACAACGCTTGCCTGTGCTGTCCGGCGCTCGGCACACAACACAACACCAGCGATAATAAACGAGCCACTTCATGCGAGCCGCGCGTGTTGCTCCACCGTTTGTATTTACTGGCTTTGTGATGAGCATTACCATGCGAAATAGTCTAATTAATCGTGTTTGTTTAAATTTGGGTAATTAATAAATGCATGTATCGGAGAGCGCTGTTGTAATGAGTTTGAGCTTCATAACCAATTGTGTTAAATTGTTTCATTTCGATAATTTATTAACCTGTTGAACAATGTAAGTTTTTGCCTCACTTAGTCCGCATTTGGTTTAGTAGCACGATCCTTTAATATATTTTTTATATATTTTGCAACCCTCTTTTTATATTCCATCAGGGTTTACTGACAGCCGACCAATACTACAGAGTAAGCCAGCATTATATTATGTAATGAGGTTTAGATAACCATGCCAGTCCTATGTCCTGTAAAATAGATAAAACAACACGAACGCCACACAAAACATTATCCATTTGTGCTCTACACTGAAAAGTTGTATCATTACGTTGTTTGAATTCGTGATATTTGGTATAATTGTCAAAATGTGAGGCTAAATCTAGTTATCTAGTTTAGATTATATTTATTGTAGACGTGAGTAAGGCATCCATGACCCGATTTCTCGGTTCGCGTACTGGTAATTTGTAAATACTTACGGCTTTATTTAATGAATGTTTTGTCTTCTTCGCTCAAACTGAATTCAAAAGTCGTTTGGAAGGGACAAAACAACATAACTTAAATTGGTTTTTAACTGACTATGAATAAGACGTTTATTGTATTGTGTATTATGCAGTGGTTTGTAACTTTTGATGCGTGGAATACTAGTGCTTGCAGGCACCCAAAATAGATAGGATCGTAGAAGGAAAAGAAAGGTTCGTGTGGGTGATAGAGTTTCTTGTTTCGTTTCTTCTTCATAGTTGAAACACGGCCCGAACCTGTAGTACTCCAAAACGGTATGTAAAATATCATGTACGGCTATTTGGATATTGAATTTTTGATACTGATGTCCGAGACTATTTTAACATAATATCATCATCAGAGACTCTGAACCACTGGAGACCACTGTTGATATTATAAATAATAAATAAATAAATAAATACACCCAAAAGTCACATACTAAGTCCTGACCCCACACTAAGAATTAAGATCGAGTCTTGTGTCGTGGGTATCAGAAACTACGAGAGACTTTTCGGTCTCACAAACACCCAGACTTAATATTTGGGGGTACAAATACTTGGGGTCCACACAAACATTTGTCTTGGTGCGGGAATCGAACCTGCGGCCCCTCGTTTCACGGCCGGCGTCTTAACAAAATGCGCGAAGGAGGCTGTCGAATATATCAGTTGACATGAAAATGAAAACACGCGACTTTAAGTAGGCTTCTAATATGCTATTGCCGCTTAATAATTAATTGGTGGTCTCTGAAAATACAAAAAATATATAACCTTGGTTTATTAAATGGTTAAGGGCTACTGGTCTAGTGTAGTATAATAGAGTAGTATGAAGTTACGAAGAGTTGTTACTTGGACGCGCCACTTACAAGACGTTACAACTCGTGTTTGGGTTGGCTCGGAGGATCTCTTATATTGAAAGTTCGCTGTTGTACTCTAGATATAAAGTAGTTTGCGAGTGACATGATTCAATGTAAAAAGCCTGTAAATATTACATTTTTGAAACTAAAAACCGCTTTCATTTCGACGGTTAGATTATAATTGTTTTGCTAAGCTAGCGGTTTAGAATTAATGCGACAGACGTGCCTCGAGAATGCCTGTGCACAGCAGATTTGTTTGCATTGTACTAGAAATAACAACACTATGTTTCAAATGTGTTTTTGCGTCACTGGACAAATACTCCATTTGACATGCATCTGATTGTTTCGCGAAGTATTAGTAAGGATGTGACAATTCGGCTCTCGTGAAATATTCACATTCTCTATATCGGTGGCTAGTGGGCGTGACGTCACACACGTCGGGTCCGCGGGTGATCTCAATGCGCCGGATTTTAGCCATCGTTTAGTTGTTTATGAGAGTTTCACGATACGTGCCCTCACAAGTCACAACTGTCGAGTACTGACTAGCCAAAACATACAAGCGTATTTATCAATAGTGAAGTATTTGTATTTAATGACGCTTAATAAAACCTCGTATAAACAGGCTCATTGTAAGAAGCATTTAGCATCGCTTCGCGGAATTCATAAGCCGTATTGTGCGGCGTGCGTCGGTGGGCTCGACAGCAGTTGCGTAGCCTCAAAATACACATGCAAATGAGATCCTAATGAGGTTGCTCCGCGCACCCCTCCCCTATCCGCTCTTTGATCCCGTAATATCACTTTCTTAAGTTGAGCTTGTACATAGATGATGAGGGCACACGACATACGCTTTGACATGGAAATGTGACCGCGGGAGGTCGCCGCGTGGTCGCTGGTGGCTGCGAGGCTGCAGGCGGTGTGGTGGCTGGTATGCGGCGGTATGTGGCGGCGTGTTGCGGTGCCAGAAGCGGTAATAGACACATTATTACATTATGTATTCCTCACGCATGAGCTAACCGCGCCGCAGTTGCGGCTCACGCAGTGATCGCATTCATTACAAATGAAATACTTACACCGAATAATTGTACACGCAGCCTCTACCTCCATAGATTTGCATGTTTTGCATACGTTGTGGATATCGAGTGCCTTATCGTTTCCCCTATATCGCAATCTGAAATAAATAATTGTCTTCAGTTGAGGATGGAACTTGTTAGGCTCCAAATGCTTTCTTACCAACTAAATAAAAAGTTATCCTGCACAGAGAATCGTCGGTCTCGGAGCTCGAAGTCACTTCTGTGTAATGATTTAGTTATTATAGTAAAGGCATATGCATTGAATCGAAGACCTCGCATCATCCTTCAATGATACCTTACATTTGTTGTTCATTCGTGTCAATACGTGAAATGGATACGTACCTACATTCTAAATTCATACATTTTTAAAAAGCGTTACAATTGTATCTGCTATGCGCGGAGTCAACTTACCTATGTATAGCGTCGTGAATAATGAAACAGCCGCGCGAAGTGGGTAAGATTATGCGGTCATAACCCGCGTATCGAAATATGGCGGCTCAATGACGCGACGACAACGCACTGTCGCCGCGTCGCCGTCATGTCCACGCGTCATGTCCAAGCGTCATCTCCAACCTTTCATGCTGACACTCGCTGACAAGTGACGAGCGTATTGATGACGAACTGCTAAGCTTTGCATTGGCTGTGGTGCAGTGGCTGTGCTATTACTCGTACTTCGATTACTGTCTCACGCGATATTTAAGCATCGCGACAATTACAACTATGAAGGGTGTACATTGTTTAGATTTGCGGAAACATTTTTAGTATTAACTGACGATTTAACGACTTTTGACGATTGTTTAATGTTATTTAAATGTTTTCAACCGTATTGTTAGTTTAAAGGATTCGCTTGTAACAACATGCAAACAGGCTATTGACAAAGATTGTGATCGGACCTAAAGGATACGGTGCCATTAATCTCGAGCTCCACTACACGAGTACAAAGTACACAAGGTTTGTGCTCTTTATGTTCCCGATCACGTAACTCAACTTATACATTTTCCTCGAAGCCGAGACCCCCATCACATGTCGACTGTAGCGTACATAATGAGAATCCGGCTAAAGTGCGCTCTAGGATCCCTTCGAGCATCTAGACCTTCTCTCTGCGAACCGATTTAAAAGGCTTCCAACATATTTGACGCGGCACTTCGTCTTAATGATGCCCTCCAGCCCACTCGAACCGCTCTCGTGAATGTTTTCTTTCAAAACCTTATCAGAGTCAATTAAACTGAGAGGAAATGAAGCGAAATGCTTAGTTCAAATAACGCGTACCGCAGTAATGCAGTGAGCCAACCAGGCAGCGCGCCCGTGCTGCTCGAACCAGGTGCATTCGACCTTATGGACGTGGTATTAAGGGTGATCGTTATTTCACTTGGTGTGGTAATTTAAGATTCAATCGGTAGGAAGGTGAATGGTTGAAATTAGAGGCGGCTCGTAAACAAGTGGAGTTAATCTGTTTGCGGAGGGACGGCGGGCTGCGTTTAAATTAGGCATTATCTCGGGAATCTGTCATGCTCGTATCTGCTGCAGTAATCTTGGACGCCGAGCAGACGGGTTCACCCTTGTATGTCACTCCATTAATTTGATTTTATTTCCTCAGGGTTTCATCTTAGAAATTAGTATAACTAAATGTTAAAGAAAATTCTATTACTATAGCACATTTTTTTGTTTTATCATTCGGTTTGATAAACGTATTTATAGTGAGGAAAGGCAACCTATGACTGGACTTGTGACTCAATTTATCTTGTGGTGTTATTTCTCAATACCAATATTCAACAGTTATAGCTAAAATTCATTAGGTCAGTTCGAGTCAATATTGGAGTCGGTCTGTACAGCGCCCCGAGGTAACCGCAGTGTAGTGATCACCGTAGAGTTTCGTAGAGTTTACTAACTGTGATACACATTTGTAAGCTTTTGGAATGTCCTGAGTGTAAACACAGCTTGTTTCCGATTCTCCTTGAATCAATATTCGATGGAGCGCCTGGCTTTTGGAATTAAACTACATCCTCGAGATAATTGCCGCCAGTTGATGCAACAAGAGATGTGAGCCGCCCGACACTCAATAAATTGTCAGTTACATTTCTCGCCATGCAATCGGGTGCGGTGTTGAAATCTCGACGTTTCACCTTTTGAGCAAGATAGCTGGGTGCTGTGGTGTATTCCGTGCCGACTGTTGTGGAATATAAAGTTGTTCATAAGCTTGCGGCCCATTTCTTGTTATACCAGGAAAACAAACGCCCTATATACAGAGCGCAGGATTCCAGAAAGTAAGGAAACACTACGTACCAGCGAAATATTCCAGAACTTAGTGGTGCTGTAAGGGAAAGGAGACTATCGGACAGTGTTGAACGCTTGATCTGAGCAATTATCGTGTCAAAACATTCAATTTTAAACCATAGTAAAGGCTGTACCAGCACGTCATTAGGGTCCACAATGGGGTGCGGCTGGCGTGAGAAGGAGGAGGGGAGAGGTTTTTGGCCACTATTCCGTTGTTGAGTGGCGCGAGCGCTCGCGTGCGCCTCAACCAGCCGTCAATGTACGTGCGAGTGCCGGCCGGTATTGAACCCGCGCCGCGAGGCTACAGTGGTAAAGTTGATGCGGGCCATAGAAACAGCGGATAAAGAAATCGACGTGACTTTAAGATGGTTAATGATGTGTCTATGAGGAATATGTGAAGCAAAAATTCTGGATCTGTTTCTAAGTGTTTGTACGTCCATGCCTGACTACTAGCAACCGGCTGTTGAATGTAGCCTAAGTTGTTTTCAGGCGATGGCATACGTGTCATTACTGCAAACAATGCAAAACATTTAACGAAAGCTCTTCTAGTGTATTATAATTTTATGTGGACTATAGAGTAGTCAGTAGGTAGAAATAACATCAGGAACTACCGAAATTCTCTAGGAAACTTAATTTATAGCTGTAGCGACAAATGTCCCTCGAAGGTGTTTCAAGTAAACAGCTGTGATACATTATGGAGCTAATTCGCCGCTGGACTGGGCTATGCTTGGAACGGAACGTATTTCCTACACAACAGTAAATCGTTTTGTGGCCGCTGCTTCGTGGCGCGCCATTAAACCGATCTAGATAAGTGTAGTGTTATTATAGCAACAATAAATTGAATCCAAAGTGCTTCGTATATTAATGACTTTGGTGTATATAGTGAGCACTATACAAGCCCGTCCCCCCGTACCCCGCGCCGCGCCTCTGTAAACCGCTCGCATGCCGGCGATTCAATTTACACGAAATATGAAGTGAAAAGTATTCCGTATCGAGATTGGTTGTTCGCTGACAGATCTAAAGCGTTATTTTAATATATTCATTACTTTTTATATCGGCGTTCTCGTTTATAACTGAACATTCCGCCTCACTTTACTATCTCACATGAGTTTAAAGTATGAGAGCAGAGAAAACGTTACGTGTTTATATGTCGCTATAGAGTCAGGGATCACTTACGTGTCATTACTTCTGTACTTTTGACTAGATCATAAAGGAGAAAATGAGGTTAATAGAGTCTCCCTGTGATATCAACATGTCTTTAACCCAAACATGCGAATTTCGAAGCAAGGCTAGGAAAATAAGCGTAAATGGAAACCCGGAGCAGGTATGATGTACATGTGTTGACTGTTGAGGTAGTGTTAGTGCTGTTAATTGCGACGGAGTTAGCGGCCCCGATACCGGCCCGTGCCGGCCGCCGCCCACTCCGGGCACCGCCAGCATGCGCCCGCCAACAATCCACGGGCTCGTACACCACTTCGTACACATTAACGCGGCCTGCATGCTTTCATATCCGGCTCACGTCCTTTTGATTGTTGGGTTGGAATTCTTATAGATTGTCGATCAACTTTGCGTTTGTTAATGAAACTTTGGTGTATGGGCTAACTTAGCCTTAGAATAAGGTAAAACTTGAATTATTTCATTTCATATAACACACTATGTACGTTTCAGTTGATTTATAGACAATAATTTAAGATTGAACTGAACTGAGTGGAGATTTTTGCCCAATGTAAAAAGGAATTTGGGTAGATGTTATTTCACAAAGGTTAAGAAAAGTTTTTTGTTAATAAGACGCCTCACCGAATAGTAGTATGAAAATCGAAATAATAACAAAACAGGTCGCAACAGTCTTCCCAGCTACAACCATACATGTAATGCTGTTTCATCACTAGTAGTTACTGTACGTGGTGCTTGATGTTATGTGGTAGACAAAACTGGATACCAAGTTGTGGCGCATCGCATGGAGGCAAGTAAAGTTCCCGCGACGTTGTAGACCGGGGGAACACGTATCTGCGAGCCGGGCCGGGTACACAAACTACGGACGTCATTTCTGTACATCTACACCGAAAAGCCGAAACTTTCGTCGTTTCAAAGTGCATCTACAAATCCGGCTACGAATCCGATGATTTTGAAACAGGGGTTTTGTAGAAAGTTTTAAAGAGCGCTGCACCGCGCTCGTCCGGGAGCAGATGAGTTGCAAACTTTTAACCATTTTATCCGACACTTCAAGGTTGGTTGCCGCTCCAAATTGTGTTTCTCATTTCGAGAATACATTTCCAACATTGATGCTTGTGCAATGCAGTTTGTTTGCCGTGTAACAGATTCGCATGTGTTTGCTCAAATGTTAGTTCTGTTTGAGCATCATGGCGTATTCAATAAGACGTCGCTCGCCACATGTAAAACGCAAACAGCAGTGGAACACAAACATGATGCAGCGCGCGGGCGTAGCGGTGCCGCGGCGGTGTATCGGCGCGGTATCTCACCGAGTTATATTTAACACGCCAATAATGTTTACACTCCCGCTCTAATGTATTTATTGGTACGAGATGAGACGCGCTAAGCTCACACTATTGATCGTGCTCTGCAACCGCAATATTTACGATTATGGCCATATATTCAAACAGAAGATCGAGAAAATTCCGTGGGTAGTATTAAAAAGAAATATCGTAATATGCATATGTTATTTATGGTAAATAGCTGCTGCGATGAATCTAACTTGTTGAAAGTTTAAGCTTCCACTTGGTTTTTTCTTGAGATTAGCATACTGGAAGATAGTGACGCTGGAGTTTATTTAGGAAGTTTTTAATGAGCGGCGGCGCGCGGCTGCGGGGGCTGTCGTAAACGTGGCTGAAGGCTGCCAGTTGTTTCCCAAATTGGAAGCGTTTGTGTATTCGATATAAAGTTACAAAAGCCACAAGGCGTAGAAAGAAGCAAAACTAACTTTGTTTCTAAATGTGTATCGGGTGGGAGGAGGGAGAGAACAGATGCGGCGCGTCTCGAGTCCTCGGCGACGTGACAGCTGGACACGCGTCTCAGGATATCATATTCATTAACACGTCGAGTTGTGAGCACCTATGCGTAATCAACTGCCTAATAATACACCCATGAAGCAAATCACTGGTGACCGGCTGACATGTCGACGAGCACAGAGGCAGGTGACGGTATTATCACAACTAGTATGTAATGGGGTTGGGTATACAATGATATTAATAGCCAGGCATCCTTAGCGCTTTAGATGTTAACATTCATAGACATACTAGCAAACACTATTAAGTCCAGATTGGGATCTAATTTGCGCTGTTCAAAGGAACTTTCTCCGATGGATTTATTCTTATAATTTATTGTAATATTTTTTGTAAAAATCTAATGATTACTAAAAATGAAATCTCATTAGTCCAGCTGGGTGCTTGAGGTTGCCGCCATTTTTAATTAGATGTGGAATAGATTTTCTAATTCTAAATAAGTTTTGTAGTATTTGGAGTGGCAGTGGTTTAATTACGATCTCTCAAGTCGTCTGACTTCTAATCCGTTTTCTAATTAAATCTATCGGGCAGTCCGGCTGCAGATGTACGCAACTCGTGAATTATATCATTCACATGTTCTCGTTCCTCCAATATTTATAGAATGTTGAATTGTTTACGGGCGGGCGCACGCGTTCTGGTGTGGTCGCTGGTCGCTGGCATAGTGTTTACGTTCTTGGTGGCGGTGTCGTCGACCTTATCCACCGCTTCACTATATTCTAGCTGTGGCTTTGCCTTCCTGATCGTATTCATGCACTGCTTGTTCAGTTTTGATTCCACATCCGCAATTGAGGTGCGTATTCCCGCATCACGTGTTTTTATGGCATTCGCTTTGACGAGCATATTAGTGGAACGAGGGCGCTGTACCTTTGCTTTGGTCGCACTACGCTCTGGCGAGTTATTTGGTTCAGTTGATGTCCAAATAGACCTAGATGTTTTGTGACGGAATTACATATAAAAGTTCACTTAACAATTGCAATATTAAGAATTTGACTTGTATTTAAAATGGCTATATAAACATTTGAATTACAGCTGCAAGTTGAATATATATAAACTAAAAGTGAAAATTGATACTTAATTTTTTGCTTTCGTAGTATCGAGCTATGAAATAGTGAAAAGCAAGAGTTTTAGGAGGAATCCGAAGATTCAAATTTGTACGGAAATCTTCAGGTTGCAATGCTTTAGTGCTAACTCTGAACAATACAATTACTCAACTAGTTTGATATAAATCAGGCGGAGAAAAAACCTAATTGAAACACATTATGCATTAGATGTAAATATAGGAAATGCCAACTGATCAGCAGGAGACAGTAATAAACAATCACAGGGACGTCGTGTTAAAAGCTAATGAATGGTTATATTATAAACAGTTTACGTAACGCATTCCTGCGCATCACGGTGTACCATTACAGCAGTGATATAACACATGTAATGTTGGATCCACACGACGATAGCTCCGTGTCACTGCGAGCGCATTGCCGACATGTGCTTGTAATCAAACCCGACTCCATCGACTCCCTCGGTCTTTAGATGATTCCATTACACTTGAAAAGGATATGGGAATAAAAGATATAAATTATAATCTGTGGCATGTCTGTCGTGGGGTTAATGTTTCATCTTGTTGTCTTAAAAGTGTTGATATCGGCCATACGGCTAGGCGTAAAATAACAAGTAATAGAAAAGTGAGATATGAACAAGTAGATGATTTTGGTAGAATATATTAATTCGGGACAGTTAAAATACAGTGAGTTCTAATTTAAACTTAAGCAAGACATGGTTTTAAGGAAACAGTAATGTAAGTAAAGCACGGAGAGCCCTGCAAGGAGGAGGTTGTATCTGGGCCACATTTAGTAGCTACACAATGGCGAGGCGAGTGCGACAGGAACAAAGGTCGCCGGGCTCACTACTCATAACCACGCCTGTACACCACACTAATAAAGAAATGGAATCATGTTGCATACCGTGCGCGTCCTTCATTATATTTATTGATAGATTCCTTAACGCATTTAATAAGGAGGCGGATTTGTAAACAATATACTTACATACATAAAATCACGCCTTTTTCCCAGAAGGGGTAGGCAGAGGTTCAAGCAGGACATTCACATTTAGCCTTGTATTTTCCGTCCCACCATGTATCAGGGGACGGGTGTATTGCCATACCGGGCACATATTCCTGACTCCGGGCTGATAGTGGACAGGGAAATCCAGTATCACATTGCCCGACCCGGGATTCCAACCCGAAACCTCTGCGTTTTAGTCGTACCGTAGAACAATACGCCACCGAGGCAGTCGGCACGTCACTATATTAAAACAAGAAGTCGCGAATTAAATTCCAGACATTTTTAAAATCCATGAATTTGGTTTCACGTGTGGATATTGTGACCAAATATATCAATATATCGAGTGCGTTGCCTGTTGGTAACGGACCAGACGCGGCTGCCCACATGTTCACGGTGGTCGCGGGTTCAAATCCCAGGGTACACCTCTGACTTTTCGGAGTTATGTGTGTATTGATAGACAATCACCACGCATTTTACGGTGAAGGAAAACATCGTGAGGAAACCTGCATACCGTAGCGATTTTAAAGAATTTCTACGGTATGTAAGTCCGCCAACCCGCACTAGGCCAGCGTGGTGGACTATATGGCCTAACCACTCTCAATCGATTCCCTCGATTGTAGAGTAGGCCCATGCCCTGCAGTGGGACGTATATGGGCTTATGTAGATATAGATATCACGTGCTTTCTGATATCATAGACAAAAAGTTTCTATTTTAATGTCAGCGTATACTCGAATGGGTTCATAAAGCATTTATTCATTAATTAAATCACTTTATGTTTATTTATGTACGTATGTATTTAATAACAATTTGTCAAGTAACAACCACCGCAGTTAGTTTTGTACCGTTAACTAGAATCTCTGCAATACCCGTTGACTTACTAAGTCGTGATTGTAAGTGAGCAGTTCCGCAAACATAAATATTTGCACTTCGGCGAGGAAGTGTTCAGGTCAAACGGTGGGGTTTTTTCAAGAGCCCGAGGCTGTCGTCGGTCGCCGAGCGGTAGAACTTACACATTAAAACGATATTAGGTCGGCAGCGGCCGCGAGCCGTTCCAACTTTATTAATATCACCTGAGTGCACCGCAATAACTGCTGCTTACCCACTCTATATATCCGACGTATATCTACACTCATATTACACTAATGGAATGTTCATAATTTGTGAAATTACGTTGAAGCTAGCCACGACAGACAGCTGTCGGTTGGACTGCTTCGATTGATCCACAGAAAATTTGAAGCGATCTGATAGATAGATCTGATAGCTTTATTGATGTTTTCCGTTTGGTCAGTGCGATTCCAGAGAGCTTAATTAATCTTTCTTTTAATCCTGTACTATAATTTTCCATAATAACACAAACAATTCTATCCTTTAAACAATGTAGGTAGAAGTGTAACACAAGACGAATAATTTGAATGGCCCGTTGACCTTTAGCTTCTGAAATAACACTAGTGTTCTCGTGTAGATGTAGTGATATCCTTATACAGCTTCACACAGGGACTAGTGGTTGTGAACATTGCCTTGTAAGCGCATGTTGCATTTACAACATTACCTCGGCAATGGACGCGGCTCCTTTCAACGCACTTCTCCAACCATTACACAGCCCAGCTAGGTCTATCGCATCCCCAGTATAAAGCACATTGTCGTGCACATTATCTCCAAATTGTATATCAGATATGTTGATACAGTTGTAAATAAGGATATATGTAGCGGCTTCTTTGTACTTGAGAGGTAAATGTGCTACGAATACGTTCGTTTGATTCTCAACATCAAAATTACTATTATCATACTTACCACGATATAATCAGAGAAATTCATAGCCCAATGTTAAAGATCATGCATGGTTGATGAGAATAGCAATTGAACTGACCGGCATAATTATGTCCACGAATAAGCAATAATCTACAATCTTTTAAAGCTCTATCTAGCATTACGCATTGCGCAGTGATGAATCAAAACGAAAAAATATACTCAATAAGCCAGGGGTTTCTAATGCCTTCGCTTAACAATACCAGTGCATCCCAAATATATTGCGCACAAGTGGCAAGTTGCCGAAGCATCTTGAAGGTCTGAGGTGTTCTCGTTATAACTTAGAGTGCGGCAGGTGAGAGGGCAGCGGGAACCGCGGGGGGAGGTGAGGGGCGGGAGGTACAATCAGCACCATTACATTTAGTCACGTAGCGCGCTCTCAGATTATATTTATTGCAGCTCGGCTGGCGCCGGCCGTTGATCTGATGCCGACGGGATACGGAACAGGTTCCACGAGGATATTGCATGCGGGCTTATCTGCACACGCTAATATAGCGGTACAACTACAAAACAGTATGTTTGATAATATGAAGTACACCACCTGCGTCAATAAGGAAATGTCTAAGGTCAGATCTTATTTTATATACAGTTATGTTCAAGGGCTAAGGCGTTACTGGCTTTAATAAAACAAAATGGTGTCGGTTTTAGGTATTCGAAATGAGGCCATTTTGAGTCTTACATCTGTCAATATATTGCCTCGAGGGGCTGGCTCGCAGCACTCATAAAATATTGATAATCCTTGGTTTACAATTCTACGGCTCCACCGGTTTCAAAATCACACAAAATTAACTATCCCTACTTGTTTCAGCATAATGATCATCCCCATCCAATCAAAAATAAAGCGCTTTCAAATTACCTTCAGGAATAACACGAGGGATTTATGAAATGGTGTAGACAATGAAGCTCTGTCGTTTAGAACGGGAACTTGTTTATCTGTAATTTCCCAACGCTACTAAATTTGTAGACAAAAATATAAAATAAAAAGCCTAGCTCATTCGGGACGTCGAAATAATGGGGGGAATCGAGAAAATGTAAAATAAACGGTATTGTGATGTGCCGGGCGGAGGCTGTGCGTGCGGATAATAAGCTCGGCTAGAGGTACTTCCACTCGCAATCATTTCGATCTTCGTGTTATTATCATTACTATTTCGCCAGCCTTCGTGACACTCTTGATTATACACCCGACTGTGAGCAGATAAGCTGCGGGTTTTATTGCAGACAAATGTTAGTTTATTAAAATATTGGTTACGGGTCTGGGTGTTGTGACGCTAAAAAAGTTTCGCGTTTTTACTAATTACGATATAACAAGATTTACAATTGATTTCAAGAAACTAAGTGTGCGAAGTTTACTGTTTTTATTTATTAATTCTAAATGTGTCAAATCCAATAGCATTTCTAAAACCAATATAATTTATACAAATTCTCTCAGATATCCAAAACTTTAACAGTACTTCAGCGCAAAGCTTGCAATATTTGCCCGCAATTTCTTGGCAACGAATGCTATATTTCAGTGAAGGCTTCGCTAAATATTGTTGATGTTTAAAATAATGTTGTAGCGGCTCGCCCACTGTATCTAGAAACAGTTTGTGTCGAGTGATTGCACCGTCGCGTCGTGTCGTGTGTTTGTGCGTAGGTAACGACACTCGTGCAGATTCCGGCAAAGCTCTGGCAAGTTCGCCCACTGCGGCTACACCACTTAGATCCTTGCCTACTTGGTTGAGATATACCTGTATCTGCTTGAAAGTTGAAATTGGCGATATATCGTGTGTCGCATTGAAAAGGCAGAGATGTGCCCTGGGATTTGAACTCGCGACCACCGTGAACATGTTAGCTGTCCCGTCTGGTCCGTTTACCATTAAAACGACTAACGTAGTCATTTTGATTAAAATGATAAACGTAGAGTTATGTGGGCAAATGAGGTTAATGCGTGAATAAAAGAGAACACGTGAATTTCGTACATACTGTCGTCTAGATCTTTAGTAGAACCATCTCCTGTGCGGATAATAAATATAACAAAATATATTCGTGTCTAGTACTATACAGGCCGAGCTCACTACAGCCGCCTATCGATATCACAATTTGTTCTCGGCCAAAATGTGGTACATTTTTATTCGTATTTATTCATCAAGTTCTTGGGAAACATCAACATTTAGAACTCTGCGAGCGATTTCCTGCTCCCATTTCTTTCTAGGGCTGAGTGTGAAAGTTTAAACACACAAACACGCAGGGCCGGTTCAGCTGCGCCGCTCGGTTTAGCAACATTATAACGTAAATACCGGCGATTTGCTTACGCAGCGCTGTTCTGTGTTTGTACAGGGCTCCGCAGCTCCGAGCGTACATCTGCTCTGCTTGATACGCGGTCATTTTCAAATCCAATGACTATTCGCACACCCTCACTTATGTGGAGTATTTTCGAAGATATTTCATCAAATTGTCGTCTATTTTGTAGCACGTTGTTTTTGTTTGAATAGAACCGTACATGTTTGTTTTTATTTCATTGTGTCTCAACAACACATGGTCACAGGGTTGTAATTTATCTACTTGTCACGAACGTTCCCCTTTCGTCAAATGTCATTTGACATAATTTTCTAAACTGGTCCATTCTCTCATTATGTAGAAACGAATTGTGAGCTTTATATTTTATTTCACAAGTTTATTTCAAACAGAGGTTTGAAATGTAAAAGGTAAGTAATTAGGTTAAGTGCTATCATATGGACGACCTTTTTGTACTCGCTGTATATTTTTTTGTTTTAATTTTAAAATAAGAGGTGCAATAATTTTTGTAGTGCTTTTATAATTAAAGGCTTATTGGAGTCGCCTTAGTGGCGCACTGATAAATATATAATGCGCCCGTGTGTTGGGGAAATGAAGTTTAATTTCCCAGAAGCATGTGCACGAAAAAAGCACAACTTGAATGAACGCGAGGATTGCATTTTGCGGACCTACTTATACTTGTGTATTTAAATCAGCGATATTAAGTATTTATGATTTTGATTAAAGAAAGGAATGTCGAAATACGTAAAGGTGAACAACGTGTGTGAATTGAAAGTCCATATTGGCCTACTGATATTTCCATATGAACTTATGAAAGGAATGCTTTCTTATCGCAATACACGCAGAACTTGAACCCGGCGACACACGCACACGCGCGCAAATGATTGATAAATGCGCAGAAAGCGAAAGGGAGTTTAATATTAAAGCACATGGAGAGGTAATACTCGTTGTGCCGCTGCAAAAACTTTACCCGCGCAATAAGTGGAGCACGCAGCCCGAGCGAGCGCCGCAGCCGAGCCACACCGAGCCACAGTGAAAGTATGCGAGCTCGCCGCGCGGAGATAAGGAGGCACACTTTCCAAACAAGATTTCCCCAACGCTAATACGCTCATAAAGCTTTGAACTTCTATATTAGCCGGCGTGTGTCAATGTCGCCGCAAGTATGCTAATATTCGGCGGAAAGTTTGCCAATAACAGGCGCGCGGGAGCACCCTCGCGCGGAGAAAAACTTGCGCCGCTCGTTCCGTGCCGTGACGACATAAGTTCATGAAAATGTAGTGTTGCTCGGTATTTGGTGACGCTCTACGAATGAGCCAGTTATGTGGAGCCCTCGCCGCTCGAGCGAAAGAAATGTTGTAACTTTACGAACACTGGAGTTGCGTTCACGAGTTCGCTAAGCCCTCGGCTCACTCACACGAAACGAAAAATCTAATATAAACAACAGTGGTCGGCTCCACTCGATTGTTTTCGCATCCCAGTGATCAAAGGCTCTGCATGGGAACAGAGCTAAGTCTATATTACGTTCTTATCATTAGAGTTTTCCAGAGGAATGGGTTCTATTTCACGCCGCCCCACAGTCGTGATGCTCAATTTTATTTGAGACTGCGAACGACTACTGTCGTTCCTGAAGTTAGCGACAAAATGAAAATGTATATTTTCGGAGCGCCGACGCTTATAAAAAGACGTTGTAGAGTTTGATAGGCGAGACAGGAATGGTAGTAAACTGTGAGTATAAACTCATCAATCTGCAGGGAGGAATAATTATTTAGGCGCGTCAATAAATCTGTTGACGCGGCTGTATTTTTAAAGCGTGTCATTTGTCTGCGGCGCGCGTCTATGCGCCTGCAGGTCGTGGCTGCGGGGTGCGCGCGTGGTGAGTAGTCTCCATGTGCGATCGTTCACAATCTCAGTTTTACGATCACGCGCATCGTCCAGGATCACTTCCCCAGAGATCGTTAAACGCACCATTAGAACAGAATCAACAATAAATTCCTTTCGGCTGTGTACTTTTCAAATATTAATAGCTTTTTTGTTACCCAGTGAAAAAGTGACGGCTTTTGTAAAAGATATTTCTTTCACCATACTGCAGTTATAAAATATGTAAGTATATACTTAAACGCCTCAAGCTGTACTACATTGGATGCTCTATGTATTTCATGTAGCGAAATGGAAATGTACGGTTATTTTTGTGACCTTAAACCAATTTAATATACCTACCCATAATATATCCATAATTATTTGACATTCGACATCAAAGAAAAGCATTGGTTCGATGTCGACCTTTCCCAATTTTGCTCTGGCAGCATTCGAGTTTCAGGAATTCTGCCACATTTAGTGCGATCTCAACTAACCCATTGCCAAAAAAGTTAGTGTATCGCAACAGTTTCACTGAACGCTCGAACATTTAGTGGTGCACAAAGTTTGAATGTAAAAAGTTATCGATCCAGTCGGACAGTAAGTGAAGTGGCGCGTCACGCGTTCCATTAGTGTCGACATCACTATCGACTATCGAGTATCGAGTGTCGATGTTTGTACGAGAGCTGGAGAGACAAAGGCTGGCTTTGTAGCGCCTCGCCGCGCTCCGGCCGGCGGTGGTATTGTACAGTGAGCTACAGAGCACGGGCGGCGCCAAATGTACACCCGTTTACATTAATTGGGGGATTGGAGACTCGTTGAAACTACAAGTACAATCGGGTAAAAAGAATGCTTACAATTAACAGAATGAATGCTGCATTTTAGATACGAGGCGAGGCATTATGTATCGTATTATATACGTATCCTTCTTACATTATGAGTCATAGAATTGTTTATATTATAAAAATTGAAACACTAAGCTGCGTTTATTAAAGTTGAATGCAAAATCATTAAAAACATCTTGCGACGAATTCAGTATCATTCAGGGTCATCTTTTGCCTAAAATTCAGAACAAATTTATAATGTAAAAACCCTATTTAATTAAATAAATGGAAGCAAAAATCTGAACACATTTAAGAGTTTAAACAACGGCCAGGTGTGTTTACTGCCCATAAGAGGGTGAAATGCGTACAATGAGCACCCCGCGGAGTGCGCGCGCGCCGCGTCATGCGCTCCCTCTGACGTCAGTACTCACTAGAAACAATGGTAGCACGTGGTATAATATTATACCAACGCTCTGTTCAAGTTCTCTGTATTGTATTTATTCGAGTATTGTGTGCTTCAGTGATTATTGTTAGTTGACAAGTCTTTGAATATGGATGCGTGTTTTTGATAAAATAATTTATTTAAAATTACTACAGTGGATTTAAATGTTCTTGTAGTACCTTTGAGTGGCATAATCTTAAGTTCTATACGTCTTTACAGTTAGAGTCGGTTTTCATATTGTAGTTACTGAAGATTTCTTTGTGCATAACTATTCCACCGAGATGTTTAGTTTGTGTACGAAATATTAATGTAAGGTTATATCTTGTTGAGTACTTAGGGCTTAGCGTTACATTTATTCTCTTATTAAAATTGACTCAATTTCTTACTGGTTTTAGTGTCCTTACGCAAAGACTACAGCAGTTTAAATTTTGTCACATTTTACATAAGTTGTGGGTAAAACTATATGCGACATTCGCCGGGGTTTGCAGGGGTGCGGGGTGCGGGAGGGGACAACCCGCAGACCCGTATAAATCAAACCGACATTCACAGCGTAATGCAAAAAATATTCGGAATATATATGGGTAGCATTTCCGTCAACCCGCAATCCGAAAGCGCCGCATTCTCAAGGAACCACGAATTTATTTACCTCAAAATACTAGCGTTTACTACGACTTTGTGTATGTGTGATAATAATTCTGGTATATTATTCGTAGTTATTTTTTTTTTAAAGAGGCAGGTACATTATTTTTTTTAGTCATTTAAGCATGAATGGGCAGGTTCGTCCGGGGCGGTGCCGCTGTCTTACAGGAAATCGACGCCAAGTGACAGGTTTGCTGTCGCGTTTAGTTCGGTGAGTGAGATTGCCGGATGCCCAATACCTATTTCTTCTTTTCATCCGTTTTCCTTCCCGCTTCACCCCCCCCCCCCTCCGACTTAATGGGAAGGAAACACATCTATGATCCATGATGATGTTCATGGGCGACTGTGTTCACTTATCATTAGGTGACCTGTTTGCTCTTTTGCTGGGCCTGTACTCACAATAGTAAAAAAAAATAGAAACAGACACATTTTTCTGTGCCTCTAGTATCAATTTATTAGCTTTGAAAGGTAGAAAGTTGTTCTACAGTCTACACTATCGAAATGAATATTATAATAAAATGAATTGTTTATAGTTATTAACGTTCTCAAATTCTGGTTATTAAAAATACATATATCCGATGAAAGTGGCTGACGTAACACCGCACAGTTTTTTCATAGGTCACAAGTTGGTACAAATTGATATTTACGTAATAAAACGTGTCGTAAAACTCGTGGATGGAAAAATTGTATGTCATATATCGGCTTTAAACCAGTATCAATATTAAACGCAATAAAATTCACGGACAAAGTGTGGGTGCTTTTCACTCGAGCTCCATTTTCCCCTCCACCGATAATTGCTAAATTATGATCGACACCAACTTCCTTAACAAAGATGGCGACGGACGAACTCGGCGAGATTCACTCCCTAATGATGAGCAAACTTTAACTATGGCGTCAATTAAAGAAATTAGCGGAATAATAATAAGTTTCGGTGGTGTTCCTCCCCTCCCCCCTATTTCCGTGCGCTGTGTCGGGTGTTCGCCCGCGGTGAGATAATTAGCCCCCCATTTAGAATAGTAGTATCCGGTCGGCACATCTTACATTCAGCTTAATTTATGTGCCGACTGCCGCTTAATGACTTTCAACGGTTTTTGTCTATTTGTCATATTAATGCGGCTCCGGTGGGGATTTATGACGACTTCAATCTGGTGGTACGTATTGAGTGCTTTTAATAAAATATCGTTAGTGAAATGGTAAATCTCAGAAAGTGTCGTGATCATTTCCAAGAAATGAAATGATTGATATACCGAGTCTCGATATGCAATTGAATAATTTTAAACTACTTTAAAATTACTCATACATATTGTTACTGAGTACTGGACCGTGTCTATATTTATCGTTAAAAGTAATAACATATCCATTAAAAATATATTTTTATAAAAATATTGCCATAATTCTTGTAGTTGTTGCTAGCTCTAGTCTTTCATGCTGCCTATTTATGGATTATATTCTGTATCTTAAATAAGTATATTCCTTAGAAATCTATTACTACCTGTTACTACATTAAAAACACTGCTAACATTTTCGCACGCACAGAAACAAACTGCACAATTTGCAAGTAACAGTTAACACCAGCGCAAATATTTCAGGAGGAACATTTCGTTCCTTTTTCCTGGCGATGTCGAGACGTTCCCGTGTCATGTTACGAGGCACTAACAAATCGCGGGCTGCGGGATTGGCTGGATCGCACATTGATGGGAGGACTGCCATATGTTAGATGGATCATTGGCCGTCGGCGACGTGTGCGTCTCGACGTCTTTAAGGGCGCCGAATATTGCGTGAAAGATCTTTGGGGTATTTGCGTTTCTTTGACGTAAAGATACGCAATCTTTTGGGCAATTGTTCCCGAAAATAGTCTGTGATGGGTTCAAAATGAAAGTTGAAATACGTTACTATGGCCCAAGTAATACATATGTTAGGGTATGTGCTCTATACACATTTTTAAGTTTAATTTTTTATTTTAACAGAGTTATTTGTTCTGACGTAAACGAATGTATTGGCATTTGGCAGCTTGTAGTGAACATTCAAATGTGATTTTTTATTTTGTGATTTTATTGAGGTTTTATCAGTGGATTGAAACAATGCTTTATAAATGTTATTTTTTGGGCTTTAATGTCGTTTGTGATAGTGCGCAATATAATTTATATTCACGAACTTATTCCTGAAATTGTAGACAAAAATGCAAATAATGCATCTCCATATAATTCGTTTTATGTAACGATGTTGTGATAAAAGCAAGTTTTTGATCTTGCTGCGCACGAATCCAAATATGTTCGATTTTTCTATTCAAATAAAAGCCTTAAAAATTGCCTAACCCCTCTTAGTTTATTTCTCTGTGTACTATCAGCATAGGAATGAGCTATATAAATTATTTGCAAATATATGAGTAGTTAGAATGTATAAGTCGCTCGGGGAGTGCTTGGCTCTGTAGTGTCAGTTGAGTTGTTATCAAACAAGAACATTCCTCTCAACTTGGGGGTTCAACAGACGGACTTAATATTCAGCGGCCCAGCGCTGTGGTCACTCACTGCTGTTCTAAAATCATAAGTTTAGGTTGGCACGTTGTATATTCGAGTT
This sequence comes from Deilephila porcellus, assembly GCA_905220455.2. NCBI lineage: Eukaryota > Metazoa > Arthropoda > Insecta > Lepidoptera > Sphingidae > Deilephila > Deilephila porcellus. The sequence continues at coordinate 15,667,056 of LR999977.1, read as the reverse complement.
CAAATATTTGTAATTCTTCGTTATATTGAAGATTGTATGTATTTGGCATATAAATTGTTAAAGACTTTTTAGTCCCATGAAACAAAAAATGTGTGTGTATTAGTGTACACACGTAAGAAGTGAAACTTCTTTATGACATAATTTTTCGAAAAATTATCTACTATTTACAAATTTACAGCAATTGGTCAAATAAAGCTAAATTAAATAAAGTTTCAGCAAAAGGCTTTTATTATCATAGACATGGATACAAATAATAAAATTATTTCACCTTATTGCTACTTAGATTATGATAGCTTTTCATTAATTATAATAGAATTATTACTATTATTGTTATCGTTATACTTTCAAATATGAAGCTTTAAATAAATAAATATGGCGCGTATCGGAAAAATGTGACTTAGAAGTAAAGATGGCGCGTAACACAAAAACGTTACATTTTTTTGACATTGCTATAAAATTTCTCCCATACGTCGATAAAGAAGTTTCACTTCAAAAGATGGCGCGTAACGGAAGAATGTGACGCGTAACGAAAAAATGTTACACTAAATTTTTTTCCAACCCCGATAAAGAAGTTTCACTTCAAAAATACAAAGCAATATTTCTAGACACGAAGCGTTTGACACAGCACTGTGACTACACTCACAATCTATACCGCGGTATCTTGTTTTACACAGTAATTCTCGCCCTATTTGCCACTTTGTGTTGTCACAAAGACAAGGCGATGATTTAAACATCCTGTCATTCATTTAGTGCCTATTAGTTGAACAAGTGTATTGTCAATAAATTTTCAGTATTATTCTTATTTCATTTCAATTATTATAGAATCATCCAAGCGCGAAACCGTAATAGAAGCTATTATAAACGGTTCTCCCGCCTCACTATTGTAACAACAGAAATCGCGTCCATTGTGACAGCGACGTCTCGTTGTCGCCGCGTCGCTTGTCGCTGTGTCGCTCCACAACGATATTATTAGTTGCGTGTGACAACGCTGATGTTGTATCGCCGGCCATTTGTCAGCGTCGTGACGTTGCTGTTCACACCGATGTGAGTATAGAATTATCAAGGGGCTGAATGTCGAAGTTCGTGCCATTTTTGTTATCAACATCGGGACAATCCATCGTTGAAATCAGTTGAAGTTCAGTTTACAAGTGATAATATGATTGGATATTGGATGGATCAGAAAGTTTTCTATAAATATGTTTCTATTATTTTTATTTTAACAATAGCTATGTTTTTTAAAAAACAGGAGCTAAATTGATAGGTCCTCGAAACGCCGGATAGAACTCAGTACTGTCCCTAAGTCCTGACAGAATCAGAATGCTTGTCAGCCCGGCGCGGCGCGGCGTCGCGTCCGTGTGCCGGCGACCGCTCACACTGCACCGGGGCGCGGCGCGCGAGATCTTGTTAGCAAATTGTTAAAGTTGTGATAGCGTGGGGATTTCAGCCGTTGATTTTCCTCAGAGAGATACAACTATCGAGTGTCCTTCACTGCGAGTAGGAACTTGTAACTACACTTTTCCGATAGTTACAACTACACTTGGATAGTTTTACGTACGTACGGAGTTTTATATGTACGGATTGCCCGGTTACACTCTCAGAGAATCTACATACATATTATAGCTATACAAATTCATGTTTGTATTCCCAAGTTAATCTAAAGGGATTTGTGACAGTCACGCTATACTAAGCTACACGAAGCGTGAATAGCCCGCCATGAATCGGTTGGTGTCATTGTCCTACAGTTAACAGTATGAATGGGCGGTCAAACACCGCGGCTTTATATCATAGTCTTCGGCTAAGCGACTCAAAGTAACAGCTTTACCGTTTCTATTATCCTTAAATAACTGGTATTCTGGCCATTTCGCCTTCGAAGGGTATCAACCGTGATAGGATTTCGTAGGTGGCATGGGAGTTTATGCCAAAGGAAATGACTACTGTTCTTCTACTGAGCCCGTCATAGTAAAACCGACTTAGTAACCCAAGCAAGTGATGTCATTAGGAATCAACCAGTGTTTATTCGGGTTATAATCGGTTGTAATTATAATAACTGGGAAGAGATTGTCACCTTAATCGTCGGTCCATATACATATTTATAATCATTATTTTATTATTTTATTTATTTATTCAGCCGTGGTCGTATAAAGTAATCGCTTTTACTAACAATAAAAAAGTGTATTTCATACAAAAAGCCATATATTTGAAATTCAGCGTATTCATTGACGTGAATTGAGAAATGTAATGAACCCCGGCTTTTACTTTGTTCTCGGAGTGATTTCATATCGATATATTCTAGTTCACGTTATCAAAGAGCATTATTTTATTGCGCTGTCGTAACGTGAGTTTTATGAGCGATATCTATTATTTAGTACAATAACAGTCGGCATAGTATACTAACACTATTGTAATGTGGGTATACAGAGCAATATTTATCTGTTTATTTTTTGTATACTCTCACTACAGTTCAGCTATGTTATTGACGGTGAGTACAGAGCAATAAAAAAATATACATATGTGAGTGAGATACTCATCGTAAATACAATTATGTCGGTCTGCTAAAAACCAGACTGAACCCGAAAAGTGACCCACTTTCTACTTGACGGGCCATCCACTAACGTGTGGTTACTATCCGGCGCAGTAAGTGATGAGTTACAGACAATATTACTAACAGTAAGACAATGAAAAAATCCAATACAACAAGATACAGTTATCGCAAACATAATATTTTGACTACTTTGACTGCCTCGGTGGGGCAGTTGTACTACGGTACGATTACAACGCTGAGGTCTCGGGTTCGAATCCCAGATCGGGCAAAATGATATTGGATTTTTCTATTAATAATCAGCTCGGAGTCGGAGGAATTCGTGCCCGATTTCGGGAAAATACAAGGCGAAATGTGGGTGTTCTGGTGGGCATGAGTTTATGTATGTATGCTTAGTATTTTTGTTTTTAAATTTAAAAAACGGTCACTTATGCAAGCGTTTTCGATAATAACATCGTAGAATGTAGATATTTGATAGTGAGACAAACATGACATGCCACTTAAACACACGCAGCAATTAATGTCGATTCGATCGACACATTTCTGTTATCATTTACACTTTTATACATTTATAAGCGTTCATAAATACTGTTATTTTTGTTATTAGGAACAGGCAAATAGGGTCAGCTGAGTGGGTGATACCATTGTACGTAAATACCCACAATATATTGTGATCAGAAGAGTTTTAGAAGTGGGTAGAGAAAGAAGGGATAAAGGGAAAAATCACCCACATTAAAAGCATCGCGATGGCAAAGTTACTTCACGTAAATTTTTTACCTCAAAATATTTTGCCACTGTTTAGTGGTTCTCTTGACGATACCCATACAAAATGACTTGGTTTAAAGTGTATTCATTGTTTAACTTAAGTTCCCCCAATCTTAAGTATGTCAATAAATCGATTAATCAGCTTAACTTACATCTCGGCAGTAATCAACAATTCTTGACCACACGCAGTTGTGCGTCCGCTATGACCAAATCGCCTCATTTTCCCTGGCTTTTAAAAACAACGCATACATAACCGGCGATGTATTGTAAACAGCGGTCCGGTCACGCGCCGCCCCGCACCAGTTAATGGCACCGGAACGCCGACTTACACGTATTTATTATCGACACTAATAATAAATCCGTGGATTTATACCCCTGTTTATAGTTCGAGATGTGTTCTCACTATTTAGATGGAATTTTACTACAACGCAGTAATGGAGGAATAGGAGAACTCCGACATGTGCTATAAAGTTTATATCGGTTGTTTTGGTGCACTACTCGTGTTCGGAATGTTTCTTGTGGATTTCTACCACACTCCATTAGGCGGTGAGGCAATTAAAGTAAGAAGCTTTTTCTTCTGTTGTATAATGTATACGAGCGGCCTGAATACTCCGTGAGGTTCGTAGATGATCGCTTCGGACATAAACTACGGTCCAGTGGGAATCTCGTTGACGACAACTTTATGATGATTACACGAGAAACTTCGCGACGAAGCGACACATTATATAACGCATCCTAAATATCAACCCACCACGTAAACTAACTCCGACTGTGCTCTACATTATGAAATAGATTCCGGAAATTTTATATAGCGGTTTTAAAATAAAATGCATTTAAAATATTATAAATAAACAAATAATAATAATTGCGGACACACGTGGTCAATATTTTAAAATGTGAATGTGTGTGTTTGTGTATCATAAGAAGTAAAACAGACATTAAAGGTAGACAGTTATATGTTCAGAATTCAGATTAGGACATTGTAATTTCTCTAAACGCTTATTCTTCATCGAAGCCTACACCAACAGGAGTTTTATATTTAACATTACTTTAGGGCTTGTTTCCGAAATACGAGTATTTCAGTTAATTTGCAAATCGAGCATTTTTAGAAGTGCTAAGTTGAACAAAGGGTGAATATTAATAAATATTTAATAAGACCTAAAGTGTTGGCCGAGAGATGTCTCTAGAGATTGATGGTTGCAGCGAGGCGGCAAGTTCGCAGGAATCTCTTTTACTTGGCGAACTCTCATCAATCGCGTTGAATTCCCGCCGGCCGCGACTCGTGTGTGTGCTGAGTCCGAGCTCAGAATACGAGCTTTATTCACTGCTGTTGGAGATTCTGAAATAAATTGTATGGATTATTTTTCCGACCCAAATATCGGCCAATAGAATTGCACCATTCGACGTCACGTGGTACAACCTACATGGTATTATACTGATAATTTTTTGAAAATTTTCTCTGGTCGTTGCTATATATAAAAAACAAAACATGATCCAGTCAAATTAACCACACGTCAAACTGACAGGTTGAATTCAATTGTGAAAATTGGAGATTTTGCATGAAAATGAGTCGATTTGGAGTTTGTTTGTATTCTTATTTGTTAACTGTACATTTCGTCTCATGGTGCAATTCTATTGGCCGACATTTGGGACGGAAAAATAATCCCCCGAATACCACACGAGCTTCAAAATTATCTGGCATTTCCCTCAAGGTTCCCTGCAAACAAATAAAGTCGTCAAGTTTTTCAGGAAAAATCACTCGCGCTTCGCGCTCGTGATTTTTTAACCTGAACAACTTGACTCCTTCATTTGTTTGCAACGAACCTATCGGGAAATACCCGATAATTTTGAAGCTCTTGTGGTATTATATATGAGTATTCACGTGATTTTTGCGCTGAATTGTATAACTGAATTGAATGTTTACAATTTTTAACCTGCTCTGACTATAGGGTTTTTCGGTAGGCAACGTCCTTGCGTGTTGGACCCCTGGCACTGCAAAGGTCAATGCAAATGCAATGCAATGCCTGCCTGCGAATGTCATAAAAAAGTACACACACGCTTAAGCCTCAAAGCCACGTCTGTACCTTCAAAGAGACAAGCAGGTGTCATTACTACACCCCTAGTTTATGTTCCGTAGGCGTGGTAATATTATGATATATTTTGATGCCAGGAAATGAAGGGCAATACGCTCCCATAATCTCATATAAAACTTATTTATATCTCATTATGCGTGGATTAATATTTATTTATAAAGAAATGAATTATCTAAAACAGCAGTATGTTATGTTTGGAGAATGAGATTTCGGAGGACACGTAAATAGCACCGCATGGCGATCAGTGTGTGTTGGTGGAAAACCCTTCACAGCAAGCCACACAAGTATAGCGTTTCGGGTTCAGCCTGTGAAATCCAGTTACGCATGCCGACATAAATGTACATACTCTATTTCCATTACTCTGCACTCAACAAACAAAGCTGTACCCGACATCCCGGCACTAAGCGAAATAAACAACACTACCATCGACACTAGCTTTAAAGCGTGAAGTGGTAACAGTCGACTCGGTGGTGGATGGTAGGTGGTAGGTAGTGGTGGTGGATGGTAGGATGCAAGCTCGCTGCTCAGATAAGTGCATTACAACGCACTTGCTGAAACAATACGTAGCAGTCCCACTTGTGTCGGGAGATGTAGCATAGGCTAGATACCGTAAGGAATTAATAGGAATAATTAATTGATTTCAAATCGTCTTCATTATCATCATCATTAGCCCGTTGCAGTCCACTTCTGGACATAGGTCTCTCCCAAAGTGCGTCACAGAGCCCGGTCTGTTGCTTGATTGACGGATTGTTAATTTTGAATGTGGAAATAAAATTTCTTTTGGGTTACCTAGTTTTAACTTTCTGATATTTTTAAAACTTTGCATGTTGTGCTACAGGAAAAACTGAGTTATTACTTCTTCGCAAAGTCAATGCTGCAATAATTATTTTTTCGAAAAAAAAATAGGTGTAGTACTCGTAGACTTATACCGACTATAATATTCAATAGGAACTTGCAAGTTTTCACTCGCACGACTTTAAACACAGACAAGATCCATTCAACTCCATATGATTCAAACACCAAGACGCTTAGGAGTTTAGCAACATTAGCAGCCCCTGTCGGGTGGGTTTGAAGCTCCAAAAGGAACGAATGTGTAAAGTAAACTGCAGTCGGTTGGTTAGCGCGGCGGAGACAATGGCCAGTGATTAGAGCCTCTTCCAGCGAGTAGTGACGAGCCGTGGCGCTCGAGCGCACTCGCTGCTGCGCATGCACTAGGGCTGCCCGTAGGTGTTTTTGTTTCGAGGCTTGTCGTGAGACGGGAAAGTCTAGTTTAAAAGTAGTACAAGAGTACCTTCAGCTGTAAAGTGTGTTATTGAAATGAGCCAGCTTGACCAAAATAATACACGACAGGCAATCGAAGGAAAGGGTCGGCTGTGGTCGTGTTTGGTTTGGTGAGTATGATCAGAACCCAAGAGCTTACGGTTTAATATTCGTGTCTATTTGGATAGCGAACACCGTACACATTGATGCCAAATGCGCTACGTGCGTCGTCTGCGCTACGAGATAATCTTCTCCCGCCGCTAGATACTCAATTTATATCGCATAGAATTTACCATCAATGCAGTCAAGACTGACTGGCTTTGCCAATCCAGAAAAAAGTACCATCGCCTAGTGATAGTATGTTGTAGCAGCTCTGCGCGTTCCCCGCGGAAGTGCGTTGTTTAGCCGCGCGAGCGACGCGACGCCGCTCTCGTCGCCGCCTTCCGCTCGCCACAGCTCCCAGGGCCGCCAGACATCCACCGCACACCCATCCTCACTCGTATTACAGGCACCGGTGTACCTTAGTAAAACTACAACATACAATCTATCATTTAAGTGGTTTACTCGTTGGTGGGACTAATGCAATAAAAAATATGAGTTCACACGTAACCAATGAGCCATCATCAGATAATCAAAATTTGTGATAATGTGTTTGAACTTCTGTTTATATCAACTGTTATTTAATCGTCATAAATGCGATCAGTAATGATTGCTAATCGTAGATTTATCACTTTCATTTCAAGAAAAAATATAATATGATAAGTACCTATTTACATAGCGTTTTAAAATATTTATTACGGCAAAGGAAGCAAATAGGTATAGTAGGGATAACGGAAGTCCACTTTGACGGCAAGCGAAGCATGCACGGCGTAATGTAGTTTCTGAGGCACAAGGAGCTGCAGACTTCGAGCCAATAAACTTGCCCGCTATGGAGGTTTGATAAACGTCTTTAAAACTCTCCGATCACAGGCCGTGCGTGTTACTGTGAGCCTGCTTTATTATTTATTAAATTTGATGACGTCGCTTCGGTTGAGCTTAAGACTATTTATTTAAGGTACTTACGATATTCAGGGTAAACGATGAATCTCACAATGAATAAGTTGGGTGAGCATGTGGCTGCCTAACTGGAGGTCGCAGTATCAAATACTAGGCGACACAAAATAAAGGAAAACATGCATACCTGAGATAAATAATAAATAAATACACCCAACTGTCACATACATAGTCCTGACCCCACACTAAGATCGAATCTTGTGTCGTGGGTATCAGAAACTACGAGAGACTTTCCGGTCTCACAAACACCCAGACCCGAAACAAATACCTGTGGATTACACAAATATTTGTTTCGGTGCGGGGATCAAACTCGCGGTCTCTTGTTTCACAGGCGGTGTCTAACCAACTGCGCCACGGAGGCTGTCAAAATGCTGTCAATGCTTTAAGAGAACCATTTATAAACCGTGTCAGAAGAAGTGCCGCGTAGAATGGCCACTGCTGAAAGTGTTGATATCAAGTGGCAAACGGTTATAGTAAATACTAAACCAAATATAGAAAGACGACTGAAATGTCATGTTATGTCGAATAATCGAAATATTTTTTTGCTAATCCTCAAACCGTTATGGAAATACCGCAGAGAAAAGTTCAGTATGCAGTCGCGCAAAGGAACAAAAAGGCACATGTACATTCACACAAGTTTTGAATACAATACCTACTCCAAATGTATTTTTTTTCCATGTACATCAAGAAGAAACTCGCTGCACTGGCAGCCCTGAAACGTTGTATATAATATAGTCATATTGTCGGCGTGAGTGGTGAGTGCATCTCATGACTTGTCGCTTTGTACTCCGTGCGTCTTGTTCCATACTATACACTACTCTGTGAGCTCTACTCACACCATTAGTCTACATAATGCTGAGATGTATTTCAGTATTTATTTGTATTCCTATATAGTCTTCTTCGTGATTGAAAATGTGTTAAAAGGAAGTTATAGTCCCCAAGTGACTTACCGAGATTCAAGAATTCAGTGACAATTTTTTGCTTATTATGATTGAGTGGACGGATAAGTCACAACGGATTCCTTGAATATAATTCAATTTAATGTTTTATCTAAAATATCTTTATTCCAAAACGTCTTTGAGAGTTAATTCGGCTTCCTTGAAAGTTATCTTCCTAAAATTTGTTACAAATTCGGTTTCCTGAAGCAATCAACGGCTTATAATTAAATTAGTGTCAAAGTATTGTGTCGGGTAAACTAGCCGAAATTCTTCAAAGGGCTCGGAATAAATAATTTTATTTGAAGACGCGGCCTCGGCCGTCCGATTTCGCAAATGAGTTCTCCGAAACGATCGACCTACAGTAATAAAAGCCTGAAGTAATTACATTCGCAACGATACGGTCTGTTCCGCGGACGGTTTGAGACGCAACTAGTTTTGAACCAAACTTGGCTAATTAACTTCGTTTGAATGGTATAACGGTGGGCTGTGACACACGGCCGCGGAGTGCGCACAACCACACCACACACCTGGAAACTGATTTACAGCGCTCTGTTACAACGGAGACAATATATTTTTCAGGAGTGTGAAAGAGACGGAACGATGTGACAAAGTAAACTGAGAAAATGGTTAATTATGATGTTACTGAATAACTAGTCACTCTCGCAGCGGAGTACGGAGAGCATTAATAATGTAAGCATTAAAGGAAGACGTCAGGTGTTGCAGCGCTGTTACATGTATTAATAGACACAAACTGTTTTGTATTTATTATGAACGCGTTTTAGAATTAACTATTAAATTCTACAATACCCGCCCGGCAAAGTGACTACAATGTATCTTACTGGTGGTAGGTCTCTCATATGTAAGCGGCCGCTTGGGTAGTTACCACCGCAATGTCTATTTTTCCCGCCAAACAGCAGTTTAAATGAACTGTTGTATTCTGGTTTGAAGAACATTGTAGCCAAAGTAACTACTGAATATAATGATACTTAACATCTTATGTCTCAGGATACTGATCATAGTATGTCTAAGTCGCCTATTGAACCACATGAAGCCCGCAATACAATAGCATTCCAAACAGAACAATAGGTATACGTTTGACGTTATGTAGCTGGATTATTTGTTATTAATATTTTCGTGGACATTTCCATGGTGATCGTCGAGGTATGTAAATACGTAGCAATAACTCAAGACATTGCGACAGCCGGGCCTTCCCGCCTTCCCGTCTCCACTACCAAGCCACCTTATCCGCTCACCGAATATTTAAAACTAACAAAAACCTGGTTTAAAATTCAGCTTTAGGCATCTCAAAAGATAAAGTCATTTTAAATTCCAGATTAAAATGGCATGCACTAGTCTCTGCTAAAAACACGAACACTTAAATATTTTATAAAAACTTAAGTAAAAGTATTAAATTCTTTCGCGAACGCTTGGTCGTTTGCCAGTAATTATTGTTTTGAACTTGGAGATAAGTTTTATCTTAAAATGCAGGAGTTTGTTAAAGAGCAAGCGGATTAGTTATTAAGGTTTCCGATTGAGAGTTGGCACCAGCTTAGCTTCGATGTGAGTCACAAGTGCGTTACAATGTGGCGATGGTATTAGCATTCAGTTGCGCCCATGCGTGTACATACGAATGGCTGACATGGTTGGGGAAACTCATTATATGGCTTTTGTTTCCCTGGTGTAATGACTTTGGCATAAAGCAGAATTGTATAATTAATGTTTGTGGCGCATACATCACATATTTCCCCCCCCCCCCCAATCTGTCTAACTGAACGAAATATGATATCACGTTCTCGTTTTTAATCCATCATTTTAAAATATATTAATAACGACAGTTATGGGGTTTCAGAAGTTGGCTGGTTTTGGGGAGAGTAGATTACATTTCGGCATCAAATATCACAGTTAAACTCCATTAAATAAATACATTTTATAAAACTAGAATCAAAAGCAAACATAACCGGTTACACGTAATAACGTAGATCTCAAAATATATACGTACATAGTATAGTTGGCCGCATACAATTGCCATCTGATTGTTTCTAAACAGTAAGCAGCAGCTATGACGAACGTATTCCGGTGCCGTGTCGAAATGTATAGGTGAAAGTACATGCAGAAGTTTACGTTGTTAGGGCTTAGCTTTAGCGCGCTGTCTAAACTACGGACAACAACATTATCATGCGACACACGGCCCGCGCGCGTGGCCAACAGCAATATAAACAAGGACGTGATTATTTTATACAATTGTACCAAGCAAATAATGATCATTATACTTTATTATGAAAGCAATCTCGGTAGGTAAGTGTTTCGGAGGCGAGAAAGTTATTTATAACACGTGCTATTTGTGGGCGCGTCATCCATCACGGCAGTGACTTGAACACGTGACGTCAGCGGCCGCGTCTTTACAAATCATTTCTAAGAGCACTCACAAAGAAAACCATTGCTGTTATTTTATGTGAAAAGGCTTTTGCCTCGATGTCATCATTGATCAATCAATTTCAAAGAAATCCCCGTGTATTTTAAATTATTTTTCACGTTTTTACCTCGAATGTCTCATTTTATGCTCTCCTTCATCTAAAATTCACAGTGTATTCAGTTTGGAAAATTTTCTCGTAGAACAATATCACTTTTTTAATAATCCATAAAAATAGGTAATGTTATGAATACTGAAGTGAACAGATACCAAATTCATACATTCCAGTGATCAAAGTTTTTGCGAAAAACATACAAAACTAACAGCTTTTTTCCGTATGCATATTTAAAAATGTAATCGAAGCCGAATGAGAACGGTGGGGTGTGCCCTGTGGGTGTGCCGGATTTTATGAAGCTCTGCAACCGTAACCAAAACTATCGGATATCCGAGTTAAAATACTATTTGAATCCGTAACTGAAACCGATACACATCCATCGAATAATTTCAGATTGGAGTAGAGTTTAAATGAGTCATGACAGGTTTGTGTGTTGTAAATGTCTTATTTGTAGTCAGTTTTTAAACCTATTTTTAGTTTTGGAATATTTTGTAACTTTCAAACTTTTGAATTCAGTTTGAGCGAAGAATACAAAACATTCGATAGCTAAAATAGGTTTAAAAACTGACTATGAATAAGACGTGTCGTGTTTTGTAATGTATTTATTGAGTGTCGAAATTATAGTATAATTTGAAATAATTTCGTACTCGTAATCGGTATAGTTCGATACATTAGCATATTCGAATCTACATCCAGATCCAAATATCCATAACACCTCTGGTATACCGTGTAGTGGACCCAGGTGATCGCGGGGTGAGCCCGGGGCGCGCGGGCGGCGGGGCTCTGTTTACATTCCGCTCACGAGCGCGTCGCGTCGGAGGTGGAAGTGCGTGGTAACGTATCGGCCACATTTGTTATAACTCGATCGCACGTTTCATAAATCCACGCGTAATGGAACGGATATAGGCCGCGATAGCGCTTCAAAAATGTTCCCGCGCGTAAATCAGCGAACCGACAACGTGCTCACCGACATCAGCTTGTTGGACTGTTGTGTGACGGATCTAGCATATTATTATAGAATGTGACTCGGGTACTGTAGTGTACTGTATCCGTCTATCGGTCACTCCTGAACTCGTGTTAGCCTGCTGAACTCGTTTCTCCTGACTCTTCTATAACCAAGAGTTCGGTTGCAAGGGCCTAGGCCGCAGTCCACCACGCCGGCCTAGTGCGGTTTGGCGGACTTTAACTACATTTCTTAGAAAATGGTGTTAAGATCGCTTTAAAGATTTTCTCACGATGTTTTGCTTCACCATTAAATATGCTTGTGCTAGTCGTATAAATACCATTGAAAAGCAAAAACACTATCTTTAATCGAACTAGGTATTGAATATAGGTACCTAGATATCGTTAGGCGATAAATCGATAAAGCCATTTTATGCAAATGCATTTTATAAATCTGCGGTGTGAATAGAATTTCACTTTTATCACTACATTCCGGAATTTAAATTTTGTTGCTACTTTAGTACTATCAGCAACAAATAAACTAAAGGTAATATGTTTGAAAGTATAATCGGAAAAAAATGGCTATTACTCATACAAAATATGTAACAAAATGTCAAAAACTGCGGATCAACGTTGAAATCCTTTAAAAGCATGGCATTTGAATCACGGGTGTCATTTGTTTTGATAGGGAGTGATTTACGGCCACCGCATTACGATCGGAAGTTGGGGTTTTTTGTGTTAGTTATGAATTGGACACCACAATTGTTGCGATGTGCGGAGATACGAATATTACGAAGCAACATGTGGAATACTAGTCTTTGGTGAAATTAATGTCCCACACGACAAGTAATGAAAAATGGAATTATGCAATTAATAATATAAAACGTCACAATGATAAAGTTGTTCATATCTACTGACTGTTAAAATTCCCTCAGGAGAACCTGAAGACAAATGCAATATCGACTGGCGATAGACGACAGTTTTTCAGTATAACATACCTTTATTCCGGGATTTTTCTGATTTAACGCGTCGAACACTTGTTCAGATGTAACGTTATGTAGATTACTAGGCATGAATTTCCTTATTCTATAACTGTTGGCGCTATGAATATAAGACAATGCATGACGATTTTTCCAATCTTGAATCGTCAGGATCTTGAATCCACCGGTGATGTTTGTCACCCGGTATGTCTGTGTGTAGTGCATCCCGCTCGCGATAGTTAAGAAGCGTCCACCGCGTAGTTAGCGGCTGCGTCCCGCAACTACCTCGCCAGTTACAATGCCACGTACACTGAACGACATACAATATTCTGTTCACGTATAGAATTTCCTGTTTAGTACACACGCTAAATGTTGCAGTTAGGTAAATAAACGTAACTGCAACATTTCGAAAGAAAATCGACAAAGAGTAGTCTTTCGGGTTTATTGTGTGCTTACAGTGGTTTTGCTCAGGCCGGTATCAATATGATTAATTATAATCTATATATTATAATCTAGTAGGCAGTGGCTTGACAAACTCCTGGTATTGCTAAAGCCCATGAGCGGCGCGACGGAGCCGCTAGTTTGTGATTGCCTCTCATCGGTGGATGCGCCATACGGATTGCATGCCACTTTATGTAAAATCAGATATACTTAGGCTGCGCCCGGAAAAGAGCAGATTTACTTGGTAACTACAATCATCTTGTACGACAGTACTCAGGCGGATATGATCATCCTATCACCACCATGAAATAAAGAAATATATGAAACTAGTCAAACGACATGTAAATAATTTTCATAGACAATTAACTAACAACAGCGAGCGTCCATCTGTTCGGAGGCGAGTGGGCCGCATTAACTAGTCACACATACTCCCCCCTATACCCCTCCCCCCTCTATCCACCCAGGGCCAACCTCTATCAACCCAGGGTGAACCTGTGCACTAATTGTAGCATGCATTTAGTTTCGCAGCTTTATGTGTCTTGTTCAAGTAGCTGTCATGCACAGACAGCCGGCGTTCATTATGTGTGTGTACTCGCTGCTTCCGCGCTACAATCTCAATTATCTGCGAGTGGTTACATCTGTATGTTTGATTATTTTAATATTGTGTTAATAAAACTGTCTCCATGCTTGCTATGGTCCTTTCAAACATGTGTAGTGCTAAGCAATTGAGTGTCAAAATTACAGCTACTTTGCACATATACTCGGCTGAAGTAAGGGGTTCTCTAAAACTTGGACACTTTGCGCTCCATTTGTTTCCTAATTTCATTCTTAGGCCGTCTGCTGTAACACGAAGTAGTCATTAAGTAGGCTAGCTGAATTGTATCGAGTAGCAAGAAATGATTGTCTCTCGCCAGCCTACACTTTGCTAGGCAGCATTGCATTAACAACCAAATGCACTGCTGACTGCAGTCACTTTGCCAATCCAGGATAAAAAACGCTACGCAATCCCAGTTCCGAAACAGATACACAACAGTTACATTTATATTTGAAAAACAAGTCCGAAAAAGCCAATGTAAATCCGTCGAATCGGGGCCAAAGCGGCGGTACGTAGCGTTCTTGAACGTTTTCACGGAACGCCATCGAGTTGGTGATTGGCGCACGTGTGCTGCCGTGTTCCGCATCGAGATGAATGCAGATCGCGGATACTCGTTTAGCGGACTGTGCCTAGCTAGCTTCGTCGTCCGCATAAATAACTCGCAGCTACACGCCACTACACACGAGGGGCCTGCGAGACTCCGCGTGATCGACATTTCCTTCCCTTATTGATTGAGCCGCTTATAGGCCGTGTAGCTACTTCGTTCCTGTCGTGTTTTGTACTCTAGGCGATAAATAAAGATGCTAGAGAAAATAAAATGGACAAAAAATCTTTTGGCTATATTGACATAGGAGCGACAATTCAAACGTCTTGTTTCATTACGCAGCTTATACGCAGGAACTCAGTTCCTACTTTTAAGAAAAAATAAAATTCTAGATATGACGTAGAGTTGTTAAATTTTCTAATAATTGCTACTCACAAAATATAATAGAAAGAAACATTGTGCATCTCACGGTAAGTGTATTATTTGCCTTCTAAATTATATTCAACCAATACAACTAATTACTAATAGCTCGAATGTAGTTAAGTACCTAATACAATAGGCTAATGTAGTGTACTAGGCTAGGAACACAAACACAATCAATTTCAATAAGTAAGTACCTGTTGGTGGCATTTGTATGTAAATCGGCTTATAATAGCTAAATTGATTAAGTTGGTTCGAGACTTAGTTGAATAGAATTAAGCTATAGAGTAACAATGCCGCTCAGTTTAGTAGAATAATCGAAAGCAATTGGTGCTCAATAATTACTCGGCGTAAACGGGATCATTTGGGTGTCGCTATTGTGCCCGTATTGGCAGTGGTTTAAGCACAACACTTATTTAAAATTAATGAAGGCGTTGTTAATATTGTAATTGTGAAAGATTATTAAGTTATTTGTAGAACGCGTAAAACCATAAATAGTTATAAATAAAATTTGGCACATTAATGGATAAATGAAAATTACAGGGTGTTTTTTGTTACAACATTGTAGTCTTGTGATGACTTCCAATTAGTTTTGATTTTTGTATAACTTATATTTTTTTAACTTTGATTTATTATATCCCGATTTACTTAGATAACAATTTACTTCTAAATATCTATTGGTTACCCAGATAACCAACTCCATAATAGTATTACAAAGCCGGTAGCACATAGAAACGGTTTTTTCTCTTCAGTGTCTGTGTGATCAACGTCAGGGTATTAGTCGTCCAATATACCTACACAGAAGGGCTGATGAATCGGCTGATATCAAATCCCGGTTCTTTTTTAGTTCGTACGGAGCTCGTTAGGATCTGCTCGGTGTACGGAAACCGGCGTCGGTATTTCGGTGTTGTTTGTTCATCACGGGCGGGTAACGTGCTCGACTTACAGTGACAGACGATACTCCGAGCTGTAGGTTCTGCTCGCAGTAACAACTTTGACAGTTTTAATTATGTTAACACCACGTGTAGAGTACATACTTTGCTTTCTTTACTTATTTTTTTCTGTTTTATTTTTATGTAATCTTTTTAAAAATGTTCCGGAACGATATTTTACCTTTTTATTTTCATTACAAACCTGCCAGCTATTATCCACCCTTTTTAGTCTACCACACTGGCTCGAAGCTGTTTGCACACATTAGAATTTCTGTGGATATCTAATTGGTATAGAGGTTGCATCACTATCACTATTTATAGGTTAATGAAATGGTAAAAGATGAAACTAAAATACTGATGTTTTATTTCTCAGGTAAGTCGGCGGCGATGAACCTGTGTCTGGTAAGTTGCATGTTATTTTATATGTATACATATGTATTTTGTTCGACAGGAAGCGTAAAGCCTATGTGGAACAAGACTGATATTATTATACCCGGATAATAGACAATGAGAATCACTATTCTAGGGCAACTGCACTGTTCTCGATTAATTACATAAGTATTTTTATTTATTCAAATGTTCGGATAAAGAAAATCGAACAGTATCAATACTATTAAACTACGTCTATATAACTAATGTTTAGGTAATATACGTATACATAAACATGTTGGTGATTAGTTTGGTCACCTAATCAAAGACGACCACACGATCAGTCCGGCGACGACACGCGTATCCGCGACCACAATGTATGTGCATAGCTATCATACGGTACGATTGGGTAAATAAATACTGCCCACCGCGATATGCGTTGCTAATTGCGATCATCGAATTTGTGTGGACAATGTACGTAATTAAGTCGGTAAGTTAGAAGTAGGGGTTGAAACAAGACGAGAATTTTATCAATAGGCAGGGCGTTAATTTGTGCTAAATAGTGTTGTTTTAAAATGAAAGCACATAATTAATTCAAATTGTATTTTCTGCTTCAATTAATCAATTAACTGCTTAAGTAAAATGATATATTTTTTATTGATTTTACACTCTTTTACTCGTCAAAATTAACGAAACAATGATGTCATTATCAATGCTCATCCTCTCGACCTTATGCCATTGAATGGCATTACTGAAGACTGCATGCACTGTGTTTCGTGTTATTTATTCGTGATCGTTTATTTTTGGAAGCGGCGCCGGATCGGGAACTAAACTCTTTCTAAATGAGAGTGCATCACATTCCGATTACAAATGGCCGCGGTTCCTCACGACTAGTTACCCGCCAGATTTTACAGACAAATCCTTTAGCAACAAGTTGATTAAGCGTGGTTTGCTTCTGGAATAAATCTCTCTTTTTTAAACATTGACATGACTTAGTAACTACGACGCTCTTGGTACCAGTTTAGCCTGTAACATGAACAGGACACTTCGAACGAGGTAGTAGGTACGAATTCCTAAGAAAACCAACACAAAGTACGATGAAAACTGTTATGGTATCATGACATAGCATACTCTTTATGTGGCGTCAGTCCATTTAAGTCCATGTCTAATTAGCTATGCTATACCACTAAGGAATACCCTCCCGAATGTATTTAATATTGAGGCTGCGTAGATGGAGGTCGGCGCAGGCGGTGCGATCATTAAATATAGGCGCCATTAAATTAAAATAGATATCTGTATTACAAGTAGTTACATCGACGGGAAGCAATTTCCATTAGGTAGCGACACGTGTTCTCCCTGTGTAAAGTATTGGACACACTGTCCACACGACACGTCAACACACAGAGCGTTCGAAGCTAATCTTATTGCAATGATGTTATCGAATAAAGTGCCGATTTTACATACATTTTTAGATTTACACACACAACTATTTAATTTGAGTTGTTGAGAGTATGCTAATCGAACATTTTACTTTTTGAGGGAATAGAACTGATTATCTATTTAATTGGGTAATGGCCAGATTGACTAGTCACTAGTGTGTGGATGTTCTCACTGTTATAATGGGACACATTTAACACGATAACGCATACTTTAAATAAATAATCTATTGCCGAGTACTAAATTAAGGAGTAACGTTTGCAGCATCAAGTTATGTGGTAGCAACGTGTCCTCAGCTCAATATCCCACTGTGACTACACTGCGACCCGAAATTAATATTCAGATACGGATGAAAATGGATTGATCCGCATTATGGCATTGTTAAGTTATTGGACCGGCCGGGAACCAATTCATTATTGGATTTTTACCACTTAATATGGACATTTCTTATGAATTAGCATACCTGCAAACATATATTTTATTTTCTTTCATAGACCCTAATATGGTATTAGGTTAATAAAATGCGTGGAATGATTCAGCTTTATCAATCAACATAGCTACAGTACTTGTTTTTTGTTGCACTGACATACTTTTCCATTGAATTTTTTTGTCTGGCATATTTTGAAGATTCTTAGATTTTTTTACGTCCCGGTTACAATGATAATTCTAGGTCAGTTAAAGACTTGTCTTGTAGTTTTTGCAAAAGAAATGTACTATAAATATATTTCATTTTATAAAGCCTTCATTCGAATATAATCTAAATAAGCAATGTTGCGTTCTGAAAAGAGTTGATTCATAAATAAACAGATAAATCTACAAACGCCGCTTATTTTATACGATTCGTGTCGCTCGGAGAATTTTATTTCGACGTCGCAAATATCTACACGGTTTAGCCCGACGCTGCTATTTTGCGTTTTTTTAATAAATCCAAAAGCAAAAGTTTAGTGCGCAAAATAAAAGGCACAACTGTTTGCTCCTCTTATCCAAATAGACCCTTTTGGTAGAGACAAAATAAAATACAAAAAAATCGGCCAAGGCCGGGATTAAGCCGAGGCTGACATAATTATACAAGTGTAACTAATTTTAATTTGTTCTGAGGTCTGACAGTAGGTGCTGTCGTGTCTATTTTGGGTCGGGTAATAATGTTGTCAATGGCAATAGCTCGTATTGTGGGCTGACTTTCTTCATCAATTCACCGCGTTCGGCGCGACGGCAAACTCATTTTGTATAATGTATAATTTATTAAATGAGATTTTACCGACTCATTAATATTCAGTTTCGGATTACCAAATTAATGGAGAATTTAACAGATACAACACTTAAATGTTTGACGTGTTTATCCCCATCTCTCGTACATTATTAGTGTAAACAAAGCAATTAAGCTGCCAGAATCAGTAATTTTGTTGCTATGCGCCTATATTTATATCTAAAGGGATTTGTTCCACTAGATGTCATTATTCAAGGGAGCAGTTGTGTAATGTTCATCAAGTCTAAATTGTCTGATCCTAATACACGATCTACAAGACCGATTGCCTTAGGTTTTAGATGGCAATAAATCAAGCTATATGTGCCCTACACGGTAAGATCGATAAGCCAGCGTGTGAAGTTCCGCTTTGTACAAATCGGAATTTATAAAACTATTTCACTAGTTACCGGTTAGTCCGTATTCCGAGTTAGTAAAAAAGGTTTGTATTTCAAAAGAAAAGAGCGGAATTCTGCAATGTATTGGAGTTACTTGGATGAGGATAGTAATAATTTGGATTAACAAAAGATCAAATTGAGTATGTGAAACACAAACGAAAAATTTATTAATTTACGGTTTTATGACAAAATGGTGCCATGTTCGTTGAGCGGCTTGAATTATGATGTTATCACCTACGGCTTTACTGCTCGCAAATGTGTAAGACTATTATTCTTTTTCATTGTTTAAGTCCATAAGTCAGACCAACTTTAGAAGTATTAAAATTAGAATAAAAATAAATCGCTTCTTTAGGTATTGGTAGATCGTTGCGGCGCCCTATACTTAATTATTATTGACTAAATATCTGAGGGCGAAATCAAACCCAGCTTCATCCATGAATTAATCTTGCCATACCTACCTCCCGTTTAAACGTCGCGTCGTCTAGTACTTGTCGCGCAATCTGATTAGTGAAGTAATTACGAGTGGATTGAATTTGGTGGTCGGTATTATTGGCATTTGGCGCTAGTGCGGCGTGCATGATTAATGACATGCAATAAATTGTGTCGGTCGGAGCTGGTCGGAGGTCGGAATTGATCGGGTACCTCAAATTTAAAGGGTTATGTGTGTAATACTATTAAGTACACCCAAAAGTATTAGTAAACATAAGTATATGTTGTACCTACCTCGATTACTCATACAGTTCCATCAGCTTAACATTCCGTCATCTTTTAATAATTTATGTCAGATCGATAGTCACATGAAAATAAATATTGGGAAGAATAGGTAGAAATAAGCAAGCACTCTAGTATTTAAGCCAGTCTCTGTAACACGCTTGTAGCAAAACGAAGGTACTGCAATAAATCGTCCCTTCACGAACCCTGGACTTCTCATTCTGCAACCCGAACATAATCCTTCGCTGACATACAGAACACGCATATTATTACTCACATCAAGATAGCCTCAATGTAAAGTCGACCAATCCGCCAATTAAGCCAGCGTAGTGGATTAAATGGTCTAACCCCTTCCAATGGTGTTATCCGTCGTAGAGGAGGCCCGTGTGACGTGTCCTACAGTGGGACGTATATGGGCTAAAACACATACTATGTATTCCGACCCCACACTAGGATATAAGTTAGTATTCTGTGATAAAAGTCTTAGGTCGCGCGCATCAGAAATTATGAGACCCTTTTCTCACAATCACACAGACCTGAAACAAATACTTGTGGATCGCACATGTTTACATATTTTATATTTTGAACTTTAAATACTTTAAAGACCTATTTTAACCCTGTAGTCTATATATGTGCACTAGATAAATATACTACGATTAACTTTCTTTATTTTAGTAATAGTAGATGACTGATAAAATGTACCACGAAACGACCTAATCTCATCAAACCACTTGCTCAGTGCCGAATCTGTGCGGACACAAAATACTCTTTCGTAGAAACCTTAACTCAGCTGGTAATGAACAAAAACACCGGAATATTCCAGGACACGTCCCGTAGGAGCGCCGGGAAATGTGGCGCGACTAACAGCACGCAATAATGCCCAATATTACCACTAATATTCTAGCACTAATATATAGGGCACGCACTACTTATATTGGAATAAATAGAAAATGTCAACAATCATTGCTGTGCTAAGGACACTAAGATTATAAAGGTTGCTTTGATAGATATAGAGATTTTTTGTTCGAGTTTATTTGGTTTTTAGTACGTAAGTCTTGTTTTTCATGTGTCATGCAATTATGTTCCTAGTTTTTATATCACTACTACTTTCAGGCCGTAATTTGGCTCGTCTATTCAGAAAGAGATTCATCTAAAACGAAAAGGTACTCTTGCTCATGACCAACAGGTAGGTCTCGTATATATGAGTGGCTGTCTGGGTATGTACCACCGCAATGTCTATTTCTCCCGCCAAACACCAGTGTAAATTAACTGATGTGTTTCGGTTTGAAGGATTATAGCCAGATATATTATATATTGTAGCCAGAGTAACTACTGCTCATAATCAGACTTAAGATCTTATGTCTCAGGATGGCGAGTGCAGTGGAATGCCAAGCATTGTTTTGTAATTCATGGTACTTTGTTTAGTTTTGCCACTGTCCATGAGCGGTCGTTTCGTACCATCAGGCGAATGGCATGGTCATCTCGCCTTTCATCGCAATAAAAAAGAGGTCAGCCGAGAAGAGCTCTCAATAACATAAAAATAATTGTAATCTTTATGAACAGAATTTTGAAATTTTCATTAGTATAATCAGGAAATAAATCCCAGATGTAATCGAATAAGATCAAGGTTATCAATATTATTAAAACCGCGGGTATTTTTTCATTTTCCCCAAAGCCAGTGATCTGGGCGGCCTTCAATAATCTCTGCAAATAGCTGGCGGTAAATTAAAACGAGGGAAAATATTGCGAATAGTCCCTTTGGGCGGTTCAAGATCTAGTTGGCCGCGCGCCGGAGAAATATCCTCGTCAAAATACAACTCAGTATATAAGCCTAAAATAAATTCCACCATTTGATCTACCTTTTTTACCTGGCGTTATCTCAGCCGGTGCTCAGGTCCGCCTCGCAACTTTATTTTTTCCACTTCGCCTGATCTTTGGCAATGAAAATATTTGCTTTAAAGAATTCATATCATTATCGGAACTTTCAAAACTTTGAGCAAGAAGAAGAGGCCTATGAGATTTATTTATTAAATATCATAGCATAATAGTACAATAGACAGTATATTACGTTTTGAATATCTCTCTACTATTCTAAACGTTGCCTGCGATTGTTGAAAGGCAAGAACCGAATCCGACAGCCCGTGCGTTTTTCAAATCGCAGCAATTTATTCATAAAATATTTTGTGCTGAATTATGCAAGTCTCAGATAAAGCGAGTATATTTAAATAAACAACTGGCATCTCGCAGGCGCCGCGCCGTTGCAGTCGAGCCGCGTCTCAGGGATTTCTGCGTATTTTCACTACGAACTGCACTTAGATGCAATGGAGCGCTCTGCTGAGGATTCCAACTTGTTCCCCGATAATGGGATGTGGGGAGGCAGCGATTTGAGATTCTATTTCAACTTTCAAACTCCACGCCAATTTACTTGACGTTTAATTTCTTTTCGTTCGATGAATATTTGGAGAATTGGGGTTTCTGCTCACTAAGATAACATAATAAATAATCGTGGTGTAGTGTGTCACGCAAAGAACTATTCTATGCATTAATTATGTGTCACAGGGGTGAGGTACGGCCTAGTTGGCAGAGACCTTTCAGGTACAGTTTTATGTTTTCTACTTTTAGAATTACCTATTATGTAAGGACTTTAATATTATGTTGAAGCTATTTTCGTCTTCAATAATAAAGATTATCTCGATGGGAGTTGTACAGCTGTTTTGTAGGAACCCGACTTCTAAGTAGATTAAGATCCGCTAATCCTCAATCTCTGACGCTCACTGTCTATTGTAATTGATCGACAATTCCATCGAAATTTAGGGTATTTATAGACTGTGGATATAATTTAAAATCAAATGAAATACTTGAAAATTTCAACAGACTTTGGTTATTTTCTAAGTTATGACGTGATCCACAAACAACAGTCATAATAAGTACTAATGTATTCCACCAAAAGATTTATATTCAGAAATACAGCGACATTATTGCGCTGAAGCGTTAGCGTCTCTCAAAAACTTTGCCTTTTTAGAAATATGACCGTTGTTGTTATTGCGCTTATTTTCGTTACATCTAGACTTATTTAAAGTTAGATAGATTTTTTTCCAAACTTAAAAGACTGAATCTGAATTGTCCAGACGAAATTACATGATATAATGCAAAACTTGTATTGCGATGATTTACATATAGACTACCCAGACTGTTTTTCATATTATTTGACACTAGATCATATTATTTGACCGTTGTTCTCGACACATTTTACTTTATAATGGTTTCTTAGATTTACGCGAATGTTATACATTGGAATAAAACCAATTTTTACGGATTTTATCGCGAATTTATTTTTTTAATATCTTTTGTAGATTAAGTAGATTGGGTACTTTGTAACTTTGTGGTCACGGGGCGGACTGAGGTATTAGTCATCCCCTCTTTGAATTGCCTACGCTACCTTCATTTCACAAATATTAAAATTAAAAAGTTAAAGGAGATCGGTCGATTTGGTCCAACCGTGGACAAGAAATTCATTATTACCAAAAAATTTGGCGTATTTTTTTAGATTTATTTCTCTGTTTACTTTTATCCTACGCCATTGGAATTAAATTTACAAAAAAATGAGGATATCATGAAATATTTCTACCATTTTTATATTTTTCAGCAACATTCATAGAGTTGACATCTGTCACGAGACTGTTATCTGTCAAATTGCATTGTTTAATTTCGTCGCGTACTAATGTGTATTTAAAATTGAATTAATTTGAAAATCATATAATTTCGTTTTGTGGCTGGGTGTTGTGTTTATTCTCTACTGCGTCCCTTACAGTCAATTGCTTACCTCGATCCAACAATACTATAGGATATAAATAAGTTAAAATGTTTATAATCGTCATGTAAGCAAAAACTACGGGAAATCATTGATGCGCGCCTGAAGCCAACAACTACGAGACACCGATCGTAAAGGCGCAAAGGCTTACATGATCTGTAATGTCTGAATGGATTCATCCTCAATCATTGTTTTATTTTTTCATTATTGTGTACGGTAGCTTCAGATATTTTTTAAACTAGCGCATGACAAAGTGACTAACTACATACAATAATCTGATATCAAAATAATATGCTTTTAAATATTCAAATGTGTTTTTCTGTCTTTCTTGATAAGCTTACGTACTTTATAATAATGTATATTCATACTCATCCCAAACTTAAAATATAAGCCAACTATGATATTACGTATTCAGACAGTAGAAAATGGTAGATTTTGTAAATCTTTAAGAGGATAAATCTTAAAAACCCCGTATCCTAGCTCAAGAAGACTATGTTATATTTGAAGGATAAAAAATCCTTATTATTTAATTCTATGTCTCATTTGTCTCCATCATGTTTCCACTACTAGGCCCAATATTCATAGGAAAACGACCGATCTCCTTTAAAAGTTAGCTGTTTGTGATTCGGTCTACGCAGAAGGAGCTCACTACGTCTTGAAATCTGGCAGTTGGTCATTTGGGCCCTGACTTAATTAAATATATAATTGGATCCCACGCTGGTGCAAGCTTCAAACCATCTTCTCTATTGAAATAAGGATGTTTTTTTAATTTCTATAGTTTCGTGAAACATCCTGCGTAGGAAACGGTATTCATTTGCAAGGATTTGTAGCTTGTCAAATCTCAGATAATGTTTGGAGCCTTCCACTGTATGTTCAGCAACTGCAGACCTAGTTGAGCGCCGGTGTTTTACATCAGCTATATGTTCTTTAATGCGGGTTCCTTCTTTTAGTTTTTGCTATGTAGGAGAGGCCAAAAAACGTAGAAACTAAACCAAATCCACAATAAAATCCGTAAAAAGTAAGTAAGCTTTATTATAACATACGAGTATAGGAATAGTTAGAACTCGCGATATTCCGTCCCTTTTTTAGTGACGAGCACCAGGAAGTTTTAATACGCCAACAGAAACATGTTAATAAACATTTTGTGTTCCAATTAACACAACACCAAGTACGGGACGGGTAGTCAATATAACGGGACGGTGGCTCTCCCACAGAACCTTCTGTTTAGCGTCGCTTGTACACGTTCACTTTACTTATCAGTATGGAGATTCATTGAATTATAGTCGGCTGTTTAATTAACGTCATTAGCGGAGCTGATTTGTGGGCACATTGAGGATTTTCTTCGGTAACTAAGATTGCTGTAGCTGGTATATTTGGTAGACGCGTTGTATACCATGCTGAGCATATTCCTCTTCCACACCTTTCATTATCCTCATGTTTTAAAGGTGTACAAGAAGACACCGGAGTCACAAAATAATGTCTTGAAACATCATTTTCTTCGGTAAAGCTTTGGATGATGATGTATTTACTAGCAACAGCTTCATGGCTTGAAATTGTTGCGCTAAAATTGTTAACAACCAAACTATAGTTAAAGCGTTTAACGCCAATATCCATTGAGGTGACAACTAAACTGAGTTAAGTTGCGCGATCGATCTCTCGCTCGGAGTCACGTGAGCCAGTTTTCGGCATCGGTTGAAGTATAAAGATTAGAGATCAGCGGATATCGCCGACCGGCGCTGTGAGCGGCCAATTATCGCGATTAGCACTTCTTCGCATTTCTTCCGAAGTCGAGGGATGTTGCTGACTGAAGCAGGTTTAGTGACGCGCGAAAAATGAACTTAAGGAATTAAGATCACGGTTTACTTTTGGTTGTTTTAAACAAGTGTGTCTGCGTTATGTAGGAAAGAGTAACAGTAAGGTGATTAACAAATCAACTTCACAAAGTTGGAATGCTTATTTACCTTGCTTATTTTTTCATAGTATCTGCAATAGTCGACGAACAGTGATGTATATATCATAAGTGCAGTTTCCAAATGGTCGTAGGAGGAATATTAAAAAGCTTATAGTTTAGTAGTAAAACTATTCTCCTTCATGTTGTCCCAATCTGGAACGCTAAACTTGTTCAAATAAACATCAATCGATCAAATACCAATAGTGCGTAGCTCCGATGGAATGCAGTAAAAGGGGAAGTGCAAAGCCTTTTATTTTTTTAGTGATTCACCAGTCGGCAGCGTGATTCACATTAGCATACCGTCTGACTTGACGCTCTAGTGAGAATATTTGTTTTGCGGCGGGCGCGGAACAAAGGGCCTCGCTAATGAACAGGCCCGACTCGGCTCGTATTTGCAGGCCCTCAATAGCTTTCGTCACCGCCATTCCCCGCTAGACTAGCGAAATCCTGCCATTCCCGCGAGATCCCTCGGCTCACCGCCACGAATCTCGCGCCTCCAGATACACTCGTCAAGCGCTTCGACTTTAGGAATTAGTTGTTCGAAATTGAAATCGACGTTATTGCTGCTTTTGTTGTACGTAATACTTGTCTTCATTCCAAGACTGTTTTGGATTAAAATGGATTAAGCATTTACAGTTGAGGATACTCGTTGCTTAGCTAATAGTTGTAGTAATTGCTAGTTGTGGTCTCAGCAGTATCGTATGTTCGAAGTCGAGGGATCTGAGTTTAAGAGCTTAAATCTTGAGTCCTAAGCTTCGGATGTACGTTAAGGCATCGTTAATCTGGCTTGTCAGCGATTAGTAGCAGTAGTTAAAGCCGGACATAAATCCTAAGTGCGGCTCTAAGTTCCGTATCTAGTCTTAAAGAATGACATGTTGAGCGATGATCCTAATGTAATGGTACAGAGAGCCTAGCAGTAATGTTGAAGTATTTAAGTTCCATTTTATACAGATTTCTTCACAATTAATGAAAGGTAATATTCACCGATTCGTTACATATAGGAGATTTAAAAAATACTTCCAATTCTGCTTTAATAGGTAATAGTAAAAATGACTATTAAATTCATTTTGATATTCCCTTTATGAGAAGCTATAAAATAACACAAACGAAATACAATTTATAAAACTATAAACAATGTACAGCCGCTGTACAAGTTACGGAGGAAGCTGGCAAAGTTTACAATTGAATCTACTTTAAAGCATTCGAATTCGGTTAGCGAAACGTTGGAGATCCGTGGCCATTACTGCCGCCAAATTTGCCGACTTGTAAGTTTATTAATTAGAGCGAATAAATTACAAGAGACAGAGTGGAGAGTGGAGAGGGGAGGGGTAGATATCCATCTGCCCGCTGCGCTAACTGCCACTAATCCAATTATTATAGTTGAGAATTAAAGCGCTGTGCCGCCGCCGCGCCGTCGCAACTTACCTCATTATCCGTCGGCTCTCCAACTACCACTCGTTGCTCGTACTAATCTTTTCCATGGATTCAACTGTTTTTAAAGCAATATCTGTTGTGGTATTCACAGGTTTGTAGTATGATCACAGAGTTCGAATAACACAGTTTGATTTTGGGAAGAGATTATTCGTTAAAGCGTGGATGGTACGACACTTGTTTGTGTTAACCGATAAGTAACACAAGCTCAGCATGATTTCAAAAGAATCTAATCTTGGAATGACCGAGTTAGTAGAGCAGTCGATACCCAATCTAAACTGCATTGCCAATCAATTGCAATACAATCACTTTACTGTACCAATACAAAATACCACAAATTACAAAGTATCTTTTTAAACATTACACGTGATGAACAGACGGTAGACGGGAACACGGACCCGAATACATTCAACCGCGAATCCTCTGCGGCTGACAAACGGCACTCATTTGATTGATATCTGCAAGCGAGGGCCGCGGAGGAAATGTGCCTCGAGGCAAGGGGTGAATCGCGGGAGGGAGGGGTGGAGAGGTGTACTCTAGTTGGCATAATTGTCGTTGTGTAAACGATCACCTGAGCACTTCAATAAATTGTTTCATAGACGTAGTTATGTGGCTGTTCGTAACAGAAACAAGGATTAGTGTCGCGTGAATTAATGGAGGATATAGATGGTAAATATTTGCGTAATTTGTTTTGTTGCTTTAATAATTATACTTGTGCTTGTATCGATGTGTGATTGGGATTTACATTGTTCCCTGTTATCTATTGGAACTTTTGATCAGGTTTCCGAATTTTATGTAGGTGAGCGGTCATGGTGTTTAAAGAACATTTCACACAATTTATACTGCTCGTCATATGCTTGCTGTTTTGTCATAATCCTCCCGAGCCACACGAATATCACTGCTGAATATAGACGTCTCATAAAAAAATAGATTATATTAAAAACTCGATTTGGCTGAAGGTATAATTCAAAATGATGTCTGAAGACGTTGAAGAGCGCGACGTCTGCACCGCTCGAGGCTTCCATTTGATGTTGATTTCCATAAGATCCTGTTTGTTGGAGTACGTGGAAGTATGCACCGGCACGTGCCGCCTCTTTCGGCCTCCCCTCCGACCCTTAATCACCTGCTTATTGTTTACCAAACATTGTTTATCTTCGTTTATCAAAAATTGTATCACTTCAATTTCATCAAGTCGCCGATTTACCGGAGACTCGAAATTATTCCTCAGAATTGTTTCTTGATGGCGAAATACGAAATTATTCCATATATTTTCGATTGATAGGATATAACCCTTTGATAGGATAGAGTCATAAAACTTGGGTGTACTTCCAGCTTGGCTCTGTGATTCATGTTGTTAAAAGTATTATAATTGTTATCGTTAACTCCATATAAATCGGCAGCTTGACATTTTAATGCTTGAATTTCCAATACCCCAACCTTCTGGTAAATGTAAATTTATGGTTAAAACCGATCCCGAATATCTGCAATCTACAATCAATTGCTATGTTTCAGTTTTTCAGCAACTGTTCGCCCGTATTCTTTAAACACACATTTAATATATTACAAAATCCTTTAACTTAGATTAAAATATCGCCACAAACTTTCAGCGCACATAATAACATCTCATAACCGTTTAGAGCTCGCCTGAAACACTTAATTTAAACCGGCCGCGCTCGGCCACTTTTTTCACACTTACTCCATTAGCGGCAAATCAATTTGCTCACACTTGGAGTGTTCATGGTTAAACAAAGCGGGCTCAATTTACCGGAGGCGGTGAGGGAAGACAGGGTGCGGAAGGGAGGTACCACTTTTGTGCTGGCTATCGGCTCATCTAGATCAGCGCCTTTCGGTGACTCCAACAATGGCTGGAAAGGATTACATTGCGAGGTCGGCTTCGTTAGCTAGATCGGTTATTTAAGGGGATTTTAGTGTCATTTGTGGGAAGTTAGTTTTGCAGTGTTTATTGTACGT
Source organism: Deilephila porcellus (assembly GCA_905220455.2). Lineage (NCBI taxonomy): Eukaryota > Metazoa > Arthropoda > Insecta > Lepidoptera > Sphingidae > Deilephila > Deilephila porcellus. The sequence continues at coordinate 15,637,707 of LR999977.1, read as the reverse complement.
ATGCTCTTGTGGTTTTTGATCACGTGCAGCTAGTTAGTGGACGGAACTTGGCTGTAGGAGTCAGGAGCGCAGCTATGCTCGATTACGGGTTGGTACAGTACAGTATAATACAGTTTGAGGGCATGAAAGGTTGCTCTTTATCGTTGACGCTGAGGCGTTAACGTTTATAGAAATTTTAATAGAATCGATATTGAGCGTTTGCCACTTGTCTAGGCCCGCTGGTCAATCGCGTCTTACTAAACTTTTATCAGTAGCAAGTCCAAGTCACATTTACTGGAGTATTTTCGCTGAAAACAACAATTAGAATTCGATTTCGTTTCGTGTGGGAAGTGGATTTAGAAGTGACCTTTATACAAATCATATTTATAGCTTATTATAAATACATTTTTTATGTAGGCGTCGCATGAAAGGAAAATAATATTAAGGGGATATTTATGTATGAAAACGTGTCCGTCACTTCATAGTGTAATTATTGTTTCTATAGCAGCGAACACGGGTAAGGGAGTGCGTGGGCTTAAGTTCATTTCCCTACTCGGAAAATCTACTTTTTCGAATTGCGATCATAGGAATATTCTGTATAGTACAGGTTGACATTAAGGCTGTCAATCGTGCATTTACACGCCAAATCTTTGGATTGGCTCAACCGAAGTAAAATAACAACTTTTCTGTTCTTTTGCTTGCACTTAGTAAGAATACCGGAGATCCTAGATATTCGTATCCACCCTGATAACAGTCATCGTGTAAATTGGTGGGGTTCTATCATATATGATAGAACCTTACCGTCAGAAGCCCGCGCTAGTGTGTTGCGTTTCAAGTTCACCCTGCTTTTTAAATAGGCTGGCAGAAGTGTGTCAACTTCTTCTTCTATCTATGCCAGTATAAAAATCTGCTCCGATTAAGACCATTTTAGATAAACCGCGCTACCCCTAAGCCGTTTAATAGTTACTAGTCAGTAATCAAAGTGAATAGTGGAACATTAGAAGACATGTCCTTCACCGCGAGAGCTCTCGAGGCGTGTGTAAAGGCGGCACGCGTTTTAATGAGGCCACAAGTAACTCCGACACTTCACTCATTAACTTTACTAACGTCACTTGTACACATAGCTTTAGATTCGGTTTATAATAAGGTATTTTTTGTGAATGAATGCTTGAAAAATATCTCAGCTTATAGTCTGAATTCCAGGAATGTCATGTCACGAATTCTTCAGCTGTCAATTAGCTTGTGCCTCAATAGCTGGTCGTACATAGTAGCTCTGGCTGGATTTCGTCGTCGGGATAGACATGAGACAAAGTTCTTACAGTCAAGAATGCTAATGACCGTGCGAAATGGCGAAGGTTGAGGCGGAAAGCGGATCATATCACCGGCCATGATAAAACTTTTATAAAGACGTTATACAGAAATAAAAATAAGGTCGTAATGTGTACTGTAAAGTTCGTTGATCACCACTTATTTTTAAAAGAAAAGGGGGCCAGAAAACCTACATACCGACCTGAGAATTCTCCCAAAACAAGTCTTAAAATGTATCAACCTCAATTAGGCCGATATGCTGGATGATTTGCAAAAGCTTTGACGTCATGGAGTTGATTGTGAATGTATGTTATGAAATACCGAGTCAAATCCTTCTTTTATAAATGGTATGGAAGTGCAGTGAATTTGATGGTATTTGCATATCAGGTAGAATATTGGTCCTATTCGTCGGTTATTATATATCCGCCTGATTATAACCGGATTATGTATATGATGAACCCGAAACGCGAAACAATTACATGGGTCGCTATGAACCAATGACACGAATTTTCTATCAAAAGTAAACGGCAACCTTCATAAAAATCGTGTCTGCATACTATACTTCACCGAGGGCGTAGACTTAGCAGAAGATGCAATCAACACTTACTAAAGTAATGTTTATTAAGACGCGTTCAGGTTTCGTAATATAGTATAGAAAAAGGCTGGGTGACGCGCGTGGGCGCCAGTGACCCAGAAAGCGTGATCGAAGCGCGCTCCTCCACGCTATGTGTGGCTTAGCTCGGGAATTGATAGCGTCGCTGTACAATCATTCAAATGGCTCGGTGTCATATACTCGTACATGTACTTTAAACTTTCATTTTTGGTCAAAATTGTGAGTTTATTGATAATTTGTTGTTTGTGTGAATGTGGATTGTGCTGAAGTGATCAATTATTTTACGAAGTCCTTATTACTACCAGCTGGAAACGGCTATTCAAGTTTTTTTTAACTGGATATAATAACTAATTAAATAATTTTCCTAAGACAAAATATGTTCTACAATTAGATGTGGAAAGCGGTTTGGATTCAGGGACTTTTAGTAAACTTTTCTATTTGTATTTTGTGGTAGGTCTCTCATATGTTAGAGATCGTCTGGGTAGGTACCACCGTAATGTCTATTTCTCCCACCAAACAGTAGTGTAAATGCACTATTTGTGTTTCGGTGTCAAGGACATTGTAGCCAGAGTAATTACTCAATAAGACTTAACATCTTATGTCCCAGGATGGCGAGCGCCGTGGAATGCCAAGCATTGCTTTGTATTCATGGTGGTGTTTGGTTTTGCTACTGTCCATGTTCGGTCGTATCGCTTAACATCAGGTGATAACGGCATGCTCATCTCGTCATTCATCGCAATAAATAAATATATATCCTTTATTATATTAATTTTATCGCTGCATTATTTCGTCTGAGCACTTCGTCGCTTTACTTGAAATCAATTCAATAATCTTTGGCACCTGAATATGCCTGCTTATTCTAAGGCTCATAAAATGAAGTAATAAAAGTGCAGCTAAGCAAAATATATGTGCCTTGTATCGTGAGTCACGCCGCGGGACGCCGCGCCGCGCCGCGCCGGCCATCAGTAAATTGGTCAAACGGTGAGTTTTATTAGCAGGTTGCATATTTGCACTCTTAGTCATTATAAATTAAACCATACTCCGTTTGGTAATACATCAATTTGAATGTAGTCATTAGTAGTAGTAGGTCATTTATTTAACTGAATAAGAACATTCATAGTTCAGACTCCACACTAAGTCTTGCGTTATACTTTTCTGGACGCGAACCAAAACTAGGTTTAGAATTTACTCAACGTGGAGATTAAACCTTTGGCATTCGGTTTCACATAAAGGTCTTTAGCTAACTATGCCAATATAAAAAAAAAAAACACGTTAATATATAGATCTATAGCAAAATATGACTAGAATTTTCATAAACGAAGCCTTTTACGAACTATCTTGATATATCGGTATGAAAATATCTCCAGACGAATAAGGCTCCTCGGTACGCGGCGGACGACGCCTGATTAATCTACTGGCACCAGCTGATGGATAGTCTTTTTTATACGGCGCGATAAATTGAGTGCAGTGCACCTGATGGTAAATGCCGTCGAGATAGAGTAATGACTTCGGAATGTAATGCGCTCGTGGATAGATACGGGTCAATGTGACTGGTTTTATTCCTTTTGTAACTTGGACACAATTCTAGCGGACCTCAGTGTTCTATATCGTCTGTTTTTGCGGATACTAAATGGTGAGCGATGATGAGAATTGACCTCTAGGTGATTTAAAACGATTAATCAAACCAATCTTGATCTGAGCCCAACCAATTTATGTTCGGTTTACTTACAGGCCTAACTGTGTTGACAGGCGAGAGAACCATCTTTCTTTAATAGATACCATATCATGACTGCTCTGCAATTGCCACCAGGTGTAGTGTTTAATCTATCGCGCCGGTATTAATTTGGGATCTTGTTTGTAATATTAAGGTTTTAACATTTATGTACGTTAATTATCAACCTGTATCATACGGTAGTTCTTACTAAGACCATCGCTTTATTTGCAATAAAAGATCTTATACGCTGGATATCTTCTCTTCTGTATGTCGGTTTTCGAGATTGTCTTTAGTCTTTCTTCCCGTACAATCGTTAATCACTGATAACATCGACAATTAAACGCTTGCTCACTCATCGGCAGATAATTTGTTTTTTAGACAAGTCTACAGGAACTGGCGCCTTTGATGTTTTGTTGGAAGTTGTTTCACTAATTACTTGGAATTTCAACGCCTCTTCGAACGGCGGAAGAACGCCCGCGCTCCCAAGTATTTCCTTTTTAACTTCGTTTCAAATAGTTTGTACATTGAAAAGGCACCGTGATTGAGAACAACTAGCTTTTGTTACTTATTGCTACTCAGTGAATGGCAAGATTGTTGTCACTGTCAGAAAGTTGGAAGTGTAAAATAGCGGTGTTTATTTTTCTATATTTAAAGAAATCGGTTGGTATTTCAATGAAATATGAAGTTTGAAAGACGAGACGAGTAAGAAAGAGGTGACATTTTTTTTAAGGATATAAAACCGACTAGTTTAAAAACTGGTAATGCTTGTTTGAACTACTAATAATTATTACTGTATATCTATCCGACAATGGAACTAATAGAATACATATTATATTTTATAATACATTTTACATTTTAAATAATAAATGCTGCACCTTATAATGGAGATCTAAAACAAAACGTTTGATAAATAAATCCCCATGCTTCCAACACAAACATTTTATGACAATTGTATTCAGTGCGTCGTCATGGAAATGTACTCGCATGATGGTTTCTATGAAAAGTATCAGTTCTTTTGTTGTTGGTAGGGCTGCAAGCGCGGCGACACATAACATTACGACGACATTACACGTACCGACTTTTACGACGAACAGGTACTTCCACTGAATGATGCTCGTAAAATTGTACGGCGATTGGAATATGTGAAAACGTCCTGATACTCTTTGCTTAGAATTTTTTCCTATTCGGTACAGGAATTACTAGGAGATACTCTCCAAGCGTTTTATTTTCATGGCATTTCAGTAGGCAAAACGGCTTTGTCATTCAACCAAAATAAAGATATCGTTAAGCAACATAATTATTCCATTAAGGAAGCGGACGAAACCCACGAAAGAAAATTAAGAATTGAAGTAAACGCATTTAGCTCAAGCTCAATGAAATATTTATCAGCGGAAACTTTGTTTGCTAGTGACGGAATAGAGAAAGTGACAGACAGTGCGACTAAGTGATTCGCTGAACTTTTGTATTAAATCAATTTGTTGAGTGATTAGTTGGGGACAAGTTAGTTGCGGGCCGAGGCGGCGACGCGCCGGTGCCAGATTACCTTTCGCTAATTCAATTACAACTGTTACTGCGACTGTTACGCCAGTTTGTACGGAATAACTATCGTGTATTGTTTGTGTTCGTGGCTCGGAATGATAATCTGCCAGTGCCGCGTGTTTAATTGTGATCATTTCTGCTTCAATGTTTTGCTTTTGTAATATCGTTTGCTTCTTTCGCTTTATTTATTTCGGTTAGTTTTCTGTATATTGTCTCTTAATATTGTTTTTTTAAATATATTGAATAGAAAGTTAAATAAATTTAAAGTGCTATATTTCATTGTTTTTTACAAGTCTATCTCGTGGGGTTTATTTCATCTCTATGAATCTCCACTGATGCCCAAAAAATACAGACGAATATTATTCTACCTTTCTAAGGCTTTTATTTTAATGTTTTAAAGTGCTATTTATTTTTTAAAACGAGGCCTAAAATCCTTTGGCAGCATATGAAGATATGAATATTAAATACACTTTCATTACAACGCTTTTTGCTTACAATGTTTTCGTATTATTTAATGTAATATGCATAATATTACGTATCGTTATTCAATGTTAGCTTGAGTGTTTGTCGTACAGAGGCCAGTGGGTGCGGTACGGGGTCACGTGACTCGATAAATGACCGGCACTTTTATTTAACCTCCGAGGTTTTCTATTTACAGAACATCAGGTAGCCGTCGCCAGCGAGTCCGCTGACCCGCCTCCTAATAAAACTAATGAACGAACATCACGAATATTCCCAGCGGCTAATTGCTTTCTGTGGACTTATTGAACGTAATTACTTCTGAATAATCGTGTGTGTGTGCTTATGTACGTACGTAAGAAGTTATACTTATTTTTAAGATAAACGTCAATTATTTTTACAATGGCCTATCACTCACTGCCATTTATAATTTCATCATAAACCATGTATTTAATATTGACACATGTAATAATGAATTATTATTTTTTATCTCTACTGGTATAAAACATATGTTGTAGATTTATGTTTATTTTAGAACCTACTTTGACTATAATTACGAGTTGTCACGGAAATTTGACAGATAGTTAATAGCTAACATCATCATGTCGATGTCGGGGCGCGCGCGCATCTCAATAATATTACTCTCATTTTCCAAACGTACAAAAGAAGTATAACTTCGATAATGAACGGAGTGTACATGTTCATGAATTAGATAAGGCGTAACTTCTCTTTGTGTCGTCCGGTTTTATTGCTTCTTCTTGTTGTTTGATTTGTGTGGTCAGTGCCCCTGGCCGGAACATTTTGAAGTATCGTATAGTAATTCTCGTATAGTAAAGTAAACGTTTACCGCTGTGAAAATTTAGTTCCAAATACGCTCACAATGGCGCTGTTTAAATTCCCATACAAAATTTTACTATTACTATTCTATTACGATACTGCAAAATGTTCCGGCTAGGGACACAGATGTTAATGTTGATAATTGAGCATCATATATGAATACGCCAGAACGTCGCTGCTTAGATGATTGATGAATTTATGAGATAATATGCAGGTTTGATCTATTAATAACATCTTGAACGGTTACCAATCGAACAATCATTAGAAATAAGAATGACGATATCGGATACGAGCGTATTTTCAATAAAAAACGAGGGTCCCCCGATAAACGATTGTATAAGTTTAAACAACTTAGTGATAATTACCGATTAGAACAACTTTAAGCAATCAGCTCAATTTGTCCGTATCTGAGAAATACTTCGACTTAGTAAATGAGGTGCAAAGTTAGTTCGAAACTGTCATTGAGCAATTTTCTCATCTCGGCTCTGGCCATTCTATGTTAATTACGTATGTACGGACAAGACATGATATAAATCTATGCAAAATCCTCTGCTAATATCGTTATTCATTAGTATGCAAATCGCTCCACTACGGTATATTGAGTGAGCTGGCGGCGGGTTTCGTCATCGCTTATTTCGCTCCCGCTCTCGCTCTTCTCGCCCCGCCGTCGCTTATTCCGCCTTCGCTGGCGTTTATTCCGCCCCGCTGTAGTCTCGCCCGTGGACAATAAAAAGCTGATGTCGCGGCGGCGCGGCGGAGTGGCGCAGTCAAGTGAGCCATTAGACGGTGCGTCATTAATATGCGGGAGAGGTGCCTGCCCTCGCCTTCGCTCTTCACTGAAACTTTGCTCAAGCCTGATTATATGTACTAGAATATAATTATGTGTAAACATAATTTGTTCGTATGAAATGGATTATATATTAATTTTACGGCCTGGCGAAATATAAAAAACTCATAATTTAGTCATTTCACCCATAGCTTTTTTGCATTTTTTGTTGCAACTTGTAAGATCATTCTCACTCTCACTTCACGACATTCAGCCGGGGACCTTTATAGCATCAACACTTTCCTGTGATTTCGTGTCATGTAACCAAACCGTCTCAAGCAACACTCCTGAAGATTCCGCATGTTTGTAGTAGTGTGACACTGAAATGCACAAATTCTCAATGGAAAATATAGGTCAAATCTGCTTGCATGAATATTTATAATTAGAAAGTAGCATTCATCGTTAAGTTAGAGTCATTAGTTGTATAAGTGAGGCAGTGCGGTGCGCATTAGCGGTGCAATGATTAGAAGCAGGTGTGGAACGCAGCACTTATACGCCGCTCTAATGCTTCTGCCTTATTGTGCTTCCTTACAATCTCCCTCCCCTTCCTTCAATTTTTGGGGAGGAAGAACACTGTATGATGTATTCCTATAAGATATGGTACAAAAATGATACCTCCTTTTCTTAAATGACTTCAAACGGCATAATTTACCCGTTATTCAAATTATAATTTGGTGTTGAAGAGAGACTATCGCAGAGAAATGGGATAGTATAGAAGTGGGATCTATTACACCAGTAATATAGGATTATAACTTATGATTTCGAGTAATAACAACGCCGATTTGTGGCATACAGCAATATATTAACATACAACATATATTCCACGTTGCAAGCGATTATTTGGGTAAAGAAACCTATAAACTTCGTTTATCTGTTACGGATTTAATAAGAAATTTATTAAGTCTTTACTAACTGATAATAATTTCATAGACTCTTTTATTAAATTATACCAGACATTAAGCCAAGTTAAACAAAGTACATATATTAATGAAGTTTGCCAAGTTTGTTGGTAAATTCGTAACATCAATATTAACCACAAATTAAGTTTGCTTCGAAAAACTTCACCCTTTTCGGGGTGTATATCGAGCTCTGTTCATTACGCCTACTCATGAACCATCATATTATTATATCGCATACATGTGTATATACACGTCTGCGTAGGTACCCGAAGGAAAAGAATAGCTTTTACTAGGGCCACCCATATTTTGTGGTGGTTCAGTTTACTTTGTTGGCACAACGAAGTGTCTGCACTGCAATGTATGGTTTTGGTTCGCTAGTGGAAACAATTATGGTAGCCTTTTCGAAAGTGGATATTGAAAATCAGTTTTCGATACAAAAATCTTGCACAAACTAGATTGCGTGAGTTGAGAATCGAAGTCATGACATTATGGCTCACAGCCCAAATACGCTTCCGCTAGACCAATGAAAGATTACGGAACATAATTTCTTACTCAGTTTTACCGACAAAAAGTAAATTAGGCTCACCATGAAACAGCAACTTCTGAATAATAGTTTTTCTTTAACCTTCATAATTTTTTAGGGCTTGTAATTAATAGAGGAGCTTTTTTATGTAGTGCCTGTGTTAATATTCTGTGGTCTGTGTAAGCATTCAGCTTCGGCCCATCTTTAGCAAAAAACTAACCTTCGGTTGTAACCAATACGCGCCAGCGAGTAAAAGTAAATAAAGTTTATATGTAATTCACATTATTTTCAAGAGTATTTTTTCTTGTAAACTGTAGATTAATTTATTTAATTTCCTTAAGTTTTATTGTATTTATGTAAGTTGGCAAGAAACTATTTATTCTTTTAGTCAAATTGAACTGTCTTTTGGACTTATAAACCTTCGTCTTAGCCGAAAATAGAATATCGGTCGGACACTATTTAGATGTTATTTACGCCGCGGGTCATGCAATGCATATAAGCATCTTGTGGAGCCGTTATAAATGTTCTATCTTTATTGAACCTTTAAATTGTGGTTTGTTTGAGGCGCGGAGGGTATATTATAAAAACAAGTTGTTTTTGTATATTTTATTATTCATTAAAATCGTAAGCGTTTATTATCGATGCAAACAATTGTGGAGTTGTAAATAATTATTTTTTAAGTATGCTTTTGTTTACTTTGTTTATTTTTTAGCACATTTCACGAACTGCTTCGATGTTATTTAAAATTGTGTTTTATTAGACAGATGGAAATTATTTCCAAAATTTAAAATGCCATAAAATTTTCTTTTTTATCATCATTTTGTATGAAATTTTAACATTTTTTTATACATAAAACTAGTATTATTATTTCTATCTTATCTTTATTACAGGATTACCTGTTGTTGGTGTAAAATGATTATCGAATTTACGAATAAACGACGCTGCAAATATGTGTGATAGCCCTATAGTAAAGGCTGTCAAATGATACCAGCACTGTCCCCAGAGCTTCGGCTTCATCATTGAGATTCGATGACGCTATATCGACGTGAGGTCCCCAGCGAGTCCCCGCGAGTCCCCGCGAGTCCCATGAGTCTCGCGCGCGTGCCTCATGCAAATTGACCTCTTTGTGAATAAACCGGCGGAACAGGCGCCAAATATTTTATCCGAGCACGGTGACGACTACGTGACACCCGCACTGTGTTTTTGTCTCAGATAAAATATGACGTCTTTGTGAAAGATTTGCTGAGTAGGCGAAGGTTTTATGCATACTTTGTTGATTTATTGGTTTGGAAAATGTGTAATAGTACGTTTCTTGAGTAATGTTTTCACTTTAAAATACCTTGACAAAGTATTGTGTGTATGAATATGAAAATCACCGCCCGGTAACAGATCGATCTCATGTGTAGCATTCTTTAATAAATCCTTTATATTTTTGTATCTAATATGTTCATGGCACGGTCACGGTTTGATACAATGTAGTAGGCAGAGATTCCTTATACAGAAATAGTGGAATATTAAAATAATTTGGAACTAAAGTGTAGTCTTTGTAAAAGTAAGCTACGTTTTTAGTACTAAGAAAATGAGTACGCCCTTATCGGCCATTCAAATCTTTTTAGTGGCCATTACACAGTTATTCAGGTCTTATTATCGACATTACAATAATAATAAATATTGTTTATTGTACACTTTAGACACATTTATACTGATTAATATGATAGCACATAATTAAATTTAAATGTACCATCGACGGCCTTTACGCAAATAACATTTTGTTACAAGCTACCTTTGGATATTTGTTGTAATATTTATTTCATGTTGTTCAATTCTACTCATATCATAAATGCAAATGTTTTTGCGAATGGATAATGTATGGGTGTGTGTTGCTCGTTCGCGAAAACCTATTGAATGGATTTTGATGATTTTTTTAGTGTAAATTTGACAGTATTATCACTTACTTAAAAGAGTAAAAAATAGGCTATAATTTATTGTTTAATAAACTGCGATTAGCACAATCTTTACAGTCATCAAAGCACAACTCCAACAAACACGATCAATTATCTCAATAACATCGTGGAACGTTAAACATTAAAACCAAATCCAAGTGAAGAGTGGGCAGATCGTAGCTCAGACAATGGTGGCGCGACAAAAGCCTCACAAACAACGACAGCGGTTAGAAATATTCATCTGCTATTTGTTGAATTACAAAGCGGGAGCTCTCGAGTCTTGAGTTAAACGCGAAGGTTCATAAGCCGAGAGCACAATGCCTCGCTCCGAGGGACCGTTTAGTATTAATTGCGCAGCGTTTAATTTACATTCAGGCTTGGAGACCGGCCGCATATTGCACAGTCTTCGCTGTGTCTGATCAAGCGATGAGACTAGTGACACACATCTATATACTCGAGTAGAGACACGTTGGCATAGGCATTCCTTAATAGTCATCTGTGTAGGACAAAGGTTTTATTAAATAGTCATTTAAGAGTAGGGTGAAGATAAGATAGAACTGCCTCGGTGGCGTAGTTGTATTACGGTACGGTTACAAAGCTGAGATCTCGGGTTCGAGTCCCGAGTCGGGCAAAGTGATATTGGATTTTCCTTTTCATTATCAGCCCGGAGTTAGGAATTTGTGCCCGATATGGCGATAGGCTCGCCCCCTATCACATCGTGGGACGGAACATACAAGGCGAAATGTGGGTGTCCTGGTGGCGCCTCTGCCTACTCCTTCAGCCATAAAGGCGTGATTTTATGTATGTATGTGAAGATAAGACTTGCAGGAAGTCGCTGGGTGCAGGCCGTGTCCAACAGGGCGATGTGGAGAACCTTGGAGGAGACTTATGTTCAGCAGTGCAACTGGTGTGGCTGAAGAGAGAGATAGAAAAGGAAGACTAGATGGTAGGTTAAAATCGATTTAAAATCTATATTAATCTATCTATTCGTTTGATGATTTGATTTATGTGATAAGGAACGAAGTATTGTATACAGAAACTTTAAGACGAGTGTCAACAAAATCAGTATCATTCAATAAATCTATTATTGTCATAATTAGCAATTAACATCTACGTGAGATGATTAACTGGCGTTTGTTGGAGATTTTATTTATTTTTATTTTTATTTTTTGGACAACAAACAGTCGTGTACATCAACAACAAAGATTATAATTATGTTTACAACTTACAGACTTTGAGTGCCAACACTTAACTTATAAAGCTAGATATTACATTACAAATAAAAAGGATCACAATATAAACTATGCACACATATCATTTGTGTACATATTATTAAGTATCTAACAATACAAAACTAATTACATAGCGTTTTAGCATTTTAGGTTTGAAAAGTGCACCTATCATCTGCGCTGATGACTAACGGCCTTATACATAGACAGTTTATAACCTATTTTAGTTATCGAATGTTTTGTCTTCTTCGCTCAAACTGAATTCAAAAGACATTTTTGTAAAAATCACCACATTGTAAACTGGTTTTGAAAAGAGCAACACTAGAGTTTCTTGCCCGTTCTTCTCTAGTGAAAACCGCTTTCCGAACCGTATGATAGTTCAAAAAATGACTGAATCTAAACAATGTTGAACATTTTAATGGATTCAATAAATTATTTTTATTCGAACGGGACAACATATTCGATAACTAAAATTGGTTTAAAAAATGTCTATGAATAAGGCCGTTAATAGACCGATTCGTGCGTGACACATACGGCCGCATTTTGGACGGGTAAACCCTATGCCTGTATGTGTTTTTGTACTGTATATAGTATATACACATATTTTATGAAGGTACACGCTTGGAAACGTGTTGGAAACCGCGTTGTTGCTAGGTATTATTCATTTGGAAAATTTTATCGAATCAAATTCTACGAAACGCTAATGATGTTTACTGAAGACGCGTTCTTAGAAATAATATAATATAATAAATTTAATTAAATCAATGTATTTCTGATTGGGGTTGTATGGGAAGTACGGTAGAGAAGTAAGTTAGTATGCACACGCTAGGGTTATCCTGGAATAACTATTTTAATGATAAACTTAAATTATTAGACTACTATTATTAGAATCGGTTAATACATATGAAACCATAGGTACCATAAATTATTTTATTGGGCATTGTGGTTCATGCTATTATCTACTATTCTGAATTTGCATCTAAAAACTTCTTCCCACGAATATGGACCAGACTGTTGTATTATTTCTTGTCAGATCAACAATAGACACAGTTAAAATATGCAAGATGTTGCTAGGTTATACGTCGGTTCGCAAGTCATGGCAGACAGGCGGGGTGTACGGCAGGTGAGCTGGGGTTAGTGACGACCCCTGGGACTGGCGTAGATAATGTCGATGTATCGAACACGTGAAGACTGAGCAAGGAAAATGGATGGTGTAAGTGTTAGGCGATAGTGGAACTGTTTTATGATATTTCGAAGTGTAAAAAGTTTTCGTAAAATTACTGGCTGGAGTTAGATAATAAAAGCCGAGGATAATTCACAGAGGCGTGCATGTAGAAACAAAAATACTCTGTAGTGGATTGTGAAAGGCTGGTGATGAGAGAAAATAATCAGGTTTTGCGTGGATGGTTACGTTATATAAAATACAACCTATTCACAAGTTAATAAGAAAAATATATAGATATGTTGCAAAATTAAACCTGTACTTTGGCAAGTTTTCCGCAATTCCTATAACCTCGAAAACTAACGACGTCATAATACGATCATTCAATGTCAGTAAGTGACACTGCGTAACAATATATTTGCGTGAAATCTCGCTACCTCCGTGTGGCGCATGTCACAGGCGGAGGCGGTTTCGCTATTAGCTTTTATATACACGTCGGAATTTATCGTCCACGCCACATCACACCTATTGTTGCGACGGAATATCACGTCATCTGTGTTGTGTTATGTCTAGGATAATAGAACAATGTGCAAATTGTAATAAATGGTTTTATTTATGTACAAACTAACTTGATAGTTGCTGGTGGTAGTACATCCGTAATTACCCAGACAGCGACCACCATACACAGCGGTTAATATGGCATTTTAGTGACCCATGCACGTGCGTCGAGTGATGCAAGCACATGTAAGGCCGGCACAATTGTGTCGATCGGCGAAAGTTAACCATCTCACGCCAGTGGATCCTCTCTCGGCTGGACTAAACTTACCATAAAATACATTTTCGTGCCGGGATAAAAGAGCATTATCTATTATAAACAACTTAGACTGTTCTTGAATAAACAATGAACTGACTTCTGACTGTTTCTTTAGTTTTGTACTTAGACTGTTCTTGAATAAACAATGAACTTTTTGTCTACTAGAACTTTAAGGCGTCGTTCTCAGAATTCTATATACTTCACTTAAGAGGTTTCATTCAGTTCCTAGGATCCACTAATTAGGTGAATTAAACTATAAATTTTCTTAGTACTTGAAATTTAATAATCTCAACCGCACGCGCATATTTGGTTCAGACGATCCTAACAATTCACTGAGGGTTTTAGCTGCGATCTGTGAAGTCTTGGCTTCGGGGAAATCACTTTTTGTTCGTTTTTTGGTTACATAAATCTCATATTAGTTGCCTGGGACTAGAATGTGTACCTTATATTGTGATACATACACACCGGTGCCTGTACCGGTTCCATTTGTGATACATGTGTAAGCATATTCATATTTATTTATTTTTATTAAGAAGAATGGCGAGACGAGCATGTTTCGCCTTATGGTAAGCGATACGACCGCTCATGGACAGTAGCAAAACCAAACAACAACATGAATTATAAAGCAATGCTCGGCATTCCACTGCGTTCGCCATCTTGAGACATAAGGTTCAGTCTCATTATGTCCAGTAGTTACTCTGGCTACAATGTCCTTCAAACCGGAACACAGTGCATTTACTCTGCTATTTGGTCGGAGAAATAGACATTGCGGTGGTACCTACATAGGCGGCCTGCCACATATGAGAGACCTACCACCAGTAAACACCAGTATTACAGGGAACTTAACGGTAACACCCAATGTGTTGAGTATAAGCTTCAGTTCTATCTAGTAACGGGCCCCTCATTTTTTCTCATACACTTAAGCCTTACATAACTATATTAGGGCCCCAATTCCCTTTCGGCCCACGTAGGCACAATGAAAGCACAAGGGCTTATTGCAAATACCGCCGCGGATTCCCTTGCAAAGCCAGTTACGCCGCCTTCGTGAGGAGAACCAAACGTTTGACCCAACCACACTCGTCCAACGTGAAAATTCTGCCAACATTGGTAAAAATTATATTTTCCGTTAAATAAAAGAAAGGTACATACATACATAAAGTCACGCCTTTTTCACAGAAGGGGTAGGCAGAGGCCCAACCATGACACTTGCGATTCGCCTTGTATTTTTCGTGCCACGGTGTGATAGGGGGCGAGCCTTTCGCTATATCGGACACAAATTCCTGACTCCGGATAGTGAATAGAAAAAACAATTTTTTTTTTTCCCAACCCAGCATTCAAACCGGAAACCTCAGCGTTGTAATCGTACCGTAGTACAGCTGCGCCACCGAGGCAGTCGAGACAGGTGTTGGACCAATTTGGAGCCAACATATAAAGCCAGCGGTAAGCGGAGGTATTTCTATCGGTCGGCACCTTCGCTCCTTGATCATAATTTATGTGAGCCGAAGTGTCACAATTAGGTGCGCAATATATCATCACGCAGGCGCTGGACGGGGCGGGCAGCGCATTAACTTGTCTAACTGCTGATGTTGTAATTGCAAAATTTGATTCAGGTAAAGGTGTGGGCGATTTAGGACGTCAATGTGATGATTTGTGTTGGAAAGAATTCAAATTCACACATTTGTTTTTACTAATAAATAATACATCTAACAGTGACATAAGCCGCCCTGGCTTTACGTTAAAAGTTATTAAGTTTTGTGACGTAGATATCAGAGATACTGAGAAAGTTTTCAGTCTTACAAAGTCCAGAAACGAATAGGTATTTGTAAGACACAAACATTTGCCTCGCTATGGATATCGAATCTGTGGCTTCTGGTTTCTCAACTGGTCCTATGTTGTAAAGCATTAAGCTGTATATCTTAATATACATACATTCATATATATATAAACTCACGCCTTTATCTCAGAAGGGGTAGGCAGAGGCGCCACCAGGACACCCACATTTCGCCTTGTATGTTCCGTCCCA
Source organism: Deilephila porcellus (assembly GCA_905220455.2). Taxonomy (NCBI): domain Eukaryota; kingdom Metazoa; phylum Arthropoda; class Insecta; order Lepidoptera; family Sphingidae; genus Deilephila; species Deilephila porcellus. Next base: position 15,621,839 of record LR999977.1, on the reverse strand, counting down.
TGATGTGATAGGGGGCGAGCCTATCGTCATATCGGGCACAAATTCCTGACTCCGGGCTGATAATTATTAGAAAAAGTATTGGCCGACTTTGGCCACTTTGCCCGACCCGGGATTCGAACCCGAGACTTCAGCTTTGTAGTCGTACCGTAGTACAACTACGCCACCGAGGCAGTCATCTTAATATAACTTATTAATAATTAAACACGACGTCTTGGAAACTGCACATCCATCGCAAACAAAGCGCAACTGTATCCATGCTAAATGTTTAATACTTCATGAAGGCAGCTGACAAGTTCGTCCTCGTGTTTGCGACAAAACGACTCGACGCCAAGTACAACTTCACACCGACTCACACAAATATATTTATGCAGACGCAGCGCAACTTTTACACTGCGTCAACTTGGAGTTGTATATACCACTTTATACTTAGAAGGCACTTGATATACTAATGAGGCATTTGCTTATGAATGTATTGTGTAATGAGGAAGATTGATTGGATTGTTCTTACGACATAGAGAAATAAATACACCCATCAGTCACATACATAGTCTTGACCCCACGCTAAGATCGTGTGTTGTGTCGTGGGTATCATTAACTACTAGGGGCTTTTCGGTCTCACAAACGCCCAGACCCGAAACAAATAGTTATGGCGCACACAAATATTTGTCTCGGCGCGGGATTAAACTGTCTGTATAGCTTGTCTTAACTATAAAACAAACCATCACAGTATTCGCTAACGACACAAGTACTAACTTTAGTGTGTGATATCTGCAAGTTGTGAATTATAATGTAATTAAATAAAATATAAAGGATACTCCACCAAGTAAACATTTTTAAACAGCATAAAACTGGTATGACGAATTTCGTAACTTTCTTTTAGCTTTTACTGTCAGCGAGATTACCAGATAAATCGCCGTATTCTATTCATTACCTTATTTTACCATCCCGTAACGATGGCAACGCATATAGATCAAGATCTTGGTTTCCAGATCTTGTTGGTGTTCTCAGACGTCAATTAAAACATTTTACCAAAACAACTTAATCATTTCCATTAAATCTGCCTGTTTAACTTTGTATACACAGAAAATTCCCGAGATTCGTTTTATAGATTTCTTTTGTAAATATTTTTTTAACTACAAAAATATATTTTTGTTTATCGTTTTAACATAGGCTACGCACACATCTCTATATAGTTTAATGATGTCTTTTTACGTATAAAAGAATAGATGAAATACCATTGCGAAAATAATAAATTAAAATATTTTTTATTGCAATGAATGGCGAGACTAGCATGCCATTCGCCTGATGGTAAGCAATACGACCGCTCATGACAGTGCAAAACCAAACAACACCATGAATTACAAAGCAATGCTTCATATTCCACTGCGCTCGCCATCCTGAGATATAAGATGTTAATTCTCATTATGTCCCGTAGTTACTCTGGCTACGATGTCCTTCAAAACAGTGCATTTACTGTTTGGCGGAAGAAATAAACATTGCGGTGGTACCTACCCAGGCGGCCTCCCACATATGAGCGAATTACCACCGGTAACCATTATAAAAATATATTTAAAATTACAAAATTATACAAAATCATGATGAATGAAAAAATAAATACGAGTATCAGAAATCTGTTTTCAAGTTACCGATACAGATGTTTAATTAATTTCGTATTTATATTGGCTCACTTGACCCGTGAGTTTATGTAATTGGAAGCGATTCTCCTGTACCAATAAGGCTCCGGATATTGGTTGGAATTAAAGGAATTTCATTAAAATATTATTTATTTATTTAAATCTTTATTGTACACAGTTAACAACAAAAATACACAATATACAATAGAAACAATAAAAAAAAAGTACAAATGGTGGTCTTATCGCTCTACAGCAATGTCTTACAGACAACCATGGGATGGATTTATAAGAAGGAGAGAGAGAGGGCAGTGTGAAAAATAAAGAATTAAAGCTATATAATAGTTATTAAACATATATAAATACACAAAAATACTATACACATATAACAGATAATCATAAATACATGTATACATATATACAAATAAATATAAACATACATATATATACTAAAATAAAACATATATTTAAAAAAGGCTTCATTCTCGCGCGAGTCGCTGTCACGAGTGCATGTGTCACATTATAAATTATCGTATTTAATTTCTCAAATTGTATTTTAATGAGTGACATTGATAAAAATGAGCTGTTTGATGACTCCAGTGGGAGTGATGTTATGGAGGAAGAGAGATTATTGGATAGCGAGCAACAAGTTTACTATGAATGCGGAGGCAGAGTAGAGAGAGATGGTGACAACAATAGTGATGCTATGGAGATTCAGAGGACGCAGGAGAAGAGAGCCCGGGAGGACAGTGAGGACACAGTAGGTGATAATGATGGTTTTACAACGGTCAGTAGAAAAAATAAACGATTTGCAAGGATTTTGTCCAAGAAAAATTACAATTCGGAAAAAAATCTGTCAAATGTCAATCATGACTCGTCAGTAGTACAATATGATGATCGAATAATAGTGTGCATTACGGGAAAGGAGATTCTATTGAAACAATTTGGTATGGCAAAGTTGTTGAAAAAGGAGGATGTTAACAAGATATTAAAGATTTATTATAAAACTCCTTATAGAGTGCTTGTGTATTTAGAAGACAAAATAAATGCGGAAAAACTCATTAATTTAAGCATATTTAAAACCATGGGCTATAGATGTCAGTATGCGAATGAAGTTAGTTTATCATATGGAGTAATAAAACAAATTGATTTGGAGACGAATGATGAGGAAATTTTAAGTAGTTTGGAGTGTGAAAAAGAGGTAGTTACAGTAAAGAGATTAAAACGGCAAACTAATAATGGAGAATGGGTAAACAGTGAGAGTGTACGCCTTTGTTTTAAAAGTCCGATCTTACCTCCGTATGTTTATATTTATGGCTGTAGGATAAAAGTTGAACCTTACACTTTTCCTGTTACCCAATGTTCTGGGTGTTGGAGGTATGGGCATATATTGAGATCATGTCCAACAAAAAAGATTTTATGCCCAAAATGTGGAGAAAGTCATAGTAATTGTGATACCACTAATTTTAAATGTTTAAATTGTAAGGGCGCGCACATGGCCCTGAATAAATCGTGTCCTATGTTTTTAAAAGAAAAGGCTATAAGAAAGTTTATGAGTGTAGAAAACTGCACCTATAGAAAAGCTTTGTCGATGTTTATGAATAAAAAGGCTGTATGTGAAAGACTCGACAATCTGAGAAGTCAAAGCGTGCAGTCTGCTAATAACCCTCAGAATAATAAGAGAACATCATATAGGAATGTGTTGGAGGGAGATACTCGTGTTAGTAATCATATGATATCTTGCAGTATGAGCAAAAATAATGAATATGTGAAGGATCAATATGTGAGGTATTCGCCAATTTTAGGTGAAAATTCATTGACTCGCGCGGAAAATAGAAATCCAAAAAAACAGTCAGTTTACAAAGAGTCACACAAACAGGAGTCAATTGCTTATTCGTCTGAAGAGGCAAGAAGTAATACAGAAGAAACTGGAAAAAGGCATAAATTTAGCCGTTTGAAAATCATTATGGATAGATTTAAGGAAATTTGTGCATCGAATTCGGAGTTGGATGTTAAGATTAAGTTGATATGTAGTTTTGTATTTGAAGAGTGTATTCGGGTTGTTGTAACATATTTTAAAGAGGGTGATATTATTAATAATCTTTTTGCTTGTTTATATAATGGATAGTGGTCAGAAAAAAGTAACGTTGAATATTTTACAGTGGAAGAAGTTATGAATTTATTGGTGGAGTGTAATCGGTTTCGAGATGCGAGACAACATATTGTGATGAAGACTCCAATGTCCGACCAGGCTTACAAGTTATTTTTCAGTTTTTTATGTTACGATTCTAATTTTTACGATATTATCTTTTAGTTTGTTTTAGTTTAATTGGTTGTTGAGAAATGTTAGATTTATGTTTTGCTTGTTTTTTTTTGTAATTCTCTTAATTTGTTGTGTAGATATTTATTTATAAGGTACGATGGGACTGCCATGTACTTCTTATTAGTATAAAAGTCCCTTAAATATTGCTGAATAAAAAAAAAAAAAAAAAAAAAAAGGCTTTATTAAATGTGTTACTGTTTATTTTTGAAAGTAAACTAAATAATAATATATATAGTATTTGGCCGAAGATAGAACTCATTCGCAAACTAATAGGCATTGGATTTTTTACCGTTGTGTACTGTGTTTCTGTTATAGAGTAGAGAAATGTACTCCGAAAGTCTTTTTGAAACTATGCGAGTAAATAAGACCGCTAATCCAATCCGCTCAAACAATGCGAATTTGTGGCACTGCGGACTTTTCAAGATTTGGGCCCTGATATAGTATCTATACTTAAAAAAAACTATGTAAAATGGCACTCAAGAATTTGTTCTGAGGCGCTGATCAAAACTTCCCCAATTCGTTTGACAACCGACTCAGTCGCACCACAGATACTATCAAACTGTTTCAATCCCTGATTCCAATGGTGAGTAGTGCAGACCACACCGGTGTTTGTGGGACGAGCCAGCATGTAGCTTGTAGTCTGTGGATCGATATCGATGATCGTGTCAGTGGCGGGACGCGGCGGCGAGCGCAGCCGGAGTTAATGCCCTTGTTTGTATGGCTTCTGGTGTCACACTGCTCGGGTTACTGGCTGGATCCACATTCTCTTGGTAACATGATTATTGAGCGATAGTTGGTAGACTCGATTGATAAATTAGGGGTCGTATATTCGAATTTCATATACTAACCTGAGGTTTCGGAGTTGGGTATGTATTCATGATTGCTTTTCGCTAAAACTTTAACTATAACTGATAAAGTGTCCTCTCGAAATAAGACGCTGTCCAGACCGTTTCTATGGTTAACTCCGGGATGCAAAAAACCGTATCTTAATCTTTTTACATTAAATAGAGTAATAACATAATCAAATACCTCATATTACTTACTCTGCCCTTGCATGAGGACGGCGTAATTTTTGTTCATGCCACAAGTTTCCCTTAGGGTTTCACTGCCGGTCGATTACGTTTTGTTAACTCTCGGGATATTATCTAATTCTGCGTTGAATTACAATTATTATAATCTGCGCAGAATACATTTCTGAACGAAAATATTGACTTTACAGGGTAAACAAATCAATATATGTAGAGTCAATCATAATTTCGGGTATATTATATTTTGTAGAAAGAAAACGTCATTAATTTCCTCATTTTTTGTTGTATTGAAAAGTTCTTAGGTTTCTCAACTTAGCATTCTAAGAATTTGATTCCAGTCTCTCGTCGGAAATTAATTTTGATTTATTTCACTCTACACAATCGCCTTTAGTACTTTCTGTGAGTCATTTTAACTTAAAACCTATTACATAAAACATTTCAAGTTTGATCTGTCTAAGAAATAGTAAAAATAAACTTCTCTTTTCTGTCTCGTCTGCAAGAAAAAGGTTCGGACTAAAACACACCTTGGATCGTTTGTCTTTCGTTTTGTTGGACAAAAAGTAAGAATTTCCCCGAGCCGAGTTTCGTTTAAACCGCACCGCTCACCGAAATCTTACGTTTTTTTTGGATCTTGTATTTAATTAAAGCAATTTGCGTAGTTTTCTACGCTTCGTTTTTATTAATTTTAATTTGTACGGTTCTGGACCAAGGACCAACAGACTTGTTAAAGCTTTGCAATAAAATTTAATTATACAAAAAATTCAGGTAAGTAGATTTTAATATTTACACATAACAAGCAAATTGAATTCCTGACGCCACAATAAGATTTAAGGCGAAGGTATCAAAAACTACGCGAAACTTGCTCGTCCAACAGCACACTGACCTGAAACAAATATTTCTGGTTTAGATAAACCTTTATTACTATGCACGGATCCAATTGCGTGGCGTCTAGTAGTTCAAGTGTCGTGTTAACCAATTACGTCACGCAGACTGTTAATATTACCGAAATTCCTGTCTCGAAAGTGTGATTAATGATCTTTTTCCAACGCAGAATATTGGCACATTATACCGGCACGAAAAACTTCAGACAGATTGCTTCTGCTATCAGATTGATAAGAATAATAACGTTGCGTTATAAGAAGTGGCGTAAATAAAGAATTTTTTAAACAAGCTAGTGTTCTTGAGCTGTGTGTTGTTATGGGTATTGATTGTTTCCACTCCAGTACGTCCCGATTGAGACAGGGCTGTCAGGTAGATATATTATTGACCTAATACGATATTTTTTGGTATTTGGGTTTACTTAATAATGTAAACTAAACTGTGTCAAAAATATTAGTGGTGCTGGAAGAATATTCGTATCTGCTCCGATAGCCTCCATGGCACGCGTTGGTGAAAAATCCGTTGTATTCAGCCTGTTATATCCAGTTTCGACCAGACGTGCTCAAAAGTGTCAATGAACGACAGATCATTTTATGGTTCAAGAATAAGAAAACATCTATAAGGCCATTAACAACTGAGAATGTGGTTAACCTTAAAGTACTGATAGCCCTATTCGTAGAAACGACACATCGGATACGGCAATTATTACGGCTGCTACACATCCGAAGAAACTATTAGCCAATGATCTCTTAATTAGATCCGTTTCAAGAACCACCGGGGCATAGCAACACGAGCCAACACCAAGTAGTAAGAAATTATAAAAAGATGGATTCTCAGACAGAACAACAGAATTGATAGAATTAAAATTGTGCGCAGAATTAGTATTTCTCTACAGGTGTATTTTTAATTGTATAACGTTCTCCTCTCAAGAGAAATAGTTTTATGTGGATTCAGGATAGGTCTGTTCTGTTCTTTACCTGGATATATCGATATCTCTATTTTCCTGGATAGTTATAATTAAAGAAGAGCATTTGATGCGTTGCCTTCGTCAATCATATTCGATCTTTCGACAGTCTTCTCAGAATATGAAACGACAATAAAGCGATACTTCACGTCAATGCTGTATGAGACTGTATCTTTTCAAGAGTTGCAGCACATCCCGACAATAGCAGGAATAAGTTGATTCGACATTCTTGCAATATTTATTATCTTTTTATCTAATCAGTAATAGTGTAGAAGACTCAGTACACCATATATCTCATAAATGTATTATTTTCTACCTTCTTAAGTTGGATCATCTATGGCGATACCTATGATGTTTTCATTGACTATTTCCCACCATGTGGTCCAGTGCTTTCGTTGCCGCGGCCATATCGCAAAAGTAGTATGACTTTCAAAAAGTCACATTATAAGAAGGTCAACAAATTCAATACGTAAAAGAGCGAACTCACAATAACACGCACGGCCTGTGATCGGAGAGTTTTAAAGACGTTTATCAAATCCTTCGTAGCGGGCAAGTTTATTGGCTCGAAGTCTGCAGCTCCTTGTGCCTCGGAAACTACATTACGCCGTGCATGCTTCGCTTGCCGTCAAAGTGGACATCCGATGCACCCTACTAGAAGTACTTTGTATTATATCCATTGAGTTGTCTCTGTTTTACAATTGAATTGTTGGCGTGGAGTAGCGTATTAGTATCAATATTCAGCAACAGCAGTTCTCAACACCAGCAGGAGTCTCTCATTACAGCGAAACTTGGCGGTTAATTGTCTGTACAGCGTTTATTAAAAATTGTTCAGGTACGTGAAATAGATAATACAGGAGCTGCTGCACTGCTCCACATTATTCCTGGAGTATACCACGAGTTCATGTGAAACAGGTAACACGGAGTTTTATGACGAGTGGCGCCATAACCGTTCCGCGCGAGTGCACTGCTGTAACACGCTCGTGATAACAATCGTTTTAACGTATGAAAACGTGCATTTTTTATTAGTACTGGCACGCGGTGAGTGGGTAGTTGTTACAACGCATACAAAAATAGGACGTTAAAGTTTAATCTATTTATATATGGTTAAAAAAGTACTATATTGTCGTTATGTACACTTTAAGGGAGATCTTTTGCAAAATGTATATCTCCCGCAGATTTCATTATAATTGTTATTGAAATCCAAAATATCATAGTTGTAGGGACTTCTTCATTGAAAACTCTAAGATTTAACATATTATGCAGTTTTTAAATAGCTGTTACAAGGTTTTTATGATACTCATTTAGGTAGCTCCATTTCTTTTCATTCAAACTTGTTAGCTGCCTTAAACAGATTGGGTATCTCTCTCTTTTCCCCATTTTTTTGTTTTTAACTTAAACATCTTATCACAAGGTGGTGGAACCTAACTCTTAATATATGCGTACTGGTGGTATGAAACACAAATTACCTCATAACACGTAATTATAAAACCGCATAAGTAGATTACTCTGATCCTAGTTAGTAAAAGTATGAACTGGCTTACAGAGGAAAGCTCGTAGACTCGTTTAATTTCCTTTTAAAAGTTAGCTTCGGTTAATCCGCGGCGGCTGGAACAAGACGTTGATATTCACAATGGGCAACAATAGGCTTGGTGTTGTTTCATTTACTACTTCGACTGTGAATGACTGTGCTGTGTCGCTCTTTTGCTAAGTTAGAATATATTGTTGCTAACTTGCTTTGTTTGTTCTTCTTTTAGCTCTGTTACTTTGAGTCAGTCAGGCCATGCTTTCCCTTTACTAAGTTAAGCTGCAGGCTGTGAATCGTGGGTGAATCTGTAAATCTATAAAAGGTTTATTCGACTGTCAATCCCCACCAATGAAACATATGTACACATATTTATACATATGTAAATGTACACTCATTTAAACATCAGGCCTTTTTTCGAGAACGAGTTATCAGAAGTGTTAACATGACACCCATGAAACAAATATTAATAAATTATGCAACATTTGTCTCCGTGCAGAATTCATACTTGTAGCCTCTCGTTTCGTTGCCGGTAAAGTAAGTTTTGAAGGCGTCATAATAATAAATATGTAGATAAATATAGATGGACTATAAAGTACTTATACTAGGGAATCATCGGGAGGTAGTATAATGGGAGTTTTATACAGAAATAACATGGTGCAGTGTGGCGAGTCAGCGGCGCGGAAATAGCGGGCGCTCGCTGTACGTGTCACGTGACACACACTACTGACGTGTCATCAAGCTAAACTGTAAATATTTGTTTTGATATTATGTTTATTCGATATCCTTCTAATATTCTGAAAGTCTATGAGGTGTTCGTTACTTTATTAAAATAAAACTACTACGATAACGGATTCTGCGATTGTTCGTTTTGATTTTTTTTGCCATTTAGCCTCTTTTATTTTCTTTGAACTTATAAAGTAGAGGGTCCATGTGACTGGATAAAACTTATCAACCAAATACTTTTTAGTTTTTACATTAATTGTAAGAAAATATATTTTGTTGTTGCTGTGTAAGTGTCTGTATAATGCAGAAAATATAAAACGATTATCGCCACGGCACCATCAGCAAACATGTTCATAACAATACAAAAAGAGATTGTTTGTATTCAACACCGGAACACTCGGAAATGTTCTCGCGTGGTGTATTCGATGCATTTCCCGCCCTCGGGGCAGCCTGCTCGCTGCAACATAAAGTACAATCGAGTTGGCGATACACCCCCCTCCCTTGCTCTCCCCCTACACCCCGCACACTTACACCCCATTCAATTACCTACAAACCTAAATCGCTTTCCGCTAATAAAAATCCGATATCTGCTTGAATGAAGAGTGGTGCGTTTAACTGCGCTCTTGTCTTTGTTTCCAACCGAATGGGGCGTTTAGTAGTTAAAACCGGAGACAAAGAGGCCGAATGTAAAGGTTCAAAGTGGATTTAAAGCCTTTGGCTTGAAGGTTTAGAGGTGGGAGAGGTTTAATGTTTAAGTTTACAATATTAATGAGCTTCTAAAATAGGGTGATACTGGAAATTGGCTTTAATTAACAGCTTTGGTCTCACAGTTCAAGTGGTGACTAAAATTGCTGGAGCTCACATAATCTTTTCTTTCCTTTGCCTTTCCCAATTTATTATACATGTCGGCAACGGGTCTGGATGTCTGAGTGTTCTAGGTGGCTAGATGAACATTTTGTTATAGGATAAACCGCTGGTTCATTTGCTTTTGTTTTTCCTATTCTATTATCAAAACCAAATATGATGATATCGTATCCAAAGTAGATAACGACAACATAAATATAACACCCAGGAGGTGTTATATTTATGTTGTGTGTATACAGTAAACAGAATTTGACCGTGTTTTTTTTGGCATCAAACTTCGCGATACGTCCAATGTTACACATGGACCAATCCCGAAATACCATATGTGTAGGATAATCTCTGATCTTATATTCTCATGAATATTTAATAATAATATTTACGAATGGACATGAGACTGTAATATCAAACTTTTTTGTAAAAGAAATTTCACTCGTACGAAAACGACACGGCCCAATTCCGAGAAAATTAATTTTCATTGTTGTAAGATAAAGCGGCCAACGTGTGCATTTGCGAACATTATACAACCGAATCAAAAAGCCTTCTTAATAGTACAAAGGCTTGCCACAAGGTGCCTCTTTAAGTTTGCCGGAGTATATCAAATGCCATTACGTTAGGCCTTTAGTTTTTGCTAGTGGAAAATTGAAATATAAATTGATTCTGTTAGATAAAATTACATTATGTATGATGTCTGGAATTGTTCAACGAGATAGATGGTCTGGAATGTGGTACGAAAACTTTTTAATTGCCAGTTCGAATTTTATTTTAGATTTTAATTAATGTTTTAATTTCATAATTTTTCTAGAGGTTATAAAAAAAATGTTAATTAGTAGAACATTTATTTACTTTTTAATAGCTCCTTGCTTGTGGCTTGCATGGTCAAATTAAATAATTTGAAATTAATCCTATCTTAAAATGTCGTCAGACGTGCTTACTGTCAGGCGAGCTCAAGTAGTCTATGCGATCAGAACATAGCACCACAATTATTTAGCATGGCTCTGTATGAAATAATAAAAAAACTACTGACCGTATTCTACTCACCAGGGAATTAAATCAGCGTTGAATGTTGTTATTCTAGTTATTTGTTGGCGGTATAAGCTGTTCGCGGCTGAAAGTGTACGAGTAATTAATTCTACTTATAAACGGAGTTACCACTACTTACTGCCTCGACAACTATTTGGAAATATCCTTAATGTACTTCAAATATGTATTCAGCTGTTATTATATTTCATACTTCATTTTATTTCATGTTAAATCGATGATGCTGTTGAATTGGCTTTTTTGATCACGCTAGTACTAACGTTCTAACTCTATTTTCTAACTAGTCATGGAATTCTATTCTCCTTTAAAAGTGATGAGATAGATTCTTAGGGCGCGATTTCTTTAGGCAAGTTGACGTCATATTTGACGACAAGTTCCTCACATTGAAATCTTGTTTTCGAGAGTGTTCAAATTGCATGGAAGTTTTACTTGAACAAGTGGAGATATTCAAAATTTAGTAGGACACTGGGTAGAAGACGTGCTGCTGTGGTTGTGGCTAAGTGCAGAATTAAATTTTCTCCTGCTGAGGTCTAACCGCCATTATGTTTTAATAATTTGTACCTACAACGAGAGACACCATGTCATTCGTTCGTAATTCAAAACATGTAACTTACCTGTGCGCGTTCAATTTGCGTATCACTTTAATAAAAATGTACAAGTTCAAACTACCCACATGCAAGTTGTAGTTTGTATGCAGGTTTGTTCAAGTTGCATGCATTTTGCAACTTGCATACAAGTAACTTGCCTAATGGAATAGCGCCGTAAATCTTTAAATTATGTAAAATATATTTACATCCATATTATTTTTGCATGGAAGTAACGCGACTTGTTTTATGATTCAAGCTATAGAACAGTTAAGTTTATAATTTTAGAAAATCGGCATTTAAATAACGCGCATAAAATGTAATACTTTGCCTAAAAATCATGCATATTTTATACCAATCATGCGAATATTATTACAAACGACAACATTATGGATAAAAGAGACTCCAAAAGCTACAGAAAGTTATGTATCAAAGTGAAATGTCGATGTTATAAAATATTCAAACGTTTTTTCGCGAGTACGAAATAAATAAGTCCCATTATAACAGCTTCCAAGAAATGTACGTATTATCCTGATCTTTCCAAAGATTATTAGCTCAAGTATGTACCATTTACATGTAATGCCTTACAAAGCCGTCCTGAAGCGTAGAATTTCCGATTTTATTGCTAAAACGAATAATCTATGTTGCTTTCTATAACCTTGTAATACAAAAGCTCCATAAGTATTGTACATGAAACTTGATAACAAGAATGGTAGAAATATTATCCGATATATAATTTTGATCCCAACATTAGAAAGAAAAAGCCATAGGCCAATATATCAATAGGGTAATATTTTATTTTGTTAGATACTATGTAACATTGTAACTTTTTCAGTTAATTTATAATTGTAATGATTACAATTTCTACTATTATTTATCATTAAAATACATTTACTAAACTAGGGGCTGGCCCGGCTCCGCTCAGGTGCAGAATGCACTTGCCGTTTTATTTATTTTCAAACTCAATGTTGTCCGGTGTACTACGTTTTCGTCTCGTTATAACCCGTCCTGTCCGGTCTCATTCTCACTTAAGGCATTTTATCTTGTGCCATCCCATCTCTTTCGAGCTTAAAAAAGTAACAAATATGTTTTATATGAATTCCTTGCTCATCCCAGAGGAACACTACATTTTTCGGGATTAAAACTAGCCAATGTGTTAATCCATAACAAATTTAAGCGAAATTGGTTCAGCCGTTTCTGAGATTAGCGTGAACAAAGGCACAGACAAACATTTTAAAAATCATTGTTTTGGGTTCAATTACGTTCACACAGTCCCCCTTTAACAGTTTTACTCAAATATCTTCTATGCACAGACATCGATCAGTCACAAATTTATTATATGTATAGATATATTTACTGAAACAATATTTCATTTCCCGCATAATCCTTGTTCGGAACAGACAAGCGAGTGATCAAACAATGATATTAAATATACATATTTCATGCGAGAGCAATTACGTTGTTAGCCCACATCGAGTCTACATCGCGTGGAACAACACGTCCCTTGATAACATTTTAATATTACCGAATAAGTACTGTTACACACATATATAAACTCACGTCTTTTTTCAGAAGGGTAGACAGAGGTGCTATCCGGTCACCCGAATTTCACTTTTTATGTCGCGTCCCACGATGGGATAGGGGGCGAGCTTATCGCCATATCGGGCACAAATTCCTGACTTCGGGCTGATAATGAATAGAAAAATCCAATACCACTATGCACTCTTAATTTACTGGGAGAGAGCATTTTAAATATTTTGTAAGTATATCTTTTAATTACATAATTGCATTAATTAGTTGTTTCCTATATTTGGCTAGTTTCGTTATCACTATTCTGTGTAATTTTGTTTGTAAATTAGGTACAATGTATTATACCATTTTCAAGTATCTGTTGTAGCATTACATGTTGTTGTAGTTAATACTGCTGTAAATCTTCCGATGTTTACATTGTATGATACTGATAGTGGTGGGATATTGAGTATTGTTAGGAATTAACTGGCTAGGTTTTGGTATAAATTGGATTATCATAGACAAGCTTAGGTAGGAGTAATATTCATTTTAGTTAGAAAAAAATGACACGCGGCTGATGTGGCCTTTTATGGACCAGTGCCATCGATGGAAACGGTTGCAAAACATATAAAAAACCACTGAGAGATGTGGAATTACAAGTATAATAACATATACAAATTGAATGTAATAATTTGGGCTGTTCATAGCTATAAACAGCGGCACGCCATTACTTCCGCGGACGTCGTAAATGTTTAGGAAGGGACGAAGTCGCAAGAAGCTCGCCATGCTCCACTGGACTTATCTCGTGATGTGTTGCTGCTATATCATGAAACATTTATATTAGCCACGGTTATTTATATCAACGCCGTACTTATTATTATGGTTTTCATCCTCCTTTCTGTATGGTTTACATATAGGCAAAAATCTGTTTCAATTCCAAGCAACATTGAATTTATTAAAGTGTTTCTTGTACTTGATACACAAAACAAAATCAATAAATTCAACGACGTGTATCTATACTTTGGAAACTATAAATAAACCTAAGATACAATGAGCTCACGACAGTATCGTCGAAGTGGTGAGCAAATGGGTCAAAATTGCTCCCCACATTTAGAGCTGATTTCAATCCGAAGATATAACAACCCTTTCGCCATGCAAGAATAAGAAAATACGAGTAAATCAGCATTAAAATGCTAAGACCAATAAGCAGTTAATAATAAATCCAGTCACGGAGTTGTTCCGAGTGATGATCTATGCTAGCGAAAAAATCGCTTTGCAAACGAAGCCAATTCTTATCAGAACATTTCTCACTCACACAGGAAAAACTGTCAACTGGCGAACTAAATATAATACCAAAGGGAAATATTTTTATATCGTGAAGTTAAAGCTCCATCTTTCGGAAACCTTTCCTAACGACTTGCTACGACAAACACCGTGTGACCTCTGATACACCAACAATTACACTCTTGAGTCTTAAGTATACGGGGTTCAAGTTTGACTGGATACTTAATATTGCCATATAATTATTTATGCACATTGAATCTGACACGATGTCGTTATCTAATGACATATGTCATACAGGAAGCACTCAACAGACCAATGTGAGTATGGTAATTAGAAATGTGTTAACTGGTGCGTAGACTCCAGACACGTGTATACGCGATGGTAATGTACTAAGTATGTAAACGTAGAAATAACATTCACCATTAATGTTTACGTAAATTATCTATTAAACCATTATCAAGCAGCCCTAATGATAATTGTTTTATTAATATTAAATACAGCAGTAAAACTGCCGCTGATGTAACTACAGTACATGCGAACGCAACAAGGGCACATCACACAAACAACCCACAGAAAAAGCATCGCAATCCGTCAGTTTAAATATATCCTAGCATCATTCTGTCTTATTACATTCAATAAGTAGTCGGCTGTGATTTATAGGCGGAGGAGAATGGGCCGAGACGGTCGCAGATTTGTTAAAGCGACGGAAATAATGTTGATGAAATGGAGGGATCTCGGAAAATATACGATTTGCCAGTCGATAAACGAAGCCTCCATTATTCCGTTACCTATTATTAGCTTATCGGCAAAATTAAACCAATCAAATCTACCGAGCCGTCCGGTCCCTTTGGAGCGCATGAATCGATTTCCATTCGTCAGGAATTCGTTCCCATACCGACGCGATCCTTCTCAAAGGAATTATTGAGAGTATTTTTCCAAAGTTCTGTATAAATTACGGGTAAGTGATTAGGAGTCCCGTTTTTATGCCTTTCGTGTGTGGAATGAGAACGAAGCGAATATGAGTGAATATTTTTTGTGCGGATTTATCTGAAGTAATGATCGCTCCGAGCCCGCGTCGGTACTCCCCGTCCGGCGAACACTTTGCGTGTGAACGTTGTCGGAGTTTCGCTGGTGTTTTGCCAAAGTGTTGTTCGTTTGTCAGCAGGGAACATCGCCTGCATCGGCATTGGAATGGACACAAAAGTATGGGAGGGCCAGATACACTTCCCAATTTCCTGCGCGTATTATTTTTTGCTCGGATTAATATAATCCACGGCGTATTGCGTGTTTTGTTTCCGACAGCTGAACATTTTCAATTATCTTAGTAATATTTTCTCGAAATTAAACTTTCAGTTTGGAGGGCGTTTCAATTAATTATATAGTCGGGTCGGGCGTGTGCGGGCCAAATAATACTCACGTAGCAATCGTTAAATTCGCTCACAGAGATATAATGTAGCCTTCGGACATCACAGCTTTATGGCTAATAAATATCTAAAACACAATGAATATCAATGCTCCGACACAGCCTCGCCGGCAGCGCTTGTGCGGTTCAATAGACGAGTACAATAATATTAACGTGTATTTAATTTCAAATTGTAAATCGTTAAATTTGTTACTAAAAAACGAATTTTAGAGTTCACATTGAAAATAGGTTGTAAAAACTACACAGCGAAAGTCTAAATTCAGAATTATTCAGTGTTTCGTTAGATGTTACAACAAAGCACACTCGAGGTCTAGGGTTATAATATTTTAAAATTCAATTTCTATATCAATTTACGGAGTGTCGGAGGCGTCTCGCGGGACGCCGCGAGCTCGTGACAAATCGTGCGGAGACGTGGCTCCTACCTCGCCGGTCTTAGAGGCCGGAATGGCTTGACGGACGAGCGGCGAGCACCGCGTTATTGATGCAGTTGTCAGCTGATATCTCTGTATAGCCATTGAGGCATGGCCCCGGGGGAAGTCGGCGAAAATGGGACACTCGATACCCTCGCACCGTTATCTGTTACGGTCGGTACGGTTGTGTATGTGGGTCGCGGGACGCCGTGGGAGACCGGGGCTCGCTCGTGATCGATGCATCGAGTACAATGCTACTGAGAGCTGGCTTGGCTGCTAATGTGTCTTAGTTAATGGCTTTGGCGCCACTAGATGGATTAGCCGTTGTCTCTTAATAAGACTTGTTTGTTTTGTGTTGCAATCTGCCGGTGGAATTATGTTTTAGAGATTCTCTGTATATTTCATAGAATCGTGCATAAGATTGCATTAGCGAGAACGAAACCAACATCATACTTTTAATGAAAATATTAATAAATCTTTTTTTATTAGTGTCAATCGCACGATAAACGAAATTGACTATTTAATAAAACTTGAAAAGTGTGGTTTTCTACTTCAGCGGTGTACTGTATAGTCAAATAACAACTTGATTGTGACGACAATAAAGTGGAATATACGTAAAACACGTTAGGCACTTATTACATGTACAATTTGTTTATAGGGTTGATGTAAATTGTGTATTATCTTTTATATTTTCCTCTTTCCGTATTTTACTTACAGTTTATCATGTTCAAGAGTAATAAAATATATTAAACTAGTAAGGAAAATTATAACGCGAACATTATTTCGCGGCAAAGAAACACGGAAATCAGATTCCAGGTATTTTTAATGATTTACGAAATATAAAAATAAACCTCATTTCGCAAATAAAAATATTTATAGATCGGATTAATTTAAGAACAAACCGGATGTGGTGGCCCGGCCGGCAAATGAAGTCTGTGTGATCTTATAAACGTTGCCTTGGTTTGGCCCATTAAAACATGAGAGGGCACGACGTTTTTAATTTACCTGCGTTGTTTAATTTCAGAACTGACATTGTAAATATACCTTCTATTTTCCTCAAGTGTTTCTTGAAGAATGTATCAGGAAGAAAAACAATTATAATTATATTTTTCGGGACATATTTTGCGTTGGAACAGTTTATATAAGCAAATTAAAAATAATCACTATCAATCATCATCGACTGCCTCGGTGGCGTAGTTGTATTACGGTACGGTTACAAAGCTGAGGTCTCGGGTTCGAATCCCGGGTCGGGCAAAGTGATATTGGATTTTTCTATTCATTATCAGCCCGGAGTCAGGAATGCCCGATATGGCGATAGGCTCGCCCCCTATCACATCGTGGGACGGAACATGCAAGGCGAAATGTGGGTATCCTAGTGGCGCCTCTGCCTACCCCTTCGGGGATAAAGGCGTGAGTTTATGTATGTATGTATGTATGTTAAAAATAATCATGACATATGATGTCCCAATTTCACAGTATAATTAATGTGATGTATCAGCCCGGATCAGCTCCATCAAGAGGACGATAAAGACAGGCTAGGTCATATAGTCCACCCTGCTGGTCTAGTGCGGGTTGGCGGACTTTACATACCATAGAAATTCTTACAAATCGCTATGGAATGCATGTTTCATTACAATGTTTTCTTTTACGTTATAGTGCACTGTGCAGGGTGATCGACTATCAATACACACATAACGAAGAAAAGTTACAGGTGTGCCCTGGGATTTGAACCCGCGACCACCCTGAACATGTCGCTAGCCGTGTCTGGTTCGTTACCAATAGGCCGACACGCACTTGTAATTAATACATCTTGTATAATACGAATAATATTGCCCCGGTGTAGAACTGCTATTTGCATTAAATATTAGTTCATATTCGCACGCTAAATGCATTAGCAGTCCATGTAAATTCTAATATTAGCGTTAATAGGTAAATGGATTATGTTAGCATTAACTATTTTGGGCTTATTTGGAGTAAATTAACTACATTTTGTTCATATAGATTTCTCTATTCTCTGTTGATGAAAAAAACTAACCAAATTCAATACTTTATACTCTTAGCTCTCATAATCACAGTAGGATTGGCACATTTAAAACGACGCTTTAGGTTAATGAGTTTTTAAGTAATATAACTGATTAGCAGCCAGGCCCGGCAACGCCCAGGTGTAGATACTTTTTGATGGGGAAATCGTTTTTGCAACATTTTTTTATAATTCTCTGCTGTTATTGTTCATAGTGTTGTTATATTTACTTCTTCGGTAAATTGGTTAGCCAACACTGAACTAAATTTTCCGTTCAAACCAGTAGTTCCTGGACATTAGAGCGTTCAAACAAATAAACAAACTCGTCAGCTTTATACCGGGTATATCAAGACTGCGACCGAAAACGAAGCCAGGTGGTAGTTTTAGTGGTTCCAAACACGATGCAAATACGAATTTCGCCAAAACAGTGACAGATATTTTTTTAGAATTTTTTTAAATATCATCGTGTTTGGTTGGTAAATACCTAGTTTTTGCGAAAATACTAATTTAAGCCCTTACGTATCATTGCGTGTTTACAAATAATGAGGTGTAAATCTTTATTTTAGGAAAATTATGTATTTCTCACCCAAATACGAAGAAAAATAAAAAAATTACAAAAAAAGTTGTCTATTTTTTTGCGAAATTTTTACTTGCAATGTTTCTGAAGTCACTAATACTACCACCTGGCTTCGTTTTCGGTCGCAGTCTTGAGATACCCTGTATATTAGTAGATACTACACCTTTACGGAAAATTATTCAAACTCGGATGATTTGGTATTTCCCGACAAGAACATTCTATGGCCTCTCTGGGTACTTAATTCTAGGATTTAACACTACTCTCGCAACTAGAAAACCGAGTTGCTTTGTCTAATATCGAGACACCCAAATAATCTTTGACAGCTTGACTACACGCAGGCGTGAAAGACTCCGCGCGGACCATCTGTTATGTGTACGAATGATGGCCAATTTATCCGCTAATACGCGATTGTATCCATTTGGACGCCGTCCAAGACTCGCTCGGTTCGTACATATTTAGGATGGGGGGTGCGTGGCGCGACCTGCTGCCGGCTGTCATACAAATATGTCGGAACTATTAGTCATTATGAAACAGTATTATGTGCACAGAGTAGTGAAATGTTTTCTATGCATTTTACGTTTTTATACCTTCATGATTGGCATATCAGAGTGATTATTGACTGCCTTGGTGGCGTAGTTGTACTACGGAACGGTTACAAAGCTGAGGTCTCGGGTTCGAATCCCGGGTCGGGCAAAGTGATATTGGATTTTTCTATTCATTATCGGCCCAGAGTCGAAAATTTGTGCCCGATATGGCGATAGGCTCGCCTTCTGTCACATCGTGGGACGGAACATATAAGGCGAAATGTGGGTGCCTGGTGGCGCCTCTGCCTACCCCTTCTGGGATAAAGTCGTGAGTTTATGTGTGTATGTACAAATGCAGTGTAATTAAAATGACGTGTCCACCAGCAAGAACGGTTATTTCTTGCCGGTCGACTATGGCAGCCTGAGTACACCCAACAGGCTGGTCCCCAAAATATGGGCGGATACGATACTAGCTCTGTAATATGGGTCTCCGGTAAAAGTTATAGAAAAGACTTTTGTGTAATGGTAGCTACTAATCCTGACATTTCCGGTCTTCGACCGAGGAGTAGACCGAAGAAGCGCTGGCCAGATGTCGTCAAGGGAGATATGAGAGTCAATGGCCTTACTATTGAGAATACTGAAGGCCGGGTGAAAGTGAGGAGACTCAGCCGGAAGGCGGACCCTGGCACCGGACAACGCCAAGTAGAAGGAAGGTAGTACTCTTGACTAACTTTGTACCCTTTCACTCGCCACTCTAATACTATTCATATATGCTTTTATTAAATTATACTATATTAGCCTCGGGTAGTGCGCTGGGTGTATAGATCATATTTCCCGGTGACCTACATAGTCAACGGTTTCAAACTACGCATAACGTGGTGGGTCTGACAGGAACATTATTAAAAGTTCTCAGGTAATATTCAGCCATTCATTATACGGAGCTTTGTGCTTCAGCTACAGTTACGTTTCAGTGAACTTTGTAAGGTTTTATATAGACAGCCTCCGTGGTGCATTTGTTTAGACGCCTGTTTTAAAACGAGAGATCGTAGGTTCGATCCCCGCACCGAGACAAATATTAGTATTATTTGTTTCTGGTCTGGATGTTTGTGAGAACGAAAAGTCTCTTGTAGTTTCTGATACCCGCTACACCAGACTCGATCTTAGTGTGGGGTCAGAACTATGGATGTGACTGTTGGGTGCGATTATAAAAAATAACAAATTCTGCTGAATAACTGAAAATAACAATAAATTAAGTTTCGCTTGTATATTTTTCGGCGGCTGTTCCGGACTCTTTGAGCGTCACTAAAGTCAATATAAAAGCCGGTTCGGACGTTTATTCGCGGGCGCGGATAAAACCGGTATAAAAATCCGTCGGAGTTGCCTTTGACGTGACGAGGGTCTGGGGAGGTATACCCGATTCCTGAGATCGACGTCCGGTTAAACACGTGTACTCTATATTACATTTTATTATCCTGAAATTTTTATACTTAATTAGAAATCATCTAAATAGACTGGTGGAGACGTGTATTTACGTGAAACTTGGGGTCGTGAGTTCAAATCTCCAGGTCAGGCGCGTTGTTTTATGGGATGTTTAATTCAAATACACGGATCCTACCTAATAATTGGCACAGTAGAAGTGTACATCACTGACACACTGACGGAGCGCACCAAATACACAAAGCCCCGGTATTGTTATCGGCTCGCACAAAAACCAAATGAGTGCCGCGCGGCGAGCCGCACACTCCCCGCGACTCATGAGCGACAAATAAATACACCCAACAGTCACATACATAGTCCTGACCCCACACTAAGATCGAGTCTTGTGTCATGGGTATCAGAAACTACGAGAGGCTTTTCGTTCTCACAAATACCTGTGGATTACAAAAATATTTGTCTCGGCGCGGGGACCAAATCAGCGGCCTCTCGTTACACAGCCGGCGTCTAACCAACTGCGCCACAGAGGCTGTCAAAATAAATATTAAATGCAGTAAACATAGTATAAAATGTTGACACTTTTTCACACACAGCTCTTTTAATTCGCCGACGCTTTGTGAATAATATTAACTATTTGAATTTGTAATAGTCGCAGTATTTCTGTCTGAGAGCTGTATGAAACTGTAATGTTTTTTGTGTTGTTTGTTAATGTTTGTGTGTTGAATTAAATATTATAATACAACACTGTTTCTAGTATTTAAATGTACTTTTGTCTTCTTTCAATTAATAATATTATTTGTAATGGACGGAGAAAGTGACTATAATGCATCATGCCAGATGTTATTGGATCAATGCAATCCTAATTAGTCTGCCTGCTCGGCACCGGATTTATGCAGTCTGAATTCGGCGCGTGGCACACTTTCGTGAGTAATTACTGTGGTGGGTTATCCAGCATCGTATACTTTACTTTTCCGTAGATGAGATAATATCTTGCGAGTTGCGGTCATTTTGTCGTGGCCACACAAAAAATGAACATTATTATCTATACTCATATGTAAAGTTAAAGTTTGTTTGTTTGAACACGCTAATCTAATGGTTCGAATTGAAAATTTAGTTTTGTGTTTGATAGTCCATTTATCGAGGAAGGCTAGGCTAGGCAGCCTAGCAGCGTAGCAGCCTTGAAAATTTATTCCCTTTGAGAGCTTCTGTTCCTTCCTTCCTGCACCCGGGCGAAGCTGGGCTGGGCCAATAGTAAATTATAACTTTGTTATTCTGGCAGATTGACTGCAATGCACCTTGTGCTAAACAGTGCTGTTCAGATAGAAAGCCCAACGGTGACGTTACTCTCGCCAATAGATACAGTTTTTCGCGTGATGTGTAGCTCCTAGCTCACAGAGCGGTGCGGAGGCGGCGCTACAGCTTTGTGCTCTTTACAATTAAAGGTTTTACGCTCAGTGGCAGAGTAAGGGGCGGTTCGCTGGAAAAATATGTCACTTGTTTATTTGGGACAAATCCGCGATCCATATGTACATATTTTTGTGGGACTCGAGATTGTTCACACATTTTTTAAGTGAATATTTATAGATCACGATTTGGTCTATGCACAAATATAGTTGATGATAACTTGTTTAGTTTTTTTTTTAAAGACTTAAATACTTATAGAGCCTCTCTATAGCCAGTGTTAATAACAGCATTGAATACTCTGTTTAGTGTTTAGCTTGATTACGGTGAGAATGTTGTCGCTTAGAAAACCGTCGCATACGTTCGGACAGATTGTTGGAGTCAATAATTCCTACCTTACTCCCTTCTTTCGTCTATTCTATCTAATATGGTCCATACAAAAACCTACAAGTGTCTAGATGATAAAGACATTCACGAAAAAAGGTGGTCACCCATCGCAAAGCTGGTTCATTTGCAGGCTCCAGCTTTTAAATAATCACATTTGTTACCAAAATAATGTTATAGTAATATTTTAAATGAAAAGTATTTTCATAATCTTGTAATAAATTAAGAACACGTCCATTTTCCCTAGCTATAAATTTATTCTGAAGCTCTATTTTAATTTCATTTAATAATGCTTTATTAATACGGTAGTCTGGGATATTTCCGTAATCAGATATGAAAATCAATTTGCGATATAAAATTGGCGGCAGAGCCGAAATAAACATTATGCTTCATTTTACGTTCTCACCTCGCTGATTTAGTGAAAGATTTTATTTTTTGTTTGCAAAGAGGAATAATAAATTCTGGATAAATATATATATAATTTAATTATGTACAGTCGCTACGTAGTTCTTGTATCCGTAAAGGGCAAACCGGTGTAGTTATCACGTTCCATTTGTGTATCAGCGATGACCAAGTTAGTACTACAATCGCACAGAAAGCTCACGTGAAAGTCATGAGTAATTTTATATACTATTTCGCTTCGTCGATAATGTTACCCGAGACACAGCATCTTGATTTCCCTCCCCAATACATTTCCCAATGCCGTGAGTGATTCCCATTAGCAATCACTTTTCATCACGCGATCCACTCACCCTTATACTATTCCATCGCTATATATAAATAAATAAAATAAATAAAATAAATGATATAATAATTACATAATGCTGAATTATTTAATATAATATTCGAACATTATAGTCTTTCTCAGAATCAGTCTAATAGTGTAACATTATGACCTATTATCATTGCTTGAGTACCAAGTTAGATTACCAACTCAAGCCGAAGCCTAAACCCAAAAGTGGATTACTCATCCCACAATAAAAGCGTATTAAAACTTAGAACCTCTGAATGTAACTCTACAAAATTAATAATAACGGTACTTTTAATGAAACAAGTTGCGAATCCGTTGTGCCCCTAGACGCTATATTTCAGCTCAAAAACATAACTTGGAAGGCTGACGCCCGCCATTCTGCTCGAACAAACAACTTGCCGATGTATGTAAGAACTGTATAACATTATAAATTCTTGTATAATTATAGCCTTTAATTAAAATAAGTTTTAATGAGTGAAGTTTGCCAAATCTGATGAAACGAGTAATGTTGTAAACTTATTTTTTCTCTCTGAAAGATAGCAATCGAATCAACTTTTGATCTGAATCTTGGTGCTATGAGATAGATGCTTCTCGCTTCCCTGATATCCTCTAAAAGCTTGATACGTCGGCCAATGGCGAATATGACCTCCAACAAATTCAGTCACCGAAAAAATCTTTCTCCACGTTGGTTTGCAGAGAGACAATGCTTCTGCATCGTTGATATATCATGCTTTAATCAAATTGACATACATAATGTATAATAAAATTAAAAACTGTCCCTATTTAAGTTTCATCGATAATAGTTGCAAAATAAGACCCTATAATCCTTATGATAAGGACCTGAAATAGTAAAAAATAGCACCTGGCAGAAAACCTATTGTTTCTGTGAGTCCATGTAAAACCCCATTAACATTACCTCCAATCAGACTAATGCACAGTCGCAAGGTCTCATTTTGCCGGCACGTGTCGCGATCGTTCACACATATGATATTCGCGTGTCCGCCGCCATTATGCGCGTGTATAAAAACGGTAACAAACAGCGCGATTTAGTTTCCGCCGCAGTAAGCGGGTTAATGTTTTTCACCGCGTGTTGATATGTAAATTTTATTCCTTGCCTATTTTTATACGCCTTTGAATTGACTTTGCTTTTGTAAAAGTTTTCTGTAAACTTTTGAGCGTGTTGAAGATATACGCGTCTTTTTCCGTGTTTTTTTCTGGATTGTGAAGTCAAATTAGATTGGTGTTGTCGTTTGTTGTTTAACAAGGCGGTTGTAACTACGCTTTGAATAAGTTATTATTTGTGAATTGTTTAGAATGGATAATATTGAGTCATATATTTAACATACGAGATTGTTATACCTAGATGGAAAATGTGGTGATTATTCTGGTAGAGCAGCACAATAGGTCTGTGGAACAATAGACTGCTGTCATAGGAAACATGACCGAAGATTCAACTATGTTATACTCATCGGCAAATATATGCACATGATTTTCGCCAGTAGGTACCGTGTATAAACTATACGAAACAAATCTAACACATATTAAAACTCACACAACCCAATAAAAATAATTGCAAACATTTTAACATAATTAATTTAATCTAACACAATCCCTCTATAAAACGTGGCTATTCCTCCGATAACTTCCTGAACTATACGGGGGTCATAAACGCGTCCGCGATGATCGCTCCACACTCTACGGTTTAATTTAAACTTTTCGCGTGTGTAACAACAAACCTGGTTTATCGCCGCCGGCCACCCCGACAGTTAAATATTAAAACAAAACGATCTTTGAAACAATAAGCGACGCGTGAGCTCACGTCGGTAAGCCGGCGGTAATTAACTTTCCCCAGTTGTAATGTGGCTCGGATTTACACGTCGCGGCTTAGTTGGAGACAGTTTTATGTAAAGGCATTTTGTTTGTTAAGTATATGAAACAACATTTATGCTCGTGAAATATTTTTACTAGTGGACATTAAAAGTAGAAATACGGCTTTATTCTACTAGGTATATCAAGACTGCGACCGAAAACGAAGCCAGGTGGTAGTTTTAGTGGTTACAGACACAATGCAACTAAAATTTTCGCATATAGGCAGCTATTAGTAGCAATAATGAAGGGTAATGTTGTATTATGTATTAAAACATCCCGCCTGTTGGCAAGACCGAAAATACTGGCATCAACAATGAATTTAAAGCTACAAAACTTGTATATATGCCCTCAAGTAAGACGTTTTCAACGTCAAGTTTTGTTCAAGCTACACTTCTAAAAGTTACAGGCAGCTCGCACCACTATTTCGAACATTCAACACATTAAAACTTTGTAATAGTTTACGAGTATAATTACTTGCCCCATTCCCGACATAAAAAAAAATACCTGTTAGGTCTAAAATAATTGAATGATATTTGTGGTTAATAAATGAGCCACTGATTTAACTAAGAAGATTTGTCATGGGTTTTCAGACAGCTAAATGAATATTATATCTCATTTTGCAAGCAGCAAGTTTTCCATTCTTGTAAAAATAAAAATCTTGTATATCTAGTTAAGCATTTGCTACCTACTTCTTATTTTTTACTCCACAAAATATATTCACACTTAATATGCGCGATAGCTCATCAAATATAATAAAAACTATACTTATATTCAGCATAAAATTAAGGAATGGAACACGCTAAAACATTTTCGTTGTGGATTATAAAATTCTGCGATTGCCTTTGACCACGCTACATGAAGCTTTGCAATTCGAATAGCATACAAAAGCGTGAATTATTTTTAATGTAGGTCTAAAGACAATGGTTTTAAACAGAATAAAAAGTATTGTGAATATTTTGGTATAACTTTAAGTTAGTCCAGTAAAACGTAAAGAAAAAATTGCGTTTTAGCTTAGTTGTATTAGATATATGGAATGAGATACGGATACATAATACACATTGTAAACTGGTTTTGAAAAGAGCAACAATAGAGTTTCTTGCCCGTTCTTCTCTAGTGAAAATCGCTTTCCGAACCGGGCGGTACTTCAAAAAATGACTGAATCTAAACAATGTTGAACATTTTAATGGATTCAATAAATTATTTTCATTTCATTTCATTTCATACCACAAACTATGAGAGGTTTTCTTGCTATGCGCACAATTATTTTCATAGGTCTTTGAAGTATATAAATACACCCAACAGTCAGATACATAGTCAGACCTCACACTAAAATCGAGTCTTGTGTCGTGGGTATCAGCAACTCCCATAGACTTTTCGGTCTCACAAACACCTAGATCCGCAATAAATATCTGTGGCTTACACAACATTTGTTTCGGTGCAGTAATCGAACCCATGGCCTCTCGTTTCACAGCCAGCGTCTAACCAATAGCGCCTCGGAGGCTGAGGAATGTCGCACAATTTCATCTCAATTGTAGGCGACGCTGGTGCCCTGCTGTAAGATGTCTATAAGATGTCTATGTGATCATATACGAGTAGATAGTGCATACCTAAATATACGGAATACATTGCCAGTCCACGTATTCCATCCTTCTTCTTATCGCGAGTACTTTAAACGGCGCGCGTAGAAGCAAATGGACGGGCCAGCATCACTGCACTGAATGGCGACGGATTAATGTCTGTTGCCAATAGATTCTCTATCCTGACGGTGTAACTATTAGTTTCAGTGCAGGCGTATACAAGAATCAATAAACATCATATATCCAAATACCTAATATGGATTAAAATTTTCAAACAGTGTACGGATGATAGCAAACTTAACCTATTTCCTCACCTTAAGTTTCTATCTTCGCCATATTTCGAGTCGCCTTTCAATGAAATGTTTTCAGTGTTTTTGCGCTTAGGAGAGCTGAATGCGACCGGCTATACTCTGTATTTGTGCCAAAAGGAGTTGATGGTTTTAGTAGTTTCTTAAGCAATAAACATTTGCTAGTAGACACATTTCTCCTTCTAATGCTTACTCGACACTTACATAGAGTAGAGTCAACTTGATGTTGCAGGAATTTAACTAAAAACCTGTGGATATATCTTCGTTTTCGGAATATTGACTAATATTAACGAGTTGTCATTGTATCCCACAAAATGTATCCCTGTATTGAAGTAATATTAAGTTATAGATCAATTATGATACTATTAGTTTTTGCATTGTTTGGATGAGTCTCGATTTGTTTTAGTCTCGATTAGTCTAGAACCTACCGATAGCATATACAATATACTCTACTCTTTATATTACACCTCGTGTGAAACATACATTTAATCTAATCTTAACGTATATTTCTGTATAAAAATATACAAAACACAAAAACAAAGCGACGCAATGGAGGATAACACAGCCCCTAACTTTTCGCTTGTACTCACAAAAATCAATCGAACTTCCAGACCACAGCGTTTGTTTAAACAAAGTCCAACTTTCCGCTTGTAAATAAACACTTTCGTAGCTACTAAAATAACTGGGGTATTTTTTGGTGAATGTGTTTTTGCACGAGTTTAACGTAAATACGAGTAGTTAAATGTACTTCTACTTAATATAGATATGTCGCCTCGTATGAAATGGAATCAAAATTGTGAATATCGCCAATCCGCATTATCATGGTGGAATATGGCTGAAATGTTCGCAATGGTACTCTCGATGGTAGAGATTGCTGAACTGTGGAAGATTATAGATTTATACAAGTCAGGAATAAATATTCTTGAGATTGAATTAAATAGCCGTAAGAATCCCTACCCCCCATCCCATTTATTCTTCACTTCCGCAATACATTCCTACATCGCTAACGAACCGGGCGGTAGAATAAAAAGTGACTGAATATAAATAGTATTTGAACCCGCGATCATCGCGAATATGTTGGCAGCCGCGTCTGGTCCGTTTACAAACAGACCATCACGCGCTTCACAAAACCCCTGCTACCAAAAAAAAATATAGTGTGTTATAAATGATTCCTAAATACCTAATACAAATACGAGACATTTTTATGATAAAAACCTCAAAGACTACCTATGCCATAAATTCTGCATATATTTTATTTATCAAGATGGTGGCGAATATTCCGGCAGTACATGCAAGACGAGCCTCGTTTATGTTTTACGAGCGCGGCGCGGTGGGGCGGCAGGGTGGTATAGGTCGCGGGAGATGCGTACAATCTGACGGATGCCATCAAACTTGCTCGCAGTGTAACCGTCTCGCGAAATTGCCCACCGCTTATAGAAACTACTGTATCAAATGTATTCACATGTAGTTATAAACTTCGGGATTAAGTGCCACGTGTCTTAACCAATCTGTTTTATAGCCTTTCGTTATGATTTGAATCTGAAATAGGTATTTTACATTACAAATAAATGAGTAATGAATGAAGTTTGATACTTACAGATTGTTAAATCGCGAATTCATGGTAATAATTTATCCTACCCACTTATTTTTCCGATTAGAATCAAACTTAAACACTAGACTAAACTTAAGAAATCCAACGGTTAAAACTTAGGCCATTAACGTAACAAAACAATTACCAAGTCTTAAGATGCAGTAATAAAACGCATTAACTACGCGCTACGGACTGCTACGAGTCTACGGAGCGCTACGTACCGCTACGAATTGCTACGAGCCACAAAACCGCCAGCCGCAGAGCTAACTCGCGGCTAATCTCTGAATGTATGCTGCTATTATGTAAATTTCAAGAGATCCGACCGTTAGCATCCCCCTTCCGCCACCTCCGCTTTGATATTCAAGATATTCTGATGTAGGGCTGCTCGGAGCGTTACATACAAATGATTATGTTACGTGTGTGCTGACTCAAATGACGAATTTAAAATTTATACAAATATCAGTGTCCCTTTTGGAATACAAAGGTTTTGAAAGGCAAAGATATTGTGAATCGCGTCTCGATTTTTTCATTGTGATGTACTCGTGTTGAAAGACAGGAAATTACTGTAGGGACATAAAATTCTCAAAAGATAGCAATTCCTTTGTGTCGCGTCCTTAATAAAACATTCTCTAACATTGCGATCTGAGCGACAGTTCAATTCGCCCTGTGTTTGTATTATCAGCAAATATATTATTTCCGCTGACTTCCAATGTTTGTTAAAACACCAAATATGCCTCAGGGATAACATTTAGATCGAATATACGCTTGTATAGATATGACGACAAATGTTTCTTGTAATGTTTAAATAAGCCACTATTTGAAAATATTTTTTAAATTTAAACACAAGGGTTATGAACTCACAAACCTGTTACCTTAAAAGCCATTCGGAATCACGTGTAGTATTAAATATCTAAGGCATTAATATTAACTTCAATAATTTCAAAAAAGCTGGCATCTGATTGCATTCCAGTATTTTCTTAAGTTACAGAAATAATCATAACTCATAAAATGTATCGATAAAAATGAATGCCATTAGTTTATGACTGTTTTTTTTTACATTTTTAAACAACAAAGCAGCGTAATAAACACCGCATCAATGACATAACCGAAAAACAGAACGACAAAGTAAATATTAATTAAGTAAACAAATATTAGTCGGAGTTTGATTCGTAATATAAATTAATCCGGAGCGAATTCCATCAACAAGCAACATGATTGAGCAACAAACAGACAAACACATTAACGTTATTAGTTAGAGGGTCACATTACACGCTGCCTGCAGATTTATGTGATTGCCGCCGATTGAAACTGCTACAACGTACTCTATCGCCACTTACTCACCGAATGTGTGTGATGTATGGCTTGCAATCAATTTACTGCCATATATTGTATCTCTAGTATTTGTTGATGGAAATGTAGAGCTATAGACTAAATGCCAAGTGAAAATTGTGGCATAAGCAAATGTTATGGCATATGTAATACATTTATGTATCTGTTAATGCCAATTCCAAATTCGAGTTTTCGCAATACAACTGCGCTGGAGAGACAGACGTGGGTTTCAGTTTTTGGAGCGGAATTGTCAACTACCCCAATGACAGAGCCCAACAACTATTCCGCACTAGTCCAACTAGGCTAAACTATTACAGTTAAATATAAAATTATTCTTTTCCATTGTGCAAACCGTGCCTAAATGTCAGTCTCATGCAAGTCTATTCAAAACAATATGACGTCACAGCACAATAATGCGTCAACATAATTGGCAAGGCACGGTATCACGTGACACGTCCGCCTGTCCGCAGCCCGCCACTTGATTTACATTGTCCAGTATCCACTCCGTGTACACAATACAAGCAGTTCAGGTAGCCACGCTCGGATCCTGAACACGACCTTATAGTCAACGTTTAGTATACACCTTAAGGGCGATATTTCAATATCAGATAAAAGTTATCCATCAAATAAATTATAACCAGACTGAATATGAAAGTGATACAAACAAGTCTATTGATACAACTGACATTTTTAATTCATTCGACGTTCATGTTGTTTTAATTTACTTTGCGAGTACGTTTTGCTTGACAAAAAAAAAAACAGATTTTAGTGAGATTATATTTTATTGCTTAAAAAGTTGAATAAAGTACTGTTGTTGTTTTTACAAACGCCAAAATCCAGCCAAATATTTTAAGGCTACAAAGTATACTTGTTTAGCACTAGAATTTAATCTGACAATTCTTGTCATTGTCTGTGTTGAAAGCCTATCAACCCTCAGCTGCCCTAATGTAGTGGGTATTCATCATTCAAAGAACTCCGTTAAAATAAAATCGATGACCCAAAAACACTAAATCGTGGTTCTTTAAAGTCTCCTTCGATCGTCTTAATGTATGAATATCGTGCAATTTAACCGTCTGCGCTTGTTATCTGAAATGGCTCGAACGTTTTATAAAAACATTGCATACAAAGAGACCAATTTAACTTGATCTTTTCATCGAGAATTTGAAAGAAGTTTTACTGAAATATTTCACGCAATCTGTTCAGAAGATCTAACGTCTGTGGGTATATTTTTAGAACACTTTGTGCTACAAATCAAATTCAATTGGCTGAACATTGGTTCAGATGTTAAATGTAATAAAATTTTCTTACAATTTATAGTATAGTTTTATTTATCATTGATTTATCTCGAATGTCTGTTCGAAAAACCTTTTTTAGTAAATTTTGATTTTTTAATTTTACAATTGTAGAGTCAGGGTATAACCAGCTTTACTATAGTAAGAGCAGTGCATCACAACCGGGATGTTAAGACAGAATACCGATGTCTAGAGCCTGCCGTAATAAATATCTACCTGATCTAATACAAGTACGTATATCGAGCTTTTTTTCCTCAGAAGAAACGTACTTACATTGCTTCACTTTCGCATCCAACCAAGAACCACAGATCGCATCATTTGCTAAAACTTTACGAATAAATAATAAATGCATCTCATTAATTTAATAGTCAATACTATGGAGCTACTTGAACTGCACTAGTACAATACATATTTCCTTTTGCCTTCTCTCACAACCCCTTGCGACATTCTCCGTTGCTTTCGACATATAACCATGAGCAAACTTGCCAGTGAGTTGTTTGTCGGTCCGTTTCCGATGCTTCTCAAGTTTCGCTATAACTTGCGGAGCCGTATAAACGGAGCCTCTTCATATTTTCTACACACGCTAGGGTTCTTAAAGAGGGATAAATTGGCCTGTAATGGTTGAAGATTGAAAATATTTTCGGTTATACACTTCTGCTTTGGTTTGGTATCAATTTAGGACGTTTAGTGCTACCTTTTCAATGAATAGTGATAAACATTCTCAAGGAAAAATGTATTTGTATTTTTAATATCAGAAATCTCTTAACCGTTCTCTCGATTGTTGACGAGGACCGTGGTCTGCAGTGGGATGTATATGGGCATCAGCCACCCAGGCCACACAGGCCCACCAGCCCAGCT
Organism: Deilephila porcellus; assembly: GCA_905220455.2. Taxonomy (NCBI): domain Eukaryota; kingdom Metazoa; phylum Arthropoda; class Insecta; order Lepidoptera; family Sphingidae; genus Deilephila; species Deilephila porcellus. The sequence continues at coordinate 15,589,739 of LR999977.1, read as the reverse complement.
GTATCTGCATCAGCAGATACAGATACAGAAAAAATCAACGGCTAAATATAAACTCAAAATAACTAAAAAAAATGCAGATTTTAGTGAGGTTATAATATTTTTTTTTTGCCTTAAAAGTTAAATAAGGTACTGTTGTTGTTTTTACAAACGCCTAAATCCAGCCAAATATCTTAAGGCTACAAAGTACACTTGTTTAGCACTAGAATTTAATCTGACAATTCTTGTCATTGCTAGAATTTGTTAGAGGCTGCTATTTCTTGCACTAAAATGAAAGCATAAAATGCTACATATAACCTCCATTCCGTCGAGGGCAAAAATCACTATGTCTACCGCCTGATAAAAACAGTCGATAAAAGTAGAAATATCGGCTGATACACCAGCAATTTCACCGAATGCCGAAACAGGAATCCGGCCATTAAATAAAATTCTATTGGTGAGAACGGGCTGACCCCGAGATATCGCCAGTTTAATTGGAAACGAAGATCATTAGCGCGGCGTTCGGCTCGGTGGTAATCCACGACCTACTTCCATAGCGATTGGGAAATAGCCGTAACTCTTGTGGTATCATATGGCAGAAATGTCGTGATTGGTCATCGACATTTTATTGATTTACATACATACATACATGCATAAACTCACGCCTTTATTCCCGAAGGGGTAGGCAGAGGCGCCACCAGGACACCCACATTTCGCCTTGTATGTTCCGTCCCACGATTTGATAGGGGGCGAGCCTATCGCCATATCGGGCACAAATTCCTGACTCCGGGCTGATAATGAATAGAAAAATCCAATATCACTTTGCTCGACCCGGGACTCGAACCCGAGACCTCAGCTTTGTAACCGTACCGTGATACAACTACGCCACCGAGGCAGTTTATTGATTTAATAGAAAGAAAATTTGCATATATTAAGGGTATAATTATGTCGTGGTGCAGGGAGTAAAAATAAGGCTATGATTGCCTTGGTTAAGAAATAAAGAATGCATAATGATGTGTATTATTGTTGCTTAACACTGAAACATATATTTGGGTTATATCAAAGTTAAAAGCTTACAACAACTGTTCTAATCGTATAAAGTGATAAAAATTCGTTCAATGAAATACTAAGAAAGTTCATCGTTCTTGTAATCGTCAATGTACAATAAATTAGATGGAATACAATTATATAATTTAAAAAGCGAGTGAAATTGTTGAAATTGAAATAGGTTTCTTGAAGTTTAGGTTTTATCCTTAATAGCTTAAGTATTAACTCGAGAAAATCCACTGATTTATTTAAATCCAAATGTAATCCTATTTATATTTAAATTGCAATGTTTTAAATTTGATTTGAAATCAAATGTTTATATTAAAAAGATGATTGATTTCTAGGGGTTGACGAGTGAAGGGTGAGAGGTCATACAACCCTCAGGCTTCTACCCTTAGAATTTAAATCGTGGCAGCATTATGAAATACCGAATACATAGTAATGTATTCGGGGTCGGAAAAGGAATGTTTTCCCTTACACAATTGCTATATCCTTACGTATTATTAAACATAAAAGTCCTTTGTTAATTTTTTTATACTCTTATGCCTTGAGAAAATTCCAATCCAATTCCAATCTAAGTCCTAGTTGGCTAAGTTCGAATATAAATTGAGCAACAAGATGTAACGTAAAGGGTTTACAGTACCAGCTTTAATTCATGTCCAAAAAACAAAAAAATCTATAACTAGAAATAAATATTTATTAATCACACTCTTGACTCGGTGTATGTAGTCGTATACTCGTCCTGAATACTACTAGAATGACCATTATGTTCCGTCATGAGTGTCGTTTTTTTCTGTCCTAGACACAGCTTACTTACTTTTCCGAGCCATAATAATCCATACACAATATTGTCTACTTTGTCTCTTCACGTAATCCGTATTCATATCCTCTTCCCGCAGCCTTAGCTGTGAATCCGACATATTGCCAGGAAGTATCCGAGTAGAGAGATTATGGTGAGTTCGCGTATGAAGTGGGTCACGACTCACGAGGCGCCAGGTCGCAGTTTCGTCAGTCAATTTGTGTAGGCAATGCTCACCGAATTTTATAGGCTAGTGTATTTTTATTGAACAGACGTAAACTGATGTAGTCGACGTTTCAATGTGACTTGATTGTACGAGAAGTAAATAAAATGCTTTCAGTCTGGGCCTATAATATAAATAAATGAAACTGAAAAATATTTAGTTTTTCAAAGGAGGAGGCGTATCCCAGCCTATTGACCAATAACGACGAACGATATGTTATTGGAAAGGTCTTTTCAGATGCTACAACTTCTTCTATGGCAACAAAACCCAAATCGCTGTATTAAAAAAAATATAGCTACTGGTCACGAGGCGGACTTCAAATTTATCTTAATACTATTGTCGTTTTATTCAATGATAGTGAAAATCGTGACTTCTTAGATACAACAACTGATTCTAATTTGAGTAAATACATTGCCATAATTTGCTCCTCCTATACTAGAATCTGTCTTTGCTACGAATAAGAAGTTAAACATTTACCCTCCTCAAAAGTACACTAATTCAAATGTCATAATTATTTATTTAACCACGTCTAAGTTAGGCAAACTAATTGGAATTTCATGCACCGCATTGTTGACTGTCTCATCTCTTTGTGACGTCATGCATCAAAGTCTCAACATGTGACAATAGAAGGCAAATCCCACAGGCTTGTGCGAGGCAAGCGACCTTCACGAACCGCTTAAACATTTACATGCAAAAGGGCGGGAGTCGGGGCGAGCGAATAATTTATGCAGCCATTTGTAAGTCGCGTAATGTATCGGATTGTTGAGAAAATGTGGACTTACGAGGTTATTTATACGCGGTGCTTCATCATGTTGTGAAGTAACCTATTACTTTACCTTCGGCTTGCACGTGATATATTCCGATCTCTTTCAAGGCTTTAGACAAGGGTCGAAATTTAATTTGGTTACGCTTGAATCAATCACTTTACACAAATTATTTGTAAGGGTTTGGAGTTTTTTTAAATTAATTGAGGGTGTGATTATAATGGAAAAGAGGTACTTCTAAATGTGATCTTTTTAAAATATCAACAATAATTTGTTATAAATATAAATTTAGATTGTATGTTACTGCCCAATCTTTTTAAAGCCTCCGATACACAGCAGGCGAGAAACCGAATAAAAACAAAAGGAGGAGTAGAAGAGAGGAATGAGACACGATCCCGCACGGAAACAAATATTTGATTAAATACTATTCTGGGTTTTGTAGGGCCAAAAAGTTGTACGTTGAAGACATTTTTTTATTCATTTACACATTCATAGTTATTTGTCTAAAAGTCACTCTGGAAATTCATGATTCAAATATCCATTTAAAATGTTCCGGAAGCTTGAAGCAGTGAAATGCAAAATTCCCACCATGATCAAATCACGTGCCTCCCAATACACTAACAAGCAAAGGTAAATCATCCGATACTAAATTATTGTGATCGAATCGCAAGTCCGTGAGCGTGGAATCTCTAGCAACCTGATTACACACTCAATTTGTGATTCAATATCTGCATTAAGTTTACCAGGATTGGCGTAAACTGAACATTGAGGATACCGGTCAAGGACTCCGCCAACTAAGGAGTGTAGCGCTTCGAAAGCTTAAAGAAGTAGAGACTGTAGCGAGGAAACTGGAAAGGCCTAGCAATATTCATCCCCGCGTGAAATGGATGCCTAGCAACTGGGCATATCAAGCGCCATGTCTGCAAATAAGGTGCGGTGATTGTGCCACATGCGGGCACATCGCAAACATCCATCATATTTTGGCGCGACTAATTTGAGCTGTAAGCGGAGTCGATCGACCCTGTATCGGATGATAAATCGCTGCTTTTTCTGCTTCATGATAAACGGCGTCGTTCAATTGAGGCGGTTTTGTTTTATTTTGGGTATAGAAGGTGTAATGAGGTCATTAATTCGTTTTTATTGTATAAGATATGTGAAGGTAATAATGGATGCAGTTTGGTCGGGATTGTAGATGCATTCTATTAGTTACATAATATTTGTAGTCTCAGACAATCTCATTGAGTAAATCAAAACCGAAAGCAATCTGTTGCTTCAAGTAGACTTTTATTGATATACCAAACAATCTCGAATACTTATAAAATATTAATTAGTTGCTATTTAAATGGATCATTCAGGAATATCATCAATGTCTATTACGAGAACCAACAATAATTGGACGTTCGCAAAAGCGTCAAAAGGAATACGAGAAAACCATTTCAAAGGTCGGAGGCCCTCAGCAACAAGCGCACAAAGCAATAAATACATCGAAATCGCCGGCGTATTTCCCGCTTCTTCACGGATACGTCATTAGACACGTAAATATCGGAATCAGAGAAGGAAAGTCATTGAATATGGCGGCGGTTTCCGAGCATAATCGGAACAAAGATTGGGCGGATGATTAGCAAGAAATGTGGAGGGCAGGAAGGTATCACGTTATTTGGGTATCGTTTATCAACGTCCGATCGCCGCGAGGAGGCGGTAATCGGTAATATTGCCGGCGCTGTGTCCCCGGGGAGAGCTGCCGACGCAATCTCGACCCGTTTTGTCGTCTTGGTTCTTTTATTTTTGGACCATCCCGGATTAGAGACGTGCGGAAAATGTTTTGTATGTGAAAAATATTTGAGATAAAATCTTGTGAAAATTTTCGACGTAAATGCGTTATTGAAATACTTTGATATATACTGTGAGTAATTATAATTTAGTTTCTTGGCTATTCCTGTTCCCGACTTTATTACAAGATTAGACCTTAAAATATTTTTTTTTTACTTCAGAAATCACAGAATACTTTCTACACGTTTCTAAAGTACAGTAATAATGTTAATTAATTATATTAAGTGTGTCGACCCTATCTTCTATACATGTAATAAATTTGCAACTGATCTATGTCATTACATGGAAAATAAACGAGAAAATCTAATATGGGAGGTCTGTATGTAATAGAAAACAAAACAATGATGTTTAGATTTTTGTCTGTCTGTGCGATTGTGCGCGATGCACTCAGAAACGGCCTAACGGATTTCAATGACATTCAGCAGCCTGGATTAACACATATGCTACTTATTTATCCTGAAAATTTTAGTGTTCCCGTGGGATGAGCAAGGAATTCAAATCCATTTATTACTTTTTTACTGAAAATGGGATAGGAAAAGCAGTACAGAGGGCGGCATTGAGTTTGAATACAAATAAAACAGTACGGGAAATAATATGTTGCACCCGGGCGAAGTCGGGCCGGCCCCTAGTTCTTAATAATTATCCTTTTTATCACCATTACACCTATACCATAAACACTTCAAACAAAACAAACAGGTACACGATGTTGAACAAAGCCCGTTTCCGATAGGCCACAACGCGACAGTTACTGCGGTCAACACAATATAGGGTATATCAAGACCGCGAACGAAAACGAAGCCAGGTGGTAGTATTAGTGACTTCAGACACAATGCAAGAAAAAATTTTGCAAAAAAAATCGACAACTTTTAACTTTCAACACTAAAACTACCACCTGGCTTCGTTTTCGGTCGCAGTCTTGATATACCCGGTATAAAGCGTCACGGCACTACATCAGCGCAGTTTTCCGCCCTCCATCATAAGATATAAACTTATAGCTCTCCAGATAACCGACCAGCTGGCATTTAATTTCACCGGAATATTTATTGCGTCGACGTTTTTTGTTGGCCTTTGTGTTACATCGCTATGGGAGTTTTTGGGATTGAAAGGAAAATGATATTGTAGGCAGTTATTATCAGGCATTATATTATGAGAATTGACATCAGACGTGTAGGAGTAAAGAGTACAGTACTAAATTTAGGCAACCTCCGTGGCGCAGTTGGTAAGGCGCCGGCTGTGAAACAAGAGGCCGCGGGTTCGATCCCCGCACCGAAACAAATATTTGTGAGAACCACAGGTAATTGTTTCGGGTCTGGGTGTATACCCGCGACACAAGACTCGATCTTAGTGTGGGGTCAGGACTATGTATGTGGCTGTTGGGTGTATTTATTTATCTAAATATTTTGTTCTGAGTGCTGGTGTGACGTTTACCATCACGCGAGGGACCCTTGGTCTTTTATTTTCCATGACTGACTGACAAAACGACGCGATCAGGCTGACTCTTGGCTCTCGATTTAATTTGAAACTGTCACGGAAACCGACGCGAAGCGGTCGCTTTGCTGTCGCGTTTTGTTCGCTAAGTAAGATTGCCAGAGGCCAAACGCTTCATTCCTCCTGCCTCCTTTTTCCCTCCTTGTTCCCTTATATTTTGAGACGACGCAATACACCTACAATTTGTGTTGTCGATGTTCAGGGGCGGCGGTATTTACTATCAGCTAAGAAGTGCGGTTGTTTAATAAATAAATAAGTCCTCGTAACCCTACACTAAGATTGAACCTTGTGTCGTGGGTATAAAAAACTACAAGAGACTTTTCAGTCTCATAAACACCCAGAACCGAAACAAGTACCTGTGAATTACAGGAACATTTGTTTCGGCGCGGCGATCGAGCCCGCGGCTTCTCATATCACAACCGGCGTCTAACCATCGGCGCTTCTAACTTCGTTTGTCGGAAATATCCAGAAAAAAAAAACTTTACGAAAGCTCACGATTTTAGGTACTCAATTTTACTTGCATTAAATAGAACTAAAAGAAAACGAGTGTGAAGAGTCAGCTAAAGGCAGTGGGCATGTCGGCCCTCCCGACTTGTGTAGTGCGCTGTGTCCGGCGCTCCTCGGCCGCGCATATTGCGACGCGGCTCCACAAATATTTGTACAGGCTGGGGGAGACGGAGACTCGGATTAAGGTAGGAGAGGTTGTATTTTGGAGTGAATGTATGTGAGAAAATGTGTGTTGATGATTGTGTTCCATCTATTCATACTTTAGAAGTCAGGGTGTGGCAATTATATTTACATGAAAGTACTAGAAGGATTTTTCTTTTAATTTAACAATGGGTTTTATGCCTGAAAATATTAAATATTAATTTTATGTCATAGCATGAATTATTAATCTCAGGTATTTAACTTGCGATGAAATCCTAAATCTCAAATAAGTCTTGACTGGATCAATTAAGCGTTCATGTTAGATCTTTTTTTTTATTTGGTAAAGTAAGATCTGCCAAATTTATGAGATATTTATTTGTTATCTTAAGACCATTCTAACCTCTTTTACACACCAAATACTAACTAAACAAAACATTGAGCTAATTCAGACCATCTTACATTTAAATACACCCTCACACCCGCTGTCGCCTACCCCCTAATCCCCTCGAGAAAGCCAGCGCCTCTGTAACCCGGTGTCCTGACAAGCCGGTGGCATCCTTTTGCCGCACAACGACTTCTAGGTGTCCATTACACCGCTCCACATACGCTCAATGCCGGGCTCTGGCCGACACTCGCCCCATTCAGTCGAGTGGCCACGTTATAATGTATACAAATATAAAAAGCCCGCTCCTGCTTTCCTTTTGACAGGCTTGCCTAAAGGCTTGCGGTTTTGGGCGGTGCAGCTTCAATGCGGTTGCTTTGTACGGGTACAACCTGGTACTTCGGTGATTGATGGCTAAAGTATTTTGTGCATCGGGTATATGAAGGAATTTTTTGTGTTGAGATGTTGTTTCTAGTTTGTTATAAAAAGAGTTTGTGCTACGAATAGATTAATCAAATAAAATAATCAATCACTATTCTGTAATATTTTTATTATAGGGATCATTGATATTTCAATAAAAATATACTACAGTTACACACATAGTTCTGACCCCATAGTAAAATATCGAGACTTGTGTCGTGGTATTTTTTACGAGTAACGAGAGATATTTACACCAAATAATACCACAACCCAAAAAAAAAACATTTTTGTTTTGGTGTTGGGATCAAACCCATGGCCTCTCGTAGCTCACCAGCTGCCAAATGCATCATGGAAACTGGAAACTGTCATTAGTCTATTACCAAACTATAACTAAAGCATTAAAATTAGCCGCATAAAAACAAAACAAAACAATTGAAACCCACCCGTAACCATAACACGCACCCGCCGACAATTCCAAAAATCCTGCGCAACAGCACGGAGCAATTTAATAAAGCCTTATATTAAAAATAATAAGAGCAATAAGCGAGGCTGGCCCAAACAAAGTGAACTTTGTGGCCGATGTTTTTGTCCCCGAAGATAAACGCTTGAAGTTTAGACGCCGGAGTAATGGCGGACAGCCCTCGAGTTATTGCTCAACAATAACGCTCTAAGTTTGCAGACGAGACATCTCATTGTGCCTGACCACGGCTTTGAGTTTCCTAACGAAAATGTTGGGATTGCCGAGTGCTGACGAGTGTTCTTGTATTTTTGTTTCTGTGTAATTGTTTTCGCGTTTGATTGTGTTTGGTCTGTTTAAAAGTAATGTTATGTATTGTGTTGGAGTCCTGGAGAAACGGTGAGTGGTGTTGCTTTATTGTTTTGTTTTTTGAGTTTTGTCGTATCATATAATTAATTATGTAAGGCTGATATCACAAACTATGAGACATAAAAAAATAATATTTGTGAATCATTTTAGGTTTCTAAAATATATGAGTCTCAAAATTACAAATGCTAAGCATAAAATTACGAGCTCTCGTATTCATTATTTAATACTAAGTCGCTTTAATCCTAGTCCGTAACTTTTAAACCGAATTACCTAAAATATGAAAATCCTCCCATTTTAATAATACCAACATGCGTAATCCCTTAGAGCTTTTTAACTTTTTCATAATTTTATAAAATGGAAAATATGTAATAAAATGAATATAATAATGGTTAAAAGATATAAATTTGAGTCCGCCTGGCAAGCGATCAATACACACAAGACGATAAATCTGCTACAGGTCCTTGATAAGTTCGTCGTTTTCCGAGACCAGCCAAAGTTTTTTTTTTGAAATTATACTTCTTTTGGGGCGTTTGGAAATTTATGAGAGTATTTTTTTTACACCGAAAAAGCGACTTGTGAAGTGCGCTGTTAACTGTCTGTCAAATAACCATGTAATAAAAGTAGTTTCTTAAAAAATAATAAATCTACAACACGTGTATTAAATCAGTGGAGATATTAAAATAAAATATGATGAAAATAATACGAAATATATGTGGTGGTGAAAGAGAGGCTATTGTAAAACTTCTTGATGAAATTGATATTTTTTATTGATCCGATGAGTCTCAGAATCGATATTCGAGAGACGCTTTGTTCCGATAATCTAAAATCTGAGTCAGAATTGGAAATAATGGGCGTCATTTTAAACTTTTTTATGGTTTCATCCAAATGGTCTCAAAATCAAAATCTTAGGGACCCTTTGCTCCGATATTCTAAATTGATAGCCAGAATAGAAAATTGTAGCCGCCATTTGGATCTTTTTATCGATCCTCTCTCTCTCTCTCTCCTATTGGTCGAATATTATTTTATTACTTTTTACATAAATGCAGCGGCGTGCACAGGATTATGACACTGGGTATGCGGCGGAGTATTCGGTCACAAAAACTTTTTCTTTTATATATTTTTAGCATAGCCACAGCCACGCGACGGATATCTAAGTCGGAAACTATTCCAAAAGAACAAGTCTTAGATGTACTAGTATTCATGTACATCTTCTACGGCAACGCAGACAAAACAGCAATCGATCGTCGCGGCGGAAAAAATTCTAATAAGTAAAATAATAGTTATACGTTTCATAACCAACATGAAACTTTGGAGTTACATCCCCTTTTTGCTGGTATAATTGTTGTAACTCGGGTACACACCTACCTTTAGAGTTTAGACACAATTTGAATCTTTTCACTGAATGACAATTGTGCGAACTTGTTATTTTTAATAAACACACAGCTTCAACCCAAACCTCACAATCAAATCAAATAACATTTTTAAAAAATCAACAAACGCACTAGTAAAAGCAAATCACAATTATTATAGAAACTCAGTAATAAACTGTTAAATGTGTACACTTTCAAATGTTAAGTAGAAAATTCTTTTAAGAAAAATATAGATATACTGGCGCAAACAAAATAGTAAACAATGCTTATCACATGAAAAAAGCAAAATGGCCACCGCGAAACACAAAACATTTCTGCTATTTAAACAAATAAAACCTTACCAAACAAAAATGCATAATGTGCATACGTGATTTAATAGATGTCCGTCTATTATTTTTATTCGGATTATACGCAACGAACATTTCCGATTACTCCCGACAACTGCCGAACTTCCGTAGCCTGCCGCAGGAGTCGCGGCTTTCGATGCTTTCGATATTCATGGGTGTGTGCGTTTGCGAACTGTGTACGGACACCAAAATTACTACACACATACGAACAAATCTCCTGCGGGACGCGGCGGCATGACTTGATTGATTAGGTACATTATTTTGCAGCGCTATTGCTATTTATAAAATATTAGGCGTTTTTAAGTTATTATATTTTGTTTATTCATTTATTTACTATTAATTAAAGTAATCTAAAACGTACGAACGTTTTATTAAAATATCTGTGAATAGCAAGTAAAGCAGTGCATTTCTGCCTACAAGGAGCGCACGCCCCTGCATAAATGCTGCTGAGACTTAATCCGAAGTAATATTGTAGAATTATTAACCAATGCCACTTCCAAAAAGTCTGGTATGTACTTTACTTTGTTTTACTGAACTTATTAAACTATTCATCATTTTATTAAACCTACTTGCGCATTAATTACTTTATTTATTCATTGGTTCGCATAATATAAACAATAGAAAATGACAATACTATAAACGCAGATCGCAGCCGGCGGGTGCACCACACAGGGAGAAACAGTAAAGCAACAGCGAACAGTAAAGTTATCGCGTGTCGTGTTCAACGAGCCGTGTTATTTATTTTGCCGAAACTCGCCCCAACTCTGAAGTTCTGCTGCCCTGGCCGCTGTCCTGCGTCGTCCGACAGTTGGCCGACCGTCTCCCGCAAACATACGGCTGGACATGAATACAGAGACGCTGACGAATGAAGTTTGTTATTCATGACGGCGTTTAGTTCGCTAAGAAAGTAGGTTTTGGGCCTATATGCCTGTGAGCCTACATTATTAGATTTTAGAACTTTGGTTTAGAATTTCGGATTGAAGGCTTTGTTTTAGTTGAAAAGCGAGTGTTGTTGGGTATTGTCAGATGATTACTGATTTACGTTCGACTTTTTTATGAACATTTTTGATGCGTATATTGTTTAATAATTTTGAGTGATAAGAACTAAGACACATTCTTGTAGCTGCACGAACACGCCATAAAAAGTGTGGATTTTTCGCGAATTTATCTAATATGCAAAATATGTTTAACATAATATTATTTACGGTTTGTAAAATTATTATGCTTAATGATATCTAATACCAACATTTTATTTCATATTTTTCGATACTTTAAAATATTTTCAACAAATATTTATAACTAACTCAACTTACTACACACTAACTGTACTCCAACAAATATTTTGTATACCGAACTGAATTTATCAACACCACTACACTAAAATATTAGAACAATGGAAATTATTCCCTGCATTTACAAAGCGGACACGAATGTTGTTGTTATTTTAGTTCTATTCAATGAGTTTGTCCGTGTCCCCTTCGTATAAATAAATTGTTCGGCTCGTTTTACGCTTCCTTCCATTTTCTATTTCGACGCTTTTTATGTCATAATTATTCATTCAGTTAACTTCAGTTGTATGGATTATTGAAGCCGAATATAAGTTTTAGGTAGTAAGACGCACCAATGCGTAGATATCCAAAGTTGTCTTGACAACACGTAACGCTCATTCAAGAATGTTACGTTTCACTATAAAAGAAAAACAAATCACGATTGGTATCCCAAATAAATTGGCTTATATTAAACAATACGCGGGCCACGCCAATCAGATGAAGATTTAGGCACAGCAGTAAGACTCTCCATCGACATTTTATCTCGTAACAAAGGGTATTTTTTGCAAATGTTCGCAAAACGTAACAAATAGGATCTGCCGCTGTCGTGTGCCAGAATGGAAAGGGAAATTATGGGACTGAATGTGACTTACAAGTTTTGTATTAAATTTGTTTTTTGTAAATATATTTACGGCACTAAAAATAAATAAATTGTTTTGTATACTTGCGTAACTATGCTTATGATTGTAACCTCGAAGGGGTAGACAGAGGAGACACTACTGCCACAATTCGTGGGACATATTTTCATTAATGGTATGCATAATTAGCAAACTTAAATAATGTCATGAATGCTGTAATTTAGGAATCTAGGATGAAAATTTCTCTTGAAATAATAAGTATGAAGGTCAATAAGCGTGCTCGTTAAACCGATCGTGAACTGCGGTAATTCTAGTCCCATTAGGAGGACTATTTTAAAAGAAATACCTACTTCAATATGGTTCGTAACGCCGCAGATAATTTACGCTTTTGATTTCCTATATTATTTTATTTTTGAGACGAATGCAAATGCTATAGAATAATTTTGTATTATAGTGTTAACATTAGGATTGTAGTACCTATGTCGAATTTACTTGAATTTACCGCCAATATACGGTGTGTATTGAAATTAATATATCAATTGTAGAATTGCACACATATATAACAACTGTGGAAATAAAGTATGTCTTAACATGTTTCCCAGTTTAAAACTTTGCATTTAATGAGCATTTAAAACTTTGAACATAAAAAGGCTTTAACTGACATAAAATTTTATCTCAATGTGCCAGTAAACGGATAATCACTTCGGATAACCGATCTTAAAAATATTATTTTTATAAATATTAAAATAAAGTTACGCAGACCAGCGATAAAGTCATGACTCAGACTTTTCGTGGAAACAAACGGTGCTTTAAAATTTATTCTATGTAGTATTTTATAGATAATTGAGCAAACGAAGAGACAGCACACCTGATAATACCTGATCACACTTGCAACATAGATATATAAGTTAAAGACCGGTCGGTACCTTAGCTTTCTGTTTTGAAATATTTTCCCGCAGATGATTTTTTATAGCTAGCAGACAGTTGCTCTAGATTTAAGAAATTTTCAGTTTTAATAGTAGACATTCTAATGTAATGTTTTTGTAATGTTTGCCAGCGTTCGGAAAATAATCCATTCATTAAAGCAAATCAAAGCAGCATCAGCCTATATTACAACATCGTAGTGAACTAAACCCTTTTTCATTCTTTCATCGTAAAAGCAGCCTGACTTAAGGAACGTTTATAGACTAATATTGTTATATTTTGTTCGACAGGCAGGCAATAAGGAAAACTTTGAGCAGTGGATGTCAAGATCTGTCAGGCACACCCGTCCTTATCTAATACATCCAATAGTTAATCTGTCGCGATTTATCGCTCATCGCTAATGGATCCCACTGGCTCTGACACGCAATTACACTCGCATTACACTGCAACTTCACTCTACTCATGATATAGGCTTTATTACTATAAAATAAGGTGCATATTCGTGTAGCTAGAGTGGAAAATACGCGAGACGTTCGCCGCAGCGCGCCCCGGATGGATGCAGTTTCAATTGATTTGCCAATTGCGTGTTTTAAACTATACTGTTATCACAAGTTTTATAAATATAACAATGGTTAAAATACTACAACTTTTTACGTCATAGTGAATGTTATCGGTTTTTACGTCTGTGGCACTCCATTCATCTGTATATATTGTGCTTCATTGGTAGGACTCTTATATGTGAGAGGCCGTTTGGGTAGGTACCGACGCTATGTCACCGCTATGGGTTTGTAACATTGGTGATAAAAGACCAGTATGTTAGTGCGTGGTTAGGATGGTATATGTGACTGTTGGATGTATAGTCAATAACAGTGTCAAAGAAAATCCGCATTGCGCTACAAAAGCATAAAATTCTACTAATTACTAGCATTTCTAGAGCCTGTCTAGAAAATGCTGCATATCCATGGCTGGTTTCACAGTTCGTGAACCATGAAACAAGGTTAACACCGCAAACAGTCGTCAACGTAGCGTATTAACACGTGCGCTCCAAATCTGATATCAGTCACGTATCTGTCTTATTTCGACATCTGCTAACATTTTTATATTATCACTAGAAACAGCGGCTTTACGCCATTGATTTATGGTTTATATTCGCACGTGTGCCATTGTCTGTGGAATGGATTTTTCGCGTTTTTCCACGCGATTTTGGCCGTTTGACGCGCGACAAATATACATTTATCGTGACGTTTATTATGTGACGTTGATGTATGGCGCGGGTCGGCGCGGTGCCACCGGGTTGTACTGGCAAGCTTTATTTCCCTCGGGGACGTACAAAGTGTACGCTCGAGATTATTCAGTTTGTGTTGTCTATTGGTTGACTACCGACCTCTAGATTAACCCAATTGTATAGTGGTAGTGCTCCGAATGTCAATGATGGAGCGGTTGGTCCACTGCTGTGGGAACATGAAGAATAGAACATTCCAAACATTATTTTCGATAGTGTCAAAATAGCTTAGTAATGGCTGACGTATCGTAAAATGTAATGATAATAGGGTATTTGACTCATTTTTTCTTATTGTATTAATCAAAAAGTATCCATATCCAAAAAATAGCAAACAAAGAATTTTGTAAATCCATTCAGAATTTAACAAGTTAGAAACGTTTTAAATCTTGTAGTGGGGGTAATAGAAAAGGAATGCAAAAAAAAAATAGTGACGTCACTGTGCATTATAGTGTGCGGGCGTGAAAGAGACGGTAAGATGTCCCCACTACGTCCCCACTCTTTCATTTAAAATACTAATATTTGCCTCATGTTACAAGCTACTTTAATACTGTTTTCACAAAAATGTTTTGATTTAATGGCACTTGTGTTTGTCTACAAAATAATACAAACATTCGATGAGAGTCAAATACCCTATTACTTTATTTGATAAAAATCTGCCCGGGATAAAACAGGAAAACGGTTAAGGACAAACCATATAAAATGCTTTAATGAAGTTTAAGCAGTATCGGTATCGGGGTCAACGATATTTTTTACCGATACCATGAATTGGCATTCTCCTTTGTATTGTATGCCGGTCAACGCAATTATGCTGTGCAGTTTATTTCGAAAGAACGACGATAGTTCATACTGAATAATTAATATAAAAAAGCAATAAAAGTCGTAATTGTATAAGCACTTGAAGAGTTCGTAATCCGTATCCATTTATAACAGTATTCCAGCTGTCTGGGCGATGAATAATTAATCCACTTCATTTATTGTTTGCTCGCACCCATTTATCTCAAAAACCTGCAATTACTAACAATAATCACCTCATTTTTAATGACTGCGTATGTGCTATGAGCCTATGACCTTCAATGACCCACGACCAATTGTTACGAGGACAATATAATCCAATTTTGTTAGACTATTACTCGTAATGGTTATAAAGAATTCAGGTTAAAGAATTGTTGTATTTTTATCTGTAAATACACAATAAAAACTTTCAAAATACCAGCCACAAAATATTTTATCTATAAACTTGGCGTCTTCGTGTTAGAAGTCGTTTGATAGTTCAAAACTAAAACTTAGGTGTAAAAATATAAAATTAAAAGAAACTGTTAAGCGCGAGCGTAAATTTGTAAAAAGGGATTTACCATGACACAATAAGGCATCTTAAATTTTATTATTGATAGAAACACGAGATGTTTATGTCTCAAAAAGAAGTCTTAGTATTGTTTTAGTAGAAATATAAGGTTCTTTGTATTTATACCTTTGTATTTTCTTATGAAAGAGCTATATTTTTTCAAAGCTCCAAGTGTAACACACGAGTAAGTTACTCACCCAATGGATATATAAACGTAGTGAAGATAGGCAGGAAATATCTACATTTGTCAGTTGAATATGAATGGTTTCGGTCCTACAAATTTGGGACCGAACCTTAAAAATTCCTTTGCTAAGTAGCATTATGGAAAACTGTATTTTCATACAAAGTTGTTCGACACGAGCAGTTCTGAACGACCGTAAAAACTGACGATTTGTGTTCATAATAAAACGTTTGTTTTATTGTCGGCCCCGAGAAACTTTTTATAAGGGTACGATCACAACATTTGCATGGTGTTACCCTTTATAAACGATACATTTTTGTCAGCTTTGTTTAATTAAAAATAAACTCGTTACAAAGTTTGCGTTGGGCTGTATTCAAACAGACCTTACCTTTATAGTACTGACATCATTCGAAATGCACAGATCAAATTGTTTCAGCAAAGCAACTAGCAAATAGGTACTTTAACTAGACTACTCGTAGACGCGAAGCAGAGCTATGTAAAATATATTTGGAGGTTGAAATATTGTGATAGACAATGAAACTCACATTAGCTTAGTGAAATCATTGACTTGGGCGTATTTAAAAATGGAATTTAAAATTCATGGAATTTAAAAACCTGGTTCATGTAAAAAAATCTTACAGCTATGTGTGGCGGTAAATCCTTTGTGAATATAATTTCCTGGTCATAATCTCCCTTCTACAATCACATTCCTTTTGCAATAGATGTCTGTCCAGGCGAGTCCGGGCCTTCAATGCCCTAGTTCTACACTTGAACGAATATGAAGATGAATTCTTGAATATATCTATTAATCTAATTCACACATGTTGAATCTTCTGCTGACTATTACGTGGGCTCATTGTGATATTCTGCTGCAAAATGTAGAATTGTTTAAGGATAGCTTTAGCTGTTCATTCCAAAGCAGGGCAACGCCTCTCTCTCCAAATCCAAACTCTCTTTCATTTTCACCAATTCAAAATCCATCAAATTCGGCTCATCAACTATACCTTAGTCTGCAAAATCTGCTTTATGTGGGGCGTTAAATTTGTAGCTAGTTTTGGGCAAATGTATTTTAACATGCACAGGCACGGCCATTCCAACTGAATTTAATTTTGCCTTCCTATTGTTAAGTGTCCAATCGTTTGTATCATACCGCTATGCAAATCCTTGGGCCTGGCCAATGTTCAGCACTGAATTTTCTGTTAAGAGAAATGTTTTTAATTCAAAATTAATGGATTTATTATAAAAATAAAGCCAGCACTATCGATAGCCTTTTCAGTGGACAAAGCAGTGGTGTTATTTATAATTTTGCCGAGCAACAATACAAGTCCTCGTGAGCGCGCTTAAGGGGAGCGACGTCGGGCGGCAACAATAGCTTGAAACTCATTGGTCTGTCACGAACAGACAACAATAGAGGTGGCTGATGTCAGTGTAGGGCTGCGCTTTAAATAGGATTTTATAAGCTGTGGAGCGAGCTAGTCGCGGTTCCCATGGGAGCTAATGCGATTTACTTGAACCTTTATGAAGAGTATGTGACAGATATTCTGTACCATCAAGTAGCCGTCTTCCCCTTTATAATATATGGAATGTTATTATTTATTTGCATTTTACATGTTGTTCTTATCTATAATATTTCACCTTAAGGTTTCTTTTGGTGGCTTCCAAGAGTAATGACGTCAAGACTATTAAAAATACAAATAGGAGTATATTGTTGATAAAAATCACTGTGGAGAAAGTATGCATGAAGTATTTAATCACTTGACTTAGTACAGCAACAACAATAGAGAGGGCTTTTATATTTCAAAGTAACACAATAGCCCTCTAGGGATTCAACGGATGGATATCCTAAAATATTTTATATTTTTTGATATAGGATTTTTCTATTCATTATCAGCCCGGAGTCAGGAATTTGTGCGCGATATGGCGATAGGATCGCCCCTTATCACATCGTGGGGCGGAACATACAAGGCGAAATGTGGGTGTCCTGAAGGCGCCTCTGCCTACCCCTTCGGGGATAAAGGCGTGAGATGATGTATGTAATATTTTTTGACATTTATATTCACTCATAAGGTGCTTAATTTACCACTCCTTACGTAAGGAGATACTAGATCAGATAATTATAAATAGTATCAGTCAAGGACTAGGGTCATTTCAAGGAATTTTTGCCATCAGATCCAATCATGCTCCATCGTGGAATGGACCCCTCACCCCATATCTTAACGTACCTTCACGTTCTATCAGCTGATCCATTATCTCTATTATAACTGTTGATTTAGTGTATATTATCAAGCAATTTATCAGTGGGATCGGTAGCAGCCCTGCCGGCTCAGCGGGGTTCGCGGCTATTATTTCCGCGGGAACGATTTATCGGCCAGTGACGTCTTAAAGCCGCAAATATTTCTTCTGTAAAGCGCTGTTTATTTGCAGGCTATTATGATCAGAAGATTATGTTATAATTATTCTATTTGTTGTAGACAATACGCGACCTCATTAGCTTGAGTGGCGGTACAGTAGTTCTTTTTATGTACACGGTATTATAATTACAATTACAATTGTCAACGATGGAGTGTGCAGATATGCAATTTTATGTTAATGTTAAATGTTTGAAATTTTATGGTAATATTGCATCTGAGTAATTAGAAATAAGCAAGTATAACAGACGAGTGGTTTGTGATTTATTAAAACGTTTTTTTTTGCTGTACGCCCTATTGAGCTGTAGCTCTACAGTTTTCGTTTTCTGGCAAAGATAGGTGTAGCTTTTTTGTTCTTGGAAAAGTTGGATATTGAAGTTACAAGGCCAAGGTAATTAATATTTTTTTAGTGCTAGTGATCAGCAAGGAATCAGAATTATCATATGTTTTTTCACGTCATGCGTCATGCGTGGCGTCGGAGGGACGACGAAGGCAGAAACTTCACGAGAGAGGCAGTTGAGATAAAATAATTTATCCCGGCTTTTAATGAAACGCGTGACTTATCTAGATGCTGGCACTTCGATCTCGAGTGAAAAACTTTATCTTGGTGCAGCTGCTTTTATATGCGTTCATTTTTTTAATGTTAGCCTGTTCGCTATTTTCCATTCATCTAGTGGCAAATTATATAGGTTGAAAAACCTGATTGGGCAATTCAATTAGTGTATTTCTAATAGAACACGTGAACATCGGAAACATACCATAGAGTAAACTTTATTACTTTTTATTTTGATACATATTCAAACCATAATTCAAACCATAGAGTGACCATAGATTACAACACCCCCACTTATCAAAATAAACAAAAAAAAATTATTTGGGTGTAATTCCCAATTTATGCAAAAACCTATAATGTTTAACAGGACATAAGCCTTTAGTGAAAATATCAGCTGTCATTTCTTCACTACATAAATATAGAATTTTTATATAATTATTATTAACAACATCTCTTACATAATGATATTTTACATCAATGTGTTTTGATCTATTGTGACATTGATTGCTTACTGACAATTTTATTGCGCTTTGATTGTCACAATAGAGCTCAATAATACTAAAACTACCTATAATTTCATGAAGAAGGTTTCTAAGATATACTGCTTCCCGAGCTGCCTCAGACAGAGCAGTATATTCAGCCTCTGTACTGGAAAGAGATACAGTCCTTTGCTTCCTGCTTTGCCATGAAATAGCAGATCCAGACATTGTGAAACAAAATCCTGTATAGGACTTTCTGTCTAAGGTGTCACTGGCCCAATCACTATCCACAAAACCCTGTAACTTGCTATTATCTTTACAAAATTTTAAACAATATGTTTTTGTACATAACAAATATTTTAAAATGCGTTTAGCATAATGCCAATGTGTATGATTGTAACAATTATTAAATTGGCTCAGAAAACTAACAGAGTAGGAAATGTCTGGTCTAGTTAGTACTGCCAAATACATTAATGATCCAATTAACTTTTGATATGGAAGGTCAGATGCACATTCATCAGCTTTCTTAACATTTAACTTACATTCAATTGGGGTTTTATAAGTTTTACAATCTGACATTTTGAATCTAGAAGCTAACCTTTCAATATACTGTTGTTGATCTACAGTTATAACATTTTTATTTTTATCAACATTTATTCTCATGCCTAAATATTGTTTCACAGGTCCTAAATCTTTTAATTTAAATTCTGCACCCAAAACATGTTTCAAATTATCAGTTTCAACAGAATTATTAGAGAAAATTAAAAAATCATCTACATATAAGGCCACAATAATTTTAATTTTACCCTTTGTTTTTGTGAACAAACAAGGCTCATACTGACTATTTTTAAAATTCAATTTACAAAGTAAATCTTTCACTCTCTCATACCATGCATGAGAAGATTGTTTTAAGCCATAAATGGCTCGTTTTAATTTCAAAACCTTTCCCCCACTTTTGTTCACAAAACCATCAGGTACTGACATGTAAATTGTCTCTTTCAAAAAACCATTTAAAAATGCTGTAGTCACATCTAAGTGATGAATACACATATTCAACTTAACACTAAGGGCAAATAATAATCTTAGTGTAGAGTGTCTAACTACCGGCGAGAAAGTGTCAGTATAGTCAATGCCAGGTTTTTGCGAAAAACCTTTAGCCACAAGTCTTGCCCGGAACCGTACACTATTATCCACATCATACTTTTTATTAAGCACCCACCTGCACTTCACAATTGTCACATCACCTGGGTTGTCAACCAGCTCCCAAGCATCATTGTCGTTAAACGACTGCAGTTCGTCGGCCATGGCGCGCTTCCACTGCTCACTCTCAGGCCCTGCAAGAGCCTCTGAGAACACAATTTCTTCAGAAGCTGGAACAGTACTAGAAACACATATATAACCATACCGATCAGGTTGTTTTCTCATACGCTTTCTAGGCAATACTGACTCCTGCTCCGGGGTTGATGTCATCTGGACTTCTTGTATCAAGTCATCTGTAGTTGGAGATTTAGTCAGTGTTTCACTCCCATCCTCATACACAGAAGAATCTGAATGATACTCATCTGGGTCTACAACTTTCTGCGATGCTTCCCCCACTGAATCTGTAATAACCTCCTCCTGTATGCCAACTGCAGGTGTCTCTGCATTAGGAATCCAGATAGCTGACCCCTGATTTTTTTCTTCATTATCTAATTCTTCTTCCATAAAGATAACATCTCTGCTGGTAACAAGATTCTTCTTTGCAGGATTGTATAGCCTGTAGCCCTTAACATTTTCACTATAGCCAACTAATATGTGCTCCGCAGACTTCTTATCCCACTTCAAACGACGTTCCTTAGGGATATGTACCATGACTTTACATCCGAACAAACGTATGTGGCTTAGGTCTGGTTTTCTTCCATACCACAATTCATATGGAGTTTTCTGAAGTCCCGATGCAATGGATCTATTTTTTAAATAGACAGCAGTATTTGCCGCTTCTGCCCAAAATATTTTTTCCAGCTTTGCATCATACAGTAGACATCTAGCCTTCTCAACCACAGTACGGTTTGCTCGCTCACACAGACCATTCTGTTCTGGTGTATAGCTATTCGATCTTTGATGAATTATACCCTCTTGCTTTAAATAATCCTCGAATTCTTTGTTTGTGTACTCTAGTCCATTATCTGACCTTAATATTTTGATTTTCTTATTTAACTGATTTTCAACCATTGTTTTAAATATCTTAAAATGAGTAAATGCTTCACTTTTCTTCCGAAGAAAATATATAAATGTCATCCTACTAAAATCATCAACAAATAGTATAAAATATTGAGCACCACTCAATGAACGGGTTTCCATCGGACCACAAATGTCTGTATGGATTCTGTGTAGCGTCTCTGTACTTCTTTCGCCTACATGTGTAAAGGGTAATCTTTCCTGCTTCCCTTCGCAACAAGTTATACACTGAGACTTGGTTATGTCAAAATTGTTTTCATATGACATACCTTCCACCATATTTCTCATTTTATTCATGTCCTGGCTATTCATGTGTGCCAGCCTTCTGTGCCATAGTTTACCAGTTACTGCTGGTGCAGCCAACATACAACTTTGTGTGTGCAGTCTAAGCTTATATACACCATCTGACAAATCAGCTGTGGCTACCAAAACATTGCTTTTGTTTCGTATATAGCAGTGTTTTTCATCAAAACTGACATTATTTCCATTTTTAATAAGTTCGCTTACGGATAATAAATTTGTTGTTAAACTAGGCACGCATAACACATCTTTCACAGTAATGTCGAAATTTAAATCAGACACAATGTCGACGTCTCCGGAACAAACAACTGGTACTTTCGATTCATTTGCTACCACTATTTCAGGTAAACTTGGTGTAATGTTCGTATTTTTTATCCAAGATTCATTTGCCGTCATGTGAGCGCTCGCGCCGGAATCCACGTACCACTCTGTTTTGTTAAACTTTCCATTCAGGAAAACGACATTAAATACATATTTGTTATTATTTTTCTTCAATAACGGGCATTGATTTCGATAATGACCATCTTCTTTACATTTATAGCATGTAATTGCTTTCGTATATGAATTTGTCATTGCTGTAACCGTTTTCTTATTTGACGTTGAGAGACCGCCATTCTTTTTTGGTTTATTATTGTTGCCAGAGTTTAATTTATTTCGCGCGGCAAATGCAGCTCCGGTTTCCATGCTGTCATTTTCACTGGTCTCTTCCATGTCAAGTAATTTCGACTTTATGACATCTGCCGTTATCGAAATCCCAGAATGTTCTATTGCCATGATCATAGGTGTATAGCGATCAGACAAACCTGCTAACAGTAATGAGCCAACCCATTCATCTGTGATTGTAAATCCCGTGCCATTCAACCGCTGTGCTGTCTCGACCATTTGAGTCACATAAGACGCCATTGAATTACAGTTGTCTAGTCGTATGGATATCAAATGTCGCAGCAAGGTTATTTTTCTTGAGAACCCAGAATCATCATACATAGTCTTCAATGTAGACCATAATTCTGCTGAAGTCTTGGTGTTCTTTACATGCACGTACAATGACGGGTCTATCGTCAATACTAGCTTTGCCTTTGTTTTTGCATCGTCCATCGGCTTAATTTCTGAACCTGGCGTCGGTTTGATGTAATTTTCCATCCCTTCGAGCACCAACAAATTCTCAGCCGCGAAGCTCCACTCACTATAGTTCTCTCTTCCTTTTAGTTTAGGAACACTGGCAATATAGTTCGTACTCATGTTTCCGCGATTTAACTTTCACTAATTATCTACTTTAAAATAAAATAACTGATAATTTTTCGGGATAAGCCCATAACCTCTAATAAAACACGTGAACATCGGAAACATACCATAGAGTAAACTTTATTACTTTTTATTTTGATACATATTCAAACCATAATTCAAACCATAGAGTGACCATAGATTACAACAGTATTTAATAAATCTTATGAGTTGCTCAGGATAGGAATTTATGCCCGGAATAGCAATAGGGTTGCTCTTTATCACATCTCGAGGCGGAAATACGCTCGTCGAACTGTGAATCGTATTGGTGACTTATTTAACTCCTTCGAAAATGTTAGAGTTTGAGTTTTTATTCAGCGACTGAAACAAAATAAGGCTTTAATAATTTGCAACGATAAATACTACTAAAACAATTTACAGTACAATATTACAATAACAAGTAAATGCACACTCGTGCAAATTGTATATCTGCGATTATGTGATTTGAGTTCTGCAAGAAATACTTAACTTACACAATGGCTCTTTATATTTACATATCTTAATAGAAATTGTCTTATCCCCATTCTGGATCGTAGAATGCACATTCAGAGCTGTATATTTAATTTAATTTATATGTTGCTTCTGTTCGTGTTTATTAATCGTTGTAAAAACGATAGTTTAAGAATTGTACTTGATTAAAATGGTGATGCCTAGTTGTAGCTCGTGTTAGATTGGCTCGATTGACTTTGTGTTTCTTTCTGACGAATAAATTGCATGAAGTAATTAATAGCATTGCTCTTTTTTTTCCTTCGGTGAGTAGGATTGCCGGCGAGTCTGTAATTAGTGCCTGTATAGTGTATACTGACCTCCTCCTTGAAATTGCGACAGGCCGATATAAGTGTTTCGGCAAAAACGAAACATCGCTCGCCACCACATATTCTATTTGAATGGCGCTGCTCTTAGCATCAAATTCATTGTTTTCAATTTGTCATACTAGCATAGAATCGTCTTTGATTTATACTAAGTAGTCGTAGTAAAAAGATTTAAGGCATTAATAAAAGTTTCATTAGGATTATAATATTACCATTAATGTATTTTCGTACACCACCTTCATATTATGTTTGCATCTATGCCGTGTTTGCGTTTCACATGTACAAACACCCAGTTACGGAACAATTATGATATTGTGTGCATAACCAACAATACAGCCAACTATCATTTAAATATTAGATAACAGAACACAATCTCATTGTATCTGTGCAATCTATTCATGCGTAACAGCGATGGAGCTACAAACACATGCATTCATTATAGTGAGAATTGATGTATCTTTCTGTTCATGTTCACATGCACTAACAAGCTGTCAAAAAG
Organism: Deilephila porcellus; assembly: GCA_905220455.2. Taxonomy (NCBI): domain Eukaryota; kingdom Metazoa; phylum Arthropoda; class Insecta; order Lepidoptera; family Sphingidae; genus Deilephila; species Deilephila porcellus. The sequence continues at coordinate 15,565,435 of LR999977.1, read as the reverse complement.
ATAAACAACCTAGGAGAATGAGTAATAACAACGCGGATCAACTCAGGCTTTTCTAACTAGCATCACGTAGTAATTGCAATACATCTCATGCGAAATACATTGCGATCATACGTTACGCGTGAACAAGAGCCACACCATTTGTTATTCAATATACTGAAGCTCTGCCCTGCGGTTTTCGCCACGTGATATGAGGTCTGATAAAACCCAGATAATTCTTGCCACAATATCCGTGAAATCAACAGCAATAGCAAAATATACAGCGGTATTGGTTACCTTGACGGATGCTTGCTAATAAGGACCTATCACTTGTTACAGGCAAAATGAATTAAAAGCGAAATCATTCAATCATTCTACGTCTAGTATTTCTAGCTTCACAATTCACAACCGTAGCACCGTACATCAGCGATACAGCAGAGGTACTTTCATATTCCGACGGCAAAATTCAGCTAAACTTTGTATGCATAACAACGTTTTCAATATTCTTGCTTAGGCGAGCCAGGCCGCTAGTTTAACGTTTAGCTGAGGGGAAGTTTTTGTACAGAATGCACCGCGAGCGCCAGTACATAAAGTGAACAAAACAGCTGAGTGTGCGCTTGACCAAGCGGAATAGCTACAGGTTTAATATTGTGGCTACGTTACTTGCTATTCTTGAGGGGAATTTTGTTACAAAAATTCACTATTTCTTAGAGAAAATTCTGAGCAAGGAAGGAAAGAGCATATAAAATTGTTGAGAAAACTCCTTCCTCATTTTTCTCGTGTAGTTAATTTAGTACAGTCTTCTTAGTAAAAGGTCTTGTTATACATTTTAGTCTTGACTGCATTATAAACAGGAGGCCTTTAACAATGGGGATAATTTTTTTCATAGAAATCCAAATTCAAGTAACAGTTTGTTAATCCTGCTTTTCTCTACGAACACACTGACTTTTTACTATCAGATTCCTGATGATTACTTTTCCCCCTTTGATTCTTTACTCCTTTACTATAAAAAAGATCAAATACTAAGGAACAAAAATACCCTTTTGATTAATTGTTATCGCATTTCTCAAAAGGCGATCAAAGTTGAAGAATTAAACTGTTTTATTCTGCACTGTATTAGATTGAGAATAGATTGGTAGTGGAACAGTTTGTGGCTTAGGAATTCTAATTCCAGAGTAACGGGTAACCGCTAATCTAAATCAATTTGTCTGGAGCCCGCATCGAGCACGTCCCTGAAGTGTTTGTAAACACATAGGATAGCGCCTTGATTCATGTATATTGCAGTTTATTTAATTGGAGTAAATTATAAAGACGTTGTGTTTGAGTCTTTGAGAGAATAATAATATTGGCAAATTCAGACGAAATTAAACATTCTTATAAAAGAAAGGAACAATTTAATATGATTTGGTCTTATGACTGCATACATTATTAATTGAAAATATTTATTACGATAAAAATTCAAGACACACGAAAAGTATCTGACGTACAGTACAATTACCGGAAAGGAATATTTCTTGATTACACAGAAAATTTACGATATGATCAGCGTTCTAGGAATCTTAAACACCGAAAGGAAATATTTCTTCAAATTACATAGTAAAATCTACAATACTAGCAGATTTTCTTAGATATGTAATCATGAGATATGTAAGTAGACTGGTACTTACCACCGTGATGTCTATTTCCGCCAAACAGCAGTGTAAATGCATTGTTGTGTTTAGGTTTGAAGGACGTTGTAGCCAGAGTAACTGCTGGACGTAATAAGACTTACCATTTTATAATCAGGATGGCGAACACAGTGGGATGCCAAGCATTGCTTTGTAATTTATGGTGTTGTTTGGTTTTGCTACTGTCCGTGAGCGGTCATATCGCTTACCATCAAGCGAATGGCATGCTTTTCTTACCATTCATCGCAATAAAAAGATCCATCCACCTTTAGAAGAATCGCTCCCAGTCCCCCATCACTGATTAGCTTAGCAACTTCCGTGTAGTCAAAACAATGACAATAACAGCAATGCAACTTTATCACGCCTCCAGCCATCTTCACAAAGGTGCTATACTTAGCCGTTGTCGCCAGGCCAGACTGAGTAACCATCGACGCTTTATTTGAAACTCAACTTTACACTAAGCACATTAGAGTGTAATTTACAATGGAAGTAGGCAAGTGTTGCGGTGTTATGAAGTGGAATAATATGTTTTGAAAGCGCAGTGGCTGCGATGTTTATTCGTCGCATGTGATGTAAGAATGACCTCAATAACCGCGCTTATGGCTTTGTGCTCGAACAAATTTATTAAAAAACCCTTTCCTGGATACTGTGAGATTTCATGCCGTATATTGTTTGCCATATAGTGTGTTTAAGCTTCGTTGCATTTTCATTTTGGTGTTCGTGGTGCGTCGTTCGTATGTTAAAAATGGAATTTACGCTTTGCATTATGCTATACAAGGTGTAAGAGAAGCTCCAGAATCTGAAAGGGGAATATTATAATACCTTATCACACAAAAAACAATATTCGTTTGTGTATATCTATAGTAATTTGATATTTCATAAACCCGCAATATAAATCGTATTACACTGCAGGGTAAAGCGCGTGTCATCAGTGAATCAGGTGGTTTTTTATTAACTTTACATTACTTTGTTTATGAAGAATTTTTAATTATATTATTTCTATGTAATTCTTTGTTAACCCATTTTCACTGTATGATATTAAGGGAAGTGCGTGGTGGCCTATTGGTAACGGACCAGTCGCGACGGCCAACATGTTTCACGATGGTCGTGGGTTCAAATGCCAGGGCACACCTCTGACTTTTTGGAGTTATGTGTGTATTGATAGTCAATCACCACGCACTATAACGGTGAAGGAAAACATCGTGAGGAAACCTGCATACCGTAGCAGTTTGAAGAATTTCTATAATTTAATATGAGCTGTTAATATTCACGGAATAAGAATTAAATCAACTCATTTTCACGTACTTTACTAAACTTTCAATTATAGAGTTAATACAAACTGCCCTGGGGAACATTCGCAGCGCAATTTATGTACCTACACAAATAAAGCCTGAATCCGTGTTAATAAAACGTTAAACACACCTCTATATGAACTAATTTCGCTGTTCCAAGAATACTTATCTCAATTTTCTTTAATTAAACTACGAATATTAGTACTAAATGGGTTTATTTTAGCGGCAGAGTTATTTAGCTCGAATTGAGAGTACTAATAAGGGGTTAGACTTTGTGATGAAAGTGTTCTAGAAAATTTTCGACTTTTATTCAAAGTTTCGATTGTGGGTACCTAATTATCCCTTCTTTTCTTATTTGCCATTCTGTCACTATAAACTATATTAATTGGTGTTATCTGATACCGTCGTAACAACAATTTTAATCTCATTAGCTGGTCAGGACTATGTGTGTGTTAGGTGTATTTATTTATTTATTTCATTATATTTCTCATCCTACAAAGCTGTTATTATTCCTTAGGTATTATCTGTGTTAATTGGTGGTAACACTTCTCATCACATCAACTGGTAGTGTCTTTGCTACAACAATAGTAACGAGAGACACCATTGTATTATTGAATTGGAATCTCTAAGTTTGATCCTTGAGACATAACCGATCGAAAGCCCAATCGGAATATGCTAAGTGGTTATCGAACACAAAGCCAGACGTACAAAAAGGGTCCTCGATGTCCAATTACATGAGTTCTAACCAGGCATTACCAGGACGAGACGAGAACCTCTGAGTACTTCTGCAAATGTAATGAGCAATCGCTTTGACAACCCGTTTGGGCTCCTGTGATTTTACGTGCTTGGTTGGTAGTCTATTCTGTTTTGTAGTACAACACGTGTGTTGTGGTGAGTATCAATCTAGGGCACCTCCGCTTCCGAGGGAATCAACTAGTTTAATAATTAGCTTTTCCGTCAGCACGCTAATTTATTTGGGCTCAATGGATTTCATTACACTAGTCAGTGGGTACTAGACTGTTAATCTGAAAACTAGATGGCGTATTAGTATAGACTATAGGAAGTTAAATAAGTGAACACAAAAGTGTATCGAGATATGGCCAGTGTAGCAGCGATACTCGACCGACGAGCGACGGCGTGGAGGACACTACACTACGACCCTTGTGTCCACTTGTATCCGCTCGTTCGTCACGAACCGATGGCCGATGTCACAATGTATTGGCAATTGTCGAAACAAAAAGTACGTGGATAATTCGGGCTTTCAAAACAGTCTAGGTATGAAGGTCGTTGAGACTGTTAGTATGGAGGAAGAAGTAATATTGACTACAAGAGTTTGAAAGCTGCGGTGCATTATTATGACTAAACGCCTTAAAGGGAAAGAAATCTATCACTCAGAAAAAACAATGTGAAGGGACGGCTTTGCTGTAATGTTTAATTCGATGAGTGAGAATATTGTAGACTCATTACCAATATTTTCTTCTCCGTCCTATTCTCTCCTCTTTCCCTTCAGTCTCTAGAGAGCAGTAACGCACCAACTATCGACAAGTAAGTAGATTTAAGAAATTCTACACTGACATAGTCTTCATTGACTCAAAGTCTCTGAAATAAATAAGAATATAAAAAAAAGAAATTCTACTCACCGCCGTGATAATCGAAATAGCGCGTTAAAACTTAACTGTTTGGATAGAAAAAATATGATTTTGCTTTTGTGCAGATGAAAGAAAAATATGCTGAATGTTGTTTAAAGCAATCGTTCTAAACTCTTTGTTTGAGGACACACAGGGGTAAATATTAATGTATTCATATTTTTCCAGCGATATTGTTTTGACAGCTGAAGAAAATTGATATTATGCAATTATATTGTTGCAAACAGTCCTCGCTTCTTTTAAAACTGTTATTATTTTGCTTGTTTTGAGTAGTGCGCGGTTTTAAACTAGCTAAAAGTCATGTTGTATTGTTTTCATTCCTATCACGCAAAAACGGAGAATTTAAAAAATACTTCTCTCTTTTAATTTTTTTTAATGTATTCATTATCATTCGCATATTCGTTGAAAAAAAGCCGCGAGGAAAGTTGAAGCACATGAGAGAGTTGTCATCAAGATTTTTGAAGGTATGTGAAGTCTGCTCAATGTGGTTACTTATAAGGCCACGTCTTGAAATGGAAAAATGGGCAGCCGGCCGTAAAATTATAAGTCAAGGAATTCTTCACGTTGTTAAAAATCATATTGCGCCGGCTCCGTGTAAGAGTGGGACAGGAGTAGGCAGAAAAAGGGTTACACTGTTCTAAGATCTGAGAAGTAGCAGTCATTCTTACGTCATCACCGCTTCCAGCTACAAAACCCATCGTCAAACATGGGACGGCAACTATGGAGCAAGTCTCCCTGTAGAAAAGTTGTCATTATTACGGGGGCAGAAGTCATGGGGGCAGGAGCATGGCCATTTTAATTATCAATTGTATTCGTCTGTTGGTAAACTTCTTTATATCTTTCTCTTCGGCCAAAGCAAAGTCATTGCTGAACATAGACTTCATCCAAAGATTTTCATATTATCACTTGTTGCCAGCGGCATGAACCCAGAAACTTGAACTGCAACAAATGATCCAAATATTACAAGCAAAGCACTTACATCTTCAAAATCCGATACCCGATCTCGTCTATAAAATGCGTCTTAAAATCCAGTCTTAACATGAAATAGCTGAAGTTGGCAGGGCGGCAGCAGCGGCGGCAGGTCGCGGCGCCTGCCCGCGCGGCTTAGCGTTTATCAGCGCGCCTGGCCCGGGGCTGGCCCGAGGCCAACGCGCCGTATTTATGGCCCGGCCGCAGCTATCTGTGTACAAATTGCACTAGTTATAACGGCACTTTTGTGTCGTGCGACGCGGTAATGCCTCGCGAAGTGCTAGATTGGCAAGTTCCGTCGCGCTGTTTTTTGACTTAAGTAGTGGGAAGTGGGCTTTAATGATGCCGTTTGTTGGAATGCGCTGCGAGCGTGTTTTCTTTGAACGCTGCGAGTGTTGTACTGTCTTTTGAGGGCTATTGAGTGCTGCCGTTTCCACTGGCTTGTTGCTCAGCTGGTATTATGTGAGTTGAAGATATGTGAATGTAAATGCCTTGGAAGGACGATTCTTAATGCTCATACACATAGTAGCTTATTAGAGCATGTATTCTGAAGACGACATTTTTAGTTTGTTTGAAAGGTAGCAAAACATGCTTTATATATGTTAGAGATTACACAAGTTTGATCCACGCAGGATGAATGCCATACGCAATGATGTTACTTATTTTATTGGAATTGCAACACAGTCCGACATGATTGACGTCTTATAAGTTATCGGTTGCCATTGGTAACGCTGAATGGTCTGTCAGTAGAGTCTGTGATCGGTTTAATAATATTTAATTGTTTCTATTGTAATCTTGCCCGGAACAGCGCCAAACGTGCGCACTGACTGATTAATAAGAATCATCATGTCGGACGGCAACGACGGCCATATAAATCGCAATCTGTATGATTCTGCGACAGCAGCGGTGGGATCGATTTCAAAATCATCCCTCGTGTCTACCGCATTGCCTGCTACCCAAACTGAAGAATATTTTCGGTCGGAACGTGAGGCTCAGTAGTGCGGACACGTACATCGAGTATTTTATCAACAAGGCGGCGCTGATAGATGGGTTAGATACTGACAGCTCTACCGAAATCGAGATTTCCGGCATCACAGACGTCTAGGCAAAGAACAAGGGATGTGGAGAGTACGCCAGGAAATAAACGCTCACAATGGCGATTATTGATTAAGATGCAAAATCAGCATAAGCAAGCGTTGATTCTGGCATTTTAAACTCCATTGACATTGAAAAGAAGATTGATTGATGAAATTGACGTTGAAAATGATAATTTGCTTTTATCAACATGCAATTGGTGCAAGTAATTATTTAAAGGTATCAACTCGTTATAGCGATTGGTAAAGTATTGAGAGGATCTATGTGGTTGTTGCGGATAAATTGTCCAGGTATGACGTGAACATTTGAATAACTTTGTCGTACGAATTGTACCTAAAGGTTATGACACTTTTGGTAAGGTTCCTATTGTTGTCAAAACAAGAAGCGTCCAAAATCTAATCCGCAGTCGTAAATCAATTGTCATGTCTGTGATAAACTGGGACATAAGATTTGTCACGTATAGAAAAAGGCAAAGATACTATCAATTGCTTTAAGAATGAGTTTTGGCGATCGCCAACAATCTTGCTTGCCAGTATGTTACAGATGAGATTCGTCAGTTCACATAGCGAGTCGCTGTCTTCAAGGATCCAGCGCCGCAGCATCGACATCTGTTGTAGAACGTGTTGACATATTCTGTGTGATCGAGCTGCTCTCCGAAACACTAAAACCCTTTAGTACCTAATTGTTTTCAATTTGGTTTTTACTTTGGCGCTGAGTGTTCCTTTGTGAAAGAGTCTGCCGCAAGTTAAGAGGTAAGCGAATTGATATTGTTTGCTTTTCTTGATGTGAATTGTCACGCGCGTTGATGGTGAGGGAAAATATCGAGAGGAAACCTACATGAATTGCTGTGATGTGTTAAGCATATCAACGTACACTGCCTAAGCATGGTGGTCTGTGGTCTAGCTATTATAGAGAAGTCCTATGCTCAACAGCGATACAATACTTACTGTGTAATTATTATATTAGGTAGAAATTAATGATTTAAGTACCGAAATTGTATTGCACCTATGCTAATGAAGAATCTTCGCAGTAATATTATTCTGGGTTGCGACATATTGAATTATAGTTTTCAAATAAGCATGTTCGCATATTAGTTGTATCTGACAAGGTTGGCGTCTGTAAACACAAGTCATAACACATAGCACGTTTAATACTGTTACACAGATGAAACAATGTGTCCATAATGCATCAATTCTTATGGATCCAGCTTTATAAATTGGCGTTTGGTAAATGTCTAATTGAATTGACAAATAATTGGTACAAAACAGGCAGTAGATGGCTCATATCTTAAATAGTGAACCAGTTCCAGTGATATTTAATTCACAGTTTCTAGTAAAGTTCCATACGGATGCCAGTGCTAGGGGCTATAGTGCTATATTGTTCCAACTTGTAAAAATGAAAGTAAGGCCTATCGCATACTTTAGGAAAAGTACGATGTTAGCAGAATCGTGTTATCACATGCAACAAGCCACGTTACAGCCAGGTCTTTAGTATGAGGGCTGGATCGAATGGTGTTTTGCCATTTTCTTATAGAAGGCCGGCGTGACGTGTAGAAATATTATTATTATTATGTGAGTGAGATGGTCGAAAGCCATTTTGCTAGTGGTAGGATTTTCATTCTGCCCGGATGGCTACGACAGTGAATAGTGGATAGATACCCATTATGGTTACTTAGGTAAGCGTATCGACATCATATCGTGTTTATCCGTGTGTAATCGGACCAGCATAGTTGTGTCGATCGGCGAGAGTGGAACATATAGTGCCAGTTGATATTCCATCTGGTCACGCCGCGCTTGCCAACGTGCGGGTTTTGGTCAATTTGCTGTAGTGAAGTGTGAAGGTAAGTACCAACGACTTTTAAGGTATTTCTTGAATGAATAAAGTAGCGGTTACAAATTACAATAATCGATACATATGAATGAACTTTCTGTTGTAGAACGCTGTTGACTATCTTAATTGCCCGGAGTGTGGCCAGCCCGGCGCCGCGGATCCTGCACGGTACCTCCGCATTGCACCCTGTGTCAAGTGGCGCCGATGCCCAACGTGGCACCCTCGTAGTCGCCCGTTAAGGAGTTTTTATAATTTTGTCACTGAGAGTCGTGTCGTTATAAACAATAATAACTGTAAATCTTGCAATTGTAAAGGCAGTTGGACACTTCAGACAATACTTTCGTGGCTGGACATTTACGATTATGACTGACTGTAGCTCTTTTGAAGTCATCTTTTTATAAGGTAGAATGGGTGGATTTATATTGATTATTGCGTTTTACACTTTATTACTGGCCATGGTAATTTAAAGTCTTAAACTGTACTATAAATTTAAGCTCGTTGATTCGCATGCGTGTTCATATTCAGCACTTAATGGCGAATATAGACAATCCGCGCATCATTTACTTTGGGAGTCTAGTCTTTAACAAAAAAAAGCGTAGTGTTGGTGAGTATGCAAACATCATCTGGAATTGTATGCTACATGGACCTAGTACAGACTAGGACGAAATTTCGTGCTTTGCGGCGTTTTGGAATACTGGAATCAAGTAAAACAGTCTTCATACCTTTGATTTTAACATTAATAATAATAGATGATATGTGTACGGCACATGCTGATTTCGTTGCACTGAATTTATAACTCCTGACATAAAAATAGATGACAAGCAGAATTAATTATCTGGAAGATCAGGCCTCTAGCAAACTTAGTAACACAAAGATATTGAAGAGGTAATTGCCTATCACAGTCAGGGAATACAAATGAATGATGCAACTAAGATATACGAGTTAAGATCAGGAATAAGATAAGAATAGGATGGACGAGCAGGCGACGAAAGATAAAAATCGTTATGACTAATAAAGCCACTATTCGTCCTTTTGTGGTGATCTGGTAATGGTTCAGAAAAACTCCTGAATAATTAATAACTTAATTGGCCCATATAAAATTACTAAAGTATGTCTGATGACTGATTCAGCGTTACATTGTTGAACCATCTAAGGAACAGGCCTAATACGTGTGCCAGTAACGATTACGCAAATATCCAGCTAATCTACGAGAATTGTCTGATTGTCTTGATCCTTTAGGATCCATTATCGGTTAGCTTTATTTAATTAAAACAAACTAAATTTATTAATTACTATGTGTGCCTAGTATTGATTTAAATTGAATTTCTATATTATATTGAATTGCTGTACCGAATTGAATAATCATTGTTTGAATTTTAGTGATAATTCTGTGGTAATTCTGTGCTGAAAAAAAAAAAAATCTTATATTGGTAGCTTGTGGTGTGTGTGTTGGTGATTGATAAAATGGTCTATTGAAACTCAAAGCTGCTATGCTTTATTGAAAGATGGATTGAAAGTATTATCACTTTGTCCTTGTGATCTGTTGAAAGCCATGACGCTTTGCAGGGTGGATTGAAAGCATGAGCGCTTTGTCCTTGTGATCTGTTGAAAGCCATCACGCTTTACAGGGTGGATTGAAAGCATGAGCGCTTTGTCCTTGTGATCTGTTGAAAGCCATCACGCTTTGCAGGGTGGATTGAAAGCATGAGCGCTTTGTCCTTGTGAACTGTTGAAAGCCATCACGCTTTGCAGGGTGGATTGAAAGCATGAGCGCTTTGTCCTTGTGATCTGTTGAAAGCCATCACGCTTTGCAGGGTGGATTGAAAGCATGAGCGCTTTGTCTTGTGATCTGTTGAAAGCCATCACGCTTTGCAGGGTGGATTGAAAGCATGAGCGCTTTGTCCTTGTGATCTGTTGAAAGCCATCACGCTTTGCAGGGTGGATTGAAAGCATGAACGCTTTGTCCTTGTGATCTGTTGAAAGCTGCCACGCTTTGCAGGGTGGATTGAAAGCATTAACGCTTTATCCTTGTGATTTGTTGAAAGCTACCTCGCTTTGCAGGATATATTGAAAGCATTAACGCTTTGTCCTTGTTGTCTGTTGAAAGCTACCACGCTTTGCAGTGAGATTGGGATCTGATCTATTTTGACTGAAGGTCGATGCTGAAAGCTACGACGCATTGCTAAACGTTAGAAGTCACGTGCTGAAAGCTGTTACGCTTTGCTTTGTGTGTGAGGTTGAAAAACTGTTTGTGTGAATACTATGCTTGTGTGCTATGCGCTGTTCCATCTAGCTTGGCTCTGATGTTAATAAGCAACGCGAGAGCGCGTTGAAGCGCAGAATGGCCGTGTTAGAGATTACACAAGTTTGATCCACGCAGGATGAATGCCATACGCAATGATGTTACTTATTTTATTGGAATTGCAACACAGTCCGACATGATTGACGTCTTATAAGTTATCGGTTGCCATTGGTAACGCTGAATGGTCTGTCAGTAGAGTCTGTGATCGGTTTAATAATATTTAATTGTTTCTATTGTAATCTTGCCCGGAACAGCGCCAAACGTGCGCACTGACTGATTAATAAGAATCATCATGTCGGACGGCAACGACGGCCATATAAATCGCAATCTGTATGATTCTGCGACATATATAATATCAGCAAAGACCACTGCGTTATTAAAGATATGTCGTGATGTAAATCATATTAGTATGGGGAAAGATTTTCTAGATCGAACACAGAGAATTATATCCCATTTCGGGAATGTATAGTATCATTTAGAAATCAATGCTATAACAAATATCAAATTAGTATAATTTGTCACTTCAGAGAATCATGTACAGGACTGATAAAACAAGACAAATTTTCATTTTAATATGATTATACAGGGCAGACGCACAAGAGATAACCATTGTCCAACAAACTAATACTTACACAAGCGATCCAAATTAAATTGAACCGCCCTCGTTTACATGTAAAGGACACGTCGATAAACCGCGTTTGGTGACGTACTCAGCATTTAGTCAAAGGGTCGGTCCAGATCACAGGTTTCATGGTAAGCGCAGGATCGACAGGTCAGCGTGATAAAGGTGCGGCCGAGAGCCATTTAACATCACGCTCTACTTGCGGCGACGGTTCGCTGACTTCGGTCGGCAGGCGCGGAGCCAGGTCCTTAGGATATATTGGATAAAAAGTTTTTTATTAAGTGTTGTTACGTTGGGATTTTTTTTGGGGAAGCTAGGGATACCACGCAACGAAAGGTGAAACTGTTGCTTACAGCTTTGTATCAGATCAATGAGAAAGAAATAATTAAGTTACCTTAGACCGCTGAAGGAAGGGACTGACTGGGGTGGTAACACGTTGTTACAGGAAATTGACGCGCAGCCTAACTGTCGTGTTGCGTTCAGCGAGAGATTACTGAATTGGCCAAGTATTAAAAACTGGGTTATCATGGTTCAAACATTTACTGCAATACTCAGTACTGTACCGTAATAAAATAATGTAATCACATGGAATTGGCTGACGAAGCAAGCAATCGTTAGAGTAATTAACTTAACAATTAAACAATACTTGTAAATATTACAGCAAACAACATGTTTCACCCATAAAGGAGAAAACCTTATTAATTTGCGTTCCCTCTCAGCTCCAGTGCAACAGATGTGGATACTACCCACGAGATTACATTCATTAACTTCTGCCAACAAGGCCCTCACAATTTCCAAACATCTAACATATAGGGGAGCCCGGATTGTTGCTGATTTATTGCACGTAGGGTCAAAATTTTAATGAAAAGAGGGTCTCTCCCTCCACGGATTACCGTTCATGAATATTGAGATGAAAATAAATTATCCATAGATCTGCCGTCGCTAATGTGATGCCGATTGCCGATGCGATAGATTAACTGTCTCGAGCACACGGGCCGCTCGTAAATCACAGTGAATCATTGAGTAATAACGCGTTATCTATTATGATTGTTATCAATGCTACATTATGGCATATGTGGGGAATAATTTGTGTTGATCGACATGTCATCGACGCGATGTAGGGCTGTTCCAACCCGTTGTCATTGTTTATTTATTTCTTAGACTATAATAAATGATTCATTAATGTTTAAACACAACTTGTGTATGACGATAACAAGAATTGGTGTCACTCAATTTGGTGTCACTGGTTTTTATTATTTAAATGTTATTTCTAGCGTAGCTTGTTTGTAGCAGAGGTATTGAGTTATATCCAGATAATCACACCTTGTCTCCAAGTTTAAATACTTGAGAAGTAATAATATTATTTCCATATAACAATATTTTTCAATTCTGTCCACCCCGTGACCACGAAAGCTGTAAAGTAATCGAAACGTCGGGAATTTAAAAAATGTAAAATTGAAACCAAATCGCGATAAAATCCGTAATAAATAGTTTTATTTCAACAATATTTTTGTTTCTTTTAACACAAAGTTACAGAAATTGTATTTTTGTTCTCTTAATGGAATCCATCGCCTCTAGCGTTATAATGTAGGACGAAAGATAATTAAGTAATATTATATTTAGGTATAATAATTTGTGAACAATATGAATCGTTTCTCCTTGGGAATTGCTTCTACCGAATATTATTTCTCAGATAGTGAAAGTGTATTAAGTAATGTTAGCTGTCGAATACGTTTCGAGTTCTTCGAAATATTCTTAAATGCAAGATCTATTTCTATTTGTGGAGCTAAAGCTTTCTGTATGCAGACTCGGTCGTTTTGCGGCCTTGTACCGACAGAATATTTCTCTTTGTCTTAGGAATATTCATATAATTTTCTCTGTAATTAGAACGTGTGCTAAAATATTTCATTCTATTAGTTTTACTCTTATTATATAGGTTATCTTTAGCCAGTGGACGTAAATATCCCAGTTTTATCGAAATCTGGCAAACACAAGTTGAACTCCAGTGCTTTTTACTGTCGTGATCGCTATTTCTGTAAGTATAATTGGCCTAACACAAGCTTTGTAACCTCCGGGAAACTCACTCACCGAACGAAACGCAACAGAGAGGTAATCGCTCCTAACTACTCGATACTCTATCTGTACGTGTATACATAGCTTCGCATGTAGTGTAGTCACTTCGCCGTAGAAGTATTAAAAGTAATAAAATAATGCCAATACCAGAAACCTTGGATTTCTTACTAGCAATACTAAACCTATTAGTTGTAACAAAAAAACTGTTTAATTGTGTTCCTCAAGCTCGACAATTAATTGAAGTCCAAGTTTTAGCACCCTTTTTAAACCCTGATTACGTTCCCGGCGTCCACGCCATCCATTTCCAATGTACCTGAAAGGAATTCACGGGAGCACTACAGTAAGTAGCCGGGATAGTACAGGTTCCAACGGGACTCTATGGGTCGGAACAAAACCTCATTTGAATATACAAAGTTTCGGCTCGTGAATTGACACGCATTTTCGTTTCTGTGTATCGAAATGTATTGGCTTATAATTAATTCAGGCCTCTTCCATATGTGTGTGGGTTTTGAGCATGTGTGAAACTGTTGACATTTGAAAATTTTTCTACCGCGTCAATGAATGTTGGATGACAAGCCTTGAATAAACTCGAGGTCGGATAGTAGTGTATATGTATGTTATACATATACACGCCGGAATTAGGGCAACACGAGTAAAATTATGATTTTTTCGTAAATGAGGATAAATATCTCAATTATATTATTTGCATTATTGTAAAATGTTTAATTAAACCTAAACTCACGCCTTTTTCCCAGAAGGGGTAGGAACAGAACCAAGATTTCGCTCTGTATGGTCCGTCCCCCGATGTGATAGGAGGCGAGATTATCGCCATATCGGACACAAATTCAGGACTACGCACTGACTGATAATAAATAGAAAAATCCAATACCACTTTAGCGCGGCCAGGAATTCGAACCCAGGACCTCAGCTTTGTTGTCGTACCCTGGTACAACTATGATACAGACAAGAAATTTAATATAATACAGATATTATTGTCAGTCTTAATTAAGTTGCAATACGAAAACAACAACAAAAAAAAAACATTTGTACAAACACACAACACAACAAAAAGTAATATACGTGTTCCTCTAATTCTGCCGGCGCGGCGTGTGTATAGTCTTGCGGCCTAGTCTTTGCTATATTTGGGACGAAAATAACTTTGAAGAATTGTGGGTAGCACTTGTGTCACTTGTGTGCTGTAAGCGTAAATGTCACACAATAATCCTTTGGTTATTGTTTTCCAAGACGAATGAATTGATGATAGATGAAATGGCAATGTCAAGGTGCTACCTAAAGTGGGTTTAGTAGTAGTAATTTTCCAGTGCCAGTTCATAATATTATAATGTGCTCGTTTTGGGCTTTGATTTGGGTGGGAAATATAGTTTAATTTCTTCGATTTTACGGGTGTTATTATCTAATTGCAAGGATGTTTTATTCCCATTGCGCTAGGGGCAGTCTTATTTCCAATTAACGTTATTGGGTGGAAGTAATAGCGACACGTGTGTGCGCTCGATGCAATTTTCTGCTTCCTTAGGGGGCGTAAACTGCTGTGTATGTAGATTTCGAAGACAAAATATATTGTTAGTCAGAGTAACGAAATTACTTATGTGTATAATTTATTGTGAGTCAGACTTCCATTCATAAATTAATGAAAGTCACAGGATGTAGACAGCTGGATGCAGGCCGCTTCCAACAAGTTTTAGTGGGAATACTTGAAAACTTGTATTCAAAAGTAGGTTTTCTGTAGCTAAAAATGGTAATTTAGACGCCAAATTAAATCATGTACAAACAGAGAGCATTTCAACAACACCACATATTTAGTGCTCATTTTGTTAAGACTACTAAGCGACAATATCTTATAAAAGAAACAAAAAACACCTTACTCCTTAACCCAAGTCTACACAAACGAAATACAGAATACTCTGAAAAGAACCCTGAAGCTTGCTAATATATCGGAGCGGCGGAATTATAAAACAGTTTAAGACCCGCTCGAGTGCATCGGCAGTAAGAGCCGCGTCTCACGCAATGAAATGGTTAATGCGGCGTGTAATTGGCCTCTGCTACTGCCGCGCCTCTGCTATCTACACTCTTAGAGGTCTTTAAGCCTTTTGTATGATAATATTGTGATAAAGGCGTTAAATACCCTATTTTAGTTTATAATAATAATAAATAATTTATTCAAACATAACAAAGACAATCGCTAGAAAGTTCGAATTTTCTTTGATTCAACTATTCTTTTTATCCTATTTGATAGTTACGTAGCATCATAGAGGATTCTTTTTTAAAGCCTACTTTTTACTTCCAAATGCTACATAGAGAGTAGTAAAACCACATTTCTTTAATACTCAAATTAAATTATTGTTCCTTTATACTTAAATTGCTTTTATAGTCTACGTCAGTTACTGACGACTAATTTGCTTATTGCGTGATTTATTACGCGACCAATAAGCCAATTAGCGCCATTAAAACAATTACAAAGAATTAAACTGTTTTGGGTATTTCATAATACGCAAATAAAATCGTTTCATAGAAAATAATAAATAAGTTTGAAATGGTTATGAATTGTGGTTTATTAAGCGTATAATAATATTATTTTAAGCTATCTCGGCTACACATTTGCCATAGCAAATATTTGTAGCTCAATCGCCTACGAGTTTTCGTAGCAGTGTTCGTAGCAAATAACATTCTACGAAATTAGCTAAAACTAATTATCTCTAGGGATAATTAGCTACTTATTGTCGTTGTCAATGTAGCCGATAGAGCTTCAATAAATAGGCGGAGAAATGAGTATAAAACACGGCCAGCTCGCGGCACACTTGTGTTGGGGCTTTACCTGCGAGATTTATGGCCTCTTTGGCCTCTGTCTGATTAAATCCGCAGATTTATCTCTGCAGTTCTAATAATCTCGCGTGATATATTTCGTATCCCCCGTCAATTTCCCGCAGGCTGTGCTTTATATCGCGAAGATTTGTGTCACTCGGTTTATGATGATGAATATATTTTTATGTCCACATTTCCCAAATATGTTTTATTTTGTGACATTTGCTAAACAAGAATAGGCTTACAGGCCTCGGATGATGAAAGGTCAAGGAAAAATTATACAACATATTTTTTGCGTCTTTTCAGTGTAAATGGCATTTAAATTTTAGAAAGCCGTTTTGTTTTTCTCTGTCAATACTAGTAGATTTTCAATACCACATAATACTTTTGATACAACAAATTGAAATATTATTTGGAATATAAAAAGCCATAAATAACCAATACATCCAAGAAAAAAACGCACGGTTAATTAATACACAGATCTTAAATAAATACCCACGAGGTAAGATTTGAATGCGGGTCATTAGCGAACTTGTTCTCTTCATGAAAGTATTCCCCGAACTGTGCGTCTAATTTCCATATTATTGCACGAGCTCGGAACATTACATTCATACGCATTCGGATAATAGTTTAAAACATTCTTGCTTTGTATTTAAATACTAGGGATTTTATGGGCCGTTTTCATGCAAATTTTGGGAAATAGAATTTTGTTATGCATAATGCAATGGTTTTTTAGTAGGAAGGAATATTTTTTAGTGTTATGGTTCGTTTATTTACAAATACGGTACAGTAAAACCATGGCATTTTGGATTGAAAGAATCATAAAGCAGTAATGGTTTTTTATTTTCATCGTCACGCTTACATCCCAGAGGAACAAAGAAAGACTACGGATCTTCACATTGCTTGATCTTGGCATACCACTTTCGCTTCCTCCCCTTTCACTAGTCTTTTAATAAATTCGCTTCAGTCTATTTTAATATTACTACACTAAATAATTAAACAATGAGTATAAATATAGCTGCCGCCTGACTACAATTTTATTTCTGATATACCAATTTAGAAAAACTAACAGATGCCCAGTAAACCGTCACACAATCTAAACTTTAGAACACAAACAAAGTCACCGGCAAAAAATCTAGACTGGAATAAAACTATTTCCTGCCTTTTGTAGCCAACATTTGATGTAGTTTGTATTGCAGCGCTTGGATATTGAAACAAAATAAACGTTTCTGCAATCTGTGGTTGGATACCCCGTTTTAAAGGTACGCCGTAACTTTGTTTTCAACTTTTTTCCATGATATACACATGTGCCTTTCCAAGCGGTTGGTTTTGCAAAAGTTTGCTTTGCCATATAATATCTATGCATTTAACATTGATTTACTGTGTTCAGGTGCGTTTAAAAGCAATTAAGGTAATAATTTAAGATCGACAAGTAAAATTGATTATAAAAAAGTACAAATTACATGGAGAGGTAAATAATAAGGGAAAAGTGTGTTTTCTACAGTATTTATACAAATACTCTATTGTATATTATTTGAAAAGCCAAAAGTTTCCGCGTTCCGCGTATGTGTAGGTTATTCAAATGTTTCGTGTATTTTAAGACAATGCAAAACTAATTTGTTAGTACGAGAGCTTACTATACACGTAGATCGTTAAAGCTACAGTAAAAATTGGTTGTCTTGACCAAGATATACCAATGTCTCATAGGAGATCGACTGGAAGCAGAATAACCCTGTTGCGTTTCTTACAAACGTCCAGATTGTCGGAAATGCAAAACCTGGTGACATGATATTGCTACTCGTATTTGACCAGACAGCGATCACCGCGCAACGTGCCGAAAAACCGTAATTGTGACTTAAACGCCATTTACACGGGGAGAGCTTCTCGCATGATATAACCGCCATAGATTATCGTGTTCTAATCATCGATATCAATGTTACACTAGATAAGACATTCAGTACAAAAAATGTGTCCAACCTACTTGCGGTGCATGCACCACACATGAATCAGTTTGCTTCGTGACAGTGACAGTGTAGTACGCCTTATCGCATACGTTTAAAAGTAATAATTGAATGTTTCGCCGTCAAACCGAAAGCAAATCGTCTGAAGTTACAATATTTTTATTAAATACCAGGTAAGTGATGTAATATTGCAGTGTGCTTTTAAAATACGGGGGCACTTTATTTCTTTGACGTGGCTCGACTATCAGTAGGATATAAGTCAATGGTTCTAATAAATAGTTTACACGCTGCAACTTTTTTATATCCTTACGATAATCGTATCTTCGAGGCATTAAATTCTCCCCGTGTAAATGGTGCTATGCAAGCGTGTCGCATAGTATTGAGCATGTCGGCGTAATTGCATCGATTTATTGTAGGTAATTATCTCTCCCGCTGGTTAGTATATTTGGATCGCGCTTGTCATCAAGTGCATTGGTCATTCTACCTATGTAAAAATGTAACAAGGGATTTTATAAAAGAAAATGTCGTAATAATAGCAATAAAAATATATAGTATGAATTTAATTAATTAAACAGCCTTTCACTTTTGAAACTAATTTATTATCGTTTTACGTAAATTTTTTAAGCGCTCGCAAAATGGCTTAAAATTCAGATAGAATATTATCATAGACACATCAATATAGCATCCTGCTTCAAACTCTCAAGATACATTGCAATTTAAACAAAAAAAACTGCACCAGTAACCCCAATTGAACATATTCGTACTTCATACAAAGGCTAGGTAACGCGACAATACTTTGGCAGTAGGCTCCGCGGCGTGGCGCGGTGCGTCGCTGCGGCCTGCCACTAACCGCTCTAGTTCGTTCCGCTCCCATTTAGCGGTTTCATACTTTTTGCCGCGTCCCATTTTATGTGTTTTACTGCGAACGCTTGCGGAGCCGACAGCTATCGGGAAATCATTTCGCGAGAATTACCGTTTCGATGAACGGATTTGTTTGGCAATACTCGTGTTGTAAATGTCGAAATAATGTATCTACGTCAATCTGGATACGTTAATTGATAAATAGATTACGTATCTTTTGTGTATATTTACGAACATCTTTTAAACAGTTGGTTTTCCCTATAACTACACTGACTGTATGTTTCTGCCTATTAAGCTGATAGCTTGGTACGTAAAGAATAAATATTCCACAAATTAATAATACTTACACAAATCTTGGATAAACATTGTACAAAGATGCTTTGAGTCTTAATAGACTTAAAGCATGCATTGTCAGAAAATTACGAGCCTAATCAGAAATATTTACAAAATCATTTTTTTAACAATAAATATTATATCACTTAGCCAATCGAAAGCAAATGAAAATGCGCGTAATTTTTCCCGACAATGTTATTCAGCGACAATTGCAACTCATTCCAATTCTATTGAATGCAAAGCGATTCAGTTGTCCACATCAATTCCACTTAGTGATTTCGATTGGACAACATTCGACGACCGTGCTCAGTACAAAGTGGCAGTGGAAAGCCATTACATAAACTATACAAAGTCGACACTAGAGCAGTCGCCGCGCGCGTTAGTGATTTCCTCTGATACAGTTCAACATTCTATAACAGCAGTACTGGATCTGTGGATAGGAAAATAAATGACATATTTAATTGAATATTAAAAGGTCATTTAAAGCTAACTTTTAAGGAACGTAAAAGAGTGATACATAGTTGGAGGAAAAGAGAGTAAGCCCGTTGATCGATGAAGCCCGTTCTTAATGTGTAGGTGGTATATTTAGAGCTGAGCTACATAATTAAACTTTAGAAGGTCATTGCTTTTCTAATGCGTTGGATCTGTGAAGGACTACTGTGAAATAAACATTTAATTGATTAAAATTTCCAACTTTAAAATATTATCAGATAGTAGAGTTTAAATGTTACCTCGTCTAATTATGTTCGAGGCTTTTAAAAATATTGACTTTTGCTTACCCTTAAGCGCGCGAATGATTAGATTTTCCTTCATGTTGGTCAAGTCGAATTTTTATAGCTAATTATTCATTTACATTGCCAAACACGACCAGATGTGACGCTTAACAAACCCGCCATCCGGCACACACGCAATCAAGCCAAGCCGGACAGCTGTAGCGGTGTAAACATGCCGTGATTTACAGAAATAGACCGGCGGCCACTAAACAGTACATTTTATCGCGCTTTCAATTCAATCCATTATGCGGCACGTTCGTTAACACCCTCCATGCTCAATGGGTCGAACAGACCCCGCTGATCCGCCACGGCTCGTTAGCGACAACCTTTCATTTGATTAACTACTAGCCTTTAAAACACCGCGCGGTTCCTGATTCCATTCGCCGAGCCCACTCATACGTTTAATATGAGTTAATAATTGTATTCGTCGGCACGCCCATAAATATTCATGCGGTGCGAAATAAAATATTACTATTTAACTTGTACGGAATGATTGATGGAATTTTAAATGAAATCCTTTTGTGTGAATCTGTTGAACTGGGCGGCGGCGGGCGGCGTGCGGGCTCGTGCCGATTACTTTTTTGTTGGCACGAGCGGCGAGCCTTACTGTAATTTGTTTTTTCATTACCCGTTTGATTCATGCTTATACATTTATTTTGTTGGTAGCAGCTGCTTTGGATGTGGCGTTATAACGTTTCTTCGGGTAGGTATATTGAATTCTGTCCCCGATCAATTTTATAGCCATTAGTCTACCTTAAAGATTTGACCTTTCATTTCTTAAGTAATTTGATGTGCTGAGTCGAAATTGGAGATCAAATATGCTATCCCTATTGTTATGAAATAGCCGAAAACCTTAGATTCTAAAAATAATAACTTGTAACGGAGTTTAACTATTAAATAAATGATGATGAAATTAAGTGGTGTGATG
Source organism: Deilephila porcellus (assembly GCA_905220455.2). Classification (NCBI taxonomy): domain Eukaryota; kingdom Metazoa; phylum Arthropoda; class Insecta; order Lepidoptera; family Sphingidae; genus Deilephila; species Deilephila porcellus. The sequence continues at coordinate 15,544,287 of LR999977.1, read as the reverse complement.
AAATGTTTTTCAAACTTCAAATTTTCATTAAAATCCGCAGGAGGCCTAAACTTTAGAATATACATTGTTTTTGTTAGGCTGTTATTGTTAGCTCAATATTAGTTTGAAATTCAAACAGTATCTGTATTCATGGACGCCTACTCGCCATGAATAGACACACATAGTTGAATTCCTGTAATAATTATCCCGCACGTGAATGCCGCATTGCTGTTTCATGGAACCATATGCAATATATGACTTGGGAGAATACCTGTCCATCAACAAATATCTTAGTAATCTATCTATCTAGTCAGCCACACGAAGTCCACTGCTGAATATACGTTATAACATATATGAGGCCTATGATCAGGCCTAAGTAATACATTTTGGAATTGCATATTAACATTCAAAATTAATAGTAGGATATTTGTAGTTAAAGTTAAACGGAGAATCTTGATTTGAGATTTTATTTTTGTGTGGAAAATTAAGTTCAATGCAAAGACGTAATTTCAGTCAATCAATATGTGAATTGCACAAAATCATAATGAACGGATTTCTTAATAGGTACCGTAAGATAAGAAAGAAAAAACTTGTCACTTTAATTAAAAATCTTCTATCATGTACTTACTAGTGTAGTTTCTTGGTTAAAAGAAATATTTTTTTCACGTAATCTAGACACAAAACTCCGCAATAATGGAATAAACCGAGCTCATCCCTTTTTGATACAAAAGACCCAAGGCGTACAATTTCCTGCGTATTAGACGAAACAAAAACTATTATTTTATTTACGAATATCAGGGCATTTGGGCCAATTGGCACGATATTGATTACAACCAGGCGTTTCCTCTACCTTTATTTATAGTCATGTGACACCTATCCAATCCAATAAAAATGCTACTAGAATATAATATATCATTTAGCAATAAAAGAATCACGATGCGATGATTATAGCAAAAAAGGATGTTTAGCGTTTAACTTCAGCGCTCAAGTGTCTAAGGGAGAACAAAAGCTTGGATTTTTGCTACTAATGGCACTATTATCACGTACATCATTGATGGGGACAAAAGACCCTAACGACACATCTTGTGTAATAAAATATCTACCTCACCTTTTTAGTGTTAAGGTATATTTTGCAGTGAATTGTAGCGGTGTGTGACGTGTTTTTCTTGACACATGGAATCACTCACGTAATATTTTGCTCCCAGTCAGAGAAAATGTTTCCGAAGTCATTTGTCTGATATCCAACGTCGTGATGTAATTACAAAGGGCCTGGAAGTGATTATAGTTTGGGACGTGTTTATTTTGTTAGTCGCCGATTTATTCTTCGAGATCTATGAATGTGGTCGCCGTTTTATTGGCTTATTTTGATATTTCTTAAAAATCGGAGCGAAAATTGCCTTAAATAAAGAGAAAAAGTTTTTCTCTTAAAGTAAGGTTTATAGGATAAGTTTATTTATATAGATTGATAGAAAACGTAGACATCAAATTATTATTTCTACATACTATTTACAATACTAATAGGTATCTTCCTTATTTTCCTACCTAAACTCACAATTTATTTTCTAGACATTGAAAATTCCTAGTCGGTTGCCTGCCAACGTAATTTTCTTTACTTCTGAAAATAGTACACTAAATATACGTTTATAAAAAGCAGAGACTAGAAATCATTTCCAATGACTTCAAAAGCTACAAGTAGTCCTCATTAATTATGATAAAATTCGTCATAATGTCCACTCGAATTAACTTAATACAAAGTTAATTACCAGTGGATTCGGTTTCGTAGAACAAAATACACTACTCACAAAAATTAAAGGATATTTTTTTTGATCAGTTTTTTTTGGTGTTTTTTGAGAGTCTGTATCTTGGAGAAAATTGATTGTTAAGAAATGCGGAAACTAAAACTTGGAAGCTTGAAATGTCTATTTTGCAAATCTGTACTCTATTTCTTGATTCCTCGCTAAGTTGATAAGCGATCGTAAGAAAACCAACGAGAAAAAAAAATCCAAAAAATTTCTGGATTTCAAAACCGTGCATTTACTTGGGTAGTGTTTTTTTGGTGACATCATTATAAAATTCTCGTAGATAATTTAATTGCCTTTAATTTGATATAACAGAAACCTCCGTGACATGATTTGGAGCTGACTTATGGTAAATCAAAGTAAAAATGGCCTACCACACTTTGACATTGGATTACTCCATGAATACCAATCATGGGGAAAACAAAATCAAAATTTTAGTAACTTCAAAACATAGTCTATAAGATGGTATTAAAGTCTTATGATAATAAATAGTATTTCTAAGTAAAATTGTTGACTGAAAAAAAGGTAAAAAAACGGTTATTTATGTATATTCGGAAAACACTGCATATCTTTGGATAAAAGAAACAAACCAAGGATATCGTCGGTAACTTTTCAACCTTAAAGTATTCCAAAGACACTCTGAAAATTTCAAACTGCTCCGATTTGATTATCTTAGTGTTCGGAAGGTTTGAACTTACTGTATTCGTCAAAATTGTCGTAATAAGCATTTTTCGTATGTGATCGATTTTTGTCACTTCAGAATGCTTTTTTTGGTGATTATCCATATTCTTTTAATCAAATCATTTTTTCTAACGTTTTCGCTATTCTCCGCAATTTTAAAAAAAATACTGGCACTGTTTTACTAAAAATCCGACCACGCAAGCTCCCCGTAGTACGCTTTGGGTAACGCTAATGCCGGCGGTAAAACAGTGCCAGTATTTTTTTTACAATTGTGGAGAATAGTGAAAACCTTAAAAAAACGGATTTGATTAAAAGAATATGGATAATCACTAAAAAAAATATTCTCTAGTTACAAAATCATTAGCATGCGAAAAATACTCATTACGACGATTTTTGCTGAATACAGTAAGTTTAAACCTTCTGAACACTAAGATAATCAAATCGGAGCAGTTTGAAATTTTCAGACTGTCTTTGGAATACTTTAAGGTTGAAAAGTTACCGACGATATCCTTGGTTTGTTTCTTTTATCCAAAGATATGCAGTGTTTTCCGAATATCCATAAAGAGCCGTTTTTTTTACCTTTTTTTCAGTCAAAAATTTTACTTAGAAATACTATTTAATATCATAAGACTTTAATACCATCTTATAGACCATGTTTTGAAGTTACTAAAATTCTGATTTTGTTTTCCCCATGATTGATATTCATGGAGTAATCCAATGTCAAAGTGTGATAGGCCATTTTTACTTTGATTTACCATAAGTCAGCTCCAAATCATGTCACGGAGGTTTCTGGTATATCAAATTAAAGGCAATTAAATTATCTACGGGAATTTTATAATGATGTCACCAAAAAAATACTACACATGTAAATGCACGGTTTTGAAATCCAGAAAAATTTCGGTTTTTTTTTTCTCGTTGGTTTTCTTACGATTGCTTATCAACTTAGCGAGGAATCAAGAAATAGAGCACAGATCTGCAAAATAGACATTTCAAGCTTCCAAGTTTTAGTTTCCGCATTTCTTAACAATAAATTTTCTCCAAGATACAGACTCTCAAAAAACACCAAAAAATATTGATCAAAAAAAATATCCTTTAATTTTTGTGCGTAGTATATAAAAACTATGAATTACGGCCGCCCTCGACGCAGCTTGTAAATGTAAAGAAAGAAACTACTATAGAACTTATAATATTTTGTCCATACAGTTACTAGGTATACAACCTCACTGCTAAGCAATTCGTTAATTTAAAGACAAATTTCTATAAGAAATTTCATTATTGGGTTTCATCAATCCACTGTTTGGCCTTTACCGGCAGCTGATCACGAGTCTTTTCACTTCTATTGACGTGAGCAGCTACTCCTATTTTGTATCAAGAGAAAAAGCTGTGAAGCTCCCCTTTTGGTACCCTGGAGGAGGCCGAAAGGGGTATGTAAGTGCCACTGGACTACCGGCAAGCTGCGGCACTCTGCTAAGAGCGCCTTTCCATATAGCATAGGTGAGAGAAATGAAAGGCTCATCTGATGATTACCATTTGTAATCTGAATAATTCAGAATGTCAGATTCGTTGCGCTTGTGTATTGATCACAGACGGGGGCGAGAAAGGCGAGGGTAATAAATATTTAGTCCTCAGTTATCTTTAAACCACTGAGTTTATTCAACTAGTCAGTTATTATCGCAGATCGTTGTTACATATCAATTTGGTGTCATCATTCAGGGATTTCAAAGTCATTATAACGTTGACTTAACATTCTTTTGTTATCCCGCTCTCTTAGTCTATATTTCTCTACAGTCCCCTGGACTTCACCTTATCTTCGGCGTCTTCATTTCTAAGACCATTACTCATATCTTCCTCCACACAAGCAGCAGCATTTTTGATCACTGACTAAGCAATATACAAATCCCCAGCAGCATAAAGCACAAATATAATAGGTGAAGTCACGTAGGCCTCGCAGCCGGCTCTGGCATTGTTTCAGAGTTTCCATCACGCCAACTGGCAATCAATCGGCAGATGCTATCGCTCTGATTGGTAGGCAAAATACACGAATAATTTTAATGAATGCGGTCGACGGTTTCGTGAGCAGCGACGTGTGCTTGCCGCCGGTAATTTTTAATTGTTATTACTCAGCTTAGGAATTAAAAGGTCAATTTGAATAATTATATTACCTTACCTAAAAATAAACTTAAGTTTAATATAAGCAGAGTGAATATGAAGTAGGTGAGTAATGAGTATATTTAGGCAGTAATGCTCTAAGGGTTGGCAGGCGTTGCCATATTGATGTCCCAGTATAAATTAAATAAAAAAGGCCGTAACGTTTCTTAGATCCTGAGATTGCTGGAGACAAAATTCGACGCAAATCGCAAAGTAACACAAACATTAGTGACGGCGCGGTGCGGTGACTGAACCAGCGGCTTCTATTTTTAATAGTTTTCTGTTCTGCGCCTCGGAGGCTGACGAAACACTTCAAAAAATTCTTATAAAATTAATTTTGAATTTAGTCTACATAATATATGTATATATGAAACAATACACGCAGGTTATATGCTTTAATACGAAACATTCGATATGTGTATCGAAAGGGTATGAATACCATTGCAAAACATAGTTGACCCTTCAACTAAATCCAATTCAAATATTTAATTACCACGCCTGCAAATGTTGTTAGTGTTAAATCGGCGACAAAAGGGTCCATGGAAAACGCGCCCGCCCGGGACCCAGGAAATGGATTCAATTTTAAGATTCGTTTCAAAACACGTTTATTTGGAAATGTGCCGCGACCCTTCCAAGTGCTCATTATTTCGTGTTATTCAAATGTTGAATGTTTGAATAATGATTTTGTTGAGATAACGATATTTTTTAAAGGATTTTGGATAAAGTAGTTGTATTATGTTTGATGTAAACCAAATATAGGAGACATTACGGAATAAATTTTATTGGTGCTATGACCCTAATTACATGAAATTTATAGTGTATAATTTAAACACCAAAACCTAAAAACTTAGTTCTCAAATCGGCATGTACAAGTACCTTTCAATTGGTATTGAACCCACGGCACACAGTTCAAGGCCAAAGTATTTCATATCTATTATCCCAATAAAATATATTAAAAGAATTGTTATCATTGAATACGATTGTGTTGTCTGTTGTTAACACATTTACACAATGATCTTGGTAATAGTGTGAACGAAGCATGTAAGACCCGGGGAAGGGTTCTATCCCTATTACTCAGTTATTCCCGCAAAAATGTGCCCGCACAATACCGCACGCGACAAAAAGGTTTTCGCCCTTAATTGTGTTATGAACTCGTTTCAACCTCCTGACACTGCATTTGTGAGTTACGATTTAGTACATTTAATATAATGTTTGTTAGAATAAAATGTTTAATAAAAATTAGTATTGTCTTCACTGAATGCTATTGAGATATTGATATAAAATATCCGTGACCGCGAAAACTGTAAAGTAATCGAAACGACGGGAAGTTAAATAATGGAAAAATTTGAAACTAAATCCGCGATAAATTCCGTAAAAATTGTTTTTTTTTTTATCAAATTGTAACAATCACGTAAATCTAAAAAAAAACATTATGCGATTGAGAGAATATCGACTTGATGAGTTCTTTTATGTTTCAGTGAATTACAAAATTATTTACAAATATTTAGAACTGAAAGTTTTACTGCCTTGCTCATTAGTAATTTAATTTTCACAATACATTTCAACCAAATACATCGATCCGCCATGAATTAAATGAACAATTAATAATCGTTAATTTTAAACCTCATATTCATATCTAACATTTAGTGCAACTATTAAACATCTAAAACAATTAATTACCTCAGCAATAAACATACATTTCACGCTCACACACAACTTATAATCAACGAACCGCACAAACCCAGCAATGCATAACTAACAAAATTTTATACCGTAATATTGCATTGTAGGTGCATGCGTCTGTGTACCAAAGCCGTATGTTTGCCAGCAGACAATACGGCCGCATCGCCAGCGTAATTAAACCCGCCCATTATCAAACTGATTTACACACGAATATATTTTAAATCGGGAAAGTATTAAATTACTTTTAAAGTGCACAGGTAATGGGAGGTATTTTGTCCGACAAAAGTAACGGATTTTACGTTTACATAAACTCTCGTCTGTTGGGGTAGGCGAACTGCAGACCGCCTGTCCATATTGCCTGACGCGCATAATGAGTATGAAGAACACCTAGAGGTTTTAATTATTATGGAGCGTTGGTAGAAAATCATTATTTCGTTTCACACCACATTTGGCCTCTCAATTTCCAGCCATCTATATTTTCTAAGTGGCAAAACCAGTGAATTCGTTTCTTAATCTTTATCTGTTTTACTGTTTCCCGAAAAGGGCAGAGATTCCTGTTCCCAATCACAAATCGTCAAGCACTTATTGTCACAATATGTTATAGGTAGTTTACTTAGCCCATCGCTGAGCCGAGTTCAAATTCTACTCCCAACGAACTCCTATCAGATTTTTCAAACCGAAAAACTCCCATTTTAAAAATGAAGATACATTTCCGTTTCAGCATCGCTTCTCAGCCATTCGAACAGTCACATTGTTTGGCAAATTCTCACTGCAGCTGACAAATTGTGGTTCCTTCAGAGCAGACACTGACAGACACTGCGGTGGAAATTGCTTACCTGCCTTATAATGCAAAGCAATATTTCACTCATAGAGACAATGAGCGTGTGTTGAAAAGAATATGATGTATTGTGGCATTTACCTAATCGTAAGTGGTCGCCACTGCCATGAATATTTAAATACAAAGTAAGTTTTAACGTGTAGGAAAATATGTATGTATCGTATATTTCTATGTCTTTTTTAGATCGAGATATGGTAGTCCTCTTGGTCGATGGTATAAAAGTGCTCTCGTGCGGTTATATCGTGTTCCATTTTCTATTTAAATTGCGTTCCAGTCTACCGTAGCGTTATATTATGACTTTAATAGCATTCGAGCTTAGTAAATTAGTTTAATAAGTATCAGTCCACGACGGCGCTTAACCCATTATATTTTGCGATTCTGCATCCTTTTTAACATTAGTCTGCAGAAGTCAACTATACCGTCTCCAAATGGTATGGTTGGTAGCGTTTCTCCTCTATCTTCGGCACGTGGCCTTTCACTTTCATCATTCTGAATTCTACTCTACGTTTACATTTTGGTTTAAGGGTACCGATTACTCTGGCATATGTTTTATTTCATGATTTCGTGAAAAACAACAGAGAAGTTAATGTACATTACATAAGTTCACTACGAGTAGTAGGGGGCCACTTCCGCCAGGATCATTTGGAAACTGATTATGTTTCTAGTCAAAGATATAATGACATTATTACTAGACCTTACCAAACATAATAGATATTTTATTAAGTAACATAATTGTATCAACTTGCGAACAAACTCATTAATGTCTTAGCCCCGGGAGCTCCACGAGCGTTTACAATATCAAGAGTAATTGCCTTTTGGTGCATTTTCGTCACTAATAAGTTGCATCAGCGAACTAGCGAAGGCTGTTACGCTACGTCGGTTCTTTGGCGTAATACTTTGCTAATGATGTTAAGTTTATTTTGATTATATGGAATTTTAGTTAAATGGAAAGATAAACTTGTATGGAACTAAAATTACGAGAGCTGGCGAGGCTGTTAAAGCCTTTACCCAGCTGTGGGATGAAATTAATAATCGTGATACTTCTTAGCGAGAAAGTGAGTTTTTAATGATTTTGTAGCAAGGAAATTTTCTAAATGTGTTTGTCTTTTCGACGCATAAATTATGCACGTGCCAAGAATCATGTAGATCCGTCAATACAAGAAGAACAAACCAACAAACAGACTGTCATATTTCCTGGCTTGATAAATTCCATTCGAGTACCCTCGTGTGCACCGCGACACTCAACCTTCACAGAATTAATAAACAATATGACGACAATAAGCATTAATAATATTCCACAGCGAGATTGTGGAGCAGTGGGTCAAGTGCACGATCGATTCCCAGTGCGTTAACATACAAAGCAAGTGGGTACGCCGCTGAATTTTGAATATTCAGCATGAAAATTGTTCAATAGCTCTCGCTCTATGATTCTCTCCTCGATTATTCAGTTACGTTCAAAACTATATTTACAAAACCTAATGCACTGTGCTAGCTTTGCAGAGGGATATTTCAAACCTTTACTAACGTGTATGTTTTGTAGTTTTCTTTTTCGATAAAAGCATATGTACGTACTTAAATAGACTTCATTGATCAACACACATGCATTAATAACTTTATGCTTATTGTTGTTTCAGATTATGTCTGACTACTTGTTGTCTGACTACCCTTGTTTAGGGTTTCATTGAATTGGGTGGCATATTTTTTGTACATACATACATAAATAAATTAATTAGCATTCTAAAAGCAAAGAATAGAAAACATATTCACTCAAATCTCGACAGATAAACCTGATATTCTGAAGATATAATTAAATTTACCGTTCTCTCTTTTCTTACTTCGATCAGGGAATACCATTTCCGATTACCTAAAATAAAGGAAGGGGATCGGGTTTATTACATGACTTTGTAAACAAACTAATAAAAATGTAATGATGTTCCGGCCCAATGTTATGAGAGTAACTACTCATTTGAACGTCACACGAAACAATACATTGTTTTGCGACAAAACATTTGCCACTTACTTAGGAATCTAGTTGAAGGAAATTCAACCTTATCTTCTAAACGAGAAGAGGGCAAGACATAGCAAAATGTATTTGTGAGGCCAGGTCTCGTCACAGGGTTGTCACGGGAGATGTTTGTTCGCCGGAATACAGAGGTCATTCAATAGAACGATATAGACTCGTTCATTCAGTCAGGCGATTGTAGAAAAATCTGATCGGAGCCTCAAAGAGCGATGTAATGTTTTATGTGGCAATAGTTCGAGGGTGGCAGTTACACTGAAAATGAATTTTGGTTTGCGTGTAACGGCTGAGTATTGGCTTGTTCTTGGAACTTGCCGCAAGTATTGAATGGTCTTAATGTTTTTCTGGGAAAACAGTTTATTGCAAAAGTTGTTGGTGTTAGTTTACAATGTTTTTGTTGGAAACTTAAAATATGTTATTTTTGTTATTCCTATTTGTATATTTTGTTTCATTTACATACTGTTGTCATGTTGAATATTTATCACTGAAAACTTGTGTGAAAAGTGGTGCGGTAAAATTTACTTAAAAATTAATGACTCCAGATTCGCGTAGCTGACAGGAACAGGCTACCCTACATTATATAAGAGGGATTTATTATAAATATGATGTTGTTACAACCGCTGCAGTAACTTCTATAAGTAACAATGAAAATAGATCCTTTTAATAACACCGAGCATTGAACGTTTGGCGAGTGTAAAGAAATGTCTACGTTCTCTGTAGGCCGTAATAAAATTAATCTTACAGCAAAATAAATAGGAGGAATAGTAAATAAAAATAAATTACTAAATAATAATATATTTTATTGGGCAGCCCTTATAACGCGTGGCGTGCGGTGCGTGTGTGCGATATTGCCGGGCCATGCATCATACTGATATATGACATAATGAGATTAGAAATTTAGCGACACAAAAGCCCCACGGGACAGTATCGGCCTATTTGGACGCTATTCTTATGTTTTTCCTTTGGCAAACAAACTTTCTGCTCGGATTTACTTTGGCTAATGCGTATTGTGATTTCGCTGGGATTTTCAACCAATATAAGGTGGATTTATGCTAATAACAAAGTTTGTGAGTAAAAGCTTTGAATGTGCCATGCTTGCACGGATCAGACTTGTGAGATAATGTTCAAATCCGCTTTATGAAATTTTGTCAATCAAATCAGAGCCACCGATCGATTGTGTACCATCTGTAGTCACAGTATGCCCATTAAACATGGTAATTTTTGTGCTGCCAATACTCGATCATCACGCTTCGTAGACGGGTTGGTGAAAGCAAGCGAAAATATCTAAAATGGGTTTGCATTCAGAAACTTTTTGCAACCGAACATACATCGCAACATTATTATACCACTCCTCTACAAAATAAAACCTATTACCATAATCGCACCGTACAACGATTCCAATTACAATGTTGTTGTATCAGCCCATATACGTCCCACTGCTGGGCACGGGCCTACTCTTCAATCGAGAGAATCGATTGAAAGTGGTTAGGCCATATAGTCCACCACGCTGGCCTAGTGCGGGTTGGCGGACTTACATACCGTAGAAATTCTTTAAAATTGCTACGGTATGCAGGTTTCCTCACGATGTTTTCCTTCACCGTTAAAGTGCGTGGTGATTGACTATCAATACATACATAACTACGAAAAGTCAGAGGTGTGCCCAGGGATTTGAACCCGCGACCACCGTGAACATATAGGCAGCCCCGTCTGGTCCGTTACCAACAGGCCACCACGCACATTCCAATGATGAAAGTAAAACAATCACAAAGACGCTGGCGACCCCTTTCATGTGTAAAGTGCTAAATCCAAGTAGATCTTATCCACTTCCCGACGTATTCATGTTGCAGATGATAACTGGAGCTAACCGCAGCGCCGACACAGGCTATGCACACATTACAAGTTTGCGTTGGCAAATGAGTTTCCTCTCGTGTCCACCGCCACTTGAGTTATGACGGGTTCGCTGTATAATTTAAATCTCACAATAGAATAAAGTTGTGAGTTTAATGGGCTAGAGTTTGGGTAAATTTAGTTGATTTAACAAAGGATATGTGGTGGTTGTTGCGGGTGTAATATTTAATGGATTACATTTTTTTTAATATTTTTTAGTGCTGAAACGTTTTGAGCTGATCTAATTGCCTGGGAATATTAATCTATTTCTAAGAACAGGGAAGACTTAGATCTCAATACCTATTCAAGGTGACTAGGGTGATAAAAACACAATGGTAAAACTTCTTCTAGTAACCTACTGACATAATTGCATCTACTGACAGAGATACTCCCACAGTAAATAGCTAAAAAAAATTGATTTCACATTTAAAAAAAATCCACGCGTAGATGACCCACATCAGCACTCATTTTGCGACCACTTCATCGCGATGGCATAAATTCATGCCCTACCTGGACTGTAATGTGAACGGGTCTATTCAGCAGCGTTGGAACTGATAACAAGAACGCACGATTGTAAAAATAAGATGATTCATCGCACACTGATATCCTTCACTGGAACTAACGACGTAAACCAACAATCTACAAATCTAAGCAAAGTATGTCAATATAATTTTGTGAATGAGAATATGAGCAACGAGCAACTCGAAGCCGCAAATTGTTGAAGCGATGAACGAATTTTTTTGATAGCTTTATAATTGTCACTCAGGTAGGACGCATAAAAAATGTTGTTTAAATGGAAAACATTTTCGGAATTTCGCGAGTTGTTGCTGCATGTTTATATCAGCAAACTGGAGCACATAGGTTTTTTTCAAAAATGTTGAATATTCACTGCAAAATACGACGGATGCCCTGATTAAGATAACAAGAAATCGCTCGATGCAGGCTGCTCTCAATTAATGGCTGTTGATTGTTTCTAAGAGGTTTCTAGTTAGTAGTCGACTTCCTGATGCTACAATGTTCTTCAAAACGAAACCTTTAACAGCAAAGCTGTGAAAAAGCCGAAGCTGTGGTATCAAACTTGATGGCATTGTATGTGTTCATATAATCCACCTGCCACAAAGGAAATTACTTTGTAGTTCCAATATAAATAAATAAAAATAAATGTACTATAATTTCGCCACGCATAAAATAAGAGATTAAATTAAACAATGTTTCGGAGTATTTACCGCGTTGCAATTTGCTTTTATTCTGTGCCAATTGTTCGTTTGTATCGGCCTCATTTGAGAATGCAAAACCGGCAAACGGGGAAATAAAATGGTAAATTTATACAGGCTTGATTCTTTTCGAATTCGACATGTATAGGGGCTTAATTAGTAATAGCAGGCATCACTAAAAATCTGTGAAAAAATAATGTTTAATTTGGTTAAAGCTCTTTGCTGTGCATAAAACTGGCCAAGTATGAATAATTCGTATAGCTAATATTTTACCACATGACTAATATTATTTCTGCTCATATAAATAATCTTCTTATTGCTACGCACGACCCACTAACCAGCACAAGCTTCCACTGTGTTGTAAACCTTGTCCACTATTTTTGCTCTTTAAAAACTTAGGTACAGGTAACATCGAAAGGCAACAACGTGTCTGCAGTCAAGTTGTGTTTCCTAGGTCTGCTCTTAATAAATCACGGAATTGGTGCTACATCTCGGTGCCTCGGAGTCAGGAATTTGTGCCCGATATGGCGATAGGCTCCCCCCTATCACATCGTGAGACGTAACAGACAAGGCGATACATGGGTGTCCAGGTAGCTCCTCCAGTTTACACCTTGGAAAAAGTGTGAGTTTATTTATGTATGTATGTTGTGTCTCGATTTATGACGATACTTCTTTCTTTGTTGAAAAAATCCCCACACACTAGATATTCCCAGTGACACACTCCAGTATCGGCGTATCGCTCTGCTGACCCACATCCAATGCTCCATATTTAATAGAGTAATCCGGCGGATAAACGCGCTGTCGGCAACACGCCGATACCGCGCCTTCCGATCGGAAACCACCGCGCTACGCCACCGCCGCGCCACACCGCCACACCACGCCGCGATGCAACTAATACATCTGTGACGTGGTTTATGTGTGAACTAGATCATGTGAATGCGGGTTTGTCTGCTTGTAAATAAATACGACCAACAGTCACTCATAATTCTGTTACGAACTAAACCACATGTCTTTGTCGTGGCAATTCGTTGCTAAGAGAAACTTTTTAATCTCACAACACCCAGACCTGAGAACAATATTTGTCTCAGAATTTTAGTTACACTATAGATGTATATACACCAGAGTGGATTGACAAAGAGATCAGAGGTTCGTGCCCATTTCACATATCTAAGTTTTTGCACTTATGTAAAAACTTATACAACTTATGTTAACGGCGAAGGTTAACATCGGGAGTTATCCTGCATACCTAGGATACTACAAGTGAATGATCTCAATTTAATGATCTGAGACTTATTAGTTCAACTCTTTGAAGAAAATAAATTCATTATAGATATATAATGTAATGGGTTTCTATACTAGTTTATTTTTTATTTTATTTTATTTATTTATGGACCTCCAACGAAGGATACACGGCATTATATAATAAACACAATGGTGTAGCATTATTCTAGTTTACATTGTGACGTGATCTTCAATTATAGGAGACCACAGCATGCAAATTTAAATATTGATACTTAGTGATATTAAAGATAGTATGTTTATTTTGTTATGAAACATGGTTTATAAAACATTAATAATTATTATCAGCTCAAACGCTTGCACACGCACAGTCTATTTGTTTGTTTGTTACGTTATAACGCCTTAAATGAACATGATACCATGAAATTTTGTATATATACAGGGTATATCTAGATCCAGAAATTGTCAACTTTTTATTTTTAAAGCCGCAATGATACGTAAAGGTTTAAATGACTATTTTCGCAAAAATCTGGTATTTATCACCCAAACACGTGATTTTAAAAAATTGCAAAACAGTATCTGTACCTTTTTTTGCGCATATTTTAGTTGCATTGTGTCTGTAAGCACTAAAACTACCACCTGCCTTCGTTTTCGGTCGCAGTCTTGATATACCCGGTATGTTGTCAGAGATAGAAAAGGAAAGGTACTTTTCTTCTAGAAAACAATTACTGGCGATAGGAAAATGACGTATAAGCGGTATTCCTAAAAAAACAGTACACAAATAATTTCGGCGATAAAAAAAGATGACTATCTGTTGCGGTATTACAAGAAAATGCCGCTTATTGATGAAACGTCGAACCGGAATACATACGACTCGCTCCGGATATCTTTGATAACGTCCATAATCCATATGCTTAGTTTTTATTATTAAGCTTTGTTCATATTTGTATTTTCTTTATCTAAGCTCGCTGCCTGTGCCAGTGATTTTAGTTACACTTTTTAATACATGGACATGGTATGCTGACGTGGTGGAATGGTTCCATTTGCTGCTTGTGTTCGGCCTGCTGTACTGTCGTGTTAGGAATAGGAGATTGATAATGGACAGTTTACAAGACACAAATGACACCGTTAAGCTTCTGGTAATAAATTTTCATAAATCGAATACATTTGTCACTTGTAAGGTACATATTACAATTTTGTGTGTCCTTTTTCAGAATGTTTGTAAGAAAGAAGAAAGAAAGAAAGAAAAACAATGTATTGGTCCCAGTTGCAACACGTAACAATAAACATGAAAACAAGCATACACAATAAAATGGCTGATCGCGACTGTGACCGGTAGGTGGCCACTCAGCTTTATGTTATGATGTGGTGCAAACCACAACACAACGCTGATTTTCAGTGGCCACCTTAAGTTTGTCATATATTTCTAGTGGCGCCTATTTCGCTGTGGAAAATCAAGTATTTTTTCAGCTGTGTGAAAATGGAGGTAAGAAAAAGAAATCTCAAAAGTGTATGTTTAACCGGTAATAATTTATTTTATAAAATTATTTGCCCCTATGT
This sequence comes from Deilephila porcellus, assembly GCA_905220455.2. Lineage (NCBI taxonomy): Eukaryota > Metazoa > Arthropoda > Insecta > Lepidoptera > Sphingidae > Deilephila > Deilephila porcellus. Next base: position 15,529,239 of record LR999977.1, on the reverse strand, counting down.
ACCTTCATAGGTACAGCACTTAGTGACCGCACGATTCACCACTCGGTTTCACATTTTTTAGAAACGGTATCCAAATGGCAGTTGATAGAACCACTTCATGATTGTTTCAGGCTATCAACGTGATAGAATTTTTCAACTTATTGGCAAGTGTGATAAATACGTATACACCGCTCATTCTGTCGGCCATCCTGGCAGATCTGACCACTTAGGAGATTCAGGAAATATACGTGTATATTATGGCCGCGACACATACATAACATAGAAATTATTACAAATTGCTGTGGTATGCAGGTTTCTTCACGATGTTTTCCTTCACCCTTTTAGTGTACAGAAGCGTGTAATGCGGACGCGACCATCAGGTACAGTGCAATCACTTTGCCATGCTGGAATGAAAAACATGTTGGGTTATTTTTAGACAGCCTCCGTGGTGCAGTTGGCTAGACGCCGGCTGTGAAACGAGAGGTCGCGGGTTCGATCCCCGTACCAAGACAAATGTTTGTGTGAACAACAAGTATTTTTTCTCGGGCCTGGGTGTTTGTGAGACCGAAAAGTCTCTCGTTGTTTCTGATATCCACGACACAAGACTTATCTGAGTGTGGGGTCTAGATTTATGTATCTGACTGTCGGGTGTATTTAAATATTCATTTTAAATTAACTATATTTGTAATATTTTATTAGTAATGTGTATCGTGCGCTCATATCTGTGTCTCGCACGAAACTATGCCATTAAAACGTGTCATAAAATTAAGTACAATGATTTGGAAGTTCCCCATTCAATTGCCAGCGTCTGTAGCACATCTTTATGTTTATTTGAGTGTTCGCAGTTTCATAGCCGTGACGTGACTTCTTCACGAGCTGTTGCATACACATTTAATGCGAATTAAATCTATTAAGATACGAAAGCATCACGTTTTCGAAATTTGTACAACTTTTATTGCTCTGTTTGTGTTATTTAGTTATGTAGTAAAGTTAACTGTATTGTAATAATTCGATTTTAATTACATCGATTTAAATGTTATTTTAAGGATTATGATATTTAGTGTCTATTAAATATAAGATGGATGGATGACGTAATAAGGGTGGTGTTGCTGGGTGCAAGCCGTTTTCAAAGTATGGAAATTTCAAGTATGGAAATCTTTTGGGGATTCCGTGGTGTACTTTCTGTGACTGAATAAAAAGAAAGAAAGGTATCTGCGTTTAATATATTATTGTTTTCAGAATTAATAGTCCTTTTCTAGTAAAAAATCACGATGAACAAATAAAACATTAAACCAAATGTAGGCGTCCTTATTGGAGGACAATGCTAAGCTGCTTGTCGTTAATATTCATTGGATTTCGCTTAAGTGGAAAAATCTACTTAATGTTATCATAAATATTTATTAAGAAAAGGACTTGACCGTTCACAACAATGTTTATCCGTCCATGATCGATTGATAACCACTGTGGCGTAGACAGCCAAAAATCAGTTGTGGCAAAAAGAGTTTTATCCCCACTCGGAGACAAATGTTTGTCTAATTCATATATTATTATATCTTGTTTTATTTTTTTGTTTTGTGCTAACATACGTCAGTTTCTGAGACGATACAAGACAAGTTAGTGTAGGGTATATTTGTTGATTAATATCTTGCATCAGCAGTCACCTCGCACTACGCCAGAGTGGTGAACTTAGCCCAATTCCTCTCAATGGAACTCTTGAACGCAAGGAATGCCTGTGGATTGAGGACGTATATGAGCTGAAATATTTTTTCATCAGCCTGGTAAAATACGTCCAAATCCCGAAAAACCCAGAGCTCAGCTGAATCAAGATAATTTTGTGTCGAAAACAGAAATCCTTTCAAATAACAGGTCCTGTGTAACAGACTGATAATGGAACGTCGGCAATCGTAGCGTAAAATTTTATTTTACTCGAGTTCGCTCCGATCCCGTCCCAAGTCAATGACGTGTGCGGCGCGCCCCGTATAATGTCCTCAAATATTTGCGAGGGCCAGGGAAACATTATTTTTTCATCTTGCCCGCTTGTTTGCTCACACTAACATAGTCTTATCTATTTTAGCTATTGTTTGCGCCTTGATAATAGACAGCTTATAAGGAGATGCAAACGTAATTCATAAAGATATAAAAAAGGAATCGGTGCTTTTTATAATTTGAGTTTATTTTAGTGGGTGTAACAAGTTATTCCATAGATCTGATGAGAGCAGGAGCAAAAGCTATTTTAAATCTGAAGGCCTGAATAGGGAAGAAACTACCACTGTAATCCCTCTATCAGGATCGATAGCAATGTAAAAATCAAATTTTTGTTTGAAACCAATGTATCAAAAAGGCTCTAGTTTGTCTTTGAGCTGTAATCGCATTAATTAGATAATTTTACGTCCGCAATGAGAGCTGTTTAATAGCAATAATTATTATAAGATATTGTAGTTTAATGTTTCGTTTTTAAGAGATTCGCACTATTGATTTTAAGCTTCATCTAAGAACAGAAGAGATTGAAATTCAATTTATATTGAAAACTCTAAGTGAAATCTGCTCCCTGTTTACTACTTCATAATATCCTAGAAATTCGAAGCTCGGACGGGTAGTGCCGTGTAGTATTATGTAAATTTGCCAACAGATCAAATTCCCGCATTAAACAAATACGCCCGATTTCTCCCGGCATCAGTATTGTTATCTTAGAGCGATCGAGCGATAGGTTTAAGTAAATTTCAACTTTACTGCCGACGTCGATTTGAAAATGTTTGTTTTATAGATAAAAGATTTCTTGTAAAGCAAATATTGATGTCGTTTTAGGGCTGATTTTTTAACCGACAGATAGAAGTTTTTTCTTGGTTAAGAAGTATTTTGCGTGGGACAGTCCATACAATCTTGTAGGATCAATCTTACATGGGTATTATCTGAAACATCGCACTTAAAATTAATGGAATCAAGTGATACTCTACATTTACCTATATTTTCATCATAATTAACATATAGCAAGCAACTAATCACATGTTCCTAAGCAATTTGCTTCTTGGCTTTTTCGGCTAGTGCTTAACTAATACCAATAACAATTAAGAAAAGTTTATTCAGTGACAAACGGTATTACCTAGGGCTATTAACGTCAGACCATAGGCACAGGCGGTTATGAGCCATGCGCCGGCCTGGGCGAGCCTCAGGCCATAAATCGCTGGCCCAGCGCCGCCCTAATCAATCACAGCGGCTTCAACAGCCGGCCTTATTCCATCAACGTCGCGACGAGGTCAATGTGACGATAAGGTTGTTCGCAAAAGGTACTCTAACACAAGTGCTAGTGGTTGAAAATTCTGTGGCAATTGTCGAAGTGTATTGAAGTCTGATGCATCGATCGGGCCGCTTAAATTATTTTTTTTATTGTTTGTTTTTATTAAGTTTTACATTCCCTCGTCCAAGGAAGTTGTTTCAACGCCCTTGAATTTAATCTAAATTCAATAGTAACGAAGTTCAAGGTTATTTATTCAAACAATATGATTATATAAACACAATGTATACTACAGATCTGGACATGGATTCCAGACGATTAGCAGAGGTTTATGCGATAATCCACCACATTGGCTTAATGAAGGCTGGTGGACATCAAATAACTTCAATAAGCTTGTTGAGAACTCTACGTTACGAATAATTCCTGACTTCATGCCTGTAATTTCCATCATTTAAAAAAAATAGCGATAATATTTGTAACCTTTCCATCTTCAGCAGTTTTTCGTACAGCTCATACAGTTCCTTAAGGTGAAATTAAACTTTATAAGAAGAAACACACTTACCAGCAGTAATGTGCAGCTCGTAGTGATATCGTAGGCGGCGCGGCGTGGCAACTTGTCTTTTGATGTCAAAGTGAATAAAACTAGTGACATTCGCGCCGGAACGCTCAACATTCAAGTTTGCTAAACGTATCACCCGGATCTTCAGCCCAGGATTAATTATAACGGCTTTTGACTGGTTTGTGTAAGAACAAGCTAGTAAAATGGTTCAATGATTGAAAAAAGGAATAGATGAAAGCAGTATATGTTTAGGATTTTTCCACGTCGTATCTTCACAGCTCTAATACTTAAGGATTGCATCGTAGTTAACGATTTATAAGATTCTGTAAAAGACTATGACAAGTTCACCACTATTGCGTACCGTGGTTGCCAATCGTTTAGATAATATGATACCTTCAGGCTTAAAACGGGATAAATAATAGTACGGGGGAAATACGGGCACAACTGATCGTATTAATGTAAGTCAAAGTTATATATGACATTTCTGCATTTTGAAAAATAAAGCATGATTTCCGATGTTAAAATATGTAATTCATTCACTCCACCAGTTAAGCCCCTATTGAACCCTCCATCATTGAAATAAAACAAATTTTTACAGATTTTATGGCGCTTTGGTTTAATTTTTACATTTTTAACTTCCAGACGTTTCGATTGCTTTACAGCTTTCGTGGTCACGGGGCTGAGTTAGTCGTGGTTAGTTTTATTGCAATGTGTAACATTCGCGTAAATCTAAAAAAAACCGTTATGCCCTCCATCCGTATTCACCCCGTATACTGTTCCACTCACAGATGTCCCATTCAAAACAGCATCTATCACGCGGAGCAGGTCGTTCTTTCCGCGACCCCGCTCGAGCCCAGTCCCGTGCATATTTAATGCCGACAGATAATTTAATTTCTCGTTGCGATGTATTATACATGGTAATGCCGCGGGAGATTGTTTGTTCGGCGAACGACACAAGCGAGACAGTACAGATGCCTCGGTCTGAAAAGTAAGTAGGTAAGTGTATTTGGCTGAGTAATACGAGGTAAAGGTGTACGCAATTGGAGAAGGCATACGTAATGGCTTTCTGGCACAATAATACTATGTTGGTCAGCTTGCGATATTATTTTTGCCTGTGGACTAATATGCACTTACCCTCATTTACATTTCGTCTACATTTACACCTTATTCATGACATGTGGTGAATGTTGTAAAGTTCTTTCGGTCTTACCGTTATGATCGGATTCCATAAGTAAGTCCACCAACCTTGTTCATTTTTAACAAATTTATTTTTAAATTCTCAGCTTATTTGGTATATTGCACCCTGCTAGTTATTTTTTATCTCTAATCGCAGTGAACATTCTGTTACCGGCTTTACTTGTGTTCTAATTCATATTACATTATACATTGCTTATTGCTCTAATACGGATGTTCTGGCAACATGGCTGTGAGCACCTCCCCTCCCTCCACTTCCCCCTTATTTGTAACAATTGCTGCTTGTTTATATTCTTATATTTAATTCGCCGCCTAAAGACGCGCAGTTTAATACCTCAAGCTATACTGACAGAACAATGCATATGGTGTTACTTTTTGACGTACTAAAGGGGAAAAATTTGGGAAGGACTGTCGAGTAAATACTCATCCTTTAAGTGACTATGTATGGATGTTGTGTATTGCTTGCCTTTTATGGTTCAGTAATTTACTTCTTTTGTTTCTTCCATTTGAAGTGTCTGATACTCAGACAATTTTAAGGCTCAAGAACAATCATTGTTTACGTGAAAATTTTAAGTATACGATTGCTGGCTATACTATTATTACAAATACAAAATTTATATTTATATTTTAATTAATTTATATTCAATTATAATACATAATTTTTTGTTAGTTTCCTTTACGCGACCACCCGACAAATAATAGTAACACAGTCCCTTCGGTGATGATATTCTCGCATAGTGTACTCTTTTGTAAGAATATCAAGACTGAGGTATAAAACAAAAAATAAATACAAATCTATGATTAAATCTATCCGATGACAGAATAGGACAGATGGTCGGTGGAGCAGACATGTATTGGAGTGGAGATCGCGCTTAGGTAAACGTAGTGTAGGACGTCCTGCAGCACGATGGACCGACGACTTGAAAAAAGCGGCGGGTAGCAGATGGATGACGGCTGCTCAAGACTGGGATGGTTGGCATTCACTTGGGGAGGCCTACATCCAGCAGTGGACGCGACAGGCTGAGTATATGACTGATTAATATAGTGATATTAAAATAGATCTAAAGTAATAACTCGCGGATTTTTAATTTCTCTACATTTTTATAATTGAGTAAATTAGTAAAAATATTCCAAAGCTATCAACTATTTAATTAAACTTTATACGTTATTACAGAAATAACATTTAAGCACTTTCGTATTCAATTACTTCGACGAAATTATTACAATTCATTCTGTCAAAAGAAAACTTTATTACTTTTTTATTTGATATGAAGAGCCACGAAGTTCGCTCACATTTAAAATGGTCAGCAGTACAATGTTCTGGAACAAATTATACTAAGATAAATTATTTTATAAGTAGTAGATTACCTTGAGCACTGATAGACCAACTTAATAGTACCACTTTTTAATAAAAAAAAAAACAAAGTAACAGTTTTATGTTTACTAACAATTTTCAGTAATAAAATCCTTATATCGATGTTGATGGTCCATTGTATAATTTGTATAATTCGCTGTATTACACAACAACGCGTCAGATTTTAAAACGTCGCTGTTTTGTAATGCGTCTTCCCAACATTCAGGCAGATTGTACTTGTAATACGTTCTACAAAGCGCCGTTCGATGTTTAGCGGAAATGTAAGTCAGAAGCAATGTACTAATAGTGAGGGTTAGAAAAAGGGATAGTTAGATTAGGTTAGGATTGAGGTAAATTAAACAAAAAAGTATAAAATTAAAATATATAGTATAAAGTTTATTAAAAAATGGAAATAAAGTAATCTAACCTAACAATTTTTTTTTGCAATGCGGCATAACGAGGATGAGTCCACTTGTATGTGGTCGCAACGTTGGTTAGGCGCTTAGACGACAAAGTGACACGACGTGAAGGTGATTTGCTCTTACATTACGACGTAAGTTATTTTAGTCTGATTGTAATCCGCCTTAATGTTGGGACGACGCATTACAAAGCAGCGACGTTTACAATCTGTCGCGCTGTAATGTAATAAAGCGGATTATACAACGCGCCTTCCACATCCACATTACAATAGAGGCAGTTCCTATGAAATTTAGTATATATTGTATAATGAATTTAAATGTACAACTTTGACTTATTTAAACAATATTGTTTTATACTCAAAATGAATTGTTTTACATCACAAGCTTAACACAATATTTTATGTAAATTTAAAATATACATTCCGTGTGACTTATTAAAAAACAAGTAATATTCAGTTGCGCTTCGCTACGCTTGCGTCGCTCGTAGATCTCCCGCTCGTAGCGTTCGTAGTGCTTGTAGCACTCGTAGCGCTTGTTGCTTTTATGCTAATCCTTGGAGCCGGATAATCTGATGGCTAGTTTAGTTGAACGGACCTTAATCTACGTCTGTATTTAGTTGTAAGCAGTTTTCCTGTAATATTTCACTTGAGTTCAAAGTACTTTTCATTGAATTACGGCGTGATATAATTAGTTATGAGACGCTTTGGTTAGTTTATGACATGAATCCGATTGTCTGCAATTTTGTAAGATTTTACGTTGGCAGAAAGGCTATAGACTACTCTGTCTTTGACATTTAAAATTGGCGTGGTGAGACAAGAACAGCGAGAATTACGCATTCACTGAATCAGCGGCAAAGTTGAATTATTTCACGATTTTTTGACAATCTAATATCTCGGCCAAGGAGGCCAATTTATATTATATTCAAATCTGGCCGCAGTACAATTGTACATGTGGGGGTTTCCGGATTGGGGTTGTTAATAGAGCAAAGAAAATGTTTGTTCAAATGTTTATAATAATTAAATAAAATGTTAGAAATAGTAAAATATTAAGTATAAAATGTTATGTTAAACTGAATGCACCCGATCGCGACGGTTTTACGCAGTGCACTGCGCACTACACACACACACACACTACGTTGCACTTTTTGCTAGCCGCTGCCTAAATACCAATAAAGTTCAGTGCACTGCGTAAAACCGTCGCGATCGGGTGCATTCAGTTTAACATAACATTTTATACTTAACATTTTACTATTTCTAACATTTTATTTAATTATTATAAACATTTGAACAAACATTTTCTTTGCTCTATTAACAACCCCAATCCGGAAACCCCCACATTTTGGTCCTTCGAGCCCTGGACCTCGCGCGTCATTGGTAGTTCCAAGAGCTAGTTTCATACGTGTGAGGGAAACATTTATGAACTGGTGTGATAACATTAGTGTGGAAGGATTGTGGTAACAATAACATTCGAGTGTTTCGTGGTGCAACAAAGGCTGCTGCAGCAACCAGTAAGATAGCAAAAAAACATTCAGCAGCCAAAGAAGATATTCAAGTAAGATCTTTCCTTTATTTAATACTAACATTCATAATGGCGCTACTTGACACCCAATATGAACTCTTCACTGAACTCAAGAAAAAATGGGAAAATTACAACAAGGACGGGAGAGACAGGAAAAGCAATCCTGAATATTTCAAGAAACATTACAACAACTTGGAAGAACTTTGGAAAAAAATCCAGTTTAACCATGATCAGCTTTGTATGGAAATAAGCCAAGCAGACAATTATTTCACACAAAAATACTTTGAGCAAGCCAAGGATATCTACAAATCGTATAATAAAGCCATTGCCGCGGGATATAGTCGAGTAACTGCCAATCCAGGCACTATGATCATTGAAGACAAGCCTGGTACAAGCAAACAGCAAGGTCCCAGTCACCCGCTAACTCCGTCGCAGCAAGATGAACAGGAAGATTTAAAAGAGGACGGCCGTGAACTATCTCAAGGCACGGGAACATTTTTCAAACAACAACGAAACTTAAGCAAATTAGATGAGTCATTACGCAAGCAACAAGCTAATTTCAGAGCATTTAACAGGACAGTTTCCGACATTGATCTAGAAAGTCTTGCTGAGAAATGGGAGTTCGAAGATGCATTGAAAACTCTTGGGACACGTTGGCAAGCCATCGATAGTCTTCATCTAGATATCGACTGTGAATTAAACGGGAGAGATTTAGCATATGAAGCCACATTTGTCAAATACGAACAACAGTATAATAGATTGAAAAAAGCAATAAACAAGAAGATGTGGTCAGTTTCATACAGAGAACAAACAACTCCTCAAATAGACATCCCTAATTTTAGCGGCAGTTTTGATACATGGATATCGTTCAAAGACCTATTTATGGACGCTATACACAACAACCCCACTATGCCTGATTCGCAAAAAATGCAAATATTGAAAACAAAAGTCAGAGGAGAAGCAGAAAGACTCATACAACATTTATACATCAGCTCGGAAAATTATGCATCGTGTTGGGAAATTTTAAACCACCGCTTTGATAATATGAAATTAATTTTTACATCGCACATGAATATCCTATTCGGCTTGCCTAACATCCAACACAACTCATTTACACAGATTAAAAACATGCATGACATAGCTTTAGTAACATTAAATGCTATTAAAAATTTGGGAATAAACATAGACACGTGGGATCCGATTTTGGTTCATCTATTGTCGCAAAAATTGGACTCTGAAACATACACAGAATACCAAAAGTCCCTGAAAAAACCGCGTGATTTGCCATTGTTAAAAGATCTTTTAGAATTTTTAGAGGGCCAATTCACGAATTTAGAAACGTATTCCAAAAAGAAGTTGCCAGCAATTCCTCAAAAGTCAAATCAACATTATGCGCAACAACAAAATACATATTTTCAACAAAATAACAAGAAATCCACATATAGTTACAAGACAGCAAATAACAATGAAAATAGGGCGATTGCAAAATCTTACAATGTCACTGGTTTTTCTTGCCCGCTCTGCAAAAACGATCACGGCATATACAACTGCAAATCATTTTTGCAATTAGCAGATGAAAATAAATTAAAAACTGTGAAAAAACTTGGTATCTGTATAAATTGCCTATTTTCTCATAAGGGTAATGAATGTCATTCTCAAAAAACTTGCCGTAATTGCACGAGTAAACATAACACATTGCTTCATGATGCTTTGGAAAAAGCAAACTTAACAACGCGGGACAGAGTGGCCAGTACATCTCACGTATCTCAAGAAAACTATTCAGAGATACTCCTCGCAACTGCACAGCTAAAGGTGTTGGGAAGCGACGGAACCTACTATAACATGCGAGCGTTAATAGACCAAGGCTCGCAAATTTCTCTAATAACAGAGCATGCAGCTCAAATCTTGAGAATAAAAAGACAACATTGTAACGGTTTAATATACGGCGTGGGCCAACAACAAAATAACTGCAAAGGAAAGCTTAACATAACATGTGCCTCTCGGTGCAATAACTACACATTCAGCGCCGAAGTAATTATCATGAACGAGTTGATAAAAAATCTGCCAAACAAAACATTTAAGAAACCAGACTGGCATTACCTTCAAAACATTAACCTAGCTGATCCTGAATTTTATAAAAGTCGTCCAGTAGATCTATTACTAGGGGCTGACATATATCAGAATATAATGCTAAATGGGATTATAAAAGGTGACGAAACAGCACAGCCCCTAGCTCAACAAACACACTTAGGCTGGATATTGTGTGGAAACGCAAAAACATTCCAATGTAACGTCGTCATCAATAACATCAGAGATATACAGCAATTTTGGGAATTAGAAGATATCACCGAAAAGGAAAATATGTCTGTAGAAGATTTACATTGCATAACCTACTTCCAAGAAACAACAAAACGAACGGAGGAAGGGCGATACGAAGTACGACTACCATTAAAACCAAACATACAAGATAATTTGGGAAAGTCGATACAAAAAGCACTGGCACAATTTCGACATCAAACAGGATCATTTAGCAACAGCTTATAGACTTTTCATGGATGAATATATTCAATTGAAACATATGGAATTAGCGGAAGGTAATCCGATACTTCAATGTCATTTACCTCACCACGGCGTCGAGCGAGCTGAGTCAGCAACAACAAAGTACAGGGTGGTATTTAACGCATCGGCAAAAACATCTACAGGATATTCTCTAAATGATTTAATGTACAAGGGCCCTAACCTACAACAAGACTTGCAATCATTACTGTTGAAATGGAGACAGTATCAATATGCATTCACGGCGGATATTGAAAAAATGTACCGGCAAATTTTAATCAACAAGGATGATAGCCCTTTGCAAAGAGTTATTTGGAGAAAATCGCCTTAAGAAGCCGTACAGATATATGAGCTCAAGACAGTAACATATGGCACAAAGGCAGCCCCATTTCTGGCCATGATGACCCTTAAAAAATTGGCTGAGGATGAACGCATCTCTTACCCAAAGGCAACAAAAGTTCTGGAAGAATCCTTCTACATGGATGACCTCGTCCATGGCACAGACACCGTCGAAGAAGGCAGGGCTTTAATAAATGAACTACAACAACTATTGAAGTCTGGAGGTTTTATTTTAAGAAAATGGTCATCAAATAGTAGAAATCTGTTAGAAGACATACATGACTCTGAGAATAATATACTATTTATCTTCAAAAGTGACGTCGCATCTAAAACACTCGGTTTATGTTGGAATCCCATAGATGACAACTTCACCTTTAGGAATCATATAACAAACCCAACAAAATTAACGAAAAGAAGCCTGCTGTCTGAAATTTCCAAAATCTTTGACCCTCTTGGATGGTTAACTCCAGTAGTAACAAAGATGAAATTATTATTTCAAGCAGTGTGGAAAACAAACATTCAATGGGACGATAAAGTGTCGGATGACATTTACAATGAATGGTCCAAGTTACAAGCGGACTTAAGTAACATCCAAAAGTGCGAGGTACCAAGGTGGATTGGTTGTCAAAAATATGATCCCATTGAGTTACATGGATTTTGTGATGCATCGACCAACGCGTACGCATGTGTAGTATATGCACGTATCAAAGAACAATCGAAAGTGGTATTAGTCGCTGCAAAATCAAAACTTGTACCACTCAATAAAACAATAACATTACCTAAACTGGAACTATGTGGCGCTCAACTACTTTCAAAACTGATAAATAAGATTCAACAAGTCATCAACCGACATGATATATTAGTTTTTGCTTGGACAGATTCTCAAGTAGTGTTAGGGTGGCTACAAGGAGAACCTAGTAGATGGAAACCTTTCGTGGCTAACAGGGTGCAACAGATAACATCAATTATTCAGGCTAATCAGTGGAGATATGTGAATACAAAGGAAAACCCAGCTGATGATGCCAGTAGAGGATTATATCCATCCCAATTTCTTAAGGATCAATCTTTGTGGCAAAATGGTCCAAAATGGTTGTCGACATTTGTACCACAAAAAACCATTCATCAGACGTTCAAAACAGACAAAACAGAACAAGAACAAAGATCCAGTAAAATAAACTTCGCAACGCATAGCAACAACTATAACATAATAGACAACATTTTATTAAAACATAGCTCGTTAGCAAAAATATTACGTATTGTGGCATGGATACAAAGAGCAATAACCCCGTCTAATAAACAACGTCCACACTACCTCACATTACACGAGTTAAATAAAGCAAAACTTGCAATTATAAAACACGTACAACATAATACTTATAAAACAGATATTGAACATTTACGTAAACATGGAAAGGTGAACGCTAAGAGCAAATTATTACCCTTGAACGTTTTTCGTGATGACAACAATATTTTACGTGTAGGAGGTCGTCTTAAACACGCAACTATAAACTACGAAATGAAACATCCCATAATTATACCAAACAACACACGTTTATCTACTCTGTTAATTGAACAAACACTTAAGCTAACATTCCACGGTGGCCCACGAATCACGTTGGCGACGCTGAGACAGGAGTATTGGATCATTGGCGGAAACAACACTATAAAAAAAGAACTTAGGAAATGTGTCACCTGTCGGAAACATGAAACTCGGACGCAACAACAGCTAATGGGAGACTTATCCGGCTCGAAGGACCAAAATGTGGGGGTTTCCGGATTGGAGTTGTTAATAGAGCAAAGAAAATGTTTGTTCAAATGTTTATAATAATTAAATAAAATGTTAGAAATAGTAAAATGTTAAGTATAAAATGTTATGTTAAACTGAATGCACCCGATCGCGACGGTTTTACGCAGTGCACTGAACTTTATTGGTATTTAGGCAGCGGCTAGCAAAAAGTGCAACGTATGCGCCCAAATATGTCGCGTGTTCGGGTTATTACATAACCGAACAGTACAACTGTCTATATTTTGTAGTTATGAATAATTTTCTTATAATTTTATATGAAGTCACTCTTAGAAAAAAGTCTCTTTATAAGATAAATGAATAATTCTCTGAACTCATAAAGTGAATGCGTAACTCGCATTATAAGATATTTTGAATATTTAAAATAACCTTAAGTGCAGACCTTTTAGGCATTATTTAGTTAATATACAAAATTTTAAGGTTTATGTTATATTTTCTGTTTGAGCAAATACTTAAAAGTATGTCTATAATCATTTCGCTAAAATCTTGTTACAGTCCCATCAGAGGGATTATTTGAAAGCATAAAATATGTAACGAAACTGAATAATATAAATAGAATATATGCCAAAGTTTAGCACTCTGGCTTAGTGCTGATTGGCGTATTTTATGTTCCATGCGGTGTATGCAGGATTCGTAACGTTGTTTTCCTTAACATAATTTTGTAAAATCTTAACTTTGCACTTTGCACTGCAATTTAGAACTGCGATCACAGTCTTGGCATTTTATCACCACGCCACTAGGATTTTGATGGTCCTAAAAATGTATTTTCCAGACTGACGAAGAAAAAACATCAATTGAAGAATGTTTGTATTATGACTCAGTTTCAAAGTAGCCATTGAGACGATAGTTAAGAATAACTATCACACGACAAAGGCGACAGCACCAAGTATGTCTAGAGCTGTTGTCGCCTCAGTTTTGTTTCATTTGCGACTTGATCCCATTATTTGTGAACTTACTTGATACGTTTTGTTATAACTTAGTCAATTTGCCGAGTTAGTTAATGATTTTCACCAACTTTCAAGTATTTCTCATTTAAGGCTTGAACAATTAAATTAGGAGCTTGAAAGTTAGTCATAATATTGAATACAGCCTTTTAGCGTTAAGTTAATAAACATAATTATCATTATTATAAGATTATTATTGGCCATCGTCTGTTAATTAAGTGCCTAAGTAACCTTAATGCTTGTGACGTTCTGATTTGCCATGACTCTGACTGTTGATAGCCAAAATACTTCTGCCAAATTTTGGTTACCAATCGCAACTACTTCCACCGAACCTATTTATTTATATGTGTATACTATGTCCTAGTTTTCAATCTTATTTCCAGTTAAATGGTTTTGTTTATTCTTAACTATACTCGGGACTAAGATGATGACAACCGAAACATTTGCGGATCCCCGAGTCCGGCGCTACTGCTGTGTTAGTCGGCGCGTTAGACGGCTCCAAATGTTCCAGAGATTAATGTGGATGCTATCAAACAGTATATTTCTCGATTTCAGGCTGGCTTACTGCGCAATTTATGTAGATTGCCTCGTAAATAGCGGCCACGTCCCTCGGGCCACGCTTCACTCCGCCTAAGAATGAAATTAATTTTTTGTAAGGACATTATTTCCGCAGCGAGTGTTGTGACAGTGTTACTGCGTTCTCTGTTTTTGTCTTGTCGTTTGTTTTGAATTTGTGGTATCTTTTATCTAGGTAGTTAAAGATATAACGGTGAAGGAAAACCTGGTAAGGAAACCTGCTTACCATAGCGATTTGGATAAAATCTATGGCATGTAAAGCCCGTCAACCCGCACTAGGCCAGCGTGGTGAACTGTATGGCCTAGCCCCGCCCAATCGTCCTCTCGATTGTAGAGGAAGCCCATGCCATGAATTTTATTAATAAACTGTATTACAAGGCGAAATGCAAAAGTGACACCACTATTTGCCAGCGCGCAGATTTTTCGACTAGACTCGAGCACTTTAAAATGAATTCGCTGAAAAAGAGAAGATCTTTACTTGATGCAACGTTTCTTCACAAACTTATTAGTGGTGCTATCTCCGAATCTTCTCTGTTGGGGGAACTGAACTTCAATATCCCTAATTTAAATTGTAGAACTAGTCGCATTGATAGGAATACGTTCCGAATGCGCCGGCATAGAACCAATGTGGGGAAGTTCTCATCACTCAGTAGACTACAGAGTAAGTTTGATGATCTTCAGAGTTCTGTGCCTGTCGACTTATTTTCGGGGTCTATCGTTTGTTTCAAAAAACAAGTGCTGCAATCATGTTTGTCGGATTTTAATTAATTAGTTACTTTATTTTTATGTTTTTATAATTATTTTGATTCCTAAGTTATCTTATGCTGCAGATATTTCATTTTTAAGCTTATGTTTGTTATGTTAGATTCATTTATTATATAATTAATAAGTTGATTTATTTTAAAATGAATGTTGTTTCATACCTGTTATTGGTGAGTGGACTGGTCTTTGAATTGTATACGTTTAAATATTATGCATGTTTGGTCCATAAACTGTTGGTGTGTCATTTAGTAAATAAATAAATAAATAAATAAATAAATTACAACAAATGTATCATACTAATAGTGTAATGCACTGACTGTGGCAGGTGTTGGAGCCGCTATTTACAGTTCGCAACCCCGAGGCTGCGTGTTACTTCTGCGTCACTTTTACGAGTAGTAAAGTGCACTAACTTATAAGTGCGGATACCAGTTTCTTGAAGTAACTCAGTTTCAGTGGCAATTCTTTGACACATACACGTGTAACTGCTTGTTGACATTCTATTTGCCGTGCTATTATGTGCAATAACTATATGGACCACAATTTAGTATGATATATACATCTGGCGAATGTTCTCATCATTTCAAGATCGCCAGCCTACATCTATTGTTAAAACAGAGCTCTAAAAAGCACACTACCATATTTTATTGCTTCATGCATTAAATAACACTACCAACAAATAAGTCACTTACTGTTTTAAATAAACTTGGCATTCAAATTAAACATTATTCCTCTCCCCAGCGTCATTACCGTAGTTAATTACAGTTTTAACTGAACATATTAATTGTAAGCATTGTTTAAACAGCGTGCGGTGACGGCGACACTCGCTTTCATTTAGTTTTTAATTGAGTGTCTGACGCGTTTCAGTGGTGTTGTGTCTATATTACGTGTTTTTTTAAGTACGTGAGTTTTAATATGTGTACAAGTATCTATATTTGTATCAGCCAGTAAATGTTAGTGGTATATGGGCTACCTCAATGGGTGAGGAGATTTAAAATTGAGGTCACGCAGGGCAGGTACTGTTTGGATAACATAACATTTTTGATAATCTTCTGGTGAACTCACTCTCAAAGTCTTTCTCCAAATGATGTAAAACAGACGTTTTTAGGGAACAAAGATTACTAATTGTAACACAAAGCACACTCGTACACAGAACCTGTACAAAAACAAATTCCCATTGTTTATATTTCAATCTACGTGTAACAATGAAATGTAAAAACTATTACAACAAACATAAATACAGTATCCATTAAAAGTGCATCCGACATTGTTCGTTCTATTAGCATTGGGATCTGCATACACATGTAGTGAGTCCAATAGCTTTTTTCACCGTAAATGTTTCCTCTTCAAATATTTCACTGCAAACCTGTTATTCTCGATAATCCTCGCTCGTTTGTAAATTCATGCATAAAAACGATTTTACGTGTTTTTTTTTTTTTTTATTGCTATGAATGACGAGACGAGCCTGCCATTCGCCTGATGGTAAGCGATACGACTGCTCATGGACAGTAGCAAAACCAAACAACACCATGAGTTACAAGGCATTGCTTGGCATTCCACTGCGCTCGCCATCCTGAGACATAAGATGTTAAGTCTCGATATGTCCAGTAGTTACACTGGCTACAATGTCCTTCAAACCGGAACACAACAGTGCATTTACACTGCTGTTTGGCGGGAGAAATAGACATTGCGGTGGTACCTACCCAGGCGGCCTCTCACATATGAGAGACCTACCACCAGTAACCACCAGTGTGAAATGCGGATGATAGGTTTAAGCTAGTTTTATGAGTCGTGCGCATGTAGTGGTTTAGCTGCGAACGTGGGCTGTCGGGCGGATTACCAGTGTTTATTGCGTTTAGCATTTTGGTGGGCGTACGTTGGGGAACCATTTTGGGTCTAGCTTGAAACTGTTGTTGTCAATTTTGAAATAATTTTGAATAGTGCGATTGGTTTTGTAACTTCATTATTGCTTTTATAGTTAGTAATTAGTAACTGAGGAATGCGAATATCAATTGAAGGCGAGGAGACTGAGAAGAAAGACGTGGCCTGGCACCGGCCTGGGTGACGCCACGTAGAACAATCTGATAATGGCTACAATATCCGCAGGTGTGGTGTGTTGGAAGACTACTGACCCCAGTATTGGTAGTAGTCTACACTCATTTCAATCTCTCCAAAACTATCGGAAGATAAACAGGTTTCCCTCATCAAAAAATATAGAACGAACGGGACAAATGTTAGTGTTAGAAAATTATTTCCTTACACCGTTTAAAAAATCAATGTTCGCTCTTGAAAGACCTTTAGTCAGAAAATTCGTCACATACCTCGCCAACTACTAGTTCATAAATCTCGAAGTAGTGTCACATCACAGCACATAACCGTACCTCAGACAACAATCTGGCAGTTTGTCGGCGGCGTCACGTACCAACTGCCGTACCGTAAATGTTTATGGTACAGGAACCTTCACTATGAACTCCTTATCTGCCGATCTGGAGTTATGAATGCCCTCAGTGGGTTGTACTGTTTCAAATTGTAGTTACAAATTGAATTGAACACAACTTAGTTATTGATTAATTGGGATCGGACAAGATTGATGACGCGTTGAATGTGGGTTGTAAATTACATGAGTGTATTTGCAATTACCACAAACTTAAATCGTGAGTGATAAGATCATGGAAAAACCTGCAAGCTTTTGGTTCCTTAATATAAATTTCCAGTCCAACAATTCGCTATGGCTCAGAATGATGGATTAATAAAGGAGGCACGTTACTAACAATACGATGTATTAAGGCTGAAGTCTGTACTCGGTATATAGACAACGTGAGATTGAAGAAGTACTTTGTCCCAATTATCCGTACTCTTTAACTCAATCGAGATGTCGTAAGAGGGACGAGTGGAAGCACTCCGCGTGAGTGCTCAGCTCCTAATGTTTAATGAACAGTCGCCCTGACTACCGAATTTGATTCGATGTTATCTATCACTTAGATGTTAATCGTGTATTCGTTATACGGGAACGACAACCTAACTGTAATGAGTCTTTTGTTATAGCGCTGAATGGCGAGACGAGCATGCCATTCGCCTGATGGTAAGCGATACGACCGCTTATGGACAGTAGCAAAACCAAACAACACCATGAATTACAAAGCAATGCTTGGCATTCCACTGCGCTCGCCATCTTGAGACATGAGATGTTAAGTCTCATTATGTCTAGTAGTTACTCTGGCTGCACTGCTGTAAGGCGGGAGAAAAAAAACTTTGCAGTGGTACCTGACCAGGTGGCCTCTCACATATGAGAGACCTACCACCAGTAGCAGTCTGATGGTAAGTATAGAGCAGTCCAAAGTCACCCGCGAAAAATAATCGCCTATCGACAAAGTTATGCCGGTCTGGGCGAAATTTGATGTAAGTACAAGTTAGTGCCTGACTACTAAGACTGCCTCGGTGGCGTAGTTGTATTACGGTACGGTTACAAAGCTGAAGTCTCGGGTTCGAGTCCCGGGTCGGGCAGTGATATTGGATTTTTCTATTCATTATCAGTCCGGAGTCAGGAATTTGTGCCCGATATGAAGATAGGCTCGCCCCCTATCACATCGTGGGACGGAACATACTAGGCGAAATGTGGGTGTCCTGGTGGCGCTTCTGCCTACCCCTTCGGGGATAAAGGCGTCAGTTTATATATGTATATGTGTACAAGTTAGTCTGTTCATTACCATCATAATATTTTATTCTAATAGCATTTTGTTTTCTTTTTCATTTTAAATCATATTACAGCTAGGTCGAACCTCTATTACTATTTACGACTTATTGTAATAACAATATTCAGAGAGACCACGGTTTTGTCTATGTATTGCAATTGTTTCCCCCTCTTTCGCTAGTCAATAAAATAAAATACAGTATCTATGCGCCATAAAACAGAACAGAAACACTATAAATTTGCTCTTTTTAAACTGTTCTAATTCTAGCTAGAACTCATAAAACCATTAAGTAAATAACGAGAAAAGTTGCTCGCTTCTGACAATAGCGGGGCGTTTTAAAAATAACAAACTCTCGTCCTAATGTTATTCTCATATTCCATTAAGAGAACATGGAGGATTTATCTAAAGATAATTTCGCGCGTCATTTTCTCGTTGTAAGTAAGAGGGAGGAACTCACGCGGGAACTTCGCAAGTTGGCTTTTGTTCCAGTGAACCGAAAATTATCACGCACTGACCAATTTCTTAGAATAATACTTCTTATACGAAAAATGCATACATAAACTCACGCTTTTATCTCAGAAGGGTAGACAGTGGCGCCACCAGGGCTCCCACATTTCGCCTTTTACGTTCCGTCTCACGATGTAATAGGGTGCGAGCCTATACGAAAATGTATGATAGAATAAAACACTCTAACCTGCGCTGCATGTAAAATCAAGTACATTATGGTTAATTTGTGTTGCTGTGAATATTGTTTTGAGCAGTTTGCCACATAGATATTGCAATTTTGCATATTACTCCTACACGAAAAAAATATGAATCTGGCCGATAAATACGTATTCGAATCTGGGTTAATTTAAAATAATAGTAAGAGGAGTCAATATTAAAAATGTATACCCTGGTAAGTGCGTATAATAGAGTTATGCCCAGCAACCAAGTATTACAAACTGTTTTGATCTTCCTCTAGGTAAGAAAGCTCAAGATTGTGTGTTTTAATTAAGCATCGCATTACCGTTTTTAATGCGGCAGTTAACAGAGTAATACTTACTGATATTAAAATGCTGGCTGTTGAGCATAAATTATGTAATATTTTTGGCAAAACACCAGCAAGTAACTGTCACTGAATCTTAATGAAAATAAACTTTACCCTTCACTTTCATAATAAGACAGGAAATTAATTGCCATAACATACAAACATTCACAATAGGCCAGCTATTTCATCCTGGTACTAAGCCTTTAAGCCCAAGTTGTTCGACCAATGCTGAATGGTAAACATTACGTTGTCATATGCTTGTCACCTCGAGATATTATGTTCTATATAATACCTAATAATCACTAGATGCAACGTCCTTCTAATCAGAAGACAGCAGTGCTTCAAAATCAAAACTCTTTATTCAAATAATCTTTTGAATCGTTCATTACTGTTACCACCGATCCTGAATGTGTCGTAGCTATGAAGAAGAAACGGTACAAGAAACTCCCCTACACTGCTGCATAGCGGCAAAAATTCATAAAGCGACAGTACTTATAGAATCTATACCAGATTGAAATTTTAAATAAATCCGGACGTATATATTTCTTATAATATGTTTTTGAAATTTTAGCGTTATATTTTGTACGTTAGTTGTAAGTCAAATATCTTATTTTTGTTCTTTTATTGTAATATTTATATAGACGTAATAAGTTGTTAATTAGCGTAATAACCGTACTAATAAATAAATAAATAAATAAATTTCGGTTACAGTATTTTTATATGAATCATACTCGCATTGTGTGCGTGACGAGGCGACATTTTGTTATGCACCGCTCGAAATGACCAGCGTATTGCTGTATACTATGGACAAATTAAATTGTTGCAACTCATGCAGAAACTCAACACATTTTCAATGTTTTTTATTTTAGTTTTTAATATTGTTCAGCAAAGTGATAGTGCTGCACCTGTTGTTTATTAAACATAACAAAGTGACAAGGTGCAACGAACCTGATAGTTAATCCAGGTAGAACCCTCGGTAAGGACAATTTTCTCTTGTTCGACAACATTTTGTCAGCCTGTTACTGCTTGAGTCGCACGAAATCTTTGTTCTACACTAAAAGTGTTAGTAAAAGGAAATATCTAATAGAAAGTAAGAGCAAAAGCGTTGACATCGCAACTCTTTAATAGATTTTCTTTACTTGTGTATAAAGCCTACTAAAAGGTAGATCTCTCATATCACATATTATGTAAGATAGGTAGAGTAGGCCGTCTGGATAGGTACCACCGCAATGTCTATTTCACCCGCCAAATAGCAGTTTAATTGCACTCTTGTGTTCCGGTTTGAAAGACATTGTAGCCAGAGTAACTACTGGACATATTAAGACTTAACATCTAGTGTCTCATGATGGCGAGCGCAGTGGAATGCCAAGCATTGCTTTGCATTCATGGTGTTGTTTGGTTTTCTACTGTCCATGAGCGGTCGTATCGCTTACCATCAGGCGAATGGCATGCTCGTCTCGCCATTCTTCGCAATAAAAGAAAGGATTTGAAAAGTTGCTTATTTGGCTGTTTCTGGACGGATTTTCTTATTTAAGACTTCGGGTTGTGTAATGTTCAAATAAGAAGTGAGCCATCTTTTCAATTTACAAATAAAAGAAAACAATATATCTGAACTATGTTATTCCTTTTGTAATAATTCAGTTTAAGTCAGTAAATGCGACTTAATCTGGCTGATAAAGACGAATGAGCGAAAGTCGAGGCGCTTTATTATTAAATAATAATCGCTTGCGAGTGTATTAATATTAAAACCGGCGATAAATTCCGCAGCGTGTTGACGTTAATTGTTTAATGTCCCCGTTGATACTGTTATGTGCCGCGCTTTGTGTCGCTTTACATGATATTAAACAACGCTTTACATCTTTATTATGTATCCCATAATAATTACTTTTTAAACGCCCATCCGAGGTTTGTATACCTGAGAATATTTTATGGAATTAAATGATGTGTGAAATCAACCAACAATAAAACATCTATACTGGATTAAAGATGAGGTTTAAACAAAGGTGACAAAGGGTTGAACTCTCTTGTCTTATTCGTTGACTTATTAAGATATCAAGACATTGCCGCACACACACCCACCACTGCTACTCCTGTTAGCCAGGATCAACAGTGGCCCGCAAAAGAATTGGCGCCGAGCTTCAGAGCTCTTCGAATCTAGGGGCACTTGTTTTATTAAGATATGTGTACTGATATTTTTTATTAAGAGAGAGAAATTAGTCATTTCGAACTCTTTTCCAGCTATTTACGTGGAGGTGGGCTGGGTAACCGTCTCCTCTACGGTATTAAGGCTTAATATTCACCACGCTCCCTAGAGGGGAGTTGTTGAAAAACATAAATTACCAGTATGGAATTGTGTATTTTAATTTAAGATTCAAATAATATGACAAAACAATAGCAGTATGTTGAAATTAAGTAGAAACTGTTTCAAAATTAGGAGTCTAAATAGGTGCTAACATCGTTAACACTAAAGTAAAATACATCTTAAGTTTTGCGCTAGATTTATGTGTGTCTAGATCTTCAGGCCGTCTAGGACTTTATTCTCTAGAGACAACTTAAATAATGGCCCAGGGGCGACTTAAGTGTAACTAAACAGTATTTTGATGTGATTTTATTTGTCACTAAAATCATTGTAAATTATTATTAAAGTTATAATACTTTGGATGACATTATTTCGAAGTCACATGCAAGAAAACACAACATTCCTATAATAGACGTGAATGGATGGACAAATAATGCATTCACATTTCACCAATACCATAATCTTAATTTGATAAAACTAATACAAATTCTTGAGAAATTTGCAAGGACCATCAGGATTATTTAACCAATTAATATATACATGAATTCAGCAAAGCTTTCTGGTAAGCAATTCCTTCTCAATCTGTTCCACTGACTTCCCCTTGGTTTCGGGCAAGTAAACCAATACACAGAAGGCTCCAAATAAGTTGATTATGACAAATATGAAGAAGGCGACGTGAGCTCCTATTGCAGAGGTAATCGCCCTAAACGAGGACAACTGCACGAAGGCGGTGAACCAAGCCGCTGACACTATGCAGCAAATTATTTTGGTACGGACCTGGAATTAATGATAGATTAATATCAAATATGACGCTTGTAGCTTTACAAATTTTACATACATACATACATAAACTCACGCCTTTATCCCTGAAGGGGTAGGCAGAGGTGCCACTAGGACACCCACATTTCGCCTTGTATGTTCCGTCCCACGATGTGATAGGGGGCGAGCCTATCGCCATATCGGGCACAAATTCCTGACTCCGGACTGATAATGAATAGAAAAATCCAATATCACTTTGCCCGACCCGGGACTCGAACCCGAGACCTCAGCTTTGTAACCGTACCGTAATACAACTACGCCACCGAGGCAATCTACAGTACCGTAATACAAATTTTTGGATATGTAAGTTTTCCGTTATCTACTGTCTCTGCCTACATCTCCTAGTCTATCAGTCTCACGTGATGTCATACGGAATTACATCTTCGATGTTTCTACCATATTAGTTGTAAAACAAAACATTTGGACACAAAGGCGTAATTGTATCGATAAATAAAAGACCTACGAATACTCTGCAGCCAGCTGTTCTTCGAATCTGATACGGCAAAATTTATTTACTTGACGTAAAAGAAAAAAAATCTGTTCATAAACCCTTACCTGGAAGTTAAAAGTCTCAGACATGATCACAAACGGCATCGACGAGACACCTCCCGCGTAGCAGCAGACTGTAACAATGATGGCCACGACGGGCAACCAGGCTGGCACGGAGGTGCCTTGTTCTTGAACCATTAAAATGATTGCCAGGCTGCCCAGGGATATGGCGGATAGGATGAACGTGGTGGCGAAGATGGGCTGTTGGGGGCAAAGATTAAGTATTAAATTCTATTTCTAATTAAATATAAATTGAAGGGCAATTTGTGTCTATCTTTGTGAAGCAAGTAATACATTACACTTCCAATAGGTCATGATGGAAATATTTGAGAAAATGGCGTATGATCAGACTTTAATTGAGGAAATAACTTCTTTTAGTTAATTACAAAAAAATATATATATATGTCGCAGAATCATACAGATTGCGATTTATATGGCCGTCGTTGCCGTCCGACATGATGATTCTTATTAATCAGTCAGTGCGCACGTTTGGCGCTGTTCCGGGCAAGATTACAATAAAAACAATTAAATATTATTTAACCGATCACAGACTCTACTGACAGACCATTCAGCGTTACCATTGTCAACCGATAACTTATAAGACGTCAATCATGTCGGACTGTGTTGCAATTCCAATAAAATAAGTAACATCATTGCGTATGGCATTCATCCTGCGTGGATCAAACTTGTGTGATCTCTAACATATATACTAAGTAAACTAGCAAAAAATCGAATATTATAAATGAAATTCATATTAAAAAGCCATCTGGTTGCTTGTCTACAAAATGTCTTTACGATTTCTAAACAATTTTAGTACGCCCAAATAATTTCTACGTACCTTTCTCCCCAACCTCTCCACAAGGCTCATAGAAACCAAAGAAGCGAATATCATGAACACAGGGATACTGAGCGACTGCAGTTCCGGACTCATGTTAACTCCAGTAGAATTGAGGACCGTCGACGCGTATGTCACTATGGAGAAGGCTCCGTTACCTGCGTGGGCGAAGATGATCCCAAACATGAGAATAATTCCTCGCCTCCAAGCTGGCTGCTTTACTAAAAAAAAAAAATGGTGAAAGAAATAGAAGGAATAGAGTAATTTGTTACTCATGGGCAGACAATATTATAAGAAGAAGTTAGAATTCGCCAGTCGCTTCGCTGTCGCTTTACATTCGGTGAGTAAGATTGCCGGATGCTTTTCCTCTTCCCATTCTTTTTCCTTCCCTCCCGAATTGATGTGCCGGCAACACTTCTATAATCCAAACGTTGTGGTTTTTTTTATTGCATTGAATGACGATACGAGCCTGCCATTCGCCTGCTGGTAAACGATACGACCGCTCATGGACAGTAGCAAAACCAAACAACACCATGAGTTACAAGGCGATGCTTGGCATTCCACTGCGCTCGCCATCCTGAGACATAAGATGTTAAGTCTCGATATGTCCAGTAGTTACTCTGGCTACAATGTGCATTTACATTGCTGTTTGGCGAGAGAAATAGACATTGCGGTGGTACCTACCCAGGCGGCCTCTCACATATGAGAGACCTACCACCAGTAAAATGTGGATGTTCATGGCTGGCAGTTATCGTTTACCATCAGGTGACCTGTTTGCTAGTTTGCTGTATCTATGCAATAAAAATAATCTTTCATCTGACCCTAGGTTTATTTACCAGGTATCGACATTTACTTTATATATTTTTTACTTCCAGTACTATATTTAATAACCTGCCACTTACATTTGAAACGCTCGAACTTGTTACTTTTAGAAATATTTTCAAAGAACCACTAAAGGTATACTTACAAACACTTAAAAATGAGACGCTCTTTATAGACTTGAAGGCGTCGTCTTCGCTCTTTATAAGATCCATTTCGTTTTGTACTACTTTATTTGAAACGTCGAGTCCCCTGAGATTAGCTATCGTTGCCGCGGCTTCCTGAAATTTATCGGAATACAATATAGTTATGTTTATAACGTTCATAATATAAAAATGGAGGAAGGAAATTAGAAGATATTTGAGTTTTGTATGATATTGAAACTAATTTGTGTAAAAATACAATGGAGTACCTACTTAAAAAGTCCTGACTACATATTATTATTTTTTTGTAAGAAAAAATTATGGTAATCTAGAAAATATCAACTATGCAGTAAATTTTTGGTTAGCGTACCAAATACTCAGCAGTGATAATATTTACTTCTCTGATTGAAAATTGCCGAAGTTTAAATTGCTATACCGAGAATAAACAGCACCCCGCGATTGAAGGGTAATGTAGCAAAAAATTGTATCGAAAAGTTTATTTTTTGTGAAAGATGTCGAATTAATTTCACGAGAAAACTGATGATATTTCGACTGGATGAAAGGAAGTTATAAGAATATTTAGTTTATTATTGAAATAAAACTATTTTTACGGATTTTATCGCGATTTGGTTTAATTTTTACATTTTTAACTTCCCGACCTTGCATAATGGTTTCTTAGATTTACGCGAATGTTACACATTGAAATAAAATTATTTTTACGGATTTTATCGCGATTTGGTTTAATTTTTACATTTTTAACATCCCGACCAAATTAAAAAGTTAAAAATGTAAAAATTTAACCAAATCGCGATAAAATCCGTAAAAATAGTTTTATTTCAATGTGTAACATTCGCGTAAATCTAAGAAACCATTATTTAGTTTACTAGTTTCTTGATAAACCAAAGTTATAGTGCATTTCTATGTATTAAGAACATAATCACGTTTCTCTACCACTAATCGATATTTTTTCAGGACAGCATTGTATTCATTCATATGCAGTGCAGTCTTGCCGAGTGATTATCAAATATCTTAAAAAAAACTAACCTCGACTTTACCAATTTTGACCAAGAAAGCAGGAGATTCTGGAGCCAAGAACATCAGGGCAATATTCAAAACCGGTACAACAAAAGCGATCCACAACACGGTATCGTAGTCAAGATAGGCTCCCATCGCGAACATGCACAGGATGCCGATGTTCTGCGACATCATGATGACCAGGCCTGCCACTCCTCGGATATTTTGCTGGCAAATCTCCTTCACGTATATCGGTACGACGTTGAATGTCCCTGCTCCAGCCAAGCCGCAGAATATCCTCGCTAATATAAGGCTTTCTGGTGTTGAAGGTAGGAGCTTAATTATCCAGCCGAGCTGAAAATGATTGGGTAATTTTGTTTAGGTCAAATATTGTGTTCTTAGGAATGCTTTATTTCGTCTACTTCTAATAAAACAATTGAATTATGGCAGTTGTCTTAGAATTCATGAATTCTGCTTATGACCCCTATACTCAAGCAGATAGCAAAACGTAATATTATGGTAATTTATATTTCTTTCAGAGGTTCGCGGCTGTAATTTGTGTGGGCGGTAGTAATCATCACGAGCAACGCAAATTTGTCGATTGAGAATGAAATAAATATCAACATGTAGATCATCGTAAGAAGAGAACCATAACAAAAATATAGTTTAACTCACCGCTTGCATAAACGCAACGGTCATAATTCCGACCTTCCTCCCATACTTGTCCACCGTGTAAGCAGTCAGAAACGTCCCAAACACGCCGGCCAGTGAAGGCACACTGCCTACCCACGACAGTTCCTCATTGGTCAAGGGTCTGCCGACTGGAGACTGGTCTGACAGCAGGATCTTCGTCATGGGCGACACCCAGCCATTCTGCATGCCGTATGTCAGGAACGCTGCGTTTGCTGCGAGAAAATTTTGCTGTATATTTTGATGTCACAAAAATGGTAAAGATATTAGTTTCTTCTTCTTCTGCCACTGGTAATACACTTCCTAATATAGACATCATTGGCTCAGGGTCAACTTTTACAAAATTTAGTAGTAATCGCTATAGTAGTTTAGTTTTCACAGATAAATGTATTGAACACATAATGACACTAGACACTTATTGATTATAAATTTTAACTCAACATATTGTATTTTTTTTTAATTTTTAAAAATTTACGATGTAAATGATCTGTAAGTACCCAAAACTGTAAATGCCCATTGCTTGTGCGTATGTCCATTTGACTGATTATTGTTCTTCTGTGTCATTTTCGCGAAGTTCTACTATCAGCTATTGTATACGAAGGCACCGCACAATCTACTAGTACATTTATTACAATTATAACATACTATATGTATGTACACGTTATAATTACTCTTGATAATTTGTATGCTAAGTTTAATTTAGATTTAAGAATTACATGTCGAAAATTATGAAAATGAAACGTGACGAAATCACGTTTTCCTTAATTACCGTTTTGTTTAGGGTTGGTCGTTTTCATTTCCGAAATAAGCATTCTGATAAAGTATTTTCAGTTTGTATTCGTCAAAGAGTCTTAATTGTTATAGGAAATTTCGAACTTGGTGATAAAATAATGAACAAGGTTCATAGCATATTTTAACTAAAATACTTGTGTACTAGTACACGAAGTGGTAGTGCTTCGATAAAACCAATTTATTTTATGGTATGAATAATACGACTGCATCTAGGACTAACTATTTGCTCATCCATAGGATCGAATCGTAAGAAAAAAGTAAGCCATGGCCCAATAAATATGCTTAGGAGCTGGGTTGCAATTCCTTCAATCGATAATATCTTTATATGACTTATGAGTCATTACCTACAGAGCGATAAACCCTTGATATAAAATAATGTTTTATTATTAAGTATTTAGCCGATTTATATTGATTTCAACTCAAAATTTATCAATTGTTTAAGCAGTACTATTTAATAATCTTGTTGTATTTTTTGTTACCCTAACAATGAAATAACCCTACAATACACCATTTTTAAAGAATTTACTAATGGAATCACAGCTGACTGCTATGCAAATATTTAAATTGAGATCTGAGCGCGGTGTTTACTCTGTGCTCCCTATATCTTATTTCTTTACTTATCAGCTCGTATCTCAGATAACAAAACGAAGTTTGCTTAAGGATTTACCTTTATTAAAATGTTCAATCATTCATGTTGCTAGTTTGAAAATAGAATCGGTTTTCTTCCATGGTATTATATTATAAATAAACTAATCTGATAGTCACGCACATGGTCCGCAACTTACAGTATTCTACGTGTCTGTCAAAACTTCTTTATCCCAAAATATTAAGACTCGAAACAAATATTGTTCATTTTTCCGTTTCATGTACTTTTTCTCTAAGAATATCCTTCTACTAGAAAATTTATTATATTTTCAAACTCCCCCAGACTTTCCTTCCAATATTGCTGGAAAGTTGGTTATGAACCGTATCCATAAAATATCCAGTAATAGTATGAATGTTCTTTAATTCTCCTAAGTTTACAATACGTACACGGAGTGTTTCCAGCCTCCACGACCCACGCTCAGAACAACTTGTTAAATATTCAAACGAGCAACTTTTGAGCTACTCGCTTTCTGTTTGAGTTGTTGTACTCGATGTTTACTTCATATTCTTTAATGCTTTACGTATACGAATTGTCAGTCTTCGTAAACTTATTTCGTGTTATATTTAAATTTAATATTACCCGCTATAATAGCGTATTTTATATTCTCGTAATAATATGTACTCACTTGTGAATTATTGTATTGTATGTATTTGTTTATATGAATCAGTATGGAACATCACCAGTTAGTGAAGGAACATTGTAATGAGCAGTGTTTCAAAGTATATCGCATACACAATTAAATTTTCCTGCCCAACACGCTCATAGCACTTTCATGCTGCGATGCAGTAGGTAGTGATGACAGACTGATATGATTGTAGGCTTAAAGTTTCAATGTTGTAGCGAATGAGCCTAATGTCTATCCATAAGCTTTGCATAAGTTCTCGATTTTTCACCATACAGATCACGCTTTCATGTCGGCTGAGTTTTAGACGTTGGTTGCTTTAAAAGCAGGAGGCGAATTATGGGCCAATGAAACAAGACTCAATATCCATTTTCATATGCACAATACAGCAAACGGTACGCTCATAACAATGCTGGGCACGTAGCGTCACGTCACCGCGGCGATATCCGCCCCCATCCGATTTCCCGCGCAATATCCGCGCTCCACGCACCATATCCGCACACATCGGCGGATATTACGCGCCTACGCATTAAGCCAATTCGAGAAATTATGTAAAGTAATGGGACATGCGTTACATATCGCTAATGCAGGTAAAATCGAGTTTAGTTTCGGAATTCATTTCATTCTGAATTTTAGCTGAAATTCTATACGGCCTAACTCTTCTCAATCGTTCTCTTGTTTGTAGAATAGGCTCATGCCCTACAGTGGGACGTATATGGGCTGATACAGTAGAGTATGGCACACTTGCACGAGTCACTAATATGTGATTATAGCATTGTGTACGATTGTCGCTTACTAACCGGACATAATTCCACTTTACAAACAAAAAAATGTTGTATCACCAGGATTATCTCCCCTAAACAATTAGTTGGTCCCCCTACACAGCCTCCAGGCAACAGATAAACGCAACAGACGCGTCAGAAGCTTCGTACCGTTCGTAACGTGGATTCCGATCGCGCGGGAAATGAAAACTGTGTTTAATGCAGTCCGCAATGATATGGATATGTTTAAAGCTTATATATTTATAGTATTATTATGGAGTATCGTTTGGACTCGAAGTATTTAATTAAATTAGTATTTCTAATATTATTAAGCTCATATACGTTGCACTGCAGGACGCGGGCTTTCTCTACAATAAAGATGTGGGTTTGGATTTAGAGGCGTTAGGCTTCTAACTTAGTGTACTAAGAGTAGCTAGTACTTCTAAGTGAGTATTTATTCTTGTTAGTTACATGCTAAATTATCTAATATTAGTGAAATAATAATATTCACAATAAATTACATGTTATGATAGTAGATAAACAGATTAATAAACGAGTCGAGACCTCCAGAGAAAGTAGGTAATATTTAAATAAAAACATCGATAAACAAACCGACTGCAGGTTTTTATCAAAACATTAGGCAGTGGTTGTAACTTGTAAGATATCTTAGTCTAAGGGATCAGATATAAATATCCGCGAGAACCGCCCACGCACTTTCTACATCGTAATGATAATAGCTCTGTTAAAGACAAGGCACTTTCCTTTGATATTACAGAAATAATAAAACAAGAGCCGAGATGATAATTGAATTTAATGTAGTTGCAAAGGTCACAAGTGCCTGATACTCAGTGTGTAGCAGACATTTTACGTTTGTGATAATTTTGCGGATGGCGATGTTGCTAATTATTATTTTGCTTTTAAGAATGTTGCTGACGATCTAATTATGATGTTGAAGATTATTAGTTGATGAAAATATTTTCGTATCCACCTAAATAGTGTCTATTATCGTAAATATCCTCTAGAGTGTAGTCCAATCCAATAATTATCTAGATAATCATTCTTTGGTCACTCAGCTATAGTCAAGTCAATGTCTTTTTTTTAATTGCCGTTATAGGCAGACGAGCTAGCGGCCCGCCTGATGGTAAGCGGCTACCGCTGCCCAGAGAACTTCGCAGTGCGAGGGGTCCAGCACAACAAAGTCGCTGCCTACCTTAAGGAGAGTACTCTCTTTAATGTGTTATGAGTTGGGTCCTGTGATACCAGGTGTAAGCCTTAGTGCGTGTTAGGGCCACACAAAAGCTGGTATGAACCCTGGTTTGTTAGGAACTCAACCCTATCGCAATATTTGCCAAGTATGCCGGGGTGAAAGGCCGGTGACAATGGTATATCATTTCTACCCTTCTTGAGGTATCAGGAAATAAGCTTAACAGAGAAAAGTCTCTCATCCAATAATTAATTCTGTGATACAGCAACAATTTATTTTTAGAACACAAAACATAAGAATGCCAAGTTACTTTTCCCTTATGTGCATTGTGTACATTTTTAAAGTAAAAAAACTTTTTAACCTTAAAACGTACAGCTGAAAACCATCACAGTATTTTTGTTTGCCCCACAATTCCGTTGCGCTCAGCCGTCTCACGTCACAAAGCTGCGGACGGGTACAATAGGCCCGCATGCATTCTATCTGCGCGTGCGATACCCTTTGTGTCGTGATTGCGTGTGATTGATTCTTGTTTGCATTTATTGTGACAAGCGGTACTTTTGACCCACGATTATGCAATTGCCGATTGTTGGGCTGTCATTCAAATATTGTATTGTTTATTTATTAAGCGATACCTCTATCAGGTGATCTGATTGCCAATTAAGAGATTGTAGGTTAAACCCAGACCATACGTCACTGACATTTCTACAGTGATGATCATAATAAGTTAATAATTTACCGCTTGTTTTGACGGTTAAGGAAAATATCATGAATGTACGCCAAAAGAATTCGATTTTCGGATTTATAATTGGCATCTAAGACGATTTTTAAGCGCTTAAGATTTATTAAGTACCAATCGGAAGAGGTTTACAACTCCAAGAGCTCATGTTAACATAATATGCCATATCTCAAATAGGTTTGTTAATGGAAGCTCGCCAATCCTCAAAGGGAATGAAAGTAAAATTATTTTACCCGAAATTATCCATTACAATCCGTATAAGGTTTTTACAAAATTTAAATACGAGTGTATTGTTGTACATTTTGTTCCCTATAAGTGTTTTCATACCACACAAAGATTTATTATCCAGGTAGCACAAAATAATATTTTGGTATAATTTCAAATACATAAAGTAATACAAATTGTACATACGCTTAATTAATACGCACATTGTAATTATTGAAACGTGTAGGAGTTGTGTATTGTTATAAACGTACAAATGAGTTAAATGTCAGTTTAATTAAAACACAGTGGGTATTTTCGACCACTAGTAGCAGCGGGTTAAGTAAATTAAACTTTTATGCACATGAATATTTAGTTTGACGTAATTTTACTCAAAAAAATAGTTTGTTAGGTTTTCCGGCTAAGTAATAATTATTTATTGATTTCCAATTCATATACAGTATTATGAATTTATTATGACAACAACTTGCTGAAATGGCGCTTACATGGAGAGGTCAACATCCAACAGTGATCGGCGTTAGGCGGAATAAATATATGCGTAAGATGCAACTCAGGCCCAAAAATTGGGCTTTAAAGTTAACATTATTCAAAGTTACATGGTTTTAAACTCCAATAACATTAAAAAGAAAAAATCAATGATTATGCTCTGTTAAATAAACAAATGCAAATTGAAGTTAAAGCAAGTGTTTCTAAATCGCAACAGTTTAAAAGTGTGAGCGACAATAAAGAAGCGGCATCGACGACTTCCATTCAATTTGTTTGAGTGGAATTAATGTTTCGTGCATAATTTTTAAAATGTTTTTTATCGCTTGTATTTCCTACGCTTTGAGAATTCAATTTTATTTATTCTTTGCTTATCTGTGTTAGTTGTTTATATGATGTATGACTATTCTTTTTTCACTAATACTGTATGTATGTTATAGTAACATTTACCCATACATGCGTCTAGTGTTTTGATGGTTATGTATCTTAGTTGAAAATTTATTATTCTGTTTATTAGTGTAGCTTTAATCGCCTTGAATTAAATATGGTCGGTCATCCAATTTACTTTGAATACTGATTTACTATTGAAGCAGGAAGTACACTATGTAAGCACCTTTCCAAAATAAAATAAATAAATAATTACACCCAACAGTCACATACATAATCCTGACCCTACACTAAGATCGAGTCTTGTGTCATGGGTATCAGAAACTACGAGAGACTTTTCGGTCTCACAAACACCCAGACCCGAAACAAATACCTGTGGATCACACAAATATTTGTTTCGGTGCGGGGATCGAACACGCGACCTCTCGTTTCACAGGCGGCGTCTAACCAACTGCGCCACGGAGGCTGTCGAAAATGGAGCCAAAAGACTTCTAAATAATTATTATATCCATAAAATAAATACTGATTTACCGGGTGGTATTGACATAAGGTAATTAATTTAACTCACATGTTTCTCATCCCAAGGGTCATTGCACAAAGTTTCAAAAAAATTGAAGATAATATTTTGTCAAAAATCGTGCCTTTATTTTTCACGACTTTTGGCCACGCCGCATAGTTGCGGGTATTTTTACCCCTTAGCTGAATTTTGGTCCGGTTCGGGAACTTATCTGAGCCGTGAAAAGACTCGTACCTATACAGGTTGTTCAAATGTCTATAAAACTAAAATCCCGATTTTTGATAAAACCTTGGGTAGTTAAATTGAATACTATATGTCAATATCACCCAGTATAACTTTTTATCAATGATAAACAACATCATTGACCAATCTCAGTAGCTACAAATATTTCGATCAGAGATGGAGACTGTTCCGTCCTCACACCCGCCACGGCAGCTCCTGTAAGCCAGGATCAAGATTGCTACGCATTTTAATGACACTGAGCATTGAAGCTCAGCGAGTTTTCGGAAATATCTAACTTGTCTTTAACCTGCAACGAAATCAATCATAAAGTTAAATTAATAGGATTAGTTCGATGAGAGATGCAAGATCCTTTCAGATTATTATTCTTGAAGGGGCATATTATTATGTATTCCTTTATCTAATAGAATCGGTTCCAGGCACACGCGTCATGCATACCAATAGCTTTGATTACTTCCACTTACTTGGACATGTTTTCTACCAAACTTCATTAGACTTAGCTTAATTTGATCCATATACAACTTTCGTAGTGCAGATAGCTAAGAAACCAGCTGTGAAACGGGAGCCAAATATTTTCGTCACCCCTGAACAAGAATGCTGTAAAGTATTGGAAACGTCAGGAAGTAAAAAATGTAAAATTAAACTAACTCCGTCATAAAAACCGGAAAAAAATGATTTGTTTAAAAATATTTTTGTAGCCTTTAATATTTTTCTCATGTTTGGGTGTCGGCATTGGTAATTCTCGCCAGTGAATAGTCTATTTGTCTTGCCCAGCCCTCACCATCTGGTATATTGTAGTCTAGTTTTAGTCCATAAAAAATTAAGAGCGTAACTCTGGCATCAATTTTGCAGCGCAAGATGTATCCATTCGCTAACCCAATTCCGCTCAATGTACTACATTTGTATACATTTACCGTTTTTATCGACTACAATTCTTAGCGTAAAAGGCGTTCAAATTACGCGGCTGGTTTTATCCCATAAACTGTAGGTAATATAGGGCGAGTAATGCGCCCATTTGGGTCGAAGTAACGTCACTTCTGTAAACGTATCGCTTGTTTATTTTACGGCAATCGTAAAGTACGCAATAAATGGATATTACGTGATGGATTGCAGGTTCGCTAGGGTACGGATTAAGGGCCATAATACGGGTCCATAGGCTCTTAGTACAAATCTGTCAAAAATTTTACACCTTTATAACCAAGAGTGTAATTCCTCTGCGTTAGAATTAATTGCTTGAGTATAAAGAAAGGCGTTGAGTAATGTGGCTCGGTGAATCTCAGAACACTGACTTGCCTTTAATCCTTAACGAATCTAATCAGAGAGATAATATATAGAACAATTTTGTAATACACATTATATTCTCAGAGTTTAATTATACATGAGTTTCACTGAATATTCGGGGACTCAAATTAAATTTCCTGCAATAATATTTTGAGCTTTAAATAGATGATTATATAGAAATATATTATTCATAACAGTCACGCAAAACATATTAAAATACTTAAACTTTATCTGATAATTATGAATTGACTTCAGACTAAATTCATTAAAAGATTTCCAGGAAAGTATTTTCAATTTGAGCAATAAATTAATTTCCCAGAATATACTCATCAAGTTAATCAAAATGTTAATTTAAATTGTTGGACATAGCCAAAATTTTCCGTTGTGAATAGCACTCATCATTATTTGTTGTTAGCTTACTAAGCTTACGTAAATACTCGAGTGCTCTCAACCTTTGTAGGTTTCGACAAAGCTCATTAAAATTTGTTCCCCGCATGTACTTGTGAATGCATCCCTGTTGTAGGTACAAAGTTGTTTTATAAGCGGCTCTTCAAGGTCGAGCCGTGGGGATCGATCATATTATATCAGCGAACATTTACTTTTTATGATCTTTAAGCATAATTTACTAAGAAAAAGCTTTAAGGTTTGGCTTTATCTATTTTTTTCTTCCTGCCATCCGACGCATAAGTGATTTTTTTGTACATTATAGAATAATTTAGGTACTTTATGAGTTTACGATCGCGTCGCTTGATGTTTTATGTTATTCGAAACGATTTAGTCTTATTACATTAGTTTAGTACGTGTAGCTAAAGTTTATATATTCTGTACTAAAAATAACTATCGTAATTTTTATTCAAATGCTTGAAACATAGATACATAAACTCACGCCTTTATCCCCGAAGGGGTAGGCAGATGCGCCACCAGGACACCCACATTTCGCCTTGTATGTTCGGTCCCACGATGTGATAGGGGGCGAGTCTATCGCCATATCGGGCACAAATTCCTAACTCCGGGCTGCTAATGAATAGAAAAATCTAATATCACTTTGCCCAACCCGGGACTAGAACCCAAGACCTCAGCTTTGTAACCGTACCGTAATACAACTACGCCACCGAGGCACTTGAAACAAAGATTTTTCGTAATGTTTTCGTTTAATCATACACCCTGCTTAGCTATGTAAAAACTAATCAAGGCTCGTGCGTGTTGTTCGCGCTTGCTTCAAATAAAGCGATATTATTAGCTATAGTGTTATTCAAGTCTATGCTATTTGAATCTAATGAAAGTTTTATATTTTAAAAATGGTCTATAAAACTCGAAAATCATCATTTGTATGGTAAATGTGAACACAATTATTATTACAACATTGTATTAATAATTAAAATGCTTGAAATAAAAATTGAAATTAAAAGATGTTGCCTGTCACTACGGTCACGAGTGTATTCGAATAGGTAACTTAGGCTAGAAACAAAAATGTATCAAAATAGAACACAAATATTTTTTCTACAGTGTTGTACCACAACGGAGGTTACATTTCTACAACAGAATGTACTTTGATTTTAATTTTTAATACATTATTTGCTTTCATATTGTCTTACTGTTGCAGGCAAGTAGGTTGGGAAATCTTCTCTTCCGGACTTACATTATTCCAGCTCAACGGTAAAAAATGAGTTTCCTCAGAATAAGCTATAAGGTTCTGCAAAAGTATTAGAAACAATAAGTGTAATATGTAATCCCTTAACATGGTATTTTAAGGGATAGTGAATTAGATAATATTTTTGAGATTTGACTTTATCTTCCTTGTCGGGTTATAGGTAGTCAAAGGTGCTAATTAATGTGTACTAAATTGTCTTATTCTGCCTCCCCTAACCCTAAATTCAGTAAACACATTGAAGATTGATTTCAATACCGATTTACGATCATTCACCTGATCGACAGAAAAAGAAAGATTTATTGTTGTTACAAATAGCAATAATAATTTTATTTTTTTCAATCTTTTTAATCCCTCCAAGTACCCCCATGTCCTATATCCAGCAGTTCTGCAGCACCTGGCGCGGCATGTATAACGTCCAATTTAAACTTGCTCGCCACTTGACCAGGGCTTGGTGGCCGGGCACTTCCCTCCTTCATCCCCCTCCCTTCGTCCCTCCGCCCCGCACGTCTAGTCTCTCTTAGTTCGATGTTCGAGTTTAAAACTTTTATCCTGAGCTTGTTTCAGATCCAACGTTTGTTTGGGTCGAAAAATAAGCTATGTATTGTTTGTACATGTAAATGTAAAATACCGAGTTATTTTAAGTTATGTATATAATTTTTTCAAGAATGTATAATATTGTATGTTGATTGTTGCGAACTTTATGTAGGTATTGTAATGGTCACTATTTATGATATGTGCAATGTTTATACAAAACATTAATAATTGTAATATCGGCTCGTTTCTCCACACAACGTCTTCACACCGTTCCCGCCATTCCATCTATTGCGTTCTCTTTTACCCCCGGTTTGCGTTGTGTCAAGTTCGAGACGACAGATGCACAGAGTATAAATATATCCATACACTACATCCCTCCCTTCTTATTGTTTTAGGAGGTTATTCAATATGCAGCGCATTGAATACGTTTAGCAACAGTATTTACTTATTGCTTCAAATCTTTTGACACAATGTAGATGATTTATAATATTTTTTTATAAATACAAAAGTAGGTAATTTACTTTTAAATACAGTACATGTGATGTGTTATTACATTATTTTGATTGCTCATTCAGTTTGTTTATTTCAGCTTTGGTTATTTTCCATTAATTTTTATAACTCGGTATTCTCCGTTCGTTTTTATCAGATGCACCCCAATTTGCTCAACTGTCTCAGTTTCATCATTCCTATACTTATATTTTTGGTTTGTTCGTTCATATCCTTAGTTATGGTTTATTCCCCATATTTAATTCGTAACTTATGGCCCGTCTTCTTATGTCTGCATATTCCTTACCTATCTTTTTCCTTTGTCTTTATTTCTCATCTCTGCGTCTTTCGACTGTCAAGTCCTATATCATCGGTCATTTATTGTAGAACTGACTCCTAAAAATAAATCGAGATGTCTTTCCCGTAAAGGTATGAGGCGTTGTTAAATACTTAAGTAGTTAAGCGCTTAAGTATGTCCCGGTTTGCCTTTCCACTTCTGCGTCTTATCATAGCCAAAACTTTAAGCATTGTATATTTCTAATGGCCATGTTAAGACCACTTCAATCTATTACTAGTACCTATATAAAGCCCAACACTTTGTTAGATTGAACGCGCTAATCTCAGGAACCAGGTATACTCAATACTCATAAATGAAGCTTTTTAAGATATGAAACGCTGATTGTTAAGGTGTCCCAACCTCCATTATATGTATTTGTGTTTGTAACTTATTTATTTCAAAGCAACACCCTTAAAGGTTTTGTAATATTTGCTACATGCAGGATCAATTTTCAACATAATTTATTGATGCCCAAAACATTATAATTCAATATAGTTGTCAGTGCTGCATCATGAACAGGTATTTCAATTAATACATCCTTTCACTCAGGAAACGCAGTATTCACTAGTCTCTTTCTCAGTAACATTAATCTTGAGTACTACAAGATAACTAACAGTAAATCGCCCTCAGGTATTCAATGTTCCGTTTTAAATAACATACATATTTTAATAACATAAAAGATGATTTGTCTTATTTTATTAGACAGATAAAATAAGACAAATCATATTTCTGCTTGATATTTCTGCTTGAAACGCACTTAATAACTTTAAAGAAGTACTGTCGTAAGCCTATTTTTTTTTATTAATGTTAATATTCTGTGCCCTAACTACAATATGACCATCCTATATCTACTAACATGTTTGTCTGTTATTAAGTTATTGTACGAACGGGGCCTATTGTGTTTTTTCCATTAACTTATACTCCACCGATAGACGAGACACGTCATAGAAACAAAGTGCCCCCGCATTTTTAAAAGCACACTACCGACATTTAGTTCATTGACTGGGTCTATTACAAAAATGCAACTTCGGACGATTAGCCTTCGGTTCGACGCGAAAAGTCTAAATAAATTACTTATAAACGTATCCGCCATGGCGTACTGCACTGTCACTGTCATGAAGCAGACTGCTTCAAGTGCGGCGCATACACCGCAACTAGGTGGGACACATTTTGCGCACTGAACGTCCTATCTAGTGTAACATTGATATCGATGGTTTTTTTTTCGCTTCCCATTTTACATCTCACGATAGCCTCACTGTCTTAACAATAAGTCTGTATTTTTCCTTTTCTGTTATATTTGTAGTTTCTTTCTAGTTTTTTTTTTTTATTTTATTTAGCTGAACCTGTTACATCGCGGGCATAATAGTTAGTTAAGTAAAGCTTTGGAATTACCCGCTCTTTTCATCTCCTATTTCTGTTTTTAGTAGATTTCGAAGTCTGTATATTAAGCGATTAAAAATCTTGTATCTATGTTTCAAATTCTTTGTCCGTAAATAATCATCATTTTTTTTTCCATTATTTCATCGATAATAATTACATCTTTGACTTTATATTTGATCGGTTGTTGTCTATAATGTCTTATATGTTATTTCCGTTTCACACAAAATGCTTGTTTTAAACGTCTAAATACATGTCTTTCGTATATTTTACTTTGCTTCGGTGCGAAATATATGTCTAATCTATTTATCACTATTCCAAAATGTTGTCTATTATTATTGTCTAGGGGTGTGTATACATTTAATATGTGTATTGTATATTTTCTATAATTAAAAATATAACACATAAGCTCTTGTCTTAATTTTGGTATCGATACCAGCCGCCCCTCAATTTACATAATATATCTAAACATCTTTTCTTATCAACCCACTGAATAGCAACTGAGCCTACTTCCCCTTCACATCCAAGTTTGTCCAAAGTGTATTGCAATTTGCGCTGCGCCATACTCTAATGCCACCCGCCAACTATCAAACACAATTCATGTATGTTTGTACATCTTACTAAATTTAGTAACTCACTATATTGTCGGAAATTTCTACCAGCTTGGTATGTTTCGCAATTTAATGCCATTTTATACCTTTATTCCAATCTAATGCCAATTTTCTATACAAATAGTTCCAAAATTTAAAGCTAATGTCCTATGCACATTGCCCTCAATGTAATGTCAATGTTCTATGCTCATAGTTCACAATTTAATGCTGTCCTATGCGTATTGCCAGCAATTTAATGCCATTGATATATATTTATCACAATTTAATGCCAATGTCCTATACACATTGCCCGCAATTTAATGCTATTAATAAACATTTACCGCAATTTAATGCCAATGTAGTCAAAGCTACTCGCAATATAATGCAAATGTAGTCAACGCTACTCGCAATTTAATGCCAATGTAGTCAACGCTACTCGCAATTTAATGCCAATGTAGTCAACGCTACTCGCAATTTAATGCCAACGTTACTCGCAATTTAATGCCAACGCTA
Organism: Deilephila porcellus; assembly: GCA_905220455.2. NCBI lineage: Eukaryota > Metazoa > Arthropoda > Insecta > Lepidoptera > Sphingidae > Deilephila > Deilephila porcellus. The sequence goes on along the minus strand of LR999977.1, from coordinate 15,488,737 downwards.
CTCGCAATTTAATGCCAATGTAGCCAACGCTACTCGCAATTTAATGCCAATGTAGTCAATACTACTCGCAATTTAATGCCAATGTAGCCAACGTTACTCGCAATTTAATGCCAACGCTACTCGCAATTTAATGCCAATGTAGCCAACGCTACTCGCAATTTAATGCCAATGTAGTCAACACTACTCGCAATTTAATGCCAATGTAGCCAACGCTACTCGCAATTTAATGCCAATGTAGCCAACGCTACTTGCAATTTAATGCCAATGTTATGGTGCCTATACACCATTACCAATCATGTGGCACGACGCGTTCATCAATCTTCGACACAATTATTGCATATCTTCAGACGAGCGTGTTCAGGAGACGCGCTTTACACGTGTATTAAACTATACGTTCCGCGCTTTGATATACTGGAGCCGTTGTTGCTTCATCCAATAAATGCGCTAAAGTTACTAAGGGTGGGAAAATTAAGAAATGATTAATTATTAGGCATGAAAAATTAAATATGAAACTGCTTCTTTCACTCATATATAACAATTCGTAGTCTTACGAATTCGACAGGATACTAAATTGTAGATGAATCGCCAATACACAATGGTTGCAAATAAAAATTAAAATGCAGAGCTCTCTACTTGAGCTAAAACGCACGTCGCACAAGGTACCACTTTAGAACAGTCAATTGTCAATTTTACATGTTTCAGCCAAACTCAGCGTTCCATGATCAACTAGTGAGCAAAAGTCTTAATGCGTCTCGTCAGGTGCCTTTTTTTTTTAATGGAAAATGTACTTGTTTTCTTCCATCACCTATGCTGGACCATTGCGTATACGAGCTATAACACCCGAGACCTCAGCCTTGCAACCACGCCTCAATACAGCTGTGCCATGTGCCACCGAGGCAGTCTTTCCACCTATATTCTAGTTACCTGTATTCCTGCCACTTAATGCTAGTTTTATATATTAATTGTTATAATGTGAATTTACAATGCTAATATATTTATAATGTTTAAATTTTCATTTCATTTCCTTCCCACCGAGGCAGTCTTTCCACCTATATTCTAGTTACCTGTATTCTTGCCACATAATGCTAGTTTTATATATTAATTTTTATAATGTGAATTTACAATGCCAATATATTTATAATGGCAAAATAATATTATTTGTGTATTCATACCTGCAACTCATAAGGTCATAATAACAATTGATGCTTCCTTAGTCCCACCATCACTGAGATGAATTGCCCTGCGACGCCTCTATTGCTGACAAATCTAGATGGCTTAGAAATAGTCAATTGAGTAATAAAAAACAATATGTCTGTAAATCAAAACTATTTGTAATTTAACAAATTGCACACAAACCCATATATTAATATTAAATAAAAGATATGAAACTCTCCATGTTCCTCCTATAGAAATAATTAAATTAGAAATTTAAACATAAGTGGTACATTACACAGTATAGTGGTAACATATTATATTTTTACAAGTCAAAGCAAATGTCTTCTTCCTTTATTTCTACAGAATTTAAGTTGTAACAATAATATTACATGTAACCATACTAATAGTACAGTACCAACTCATTTTGTAATCTCTCCGGTTAGATATTCATCAATACCAATTACTTTCACCAACAATCCATTTTAATGGTAAAATAAATTCAATTTATTAGGAGTCAATGTAATAGCAGTGCCACATCTATCATTTTTCTGTTTGTTTGCTTGATAAATGACTGGGATCAACATGTTTTATCCTTACAAAGTAAAATAAAATCAATTACCCTCCGGCCTGAGTCAAAATCACTACTCACCTGTGTATTTGATTTATATCACATGTAGGCACTCAATCACTATTAAACGTGAAATATAATCGAGAGGAGTGTGGATTAGTTAATTTTTTAAACCACAAAACAATATACTGAGCCCTATGTAACCACGCAACTGCCTCAATGTAATTGAGAATTACTGCTTAAAACAAAATCACTCCAACCTACTATTATTTACCTCGTCGCCACATGTAATGGTCACTATTTATGATATGTGCAATGTTTATACAAAACATTAATAATTGTAATATCGGCTCGTTTCTCCACACAACGTCTTCACACCGTTCCCGCCATTCCATCTATTGCGTTCTCTTTTACCCCCGGTTTGCGTTGTGTCAAGTTCGAGACGACAGATGCACAGAGTATAAATATATCCATACACTACAGGTATCTTAAGAATAGGTGAGCCTCGCGTGTGAATACAATATATATGTCTATATTTGAGAAACAGTGTTGAACAGAATCGGTCACTAATTATGTTATTTGCAGATTATATTATTCAATAGAGGGATGACGGCCAATTGGCATTTAGAGATTTTACCTAGTCAATCAGTGCGTTTCCTCTTGTACCATCAACCATATCAGCAAAATAGTGTTTGTCATATAACAGGACTTTCTTTAAATATATCTGCAAATTAAAAAAAAGCGACGAATAAAATAAAGAGAAACATTGATATGATGTAAGAGTACAGTGTGAAGTGTAATAAATTCCTAGCATTCGAGTGTGTCTTGTCACGATCCTAGCACATCTTACCAGTAGTACAACCATCCACGTCCAATGAAACAACACAACAATATTGTAACATTCTGATTTCCTTGGTATTGTTCTTTTATCTTATGTAATTTAAGCAACACGTGTGTTCTAATCTTCGTACGTTCTCAACTGTTTTCATAAATAACATGTGATATTTTAAAGTACATTGAGGTTTAATTTTAGCTAAGTATTTGCTCATAAAATCATAAAAGGTATATCGTTTACGAAGCTGCGTAAATATTTTCTAATGATTTGTATTTGCAGTAGAGTAGTAGAATTCAGTTTTTGTGTATTTTATTTTACGTCGCGCTGGGGAAATGAATAGTACGAAAATGGCTTTAATTAATTAATTTTCCTTATTTTTGTTTTAAAAAATGAGTTGTTGAATGAACGAGTTGTGAATGGTAAGTGGGTTTTTGCTATCATAAGCATTAATAAAGGTAGTTTTTCGTCTAGTACTTTTATAACCCTGCTTATATCAAATTTTAATACAGCATTTATAAAATAAACTCAAATACTAGTACTTCCAAAAGCCTATTTTTTGCATCATCTGATCCACTCTGATCTTAATCAATTTTTAACAATTATGGCGCATAATTGCATAATTGTGGCGGTTATTGAGAGAAAATTGAAATTGTTTTTCGCTAATTTGAACTATACTTCGAATGATCTGTACTATTGTATTAGTTGTCATTGCGGACATTTGCTGTGCCCATATAAAAAACATATTAAAAAATATAAAATTGATTTTATTATATACTAGCTTCTGCCCGCAAACTTCGTCAGCGCGATTAACTTTATTTGGTACTTTTCATCCCGTCCCGTCCCATTATATCCCGCCCGTCCCATCTCATTCTCACTCAAGGCATGTAATCCAGTCCCATCCCATCCCTCTGAGTATAAAAAGTAGCAAATATATGTGAATTCCTTCCTCATCCCACGGGAACACTTCATTTTAGGGATAAAAAGTAGCCTAAGTGTTAATCCAGGGTGTCAGCTACTTCCATACCAAATTTAATTGAAATCCGTTAAGCGGTTTTTGAGTTCATCGCGCACAACCGCACAGACAAACAGACAAACCGACAAACAGACAATAATTCTACAAATCATTGTCTTCGGTTCTTTTACGTTAATACAGACCCCCCCATATTAGTTTTTCTCATTTATCTTCCATAATACAAAGAAACACCCTGTATGTAAATGAAATATAATATACCAGTTTTCAAGTTGGACCTGCACAAATATGACTGTGAAAACTGTATCTCATTTCGTGCGGTAGTTCTTGAGTAATGTGCAAGCAAACAAAACGAAACACCCTGTTGTAGATGTAACATATACCGGTTTTTAATTTGAACCTGCACCAATATAACTGTGAAAACTGCATCTCATTTCGTGTCGTAGCTTTTGCGTGATGTGCAAGCTAAAACAAAGAAACACCCTGTACGTAAATAAGACATGTTCCAGTTTTTAAGTTGCATTTGCACCTATATAACTGTGAAAACCGCATCTCATTTGGTCTTGCAGCATTTTCATTATGCGCAAGCAAGCAAAAAGAAACACCCTGTATGTAAATAAGACAAATACCAGTTTTTAAGTTGGACTTGCACCTATATAACTGTGAAAATTGCATCTCATTTCGTGCGGTAGTTTTTGAGTAATGTGCAAGCAAACAAAAAGAGACACCCTGTATGTAAATGCAACATATACCAGTTTTTAAGTTGAACCTACAGCAATACAACTGTGAAAACCGCATCTCATTTGGTGCAGTAGTTTTTGCGTGATGCGCAAGCAAACATACAGACAGACAGACAGACAGACAGACAGACAGACAGACAGACAAAAATTCTAAAAAAAATTGTTTTGGCTTCTGTTGCTGTTATAAAGACCCCTCGCGTTAAAATTTCTCAAATATCTTCCATGTACAGACATCGACCATTTACATTTTTATTATATGTATAGATTTAAATTGAATTTAAGAGCACACATATTTTATAACTTGATACAATCCATGGCTATTAAGATTAAAGAGAGCCAAGGACTTTCGTTTACGCTCCTCTCAAGACCCTTCCCTGTCTAGACGCGCCACTCACCGCCCCCCCACTTGAAGGGGGCACGTTACGGATCAGATGTACAAAAATTTCTTGTAACTGATATATGGATAAGTCTGGGTTACAAAGGGTGGCTCTGGGTTTGTAAAGGGCTTTAGATTAGACCTGTGGCTTGGTAACTTGTTCGTGCAAAGAATTTAGTAAAATATTTAGCGATCGAATTGATTTTATTTAATGAAGATAGATTATAAAAAAATTGAATTGAGCATTTTTTAGTATAATAGTTAATATAGCTGTACTGTGCTGTTTTAGTCCATTGTCAACCACTGTAATCAATTCTTGTCAAAATAGCTGTAGGCACTTACAAACTTTTACTATGTAGTTGTGTAATCAAAATACTTACGAAATCTTTTTAAGTTGAACCGTAAAAAAATATACTGTATTTTCTATAGCCGGCATAGGAAAATAACATTTTTGTTTTTGCTGTTCAACGAATTAATTACATAACATAATCCAATATTTGCATTAATATTTGTTTTGCCATGTAACAAGCAAGTGAATTACATGAATCTCTATTAGCACACCTTATCTCTGGCTATTCGTTAAATACATATTGTGTATTATTATCGTCTTTATTTTAGGAACATTTGTTCTTACGTCATCTCCATCTGCAAATAAATATTTCCACTTGGAAGCAATCATTTGCAATATATGTTGATATCTGATTTGTGTATTTTGTTAATAATTTAACTTCAACGGTGAAGGAAAACATCGTGAGGGAACCTGCATACCGTAGCGATTTTAAAGAATTTCTACGGTATGTAAGTCCGCCAATCCCCAATAGGCCGGCGTGGTGGACTACATGGCCTAACCACTCTCAATCGATTCTCTCGTTTGTAGAGTAGGTCCGTGCCCAGCAGTGGGACGTATATGGGCTGATATAGATACTGTTTATAATTTCGCTGTAGCCTTAAATATGTATGTCGACTTAGTTTAAAAGTATAGATTTGTACGAATCTGGTGTCAACGATATCCCGTAATACCCTTGGTATATGAATCACAAATTATCCGGTTTCTTCTTCCATGTCTATTTCTCCCGCCAAACAGGAGTACTTACTTGAGGTCAACTTGAGGTCTTGCTATAATCAAATGGCAGCTTTTTCTGTCTGTGTCAGCCCATATACGTCCCACTGCAGGACACAAGCCTTCCCTACAACCGAATAACGATTAAAACCACAAGAAAAAAATTCAAGTGGAAAAATTCTGTCTCAGAATTAACGACTATTCATGAAGAGCCTAACCTAGGATCTAGTTACCAAATCTGAGTTCAAACAACGATACAAAAGATTTCTGGATGTCTATTTCTTATGAGGAGTATTCATAAGCTGCTACAAAAATGAAACTCGCTTTCCAGCTTCTGACTAAGCCAGCAGATTACTCTCCAACACAAACCTTCACAAAAACATTTTGTCATTCCGAACACGGGCCTGGATTCTTTTGTCACAAACAAGTGTAGCTTTAAACACGGCTCTAATAGAGGCGGTCAACAAAAGGGGCCTTTATTTGAACAAAATAAATAAACACTATTATTATCCTGCCCTCGAAGGGGTCGGGCCGGGATAATGCCGTGGGCTGGCTCCCAGCGGACCGACGACTCAGTGACACAGTTTCTTGGTACATGCAAGAAAAAATCACATGTATTGGGTATTTGATACCGTAATTTGATTTTGTAGGTGAATTTGATATCATCTTGTAAAAAATATGTAGTACTATTGATCAATCCTCCCCCGGACCAATCAAACCCCGGACCTAAGAGAGAAAAAATATTGTACTTGTCAATTACTACGACTACAAGCTAAAGATGCACCACTGAAATGAAATGAAATGAAATTCGTTTGAAATGAAATGAAATGAAATGAAATTCGTTTATTGGTCACGTAGGCAATTAAATAGCTCTTATGACAAGTCAATACACATAGTACTTATTTTCTATTTACAAGATATTCGTTGTAATTTTTATATTAATTTTATTATATTAAGTATTATATTACTTATTACACTGTATTATTACACTGAAGCTTGTAACATACATACATATATAAACTCACGCCTTTATCCCAGAAGGGGTAGGCAGAGGCACCACCAGAACACCCACATTTCGCCTTGCACGTTCTGTCCCACGATGTGATAGGGGGCGAGCCTATCGCCATATCGGGCACAAATTCCTGACTCCGGGCTGATAATGAATAGAAAAATCCAATATCACTTTGCTCGACCCGGGGTTCAAACCAGAGACCTCAGCTTTTAAGTCGTACCGTAGTACAACTACGCCACCGACGCTTGTAAAGGAATGACGTAGTAGCGACGTTACACAGTAATCCATATTATAAAGAATATGTTTTCGCCTGATATGCTTACTAATATGCTTAATAATCTTCACCTTATTTCGCTACTTTTCTAAATAAAATAAACTTCTATAAGGAAATGAAATCTTTTTAATAAATCCTCCAGTTTTTGTGTTAATAATCTAGTTAAACAAAAGATAAACGAGCTTGTATTTCATATATTTTTTGTGTAGTACTGATTCGAAAACCCGATGACTACACTAATTGTAAGTGCGAAGCGATTATAAATGGGCGAAAGATGGTTACTTCTGGACAAAATTATACTGACTCGCTCATGAATAAATAAACAGAGGCTATACCTAGAATGCCACTCACTTGAATAAGTCACCATGACGAGTTCTAGAAATTTTGGTGGTGACCAATACGAACATCCTGCCAGCAATAGTAGTATCCATGATAGAATACGCCTGACCTTTAACAGAGCAGGGCTTTGACTTCGATCGACGTCTATTAAAAAGCGCTGCCTTGATATCATGGGAGAAGTGGTAATAGTCTCCCAGTTTAGGCCACTGAAGATCAGGTAAAATGAAGACTATGCAGGAAGACGCATCCTTGGCCTAGATACTGCCAGTTAGAACGAATCCTCGAGTCTAAATGGTTGTTGTGAATGAATCGGGCCTGTTATCAGAGTTGCGACAATAGTTTTTGTTCCAGCGTCGCGAACGTAATCAGCTGTTGCTATCACTTTGTACCCTGTTGGACCTTTTGTATGTATATTTGACCGGGTGGACGAACTTAGATGCTTTGAAGGGGGAAAAATATATATCGCGTATATGATACTCGTGAACGCCAAGTTTGCCAAGCTCTCACGAAGGAACTATGTGATTTGCATAGTAATAGATTAAACATGTGATATGGAAACAGGGCTACTAAGATAGCTTCGATACACCGTAGGGTTTTTTAGACCACGAAAGCGTGATCACGAATCATTTTATAGTAATTGGCTTAGCATACATTTCTTCTTCATTTATGTTTCTAACTGCTGTACTTAGAGACATTTAATGACAATTATATCATTATTTAGTGTAGATTTTCCAAAGATAATCTGTACTAAGGAACAATTTATTTGACATTAAACGTCTCTGAGTGCGGCCGTAAGTAAATACTGTATCCGCCGTTATACCTACGTCCCACTGGACGGCACGAGCCTCCTCTACAATTGAGAGTACGATTGAGAGGGTAAGCCATATAGTCCTAAAGTATAAGTAAATATAATATTATAGACAATAGGAACAGTTGGTCAAAGTCGTGCACACTTAGCCCTGGGGGGTCAGACTCCCTATTCTACATTTCCTCCGGTCCTGTGCCATCCCGTTCCCGGAGGCGCTTTGTGAGCGTATCTATCTAAATAATTCAGTGTCAAACTGTCTTGTCGCCTTTTACGGGCCCTCCTTTGGACTTTTTAGACACTCTATCGGCTTGATTTAAAACCAAATGAAAACATCCGCACTTTAACGGCGCTGTTATAAATTCAAAGTGTCTACTGTAAATTGTTGAAGAGGATTGAGTAACCGGTTTGAAGGTTCGGTTGTATATTTTGTATAATTTGGACGGATACGCTATTTTGCAGAACCGAATGATGTAATAGTAATAAATAAAGATATACATTCACTAGTAACACGCAATATCAAGACCACAGAGTAAAATGCAAACCTTTTGATGTGGGTATTAGAAACTGTGAGAAACTTTTCGGTCTCCCAACACCAAAACCCCAAACCACTACTTGTGGTAAACACAATTGTTTGTCTTGGTGCCAAGATAGAAACCGCAGACTTTCGTTTCACAGCCTACCTCTTAACCGACTTCACCAGAGGCTGTCAATATAATGTGCATGCTAAGCAAATTCAGATTTCATCTTACAAGGAACTCGTGAATATAGCGCAATGGATACGTAACAACTCGTTCACTTTACATTTACCAATTCGGGCGTTACTTGATATTCATACAGCCAATTCTATTCGGGGCTTCCAGTTGGTACGTGATTGTGGATATTGTGACTGCGTGTGTTCTGGGTGACGTCGAACACGTAGTCACAAACCTTTCTCCATTCAATAAAATTATATTGGCGATTGTCGCGAAGTTTTTATGGTTTTGACAGATGATATTACTTTTGATGTTGTCGGATTTTGGTTGGGCATTTTTTATGTTATGAAAGCCCTATATTTAACTATGTCATCGTGATGCTTATTCCGCCATGGGTCGCCAGTACTTCGTCCAATGGCTAGCAGGCTGCAGCATGATTTCCAGCTAACTTCAAAATGTTACTAGAATTTGTCGACTTCTTAAGTATGTAGCACAGATTCATGCCAAATGTTGACTGTTACGTTAATATATGTCTCTTCCTAATAATTTCCACTATCATATAACATAACGTCAACAAATATAGTGACACTGTTTGCAATGTACCTGTGTTCGAGCATTTCTGGTGACTGTTTACGTAGGATGGCATAATAAGGTCACTGGAGAGGTGAACGAGGGTCCGGTGTCGTACGCAGGGCTACGAATAACTATTATGATAAAGGGCTCTTAGTAACTGAATATGTCACATGAGGGAAAAATGGATCGAGAACGTGTGAATCTATATACATACTTATGTAAGAGGACCATTATATTTAGTGACGTCATTTTAAAAACAAATCAGTAATGCTTCGAAGTATGTTGGAAGAAGGATGCAATAAAATAAGATGACAGATATTACTAGATGTATCGTAGTCGACGAGCAGGCTGACACAATTATGTCGACTGTACTACATGAGATGCATTGTAGTCATTTGATTGTTCCAGTAAAATAAGTGATTGCTTAGTTGAATCGTCTCTTCAGTATAATGTACCTACGACGGAAGTAAACAAAAGAATGTTGCTTTCAGGCAGGCTCTTTTTATTTTCCCGCCACATAGGAATGCGTTATTGCATCTTCATTACCAACTTGCAATGGAATGTCCTCGCTCGAACGCGCACTTCACGTTCAATGTAGAGTAAAATCACTTATGTCAGTAATGTCTATAAATGACCAGTTGCCGGTACAAAGGCCGCAAATTTTTACGAGGGTCTCTCTGGATGGTTCAACAAAAGACACAATTAACGTTTTATCGCCACCTCCGGCTCGACTCGTAAAAACACTTTTATATACATTTCCTTTTGTTAAGATGCTTCTCTTGTGTTGGCTGTATAAAATTAATGGTATGCTTTTGTAGTGACTTAATCAGCTGTATTATTTTTGGGACTGTTTATGTAGATTTTAATTATAGATGTTGAATAAAATCATATTCGGTTTGAAAAGGTATTTATAATTTTAGAAGGCATGAGCGTAATGAATAATAAAGTAAGGCGGGTATTTATATTCCCAAAATATAAACATACCTAAATATCAATCCATCGAAAAATTACTGTAAATTGGATTCGAAATTCTAAGTACCTATCTATTTCTAAATATATCGAATAGCATCGAGCGTCACATTTCCTCTGAATCCAATGCCAGGTGATGTTAAGTATAAACAAATACACGGCACCAAGAAATGTATTCCAATATAAGAGTTAACTTGAAAGAAAAGCATTAGAAAGTGGATCGTATTAAAACATTTATTTTATTTTTCAAAGCAAACAACATTGTTTTTCAGTTGTGACAGAAGACACCCCGAGACACTCCGAAATTCAATCAAAGGAAAGGAAAGCCGCTTTATTCCCCGAACGAGTTTTAAAAGGGAAATTTTATTCTGAAGATGTAATAGGATTAGGTATCAGACTTTGGTACGCAGTGCTACCGCATTCAGAGCTTGCGTTGAGCTACGGACTAGCCTGGATGACAGAGTGCTCATTCATGACCACGTCGTCATGAGAGTCTTCGTGGTGCAGTTGGATAGACGCCGGCTGTGAAAGGAAGGGCCGCAAGATCAATCCCCGCATCGAGAAAAATATAATAAATATATCAAAATTCCATCACAAGTAAACTTATTTAAATTCGGAAATAAGCAAACTTATCAAAATTCCAACATAAGCTAAATTATATCAAAATTCAAAAAATAAGGAAGCTTATTAAAATTCGGAAATAAGCTAATTTATCAAAATTAAAAATAAGGAAATTTCAGAAATAAATTTATCGAATCTAAATATATAAGGAAACTTATTAAAATTCGGAAATAAGCAAATATATCGAAATTCCAATGTCAAGAAGCTTACTAAAATCAACAATAAGAAAATTTATCAAAATTTAAAAATAAGGAAGCAAATATAGCACATTAAAATCAATAATAAGCAAAAATATCAAAATTAAACCGTAAGGAAACTTATTAAAATCAACAATAAGCAAATTTATCAATATTCAAAAATAAGCAAATGTATCAAAAATCTAATATAAGGAAACATATTTAAATTCGGAAATAAGCAAATATATCGAAATTGCAATATCAGGAAACTTATTAAAATTCGGAAAGAAGAAAAACTTAACAAATTCAAAAGTAAGTAAATGTATCAAAATTAAAATAGACAGAAACTTATTGAAATCAGCAATAAGCAAATTTATTAAAATTAAACAAATATATCAAAATTCCAAAATAAGAAAACTTATTAAAATTCGGAAATAAGCAAATTTATCAAAATTAAGCAAATATATAAAAATTCCAATATATGGAAACTTTTTAAAATTCAGATATAAGCAAATATATCAAAACTAAAAAATTAAGGACATTTTTTACAATTCGGAAATAAGCAAATATATAAAAATTAAGTCGTAAGGTAACTTATTAAAATCAACAATAAGCAAATTTATCAAAATTAAAGAATGAACAATTTTATCAAAAATACAATAAAAGGAAACTTATTAAAATTCAGAAATAAGCAAATATATCGAAATTCCAATATCAGGAAATTTATTAAAATCAACAATAAGCTAAATTTCCAAAATTATAAAAGAAGGAAACTTATCAAATTTTCGGCAAGGTAACTTATTAAAATTTGGAAATTATCAAATTATCAAAATTCAAAATAAGCAAATAAATCAACATTTCAATACAACGTCACTTATTAATATTCGGAAGAGGCAAATATATCAAAATTAAAAAATAAGTAACATATCAAAATTGCAACACAAGGAAACATTTTAATTCGGAAATAAGCAAAACTTATTACATAAAAAAATAAGTAAATATATCAGAAATCCAATATATGGAAAGTTATTAAAATTCGGAGATAAGCAAATATGTCAACATTCCAAAATCAGGATACTTATTAAAATTTAGAAATAAGCAAATTTATCAAAATTCTTAATAAGCAAATATATCAATATTTCAATACAAGATCACTTATTAATATTCGGAAATAAGCATATTTATCAAAAATCAAAAATCAGAAAATATTTCCAAATTAAAAATACGGAAACTTATTAACAATTTTAAATAAGCAATTTATATCAAAATTCCAACATAAGGTAAGTTATTAAAATTTGGAATAAAGGAAATTTATAAAAAATAAAAATAAGCAAATATATCATAATTTCAATCCAAGATCACTTATTAATATTCGGAAATAAGCATATTTATCAAAAATAAAAAATCAGAAAATATTTCTAAATTAAAAATACGGAAACTTATTAACAATTTTAAATAAGCAATTTATATCAAAATTCCAACATAAGGTAAGTTATTAAAATTTGGAATTAAGGAAATTTATCAAAAATAAAAATAAGCAAATATATCAAAATTCCAATATATGGAAACTTATTAAAATTCGGAAATAAGCAAATGTATCAAAATTCAAAAATAAGCAAATATTTATATGAAAATTCTAACACAAGGAAACTTATTTAAATTCGGAAATAAGCAAGACTTCTCAAATTAAGAAATCAGTGCAATATCAAAATTAAAACGAAGGAAACTTTTTAAAATCAACAATAAGCAAATTTATAAAAAAAAAAGCAAATATATGCAAATTCAAACATAAGGAAACTAATTAAAATTCGGAAATAAGCAAATATATCAAAATTCCAATACTAAAATAATGAAAATTCTAATACAAGGACACTTATTGAAATTCGGAAATAAGCAAATTCAATAAAATTTAGTATTTAAAGAAAAACCACGTAAGCTATAACCGCGGTAGTTCTACCCGCCAGTACATTTACATGTTGTTCAATTATTCCATCGTGTTCGGCGTTAACCTCGCGTTCTGAATACACGGTTAATCCAATTTTTACACGCGGCATCCTGTGCTACACTATACGTTTCTACTTTAAACAGGATTGTCGCGTGGTTTTAGGAGGAATTACTTACGAGTTATTTTGAAATGGCTGCGCGGAAACTTTTGCTTGTCGATAAGATTATTTCGTAATGTTTTATAGTGAGTTGAGTTTATGTGTATACAGAAACTCTATCTATTGTAAAAAAAGTCGCTCCAGGTAAAAGGGTATCGATGAATGTAATTTACGAGCATGAAATAAAATATATATTTTTTTGTTTCGAGAAGTGATCCAATGGCATAATTTCTGTTGTCCCAATATTACATACTTATTATAATGTTGCTCAACCTAAAAATCGATTTGGAGACTGCATGACCACGTCACATACCCACTGCTAACGGATTCGTGAATCAACGACAAATTCAAAATACTATTCCTCTTAAAATTAGCATAATCTCATTCTCCTGTTTTTATATCCATCCCAAGGTTGCCTGGAAGAAATTGCCCAGTGCGATAAGGCCGCCTTTTGTACTTTTTCTTTTTTATATTATTTCATTGTAATTGTTTTTCTTTATGGTGCAATAAAGGATAAATAAATAAATAAATAAATAAATAATCACGCCGAATTTGACCTCAGTTTGAACTTCTACTACAGTCTACAAATAACACTTTCACTCGACACTGTAATATTTAATGTGGAATTTCACACGATTTCAAACATGACGTTACCGTATCCACATAATCACAGGGTTGTCCCGCAGTAATGAAGGTAGCAGCCCTTAATTGAAGGTTGTAGTGTCCCAAACGACACCCCTGGGACAGTTTCGCGTTTCGTAGATGTTCGCATGGTTCCGGACGTGTCCCTTGTTTGTGGCGGATTTAAGTCTTTTAACTGCTTGTTATGGGATATCATGAGTATGAAAATAAGGCTTGATAATTATTTCATGTTGAAATTTGTGGCAGCTATCGCCATAGAATTTACGTATCGTTATCGTATAGATAAACCCTAATGATGTAAAACGTCTGTACAAAAACTTTGTCTGTAACAATTGGTAAGGCAATTATTGAATGATATAGCTACGTTATTGCAAACCGCGCAAGAATATTGCGTTTCAGATTCAGCCAGCGTATATTCGGTTTTAAAAAGGTCGACATTATTGTTTCGATCAGTGAGAGATTATGTGGTATATGGTAGTCACTTATTCGCTCTAGTAAATAAAATAATAATTGGTATCCCATTTTGCCTTTGTGTTTTTAATCAAGAAGAAACTAGCAATTCCCAAAGGAAATATTAACGAAAGCATTGTGAAGTAATTTATAAGGAAATAGTGATTTACGTTATAGCCGTAAAAGTTATTAAAGCCATTCATTATGCTATCAAGGCTATTTCGTAACAATTTGGAGAAATCGTATCCTTTGTAGCTTTTTGCGGATAGACAACTATTTTATTATTAAAGAAAATTATACTTCGAAAATGTAATCTAATACAAAGATCTGTTTTAAATCCTTAAGAGAGTTCATTAGTAGAATGTTTGTGCCTAAACATGAAGATAACATGGATGAATCAAAATCATAATTTTATCGGATGATAGATGTAAACCAGTATTCATGATTTATCAATTCCATAACAAATGTAATCAACCATTATCAACACAAAGAGCAATATCAATCCGAAACACAGAAGACTGCAAGCAAATACTAGGACCCAATCTTCAAAAACAATGCTAATGACGTACCTCGACATTATTAATTCCGTGTTGCTGTAACAAGAAGCCTTAACAACAGTGTCCCAGCTGATCCTTATTATTAGCGCAGACTCCGACCGGGTTAGCGCACCTAAAGGAGTATTAGCGGATTTCGTATTGTTACTTTGTATGCCAAGAGCCGTGTTTATAGGTTTGCTTTTGGAGTCAGGATTGTGATTTACGCGGTGGGTTATTACGGTTTTTGTTTATTTTGTGAAATGTATAATGAAGTTTGGAATGAAATATTGAGCGTAAATGATTTACTAGCCCTAGGTGGTGTATGTGTGCATGAAAAAAATACGTCAAATGGGCACGATCGTTCACTTTTGATAGTTCTGAAAAATCTATTTGATATGATTCATTCACCTGGCGTTGTCCTGATGCCAAGATCTCTATTTCGTGTAACTTTCAGTCTTCTGAATTGTAAGTCCATTGACATTCATATCTAAGACAACATCAAATGCATTTTTATAGACTAGTTATATTACGGGTCAGGTACACGTCGTCGAAGTACAGTGTAGTTTTATTAAGGTATGACCAATCCACCAGATTCAAATGTTGTATTCTGATGTAACATAATCATATTAATGGATAGAAATAATGAACATATAACCTAATTTCGTCATAACAGCAAGTTACATTCAAAAAATCCTTATCTTAGAATATCATTCTTGACGTAAATGTCTGTGTGTAATAACCGCTTGATTTTGAAAATGTAGCGTCCTCTAACATGCGATACGTAAATATTTGGCCAGTGATCGTATTTGTCCTACAGTTCAAGCACGAGACACAACATTCGCCAACAACATCAACATGCACGAAACGTAACCACTAATTAAATACAGCCAGTAAATTAGTTTTCCACTGAAAGAGTTCCTTATTAAGTAGCAGCGTCTGCAATCAGCAACACATCTTGTTGATTGGAGTACCGCACAAAACCATTCCATCTCATTTGCCGCTTTCACGTTACAATCAGTGCAGATTACTCCGAGACGTCTGCAACCCCTGTCCTCTCCCCTTCGTCCCGCACCCCGCTCCCCTCAGACTCCTCGGCGAACAAAACGCAGGTTTTCATTAGCGGAACACTTTCAGCGGATTAAGGAGCTGGTGCATTGTCGACGACACAAAGCATTCGCGTCAAGTCGTCTACCCTCGCTCCTAGCTCAATTACATCTCGGATCTTTTCTGAGGCGGATTGGAATGGAACTTTTGGTCTGGATTTACTCCGGCCACCGTTGGATTTAGTTTGTTTCCGACAAATTAGGTCGCCGGAGTGGACGTTCGTTTTGTGAGTTCGTTAGTTTGCTAAATCGAATTTGAATTATTTAAGGGGATAAGGATTTGAAACTTTTTTCTTTTCTTTCATAAATCGTATTTTATAGCCTCTATTATAAAAGATAAGAAGCCGGATTTAAAACGATCTTCTGCAGATTTGCTCACTGCGATTTGTTACATACTTTTGTGGCCGAGGGAAATATTTCTTACTCAAATAAATATTTGTCTCACATTTGGTGGTAGTACTCACAATATTACGATCCACGAATATTCTAATATCTATCTTTTGTTTATTACAACCTTTCTTTATATCTATGTGTATCGCACCTAAATGAGTGAGTGAGCAATATTGCAGAATGATTTGGCTTAAAAGTTTACGATCCGTTGACTGCTGAATATCAAAGCTGTAACGAGATTTGTGTAAATCATAAATCAACGTTAAACTTGACAAAATCAGCAATTTTTACCATAAATAAAATAATAGTTTATAATTAAGCATTTCCTATATTTTCACTAAGACAGTGTCGCGGCGCATAGGCTCCCTCGGCCAATTATCACTGATGCAATATTGGCTTCAAACCGGTCTAGCAGCTCCTGTGCCAAATTCTACACGGAATGCACACAACACACCGCGTTGGGGCAAATATTTGCCGCTTAAATTGAACGCCATCTTTCGTGTTATTATTGGATTCTCTTCGGAGCGCACGCATTCGGAATGGTCAAGCTTCAGACATGCATAGGGGTTTTCGATTTTGGTTTGCTTTTCGTATTTACTGTTAGATATTACTTTGTTTTGAGCAGCTTTCGGTACACATTCTTCAAAATGCCATGAGAATTCTTCTTTTCAATTCTTTTTTATACTGTCATGATAAAGTTAATATTATGCACCTATTAGTAAGTGCAATGCTTTTCAGAGTATTCACGGCTGTGAGATGGTTACCCCGAAGGTCGACACATTTAAGCCAGCCTACTTAAAACCTTATAGAATAAAGCATTAAGTTCATTTTTAAACAATATTTTCTTGTTTTTTACTGGGAATTCCGTTGAATTTTACAACTCCTCGGGACATATTAGTTTTTTAGGCAATCATAATATGTTATTGTTAATGTAAAAGAAACCTATCAGGGAATATCTCATGCTACGCAAAAAGTTTATTAGTACGAACAAGGCAATAAAAATATGAAAATAAAATAATAGATACAGTTCTTTTATCGTCAACGTTTAATAGCTTTGTTGTTCCTTCCAAAACCATTTCAAAGGGTATTCGGCTGACAATAGCAGACATGTCATTTTCAATAAAGCCGCGAACCTTCGTTTAATAAAGTGTAAGTTATACATACACGATACGATCCCCTGAGCCAACCCATTTTACCGCTTTGCGAAAATACTTGCAGTTACCATAAACAAACGAAATAATACAAGGATAATAGGCTTGGCTTATCTGTTCTTTACTCGTGTCATTTCCTACGAAAATATTTGATATTACATAACATAAATACATAAACTCACACCTTTATCCCGGAAGGGGTAGGCATCCCATAGATGCGTGTAAGTTGTTTGGTTAAAAATAATATAAAGGCTCGTCTACCTCTTCTATAATATTTTATTCATAAAATCCATTCCGAAGAGAGCCGTTGTACCTATTGTATTACAGTTTTGTTCAAAGATAATTTAGTCAGAAATTTCTTTTTGTAAAATGGTAATGATGTGTAATGTTCTTCAAAGTGCTTTTCCGTACACTCAGTCAATCAATGTCATTTAGCGGTACAAAGTAAATAGTATTTTTATTTGTTTGATGTTGGTTTTGATTGTCATCGATAATAAAAGCTACATAAAATTCTGTCATGGAATAATTTTAATACCTATGTTTGTAACAGAAAAACATTTTTATGATTATACAATTGCCCTTCGACCTATATATTGAACGTTTTATTGAATTACTTTTTTATATGAATATCATCTCTTATATATCTTATACAGATTCTTCATCACTGACCACTTTTCATTGGCAACGGGCCGGGCACATAGCGCGAAGAACTGATGGCTGTTTGGGCCGAAAGGTTCTTGAGTGGAGGCCACGGACAGACAAGCGAAGTGTTGGACGCCCGCCTACAAGGTGCATGGACGACCTGGTTAAGGTTACAGGAAGTCGCTGGATGCTTCTGACAGGTCGATGTGGAGATCCTAGGGGGAGGCCTATGTTCAGGAGTGGACTTCCTGGGGTTGAATAGATAGATAGATTAGATATAATCACATTTTTAGGAACATCATGCGCACCACCTTATTCTACCGTATGGCAGACCTCCACATTATCAATGACTCTATATTTAGAACTGCCTCGGTGGCGTGGTTGTACTGCGGTACGACTACAAAGCTGAGGTCTCGGGTTCGAATCCCGGGTCGGGCAAAGTGATATTGGATTTTTCTGTTCATTATCAGCCCGGAGTCAAGAAATTTGTGCCCGATATGGCGATAGGCTCGCCCCCTATCACATCATGGGACGGAACATGCAAGGCGAAATGTGGGTGTCCTAGTGGCGCCTCTGCCTACCCCTTCGGGGATAAAGGCGTGAGTTTATGTATGTATGTATGTCCATATTTAGCAATGTGGCGTTCTTCCAATAACTACAGCACCTCTATTATACACTAATTGCTTTGAACCTCCACAATAGCCACTCGGACATAATAGAGCCTGATGTCATTAGTCGGATGAAAAATGCCTTCGACTACCTCAATCATTTATTCACTTCAGACAAGTTGGACGGTGAATGGACGGGTCGTGAATGGTGTCTCACTACATGTAGTGGTTCATTAATGATGCAATTATTTCGGTTGTTGTGTAAGTGATAGTCTTAGATGCAATGACTTTTTAGGATAATTTGTCTACCGATTTTAATTGATCACACATACCATTTAGTAATATTCGATTCAACTTGGACAAGGGTTTCAAACGATACGCCAAAGAAGCTAAAAATGCACTCGGTATTTAGAGCAGAGCCATGCAAAAAAGGTATACATCGGTTGCCATAATCATATGAAGCGAATAGAAAAACGTTGAACTAAGAACAGAATACATTTGCATAGGTATATGGCGGGTTTTCCACTATAGCGCAGTGGTCACCAACCATGGTGGATGATATGAATATCCATACATTAGCTAAAAATAGTATATTATTCGTTAATGCTGTTACTACCACCTTAAAATTATATACATAATAGCCATGCCACCCTTCAAATGTCGGCAATGGACTCACATGGTCCTGACCTGATCACCAACAAAAGTAATCTCCGAAATTATCCATAATCATTTACGAAAAGTTATGAAGCTCGTCAAAACATTTCTAATATTTGATCACAAAGGTCGGAGAAGCCAAATGGTCATGATTAATTACACCCGATTAAATTAAATCCATCCTCATTAATTATTATAACAGAATTAATTGGTTCTTCCATTTGTGATGGGCGGGGGGACGGGAGGAATCCGACAATTAATTGTTACGCATTACTGCCTTTGTTTAATAGATTCAGGGTGCTCAACAATCGGAAGTATTGGACGCTAATAGAATTATATTTTTTTAGCAATGTAAGATCGAAATCGTTGGTGTATTTTATATATATTTCTTAAGGCTGGGATGGGTTGAATTAATTATAAGTGCATGGAATAATATAGGAGAGGAAGGAAAAAGACAAAATATATAAAGAGAGTAAAGATTAATGACATGTCTATTAACGGAAAGCCAGGCAATATGAAGAAGAGTTTTTATCTTTAAAGCTAGGAGTCTGAATCAAAAGCAAAAGATAATTTTTTGATAGAAGAATAATCTTGACGCATGCGTATTTGCTCGTATAGGAAGCACCTATCACGATGGTAAAAAATCTATGCGAGTGTGTTTAAAATTATTGCAAGAGCAAACTGATTTATCAAGCCTGTAAAAGTATCGGTTATTATAATCATGCAATTTGTTTATATTGCGACGAATGGCGAGACGGTCATGCCATTCACCTGATGGTAAGCGATGCGACCCCTCATGGGCAGTAGCAAATCCAACAGCACCATGAATTACAAAGCAACGCTTGGCTTTCCACTGCGGTCGCCATCGCTACAATGTCCTTCAAACCGGAACATAACAAGATATGAAGATTATATCCATTCAATAACTAAAAATTTTGTTTATTGAAGCACAAACTATAATATTATCAAGCCTAGGTTATGAACCTATTTGTTATAATGAACATGCACAAAGCTAGCATCCATTCTATTATTAAGTACTCCAAGATTTAGAAACTTAATTCACAATCATAATCTACATGCAAGATGAGTACTAATCATACGTCGCACTAAAGCCAATTATGAACAAACTTGCGACACACCACGTAATTCCACATGCGTTCCCTTTATGCTCTGTTTAATACACGTTAATAGGCGTATTCAGTGGTCCCGTGGGTTTTATGAATCAAGTGCACGGCGTGAGGAGATCGCGCGTGTTTAATTAAGCAGACATTGGGCTGTCACCTCGCTAGATTTACATTTGCCCTCGACGCTATGTTTATTGCGCGCGTTGATTTACGTGGCGTGTGTGTAGTGTGGATATAATTGCTTTTCTTAGCAAAATGTTATGTGAGAAAGACAGTTTTTTAGACATAATATTATATATAGAACATGCTCTTGAGAAGAATAGTTCCCAAAACACAGGAAGCAATTTTGGATGTGGAAAAGTTTATATTGAAAATTCGTAGAAAATACTTTTATTTCTAATACAGTATAGTTATTATACGGATAAATAGAATTTAAATTTGATGTAATAATCACGTACATCGTGATTTTTAAATAGAGTAATTTAAGGTCCATTAACAGTCCGCTGAAAGCAGTCAGCCGCTGCAGTAGTGGATTACATGACGATAGAGAGAGAGAGAGAGAGAGTATAAAAGCCCTTGAACCGCTTCTACTCGTATAAGCGTTAACTATAATCAAAAGGCACGTAGGAATAAAATTCCTGGAACAATATTATTATAGCATATACATTGTTACATATTGTTACATACCTGCATCAATTCTGGCAGCTAATTCTTGCTTTAACGTGTAATTATATTAATTATTCAAAACATGCTTTTATGATAAACTGACTAATCAATAATTATTTATATTTATGTTAATAATAAATGGTTCTAAATATAGCCTTGTATAAATTTTAAGGAATATGTATATTGTATATCGATGTTTCACTATTTTTGCTGTAGATTAATCAAACGACGATAACAAAATGTGAATAGAAAGTTACCATTTGTATATTTGTACATGCCACGTACAATGTAATGAAACTTTTTTGTCATAATATGTGTTCCGTAACATGTACCCTTTATTCAAATAAATAGACCCTAGTTCTATTAGATGAGTACGTGCGAACGTACACGTCTCATTGCGAACAATACCCCTAGAATCCAAGTAATTAAAAACCTTAGTGGAGGCAGAAAATACACGTAGCTCTAGCATTCCAGCCTTATCAGCGCTACTTGGAAATGTAGAGCGACTCGACTCTACATGCGAGTATGTGGAATGTGAAACACGCCACGTTGGAACTCTACATATTTTTGCCAAACACGTTGGGAAAATTCTCTTTGTGTATTGATGTTCATTTACTCGTAATTTTACGTTTATTCTACAAATACTGCGTAGCATAATAAGGCATTTTGTTTTTGTGAAATTATTATTATGGCTGGTCGTTTTGCGTCGTCAATTATTTAATCGGGGTTAGATCTAAAAAATCACTACATCCAAAAACACTACTAGTCAGTGTATTCCCACAGTCAAGCAAGCCTCTTCTAATATTCCTCTATCACATATTGGGACGGAACATACCTACAAGGCGAAATGTGGGTGACCTGGTAAGCACCTCGGCCTACCCCTACGGGGAAAAAACCGTGCGTTTATTAGAATGTATGCCCTTCTAAATTTGAGAGAAGTTTAGGGCTTAGTCGATCATGGTCTAGTGCTGGTTGTTAGACTTCATATACTGTATTAATTCTTGTATGAACTGCTAAACATGCATGAAGGTTTCCTCACAATACTTGCCTTCTTTTCCTATGAATATTTATTATTTATTTAAAAACAGGAAACTCGAATGTTTTCGGATAAAACTTTCGACATTACTAGTAACTCACTTACAAAATAACAAAGAAAATCATTGGCTGAAAATTGCACGCATGAGGAAAAAAAAATATGAAACTGTAATATATGAGTAATATGCAGTAATATACGGGTACACCAATAAAGTTACATAAAATTTTGCGAATAAAATCCTTAAAATGAGCAGAGGAAAAAATAGCACTGCAGATTTTGGTTCCTAGAGCCCACTTACGAAAATGATTTTAAACAATGAGCCGATTAAAGCGTAATTTTGCAGCGATGAAAATTTGCATTAATATTATAAATCCACTACTTAATTTGATAGCCTCCGCAATGCTTCGACACGAGAAGCGACATTCGATCGATAAGTTTCGGTACTCACTGAAATGCAGTTTCATATTTATATTTTATTCTGGGGTTTGCAAGACCAAAATCCTTTTATTTCTTTTTATAAGCATGAATAAGATACGCATATTACTTGTAATTATTTGTGCTACTCTTTAGTGTATGTATCATCTATATTTATATTAATATAGATTGGCTTTAAACTGGGCATATCAAGACTGCGACGGAAAAGAAAGCCAGATGGTAGTTTTAGTGGTAACAGTCACAATGCAACTAAATTGTCGTAAAAGTTTTTTTTTGCATTTTTTTAATATCGTCGTGTTTGGGTGGAAAATATCTAGATTTTGCGAAAAAAGTAATTCAACCGGTACGAACCATTGCGCCTTTAAAAATAAAAATGTGTAAAATATTAATTTAGAAACACTATGTATTTATCAGCCAAATACGACAATAAGTAAATAAATACAAAAATATTGACGAATTTTTTTTCACTTAAGTCACTACCACCTGGCTTCGTTTTCGGTTGCAGTCTGGATCTACCCTGTATGTTAAAGCTGTTAAGTTTGTTTGTCTGTAAGTTTGTTTAAAACCGCTATTCTCAGGAACTATTGGGTCGAATTGGAATTCTTATAGTTTTGCATAGTCCATTCGTCGTGGAAGGCTATACGATATGTTTTATCACGGAAAAAGATACAGCGGGACTTTTACACCGAATATTCTTTTTTACGCGGGTAGAGCCGCGAGCAATACTATTAACTATAATATAATTTCAATATGATCGCTCAATCAAGATTAATTACCCAATTAAACGTTGTGAAAGACGCCTCAGTATATATGGGTATCATTAACCTTAATTACCACTACGACAGCCTCCGGGGCGCAGTTGGTTAATACGCTGTTATGAAACGATATGCCGCGAGTTTGGTCTCTGCATCGAGACAAATGGTTATTTCGGGTCTTCGTGATGTGAGACCAAAAAGTCTCGCAGTTTCTGTTACTCGTGACACACGACGACATCTTGTTGTAAAGTCAGGACTATCTGTATGACTTTCGGGTGCATTATTTATTTTATTATAAGCTTACTGCGGTCCACGGTCGGATATAGCTCTATCCAATTATGTAAATTGAATAACGATTTCATAAATTTCATAAATTCGACAACCGCAATTGAGCCCGCAATCGCTCCACAGGCCATTCGCTTCAAAACAAAACGCGGATGTTAAAAAAGCGCAGGAAGCGCAATCAATGGCCTCACGGGACATTTAGTTGAGCCGTTTTATTCGCCCATTTGAGCCTTTGTTTATGGCGGATCCGTAATATAAATTAATTATCAGTCGCCCAGCGCTGACCCACCCAAACATTTCATCTCGGCATCCCGGGATAATTAGGGATACCTTTCAAAAGAATGGAATAAAAGTTAAATAAGGGTTTCTTTGTGGATTTGAACGAATGGAGCCGTGATTATTTTGAATAGAACCGTTTCCTCCCATCCCCCTTGGCCATATTAACGAGCCAATTACTTAGCCAGTGATTTGTGACGTTCACTCGTGTGTTTCTGGCGTTAATAACTCAATAACAATGGTCCTCAGTGCAATGTTTATTCAAACGGTGCTTTGTATTTTATTTTTTATCGAGATGGGAGAATGAATATGTTAGTAACATGTGCGGTGGCTAATTGAAACGATTGGGTTATATTATTTTATTTATACAGCTTGGTAACTGCTTTTTATTAATACCGTCTTTGTACCCTTATTTATCCATAGATTTTTGTTGGAGCTTGCGTAAATTATTTGGTATTTTAACAAGTCGACTATTCATTCAAAGGCCTACAATATAAAGCTAACGTTTAATAGAAGTAGACGTAGATTCAACATACTGTCCAGGATGAAAAACAAAACTGTTTTTAAAATACGTCAAAGATAGCAAGCCTCAAGCGTATACCAAATTATAGGTTTTTAAATAATAGAGATCGATTTGAGCGCGGCGAGGCGAGGCAGCGAGCTCTGTCGCCGGGACGGAACAAAGCCTCCGCTCCATTACGGGCCATTCAATACAAAATCCTTTGTAATTGTTTCTCTCCCACAAAGCCATTGGAAAGAGCCACTTATCTCGTGCAGGCCGAGAGATGGGACGTGGATCTAAAAGAAGACATGTACTATACATGGGTATGTTTATAAAGGTGATGTGATGTCAGTGTACTGGGTATATCTGGTGAAATCACGTTGAGTTTTCCTGTTTACAGCGCAGTGTATTTTACATTCGCACGTCAAAACTTAAGACGGTACTGTGCCTGATTGCCAAAGTTAATCTTAATCAATAACAATTGTGTTTAAGTATCCAAATGTGATCACTATCCTCATTGACATGAAGACCACTGTCGGGTACACTTCACTCAAAGATTTCAATAAAGATTATTTCAAATTGCTGAAAGTAGCGGCTCGCAACAACCAAATGTGATGATCCGTAGAAATCGGAAAATTTTTATTCGTTTTCACAATTCCTTTAAAAGTTTCATGACCATAATCCGCAGCATTACATCCTGTCTTTCTTTACGGAATCGGCCCTCCACCCTGCAATATGCCTATGGATGCAAAATAAAAACCAATAATGTCATAATACAGCCGATCTAAAAACTTTTAAAGCGCGATTATTAAGCAATAACTCAGCGGACGTGCCCGGGATCATATGACGGCCCATAAAATTCGCAGGCCGCTCAAATTTGCAAAGTAATTGGGGGTAGGAGATGTTGTCCTGTGCATGCCAAAAAGGCTGCTTCTTCAACATTTTCTATGCGAGTTTCAAAGTTAGCGATCGCATTAAAATTGGAGGATACGGAAAGATAACAAGATACTTATACTCATAAGTTCAACTTCTTAAATTTGATTTTATAAAACCAAGTTACTGGTTTTCCTATGCTATAAAGTAAGTCAATTTTATTATAACAATTTTGACAGTCTCTGTGCAGTAATGCGTGAGAATTAATATTGAAACGCAAGCGTATCTGCTATCTTCATTTCGAGTCATATCGATATTATCTCGGTCCAGGAAACGGTTCCCTAATAGCCAATGTTTACTGCCGCCTATGAACATCTGCAACACTTGAATCATCGGCCCGTTGTCACTCTCAAAATGAGACGAGACTGCGATGAAATAGAGTGAAAATAAAGGTTATTGAACCTACTATATTTCTTTTGTGATCATCACATCATTGCATATGAGAATAGTGTTCCGAAAATTCCTATTAATTAATAACATCCTCATAAGACATACAAAGTACTATATTATTATGGTCAATACTATTTCTATGGGTACTCTATCTATTCACAACACCAGCAACCCTAACAACATGACGTCATCAATTGTGACGTTTCAATAAGGTAGTTTGATTAGTGGTTCACAACATTGCTGGGACATGTAACACAATCAGAGGCCAGGGTTGGCAACTCGCAATATTAGGAACTATTGAATTACTGCGCTATTAGTGTCCCCACTGACCCTGTGCAACAAGTACCGCATGTTAATATCCCCTTTGCCGTGTTAGGGTTAAGTTCTCGGTGCATGTTAGTAGTTTAGTGTAATTTATGGGGCGATATTAAAAGGTTGAATGGCATCTTTGATCTTGCAACTTCCAGGAATTTGCATAGTTTATTGAGTGATGCTCACGTGGTATGAAACGGTGTAGTTTGCAAAGATGTTTAATCTTAAATGTTAGTTAAATGTGAACTTGTGTCTATTGTCTACCTCAGTTATCATTTAAACAGCGCCCACACCCAAAATGTTTACGAATCAAACAAATGTACTACAAGCAGGCGGAAAAGGGTATGCTGGTGTCATTAGCCTTCCAGCCCGATCTACTCGTACTTATAGACATAAAGAGGAAGCTAGTTTCCCAACAAAACTTTACGTCATCGGTCTGAAGCTTCGCATCCACGAGAAAATGAATTATAATTATTTATTTTCTGATCAAATTATCCCCAAATCGTGATATATTGCGAACCAATAAAAAGCCACCGTACCCCTTATAAATAAAGCGATGATTCATATCCGAACGACCCGCAGCAAAAAAGGCCAGCACCAACAAAGTTATCTAAACATTAATTTCGACCGCGCCACTGAAACCCGTTTAATCTGCGATAAATTTTATTTTTATCGTAAAGTAATCCATTTTTCGGGCAACAGTGAACGCCAACGTTCGAGAATGAAACCCAATTTGGAGCGCAATTATAAAGCGAAAAGTATCACGTTCCGCGGCGCTCTCAGTCGGAACACTGCAGCCCATATGTCTGTTGTGTGGGGTATCTGTACAACCGATTCGTACACAACGAATTCTGCAGCTTTATGAAGACTATGATATATATTTTACAAATTTATACAGGGCAAAACTGCGACCGAAAACGAAGCCAGGTGGTAGTATTGGTTACTTCAGACACAATGCAACTAAAAACTTCGTAAAAAGAATCGTCAACTTTTTTTTGGTAATTTTTTACTTATCGTCATATTTGGGTGATAGATACATAGTTTTCCTAAAATATTGATGTACACCTTTTTATTTTTTAAGACGCAATGGTACGTTAGGGCTTAAATTACTATTTTCGCAATAACTAGGTATTTACTACCTAAACACAATGATTTTTAAAAAATTGCACAAAAAAATATGTCGCTTATTTTGCGATTTTTTTTTTGCATTGTGTCTTTGACTACTAAAACTACCACCCAGCTTCGTTTGCGGTCGCAGTATTGATATACCCGGTTTAATACATATATTGATACAAATAAGCTGAGAGATTTCGGTGAGAACGAACTAACAGTTGTAAGAAATAGGTAAATAGGAGAATATAAAAATCAAAACACAGCGGATATGAAATTGAGGAAATCATTAAAAATTTATTAGTATTAATTCATCGCCCACATAATTTGCAATGAGGAAGAGAAAAATATAAATCAGAATAATTAATTAATCCGTTGTTGATAAAAATAACGACACAAATGAGGACTACCTAAAATAAACCCTTGTTCGATGCTACCACATTTTTTAACAGAAAAATGTAGTCACGACTTCACCCCAACAGCGGCGAGACATTCTACTCTCATAGACTAAATCAAGTATCTACAAGAGGTAGGTGCCTTTGAGATAGACTTCACTTTTATCTTGGCTAGACGGATTTACATCTTAATGTTTGTCTGCTTTAGGAAATACATTAAAAATATCGTCATTAGAACTATTCCATTTAAAGTGGTAGATATCTATAACTATCCTATGTCGATTGAGATTGATTTTAATTTGCCATTTCAGAACATACCACAAAAATATTCATACCATCTGGTGTCTTGGTTCTACAAAACACCAAACATCTGATGGCAGGAAATGGTAGACTGTAATATTATGATAATAATTGGGTATCATAACATTTATTACTGAATAGGAAGAAAATATAAAAAGGGTACAGTTCAGACTAATGCTTTCTGCATTAGTAAAAAGAATAGTTACAAATATTAGGATATATAATTAAATTCCGGAAATGCAAGCAAGAAAACAAATGAAACTAAAAAAGGCTAGTGAAACATTTTAGTGTCTGGAACATCGTCGTTCTAATGTGGACGCTCGCCGGCCTCGTTGGACGAACGCCTTAACAACCTAGCACACTTTTTAGGATTCCAAACATAACTCCATTTTTGTTTAATAGCGTTTCATTCTGAAAATTGTTTCCACATATAGAGAAAATTCGTAATTCACTTCTGTGAAAAATGAAAAAAGAAAGCGAATAACATTATTTTCATCGCGCATAAATTGAATTTAAAATGGTACGAGTTTTAGTTAGATATTAAATTGGATCGTTTCCGACTCTCGCCGACAAACAAAAATAGTTCGCGCTCGGCGAATTACTTACAACGGGATTAACAAAATTTATAGAGCTGTTTTTATTTTAAAAAGGTATGGAAAGAAATTTGTTTGCAAACTGGATACGACGCACTGTTTGCATTTCCTTTTTTATTATCCTTTCTTTACAAGTCTATGTTTCCTTCTAAAACCCCGTCGAGGACTTGCTTTATTAGTTCCTTTTTGAAGCTTTCTATTTTCTCTTTAGCCTTTTTTCGGGACAGAGTGCCATCTGGTCTCAGTGCATTGCAGCGTCATTCATCATGGTGTAATTTTTCATCAGTTTTTAGAATAAGACAGCCTTTACATTTTGGGTTTGCGCCAAACTGCTCTTTTTATGAAAAACGACGTGGACTGTCATCATTCATTCTGTAAACAAATGGTTCATTTTAATTGCAGCACTGAAAATGAACACAAGTTATTTGGTATTTTATACTTACTTTAATAATGCATGTTTTTGGTTCTTTTCAACATGAAAACAATAATACCAGACCCGCACTTAAACTATCCAACGACATTTCATCAAAATATAAGTTAAAATGTTCTCGGATAACTTCAAAGAAGCTCATCTATTTGTTTTTATATATACAGCTCCGCAGAATCTCATCTCTTTAAATCAACTAGGTAACAAACAGCGTTTACAAAGTAACCTTAATGTCTCAAATCCCGTTAAGTCGAGATTGTTTATTTTTCGCCCACAGCTGGAAAGTTATAGCATTTGAAATGGCTATATAAAGCGGAGTAATGCGGTAAGGAACAAGCCAGCAATGTACAGCCGCAATCCCAGTTCTTCATTACCATGATGAGAAAAGTTCACAAGTTGTTACACACGGCTTTGGTAAGTTTATGGCTCGGAGCCTCGTGAACGCACCTCGTATGTTACCGCCGTGTGATTGTGGTGCCAGTTGTTGTGTTTGCTGTTTCTTACTCTACTTGCCAGTTTGAAGCATTACTTGGATATCTTGCCCAAGTTTCCGCGTAATGTACCTTCTTTATGTTTGCGGCGGAGTATTGCCTATGGAGTATTGATTTATTCGTTTAAAGTTTGCGCTTTGTGAATTTGAAATGTTTGTTCTGTGTATTTCTTTTGTATTGTTTTATTTTATTGAGTTGTTCAGTTGGCGTTGTGCATACTAATTTATTTGAGATTTCTTCCTTGTTTTTTTTGTTGCTATCAACTTTTCGGTTAATCTTCTTAATGGCATATGTATGCTTAAAAATGACACAATAAAATACATTTAGTTGAAGTTGTGGAAATAGTCACATACATATTATTATGTTATATCGTTAAAAGAAATTCTTTGATTTCTACATAACCTAATTTTGTTACAACTTTCCTGTCATTATATAAACCCTCCCTAAATTAAAAAACAATTTTCATACTACCTAACATTGCGATCACAATTCTTCTAAAAGTATCAGTCACAAAATGTTCGCTCTCAAAATGTAGATTGTAGGCCTCTTCGTAATGATGATGTTAAAGAGGTAGTATTCAAATGTTCGGCGATCATTCTACAGAAAGTACACTTGGTAAAGTTTTCTCATTAAGGATATGAACACGCGTCTCGCGGTCTACATTTGAAACAGAGGCGCGGTTTTCGGTTGATTCCCAACATCCTTGCGGGCTCAAAAGTGAAGAGGGATGTGAGTTACTTTTGCCAGTATTACTTTGAATGGGTGAATTACGCAAAAAGGTAAGTTTCAAATATACGTAATTTTTGGATGTGTGATGTGAAATTTGTGTAGGATACATGTTCTGCTTTGCTCTATTGATGAGATGAAAGAAACAAATTAGCCTTTTCAAAACTACAATTCATGATACGATACTCAGCGTATCTTCATGTTCGCGATAGCCGAGAACCTATTATTCCATTTATAGGAGGTTTTTATTGGAACTTAAGATCTTGCTTCCTGTGCCGATCAAATATAAGCGTTTAGTGTACACCTTTACAAATTATTATTTTGGATATTAATCAATCTCTTTTTTTAAATTAATTTTGTTTTCATCTTAATTCATTTAATACGCCAGTTCTGTTACATTCGAAATATACCTCGCTTTATTATATCATACTTGTCTCTCTCTTCATTAACACGACACGTTGTCACATGAATATTAAATATTTTCAAAAATTTTCCATCATCATAATTTAAATAATATTTAACAAAAATTACCTATCTCACATTTAAGAATTTCGCTAAAACTGACTTAATTAGAGCGTTGTGACGCGGGCTTTACGCCTACCGACACTCGGCTAATGTGCTGATATTAAAAAAATCCATAAATTCCAAAGGAAATATGTTGTCAGCGTGTGAAGGAATCTCATATCGTTGCATATTATAGCGCACGGCCGGTGCAATATCTGTTTCTCGTGTGAAACGAGTTCTGGCTTCTGTGGCCTTACTTTTAGTTGGCAAATTTTTCGCCAGCTTTCTTGTTTTAACGCACGACTAATTTAACTATTTATATAAGAATAACTATTTAAATAAGAATATCATAATCAAGTGAAGATAAAGATGAAAGATGAAAGAGCATAAAAACACCAAACTCTTTGATGTCATAAACTATCATCAATACAAAGAGCTCGGGGAAGCAAAACATTTGCAAAGATGTGCACTTAAACAAATATAAAGAGCGTGTATTTTTGCGGAATATTCCACATGTCTGAACAGTGAGCCGCGCAACACAAGTCAAATATTTGGATTCAATCGCCTGCGATTTACAAATAAAACTGCTGTTTCAAAGAATTTCAAAAAGCTGTGCGTTTGTGTTGTGAAAATCCACTGCATATTTAGTTTTAATAAAATTAGTTTTGAAATAATCCATGCATGGTTAATAATGTTAATGCGGTAGATGGATTTTTGGTAATTATTATAATAATAATTATGAACACATTAATGATAAATACAATGAGCAGGAATACGAGAGGAAAAACATGTGTCAAAATTGCTGGCATTTACCTACAATTAATTGTAATTGATTACTCAACTTGAATAGAAATTAATTTTTCTATAAAATACTTTTTCTGCTTTACGCTCTAGGAAATTATGGAGCGATGTTCCAAAATACTGTTCAGGTCCGCTAGTTCCTATGTTTCCGCACTACTAAGCGGTGGAACAGCTGGTCGGCACACATGTTCGCTCCTTATAACCCTGGATATTTCACGTGAGGCGTAAAGAAGTTTGAACAGGAAGATATAACTGTGTCGAACGGCGAGAGGTAGTTATCTATAAATTTGATTTGTACGATATTCTACTCATGTAGTTATTTTTCGAAGCCAGTATTCAAAATAAAGTGTATGAAGTGTCAGATTCCCGCATAGAAGGTGAACGGACACCCCTGTTAGGTCGATAGAGATCCCTGGGAGACCTATGTTTAGCAATGAATTACCTGTGTAAATAGATATAGAGAGAGAGAGACCGAGTATATAAATACGCTATTCCGAGAGTAACTGCAGAAGTAACCCCTTCAGTTCGCCTTCTTTGTCTTTAATTCTTGAGTTTTCTAAAACCACTAACTTGTTCGTATTTTATAACCGCTAGCATGTTAGCATTTCACCATGACTTAAACATCCCAAGAAATGTTATGAAAGAAAATAAAAAACAAATGAGCACAGGTAAAACGTCGCGCGAGAAATACAACAATAAGTAAGCGTTGTATTTAATTGCACAACATATTTAAACAATATTGCTTAGTAACAGCGGTACATATTTAAGGCGCAGGCAACTCGTTTATAGCCGCTCTGAGCTCGGCGCAAAATACTGGCGGTGCATATAAAATTCTTTACGCGAAATATAAAAGATGAGTTTAAATCTTTGAGTCTTTCTTTAGTACTGAAATATTCTCTCATAAGCTTCGTAGGTGAGGTGCTGTTTTATTGCTCGTGTGATAAAATATCATGTGATGAGATGTAGTTGAAGTAGAAAACGAAAATTGATATTATAAAGTTAAAGGAAATTGCACTCGCAGCCTTCATTTGAATGTGGATAATGATATATAAGCGTATTCAATTTGCATTATAATTTGCAAATCAGAATTACTTAAAACTGACTATAGCCGAATTCTTATCACAGTAAACACTTTCAACACGTTAATCTACTTTGTAGAATTCATGCTATTTTTAGTATTACTAACACTTGTAAGCATAACTTTCCAAGAATAAGAAACTCTTCATTTCAACTTTCTATTACATTTTATTGAAGTCTTCTAGAACATACTACTCACTTTCCAATATTACTTTTGTCACCCGTGACATACATCGTCTTTTAAAAAAACATATAATTACAATCAACCAGCATCAATACATTTAAAAAGGTACTTCATAATGAACTGCAAAACCAGCAAACTGCACCCAGTAGTATATTGAATCTAACAGCTCGGCCATCCTTTCAGAGTGAGTCCTCTCACTAGGCTTGCATATCCGGGAACAACTAAATAACTAGATAAAAAGAAAAAATATAAAATTATATGTATCACATCATCGATTCTCTTTTCACATTCCAACAGCGTTACTGTGTACTCTGTAGAGTAAATATGATGGTCATCTGTGCGATGCCAATTTCTTAGCACCATTCGCTTTCTGCACTGACCAATGTCGGTGTGTAGTGTCATGAATGGTCATCTGTGCAATGCCAAATACTTGGCACCGTTCGATATCTGCACTGACCAATGTCAATGTGTAGTGTAGTGAATGGTCATCTGTGCAATGCCAATTGCTTGGCACCGTTCACTATCTGCACTGACCAATGTCAATGTGTAGTGTAGTGAATGGTCATCTGTGCAATGCCAATTGCTTGGCACCGTTCACTATCTGCACTGACCAATTTGAGTGTGCAACGTCGTATATGGTCATCTGTGCGATGCCAATTGCTTGGCACCATTCGCTATCTGCACTGACCAGTGATAATCATGTCTAGTCAAATTCGTCATCATGTCAAAGTAACCTAATCACATCACAAACAATGTCGTATACGGTCATCTGTGCGATGTCAATTGCTTGACACCATTCGCTATCTGCACTGACCAGTCATAATCGTGTCTAGTCAAATTCGTCATCATGTCAAAGTAACCTAATCACATCACAAACAATGTCGTATACGGTCATCTGTGCGATGCCAATTGCTTGACACCATTCGCTATCTGCACTGACCAGTCATAATCATGTCTAGTCAAATTCGTCATCATATCAAAGTTATCTAATCTGCATTTGTTAGTCTAGTCATATCTCACCATTTAAACCCAACGAATCATACATCAACCATTTAGTTTATTGTTCACTCTCATTTCACATTTCGTCACTACTATTTTCTTTTTCGTTATCGTCTCTGGACTGAACTAAGCCAAGGACGAATCTTGTCTGCAGATACAAAATTTTGATGTTACTTATCATCTCTTCTACATAAAGGAGTGTCTACAATCAGAAATCTAGCGTTACCCCAAAAAAAAAAACAATAATTTTAGAGAAGGTATAAATAAATAAATTCACCCATATAGGTGTGATTGATATGACCTGTCTTATCTGTCTAAGAGGTTATGTTATTCTTTGACCATTTTTGTCAATGAACGTCAAATGTCGCTCTAGTATGCTTTTAAAATACGGGAGCACTTTATTTCTATGACGCGTCTCGTCTATCGGTAGAATATAAGTCAATGCACGAAAACGTTTCAGCGAAACTATAACAGCCAAAGTTTCTAATTTGAACAAATGCAATTTTGGTTCGTCTTCGCTTGTATTCCGACTGTAGTACGCTACAGGTCTAAGCAAATCATCACTGTACCTCTACATCAAAATGCCAACGATTCCTAGCTTCGAAGCATCGATGTGCAACTCAGTCTCTAGCGTGACTAAATGGAACGTTCAGCTAATTTCTGTTTCAGAGTTTTGTATGCTCCAAAATGTTCATAATATCTTAATGACAATACCTATTGGCAATACAATATTACTGCCTAAACCACTCATTGTAGATAAATTGGAATCATTAAACCAAAATACCCAAATCTTTTGCTTCACTACAAGGAAATGATTCAATCAACTTATTTTTCCATTCCAACCACGAAAACGACATAGTAGGCAACATTTGATACCAAGTTTTGCTACACCTACCAATTTTGGCAAAGCGTAATGTATGATCTGATCATCACCCCATTTGTATAATTTTGCAAATTCTTCAACTTTATTAAGCCTCATTTGCCAGCCTTTTGCCATCAGGTCAAAGTCTGGGATAACATTTCCCAACATTGGGAACTTGTTACCCTCGTGTCGATTATTATTTACTAAAGTATTCATCAATTCGGTCAAAAGTAAATTAGTCATATCATCAGTACAGTCATTGGAACGTCTCACTGAAGAGCGGAGTCGTTGACGCGTCGTTCTTGTAACACCGCCCGCGTGTTCATCACTGCGCCAAGACTGCCGCCACGAACTGCTGTCACGCATGTGGTGACGCCGATGCGGTTCATGACCCCAGTTGAGCTGCTCGAACTCGTGCGGCTCCGTCGAGGGTGTTCGTGACACCGAGTGCCACCACTGGAACTCAAACGGCTCCAGCGACGCTGGCGATGAGGCCGGGTAGAACTACCCGAATCCGTACGGCTCCGCCGACGATGTCCACGACGTCGAGCGCGTCTGCTCAAACTTCTGCGACTCTGCCATTGCCTGCTTCGCTTTCTTTTCTCGTGGTGCTTCCATAACGTTTTCCATCACCTTACATGTAGATATCGCCACAAATATTATATGACGAAAAAAAATACTAATGTGAGCGTTTGCACAAATATCCCTCTTCTGAAATGTAAGCATAACTTTCCAAGAATAAGAAACTCTTCATTTCAACTTTCTATTACATTTTATTGAAGTCTTCTAGAACATACTACTCACTTTCCAATATTACTTTTGTCACCCGTGACATACATCGTCTTTTAAAAAAACATATAATTACAATCAACCAGCATCAATACATTTAAAAAGGTACTTCATAATAAACTGCAAAACCAGCAAACTGCACCCAGTAGTATATTGAATCTAACACACTTGAATCTATTATTTTACTGCACCTTAACTTGCTCTTATGAAACAAATAATATATAAATAAAACTACAGTATATAGCGGAAATAACATTCGAAGATTTGTAATAACAGTCGGCCCTATTTTAATAATATTTGTGATTCATTTATTACGTCAACAAAACCTTTGTTACGTTCTGTGAATGAACACAGTATTAAATAAACCAGAACGAATAAAGAAACAAAAGTATATTTCTCTTAATTAAAATCAAAGGACAAAATTGACATCAAAATTAATATCCTCTTATTAAATAACATTAATTAAGAAGACGGGAAATACCTGTCTGATCGCAATTACTGTTGGTAAATGTTTATGTTTTAATATTCCAAGCTAATAAACAAAGTGAAACCTCGCCTTAAATATACACAAATCTTTCATTTTCGCCTGCCATCCAATTAAGAAAGCAGAGTGGGAAACACAAACATTAGGAATTTCGTTTCTTTTTCCCCAAAAAAGTTATTCAGCATTTAGCATATTAAAGCAGCATTGAATGCGACACATGATGGAAATCTCAAACACAAGCGGAGTGGTGGAGGCTTAAACCAGTTTCTGAGGTGGAAACGTGCGTCCCGGCGGAGAATCCCGTGTCTGAATAGTCGCGATGTTGGAGCGGTGTTTGTGCTCCGCAAACATTTGTTGTCCAAACACCGCGCTCGGATCGTGAATGTGGCTACTCTTTACACTGTGCGATGCTCTGGCAATTTTATAAGAATTGGACGCTGAAAGGGGTTTGGTATTTCGGTTACCCAGCAACTGGAAAAAATAATAAGGCATATATACACATGCGACATCGTATTATTTAATGAGAGAATTACTTTTCGGTCACGCAAATCTTAAACCCGTAAAATTTACAGATTTTTTAAATGATTCAAGCATTTATTTACAGCAGAGCTATTGACACTGGACGAAGGTAGTCGGTAGTGGTAGAAGAGAACCGGTAAGGCTGACCACCCACCGCCGCGCCGCGCTGGTCCCTCGTGGAACGCGACAAATGCACAGCGATGGCGCAGCGCGCGTCACTCGCACGCCAGCAAGCCTAAATAGCATGCTGGTTCTGTGCTGATATATGACGTCGTAATCAAACTTCAAAATGATTTGCCTTCAATTCATAACAGAAAACACTGTTCGATTCATTTTATGATTGTTATTGTTCGGACTGAGGCAAGAGCCGTCCAGCACAAGACGTGAATATTCTGTGCCAGAAATCTCCTAATAATATAAAGTATTAAAATGCAAAAGTCGTTTGACCAAAAACCTTGCCGCGTTAAATACCAGTCTAATTAATTCCCGAAATCCCATCGTACTATGTAAAGAACACCCACATCGGTGTTCGAGAGCGTCGAGAGATTTTAGCACGTTTTTGTTCAGTTGCTTTAGTTAGTTGTACAAATTCAGCTGTTGAGCCGCGGCCAGACCGCCAGGTGCCAGCTTAGCACTCCTTTCAACCGGCCCGGGTACTTTGTTCTCCGAGATAGCAATTTATATCTGGATCTCTTTTGTTCAGTTTTTGCACGGATCCCTGCTCGCTTTTGAGGCTTTGAGTTCGAAATAACAAGCTAAATGTCAACGCTGTCAGTTGAACTATATTTTTGCCTTTTGCGTCACGCTTACAGCTAGAAATGTTGAAAGAATTTATGCTAAGCTGCAATAAAGAACCAACATGAGACTGGAATGGTTTGGATTTTCGAGTAATAATCTTCTGACGGGGTAAATGATAGCTGCTATTTGGTAACATGGCTAAGCATTCTCTAGGACGCACGAATGAGCACGAATTTAGGCGGGTTGTCTTTGCCATGCACCTGAGGTTCGTAGTCACGAAATTCCAACGCACCGGCGAGGAACATTGCAATTCGCCAACTGATCCCAGCATCCATGCCGTTTTGATTCTATCAATAACTGACGATTGCTTTGCCTACATACCTAATGACAGAAACAAGTATCAAATAATTCAATATTATTGATAACTATGTTGGGTGGATTTTATCGTTTGACCAATTTCATTTTTGAGCAACCTATATCCACTAGCTACCTACTAACTTTTTCAAGCGATCACCGTACGCTGCGTTTGAATAAGTACGGTCTCCACTCCAGTAGTCATTTATTCGGGCCTTTCACCCTTCAGTAAACTAGATCAGTCTACTGTAAAACTCTATTCCTATTTCGTTTTCGTGTGTGCCGGCACCTTGATTAATATGAAGGTCTGTGTTCTTGTCTCATCTACATTATTTTTACCATCTTTAGTGACTTGAGCGGTGTGGTGACATAACCCACGATGCTTCACATCATCTACTACTTCATCTACATGAAGTCTATTGCTGAACATACCCTTCTCTTGAAGACTTCTACAGCGACCTGTTGGAAGGAGTTTATCATATTGGCCCTGAAATGTGGCCATTTCAAATCCCATGCACTAAAATGCAAATGCAAATATGCCATTTATTACCATAAAGCACTCCGCTTAATTGGCCGTTACGAAGTGTACGAATGAGGGCGAGAGATCGCCACCCACGGGAGATGTCACGTGAAAATGGAATAATTATATGATAAATTTATAATAGAGTGGTGTGTCGCCTGTTATTAATGGAAGCGGTTCGCAAATTGATATAAATAGTCTCTGGGCGACGGCCGCGGGCGCTGCTCGGTACATCTCCTCTCATTTTACTACTATAAAGAATATTTATTGCTGGTTAAGCTTATTACATCAGGCGTACAACTGGGAACATTTAAATGCTATTGACCTAAGAAATAAATTAGGTTAAGAACATATTATAAGTGTGTGTCTAGCTGTTGTGGATAAAGACTGAAAATTATGGTGACACGAAACTTCTCCGAGCTGAACATGGATTCTAATAAATAAAGTCTAATATAACTCGATCGTATGTAATATACGACACCAATTAAAGAATATTAAGGCTTACTTTATATTTCTTGTATTAATTATAATTATCGTAAGTCAATATAATTAAAATATAATTTATCTCGTTTTCCGTACAATAATTTCGACCATATTACAACAGTTAAACATCCGTCAATTTTTGATTAAGCATTTCCATTACGGTAGCAAACGTAAATACTCTTTATTGGATTCGAAACATTTGCTCTCGACCCATCACTGCACTCACATTACCGATACTAATTTCGCATTTGATTTGGCAAACGGTTTTAATAACATGGGTATAATTACTACTGTCGATCTAATTACATACATTTAAGCTCACGTTTGTATTCCCGAATGGGAAGGCAGAGGTACTGGTAAAACATATAGTGCTTCGAGGTTATTTTTACCTCTACGTAATATGGTATCATGGCAAAAGCCATTACCATCCCGGGTTCAAATTCCAGACTCTACGTAGGATATTTTTCAAAACAAAAACTCCGTACAAACTGGATTCGCTGACCTAGAATTCGAAACATAGAACCTACATATCACAGTTTCGTGTTGTTTCTAATTACAGATAGTTGGTCTAGATCAATA
Source organism: Deilephila porcellus (assembly GCA_905220455.2). Taxonomy (NCBI): domain Eukaryota; kingdom Metazoa; phylum Arthropoda; class Insecta; order Lepidoptera; family Sphingidae; genus Deilephila; species Deilephila porcellus. The sequence continues at coordinate 15,449,642 of LR999977.1, read as the reverse complement.
AGGAGATGATCTAATTACTGTAACGATAAATATTCATGAATCTCGTCAACCCGTCGGTCCTTCGAGCCGGATTCACAATTCTCAATCACGGCCGCCTATATTTCCATTCGGTAATCTGTAATGCGACTTGGCGTGATCTAATCCTAATATTTTTATATGTAAGGTTTAGATTAAGATTCCTTGATGAAGAATCGTTAATAGTCTTAACTTTTGAATTGAAGTTTATGTTTATAATATGCTGAAATCCTGTAAATTCTTTTGTAGTCTGCTTTAAGCGATCGGAATAGCCTTATAAACTCTATTGAAATATTTTCTGCCCTTGAAAACAATGTTATCATTACGAATACTATCTCACGGTCTTTTAAAAAACCCTGACCATTTTTCGGTATTATTTAACAGATAACTATTATTTCCTTCCAAAAGTAATATTTAACAGGGTCTATAACGAATATAATTTTCACTACGAAATCTCACTACTGACTGAAATATTCGAGGGCTTATGGAAAACTTTCAATTAATTATTGTAATAAATCTCGACTGTATTTAATTTAGAGATCCGTTGAAAGCGGATCATTATGTAAATTGACTGATTGGCCGCGTTTATACAGGTAAAACTACAATGTGGTTATTAAATTTAACGCAAAGAAGCAAAATTTTTACTAGGTCAATTAACTTTTATTTAAAAAAGTTTTGAGGCCTCATAAGGTAGGCCTCATATGTGAGAGGCCGCCGGAGTGGGTACCACCGCAATGTCTATTTCTCCCGCCAAACAACTGTGTAAATGAACTGTTGTATTCCGGTTTGAAGGAAATTGTAACCAGAGTAACTTCTGGGCATATTGAAACTTAACATCTGATGTCTCAGGATGGCGAGCATTGCTTTGTAATTCTTGGTGTTGTTTGAATTTGCTGTCTATGACCGGTCGTATCTTTTACCATCAGGCGAATGGCATGCTCTTCTTGCCATTCATTGCAATAAAAAATGTCTTCTCTTACCTAGAGGCAGTGTGTATAAGCCACGAATTTGGAAAGGTTTTAGCATTTTGCCCCGGCATGTCTTTTTGCTCAAATGTGGATGGTTATAGCAAGACATGTGCCTTAGCCTTCGGGTATACATATAATGGTAAGATATGTCTCTATTAAAAAGTTACTGTAAACAGCTTTGTTCAGTCGACTGCCTATAGTTGCAGAAGACGAACCCCTTATGTTGATCCATCAAAATATCTAGCTCTCCATTTATTTTAACTAATTATTTTTTCAAGTCTTTGCTATGGTCGAACCGTCTGTTTGTTATCTGTAATAGAACACGCATTATAATACTGTGGTACTAAAGGCTAAACTTTCCCAATACTAAAATTCTGTTCAGTTGAGTGTGTGTTGAGGAAATTCTAACATCGCCGGCCCTTAGCGAACTTCTTCCAAGAACAAGTTATAGGAGCTCTGAAATTCTATGTGTATTTTGGTATAAGGGTAATTAAAAAGTCTTGACGGCCTCCGTGGCGTAGTTGGTTAGACGCCGGCTGCGAAACGAGAGGCCGCGGGTTCGATCCCACCACCGAAACAAATATTTGTGTGATCCACAGGTATTTGTTTCGGGTCTGGGTGTTTGTGAGACCGAAAAGTCTCTCGTAGTTTCTGATACCCACGACACAAGACTCGATCTTAGTGTGGGGTCAGGACTATGTATGTGACTGTTGGGTGTATTTATTTATTTATTATTTTTATTATATTTACGGACATGATTAATGAGGACGTAATTTTAATTAATGAGGTTGGGATTGTTAATTCTATGTTGATTATTAACATACATGACTGCCGCGGTGGCGTAGTTGTACTATAGTATGATTACAAAGCTTAGGTCTCGGGTTCGAATAAGGTGATATGCAACCCCTTGCACATTGTGGGATAGAACATACAAGGCAAAATGTGGGTGTCCTGGCAGCACCTCTGCCTACACCTTCTAGGAAAAAGGCGTGAGTTTATGTACGTATGTACGTTTTTGATATACATGACTCCAAAAAGTCAACGGTGTGTCCTGGGATTCGAATACATTACGTACACATAGGGGTTACAATTGTATTCACTCATGCACTCCAAACAATGTCTTCGGATACATCGACATATCCGAATACGAAAGCAACTTATCCAATCCAGAATTCTATCCCCGTGCGACTTGACCCGATTCCCTATTCCCGTTGCGTATTATTAATCCATAAATAAGAATGTATTATGTTATATCGGAGTCCCTTGTCGCAGTTTTCGCCAATATCAGTGGCCACCGCTGTGTGGTATATGGCCCATGTATTTATTGGGCTCCGAGGAATGAAGAAATATTTGGAATTCGGAGATAAAATGGTCGTGTGGAAGTTTGTTGTAGGAAATAAGGTTCCACGTATAAATATATTGCTCAGTAGTTTCTGTTCATCAATTTGAAATATAGCAAATAAATCATTCGATTTCGGTAGAAGGTAATCATTCAATGACGTTCAAGTTGGCGCGCAATAAGCACACATGATCGGCTAATATTTTCGCAGTTACAAGCATAATTTAAAATTATTTAATACAGGAAGTCCACTGTTAATAATTTTTTTACATTTATTCTACAATTAAAAACCTGCACATTTATGTCTATCTATCTATATCAGCCCATATACGTACCACTGCAAGGCACGAGCTTCCTCTACAATCGAGAGTAAGATTGAGAGGGGTTAGAACATATAGTCCACCGCGCTGGCCTAATGCGGGTTGATGGACTTTACATACCACAGAAATTATTATAAATCGCTGTAGTATGCAGGTTTTCTCACGATTTTTTCCTTCACCGTTATAGTTCGTGGTGATTGACTATCAATACACACATGGCTCCGAAAAGTCAGAGGTGTGCCCTGCAATTTGTGTAGCCAACAAAAAAAAAATCAAACAAATCAATAACAAACAGTACATGAATAAAATGAATGAGAAATCGAACTTGTAACCGCAAAGTTACAGCCAAGTGCACACAGGGACCGGGAAATTAAATATATTGCAAACACAAACTTGGACGAACTCGCGCTACTTTCCACTTGGTTCCGATCTGGAAGTGGCACGAAGTATGAACGGCTTAGGATAAAGTGTATAACTCAGGAGCAAGGCAAATAAAGTAAGAACTTACATGAGCAGCTTTTTATAAAGTTGCTCTATTTGCTTACAGCTTAACTTGGATTCTGCAAGTCTAATTTGTCTTTTACAGAAATGTGCGTAAATCTGTTTATTAAATTGACAGGTTTCATTACTATAATTAGATCTTCGACAAGTTGTAGGAAATCACTGAATGATGGCTTACGACAGGTTACTTTCTAGCTCACTTATGAGGGGAGTTGAAATTATGTGACTAATGGGAATTAAGATCTAAGATAACTGTCTTCAATATGTTCTACGTTCCTCCTAGACAAATTAATAGGTTATAATTTTCTAAACATAGTAAAGACCACTTAATTTCAGTTTTTTTTATATATAAACGCAATGTCGGTACAACCAAATGCGCACACAAATTTCAAATCGATAGAGTAAGCTTCAATTTTTTTCATTATATTTCTTTGTATGAAATGGTAGTCGTCTGGAGCAAGTGATCCATAAAACATTCCTCCGTAGTTCGTCTATAAAGCGAGCTCGGGTGGTTTGTGCCGCTGCCCGGCGTCGCTGGTGTCAGCTATGAATAAATTATACAAATATTTCGTATGTTTCGCACTTTCATTTCAGATTTCTAGAAGAGAGTAATAAGGATAAGAAGTAATAACATAAGAATCGAGTCGAATGAGATTTGTCTGTAGCCAATCGAAAGGTTGCCAATGTAAAAAATGTTTTTTACTATAGCTTGGTGCGACTGCACTGCGAATCACGGTTCGTGTGAAGTGCAATAACGTCCAATCATATAGATGGGCAATAGACTATTACCCTAAGCAATTGAACATAATTACTCTAGCCCGACCCAATAAAAAAAATACACAGCTGACAGCAACGTGTTCGTATAACTAAGCCCACTCCACGTTATAACTTAGAAGTATAATTACTGGTCTAGTATTATTGTTTATTTTATTGATATTATTGACAGCCCTATGAGTGTACTATAGACTCTTCTTCTTCTTCTACTTTAGACTACTATTATATATTTCCATCTATCAGTTAAGATCAATTCGTTTTGTATTCTATGACTTATAGATTTATTTCTACATGTTATGAGTCAGATTGACCTATGACCCAAAGATCCTGACTAAATTAAGCCTCAAAGAGCTCAGTGCTGGAGGTTAATTCTTTCATAATTATCTTAAAATAGAGCCTTTCACCCTTAGTTATTTAATCAACATTAATCGTAACATCAGTAAGTAATAAAGTAAGTGCTGGTATCTGATTCAGAGCAGAGATCCTGCCATTAGCGGCATTAGGCGGATAACGTGGTGAGTTATGGATCATTTGCAAGAGCTCCACATCTTGGCTCCACCTCATTATGGTTATCATTTGTTGTTTTTGAATCTCGTTTTGATTAAGAGTGGCTTGAGAGACTGTTTAAATTGGAAATAATGTTTTTTTTATTTAGTTTTTTTTTTTTTTTTTTTTTTAAAACAGTCACATACATAGTCCTGACCCCACACTAAGATCGAGTCTTGTGTCGTGGGTATCAGGAACTACGAGAGACTTTTTCAGTCTCACAAACACCCAGACCAGAAACAAATACTTGTGGTTCTCACAAACATTTGTCTCGGTGCGGGGATCGAACCCGCGGCCTCTCGTTTCACAGGCGGCGTCTAACCAACTGCGCCACGGAGGCTGTAGTTTACTATAGGAGGTGATCTGTTCGAAAAGACTAGACCCGGATGCTAAGACAATCCCCTCGAATTATAATATTACGGCATACACCAGGGAGTTTCTGGAGTCGTGTGTGTATTTTATTAATTACTAAGCCATTTATGGTGAAAATTTAAATCGTTAAAGAACCTACATACCATAGCACTTCTTATAAAGGTTTTACGATGTGTGACTGCCTCGGTGGCGTAGTTGTATTACGGTACGGTTACAAAGCTGAGGTCTTGGGTTCGAATCCCGGGTCGGGCAAAGTGATATTGTATTTTTCTATTCATTATCAGCCCGGAGTCAGGAATTTGTGCCCGATATGGCGATAGGCTCGCCCCCTATCACGTGGGACGGAACATGCAAGGCGATATGTGGGTGTCCTGGTGGCCCCTCTGCCTACCCCTTCGGGGATAAAGGCGTGAGTTTATGTATGTATGTATGTATGAAATTCCTCAATCCGCTAAAGAACAGAGTGATGGGCCCTGGCCTAAACAATTATAATCGAACTCTACCTTCTAGAGAAAATCTATGATCTTGCAGGAAGTCGCTGGATGCAGGCCGCTTCCAACAGGTCGATGTGGAGGACCTTGTTGGGGGGGGGACCTATGTTCAGCAGTGGACTTCATGTGGCCGAATAGATAGATACATAGTACACAGATGCCCAGCTACATAAAAATATAATAACACCAACTGGCGAAAAATAGATTTATCTATCCACAGAATATTTAATAACACAAACCTTAACTCCGGACTATCGGAAAATGGTCGGAAAATCGAAAACTCCTCCCCGAGGGCAAGAAAAATACTTTAATATCCGTATCACGATAACGTATCATTTCATTAATGCCAGTAAGTGCTTGTAACGTAATAAATGCTTTCTGGCCAAAAATAAAACTTTTATTGAACGATGAGTCGGCTTAAACGAAATTACGGTTTTATGATTCAGGCCTATTTCGGAGGGTTACTTAACTTCCCAAATTTCATTTTTTCCGATTAAATTAGTGTAACGTGTTTATAAATTTCTTTTCGCTCACGCGAGCTGTTAATTGTTTCTGGTTTTAATAGAACTAAAAGGTTTTGAATTTGAAAATTTACGGTGAAATACAAAATAAATGAAAGTTTATTTAGTAGTTAGTATACATTTTTATTCTGTACCTAGTTGGACTCAATCAGCCCGCCTTCATGGTGCTGAAGATATAACCATTTCACATTGTGAAATATTTTATCCAGACTTTATTGCTCGTTTGCCAGCATGAAAATAAATAATAATTCAATTTTAACAGCATTCAATCGTCACATTTTGTATTTAATCATAAGCAGCCTTATTCATAAAGAGTTTTAAAACCTATTTTAGTTACCGAATGTTTCCTCTTCGTCGCTCAAAGTGAATTCAAAAGTCGTTCGAAAGGGACAAAACATTCGATAACTAAAACGGGGTTTAAAACTGTCTAGGAATAAGTCCGAAGATTTTCAGTAGTGGAATTGTTGTAGATATTATCAGATAAGCAGCGATGGCCCACCATACAATATTTGCGACTACATATTTAATAATAATCATAATTAACCTGTCACTCATTAACTAAACATACAGAGATTTTATAATTCAAACCTTCAATAATTTCCAGCGCAATACACCGACGGCTTAACATTGACTAATGATAATAATATTCCATTGTTAATTTTAACTGGAGCATTCAATAATTAGATTTTACATGCAAATTATGTTATAGTTGTAACAGGCCTATTGTCCGCCTGTGTCACTTTATTGATTCAGTAGCAGCCTATATGGGAGGTAAACCGGAAGTTGAGGGGTCGTTTCTCAGATTGGGAAAATTATTTGGGGCGAGGTATTCGATTCGAAATCATAAACTTTCCCGTCACTAGATGAATTGTAATGAATCTATCCTACTGTCTGAGGTTGAAAGATATTAAGCTTTTGTCCATCTATATTGGTCTCAAGGTTGATAGTAGCGTCAAATATTATCGGTATTCTTCTTCGAGAACTTACAGATACCTACGGTCGTAATCTCGCAAGAATTTCACTAAGTAAAGTCAGAGTCAAATTATAAAAACAACACTTACAATTTGAACTTTATGCTATTGCAATAAATATCAACCTCACCAACATTTACTTCAAGTTCTCGATATCTATCAGTTTCACTCAAGTCGCCCGTGTAGCTAAACGTTGTTCTAACGTTCTGTCATAACATCACTGTTACGTGAGATTGGTTTTGCATTGCAAATCAGTTGGATTGGTATTATTCGTATGGCGGGGAGCCGTCGCGGCCACAATTTAGGATTATTGCTAGGGGGCTTTCACATGTTCGTGTCCCGTTGCGCTTGCTGGAAAATATATGCAATTTCATGTGCATAGTTCGGTGTTGCAGATGTTACTAGTACGGCTATAGATATAATATGCAGATTGTATATGTGCGTACATGTTCGTAGATATATATTTTCCTGTAACATTGAAGCGAATGAAAATTGCAACTTTGAATACGTATATAACATTGTAAAGCTATAAGTTTGCATCTGGACTCATAATAGTAATATCCGTTACGGCGGTACGATCCATTTTCTCCTATGCCATCACTAGCTTGTTTAAAATACTGCATAAATATATCGTCGTATGTTACATATGACACAGCCCACCGATGCAACCCGGCGGCATATAAGAAAAGAATCGTGTCGGCAACAAGCGCCCGCAAGTGTTGCCTGCCGACAAGTTGTTGTTGTCTTTATGCGAGGTTATTTACCTCTTTAGCTCATTGTTTTGTCACCCGCTTTATTAGGGAGGGAAGTGGACAATAATTTATTTCCAACTCCTCCTATTAATTTTACCTTTTTGATTGATTTTGTTGCGGGTTAAAGACAAGTTAGACATTCCCGGAGACGCGCTGAGCTTCAATGCTCAGTGTCATTAAAATGCGTTGCCACTGTTGATCCTGGCTTACAGGAGTTGCAGTGGCGGGTGTGAGGGCGGGACAGTCTCCTGCCGACAAGTTGGCGACGCAAGCGCTTTGCTCAGTTGCCCGGCGACACTCAACAACGTCATAAAAATGTTCCTCATGTCATGTCGAGCCGCTGTCATGTCGTCGACAAAGTTTCCGAATTGCAATGAGTGAAGCCGCAAACTAGCCCGTCAACAATGAGCTGCTGACATTGGCTGGCGTTTCGGCGGCTTTGGTGAATTGTGCAGTTTAGAAACAAAACTTGATAAAAAAATATTCTTTGTATGAATTACTGTGGAACACTGCCCTATAAAATGTTCCGTCAAAGGCCGCAGATAATAATACTTTTATGCTATGTTCTAATAGATTAAATCGTTAAGGACTCATTATTATTAATTCAATAAAAATGCGATCATAAAAACGTGACCAATATTAACATCTTAATATAACATTAAAAACGCAGAATTGAAACTAAAATAATAAATTCACTATCTTCATTTTATATCAAAAAACGAACTTAAAACCGACAAAACATTTCTTAAGCACAGTAATAACTTTCATTACTCTGTGACTATCTCGTTGAAGTGACCGATCCCGAACAAAGCTAGGCATGGAATGAAAAATATCATCACTTGAAAAATGAACGTCCCATTTAAAGTTAATTCATCTAAGGATGTTAGTGCGAGTCTCGAGTGCCGGGCATTATACACAGGGGGAAATAAAATTGTAAAATCCATTAACGCGACACAGAGTTAAGCTTATTCTATTTTGTCAGGTTACATTTATTTCGAGGGCTTCGGTGGGTCGGATTGAGAACAGGTGTCTGGGGACGCCGGCTTTTCTCACTATATTGATTGGATCTCTTTTGTTTTTACAAGGAATATGGCCTGAAAATATGGGATTTGTATGGGATAAAAAATTGTGAGTAATGAATTTATTGTGGCTGCACATAATGATGATTTTAATATTATTTGTTGCCATAGTTATACAATTAATATAAAATGTTTCCAGTGACATAGAATTTAAATAAATACACTTAAAATCATAGTCCTAATCCCATAGTAAGGTACGACCTTTTTGATCGAGGGTATCAGGAAAATAACAAATACTTTTTTGTGGTCTAGACAATCATTCATCTTTGTGCGTATTGTAGAATTGTATTATTATCAGCAACGAGTAACAAAAAATGGAAATTAGTGTCGCCATTTTGACTCAAGACTATTCAGTTCAAAAAGACCCAGAATCTAAGAACGTCGTAAAATTTAATTAATTTCAACGTATTTTTTATATCTTTTGTCAGGTTTAGTCCGTCCCATCTCGTTACATTACTCGTCGTAAAAGTCGAAATAAGACACTTGGATTAGATTAACCGCTTCGTTTAGACAAATCTCTAGGACATTTGTAAAAGCCTGAGCGTTCGCTTCTTTATTTGTCTCCGCTTTTACGATTTAAGCTTTTTAGTTTTTATAATTTTTAATTATTTATTTGTAGAGTGTTACGTCTATACTTTACAGTAGGTAATACTTTTTATTCGATAGCAGATATTGATTTACTTTGGTGGAAGATCGTAGTTTATTTTCTTCTTTATAAGTATCTTCATTGAATCCAGCTGGAAGTGCAGTTTAGTAATTTCTCTTAGTTATAGCGATGCCCTTAACATTAAATGCCCATTGTATGGATCAGGACTCTATGGAATAGATTTAGAGAATAGTGTAACAACCATCGAATTTAGCTGCAATAATTGAATCACTCTCAAAATATGACTATGGAAATTTTTGTCAAGGCTTATATGGAACAGCCGATATCATAAGAATAATAAAGAATAAAAATTAATAAAGCTAGGCCCAGGAACTAAGATCGACAAAAAAAGCGCAACATTGACGTCGTCCAAGGATGTAACACTCAGTGGTTTAACAATTGAAGATGCCAGAGACTGGAGGAAATAGCAGAGATTGAGTAGAAAGGCGAACCCTACCACCGAATTGCGTAACACTAGATTGAAAGAAAAAAAATATAAAAATATTTACTACAATATTGTTTGAATTTCTAATCTATCTTGCGTGTAATGTTAATTCGGTAAAACAAAACAAAATTACAAAAAAGCAATAAACGCAAAGAAAAGTTGTTAAGTAAATTCGAATGTCGTTATTCATTTGTTTGGCAACTGTGAGTAATTTTCGTCTAAGCGTCACAACGAGCCAGAAAATTGTCTTTTGATCTGTTTCATTACTTTTTATTCGCTACCTACTATTTTTATTATTAATGTAAGCTGTCGTTTTTTAATTTGCGTGCTAAGTTATACTTGTAAATATGCATAAATATGCTTCTGAACACGTTTTTAAGGTTTATCTACAATAACTTAACATGACATAATGAATATATTGTATTAGCTGAAGAACTCCTAAACGATAAATACTAAATACTCACAGTGCTTTACAAGGCAATAGTTCTCTGACATTTTGTTTTGAAAACGGTCACTCTTCTCTTCTTCTTCTTCTTTTAAGCCACAAGAAGTTCACTGCTGAACAGAGGCCTTCCCCAAGGATAAAGATACGATCACTCATTTTAAAAATATTATGTGGTTAAATTGATTATTCTTGCATGATTTAGTGTCGGTTTGTAAATTCCAGTGCGAGATCATGTATGTATTATTTTTAATTAATATCATATCTTGTACAACTGGTATTTATTAAACACTCATAAAAAAATTGCATGGAACAACACAAAAAAATAACAAGGAGGTAATGCCACAGCATAACCAGGCTGTAATTTTTATAATAAACCAAAAAATGTATATTTTAAGCCATAAAAACACGGCAGCGTGAGGGAAGCTTCATTACGGCACATTAAGGCGATGACTCGACTTGATGAGCAGCTTGTGAGGCAGGCCCCCCGCGGCCGCCCACTGAGTTCCCCCCTGACGTATGCGACAGCGAAATTAACTGGCTTCGTTGTTAGAGAAATGTTTTGTGACGTAATTACATTCGAGTGGAGCGAGTTTTTGGGGATATTTGTATGCTGATTTATCGAGTCTGTCAGCCCACATACGTCCTGCAGGGCACGTCCCTCCTCTACAATCAAGAGTACGATTGAGAGGGGTTAGGCCATATAGTTTACCACGTTGGCATATTGCGGGTTGGCGGACTTTGATATATAGCATAGAAATTCTTACAAATCGTTCGTAAAGAGTTCGTACCGATATTTGTATATTAACATATATTATACGATAGTATGAAGATAAAAAAAAACGAGTATGCGTGCTAACGAGCGTATTTATTTTAAAATATAGTTTTTTTTTTATAATCCACAGTGACTAGTTAACAGCCCTCATCGACTTTAGCAATGCAGGGGGCATAATAGTAATATTCTCACTAAGCCTCGTTTAAAGACGGATTGTTTGTAGAATAGATTAAAGTAAACATAAGTAAATATCTCCCTCGTTAAATAAAATCATTTTATTTTATATATTATGTTTGTAATAGCAACTTGTATTGTCTGCGATATTTAGGTACTGCAAGTACAAGCAACTTCAATAGCTTTAATGCGTTGGTGCCTATTTGGTAATATAAAATTAAATTTATATGTTTGTTGTGACTTTTTTGTTGCATCTTGTTTAATTAATAAAATTATCGCAGTTATTTTTCTTTCCTTTCCTCCTTATCCGCACGCCCCATCCATTCCCAATCATGAAATCATTATAATTTTTTATCAATCTCATTACTTTTAATTTGAATATCGGCCAGTTTCTTATTTTTTTTAATTATTGGTCTTCAGACCAGTAACTGTAACCATTAGCAAATTGCAAGTCTATAATTTATTTTACTTTTTTTTTTGTTAATGCTGGCCGGCTGGTGATTGTGATAATTAAAGCTTCTTCTTGACACGGATCGATCGGATTGATAGGAGACGCAGTTAGCTGTAAACTAAGAGGCCGAAGGTTCAATCTCCGCACCGCGGGCAAATATCTGTGTATTTCACAAGCAAGTATTTATATTAAATTTGTGGTCAGGACTAAAGTGTGTGTATTTTTTTACTTATATTATCTTTAATTTTCAGTCATAGGCAGTAGTATAGAGTGATGCTCCCAAAATTTTGCCAAATTCTTCATGGAATTTTCACTAAAACGCGGTATATTATCCCTCGATAATCTCATTTATGAAGGAACGTATCGGATTTTATCTCGAGAAGGAGAGTGCTTTAGTGATCCAATTTCGTGGCAGATATCAGACGATACGCATTATTCTGTGTGCGTGTGTTATATAAGTGCGTGGTGGCCTGTTGGCAACGGACCAGACGCGGCTGCCTACATGTTCACGGCGGTCGCGGGTTCAAATCCCAGGGCACACCTCTGACTTTTCGGAGTTATGTGTGTATTGTTAGTCAATCACCATGCACTTTAACGGGCGGTGAAGGAAAACATCGTGAGGAAACCTGCATACCGTAGCGATTTTAAAGAATTTCTACGGTTTGTAAGTCCGCCAACCCGCACTAGGCCAGCGTGGTGGACTATATGGCCTAACCACTCTCAATCGATTCTCTCAATTGTAGAGTAGGCCCGTGCCCTGCAGTGGGACGTATATGGGCTGATATAGACGCATTATTCTTATTGGAGTGATGGGTAAAAGTAAAGACGCGCAGAATTTTAATTAAAACTTTAATACACTTATTGTTGAGACATTTACATTGTTTATATTTTACACATGCTTCACAGTTCACGAGAATTTTACAAGGGAGGCCTTGGCAGTTATTTTAATTCATTGCGTAGATCGACTGGTTACTTATAAGCCCAATAGATGGCGCTGCATATAACTTTTGATATTAAATTATAAATTTACCACTATTACAACAATTCTATGTAGTTAAATGAACTCAGGATTCAGAATCCAAACTGTGTTATTTTAATAAAAACTAAACCTAAACTAATATTAAACCAAGTGTTTTTTTTCCACTACGAGTGTATTTAAGAATTCTAGATTGGTTTCGCTTTTATTTTGAGTAATATTTGTAGTGATAGAATATTTAAACACCCAAGTCACAGGCATATCACTGACTGCACTAAGATACCAAATCTTGTGTCATGGTTATCAGAAACTAGGCTACTTGGTTTCACAACACCCCGGCTCAACAAATATTTTTGGACCACATTTATTGTGCAGGGTTCGAACCTGTGGCTTCTCCTATCACCAACACTCTCAACCCTGCGCCACAGTGTCAATATAGCTTTTACAATAGACAATTTCATTATCAAACGTCGGTTTGTTTAATGAACCGTTATTATCGAATCTAAAGCGGGGAAACTGTGGAGAAAATTTCAATTTAATATGTCAACTGTCAGAAGGACGCCGCGATACGAGCGGCTTTGAAAATACACCGCTTACTTCCTATGTAAAGAAATGCTTCGGTTGGTGTTCTGATTTCACATGCAAACACACTGTATACAGAATTTGTTTTATAACTTCGATGTAGATCAGCGGAATTAGAGGAAAATTGCAATGTAATACTTTAGACAGGTAAATTTGATGCTGGCTATTAGTAAAAAACAAACGAAAGGAAATGTTGCTATCCTCAAGAGACCGGCTGTTAAACTAGAGACCGCGATTCGATCCCTGCACGAAGACAGATGTTTGTGTCACTCATAAATACCTCTTTCGAGTCCGAGTGATCTAAATCATGTCTCTCGTAGTTTTCGATATCTAAGACGTAAGATTTGATATCCTGAAGTGGGGTCAGGACTATGTGTTATATTTGGGTGATGATGAGCTCTGCGTAGTGTATACCTACTGTGTGTATACGCTTACTCCTGAACGTCCAAAGAAGTAGGCAGACAAGTAACTAGTGACATCTATATTTCGTCAAGGTAATTTCCGTAAATATAGAGGGCAAGCCTCGCTTTAACGGTGAAGGAAAACATCGTGAGGAAACCTGCATACCGTAGCGATTTTAAAGAATTTTTACGGTATGTAAGTCCGTCAACCCGCACTAGGCCAGCGTGGTGAACTATATGGCCTAACCACTCTCAATCAATTCTCTCGATTGTAGAGTAGGCCCGTGCCCAGCAGTGGGACGTATATGGGCTGATACAGAAAAGCCTCGCTTTGCACTGAACAAATTTCCTGGTCGGGAAATTAGTATAAGATTTCTAAAAACAATACACTCGCACAAAGCGAAGTTACCGATCCCGGAATCGAATCCACAAATTCAAAACCCATATATGCTGCTGCTGGAATATAAGACTAATAAATTCAATAAATGTTTATACGCGTTAGAAACCTAAAACAAACTATTATTTTAGTTCGCGAACACAGAACTTGTTTGTTCGTAAACAACTCTTGGTTATTTTTTGAACCTGTAATTTCAGACAACTTTTTTGTTTTGTCTTGTTTGTTTGATGTTTTACCTTTAAATTTTCTGCGTATATAAGACAAACCCTGCTTTGAGTATTGCAGACACGTGTAAGTGATATTGGACGGCATTTTAAACCTTAAGGCTAAGTTTTAATGCCGATATAAATGGCATAAACATATAAATATATACGTATTCTTGAAGAATATATTCTTTTCACTTTCTCCTGCCACTTGAAAAGAAAAAGACAATTGTAAATGCATCCCCGATATCAGGAATTACAAGCGTGGGGCAATAATAAAAAATAACTATATATCTATATAACAACTTAATTATCGTTGAAAGGAAATATTTCAATATACTTTCCTTATTCAAACTCTCGTTACTTCTAAAGGAAATGTAAACAGACTCAGATTACGCCCTTCATAATTGGCTTCGGCAGCTCTAAATGAATTCGGTTCGTAAATTAGTCACACAATTATCCCTGATTTATTTTCTTTTTATAAAATGATTTCGCCAAAGATATTGGGGACTTGCGCTATTATTAGTAGCCATTTTTAATTTATAAATATTGTTTCTTTCATACTTATATTTTATTCGACGTGTACATTGGATATAATACAGGGTATATCAAGACTGCGACCGAAAACGAAGCCAGGTGGTAGTATTAGTGACTTCAGACACAATGCAACTAAAAATTTCGCAAAAAAAATCGTCAACTTTTTTTGTTTTTTTTTACTTATCGTCGTATTTGGGTGATAAATACATTGTTTTCCTAAAATAATGGTGCACACCTTTTTATTGTTTAAGAACCAAAAAAAGAACTGTCGCTTATTTTGCGAAATTTTTATTTGCATTGTATCTGTAACCACTAAAACTACAACCCGGCTTCGTTTTCGGTCGCAGTCTTGATATACCCGGTATATTGATCTACGAAATTAATATATTTCGTTAATCACTGATCCTATTGGAAGCGATGCTACGTATAAAAATAAATACAACCTCGGAAACTATCTGATTTCTTTTCTGTTTCCTAGTGTTTTTAATGCCCCTATGTAAAATATTGCAGACCTTGGGACCAAAGATACTTTGAAAGCAAAATATGGCCTTATAACTGCTGATGGCATAGACCTATTTTTATTTAACCAGTCATTTCCGGGCCCTGTGATTAAAGTGACACTACTGCGTAAAGTAGAATAACGCCAGTTAAAGACATTCAACGAATAAATAAATGCACCCAACAGTCACATACATATACCTGACCCCACACTAAGATCGAGTCTATTGTCGTGGGTACTTGTGGTTTACACAAACATTTGTCTCGGTGCGGGGACCGAACACGCGGCCTCTAGTTTCACAGCCAGCCTCTATCTAACTGCGCTACGGGGGCTGTCCAATGCATTTGCTTTTATTTATTTTGTGCCCGAGTGTTGTAAGACTTGGGAAGCCTTCTCAACCGATCCATATAATACAGGACTCTGTTAGAAACTAGCTAAAAACTATACTAAACATCTACCGTCTACATAATTACTAAGGTAACATTAACGAAACATTACACATTTAAATACAAAAACTAATCCATATACCAAACAAATAAATAGTGAAATAAGGGGAAATCCAGTGTGTTCCGTCCATAAAACTTGGTGTGGTGGGTTCCTAGAACATTTGTTGTACACGTTGCGTTGTGTCCGTGGTCATACCGCGCGAGACTGCGGTGTGAGCGGGTAAGGGGGGGAGGGGGTTCATACAAATAGTTGTCCTGATGTTCAGGATGTGGAGGACTTTGTTGAAGTGAAAATATGTGGTATTTTTATCTGTGCTAATTTCAAATTGTATTCCATTATTGGGTAAATGCCTCCCCTATTTTTCTATTATTGCTGCTTTTAAACTCTAGTTGATTAAAATATCATTTCGAAAATTAAAAATATAAAATCGGATTATCGAGAGGAAAAGTAGATAGGTGGCTCTATTAACTATTCTGTGAGTGAATAAAATTCCATAAAAATGCGAATTTTATTTCAAATAATTATTTTACTAAACATAAACGAACTTAATATAGAATGTACTGGACAAGTACTTGGAATGGCACAAATATATTTTTGCTAGGTCCAAAAATATTAGCCTCATTTTTTTTATTTTGAGGAAATTATTACGTAGCCAGAATATCAATTGAGTTACATACATTAATAGCAATTAACATTCTTGTGCCACAAGAAATTCACTACTGAACATAGCCCTTTGCATTGTATACGTCTTGCTTTATTTTTATCTCTTTTATATTCTCTAATTTGTGTTTTTTTTAGTTTCGCTGAAAGGATCTAGTTCATCGGTGATCCTTTGCTTAAAGCTTGTAATTAGCAATTTATTTTTTGAACGGTTAATATCTTATATTTTGCTATTTTTTCTGTAAGCTTCCCATAAAAATAAATCTAATAAAAATAAAGTTATTCATATCTACAAATAATATTATTCCAAGTCTCTACACTTCGTTGGCGCATCAAGCATTGTCTACAACATCCCATGCCGTAAACATCCGCTGAAATATTTTACATCGGAATCATTCAATTCCCGGCCACTTTAGACCTCGTTTTAAAATAACCCGTTAATTACTTTAAACGTATTCCCATTTTATGTGTGCACTCAAAAATTATCTGGGCCAATGTTACCTGTGTTTTGGTTGAATCTTACTGGACGTTTAACCGTAATTCATAAAATTGATCGTACATTTTGTGGGTGCGGGTTTTATTTGGCAATTGTCGTATGCTCGGCCTGAGTTAAAATTATGGAAAGATAATTTATATTTAATTCATTCTTGTAGTTTGCATTCATGCGGATGATTACGTAGTTGGTAAAGCCTTTTGTGATAGCATGTATTAAAATTAAAAATAAATATAACCTTTTTTTTATAAGCATCTTCTTATAATATGTGGATGTGTCCAGAGGCACAACAAGTGACCCAAGTGGGCCACAAACAAATATTTTATATTCTCACAAATATGCGCTGCGGCAATGAAACTGCAATCTCGTGTTTTATAGTCAGCATATCTTTTACTTACAAACAGAAGCTTTCTAATTAGATACTAATTACATTTAACAATTCACACCAAATTACAAATATTGACATCTGAGTCACTATCCCATATTTTTATTCGAGATCGATTATACATAATCAATTCAATGCTATAATTAACGATCTAACAAGAAACATCGCAGTTACAACCGTTACGAGAAGGCTTTGGATAATAAGCCAGACATTTGTATGCTCTAACAGAATTACGGTCCGTCGTGTTGTGTACCCAAATGTCACGGGGTCAGGGCCCTGACAAAATATTCAAAGAGGCCGATGTTGGGCTATTTTTAAGGCAGATTTAGTAAATGTATTCATGCTGAACACCCGAGTAACAAGTGTAAAGGATTATGTTTTAATGTTCGGTTTTGGTTTGGATTTAAGGGTATGGATGATAAAAAAGGGACGTTATTGTAAATGTAAAGTTTTAAAGTAAAAATACAGTTGGTTTTGTTTTGATATTTAATCAATTATTTCGAGATATCGTTTGAATATTTGGCGTAAAATTTTGTTTACTTTGCAAAGCGTTATAAAACGAAGTCGTCAGAGCAACGCAGTTTGTTAAACTGTTTTATTTTGTCTAAAGCTTACATTTATTTTGTGAAACCTCACGTTTGTGTTGTTTAAAACACCATATCACATTTCTCAACTATTATTTTTTGTGCTATATTTTTTTTGCTAACAACTGAACGCTTCGCACAGTGATTTGCCCGCATCCTAGGTGTGTCATAACTAAGTCACTATCACACCCCGGCATCCATTTCGCAAGTGATCTAGCAAGCCTTATCAAACACTATTCTGTAGCCTCTTCCGTACCCGTTTAGCCATGAGCGATATAAAATGAGGTCGCATCGACCCATCTCGCCGCACGACCAGATTGTGCTATCACATACGTGGTTTGAATGGGGTAGTATTAAGTATTCCTGCTGTTCAGTGGAACAGCATGGATGAATTTCCCACCAGCAGTGGCTGGACACGTCTGGCGTAACGTTGAGAGAGTTAGGTCTAGGTCCACCACGCTTGAGAAATATGTTGCTGAACTTCACATGTCTTTTCTATAATAGCATAAAAGCGACTGTCATGCGCTTGATGCTACGTAAAGTAATTTCTAAGGCTCCCATACATTTGCAATCTCAAATGTATGGCGCTGACATTGTCAAAGTCAAAGTTATGGGCAAAGTTATAAAAGTTTGTGCAACTGAGCCTAAATAGTGTCCACTGGAGTGAGATGTTTTGTCTATTGCACAATACGGAACCTACAAGAACTGATGGAAATTCACTATCAAGTACATAACTGTCACTAGATTCAAGGCGCCTTTTTTATTCCCATCGCGTCTCGAAATTAGGTTACCGATTGTTCGAGACATATTGTATCAAGAAATAATTCTCAAAGCTTACATTACGTATGCAATGTATCGAACACAGCAAAGGTAAGGAAAGGAGGGACCTAAGCCGATAGGGATATGAGACGAGCCAAATAAAAACACAAAGAAAGGGCGCGCCCGATAAAAACTACGTTTTAACAAAGGTCTGAAAAGGGATTTATGTCTCAAGTTGGAGCGGCTCTGTGTATTTTTATATAGTCTTTAACCTATAAAGGTCAGCAATGCACGTTTTACTGGGCTTTCAGGCGTTGAGGAAACAATGTGTTTTCTTTGGAAGGTTTTGTAGTAGGGATATATCTTTGTTTCTTGTTGATGTTTTCAATTTAATGTGCAGTAAATCGGTTTGTAGGGGCCGTTGTTTAAAAAAACGATCACCATTATAATGAGATCCAAAATCTACTATAATATGTAATACGGTTGACATTGATATTTTTACATTAAATACTGATTCATAAATATAAATAAAATAAAAATAATTTTACAACGATACTACGACCCCTACTATGACCTAACATATTTTGTACTGTAAGCACAGGTCAGAATCAGGTCCTTGGATCTTATCCTCAATAATTCTAATGGGATTAACCAAAAAAATAAATAAAAATATACATTAGACGCAGCCCCGCAATACCGGCGACTAGATCAGATAATTTTCATATAGCGAATGATAATGAAAACCTGATGCGTATTCTGATACACTGAACCCACGATGGCTTTTAGTGAAGGCGCATATTGAATCGATGATTTTTCTCGCATAAACCGGAATTATTTTGTCTGGCATTAAAAATAGGCTAAAGACAGAACCAAACGAACCGGGGAAGGTACAGGTTTAAATATAATTATTCATTAAGTGTTTCGCAATTTGTAATACATTGCCAATAATTCATGATTTGTCATAACATATAGTACGAGATTGTATAAAAAAAATATGTAAAACGAAGCAAAACAAATATAAGAATATATTCAGACACAGAAAAGTAAATTTGCTAAAGAATGTGGAACATTTTTACGGTTTAGAAAATACTTACTCGAGTGAAGTGATCGCATGAATAGCTTTTAAATATTAAGTCAGAAGCAGTTTAATACCTGTTCTCGTATTCACGATTCAGAACATCTATGAAAAGACGAAAGAATATTCACAATTCATTTGACTTGGTTTGCGGGAGCAACCGAGCAAATGTTCTTTTAAATTATATGCTGGTGGTAAGATATATCAATATCTATTTAGAAGGCAAATAACATGAATGTTTTTGTTGTATTTTAGCTATCGAATGATTCGTCTTCTTCGCTCAAACTGCATTCTAAAGTCGTTCGAAAGGGACAAAACATTAGATAACTAAAATAGATTTTAAATCTGTCTATGAATTAGGCCGTAAGTAGTAGAAAGGCTACGGGAAGCTGTAGCGTCTGGGCGTGTACAACATCATAGGTGTCACTCGCACGTTGCCGACTCTGTACATTTTCAGTCATTTTTTGAAGAGCCTTATATTGTAGTTTATTTTGGGAAAACCTGAAAAGGTAGCTGATTCCACAGCCTGATTGTACGTGGGTTGAAGTTCCGAACGATGGTAAAAACCAGTCATAGTGATGCAAAAAACGCAATTTAGTTGCTTTTTGAGCTCAACTTTTTTAAATCCGATTTAGACCTGGCCTGTGTGATTATGTGGACCAATGTGCCATCTCTGAATATTCTATTTAAATTGCACTCAACTTACCATCTGTTCTATTATAATCCCTAAAGTACCATAAAATGGTTAATGAAATTAATAATAATAAATACACCCAACAGTCACATACATAGTTATGACCCCACATTAAGATCAATAATTAAGTCTTGTTTCGTGGGTATCAGAAACTACGATAGACTTTTTGGTCTCACGAATACCCAGACCCGAGAGAAATACTTTTAGGTCTCACAAACATTTGTCTCGGTGCGGGGATTGAAACCACGGCCTCGTTTAACCAACTGCGGAGGCTGTCATTGTCAAAATCGCTAACTTCATTAACAGACAAACTGTAAAGCCCAAAAAGCTCGCGTCATTTTATTCACCAAATAGATTCGTCAAGAAACTATTTGCGGTTCAAGCGAGTAATTGAGGTACACCGCGTCCGCTCAGGAATGCCGAACTCGCGCCCCAAGAATACATACCGCGGGTTACCCAGCCCCGCCCAAATCTCAGCTATTTCCCCAAACGCCGCCGATAAATGGCAATTAAAATTACAGAAATAGAATATAATGAAGGGTTGGTATATTAAGAAAACTGGAGGATGTTCTATTTTTAAAATAAATGCGGATTAAAATATAGCCTTGTTTAAAATGAGAATATTTATTGGTGTAATATTTTGTGCCTATTTTAGTCGAAAGACGTCATTCAATTAACGTAAAACGGGAATAATCCGCTTAAAGGAATTTTCCTTACAATTTTTAATACTTTTTTCTAAATCACTCTTAAGGTGTAATAACCTTTCAGAGATATATATACTTTTAGATTTTGAGTTATTCCTCTTTTTAATTATCTACGGTATTACATTTATCTTGCAACACGTGTAATGATTTTCTCGAGAAAAATTGATAGTGTGAACAATACTGCCAGCACATCTTCCAAACATAATATTATATTTTATTCTAGATCGTGGAGTAAAAATTATCTAATGCAATGTACTTTACCAGCTGGTAAAGTACATTGCATTAGATAATTTTACATCAACACAGTGCCAATTAGATCGTTTTTTTTTGTTCACAGGGGAAATATATTAAGCTCCCCTTTCAGTACCCCGGCGGAGACCGAAAGGGATATGTTAGTGTCACTGACCTTCCAGCGAAATGTGGGTGTCCTGGTAGCACCTATGCCTACCCCTTCTGGGAAAAAGGCGTGAGTATGAATGTATAATTTATCGCATTTCTCGGTTTGCCTGTTTTCAAAATCTGCTGGCAAATTGTATCGTCCAGCGGAAATGATTTTGTCATGTCAGTGTAAAAAAAATGACGTGTAAAAACAAACTCATCTAATTTCATCACTACCCACTTACAAGCCCTTAGTATAATCCTAAAACGACACTTGTAATTCCCCGTGCCCTGCGGCCGAGCAGATCAAAAACCCGTATAAACTGAGGAGCCGAGTTAAAAATGTTTGATGAAGGGATTGAGATAATGGACCGCCGACATTGTGCTTCAATAGAGGACTCATTAATTGGACGAGTTACTTCTATAGACCATAACTTTTGAGTGTTTAATGTACTGCGTATGAATTATAATTGGGAGGGTTCACGACTGTTTTAAGGATGGTTATGTGAAATTTCAGGAAAATATTGGTGTACGAGTTGACTGTGAAAAGGCGAGTTGAATAGAAGCTTTGAGAGGCTGCAAGTTTGATGTTCGTATCGGGATGAAATATGTGTGTAAAGCAAAAATGTTGCCAAGCCAAATTTTGATCATGTGGAAACGAGGAGATTCAGGAAATATTGAAAATAAAAGTACGGAAAGGGCAATATTGGTTTAAATGTGCAGTGGTTTTATTTATTTTTGTTAATATTCGTATTAGTATTAATGACAAGCAACTTAAATACATGTTGGCGCAAAGTTACCTTATTAGAATAGCACAGTCAACGAACATCTGCTTACAAGTTTTGCGCCACCCGTAGCATCATCAGTGAATTTAAAACTTTTAAACAACATTTTATGAAACCAAATTAGAATCTTACTGCCATACTCCGGGCGAGTCATAAACTTTTGTCCTCTTTATTTAGACTTCAGTTCCGACTGTCTTTGAGCTATAAAGTAAATTAATCTCAACAAAATTTCACACTTCTGTTAAGCCGTGGGTTATTACGAGATTGTTAACTCCAGCAAGAAGCACCTCTAACAGCCAACAAGTTCCGGATTAATTACGCAAAATTCTTACTTTTAATGGTTCCAGTTTGAAGTTAAAACAAAACAATACAACTTAAATTAGACGGAGAACAAACGAGATATTGTAATCTTGAAGTTGCGGCAAGTAATTTAAAGTTAACGTGATATAACAGAGCCTTCGGGAAGGATCGCTGACACGTTTATTGGCTTCAGTGGGAAACGTCGATGACTTATTCATTGATTGTGATTTAGTTGGTTCGAATGGGCCGGTTCAGTTAGTTTTTCGATGCTATTCCGGTGGAGCGACAATTGGAGCAGTGCCATAAATTGTATGTGAAATGTTTTCATCGAGCTATGAGGGTTGAAAATATATTGTACGGATTTATTTTTCGTATATTGCTCCGGTATGGCTTTACTGATATATAAATGAATGGTATTTTTTAAGATTTTCTATTCAGTATATCTTTTTTAATAAGTTGCTATTCATTATAAAACTAAAAATGCAATAAACACTTTGCAGTCCTTAACTAATAAATAATAATCTCTTTTTTTCATAATTTATAACCAATACTCGTCAAAACCAAGTTTCTTAGTATGAAGTACAAAATCTTTGTTTGTGCGTATTATTAAATCCGTGGGAATTAATTTGAAAAGGTGCGTGTACGAAGCCGGATTACCTCCAAAAGTCTACAAACACGAGTTCATCCGTTACAACGGAAATTGATTTCGGAATTTGTTAGCGCCGCGTATGTAAATCAGTTGGAGTTGTTTTGAGTTTGAAAGGATATTGTTTTATCATATCCACAACGATCGATTTCATAAATAAATTTCAGTTGAATACAAAGATATAAAGTTATTTTTTCGCTCTTGGTTTTCTCCGCGTTAAGGCCGCCTGGGTAGGTACCACCGCAAAGTTTATTTCTCCCCCCAAACAGCAATGTAAATGCACTGTTGTATTCCGGTTTGAATGACATTGCAGCCAGAGTAACTACTGGACATGAGACTTAAGTAAGAAAGAAAGAAAGAAAGAAAAAAGATTAATTTGTAATTCATGTTGTTTGGTTTTACTAATATACATGTGCGGTCGTATCGCTTAAAATCAGGCGAATGGCATGATTGTCTCGCCATTCACTGAAATAAAAAAAATGTATTTGACAGCCTCCGTGACGCGTTTGGGTGAGCAAAATTAACCTACCCTATTTTGTCGTAAAACTTATTCCTCTGATCATCATGAAAATCCAACAATAACTTACATTACAGGCTCTTCAAGTACCAACAAGCAAAGACAAATCACAATTTCTACCGTAACCGCCATAATCCCCATAAAAATGTCGCGGAACAATCACACACCGGCTTTAATGTAATAAAGTGATGGGAATTGTTTCACTCAGTTAAAGGCTTAATTTTGGGAGGAGGCTTATCGCAGTAATTCAGGAGGGACCGTTAGAGTTTACCTCCTGTAGTACTCTGAATTATGTTAACTTTTGTTTTGGATTAACTGCTAAAGCTTCGCACGCAGTTAATTAGGATTAGTGACGCACTGGTTTATTGTGTGCTAGTTGAATTACATTTCGGTTATAGATGCATGTATTAGCCCATATACGTCCCACTGCAAGGCACGCGCGTCCTCTACAATCGAGATTACGGTTGATAGGGTTTAGGCCGTATAGTCTACCACGCTGGTTTATAGTTTTTCAGTATTGTGTTTCGGTTATAGTATTTTAAATTAAAAGAAAATAGTCACAAATAGTCCTGTCTCCATTTAAAAAATACAAGTTTCGTGTTCTATGCATCTACAAGTGAATTGTAATACACACATACCAAGTATTGCAGGGGAATTCGAACTCGCGGTTTAGTTACAAAGCCAGCGTTTGAACCTTCCGAGTCACAAACAATTGGTTTGAATTGAATTTTCAGTTGCAACAATCAAGAAGTTCATTTATACTTCATCCAAGTATTGTGCATGTTCGTTGGCGGCAGTGATCGCTCACCATCAGCTGACCTGTTTACTCGATAGCCAGATCTATTTAAAAAAAAAGAAAATCTAATGTAAACGAAAATAAAGAGATAATGTTTTTCTGCGATTTCATCGAAAATCACTCGACATTATAACAAATGAGGCCAAATAACATAACATCACACGAAAAAGCTTAGTTAAGTGTCCGAGTACTATTGACTTTACTCAACCTCAGTGTACCTGACATTTGGTTTGATCCTAAAATAAATAAGACACGTAAGCCTCCATTTTAGCAATTCAATTTTCCTTTTTCGTAACGTAATTCGAACTAATCCATTTTACGTCGTGTAATACGGTTGTGTCGCTGTGAGAGATACCAATACCTTCGATCCGTAGGGAATACAAGTATTGAATTCAGCTGCTTGTTACCTTTTATGGGTAATGACACTTTTGGGGTCTGTCAGGTTCAGGATCTTTTAATGTTAGATAACAATAAATTTATCCAGCTCTTGTAATATAATCGGGTTTAATCGATACACCGAGATAAATATTTCATAACACGTTCGTTTGATTTTAAAATATTTGGGATGTGCACAAAATGCCACGTACTTTTTGATACTCGTGATATAGTAATAGACAAGTATCTAATTGTGGCTTTTAATACTTTTTGATGTAAGCATAAAGAACGGTTCAGATCAAAACGAATTGCAAATTAAAGAACTAAACATTAACCTGATCAGATTTTTGAACTTTTGTTTAAATTAATTAAATCAGCGTTTTAAACCTTGTACGTATGTAAATCAAAACTCATTTTATCACGTCCAATGTTAAATTTCATTGGACCACACATTCTCTCACCCGTGATGGACCCTCACGCATTCGAAATCCGATTACCGCCTAATTGTTTTAAATTTGACCCGTGTACATGACGGCCATTTTGAAACTCGCCGTCGATCGTCAAAATTATATAGCGCAATTCTGTGAGGTGTCCTTTCCGAGTCCTTTGTTGTATTGTTATATTAAATTATCTATAACAGGGATATCCCGGTAAATTATTTAATTTGGCAGCACAAAGGGTCTCTTGGGCTCGTAAAAAATGTTATGAAATGCTCTTTTTATGCTGGCAAGAAATATTTTTCGGGAGGGTTTTTCGCCCGGGTCACATAATTAATGTTAATCCTTGTGGATTTTATTAATTTGTGCGCATTTGGGAGGTTTTTTGATTTATGAATGGAATTAGAGTTTAGGCTTACCGTATATGTGGTAGGTGAATGCCAACATTAGTATATTAACTGGGTTATTTTAAAATTCGTACAAAAATTCGTTTATTAGAGAAATCATTTTGTCCTTTCATTTGGAATTGTATATACTCATTTTAGTATTTATCCCGAAAAAAAAAACCGGCCGTATCTACTGAGAATCGAACCTAACGATCGAAACTTATTTAATTATTTTTCTATTTAGAGCAAAGACAATCTGCCTCTACAGCATAAACCAACAAATTAATAAAGTAATTCATAAAAATGATCTATATTTAAATTGTTACAATAAAAATACTTACCATTAAAATAACAACAAAACATTTCTAATGGCACATAAAAATATCTCCACGCAGAACCGCGTCGCGATGTGTGCTTATTCCGAAAGGTTACATTAACAATGTAAATTCTCGGGGCTGGCTATTACGGTATTATTAAAATAG
Source organism: Deilephila porcellus (assembly GCA_905220455.2). Taxonomy (NCBI): domain Eukaryota; kingdom Metazoa; phylum Arthropoda; class Insecta; order Lepidoptera; family Sphingidae; genus Deilephila; species Deilephila porcellus. Next base: position 15,423,562 of record LR999977.1, on the reverse strand, counting down.
GCCCCATACTTCTGGAAGAATTTGTTAATATAAGGTAATGAGTTTTAGAGGCCATTTGAGAATTTCTTTAAAGGCGTCTTGTGAATTGACGTGGCCTGGCCGTGGTATTTTTCGTACTTCTATGAAAAAAAAATATATACTTATGTTTGTTCGTATCTTTTATATTATATCGATACTTTTAAACAGGTGAATTTAATTATAAAAAGGGAGAATGATACGTCTACATTAGCAAATACTTTAAACCATAAGAGGTAAATTCGGGGTTATTCACAAAATAAATTCGGCATTATTATTACAGATAATATTATTATGTACCAAAACTTATTCTCGATAATAAAACCTTAAATAAATCAACACAAAAATTAATATTTATTGAACATCAAAACTAGACTTGATTAAAAAATAAAATAAGAAACCGTTTACAATAAAAATAAAGTTATTTGCATGCTAAAGCAATACAAGTTCAAATAATGTCAATCCTAAGTCAATAACATTTGGATTAAATGAAAAACTCGCAGCACGCACAGACATAACACGTCCTTTCAATATCGATCCATTTTACCAAAGCTACTAATGTTCTATTCCAGAAATTACAGTAGGTCGTAAAAGAGCAAACGTTTTGCATACAAAGCAATACTTTATTAATAGAAGAAAATTCTGAAACAAAATAAAGAAAATCATTTTACAGATTATGCGAAAGAGTCCTTTGTGCTTACAAGTTCAGTCTATCACATTCGACCATAATTGCTTTGTTTTGTAGTTTTATAAACCTAAATAAACTTTTAAATATTTAGTATTGGAAGTGCCTTAATGTTTTTACACTAAAATTAATTCCTAAAATCATTAGAAAAATAAGTTACGCGCAAACATACGTTAACTGGTGGTAGGTATCTCATATGTGAGAGGCCACCTGGGTAGGTACCACCGCAATGTCTACTTCTCCCGCCAAACAGCAGTGTAAATGCACTGTTGAGTTCCGGTTTGAAGGACATTGCAGCCAGAGTAACTACTGGACATAATGAGACTTAACATCTTATGTCTCAGGATGGCGAGCGCAGTGGAATGCCAAACGTTATATTTGTAATTCATGGTGTTGTTTGGTATCGCTTACCATCAGGCGAATGGCTTGCTCTTCTCGCCATTCATTGCAATAAAAAAGAACTCGTGTCTGTATTTCCGAACATTGAGTTTATGTCCGTCCCAAGATACGGAACGTACAGAAAGGAATAAGTTCAAAACATAAACTCTTCCTTCTCAAAACTCGGTTAAAAGCCAACATTGTGCGACCCATTACTTTATGATAACAAGTATTGAGCGAGGAAATTTGATGACAGAGTAAAGGAACTTCATTCCCCATAGTAATGCGTTGGTCCTTTGTGCTTGAGATGTGAGCAATAATTCCGTATAAACAATAATGTACCAAAGGGACGCCCACGGTACAAAGGATGTTGGATAAATTTGCTTATAGTAAAAGGATGTGAAGGCGTATTGCTCTGTTGGTAACATATAGGGTTGTCTGTAATGTGTGATTGTTAGGAATATGGTAAAGTTTTTGTTAAAATAATATACTACAATCACACATACATATATGTATACAAAGGCTGCTGAAAAGTTTATCTCTTAATATAGTAATTTAACTGAATTTAAATAATTGAAATAAAACTATTTTTTACGGATTTTATCGCGATTTGGTTTAATATTTCATTTTTTAACTTGCCGATGTTTCGATTGCTTTTTAAACAATTTAGTAATTTTTGATCAAAATCTCAAATAAATTATTTTTTCACATAGTCAATAATTATAATTGATTGCTTACGCATGTGTGGTGAATTATTTCAATTCGCCTTTGATTTAAAAGAACAATATTGTATAGTGGATTATTGAGCCTTCAATAATCTCACTCAATAAAAAATAAAAGGACTTTTATTTATTTCATCCTCTTTTGTTGTTTTCAAAGGATGCTGCTTCTGTATTACAAGCCCTTTAGTAATCTCATTGACAGAACAAAACAGCCCTCGTCTATTTAATTTATTTTTTTGTTGGCTTTGGTACTATTTCAGTATAGACAGTATACCATGGTGTAACCAAAACCTTTAACCAAATTTTGCAATCATACATTTTGAAAACCAACACCACCATGCATAAATTAAGTGTCGACTATAAATAATGCAAAGTTCGCCGCAAATATTTCACCTCAAGCGTTTACAAGAAACCCTTGTTTGACAGTTGGCCAATCAAAGGGCCCTTAAGACGTTGTCTCCTTTGTATAGCCAACTGTTGATTTATTACAGTAAATTCTTAGTAAATATTAGTTCACTGAGCAACTATTTGTATATGGAGATAGTAATTAACAGTATATCGTGTTTCATTTTAATTTCTAACAACGTCCTCTGTGTTTGCTCAAAACATTACGAATAAAGTTATTCATTTATATAATCTCGTCAAGTGTTTAAAGGAGTTCGGTTCAACAAATGTTGAATAAAACCATATTAAGTTTCACGACTATTATATTATTGTAATCATATTTGTGTAATATTTAATCGGATTGTATGTTGGATTGTATCAAAAATTATACAAAAATAAGAATATTAATGTGGGACGTTGGCGAATTAAACTATAGCAACTACCACAATTATTGGGCGTGGAAAAGCTTTATTTCAAATATTCCAGTGAAGAAACATTAGTTCCTTCACAAAAATAAATCTACTGTCAATTATTAACTACATTCTAGGTATAAATTTTTCTTCACAAATAAAACATTGTAATTACGAATTTGGTCAAAGTGTCGGGCTAGATCTTTTAATTAGGTTAATGTTTTTTTTTCTCAAGGATGTTCGTAAAGTAAAAACGTCAATTTTAATTTATCAACTCATTTTACATTCCTGACGACGTAGCGTCTCCAATGGAAATATCTTAATGTAAATGAAATGGAATTGGCAAAATATTTCCCTCACTTCTCATTCAAGATCTGTGCAATTTACAAAAACCTGTGTTAAGTTCCAAACAAAATTATACAAGCGTTCGAGTTAAACATTTGGAATAAAGTTGCTGTAATTTGGTAATTACGTTATTATTTATTTATTTATTTAAATCTTTATTGTACACAGTAAAATAACATGCAGAAACAGAAAAAAAAAAGTACAAATGGCGGTCTTATCGCATAAAGCAATGTCTTACAGACAACCATGGGATGGATTTAAGAGAAGGAGAAAGAGAGGGCAGTGTAAAAAAAAGAATTATTATAATATACAAATTCATCTAAGTATACAAAGTGTCGGTGACATATTCACTTTTTTTGGGACCATATATAGGGTATCGCAATAGTAGTGCGTACACCAAATATTATTAATTTATCATCAACCGTTTAGCCACGGGATATTTTTTTATTTTTACACATTTAACCACCTGCTGTAGCGATTTGTCTAGGTCATTGACACAAACGGGTAATAAACGGCAAGTGCGAAAAAAATACAACTCGAGTGTTATTATTACAAAAATTATACCAATAATTGAATTTAGACTTAATATCTATGACATTAAAACTCATATTATGATTTATGAAATAAATGTCTTTCGAAGCGCAGTACGACGTTGCCAATTCAACATCAGAATGAGGCTAGGGTGGCAGCATACAATATCGATATTATCGATATAATTCAAACTTTATTATTGAAATTTCACATCCAAATCCCAAATTTATCCACAATATTAATAAAAATTGTTTTGGATACATAACAGGAGATACACAAAGCTCGCATCTACATTCCAAACCTACTTAAAATTGCAAATGGGTCATGTAGCAACATTCGCAAATTCTTTCAATATGAGGAATATTGAGACGCATTCTTTAACCTGCTGCTTAGAAAAAAATATTAAAATGACTATTCCTGTATCTTTCTTTTGGTGTATTGATTTCTACCGAGGTCTTTTTAGCACGCATAGAATATGTTTTGATAACTGTGTTAATTAATATGATTTACACATTTACTGTCCTAAAAGTATTTAAATATTAATAGTTTCAGATTATCATATTTTAATTTATCGATATTTATTGACGATATTTTTATGTTGCATCCCTAAACGTGTATCCATCCCCGCCATGCCGGCTCGGGGATTCCCCCGCGACGTTTGGGCGGTGTTGCAAGGTAATTACATTTCGTTCCGTAATTACACTAAAACTGTATTTGTACTACATTTAAATCAAACAATAGTATGCAGTTAATATCGAACATACTGCAATATGACTAAGGAGACAAATAATAAAGCTATTTTTAGCACTTACCTCCCGTTTATTGCTTCAAAATAATTTTATAGGGTTATTATTCACCGAGCCATCCGTAGTTTTTAACCACACCATGGAACGATATTTACAGTACTTTGTGACCGATAATTTAATAAAAGTGACACACACAGCAATTAACTATCATTTTACGAAATATTGGTGGTTTTTTAAAAAAGGATGTTTATTTTCGTTTACTATGAAAAAAGCCCAGTAAACGGTATAATCTACTGTATTTTACATCCGTCTACTGTATTTTTACGAAACTTCCACTGTAGTTTTGAAAATCTAACCTAGCAACACTGCGCTCGGCGATCGACGGGTCAAGGTTCGGGGGTCGGGGGTCGACGATCGGGCGTGAGGGGCAGGGGTGGGGGTGGCGAGTCGCGAGTCGGCGCGCGCGCCACTCGTCACTCGTCAGTGAGGCGTACATGTTTTAAGTGAATCTGTATGTGCTGCTCACAACTCATTAGGAATTACGATAGCATTTTATGTTCACGATGTCGTGATTTACAGCTTTGGAATACACAAATATGATTTTAATTTATGGCGAATGCCAACAAAATTCAGCGCGAGCTTTACGACCGTATCGAGAAAGATATGCTGCCTCACGCAGATGTCCCGCAAATTCGAAGATAGCATGTTCATTAGGGTTAATGGAGGACCGTTTGAACAATAGAAAATTTTGTTTAATTGAGTTGTAAGTTATGTTTGGTGGCAGTAATATTTCGCGCGACGTGCTATTTTTATCCACCGGCGCAAAATTAATAGTTTCTGAGTTTGTGTATGCATCATAGCTCCCAATTCAATGAAAAAATGTTGATTAGTTTTTTTGTGTAAATTGTGACTCAGCTGAGAGTGCTTTATTGAATTTCTTATTCTACGAATAAAACTACGCCTAAAAACTACAAAGGAATCACCGCGCCGACGAAAAAAAGCGCTGTTGCCGCTCTTATCCTCGGGTCAAATGAGGTCAGTAAATACCTTATAAAGCGTGTTTTATTTAAATCCAATTATTTTATTATTTAGTTTGTTTGAAAATTTCATTTTATCAATTTTAATGTGATATAAAATCTAATCATTTTAATTTGTTTTTATTTACTTTTTATAATGACCTTGTGATTTAAAGTCATTATGACATCAACACTTTGTATAATGCAGTGAGAATTGTGTGTTTTATTTCATGAATATTATGAATTATGTGAGCCTTGTCCCACATCCGGACCTGAACCGTGATATCTTGTGTCATGGCCGACTACATCTCTACAGGATTTTTCTATTATCAATTATTTATACTTTTTTAGTTAGGTCTTTTGTGAATTTTGTATTTTAGTTTTTTAAACTACTATTTATTTAAGTCTAAACAAAAAATCTAACGTTTTATTTTAAATTAGTTTTAGTTAATTATATTTTCACAGAATAACGTTATTTTTCTAGTGAATAACGCGAACCTCTTAAAAAAATTAAGATAAAGCTTCGAATGAAGGTTTTAACGATAAAACAAAATTTTATTGCTTTCACCTCAAATTACGCAAAGATAATATTAAGTTGCCGTCTTTGTTCTTTTATCTGAGGTGATTACTTTTTTATTGAATTTCTCTGTTATTTTTTGTTTTACGTTTGTAACTGCTGCTTTTTTAATGTCTCGGACAACGACTGACTGGGTTAACAATATTCATTTAACACGATTTACAGCTTCAAGTCATTATTAGTGGTCCCCGAAAAAACAAATGAAAACGGTTTTCGTTGTTGAATGTCAAATATTGAACTTGTACACAAATAATAATTACTTTGAGAAAATAGAGAAGGTATTAATACATAAATGTGATAGAGGCTTGCCAAATAAAAAAGCCAAACTGATTATATGTTTATGCAAGTTATCTTAGAGGCACAGTTAACATTCCAGACGAACCTCTTTTTTCGTGCTGTACTTAAAACACTCACAAAAGCCTGATTTTACAGACTCCGTGGCGCAGTCGGTTGGACGCCGGCTAGGAATCGACAGACCGCGGGTCCGAAAGAAATGTTTGTGTGAACCACAAGTATTTGTTTCGAGTCTGGGTGTTTGTGAGACCGAAAAGTCTCTCGTAGTTCCTGATACCACATTAGACTCGATCTTAGTGTGGGGTCAGGGCTATGTTGTGACTATAGGGTGTATTTATTATTAATAGCACTGCTGTCAATTTAAAATCATTGTTGTAAACTCAAAAAAGAAAATTTCATGTTTCATGTAATGTTTTTTATAAAACCGCCTATCAACTAACCAACATAAGTTATTTTACAACAATTTGCAAGCCAATGATTGATGATCCACTCAATAGTTGATTACCATAGAAACTATGAGCCCCGGTGTATACAGCGTGCTACCGTCGCTTGTACTCCATCAATAAATCAAGCACGTCAAGTATATTAACACAACACGTATATAATGGGACATTAACGAGCCGTCATCGAACGTATCGGCACACGGACACTAAATTGCCGAAATGAAACGATGGAATATGGCCACGTGTCGGCTTTGAGTCGCGTTTATTGTCGTGCTCGCGACGATAAAAATTTATTCGCTGTAAATTGTGACAGACGAGTAGTGATGGGATTTCGATGGTTTTGTACATTGACTTAGTTTTTGGGAGATATCTTAGAAGTTAAGTAGAAGAAATAACCTACTATGTACTTGATTTCGTGGGACCATAATTGTTTTTTTAGTTAAACAATAATGATAAATATGTATGGACTAGCATGCATGTTTCATAAGCATTTAAATCAAAATCGCTTTACAATATTAGCAATATCATTTCTAGAAGTAAAATAGATCCATATAACTTATCTAAGGAAAAGTGAGGATCAGGCTCTTTATACTACAGTTCAATAGTTTTATGTTTGCAGTACACTTTTATAGGTTGGTAAAGAAATTAATTATGTATTTTCAGTTTAAAAAACTGTCATATTTCCAATTTAAATAACTCTCCCCAAATTATACCGTAATACCGTAAGAAACTGCGTCATATATCGACGAATTCCATCACTACGGGGTGTGGAGTTGTAAATCTTTCTGCGGCATGTTACCGACGTAAAATATTTTACGCGGACATAAAACACGCGACACATTTGTGAAACGGAATATCACAATCATACAATTACAATCGAAATATAAAGTAATATCGGAGCGATTTCACTGAGTTATTGCCTTATTAAAATTCTCGTCAAGTACATATTTTATGGTTTATGATTCTCGATTTGATACACTGTTTTGGGCAAGTTTTTTGACGTGTTTTTTAGAATGGTCAAACTTTATGGCTTTATTATGAAACGATTTTGGTATGATCTACATAAATATGTCTTGTTAGTCTAGTGGCAACATGTACGGGTTATTAAACTTGGAGTATTAGGTTCCATTCCTTAAAAATAATATAATTTAAATGAATATTGTATTAGTTTCTCGGGTCTGGAATTTGTGCCCAGGTCTCGTCAGGTTCGACTTTGATTGACTATGAGAAGGGCATTAGATTTGGCGAACTGTGAGTTGTAATAGTGAAGCCTTGGCCCATATCTTCCGAGATACAGGCGTGGGTTTATGTATGTATTTAATTTTATAAATATATCTAAAAACGCCTGCTAAATCATGTCCTGTTTTACAATAAAAAATTCTTGATCAGAATAGTTAAATAAAATAGAAATAGAATTAGAAAATCAAAGCTATCATAAAAAAGAACATGTCATTTTAAAACAACTTCGCTAGCAAAAAAACAACGGACAAATCAAACACGCGTTAAAAACACTTCAACCCCAATAAATATATTTAAAATAATTCTAAACAAATTCCAATTGGAAGTGTAAATTAGAGCGATAATATTCAAATCACGGCGCGTCCAAAAATTCCCGGGACGAAGACTCTGTGTAATTGTACGTCACGTTAATATTCATGGACTATGACGTCAAACCCTCTCGACCCTTGATTTAATAACGCGATATTACCCAACCATAACGCTCAATAACTGGATACACTTAATTTGCGTCGGGCATGTGGGTTCCGTGGTGGCTTTTTAAAGTGGCTGAGGTAAGTGATTGTGATGGGTGGTAATTATATGGCGAATATACGTATAGAGATTCGATTATTCTCAGACGATTGTCTTTTGCTATGCAGGGTATATCAAGACTGCGACCGAAAACGAATCCAGATGATAGTATCAGTGACTTCAGACACAATTAAAGTAAAAATTTCGCAAAAAAAAACTTTTTTTGTAAGTTTTTACTTATCGCAGTTTTCCTAAAATAATGATGTAGACCTCCTTATTTTTAAACACTAAATGGTACCTAAAGGTTCAAATTATTATTTTTGCAAAAACTAGGTATTTACCACCTAAATAAGATGATTTTTAAAAAATTCTAAAAAAATATCTGTCGCTGTTTTGGTGAAATTTTAATTTTATTTGCATCGCATCTGTAACCACTAAAACTACCACCTCGCTTCGTTTTCGGTCGCAGTCTTGATATACCCGGTATAACGTAAACTGAGCCGACAAGTTAAATTGATTCTTCATGTTTCGTTTAAGGTATCTATAGTGTAAAAGGAGTAGGAATACGTGGACAAACTGTAAAGAAAACCTATCAATTATAAAAATAAGGGTAATCATTTTAAAAATGTACTCGTAAAAGAACGAAAGGTAACGTCGAATGGAAATTAGTTTATATCCGTCACAACATTCATTAGTAAAGTCCTGTTATCGACTTTTGTTAGGACTTATTTTATCAATCATTGTTGAAGATGTGAGAAACTACTTAACAGAATAAGCTATCACATATCCTCTCTCATTGCACATAAAGTTTTATTTAACGCATCGAGAACTACTCCGGGAATCCAATCTAAAAATGAAATTACAAACTCACAGTTAATTAAGAAAATGACCGAAGAAAAACGAGATCGTGTTGGCGGGTTTTTTCACAATTTTCCCGAGGAAAAGTTGGCAGGTTTCTTAATGCCAAAGTTGGTGGCACCTGTAATTGTCCACTAACTTTGTAGTTAGCACTCGGAACGGACTGGCATAAATACCAGAAAACCTTTCCGAATGTACTTATGTTCTGGAATTGTATTGTAGTGGTTACAATATGTTAAAACTTTGGGTAATGCTGAAAGAGTTCGAAAATGTTATTGGTATCTGAAATAAATTATTTTTATGATGTCTTTTACGGTAACATTATAGAATAAATGAAAATAAAGTACCAAGAAGCAATTGTGATCGTGTAGGAAACAACTTTCGCAATTATGGAAAGCCTTTTGTGTCCAGTGTATGTATCTGGCTTTAACCAGGCGAATATAATGTTGTCAACCGTGGAGAGAAATGAAAGTAAGCCGCCATGAAACTATTATTCAATCATCTGGAATAGATATACAAAACCTATTATAATATTATTCTGCGTGTTGTACATACATACATACATACATAAACTTACGCCTTATCCCCGAAGGGGTAGGCAGAGGCGCCACCAGGACACCCACATTTCGCCTTGTATGTACCGTCCCACGATGTGATAGAGGGCGAGCCTATCACCATATCGGGCAAAACTTCCTGACTATGGGTTGATAATGAATAGAAAAATCCAATATGTTTGCCTGGGACTCGAACCCGAGACGTCAACTTTGTAACCGCACCGAAATACAACTACGCAACCGAGGCAGTCTGCGTGTTTTAATATATCTAAAAACAGCGCATTAGTAGAGTTTTAATGTAAGACCTAAGAGATGTGGCTATAATCTGGCAAATAAAGAGTAAATTAGAAAAAGAAAATGTTTTTGAAATCCGACTACTAATACATAACCGTGTATTTTAATGGCAATTCCAATTCCCTTTGCACTGCATACAAGCGATTTTTTAATTCGCTCAGAAAATTCCCGAATGCAAATTAGCCTAATTAGAAAGGAATTAAACCGACTCCGCTTAAATCAAGTTCACGAAGTTTTTTGCTAGCAAATGTACGCATTGCAGTCTGACGCGTAAATCAGCTGTGTTACTCGATTTGGGTGATGAGGGTTTTTGCCCACTAGAATAAAATGACCATGTTATGAAGGTATCAGGTAAAAATATTATTTTTATGAATAACTATAGAACGTTGCCTACTAGACCGTATTATTATAAGCCGGTGGCGTTCCATAGCAATTCTTCTCCTTCTACAGCCACAAGAAGTTTACTGCTGATAATAGGCGCTCTACAACGAAAAGTTGGAAGCACCCTGCATGCAGAGAGTTCTTGTAGCCTTTATTGTGTTTTATATATTCATCGTCTCTGAAACTTGAGGGTGGGTGGTTTTGTTAATAGCTTTTGGCAGGCAGACGAGCTTGCGGCCTGCCTGATGGTAAGCAGTCACCGCAGCTCATGGAAAATGGTGAATGGTGTAGTGGTCAGATTACGTATGGTAAAGTTTTCCAATTTAAATGTAAATCAACTTACGCTAATTGGAATCGTATCGGGCGTTGTTATGGCTAATTTTGTTTATTAATGGTAGTAAATTCTCCGTAACAACGATTGTATTTTCATGGACATTGCTCGGACTTAATAGAGACCTTTCAGTAATGAGAGTTTATTTGTGTGTAAAATATTTAATGTTGTTTGTAATCAATATGTTAAGTATGTTAATGGGACTATATTTACATTTCACGTAATTAAGGTATTCGGTCCACGCAGCTCAATAGATGTAATAAGATCCAATGGTGACATGCAACAGCTCTCACTCCAAATAAGTAACAAGTCTTGTGATGTTTCAGGAACCTACATCGACTTTTTAATCTCTTTAAACTCAGTTAAAAATATGTCTCAGTGCGAGATTTGAACCCACGAACTCTCGTATGCGGTCGCAGTCTTGATATACCCTGTATATATCATTGAGGTAATGTGTTATGAATATTATAATTCATAAGTATTACGTATAAAAAGTAAAATATTAAAATCAGTCCATATACGAGTATTATGTGGGAGCTATGATGGGACTCCCAGAAAAATAAAATTCGTAAAATCAGAATTAAAATTACATACATTTTTTTTCTTGGTGCTTAAAGACAAAAAATGATAACCTATATGTTTATTTTATTCTATATTAATGATAATTTTAATATTCATTTTAATGTTTCGTATTAATATTCCTCAACAATAATAAACCCGAGAAACTCATCAAAATATATCGAATAAAAGAAACAATTGTAAAATCATTTCGACAACTTTTAAAAATTCGGACGAGTTAATTCAACACTACGTACATTTTAAACCGTTTAATTGCATTTTTTCAGCAACACATTTATAGTTGTATAGTCTATCCCGCTCTAGCACTTGTGTAAGTGTTGCTATCTCGCTCACAATTTTTCACAGCAGGCAATTTCCTTGTTACCCGTTTTCTTTTATAAAATGGCAGGTAATGAAGGTAACGAGGTTGCTCTCTCGCGTTTATCTTCACGGTGAATGCACAAGCGGCGGACAATACAAGCCTTTATATAAAACTGCAATGTCAGGCCCACGGTAATAAAGCCAGGTTTTTGTGAATTTTTAAACTGAGTTTTAATCTTTGGAAGATAATAGTGGGAAGATATTACAATGTATTGCATATATGCACATGTTTTTTATAATCTGACTTAATCCATGACGTATAGTATTATTTGTGAATAATTAATAATAATTGTGAATATAATATCCGTAAGATAAAAGCGTATTGCATATAATTTTCTAAGTATGGCTCTTCTATAATCTGACTTTCTTAATTGGGGTATTCTATATATCAGCCCATTTATGATGTCCCACTGCAGAGCACGAGCCTCCTTTACAACAGAGAGTACGATTGAGAGGGGTTAGGCCATATAGTCCACCACGCTGGACATTGAAGTATTAAACTAAGAAAATATAACGTCAATAACTATTTCACAGTATTACTGGTAAGTAAGTTACAGAAGAACCTTTTTAATCCTATTTTTCATTTTAATATAACATGGCGCAGTCAGTTGGATATTAATATTATAAAAAAGGTATTTTATAAATTACTTATCAGCACTTTAAAGCTACAGTTTAATTTGTCGTAATCAATAATCTTAACTAGCAATGTAATACTATGCTATATGGCAGCCTCCGTAGCGCAGTTGGTTAGACGCCGGCTGCGAAACGAGAGGCCGCGGGTTCGATCCCCGCATCAAGAGAAATGTTTGTGCGGCCCACAAATATTTCTTTCGGGTTCCAGACCCGTGTTTGTGAGACCGAAAAGTCTCTCGTAGTTCTGATACCTGCGACACAAGACTTAATTGATCTTAATGTGGGGTCAGGACTATGTATGTGACTGTTGGGTGTATTTATTTATTTATTTATTTTTATTTTAACATAACATCTAACCACATTAATATACGTCAAGCCTTATGTAGTAAGGATGAAAATAAAGAGCCTTTTCGGCCTCACGAACATCCAGCGACTCGAAACAAATACTTGTGAGGCACATAAACATTTTTCCGTGAAATGAACTCGCGGCATCACGTTTTACAGTCGAAGTCCATTGATATTTTTCGTCGAAATAAAGTAGGTCAAGCTAAACCCAAAATTAAACCAAACGTGCATGGATTCACAAGTTGTATAAGTCTGTTTTTTCTCAAAACATAATGCTTATCTTATGTAAATCAGTTGCAAATGGTATCGCCGTGTCTCCCGCCAGCACGCTGCTGAAGCGATTCGGAGCAAGTTTAAAACGTTATTAAGATATCGCAAATATACAGTAAGCACGCTGCTTGGCTCCTCCTTAACGCAGTCGGATTGTGTTTGTACACATCGCGGGTGTAATTTACAGGCGATAGCGAATTTAAAATATGCTTTATATTAACTACTGCGAGATTATTTTTGTAAGCAAGCCTTGTCAGGAGAAGCTAAAAACCTATTTATATGTTACTTATTAATTTAACCTTTTCGTTCGTTTCGGGTTAAAGACAAGGTTGACATCCTCGGAGACTCGCTGAACTTTAATGTTCGGTGACATTACAATGTGTGCCATTGTTAATTAAGGCTTACATTCTGGCTTTGCAGTATCGCGTGTGAGGACGGGACAGTTTGCAGAAAGTAAAAAGCAAATGGCTATGACTTACTCTGAAATCTTGAATATCGTAATTGTTATTAGAGGATAAACGAGGCAAGGTGTGTCATGTGTGAAAAGGAAAAACCTGCAGCAATTTATTTTATTAATACAATTAGGATTTGCCAGTTTTTCTAAACCGATACAAATTTCGATATTATTTCTATATCAAATTCTATATCATTTATATATGATGAAATTTTTTGGAGACTGTCCCGCCCTCACACCCGCCACTGCAACTCCTGTAAGCCAGGATCAACAGTGGCACGCATTTTAATGACACTGAGCATTGAAGCTCAGCGAGTCTCCGGGAATGTCTAACTTGTCTTTAACCCGCAACGAAATCAATCAAAAAGTTAAATTAATAGGAGGAGTTGGAAATATATAATATATATGATGAAATTAACAAATATGTGAATTTCTGAATTTTATTGCCTTATTTGAATTTCAAACACAATTATGTCCTTTAGTATAGTGCAAAAGACTGATACCGGGTCTAATAATGATAATTATAGGGATAATGGCCAAGAAAAATATAATAGTCGTGATGAAAAGTCCAGCGAATACCGTGAGATTCTATGATGCATCCCGCGACATATTTATCTTGGGGAGAACTATGTCCCGGATTAAACTATCGGTGATAAGACTAGAGATTAGAATTTGCCACTCTAGTTGATCTCTCAAATCGCTTATTCCTCATACCTTGCATCCCTTGAGTCCATTTGCTTAAGACGACTTTCCGGACGGCAGCGACGCTTTCAGCTTTAAAACGAAAGACGAGTGCGTCTGCACACCGCGAGACACTACTAATGATATTAAAATATGCACAGAGAGAGCACAGTGCCTCGTTAATGTGTTTAACATACAAACCTTACATTTTTGTATGGGATTAGTACACGACTAAGAGCAAATGACGTGAATAGTGATGAACACTTCGAAAGTGGATGAGATGAGCCAGAAAAAAGTAAGAGAGATGGTAAAGATTGTTGGGTTTCAGGTGATCTCATTCACCGATCGAATACGATACAAAAACACTCAGTTGCAGTGGGATTCCTGAGGTAAAAAGGAGCTTGTCTCCTCTATTTATTCTAGACTGCTCTCTCTTCCTTTCCTTTTCTTATATCCATCTAAAGATAAGAAGAAATGAACCAAGGATAAGAAATCGCCTAGAGCGATAAGACCGCCATCTACATTTTTATTGAAATTCGTAATATTTCTTAAGTTCTTTTATGTGCAATAAAAATAAATAAAAATTACCAGAGACCCAACAATCTATAATTTCTTCTCGCCTCTTGCCCTTCCTAAGGTCACTTATTTTCGAAGATCTGTAGAGTATTTACGAACCTCAAGGTTTTTTAAGTTATGGGCGATATCAGTATTACTATTATTATCACCAAGCGAATCGCTTATCCGTTCGTCAGTCCTGTGCTGTAGAAAAAAAACAGATAATAATAAATAATAATAAACACACCCAACAGTCACATACATAGTCCTGACCCCACACTAAGATCGAGTCTTGTGTCGTGGGTATCAGGAACTACGAGAGACTTTTCGGTCTCACAAACACCCAGACACGAAACAAATACCTGTGGTTCACACAAATATTTGTTTCGGTGCGGGGATTGAACCCGCGGCCTCTCGTTTCACAGCCGGCGTGTTACCAACTGCGCTACGGAGGCTGCTGGATACAAATATATTTTTAAATTTTTGATCCATGTACTACTCAGCATATCACTGAGTATCCGAGATAAAGCCTAGTCTTTTAGTAAAATTCATAAGCCCCGCACGTTCCTCTGAATACCGAGATTATTTCAGATATTTTGTTAAATTACATTCTTCGTTGAACTTCGCTTCATTGTAGTTAAATATTTAAGACCTTTCCAGTTTTTCAACAGAAACGATTGCGTATGTAATTTCAGAATAAACTTGTTTTGTAGAAATACTTTTAGGTTGGAAGCCTGAACAGAGGCTTTTTTGTTAATTTATTAAAATTCTGCTGTAAACGTTAAATATATTTGGTTTTATAAAAAAAAAAACAGTTTTTCTGGTTTTGTGTGTATTCATATACCATCACTATTTACGTGTATATACATTTTAATAAACTATACTGACCGTTTTCTTTTTCTACCGGCCCTTACTATATAAACTTATATAGCGATAATGAACTACAAAAAGGTATGGTATAACTTCGAGAAACCAATGGTGTGTGCCTTGAGGCTGACCAACGACCACCGGCTTGCCAATTCGGTCATCATTCCCCTCCCAAATGAACTATTGCCCATATACCTTTTTATTCATATAGATAAACGAAGTTTAATTGTTAGTCGAAAATTGCTTTATTAAATTATAACCTAAGTGTATTAAGCATAGATTCGTTGAGTATAAAGTTGGAAACCCTCTTGATCCTCTGAGGGATTATTTCGGGCCTTTACACTGCAAATATATTAAGTTTTATGAGAACCTAACAGATAGTCTGGCTTCATTCAAATGTAATTAAGTTTTTAAATGTTTTTGTACTTCTTCCTAATTATTATCGTTGAGTTGATTGTATAACATATAAATAGGAATAAAATATTAAACTGACTTCTTTTTTAAATAATATGATGATTAGCAAACATTTTTAATCTCCATTACGCACTTCTGACAGTAGATTGCTATAAATCAGTTACAAAAATATATAATAATTGATCCTCCACGAACATAAACGCCTTTTGACTGCCTCGGTGGCGTAGTTGTACTACGGTACGACTACAAAGCTGAGGTCTCGGGGTTTTTCCAAACGCGTTTTTTCCAATATTTCCGAATAACTCCACGGAGAACAATTTAAAAGTTAACAAATTTTGGCAACCAACATTATATAGCCCACCACATTGAAAGTCATATTGCTGACGTCTGGCAATTTAATAAAGGGCTGGCAGAGTTTATTGATATTAATGGAACAGGTTTATGCAGAATCAGTAGGTGTTGGCCGACCTGTGTACGATTTAATCATCTTTTGTTTCCCTCAGGATTAATAAATCATAAACGTCGGGTTTCGCCTGAATAGATGGGGAAGAAGCGGTTTGTTCGACTGCCGTTCGTCCCTTTGATATTGTGATGTTAATTTGCGCTGTAAACTGTGACGGCCCGGGTGTGATTGGGTCTCTATAAGACTAGTTAAGGCGCGTCTGAGATTGAATTAGATTTAATGAGGATTTATTAAAATAGAAAAAATATTTGTAGATAAATATTATTTTTTACAAATTAGATCATATGTATATGTGCGATGTATACCCCGCTAAGCAGAGGACACTCCTTAAATAAGTTCGATTGAGTAGAAAAAGTAGCTCAATTTAAATTCTTGAATAATGTAGGAATTTAACTAAGTTGTATGTAAAAAGACAACAAAGGCGTAGATGGAAACAACTGTCTCTGTCTATGAAAGGAATGCGGATTTTTGGCTCTACATAAAGCCGCAACTTCAAAAGAACACGGATAAAAATACTTAAAGATAAGTACATGCACCATATCATCAAATCAACAGTGTACTAACACTAACAATTATGTCACAAATAAAAAATACTCCTACAAGTCCAAAACCCTGCTTATGAATATTACATACGCGATAAAATGAACCCCACTATTTCACCAAATTACCCTTACGTTAGTGTTGTGTAGCGCCAGAATTTATGGCCGTAGCTATACTCGGCCATCGTGAAATTTAAATTGTACGTTGAGTTTAGCGGTATATGCATAATTTACTAGAATATTTTATAGCTAACATTGCCTGCTATTTATACCTTAAGGATATACAATAGAAGTAATCGGTACTGAAAATTTGTAGCCCAGTGTAGCGCTTTCAGTGACGTAGCCATAATTTCGTAGCCGATCGGTAACGTTGACTTTATATTTGTCTAACTCACTTTTCGTAGCAAGGTCAGAGATGTAGCTGTTACGTAGCACCTCTTATATTAATGATTAATTGTAGCGTTAGGTACGCGAAGGGTGTTACGAGATCTTGCATTTTTTTTGCAAAAATATATTATTAGAATAAAAATTAAAGAATAGAATTCCTAGTGTAACTCGCACCTAAGATTGAATATTACATAACATAATATGAAAAAAATATCAAAGTCTACGACGAAACGTTTCTTCACAAGAAAAAAGCATATATTTGAGTTTTATTTTTATACCTCCGTGAATGAATGGCACAAAAAACATTACAGTCGAATAACGAGTCTTCCAAACCCAAGGAGCCATCTCCTTGACAATTCATTAGTAAATTTTCTCGCGTCTACCGCCACTTGGGTTTTATTACTTTTATTTTATTTCGACCAAACCACCCTTGTATTAACGACCCCTTATATCAGTAATCCGGCGCTTCCAATGACGCCGTTGGATCATATTTTCTTCGGCTTTTACAAAGTTAACATACAACTGATTTTACACCTTATCTTAAAGTGATAAGGTTGGTAATTAAATAATAGGTGTGCTGTACATGAGTTGCCAAATTTTACGACATCCACCGCTTACATATGTCTTGTGAATTGACGTCATAAAAAGCCCTACAGTGGGAAAAGCACGGATTTATAATAAAACAGTGGATTTACGCAGAATGCCAATGTAGGCTTAAATTTATTATATTTGAGGCTGGAATTGCGTGGAGAAACGCTACGTCTTGTCTGCTTCGGGAAATAAAATGGGGAGTAATGTGGGCTTGTGGAGTATTTAGCTCCGAGAATGCGACGGTTATTGCTTTTAAATGGCGGCAAATGAGAGCACATCTCAATATTAACTAGTCTATGCACAAGTTCTTCGAATACTGATAATCGTAGCTTCCAAGTATGGAGCGCAAAAGCTGTAGTTAATTCATAACATTTTTAATCCATCTTATAATCCGTGGAATTGCTGGATAAATGGATCCTACGTCTGCAAAGTATAAGCCATTGGTTAATTATTATTAACTTGGAATTACGAATTATTGTTTTAAGACGGAGGGTTTTTGGAGGGCCAATTGCACAAACTAACTTTGCCTATAGCTTTGACTTTATCAATGTCAATCCCATACATTTGTGACGTATTTGACATTGCTAATGTATGGAGTTGACGTTTTCAAAGTCAAAGGTATGGGTAAAGTTAGTTTGTGCAACTGAGCCTAAAACTGTAATATTTGATTTAACACCATACCAACCTAACAAAATATCAGAAGTGAATGAAAGTTATGTGTGTGTCAATAGATCATTATTGCCCACTAGAACGATGAAGAAAACCTTCGTAATGAAACCTCCATATATGAGAGATCTATAAAATAATTTCAAAGGTGTGCAATATCCACAAATCCATATTAAGTAAATTTGGGAAAAGCCAAAGCTCTTTTCAGTTGTAAACATCACATCATGGGACGGAACACACAAGGCAAAATCTAAAAGGTAAAACTAAATGGTAAATTCATTGAATTTTCGCAGTTTGTCCAACAATCAGGTATAAAAACCGTCGGGCTGGTATAAATATATCTGCAAAGATAGTTTATTTCTAAGTCAAGGCAAATGTTTGAGCGCTCCCCATCATATCGTGGGACGGAACATATAAGACGAAACTTAGGTGTCCTGGTAGCATCTCTGCCTACCCCTTCTGGGAAAAAGGCGTCTGGTATATGTAAGTAATAAGAGTCTATTATATTCATATTGTTTTGATTACCGTAAACATTACTCCAAAGATTGTATTACATCACAGATAAAACAGAATAAAATGTAATTCTCGTTCATGAAACTAAAGCAGGTACATGAAAGTTAATTTTTGGCAAGGAGCTCGGCCGGCTCACGTGTATGGCTGTACCTGTAATTTTTGGCAGGCGACATTATTAAAGTGGCGAGACGTGAGCGACTTACAAACGGACATACTTTCCTATTACATAACTAGTTCTATATACCGGGTATATCAAGACTGCGACCGAAAACGAAGCCAGGTGGTAGTTTTAGTAGTTACAAACACGATGCAATTAAAAATTTCGCCAAAACAGTGACATATATTTTTTTAGAAGTTTTTAAAAATCATCGTGTTTGGGTGGTAAATACCAAGTTTTTGCTAAAATACTAATTTAAACCCTTACGTACCATTGCGTGTTTAAAAATAAAGAGGTGTACATGTTTATTTTAGGAAAACTACGTATATATCACCCAAATACGATAATAAGTAAAAAATAAAAAATAAAAAGTTGTCGGTTTTCCTTGCGAAATTTTTACTTGCATTGTGTCTGAAGTCACTAATACTACCACCTAGCTTCGTTTTCGGTGGCGGTCTTGATATACCCTGTATATAATGTATATGTATACATGGAACTGGTTTTAATGAAGGCCAACTTAGGAGAGTTACACAGAGAGTACTTAAATTAATATTGACTTAGTAATAATACTGTTCTGTTGATACATAGGTTTCTTGTGTTGTTAAGGAAATAAGGGATAATTCAGCCATGTTGACCCGGTTGGTAGACTTCATACACCTTGAACTTGTCGATTTTGTATTTTTTTGTTAAATTCAGCGTCTGCAAAATCGCTTATTAAATTCCATTCAAATATAAATTGTATGTATATAAACTATTCTCGATTTTATCGCCATATTTTACTCGTAAGTTATAATTCTGGTATTTATACTTGTTGTGGTTCTAAAAATATTAATTAAACTCTACTTCATCATCATCATCATCAGCCCGTTGCAGTCCACTGCTGGACATAGGCCTCTCCCAAGTTACGCCACAGAGCCCGGTCTGCTGCTTTACGCATCCAGTCGCTGCCGGCCCTCTTGAAACTTTAAACTCAACTTATTTTATCAATATAATATTAGCAAATTTTAAACATGTATCAAGTAGCTTCATAAACCTTTCCCTCTACATTTAATCATAAATAAATAAATACACCCAATAGTCACATACATAGTCCAGTCCCCACACTAAGATCTAATCTTGTGTCGTGGGTTTCAGGAAATACGAGAGACTTTTCTATCTCACAAACACTCAAACATGAAACATGTGGATCACACAAATATTTGTTTCGCTGCGGGATCGAACCCGCGGCCTCTCGTTTCACAGGCGGCGTCTAACCAACTGCGCCACGGAGGCTGTCATAAGCAGTACATTAAAGATCTAGGCCATCACTAACCACTGTGAATATTAAAAAAGACAAATTCCTAATAAAATCGTTAACGAGGCGAACTCTGCAGGTTTTTCACAGCTCGGAGATTAAACGCGGGGCGAATACCCCGCGCGTCACCCCGTCAGACTACGGCGTCTAATGAATATTAATGATATTATATTTGTAGCGGTCAGCGCACGATAGATGGTGCAGCGATTTGATCAACATCTCAGGAAGATAAACAAAGAATTTTAGACAATGTTCAACAGTTTTTTTTTGTTTTTTTTTCGTTATTTATTTGGTATAAACACCGTCGGGCTGGTATAACTGTATCTCCCAAAGATAGTTTCTTCTAGACGGCCTACGTACTGTTGTTATTTAAGAGGCTCTCTGAGCAAATATCTTGCATTCAATTTCTGAATCAATACAAATGCTTGATCACCCCCTAAAACATCGCGGGACGGAACAATTAAGGTGAAACGCGGGTGTCCTGGTAGCACCTATGCGCCTACCCTAGGCGTGAGTTGATGTTTGTATGTACAAAGCTTGATTGATCCACAAATATTCGTTTCAGGTCTGTATGAACAAAAAGTCTCTTATAGCTTCTGATAACCACATTGTTACACATCTTATTGTTGGTTCAGGATCATAGTCCAACATACTATGTATACAATGTATGTTTTTATTAGATGTATTTAACATTAAGTTTGCAGCGGTCACCGCACAATACATGCAGCGATTTGGATCGATAAGCTCCCCAAGTTCGGATGAAACTGTTGAAAAGCTTCCGGTTTACGCCCGGCCCGCAAGTGTTGTTGCTATCCTCACTGTTACAACTATTGTCTGAGGGTTATTGTGGTGCTAAAATGTTTGTGAGCGGAGCGGGAAAAAATAACTAAGCAGACTGGCATCATTGTGATGAATCTCGTAGTCTTTTATGGCCAAAATTTTTCGTTCGAGTATAACAGTACTACTGATCCTAGATGATTGCTGTACATTTTTGTTATTTTATTGTTCGACAAGGTCACTGTGACGGGATTTCCGCCGATGCATGGTAATAAAATACATCTGGGCGGTTACGAATATCCCATCATCACCGAATACAGATGTTTTACCAAAGAATACATAACTATTTTTTACCTATACGCCAGTGACATATCTGCAAAAATATCATTTTTGTTTTAAAAAGTCCGAAATATTAAAATATTTTGTGCTTATAAATCGCTCCGCTTATCCACCGTGGTCATAGCGCAATAATTACAGCCACATCTAAGCTACAGCGCGGAACCGATTGTTCATACAATACGGTGAAATTAGACGCCGCCTGCCGTCTATACATTTTACGCCCGTTTACATGCAATATATTCGCTAAACAAAAGTTATTTGAAATTTTATTTATGTGCTCCGTAGGAAGCAATCAGGATATAAGCAACGGGGTTTTTCGCGTATATTTTGGTATGAAAATATAGGCCGTAATTTAATATCCACATGGCTACTTGATTTCATCTTAATACGACTTGATTACTTTCCAAATTTGCAGGAAGCCGCTAAGTCCAGACGGATATTAGCAGCATCGATATTTTTAAAAAATAAAATATATTTTGGCAAAAATACCGTAAAAAGTATTTTAATTGCTTCACATGTAAAAACTAACGATATTTACGATACGAATTAAATATAAAGCGCGCTTCGAAATGTATCAATAGCTGGGAAACTCGATATCCGTTTCATGAAATATTAAAAGCGCAAACAGATAATGTTTAAAATTTATGTCTGAGGA
Organism: Deilephila porcellus; assembly: GCA_905220455.2. Classification (NCBI taxonomy): domain Eukaryota; kingdom Metazoa; phylum Arthropoda; class Insecta; order Lepidoptera; family Sphingidae; genus Deilephila; species Deilephila porcellus. The sequence continues at coordinate 15,401,310 of LR999977.1, read as the reverse complement.
AAAATATTTTTTTATTTTCATTTAAAATTTTATAAATATGCGATGTACCAGCTTGATGGTTTAAAAATAACATTATTTAAAATCCCATGCTTGACCTGGTGCTAGAATGTATGGATCGTGAACTATGACGTATTATTGATTTGAAATCCCAGCTCGCGCGTATTGCGTCAATTTTTAGTTGAGGATTTACGCACTCATTCTTCTCCATCACATTTTGCCGTAGTTAAAGTCCAATGTATGTTACTAAAAAAACAATAAAACAAAAAAAATAATAATAAACTCGCATCATGCACACACATAGTTCTAATTTCACAAAGAAGATACTAGTTTTTAGTTATCGAATGTTTTGTCTTCTTCGCTCAAACTGAATTCAAAAGGTCTTCAAAAGGGACAAAACATTTGATAACCAAATAGGTTTTAAATCTGTCTATGAATAAGGCCATTTGTTTTCTACCGTGGGTATCACAAAATACAAGAGAGACTTCGGTCTCAAAACACCCAAACCTTTAACAGATATTTCTGGGCAATGCAAAAGTTTATTTCAGCACAGGAATCGAACCGTTTGCCTCTCGTTTCATAGCCAGCGTCACGGATGCTACTAAAGGAGAAATAAAATATTTATTTGTATCAATATTAATTGCTAATCTAGTAGGCAATGCTACAGTACATCTCATACGCCATTCGTATGAATATTTCTAGGCTTATTCATAAGACCAAGACGTGAAGGCAACTGCGCCGCGTCACACATATCAGCTTACGTAGAAATAGGACATCTAGTACACTTGGGCCGGTATTACAGGTGCGGAGTTAGGTTAGCCAACGGTGGGTCATGGGCCCCTAGTGGTTTGTAATATATTTTTGTTATATTATAGTGGTTTATTGTCGGATATAGATTTGTGGCAATGTCTTTAACATACTAAATGACCGATATGATGTAATTACTTGAGAGAATATACAGGGTATAATATTAGTTGTTCGTACGGCAAATTTCACTTAACAGTATAACTTTATGAGTTTATGAGCGGTCGTATCGCTTATCATCAGGCGAATGACATGCTCGTCTCGCCATCCATTGAAATAACAAAAAAGTGGTAGTGCATATATTTTACAGTCGTACGTAAATTTGTTCCCTATAGAGCATCACGGAACACCTTAATAGCACTAAAACCTTTACCCAAATTATAACCCACATAAACATCTCCAAATGCTCCCCTGCTCTTGGATGGAGGCTGCGGAAATGAATCGCGCGAATCATTCGCTCGCGGATATTGGATCGTCTGGGACGCCGCGCGGTAAGTGTGCCACTGGGCTGCCGGACGCACCTACATACACCAGCTAAAAATAAGCACTATACTAGGTGCAGTCTCTCAAATAAATTAACTGCAGGTGAACTTGGAACTGACTTGCTCGTGGGAGATTCGTATCCAGATAACGATGCTTTGCTTTGGTCACTTCCAAATGTAGCACTAAGAGTTGCGCATCTACATACACCAGCTGATTGAACCTAAACACTGTACTAAATTGAATTGACTTGCTCGTGGGATATTCGTACTAGGGATGTAACGGAGGTAGTTTTATCGGAACCGAAATCGGAATCGGAGTTTTTAAATTTGACTTATCGGAATCGGAATCGAAATCGGAATCGGAATCGGAGGCATGGTCAGTTTGTTTAAGGACAAATAAAACATGATTTATAGTCTTTTAAAACAATTATCTATAACCTAAATGTCGTGAGCGTAACAAATAATAACAACAAGTGAAAAAATAATTGATCATAGAGTGCACGTAGCGGAGGTCGGGGGATTCCCCGCGCGACATGTATGAACCTGTTCGGCACAGGCCGTCGCGCGCCGCTCACTTCGTTTCGTCCAACCTCCGATTAACCTCCGATATAAAAGTATCAGAACCGAAGTCGGAACCGAAAGTGTAATAATAATCGGAAGTTCCGACTTAACGGAACCGGAATCGAAGCTCCGTTACATCTCTAATTCGTACCCAGTTAGGCTTTATTTGCATTTCGAATATGGTCTTACCAAACTGAAAACTGGAGTAGATATACCAGTTTAAATTGCGTTAATCCTTTTATAAAATATATACATTAATAGCTTGATGACGAAAATATCGCGTTTTCCTTATTTCCTTATATCACCTCACAGGCAACATTTTTTGTGTGACGTGATAAGAAGAAAGAAAACCTGTTTATTTGTCACAAGCGAACAAAACGACGTACATAATAATATACAGATGAAAGAAAATAACATAAAAATTTGCCACGTGCATCATCTGGTTTTGCCATGTTTTCTATTTTTTTACCAATTTTTTATAGGTATTTTCTTTTGTGCGTATTACATTTTGAGCATTTTTGTTTATTACTAAGAATATAATTATATTTTTTATCTCAAAATAGTGACTATTTCCTTTCTCTATTCACTCTTTCTTACTGTTGAGCACCCACAGTCTACCCGAACGAAACATCAAATCAACTGTTTTTTTTTTCTTGAAGCCCAATTATCCGAAAAAAGGCTACATTCTTACAAAGCTTTTCAGGCTTCTCAACATGAATTCCTTGGGATCCAAGACGTCAAGCACTCGCCCTAATTACCCACACAAAGAGATGCATAATGAAATCCGCGGCACAATGCGACGCGATCTCGGGAGAGCATCGAGGCGCACTAACGACGCCACTTGATATCGTGGATGAAAACAAAATTTTGAATACAATGCTGTGTTGGCCTGTGTTTTTTTATTGTGGATGAAGCCGCGATCGACTGTATTGGCGTATCGGTAAGCGAAGGCGGTTTTATGTTGGGTTGAAAATGCCTGTGGATGAGCGGGTTGATTTTTGTATTTTTGCGCATGTGATTGTAAGATTAATACAATCCAAATACAGTTTTTATCAACGTGAGATTTCATGCACACTACTCGTATAACTAACTACAAATCAACTACTTCAAGATACAATACAACTAGCTAGAGTTCGGATGAACCCAGGCAGACACGCCGGCACACTTGTAGTAGAACTTACTATTACGGGTTATCTACTATCGTACACAATACTAATGTCCTACGCGTGAGTGTCCTCTCTTTAGAGTTGACTATGCTTACTTTACTCTCTGTCCGATAGTGGTGCCATCCCGGTCGAGCCGATCTATTTCTACTGCAGCTTTAACGACATACGCAGCAATGCGTTTTCTCATATTATTGTATTATTTTTCATTTGACTCCTCAGCATACCTATTGATACACGTTGTATGTATATTAAAAATAATCTCATGTTCATAAACTTTTATAAGACATTGGAGTAATATTAAGTTTCGTAATCTGATATCTTATTTCACCCGTGTATAAAATAGCCGGAGCAAGCCATCTCGAAACTTTGAAACAATAATTTCGAAACGGATTTAATGTTCAAAATGAATAAGACAATCCAATTACGTACATTACGTTGTTTTGCCTTTAATTAGTTGTAGAAGTTTTCAAATTACATTTCGCGGCGCGCGAGTGCACCTTCAAGTTTTAATGACTAACTATTTATTATTTCGACTGTAATTGTTATTTAAATATTTGAAAGTGCTGGAGTGTTGTGATAAATGGAACGCGTTTCGAAGCGCCGAGAATATATTAAATCTATCTTTTTCTCAACGGCACGATAAAGTGACTGCTTTGCACTTCACCTGGAGATAAGAAGTGTAGTGTGGACAAGTAGGTTATGTCCAGTGGCACGATTTATCGGTCCCTGATCTATATACTACATCTGCTCACTCGTTTGAGAGTAGAGCTTTTTCTATAGGTTTTTAAAAAATCCTGTTTATATTCGTTAGCCCACTTCGTCGGGTATACAGGCTGCTAGAAATCCTACTCAACGCCCGAAACTTTACTACCTCATTACTGAAAAAGATCATGAGCAAATCCCAGAGGTCTTTAAAACATATTTTATTAAATTACATATATAGTTAGTGTACTAAAATACGGTCTGGCTGGAGCACGAGTATAAAGTACCCACATTAGCGGCAGTTGAAGTTTTAAAGAGATATCCAAACTTTTACACACCTTGTTAGTCCCCGGGTTTACAGCGAAAATATATTTAGAGGAAAAACTTCGCTAAAATGGAGTTTCTTTAAATTTTAATGAATATCTCTCTTTTATATCGGTCTTGATATTTTCTATTCTAAGGAAAAATACTTTTTAGACTATTTGAGTTTAGAGCCTAGTGCCTACTGGGCTAATAAGATTTTGAAACAGATGAGATTAGAGCCGTGAAAAAATAGATTGGATGTTAAATATATTATCATCCTCCACCACAGTAAGGCGAATGACCACAGTCCACTTCTCTAAAAGATTTACACTGCCACCGCCATCACGGAAATGCCCTCTACCTTGAATAAATACATGAATGATAAATATTTATAATATACTCAACGGTCACATAAGTGCTGACCAGACACTAAGATCAAGTCCTGTATCGTGTCAATAAAAACGAGTAGGATCTCTGTCTACTATTAAATAGCATATCCACGATGCCCACTAAACCCTTTCGTCACTAGGCAAACACGTTCCATATTAAATCATACAATTAATACATACTTACATAAACTCACGCCGTTTTCCCAGAAGGGGTAGGCAGAGGCACCACCAGGACACCCTCATTTCGCCTTGTATGTTCCGTCCCAGGATGTGATAGGGGGCACAAATTCCTGACTCCGGGCAATTCATATTTTTACCTAATACGCTAATACTACGTTTAATCAAACCAGATAGCCAAAATATTTAATTATCAAAATACTGAATTAATATAACACATACTAGGACACTCGATTGCTTTAAATAAAGACTACTAACGCACTTTCAAATTAAGTTTTTATGTCCACAGAGGTACGAATGGAAGCGCCGGCCTAGAATATTCGTAGTAAATTGAAAAGTTTCTTCGGTAAAACGACGTATTCGCGCTGTCTTTACTAACGGGGCCACGAAAGAATCGTTGAATATTTATCATAGTACTAACTATTTCATACTTTGTACATGCGTAAAAAAGGTCACATTTTATATTTTAAGAGAATAACATTAACGTGCATATAATAAACAAAAATACCGGATTAAAATAAAACAATTCTGTCAAAACCGTATTAAAGCAGCTTTAACATAGGGATTTTTTTTAAAAGGTGTGGGAGCGCAGTGGGGACATCTTCCATCTCTTTCACACGCGCACACTATAATGCATAATAAGACTAGTGACGTCACTAGTTTTGTTTTGCATCCCTTTCTTTTACTCCCACTGCAAGATTTAAAACATTTCTCAGTTGTGTATTATTAAATGGATTTACAAAATTATTTGTTTGTTAGATTAGAAGATACCTATTGATAAAAACAATAAATAAATACATTCAAATACCCAATTCAACAAAACAGGACAAAGGAGCAAACAAAATCAAGAAGTGACTTAGAGATTTTATCGACCATCAAGTCTGTTAATACATTTTTGCGTTAGTTAAAACTAACAGCAAAATCGCATATTGCACAATAATTACATGTAATATCACGTCAAGTAAGTCCCTGTTTGAAGGTAATTATTATATGTATTAGTATCCTTTTCCGCAGTTTCAATAGCCACAACGCAAGGTAAGCTTCGGATTCAACTAAGGCATAAAATTGTTAGTGGAAGTTCCACTGGCAACTTGTTCTTGTACACAATTGCGCATAATTTATATTCAGGGGACACCGTCTACTTTCCACTTTACACGCGACTCTAGTACTTAATATTGATAGAGACATTGCTCTTTAAACTACTGCATATACTTACACTAAAAAGTATTACGTAAAATAAATAAACCAAATACACCCAACAGTCACATAGAGCGTATTTACACTGCTGTTTGGCGGGGGAAATAGACATTGTGGTGTATACCCAAGCGGCCTCTCCCACCAGCCTATCAGATAGAATAAAAAAACTGGCGGTGGTGGAAGTAGTAGTAAAATATCCCATTTGTATTCGCAAGTATAACGAACAGTATACGTGATGGTACCTGCCACAGTGACAGATAAAACTGTGTAGACTTTCAGTTTCATGTTATGTATAGTCGGTTTCCAGACTGTTGTGATTATGTCAAATAATATGGAAAGTATCGATATCTGAATTGCGTAGTACCTACCAGCAAATCAAGCGTAGTCATTTTATAGCGAGAATATAAATCATATTTTGTTGTAAAGCGATTTTTATAACGTTCCCTTGTTAAAACAAAATAATAAATTAATAGAAAATTAATTGTGTTTGTTTTGTGTTTTATTATTAATTTAAAATAATTTGTGCCATGAATTGGCGCACAAAAAGGAGATGTTTAAAAAGTCCTAGATGTTTTTTTCTAGTATCGTGTCAATAGACCAGTATCATTTATCTTATTTTTCGGTAGTCACTTTACATCCTGTATATTTTATTTCATACTTAAATAGCTACAATACCTAAAGCACACATATTAGCCATAATACACCATTCAATTGAGTAAATATTTATTTTCCCTTTTCACGTACGTCCCTTATTAAAGTAGGGTTGAGAAACGAGTTCATCCGTGGAGCCCGGTGAATACATGTCAAGGAAAAGGTTAACAATGCAAACCTCTTTTTATATTCATATGGAGTCGCTCCGAGCTCAGGCTGGAACGGGATGGTCACCTACTTGTACCCGTCACGTGCAACCTTTTATTTCCAACTTTTGCTTGTGGATTTACCTACCTGGATTAAAATAATGTTATGTGTCCAAACTAGAAGACTATAAAACAATAAATCAGTTTATGATTGTATGCCGGAGAGAATAGGCAGGGATAAATAAAAATAAATAAATACACCCAACAGTCACATACATAGTCCTGACCCCATATTAAGATCAATTGAGTCTTGTGTCGTGGGAATCAGAAACTACGAGAAACTTTTTCGGTCTCACAAACACCCAGACCCGAGACAAATACTTGTGGGCCTCACAAATAATGTCTCGGTGCGGGGATCGAACCCGCGGCCTCTCGTTTCACAGCCGGCGTCTAACCAACTGCGCCACGGAGGCTTGTCATATACCAAGACATGGTCGAGTCCTATCGCGATGCCGTAAACAAATTGCAGCCCTGGGCAATTTAAGATATTTATGTTACATATCAAGTTTTAGATAGGAATTACATAACAAATATAAATAAAAATGGTACCATGGCTAACCTTATCGCCTTGAGCAATGTCTTCCTGGCAACCTTTGGGTGAACTGGAATTGTCAGATTTTAAATATCGAAATAGTCACACAGAATTATGTGTACATTGGGGTGTCACCCAGGGCCTTATATTAACGGCCCAGTTAGCTTCCACATTCAAATAATCCACGACAATACTATATCAGCCCATATACGTCCCACTGCAGGGCACGGGCCTACTCTACAATCGAGAGAATCGATTGAGAGTGGTTAGGCCATATAGTCCACCACGCTGGCCTAGTGCGGGTTGGCGGACTTACATACCGTAGAAATTCTTTAAAATCGCTACGGTATGCAGGTTTCCTCACGATGTTTTCCTTCACCGTTAAAGTGCGTGGTGATTGACTATCAACACATCACACATAACTCCGAAAAGTCAGAGGTGTGCCCTGGGTTTGAACCCGCGACCACCGTGATCATGTAGGCAGCCGCGTCTGGTCCGTTACCAACAGGCCACCACGCACTTCACATCCACGACAATGTTAAAACACAAAAGTTATCATTATTCTAAACATAACTCCTATTGAAAGAGAATTCGTATCTGAGCTTTTTTTCCCGTACTGTCTGTCCGCGAAACGTAATGAGACGGGCGCACCGCTGGCTGCGTATTGATTGCGTATTGTTCTCAGTACGTGACTCGGCGAGGCTTTTTCAAACTCCGCTTATCTTTTATTTGGATTGTGCGATATTAATTTTAGCATAGAAATGAATATTCCTTTTTATTCTGCGCCTTTTTTGTAGAAGGCAAAAGTTTAATTTTATTGTTTTGTGACCTTTGCTATTTTTTGAAATAAAAAATAAATAACGTTTGGAAAAAATAATATTTATAATTTAACAATAAATACTTAGACTTCGAATTTTTTTTGACAAACACCTTTTTTAGAAAATGCTATGTAAGGAATACAATATGTTAAAACTTAGCCCGTTGTTCAATTCAGAATGACCTCAAAACGCCATTTCATTGTGTTCCGCCACTTGTGACTAAAGATTACAGTCACTCTCCTACAAAGAGAACCTTTTAAACGGTTTTCTTTCTAGGCCAATCAGTCTCTTCATACTGTTGCATTCCATCAAGTAACAATGTTCTAGGAAAAACCCGGGAAACTCGAAGAAAAACTCCGTGTTTCAGTTTCCACTGTAAGTTTCCAACTTTAAATTGCAGAGGGTAGATCGTTTTTTTACGTTTGAAACTTAGAAAAACTTTGGCAACTTTCTTTCGCGAGTTTTTCATTCGCTTGTAAATTGTGAGGACAAGAAAAACTGAGGAGAATTCGAAGTTTTTATAAAGTTTAAAAGTTATTTTAAATATTGAAAGTATCTTGATGAAACTGAGTCGCAGAAATAATGCTATTATTCACTCATAGTTTCCAAGTTTCAATGACACTTTTGTCGAGCTTGAGAAGTTTTCTTTTGTAGCAAAACGTTTTAGCCATCAGCCATCCATCAAATAATCATTTTATTTTAGAAAGTTTATTTTACCAATTGTAATTGTTAATAACGTTATTTTACAATTAGGCCAGCGTGGTGGACTATACGGCCTAACCCCTCTCAATTGCACTTTATAGGAGGCCCGTGCCCTGCACGATGGAGTATATGGACTGATACAGATATAGATACAGTGTCTTCTATTTTGTTTAAATCTAGTTCGTTATCCTTATATTTAAATTATTCAAATAAATCCACAATAGCATAATTTGAATTATAATGTGATTAGATATAAGCTACGTCCTGCGGATCAAAGTGCAATACCAATTCCAAAGAGCTAAGTCCTTCAAATCTGGAAGTTCAATGGGTTTGCTTGCTTCCCCGTTTTTACTGCAGCACAATAGTAGCATAACTTGTTTGTAACTATTAAGAAATGGCTGACGACACACTGAAAACTATTTACTTACTGGCAATATTATTCAATTTAAGCTAACTAATTTACTGTAAACAACGTATAAAATATGATTAAAGAACAAGTTCATGTAAGAATCACAAAGATTGTTGTGTGATTATGTCTATAAAAAACTTTTGACATATATTTTATGCGCAAACTGATCTCAAACAAAATGTAAGTAGATTTTGATTTATAGTTAAGTGCAAGAAACAAGTTTTATATTTGCACTTAACGGCTCACTCAGTTTTATTCCCCACTTATGTGTCTTTATAGTTTATTTCAGTGCCTCGCTGTTCCCGAGCGGCGCACATTCAACTAACTTTAATATTTGATTCGGTTTTCTATTACTCTTACAACGTTTTATTTATTTTACATTTATTTGTTGTTACATGAATATGTTATCGGAAATGATATTTATTGTACCTCGTGCTGTTTACTTATCATTAATTAGCGAGGTAACATTTTATGTTATGCTAATTGATGAGCAGACAATTTTCAATGATAATAATTTGATGGTCATCTCTCCTTGGTAGGCGCAATCATGCGAACCTAGTATTGTTTTTATTTCAATGAATGGGGCGACAAGCGTGCCATTCACCTGATGGTCAACTAAAAAAATCTTCCAAAAGTAACACCAAAACCAAGTCAATAGACCAAGTCATAAGAAACCTACTGTATTTCTCACCCGAACATACGTAAACCAAAGAAAATAAGGCCGTCCCAAGAGCAAACAGCGCCTGAATAAACTATTATTTTAGATTTAACGCTCTAACCGTCTTGGAAATTGCGAATAAAATTGATTGTCTGCAGACAGTGTGGGCTTGAATGTTTGTAAAATGTAAACACAGGTCCTACGAGACTATTATAACTTATTTGCTGTAGCGTATTGAGTTTGCGAATAGACGATTTTATTTCGGCGTGGTTGTGTACATATTTATTAGCTTTGTCGTGGTTTTCGGTGTTTGCGTGAGTGAATGTTTCTTGATTGGTTGAATTTTTGTTATGAATTTAAGACTTTTTATATTACTAGTGTTAATGCCACTTGCATTAGGATTACCTAATTATTTTTATTGCTTATAGAAGAGAAAGATAGTGAGGTTTTCATTCATAAAGACACATAAATCATTGGCAATGCGTGGCAATAGTATAACTGTATTACGTTTTAAATGTCATATTATAGTATTTAGAAAATACTAACATAAGTATCGACAATTTTTATTTTTAATCGCTTTAAGATCCCAACCACACCTACATTCCGTGTTGTGTTTAATTAAGTCAAGGGCCTTATAATTGCACGTTAAATAAAGTACATACTATTTAATTTCACATATTATAGTTCACGCAGTCAAGCACTTTAAATTCACAGACGTTTTAATTTTGTTTAGGTATGTTTGTACGGCGGTGACCTCGGGCCGCTAACGAAGGTCCGTTAACATTTTTCAGTGCTATAAAAAGAATTTATGTTATAATATTAGAGCGGTCAGCGCCATTCAAATCTCATTATGACGTCAAAATAACAAGTGGGTTCTGACGAAATATTACATAATTTAGGCGAATAATGTTAACAGTTTTGTGGTTTAGTTTGCAGTAGGTTACCATACGTACTGTTATAAGGACCCTTCTTATATGGTTTTTAAAAAAAACTATTTTTAATTATACACATATATTCGGAAAATTACAATGAAATAAGGGTCTGAGGGCAAACCGCGCGAGTGGTTCGAGTTAGCTAATAAGACTGGCTGTCTGTTCCCAACAGTCGTATTTATATCAATCTTATTTGGTTATCTATGCAATTCGGGGTGCACTAGTATGCATGATCCCTTTTTTTTTTTTTTTTTTTTTTTTGTGTCCAAGAGGAAAAGCTATTAAGCTCCCCTTTCGGTACCCCGGGGGAGGCCGAAAGGGGTATGCCAGTGTCTCTGGCCTTCCAACCCGTCACATTGCGGATTGTGGTCGGGCTGGGACCCTAACAAAACCTATGCCAGCATACTGACTAAAAACCCCTCGGTGACCTTCACACGCATTTTGGGCGGCACCGGACATCCCAGGGCAACAATCGCCCCGATATACGTCCGCGTAACCGCCCAGCGCAAAACTGTTGCTGGTCCTTCCGTAGTGGGGGCCTGAATGCCCCACATTTGCTACTAGTTTGGACGCCCGTTTAGGATGTTGTGGGCGTCCACGACAGAGTCTGACCCATGCACTCTATCACACATCTCGAGGTCGTTATGAGTGAGGGCGCACCGCCCCCGCAGTTTGCCCAACGACCCCGATGGCCCCTTTAAGTCGCCTCTTACGACAGGCAGGAGGTACCGTGGCGGAATTCTTGCACCCCCGAACCACTGGGCGAGAGTATGCATGATCCCTTACTGTACAGGGGTATAACACCTCCCCCCATAGAATGAACTTTTGTAAGTAGGATATACAAAGTTCATACAGAATTTTAAAAGTGTGTTCTTAGATTTGGTAACGGAATTTCTTCTACTTCGGGATCATTTATAGGTTCTGACTGGTTTGGGTCAACAGTTTTAATATTTGGTTTGCCTGCAGACTTACAGAGTTTATAATAATAAGAATACATTTTATAGGAAATAAAAGAGATACAAACTATTAAAATAATTATGATTGTAGTCATATAATGTGTCCCATACCTTACAATATGCGGTTCAGTTTCTATTGTTTTTACTTTATCTAATAGGGTATCCATTATAATTTTGTTTTTTGAATTGAATTCATCTAAATCAATATTATGTAAGTTGATAGGGGGCACATCAGATGTTACACTTTTAAATACTGATATATCGCAGCAGCTGTCATTTATTAAGTTAAAATCTGGTACGTGACCTATTGTGGATGTAAAGTTAAAAGTATTATATTTCGGGATTAAAATGGTGTTTTTACAAAATCCGATGCAGTCATCCGGGATGGTTACTATGCCTGTTCCTAGGATACTGTTTTCGGATAGAGGTTCACTTAAACAATCAATAGCCAACTTATTAGGGGAAGATTGTACATACAACCATCTGTTGTTTTCTAACGGTTTCCATGTATCTATATTTCCAAATATAAATTTTGTCTGACATTCGGAAGGAATTTTATTAATAATTTTAGACATAATCTCGCTTTCACAACTGGGTTTTGCATCTGTCGAATAAATATTGGATATGTCACAAATGTATGTGTTAGGTGGTACAATTTTACAATTTTCTAAATTATTTATTCTGCAATAATGTGACCTGTCTTTAGTTATGGCTATGTACTTTGTGTCTGGTATTATCAAACTAAATGCATTTGGTTCTTGTGGATTGTAAGGAGTAGGTAAGGGTAAGGTGTGGAAGAGTACATAATTTTCTATCGCAACCAATGGTATTTGAAGCAAAAATACGATTCTATTGTTCATATAATAACATATTATATTACACATGTTCAAAATTTGGTAGATTAATTTTATATCTAATGAAATTGGCAGCTCCAAGTTGTTGGGTAAATGTCGATAATTATCGGCAATTTCTCTATACAATTCCTGTGGTGTTGCAATGGCTGGGTGTAATATATTTTGATTACTGAATAAAATGGCATTCGTTATATCTTCTAATTGAAATGACAAGGTAAGTATTGAAGTTTCGAGGTGAGAAAATATTTCATTTACCATCGCAAGGATATGTAATCCGTTAGTTACTTCAGAGATATTTTTTACAGAGAGAGAAAGTGTGTCAATACTCTCTTTTAATTTCATTTCATTATTTCTTATTATTGTTACAGTTTCATTATAATTTGACATGATAGAAGTGGTAACCAAAATGTTCTCTTTCATTAAAGAGGTGAGAGCTTTTACGTCTGTTTGTGCTTTTTCGATGGCTTCATCATACTTCAGAGCGTCATCTTCGTCAAGAGTGCCAAAAATGTGTTTCATAACAGTGCCTATTCCACCAAACCAAGCGCTACGTTTGACCCTGTTTTCTGATAGGTATGCTATGGATTCGAATTCTTTATTCATATCGTGAAATCGTGCTGTTAAAGGTTTAAGCATATTGTGGCATTCTATATCTACTTCCCTAATCTGAGTTTTGCCACATAGTTGTTTTGTATTTTCCAAAGAGTCTCTAATGTTTGTGATATGTGGACCTAAGTGCGATATATCTACAGGGATTAAAATTTTCAATAAGGCATTTTTAATTTTTAGAGTTCCTAGGTGATCGAAATAGACACCTGCACTTGAAGTGATTGGTTGAACATAATCTTGGTGAGGCTGCTTTTGGGTTGAACTGTAAATAAGAATTGTCTAAGGTAAGTACTAAGTATACATATTGTATAATATATATATATGTATGTATATGTGTATATATATTTCCTACGTATATATTTTTTTTTTTTATATTTATTTATTGTGTAATGTATATAAAATTCTTACAGCTAAAAGAAGAGAAATATCATGTCGCACCAGGAATGTTTTGGATTTCGACATGTTTTACTTCATCGAAATGGTGCTTTACATGTTTTCTATTTATGAGTAACGATAACGTATGGTTACCGTGTACTTTGACCACTTTGTATGGGCCTTTCCATACAGGTGATAGGGCTTTTCGTAGCCGAGCGTGATTTTTTAGCATGACGTAATCACCGATTCGGTACGTCACAGGTCGAGTTTTTGAATCGTAATAAGTTTTAGAGTTTACTTTCGATTTTTCGATGTATTCCCTGGCCTTGTCGCGAGTATGCTTCATTCGATGCTGTAGCATCTTTACATATTCAGGATAAGTAGGGTTAGATACATCATATATGGAATCTGGGATGTTTGGTTTGTGCCCAAACAGCAATTCGTATGGTGAGTAATGTGTAGTTGAATGTATGGCAGTGTTATATGCCAACATAGCTGTATAAACGTATCGAGGCCAGTTGTCTTGGTTCTCGTTTACGTATGGTTTAAGATACTCTTTAAGAGTAGAATGTGACCTTTCTAAGGCGCCTTGAGTCTGAGGATGGTAAGGAGTCGACCACAACTGCTTGATTTTAAGGAATTCACACGTTTTCTTAAAAAGTTCGGCGGTGAAGTTTGTGCCCTGGTCTGTAAGTATATGTTTAGGAATTCCGAATAGTGATATAAAGTGTAAGAGACATTCGCACGACTCCTCGGCCGTATTGCAACGTAAAGGATATGCTAGTGAAAATTTAGTAAGGTCGTCCTGCATTGTAAGTATGTATCTTAGTTTGGCACTGCCGGCTTCCGGTAGAGGACCTACTATGTCTAGGGATAGCCTTTCAAAGGGTGAAGTTGACGTGGAAGTTATTACCATGGGTGCCCTATTGACCTTGCGCAAGGCTTTATTTAGCTGACAAGATTGGCATTTTTTAATGTAATTTTCTATGTCGCTGCGCATGTTTTTCCAGTAGTACCTTTCTCTAATGCGGTTCAACATTCTAATAGAGCCAAGATGCCCTGCAATGGGTAAATCGTGGTTATTTTTTAGAATTTTCGGAATTTCGCTTAAAGTAGGGTATATTATGTTATTATGGTAGATGTGTATTTTTATGTTGGTACCGTCAAACAAATAACTGAATATGTTATATATTTTTATAAAGGAATGTCTATCAAATGGATTTTTAAAATCGGATGTACTTATTTCGTTTATAGCAGCGTAAGACATCATTATCTCGTCCCGTGCATATTTTAAAGATTTGAATATGTCGGAATATGGGCAGTCATCAAAATGGTGAACCTTTATGAAAAGAAACAGGTAAGTTTTGTCACCGATTTTTAACGGTGAGCACGTGTATAACGTTCTTTCTCTTTTCAGGAATAGTTCCCGTTCAGGCTCCGGACAGTTCGCGAGGATTTCTTCGACGTAAGGCATCGATTCATCAGTGTCGATTGAGGTGGGTATAATTATTAATTTTTGTGTGCATTTGAGCAAGTTCTCATTGTGTTCAGTGATAGAAGTGTCGTGTACTTTTACGGGCGATTTAAGGAATTTGTTATAGGTTTCATCGGATAGAGGTAGGTTTTCCAGTGTTGGAGGAGACAAGTTTGCGTCGGATTCATCGGGAGCAGGTAAGTTTTCAGGATTTGATCGACTTGTGGAAGG
The DNA here is from genome assembly GCA_905220455.2 of Deilephila porcellus. NCBI lineage: Eukaryota > Metazoa > Arthropoda > Insecta > Lepidoptera > Sphingidae > Deilephila > Deilephila porcellus. Next base: position 15,386,125 of record LR999977.1, on the reverse strand, counting down.
TTCCGGTTCTGGTGATCTAAGAAGAGGTAAGTCAGGAAATTCATTTTCGATATTTTCTTTCAGGACATCGGGTACATTGGAAGGAGGGTTGATGTAAGTGGGCAGCAGAACACCGTCAAGTAGATTTTCAGGATTTAAGGTCAACAGGTCATCGGGATTAAAAGGTACAGGTAAGTTTTCAGGACTAGTAGAAGGCAATTGAGAGTCATTAGGGTTATTTCGAGGTGGTATTATATCACCGTCTTCAAGCGATAAGGGATCGTCTGGATAATCAGAAGCAGGCATTATGTCATCGGCATTAAATGACGCTGGTGATATTAAGAGGTCCATTAGATCTTCGTCTGGTTCGTGATTGGGATTTGTTACAGGCACAGGATTACGAGGAGATTTTCCGGATTGAATAGGATTAACTGGAAAACGGGAAAGTGCATCGGCGTTCGAATTTATTTTGCCCTTTTTGTATTGGATTTCATAGTCGAACTCTTCGAGTTTTAAACGCCAACGGATAAGTCTAGATCCTGGGTCTTTGCAATTGAACAGCCACTGAAGTGGTTTATGGTCGGTTATTATTTTAAAACGGCGACCATATAGGTAGGGACGGAATACTTTTGTTCCGTAAATTATAGCAAGACATTCTTTTTCAGTGACACTATAATTGCATTCTGCTTTGTTTAGTGTACGAGACGCAAATGCGATAGGCCGATCTTGACCTATTGGACCTTGAGAGAGGATAGCCGAAATGGCGAAGTTAGAAGCATCGCAAGTGAGTATGAATGGTATGTTAAAGTCTGGATATACAAGAACGGGTGCTGTGATGAGCTTTTCCTTTAAGGTTTCGAATGCCAGCTGTTGTTCATTCTGCCAAAGAAATTGAGAGTCCTTTTTCAGGAGTGAAGTAAGTGATTTGGCGATCTTGGAGAAATTAGGGATAAATCTTCTATAGTAGGAGACGAGACCTAGGAAGGATTTAATATCCTTTGGAGACTTTGGTGTTGGGAAGTTGGTTACGGCTTTTAGTTTTTCAGGATTGGGTCTTACCCCATCGTCACTTATAATGTGACCTAGGTAGCCGACTTCTTTTCGGAGGAATTCGCACTTGTCGGGTTGTAGTTTGAGATTGAAAGATCTTAGCCTTTGAAATACGGAAATAAGATTTTCGATATGACTTGGAAGGTCGACAGAATAAATAACGATATCGTCCAAGTAAACAAAGCAACGCATCCCTTGTAATCCCGACAGACAAGTGTTCATAAGTTTTTGGAATGTAGAAGGGGCATTCTTCAGCCCAAACGGCATGCGATTAAATTGAAAATGGCCTTGTGGCACGGAGAATGCTGTTTTTTCAGCGTCATTAGGAGACATACGGACTTGGTGAAAACCGGATGCCAAGTCGAGAGTGGAGAAATATCGGCTTTTACCGAGTTGATCTAGTATTTCGGATATTTGCGGGATAGGGTATATTTCTCCGATAGTGATATCGTTTAGTTTCCTATAGTCGATGACTACCCGCCATTTACGTTCCCCGGATGCATCTACTTTCTTAGGTACAACCCATATTGGGGATGACCAAGGTGATACGGATGGCTCGATTATTCCCTGGTCAAGCATTTTATTGACTTGATTTTCCACTTCCTTCTTATGACATTCTGGGAATCTGTAGGATTTAGTATGGATGGGGGCAGAGGATGTAGTTCGAATTTCGTGAGCTATGGCATTAGTAAAAGATAGGTTATCACCAGGAATATAAAAAATGTCAGAGAATTCGGCACAAGTTTCTAACAGTCTTGCTTTTTCCTCTTCGTTAAGATGTGAGATTCTAAGAGAGTTTAATACCTCTTTACTACGATGTAGTGTTTTTGGAGAATCAGTTCTAGAATAGGCAACACACGACTTTATATCAAATTCTTCGAGTTTTAGTCTGAGATTAGAATTAATAGTGACCGGATCTTCGGATGTATTCACTACAGTTATGTTGACTCTATGATTATTTTTGACTGAAACTAAACTATTTGCAATAAATACTTTATCAGAAATATGTTGATTGATCACTAGTCCTTCTTTAATTTCTGGGTTATTTACTGTTGATTCAATGACTGTTTCAGTGCGGGGTGGAATAATATAAAAAGGATCAATGAAGTTTAACTTAATGACTATGGATTTTATTCGTAGTAAATCATTGCTGTAATCGATATTACAACCAAAAGATGTCAGGAAATCTGAACCTATTATGCCGTCATAGGGTAGGTTGATATCTCGGATAACATGGAATTTATGATTAATGGTATTATGACCTCGGAATTTTAGGCTTAGGTTGAAATGACCTATAGTAGAAGTCAGTTGGTCACTGGAGTCTATACCTTTGATTTTAATAGGTTCTTTGATTAGATTCACGGATTTAGTAATTGAATGTTGTTTGATTAAACAAACTGCAGAACCTGAGTCTATAAGAAATGTTAGAGCGTTGATAGATACTGGTGTTTTAAGGGAAATATGGGGTAGTGATCTTTTTGTTACATCAATATTTATTTCGTAGACATTAACGTTTTGGGATTTGGACTGGAATTTCATTAAGGATTGGTATAGAAGGTTGTTATTTTGAATTCTGGAGCTTGGATTTGGAGGACTTGTTTGGGGCTGGTTACCCTTGTGGCTCTTTGGATTTGGAGATGGAGCACTTGTTTGGGGCTGGTTACCCTTGTGGCTCTTTGGATTTGGAGATGGAGCACTTGCTTGGGGCTGGTTACCCTTGTGGCTCTTTGGATTTGGAGATGGAGCACTTGTTTGGGGCTGGTTACCCTTGTGGCTCTTTGGATTTGGAGATGGAGCACTTGTTTGGGACTGGTTACCCTTGTGGCTCTTTGGATTTGGAGATGGAGCACTTGTTTGGGACTGGTTACCCTTGTGGCTCTTTGGATTTGGAGATGGAGCACTTGCTTGGGGCTGGTTACCCTTGTGGCTCTTTGGATTTGGAGATGGAGCACTTGTTTGGGACTGGTTACCCTTGTGGCTCTTTGGATTTGGAACAGTGCCGTAGTCATTTGGAGGATAAGTTAAGGATCGTCTTTTGGGTCTCACGAGGCACCACCGTGAGCCCTTTATTCGTTTAAATCATGATTTTCAAGAGTGTCGTCGACTTCATCTTGACCTTCATCTTCACAAGAATTTTCCATTATGTGATTAACGCGTGATTTTTCTGTGACACGATTACCCCTATTAGGCCAAGAAGATGTTTGATTTTGTCGGAATTTACTGTTATTGTATTCACGTTTTCTACAGTCGCGAATATCGTGTCCGAAATTTTTGCAATATCTGCACTGGATATTTGCAAAATTGTTTTGCTTTTGTGAAGATGAGGGTTGTTGATGATTCAGTGTTAGTGAAGTTTGTGAATTGCGTTGCGAATTATTTTGTCTGGGCTTAGGTTCGGATGTTTGATTACGTTTGTATATAGTTTGCTGGATTCGTTCTTCTGAAATAGCAATATTTATGGCGTCATTCAGATTTTTGGGTGATTTACACCTGACGATATTTGATATTCTTGGGATTAACCCTATTAGGAAGTGATGGAGGGCTAAATCCTCCATGGCTGCAGTGCGGCCAGGGACTTCTCTTTGTTTAGTATTAGTAAGAGAAATCTCTGTCATAAGTTGGGAAAGACATGATTCAACCCTATTACCGTATTGTGTGACTGTTTTAGAAGGATTTTGTTTACACTCTTGTAGTTCCGTGAGTAAGTGAGTATAGTGTTTTCTTTCACTAAATTGTGTTTTCAAAAATTCTTTCAGCTGATCCCAATTATTAAATTCTTTAATTGAACAGGCTACTGCAGCTCTTTCTTGTAACTGGGAGAGGATATACTTGAAAAGTATCGGTTTTTGTGAGTCTGTGGCTAATTCGTGAACGTTATTGCAATCGGTTATAAAAGCATTAAGAGTGTCCCTAGCGCCATTATATGGTTTGATAAATTTGAATAACACACTCAAGTTTAAGGTTTCGCTCGGTGGTTGTTTTTGCTTGGTGGATTTTGGATCTTGCGCAATCACGGAAGGTGACTGACATTTTTCACTTGCACCTGGAGCATCCACTTGGACGCTAATCTTAGTTTCCTCTTTGTTTGATCGAGACATTTTGGTTTTACAAGTGTCAAAGTAAAGTTCGAAAAAAAAAAAAGGAGAAGATACAAATTTCAAAAAAAAAGGTAGATTGAAATTGGAATTTCAGGACTACGAGTATAATGTAAAATAATTCACAAATATTTAATTAATGTGTACAATTCTAAATTGGAAATTAATTAAGGCAAAATTACTGATTTTACTTCGCGATTGTACTTATTTTAACAGATAGGACTTACAAAGTAGCAAGGCTGATAACGATGGCGACGAGTCCGAACGGAGAGTGCATTCCTATGCAGGAGATAACGGCGTATGCGATGCAGGAAATGTAGCGGCGCGACGCTACGCAGGCAGATTCCACCAAAGTTGTTTGTCTTGGTAGTTCCAGGAACTGAGAGCGGTTTTGGAGATTTTCGGCAATAGCAATGTCTCGTAAAGTAACGTCTTTTCAGGATACACACTTAATTCGCGAATATTTTATATTTATTTACTTATTTATTTATTTTGAGTTAAAAACACTCCACAGGTAAGTATATTAATTAAGTTATTTATAAATTTAGAGTCACAGGATTTGTAACACGAGATTAATTATTTATTATTATTTTTATTTTATTTCAGGATACGGAGTTATTTATTTATAGATTTAGAATTACAGAGTTAATAGCACTTCACTTCAACAGGATACTAAGTTATAGATTTAAAAGTCACAGGATTTATAACACTAGATTAATTATTTAATCTTTTTTTTTTTTTTCAGGATACGGAGTTATTTATTTATAGATTTAGAATTATAGAGTTTATAGCACTTCACTTCAATAGGATACGGAGTTATAGATTTAAAGTCACAGGATTTGCAACACGAGATTAATTATTTATTATTATTTTTATTTTATTTCAGGATACGGAGTTATTTATTTATAGATTTAGAATTACAGAGTTTATAGCACTTCACTTCAGCAGGATACAGAGTTATAGATTTAAAGTCACAGGATTTGTAACACTTATTAATATATATATTTTTTATTTCAGGATACAGAGTTATTTATTTATAGATTTAGAATTATAAGATTTATAACACTTCACTTCAGCAGGATATAGTTATAGGTTTAAAGTCACAGGATTTGTAACACTTATTTTTTTTTATTTCAGGATACAGAGTTATTTAATTATAGATTTAGAATTATATGATTTTATAACACTTCACTTCAGCAGGATACAGAGTTATAGATTTATGAGTCTTACGCGGATAAGACACTGGGGGATGTTCGCATCCCACCGCTGCCACCAAATGTTATAAGGACCCTTCTTATATGGTTTTTAAAAAAAACTATTTTTAATTATACACATATATTCGGAAAATTACAATGAAATAAGGGTCTGAGGGCAAACCGCGCGAGTGGTTCGAGTTAGCTAATAAGACTGGCTGTCTGTTCCCAACAGTCGTATTTATATCAATCTTATTTGGTTATCTATGCAATTCGGGGTGCACTAGTATGCATGATCCCTTACTGTACAGGGGTATAACAGTACTCTCTCTCTCTCTATGTTCCGCCACAGGATGTCTGTTGAACATAGGCTTCGCCCAAGTATTACCAGAGCGACCAATTCGAAGTGGTCCGCATCCAGCGACTTCCATCTTCAGATCCACCAAGGTTAGGTCGTCTTTCCATCTTGTTAGTGGATATATGTATTTTGATGCTTCGCTTGTTTACCGTAGTTAGCATACTTTAATTGAATCTACCTTTAAAATAGGTCGAAGTGTTAATTATCTATACATTTTATTAATATAAATGTAACTTGTATAGACATATGATATTTAATTAATTACTCTCGCATTATTGATTAAGCATTTGGTTCAGGGCATAATTAAACTAATTAGTAGTAATTACCTTAATTAGGAATAATATATATAACGACGCGCGCTTATTTTGATCGATAAATTAGAATTAGAATGTAGTTCAAAAATAACGTTTAAAATTAATAAATAAATACACCCAACAGTCACATACATAGTCCTGACCCCACACTAAGATCGAGTCTTGTGTCGTGGGTATCAGAAGCTACGAGAGACTTTTCGGTCTCACAAACACCCAGACCCGAAACAAATACCTGTGGATCACACAAATATTTGTTTCGGTGCGGGGATCGAACCCGCGGCCTCTCGTTTCACAGGCGGCGTCTAACCAACTGCGCCACGGAGGCTGTCAATTGACGTCAAATTGACGGTTGATTTATTTTTTTGAGAGCGGGTACCACCCGAATGGAGTTGTGTCAATTGTCATGTCGGGCGAGTCATCATTCTTGGATGTGTTCTTGGACGACGATTCGCACGTGATGGTCGCTTGCAAACCCATTTGCTCTTGATCGTGATTTATTATTGTAATCTCAGAATACATTTAGTGATTGTTATTTGGAACGAGTAGTACAATAATAAATCTATATTGTGAGACTTTTATTTTGGTGAAAACCTGGGCCTATACGCCCACGCGATCCAAAGATGTCCGACCAACCTGCAAATATGCCGAGCCAGCCTAACGATGCTTCGACATATATTTCATAAGTTCAATTCTGTTAAGTGAAAATTTACATTAAAACGGCGGATTTCGCTGTTGCGATAACCGTTAAAAGATGTCTCAAACCTATACATATTTTGAAATATTTAAAATTCGAATATCAGGTCCTAGTTTACGCAAAGGAGAATTTGAGGTGTCCAAGCTACAAATGCTTTCATATAATGTAGGGAGATACGGCTTTTGTTGTATTGCGGGATCAGAATCTGCGTCCACCCATTTCATAGAGAGTTTATCATCCACTGTGCCACGGAACAATATAATATCCTCGCCATAGAAAGATGTTAAATACTGGCGCAATGAAAACGTTGGCGGACGCGAAAACTTTGTTGTTATCTAATGAAACTGTTTCTCCCGTAATTTGGAAGCTGTTGGGGCGAGCTTCGAAGCTTTGGCACGTTAGAAAGGCTCACTTTGTGCAAAGATACAAACATTATAGTTTACTAAGTTCGCTAGAACATTTCGCCAGAGAAAGTTTATATGAGTATCAAAATATTTATTTAAAGACTTGTTTTAGAAGCTTGTGTGCTAACATTGTTTAGTAAATGAAAACTTATACTTTAGTTGGTAGACCGATGGTTCATAAAATGTGGGGGTGAATTACCATCACTATATATATTTTTATCGAGATGGTAGTTTTTTCGTGTGCGGAGGCGTTCTAGGTAGGTACCATCGGTTTACGTATTTCTGCTACCACGCTGCAGCCTGGCACTCAACTGTTTTGTTTTTTTTTTTAATAATTTGTAAAATTACTGGGCTTACAGAGATTTGAAATCTAATGTACCGAGGTGACGAGTGCTGGGCGTTATTAAAAGTCGTAAATAATTTATTTGGACTTCACTGCATACAAGAGGGCCGGCAGCGACTGGATGCGTAAAGCAGCAGACCAGGCTCTGTGGCGTACCTTGGGAGAGGCCTATGTCCAGCAGTAGAATGCAACGGGCTGATGATGATGGACAATCAGTAGCATTGTAATAATCCACACATAGATGGCGTGGTAGACTTAAATTAATAAGCCCTAAATTAATTAGCAATCTACATCGCTATTAATTAATTCATCACGAAAATAAACTAATCAAAATAAGGAAAATTTGGGCACGTCGATAAACCTACCACCGGATGTTCCTGTTTTCGGATTAATCCTTAAACGAAGATCAAGATCGTTTATTAATTTCGGTTATTAGCTCTATCTCCTTTCTATAGCAGACACAGTAATGTATAGAATTACAGGGACAACATTATATTCACTTTGCTGTCCTAAACAACAAATGTAACACGAGAGTGAAGACAAACTTCATTACTGGTCTGCAACCTGAACAAAGTGCGACTAACAATACAAAAACCTATTTACTAGTTCGTAATACCTCTCCAGACTCCATTAACAAGTGAACTGTTGGATGTTTTTCACGCTCCATGTAACAATGTAGTATAACAATGGTCACTAGTGGAGGGGCAGGGGTAGGGGGTAGGGGGTATATCGACGGCGGCGCCAGTACAGGTGTGGGTTTGCCCGTCCGTCGCGCGCGCAAAGTAACGGAAGCTGCAGACAACGGTCGCCTGTTGGTGGTGTGGTGCGAGTTATGAGCGATAGTGTGTGTGTGTGTGTGTGTGTGTGTGTGTGTGTGTGTGTAAAGCATATTTGTACTGGTGTGATGAAGTGACTGGTTTGAAAATGATAAGTGTTGTAGAAATGGAGTACATACTAGTGATCCCAATTATGTCGATCTCTGGATAGGCACAGGCTGGACCAGAATTGTAAAACACTTGGTACTTTCTATGACAGATTTCCCACTGGTGTGTAATCTATGAACGATTTTGGATTCTATGCACATCTAGTCCATAATTATTAATTTAACACGCGAGTATAAAAATAAAATTATAACGCTATAATCTTATACCTTGCACAGACGCCACAAGGGCTAGTCACGGCGGGCCGACGTATCCTGCGCATGGATATTGTTGGCGCAGTTGTTCTGCTCTCATTGTCGCGGCGGCGTTGTGCGCAAACTTCACGCCGCGGATAATACTACACATTACATGTACACTAAATATATGTATTTGAACCCTGGTTTATTTATTTTATAATTTTTATGCAACTGTAAGGGTGCCTCTACCTGAAAAGAAGACTACGAACACTCTGCTAAGAGTGAATACGATTGCATAGAGATCGGTTTAATGTTAAAAGAGTTCTCTATCGGCTAGCCCAAAGTTGGTGCACAAATGATTAAAGAAGTTGAATTTACATATTGATTTTACTTGTTCTCTACAAAATTATTAATTATTTCGAAGCATGATCTAAAAATCGTTAATTTTCCGTGTATAGATTACTTTTTTGGTAATTTATTACAGTCAGTAATCAATTCAAAAACTAACATAAAGGTTAGAATAATAAATCATAATAAATATTATAAATTTAGACTAAGTTAGAGAGTCTAAACGTACTCGTATAATAATTAATACTTAAGTTATTAAAGCTCTCAAAGTAACAGTAACATTGGAAATGTAGACATTATGATAGATACAACTAAAACCAATAACTAAGTATAATTACTAGGCGTAACGAATTATCTCTGAATAACAATCAACGCGTAGCACAGACCTACACAAATCAACTACGCGAAATATTCGTAGCACATAAATTCTCGTAGCAAATAAATAGTGTTACGAACTCGTAATTATAATTTGGCGTTGACACGTAGCTTTCATAAACTAGCATAATTATTTATAGTCTCAGAATAATGTTATTTGTCTTATTCGTACTCGTTTATTATCAAGCAGGTGTTCTGTAAACATTAAATAACAAATTCATTTGATCTTCAGCAAACTTTACGTTAAATACACAGACAGTTAATTAAGTTCAATAAAATACACGTGTTTGAATTAGAGAATTTAGAGCGAGACTGAACGAATTGTAATAGAATTGTGAGTGTTTTTGTTGTAAAGTACGTGTACACGCGGCGCGACTTATAGTCTAAGAGCTTGTGTCTAGACTTGTATAAATCATTTTCTGAGCACTTACACAACAATAGGTAAAAAATAGCTGCTATACTCTTTGAAATGGCTTTGACTTGTACCAGATAATGAATAATAGTATTTCAATAGTAGTCCCTAGATGCAGGTCGCTTCCAACAGGTCGATGTGGAGATCCAGGGGGGAGGCCTATGTTCAGCAGTAGACTTCCTGTACCCGAAGAGAGAGAGAGAGAGAGAGAGAGAGAGAGAGAGAGAGAGAGAGAGAGAGAGAGAGAGACGATAAACATGATTATTGCAATATGATAAACATTAATATTATCTTCGGTATAGTCACATTAAGGTATTATATGATTTTCAAATTATTATTTAAAAATATAACGTAAAATAATATGGCATGGATTTTCACTATAACAAATATAACTGTTAAAAATCAGTGACTTGATAAAGTACGACGCATTAATCAGGTATAATCTCCAGGATATTTTTGAAATAATTTTATTGTCATTTAAAGCCGTTAAATGTTTTCACATACGATGGCTTCAGTTTAACCCTCACGGGTTCTGAAGCTATATGTTTGTATTGTAAAAAGCGTCACATCATTCTATTTTATTTTGTGTTAGCGGAGGCGCACGTTCCCGAAGCTCGCAATGTTTTAGTTGCTACATTTCGCTTTGAATTATTGTATGAAATGTGCGAAACAATCCATTGTTCTATGTATGTGCTATGACACTAATTTCGAAAATGAATGTAAATGTTTCTTTGTTATTATACGAAATTGAGCAATGGAAATGTTATCAGTTTTATCTGAGATCATATTATCATAAAATGCGTGCTGAGATCCACGTCAGCGAAGTCGGAATTGAAAGATAAGAACTAAAATAAGAACTCATTATTAGAGTTATTTTGCAAAATGTGTAAATTTGTATTCATGAAAAATTATAATCAACCCCTAAATAGAAACTGCATAAATGATTTTTAATTTTGACTACTGCAATTTCAGTCTTAATACAGTTTTTCGTGACATTCAAGATGTATCTTATAAAGTTTTCATTAAAAAAGACTTGTAAAACACTCTATTACAATATCTCTATATATACAAGTACTCTACAACAGACATAAACCCCAAGTGCCAACAAATACTTCATTTAACCAAGTTTGCAGTGATAGTCGGGTTATACAACCGAAGCATAAACTAGATCAGTGGGCAGTAACGAACGCTCTCACATCCCCGTACGTATCTGCTGTATCATACAAACGGATTAAGGTCATAATACACACGGGGGTAGTTACACACAGCTCAGCTTGCCCAATCATCGTGTGTGCGTAGCCCCTATCTTACACCGCAGGAATTTGTCAAATATATGCAGAGTCTCTTGTCGATGCTTCTCAGAGTCTGAAGCTGTTCGTGGACGTGTTACGACTTTGTTGGACATACTCGGAGTGTTCTCCAGGGGTTAAGTGTAAGGTCAAACTTCCATATGGTAAATCAATGAGAACTACAGGGTAGAGAAAATTATTTTTGTATTCATATTATTGTCATGTCAAAATATTTTTGTAAAATTCTTATTTGAGAGACATTCTTATTCTTATTTGAGTAAATTCTTATTTATTTATGCAGGCACCACAAAGTAGTTTTAATATATCCTAGGACATCGCAATCATTATTGGATGTGATTAACACAATTATGCCGGCCTATTTGTAAGCGGTTATACGCTGATCCAAACGATACGTGTCACTGGTGTGGTTCACTATGAGCTTTCTACAATCGCTTTTAATAAGGTCTTTTAAGAATATGCAATAATAATGCATTCTTACAAATTATATTAAACGTGTCCGTTGAGTTGATACTTCACATAAGCATTTTATAATTAATTTACTGGTAGGTCTCTCATATGTGAGGGCCGTCAGGGTAGGTACTACCGCAATGTCTGTTTCTCCCGCCAAACAGCAGTGTAATAATGTACTGTTGTGTTCCGGTTTGAAGGGCATTGTAGCCAGAGTAACTACTGGACATATTAAGACTTAACATCTTATGTCTCAAGATGGCGAGCGCAGTGGAATGCCAAGCATTGCTTTGTAGTTCATGGTGTTATTTGGTGTTGCTATTATGTTATGGTATGAGCGGTCGTATCGCTTACCATCAGGCGAATGGCATGTTCGGCTCGCCATTGCTATAAAGAAAACTACAATACCGTCCTAGTCAAGCTACCTATTAACATTTTCTAAATATTTCGTCAGTTTAACTAACTTACAACAACAATTTGAAACACATCAACACATAAAATGATGACTAAAAACAAAACGCCAGAAATCCTAGCAGGGTAGCGCATTAAAATAAAAGCCGGCATTTATAGTGGCATCGAATATGTATAAAAAGTGCGAATCCCGCTAATTACGCAGTGCGCACTCCGAGTGCCATACAAGTTTTAATTAATATCAGATTCCCGCGGACGAACCTTTTCGACTTAAAACATTTTTAACCGACTTCAAAAAAAGGAGGAGGTTCTCAATTCGACTGTATGTTGTTTTGTTTTTTTATGTTTGTTACCTCATTTCTCTGTACTGGGTGAACCGATTTCGATAATTTTTTCTTTAATTGAAAGCTGGTGCTTGTCGTTTAGTCCCATAAAAATATGGTAACGATCTGATGAATATCTTCGGACCTGGAGAGGAGAACTCCTTAAAATTAAGTAGGATTCCAATGGTTCTTCTTGCATTTAATTAAGTATAAAAGCAAAATTACAGTGGTGGTGGAAAGTAGGGGTAGGGGCGAGGGGGGGGGGGTTAGAAAATTAAGAAACATGTAAATAGTCAATATCTTCGGCAGCTTTTAACCGATTTTAGTGATTTCTTTTGCATCAGGAAGAACGTATTAACACTTTGATCTCACCAAGAAATCAGGAAAATCTGATGAATATCTTCGGTCTTGGAGAGTAGAACTCCTCAAAATTGAGTACGATTCCAATGGTTCTTTTTGCATTGGATTCAGTATAAAAGCAAAGTTACAGTGGTGGATAAAAATTAGGGGTAGGGGCGAGGGGGGCAGTTAATAAAATGAACAAACATGTAAATAGTCAATATCTTCGGCGGCTATACCAATAAATCACGAAGATCTGATGTAATAGTGACAAAGAAGACTCCAAAAATAACAATAATTGTACATTATTCTAATAATTTGATTGTGTTTTAAGTAGTGCATACATATATTTCAAATTTTAGCTTAGGTGAACTGTAAATAAATGTTTTTATAATTATTTGTTACTCAAAGGTATGTGTTGAGTAAGATGTAAAGTTTAACTGGATACATAATATATAAATACAATCTTGCGAGGAAAACACATAGATCGTACCTATATGTACATTGAATAGATTGTACATTATTGACGTTAGAATACGCAATTATGTATAATAATTGCCATCCATAGCGCAATTTTGAAGAAGCTATATCTATAAATCTACACAAGATAGAAAAGTGCCTTCTTTTGAATACCATTAAAAAAGCATGCTAGATTTGTTTTATTGAATAAAATTCTTGATTTTTTTGTCTTTTTTTTAACTTCCGCGGTACGACGAAATTTGCACGAAATCACGGAACGACCCTTAAACATTTGGCAAAGTATAGCCTGCCTGGAAATAAGTAAACAATATCGAGAAACAATATAAATAGAGAAATAATAGTAGTATAATAAGTATAAATGACTCACCGTAATTCAGCTCCCGAAGCTCGATGGTCGACACGAAGAAAATGATCAATTGTAGTACTACACACCACTTGCACTATATTGTACACGGAACAATTCAAACAACATACACATAAAATAGATAAATAAAAAAACATATCCGACGAGAAATAATAAAAAAATAAGTCTAAACGCTGTAAAGATCAAATTGGCAAATTTGTTGGTTCACGATTCCATTAAACAATAGCTTAGATGATCAAACCTTCTGTTCGTAGATTTGGTCAAAGATAACTATTTATTAAGCGAAAATTTTGACTATTTGACAAACGCGTTAAACGAAGCTGTATACTATCTAATAATTTGACAAACAAATTTCCGTTACCCGAAGCTCGATGGATGACACGAAGACAAACCTAATATATTTTAAACAATTGGTAAAGTCCTACACACTGCGAATGGATGTACACACAGAGGAAAATACAATATTCGACGACAAATATAATAAAACAAGTCTAAATCACTCACCAAATTTCTGCTACCCGAAGCACAGTGGATGACACGAAGACAAACCTAATATGATTTATACAATTGGTAAGGTCCTACACATTGCAAATGGGACACTCAGAGGAAAATAAAGTCACAATATCCGACGACAAATATAATAAAGCAAGTGTAAATCACTCACCGTAATTCAGCACCCGTAGCTCGATAGTAGTAGAAGAAAATGACGATCTATTGTAGCACTTCACAACACTTGTCACTTTCACCATAATATTATTATCCACAAATTAATTTAATTTAAACTAGGCAAGAAATCTTGCGCAGCTGCGGAGCATGCGTCCTGCTTTTGCAAGCGTTCACGAGAAACTGAACTAGTAGTCCAGCAAGATGGCACAAGAAAACTAACTACCCTCCTCTAAACATTTGTCAAAAAAATACATGAACGAAAATATACCTTATTGGCACGGTCACTTTTACTACAAGAAAAATAGTTACCCTAAAGTTCATTAATAATTTTAAATGTTATTCAGGAATTATTGGAAAGTTAAAAGTAACCAACATTCTGGTTAGTAAATATGCATGGATGTTTTTACACACTTACGATTAAATCTTATTCCCAGAAGGGGTAGACAAAGTAGTGTTGCCAGGACACCCACATTTCACATTAGGTGTTCCGTCGCACGATGTGATAGAGAGCGAGCCTATTGCTATGTCTGGCACAAATTCCTAACTCCGAGCTGATTATAATTAACAGAAAATTCACCACTGTGCCCGATCCGGAATTCGAACCCGAGACCTCAAAGTTGTAACTGTACCGTAATACAACTTATGCAAATTAGTATAAAAGATGCAGGAAATTTCAACATTCAATTCAATTCTTCTTTTGACTTCAAATACCAAAAACATTTATCCAGAAGGCATACCAATAAAACGAGTATACGGGGTAAATGGCTGGCACATGCGTCATACTCGTGAACGGGTGCTGCTTGTGTGGACTGGTCTGTCCGATTTGCTTACTTTGTAATTGATAAATAGATTACTTAACGCTTTTATAATTATTTATTGCGTTGGCAAAACAGAGTATACTGATTCTTCGTTATGGGTTACCTACTTCGTTTCGTTTCTCTCAGCCATATTAAATATAAAGTAAACTTATTCGTATTAAAATATATCCTACTTGCAAATCATAAAAAGTTATTAATGAACTGCTCTGATTTAAACCAACTTGTAATTTTTGTAATAATCACTACATTATAAACTGGTTTTGAAAAGAGCAACACTAGAGTTTCTTGCCCGTTCTTCTCTAGTGAAAACCGCTTTCCGAACCGGGTGGTAGTTCAAAAAATGACTGAATCTAAACAATGTTGAATGTTTTAATGGATTCAATAAATTATTTTCATTTTCATTTTCATTTTCAAATAGACTATGAACGTCAAGTAAATAACAATAGTACACAATCGTCCTGCGATCATGGTGTCCGCACTGCAATTTAGGGTTAGCGATCGCTGGCTGACACCGACTCCAAAAATAACAATAATTGTACATTATTCTAATAATTTGATTGTCTTTTAAGTAGTGCATACATATATTTCAAATTTTAGCTTAGGTGAACTGTAAATAAATGTTTTTATAATTATTTGTTTTTATAATTATTGACGTTAGAATACGCAATTATTTTTTTACTTTTTAGTGCATTTTTAGTTTGATTTTTATGTCACACTTTTTTGTCTTTTTTTAGCTTATTATTTTTAGTATGATTTTTGTCAGTTTTTTGAAGTCGGTTATTTTTTTTGTTTAGTATAATTTAATGTAACACTCGTGACGAGCTTTATGTGTTTAAAGTTCATTGAATTTTGATCATGTGATTTTATTAATAAATTAAATAAATAATTCAGAATAACCTATGATTTTATGTGTACCTTTTGGCATCAACTGAGAATTATCTCAGTAGCGTGGTAAAGGAAAGAACAAATAAGCATATTCAACATCACACTCCCGGTCTGACGCTTATAATAACAAAATTGCAATAATGGTTACATGTCACGAATTTCACTCGTAGGCAAATTATATGACCAATCGACCAATCTAAAAAGTCGAATCAAATCACAAAACATATTTATTGAATACGCAATTAATACGAGTACAATATGCTTACTGTACACGAATCGCAGCTGCGACCTTTTATTTTACATACATACATACATAAACTCACGCCTTTATCCCAGAAGGGGTAGGGAGGCGCCACCAGGACACCCACATTTCGCCTTGTATGTTCCGTCCTACGATGTGAAAGGGGGCGAGCCTATCGCCATATCAGGCACAAATTCCTGAGTCCAGGCATCAGCCCGGATTCATTATTCATTATCTAATGAATAGAAAAATCCAATATCACATTGCCTGACCCGGGATTCGAACCCGAGACGTCAGTTTTGTAATCGTACCCTAGTAAAACTACGCTACCGAGGCAGTCACCTTTCATTTTGTTGCCAAATATGGTTTAATATTTTTTATTATCGCACATAAAGTCTACGATAGAAGAATTAAATAGTAACGTTTCTGTACATTAAAACTCGGTCACGTCTTCAGTACTAGATGTCATAAAACGAGATCACGTTTTATAAACATTACATTTACCAGATAATCGCTTCACAAACGTTCAGCCTAACAATGTACGAAAAAACTTTAATATAAAATTTATCACCAAAACATCTCATATCGCTTACTAACTCATAAATTGTCTCTGGAGAGCGCTTTATTCGCTTTTTTCGCTCGGGCCAGATAAGGAACATTATAATTTATTATTAGCCGAAGGATAATGTATCGTTTGTGTTGATTCTCGGCTTGGGCTCGTAATTTCGCTCAAGCCGCCGAAGCTGGCTCGAGTTATTTTTCAACAGTTTGATGTTGTTTTTATTACTTTTTCTATTATGTAATCGGCTGGGAATAATGGTGTTTTCATCACGTTGCGTAAAAACAACTTTAGGTTTCCTTTTATGGATTATATTTTTTAAAAGTTTACTGTTTATGCTTTTAAATTTGATATTTGGGTATGAATGTTACAGATGTTTTTAGGCATTTTTATGTAGATCGGTATTGGTGGACGCATTGCGGCGGCGTATCATTCGGTAAGATTATCACAAGTTTCGGTCCTTGCCTGACCGTCCTTATATTTTAATATGCTGAGAATATACTTTACACCTCTTGGTGGCCCAAAGTTAGCCAAATTGGTGTCGATTCTACGGATGTAGTGATATATTTTTATCAAGTGACCCACTTATGGTCTCATAATATATTTAAACAAATGTGATACTAATACCGCTTTTCCTACCTCTGCGCAATAAACTATTGTCTAACAGAATGCGCCCAGCGCTATAATAAACTTGGTTTTACATAAATCAATAACCCGGTCTTAATAAATTAACGATACAATAACAAAAACATGTACTGCAGAGCGTTCCGTTTGAGGTTTAAATGACGCACTAATTCACCACACGATAATACAGTCATCCGCAATTATAGAACATTTTTACCATTACATCTGCATCGACACGCGAAATAATTCCGCTGTTTCATTAAATTTTATCGCAACAATAATCCAAATAAATCAAGCCGCAAATTAATACGAATGGCGGATAATTAATGTTAAATAATGTACGATTACAATGAAATCGTAAAGTTGGTTTGTTAATAAGGTGACTAAATACGGTCGCGCTCGGCGCTCGGTGGATTCATATTATTTTATTGCACGGAAAAATGGGCAGTATTTTTATCTGGCACGCCAGTTACTGCACTGCACCTGGTGGTAAATGAAATGCAGTTTGAACATCGATCAGAAATCCTGCTATGTGATAAAATTGTGGCGGCCTAATTGATTGCTTTTTCACCTCCGATGGAAGGACTCAGGATAATAGCGAGGACAGGTGCCGGTGATTTATTTCACAGGTTAATGGTGCGGCAAAAATAAAAAGCAAAAAATTGGCAAATTGGCAAAATATGATACAAAATAATTCATAAATACATACACAGTGCCAAAGAATAACCACACGTCTACACCACACATGTATCAGCTACGTGGACTGTCGTTTTATCTCTCTCAATCAAAATCGTGATTGTGTAAGTGTTTTGTTCTTAGCAGTAAGCGAGTGCTAACCTAAGCCCTTTTAATCGAACCCTCGATTGTAGAGAAGTGGGCTATTATGGATTGATACAGTACAGTAACAACAGAAACAAAGTGTAAATAATACCAGTAGTCTCCGTAATAAAAGATAAAATAGAAACTAAACGTAACAAAACAGATACTACATATAATATGTGTAAAAGTAGTGAGAATAAACCAAGGTAAAAGCATTACGTTCAATGGAGCAAAAACCGATATTTTATTTAAGAAAACTCTCAAAGAAAGTAATATTTTAATACAATCGGGAGAATTGAGCGTTGAACGGATAATAACTAATAAAGTGGATTTAAACTTTCGCCCGGAATATGACGGCATTGCAGACTTATTATTTCATCCACTTCTTGTTTACTAGATGTTCGGTTCGGATTAATCGATAAAAGCTTCAGGGAAATGGCAGTTATCTGACACGGTGATATTATTTCAATGTTTGATTTAGGTATCAATAGTGTTTTTAACGTCGCTTTCTTCTCTCTCTCTCTCTCTCTCTTCAGATGCAGGAACTCAATTTCCTACCAAAATCCTCCTTCAAGGATTTCTTATAAACCTCTTGACAGAGGTCTGCAACCGTTTAACGTTAATTTACTCAGCAGTGCGATGTGTAGGACGTATTATCTTTAGACACATTACTTTTGGGACTATAGTCTTCCCATCCCAAATTCGAATCCAGGTCATTCAAAATCCATTAGTAATTTCGCGTGATATGCATTAATGAGTTCCATTTAATTTACTTTCATAGTGTACATTGAAAGGACGATATCTAATCTTACCTACCAACCGGTCCTAAATATAATACACGAAAATAGAAACACGAAAATATATTCGGTCTTAAACACAGCAGTATTATTGGAAATGCATTCCGAATATGAAAGATCAAATCTGCGAAATTCTTGTATTGCATCTCGAGCGCGTTCGCGAAATATCAAGTTATCGGAGCAATAAAAATTCTACGTTCGTCTGCGTCTGTGCATATATTTAGAGTAATAACGTGAAACAATATGCATATCTATAAGCTGAGAAATGTGGAGGATTTAATAAAAGAAAATAAAAAGCAAAAGCGATGGATATTAGTCGTAGTGACGTACATAAATATGTCGCTTTTTGGGTTCAGTTTTTGTACATCCGGCTACAATTTGGACGGCGTAAATGTGTCGATTATACACACATGTAATAGTTTATATCATTGCATTGTAGTCTTTTTGTTATGCCAAATCAAAAATGCTAATAATAGCCTTGAAAGACTTCATACTTAAGATTGTAAAAAAAGTTTTCATAAATAACCCAAACCTGTATCCGTAATGAGGTCGACAATCGAGTCTGGGACTTCAATAAATGCTGCTCTAAAGCAAATGTTTGTATTTTATCTTAAAGCCGTTTTAACTAAATAAGCAAGACATTTTTTATCATCTCTAAGTCACGGTTATCTCGCTGTCGCCGGTAATTATGATTCGTGAAACGTGGAAGCTAATTAGTCGTTTTCGGGGAAATTAAGCTGTTTATCTCCGCCAAGAATTATCACGCGAAATAAAAAATACCACGCCGACTTTTTGAGTGTTACTTTGAGTCGGCGCCGTGATATTCTGAAACAAATGCCAAGCTTAGTTGCTTTGAAAACAAAATGCTAAGCACAAAGGCTCTCTATTATACGAGTAGTATTGTAACTAATATTAAAGTTTTTTTTTTGCTTTTTCTTGGTAGTTTGTTTTACGGGCTTGAATTAATATTATGAAAACAATTTTTGCTTTATATCTATAGCACGGGCCTACTCTACAATCGAGAGAATGGATTGAGAGCGGTTTTCGCTCAATTGTTATTATATCTGCATGTAAGGGTTTTGAAAATGGCGAAATTTTAATATTCATTTTAAGTTGGGGCAATTCATATAATTTTAGTAAGATTTTCATTCATTTATTGTAATGATTTGCTCGACAGTGGATAATTTCCCGACGATTTTCACGGCAGTCCATTACACGATCGTAAAATTGTAATATCTACAAGCTTAGTATTACTATTTCACAATATAATGTAACGCCAATTGTAAGTTCAAGCAAAAAACAATAAGAAATGCTTTAAAAACAATATTTCATAAAGCGGCTATTAATATACTTCGTGAATCATTTTTTGGCAGAAAATCCTTTCCATCCACGCATTTTTTTGCCAAATTCTTCATGCCTACGCATCATTATAAATGTTTTTTGTTAGATACTTTCGGTTTGCCTCAAGGCCGGTGATAAATGTCCACTAGCTTTGGAAATATTTATGGCCACGCCCTCTACTGAAATATTCAGGTACGTGGGTCATTTGCTGAGTGATTGGGCGCCCCCTTTGATTCCTTACTGATAGGCTTAGTCCATCAGCGGTCTGGGTAATGTTGGCCCATTTTTTATATTGCTCCATTTGATGTGTTATGTATTGGTATTGGAGGTTAGATTTATTGTTTGTGTATATAAAAACTAGTGGCTTAGCGTGCTTCCTATTCCTAGTTAATTATGTGAAGATAAATAAAACTGCCTTATTTCAAAGTATTAGTCTCACATCGCTGCAAAAAGCGCATTTTACTATTATAATACAGGTGCCAGATGTACGTTTAAAATAATTCATCGAGCTACATATTGTGACTTATCTAAGTCATTAGTTTATAGTTAGTACCTCTTTTTTTTGATGTCATACACTAGATTAATTACAATATTGTCGAAGCACATGAAATGGAATAACTACAATCATTTTTCAAAGTAGTAATGTAATTTAAACCTGCTAGTAGGGCATATTAAATTAAACTGTGTGGAAACACACAATAAAACATTAAAAACTCTTAAAGTCTTAATACTAAACCAAGTACAAAAACCAGCCAAATTACTGAACATTTTTCTCAATTTAAATGTAAAATGTGGTGGATATAATGCCGCAAACAATTTGCCCGTTCCATATGAGTTAGAGTAAGAATATATTACGGCAGGAAGCTCCGAGAGCCTATGTGTCCCTCCGGGGCAGTTCACAACACACCCGCATTGTGTTGTTATTTATTCTCTCGTATGAATTGAGGGGCCTGCGTGGGCCATATTTAAGGTGCTCCGTCGTGCATCAGTTCCTTAATAACTTTTTTTTATTGTATAGGTCCGGTGGGGTACGCAACTATTCATGTTATTATTATTCAATAAAGTTATTAATTAAGTAATGTTAAGTATTTACTAATCTCCTGGGCCATCTACATATGGATCGTAGGTGAATCGCCGGCCTCTCAAAATGGGCAATGAAAAGGACAGGACAGCAGAAGAAAAGGGGTAATGTATCTTCGGTTATACCCAAAATATTATGATCTTAATTAAACTTCTTTCTAATTCAAGCGATAAGTAACTATAAGTAACAGATGGCGTTGTTATCTGTAGTTTTGCTAAGCTAACTCTTGTGAGAGTATTTTCGTCATCTGTCAGTCGAAAGAGCCTTGTTCATAAGCCAGCAGGGTGTATCGCAAGCAGGTATGTATGGCCTGCATTGTGAAAGATATTAGTTGAGGCACTTTAGTCTTTACCTACTGCTATTCGATTCAGAGTTATATAGACAGTTGTGCTGCTTACACAACACGGCTCTAATATGGTTCAACTTTGGAGGACAAATCGAGTAATCGTGCATTTAGTTAATTAATACTTTCAAACTCCATGTACTATTTATGAGTGATTAAAATATAATCCTTAGAAATGTCATTTGTATAGCCTTCTTTGATTCATTAGCTTAATTTGTAAAGTTGAAGTTAAAATTTTACACCAATTAAAACGAAAACTTGCGAAGTCGCGTCGGCGGACCCTTGGCAATTTCGCAAGTTCTGAATCCACCAGTTACACAATTTGATTTAGGGACTTATGAAATGGTCGTGTCTGGAAATTATTTACATTTGTAATGTCGTCGTTAAAATGTGTTTTTTAATTCCCCACTTTACATATTTTCGTACAGTAAAAATGGCCTTTGATGGCTACCTGGCTTGGCGCATCTGGTTAGACGCCGACTGTGAAACGAAAGACTACGAGTTGGATCCCGGCGCCAAACATTTACGTGATCCAAAGGTATTTGTTACGGGTGGGTGTTTGTGAGACCAAAAAGTCTCTCGAAGTTTCTGATACCCAGGACACTTGATCTTAGTCTGCGGTGAGGACTATATAAGTGACTTAATATAATAAAATTAATAAAAAAATTACAACGAATATCTTGTAAATAGAAAATAAGTACTATGTGTATTGACTTGTCATAAGAGCTATTTAATTGCCTACGTGACCAATAAACGAATTTCATAAACGAATTTCATTTCACTGTTATGTGTATTTATTATTTACCAGTAAGTGGATTATACTGACAAACAATGATAGTAGATATACGTACGTCTCACAAAATGATTTATAGTGAGAATGACAAGATGTAGGTCATTCGCCTGATTGAGCCTGAGCCCAAAGGAGAAACACCACTTAGAACTTATGATTATTAAGCACTGTCTGCATAGCAATGCACCGCGCTAGTTTCGAAGGGACATTAGACGTTAATGCTCATTAATCAATTAATTGCTGAATGATTAGTGGAATTGAGGCACCCATAGTTTACATAACTTATTTTTGCCCAGCAGAAGCTCAAGGAATCTCCATTGTTATTTTATTGAACTGGCGCTATTATTTACAAAACCACTAATTAAATACAAGCTAAGAAATAGCGTCATAATTAGACAAAGACGCCCACGCTAGATTAACCACAAAAGAGCAAACTTTTACGTCCGAAATGATAAGTCTTATCTGCACGGTAACAAAGACGGTGACCTGTAAACAAAGAAATCTTATTCTTTTCTGTTTATTGCTAAATATTTGAGCAAGATTATCGCGGTGTTTGTGAATTTATTTGAACAGGTTTTTTTCCCGCTGGTTTATGTGACGGATAAATATTACGATTGTGAGTGGTAATAGAAATAATGCCGTGTTATAAAACAAGAATGAAGTTGGATTACAGTAGCACGGATATTATACAGGGTATATCAAGACCGCGACCGAAAACGAAGCCAGGTGGTAGTTTTAGCGGTTACAGACACAATGCAAATAAAAATTTAGCAAAAACAGCGACGGATTTTTTTTACAGTATTTTAAAAATCATCGTGTTTGGGGGGTAAATACCTAGTTTTCGCAAAAATGATCATTTAAACACTTACGTACCATTGCGTGTATAAAAATAAAGCGGTGTACGTCATAATTTTAGAAAAACTATGTATTTATCAATCAAATACGACGACAAGTAAAAAAAAAAATTGGCGATTTTTTTGTAAAATTTTTACTTGCATTGTGTTTGATATCACTAATACTACCACCTGGCTTCGTTTTCGGTCGCGGTCTTGATATACACTGTATAGGAATTTCTTAAAGGCATGTAAAGATAACCGCACTAATTCAGCCTAGGTGATTATAATAATAATAATAATAATAAAACTTTATTGAACAAAAAGAAGACATACAAAACACTAAAACGAAATATACAAGAGCAAAATAGTATATAAAGCGCAAGTGTTAGATTGAACTCATTAGTGATTAAAAACAACTGAAATTAAAATACGGATTTTATCATATTCTATTGTATGTATTTATTGTTCTTGGTTTGAAACACATTATTCCCTCGTATTATTGGACACAATGTCAGTAAAATAATCACACCCCATAAAAACCTGAATCTGATTATCTACCCGCGAAATTTTCTGAAAATGTTAATAACAAAAATATCCATTAACTTTATATGAATATCATTATGATTCAGTAGTTATCTTTGCAATTTAATTTCAGCGGTATTACAATACCTATCGATCGGCACCAATCTCCCCTCCCCTTTCCTTTTCCCTCCCCGTAAAATCCCCGCTTATTTCCCGCAAACGCAACGTTATTGTGTTTTAAACTGAATTACAAGTTAAACTGCCATTTGGATCGTTTATCTTTATTTTTATCTTTTCCTTTCCTTTGTATGTTTTCTCATTTCCTTTTTCCTACTAGAGGCGGGGCGTGTACTGGCGATGTTGGTACGTGGAATACAATGGGATGAGTACGGAGGTGGCTTTTGTGTGTTTAAAGTTTGGGTTTTTTTAGTAATCTTGTGTGGCTCAAAGAAATTTACAGTGGTAGACTTTTCTGTATATTAAAAATATTAGTACAAAGCATGAAACTTTTCTTTGTACTACACAAAATGAGTTTTTAGTTAAAATAAATAATGTAGGTCATAAAACAAAACCAATCCCATGATACTGATATAAAATGAATTCAAATCTAAGATGGACTTATCCATACTTCGAGGAGAACATAGACATCAGTCCATTTGCAAATGGCATAGTTAGTAAATACAGTCAAAGATCCTATAGTCGGCTTGAAAACTACAACGCTTGCAATGTTAGACCAATCCAGTCTATTTTATCACATTTTAAAGAAACGTAGTTAACTAAAACACCTCTTCAGTATTGAATAGCTTGTAAAAGCAGAGTATCAAATAGCATTCAAAAATATATGTGTATGTGATTGTGACTCATCATACAACACAGTCGAGCCCATTACACCAAATCGAATGCCATCAAATCTAGGCAAGAGTTAAACAATCAAACAAAAACCTCTCAACCAAATATCGAAAACTTAAACTAAATAAGTCAATTTTGAGAAGATCCATAAAACGCTAAGTAAACAGGCAATGGCGCGGACCGCTCATAAGCAATAAATACGGCAATATTTTAACTTTATAACTCCATTAGTACTCCATGGCGGGCTTACGGAAATTGGCGCTCTCTTCCGAGCACCTCTGCCGAGACAGCGCCGCTCAAACTTCGCACAGATAATTAACATTATTAAGTTGCTGAAGACTTTTTGGTCGGGCTTTGTTTTTTCAGAAATATGGGTTTTTTTTTTAAAGTAAATTGTACGCACTGAAGTTAACTTGGAATAAAATGCAATTCGTTTATTGTCGAAAACATAACGAATAAATCAAACATTTGAAACATTAGCTGAGGTGAAAAAGTAATCTTATATTCCAAGATAGGAACATACCGGGTATATCAAGACTGCGACCGAAAACGAAGCCAGGTGATAGTTTTAGTGGTTACAAACACAATGCAAATAAAAATTTCGCTACAATAGTTACAGATATCTTTTTAGATTTTTTTAAAAATCATCGTGTTTGGGTGGTAAATACCTAGTTTTTGTGAAAATACTAATTTAAACCCTTACGTACCATTGCGTGTTTAAAAATAAAGAGGTGTACATCATTATTTTAGGAAAACTATGTAAATTACACCCAAATACGACGATAAGTAAAAAATTAGAAAAAAAAAGTTGTCGATTTGTTTTGCGAAATTTTTACTTGCATTGTGTCTAATACTACCACCTGGCTTCGTTTTCGGTCGCGGTCTTGATATACCCTGTATATCTACAGGTGTATAAAATAGTTTTTGTGAGTTTGAATGAAACTGACAAGTTCTATTTGTGTAATATTTTCTCATCTCCGACCATAACGTGAATATTGTAGTGTATTATTGTGTATGAATTTATTTAATATCCTCTAAGTGTGGCCATAAAGTTTTCTGCGTATATAATTTGTATATTCAAAATCACCTCTCGCCACTTATTATATATATGTTAACATATTGTATGTGTAACAAATACTGTTTTCCACAAACCATCTTCGCGCACACCTGATCCACTTAATTCCGATAATTTGCTCAACCAAATACCTTGTTATCGAAAGTTGTACAAGCGCTGTTTAAGGTGAAAGTAGGGCCTCGGCGAAGTGTAGTAGAGCACGCCAGCGCTATTAAGAGGTAATGAAACGGGCCTTGAGAGCCTCAACCGATCAACACTATGCCATAATTACGAAGCATCTGAAATTCTATCCGGCTCGAAGGATCATTTCGAGACGTCTAATGTTTCATGCGAAATTTGAGTCGATGTTGGAATAATAATTGTGATGTAATTATGTTCCCTGTATAAAATTGTGGGATGATTGTTGAGGTGAGGATAATTAAAAGGTAAAATGAGATTTATCATGTGGAAATTTAGAAAATAAAATTGTGTACGCGGTAAATCTTTTAAAGATTTGTTATACAAGTGGAGAAAAAAAATGCAATAATCTACTTCAACTTTACAATACTATATATATTTTTTCAGAAACATTATATGCAGATGTTTTATTTACTCCTTACCTTTACTAAAGCTGAAGAGATTCAAAAGGAATCTCACCAAGTAAATAAATATGTACGTTAGATGTAAATTTAATTTTCTTAATTATAAACTTGTATAACAACATAATGCTTCAAATAACGTGTAGTTGGGCGCATTATGAAAAGCAATAACTATCATTAATGAATAAACAAATTAACATTTACTTTGAGAGTGGACCACTAGCAAAACGCAAGTTTAGAATAAAACTGTCCGAATTCCAAAATTCAATTTCAGATTTCCTAAGTGATCCGGTAATCCCCGGGTGCGGTCGTTTCGCCACATCCGCAGCTATTTGCATAATCGATGGCGTTTCAATACACCTATGGAATCGGCGAGCTAGACTGCACCACCGACATAATATGACAGATTATGCGGCTTCTCTACGATCTGATATTTTGGGAAACATGGCGGATGTTTCTTTTTGAGGCTAATCAGTGTAGACTATTTGGTGTAAGGTGTGGAAAGGACGTTAATATAGGTGAATGTATATAATCTTTTGGTAATGGAGGCTAGAAATATTGAGTACCATTATAGAAATAATGGTAGAACAATACTTTAAAATGAGCCGGCTAGATGACACTCATTACTATAAAAAACTAACTTCAACTGATTGTGTTTCTTTCGATAAGTAACTAGTAGGATAGTCACATATACTCAGACATTTACACGATGGTGGAACAAATGTCATATTAACTTACCCAAGTGTGACGAACTTCAGGTTCAGCTTATGTATTGTGATAAGATACAACCCTCTCTTACTTACAATACTATAATTTGCATATCTCATAAACAATTATCTGAGCTTCGACCGTTACTGCTCCAATTGTAAATATAATCCAGACGTCAACTGACTATCTAATCCTTCAAAGATAACCGTACAAATTTACCCAAGCGACAATACAAATAGCAGTCGTTACAAACAGGAGCAGACAGGGCGAGTGCAATTCATCACGCCGCCATCACACGCGGACGAGCCGCGGCCGACTCGCGTTAGCGTATGATGTTGCTGTTTTTGATGGAATGGAGTTTAAATTATGTGTCGTATTGAGAGCTATTTTTGTATAATAATAAACATTATTCATTTTGTATATTCTAAATAGAAGTATATTTTAATGATATTTTAATAAATATTTTTGTTGGTCTGGTGGAAATAATAAGCTTGTGGGTGTAGCTGGATAGCTAGAAAGCTTCGTGCAATATTAATTTAAAATAATGTTATACTATTTTATGAATCGCAGACGTTAAATTCTACTAGACCTTCAATTTTAGAATTGCCTTTTAGAATTTTAGATTTTCCTGGTCTATATGGCTAAGGAAATGGCCACAGAGGTGACATAAATACCATACATATTTCGTCAAGCTTATTATCTTCCCGACTATGATGAGGGCGAACCTATCACCATGCCTAGTAAAAATTTCAGTCCCGGGAAAACCTTATGAGAATTTCCAGTCTAAAAAACGCACACTATTTTTTTCCGCGACTTGGGATTTTAATATGGGACCTTGCAGTCAACATCTTATATTATATTGATTGATCAACAGGGCGGCCTTTCTTGCAATAACTTTACAGAAAAAAGAAAACACAACTCCACTCGGAATTCCCGATATAAATATCTAAAGGTTCTAATCTCGAGCAAACACTTAAATATTTAAGCAGCGACACTCGAAACATTTCTACCATTGAAACATCGTCGTATTTCTCTTAAACAACCACTCTTGAGGAAATAATCTATCGGATAAGTAGAATATTAACTGACGGAGCATTTGGAGGGCTCACTTGAGAGTTGATCGAGTTCAAGACGCGACGCGCACCAGTTTGCGGTGCTATATTGAACTTACCTTTATTTTGTTTGGCAATAAATAATCAAGCGTTTACCGACACTTTGGAGATATTTTATGAAAATATTATGGTGTAACTGCTGTGTGTATACTTGAGTCGCTATAGCACGTTTTCCACCATTACTGAATAATTGCTACCCAGGCTCGTATCAAAATCCCACCACCATATTGTCATTTCAGTATTCAGTGTGAAATTAGTACCTCCCTGATCATGCCAGTCCATATAGTCCAAAACTGTCTTTATTAAGGTTTTACTAACAAATCATGCATAAAACAATAAACGGCGATATATCACAATAAATCGGAACGGGATCCGAGGGTTCATAAATTCGTTGGTACGCATTCCATCCATATGTTTCTGTAGGGCTGCTCAAAGTGGCTTCGGTCACGCGATCACGCATCGTGCCGTGTTGTTACAAAAATTACATCAATTTGTTATAGTTTTGGTTATTCACGTGTTTTTTAAGGGGCTAAGCATAGCTAGTTATATTTGTTAAGGAGTTTCAAAGGTGATTTGTTAAGTCCAGAGCGCGATAGAGTCCACATAGTTTTTTACGTAAGACGCCATATACAAAGTGTTGATGTCATAATGACTTTAAATCACAAGGTCATTATAAAAAGTAAATAAAAACAAATTAAAATGATTAGATTTTATATCACATTAAAATTGATGAAATGAAATTTTCAAACAATCTAAATAATAAAATAATTTGATTTAAATAAAACACGCTTTATAAGGTATTTACTGACCTCATTTGACCCGAGGATAAGAGCGGCAACAGCGCTTTTTTTCGTCGGCGCGGTGATTCCTTTGTAGTTGTTAGGCGTAGTTTTATTCGTAGAATAAGAAATTCAATAAAGCACTCTCAGCCGAGTCACAATTTACACAAATAAACTAGGTCAACATTTTTTCATTGAATTGGGAGCTATGATGCATACACAAACTCAGAAACTATTAATTTTGCGCCGGTGGATAAAAATAGCACGTCGCGCGAAATATTACTGCCATCAAACATAACTTAAAACTCAATTAAACTAAATTTTCAATTGTTCAAACGGTCCTCCATTAACCCTAATGAACATGCTGTCTTCGAATTTGCGGGACATCTGCGTGAGGCAGCATATCTTTCTCGATACGGTCGTAAAGCTCGCGCTGAATTTTGTTGGCATTCGCCATAAATTAAAATCATATCTGTGTATTCCAAAGCTGTAAATCACGACATCGTGAACATAAAATGCTATCGTAATTCCTAATGAGTTGTGAGCAGCGCATACAGATTCACTTAAAACATGTACGCCTCACTGACGAGTGACGAGTGGCGCGCGCGCCGACTCCCGTCTCGCCACCCCCGCCCCCGCCCCTCACGCCCGATCGTTGACCCCCGACCCCCGAACCTTGACCGTCGATCGCCGAGCGCAGTGTTGCTAGGTTAGATTTTCAAAACTACAGTGGAAGTTTCGTAAAAATACAGTAGACGGATGTAAAATACAGTAGATTATACCGTTTACTGGGTTTTTTTCATAGTAAACGAAAATAAACATCCTTTTTTAAAAAAACACAAATATTTCGTAAAATGATAGTTAATCGCTGTGTGTGTCACTTTTATTAAATTATTATCGGCCACAAAGTACTGTAAATATCGTTCCATGGTATGGTTAAAAACTACGGATGGCTCGGTGAATAATAACCCTATAAAATTATTTTGAAGCAATAAACGGGTGGTAAGTGTTAAAAATAGCTTTATTATTTGTCTCCTTAGTCATATTGCAGTATGTTCGATACTAACTGCATACTATTGCTTGATACATATTGGAGTAAATGTAGTACAAATACAGTTTTAGTGTAATTAGGGAACGAAATGTAATTACCTTGCAACACCGCCCAAACGTCGCGGGGGAATCCCCGAGCCGGCATGTCGGGGATGGATACACGTTTAGGGATGCAACATAAAAATATCGTCAATAAATATCGATAAATTGAAATATGATAATCTGAAACTATTAATATTTAAATACTTTTAGGGCAGTAAATGTGTAAATCATATTAATTAACACAGTTATCAAAACATATCCTATGCGTGCTAAAAAGACCTCGGTACAAATCAATACACCAAAAGAAAGATACAGGAATAGTCATTTTGATATTTTTTTTCTAAGCAGCAGTTTAAAGAATGCGTCTCAATATTCCTCATACTGAAAGAATTTGCGAATGTTGCTACATGACCCATTTGCAATTTTAAGTAGGTTTGGAATGTAGATGCGAGCTTTGTGTATCTCCTGTTATGTATCCAAAACAATTTTTATTAATATTGTGGATAAATTTGGGATTTGGATGTGAAATTTCAATAATAAAGTTTGAATTATATCGATAATATCGATATTGTATGCTGCCACCCTAGCGTCATTCTGATGTCGAATTGGCAACGTCGCACTGCGCTTCGAAAAACATTTATTTCATAAATCATAATATGAGTTTTAATGTCATAGATATTAGGTCTAAATTCAATTATTGGTATAATTTTTGTAATAATAACACCCGAGTTGTATTTTTTTTCGCTCTTGCCGTTTATTACTCGTTTGTGTCAATGACCTAGACAAATCGCTACAGCAGGTGGTTAAATGTGTAAAAATAAAAAAATATCCCCTGGCTAAACGGTTGATGATAAATTAATAATATTTGGTGTACGCACTACTATTGCGATACCCTATATATGGTCCCAAAAAAAGTGAATATGTCACCGACACTTTGTATAAGATAGTTGATTGTGAAATTATACATAAAATTATGTTGCAGCATGGAACAATAAAGTCATATTGCGTTGAACCCATATTCAAGTAATGTAGTCAAGAATTAAAAAAAAACTAAAATAGGTAAAAAAGGTTTTATATTTGAAGGGCATTTGTTACGCCATTTCTATATCACAGTTGTAACTCGTTCCAAAGCGGTGTAGGTGCTTACGATCAAAAAGAACTCATTGAAAACTAATAAATAAATAAAAGCTTTATAGCTTAATCTCCGAATTCAATCCAACTTCGCAATAAAAACAGTATAAAAATATTTTTTTATTATTCTGTAACTAAGGTGGCTATAACATTTTAAGCTATTTTTATTCATACCACCACCATTCTAGTTTGAATCTTATGTTTCACACTTTAGGGTTTAAAATCATATGTGCCTTGTCGTACATGATATTGACCTACAATAAATCCCGAAGGCAACACCATAAGTCCGCGGGATAACCTTCGTAATTCTTTCGCGGGACAGATCACTCGGCTCAAGACCAGGTGGTAAAAATATGACTCTGCCTTCCTTGGTTTTTAGGCTTTTTGCGGTATTGTTTAATAAAAACCTTTATCATAATAATTTTAATTGGTACCTGTAAACTTATTCAATACCCTTCGCGACTTTCTAAATGCTTACAGTGTAAAAATAATATGTTGTAAGGCTCTGGGACTTGATTCACATCTTATTTACAATAATGATTTTGTATGAATATGCGTATGCAAGCGAAAATAATAAAAAATTGATAAAATACGTATCGATGCTGATTTATCACTTATTACATTTACATCGATTTGTAATACTGCCGGGGGGCAATAATTCTCTCTATTCCCTTCCCTACCTCTATATTGCGACAGAATATAGATTAGCACAAAGGAAACTTGCCTTCCAGCCAATCCTCCCCGCACATGTCAGCATACATTGCTCGTAACCTCAAAACTATACATACTATCTGTACCTCCAACAAAGCAATCTAGGATACAAAACTTGTCCAATAGAACCGTGTTCGCACCGAGGGGAAATACCACAGTGATATCGCAGCGAATGCGGTGCAGAGTGGCAAGTCGCCAGATCGTTGTAAAATTGACGATAAATTTGCGTCGCAGGTGCTGCTGGACCGACGCTGTTTAGACCAGATTTGTAAAGCCTTTCTGAATTCCAGCTATATTACGGCAGGTGGATTGTTATAGTAGGATTAATCTTGGCTCCAAGTCAAGAACGCTTAAAGGTCTCTAAAGACTTCGGACAATTTGAATTTAGAAATTCTAAATTTGAATATTTCTTTTTTACAGAGATTGAGTTTATTAAAGAAGGTTTGATTGTGTGGTTTATTAATATTCTTACTGGCATGAAAATAAGTTTATTTTGCAAAATAAAGCTGGCCATATGAAAAAAAGAAGTTCAATGTATTATCTTAAAATAGTAATAGTTTACGGAAAAATAACTGGAATATCCATGATATTAAAAGTTCTTAAGTACGCTAATAGTTATCACAACAAACGGTTAAACGACTCTCTGCGGTTACGTTTAAAGTAAAAATACATAAAAACCTATTACCAAGTGTCACCATTTAGTAGAAAAATATCGTCTAGATGATTACATTCCTTATTCAATAAGAAATTGCAAAAATATTTTGTAGTATTAGATAGTACCTACGTAATTCGAAGTCACTTCGTATATTTATAGTTGTTTTTATATAATATTGTGTACATTAAGTGTCAATTAATTTAGTAATAAAGTCTAGCAAATCATAAAACCGCCAAGCAAGCATGAATAAAAATCTTACACGAATAAAAAATACCAGACCACATAATCCTTTTACTACTACAAGAATCACATATCATTTCTTTTTCCATATCTAAAGTTTTCTAAAGGTTTCTTGGAACGAATTGTTAAACACAACAATAATCACTTACACAGAATTTATATTAAATAACTGCTAAAAATCATTAAATGAATAAGTTATAAAATAATAATAAATACACCCAACAGTCACATACATACTCCTGATCCCACATTAAGATCAATGAGATCTTGTGTCTCGGGCATCAGAAACTACGAGAGACTTTTTGGTCTCACATAAGCCCAGACCCGAGACAAATATTTGTGGGCCTCACAAACATTTGTCTCGGTGCGGGAATCGAACCCGCGGCCTCTCGTTTCACAGCCGGCGTCTAACCAACTGCGCCACGGAGGCTGTCAAAAACTACTACTTACTACGGCGGCGTTACTACGAAAATTCACACCACCCTCAAGCGACGGACCGACTCTCAGCAAATATGGCGGATTACAGATTAACCATTACTGATAAACATTATACAAATGAAAAGAAACCAAAGAATTACACAGAGAGAGACACAAGTAATAACATTTTCAATATTATTTCGTTGAAAGTGAACTAATAAATAGTCGACAGTTGGTATTCTATTTCACGGTCCAAGGAAACTCTTTTAGTTTAGTTTTAGTGTTAACAGCGGCACTGTAACTGTGATATTAAAAATAGAAAGTTGGAGTTTGTCGCTAGTTGGAAGAGCGGCGCTAAACAAGAGCTTTCTTTGCGGAATTAAACTATATATTACAGAAAACCGACGTGAAATGGCGCCGCTTTTTAACTTATAAACTTATTTAAGTAGAACTGTCGGTAGTTTGTACATTTGTTTCTTGTTATTGTTTTTGCGCTTAGTCTTAATTTGAGTTTGGTAAGTATGGAAAATGTAAATTAAAGCCTGTAAGTAAGTGATGAAGGCTCGTAAATAAGAAAGGGATAAGTTAGTTTTACGTAATGCAATCGTACTGTTGTGTCTTGGTATTAAATTTAGGATGACTAAAGCTCAAAATCTTATGACTAATACCTGTTTCGATTAAAATTATGGAGCTATTAACATTACCAAATAGTCAGTTTTGTTTAGTCGAATTAGAAATTTCTCGGATATCTACCCTTTTTTTAAAAGAATGAATACTTCCACTACCGTTCATGTTGGTATTACTATAGGAGCCAAGCCTTTTCACAGTTTTCAAATAGTATCTTAAACCAGTTCATAAAAACAAATAGGTTCAAACGACATTATACTATATCAAATAAGAATATCTAAATAACGAGAAAAAGGAGATATACAAAATAAGGACATTTACCTAGTACATAATACGTCCATAACACTGTAACTATCACAAACAGCATTCAAATATGAAAACACAAATGCCCATTTGCACTCCCAATCGATTGAGCGCTGTAAAATTTCGACTCGCATTCACTGGCAGCACGATTTCAATGAATAGGTAATTTCAGAAGAAACCGTTCAATGGTCGCTCGTAAAACGTACCTGCCTTAATCTGCACGGAGTGTTTCCGATCTTTATCTTAATTCTGGTACTAGAGAATAAAGATGTCTTTGTAAAAGTCTGTCTGCTTAAATGTATGGATCGGTTGGTACAAATGGCTTGAGATAGAATCTAGTATTAACTTAGAGTTCAATGGATTTGTTCATGCGAGTGCTTGTAATTTAGAAAATGTAAAACCATTTAGACTGTTTTATGGTTTAGAATAGTGTTTATTGTGCATTATTATGTAGCTCTTCCATAAGACACGATATGTCTTTGTTAAGACAGTAGAACACATTTTCATTTCACACAAAACTGCTATCAGAGAATATCCGACACAGTATTGACAGCCTCCGCAGCGCAGTTGGTTAGACGCCGGCTGTGAAACGAGACGCCGCGGGTTCCATCCCCGCACCGAGACATATGTTTGTGTGATCCACAGGTATTTGTTTCGGGTCTGGGTGTTTGTGAAATCGAAAAGTCTCTCGTAGTTTCTGATACCCACGACACAAGACTCGATTTTTGTGTGGAGTTTGGACTATGTATGTGATTGTTGGGGGTATTTATTCATTTATATCTTACCAGCGGTACGAAAATACCCACCTCAGCTACTTATAACAGCCAAAATCAACAAATGCAAAAAATTGACATCGTGTACTGTATTTCGGCAAGTATCTCATGGATTAGCTAGTAGTCCGGGAGCCAGCGACAGATTTTCATGACCAAGTTCCTCTCAAGCGGTAATTAGTAAAATGCATCAGAGTATAGTATTATGAAGCCTCGTGAACGTCAGCTGGCACTCGGTTGGGGGGATAAGCGGTTGTAGACTCCTACGCACGAAGAAAAAAAAAATACATTCACTCATTTCCTCTCAGCTAAAAATTTGTCAAATTGTAGCTTATCTAATATCTCAGCGAAAAAAAATAATCAGCTGGTTCCAACATAGTGTATTGTACGTCAGCTGATGTCTCGAACATGAAATTTTTTATTTTATTTTCAGTGATTTCCTCTCAAACAAAAATTTACCTGATGATAGCTTATATGTAACTGTGGATAAATATATAGGTCAGCTGGCTGTATCTTGGTGGAAAAACTGTCAGCTGATACTTTGAAAGTTATTACATAGGAGTTAGGCAGGAGCATTTACTGTCAATATAAATGCATTGAATAATAAAATTGCATTTTTATCTAAAAAATAAAATCAAATAATTAAGAAAACCATATTTTTTCATCGATCGATCGTAAGAATATAAGCTCATTTAAATGCAGAGACCATAACCAACTTTTCAACTGGTTTGCAATTAGACCTGCATATGAAAATAACCGTTCGCAGGGTTCAGAAGTTGCAACTATTGGCAAGTACTTTTTAGCTACACTCCATAGATAAAGGAAAATCTCTATCACATAGATTGCACTTAATTTTACTTTCGTTGATAATTTTTAAAAGTCTGTAAAAAAGGCGAGAAAAAATCAAAACCATCAGAGAATAGATAAAATATTTTTGAGAAGACAGAAGAGTTTGTTTGCCATATGTATGGATTTAATCGTCTAAAAAAGATCAATGAGGCAAGAGTAGCGTCGTTTGAAAAAACATATAAATTTTTGGATACTGAAACTTTCAAGTTACCTAAAAAAGGTATTGATGGCTCTTCTTTACCATCATGCAGATCAGAGCTATATCAGCAATTTTTAAGAGCATGTTACATTGCTCAAATTTGATCACATGCACACCTGAAGGTTCCAACTTCTGATGATCCTGTAGATTATGGTTGGGCAGAAATCGACAACAAGTATGAATTCATCTGGTTTTCTGGAAGTCAGTTACCATCATCGATTAATGAAATCACTATTCAGCCTGAAAAAGGTCTGTCTGTATCAGCCCATATACGTCCCACTGCACGGCACGGGCCTACTCTACAATCGAGAGAATCGATTGAGAGTGGTTAGGCCATATAGTCCACCACGCTGGCCTAGTGCGGGTTGGCGGACTTACATACCGTAGAAATTCTTTAAAATCGCTACGGTATGCAGGTTTCCTCACGATGTTTTCCTTCACCGTTAAAGTGCGTGGTGATTGACTATCAATACACACATAACTCCGAAAAGTCAGAGGTGTGCCCTGGGATTTGAACCCGCGACCACCGTGAACATGTAGGCAGCCGCGTCCGGTCCGTTACCAACAGGCCACCACGCACTGAAAAAGGTAACATATTTTTATCATTTTGATTATATTATGCTAAAATACGTGTTTCGTAACCGTTTTCATTTAAATATGAAATTCTCATTGTATGCGTGATGTTGGCATGTGTGTGAAATGGCGAAGATTTTCAAATTCGCGCACATTGCTGCCAACATGCCAATCCGCCAATGCCGTCGTGGTATTGCGCACTCGACGCGCTAATCACGTGACGCGGACCTAGCGCCCTCACGCGGTTGACGCTACAACTTCACCGCGGGCCGCGAGCGCAACAACAACTCCGCATCAACGAAAAACCGAATCAACCGGCGCGCACGCGGTCGCCATAGAAATATTACTGTGGCATTCGAAATACGTAAATAACAGGCAAAAGGCATAGACAGAGCAACTACCTAGTGTTTTCTCGTGTCCTGGAACTGGCAACTCCTCATCAGGCGGATCCTCAGCGCGGCAAATGTGAGTACGTTTTACCATTTGTCTCCATCACGCATCGTAAGCTTATTTCCCTATGTACCATCCCGGTACAATACGCATCCTAATATTTTTTTAATTTTTGTACTGATGATGACAATGAAGATATAACAGCAGACAGCTCTGACAGCGACTCTGACGATGAATCGGAAAGAGAGGAAAGTGACTCAAGCCAGAGCGAAAACGAAAATGAATAAATCACATTGTTATTCTCATTGTCATTTTTTATCACGTTTATATAATAAATATTATTTATCGAGTAACTCGTTAATTTATACTAAGCTAATTGTTTATTTAATTATTTAAATATATCTAATATCATTTGATTACGTACTTATTCGTTTCAAAAACATTGATACGGAATATTTATTTCAACTCAAATCTCATATTGAAGCAGCGCTATGTCGAATAATTAAAGATGCGTCATTTCCTCCCAGATGAATATTTGTGAGCTGATTTTTAATATACTGATGCGATAAATAAAAAAAAATCAGCTAGCAATAAGTCGAGGAAAAGCTAGTCAGCTGATGCATTTAAATTGACAGTAGATGCTCCTGCCTAACTCCTATCTAATAACTTTCAAAGTATCAGCTTACGGTTTTTCCACCAAGATACAGCCAGCTGACCTATATATTTATCCACAGTTACATATAAGCTATCATCAGGTAAATTTTTGTTTGAGAGGAAATCACTGAAAATAATAAAAAAAAAATCATGTTCGAGACACCAGCTGACGTACAATACACTATGTTGGAACCAGCTGATTATTTTTTTTCGTTGAGATATTAGATAAGCTACAATTTGACAAATTTTTAGCTGAGAGGAAATGAGTGAATGTATATTTTTTTTCTTCGTGCGTGGGAGGCTACAACCGCTCATCCCCCCAACCGAGCGCCAGCTGACGTTCACGAGGCTTTATAATACTATACTCTGATGCGTCTCACGAATTATCTCTTGAGAGGAAATAATTGACCAAATTTGCACCTGGCTCACGGACTATAGTACATGTCTACACTATAACAAAGATTGAAATTTAATATTAAAGATTTCCATTTTTGCTCAATTATTTGCTTTGTTAAATCATCGGGATCATTAACATTCTCTCAATAATTATTAATTTAAAAACCAAAATAACATAAACAACTATATTTAACTGCACCTTAAACAAACGTGAATAAATAAAATCTAATTTAATACAAAAGCTAGAATTCTTGGCAGCCTTCTTAAACTAAGATTATAAAGACAAAGTCTTTACCAAAACCCCTATTATTTTTTATTTTACAACTCGAATCATCCCTAATATTAAAGTGATTTGAAAGTATATAAAGTTTTAAGGATAAAAGTACGATCAATTTGATGTCATTGAATCGGTCTCCACCGAGAGGTCACGTACGTGTAAATATCGGGACGGATCTTTCGAAAATGCACCGCGCGTGCTCGATTGAACCAGGAAATAATTAGTATTTTATTGTTATTGGGTTGTGAATGGTTTTTAACCGACCAGAATTCAAAAAAGGAGAAGGTTCTCAATTCGATTGTATGTTTTTTTATGTTTGTTACCACATAAGTTTGTACTGAGTGACACGATTTTCAGACCTAGACGAGTAGAACTTCTGAAAATTGAGTAGAATGGTTAATTTAGCAATACGTTCAGTATAAAATTTAAACTTTATTTGCGGAGAAAAGAAGGTGTAGGGACGAGAGGGAGGAGGTGTAGAAAATTAATATATACGTAAATACTCAATATCTTCGGCAGTAAATAAATTAAAAAAAAAACAGACTTTAATAAAAAAATGCTCTAAAAAGTAACAAATAATATCTATTTCATTGTATTTGTAAACGTTGATTAATTTACTCATTGACCAGCCAATAAATCATAATATATGTACATAATATGCGTAACATATTGAAGGCGGGTCGCCAAGTCTATCTGGAAGGCATTAGCATTTACCACCAGGTGCAAAGCAGTCATTATGTCGTGCCAGAATAAAAAAGATATATTAAGTACGGAATTGGAATTTCAATTTCATGTCAAAAGTTTGGAGTTATTTAAGTGCTCAGAGTGAGCGATCTTTGTATT
The DNA here is from genome assembly GCA_905220455.2 of Deilephila porcellus. Lineage (NCBI taxonomy): Eukaryota > Metazoa > Arthropoda > Insecta > Lepidoptera > Sphingidae > Deilephila > Deilephila porcellus. Next base: position 15,347,219 of record LR999977.1, on the reverse strand, counting down.
TAAATAGTCATTTTAAATACTACAAATATATGGACGCGGTTGGAACCAGCATTATCAGCCTATGGCAAACCACTGCTAGATAAAGGGCTCTTTAGTTGCAGAAAATGTTTTTGGATTAACATTCCAAATACAATACAAGCTTGATATATAAAATACCTAGAAATGTAATAATTCAATAGAAAAGTATTACAGAAAAGATTCCCTAACTCCCTCTCAATTTAAGTAAAAGCTACATAAGACACGGTAAAAGGAAACCCTAGTATTTCAGTAAAATTAGTTTTTCACTGAAAACTCTGCAAATTCAGTTTTTCCTCGTTGCTTTTACCTCAGACGAAGGTTAATACTAAATATTGTTATAATATAAGTGTGCATTGAAATTACTTGTTCTACAATGCTATGTTGTCTATGGTAATAAAGTCAGTCTGTGTCAAGCACTTCTCGTGTTTTCATGTATTAGGTTATGGGCCCAGGTTTTCTTATTAGTTATTCTTAATTATTGGACAATTTATAGTAAACTATTAATATTTCACTTAATATTTCAAATTTCAATAGTTATACAGTGATTACAAATAGTATTTTCATAAAACTGTGCAACGTATTTGAACAGTCATAATGGCCGGCAGTTACATTGTGAATGTGCCAAAATTAAAAGGCCGGGAAAACTACGACGAGTGGGCATTTGCGGCTGAAAATTTCCTGTTACTCGATGGTGTGGACATTAATGAAGAATCTGCAGACGATGCGGCTTCGGCAGACCAAAAAAAGGCCAAAGCAAAGCTCATCATGACCATCGATAGTTCCTTGTTTGTTCATATCAAGAACGAAAGGACAGTGAAGGAAGTATGGAACCGATTGAAAACGCTGTTTGATGACTCTGGCTTCACGCGCAGAATTGGATTATTACGTCAACTTATATCAATAAGATTGGAAGACAGTGATACTATGACGGCATATGTAACCCAGATGGTTGATACGGCTCAGAAACTGAAAGGCACAGGATTTGAAATTACGGATGAGTGGGTTGGCTCTTTATTATTGGCAGGACTGAGCGAAAAATTTGCGCCAATGATAATGGCTATAGAGCATTCCGGCATGAAGATAAGCACCGACGCCATCAAGGCAAAGTTACTCGACATGGAATCGAGTGCAGTTGGCAGTACTGACGGAGCATTTTTGTCAAAAAGTTGGCAGCAGCGTAACAAAAAGCGAAACTTCAATATCAATACGTCAAAAGCGCAAACGTCAAATCAAAAGACAAAAATAATTCGGTGTTATCGTTGTAAACAACAAGGACATTATATGAATAAATGCCCCCAGAACAGTCGTGAAAGGACAGAAAATGCTTTTAGTGCCATCTTCTTGAACCAAAAAAATCAGTTTCGAGTTTCGGACTGGTACATCGACTCGGGAGCGAGTTCACACATGGTTGTTGACAAAAAGTGCCTGGAGAATGTTATAATCAGCGAAGTGAAGAATATAGTAGTCGCAAACAGAGAAACAATACCCGTGCTGTGCGCAGGAAATACGAGAATAACGACAGTGATTGACGGCTCAGAATTTAATATTCCCGTGAAAAATGTGTTATGCATACCCAACCTGACTACCAATTTACTCTCAGTAAGTCAGCTTATTCAAAATGGAAACTATGTGAGTTTTGAAAAAGAAGTTTGCTATATACGCAATAGACAGAATATACTGGTTGGTAAAGCGGAATTGGTGAATGGCGTTTATAGGTTATGTATCAAGTCACAGATATCATTTGTTGGCTCAGCAATAGTTGCAACAAGTGAGTTGTGGCATAGAAGATTGGGACATATTAATAGTCAAGACCTTAACACTATGAAGAATGGTGTAGTAGAAGGTATTAGCTACCCTGACAGAGCAGTGATTGATAAATCAAAATGTATAACTTGTTGTGAAGGCAAGCAGGCTAGGCTGCCATTTACTCACAAGGGTACCAGAAGTGAAGCTGTGCTTGAGCTGGTTCATGCTGATGTTTGTGGACCGATGGAGCAGGTCTCAATTGGATCATCACGGTACTTTTTGCTCTTTGTTGATGATTTTAGCCGGATGGCATTTGTTCATTTCCTTAAAGCCAAAAATGAGGTCTACAAATATTTTAAAGAATTTAAGGCATTTGTTGAAAGGCAAACTGGCAGGAAAATGAAAGTTTTGAGAACAGATAATGGGGGTGAATTTTGCTCCTCAGAAATGAAGTGTTTTATGCAAAAAGCAGGTATTGCACATCAAAAAACGAATCCGTACACCCCGGAACAAAATGGGATGTGTGAAAGACTGAATCGGACAGTTGTGGAAAGAGCTCGGTGTTTATTGTTCGATGCTAATATGCCAAAGAAGTTTTGGGCAGAAGCAGTAAACACTGCTGTATATCTGCGAAACAGGACCATAGCATCAGGATTGACAAAGACACCATACGAACTTTGGACAGGCAGAAAGCCAGATGTCAGCCACATTCGAGTTTTTGGGAGCACTGCAATGACCCATGTCCCCAAAATAAAAACTGCAAAATGGGATAAAAAAGCTGAGAAACTTATTCTAGTGGGATATGATAATAATGTAAAGGGCTACAGACTCTTTAATCCCAAGAATAATAAAATTATTACCAGTCGAGATGTTATTATCATGGAACATGCTCAGAGTACCTCCGACATGACTAAAGCAATAATAAAAGAAAAATGTGATAATTTAGAAGAAACAGAACACATCATGGACTCATCTGATCTGACAAGCACACCAGTTAAAGGTGATTCTACTTTGGACGTGACCTATGTGCCAGATGACACTGGAAGTTCTACTTCAAGCTCTGATGAATTCTACAACACACTCAGCGATACAGAAATCCAAAATATACCTAATGTAGCTACTGAAAAACGACAGAGAAGAGCTCCAGAAAGATATGGTTTTGGAAATATGTGTGTAGAAAGTATTGGTGAAGAAAATCTAACATATGCGGATATCATGAATGGACCAGAACAAAAAGAATGGTGTAGTGCTATGAGGGAGGAGATGCAGTCTTTCAGTGAGTGTGATGCGTGGGAAATAGTTGAAAAACCAGATAATTGTACCATTGTGAGTTGTAAATGGGTATACAAGAAAAAACTTAATAGTGATAATACAGTGCGATACCGAGCGCGTTTGGTGGCAAAGGGATTCACACAGAAAGAAGGTGTAGATTATAAAGAAACCTTCTCTCCCGTACTTAGATATTCTGTTTTAAAGTTATTATTTGCCTTGAGTGTAAAATTAGATATGAATGTTACCCATTATGACGTTACAACTGCATTTCTTAATGGTAATTTAAAAGAAACTGTATACATGCAGCCGCCTCCAAACCTGGCTCTTAAGGGTAAAGTTTTGAAGCTGAAAAAGGCTATATATGGGCTAAAACAATCAGCTCGAGCTTGGTACATGAAGGTGGATGAATGTTTGCAGGAATTAAACTATGTAAAATCACATCATGAACCTTGTCTGTTTATAAGTGAAAGTAAGAAAACTTATATAGCATTGTTTGTTGACGACTTTTTTGTTTTTTCAACTTTTGCTATTGAAGTGAGTAATTTAAAAAGTAAGCTAAGTGCTAGATTTAAATTGAAAGATTTAGGTCAATTAAGGAAATGCTTAGGAATGAGAGTTGAGATTTGTAACAACAGATTAAGGTTAGATCAAGAAGAATTCATTGACAGTTTGTTAATTAAATTTGGTCTAGAAAATTGTAATGAAACAGTGACTACCCCTATGGAAATTAATTTAAAATTAGATAAAAGTGAACAATGTAATAAAAAATATCCATACCAGCAGTTAATTGGGAGTCTCATGTATATGTCATTACTTACAAGACCTGATATTTCATTCAGTATTAGTTTCTTGAGTCAATTCAATAATTGTTTTGATAAAGTACATTGGCAACATGCCAAGAGAGTGTTAAAATATTTGAAAACCACAAAGTCTTACCGTTTAACTTATACTAAAGATGATTTGGATATTGTTGGATATGTGGATGCAGATTGGGCTTCTAATACAATTGACAGACGGTCTTATACTGGCTTTTGCTACAAACTTTCAGGAGCTGTAATATCTCATGAGTGTAGAAAGCAACAAACTGTGGCACTATCCAGCACTGAGGCTGAGTATATGGGGATCTGTGAAGCTAGTAAAGAAGCAATATTTCTTAAAAAAATGTTGTTATATCTAACTGGAAAAGATGTAGGTCCTATTATTTTGTATAATGACAACCAGAGTGCAAAAAAGCTTACTGAAAATTGTATGTTTTACAAAAGAAGTAAACATATTGATGTTCGTTTCCATTTTATAAGAGAAGCTGTATCAAATAATTTAGTAAAAATTTTATATTTGCCTAGCACAAGCATGCCAGCGGACATTCTTACTAAAAGTTTGTCAAATGTGAAACATTATAATTTTTTGTCAGACTTAGGTTTACATATTTAGATTATTAGTTTATTTCAATGAGTGGTGGTGTTATAATATAAGTGTGCATTGAAATTACTTGTTCTACAATGCTATGTTGTCTATGGTAATAAAGTCAGTCTGTGTCAAGCACTTCTCGTGTTTTCATGTATTAAATATTAACTACTAACTACTTACGAACGGGGGCTGCGTCAAATCGCTTAGCGGAATTCAGATCGCAGTGAAAGCCAGGTTTTTAATTTGTGTTTTAATTTCCTCGTTTCTCGTAGTCTGAGACCTTGATAAGTTTATGGAGATAATTTGATTGCAGATATTACGAGTATAATTATGATTTTTTCACACCCTACACCACTAGCATCAGCATAAATGTAAAATTGGGGAAATATTGTAATTGACTTTAGGACTTCACTTTATTCTATCAGCATAATACTTTGGTTTATTGATTCCATGACCCCAATGGCCGAACATGCAATTTTTAACAATTCACGTTGTTTCAGTCGATTGTCTCTCAGTAAGTTTTTTTTTGGGTTTTCAACCCCAAAGAAGCTTGTGGCAAATATACCCTATACTCATATCCTGTTAGCTTTCCATCTTCAAAATTATGAAATACACTTATCATACCAAATTATTAAGGGTATCGATGGGGAATGGCAACTACTCACCACCAGATGTACCAGTAGCACTTAACGCATTCTACAATAAAACACCTTTACAATCCAACGTCCAACAATAAATCCCCATTTCATACAACTCAAAGTTTGACAATATGAATTCACGTAAGATTTCATCTAGTCTAGCAGTCTCATAGTCCCGGACAAAGAGAAACAAACTCCTCCAAGTCTGCCGTTTTAAATTTGTTTCAGTCTTATTTACAAAGTTGAAGTTGCGCCGCCAGTGCTTTCTTGTTAACAAGTAAAAGCGTTGCGAGCGGTAAACGCTTGTCACATTACAAGCGATAAATTAACCAAAAGAGGAGATGCTAAATTGCTTTACTTTACTTTAGATTCGATCCCTGCCCGAGACAAATGTTTGTGGGGACCATAAATATTTTGTCTTTAGTTTGGGTGTTTGTGAGACCGAGAAGTCTCTCCTAGTTTCTTATACCCACGACACAAGATTTAATTGATCTTAGTGTGGGGTCAGGACTATGTATGTGACTGTGGGGTGTATTTATTAATCAGTCGATTCGATCACACAGGCCTGATTAGTTACTTCGGAGCCGTGACAACACTAGTTACAGCATTATATTGAATGTAATGCCCGCCACACACGTAACGATATAACTGTGCAAGTCTGAGTATGCACCAGTATACTGGAACGTGTGTGGGCAAATAATTGCACAAACTTCGTTGAAATTTTCGATTCGAGACTGGTGCAAACTCGTTGGCGCAAACGTTTGCGCATTTATATCGTTACGTGTGTGCCGGCCATTACAGATTGTTGATGGTATCGGTGCGAATAGAAATATCACAAGCTTAATTTTTCCCGTAGCTGCACTTGTTATTATATCTAGTCAGAAAACTGTACATAAAATCTCACTTTCCATTACATAAATTCTCCAATTGCATCCACACATAATATTTTATATCATGGCTTTCACTAAGACAGTACCATGACACCGGCCCGAAGGAGATCTTTTAATTCCTTAAGTAGTCCATCTGGATTATAGACGTATCCCGGTAACACTTTCATTTGAATTAACTCCGTCCCATCCGCTGGACTTACTCAATTGAATATCCCTGCTTAATGTTATTATCTCTTGAACCTGATGTTTTCGAATTCAGGGATATTTTTTCTCGGGTTCGATGCTTTTTATTATGCGATTACTATTATTTTCTACACGTAAAGCATGATGGAGGCAAACTATTCCAGTTTGCCAATCCCTAACTTTCGTCTAATCTACAGCCTTGGGTCATTAAAAAAAGCATGAAAGGATTGTATTACCATTAGGTCCAGTGAAATATTTTTTCCGTGGCGGTAATAAAAACGACGTGCACATTTAAGTCTTGGCACAGAAATGAATGTTATGTATTGTACCCTAAAACTATATGACTTTCCAGCTCTCTAACAAAGCCAATATTTTTTCTAACTTAAAAAAATAGAATTCAAACTGCTGTCTTTAGAACAGTGAATCCCAAACATTAACAAAATATAACTATTTCATCTCCAAAATCTTGACCGTGAAAGCTATATTAAAGCCGGAACGTTCCCGAGCGTGACGTCAGAACTAATAGTGACGTAGCTCGGCGCATAATGTCCTCGAGGAGTCGATGCTAAACGTCCCGTTTGAGAGTTATTGGGTGGAACGGGCTGCAGCGAGCCGAGACCGTCTTAGACCTGCTTGTATGACATATGTAGTAAGAAACTAGTATAATATAATATACAGGTCTTTTCATACATGAACGATGGTTAAATTGAGTAAAAACCACTACTCTATTCCCATAATTTTAAGACGGTTAAAATGAATAAAACTGCTTTTTAGGATCGTGGCAGCGTGTGAGCACTGTGAATTGCAAAGTTCTAGGTTTGATTTCTTAAAGTAGTTTATCGTTCCCAAGCATGACGTGAGTATATAGTGACGTAGCTCGATGCAGCATAATGTCCTCGAGGAGTTGATGGTAAACGTTTCATTTGAGAGTTATTGGGTGGAACGGGCTGCAGCGAGGCGAGACAGTCTTGGACCCGCTTGGTATGACGTGCTTGAAAACTAGTATTATAATATGTAGTCTTTTTATACAAGAACGATGGATAAAATGAGTTGTGTTATATGTGTAGTGAAAGGGCGTGCGTGCTGTGAATTATAAGTTCTTGAGGTTATTTTCACAAATTAAGCATTTCACATTGTGGATTTTTTTGGTTGGAAACAGCTCAGGGATGATGACTAGGATTGGAATTTATGCCCAGCCAATCACTATTGGCACCTACGCCTATGTCTTTAGGTAAGCAGGGGTGCCTTACGTACATAAGTATATAAATATTTGTATTTAATGTTTACAACATAGATATAGATAGGTAAATTTACAGAGTCGCCGAATCTAAATAAAATGTTTTAATCCGAATGAACAATCATCTTTATAAAATGAAGGCGAAACTTTTTTAGCTAAAGAGCTAATTTATTCAATATAAATAAATGTTAAAATATAAATAGCTTGAGGTTTGATCTTGAATTCCAATTCACAAAAGATTCGTAAACCATTGCCTTCTAAAAACACGTATTTCCAAAGCCAGGCGATATATTTTTCCGCTCAGTTACACTCGTCTTGTGTGGGACAACACTGATATTAAACACAGTTCGTGGAGGCGATAAGGTATCGCCCCCCAAGGCTTCGAGTAGACAATTGCGACATAGATAGTACACTTATTGCTAAATGTCGTAGAACAACTGTGTCTTGAGCTGAAGGAACGATTTATTTTGTTCTAGTAGAGGATAAATGTCAATGAGCCTTTTCACAAGCGGGAAAATAAGAATCGACTTTTGGAGTTACAATTGTAGGCATGTAAATATGTTATATATTTAATGGATATGTGATTGAGTGTTTTTTATTAACATCAAGTATGAGGTCTGTGGACTTTGTTTATCCAATTCCCCTCTACTTTATGGTGTTAAATTAAATGTTTTTTATGCATGTAAGGTGTCAGTTCAAACACTTTTTAATAGGGAGGATGACTGTTATAAAGGATTAATAAAATTATGATGTAGAATAATAATATGTATTATAAGGAATCTAAGAATATAAATTTGCTTGAGATTATAATTGCGATTAATTATATTTTAGTAAAAATAAAAGCAGAAAACCTAAGAATCCGCCATATTAGATGAAACGCCAATAGAAAGCGAGTGACGTTTCACTTTCGTAAATAGTACTTTGGTTGACAGTTGACTCCACGCGAACTTCCATATCATTTGGTAACTAGAACCAGAATAAGTTTTAAGTACACACAGCTATTGGTATAATACCTAAAGTAAACGAATGAAATCTAGCCTCATAATTGATCGATTATGTTATTAGCAGTATATTATGTATTAGTTCTGATTATAAGTTTTCTGGGCGCGTGAATCATTATAAACGTTGTAAATACTTACATCAAAATGGTCTTCACAGAAATATATTACTGAGTTTGAAGATACAGATGCTGTCTCGCCTTGCCATTTTTAGCCACATATTTCTAACATTTTTGTTCGTTGTAACGTTAATAAATAACTTATTCGGAGTTTCCATCGATGTATTTTTACATTGTGGAACTGAACACCATCGATACACATTAGGATTCATCATTATTAAAGAATTTGATGAAATTAATTTATCACAACAAACTTATAAACAAAGAACTGTCAAATGTTTACGAAAGCCTGACGTCACACGCGGACGCCATTACTAATCTAGCGTTTTGGAGCAGAGTATAAATTATTTTAGTTGAAACGAATTTTTTTCCTGCAAAACCTAACTTTTTTTTCAGAAATAAAATGTATTTTAAGCTAAGTTATTGTATACGAACATTCTGAAGTAGTTTCTCAAAATCAGTCATCATGCCTATTCTCCTCTATAGGATTCCACTCCGCCATAATTGTAGATTCGTATTCAAAATGAATATACAAATTTCTCTAAATATTTTCAAACTAAATTGAATCACGAAATCACTGTGCTAAAATACATCATACAATAATAATAACGCTCGAAACGGAAAAATGCAATACAAAGTTAAGACAATTTATCTTGAACATTTCCACAATGCTGCTGTAACTCAACAAGTCGGTTATAGGAATGGCACGCACGTCCCGGGTTCAGGCCGGCAAAGTGATAACTCTCAGTCACCCGCCTGATAAAACGGAAAAATTGCACTAACTTTTCGTTGAAACAAACATATGATATTTGTAATAATTTTGAAGTTTAAATTATGGTTCTGCTATTCTTTAGAGAGATGCAAATCTCTTTGCGGTGAAAAATTTATAGTCGGCGTTGGTGTTTAGTATTCCAAACCAAGCGGGGCAATGTGACGTCAGAATTCAATACTAATCTCACCGAATGTACACTAATCATAATGACTCATTCAATAATTTATTTTTGGTCATTTAACAGGGTATTTTACATGATGAATAATATTTTAAGAAGATACTTCAGGGTAATTTAACTTACAAATTGTGACAAGTATATACAAATTTCATATTTTTTTAGAAAATAGCTCCATTGATCATTAGTGATAAGCGCTTGTGATAATCATCTACAACACTAAATAAGGTTAAATTTACTACGATGTTAAAGAAATTAATTATTCAAATATAATAGATTCTGAGAAATCACTTCACAGGTTACACCTATATTATTCAAACTTGGTATAAAATAATTTAAGGTCTATAGCAAACTCTACCTGAAAATCATAGAGCAAGTTTGTAGCAGATAAATTGATTTCTGCGCGCGATACTACAACAAACTTTGACCGTACCTTTTCGGGAAATTAAGAGCGGTCCCAGCGGGACTCTACCAACGAAGCCGGGAGAAAGTATAGTAACATATCCATATGGATTGAAACGACGTGTCCAATGGCTTATGTATAATTCATCGCCGCGCCAGTTAGTGCTCCTTGACTGGACATAGAGCTAAGTGATTGGAGCTCTATCTTCACATTTTTGGTGTAAATGGATATGGCACGTTCACTTATGGAACTTGTAGAGCAAAATTATTTTAATGGGAAGTGAAACAAATAGTTTTTGAAACGAAGCTGTAACGTGCTTTTTAAAGATATAGAGTGCTAAGAAAAATGTGTATTGCTGAATACATGATCCTTTCATATAATACCTGGCGGAACTCTGAAATCAGGGTTAATAATTACTTGCTCCAAGGTCGTACTTACCTACCTTCGTCTCGGGGGCCGCTACCACTATCTCTTTATTTTATCTCTACGGTGTAAAGTAATCTTTTCTTGAAACGACGTTAGTCGTTCCCAACACTAATGAATTTTTAATGTCACTTACTATAACAGACTTTTATTAAATAACAAATTCTCAAGAAACTAGTTCATTTTTTATCATTTCATTCTTTCTTCGCGATAAATTTCGTGAAAATATATTTCACATTATCGAGGCCCAAATTACTTATTAATGTGCCAAACTTCACAACTTTGAAATATCTAAGAATTTTATTGCCTTCAAATATTGAGTCTGGAAAATTTGGACATATTTGGACGTCGAGTCATTTAATAAATCAATGCGATATTAAATTCTTGCCGGTGTTTTGGAGCTGTAGTATTATTTATCAGTCAGAAATGAAAAGCAACGACATCGCTCTACGCATTCGTTCAAATATTCTTAAAAATATTCGTATAAAATCTGGATTTTGTGGGTCAAAGATCTCGTATTTTCAAACATCGAAGACACACTTGACGTCGTCTGGAATAGTGTGATTGTTGATGTGTTTATTTGAATAAAACCAAGAATATCATAGCTCTAAATAGCGTATTGAATACTAAGCCACATAACCGCAATCGGATACCGTTTCTATGACAATCCATTGTACCGCATATATATTAGCAATTCTAATAAAAGCAGTAATTCAGTGGCGAGCCATCCGTACCGTTTATTAAAGCCTTTTGTACATACAGGCCGGTAGAGACGGTAGAGTTGGCAGAGGGAAATTCCTTGAATTTTCTACGGATATTTATTTTATATTACTGAATATAAAATAAATAAGCTTATAATGGTATATTATTCTGAACATTAATTTTGCACGAACAATGTTGATGAATTAAAATTATTTTCCAGGAACTGTTTTAGCGGTTATGGCGTATTAATGTGTATTTACTGTTTCATAATCTAATTTAAATTTGTCTTTATTATGCAATCATGATATTGAACATTGAAATTAAATCTGCCTACAATTCGCCGGTGTAATTACTTAAGGTAGACTAATATATTTCATTGAAATTCTAGTAAAAAATCTCTCTTTTATGTAGGTTTCTTCTCGACATTTTTCTTAATAGTTCACCGTTAAAGCGAGGGACAATTACGGTCTCGCTTACTAGGTAACTATGTTCATACAACTATGTATATTGCAGTATATTTAACAAGGTTTTGAAGTTCAGTATAATAATATCAATAAGTATTTATACGTCGGGTTAACAGAGCGTTTTTAAAAACGCCGCGCGGCAGTGAGTCATCGTCGCAAGTCATACATCATACGTTCGTGATTTATACCGCCGGTGTTTGCGCTTCAGTAAGGTGCTTGCTTACTCGATAACTATGGACTTTGAGATTTATTTGTGTGGGTGAAATATGGGCATTGTAATAACAGAGCTGGTTAAAGCATTAGTTCAGAAGATATATTATACAATTTGTCTCAAGTCTAAAACAATTAAATTGTCAACGTCATAATAACTATTATGATTATAAATTGCAAAGCGTACGGGTTGGTGAAAATTACTCCGGCCTGTTGAATTGCTTCTACAAGACCATGAGTAGAGTATCATAACATCGATGAATGAATAATAATAATCGATTGAACACGCTGAGGAGGCGATATCCGTTTAAATATAAGTGGGTACGTTTCAATAAAACTAAAATGTAATAATTCACAGTCATTTTATAACTTATTATTCAATGTGATTTATGATTTGAATAATAAAATCACTACGCTTGTAACCGTGCCTCAAAATGGTAATCACATTTCTATCACTTCGCAGTATTATTATTCTTTTTGCTTTTAAAATAAATCTGAGTATGAATTGTGAATGACGCTCACGAATCCTAATCAGCATGATATTAATTTTCTCCAGGTGGCTTTAAGAACGGATGAGCGCGCGAGTTGTATTATTTGATTAACTTGTATACATGTCGCAGAATCATACAGATTGCGATTTATATGGCCGTCGTTGCCGTCCGACATGATGATTCTTATTAATCAGTCAGTGCGCACGTTTGGCGCTGTTCCGGGCACGATTACAATAGAAACAATTAAATATTATTAAACCGATCACAGACTCTACTGACAGACCATTCAGCGTTACCAATGGCAACCGATAACTTATAAGACGTCAATCATGTCGGACTGTGTTGCAATTCCAATAAAATAAGTAACATCATTGCGTATGGCATTCATCCTGCGTGGATCAAACTTGTGTGATCTCTAACACGGCCATTCTGCGCCTCAACGCGCTCTCGCGTTGCTTATTGACATCAGAGCCAAGCTAGATGGAACAGCACATAGCACACAAGCATAGTATTTACACAAACAGCTTTCAACCTCACACACAAAGCAAAGCGTAACAGTTTTCAGCACGTGACTTCTAACGTTTAGCAATGCGTCGTAGCTTTCAGCATCGACCTTCAATCAAAATAGATCAGATCCCAATCTCACTGCAAAGCGTGGTAGCTTTCAACAGACAACAAGGATAAAGCGTTAATGCTTTCAATCCATCCATCTGCAAAGCATGATAGCTTTAAACAGATCACAAGGACAAAGCGTTCATGCTTTCAATCCACCCTGCAAAGCGTGATGGCTTTCAACAGATCACAAGGACAAAGCGCTCATGCTTTCAATCCACCCTGCAAAGCGTGATGGCTTTCAACAGATCACAAGGACAAAGCGCTCATGCTTTCAATCCACCCTGCAAAGCGTAATGGCTTTCAACAGATCATAAGGACAAAGCGCTCATGCTTTCAATCCACCCTGCAAAGCGTGATGGCTTTCAACAGATCATAAGGACAAAGCGCTCATGCTTTCAATCCACCCTGCAAAGCGTGATGGCTTTCAACAGATCACAAGGACAAAGCGCTCATGCTTTCAATCCATCTTACAATAAAGCATAGCAGCTTTGAGCTTCAATAAATCATTCAATCATCAATCAGCAACCAATATAAGATTTTTTTTTATCAACACACTGAATTATCACTCAAATTCAAACAATGATTATTTATTTTTTTATTTTATTATTCAATTCGGTACAGCAATTCAATATAATATAGAAATTCAATTTAAATCAATACTAGGCACACATAATAATAAATAAATTTAGTTAATTTAAATTAAATAGAAACGAACCGATAATGGATCCTAAAGGATCAACACAATCAGACAATTCTGGTAGATTAGCTGGATATTTGCGTAATCGTTACTGGCACACGTATTAGGCCTGTTCCTCAGATGGTTCAACAATGTAACGCTCAATCAAACATACTTTAGTAATGTTACATGGGCCAATTAACCAGATCACCACAAAAGGACGAATAGTGGCTTTATTAGTCATAACGATTTTTATCTTTCGTCGCCTGCTCGTCCATCCTATTCTTATCTTATTCCTGGTCTTAACTCGTATATCTTAGTTGCATCATTCATTAGTATTCCCTGACTGTGATTGGCAATTACCTCTTCAATATCTTTGTGTTACTAAGTTTGCTAGAGGCCTGATCTTCCAGATAATTAATTCTGCTTGTCATCTATTTTTATGTCAGGAGTTATAAATTCAGTGCATCGAAATCAGCATGTGCCGTACACATATCATCTATTATTATTAATGTTAAAATCAAAGGTATGGAGACTGTTTTACTTGATTCCAGAACTTCAAAACGCCGCAAAGCACGAATATTCGTCCTAGTCTGCACTAGGTCCATGTAGCATACAATTCCGGATGTTGTTCGCACAACCAACACTACGCTCTTTTTGTTAAAGACTAGACTCCCAAAGTAAATGATGCGCGGACTGTCTATATTCGCCATTAAGTACTGAACATGAACACGCATGCGAATCAACGAGCTTAAATTTATAGTACAGTTTAAGACTTTAAATTACCATGGCCAGTAATAAAGTGTAAAACGCAATAATCAATATTAATCCACCCATTCTACCATACAAAAAAAAAAATATTTGGTGACTTCAAAAGAGTTACAGTCAGTCATCATCGTAAATGTCCGGAAGTATTATCTGAAGTGTCCAACTGCCTTTACAATTGCAAGAGTTACAGTTATTATTGTTTATAATGGCACGAATCTTAGTGACAGAATTATAAAAACTCCTTAGCGGAGATTACGGGGGTGCCACGTTGGGCATCGGCGCCACTCGACACAGGGTCCAATGCGGAGGTACCGTGCAGGATCCGCGGCACACACTCCACAGCCACACTCCAGGCAATTAAGGTAGTCGACAGCGTTCTACAACAGAAAGTTCACTCATATGTACCAATCATTGTAATTTGTTACTCATACTTTTATTCATTAAAGAAATCCTTTAAATTTTCTGGCACTTACCTTCACACTTTACAAAGCCAAAGTGACCAAAACGCGCCCGATGGCAAACGCAGTGAAGACCAGACGGAATATGGCACTAGATGTTTCACACTCGCCGATCCACACAACTATGTCGGTCCGATTACACACGGATAAACACGAGATGATGTCGATACGCTTACCTAGGTAACCATAATGGGTATCTATCCACTATTCACTGTCGTAGCCATCCGGGCAGAATGAAAATCCTACCACTAGCAAAATGGCCTTTAACCATCTCACTCACATAATAATAATAATATTTCTACACGTCACGCCGGCCTTCTATAAGAAAATGGCAGAACACCATTCGATCCAGCCCTCATACTAAAGACCTGGCTGCAACATGTTTTGCGTATGTCACAACACGATTTAGCTAACATCGTAGTTTTGCTAAAGTATGCGATAGCCCTTAGTTAAATTCTTACAGGTTAGAATAAAATAGCATCATAGCCATTGGCACTGGCATCTGCATGAAACTTTAATAGTATAGATACTGTGGCTTAAATATCATTGGAACTGGATCACCAGTTCACTGCCGTGTCTTGTAGCAATTATTTGCCAATTCAATTAGGCATTTACCGAACGCCAATTTATAAAGCTGGATCCATAAGAATTGAAGAATTATAGACAAATTGTTTCATCTGTGTAACAGTATTAAACGTGCCATGTGTTATGACTTGTGTTTACAGACGCCAACCTTGTCAGATATCACTAATGTGCGGACATGCTTATTTGAAAACTATAATTCAAAATGTCGCAACCCAATATTATATTTTTGCGAAGATTCTTTACCAGCCAAAAGTGAAATACAATTTCGATGCTTAAATCATTAATTTCTACCTAATATAACAATTGCACAGTAGGTATCGTATCGCTGTTGAACATATGACTTTTCCACAATCGAGAGTTCGATTGAAAAGAGCTAGGCCACAATCAACCATGCTCAGGCAGTGTACGTTGATTTAATTAACACATCACAGCAATTCATGCAGGTTTCTTGTCGATATTTTCCTTCACCATCAACGCGCGTGACAATTCACATCAAGAAAAGCACCTGGCCAAATAATATCAATTCGCTTACCTCTTAACTTGCGGCAGACTCTTTTACAAAGAAACACTCAGCGCCAAAGTAAAACCAAATTTAAAACAATTAGGTACTAAAGGGTTTTAGTGTTTCGGAGAGCAGCTCGACGACACATAATATGTCAACACGTTCTACAACAGATGTCGATGCTGCGGCGCTGGATCCGTGAGGACAGCGACTCGCTATGTGAACTGACGAATCTCATCTGTAACATACTGGCAAGCAAGATTGTTGGCGATAGCCAAAACTCATTGTTGAAGCAATTGATGGTATCTTAGCCTTTTTCTATACGTGACAAATCTTATGTCCAAGTTTATCGCAGGCATGACAATTGATTTACAACTGCGGATTAGATTTTGGATGCTTCTCGTTTTGACAACAATAGGAACCTTACCAAAAGTGTCATAACCTTTAGGTACAATTCGTACGACAAAGTTATTCAAATGATCACGTCATACCTGGACAATTTATCTGCAACAACCACATGGATCCTCTCAATGCTTTACCAATCGCTATAACGAGTTGATACCTTTGAATAATTACTTGCACCAATTGCATGTTGATAAAAGCAAATTATCATTTTCAACGTCAATTTCATCAATCCATCTTCTTTTCAATGTCAATGGAGTTTAAAATGCCAGAATCAACGCTTACTTATGCTGATTTTGCATCTTAATCAATAATCGCCATTGTGAGCGTTTATTTCCTGGCGTACTCTCCACATCCGTAGTTCTTTGCCTAGACGTCTGTGAAGCCGGAAATCTCGATTTCGGTAGAGCTGTCAGTATCTAGCCCATCCATCAGCGCCGCTTTATTGTTAGAATACCCAATGTACGTGGTCGCACTACTGAGCCTCACGTTCCGACCGAAAATATTCTTCAGTTTGGGTAGCAGGCAATGCGGTAGACACGAGGGATGATTTTGAAATCGATCCCACCGCTGCTGTCGCAGAATCATACAGATTGCGATTTATATGGCCGTCGTTGCCGTCCGACATGATGATTCTTATTAATCAGTCAGTGCGCACGTTTGGCGCTGTTCCGGGCACGATTACAATAGAAACAATTAAATATTATTAAACCGATCACAGACTCTACTGACAGACCATTCAGCGTTACCAATGGCAACCGATAACTTATAAGACGTCAATCATGTCGGACTGTGTTGCAATTCCAATAAAATAAGTAACATCATTGCGTATGGCATTCATCCTGCGTGGATCAAACTTGTGTGATCTCTAACATACATATAGCATTACTTATTATGTAAAGTGCCTTGTAGCTGTTGATGATTTTTTTGAATACACTTCCTACTATTCTATTAAAGCTAATTGGTGTTCTAACCCCAATTAGATTAAATATTTATCTCTCTTTCTCTCACTCTCTTTCTTCAGCCATAGGAAGTCCACTGCTGAACATAAGCTTCCCCCATGGATCGCTAAATAGACCCGTTGGAATCGGCTTGCATTCAGCGACTTCCTGCGACCTTGACCAGGCCGTCGTTAAAAATTTAATCACAGAAAATAAGAGCAAAGGACTAAGGCCGAATTCTCATCACGCATTATAGATAATGGTCTATAGTAGAAGTTATACAGGCTATTACATAATCTTATATCACACTGTGCGGATAAAACGCCCTAATAAAATGAATATATGAAACTGCATTTGAAACTGAATAACAGTGGAGCGCCCTAACGTGACTAAATGATGTTTATATGACGTGTACGCCGCAATGTCGGTCTGTTTATGCGTTTGTTGTGTACGCGAGCGTGACGTCATAACTCAGCCATCACGGGGACACGCCAACCGGAATTCTAATTATGGAAACGGGTAACTATTGCTGCTAATGGCACGATTATTTTGGCTGAAGTGTTTTGTAGGAATGAGGTCTAGTTTGTGATCGTTGTGGGCTATTTGAATCAGAAATCCGGTTGTTTGGAGTTTATTTTGTAATTTAATGATTTAAATGTGATGCTGATTTTTTATTTGTATTTCAGATATTTCAATAGCTTCTCAGAATTCGTTTTATCTACTACGTTTTATCCTCAACGACTGACCAATTAGTAATGATTTTTCAGGCGTTTTAAACACAACGATCGCGATATATGACTTGCTAATACAGTAACAGCCAAAAAACGTTTGTCCTAATCGAACACACATACATATTTTAAAACTTTATATTCAATGATTGTGATAACTTTTGTTTTGTATCTAAATATTAAGATCAATCTGAGATCTACTAAAATAAGTTTAACATAAACTCCAACTCCAATTGGAACATTCCCTTCACATCTTACATTTATTTTCTCATGTGCACAATTTCGTTAGATAAAAGTTACACAGAAGTATATCTTTATTTTACATTTCCAAATGAAATGTTTTCAAGAAATGCTATTTCAGTGCAGTAAGGAGGAATTCCTACAATGGCGTGGGCTTGCGCTAAATCAAGTTAGGTTCGGTGTACGGCGCTCCGCGATTTATTCGCTACGGATTGTGGTACAGCTTAGAACATACTTAAAACTGCTTCATAAGCATTGGTTTTTATTACTTCTTTGTTCGCATTGTATAGAGGTGGGACGTTTAACGTAAATACGCTAGTTGTAGTGTGTAGCGTGATATATCTGTGTCTGCTTTGAGTAAATTGAAAATAATTTTAATAATTATTACTTCTTACCTTTCTGTGTATACCGGGTATATCAAAACTGCAACCGAAAACGAAGCCAGGTTGTAGTTTTAGGGGTTACAAACACAATGCAACTAAAAATATTGCAAAAAAAGCGACTGGTTTTTTTGGCAATTTTTTTAAAAATCGTCGTATTTGGATGGTAAATACCTAGTTTTTGCGAAATATGTAATTTTAACCCTTGCGTACCATTGCGTTCTTAATAATAAAAGGGTGTACATCATTATTTTAGGAAAACTATGTATTTATCACTCAAATACGACGATAAGTAAAAATTTCCAAAAAAGTAATTGTCGATTTTTATTTTGCGAAATTTTTATTTGCATTGTGTCTGAAGTCTCTAATACTACCATCTGGCTTCGTTTTCGGTCGCAGTCTTGATATACCCTGTATATTTTTCTCATAGCAAATCATCAAATATAAATTTAAGTGAATCCAATACAATCTTTATTTATATTTTATAGACGCATTAATCAGCAGAACAGTATAAAGCCTCCGCCTAAGAGCTACGAAAAACAAACCAAGAAAACACCAATAAATATTTAACACCCAACACAACGCAGATGAGAAAATCGAAGAAGTAATGCGTAATTTATTCGCCAGTGCTTCGGAAGCGATTGTTACTTAAGCGCATACCTCGGGATTTACGGGCTGATCCTGTGCAGTAAAGCGAAGAAACATTTCCGACAACAAAATGGATTTTTAACAAGAAAAAGATACGTTACAAGTCAGGCGTTTCTGGACGTTTATAATCCGGATTGTGTGCTGTTTGCTAGAATGGATTTAGTTTTTACGTCAGAACATGGTTTTGCGCTTAACGTAGTTTTGTTTTAGTAGGTAACTACTATTCTTAGGCGAGATTAATGGTTAAATAACGAAGCATATGTTACTAAAACGAAGTCATCTTAAACACAGAAAAGATCCGCATCCTTAAAAGAGACGTGGGGTGATTTATTTATTTATAAAACTAGTTAACGCCAATAAGAACACTAATTTCTTTAATATGTAGGTTATGAGGAGCCAAAGCTCCAAAGTGAGACCATCACTGCTGAATGGTATAAGTGCTGGTTACTATTAATAACTAAATGCTTCTCTAATTCATTTTATAACTATGGAACTTTAATTCCTTTCATTACAAAGGATCATTTCTCAATCAGATTTCATACTTAACTTAAATGTAGTGACAAAAAGAGCAACTGAAAAGCCATGCCTTAAGATGATGGATTAGATTTTATCGTGGAGCTGCTGAAATTAAACCAAGCTTCAGAACTCACAAAGTAAACTTAATTATGAAAGCAATGCTTTATACCACAAAACAATTTCCAACTCTATGTAATCTCTAAAAATAAAAAATAATCAAAACATGTTTCAAAAGATTTCATCTAACACGCAGAACACACAAAAAGGTAAAAACAAAATTAAAAACGATGAAAGAACTGAGATAATTTTGTATCCATTTTTAAACTCCATATCTTGGATGAAGCTTTGTCTCGCAACAAATATTAAATGTTATTTCACTTCGCCCCACTGGATAATACATCTCTGATATTTCGCAGTGAATTTTAATATTCATTCTTTGCTTTTTAACTGCGTTCTAGTAGTAATTCTCATGCGGTGGACAAAGGATTTACTCCCCATTGTGTATTTCTTTGTGTACTTTTTAGCAGTATAGATAAAAGAGGTTAAAGTTACCTTGAAGGTCTGTGTTCCCAGCTACCACTTACCACGAGGATTAACCTCCCAAAAGATGAAAGGAATAAAATTATAAAATTCTAAAACAAACATAGCAATAGACATACTTTTGTCTCGTTATGAATATCAATTATATATTTTAGCTAATACCATATAAAGCAGCGTAATATTCAAATCAATTCAGAAAATGTAATATGCTCAACTTAGTAGGATGCTAAAAGTGGAATTTCATTGAAATAGTGTACGAGGCTTCATCCCACTCCGTTAGTTCCAATTATAGATGAAATTATACCAAGGTAGCAAGTTTCATTATTCAGATACCTTCAGCTGACTGACACGCTTCAACTGCATACCTCTTAAAGTTCCAGATATTTGCTACAGTCTACGCTAAAGGATCGCTCTTTCACAGTTCTATACAATTTGATAGCTGTGACAAACACTTGTCAGACCCATTTTATAGAATATCCGGCCCCTTCGAGCGTAGCTTTAAGCTGGAGTAGTCAAGCATCGGACAGAACGTAGCTTAGTTCGGCTGACAAATATCGATTTATTGAGAGCGTTTTCTGTATCATTAAACTTAAAGGTTTACTGCAATTTTAATGTCTAAGTTATAAATGTTTTTGGTCAGGCATAAGACAAGGGTCGTGTGGCAACCGTCTACAACTTTGTGGTTGGGAAGTTTAAAGAGCTTTCTGAAACTCACGACAAACAAAATTAGTTGACATGACTTAAATTCAGATTTTATGCGTTGTATGGGAACTGTGGCTATAAAAACTCGTTATAAAATTAGAAATTTCGCCGTTTTTTTAAGAATGGGGCATTATTAACTGACGAACAATTTTAATTAATTTAATTTAAATTTTATTAAAATGTATTTTAATTTAATACTATGGCAGGAAAACCGTCACAGTGAGATACATAGACCTGCGTCGCGTTTTGGATTTAGATTTAGTATGTTTTCAGAAATGCCCGCTTAAGTGTAGCGCCCGGCGAAAAACGGCTATCTCTGCCTGGTGGATACTATATTAATATTTTACTGCAGTAACCACCAGTTGCATTTTACTCACTATATAATGGAAATATCAATAAGAAGGCTATATTAAAAAGAAACTTGGCAAAAAAGAGTAAGATGCGGTGACAATTGGCATTTAAGAAAAACAATTTTGGCAACACTATTTAAAATGTCATTGTGCGCGTTGAATTATTTTATACGAAGTTGGTTTTGGACATTTTTGTAAGATTTTTGTTTGTTTTGTGATTTTAAATAAACAAAGAGCCTATTAACATCAAGAAATAAAAATAACAAGTATCTAAACATTTTATGCCATGATGTACATTATAGGTCTCACGCCAAAACTGGCTTTATTATCCAATCACCCTAATTCTTTAAACAAAGATTATGCAACAAATGTTTTAAGTTAAATTACAATGACTACTATTAATTCGTGGGAAAGCGAGCGTTGTGGGAATAAAAATGAATCCAGCACAAACGCAGGAACATCACGAAACTTGTTTAATTTACAATACTGCAAACCAAACGTATAATTCGCAGCACTAAATCAAATGACGACGTAGCTAACTAAATTAATTTCATTTCTATCTAAATTTGCTTCGCCCACAAAATCGTTATTGCGGTGTATTGGGCTAATTGAATCCACCGGTCGGCGCCATCGACGCAGTACACTGTAATACGCGAGTACACGGACGTTTTTTAAATCGCTGTTTATAAGTGTGCCTGTGTTAATTTGTATGTTTATTTTCATAATTTCTGCGTGTTTTTAAACCACGAAATATTATGCTTTATTGTTCAAGGATCAAAATATATTATTTGAATAATGTAATGTCCTAATTTATTTAGACTTTCATGTTAGGATGTTTTTTCAATTACAAATTAATGAATCATCAATCGTGTATGGGACATCTCCCATTCGAGTCAGTATGCTTGTGCAGGCGTTTATAAAATACATCTGTTTCCACCAAGCCCTTTTTTGTAAATAAAACGCCCTATCCTCACAGCGTTTAAAAACCGCTCGTCCACACACCAGGTAAACGCGCTAATGTACTATTGATTCAATTCGGCTAGATTCCCGCGTTGCCAGTTGGCAACATTTCGCTCTTTACGCGGAAAGATTACTTTCCAGTGTATCGACTTGTAAGTTCACCACGAGTTTCAGCACTAATGCTTTTTCTATTTTTACTTCGATGCTTTTAGGATTTAATAGAGTTATCTACAAACAGAAATCGCGGATTCCACCATCGCCGACATTTCATTCTTGGCTAAGTATATAAACAATTGTGACATGCTTTAACGGTTATAGCAAACATTGAGAGAAAATCTCTATATATTTATGTAGATAAGAGTTCATCACAAAAATTTCAAAGGTAATTATATGAAGTTATTAACTTAAGGATCAGCGTGGTAAACTTTCGAAAGGATTGATATCATGCAGGCGTCTTGTCCTTAAATTGTAAGTTATCATTCCGGAATATGAATAAAAAAAATTAAATTCTTTTGCGCCGTCGCCATCTAAATTTGAATGTACAGGCTAGAAGAAAAAAGCCATCAATGCACTTTTCATCATAACAGATTTTCATTTAACCTCAACATCTGGTTTTTAAGCTATTCACTTTTCAGTTCTATTCGAAGATTTAATGGATTTGCGAATCTGGGTTTGACTGAATTAATATTTAGTTTATTTGCTGCGTTTGAAACGAGGGAATTTTTTGTGCAATATTAATCTATGAACTTTTATTTACGATAGATTTGTAATTAAAATGCAATAGATAGAAATAAATCCCGAACACAATAATGTTGTTAATTATAATTTTTACTTCATATTTTAACCATTATGAATATATGCAACTACTTATGTTATTTATATAAGAGTGCATTAATTACTCGAACATGTTTGGTGTTTATTCGCATAATCATAAAGGTTATAAAAGTTGATAGATGCCTCTCTATATAGGTTATTTATCACTGGTCGCTATGTAGAACCTTGGAGAGGCCCAGGTTCGTAAGTCACTTACTAGTTACTACGGTAGATGATATCGAAAAAAATATTTTTTTTTTGTGATGAACCAACAAAAAATCTTTTAAAAAGAATTATCTCTAAATTTTGATTATGACGTGAACCTAATCAAATTCTCCTTTACCACACATAATCTGCAATCTCATAGCAAATAGAACATAATAATAAAGACATTGCAATAAAATAAAGGCACGTGAATGGACCAGACGAATATGTGACATCGGAGGAGGTAGTCCTCCCAAATAGATTTCACTCCCGTCTTGTAAGGCTCGGGTCATGCAGACCAAATATTTTTGTAGGATAACTGGGTTATCTTTCAATTCATATTGTTATCTTTTCGTCCTGATTTAAAGTAAATACGCATTTGTGTGTAATAAGATATATTTTATTTTTGGAAGACACAGGTTTGGACTTAAAGGAAAAAAAATCCTATAATGTAAATTTTGCTCGGAATAGAGCAGTCTTTTCTGTATGTTTGTCAGTACATTATTATTAATAATAAAATCTATTTAATGAAACAAATAAACTTAACAACAACTATGATGGTCATCAATGTCTGATACGTTAGATTGTTACAATAACGATGCAGCGTAATATAAAATTCAGTTTTTTAATTGATTTATTAAAGCATGGTTTTGTCTTTTCGTTCATTTTAGTTGCATACTTATATTTTTATTAATAAAAATATTGTTGACTTAACATGAATCTGACATACCCGCCACGAGAAAATATTCTGTAACTGAACGCGTAAAATATCTATCACCAACAAATCCGATAAGAAATTAACCTTCACACCATGAACAGAGCCTAAATTCAGTTAAGTCAAGGCTCATCACGTGCCTCCCAGGGTATTGGAGACCGCGAGCAGATGTCTATACAAATGATGTAGATCTGTGACGGCAGACGGACTATTAAAAAACCTTTCTCGCAGAAGTGTACTCTCTAGAGAATAGGGTTAATATTTAAATACAAGAAATAACCCTCCACGGCATGAACAGAGGCTTAGTTGAGTAAACCCGGGCCTCATCACGTGCAACCCAGGGGTATTGGAGACCGCGAGCAGATGTCTATACTATTGAATATTGATCTATATCCGTGGCGGACTATTAAAAAACTTTCTCGCAGAAATGTACTCTCGAGAGGATAGGGTTAACATTCATGATTCAAATATAGAATTTTGGGGTTAAGGATAATCGAATAAGAGTAAAAAATTTTTTCGTGAGTAACATTTGCGGTTGTGCTATATTATATTATTTTCATGCCTTTTTTCGAATAATAATTTCGAAACTTATCTTAATAAATAGCCAATTAGATATTTACAACAAAGTGCTATGAAGGCTTGATAATAATTCATTCGCTTGGACGTTGTTACTCTTAGTGTTCATTAATATTATTCCATCGAAATCGGAGTCAATATTTTGATACATACATACATAAACTCACACGCCTTTATCCCAGAAAGAGTAGGCAGAGGTGCCACCATGACACCCACATTTCGCCTTGTATGTTCCGTTCCATGTTGTGATAGGGGGCGAGCCTATCGCCATATCGGGCACAAATTCCTGACTCCGGGCTGATAATGAATTGAAAAACTCAATATAACTTTCCCCGACCCGGGATTTGAACCCGACACCTCAGCTTTGTAATGGTACCGTAGTACAACTACGCCACCGAGGCAGTCCAATATTAATAAAATAAAAAAATATTCCCAACCTAAAAATCAACGTGATGACCCCGTCGTTTTTATTTTGGTGCTACTAAACCAACCTAGCAAGGTAGCTTCAAGATAGTTTATTAAATACCTCACTGCTTCGAATGTTAATACCGTTCCTTACTAAATAGCTTTTTGAAGGAATTCTGCAGAAAATGTAAATACATTGTTATCTCGATAGAGATTGGATGCTGTAATAAGGTTTCGCTGCAGCGCTGTGAATACGGCGCAAAAACTGAATTATTAAGACGAAGCTTGTTGTTGTTTTTGGATACTTTGCATATAGCGTTCGAAGGAGGAATATTAATATTTTCTAAGCATTTCATCTCAAGACAGTATCTATAGAGTTCAAAGAATTTTATGAGGGGATCTCAATTATTGTCTTCATGCAAATTACGTAGCTAAAATAAATACACCCGAGAAATACACAAAAACCTAAGACTTTTTCGACCCTTCAATATGATAGGATGTGCTCTTGTGTCGTCGATAGCAGAAATAATATTTTAATATACACATATACATTTATCAAATATAATTCGAAGCAATTCGTTTGTGAGCAGGCTTCACACCCAATACATGACTGAATTTATCAAAAATGCCACATTGTGATACATGACCTAAAATTCAAACCCAAGACTCCAAGATCCACTATACACATAAACCTTTACTAGACCTACAAGACGATATATCATATTTTTTAATAAGGGCAATGAGGATTACCTTTGCACCCCATTAAGAACGGGCCGAAGCTCCTAACAGAGCATTAACACGACGCCGGAGCGGTGTCGTAAGTCACACATAATTGTCTGTCTCGCTGTAACATTGCAGCTTTTAAAGGCCTACGAGTTTTGAGAAAGATTGGTGTTTCTAAAACGGGTTAAATGTGTTAGTCAATGATTTCAGTGGCTGTTTATATAGATTGAGGTCCTTTTTAATGCTGGCCCACTGCTAGTAGTGGTAGATTTTTGTGATATTGTCAGTGATAGAATAATGCTGTAGATTTATAAAGATGTATTGAAAATCGCAAATAGCGTTCATATTACTAGAAGCCAAGTAAACCCCTGTATTTTCAAGCCAAAATAACATGTAATACGATAACTCGGTAAAATAGTTGGAACTAAAGTAAAAAATAACAAAAACTATTCAAACAACTAATATCCACGTTACCATACTTCCCCCACAAACCAATAAAACCGGCGCCGTTAGCGCAATTTACACGTAAAACTAAAATTTCAAATGCAAGCTAAATTTTATTTCCAAAAATTTTATTCGTAAAATCCACACCCGTTTGCGGGAACCAATAAAAGTAATTATTCCAATTTACACGGGAAATATTGCTAGAACATGCAACTATCTGGATGCCAGGTAATTTTTGAACAGCACTTAAGAGTTAATTAGGCAGAGCCGGGCGGCGCGGCGCGACTCTGCTGAAATAGCATTAGCAAAACGCGTTACGTCGGCTTCGTTTGGCGTAATGTTGGCTCCAGCGTTGGTTGGCCAACGTATGGATCTAGATAAAAAGCGAGTGGTGGTAAAAACAGAGACATTTTAGGTCATTATGCTAGCGTAGTGATCTGCGTAAAGTTCTAACAATAAATTCGTACACGACCGCCTTATGCAATTGCTACGCTAAAATCGGTCATAGTAACCCAAGTGAGTCAAATTTTGGGTCTTGTCCGTCTACTAAAAAGAAAACTGTCTGGTAAAATTGTGTCAACCTGCTAAGATTTTCTTATCAATATCCGATAAATATATCTATTCCATCACACTTACCACTAGGTGCAAGTTTAAAAAAAGTTTGCACCAACGTTTGTCTCCAAGCTGTATTTCCTTCACACGTACTAATTACGTTGGGTTCAATATTGGAGCCAATGCATGAACCAGCGTTACAGTTTCAGTGACCTCACGTGATGGCATCGCGTGACCGGCCAAGTACACTCCAGCTACAAAATTGGTTTCATTTTAACTAGTTTACTGAACTGTACTGGCAATTGTTTGAGAATGGTTTTAATGACGTATAGAGGTGATATAGTGGAAAAAATGAGGAATAAATATTTATATCTTAATTGGTGGTTGTACTCTAAAAACATACAATGTAACAGGAAAAAGGAAGAAGCAAATGTTTTATTGTATTTTTGTTATTGAAAGCATAATATTACAAGGCGGATCACCTTATGGTGTCATCATCCGTCGCCCACGAATGCCAGGAGAATCGTCGTTGAGTTGTCAGCTTTTAAGTCATTTATTAAGTGTACAATTTCTGAACCTTTTAAGTAGAGGTTAAAAAACGTAATGAGCTTAATTATTCAATTTTATGACGGTATATTTTATAGCCTGCAGACATTATTTACGTCAAGTCGTTGTTGCTTTTTTGAAATTGTAGACTTTCAAGAGAAAAATCCTTTTACAACTTTAATTTGGCGTAGTAAATACAAGCGGGTTATTTTCGTGGGGAAGTGTACAGGAAACAATTGCGAACTTCCGTACTGTAATGTAGGTGAGCTCGCTAAATTATCGACAAGCGGCCGACGCGCTCACTAGGGCTGCGGCTACTCTCGCAGCGGGGAAATTAACTGCTAATTTTGAGGGAGGAATTAACTAAGTACTTATAAAAGAAAAAAACTGGATAACCTATAATTGAAATTTCCAATAGACTTCAAAACAAGCTATTTTTTTAAAACACCTTCATATCATATTGTACAAGATAGCGGAAAATCCCCATCACGGTATCGCGTATTGATCCATAAATAATTTTGTATATTCTATTTGCATATTATACGTACATTGTAGCCAATATACTAGGTTCCCAGCTGTTCCACCGTTAAACAGAGCTATAATTAACTACAAATAATTTCGATACTACAGACTTTAATATAGCAATTTTAATTCAAAGAGTAATTGAGTGAAGCAACCCGCTCTTCGTAGCTTGGTTTTAATGCTCGCACGAACTGGGGCGAGCGATGTCCATAAACGCTTTGGCATAAAACCTTATGGACGCTGTTATAATAGCCGCCTGCAATGTTTGATAACATTCCCCTACTATCTACCAGTTTGGGTATTTCGAATTTGAACTCGTTGAGTAGGTCAGTGAACGGTGCGACGTGTAAATAAAATTGACATGTAAAAATAGTTATTTTTTATTAAAATGAAAGATGTGCCTGTGTGTGCGTGTGTTTTATTCCAGGTTGATAATATTGCTGTTTTCTATAAATTCAGGAATATCAACATTTATATTAAACCATTTCTTTACTTTACACAAGTAACGTCGATTTTCTTGTAATGTCATTATGATATAAAAGAAAAATGTATTTGATATATATTTATCAAGTTGCATTTATATTTATAAATTCAACTGGTACAATATACCATGTAAATATTCTTTCGTAAAATTGAAATATATTTTATTAATTTCCTGTCCATAAAAGTAAAGACCATTACTTAAATTACTATGTAAAATTGTGGTAAAGTTACTGCTGCAGTTTGCATTGAACATTTATTTGGATGAATATTTAAAATAGTAAATAAGCAAACAACTAAATACCAACCATTTGCCTTTGCCTTTGTGGAAATGTTTGTCCCAAACTTATTTTTGACCTAGTAAGGAATTCAGAATTGCCATAAGTATCTTACTATTGTGTTGACTGACGAAAGATACTCGTCTCTCAGCAGAGAATACTCTATTTACATACATTGCACTGCCCTTACCGTCAAGTGCATTGCCTTCATTATGTCGTACAAATACAAAAAAAATACAATATAAACTCACGCCTTTTTCCCAGAAGGGGTAGGCAGAGATGCTACCAGAACACCCACATTTCGTCTTGTATGTTCCGTTCCATGATGTCTTAGGGGTCGGGCCTATCGCCATATCGGGCACAAATTCCTGACTCCGGGCTGATAATGAATAGAAAAATCCAATATCACTTTGCCCGACCCGGGATTCGAACCCGAGATCTCAGCTTTGTAGTCGTACCGTTGTACAACTACGCCACCGAAGCACAAAAAAAAGACTTAATACTTTTTGTTCACCTGTATTTAAATTAAGGCTGACAAACAAATTGTCATAGAATTTAGAGTACCGAGCCGAGAGAAATGAACTTCAAATATTAATACAACAGCAGAAACGGGGCGACCGCAACGTGAGCTAGTTTAGGAAACAACTTCATTCTAGGACTTTCAGGCGTACGGGATAAAACTCAGTGCGGGAGATAGCGGGTAATAGTAGTACGGAAGATAAATGCTTCACGTGTAAAAAAGTTAAAAGTGGCTATAGTAACACTAATAGACCCCTACGTGTACATTCAAGCCTTTTGTGGTAGACATCAGCAAACATTTGTCTAGCAATATTTCATCAAATATGAAAAAAATGTTTTTATGATCAGCTAAAACCACGTCAGAGTAGGTCTTGGATACCGAAGGCGTTGGTGCAACAGAAACCTTTATTTATCCCTCAGCAAATTTCTCGAGACTGTGAACATTCCCCTTTCCTTTTCTTTCTATTCTAAATCCTCGAATCTCGCAAGTGCCTACAATTCCGCCGATATTGAGGACGTTCTTTAATTAAACGACTCATTTTAGATCTAGTAACTCCATTGCTCACGGAACTGCATTTCCTTGTTAATCGCCGTTCGACGTTCACCATGGTAAAGACGCAATTTGCGGTCAAGTGGTGAGAGTTGCTCATCTTCACAGAACTACGTACAGTAGCATTGAGTACCACAGACTATCGGAACTGTGTCCGCTGCAAACTTCGCTCCACTTCCTATAATTGATTCCGAACTGTTGTACGTGTTTTTATTTGGAATGCCTTTTAAATGGGCTTTTTGATGGAGGTGTGTATGAATGAACGGTCTATTTCATAGTGGAAGCTTATATTACTCAAAAAATCACTGAGTTTTTTAAGATACGTGCATAAGTCAGTATTATGATCGTTCTTTTAAATGTCAAATAGTATTTATTGCTTTCATGCAACAACTCAGCAACGCAAGTATAATATAAGCAAATGTTTGTTTCGTAAATATATATACTGGTGAATTGAAAAGTTCCACGGAATTTATAGAGAGAGATCTCGCTCTTTGCCATCACATAGCAAATTATACTAGGCATGTTTTTATTATTATCTGTTTAGTGATCACAAATAAATGTCGACATTGAAAATATAGATGCACGGAAAAATAGGGAGACAGCATACGCTTACTGATATGCTTCCGTTGACCCTCTTCAGAAGAAATACCTCCAAAAAAATGAATAACACAATATAACCAATTGTGAATTTAGTACCATTCAGTATAAGTTACGATCCTACCACGGCCGTCATCTGATACGATAAAACGCAAATTTAAGAGCATTACATTGTGCCCGTTTACAACGTGCTCATCTGTCCAACAATAAAAGTCTCCGAAACCATAAAACTCGACTAAGATTAACTCGGAACGAATTGCGGCGCGGCAATGTTGAAAACCGTTCGACAATTTTGCTCAGCGGTTCGGAAAATTTTTAGATGCTCCTTTGTGGAGGTTTTATAAATGTTTGGAGAGATATCTGGAATGGTAATGGTTGAAGCCATGAGTGAAAGCATATTGAGTGGAGTCATAGTTCTGTACAGAGTTTTTAAAGTGGAACTTAAGTGGTGGTAAGATATTCTTATTTGCCCTAATGTTATTTGTATTTTATAGAAACTAATGTGATGGTGGAACATGATAGTGGAAAACCTTGGCATAATGACCTATACTAGTATTTGTGTTGCGTTTTATATCGAGCCTGTTTATATCAGCCTTCGAGAAATCTTCGTCGTCTAATCTAAATCTAATCATCGCTACCGATACAGTTCTCTCTTGGTGTATTCTTGTCTTATTTTAGTATATTACTGGTGTTAGCCTAAATGTATTCTATTATTAAGAATTATGTTATTCTGATGCAAATATTTTATGAATTTTAAACAATATGGAATTTAAAATCCAAGCACCCTATTTAAACCGGTGAAGGTTTGAGAGTCGCGTGCTGGAAGCATTGCTACTTTTATTACAGCGACAGTTTGCGTTAAGTATCTGAGACGGGCGGTCCGGATTGAGCCGAAGGAGGGAACATCCGCGCAATCTCTCTAATAGATGGTTATTTGACTCAGGACCAAACATTTGTTCGGTGAAAAAATCACTAAATTTGACCCCCGTACTGAAGTTTATATCACACATATGATGACCAGGAGCTTCACTTGCGGTTGAAATAAATATTGTACTGTACATTGTATTGTATCAACGGAAATTTCTTCAATTCCATCACACAAATCATATTGAATATTTAGTAGACCTTTTTGTTCGGTTACTAACAATATTTTTGAGACCGAAATATTCAAGTGACCAACGCCGTCCTTGAACAGCTACTTAAGATATTATGGGTATATTGCCAGTCTTTGAAGGTATAGAATGGTATGATGGGGACATTTTTAATACTCTTGCGGCTTAAACCCACGTTATAACGATTTGGTTTATAACTTTACCATCGACTGCCTGTCTTTAATATTCTGTTATGGGTAGTGATTATTCTCGTCTACTCTAGTCAAGTGGTTTCTGCGCATGTTATTGTTATAATACTTACTATAAATAATATTTATTATTCACCAAATTCTTCATACATAATATCTGCATCTGGAACGTGTGCTACATCAATAAACAGATCTGCATTGAAATCTTTTATAACGTTTCCGGCAATAACCGCCACGTGGCCGACGCCCGCGTAGCCTTAACACGTTGTTCAGATTCCAGAAATATTGAAAATGTTATGAGGTGTGTCGTAAATTTTGCAGAATTTCCTTGTTTGCAATAATTTATCATGAAAGCAGTTGAAGCATTAAATAAATATCAAGATTAGCTTCTATATTTATTATTTATGATACTTGAATGCAGCATTCTATCAATTTATTAGTATTGAATTAGGTATATTACCTTCCACTTAATTTTGTTCGGTCCAAGCCTGTTCCCGTTCAGGGATTTCTCAATCAAGACTAGTATATATTTATGATTATTGTATCAAAAGAGGCGTAGTTATAGTAAGCGCTTTTACAGTTTTACAGAATGAGCCTCAGTCGCCCTTACATCAACATGTCAAAAAAACATGAACGCCACATTCAAACCCTTTTGTAATATTTAGGCGTTGATTTTTATATTTACTTATATCTAGATTCTTGGTTCAGAGGATGTTTCAAGGTTAAATATGTAAATTCTCAATTTACTTTATACAATAATTTATTTTTACACTAGAACTAAACTTCTATAACACATGCAGTCTTATCAATCATTCAGTGTCCAACGTTACATTTCTGTAAATACTTGTGCATAAAATGGTGTCTCTATAATAATTATTTGATCGTAAAATGAATTTTGTTTTAGGTCTCTTTTTGGGCGATGATAAATTCATGATTATAAATTACTACCTTTGTACGCAGCAAAATATTTGAACAATATTGAATTGATACCTGACAGCAACCAACAAAGACCAGCAGTAAATTGTCTCGGTTCTAAAATTGACTAAAATATTTCATTTCGTTTTATTTATTTAAAGTTAAACATAAATTAGCTTTCAATAGACCCTTGTCACCGCAACGGACTTTCAGTTAGCAACATCGTTCGCGATAAATACATTATAAAGTACCCTTTTCAAATATATTCATCACTTGCAAAAGATTTATAGATAAAGGTGAGGCAATAAAAGGCCATTTCCTTTGGAATATTTCTTCGACCCAATTAAATAGACAGGTGCGTGGATTGGGGTCCTTCCCATGGGAGCATGGGCCTGTGTTGCCAGGTTTTCCACTAAATTACCAAGAAGATTCCACAAAATTGGAAACTATGGGTGTATGATCTCCAGGTCTTACTGGTGATAGAAAAGTTGTCGTAGGAGAGCGACTGCCGTATGTCGTGGTTAGGAACCCGAAATGACCACCTACGTGTGTCGCGTCTCGGGTTCATCGTCTAAGTTAACAAGGGGGCTATCGAAGGGCGATAGATTTTACGTCAAAGGCGACTATCTAAATTTTAGGTGCGTTGTAGACACTATCATGCCAGTAGGTATAAAACATCTGATGTAACCAAGTGTTTTTGGATTACACCGAAGGTTTCTGATGTGTCATTCTTTGCTTAGTTTCTGAGTCACCAGAAAAAAAAAACTTCGCATGATTTAAAATATCGGGACAAATACTAAAATCGGGACAGTCCTGGCAAAAATGGAACAGGTGGCAACTCCACCGAGGCCTCACTGCCCGCTCTATCGGGCGTATTAAAATATTCATTCGGACGGCGAAATTTTGAAATTGGGAAATGAGTTTATTGCAAAAGTTTGAGACCTTAGGTTGGGAATATTGGAAATAACGCGACGTCAGGCGAGCGTAACGTTGCAATATTTTTGCACAGAATTGTATTTTAGAAAGGATAAAAGGCCAAAGATGTTGTCCATTTATTATCGACTGCCTCGGTGGCGCAGTGTACGGTATGATTGCAAAGCTGAGGTCTTGGGTTAAAATCCCGAGTCGGAAAAAGTGATATTAGATTTTTCTGTCCATTATCATCCCGCAGTCAGGAATTTGTGCCCGATATGGTGATAAGCTCGCCCCCTATCACATCGTGGGACGAAAAATCCCAAGGCGAAACGTGGGTGCCTTGCTTGCACCTCTGCCTACCCCTTCTAGGAAAAAGACGTGAGTTTTCTATTTATATCCCGAATAGTAATACAGGTCAAAGAGAACAGTACGGAAAATACGTAATACGAATGGTAAACATAATTCAGATGTTTTATACTCCTGTATCGTTCTAGAAGTCTGATATTTTGTAAACGCGCAATCTAAATGTTGAAAGCTATGAAACTAGGACATATCAAGTCCATATTTGTAGTCACGGTCAGCAATTTTAATTTTCTGGAATGCTCACATTTCTTCGTGCATTTGATAGATTTGCAACTTGCAACTCACTACTCGGTCTTCAGAAAGCTACACCCACATTAACAAAAGCAAAAACCTGTTTCACTTGCCGCTTCTTGGCCACTGCGACACAACTTACAAGCTGTGAAATGAACTTTAATACGTAAACTTGATAAATCTGAACAAATAACAAATATTTACCAGCAAAACAGGAAAACAACATTTCAACAGAACAACGCGATACAGCGGGAATTACTGAGCTATTTGTATTTCCAAAAGGCGTGCGCAATACAAACTTCGCATAATTAATGCAAAGAATACAAAACATGACGGCAAATTACATTAATTCAATGAAAGTTGGGACGAAATTATTTGCAAGACGTTCGCGAGCTGTGACGCTCTCGACTTGGAAAATAGTTCGAAAGTTGCTTTATTTCCTAATTTTTTATCTATTTACTATTTAGAATAACTGCTTTCTTAAATCATAACGCGTTCTTGTTTACCAATATCTGTTATGTTGTATTATTTTGTCATTAATCGCCAGCAATGTACCTACAATTTACTATGTTATATCTAGTAGATCTGATTTTACCAATGTTAATAAAATTATTTTTCATAGTTAAATTCGTACACAATCTTCAGTTTTGAATGTTCCTTAATCTGTTGGCTTTTCACGCATGTTAGATTTCGATAAATTATAATATGATGACTACAAAGATCTCTTAGCATCTAGAGAGCTGCTAACTCAAATCCCGAGAAATACCTTAACACTTAACTATACCTATTACCAATTACCTCAAATAATGCCCCAGAATTATCAACTATTACATTACCCGCCAGTGTTATAATCTTGGCAAACTATTTACTAAACTACAGCGAAACTATTAACCAAAGGGCGGGTCGCGACCCCAGAGCACATCTATCGGAAACTACCTACAACTTTAACATCGGTTATTAGTTTAAAACTGGAATAATGTTAGTGTGTTACACGATCCACGATAATCGATAGTTAATTAAATCTATTGTAACGTCTTCTGTAAACTAAAGGAGAAGTTGTGCTACTGTTTGAACTGTCTTACGGATAGTTGGACTTATTCTAAATCGGTTAATGTGAGGTTGATTAAATTAGTTTAGTAGGGTTATCGTTTTCGTTCTTTGAGTTGTTAAATTGCTTTGAACAACCTCCGGGGCGCAACTGGTAAGACGCCGGCTGTGAAACGAGAGGCCGCGGATTCAATCCCCACACTGAGACAAATATGTGTGTGAACCAGAGATATGTGTTTCGGGTCTGGGTGTTTGTGAGACCGAAGTGTCTTGTAGCTCCTGATACCCACGACATAAGACTCGATCTTAGAGTGGGGTTAGGACTATGTATGTGACTGTTGGGTGTATTTATTTATTTAAATCAATTAGTGCATCATTTGTTTGTTTGACAAAATATAGTCGTGTTTGCAGGTAAGACATTCATATCCGTGCAAATAACGATCGCCTTACACGTCGAGGATAGTTCGTCATAGTGATCCTCACAAGTGCGTCGTGTTCAGGGTTTGGCCTTTGTGGATCAGGTTTGGAGCAAGCTAGCATTTTTGTGTCAATCGATGATACATTTTACGGATACTCTATTTCGAAGAAGTTATTAAGTTTAATAACTTTTACTATCAGATACTTTGTTGAAATATAAAAAAACATCGATTTAGATATCACGCCGCCTCTCGATATTTAAATATCATCCCCACATTACGCCACCAACCTTCATTTGACGTAATGAAGTCATACCTACATTAAGCTATTTACCATACTAGCATTAGAACTATATAACATTGACTCATAACAAAACAAGCATTAAACTATAAATTAACGTATCAACACTCCAGTACGCAAACCTAAAATAAACGCACCGATATTTGGTATCTATCGGGAAATGTTGCCAAATTCGCATTAGTGTGGTGGCTTTCATACACCCAATTATATCGGTCAGTAGCTACGATTACGCCGCTCTCCTCCCAAATCACTAGTTAAACCAACTAAAACGTCCCTGAAATTTATCGGGCATTAGTGTTAGGCGTTGGATTATATCAATTTTGGTCGTTGTTTTCGATGATTCTGGTATCTCTTTTGTAGATCATTTCTTTTTTGCTACTAAAGTTCAAGGTGTTGACATTGACACACGCTGTGTTGGAAGTCCACCGGAAAGTTGAACAGGTGACCTAAAGATGGTTGCAAAAGCTTATTAGATGTAGTCCGATTCCGTTAGGGCACTGGAAATATATGGGGGATATCTAAGTTTGACGATATGTAAAGTCGGCTGACCCGCACGAGGCTAGCGTGGTGGACTGTTTGGCCCAACTCCTCTCAATCGTATTCCCGATTGTAGAGGAGGCCCGTGCCGTCCAGTAGGACGAATACGGGCTGATACATACATAAGTTCGACGGTGGATTTATTATTAGTAATTATGATCATGATAAAGATTTTGATGTTCTAAAAATGTAATGATTTGAATCTACTTGTCTTTAAAAACAAATAGAAATCAAGGAAGGTCACTGGATTGTAACTAATATCATCGTTCATGAATAAATACAAGAACGAGGTAATCGCAAATGCTTAATATATTCCCTATCTCTTAAGGGTGGAGTAAAGTAACTAAAACTGAAGAAAACAATTTTGGATACACAATAATTATCTCGACCACAGGCATACGGAAACTCGGCTGCTTTATATTATATTCTTACTGAACCCATCTTATATATTAAGTTAAGCCACAGCTTAGACTAACCTACAATCTTATTATAAATTAAAATTATACACTTCTCTTCTTTACATTCTCATAAAACGATTCATAAACACAATTGGCAGCCTCCGTGGCGCAGTTGGTTAGACGCCGCCTGTGAAATGAGAGGCCGCGGGTTCGATCCCCGCACCAAACAAATATTTGTGTGATCCACAGGTATTTGTTTCGGGTCTGGGTGGTTGTTTGAGCAAAAAAGTCTCTCGTAGTTACTGATACCCACGACACACGACTCGATCTTAGTGTGGGGTCAGGACTATGTATGTGACTGTTGGGTGTATTGGGTGCATAATTTAATTGTAAGCTGTTAATTCCAGCACTTGATCAATAACCGCAAAATTGATCACGCGTATACAGAGGAAGTATATTCCTAAAAAGATATGTATATTTGCCTAAATATTCCCACAAGATATTCATTTTATTCTGTTAATTAGTAGGTACTATAACGTGCCGTTTTCACTCAGCACAAACTTATTTTCATTGGACAGGATAACGTACTTATCAACTTAGACAAATAACTAACTTGATCAATCATTTTATCCTTTTGTACTATAGTACAATTTATCTTATTAACATTATTTATTTTATCAATATATATGTCCTACAGCAGGGAACGAGCCTCATACATAATAAAATCATTAATGATTTAAGAAGGCATCAAGTTCTGTCGCAATATCATTAGCCAAACATAGAAAATTCAGATAGCTTATCATTAAAGATTAAGATTAAAGATATCACATCGATATCAAAACGTTTTTCCCTATTATCCGTAGTTTCATAAAGTGAATCGTTCTTTCGCTCGAGCTAATCGTTTCCAACTATCCGAGTCCCAGCACTGCGCGCGTCATTAAATTCATAGACATTATCTGGATTTTCTGTGCGATTGGAATATAAAATAGTTATTTAACCGGAGCGATATTAGTGGGCTTGTTTTGGTTAGATATTACACAAGTAATATCGTGTAATAGTCTCTAACATCGGATTACGATGACAATTAATGTTCGTGCCTGTATTTATTCCGACCTAGATTTAGTAAATTTTGTTGGAAAAATATTTCTTGGAACCACAGTTCGGTACAGATTATATTCATGGCAATTTCTACCGAATATAAAGATATAATAAGAATACAGAAGGTTGTTATTAGTTTTCTTAGTTGTATAAGATCGGCTAAATACCCACGATACGATGAAAGGTAATTAACACTTTCCATTAGTAAGCTCGCTTGCTCGTTTGCTGCGCTTACGCTTACAAAACTCAATTATTTATCGTTTTGATTTCCTAAAACTACCAATGAATGTCCCTGACAATACAAAGGAACTGTAACTAATACGTTTGAATCCATTTAAACGTGTGACAATGACAATGAAGAAACTGTTTGAATTGCTTCGTAAAGGTCACAGGAGGAACCCTCGTCAGAGCATAACCCTCGGCACAAAGGCTTCAGGACAAGGTTAATCCGTTTCCATCAGTCCACAGTCCGACCATTATCCAAAACTGATTAGCGTAATCAATTAGCGGCCACTCAATACCACGTGACCCTTTCGTAAACTCCTCGCGACCTTAAAACGTGATTGATGAATTTAAAGGGTCCATTCAGGTACAAAATTAGCTTCCATTCATTGACTCAACATGGTTTTTATAAAGATCCGGAGGGTTGAACCCTATTTAATGCTGAAGACAATGATAATGTTGAAACTTAGAATGAAGTTAGTGCTTAATTAGCTGAAGGGCAAAAGCCCCTTAATTAGCTGTTTACTATTAATTGCGTATAAACAAACCGACGACGTAAGTCACAACGCAAATATCGATCATTGAATTGTAGCAAGTCAAATAATCTGAAACATTAGGTTAAATTCTACAAAACAAACCAAGCGGTACAAAGGACGAAATAAAATATTACCCAAAATTTATTTGAGGCAAGGAATTCTTGTTGTGAGATAAGAAAAAGGCCCAAATTACTGGAAAGACACCTTCCCTTTTGTAACATCTGCACGGGCAATTCGAGACTCATTCCGTTTCGGATCCACTTTATTCACAGCAAACAATTTCTTTTGATAAATCGTTTTTAATCCCAACAAAAAACGAGATTATAGCAATTTTGCGAATACGAAAAAGATTCTCATAATGGAATTAGTTCGTTTCAAGTTCTTGCCGAAATGTACGTGCCTAGACGTGCGCTGCGGAGAAATTCCTCGGTAATAAACTTTGTATTCTTTAGTTTTATTTTTGTGGTTAAAGTCTAGTGCATCCCTTGGGAACTACCCTTAAATCTGGGATAGAATTACGTATTTGTCTGACAGTGAAAAACTACTGGAGAAGCTGTTCTAATTACAAACTTTCAAGAGTTATTGTTGCAATTTTCATAACTAAAATTCAGAAATTCTGAGAAGCAAAGTTTCGTTCCAATTATTATTTCAAATGTTATCTGCTGTATTTGTGTTACCGTTCCAAGGTTTATAAATTATTTTTATTGTTCCCAGCCGTAACATTTTGCGAGTTTAATACTTAGTATAAACACTTTAGGTGTTGCATATATGATATAAGGATATTCGTTTTTACCACTTTATGCAAGGTGGACAACCGCTATTTTAATTAATCAAACTACTATTTTTCCTTCTTATTCAAACGTTATCTGAATGTTACATGGTTAGTTATTTAACAACAGGATTAAAAACATCATCTTAATTGCACGTAGCGTAACCAGGGTCGAACAAAATGTACTCCTATTCGCATTAATATATCTGCTTGTAAATTAGTATCTGATGAATTAACTTTATTATCCACGAAACCCATTATTATTTATTTTTTCAGATCCAGTTGATCCACCGGTCCCAACTATTCGGCGTGCTCATTGCGAAATCGATAGGCACCGTCGACCTCGTTAGAGTCCTAGAATATTCTATAGGTATTTAACGCTGTTCACAGGGATTTGGGTACAGTCTTTGCCTATTAGCGCATTGCATTCAACTGGATTTCGGTTAATTAATTTACTGAATGGAGGCAAATGGGTCTTGTTGTCGGTCTTTTCGTTTTTACCGACGCCGTGATGAATACTGATTTCGATTTCTATGTGGACGTGGAATATGTAGCTCTTGTTCAATTTAGGATTAAATTGCGAGGCTTTTAGCTTTATCAGTGACCAATCAGAACACCTCAGTAAATCTACTACATCACGTCGATGTTTATCATACAAATTGAACACACGCGTTATTCAGAATGTTCTTCCTTCCTTTACCACTTTGTAGAATCATTTTTTTTTAAGTTTTTAATATCTGTATATCTTCAATGTATTCAATTAAAATTAAATTCTTTATGGAGGAGGTCAAATAATACAAATCCAAATTCAACCTTTAAAAAAATCCTGGTAGAGCCAAATAACCTCAAACTGAAAAAAGAAAAAATACTAAATGTATAAAAATGAACAAGCGGTAAACCTATCCATCGCTTGAATCAACCGATAACAATAGCAGCAAAATCACAACCCCAGTTAAAAATTCATCCCAAATAAAGAATGGACGGATTATCTACCAAGCGCGGCTAATATGAAAACACTGTTGTTGGACTGAGTAATCTCGGGTCGCCGGTTCGATGTCCGGGCGAGATTACGGGATCAGCGACGCAGACAGTTATCGATGCTCGTCGACTTAATCAAGCCTATGAATTTATGCAGCGTTTCATGGGACTACCCTTTTATGTAAATGTAAAGATGTTTTCTCTGGAATTTTCTTTGTTTTACAACTTTGTCGGGAATTTTAAATACACTGTATACTTGTTATGCGGATTGGATCTCTTAATTCTATAGTCTTTGAAGTTTTACTTCTTCTGGAGTTTGAGACAACAGCTTAGAATGTATTTTTAAAGATTTAAGAAATTCATGTCAATATAATACATCATTTCACCTTTTTACGCATCGTTCATACTACAATAGCCTTAAAATAAGTGTGAAACGAAAAATCTCGGGTGAGGTCACTGCTCTCAGAAAATTATCTCTGTGATAGAAAAACATTTGAGAAGTACAAAAGACAAAAAGAAATGCAGCAAATTGAGTCACGGAAATGTCACTAACCGAAAGAAGCAAAAGTATCAAACCTTTGCGTAACGTAAGTTTTCTGCGAGACAATATACGAGTACTACAAAATCCCTTCCCTAGAGAGCTAGGAGTTGGTCTCTCTCTCAACAATCCTAGCTCTCACTTTGTCTTCAGCCACAAGAACTCCACTGTTAAACTAAAGCCTTACCTAAGGATTTCCATTCCGACCTGTTGAAAGCATCTCCATCGTGTCCAGCTCACCATTTTAATAAATTCCGTATCGTCAACTGCACCATTTTAACGTGTTTATAGTAAAATGATTTCGTGGGTAGATCCACCGGCGTTCCCTTTGAGTCGCGTTATTAAAATTGTTGAGCGCCCAGCCGGACCGAAACGTTATTTCGCGATCGCTCCTGTGTACTGAACATATAATTATTTTCGGGAATTAAATTTGTAACAAAGACCGCTTTTGTGGCAAACGCGTATATTGAGTTTAGAGTGTATTGTTCACGCGCCTTTGTTAGTTGGAATGTTTGTGAGTTCTCGTAATAGAAACTAGAAAACAGAGACACTAGGTTTAATGTTGGGAGAAAATTAGGCCACAGCTTCAAAGGAATATTAATTAATAAGTTGCTACCTGCAGAATAATATGGAACAAGATTCTGCTTGTGTCTTTATCGCTCTTCAGACACGGGAACTCCGCTGCTAAACATAAGTCTCCTCCATAGACCTCCATATCGACCTGCTGCAAGTGGCCTGCATCTAGCGACTCCCTGGAACCATAACCAGGTCGTCCTTCCACCTTGTATGGGTGTCCAACATTATTCTTGCCGAATCAGGTGTGGTTTTTTAAAAAGTGTTTTGTAACAAATCTATTTACTAGATTAATAATACAAAACACTCTTTGATGGCGATCTAGTTGATGGCGGTCACATTGAGTTTAAATATAAAACAGTACACGAAATAATGTTTTTTTGTTAATGTGGACTCGACTCAAAAACCATTTAGCACCCGGGCGAAGCCGGGCCGGGCCGCTAGTAAAATATTATATGTAAATTGTTTTTTCTTTAAAATAATATTAATATGTCGGCTGGCGTTCGCATGTCACTCAAGGTGACCACTGAAAACCAGCGTTGCGCTGTGGCTCGCGCCGCAGTACAACATTAAGCTGAGTGGTCACCTACGTGTCACTTTTTTGCGACGTACAAACTCTTTTTTTTATTTTATTTTTATTTCTGTATGGTATTTGTAAATTTATGTTATATGAGTGTGTGCGTTGTGATAAGTGACAAATAAATGTGTTTTCTTTCTTTCTTTTTTTCTTTCTTCTTTAACAAAACGAATAATCTAAATGTATTTACACTATTTCAATTACGGTTTCCCAGCTCATCTATAGCAATTAATTGATTATCCCATTAAACGAGGGGCTCCCTGGGGAACACGCCGCAACATGGAAACCTGCGTGCCCGCACACACTAATAAATCTTTCATCCATGTTCATTATTCGGTTCGGTTCAC
Organism: Deilephila porcellus; assembly: GCA_905220455.2. Classification (NCBI taxonomy): domain Eukaryota; kingdom Metazoa; phylum Arthropoda; class Insecta; order Lepidoptera; family Sphingidae; genus Deilephila; species Deilephila porcellus. Next base: position 15,305,075 of record LR999977.1, on the reverse strand, counting down.
TTAAGCCCTCTATAGTCTATACTATTGTATTCCGTCTTGATAGAAGATTCATCTTTGGGTTAGAAGTTTCAGATGGTGGACAAAAAATGACTAATATCACTTCAGGGGTCCATTTTTGACAGATCACATTTGACAGTGGAGAACAATTAGAGAACAATGCGCAACGTCATAAAATTTTTGACAGCGAGCCCGAAATGAGCTCCTGGACACCTGAAGTCACACCTGAAGTCATACCTGAAGTAATATTATAAAGTCGAAATTTGGTCGCTTGGTGTGGTGTGTATAAAATACAATTGTTATATACAAAAATTACTCAATTTAGTTTGATGGAACTTTACAGTATTATTGCTTGTACATCAAATTATGATATGAAATATCACTTATCGCTTGATAAAATGAGCGCAGACGTATTTCATTGATTGTGATTTTAAGTAGCATCATATTGAAAAATAGTAAAATTTTGCGTAGACCCTCATCACACGCAATACTCACTTAGATAAAATTCCCATGATTTTTCCAACAAATCTGAGAGCCGTCAGACTTACAATTTCCATTTTTGCAATTTATTTCCGACCCTCCGATAGTTCAGTTGTCACATTTGGAGACCTAAATCACAGCAAGAAATACCGGATTTTAATGGACGTCCTATCGCTCTCTTAGATTTATAAGGGAGTTGGATTTCTAGATTTCTCAGTCAAGTAAAAGATAGATATTTTAATGCTTTCCGTCTTTTTTATTATAAGAAAATATTTTTTGTACTAGAGCATTAAAGATAAATATCAATTGTCCTAAATAGTGTTTCTTTTTTTGTTACAGGTACACAATTTTTACTTTGACACCGTGTAAGATGGTAAGTGATTTAAAATTACAAACCTATTATTTTATTATTTGCTCCTCTTTTTACTCGTTATCAAGTTTCAGTCAGTCATAACCCAGCATGATTGTGCAGGCTCGTCCGGGGCGGTACAACTGTCTTACAGGAATTAACTTAAACCGACAACTTAACTGTCGCGTTTCGTTCTGTGAGTGACATTGCCAGATGCCCAATACCACTTTCCTCTTCCTTTCTTTTTTCCTTCTCGATCTTCTCCCAATTTGATGGGCCGGCAACACATCCATGATCTAGTGTTGTGAATGCTCATGGGTGGCAGTGATCACTTAGGTGACCTGTTTGCTCATTTGACGGACTTATACAAAAAACAAGTGAAAGGTGGAAACTAACATAGTCAGCTACATTACCTACCTAAATTATCCTATCAATGTAAAATAATTTACAATTAAAATAATTAAACTATGCGTCATTAAAATTAATAAAGCAATATTTTGAAACAGAATAAATGTGAAATTAATCTGGCTCACAATTAAAAATATTCAGTGGGTAAACCGTGGAATGTACATAAATAATAATTTTATGTTAATTTTTGGTGTTGGAAATGTTGAAGCGATACCCATGTCTGTGATTTCAATTAAAGTCATCGCCATCACGCGGTATAATAATTATTTACTACCTTTTTAAATAATAAAGTTAATAAAAACAATTGAAGCTAATTGCCAACCATTTTCGTGTTGCACTTATTTGTTCGCTTTACTGTTTACATTGCTTTACAAAAAAAAAAAATAATAATTACCTGCAATTATAAACAAAAGCGATATAAATGCGTTCGTGTTTTGTTGTGGAGTTTTATTTTTACGGGTTTGGCTTCCACGATTTGTTTCTTTATTAATGTAAAGTTCAAAACTTCATTTTCAGTGTACCTTTAACAACATTCCCATTACAAAGCTATCAGGCGGCGGATATAACATCTTTACAAAGCCATCTCGCTTTTCAACTACGAAGCTTGTTAACAAAACGTAAACACCTGATAAAGTGGAGTAAAAAGCGATGTGTCGATACGGCGTATATATCGGATACAGTGCGGATACGCGGCGGATATTGCGCGGATATTGCGCTGGGGCGCACGCCGCCTCTCAGATAGCCCATTAGCGTTATGTGACGGCATTTTAATTAGACCGAAATGGAACACGCTGTAGCAGATGGGCGTGCGTGGACCACATTTGCAACATCCTGTATTCTTTATAACGTTTTTGAAGGTTCAAATGTTCTGGTTATGGCCAGTTGTTTTTTACTTAGCAACCATTGTTTAAATATTTTGGAAGCTGAGCAAATTTATGTAATTTTTTTATTGGTGCAAGTAGCCTGATGTGCCGTTAAGTTAGACTAAAATATTCCAAAATTGATTAATATTGTAAGATATTAAATTATAGGTGATATTCGGTAGCCTTTGTTAGATACTAGCGGACCATTCATATTTTATTGAACAAGGCACAACAACAAACGGAATAAATAAAGCTATCACCGTAGATCACGGTATCTGCACTGCGCTATGAACGCCAAAAAACTGCATCAATGGCTGCCCAGGAACAATCGAATAGGTACATGATATATTTTCAGATTTTATTGTGTTTTGAACTGAGTTGACGATGCAATAATAAAACTAGAAACAATTTTTTTTATTGAAATTTAAGGGTAGTTAAATTGTAACAGTCACTGAGCGGATGACTAATACCTTAGTCCGTCCCGTGACCACGAAAGCTGAAAGCAATCGAAGCGTCGGGAAGTTATAAAAATTAAAAATTAAATCAATTCTCGATAAAATCCGTAAGAAATAGTTTTATTTCAATATTCAAATAAAATCAATTCACCGTCAAATATTCACTCAAAAAGTTAACATACGACTTAATAAGATATCGTTTCCGAGATTCTTGAGTAAGGCCAGTAGTAAGCAATGGACGTTTTTGGCTGAAGTTAATGATAATGATTATAAAGACACGCAAACCTCGACTAAAAAGACATTTTTTTTTTATAAAAATAGTATTTGTGCGTAGTTTCGGTATTCAGTTTGTTTCTCGCACATTGCAACAGCGAGGCTGTCATATTGATCACTGCCCAACACTCACAATATTAAAGCGATCGTAGATTCATGGCTATGCTTTGAAATTTGCGAGGCCTTCGGCGATGCCACTCAAATCAGACAGCAAACATGCTACAGGTCAGTATATTGAGATAAATTGATTTCCAGTAAAGTTTGCAATTTTCGATGATTTATTATTGCCGATTGTTTATGTAACACAATTTTTTATACACTTTTCAGTGACTATCAGAAGTATCATCAGTTAGTCCCGGAAGATTTTTTAAAGACTTGTAATTAAATAATTACCTAAACAATAAATAAGAAAAACAGAGCCTAGCGAGAACCTCTCACATTACAAAAACAAACTAATTTAATTAAGGAAAGTAAAAAAGGACGTTAATTTTATTTTTTCTTCCCACGTACACGTCACGTAAATACCCGTAAATTAAGCAACTGTAGCGCTTGGCAGCCCTATCTTGTCAGCAATAAATTATTTTTATCTACCGACAACTAGAAACCGTTGCTGTACTGCGAAATTGTACCGAATTAAAGCTTAGAAGAAACTGCAAGTAAATCACTCAGCAGTCACGTTTAGTGCAAATCGTGCTTGCTAAATACTTTGCTGTCTTGGGATTTAAAATTTGCGTTTTTATACTTTCTTTATTACGAATGGCTGTATGGTGGAATGTCCGAGTGCCTACATGTCTAGGTTTCATCGCCGCATAGAAATCGGACTCATGTTTTTATGACTAATCAATATTTGCTTCAGGGTTAAGTCCTAATGGAACCGAAAAGTACCTCATATTGTCTAATGTCCTCGACAAAAGAGATTTGTCTTTGATGGGATCGTGAATATTTTACACAGTTATATAAATAAACACAGCTAGCAGAACAAAAGTACAAAATACAGACGCTTCGTTATTATTTCCTGTACTTCTTTTTCCCAACTAACAGCAACAAGAATTAAAATTCAAACATCATACCTCCAACGGCTTCATTATACAACACCAAATCAATACCGTTTCCTCTTCAACATTTTCCTTTCAAAATAAACAAGCTATTTATCAAAGGCAAAATCATTCCGCGCCTGGCGAAGCTTAAAAAAACGCGGAGCAAAAACAGCGTCGCCCAAACAGCCACAACCTGAGTGGCGATTTGCATTTAAATTACACGGCCGGTGCCTCCTAACTGGCATTTCACTTCCTAAACTTTGTTGCTACCCGTTAATTTACCGCTTTAGTCGACTGAAGTCAGTACTTCCTTGTGGTTTTTCAAGCTCCTTACATTTTGATCGAGTGTACTTTGCATATAACTTTATGCCTTTTTTCTGGACGCCGAACATTTTGATGAAATACGGTCTTTTGTTTTTAAACGAGCTCGTTATGTTTAGAGCGTCTGGTTTGTTTTATACTGTTTTGTAACTGCCTAAATACGAAGGAAAGCTTATTTTTTCTTCCTTCCTTTAGAGACGCATAAAACTAAAAACAATACTTTAGCTCCAAATTGTGCAAATATTTTTGATATCCAAATAGACTTATGAATTGCAAGAATTGATTATGATAAAAATACTATCACAAGCCTCGTTGTCGTTTTCTTAATTATAACTTATTTCATTTCTTATTATTATTTCATATGAGATAAACTTGAATAAGTACCTCAATCAAGTCTTCCATAACAGCTCTTGGCGTACGACAACACCCACATAACAAACATTGTACACATGAAATTTCTCGAAACATCCCAAACTAACAAAGCCAAATAATAGTATTGTATGAAACGACTGTTAGCATCTTGTATTATAATAAAACCGTAGATATGATAGAACTATTGCAAAGTGTGTCAACATAAGTATGAAACGCATAAAGTTTGCTGCGTTGAGCGGCCGGCGCTGCCAAGTTCCTGCAAAGAAAACATTTTAGATTGCTGCATAGCTGATTTATGGTCTAATTTGGCCGAACTCACATAATTATATTGTGTAACTTTATAGGAAAACACGAATTTAGGTTTTATAACTGAAATTATTATACATTTTCGAAGTGCAGCAAAGAAGCTGCTGTTTCTGTTGGCCGAGATCTTAATGTCATATACTTAGGAACGATTTGTCGTACACCTTCTTTCGTGTTCCATATGTTTGTTATTTATTACTAAATTACATTATTGGTATGGTGCGACGAAGAAGAGAAAACACGATAAGCAAAAGACGCTACGTCTAGCAATGACAAAGATCGATGTTGATGAAGTATTATAGTAGGTTAGGCGATCTCCAACTTCATTATAGGATTATTGAAGATCTTCGAAGCTATTGCGATCTGAGCGATTGAATTGCATTTTGCCAATTAGCAACGTGGTATATGAAGTCATCTGGAAGGTATCACTGCGTGTGAGGTGTTAATGAATGTTATCAATATAAACTAGTATATGACTTTTTGTTTGGGATGTTAGTTTGGCGCTTCTAGTTAATCCGAACAATAAAATTGTACAATGGTAACGATTTTAATAATTAGTTTTCATTATTGCATCTAACTACTCTATACTAATATTATAAAGAGTAAAGATTTGATTTTTTGTTTGCTTTGAAAAGGCTCTGAAACTACTGAACTGTTTTGAAAAATTCTGTCACCATTAGAATCCTACATTATGCCTGCTGAACATAGGCGATAGAATATTTTTGAAAAAGTGTATCTACACCACGGAGGAGTCAGGCCGGGACGCTATATTATATATAATCATTGTCAATCACCATTCGCTTTAACAGTGACCTGTGGTGCTCTTAATTTTCGGAAAAAGTTCGCAATATGTATTATGTACTTTTGCAGCTGGTCTGGAACGTATACCAGGCCAGTCATGGATGGCCCCAATTAACTTTAAATAAGCATTCCAGAAGTGAAATATTTTGATTCTAAATAAAGCAATATAAGGATAAATTATAAAACTTTGTATACATTGGTAATTGAATTTCTAATTAAATGGAGATTTGTAATTAAATACATTATTGTAGATACAATCGCACAAAATGCTGATTACAATATAGTCCTATTACTAAACAGACCACAGAAATGGAATCAAATAACCACTCAATACGAACGCCAGCTGGAATCTATATCTATCGGAGCGATCTCACTAATTCTCTAATGAAACGCTCCAACATTCCGTTTCCACTAATCGACGGCAATATTGCCTCGACGTCAAAGCCTATCGGACACTAAAGCTAAATTATAAAGCCACGCTATTATTATTGCAAATTGACTGAATCCATCGGGGCTAATCACTTTAGCACCTATGTCAAGAGCTTTTAGCATCGTAATTGCTGTTTGTTTTGAGTTCATAGGGATGTAACCGTACATATAACATATTTTTAATAATGGCTTGATAAATTGTATTTGCTGGTGTTTGGTCTCTCATATATTATGAAAGGTCGTCTGGGTAGGTACCACCGCAAGGCTATTTCTCCCGCCAAACAGTAGTGTAAATGCACTGTTGTGTTCAGAGTTTGAAGGACACTGTAGTCAGAGTAACTACTGGACTAATGAGACTTAACATCTTATGTCTCAGGATGGCGAGCGCAGTGGAATGCCAGGCATTGCTTTTAATTCATTGTGTTTGGTTTTGCTACTGTCCATGAGCGGTCGTATCGCTTACCACCAAGCGAATAGCATACTCGTCTCGCGATTCATCGCAATAAAAAAAATGCACCTGATGTTAACTGTTTTGTAGTTGAGATAAAATATCATCGATGTGAGATGGCTATGTCTCGCCGATTAACACAATTATGTCGACCCGGTTGTATTTGGATATAATTACCTGGGTCACTATGAAGGTCTTTTAATGCAGTGTACGGTGGTCCCTTTGTTTAGGTTTACGGTGGATAGGAATATTCTACCACCAGCAAAATCTACACGACTTGCTGTGAAATACATACATTCAAATATTCACGCTTAGGCAGAGGTAACCACTAGCCAGTCTGAGCAACAGTACGAATCACCCTAATGGCCAATGTCACAAAACTTTGTGCTTAAGGGAATAATAGTTTAGGAAATAGGAAAAACCTTTATATTAGGATCATAAAGCAAAATGATGTAAGTGAACGTATCATTTACCTGGAAGAACTTTTTTCTTATTATATTCACAGGATTACTTATTCCAACCGTACGAGAAAATCTGATTAACGTTGTGATATCATATTAGGATCCATACAGAGTCAGCGGTACGTTATTGGGTAGAATGTAATATATACCTAGTTACTTTCGTGAATCGTATATTAAAGGTAAACCGGATCGATCCATTTCCTTTAAGCATGTCAATGCAACTTGACTAATCTTCCACACTCTCATACTCACAATTATCATCATGATCATCTTCAGCTTTAGTTCATTGTTTTTGTAATCATCCCAAGGATTGCCACAGCTATCTGTTGGAAGCATTCTTTATTAGATCAGCTTTCCTTAGATAGTCGTCCGACGCAGCATTTACTGATGACCTTCACTCAAAAATATTTCTGCCCCATCTGCCTTATTACTTCACGTCAATTTACTACCAATTTCCCAACACGTTCGAGCCGGCCCTCATACAACAGCTCCATTACTTTCAGCAAAATCTTCATCTATCATCGTTCCGAGTCTAAAACCTCCCAAACTATCCTCAACTACGCTGATAAGGACCATTACACTAATTAGCTTTTAAGCCTGCACTAAATGTTGCAGCGCTGAATTTATTACATTGTAAAGTTGTTAGTGCAGAGGATGTCTCGGGTGATATTAGATGGCTTCTTTTACTACCGCTGTGAATAACGTACGAGATTGGCTTCAGTAAAGTGGGTTTAATTTGTTAGTTGAAGGCTACGGAAGATTTCACTGGATTACGGACCCGAGTTAATGTATCTGTTGGATTACCAGATTTTAAAGGATGGCGGTTTTATATTGAATATCATTGAGATGATGCTTTGGAATTGGTCAAGAATTACACTGATTGGCGGAAAACTCGCAATGACGTATATGAAAGAAATGACCTAAATAAAAGCATATCGCATTTCGGTCCAAGTCTGCGTATTTCACTTCAAATAGGAGCATAATTGTTTCGACTGGTGACGTCAATTACGTGTATTTGTATTCATTCTAGGTCATACGATGAGTTTCACCAGCAGAGGCACTAGTTACTATCATAATCACCTAATTATATAAAAAACTATGTGAAATTTTGTAAAGATACAAATCATTTGATTTTGCAATATATTAAAACGCCGCCCATGCCATAGGCAAAAGCTAGTCAGTACCTAATATATAAATAGCATTACTGCTAAGTATGCAGGTTCGAAATCTTGGTAATTTGAAATTGGTTGAGCGCGGAATGTGGAGCGCTAGTTAAATATAAAATAGCTCGGCGTCACCACCTGCCCTGCTCAAGAGCGGCAGGGCAGCACGGGATCACGCAACCACCACCTCAAATCACACCGTGCTATAATAGTTAATTTAAATATGGCGACTGAATCTGACAGCTACTGCGACGTATTTAATTTAAAAAACAATGTTTATGATTGGCTTGTTTAAAAGTCATAAATTAGAAAAGCCAACTTTTTGGATACGATAGAGGAATTGCAGCTGCGTTGTCATAAAATAAGCTGACACTGCGGGTTTTTTTAAATTGTAAAGGTAAGAAAACTCCACTTAGTTAAATCTGTCCATTACGAATCGCCATCGATACAGATGGTAGCAAACTAATTGTAGGTTTTGGTGCGTTGTACGGATGTGGAACTTAGCGGTCAGTACGAGTCTCTGATTAACTTGCGGTTTGTTGTTTATAGTAGAAACAAATCCCTGCATCGTCAGAAATATTATTATAATTTGTTCTTGAGCTACAAATAATTGTTGGAACATGTTACTTCCCTGTGTAAGCGGAGGCCTAGAGCGCTGAGCTCTCGGTGAGACGTCGATAACGAGAGGCTTCAGCCGAAGCCGTGCATTTGACTCGCTGCGGTTCACCCGCGCCGCACCGCTCCTGACACCTTAGCCGAAACCAGGATACATACCATAGTGTACCTATAGTACACTAATACTTCACATAGTACAAGTGACAAAGCCTTGAATAAGTTCTGTAGATATGGGCTAGATCATTCCGAGTAATGCTATCTCAGACTGCCAACGGGAAACCACGGCTTTGCTGTTGTGTTTCGTTTGGTGAGTGAGATTGTCGACTCAATAACCTTTTACATGTCTTTTCTCTCTTCCTATAATGCAAGCGTTGTAGGTGTTCATAGATGGCAGTAATCGACACTAAGAATTTGTTCGTTTTCGGGACTAATTTTTTTTTTTTTTTTATAAATACACCCAACAGTCACATACATAGTCCTGACCCCACACTAAGATCGAGTCTTGTGTCGTGGGTATCAGAAACTACGAGAGACTTTTCGGTCTCACAAACACCCAGACCCGAAACAAATACCTGTGGATCACACAAATATTTGTTTCGGTGCGGGGATCGAACCCGCGGCCTCCCGTTTCACAGGCGGTGTCTAACCAACTGCGCCACGGAGGCTGTCAAATGCAATAAAAGAATTAAGGACAATGGTCGTTATTACGGAATGATTAGACTGTAAATAAAAATCATAGTTCGTACTACCAACAAAGTCTTTTATGAGCTAAACTGATTTTATTTCCATTTGCTTTGAGTTTAACTATACACAATAGGAAGCGTTTGGTTGTCACGCTGTCACTTCGCGCACAGAATTTTAATTATAAAGGAATGCGCACGCGGGTGTGAGGGGATATTTAGCAAATATACCACACACCATCTTAGGACACCTATATTTTTTTTAAAGCAATACGCATCTCATGGTATGCAGTACCTGAGTTCAATCTATACAGAGTATTTACTAACGAGAAGTGGTTGTCTCTCGTCACCCAAATCCCTGACTGCTTGCAAACTGATACGCACTGGTTGATCCCCAAACATGGCACGAGTTTTCAAAGTCTAAATATAGGCTTTCGATTAATAGAACGTGACCTAAGTAGATAAACTATCGAAAAAATTATTAAATCCCAGGCATGGAAATGTGCTTTAAATTTAATAAGCACTATGTCAGGCCAAAACCGCATTGAGAAATGATCTCGCGGAAGTGTGTTACGGTAACACGAAAATTTTGTGAAATAAAATGGAAGTTGTACAGCACAAATACGTAGCACAAAATGAAATGCCAAACCACATGTACAAACTCACTTAATGTACAAACTCGCATCAAAAACACGATTCACCCACACCGCAGAAGAAAAATTAACTACACACATCACTTCAAGAAAAGTTTTTTAAGAGTGACGTAAACTTGGCGAGGCGGCGGAGTTACAAACTCCTTGAATTATTTACATCCAGAAAATTCAATATGATTGGACGCGTCGTGGCGTGGTGTGCGTGAAGTGTGCCCGTCCGTTATTGTCCTCTTCACAATAGCCCCGACAAGAATCACGTACTGAAAGAGCCCCCTCAAGATAACAGGCCGATTCAATAGCCCATTGTAATAAGGTAGCGATGAAGTGCGAAAGAAGTGCAAAAGTTTTATTGATAGAAAAACTTTAATGGCGGCAGAAATTGCTTCTACTGTTTGATTTGGGATTTGTAGATTTTCGGGATCCCAACTTTTTGTAAGGCAGTAAAATACTCCGCGTACGGTCGATTTATGGGCGGAGATTTGAAAACCTACTTGGGCTTTTGGAAGTGAATGTTTTTTTTGGATTGCTTGTTTATACAATCCTGTCCGGCCATGTGGAAATGGGGCCTAATACGAGTAGTGTCTGAGAGTTTATTTGTACCTGCGTGATATATCGAATAGTTTTTCTTAGGCTATACATAGCCCACATATAACATTAATGTATTGTTTTTCAGCAAAGATTTTCTTCAATTATGGTAAAAAAATATAAACATTGTTAGCATTTGTTTTGCGTTATGTGTGATTGAAGAACACTGTATTTTAAATATTATTCTTTTTTATTTCTATTATTTCTATTGCAAATATGTAATAGAAGTAAGCAATATATTCAATTTATCTTAAAACCAGAAATATTTTTTCAAAGTATATCTGTTAACGGAAATGTGTGTAATCCGTCATTGTATACAATTCCTAGGAAATGTATGTAATTCCTAAAATCGCCCGGAAATGTGTAAAATAAATTACATTACACACATTTCCTAGGAAATCTATACATTTCCTAAATTTCATACATTTCCGGTAACATATCTAAAAAGACGTATTACTTAGAATCAAATTGAAACCGTAATCTCATGGCTTACGATTGATCTGCAACACGGCAATAAGCAGAAACTATGCATCTTTTGGCTCATATATATAAAACATTTTTCACACCAAAAATCCACTCCAACTTCTCGAACAAAAGTAAATTTTCCGCTGACTATTGTGGAGGCTTCCTTGCTCCCATAAAACTATTCAGCGTGACATTTGTTGCTTAAGATTTATTTATACAACACAAAGTCCCGGTAGTGGAGGAACCGTCCAAGGATTTCATACTTCATGATTTATAAAGTGAGAAATTTCGAGACACTTTACATTTCATAATTTACGCTATGAAATATTAGCTCGCGTGTATCTTGTGTTATTTCGTCTCGGTGTCTTTGAGCTACACTTTATTCATGTGGTACACCACACAAACACACACACACACACGTGATAATCACAAGAAATGGCTGTATGAAAGTTTCGTTTATGTTTATTTGTTCAAATATTAAATACACATGCTAGGGATTTGTAATTAATTTTACCTATAACAATACTCATGCTATAGATTTTGAGACATTATGAAACAACGTTATAAATATACTACAAAAACGCCAGCGAGGTATTGCTCTCGTACTCTTAGTAAAAATCTAGCTACACGTATCATATGAGAGCGCATCAGAGGGGCGAGCAGCAACGTCCTATTTAGGAATGCGTCCGTCCAGTTTAACTGTCAGCATGACAGAAAACGACTAGGAAGTCACCTTAATCCCAAAACAAAAATAGTGCATTATTTTTTTATTTACCTTTATTAGGCTTCACACTACGGACTTTAAAGATGTAAAGAAGCGAAAGGATCTTAAGGCGCATTTACAGCACACTTTGAAACACATAAACAGCAAACCTTTTAAGATCAGTGTACACGTGTTATTCAATGAGAATGTAAAGAACGTGAATGGTATTTAGAAGTTATGGTGGAGTGTTTTCATTTAACTCGATGGGTTTCAACGCTTTCATGTGTGGATATTTGCTTCTCTAGTTAAAGTGCGTGCCAAGCTAGTTTCACCTTTGAATGTAAATTCTTAAATAAGTCGTATTTGTGTGGTTGTAAGATGTATTTAGTCAGTAAAACTAGTGCGTAATTAATTATCGCTTAGTTTAAAGACGAAGGAAAATATTGTGAAGAAACGTGCGTACCTATATGGAGTAAGAATATCAAAGGTACGGTACCGATCAAGTAGCAGATTAAGATCAAAACACTCATAACAGTAGAAATGGTTAGTAGAGAAGTCCTTTGAAGCACAGAAGTACTTGTATATGAGGTAATATAAAAGAAATTTAACAAGTTGGAACGATAAATTAACAATATCGAATGAATTTTACAGACTTTTAAATAAATTTTAGTTTTATTTCCCAAACGGCACATCCATTTTATAGGTCAGACATTCGAAAGTTTTATATCGTAATTTAATTTTAAAGTTGTACTTAAAAAGCATTGTGAGTTGAGACCTGATCTAAGCTCTGGGACATAAAACAAAATAGACGTGGATTCATAAAGCAGTAGATTTAAAATTCAAGCTTTATACCATTTATCTCCTTTGTAATAAAATTTATGACAATGTTAAATTAATCTTACGAATACGTAAAAATATTTTAATCTTAAATACATATCGTATTACGTTAAATCAATGAAACACTAATGAAGTCATTAATAGTTATTAGCATATAAAGAACACTAGTTCTCGAGGCCTGTCAGCCAAGTTCCAACTTGGAAATAGATCAATCTTAATTACATCCGAAATCACTGAAACTTGTCCGACATTACAATCAGAACTAGTCATCTATCATTGCTAATCTTAGACTGTAACAGCTGAAGACGGAGATGTATAACTTAGCTACGTGAAGGTAATAGTAATTAGAAGAAAAAATCCAAAAACGTGAACACGATTGGGAATAAAATAAAAAGTAAGATAGGTGCTGATTACTATAAAGCCCCATTTACATGGGGAGACCTACTCCTCTCGAAGATACTATTATCGTAAGGATATAAAAAAGTTGCATAGTGTAAACATTATCGCATACGACTCTCGCCGAGAGAAACTCTTCCATTGTAAATGGCGTTTTATCGTAATAAAGTTTTTATTGATCAAGACAGGTGTCTATTGCGTCAAGTGTCTTACTTGCAACAATTCCTAACCAACTGATTGAAAACCGTCTCATATCATCAGCTTTCCAGTTCAAAGTTGCACTTACTTTGTCTAACGGTTCGACCAAAATGCCAATATCTCATACAAATTGATGTACAAATTCATGGAAATAAATGCTTAATATAAAAAAAAATATTAATTCATTGCATTAAAAAATAGACGTGAGTCGACACGCCTGCTAATATTATGTGTAGTTAGGTGATTGGGGTTGGCCGGAGGAACAATATCTCTTTCCTCCGCCCTTTCTTTTTCCTTCCATTTCCCTCCCAATTAAGAGAAATCAGCAACGTACCTACGATCTAAATGTTTTAAATATTCAATGGCGATGGTAAATACTTTCAATCAGGTGAGCCGAATGCTCGTTCGCCGTATGCAATATAAAACCCAAGTCTGCGAGTGAAACTCATGGTGCTGAAACAATTTGAGGGAGCACTCAGCGGGCCGACACCGAGCGCGATATTACCTGTAAAATGTTTTACAATGCCGTAAAACGGAGTGCCTTCCCGCTTCCTTTATTCGCTATAAACTTGCTGCACGTATATTTAGATAACAAGTTAATAGTTAATTATTAGTCTCTACTGTTTATTCAGATTGCTTTTTATTTGTCTGTTTAAGGGTTTAAAAACACACTTGTAATTTGTTGAATTTTAAATTAAAATAGTATATTATGTAACAACCAAGATTTTCAAAGAGCAGGTGCAGGAAGATGGGTAAGTAGAAACTCCGATAGCATCAGCCGAGATATGTAGAAAGAGAGCATTTTTAAACTACAATTTATTGATTGAGTGGCGGTGTATAATGACTTCTGTGACCCAAGAGACTTAAGGCGGACTTTCAAAACTGATTGTCTTCCTTGGCTTTAAATTGTCTAATGATGATTTTGTCTGAGACTAGAAATTTTTCAAAGAAGCTTGACGTCAGGCTAAAGATACCTTAATTATACATATGCCATAACGGAACCAAAACAAAAGTTTTACACAAAAGGTCGAAGCAACTTAAGAATTTAACCACCATAGGTACCTGGATTCCTATATCGTTTTATCAACCAAACGATAAGCCCTTTCACATATGTATGTATTTAACATAGAAAATAAACCACGCGACTAAATCTGTGTCAATTTTTATGCGTAGACATTAAAAGGGGAAAATTCATGAAGTCCGTTCACAAAGGGTCGCGTGGCGTGTATTTTGTCATGAATATTTTATTATTTATGACCGTGTGACGGCCGCTCAGATTTACATGGCTGAAGGATTTATGCCGGCCCTGACGATGTCTTGTTTTTATACGAGATTTACACATTTGTGTGCTGAATTTTATGGGATTTGTTACAACATACTTTAACGTGTACTTGTGTAGTCAGATTTATGTAGATAATTTAGTTTTAGATTATACCATCTTAGGTTTATTGAAAAGAGTCGAATAGTTTAATGCAGGCAATAATAATATATGGGATGGTCCGAAAATCATAAAGTTCGGGCGGCGGATGAAAAATAATTATAAAAAACTATGAAAAATAAGTGATTGGCGCAAAAAAGTTAACCCAGCACACGCAGTAAAGTAGTTCCACATTTAGAAAATGACAACATTCAAAACCAAGATAGTCATATGCAAATAGTAACTTATATCAAGCTGTGATTTTAAATATAAGTCATGTATCTTATATATGTGGAGAAATTTGGAACAACCAAATATATATGTTAGAGATCACACAAGTTTGATCCACGCAGGATGAATGCCATACGCAATGATGTTACTTATTTTATTGGAATTGCAACACAGTCCGACATGATTGACGTCTTATAAGTTATCGGTTGCCAATGGTAACGTTGAATGGTCTGTCAGTAGAGTCTGTGATCGGTTTAATAATATTTAATTGTTTCTATTGTAATCTTGCCCGGAACAGCGCCAAACGTGCGCACTGACTGATTAATAAGAATCATCATGTCGGACGGCAACGACGGCCATATAAATCGCAATCTGTATGATTCTGCGACAGCAGCGGTGGGATCGATTTCAAAATCATCCCTCGTGTCTACCGCATTGCCTGCTACCCAAACTGAAGAATATTTTCGGTCGGAACGTGAGGCTCAGTAGTGCGGCCATGTACATTGGGTATTCTACCAATAAAGCGGCGCTGATAGATGGGCTAGATACTGACAGCTCTAACAATATCGAGATTTCTAGAATCACAGACGTCTAGGCAAATAACTACGGATGTGGAGAATACGCCAGGAATTATACGCTTACGATGGCGAATATTTATTAAGATGCGAAATCAGCAAAATCAAGCGTTGATTCTGGCATTTAAAATTCCATTGGAATTGAAAAGAAGATTGATAGATCGAATTGACGTTGAAAAAGATGATACGCTTTCATCAACATTCAATTGGTGGAAGTAATTATTTAAAGGTATCAACTTGTTATAGCGATTGGTAAAGTATTGGGAGGATCCATGTGGTTTTTGCGGATAAATTGTCCAGGTATGACGTGAACATTTGAATAACTTTGTCGTACGAATTGTATCTAAAGGTTATGACACTTTTGGTAAGGTTCCTATTGTTGTCAAAACGAGAAGCGTCCAAAATTTAATCCGCAGTCGTAAATCAATTGTCATGCCTGCTATAAACTTGGACATAAGATTTGTCACGTATAGATAAAGCCTAAGATACCATCAATTGCTTTAACAATGAGTTTTGGCTATCGCCAACAATCTTGCTTGCCAGTATGTTACAGGTGTGGTTCGTCAGTTCACATAGTGAGTCGCTGTCCTCACGGGTCCAGCGCCGCAGTATCGACATCTGTTGTAGAACGTGTTGACATATGATGTGTGGTCGAGCTGCTCTCCGAAACACTAAAACCTTTTATTTGGTTTTTAACTTTGGCGCTGAGTATCCCTTTGTAAAAGAGTCTGCCGCAAGTTAAGAGGTAAGCGAATTGATATTGTTTGGCCAGGTGCTTTTCTTCATGTGAATTGTCACGTGCGTTGATGGTGAAGGAAAATATCGACAAGAAACCTGCATGAATTGCTGTGATGTGTTAATTAAATCAACGTACACTGCCTGAGCATGGTTGATTGTGGCCTAGCTCTTTTCAATCGAACTCTCGATTGTGGAAAAGTCATATGTTCAACAGCGATACGATACCTACTGTGCAATTGTTATGTTAGGTAGAAATTAATGATTTAAGCATCGAAATTTTATTTCACTTTTGGCTGGTAAAGAATCTTCGCAAAAATATAATATTGCGTTGCGACATTTTGAATTATAGTTTTCAAATAAGCATATCCGCACATTAGTTGTATCTGACAAGGTTGGCGTCTGTAAACACAAGTCATAACACATGGCACGTTTAATACTGTTACACAGATGAAACAATTTGTCTATAATTCATCAATTCTTATGGATCCAGCTTTATAAATTGGCGTTCGGTAAATTCCTAATTGAATTGGCAAATAATTGCTACAAGACACGGCAGTGAACTAGTGAACCAGTTCCAATGATATTTAAGCCACAGTATCTATACTATTAAAGTTTCATTCAGATGCCAGTGCCAATGGCTATGGTGCTATTTTATTCTAACCTGTAAGAATTTAACTTAGGCCTATCGCATACTTTAGCAAAACCACGATGTTAGCAGAATCGTGTTGTGACATACGCAAGCCACGTTGCAGCCAGGTCTTTAGTATGAGGGCTGGATCGAATGGTGTTTTGCCATTTTCTTATAGAAGGCCGGCGTGACGTGTAGAAATATTATTATTATTATGTGAGTGAGATGGTCGAAGGCCATTTTGCTAGTGGTAGGATTTTCATTCTGCCCGGATGGCTACGACAGTGAATAGTGGATAGATACCCATTATGGTTACCTAGGTAAGCGTATCGACATCATCTCGTGTTTATCCGTGTGTAATCGGACCGGCATAGTTGTGTGGATCGGCAAGTGTGAAACATCTAGTGCCAATTGATATTCCATCTGGTCTTCACTGCGTTTGCCATCGGACGCGTTTTGGTCACTTTGGCTTTGTAAAGTGTGAAGGTAAGTGCCAGAAACTTTTAAAGGATTTCTTTAATGAATAAAAGTATGAGTAACAAATTACAATGATTGGTACATATGAGTGAACTTTCTGTTGTAGAACGCTGTGGACTATCTTAATTGCCCGGAGTGTGGCCAGCCCGGCGCTGTGGATCCCGCACGATCCTACGCAGTGCACCCGGTGTCGAGTGGCGCCAACTCCCGACGTGGCTACCCCCGTAATCTCCGCTAAGGAGTTTTTATAATTCTGTCACTAACAGTCGTGCCGTTATAAATAATAAAACTGGAACTCTTGCCATGGTAAAAGCAGTTGGACACTTCAGACAATACTTCCGTGGCCGGAAATTTATGATTATGACTGACTGTAAATCTTTTGAAGTCATCTTTTGTTTTTTTTTAGAAGGTAGAATGGGTGGATTAATATTGATTATTGCGTTTTACACTTTATTACTGGCCATGGTAATTTAAAGTCTTAAACTGTACTATAAATTTAAGTTCATTGATTCGCATGCGTGTTCATATTCAGCACTTAATGGCGTATATAGACAGTCCGCGCATCATTTACTTTGGAGTCTATTCTTTAACAAAAAGAGCGTAGTGTTGGTTGTGCGAACAACATCCGGAATTGTATGCTACATGGACCTAGTGCAGACTAGGACGAAATTTCGTGCTTTGCGGCGTTTTGAAGTTCTGGAATCAAGTAAAACAGTCTTCATACCTTTGATTTTAACATTAATAATAATAGATGATATGTGTATGGCGCATGCTGATTTTGATGCACTGAATTTATAACTCCTGACATAAAAATAGATGACAAGCAGAATTAATTATCTGGAAGATCAGGCCTCTAGCAAACTTAGTAACACAAAGATATTGAAGAGGTAATTGCCAATCACAGTCAGGGAATACTAATGAATGATGCAACTAAGATATACGAGTTAAGACCAGGAATAAGATAAGAATAGGATGGACGAGCAGGCGACGAAAGATAAAAATCGTTATGACTAATAAAGCCACTATTCGTCCTTTTGTGGTGATCTGGTGATGGTTCAGAAAAACTCCTGAATAATTAATTAGTTAATTGGCCCATGTAACATTACTAAAGTATGTTTGATTGAGCGTTACATTGTTGAACCATCTGAGGAACAGGCCTAATACGTGTGCCAGTAACGATTACGCAAATATCCAGCTAATCTACCAGAATTGTCTGATTGTGTTGATCCTTTAGGATCCATTATCGGTTCCTTTCTATTTAATTAAAATTAACTAAATTTATTTATTATTATGTGTGCCTAGTATTGATTTAAATTGAATTTCTATATTATATTGAATTGCTGTACCGAATTGAATAATCATTGTTTGAATTTTAGTGATAATTCTGTAGTAATTCTGTGTGTTGATAAAAAAAAAAATCTTATATTGGTTGCTGATTGATGATTGAATGATTTATTGAAACTCAAAGCTGCTATGCTTTATTGAAAGATGGATTGAAAGTATTATCACTTTGTCCTTGTGGTCTGTTGAAAGCCATCACGCTTTGCAGGATGGATTGAAAGCATGAACGCTTTGTCCTTGTGATCTGTTGAAAGCCATGACGCTTTGCAGGGTGGATTGAAAGCATGAGCGCTTTGTCCTTGTGATCTGTTGAAAGCCATCACGCTTTGCAGGGTGGATTGAAAGCATGAGCGCTTTGTCCTTGTGATCTGTTGAAAGCCATCACGCTTTGCAGGGTGGATTGAAAGCATGAGCACTTTGTCCTTGTGATCTGTTGAAAGCCATCACGCTTTGCAGGGTGGATTGAAAGCATGAGCGCTTTGTCCTTATGATCTGTTGAAAGCCATCACGCTTTGCAGGGTGGATTGAAAGCATGAGCGCTTTGTCTTGTGATCTGTTGAAAGCCATCACGCTTTGCAGGGTGGATTGAAAGCATGAACGCTTTGTCCTTGTGATCTGTTTAAAGCTATCATGCTTTGCAGATGGATGGATTGAAAGCATTAACGCTTTATCCTTGTGATTTGTTGAAAGCTACCTCGCTTTGCAGGATAAATTGAAAGCATTAACGCTTTCTCATTGTTGTCTGTTGAAAGCTACCACGCTTTGCAGTGAGATTGGGATCTGATCTATTTTGACTGAAGGTCAATGCTGAAAGCTACGACGTATTGCTAAACGTTAGAAGTCACGTGCTGAAAGCTGTTACGCTTTGCTTTGTGTGTGAGGTTGAAAGCTGTTTGTGTAAATACTATGCTTGTGTGCTATGCGCTGTTCCATCTAGCTTGGCTCTGATGTCAATAAGCAACGCGAGAGCGCGTTGAGGCGCAGAATGGCCGTGTTAGAGATCACACAAGTTTGATCCACGCAGGATGAATGCCATACGCAATGATGTTACTTATTTTATTGGAATTGCAACACAGTCCGACATGATTGACGTCTTATAAGTTATCGGTTGCCAATGGTAACGTTGAATGGTCTGTCAGTAGAGTCTGTGATCGGTTTAATAATATTTAATTGTTTCTATTGTAATCTTGCCCGGAACAGCGCCAAACGTGCGCACTGACTGATTAATAAGAATCATCATGTCGGACGGCAACGACGGCCATATAAATCGCAATCTGTATGATTCTGCGACATATATATTTTTAAATATCTATTTATCTAATTCTTAATGAGTCAAGCATTTATACTAGTAATTTAATAATATTATCATGTCCAAGATAATAAAATTTTACTAGAGAAAAACATCGTAACATTTTGACAACAGTGCTTTCGACGCCAGAAGAGCATAGACGACCTATACGAATTCTGTTACTTTGGTTTAAGGTCTTTTTAGTTTTCTGAAGTCTTCAAATGAGTTCTATCCACGACCGCACCTGATTACAACGATTGTGATGTTCAGTTAGATTTTTCATTGCAAAAGAATACCAACTATCAGCGGAACATTTCCCAAATATTAGCCCATACACGACTACAAAAGTATGACTTGAAACCTATATATTATTCAATTACACGTAACAGTTGAACGCAGTGTTAGGCGCACCTCCTTAATGAATATGAATGGGAAACAACAGGCCTTGTTAGTGAAGAGATAGCGATTTTGTTTTTCCTAAAAGTTTATAAGAACGGCTAAATGGCTATTACTGATCTTCCATGTCACTGTTGTTTTCAGACAGCTCGCACCCAATTTCTATATTTAAAGATTCTGTAATTAAGGAGTCATTATTGCGAATTTCTTTTAAAAGCATGCTGTCGCGAAATGTCGCGAAATGCAAATAAATAAGGAAAATAAATTAGTGGGGCAGATTCGATTTGCCTACGGGAACCAAATAACAGATGGCGCTAGTGCGCCATCCAATGTTGGTGCTGTGTTCGCTGTCGAGATCGTGACAGCGTCTTAGTCAACCATTTTGTGGCACTCGGCCATTTTGGTGTGAGACCCGACAGGGGAAGGTGCGTAAGCGCACTGGCGGAGCCGCCAAGGAGCCCTAAGTAAGAGCGGCTGTGCCTGGGGGTGAGTACATTGATTGTTAAAACATAAAACACATCACAAAAATATTGACATTTACGATTGTATTAAGTCCACCAGGACGCAACCACGTGTCGTCACGGGACATGTGCGCTACACAAGTAGGTAGATGTACAGAACAAACAGAACGCACATGGCCAAACAGGCTAGTTAAACTAATAGCGATAGTATACAGATTCATTGAGTCAATGATCGGAGTCAGTTTCGGCGTAGTGTCACTAAGAGCGGATCAGTAAAGAAGTTGCGAGGTTTGGGGTGGCTATAGGGGAGGTTGGAGGCCACGAGGCAAGATCACGATGATGTGATGAGAATGCCAGGGAACTCTAAGAGAGAGGTTCCATATTCACATGTGCTGGTGTGAATGCATTACACATGCGGTCTAAGACGGAGTACTTAGGCCGTTCACTACACTCACGGTCTGAGAAGTTGCTCTCACGCCGTACACTACACATGCGGTCTGGAATGTTCCTTCAGACCGTTGACTCACACACAGGGGGCACCTTAATACACCAAGGCATAAGAAACAATGAATGAAATGGCTGAGGTACGCCTCTGAGCCACCCCTGGGACTCGGTCCCAGGCGAGACAGCAGGAGGTGCGCCCCGAGAGAAATAGTACTAAGGGACATGGTCTCAATGGTACAATGCAAATGTGACCCGGTCACAAGTACAAGGAGGTGCTCCTTGATAAAGTTACAAAGGATCCGAGACGCTGCTGAAAGTAATTATAGATTCAAACTTAATCCAGAGTACCGATCGACTCCTAATGTATCTGTATGCTTTCTATAAGATTGATATTAATGCCTATTACTATTTAATCAGTAGATACTAATGAATAACAATTGTGGAGATCTTACAATAGGGATACAGTACTAATAATAATTAATATGTAACTATCATTATACTAATACTTTCGCCATACCCAGATAAAGTGAATAGTAGTTAATTTAAGGGGTTGGCGACATGGTGGAGGTGCTGGGATCGAACCTAAGCATGTAAATTATTTAAATGCAGATTTAAGGAATACATTTCAATATTATTATTTTTTTATTTATGATTTTAAAAGCTGTAGATTGATAATATTGATTATTTAACAATACATATTTAATTATAGGCATGTAGGATGGATATCCTACCTATTGTGATTGTTAGTAAGTTCAGTATGTCGATACTTAGGCATTAAATTGTTCAGTACAAAGTTATACGTGTCCCTAACCACATTTAGGCAAAAAATTAAAGAATATTTTCTTAACCAGCAGATTGAAGGTATACAGATTTAACGCCTCCTACAAATAAATTATATTTCTAATTTTAGTATACTTTGTTTCATTTTCACATCCTCACAGTGTAACCGGTTAATGAGAAATTATCGTTAAATATAGTTCATATAATATTGTATCTCAAATTTTGTAAGGTACTTCTTTTAATTTAAGGTTTTTAATTCTTTTATGTTTTCGTTTTTACTGGTTTAAATTGTGTTTAATAAAAATGTGGACAATTGTTGTTATTACGCAAAAGTTAGAATTTTTTGTATCTTTAAATTTTTCAAACAAATCTGGGATTCAGCTGAAAATCAGCGCAGTAGCTTAGGCTGCGGCATTAAGCTGAGCTGGATCCTTTTTGGTTTAGGGAATATATTTAATTTTATTTGTTTTTTGTTTCTCGCCATGTATATAATATTATTGGTAAGTAGAATTGTTTAGTTGATTCTTTTGTTATTTTTTGTGATGTTCTTATTTTTATTTAAAATTGTAAGTGTTATCTCTAAACCAAATAAACGTTTTTATTATTATTATTATTATTATTATGATTAAATTCAAGCGCTTAAAGGGAACTAATTGAAAATATTAAGTTAAATTATCAAGTATATACACTATACATACATAGTAGCATTAAATATGTATTATATACCTGCAGATATCTTAAATACCTTGCAATATATAAACAATTTATTGTTGTGTGCTTGTTATTATTATAATATGAAGATCATATTATGAGTTTATAGTACATAATGGTTTAACAGCAGTTTATACATATACTGTAGGTGTGTTATGGACAAGTGTGTGTGTATAATATTTGTGTTGGACATTCATGGCACTCCTTGTGGTCTAGTTGATTTATTGAGATCTTATTAGAATCATATAGCTGATTTTTTTTTTAATGGAAACTTTGTGTTTTTAATTTAATATGAGTTAAATTACATGGTTTGGTATTAAGTGATGTACAATAAAGTGTTTTCTATATCCATCATTCTATATTAATTTGGAAAGGATAATAATAATATGGAATTTACCTTCTTACATAGATATTAGAATTAAATAAGACCTTAGGGTGTTAAATGAATGGTTAAATTAAATAATTATCACTAATGGGTTTAAGAACTTTGAAATTATTTATTTTAGGATCTGGATGAGTGAACAACTGATGATAGATGTGCAGTTACACTCACACTTTTCTAAATTGAGTCAGTTATACTATTAATGATGGAAGAGACAATTAGAACACGTTTGAGATTGATTTATGAGTCTGTACAATCCAGTATTACCGCAGCTCAGTGTACCCTAAAGGAATTTTCAAACAGTGCAGTCAATATAAATGAACTGGAACTGATAGGAGCCAAGCTAAAGGGAGCAACAGAGAGGCTTGTCAATGAGATTCATAATTATTGTGATCGAATAAAAAAGCATAATGTTGAGGAGATTACTCAGTATACAACAACACAGATTGAAGCGGAAGATTTGGTGTCTGAGATTGATGTAGTAATTAAACGAAACATTCGAAAGAGTTCAGTGGTAAATAGTAGTAACAGTGGCCAAATTAGTAACATTGCTAGCAATTTACCTCGAATAGAGCTAACCAAATTTGATGGTAATATACTTAAGTGGTATCAATTCTGGGATCAGTTTTCATCTAATGTGGATAGCAGGAACATTAGTGATGTAGACAAATTATTATATCTTAAGTCAGTTTTGGAAGGTGATGCAAAACAAGCAGTTGAAGGTTTAGATAGTACAAATAGAAATTATCAGATAGCTGTAGATACTCTAAAGGAAAGATTTGGAAAGTTAACAATGATTATTGATGCCCATTATGTGGCGCTATATAGAATAAAAACAGTAACATCAAACCAAATTAAGGAATGTAGGCAGGTACTTAATGAAATAGAAAGACATTTGAGAGTCTTGAGTTCTTTAGGAGAAGATGTAAACCATAATCATCTCAGAGTAATGATCATGGAAAAATTTCCAGAAGATTTGATTTATGAATTAAGGATGAAATTAGTTCAAGATGATGAGTCAATTGAAAATATTAGGAAATACTTGGAATATATTATTTCAGCTAGAGAAACTTCAAGTAGGTTATTCAATGGTAGAGAAGCTAATTGTAATCAAATTTCAACCCAAGAAAATAGGGTCAGTTCCGAAAATTTTACAACAAGTGCCATGCACATTCAATCTGATGTAGTGAGGGATAATAGGGAGCGTCGATATTCGAACTTTAAATTGAATAAGCCAAGGTTCAATGACAAACATTTTGATAAGTTATCACTTAGAAAGAGATTCCGTGACAATTACGATCGATCGGACGAACCACCAAAAAAGAAAGACCTTAAATGTATATTTTGTAAGCAAGGTCATTTTAATGACGAATGTACTAAATATGTTACTATACGGCAGAGAAGGAATCAGTTAGGATACCGTTGTTTCATTTGTTTGAAAGAAGGTCATGGTGCTAAAACTTGCCGTCAAAGGGCAAAGTGTTGTCATTGCAATAAATACGGGTTACATAATAGAGCCTTATGTCCCAAAAAGATAATGAAGTCCCAAGAACCCATAAGGACGAATAATTTACATATTAGAGCCGATACAGCTACTACAATATTACAAACGTGCGTGGTTTCTTTGTGTAATTCTGAAGATGAAAGTAAGCAACGTCAGTGTAGAGCTCTGCTTGATAGTGGAAGCCAGCGTTCATATATAACCGAATCGTTAGCAACGTCTCTGAATCTTAGTATTATTGAAATGAATGATTTGTCAATATTTACGTTTGGAGCGAAAACACCTCATCAAATTAAAAGCTCAATAGTAAAGTTTAAAATAAGGACTCGAACTAATGTCACACGGCTCATATATGCAAATGTTGTATCACATATCACAGACAATATTCGATCGCCAATATTTAAGGATTCAAATCCAATAGTAGACGACATTAGGTTGAAGGACCTTATTTTGGCAGATGATGGTTCTTATGGGGATGCAGTAGACATCCTGATAGGTAACGATTATTACCATTCGTTTATGCTGACAGAAAAAATTGCTGTCTCACAAAACTTATTCTTGGTCAATACTGAATTTGGCTGGGTATGGTCAGGCAAGGTTATGGATGGGTTTGATCACCCTCATTATTCAGACCAATTAACCGTACTTACGTACTTTCAATCAGATGAGGTATTTAACGAAAAGTTAACTAAACCTGATATCCCACTTAACATAAATGATGTAAAGAAAATATGGGAATTAGAATCAATTGGCATTATCGATGCCCCCACTTCCTCACGCGATGAGGAAGCCCTCAAACATTTCAACGAAACAGTCATATTCGAAAACGACCGATACCATGTCCAATGGCCATGGAATGATGTAGCATTAAATTTAACTAATAACTTAGGTCTAGCTTGGGGGCGCCTTAAAGGTCTAATAAAGCGTTTAAATAGTAAGGAGAAAAGGGCGTATAACGAAGTCATACAAGAGCAGTTAAAATTAGGCATGATAGAGGTAGTCCCAAACGACGACATAGGAAATACCGAACGTATTCACTATTTGCCACACCATTGTGTGTACAGTCATGACAAACCCACAAAAATTAGAGTAGTGTACGACGCATCCGCTAAAACAGGGGATAGTCTTAGTTTGAATGAATGTCTATACCGTGGACCATTAATGTTAGAAGACCTAACAGGTCTATTAATTAAATTCAGAGAGCATCCCATAGGGATTATAGCAGACGTAGAGAAAGCTTTCTTACAGCTCGGTCTTCAAGAACGAGATAGAGATGTTACTCGATTTTTATGGCTCAAAAATATTGATGGCGAAGTATGTTCAGAAAATATTGCACACCCTAGATTCTGTCGTGTTCCTTTCGGTGTTATATCTAGCCCATTCTTGTTGAATGCTACCATTAGGTACCATTTATCAAAGTCAAACAATATTCTCATGAGACAAATGGCAGAAGATATTTATGTAGACAATGTTGTAACGGGCGCTAGGTCTGTTTCGGAAGCAAAATTGCTATACAATACTTCTAAACAATATTTTGAAAGCATATCTATGAACCTACGGGAATGGAACTCTAATTCCAAAGAGTTGATCACATCCATACCAGAACAATTTAGAGCTAATTACAGTAAACGCACCAAGGTATTAGGCCTAATGTGGGATGTTGATAACGATAGTATGTACTTGAATGATAGCAAAATTAATCTTTCAGTCGTGCGAACTAAAAGAGACGTATTAAAGGCAATTGCATCTATATATGATCCTAGTGGAATGGCAGTACCCATAACTACCCCAGCTAAACATTTTTTTCAAAATTTATGGAAAGAAAAAATTAAATGGGACACAAAATTAAATGATAACTTAGTTGCTGAATGGAGTCAAATTTCATCTAAATTCATTAACTTAAAGAATATTCACACTAATCGTTATTATTGTGAAGGACTCTACAGTCATAATTACCCAAATAACCTAGAACATGAGTTACACTGTTTCACTGACTCATCGCTGAGTGCTTATGCAGCGGTGGTTTATTTACGTAGTTCTTCACGGTTAGGTACCAAAGTTAGTTTCATTATTGGGAAGTCAAGGTTGGTTCCATTAAAGGACCAAAAGGACCTCCAAATTCCAAAATTAGAATTATTAGGCGTCCTAATAGGATGTAGACTTATTAAATATGTTCTCAAATTTTTACGAATGCAAATAAAGAGACAGTATTTATGGACGGATAGCCAAGTAGTACTAAGTTGGATCAAATCTGAGAAATTGCTACCACCATTTGTTTCACGGAGAGTAACAGAAATAAAAGATAATAAATATTTGAATATTAGATATGTACCTTCGAAATTAAATAGTGCTGATGTAACCACTAAGTCAGATCGCGTAGATGATTATAAAATATGGCTTGAAGGTCCTGAATTTTTAGGCCAAAGCTCATTACGGTGGCCGACTTACCCTAAGTTTGCAAGAACAGTACAGACTGAAGTCTGCGTAGTTAATGACAGTTTACAAAGCGAATTACCAAATAGGATTCAGGAAACAAGAAATGAAACAGAACTTATCGAAGTTAATGATGATGAAACCAAACAAATAATAGACATTCAAAGGCAATTTTTCCCGAAAGAAACTAAAGGTGTTGTTACTGACTTAGCGAGATCACTCCATCTGTATCGAGATGAAAGGGGAATAATTAGATGTAAAGGACGGCTTAAACATACAGATTTCTCACATGATCAAAAAGAACCTATATTACTTCCTAAAAATTCAGAATTCACACATGAGATAATAAGAAAATTGCATTTAAAAAACTACCACGTGGGCGTTTCTCATACACTAGCGTTATTAAGACAATCATATTGGGTTCCACAGGGTAGATCGATAGTTCAAAAAATAATTAAACGTTGCCCACAATGTGTTAAATACGGTGGTGGTCCGTTCAAACTACCATCGATGCCTGATTTACCAATGGAACGGGTTAGGCTCAGCTTACCGTTTGCCTTTACAGGCTTAGATTATTTTGGTCCACTTTTCGTTAATGAAGGTACTAACGAAAAACGTTGGATATGTTTATTGACCTGCTTAACAGTACGAGCTATACATTTGGAAGTAGTTAAAGACTTATCAGCTGAGGAGTGTTTATTAGCTATAAGGAGATTTATAGCAGTAAGAGGGTTCCCTCAACTAATTATTTCCGATAATGCCACACAATTCAAACTCACTGCGAGTGTTTTTAGCTCAGACTATTGCATAGAAAACAAAGTACGGTGGAAATTTATCCCAGAGTTAGCGCCATGGTTTGGAGGATTTTATGAGCGATTGATAGGTTTAGTCAAAAACAGTATGAAAAGAACGATTGATAAACATATCTTGACACATAATCAATTATGCACAGTAATCAAAGAACTTGAAGCTGTTGTGAACACTAGACCTTTGACCACAGTGGGCAGTGAATTAGAACATGTATTAAGCCCTATAGATTTCCTCCGAGTAGGTGGGCCAGTAACCACACAGATCTCAGACAAAGAATTCTTAGAAAAGGCTACAGCCACTAAATCTAATCTTATTGACAATTGGAAACGTGGACAAATTATTTTCAAAGAATTTACAAACATGTTTAACAATCAGTACTTAACAAGCCTCAGGGAGAGAAGAGATAAGCATAAACAACCTAGAATTTTAGTAAAGAAGTTACCAAAAATAGGAGAAGCAGTTCAAATAAAGGGAGATGGAAATAGGGTACACTGGAGAGTCGGAATTATATCTGAAGTCGTAAAAGGCTCAGATGGCCAAATCAGAGTAGCCAAAGTAAAATTGCAAAATGGAGAAACGTTAACTCGTTCAATCGGACATATATACCCATTAGAAATAGAGGTAGATGATGATGTAACTGAACAGAATCCCATAGACAAAACAGTTCAACTGACCCCGGAGGATGCCGCACAGTCTGACCCAACGCCACAACCTAATACAAGTGGCCGTGATAGACCCATTAGAATCTCGGCAGTTAAAGGTCGAGAAACTATCAGAAATTGGACAGCTCAATTGATGAGCAGCCTCTTTGAACCATCTGATTAAATGTGTATATTATATTAGCCAGTAAAATTGTATATAATTTAATAAGTAATCAAGATAAAGCACACTTGTCGATCATACCTTAAACAGTTTCCCTGGGTGGGGAGTGTCGCGAAATGTCGCGAAATGCAAATAAATAAGGAAAATAAATTAGTGGGGCAGATTCGATTTGCCTACGGGAACCAAATAACAGATGGCGCTAGTGCGCCATCCAATGTTGGTGCTGTGTTCGCTGTCGAGATCGTGACAGCGTCTTAGTCAACCATTTTGTGGCACTCGGCCATTTTGGTGTGAGACCCGACAGGGGAAGGTGCGTAAGCGCACTGGCGGAGCCGCCAGGGAGCCCTAAGTAAGAGCGGCTGTGCCTGGGGGTGAGTACATTGATTGTTAACACATAAAACACATCACAAAAATATTGACATTTACGATTGTATTAAGTCCACCAGGACGCAACCACGTGTCGTCACGGGACATGTGCGCTACACAAGTAGGTAGATGTACAGAACAAACAGAACGCACATGGCCAAACAGGCTAGTTAAACTAATAGCGATAGTATACAGATTCATTGAGTCAATGATCGGAGTCAGTTTCGGCGTAGTGTCACTAAGAGCGGATCAGTAAAGAAGTTGCGAGGTTTGGGGTGGCTATAGGGGAGGTTGGAGGCCACGAGGCAAGATCACGATGATGTGATGAGAATGCCAGGGAACTCTAAGAGAGAGGTTCCATATTCACATGTGCTGGTGTGAATGCATTACACATGCGGTCTAAGACGGAGTACTTAGGCCGTTCACTACACTCACGGTCTGAGAAGTTGCTCTCACGCCGTACACTACACATGCGGTCTGGAATGTTCCTTCAGACCGTTGACTCACACACAGGGGGCACCTTAATACACCAAGGCATAAGAAACAATGAATCAAATGGCTGAGGTACGCCTCTGAGCCACCCCTGGGACTCGGTCCCAGGCGAGACAGCAGGAGGTGCGCCCCGAGAGAAATAGTACTAAGGGACATGGTCTCAATGGTACAATGCAAATGTGACCCGGTCACAAGTACAAGGAGGTGCTCCTTGATAAAGTTACAAAGGATCCGAGACGCTGCTGAAAGTAATTATAGATTCAAACTTAATCCAGAGTACCGATCGACTCCTAATGTATCTGTATGCTTTCTATAAGATTGATATTAATGCCTATTACTATTTAATCAGTAGATACTAATGAATAACAATTGTGGAGATCTTACAATAGGGATACAGTACTAATAATAATTAATATGTAACTATCATTATACTAATACTTTCGCCATACCCAGATAAAGTGAATAGTAGTTAATTTAAGGGGTTGGCGACACATGCGATGGACAACGCACAAGTAATTCATTTTAGGTATTTCTGAAGAATATTATGCATTTCGCTAGTCTTTCAAGGTGGAAGATTAAAAGGCAGTGATCAAAACAACCAGTACTGTGTCTCACACGTTTTGTCTCATTGATCATCCACGAATGCCATTGACAGGACATAATGCCACAGCAAATATTGCGATTTTTATTTAACTTTATTTTATTTTATTTAACGTCACAAACATATTGTACATAGGCGGACTAAATGAAAGAGGCATTCTCTTCCAGACTACCTTGAGATGGTGCAGAGATGACTGAAGTTGGGTACCTATTATGCTTATTTGATATGCTTGTTTTTCTACGTTAGTTTTCAATATGACAGTAACATTAAATCATAGTCCAGCCTCAGCTCAGCAAACTCAGCACTCAAACTGGTAACACCAAAATTATAAATCAGAAACCGTCATCGCTTCCGCGCCTAATAAGTTTGTACCTTACCTTATCTGACGAAAACGTAACGCACCGTAGCGAAGTGTTCAAACGTTTACGGCGCAATGAGACGCCACTTCGCCTCCCTTATCCGTTGTTTAGACAATAAACCATCCCCCGAACATCCCCCGAACGTGTACCGAGCGTTCAGCCCTCGTTACACTTTCAATTTAATTTGTATAGTACTTGTTTATGTGGAGCGGTTGCCGTGTTAAGGACTGTGAGAATTCTTGGAATAAAATGAGAATTACTTTGTTTGGAGTAAGAGTGCTAGTTGTGGATACTTTTTACCAAGAAATATATTTCTTTGTTTCATAAGTTTGCTGACGAAAATGATGTTACTGACCTCATCCCCATTCATTATTAAGACTCATTCTCAAAGTACTTTTGAAGATATTTAATAATAAACCAATATTTTCGTTCCTTATTATGCAGTTAGCAAGAAATAATATTCTGCAGAGGATACGAATATCGCGTTGAATTATTACCGCCAGTCGGTACATTGACAAATGCAAAGATTTGTGAGGGATGATCCCCTGAGTTAGTGTGCCAATAATTTATTTCCCTGAATATACTGCAAAGGCTCAATTATTTCGAGTTTGTATACTAAATTATAAAAAAATGGACTTATTTTGTTCGCAACGTTTCCCCTTAAAACCATTACCGGGAAACACCGCTAAAGCATCAATTTTAAAACATTTCACAACTCGATAACGTTTCATAAATGGACATAAAAACTAATTAACATTTTCTTTACCGTGAACGTTCTACTAAAATTTAAGTACTCTCAAACATAAATATTAAACAGCCGGGCTACGGAAAAGTTTGGCGGCATTCGGCCACTAAATTGGCTTTATTGGGGCGAAATACGTAAAAGGCGGGGTGATGGAGGGTGTGGCTGTCCACCTCACGCTATGTCAATGAGGAAATTGTTTTTTTTTTCGTGCCACACTGTCAGTGAGCTGTCACGTTTGTCGAGCCTGCGTGGCGGAATGATAGGTCGTATTGTCAGTATGTGCCGGGAAAATCCGTTTTTATTTTTAGGATAAAAAAGTTCCGATTTTTTCCACAAAAGCTTATGATTTAATTAAATAAAGATTTCTAAGAAGCATCCATTTAGCAATTGAGATGCTATAATCATTACTCCTAAAAACGGTTGTGTGCTTCAAAAAATTTATTTGCTGTATCTACCTACTTCATAGTTCCGAGATTCAATGTCAATACATTTTAAGTAACAAGTCTTTAGAAAAAACTTCGATCGCTCCTGACATCACTTTCTTCATCAACGTTCACCTCTTTACGCATTCTGATTGTAAATAAAAATAGATGAACATCAAAGGTTAACCTAACCAACCACTGGATACCAAAATGCGCCACAAAAGTGCTTTGTGGATAGTGTTGTGAAATCATAAAGAATATCTGAAAGTGGTGCGAGAGCCTAAGCTAGCGGGATGATCCAGTTATGGCTTCCAATTATTTTAAAATCGGTCCAAAAGCGCGCCAGTGCGCGGTCGGTCGGCCGCCGAGCGCAACGTTAATGGAATAACTCGCCCTAGTGCTCGATGCCTTTTAAACCGTGCGATCTAAAATAATATTATTAATATAACACCCAAATAGAAAGAATAAACGACTTTTTATTTTAGAAGGAAAACTTATAGACTATTTGCCAAAATTTATCTTAGCTTCTTGTTCATGAATGTGTAAAGGCAGACTTTAAGTCTAAAGTATTCTTTACCAGTCAACCTTTGGTTGGTGCAGAAAAAAACAAATAGGCTAAGACTATAGCTGATCCCGAGTAAACTTGCATAATTTAGGTAAAATCACTCGTCAAGGTAATGGTGTCTTGCCTTGCCACATTCCACCGAAATATATCAGTATTTTTCTCAGGACCATAAAACATAATTTTAAGTCTGAATAAGCTATCACCCTTTTTTTTCTCACCCGTACTCAATACAAGCAAAGTGAAGGCTTAGTTGCACAAATTAACTTTGCCCAAACTTTGACTTTAACAATATCATCGCCATACATATGTGACATATATGACATTGCTAATTTATGGGATTGACGGTTTCAAAGTCAAAGTTATGGGCGAAGTTAGTTTGTGCAATTGGCCCTAAGTCTTCAATGTATGCAAAATAATCAGAGGATTTAAAAAGCTTTCTGGTCGGTTGACGCCCCTCGTCAAACTCTTTGCGTGCGCCTAAATGGGTCGTAATCCGCTTTATTCAAATTTATTCGGGTACAGCACGTAATTAATTTTAATGATTGTTTTTTGAATATTTACTAAATTTGCTCTGCTCTGGGGTGGCTCATTGGAGCTATTACTTAGGTTGATAAAACCAATTACTGAGAATGATGTTATTCTTTGGTCATGACCCAAAAACCCGTAACTAGTAGCGGTAAAAATAAAACCTATAATATAAGTACTTAATCAAAATAGATCGCTTTCGAAAAAAAACATAATGCGGTTGCATCCAAAACGCTGCATAATAGCGATTTCTTACAATCTGGTAGTAAAATCTTATCCACCCATACGTACTGTGTATTTATTATCTAATATTCAATTATATAGTCTATCTAAACTAACAGGTTCCATTTGACATTTCATACTTTTAACGTAAATAACTTTGTGCAGATGTAACCCACACAATTTCAATAACACTTTCCGTAAATCCATGGAATTATGAAGCTATTCTTATTTTATCACTAGATATACAAACCATAATCACTAAATTTCTTTTTTTTTAAATTTCTTTTAAATTTCTTTTTTTTTTCGCGGGTAGGTGTTAAAAAGATAAGACGTGTTCGAAAAATCAGCTGTTATTTTAATTCAAAATAAATACAAAGCCTTCGATTTTAATAACTTAACAAGTGATTTTCTTACCGTATAGTGCATTATCACAACACTCAAGAGTGATTAACACTGTACATGCATTGAGTTCTTTGACACCACCTACCAGCATTTCACCAGCACACTTTGGATTTTATCGTTCACTATGTCACAATTAGCTGATATAGAACATACACAACTTAGACTCGAGGAAGGTTTCTACCGGAAGATGGCGGATCTTGAAGCCAAATTGCAGTCCGGCGGGCCAGGCAAGGACACTGTGGCAAGGGTGGCTGAAGAGTTCCGGTCTTTCAGGGAGCTTATGCTGGATATGTTGCGGCTGCTCAGGAAGCAAATTGATGAGTGTTCTAACTCAATTGATGCCATTGAGACCAGACATCGGCGGAAAGCACTCATCTTCCTGGGTGTTGCAGAGACCAGCCAGGAAAACTCTGCATCTGTGGTCCTGGACGTCATCAATAACACCCTGGCACTAAAGGATATTTCTCCTTGTCACATATCCTCTTGTCATAGAATAGGGGCACCCGGCCAGGATCACCATAGGCCAATTCTAGTTTGGTTCTCACTAGCTGACCACCGCTTGGGTGTGTGGAGGGCCAAAAAGAAGCTTAAGGGGTCTTCTATTTCTGTCCGAGAATTTTTGACCAAGCCCCGGCAGCAGGTTTTCGTGAAGGCCCGGCAGCATTTTGGAATGCGAGCAGTTTGGACCCAGGACGGCACTGTGGTGGTGAAGACATCGGATGGAACACGTACGAAGGTTTTCTCCATCGCAGAACTCGTCTCCCTATCAGCCAAACATCCTGTAGCGAATTCTCCTTCATTGGCGGTCGGACGCGGTAATGATCCTGCGGCCGCTTCGAGCTCTAACCTCAAATCACGCAGGAAATGAGGTTTAGTACGACGATTACTATTTTCATTTAATTTTATACATTGAATTTTCCTGTCAACTTAGTACTTATAATCTCGCTGTTTCACTTTACATCGTAGTAATTTGTAAATAATATCATGTCAATTTAATATGTTATGTTTTTGTGCTACCGTACATTGTTTACGTATTTTTATGTGTCAGTGGCATTTTTTTTTTCACCTGTCATATTAACTGTATAAACGTTCGAAAACTATCTACAGATTGTCTATGATCTACGGTCGCTTGAATGCGTTGTCAAAAATTAAAAATATATATATATTATTTTTTCTCTCTTTATCATTTTAGTAGATTTCACATGTAATCAATATTAGATTAATGTGTCTAAATACACCATATTTTTTATTTTTTAATCTTATTTGCATCTACAAATTTCGTCACAGTCCAATTGATTTTAGATGATCTGTATTGTTTTCTGCCTTGACATTTAATTATTATTTTCTTATTTTGTTTTTTTCACCCACCATAAATTGATTGATGTTGATTACTTCTTGTTAGTTTACCATTGTACTATTAGGATGTTTGTGTTTGTGTAATATTTGTTTTTCCTTGTTTATTTTTTTTTTTTTTTTTTTCTATCTTCCTTATTATTAGTGTGTTGGTTAGCTGGCGGGTGGTGCAGTTAGTACTGAAATTGCACCGGAACGCTTGTCTTTTTATTTTATTGTTAGATATTATTAAGTAATCTTTCTAATATATCTGTAGGATTTATTTAATATATATAAATATCTGATTTTTAATATATATATATATATATATTTTTTTAAATTTATGTCATCAGATAATGACTCTTTTTATTCTGCCATTGAGGATGCTGCTTCAACCGATGAGGATAGTTACTCTTTAGCGGCTGACGGGTTTGGTGACCTGGTACGCCAAACATTTAGCCAATCACCTTTGCATAGTTTTAATGTCTGCCATGTTAATGCCCAAAGTATACCTAGCCATTATAGTGACCTGTCCGAAGCCTTCACGGAAGCCAACGTACATGCCGTCCTGATTTCGGAGAGCTGGCTCAAACCTCATCTTCCCTCCGTACTATACCCACTTCCTGGTTTCGTTCTAATTAGGAACGATCGAACTGACAGGAGGGGAGGTGGTGTCGCTATTTATTTGCGCAGTGATTTCAAATTCCAGATTATTGCCTCTTCTTCTGGTATGGGTTCTGCCCATGCGGAATATCTTTTTCTTGAGGTTTGGGTTAAGGGAGTGCAATCCTTACTTGGTGTTGTCTATTGCCCTCCTTCTCTTGACTACTTCTCCAGTCTGGAAACAGTTCTGGAATCCTTGGGATCAAACTCCGCACACCACATCATCATGGGCGATTTTAATACCGATCTCCTGGCCCTTCACTCCTCCAGACGCCGTAAACTTCTTGACATCCTTGATTCCGTTAACCTTCACCTATTACCCTTACAAGCCACTCACCATAATGTCAACGATCATGACACTTGGCTTGACATTATCCTAACCTCTGCTCCCTCCTTTGTCTCCTCTCATGGTCAATTTCCTGCCCCTGGTTTCTCTCACCACGACCTTATATACATTTCTTACGCCCTCAAACCCCCTAAATCCTCCCCTAAGGTTTTGCGTTTGCGTTGTTTTGGACGAATGGACTGGGACAAGCTTAACGGGGATGCTGCTAATATTAATTGGGACGCATTAACAACTTCTAAATCAATAGATGAAAAAGTTGAGATCTTTAACACTAAGATTCTCTCTCTTTTTGATACGCACGCACCCATTAAGAAAGTTAAGCTTAGGCGTCCGCCTGCACCGTGGTTGACACCGGAGGTTCGGATGGC
Source organism: Deilephila porcellus (assembly GCA_905220455.2). NCBI lineage: Eukaryota > Metazoa > Arthropoda > Insecta > Lepidoptera > Sphingidae > Deilephila > Deilephila porcellus. The sequence continues at coordinate 15,268,940 of LR999977.1, read as the reverse complement.
GATGAGACGAAGAGACCGTGCATATCGTTATTTTAAAAGGGATCGCACGGATGAAAACTGGTGCTTATACAAGGCTGCAAGGAATCGGTGTAATCAGATGGTACGTAATGCTAAACGCCGACATATCCTCAGTAATATATCCACATCTTCCCCCGCTAATATCTGGAGATTCCTCAGAACTCTGGGTATGGGCAAGGTAAGCATGGACTCTCATGGTACGACCCTTGGATTGGATGACATTAACAGACATTTCTCCACTTCTACCTTTATCAATCACCAAACCAAGCGTTGTACCTTGGAAACTATAGTCGGCCTTCCGAGGCCTACTGCCAACTTCCTCCAATTTTCTCCGGTTTCACCTGGTGAGATCAAAAAGATAATCCTTGCGATTAAATCCAACGCAACTGGTTTCGACAATATCAGCCGTCGGATGATAATCGCAGTCCTCGACCATATTCTTACACCCATCTCCCATATTGTGAATTTTTCCCTAAGCAATGGCGTTTTTCCAGCTCTATGGAGAAAAGCCATTGTTATTCCCCTACCCAAAATCCCTAATCCCTCTCTAGTCAATCACTTCAGGCCTATTTCCATTCTCCCTTTCCTTTCCAAGGTGCTGGAGGCCTGCGCACACAAGCAACTTTACAAGCACATTCACGTGAACAACTTGTTGTGCCCATTTCAATCCGGGTTCAGGCCAGGTCACAGCACCGTCTCCGCGCTCCTCAAAGTGACTGGCGATATAAGGTCAGGCATGGAAAACGGCGAAGTCACTATATTGGCTTTGGTCGATTTTTCAAATGCCTTCAATACCGTCAGTCACGACATCCTTTTAGCTATCCTCTCCCATCTTTCGATCTCTCCCGTGGGACTGGATTGGTTCTCTTCCTATCTTCAGGGACGCCAGCAGTCGGTGCGTATAAACGACTCTGCATCTAACTGGTGCAATATCGAGTCTGGTGTCCCTCAAGGCGGTATACTTTCCCCATTATTATTTTCTATCTTCATAAATCTAATAACTCTTAACCTTCAATGTGCGTATCATCTGTATGCTGATGATTTGCAGTTATATTCTCGGGCTGGTGTCGACTGTGTGTCCACTGCTGTGCATAGGGTTAATAGGGATTTAGAACATATTAAACTTTGGTCAGACAGTTTTGGCCTCTCTGTTAACCCTATGAAATGCCAAGCCATAATCATCGGTAGTCCGAGGATGATTAGCAGACTGAATTTTTTAAATATCCCACCTGTTATTTTTGATGGCTCTGTCATACCCTGGAGTTCAAATGTTAAGGACCTCGGGCTACAAATCGACGCCACCCTGAGCTGGCGACCTCAGGTGACCTCCGTTAGTCAGAGAGTTATCGGCACTCTTCGTTCTCTGTATCGCCTGAAGAATTTCCTCCCGTTCAAAACCAAGACTATGCTAGTGCAAACCTTAATCCTCCCGGTTATCGACTATGGTGATGTGTGCTATTTTGATCTGAATGCAGATTTACTCAATAAACTTGACCGTCTTCTAAATAACTGCATTCGATTCGTTTTTAATCTTCGCAAGTTTGACCACATCTCTTCTTACCGTTCGCAGCTAAAATGGCTTCCCATCCGCCAGCGCCGCTCGTTGCGTGCTCTCACGACCCTCTTTTCTATTCTTAAGTCTCCGACCCCTCCTTCTTATCTGTCTTCTGACTTCATTTACCTTAGGGATACTCATCCTAGAAATCTGCGCTCGTCTAGCAATCTCCTTCTAAAGTGTCCTCCTCATAGCTCTGACTTTCTTCACTCTTCTTTTGCCATTCAATCCATTCTTCTCTGGAACGCACTCCCACTCGAAGTCAGGTCGTGCACAACACGGGTGGCTTTCAAAACGAAGGTTCGGCAATTACTCCTCGCCGAAGTAGCAGACTCTCCTCCTTGATGTTGATATTTATTTATGTATGTAGTTGTTTATGTATATATTTTAAAGTATTTATTTACGTACATATTTATTTATGTAGTATTTGTAAGTACTCATATATATAATATTAGCTCTTTCCTATTTATATTTTGTTGTCCTTTTTATTTTGTGTTGTATATATATGTATATTATTATTTTTTGCTGCATTTATTATTAACACCTGCTTCCGTCTCTCTGCACCACCTCAAGGTTGACTGGGAGAAAATGCCCTTAGGCATTAAGTCCGCCTGTACTATTGAAATGTACAAAGTGTTAAATAAATAAATAAATAAAAAAAATAAATTTAAACTAGAATTCTTTAAATAAAGCTTAATAACCATTTTAAACAACATATTTTTTTTCTAGACGTCATTACAAAGTCACCTCGTTAGGTCTTTTACCGGTAGAGTCGAGACTATTCAAATGCATTTGTATACGCATAATCGGTAAAAATATTTAAATAATCGAGTAGTTTTAATCCAGTTGTTTTTTAATTTTTTTTAATACTGAACTTTCAGCTAATAATAGGTATACTGTCAACGAACATTCATGAATAAATAGTGAAATAATAATATTAATATGAATTAATTTATCATTAATTAATAGATTTGGATATTACAATGGAAATGAAGGCAGTATTGTAGGATACGCCACACATAGTGAGGAGATTCCTCACTTTGGAGTATATGTATTGTATTGTATGTATGTATCGTGTGTTCATAAGCATGTGCGTGATGTGGACTGGACTCGAAAAAGTGTCTGCACCCGGGTGAAGCCGGGACGGGCCGCTAGTAATATATAAATCATTCCTTTTGTTCCTAAATAGTAAAGCGACATGCAATTGTTGAAGTCTCATTAGAATAAAAATGTTCATGAAAAAATAAACGAAATGATGTAAACTGAAAATATAAACTGTAATCGATTAAGAAATACAAACAAATATTATCGATATCTCTAAATAATCGGATATTGTAAGAACCGATTTATTTGACAGCATCCCTATTTCCCAATGTCAAATGGAACTTCTTAGTTTAGATAGACCATAGTTTAAAAAACTTTAACTACACAGTCCTCATAAACTGAAAGAAACTTTTTGAAAAATCGTCGGCCCTAAAAATATTCGAACGTAGAATCTTAAAGTGTAAATGCATACATATTTTTCGGTTGGCTCTTTGAAGAGGTGGCATTTTATGAAATGTGAAATTGATATTGCGGTTGGGATGCAGTAAGAATTTTCCACGTACCTCCTACATGTTAGTGCTCTGTGATAATTTATTTAACGTGAAATCTTTTGAGAAGTATTACTCTGGAAATGTTGTCTAACTAATATAAAATATATTATGTTCTAATGTGATACTTTACTTGTATTGGTTAACTCGTATTATGTACATTGAAAATAGTTTTGTTGCATGACAATCGAGAATATCAGCGCTCTTATGCTCTTACTGCTTTATCTTTATTGACATCCGCTATGGCAGCGGTGGTTGGGAGCTAGCTGTGGAACGCTAGACCACCGGTTCGATCCCTGAACTAAGTCAAATGTTTGTGGGGCCCGCTAATATTTGTTTCCAAAGTCTTTTCCTGACTCCGGGCTGATAATGAATAGAAAAATCGAATATCACTATGCCCGATCCAGGATTCGAACCCGAAACCTCAGTTTTGTAATCGAACCGTAGTACAACTACGCCACTGAGGAAGTCATAAATAAAACCGAAAAAATACAAAACCCAAACTTATCTAAGAAAGCTATTATTAGATTTGGACAGGTACGGAAATTTGACCGCAAAATAAATTGATGAAGACCTAGGTACGCTCTTATTACCGACCATTGTTTTTCTTAACTTTTAAATTTTATCGAAGTTTCTTTTTAAACAGAATTCCTAGTACAATTCAGTAAAATATAGTAAACTTTCTCAATTTATGACGAGTTTTTAGGGCGGAAAGGCATTGAGTTTGAAAGACATTATGCACAGTTTTATGGGAAGGCGTGAGTTTTATTAATAAAAAAAAATAGTCCAGTTCATAAAAGTGCCGCTTTCGAAGGGCCCTCAAACCCTCTGCACTTAAACAAAAATTTACATTTATATTGCTAAGATATTTTTACATTAAAATTTTGGTAATCTCGTTAGAAGGTAAGTTTTTCAGAGGAAAGTTGTTTTATAAGTTTTTGCGAGATATGTAAATTATGTTGATGAAAGTCAAAGTCTTGAATAAATTTAATAATATTTAAGCGAGTGCGGGCATTATATTCTATAATCGTTTTTATTAAGCAATTTTGTATTACATATAAAACGAACTTCTAACGCCATCTCTGGGGAAGTGAATTAGGAAAATATTTTATCTTGCCCTCTAGTGATGTTACAATGCATTAATTGATATCGTCCACCTCTTTGACATAATTATTTGGAAAAACTAAACGCAACTGTCTTAGAACGTTCCGAAATATATACAAACTAACAATGTACAAAAAATATATTTGCACTTTATTTTAACATAACCTATGAAATATATTTAATTTTTTCTTCAAAGAATGAATTCCTTCTAAACATTATTTCACAATTGATAGAAATGAATAAATAAGTAAAGTAATTATTTAAAGTTTTACACTGTTTATAAACGAAATTATTTATGTCAAACCTATCGCAATGTTAATTTTGCTTACTTTTTGAACAAGATAAAACAACTTTTTACATTATTTTGTAGATATGGGAGATGCAAAACCTTATAAATGTGTTAACTGTGGTGAACCTGCAGCCGCCCTTTTTAGGAATTATGGACCTTCAGTGTTAAAACTAACAAAATGTGTAAGTTCGTTTCAGGCGCTCTAATTAGATTTTGATTAAAGAACAATTCATCCGATGGCCCTTTTTAAATATTTCATGCGTTTTATACTTTTTGTAGTTCTGGATTATTTTTATTAGGTTTAATAATTACTAGAACCTCTCTTGGCAAATTTATACTTTAATTTTATACACTACCCAATGTTGAAATTACTTATAAAATTATCTCAACAATTTAAAAAAATAATTGTATTTTGTTCTGTACCCAAATCAAATGTGACTTCCATGCCAAATACACACAAGGTGCACTGGTTTTGGCACCACTGTAAACATTTTAAAATCAATTTTATTATTTCCCATTGTATTAACATAATATTTCCTGTTATAAATTTCAGGAGGTTTGCAAAGAATTTGTGGACAAGTACATAGAATATGATCCAGTTATTGTTATGATTGACCTGGTATTGATGTCCAGGGAGGCCCAAAGGCATGTCATTTATAATATGGAGTTTAAGGTAAATATGTTAAATATTCTGTATTGTTGCAACTGCAATATCGATAAAGCATTTGAAAACAGGTATTTTACAATATTTATGCTGAGTGTAACTTTTGTACATTGTAAAAAATATTCAGTTGGAAGCTGTAATGATTATCCTGTATTGTTTTCAGTCATATTGGAAGCTACTCATAATATTGATTATGTTAGAAACATATGGAGTGTGGCGTAGTGACAGTTTGTTCAACATAGCAATAAACACAATGTGTGGTATTCAAAACAATAGTACTATAGATTTAAAACAACTGTAAGTATAAACAGTATTAATTAGGTCATACCCCCTTTCTATATAAAGTAAGACTATAAATTGCTACAGATTAGGATATTTACTTATTATTTTTGTTTCACAGCAATATGGTGGTTAAATCTCTTGCCCTTATTCACACATATTATACTGTTTTAATGGAATTAATAAGAAGATTACAAATGAGTGGTTAAACTGATATGTGTTAAATTTTATGTTACTAACTCTTGAGGCTCCTTATGTACCTATTGTGAGGCATATAAAGATGGTCATTAGCATGCCTTGTTTTATGGGGAAAAACATTTCTTCTGGTTACCTGTAGAGGCAGATCAATTTTGTTATCTATCTGAATTCTGGTGGTAAGTTGATACCCCTTATAGACTTTGGTAATGTGAGTAACACAGGTGAGCTGCTTTCTACCAATGTTAGCATTTATCTAAAAATATTTTAAATTTTAATTTCAGGAATTTACCAATCAACTTATCAATGTCTGAGTCCTGGCATAATGACTGCTTAGCTTGGACTCATGAGGAGAAAGCTGAAGACAGTGATTTGTTTATATGGGAGAAGGATTTCTACATTCAGTTTACATCAACATTCCTTGGTATTTTTAGAATTAGTTTTTTACATTTAATTTTAATATAGTTTTCTTATTATTGGTAAATATAGACCAATCTTCTAAGGGTCACTTATTAGTTGTGTGAGGTGGGCTGTTTTAAAATTTTGTCCAACAATCTCTGAAGGGCCAGTAATTTTGTTAAAGATATTTACACTTGACCGTATTGTGCAGGAAGGGCATACGCAAAACATAAATATAATAGTAATGTATATGATATTTTAAAATTATGTTAGTATAGTGTTGTTTTCGTTTTAGATTTTTTGTATACTTTCAGGAATAGTAATGTTTATATTCACAGTCCAGAGTTTAATGAAGCTTATGAAACCCTTCACAGTGCAAAGAGAAAGTAAGTAGTTTGCCTTGCATTAATTTCTAACCTGTCATAAATTGTTGCATGAGCTTAGAATTCGTATTTCTCAGATAAAAAACCCAAATATTTAATAAAAAATATTTAATTATCCCACCAGTATCATTCACAAGACTACTAAAGGCGTTTTCCCTCGCCAATGTGAGCATACTATTTACACTGCCGATGCTAGTGTGGGGCAACGCAGAGACATCACCAGAGACCAGGACTATACATTACACTCTTGTGTTTGGGTATAGCTTCGTCATGTTCGCCAATGTATTCACAGGTATGTTGTGTAGGGTGAAGTAGTATTATAGCTGTGTAAAAAAGTAGGTGGCTGTATGAGGCGCATTTTTACTTAGTCAAAAGTGGGATCATGCTTAACATAGTCATAATTGCAGCTTATATTCATGACTGTTCCGGAGCAAAACAATATCTGTGCTCTGCAGTAATTTCTATATCTGATACAAAATACATTATGGTGTTTTCAAAAATGAAACAAAAAATTATCTAGTGGTGATTTTCAAGATAATATCTATACAGTATAATATATGGTTTCTGGAGACTACCACTACTACAAATAGTAATTTTGTTTTGAATGGCTTCTGGAAGTCTAAATAATTATTTTCTGCCATTAAAACTAAATCTTCCTTTTCAGTATTATACAAGTGTCCAGTGGTTGTAACTGCAATAGTATTATTATTATGCAGCATAGTGAAAAATGTTACAAGTTTCTATATAACGCCATGGATAAGAAGGTATGCTTTATGAAAATAAACAACATTTTAATATCACAGAGTATTTATTCAAAATGTATAAATAAACCACAAATGAGATTTTCAAAAATCTAATTACATTAATCTGCATACATTATGTATTTTAGTGATAAAAAATGAATGTAGAAAACACATAACATTTATAAGATTTCCTTAAAAAAATTACAGCTTAAGGTATTGCAATATTAGTTATTTGTGTATACAATTTGTCAGAGTTTAAACCAATATTGGACTTGAGTCATTAACAATAGCCAAGTCTTTATTATAAAAAAATACCTACTTGTTTACATTGTCGATGAAATAATTATTATTTCAATACATATTCAAATTCAATTTTTATCACCCTATTTTTTGTCTTTTATTAAAATTGTCATGGTTTAAATTTATTTTACAAGTATATGCCTTAAATGTACGTATAAGGCATACCGAAAGACTCTTTTGCCATTTCAAACCCTTATTCTGAGTTTTAGCCAAATTTACATTACAAAACTAGTTTCATGTTCGAATATACTAATTTCATGAAACTTATTTCAGTGAAGCTAGTTGCATGAAATTAGTTAGGTATATCAAAAGTTACGTGTGGCACAAAACTTAGCAAAACCTTATATTTACACACGTAATTAGTGATGAAACTATTGTCCTATGCCACTAATTTCATAATGTTGATTCGGATTAAAGAAATGCAACCAAAAATATATTTTTTGCTGTGTGTAGCCATATTCGCCTAGATTTACTATGAAGCCATAAGACGCAATTATAAACACATTTATCTAATGAAGCAAGTTAGAATTTTCTTTTGGAATACACTACACTGGTCTCATGATTCAAGTTGCAAGCACTCATTGTTGAATATATACGTATATTATATATGCTTATTTGTAGCCTACGGAATACATTAAACTTAAATTCATATAATGTGTTAGAAGAAATTACTAAAACTGAAAATAATGGATATGTTCTTACTTAATTTGTATATAAAATTGTATGTATCATACAGGATATATCAAGACCGCGACCGAAAACGAAGCCAGGTGGTAGTTTTAGCGGTTACAGACACAACACAGATAAAATTTTTGCAAATACAGCGACGGATTTTTACTTTCAAATTTTTAAAAATTATCGTGTTTGGGGGGTAAATACCTAGGTTTTGCAAAAATAGTAATTTAAACCCTTACGTACCATTGCGTGTTTATAAATAAAGCGGTGTACGTAGAAAAAATATGTATTTATCACTCAGATATGACTATAAGTAAAAAAATAAAAAAAAAAAATATATATTTGAAGATTTCTTTTTTAATTTTTGCATTGTTTTTGATATCGCTAATACTACCACTTGGCTTCGTTTTCGGTCGCTGTGTTGATATACCCTGTATAAAAAAAATATTTACTATTCATTTGTGATTAAATAATATGGGAAATTGTTACATACCCTCTGAATTAGGTTTTATCATTCATTTTTTAATAATTGTATTATGTAACAAAATATCTTTCATTACTTTTCATCACATTTTAAAATAACGTATGAAAAAAATCGGAATTAAAACCGGAATTTTGTTACTCTGTTTAATTTACTGCAGTAACATATTTTTCTTAAATTTAAATAATATGCAAAAAATAAACGTAAACTAGCACAGCAAATATAGTAACTAGTGCGACTTCAAAAGGAATTACCATTCAGTCTTTGGCTAAATTGAGCATAAACAAACTATAAACGGAATTTTAATAATACGGTTTTATGAAGTAAATTTTGATGTTTTGTTCATGTCTTATTTATTATCAACTTTATTCTAAAGACAACCCATTGACGTCGGTCTACATGAATTCAATCTAAAAAAAATGTGTGTGCGCAATAATGTCTAAATTATTATAGAAGCTACATGGTAACTGACAAAAAAGTGAAAATCTATCGAGAACATGAACTTGGTTCATTTACATAATTCAAGTGTAATTAAATTATAAATGTTTCTTAATTTTATATATTTTTATTGAATTTTATGGGTTTTTATAACAATTTTGTGTTTAAAATCAACATTTCACCTTTCTGAACCATTTTTTTTAAATTCTATTATCTTGTGGTATGACTAAACTCATAGTATTTATCTAGAAGTTAAGAGGATTGGTAACTACACAATTACCATACATAAAGAGAAAGCAACATTTAAACACATGCAAAGTACATAATATATACACAGTGAACTTGCCTTATCAGGTCTTTCAAGAACCTATGAGGAAAAATGATCATATTTGCATTAAATATACCTAAAACTTTATTTATGGATTGTGCTTTAAAAGTTTTTATGCATCATCACTGTGAATCACAAGTATTTTCACAACACCTAAAGCCGTCTGTTTCTGCGCAAATACAATTATTGACATTTAATGTTTATTTGAGCAGTGCTATATGTTCGCAATGAACTTACATAATCAATGACAAAATATAATATTAATAAACATATGAGTCGAGATATACTTCTTTTACCAATATTTAGACAATTGCCGAGAGATCTTTGAAAATAATAATATAATATAATTTGAAAATCCATGGTGTGATATAACTTTAAAAATAAATGAATTTGTACCTCAAGACTTAAACATTGCCATGTACTGTATAGGAAAATACATAACAAAACAAAGATTGTACATCATTTTAATCAATTCCTGGAATATTTTGAATGAATCCATAAGATTGTTTATAACATTACACACTTGTGACTTTAATTATATTTGAGGCCAACAGTATTTATACTCGACATTGTTGACATAAAGACTGATAATGTACATATAATCTGGATACTCTTCACATTTACAGTAGTAATTCTCAATAGTTATACATTAACATGCATTATTTAATACACTTTACCACAACATATAAAATACTTTATATATTTCTTGGGCCAAGTATAGATGTAATTTGCCTTAACTCTATTTCTGTGAATATGGTACATTTACACTTCACTCTGTTTATGTTTTCTTTGTTTATGATAAAGTGTAAACACATTATTAGATTGGGGTCAACAACTCTTTAGTATAATAATAGAATTTAATGTCTAAATGATTATGGTATTAAGATTATGAAAATTTATTGTGGCTCGCTAGCATTATACATTTTTATCAAGTACCAAAAAAATCAATATATCTGCTAGTAAAATTTGATATTATTTTAATCATATTTATACCAATCAAATTAAATCTAACAGGTAGTTTTAGAAATGTCAAGCAATAGATATGATGAGACTGATGTTAATTAGAACAAAGACCACACAAAACTTGCATGGTCATCTATGGTCTAAACTCCTCTCAAAGTGCATAAGATATTTTTATTATTGCACTTCACATAGCATTTGATATACTTTATTCTAGAAACTTTATGTTGATATTGTTGAAAAAGGCATTTCTTTAGGTAAATTGATTTGAAAATCATTCCCTCTTTATTTAAATGTTTTGAACTTAATTAAATATTACACACAGTATCTTACTTTATTGATATGGGATTTTGGAATTATTTTATATAAAATTAGTGTAAAAAGTAAGTATATAATTGAAATTCATATGTTTATACATAAAAGGAATTTCAAAGTGAAAAAAGTGTTATATTTGGAACAAAGACAATTTAAAAACTGCACAATTGCCAATGTGCAAAACTTGGCAAGACATATTTTTTCACTCACATAGGATTGAGATCAACAACAATGTAATCTTAAATGAAAAGAATTCAAATTTCGTCAAACCATTTGGTTCCAATTACAAATTCTATTTTGGTTCTCTTAAAGTTCCTGTAACATGTCAAAAATATACAACCATTTATGTACAAGATTAAATTAAAAGGGCCTATAAAATTAAAATAATAACCCTTGACCATTAACAAAATATATTTTATATGTTTTTATTTAATAGACATCTATACTTGGCTCATAACGCCACAGTATGTGCTGCAGTGTGAAAGTTCTTGTAAAGTAAAATAATGATTTTTTCATTAAAATGTTGTTTGTATACAATTAAACATTCACTCTGCATCACATACTGTATCTCAACATTTATAGCTACACAAATAAATAATGTTTATAAGGCATTACGGGCTGAGCGGGGGGTCATCATTGCCAATCATTACATCCTCATACATAACATCAGTGTTACGGTGCATGTTGATCTTCTGCCGAGCATATTCTATCAGGTTGTACTTCCTTATTACTAATACAAGGCCACAAATGACTAAAGCTATGGTGAATATAGACACCACGGCGACTGTAGCGCCGTGAGACGACGAGGAGTCGTCATTAGTCACCTCGCACTCATCCCCTACACGTATTAAACCTTTCTCGCAATCGCATTGAAGAGTGGTAAGGTTGCATATCTGGCGATCCCCCTTACATTCTCCCAGGGAGTGCCCGTCGCAGGACAGGATGTGGTCTGTTAAAAAGAACACGGTTCGTAACACATCCCGATTTGAGTCAATTAAATAATTGTCCACTCGAGTACTCACCAGACGATACGCAGTGTATCAAATTTATGGCCAATGTCGTTACAATATCGATCGGTTTCAGCGCCATGGTGTTGATAAAATACGTGGTGAGGATATCACATCACAAATTACGCTTGAAATGCAGTAGTTTTCTTTGTAACAGCGAATTAAGTTACTGAGCGATTCTTTTCTTTGAGCCGTGCAAGCAAAACATACGTCAAAAATATTGTGCTGTCATTGACATCTCAAGTGCCAAATGCGTTTTGTTATGTTGTTATTTCTTACGCATATAATAAAAATATTACAAGAAAATATTCAAATGTATATTTATGAATGCTTCTGATGTTTTATAATTTTAATAAAATAAAAAAAAAAGTTACATTTAGCCTGAATTTGTGAATCAGGACCAACAGGTGTACAAAAGATTATTTTTTTGCTGATTTAATAATGTATTTTTATGCTGATTTAATAAAATGGTAAATATTCGATAATGAAATAAAAGTCTACATATATTAGAAAGTGTTTATTTATCACTTGCAGATTACGTTTACTTGCAAACGTAAAGTACGTAAAATGACAATGACTTTTCAATACCGCTCAAGAGATGGCGCAAAAAAACAATCTCAGAATTACCAATCTAAAAATGGCGGGAGCAATGTTTTTTAAACTTATACTAAATTAACTTTTAAGATTACAATATATCAGTCTAGAATAATCACAACTCCTAGATTTATAGTTTATTTTAAAAATTATATTCTTCTCCGCTGCCATACGTGTATTTTTCAGGTAGCGTGTAGTCTGCTGGATTATGACCGTGCGCCTCTACACCGCCATTGCCGTCACTAGCTCCCTCTCTGTAAAAAATAAAATACTATTTTGCGTAACGTGAAAATTATAAACATCAATAGAAACATCGATATGAATGTTACACTAGATAAGATATTCAGTAGGGACAAAAAATGAGTCCCACCTACTTGCGGTGCATGCACCGCACATGAATCAGTTTGCTTCGTGACAGTGACAGTGCAGTACGCCTAGCCTTATCGCATACGTTTAAAAGTAATAAATGAAAGTTTTGCCGTCAAACCGAAAGCAAATCGTCTGAAGTTACAATATTTTAATAAAATACCAGGTAAGTGATGTAATATTGAAGTGTGCTTTTAAAAGCCCTGCTGCTGTGCCCCCGGCACTTTATTTCTATGACGTGTCTCGTCTATCGGTAGAATATAAGTCAATGAATAGAAACAAAAACTAGAATATTTCAATTGGTTTTTAAAACAATTTGTACCGAAATAATTCTAGGTGGCTATTACTTTAATTTGGTTTTTAAACTGTAAAAAGTCATGCATTTTATTGTGACTTACTTGAGTTCTTCATGATGCCTGTCCTTTCCTTGTTTTTCTGCAGGTTTCCTCTCATCTTCGTCTAAGTCTTCCGATTCAGGCTCGCGATATCTTTCAGCTATGAGTATATAAATAAAAACAATAAATATAGAAAAAAAACATGTATTCTTAGATCAGTCTGTTTTGGGTGTTAAATACTTCAGTACTACATTTACATCAGGTAAAATAAAGTAGGTATACCTACCAATAGGTAACAACAATTAGTGATTTATTATTATTATTACTCAAATTGAAGTTCCGGCTTGGTTTTACTATAATAATAGAGGAATTATCCATTAAACATAGTTGTGTAAATAAGTCATATGAATGACACACTAGATTCCTTAATTAAAAAATCCATTTAAAAACTCGTCTCAAGAATTTCAAAGGCCGCCTTATAATCTTTGCTGATTTCTCATCACCTCTAGTCTCGTGGTTATGGCTGTGAGCTCCGTCCTGCTTCTCATCTTCAAGACCGAAGGAATCTTGCTTCTCGAACTCGTAGTTATCTCCGGCCTTCTTGTGGTAGGAGTTGAAGTGTTGGTAACCCTTCTTGCCTCCACCAGACTTCTTCCTGGAGTATCCTATTTCACCGTCGCCCTCGTTTTCGTACGATCTATGGTAGTTTTCTGGCTAAAAATGAAATCGTCTTTTTTATCAATATATTCAGACGCAGAAACTAAATTGATGAACGTATCCTAAGGATGCCTACGCTTTGTTCTAACCGTTGTACATCTAGGTACACTTCTTACTGTAAACATTTTTCTTTTTTTTTTGGGTTTATATCTTGTTCTTTCGCTTATTAATGTCATCTATTTGTTTAAATTCCCTGTTTAAGTTGTTTTAACTCATTTGCTATATAATTACTCGAAAAGTCCGAAATTATTTAACTGATTTATTTTATGAACTAGAAGTTAACATGACTCTTTATTTATGCCTTATGGTATTTTTTTTCTGTTCATATGAGATGGTGCTGCAGAGTAATAGGGGACGAAGTTGCTAGTATATAATTCAATAAACTTACCGGAGCAGCTCTGGTTTCTCTTACATACGAGCCGACTGACATGGTGTCGTCCGCCATCTCTAGATCTTGGAGTGTGACGGACGGCATAGCCAATGCTATATGAAACAGGCCCAACGCAATGGCCGCTAATTTTACATCCATGATGAAATTCGGTGTTCCTGTTGTCACAATAAAAAATAATAATTAAATAACTTCATATAAGTATTATTAATTATCATCAGAATTCATTAGGAATTTTATGTCTGTAACAAATCTTCTAAATGAAATTATGTCTTAGGACATTATTGCAAATTATTTTTTCCTTAGTTTTTCATTACCACTACCAAAATCAGCGTTTACACCTAGTTAAACTTTCGCAAAATTCCAGAAAGTAAATTACTAAAACAATAAGAGAAGAATTTTCAACAGAATTTCTTAATTGTTTGTACAGAAGTAACTGAATACCTTATTGTCCCGTCACAATTGAACCGTGAATTATTTTATAAATAGTCTCTGATTAATTAAGGACTTACGGAAGTCTGTTTTTCAATGTATTTCACTTTGCAATCGGTGCAAAAGCCGTGGTTCACAGTACAACGCTCTAACAACTTGGTCATTTTCAATCAATGCTTTGTACTTTATATAACTGTGGATTGCAGCCGATTTATTCTTTCACAACTGCGGTTGACCCTTGTTAATACGTGCATTTTTTGAATTTGTATCACCAATGAGTTCTACGTTTGCCTTAATATTACTTATAATTGTGAATGACCTCGGAATTTATAACTGGATTCGATTTACGATCTAGTTGATCTATAATTTAATGAAAAAATAGTATGAATTAGCGCAGGTATAGATATTTTAACTTTAGGCTTTGCTTCTAAAGTAGTGTTATTTTAAAGTTGTAAGACTTTGTTATATTAATAAAAAAATGTTGTAATGCTTATGCAGACTAGAGTTTTCTAGATAATGCAGGTTTAAGTAAAACGTAGTATTATTTCGAAATTTTCAAGTGCAACTTAACAAATAATCAAGATTGGAAAAAGAAGACCTAGATATATATATCACTATTTTCTTGTCCCTCGTTGTATGCTTATTTGTTTTTTTTTCCTGTAAATATTTTACCAAGAATCAAGTGAATTCTTGATTTTATGATAGAAAGCCAATCTATCGACCGTTTTTTGATTAACTATGTCGATAAACTTAGGCGGCATTTTGTTCTTAAGTGCTGTAAGTAAATATTGTTACATCCTGGCAATTTCCTGAAATTATTGTTAATATATTATGATATCTATATATTTGTAGAATTCCAGGTATGTATCTAGAAAATTTCATCGAATAAAAACCTAAATAATTTGCTACCGCGGAACATTATCGTTTAATTTCTGTGGTTCATTCCGCTCGTTTGATTCGAAAAACGTAACAACCGCAGCGATCCTGCTGATTAATCTATAAATCCACGTATTCGGATTACTACCAGACTTAATATTACACGGCAAAATATATTTAACGCCACTGAATATTATAGCGAATTTTTCTGCTGCTGAATCCAAATCTTTCGCAAATATAGTCTTTGAGTCTTCACAATGGAGATATACTTTCAATCAACCTTCAGACGTTGTATCAATCGACGTGACGAAATGATTACCAGAATTTAAGGCTCCGTAACCGAACTAGCAGCATTCGAGAACCATCGAGTCAGTTTAGCATGAAATTGATTTCAATACACGACGACAAACAAAGAAATGCATTAACCGCAAAAATTAAAAAGTTATTTAAATTCCGTATCCAATTCCATAGTTTGGGTATTCGTTTTTGCGGTTAAATTCAAGGTGCTGTGTTGCTACAAATTGACCTTGATTTAGGCTGAAATGTAGAGAATTTAAAGATCATTTTAGATCAGGGCTTTAACAATTATTAACGTGAGTAGACAGATAATTCGTTACAAAATTGAATTGACAATTGTAGGTATCAAGTGCAATGGAAACATGATAAATTCTAATTTTAATGTTTTCTTATATAATGAAATAATAAATACACCCAACAGTCACATACATAGTTCTGACCACACACTAAGATCGAGTCTTGTGTCGTAGGTATCAGGAACTACGAGAGACTTTTCGGTCTCACAAACACCCAGACCCGAAACAAATACCTGTGGATCACACAAATATTTGTTTTGGTGCGGGGATCGCACCCGCGGAATGTATGTCTGATTTAAATAAAATGAAAGAAAGTAACTTAGTTTCAATTGTTTATTAAACAGCCGTCAGTAAGCCGTCAAATTATTGATGCTTTCATTTTCCATTTCACTTCAGTTTGTCAGCTTCAGTTAGTGCCGAGTATACTGCAAGAATGTTGGTCCCTGTCGCGTGCTGTATCTTTGGCTTGGTTTTCTCATCGCCTTTGCTCGTTGCTGTGGTGGGCTTCTGAGCATCTTTTTCGCTAAAACCGTCTGGAACCATTTCGTATGATAGCTGCCATTCTTTCCTTAGTTCCAGTTTTTCGAGATATTTGGCACTGTTGAACAAAAATATACTTACTTTGTTTTTTAGTATGTTCACATTTGAACATTGTTCTACATTTTATGGAGGCTATTGTGGTATACTTTTAGATTCGTGTGAAACGTATACTTTTAAGCACAACAGACCAGGTTAAATATGTTGTGAATATATTATTTAGTTAGGTTATAAAATAATTCTTTTTCTTATTTGTAGGCCGCTGTAAATCGGCAATAGAACAATAAATACTCATAATTAAGTTTTAAACTTTAATCTATTAAGATTAGGAATATAATTCTTACATGTTTCCGTCTGTGACGTCGAACCGCACTAACGAGAAGCCGACGTCTCGTCCCCTTTGAATGGCGTTCTTTGCTAACGTGTGGATAATTTCTCCACTCTTCGGTGAGTCTTTCGGTACTATCAGAATAACCTTGAAATGTAATTATAAAATTAGATTTAATACCTACTTCGGCTCATATGCTTGTATTGCTTGCTATGATTTTAGTCCAAATAGGAGTAGGAACATCGGAGAAAGGTGTATGAAGCATTGATCATAGCTGCAAAGTTTCATAAAAAGAAAACAATACCACAATTGTAGAGGGCCTGGAGTTATTAAACGGTTGATCAGTAAAAGGAAACAAATATCACCACTGGTCATGACCAGTGACAGACTCGTGAGTCTATCCGACACTTGGGTGGGATTAAGCATTACAGTACCCAGAATTAGCCATACCTGCAGTATATTATGCACTTTGTATTTGTCGTGAAGCGCAGGTCCCCTCAAGCAGTGCGCCGTGAAGTACATCAGCCGCCTGGACCGCGGACACCTCACGCAGCGCGCCCACTTCTCCAGCATGCTCGCGTCCCAAGCGCACACAGTCGTGCCCAAAGCCAACCCTCGGATTTGAGACCAGCCGCGACGGGGCTCCTGTCGTTCTGCCAGCATTGAGTGACCTGCGAGCAATATTTAGGTTGTACGAGGAATGAAGATAATGGTATTAATTATAGTTTCGTTGTTGGTTAAAACTAAATACATGAAGTAGTCTATATGCTCCTTTTACGTGATGTCCAAAGCAGATTCAGAATGCTCCGTTCAAAATAATTCTCCAGTTTAAAATGTTCGTAAATTGAGTATACAATGAAGCTACATCTGCGTAGTTAATATAATCATATTGGTACTCGCAACAATAGGAGCTCCGTAATTTGAAAGGTTAAAGCAGACTGTACGTTCTCAGTTACATTCATTAACTTGATCTAAGTCCTTTGCTAGACAATTGTATCGCCACACTACACACATTGACTTTATATTTAAGAATTAAGTTAACCTCATCATTATTCCTGGTAGTAGTGCCTTTGTGTCGTTGACCTACATTGTAGTAGTTTCCAGGAAACATACGAGACTTTGTTATTTGATACGATAACCTCTCGTTGCCGGGTGTGTGCCATTTTGGGTATAAGTAATATGTGTTTCTGTGGTAGTCATCTAATGAAAATGTGGGCTACGTTTTGTCTACGGTCTTGAAGATTTTCAAAGCGAACCGTTTAAAGCACCCTGTATCTGGAGACTTTCGCCACCTTAACTATGTTGTTTGTCCATCTAGCAAGCAAATGCCCGATGATTTGCTTATTAGAACGCGGCCTCCACTTGTCTATTGATGTGCCAATGGTACCTTGAGCAAGCGCCCTGGCGACGTAGTCACACAGCACGATGTGGGAGCCCGAGGGAGGCGCCACGAGTCCAGGCCACGTGGTGCGAGCGTGCTCCTTTACGAAGCGCAGCACTCGCGGCACATCTGAGGCTCTGGCTCGGCGAACACGGACCCGCTCTTCACTCTCAGAACCCTGGGTCTGAAAGAATAAGGGAATTAAGTGTCATGACAATCGATGATCAAAGTGAATTTGTTTCTAAGTAATGGCATGTGATAATGCGTCGAATTATCGTAGTTTATCATTCAAAATTTTGTATACTTACACAGTCGTAAAATTATATTAATTTTATGAAAATCGTGAAGGGTAGATACTACCGCCGTAATTGTTATTATGTTGCATATATACAGTCCTACTTCTCTCTTTTCATTAAATTTTGTTTTTTTTTTTATATTTCTCGATACGTTATCTTCAATAAGGTGAATATGGATCTCCAATTGTAAAAGGTTATTATGAATGCAAGTAATTTTCGCCACTTACCGCGACTTGCTTGGAAGATGTACTGTCTGTTTTGGATGTGTCTGCTAAGGTTCTGACTTGCTTCTGCAGACAGCAGAACACTCCATCCGTTTTCCTCGCCGACTGTCTCCCTAGGAATAGTCTGAAAAAACCTGCAAGTGTTGACATGGTGGCCCGGGCGAGGTTATTCTATGGATCTTCGGAGGCTCTTATTTCCTTTCATTTTCCATGATTAGATATTGATGTTGGGAATATAATTTATTTAAAAAAATCAAAATTAATAATATGGTGGCATACTGACGGCTGGTTTGACTTATGATTGTCTGTTTTTTTTTGGAATTCAAAAGTTACTAGTGTTAGGAATGTCCAAAAAGTTATGTCAAAAGAGATTTTCAAAACTATTTCGTCATGATTCTATTATGAACTATTCATATTCATGAACTATTCGTCGTTATCTAAGACCATTGAATTAGTACTTTTTTTATAAATTATCCAATAAATTATGCAAATTTCTAAAATTCCTCTCTCAAAACGACTATGTATTAATATGTATTATAGTATTTTGCTTAAAATTACCTCTTTCCTGTAGTCTGTTACCTATATGTCATTACTTCCCAGAATTTGATCCTTATTAGCAACATTATTGAATGGTGTAATAATACAGGAGGTTTTTTTAACATCGGGTTCGATTCCTTGATAGGAATATTAATTTATCAAAAATCCAAGTATGCAGTTTTAGTTTTCATAAAAATCGAGCTCGTAACTCCATTCAGCATTTTTCGCTATTCCTCACGCCGCCATTCACGCCCACTTAAAAAATTCAACCTGTATACCTGAAGTGAAACTACTAAATAAATAATTTAAATCGTTGCCGGTTATGGTGGCATTATTCATTTACCATTTGACGAGTTGGTAATTGTTAGTGGCTCGTTCTACGAAATACAAATTTTTCAGCTTTTTGTATTCAGCAGTTTAATAAACTCTGTAAAAAATATTCCAATCGTAATCATAAATGGAATCTTATTTCTATTTCCACTAATATTATTTTATTGTAATTAAAACCAGTTTAAAAGGTTTTAAAACGCGATAAACATCGAAGAAGGCTGGATCAAGAACGCATTAATTTCTTCTTCCAAATATTCTACTTTTTGAAATATCCGCCGCGTCAACATGAAATACTCATAAAATACCCATCTGTAAACCATCTGTATTTAGAAATGTAAGCTAAATTCCACGTAGATAAAGGTGATCTATACCACATAAAAAAAATGATGAAGTTGGCGCAAGTGATATAACAGAATGAACTGGCTGAAGGTACTTAGAAGCAGTCCCCGGGCGACTAGCCTGTTGAGACACCAAACGTTCGATATGTCCTTCAAAAGGTACAAGAGAGTCTCCCCGTGCGACGTCTGTATGCATCATCCAGAGAAAAAACCGGTATGCCTTCAAATTTTTATATCGAATCAGCACATAACCACCAACCTTCTACGACTGAGAGTTCCATTTAGAATCATTTACCCTTAAGGATTTCAAAGTTATTATGTAGTTCCATCTAATCGTCATAAGGTCAGTGCGGCGGACTCATGCCTAAATTCTCTCAATTATTGAGAGTGCTAACCTAGCAGCAGAACAGTTTGAATACATGACTATTATATTTGTTTATGTGTAGTGTTTCGACATAAGCAACCTAACAATCGAGCTTGGTAACCAGTGCCACGCTAAGATGATTCGTTCGTTTCTGTACACACACTTCTGGCCGCGGGAACCTAGCGTCGTCGCTCTGTGGATGTCTCTGGACTGTCCCTACTTGGACATCTTGACCGACAAGTACTCACATTCAGGTAAAACATCTTGATAAATATTGTTAAAACCCACAAATATTTGTTTTAGGTCTGGGTATTGTTAGACAAAGGTCCCTCGTATTTTCTGATCACGATACCAGACTTATATCTTGTGAGCTAAGGGCTATGTGCGTGACTGTTGGGCATATTTTTTTATTTGTTATGATTCTTATTAACATCTATCTGCTTGAGATAATTTTAATGGTCACCGATCGACTTGATTACGCTGGTGCCACAAAATTACATAGTTAGGTTTTACCAACCAACGTAGGTATGTGACAGTTGATTAGTTTTGTTGTAGTACTGATCTTACCCATACTTATTTTCATGATCACTCAAGGTGACCGTTTCCTTGCCTTTGAACGCATCCAACGCACTGGCGAGCGCAAGTTGGTGGGCCTGTGCGTGGCCAACAGGGCTCATCCCTGGATGATCGACGAGCTGGAGGAGTGGGCTCACTATACCGCCTCGAGGCCGGAGCGGAGTCGCATGTACTTCAACGCCCACTGCTTGAAGAGTCCTAACTTCTTCGCTAAGTATAACGTTGACTACATTTATGATGTGAGTGTGTCTTGCTGCTGTATTTGAGTCTTTATGAGTTATAAAAGAAAAACTCTTCTTGTTTCTAGAACTTCATCATTGATATATTTAAAGTCTTCTTTGTTGGAAATTAATTAGTGACAATAATTAAAATCTTGACAAATTAAATATTTCAAGGCGTAATACTAGATCCCAATTTATATTTTGTATACGTATATTACATTGCCATTTCCAGTTACATTTAGCGATTATTATTAACGACAATAGATAGAAGTGCTCGCTACGGCTGCTGAAGTGACTGGTCAGGGTGTGGCAACATTGCTGCTGCGAACTGCGCTGAACCACGCGAATGAACTGAGGCATCCTCTCGCACAAGTAGTGGCTTCTAGCCAGTACCTGTGAGTATCGTCCATCCTTTATCCAACGTTTGAATATTTGTGCGATGGACACATTAAGTTTCTGCATATTAAGCTCAACGTGAGCTATGGTATCAATAAACTAGGCTTATAAGAGATAGTAATATTTTCTGTTTAGACTTACAAGATAATTTATATTTCTTTGCAGTTCTGAATTGAAATTATGCAGACAAACCTTAATCTTGTATGCTTCTGCTTTAACAGATTGAAAGCGAATAGAATGTGTCACACAAGTCAACTATAATAGACAATGCTCTTTATAAACTTTATCATCACTTTGAATTAGCTCTCTGTGCTATCTCTTTGTGGCAATTGTGGTTTATTTGTGTATTCAATACTAAATTCCTAATTTCAGAGCAAAAGTATGCGAGAGAGTCGGTATGAAGCGCGATTGGGCAATGGACTACGGTGATTTTGTAGATGACAGCGGTCAAAGAGTGTTCTTTCCTCGGAGACCTCACCAAACCGTCGCCCTATACGTCAAACATTTTGATCCCAGAAAAGGAAGCGAAGTCCCTTGCAAGCCTCCGTACTAAATCATAAATTCATGTACGGTTTTATAGGTCATTTTGTAAATCATATTGTAAAGCTTCTAAAAAGTGATATAGTTACAAGCAGTGTCCAAACATTGATGAATAAAAAAACCGCAAAACATTTCGTTTTTTAATAAAAACAATTGAAAAATTACAAAATTAGATTATAACAATAAATATTACGGTTACAACGCATGTGTAAACTTGGTATAGTAACGCGAAATATTTGTCCACATAAATCCAAATACGGGAGAAGGACTGTTTATCAAAATATTAATATGTATTAATATTGCAATGACAAAAATGCACATGGCCAAACGTACACAAAATTAATGGATGACTGAATTGTGATGATTTAATCTAATGATAAATGAAAATGAAATATCAATGAACAATAGATATAGGTCATCAAATTCTGACGCTAGACTTAGCACACACAGTCACACATTCAGCTTACAATGGTTACATCGTGGAATAATTGTTGCTCTACTTTTCATCAACTAATTCTAGGCGATACCAATGATATAATGAAATGAGAAGAAAATGAATCATTCAATGTGTTGAATGAAGTTCGTACAACGCACGAACGGTTCATCAAAACAGCCAGACTCACAAAAAATAATGAGATTAAAAAAAGTGTTTAAGAGGTCGTCAGTCAATTTGTCACGGCTCTGATGTAACTCCGTGGATCTAACCTAACAAAGCATTTGGTTTACACGAAGCAATTTGGTCATGTTCTGACCGATTTATTTTTAAATTTCAATGAAATGTTTAATGCTGGTCTGGTGCTTGATTCGTGTATTATATTTTTGTAAGCCTAGATGAATTAAGATGGTAGCACCAAGTACCGGTACCTAATAAAGCGAAAGTGCTAAGTCAGGGTATAGCAAAGTTGAGATCTTTAAACTAGTCCTTATGATAACTAACTATAATCCTATAAAGATATACATAGGTATTAGTATAACAATATGAATTATGAAGTGATGCAGTACGTAGTTGGCACGGAAGATGATACAAGGAAAATATATCGCAGTGATATTTTGTGGTACGTCACTGGATATTCTTGGCCTGCTTAAAGCCAATAATAATGATTGGATGCAGTAGAAGATGTATTAAGATTATGAAATTATGATGTATTCAGATAACAGGGCCTTTATTATCCATTCTTATGATTTCTATTAGCATAAAAGTCTGTATACTCCAACACATCAAACATTTTGGATTTATGTGAACAATCTATCAGGCTACTGATGAATAGCAACACGAGGATTTTACACAACTTTTATAACTCTATAAAACGGTTCTAATCCTCTACCTGCTATCAATTACCCCAAATTCTAAGACATACTACAGACAGACTACCCGTCTATTCTAACATGCAATAATCAAGGTGCAGGTCTGGCTAGTTCTTCTTGTAGCCCCAGTGGGAGCCACCTTCCTTGCCGCCTCTGCTGCCGTGGTCTGCGTGGTGCGCGTGATGTTCTTCGTGTCCTTTCTTGCCATCGTAGCCTTTGTGGTCGGCGTCCACGTGTCCTTTGTTACTGTAATTCGATTAATAATGGTTAGTACAAAAAAATTTAAGGTCCTAGAGTAATAATTGACGATTGTTGTCATAGTAGAATAATGTCGAGATTATTACTGATTAGCAGCACGTTTAAGAATCATTGAAGACGCTGAAAGGCTTAATTTAAAGCTAGAATGTTTTGAAACCTAAAGCAGAGATACTAGGTATGTATTACGCACACGGATATCCTGGGAAAATTATAAAATAAGCCTTTATTATTTTAAAAATGATCCAGCATTGTTATATTTTCTGCTTAAATGTACGAAAAGATTTTATCCCAGAAAGTCATTAACTGTATTTCTGCCCATAACAGCCATAAACGTTAGAGGGTTAGTGATGTTTTCAATTCAGACAATTTACGAAAATTAGCCTTTGGACCTTAATGAGAAAACATCATAGCTTCTATTGCAAGTATCTCACCTGTATCCCTTCTTCCCTCGCTCGACAAAATCGTGTCCAGCATCGACGCGGTGCGCCTTCTTTTTCCCGCTCTCATTACTGGCGTGTTTGGCGTGGAACTTGCCGAAGCGGTGGTGCTCGCCGCTCTTGTGGAAGTCGTCGTAGAATTTGTGCTCCTTGTGGAACTCATCCTTGTGGTACTTGTTGTGGTAGCCTGCGGATAGATGACGTTGTTTCAATTAGTCAAGTACCGGAGCGGGTGTTTAGCAAAATAATTTAGAAAAAATAAAGTGTGGGTTAAATGAGGGTAATATCGGCGCGACATATAATTTATGCAGTATCTATAAAAGGATTTAACCTAATATGATGTTAGCACAGTCACTATACTGAAATCATGCATTTTTTATAAGTTGGTTTATTACTCTGGTTATAATATTTTTTTCTGCATTGCTCCGTAGGTTTAATATGTGAGATTATATTTAATAGTAGCATTACAATCAAATAAAAAACATAATTTATAATATATAGAATCTATAATATCATGTCCTATTGAAGCGGAAAGTTCCTATAATAAAAAAGATTAATTTAAAACAACATAAATAAATTGACTTCGTATTGTCTCGTATTTAAGTGTGGTTTACGCTTTCTGATTTCGAAGGAGTTATATTGATTATTTCTATTTGATGGCTTGATTTCAATTTACTTTATTCGTTTTCGTCGTTCACGCGAAAGTTTGGCAATTTATGAAAACATATTTAGACTTATTTAAATTGCCTACATATACGATACGATAATTCCTATCTTACAATAAAAAGATCGAAGGTAATTAACAATATATTAACTTTCAATATATTTTTGTGTTATTGATGGCTCTATGATTGGCTCAGTAATAACCATAGCCGCTTATAAAATATCTTGTCTGAACCGGAAGTTCCGGGTTCGATTTTCGTACGAATAGATTCACATTTATTTATAGTGGTAATCTGAGTGTATTTAAGTAAGAAGTATATTTTGTTTCTCAATGTGCCACCATTCCTAACAAATAATTGTATTGTGGAAGTAGGACCAAGAATAGATAAATAAAGTCAAATGAACAGCGTTTTGAGACGACGAATAAATTGTAGTCAGTAAACCTTTGTCAACATGAAATTACCACCCATAGACCTTCATGCCAATTCGATCATCTGTTGAAATGAATAATTATCTTTTTGAAAAAATCCTTGACCGCACCAAGTGTTGTCTTGTGAAATGCCATTCGCGGCGGCCCGACCTGACTAGCAAAAACTAATATTGCACTACAATAAGAAACTTCTTGAAAAACAAAATATCTTTTGGCATTGCATTTTAATATTCGTTGTATTTAATTAGCAATCGAAACACCGTTTTTAAAGAACGAAAAAGTGTCTAATGTATTTTATGTTAAAACACCAAAATAAACAACATCAAAATAAAATCGGATATAACTCAACACGAGCCCTGAACCCCTCCATATGTCCATGGTGGGCCATATCCTACCATACCACCACCCTACCACCAATAGCAATTTTGATATAATATGCTTTCAGAGATGAGAGATCAGCCAGATTTTCATTAATTTAGAGACATCTGGCTGTTGTGAAACTGCGTAAAATCAGAAATATGGAAAACGAAAACCGAATCCAGAAAAAGAAGTATCAAATAATTCTAAACCCACCTTAAATTCTATACTGATGTAAAATTTAAACTGATTGCCCAGTGATGAACTAATCCATTTCATTATGCCTAGAACCTATATGAGTCTAGATACACAGATGTTGCCTAACCCCACGAGATACAAGCCTGAGTTTACATAAACAACAAAGAGAGGGAAAATATTACGAAATGCATAATTGTAATCGTTTGAGGTCAAATGAAAGAATGTGGCGTGTATAATAAGGTGATGTAAGCGACTTTCTCCACCGCAGCCAATTTGTTAGGCTATTATTCACAGATTATTTGAAACATTTTGATTACAAATCAATACGTGATTGTATTTGCTGATACAATTCTGTTGACACCAGTCAGACAGTTGACAAAAAGCTGTTGCATCGATCTCCTTTGGCTTGACTTAATTAGCAAAAAAACGTAGTAACATATTATGTTTTTTAAATGCTGAATTGAGAACACTGAAATTTCGGGCACGATTTAAATAGTATGTAACACTACGGCAGCTGAAATGAATCGAAATTTAGAATCTTCTATAATCGAAATCATTTCTTGCATAAATAATTCTGGTAAACCTAGATACTGTCCTGATCTGAAAAGTATGCCAAATTGCATTCTAAAATCATCAAATCAAAGTCACCAATAAGACTTTCAAGCAAGGGACATAACGTGGTGGCTACAGTGGTCCTGGTGTCATCATCTATTGCTTCCCATTACAATAATTACTCCTATAAAAAGTCTACTAACCTTTTGTCTTATGCCCCTTCTTATGTCCCTTCTTTTCATCGAAGTGTGCGCCTCTAGACCCGTGCGCTTCTTCTTCGTGGCTACCCTTATGTCCGGCGTGGTCGTGATGTTTCCTCTTCTTGCCAGCGGTGTCCTCGTACTCCTTGCGGTGCTTCTCGTCGATCTTGTACCCCTTGCCTCCTCGGTCTACGTGGTGGTCATTCTGGAAGCCTTTTGTTGTCTGGAATGTGGTGAATATAGAGGTGCGTTAGATATTAGAGACTCGTGGCAATTGTTTCGAAGTAACTTCAGGTTGATCTAATTCTGCTTAGGAAATGTTTTCTTTATGTTATTAATTAAAGCATCTCGATCGGACAGGTGTGGGACGCATAGGAATTGGTTTATTGTTGTTAGAAATATCATGTTCTCCAATTATTTAAAAACAAATTAAAATATTATAATATCTAACGACTGTATTCCCGAAGGAGTAGGCTGATTTAAAACTAATGACACGCACATCGCTATAAACTTATTTCTGCCTCAAATTATAATAGACATGGTTTTCTACCGCCATGCTGCCTGTTACACATTCTAATCCCAAGCAACTATTATGAGATATTTTAAATCAAACACATTTGATAAAGTGCCTAAACTCGGAGTCCAACCGAGACCCTTTCACACCTCATACACTTTATCATTAGACCATTATTTATTTTTTTATCATAATATTTAAAAAATCTTACTTGTTTTATTAAACAATATTAGTAACTACTGACAACCAATCTAGTGATTTCTAATACACTAAAGAATTACTTGCTACCAAAATGACTACTTACCCTGTACTTTGACCATAGTCAAACATCATATTATATTTTACCTACTAAGCCATACCATCTTCGAAACCCCATTTAGTACGAGACTCTTCTTGAAAGCGCAGACAGAATCTCATATCTATTCTTAGAAAAAATAAACATATTGACCAGTATACCGTTAGAGCTCGGAGTGTTTTACGAGCAGACAAGGGCGTCTGCTAATTTGTATACGTGAAACATTTTCATACTGGGTTGCCAAAACTATGGCCCAGTTGGCATACTGGACGGCTAAGGCGGAGGTCGCGGGACCCAATCCAGGGTCAACAATGATTAATTTTTGAAGTTATTTATGGTTAGACTTCGCCCGCTTAAAACATGATGGAATACACGATGACACAGTTAGAGCACTTGGAACCCTAGAATTTTTAAACTTATCAAGACACATTAAACCAGAGTGATCGACTAAAGGGCTTAGGGTCGGATAAGTGGTTCGTCATAAACCATATTACGAACCTATACAAGTCTTGAATTAATTGAAGTAGAAAATTAAACCACTCTGGTGATATTTGATGGTCAACCTAATTATTGCGTAGTGACTGATGATTATCACTTACCAGCCGCTACAATTTTGACGGTTTATTTAACGATTTATATTTTTAAATGAAGGATAATATAATTTTTAGATCTGCAACTATATAACAACTATAATTAAAACAAAACAGAGTTACACACTTTGCAACAGCTGTTCCGCATCTATCGAAAGTCCTTTAATAAGTAATGTAAAAGACAACAAAAATTATTAACGTTATGATTGCTTGGGCAAAACAAAAATGTCTTAAAATTGACAAAAAGCTAATTTGTTGACCGAGAAATAGAACCCAGGATGTTCGTTACGAGTAAAAATACCAAAATAAAGAGGTAATTATAAAAAGAAAATTACCTTCCTAAAGTACGTTGAGCTAGCCTAAACAAATCAGTCAACTTGCAAAATTTCTCGCAGTTTCTGAGGTCTAACAAGGTCAAACACCTGCCATCTTAGGGAAAACAGACAACATAATAATTATGTAGTAAGTGATGTACGATCGTAAAATTAACTATTCATTAACAAGAAAATTAATTTATACGGTGTTTCAAGCGAGCGGTAGCTCAGCTTGGAGAATGCAAGACTGCCCAATCGGATGTCACTGGTTCATAACAATGACATTCGAAAACTACCGTGAAATTAGTTTATGATTAGAAATTCTGGATTGTGCAAAGTGATTATAAAATTAATTATTGATTATTTTCAGGTTAACAAACTATCCCCAATGTGATTAATTTATACATTTATAATATAATGTTAAAAAAATTACATATTCAGCTATTAAAGACCCATTTTACTGTTCCGATAGCATAATAAATGGATGTCGGAAATTATGAGTTACTTATTGGTTAAATAAAAATAATCTCGGTGCGGGGATCGAACCTATGGTTTTACGATACACAGCCCGCCTATCACCCGCTACATTAAAAACGCTATTAAAACAAAAAATAAACCTAACAACAAGAAATAATAACTGCAAATTTTCATGTTAAACATATAATATTTTTTTTCTAAGATGTGGGTACCGCCAATACAAATTACTTAGAAATTCTTACCTTCCCGCCATGCTCAGCGTAATGGTTGCCATGGTTGGCGTGTCCACCACCTTGCTCGTGACCGTGACCATGTGCCTGTTGATGGTGACCTGCCGCCGCCACAAACTGATCATCTTCAGCCAACTGCTTCAATGGTTGAGAGTACTGAACAGGCTGCTCCGGTAGTTTCCCGTCCAAATTAGCAGGAGCTATGAACTGTACGCCATCTGCCGACGGAGCTGCAAACTGCACCGGTTGGCTGTAGGGCACGTGGTTGGCAGAACTTCGAGGGTCCAGATACCTGGCCGCTTTGGGTGGCGCGGCGTATAACTGGTAGTGATTAGCGCTTGCAGCCAGCATTTCTTCATACGGTGGAGAGGAGGGATCTAATTTCTCATCAGTTAATTCATGGACCTCATACTGATGAAACTGTCTTGGAGCTGCTGCGTCAACTGACCTCTTATGCCTTTCGGACTCACATCGTCTCTTCACCCTAGTGTGGTCTGCATTCGTGTCGTACACCTCTCTTCTTTTTCTATAATTACTGTTAGCGGCTTCACCAGCATAGTCGTAGGAGACGTCCACATCTTCTTCCTCGTACCACGGCTCCTCAATGAGCTCAGCAGCCGCAATCGCGATCGCAAACAGGCAAAAGGCCACTGGCCGCATTTCGTCGAATCACTGCGCTGAAAAATCGATATTTTTTTGTTTTATACTTATAAACCTCTCACCGTTGACTAAGGACTTGTGGGATGATGAAACGGATTTTTTTTAAAGCGGGTTAGCGAGCGGGCGGCCGGGCGCGCTGTGAAACCGACACTGGTCGGCCGTACCCCTTTGTCGAATGTAGAAAGCGTGGTGGCCCGTCCGGTGCGAATTGACAATTATTTTCACGAATTTTCGAGTTCAGTAAAAACTGCGATACAAAAAATACTTTTACCGGTCACAGATGAGTTGCTTACGTAATAGTACGTAAGTGGCGGACAAATCGATCTCCGTCTGAACTATGACTCGATGATACGCAAAATGTTTACTTTTGTTTTATAACTACCGCATTTTCTAATTTATGAAATTATTGTTCTTATGATTGGCATTATACTCTATGGTAGCCCAATAATATTTCTATTATATATTTCTTTTAATATTAGGGAGAGATAAAATATTTCTGCCTATTTTTAATAAATATATTTACGTATTAATAGAATTCTGTGCCAATTGATATGTTGAGTACGTTTTAATATTACGAAGGACTTTATTTATTACATATATATATTTGTTTTAAGAATTTAATTACGAATCCAGAAAAATAAATTATAATAAATTGTGATAATTGATGTCGACATTGACAGAATAATAATTGGTTGTATTCGTAAATATAGAAAAATTTGGTAATAGTATTAAGTGTTCAAGTTTACGTTTTATTGTCTTTCAAAGATTTTTTAACAGACTACGTGAAGGTAGCTAACAAACGTTACCACTTGATTTAATTCAGCTTACCTTCTCAAAGACAAAAGAAGTAAGAAGACATCGCATTTATATGAACCGCTTATTTATATTTACGATGCAAATGAGTACCTAGTTACGAAACACTACGAAATGACGCACACAAGTTCTAGCTTGGGATAAAAATGAATTCAACTTTACGAGGTAAGATTTTCTTCTGCCTATCCTTATTCTATACCTACATCGTCGGGTCGGCATGCATTTAAAAATATGTATTGTTTTAAGAATTCAAAACCGTCTGCCTTGCCTGATGTCAAACATAGTTGGAATCTCGTTTAAGTCAAATAATAATTTCGTACGACGCGTACGAAGATATTGTCTCACCTGAGTATAAAAACCAGGATCTTATAACTTGTATACGCATCAGTCTGTACACACCACCACAGTATCAATGGCGAGAAGGTAAGTCTGTAAGTACCTAAAATCTTTTTAATTTTATCGTACTGTATTCTTATTTTGTAAGTGGTAGGATTCTTGCCGTCGGTCATACGTATTGTGGGCTCGATCAAGATGGTAAGTTATTACCTCAAAGAAATTTTAGGTGAAGTAAAAGCTTTGCTGTTGCGTTTCGTTCGATGAGTATTTGGATTGAATTGCTTTTACCATCAGATGCACTATAAAGCCACTTGTTCGTGTCAGTATTATATTGAAATTCTTCTGATGCTGGAAAAGGGCTAGCAAAGTCTAGATAAATGGGAGACCTTGTTTTATGATTGAGGATGTCGTCGTTTAGTTTGTGGATCGCCATTTATATTACTTTGGAGTGCGGTAGTTTAAATCCAAGAGGCAAGAACACAAATAACTGCGTTTATTTATAAAAATATAAGCACTCCTGTGTTTCAAAGGGTATGTTGACGCTTTTCAAACCGTCGATTGCTGATTGGAGTTGGTTAACCGCATGAAAATCCAAGTAAGTAGTTCAAATATTTCTGAAAAAAGACGAAAGAAGCGTGTCTTCAAGCTGGAGCAAAGGTAGCACCATATTAAACAAGTTAGACTATTACAGGAGCAAGCTGGCTCGACCAGAATAGCGTTCCTATTTCACAAAAAAAAAAAACTAATTAAAGCAATGATTATGCTGTTGTACTTAGTTGATTTTATTTTTGTTTTTGTATTACTATTATTTTTATTGGTTTAAAATAAAGAATATTGTATTGTATTGAGTAAGTGAGTAAGATTGCACCCGTCCTTTTTCTTCTCGTATCCCTCCTATTTTAAGAACATGCCCTAGGATATCAAAACTGTACATGCTCATGGAGGTAATTCAATAATCAAATCATTTACCGCGGCTTCTCATTTCACAGCTGGCTCTCAAACAAGGGTTCTAAAGCAGGTTCGATGTTTATGTTACGCCCAAATATTTGTTTCGTATCCGAATGTTGTGAAATCTAAAAGCCTCGCATTATGTGTTAGTTATTACCCCAATTCTTGTATTTAAATGTTTGTCTAATTCGCTAGTCTATCTTATTATTCGATTGCCATGTAAATAAATGATACTTTTATCGATAAAACACCCAAAATCGCAATACTGGTTTGGACTAACAAATTCGTGACCCCCACAATAGAAATGGTTATGATCGTGAGGCCGGGTTCCGTAATGACTTTTTTCCTCTCCTTGACCAGTATCACGGAGACGTTGCAACAAATGTTTTTGTGCCAAATTACAAGCTAATGAGGTTAGATTTTTACCGGGGTTTGCGGATTCTGAACTATTTTTGGAGATAGTTAACTGTATCGTGAAGTTAGACAGTACAGTATGATAATATCAAATTATATTCATTTTAAAAAAGACATATTATTTTATGACATATATTTTGACAGCCATGTAAAAAAACGGCTTAGACATTTGAAGAAGATATTAAGCGTTGATATTACGATTCCACTGAACCAGAAAGAATGAATGATAGATTCTTATTTCCTACTAATCTCCACTCAGTTTCGCTCATTTTCACCTCATTAGAAATACTGCCTAAGAAGGATAGTAAATGGCAAATATTCTTCATTGATTTACCTATTGATCTCACAGGTTTCCGTAGTAAAGTAGTAATAAGTATTATTATACAGGATATATTATCAAGATCGCGATCGAAAAAGAAGCCCGGTGGTATTATTAGTGACTTGAGACACAATGCAATGAAAATTTTCGCAAAAGAAATTGTTTTTTTTTTTATTTACTGATCATCGTATTTGGGTGATAAATACTTACATAGTTTTACTAAAATAATAATGTACACCTGATTACTTTTAAAGACGCAATGGTACGCAAGGGTTTAATTTAGTTAGGTATTTACCACCCAAACACGATGATATATAAAAAATTGCAAAAAACAATCTGTCGCTATTTTTCCAAAAATTTTGTTGCATTGTGTCTGTAACCACTAAAACTACTACCTACCTATATACATCAAAATTCGAGAGCAGATATGTCGACCGGTGAGATATAATAATTTCAGTCGATACCCTATTACAGATAAGATTAATTAATTTACCCTAAGGGTGGGTTGCAGAAAACCTGACGTTATTGTTAACGGTAAAGTTAACTTTAGCAGTGACAATAACAATGACCACGGGATAGAAAATTCTTTTGTTGCACCATTGTCATAATTGTTATAGTTAAAGTTAAAAGAGTGACTAGTGAAATGATGCGATGCGATTTTACGTCGGAATTTATCAGCGTATTTTTGTAAATTGTTTTAAAGTACAGGTTATAATTCAAATCGATACACAAATGACAATTATCAATACAGAGAACACACACAAATAACGAAAGATAACCGTGACTTTAACAATAACCGCCCGAAATTGAACGGTTAATGTTAATGTTATACGTGACGTCATTTTAACAATTGTTAATTTTTTGCAACCCGAAAATTGCATAACCGTCGATTTGACGGCTGATTAGCCCTTAGTTAATGTTAAAGTTATTTTCTGCAACCCACCCTAAGTTGACTGCCTCGGTGGCGTAGTTGTACTACGGTACGATTACAACGCTGAGGTCGCAGGTTCGAAACCCGGGCAAAGTGATATTGGATTTTTCTATTCATTATCAGCCCGGTGTCAGGAATTAGTGCCCGTAATGATGATAGGCTCGCTCTATCACATCGCGCGACGAAGCACAAGGCGAAACGTGGGTGTCCTGGTAGGGCCTTTGCCTACCCCTTCTGGGAAAAAGGCGTGAATTTATGTATGTATGTCAATTTATCACCAGTTGCAGTGCAGTCTCTATGCCGTGTTAGCTTTTTATTCTAGTGAAATCTGCATGTTCTATGGTCTTGATTTAAAATGAAAGGGTGGATGTAGATTTGCTAATTTCTTTGATATTTAATAAATAAAATAGTCTATAGGAAAGATTACGAATGTTACTTAGTAACGACACAATCTTACAGTAGTTGAAATTTACTGAACAAAGTGTTTAGTTCCGCACGAAATCACGGAGCTCTCTCAAGCAGCAATCGACCAACAAACCAATACATTATAAAAGATATCAGGTACAAATGTTACGAATGAATTCTACTTTAATTTTATTTTTTACCCTCAATAAGATATTAATATTTTCAAAAAGTTGAGCAAAAAATCATAAAGCAATTTGTAACAAGGTTGCCGTTTGAATATATTCTAATACTATGTTTTTTATTCTTGTATGACAAAGTAACCAAACGGTCGATGCAATATTGCCTGAAAAATATTGCAGAAATATCTCATAAACAAAATTTTATAGGACTTTAGAAATACGCGAATCTATAAATTAGTCGACAACGCGCCATTTTGCCTGATTTTTGGTATCGGAAACTATAAGTCAATTTTTTTTCGGGTGCAACTATATTAAGGTATTTGGTGTGAAGTTTCAGTGGTTTTCGTGACGTATGACCTAACAACGTCGCCATTGGTGTCCCTTCTCATTAAAATTACCGCTACCTACGATTTTCAGTAAATACCTACTTTTCAACGCAGTAAATTATTGATTCAATTTATTTCAATGTATTTTTTACTTTAATTTATTGTTGCAATTAATTTGATGAATGGCAGTTAAAAATAAAATAAAAACATTATAATTACCTCTTTTATTGCCACCAATTGTCAATTTACGGATCTTTAAATCGCTATTGGCAATATGCATTTCTCATAGAAAAGTTACGCAAATGTTTAAATGGGTAAATTGAGACATAGGCTTTACTATGTGTTTCTAAAGATATGAATTTATAAGGAAATCGAATAAAATGAACTTATGAAGTATGTCAGCGGTTATATTCATGAAACATAAGATATTTTACGATTTACATACATAGAAAAATGGGCCTTAGATTTTTTAATAATCCTATTACAATTAAGTATGTATATACGTATAATTATTATTGGACAGAGCAACCTGGCGTGCATTAGAAGAGGCCTACACTCAGCATTGGGTGGATACATAGGCTGAAGAAGAAGAAGAGTTGTTATTTGGTAAAAGTTCAGTTACAGTTAATTGTTTTATTTTGCCTTCATAGGATTTTTACAATTATATTATCCTCTGTTCACAAAAAGGCACAAAAAATTGACAATATTTAACCATAACAAAAATAATCATAACAAAGACTGCCTCGGTGGCGTAGTTGTACTACGGTACGACTACAAAGATGAGGTCTCGGGTTCGAATCCCGGGTCGGGCAAAGTGATATTGGATTTTTCTATTCATTATCAGTCCGGAGTCAGGAGTTTGTGCCCGATATGGCGATAGGCTCGCCCCCTATCACATCGTGGGACAGAACATGCAAGGCGAAATGTGGGTGTCCTAGTGGCGCCTCTGCCTACCCCTTCTGGGATAAAGGCGTGAGTTTATGTAATATTTTTTTCTTTCTTTGTTACGTATACGGTGAATACATGAAAGGGTGTAGCTAATGATAATTGTAGTTCAATTTAAATATCTAGCGGTTAGGGAAGATTATCCTTCACTAACTGGCAAAATTATCCCGATTTGCTTGATACTGCGTATTCACCGCTGGTTGAGAATAATGGATTTTTCACCACTCCATACGATGGTCGCTATCCTGGCTTACAAATATCCTTCTACCAGTAATAGCGTCTCCGGTTATCTAATTCACCAAATAGTTTATAGTAGTATTATTCATGTAATTCCCTTTTGTTTTTCTACAGAAAAGTGTACAGATGAAGCGGTTCATTCAATGACGACCATTTACTGCATGGAGAGTAACAGCGAAGAAACGTAGCTGCAGTGGAGTCTTTCGGTGAGTTTTGATTTTTCGTGTAGGTAAATTGTCGTATGCGGTAAGTTGGTTTCTCTTCATTCATTTTCATGTCTAATTTCTATCCCGACATTAATATTGGGACTCGTAGTGTAAGAAAGTATTTATTATTCGCATACATGAAAACCCTTGTTGCTCAAAATATTGCATAAATCAATTTACAGTCATTCTTAAGTCCTTTTATAAGGATCTATTTAAATTAGGTATCCATTATTTTTCGTAATCTTATAATTATTATGTACATTATAGTTATGTATTTACAGTACATAAAAATAAAGAGAACGAAATAAAACACAATCATCTCAATAATAAGAGGAAAAGAAATTGTATTATAAGTAGATTTTTTCCACAGAGGTTGATTCTATATCAGTAAAAGAAAGATATTTAAATAAAATCATATTCCAGGGTATGATCATTTAATAATTTTATTGTATATGTATTATCCTTATAAATAGTACACAGTAAATTAATTACAATTTTATCTATAATACACTAATAGCTTAATTTACATGGCACACATTGCTGTTATAAAATTAATTAAAAATTAAAGTCTTTGTATTATTAGCATTATTACTAGTAAAGTACATTAGTTTTACGTGATTTGATAGAGAATTCAAGATGACTTGTATATGCATAAAATAAAGAGACATTTCATCCACAATGCTTATTTATTTATAAAAAAAGAAGAGGATATTGAAAACCGCATTAAAAACATTAATTAGTCATATTGAATTCTTTATATTTTTTAGTAATACCAATAACTTATACACACAAGTCTTCCAGACCCCTAGTAAGTTTTAATTAAATGATCCGACACAAAAGGCGAAAACGGTTGTGGGTCTTTCATTTTCTTCTTTTTATGCAAAGGGCAGCTTTTTTGTTTATGCCCTGTTTCGGATTTATTGTGCGTAGGCTTATAAAGAGCGGATAGTGAGACACTTTTTTCATTTGTTTTCTTACAAATTTTCTTAAGATTATTATTGACAATTTTGTTCGCGTCGCACGCAGCTAAGGGCCCACTTTGCGCTGTGTTTTTGTGAATTCTGGAACCTTCTTTCATTTGGTTTGATTTCAACTCGTTCATGTAGGCGTCTGGAGACACTTCCAGTTTGCTGTGGTGCAGGCATGTCGATGTTACCTGTAATGTTAAGAAGCGGCTTACTTCAACGATAATTACATTTTCGGCTGAAATGTTTTATTCTGATTTATTTGTCCCTTTTGTGCTTATGAGTAATACTATATACAAGAATTAAAATGATTGTGGGTGAGATTATTATTTTTATTTCCTTTATAATCTTTACTCTCTAAGATAGCTTCCATCAGAACTTGTTCCTTTTAAAGTTTGGAACAACAAGTGTATTTACTGAAAACTGCTTTTCTTTCTTTCTATTTTCTATTATCATCAGGAGACGTCACGGATATCATCTAAGATACTAACTAGATCATAGATCATATTTTTGTTACTTACAGGCAGAGTCTGGTGCCTGGGTCGCGAGTACAGCGCGGCTCTCTCGGCCAGCTCGGTGCGGAGGCGCCACGCTCGCGCCGCCAGCATACGACGACTCGCGGGCTGACCGTCGCCGCGGACTCCGTGCCATCTGGATCAAGTCAGTATAATGTATCTATCAAATAGACGTATAAATTGCTCCGTAATAAGTAGTTAGTCTTGCTGGTCGTAGAGGTCGAAACGCATTTGAGTGGCGCTGATAGAACCATGTGAAGATCAAACAGTTTGACGCGTAGTAAAGAAATCGCGCAATGCCGCGCAGCACCGTTCAAATGGTCGAGTTTTTAGTAGGCGGGCACGCTGGCACCACCACAGTAAGCGGGGGAGCCTGACGGGAAATACAATAACACGAGGCCAACGAGTGTGGCTTTGTTCCAGCACGACCAGCGAACGTGATGCGTGCGGATTAGTGCGTGTTGACGCGCCTTGCGGATTTCAAATTAGTTTGAATTGATATGCAAGAAACCAATACGCATCTGCTGGTCGCGGTTGGTCACATGCGCTCACCGTTCTCACTGGATCGATAAACCTTTTGATTGTCTCGTGTTATTGTATTATACGCTGGTCGGATCCGCTTGCTCGGGTCACGCCAGCGTGCTCACATCCCGGGCAGCATGGCGAGCTATACTGAGCGCATCTCGCCAGTCCACATCGCCTGCCGCCCATAACATGAGGGCCACTAAGGAATGGTCGATATGCTGGCGTAGGATTTTGGTTAGGGACCCTGACCGGCCGTAACATCTGCGCGGTGTGGGCAGAAGTTTCTTAGCGCCGGGTATACCTCTTTCGACATCCCCCGAAGCACCTGAAAGGGAATAAAGTCACTTTCCTCTTGAAAAAAGGGCACCTCTCGATCTCTCTGGTCGCCTCCACTTGTCGCGGGCAAGCGGTCAAATTACAGTACAAATGGATCGGCTCCATCAGATGATACCACGATCTCACAGAACAGCGACGTGAAATTATAACAGCTTTGCTCTTGCGTTTCATTCTCTATGGAATGTCGGTATCCGCCCAGGTAGAAGTCAATGTCCACAATAGTTGAAAGCCCGGATTTACAGATGCTAATCCCGAAAAGTGACACGATAACGGGTTTTTTAGAATTGTGGACATGGTATCTGTCCGGGAGAATACCAATACCCTGACACCAGCTTAGATGTTTATGGCAATCTCTCTCGTAGTACGAAACGTAGCGCAAAGCTCTTATTACTTTACGTTGCTTTTCTGTGGGATCGTGCCTACACCCTGAATGAGTCAATCCATTTGTGCTGTAGCTAACCGTTTGGCTATGGCAAGTGGGGACGAACAGCTGGAAATAAATAACACAAGGCATCCAAGGGGTCCCTTTTATTTCAAGAGAAAAGCGTCTTAACTCCCCTTCCGGTGCCGAGAGATCAGAAGAGCTATGTCGGAGTACCCGCGTGCGGGGACTGTCCACACCGTGCAGACGTTTTAGTCAGGCTAGGTCTGTAGCCAAAGTCCTACGTCGGCTAACGACAAAACCTTAAGCAGCCTTCATGCGCATTATAGGCGGCAGGAATTCTCAGTAAAGCTAGAGCGTGTTCCAGCGCTATTTGCGTTCGGGCATGGTGCGGATTCGCGCGTTGTGAGGATTAATAAATCTATTGGTCGCGATTGTGGTCGCATGCGCATGCTGGTCGGCAAGGCAAATCTCACTCTCACCCAGTGCAAGAGGCGTAAGAATTCCACTTCTATCCTCTGCCCATCGTAAGTTGAGGTCGCTGAGCACACTGCGGGGGCAGAGTGCCCGGAGCGACTCTGATAGGACGCGTGGCCTCGACACTGTCGTGGACGCTCTTCTTACCGTGGGCGTTCGAACTAGGGGTAAGCGTGGCATCTATCATCTGCTCTCTTCTAATCGCGAAGAACCACCTGAAGGCGGTGCGTCGGGTTGCATGGCGTGCTATACTGGGGGCCTTTTGCCCGTCCGCTTTGTCGTTATGCCGACGTAAGATTTTGGTTATGGTCCCAGCTAGACCGTAACATCTGCGCGGTGTGGACAGGAGTTCCTGCGCGCCGTGCTGGTCTGGCCGATCTACCTATTCAGGCCTCCCCGATGCACCGAAAGGGAAGGGTGCTTTCATCTGAAATTGTAATTGTATTTTCCGCTAGTTGCCTGCGCTTGTAGTGGTCGCGTCAGAGTCTTAGCACCTTAAAGGTATAGTACCAATGAGTCGACTGGGTACCAATTTCTCAGAGAAAAGCGATGTAAAGTAATAACAGCTTGCGTTGCGTTTCGTTCTGCGAGAGATTCCCATGAATATATGAGTGGTGTCAACAATTAGCATCCGCACGGATAGAGACCATCTTCACAAAAATAGACTACCCGGTTTTACACAGGTTAAACCCGAAAAGTGACACGTTATCAAATTTTCTACGATGATGGACATTAAATCTATCCGGTGGATACCAATATCTTAACCCCAGCTTTGATGGTTGTTACAAAACGAAGCGCAACTGCAATTACAATATTGCTTCACTTCGCTTTTCTGTAAAACAGTGGTATCGCCCTGGTCCAACCGACCCATCCGTACTAGTTTAAAGTCGCTAGGGTGACGCGACCACGGCAAAGAGACCAGTGGTAAATATAATTACACTAAGCGACCGAGGGGTGCCCTTATTTTCGTAAGGAAAGCGCCTTAACTCCCCTTGCGGTGCCTCAGAGAAGGTCGGAAGGAGTACGTCAGGCTCTCCGGCCTTCCAGCTCGGCGCGCGGGGACTCCTGCTCGCACCGCGCAGATGTTTCGGCTAGGCTGGGTCCCTAGGTTAACGACAAAAAATGTCGGTGGCCCGTGTGCATTTTAGGCAGCAGACGATGTGGACGGGCGAGAGGCGTCCAGTATAGCTAGCCACGCCGCCCGGCGCACTGCTATCAGGTGGCTCTTCGAGGTCGGGATAGCGCAGGTGCCTCATTTACCCCTACTTCGGATGCTATTTCGAAGAGCTTCCACGACAACTTCCATCCAACTATAGCTAAGCCTTACCTGATCACCAGCTGCAGTACTCTGGCGTACTGGCCCCTACTGCGCAGTGCGAGACACGCAGCCCGGAGAGACAGGATCTCGCCTCGAGTGTTGTGATGGACTCTGCTGAACGACAGCCGCATCGCTGTCGTGTAGTACTCCAGTGACAGTGGTAGGAGACCTGGGAATTAAAAGCAGCTGATTCAATGTATAGAAAATTATTTTTTGAACTTTAGATTTCCTTTATCGCACCTATTTCCTCTTCTCTTCCTTAATTTCTTTCTTCTGCCCTAACATTTTAAATGGCCTTGAATGCAGTTACCATCCATGTCTTGTGGATGTTGACTTTAATATTATTGTTTAATCATGATTATTAAAATTAAAGGTATTTTTAGATTTTGAAATTTCCTATTATTCGTTGAAAAGCGAATAAATTTCTTATGCCTTCCCTAAAGTCACATGCTTAATTAAAAGTCAAGTAATTATTCATATTTATAGATTAAAAACAAATAATAATATAATTCATTTACCTCTGTCTTTAAACCAATTGCCATACAGCAGGTAATGCTCCCAGTTCCTGGGCTCCAGCTCGAGAAGTTTGTCCAGGATCCACCTGGTGTCCTCCTGAGGCTTGAGATGCAGCAGCTCCAGGTAGGCCTGCACGAACCGCGGCTCTAGGCTGATGCAGCGCTCCAGCATTCTGAGGGATTCTGGGATGCGGTTCTTTTTCCTGAAAGACCAATAAAATTGTTAATTCTCTTCGCTTAAATTTATTATGTCATTTCTCATATAGATTTTTGGAAATACAAGATAGACTATTAAGTTATTACTTCCTTAAAAAATCTTACTTTGAATCTATGGCGGTAACAACTCACCAACTTAGATTTAGGTTTTATATTTATTAGCTAATTATTTGTAATTTTAACTTTTTTAAACATGTTTAAAGTACTCATTTTAACACCTACACTTAAACCCACCAAAGTTCAATGGCTATTTCGTTAGGCAAAATAAATGTGTCCCACATTACATAAATTATAATTAGATCTTTTTATACATGTTCCGGAACACGACCATAATTTGATGGTAAGATCAAACAGGAATGCTTGTCAATTTCTAAGTGGGAGCTCAATTTTCCCATTAAATCTTATTAGCATACATCCTTATTTAAACATTAAGCTAAGAAAGAACAAACATTACACCACAAGCTTCGATAAACATTCTAATTACAATTTCCTTCGACACAAAGTAAAACACATGGAAATAAAATAAATACAAGATGACAGATAGTCAAGTCTAACCCAAGATAAAAGCCTTTGAGGAAAACAAGACCACAAAGTAAATGTGTAATTAATATTTATTTAACAAACAAGCTTGGTGGCATTGTTGTAATGTTATTTGTTGGTGTGTCATCTCGTGCGTACTTCTTGGCACACAATAAACATAAATACACACGTATAAATAGACATACAAGTCGTTATACTGTACTTTCAAGTTGGGAAATCTCGTAAGAGTTGACCTAAACTTTATTTTGTATGGAACATAATGATAGTGGGCCCTGTCACATCTTTGGATGCAATAAGGTTGACAAAACACTTTTGGCAACTATTCTTGGTCTTGCTAATAAGTTACAGGCGGGAGATTTTACAATATATTATGTTGTAATACTCGTTGAAATAAAACTATTTTTTACGGATTTTATCGCGATTTGGTTTAATTTTTACATTTTTTAACTCCCCGACGTTTCGATTACTTTACAGCTTTCGTGGTCACGAGGCGGACTGCGGGCCACGAAAGCTGTAAAGTAATCGAAACGTCGGGAAAATCGCGATAAAATCCGTAAAAAAATAGTTTTATTTCAATGTGTAACATTCGCGTAACCATTTTGTAATACTCGTATTATTCTATTTTATGTATCGTGTAACGTCACTACAAAATTCAATATTCAAATCAGCATTCTCAATACATCCATTCTTTTCAAACGGATAGTAATGATCTCATCTATATAAGTGCATTTTTTTATCATTAATAATATCGAACCAAAACGTGCAGGCCGTTCCTCTGTTGGAAAGCGTGACGCCTGCACACAAACAATAGCAATTACACCCAGAACTCATGTAGACTCGTCACCCCACAAAATTGTACTTAAATAGGTACTGCTGTTAGTCCGCAAAAATAGAGGGCTTTGCGTATTTATAGGACTTACCACTTAGTGAGAACAACATGTTAAGCCCCGAATTACAAGGATAAATAATGATGAAGGCATTGCTTACCTATATAACTTGGCCAGGTTGTAATGCGCGTTGACATGGTCTCTGTTGTACTTGAGGGCTTGTAGAAAATGGTGCTCAGCTCGCCCTGACGCCAGGACAAGGGTGCCCAGGTTATTGTGGGCGCTGGCGTAGCTTGGCC
Source organism: Deilephila porcellus (assembly GCA_905220455.2). Classification (NCBI taxonomy): domain Eukaryota; kingdom Metazoa; phylum Arthropoda; class Insecta; order Lepidoptera; family Sphingidae; genus Deilephila; species Deilephila porcellus. Next base: position 15,226,392 of record LR999977.1, on the reverse strand, counting down.
ATAAGCTGCAAACATAACATAATAAGTGTCCTGCCTAATTTTCTATAAAACGCAGTTGATTTTGTTCCAAGGTTTCCCACAAACAGGAATCATTGTATTTTTTATTTTGTCAGCAGGTGATAAATAAAACCTCAAGAAACGAACATCACAAAGAGCACTGAGCATAAGAAATACAAGACACTGCATTGTGCTCGTCACAAGCATTAGATGGTTGGATTTTATGTAAGATTTTACAATGAAATTTCAACTTACTTTAGAGCTTCTTTGTAATGTTTGATCGCGTTCTCTTGCTGTTCTATATCCTTCAAGAAGTTCGCGAAATTGTAATGCAGTTTTGCGTTGTGAGGCAAGACCGACAGATCCGCTCTGAAAACATTAAATTTCCATCCATTAAGCTTAAATAGGTGCGAAATCAGCGCAGTGTAGAAAATTTGACATTCTAGAAACATCAGTATCTTAGTATTTAATTAAATTTGACATTCTAGAGACATCAGTATGTTAGTATTTAATTAAATTTATAAATAGATAATGAGAGTTATGTTAATATGCTCGTGGATAAGACATAGGCCTCTCAAATTACCCCTAAGTACGATATTTGGCTTTTTATATCCGACTTCAATGAGTGACTCTTCGAAGTTTGTCATTCTACCTCTCTCTATAGTATTTATAAACGATATTATATTTACAGTGTTGCAGTTTTTATTAGGTACCTTACCTTAGTAAAGTTTCTCTAGTTCTCCAATCTCTGTTTCTTAAATGAGTCCTGGCTACTCCAGCGGCCACCAGAACAGCGACACAGAGGATCAAGAACCTTCTTTTCTTGACACCACGACGCCACAGCAGCTGTATACCGTACGCTGTCAGAATCACTGATCCCACGCTGAAAATAATCGATGGATATTTTAGTTACACTTGAAAAGTAAATTAGATTGAGAAATTAAATAATATCCTAGACCAAGGCTGCGGTTAAAATCAGTAGTTACTGCGTGATAGTATCTATCTATACACATATTATCAGCCCACGTCAACCTATATGCTGGTTATAGTTCTCCCTTATTTGCACGCCACATTTTTCTGCCCTGTGCCAAGCGAATCCACTGTTTTCCTGCGACTTTCGCGAGTTTATCCCACCACCTGGCAGGTGGTCTGACTCTCAGCCGCCGTGACTCTCTAGTATAAAAATATTTAAACGTGTATGAGGTAATATTTGGTAAGGCTGCAGTCGAACTAACAGTTATGATCCTTCTAAAACCTAAGTAAGTTACTGATATCTTTCAAAAACGAACAATTAGACGAGTTTATTTATCTATTATACCCATTAAAAATAAATTATCTAAAACTACATATATTGCATTGTACAAGTATATTACCTAGGTATGTAAAGTATTCTTTCAGCTACCACGAAGCCGACTGTGACCAGCAAGTTAGACGCCGGCAGATACGGTATGATGAGCAGCATCATGCCGACCAGCGCTGGAGTGTGGCGTTGTAGCTGAAATATCAGAAATTGTTTCATTACGTAGTGTTGCATATACATGGCCTAAGCGTCCTCAATCGAACTCTCGGTTGTTGGAAGTCCTGTGCTGAGCTGCTGTTACTGATACATTAATAGTACAGGTTACTTATATAAAATATTGTATCCGTGTTGTAGGATTATTGGGCTTGTAATTCACGTAAACTGCGGGAGTAAAATTTTTAGTGCAAAGTATAAGTTTCAGAAATATCCTTACAATGTATGACTTCATGTAGAAAGTCAATTGTAAAATTTTAAATAAAATGATTTTGCTACAGACAGAGAAAAACATTTTGCTCCAAATCCACGTGGACTATGAGTCTATATATGTCTAAAAAAGGCATTAAAACATTAATCATCGTATTATAAAGTAGTTTACCTCCAAATCCACTAAACACCGGTACAAGAGTGCCAGTAAAACACACAGGGCTGCACAAGTAATGAAGTTCCTGATGTCCAACAAGCTGGTGATGAGTGAAATCGACCCCATTTGCCAGTCATGGCTCAGCGTCCACGGACACAGCAGTAGCCACCAGTTGAATGCCGCTAGGTAGCAGAACGTCATCAACCTGTGAACACACAACAATCACACACATAGTTCAGATTTCACAGTGAGAAAGTCTCGTGTCCTAACTGTATGAGGCACAAATATTTGTTTCGGTGCATGGATCAAACCTGCGGCCTCACGTCTCACCATATGAGAAAAATAGCGATGGACTCGCCTCTTATTACATCGTGAGACAGAAACACAAAAGGCGAAATATGAATGCCCTGGTAGTACCCTCTACCCTCTTGGGAAAAAGGCGTGAGTTTATGTTTGAGGAAAAATACTTCTATATAATTATTGTTATGTACCACACATATTTTTAATTTTTTAAACAATTTATAAAAACATCATAAAGGTGGAAAATACCTGATGATAATTACTACATCATTCGATCAAATTACGATGAAAAATGCAAACAATAATTGTGTACAATATTTATATTAGGTCACGTAGTTTTCCGCGTAGTTTGTGTTATAATGCCCATAACATAAACTACAAAGCTTCGTTATAAGCACCTAGATATTTTGCAACGGCTAAAATATTCTTCTTTTATACCTATCAAACCAGTTTGAATTAATTATTTCTCACACAATGAAGTGTTCACGGTTTGAATAGATTACTTCTGTCTATATCTTTATATCGTCATCATACGGGATCTAATTACCTGACAGCAAATGAGGGATGAAACGCTGGAGGATTATCCTGAGGAGAGAAGGCTGGCAAGGATCCCTGCAGCAGCGCTAGCCTCGCTCCAGCTAGGAACGCTAAAGCCGCTAGAAGTTTGGCTATCCTGGCGCAAGCACTCTCTCCTTTCCACCGCCATTTCACTGGGGACGATGATCTGTAATATGAGTTTAAGTTTACAACTCATTTTTAAAAAGATGTTGATATTTACTACTGAAATCCAAACAGCTGTTTAACTATTGTAAGAATAGACAGTTAAATTATATCGCTTAACCGGTAATATCACTAGTGAATTTTGCTAATGACGAAGGAATATCTAATAGTTTGAAGTATTTTTCTTTTACATATTCCGTTCGTTATGAGCAAAATATTTCATTTTTACACATAAACCCCTATCAAAATCACATTAGGGCTAATGAATACGGAAACTTTACATAGCAATTTCAAGGCATTTTTAAAATTTATTTGGTCCCATGGAGAAATAACAACTGAGGTGAAAACAACCAACCGCAGTTATTTAAAAACAATCAGGAAATAGCGTCCATACCTTTGTATGTTACTCCAGCATTTGTACAAATCGAGGGTAGCACTGAACAGCAGAGCAGTGAGTCCTGTTTCTTTCGCGAGCATGCTGAGTGCGCCCGCTGCGACGCTCAACCACACTCTGTGACATCCTGAGCTCCTGGAACACGCAATGTTACTAGATTTAAAACCAAACTTAGTAGCAACATAGAATACGAATGACCACCCGTTCATACTTCGTTCGAACATTACTAGAACACTAAAATCCTTACACTAGACATAACACCGATGAGTAACATTATAGACTATACACTGATTTCGCAGATAGATATGTTATATCAGAATCTAAGCTAATCACTCACTCACCACTACAACTCTTGTCACTCAGGATTAACAACAACGACACGCAAAGAATTGACACCACGCACTGAAGCTCAGCGAGTGTCCTATGGACACTAGACTTTGTATTTAACCCGCAACGAAATCAATCGGAATGACTATAAGATTTTGATCTAACGTCATAAAGTTGAACTAAATAGCTGTGTGGTTGATAACCTAATAATTCTGAGCATACCCATTACCCATCTAATATACGGAATTCTGATGAAACACGAACGTAGCTCCTATTTGAATCGAATTTATAAGAACCAAATCGCAAACAACGTTTACTTACGAGTATGATTAAGACGAAGACAAAAGCAATACAATAACGTTGCTAACTAATTAAGGAGTTAAATTATCCAGAATTTGACGCAAACTTGGAGTACTCGCATCGTCTCCGTACAATAATTGGATGATTATTATTCCAGCTACGTGTTTAAACGCGTCCAAACTCTGCTTTGCTTCTAAATCTAGTTTACCCGGGTAACCGTTCAGTTGTTTTGATATATTTAGACTGTTCTTTGGTGATAAATCAATTTCCGAGGATTGTTAAAGCTAACTTTAGAGTAAATATATTATACCGAGCTTTTGTTTCTTTGGTAATAAATTTCCTACAATTTAGTACACGAGCTCTGGAATTTAAATTGAATTTGAAAAATATCAAGCAATGCATAGAGTACAAATCACTATCCTTACGCTGATCTGGAACGTACGTGATGTACATAACAAACCTTTCCAATTTTTCTTCAAGGACAACAAAAGACAGACGAACAGCTTTCCTCTCGAAATTAAAAGCAAAAGTTTAAGAACGAAAATGTTTATTACTTACCCGTGATAGAGGAGGATGGAAGATAGAAAGAAGAAACACGCCAGCACATCGGCACGGCCGACAACACCAGCAACCTGCAACAACGGAAAAAATCTATGTTATTTCGTTTTATTCTATTCCTATTTGATACATACATATCTCGTACGTTATTTTTTGTTCTTATTTGGATCGTAGAAGGACACTATTGACTCTTTTTATTAAATCAAACTTTTAACGCAATTTTATGGACATAATGTTTCAAGTGGGTTTATTTAAAACGCTGAAACAAGGTACTCGTTAAATATTTATAACTTATTTTTTTGTTTATAAATAAATTTTGTTTTAAAACAAACATTCATTTTTTAAACTTATGGCCTGTATAATCTGCACGTTTTTAAACTATATCATGAATGGGAATATCTAGAAACGGGGTAATTGTAACAACGAACAAGAAACAAACAAAAGGCAACCTATAAATTAAACTTGCCATTTACCTAAACTTAGTGTTTATTCTGAATAATTTATATCTACATGGAACCGAAACATCTGAACTAGAATATCTAGAAATAAAGTAATTATTTTATCAATTGACAAGAAACGAAATGAAACGTAACGAATAAAATAAAAATGGAATATTTTTTCTTCCCATTTTCCCAGTATTATAGAACCAATGAGAAGGTGAATGGTGAAAATAAAATGTGTTTTAAATTGTAATGTCAGTGATACTAGCTAGAAAAAAAACCTTAAGAACGAAAGCGTCTTAAGAGCTATATTTGAAATCGTCTAATCCCGGCGGTTTGGGCTGCGACGAGTAATTAAATAGCTTCTAACTACATTAGGATATCGTTATTCCTTTCAAATGGTTCTGCTTTACGTTAATTGTCCATTACACGCATAATCTTAGCGGCGCCCGGCCTAAACTTGTCGGCGTAAGAGATAAAATAGATACGGACAGTTTATGCGTACTTTCACCCCTAGGTTACTACACTATTATTATATACAGACGCTGTTTACTTGATATAAACAGGATTTGCATAGTGGTTTGATTTAAACAGGATCTCCTATCGGTAACATATATTTAAAGTTTTATTTTAGTTGCACAATTTTATCAAAATGATTATTCTTATACAAAGGCTAAATTAAGAAATATTTTACTCAATTTACAATTAATAAGAAGATATAGTAATTATACAGGGTATATCAAGACCGCGACCGAAAACGAAGCCAGGTGGTAGTATTAGTGACTTCAGACACAAAGCAAGTAAAAATTTCGGTAATTTTTTACTTATCGTCGTATTTGGGTGATAAATACATAGTGTTCCTAAAATAATGATGTACACTTTTTTATTTTTTAAGACGCAATGGTACTTTAGGGTTAAAATTACTATTTTCGCCATAACTAGGTATTTACTACCCAACAAAGATTTTTTAAAAATTGCAAAAAAAAAATCTGTCGCTTATTTTGCGAAATTTTTATTTGCATTGTGTCTGTAACCACTAAAACTACGACCCGGCTTCGTTTTCGGTCGCAGTCTTGATATACACGGTATATAACCCATGATAAAAAATAATAATACAATTATAATAGTAAAAGATGCTGGGTATAAAACTAACAAGTCAAATACTAAAATTCGTGGCTGGAACCGATATTATAATTGGCTTAAAAAGTTCGATTTGTCAGTATGAAACTGAGGTTACAAGAACACAGGCTATTTTCAAAGAACACGCATCTAGCACTTTACGTTAACTTACCTACAAATTAAAATTGAATTAATTCTTTAAAATCGCTTTCATCTTCCCCTTGTACCAAACACTCATGAAGGTAAAAGGCAGTTTTTGAAGGGGAAACAGATAAAAGGCAGATTACCCGCAGTTTTAATATTTAATTAATTAACAATTAGACCCTTATCAGTGTAAATGGTTATAGAGAAAGTTACGTCTGGATGAGCTTCCGGGTGGGGCATTACAATTAATATTATACACTTTGTTTGTCGTAACTTAGTTAATAACACACCGTGTGTGGATATGAGCTGTGATATTTGGAATATTAATTTTATTATGCTTACCTACTTATGGCAGTAAATAATAATGATTATTTGAATGAACTGTGAGGTCATGAGACTTTACGTAGGTAGAACCAATATTCAGATTGCTTCCGAAGAAAATTTTAGATACGTTTTTTACTGCACGTAAAAATTCGGAAGCCAAAGCAGTTTTAAATGAAGATACATTTAAGATATAGCAAAAGTCAAAATTGGTTTAAAATATCTGTATACACGTTCCTATTTTAGATACATCGGATAATATAGGGACGACAAAAGTAAAACACTTTCAATTCACTACACCAATAACCCCAATTCACTGTAAATTCACAACATTTCAACCAAAAGGTAACAATTCACAGTTCACTTGAAGTATCAGTCTCTTTTAAAGACATCAGTCTATTTCGTTACACACTTATGTTTCAAGTGAAAGGTAGGTAGGTTGAAAAGTGTGAAACCCATAAAAATAATTTGTATCTTCAATATCTTACTACGCGCTTATATTTCATAAAATATGTCTTCACACAATACTGGAATTAAAAGAAAAAGAAAAAGTCTAGTAACAGACCGAAGCAGACCTTTTAATTTTTCTCATTACTAGCAGTAAGATAAATATTGTCTGATATGTGCGTTAATAATGACATTTATTTATTTAGTAAATGAATACGGAGGTGTTAATTAACTCGCTTCGATCCGCGCCGGCTCGTAGTAAACAATTAAACAATTCTTTGTTGACAATGTTGTAATGAAACAAACAGTTATTAATTCAACAATTATTTTTTGATCAAACGATAATTAATGGATTGATTGTGTTGTTTAGTTAATTCAATTGTTCAGTGTTAATTGTTATTGTCATAAATCTTATTTTCTTTTATTTATTGAGATGTCTGCTTAACTGCTATAAGTACCTACTATTATACTCGTAGTATTAATTTTATTATTGGTTTACAACTGCTTATATGTATTAACATCGACATTTATATCTACATCAGCCCTTATACATCCAAAGTCAGGATAGGGGCCTCCTATACAATCGGGAGTACGATTGAGAGGAGCTTAGGCCATATAGTCAACGTTGGCCTAGTGTGGGTTGGCGGACTTAACATACCATAGAAATTCATACAAATTGCTAAGGTTTGAAGGTTTCCTCCCGATGCTTTCCTTCACCGTTAACATCGACATGCTTACACATAATTTGTTTTCGAATCAAAATACCAGTCATTTTAATATTAAAGTTACCAACTCAACTAATATAAAGCAGTAAATACACGTATTACTTCACTCATAACTACATATGTATGTGGTATTATCCACGTCCTACATTTGACTCCTGACTCCTCAGTTGCGAGAAAAGCAATGTCTCAAAGCGTACCGCAGCTGCGTTCTAGTTTAATCAAAGCAGAACGACATAAAGTTCATAAGAAAACCAATAACTAGAGTTTCTTAGTGAAATGAGAGTGCTCACCTAAACCCGACTGATATAAATTGCATCGCACAACTTTTTAAATTAAAACCAAGCGCAAAGACAACTCTTGCAATCGGCCGGTTAATAGGAAAAGTTTCAAGATTATTGCCTCCCAATCGCCCACGTATATCGTTAGACTAGTTTTATATGCCTGCGCCCTGGAGTGCGGGTTAATAGCTTACTAACGCAATTTGTTACAAGGTAAATTAGCTTCAGTTGCGCAAATATTTTAGCACACCATTAAAATTTGTAGACAAAATGGATGCAGATCGATATTTAAATCATCAACCCATTTGCTTTAAATCAGGACTAGAATTCGCAGAATAATGATTGGAGATTAATTTATGCTGTAGCTACATTTATGAGCATTGATGGATTGGTTGGAAAAAAATTGCGGTGGCGCTCGAAAATGTGGGGCGTTGGTGTAACATTTCGGCAGGACAATAAGAGTACAGAAAACACTCTAATCCACGTGCTAGTTGTTTCATAAACCCCTTATCAACACCGAGCAAAACATCAACAATTACCGAGGTTTTTAAGGGAGACTGGTATGTCTTTACCCCATCGTCGCTATGAATATAAAATCATATAAATAAATAAATACACCCAACAGTCACATACATAGTCCTGACCCCACACTAAGATCGAGTCTAGTGTCGTGGGTATCAAAAACTACGAGAGACTTTTCGGTCTCACAAACACCCAGACCCGAAACAAGTACCTGTGGATCACACAAATATTTGTTTCGGTGCGGGGATCGAACACGCGGCCTCTCGTTTCACAGGCGGCGTTTAACCAACTGCGCCACGGAGGCTCTCATATAAGCATGTATGTTTTTTAAAGTACGTACCTAAGGCCCAAGGGTCTAAACAAAAATGTGTTTTCTTTAAAACAGACAATACTTTCAAGTTTATAACGGGAGTTATTATCCCAGAGGTGAAATTAAAAGTGAAATATTAAACATTTCCAAATTATATCTAAGTAATTGACGTCAACGAGTCATGATAAATTTGTTGCCTTGTTAAATAAAATGAATAATAGAAAAAAGTTTCACCGTTTTTTCCCTTAGCAACGCTCTTTCCGCTTGAGTCCATTTCTTCAATAAGAGCTAATTTTCGGATTACATATTAAACACCAACAGTTCAAATAATTTTCAAGAATTTAGATATTTTTAGGAGCAAATAATAAACCTTTCGAGTCACCTTTAGCGAGTTTACTATAATGTAAAGTTACTGTTTCGCCCGGGGCGGTGTCGTGAAACGTCAAGAATAATTTTGCTATTGTGATTCCGTAGGTAAGATTTCCTGTAGCTAATCAATCCCTATCTTCCCAATTTTTTTCAGTGTTATAAATAAAGAGACTTGTAAAATACCTACGACACACATGAATTGTGGTTTGGAAATGAAATGGTTAAAATTTAATCCAGAATTTGTTTAAAATTAAGCATTTTACTTCATCGGTAATGTTCTAACAAATTGTAATCCTAAAATATCAGTTCCCTTCTATTTTCCTTAGAATAAATATCTGCAATATTCGCAGAAGGTTCAGTGATCGATAATAATCTATTATTTGTAGAGAGGAAGAGCGAAGTTGCGTCTCGTATTTTGTTAAAGGTACGAAAATCTGACGGTTCAAATCTGATTTGCCGCTGATCCACGTTTGTTTGTGGCGGGTTTGTGTCGGCTGTAATGGTGAAATCTTTTGGAAGTTGTGTCTGTTCGTTGGTAATTGTAAATTACTAGTCGATACATACCTATATTTGTTCAGGTAGTGGTAATACATACCATAGATAAAACGATGTGTATGTAAACAGTATGAGGGTATCAGGTTTCAAATAAATTTTCGATAGCAAATGAGCAAGCTGCTCATATTTGATGGCAAGAGTTTACTGTTTTTATCGAATTGTTAGAGCATTGTAACGATTTGTTTGTACTGCCCAATTATTTATTGAAATTGTTCCTGTCACTACACGGATCCGACGGAGTAAAGGAGTTTTAGAGAATTATTTTTATAATTACTTAACGAACTCAATCCATGTATTAGTCACATAAAAGACATTACAAAATAAATAAACCATTTCTCTATTTTATTCTCTGCCCGTCCTGAGTATTTAGGATTAAAGTACGAGGGAAGCCGCGAGCATGGCTTATTTGAAAAATGTTTTTCCCTGAATAAGACCCAATTAAATTTACGAAGACGTAGCTGTTTCGAATATTGGATGTAGCATTTTGATGATCCGTCTTTTCGAAACATCAGGGGAAGCTTCGAAAATATTTATATGATTAGTAGATATTCTCAAATTCAAGGGAATTATTTTAACTTTGTTATATTTGTGTTGTCTTTTTGAATTATTGAGATATTAATGTACAAATATTTATTTGTTTCTGAATTTCAATCTCGATATCAGTGAAGTACGTTGTAATTTGATTAAGTGTGGAAAAGTGTACTTCTGGAAACCTACCCTTGTAATAAGAGTATTATAAAAAAATCATGTGTATTTTTATTTAATAGAATTATTTTTCTCAGAGAGATTGTAATTATATCGTCCAGGTCTACAACTTTCATCATTCATTTGCCTTTTTTTTTTGTAAGCATAGTTTATTAAGTGTGTAGAAAATAATATTAACTTAGTTAGTTAGTGATCTAGATTATTCGTATCCGTCAGATAAACTACGACCGTGTGCAATGTGTTTTACCCTCTATTTAAGAGTTATGAAAATGTGCTATGTTCCAAGGTTTTAAAATGGCTAAGAGCCTTACCAAATAGGTATAGCCTTTATGCAGCAACAACAAAACAATCCTTAGGATTATTCAGATCAACCACTAATAACTAACCAAAACCAAAGCATAACCAAGCACTAGAAACCCGACAACCAAAACCACGAACTCAAAAACCATCTAGCTTTAATAACCATTAATATCGTTAGTAAACTGTAATCCATTTAGGCTCGGGATACCACTATGAAGGAACAATGTGTGCCCGGCACGGAGTTGTGAATTCAATCAAGCGAAGCCACCGCGACAATAAATGTTCAGCTTTTGTTAATTACGCTGCCAACTCGGAGTTTGAGCTCAACAATGAAGTACGTAATTCTGTTTACTACTATTTTGCCGGCGTCGAACTTTGTTGGATGCAAATCTGGGGTGCGGGAGAAGGGAGGAGAGTACAGCGGTTTTGTTTTGTGTATTTGTAGTTTTTGTGTGTCAGTCTATGAGTGAGTTAATTGGCTTGGTTGTTGTGCTATTAGATCCTGGATATGACAATTGGCCCTAGAATAGATACTTTTCAGTGAACTTGCAGGTCAATACAGCTAAAGTTGAGACAAAATTCAGCTTGCGAGATGTTCGTCCATAACGTTTTATACTTTGTAATAGCTATCGGGTGCGATCACATTTAAGTTTGGCGTTTAAATAAATATACTCTACAAATTATTTTAAACGTAATGCATTTGTTTGTCGGATATTGATATACACCCTGCATAAGATGTAAAACCCGACCTAGTTATTCACGACAAAGTTGCACGTTGTTCCAGCTTAACCTGCGTTCCGGGTAGACTTGCATAATCTTGCCAACGGGCGAGAGATAATAATTTCCTACCTATCGACACTATCTAGACTACAGCGCACTAATACTTAGTAATTACTCTATCTTACTAACTTTTGTTATAATATAGCAACTTAAGAGCAAGAACAATGGTATGTAAGTCCGCCAACCCGCACTAGGCCAGCGTGGTGGACTATATGGCCTAACCACTCTCAATCGATTCTCTCGATTGTAGAGTAGGCCCGTGCCCTGCAGTGGGACGTATATGGGCTGATATAGATAGATATAGAAGAGCAAGAAAACTCAAAAGCATATCGCTCCATCTTAACCGCTTGCACCAATTCCCTGTGCTCGCACGGTGTCGATACGATTTTGCGCGGATCTCTAACTGCTTTATGCACTTTGGCGCGGCAAAGATAAAATGTGACATCGCTAAAAATGGATGGCGCAAACTTTTATACCGCGGCCCCGGGTCGACCCGCCGAGTCTGACGGCGCTAATGCCTGTTATAGATGGTGTATTAAAGCGATATTATTACGTTATTGTGGATTGAGAAATAGGCGTGAATTTTGAGATATTTGTGATGTTTGGTTTGATGTTATAAGATTTGTATCACGTATAACGGTAGGTGCTTCCTCAACAAGGGTCAGGTCAAAAGTACCCTGAACCTACGAGAATGCATGAAGAGATTGATGAAAGTGGATGAAGCGAAAGTAATATGTCAGGATCGAGCTTAGTGGCGATCCATAGTCTCTACCTACCCCTATGGGATACAGCGTGAAGATTATGTACGTATGTATTGGCTGTCATGTTTCGTTCAGTGAGATTGTCGGCGAATACTCTTTACTTTTTTACGTATTTTCCCTTCCTTTCCCCTCTTATTATGAGGAGTCAGTAATGCACCTATCATTAAAGTGTAGATATATAATAGTGTGTATAGCGGTAAGCACTTATCCTAACTAATCACGTGGTCGCCGTACCTATGCAGTCAAAAAACTTCAGAAATAATCATTCAAATACATTGTCGCTTTATTTATTCTAAATATTTACACTTTGAATAATATAACTTTGTAATATTTTTTTTAATTTTCACCTAGTGCATTATTATCAACAATTTCGCATGAAATTGCGATAAAGCCTTTACGTGACGTGTAATATGATGTGGAGAAATGTTTAAATAGTGCCCAAAATTTAGTCTCACAGTTTATCATCAGCCTTTTGGTGCGTTGCGTTTGTGGATTATATTTTAAATAACTTTGTATTAGTAATAGGTATCTTTATCAATTTGCACTAAGCTTGTTGGTTTGTCAATGGGTTAACCTTTATCTATTGACGGAGAGGCTTGTGTCTAGCTAACTGACTAAAAGCTCAATATAATGTTGTTATACTATAACGGCCTTATTCATAGACAATTTATAAACCTATTTTAGTTATCGAATGTTTTTTCTTCTTCGCTCAAACTGAATTCAAAAGTCGGTCGTAAAGGACAAAACATTCAACTAAAATAGGTTTTAAAACTGTCTATGAATAACGCCGTAAGTACGTATCAAACTAATTAGCTTAATAATTTCAACCAACACGATAACAATATATCAATGTTCACCCCGAAACATTTTATATTGCTGTACAAATGTCAACGAAATCCTAACAATAATACGTTGAGGTAGGGTGAAATGCTAAAACAGCACTTTAAAGTAATAAACAAAGATGTCTTGGTGAAAAATCCTCGAAACAGCACTTGGCTGGTCCCGCAACAAGTGTTATTGTTGCGCTAACAATAGTTGAATCATAATTTTAAATTGGACCACTGACTCCCAAGTGCAGTCTTTTAGTTTTTTGCCCACCGTTGCGGATGAAAGGGGATTTTTTGGCAAGGCAATTTCAAGAGCTGCCCATTTTTTATTCGGAATGTTGAAATTATTTTTGACTGGATAATGAAGACGATGAACTCGTTTCGACTGAATGGAATGTCCAAGTATTTTTAGATTAGTAGAATGGAAAAACATTTCAATTTGAGAGCTAATAAAGTGCTTTTTACTGCGAATGACAGACTGAATAATTAGGCTCGCGACATTATTGGAACAAACCCAGCTCGCTCAAACTACAAATTAGTAATTTTCTTAATAATTAATAATCAAATCGCACCGTAAAAACTCAACCCATAAAAGCTCCAAAAATAAGTTAATCCAACTTATCCGGCTTCAAACTTCAAAAATCCATGGTCTGGCCTCCCCGCAAGTAACTTTAAGTGGTTCAAAAACTCCCTTCCGAGGTGTCACTCGGATGCGCTCTCACAAGGGCCAGCTAATTGCCGATGGCTTAATTAATCCTCAGACCCTTGTCTTTTTGACACTTCTTCGGCTGGAAGCCTGGGAATGAAAGGGTAGGCGTTCGAGTTGCCAGTTTAGTGGAAGCTTGAATGGGCTCGTGATTGAATTTGTAGTGAAATGTACTGTTATGTCAGGTCCTAGACTCAAACAAATATTAATTTGGAGAAAAAATAATGTAATACTTTAAAATACTTAGTTATAATTTTCTGTAGCTCATTTTCCTCTAAGTGTTTGTAAAACAAAGGTTTCTCTTTTTACCACTATTCACTATTCCCTACGTTAGTACCTAAATTTTTTGCCAATTTTCCAATAAATTTTAATCGACTCCTATTATCTCGCATAGTATTTCGTAACGCCATTTTGAAATAAACATTGATCAGTAAATCGATGTATTAATGACAATAATATGATCATTTAACGTTACTTGGTAAATCTTCAAACAAATTAGTTGCCCAACACAAATTTGAAACCGATATTCATGCAGCTCATGTGCTAGTCGGGTCAAACGTTATCTATTATCGAGCAGGGCCTAGGCCGCCCTGATGGCCTAACTTTCAGGAGGTAATCATGCTTTACACCGCACGTGACATCTTCATAACTTTGCGGGTCGGGTACTATGGAGATAAGACACCAGTACATGTAGACTAACATATATGGCCTAACCACTCTCAATCGTACTTTTGATTGTAGAGGAGGCCCGTGACCTGCGGTGGGACTTATATTGGCTGATACAGATACAGATGTAAGTATGCGTATGTCGAGAGAAAAATCTAGATTAGGACCGAATTTACTGAATTTACTAGATATTAGCCGAAACTAACAGACCGATGTGTAAGTTTTCGTAGTAAATCCATGAAAGTAAATTTAATACGATAATGGTGATGGTATTAGACTAGAAACCACCTTTTTTACACCTTCTATATTTTATATTGTTACAGAAATTTAATAAAACATGTATTATGGTGTGAAATTATTAGTGGTCAAATGTTTCGACGAAAAGAAAATATATGATTTACAGTTTTTTAAATAGTTGTAGAGAACTGCTTTTACGATCGATCGATGTATTCTAGTAGAACAAGGCCAGCTATAAAACAGATCCTGCCGATTCGAATCGGGTCTCATAAAACCCGTATCCACCATAGAAGGGAGCAAGATTCTGCCGTCCAAGACGCAATTACGTATAAAATAATATCCCCGAACATAAGTATTATAGGGTCCGGTGAAACGATAAGGTTCGATGCGGGGACCGCGCCGGCCGAAACGCGTAAACTTTTGATACGCCGGCATTATGATATTCTATGAGCAGCCCGGACCCAATCTCGGTAATGGGACCAAGACAATAACGACATCGGTCCGTATTAAACTTGTATTTCATAAAGTTATTGCCATTTGATTAAATACACAAGTTCGGAAGCAATTTGTGTGAAAGCGTCCGAGCATTTTCTCGTTAGAGGCAAGTTTGTTCGGATGGAAGTTTTCCGAATTGTAATTTTCGCCTATTATTCGAAGCCTATTCATTCGCGACAGGCATTATGTAATTATGTGACATGGAATTGTGAAGTTATAAGAATAATTCTAAGAAATTAAGCGGAGGTAATTCTTAATGTATTAGGGGAAGTGCGATTTTGATTATTTTCTTTTTAGGTACTTACGTTTATCCATCATTAATGATTGCTTGCCTTTGTACATACCTGGAAGTTTTGTAAAATTATTTTATAGATTTGTCAAATCTATCAACACGCCATCGTGGCCTAATTCTTGCAATCCCAGATAAGGTCGCAGCCGAGTAAAGCGTTAACATTATTACAAAGCCAAAATTTATTATACTATTTTTGTCTGCGCTATATAAAATTTTATATTTTTACTGCCTCGACTGCCTCGGTGGCGTAGTGGTACTACGGTACGACTACAAAGCTGAGGTCTCGGGTTCGAATCCCGGGTCGGGGAAAGTGATATTGGGTGTTTCTATTCATTTTCAGCTCGGAGTCAGGAATTTGTGCCCGATATGGCGATAGGCTTGCCCCCTATCACATCATGGGACGGAACATACAAGGCGAAATGTGGGTGTCCTGGTGACACTTCTGCCTACTCCTTCGGGGATAAAGGCGTGAGTTTATGTATGTGTGTAAGTATATTTTTATTAGTACGGTAGCTATGGGGAGCACCCATTGCATAGACATTTAAGAAAAGTCATATGAGGAGACTACTGACCTGAACACTCCCTGCAAATGCCGCATGATGCACTGACACACCAAATCACAATGTCACAAACCTTACAGTGAAATTCGTAAAATAATTAAAAGTATCACCTACTGAGATGTTTCTTGTAGCTCAACCCGCGCCGAAATGCCGGTCGATGCGAGGCGGTCCAAACACAATGTTTTGTAGGCTACCTACATATGACATGATAAAAAAAGGCTGAACAATTTTAAATTTTGTATGAATCAAACACATGGTAAACTATTACCACCGCGAATGAAAGAGGCACGAGAAGGAAAAAAGACGAGAGGGACAAAGAGGCACTGGATCTACTCCAGTGATCTCATTCATTGAACACAAACCAACAGCAAAACCGTACCTTCACGTTGGTAATACATAAGACAGTGGTACTCCAGCCTCGGCGACCTAATACTTCCATAGTCCAAGGCCCACACTATGACTTCTTTTAAACCTACACAAAATAGAATGTTACTTATTCAAACACGTGTGTGTTGAAACCCGGCTTCGTTCAGCAAGCAATCAGCCAGTGTATTACACATGGGCTCGATACGGCCCTCCTCATACAAAATGCATTGAAACCAAGCGAATTTTTGTGCCCCGTGTTGTTCATTACGATGAGACTGTACGCTGGTGGATACAAAAAAGAATTGATACTGACATCCCAAGCTTGTACGGGGCTTGTGTGCTTGTTCGATATGTTTGTATTATTTTGCCTTTGATTTCACCAATTTTTGAGCGACTGTGCAAGTCGATTGAGGGACAACAACACACTACTCCAAAATAATATTTTGAGAATATTCGAGAAGGCAAACGGGAGTGGAGGACGGGGTATTATAATTGGGACTCCAGCAATTCTACTGATCCAGCGAAACTCGGCAGCAAAGTTGTTACGTCAAATTGGTTTTGTATGAGACAGTGGTGCCGCTGTCGGGCTGGCCCTTTCATGCTGATCGATACTGGCAATCACATATATTAGAAGTTTCAAGGTTGAAATAAAGTAATTAAATGATTCAATTCATCAACGAGTGGTAGAAGGTGTTCAGCCCGCAATTATACAAATGCAGCATGGGATAGGCTCAAACCGGCAAACGAGCAAACAACCTGATGGTAAGTGGTCACTGCCGCCCGTGAACAACAACAAGGCTGGATCCACAATCATGAATGTGTTGCCGGCCTATCCAATTGGAAGAAGAGCGAAAGGGAAAATGATGGAAAGAGGTATTGGGCAATCTCACTCACCCAAACGAAACGCGACAGCCAAGCTGTCACTTCGCGTTGATTTTCTGTGAGACAGTGTTACCGCCCGAACGAGCCTGCCCATTCATACTGAGTTGCTTATTAAAATAGCGTGATTCTACCACTTCCACTTGATGTCGACATATTTCTTCTTTAGATCAGTCTATTTACTTCAAAATTTCTCCACTTCCCAAACTTAATACAAGATAAAATGAAAACCCTTCCCCTTAAATGAAAATCGTTTGTAATGAGTTTTTCTAAGAAGAGGTAAATAAGCTGCCGTCCATCACGGAAACGAGGATTTATACCCCAATTAAAATTAAAACACGATATTGTCGTGTAAATTCAAACTCGACCAACTGTCCGCGGGAACGGATTGGGGTAGAGTTACACGCTGTTAATCAAAAGGATTTTGAGAAATATTTTATAGAGATTTTAAAAGAATTATTTCCTGTTTCGGCATTGATAAGTTATAAGACGAACTAAAGTTGAAGGAAAAGTGTCAATGATTTATGAGTTTTTAGTGTTGTATTAAGTTTGGTCAGATAGACTTTCGGTTGCCCAATAAACTGTCAATAAACATGCATTTCTTATTTTTATTTAAACACTGATAACGCATATATGTTCTGTAGTTTTTGTTCAGACGTACATAACTTTCAACCAGGTAAGCCAATTGACCGTTCACCTTTCCTTTGATAAAAATTGAATCGGTATGTATGAATAAATAAAATTAATAAATACACCCAACAGTCACATAGACAGACCCCACACTAAGATCGAGTGTTACGTCGTAGGTATCAGAAACCTATGAGAGACATTTTGGTATAACAAACACCTAGAATCGGAACAAATACATGTAGATCGCACACATATTTGTCTCAGTACGGAGATCGAACCCGCGGCCTCTCGTGTCACAACCGGTGTCTAACCAACTGCGCAGCGGAGGCTGTCCGAACTGTAATTGGCGAGTCTGTATTGTTACACTATTCACGCAGGTAATTACGTAGGTATTAATATTTCATCATATTTTGTACAATAAAATGCTTTTTTACATCAAAACAAACAGACAGTTTCATTATTAAACAATTCATTGTCACCGTCATATTGTCTTGTCGAAATTCGTCACATTACGAATCAATTAATCAATCGACAGACATAAATCAAGTGGATAATGGGTTCCGGGCCGATGATGGAAATTTCATATTAACGAGAAATCACAGCGGTACGAACAAGTGTGAATTTCACGAAAACATTAATTAAATCCGAACAAAAGTGGCTACGTAGTACGTACACGTGTACTGCATGTCGGATTGCTGATGTCCACTAATTATTTGATGTTAATGGACTCCATGGACCAGTTTTATGTCCGATATTCCCTTATCGCTTTTGTTTAAAGATTTTGTTGAATTGAAATTTGGTTTTATTCATGAATTGATCAGCTTTTGTAGCAGCTTCGTGCTATCGATGTATTGTCTGTTAATTCCACTTGAATTTTTTAAGGCATGACTTTGGATTAACCAACAAATAATGATATAAGCAATAGCTTATAACATGTGAACGTCTCGTATGTTAATAACAAGAAATTCCATTAAGATCAGAGGATGTTCAAGAAAAATATGTATGAACATTCATATTCAATCGTCTTTCGTAATACTAAAATTCCTTTGTAATTAAAGCAGCAGCATTTTGCAGATTTTTCTACCAACAACACAGCCCAATATAATCATTCTTTTACTAAAAAGCACCTATCCGAAAAATGTAAGGCATCGAGGCGAATCCTTTACAAAACCCGACACGACCAATCTACTGTCGGCCATTGATAGAGCAATATAAAGGAGGCAATTCCTGGCATCGAAACTTTTTGCACAATACAAAAATAAAGTGGACGGCACAGCCATGGCTCACTTGCTTCACGATTTTTTGTTTAAAACTATTCTGGGGCACCCATTATTCATATGTTGAATTGATTCGAGGTTTTATTATTATTTATTGATGCCAATGGATGAATCAATCATGATAATTAAATATAATATAATGGTAGAAATAAGTTAACGCCGTCTAAAGGTAAGTAAGAAAACTAGAGGTAAGACGAGCGTCGGAAAATTAAGCCAAGATCAGAAATTATAGACGCGAAACTTCCAAGTCGGTCTAATAAGCGCCACCCTGACAGGTGCGATGTCAAAGTCATTGCTCTTGTTACTAGCGAAGCTAAAATTGGAATAAATTATAGAATACTAGCTGCCCGCCCCGGCTTCGCCTGGGTGAAGATACTTTTTGAGTATTGTTATGCGTATTGACTGTTTTATATTTAAACTCAATGTGACTGCCCTCCAATATACTGCTTTTCCCGCCTCGTCCCGTTATATCGCGTTCTGTTCCGCCTTATTCTGTCCCATGACTCAAGGCATGCAATCCTATCCTCTCCTATCCCGTGTCATCCCTTTAAGAATGAATGAGTAGCAAATATGTATATTGGAATTCCTTGGTCATCCCACGAGAATACTAGATTTTGGAGGATAAAGAGCAGCTTACGTGTTAATCCAGGGTGTCAAATTTTATCAAAATTGGTCCAGCTGTTTAAGCGTGAAGATGTAACAAACACACAAACTTTCGCCTTTATAGTATGAGTAGGAAGTAGGATTCAAAGTTGAACGACTGGTATAGCTTCTAATAGAATGAAAATTCTTATTAATGGTACTAATGCAAATGTGAGATTTTTTGTTGCGTTGTCATGGTTTTATTACTGAACCTATCATTACACGCATAAACGTTGTTTGGAGTACAGAAAAGGGAAATTCCCCAGGGATATTACTCGTAGTTATTACATTGAAAGCCTCCTTCCAGCAGTTGGTTAGAGGCCGACTGTGAAACGAGAGGTCGCGGGTTCGATCCCCGCACCGAGAGATATTATGTTCAAGTGTGAACCACAGGTATTTGTTTCGGGTCTGGGTGTTTATGAGACTGAACAGTCTCTCGTAGCTTCTGATACCCACGACACAAGATTCGATCTTAGTGTGGGGTCAGGACTATGTATGTGACTGTTGGGTGTATTTATTTATTTATTTGATTAATGCAACCTGTATCGACTAACTAATTTAATCGATTAGCAAAACCTGCGTTAACGTCAAAGTCAGGCAAAAATTCTAGTTTAACATATATTAAACTTTCCATTCCACTATTCGCAAATAAAAAAATCACAAACCTATCAACACGTTGTCGAAATTTTGAATGGAATACATTTTGTTAGGGCGATGTTCGGCCGCGTTCCAGTTTTGTCGCAGACATGATGGATGGCGTCTCAATTACAGCGTTGTATTGGTCGCATGTTACAAATGACCAGTTTGATGGACTTGGAGATTAACATATTGCAAAGAGAATCTAAAAACAGATTAATAGTTATTTTTGATTATAAACACTGCGGTATCCTAGTTGCTTCGCTCTCTTGAAGAATTAAATTTTAATGAAGTGAAAAGGTGTGGATGTTTGGGTCTCCAGTTATCTCTTGGAATTAAAGGAAACGTGATTACAAAGTAAATGTTTTATGCTTTATCTGTTTGCTATGAGATAGTGGCCTTCCTTGACTAAGCCATTACATTCATGCTATCCTCGGGATTATAGCGGCACCCCGTTCCTTACAAACAAATATATTACCCATGATTGTCGTTTTCACATTTGTGCAATGGCCTGTTTCAGCCGGCTATTATAAACTAGTTTAACTCTAAACTAATGTACCGAAATACAATGGACATAAACATTCAAATACTTGCGTCGTGAATTTTAAAGCAGTCATTTATATTTACGGTTGACAATCTCATCTTATTCTAATTTGACTAGTCTTCAAGTATTCCAAGCCATGAGATTAACCCTCCCACGTAAATCTCGTCAACCCGTTTCGCTTCAAAATTTTCATAAAAACGTCAAACCTGTATGAATAATTCAGAACTACACCGCGGATCCATTGTACTTCTATCATTTAACCCCTAAATGGGAAATCGTCGGTGTCTAAAAAGCCCGATGAATATTCATCGGAGACAAGACGCGGTGGGTACGGAACCTTTTATTGGATCACTGGATCGTGCTTTTCCTTTCAAAGAGCGGCTGAATGTTTCCACGTCGGTTTTTAAAGTTCTATAGGAAATGATTCCTTTAATGGAAGATTTGTTTAAAGAGTAGAGGAAGAAAGGGGTATAAAAATAGCGCGAAATTGCATGAGCTGTCTGTAAATATTAAAGATGAAAGGGCGATATAAAATCCGACAATACATCAGAAATACACATCGATATATTTTTTGTTATAAATGACATTTATTGGCGCGACAAGTACTACGAAGGAAACACTAGACACGTCTTTCCCGGATTTTCCACCATTGTGTACGGTAGTGACTTTTCAGACGACTAAGAATATTTAGTCTGGTGGTAGGTCTCTCATATGTGAGAGGCCGCCTGGGTAGGTAGCACCGCAATGTCTAATTCTCCCGCCAAACCGCAGTGTAAATGCATTGCTGTGTTCCGGTTTGAAGGACATTGTAGCCAGAGTAACTACTGGACATATTGAGACTTAACATTTTATGCCTCAGGATGGCGAGCGCAGTAGAATGCCAAGTATTGCCATGTAATTCATGGTGTTGTTTGGTTTCCTACCATCCATGAGCGAACGTATCGCTTACTATCAGGCGAATGGCATGCTCGTCTCGCAATAGACCGCAATAAAATTTTTGGTGTTTAATAGATACTTCTTACATTTTGTGTACAACGATCAGTAATACCACCTGAATACTTTAACAGCAATGCCCTTAAAGCCCATAGTATTCACTGTACATCTTCGCATAATTACCGATTAAATTAACAAGTCTATTCGCCCACGGTTCTTTTGTTAGATATTGATTAACAAGTGTGGGTTTCATCACTGTAATTAAAATCAATTTATTAATTGGCTAATATTTCGGAACACTAATTGCTTTCTTTATTGGGTTTTAAAAACTTGAGATTGATACTGCTGTTATTTTTTTATTTGAAATCGTAACTATTGAGCGGACATATTGATATGTTTTTAACAAAATATATAGCCAGTATCACTTAGCATTATGTTACGATAAACCATGTATCCAAATCTATTCAGGCATTTAAAATAAATTTTGCAATAAAGAAACCCACATACATACCGTATACATATTATGACTTATTACACAAAACTTTTGGGCAGTTATGTAAAAAGAAGTATAGGTCTATATCACATCACGGATATTATGACACAATATTAAGAAAAATCCCTTAGCGTAATACTATTCCTCTAACCCTCTACTTCGAACTCCGTCATCTCCTCAAAAGAAATACCCAGAAAATAACTAAAAAAAATCGCATCACATTAACGAAAATGGCTTCTTAACAATAATTAAAACGATCCTTTTGTCTCAACGTTGCAAAGGGTGACCGAGGCTCAATCGGGCCATTCTCATTTGGAAACAAATTTAAATACAATAAAACTTAATTGGCTCATTGTACGGTAACAATAGACAGGCTGTTACACGCCGCTTGCAAAACGACGAGTAAAAGTACACCCGCTCCAATAGTTATTATTTCAATTGAATTAACTTTATTTGAGTCTCGATTGTGTTTTATTGTTGGAGGGTTTTTATTTACTGGTATTTTAATATTGCTATGGTTTGAGTGAGTTGGAAATACACAAGTCTTTGCGTTCTTGTATTCGATTCTAAAGGTGTTTGGTTCGCTTTGGATTGCATTATATTCCTGAATACATCGATTTCTCTACGTAGGCACACGCCACTAATCTACCGCTTTTGTCTATCGTTTTACAGTAACCGTCAGTGCATGAAATCCACTCTCTATGAGGCGACTTATGATAGGTCTCTTGAAAAGTGAAGAACCTTGAAATAACAATCATCATCATCAAACACTAAGTTTCCAAAATCTTCAAATTCTTTCATATTGATGAAGGAAGTCATTCCGTCCTACCTAATTTATATGAACAGACCAATTTAGGCTTAAGTATGTCGTTTATTTAGAAGGCCTGATAGTTGCTATTATATGCTGTTTCTATAAAACTAGATATAACATAAAACCCAATAGCAAGTTCAATGTTGCCTAAAATCGAATATCAAAATGAGTAGCCTCAGCAGTAGCTATCGCGTTAGTATGCAAAGCAACTTGATATTGCTGAATAATCCCCGAGCTAAGCATGCAATTAGTTTGACTGACGATGTTTTCATTCTAAACACGGATAGTAACATACATGTACTTTAACAGGGATGCGGAATTGCGTTAATTAATTTAATATTTACGTACATAAGCTGCCTGTGTAGGCAGAACATAGTTTGCTGAATAATTTCTGCCTCGTAATCATGTATGCATAAAGTGGATACAGAATCCATTTTTTATTGCCTGAATGACGAGACGAGCATGCCGTTCACTCGATAGTAAGCGATCCGACCGCTCATGGACAGTAGCAGAACCAAACAACACCATGAATTACAAAGCAATGCTTGGCATTCCACTGCGCTCGCTATCCTGAGACATAAGATCTTAAGTCTCAATATGTCCAGTGGTTACTATGGCTACAATGCCCTTCAAACCGGAACACAACAACGCATTTACACTGCTGTTTGACGGGAGAAATAGACATCGCCGTATTATGTACCCAAACGACCTCTCACATATGAGACCTACTCTCCTCTTTATTTAAAAAAAGAGATAATTGCTATATCTATTACTCTTCTGCCTGCCTCACACTTAGATAAGGTTGGTGCAACGTTACATTCAACCATGTTGCATAATGATCTGGCTAATATTTAATCTTATAGTCGACTGTCCCAGCCCAATATCAACACTTTTGGAAACAGATTTATTCGTCTGCCATGCTGGCCTAACGCGGTTGGGGTAAAAAATATGCTTTCGTAAATGGCGTCGGGACTTGTCAGGTCTGGGGGTTTTCTAACTATACAGTGATGCGTGGCCTAGGTTTGGCTCTCAACTTATAAATCTGGTCAATTATAGAGAGATAACAGCGAGAGTATTTATTTATTTTCCATCATATCTGTTAGAAATCATATTTCAGACGAATTATTAAACCCACGCATAAAATAAGCTGAACTGGTAACATAGTGTGCGAGTTTGTGGCGTTAAAATTTATGTTGGAATTAATTATGTTAAAATTCCAATTTAACATTGGAATTTTATTCATTTCACTCTATAAAGCGATCAACTACTCTCCAAAACTATCTCTTGTAAATGCATCTCCATAGCATTAGCTTTACAATTTCGCTTTGAAAATCTTCAAATTTCAGAAACAATGCCCCGCAAATGAGTGTTTAATAAAAATTTCAGTCAGGAGTCTAGAGTTTGTGCGCTCTGTATACAATTTATAAATAATTATTGCGTCTTGTACCTTCTTTTTTTGTTTACTCTCAAAATATTTGTTGTCAGTGCTTTATTTATGGAACGTGTGCTTTGTAAAGGAAGATTTTTGTCTAGATATATTTGAATGTTTTGTCAGTCTTGGAGTTGTTAATGTTGGAACAGACAAACCATCTCAAGGGATTCCTCACCATATGAATGTTGCTGTACATTTATCCACCAAAATTCAATCAATGTTTAGCATATGTGCTATGCTGCAAGCTAGCTAGGACCCCGCGTGTGGAGGTTAGCACCGTCTTTTATAAACATCCACATCGGAGGAATCGCCATCAATGTGTCAGCTATCCTTTCAGGTTGAGGGAAGAAGTGGATAAGCAACAAGAAGTATTTTAAACCACACCTTAATTCCTAAAACTTTATTAAAGTAGCTTTGCATCTAAAATCTCTAATTATTCAGCCAATATTAACCAAGGAACTTTTAAATTCTAAGCATAAAGTAAACGATTCTTCATGTTTTAGATTAAGTCTAAGTCCTAAAGACGTTGTTGAAATCAAGCACTAGTGTTCTCTCACCCCTATTTATATCATATCTTCCCAGTGATAAAGACTTGGTAATTTATTCATTCATTTGCGTGGTTAGTTGGTCGTCTAGCGCCACTATTATTAAGGTCATAAAGTTCTTGGATTAAATATTCCATCCATTCCTTTCATTGGGCAAATGTTGGACCCGGCTCATTAACAAAGAGAATTATGAATTATAATTAATGGATAAAAAGAATAGAATTATTTTAAGTTATTTAAAGTATATTATTTTAGGAGGAATGGGACGAACTGCTAATATGATGGTGGATGATTTCGTCTGATAAATAAATATTCGATGTTACGATGTTACGATGATGAAGTTACGTACCTAAATAGTTATTGTTAAATATAACTTGTTTTAACAGTGGAAGGTACGGCGTGACCTTTTCGACAGTTTTTTCGTTAGTTTCAAAGATTTGAAACCGTATTTACCGACTAAGGAATAACCAACTCACAAATGAATTCGCAACAGTAGTAAAGATCTAAGTCTTTGATCAAACAAAGATTCAAACAGATCGACGATCGTAAGTTGGTTAATTGCCTGATCATATAAGGCAAATTATCATTCTGCTACCAACAAACACTTATGTTGCAAATATTTCGCATTAAGTTAAAGTAAAAGAAGCTTAAAATACAGTAAATCGCCAAATTCCCTCCCATAAGGTCTTAATTTCCAAATCATCTTACAACGAGAGCACATTCAAGTCGGTACGTTCTACAAGCGCTAATGTTAGTTAATCAGCTCTCGACGTATCAAAAAGGTTATTTCGTCGACTGCGCAGTAATGAGGACTAGAATTTTTCTGCAAAATAAACATCTCGTTTATTTTCCTCGTACATTTTTCTGGATTTTTCAAGTAGAGCGTCATAATAACAACTTTTTTGTGATTGCATGATGTTGTTTGGTTATTTACAACAATTTGAACTATTAAGATATTCGTAGCTGACTCAATCCCAACGTAACTTAAAATCAATACATACATGACTACGAAAACTCAGAAGTATGCCCTGGGATTCAAAACCGCGACCACCGTCTAGTCAGCCGCGTCTAGTTCTTTGATATCAGTACCCTCTACAATACTAGGTTTGAGACTTCTTAGAATATTGATCCTTTAACTTCCAATCCGCATTAGCATACGGCAATCACAAGTCCCTCCTGATTGTAGTATGTACTGGTGTCAGACACCGCTCAATTAGTGTCGGCGCTATACACGTATCTACCTGCGCGAGTAATCATCGAAACTCGAGGCCTTGTATTACAAGGCGACTGTATTGGTATCGATTGTTCGAAGGTTGCTTCATGTAAATGTAATTCAGTAGGATATACAGGGTATATCAAGACCGCGACCGAAAACGAAGCCAGGTGGTAGTTTTAGGGGTAACAGAGACAATGCAACTAAAAATGTTGCTTAAACTGCGATGGATTTTTTTTTACAGTATTTTAAAAATCATCGTTTTAGAGGAGTAAATACTAAGTTTTTGCAAAAATAGTAATTTAAACCCTTACATACCATTATGTGTTTAAAAATAAAGCGGTGTACGTCATAAATAATTTTAGAAAAACTATGTATTTATCACTCAAATACGACGATGAGTAAAATATTACAAAAAAAATTAGACGATTTTTTTTTTGTTAAATTTTTACTTGCTTTGTGTTTGATATCACTAATACTACCACCTGGCTTCGTTTTCGGTCGCGGTCTTGATATACCCTGTATAATATGTGGGAATAGTTCCATTTGGGTCAAAAGAAACGGAGATTCGTTCGAATTTCTTCAATATAAAGTCATCGTCTTTATTTCCTTCTTACGTCGTTTTTCCGTCGTGCGTCGTCTTCGGCTTTCATCGTCTTCCATGCAGTTCTCTCATACTCCGCCCTACTGTACTTAAACACCTTAATCATTCATCCTCCAACTATTTCCATCGTCAGTGATTTCATTCGACATCTCTTTTGCACAATCACGTTCCATATCAGTCCTTCGTCAGAGGTTCCGTTCTACTCATCTTTTACCATTTTCCAACACATATACGTATACAGGGTATTACTGACATATGGTATTTAATTTAAGTCACATGTTCCTAAACACCCCAGGTAACATTGAACCAAATATGAAAAGAAACTGGTTGTTTTGTCAAAAATCGCCATTTTAATTTTCAAGACTTTTGATCAACCCATTTAGGTATGAGTCTTTTTACGCCTTGGGTAAGTTCCCGAACCGAGTTGAAGTTCAGATAAGCGGTGAAAAAACTCGTATTTATACGGGTGGTCAAAAATCGTAAATAAAATAAAAACACTTTTTTCGCCAAAAAAGTTTTTCAAATTTTGTACAATTATACCTGGGGTAATGAGAAAAATGTGGGTTAAATTAAAAGTATACGTTGAATTAGTTTTATTTACAGTGTTTTGTTCAGAGACTGAAATTGCTGATCTAAAAATAGCAGGATATTCGGCCCGCATAAGATGATCGTTCACGATTGTGGAAAAGTGTTATAGTGACCCACGCAGGTGTTAATGTAGAGTTATCTTCAATTAATGATGTACCTATATCTACGGTAAAGGTTTCCTACTCAGAAGAAACTCGCAGACATATAAACCTGGAAGCCAAATCTCAGACTAACGATTCATAGCGTGGGTGTTTACGTCAAACCAATAAGGCGAAATTACCTTGTAATATTCGTTACTTAAAAATATTATATTACTCGGTATAAAATATTCGACATGAAATTTTTCGGTATTAGCTGTAATGTAATACAAATTGGCGTAAAATATTTTGGTTTAATACAAATTATTTGATTTATTTATTACACCAGGCGTTGTCCCGCCAATGTCAAGATCCGCCTCTTTATTGAATTTATTCAAATTCGCCTGATCTTCTGGGGAATTCGATTGTAAGAATAATTTCTCTTGTATTGACGAGTTTTCATATCTTATCACTATTATATAAATTAAGCATCGTGTGTTTTTGAGTTATTATTTTTGAAATTGTTTACAAGCTATTTTTATAGACTTATCACGTAATTTCTTTAAGTATATTTTGTAATACAATACAAATTACTTAACAATGTAATTTGAATATTTAAAACTTAAACACACTTTCATAAAAAAAGATATAGAAGACAATGTGCCACTAACAACTATTACTTATACGTAATTATTATAACAATAAAAACAAAAACAGCAGCATAACAAAGAAATATCCGCCCATTAATTACCCGCGAATCCGCAAAAAAGAATTATAACAAAGCGAAAAAAAAAACGTACAAATCAAAGCGGAACAAACCAGCGCCCCGTTCGGCTCATCACGATCTTAATCCACAAAGAAATACTCAACAGGGCCCGATTACTTTAATACACTCAGTGCTTAAAAGAAAATTGAAAAAAGAAAACCTCCTTGGATCCGTCTAATTCCCGAAAAAATCCCGGGACACAATTAGCGAGTGCCGCGCGCCCGGCCATTAGACGGCTGAATTTCTGGATCATTGTTTTAAGAATCCTGAGATGGAGTTATCGGATAAGCTGTGGTGTGACGGGGACGGACGGATTTCACTTAAAAGGATACCTACGGAATTTGTAATGGAATATTCGTTAGGTATTGTCCCGGTTAAGGGAACGTTCGTGACAGAAACTGTCGTGAAGCTTGTCCCTTGGTAAAGTTTTGAGTCACCCTAAATTATTTTCCTCCCACTTCGTATGCAAGACAGACAACGTAGACAATAAATGACGGCGCTGTATCACAAATATAATATGAAAATTACCTATCTACTTGTGGCCCAACCACAAGTATATCAGAGTAATTACTTAAGAGTCGGAGAACTCAGCATCTAACCAAATATATCAAAACAGATTTACTCTGAAAATGAATAATGCAAATACTCAACTGAAATAATTAATAAATAAATAACACCCAACAGTCACATACATTGTGCTGACTCCACACTAAGATCGTGTCTTTTGTCGTGGGTATCAGAAGCTACGAGACACTTTTCGGTAAATAGACTACTAGTATTTTATAATTAAATAAATCAAAACATTATAAATGTTGTAAAACAAATAGCCATAAAACTTAAACACGTCACAAATAAATACTGGACAGCCTCCGTGGCGCAGTTGGTTAGACGCCGTCTGTGTAACGAGAGGCCGCGGGTTCGATCCCCGCACCGAAACTAATGTTTGTGTGATCCACAGGTATTTGTTTCGGGTCTGGGTGTTTGTGAGACCAAAAAGTCTCTCGTAGTTTCTGATACCCACGACACAAGACTCGATGTTAGTGTGGGGTCAGGACTATGTATGTGACTGTTGGGTGTATTTATTATTATTTATTTATTTATTATACTATGACGTCAGCTAAGAACATCTTATCTCCGACAGCCTAACTCTATCTGAAAACTCCACATTAGTTGCAGACGTTGTCGTGAAGATGGAGTGACGTCACCTATTTTTATATTAAACCACGGGTTCCTTTGTATCTAGGTCGCAACTCGCAGGTCAAGTGTATGAAAAAAGTTTCTAGCGGTTTGAACACTCTACATAATGCCTTCACAACGTAAGTGGTCATTTTTAAGAACAGCCTCTTGTTGCTAGTCTGATGGCTATTGTAGCCTCGGATGGCGAGCGGCGTTCTAAAAAGAACACGAAGCACTGAAGCACACAGAGCTAAAAGGTTACTATGGGCTTGTTCTTGGTATGGATATACAGGGTATATCAGGACTGCGACCGAAAACGAAGCCAGGTGGTAGTATTAGTGACTTCAGATACAATGCAAGTAAAAATTTCGCATTAAAAATCGTCAATTTGTTTTTTGTAATTTTTAACTTATCGTCGTATTTGGGTGATAAATACATAGTTTCCTAAAATAATGATATAGACCTCTATAATTTTAAACACTCAACGGTATGTAAGGGATTTAATTATTATTTTCGCAAAAATTAGGTATTTACCACCCAAACAAGATGATTTTTTAAAAATTCTAAAAAAAAATGTTGGCTGTTTTGGTGATTTTTTTTATTTCCATTGAGTCTGTAACCACTAAAACTACCACCTGGCTTCGTTTTCGGTCGCAATCTTGATATACCCGGTATACATAGAATACGGTAAAGAAGTATAATTCAGTTTAGTAATTTATGCGGCCATTATACACATACGGGCTTTTATAGAAAACTCACTTTCCACTCTTTCTGACTATTCCGTCCTTTTATACTTAACATCTTATTCATTCTCTAACTCTTTTACTACTTATTCGTCGTCTCTATCACATAGCACGTTCCATATCGGTCATTCTTCTAACGTTTCATTCTACTCATCTTTCATCATAACATTGAAATCGTACATAGATGTAATAGTGAATAATTTAAAATTATTTTACAGTGATCCTTCGAAGTTTTTTAATAATGTAAAAGGACTTAGTTATGTTAAATAAATAAGCAGACAATAATCTTAGCCATATTTCTCACAAGTTTATCGCTTCGGAGGCGCTTTTAACGCTCGCTTATGACGCTCGGGACGCTTTAGAGCTGTTTCAACATAACAGTTGCTGTAAAGCTGAATAAAACATTGCAATGGATGATTTTATTTTCCTTGGTAAACAAAATTATTTAGGCGCGGGTATAAAATCCGCGAGTAGTTTGATCATTACAGTGAAAGAGTGTAATGCGATAGAATAAGAATCATTAAGGTTTTACCCACGAAATATAATATTGTTTTACATGAGCTTAGGATTGTCTGTCTGTCCATCACTTTAGATTGTTCAATAAATAACAATAGTGAAACTTCACATAAATTTAACTGTCCTAGAAATAAAAGCACACATAAATAATAAAGGACGTCTATTAAAAGACATAAAAAATTCTGGGAAAACTAATTTATCAAAGAATATTGTCCTCTGTTTGTGAAAGGAGGTTAAAACGGTCGGGTTAAAACACACATAATTATCTTTAGACTTTGCACGAGATGTAGCTTATGCTATCTTCTAATACAATCTGCTTTCCACAGGGCATATTTTCACCTTAAACCTTAAGTAATGGTGGAATATAAATCAAAATTAGCGTACTTTCCCACCGTCCAACTAATTTCGGCTAAGTTATTAACTGTGAAATCTGAATTAGTTGGAAAATTTCTAGGTATTAGACAATTTACGGAGTTTCCACCGGGGCTAGGTCTTCGGGGCAGAAACGTATAATTCCATGATTTATTTCTGTTATGACGTGGGTTCAGGTTAATTACAGTAAGATTATTTCGTATTCCCTAAGTGAATTGAAATGATGAATATAATTTATTTCATTTCGGCTCCAGGCTTAGAGTTTAATTCCATTAAAATACGATTTCAACATTTATATTTTAAAATTAGTTTCTAGTTTTAATACTGGGTAGTGACGGGCTAAAATAACCTCAATGATTGTCGGCCATCAGACGAGACTCGCGACTAAAATTGAAACGAAAATAATTTTGGAATGTATAAAAACCCTTTCATGTCGTGCTGCAATACAGATATTCATAAAAAATCAATCACGTCGATTAATTTCTTTTTAGGCAAAAAATAACATTGTTTTATTTTATAGGGAAAATTTTGTTTCGTTCGAAACAGTTTTTTGTGTAAATATAAGGTACTAGCGGTCTGGCCCGACGTTGCCCGGATGCAGATAGTTTTTGAACTACTAAATGCAAACTATATCAAGCTATGGGCGACTTAAGCATCTTTTGAGTATGATTCTTTTCTAGGCGAATGTCGGTAATCTGTATACAAATATTTCAAGGTTTTGAATTATTTCATAAGTCCGGGGAAGCCTATTGAAGTAGGGTTGGACGGGGCTTCCTTCATGGCAGTCGCAAGTTCGTAACGCAGGGGGACTACTCAGTTTCCGAACTTAATTAATTATAACTTAAGTAATTATATTGTGTGTATTGATAGACCATTATTATGCACTTTAACGGCGAAGCAAACATCATGAGGAAGAGCATGCCGTAGAGATTTACAATAATAATTATATTTATTTACCAAAAGGAAATAACAAAACCTTATTTCTTAATAATAGTGACCACTTAATACGCGTGCTAGAATTTATATAGAATGTGAAGTCTTCTAAGCCGCACTAGGCCAGCGGGTTGGACAAAGGCGTTACTCCTTATAATTGTAAGCTAGGGCTCTGCGGTGGGACGTCATAGGCTGAATTTCAGTGACCTCTCATGTGGCATTGTATTTATTCCCTATGAAGAACACAATACCGGGTATCCAGACTGCGACCGATAACGAAGCCAGGTGGTACTTTTAGTGATTACAAACACAATAATGCAACTAAAAATTTCGAAAAAAAGCGACAGATTCTTTTGTTTTTTTTTTTTGTTTTAATATAGTTTTTGGGTAGTAAATACCTATTTACTGCTAAAATAATATTTAAAGCCCTTGCATTCCATTGCGTCTTTAAAAACAAAAAGGTGTTAAAGGTGTTATTATTATTTAAGGAAAACTATATTTACCATCCAAATACGACGATAAAATTTACCCTTTTTTTGAAATATTTAGTTTGATTGTGTCCAAAGTCACTAATACTAGTCCCCTGGCTTCGTTTTCAGTCGCAGTCTAGATATACTCTGTATATTTTTTTTATTAGCCCGGTAAAACTCTTATTCACTGCTCATGGTTACTGCAGTGTTATCCAAATACGATACCCATCTGCGAAATAATAGTTATCAATAGTTATATGATATAAAAATTACACAATAACTAAATTATTTATTGAAACTGCACGGCGCAACGTTATTGTACTAAGAAATTTATGGGTATATTGATCGAGTGTAATCGGATAGTGATGGATGTTTCGATAGCGCGGATATTTATATCTGATAATATTAATATTAATTGGTAAATCGTGGGCAGTTGGATATTTATCTACAGTATTGTAGGTCAGTGATTCATTAACGATGTGGACGTGGCGTTTTTAACATACGACAAACATACAGATGTGCTACAAAATAGGCTTTACAAATATAGATATTTCGAGTATCTAACGAGGTATTTTGGTGTATAAAGAACACTGTTTAATCCGCGGGACATTTTCCCGTTTACCTTTTTATTACCAGAGGCTATATAGTGCTATAGCACTGCACAAATGCCTGAAATGTAATATTAAATCAAAAGTACCTATTGGGGATACTGAACAATACCAAATATTAATTTAATTTATTTTTAATTCTTACCAGTACCCTATCAATCAAAAACCAACATACTCAATAACAAAGATCGTCCCAAAACATAAAATTAATATCACAAGAAAATGTTCAAATTACCGCCATCTATCGACTTTTCGCATCACTACATCCACAATCCGCCGTCTTATCGGCGTGTCAATGTCACTCACACCTCGACACGTGAATAAAATATGAACAAATTAATCCCGGTCCCGGCGGGCCACACCGGGATATTGGATTTGTTCCGGGATACAGCGGTTATCAGGTCAGCAAACGTGCTAAGGAATATGGCAGGAGGCGGGAGATTACGCGGTTTTAAATATGTCGAGTTTGTATAACAGGATTAAATAAATTATTTAAATATGTTAAGGTTATGGGGTAAGCAGACATGTGAGAAACAGATTATTAATGTATATTTTCTGTATTATTTTATGATTATTTCAGAACGTCTATATTACGATATGTAGATTTTTGATTGATTCGATAGTTGTCTAAAATATAATTCATTGTATATTTTTTAAATATACTTATTATTTATAAGAGACAGCATATTTTTATAACATTGAAATCCATGTATTTTTTATACAATATATTAATTATAAATGACAAGATAGATAATTTTGGATTTTTAAAGGAATATTGAATGTCACAAATAAATTAAAATGTCAGTATGAAAACAGTAGAAGGAACGCAAATAACAGGAAAGACATAGTTGTAATTTATTATATTTCAAATGAAGAACGACTGGAGCTTTCATTCGTAATTAATGAAAGCTCATTCAGTATTGCCTCGGATCACGCACATCTTAAATTTTTTTTATTTCCGACAAAAATTACACGGAACTTTATTGAAGAACTACATACAATAAATGCCACATTTATAAAACTATTTAAAAAAGAATACAGAATTTCTACGGTATGTAAGTCCGCCAACCCACACTAGGCCAGCACGGCGTGGTGGACTATATGGCCTAACCACTCTCAATCGATTCTCTCGATTGTACAGTAGGCCCGTGCCCAGCAGTGACAAAAATGGGTATATCTAGACACACCCAGATATAATAATTAAAGATATACCTTATTCACATTTTTCAGTCCTGGCTATTAAAAATAAATATCTCTAGGTAACCTATTCTTTAAATGAATTCTGATAGTACATTGTATATTACAAGCCCCAGTACAATCACAAAATTTATTTGAACTTTGAAATCGATATGTATTTGAACCCATAACAGTACGGAAAGCCATAACGTCGGCGCAGCTATTTGATAGTCGTTAAAGGCGATGTTCGGGTGTGTTTAATTTAGTAAAATGTGCATTGGGTTCGATAAACGTCCGGAAATACAAGCACTTTATCATACTAAATGCTTCCTAAGCGTCTGCTGTAATTTCTAATATTGAACATATTTTGCTAGATTCATTTTGTTTAGATTATACTTGTAGAAAGACGGGAGAAGTGAATTGTTCAACTGATGATACGTGTTGCACCTACAAGTAAATAGGAAGAACATATACTCGTAACTTATAATTAATAAACATAACATGTGTATTGTTCCCATCATACAGAGACATTAGGTGCTATAGGGGGCGAGCCTATCACCATGCCGTTCAAAAATGAATCCTACGTAACATTTGTGAGGCTTTTCAAATCGAAAATATCATCCAACGTGTAATACCCTATCTGGGATTCAAACCTATAACATCACGGTTTACTGGACAAACGCTATCACTTACTAAAATCAGTTTTTATAAATAAATAATAAATAAATAAATACACCCAGCAGTCACATACATAGTCCTGACCCCACACTAAGATCGAGTCTTGTGTCGTGGGTATCAGAAACTACGAGAGACTCTTCGGTCTCACAAACACCCAGACAATGACAATAATGAATACGAATTGTGTCTTCTACTCTTGAAAACTCAGGATGAAATACATTACCCTTCTACACTATACAACTATATGCATCTATAAGTACCAACGTACATTACAGGATGTTTAGTTTACAAACGGCTGCAATTTCCCCACGCCTTACTGTCGACGGGAATGACAAATAGCATCAACTCGGCAGCCCTGAGTTATGTGTGAATCTATAAGCACGTTTAGTTCATAAACGCTACGAGTATGATGACGGTAAATAGCTACTGTTATTTATTGAGTACGTTTGAATGATGTATATTTATTTTGCATTCTCAATCAAAATCAAAATAAACTTTATTCAAATAGTCTTTGACACGATCTTTTGAATTGTGCAGAAGAAACGGCACATGAAACTCCCTCAGCAATACGAACTGTATTCTTTTTTTTTTCTTTCTCGCATACTTAGGTATTTTGTTACTAATGTGGCTTTGGACTACCGTTGGGCAATAGATGTTAACATGTAAACATTATCTCCCACTTGTATGCCCGAAGGTAAAGGCAGCGGTCGCTCTAGTTGCACCCACAGTTTCGTCTTAGTCGTTATGATTGGCAGAGCGTTTACAATTCGTCGCCCCGTGATAGACTGCCATTACGTTGGACCGACCAAAATATGAAGGCTGCACTTAACGGTGCCATGCATGAATGCGCCCACTGTACATATAAGTATGTTAATTTCCGTAATATTAAAATATAATAATGCTTAAGAACTAAAGATTCGAACTTTCTGGACTTATTGCAACGAAGAAAACTACAAATAAATATGAAAATAAACACATTCCCTCCACTATAGCTTAAAGTTTCTCTCCATAAACTGCCATACAAGCTAAGATAATCGACTAACAAATTTCCATAGAACAAAAGGCGACATACGCTTGCCAGGTACCTTGCCCCAACTTCAACGGTGTCTTAAATTTCAGAAGAATATTCTAGAGTGTGACAAAACTCAACAATTTCTCGCTCAGACTCTTCGCACGGTCTAAAACTGTTAAGTTGGGACCGCCCGATTGTTCGCGAGTTTCAGAAGCTTAGGTCAGCAGCTCTCAACATTTGTTGTAGCGCTCTTCAGTGGTTCGCTGTTTGGAGTACTTCAAATATTATAATTGGCTTTTGTTTGGTATAGTCTATCTACTGAGATTCTGCATTAGGCTGTAGCTTATAGACCTAATCAACCCGCTCATCTAGCTCATCTAGCATATGAGTGCCTGCAACTATTAGAATTGTAAGATAAGAATTTCGTTTAATATTCATGTTATCGGTTTAATTAATGTATCACATAAATTTCTAATTCACAAAGGTTTGAAAAAAAAAAGACGTTTATTACGTTTTTTATTTTTATTACGTTTATTTACCCAGATAAAAGATCAATCCTGAAACCATTATAGCCAGCATCAAAATGTACTTCCTAGCCCCTACCCCAATAGATCGTGAATTTGAAAAGGCGATTATTAAGGCGCAACCTTTTAAATGTTGAGAAACACAGGCTAATGTGTTACGTGAAGAAGTTTCAGACTCCACTGTTTTGTTTCGTTTAACTATTAGACTTCTATCTCAAACATCTGAGTGGATCCTGAAATCGTTTTAAATTTAATATACAAAACAAAATACGATTTTGTTTTAGTTTTAAATTAGTTTATGTTGTTTTGGAAATAGTTGTTTTTATTTACATTTAAATTGCTTTGCTCTTATTTTGATTAATGCAGGCTTATTTTGATTTAGTGCTAATCTGGAATGCTATATTTAATATATAACAAGCCGGCGTAGAGTTATGTAGAAATTGTTCCGGCAATACCATTTCCGGACAAAACTTCACTTACCATTCGATACCATTTTGCCGGCTTATGGTGGCATTATAAAAATAAATACAAAATATTCTTTCTGCAATACACAATGAAAATATATAAATGTTTTTTTCTCTTACAGCAGCAACAGTAGTCCCATATGAATAGTACAATGTACATGAATGGCCTGGCTATTGATCGTCGGTTAGCAACCGAACTGGGATTAATTCCGGCGCGTCACGCCATAAATCAAGATCAGAGTTTCAAGTAGATTTTATCAGTTTAATACAGTTTGAGCCAATTAAATTGCGGCGAGATGTACTACACACTGGTAGTTCTGGTTAATTAATTTGATATAGTTTAGCTGTAGTATGGTATCGGGTATGTAAGGTAGGTAAGGACTTATGAATGCCGGATTCTATTTAACGTTTTAATTATGTAATTGAATTATTTGGCTTGTAATTGAAGGCTTTAAGGAAATATCGTTATTTACCACGCTGCAATAGGAACAGTTGGTAAATTTCACATACCTTGATATCTTTGGCTAGGGAGGTAATTATCCTCATTATATTCTCGTGTAGCCCATAATGAACGCTATTATACCACCGATACATTAATATTTGACGCAGTTGTACAATACTGTACTCAATTGAAAAGATCGTAAATTAATATGTGACCGATAGGCTCGCCCCTTATCACATCGTGGGACCGAACATACAAGGCGAAATGTGGTAGCCTTGGTGGTCTACCTACCCTTTCTGGGATAAAGGCGTGAGTTTATGTATGTATTTATGGTATGACTGCTCTTTTACTTATATTACAATTACCTACTAGATTGTATAAAGGTGGTGAAAACTGATATTTCGGTTTATTTCTAGTCCTACTTAAAATGTATTCAGTTATACTAAATTCAGGCTTAATTGTAATTTTGTCCGCATACCGGTGTTGTTCTTATTGTTGGAATAAACTTGTATTATTATTTTGTGGTTTGAAAGCTCTGTAAAATGTTGCGTGGGAGGCAACAAGCAAAAAGGAACGATGACCTTCAAATTATTGGATCTACAGAAACAAGACCAAGGGAAAGCGGTTGATGCTTGATAATTATCTGTGAGAAGATTTCATTGCTATTATAGGAAGATGGAGATATAATCGTAGAGATCCACGCTTGTGATGCGTTTCAGATTCATCCTATAGTCTGTGGATAATAGGTTAGGTTGGGTTAGGACCATTCCGGAATAGTTGTGTCAACTGGCGAAACATAGCCATGTCACATAGCCATATTGTGTCGCTTGGGTTATATGTTATAGGTTATATGCTCTTAAAATCAGGTGGATCAAGTGAGAAAGAAAAACTATTTATTAGTCACAGGCGCAACGTATACAATATGGTTTATAAAAATGCAATAATAATAAAAAATGGCTGGTTGCGGCTGAGGTCGATAGGTGTCCACTCAGCAAAATGTTATGATGTGGTGCAAATCACAACATCTGATTTTCATTTTCAAGTCATCTCGTGCCCGTGTTTATAAAATACTTTCAACTATAAACTATAAAGTTTTACGTGTTTAAAATACTTTCTTGATATAACAATAAACTGATTGCTGAATAATGGATGATGTTAAAATGTTGGCAATAAAATAGTTAGTACATTATAATCGTAACATACCTCACGTCTTTCAGCTGTTCCATTTTTACTCGTATAATAACTCGTAATACAATAGCTTGAGATTATTACAAAATTTATTTGTGATTTCATATAAATTTTACACTTAAAGTTGAAAAATTATGCAGTAATTTTCTAAACAACATTAGCAATAAATATAAAATATCGCTTGAAACAATTTTTTCAATTTCCAGTTTTAAAACAAACATAAAATTCCGTAGATACAGCATAAATAAAAAGTGTAAAAGATTTTATAAAATCCACATACAGGTGAAGAAATCTAAGTGCTTTCGTGATATTGTAGTGCTTTTAGTGGCCACTTCTGGTCGCGGAAGCACGTTCCCGCCGATAACCAGACCTCCAGTTGAAATACTCGACATTTTTAAAGAATTCCTACTTCGTTGCGAAATAGTTTTCCATCTTCGCTACGTTTGAGGGAATAAAACTTTTACCGTATTTTGTTTTCGACACACGTGAGTGGCATTTTTGTGGTAATTAGTGTTTCTGTATGTGGTTTTATAATAGCAAATATTTTTCGTTTTATGTGGGTTCTAATAATACATCCACTCGGGGATTTTTACCTCATTATGGGCGATATCTTCTGATAAAAGGGAAGAAACGCGCTGATTTGCATTTCACATTGTAGTTGTTAGTATTGTCGGCCGCTTACAATCTTTCGATTATCGTTTGATGTTTTTGGCGTCCACGATGTATACAAAGCTAAGCGCTCTGTAGCCCATCAAAGTGTTGCTATGGATGAAGATATCTCGCCCTGCAGTAGACCTATCAACGTTGACGATCCTTTAAGATCGCCTTTTACAAGAGGCAAAGGATTACATGAATAAATTCTTATAATTTAACCACAAGACATCAAGACATTAAGCCCTGGTCTGACGAACGGTACGTGCGGCATTGCGGCAAGCAACGGAGTTCAAGCAACTAAGGAGGTTTCACAGATAGGTTTCACTCTGCGTAAATCCGTTGACCAATGGGAGGGCCGAAACTTGACAACAAATGTTATTATGACAATTTTGCATTGAAGTCTTCACGGGTCTCCATGACAACGGATAACAATTATTTGAGTTCAAAAATATATAAAATTATATAAAAAAATTGTTTGTGCGTCATTCTAAACGAAGTCGGTAAAAAGGCACATAAGACCATTTTCTCAAATATTGATACGTGACATAATTAGTTTATATTTTCTCATGTAAATTAGCGTGCTATTAACTATATTATTTTATTTTTTCTGCTAATAAACCTATTCTTTGATCAAGTTATATTTCACTGGACTTGTATAGATACCTACTCTTAAATTATCGCCGATTGTACCGTAATTTGATAAAAACACATTGTATTATTATTAGAAAATAAAATAATTTTGTTATAAACTATCACAAGCAAAACCTGGATCAATACTGATGGACACTTTTTACAATAATCATTTAATTGTACTTTTTATCTAAATTCACAATACGGAGCTCAAATAATAGACGTAGGTATAGGTAGGTAGTTGGTATACAAAGTTGATACGACCGATGGGCATTTTTTTAAACTGCATATACTAGGTACCATTTCCAAGTTATGTACTAAAAATCAATTAAATAGGAGCAGTAGTTTAGTCATAAATGATTTTGTAAGTTTTTGCGCCATTTGAACACGATGTAGCTTTTCTAACAGCTGATTACGTCTAACGCACAGGTCAAACACCTTAAAACGATAGATCCTACTAAAATCTACGCGCTGTTGCCGCTCTTACACAAATCACATAAATAAGTACAACTAAATTACTTAAAAAGTTGGCGATGCAAATACGGAAGCAATAAATACACACCTGCACTTTCATTACGAGAGAGACAAATCATAGCAAAACATCCCGCGCGTAAAAGAAATAGAAATAGGTCAGTGTGTTGCTATTGCATCTTAACAAATAAAAATTGTTTGCTAAAGAAATTGTTATTTTAGTGCGCCGTCGCGATCCTTTCGGAACGGATGTAACACGGAAGCTCCTGCGCCGCCGCGCCGCGCCGCGCCGCTTTGATCTTGTCGATCTCGCGCCGACAATTGTGATTTTGTATTGTTATTGTGGTAGGACACGTAATTAAATTGTGTATGTGTATTGTGTTTGTAATGAAACTGTTTAACAATGCCTCGTGTAACTTACACCGCGTCAGGATACACTGGTTGGTTTTAATTTACGGCAAATGCCATAGAAACACAGCTTTAGCTCTGCGTACATACCGCGAAAGGTATGGTGACAGCCACAATTGCCCCAGGAACTCCCGCACAATAACATTGGCAGTACAAAGAATCGAGAC
Organism: Deilephila porcellus; assembly: GCA_905220455.2. NCBI lineage: Eukaryota > Metazoa > Arthropoda > Insecta > Lepidoptera > Sphingidae > Deilephila > Deilephila porcellus. The sequence goes on along the minus strand of LR999977.1, from coordinate 15,185,289 downwards.
AACAAAAGTATAGTGCGGCAACAGAAGGGAGTGCCAGCGCAGCAAATACCCCCTGCTTGGGAAGAACGAATTTTAGACCTAAAACTACCTTCAAATCTACGTAACTACGCGCGGTGCGCCGGCGTCCCGCCACGACACGACGATAACACACGCCCCGCGCGACGTTGCCAGTTCAGTTCATCAATGGTCAGTGAAATTTATTTACAAAGGATGGTTGCGTTTTACTCTTATTTGTAGACTATTTAGTTTGCTTGAAACAAACAAAATCTCATTTTTGGTATTATTAATTTTTGTGCCGTGTCGAATTAATACTAAGGACGTATAGTATACGTAGTGTAATTTAATGCCCATCTGTCGTATCAACGCGGTATATGTATCTGCACAACCTCCAGCACATCAGCAGTTCTTGATCCTAGGTTTAACTTTATTTGCATACATGAACTCACGCCTTTATCCCAAAAGAGGTAGGCAGAGGCGCCACCAGGACACCCAAATTTCGCCTTGTATGTTCCGTTCCATGATGTGACAGGGGGCGAGCCTAACGCCATATCGGACACAAATTCCTGGCTCCAGGCTGATGATGAATAGAAAAACCCAATATCACTTTGCCCGAGCCGGGATTCGAACCCGAGACCTCAGCTTTGTAGTCGTACCGTAGTACAACTACGCCACCGAAGCAGTCTTAAAAAAATATCGCACTCCGTTCGCACTGGTTCGCACTCTGTAAATGTAAATGTCTCTGAAATATTGCAAAAATCATTATTTTGATATGGAAGATGTTATATATCTCAGTACATTTGTTGAAATCCGCAGCTTTATCAAAAAGGAACTAAATAGTAGGAGTTAAAAACAAAGAATCGTCTATTTCCCTCCATTACAAAGTGAAAGACAATTAAATATTGAATTGACCGCTCAAAAATACGGGCTGGAGAAGCTAGATGTAAAGCAACACGGACTAATATTAACAAGGGTCGTATGGTACAAGCTGCGAATTTGCTTTCTATAATATGTACGGAAAAATTTAAGAAACATTTTTCAACTGTAATATATTATTATAAGGCGCTCATCGTATGAACTAGTGATATTTTCCTAATTGCTCCGACCACCGTACACGAAGGTGGTAAACTCGTCAATGACACATGCAAATATTTCGTGTTTCTAATATCGGTTTCCAAATATGCTTTCGAGCAGGGTAGCATAATAGTGTTTGACGGCAAGAGCTGATTATTTCTTGCTGGTGGATATTGTAATTGGATTTAAAATTGTAATACATCAGATGCGTTGCGGTTACATTTTGGAGCCCATATGAAAAAATATGGGCACACTACCATCGGAGATTTGTTCCCTTTTATTATCAAATGTTAATGTGTTCTTTCTATCTTGATATAAAACACAAAGGCTCCTGCTATTATTTCTGTCAAATTATCGACAAATAAATCCATGCCGCAATGTCGCACGCCGCGGCGATTTGACGAGAATGACTGCGCGCTGTGCGGTGTATTTTCATATAAATCTGTGCCGCTACCGCAAACCGCTGTCAGTTTCTATCAAGCGACCAAAATGTTATAATGGAGTTGACCCTTCACCGTGCGCGCTGGTTGACGCATATCGCAATAGAACAAAAGACAAATGATGACGTTTTTCATACAAAACCGAGTTTGACATCGCATTGCGTGCAACGCAGTGCCGCGCGTACCGTTCCACAGACCAGGGCTTTACGTGCATAACTTAATGAAGAATCGAGACACAATAAGATTATCAATTTCGATTAATTACCGTTGCAAAGACAATAATAGGATTGTGTATCGTTAATCAAGGGCACGTGGTTAATTCATACTCATTTCACGGTTAATTGGAATAATTAGTACAACACAATTAACTATCACACAAATGGATTTGTTGAGCTATAGTAAATTAGTGATAAACCGCAGTATTTATCGCACATATAACGCGTAATTCTGTGAAGGGTAGCCAGAATGTAATAAAGGGTTTGCATGTGAATCATCGCTTTAGTGGAAAGTAACTATTTATTTTAAATTTCAGCAATCACAGTAATTGGGCGAATGATGATAGCAAAGCCCACGTAATGTTGGTTTTCTGCTAAATAACTTACAGTCTAAATTGAGTGTATTAAAATTACACTTGCGACATCGTTTTCTTACATTGTGTTGTTAGCTTTATTACACGCAGAATTTCTAATATTTCCTTAATAATATCAAGGCACCTATATAAATCTGTGTTAGAACCAAAAACACTTAACAATCCCTTTTACTTCATACCAAAGATCTCCTTAATTATTTCCATATATTACCCTCAGAATCTAAACAAGATTAGAGCTCCCTTTTGGCACGTCCCACATCCATTTGTTTAGTTTAAATGGGCAAGTTATTATCCAGCTAAAAAGCGGGCCCACAAAGCGCCATTGTATTCTAAACAATAAGGAGAGCTGCCCAAATGGATTTCTTTTAAGTTTACAACTCGGCTAATTGCTCTCAACCAATCAAAGCGCTCTTTGAATGGTTCAGCCGCTTTCATTTGGAATTTACTTCACCCATGCTCTGTTTCAGTTATCTGTGTGTCAGGAGGTGATGTCAAAGGATTATTTATTTGTGTTATGCTTTTGAAATGTGAATTAAACTGGAATATTAACGCGATTTAGATTGAGTTATTTGTGGTATTTTTATATTTAATACTGTTGTCTAGTCGTATGCAACGTGCAGGCCATAGCTATGCATTAATATTGTCAATTGAGTTTTTAATGTAGATCGTAATAAATTATACCAAGAAAAAAGATAAATATTACAATTTAGGTAAACATAAAGAAAAAAATCCTCAAATATTCTGTGTACAGATACTTATTATATTTACAGTACAGAGCTAGATAACTCAATATTACTTTCTTTGTAAGTCTTTTTGCCGAAGCGCAAAATCCCCTAAAATGTTTGCTAAACCTCGCTTCTTTTATCATATCACTTTAGTACTTCAATTGAATCACCCAGCAGCCCTTCTCAAGAGGAAACCTAATGAAATATCATCAAAGTTACATGTTTGCGATAATAATAATGTACTGTAATGTAAATTAATATTAAATTAACTTGTGTAAACAGATACTTAAGCAGAAACTTTATAAGTGGACAAGGCTGTAGCTTGTTTGCGTAATAAATCGACCGGCGTATGCTACTATCTCGCTGGGACCGACGTGAAGTGGCGTGTTTATGGGCCTGGCTTATTGTCTGTGAGACTGGAGGATTTCGGTCAGCTTAAATACTACCTAAGTCTTCGAAATAGGTACTGCTATCGACTAAAATACGTACTACTTTTGAGTACTTCATTCTCTCGCATATAAATTATAAATAAATACACCCAACAGTCACATACATAGTCCTGACCCCACATTAAGATCAATTAAGTCTTGTGTCGCAGGTATCAGAACTACGAGAGACTTTTCGGTCGCACAAACACCCAGACCCGAAAGAAATATTTGTGGGCCTCACAAACATTTCTCTTGGTGCGGGGATCGAACCCGCGGCCTCTTGTTTCACAGCCGGCGTCTAACCAACTGCGCCACAGAGGCTGTCACATGGTTTTGAACAAATGCTTAAAATGCAAAAGTGTATTTTATAGCTTTATTTTTCTTGGACATCAGTAACGGATATAAATATAAATGGTGTTTTTTTTTTTAAGAATCCAATGTTCATGTATTTGTCATGTACCTACTACTGACAGAAAACCAACAATAGGAGTATCAATTACTCAGGCGGAATCCCGATAGGTGCTTACTTCTAGGAAAAAAATAATAAAATAACATTTGTATTACAAAACCACGTGACCATAAAACCGCCGCCTCACCATGGTTTCAGCTTATTTGCAGTTGTTTTGCGAGTTCATGAGAAATACTACAATATGCGCGGTGACCGAACAGCCGCTGTGCAAATGTTTCTCGTTATGTGGACCTACGTAAGTGTGGGAATCCATCCCTTTTTCTGATATTTCGGTGCTTGTCTATATTGCAAATAAGGCGAATTTGAGTTTTTTATGACACTTGAAGTAAAAATACTTCAAAACAAACTATACATAGTTACACCAGAGTTACAATTTGGCATTAAAAATTCTTTGGTTTTATTTGTTGCGCTGTATTGTTATTTGACATAGTAGGTACGGATAAAAATAGCTTCACAGGAAAAGCAACAGCAAATACTGTTTATTTCCTGACGTTGCTTAGGTTTTACTTGACAAAAACCCGGCTCTTTTATACACTTCAGCAACAACAGGTCTTTCGAGCTTGAAACTGAGCGAAACAACATCATTATACCAAGGAACGTAGACCAACTCAATCAATAAACACGATCACCAAACCAGACAAAGTCTTGTCTACATCATAATTACGGAGCAAAATGTTTCCATGCTAATTTATGGCCCGACGCCGGGACACCGCTTCAATTTTCCGCCGATTTATGCGTTTACAAAGCCGCCACGGCGACAGACCCGCTATCAGCAGTTATTTATCGGCGGCGCTCTTCACTGGGCTCGTTAACGCGATTTACCTGTCCCCTTATAATTCACCCGTTTTTACTTAACGACTGGTTAGGTAAGAATTAATGGACAGCGGCAGCGATTGCCAAACTTCCGCACGCCCTCCGAAATTCTCCGAAATTATCTGCGAAGTTATTGAAATGTCAGTGTTAAGCTGCGAATTTACTTTGGATTTGTTTTATTGTGGAATTTTCTCGTGTTCGCGATTGATATCGCTCAGTTCGACAAAGAATTAATTTATGTTGTTCTAGCGAAGTTTTCATGTAATATTTTACGTTTAAAAATAGCCATTTTGCCAACCTTCTAATGGAAGTAGATGGGAAAGGGGTTTGGTTTTTTATTTATTTAACACCATTCCTTGCTTTATACTAATTTGATTTTTATTTGTGCAAACCACTAAATTTACTTTAAGATATCTTAAAGCATAATTACTACCGCTTCGATTTCAATTCTGTTGGTATTAAAATATATATTATATAAATTGTTTAAATAAATAAGCAATGAGGAGCAATTTGCTATAATTGATTGAAAATTCACCCAATTATAATAATAAGGGGCTAAGGCACAATACGAAAACTTTGAGCACCAATTTAATTACACATGTTTTACACAATATCCACCGATACATACGGTCCGGCATAATGATTGCGCGTTGTGTGATGTACAGTGTTTCTGAAGTGCTAGCTCATAATGCTAGTAATTAGCCTGCGCTCCATTGTGTCGGTTAATCTAGCGTTACCCCAGTGCTTATCAATTTTATGGTCCGTTCCATGTATAAACAAGTGGACCTGAGTTTACATGACGATCTACGAGCAATAAAGTTCCTAATTGCGCTTTATGTGGGTTTAAAGTATTTCAGAGGAATATATGAGTTTTAGTTTATTTTTTTTATCATATTTGATATGACAAGTTGACAACGAACTTGATGGTAAGTGTCTTAATCTAGGTAGAATGTCGGCTGTTGTAAGATGATCTCTCGGTGGTCTACACTATTGTGTAGGCCGCTATTATTATAAGGGCCTGATTATATGTATCTATATAATATAAATACTACCTCGACTGCCTCGGTGGCGCAGTTGTACTACGGTACGATTACAAAGCTGTGTTCGAATCCCGGGTCGGGCAGAGTGATATTGGACTTTTCTGTTAATTATCAGCCCGGAGTCAGGAATCTGTGCGCGATGTGATGATAGGCTTGCCCCCTATTACATCATGGGACAAAACATATAAGACGAAATGTGGATGTCCTGGTAGCACCTCTGTCTACCCCTTCTGGGAAAAGCGTTAGTTTATGTATAATATAAATACAGGATAAACCCGAAACGGGACACACTTAGGTACGTCGGTCACTATGACTTGATATTAGCTACTTTTTATCATATTACAGAAGGAAATGATTAAAGTTTGTTGCTGGTGCTAACATATCTGTTTTCTACACGACAGTGTTTTAATGTAATCGAAGTTTACAGATTCAGTCAGGAAGTATTCATCATGAACATAAGAATCTCCACAGCGACCTGTTGAAAGCGGCCTGGATGTCAAGGCGCATTATAATATGTGCAATTATATATTTTGCTCATTTCTTGCTACGGGACAAAATAGGAGGGTCATATTTTGATAGATATTTAGTGATTACCGTACTTCTTTTATGTAAACCCAGCCTAAAAAGAATGTAATAACAAACTCCTAACAATTCCGTTAGCCTAGGGCTTTATTTATAATAAGCCACCGTGCCTCTACTCCTCATAAAATAAACATAATATTTTATTAGATTTAACAGCTTATTAATTTCCTAGTAATATTTTACATAAATTATATTTCTTATGGCACTTAACATCCAGCGAGGAAAATCATAAGAACAAAGAGCACATATTTTCATATAACACCGTCGAGCAAGGATCGGGCACGTATGAACCGTGTGGCTCGCTCCAACCCCCGCCCTCTCTCGCCCCCTCTACGCCCCTCCAAGCCCCTCTACGCCGCAAATATGCCATCCTAATTTACATAATTTATACTCGCATATTTTGTTTTATCTTCACGCCGTTCCCAGCCAAGGTATCTCAAAAGATGTAATTAAATGAGATATGTCGGCTTGTTTAAGTATTAATGTTAAGAGGGAGGTAGAAATTAGCATTGTAAGAGAATAAAAAGTAAATATGCTTTAGCTCCATGTTAGAATACTTAATTTCAATGCTTCTATCTATGAACTAGATTGAAATCCTGAGTCTTAAAGGCATCCAGCGGCAAACTTCCTGATCCTCTTAAGGCTTGATAAAAATTTTAAAGTGACTACAGCGCAGCTGATGCTTCAAACAAAATGGCGTCTTGTGACTGGCGAGAATTATTATGAGAGTTAAATTACTTTTCCACGTTTTAAGCAAAACCCAATACTGCACCTGAATCATTTATGGCAGGTAAGTATTTAAAAACGTTATTTTTAAAAGACAAAATTCTTCAATCAAATTCAAATTTCAAATAAGAGCTTAGTAAATGGTATTGTAACGAATAATTTAAGCGCAGCCCTGCTAAAGTGAAATTTTGTTTACCAAAAAAACGAATGCGATTGGCGGAATTGTTTAACCGGCGCCGCGGCGGGCCAATGGCGAGGCTTTGTTCAAAATTTAACGGTTTTGCCTCGTTAACAATGGTCGTCGCATTTTGTGTAATTAAAATTGAATAATTGATTAAATTGGCTTTTAAATAAACATTTATCAAGTGATATAATGGAGTATTCATTAATACATATCGAGAGCATCTGCAGTGTTGGTGAATATTTAATTCTGAGTTTTAATGCGTAATTAAAAATGTCTTTTATTGTTCGCCTGTAATGAATTTTATATGAGACATACGCTCTTTTGATAATGGGCAGTGTAATTCATATTTTATTTACGAATCTACATTTTCGTGAATGTTTATGTTGCCTTTTGGACCAGCCATCCAAATAATATATTTTGTCGCCTCTCTTTCATTGTATTTGTTTTTAGCTGTTTTACGTAATTAATATTATGAATTTATATTTTGTCCATTCAGAACAACAACGATTGTTGAATAGCTCTGGATGTAGGTTGCTAATACCGACAATCCTTACTTGTAGAAATTATTATTAAATTCGATTATTTACGTTTTGTTTTATATGAAAACCATACATAGATAAAATTACGCTTGTGTTATCCAAGAGGCAAGCAAAGATGGTACTGGTACCATCCATGACGCACTGACCACTGAAATCCCGTCCCAATATGCGATAGGAAGCGAAACCATCGCCAAGCCAAGTACAAATTCCGACCGATTCCGAGTGATAAGACCGCCATTTGTACTATTTTTAATGTTTTTTTTTTCTGGTTCTATATGTTATGTTTCTGCGTACAATAAAGATTTAAATAAATAATAAATAAATTCAATTTCTGTACAAACAATAATTGAATACCCATATTTTTAACTCAAAACCGATCTACAACGTACCCCTGTCTACACAACCTAACACCAAGGAACACAAGCATCACAAAACCAAACAAACCCTCAAATTAATCCCCTCAAGATGCAAATTACAAAGAAATTGTGTAACAATGTTTTTGCCATTAGCGTGAAGTATTTGTTAATTAAACTGTGGCGCGGATAGCTAGCGCGGCTACAAAGAGACGAGCTCTTTAGCTCAGCTCCGTAGCTCCTTTAGCTCAGCCAGCTTTTGTCAGATTCTCTAAATTAATTCATCGCAGCTACCAGATAATTAATGTGTGCATATGTTGGCATTTTTGTTCATTAATATTGTGCTTTGATAAAGTGTTTGATACAATATTTAGATTTTATTATTATTTATATCCAATTATATTTGACACACTGCTTTACTAGGTTGACATTTTATAATAAAACATATTAAGGTACCAATCTTGAGTCGTACGTATAATAAAATATAATTCATGGGAAACCTTTTGGTCTCACAAACAATTTATGCTGTACGAAACAAACCCGCGCCTTTCTGTTATAAAGCAGGCACTTTAACCCCTTTCGCCATCGTGACAATTTTCATTTTTACACAACTTATATAAAACCGCAAATATTATGCGTCTAAACACCAGTGTGTTCATAAAAAGAAATAAACTTGTTTATTCTAAGCTACACGAGCCAAGTTGCATGTAATTAGAATAATACTTTTAAAAACACGTAATTTATGTCGCCTCCTGTCTGCCTGCACCTGTGTTGCACAAAAACTTGCGCCACCATTGTGCCAAGTCAAGCAGGATTTATTTTTCTTTGTTTTTATTTTGATATTTATATGCAGTTATAAAATAAAATATGAATTTCATTTTCAAAAATAAAAAGGAGGTTACTAAACTTTTTAGCCAACTGCAACATAGAGACGACCCCACAAAAGAAAATCGACTTCAACAATTTACTCTAGCACGGCCAGAATTAAATACAAATCTCCGCCATAGCTTTCCACTATCTCCAATGACCTAATGGGTTGTGAGACTTATATCATCAGTTCGAACATCACAAATCATTAATAATTCCCCATAAAGACAAATAGAAATTTTCGCGTGAAATAAGATTTCACGCCGAAAACACCAGACGCGTGATTGTAGTTTAAATATTTAAAATTTCCGCAAAACTTCGCAAGAAGCTGTCCGCTTAATAATTCAGCGAACGCTTCGGCAGAGGAGCGCATGTGCCGACAATAATCCAGGATGGACGACTGTAGATTTGGAATTGGTAATTATTAACGACAGAGGATGTTGGCGAATTTAAATTTATGAACATTAAAGGATATAAGCGTATTATTAACCCTCACATGTTGATAATGTGCCGTATCCTAAGAGTTCAAGTGTTGTGATACGGTAGTCTTTTACTTACTATGCATTTGCGAATACGTTAGTTAAAATGATATATTTTTTAAAACATAATAGCGAAATAATTGTCAAAATATTTTTGCAGAAAGTGTTCTTATTATGAGTGGTTGTTGGCTGACTAGCCCGAACTAAGTACGCGTTGTTGTGCGTGTGTGTTTTGGGTGGGTGTTGTCTTTCTATCACAAGAAAAAGCACAAAACGCTGCAAATACATACTTTAAAAAATATCTATTATCGTCAACGTCCCGTGGCAGTCCACGGACCTTCTCCACTATCGAAAGTTTTTTTAAATATTTTAGGGGGTAGTCCACCATGTTAGCACTATGCGGGTATGCAGACATCACAAACCCAAAAATTTCTTTTATAATATTGTTATGCAGGTTTCCTCACGATGTTTTCCCTTAACCATTATAGTACATACACAAACACCGTAAATTACTTCAGCACTAAAACCAAATGCTAACTTTTTAAGTAGAATTTATTCAGTTAGTGTTAGACTGTTGGCTATTCTGTAGAATAACTGAATAAAGTGGAGTGTACACGCACGCCCGCCTGTCTGGGTGAGTTAGTGAATACATGTATCAAAGTGGAGTGTGTTGCTACCTTTATTTATTTACTATTTTATCTGTCACTATAGAATAAAATAAGTAAATGAAACATAAATTATTAAGCGCAAAAATACGTGGAAGAAATATTTTTTGCATTCTTCCTTAAAAAAGCATAAAAATAAGTATATAAATCACTGAATTGGACAAGATAAATTAAACACAATACTATTGGAACTGCTTGCACTATTATTAATATAACTAAACTGCAATAACAAAATCACTCGCAATTTTTCATTCTTAAAACAATAAAATCTATTCTTTATCAAGAACTATACAACCACACTCAATAGCGCATTTAAAATATTGGGGAATATAAAAGCACGTGTTTTCTCTGCAGCGATTCCGGCGGAACAAAGATGGGTAATTTGCATTCAACCGCATAGACACCAGCGCCAGATGCTGTATGAAATTGGCGCAATTGCAACACGCCTTAATTAAGAATCCGGTAACTTATGTAAAATAAAGGTATCGTCAACCAACCGAGTTTGTTACCAGATTCCGACATTAATTAAGCGGCTACCCGGTGTTACAAATGAGCGTTTTAATTCCAAATGTTTGTGAGAATGTCCATATGTCTTGGTAGTTTCGGCTTACAGTAATTAGGTAGGTAATTTTGACGGTATAATGACTGTACTTAAAGTGTCTGAGGCGCGTTTATTTATACGCTGTGTTGTGTCAATAATAAGATGTTAAATTAAAAATGTTGGTGACCTATGATGGTTCCTTTGTAAATATATTGAAAAGTTTATTTAGTCAATCTATAAAATATGAGATTTTAAAATGAAACAAGGAAGTGCAACGGTTTAACTTACATTTTTAAATGCTGTACTATTAGTATTAAAGTAAAACTAATTTTTACGGATTGTATCGCGAATTCGGTTTCATTTTTACATTTTAACGTTAAACGTAGCTTTATTTCAATGTGTAACATTCGTGTAAATCTAAGAAACCATTCTACTAGTAGTAATGAAATGCACCGAATGATAAAAACAGTGCGATTGAAATAATATCGTGCCGGTGGGCACATTAAACGCACATTGCGTGTCGCTGGATACAGGCTGCCTCCAACAGGTCACTGTGGAAATCATTGCGAGAGGCCTATGTTCAGAAGTGGACATCCTTTGGCTGATGGATTGATGATGGATGGTGAGCACATTTATGCCGGCTTATCCAAAATCAAATATGGATAGGCTGAGCCCTTAACTTTTCCTATAATTGCGTAAATCACTATGATGTTTTTTTCAGAATTGTCTGCGGCGCTGCCCAGGTAGATACAAAAATCTTTATTTTCTATTGGCAAAACAATATAAAGCAGTATGCATTCATGATTTTAAAACACAAACCTGCTATATCTCCCCTAAGACCTACATAGAGCCATTATCTCAAAGCCATAAGTAAACAAATTCAGAAAACAATACCCAATTTAAGCCACTACATGCCCCAACAAAAATAAATCCAAGACTTTCGACTTTTATACGCAGCACGGTGTAAGACAAAGCCCATTCAATTTGCATATCAACGGGCCGAGGTGTTCTCTACTTGTTAAATTCGGAGTACAGGTGCCTTCACCCTTTCACCCAGTATTTATTTAAATATGCTCTCCTTAAATGACTGTGGTGTGAATGTGGAATTATCGTTCTGAAGGTGTTCTGTGGGTTTTTATTTATGGAGTTTTTAAATGGGTTGGATATACAGGGTATCTCAAGACTGCGACCGAAAACGAAGCCAGGTAGTAGTATTAGTGACTTCAGACACAATACAAGTAAAATTTTCCAAAAAAAAAAATTTTTTTTTTTTTGTAATTTTTTACTTTTCGTCTTATTTGGGTGATAAATACATAGTTTTCCTATAATAATGATGTAGACCTCTTTATTTTTAAACACTCAATGGTACGTAACGGTTTTAATTGTTATTTTCGCAAGAACTAGGTGTTTACCACCCAAAAATGAGGAGTTTTAAAAAATTCTAAAAAAATATCTGTCGCTGTTTTGGCGAAATTTTTATTTGCATCGCGTCTGTAACCACTAAAAATACCACCTGGCTTCGTTTTCGGTCGCAGTCTTGATATACCCGGTATATTTAAAGTTTTTTTTAAATGTATTATGAAGACACTTTGAATATATGTGCATAAAATATATTTTACTTATATTGTGGTTAAATGCTTATCCTGCAAGAAATATGTTGCAGTAGTAAGCCAATTTTTTGTCAAAAAGGATTATATTAGAAACAATTAATCCCAGTCTCTAGTAACTTATCAGATTTTCAAATAAAATATCTCATACAAAGTAGGTTGTCAGGGATTTGAATCCAGGACCACACGACGTACACCTTGCGTTTCAATTAACCCAATGATGCAAATTAAAAAATAAATAGGAATATTTCCATCAGTCTATTTCATTCATTTACAGATTCGAGCCCCGAGTGCCTTCACAAACTGGTCGTTTCTCTGACAGATGCAGGAGTAGTCGGATGTTCGTCGCGTCACGACCAGATGCGCGTTCCCACTGTGCGAACACTGTGCTCTATTACAGGAAAAACCCTTTGGAACACGGGAGATTTCCCATTTTCTTGTTTTGTATTATGTTACGGGAAGGTAAGGGATTTTTTTGTGTGTTTACGGCGAATTTGTGTTGTTTTTTCGATGTTTTTGGAGGTTCTGTTATTTTGCAATAATTGTAAAGGCTGGTGTGGCTTCAGAGTTTTAATTGAAACCGGTAAGTCTTTTTGTCAAAATTATTAGCTAAGATGAAGAGATAACTCATATACTTAGCCTATCGTCGACTACTTCGGTACGTAGGCTTTACAAAATAAGCGCCAACCATTTCAGTCCTAAGCAGCCCGCATCCATCCGTCACCCGCCATCTGTTAAGAACTTCATATTTCTATGCCTTTATAGCTCAAATATGAAATACATACCACTATACGTAACAAAATTCAAACGAAGTTATTGTTCCAATTTCATATTATTTAAAGCGTTGTAAAGCATAACAATATCTTATTGCGCGGGTGCTTCAAAAGGTATGTAACAGTTACAGCACCATTTGTTCCGCCGTGTCGCGTACAATGCCGTCTTGCGAGCCAATAAAACATATTTATAGATTCCCATATGTCCCGAACGGGCCATAAAACAGCTGCACCGCGCCCTGAGATCGCTCTCACCAATATTTGTATTTTTATGTTTGTTTTCCATTAAAGATACGCGCGGTGATGCTGATTTGATGGTTCGGAGAATTTTAAATAAAGCATGGATGAGTTATTTACCCTTAGAAGTATGTATATGTTGTGGTAATAAAATCGATATGGAAAAACATTAAAAGCTCGAATATGTAGGCGTTTTAGATGCCAAAGGTATAGTTTTCAATTTCACATCCACAGAAACGCAAACTCGGAACAATGTCTGCAAACCTTTGCGCTGCAAGTGAAAATCAAAATCATATTATTCTATTTTCAAGAAGTCTTTTGCTACATGATAAATCGTTGAATCAAAATAACGATAGGAACGTGTTGCAGCCGCGAAGAAAAGCGCGAGACACTAATTGCCTAAATACTGCACTAGTTTATTTCAAGTATTTTGTTATAAATTGTCCAAATATATATAAAATAAGGTATTACGAATGACTGCCTAAATAACACTGTAATTAATGCGCCGGCTATGAAACGATACGCCGCGGTATTGACTTCTGTAGCGAGTCCTATGTTTGAGTAATTCACAAACAATTGTTTCGAGCCTAAGCGTTATGAGACCGAAAAGTCTTTGTTTAGTAGTGGCCTTCCCATGGCTGAAGATATAGAGATTAAACAGTTAACAAAGCTACGTTATATCTTGTCTTTGTTTACTCCACCACCATGTTTACCCGCTTTGTTTGTATGTTCACTGCCTCGCAAAGCTGAGGTCTCGGGTTCGAATCCCGGGTCGGACAAAGTGATATTGGATTTTTCTATTCATTAACAGCCCGGAGTCAGAAATTTGTGCCTGATATGATGATAGGCTCGCCTCCTATCACATCGTGGGAAGGAACATACAAGGCGAAATGTGGGTGTCCTAGTAGAACCACTACCTACCCCTTCGGCGAAAAAGGCGTGAGTTTATGTATGTATTTTATTCCAATACCATACAAGCACAACTAAATGCGACATACATTTGGTTGAAACGAAAATCTCCGCACAATACTTCAGTAAAAATAGAAGTTTACAGCCGACAAATCCCAAGCTACCCGAGTTCGCGGAACATTTTCATACAAAAATATCGTACAAAACGTTATATAAGGTGAGACAAGTAATAAATACGAGATATGCCGTAGAAACACGACTCGTGTCTCGCAGTTTACGCCTTTTGAGATAGGTGTGACGTATTGTGCCTTAAAATGTTACTGACCTATTTTCTGTTAAGGCTTTTATCTCGCCGAAGTGGATAGGGGAATATAAATATTTAATAGGTCTCCATTTAATTTTAGTTGCTTTGTGTATTCGCTTTGTTGAAATTTTTCGTGCACGTTTGTCGTCAAAAATGTCGAGAACTTTCCGTTTTATACATTTGAAATTGTACAGTTTATTTGAAATGATAAAATTTCAAATGATTTTTGGAATTATAAAGTTTTATACATGAGTTATGCTGTGGTTAGCTTGGGTTACTGTGAACGATCCACCTACGACAAACGTGGTGGTGGTCCATCACAAAAAATATTTCTTAATCACATTAAGAAATAAGGGAGGGAAGGGTATGTATGAGGGATGATATTGGTTATTAAACCAATTTCCAAATTTCCACTATCAAAACATTAAAACACTATACGACTATGACATGTATATAAACAGCTAAAATCTATTATATTTCCTACATTACAACAGAAACTTAAAGCAAAACAAGGATGCTTTATATTATATAATCTTTCCCTTTCTCATTTATCAGTCGACTAAAGTTTCCGCTATACAAAATCATTTATAATAACATAAAATGTAAGACGCTACGGCGTAGCGTCTACGTGCATTTGCTACGACGTAGCGCTACGTGATCCCCGCACACGTATGACAAAATTGTGGCGTACGGTGTGCATTTCTCGTATGTGTCCAATACATTAATCTTCAACGTACTCCAGGTAATGCAATGTCGAATCAAAGGAACATACCTTCTTGTCCCGATGTGACGGATTCAGGGATTTTAAATGGGTTTTAATATCGATTATCTATTTGATAACATCAAGTTGGTTAAAGGACTTATCAAATTGTGATTTTTTGCCTATTTATGATTTATGAATGAACTTCAATTGTTAATCAAAATTTTAACGGGTTAAAGTTTCTGAGGGATGCATGTATTTTTCGTCACCTTCGATCCTTATCAGTTTGCGACGATAATGACCCTCAACAAAATATTTTATATAGCTTTCTCCGTTTATTTTGTTCTTTATAATATGTTCAAAATCTTTACATTTCTCAACTTATACAACTATTAATATCCTACTAAAAATTAAATTCTTTAAATAACTATCAAAAAATATCATCGAAACTCTTAACAAAAAATGAAGGCCGTGAGGTCATGCCCTCGTATCTCCTGCGTCCGTCCCAGCCTACAAAGAAGGTAGTATTTATTACTGTCGCAAAGCAACGCACGACTGTATGCATTGAATAATTCATGCGACGTCCTGCGGCCCTGGACGCTCTATGAAAATATTAGATTATCACGACAGCTGGAGTGCTTGTGATATTAAGAAAGTTACATCGAATGAGATATGAGTTGATTATAGAATAGATTAATATAATAAGATTGGAATGGGTCGTAATAACTTTGTTTGTGGCATGATTTTTCGTACATAGCATTGTCTTACACTTAAATGGGATCAGTGCAAGTTAACTTCAAGCATAATACCAAGTGATATGGAAAAATATATTTTTAAACAGGAAACCTCTTGAAAACTCTTTTTTGATAACTTTAACTAAAGAATCAATTAATTGCTTGATTTCTGCTTGATAATGGCGTCATCATAAAAATATATTACTGGTAAAACTATACAATAATTAACTTGTATACAAGTCACAAAAGTAACTAGACTTTTGAATAGTACACGTGTATAGTGGATTATATACAGGTATATAAGGGTAGTTAGTCTCAGTTACTAACGGTTGACTGCGCTAAGCCGGATATTACGGGTAAATAATAACAGGATATAGCAAATTAGGCGTAAACGTCATTAATTTGTGATTATTATCAGGTTACATATATTTACCTATCGTGTCGCGCGGTTTTAGCTAAGATATTAGGTATACCTATGTATTAGTTTTAATATTCAAATCGAGCGCAATAGAAGCTCATAAACTTCGTTTCCCTTATAGGATACAGGTGTGTCGCTGTTTTACTGGTACTAATTTTAGGATCTCCGACCATCTCACCCACTGCATGAAACGCAACAACAAAGCTTTACATCAGTTATTTGACAGACATTGGCGCCCGGTCGACCTATCTGTAATTATCTGAACAAAAAGACTTGTTAACTCAGTCTTTTTACATTAAATTGAACTAATAAATTGCTATCAATACCGAAAATCTCTAATATGAATATCCAAGAATTTTCCAATCATAATCCATTAGAAATATGTCAGCATTTTTAGAGCGGCCCTTGAGGCCAGCCCTCCAAGTTTAAGAAGGTCACTGGATGTACCCTCACTCAAAAGCACTCCGTGGAAAACACAAACCTGCCTCTTATTTACAGCGAAAAACTTCACAGACATAATTTATTACAAACGAATACATTTATTCGCCTGAAAAATTTAATTCGGGTTTGTAAAGACTTGGGCGAAAGTAAATTGTCAAATTCAGGAATTCGTTTCAGGTAGGCAATAGAGATGCGGTTAGGGAAACAATTGACCGAGTGGTAGTGAGATTTGCGTTGACACTTGATATCTTTCATCATTTATATGTATTTATTTTCGAATGCCTCGGTGGCGTAGTTGTACTACGGGAAGATTCCAAAGCTGAGGTCTCGGGTTCGAATCCCGGGTCAGGCAAAATTATATTGAATTTTTCTATTCATTATCAACCCGGAGTCAGGAATTTGTGCCCGATATGGCGATAGGCTCGCCCCCTATCTCATCATGGGACGAAACATACAAGGCGAAATGTGGGTGTCCTGGTAGCATCTCTGCCTAAGGCGTGAGTTTATGTATGTATGTATGTATTTTTTTTATAAATATTTGCGTTTGGTTAATATCTATTTATTAGATGAATATTACTGGTATGTTTATATTTTTTCTATAGGCTTTTTTTGCTGCTAAGACAAACAAGTATACCTTAAAATATGTTTGTAACTTCACGCCTATATTATTGCCGAAGGAGTAGATAAAGTTAACACTAGTTATAATTTTTTGAGCTTATTTTCGTACCGAATATGGTAAGGGAGGAACGTGTCGCTACATCACTCGCAAATTACAATCCCGGGTAATAGATATAACAATTGGAAATCCGAAACTCACAAATTGGAATGACTGCCTGGAATTTGAACCTCATAAGGAATTCAAAGGTCAAACACCTCACACTTGTCACTAGACCAAGAAAGCGACTAACGAAAATATTAACTTCAAATATATTGAATATGGGAAGTATTATGTGTTTAATAACCATAACACCAAAAACGACGAACACAGATGACGCTATATCCTTCCTAAAACAGATTACAATGTCAAGACTATAACATCATCGTCTTCGAATATTCTATTACAAAACGGAAGCGTCATTTCACAGTCTTTTGACAAGCATTCTCTTAAAAATGTAGATCGGAGGAGCCCAATTGCTTTTGGGTCGGAGCCAAAATTGTAACGATAAGTTTTCACCGCTCTTTCCCAGATATTGCTCAAGTGTCGCGTCACTGGACGGCTTTTTAATTGGTCTCCAAACATATTGGCCACTTCAACTATTTCACTGGGCGACAGTAGCGGTGTCGTCATAGAGGCACGTAAAGGTACGGGGATTTTAAACCGCGTGGTAGAGACAGCAGAAAGGTTGCAAAATATCATTCCAATGTTTTTAGCAATGCATGCATTGATATTTGCAAGCATGGATATTTTTTGTAAATATGTAATTATCGGAGACATATTTTCCCTTTGGTTAAATGAGTTGGTAAATGATTTTGTAATTGTGATGGGAAAGATGAGTTAAGGTAAAAACTAAACAAATTTCAAATCTTCAATTTATAACTCTTCTAACTTTAGGGGATTCAATAAGTCAAAGAAGTAATAACAAAAAACTCACCGCCTCAGTGTGTATCGGATGAACAGCGAACAGCAACGCAGCGAGTGCGGCGAAGGGACGCTGCAACCGCGCAACCAACACGCCTGTGCGAGCCACGAGCGCGCAACACGCAGCATGCAACGCAACGTTGCACGCGTGCCACCACCACGGAGACAGCCCGCATAGCTTGTAGTTTAACCTGTAAAAGAGTTCTTACTGTAATATTTGTAACAGTGTTCTATTTGCTTTGTATGCCGAAACGAGCATGCCATTCGCCTGATGGTAAGCGATACGACCGCTCATGGACAGCAGAAAACCAAACAAACCGAAACATAACAGTACATTTACACTGCTGTTTGGCGGGAGAAATAGATATTGCGGTGGTACCAATAAAACCAGTACGTTTGTAGGACTAACGCTATAAAATAAACAAATTGTCTCATACTCAAGCCTCGCATTCTCTTACACATATCACCACTACTTGACCAAGTATGAATACAAACAATCCTCCTAGTGAGATAGACGCATTGTGCAGTGTCCAGGCAATACGCACTACGCCTACCGAATTAATTCTCGGTGTCTCTGCTAATATTGGGCGGTCAGTGACAGCCAGTGCAACACGATGATTCAGTGTACATTGATAGTGTTTGAATTTTGGTACGGGATATTAGACGCTGTACTGTGAATTTAGTGTGTGATTGTATGTTCATGTGTGAAATTGGTGGTTATTGTTGGAATTGTTTATATTTATTGTATGATATTTAGTGGTTTTTATTACACTTTCTGCTTATATTGCAGAAATAGCCATGACAAATTAAATTAACTTTAATTTGTACTGCAACCAACAATGCAGCAAACAAAAAAATAATTATCGTAAACTAACAAAAATCTCCCATTCCTCCGCATGAAAAGGATGAAAACATAATACATATCTAAAATACTATATTTCTTTATAAACCAACCTAGAGAACAGATAAAATACACTACACGTTTACTTATACCGCATCATTAGCACCGCAAAACGTTAAATGCATCATTTTACATAGCAGTACCCAAACGCCTCTATTACTCTAAATGCCTATTCTTTGAAGGCATAAATACCGCAATTCCACGTCACAGGAAACGGGAGAGACGTCTTAAAGCGCTCTCCTGCATTGTCTCTACCATGTAGAGTAATCTCTACGCAGAAATGTAGAGTCTAAGTGCTTCCAAAAGCGTTTTTAAACAGGCGTTTTATGAGCACTTAAAACTGGATTTTATTTTCTATTCGATTAAGTTTGCTGCTTTTTTTGTTAAGTTTAAGTGAATTTTTACTTGAGTCTTTGTTAAGTTTATTGCCACGCGATAATTCCTGGCCGGCCTTTGTGTTGCTTTATTATTATTCTTTGGACGGGAGGTCAATAGAAAAACGAAATTGTGGAAATAATAGATTAGTTCATTTTTTAACCAATTAATGTCAACTTCTTCGTTCGAGTCAATGGCTCAAAATGACTAGACCGTTAAACCTTTACAATTTCCCGGCCCAGTAGGTCGCTAAAGTTATGGCTGCGTCAGTAGCCTCCATTATGTCTTTTCTTGTGCAGGTGGTAGGACACAGTGGACACATCAGTAAGTGTGACAGATTCTGTTCTGGGGCGCCACAGTCACAATCGGACATTGATTCATAACCCCACCTAACCAAGTTTGTCTTGCAGCGGCACACACCTGTGCGAAGACGGTTAAGTGTCTTCCAGACAGGTCACTGAAGTTCTTTACCAGGGGGCAGGTGTTCCGAAGGTGGGATGTAGTCCGATGGGACGGGGTTCTTCAAGCCCCAGAGATGTTTTTTGGTGTCCTTTGCATTTGTGATCGATTCTGTCACTTCAAGAAAACTCTTTCGGCTTTTTAGACGCTTCCGAGGCATGACGTGGCCGAACAGTGGATGGCGATTGTTGGATTCCTGTTGGTGTTTTTCGATTTGGCAGGCTACCTGTCGGCGAACATCTGGTGGTGTTATTCCTGCAAGTGGGTATAATAAATTTAAGCAAGTCTCATTTAATGCGACGTCAACTTCATTTAACTCTTTCTTTTAACGTCAACTTCTAATGCCAACTTAAACCACGTAATTTAGCTATAGTATTAAAGTTGTATATTATGATATTTCAATATATTTCTAGTTGCTTATTCACCTTATTCTTTTAATTCTTATACACTCGGGAAAGATATTTGGTGAGCTTGTCAATTAAATACAAAATGATTAGCCCCGCTTAGTAAGGCGGTCTGAAAAAAAAAACTTTGGCCGACCTAAGTCTTGAAGTTGAACAAGAATAAATAACTAATATATCTTCATGCTCAACCAAACTTCCTTCTTTACATAAAAATTCTCAAAGATGTTCCTTACCGTCATTCTATACTATATACTTAATCTATATCATATCTACTCAATACACATATAAAAAATAAATTCACGTAGACGTGTAAGTTACAGTCGTGAAAATCGCATTTTCACATTTCATGATCGTATATTATAAGATTGTATACATAATAAAGACAGATTTTCATAAAAATATTCTATTTGCACATAACACGATTTCTAAAGACAAAATTGAGTATGTAACAAGTCCATTGAAATTTCAGCCGCATCATTACCACTGCAGTGGATGGGCGTACGGCATGCCAAGCTGGCTCTGCGGTAATATATGACAGAGGCGCCGCCAAACTTGCGGTCTCCTGGTAATAAACTAACTGCGTAATGTTCAATGAAAAACCTATTTTAAAGGCGGCTTGGAGTTTTATGCTTTATTTTGCTATTGTTTTTGGAATTTAATTTAAAGAAATTTTTGGAACATCATTTTATGGAATACATATCAATTGACATTATTAAAGTTTTCAAGATATAAATGAGTTGTAATTCGATAACGTTATGAACATAGAACTAATCCAAGTTTAATAAAATATGTCCTAGGAAAATACAAAGAAATAAAGATATCTGTAAGATTAACGACGTAATACATCACCTTCAATCAATCATCCACCGTACAAAAACTTATAAAACACCCAAAACACAAATAAAAACGAAAAACTTTTGATTGACCGGCAAAAAGTCCGGCCGGTTTACCCCGTCCTAATCTCTGACAAGTTCTATCTGAAGCAAAGCCGGGTTTACGTCCAGAGATAAAAATAACTGGAAAATATCTTAAGTCATGCCCGGGAACGCGCTGGGACAACCGTACACGCGATATGACGCCTGTCAGGGTAAAAGACACGTCGTGTGTCACATTATGGCCGCGTTATCTTGCCTCGGGGCGATGCAGCGGAATCCGGCGGGTATTGCACTAGTGCTTTTTGAGTTTTGGACTGAATGGAGTAAATTGTAGTATTTATGGACAACTGTGTGTGCCTTGATATTAGTATAATGGGCCGCCTAGATTGAGACTGTATATTCGCAAGGATAGATGTGTGTCAAAGTTTGTTTTAATAGAGACGTTTAACTTGATGTGGATTATAGGTTAGGTACAGGTTATGCAGTATAAGTACATATTTTACATGAGGTTATTAACGGATTATTTTGTATATGAATCGCTCGGAATTTATATCCGGCATGACGAAAAGCTCGCCTATCATAAAATGAAATTAATTTAATGGGTAAACTAGCAATGACACTATTGACATTTCTACCCCTTCGGATAGACGTACACATATACTGGTTGAGGCAAAGAAAAATGTCTTACGGTATACCAGAATACTTACCACAAGATTTTTAAAAGAATATGGAGCCCGCATTAGGCCACAATGGGGACTTAGGCCTAGTTCTTACGTACATAAATATAGCAGCAAAAATTGTAAGTTTTTAGTAGATAAATATACAGAATGGACAGTGAATTAAATCTGCTCATAAGCTATATCCCGACTATTATCAAAAATTACGAAAATTATTCTATTAACGTTGAAAATAAATTATTTCGATGAAAATTATGGGATCACTCGGAAAGCGACTTTTGCAGTAAATTTATAATACAGCACATAATTTATTTTACATTACACAAAAATATGAATTCTATAGAAGTAAGTAATTCAGATTTAAGTTAAGCCGCTTTTTGGGCGTATTTTGTGTATTTTATTAACGAAAATAAAAAATATATATTACTATTAGAAATTACATGATACAACACACTTCATCAATAATTACCCCAAAATAAATTACCCCATCACCGCGTGACAACATAAAAATAATATAAATTTTGAAGAGGTGTCGCGTCTCTGTAACACGAAATTTACATTACGGTTAATCTTGATACTTTACCTGCGTATTGGGCTGTTTTACAAGGACCGTATTAGTCAGTATAGGGGGAGAGAAAGGTTTGTTATGCTAAGCTGCCACAGATTGGGGATTATGCAACGATGGTGAAATTAAATGTTGAGTAATTATATTTCTGGATTTAAATATAATTAAATATATTTCTTGACTCAGTTTTACTAATTTATCATACTGTCGGTGAGTACATCGCCATTGAGAGTAAGAAGCATTGAACCAATTTTTGCAACGCCTGGAAAACACTGCTGTGTTAATTAAATCCCAGTAAGTATTCAATTTTGTATATAAAACTCAAAGATATTTATTTATACGAAATTTCAGATCCATTCATCAAAGTAATTTCAAAAAAAAGTCTTTATTTCAATGGCAAAATAAAATTCAAACAAAAAAATTACAATCGGAATAACAATAATAAGACTCTACTTTCCCTATCAAACCAACAAATAAGCATTTAGTCAAAACTTCGTACCACTAAAATCACATTCCAAACACCCCATTTTTTCAATGTCAACATCTGACAGAACGCGATACGTAATTGTGTAATATATTCCCGCCCTAATAACATACATGGGGTAAATCAAGGGTTACAACGCGCTGACGTATGAGTGACACGCCGTAGACGCGAGCTGAGGTGGCAGCCCTGCTTAGACGTTGACGCTCGAGAGCCTGCGCTTCTTAAACTTTCATTCGGAATAAAAAGGGCGTGGGATTTAATTGCCCTCTCTTTGATGCGAGGACTTTGGATGCTTTACGAATGAAAAACTTGCTGAAAGATTGTTGCTTTTTTTACTTTTTATATCAGTATTGAAATAGGTGTAGGTAACAAAGAATTTAATAAGCACTTGTGGATGTTTCTATATAGTGTCTGTCACAGTATATTGTAATAGTTGATTTTTGGCTATGTATATGAGAAATTAAGTTTTCTTGTGGTGTGTTGCTTTAACTTTTAATAGATTATAATGAACAATGGTTATATTTCATGTGCCTTTTATTACGTACTGATGACGCCTATAAGATATACATAGAAGATAAGAGTGTAACTTTATTAAATAGTCTAATTAATATAATCAGTGTTTTATATGGTTTAAAATTAAACCACTCTGTACTTTTAGCAACTTAAAAAATAATTTGTAAGATTTAAATCCAAAATGTGTTTCGAATTAATTGCTACCCAAAACAGTATACATGTTGAGAGCCGCAGCGTCGAGGTGACACCGCCGCGTCGCAGGCTTGCAATGTTATTTATTCGTCAGTCAATCAAGCGCGCACATTAAATAGGATTACTCACACCGGCTTTACCACGTTACATGATAATCCTCGTGTTACATTTCCACGTATTTACTATGTGCATGGAAAATTGATTGTAAATAAAACATGGAGAAATTTCCGGATAGTGTATTAAATCTCGGATATTATAAAATGTATCACAAAATAAGAGGAAAATACTGGAAAATATATACGCATGTGAGATAAATAGATAAACATTATGTTTATGTGGAACTAATTATTAAAAAAAAAATACGATTATATAATTTTAAAAAAACATTCACCAAAGGCAAACACACAAAAAAACGTAGCCAGTTTCAAGCCAAAAGCAGCAATACCATAACTAAGCCAATCTTTACTCAAAGATGACATAACTAAACTCCTCACATATTCCGTAAAAATCTAGATTTACGGGTAATTAACTCGCACAATCTCGAGCTGAAATGATCAATTTTCTAATTTTCCAGCAGGCGGCGGAGGCGTAACTCTTCGTTAAGCTGGAATTTATCCCAGATCCTTGGTCGCTATTCTTTTCCATTACCAGCTAAGGTGTGGAAGAGGCCACTTAGCGCCTGGTGTAAGTCGCCAGTGGAAGCGGAATTTAGCATCTGATTTATTGAGGAAAAAAAACTTATGGGCTTTTGGTGTTCATAAACATAATTAATGAACTACCTTTTTGTCTAGTGGGAAAACAGAGTATTTTAGCGGACTCTGATAAAGGATGATCAAAGATTATTTTACTGTGTTGAATCTTTTTCGATTTTAGTAGAGTATCATACCAATTTATATTTGAAAGAGTAACCCTAAATTTGGTATGCCAGTCCGTCATTCCTGGCAGGCAAAACTGCTTATGAATGAAATAGATGATAACTAAAATAGCAACGAATATGTTCAGATACCTGCCTTGTTGTTGATTTTATAATCTGTTGGTTATTAAAAATCCATTTTATTGTTCAATTTTATTATTAAAACCAAGATCTCAAAGGATGCCCAAAAATTCACACTCAATCTGAACCGTTTCGGATGAGTATATTCATGCGTCTATGATTAGCTACTCAGTCTTTAGCCAACAATGACTACAATATTCATTTAAAATATACATAACATACATAAGTTATCGAAATCATCTGCCTCGTTAGTAAACCGGCTCCTACGTTCAAAAGTCGTTGAGAAACTTACGTCAATATAATTAAATTGAATACCGTACGAGATTGCCGAGCCCTAGACTAACCCTTGGATTACAACCCTTCGAATGAAATGCCTATTCTATATAGCGAGGGATCAAAGCAATATAATAAAAGATATTTTGTGCCGTTTTAGCAAAAACGGGTAAATGAGTCCTAGTGTTTCGTGGGAGGATTGCTTGTGTATTTTGTTATTTTAGTGCAGAACTATATTTGGTGAGTTTAGTGAGAAATACGGAATTATTTATGTCAATTTCTATGTTTTTCTATATAACGGTCTTACCCAAATTACGTGTAAAGGCCTAGGAATTAATTTTACTAACCGACACAATGCTTGAGGAAACAACGAACTTTATTAAAATGGTAAATAAAAATAAAAAAGTTATTGCCAGAAATAGCAAGTAAGGCCAATAGTATCACCGTGACATAGAACCGCTTGAGAATATTGCCAAAAATTGTTGATCCGCTTTTGAGTCTACATTGTATTGTATTTGAGTACAGCGTTGTCTTATGAATGCCGTACTAATCGAATTACCAGCCTTTTATAATTGTAAATAAATAATTCATCGCTGGAGAAATAATAATTATGTACGAGATTTATAGTACCATGAGGTCCTTCACGAATTTTCCCAAGAATCCACCCCGCTACATTCTCTCTCATTCAGTATCTCACCTACCCCAACGTGTTTTATATGTCCTAATATAACCTTTAAAACTATTTCTCAAGAAGCTAAGTAGCGTTCGCCTCGTAAGCCCGGCCCATCTCGAACATTACCCCGTATTTTATACTCGCCCTTACCCCGAGTCACGTACAGGAAGTCGTTTACCCCATTGTTCAAGTATTTTTCCATGAGAAAATGATATCTTTTAGATCTCTTTGAGAAATATTTCTCTGAGGGTCAAGGCGAGAAAATTTAAGGAATTAATAAGGATGAATCGTGACTTGATGGTTAAAGAGCTACATTATTGTTTTCAACATGTTCGGTGTAAATGATTGCTAATTTATTATTACTAATTAAATATGTTTGGGATATTCAATAATAAGTCGCTGCGGCATATTCTATTACTTACATTATTATTGTTTTAAAACTTGAATGTCAGCTTAAGTAAGTCTTATAAAAATATAAATATTATTTTCCTTTGTGAAACTAGAAAAACTACAAATATAAGGGATGGAAGAAACCTATGTAAAATAAATAAGATATTTCCTCGGCATCTTTTGTTATTTTTATTCTAATACATATACCAAGACAACAATAGTTTAAATGAAAGGGGTAAAACGTAGCATTTGTTACGAGACATCTTTCTTATCCGAGAATACAGGCCTGAACTTGTATAAATATCGCAATACCCGGCTTCATGACTGTTAAAACAAGGGAAAAGTATTTTCTCAGCTCCATTAGGAAAATGAGGGGAATCCAATATATAAACAAAAACATAAGTGGACTTTTTCTAGAGCTGATATTATCTACTTTCAGCACAGATATTAATAAATAAAATCATGGTATGACTGCCTCTGTGGTGTAGTTGTTCTACGGTACGATTACAACGGCGAGGTTCGAATCCCGGGTCGGGAAAAGGGATTTTTCTATTCATTGTACTTTTAAATGATATGGCGATAGGTTCGCCTCTTCACATCGTGGGCTCGAGCACACAAGGCGAAATATGGGTGTCCTGGTAGCACCTTTGCCTACACCTTCTAGAAAAAGGAGCGAGTTAATGTATGTGTGTATGTAAAATCATGATATTTATATGGTACATTAGCGGCCCGGCCAGGCTTCGCCTGACTTGACTGACTTTTTAGTCCAGTCCACATCATCAACATAATATTATTTTTGGGCACCAACTGCTTTATATTTTAACTAAATGTGACTGCCATCCACTATACTGCTTTCCCGTCCCAACCGATTGTATCCTGTCTTATTCTGCCCCATGACTCTAGGCATACAGTACTATCCTCTCTTTTCGCGTGCCATCCCTTTGGATTTGAAAGAGTATCAAATATGTATATTCGAATACCGTGCTCATCCCACGGGAACACAGCATTTTTTTTGGGATAAAAAGTAGCCTATGTGTTAATCCATCGTGTCAGACACCTCTACACCAAACATTTCGATCCATTCAGTAGTTTTTGCGTGAAAGATATATATGATATATTAAAACTAGCGGCATGGCCTGGCTTCGCTCGGATAACCTCATTTGTAATTATTGTTTCTTTTCCTCCTCTGAATTACAAATCTGATATAGTATGATTATAACTAAAATATTTATTAAAGGTCAATATTTTCGCTATTTGTTAACGTTTATGATCCCATTGAGAGTGTTGTTTTGTTTACAATTTCGCGGTATTTGACGTTCAAGACGATATTGTCATACTCTACGTGCTCAAATTAAACGGGGTAAACCAGATATTGAAGAACAAGCAGAAACGTCGAGCATTTGCAAACGTTGAGGTGGCAAAGCACATCAGATGGTGCCAGGACGTGGCACAACAAATTTTCATATCGCCGGGGTAAAGGTGTTTTACTGCAAGGCGGACACGAATTCCGGCAATAAAATTTTATTTGTGAACACCGGGATCCGGGGTTAGTAAGCAACCCGTGTTGCCATGCTCCGCGAGCTTCCAACGTGGCTTACTTTTATCACCCGTGAAATACAGCTAGAGGCTGTGGAGCTTCCAAAACATTTTAAAGTGCCTCACAAAATGTGAAATAAATATCGCCTAATAGGATCATAGTTGAGACGACGAATTTGTATCTGGTATGGCGACAGACTTGTTTCCTTGCTTGTAAAATAAACTTGGAAAGGTAAGGTAACTAAGGAACCACTATTGCCATAGCCATAGTCCACCACGCTTGTCTATTGCTAGTTTGCTGGATTCTAGCCTAAGAAACACAACTTTTCCTAAGTATGACTACCAATGGATTCAGGAAATTAACGATATTTGTCATAAATATATGCCCCGGAAATATGACCTCACGAGCTGATAACCCCAGGCGGTTATTCTGGCATTATCGTCAGCATTAGCGGGCGAGCATGACACGGGCGCCGTAATAAAACTCAGCACGCGTCAATTTAAATTTGAAAAGAACGGGAAGCACGATTTTGTAATGCGAAATCTTTAAACTGCGCTTAGGGAAGAATGCCGATTTGTGACAATTTTTGAAGGCCTGATCTGCCTGATTGAAGACCAATGTGAAGTTAGTGCTTTGTTGGCAACGAAATTAATATAGAATACATGCATATATTGTGAAATTAAATAATAATGGTTTAATTATTATATTAATAAGATATAAAAATAAATGTCTTTATTAAACAATTATTCTTATCTTACTTGCATACCTATATCCTACACTAAGTGAGATCGCAATATTTTTAAACCTTAAAATGAAGGATATTTGGTTAAGATTTTACTATCGAGCGCCTCCGTAACATGAACCCTGTAGGGAAATTATACAATCGCGCTGAATAGAGATATTTCTAAACGGAATATCATCCAAAGAGTTAAGAATCGAGTCTGAGTATCACAGCTTTAAGTTTATTAGACCGATGAGGCAAGAAGTCTTGAGTCTTGAGTCTTGTCAAGAAGTTATTATTTTGAAATGTACTTTTTTATTCTGCTTTTTTATTTTATTAATGTGAATGGCGAGACGACCCATCGCCTGATGGTAATCGATACGACCGCTCATGCAAAGTAGCAAAACACATGACACAAAAAGTCAGAGGTGTGCCCTGGGGTTTGAACCCGCGACCGCCGTAGATATGTTGGCAGCTACGCCTGGTCCGTTTACCAACAGGCTATCACGCACTTGTATCTATATTCTTAATTTTGCATAATTATACCAACCTGTTAAAACATAATTAATTACGTATGTAAAAATATCTAGCAAACTATTATATAAAAAAGAATTTTATTGCAATAATGTGGCACAAACTTTCTAATTGGATAGAACGGTTCAAACCTTTGAAAGATTTTAATTAGCGTTTGTAACTTTGTTATGGAAATTGTTAGTGTATAAAAGTGTTGTTAGTCACTTTTATTGACATTCCATGATCTAATTTTATGAATGTTTTGCTTTTACGCTATAATACGTACTGAGATAGCTGTGATTTTAATATCAAAATGATTTCTGTAATTATGCAATATAACAAAATCGCCATATCTACATACGTGTCCAGCATTTTAAGAAAACTGTTTTCCTATTCATCCAATATACATTTTAAAAGGTACAGGTGTTGGAAACTTGTAAATGAGGCCCATTTTAGATTAGAATGCTTTTCATATCTGGTGTATATTTAACCTGTTAGCCTTGGCTAAGTGTTTACCGAGAGTGTTTACATAATTCACTTTAAAAATAATGTATATTATATTGACAAAAATATATAATTATTTTTGTCACTATACACCAAAGACTGCCCTTTCTCTCCCCTTTCTCTTATCTCAATGTGCAGTAAGGCCGCCTATTTTCTTACTTTAATTGTTTTTGTACAATAAAGAAAAAGGAAATAAATAAATACAACATTTCTTTAACCTTTTCAAAATATTTTCACCTATGAGTAGGTATAGCCGTCAGTCAGCATATTAAAAATAATAATAAAACATACATATATAAACGAATACCTATAGGGGAAGGCAGAGGCCCTACAACCTTCCCAAAAGTACCAAACCATCGAAACAAAACGAACGAGCCACACAATACAAGTACACTTACTTATTATTTACAACCAAACAAATCGGTCTGGGAGCCATTCGGGCTAGGCAAGAATATAAACTGGAATGAAAAACCCTGCCAAACTGCCAGAAATCTTTGTCAATACCCGACTAGATCCTGTGGGATGCATTAACCCGACTTGCGGGAAGGGGTAGCGTTTACCGGGATCCTGCGGTTGCTTACATTGCTCCCTGGGACATTGTTATAAGGAAAGGATTCTGTGCGGACAATGGGAATTGTATCACGCCCGGCACGTCGTTGGGGTGGGCTGAAGTGTGAGCTCTGATTAGCACTATTGTGCAGTTAAAAAATATTTTAATGTTTGTAATTGAAATGCGTTAGACCTCGAAGGTAATTTCGAAACAAGATACAGCGGCTTTGATGCAAGACACATTTTAAGGTCATCAACAAAACAATTGTTTGAGCAGCAAAGCCAAGCTGGGTTTCAGAAAATTATTCCGCCAGTGACCAGTTCGTCTACATAACATGGATTAGGTAATTCACAAAATACACGCCATGATATAAACTCTATTTCACAGACAGCAGAATTCACAAAAGCGTTGATCCGCTCTAAGAAAAGGCCCTAGGCATTCTTTCACGGCTTTTCGCAAAAAGAGCATTATATTAATACTAAATACCTTAATAAAATTATTAATTTTTCACAAAAGGAGCGAAGCGAGAGAGAATGAATAAAAGAAACAGCCCCATTGTTTTTTCCCGAGCCATTATAAGTCCGAAGATGTTGTAATTTGCGAACAGACAAAAGGGGGAAAATTTTCTATTGTGTTAATAATTCATGTTACTGTCGCTCCACAACAAATGTTCGGATGAATATAACGGCGGGGAAAACTGTTGCATCGCTTTACAAGCCTCGCTGCGTTTTATCTCTGCGTTTTTTTATAAAATATAGTAAGATGATGGATGAGTTCTTCCGGAAGAAAGATAATAATATCACAAGGTTTTATAATGGAGGCTGATGGTAAGTGGAGTTGAAATAGAGTTTCTGCTAGCTGCCTCGTAATAAAAGGTATACATACTGACTATACCCGGAACGAAACATATTTGCGTAGAATATGTTTTCGTTTTTTTACATTAAATTCTTTCCAGGTGACTACAATTTAAAAAGGATGATTGGTTTTTGTTTTTATTCTGTAACTAAAATATAGCACAAGGCAAGTAATTTTATGATGAAAAATGCAAAGATACGCAGTACACCATGACCTATGTTAATTTTTTAGTGAAATATGATCATATTTACGTTAAAATAACTAGTAAATACATTCATTCCCATCCCGGCAAAACAATGTCAACACTCCTTACCCGTTTATTTAGTGAACTAGTTAAATCACAAAATCAGAGACAGAAAAAATGTAAAAATTTGAATCAACTCTCAGCGCAAACTACTTCAAAAACGCTACAATCCTCAACAGCCCTCTAAAAATATGAAATTTTGCTCTCAGCACAAGACCGCATTGTAAAATCTTTTACATTGACAATTATAACAAAATAAGTTCCGCAGACGATTGTACTTGTGGGGAAGTTTTAGTTTATCCTTGGGATGTGAAATATTTAATAATATTATAGATAATATAATATAGGATTAATATGGGTGATTATTATCATTGTAGTTGAATTTGAAGTCTGCTCGCATTAGGTAAGAAATCAAATGTGAAAATAAATGCTCCGAGACAAAATATATGTAAACAATCATTTAATTCAGATGTATTTAAAACATTACACTTTCAGTTGTTTCACTTTTAATGTGTATTGTTGTTACTCTGCCAAGTATGCATATTAAAAAACAAATAAAAAACCATTGACATGCCGTTTGAATATCATTAACTCTTTTTTATGAGCGGTCGATTTCCTGAATAAATTATAGATTACCTAGTTTGAATAGCTAGTTTTTCTTGTCTCCTAAAAATGTATCTAAACTCATGTCATAAAGAGGAATGATTTGATTGTTTGTTTGCATTGAATGGGTTCTGCAACTACCAGACCAATTTGAAAACTTATTTGTATCTGTATTTCACCATTAGATTCCTACATTGTCCCTGATGAACATAGGCGATAGAATATTTTCCAAAAAGTGTATATATACCTGCGCGAAGTCTGGCCGGGCCGCTAGTGTTTCGTAAAATTATATGCAAATATCAAGTTCCTTACCACCTATTTTTATCTTCCACGTTCGATGAAACGGATTACACAACTCCATATTAATAGGATGCGCCCTCATATCATTCCTGCGCGAAATGAAAATTAAAATGAAATACAGCTTAAAAAATCCATGTGAGTGTAGGATAAGAGGGTTGCACGAGGTTATTGAAGCCTCTCAAAGCCTGCTGGACGGTAATGAAGTCGCCATCTTTGCCCTACAGTAACTGGAAATCCGTGATAATGGATATGATATTACATGTAGTGAACATTAATACAGGATTACATTTTGGTGGGAGATTGCACTAAAAAAAGTAGGTTTGACAAATAAAAATTGAGTAAGGAGAAAACAATAGTTGACTTATTGGTCTTAAATGAAATGAATGAAATGAAAATAATTTATTGAATCCATTAAAATGTTCAACATTGTTTAGATTCAGTCATTTTTTGAACTACCACCCGGTTCGGAAAGCGGTTTTCACTAGAGAAGAACGGGCAAGAAACTATAGTGTTGCTCTTTTCAAAACCAGTTTACAATGTAGTGATTATTACAAAAATTACAAGTTGGTTTAAATCATTGTGAATGAGCTGTGCATTATGAGGTTTTATTCCCAGTTCGTGTTTTTACATTGCCGATATCCCAAATGGAATCGGAAACAGAACCAAAGGGGAAGGAAAGGGTATCCAGCTTTCGACAATCTCACTCACCGAACGAATTCCATAATAAACATTTCACGTCGGTTTTCTTTGAGACAATGCCATTCCGGTCGATCGAACTAATTCGTACAGTAATCCAAGATAACAACATTATATAATAACCATCTTAAGGCGTCGCATTATATTAATTTGACTACATGTCATAAATTAAAATTCTCTCAAGAATGTGCATGGCAGACTAGCCAGCAGCGACATCCACTGTCTGCCATGCTTATTTTCGTCCTAAGATGTTATAGCCGCAGAGCGGGCAATGACTGCCTTCGTAGCGCAGTTGGTTAGACGATGGCGTTGGAACGAGAGGCCGCGGGTTCCATCCCCACACCAAACAAATATTTGTGTGAACCAAAGGTATTTGTTTCGGGTCTGGGTTTTTGTGAGACCGAAAAGTCTATCGTAGTTTCTGATACCCACGACACAAGACTCGATCTTAGTGTGGGGTCAGGACTATGTATGTGACTGTTGGGTGTATGAGTTGGAACTCATCAACTCATATTATAATATGTTCCAAATTTTAAAAACTCTCTCAAATTGGTGCGCTCCACCTAGAGTTCATAGAGCCCATGTCATTCCCGTATTAACACGAAAATACTTCGTCGCCGTGCCAACGCCTTAAACCTACAAATCTGAAATACCATAATCTGAATCATAGCAAAAAAACACATTGACGGCAGCTAAGAGGATTCGCCGAGGTTCCGATTGAGCCGGCTCTAATGCCGCCGACATAATGAACGAGACCAGCTCTCCGATGTGATTGAAATCTTCAAGGATTTCATATATTGAGGAATTATTATTATATTACAGTTACACTTATATACGTATGTATGTGTTATTTATAATATATTTTAACGTTAATGTAAGTTCTTGAAGGTAAAAATTAAATTACATTTGACAAAAAATGTGTAGTATTTGTAACTAACTAAGAGACATAATTAAGTAATTTTTTTGATGATGTAAATTAACATTTTGTGATATTACAAGTAAAACAACATTTGAACTATATTGATTAGTGACGACCATTTTATAGCTTCATGACACCATGTTTCACCATTCATTCACATTAGTCATTGAATGCTCCTAAAATTATTCAATTGATAATCTCCTTTTTAGTGTAAGTCAAGCTAAGTCATGCTCGGGAACGGTTCGTAATATGAATTTCATTTGTACCGCCTCAGTTATTTTTTCCCTTATTGAAATTGTGCCTTGATCTTGGAGCCGACGGTCGGCGGTTGCAGGTCAACCGTAAACGATTATCCGCATTCGGCTGGCCGATATCCGAAAGCGGTGGGATTTATCTGACGGTATATCCGCTGGAGTTTGGCTTCGATGCGAAATTATTGATGGCGAATTATTGAGGATTGGTATTTTTATTATTTATTAGGTTAATAAGCTTTGAGGTGGATACTGTTTTTGGTTAGTTAATTTGTTCTTTTAGATTTATTAATCTATTTTACGTAGGGTCGATTTTCTAGAGGTCAAGAAATGGGGAAATGGTGTTACTGATGATAAATGACGTATAGCATCTATCAATAAGAGATTTGTTGAGAAGTGCGTTATGAAGAACAGCTTATATTCATTGAAGGAATATTCTCGTATCGTACTGAAAAATGGAGAAATGTAATTCATTTCATGAAGATATGAGAAGAAAAATAAACAAGTACTTTCATAAGGAACTCATTATATTTTTAACAATATAGCGTAGAGTATTGTTCTCACAGGGAAGAAAAGATTTTTCAAACAGAAAACCATGCCAGACAACCGTGATACTAACAAATTTTCCAGCAACACAAGACAATACAGAATCTTGTACTAATTATTCCAACAATACTGAACACTCATTCCGTATTTGCAAGTAAGCAACAATTAAAATAAACATACACATATTATTAATTTAATCAACGGCGTCTCACCTTCAACACGGTCCGCTCCATGAAAATTAATGCGGGACCCGTACAAATAGTCATTTAGTCCAATAACCGCGGGGAGAGATTATTTTCCTTGCAATTAGTTGGCTGGGGCACGGGGGGTCGCGGGGGTCACACGGGCCCGGGGGGTCACGAGCAAAGGGTTAACGGCGCGTAATGTTGTAAACTTGTTAGTAATGCTAATAATATTACTTCACTCTTGTTTGTTTGTATTAATACTTGAAAACTGCTTATTGTATTTTTTATTTAAATAATTTACGAAGACGTTTATGGAATTATTTTCTTGGATTAATACATTTTTAATACTATATAACGTCCAGTTACTTTGGAATAAATTGTGGACGTCGTAATTAATTTTATAATTCAATGTTACGCAAAAAATACCTAGAGATTATAAAGATAGTTAAAGCTGACATATTTTTAAATTAAATAAAAATAAAATCTCAATAATCGATAGAATACTGTAACCGCGGTGCTGTAAAATTTGTTCAATATCACATGAAAAATCCACTAGAATCTCCAGCGTCTTTTATTGGAAATTTTAAATTCCAGCATTTACATTGCTTCAATATTCAAAGACCACATTCTCGGTTTAATTAAAAAAATACCGAAGGCCAATACTCGCCTACTTCCCTCCCCTCCCCTTCCGTACTTCCGCAGATATTGAAGGCTTCAGCTGTGGACACTTTCTATCAGTTAATTAACTTTTTGGCTCTTGAAATTATATCAGTCCATATTATATGTCGCATTATAAGAAACGAGCCTCCTCGAACTTTAAAAAACCTTCACTCTTCAGTCCACCACGCTCGCTTATTGCGGGTACATGTATCGCTACTTTACTAACAAAAAAAATATCAGATATAAAAATTTCAAAACATTGTCTTGGATTATGGCTTGATGGATAGACGAC
The DNA here is from genome assembly GCA_905220455.2 of Deilephila porcellus. NCBI lineage: Eukaryota > Metazoa > Arthropoda > Insecta > Lepidoptera > Sphingidae > Deilephila > Deilephila porcellus. Next base: position 15,149,925 of record LR999977.1, on the reverse strand, counting down.
CTGATAAATTTGCATAAGCCCTCAGTCACGCTGCGTATTACAGGCGGCACCGGATGGCACGAGAAGAAAAGAGCTCTGTTATTCTTCTACAGCCAGGTAAAACAATGATAAGTCTTTTGTATTTGGAGAGGGCAGGGAATGCAGGTGGGGGACTCCTACTAGTTTTGTTTGCTGTAAGCCCGGTGGTACCAGCATACCTTTTTCGACCCACCTCGGGGTAACAGCTATCCATTCGTAAAAAAATAAAGTCAGCAAAAGGGTCGGGTTACTAGGCCAATTGTAAATCACTGTAAATATATTATCGAAGGGGAACGATGATAATTTTTAAAAATTATGATAGAATAGATTAATAAAACATATTGAAGAGGATAATGACAAAATAGTAGACAATTCAGTATTCACGAGTATTATTTCAATCATCATTTTCCATACGAAACCGAGGACTTAATAATAACATTCCCATACGTAGAGAGCGCCGATAGCCGAGCGCAGTGTGTGTTCTGGGGTCAATTCCCATTTGCGCGCATGCATTTTTAAACGGAACCACCTTAATCATACCCCGCCGCTGGCTACTGATAGAGATTTCGCTAAATAATCATTACCTGTACAGGGATGGATTTTAGGTTATACGGGGACACGCTCTCATGGTGTCAAGTAGTTATATTGCAAAAATGATGCAGGAGATAAGTTATGTGTAAAATTGCATAAACATACATAGATAAACTCACGCCTTTTCCCAGAAGGGGTAGGCAGAGGTGCTACTAGGACACCCACGCTTGGCCTTGTGTATACCGATGTGATAGGGTCGCCCCTTATTGGGCACAAATTCCTTTCAATCATGTGTATAGTATAAAATTATGATAAATGTGTACGGATCTTCATAACCAAACCTACTTGTATGAATAAATAAATACACCCGGCAGTCACATACGTAGTTCTGACTACACATTAATACGTTTAATGAAGACTTGTGTCTTATCGTGAGACTTTTCAGTCTCACAAATACCCAGACCCGAAACAAATACTTGTGGGCCACACAAACATTTGTCTCGGTGCGGGGATCGAACTCGCGTCCGAAATAAATGAAGATTTAATAGTTTGTTTTTTCTTTTTCTTATGAATAAAGTAAACACTGCAAATGTTCTTATCCCATTCTTATGCGGGGTACGTACAATATAATTTTCAGATAGATGACGCGTTCGGGAAACCTTAATTGAGAACCATTCGTGACTTTCGACTTGACAAACCGCGCAGAAAGTGAGACCTGAACATAAAACGGACCAAGTATCTCACGGTTCGTGTTTCCAATATGTACATCGCCCTTAAACTTAAACGGTAAACAGCCGCTAATATTCTTTAATTTAATATTATAAGCAACCATAAATATTAAAAAACTACACTTTAACAGATTGTAAATCGCTCACCACGCGACAAAACCACAAAGATAATTCAAGAGCAGCACCATTCAAGACATTCAACCTTTTAAGCCTACAAACACTTATCCCAATAGCCAGGGCCGGTTGATTTAACAAGTAAGAATAGAATAGTAAAACTTGACCACAGACGTCTAAATCCAACCCTGCCGTGACCCACATTAATCCTTTCTGCTCAAATTTTCATGGGCTATTTGAAGGGCCGGACCTTTGTTACAAGTGTTTTGGGCAGGATCTCTACGTGCTTCATTTTTCTGACGGGTAATGCTAATTATAATTATGCTTTGTGCGTATTTATAGGTAAGTAGCCTCGACGTCAAAAAAGTGGTTTATGTAGTAGTAGCCATGTGCGTGATCGGATTTCCTATAGCCAACGAATTATATAACTATTAAAATGACTATCTCAAAAATATGGAGTTTCTATTCTATACTTTCCTTTAACAATCCTTACTTATATTACTTGAAGGTGCGTGGTGGCCTGTTGGTAACACCAGACGCGGCTGCCTACATGTTCACGGTGGTCCCGGATTCAAATCCCAGTGCACACCTCTGACTTTTCGGAGTAATGTGTAGATTGATAGTCAATCACCACACACTATTACGGTGAAAGAAAACATCGTGACGAAAACCTGCATACAACAGCGATCAGCAAGAATTTCTATGGTATGTAAAGTCTGCCAACCCGCACTAGGCCAGCGTGATGGATTACGGCCTGGCCCGTCTTCATCGTACTCTGGATTCTAGAGGAGGCCCGTGGCCTGCAGTGGGACGTATATGGGCTGATACGTAAGGAATGCCAATAAACATATTTGCTACTCTTTCAAACTCAAATGGATGACACGGGACAGGAGAGGATAGGATTAATGCTTTTCGTCATGGAATAGAATGGGATATAACAGGATGGGACGGGAAAGTAATATAGTCGACTGCGGTCACATTCGCGAAAAAATATGTGTCTGATGTGGACTCAAAAAGTGTCTGCAGCGGGGAAATTCTTAAGTTATATTTTAATTTTAAATTATAAGAGAGGGAGAATAATTTCTAAATATACTATTTCTATATAACATTGTATACGCCATTTTGGATGTTTGCTTCCAAACGCTCACCCTCTTCCCCATCCGGAAATTAAACCAATGTCACTCCAGTGCACTTGTATCAAAAAAATAATAAAACAGACACATGTACGGCCAATGCACGATTTATGGATAGTTTAGTTTTACTAAACTATCCATAAAACTAAACTACCTGGGTAGTTTAGTTTTGTTGATATATTGTGTAAAGTTAAAATCCCTGACTTGGTATCTTCAAGGAGAATTGAAAGCCAATTTCAGGAAAGAAATAATAAACTAGGCCAAAAATGTTGTTTAAAATAACTGTTTAAACGTTTATAACGTTGAACATATTTTTCTTCATTGCATAGGTCCTGTGAACATGCAAACGGCTTATGGAATGCTGAAAGTCTATAACAAAAAGTTTAAATTCATCCCCTTGCATAGCAGAAAAATTACTGGAAGAAAGTGTACCTGGTGGTAGAGATTCATTTGCGTTCCATTGCGTTGACAGTGTGGATATTATAAAAACATTTAAGTTAATTAATATTAAAAATACATGTGACCTTTGGGGAATCTCAACAAAAATATTAAATGCTGCAATACCAGTGTTAGCTCCCCAGTTAGCTGTAATTTTTAATGTTTGTATAAACAGTGGTATATTTCCTGATAAAATGAAGTTAAGTAAAATTATACCTCTTTTTAAATCTGGTAGTACAGATGACCCCTCCAACTATAGACCTATCTCAGTACTACCTTCAATAAGCAAAATTTTTGAAAAACTGATGCTTCAACAATTTCAAATTTATTTTTCAAAAAATAAAATACTTCATGGTAAACAATTTGGTTTCACTCGGGGTCGCTCCACTACTGATGCTGGTGTGGAGCTTATACATAACATATTCGATGCTTGGGAGAATTCACAGGACGCTTTAGGTGTGTTCTGTGATTTATCCAAAGCATTTGATTGTGTTCACCATGAAATTCTTATCAGGAAATTAAGCCACTACGGAGTAAATGGCGTTGCGCTTGATTTATGCAAGTCGTATTTAAGTAATAGGGTCCAAAGCGTAGATGTCAACGGAAAAAGATCTCCTGGGTCTGTTGTTACTATGGGAGTTCCGCAGGGCTCGATTCTTGGACCCTTCCTCTTCTTAATCTACATTAATGACTTACCTTTTTTTATAAGGGACAACTGTGAGGTCGTGTTGTTTGCAGATGATACTTCTTTATTATTTAAACTGAATCGACATCAACCCATTATTGACGATGTAAACCACACCCTCACAAAAATCGTACATTGGTTTAGCGTTAACAACTTGTTACTAAATAGTCAGAAAACTAAATGTGTACGGTTTGTGACTCCTAATGTCAAAAAAGTTAACGCTAATATTCTTCTGAATGGGGATGAGTTGAGCCTTGTGGATACAACTAAGTTCTTGGGAATCACATTAGATCCCAAACTTCAATGGGGTCCTCATATAGTCGCTTTAGCTAAAAAGCTGAGCGCCGCAGTCTACGCGGTGGGTAAGATACGTCAATTGACTGATATTGATACAGCTCGATTGGTATATTTTGCCTACTTTCATAGTCTGATGAGTTATGGAATTTTACTGTGGGGTGGTGCTGCTGACATTAATACCATCTTTGTTCTCCAAAAGCGAGCTATAAGATCAATTTATTCGCTAGGGTCCCGATATTCTCTTAGAGAAAAATTTCATTTCATTTCATTTCATTTCATTTTCATTTCATTTCATTGAAAGATTACACCTCCACCAATAAATATCTAGGACGGTTAAGTTAATAAATAATAATTGAATATTTATTTTATAATTTTAGAAGCGTCTCTATAACTAATATTCGCACCTAAATTTCCCAAGTATTAAAACATCTTCAACGAAACGATATCTAGTAAAACTATTTAAATTATAAATTAGGACGATGTCTTGACGCGAAAGAGTGATATTTTAGTTGAACAAAATTCCCACTAAAGGCAACACTAGACGCGGCCGGCGCTGATGTAGAGTCGCCGGAAAATATACATTTTCAACTAAAATTTTCCACTGTAACAACATTATTTGAATTCATGAAGCGCTCTCAACACTTTCGTTTAGATTTTTAAAATTCTCTCTCGGTCCGCGTTGAATTTCGTGCGACAAAGTGACGATCTGACGTTTTTATTACGTTTTTTTCGTCAAATCTCGTGATGCGCAGTCAGGAGGTTTTTAATTACATCGAAACAGACATGCTCATAAAGGGGCTTGTGTTAAGAGAGATTTCTTTGTCCGGCTCATATATATACATGTTTTAATTCAGCAGTGAGAGTACAATTTTCTCTTGACAGTCCGGTGGATGGAATAATTCTGCTTGATTATTTTCTGGAATTGAAAAAATAATTGCGACTCCATGTTTTGTGGAATTATTTTTAAGCCAGCTTGATTACGATTTTTGAGAATTTCATGAGCGGAATTATTTCCACAAAGAATAGTTGCTCTTAAAAGTATTTTACAAATACAGAAAAATGTGTAGCTTTTTATAACGGTTGTGTTTACCAGAAATTTTAATCTACGAGCATTCTGGGTTATTATTGAGGTAGGTCGGTAACGCTATAGTAAAAATAATTCGGTTCGGCCGAAATGCTATTGTTACCTCTTGGAAACCAAATGTGCCGTAGCTGTTGTATTTCGTTTAGCGAGTGGGATCACTGGAACCACAAAAGATGGTGGTGTGTAATCGTATCCACCTGACCATCGATCACCACATATTATGATGGTGGAAAATCTGTCATAAAGCACAAGCAAAGTTGTCGCATGAATGAAAGGTCGGTGTTGAACTTAGGCCTTATCCAATAAAAACAATTAGCAATTAATATCATATTAATAAACTTTAATATCAAAAACATGTCAAAATTTACAAAGCTGAAATATCAATTCGCATCCCAACAAATACCAAACCGTCCAAAGAATTCGACAAAGGTCCACAAGTAAAGACCTCGAGGAATTCCGGCCTTCGAATAGTTGAATAAGAGCGGGCAGCGTCCACCGCGACATCAAAGTGGAATTGTTACCGGCATTCTCATCTCTGCGGCACATTGTTATCATTTATCGAAGTTCGTAAGGAAATTCAAAACTGTTGTTTCTGAAAACTTTCACCTTTGCGTTTTGCGTTTGTCATTAGTGTGTGGTTTTCAAATATTAGTGTGGTATACTTGAATTTGAAAAGATTAATTCTCTTTGAGAAAGAAAAAGTAGCCTGGGTGTTCGTGGTATCGCCGATAAAATGCAGGAGAGTAGACTGCGATGGTACGAGCACGTGAAAAGGAGGCCGCCGGACTACGCAGGAAACTTAGTACCATAGATAACCATCACCTGCCGAAGGGACATGCGAGAATATCAGGTCTCCGAAGATGATTTCAGGGACGAAGAAAGCTGACCCCGTCACTATATGGGATTCATAGCTTGGGAGAGAGAGATAATTCTCTTTGAGAAAGGTTTTTGGATGCAACTAAAATCGACGCCTATTATTAAACGGTTAGAAATATGTATACCTTTTTGTCAGACTTTTTGAAATTACGTGTGTATTCATAGTAATTTATTATCACTTTTACTCATACTATGAAGCATACCATGACGAGACACTTTGTATGCTTATGAAATCTCCTCAGATCTTCAAATCAATGAAAGAATTCATGTTAAATCTACCAACCAGCTCAATCTAATTTATAAGTCGTATAAGCATTTTTTAGTTCTTAAAGGCACACGAATCCGCTAAATATTCCTTTTATCTGTCGTTCTATTCATCATCCACCCACACAAAACACTTAACTTAAGTGGGCGTACATTCCAACTGTCTAAAACAGAATTTCTCTAAAACATGAATTTATAACTTCAACATCTACAGTACATTAAATAAACTACAAGAAATGCTAAATTAATATTTCGTCGAAATTCGTCTAATGCCAGCACTCAGAGAGCTCACGAAGGTATCTCGTTAATAGCAAAACTTATGACGTAATATTTTCTACATTACATTCCGACATTAAGCCTGCTTAGTACATGAATGAATTAAATAGTTGCCTCTGTTATCATTTAGAGTTTGAAATAATTGTTTTGAATGAAATAAAATAATATTTATGGTATTTTAACATTTTTATTACAGCTTGTAACTATAAATTATATTTCTACGTTCTATATTTTTTATCTATGTCAGCTACATATACAATTGTTGAGGATATCTCCAGCTATAAGAGCGATTAGACGTTAAACCAATACGCTGGATTTTTGCAATTTGATTGACTTTACCTACCATCGAAATATTTGTCGATTTTAATTTTAGATCATAATATGATGTGTAATGCTTTCTATCATTTAATTATTACTGACACACCTCCGAAACAGCAGCATGTCGTTTTAATTCCGCTATAATTACTTAATATTCCACCAGAATTTTATTACACCATTCAAAACACTGACTTTCCATCAAATTACAGCCTCCCGGAATAACATTAAAAAATGTGCGCAGATAATGAATGGGGGGGAAAACGCCCCGTCATGTGATCGACGGGAGGGGGTGCGGGGAAGGCGAGGGGGGTTCAAACAGGGACCCGACGTGGCAAAGTGAATCTTTTGATTAATACATTTAATTAAAACTCCGCACGCCCTCTTGTGTTAAGAATAAAATGATTCCGCGCCACTCGATACATCGGCCACGACTAGTTGATGACAAGAAATATGTTCTCGCATTTTCTGTATTTCAGGTAGAAGATCGACTATGTTGATTGCTTCTTTTCATGTCTTCTTTTTAGAACTTAGAAAATATAGCAGCCTTAGAAAAGAATAAGCTTAAGTGGGCGGGTCACGTCTGCCGCCGGACAGATGGCCGGTGGAGCAGACATGTATTGGAGTGGAGACCGTGCTTAGGGAAACGTAGTGTAGGTCGTCCTGCAGCACGATGGACCGAAGACTTGAAAAAAGCGGCGGGTAGCAGATGGGTGACGGCTGCTCAAGACCGGGATGGTTGGCGCTCATTTGGAGATGCCTACGTCCAGCAGTGGACGGCGACAGGCTGAGTATATATTGACTGTACAGTATAGGAATTGACTTACTGTCTTTAAATTATTCATTTTTCCATTGTATAATAACATAACAATTAATGAAAACGCCAGTGTAAAAAAATTAAGGACCTTGTATTGACGTCAAATTCTGGCTATATTTAGTCAGTGTTTGTATTATAAACTATTTAGGTTTCGAAACTGAGCTCATAAATACCATTTAAATTACGCTTCGAATAACACTTCACGCTTAAAATAGACCGGGAAATAAGTGGAACGAGTGAGTGAAGTGGATTCAGATATTTTTAGATTAAATGTTAATACGCCCACACTTAATAAATGACTATCGCCTATACAGTTTGTAACAGTGAGAAAGGTGAGATTTTTAGTGGAACTGACAACGGACAAATGTTTGGACCAATACTGAGTTAAAGTAACTTCAACTGAAGAAGCCGTGGTGACCATCTGACGGGCTAATGACAATCGGCAACGTCATCAGCGCTAAACATTACTTCTTGAACTCGCCAACCAGCCTGCTAAGCGTTCCTTAACTGGCTGATACTTAGATTATTTTCTTCACATTGGCTTGACCATGTGCCTACATGCACAATGTACATGCAGGGTGAGACGTCCTAATCTTGTCAGATCTACATACACTACTCACAAAAATTAAAGGATATTTTTTATCAACTTATCAACCAAGCGTGCAATCAAGAAATAGAGCACAGATCTACAAAATAGACATTTCAAGCTTCCAATTTTTAGTTTCCGAATTTCTCAACACTCAATTTTCTCCAAGATACAGACTCTCAAAAAACACAAAAAAAAAATGATAAAAAAAAAACATTTGTTAATTTTTGTGAGTAGTATATTTATCTGTATCAGCCCATATTCGTCCCACTGCAAGGCACGAGTCTCCTTTACAATCGAGAGTACGATTGAGAGGGGTTAGGCAATATAGTGCACCACTCTGGCCTATTGCGGATTGGTGGAATTTACATACCATTCGATGACTAAAATAGGTTTATAAACTGTCTATGTATACTGCTGTCAGTGTTACTACCTGCAAGTTGCAACATGTATTAAGGTTTAATAAAATCACTCGCGGAGCCGCGAGTACGGGCTAAATAAGATTACGCGAAGCATCGCATAAAAATCTAATGTAAAAATATAAATAGTCCTTAATTTCATACAGTGGAGCTTACGTTGTAGATAAATGTTTGTGGAAGCAAAATCTAAAGAGGATTCTTAGTAATAAAAGCGAAAAAACCTTGCTGGAGTATTTCGGACTAGAGGAAGAATAAGACGAACTGACCCAGGCGGACTGTCTCACAAAATACTGACGTGGAGTTTTGCTGTTACTCCTCATTTGGTAAGTGAGCTTGGTAGTGATTCAACAATCCATGTTTCTTTCTGTTTCTCTTCCATTTTGGAAGGTCTGTAAGCCATCTACAATCCTCAAGTAACGATTGTCTATTATTGAATGAGACTTCTTTTTTATATGACACAGATCATAAACGATTTTGTAAAAAAAAGATAATTTTGGTTATAGTCATCGCTCAATGTATGAAAAAAAGGAAAGGAATGAAAAAGAAAGAGTATGGAGGTTCGTATGTAGATTGTGTCACCAACAAGTATTTTGCATCCCAGGTCCCGCCTGGGTTAGCCTAGTTTGGGGCAGAAGGTGATTCATGTCCGCCCGAATAGCGACCATCGTGAACATTCGTGAAAATACCCTTCATAGTCTCGTTTCGCATTTCGTGCTCAATCTGCGTATATTCGGTTAGGTATTATAATCTACTATGTATAAAAATACAGTACCTATAGAAAAACATAAAAATCGTGGTATTTAATAAGTAAATATCCAAAAGTCTCCGGTTTTGTAATACCCGTTCAAAATCGTGGTAGAAAAGGTGATTTCCTTTAGGAAATATCTTGTACGCTGACACATCCATTGACAGACCTTGCTTTTGAGTCAAATTTCCGTCGCGAGATAGACTTGACACAATATTGACTTTTATAATTTATATTTCTTTTGTAAACACGTAATTTATTAACCTTTATACAGACGCTTTATCAATATTGTACAATATCCGCTTTTCGGCAGTAAAATTAATGTTACGTTGTATATATTTATTTTACAGAGCATGAATTAAATATGAACATATTTTTATTTATAAATGTCCCGTATTTAAACATAAAATAAGTAAGTAAATAACACCGAGAGAGTGTTAAACTTTGCAACACTGTCTAAAATTCAACATCAAATCCACCAAATGATAAATTAAACTGAAGTATAAGTATTTAAATTTGTTCATACCACTAAAGATAAAACACTTAAATCAATTAATTTTCAAAAGACTCGCTCCGACCCCTAAACTTGGGAATTATAGCGGAAACAGCAAGCCCAATCGGCTTTCAGGGGCCGTAACACCTAAATAAGTTTGAAACTTTGCCAAACTTCCACGGTCCCTCTTTCGGCGGAGTTTATTTATTTTGACCTCCCAATAGACCTCCGAGATTTGTTATCGGTCACAATGAAAATATTACCCGAAAGTTTGGCTTGTTGGCCAACAGTTTGGTGAAATTTTTCAGTTGGTATTTGTATCAGCGTATTTGCTGAGGTCACTCGATTTAGTGGGGACGCGTTGAATGAATATTGTATTTTTCAGTAAATTGTGACGTTATTTAAAGTTGGTAGTAAACAAGGTGTGCAGACACCTGCATAAGGCAGGAGGTTGGTAAACGCAAATTATAACATGTTTTCAGAATTATTTAAGTCTTAACGATTACGTAGGTAAAGACTTAAATAAAAAATAAAAATAGTCTTTATTTACTTCGTATATTTTACAAGAAAACTTATGCCAGGTATTAATTAAAGACTTATAGATAGGCAAATATATCATTCATGCCACCTAGCCTTGACCATTGATAGCATCACCAATCTTGAGCATTGATAGTAGATCTCCATGTAGGAGATCTACTATCAATGCTCAAGATATTATTCATCAAGGGCAATTAAATTCACGAAGGTTTTTTTCACGTAGGGCATAAATAAAATCAAAACAGAACTTTACTATTATTTTACTACATCCAGTACTTAGAAATGCCATCCACGTAAAGCTACACACTTAACCTTCGAGTACAAATCTTTAAATTTGCATGTACATCGAATACCGATACACATATATGCAAATACGTCCCCTCGCTCCTGACATACATTCTATTCATCCCTTACAAACCCTTATCGCTTATCTCCTGATTCCATTAAACGAGTTATCTTTATCTGCCATATCGCAGTCGAGTTCACCCATTGTCGTAAAATCCATGGAGCACCGTATGCTCGGCGGCCGCTCAAGTGTAAGGACTCAATTTTTATACCCCTTGTGTTGTAAAAAATAAATATGATTTTTATAGTTGGATGTTGTGTATTCAATTTTCTTGGGGATTTAATGATTTCATCAGCATTTACAGTCAATATCATGGTCCCAACAGGCTGTCCTCTTTACTTTTATTTTGATTCAGTCGTGGAAAAGTTATTACGGATAAGTTTTTACTAAATAAATGCTTTTTTTTTCTAAACAAACTATTCACTGCTAAAAGATAATTATCTCTCACTATCTTCGGGCGCTATAAATGTATAATATGGCAGATACAAAATATATCCTGTCACCTGTACTTATCACTTCAAAGTTGGCACCTTACGATAATAATTTTCATTGATCTTCAAATTAACTTTCAAACAATGACCGTTATAACAATGTTCAAAACGTCACCAAACAATCCTTCACGTTAGACATTAATGTTAACACGTCTTCAGCGCGGCACGTCAAAACGTGTGACTTATGACGTGACACATGTCGCGGTGTCACGCCGACTCACAGTTTATGATAGTTACTCAAATATGTCGCTAGTAAACTGGTAATAGTACATTTGTGAGTTATGGAGGTATTAAAAGCTGTAGAACCTTTGTAAAGCGATATATTGGTCTAAAGGAGAATATGACAGATGTTGCTTCTTTATGACTTTTGGGTACATATTGGAATAAATATTAAATCTTGGTATTATGTATTTATATACGAAAGTCGATGGATACTTTTGCAAAATGCATAGCGTCAACAATTGTGTGCATTAAAGCGATGTTTTATAGCACCTACAAAAGAAATAAACAACACCTAAATTCAAAAGCCGCGCACTAAAACGTGTCATGCCAAGCGCGTCGAGTATTTATCACGCCAGATTGTCGAACATTGTTTCTACTGTCTCTTATAACGCGTCACGCTCGTGTCGACACGCGTCATTTGTTCTTGAGGTTTTAAAACACGGGTTTTAAGACCTGAACAGAAAAAAATCCTGGTCGGCAAAGGGTGGCGATGATAATTTACTCCATGAATTTCGAGTATATTTTCCTCCCCGTAATATTTTAGCGAAAAGTCATCAAAAGTCATACAACCGAAACAAACAACACCTAAATTCAAAAGCCACGTGCCAAACGATGTCACGCTAAGCGCGCCGTGTATTTATCACGCCAGATTGTCGAACACTTGTTTGCGTTTGATTCTAATAACGCGTCACGCTCGTGTCGGCACGCGTCATTTGTCGCGCGACAGTGTGTGTCAGTTGTCAGTGTTGAAGAGACGTCATGCTCAGGATTTGACGCAGATGAAAGCTTCGACAATGCGCGGTAATTACCGTTCCTTTTGAGTGTTAAGTTTGTTGTGTGGAATGGGTATGACTTTTTGAAACGTGTAAGAAGCGTGAATAATTTAACAGGATTTTAGACGTAGTATCAGAATTAGAAATTATTTGTAGGCATAAAATGTACGTAAAATCATAAGGTATTAAGTAACATAATATACCTAATTTGTTCGCTTTAAGCTTATGAATTTACAGGTGCCATCTGCTCACTGATACAAATATTTCTGTGGTCACTATATTTTTGTTTCGTTTCAGAGTATTGTGCCATCTAAAAGTTCTTGGTAGTTGGATAATATTCATAAGATTGATTAATTTATTAAAGAAAAAAGTGTCTGGTGTATTTAATTTGAAATTATAATATAAAAGTGTATGTATCGTAAAACCAATTATTTTAATTCGTTTTTAATTTAAGGATAGGTACAGCGGGCAATCAACACTGCCTAGGTACCTTAAACGAAATAGTAATTAAATGTATATTAATTGATATTTAAAAGATTCGATATCACATAGAAAAATATTTTTTATTCGCAATAAAAAACATTCAAATTAATATAACCCAGCAAATGGCTTAAAAAATAGACTAAAACAAAAAAGTGTAATCTCAACAGACTTTTATATAAAACAACATTTTTATTAATAATTCAAAAGCCACTGAATACAAAAACAACAACTCGGGACGTTGAAGTTTTGACGTACCACCATTCGTCATCTAATTTTTGTAACCCTATTACCTCTGTCGCTTCGAAATGATATTATACAGACAAAAATCTCTTGAAAAACATCTCGCTTTGTCTCCCTAAATGGAAAATGTAATAAAGCAACTAAATAAGAATTATATTTTGCCATTCTTGAAGGTTTGTTATCTCGGTGCAAAGTTAAAGAAAATATTTAAAGAAGGATAAAAGGTAAATAGATTTTTGATTCGAAGATTTCTGCATGAGATAAGCATCGAGAGGGATAACTCTTTATTGTCGCCTCTTGGGATACCGTGGTGTAATTCTCACGCCACCAAACTACAGGGTGGATAGTAAGTAAAGTAGTATCAGAACTAAATATTTAGAAAAAAGATGGTACAATAATTTACTAAGAGAGGCTGTAGGAGACCTTTGGACCCAAGAAATACAAAAGTACTTCATTCATACATATATAAACTCACGCCTTTTTTCCAGAAGAGGTAGGCAGAGGTGCAACCAGGACACCACGTTTCGCCTTGTATTTTCCGTCCCATGATGTGATAGGGTGCTATCGCCATATCGGGCACAAATTCCTGACTCCGGGCTGATAATGAATAGAAAAATCCAATATCACTTGCATACATGTATGTATGTATATAAATAAAGTGTAATAATTAACGCTTTATATGAACAGCTGCAATGCGCCTTTGATTGCCGTCGTGAAGGCGCCCAACGTGAACACGGACGCCTATAAAAACCATTACAAGCGATTTACCATACCGACATAAAACTACAATTGTAGTCGAATAAAATTATAATTTGTTCGGGAAATAATTTTGTTCTTTGTTTTTGGTGCATAGCACTTAAGTTGTATTGTTTTTTGTTCTTAGAGTCCTTGCATACTGCCGACTTCATATTGAAAGATAGTCATTGAGGTTTTTTAATGGACATATTACGAAAAGAGTATGTGCGTATTAGGCATGGCGCGAATCAGCACGAGCCGAGGGGAGTAATCATAGATGGATAGCATTGTTAAAAAGGTTTTGAAATATTTTTTCGATGGTTTGTTTCTTTAGTCAATTAATGTTTCTACGGTACAACTATTTCAGCAAATATTAAATTCTTTATATGACGTTTGAACTGAAGAGCCAAGGGAATGAACTGCGGTCTAAGTTTCTGTTATAAAAATATTTGTGTTCACGGTGTCTTCTCTAAGTACATTTAAGTACGATTATGTATGACAACGACTAAGTACGGTTTAAAGGTTTAATGTTAAAAAAGTGCGTATTTTTTTATTTATTTTTTACACAAAACCGGTTACAATCTTGAAGCTGTTTCAATATTGAAATAAAGTTTATTTCAATGTATACCTAACATTCGCGTAAATATGATGTTTCAATAGTTACAAATAATGTTTTTTATCTTAACTATAACGTATATAGGTATATATCGTATATAAATCGTATTAATTAAGAACTCAGATCAAACTATCTTCTAAAGTCTAAACTCTAAAAGAAAGTCTGCAGTTTGCGGAAAATGTTGATATAATCTGTCAAATTTCCCAAAGTTCTAATTTACTTTAGTGTGCAGTACTTACCTAGCCACATAAAAGCGTAATATAATACAATATTACTTGACTGCTAATCTCGTACTCTGTATCTTGTACACCATTTTAATTTGAGACTTAGCAAAAACATAAAATAAAGAACATCCGCAGTGTACGCAAAAATTCCATTTTATTTCATGGTACCCGACACCTCGCGTGCTCTATCGGATTATATTCCACGGTATTAAAACAAAACAAATCGAACATTTCAGCATTAGACCTTGGCTATGGCTGAACACTTTAAATGGATTAGCTAGTTTGTACATTTTCTAATAAAAGGTTTTTTTATACACTGTAAGGTCAAGCCAAGGTTTGGCGAAATATGTTGCATAAGAACCAAATTGCCAAAGCGGAAGTCGAGTGTTAAAACTCACTGCCACAGGCTTATGGAAGTTACGAATGTGTTCTTAGTTGATTGGTAATTATTTCAACGGTTAAGTAAATCATCATAGGGAAACCTGCATTCCTGAGAATGCTGAACAAGAATTTTAAAGCAGTGTGAAGTCTACTAACCGTATTAGGCCAGCTTGGTACACCTAAAGCCTAAGTCCCGAAAGGGATGATGTGAGGTAGGCACCGGAAACAAAATTGTTATTTGCCAAATCATTCTCCACCATAGCTGAAAAGCCGTGTTGGGAATACGGTTGTTGGTCTCTTGTAAATGCGGGATATGGACAAACAGAAAAAGAAGACATTAAGTAACGCACGTATCTTAGGAAAAATATGTTCACACTCAATTATACTAGCTCTAGAGTTTAGACCAGTAAGGCGATTAAAATGCTTTAACCTACCAATTGAACAGCAATTCCATGCACATTACAGTAATAAAAGGCAGCCAATTCCACAAAACATACCATTAGAGTAAACGCGAGCATAAAATAATTTCCTTTACATTCGCAAGCACTTGGCCATCCAGTGCAGGAATCAAATCGAGCTATTACTGTGGAAATAGAATAAGGAAATGTATCGCGTGCAGGCGACTTATTACGTCACGGCGATATCCGCCCGGAATAATTCGAGACGGCATCGCCCGCGCCGCGCTGCGTATTATGCTTATGGAATCGCTGATGGAAATTGTCTCTGAGTTTGATTGTTGCAGTGTCTTCGTCATTATGTCTGAGAATTTCAGTGACGGATTTTCATGGTTTATGTTTATTATAATGACGAAACAGAGTACCTACACAGTATACGGATTCCTCGTTCTACGTGACTTCGCTTCACTCAGTCGTATTATCGTAAATCACGTAATTATTTTCGTATTAAAAAATAAAACAAATGATTGCTTATAAATTATAGAAAAATCTGATTTTAAACAACTTGTAACTGTTGGAATAATCACTGTATTGTAAACTAGTTTTGAAAAGAGCAACACCAGAGTTTTTGCCCGTTCTTCTCTAGTTAAAACCGGCTTCCGAACCGGGTGGTACAACCAAAAAAAATACAATCTAAATAACGTTGAACACTTTAATGGATTCAAATTTTTTTTTTCATTTAAACTATAAAACTAGTCAACTTATGTTGCAGTACAGTCCACATAGAGTACTATGCTTTTAAATAAATAATAAATAAATAAATCCACCCAACAGTCACATACATAGTCCTGACCCCACACTAAGATCGAGTCTTGTGTCGTGGGTATCAGAAACTACGAGAGACTTTTCGGTCTCACAAACACCCAGACGCGAAACAAATACTTGTGGATCGCACAAATATTTGTTTCGGTGCGGGGATCGAATCCGCGGCCTCTCGTTTCACAGGCGGCGTCTAACCAACTGCGCCACGGAGGCTGTCTTATCTCTCTTTATCCGGATTTACACAGATTTAATCCGAAACATTTACCTTCGTGGGTCAATATGATTGGTTCTTAGCCTCTGCATACGTGAGCTATCCAGGTGTATAGGAATAATCTTGAGGTCAAGCATTAAGAATATTCGCCTTAGACAACTACACTGGCAGAAATACAAGTTATAGATGGAAATATTTTATTACTAGGGTTAAAGTTTATTGCACGAACACAATAAAATTCTGGAAAACACGTTACATTAACTGCAATATTTATGTCCCTCGTAATCCTTAAGGTAATAGGGAACAAGAAAATAAACTGTATAGTGTACACAGAATATAACGATATTGCCCCCCACAATGTATGCGGATAAAACAGGCAAATAACCATCAAAACATTAGGAATAAATTTTTTCATATAGATTTGTTACATGGATAGATAAATACAGCGACTATATTTTATGTGTTTTAAAACAATAATTTATAAGCTATGAATAAATAATGCAATGAAAGGCATACAAAAACAGGTGACACTAGCGGTGAGCGACACGTGCGTTGTCATTTAGATTAATGCGCTTTACATTGCTGGTATTAAATATAAATTACTCAAATAGTGAAACAAACTACTATTTTTATTTTTCATTTGTACCTTTATACAGGGTATATCAAGACCGCTACCGAAAACGAAGCCAGGTAGTATTAGTGATATCAAACACAATGCAAGTAAAAATTTCACAAAAAAAATCGTAATTTTTTTTTGTAATTTTTTTCTTATTTTCATATTTGAGTGATAAATACATAGTTTTTCTAAAATTATGACTTACACCGATTAATTTATAAACACGCAATAGTACGTAAGGGTTTAAATTACTTTTTTTGCCAAAACTATGTATTTTCCCCCCAAACACGATGATTTTTAAAATACTGTAAAGAAAAATCCGTCGCTGTTTTTGCAAAATTTTTAGTTGCATTGTGTCTGTAACCGCTAAAACTACCACCTGGCTTCGTTTTCGGTCGCGGTCTTGATATACCCTGTATGTTTCCGTATATTCACGATTTGGGAACATTGTCTGTATACTCTATTGCTATCCAAATGGGTTTTATTCGGACTCAGAAAGTCAGCGGCAAACTTTTTTCTTTTTCCTATTGCATAAGTCAGGCAAACGAGCATACAGGTCATCTGATGATGAGGGATCACTGCCGCCCATGAACATCCTCAACGCTTGGATCATGGATGTGTTGCCAGGCCATCAAATTGGGAAGAGAGCGGGAAGGAAAATAGATGGGAAGTGCAATTGGGTATTGGGCATCTGGCAACCTCACTCATCGAACGAAACGCGAAAGCTAACCTGTCGCTTCACGTCGATCTCTTGTGAGACTGTGGTACCGCCCCGGACGAGCCTGCCCATTCATGCTGAGTCATGACTGACTACAGCGTGGCTCTACTACTTCTAAAACCTGCAAGGTATCTGGGGAAACGAATAATTGAAGCTCCAATATAGTTAAGGTAATGTAAACAGCCCATAACGTTCATTTCTTTTTATCAAATATTTAAAGTAACTAGCACCGTATCTACTATCAAAATATATTTCAAAACTCAATATGAAGTTAGTGTAGGTGTCTGTCCAAAACCAAAAGACACAACGAGTAGTCTACGAGACAAAGTTTGGAATCCTTCGCATCGTTTGTATAAATAAATTCGTAAACAAAAACGGAATAACAATGAAACATGGCCGACTATATCCTGCAATAATTCCCGGTAAATTATTATCGGCGACTCGTTTCCTGAATGTTTTTCACTTCTTTCCAAACATTTTGCAAACATCCCGAGGGGGGCTGGATTTACTCACAACTTCGTCCTTAAAACGTATAGGTACATTGTCTTTGTTTTATTATTTACTAATAATAAAATGTTTTTTTAGCAAAATATAAGAATAAATGAGAAACGTATTGGCAATTTTATGTAATGTAAACATCGCCAAAAATTAATTGGTTCCTATTTGTTTATTTTATGTTAGTCCTATACAACTTTTACTGGCGAATATTAATTAGGTACTTATTCGAACTCTTGTTCTGTCAACATACTGAACTCTGACAACTTTTCCGACAAATTAAACGTTATACCTCGCGTAGACAAACCACATCACTAAAACAATAATCAATATATAATAGAAAAAATCATAAATCATTAGCCAAGATGTCAAATCAACAAGCCATATAACTTGACCTCCCAACAAACATTAAAACGGGAACTATTAGGCGTCCCACGCGAAGCACAAATGCCATGCGAGCGCAAGTTTGATGGCGACCATCAATCCACATGCCGGAACTGACCGCCAGCCTCCGAGACATACTGACCCTTGATGTTATATTACATGCCTTTTGATGTGTGTCCCATTGTGTTTCCTTTATTTCGAGTTAGTTTGGTTACTGCGCGGTGTGGTGTGACTTTGATTTTAAGCAAACTCAATATCATTATTGCATACCACATGTATGAAGAGATTTTAACATATATAAATATAAACTCATGCCTTTTTCCCAGAAAGAGTTGGCAGATGTGCCACCAGGACACCCATATTTCTCCTAATATGTTCTGTCCCACGATGTGATAGGGGGCGATATTGCTATTGCCATATCGGGCACAAATTCCTGACTCTGGGCTGATAATGAATTGAAAATTCAAATACCACTTTGGGCGACCCGGGATTTGAACTCGAGACCTCAGCTTTGTAATTACCGTAGTATAACTACGCCACCGAGGCAGTCATTTAAAGAAGATTTTAAATCATTATTATATGTACAATGTATAGGGTCCAAATTGAGATGGAAAAAAAAATTTGGAAAAAAAAATGTTCATTTTTACATCCACCGTTGAAGTTAGCGGTAACTGATTAAAAGTCAAAAACACCTCGTCTTAACTAAACTACAAACGTTCAACTATCTTGATAAATATCCCTGTTATTGTAAACACGAATTTTAATGTTGGAACTCGCAGAGGGGCTGTACGGAACAGTAGTGACGTAAGCAAGTTTGATACACGTCATCAATCGGCTCGGCGCGCCGTGTTGCCAAATGTGTACAAACACGCTCGTTTAATGTTGTTAGCTTTGCTTTGCTGTTAAACAAATATGTGTATGTGTATTAGTATACTCATATTTGTGTTAGTTCTAGTGTGGAAGGTAACGATGTAACAGAAAGTTTTAATTTATGTTGATAACTAAGAGTGCTTTCCAACACTTCATGTAGGTCGATCGCTTTTAAATGTAGAAATACATTTTCGTCTTTTTATACCCTTACATGTTGTAAGATATTTTTTTCTTTAAATATTCATCAGCAACCTTTCGTCACACTAGACTTACAAAGACTCACGAGGTACTGAAAATTTAAGTTATATAAAAATATGAGTACAAAGAAAATACCTAATTATACTCCTGCAAATTATAAGACTCATAATTCAATGAATATACCAAAAAAAATAGCATCAATTACACTTACAATTAGACCAATAAAAAATGTCGCTTATCAGTCTACAATCCACACTTAAAACTCCATCACAACCTTATCTATCAGCCTCTTCCATCACACATCCAGAACCCATTCAATAAAACCGTGCGAGCGATCCATCATTCTCTCATTTAATTTACACGGAGTATTTTTCAGCCACTCACGGCTGTATCGTTTATCACATCTGCCGTCGTGTTTCCCCTCTATTGTCTTGTGAAAATCTTTGTGACCCACTTCCCGGGCGTTTGACGAGAAGTTCCAGCTGAAAAGTGTTGGATGGCTGGCGTGTTATTGAGTTTCGTGGTTTCGTTGTTACGATGGCTTAATGTGCATGCACTAGGAATGTTTTTAAGGTAGGCTTGACGGGCTTTCGTCTCATCTTTCTCATTAAAGAAAGCCTAAGAAGTAGGTAACTAGGCAATGATTTGAAAGTAGACGGGCTTTCATGTTCGCTTTCTCATTAGACTTAAGAAGTAGGGGACTAGGTAATGTTTTGAAGGTAGAATTTATAGACTTTCTTCTCCGCTTTCTCATAAAAGACTTAAGAAGTATGGAACTGGGTAATGTTTTGAAGATGACGTGCTTCCTAATTAGAGGTAATGTACTTGAATGGGGCATACATAACTAAGGAGTGCAGTGTGGCTACTTTGTGCAAAGGATTATCAACAATCTACTTGTGTAATGTGTAGCGGAACCCGTGTGAAATCCATTTATTCAATAACCTAGTGTGGTGGGATATTTTTCAATTAGTTCAGTCATAAAATTTAATAGTAAGAAATGAAGAGTCTTTTTGTATTTGATTTTTATTTATTTATATTACAGATTTAATAACTAGATTGGACATATAACATAGTTTAAAAAAGCTCATACACATGAGTCATCATACCCTAAAATACGCAACAACTAATAGTTTCTTAACCCGGAAAATTAACATTTTCTGGGAGTACTGCGAGTGAAAACTTGCAGGTGACAATAATTGCAGTTTGTCGTCAAAACTCCGCTAACCTTGTTACAAAACAAATACAAATAAATGCGAACAAAAAGGCATCATCAAAAAACCATTGTCGCGAAACATCTCCGCGGGCTACCGACATGGGAAATCGATTTCCTCCCATTAAGGCACAATACTGCCTCCAATAACACTGATACGACGAATTTACATATCACACATGCCATTTCCCCTTTCATTCTCTGTACGAGGGTAAACATATACAGAAAAGACGCAATGGATTGTTAAATAGGCGATAAAGTCGCAATAGAGACGTTGAACAAGGTCGCAATTTGAATGCGTCTAGGATAACTTTTGTTCGGATTTTCTCTAGGAAAACATGGTGGGTAATTGTTAAAACGAATATGATTATTTGTGTCTTAGATATAATAATCCGTTTCTGTTCGTCTGATAAATTCTATTTATTTAATTTACTAACTTTAATTTTCATTTTATTACATTTAATTTATTTTTATTTTTCGAATAAATAATACAATGACCTTAATTCTGGGCACGGTTTGTCTCTATTATTGAAAGTATTTTTGACCTCGAAATAACAACGTAATTAAGCTCATATTTTTGTACACTTTATTTAAAGAGGATATTTGGATCCGCAATGCCTAGAGAGATTGAGCCGCGTGGGCGCTAGCTCAGGGTTTACAACTTCATAAGCCTCGGATTGAAATTAATGTGGCAAACTTTGATTTTATAATTCAAATTATAGCCGTACTAAAATAACTTTAATGTTATTTAATTAACTACTTGTCCTTATCATTTGACAAGAGTATTTTAGTCTTGTAAAATATTGGTATTTAGGATTAATTACTTACCTTGATTATAATTAGAAATACATAATATATACATAAACTCACGCCTTTATCCCCGAAAGGGTAGGCAGAGGCGCCACAAGGACACCCACATTTCGTCTTGTCGCTCCCTTTCCACGATGTGATACCCCTATCACAAAGAAAAGAAAGCGAAAGATAATTTGAAATATTTTTTGGAAATTGTTAAAATTGAAACTCAACAATTGTTATAGGTCGATGTTGTCTGTATCCGTTTATTTTTAATTAATGTGCATCTTTAAAACACGAAGACGAGAAAAGATGCCTTATGCCCCTTACAGGCTCAGAATACTTCCTAAAACAATGTTATAGAAAGAAATAAAAATTTCCATATGAAATAAATGCGTGTATTGATTTTTCTTTTTTTAATCACGGCACGAAAAATTAACTACACGGCACTTAATATTAAAGTCCAGATAGGACATTGACATATTTTATAGATAATCATACCTCGGTATTTGACACATTATGTCTGCGCAATTAACTACTAAACAAGGCACGCTAAGGTCAGCTTATATTCCCGATAGGATAGACAAATATACCACTTATACAAACCGCAGTTTAACAGATTACTTCAATCCCAAGACGTATTTTCCAGAAGGAAATAGCGTCACTAAAACAAAATTACCATTCCAAATACTGACCCGGACCCAAAAAATATAGGTGTGAAAATCGTTTAACAAATGACCTCTCAGAGGCAGACATTAAAAACGGTCCCTCTCGGCCCTCCCGCGCCCTCTCGCGTGCAAACGTAGCGAGATGCAATGATGGATGACCGCCGCATTTGTCACTGATGTACGACCGGCGAGAATCACCTATGTGCTGCGAAATGAGAGGTTTCGGAACATTCCCAGAGGTTCACTTATTTTAATTGTGCGGACGTTCTGGTTTTATTGGGATTTCGCGGATAAAACAGGTCAGTTGCCGCTGTTTTGCATGATGTGAAATCAGATTGGTTTTATTTTTAAAAGACATATGCACGAGCACAGCTCAAGGTAAATTAACACCATTAAAATAATTATAAGTACGTTGCCGAACTTTGATCTGGGGCACCAAAAAGAGTGGTGGTTAAAAACTAAACTAGGAAATCGGAAATCTCATATCATTATTTTTATTTACGAGTATATGTAGGTATTAATTTTCAAAATATAACTCCATATAATGTGCTATGGTTATCCATACACTCGGTATTAAGAATCTTTCTGATATTATTTTTATAAATAGATATTAGTCTTTGATGTGAATACCTTGCTGAAGCTTAACAAAGAATTTAAGTTTTCAATAGTAAGATTTACTCACCGAAAAGACAGCGTAGTAAGCGGCCGGTAAGACTTATGGCTGCTACCATCCGACATCGGCGTCCCCCAGAAGTCATTTCGGAACACCGTCATCACACTATTCGCTCCATTCACGTCACCGTTCGTGACTATCGCGGGGATGTCGTCATGCACGAACTCGCCGCTCAGACTGTTGGCGTAAGTCAACGCGCCCACCGACGCCACTAGTGTGTACACTGCCCAGTCACTCTCGCATAAACTCCTCCACGTCTTCGGGTTGGACTCTTCACGCACCGGTGGCAGGGGACGGCGACGCATTTTCTTTGCTTTTTAAAACTTTTTTTAAATTAATGTTTGTTGCTGGTTTATTTACATGACTGTCCAAAAAAGAAGTGTATTTTTTATTTTAATGTTTTAGAATCATTTGTTATCACTTTTTACCTAATTTGTCATATAGTTTGTAGAATTGAGTGTTTTTCAGTCAAAGCAAATCTATTATCTCTATTCAAAACCAAAGCAAAACTGTTATAAGCCGCAGCGTTATTATTGTTTTAAAAAATCACTTGAGCACAAAACTAGCAATCCACTTACGACACAAAGTATCTCTTAAACAGCGCTTTGCAGCAAACAAAGCAATTTCATGAATAACAAACCACTAGCTCATCGATTTTAAATCACCGATGGTAAGTCGATGCATACATAATTGGCAAACAATCGTTATGGCCGTCACAAAACTATGTTCCGGCGTTTATCCGGCCAAACCGGCATCGGAATAGCCGGATGGCCGCTCCGGCCAGTCCGGCGCGTGATGGATCGCCGCCGCGGCATAAATCAACATCGCGGCTCCGCGCCGACCGCCGATGTCATATTCATGAGTGCCGGCCAACCCACTGAACGATTGTCCGGACAAAAGGAGCGCAACCCTTTCCTTATTTCGTTTTTTAATTCTTCAGTATAGCATTATTATTTTACTTTAAGCGTTCCGGTGATTTATAATCCGCCCGCTTGGACCTGAAACAAAGAGCGTTGTATTAAAGATCTTTTTATGTTCTCGCCTTTTATAAATGGATGTTAAGGGTCGGTTAAGGGATAGTAGAATAGATTTATTTTATAAGAGTTTTGTAAGAAATTCTTGTACATTTAGACATTTAGGGTTTTATAATGAAATGGTGACCACTTCACCTGATTATGCACAATATGTTCCACTGCAACAACAATGTTGGGAATTAATTATAAGTCTCGTTTCATTGTAAATAATTATTATTGACAAAATTATTTACAAATAATCATTTGTTACGGATCGAAAATAA
The DNA here is from genome assembly GCA_905220455.2 of Deilephila porcellus. Taxonomy (NCBI): domain Eukaryota; kingdom Metazoa; phylum Arthropoda; class Insecta; order Lepidoptera; family Sphingidae; genus Deilephila; species Deilephila porcellus. The sequence continues at coordinate 15,125,709 of LR999977.1, read as the reverse complement.
AACCGATATTTCTGATATAATTTCTGATATACATGACACAATACGTGTATCATAATATTATGGGGACTAGTCTATATACACACCCACAATGTCTAGACAGCGTGGGTGACTGTTCGGTGTTTAATGACACAATAAAATCAAAGATTTTCAAAAAAAAAAATGTTGATCTACACTATACGGAGCACGTCCTCTTATTGGCGTTTTAAATGTACGTAAAACACAGCGCGTTTGTTGGCAACTTGTATACACTGGCCAAAAATAGTTTCCTCTCATCGATTGACACAATTATGTCGGGCGGTTCAGAACAGAATATAGGTAAACAGGCTAAACGCGATACACGACATATTTCCGCTTGGATGGATTTCTCACCACCTTGTACCAACAAGGGTTATGTATACAAATACGAACTTCCTATCATTTTATTTCATTTTTATTTTGTTTTATTTCAAAAAAATCAACAACTACATTTACAGCATACATTTTTTAAGTTAACAGTACCTATACCTATATACCTATTATAGATTTACACGGTTACGAATTAGGTTGTAGCCACTTACAATTAAAATTAATAAAGACAAAGAAATCAATAGAAAAAATGTACTCATTAAGAAAAATAATTTATTAGTCTTACTCATCCAACGAACTGAAAAGAAAAACTACTACACAATGCTTCAAGACTCTATATTACTAAGCAACGTTAAAGAACAAAATGTTATTACATATGATTATTAACTACGATGTTATCCTAAATCTAGAATGCAAATGCTTTGTTTTCTCAACACACTGGGCTGAAAGCTTCATAGCGTAATCCTATTAGGGTATTTTGTGCTCTCTATTGACCTCCAACCGTAAATAACTTGAGTGCCTCCTTTTTGAATCATAATATTTAACTGGACAATATTTTCATAGGCTTCCCGGAGTAAAGTTTCGAAAGACTTGTATTTCTTCTTAATGGATTCTTATGTAAAACTATTTGCGGAGATTTCTAAAATATAGAAAGATTGAAATAACTATTATTATTAGTAATTAAAGGGAAACTTTAAAGACAATTTCCCAGAATGATGAAACACTCACATTTTCAGCTTTATTTATACGATCTCTTCGTAATTATGATAGCTTCTTCATAAGAATTATGTAAATAGTTCTAGAGTAATACATAGTATAAATAGTAGTATCCTTATTGTATATACAATAAGGTTTAATTGACGTCATTTCATGTAATGATTGCTATATATAAATCACGTCTTTAAAGATGATATGTATTAAGTCTAATATTTGCGATTTATACTCGTAGGTCATTATAAGTTATTTTTATTAACACTATGCTACAATTGATCATGAATGATTATTGCAATTAAATTTTGGTAAAGTGACTGAAATGTACGCTATGACCCTTGGTGCCCCTAACACAAGTAAATAAATAAATACGCCCAACAGTCACATACCTATTCCCGACAACATACTAAGATCGAGTCTGGTGTCATGGGTATCAAGAATTGCGAGAGACTTTTCAGTCTCACAAATACCCACACCCGAAACTAATACTTGTGGTTCACACAAACATTGGTTTATTAATTATTATATTAATGTTAGCAGTCCTTAAATGATTGCCTCGATGGCGTAGTTGTATTACGGTACGGTTACAAAGCTGAGGTCTCGGGTTCGAATCCCAGGTCGGGCAAAGTGATATTGGATTTTTCTATTCATTATCATCCCGGAGTCAGGAAATTGTGCCCGATATGTCGATAGGCTCGCCCCCTATCACATCGTGGGACAGAACATGCAAGGCGAAATGTGGGTGTCCTAGTGGCGCCTCTGCCTACCCCTTCGGGGATAAAGGCGTGAGTTTATGTATGTATGTCCTTATACGATACTAATTAATAATTTTTAAAACGCTTTAATTCTTAAATAATTTGGAAGGTACGTGTCTAAATGTAATATAAATTATGTAACAACATAGGAGTTACTTTTAAAAAAAAATCTGTCAAGTTTCAAACATTCATTATATTATATTGATAATGTTTTCTATGACATCTGTCGGATATAATCAATTCATTTTTATATGTGATTTCCTTTGATATTAAAATATCCCTATCATACACATAATTAAACACTGTGTGCACAAATAAAAAGCACATAAAACAGTTATACAGCTTATTACAAGAAACATCTACGAAATAATATTAAATCATTATACTCATTTTCTGTTATGAATGATAAATTTGTTATGTATTATATCTTTTTGTATCTGAACTTTTCTTTTATATTGAAGTAACACAAGATGTTCGTGATTTTATCAAATTCTTTATTTTTCTTATACATATTCACTTTCTAGCTCCATCTTTGATAAAAAAATTCCTTAGATCTTAACAGTTCACGTATAATACTTTTTTTATATTAGGTTTTCAAAGGTAATAAAGATACTATCAGGTAAGCTACTACTTTACTTTGATGCGTTTAATATAAAGAAAAATAATTATAGTAATTAAATATTTAGTTAACAACAATAAGTCATTACCACAACATAATCATTACAAGGCAAACATTTGGCCCAACGACAAGTGTCCAATGATTAATCAGTTCTCAATTAGAGGCGATAGCTCCGACACGCGGACAAATATCGGATTACGTATGATTGATTGGATCCAAGTTTTGTGGACAGCTAATGCGGTCCTCGGTAATCAATTGGACGGTATTAGCGGTAATGACGGACGATCTTCGGACGTAAGGAGCTTGCGGCTTAGTTGCGGATATGACGTCCGTAACCGAAGGCTTGGAGTGATTAGGTTTGAGTACTTAGTAATGATGTTAAAATATTTTGAGAGACATAATTCTTCTATCGATAGGTGTGAAGGATAACACTTAGATATGAAACTTTTAATAAAAGTATTTTTAGTATAGGTAATAGTAACTAAGACAAGTTGCAAATCTGATGCGAAGTGACCACTAATGCCTGTGAATATTTACCAAAAACAGGGTAATTGGGTGTTTTATCAACCGTTAAGGAACAAATTTGGTCGATAGAATCGAATAGTATACTTTAATCCAAGCTATTAAAACATAAATATTACATGTAACCTGCAAACAACACGTCATATTTTCACGACAGAAAACTGTAATCGCAAATTTGCTCTTTTTTTTGCTTCAGCGCAAATGAAAGATTTTCCCCATCCGATATGATGAATTAGCGTAGTGACAGAAGCGAAAAACATTTCCTAAGTATATCCTCTAGTGAACCAAACTCGCCAAGTTAATTTATTATTCCTCCCTAACTCGTGTATCCAAGTCTATTCGCTCAAATTGTTTTTAAAATATCGCTTATCAAGACAAGGTTGAGTTCGAGCAACTTTTCAACGGATGAAAAAAGTTCAGTCTCGACGGAGTTCGCTGAAATATTATTTAATGCGTCTTAATAAAAAATATTAATACGAACCTTTCCCGAGTGGAGTGATTGATGCGTATCGGATAGGTTTTTGGTTTAATGTGTTAAAGCGAAAGGTTTTTTGGAGATAAATTTAGAGATGCGAAAGTTATGGACAGGTGGATGTGGCAAATTTATTTTTTATCCTGTTTATTTTAGTGCTTGATCAATTTATTTTTCTGTTACACAGCCCAAGTTTATGTGAATCCATAAACTTTATATACCAATTTGTTTGTTCTATCAGACCAATCCCCAGTAAATAGAAGTATTCTTGCGATTCTCCTAATGACGTAATACGTAGGTACGACTCCTAATATCCTTCAATGCTAATAAAATTCATGCGTAGTACTGTCATAAACTGCCTCGGTGGCGTAGTTGTACTGCAGTACGATTACAAAGCTGCGGTCTTAGGTCCAATTGCGGGTCGGGCAAAGTGATATTGAATTTTTCTATTTATTATAATCCCAGAGTCAGGAATTTGTGCCCGATATGGCGATTCCGTTCCTTTCACATCGTGGGATGGAACATACAAGGCGAAATGTGGGTGTCCTGGTGGCGCCTCTGCCTACCCTTTCTGGGATAAAGGCGTGAGTTTATGTATGTCTATACTGTCATAAATTCACTCAACAATTCTTTATTTTCACAGCAGACCTTAAATCTCTCATGAACCTCAACTGAATCAACAACAAAACCGAACATTACAAAAATATCTCAAACATGCTACACGAGTTAACGCGACAAAGCCACAAGACGCGGGTTAATATTCCAGCGGCGGTTAGTAATTCGATTAAACTTGCCAACTTGCGCCACTCATAATTATGTTTCGGTTGAATGCCTTTCCACGCGAGCTTATGAAAGCTCTTTCGAATACCTGTATCTTCGGAGTTTACTTGGTTGTTGAAACTGTTGAGTTTTTGTTGTTCGCGAAAAGGTTTAAATGGTAATTACTGTATTTTTTTACTCGAGGAAATAAGTAACATTTGTTACATATTTTTAAAATACGAGGGATTATTAGGCCACGCGAAATCTCACTTACCGGAAGATTTTGTTTTATATGGCTATGGCTTATTTATACCTAGTAAATGCTTTTGGGAACAGATAATAGAAGAAAAAGAAAAAGCAGCGTAGTCATTGAGCAAACTCAAGAGACAGCCTCTTCCATAAATTCAGTTTTTTGTGACACATCTAACACTTCTCCTACCCAGCCTGGATGTATTCAAATTACAGCCGAAATAAACTTTAGCTTCTGAAGTTTCCTTTCACAGAAGCACCTCGCTTCACAAGGCAATTTAAATCACAGTCAAACCTGGGCTCAGCTTCGCCTAGTGACAAAACATCCTGTTCCATCCCTCACGTGACACTGCAGTGTCTCCGCCCTGATTTGTGATTCTAATGAACGCCGCAAATTCCACTTAGTCGCGAAATTCAACCGTTTTTACCTAACGGGGTACAGTCCTGCTGACGTAGCTGAGAAAATGGTGGATTTTGACTAGTTTGAATCTTTAAAACGGTTTTTATGATTTCATCACTAACATTACCTCATACATACATAACCTCACGCCTTTTTTACAGAAGGAGTAGACAGAGGAGCTACCTACCTACCTTGCTACCTAGTCCCTTTATGTGATAGGGGGCACGCCTATCGCTATATCGGGCACAAATTCTTAAGTCCGGGCTGATAAATAATAAATAGAAAAATCCAATAATATTATGTCCGACCTGGAATTTGAACCCGATACCTCAGCGTAGTAGTCGTAACGTAGTACAACTGCGCCACCGAGGCAGTCACCTTATATAAGATGATTTGTCATGGACATAAACTTTCTTTAAAGGTTCTTGGAAAGAATTATTGGAAGCTATTAAGTGTACATGTAGTAGGTGAATTTGGAAAGATACGGTTGCCAATATAAGTTATTTGTAGAATAGTAGCAAATTATTCAAATATTTTAAAAAGAGAAATAAGATTCCTGGATCCTGTTTATAAAGAAAAATAAATTTATATTAAAACCTTTTTCTGGAGAACTTTAACAGACAAAGTCACAAAATGTGAATTTGCGAAGACCATTAACATACCTATTCTGAAAATATTTTTTTATCTATTTGTTGAACTTCTATATTCACAAAACAATGCACACTTTCCTACCCGGATACAAACCAATTTCAATACACCACTGCAGTACTAATATAATATCTCCCAAACAGCGATATATCCGCGGGGCTGTACAAAGGGCCCTTGAATAAATAAGGAGATAAGTCGACGCCTCGCGGACAATGCGAGCTAGCGCTAATGAATGAATAAGCCATTGTTCTGGATTATGAGAATAGCTGGATTTAGGTGAACTTCAAAGTCAAAGTCATGTCTTTTATAAGTTTTAGAGTTATGGAGCAGGGTATTAGTAAAAGTTAGGTAGAATGGAACAATTACTTTTCGAGTCATTCTTAAAATTCACGCCTAAATCACTAAAGGGGTCGGCAGTGGTGTCTCTAGTGCGGAGTGCCACTCATTGTTTGCAGAACTAATTTTCTTACCAAATATTATTCGAGCCTTTTTTATTTTTATATTGGCTTCGTAGGCAGACGAGCTTGCGACTCGCCTGACGGGAAGCGATCACCGCCGCTCATGGACCTTCGCAATGCCAGGGATCCAACACAACAAAGTCGCTGCCTACCGTGAGGAGAGTACTTTCTTTAAGCCTCGCTTAAAGAAGGACAGGTCATAGCGCTCAGGAAACACCGAAGCAGGGAGTTCATTCCAGAGCTTGCACGTGCGTGGTAAAAAAGAACGCTGAAAACGTACCGTTCGAGAACGAATAGTTTCCAGGTGGTAGGAATGAACTCTACTGCGGTGACGGGTAGTGCGATGGTAGAATGGCGACGGTGGTACCACCCTAAACAATACCTCGAAGCACTCCTCGTGGAAGAGTCGATAGAACACGCAGAGGGACCCAAAGTCTCTCCGCAGTCCCAACGGCTCCACGTTCTCCGTGAGATCGGGGTTATCAACGATCCGAAGAGCGCGGCGCTGTAAGGAGTCAAATGGGTCGAGCTGGTATTTTGGGGTATGCCCAGAGGTGGGAGCAGTACTCCACGAGCTTATTGCCATGACAAGCAAAAACTCATATAAGATTATTTAAATCAAATAAATACGATTGACCGACTTTGAAGGAACATACAAGGCGAAATGTGGCTGTCCTGGTAGTTCCTCTGCCTACCCCTTCTGGGAAAAAGGAGTGAGTTTATGTATGTATGTATGACCGACTTTGGATTCGCGCACAGGACCCTAAAACACCCCCAATATAAACTGCCACTAAACCAATTAAATATTTAAATATCTTATTTACCGTTTACGATAATGAAAACAAGTCTAGTAAACAAAGTTTCATTCACATTCACTCCCGATCTCTTGTCAAAAACAGAAAAGAGTTTCTAGTAAACAAATGTACTCAGCTAACGACCCCGATAAATCACAATACTCTATTTTTAGTCGGAAAATTCATTGACAAACGTGCTTCCATAATTCAACTGTCTCATTCATTATGTCGTTTATAAATAATTTGAAACAAAGGCCGCCGACACGGCCCGTTCCCGCCTCAGATCTCTATCTTAATGTGAATAAATTACGTAGAGCCGTTTTGTTTGCGCTCTACTCTCACTATCGACTGGATCAATCCACTTAATAAGTGACTTAATAAGCATAATGACTTGTTATTGCTCCGTAGAGACGATAAATGAAAGAAAATACGGAGTTGTTGTAATTGATTGTAGAGCTGGTAGAGTATGAGGAACATAAAATATGTTATTTCTGCGAAGGGAGTGTTATTTTGTTGTTTATTAAATCCATTTCTGGGAATGAGAACTATTTAAAGGCTATTTTCGGTAAATACTAGTACATAAAGCTGGTTTATATTAACACACAAGTAAATATCTGATTTATAAATATACCTGCGAAATGTTAACTGTATGTACATACATATGAATATTACTAAATAAGGCTATACTTGCAACAAAAATAGTGCAGACCGAAACACACAAGTTCTACTGTTTAAAAAATAATTGACTATTTTTAATTGTATCAAGCGACGTAAAACACATGAGCACTCTACGTAAGTTCAAGCGCCTCTCTACCAACTCGTTTCGAAGATCGACAACGCTCTACGTCTTGTACAGAATTCTTACCGAACTCTACTTGATATACTCATATTTCAGTGTGCGTGTTGCGAACTAGCGGGTCCGTGTTAACTTCACAAATTCGCTTGCTCTACTGTACAGTCAGAAACTATAGTTGATGATGTTTGAGAATATTTCAAAATAATTTTAAAAGCAGCTAATGAGATGTCAAATTCACAAAATCTACTAAATTAGCTTTTTCTGCCTATGAGTTGCAATGCAAATTTTTCCTATTTATCTATTCTTTTATTCCGATTGTCAGTCTAATTTTAATAAAATTTTCTTTGATAATCCATATTTTTCTCAGCGACTTGCGTTACTCTCCATTTTCGGGTCTCAGCAGAACATGCCCATATCCACTTTTGGAGAAATAATAATTAATATAGTATGTATTATTATTTACTAAAATATATTAAATAAACAACGCTTATTTGTTGTCTTCTTAAACGAAAGCTGAAATGTTGTTGAAGTTTGTCAACTTTTGTTGTTGTCTGTACCGGTAAAATTGCGTGTAGTTTTCGTTTTGTTTGTATCGACGGCTACTGTCAACATTTGATAGCTTTACAGGCATCGACCATAGCTCTGTTGTTTTGTTTGTCAGGATTTCAAGTTAGTATATTTCGTAACCAAAACCAGGTTTTAATTTTTACACTGACTGATGACACAGCACGACAAAGTATACCTGATTGTGATGATAGCGCAATCTAAGCTAATTATTCACCAGCAAGACATATGTTTCTGTGTATTAATGATCACCCAAAGTTATATTTTATTTTGTTACAAAAAACAAGATTTCGACAGGACCATAATTTTAAAAGTTTGAATTGAAAAAAAAACAGATTTGAATTTTTATATTGACTAATGCATACTGACTTACTACTGCACCACAAAGTTACTGATCAACTGATTGTGACAACAGTGCAATGTAAGCTCCTATTAAATATTCACCGGCAAGACATATTTTTCCGTGCAATCATGGTATTTTAATATGGCCTTAGGACTATATGGCCTAAGCCCGAACCCTTCAATCGTACTCTCGATTGTAGAGGAGACCCGTGCCCTGCAGTAGGACGGATATGGATTGATACAGAATGGTATCACCTAAATTAAGTTCTTCTCACAATTTGCCGTGACCGCGAAAGCTGCAAAGTATTCGAATCGTCGGGAAGTTAAAAAAATTAAAAAGTTAGATGTTGGCGTGTTGATAAATCTTTCACCCAATTGGTCTATTTGGGGATGAATCCAATAGTAATTAAGATTATTTATTATTTTAGCCGTAAGATAGTAATTATTTAAAGTAATTAAAGGTTATTTTTAATTTCCATTATCAACCTAATCTAAGCCGTTCAAATTACAAGGACAAATTTTCTTAATTCGCCTAAACTTCTATGTTAAGCAAACGACTTACAATCCAAAGTCACCCAACAAAGACGACTCGTTAACTTGCCCGATTATGCCATCAAATATTCATAAACGAGAACAAACATTCAGCATTCATAAATCATTTTGACTACTTTAAATTCAATTTTAACGTTCAGCGGTAATTGTTAAGAGTTCCGAAGTGTCTCAATGACTCCGCTACTTTGTTTATATTTATATTTATATATAAGGTCCACCAACAGCGCTACATATTACAATTAAAAGATACAGTAGCAATGTTTAAGTCCGATATGTGCGCCAATCATTGATGTACACATTGTTCATAAAAACAGAAAAAATAAACAGCTTAACATAATTACACTGTAATGTACTGTCTCAGCCTATATACGTCCCACTGTAGGGCACAAGCCTCCTCTACAATCAAGAGAACGTTTGAGAAGGATTAGGCCATATAATCCGCCACGCTGCCTAGTGCAGGTTGGCGGACTTTACCTACCGTAGAAATTCTTTAAAATCGCTACGTTATGCAGGTTTCCTCACGATATTTTCCTTCACCGTTATAGTGCGTGGTGATTAACTATCAATACACACATAACTTCGAAAAATCAGGGGTGAGCCCTGGGATTTGAACCCGCGACCAAGATGAATAATAATTACAAAAATAAAATTAAAACTTATCAACAGATCAACAAAATATGTGCAGTATTGTACTATAAAATAACAAATAAAAGATTTGTTTCGATGTAAATCAATTCTTAAGGCGTTTGGAATTAATTAGACCAAAGTAAACAGTAGTAAATAAACTTTACGGCTGAAGTCATTAAGGGAGACAGGAATAGAAATTCTAGACGCTGTTTGTTTACGAAGCATCTAACTTGATCTCATTAAGGGAGACCGTTTCCTATCAGAATTGTAGGCTGTTTACATTATGTCAAAAAAAATTAAAACGAGCTAATGACACTCCTGAAAAAAAACGACTTTATTTATTACATTATTAATTTATTGACAGCCTCCGTGGCGCATGTGGTTAGACGCCGGCTGTGAAACGAAAGGCCGCGGGTTCGATCCCCGCACCGAAACAAATATTTGTGTGAACCACAGGTATTTGTTTCGGGTCTAGGTGTTTGTGAGACCGAAAAGTCTCTTGTAGTTTCTGATACCCACGACACAAGACTCGATCTTAGTGTGGGGTCAGGACTATGTATGTGACTGTTGGATATATTTATTATTTATTAACGCTTGAAGAATCATTTATGTGTTACCGGTATATGTAAAAGTTACGAAAGGAGTAAAAAAGAGTGAGGATGATTGAACAATCATCTCTTTTTCCTATTCACTCAGCTGATGTTCAATTCATAATAATTTTAAGTACCGCTATGATAGAGATAATTAAGCAGGCTTCGTAAATAGCAGCACACAGGTACACAGGATTCATAAAACGCGGAACATTGACGGGGGTGACTATGGTGATTTTTTCACCATTGTGTGCAATGGAAGCTGTTTAATCGGACTAAAATATCCGACCACTAATAAATATTTCATAAATATTTTATTAAATATCGGTTTTAAGTCGTATTTGGTAATTTTGGCAGGTCAAGTCAGAACATCAATATGTGTATACATTAAAAGCATTGTTCGCAGAGGCAAGTTACAAGCGGTAGTTTTGCAATTCTAACTTTGCCTCATATCGGTTTATGGACGAATGGTTCGGTGGCCGAGTACGGAGTGGCGCAAAGTATGAGAGGAAACGAAAAAGTATTGTAAAGGATTTGTGAAATATATTTTTTATTGGAGACTAGGACATTAGTTGAAATAATAACGCATTGCATTTTATCAAAAAATGATTCGTCAACTGAAGCTAGAAAATTTTAAAACTGTAAGATTAGCAATACCTTTTTAAGTTAGAAAGAAATAACTTTATTGTCCGACAGTAACAAGAATATACAAACCAAGGAGGTAAATGATAGACATGAAAAATACACTTGAAATAATTATTACTGCGCCAACAATAGACCTGTGGTCCTCATTCTTCATCTATATTAAGACTAAGAGAAGGTTAGAAAAAAAAAAGATAATAGACTGAATTATTCAACCACGTGTAAAAATTGCTAATGAATACTTACTAAATAAAAAACAAGCATAACCAAGCACGTGTAAATACCAAGATTTTTCTCGCCAAAACTGTTCCAATAACCAAAATCCAACCTAAAAATCACAATCTACATCGAACCAACTGAACAACCTCGAACTTTACAAGTAGCAGAAATAATTTATCGCTATCCCCATTGACTTGGACCAAACGCCAGGACGTATGACTTTCTGATACAGTGGGCACGGAACCTGAATATTTGTGTTGGTGTAAAACAGGATCGTTTCACTGACCAGGGATGCAAAAGCGTTTGCTTTGCTGTTATTGAGTTCTTTATGTCCGCGCCGCGCTGGGCGCCCTCACGCTTGTAGTTTATTTTTATGTTTTATGAAGTGGTGAAGGCTGGATGGTTTTGGGAAATAGTTAACGTTGAAATGGAAGGAAAGACTGATCCAGTAATGAAGATTCTAGTGGTATAGAAACTGTACATATACTATATATAACTGTATATATCTTTTAATGGTAATGCATACCAAACATTTTTCTTCAAAGTACGGGAAATGTTACATAAAGCTATTTTACTAACCGTGAACAAAATAGTTTAGTAAACAAGTAATCAATTTTATTTGGATAAAATTCTACTTATAAATTCTTATGATTATAATTAACGTGAACTTGCTATATGCACAAAATATAAAAAAAGCGAAATACAATGATAAAACATACATATAGAATATTTGCGATTTAACGTTACTTTATCAATATTTGACCACTGAAACCAATATCAAAATTCAGAAAATAAAAATGCCAGTCAACACATTCGTAGAAAACTCAGGATTTTATTTAACTTTACACTGAGTTGAAATTTAAAATAATTCCTAGCGATACGACGTGAGACGAATCAATACACTGGCTCTACATGTACTGAAGTTATTCTCTACGTGCTCTAACTACAGCTCTTGGGCGCACGTACCGCTCTACATTCCATATGAGCACGAACTTCAAATCCGCTTCTTAAAAAGGCAAATCTACTGCGGGATTTAACAAGATTTCCTATCTTCAGCTGTATAGAATCATTCAGATGTGGGAGTGATTTCTTTAATGGGGACTCTACAAGAACTGCTGTTTCGTACCAAATTATGATGTGGATTGACTTTTTTGTACTACGAAAGTTGTTTTATCTTATGGAAAGTGTCTTGAATGCTTTTTGGGGAGATCTTCAAAGTCTAAAATATAATGTCATCGTGCCATCCCGTTTTCTTCAAGTTAAAAACGCGCGCAATATGACAGCTCAGATGTTGATGGTTCGTAGGGTTAAATCCCGATTAAATGAACGATTGTCTGATCTTATATTAAAATTTGTCCCTCAACATTCATGTAGGTTATGATGACACTACACTAAGACGCAAGTCCGGTGCCGTGGGTATTAGAAACTACGAGGGTTTTTCGTCCTCATAACACCTAACCCCTTAATAAATACTTGTAAAAGCAAGCATTTTTCCCGTTATAGGGGTCATACCCATTAACTGTCGTTACATAACCATCGTCTAACCAACTGCACTACGGAGGCTGTCGACTACATCCCATTGCCCACCCACGTAACTAAAATTATTGTATTCTACGGAATAGATAGTTCAAAGGAAATTAATTCACGAGCCAACAAGAAAGCTTAGAGAATATTGGAGGCTTACAGTTGTTGAGAGCAGGCAGAACTTATACCGGCCCTCGCAGAGTTCGATTTACAACTTGTTTGTGAATTATTAATGACCGATAGTCATGTTGGAAGTGGAGTGGTTTGCTGAATTGGATTTTTGGTATAGCTTACAATATATGTATGGAATTTATGGTATATCCAAAGTTAGTAAATAATTTCATGGAAAGAAGACATCTTAAATGTCCTGTGCACTTCAGTTGTCTGCATAAAATTTGAAAGAATTAGTGTTGTTCAACTCCACACTAAAACGACATAAATTGGGAGATTTTTAAATAAAAAAAAATAAAGCCCCTCTTTCGATGCCTGGGGGGAGTTATATACCAGAGTTTGTACCATTTTACAGAATTTATGCTCAGCTCTAGACTAATTACACAACAATTTGTGCTATATAGAATGGTCTAAATGAACTCTACTAAATTTTACAGAAAACATTTTTGAAACGATAAAACATTTTGTTTTAGCCTAATTCTTATGAGAAATATCTTTGAAATCAGCCTAAATTCCTATATTTTCGAAATCAAAAATTTCCTCAAGACCAGAAGTATTACATCAGATGCTCCTCTTACAATACGTAACTCAATAAGGTCTGCCGAGCGAATGTCTCAATCAGGAAGGTATCTTATCAAATTATCTGTCGGGCGGGATACTTCGCCCTATGATCTTAATTACGCTTATTACGTGCACTCATGTTAATGGACGCTATTCATCATTACACTTATTAGATCTGCTCGCCTATTAAGTGTTTTACTCAGTCGCTCTTTTACTCGTGTCCTTCAATTAGAAAAATTAGTTATGGAAGTATTGTTAACACGTTCGCGCGCTGTAATGCATGACAAATTTTGGCATTTTGACACACGTTTTTTCCATACTAAGTCCATAGGCGTACTTGCGTAGGTCCGCTTACCAATACCATACCAAATGACAGAACGTCTTCAGGCGTTCAGGACAAAAAAAAATTCCCGCTAATATTTAATAGGAAACAATACCGCCCGTCGACGTACGGTGGATTACTAGATTTCAAACTTGAACGACTGTCGACGTAGTGTCGCGTTAGTTTTTTATCTTCTTCGCCCACCGACGTACCGCGCGCGAACGTGTTAAGGAATTTTACTTGGATTTTTTGAGCTTTACTTCTGAGCAAAGATTTAAGAAAGTAGGTTTTGGTTATATTTTTTCATCAATGTTAAGTTTAGATACCGAACATTTTTTACTTTGTTCGTTAGATTATCAAATCTAAATAAACTCTTTGCAACAACCTAAAGCATAAACACTCCCCACTTATACTAAAACCAGTCTTACTCCAACATATCTAAACCTAGACTGACCTAAAAACAACAAAAATCACAGAAAATTCTAGAAACCACTCCACGAACTGAAAACGCCATTGCGATTTTCATCGAATTTTCCAGCTCTATATAAGGCATACAGGGATTCAGGAATTGCTCCCACAGGACCGGGAGGATTACCTATCGCCAGTATTGGCTAATATTGGATTAGTAGAGGGCGCCACTGAGCCAATAGACGCTAACTTTCTCTCATACTTACAATCCGTGTAGTTTTAATCCAGTTTGGTAGTTTTTGGAAAATAAATTCATTGAAATGAATGCTGTAACCACTGCCGTTTATTGCTTGCTTGAAGTACTGATTAGTATGAAACTGGGAAGGTCTAAGTTTCATTTTTTCTTATTGACATGTTTATACGTTTTCTCTCCAATAAATGTTGAGTAGACAAAACAAAGATAACATAACCATGGACGGACTTATTATTTTGAAACAAGAAGCCATGTTTTCGCTTACTGAGATAAATGATGGCGTGTAAACTATGCAACCATTGAGAGTAATTGTATATCAAACAATTTATTATTAAAACCTCGTTGGTTTAAAATATAACGTCCAAAGTTTAAATAGCATAAAACGAGTCAATCGCGTGACTGGTAACGCGAAGTATTCGCAAACTCTTGCGGTGAACGCGCGGAGCGTTTGATGTATGCTGCAATTGATGTACGACGCATCTTATATGGTATTGCATCAATTTTTATTGGAAAGTTTTTAATATGAGCTTTGGATTTTACGATAGTAACAATCGGTTTTGTCTAAAAGCTGAAAGCTATTAAGCTCCCCTTTCGGTACCCCGAGGGAGGCCGAAAAGGGTATGTCAGTGACCCTGACCTTCCAGACCGGCATAGGTACCTAATGCATCTCCGTAACTTTTACTTCGTGGAGTTATGATAGCCCTAATTGACACCCTGGATGTCAATAGTTTGTATATATATTAAAATTATATTCAACTGTTTACCCGTAGATCTAATATGTTTTTACTAAATAGATTTATATACGATGATTTTTAAAAGCCATTGGATGTGCCACTTAATTTAACGATTTTATTATTATTCATTGATTCTTATTTGTTTTGAATTTTAATAAGACGTTTCCTAAACTCTATACTTATTTAAAACCACAAAACATCCAACAGCCGGCCCTAAACTTAAACAAATAACCTTTGAACCATCAAAGTTAATAAATAACCCGCGTTAATCCCATTTCACTTGATTGAAGAGCGGTGAGGTATTTAGGTATTATCAAGATCTAAACTGGGACCTAGGCTATTTATAATGGCAAGGTTCGGGCGCCCAATAAAGGCCTTACCGCAACTTCTAAGCATTTGACCATTTCATAGCCGGCCCTTGTAACGGCATGGCAGCCGTATTCTGTTTTTGTCTTGGATTGTAAATTGGATTCCTGAAGTTAGTTTTGCGAAGTTTATTGAGATTTTAATGTCACTTTGGTTTTAATATCATACTCGTTTAGAGATTGAATTTAATAGCAATATTGAAAAATAGCTACTGGTTGTCATTAATTTGTTTCCTTGGATTTCATATGAAATGAAAAAATAATTGAGTAAGCTAGAATAATGAAAATACTAACTTTTACCTCATGTTACGAGATACTTTAATACTATTTTGACAGAAATATTTTATTTTAATGGAATTTGTGTTCCTACGATAGTAAAGAAGCGGTCACAGTCAATTACCCTATTGACACTTTGTACGCCAAGTATAAAAAATGCTCCACCTTTGCCATAGACTCTACTTCACTTCTCTCTCTCTCTCTCTCTCTCTCTCTTTTCAGCCACGGGAAGTCCACTGCTGAACATAGGCCTCCCCCAAGGATCTCAACATTGACCTGTTGGAAGTGGCCTGAATCCAGTCAGCATCAATTCACTTCAGTTAAATTCAATATTTAACTAATATCAAGAGCTAAAAGAAACGAATCTGCATACCGTAGCGATTTTAAAGAATTTCTACGGTATGTAAGTCCGCCAACCCGCACTAGGCCAGCGTGGTGGACTATATGGCCTAATATGGCCTAACCATTCTCAATCGATCCTCTCTATTGTAGAGTAGGCCCGTGCCCTGCAGTGGGACGTATATGGGTTGATATAGAAGAGTTAAAAATTTATCTCAACTTATATCAACCCAAACTCGGTCCTTATAAACTGCAGCTTCTTACAAGAAAACGGTAGAGTTTTAATAACCGTACCATCGGTTCAGCTTAGCAACAATACGAGGAACTTCGCTCGAAACTTACTGCTACCTAATGGAATAAACTGCAAAGCCTTACCATACTTACCATGTGGCTGCGGGATATGAAAACTTACGTGTACTTAGCAACCTTTACACACTGCTTATACGAAGTGCTAATTATTTTTTATTGTTCATTTAAATCTCGTTGAAAGTACTACTGTATCAGCTTATATACGTCCCACTGCGGGGCACGGGCCTCCTCAACAATCGAGAGTATGATTGAGAAGGGTTAGGCCATATAGTCCACCACGCTGGCCTAGTACGGATTGGCGGACTTTACATACCATGTAAATTCTTTTAAAATGGCTATGGTATACACTATACAGGTTTCCTCACGATGTTTTCCTTTACCGTTAAAGTGCAAGGTGACTGACTATCAATACACACTTAACTCCGAAAAGTCAGAGGTGTGCCCTGGGATTTGAACCCGCAACCAACGTGAACTTATTGGCAGCCTCATCTAGTCCGATGCCAACAGGCCATCACGCAGAAATACTACTAAATGACAAAAAATACAAAACACTATCGACACGGGATAGCAACGACTGAATAAACGAGTCTTGGAAATGTACTAAAAATTATAATTTATTTTCTGCCTATTTAAACAAATCAGGTGCGTGTTTGGGTGATTACGTCACACCACATTTGGGTACTTATAAGGGTTGCGTTCCCACACATTCCTCAGGTGTAAGTGCATGCATTCCTAGTCACACTACGTATCTAATGCGCAAAACTATGCTATGAGTGTAATATATTATTTTTATTAATGTCGTTTAGGCCTAATGTATTGCACACAATTTAGTGTTTAACCAATCTCATTATGATTTCAAACAGCACTGAGTATTTTAATTCATTATATTTGTAACACAATCACCCCCTGTCTCTTTCGGATCCGAAAGGGCTCGGCGAACTCTCTTACGCCTCCTGCAAACCTATAAATCATTTCTAAAAACGTTACCTTAAATAAATAAATACACCCAACAGTCACATACATAGTCCTGACCCCACACTAAGATCGAATCTTGTGTCGTGGATATCAGGAACTACGTGAGACTTTTCGGTCTCACAAACACCCAGACTCGAGACAAATATTTGTGAGCTTCACAAATATTTGTCTCGGTGCGGAGATCGAACCCGCGGCCTCTCGTTTCACAGGCGGCGTGTAACCAACTGCGCCACAGAGGCTGTTACTTAGTATTATCAAAATATAAACGCCAACGAGGTCTAGTTACATCTCCAACATCGCAACTAAATCATGTTACAGAATCGGCCGCCCGTCGCGCTGGCCACATTCTGGGCGCAATTTGACAAATTGATTCCACGCAGTTCATGTTACGGATCCCTTACAATTATTGGATCCAGATCGGCTCTCCGATAACGAGGGCCCGTGCCGACAAATTGCTGTTCACCGTTGTTTTCTAACTGTTTTATTAGTAATTTCAACGTTAATTACTTTTATTGGTCCTAGTCGGAGTTTAATGTCACAGTTTGCTTTTGCCGAGGTCTTAACTGTAGTTTGATATTCATGAGTTATAAAAGTTTTGTTTTCTCATGGACTTAGGGTGTTATTTTATTTTATTATAATACAACAGGCCATGTCAAAGCCAGTGTTGAGCCCCGCTAATGAGTCGAGACTGATAACTGACTTCGAAGAGGTAGGCAAATTTATGTCGCCAAAGTGTCAGTGCTACACTTACACGTTCCACTTAGTCAGTACATTTAGATTATGCCAAATCACGTCATAATTTACAGTGTAACTTAAAACATAACTAAACCTTTAAAAACCAACCAAAACAAATAACAAAAAAAAAACAAAAAAAAAACAGCGCAAACCCAGCAAAACATTCAAGATTAGAAAAAATATTAAAAACACGCGACAAATTTTGCATAAAACACGGTGTCTGAAGCCAATCTGGCGTCATCCGACAAATGAATGTTATTGGCGCTATTGGCCGCACGAGCAAAAAATGTGGGCGAGCTACAACTATCGGGCTCTATGTGTTATCCTGGACGAATGGGAATAAAAGTGTATTGGGCCGGGTTGCCGCCCGGGACCGTACACCTGGTCATAACGCTGCTTGTGTAGTAGCCGCAAAGAATTTTAAATGATTGATAGAGGATTTTAAATAACTTTTGTTTTAATGCTTAGTCTTAAGTGTCATAGAGTGTATAGGCTGTGAAAGGAAATCCTGGGTTAGATTCCAGAGCAAGAAATACATTTGCTGCGGATTTTCGTTTTGAAAGTTATTATTTGGTAGCATTGTCCAGTATCTTTTCCCAGCCCTTCAGTGATACAGTAGAGATACTCAGTATACACTTAAGTGGAGCAACGGTACGAAACAGAAAATCGCATTCAAAGGCATCTAATTTGAGGTCCAGCTACATACTCATGGAGGCAAAATATAATGACCACACTAAAAAAATATTCACACCATCCTACTAAAGATGTGCAGCTCCCACCGCGTTAAATTTCCAAATGCACGCGCTAAAATCCCGTCACATTTGCCGGTCGCAAATACCCGCTAAAATATCCGCACGGGCCGGAATACCGGCGCGGAGGTCAGGGCTGCCGCGGAACAAGTATTCACGCGATTTGAACGCCATTTTATAGGCAACATCGTTATGGCAGCGCTTAGAATTCACCCCGCAATGTACAATACATGCCAGATTGCGTATGAGCATTAATTTCGCTTTTTTGGAGATTTTTAATGTGGGAGTGGATTTTTTTAATAGAGTTGAATTTTGTTATATTCATGATCAAAATCTTTAATCTCAGAAAGTAATAATAATTAATAATACATTTATTTGCAGAAAAAGGTTACATCATTAAGTTTTTGAAACGCTGTCTCCGGTGCTAGTATAAACTGTATTACAGGAGACAGTGTCTTCTAGAAATTAAACTTACAGCTAAAATGGATTACAAGTAAATAAATTTTTAGTACTAAAAAGTAACATAATACTGATGAATATAAGTGTTCCCCAAGAAGTCTTCTAGGGACCTTTTTGAAACGGTCGACATCCAGGGATTTCTAGCAAGCATTTTAATTCCACTTCGATTTAATTACATCCACTTTAATTTTCATCCGTCCATTTTATGGTTTGATGTCCGTATAGACATATTTAACATAGAGAGACAGATCAATCGTCGAATTCTTCTCATAACGCGTTGCAAAACAAGACGACGTCATCTTCTCTCAAATACTTTAGCGAAAAAAGACTAAAGTAATTATTTAATCACTTGAGGTACTGTTATAGGTAGGTATTTAAACGTAGCCTCTCACAAAGGGCCTCAGAATCTTTGTCAAGTTTACTCAAGTCACTGTTATATTATTTAAGAATTCACAAAAACAATGACTCAAGAACGGCTGAAGAAGGTAAGAAAATTAAATTTTCACGAAAAGCGTTGTTCTTTTCTACCCAGCAATCAAACCCTTGTCACTCATTCTAAGGTCGACAACGTACTATCTAAAGGCAAGCCGCCATGCTGATTGTGAAGCCGGAGTCCGCGGGTTCAATTTATATGCTTATTTACGTTTTTTATACGTGTCGGGATCTAGTTACGTTTCTATAGTTTTAAAGCATAATTATCTCATCTTGTGGATATTCTATTTCGACTGCTCCACCCTTTCCATTATAATTCAAGACACTTTGCCGCGTCATTATCTATAAAAATAATCTAGATGGTACAATAGACAACACTTTGGCTAAAACTAAATCGAATGTCATACAAATGGAATATCGTTTACCTTCAAACGATTGGTCCACTCTAGGAAATATGAAGAACGTAACTCAAGTATCAAACTCCTAGTTATTTACTTCAATTGCATAAGTTTTATCGATAGTGAACTCGAGGCGAGATAGAACGTTCTAGAATGAATCGAACAAACGCGGAAACTAACTCGCAAACAATTTAAGTTTCCCAATAACTTGACCAAGAAATGTTTCGCGGTAACAATACATATATTTACCGCTGTAAGTACGGTTATCGAATTAATTTACAATTTTACAAGATATGTTAGTTTTAAAATGTAGGAAAAAGTGACTACAATTATTTATACAAGACGTGATTGTGCACTGGCGAATCATGAACCTTCCAACCCAGTTAACATAATTATGCCAGCATCTTTGAAACTATTTATACACAGACTAAACTCGAAACACGACGACGCGATGGTCTTTATTTTTCTTTATTGCTGTTTTAGGCAGACGAGCTAGCGGCCCGCCTGATGGTAAGCGACTACCGCTGCCCATAGACCTTCGCAGTGCCAGGGGTCCAGCACAACAACATCTCGATGACGGCTTTTCCATCACGTTGGAGGAAAACGTGTACAATGATGTATAACTGGACGAGAATATGTTGAACTTGAGATGAAATACTGCTACGATTTTTACCAATAACAATAGTTGTTTTAATGCCGTCTTCATTCGATCAACCGTGGTTTTACTTGCATCATAATTTTTCATAAAACTGACGTGAAATTTTTCTGCCATGTTATTCTATCATCTATACATATAATAAATTTGCAACCGATCGATGTCTGTACATTGAAGATAAATAAGAAATCTAATATGGGGGTCCGTATTAACTTAATAGAACCCAAAATAATGACCTTTAGAATTTTTGTCTGTTTGTCTGTGAGGTTGTGCGCGATGAACTCAGAAAAGTCTTAACGGATTTTGATGAAATTTGGTATGGAGGTAGCTGACTACCCTAGATTAACACTTAGACTACTTTTTATCTCAAAAAATTGAGTGTTCCCGTGAGATGAGGAAGGAATTCCGATATGTTTGTTACTTTTTTATACTCAAAGGGATGGGATGAGACTGGATTACATGCCAAGAGTGAGAATGCGACGGGACGGGCGGGATATAACGGGATGGTACGGAACGGGATGGGATATACCAAATCAAGTTAATTTCAAATAAAGTGTATCACACAGACAAAGTTGGCGGGCAGCAGCTAGTTAAACAATATAAAATATCTAGCTTACACGGTAGCCCTGCGCCAGTCCAGCCGAACAATTAAGTTGTGAGGCGGCGTAAGTCGATTGCCGTAATGTTATTGGGGCTAAAATTGCACCACTAATGCGTTGTACAGGAAATTACAGCGTGTAACACGCCTTGTAATTACTTTTTATATCAGCACATACGCGGCCCAGCGCTGGGCATTAACCTCATTACAGGAGAAGCCTTGAAATTTTATCCGCTAAGACTTTAGCTTCCATTATATGGGAGAGAACTCGAATATTATTCCAAAATGCTGACACCTCAGAAAGAACAAAATAATGTCATATCAAGATTACTACGCTAGAACATTACCTAAAAGTTACCTAAATACTTAAACTCACGCCTTTTTCCCAGAAGGGGCAGGCAGAGATGCTACCAGGACACCCACATTTCGCCTTGTATATTCCGTCCAATGATGTGATAATTGGCGAGTTACCTAAAAGTGAACGATATCATAGGTACGCATTTAGATACCCAGTCCAGCACAACCAGCACAACCCAGAGCGCTTTCCATAATGGTCCACGCTGATATACCTACTATGAATTAGGAAGATACAAAATTTTTGTTCACAATCTGGTCCTTCAATTTAAACAAGAAAATCTCGTATGCAATAAAGTAGTTGAGAGATTGTTGCTTTAAGATAGGCATCAGTCTGCGCTGGCGGGTGGGAGACGACGTGAGGGGGAGGGGGCTCCATTACCGGCTTGTCAACTTGTATCAACATTCTTCACTGTTCTTTTAGTTTTTTAACGAAATGACGAAAAACATTTCTCCTGTCGCATATTGCCTGGCAAATAAACTCGTCAAACTGTGGATGAATCTCTACCAACCCTTTGCGTGTATAGGCGCGAGTTTACATATAAATTTTAGAGTATTTATAATATAGAGGGAGTGCTGGTACTTCTTCTACTTCAAAAATGTAGATAAAAATGCTAGTGCCGGGCCACCTTTTTCTGCCCTCCTATTGGTTGATATTGGACAGGTTGTCCAACATGCACGAATAAAATAAATAGTTAAGGGCTATTGAATTCCAGTCAAACCCAATTTTGACGGATAATTATTAAATATATTTCGGTTACCATCGGAATTTATAGCAATTTGTTGCTAAATATTTGGTATTTTTTTTACAAATATAGCAGTGATAGTAATTACGAACAAAAAAATATCTAAGTTATTGAAGATGCAAATTTATGACAGCGTGCCTTCTATATAAATTCTCTAAGATAAAATATCTTTAGGGAGGTAATCAGATTCCCCCGATGTTAATAATTGTAATTGGTGCTTACCTGATTTGCGATTACACTTCATAAACACCGCACTAGATAATTCAATTGAACGAGCTCATTAATTCAATCATTGTTGTGTAACTAGTTATTTTGAGTAATCACGTTCATTAACTTCGGGTTAACCAATACTGTAATTTGGTATCTGCAAGATCTATTTATACGATTCTATCTTTGTTGTATGTGAACAATAGGCTAATTGAGAGCAGACCTTAAATTGCAGGTCTGTAGCCCGTTTTCCACTTCTTTTATTAAGTGTTTCATGGTTAATTATTATTATCGCTCACTATAATACTGGTAAACTTACGAACTTAAGAGGTCAACAAGACTTTCAAAAGTTTGTGAAGTCCACCAATCTGGGCTTTATGGTATATGAATGTGTTAGGGTGGTTTTCGATAAGACCGCTATTTCCTGCACT
This sequence comes from Deilephila porcellus, assembly GCA_905220455.2. Classification (NCBI taxonomy): domain Eukaryota; kingdom Metazoa; phylum Arthropoda; class Insecta; order Lepidoptera; family Sphingidae; genus Deilephila; species Deilephila porcellus. Next base: position 15,102,644 of record LR999977.1, on the reverse strand, counting down.
CTCTAATTACTATTGTTAACTAAATGTTACTCTGTATTTGACAGCCTCCGTGGCGCAGTTGGTTGAACGCCGGCTGTGAAACGTGAGGACGCGGGTTCGGTCCCCGCACCGAGACAAATGTTTGTGAGAACCACAAGTATTTGTTTCGGGTCTGGGTGTTTGTGAGACTGAAAAGTCTCACGTAGTTCCTGATATCCACGACACAAGATTCGATCTTAGTGTGGGGTCAGGACTATGTAAGTATATGACTGTTGTGTGTATTTATTTATTTATTATTTATTTAATTAGGGTAACGTTTTTAGAAAGGATTTATAGATTTTCAGGATGCATAAGAGTTCGCCGAGCCTTTTCGGATCCGATCTTGGTGTGGGGTCTAAAATTTTTATGACTGTTGGGTGTATTTATTTATTAAGTGGTGTAGAATTAAGTGTTCTCTATCTTTATTTATTTTAATCAATGTTTGATACGAGTGTGTTACCGCTTCTCATACATTTGCAAAGCACGGCTAAGTTTATATTAATTTATTTGTTGCCACCCAGTCCGACTTTGCCGGGTTACTAATTAAGTTTTTTGGTAGAAGCTATTTACGCCAAGTCTTAGATTAATCCGCTAAAGGATTACATTTCTCTATACAAAGTTTCCGGTCCAATTGCACTTCCGCAATACATTTTGCGTTGGTGGTATTACCTCAGAAATGTTTCCGAGTGTGCGTACAAACAAGCCAAAGTTTCATCACAATTGGATGAATAGCATAGGATTTCACGCTTATATACTGATTAACTTGATTAAACGACGTACCTTGCTTATATACTTTCTCATAGCAACCAAATAAATACAGGCTGAACTCGAAAATCAACACATCTACTTGCATGTGCCTTTACGATAGTCTTTCCAACATCATTTATAGTGGTCGCTACTTCGATCAACAAGTGGTATTGTTGACCGGAGGGTCGCTATTCAGGCGATGCTGAAGAGAAACCATTAGCTACAGGATATCTGGCAATGTCGTTCACCGAACGAAATACAGCCGTATGTTTTACTTCAACGTTTTTGTGGGACAGTAGAAGGGAAACGTCAATTACGTCGTTTAACTTGTACTGTAGATTTAACACACTATGGCAAAACTTTAGTATTCAATAGGAACCTTAGTTCTCCTATATTTTCTTATTTAGTCCTGATCCCACATTAAAATCAATTCAGTCTTGTGCCCTGGGTATCAGAAGCTACGAGAGACCCTTTGGTCTCACAAACACCCAAACCCGAGAAAAATACTTGTGGGCCTCACAAATATTTGTGTTGGTGCGGGGACCGAACCCGCGGCCTCTTGTTTTACATGCGGCGTCTTACTAACTACGCCAAGAAGGCGATATTTATGAAAGTATACAAAAAACCATATTACTGAAACATCTCGAATTAAAAGTATTTAGTCCAACATCAGATAAACAAAGGGCAGATGTATGAGCGGGAGTGCTCGGGAGAGGCGCGGTGCGGCTTCCAAGCGACGAATTACCAGCGGACTGACAAATGATGCGGTGAGCTCGCGCCGCCGCCCTCCGGTATAATACGCCAGCCAGACTTGGTTAATACATCATCATGTTTAAAGAAACTAAATAAACACACCCGACAGTCACAAACATAGACTGACCGCATACTGAGATATTAATCTTGTGCTGTTGGTCTCAAAAACTACGTACTACTAAACGAAACTGGGACCAAATCCCACAAACACCCAAATCATATATTATATCAAAGTATGTTCCTAAATATAGCAATGATTCTAAATTAAAAACAGTAAAATTTCGGGGAGAAACAAACTGAAGCATCACAAAAGCCCAGTCCAATGACCAAGGAAAATAAGGCAACAAGGAATATGCATGAAGAATACCATTCCATCAAAATAAATGTAAGTAAGATCCCGTTAATTCCAGCACTGTCAGCTCCCAGTCGCCTGCAATTGTACGTACATATTGGCCGATTTCCTGGTACTAATGCCCGGCCAAATAGAATTCCCGATCGAAACAGATACGTCTCCGAAAGGGACTAATAAATACACGCTCCAAATCATTTCGGAACACGTCCTTCCGCGAAATTTTGCCTAATTTAACATTCTACTTCATTTTGTATTCGTCAATTTTCATCGGAAATGTTTGGTTATTTCTCAATCAATTAAACGATATCCTGTGTTGGAGGTGGAGCTTAATTTATAATATATTTGGTTCGTGAATAAGGCTACCTGTGATCTCATTATATTAAAATTTTGTGCGTCTCTTCGTTGTAAGAAAATCTGAAATTTGTTAACGTTTTGAAGACTGATGGTATAATGACGTTATGTTTTTATCTAAGTTCAAATACTTTATGAATTTACGAGTCTCATATTTCGAACCGAAACTTTGTTGAAACAAAAAATACTTAAATAGCGACGGCTACTTATAAGTTAAAAAATACAAATAACTTTTTAAGTGCTTAATAGACTAATCCTCAAAAGGAGAATGACAATTAACTATGAAACTTGGTATCGGTGCGAATATTTTTGTCCCTCGATGAAACCTACTTTTTGTGTAGGCAAAAATATATATTTTCAATAAAAATAATTGCGATCCAGGCCCAGAGTTCTTGGAGAAATGAACATGAAGTCCAGTCACTCTGGTAGCCGCATTAGTAGTAATGGCTGACGTATCGTAAAATTTGATGATAAATACTTTATTTTATGAAAAAAATTGTCACCCAGGATAAAACAGGAAAACGTATAAGGACAAACCATAAGAAATGCTATAATGAATTTTTAGCCGTATTGGTGTCCGGGTCAACGATATTTTTACCGATACCATGAATGGTCATTCTCCTTTCAGCTTCGTTAAAATTACTGGTCTGGCGGTTCTGAAATCTCTGAATATTATCATACCACTTGTGCAATAGGGTATCTGACTTCCTTTTTTTTGATTGTATATATCAAAAGGTATCCATACTCAAAATCTAGCTAACAAAAAATTTTGTGAATCTATTCAGAATTAAACTAGTTAGAAACATTTTAAATCTTGTAGTAGGAGTAAAAGAAAAGGGATGCAAAACAAAGATAGTGACGTCACTAGTCTCAATATGCATTACAGTGTGCGCGTGTGAAAGAGACAGTATGATGTCCCCACTACTCTCCCACTCCTTTTTTTAAATAGTAGTATTTGCCTCATGTTACAAACTACTATAATACTGTTTTGACAGAAATGTTTTATTATAATGTTATTTGTGTTTGGACGCAAAATTATACAAAATATCGATCATAGTCAAATACCCTATTAAGATGTAAGCAACTGTGTTGTGTTTCGTTCGGTGAGCAATATTGCCAGTAGCCTGTTTCCTTCTACACTACTTTCTTTTTTTTTCCCTCCCATATTGAGAGGCTGGCAATACACCCACCATCTGTCAATCAAAGGCTGTAGATGTCTACGAGCGGTAATAACTTACATGAGTTTTGCTATTTGCTTTTTAGTCGTCATGTCGATGGCCATGGACGGATTTATAGACATAGGTCTCCAACCAAATAGCAGTGTAAATGCACTGTTGTGTTCCGGTTTGAAGGATATTGTAACCAGAGTAACTACTGGACATAATGAGACTTAACATATTATGTCTCATGATGGCGAGCGCAGTGGAATGCCAAACATTGCTTTGTAATTCATGGTGTTGTTTGGTTCTGCTACTGTCCATGAGCGGTTGTATCGCTTTCCATCAAGCGAATGGCATGCTTGTCTCACCATTCAGCATAATAAAATAAAAAATAAATACCCAGACAATAAAACCACTTCCATAATAATTAATACATTAAAAATAATGATGTTACATACAAAACCACACCAAAGAAACTAGTGTCGCGGCTTACCACGATACATTTTACAATCTGCGTCAACATTAATAAGACGCCGCGAGAGCAACGTAATGAAATTACTTTAGTAGTGACTTAATGAAATTATGAAAGCATATTTCATAAGGTTTTATTATGATACTGACACCTTATTTCGATCATACTACTAATATTTTGCTCTTGGTTAAGGCAAAATATAGTCCTATGTCTAGCAGTGGACTTCCTGTAGCTGAAGACAATGGGAGAGAGAGAGAGAGAGAGATGATGAGATGTTTACATATCAATGGAATTTGAATAAAAACTTTTTGTGTATGTATATAGTGATAAACACAATTGTCACGCGTTGTGGGTTCAGTCTAAGTAAGTCCGGTTCTGACCACTCAGGTATAATGTTCTTTTTACTCAATGACTGACTGTAAATGATACGACTGCTCATGGTCGATAGCAAAACCAAACACCATGAATTACAAAGTAATGCTTGTCATCTGTATGTAATAGTTATAACGTATTATCTTGTCCGCAGATTGTTTATTTCGACTGCAATACACTTACAATAATATGCGTTATTATAAGTTTTTAGTACCAGTATTGCTCAGTTGTCAACAGTGGCACGTATTTTAATGACACCGAGTATTGAAGCTTAGTGAGTCTTCGGGAATGTCTAACTTGTCTTTAACCCGCAACGAAATCGATCATAAAGTTAAATTAATAGGAGTTAGAAATATTTTTGTCTACTTCTTTTCGTAACTAATGATGTTTACATAGAAAACAACAAAAAAGGTAAATAACCTCGCATAACGACTTTTACAGTCAGAGAAGCCAACTGTAAAGCACCACGAATCAAATCAAACTTCTTGACTGAATTACAAATAAAAATACATTCTGTGCCAATTTAACAATGTTCTCCTTATCCTGGAGTGTTTATGCAGGGATATTTTCTCGGCACTAATAACTCGGCTCCCTGGAGAGGCATGACGGATGTTCCTCGGAACACGGAATTATTCTCGTATTTAACTTACCAGGGAATTATGCATTGCTTTTATTTTTTCTTGAGTAGTTGGGTTTTGTATTTAACATTTAGTGTCCTAATGGTTTCTTAGATTTACGCGAATATTACACATTGAAATAAAACTATTTTTTACGGATTTTATCGCGATTTGGTTTAATTTTTACATATATTTTTACCACGAAAGCTATAAAGTAATCGAAACACCCGGGAAGTTAAAAAATGTAAAAATTAAACCAAATCGCGATAAAATCCGTAAAAAATAGTTTTATTTCAATTTAGTGTCCTGTTTTTTTATATAGAAAAAGTGAGTAAAAACTTTATTGGTAGTATTGCAAATAGTATTCTGCAAGATAATAATGTAGCTCCACCTTAACACAGTTACGTCAACTCGCTCGAAATTAGATTAACATACTACGCAGAGTGAACCCGATACGCGACACATTGAATCCGTCACTATAGGTTACTACAGGTTCATTATCATGTTTATGTTGTGTACGTAGTTCTCCAGACGAGAAAACAGTTTAACACTATCATTTAAAAACACTTTTTTAAAGTAAATCTAATGCACTATAATACTGTCCATTTTACTGTTTTTTTTTTATTTTATTTTTTTATAAATACACCCAACAGTCACATACATAGTCCTGACCCCACACTAAGATCTAGTCTTGTGTCGTGGGTATCAGAAACTACGAGAGACTTTTCGGTCTCACAAACACCCAGACCCGAAACAAATACCTGTGGATCACATAAATATTTGTTTCGGTGCGGGGATCGAACCCGCGGCGTCACGTTTCACAGGCGGCGTCTAACCAACTGCGCCACGGAGGCTGTTTTATTCCTCTTAGTAAACAATACCCATCACAGCATGTCTTCTACCCTTAACACGATAAGTCACGCAACTAACAGACTCCAATAAACATATAACGAGATAGATTAACTCTACATTTCCGGGTGCAGCCCTGTGAATGAGGGTGAACAAGGTGTCGCCCCTGGGACCAATGAGCCCTCGTCTGCTGTCCAGGTACTCGGGAATCACGCTAGCTATTGATCATCTGTTTATATCTATATAGAACTTGTAAGCGAAGTTATTAACCAAGTTTATTTAGTCTGATGACTTTATCCTCAGGCAATATCAGACATTGTGTGACCGTAACCAGGTAATATGAGAATAAAATATAATGAACAGCAATGTAAATAAATTATAAATTACTAATGACCTGGCCAGATATATTTTAATAAGTCTAAAATAGGCAGCTGTTAAATAAATAATGAAATTGAAACCGAAAAATACTTCGACTAGATTCGCTAATGGCATGGGTTTTAGAATGAATACCAAACAAAATACAGAACTAAATAAATATTAACAAACACATCCACATTTTCAAACGCAGAATGAAATTTTAAACCTTTATGTCCCCACCCAGCAGTTGCTACATCATAATATTCTAACATTCTATTGTTTACAACATAGAACATAATTAAAACAACGGTAAAATAAAGCAGCACAGACAGTTGTTAAGCAGCTTATAATGAGAGGACGCGACTGGCTCTTAGCAACGGAAATAAGGTATTAAACACTCTCAGTTTGTCTTTGTTAAGTAGTTTTTATTTTTATTTGTTTGATAACATCGCAGTGGAATAAAAGTATGTATTCCCAGCGATAGACAATAGCTTTTTTAGAGGAAAAGGCTGACTAACGAGCAAGCCACTTTATGGTACATACAACCAGTCCTTTAGTTACGGTTGCACGGCATTCCCTGATCCCTATGGATATCTTTTGTTTTTCAATAACAATGATCTTGAAAACATTGTTCTAATCAATAGAGGCATGAAAATAATTGATTTAAGAGAGCTTCTTATAGGGTTGAAACAGTATGTCTTTTTCTAAAGCCTGCCCTTATTCCACATATACATGGGATCAGCGCATAATAACTTTTTATTCATCCTAAAGAATAATTAGGCTAATAATTTTACGACCGAAACCAGTAATAACAATTTGTATAACAGTAAAATTACGACTTCCCAAAGAAGCCTAGGTAATCCGTTCGATTGCCTATTAACCCAAAATGTTATTACTCCAATATCCCGAACAATACCCTTACGGAGGACCCTTAAAAATCCCTTACAAATTCTTCAAAACCCATGAATCAAGTCGCGATAAATTAGCGGACACGATTAATTTCTCGCTCACCTTACATAATAAATAGCAGAGTACAAAAGAAGCCATAAACCTCCCTCATAACTCACTGGGGATCAATGAGTTATTAACGTAGTTATGGGCCTGGGTATTACGCGGCCAGATAAAGAAGGCCATTGAAAGGGCCCAGGTAACCCTATCGCCGGAAGATTTAGGGTGTGTACGCAAATTCAGTAGATAGCCTTTTGATTTATGCATTTGATTTTGGGTAAATGCGGAACACGTTTATGTACTGTTTAGCTGGTGCCTGGTGGTGGAGACGTAAAATATTGGATACAAGGTTTAATTTTAATAATTCGGGATGTTCTATTTATTGTTTCAGGATTCTCTTTGTATTTCGCAAATAAATCATTTCAAACAACAGCCTTATGTCTAAATAGGACAGCCTCTTCATTAAAACACCCGGACCCAAAGCAATTATTTATTATACACACATTAGTCTCGGCATGGGTATCGAAACTGCTGTCTTTTGTTTCATAGCTAGTTTCCGAATCAACTGAGCCATGGTAGAGGCTGATAATAATTTGATGGTAATTCAGATTTATGGTATCTTACTCGAGCTAATGATCTAAGATAGATTAAAGATTGGAGACACGTCTCAAACTGAAATGTTAAATGTGACTGCCTCGGTGGCGTAGTTGTATTACGGTACGGTTACAAAACTTAGGTCTCTGGTTCGAATCCCGCGTCGGGCAAAGTGATATTGGATTTTTCTATTCATTATCAGCCCAGAGTTAGGGATTTGTGCCCGATATGGCGATAGGCTCGCCCCCTATCACATCGTGGGACGGAACATGCAAGGCGAAATGTGGGTGTCCTAGTGGCGCTCTGCCTGCCCCTTCGGGGATAAAGGCGTGAGTTTATGTAAGTATGTATGTTAAAAGTGCATTAAAGAAAATTATTATAATAAATAAAGTAAAATAATTTAATTTTGTAAAGATTTTGTAGTAATGCAGTGAGTGATACTCAGGAATATTATAAATAAGGTCAATTATTAACTATTTAAAAATTTCACTGTATTTTTGGAGCATAAAAACTTCAAAATACTATCTTTTTATACGACTGCGAAAGAAGTAGAGTTATGTTTTTCGAGTGTACATACACTCGAAAAACAAAAACATAACATGGATATTTCTTTGGCACGCCCTAGAGACGTATTTTTAGGTGAGTGGTGGCAATAGATTCCTCTTAGTCGTGAGAGTGATACTGGGCACAATAAAATTAAAAAATATATATATTAAGGATTTTTGACGCCGAAATGTATTCTCAAAAAAAATATTTTTTTTCAAAATACATCAAGTTTGGTTTATATAACAGATTTTATACTCGTTTCATACCTCTTCGTCTCCACTATATTCGATCCTCAATTCTGTATAGGTTAAGCTCTTCAAATTATCTTAGTACCAACACCAAACCTCAGTTTAGTTTCACGTAAACTTCCCCACCTACCCAATTCAGAAACACATCACCAAGTCGCACATAACAATTTTATCAAGCAACAATAAATCTAATCCTAATGGCGTTATCAAAAGAACATCTACATAGTCTGTAGCCATCGGGCGCGCTTCACGCATCATTTACCACCAACTTGGAAGTTCCGAAATTCACAAACCCACCAAAACTCGGAATAATTTAATAAGAAAGGGCACGTTCATAAATTCTATGGAGTTGGACCAAGTTTGTTTAACCTACACATTTTTGGTTGCGTTGTGTGGTGGCTTGTTATAATGCTGGACTAATGAAATTTATCTTGGTCTAATTGCAGTTTTATATATGCAAATAGTTACGTTTTAGGTTTGAATTTGAACAGTATTTGCAATTCTTATTAGATCGTTGATTGCGTACATATACAAGCTCACATTGATAGCTCCAATTTCAAATAATAGTATAAACATGGACCCGATAATTGACCCCAGAGCCTCACCAATCAACCTGTCAGTAGACCAATTATGAATCAAACTAACAGCATTTATACCTTTCAAAGGACACGAAGAAAGTTATGATCGATGAAACAAGCAATATCTTACTCCATAAAAAGTCCTTCAACAAACCACCTTACACTTTTTATGTTTTTACATATAATTCTAGGTCCTAAACAAACGAGGAATTACTTGAGCTCCATTTGCGCGTGGCCTTGGTAAGATATTGCCCGGTCACGGTTCAAAGACTAAGCCACCCGGGTCCCGGGATCATGTTGGAAATGCTTGGTTAGTTTCATTATTTCGCTTTCTTACCTATACTTACGGTATTTGCGACCCTCGTGACTGTTATAAGAGGGGCGATTTGAATTAAATTCCCTTGAGGATTGTCGTGTAAGGCATTCTATTTTAAAATTGGAATTTTTTAATGCTACAAACAAATGTCCATTCTAAAATTTTGTTTAGTAAAAAAGTCGATTCAATTCACCTGATGGTAACTATGTCGCAATACCAATAGAACATACACTGAAGATAAGAGCTTTTCATACTTGGGTCAAAATAGTTGACTCCCCATCGTTTACGATTATCATTACCCGAGCATATAAGAATATCTTTCTACCAGCTGAATATCAATATGAAATTCAAGAAAAAAAAACTGCTCATAAGCCGTAGTGCCTTACGTATTACAACATTTTGTTATATAAATTGAATAATCCAAATCAAACCTTTACAAAACATTCCTTCAACATAGTTTTCACGACCGCACCTTATTTCAATATGAATCTTAATATTTTTCGGAGCATAAACAAGGATTACAAGTTTGCCGGCACGACCTTCCAACAGCAATACAAATCCACATTACGGAGGCAACACATCTAAATTCTTGTTTAGACAAATTGAAAATCACAACTTTATTATAAGGCTGTCTAGACAAAAAAGTTATGTAAGAGTAGAAAAAGAAAACCTTATTTGGAAATGTAGGGCCGACGGCGAGGCTCGTTTCTCTTACACTATTTGCAATACATTATTCAAATTTGATATAAACCAAATTTATATGAGAGAGGGTTATAACGTTCTGTGGAAGGGTGGGTACTGTAGAGGATTTCATGACTTGGTAATGAATTTTAGGAAATGGCTACGTGAAGTTTACTTATGAAGAACATGTAGGTATAAAAAGTTTCAATGAAACATTATACTTACGTATTGTTTTTATCGTTGCCACTGCTTGCTATGAATAAGTCAATTACAACCACGTGTGACTTAACAAAAAAAAATCATTTGATTCAGTCTTATCACATTCAGTTCCTTAATTACTTATTTAATCTACTTCTTAATTTACGTTTCAAATAAATAAAAGTATTATACGTTACTACTCAAGTTTTAGTTTTAAGGTCACGAGGTTTCGTTAACCTTCTTTATCAGATATCTAGCAAAGCAAGCTTAGCGGGCCGGCATGATTGTATTGAATGTATATGAACTACCGTCTGATGCCATTCGATACTCTAACTGGACGGCATTCGCACTTACCACCAGATGCAAAGCAGTCACTGTGCCGAGCCAGAATGAAAAAAGTATCTACAAAAATGCGGTTTCAAATCTATTTCCATGTCGCAAAACTAGAAATTTCACCAATAAATAGAACCGTGCTAATTCCACAAGGGTCGATTTCAACGGGTTCCGCCATAGGTTAGAATACTCGTAGAATCGATGCAAGTAATCCATTCCATTGGCCCAATAACGAATAGAGGTGTTTTGTTACACGAAATAGGTGATACATCTACCGAGCGTGCTGCATATTGCGCTATTGTACCACCGATGCACATTCATAGTAATAGAGACAATTCATACAAGTCCGGCGAGCGGAAAGTGTTGGAAAATGGTATATTTTTATTGGCACGGTACAATACACCTGATGGTGTAGACAGTGCAATCATAAAAGAGTACCTCTTATGAGAGGCGATTTACGGACAAAATTAATAAGCTTTCCCGATCCCTATCTAAGGATCGATCCGGAAATTAGACCAATCAGAATTCATAAAATGTGAGCGTATCGACAATACCTTGAGCCCATTGGTCTATTGTCACGATCGATCTTTAGATCGACATGAAGATCGTTTATTAATCTCGGCCATATGCCGCGCTGGTCAACACAATTATGCCTTAAACCCAAACCCGTTTGAAACCCAATAAAAGTTGAACTCGATACGCGAATTCACGTGGGTATTGGTGGCGGGTTGTCTGTAAATCTGTGTTTACTACATACATAAATAAACTCACGCCTTTAAACTAAAAGGGGTAGGAAGAGGCGCTACCACATTTCACCTTGTATGTTTCGTCCCATGATGAGATAGGGGGCGAGCCTATCGCCATATCGGGCACAAATTCCTGACTTCGGTCTGATAATGAATAGAAAAACCTAATATCACTTTGCCCGACCCGGGATTCGAACCCGAGACCTCAGCTTTCTAGTCGTACCGTAGTACAACTACGCTACCGAGGCAGTCGAGTATGTTTACTGCTTCCTACTTTTTAAGTATAAATTGCAATTCCTTACGCCTACCTGATGTTAAAAACTTAAAAATGTTTCTAGAACTATACATTGCAACCTAGCACAAGGTCTAACAACAAACGGGAAGGCACCGAGCTCCCAAAATGTATTTGGATGTCGACGCCACTACTTCATCGCCGCGTAAGTGTTCATCCATTTGTCGCCGCAAAGCCGTCGGCACACCCGAATGTAAGGAGTTGCATAACCGGACAAGAGTTACGTGGAGTAGTAAAGTTGCTAAATAATGATTTTGTTATCAATATAATAAAGTAACCTACAGTGATTTTGAAAAAAATCCTTTTGACTCATTTGATTAAGGAACAATTTTGCATGGATACTTAAAAATGGTATCTTGTACATATCCCAAAGTTTTTAAAATAATTTCAAATAGTAGAGCGCTAATTGATTCTATTCATTTGCATTTGTAGCTATTAACTATTGACTTAATATTTTGTAATTTGCTTAAGAACTTACACATTTCAAAATAGTCAAATAGTCCAATATTTCGAAATGTAATTTAAATTACCTCTTTAGTATTGCAGCCACTTATTTGCTTATAATTTTCCATTAAACTTACTTCATTTAATAATCTAACCATTGAACAGATTCTATACAACCCTTATAAGCTATCTCTTCAATGTACCCTGGAATCAACCCTCACTCGTGTGCAGTGCGCAGCTCGCAGCGAGTGGTCGGCGCGGCCCATTATGCGGATGATTCAATTAGAAGTGTATTTACGGGTCGTAATAGAGGCCTCCAAGCGAGTTGTACCGCACGTGTTATCACGTCCTTTAATCAACGATGGACACGGGTTCAATATTGCCCGGGATTCAAGTTTCCATTTCTGTTGTAATCACTGCATTGTAAACTGGCTTTAAATTTAGATTTTTTAATCCTCTGAACAAAATGTATTCATAAGGTTTCATAAAATTAATTATTTTTGTATATGAAAGGAATTAATGATTTATAAATAAGAATAATATGAATATATGGCTTATTTTTTTTGTAATTACATTACTAGTGATTACAGTGAAATCTCAAAAGAGAGGATAATTATATTATCTGTCGCCGGTGGAGAAAATTAAGTCGGTCTGCTCGAAACCAAATAGGTATATGTCGAAGGCGCATCGTTTATTCCACTGTATCACATAACAGCGCGTAAGATTGATAAACGTCGCTGTTTTGTAATGCGTCTTCCCATCATTCAAACAGATTCTACTCGTGATACGTTCTACTAAGCGCCGTTCGATATAAACTAAAATGCGGCGTAAGGACAATGCGTCCATTTGTATGTGGTCGCAACGTCAGTTAGGCGCTTTGACGAACGCGATTAGCTCTTACATTACACCGTAAGTTATTTAAGTCGGATTGCAATCCGTCTGAATGTTGGGAAGACGCATTACAAAGCAGCGACATTCAATCTTACTCGCTGTTATGTAATACAGTGGATGATACAATGCGCCCTCCACATATATACAGGGTGAACTCAAAACACTGTTGTAACAGCGACACACTGTTGTATGTCACTATGAGACGCTTTTTAGTATCGTATTCGGTGGTCACTTCCTGGACAAATACAGATATTCCACCACCTACGAGAGGTAATTAAATGCTCAAGTACTATGTGTTAAGTAATGCACCTACAATAATACTCAAGTGTTGTCGGTGTTTGTGAAGGAGTCCTTTTTATCCCATAAGTCCCGGCCTCGTTTACTAAGCTTACACAAAATCCCAAATTGGATAAAATATAAATAAACAGAGTACAAATAAGTAACGGTATGTAATTATCGTATATAGGGCAGAAACCTCCGAACTCATTATTCTAAGAGTTCTACATAAAGGGAAATATAAATAATATTCGGTATAAGAAATGTTGGTAATAATAAAAATAATAAATAGTGAAAATACGAATCATATCTTTGATAATAATAACGCTCTGTGATCGTAAAATATGAGAGCATAAACATATTAATGATATATTACTTACGTGATTCCTTAAATAAATGTTATCATGAAATATCTTTTGGGTTTTCTTAATAGGAAAAATACTAAGATAATTTTATTTTTTCTAGTTAATTTCGTTAATAAACCGTTTGAATCCTAATACCATTTGATCTCCACGTCCTTATTAAATAATATCGGCGTAAGATTTATCAAGGACCCAGCCAGATCATAACATCTGAAAGAAACTAGACTACCGCTGATACCAGCATAGCCTTTCCTGACTTCGCCAAAGTACCAAAAGAGAAGCCCTTTGAATTTAGTCTCGTTTAAAATATATAATGAACTAACTCCAACTTCCAACAAGACTTTACAGAGATCAATGGATTGAGCCTATGTTCAGAGGACTTTCTGCAGATGAAGGAAGAGAGAGGGAAACTCCAACTAAGTAACACCCGTGCCCAGCTATTAGAACATACATAAACTCACGCCTTTTTCCCAGAAGGTATAGGCAGAGGCGCCACCAGGACACCCACATATCGCCTTGTATGTTCCGTCACATCATATCATGGGTCGTGATAGGGCGCGAGCCTATCGCCATATCGGGCACAAATTCCTGATTCCGGGCTGATATATAATGAATAGAAAAATTCAATATCACGTTGCCCGACCCGGGATTCGAACCCGAGACCTCAGCTTAGCAATCATACCGTAGTACAACTACGCCACCGAGGCTATTAGAACAATATGTAAATAATATTGTACGTAAATAGTCCCAAGTGCGAAGTACATTATGTAAAAGCGTTTTAATAATATAATATGCCGTAAACATTTATAGCACGAAATATATCTACGGATATAGTAAGCGGTCCGAGTAAGGCTGCGGCTAGTGTTGCAGCGGTTTGAGGTCGCTGAATTAAGTAAAAAATCGTCGTTAATCTTACTTATTCCAACGTAAAGCTGTACTTCATTGTTAATTTCTTCTATTTCAGAATACATATAAAAATGCTTTAAATATTTAAAAGTAATTTTTGAACTTTTTCTATGCACCACATCGTAATAATACAATCGTCATCATTTTTTTGGCGAAAAGTAAAACATATTGTTATGTTTTACAGATCACAAGCACAGTCAATTCCAACAAAAGAAAATAGTACAATGAGAATAAACATATTTTGACGTAAAAAATGAGCTTTATTACGAGTACTTGTAACCCTACGAGAAAAACACTTTTGGTTAGACAAAACAGTAGCTTTAATTTTTATTATGTTCAATAGAGTATAAAAAGATTACAGTCTTGCAAAACTAAGTAAATTGGTTTATCTGTAAAAAAAATCACACCGTAGTTAATCGAGAGACACCAAAAAGACAAAGAAAAAAGTAACATAACGCTCACAGCAATATTACCAAAGTACATAAATTACATTACTGCTTTTAACGGACTTAGTGAACCATATTTTTTATAGAACGGTAGCTCTCAAATAAAAAAGTTTCTCGTAGTTTTTATTTCCACGACGCAAGACTTGCTTTGGAGTCATTATTATTATGTCACTGGTGGGTTCTCTATACATAATATAAGACACTGTGCAAGCTTAGATTATCAATAGATAGTGATCCAAATCAAATCAAATATATTTATTGTGGAACATAGGTACAATAAGGTGTTACAATATGTTTAGGTACTCGTTCAACTATGACCCGCCACATTGGTAAAAAATAGGTTAGTAGATAACTTAAATCAGATGACTATCCTTTAAATTTATTTGTTAAGCGGGAAAGTTAATGGAAATCTGTTTTTATTTTTTTTTTTATTTTGTTGTTTTGTAGTGTTGGCGCTGGTCCAGGCCACTTTTCATAATCGCTACTCAGTCCCCGCTAATCGCTGTCAAGGCAACTGCGTCAATACTACTAGGGCAATAAACTCAGCACTTTATTTGCGGGGCCCGGGCCGCATACTTGCCCCTCCGAAATGTAGCATCCGACATCTTACAGAGGTACCTCGGGAATTTCAATTCGTGTACTAATTTATCAACGACCATGTGGAAGTGTGGGAGTATTAACGTTTATTTACACCACGTTTCTTCTTTACCACTGCATTTCTATTCATTTGGAAAGGGACTCAGTTATCTTGGTACCATTCGTAGAAAACCTATGTAAGGTGGGTTTGATGTCGTGTTTCTGCCGATGAGTGAGATTGCCATAGAACCAATATGCCTTTCCTTATCCAGTGCTTTTTCTTTTCCCACTTTACCACTCCATTCTCGATCTCACTGACTGTCATGACGGCCTAACTAACCTCCCTTATTCAGAGACAGTTGTAAAACCTATTTTAGTTATCGAATGTTTTGTCCCTTTCTAACGACTTTTGAATTCAGTGAGCGAAGAGAACAAAACATTCGGCTAAAATAGGGTTTAAAACTGACTTTGAATAAGACGGTAAGTTACTAACAACGAATACTTTACTGACTATCTCAATTACTAGCTGACTGACAAAACATCTCACAGACAGAAGTAAACTTAATAGAAAAGCTTGACGTCAGTTCTGCAACATAGTGTACCAAAAATTTACTTACCAAGCATAAAAACTCAGCTATAGATTAATAAATATACCAAAATCGTTAGAAACACAATACGCCGTGTAATAAAACAGCGAGGCTAATTTAATACGATGACATTCACAAAGGCTGATTAACCTTTTAATATTACGAGTTTGGGTTACGATGTCACAACGCTGCGAAAAGCCTCGCCTTACTGTCTAAGTTAATTGAGGAATATTAGCACACTATACTAGTCTAGACATATAATGGTTTATGGTACCACAAATAAGCTAGAATGAACAGTTAAATGAGAAAAAATCTCTAAATAATTAGTCTTGGCCCCACACCTAAGATATGCTTATAGTCAATGTGAGTTCTACAGAGATCTTTGGCGCCCACCCAGCTGACAAACATATTGAATAATATTTTTGAAAAATCAGTGAGCAGATAAAAAATGCTTTCTCTTGTATCACAGTCAACATTTCAGCTTTTCTTTTTTCATAAAACCCGTGTCACAGAGACTGAAAAACTATTTCTGAGCAGATAAAATAATAAATTAAGTAATAAAAACAATTACCAATACCAAAGAATCTTGAAAACAAAAGATAAAAACTCATTAGAAAATATCCAAACAATTAGTTTATTGTGAGCACATAATAGCCGACAACAAGCTTCACAATAAAACGAGGTCTTTCATTAAATTAAACAAAATCCCAGCTTTTTAAAATATTAATAAGTGACTATGTAAATAAAGTTTCATAATAAAGTAGCCACGTAATATTAATTAATGAGTTGTTTCATGTAAAAACATTGGACCACGCTGAATAATATGTTGTTTTATTGTATTTGTATTTTATTATTTTTTATATACTGTGCCACTAGCCGGAACATTTTGTAGTATCGTAATAGAATAGTAATAATAAAATTTTGTATGGGAATTAAAACAGCCCCATTGTGAGCGTATTTGGAACTAAAATTTCACAGCGGGAAACGTTTACTTTACTATACGAGAATTACTATACGATACTTCAAAATGTTCCGGCTAGGGGCACTGTACTATGTACAAAGTAACTACAATAAATGATGATAGATGTAGTGTGAGGACTTTCTGTGTCTGAGAGAGGGAGAGAGAGAGAGAGAGAGAGAGCCCAAAAAGAGGATTTACAGACGCAACATGTCAATCTATTGCCTCTACGAAACACATGCGTCACTGTTGATTATGTATATAATGCTTCAATAACCTTTGTACCACGCCCCTTCATATCTATTCTATCGTATTATATTTCACTATAACAGAATTTCTGGTTATTAATAAATAGCTACCGGAACGCAATTTCATAGCGACGGTGAAGATATCCGACTTCGGGATTCCAGGAATATCGTTTCAGAACAATCTGAATATTAGGTTATATTGTAATGCTGGGTACGACTGAGCGACGTAAATCGTTTATTGTTAAGAGCTTTTTTTTAGCGGTGAGTTCGTTTAGTGAAGGCGTTGCCTTTGTTTTTTGCTTTTTATATAGTCGGTATTTGATTTATTTTTATTTTATATTATTCATGAAAAATTTGGCATTTGGCACCCTGATAGAATAATTACGCCTAAAGTAAACATCAGATAAAAGTATCTACATAAAAATAACGACTACTTTAAGCTAAGTAATTTCCTTTTCTTAATATTACATTTTTTTCTTTATGTAACTTAATTCAAGCAATAAGCTACTTTTTTATTAAATTAATTAAATAATTTGACCCAAATTATATTAATGATAGCTTCTCATATAAATCAAGTCAACCCCCAACAATTGTCAACATAAGTACTAGTGGATCAAACATTTGTCTCGGTGCGGGTATCGAACCGCGACCTGTGTTTTTACGTCCAATGTCTAACTGCGCAACTGAAGCTGCCAAAGGTATAAACAGATGTGGTCATAGCACTACCCACAGTAAAAGTTGATTTACGTCGAGAAATAGAAAGAAAGAAATAAAATCTATTCATTAGTCCCAGAAGCAACGTATAGAGCATGGTCCACATAAAAAAAAAAAACAATTAAACAACTAACATGGCTGGCCGCGGCTGTAAACTGTAGCTAAATGTTATTATGTAGTACAAACCACAACACAATGCTGATTTGTATGTATGTATATAGACTATTATCATGCCAGAAGCAAATTCAAGCCCAGAACAACTTCTTGGACAATTGTTGATCAATAATCCCAGAGAAAAAAGGTTTTGCTAATTATAAATTAAACGTAGAAGCCACAGCATATAGTCCTTACAAGGCCCTAATAAGGCGAAAACATTCACGAAGTAGAGTTTCATAAAACCCAAAATACCCTTTTCAGTGAAACCTAAACAGACACTCATATTGCTAAGTACTAAAACTGTCGCGATACTTATGTAAAACGTGGCACATATTTACGTTACAACGCCACCCTTCCAAGAATAAAAACAATTTAGTCTCAAATTTGTGTTTAGGTAACCTAAATAGGTGTCTTTTGTGGCGTAGACGAGGTGGGAGATGTAATCCTACTTAATGGCACGTTGTTTAAAGTAAATAAATAAACAAATAGTAATGGAATTGCTTGTTTTATTATGTAAGTAGAAAACCGCAAAGCGACATTTTGAACCAAAAACAAAATACTACGTATTTTTCCGTTACTGGTCGATTTGAAAGCTTGTATCATGCAGACTAGTGGTAGGTCTCTCATATGTGAGAGGCCGTGTGGGTACCACCGTAATGTCTATTTCTCCCGCGAAACCGCAGTGTAAATGCACGTTTGTTTTCCGATTTGAAGGACATTGTAGCCAGAGTAACTACTGGACATAATGAGACTTACAATCTCATTTCTCAGGATGGCGAGCGCAGTTGAATGCCAAGCATTGCTTTGTAATTCATGGTGTGTTTAATTTTGCTACTGCCTTGAGCGGTCGTACCACTTACCATCGAATGGCACGCTCGTCTCGCCATTCATCGCAATAAAAAGACTTTATTTAAATTCTGTTGTTTAATTTATCAGCCCATATACGTCCCACTGCAGGGCACGGGCCTCCTCTACAATCGTGAGTACGATTGGATTGAGCCATATTATAATATAATCTACCACTAGTATTTTGCGATTTAACGGAATTTTCATACCGTAGAATTTTTTTAAATCGCTACGTTCTGCAGTGTTCGTCACGCTGTTTTCCGTCACCGTTGTAGTGCGTGGTGATTGAATATCAATGCATACACACACTCCGAAAAGTCAGAGGTGTGCCTTGGGATTTGCACCCGTGGCCACCCTGAACATGTTGGCAGTTACGTCTGCTCCTTTACCAACAGGCCACCACGCACTTATTTAGATATTGTCCTTACAGCCATAACCTCCATATCTTAATTCAAATTAAATACTGATATCGAAGTTATATCTTCACAAATTGTTTCTTGTATAATGGTTTCTTAGAGTTACGCGAATGATACACATTGAACTAAAACTAATTTTTAAAAGTTTTGTAAATATATATAATATAATTTGACAGCCTCGGTGGCGCAATTGGTTAGACGCCGGCTGTGAAACGAGAGGCCGCGGGTTCGATTTCCGCACCGAGACAAATGTTTGTGTGAACCACAGGTATTTGTTTCGTGTCTGGGTGTTTGTGAAACCGAATAGTCTCTCATAGCTTCTTATACCCACGACACAAGACTCGATCTTAGTGTGGGGTCAGGACTATGTATGTGACTGTTGGGTGTATTTATTTATTTATTATATCCCATATTCTACCCATACAAATGCCGGTAATTATATATAGGTCATCTTTACATCGCGTATCCCAGCCCTACGTGAGATGAGAAATTGTCATTTATTCGCGCGGCCGACTCTCATTACGCCGAGTAATTTGTACACGTAATACCGCTGTAAAAACATCACAGTACTTAGAAAAGGAAATGATTACAATGTTTTTGTTTTATGTAGGAACTGCGCGTGTTTCCTTATGTTTTGTTGTGGGACGGGACGGAATTAAAAGGACCTGCGGGTTTTGGCGAGTACGAAATTTTGGGGAATAAAAATAGCAGTACACGATAAAATGGATAGACACACCTTTCGCCATTATTTCTTCTATTTCCACGCACTCATCAGCTTAATTTTAACCACATAATTATTTATATCCCTTCTCACAGCATTAGGGCAGTTAATCGTGGGGGTTTGATTTACAGGTTTGCCAATTTATTTTGTGTCAGTTTTTCGATTCGAAAGACGTGTTATTACCGGGCTGGATACATCTCGCACGACTGTACTCCGGCACTCCAACCAATTGTGGTTGATTGCAATTGTATTTGTAGCATTCACAAAAATTATAAAACGCCGATCTAACATACCTAAAATAATCCACAGGATATTCCTCATCAATTTAGACAAAAAAAATCGCAATCCATTTAGTCATACTATGCCAGACAGACGTATAATCCTCATTAGCAACGCTGAATTAAAACACAGACTCCATTCAGGTACCTCCACCTATCTACAGCGCAAATCGCTTTAAATTTTCCAGCCCTTTGTAACTTCCTAGAATTAGCGAAGAGGAGATTAGCATCCAACCGCCACAGCATGAAAGGTTTAAGCTGTAAGCGGCTTAAAATTTTGACATCAGTTTTGCTGCAACACGAAATAAATCAATGTCCAAAACAGAAGCTCCGACCTGCCATATCTAAGAGTTAAATTTATAGCGAAGGGTATTTTCGGTTTCAATTAATTGTCCAATTAAAGGCATTATTATTTGCTATTGGTCTACTATTGTTTAAAATACACAGTCTATGGAAAGAAAACGCGCACTTCATGATTTATATTTCCTAAAGTAATATATTGTAAATAAAAATCCCTGCATTAGTATAAAAAAAAACAATGTTAAAACTTTTAGTTGGAGGTACCGATGCTTGCTTTGGCACATTGATTTTTGAGTTTGTTCTCACCACGATAAATATAACGTCTTTCATTTTCGCAATAAAGATTTTCAACTAGATCAAACATTAATAAAGCCATATACAGGGTATATCAAGACCGCGACTGAAAACGAAGCCAGGTGGTAGTATTAGCGATATCAAACACAATGCAAGTAAATATTTCACAAAAATAAAGTCAATTTTTTTTTGTAATTTTTTACTTGTCGTCGTATTCGAGTGATAAATACATAGTTTTTCTAAAATTATGACGTACACCGATTTATTTTTATACACGAAATGGTACGTAAGTGTTTAAATTACCATTATTGCAAAAACTAGGTAATTGCCCCCCAAACACGATGATTTTTAAAATACTGTAAAAAAAAAGTCGCTGTTTTTGCAAAATTTTTAGTTGCATTGTGACTGTAACCGCTAAAACTACCACCTGGCTTAGTTTTAGGTCGCGGTCTTTATATACCCTGTATATGTTAAGTACTAGTTTTACCTTTACCCGAAACTGTAGTTGCTGATCATACTACTAACCTGCCTTGGCAAACATTTAAAACAAAACCTTTTTTAACAAACCAAACTTAACTTTTTTACTTAACTTTTAACTTTTTTTGTTGGTTGTCTGGAAGAGATCGCCTCGAGCGATAAGACCGCCTTTTGTACGTCTTTTTGTTTATGTATTGTGTTCTATATGTATGTCACAGGTGTACAATAAAGTTTTAAATAAATAAATAAACCAATCTAAAAACCTTAAATACTGCGCCACTTACAATACGGGAAACGTGACTTTTTACAAAAGAGTCGGCGGTCAAGGCCGCGAGGACGTTGCATTCGAGCCACAAAGACTTTTATTAAGACACGCCCGCCGAGGCAGCCTTGAACCGGCTTATTGTACCGAATGTCACGAGGCACAAAGAAAATTTATTGACATTTCGATAAGACCGTGGCCGCGGCTTAAAATTCGTTGTTATTGGCACAAACTTAAGGTCTCCGCCGGCAATGGTTTGCCTTATTGGGAAGATAAATTAACGGTACTTTGGCTTGCAGTTATTTATTTTTAGAAAATGTTGGGCTAAAAATTATGTGTAAACGCTTAGAGCTGACAAAGTGCCATAAAATACTTTTATGGAAAATATCTCAAAACGTTTACAAAGTAATATTAAGTGTACAATTTGAATTGACAACAATTTATATGTACTAGGTATAACAAATGTTTAACATAATGATTTCCGTATATCTTAAAGATTTTTTGCCAATTTCAAAACGTTTTTTTGCGCATAATTTTTCTATATCCTAGCTGCACTTTTCTTCCCATTCCAATAACTTCCGACGAATATATCGCACCGGAAATTTATTCCTTGTGCTTCAGCCTTCAAAGTGAAAAAGCAGAAAATCTTTTAAGCCATCCTGCAAATGCAGGACATGAATTTTCTTGATTTCCTATCTAATCCACGAATTCGCTAAAGTATGTCTAAATCTACTGGTTTGAATATTCTTACACGAGTTGGTAGCGAGCACCGTATACAATATTGAAAATCCTGTCATAGCGACGTACACAAAATATTAGGTGAGTTACATATTTAACCCCTTGTTTTCAGCAGGCCGATATAATTGTTTCGCCCGTAAAAGATAGCCAATTCTCGATGGTGAATACCCTATTTCGATAGCAGTACACTTCCATTAGTAGTTTGAGAGAAAAAATGTGAACACATGTCAATACAATTCGAGGTATTTTATTTATATTCAAAATGCAGTGATTGTGACTTAATTACTTTTCAAACACTGCTTCAGATAAATAATCTAATAGTCGGTTGTTAAAAGTAAGGTAAATCGTTAACCGCAAACGTTTGTTTTTTTTTTAAATTGTATTGTAGCCACTAACTTATGTCATGTCAGGTATAACGTGGAAAGTTGATTTAATCTCTCATGAATTAAAACAAGTCAAACTGTTAAAATAAAACCGATATAGCCATTGCAAACTTTAACAAGAATTAAGAAGAAATCGAATTATAAAACATGAATGATAATTTAAATAATCATGATTCGGAGTAATTCCTGTGATTACCTTTTATTCAAATTCAACGTCAAACGTCTAATATAAAATAACCTCAATACGTTCACAAAAACAATTTCAATCAAATTCGCTTCACAGTCCAAAGCAAATCTCGCAAAATGGCAAATTTATCCGAACGTAGACATCGATAAACGCAAATGACATCCTATATGTACACACATTTATCGTCTGGCAAAGACATCCCTAATGCAAATACCCATAACATAAAACCTTTGTAAGTCTCTCCTTTACAACTTGTCCGGGCAATAGGGTCCGCAAATATTGTAATCGGATTGTTGGCGCTCGTCCCCTAACGTCTCGTCCCGCATTAAACGTTTAACCATTTGTGAATTATTTAAGTGCGCCGGTCGTTTAGCGTAATGTCTGTTTGTTATTGTTTGACTGCCACTTACGCTGTACAAAGTAGCTGTTTCACAGCGAATTCCCACGGGGTCTTATCGAAAATGTTTAGAAGTGTTGAATGGCGTTTATCAAATAGTCTGAGCAGTTTACATTTATTATTGTGAGTTAGATTGACTTTAGAAATATGTTTGAGCTGTGGTTTGTGTTTAGGACTTTCTTTCTTTAATTTCTGACTGACGCTATTATAGCAAATTAGTGAGTGGGATAAAAGTTTTATATTTTCCGCTGTTCAAATTCTTATGGTGCTACGCTACCTCTTCTTCTAAGAGACAATTGCACAAACTAACTTAGCCCTTAACTTTGACTTTGAAAATGTCAATCCCATACATTAGCAATGTAAAATACGTCACAAATGTATGGCGATGACAATGTCAAAACTAAAGTTATGGTCAAAGTTGGTCTAAACAATTTAGCCTTAGGCTGAGTTGCACAAAGTTGTGACAATGTCATCATAATACATTTGTGACGTATTTGACATTGCTAATGTATGGGATTAAGATTTTCAAAGTCAAAGTTATGGGCAAAGTTCCAATCAATTAGTTCATGTAACCTATATTATTTTCATGAGACAGAATCGGATGTCTTATAATTCTTGCAACGGATACCTAACCTGGCGACGAATCTTTCAGGAATAGGTTTCAACCTTAAGCAGCAAACTGGCTCTACTGTCAGCTAGCCAACTTCAAATGCCTCCGCAATTCTTGTGGCAAACTTTGAAATAGGCTGAGCACTCACTGAGTTTTCAGAATCGGTGAAGCAAGCAACTAAATACGTATAGATACCTAAACTTGAAAGGTGAAATGCGTATGCTCTAAGAACGAATTCCCAACATATCTCACTTTTGAGTAATGTGTCTTTCACCTGTTTTAGAAATAATTGCTGGACTACATAGAACTGTCTACAGTGTCTACTGTTTTAATCGTAAGAAACGACCTTGACAAAAATAGGCATCTTCACTAATTGTTTCAGTGCTATTACTAACAACGGAGTCTTTAATAAAATAACAATAATAACACTTATAGTCCCGATTTTTGTTTCTGCACATGGGTTGATACCGAAGAACCTCGATCTACATCTTTAGAGGCTGTTAATGGGCCGTTGGGTCAAAACCCAGATTCAGAAGGCAGTATTGCTTGATACGGCACATACCATAAACATCAAGGCTTTTTGCTAGAAGGGGTAGACAGACGTGCCACCAGGAGACTCACATTTCACCCTGTGTGTTCCGTCCCACGATGTAATAGGGGACGAGTCTATCACCATATTTGTAATCGTAAAAGATTAGAACTCAGTAGAACTCATTAATTTTGATTAAACGCTATCTAAACTTCTGTATTATGTAAACTCAACATTTTAATGTACTTTTGATATTTGGAATACCTTTGTATTGAAGTAGGTAATTCTACATAAGCCTAGTAGCCCTCATTCTAGCACTACCCGAAACAAATTTTACAAATAACAAACTCCAATAAAACATCAATTTAAATATTCCACTTGATTTAGGTAAATTCCTCGCTAAAATCCTGTCGAGGGCGTGCTCCTGACATCCGACCTTGACCCGGGAAAGGTCATCTTCATTAGCCAAAATTATTTAGACGTAATTCGTGGAAGCCATTCTTGTTTAACGACACAAGTTTGCCTATAACCTTAGCCGGGAATTATGACGGCGTGTCAGCCGCGGTGACGTCGACGGTAAATTCAACGCTCAACTAGTTTTGTGGAACTTCTTTAACCTTATAAAAGTGGAAGGCTTTTATGAGGTTAAAGGAGAATTTTGGCTTGTTGCGTTGGTAACGCGTTATTTCTATCCGTAAATTTAGAGACCACCGTACGCATAGCAAAAAACTCGTCATATTGGCTATTGATGCAAGTGCGTCTCGTTTTGGGTTAAGCTTGTGTGTATCCGCTTTCGGCCATGCTGGCATGATTGCTGTTCTTTAGAATCCGAAAAGTTTCGGATACTAAATCATTCATCAAAATTAATGATAACATATTATATAAGTCACGAGATTACCGAAAGCCTAATACTTCTTTTCTTTTCCCATCCTTTTCCCTCCCCGATCTCTCCCGGTGTGAAGGGCTGGCAACACGTCTGTAAACTCAGCGTTCTGGATGTTCATATTATGCCGTACCTAAATTAAAAATTAAAAAAATGAGATTTCGCTATCGATTTCCAAGTTAAGCTATCTAGTCTCCATTTTTCGTTTGGTTTCTTTAACTCGTTTAAAAGACAAATAAATTGACTAAATACAGACAGTTGTACTAAGGCGTAAGCTATTTATCATCACATTCGTAGAATAGGTTCGATGTACTCATTACTTCTCTACGTGTTACTCCACATACACGTAAACCGCTCTATTCCAGCCAGTTATAAATCCTTGCCCTGATTTCCGAACGCACCGTTCCCGGGTAGACGACCATTCCGCGAGCAGCTAAGCTACGTTCTTTTTATGACCTCACAAATTCAGCTAATAAACTCATAAAGCTCCACGTCCATAATTCTCTCGAATGTTTGGTTCACACATCACGTTTCTCATTATCAAACGCCTCAGCGCTGGAGCCATTCAACATCACACAAGTAAATAAATCTTATTCAACACTTAATCGTATGGCTTTTCACATAAAACTTGTTTAAATATTTATGAGTCCGTTGGGAACGTGCGAAGGGCTTTCTTTGTTTGAGCACAGCTAAACACAGGTAACAAAAAATATTTGGGAAATTCTGAAATTAGTCTGAGTCTAATTTGATTTATTTGAGTGGATTAGTTATTACAATATCACCAGATGCTAGGTGTCAGCCACAAACACCTACTATATATTGAGATTGGAAGAGGTAGAGACTGTATTTTGCTAAAGTTTATATACAAATGGGTATTTTTTGCACTTCCGATAACCTCACCGAACACAAAGTAACTGAGAAACTTATATTTCACATGTATTAGTAGAAAATCTAATCAAAACCATTAACAAGAATACATAAGAACAATCGACGCCAAGGAACTTGTCATACACAAACCTTACAGGAAAATATCCGAAAACCACAACATTTATCATCCCTAACAAAAGAACAGCGGAACCGATCAAAAACAACAATTAATGAGCTCCATAATATTAATGCAATAAACATTATGAGAAATCCATTGGCGGGTAAACAACGGATATCCCTCCCTTCATCCGGCCATCTTTGATTTTTTTCTAAACAAAAGCAAATAAAAACATCCTAAACGGACCCTTTTGACCAATCGGAGCGAATTTATGAAGGCTCGCAAACGAATTCTGTTCGGAGCTATAAAATTAAATTAGTTATGTACGAGGAATTCGAAGTTCTTCGCTAAGCAACACAACTGTTGTGTCTCATTGATTTTTTTGTACAGTGCCCCTAGCCGGAACATTTTGCAGTATCGTAATAGAATAGTAATAGTAAAATTTTGTATGGGAATTTAAACAGCGCCATTGTGAGCGTATTTGGAACTAAAATTTCACAGCGGGAAACGTTTACTTTACTATACGAGAATTACTATACGATACTTCAAAATGTTCCGGCTAGGGCACTGTTTTTTCGGAATCTGTCGGTACAAGGTGGCCTGAGAAATTGTATATTTTATATTGGTATTACGAATTCATAAAGACAGTTTTGCTTAGGTATTTTAACAAATCTTTGCTCGTTTTGATTAATCAAAAAGATAGTGATCTCCACCAGCCATCAATACCATATTATCTAGCGATATATACGAAGTTGCTTAATTGTCGAACCTGAGACCTCATACTTCATGACTTACATATTATATACACCAACAATTTACCAAATAGTACTAACATGATTTTAAAATTGTGAGTAATTTTATAAAGTTTCTAGCATTTTCATTGCTTTAAAAAGTCATTTCCAAATTCTTATATGGATTATTATTTCTTTACTTCATAAAAACACCAAAATAGGACGCAAAGTCCATGCAACCACTCCATAAAAAGCAAATTGCGAAACATTTTTAAAAATGTAGAGAGAATTTGCTCGCGTGGGGAAACTTGTAATCTCCCCCCGAACATTTACTCCGTAACGTCGAACTGACGGCAGAATGCTGACTTATCAACGATGAATTTCAGTTAAGGTCCCAAATTAACACGTCATTAACCCTCACCCTTTTTCTTAACTACCCATTTGGGGTCATCTTGGCCCTTTCTCAAGGTACGCCAGAGGAATTGCTCAATTTTTGGTGCAACCACTGGTTAATGGAGTTGGTCGAAGGTCTCGGAAAAGGTATTGGGTGAAAGGATAGAGGAAAATTATTTTGCTCGCACTTCGGTATGAGAGGTTATTTTGTACCGGCCATTGTTAAAATATTATTGATTATCATACAAATTAAAAATTCAAATAATAATAACTTTGTGGTTAATGTTTAGTTATGTACACACCTACAAATAAACTCGTTTTTAGTTAATCTGTACTTATGCAGGTATTTAAACCTTGTCAAAGCTATCAATAGAGAACGGATCGTAAGTCAACTTATTATTAAATACTAACAATGAACATATCAACAAAATTACATAGATGTGCCAGTCTTATTTACATTTTCTATTACGGGAATTCTTCTTAATACAATACTAACTAATTTTTATACCAGGTAGATACCGTTCAACATAATTGAGCCAACACTTCGAGATTAAATATAATCGGGAAAGATACATAAGATCCATTGTTCTTACAACGTTGATACTAAAGATGGGCGTTGCGGGTAGGCAGACAGACACAGACATAGCCTGCGATAATACCAGACAAGACAAATGAACTAACAATCCCTGATCGCCAACGCGAAATTTATAAGCGATCCTTATCACTATGTAAGGCTTTAAGGCTCTAAGTGTACCGAATATAAACCAATGAAGATTAGTTATATGTCACCGTATCGACAAATCTCTAAGGCGATAGATCCATTTTCGGGACCTATCCTTAGTTAAGAGATACATCCATACAAGCATAAACTCACGCCTTTATCCCAGAAGGGGTAGGCAGAGGCGCCACCAAGACACCCACATTTCGCCTTGTACTTATGTTCCGTCCCATGATGTGATAGGGGGCGAGCCTATCGCCATATCGGGCACAAATTCCGGACTCCGGGCTGATAATGAATAGAAAAACCCAATATCACTTTTCCCGACCCGGGATTCGAACCCGAGACCTCAGCTTTGTAGTCGTACCGTAGTACAACTACGCCATCGAGGCAGTCTAGAGTCAGTTAGAGATTGTCTATTTATTAATGTTATTCATATCGTTACCGATTATAATTCATGTGTTTGTTATCCAAGCAGCCTCAAAACCACAACCGCATGTATATTGACTCCAAGGTAATGACAAGATGATTAATAAAGGTATGAATATTTGCCCAACTAAATTAATATCTATCTCATTTAATATAACTTTGAGGAAGCGAGATCGGTTCGTGTGATGTCGCTTGTTCCTTGTAATTGATGT
The DNA here is from genome assembly GCA_905220455.2 of Deilephila porcellus. NCBI lineage: Eukaryota > Metazoa > Arthropoda > Insecta > Lepidoptera > Sphingidae > Deilephila > Deilephila porcellus. The sequence goes on along the minus strand of LR999977.1, from coordinate 15,073,763 downwards.
TTATGTTGTTCAACTACTCGCGGTTCATTTTACAATGGTTATTCGAGTTGTACGCTTGAGACAACATTTTGGTTGACAACACGTAATTAAAATTATCAATAGATATTTGCTAGTAAATGCTTGGCTTCCGCGTTTTAGTGTATCTAAAGGAGTTCGATCACAACCCGACACATTATTGGGTATGACCATTTAAAAAAAAACAGATTTGTATGTTATCTAGTTAAAATGAATCGTATCGAACCCAAGTCAGCGAACAAGAGACCATTTAAACTGCTACTTGACCAACTGTAAAATAAGCAAACTATTCTGAACCTAAAGAGAAATTTCTTCTATTTCATATTGTGTGTTCGCTGCTTACATTAATACGAGTGACCTATCATCAAATAGCCTTGTGTTGATTTTATGTTTGAAAAAAAAAATATAAAATAAAAAAAAAGTGCTTATCTATAATATTACCTATACCTACTATATCTGCAAAATAAATCAGCAACAACAGATAGAAAATAAATGTAGCAGTTTATATTCAGGTGAGGCGATGATCCTTCACGCACAGACAAGACACATCCATCAAAAATTATAATGCATGTGCCACGCTTCTGTTTTCTCACATGAAACCTGTTACGTAAGGAAATTTTTATTTATTCCCTTTGAGGATGTTCGCTACCTAACATAGCGAGCCTATGTAGATAAGAAATGCTCATCTATAGGTAATTATTTATAATTTAGATAACATTATATTTATGTATTTTTTTAATATTATGTATCACAATTGTTGTATAATCGACCAAAAATAGTTTTAATAAGTTTAAAAGTCTAATCACTATTATTTACAAAAAATAACTCAAATGTTTTCTAACTCGTAACAGCTCTCACATGTCTTCACAAACGTATCAAATATAATTACATATTAAATTAAGCAAAAACATTTCATTCACATAAAGAGAATCATTGTGAAAGGTTTGTTGTAACCCAAACGTGTTTTCAAGAATCTGCCGGATCCTGTAATTATTAATGCGAAAGAGAAAGTAACCCAATATCTAACAAAGGCATATTAAGGCGTCCTAAATAAGAGAACATAATATAAGCGTACCTACCTATGTACTTTCTTACTAATGTATACTATTATACAAAGTTAAATCCTTTGTCTTTTTAAACGCGGTAACTCGCTAACGCGCCTAAAATAATAATATGTGTCTGATGTGGACTGGGCTCAAAAAGTATCTGGACCCGGGCGAAGCCGAGTCGAAATGCTAGTAATATAATCTGAAAGTGACTTTATTTGCTACGCTTTCTTGCCTTAACTGCTCAACCGATCATAACTGGACTTAGCAAACAGGTTGTTAGGTGTACACAAAAGGACATCTCAAAAAACGAAAATTTAGTAACGAGACGGCCAAGCCACATATTTTGACCAAGGCATAGATTTACCAGAGTAGAATAGAGGTACTAGAGAGATAGACAACTTTTCATCTAAAAACAAATTACTGTTTCCGAGAGATTTAGAAAAAACTATTAGACGGTCATCCGAAAAAAGTATACAGAAGTCACCCGAAATTTATAGACATACATAAGATGATTTTTTTTTTCAAATAAAAGCAAACAAGCAAACTTTTCACCTGATGGCAAGTGATCACCGCCGCCCATGAACATCTGTAACACCAGAGGGCATAGAGATGCGTTGGCGGCCTTTAAAGTGGGAATACGCTCATGAATGAATAACAAAAATGTTGATATGTGATATATCCAGAGTTATATTATTCACACGAACGAAGCAGCGAAAAAATCTGGCATACGTATAAAATCAACCTGTATTATTAAAACGCCTAAAAATATTACTATGCTTTAATTATCCCAACTTGCTGAGCACAAACCTACGCTATAATTGAGTTGGTGTGGCCCTTAAATAACCAAGCTAAACCATAAAGGATCTATACCTTACTCAAACCATCTACACACTGGGAAAGAGCACTCAAGTCCGCAGGCATTCCCATGCTAGAAAAGAGAAAGGAAAAATTGTGAAAACATAGAACGACGTATATGGCATATGGACAGCCAATAATTAGAATATTTAAATATGGACGTATAATAAGAGTATAATGGTACTTTATTACATTTGCGTGAATGTCACATTAAAATAAAACTAATTTTTACGGATTTTATCGCGTATTTGATGTAATTTTTACATTTTTTATCTTTCCGACATTTCAATTACAAGTGCATGGTGGCCTGTTGGTAACGGACCAGACGCGGCTGCCTAGGTGTTCACGGTGGTCGAGAGTTCAAATCCCAATTCCCAGGGCACACCTCTGATTTTCGGAATTATGTGTGTATTGATATTCAATCACCACGCACTTTAACGGTGATAGAAAACATCGTGAGGAAACCTGCATGCCAAAGCGATTTTCAAAAAAGAATTTCTACGGTATGTGAGTCCGCCAACCCGCACTGGGCCAGCGTGGTGGACTATATGGCCTAACCACTCTCAATCGATTCTCTCGATTGTAGAGTAGGCCCGCGCCCAGCAGTGGGACATATATGGCCTGATACAGAATTACTTTACACCTTTCGTGGTCACGGACCACGCGATACAATACGTAAAAAGTAATTTTATTTCAAGGTATAGAGTATGTTTTTTTTAATGTAGATAAGGACTTTTCACGTATAGTACTTAACGTAATGTTGAACTGAAGCTGGACCAACTCGTCTGAACCATAACCCAACGCTGAATTACAGTGATAACTTTGGGTGACATGCGGATGTCAGCTAATTTAACAATTAATATATCTTGAACTTGACTTATAAATTCCGCGCATCAAAATACATAAGAAATTGATAGTTATAGCTTTGGAACAAACCACGAATTATTATTTCTTTTAGTCTCTATATAATAATTCCTTATTACATCCATACAAACAAAATACATATTTTGTTTATGTAGAAGTCAAACAAATGACAATTTATACTGCTATGTTTGAAATATTAATCTCAAAGAGATTCCATGATATGCGATGAAGCTACAGAAAACTGAATATTTCTGTTTACCCTTCAATTTGACAGGTTTCTCGTTAAAATCCAACTATTCTCTTCAAAAGCTACAGTCCTACAGCGGGAATAGTTGTATTTTAAAATACTTAAATATATTTTTGTGTTGCCATATAATTTTACTCAGCCCTTTATGAATTTACCCACAATAAAATCTGCGCTATTCTCTATCTCTAACTCATTTTCTAGTAATAACATTCATATTCTTAAAAATTAAACACACAAAGATAGCAGAAAAATAATAAGTTAACATAAAAGACAAATGAATAAACATATTGATATAATATATTTCAGAATCAATTAAAATATCTGTACAATATTTCATTTAAGCGAAACAATGCCTAATGCAATGTTATCTTGTTAACAAGATTGCATGTTTGATGCAAACCAGTGTTTATTTTGTATTTTTGTATCGTGAAAATATGTTAAAAATATAAAAAAAAAAAAACAATGAAATAAAAATATTTTTAACATCTTAAACTAACATAAACTCACCTCAAACACACGCAACTCAACTTGAAAAGTCCACATACACCACTCAAAAAAATAAACCGAACCACCTCATTCAAGAAAAAAATTAACATTCGTCAATCGGGATCGCGCGCGCGGTGTGGCAGCAAAACGCCCACCCCATACGACGTCTAGGAGCTTACTGCAGACCTAGGTTTCGTGTTCCATCATCCCGCATCAGTGGTGTCGTCCTGCGCATGCGCCAAACGGGAACAACTAGCGGGATGTAGTCAGCTGTCGGGCGGCGACTAAGGTCACTGTGTCACTGGCAAATTATTCTTTTAATTGAAATTTAATTTGTACAAGGCTTGGATAGTTGTGCAGTGCGACGACCTAAAAACTTATCCATAACATTATAGTAATAGTGTAGGCGTCTGTTGGGTCATCATTTTCTGTCGCAGGGCGTCCTGTATATGGCCTATGTAACACCTCATTCGCCTCTTTTACATTCATGTATGTATCTATGCATGTTCGTTGTATAAGGATACTTTTAACATGCCCATTTTTCAGAATATAATTTATTTTATTAAGGTAAAGTCTCCTCGACCCTTCAATCCTTCTAGAAATTATTCCTGCTTACATTATCTCTCTGCGCGTTATCTAGTTTCTATGGCGGGATCCTGACATGGATCTCTAAGCTCTTGCCGTTAATAAATAAATAAATAAATACACCCAACAGTCACATACATAGTCCTGACCCCACACTAAGATCGAGTCTTGTGTCGTGGGTATCAGAAACTACGAGAGACTTTTCGGTCTCACAAACACCCAGACCCGAAACAAATATCTGTGGATCACACAAACATTTGTTTTGGTGCGGGGATCGAACCCACGGCCTCTCGTTTCACAGGCGGCGTCTAACCAACTGCGCCACGGAGGCTGTCAAATCAAAATCAAATAATTCTGGAAAAGCCGTTGTGCCCTGAAATTCGAACCAGCGGCCACCGTCTCAGTAGCTCGTGTCCAGTTGGGTACTAATAAGCCACCGTGGAAATGAACATTTTTAATTACAAAATGACAAAAATGTCGGGTTGTCATTTTTTCGGCGTTGGAATGCAAACTTTGTCAAATATACGAGGTACAAAATGAATGAAAACGCTTCTTTCCACACTTTGAAGAAATATCTGTGAGCCACATGCCGTTTGTGACTAGAAATTTGCTCGCTGAAAATACAGAAATAATTTCACTAAAATTATACCAAGTAAAGCATGCATAGGAGTTCTGAGTAGAGGACTTTTAGTAATATTAATGAGTTGCTTATTAATTAACTGAGTAGAAAGCAGGATTAAATTAACAGATTCATTAAGTAGCGAAGTAGTCATTCTCATGTTATTTATTATAAATTTTCATAGTACCCATTTGGACTTAAAAATACGATGATTCTATTTATGTAAAGTTCTTTCTCATTTTTCACGTTGCTGACTTTTATAAATGTAATTTAAAATATATCCATATTAGATTATGGACATATCTTATGAAAGCTAATAAAAATGAATATTTTTAATAATAAATCACAATTTAAATGAACAATTCAGAATCAGCAAGTAAAATGTGAGCGGAGTAGTAAAGTAGGTTGGTTTTATGAGCGGCCCTCCGCGCTGCTCAGTGACAATTAGAGAGGGACTTACAGGCGGGATGCATTGAATCACGGGATTAAGTGCCGGGGCCGGGACAACCGCCTCACTATTAAACGTTGCACAAAACAACATGACACGGGACCTCACGAAGCTCCAGTAGCAACTATTTTGGCACAAGACTTGGGGATTCGCAGAGGCGATGTAGTGTGTTGCATTTTAGTTTGTAAACGATTTTGATACTACAGAATAGTATTAAAATATTATAGTTGATGTTATTGATGCTGGGGTTGGCTTTTAATAAATGAATAAATACACCCAACAAACACATATAAATATAGTCCTGACCCCACACTAAGATCGAGTCTTGAGTCGTGGGCATCACAAACTCTGAGACTTTTCGGTCGCACAACACAGACCTGTGGTTAACACGAATATTTGTTTCGGTGCGGGGAACCCGAGGCCTCAAGTTTCACAACCGGCGTCTAACCAACTGCGCCACGGAGGCTGTCACAAACCACCATTGAATTACCATTTTAAATCTACCATTGGCAATTTGAATGGTACAACTGTCACAAGTTACGTTTTGTTGGGGGAGTGAGACTGGCGGAAACCCTATAGCTTGTGATTAGAAGTTTACTACTTTCTACATATCGACCATCTTACACGATACCGGAGAACCCGTCATAATGATCATACCATTAATGCACAGCATGGGTCAGTGTAACATTACCTTTCAGTCATGTTGCAGATATCACTTATTTTACGACCTCCTTACTTGACTTCAGGAAGTATGCTTTTCAGTCAATCCCACTACCATAATGTGGCTGATAGCGTCATTTACCCATTATGAATTTAAAATTATTTCATTCAAGCACTAAAAACTTTTCATGAAACGACTAATTAAAACAATGTAGTGATCATTCAAGATATTCTCGCGATAAAAATTCAGGCTGCAAAGAGATTTGGTGATATTAAATTTGAACGTCCTATTTCTCTAGAAGTAAGCCTACAGTTACGCCCATAATATGACGGGTGGCCTAAGTGCCTGTCGGTCTGAGCCGGTACGAACATTTCATGTTATCTAAAGCGTAAAAGTACGGACATTCGGTTGCTAAAATATTCAAGTTATATTAAAAATTTTGTATTTTTACTGGCACCTCATTGGTTTAGTGGTTGTGTGTATGGTCTATGAATTGCGAAATTCTGGGTTTGACCCTTCGGGGATACCGGCTGCCACGTTAGCTATTTAAAATCGATATCATAGTAAACAAATAAATAATTACACCCAACAGTCGCATCCATAATCATGACCTCACACTAAGATCGAGTCTTGTGTCGTGGGTATGAGAAACTACGTGAGACTTTTCGGGCTCACAAACACCCAGACCCGAAACAAATACCAGTGGTTGACACAAAAATTTGTCTCGGGAATCGAACCCGCGGCCTCTCGTTTCACAGCCGACGTCTAACCAACTGCGCCACGGAGGCTCTGCACACTATAGTTGTAGTAGTACCTTAAATGTACTGTAGTGCTATGCCCACATTGATTATTTTAAATTGTGTCGAAAAATTACGTGTCACATAAGAACGCATCCGAGGACCGAACATCAACGTCCTGTTAGAAAATTATTTTGTCTAACATAACAGTCGGTGGAAAACGGCTAGGAATTCATCATCATTAATCAGTACTATGACTGTAAAGTGTTTTTTTAATAGTTATTTATTTCTGTATACAAAATAAAATCGTGTTGTTTTTTAATTGCTAATGGAGTCTCACGCACCAATTTTTCGTCACAATATCTTAAAATTTTAAAAATAATTTTTATTTAAAAAGTGTTGCTATGAAAATTAAAAGGGCTTTGAAAAATTCTACTTTTATAAATATACTTTAGTTTTGATTTATTTGTACACGAAAATTCTATTATACTGCTATTTAAAAGTTTTCTCACGTTCATCTATTCCTTAACTTACGATTATACAAGGCCAATGCAACAATATTTTACACGTTTTTTTTCTTATTTATTTCAGAGGCTTTGAGTCAATGAAGCCTATTACAGTCACAGTGTTCTCACATTTGTACTTGCACTTTACACGTTACTGGAATTTATAATCCATAATAATAATGTAATCCATTCTTACATCTGATCGACGCAAAAGATTTTTGAAAGACTGCAGAATGTTTTGGCTTGAAATTACACCACCTAACTGAGGTCAATTCTTTCGGGAAATGCAAAGTTTAAAAGTTTATTCAAGAAAGATTGCTTAAAAGAGCTCGTAGAATATTAAGTACATAAAATCACGTCTTTAACCTCGAAGGGATGATTCAGATGCTAGTAGGTAGCAACACCTATAATTAATATTTCACGATGCGATAGGTGAGTCTATCGCCATAAAACAAATTTCAATGTCGGAGAACTTATGACATCCCTTAAATCTCAAAATGCCCCTAAATCGATTTCCCGATATGGCAGTTGAACCGACTATGGAACGAAGCAGAGCCCATACACGCAACAACTAAATCAATAAGTAAATAGCTTTCCACATTAATTTCGTAACAGGAATTTCATGTATAAAAATCCAAAAGAAATATACATAAAATTACGAACTATTAGAGTTAATTAGAGTCAGCAAGCTGTATAAAAAAGTGTATAAAAAGCGCTGTATAAAAATGCAGCGTTAAATAAAGCTTAAGTCGAGTTCAACTAATGACCCTTTCAAGCCCTAAGTACAATTTTACAACTTTATGCAGCGCTGTAGCGCGTAAAACGGTAAGAACCGCACGATCCACACTCATTCTTTAAATAAGACTGCAATCTGAATTTAGTGTTTTCGTTTATCGACTGGAGCGCTAAATGCTGTTCATTAAATAGATCATGTAACAGTTATTAAATACTTTGTATGGAAATTATAATGGTGGCGTAGTTGTATTACGGTACGGTTACAAAGCTGAGGTCTCGGGTTCGAATCCCGGGTCGGGCAAAGTGATATTGAATTTTTCTATTCATTATCAACCCGGAGTCAGGAATTTGTGCCCGATATGACGAAAGGCTCGCCCCCTATCACATCATGGGACGGAACATGCAAGGCGAAATGTGGGTGTCCTAGTGGCGCCTCTACCTACCCCTTCGGACATAAAGACGTGAGTTTATGTATGTATGTAACATTATAATAGGTTTTGAAAAAAAAAATCGAATTGTTACGGATTTCACCGCTGATTTGGTTTAATTGTTACGTTTTTTAACTTCCTGACTTTACAGACACACGCCCCGTGACCACGAAAGCTGTAAAGCAATCAAAACGTCGGGAAGTTAAAAAATGTAACAATTAAACCAAATCCGCGACAAAATCATAACATAAACACTCGCATAAATCTAAGAATCCATTATTATAATATTATGTAGTCCGCTTAAATGTTTTTTTTTTTTTTTGTATATTGGCACGAGGAAGTGAGAGAGAGAGTTCACCAAACCACTGCTTCATTTCAAAAGCAGCACAAAAAAAAAATCAAAATAATTTTTTTGCCAAAATACAATCGTAATCCTTCAAATTTTTACATTTAAACAAAACAGCCACTAATTTTGCATTGTAAGGTACAAAACAAGGCAACTTGTATAACAAGGGCAGCGAAATACTAATAGAATATTCACTGGCGAGGAGGTGGTATCTCAGATCTCTAGCCGGTAGATATAATAATGCCGGCCAGGTCGAAACCAGATATGCATTTAAGTGCCTCACTGCTCCGGGATTTCCGCTGAAAAGGGAACCAATTTATTACATTGCGTCGATTTTATGCAAGATAATAGATACATTAGATGAATGTCCATTCATATAATTTGGATTGATCAACGCGCAAATCTAATACTGTTTTATTTGTTTTTACATAATAATACGACTACAGAGTATAAGTAATTCATACCGCAAAAAATCCCCTACTTACGTCATTGTACAGAAAGAAAACAGGGTTGATAAATTTATCCGCAAAACATAATAAGCACACAACGCCCCATTACTATCAAACAAATTACCGAAAACCGATAAAACGGTGAAAAAATCGAATTACAAGCCTTCTGAAGACGAAATAAAAATAAAGTATAGTATTGAGTATAAAGGCTTACGGCCACTAAAAGCTAGCCAACGGCTTGCTAATGAAAACTCCGCTAACGATATTAAAGCCGGGAGACATTAAAAGTTCGATTCACACGCCGCCGACACGTTCACGTAACGAGCACGTAACAAAACAATGAAACAGCACTCGGGATGCATTCGCTACTATACGGTACGTGTTTAGTACATAATGCATTTTACTTTGTACAAAGTGAACGGAGCTTTGAATTTTAAAGGTAAAGTCTACTAACATGTACGAGGCATACGTGGTATAATATAAGGGCCAATACAAAAGGATTGGAAGCACGAAATTATTCATACAAGCCTGATTCATTCAGTTTATGAATATTACTATAATTTGCAAAACATATGACAATGTAATTTGAAATCCGTGACCTATTTTTCTCGCCTTGCGTCAATCCATACCATATATCGCTAATGAAATTGAGGATATCAATATCATGGGGTTATAAACAAACGAAAATACTTTATTTTATGAGTATATGTTTATATTTTATATACTGTTTTTATATCTAAGCAGGAATTTGTTCAAGCTGTACTTAAACGTATGCTGTTATCCAATACGAAAGAAAGCAATTAAAAAGCCTAAACATTTTTTATATTATATTTATTATTTTATACTTACAATCTGCTACAGTGTAGTCATATTTACAGAGTTATAACAAGAATAGAAGACCCTTAATATTTAACATACATAAAACCCAATGTATCAGTTCTTTCACTCAATTCATTCATGCGTTACAACTCGAGAATATAGCCAGCTGTTAGTCTAAGCTGGCTGTAGTGAGGCAATATGGAATACAAAATCCTTACAGGTTTCTTTAATTCGTAACCAAATATTACGAACAACGAGCAAGTAAAACATTTGTTAGGCCTCACTCCTTTGCCCAGTATTACCGACTAAGTATAACAGTGCAAACAAATGTTTGTACACTATTTTTTTCATACATTACTTTTATTTGTATATATAATTTTGTATTATCATATAATTTTATGTCTATACCAATAAAGCCAGTTTTTATGGGTTTTTCGAAAAGGTTAAACGGTATCATAACCGAAATCAGATAAATCCGAACAGTACGAAGAATAATTCTAAAGTACAAATTGAATAATCTTAAAAAAATTATATTTAAAATCTACGTAAAATTCATAACTATATACTTGGCCATCCAGACACTCTAATGTCTAATCAATATTCAATAATGGCAAATAGGAATATTAATTCCTTGTTATAAGTTTTTCTTATTATACAGTAGTACCCGATTTAAAATCTCTTCATAATATCGGCATCGTGTCGTGCGGTATGAAACTCAAGCGACAGTAGTTGACACTGGGCTTAATGAAAAATTTCATAACGGCCACCGCGTCCGATACAAACGAGTGGAAAGAAAACAACATTGTCGCCCAAATATTCGGAATTGGACGCGCCCGGCCCGCCCGGAACGGACCACGTTTCGAAAACATTAAATCCAATTTGGAATGTTGCGTACCATTCTTAATTTGAAAATATTTTGACTCATTTGTAGAGAATGTGGTTGGGATTATTTAGAATTCAACTTGGAACATTTGTTTATTTCTTATGAAATAAATTAATTATTATGTAGCTTTGTATACTTGGACTACAAAGCTTTTACATTACCTAATAATGAAAGTTGAGGTATGATTGTCTTGTTATTTTACGACTATCAGCCTTGCATATTGACCACCACCCTTATTAATACATATTAGTTTACATATACAATTTTGAAATTAATTACGAGAATTCTCAGATTTTCTCATTTTTCGTTCAGCCTTAAACTTTGAATGAACCATGAATGCCCACAATACACGTTATATAGAAAAACCACGAATTCTACTCAATATGAACCCTTCCATTGAAATAAAGACTAATTTTTACGGATATATCGCGGTAACATTTGCGAAAATCGGTAACGTAATGCGGTAACATTTTACTTGTTATGTAAGTATGTAATGTCTGTGTATTTTAAATTTATATGTTCAATTAGTTTTATTTAGCTTCCATTCTTTATTATTTTTTTTACACTGCCCTCTCTTTCTCCTTCTTTTTAAATCCATCCCATGGTTGTTTGTAAGACATTGCTTTATGCGATAAGACAGCCATTTGTACTTTTTTTGTTTTTTTTTGTATCTGTATGTTATTTTTGAGTGTACAATAAAGATTTAAATAAATAAATAAATCTAAGAATTCATTATGTACCTTTCCCTTTGACACTACGCCCACGTGATATAAAACACAAATAATACCTAATATCCAACCTCATTCACTCCATAAAATATTTTACTCCCAATAAAGCTATCCTTCATTTATATTTAAACCAATTATGTCATAAAAAATCGAAGCCACTTTAACACCTCTAACTTTTTGTCTGGCCCACATAAATTATGAATTACGGTGGCTAAATAACACGAGTAATAAAAGGGGATAAGACAAAATAGGCCGTAACTTTTTATTACTACTATATCACGCCAGCCCTTTACGGGCTGACCACGAAATTCGATTAAATTATACCTAGACTCGGGCTGGTTTTCTTTCTCTCACTTTAGGACGCAACACTATGTGGCTATGACATCATCTTCATATACAGGGTATATCCAGACTGCGACCGAAAACGAAGCCAGATGCTAGTATTAGTGACTTCAGAAACAAATCAACTAAACATTTCGCAAAAAAAATCCTTTTCGTCGTATTTAGGTGATAAACACATAAAATAATACTGTACACCTTGAACTTTTAAAGGCGCAATGGTACTCAATTGTTTTAAAAATTGCAAAAAAATATGTCGCTTATTTTACAAAATTTTGTGTTGCATTGTGTTAAATAAAATTAATTAAATAAAATAGCTCGCAAATTAGATGTATTTGAATTAATTAATTTAGTTTCAGCTGTTCCGATGTAAAAGTATTTTTATCCCGGGTTATTTCGTGTCGTTCTCGTTCTAACTCATTATTTTGTTTCTCGCTATGCTACAAAAAGAAGTGAACAATGATTTATCTCCAACTCTTCATGTTTAATTTACTATTTAATGTATTTTTGCAGGCTAAAGGCAATTTAGTTCTTGCCAGAGACTCGTTGAGCTTAAGTTTGATAATAACGCTTGCAATTTTCTCTTATGACTTGTACGAGTTGCACTTTCTTTTTTTTATTTTGTCACAAATCCGGGCGATTAATTTACGGTCAAGTCAAGTATACAGTTCTATAGAATTACTTTTACATCAAACATTGTGTAAATAATTACATCAGAACGACTCACAGAGTTAATGGACAAATACACTATTAGCAAATAAATAAAAACACCCGACACACAGTCCTTTTATACCGTTTTCGAGTGCAATGAATCGAAGTTTAATTCAAATCGGTGTTTAAAACTCTCTATTTTTGCACACAGTTTTCCAGCTAGAAATTATTCGTATTTTCCGAAACGTTATCCGTTCCGACACCATTCTGCATCAGTGGGTGAAAAACATTTTGTCCCTTAAACACTCGTGATTTTTGCGCGACCAAAAGCTCACATAAAAAGCTCCGCGTCAATCGCAGGTTGTCTGTAATTTTTTTTTTCAATTTTGTTGCTAGCTTCTACTATTGTCATTGACAAACGTTAAAAACATTTTTATATTGACAATTTTATTTATGACCTGTTATTTCGAAGTGTCGAGTGCAGATATTGGATGTATTTTAATACTAAAATGTTTTAGACACAACAGTCGTATGCGTAGTCTAGGTGTATTTTGTCCTGTTTCATTGAACACACAGATTCGCAATATAAACCGCAACAAATATGTTTTGTTGATTACGTAAAGAAATATCTTAATGTAAATTCGAAGCTGGCTTTACTTTCCACGGCTGGCTTTTCTACTGCACTGCAGAGTCTCTATTATTGTCAAGAAATATACCGATTTGATTTCAAATGAAGTTTTATAAGCCCGTACAACCAACTTTGGGAAAACGGTTTTCCTCTGCTCGGTTTTTACAGACCAATAACACTTAAGGGTATTCAAGAACAATCTATAATTATCTTAAAAGCCGATAACGCACCAATAATTTCTCTGTATTTTGTAAGCGTTCATTAGCGACGGCGAACACTTACAATTAAGTGGTCCATCTGCTCACTTGCCCAACTCCATAAAAATCGCTTAAAAATACCAAATACTTTTACGTCATGCATAGGTACTAGAGTAAAACCTAGCAGCTTTGACCATTTGCATCGCGTTCATAGAACTAAAACAAGAACAACTTTTTTCCTGCTATCTTGCAATACGTATCAGAATTACGAATAGTACGAATAGGCGACAAACATCCGTACATCGAAGCAAAAAGTCAGGCCAAACGCGCGAACGTCCCTAATGGAAAGTGGAATGGTTCGGAAAATTCTGCATTCCCACCACCCTAATTTGTTTTCCTGCAACGCCTGTGCAATTGGCTCTTTTAAACTCAGTCTAAAATCAACAGTGTTCTTTTGCGGGCATTCGGTGGAAAATTAATGCGCTGAGTTAAATTTATAAACTGGATTGGCTGTATGGAAATTGGTGAATTTATTTACGGAATTGGGTTCTTTTTATTTATTAATGAGGATGGTTTGGTGTATTTATTTACCTGCTTTTTTTATTGCGATTTGTGGCGAGACGAGCATGCCATTTGCCTGATGGTAAGCGATACGAACACTCATGGACAGTAGAAAAGCAAACAACACCATGAATTACAAAGCAATAAGACATTGCAATGGTACCTACCCAGACGGCCTCTCACACATGAGAGATTTACCACCAGTTTCAGTTACGTTTATATTTTATCAAACAGTTGAAACAGTTGTTAAAAAACTTGTTCCCACTCACTAGACTGTACTCATTGAAATTTCAAAATATTTGGGAAGCCCGTTCTTGATCATGTATTTTTGAACTTAATTGTTAAGTAACATATCATTCTTTTAAAGCTGCATCTTGCGTTCAAATCATTTCATTCTCTCAATTTCATACTTCAGATCACCTCAATTTAATATCTTTATCTTATTAATAACAACACTGCATCGTCACACACACACAATCAGATTATCACACACTACACTTTCCTTTCAAAATTAATATCGAGCAAAATAATTTCAACAGACCCACCGAGTTCACACATTCAAAAAATATCCCTAATTGCCATCCATTCCCGGGAGTTCACAAAAGCTTTAATGACTAACTCTAATTCATGAATAGGTTAGAGCTCATTATTTCCACACTGAAAGTGTTGGGTGGTAGAATGATGGTGGCGGGTGGTAGATCGTGACAGGTGGTAGAATAGTGGTGGTGAGGTGGTGATTTCGCTTGCAAGTGCCCTTGCGAAGCGAGAGGCTCACTCGGCGTCAAGTATCGCTTGTTAAGCCCCGAACAGCATGTACCTACTGCATTAAAATATGTTTAGCTGCTTTAAACAATACTAGTTTGTACCTGCGACTGTGGGAATTATGCTAATAAAAAAGTTCGTATTTTCTTCAACCGTATAAACTACCTAAGTACTTGTATAACTAAAAAACAAATGGAAGTGGAACTCACCACTTACTTGTTTCGGCTCTGAAATCTGAAACAAAAACATAATGACAGTAAATAAACAAAGCTTGGCGGGGTTTGGTACGGTCAGGACTATGTGTTCATATAATATAGAGGCTACTTATCTATCAATATATTCTGGGTGCGGTTATCAATTAAATCGAAGAACTCATTTGTCCCAAAAAATAACAATTGAAGTAAAATAATAATGAAATGTTGTTCAATAGTCTCTACGCCTACCCGTTCTAATGTCGTAAATTATTACCATCATTATTCAGTATAACAAAATTAATAATAGTGTGCAAACTTCTCCTCTCCATACTATATATGTTCAAGCAAATATAGCCATATTCCGAAATAAAGTGATGTAAATAAAGTAATAAATTGCACAAATATATGCGGGCCGACAGGGGAGACAGGGGCGGCGCGACATGAGTTATTGTCTCCCGCAACCTCTCACTTACATACATCTTATTACCTTATAATACTGATGGAGTGCGCTCAAGAAATGCTATTTGGTGCGACTGTATCAAAAGTAATTCGATAAATATATCTAGGTATGTAGCTATTCGATAGCTTTGATAGTCTCCGTGACGCAGTTGGTTAGACGCTGGCTGTGAAACTAGAGGCCGCGGGTTCGCTCCCCGCGCCTTAACAAATGTTTGTGATGCCCACAGATATTTGTCTCGGGTCTGGGTGTTTCTGATACCCACGACATAAGACTTAATTGATCTTAATATGGGGTCAGGACTATGTATGTGATTGTTTGGTGTTAAAATTGTTATTGATTTATCCGCCTATACCAATATATAGCTCGGATAGCTACGTATACGATAGTGGAAGCCCGTCCTAACGACCCAGGCTAGTATGTCGCCATTCTGATTCTGCTTAATTATTCCCGATTTTGAATAGACTGGCGAATTTATCGATCGATGAAAGATATTCTAACTGAACTGCAAATCGTGAAACAAGCAAGGTATTGGTTTCTTAGATTTACGCGAATGTTACACATTGAAATAAAACTATTTTATACGGATTTTATCGCGATTTGGTTTAATTTTTATATTTTTTAACTTCCCGACGTTTCGATTACTTTACAGCTTTCGTGGTCACGGGGCGGTCCGAATAAAATTAAACCAAATCGCGATAAAATCCGTATAAAATAGTTAGACAAGGTATTTTTGTACTTTCTGTACAGATATTTCTGAAATGTAAATATAGGTTCTCTCAATATATTTTCCTTCACTGTCAAAGAGGGAATTGATTATACGAGATACACACAACACGTAACACACAATGATTCCAAAAAATTAAAGTACTTCTCTGGATCTCAAACTCATGTCCAATATATTGTTACTATAGATAACAGTACGGCCGATCCGACAACAGTACCTTTAAATACAAATTACATTTAATAAGTAATCCTATATTATTAATATCATTTAACAACACAAGCAATTCAAAATAACAAGATATGAGGATGCACAAACTTCGCAAATAAAACATGGAGCCGGCTTGGTTTGCGGTCAATACCTCGGCATCTAGTTACCAGACGTATTTTCAGAGAACTAAAGTACTAACTGCTCTTGAGTCGAGTCCATGTTATACACTTGCATCGTGCGGCGGCTTAAAACTTGCGTCTTTTTTTGGATTCTTAGCGTCTCATTTATTTTCGATGGTGTGTCTTATATACCAGTCTTTTGATATTATATATCATCAACATTAGGTATTTATTTATTTTAATGTATATTTAATTGTATGTAGGAAATATTAAAACCCGAGACGTTAATTACTTGTTGACTTAAATATGATGTTAAATAAAATCAAGTAGGTGCACAAATATATTATTACAAACAAATATAAAACAGTAGCTTTTCAATGGCTATGTTTACTAGATTTATTAACAGAAACGTCAATCCGTTAAATAAATGTATTACACTTACCTATGTTTCTTCTAAATAGTTTGAAGGAAATTTAGTTGTTATTCAAAAAAGTGTATTTTTCAATTGATATATTTTCGCAATAACACAGAGACGGTGATTCAAACGTTCGAGTTATAACACAACTTCAACACTTAAAACTTCTTCTTCTGCCTAAAAACGTCGTTTAAAACCATCTGAGACAGGTAAATGCAGCTCTCTTGACCTATTGTAGTGGCCGGCAAAAAAAGCGGAGTATATCGCTAACCAGCACAATAAGTGGCTACGAGAGACGACGCGTCTGCGGCGGACACTCGATGGCTCTCGTCGCCTTTGTTGACGCTCCTCCCTTTATACCGAGCCCTTTGTTATTTATTCACTTACATAGTTCTCGGAATATCTGGGTTAAATTTATTTCACGTTGTACGTTCGATTTGGCATATTAAACGAAGATGTTCGATTTGGCATCGTTAAAACGATTTGAGTCGACGTGTGTGTATTTAAAACTGTAGCTTGTAGATTTAGTGCATCAGGCTGTGCATTGCCGGTCGAAGAATATATTATTTTAAGTTTTTCTTTTCTTCTACGTACTTTAACCCCAAACTGAAATCAAGGAACCATTATTGGGATTTTCAAAATAATTAAGATTCCGATTTTTTTAATATTTTTAAAATCAAGCGTTTGGGCAGGCTTCAATTCGGTTAAAATAATGATTTTCAAATAAAAGAACTCGCACGAAGAATCACTTACAATCGATATACGCAGCCACTATGAGCAAATAATTTAGGTACCTCACCTTCATTACTTATTTTTCCATGTTTACTGATCGAGATCTAAAAGTCTAAATGAAAATAGAATCCGTGAAAGACATCCTTTCATCACTTAACTTATAGTACCTAAAACAATTTCACTACGATAATAAAACCTCAGTACAATAAAATCAAACTTATAAGCACACATATTTCAAATCCCCAAACTCAACCCCATCCACAGAATATCTAACAAAGCCCCGTATAACTCCAAGTCGGACAGTCTTAAATTTGTGCAAGTATATTGTGGAGAGTATTGGAAGCATCCATTAAGACGCGAGAGGCCCTGAGAGCCCCCACTTCAAATGCACTACACAAATTCCTATACGAATCACATAGCTATTTGTATGCAAATTTCAAACTAGTGTTCCGAGTAATGGCTTTGTTTGATCTGACACAAATTATTCTATGGTTTTGTGATGGACAATTTATATTGGGAAAATCTGTACTATTTAGAATGTTGATGTACATTTAACTGTATGAGTTTGTCATGGTTTTAAAAATCAGAATTTCGATTTGAATATAATCTGTTATTACCCTAACTTTAAAAGCATGAAAATATCCACAGATGAAGAACAACACAATATGCTCTTACTGTTAAATCTTAATTCCAGTCGAATTCACTTCCAAAAGCATAGAGTAGAGATACGCTGGGTATCTAGTTCACGATGTTGGATGCACACGTCACAATATCCGAAGGTATTGAGCAGATCAACGTGATCGTTTTATGTCTTAACGCTTTGTGATACAACCAAACCCGATAAGACGTCTAGTCGATGAACAATAGTGGTATTTTTTATTGCATAGGTCTGACAAATGAGCAAGCGGCTCACGTAATGGTATAGATTGTCTACGGTCTTTTGGCGTCCGAATGCGCTATTGTCATGGTGTTGTCAAAATATTAGAGCAGTTTTTCTCTCTTCACATTTTATTATATTGGAAATGTTAATAGTATTAGATTACGAGTATAATTAATGCTTGTTGTTTATATTAAAAAACATATCTCAAACAATAAGTTAAATAGATTTATTTATTTTATTTTAGATATTTCTTTAATTTTATTTATAGTTTCAAATTTGGCCACACTCTAATAGAATTTAGATGATTTAATTATATATGATTACCACCGCCAACATACTTGCACGAAATACATATATAGTAGATACGTTACTGGTCTCCTAAATTGGGATGGGAAAAGGACGGCAGAAGGAACCGGACATCAGGGCTCTAGCGTTTATTTTAATTTTTGTTATGTAGTGTAATATAGGTGAAGACAAGATTATTTATATTTGACTTGATTGAACAGTGCAGATAGTAGAAAAGAATTTAATTTTGTATCAATAACTACATTAGTAAAAATAAAATAAAATATTAAAAAAAAATAGCCTTTATTCTGCCACAATTTACATTCGTTAGGATTACATATAGATTTTGTTTTTTCCTTTGTTGTGGAAGTCGCCTTCTTGGCATAGGCCTCCCCCAATTTCCTCCATTTTTCTCTATCTCTAGCTTGTGTCCTCCAGTCTCCATTAGTAATGCGTAGTAAAACCACGATTTCTACAAAGCCAGTAATAATTCTACTAAATATTGGCCATGCGCTTACCTTAATATAAGGAAACCGCAATAATCATTTCAGTTCACAAGTATAATTCCAGACACGAAACTGTAGTCTTCACTGTGATTTTAAGTTTCATATTTTTCAGCAATTATTTAAAAACATTTCTTTTTAGACAAATTCCAAACTAATTGTGGAAAGCGACTGCGAGATAAAAGCTTTGTTTGATATTCTTTTTGCCACATTAATGCAATTGTTTGCATGTTCAACGCATATTTGCTTCGATCGGTTTCGAATGGAAAAATCTATTTAAATTTCTGTAGTTTACTATTCGCAAATGAACAAATATACAACATCCCCTGTCTCTTTCGTTATGTCTCTTTAAAATATTAGTCATGGATTTAATATAAATAATTTATGTATGATATCATCCTTCTATTTTCCTTATCTCAGTGCACGCCTGTTAGACCACGGAGAGGTGAAAACTTACTCAGAAGAACTTAAACACAAGTGAACCTCCTTAATGGAACTCGCTTTGTGAACGTTTTTTAGCCTTTTCTGTTAGCTTTTTAGTTTAATTAAAATATATTCGAAGAGAACGGTTCGCAGGTAATGCTCGGCTTGCGTTAAAATTAACTATTCATTTTCACTGCAGAAGTTAGCTAACTTTGAATAGCTAATAATATAAAAAAAGAGATAAGTTGCGAGTGCTGCCTTAATTGTTAGAAATTTGAGTTAAAACTACGGCAGGATTCATTATGTACAATTTATAGTTTAGGTTGTTGAGAAGCGCGTTGCTAATGGTGAGTAATTATGATTCATTCGAATACACAACAACACTGATGGACTTTATGTACATTTTATAAAAGTAACAAAAGCAAAATCTAATGCATCTGCAGC
Organism: Deilephila porcellus; assembly: GCA_905220455.2. NCBI lineage: Eukaryota > Metazoa > Arthropoda > Insecta > Lepidoptera > Sphingidae > Deilephila > Deilephila porcellus. Next base: position 15,053,779 of record LR999977.1, on the reverse strand, counting down.
TACGAGTACTAACAATTGAAGATTTCTTAATAATCCCTAAATTGCCGATGGCGAAAAAACGAAAACAGATAGTCTTACTTGAAATGTTCGTTAATATTTTAATGATGGTGCAAATTGCTTTGATGATTTTATAGCTGCTCCGAAAGACAAATCTATAGTTATTAAACTATCATTGAATAAGACGTAGTAAACGTGCCGAAATCCACACAATTAAATCACGGTAAAATAAAAAAGCAATTATATAAGTTTCGCTTTCACGCACGCTCGGGAATTTGCTTAGTTAACAAATAGCCGACGAGCCCTGCCTCCTAAGAAGCCTTATATCACAAGTGGCTCTTTGTAAATTTGCGACTTCAAGGTAATTTTTTAAGAGGTTCTAAATGAAGTGAAGCTGGGTGACCCTGTGACCCATTTCTCGAGAATCCATTCCAGTGGAGATTGTAGTAAATTAGATATAAGGAAGGGAAGCCATTGCTTAGGTAATTCTTGAGGGATGCGACAGTGAATTTTTTGAAGGCAAAATATTATGCGAGCTCATGTAAATAAAGACTGTTTGAGGTGAATATTAGAGGTTTTTTTTTGTTTCGTCGTTCTATAGGGTTGTAGTTTATAAATATTTTAAATACATAACGTGTACGTTCTTTCCACACTCGACCGAGTTTTGGTTAAGTTAGCTGGTCCATAGACTATATTATGCGTTTTCGAATTCATAATTAAAACTTGACTCTTGGTGGTATAATTCTTATGGAAAGGAGATGGTCCAGAAATGTATGGACCTTGGGCCATAGTGCTGTACAGTACATGAAATATAGTTCGTGAAATTGGCTTTCGATTTCCGTATTAATTACTGTTATGCGTTGCTTAATAACTTTATACAAAAATAAATATCAAGCCAAGAACAGCAACACTACAAGCAATATGGCGACAATAACGGCTTTCCTATATTATAGTGTATTATTTATGATAACGGCCATATTGTTTTGGAATTGCAGCATGTCAAACATTTTCGTTCTTTAACTGAAATCATGAAATATAAATATAATAATAAAAGTGACGCTTTTAACAACGTATATCATCTTTTGAAAACTTATGGACTTATCAACAGATAAATATATAGAAAACAATTATAATTAGTAGCGGGTTTTTAAAAATAAGACATATATTCAAGTTAAAGATAATGGGTTTGCGCATTTTTGAACGAAATGACAATTATGCATCATGGAGGACAGATTAACGAAGAAAATATTGCTTCTGTACTAAAACAATCACATTTTTGTATAAAGCCCCCCGTTATCCAAGAAATCTAAATGTATTTAATTTGAATTCCACATTTTTTTCTAGTATTTGTACTAGATGTACCTACATAATACGGCCCAAAATAAAACATCTCCTTTGTAAAGATGTCGTTTCCATTTACTACATTTCGACCATGACAGTGATCGCCAAACCGCGTGAAATGAATGATAATAACTTTCCTCTTTTATCAACACTTTTATCCTCAAACATGAAGAATCACGATAGGTATATGGGTGTGCACGAATAGTGACTATGTACTCTTATTCAGTTAAACCTACTAATTTACCACTTAAAAGCCACAAAATTCCCAGCTATTACGAACCCTTTCTAATGAATATCCTCAAAAAAAGCCACTTTAAAGGGGAAATGAAATAGCGTCATAACCGCAGGCGAAACTTTTGATAGAAAAAGTTGTGCGGACCAAAAATCATAAACACGATTAAGGAGTGACTCAGCAACTTTGTAAGCCAACACCTCAGCTAAATGCTCCAGTAATTACGGCAAACGCTTCACGTATCGGAAATATTTTAGCCTTGCCTTAACAGAATAATTGTTTTAACTCGGCTTTTGCAACGTTCGCGTTTGAACTTGGAGTATCGACTCTGTAGTGCCTTGAGGTTTAAACAGCAAAATCAATTGATGAAAAGTAAGTTTCGGTTTCTTTATACTTACACGACATAGTGACTCTTATGGCCGCCACACACGTAACGATATAACTGTGCAAGTTTGTATTTGCACCTGTATGCTGGAATGTGTGTGAGCAAATAACTGCGCAAACTTCGTTCCAATTTTTGATACTGGTGCAAACTCTTGTTTGTGCAAATGCACTTGAACATGTGTAGCGGTCATAACACACCCGATGGCAATTACACTGTAGAAAGTTACAATGAGAATAGACAAGAGATGGTTATTTTAGAAGAAACATTGTCAATAAATGGGCCGCTAATACACTTATTGGCGAAAAGGAAATCGACAGCTAAATTGTTATTACACTTTAGCTTTTGAGAAGCAGCACTACCCTAGTATAGTATAATTAAAATTATCAGCATAAAATCTAAGCATAAATTTAAAATTGGAAGATACATTTTTCTTAAAAAAGGATTTCTAAACCTTACCTCGAGCGAAAAGCCCAACGGCTTCATCGAAAAACTCAATTAAATCGCTTTTTCTCTCTCAAATACTTTTGTTTATTTTCCGCCTGGGGTTGCTATTGAAGTGCGGAAGGATGATTAGCATAGTTTTATGAATGGACCGTGATGGACGCTCGGAGTACGTGGATCAGCATTTCTAATTAGTTTGCTTACCGAATGGAGATCGAAGTTGGTGATTTTTGGGCCAGTTTGGGATGGTCTTTGCTTTGCCATTGGAAGGAACTTTGGGCGTCTATCCAATGTTGTCCATGGATGTTTTGTGAGGAATAATTTTGTTTTAGCTTAAGCACTCTCAAAGTACATAAAATAGAAATTATAATTTGAGCGTAAAACACATTGTAACAATAATCTTCTTTAGACACAGGTAGTCAATTGCTAAATATTCTTCTCCAGAAAAGACAACAATAATGATCTACTAAAAGTAGTAAGCAATCATTCCTCATCCCTATGTACCATGCCCACTGCCAGTTCAGTTATTGTTAAGAAAATGCATGACACTATTATATTCTTGTGAATTGTAAGCAAAAGCTATAATATATGGACACAATATAGTTCGTATTTTTTATCACTAAAACACATAATCTCTCACACAATTAAGTCTTAATCTATCAACCAATTGCTAACCTGTCTTGCCTCTCTTCACATTCTCAAAGGAAGTGTCTGTAACGCAACCTGATCAAACACTTACAGCATTACAAGTATGCAACGAGTAGGGAAGAAAACTTAGCAAGGAACACCTGTGGAGTCCGGCCTTGGACAATGTGAATTAATTAATTACTCGGAGTTGCCAACACTGCTGTTTACAAATGTATTGAAAAACTGCCGTAGCACAAACAATTCCAATAAAACCCAAATTATGACACACAAAATATAGTAGTAATAGTCGCTTCTAGTAGTAAACTGTTGGCCATGCTTGTCGTATGCAGCTCCTGCCAACAACCTATGTGTCTAGAAGACGTAACAATGCTTGCCAACTTGCACTCCCCATTTTAGACCTCATTTAGACCAGCATTTATGGGTTCTTCGATAATTATGACCAATTTACAGCCACTTAAACTAGCTAATCTTCTGTGCTAAATTCTCAGACGCGCTCGTATAAGCTCGTTACAAATTTTATCTCTCAAAGATACCTAATTGTATATATTTTTCCTTCACATAATAAATTTCGTTGAGCAAGGCCCTTGAGTGACCCGTGTGGATATTTGTGTAACAGACGACCGAATCTTAAGGACTTCTCTGAGAGCAATATTCATTCGTTTAAATTAGATTTTTATGCGAGGGCCAGTCTTGAGAAAATTGAAATAATATATTTTCGTGTCGCGTTATATTTTGATTTGAATGTAGGTCGGCGAGATCAAACAGAACCTACTTGTTTAATATACACGTTGCCCTGGGAAGATAAAGTGCCTTTCATTTTATATCCATTCCAGACCGTTTATTCTCGATTTGGATTTTAGATCACCAAGCTGATTTGAAATGGATTAGTGGATAGTGGCTTTGTGATACAATGGATTCGATGAAATAAGATGAGTCATGAGTCATGACACAGGGCAATAACAATAACCGAAACCGACTGTTTGACTCTTGACACTGAGACACTCAACATTAAAATTAATTATTTATCATAAAATTAAATTGCGGGAAATCCTACATGCTTTACCCCCGTCAATCGTTTCCCCATTTAACATTTTAAATAATAATTATTTATTTGCGATGATTATTTACAATCAAGTTTATATATGGGCACAATGATTTTTATTTTGTTTTTAGCTGCTGGATTATCGTAGTATAGAAAAACCCAATCCCAAGTTATTCAAAACCACTGCAATATGTTTGAACTGTGATTATTTTTAAGCGCTCTCAATAAACGAACAGTGAGGTTCCATTACGACAGCGTAGTTAGGGCTGCCAGGAAAAAACAAATACAGACGGATTGGATAATAAAATTAAAATTTTACTCATTCATGAGATCTTTTGAAATTTAATGTTATTCTGCCATCGTCCAAGAAAGGGTGCAAGAAACGCCCTCCGCGAATATTGTACTGTATCAACCCATATACGTCCCACTGCAGGGCACGAGCATCCTCTACAATCGAGAGAACGATTCAGAGGGGTTAGGCCGTATAGTCCACACCGCTTGCCTAGTGCGGGTTGGCGGACTTTTACATCATACGAGTAGAAATTCAGCAAATATAATATCATACAATTAATTACAAAGGCATAATAAAAACAAAATTGTTTTACAGCCTCCGTAGTGCAATAGACCAAAGGTTGGAAAATAATGTAAAGCTAGGCAATGCTATCACACAAATTATTCCTAACCATAAGTGACTACCAGACGATAAATATTGCTGGCAGTGCGGGCGCAGTCCCCATGTGCCGAGCTGGATACCCGAAAACCCCTACACTTGGGAGTCTCCCATCCTCTCCCCTAAAGTTGGCGGAAGAAGAGCCAAAATAATATTCATGTCGTAAAACAAAAAAATGTCAGGAGAAATGCAAATATTGACAACCCTGACAGCGTTATGCGGGGGACTGAGGCGGTGTGCGGGGGGCAAGCCGTGTATTAGAGTGCAAAATTAAAAATTCCTCCTCCCCAATACCTTTTTAAGCCGGCGCTTTTGTTTTAACGAAGAGTGGTTTAGTGGTATAAATATAATCTACTTTTTGCTTACGAGATGTTGATGGTTGGGTGTTTCCTATCATAATAGAAATAAAAATTCCGTGTTTAAAAATGACACGTATCTTTTTACCTCGCATCCTGCTTATGAGCTTTGGATTATATTCTCCGGCGTGTAAGGGATTTATCGAGAGGGTTAAGCAAACATTTACACAATCGTAAGCACACAATGCGAGAACGTGAGAAAATTGGGAGCTAATTATTGACCAACATGAAGCAATCTATACTTATAGACGATAAACATCAATTGTATAAATAATTTAATCTTCTTAAGTAAGATAGACTTATTACATGTAACAATATATTTATAAAGATCACCTCCACTCCCGTATTCACAAGAGGTCAAGTCATTAGCATGCCACGGATGTCAACCGAATTTAACAAGATAATAGCAATATTTTCGCCTGTAGACATCGCTCGCCACTGATCCCGGCTTACCGCGGCCTAAGCGGCTTACGCATAAACATCGCACGCCATCGGAAAATATATCCATACGTTTCTAAATCCCAACGTTAATTCCCAATAACCGCCGATTATGCGATTTAATATGGAGAAGCCTTGTTGAAGTACAGTGGATAGATAATAAATTTTGTAGATTATAAGTGTTCTAGGCAGTTGAAAGAAGAATCGCTAAGACATTTTTTGCGGGTAGAAACTGTGATAATTATACCATCGTTGCTTACTTCAACAGTAAACGAAAACACTAACTATGTATATACACACACTAACTGATAGTTCTTCCATTATACATCAGTCTCCACTGTCCCACTGCAGGTCAAAGGCCTCTCTACCCTCCTTCCATTCGTCCCGGTTCAGGGCTCGATCCTGCCAGTCTTTCTCCCACCTGTCCAACTCATCTCGCCATCTTTTATTATCTTTTTCTTCCATTATCTTATCCCGAAAATATCCTAAGTATGCAAGAAATGATTTCATAGTAGGTCAATGACTCGGAAAAAATATCCCATTGTTGAAAACCAAGAAGCCACTAGTACAATAAAACGATAAAAGCCTGTACTGCCCATATGAAAATTGACAATTATAAAAGTTTCCAGCACAAAATTTCATTGTGGCAATTTTTTTATTCAAACGTGTTCTGAAAGCGGAGATCCGATTTAAAACGATGTAACTGGGTCAAACGCGGTTATGATATGAAAGGAGTTCATTTACACAATCCAAAACCATTTCATTTCACTATTGTAAGTTAGCGTTTTAGACAAATGTTGTGGATTACTTATGCTGTTATTAAAACATCATTATCATCATCGTCTGTTGGGTGTATATATGTACATATCACATTCTTCAGCCACAAGATATAGATTGTTTAAATCAAGACGACAAGAATAGCCACAGACCCGTGAAAAGCGACCTACTTCAAGCTACTCCCTGCAATTTTCATTAAGTTGGGTACACATTACACACCCACATATATAATCGAACTGGAGAATGTGAGACCAAAAAGTATTTCTTAGTTTCCGGTAGCCATATCACAATAATTGGCCTATTTATATGAGGTCTGTACTATGTGTTTAAGTATTGATTGTATTCATTTTCCATTGATCGACAGTAAACAGTCCACGTTTTCCTGACTCTTATAAATTTAGTATTTTTATTCCGCTGTTATTGACAGCCCCCTGGCGCAGTTGGTTAGGCGCCGGCTGTGAAACGAAAGGCCGCGGCTTCGAACCCGCACCGAGACAAATATTTATGTGATCCACAGGTATTTGTCTCGGGTCTGGGTGTTTGTGAGGCCGAGAAAAGTTTCTTGTAGTTTTTGATAACCACGACACAAGATTCGATCTTAGTATTGGATCAGGACTATGTATGTGACTGTTGGGTGTATTTGTTTATTACTGCTGAAAGCAGAACAACGTCTACCGTATCAGCTTGTATTAAGTAAATAGTCTTCTATAATAATAGTATTAGAAATGAACACAGAATACTATTTAAAGTCAAGAAAGTAAGTTTTGAATAGGAAAAAGTACATATTAAAACCAGGGAAAGTAAATTCTGAAATGGTATGAGTAAATTTTAAACTGAGACGAGTAAATTTTGTTTGGTACAGTTCTATGCTAACACGATGGCGCGAACATTATTTCTTAGATAACTCTAAGATGACTCACTGCCTGTATAACTTACGCCCGAATACTCAAACGCTTCTTAATTATTATGTTGCACTTAACTAGGAAAGACCCGCTTGAAGGTACTGATTAAGTGGGACGTGGGTAGTTAAGTGCAACTTAATATTTAAATGGCGTTTGAGTATTCGGGCGTTAGAGATCTTTAAAAAAGTCCCCCAACTTCTAATTGGTTAGCATGGTGGACTATGTCCTAAGCCCTCTTAATCTCTTCTGATGGTAAAATATTCGTGTCCAGCCATTGACTTATAACACTTGATATCGGTGTGTCCAGCCGAATGGCGACCATCGTACGCAGCGGTTAGACCCGTGATAGTGACCAACGTCAGTGTATAGCGTTTTGGTTTTATCTGGTGAGAGAAAATAATCTGAAGTTAATAGTTTATCTGTCTAAACTTGCACTTGCTATTAGGCGCATTGTATTCACTTTGTAACACATACATAAAAATTACGCCTTTTTCCCAGAAGGAGTAGGCAGAAGAGCAACCAGGACACCCACGTTTTGCCTTATTGTTCCGTCCCACGATGTGATAGGGGGCGAGCCTATCGCCATATCGGGCACAAATTCCTGACTTCGAGCTGATAATGAATAGAAAAATCCAAAATGACTTCGATATTAATATTGTAAAACCAGTATAAAATAATCGAACTCCCGATTTTATTAGAGCTCCGAGATCGCCAATAAGCCTCTATGGACTCATGTATTATAAAAAATATTTCATATCCCACACAAGAGTTCGTCGTTTTATCTGCCACACATACAATGTTGCTTGCACAGCTCACTATTAATGAATAAAGCATCTCGCGGCGTGGTTCGCGTTGATAAGCAATTACACCCGTAATCTCTTGTAACCACAACGCTCTCGCGTGCTCTGCGCCTTACCAACTTATTTATTCATTTACTATTTGCCAGTACATTTTTGTATCTGATTTCATAATTATATATTTTTTTTTATGAAATATTCTACAATAACAGTTTACACCCAATACAGTAGAGTACAGTAGATTTTTTTCTGATATTTTAGGTTAGGAATTGGAATTGAATTCCTCGGTGACGCAGTTGTACTTGAGTACGATTACAAAGCTGAGGTCACGAGTTCGGATACCGGGTCTTCGATTAGATTTGAATGTTAAATTGGATTTTTATTCATTATCAGCCCGGAGTCAGGAATTTGTGACCGATATGGCGATAGGCTCGTCCTTAATCGTATCGTGGGACGGAACACACAAGGTAAAACGTGGGTAGCACCTCTACCTGCCCCTTCTGGGAAAAAGGCGTAAGTTTATGTATGTGTGTGGAATTGGAAAGCCAATAATTAAGACAGACCTTATCTTATCTCATACTAAAGGAAATTGGAGTTAGATAATATGGTTTTGATCCATTTAGCACAATATGAATCACCTGGATGATACAAATCTGTTGGGGAATAATATGTACACGTATGTATTTAATACTGCGCTGTTTTCAGTCAGTGTCGCGTATACTGTATTTTGAGAAACGGATAACCTAACTAGATGTATGAAACGGGACAACAAAGCTGTGATTTCACGTCTAGTTTCTATAAGTCAGAGGAAATGTGCAAATCTTAAAGCGAACTGAGTCATGAAGATATTAACTTATAATATATTGGTAATCAAGTGATAATTACTAATAGATAACCATATTATCGTCGATCAGAAAAATCGTTAACATTTTGCTACCAATCCGAAATAATCTATTTATTATTCTCAATGCTGATAACAAAACCAGCGGCTCTCGTTTCTCACTTGACGCAAAACTACGCCCCAAATCATTACAAATAATCAATGCATATTATCAGTTTCCAAAGCAAATTGCAAATGAATAGCCGTATCCAAACAATTCCATTACGAGACAGGGCTGAAGTGTGTCTCAATAGCATATTGTTCCGCCTCGGGAGGGTTCGGGAAAACTCGGCTCTCTCCGCCGGTGTGGGCTGAATATGATCACACCTTTGTAGCAAAATCCTATTAAGACTATTTCAGGGCGGAGCGGAATTCAAACATCGATATATTGAACAAACATGGCCGGATTTCTAACAGAAACTTACCAAACGAGAGCAATAAACGTTCAGCTGCTAAATACATTGCATTGCAACGTGATTTTTGTATGAGTTTCAGGTGTTTGTAATTTAAGGTCATGGAATGTTACAAAATTCCGCATGATTTGAAGTCTGTCGCTTCATTAGGCTGATGGTAGAGTGAAAAGATAAGGATAAGGATCTGGGATCGATTTCTTGTTCGAGCACTGTTTAAGGTATAGGAGTCATACGAGTACAAAAGCCACCACAATACCTAGGATGATGATGACGGGTTATCCTCCTTTGTCGGTGTGATGACAATAATGATTCTGTCCCAATCATCACCTTCAATTATAGGAAGTCCACTAATCTGAACAAAGGCCTCCTTTAGGCACCTTCATAACGAACTGTTAGAATAGGCTTCAGCCCAGCAACTTCCAATTCGAAAACCCTGTTCATAAATATAATATAAAGCTCGTTTTCTATAACGCAATAGCCCATTTTAAACATTTGTACGTCAACAAAGCGTTGTGCAATGAAATAAGCGAAAGGCGAAATCATATAAATGAGACAAAACAAATCCAACTCCATTGTACGCTTTCACGGCGGTGTGGAAAATATTATTATAAATACGTGAGCATTCGCTTAGAATTTAATTTACTTATTCACGTTTATTTGTTGGCTTTAATTAATCTATTTGTATTTTTATATTATGTGCTAAGGCTTCGAGTATTAATGAACTACGCTGCTCTAGTTAAATATTTTATTACATCAGAGACTAATCAAGGGTTTTAAATACAGACATGATAAAGAAAATACACTTGAGAGTAATTTATTCAATGGATTTAGGGCCTCGTTCGCCATCTTCAAGTGAACCGTTGACTTGTTACTTTTTGATTAACGTTAATTGCCAATTAAATGTGCAGAGTATCTTCAGTCGATTTTACAAGTGAAACAATAGTAACGTGCTGGTTAAGTGAATGACATAAAAAATTGAACGAATCGTTCGTTCAATATTGCGTCAAATGCAATGATTATAGAGTATTATTATTAAATAATTGGTCAAATGTTCCCCGCTCTGCCTCCCGCTGAAGTTATAACGTGTTTTTTTTTAAATAAAACAGGAGTTTGAGATTTAATCTTATTTTAACCATCAACCAAATACACTAATTGGCAGATGATGTTGTCAGTAAAGTATTGATTTGTGTTATCATAGGAATTGTGTTACTGGAGCATCGTGAAATCGACACGTGATGTTACGGGTAACTTTAACTGATGACTAGTCTAATCAACGGTTTATTTGAAGATGGTGAACTAGGCCCTTATACTCACTGTTGAGAGATCTTCAGTCTGGTGATACAATACAGCCTGTTCGAAAGCTGATATATTATCTGGGTTTATCTCGGACACATATTCAACAAATAAATAAATACACCCAAGTGTGTAGAAGGCACAACAGTTACATACATAGTCCTGACCCCACACTAAGATCTAGTACTGTGTAGTGGGTATCAGAAACTACGAGAGACTTTTCGTTCTTTGAAACACAGACCCAAAAAAAAAATACCTGTGAATCACAAAAATATTTGTCTCGATTAGGGGTTCGAACCCGCGGCCTCTCGTTTCAACCGACGTCTAACCAACTCCGCCACGGAGGCTGTCGAACTGGCTGAGGCTGTCGAATGAACTATGATCCTTATTTTTGCTGTCCAATCCGCTTCTTACTAGGCTGTATCTTACTTACAATAAATAAAGCATTGGCAATAATTCTGTCAACTGATCTTCACATCCTTTACGTATATATGTAGCTCTTCATAACACGTATATGTTACTGCTTTCCATCTGTGTCTACATATTTTAATCCTCAAAAAATATGCAACTTGTATTCCATTAGCTCGTAAATAGATTCACCTGCATAACTACATCCTATATACGTACTCCTCACTTTAAACACACCATCAGCAAAATAAAATAACGCTAGTTCATCTTAAAATCGGTGGTGCAAGTTTAAAATGAGTTTAGGCCGTGCCCGGCAAGTTTTTCTTTGAGTTGGAGCAAGTTGGCGAGTCGCCTACCTTCCTAATGCATGTAAATAGGGTCCCCCTCGTGCTTTTAAACTCCTACATCGCGTTTTGAATAGATCTGATTACCCGTATACTCTTTGTGAACCGGTGAATTTTTAGTATTGAATCATGTAATGGGATTAAGTTTGTGAATGTGTTTTTGACATTACCATTGTTTCTGGTGAGGTTTAAATAAAAATTGTGTAATTGGGCTTGAAGTAGGATATGGTGGAATAATTTTAGAATTATTGGGTCTCCAGCAAATTCACTAATCAAACGTAAGGTAAAGCGAAAAACATGCTCGTCTCGCCACTCATTACAATAAAAAAAGTCGTTACTGTTGATTCACATGCCTTTTTTGCCTCATTGAGTCCACTAAATCTATGTAATTAATTTAATTAAAAAAAACTTGTCTAAATACTAAGAAAAATTCGAATTATATTATGAACCGCAAAAAAACATTATATTGCTGGTAAAATATAGCGAAAATACTGGTCAGCAATCACCAGAGAACAATACATTGTCAAACGAGGATATTAAGCAAAAAATAATCAATAAAGCAGCTCCATTATTTCCCATCTCAATTAATAAATACTTGGAATTACACCCTCTCAGTGAGACCCAAGTCATCGGGACACGAACAGCGGTCCCGCCGTTCCCGCCACTTCCTGTTACACATTAACCCCATGTAAAGACTCTACACGAGATGGGAGGAAAGCTCTATCAACCCTCGCCCTACTCTACGTGACAAATGAGAGGTTAATTTATAGCCATTGCCATGTGGGAAAAATGTAGCAAATTATGTGTGATTTCATTTTCAATGAATGATGTGTTCGTTTTATTTAGGTTTATTTTATTTGGTGTTATTGCCGCAGAAATATAATTTCGATGGAAAAGTGCATTAATAGACGAACCATCACGACAAACTAAAATAGAACTCGCAGACAAACCAAGTACTTGGTTTTGCGGGCCTAATTTTAAACCTATTGTAATATTTTTTTGAATTATAATAAATTAAAAAAAAAAAAAAAACGGCGGTAAATTAACGTGAAATCATTGATAGAGGCCTATTTCAAACAGAAAACTTAATATTATGAATGGGAATTACGGATTTCATATAGCATAATTCCATTTAAGACTTGTCTATTTTATTAACAAGAAGAAGGACTCCAAAATTATAATATAATAACAACAAAACTGAACACAACCTTGAAAATCCCGACACAACTCCATAACAAGCAACAGAAGCTAATTTACCCTCATATCGAAAGCGAATTAAAATTCCGACCATACGAAAAGGCTGGAAATAAATTCATGTAAATATGATGAAATAATTTGAGCAGGTGTGGCGATGGGCAAGCGGTTAATCTCATGAATATGCAACCGACCGCAGCGGACCGCGGCCGACACACCACAGCAGTAATACGGTCAGTTGACCGCGCCCAAGCACGAAGCTCTTGCATGGAGCTGGGTTATCGATTTATGTTCTTATCTCTTGGATAAAGGACATCGTAAAGGTGTTTGGGTATCTTAGAGCAGTAAAAGATTTGGATGGTTTGTGGAGTGTCGCTTCGCACTAAGCTAGGATGGTGGACAAAGGCTTGAAACTATTTCTGAAAGATTTGATAGCACAGACTAAGCTTGCTAGCGCTTAGAATAATTGTAGTCAAAAGGGTCAAGGAAGAGAAAAGGTATATAAAAAAAGTTCTCTGGTAGAATTTACTCTTAGTCAATGCAGAGTTTCTTGCGTCATCATAATCATTGCCATCCACAGAATATCCTGCACTAAGCATACGCTTCCCCTCAGCATTTCCACTGTGACCTGTATTAGGAGTGGCTTGCAGTTCAGATTATTTTCTTATAAAAAATCATGACAATTAATATAAGATATATATTTGACAAATGAAGGATCAACTACATTCTCTCACACATTAAAAAAAAAGCCACAAACACAAAATTTCAGCCGTCCAGTGTTATTAAAAGCGATGATCAAAATAACGGATACAGAAACAACATGAGTGTTAATAAAGGAATTATTTGCTGAATTCGCTCGTGAACATGAATTATGTAGACGCACCAATTGGAGAGTTGACTGACGTGGAAAAAATAACGTTTTTATTCCAACAGACGTCCGCCTTGGGTGTATTTAGAATTTTCATCGGGCTTGTGTTTGGCTGGCAACCCATCGGATGTGTTTTTGTTAACTCGAATGGGTTATTAAATTGGAAACAACGAAATGTCATAATATAGATACGTTCCAAGAAATTCGTAATTTGAAGTTTTGGTTAGTCGTGAATATGATACAGTTTAGTAAGCTGTAGGATTCGTTGTTTTTTTTTTTGCCAAAACGCACTGAAATAAATGTCTATTTATTTATTTATTTATTCTTAACTGCACAAAAAAAGGAAAAACACTTAAAGATATTACAAAGTAACAAAAAGTACAAATATTTTATCTATTTAATAAATATTTTAGTGTTACACAGGTATTTGTTTCGGTCTGGGTGTTTGTGAGACCGTAAAGTCTCTCGTAGTTTCTGATACCCACGACACAAGACTCGATCTTAGTGTGGGGTCAGGACTGCGTATGTGACTGTTGGGTGTATTTTTTTATTGATTTATAAAGAATTACATTTCAGTTATTATTAGCCAGCATTCAATTTCAATAGTTTCTCTCTAAATTCAGTATGTTAAGATGTTTTTGCACCTCGTTTTCGCTCTATTGCACAATGTTTCCAAGCGAACAGGCCCGAGGCGCTTCAGGATCTGAAGATCCGTTTTCCTTTTATATTTAACTCCAGTAAGAAAGTTGCTTTGCTGTAATTCTGCGCCCGTCTATGTTATCTGCAGGCCGTCCTAGTGTATCGTCCATGTTTGAACAACCAGTCCTGTATTTGGAGTATAAAAGGCTGCTTTAATTTTTTATATACATAATATATACATGTATGTGTATATACATACATAAACTCACGCCTTTTTCCCAGAAAGGATAGGCAGAGGTGCTACCAGAACACCCACGTTTCGCTCTGTATTTTCCGTCCCAGAATGCGATAGCGAGCCTATCGGCATTTATCGGGCACAAATGCCTGATTTCGGGCTGATAATGAATAGAAAAATCCAATATCACTTTGCCTGACTCGGAATTTGAATCCGAGACCTCAGCGTACCGTAGTACAACTACGCCACCGAGGCAGTATTATATAAACCAGCATTCATATATACCAATTATGTCATAAAAAATCTGAGCTATTTTAACTTTTTGTCTGGCCCACATAATATGTTAACATTTTTTATTTTATTTTTATTTGCTTTATAAGTATACTAGAATGTATACAGGCGGACTTAATGCCAGAGGCATTCTATTACAGTCTACCTTTGGGTGAAGCAGAAATGGAGCAAAGCAGGTTTATGCAAAATTACGATGACCAAAAATTAAAAAAAAATAAACGTTATTTAAAAACAAATATACATACTTAAAAATATATATACAATTATACATACATATATACATACAATATACAATAGTATCCATACATATACAAACATACACAATATATACAACTAACTTAATATGTCAATTTAATTTCTGTTCTCCGAAAACAGTTCCGAACTCTTAGTTTAAACACATAACGGTTGGTGGCCGTTCTAATTTCGAGTGGGAGGGCATTCCATAAAAGAATAGATTGCACCGTGAAGGAGGAATGTATAAAATCAGAGCGATGGGTTGGGCATTGAAGAAGAAGACTTACTTACTTTTTTATATGTTAAGGAAAAATATGTAATCCGTCATTGCTTACAATTTCTAAGAAATTTATACATTTCATAAATAACGATCCGAAATGTATTACATTCTGGATGTCAAGGAATGGTAAGGTTAGGTCCTAACCTATCCTAATTGAGATAAATTATATAAGAACAAAGCAGGTTAAATTAAAAAAAAATATTTAAGTTTATTTGAATATGGAAATAAATTTACCTAGCCTTACGATTTTTTCGTTACGGTCGGATATTTTGTTTCCCAGTTTACTAGTGCGTTTTATTTACTTTATTCATATACCATATACGAATAATATTATAAGATATTTCATGTATTACAGAATCTTCAAATCATTCATCATCATCATCAGCCCGTTGCAGTCCACTGCTGGACATAGGCCTCTCCCAAGGTACGCCACAGAGCCCGGTCTGCTGCTTTAAATCATTAGGTATTTAACACATTTCCTAAACATGCTCGGAATTGTATACATTTCCTAATAAATGTTTACAACGCCCAGTTTTCACAAATTTCCTGTCACATCTATAATTGATTAACAAGACGTAAACGTTTCAACTGATGGAAAGTTAGAAAGAATATTTAGGACTCATCACAAAACCTAGAGATTCGCAGATGCATTGTTGCCATTAAGGATAGAGTAGAAAGGGCATTGGAGACAGTCCCGCCCTCACATCCGCCACTGCCACTCCTGTAAGCCAGAATCAACAGTAGCACGCATTTTAATGACACTGAGCATGAAGCTCAGCGAGTCTCCGAGAATGTCTAACTTGTCTTTAACCCGCAACGAAATCAATCATAAAGTTAAATTAACAGCAGGAGTTGGAAATAAATTATTGTCCACTTCCCTCCCTAATAAAGCGGGTGAGTAGAAAGGGCATATGAAATTTTGATATATCGCACCTTCAAAATTAAACTGGCTTAATCCAAAATTCATGTTTTTTAGTAAACACCAAAAATGTTATTGAAGAATCAGCCAATGTTTAGTTTTTTGATTATAATACTTTAGGCTAAGTAGTATGTTTATCCTTTTCTAGACTAAAAGAGTCTGTTTAAAAATTATAAACTGAAAAAATACATGTTTTTGAGCCGTTCCGTGTTTTGAAAAGTCATTTTGTAAATTTTTTAAGTTAAGTCATTTCAATTCTAAAGGTGCGATATGGTATGATGCAGCGGGAAGCATCACTTTGGCTGAACACTTCATCGGACACCAACAACTAATGTATTGATGCTCGTGTTCTATTGTTTACATAATGGTGGATACCTTAAGTGGAAACGTCTATGATTTGAAACATACCTGCTTACTCACTTTGTCATGGCAGCATATAAAAATCAAAGCAATACAAACAAACAAACCCCGTCTTGGTCATTTACTTTTGCGTAATATTTTTTACAATATTTTGAAGTAACTACGTTAAAGATATCAACCGCGGCCGATCTTTTAGTTTTATCTTACCTATGTAAACGTTACTAGAACTATATAAGAATGTAAACCTCAAATAGAGATCAAACGGAATTGATTCAAAGAAAATGCAAAAATAACAGACGCTCCATTACTACCTGTTTTAAGTGTAACATTTTATCGCCAGTCTGGCGGAGATCGGTAAACGTTTGTTAATTCCTGCTAATATTGTAAACGAAAGTGACCGTCTGTCTGTTGCCTTTTCACGCCTGAACCTCTGGACCGGTGTTAATTAAATTTCGTAGAAGGATAGCCTGAAATCTCTAGAATTTCATTGACTTCTTTTAATTACCTACTAATTCAACACCTGATATTGTGAAAGTTGGGCTCAGTTTGAACGGGAGATATATTATTTCCCATTCAATCTCAACTTCGAGTGAAAATTTTCTTCGTATTAGAATTCATTGATAAAATACATATGAAACTTTTACACGTAATTTTGCTTATTTCATATTAAAGAATAAAGATATAAAACTTTAATTTTTTTATTGATTACATGTTTATTTAACAACTTGGTCTTAAAAGTTTGGATGGATGTGGAACAGTAACTGAACCGAGCATATCCTGGCCGAAACGCTAGTTCCTTACCGGAGGAGCCGTTGTTTTTTACGACAATCACAAGCATTGAACACATTTTACGGCAGCTATCGAGATCCGTTCCGCTAATTTCATTTCCTATTTTAAGACTTGGCATTTTCGGTACGGATTTTTCGGCGCTTCGTTTTCAAATGTTTTTTTTCGTTTGGAGAGAATGTATCAAACATTGAATGAAAATAGCGTTTGCTTATTACTTTATTTTTTGTACAAATATCTTCCTGCCTCGCAAATAATTATAGTTAAGTGAACTAATAAAGTTAATAAGGAACTCAACCATACCTTATTTCTATATAAAAAATCATCTATCATTACTCGTTACTTCAATTGTATGAAACAGCAAATACCCTTCAGATGCAATGAGAAATTTTCCAATAATATACATAAAATACCTATAATTAGAAACCACAAATTCGTATATAGAAGTTAAATAAACCATTCAAGGGTCAATAACAAACCCACATTAGGTACTATATTTTGTTTTTCAGTAATAAACTACAAAAAATAATAATTATGATAGTTCTCTCACATACTATTTACGTTTCATGCAAATAGCCTGCGGTGAGCCAATATTTATTAAATATTTATCACTTCCATTATCAGATGCGAAATGCAAAGCAATTGTTTGTATAATATTTAATAACTCGTCGTATTGGTTTAATTGTACCTATAGCCTATGAAACGTGAGGTTCTGGGTTCACTCCACTTTGTGAGTTTTGAAGAGTTCCATATAGGTAGCTCGGTACTAGAGTTTTGCACCTAGCATGGCGATAAATTCGTTTCCTATCACAAAAGTCGGAAAAAATACCAGACGAACTGAGGGTTGCATGAGAATTTAACACACCTCTACCAATACTTTCGTGAATATATGTAGGCATGAACTTATGAACACATTTACAATTCAAACCATTTATTCTATGAAAACTCATGTCCGTATCACTCTTTGCACCACAGCCCACAGAGCCCCGAAGTTCATCATACAACTCGAATTTAATAAAACCACATTCTATCCAGCATAAATTCTCCACCAAAATTCAAGCGGACTTTTGCAAACTAAAAATAAAATATCTAAATCATAACAAAATCCGACCTTTTAAAAATTCCGCTCTCGCCTCAAAACTTCATCTAAGAAAATAAAAACACAACTTGATGAAACATTCAGCGGACTGCTTGGTATTCATAATGGGTGTCGGGGGAGAGCGGGCTGTATGTTGTGAATGACTCATCCCACCAATACTAATTGGGTATTGGAAGTGGCCATTTGCTTACGGACCAGAAAATAAACTCGCGCTGAGATGGGTAATGTAAATAAATGGATAGACAGTGAAAAGTGCGCGGTGCCTGTTCCTGTTGGCATCTCAGGGCACACCTTTGACTGTTCGGAGTCATATGTGATAGTCAATTAAAATGAACTTTAACATTAAAGGAAAGCTTCTTAAAGAAACGTGCCTATCATAGAAATCTCAACAAAATGTTCTATGCTATCAAAATCTGCCAACAAGCACTAGCATGACGGTCTGTGACCTAACCCCTAGCAATCAAACTCTGAGTTTTATAGGACATCATTTTAACGCTGGTAAACAAAGTAGCTACATTTCACTCAATGGTACGTACAGAGTAATCCGAATAGGGTATCCTTTAGCGAAGGATCAGCTTAGTTCAGTTCCAATATGCTATGACTCTCTATATCAGACACAAATTCCCCTAGAAACTCTTATGAAATTTACTTAGGAGACTGTCCCGCCCTCACACCCACCACTGCAACTCCTGTAAGTCAGGATCAACAGTGGCACACATTTTAATTACATCGAGCGTTGAAGCTCAGCGAGTCTCCGGGAATGAACTTGTCTTTAACCCGCAACGAAATCAGTCATAAAGTTAAGTTAATAGGTGGAGTCGGAAATATGTATTTTGTCCACTTCCCTCCGTAAAAAAGTGGGTGATAAAATAATGAATTTAAGAGGTAAATAACCTCGAATAAAGACTTTAACAGCCAGAGAAGCTATCTGTATGAAATCTACTTACTTTGTACTAAAGTGAATCATCACAAAATAATAGTCAAATAC
This sequence comes from Deilephila porcellus, assembly GCA_905220455.2. Lineage (NCBI taxonomy): Eukaryota > Metazoa > Arthropoda > Insecta > Lepidoptera > Sphingidae > Deilephila > Deilephila porcellus. Next base: position 15,034,522 of record LR999977.1, on the reverse strand, counting down.
TGTTCTAGTTCACTAAAAACACACCCGAGCTGGTTTATCGAGATTTAAATAAACCTCCATACTAAGACACGAAACATTTTATTTACCTGAAAGTAAATAAAAGACTTATCAACGAAATAGTGGGCGGCGGCGCTTCGCCGGAACCCCCGCTGATAAGGAGATTAGCGAAACGGTTTATTTCACTTAAACTTGTTTACTATTTTTGTGTTTTAGAAGAATATTTCTTTGTACTGGAAAGTGCTTTGCTTTTTTAGGTTAAGACATTAATACTAGAGGGTATACGTTTAAAAATATCGATCGTTACCTAGAAGAAATACAAGGAAATGTTCGTCGAAACATTGAATGACATAAACACAAAAGGTACATTTGTTGTTGGTACTAAAATATAAATTAGATCATATTACTATTTCAAAGTGGTAAACTAGGAATATTATCGTATAAAAACCCATTATAATAATATTTTCTTTAACGTACACAAAGTAAAAACAAAGTACAAAGTAATCCAGTAAAGTGACAAAAAATACACATATATTTAAAACCTCAGAACAAATTATGTAAAACCTTTGTATCACAAGCTGCTATCAGGAGGTTAGACACTGGATGTCCAGAAAAAGCGATGAATAACCGACCAAACAAAACGGCCACTTGTGTCCTTACAACGTTAGTTTACAAGCTACGTCGTAATTTAGCCTCTTATCACATATTTCGACCTTCGAGTCGTTTAGGTCGGATTCCGTCCCTACTCGCGTGAAAGTGGTTATAAAAATAAATCGACGGCTGTACAGTTTTCATGGCGGCGAGTGTATCTCCATTACTGTCTGCGTTACTTTCAGCTCTGTTCACATGTGCCGACACGGAGAGGAAAATTCTAGAATTGCTACAAAGCAATGAACTTGCCAACCCGCACTAGGCCAGCGTGGTGGACTATATGGCCTAACCACTCTCAATCGTACCCACGATTGTAGACGAGGCCCTTGCCCTGCAGTGTGACGTATATGGGCTGATACAACAATGAACTTGGACAGTATTAGATTATTTATATACTTGTATTATATAGATATCTGTACTACATTTTTTTTATTCGGCATTCTATTTAAAATTACGATGCGCATTTTTACGCGAATCTTTGTTTTCCCTCTCCACGTATCAACTATAGGATGAAATAGAAGAAGTAAAACCAGTTAATACGAATAGAACAATTTAGCAGAATAATATGCTAGCATATTTTTTGGTTGGATGACGGCTTCTTAAGACTTGGGGAGGCCTACGTCTAGCAGTGGACGGCGATAGGCTGAGTATATATATATTTTTTTTTATAGGCGGCAAACGAGCATACGATTCACTTGGTAAGTGATCACCGCCGCCCACGAATAACTGTAACACCATAGTCCATAGAGACGCATTTCCGTCCTTTAAGGAAAAGTTTAGCATGTTAAATTAGATTGCAGGATAATTTTGTAACTGATTAGTTAAATGTTTCACAGCTCCGAAATTATACCTGCCCTACATTTAGAGCCAGTAAATTCCCTTTTACTCCCGGTACGTTGGCAACGGACCTGTCCACGCATACCGGAGCATTCGGGATACACGTGCGGGCCGCGGGTAGCTATAAATTATGAACGGGTGGTGCGGGGGAAGCGCGGGGCGCGCGGGGCGCGGTCGCCACATCAGTCACACGTCCACCGACCGCGCGCCTTTTGGGAACGGTCTTAGAAACAGCGGAATATCACTATTTAATTATATTAAAATAAATAAATATAACCAACAATCACATGCGTAGTCCTGACCTCACACTAAGATCGAGTCTTGTGTTGTGGGTACCAGAGACTACGAGATACTTTTTGGTCTTACAAACAACCAGATCCGAAATAAATACCTGTGGTCCACACAAATATTTTGTTTCAGTGCGGGGATCGAACCCACGGCCTATCGTTTTACAGCTGGCATCAAACCTACCGCGCCACGGAGACTAGCATTTGATTTTAATATAGCTTGCTTAACTGTCTCAAGAAAATCAATTTATATAGCGCCGCAACTGCTGAGAGACAACACCAAATTTAATTATTTATTAATTTATTTATTGATTTTATTTATTACTGATTTTATATTTTCTTACAGTCTACGATAGGGTGCAAAAATAATGGGTCACTTTGGAAATGAATTTCAGAACAATTTCGTAAATGATTATGGTAACCTTGAAGTTGTATCACCAAGTTTCTTAGAGTTTCCTCTCTATTCTAAAGTAACCCCGAGAACGGCATTAATAAAAAAAATCCTATAACTTTGGATAACTTTTACAAAATAACTTTTATTCTTAGTTTTCTTTTAGTAAAATCAAGTTCTACAACAAACTACGACTAATTTATGGGAGAACAATGAATATCATTTGTTTTATCTCTCCGTTTTATCATACTTATAGCCACAATTAAATTCATATGTTTATTTTTTAGTTCAGCAAATAAACTATAGCGATAAAGAGGTTGTCTGAAATAAAACGCTTAAGGCGATAACGCATCCAATTGTATATAAATAATAGCTTCTTTACATCTTTTTTCTTTTTATATTAATACTATTGTATTAGTACTCGCATACAAAAATTCAAAAAAATATTAATAAAAAAATTTGAAATCCTTTTAATTATGGATTGAAAATAAAACCTAAAAGCATTGAAATAAAACGGAGTTTTACGGATTTTATTGTGATTTGGTTTAATATTTTTGTACTACAAACAAAGCTGAGGTCTTGGGTTCGAATCCCGACCTGGGCAAAGTGATACTGGATTTTTCTATTTATTATCCGCCCGGAGTCAGGAATTTGTGTCTAATATAGCGATAGGCTCGCCCTCTATCACATCGTGGGACGGAACGTAAAAGGTGAAATGTGGGTGTCCTGGTAGGACCTCTGTCTACCCCTTCTGGGAAAAAGGCGTGAGTTAATGTATGTTTATTTTAAATAGGAATGTTCCCGCCCTCTCTCTGGCCCCGTTTTAAACCGTCCGCAAATACCGGGAGCGATGTCACACACAAGGGACGCCGGACGGTCCCGAGCACTCATTGGCTCCGTCAAACGTCTTCAACGGCTTTTGATCTCACCTCTGAACTTGCCACATCCAATTTTGTAATAAATGGAGGACTATGTAAATGGAAAATTTTATTACATTTTTTTATCACAAATTGAAATTTAATTTATAAGGATGGCATTTTTAAGAGTATTTCCTTGAAAATTATGAACAATCGCAGATTTACGTATAGATGCTGACTTTGGAACCTTACGTAATATTATATCAGCCTTTATATCACTGTTGGACACATTCAAATGTTTTTAATTAGGAGTGGTTAGATCTTAATCTACCGCGCTGAATTATAGTTCGTGGGTGAAATTCTGAATGTAGGTGAAAAATCTTTCGTTTGATGTAAAATATTAAGAGTTTTAACAGTAATGTCAAGTCACATGGAATTCTCGAAATTATTCTGAACCTACGAGAATGCATGACGAGATTGATGAAAGTGGACCAAGCGGAAGTAATATAGCGTGACGATTATGTGTGTGGTAAAAAAATGCAGATATAAAATATTGTATCCACCTTTTTTAAAGTCTAAACAACAAACACCCTGACAGATGTACACAGAAATACCTGGAATTCGTTTTGAATAGAAAAATGTTAGACAAACATCGTTCTCGGAGGCACAAACGAACGGAATCGAAATTCAATATAGTGTGTACAGCGAAATGATTTGAGTACCGGCCGGCCGAGCAAGTTCGGACAACAGTATGGACGTAAATACACACAGAACATGTTTTTACTTGTTTTATAGCAGTTGAAAAATGTTCTGTTGACTATTGTTGGAATATTTTTATATTCATATAGAAGCTAGCGCTAGATGGACGTGTCACTAGCGCTATAAGTACATACAAAGTTCGCCAAATTAATTGCCGCTCAAAAAGTCATTGGAAGCAAGCCTATCGCCGTAACGGTTACGAATTCCAGTCTCAAACAAGAATCATAAGGGCTTCCAAACCACAAAACTCTCAAACGGATTGACCTCCCTGAAAATCAAACCCAAGACTTCACAATGAACAACTGACACACGTTGACACGAGACCAAGAACGAGATCACAAAAATATCCGGGGCTAAAAGTAAACCCACATGACCGAAATATAAATATTATCGCTGAAATATTTACAAACAATATTGTAATGTACATGAACATCAATTAGCACAACAAGCAAGGAATAATGAGTACATAAACACTTGTAGCGGCGCACTAATAACTCCGATACCACGCTCCTAATAAGTAGCGGAGATGGAGCGGCACTGCATGAAGTGTAAGCTATAAGCGATTTAATGATAGAAGGAATAATAAAGCGTATTGTTTCATTAAAAACATAAAAATTATAACCATGGACGTACTATAGAAAATAATACGTCCATGTATAAAACTTCTTGCTTTGTAGTTCGTTCAAAAACAATCTTGAAATATGAACGTTAGCGCAGCAATATTTTAGCTCTGTTAATTTTGCAGTTTTATAGTTTAATTTATTCAACATTTCAAAAAAGTCATATCTGGATAACTCACCGGTTTCTCGCTCTCGGCACTGGTTGCTCTGTAACGTTAAGAACGGTGACTGACATATGAAAACACTGAAACACTGCTGGCACCACATTATGTACGACACAAACACTTTTATTTACATTTTTTATCACTGGTGCACATTTAAATTTTAAATAAACAAACCGAAATTACGTAAAAATACAGCGAAGATGCGAAGAATGTACCTCACGTTCAGAAGCGCGCACGAAACTGACAGTAAAAGCAGCAGGAACACAAACTATGACAAAACTACCCTCCAATTATTTATTATTTGTTGCCCCACAAAATGTATGTGTTCTGGTACCCCCTGAAACCGCTGCCTACCTCTTCTAGGAAAAAGGCGTGAGTTTATGTATGTACGTATGTAACATGTTACCATTTTTTATACGATACAATATATTGCTATTTCGTTAATTAGTATAACTTAATTAATAAAAAATAGTAACATTCCCATACCTTGGCCCACACATCTACTGCTAAATCATTAAGGATCTGGATTGACGCGCCGACTGTAGTGGGTGGACACGCGGCAGACTCACCGCAGCCGTAATAACCGTGTACTGATATAAGCACTGCTATCTTCAGCACTACTTATGTCATGTATTGTACATATATCTATCTATCTATCTATATCAGCCCATATACGTCCCACTGCAGGGCACGGGCCTACTCTACAATCGAGAGAATCGATTGAGAGTGGTTAGGCCATATAGTCCACCACGCTGGCCTAGTGCGGGTTGGCGGACTTACATACCGTAGAAATTCTTTTTTTTTTAAATCGCTATGGTATGCAGGTTTCCTCACGATGTTTTCCTTCACCGTTAAAGTGCGTGGTGATTGACTATCAATACACACATGACTCCGAAAAGTCAGAGGTGTGCCCTGGGATTTGAACCCGCGACCACCGTGAACATGTAGGCAGCCGCGTCTGGTCCGTTACCAACAGGCCACCACGCACTTTATATTTATGTACATACATACTCTCTCCTTTTCCCAGAAGAGGTAGGCAGAGGACACCATATTTCGCCTTGTATGTTCCGTCCCACGCTGTGATAGGGGGCGAGTCTATTATCGCCATATTGGGCACAAATTTGTGACTCCGGGCTGATAATGAATAGGAATATCCAATATCAATTTGCCCGAACCGGGATTCGAACACGAGATCTCAGCTTTGTAGTCGTACCGTAGTACAACTAAGCAACCGAGATAGTCTATAACATTGGCAGTCAATCAATATTGTGTGGTAATAAAACCTGCCTGGGCCAGTGTGAACTATGGCAGATAGAACGTGTGGAGAGTGCTGTTAGAATGTTTCTCAATTGAATAAAACTGTAGAATCCCTTGATCAGAAGGGAGCGATTACGGGCTGATAGATACAGAATAAGGAATAAAATCGCACGCCAGTATGTTAAAATAAATATGTACGTTTATTAATATCATTGGGTTCCAAAAAAACATTAGACTAAATAAATAAATATGGACACGATGTAGCATCTTTGGTTTCCAAAGTTTTTGGATCACCGTATGCAGGTGTAAAGGCCGCTGTAGTTTCCCGCGCGTGTCTCATTCACAGAAGAACCTCCGTATATACAAAGCTTCCTTCAAACCGGAAAACAATAAAACAATAGTGCATTTACACTGCTGTTTAGCGGGAGAAATAGACATTGCGGTGGTACCTACCCAGGCGGCCTGTCACATATTAGAGACCTACCACTAGTTAAAATATGTAATACTCTACTACCATACCGCCTGCACCTTATATCGGGTGTCAGTGCGGTCATTTTGTCGTGCCAGAATGAATCAAATACATAAAGGGGGCCTCCCTTACTGCCATCCTTTAAAACAGCATTATAGTACGTAATTTATAGTATTATAGTACATAATACGTAAAATATGAATGCGAACGTATAAGAGACATAGGAAATGTGCTTCATTACCTGAATCTCGTGAGAGAAACGTAATGTGAAGTGAACAAAAAGTTTTTGTTTATTCCGAACACTCGTAAAAGTATTACACGAATGATACTTTATTTGTTACTAAATCATCGCTTATGTTATGTTAGCAACATACTGCGGCTTAAAATATTCCGACCTTTTGACTTAATGTTTCCTTTGATTCATTTTAATTATCTCCACTTACTTGAGAATGCGTTAAGAAAGTAGTCTTCCTAAAAAGAACATGATTATTTCCTTTAATAAAATTTAAAACACAATATTTTGAATTCGATTATAGCCAAGTTATACACATAAAACCGCAAGATTATTCCTACCAACGCAATCTTAAAAAATAATAAATTAAATGAAGAACCCATGTTCAATTACGTTTACTAAAAAAACGAATTCACAGTAAGGAAGACAATACATTCCCTATAATTTCTTAATTATGTTCGAAGACTCTCAATTCATATTACTAGTTAAGAACCATATTATACATCTCACAAAGCAATTACAAATAACCACAAATTACCACAAACATTTCCGCTGAAGCTAAGTCCAAATTATCGGCTCATCCGTTATAATAAAGATTGGTAAAAGCCGTGTCTCTGAAGTACCGGATCTAATATTTATAGTAACCCTCCGCTGCTCTCATAGTTATTTCCCATGCGGAATACGCTATAACTCTTGATAGAAACCCGACACCGTAATAATTGTAGGCCGAAGCCACTTCCTTTCACATTTATTTTTATTGAATCAACTCTTAGAGGCATTATGCAGTTGGGTTTGAAATCGATGTAGGTACATAAGTAGTGATTAATTAATATTATATTGAGTCTTAAGTTCTGCCTAAGATCTAATGATTATTCAGTTAAGAACAAAGTTATGAAAAGGCAAACCGCGGATAAAAATCCCTCCTAAAAAGGTTTAGTGTATAACAGTGACAAATATTAAAATTATAAATTGATTTAAATATTTGCCAAATTTTACACTTAGAAAAAGAAATGATTCTTAGTTTCAGTGACGTCGTCTTCATATCTCCAGTTACTAATTGAGACTGTAAAAGATTTAATTTAAGGATTTATAACAGACTATTCGACAGTATATTTATCTACATCAAATTCAAGCTACATCGTATAAAATATGTTCCTCTACACTCGCTACAAGTGTTTCTAAAAAATCCTCGTAAACATCTAACAAATCCCCGAGCAACATTAACCTTGTTTGCGACAGATACGTGAAACCTGTAACAATACCTCAATACATCAAACTGAATGAGACACAATAATATGTGAAAAAAATACATAGAACACGTCCCGGGTCCCTCGGGCGCGCCTTGTGAACAATTTGTCTACTTAGCTTTGACGCTGGGGACTCGGGATTCCATACAGAGCGTATTCTACGTAAAGGATACGAAAATAAGTGCTTGTACGACTACTTCGCGTACCTTACAAGCACTGTTGTAATATTTCTAAGGAAATTGGGGTTTGTATCTTGAGAATGAGAATGAGAATTTTCTTTTGATTTGCTGTTTGGGTTTGACTTATCAAAACGTAATGACACAATCATCGGACGCATTCTGAATATATGTACGAAGTCGTCTCTTGAGGACGCTGGATGTGAAACGAGAGGCCGTGGGTTCGATCCCAGCACCGAAACAAATATTTGTATAGTCCACAGCTATTTCTTTCGGGTCTGGGTGTTTGTGAGATCGAAAAAGTTTCTCCCAGTATCTGATACCCACGATACAAGACTCAATCTTAGCTTGGGGTAATGTTATATACCTACGACTGTTGGGTGAATTAAAGATTATTTATTAAGAAATATGGTAAGTAGCAATTGGAAAAACCGAAACAATGCTTATGATGGTATCAATGAATATATTACGATGAATTAATAAGTTTATGATTGTTCTGTGTATACATAAATATGTTACTTATTTCGAAGAGAATTCATAACACTGGCCTACACTCATTTTGGTGCCTAAGATTTTAGACCTGATTTTGGGTATATTTTGTGAGCTGACACGAAAAAACTAGTCACATTTTTCATATCAGCTATTGCCAATTTCAATACCGAAGTATACAGAATACAAGCGAATTACCGTGGCATTAATCTGTTTCCGTTGATCTTTCATTATATACTTACCGCATATGTAACAAAACATATCAGGATCGTTAATGCAACTTCTTGACTTACTTGCCATCATAAATGTATACGATTAATGTCATAAAAGTAGTTATACCATGGACTGATTTCGAATAAAACCGTAAAAATGTTAAAATAAGAATTGTAGGTAAACCAGAGCTGTCAGCTGACATCTAGTAGCAGCAATGTAGTTCATACTACCTACTTTACCGACAACAGATGCGAACAGCGCTGCACCAAAAAAAAATTATTTTTGTAGGCCTGTGTACTAAATTCAAGAGTGTTGCTCTTGTTTATAGGCAGGCGCAGGTTAGGCAGGAATGATTCTTGCAGTAACACGAGAAATTGTGCATAAAAAATAAAGTGAGGTTGCAGCTCTCTTCTGCCTAGCAAAACATACATAGTCTTAAAATTACTCATTAGCTACGAAGAAAACCAGTTATGCTGATCTACTATCCAAGTAAACTATTTTTTAAATATTGTTGGTTTATTAAAGATGAAAGTTAAAGACTAAAATTCAATATCTATTATACACACGTAATATTCGCAACATACCATAATTTGTACTAGAGATCGCTCGCACTTCCAATCGTGGACAGAATTAACCATAGATGTAGTATAACATAGATCGGCAATGTATCATTTTGAGTGAAACCAAAACGAGAATATGATAGTGTGCGTGAAGTTTGCATGTGTGCGTGACAGATAATGCTGCGCCATGCACTGTCGATACTATCATATCGATATACCTAACGGCCCAACCAATAAAATTAAATTTTATAGATATATATGAGACATTTCATGGTATTTTAAGAGAAAAATAATGATTGTGTTTATTTCAACACAGATACGTAAATAAAGATAAATCGTCATATTTGAGAATAATTTTATTTGACAAGTTTTGTAAAGCATTCCTTATAATAATATCTAATGTTCTATTGTTTTATTAAAATGACAGCCTCCGTGGCACAGTTAATTTGAAACCGGCTCAGAAATGGTAAATTACGCACACGAAATATTAATTAATATTTAGCAAATATCAATAGTGAATAAATAAAGTGAAGTAATAACTGTTATTATAGAATTGATGTTATACTACGAGATTATAAAATGAAGTGAAACCTCTATGGTCATCGACTATTTTTATCGACATAATATTATTGATCGAAACTGTCAATCAATCTCTAGCAAATGTTGGTTGAAATTATTATAAATTCACGTATATGATATCATTTTTTATAGGCAATGGATGCTTTCTATGCATTTAAATAATGAATAAGGACATTCTGTTCTACCGATATACATACAAGGTTTGTCTTACAAATCTACAATATTGTCACTAAACAACATTGAAAAAAGTGATACGATCTTATGAAAAACTATGATTATTCGGGTTTTTACACTAAAATCAATCACATCCAGGCACTGGACAACTCGCCATAATAAATTACATTTAATAGAAGTAGCTCAGTACTGAAATATTAAATAAATCAAGAAAATAAGCGAAATTTGTCGTTCGCTTAAATGACAAATTTTCACACAAATCGCTAAAGTTAGCTCTCCGTGTAAACGCATGGTCGCATCATGCATCTCGCTTTAATGTATGATATAAATCATTCTATCTCTTTCACATTGCCGATCTATGTTATACTACATCTATGGGATTAACATTATCAAAGAGAGTACGCTGGCCGCATCTCTCCTTCGGGAAAACTGTGACGTGTTTTATTAGAATTTATATCCGTTCCTACACGTTATTCCTGTAGTGGATATTTTATTTAAATACTCCTACAATTTGGTACACTAAAAGCGTCCAGGCCATTCGCTGATAGAATATTCTATTATACTTTACTCGCCGTTGATGTGAGCTACTGTTACGACTAGCAGCGGTCGACAACATTTTTGTAAACTGACCAATTGGTTTTTTAAACTGATTGAATTGTGAATCAGTTTAATTCATATATTGATAGGATAATGACTGTGTCCTAAATAGCTGCGTCATGTAAGGCTTGTGCTCTTACGAACTGTTTCGTTATTACTATAATCCAGATATGAAAAAAAAGTCACATTCATATGCAGTGCAGTCATTATGCCGTGCCAGTTTAAAAATAAAGGGTGTAATTATTACTTCTAGTCAAAAAATTGAAAAGATATAATAATCCTCTCATTTGATAATCCGATCAGTATACACCGTTAAGGCCTTGAATCAACTATTTTGTACTTCCATTATATTTTGCCAACGTTCTCCAATGGTTATTGTTGTAATATTCAAAATTCGAACTTTCTATAGGCTGTGTTATTTTTAAAATGTTATATTGTGTTTGTGTTCTCTTCTACAGCGATGAGAACACATGTCTACAGAGACATTACTAGTTGATGTATTGTTTTATCGTTCAAATAAAGTTTTACAAATGACAGTCTCATAAGCACATATTTAAATCAAAATTACAACGTTTATCGTAACCAAATGAATCCAAGCAGCATTTTTGGAAATCGACATGTTTAATTTACGATATTTATAGAATGCCAAATATCCACAACTCCTGTCTCGTATGCGCCGCTGCATTAATCCCAAACAGTTTGACAGTTTAAAGGCTAGTGCATCGAGTGTTTATTTTCAAATGTGTCAACGCTCTCTATCAGCGAGGCAAACTCTCACACAAATTGAATTCTATAAAAGTTTTTAGGGTTTATTTTATATTTTAAACATGTCTAAATCGAGGCAATAAAATTGGGACTGCTTTACTCGGTATTATGTAAATTATTTTTATAAATTGAATCATAGGCATAATACACCTAATTGCTCACGACTGTAAGCTATGATCTAATTAACGTTAATGAGTAGATCGGACTGATTGTGGAGTGACGAGAGATAATCAACTGTCAATATTCATTGAACTTACAATTAATTAATTATCCGCGGAATTTCCGCCAGCTGTGAAACGAGAGGCGGCGGATTCAATTCCCGCACCAAGACAAATGTTTGTGTGGTCCACAGGTATTTGTTTCGGGTCTGGGTGTTTGTGAGACCGAAAAGTCTCTCGTAGTTTTTGATACCCACGACATCAGAATCGTGGACTACAGAGAGAAATTACTAGAGACTATTGGGTGTATTTATTTATTTATTATTTAATATTCATCTCATATTCAATTCAAAATGTCTTATCAAAAAAAATCATCGAATAAAATATTTTTCCAACTACCGTCATAAAATATGAATGTAAAAATTGATTATCATTGGAGCGAGACTGATATAATCAGTGTCAATTAGCCTCGTGATTGATTTACGACCGTTGCATGTCATATAAACCTTGCTTCCACTCCCTTTCAAAGGCTGTCATTCCGACTGAAATATCCAGTAACTCGTGACGTTTTGACTGTACTTTGAATTCAATTCTAGTAAAGATTCGGTTCTTAAATTCGACTCACCTACTAGAGGCAATTCAAATTTTCTACGATTGAACGGTCTTAGAAGACTTGGACACTATTTTACACTTTATGATCGACTTTAAACACTTTGGTGGCAGAAGAGAAATATAAGCTTAACTGACTAATCAGAGATAAAGTTTAAAAAAAATTAAAGCCAGCTAGACTGGGTTTGGAAATATGCAATAAACTTGAAAATCTGATAACTTTTACCAGAATTCCAATGTGAAGTGTTCAAGCTCGCCCTTGGCCAGCGTTCCAGAATAAGGCTTGATACGTTTCAATTGTAGTGGCAGTCACTGCTCTACTCCGGGATAGATAAATTAATACAATACGAGCAGGTATGACCTTTAACAAGCTCCTAAGAGTAGCACAGTTTCATGGAGCTATTCGACTCGCTGAGAAAAAATACAGGTATATACTCGTATTATTATGGACTCAAAATATTTATCGCCACAATTTTACCACATGTACACGTATTTTTTATTATATCAGATGATCTAGCGATCCATCCAAAAATATGTTACCCTAGTTAATACTGGTTGGTAGGAAGGTTGGTTAAAAGGTTCTGGAGTGGAGGCCACGACAAGCTAGCGTCGTGTCGGACGTCCACCCACAAGGTGGGTGGTTAAGGTGGACGACCTGGTTAAGGTTGCAGGAAGTTGCATGCAGGCCGCCTCTGACAGGTCTATGTTCAGCAGTGGACTTCTTATAGCTGAATAAAGAGAGAGAGAGAGAGAGTTGATAATAGGGATACTGTATTCCCTGCCTACAACAATTTACCCTTTCAATAATATTTTGTTTCATAGGATCGTATTTTTTCAAACCAAAAAATAGACTTTTATTAAAATAATGTGTCAGTGGTTTTGAAATAATATGATGGATTGCGTACAGAAAGCCGTCATGTGTAAAAAATGTGAGCTCGGTGTTCATACAATACCATTAGTTAAATTTTTAACAAGATGGGCAGAAACGAAAAAATATACAGTTTTATATTGGATCGAGGTGAAAACAATAAGTAGGATTATATGTTTTCAGATATCATTATGTAAATTAATATTACAGAATTCTCGTTTTATCTAAACCAAACTTATCTACTACTATACAAAGAAAAAGAACGAATCGTTCTCCTATTCACTAACTCAATCCATTCATTAGTTTTTTTTTTTACAAACTTCTTTGAAGATGTTAAGGATGTTATTAAATTTAATTGACTATTAGAACTAAGCACGGGCTTTGAATAAAAAGACTAGAGCTTAATTTCCTTGCAATTCAGTTAACATGCATTAAAAAACATACTGGACTATTAATTGTGATATTTTCTGAAATCGTCAACTAACTTTCTTCTCAATGGATTTTGTTCGCAGATGGTGGTGGGTATTAGCAATGGCGTTGCTATTTGGATGCTCAGTGACCGTACTGTGGGTGACAGTCAAAAGGTTTCTGGACAACCCCACGTTCTTGGTTCGACAGGAGACAGTCAACCCGGCCTTGCCGTTCCCGTCCGTTCTCGTGTGTCCTGAGATAACCTTTCATGAAACCAAAATCGAGCAGTTTGTCAATGAGTTGTAAGACGACTAAGTTATATTTATTTGATGTGTACATTTTTGATGTGTTATTCAACATTTTTGGCAGGAAATATCCATCTTAATTTTTGTTTGCATTATTATGAAAATAAATACTTCAAGCGAGAAAATCTCTGATGAAATATAATATATAAAATAATTATTGGAATATAATAAAGTAGGTTGTGATATAATCTTACAGAAACCAATAATAAAAATATTTTGTATTTAAATATTATCATTCTTAACATATTTCGAATTGTTAAATGATTCTACTACCTCTTCAGAACGTGTTCTAGGTTTTCAAAATGTGTATGGATCCATCGCCCTCATTTCCCAAACTACAATTACTTTTAAGGAACTTCCCTCCGGATCTCAACGCCAGCTACTTGAAGTCGATAATAAGGCAGCTGGCGGCGTTCTTCTCGCCAGATGTTCTGTACACGCAAAGGGAACTTGAGGATATCGAGTATGTATTGGACTACAACCATCTCGATGTTGAGACTGCGGGGAGAAAACTGATGACAACTTGCGAGGAGACGCTAATCAGGTCAGTTTTTATGTTAATGGAGATGAACGCGGTAGTAAGTTCCGGAAGCTACTTCAAACAGGTAAGAATGAAAACATCTAGGGAGACTTATATATACTCGTAATAGTGGAGTTACGGTGAGTAAAAATGGTTATATTTAAGATTAATTTTAAAAGAAATGGTTGTAATAAGCTAATTTACATTGGGACTAAAATATCAACTTGTCTTAGTGATTTATTCAAACATGAGATTTGGCATAAGATATTGGTGAATCTACGGTATGTAAGTCCCCCAACCCGCACTAGGCCAGCGTGGTGGACTATATGGCCTAACCACTCTCAATCGATTCTCTCGATTGTAGAGTAGGCCCGTGCCCTGCAGTGGGACGTATATGGGCTGATATAGATAGATTGGTGAATTTATTAGCTAAATAAAATGTAATAATTTTATATTATCTTACACTCGAACGTTAAGAATGAGTTTTAAACTATAACATCTTATTTTAGGTGTCGATGGAAAGGTAGGATAGTGAACTGCTCTTCACTGTTTCAAATGGAGCTTACTGGTGATGGATACTGCTGTGTCTTCAATGGAAGATCACTGACTAGGTTAGTCAACATTTATTTTTCCAATAATCTTCCACGATATGAATTTACGTTTAATAGCAGTGGTGAAGCCGTTAGTAGCTTTTTATTTACTGATACGTGAAAGTGAATAATCTGTGCCTGGTGGTAAGAACTTAAGTGTTCACAAGGAGTAACGAAGTGCACGAAATTATTGCCTTTTGCCGGACGACGCTATTATATCGGTCCGCACAAAACAAATACTTAACATAATTTTTGACCAAATTACTAAACTATTAAATTGTAGATAATTTTTAATCATTCTTATATTATTCAACAGGGAAATTTCAGAATACGGAATCCAAAACAAGGTGGAAAAAGCATTTGTAGAGGAATGGTATACAAATTCATATGGGTTTGCATCTAGCCTCATGCTAGTGGTCAACCAAACTCAAAAATTAGACAATGTGGATCTCTCCTACAAATGGGTACTGTTAAAACTATCAATATATCATTTTCCAATCCATCCAGTGGTCAGACAGTATTTTCCCACCACCCATTGCAATATTAAGACTTTTATAGTTTAGAAATTGACACGTTTCGTTCGACTTTTGAGATAGCTGAAGACCTAAAAACAATTTTACTGTCGCATTTCGTTCGGGCCGAAGATTCGGTTATAGAGATTGACTGGAACATAATGTCATCTCGTTCCTAGACCATCACCGCTTTATATACGCTTATATCATGAATGTGTGTGCGCGTTGTCAAATTACTGGCGTATTTGTAGATCGCCATCCAAGGTCATCAGCACTACGTGGAGACCACGGTGAACGGCACTCCACTGAACCCTGGCTCCGAGCAATGGGTGGGCTACTCCACCCAAGGGTTCCAGATAGCTGAAGAAGCTAGGAGTTTGAGCGATAACCTCCGCCACTGCCGGATGGCTTATGAGCCGCTGAATTTATTCCCTTATTACCATAAGTATCTACTAATTATATTGATAATCCATCACTTCCATCAGGTCAAAAGATTTTAGGGCGAAATGTTCGAATACAATGCTCTGACCCATAATAACACAATAGGCCTACAATAACATATCTATTTGATGACATCCATATAAGATACAACGAAATATTGCAATTTGCAACCTCCTAACACACAGACCCGAATCAAATTTGTGAATTACATAATAAAAATGATGATTAAAATAAATCTCTGCTTCTCATTTAACGATCAGCTTCTCGCAAAAGAATCAAAGTCTAATTGTATTGTTGAGAATATAAGTAATAATCAATCTTTTTTTCCATATCCACGCAAAAACTATTGCATCTTGGAGTGTCAGATCGCTCGCACTGCGGATCAGTGCCATTGCTTACTGCCCGTGTATCCTCGGCTGCCTGGAGACAGGCAGTGCCGGGCCCGCAGCATACAGTGCGCGAGACATGCTATGTGTAAGTTAGAAAAACATCGTATGCATCATATGTATATTTCAATATTAAGCCACCAAGGATTTTTTGTGTTCGAGGATAGTTGTTGTTAAATACCGCTTGTCTTTATTGTATGCAAAACGTCGCGTTCGCGAGGAAACCTAAACATAATACGATTTTCAAAATTAGATGGGGGTTCTTGAAATAGATGAGGATGGTGAAGAAATTTCATAATATCGTAACCCAATACAATTATATGCTAGGCCCATGTCCAATAAATGATGCCGTACAAGATTTTTGATTTTTTAGTATCATCAGACACAAACGAGTGTTCCTGTCCTCAAGCCTGCGACGTAGCTACAGACATCATGCAGACTTCCAGCTTCAAACTTATGCCCGACGTAGACCCGTTTGATACATTCTAGTAAGATTTCGTATAACATACTATGCTCTAAAATTGTTGTGAATGCAATAATGCGAGAATCATCTCCATATACTGTTTCATCAATTCACACTAGACTATCATTTCAGAACTGTTGATCTGTCTTTCTATCTATATTTATTCCCTCCACTTCTCATTTGTCTCTCAGAGTATGTGTACCATTAAGAATAGACGTCTTAGTACACTGTTATATACTCGTATGTACCCTCTTATCATTCATCCTCTAACTCTTTTATTCTTCAGTACTTCCATTTGTCATCACTTTCACATAACATATTTCATATCATCATTCGTCTAACGTTTCATTTTACTCAGCTTTTATCATAACATTCAAATCCTACATGTATGTGGATTTCATGATATTGCTTATGCAAGAGAGTCGGAGCAAATGCTATAAGTAAGTTTATGTTTACAATTATTTCAGCGACGGCTTGAATTTTTCCAAAGTGACCATTGTTAGAGCATACGTCGGAAGCAGAGACTTTAAAATCAAATCTCGACGTTCTTACTTCACTGCTCTGGACTTATTTGGTAAATATACTTTTTTCCATCTAAGAGGTGAACGCCACCACCATGATCTAATAAAAGTTAGAGGAAATCGCAGAATTCAGTGCAGCAATTTACTGTAAATAGCATTATTTCCATTAGGCTTTAACCAGATCATTTCTCGACCCCATAGATATTATGCAGAATGGATACTTTATTTATTTATTTCAGCGCAACTTGGTGGTGTATTCAACGTTTTCTTCGGAGTTAGTATTTTGTCTATCCTGGAACTAATCCAGCTAGCGTGGCGAGGCCTGTGCCATAAAGATAGGAAACAAATACAGCCTGAACCTAAAGCGGAATTAATTATGAAATCGACAAGAAAAACGAAACTTCACCAAAAGAAGAATTGCACCAGAAATAAATTAAAAAGTACACTTTCTAAGCAAAAAATGAAATTGCTATTCCTTGAAACCTGTGTAGTGAATATAAAATTGAAGAGGAAATAAAAAGGCCAGGAAAAAAAATGTAACAGAACCTAAAATAATTGTGTGTCTCATTAATAAATTACGAGTATGTAATATATTCGAGCTAAAAATAAAACATGGCGTTTGAATTTTAGAAATATATAATTATTACGGATTATGTTTATATCAACAACTCGCTTTCACTCTAAAAAGTTTTTTAACTCTTAAATGAAAAACCTACTAGAGTGCTCGTATTTAGAAATCGTACCCACGACATCACGATCCGCAGCTCGTACACTCTACCACAAACCAATGAGGCAACTATAAAATTATGTTTATAGCATTTCCAATAAAAGTACAATAAAACAGATTTAAACCCGAGCCTTTCAACTAATAATCACAGAAAATAAATGAAACCCCGACAAAACAATAAACTACTCCATACTAAACACATTAAAATGTTTAACGACCCAAAACCTAATAAAAATGTACGTACACCCAAACTATGGAGATTACAAGTAATTAAAAAGGCAAACTTTACCACAAAGGTATGGAAAACTTTCATTATTCATGGACAGGGCTGTAACAAGACTCGAGCGAACAAATATTTTGTTCTTTCAGTTTCAGAACCGATTTATTGGATCATTCGGTTATTTTTGTGACATTTAAATATATAGATCAAATCCACATTGCACAGAGGAGGTACCACCGTCACTCAGTGTATTAGCTACTTTATTGTCCCACTTTATTTGATTAGAACTTTGAAGCTCTAAAATTGATTTAAGTTAAAAACGCCTTATGCTATGGAAAACGGAAACAAAATACTTTATTACGTCATTACCAGCAACGAGTAAATTACTATTCTGACAGATACGCAGCCCATGAACATGTACAACACTTGGACCGAAGATGCGTTGCGTGCCTCATAAAATTGGAGGAGAAAACAGAAGAGAAAAGACGGGAAAAGAAAATAAGTATTGGGGCTCCGGCAATCTCAAAAACCGAACAAAACACGACAGCATGGCCGTGGCTTCACGGTTGATATCTTGAACAAGATATAATTCTATCTTGTTTGTCAAACAACTATTGAAGCAGGCCAAGGTAATCAAACTGCGGCTATACTCACTTTCGAGCCATGTCTCCTCCTTTTTTGGATACATATATAAATATACATCTTTTTTTACATACGACATACGCATCTTCATTTGCGCCAAGGATTTCGTTCCAAAATAATATTTATTCATGAAAAACAATTAAAAATAATCGTTCAGTTTTCAAACCGAATCGTTCTAATCGTTGCCAAAGAAGCCCGTGACTACGTCGAACAGTGGCGCCACCGCAGCGGCCGCCGGCGCCTCCTAATTGTCGCAGAAGTGGCCTAATGAATAAAGTTAATGATCAGATAAAACCACAGAAACCCAACTCCTTTCTAATTAAAATACTAGCCAAGTTTACATTGCTTAAATGTTCCGAATCTATTCACAGGTGAACGTGGAAATAGGTGTGAAAAAATACTTAAAAGTAAACAAATTATGGGGCAGATATTCATATTGCATGCGTAACGTTTTGTGATATCAAAAAAGCCTGTTCTTTCGTGTTTTTTTTTATCGTTTTTTTTTTATTAACTAGTAATAACATAATAACAAAAGGAAAAAAAACAAACAACAATCTATAGTATGAATAGATCAGAAGTACTCTTAACTGTAGAGAATGCATGAAGAGATTGCTGAGAGTTAGCGAAGTACAAGTGAAATCTATGGTGTGGTAATATCACAGATAATATAAAATATTTACAACTTATGCGAATTATCTATAAATTTCCATTGACAATCATCATAATAATATATTATTCATAATAACACGCTCTAGGCAAATTAATATTATGAATATCTTATTACAGTTTTAGAAAAAATCAACTTAACCTAACTAACATTTAGATTCCTCAATTCAAAATATGTTTGGTAGGATGCACAAAACCTTTCCAAAAATAAACTTCTATTTTCATTGCCTTCGATACAAAAGTAGCATGAATTTGTAAAGTCATCGCTTCATAGCAGCGCGGTGCAAATCAAATTACACAGGGTTAATCACGTCGCCCCGATAAATTCAGTGTAGTCGAGTTACCTCCACACAATGCAGACTGTGGCACACACTGGCACGGTATACCAAATAACATGAATATGGAATTCGTTTTGAGGATTATTATCTTGAAGATACATACGTTTATACTAAAGAGTGTCGTTGATGATTAGCGCAGTGACATCCAGATAAAACATCGACTGGACACACACCCGTATTTTTCTATAGCCTCTTTAAACTTTTTCAAATTAAATGTCACATACATAAACTCATGCCTTTATCCCAGAAGGGGTAGGCAGAGGCGCCACCAGGACACCCATAATTCGCCTCGTATGTTCCGTCCCATGATGTGATAGGGGGCGAGCCTATCGCCGTATCGGGCACAAATTCCTGAATCCGGGCTGATAATGAATAGAAAAACCCAATATCATTTTCAGACCTCAACTTTGTAGTCGTACCGTAATACAACTACGCCACCGAGGCAGTCGATGGATTAAATGTCATAAGAACAAAAAATGAGGCCTGTCGAACAATAAGTGTTTTAAAACACAGCAATGCATTAAACAAATTAACAAATCACTCGGGGAATGGCAAGTGATCCTCGCTGTCCATGAACATACCACGAACTTAAGTTTGTATGTTCCACAAACTACATACATCCCTAGCCCAAATCCAACTGATTCCATAAATTTTTCATTACGGAGTAAAAGTAAGTTAATAAACCCAAAGAAATCAATGATCTTCGATTCTCGGACTCACTTCGTTTCGAGCACTGTCGATACCAGCTCATATGAATTCCATTGGAAGTTAGTGAATAATCTCTTCATCTATTTCAGTAAAGGCACTATAACATCCTAAAATAACTCCCTTTAATGCTAAAAGCAAATTTTATGTTACATCGAGCGAAAAATCAACTGGCCTTTATGAAGATTTCACGGATCCCGTGTTTCGCGGAAACAGTCCCAACATTCATGCAAAAATTACGCTCTTTGCTGAGCTTAGCATGTGCCGTAAATTCCGCCGGAACACTGCGGGGCCTTTAGACATTGAGGTGAAGGTCAAGATAAAGGTCATGCTGTTGACCTTTGAGCTTTTGCGATGGACAGGTGGGCACAAAGGACCGTTTATGAAGCACTGTCCTAAAATAATTTTAAGACACAAAATAAGTGTTTTGTTAACCCCTGACCCGAAGACGGAATGTTGTGTTTCAAGTTTTTGACTATACAGCTGAGTGTAAGTCAGTCTATACCATTGTAGCTCCTAATTATAAGGACTATTGTTTTCTTAATTCAAAGGCTAATTGTTAGAGATTGTTCTTAGCTACCTTTTTGATGACATCTATAATCATCATCATCATCAGCCCGTTGCAGTCCACTGCTGGACATAGGTCTCTCCCAAGGTACGCCACAGAGCTCGGACATTAATGACAGATGACATCTATGTTAAATTAAATACAATTAAACTGTAATAATAATTTCAGTCCTTTTTTCGACTGCGGTAGCAATAGACGAACAATATAAGTCTACTAACACCACGTAATCTTCTTCACATCTTGTGCGGTTAAAAGGTATTTGAAAATTTTAAAATATACTTTACTTTCTAATAAATATTCTTTTGTGGTAAAGGTTTTTAAAATGTTCAATTTAAGTTTTATTACAAAACTTGAGAATAAATATTGTTGTATAAGCTGCTTGCTTTGCAGTTTACTAAAGAACTAAGATACTTTAACTAAAGAGAGGAGAGGTACAATTAAATAGAAAATATTGGCTAAATTATAACTTTAGCATTAATAGTACATTATGTTTATTATTTTTTATAACATTTTATTTAAATATATAAAGTCACCATCACAATAAGTATCTTTCAATCAATACCATGTCCCGACATATTGAAATGTATTTCAAAAGACTTAAAATACCCATTTCGGTGGGTTAGGCGACATGGATCTTGCCAGTCTTAAAGACTTTAAGTACTGTAAGGCTCAAGACAATGTAAACCACGTATTGATAGGCAGCAGATTGAATATGCATTTAGCAATAAAAAATGGTGAGCGCTTGCAACAAGACGGGCCATGAGTTCGTCAGCAGTCATTCAAAATTGTGTTTATCGACGAGAAATATCCATCAAAGAATACTCGTATCTGTATTGCACTATTCACCACCACATGCATTGCTCTCATGTTGTACTAGAATAATAACTAAAGAATACACGAGAAAACAAAAGCAGAAATAAAACCAAGGAACCCGTAATAATGAGTCGGCCGTGGTATATTGTGTTTCGCCGTGGCATGAATATTTACCCATATTGGTATGAAATATTTCGCCTTTGTGTGCCCACGTTGTAAAAACACGGGCTTCTGGTTGTAAAAAATAATTTACACATTAAGCGGGAATTAGCTGGGCGCGTGAGCAGACGGCTTTATGGAAACGTTTTGTTAATACGTGTTTATGAGTTGTTAATTGTAGGGTTATGACGTATGTGTTGTTTTTTTGCGAAATTCAGTCTGCGTACCGTATGGACCTTGAAATATTTTCTTTACTAAGTGAAGTAAGGCCATAATAGGTTTGGTGGACTATAAACAAAGCCGACTTAATTGTATCTAGAGTAGACTCATGCTCTGTAATGGGAGGTATATTATATTGAATTAATTTTAGCTATAAATTTAACCTTACAAAACCCATTCAGAAATAGCTTATTTCCTCCACCTCACTCAAAACCACATCACATTAAACAAACAAATAACAAGGGGAGATAAATTGTAACATACGGATATGTGCGTCACTCCGGTCCACTTTCGGCTCTCAAAAGAGGTCCAATACAATACGTGACGACACGCCGTACGTGGCCAGCACCGCCCATAATATACACCGACAAGGAAATCTTTATGTAGAAATATACAAAGTAAGATAGAGAGCTTTGGTACAAAATCATCATATGGGAAAAAGATGGCCTAAGAAAAATTATATTTTTGTTGGGAAAAAGCAATTGACAAATATGATTTAATGGAACCAAATTAAACGAGCTAAATATTAAAATTTTTAAACCTATAACATTGTCCATATATTATTTGAACAAATGCGTATACAAAATTGAGCAAACAATTATTGCCAGCTTATTACAATCGAGACACTTACAAGCATTAGAAATTATAAGATTCATCAATGAAAGTAATAAACGAAATTATTCTAATAGTTTATTTGTAGAGCTATAATTTAGGTAAGTGTTGAGGAACTTGGCAGCCGTTCAATACTCAACTCTTTCGCCGACACCGTCAAACACTGATGTATTTTGTAATAACCTTGGCTTATTTTTCTCATCTTTTTTATACTTGTACGACCAAGGGACTTCAATTCACCTGATTTGTAATACAATACAGTATAGATAAATCATCCAGTGACGTGATAGTTATCTGCACGGCACGAGCCTCCTCTACAATCAAGAGAACGATAGGTCCATATAGTCCGCCACGCTGGCCTAATGCGGGTTGGCGGACTTTACATACCGTAGAAATTCTTTAACATCCTTTCCTAACGAAGTTTTCCTTCACCGTTATAGTGCGTGGTGATTAACTATCAATACACACATAACTTCGAAAAAGTTAGAGGTGCGCCCTGAGATTTAAACCCGCGACCACCGTGAATATATTGGCAAGTCGACACAATTATACCTGATTGCAAATCAGCATACCCAGGATGACTAATTCAAAGTTCACAGACCACTTTATACTGTAGTTGCTATCCAAAAGAACACCCTACCACCAGCAACGTTCTAATTCTAATCGCCAGCCCGCAATCATTCACACCATCTCAGGCGATCTCATTAATACGATTGACCCATCTCTGCCTGCTCTGTATGCATGCGTGATGCAAATGCTGGTAATGACGCGTGGCTGATGGCCGCCGATACATGTCTTCGTGAATATTCTATCGAACCGCATGTTAAGAGCCCGTCTTATCTGCAACACTAATGGGTTCGGGCAATTTGTTTTTGTGAATGGATTTGATGGTTGAATTTTAATTTAAGCAATAGTCAATATGCGTCATGCTCACCATACTAAAAAGTCATACTAATTATTTCGAACTAACTTCCTATTTGAACTTACAAAGCTTGCTTTTATGGTGAAGAAATTCGTGGCAAGGAAAAATGTTTACAGTACTTAGAAGATATTAATAAGAATTTCAAAAGTTTGTAAAGTCGTCAACCTGCAACAGGGTCAGTGTAATGAATTAAGATCTAAATAAGTTTTTGAAAATGCACCAAATTTGACGTAGTATAGTCCTGTTACATCAGCTCGACAACGATGTCCTTTTACAAAAATAACAGCGTATTCTCATAAATAAAATTAGTTTAATAAAGTTTCACCCAAAACTAAATCGGAAATAAAGCAGTGAGTAGACATAATACACGGACACGACACAGCGCGGCACAGTCCAACGCATTTGGCTTGGACGCAACACAATAACGCGAGTCGCGCAATGTCTTCACATATTTATTGTTACTGCCGCTTCACTTATACTCGGGGCGAGTAACCATGACTATTATCTTTTATTCATTTCCAGAACGTAAGGTCTCAGAAAGCCTCGTAAGTTAGGGTTATTTTTGTGATTTTTGTAAGTATTTGTTTGTTTAAGACAATGGTGAGCCGTAATCACATCTCTTTATATAGAGTAATCTTAATATATAGCTCTATTTACGATGATACGTACAAGAGCGACCATTAACTCCCACAACGCCTAAGAAATCGTAGGTGAATTGATTAGTTTACAAATGATGGTACACTATGACACTTTTTCTAAAGAACAAATTATTACAGATTATAAAAATTATTTCGTAGTTCATTGCTAAATGATAAACTACGTATAAATTATGTCTAACCCTTCAAATAACTAGTTGTAACGATTCCTTTCGCATTTCACTTGTATATTTCCATAAGCACGCTCCCATTCAAAGACATCCTCATCCAGGGAAACAAACAACAATACACATTCCGAAGTCGTTACAATATAAATAAATCCAGCGGGAGACAGCGGGATCCCTTTATTTATGACTAAACTACACGCTTGCCATTTTTGTCAGCCAACTTTTTGGCAACTTGAAAAGTCGTGAGGCAGGTCCGGGATTTGCCGCCGCCAGGTGCTTTTACCAACTAGGGACGTCGATGTTTATATTTTTAGGCCGTTTTTCTTGGTAAATGAGCCCTACGCTTTGCTTATGAGTTTCGTTTTGGTTTGTTTATTTCAGAACGTTGTGGGTTGTTGAACGCTGTGTCAGAATCTGGTGATCCTGGTAAGACAGTCGAAATTATAGCATGTTTCTAATTTAAATTATTGAACATTTTCATTGGTTTCATTTGGGGATTTATATAACTTCATGTTTGACGTACAGACAGGACAATCTGTGCACCTGATGGCTCGTGCAATGTACTCCAGAATTTATATCACCGGTCCTATAGGTACCGAAATACAACTTACTTGCATGGGTAAGCAGAGATTGCCTGAAACCCAACACTCTTTTCCTCATCTCAAGCTTTTCTTTCCCTTTTATCCTTTTTTTTTTCTTTTTCTTTCCCCGCCCATTTTGGTACACTTGCAACGCCGTAGCGGTGGAACTATTACAGATGTCACGGAAACATGGGAATTATTGGTAGTTACATACTAGATACTCTGACTTTAAAAACCGAGAGCGGTGAAGAAGGTAAAAATGTCAATGATAAAAAAATTCAAAACATACATCTTCAAACAGCCAGTTGCGACATCGCACATCCGGTGGTCCTGGGCAGAGCATTATTATTCGCTGTCCAGCGCCTGATATTGCAACTTCGCTCGTATTTTATGCAGCAAACTCACTCACTGTACCAACTTTAAGATACAAATTGCGTTTCAAAAGCTTCAAACTGTATTGAGAACTTGAATATGGTGAGTTTACATGCACGTTGGGTTTTTATTATAGATTTCTAACTAGTAGCTGTTGGCAACATGGTCAAAATAATTTTAGGGCCTGTCATTAAACCTTAATGTTTTTAAAAATTGTTGTTAATAAATCTAGCTATATTCCCCTGACGCTGTGTAGACTCAGATATCTTGTAATTACTAAATAGACTAACGTCCAAATTGTGAACCGAGACGTGGTATGCAAAGTGCAACATTAAACAATAGTATTTACGAATTACGACTTAACCACCTAACGCAATCGAAAATTCTTGGTATCACCTAAGCCACAGTCCCTTAGTAACATCTACCGTGTCGAAATGACATTGCAGCGCACACCTGCGCAAAGAGCTCAGCTTTAACTCATTACCGCACAAAGAAATTAATTGGAGCACACAGGAGATTTAATTGTTGTTTGTAGTGGACCGACTGTTAACAGACTGACCTACTGGTGCAAGTACTTTATTTTACTTTTTTTAATTAATATTATTATAGGTTCACTCGGTGGGTGGAGGACTTTACTGTCACGACTAAGGACGGGACCGCAGCAAGATTTTATAGACAATCGAGAGATATTGCAATATGCTAGATGACAGGCCACACAACCATACACATTCTTGCAAAGGTCTTTATTGTTTGCAGGTTTTGATGCGATGTTTTGCTTCGCCATTAAAGTGCCTGAAAACTGAGTAAGAATTGGTGAATCCGAAAAGTCTAAGGTGACCCTGGGAACTCCGGAACTCAAACAATCGACCACGATGTCGATGATTCATAGCCAGTCCGCTATCAAAATGCCACCATGATACCTCGTGACATATATAAATATGATCAGTAAAGTAACATGATCAAATAACTTTCCATGAACATTATTGGAATTCAAGCTAATTTATTTACTACCAAAATTACTAAATTATCACAGCGAAACTCGTGAATGTTTCCTGTATTACTTAAACATTAATAAATACTTATTTTTGATAAATAAAACCTGACATTAGCTTCAAATGTTTGTACACCTATGCCTGTTTGCTCGACATACAAACAAAGTATAACTCGAACAAAATAGGAAGATGTTTAATAACATTCGCGGTGAAGCAACACGGAATCTCTGTTAACTTGTCGCGTTATATGTTCATCAAGTTTTAATTAAAGCAAATATTATTACATGTCGTCGAGTTTTACTGTGATCTGAATTTGTTCATAATTATAAGAGCTCTTTATTAATCATGAAGTTGTGGATCCACAGTATTATAACAGTTAATGGTTTAATAATTTGTTTTAAAAGATAAGTAGAGCATTAGTACTTAAACGATATAATAAGATATAACATTTCATGATCATGCTGAGTTACAAGAAGTTTATTGCTAACTAAACCCAGGCTGAGTAAGTATTACTACGGTGACCTTTTAGAATTTTCTTTGGGTTCTCTTTGACCTTGTGCGTGGAAATCTTGAGAAAATGTAATGCAGAAAGGGAAACATCAAATCGTCTTAATATACATAAAAATTAATATTTTAATAACATCTGTACAAATAAGTTAACGCTTGTATTCCCGAAGGGGTAGACAGTGATGTCACTTGTTCCAACTACTATTTACGAAGCTTATTTCCGTTTCAAATTATAATAGGGATGAACCCTTCACCACGCCTGGTACAAACTACAGGCCCATGTCAAAGTCATCTAATGAAATCTATTTTAACGTGCTACTTCTAAAACGTTTATATTTCCATCAATCAACCACAAAATCCTATGGTTACTCGGCACATATGAATACCAAAATAACCAACCACACCTGACAGAAAGGGTCGGTAATTCGCACATTTCTTGTCCCGCCACGTAAGTGTCGGAGGGGCTTTTTTGCCGGCAACTAATGAGAGGCATCCCCTCCTCCCTCTCAACCCTCCCGCGTCCCTCCACCCGCCGTAATTAATTTACTTGACTGGAAGCCGCGGCTGTCTGGCCGTGCGAACGCCTTAAAGTAGACCAATTTTCGTTAAAAATTTTAAGTAAAATTGTGGCCTAAAATGTTCTGTTTCCGTCAAGAGAAGACTACACAAATCCCCGTGTAAACAAGATTGTTTATGATTCGTAATCGAGGAAATAAGACAGGTTCTTAGGCGGTAGAGCTTTGCTGATGTGGAAAGTATAGTTGAGCTAGTTCGACTAAAGATAGTACTGCTGACACAGAGCAAACGGACTTGAAGTAATTTTGCTCCCCTTGAGATTACTGAAGGTCCAAAAATCCTTCACAATTCCTTTTCCTTTTTTTTACCCATCCGTCTTTGAAAACTCATTGCTTCTAAGCTGTAAAATATTTGAGTGTAGCAAAATTGCAGTTTACAAACATTTATTATTAAACATATGAACAATTTGCTATTTATCCAGCTATATAATAAAAAAATCAACATTACCTAAAAACTGGTAAAATAATGTTTCGAACGACGACTTAATAATTGGGTAGTCATATTTTGCCGCCAGTAGACACTCTATCAGAGCCACCTATATCCAGGTGCAAACACCGCGCCCAACAATGTCACTCACTAAAAATAAAAAAAAGCAATGCACGTTAGTCGATCTAAATCACATAAGGCTTTCCACAAACACAACCGTGGAGACGAAACAGTATTTTTGCGGGCGAGTACAAGTTGCCTAACATTCTATTCCGCAATTTAATGTAAAGTTTGGACCGCCTCATTTGCTACTCGGGTGACCACATAAATAGACGAAAAAGAAACAAATTATAAAGATTTTTTACCTTAAACGATGTTTTTCGTAGACATTGTTAGACGTGTTAATTGAATCGATAATGTGACAAACGCATCAGATTGAGAAAATTATATCGTAACAATAATTAGGTTTAATTATATATTTTTTCGCATTTGCATATTATTTTGCAAAAGCAATTGGCAAACGGCAATAGCAAAACTTGGTGGGAAATACTGATGCTCCATATTAGCGGCTGATAGATATTAATATCTGTATTAGCCCATTGCCTACTGATCTCCTCTATTCTATTTCGCTCCATTTTTGTTAATTTACGTATTTGTATACAGTTATTCCGGAAAAAAACAATATTACCAGTATGATAAACATGTTCTTAATTTACTTTATTCTAAAATAATCAACAAATAATTTCCATTAAAACCTATCCATTCCTATCATAATTCCTACATTCTCGCCACAAAACCCTCAAACCATGGTCACCCATCCCATAGTGGATTCGAGTCACGCGCGTAACCCACGGACTGAAAGGTGGCCAAGATTGAATAAAGATGGCGGCCGGTGGGCGGTTTATCAAATCATCCCGCCGGCCGGCTGTTTGGGCGACTCAAATTGATTGACACCACACAATTAAACCGAAACCTACAAAGGAATAGCAATTGTGCGGTGTTTCTGTTTTCGAGGAATTTGTTTTTGAAAATATTTTTAAAGTAACTTTGTAGATATAGCTCACGCCTAGCCCCAGGTGGTAGGCAAAGGAAATAGTGAACTTGAATTGCTCGATCTGGATATCGAGTTATGGATAAACCGCTGCACCAAACAGACGCACTGCCATTACACAAATGATGATGACTTTTTACCAAGATTATATCCATTAAAGCCACAAGAAACTTACTCCTGTTTTCTGAAAGCATTCCCATAACAACCTTTTGAAAACCATATAGAGCGATATCAACAAGCTTCCTGATGTCACGTACTATGCAGCATTTGGGAGATGATATAATATGTATACTCCATATTTCAAATTCCAACGAGTATTACAAAATAGAGTCACAATAAATTTGACCTAAATAATATCGTCTAGATGGTCCTAAAACCTTTCTCATCCCCAATTAAGTCGCGAGTAATTGCAAGCGCAATCTACTGCATTGTCTCAGCATAATAGAAAACAGTTTGTTTGTCAAACCTTTAAATTGATTATTTATTGTTGGTGTTATTAATTAACCTTTATATTGTTTTGTGGCAACTGCAGATGCGCTAGATAAACAACATTTTTGTATAAAAACTATGCATTTTCAACGTATTTTATGGACTATATACCAGTTCAGCAGAGATGCAGCTGTTAACAGGTATCATTTTATATCTATTTCAAATTCAATTTTTAATTTTCGTTAGGTAACTAGGACTAGGAATAACATAGCGATTACTCCTTATAGCGCGTGGTAGACTGTTGGTATCGGGCCAGACGCGGCTGCCTTCATGTTCACGGAGTTCGCGGGTTCAAATCCTAGGGCACACATCTGACTTTTCGGAGTCATGTATGTAATTTATCAACACGCACTATTACGGTAAAGGAAAACATCGTGAAAAAGCCTGTATACCATAGTGATTTGCAAGAATTTTTATGGTATATAAAGTCCGCCAACCCGCACTAGGCCAGCGTGGTGGACTATATGGCTTAACCACTCTCAATAGTACCCTCGACTGTTGAGTAGGTATATGAGCTAATACACAAAAACTCCTTATGGTATCTAAGCTATTGCAGCAATAGAGAACCCAGGCCCGCATTTCGGGCTCTTTGAAATGACATACGTTGTCACAATTACGTGTTATTTATTTAAATGTTTAGCCTACATTAAAATATAATAAACACTCTCAAAAGTGAATTAAACCTGGGCCCATCATAAAATTTTAATTACAGCGCTGATATTTATTTAAATTAAAGGAGCCTCATACAACATCAACGTCGAATAAATATCTCAGAGGACCCGACATCCCTTGAGACGAATCAAAAATTAATATGACGTTCCTTGATAATTTAATTCGTCCGTGTCGTAAAGCATCACAAAGAACTTTAATATTGTAACTGCTCTTGCAAGTTTTATTAATCAAGACTTGCGATATTGCGTTTATTTAGAAAGCTGTCCGCTAGCGTTTAATCTACTACAAAACATGCTGTTTGATAATACAATTTGTATCTTATTTACTGTCTCCATTCCAAATGTTTATGTGATTATCTACAATTTATTTCGGATATAACACACGAATGTGTGTTTACACGAAAAGTCTGTCTTTGTTTCTGATAGTACGTTATAATATTTGTATTCTTCAGTAAGGTTCAAACTATTTCGTACGGTATTCGGTGTACTTAATAGAATTTGAATGCTCTTTTTAAGGTCTCATAATCCTGTGCGCGGTATTATCGCCATACGTCGTCGTCGGCGATACTTTAGACGACGACTTCACAACATCGCATCCAATTGACCACTTCACCTGTGCCTGCAACTACATTTACGATCCCGTGTGCGGGACCAATGGCAAGACCTACGCCAACATCTGCGTGTTGAGGTGCGCCAGCAAACATAACGTCAAGCACGGTTACCCACCAATCTACGTTGCGAGCCACGGCGAATGTCCCAGACCCAACTGTATCTGCCCCGCTGTCTTCCACCCAGTGTGTGGTTCCAACAACCACACCTACAGTAATGAATGCATCCTCGCTTGCGAGAACAAATGGCGCAAGAAATATGGCTTGCCCTTAATTTCCATTGCTTATGAAGGTGTCTGCCAAAAACATATATGTCGTTGCTACGACGATATTATTCCTGTATGCGGAACTAATGGCAAAACTTACAGGAATGTCTGCTATCTGCAATGCGCCAGTTGGTACTACCAGTCAATTGGGTTACCACCTATTTGGGTAAAATCCGTCGGAGCTTGTCCAGTAGAGGTTTGCGATTGCGCAGATATTGATGATCCAATCTGCGGAACCGATCGGAATACTTACAAGAACAAATGCTTACTGGACTGTGAAAATAGAAGATTAAATCAGCTCGGTCTACCAACCATTGATATTTTGCACAAAGGAAAATGCACCGAATGTGCGTGTAGCAAGATCTATAAGCCAGTATGCGCCAGTGACAAAAAGACATACGCAAACATTTGTATCCTCGGATGTGAGAATGATAGAAGAGCATCACAAAACTTGCCGCCATTAACCAGCACTCCTGGTCAGTGCGCTTGTTCTTGCTACAAATTATACGACCCTTACTGCGCCAGCGACAACGTCACTTACGGTAACAAATGCCTCCTTGACTGAAAACCGCTTCAGGTTGCTCCAAGGACTTCCACCACTGACAATCCAAAAAAAAGGCGTATGTCCTTGCGTTTGCCCCAAAATTTACGATCCGTACTGCGCCAACAATAATAAGACTTACTTAAATCTTTGTGAACTGGAATGCGAAAACAAATATCGATTACTTCACAAAGAAACACCTCTAAAGATAATCAAGAAGGGAGAGTGCCCTTGTTTGTGCCCAGCTATTTATGACCCCTGGTGCGCAAGTGATAACAAAACTTATCCTAACGGTTGTACTTTAGACTGCGAGAACCTAAGTCGTTCACTTCGGCGTCTTCCTCCTCTGACTATCCGGCATAGAGGTGACTGTCCATGCAGCTGCTCAAAGAAATATGAACCAATTTGCGCTAGCAACAACAGGACCTATGGGAATAGATGCTGGCTGGACTGTATTAATGAAATTAGAATTGCTTTTGGTTTGGCACCGTTGACTATCAAGAGGTATGGGGAATGTCGCTGTAACTGCAATGAGTGTTGGGACAACTACGATCCTGTCTGCGGCAGTGACAGGAAGACTTACTGGAACCGGTGCTGGTTGAATTGCAGGAACAAGTGCTACAAGTACACCGGCTTGCCTTACGTTTGGCTCGTCAAGTACGGAGAATGCTAAATGCATCAAATTTAAAAATTCTGGTTGTTTTTTATTATAAAATGTTTTGGTCTTAAATTAAATTGTATCGGAATTCATTTATTAACAACATTAAATTAACATTAATTAACAACATTTTGTGCAGTTTTTAAGTATTTAATTTCTCGATGCATGATTATTAAGAACAATAACACTACCTTCAATTTTTGTAATATACAAATTATGTATATTGCTATTAACCATATTAACTAGTCGCTATACTACCACATGCGATATTATTTTTAGAGCAACAGCAAACTATTCAATCACTACGCATACATATTTTCAATTTGAAACAAGCGTCAAGAGGCTACATGCCACCTCTACTCTTCCTTACACTATTCCTTCTAATTTCCAAGACCAAGACCCTAACCATTTTAACGACTACACTCAACACTGGATAGAACGCAAATGAACTTTCCAAATCAAAGCAGTCAAAAGGAAACTAATCCGATTTAAAAAGACACACAAAAGTTGTTTGAGTTGTAAATCCGGATAGCGTCGCATCCCGGGACGTCGCCGGGATCCGGGATCCAGGAGCCGGGAGCGCAAGACTTATCTGCATCGCGGTTACGATAAATTGTTAATTCAGCGCCTTTTAAAACACACAAACTCTGTCCTCACCGACTGAGCGTCGGGTGACAATTATTTGTGTGGGACATTCTCTTGGGCGAAATGTCTCGTACGTTATAAACCTTGTTGTAGGTACCTATGGGTCTTATATATAGTATTGTGTACCTAGTGATATAAATACTTGAAAGTGTGTGTGCATGGTATGTATTATCAATGTTTTTTTTATACTGGCACGACAAAGTGTCTACAGTGTACTTGATGGCTGATAGTAAATGCACCGTGGTTCAGATAGATCATCGTGAGAGGCCAGATTTATATTATTGCAATTATGCCGGCATTGATGAAACTAGATATAAACAATATTAACTCAAAACACAAAATGACGAATTTTCAAAGAGCTTTTCAATCTTCGGCATCCTGGCCGTACCAAAAACAACAGAAAAGCTGGTCATTTACTTCAGTTCTTGTGAGAAAGTTAAATCTATCAAAATCAACATCATCATTAGGTTACATAAACCTCTGCTGGAAAAAGTTATCATCAAACGCTCGCCACCAAACCCGACATTTGGCTTTATTACATTCATTCGCAACCACCCACTCTGCGAATAACTTCAAATTATGTAGTCTGGACTAAATCATGTTCTAAAATATTTAAATGACTTTCATAAACACACCGACATTTCCATAATAAACGGTGTTCAACGTGAATTGTTGAAATAACAATAACATTGTCAATAATCATGAGTAATAGTAAATTAATTGAATTTTCCTGTTGACTAAATCCTGTTAGTGGAATTCAATAATGTGGTATTTGATTTTGTATCTATTAATATATTACCTATTAAAGGCCCGTTTTAAAGTCACGTTCATATTGTAACAAGGATGGGTTATAATACCATGGTCAATGGTAGATATACTTGCATTTCGCTGCCCTTATTTTATCTAGACTATTTTTTACTGAAATGTTCATGACTCCTAGTTGTAATTGTATCGGGTATATTAGTAGTATGTGTATATGATGAGTCTTATAAACCTCGATTATTGATAAAACTACTCTTTCACTAGGCATAGTCTTCTACTGTTAATTTAATCGATTCTTCAATCCAAGCTGATAATGCTAGTCGGTAGGTGTTAAATCACCCACCTGCCTCCTCAACAACGTCTATAATCCAGCCGCCAACCCTTATTCTCAATTACAACCGAACACCCTTTGACAAAAAAAATCCAAGAAACCCTGAACTACACAACAGCATGGTCACAGCATCGAGCCCCACTAGTTCGCCAAGTTAGTTGGCGCAGGAACAGCGGAACGACGTATGCGCCTAATTAATGCAGCTCTCGGTGAATTGTTGATTCGCTTGTTCCATAGATCGGCTCCAGCCGCCACGCTAATTGCGACCCACTTGCGACAGATAAAACTATGGAAACAGAAACACGATTGTGCTCGGCATTGTGCTTCGGGCTCTTGACCTCCTTCGGTTTTATAATATCGATTATTGGGGTTTTCGCGAGGTATTAATGAGCTAGTTATGATACAAGTGGCTTGTTTGTGATCGCAAAGATTTCATCTGCTTTTTTCGTTTTTTCTGGAGTAATTTGAGTAATATAGATGAGATGATAAGTAATAATCAAGAGTGTGGAATGGATTATCCAATCAAATATGAAGATAAATGTTTTTATCTATACATCTATACTTATAATAAATTTGTAACCGATCGACGTCTGTACATGGACGATAAATGACAAAACATAATATACTGGGTCTGTATTAGCGTAATAGAACCCAAAACAATGGTTTTCAGGATTTTTGTCTATTTGTCTGTGCGGTTGTGCGCGATGATCTCAGAAACGGCTTAACAGATTTCTATGAACTTTGGTATGGAGGTTGCTGACACCCTGAATTAATATTTATGCTACTTTATATCCTGAAATATTTAATGTTCCCATGTAATGAGGAAGAAATTCCGATATATTAGTTACTGTTTTTACTCAAAGGGATGGGATAGGAATGGATTACATGTCTTGAGTGAGATTGAGACGGGACGGGACGGGATGGGATCTCCAAATAAAGTTAATTTAAAATAAAGATTATCACGCAGACGAAGTTTGCGGGCAGAAGCTAGTTTAAAACACTTCTGATGAGCATAGTTCTACGCTAGTAAAACGTATTTTTATTGTAATTCTCTAGAATTTTCCGATACCTAACACATTGCATGACCAACGTTGCCTCCAAATCGTTTAACTCACAGCAACTCTCTTGAATTTTTCAGGAATCTTGCTTTATTTTTTAAACTTCATACAAGAGTGCAACTAAAAGCTGACCACAGACAGTAGACAGTAAAACGTTACTACGATATAAAAGCGGTGCAAAGTTACCTTCTAAATTACCCGCTATTGTGCGCAGTACTTGAGGAAGCATTGTCCACTATATACACTTTTATTTCTAGTTTGTTGAATATTTCCATAACTTCGCGATTCTTTGACAACAAATAGTCTAAGAATTTGTTTGCGAGAGGTACGCTACTTTTGACAATGATATAGAAATTGCGTTAGGGTACAGCTGCCCATCAAGGTGTGAGAATGTGGTGGAGCCAGACTGTATTTGACTTAGACTATAATAGAATTAAACCGGCTCGACTACAGTGATACTAAAGTCTAACAGTAAACGGACTTAAAGCGATGACCTTATTGTCCTCTTTCATTTGGTTAGTAAGATTGCCGAGAGCTCAATATTTTTCTATCCGTCCATATCTCCTTCCTTAACGCTTGAACCTTTAAGATCAGCAAAGACTGAAAATGTCTATGGGTGACAATTATAATTTATCTTAACACTTAATTTTTATTCATCTACCTGAATGCATTACATACTTGCGTGAGTTCAAGGAAATATTGTTAACCCTTTCAGTTAATACAGACATATTTTGCAGGTCAAACATATTTTTCGTTTTGATGCTTTAGCTCAAGATCGATTGACCATTAAGGAATGGAATTTGGTATCCCACAATACATAGCCTAATATAGGTACTAACTACTACTACTTCAAAAAGCAGCCTTATGAGCTACGACGATCCCGACGTAAAATTAAGTTGAATCCAAAACTCATGGTTGCACAAACACTTTCCTACACTAAAGTTAGAATTCCTTCGGGGACGCCAAGGTTAATCGGATAAATCTAGCGTTTGCACAAAGCCTTAATCTTAACGCTCACGAAACGTATGTAGGTATTATTAATTAACACTTAAACATTTAGTCACGCAGGTTTCCCAAAGGTGGAGACAGGCACTACTAGGGCAATAATATTTCATACAATTTCTATGTCAATTTATGTGGCTTCATCGATGAAGCGGAGCAAGTACGAGTAAACACGTTGGCAATATTTTTCCAGTTATAATAACTATTTCTGAGCTTCTATACTCTGACTGGGTTTGGACCTATCTTACGCACTTTGTAGTCAATTTACTTGGCTGCTATTATGAATAATAACAATAAATATTCATATTATCATAAATTATTTAATGCAATTATGTATGCGTATAATGTGACCTAAACACCGTAATAATCTCACCATCAATCATCTGTAAGCCATTTATTATAGAAATTTTCACGTGATACAATGCTCTCCTCTACTCATATACCTGGACTCTCCACCATATAATGTCTTGAACTGTCTCTGTCGCCCCACAAACATATACTACTTATAAATAGTACATCTCTGGAACCAAACAACGCTAACTCGTAATTAAAACCGAGAAAAGAGCAAACATACGTCCCGGAAACACATTGTAAGCTGCAGCAAACCGTTTAGTGCAATTTAGCAGAGAATTTTCTATCTTCCCAGGGCTGCTAGCTGAGAACATTAACCTATTATTGTTAGCTCAAAATACCATACGGCCCTGCCTAAGTTAATATATTACGGTTGCAATCTGTTTTTGCTGTCAATTGTGAATGTTTGTTTTAGTGCCGCGTTCTATATTTTGTTTTTGACATAATGTACTGCACCTTTTGGAAAATATAGTGTTGTCCCGATATACCATCGATTGGCGAGACAATCTCGGTATTTGACACATACCTAATTGTGGTAGAGCCACGCTGTATTCAGTCATGACTCAGCATGAACGGGCAGGCTCGTCCGGGGCGGTACCACTGTCTTACAGGAGATCGACGTGAAGTGGCAGCTTTACTGTAGCGTTTCTTTCGGTAAGTGAGATTACCGAAGTACTACGCGTTACTATCGTCATGTGTAGTAATTAGTATTTTGTGATTTTACTTTCGTCCCTGATCTCTCCTACGGATATAAAAGGTCAAAAAAAATAAAATAGCAATAAGGTATCTAGAAAACACCTAGAATTTGCTTACGTTATTAAATTTTGGTACCTAGTTATTCTAATTCGACTGCCTCGGTGGCGTAGTTGTATTACGGTACGGTTACAAAGCTGAGGTCTCGGGTTCGAGTCCCGGGTCGGGCAAAGTGATATTGGATTTTTCTATTCATTATCAGCCCGGAGTCAGGAATTTGTGCCCGATATGGCGATAGGCTCGCCCCCTATCACATCATGGGACGGAACATACAAGGCGAAATGTGGGTGTCCTGGTGGCGCCTCTGCCTACCCCTTCGGGGATAAAGGCGTGAGTTTATGTATGTATGTATGTAGTTATTCTAATCGCAGAATTCTAGTAGCCCTAGCTTAAAACAAACCAAGGCCTCGGGCTAGTAAACTTCGCCGCCCTTTCAAATACGATATAAGTATTATGATGCTGCTTTTTATAATAAAATATAATAACAACACTACAAAATTTGAGATAAAATATAAAGTATTATTGCGTTCAATGCAATATGCGTGCGACGCCGCACTAGGACGCCTGCCAAAAATGTTTGAGCAAAAACATTTTTAAGCGTAAAAATTTTTACGTCAGAGATCAGAGCATTTTGTTTTTTATGTATTTTACTCGAACGCGGCTGTTATTATTATTATTAACCGTTAAAGAGTCGACAAACGAATATAGCGGTACCGGGAATAAAAAGTCTTCCGCCCGTCCATCCAGTAGGTATTTTTTTTTTTTTTATTTATTTAAAACTTTATTGTACACCAGTGATATACAAAATTACAAGTTAGAAGAGAGAAAAACAAAAAACGTACAAAAGGCGGTCTTATCGCTCAAGGCGATCTCTTACAGACAACCAACCATAGGATGGATAAGAGGGAACAACAGTTTAGGGGTACCATGAGGTGTACGAAAAATGAAATACTAAAATATATACATATATAAATACATATATATGAAAATATATATACACATCTATACATACATACAAATATATATACTTAAAAATAAATAAATATATTAATATTATAAGATGTATGCATTTTTAATAAAACAAAATAACCAAACGTATTAAATTAAAAAAAAAAATACGTATATTACATGCAATGTCTTCAGCTTGTTTTTGAAAGATAATGCTGTTTGATTAAACGTTTAAATATGGGCAGGGACTTTGCCTGCCTCACTGAGACCGGTAATGAATTCCACAGCCTAGCAGCTTGTACAGAAAAAGATTTATTAAATTTATAAAAAGATTTATAAAAAGATTTATTTATTTACTAGGTAACGAAATTTCTGAGTTGGCTTCGCCAACTGACCACCAGTTTCAATGAAACATAAAAAATACTATCATCTTGTTCAACTGAAATTTTAATTGATAATAAACATAATATGTTTGGTGCACTTTTGTAATAAAATAACTATGACGACCTTAAAACATTTAATTATTACTTATATATTAAAACTCACCACGTAATTTCTTACCGTGCTTATTTCAATATTACAATTCATTTTTATTGTAAACCAAGTGCAAATGAATTAATGAATTGAATGATTATTACCACAGAAAACTAATTATTACATAGCATGAAAATCAAATATTATTTTTATTAATACAAGGCCTTTCTTTGTACTTCGATCTAATTATTCTGAATATTAAGCAATATATTTTCATACCTAAATATTTCTACTCCGCACAACCTTCAGTTATTTTTTCAATCGTATACACATGCCATATAAATTGCTCAAACATTTTACCTGTGCCAATAAAAATCCTTTATTTCACGGTCCTTTCTTCCGATAAATATCGATGAAATAATTAAAAATATTTCTGTAATAGTAAACACAGGACTTAGGTAATAAATCTTGTACTACATGTAACATGTTGTATCAAAAATGTTAATATGCTGTTACAAATTCCAATATATTAATTTTTATCGTGCAACATGGAATCTAATCGATACGTGTTCAAGTAGGAAAGTTTAATTAAATTGTACCAGTTTTACGTTTAGCATGCAATGATATCAAACTGGAAGTAACTTAGAGCGTGGTTGTAAATAAATAGTTACAATGATTTTATCATTTTCCGTGCTGTTATTTGTTACCATATCCAGTGAGAAAGAGGTTCTTAGACAATGCGACAAATTGGACTATACACAACTGGCGTCAGAAGCGGAGATGTACAAACACAATATACTAAATTTTTTGAACCAAACTCATATTCGAAGCCAGTACAAAGCTATGTACAATTGCTTACTGTCCAAACTTTTGGGTGAGAACCGAATTTTATAGTTACAAGTACTTTTTATATTCATTTTCATCGAGTTTTGGATTCTCGTTATTTTTTACGGCTATAAAATTGACTACTATAGCATAACCAACTTTAGTACCCAATTCGAGTTTGGTTCTGTTTGGTGAGAAGTGCTAAAGTTCAGTTATTATTGTTGCAAAATTATATTTTGGTCCCTACTAGTTATTACAAAATATTTTTTACAGGTAACACACAAGCCAATCGCAGAGGTAACTATGTTTATTAACTGTTTTTTGTTACTTTGTTCATGCAACAAATATGCAAATACAATTGACATCTCTAACCACCACCTGTCTCATTATATTGAATAATAAAATAGTTTTATTTCAATGTGTAACATTCGCGTAAATCTAAGAAACCATTATGTCTCATTATAATTATAATCTATTTGTTATCATCAAAAACAGTAAAGGTATGGAATCCTGATAAAAGCAATATAAGTTATACACGATTTCATAGACCCTTTATTTTGCGGTATTTAAAGAAACTCCTATACAGGAGTCAAGATATATTCAGACTGCGACCGAAAACTACTTTTTTGCGTAATTTTTAGATGCGTTGTGTTTGAAATCACTAAAACTACCACCTAGCTTCATTTTCACTCTCAATCTGGATATACCCGGTATAATAAATTACCGTATAACAAATATTTTCCTTATAAGGTGTCCCCTTGTCAACTAGACGCATAGTATCGGGCCGCAACACGTCAATAGCTGCGGTGCCCTGGCAAGTTTCTCTGCGAGAGAAAACCTACCCGATCTGTGGAGGATCTGTCATTACAGACATCTGGCTGTTAACAGCGGCTCATTGCTTGTTGAGGTAATAGTTTATGTGTACTTTTATAGCAGTTCTATTCTTGAAATAAAACTAATTTTTAAGGATTTTATTGCAGATTTGGTTTAATTTTTACATTTTTCAACTTCCCAACGTTTCATTGCTTTGCAGCTTCGTGGTCACGGGCTGGACTGTGGTAGTCATCAGCTCAGTGACTGTTACAATTTAACTTCCCTTAATTTACAATTATTAATTTAAAAAGTTAATTGGTTTTTTCTATCCGATGTACGCAGAAGGAGCTCACTATGTCTTGAGGTCTGGCAGTCGGTCTATTCTTCCTGTTCGTATATTTTGTATCATCTCCCATAAACAGAGTAGATTTAAAATAATTGTACAAGTTGCATAGTGAATTGGATTGAGATTTTATGACGTCAAGGTATAAAGGAAATTGTTAGGCCTTGATCTGGAACGCCGCGATTATGCCCTTTGATTTTATAGATGAAAAATTGTAACTAATGATCCTATATACAGGTCAATAAATGTCTTCAATTGTGGCTTCTCAATATAATAACAATTACTCACGCAACTTTGATTCAAATTCAAATAAAAATTGCCAATGAAAGGAAAGTACCTAAGTCTCATTGAAATGAGCAATTAAATAGAGCGCTCCGTATATCAGAAACAACATCTTATTATATTTAGGTAGGTATATCTAGGTCTTAAATTCAACATCTTAAACAATTGATATACCTACAGCATTGCTTCACTCAACATCTTCAAGATCTCGTAAATTGCTAAGGTTTTCCAAAATTCCCATCTGAAAGTTGTTCGATACATGACATATATTTCAGTTCCGGGGCGTATTACTTTCCTTTTGTCAATTCCATCGTATCCTCCAGGGGCGGTATTGTATTTTTTCCGATGCAAAACAGCAAGTAGGGGCCAACAAAACATGCAGGATCCATTTTCTTGGGGGCGACGTTACGCAGGCCTTGAGGGAGTTACGATTGCTCCGGAGAAATTTATCGCCAGCAAGCGCCATACTTTGTTGGCGAAATGTTGGACTCCAACATTCCAATATACGTCTTATTACGGCACATCTGTTTTCTGGCGACACTTTCTGGTTCAACGTTTGCTTTTATTGAGACTGAGTGCTCTGATTTCTGAATGGGATTCAAAAACACTTTCTGTTGGCAAGCGCGGAGAGGAATCGATGTAAAATGTTGGATTTTTTACGATATAAACGCTAGACATACCTAAGGCTATTTAAAAGGCTCGCTCAGTGAAAATTATTTCCGTATTGAAACCTCACTACAATTATAAAAGTCAAAAAGAATTAAGATCAAGATTTATAAGATGTACTTCAAAAATTACACTATCACGGTACATATTGTTATTGCGGTGCTAATACCCATGCCTACTAAGATATTCATACTCGCCCTCATGTATACATGACATAAAAGCTATAATATAATGACCGACGCTAGTATCTTACGATCTTTCATTTGGAAGCAATAATTATTACGACCGGTAAAGGATACCCATCTCTGACTTGAATACCCTATCAAGACTGGATTTAGTAATTTTGAAACACTCAATGCGACTATAGTTATGAAAACAAAATAAAATCGACATAGCAAATGTCCTTTTTAGAGGAAAGTCGATTGTTTTGTCATAAATCGCGCATTTAGAAACCCAATTTAATTTCGACTACGATGAATAGGCAATAATAATTGAAATTATTGATCATTCGTCTACAATGCGCAGTTTCCAATTATTTTCTAGAACGCCTAAAATATTTGTAGCTAATTTATTATGTCTTCACAGTATTCTAAATTTAGATAGATTATTTCTACTGAGTTTACGTTGAGAATACGCTGTAAATATGTATAATATTTTTTTTGTGTAAAAAGAAAATGGTAAAGTAGTGAAAAAAGTAGCAACGTGCTAGTAGCAATATTGTACCAGCCGATGCTATTGCATAAAGCGTTGTGTATGTACATAGAAGGAACTGATCATGAACTGACCAGTCTCTATTTAGGTGTATTATAAACGCGGACCCAAATTCTGTAAAAGTTCAAGCTATCGACCGCCGTATAACTATCTATGACTTAAATTTAAACTGAGCTGTATCACTGGCTTGCAGACCACGATTAAAATTATAACACTAACCATTTTGTTCTCTTTTTTGTATTGCATTGGTCGGCAAACCGTCCTCTTCATAGTAAATGATTACTGCCTCGCATAGAGCTTTGAGACACTTGGATCTTAAGTGCTTTACCAGCTCATTAAAATGGAAAAGAAATAGTAAAAACAGACGA
The DNA here is from genome assembly GCA_905220455.2 of Deilephila porcellus. Taxonomy (NCBI): domain Eukaryota; kingdom Metazoa; phylum Arthropoda; class Insecta; order Lepidoptera; family Sphingidae; genus Deilephila; species Deilephila porcellus. The sequence goes on along the minus strand of LR999977.1, from coordinate 14,991,933 downwards.
TAAGGGAAAAGCAGTATAAGGGCTTCGAAAATGTCATTCACCTAGTGAAACACGATAGCAATCCCGTCGGTTTCTGTTAGACAGTGTCACTCCGGTCAAGGCCCTTTCACAGAGAAATCCAATTTATAACAATATGACTTTATTACTTCATAATCTACAGAGCAAAAGCAACCGACCTGAGCGTCAGGCTGGGTTCCTCGTGGAAGACCCACGGCGGCGAGATGTACGACGTGAAGGAGTGCTTCGTGCACCCGCGCTACGTCAGCAAGACCAAGACGAACGACGTGGGGCTCATTCGACTGTACTCACCGCTTCGATTCTCCGCGAGGGTCCTGCCCATATGCCTGGTGGCGAGGGAAGAACGCCTGCCCGCTAATGAAGCGGCTATTGTATCCGGATGGGGGAAGTTGAGGGTATTGAGTGTTATTATTTCTAGATAGCCTTCATGGCACAGTGACTAAATGCCGGCTGTGAAACAAGAGACTGCAGGTTCGATCCCCGCACTGAGGCAAATGTTTGTGTAATCTACAAGTATTTTTTTCCAGTCTAGGTGTTTGTGAGACCTAAAAATCTCTAGTGGTTTCTGATACCCACGATACAATATTTGATTTTAATATATCGCGGCTATGTATGTGACTATTGAGTGAATTTGTTTATTTATTTGCCAGCAATGACTAGTTAATAAAAACCCATAAATTTCACAATACACGCCAATTGTTATGTACGCACTCCGCATTTCGAAATACACACAGAGAGGCTAAACAGGACAAAATGAAAGCGAATAAAATGATAATCCTTTCAAAAAGTACCTAAATACGTAAAGGCCCCTTACCGGAGTCCCGATTCCGTAGCTGAATGGTCGCCGCCGACGACAATGATGGTCTATGCACTGAAACACCGCTTTGCACTAGATAGTCCACGATAGACTAACAATTAGACACATATCCAGCTCCGCGGTGGAGCAAGCGCCATGCCTTGCGAAGCGCACGCGAGACTGTCAATAAAGATACACCGAGCGAGCGGCAAACTACACACTACCCTCCACTAGATTATATTAAAAAAATAAAAATAATGCTGCAATAAATTGAGGAATGCTAAAAAATAGAAAACTATAATATATCAATGTGAAATGATAGCTATACTATGGTCATCTTTATCGGCATTATGCTCCCGCTGTTGTTAACAGCCTTTTACTAATAATACGGGGTTTTGAATGTTATATTACCACGCATTAGGTAACTATGCGTTGAAAATTGAAATACTACTTACATTAATTAGTATCTGATTCATTATGGACTTGAGATTTTAATTCCTAAACTTCAGACATTATCTGGATTTGCATTCACGAAATTTTAACGCAATGGTATAAATGAAATCATCTCAGAAAATGTCTACTGGAAAATTACGAATTTAAGTTACCTTACATAGTAGGTATGGTACTCATTGATAACATAAATCCATTATAACTTTTAAAACTGCCCTCGGTTGCAGGAAGGTGGTCCCAGCGCGACATACCTCCAGTCTTCAACTATAACAACGATCGCGATGAAGCTGTGTCGCCGCTCGGGGCTCGACCACAAGGCCATAGACCCCGCCTCCATGTTCTGTGCCGGCTCGTTCAGCGCCTCTTCTCCTGATGCTTGTCAAGTAAGTTAGATAAGCCCACGCCTTTATCGTCAACAGGGTAGGAAGGTGTGACAGTAGTGCCTCAAATATTTTGCTGAACTTATTTCGATCCCAAATGTGATAAAGAGTGACCTTATCGCCATACCGAGAAACATTTATAGTAGGGCAAATCAAGGCAAAGTAGGATTGCTCAGACTGGAAATCAAAGCCAAGACCTCACGAATTACAGCTAATGTAAGCTGCCACTAGACCAGTGACGCGAAATTTTATAGGAATTAAGAAACCTACAGTAATATCTAAACCACTTGGCGGTTACTATTGACAATTCTGTAAGACACAATCAGCACCTCTAAATTGGTTCCGACAAGAAGTTGCGAGAATCTAAAAACCACTTTGTTGGGCGCACAGACTTTTGCATCGGTGCATGGAATGATCACGAGTCTTCCCCAGTTAGGAATTTCTTCATTCTTTTTTTTCATTCCAGGGTGACAGCGGAGGTCCAATAGCCTACGAAGGGGTGCTAATAGGAGTGGTGTCATGGGGTCTAGGCTGTGCTCGCGGAAACTTCCCTGGCGTATACACGAGGCTCGCCAACCCGGTTATATGGGACTGGTTGCACTCACATATCACTAACAAAACTGCGCTTGGTGATGGTTGAGATCCTTGAAGCTCTTTATACAGGATGTTTCGAATGTGGCGATAATATGGCAGAAGGAGGAAGCACTAACGTGTTGGTAAGGGTTGAGTTTATACTAAAAAGGCTTGTTATTTGAGAACTATCAGATAAGAGTGCTCTAATTTTTGACGCTGATGTCATAATGAGGTATATTCGTTGCCGTTTTATCGTCACTTTTTGGAACAACTTGTATAATTTTTTTTTTTTTTTTGTAAATTGCAAATGTTATTTTTGTACCGCTAGTAATACTCTTCAACTGTGCTCTCAACAATATATAAATATTAGATAATAAAACGACTTTATAATTCGAAACTGTTTTATTTCTGTGTGTACATTTGTACAGTCAACTGCAGTGCTGTCGATAAATATTATATTGTTTCATGTGCGGATGTTTGTACGTGAAGAAAGTAACTATTAAATTCGGTACAATATTTTGTAAATTATTTATTTTTAATTAAATGTAGGGATGGAAACCGCCCCAACAATTTACTGGGTCAACCCAAACGTCGATTAGTTGGGAGATAATTTTAACTGTTCTTATTGATAAATTAACAGTTTGTAAAGTACTCATCATTTAGTCAGTTAATCGGGTAAATCAAATCGTTTTTCTTTGGCTTTCTTTACCCCAGGCTTACTTGGGGTCGGTGAAAAATGACTCCTTGTTATGCTATAGAATACGGAATGATGCTAGTTTACATACCGGGTATATCAAGACTACGACCGAAAACGAAGCTAGGTGGTAGTTTTAGTGGTTACAATTATGATGCAAATATTTTTTTTGCCAAAACAGACACGGATATTTTTTAGAATTTTTTAAAAATCACTGTGTTTGGGTGGTAAATACCTAGTTTTTGCGAAAAATTCTAATTTAAACCCTTACGTACCATTAAGCGTTTAAAAATAAAGAGGTGTACATCTTTATTTTAGGAAAACTATGTATATATCACCCAAATACGACGATAAGTAAAAAATTATAAAAAAAGATGTTGTCGATTTTTTTTGTGACATTTTTACTTGCATTGTGTCTGAAGTCACTAATACTACCATCTGGCTTCGTTTTCGGTCGCGGTCTTGATATACCCTGTATAAATATTTGTTGTAGATTATTTATCAGCTTTCCATTTAAAGTTTTATAATACTGATTCTTGATTTGTATATGGTAATTAAAATTAAATTGTCTATCTAATAACATTGTAAAAGGTCATGGTTTAAAATGTCACCCTGTTTATGAAATAAACGCATTTTGATAAAGCAACAATTACAACAAGAATAATGAGAAAATATTTTACAAATCAAGTATTACGAGTACACTAACAGAGAATAACATTTAACAAAAGCCTTCTGTAAAAATACTTCGTTATCCATCAAAAACCAATTTGTTTTTGTTTCACTAAAATTGTAATAGAGCATTAAAATGAAGAATATCCTCGATTCAGACTACACATTTAGCTAAAGAATATAGTCTTACAGCTTTATTCATAGACATATTAAAAACCTATTTCAGTTATCGAATGTTTTGTCCTTTTCGAACCACTTTAGAATTCAGCTCGAGCGTAGAAGACAAAACATTCGATAGCTAAAATAGGTTTTAAATCCGTCTATGAATAAGGCAATTAGACTACTGTTGCAAATAACAATAATTTTAGACTTCTCTGCTAACCAATATTCTGCTGTTTTAAAATAAAAAAGAAAACGTGGAATTAAATTGGCGAATTTTCTAACTCAGTCAATGATTTCAAGTCAGTTCGATGTCCACAGCGTGACCCGGTAGAACCATGCTTTTTGCAAGCATAGGTAATAGATTTTCCAACTGATCGTGCGTGGCGGTCTGTTGGTAGACGGACCAGACGTGACTGCCAAATCCCAAGGCACACCTCTGACTTTTCGGAGTCATGTGTATTGTTTGTCAATCACCACGCACTATAATGGTGAAGGAAAAAATGAGGAAACCTTTATACCATAGCGATTTGTAATAATTTCTATGGTATGTAAAGTCCGCCAACCCGCAATAGGATATGGTGGATTATATGGCCTAACCCCTCTAAATCGTGCTCTCGATTGTAGAGGCTCGTGCCCTGCAGTGGGACGTATATGCTGATACAATATACGGATAATCAAGTTGTCCTATTGAAGTTTCCAGAGAATAGGTGCGCATGGTCAATTTATGTGATAAACGAATAAATGTTATGGACTAAATACGTATAGTTCACCAATTTAATCACGATGTACATGGTAAGCTCTCTGTCAGTATTCACACAGATATTACAATTATCTAGTTCCTAGTCACAACATCTGTTATATTTATAAGCTTTATATACAATCTCAAATATAATTCTGTAGATAACAAAAACAAAGAAACATGGCTAATAGGAAAACGTCTAAAAACTTAATATTTTCTAAGATTTCGTGATTACATTGCGAATGATAACATTGAAAATTACTTAACAAATTGAAATATCAATAATTCTTTGTGCGATACGGACTTAAATGCAAAAAAATATACATATATTTAAACTTACTATAGAAAAGCCATATAAAGTTTTGAAAGTTGATTAATAACAACTGGCATTATTGCCATATTCGTTTTTCATGGGGCCGTTTGCGTATAATTATAATTATTAAATAATGTACTAAATAGGCTTAAAATAAAAATATCTCATAACAGTTAGCGTCAGTTATGATAGTTTACATTGTATCCGAATTCCTTTGTTTAATAACCTAACTAAATAATAAAAAACTAATAACATTAATATTGATTGGGCCGGCGCGGTGGATTAGGCCTAAATCATCCCACATAAAGGAATGTTGCCATGGAATGTCCAATGACTATAATGTTACATTATATTTGTGGTCCCAATATAAAGATATGTTCTTTATCAACTGGGATATATACCACAATTATGGCTACACTTTTGATTAGAAAGAAATAAAGAAAAATATTTATTTGTAATAAGCAGTAATGACTTGACTAAAATATTATTGGTGTCTTAGATTTACGCGAATGTTATACATTGAAATAAAACTAATTTTTACTGATATTATCGCGGATTTGGTTATTTTATTGCATGAAGAGAATGATGAAAGTGGATGAAGCGAAAGTTGTATGTCAGGATCGAGCAAAGTGGCGATCCATAGTCTCTGCCTACCCCTATGGGATACAGGCGTGATGATTATGTATGTATGTATGGTTATTTTTTTTCATTTGTTACCTTTTTTTTCCATTACTTTACAGCTTTCGTGGTCACGGTAGTCCACCCAGTGTTTTATTTCAATACAATATTTTTGACGTAGTTACAAATAGTGCTCGTTATAAATACTGTCCACTCTGAGTATGTGCTGGAGGCACCAGCGCTGGTCTTCTGTGTGACCGTGACGTGACGTTTCAGGCGTCAAACAAACAATATGCTTTAATCAAAACCCTGTTCCAATTGAAGGGAAAGTCCATTCCCAAAAGTGAAACTATGTGGGCTATTATAACATTGAATTCAGGAATAAAACAATTACCTAGTGAATGACAACAATAAGTAACATTTAAAAAATATTCGCATTACTTATTCATTATTTAAATATTTCAAAATAATTATGATCCCACAAAATTAACAGTATGAGTAAATGCTTATAAATTATAAACAAATTTAAAATTAAAATAAATGCATTTTAAATACGATTCACAATAACAGATAATATATTATCCTATATGTATGTTGCTCCTCGGTTCAAAATAACTTCAAGCAAAGAGATACATTTTTACAAAAGCTATTGCACATAGTTAAAGCCTATACTATTGTGTTACAAACTTCATAAAACGTATTTGTACTTAAATCATTATGATTAAGGAACCAGAAATAAGAGAAAATCACTTAAATTATTGTCTATGCGATTTCTACTAATGGGGTAACAAGGGATTATTTCACAAAACTTTTCCATGTAAAAAATATCAGAATAAAAGTCCCATTGAATTAAAAGCTGGTTTTGCGCGCCGTGTGATGAAACCATTTGAAACTATGTTGGTATGTCAGCTTTTCATATATTTTCATCAATTTTAGAAATAAAACAATTGAGCTTGTCGCCCACAAAGCGATACGTTTCTTGTGAAGTAAATAGGTTGTTTGTTATTTGCAAATAATCTTCAAAAAAATTTACGCTGTGACTATTTCTGGTTAGGACACAACTTTGAAAAATTATTGAATTTTGGTGAAATACTGGACTATAAATATTATTTTCTTTCTTTTTTTCTTTCGTTATAATTATGCTATAAAAGTTATACGGTTTGTATGATATCTAAATTTACTGTTTATAAAATGTGTTGATTTAATTGAAACTTAAAAAAGGGATTATTATAATAAGATAAGAGAAAAAATATTCCAAAAAAATGGAGTAGCATTGCCTTGTCTTTACTTACTCTTATATTTACATGGAAAAATACTGTGAAACATAATTTATTGCATCGGTCAACGTTAATATTATGTGCGTTTTATAAGACTTACAAGATTACATTATTACTCAGACCAGATTCTTTACAATATTTATATTTATAGTAAGATACACTTAACACTAAGCATCGCGAAGTATATACAGATTTACATAATAACTCAACACTGGAATATAACAACATGGCTAATGCAACTGCTTAAATAATTGCAACTGCACTATTAAGAAGTGTGCTAACAATTAAGAAATACAGTAAAGCAAACAGGATTTAAAATACTAATAAAATATACTTAAATGCGAGGTTTTTATCTTACGCTCAAATTACTGAAACAATTATAAACAGGCCAGTCCAAAATTAACCTCTTCATGAATACGACATTGTAGATTTTCAGCAACCCCTTTCCAAAAGACATGTAGAAGAGAAGAAAACGTTCATGGAAGTTCGTTCTTCTTTTAACTTATACTTCTGTGATTTGTGAAATTCTTCGGAACATCATTAAACGAAGGCACTGGCAAGCCAAGTTCTAAAATTCTATATAGACTTCCTGCACTCCTTGAAAACAATAAGCACTTAAACCTAACCAAACCACTGTCAAAACGAAACTCGGTAACCAAGTCCACTCTGCACTAAAAGAGTACCAACATAACAAACGTACATAGTTTGTATCAAAGCAGTGCTACCAACACCAGAGAGTATATTAGGCCGGCTGTGTAACTCGCGCGGCCTTGCGATGCCTAGGTCTTCTTCGCAGCGGGTCTACGCAGAAGATGTAGGGGATCTCGTCGGTATCGTGCGAAGAGCTCTCGCTTGAAGGTCTCGAAGTGTTTTCTGTTCTTCTCGTTCTGTTTTTCCCGCCAGAGGGGGCGGTTGCGCCGAGCCTGTAGCCCCCAGTGGATTGTGAAGATGGGGGAAAGGACTCGAAACTGGTAGCCGATGAGGAAAATTTCGTAGACCTGTGGGGGATTGGACTTATTAGTATGGAATAAAAAAATATGTTGCAATTTGTGTTTACGAATATTTTTAAGAACTTAAATTTAGTTGAGGTAACACAGACGAAATTGTAAATAATATTTATTACAAGTCACAAACTGGTGAATTATTAAGGAAAATCTACCCAAATGGGAAAAACATCGTCATTGACATTCGTATTTTTATGCAATAAGAAAAAATATATGATCAACACGAAAATACTAGAATAACACAAGAAAACACAGTTTAATTATTTTACTAAAATATATTTTAATGGTACAAAATAGTAAATTTAATTTATCCTAATAATACACACGATAAAAATATCCAAACCAAGAACAAAACATTCAGTCAAAATAATAAATATTAAATATAATATCTTAACACTAAAACATAAACTATTATAAAATCTTCAATAAATACATGACGATACTCATTGTTTCTTTATTTATTTATCATATGCATTGGATATTTACTCATGTCTTAATAAAAAATAATCATTAAGCTATACAATCAAATATTAAAAATACGCTCTTCCGGCATATCACATAATAATATGTATATATCAGGTAAAGTTCTTCTTTTAAAAACATCCATTTCATCATCGACATTCTTGAAGTTAAATCTCAAACTCCAGTGTTGTCTGTGATCCAATTTCTAAGAGCTGCAGTATTAGTGAAGACAGTGGGTGATAGGGGCAACGCACAGCCTCTTGCAAATGACACGATGCCGAAAGCAGTTCCTCTGAATACCGCAGGACCGCCTGAATCACCCTGGGAACAACAAAAGAATGCATTTTCATATTTTACAGAAGAGATGAAGACACCGTGCAACCTCATTAGGTTGCACGATGCATTTATGTAGAGCAAATTTTGTGCTTCCTTCGGATATCCTTCCTTAATTTTTGTCTTGTAAAACGGATTTTAAACAAGAGTTGTCGATAATATAACTACCAGTACACAAATCAGGAATAGTTCAAAACTGAATTAGCTTAATATTTCACAAATACAGTTGACAAGCCAAAGCCTAATCGATGTTACCTAACAGAACTAAATCTGTTTCAGATCCGTAGGCATATATTTACATACATACATAAACATACATAAACTCACGCCTTTATCCTAGAAGGGGTAGGCAGAGGCGCCACCAGGACACCCATATTTCGCCTTGTATGTTCCGTCCCATGATGTGATAGGTGGCGAGCCTATCGCCATATCGGGCACAAATTCCTGACCCCGGGCTGATAATGAATAGAAAAATCCAATATCACTTTGCCCGACCCGGGATTCGAACCCGAGACCTCAGCTTTGTAACCGTACCGTAGTACAACTACGCCACCGAGGCAGTCCACTATACACATATATTTACATAACAATGCAATAATTCAATAATACAGTAGGTAACAAAATTCCAGCTGATAAATCTAATACCTTTTTAACTCTTAGAACTACCCAAACCATTCTGATCATAATGTTAAAACTACTCTCACCTGACAAGAAGACACACCGCCAATAAGGAAGTGTCCTCCACAGAACATGTTGTTGGTAAGAGCATCTCCGTACGACAGACGACAGAGCCAGTGCGGAACCACTGGAACCTGGGCTTCCATCATCGTGCGAGGAATGCGACGGCTTCCAGGCTAAATATAAAATAATAGACGTAAAATATAACTATGGTCTTATAAATTTAACAGAAGAAAAAAGAAAGTCTAATGAAACAAATATTGCAGTTGTTTTGGTTAACAATTCTTGAAAATTGGTATTTGATTCCTGATTTCATTTGTAAATATTTGAAAGTAAAAGAATCGATTTTTTTAGAAAAATAAATCGATTTCGTTAATAAAACAAAAATATTGTTATAGCGTTAGTGAAAAATTGATTGACTGTTATCTTAGTGAAGTTTTCAATTAGAGCGTCGAAAGGTAAACCTATAAACATGCCTATAGAAATAGATCATGCCACAATCTCGAATGAAGAAATCCTAGCGCTACTAAATCTTAATATATAATTTTTTAATTTTACCAACATAAAAGATTACTCAGCACAACTTAAAATTGATCTAAAAAAATTCCATTTAAAGTCATAATTCTTTAACTAAGCCATTACTCACTGCGGTAAGTCCCCAGCCAGTAACAGTAAGCCTTACAAGAGGCACGGCTTGTCCTGTCTGAGGCAGCCTTATCGGCCTTATGTTGGCATTAATAGTGAGAGGCTGGGCAAGTCTCAAGGCCGCGATGTCGTTGTCGAACTGCGGCTGTCCGTATTGAGGGTGCACGGTGATGTTGGAGACTCGGACTATCCTCCCGCCTGAGTCGCGACGAGTGCTGCCGACACGAAGACGGACGCCGCTTGGGGAGACGCTAAAAGACGTACATACATAAACGTCACGCCTGTATCCAATAGGTCAATTTTATTTCCAAATCCTCATATTAATTTAACTTTGTGATTGATTTCGTTGCGGGTTAAAGATAAATTAGACATTTCCGGAGACTCGCTGAGCTTCAATGGTCAGTGTCATTAAAATGGGTGCCGCTGTTGATCCTGGCTTAGGAGTAGCAGTGGTGGGTGTGACAGTCTCCAAGGTCAATCAAGACTATGGATCTCCACTTTGCTCAATGCTGACATACTGCTTTCGCTTCGTCCACTTTCATCAATCTCTTTATGTAATCCCGTCGATACAGAGTACTTTGACCTAAAGCTTGTCTAGGGTGCCATCGACAAAAAAAGACAAGATAACTTAATAATATTTACTGGCGTAACACCAGCTGTGATAATACCGGTGGATTCAAAACTTATAGAGACGTTTGTTTTATATTCTTGAGTAACAACTCTTTAATTATTTCTTGTGGGTGAAACACCGGCTGTAAAACTACAGGTAGATTCTATCATAAAAGAAAGAAGTATTTTATAATCTGGCACAGTAAAGCGACTGCAAATAATGCAATAAAATACCAAAAATGAGTATATTTTGATAGCTGACACAATTATAGTGGTCTGTTGGAAATTGTCTGTATAAAATTTTACCCATGTAAGCGCCACTTATTTTGGGTGTACCTTTGTGAATCCGAAAAAACTGTCGCATTTTCTTTTCACAACACAAAGCAAATATTTGGGTTTATGGTTACGAGTTACGACCTACGTTGGCCGCGTACCTTCAAACGAAACGCTATAATTTATCCAATAAAAAAAATTATATAACACATCCCAATTTTCAAAGGTATCAAATCAACACTATGTTAGGACCAGATTGACAAAACATTCTCAGAAAGTATAATATGTAAAACTGCAATTATTGACGACTGTAACTAGAGTTCTAAAATAAGCCGTAACTGCCAGTTTATGCGCTCGTTAACTGCGCGCCAGCTGTTATTAACGTGTCAATATTTTTACACGGCGCGTCGGATCAAGTCACTTTTATTTTAGATCGACTTTTATGTTCTTGTAATTGTTTTTGAGTTCTAAAAATATTTTATTCTCATATTTTTGGTGGCAAGATAATCGTTTGCATCCGAATAACGGCTAAAGATTACCGTACCCAAGGTATAAAATTTGCAACAGATACCAAATATATCGGACTATATACACTTAATTGCATGAACGTGCTGTTTCTTTCTAACTTGCCTTAATCCCAGCCGGTATCCCATTGTCTTCAATGTTGCTCCACTTTTGGGAATCCCAATTTAAAGACCATTGGCTCTTATATCTTTCTGGAAGACATCGAGCCAGCGCTTTTTGTCTAAAATGCGCCTCCCTGAAGTAAGTCTTTACCCCAGGGGTTTGAGCCAGTTACAACGAGGCAAAGGAATATGTTTATGGTTAAAATAATTATAAGACAGTAAACTAAAAATCTCCAACAATTAACTAAATTGTCTCTTTATCTTCTTCTGACTTTAGCGACTCAGCACCCAATACAATAAACAAACAGATACAAAAGATTGTTTCACTTACTTCTGCACACAATGAGCAGCAGTCAGCACATAATCCCTGCTAATAATGAATCCACCACAAAATGAATTGCCATTCAGTACCATGGACACTTGGTAAGGGTGTCTGTTGACGGAGCTAGGTCTCCCGCCAATGATCTGGCCGCTCAGCTCAGGACATGCTGCCTCCAGCTCTATATCCTGAAGCTCTTGCTCATTGGGAGTGTCCTGGGCATCCTGGTCGTTTGAACAGCAATCTCCGTCTACTGCTTCTTGGAGATCTAAAAGAAGTATGTTGCGTAGAAGATACATGTGTTTGACGATGGTCTAACAATCAAAGGTCGATAGATGAGGTAAAAGCTCAAAGTTTTAAATTTAGAAGCATGAAATTTTACACACAAGTTATGTACTATTTTATATACTATGTAGCTTTAAAATAGTGTACGTATACCTAAGATAAAGGAGGGAATGATTGTTTGTATGGAACATTTTTACTTCAATTCGTTCTTGCGATGTTCCCAAATGACTTTACTAATAGGCATTTAGCTGTTCCCTAACAAAGAATACACTTTAGACGAAAATTATTCCTACTGTAAAATCTACTATTAAAGTACTCGCATATTCCGTAGTTTCTTTATAAAGCGTAAAACATTTCACCACATCCAAGAACAAAGAAGAAGGTTGCAAATCAGCTTTCAACTTGCTAGGTCTTACTACATAAGACTCCTTTTGTTATTTGTATAAAAAAAGTAGCATTGAGGCAATTTTTTTCTGGTCTTCGCAGGCAGACGAGCATGCGGCCGGCCTGATGGTAAGCGGACACCGCTGCCCATGGACCTTCGCAGTTAAAGGGGTCCAGCAAAACTAAGTCGCTGTCTACCGTAAGGAAAGATCTCTCTTTAAGCCTCGCTTAAAGAACAGGATCTAGCGCTCAGGCATCAAATAAACAAACACAACTTAACTGTTATCAAAAACACAAAATTATAGCAAATACCTATTCCTAATTACTTGAATTACAATATACATATAAGGCATCTTTTTATTGCCCAAACCAGCGCGGCGCTTGGTAAGCGCAATCAAAATTTAGACTATGCGCTCCCATTCGTAAAGGAGTTCCGTGCCCTGTAGCGGGACATATATGATCTGGATTATAATTAATGGAATGAAATATTACTTACCGACAACAGCAAAGCACAGTAACAGCAGACACCAGGACCAGGTAATCCGAGTCATGATGACAATTAGTCAGTCAGACGGCGGTCAGACAAATAGCCTCAGAGGCGAGCCGCGCCCGCGCCGCCGACTATGTCCTAATTTTACTGATTATTGCCAAATCGACCGCAATAGATTAATTTCACACGCCCCGAGTCATGGCCGCGGTGCCGCGACCTTTTTAGAGTTTCTTAGGCGTAAATTGAAATTAAAAAACCATTATATATACATGCATTTTGTAAATTTGTTAATAAGTAGTACATATTTGTAAATCTGTTAAAAAATGATCCATTCTGGATTCAAACTCGCATCACTCCAACGCTCTTATTACAATAATACGAATAAACTATTGAGCTAATCTTAAAATAACCATCAGGCGAGCAATTCCGCGTGCAAAACTATAAATAAATACGGAACCCAGGGCGCAGGTCGCCGCGCGCACGTAATCCATTACATCTCGAAGTGACATTGCGATTCTGTACCGCGGGACGGGAAAAGGTTTTTTAGAGATAATACTTCCAATGTCATGCCGATTTTTTGTAGGAGCAAGCTTATGGAAAGTTATCACTGTTTATTAACACCTAGAATTATTGAATAACAAGTTGATGGCTTTTGAGAATATTTTGAAAATAGAATGGGGGTGGGTGTTATTACTGCAGCAATCTTACTAGAAGTGCGTGGTGGCCTATTGGTAACGGACCAGACGCGGCTGCCTACATGTCCACGGTGGTCGCGGGTTTAAATCCCAGGGCACACCTCTGACTTTTCGGAGTTATGTGTGTATTGATAGTCAATCACCACGCACTTTAACGGTGAAGGAAAACATCGTGAGGAAACCTGCATACCGTAGCAATTTTAAAGAATTTCTACGGTATGTAAGTCCGCCAACCCGCACTAGGCCAGCGTGGTGGACTATATGGCCTAACCACTCTCAATCGATTCCCTCGATTGTAGAGTAGGCCCGTGCCCTGCAGTGGGACGTATATGGGCTGATATATATATATATAATCTTACTAGACGAAAAACGATGGCAAAGCCTCTGAATTCCCATACTATAAGTTAGTGATTCGCCTTTGGTTGGGCTAACTTCTTAATGTTATAGTGATGACTACAGAGTAGCTCATGATTTTTTACAAGTTTTGAAAATACACAAATGTTTAAATATACAACAATCTATAGATACAGGCCACATACAGGTTTTGACAGCCTCCGTGGCGCAGGTGGTTGGACGCCGGCTGTGAAACGAGAGGCCGCGGGTTCGATCCCCGCACCGAGACAAATTTTTGTGTGGCCCACGAGTATTTATCTCGGGTCTGGGTGTTTATGAGACCGAAAAGTCTCTCGTAGCTTCTGATACCCACGACACAAGACTTAATTGATCTTAGTGTGGGGACAGGACTATGTATGTGAATGTTGGGTGTATTTATTCATTTATTATTATGGTAGTCTCAGATCACAAAAAATTGCCACTGAACAGAAAAAAGGGATTACATAAAATCCCATTAAGACTAGATATAAATGAGTTCTCTTTAACATTCCTGCTCCGTTAGCGTAAAATAAAAATGGTACAAACAAACAGACAAGTGAGCGGTGCGGGAGCATTTCTATAATTACTGGTTGGCGTGCCGCGAAACACTAAAATTAGATTAACTGTTTTTAATGCTGGCAAAAATATTTGTAAACACTGCATGGAATTTTCCTACTTATTTCTCATGCTAGGCAGATTAATCCATTTATTTTGTGTGTAAATGTAACTCCGATCTCCCGAAAGGATGTCAGGAAGACAGCGAGTCAAAAATACGAGCAAATCATTCTACAATATATGTAAGTAGGCTGGCCCGGCTCTGCCCAGGTGCAAATACTTATTGAGTCATTTCCACATCAGCAGCATGTTATTTACCGTACTGTTTTATTTACATTCAAACTCAACGCTGTCCTCTGTTCTGCTTTTCCCGTCCCGTCCAGTTATATCCCGCACTGTCCCGTCTCATTCTCACTCAAGGCATGTAATCTTGCCCCATCTTGCCCTTTCGAGTTTCAAAAAGTAACAAATATATTTGAATTCTTTACTCGTCCCACAGTAACTATACATTTTTAGGAATAAAAAGTAGCTTATGTGTTAATCCAGGGTGTCAGCTACCTCCATACCAAAGCGAAATTGGATCAGCCGTTTCCGAGATTAGCGTGCACAAAGACAAAGAGACAAAAAAAAACAAAAATCATTGTTTTGGGTTCTATTACAACAAACCCCCCATATTAGTTTTTCTCATTTCTCTTCCAAGTGCAGAAATCGATCAGTTACGAATTTATTAAATTTGTAGATGTACCTACAGATAATATACAAGGGCATTCAAATGAAGACTGTAGACATAACTTTAAAAAATCAAACGTCCTAGCTCATGCTCTGATTGTATTCGGATAGGCTTATTCGGATTTATAATGATTATTTTATTTTCATTTTCTATTTGTAATACAACCTAATGTCCTCATCGTAAGATACTATGGTAAGAAATATTTTAGGGGTTGTAGGTCTAACGCCTCGATCCAACAAACATTTTACAATCATAAATACATTTGTCTCGTTGCTGTGAACGACGTTTACTTTTTTTTTTAAACACCGCAGAGACTGCCAACATTTTGCAGTCCTTATCTACTAGATTGAAACAAATTTTGTCAATCACAAAACCATATCTCTGGTGGACAAATGTCATGGCTTCTTGTTCCATGATCTGCGAGGAAAAAAATATTAATAGGCACGCCATATTTCGTTATCTATTGGATCAAGAGCAATGCCCTTCGAAGGGCTGATGATGATGATGATACTGAATACGCATCGTAACATATTATAATATTTATTATTTTGATTAATTTATTATTTAGTCTAATCTTTAGTTTTTGGTCTAAAGTCCCTCCTTATTAATCAAATACTATAACTTTCAATATCTAATTTTCTTCAAGAGCATATCAAATGGCCAATGACCTGATGACTCACTGGTTCGGTGCGACGACCTTCAAACGCTGGTAGACCATAACAAACGATGTTATTTATTACGAAATCACTCAATTACTGTTTGCATTGGTAATTTACTTTATTCTTTTTGTACACTAAATAAATCTTAATAACTAAACGAATATTTAATATGAATGTACAAATGGCGGTCGTATCGCTCGAGGCAATCTCTTACCGACTACCATGACATTAACACTTAACATTTCAGGGTCGAATATTAAAAAGTTTTCAAACAGTAGGTGACAAGCGTGATTGGGAAAAGGAAACTCATGTTCAACCCTTGCGCCGAGACAAAGAGTTTCAGTATGTACATATATGGATGCCGGGACTCCATATTGGAGTCTGAAAAGCCATATCACAACTGGTTAATGTTAGTATGGAATCAGGAATGGATAAACGGCTACTGGATTATTGTCCACTTCGGCTACTGGATGTGTTTAACAATATTTATCATAAGCTTATTTATTTTTGGCACATCTTAAAATTACTTGCTCTACAAATTTTAAAAGCTCGAAGTAAACCGGGCAATAATTCCCGTGTGCGACGCCATGAAACGTCCAAGCTGTACTTTCTGCCAAGATCTGGATTTTGGATAAGAATTTGAAGAGCTCAATATTTAATTAGACAATTCTAGAGTTACCTTTCTCTTCTCTTTTCTAAATATCGATTTTTCTTTTGACAACTAAAGAATTTTCCTTGTAAATGTTCGCGAATTCTTTACAGAAATTCTTTATTGTGGAAATTTTCACCGTGATTTAAAAACATCAATATTGACTAGTGCATTAACTTCTAAACTGTAGTAAAACTATGCAGCGCATACCTTACTAAAAATATTTATGATCATATGCATCGTAAATCATCATATTTTTACTAATAGCATATTGGCGCGGCTTCGCCCGTAGATAAAATTTAATATTAAATATTATTAAAAAATTATACACATTGAGTTTCTCTCTTTCACCTTTCTTGTGTCACACTAATAAAGCACGTTAGCTACTTTATATTTTCGTCATACAAATATGTTTACCCAGTGACGTCACTTTCGTATTTAAATTATTCTCTTGTATAAGTTTAGTTCAATTGTAATTCTTGTAAGTAGCAGACTTACGGCCTTATTCATAGACGGTTTTAAAACCTATTTTAGTTATCGAATGTTTTGTCGCTTTCGAACGACTTTTGAATTAGATTTGAGCAAAGAAGATAACACATTCGATGAGTAAAACTAAAATGGGTTTTGAAACTGTCTATAAATAAGGCCATTAGTAGTTAGTACTGAGACCGTTGTTAAACAATATTTGTGAGTTAAATTGTAACAGTCACTGAGCGGATGACTTATACCTCAGTCCGCCTCGTGACCACGAAAGCTGTAAAGCAATTGAAACGACAGAAAGTTAAAAAATGTAAAAATTTAACCAAATCGCGATAAAATCCGTAAAAAATAGTTTTATTTCAATATTTGTAATCATTATCTTGTATCGAAAAATAAATAATAAATGTACTGAAATGTAAATAATCCAAGACGCTATAGTCAACAATAAAAATGTCTTCTCAATGCGATTAATGATGTACGAAAGCATCTTAGACGAACGAACAGCATTCAGAGATTTTTTAAATATAGTATGTGACTAGCTTTCTTTCGCGACTACGTCTGCATAAAATGACATTCCAAATCTACCCATGGAAATCGTCTTATTTCCTTACAAAAGTACACTTACTTATAGAAGTATACTGAAAATCTCGGCTGGACTGCCTTGGTGCGCAGTTATGCTAGGGTATGATTGCAAAGCTGAGCTCTCGGATTCGAGTCCTCGGTCGGGCAAGGAAATATTGGATTTTCTATTCATTATCAGCCCGGAGTCAGGAATGTGTGCCCGATTTGGCGATAGGCTCGCCCCCTATCACATCATAGGACGGAAAATACAAGGCGAGAAGTGGGTGCCCTAATTGCACCTCTGTCTACCCCTTCTGGGAAAAAAACGTGAGTTTATGTATGTATGTGAAAATCTCTTGGCGTCTCATGAATTATATCCAAAAAATCATCAAAATTAGGACAAACCCAAAAATAAACAGACATACTTGCGCACATACAATATTAGTATTATATTAGAAAATGTTTCTGTCTGTGCACCCCGCTCTAAGTCGTGAAGGCGCGGCCATTCGCGTGAAAAAGTGGCGAAGGCGATCGTATCTCACAAGCGAGTGGAAATAGCTCGGCGTTATGAAAATACATTACTAGATATATTTCTGTACGGGCGTGAAACGCGATACGCGCGGAATGCGGCCACGCTGACACCAGCGGACTAGACTGGTCTATTTAATAATAATAATAAATACATCCAACAGTCACATTCATAGTCCCGACTCCACAGTTATATCGGTTCTTATGTCATGAGTATCAGAACTACGAGAAACATTTCGGTCTCGCAAACCAAACCTGAAACTAATATTTGATTATATTTATCGTTTTCATCATAATAATCATCACCTGCTTTTATCGACCCATATATATGTTTAATCAATATTAACCCATTGCTGAGTACACTCAAGGCCCATATACCTACACTCATTACTGATCACGAGACTTCTCATGGAGTATTGTTAAGAGAGCTTAGCTTACAAAATCAACTTTGCAGTCCTATTGCGATTTGCGGGTTGGCATATTGTTGGCATAAAGTTATTTAAATTATCAATAATAATTGTTAAGTCAATTATTGGAAAGCTTATGAGATAGATAACATAAAGTCCTAGATTCGTATGGTATGTGGTAATCTTTGGGTATTTCTCTTCAAAAAAGAAGGCAAAAATTGGAAGGTTTACTAAATAAAATTGGCAAAATTATTACCGACCATAGCTGCTTTTGAATCCAAGAATTATATTTAAAATGGCATCAACCAAATTAGCTTTATAGCTGCAGCAATAGTTAAAAAATATTTTTATTTATGTCTAGACAAGGTTTCAATTTCTATCTCCCAATTATACTGAAATAAAATGCAATCACAAAATTGCTAAAGTATGACGATGTAGATTAAAGTTTTTGTCGTCATTTACCAGGAGGCATAACGTTACCTTCAGTTTGGTGTCGCTTTTATTTTTGTTTTAATCCAATTATAGTTACTAATGAAAAAGTTAATTTAAGAAACTTAAATCCAATTGAAAATAAGCAGAAAATTGTGCATTTATTTTAAATGTCTACAATCAAATTGAACTAAACAAATCTAATAAATTTTGGTCACGCTTTAAAGCAGTGAAATGCACGATCTCATGCGTTGTATCACATTTTACGTAATTGAATGCAAAATAAAACACAGTCTTTTAGAAATCAAATAACTTATTATAAATAATCAGACTCATCCAATTAAACGTCATATTTACTATAAAAAAAACATAATTAAATCTACAAAAAGGTCACACAAAAAGCAAAAGTCAGCACCAAAACTAGTGCTTTAAAACGATTTTTTATCAAGCTCGGACGTGTCCAGTAATTGCTTACATCGAAATTTATAGATGCAACCATCGAATATATTGTAACAATGTTTCGCTAGATTAATGAGTTTAATCTCGATTGCACGAGAAATAAAAAGCGAAGCGATAAATCTACCGCTGGCGAGATCGGAGCAGCGCGGCGCGGGCGAAATTTTGTATCGAAATCTGTATGGCGGGTGCCTGGTACACAAGACCGACCAAATGAGTTCATTCGTTTAACTGGATTGTGGTAAATGCCTGTTTTGTGTAAGGCAGCGGTTTGAAAGGCCTTTGTACTGGTGCCTATTGTTTTATGATGACTGGTTACTGCAATGCTGGAGTTGTGATTTCGTTGTGCAATTTGGAAGTGTAGGTATTTACTACGGGAATTGTAATGTGTTATCAAAGGGAGGAATTTAATTGGTGGAGTTTTCAACTTTGACTGAAATAAAATATAGACCCAAAGAATACGAGACGTATACATCAGTTTATAATAGTCACCATTGTGTGCCTTAAATTAAAGGTGATACTACTAATATCAGTATTTTAGTTTCGCGTGGACCATCTCTTGCCTTTATCCCTTAAAGAGCACACGAAGTCTAATGATACCAAAGATTTAAATGTAGCTTGTGTAATGCTCATAATATATTAATTTAAGCTATCAATAAACATCACCATAGTGTAACACGTTACCAAATTATTTTCATTGGTTCCTATTACTTTCAAAATGCTTTATCAGCAAAATAAATTCCAAACAGAAACGGGACTTTTCCAAACCCGTTTCGGTGGACAGGGCTTACCCACATGTCCATCGTGTGGACATTTGCCAAACTGTACTTGGCAGGGCAGTTCAGGAATCTATCAGTACTGCGTGGTGTAGCGGTCGGCGAGAGACGCATGTCGCCGTCACAGACACGCTCCATGCTCATCAATTTGATACTATGATGTACTGTTTGCGTTACTGGCTAGTTGATCATTAGTCGTAAAATCTACTTGAGAAGTGGAGATAGATTTGACATCTTATTGTAAAGGAGGAACATTATCTATTACATATTCTTTACTGTCATCCTAAATGTCGTTGTGTTGGTATAAAATTATTGAGCTTATAACTTTTATTTTTCAGTATCCTGAATAGTCAGGGTAAGTTGATTTAAATTAAACCTTAAATTAGACTGACACAGTTAAAATGTTAGCTTTGTTATCTGTTGCTATGTTAATTATTTTTCTTCTTTTTCCACGACAGGTTACCTAAATAGAGCACTGAAGTTTTCTAGGAAACTGTCAAATGCCTGCGAAATAAGGTTATTCTAACTCTCAGAATAACATAACAGATTTCAGAATCGGTAGGAATTCATCAGAGATAGACATTCTTGTACGTTACTTACGCAATTTAATTATAAATATACGCTGAGTTTTTTTTTTACTAGTTAAAGGCTATTAAAGCTAATTAAGAACCTTGTGTATTAATAAACTCTATAAAAACATTTCCTTACAAAATAGACTTGATTAACTTCCCATGAGAATTCCAGCAAAATTCTAGACAATATAGCCTAGATCTTCCGATATACTCGTAGTCGGTGTGATAGTAAGGGGATAGTTACTATCAAAACACGTGTCTTGGCAAATAATATCGAGTGCAGTGGATACTTATTCAATAACGTTATTACTGTTATTATCAAGTGCTTTCAACGACATTTCGTTGCCAATGTATTATAATGTACGGGGACGATTGCCAAGGTTACTATCATCATCAATTTACGTCCAATTCAATCACTTTTAATATACTTAACATCGTTTCACCACATTGATCGATTTCTTCATTGATTGACATGTAATTATATTTATATATCCGGTATCACAGAGATTTTAACAACATTTTCTAAATGCAAAGTTCACCATCCTGCACTAGGTCAAAGTGGTGAATTATATCCTAACCCCTCGCAGTCGAACTCTCGGTCGTAGAGGAGTACCGTGCTCGGTAGGATGTGGTTTTTGTTTTATACAGTTCAGTACAATACAGATATTACTTTGTGAATCATTTTTGAAGAACCTATTTATTTTATTTTTCTGAGAATTCCACGGTTATTCTACTGAAATCAACATAAAAAATATTCAGCAGTTAAACTTGAATGAAATACATATTTCCATTCATAAATATTTACCTCTAATTGTTTTTTAGGAGATAAAAGTACGACAGTACTCTAACATAGTTACAACATGACTCTACTTTTTAAAATGCATTTAATTTCGGCAAATTTTCTAAGAAAAGTATCTCATATTTAATCAGCTATATCAATTATGTTATGTGTTATTACTGATTATGTTGCAGGTTGTTTTGTACAAACAAATAAATATTAACTTTATGCATGTACCATATCATAAAAGAGCGTAATATTTTAGCACTCTATGTAAATTAAACTAAGGCCAGTATAAAGTATTCCACGGCTCCTCCTAACAACGCTGCTATTTTCAATAGGCGATCAAACAAGAGCATGTCAAACAAGCGTAAGGTCGGAAACGGAGGCGGGCAATGGTGTAATGGTCGGTAAACATCGAACACCTAAACACGGCGTGTTTCCACTGACGTCAACGGATGGACTGGGGTTAGGCGGCGCACACAAAATATCTTCAAATTATCAAATAATAACGTTGTGATTATTTCTCACTTTCTTTACCCATATAATTTTATTAGCGTATCTACCTTCCTCTGGTATTATGACTAATGTCTTATGAGTATGAATGGGCTTCGCCGAACATTTACGACCAGATGAGCAGTCATTTGTTTTCAGAATCTATGCTACTCATTATATCTTCAGCCCATCCCAAATTCAAATGACATTAGCACATCGTGGTTATGATATTTACGGCTTAATTATTCAGCTTATGACACTACAACCAGAAATTTCAGGTAATTATGCAATTTTGAA
Organism: Deilephila porcellus; assembly: GCA_905220455.2. Lineage (NCBI taxonomy): Eukaryota > Metazoa > Arthropoda > Insecta > Lepidoptera > Sphingidae > Deilephila > Deilephila porcellus. Next base: position 14,969,697 of record LR999977.1, on the reverse strand, counting down.
AAAATCATGTTATGTCCCTAACAGAATCCAGAACACACAGGCAATTTTTTTTTATTGCTTTAATTGGCGAGACGAACATGCCATTGACCTGATGGCAAGCGATACCACCGCTCATGACAGTAGCAAAACCAAACAACAACACGAATTACAAAGCAATACTTGACATTCCACTGTTCTCGCCATTTAGAGACATAAGTCAGTCTCATCCAGTAGTTACTCTGGCTACAATGGCCTTCAAACCGGAACACAACAGCGTATTTACTCTGCTATTTGGCGGGAGAAATAGACATTGCCGTGGTGCCTACCCAGGCGGCCTCTCACATATGAGACCTAACCATATGCCTACTTCAGCTAAACCACTTATGTGGAGACAGAATATAATATATCAATATACCGGGTATATCAACACTGCAACCGATAACGAAGCCAGGTGGTAGTTTTAGTAGCTTTAGACAGCTTTTTTACAACATTTTAAATATCATCGCGTTTGGGTGCTAAATACCTAGTTTTTGAGAAAAAAGGAATCTAAACCCTGACGTAGCATTGGGTCTTTAAAAGTAAAAAGGTGTACATCATTATTTTAAGAAAACTATGTATTTATCACCCAAATAGGGCGACAAGTAAAAATTTTCAAAAAAAAAATTACGGATTTTATTTGCGAAATTTTTAGTTGCTTTGTGTCTGAAGTCACTTATACTACCACCTGGCTTCGTTTTCGGTCGCAGTCTTGATATACCCGGTATATTTAAAGAAATTAAATTAAAAAAGATTTTGCGTGTGATCGCCTCCTTACCTCCGGCCCCTACACTCAACACCAGGCGGGGCGGCGCGGGCGTTTGTTTCGCTAATAATATTTGTTATTACGTGTTCGAGGAGACATTAACGACGCCGTGATATATTTGCCTGATACTGCACACACAGTACACAATACACGTGGGCTACAACACACCGCAAACGGGATTCTTGTCGATGTATTATTTATATTTAAATTGTATGGCAACTCAAGGTTATTTAGGAAATTCATCCAAAAGATGTATTATGACGTTTTTAGATCGATAAGAATACTCGCCTTTGGATAATTTATTTGGATTACACAGTACTTTTAACTATTTTTCATCGCTTGTGTTTTAGGGGTATGATAGTTTCATCGTTATTTGTTGTGAGTGAGCGTATGGGGTGGCTTAAACGGCAAAGGGGTGGGGTTTAGCGATTTAATATTTCAACCATTAGGTGGTTTGTCGTCACTTCGTCATTATTATAGTTTAGTTAAGTTTTTGGGGCCCATTTACCTAAGCTTCAGTTAACCGAATATTTACCGATAATACATATTATATTCGTGTCGGTGCCGGAATCGAATTAACGGACGGCTGGCTTCAACGTCTAGGTCCAAGTTTGATTCGATAAAACAATGCTGGCCCCAATGTTGGTGAATGCCATTTCCAAGTCCAATTGTTGGACGAATAAGGTGTGATCAATGTGTAGAGCCAGAGTAGAAATTGTAACAGTGTCTCAGGTTTACAGTTTGCTAGAATGCATTAACATAAAAAGCTAATACAAAGATGAATGAAATGCGAACACGGTTACTGGTATAAAAAACTATAAAGAACATTAATACGTCCTGTTTCAAATATATTGCTAGCGGTCTGCTAGCAACAGTAACACACTTTCATTTTGAGGTTAAGTTCGCAAGAATTTATTACCGGTCAAATAATTAAGTTAAAATGGCGCTGATAACAGTATAATTGATGAAATATTATTATAATATTGATAAAAATGAGAGTAATTTAATGTTGTTATCGACTAATTAAAATACTAATTGGTTAGTTAATATTTTTATCGTGTTGTATGCGATAATAATATATTAATAATACATATTACCATGATTTCTGTTATCAATTAATCTTTAAAACGTTCATTGCATTTCCATATGTATTAGAGAATCTGAGAAATTATACAACAACTAAATTATTTTGCAGAAGTCTCCGATATGTTAATGTCCTCCCGAAATATTCTATCACTATTAAACCAATTATCATCAACTATAGTTGGTTAAACTCCGGCTATGAAACAGGAAGCCGCAGGTTCCATACCCGCACCGAATAAAACGTTTGTGAGGCCCAAAAGTTTTTGTCTCGGTTCTGGGTGTTTGACGTTTGTGAGACCGAAAAGTCTTTCGTAGTTTTGTAGATCAGACGACACAAGACTTAACTGATCTTAATGTGGGGTCAGGACTATGTACCTATGTAACTGTTGTGTATTTATTTATTTATAACACTCATATAACTTCCAGAAAGGGGATGTGTGTGTAGTCGACCAAACAAAAAGCATAAATAGTTATGTCGGTTCTAGGCCTTTGTAAAATCTAAAATATCGCTCGTGCTTTATGATTAGAAAATGGATTACCTGACATAGGCAGCCCAACAAAAGAGTGGTCGTAGGCTGCCGCCTACGGCCTCGTGAGTCAAGGAGTATCACAACTTAAGCCTTAAAGAGCTTAAATATAATATAAATAACCATAAGACTGATTGAACTAGAAAACATCCTTTGGAACTACTAGGGACTCTAAAGGGGGGTAAAATGAATCTCTCCCACATAAAACTTGGAGTTGCTCTACCACAGCAGCTAGATCTGGAATGTAAATGGTTTTCAATTTCATAGTTCCCAATTCATAGTTTTACTGGTAGTAGATCTCTCAAATGTAAGAGGTCGCCTGGGTAGGTACCACAACAATGTCTATTTCTCCCGCCAAACAGCAGCGAAATGCAATGTTGTGTTTCGGTTTGAAGGACATTGTAGCCAGAGTAACTACTGGGCATAATGAGAATTAACAGCTTATGTCTCAAGATTGCGATCGCAGTGGAATGACAAGCATTGCTTTGTAATTCGGGGTGTTGTTTGGTTTTGCTACTGGCTATGAGCGATCATATCGCTTACCATCAGGCGAATGGCATGCTCGTCTCGCCAGTCATCGGACCAAAAGTACAATATACAGTTTCAGAAAACCATGACGCTTATAAAATACTATTAAAACATCAAATAATTATTTACGACCAGCAACGTCAAATGTAACCATGGTGTCGCGGGATCCATAATTCGTTGGTTCGACCTCATTCCGCGCGTTCACGGACGACGCGCTGGCAAGCTGCCACGGTCACCTGACACTCTCCAATCACTCAAACACGCTAACGTCTGGATCGAGTATATTACATTTGGCCGACATAGCTGTTACAACTAATGAGGGATCCCTGTTGATTAATATTTCTTCTTGGACATGCTCTTTGTGTTTGAGGTATTCGCTTTATAAGTGGAAAGCTATTAACGCAGTATTAACTAAAGCTTAATAGGGCAGATTATATTCTTTTGTCAACAGATTTCATTTAAGCTCATTATAATACAATACGATGACAAAAAATAAGATGCGTTGCTATGTAGCGATCGAAAAAACCAAAATGACAAGTTGTCGATCCTAAACCTAGGTAATCTTCAAATGAAATCTAACGGTAAGAGTATGCTACCTTTACGGTACCTCTGTCATCTGACGATGTCTATACAGTGAATGACTATGACGTATAAATAATAAACTATAAACTTACCATTATAACTTTTCAGTCTTCATTGTATATTTCACATTATTACGTACCGTAAAATGGTCACTTTGCTCCCATATCGGTAATTATGCTCCAATTCTGTTAAATGTTTTATAGTGTAATATGTGTAATAAGTTGTAACAAAATGTATGAATATAACATCATTTTTTAATACGTTACTTTTATCGTTTACCCCTTTTCGATAATTCATAATAGCAAAAAGGCAAATCGTATCAATACTAAAGCATAGTTAGAATTAGGAAATCGTAAATTTCCCCCAAATATTTTCACAGTTGAGATCAGTTGACAATAGGGAATATGCATGGAATTCAAATTGAGACCAATTTTTTTTTTGTAGATTCTTTATTGCTTTAGATTGACATCTACATCAATATTTTTTTAATTATGTACTTTTCAATTAAGAAAATAATTATTAAAATCTGCATAAAATGAGTGCAAAATTCAAGGTAGTTGAAACGCAACTCTATTGGTCAATGAGAATTTGACGTCACAGTCTAGTAAGTTAATGTCAACAAGTGCATATTTGTTCGGTATTTGCGATTGAATTAATTTTTGTTGTAATTTCTTAGCATATTTCGGAGTGATATTAATTGTTTCTACTTAACATAGCAAGTACGTTTCCAAGAATAATGTCTGACAGTGGTTATGTAAAGGAGCAATCGGATAATCTTCCTAAAATTGATGTTTTTAATGAGTACATATTTCGCAACTAATCCGGATTTTACGGCTGCTGAAATCAGAGGTGTTAAAGCTGCAAGGTAATTACATTATAGGTATTTCTTGTACATAGTTTTACAATACTTATTTCACAAATTAATGGTTAGAAGACATAACATAACCTAAAACTGAAGTAAAACTATAACGGTTTCTTAGATTTACGCGAATGTTACACATTGAAATAAAACTATTTTTACGGATTTTATCGCGATTTGGTTTAATTTTTAAATTTTTTAACTTCCCGACGTTTCGATTGCTTTTTAGCTTTCGTGGTCACGGGGCGGACTGAGGTATTAGTCATCCGCTGACTAGAACATCCTGCATATGTACGATGTGGTAGGGGGCGAGCCTATCGCCATATCGGGCACAAATTCCTGACTCCGGGCTGATAATGAATAGAAAAATCCAATATCACTTTGCCCGACCCGGGACTCGAACCCGAGACCTCAGCTTTGTAACCGTACCGTAATACAACTACGCCACCGAGGCAGTCTATAACTGCCAGTACTATAACTTCATCTATTATAGGGATCAAGTTGTGATCCACACATGCATGAGGTAGTAGCATATGATATTCTCTTAATCTACTTATGACAAGTTCATGGAGATACCATGTCTCTTCTCATAATTTTACACCACTTTTTTCTTACTTCCACCCCTCTCGGAACAAAAAAAATATACTTTTTCGGATGTATTTATTGTTGTATTTTTACATTTAGGCACAATACAGCACTTATAAGTCGGTTTTTTACTTTGTTCCATTGTAAACAGTCGTAATATACAAAATAATGATAAATTATAGTGTACAACACTTCCACGCTTGTTTGTTTTATTAGACTATGACGTCATCGTAGCGCGCCAAAAAAACAGTGTTTAAACTGCTGTTATCAGATTGATATTTTAAAATATATATTTTTTGTATTAATATTAATATTTTTACGGCTGTTTTTTTTTGCCGTTATATAATGATGTGAACTATCATATAAGAACATAAAAAAAAACATGCATATTCCCTATTGTATCTAGTTCCTTATTCAGTGTTTTATATAATAAAATACTGCATAATAGTGATTTACCAATAAATATGTAGTAGATAAAGTGTTCTTCTTTATATAAATACATACTTCTGGTTATATTTTAATAGTTATAAAAATATTCCTAATGTCTGAATTTGGAGCAAATTTTAGAGCAAAGTAGAACCATTTTACCGTACAACATAAGTCTTTCATGAACGTCACACTTAAAAATTGTTCCTTTAATAAGGAGTCCGAAGATTCTTGAGCTCCCATCTTTGTATAATAGTGTAAAAATACCAATACATTTTTATCTTATGTTTGTGAACTTACCTTCAAAATCTTGTAAACTAAAATTTTTTTACGTCAAAATTCAACAAGAAGTAAATAAGAGCTTACAATAATTTTGTTGGAATCACTAACAGCGGTTACCACAAATAGTTAAACAAAGGTTTACATACATACATACATACATAAACTCACACCTTTTTCCCAGAAGGGGTAGGCAGAGGTGCTACCAGGACACCCACGTTTCGCCTTGTGTGTTCCATCCCCCGATGCGATAGCGGACGAGCCCATCACCATATCGGGCACAAAGTCCTAACTTCGGGCTGATAATTAATAGAAATATCCAATATCACTTCGCCCGACCCGGGATTCGAACCCGAGACCTCAGCTTTGTAAGCGTGCCGTAGTACAACTACGCCACCGAGGCAGCCTTAGGGTTTAGTAACATGATAATCGGTAATACATGGTTTTGGTTCTATATTCAAGAACTAATATATTTACCTATCCACTGTTAATATAATTTTATCTGGTGTACAATTTTGTAATATGCAATTGTTTGTTTTCCCGAATAAATAAAATAAAATAATAAATAAAAATAGTCATTTATCCAGAGTGACTGATTTCTCCGCTAATGACTATCAGAAAGACTAGTTATTTGAGATTACTCTGTTTATCACTTACAGTTCTCCCGAACTAATGCAGTTGTTAACGTACACATACATTATCTGTAAGCTTGTTTATGTATCAATAAAATATTTGAATTTGAATTTGAATTTGAATCACTGACCTGAGTATTCCTGGTGAAGCCATACCCGAGGAACCTCTCGTCATGCGGCGGCACGGTATCAGGCGCCACGTAGAACGGCTCGTACAACAGTTCGAAGTTGGTGACGTTGTGACTCACGTGCGTCTCAGAGCTCTCGTTGCCGCCGCTCGCTTCCCATCTGGTGAAGATGGTGTTTGTATCGTGGGGTTGACGAGGTGGATTCAAAGATTAAGCAATACAAATGTTAGAAAATTACTATGTGTAGGTAGGATATGCGGATTAATAAATAGTTTGATTAAAGACTAAATCGAAATGAAGAACTAGTACTGGTGCTTGCAAACGGTTTGTCTAGGTACCCTAATCTAAGTCAATTATAGTGTTTGATACTATAGGAATTTAAGGACCGAAATTAGTTCCTGGATTGTAAAATACAAACCACCCAGTGTATTAATTTCAACTATCTTAAAAAACTTTAGAAACGTGTATTCAAATAAAATGAACTCGAGATTCTAAATTGTGTTTGGTATAAAGTTCTAAGAATCTCTAAATGATACTTGTCATCATCATCATCATCAGCCTTTTATTGTCCACCGCTAGACATAAGCCTCCTCCAAATTACGCCATTTCACCCTGAAAAACTGAAGTCACTAATACTACCACCTGGCTTCGTTTTCGGTCGCAGTCTGGATATACCCTGTATATTGTATAAAACAAATCTTACACAAAAACATTCACCAACCTTGTAAAATTCGATGCGTACTGGTTGTATATAAACACCTTCCTATGGAAAGGTATTGCCAACTTGTTCTTGGAGAGCCTCAGCAGCTCTGATTTGTTCGCCGGGAAGTTGGCCACCCTCTTGTCCAACTCGTAGGTTGGTACTACGTACGCGCAGAGGGGGCACTTCGGTGTAGTCGCCAGGAACTTGAAAACGAAAGAATGGATTACGTTAATGGGCGGAGCGGACATAAAATTTTTGTAACATTTGAATACTAAAATAACTTCAAAATAATTATACTTATCGATAATGTGTTATTTTATATCGGCCTTTTATTTTAATCTATGTATATTATGAACTTACTTTACATATTCCTATCTATTTAATTACCATACGGCTCGTATGTTTCCTCATCAAGCAATGACTATTAAAAAACGATAAAACTATTAATCTAGCAAGTGTTGTTAAATTTAAGTAAATAATAGTTTAAAAAACTAACATACACGCTTTACTAAAAGACCAAATTAAAAAAGTAAAATTTATCATGAGTTTAAGATTAGAAAATAGATTGAAATACATTCATTTCATTAATTACCACGCTTTGTAACAATAAAATGAATGTATTTCAGTCCATTTTCTAATCTTAAAACTAACTATTATCAATTATTTTTACTTTTTTAGTTGGGTCTTTTACTAAAGCATGTACTTTAGTTTTTTAAACTGTGTTATTTATTTTACTAAAAAACGTCTATCTACGATTATCTTATCAAAGGAAGGCACTTGCGTGCAAATTACCCATTTAATTTTTTTCAAAAATATTAAATTTCTAAAGGTTGTGGTTAAGATAATGTCACATACTTTTTTAAATTATTGTATTGTTATCCGTAATAGTAGGTGTGGCCTGTTGGTAAACGGACCTCACGCGGCTGCCTACATGTTCACGGTGGTCGCGGGTTCAAATCCCAGGGCACACCTCTGACTTTTCGGAATTATGTGTGTATTGAAAGTCAATCACCACGCACTATAACGGTGAAGGAAAACATCGAGAGGAAGCCTGCATACCACAGTGATTGAAAAGAATTTGGTATGTTAAGTTCGCCAACCCGCACTAGGCTAGCGTGGTGGACTATATGGCCTAACCCCTCCCAATCGTACTCTAGATTGTAGATTGGTGGCTCGTGCCCTGCAGTGGGACAATTTCGGGCTGATACAGATTGTCATCGGTCCTTGAGAAGTATTTCAAGTCAATTCGACGTTTTGAAGTGCTCGAAATTCGAATTCACAGATTCCGTTACATACATACATACATACAGGTGAAGCTAATAAAAGTGTGTTAAAAATACATACCTTATTCAAATCTTCTGCCATTCCTCTAGACGGCACTATATCGACATCGACAAGGAACACATAGGGAGTCTGGCAGCTCTTCCTAGCCTGATTCCTCAAGTGGTTCTGTGGATATGGATGCCGGGCCCTCCAAGCAACAGTATCTGCTCTCCTCTCTCCTGAAGGCAGGGGCTTGGCGTCACAATCCCGAGACCAGCTAGGCATGGCGCCTTGAACCCCGGGCTTCTCTCCAGGCATAGCAACATGTAAGGCCAACCGAGAGTATATTTCAGGCTGGCATCGGAACAGCCACGTAGCAAACGCTCGCAATAGCCTTAACTCATCACCAGCGACGAAAACAGCCATTGATATAGGACCAGTCCAGTGAGCTGCTATCTTCAACAACTCGTGGAGACGTTCTATGGAGCTCTGTGTTGCTAAGCAAACCTGATTGCTGCCCGAAGCTTCTGAATACAGTTCCCCCACTGCCGCGTAGTCAAAAAGTCTGTAAGACCTGGATCCGTCCCATCTTCCTAATTTGAGGTCGAGTTTAGCTATGGGATCGTCGTCGACTGCTGCGTTGGGGGCGGTGTCCACGCAGGGCTCACATGTGGGAGGGTCGGTGGAGGGCGGCGGGGTGTGAGCGGGACACGAGGGCGGGTGCAGGAGCCAGATGTTGGCCGCCGCGTTGTATAGCACCAGGACGATGGCTGTTATCGTCACCACGCTCCACTGGCATCGCCATGTCCACTGAAAGAAGAAATTGTTATGGAATTAATTAATTTTTAATATATGACAGCCTTCGTGGCGCAGTTGGTTACACGCCGGCTATGAAAAGTGAGGCCGCAGATTCGATCCCCGCACCGAGACAAATGTTTGTGTGAACCACGATTGTTTCGGGTCTGGGTGTTGGTGAGTCCGAAAAGTCTCTCGTAGTTTCTGATACCCACGACACAAGACTCGATCTTAGTATGAGGGCAGGACTATGTATGTGACTGTGGGGTGTATTTATTTATTTAATTAGTTTTCGTGAATTGATCATATTAGTTATTAGGTGGATCAGTCATTGAGGGGAATCTGACTTTCATTTTCGTCATTACCTAAGATTAGCATTTCTACATTATCATGATCGCACGAGCTAGGTTCTACTGTTGTTTGATAATCCCCTTTTTTGAAGTCGATTAGTAAATAACCAAATGCACACCTAAGTCACACACACGTCGTCATCTGACCCCAGAAGAGTTGTTCTCTATTCCGTGCATGTGACATAAGTCCTGACCATGGTGACATAAGTCCTGACCCTGACCATATTGAGTCTTGTACTGTGGGTATTTGAAACTATAAGAGACTTTTCGCTGTCTCAAACGTATCTTGTTAAACTCATATTAAGGTAACTTACAAGTCTGTCCCTCCTAAACTTGATGCCGGATTTTTTGACGCTTGAATAAACCATTGTGGCATGCCTTCACGAACATCACCTGAACTGGGCGCGCATGCTCGTGTCTCCTTATTATATGCGTCCTGCAATTAAAAGGCCCAGTTAATTCCATTCTCTCTATATTTGTGTTGGTGTTAATATGTATGTTGGCGATAGGCTCGCCCCTATCACATCATGGGACGGAGCATACAAGGTGAAATTCGGGAGTCTTGGTGGCGCCTCTGCCTACCCCTTCTGGGATAAAGGCGTAAGTTTATGTATGTATGTAATATGTATGTTGGAAATTAATGATAATACTAATATGCAAACACATTGCTCTGTACTGGGAGCTCTGTATTCAATAAAATGCAGTAGAATATTTTTATTGATTATGATAATGATTATTTATGGTACAAGTTGCAGATCCATGCTACAGAAGATTGTGTTCGATTACGGGATCGGGTATATTTGGTTCAGAGAAAGTCCTTATATTTTTATTGTTTACATTTTATAATAAAACTTAAATATTTATACGTGGAGGATACTCACAGCGATTTAATTAGGAAAAAATGTTATGTATGTACGTATATAAATTTTAAATTAAATTATGCAGAAGAAAATACACTTCTGAGTTTAATATCCAAGCGAAAATATAACAAGATACTAATATTTAGGCTATTTTTTTAAGTATTCTATTTATTACACAAAAAGGGCGACTTTGTCAAATGCTATTGTAAAAATGACTGGTATTGCACACAGTAAACGCACAATCTGGCAATGAACGAATTAAAGCTATTAGGGCGATTGAAACTCCGATAAGTTCATTACGTATGTTCATTTACGCACACTATAAGCTATACTTTTATACCACAAAAGCTGAATTATACTAGTTATGTTATACGGTTTTATTCATCATTTTCCGTTCTTTATTCAGGGTTTTTATATTCAGTATATTTTCTCCCCTTTCTCCCTCCTCCTCCTTGCGTCGTGCTCCTCAATTTTGAGAGTCGTGACCGTCAATCGCGTTTAGTTCATTTTCATTCAGAATTTACAATGTTCGATCCTAAGAGTTTCTCTCGAAAACTCATGCAATTTATCTAGTACAAGTGTTATTATGTCGCTAACCTTGTAGTCAGTGCTGTCAGCATACAAATTACATCTACATCGTCATGTCTGGACACGCAGCCTCCGTTTCATTTTATAATTCTCTTCCCTGTGGTCATATTGCGATATGAGATACATAAAATAAGTGGGAGAATACCTAATATAATGATATACGCATGGATATATACAGGGTATATCAAGACTGCGACAGAAAACGAAGCCAGGTGGTAGTATTAGTGACTTCAGACACAATGCAACTAAAATTTTCGCAAAACAAATCGTCAAATTATTTTGGTAATTTTTTACTTATCGTCGTATTTGGGTGATAAATGCATAGTTTTCCTAAAATAATGATGTAGACCTTTTTATTTTTTAAGACGCAATGGTACGTTAGGGTTTAAATTACTATTTTCGCAATATCTAAGTATTTACTACCTAAACACAATGATTTTTAAAATATTGCAAAAAAAATCTGTCGCTTATTTTGCGAAAATTTTATTTGCATTGTGTCTGTAACCACTAAAACTACCACCCGGCTTCGTTTTCGGTCGCAGTCTTGATATACCCGGTATAATAGGTAGGTATATTCTTAGCGTCAAACCTATTTTTCAAAGTAACAAAACATAGCAATTTTTTGTGTCAAGAGGAAAGCTGTCAAGCTCCCCTTTCGAAACCCCGGAGAAGGGCGAAGGCGGTATGTTAGTGTCACTGGCCTTCCAGCTCGGCACACTGCGGATAATGCGGCCGAGCCGGGTCACCAACAAATCCTATACCAGCATACCAACTGAAACTTCTTAGTGGCCGTAGCGCGTGTTACAGGCGACACTGGATACCTCAGGGCCATAACATCACGATTCGTTCCCTGTGATCGCCCGGCGTCGACCCATGTCTGGTAAGGCACCATTGGGGAACAGAGTTGGCCCCCACTTACATATCGGTTTGGATGCCCGTTTAAGGTGTTATGGGCGTCCACGACAGATGCTAGGCCATGCGCTTTGTCGGCCATCTCGGAAACGCAACTAGTAAGGGTGCACAGCCTCGTAATACGCTCAACGATTCCCATGACCCCTTTAAGTCGCCTCCTACCCGGGGCAGGGGATACCCTGGCGGAATTCTTACACCCCCTAACCACGGGGCAGATCATTTAGCAATTTAGTAAAGAATGTTTTAGTTTTATTTTCGTGTAGTTCATTTCAAAACCGTCAAAAACGTGTTACAAATGTATTGTCGAATCAGGCCTTTTAATGCTCAACATTATATTTTGACAGCTTTTTAGAAAATAATAATCCTTAATCCCGTTTCTAAATATGATTTTTCAAAATTACAGACATAAAAGCTTTTATAACATATGAGTTAAGTCAATATAATTATAGTAATATCGTAAACAATCCCTTTGTAACGGCAAACAAAGTCAGCGGCTATAACAAACACAGACCCGATACAAATCTTGGTTCAACACACATCGCGTGCCGGCAATATTTTCTTTATGCCCATACATTGACTCTATTCGTTACATTATGAATATTTGTTCTGAAAGCTATTAGGCTTGATTTACTCTTTCAATTCCATATATCGGCATTATAGTCTAATTCCGGGAGATGATTATCAGTAGAGAAACTATATTTGGAAATAGACTAATCCTTTGACTAGCCCGAAAAAAATAAAATAAATTTTCAGTTCCCAGCAAACCTAATTATTGCCCTAGCTGAATATTATAAAAGAATACAGACGTAAGAACTTAAATTGTGGCTTTTGAAAGGAACTTCCTTATTTCTTATTTTAATTTTCGCCAGTCAGTAAGGATTTTATTGTCAATTAGTCAAACATACTTAACATAAGAATAGTTCGAAACACCGAAGATCCGGGTTAACTTGTATTTGCAATTGCGAAGGACTTATTGAACGAGGCCGAAACACGAAATAAATATTGGTTACTCATACATTTGTCTCCGGGCGGCAATCAATCCAACAGCCTTTCGTTTCATGGCCGGCTTGTCGTGCCAGAAATGACATAATTAATTGCAATTGTGTCATGTGATAGAACACTAGGCAATAGTAAAGAAGGAAAGGTCGAGGACACTAAATATTTTATTCTCACAATTAAATACTTAGCACAATTCATGCTAAGAATACAGAGACACCGGTGCTGAGTCAGGCTATATACGTCCCACTGCAGGGCACGAGCCTCCTCTACAATCGAGAGTACGATTAAGAGGTGGTAGGCCATATAGTCCACCACGCCTAGTGCGGGTTGGCGGACTTTACATACCTTAGAAATTATTACAAATCGCTATGGTATGCAGGTTTCTTCGCGGTCTTTTCCTTCACCGTTATAGTGCGGGGTGATTGACTATCAATACACACATGACATGCGTGACAGTGCGTGGTGGCAGTTGGTAAAACCAGTTGGTGGACCAGACGCAACTGCCAACATGCTTACGTTGGTCGCGGGTTCAAATCCAAGGGCACACCTCTGACTTTCCGGAGTCATGTGTGGATTGATAGTCACGAGACACCTTGCGTCACGAAGTTAAATTACGCTGCACGTCATTTATCGCCACAAATGATTGAATTCTTAAAATGTTTTACTCTACTATGACCATAAATATAGGTGCTATTTTTTATTATTTCTTCTTCTGCCATCCATATTTCGTGAGGTCGGCGTAATATTTAAATTTTATACGCATATTGCTGAAAAACATTAGGCTTAAGATTTGTCAGCCCATCACCTGGCTGACATCAACCAGGCAAGGAATCTATTAACCTAGAGAATATCATCATCATCATCATCAGCCTATACTAGTCCACTGCTGGACATAGGCCTCCTTAAAATTGCGCCATTTCACCCTGTCTTCGGCTTGTCGCATCCAACATCTGCCAGCGACCTTTCGCAAATCGTCACTCCACCTAGCTGGAGGGCGTCCTACACTACGCTTGCCAAGGCGCGGTGTCCACTCAAGAACACGTTTACTCCAGCGGTATAATATGTTTTTTCTAATTGTAGCACACAAGTCATTGCTCTACTTAGAAATCGAACCATATGATTCAGTTTACAAATCCATGCAGTTTACAAATGTTAGGTGTTTATTAAATAATTATATTTTTACATTTTCTTTCCACTTCTTCTCGTCAGCAACAGGAAGTCAACTGCTGAGTAAAGGCCTCCTACAATGATCTCCACATCGACCTATAGAACACGACCTGCATCCAGCGACTTCCTGCGATCTTAACCTGGTCGTCCGTCCAGCTTGCAGGCGGACGTCCGACACTTTCCTTGCCTGTACGTGGGCTTGACACTATTTTTTACTTAATATTTTTTTAACAATCATATGACACTTTCCTCACAAAACATTTATTGCAATTAAACAAAACGACTCTACATATTAGGATATTAAAAAAGAATAATATTATGTATTTTAAAAAAACTTCAACGACACCTACTTTCTCTATAGAAATATTATCAATTAAATATTTATCGTGACCTATCCTATTGATTTTACGGCGCTTCATGACTGAAATATTATCCATTTCTGTATTTAATGTTATTCTTGTATGTATACGAATTCTCTTATCACTGCTGATAAGAAAAATATAACCGTATAAATGTCAACCAACCTAGTCAAAACAGATATTCAACTAGGTAAATCATCTAGTTATCTTATAAATCAAGTAAAAAACAGCGAGACACCAGAACACAAAAAAGAAAATATAATATTCATACCTAAATGCAGTCCAGTTACTTGGTTTCTATGTTGCAAGTAATGCCCATATTTGGAGGTTAAACACAACTTTCTTAAATTCCACGGCACTAGATGCACTAAAAATCTGCCACAACACCACTTTACTTGATAAATAACCGATGGAATTAATATTTGTCACTTGTTTATTAATTGTAAATAATGAAAACAGTTGTCGAACGGGGCGGCGATGGACAGCACGGCGCATGACCGGGTCGCAGACTTGCGCACAAGTATATTTCAAATTCACCGCATACGGATCTCTCATGATTAAGTAATTCATGGCTTTGTACTCGTCACTCGGATAATAGAGGCCAGATACCCTCTTTACATATTTTTTGTCTTCATTTTTAGGATTATTGATGGCTTTGGCAATGTTTGCTCGTATAGATTTTATATTTTAGCTAAGTCTTGTTGGTTTTTATGCCTATTGCAGTCCATAAACTTTCCTGGTTCTTTTCGTTTACTTCGTTATACCTTCGACGTCAATAAGTAATACATCAAACACCTGCAAGATGAGTGGATGTTATGACCGTTGAAAACTTAACGGGGCTTTTAACCCGCAACGCCGGTTTAGCGCCTTTTCACACAGCCATCTTAATCCGAATGTGCTTTGCAATATTGAGTATTTTCGTAGGTCTGTCTTCGTTAAATATCTTATTTGGTAAACGCATGATGTCATATTTCCATGGATTGTATTACTTTAGTCAATAATGTACATCGCCTGTCTTCATTCGAAACGTTACAGTTTCACAAATATTTATGTTGTTATGCACTTCCATAAGAATACTGATATCCTCGCGGTTTTTTTCAACCCATTTTTGTTCTGATTTATTACAATTATCGACATTATACACTGTTTATTATGTTTAACTACGATTCAATACATCACAAAACAATCCCATAATCAGTTATTTGCGGCATTCTCCGGTAACACGTTACCTAATTATTCAACAGGTCATTTCACTGTTGTTCTGATAGGTTGTAATTGTCACACTTACAAGCACATAATATTATAAAGCCATAGTAATCATCCTTGTATATTAACTTCACTTCCAACCGACACATAGTCACAGTTTCTTTTTAGTTTTACTAGTAATCCAACCACATTTCAAGACCAGCCTTTCGATCTGCAATTATTATTGACATTCTGTATTCCGGAATTCGATTCGTGTTATACAATATAGTTCACTTTAGTTACAATCCACTTTTAACACTTTTATTGGCTTTAGACTTTTATTGTAAGATAAAATTAGATATAGCTGTTTTTGTATAAGCTTCCAAACAAAAAAAATAAAAAAATAATCATCCTAGTAATCAACATTTCAAGTCACATTTCATCACCAATGACTTTTGGTCTTCCGCTGCTACTGGTATTCTGTTGAGCTTTTTTCTGGTTATTTAACACTACGCAATTAGCCACACTAGGCTTATAAGTTAATCTAATGGATCTAATATCACAGACCACGATGTCTTAGAGTCAAGACTAAACAGCTGAACGACACGACAAGTCCGGTGAACGCACTACATGTTTACCAAATAACCGACACTTATTAGCGTATTCTACAAACAGTGCTAATGGGCGACTTGCCTTGGTCAACTGTGGTCTAGCGTGATCTAAACAAGAAAGTTCGCAATCATGTCTTTGCAAATATACCTAATATCAAAGAAATAAGGATGTGTGCCTTAATGTCGCTATGTCTCACCCTACTTCATTTTTTCGTAGTAAGAGGAAATTACGTAGTTCAATTTTTATACCTATTCAACTTTGAAAATGTACCAAGTGATGAGTATTTTTTGCAGTTGAAAATGTATTAACTACTTCAATGCTCCCGACGCGCCACAAAAATAATTGAGTTATGTTTCTACGGAGTTAATAGTTCTTAAATGGGTCAATGTAGCTTTAATAATAAACTTCTCCCGCAAATTCTAAAACCATTATTAATTAGAAAAATTAACGATGACGTGAGTTCCTTGTAAGACTCTTGGTAATACGCGTTTGCAACCATCCAATCCAGCGGGCCAGCATTATTGTATCGGCGGAAGATAACTATTTCAGTTACTAGAACTAGATTTCCTCACGATGTTTTCCTTCACCGTTATAGTGCGTGGTGACTACCAAAACACACATGACTTCGCAAAGTCAGAGGTGTGCCCTGGGATCTGAACCCGCGACCACGCACTTATCTAGTAGTAAGTATTAACTCAACCTATGAACAGTCATAACACAAGAAAATTGTTTACAGTGCCGGCGTTAGAATAGAGCGCGCATGGCCTATCCCCCTTGACACTAAAGATGAAAGGACACTAGCTGTTCCATGTCATTCATAAGACTTTGAATGCTATAACAAATTAAATACCCAAGAAATCTCGCCCAAGGCTGAGGGCGCTGTCAATCCTTAAACGGCTATTATAGAAACTTTAAGTGAGCGAGTTATTCTTTAGAAAATAATATTTACAATTAATTGCGGATGCCAATCGACCTATATTAGATCGAACCATTCGACAATGTGACTCGCGAATATTGCCCCGCCATTCGGCGTTTGCACTTTACGTCCAGCATCTTCTTAAATACGATCAGAGCTATACATATTTGATTTTTATATTCTCGTCAGCGAAAATAGCGACAAGAGTTAAATGTCCGGCTTGAATGTTGATAAAGTTGGCTTACTATTCATTTCATTTATTCTTACTATTCGTTCATCTATCAATCAACATTAGGCCAATGAACCCTTACATAATACGGGACAGAAGCGTAAAGTCTAATACATAACCAGGTTTATTTTTGGACGCAATTCTCCGATATTAAAGTATATAGGAATGATTTCAACAATTTAAACACAAGTATATAAATTTCGTCAACGGGACACATCAATCTTCTAAAAGATATCCGCCACACAATTCGCTGTAAAAAAACGTCAGTAATATGTGGATACACAACAATGTTGTTTCAAATATTTACACGATAACAGAAACGAAAGACGATGACATCATAGTTAATTATTTGGCCGCCAGCCAAATATAGTACCGTTCCCTCAACAATGTCTTTAACTTATTTTAATTGAGTGTTACTGTTCTAGTTTTATTTCAATTTGTTCTAGTTATTAAAATATCTAACCAGAGCACGTAAAATAATCAAACTTTTCATCTTAATTTTAAACAGTTAAGCGGACGATCTGTTCAGTTCCAGAAAGGTCTTTTTCTTTGTTATCGGCTCATGATTTTATTTTATGAAACATTACATGTAACATACATACATACCTACATTGTCTCCGGATTGGTATTAGATATTCAACGAAAAAATTTAGTCCTTACTACTTCTCATTTTTATTGATGAAAGTTAATAACATGTTAACAATAACAAAACGTAACATCAACGTGATCGCTAATGTCTTCTCACATCTGTCAATTGAACTTGCCGGAAAGCATGATGTTTTGCTACAAGTAACCTAACTATTCGTATTTGAATTAAAAATATATATTAAACATAGTATATTTTGACTTAAACAATAATGTTTAAAGTGCCAGACTGGGGAGACGATGTTCCAAATATTAAAGTGAACTTCGGCAAAAAAACTAAAGTTAGTATAAATTGATAATACGTATCCACTAATCTTTTTATACCTGGTATTTATTTTATGATATTAAAACATAAATAATATTAAATTTTAATCTATATTTCACTCTTCTTATTTCAGAAAAAAGACAAGACTCCGACGCCTGTTCCCGATAAATCTTACACAAATGCAGTGAAACAATCTAAAAGTGATTCATCGATAAATTCACCTCAAAATGGAATCAAAAAGAAAAAGAGAAAAAATAAAAAACAAAATCAAACAAATGCAGAAGCACCAAATAAAAATGAAAATAAAAGACATGTTCAGAAACAAATAAATGGAGAGGCCAATACCAATATAGTAAAAAAGAATTTATATACAAATAGGGGAAAATCTAACTCAACTGCAAGCACAAATGTTCCACTGAGTAAAAAGGCAAAATTAGTTAATAAGAAACTAAATAAAGTTAAGAAAAGACCACAAATTCTGAATGATACAGAAAATGGTAATGACAATAATGTATCCAAAGAAAATAGTGCTCAGAGTGTTCCTAAAAAAGGCAAAAAAAGAAAGAGACCAACATCTGACAATACCCAGCAATCAGGATCCAAGACCAATTATGTCTCAAATCCAGACATGAGTAAAGCAAAGAAGCAAAAACTAAATGATAATTTCACAATTGACGACACAGAAGACTTACTGTTTGGGCATAACAATAAGTCTACAAATAAGAAATTGAAAAAGAAAATTCCAATGGAAGATAAAAAAGTTAACCACAAGAAGGAGAGACTCAAACAAATATTGGAGACCCAAATGAAAAGGACACCAATAAAGACAAGTGGCAATAAGTTAAGAGATAGAATGCTGGAGCGGTTAAAAGGTAAGAAAGAAATAAATTCACTTGTACATACTTAGTGGGCAACCTCTGTATATCTAAATTTAAGCAGGCTGGAGACTCATGGGGGAGGCCTGTGTTCAGCAGTGGACTTCTTGTGGCTGAAGAGTGAGAGAGAGCACAATTTTGTAGCCCCAAGTTATTTTTATCCATATAATTGCATGAAAATACATTTGTAATGGATTTGTGTTTAATACACTGAAGTTTGTTGTATTCTTGTGTGTCTATAGACTGACAATGCTATAACTTGATATTACTTTCAGCTGCCCAGTTCAGGTATATCAATGAAAAGCTGTACACATCTTCAGGATCCGAAGCCCAAGAACTATTCCAAAATGACCCTGCAGCATTCCATACGTACCATGAGGGGTATCAGCTACAAGTCAAGAAGTGGCCGGTCAATCCTTTAGATGTTATTGTGAAGAGGATACAAAAAGTGTAAGCATGAAATTTGTAGCTATACATAATGTGTTCTGTTTTATTTTTTTCACGGGCAATTATAATCCATGGTAATTGTTTGCGTTAAGTTTGGATGCAATATAAAGATTATCATGCTAGTTTCCATTATCAACACCTATGTAACATTGAGTAATAACACAATGGATACTGCCATCAAAAGCTTGGCAGAATACTGCAATTTTATTTTCATCTTTGCCACTCCTAAATAGTTGTACTTCTTACCCTCACGCCATATTAATATCCCGCAAATCTAGTTTGCGCTCACAACCTGTTCGCGATGACTGATACCAGCAGATCATAATACCAGTGTAACACCTCAGTTTTATGTTACCGTTTCAGACCCAAAACACAAACAATTGCAGACATGGGTTGTGGTGAAGCAGCATTATCCAAACGGATACCGCACACAGTAAGGTCGTTTGACCTGGTAGCCACTGCGCCAGGGGTGGAAGTGTGTGACATAGCACATACGCCACTGCTATCTGCATCTATGGATGTAGCGGTGTACTGCTTGGCTTTGATGGGTACTGATCTTACGCAGTACTTGGTTGAGGCCAACCGTGTTTTGAAAACTGGGTGAGTAATAGTAATAAAAGCATTTTTTGTTATGGCATGTTTGGTCCCTTTATCTAGTATTATTTCGGTTAGTATGAGGGCTATATTCTATACATATACCCTTTGTCAGAATTTCGGCTTTGTTGGTTGTAATAATACCATCACTGATCATGTACTCTAGAAGTGGTCAGCCATGCTGTTGTCAGTCGTGGAAACATGACTCAGCATGAATGGGTAGGCTCGTCCAGGGTGGTACCACTGTGTCGCAAGAAATTGTGATTGACCTAGCAAAGAAGAGATCCTTACGTTGCGTTGCTCTGATCTCTCTAACCCTATACAAAAGTAACATGTGTTTCTTTTTCCAGCGGCCTCCTACTAATAGCAGAAGTAGAGAGTAGGTTTGAGAAGGTGGAAGACTTTGTGAAGGACGTGGAGCGCCTCGGCTTC
This sequence comes from Deilephila porcellus, assembly GCA_905220455.2. Lineage (NCBI taxonomy): Eukaryota > Metazoa > Arthropoda > Insecta > Lepidoptera > Sphingidae > Deilephila > Deilephila porcellus. The sequence goes on along the minus strand of LR999977.1, from coordinate 14,949,091 downwards.
AAGCTGAAGAACCTGGACAAGACGCACCAAGTGTTCTTCTTCATGGAGTTCAGCAAGATCAGAGAGCCGCCCGCCAAGAAGTCTAAACTACCCACATTGACACTCAAACCTTGTTTGTATAAACGACGGTGAATAAACAGCTAAAATATATTGTCGTTTTCATTTATTATCTTTTTTTAAAACCGTAAATTAGTATGGGTTTTAATGATACCAAATTAGTCCCGCGGGAATACTTTGGTAGGGTAACTCCTAAGGAATTTATATTTATATACAGGGTATATCAAGACTGCGACCGAAAACGAAGCCAGGTGGTAGTATCAGTGACTTCAGACACACTGCAAGTAAAAATTTCGCAAAAAAAATCGACAACTTGGTTTTTGAAATTTTTTACTTATCGTCGTATTTGGGTGATATATACATAGTTTTCTCAAAATAATGATGTACACCTCTTTATTTTTAAGCACGCAATGGTACGTAAGGGTTTAAATTAGTATTTTCGCAAAAACGAGGTATATACCACCCAAACACGATGATTTTTAAAAAAATCTAAAAAAGTATCTGTCACTGTTTTGGCGAAATTTTTATTTGCATCGTGTTTGTAACCACTAAAACTACTACCTGGCTTCGTTTTCGGTCGCAGTCTTGGTATACCCGGTATATTTCATCAATAGTGGTTGAACATTGCTCATTATAAGGTTACAAATTAATGGAATATTTTTTTCTGAATATGAACGGAAGCTACAGCTTGCTGCGCAGTGACTTTAGTATACAAGTGTTTAATATAAAACTTTTTAAGATATCGAACAGGGTTCCATGTACATACCTACATTTTTTTGGTCACAGGTACAAATAAAAAATTGGTAACTTGGTTAATCGTAAATTGTTACCACCAGTTATCAGATTCAACCTGATTTAGTGACAAGATTCTCCTTACTTACCTAATAGCAGGTTACAAAATCTGTTGAAAGAAAGAAATCTTAAAAATATAAATAAATACAAAAATAGTACAAATCATATATTTTATTAAAACATTTTATGTACAACACTTACAGGTAATAATATCACTTGGTGTAAATTTGTTTTTGATTACATCTTCAGTTCCTCCATCACTTCTTCCGCCTCTGCTCTCAGGTTTTCTACTTTTTCTATCAGCATTAGCTGGAAATATACCAAATTGGCGTAACTTATTAAATCTTGTTAGATATAAATCCTATAGATAGCAAAAGGCGGACTCAGTTAGCTTTCATGATAAATTAGAAGGAATCTGCTTCATCTAATTAGATTCATATGGTTATAGTATATTTATATGGTTTAAGTATATTTTTTTCCTAGATATTGCTAATAACTTATTGTACGAATTATCTCTGACAATTTAAACAGAATTTAAACATTAGTAAATAGGTTATGCTATTGAACTTCTTTCAAAATTTTCCGACAAGTTGTTCCATTAAAACATATTTAATTATTATAAAATTCATCCAGACTCAATCACACATCGTCACGTATTATGAATACAAATGTATATACCCTGGCCGCACTGATCAGGTGTGTGGCGGCCGTCCTGGACAGATGTGCCACGGATGCTGTGAGGTCTGCCGGAGACGCCTTGGCGATGTCCTCGATCCGCTTGTAGCCTGCACGCATCAACTGCAGCGCTCGAGCCTGGAATGTATGAATTACACGTAGGCGAAACCATCGGCGATAGTTTAGGCTAGCAAGGCATTTACTATTTGGGACTTGGGTTATTGTGCTCTGATAAAGGTTTACACTATGCAACTTTTTTATATCCTTACAATAATCGTATCTTCGAGAAACTGTCCCCGTGTAAATGGGGCTTTACAGCAACCAATCTTCCCAATACCCTATTCCCACTTTCTACCTCTTATAACAGTACACAACAGTACCTTCTTAACAGCAGGCAGGTCCATCAGCTGCTGCAGCTCTGGCGCCGCGCACGAGCGCAGCGTGCTGGCCAGCGGACTGAGCAGCGCCGCGAACGTCCACAGCGCGGGCACGCACGCGCAGTACCGCGCCGCGCCCGCCGCCGCGCCGCACGCGCTCGCCACCAGCGCCTGCACTGCGCCGCGACCTAGCTGGAACCTGGGTACACGTCATCAAAAAATACCACTTATAAATAATAATAATAAATAGTAAATACACCCAACAGTCACATACATAGTCCTGACCCCACAATTAGATCGAGTCTTGTGTCGTAGGTATCAGAAACTACGAGAGAATTTTCGGTCTCACAAACCCCCAGACCCGAAACAAATACCTGTGGATCACACAAATATTTGTTTCGGTGCGGGGATCGAACCCGCGGCCTCGCGTTTCACAGGCGGCGTCTAACCAACTGCGCCACGGAGGCTGTCAGATATTAACTTGATATTAAAAAAAACTGCCTCGGTGGCGCAGTTGTACTAAGGTATGATTGCAAAGCTGAGGTCTCTGGTTCGAGTCCCGGGTCGGGCAAAGTGATATTGGATTATTCTGTTCATTATCAGCCCGGAGTCAGGAATTTGTGCCCGATATGGCGATAGGATCGCCAACTATCACATCGTGGAACGGAAAATACAAGGCGAAACGAGGGTGTTCTGGTGCACCTCTGCCTACTCATTCTGGGACAAAGGCGTGAAGTTATGTATGTATGTATTAAGAAATTTTAACCCGTATAAAACACCCCACCTCGTATGATGTTCAAGTTAGGCACATCCAAATCTGTTTAACCGTTTACAAGTAAAAATATGAAGTTTGTTTAATTAAAAACGCAAAGCTTAATTTACTCTACTCAGGGGATATTGCAGAATTAATAAATCCTATCGAAAGATGATACCGATGTTGTTTGGGACCATTTTACCGTGCTTTGTTGGTCTGCGGCCTGACGTAGCAGTACGTGTTTTAAGTAACTAACGCTCGAATACTCAAATGCCATTTAAATTTTAAGTTGCACTTACGTACGCAAGTCCCACTTAGTCAGTACATTTAAGCGGGACTGGCGTACTTAAGCGCAACTTAATATTTAAGTGGCGTTCGTGTATTCGAGCGTATACATCTTAAAAAGTATATCGGCTGTAAGTTACTGACTTGTCGGCAACGGCAGGCAGCGGCTTCTGCTTCCATATATCGTGCAGCATCAGCGCCACGTAGAACCGACACAACACGCGCACTGGCACGCTCTGAATATAAACAATACGAGATCATAATACTGTACAGTAATACCCCGGACTTACGCGGTAGGTGGGTCCGAGCGATTGCCGTGTAAGTCGAATTCGCGTAAGTCGGGGTTCAACTTCGGGGTCAAAGTCGGGGTTAAAATTTTTGCTTCAAAGTCTTTATTTATATTCAGTTTATACTCCAAAGACAGTGTTTTTCTATTCTTGTTAGGCTCAAATTACTCATTTTTCGTTCTTTTAGATGACATAATTAGAGATTATAAGTAAAACGCCCTGCGCACGTAAAACAATTCCACGCGGAACACGTTTAAACCTGTCGCAAACTAAACACTGAGAGGGCGGAGCGAGAGCCGATGCGAGCGGCAGTCAAAATGAAAAACCGCGTATCTCCGAATTCGCGTAAAACGGGGTAGCGTAAGTCGTACTGTATATTGAAACAAAGATTTTAATGTCAGCGAATTATCACAACACTAAAAATAGAGAAAAAATACAATTACATTTAGAACAGCATCTACTTTGGACATTTAAATACAATAATAGTGCAATTAGATGCCACTTACCGTGATAGGTTTGCCGGTCATCATGCGTATGGCATTCACTTCAGTAATACCTAAAGTTTTCGCTGTCTGTAAACCTTCTTCATCAAGCTCGCAATACTGAAAAATGATGTAGATGTTAAGTATCGATATTTATTATATCGAAAAATATCGACATGTCGATAGAATGTAACAATCTTGCCAAATGAAACAAACATGGCAAATTTTAAATCCTTTATCGTATTTTAAGCAATTGATAAATAATTTATTTTCATTATAGGTACAAGTTCAAAACTACAATGTCTATTTGTCCCGCTAAACAGCTATGTAAATGCACTGTTGTGTTCCGGTTTGAAGAACATTGTAGCCAAAGTACTGGGCATAATGAGACTTAACATCTTATGTCTCAGAATGGCGAGCGCAGTGGAAAGCATTGCCTTGTTATTCATAGTGATCAAAATTCTAGTACAAATAGAGAATTTAAAGTTTGCTAGGTTTTTACAATACATAAATCTTTTACAAACACTAACACTACAATACCCAGTATGTAAACTCACCAAAGAGTAATAATGTCTGTAGTCAGGTTTGATTCCCCCCGCATCATGAGGAGTGACAAGGTACAGGAGATGCAGACTGCCCATGAGAACCATGCCGCGGGATGCTGACTCCAAGTCCTGCTGCAGCTGACGAGCCGTCGCCAGGTCCATGCCACCTGCCCATAACCATCATTCTGAATATAGTATGCCCGTCTGACTATAATAACATAGTCGTCTGAACATAATATATCTGCCTAGGAAAAATACTTTCGTTGAACGGAGTGAATACAGGGGTCCAATCTGAGTTATTATACTTAACTATGTCAGGTTCGCTAAAAGCAATATATCATTACGTTTCATTTTCTAGAATTTGGAACTGTCAAATCCGGCATGCAGCGTACTGCACGACGCGCGCTCCTTACCCCTATGGCGACCCTAGTTCTGATAACAATACGAACTGTATTCTGTCATCCCTGAATTAATTCATAACGTAAGCAAAATTATCTTTAAATTACTGACCTTTCACAGCGGCTTTGCCGAGGTCACTCACAGCCAACTCGCTATTGCTAAAAGCCAAACGTTCACTATCTTCCGTCTCCAGGTCCTCAATGTTAGCAGGGCCTGCTCCAGTCACCTTCAAGGCTCCACTTTCCACCAACGTTTTGAGTGTGTCGTCACAGATAGCCGGTATGTCGACTTTCCTGTTTAAATAATTTCGGAAATATTAGATCAAACATTAAATTATTTTAAACTATTTTTTTTTTAATATGACTTATTAAAAATGTTTAGACTTTTTTTTATGCCAGTTAAGTCTAATTTAGAATCCTGTTGTACGTAATAATGCCCAAATTCTAGGGGAAATTGATATATCAGCAGGGTCTCTCTTTTGTAACTTGATGGACTCAGGAAGTAAAGAAATCTATAAAAAAAACTATTTCTCGTTTTACATTGATTGATCAATAATATAGGTCCAATCTCAGCTATCGACCTCAAAGTTACTACGACTAACAACCATAATTTTTTCATAGACACATTTGTATACTCCAACCAAAATAACGACAATACTCTACAATACCTATGATCCTGAGGCACAGCCAACAATGTACCAGCCAGCAACTCCCTCAATCCCTTGGCTCCAGTGCATAGTCCAAGACTAACAGCTCCGAGTACCGCGGCGGCGAGCGGCGCGCTGCCAGCAGCAGCGGCAGCGTCCAGCAGCGCACTGTTGGCCGGCAGGACACCACCGCGCAGTATCGCTGACAGCTTCGGCTTGTCCCGTGGTGGGCAGATTAGTATGCTTTCACCTGGTGCAAAATATAAAGGTTTGTTTTATACAGTTGTGAGGAGTTTAAAAGGTTTTGAATATGGTGGAGGGTATCTGTTAAGTAACATAAAAATATAATAGTTATGACCAGTGGCGTGCCTATGGTTTTGGACTAGGGCAAGCCCAATATTTTTTAGGTTTAACATACTTACATAGACTCACGCCTCTATCCCAGAAGGGGTAGGCAGAGGCGCCACCAGGACACCCACATTTCGCTCGGCCACCCAGACTCCGGGCTGATAATGAATTGAAAAATCCAATATCACTTTGCCCGACCTGGGATTCGAACCCGAGACCTCAGCTTTGTTACCATACCTTAGTACAAATACGCCACCGAGGGTTTTTTAGGTTTAATACCTACTGATTTACTTACGCAAAGTTACTAAGAACGAAGAAAACAAATTTACGTCGGCAGACCAATCACACAATCAATATTAGGATTAAAACAAATATAGATTGCTTGTGGACTTGCATGTGTAACGTTTTGTGCCGTGTTTTAAAGTTACCGTAATTGTGGACAGAAATTATTATGAGTACATCCATATTTTAGTGAATTACAAGTAGGTAATAGAATGTCTTTTGAGAGGACGAACTAATTTATTTCAAATTTAAAACATTATAATCAAAGTAATAAAACGCAACAAACTTGTCGTCTGAAAACATAATATGAAACACGATTGTTTAATAACCTATGTAAAGGGTAACATGTAGAAATCAAAATACGTAGTTTTGTAAACTGAACTTATGAAATGTGTACAAATCCGGCATTGGATTCGCGCAAGTTTTTTTTTAATATAGGTAATTGAATGAATTTACCTTTTTAACGGCAATGCACACTTTCACCACCACACACCACAGCACACACAAACCATCACAGGAAACAATACAACTCATTCAATATCAAAAACTATAAATAACACAAAAAACTAAACAATAATCATAAACAGAACTTCACAATGTCATAGGTAGGTAATACAAATAAAAAGTTAGTAGCAATTCGTACAGTACCTGTTCTATTAAACGTGAAATAAACATTACGACATATAAATATAATTTATTAAAAAGTATATGAATACTTCATTATTTGTACTAAAAAAATATATAAAATAATTTCAAAAAGCAACCAACATCAATTAATAACAACAAACATAATTTACTGAGCAAATAATAACGTGACGACTATGAAACGTACGATGTTTAATCACAAAAAGCCGGGGATAACGTCTAATAGAAATTGCTATACAAAATATCTATAGCTATACATTCGTTGCGATCGAGTAGTAGCATTTCGCCCGATGTGCGAGCAACAGATCCCGAATTGCCAGAAGCCTCGTAAAAGCACACGAGAGAGAAAAGGACAGATATATGTGCCGCGTGTTCCGTCTTCTTAAGTTCTACTTAATCATTGAATTAAGTATTTCATTACGCGGCGCGGCGCGCGCTTCGGCGGGCGCTCCGTCGCAGACGCTTCATTGAAACACGGCGCGGCCCGACACCAGCGGCGCGGTAAATTCAAAAAGTAGACTTTTTTATAATATGACTGTATTGTATTAAATGTAATGGTTAGTGTTCAGTATCGAGTATATTCGTATCATCTAGGGCAAGCCGGGCTTTTGGGCTTGTATGGAAGTACCGCCACTAGTTATGACGTCACTGCTATTAATGTGTGAGGGTCGCGAGCGTAAAATATTGTGAGATGTTTCCAATGTGTATTATTTTTCAACCTACCATAACGCTGGTTTCTATTTTTTTTTACTTTCACGGGTTTCAATAAAAATAAAAAATTGGTTTATTCTTGTGCACCACACAATGCGAATAAAATCTAAAATTTGTAAATACCTTATAGATAGAACAATTCTTCCACAAACTGTATTCTGCGTGATGACAACCATCGGTTTAATAAGGAATTAGAAAGATATACCTTTTTCGCATATCCCCGCGCGTCCAGCTCTGCCCACCATTTGTCGATAAGAGGAGAGCGATATGAACTGACTACCCACGTAGGGTGCGCGGATCAACACGCGCTGAGCTGGGAGGTTCACGCCCGCTGCCAGCGTAGATGTACAGCACAGCACTGAGATTACACCGCTTCTACAAGAAATAAAGGTGGAGGAATATAAAACTTCTATGTATTAGAATAGAACGTGCTAAAATAGAAGTCAGCTTCGGCAGGAAAAAAAAATCCCAAAATTGTATAAAAAATTTACAGTACCTAGCTGATGTATCGAAATTAAATAATAACAGATTTACAGGCACGGAAAATATGGATGCCATTATTGGTACCTTCATCTATCCCGTTGGAGATGCATGGGGTTTATTCCATACGAGATCTACCAAAAAGAGTTAGGATACGAGTAACGAGCCCAGATAAAATAATACCTGAAAGCATTCTCGAGCGAGGCTCGTTCGTCGCTGGTGATTCCGGCGTGATGGAAGGCCACGCCGCACTGCACGGCGCGCAGCAGCGAGGAGTTGCTGCCTTCAGCACGGAGCGCACTCTGCAGGAGTACGCGCTCTTCACTCTTGTGGCTCGTCATCTGTCTGGGGGGGGGGATAAAAAAACATTTATTTATACATACATACATGCATAAACTCACGCCTCTATCCCAGAAGGGGTAGGCAGAGGCGCCACCAGGAGACCCACATTTCGCCTTGTATGTTCCGTCCCATGATGTGTTAGGCAGTTAAATTTATATAAATTAATAGTTTTATGTCTTCGACTAATTAATAATCTATTTTTAAATTGCACTACAGGAGTGTTTTCATTACTCTCCAGAACAATAACAAAATGATTGTTCAACTAGCATTCGTCCCAGACATTATTGGAAATAATGAAGTTTCAGATCAGTCCCATAGGAATAAAGCAGTTTTTAGGGAAAAAGTATTTTATGCCAAACTTCAACCCGTAAACTATGAGCAAAAAATTACGATTAATAATACATCTGCTTGAAAAGAATAGACGATATAAAAATATTTTCGTAAACCCAATATTGGTACAAAACTTACTTTCTGAGCATTTTACAGAGAAGCGCGGCAACATTCTCGCAGTTCCGCTTCGTGGGGCAGAACACCAGGCAGCTTCCGGCAGGAACTACTTCCGACACCAGCCCGCCCAGCAGGTCTGGGTCCAACGCTGTCGCCGCTGGCGTGTACTAGTCGAAATCAAACTAGGACCATGAAAAATCTACCCTATTCAAAATATTATATTAGCCTGGTGGTAAATACCTAATGGCATAAAATGACAGATAATGGAAGGGAGAAAGGATATTGTGAAAGAATTCGGAGATTGTTGAGGTTTTGATTATTCCATGCACCAAACGAAATGCTAATACGACAGTTAAGTTTTACAGCTTTATGTCTGTTCGTCTTGGTGTGGGCCATTAAGCTTTCCAATTATTGTTAATTTTAGTAATTGTAAAACCACTTAAATTCTATCTACTAATACATATTTCTTATATTTCTAAACAAAAATTCCACAGAACTCACATCATAAACCAGCTCTCTATCAGGTACAAGCTCCATGCCGCCCTCCTTCCACAGGATCCGGTGCAGCATATTCCCCAGCTTCACATACTCAGTGAGCTCCACCGGCCGGAACTGCTTCTCATACACTTCCGCCTTCAGGAACTGAGCTATCTCCTCCAGGTTACCGATGGTCGCACTCATGCCTACTATCTGGACGGACTCTATAACGATTTTTTTTTTATTGCCGTGATTGGCGAGAGGAGCATGCCTTTCGCCTGATGGTAAGCGATACGACCGCTCATGGACAGTAGCAAAACCAAACAACACCATGAATTATAAAACAATGTCTAGCATTCTACTGCGCTCGCCATCCTGAGACATAAGATGTTTAGTCTTCTTATGTCCAGTAGTTACTTTGGCTACATTGTCCTTCAAACCGGAACATTACAGTGCATTGAAACTGCTGTTCGCCAGTTCAACAGGGATATTTAGGGTAATTGATGCTGGATGTTATGAGCAAGTTAGAATAACATGGCTAATAAAAGTTGCCGTAAATTTCAACATAGTGGGTGTCAGATTAAGATTTATATCGGATGTTGCTGCATCTGTTCACATTAATCACTTCGTTCAGATGCGGGTGACAATTTACCAATCCCTTTGTAAAACTACAAGTTGATTTTATGAAGTCGTTCGCTAGTGAAATTCGACAAGATGCGTTATAGAGCGTGCACAGTGACAAAATTTCCGACATTATCTATCGGAATCGACAAAAAATCTAAGTTAGATAAGTGTGAACAGCTATCAATATGGTCAGCCACTATAATGATATTTTTTGGGCCTGACAGACGAAAAGTGGGAAAGGGCAATAGTGTTTAGTTTTACATTGCATCAATTATATTATATGGTAAATAGGTCTTGGTAAAAGAATAATATAACTCCTTACCACGGGTAAACAAAACAGTAGAGAGCAGAGTCTCCAAAGTGCCGCCACGACCTTTCTCGCCAATCAGGTGTAATTCGTCTACCTAGAATATTCGTACAATAAGACGTACATTCACAACTTTACTTTGAAACTCAACAAATCGTGCTGAGTACCATGAATAAATTAGATTTAAATATTCCATAGCCAAGCAAAATTTTATTACTATTTTTAAAATATTTTTCAATTAAAACAAACTAATCTATTTGAAATAGACATGACATAGACAATGTAATATTTCTCAGCTCAACTTACCACAATAAGTCCAAGCTCATCAAGTCGCTTCAACTCAATGAGACTTCTAACCAATGCCAGCCCTTTTTCAATAGTGGCTATATAAATGCTGTTCTTTTTACGACGCTTTGTGGGTGGTATATTGCCTTTGCCGCCGGCGTATTCTTCCACCAAGAAGCCCAGTTGTAATGCGAAAGGGGACAGTGCCCATATCTAAACATGAGGACAACAAGAACAAGAGTGAATTAAAAGAAAAACAAATCTACCTGTACAATACAGCTAATACACATGTATTGCACAAAATTTTAAAATTTGATTTTCATCAACTTCTTTGTAAGGTGAAAGGACGTCCTGGTTAAGGTTGCAGGAAGTTGCTGGATGCAGGCCGCTTCCAACAGGTGTATGTGGCAACGCCTATGTTCAGCGGTGGACTTCCTGTGGCTGAAGAGTGAGAGAGAGCCAAATCTCTTTGTAAATGTTATAGTTTAAAAAATCTTCTATCCAATACATACATTTTTCACAACATTTGGAAGACCATAAATTCTCAGAACATTATTCCTACAAATGATATCTTTAAAAATATTAATTACCTTCTCTTGAACAATAGCAACATATGGTAATATGAATAAAACATTTTTCTTCCTGTTCAGTACTTGTCTCAACATCAACACTTCGGCCACAAGGGTTTTACCCCCACTAGTTGGCAAGGCATAGATCAAGTTCTGACCGTTTTTGATTGCTTCTAAATTTAAACACTCTTCTTGCCAATCTGCAAACATGAGGATACAACATGAAATGAAATAGGAAACTGCAACACAAATGTTATATAAATAGCACCCAACAGTCACATACATAGATTGAATCTTGTATCGTGGGTATCAGGAACTATGAGAAACTTTTCGGTCTCATAAACACCCATACCCGAAACAAATACTTGTGGTTCACACAAACATTTGTCTCGACTAATCGAACCTGCGGCCCCTCTCGTTTCACAGCCAGCGTCTAACCAACTGCGCCACGGAGGCTGTGGCTGTATGGGTCATAGTAAATAAGGTATAGATGAGAAGTGTACTATTGTGCAATTTAAAATTAATCAACTGCTGTGAATCCACAATATTTAAGTAAAAATGTAATTACAATATTCTTCACCTAGAAGCCACAATAGAGTACTAAAAAGTTTCAAGTGGTGTTATTTGTGTCTATAGGCAAGTGTGACACTTACAATGGGTCGTAAAAAAAACTTTCTACACAGGTAATAATTTGGATAATTAAAACTTACCATAAAACTTCTCCACATTCCGATACATTTTAAACAATCCTTTAGTTATCATTGGTAGACCATAAAAGTTCTTACATGGTTTTTTATCATCCATATTATTATTGTATACATTCTGTGATTTCAAAGGTCCTGGAGATGCAAACAATTTCTGTAACTCCATTGGGTCTAGTGTTAATTCAGATTCCTCTTCAAAATTGCATATAGTTTGATTTATAACATCAAATGTTTCTTCCACACTTTTTTCATAATTATGTTCCAGTTGTGAATTATTTTCGAATCCATAATTTAAAATTTCCTCTGATTTATTTATCTCATTTACAGTTAGGTTTGATTCAACAACTTCAGGCGGTATGTCTGGTGGAACTTTTTTTATTACTGCATGATTCCTAGGTGATAATAGTTCCATATTTATATCTTCGGAAGGTAGATGGCTGTTTATTATACTTGGGCTAACAATATTCTTTGTTGATACTTCTGATTTTACGATACAATTATATTTTTCTTGTACATTTTCTTTATTTTCCTGTGCAACTAACTGTGTAACACTGACAAACATAGATTTTTCCAATTTCGATTTAAACATATCTTCAGAAATATCATCAATTTCCTGCGCTATGGAGTCATGGGCTAGGGGTAGCTTATTGTACTTACGATCCAAACACATAGACTCATCGTGTTTGAAAACAGAACTTTCTAAAATATCGAATGAGCAAGATATGTCGCTGAATGTATTATTGCTGGTCTCACATAAATACTCCACTTGATTTGAAGGTAATTGTGGAGAATCACGATTATCTGGTAAATTGCTAACAGCACAAGATCGCTTTGGTGTAACAGGAGTATAATTTGATTTAGTTTTGCAATTCTTCTTCTTGCGATTTGAACATATTCTCCCAACTCCTAGTCGTCGTCGTTTCGGTGTTGAAGTATTGTCTTCCATCGTAGTTTATCGATTGATTATTTCATTGATATTTAGTTCATAATATGGGTTGAAAAATATGATTTATTGCTCAGTTTATTTACAAGTTTGAACAAAAGTTTATTGTTGACAAACACATTTTAAAACCATCAAAGCACACATCAAAGCTTTTTGACCACAGATTACTATTACTAATTTTGACATTTAAAATTCGTTCAGAAACGAACAAAAAAAAGATTTAAAATGGGCAACCGAAGGCATGATTCTTCGTTTCTCTTTTAAAATATTTATAGTATTTTTATGGATAAGTACATATATTATGTTTTTTATAATAGTAAAAATAATTTATTACATTAATTTTAAATGTTTTGCCATAATTTATAAAACAACATACGACATCGGTTCATAATATGCCTGTGATATACATTTATTACAGAACCCTCGTAAATCGTAATCACAGACTACTAAGTTGTGCTGCTAAGAAAGAACGTAATCAACGAGATTCGTCATTCGAGTGAGAAGCATTAGTCTGTGGTGAGAAGATAATGGCAGTTGGCGAAATGGAAGGGAAAGAAATAAAAATAATCTTACAATAAAACTATTTTTTACGGATTTTATCGCGAATTGGTTTAATTTGTACATTTTTTTAACTTGCCGACATTTCGATTGCTTTACAGCTTTCGTGATCACGGGGCGGACTGAGGTATTAGTCATCCGCTCAGTGACGGTTAAAATTTAACTATCCTTAATTTTCAATTATTATTTCAAAGATAACTCTGTGGTGTAACATTCGCGGAAATCTAAGAAACCACTATACTCTAATAAATAAATGATTTTATTTAAATCAAGTAAATATCTCGTCATAATTCATGATAATATTTTATTTGAAATTAAGTACCTACTTTATAAAATATTCAGCTTCTCTCTTCTATCTCCAGCCAGCTCCAGCAACCTGCTGCAATGTACCTACACATCACAGAACAGATGATATCACAGACAAAGATGTAAGATGATATTTGACTGTTCTGTGGTACAAATTCTCGCTATATCTAGGCCTAGTGGTATAATAGGTATTACCTATTTGATTTAGCCCGAGGGCCGAGGGTGTCCCACACTACATTTCTGTGATATAGAGTTGATGATACCTACATAATATATTCATCAGTCGCTATTGGCTGATGATGTTATGATACCTAGTCTTAAGTTTTTCTACACAGTCAGGGCACACTAAGTAGTAAGTGGTAAGGTGCATTGCTATTTGGTCTTACAATACCTCCGTAAATCTTAACAGACTTATGCGTTATTCTTCTAAATATCAGTTAAGATATTATATACCGACAGCATAACTTTAACTGTAGAGAAATGCACAAGGAATGCAACTGTGGGTTGGAGTCTGCATCTTGTTTAGTTCATGATCAATCACGTCACTATTGACGTAACATCTACATGCTACGTCAATATAATACAGAATTATTTTGGCTGTATTCCACATCCATCGATTATAATCTCGTTATACGTTAACTTGTTTAATACAACTTTTTTAAATATTCTAAAGCAAAATCGCCTCTTACATTTAGTGGCCGCATTTGACTGTGATCCGTGAGGTCCTGGGTTGGATTACCATGTCGAACTATAACTGTTCTCTTTGCGAGTTGTTCAGATTAAAAGGTTGCCTTGGTTGGAAGTGTGCCCGATATGGCACAGGCACACCCCCTAACTCTAACATAAGCTCGGTGAATTTAAGGTAGCACTAATGAACCGTCAGTCTCTCATCTCTTTCCTTTGAGAATATAGGCGTGAACCTGAGTTAATTAAAAAAATATATAAATATGTATTAATTTTCATTAAATAATTTTTCTACATAGTTCTTACATTGCATACTTACCTTGATTCATTACATTACAGCCTCCGTGGCTCAGTTGGCTGGACGCCAGCTGTAAAACGAGAGGCCGCGGGTTCGATCTACGCACCGAGATTAATGTTTGTGTGGTCAACAAATATTTTGAGACCAAAAAGTCCCCCGTAGGTTGTGATACCCATGACACCAGACTATATTAATGTGGTGTCAGTGTTATGTATGTGACTGTCGGGTGTATTTATTTATTATTTTTAATATTGGGTGTTCATTATTAAAACATAATAAATGCACTCCCTTTTCATTTTAGACACTTTCAGATACCTTCTTATCGTGTCCATTTAAAAAGGAAAAACTACGAAGAAATTACTTCTATGTGAACATACATTTGTTTTGATACAGTTGATATCCACATCCCCTTCACGGTTGGCTTCTTACTTATAAATGACACAGCCCGTTGATTTACCTACACGTTTTCTCTTTTTTAAAATACTCATGGGTCAACATTTTATTCGTCTATAATTTCGTTGCCACTGGGTACCTACGATGAAATATGTTTTTCATAAGCAGTTTATCGATGTTCAGTCTAAACATTTTCGAGCTGTATGTATAACCTGTCGGAAATATCTGTGGACCTAGCTGGAATATATATCGACTATGTTCTTTTCACTAAAAACATTTTGGGATGAATGCGAAATATATTTTTGGTATTAATATTTTTCCTATTTTAATTCAGTTTTTTAACCCCTAAATTTTGAATTTGCTGACCCTATGTTCCAATGACGTCAAGTAGCCAGGTGCACAGATATTTCCGACGGGTAATAGATGTTTGTTTCATTATTCACGGTAAAGGTGGCACAACAGTCAGTAAGTACACCTATATCGTCAGTCAGCAGCACAGATCCTCTCATTGTTGTTTCATTTGTCTCAAGACTGACTCAATCACTAATTCGCTGTTCATTTGCGAATTCTAAAGGATTTCTGATACACACAATAATATACCTATACAATCTTCTGCAAATCGGGTCGAATAAACTCAACAGTTTAAAGCTTTTGTTGTTGATGCCGACAGAGCAGTTTCAGAAGTGCTACTCAAATAAATTGGCTCTTATGTCAATTTCTTCATAAAAACACTTCTTTATTCTAATTTATACCGTCATCACTAAACAGTCTCAGCCAGGCAATCTGTTGTATACTGACCTATCATATCCTTTAGTCATATTTACAGAACACCCGAGGTTCACAAAAGGCTCTCAGCATTAAACTCGGGAGTAAGAAGTTTAGCAGGCTTTATTAAGTCTTTCCATGCTAACTTTATGCTCAATGAAGGTAAATGCAGAGCCGAAATTGGAGGTAGGATATTATGTGGTTATTGCTCGTATTCAATGATGAGTGACGAACCTCTTGATGATACCTAAATGCCTTATAGATACGATTGCCCATCGATATTCGACAGTTAGGCCTACATGTACCTACCAAACAAGATAATTTCATGCCATATTCGAGAAGGAAACATTAAGTCAGAGTGATTTAAATTAATCCTTCTTACTGAAGGCTAAAGAAAAGTTCTATAGGCAATGTACATACTTATGACTTATTACAGATTTTGAAAGGACTTACTAGGTAGGCAGATATGATACTAGTCTTTTATCTGGAAACCATATAATATTTGAATGCATAGTCGGAATTATAGGTATGATATTTTGCAGTTATGAATTCCATTCAATTTATCAGCGGGGTATTTAAAACTCAGACGTGATATTATGTAAAGGTTAACATTAATAAATAAACGTAGTTGAAAAGACGTGCTTTACTAGTTGCTTTATTAATAAGGTGAAATACCAGACTTGATATGGATAATGAATTGTGACACTAGATCATCTTCATCATGAGCTAGAAGAAAGCTACTGTTGACCATTTGCCTGCCATAGATAATCGGAGACCTAATGACGACGTCGGATATTCAGCAAATTTCTCTGCTAGTACTATAGAGTATACGGTTTAATTAAGCAGCGTATAAGTTGATATTGGGGCTCAGCGTATACAGCATGACATTGGAATCAGACTCATCATAGTATCAGTAAAAGCCGATCGGCTTGAGGCCCTTGGGAACTGAATGCATTAATCACTCGGCACTCTCGTCGGAAGACAACCTTCGTCACGGTTGGCTGGCAAGTGGCAGCGCCATGAGGCTCTTCCTCATCGCCGCCTGGCCGTTGCACCGCCCGTGACGCGCTCGCTCGCCGCTGGTTCCCTTTAGAAACCGGAGCTGGCCCGTGATCGTCGGTTCAAAAATGACCGAGGCTAAATATAGCGGTGCGGGGGGCGCGCGGCGCGCGGGCGGCGGAGGCTCGAGGAGTGCGCGCGCGCCGCCGCCCGCCTCCGGTCAGAGCCGCCCCGGTCGCCGCGGACTCCACATTCCAACGTCGCTGTGCTGCCGGTTGAAGAACCGAGTGACTGAGTGACCGTCTTCCACCCGTGCGACGTAAGTGCCGCGCCGTGACAGTGCCAGTGTTCAGGGTCCATAGTGTGTACGTGTGGCGGAGTGTCGTGCGGCAGGAGCCCGCGAGCCTCCGCTCTAAAAATACGCGCGAGATGTGCACCAAAAGGGGCGCGCCGTCGCCGCGGCTAAATCCCGCCCAGCGCCTTGTATAGCGCGCCGGATTATGTTACCGCCCGCGTGTCCTTGTATCGTAGCGACCAGTTGCCATGTCAATGTATGGAACATACAAAACACCAACATACAGAACACGATCTGTATCGTTACATTCCGAATGCATTTACACTACACACTATACCCGCAAACTTACTAACAAGTTAGCCTTAAGTTATCTAACACTAAGTTGAAATTCAGTTAAACTAAAAAAACCAAGACACGTATTTTATCGTGTTGGTGTAGAATTTACTTACTTCCAACTTACTAGTATATTTTAAAGTACCATATGTAAAAAAATACCCAATTGATTTCTGATTGATCGTGCATATTTAAGCGTGTCCTTGATTTTTTTAGTTATCCTGGAATAATTATTTAATAATCCCGTACCAAAAAAATGCACAAAAGCTAACTATATGCACCAGACTTGCATTTCAAGGACGCGTGCGGTTTGTCCTTAATTTCTTACTTCATTGACCTAAATTGAATTAAATAATTTCGGAAATGACATAATTCAAACTGAACTTCGACAAGTCGTTATGAAAATAATTTTTAAATAGACGGCCCTTCATTAAATAAGATAATATATTGATCGTGAACGATAATTACTTTCAACAAACAATAGATAAAAATAAATTAAATCAATATCAGTATGTATCAGTCAACAACGTGTTGTCGTCACATGTCCCGACAGTTTTGGATGACAACCATCATCAACAATTATTGATTTAATGCGGAGGGACTATTGGCGTGATGATGGACAGCATTCAGGAAATAATAGATATCATAGCGGAAATTAGATTGAGTTGTTAACAAATTTTTGTATCCGATAATTGGATGAATGGTTGGGTCAACTTAGGTCCAACTTTATGAATGTCTTCCAAATTATAAATTATCTACTAACGTTAAATAATTATTCAACATTGAGTTGTTTGATTTGAAATAGCTTTTTAGTTTGTTGCTAGGGCTGTTACACCTTTGGATGTGAGCCAAGCGTTCTCTTATACTAATACATCGTGACCGGTTTCCCTACAGGTTATCGGAACCACACTTCCGATTAAATTACAATGGTCAATGAAAATACTTATAGAACATTTTAGATTCTTTCACTTTTATGACTAAAGGTTATACAAGATCACGACGGAAAGTCTTTATACAAATATAAAGGTATTTTTTTAATAGAAAAGTTCAACTATTTTAATTTTTACACTTCAATCTTTAGTAATAAATTAAATATATATTATGAATATCTTACAAACAATTCTTCAAATAAATTGTTTCGTTGTAATAAAATCCAAAGAAGTTACTGGGACTTTAAAACATCGAGTAGTGACGTTTTAAAAGTTAGATAACGTTCCGATCGACGTTAAAACAAACGGACGCGCGAAATCCGAATCCCAGGCATTACAGAGTGGCGCGGAATCCAATTTTACCCGAAGTTTGAACGGCTGCCAGCGCGGTCGCTCGTAGGTGTGCTTAATGGAGAGTAAGATTAAACCGCTAAAAATAACACCAGTTTCATAAACAATAAGCACGTTTCAAATGTTCACATTTCACTCACGCCCACACACTTTTTTATATTTGGCTGCTTATGTGAGATAACAAATTGTTTTTCGATGTACGATCTTCCAAGACAACTTTGAAGTACCTACGGACGCAAGATTTGCCAAGAAAAACAACGAACATAAGATCGTAGGTACAATAAAACGAGATTCTAAGCAGAATAAATACGATAAAATACAACGTACAAAAGATAACCAAGTAAATAGAAAAACAATTTCGTTTAATATTGGCCCACAAATCGTATTTATCAAAAATAGGTCGGGCATTATCGGAGTTATTTCGATGCAAAGTGTATTCGTGTTTACCGACCTTGCTCCACCGAGGCAGTAAAACAGATGAAAGGGAAATTACACACGGCGTTAAGACAAACACGTGGCCAGCAATTACATGATATCATAAATTTTAATAATAGTTAATTCAAACAATAGGTACTTTATTAAAATAATTTGAATTCCAAATTATATAAAAGAATTCTTTGAATTTCTAAGCGCAAAGAAATTTTAAAATCCTAATTTTGAATCAAAAAGTAAGTACCAACAACAACGGAACAATAATTCATAATAGAGTTACGTCATACAACATATAAAATTATTTACTATTGGAAAAACATGTAATCGTTTCTCTAAAATATCTCGAAGTCAATATATTAAATTCGGTATACTCAGCTCGACAATAAACTGTGTCTGCGTTGATGGAATCATTGGACAATACACCTAAATCCAAAGCTGCGTTGAAATATTTAGAATAACTTGGCTTTAGGATACCGCTTAGTAGAAAGTTGCAACTAATGTCCACTGATCCGTCACCATAGACTAAACTGCGACAACCCATAGCTTAACTTATTTCTACTTTCCATGGAGCATCGAAAACTGCCGAAGAGCCGTAATCTAATTTATCTCAAACCTTAAACCGTAGGACAAAATACAAATGCAACGAAACTTCCAATTTAAAATAACGATTCGGTTCTCAAAACCGCGTGACCCAATGACTCAATTCCGAACCCGATTCACTGAACGCTAAAAATACAACAGCTGTAACGTGAATGTAAACATGTAATTTTTCTTTTCAGATTAAATAAACTACCATCATGTCTGACGAGGAAGAATATTCGTAAGTATAAACAATTACATCAAACGAATATGACGTCACTGTTCTAAGGATACACGCGTAAGGTTAAATCCACAACACTCTTATGATACACAACCATTCCTTGTGTTTCCCAATAGTTATGTGTACCCACATACCTATAGTTTATGTTATAGATGTTTATGTATATATTATGTCGTGTGCTAATCCATGTCGATTGATATATGTTCAGAGGATAGCTCGATGTCTCCACCCTAGTATGTAGTGTTGACCCTTGTATTTCTCCACAGTGGCTCCGAGGAGGAGGAAGTTGAAGAAGAAGTCCAGGAGACGTAAGTATACGCGG
The DNA here is from genome assembly GCA_905220455.2 of Deilephila porcellus. Taxonomy (NCBI): domain Eukaryota; kingdom Metazoa; phylum Arthropoda; class Insecta; order Lepidoptera; family Sphingidae; genus Deilephila; species Deilephila porcellus. Next base: position 14,929,143 of record LR999977.1, on the reverse strand, counting down.
CGATTGTAATATACGACTCCCCCGATTAGAGACTCTATAGATCTTGTTTGGTTTTGGACACTTCAGCTTTTCTGGGCCTGGTTTCTTACTTTGCCTTGGCGAAACTTTCATTTTCCAAAACTTTTAGAGTGGGTTTACACGCGAGAGGCATTTGGGATGTCAAAATATGTAAAGCTCCATCGGTTGGACGCATGGCTGCGAGTTTTGCTCCCGATTTGTCCGTTCTCCCATATCTTGGGCTTGATGCACGCCCTCACCAAATCCTATTCTCTCTTTTTGTTGCAGGAAGTAAGTGGCGTGCCATTTTGGTTGATCCGGCACTTACACTCGCTTCGCTCGTTAGGCTAAGTTTAGACAGCGACCCTAACGCTTCTAGCGCTTAAGTCATCGCTTACATAGCTGACCCAGGCACGAACAATGTTAGGTGCTGCGCAGCGATACTTGCTTTCTAACCTCAAACTCTTTCATATAACACTTCTATAGATTAGATGCATTTAGACCTCTTCGGAGATTAGAACTTAGTAGTAGAAGTAGACTGCGTTTCCTGGAGGTAAAGTGGTATGGTGTCGTGAAATTTGTACCTTGATAATTGGTTTTGGAACGTGCGCACTAATTCTACGAGCTTCATGTTGGTCTATGTTCTATTTTGTGACAACACATTCTGCAAAATCTAATCGTATGTATTTTTCTTTTCCGTCGCCGCCTTCGTGTTTGCTCTGTGAAGACCCGCTCCGAAACCTGAGTAAGTAAACATTGACTTCACTTATCGTTAGTAGCTTCGCTTCTTCGGCCAAAACAATGTATTGTGTTACACGATTGGAATGATTGGCATTTGGATTAACTTCGGTGTCCATGCACTATTTGATTTGGTGCTTTAGCAAACAATGATCTATGAATAAACCAAAATTATGGATTTTCACGAAGACCGCTTGTAACGCAGTGTTTGCATCGTGTACGCGCAGATAATAGTCTCACCGCTTGCTCAATATGAATCAATGAATTTTGCGTTAAGTAGTATATTGTAAAGAGAAGTAGAGGCTGACTGATGTTTTCTGTTTCTAGGAGTAGACCATCGATCGCGTAAGTTGCACCGCTCTCTGTGGTGTCACTAACTATAGATAATAGCTATCATTAACTAGACGAGGCGCGGGCGCGTGTTTTTTCCGATCGCTCCTAAATTCCAGATTGATCGCGTGCGGCACCGCGCAGATGAGCGCTATTTTGGCCGGTGCGAGCGCCGCGCCGCGCCGGTGCCGCGGTAGTTCTATTTCGGTCCGCGCCTGCGCGCCCGCGTATCTCAGAACAACATGTCGGTCAACGGGAAACCGCTCGACTTCCCCCCGACGATTCCCCGTTTATTGCATGAACCGATGACACTAAGCATGACTACCTGTACATGGAATAATATTGTAATAATTATGTGTATGTCTACCATCACCTCGGCAATTACAAGTATCATTTAAGTGGTTCCCGCAAAAATAATCATCATTACAAATACAGATTACACTTTAACGTCAAAATTTATGTTACGAGTAGGTACACGAACAGTAATTCGGAATCAAATTAAACCAATATTGAAGTAAGAAAACATAATACAAAGTATTAAAATGTTAACAGTTATCATGTAGTTCACGACACGACATATATAAGAGCTAAAACTTAACACGTTGTACAGAGCCCGCCCGAAGTCCTTGCTTGAACGCTTACGGAAGGGCGTAACGAAAACAACTTATAATCTAACGAGTTGTAATATGTCCGTTGAAACTCAATCACCGTAACATAAGTTACATATTATTGTACTGTTGACCGTTGTAACGGTAATCTAACATTAACAACAACGAATGCTACAATACCATTATTAACGCCAATATTTAATGATTACAGGGGTGAGGGAGATCCAGAATTTATCAAGGTAAATATTGCTCTTCATATTTTATACACGATTAATCAAGAACACCCCCATAATACGAAATTCATACAAAACTACATTGAATGACATTTTCATGTTAATGACCAAAGAATAATTCTAAATTACAGATTACTTATAAAACTTGCAACCTTCAATCCAGTAGGTATAAGTAATAAAACACCATCGAATAACAAATATTATCTTTGCAACAGCGTCAAGACCAGAAGCGGTCGGACTTGGACGAGCAGTTGAAGGAGTACATCAACGAATGGCGCAAACAGCGGGCCAAGGAGGAGGATGAGCTCAAACGCCTCAAAGAGAAGCAGGCTAAGCGCAAGGTAAGCAAATCTCCGAAGTAGAAACTATTGATTAAGAGAAGATACAAAACATTTGCACTTGCAGTAAGTTATGATAATAAGAAATAAAATCAAGGAATTAAAATTAATTGTCAAATGATGCAATAATTTACACACGATCTTAATTTGAACAGGTGTCCCGCGCTGAAGAAGAGAAGCGCCTCGCCCAAAAGAAGAAGGAGGAAGAAGAGAGGAGGGTGCGCGAAATTGAAGAGAAGAAACAGCGCGACATCGAAGAGAAGAGGCAGCGACTCGAGGAGGCCGAGAAGAAACGCCAGGCTATGCTCCAGGCGATGAAGGAATCAAGCAAGACCGGACCCAACTTCACCATCCAAAAGAAGAGCGACAACGTAAGTATCTTGCTTTTACTATTTTCTTCTAATGTTCATAAAATTTTGATAAAATAGTAATTCAAAATCAGTGTAAATTAAACCTAAATTCATAACTGACGTACGACTGCTACTGATGTTATTTCTTCCAAGGAAAACCCTAGATTAGTAACATTATATCAATCGTATAGATGTAAAATGAATTGACAGCATTAGTCTTCAAAAAGAATTTCAATGCAACGCTTTAAATATCTTATGACTTCATATACAGAACAGTAATAAAATTATAATTGTCGATACAGTTTGGCCTCAGCAATGCCCAGCTGGAGCGCAACAAGACCAAGGAACAGTTGGAGGAGGAGAAGAGGATCTCCCTGTCTATCCGCATCAAACCCCTGAATATCGAAGGCCTCTCCGTCGACAAACTGCGACAGAAGGCAACAGAGCTCTGGGAATGCATTGTCAAACTCGAGACCGAGAAATACGATCTCGAGGAGAGGCAAAAGAGGCAGGACTACGACGTGAGTGTATTTGCTGATATTGCGGAATTAGGTTTTTAAATAGATAACTTTGTAAATTGAAATGTTGAAATTTCAATTCGTTACTAGCCTTGGAGAATAAATTAGTTACTTTCCCTAGATGAATTTAATACCATTAAAACCTAATGGACTACATAAATATGTAGCTATTTACAAACAAGTTTGTAATGTAACTATTTAAGACTGTGTTATTTTTTCCGTATCTATTTTATAAAGAAATCATGTTAATTTGGAAACCAGAATACATATCGTATCAGTAAAATGTATAAAGTAGCTTATAAAATGATATATTTCCTCAGTTAAAAGAGCTCAAAGAAAGACAGAAGCAGCAGCTGAGGCACAAAGCTCTCAAGAAGGGTCTCGACCCCGAGGCACTTACAGGCAAACACCCGGTAAGTACTACTTTACAAACAATCAAAATATATAAAAAATTCTTTACTCAAGTGAACTTTTACGAGATCTTTTAAATCGTTAAACAATACTACCACAGCTTTATAACGTGCTTAGTAGCAATAGATATAAACATTTCAGCATCAGCGTTAAAGACTAGGCTTGCAAGCCTACAGTAAATTATGAGGAATTTTTGGAAATCAGATCACTCATCTAATTACAATCGTAGTGATTGCAGCAAAATAAATGATTATTTATTGTCTATGTTCACAGCCCAAAATCCAGGTAGCGTCCAAGTACGAAAGGCGTGTGGACACAAGGTCCTACGACGACAAAAAGAAGCTGTTCGAGGGTGTAAGTCATTTTCAAACAATACTTACTCGCAAAGGAAAACTAAATAACACTGGCCGATCTATTTCTGCAAAGCTTACAAGAATTTAAGAACCTTATGTTACAAATTAAATGTATTGAGTATGCATTGTTGACAAGACAAATAACATTATATCTTGTCTTTAAAGTTAAAAACATTTTAGACAACAGTTAATCATATTGCTACATAAAAGATGTCTCATCCATAAAGACTATAAAAAGACAGAAAACACAAATCAAGAATGTATACAAGAACAATTTCTATGTGATTGCTAATGATATAATTAAACGATAAGCATGCACACAAACGCGATTTAAATGGAAAGAAATAATGATCTCTGAATTGTCGATACTGAATCTGAAATCACTGCGCTTACAGTATAGTAACATGAAAAACACACAATACTAACAAACACAATAATTGGAAGCATTCACCAGCAAAATCGATACACGCCACAAATTCCTCTGCACTTACACATTCAAACAAGCATAAATATTGAAAGAGTATTTTAAACCCAGGGTCTCGATGCACAAACTGCAGAAATTTTGGATAAGTTGTGGAAAGAAAAGATGGAGGAATTTATGAATCGCACTAAAAGTAAGGAGCGGTATTGTGCCAAGTTTGAACGGAGTTTGCCCCTTGAGAACGATGCATGTCGTCACGGCATGATCGCCTCTGTGTCAACCCATATCCGACAACCATGTTTTTGTGAATACTGTCAAATTATACTTGTGAAATAATTAAATATGCATTTCAAAGAAATTAGTTACCTTCTAAAAATTATACTAAGTTACTGAAGACGAAACTGCGATTTTGATATATTTACGATACTTGTCAACCAAAGAACTTTAGCATTACATTTATAATGAGTATAGTAGACAATAGAATCACTACGATTTCTGCTATTTCATTTTTATGCATTAGTCTTACATCTTCAAAATTAAATAAACAGCAGTTCAAAGACCATGATAAAGTTTTTTCGCAAATGAATTTGACAGTATCTCACGCGCACATACTCCCTGATCGTGTGCATATGTACCTCGTTGTAACGTAACTACAAATGAACCTGGTGTTAACAATTCCCCTCTAGGACCTAGAGAAACTGAACAAGGACTTCCTCGAAAAGGTGTGGCAGGAGAGGGCCGATCAATTCGGTGGCAGGCAAAAGAGTAAGTATGCATTGGCCATAAAGAATTTCTGATTCCAGGCTACTGATATTTATTCGACATTCAACACCTCTTTTGGTACAATTTTGTTTATTTCTCTCATCTGATATTTAGCCTAAGACATTAAAGATTTACGGCACGGATTTAGTAAAACTATCATCACCAACTGCTTACATTTAAAGTTAGCAATCTCATACCCGACATGGATCAGTTGATGAAACTATGTCAAGTCCTAATTTATGCAATACATTAAGGCTATGATCTATTAATATTTGAATAGCAGTGTAAGGGATACGCGTAATTTCAGCTTATTTATCATCACACACACGTCGTTTAGACCATTTAAAACATTATCTCTGTCGAGGCCCAGCTCCTTGGCAACCTGGTCGCCTGGTATTTCGCCAGAAATTTACTAGTTAATTGCACCGCGTTCAAATGGATTTGGCTTTTATTCAAATATGATATCGGCCGGCGTCTTAATGTGAAGCAATTTGCGTTAAATTTAAACAATTCTCTGTGGAATTGGCAATCAATTAAGAAACCGGATCAGCTATTTCCTGCGCGCTGTTTGCCAAGAATCTGGTTCGTACAACCAACTAAGGCAATTATGTAACTATTGTTAAATTAAATCAAACAGGCAATTGAATTTTGTAAACTCACATCTATAGAGAAATCCGATTAGTCGACTTATTTTATCAGCAAAGCCATTTTCAGGGCTTAGAAAACATCTCACATTCTGAAAATGGTTGACAATGGTAACAAACTATCAAATATACTGCCAACAGTGAATTGATATCCATGCAAGAATAGACTAAGGGAACAAAAAAAACGATCTACTAGTCGACCTCATTTCCTTCCTTATATTGAATGTCGAATAATTGTCATAAATTACAAATAAATCCAATATTATACAGTTAAACTCCAGTATAAATAAATTCCCAAACGAGTTCATGTGACCGAATTCAGAACATGATCCAAACTGCATTTGCATCTTGTGTTCACATTCGTAAAAGCACGGTTTGTAATTTTGTTTGTTTTATTTTTATCGCATAAATACATAAATGTAAATGTAAATGACTAGAAGGAATTTAAGGTTTGGAAAAATCATCCAAATGAAACTTTTCCAAAGAAACATTCTGGGAATTAGCTGATTTTTTATCTGCTCAACTACACATATCATAGTACAATTTAAGATACCTATTTAATTAAATAATAAATTTAATTGAATGTAATATCGTTCTAAATACAGTGGCTAATTTAATAAAGGAATTATCCTTATATTTTTAGTGTCACTCTATTTAAAAAAAAAAATATTATATCTACAAGATTTATTTCGCAACAGAAATATATTTTCATTATCAAATCACCTTCAAAAGATGAACTACTTATTTTTCCAATACTAGTTATGAAATACGATCCATTCCCTTTTATGTTATAAATCAATGTATTACCGTACAACAGCGAGACTGCCCAAGTGGTTCGGCGAGAGGCCTGGCAAGAAGAAGGGTGAAGTGGAATCCCCGGAGGGCGAAGAAGACGTGAAGGCCGAGCCTGAAGATGACGAGGAGCCTCAGTTCGAGCCCGAACCCGAGGAGGAGGAGGTCGTTGAGGAGGTAGAGGAGGAGGAAGAGGAGGAGGAAGAGGAAGAGGAGGAGGAGGAGGAGGAGGAAGAAGAGGAAGAGGAATAAGTCAGTATTTATGGTACAGTTATATTAGCATTTTAGTAAGAGTAGCCTCGCAAATTAATAAATTCATTAATCTAGTATATGTATATTTTTTAACAGTGTAGTATTAAGGTTCTAATTTACATTAGAAAATTAAAACAAGAAAAAAATATATTTATGTCCTAATTAATTAATGTGTATGTTATAATTTAGTATTTGGCTGAAGTTGTTTTTAAAGTAGCTAATAGGTATGTTTCGTGATGCAGGTGTAAAGCGCCGCGCGACACCGGAGCCAGACCCGCCGACACGACCCACGCGTCGGACTGCACTGTTTTGTAACCATTAACTTATTTCTATTATATAAAGTTATTTTTATTATTTATACTGTCAAAATCATTCGCAACGCGTCGCTGACAACCATGACGATACATTAAACTAATTTATTTCACGAGCCTGAGTCGTTATTTTTTAACACAAGAAATAAAAACAGTTTATTTAATGAAAAGAGAGTACTGCTATTTTTAAACACCTATACCACCTAGAAATCACTGCTTCTCCTGGCAACCAGGATCAAAGTTATCACGCATGCAATTCACGCAGACCACTGAAACTCAAGGAGCATTTAAGCTATACATGTATTTGGGAATATATGGAGAATCACAAGTTGCCTCTTAGTTCAGGATCGTATAGAATGGACAAACGGAATGGAAGGGGAAAGAAATTTATCTTAGTTTAGATCTTAAGATCTGTGTTGCTCAGAATATTATAGACATAAAACTCATTGTAAAAGATTACATATTATTTATGAGTCAAAGCTAGAATAACTGTTGCAAGTAATACTGATGTATAGATTTGTTTTACTTTAAATAATACATTTAAAAAAAAATGAGACTACATGACCCATATTGTAAGGTTACAATAAGCATGAACTAAAAGAGTTAAGTCAAACTAAATATAAATAAACTATAAATGTCTACTCCCATGTGATAAGAAATAAAATATATTAAATAATATTATCATTTGAATATTTCTTTGTACACAATGTATTAAAATAAAATAAAATCCGAAATTAACTCACAACTATTTACTTAAATTTTCAACAAAAATCTGGCAGCACACATAAATGTTTATAATCTAAATATAATATTATTAGTTAATTACCCTAAGTACTAATCTTAAATTAGAAAAAAAAAACATAACTCAATTATCAAGTCAACAAAACTTGTACGGGTCAAAAAGGAGTTTTTTACGGCAATAATTCTGATGGTAAATGCAGTACCGTCCATTTATAAGGTTGACGTTTAACGATAAATTCTCGGTATTCAATAATGTTTTCTACTCAATAGCTACTGAAGTGAACTAAATAAAAACAAGGCAATATAGAATGTAAATAATGATTATATTGTAATAATATAAACCTACATTATAAGTAACGCAAGCGGGAAGTTTCAAGCGGCGGGTATCGCGGGCTCCGTCGCCACTTTCTGCTGCGGCGCTTTCTGCATCATGTTGATCTTGTCGCCCAAACTTAGAGCCATACCCTGGAAACAACACACATTTATTCAAACACCTTGCTGCAAACGAATGGGAATATCTTAATTAATTAGTCAAACAAATGTAGAAAGCATACTGTCATACATAGTAAGTAATAATATGCAACAGACTAAGAGTTCTGAAAAGCACCTACAAGGTCTCAATCCACTTTTGACAATCTAAGAGTAAAGTACCTAATACCGAAAAAATCTAAAAAATGATAGTGTATATCTTGATTGTAAATATGAATTGTCATATTTATATCGACAATAATAATAGTTAATTATTGAAATATTTTTTATATCGTAATTTTAAACTACGCAATGTAACGCTAATAGAAAATCAGCTGCATGTTCGGGTCAACGGCCAAGTGCAGGCGGACCAAGTGTTGTTATATTCATTATTGCGTTCTGATTCTAGACAACTCCTAGTGTCAGGTCCTATCCTATACAAACAACTCATAGTCCATAGAATTAACTAGATGTACACGATAGATATGACGCAACACACTCTGACGACCTTCTCGGAGTCGCTGCTGGTGAAGGCGCACCGATCCCATAATGTCCCCAGCCGCCTCGATGTCCCCTTTACCTTTTACAACAGGAACAGGGGATACGGGATTGTGTAAATGCAGTTTTGTTCCGGTTTTAATCACATTTTAGTCAGAATAACTACTGGATATAATGAAATTTAACATCTTAACATCCCAAGATGGCGAGCGCAGTGGAATTCTAAGCATTACACTTTGTAGTTCATGGTGTTTGGTTTTGCTACTGTCCATGAGCAGTCGTATCGCTTATTATTAGGCGAATGGCATGCTCGGCTTTCGTTATTCATCGCAATAAAAAAAACGCGATCTATCGTCCATCTCAGAATCGCAGCCAGTGAAGTTGTATCGTTCCCACAGCAGGCAAGGGTTAGCATGTGGGAATAGTCCCGCCCCCGGACGGTATACCTGGCTCTTGGCGCGGATGCGCACGTGTCCGGCGACGGGCGCGTTGTGTCGGTGCGATGCTGAGGTTGAGATGTATATACCTGGCTCTTGGCGCGGATGCGCACGTGTCCGGCGACGGGCGCGTTGTGTCGGTGCGATGCTGAGGTTGAGATGTATATACCTGGCTCTTGGCGCGGATGCGCACGTGTCCGGCGACGGGCGCGTTGTGTCGGTGCGATGCTGAGGTTGAGATGTATATACCTGGCTCTTGGCGCGGATGCGCACGTGTCCGGCGACGGGCGCGTTGTGTCGGTGCGATGCTGAGGTTGAGATGTATATACCTGGCTCTTGGCGCGGATGCGCACGTGTCCGGCGACGGGCGCGTTGTGTCGGTGCGATGCTGAGGTTGAGATGTATATACCTGGCTCTTGGCGCGGATGCGCACGTGTCCGGCGACGGGCGCGTTGTGTCGGTGCGATGCTGAGGTTGAGATGTATATACCTGGCTCTTGGCGCGGATGCGCACGTGTCCGGCGACGGGCGCGTTGTGTCGGTGCGATGCTGAGGTTGAGATGTATATACCTGGCTCTTGGCGCGGATGCGCACGTGTCCGGCGACGGGCGCGTTGTGTCGGTGCGATGCTGAGGTTGAGATGTATATACCTGGCTCTTGGCGCGGATGCGCACGTGTCCGGCGACGGGCGCGTTGTGTCGGTGCGATGCTGAGGTTGAGATGTATATACCTGGCTCTTGGCGCGGATGCGCACGTGTCCGGCGACGGGCGCGTTGTGTCGGTGCGATGCTGAGGTTGAGATGTATATACCTGGCTCTTGGCGCGGATGCGCACGTGTCCGGCGACGGGCGCGTTGTGTCGGTGCGATGCTGAGGTTGAGATGTATATACCTGGCTCTTGGCGCGGATGCGCACGTGTCCGGCGACGGGCGCGTTGTGTCGGTGCGATGCTGAGGTTGAGATGTATATACCTGGCTCTTGGCGCGGATGCGCACGTGTCCGGCGACGGGCGCGTTGTGTCGGTGCGATGCTGAGGTTGAGATGTATATACCTGGCTCTTGGCGCGGATGCGCACGTGTCCGGCGACGGGCGCGTTGTGTCGGTGCGATGCTGAGGTTGAGATGTATATACCTGGCTCTTGGCGCGGATGCGCACGTGTCCGGCGACGGGCGCGTTGTGTCGGTGCGATGCTGAGGTTGAGATGTATATACCTGGCTCTTGGCGCGGATGCGCACGTGTCCGGCGACGGGCGCGTTGTGTCGGTGCGATGCTGAGGTTGAGATGTATATACCTGGCTCTTGGCGCGGATGCGCACGTGTCCGGCGACGGGCGCGTTGTGTCGGTGCGATGCTGAGGTTGAGATGTATATACCTGGCTCTTGGCGCGGATGCGCACGTGTCCGGCGACGGGCGCGTTGTGTCGGTGCGATGCTGAGGTTGAGATGTATATACCTGGCTCTTGGCGCGGATGCGCACGTGTCCGGCGACGGGCGCGTTGTGTCGGTGCGATGCTGAGGTTGAGATGTATATACCTGGCTCTTGGCGCGGATGCGCACGTGTCCGGCGACGGGCGCGTTGTGTCGGTGCGATGCTGAGGTTGAGATGTATATACCTGGCTCTTGGCGCGGATGCGCACGTGTCCGGCGACGGGCGCGTTGTGTCGGTGCGATGCTGAGGTTGAGATGTATATACCTGGCTCTTGGCGCGGATGCGCACGTGTCCGGCGACGGGCGCGTTGTGTCGGTGCGATGCTGAGGTTGAGATGTATATACCTGGCTCTTGGCGCGGATGCGCACGTGTCCGGCGACGGGCGCGTTGTGTCGGTGCGATGCTGAGGTTGAGATGTATATACCTGGCTCTTGGCGCGGATGCGCACGTGTCCGGCGACGGGCGCGTTGTGTCGGTGCGATGCTGAGGTTGAGATGTATATACCTGGCTCTTGGCGCGGATGCGCACGTGTCCGGCGACGGGCGCGTTGTGTCGGTGCGATGCTGAGGTTGAGATGTATATACCTGGCTCTTGGCGCGGATGCGCACGTGTCCGGCGACGGGCGCGTTGTGTCGGTGCGATGCTGAGGTTGAGATGTATATACCTGGCTCTTGGCGCGGATGCGCACGTGTCCGGCGACGGGCGCGTTGTGTCGGTGCGATGCTGAGGTTGAGATGTATATACCTGGCTCTTGGCGCGGATGCGCACGTGTCCGGCGACGGGCGCGTTGTGTCGGTGCGATGCTGAGGTTGAGATGTATATACCTGGCTCTTGGCGCGGATGCGCACGTGTCCGGCGACGGGCGCGTTGTGTCGGTGCGATGCTGAGGTTGAGATGTATATACCTGGCTCTTGGCGCGGATGCGCACGTGTCCGGCGACGGGCGCGTTGTGTCGGTGCGATGCTGAGGTTGAGATGTATATACCTGGCTCTTGGCGCGGATGCGCACGTGTCCGGCGACGGGCGCGTTGTGTCGGTGCGATGCTGAGGTTGAGATGTATATACCTGGCTCTTGGCGCGGATGCGCACGTGTCCGGCGACGGGCGCGTTGTGTCGGTGCGATGCTGAGGTTGAGATGTATATACCTGGCTCTTGGCGCGGATGCGCACGTGTCCGGCGACGGGCGCGTTGTGTCGGTGCGATGCTGAGGTTGAGATGTATATACCTGGCTCTTGGCGCGGATGCGCACGTGTCCGGCGACGGGCGCGTTGTGTCGGTGCGATGCTGAGGTTGAGATGTATATACCTGGCTCTTGGCGCGGATGCGCACGTGTCCGGCGACGGGCGCGTTGTGTCGGTGCGATGCTGAGGTTGAGATGTATATACCTGGCTCTTGGCGCGGATGCGCACGTGTCCGGCGACGGGCGCGTTGTGTCGGTGCGATGCTGAGGTTGAGATGTATATACCTGGCTCTTGGCGCGGATGCGCACGTGTCCGGCGACGGGCGCGTTGTGTCGGTGCGATGCTGAGGTTGAGATGTATATACCTGGCTCTTGGCGCGGATGCGCACGTGTCCGGCGACGGGCGCGTTGTGTCGGTGCGATGCTGAGGTTGAGATGTATATACCTGGCTCTTGGCGCGGATGCGCACGTGTCCGGCGACGGGCGCGTTGTGTCGGTGCGATGCTGAGGTTGAGATGTATATACCTGGCTCTTGGCGCGGATGCGCACGTGTCCGGCGACGGGCGCGTTGTGTCGGTGCGATGCTGAGGTTGAGATGTATATACCTGGCTCTTGGCGCGGATGCGCACGTGTCCGGCGACGGGCGCGTTGTGTCGGTGCGATGCTGAGGTTGAGATGTATATACCTGGCTCTTGGCGCGGATGCGCACGTGTCCGGCGACGGGCGCGTTGTGTCGGTGCGATGCTGAGGTTGAGATGTATATACCTGGCTCTTGGCGCGGATGCGCACGTGTCCGGCGACGGGCGCGTTGTGTCGGTGCGATGCTGAGGTTGAGATGTATATACCTGGCTCTTGGCGCGGATGCGCACGTGTCCGGCGACGGGCGCGTTGTGTCGGTGCGATGCTGAGGTTGAGATGTATATACCTGGCTCTTGGCGCGGATGCGCACGTGTCCGGCGACGGGCGCGTTGTGTCGGTGCGATGCTGAGGTTGAGATGTATATACCTGGCTCTTGGCGCGGATGCGCACGTGTCCGGCGACGGGCGCGTTGTGTCGGTGCGATGCTGAGGTTGAGATGTATATACCTGGCTCTTGGCGCGGATGCGCACGTGTCCGGCGACGGGCGCGTTGTGTCGGTGCGATGCTGAGGTTGAGATGTATATACCTGGCTCTTGGCGCGGATGCGCACGTGTCCGGCGACGGGCGCGTTGTGTCGGTGCGATGCTGAGGTTGAGATGTATATACCTGGCTCTTGGCGCGGATGCGCACGTGTCCGGCGACGGGCGCGTTGTGTCGGTGCAGCGGCAGCTCGATGCTGAGGTTGGCGAGCGCGTCCTCGCCGAATATCGAGCGCGCGTACAGGTTCGCCGCCATGAACCCGCACTGGCCGGACAGCGCCTGCACACACACGCACATACATACAGACATACCGCAGAGTACTATATGCTCCCACTGAGCACTTGAATACAATACAACAGCGTACCAACGGCCTATTTTAGTTATCGAATTTTTTGTCCCTTTTGAATGACTTTTGAATTCAGTTTGAGCGGAGAAAACAAAACATTCGATAGCTAAAATAGGTTTATAAAATGTCTATGAATAAAACTACAAAAACACACCAAATACTTGGTGACCTCTTATAGTTAAGACAGTTAGCGCGTTGGTCAGGCGTGGCAAGTGAAATTAAATAAATTTGAGGGTAACAAATTGAGGGTTTTGGAGGTTGTCCGATCGATCTGTGCTATCCATTTTGTTTTATCTGAAACCGTTAGGTTTTTAGATATTTATTTCACAACCTCCACTACCCCTGATTACTTACCTAATCACTTCAACTTCGATCTGAATTACGCTCACCTGTTGTGCCAGAGAGTTCATGGGCAGACCTAATGTGTCAGCATTATTAAGCTCCCTATACAATATGCAGTACTAGACATACCGAAAAACCAAAGCTATTCAAGATGGATCATTCCATAAGGCTACACGTAAGACCTGTATCCGTAAGTTACACTGTGTTCACACTTCTATAATGTAAACTCACCTTCTCTGGCGTAAGACACTTCATATTGGTGGAGGCGAGCAAGTGTTGTAGGTACTCGTGCAAGTCGGTTATGTTAGTATTCACGGACACCTGGAACAAAGTATTGCATCATTATTAAACTAATAACAGTCTATGTTTTATTAATATTGTGTAATATTAGTGTTGCCTACACTAATTTACACAAAATACTCCTTAAGGTAGATATCGTGCAGGTAGACTGTCATAAAATTGGAGCCAATTAGGATGGCTATGAAGAATAAAATCAATCGGTAGAAAATATGAACTTGTTGGTTTAAATTTTTAATACATTATTTGGGTTATCGACATTTATTTCAATATCAGCTCATCCGATTTTATCGAGTCATCCTAGATACATTCCTGGCCTTTGAAACTGGAAGGAGAAATGGCAAAAAGGAGGAAGTGGAAGTCAAATATGATCTGGTAATCGATTCAACTGAATCTACCAACAAGCATCAGTCCCTGTTGAGAAGGTAGGGAGAGTATGTTGTACCTTGTTCTCCCACTCGAACTCGGCCCACATCTGCCGGAAGTCGGCGTCGCTGCACGCGGCGGGCTGGATGTAGTCCACGATGTCGATGTGGATGTCGTTGAGCACCACCACGCCGCGGTCCATCGACGCGCCGGACACCTCGTACACTGCACACACACGTTTTATAATCATTTATTATATCGACTGCCTCGGTGGCGTAGTTGTATTACGATACGGTTACAAAGCTGAGGTCTCGGGTTCGAGTCCCGGGTCGGGCGAAGTGATATTCTATTTTTCTATTCATTATCAGCCCGGAGTCAGGAATTTGTGCCCGATATGGCGATAGGCTCGCCCCCTATCACATGGTGGGACGGAGCATGCAAGGCGAAATGTGGGTATCCTAGTGGCGCCTCTGCCAACCCCTTCGGGGATAAAGGCGTGAGTTTATGTATGTATGTATGTATGTATTATCTAAAAACGCTTAAATCGATATCAAGCTCATCGCTGGAAATATTTGGATGAGGTTAGCTTAATACAATTAAATGGAAAAGGATAAAGGACGCCTATGCCGAAAAGTAGGTGACTACGGGTCGAAACTAAAATTATAGTATTTCGCCATATTATTAAGATGAAGTTTTTATGGAATATTGAAACAGTTATTTCTTCTTCTAGCCATAATCCTTTCGATTCTTTCCTGGGCATACTGGCGTTTCTTTATGTATGTTACAAATACCGTAGACATTCACCATCATCATCGTTATTTCAGTTTACATTCATTCATTGTTGGTCATGGCCCTCTTTATTATCACACCACTTTGTTCTTGTTACGACGAAAAAATAAATGTAAGGACTAGCTACATACCGATGTTGCCGAAGATAATGCCGTTCTCGGTGGAGGCGACCTTGACGTGCGCCTTGATGGTGGCGTAGTCCCGCGGCGCCAGCACCACCGCGCCGGGCCGCTCCACCAGGCGCAGGTCGCCCAGCGTCGCCAGCTCCACCGTGCAGTTCTGCAGCGTGTCGTCTGCACACAGGTAAAGTGCGTACACATACGTACACCTAACTACGCACCCACATCACATGTCAGTAAACATAGTGCGTACGTTACGTATGTACACACGTAAGTACGCACGGAAGTGCGTACTCGCGCACGCACTTTAGATATGACTAGTTTTTATGACGCTGGCGTGACGACCAGGATGCTTTCGAGCCTATGTGGCCTGAAATTGTTCTGAACTACGACTTATGGAAAAAGAGGAGGGAGACCTTTGCCAAGAAGTGAGATGATAAAAAGAAGAAGTTTTTATGAAAATATAATACAAATCACTATAGAATATATTCTAGATGGTAATAGGCATGATGACTGATTTAGAGAAACTACTTCAAAATGTTCGTATACAATAACTTAGCTCAAAATACATTTTATTTCTGATAAAAAGTTAGGTTTTGCAGGAAAAAATTTCGTTTCAACTAAAATAATTTATACGCTGCTCCAAAACGCTAGATTAGTAATGGCGTCCGCGTGTGACGTCAGGCTTTTGTAAACATTTGACAGTTCTTTGTTTATAAGTTTGTTGTGATAAATTAATTTCATCAAATTCTTTAATAATTATGAATCCTAATGTGTATCGATGGTGTTCAGTTCCACAATGTAAAAATACATCGATAGAAACTCCGAATAAGTTATTTATTAACGTTACAACGAACAAAAATGTTAGAAATATGTGGCTAAAAAAAATGGCAAGGCGAGACAGCATTTGTATCTTCAAACTCAGTAATATATTTCTGTGAAGACCATTTTGATGTAAGTATTTACAACGTTTATAATGATTCACGCGCCCAGAAAACTTATAATCAGAACTAATACATAATATACTGCTAATAACACAATCGATCAATTATAAGGCTAGATTTCATTCGTTTACTTTAGGTATTATACCAATAGCTGTGTATATAAGTACTTGAAAACTTATTCTGGTTCTAATTAACAAATGATATGGAAGTTTGCGTGGAGTCAACTGTCAACCAAAGTACTATTTACGAAAGTGAAACGTCACTCGCTTTCTATTGGCGTTTCATCTAATATGGCGGATTCTTAGGTTTTCTGCTTTTATTTTTACTAAAATATAATTAATCACAATTATAATCGCAAGCAAATTTATATTCTTAGATTCCTTATAATACATAATATTATTCTACATCATAATTTTATTAATCCTTTATAACAGTCATCATCCCTATTATGTCAGCATGGGTTAAGTAATATTAGACACGTGGTACCATTTCCCACGGAGCGAGCACATTTCTAGCGTAACAGGGTACAAGTCTAAAGACCTGATCATATCTTGTGGCGCTCTCTTCTGTCTTATCATCCCATGAGAAATCAAAAATATAATATAACTAACCGGTCTGGTTGACGACGAGCACGTCGAGCACGATGTCGTACTGGTTGACGGCCACGATGGCTTCGGCGTACACGGGGTCGGAGAAGCCCGTCAGCTGCGTCACCTTCGACAACTTGCCGCGCTCCGCGTTGCTGCCGCCCGTGCGACCTGCACACGGTGCATACACTTATTTATCCTTCCATCTTTATGACTTTTCAATAATATGGATTCATAAAAAATACTATTACAATAGTAATCACACATCTTTTCATATGTAACACGTCATAAACAACAAACTTGTTTAAAAACTGTCATTGTAATTTAACCACCCATATTTTCAGCACGTCTTTAAACACCTCACTGAGTTTGAAGGCTTTCTTTACAATTTCGAAAACAAAGATCCTAGTGTAGATTATATGGTGCAGATCAACTCGATGAACGCGCTTTAAATGTTGACAATGTATTCGATGTGCTAAGAACAACAATGAGCACTACTATGTAGGTCCTTAATAGTATGAAGGTAGCATAATGTATATAAGGCAGTGTGTGTGTGCGTGTACCCCGCACGGCGTCGTGCAGCGCCAGCTCGAACATGTCGGTGTGCGCGGCGGCGGCGCCCGCGCCCGCCAGCTGCGCGAACACGATGCCGCGCTCCACCTCCACCGCCTCCTCCGCCGCCGCCGCCTCCTGCACAAGCATTGTACACACACCTTCAAACACATTTCTATAAAAATATACTGTAAGATTTTTTTTCACCACAGATAAAAAGTAATCAAGTATTTTATGGTATACATTTGGCAAATGGATAAGTATTACATCGAATACTAAATGACTACCGTTAAAAGCAGTATGTTCAAGATGCCGCCTTGATGAGTCCTTCGCTTTGAAATATATTTTTAATATTATCGATAAGTTTTTATTTTGGTGATGAGTGTTCGATACTTAAAAAATATTTCTTAATTGTACTTGTTTATATTATGACAAAAACTTTATAATATATCACTATGGATTCTATACTATTTATGTACTACAGTGCAACCTTAATATAACGTACCTCAATATAACGACTTCCTCGATTTAACAAATTCATCGTAATCCCCTTGAATTGTCCATAAGAGTCAATATAAAATATACCTTTACATTGCGAACATTCTTTGCGTCCAACCTCTTTATAACGAATTTTCAACTATCAAGATAAAGTATTCATACCTCTAATTAACGAATTTTGCCAACCCAAAACCTTTATATAAAGTTTCCACCAATAATATAACTCTTAATCGTATAATGTGATTCATGTCTCGACATGTTTCGACACGCTTTTGTTTGTAAAGTAATCATTGTTGTTTTGATGGAAAGTAATGTAAACACCTCTGCTCGTCACTATTGTTAAAGATTTAAGTTAAAATGGCTCAGAAACGTAAAGTAATATTGAGGTGAATAAAACTATTCTTTTACCTCTTTATAACGAATTTTAGACCAATCTAACCTCAACATAACAAACCTCAGTTCAACGAATTACTTGATATTACGAATATTTTCTTGTTCCCCTCCGATTTGTTATATCGAGGTTGCACTGTAAAAAGCCACACCGCTTTTCTGTGAAATTCTTAAATCAATAAAAAGACACCTAGCAAGCATGGGTGTGGTACCTGCTGCAGCGGGCCGAGCAGGTGCGCGGCGTCGGGCAGCGCCAGCAGCGCCGCCAGCGCGCGCGCGGGCTCGTCCAGCAGCGCCGCGCGCAGGGCCGGCGCCAGCGCGCCGTGCGCCGCCGCCGCGTGCAGCCGCGCCGCCGCCTGCTCCGCGTCGTCCGCGCTCAGCCCGCTCGTGGCGCTGCCCGTGCCTGCGGGAAATACATTTAAACACTCTGCGTAATGTGTGTGTAATTGTTTTTTTTACTTATACTTTAGTTTTAATATCAACAGTTAACGGCAAATTTTCATTTATTACTTTTGTTAAACGACATATTTGGAAGACGCTAGAAACCAATTTGTACAAAATATTTTTTATACGCATTTGGTATAATATATGTAATTTAGATAATAACAGCCTGACGTACATAAAACATTTACACAAAATAACTAGATCAGCAAAACATCTTTCTTATTTTAAAATACAGACAGACTACACCGGCATTCCTCAATATACACATCTATGTTAAATAGCATCAAGGCTGCTTAAGTTAAGGATGAAACTACATGGGTAAAGCTACCTGGCGCGGCGAGTTTATGATGCGCCAGCAGCTTGGCGGCGCAGTGCAGCGCCCTGTTGGCGTCGGCGGGCGCGGGCAGCTTGAGCGCCAGGCGAGCCAGCGCGCCGCACGCGCACGCCGCCGTGAAGCCCTCGCCCTCGCGCAGCGCCGCCCACAGCCCGCCGCTCGACGCCGCGCCTGTCGTCGCACTGCGGAGACATCGCTTTGTAGTCTCTTTCTCTCTCTCTCTTTTCTCAACCATTTTATTGTGACCTATATACTTCTGTTGGTAATCGATAATCAGGTTTCCTCTATGGGGTCATTTTATTCCTCTATAAATATGTTATAATGTGACGAAATAACGAGAATAAAATAAATAAATGAAATTAATATAATACTCGTATCCGGCTCAAAGGACCATAACATTTTTGTTTAAAAATGTTTATATGCATTATAATCCAAATTAATCAGGGTACATGTACTTACGCTGGCAAGTTGAATGCGGACTGCGAGGCGTAAGTGCCGTCGCTGGTGACCAGTTGCCTTGGAGCAGAAGTGTCCACCTTAGCTTGGCTTGAATCTTTTTCATCCTGTTGGAAAAAAAATCATAAATTATTATAAATAATAAGGAATAGTAAGAGTCTAATTTCTATTATTATTGTGATTCAGCGAGCGATCTTGCACACGTGGATACTTAAAATTACTTCTAGAAGTTTCTAGAAGAATGTTTTAAAATTACACACCTTACTACCCTCCTCCCCAGTAGAAGGCGAGGGTATAATATCAGCGAGCACATCGAGCGCGGCCTTGGCTCGCTCGGGCGTGTCGGCGAACTGCGCCAGCAGCCACAGCGCCGAGCGAGCGATCTTGCCCACGCGGATGGCCGGAACTGCTTCCAGAAGTTTCTATAATAGTAGAAATTTAACGGATAAGTTGATGTCGATTTAAGCGGAATAAACAAAATAAATACGTCAAAATTTCATTAATTATGTTTGTGGTATTGTTTGGCTCAAGGCAGATCACATTGATAACTTATACATCATCCACTAAAATTGCTGTGAGTTATTATGAAGAATTATTCAATCTAGTCCCTTTTTCATCTCGGACCAACGTGCCGACTTACTCAACTCCAGCTTAGTAATATCGTTCATCTCGACCCGAATCACGAGGTTTCTCTCGAATCTAAGGTTTGGATATTTCTGGCACACCGGCACAAGTTATAAAAAGGTTTGGTAGCACATATCTATGATAAGACCACAATCGAAAGACGCATTATCGAGACGTCATTACAGTCATCATTTCATATGTACATTTTAGTGACATAATACCAGTATTATGGGCTGAAACAGTACAGTACATTAATAAGAGAGCGTGTTAGTAGGTGTCATATTATATTCAGCTAATCGCCGTCCACTGCTGAACGCAGGCACTTTGAGGAAGTTCCGAACATCCCGGTCTTGAGTAGCCCTCATTCATCCGCTACCCGCCCTTCTCAAGTCGTCGATCCATCGTGCTTATCGTCATACCAGTATTAAAGAGTGTGTTAGGATAGTGTAGTGTACCTCGTAGATGTGTTGTCGGAGGTCGGTGAAGGCGTGCAGCGCGGCGCGCAGGAACAGCATGACGTCCTGCGCCGCCGCCTCCGAGCCGTCGCCCACCAGCTCCAGCAGCGCCGGCGCCACGCTGCCCGCCACCTCGGGGAACTACGCACAATAGTACCATTATCACCTTCATCACTACCATCACTACCATCACCTTCATTATGTAAGGACAACAATATTCATGCCATCACCTTCATCACTACCATCATCTTCTTCATACAATGACGGGTTAAACTAACGTAGGACTCATAAGCCTTTACAACGAAAGGCACTTAATTTGCTATAGTTTCTTAAGTTTAACACACAAAAAATTATCATACTGTATTGATCCTATCAAAGGTTCACTTCAAAAATTACTCTCATGGCCATCACTGTATACGCATGAGGTCCATAACACATTATGCTACTTCTTAGCCATATCTGTACTGCTTAACATAGGATAACAGTAAATATTATCAAGAATTATTATAAAACATGAATAGTATAGGCTAATTAGTAATTCATACCTTAAGCGCGGCGCGGTGCATAGCCCTAACAAGTAGCTGTCTATACTTGGCGGCATCATCATGATCTGCTGCCTGTGCACGCGCTGCCTCCTTGCGCAGTACTTGCACCAATTCCTCGGCGTGACGAGGGCTCACCAACTCCAGGGCTATAAAATACAATACATTGAAATAATATTGAAACCATTATGCAAATACAATATAATTATATTAAAATCACTAATATAATCTTTTCTGCGTCCATCATTTTCAAAAGCTTGCAAGGTTTCTTTTTAGTTAGCATCTACTCATTTGTGATGACGATCAATATGTGTAGATAGCGCCGTTTTAAAAGATTATTTGTCAAAGCAAAAAAATTGTAGGGAATTATTGGTGATGGTAGCATTAATTTCCATATAGATGATGAAGATGATGGTGGTGATGAGGGTGATGTGGCACATTACCGAGCTGCAGCGTGTGCTTGCGCACGTCGAGGTCGGAGGAGGCGAGCACGCGCAGCACGTCCATGGCCAGGTCGGGCAGCGCGCGCGCCGCCGCCTCGCGCGCCTCCGAGCGCAGCGCCGCCAGCCGCCCCACCACGATCAGCTTCACGTTGTTGTCGCTCTCCTTCACGATCAGGTCGATGTAGCACGCCGCCGCCGCCTACACACACACACATATAATTATACTCGTGCATCTATGTCTTTAAGTTATACATTCCACTTCGACCAGCCACATTACATCATCATTATTTTCATAACATTATGTATTTAAGGATGAACCTCGTTCGGCACAATTTGTAATACCAATAATATGTAACGTACAGACCCCTACACAAGAATACTTCGAATTCAATTATTTAGTTTTGTTATCATTACAGCTGTTTTCTTCTTTAATTGTTTGAACAATAATAAGTACATATACAAACTAAACTGTATTTATATTATGCTTCTATAAAGTATTTAATAAATTATTGTAATAGAGTTCAATATAATATAATAGTGTATTTTCCAAGATATAATATTTGCTTTTTTGTTTAATGGTCCAGTGAGCAGGATAATTATACAATATTCCAGATATTTTTAATTTGCAAATCTACTTTAAAGTTCACAGTTAAAAATCACATTTTCCACAAGTCAACCTATGTAAGTATTCACATTCATACACATTACTATGGTAGTAGCAGGTATCACTACATAACAGATACCTAAGAGGTTACCTTAACAGCGGCGGGCGCGTTAGACAGCGTGACGAGCGTGCCCGCGGCCTCGTAGCGCACGGCGGCGCTGCCCGCGTTGAGCAGCCCGTACACCGTGCGGATGAACCGCGAGCGCTCGCCCGGGTTCGCGTGGCACACCTGCACAGTACCACGGACATTTTAATATTATTCTATGTTATAAATATGGATGGATGCATAAACCAGCAGACCGGGCTCTGTGACGTACTTCGGGAGAGGCCTATGTCCAGCAGTGGACTGCAACGGGCTGATAATAATGATAATGATAATGATGACGATGATGATGATTATGATATAAAAATAACTGCAGTTGTTTTGCAGACATTGTGAGTTCGTTCTTTTTGGTATAATGTTGGTAACTTGGTACACCAGCCTAGGTACTTGTACATAGTCTCTTAGCACATTGATTGGCGCCAAGAAAACAAAATATCCAGGCAAAATATACATGAATGGCATACAAAATACATAATGTCTACAAATACATATTGTAAGATCTACACTAAATCAACCACATCAACCAAATGCAGGTTATATTACCAACACCATAAAAATAATACAAAAACCATTCTTACCTTATAAATAAGCTCCACTATAACCAACTGTAGGATGTCTCCGAAGCTTTGCACATTATCAAGCCGTGACGAGAGGTAGGACAGCGCCTTCTCTTGATCGACATGGAGCAGCATGAGGAAGGCGTTGCGCTTGCACGACATGTCCTGCTCGGTCTCCAGAAAGTTGGCTACCAACTCGGGAGCGTCCGGGATCAGGAACTCAAAGTTCCTGTGGGATGTCGATTTCTTTAATAAACGCTAATTATGTAACGCTAATTATGTAAGGCAATAAAAATAACGCTGTCAGCCAATAAAAGCAATTAGTTTGAGATAGATTTAAATATATAATGTTTCAAGATAGACAAAATGTGGATTAATCTGGTAGGATTGTTCTTCCATTCACTAAAACAATGATTAACATAATGAATTTTATGACCAGAAATTGTTTTAAGCCTAGAAATTTTTTTGTGTATTGTACCCTATTCGGTCCTTAGTAAAATAATACACCCTGTTTCTAACTTACCGATAAATGGTGAATATAGCGAGCACAGCGTTCCTCCTGACATAGGAGTGCCTGTGCTCGAGGCAGGCGCGGATGGCGGGCATCAGCGGCTCCAGCAGCTCCGGCTCCTTCAGCTTGCACAGGAAGCGCAGCGTCGAGCCGCGGAGGAACTCGTTGGGGTGTTGCAGGTCCTAGGGATGGATCACGACTTTTGGTTAAGTTGTGCAAATTATTAACTAGAATTTATATGACTGCACAATGTCTTATCCTTTACAAAAACTATTATAAAAAGTTGTTTGTGCTTGTAAGTGAGTTGTACATAAACATTTGATTATTATTATTGAAAAGTCTCTACGAATAATATTTCCATATCTCACTATCACATTCTGGGTCACATACATATCTGAGTCATCTGTATTTAGCCAAGGAATAAAACATTTTTGTACTAATTCATAAATTTGCTGTTGGTTCGGGATATAAAAATATATTGCAGCTTACCTTCCTGTAGGCATCACAGACAAGGATCATCTCCTGCATGAGTTTTCCATCAGGTGTGGTCTTAGGGACAATCTCCCAGAAGATAAGCAACAGCTTCTTAATGGTATGGTCCTGAAGAGGCAGTACAAATCTGATGATAATCATTAATAAGCCAGGAATCTTCTCTCCTGATAGAATAATACTGATTGTCTTCTTTAGAGCTTCTATCTTCTTTTTCGTATCACCCTTTTCTGTAAAGGTACAAATATTAACTTTCAATATCTGATTACAGATCATAAAGACTGACAATTTATGCAACAAACTTGTTTTATAAACAAATATCAAAAATAGGAATTTTATGAATGGTTGCTAGTCATAACACTAGTACAAAATATCTGGTACAATCATAAATAGAAGATGTACTATTTATAAAACAGCTATGGTATGACAATTTTCAGTTCCATAATATTGTCACCAGATATAAATATTTCTGGATTTTTATTTTATTTATTTTTTATTTCAGAACATACAGTGTTAAAAAATATATTACAGAACAAAGACAAAGTATGAATTACATGTTTCCACAGTTATAAATATGAAATATGTATAGAAAAATATAAAATTTACACTGACATATTTTCAACCATGTTAGAATGTTCCTCACAGTTTTTTTTTTCAACCCACTGAATTTTCCACATTATTATCAGTACTCAGAAGAAAAAAATCAATAGAGGATTTGTTCTAGTAAATATGGTACTGGTTAATTTCTAAAATTATATTAATGCCCCAAACGTGATTAAAATATTCTTACAAATATATTATACTCATGATAAGAAAATCAGGCAACTAGTAATCATGGTTTCAGCACTACTGGTCAATAAATGTAATAACTTACCCAAATCCAGCTTAAGTTGCATCTCATTGTGAGGCTCTGAGTCTGTCGGGAAATTGATCAGAGTGTAGCATGGCTGTTCCACACCCGCCATGCTGTTGATAATTGAATATGCACATTTAACACAGAAGCTGAACACCACAACTTTGAACTAACAACCTGTGAGATTGCCTTAACATGGCCAGGCATTTTTTTCATTCGTAAAAATGTACTTGGTGTGTACAAACTGCACACTTGTTGCATCAGAATGACACTATTATGTTTATATCATTTTTCATGGAGAATGGCCAAGAAGATAAGAATGGGATGACAAGAATAACTACTGGATATAATGAATAATGAGACTTAACATGTTAGGTTTATTCTTTTTTTTATATATTATTTGGGGCAAACAAGCAAATGGTTCATCTGATGTCAAGTGATTAGTGCCACCCATGAACATCTGCAATACTATTGGGCATGTTTGTTATGCCTCAGGATGGACAACACAGTGGTTTACCAAGGATTGCTTAGTAATTCATGATGTTATTTGGTTTTGCTACTGTCATAAGCAGTTGTATCGCTAACTATCAGGCAAATGGCATGCTTGTCTTGCCATTCAGTGCAATAAAAAAAAAGATGGGGTGATCATAGAAAGTGATTGATTGATGCATAACAATGGCTTACAGGTATCTTCTTCAGGGCTTAATTTCACCGGTTACCACATGAACAAAAATACTATTTAAAAGATAAAAGTATGGATAGAAGATAAAAATAATACAGTAATAGTTATTCTGCCAGAAAACCAATATCTGAAGCAATTCAGTGGTATTTTGTATGAACTAACACCTCTTATGAGGTTTCCAAGATGCCAATACGGTACCTGACTAAGCCAATAAATGTTGTACTCAAAGGGCTAAAAGAGCTGACAGCTAGCCACGCTTTTCAAGATACACAAGGGCCTGAAATTTATCATATGCACTAATTATGTTAAACCGTAAGATTGACTTATCAAGCTCTTCGTTAATGGAAACTATATGTAATAACTACTTATGATAGCATCTAACACCATAGTTCACATGATTATCTGTTAAAAAATTGAGTAGGGGCGTCCGGTAGGGTGATGACATGTAAGCAGTGAACTAACCTGACTGAGGTTTGTATTACCACTTCCTTGGTTCACAAATGATCTGTAATGGAATATTTTTGAAGAAAATAATCCTGGCGTGCTCTTATTTCACTAACATAGATTTTATTTCGATATCCAAAACATCTAATACGTGTCCACATCCAACAACTAAACGTCACTTTGACGTCTACTATATAAAACAATGATGTGTCGCTGTTAGAATGTAGTAGGATGGTTAATCGATTACGATTGAGACGTCGCGGTCGCTCGTTAAATTAAAAAAAGACCCAGGGATGATTTTACTAAACAACATAATCAATATGCATGACATGACGTAGAAAAACTTAAGCCAAAACATTGAGTATACAATAAACATAGGTTGATTCTATCGACTTGTGAAGTAAAAACAGATGCATCATATTTTAGATTGTAGATTCCAATAAGAAATTAATAACATCATAATGTGTGTCTTTTAACAGTATACTCTATAGTCTATAATTTAGCTATTACCAATGCCACTTCGCATTATTTTATATATTTTTATATATTTATTTTCAAAAATAAATATCGTAAAATGTTTTAAAAATCTTATAGATGCAAACATATTATTCATCTGTATAAATTAAATGGGTAACTACTTAATTAGGTTCTAGTGTAATTTTTGACTGCTGATTCTGTGCTACATCAACGTTAACCTGATTATTATAAAATCATGTTAAATTGATTAATGTAATTTATGTCGATTATACATTTATAAATATAATTTTGATATAACACTGCGCAACACTACAAATGTCAAACAGTCGCAAACAATTTCCCAGTGTTCGTTTGTTGTAAATCTGTGTATTTATTTAAATTTACATAATGAATTAAATTTTACCCTGTACATAACTGTAAAACCATAAAAATGGACGTCCTAATAACATTATTTTACGTCCTGTTCTCAATTTGTATTATATATCCACCTACCGAGTTCGTATCCGCTGGCTTCACGATAGCTCAGCTATTTGAGAACTTCTTGGGGTCGGAAAATGTTAATTTTATAGGGTATCATATGAAGAGGATTACGATAACCGCACTAATACATTCTTCGTTGCCCCTGGGGTATATATTTTGCTTGTGGTGTGGCGGGGAGCGCGGGTCGTGGATGTTGGCGAGTGCTGCGGCGACAGCCATGATTCCGTTGTTGATGTGCTACAAGCTGCTGTGCTGGTGGGAGCACGACAAGACCAAGCACCCGATTGTCAAGACGCTACTGCCGTATGTAATGCCGGGGACGGACTGGCGCGTTACAGCTGCTAATCTCAATGTTGAGTTTAGAAGGTATGAACTCATTAGTATTTATTTTGTTTCGGCGTTAAAAAATACTTTTCTGTTTAATTTTATCCTTAAATGTATGGCGACGGCAATAAGGTATTCTCATTTATTGCATAATGGTGTTATCATTTGACCTTCCATATCTATTTTTAACAAAAAATTGATATGAGATGTGTGTATGATTGAATTTAATTGCAACAATAATAATTTACATAAATTGAGTAACAAAAAGATTACCTAGCTAAGACTTATACTTATCTTGGCATAGGCAAAAATATGTAAATGTAATAGAGTTGTAATTGTATAAAATAGAAGATAAATTACAGATTATTCATGGATAAAAAAAATCTTCATAGTTATGCAGTCTTGACAGAATAGCTGTGTACTGTCCTGTTCACTTAAATAAACAAGTGTATTTGAGCTTTGATCCCTGTAGAAACTCTCAGGATTCTAAAGCAAACAGTAAACTTAACTTATTTGTGGCATTGTATCATAAGCTTGGCATGTTATTTCCATATATTTCCATAATAATACACCCAAGCCACAGTGAATGTAATTGTTTATTGGAATAGCTGTATTTACACATATACATATTGTAACAATAGTTGCGTTCCATATTGTGTAGGATATAACACTCATAAAATATGATGGTACACCTAGGTTCAATTACTTTTGCAAGTGTAAGTGGATGAATTGTTAAGGAAAATCCACCTCCAGTATGACTTTAAATTTTAAAACTATTGTTGTATAATAAATGTTTGTTTTTACACACAGTGTGGACAAGGTGTCAATACCGCTGACAGTGACCAGTAAGTTTGTGGCGACTGAGACGTGGCTGATCAAGGTATCCCAGTATGCCATGAATGTTGTGAAGCAGAGCGACTGTGCCCTTGTGGCCACTGCTGTGAGTAAATAAATGATAATTTTATTTTCTAAGATGGTATAGTTAACATTGAAGTTGGTAAAATGCTCAGTAGATTTGTAACTAACATGTTTCTTGCTTAATATTAATATAAGACACCAACTTGAAATTCCGTGTAAATCTTGCGTGCATTACGCTATAATTACTTACACAAATTAATGTTAAGCGTAAGGCGTACATGTTCGGCACTTAGCGACCCGCCTTCAAAATATTACGTATTTAAGATTTGTTAGCTATTCAAGTCAATAAGAACATTAATCATTGGGTACTAGTACGATGAAATATATATTGGAAAATGTTAACCTGCCCTTTATCATTCTTTTACACAAGTTGTTTGATTTTTTAAAGAAATAAAATAGATTATTTTATATAAATACACCCAACATTCATATACATAGTCCTGACCCCACACTAAGAACGAGTCTAGTGTTGCGGGTATCAGGAAATTAAGACACTCTTCAGAATCCAAATGTACTACAAATGGAACTCAATTTTATTGTTTATCAATCTCATAATAAAACTGACTGTGTAAGCGATTCTTTGACGCCCTGTTTGACAGTATAATATGATCACAGTACAAACTAAAATACAACTTGATGCTACCATGATACAGTGTGTGTACAGCATGATGACAATACGCAGCGGTATAGCGCCTTCACGCGGCGCTTCATATTATGCATTCTGTGTGACAAAGCATTTACATACTAAAATTACAATATCTTTTCACAGACTGACAGCCACGATCTAACACCCTCAGGTGAAGATGAGGTTCAGTACATAAATATTGAGGCAATACCATCTAGAGAAGATGTGGCTCGCTTCACGTTCCGTATCTCTACGACGGCGCTGCGCGACCTGCAGCCAAGGCTGTCGCGACCTGTGCGGGTGCCAGACCATATCTCCCTCATGCCCACGCTTATTGAGAGATTTGTTACTGTTTTCAAACAGTATGTCGACCAGAATCCTCCCTATTATCTTGAAGAGGTAAGTGTCATGTTTAGTGCTTAGCTTGCTTAGCGTGCATATGATGAACACTGCTACTTCTTAGCAGATTCAGTTATTGTTTGAAGTCCTGTAACAATTTTTTTCTACGTCTGTTTGTAACATTGCGTTATAAATTACCAATTACACACAAATTAGAATACTTCCGGTCATATTTTGTATGCCATGTTAAAGAATATTTTTCTTGAATTTCGTCAGGAACCAGAGCTGTGCATTGGTTGCATGGTGGCGCCGGCTGACGTGAAACTGACGCGGCGATGCGCTCCGCCACCGCCGCACCTCGAGGGAGGTCCGCCTGAATGTCAACAGTGCAATTGCAGGTAAAGAAATCTTGCGTTCAAAATATGCCAAAAATTCTAGTATGTTTTCAAAGCTTTAATGTGTGGTAAATTCCAAATTATTATTGACAAATTAATAATCGCACACGTGTTAAGGACTACGTAATTATTTAAATGGTTAGGGAAATACTGCCATTGTTTCTTATATTTATTTATTTATATATAAGGTCCACCAATAGTGCCACATATCATAAAGTGTAAAAGAAACGGTAGGTATCAAAGTTTTATATTAGACGTATTATATAGCGCGTGGCGTAGCTGTATTACGGTACGGTTACAAAGCTGAGTTCTCGGGTTCGAGTCCCGGGTCGGGCAAAGTGATATTGGATTTTTCTATTCATTATCAGTCCGGAGTCAGGAATTTGTGCCCGATATGGCGATAGGCTCGCCCCCTATCACATCGTGGGACGGAACATACAAGGCGAAATGTGGGGGTCCTAGTGGCACCTCTGCCTACCCCTTGGGGGATAAAGGCGTGAGTTTATGTATGTGTATGTATGTATTATATAGTTGTTGTAGTGTGTACTGTACATGAGTGTTTGTGTGTGTGTGTCAGGGTGCTGTGGTGCTGCGCGTGCATGGGGCGCTGGTGGGCGGCGCGCGCGGCGGGGCCGGCGGCGGCGTGGCTGGCGGGGCGCTGCACGTGCCCCGTGTGCCGCGCGCGCTTCTGCCTGCTGGACGTGAGCCCCGCGCGCGCGCCCCCCGCCGCGCCCTGACCCACTCTGACCCAACTCAACTTCAATTCAAATTACATTGACAAATATATAGAGGCAAGATTCAACTAGTTAGTGTACAAGTACTGAATAACTGCAATTATGTCCCAGTGTCTAACTTAATAGTACCACTTTTGTCACAACTATATGGAAAAAGACCTAAGTTGCTTTTCTTAATTAAATTTACAGTAAAATATAAAAAACAATATATAAATTACATGACAGTTGGGTATATAAGTATGTACTCTTAAAACATTGTGTCTTAGAATAATTTTATTTTATGTACAATATGAAAAATAAAACAATTGTAATCACTAGAATACATTGATTAAAATCTCGACTGTAAATAAATGTCATTTAAATTGTATAGTTTAACATAATTATTGTATTTGTTTTTATTACGTGACATTGTTGTTGTTGTAATATTATTCAGTATTTTATATGCTAAATAAAAAGGACCGGAACTGTTAAGATTTTGATCCATTCCTTAGTATCTCCGAACAATATTTGCAGTAATTATTAATGCAATTCAAATGGACTGATGTCTATAGGATCTTATCCGGCTCGAAGGACCACAAACATTATATATCCGATCTTAAACATGTTGTCTGATTTTTATTACATAATATATGTGTATGTCGAGTTCCTAGGTGTGATTAAAAATTCATATCCAATATGAAGGTGTAAATCAATTTTAGACATATTTTAGTAATCATTTACATTGCTGTTTCTATAAAATCTCGTATGGAAAGGTTTGTTGGGAAATAAATGGTATGTTATGAATAAATTGCATAATGAAATTTTACAATAAAATTGTAACGGAAAAAGGGTTATATTTTAGGACATGAACATAGGATGGGAATTGTAATAGATAATGTTATATTGATGCATTTATGACAAGCTGCTTTATGCACGCAGTTTGACTTATAATAGTTGTACATTGTTTTATCTGAAGTTTGTATGTTGAAGGAAATTATCATAACTATTAAATAAATTTCTATGCTGTAGCTAGGCTACTTCCACTAGTTTGGTATTCACATTAATAATTATAGTAAATGGAAAATCAAAAAAATATTTGTATAAAGCTCAGTGGATATTTTAAATATCTGATTATTTCCTTTAGCATACAGAATACATATTATAATGTATGTCGTTAGTATAATTATTCTAGAGTAATAAATATTTTATGGTGTCTCGTTGCGAAGATACTATAATGTATATCTTTTGTTTAATCATTGTAGCCAAATATATTGATATTTTAATTAATGTGTAAATAAATGTTTAAAAATATTTCGTTTTTATTTTATTATTTGTGAAGGTGATTACTGTGCTTTTTGATAGTCTGAAAAGGATTACAGTAAACCATTTTAATTTCAGTGCTTGCTTATGTGTGGACTATATTATACAACAATTTTCTGCCTCTTTGGCTTGTCGGTTCAACAGGCTATATGTGCTTCACTTACTACTACATTACTACACTACATTTTGGATTAGAACGTGTACCCTTCATACATACATGTTTCTTTGAAAAACAATTTTGTTACGTGTTTGTAAACAATTGCACATTTTTTAAAACAATTTTAATTATTTTACCTTTGTCATAGTAAACATGCAAACCACTTTTCCCCTGTTAATGGCTTTCACGCCCGCTAAAATATTCATTGTATATTAAAGGGTTGTGTTTAGCCCTTGCCCTCATTAGCATTAGACTATCTGATGGCACTCAAAGCCGTGTCACATTAGAGTAGCATGCTTAATGGACCCCGTCACGTTCCGGCCGATAATTTGAGCCAATTACACAGATACCCATCTGAATATGTTAACTAGGTGATGGGCGGATAATTGCAAGCCGACAAACAGTTAATCGTCTCTATTCGGTTTGTTTTAATGCCTGGGAAGCGCGGCAAAGGGCAAGGTAAGTTCATAATTTCTATGATATTATTTGATGTTGTTAAAATGTATTGGTATAACCTGTATGCCATGTTTAGCAATTTATATTTTCGCAACATCGTGGTTTATATTGGGAAAATTATTAAAGCATCGAAATTAGGAACAAAAGTTTTATTTCTAAAGCAACAGTTACTGCAGATAGTTTTTAATGTAGGTAGGTAATTTAAATATGATTTTCAATATTCTAGAGATAATGGCGAAACGATCACCTACTAAGGAAGCTATAAAAAAGTTTCTTAAAACAACGACACTACACGGATTCAAATATTTGAGTTCCGAATACTTTGGAGATCGGTAAGTATTCTAATTTTTAAGTTAATGTCTTGCAAATAAATTATAATATGTGAACAGAATGTTATCAATCCAAAACTCCAAGACTAAGCCGTCCAACAAACTGCAACACGGAGGTTGTCATGTGGCTAATCTTTCCATTAATTAACATTATTAGTCACCTCTTAATATTCGTAAGAGGGTCGATGGACTCAAGATCGCGCCTAGTGGCGTGACACAAGAGAGGCCTATGTCCAGCAGTGGACGCGGAAGGGCTGATGATGATGATGATTAGTCACCTTTTACGACATGTCGATAGATGTGTATCGGTTATATCTGTTGTACTATCAGTATCGGTTGGCTGGTATGTTGCTGCGCGATCGCGTGCTGCGCGGGCGTGCTGTGCGGCGTGCTGTGGGCGCGCTTCCTCAAGGTGCCGGCGCTGCTCGCGCTGCACGACCTGCGCGACCACGACCCCGCGCTCAGCCGCCTGCCCA
Source organism: Deilephila porcellus (assembly GCA_905220455.2). Taxonomy (NCBI): domain Eukaryota; kingdom Metazoa; phylum Arthropoda; class Insecta; order Lepidoptera; family Sphingidae; genus Deilephila; species Deilephila porcellus. The sequence goes on along the minus strand of LR999977.1, from coordinate 14,896,378 downwards.
CCGTCGCCGTCTGTCCCGCGGTCAAAACTATTGCCAAACGATTCCTGCCTAAGCTGTAAATATTATAGACAAGTTTGGAGTTACAGCAATTAGCGCTCAGGGTTGATGAATAAAGCGGTTAGGATAAATAATTGAGTTAATGAAGATGAGTTTAAAAATTCGTTTATACATAATATTTGAACATTTGTCTAAGCAACGAAAAAGCCAAGTTGAGTTAGTGTTCTCCCGTCGAAAAAATGGTGTCAATAATAAGTTCGAAAAATAAATTATATCAATTGTGGTTTTAGAAAAACAAAAAATATGCTAGAGATTATCGTAAGTAATTTAGTATTCAGTTTTTATACCATGGTTCGTCAAGTCATGGCCGTGTTTGTTACAGAACTTCCAATAAAACTTTAATAAAAGAACTACCAAACATACTAGCACGAGCTCTTGGCAGGAAGCCCTGCGCGAAGAAAGATCTCGACACATTTGATCAGCTGTTAGCAGAGAACAACGTGACGTTATACAGCATGATGCAACAGCACATGCCGCCTTGTAACGTGGTCGTGAAAAAGTGTCGCTGGCAGACGCAGAACACACCCTGTCAACATCTGTTCGAGAAGAAACCTATAGTCGGCAAGATGTGCTGTGTGATGAGGTTTGATGACAAGTACGTCTTAAATTCATTATTTAGACTACATATTATCTTTTTACAAAACCAACAACTAGGTGTATACTTTGTTGTGTGTCCAAGCGATATTTGAAGATATGCAGATACCCAGATGAACCCATCCTCGCCCTAACGTTTGACATCCATTCTATGGTCAGGAAACTTCTTTAGTCCCTTACATGCCACAACCTGTTTGCCTTTTCACGCTTCAAATAGGTCGAGAATGTCATACAAGGGTTCCCGCTAATTCTATCTGCCCTAAAACTGGCGTAAATGTGTGTTATAGATTGGTCAAAGGCAACAAGAAAGCCAATCTACTACGGAGCCTAGAAAGAGGACAGAAAATTGAACTGGCGCTGCAATGTTCTAGTGGTACTACGCATTACGGTTGCGAGGTAAGGTGGCCTATAAACCTGAACGTAAATACTTCGAACTTTATAACTAAATACGTGTTTTTCGTCAAAAAAAACCATTGATTCTTTAATATGAACACAAACTCCACTTTTGTCTAGCAAAATGGTCTTGTCTTCAAGCCGACCTAGAATCCTTGCTAACTTTACAACGAACTGACTCTAATCTTAGTACAATCTTATTTTCCAGTTCTTTTCAAAGTACGACGGTGAGTTATGGGTAAACTCTGAATGGCTGAACCCCGGCAACTACTACATAGCTCAGCTCAGGTTTATTTCGATCCCCGAGAGCACGGTCACCGAGAAACTCGTGGAGGAGTCGTGTGTATCGGAGTCGGGATATTCACAAAGCGATTGCTTGGTAAGATATCGGATTCACTTCCAGGATCTTTTAAATATTCGTACATAAAAGAAATCCATTTGGCATATACAAAGGTTTATCTTATATACGAAAGGAAAGTGTAAATTAAAAATACATTACAATTTTTTGTAGTTTTATTGCTGGTGACATACGATCTGGTATGATATTTTCTAAATTTACAACCGGTTGAGGGTAAAGCCAATTGATTTATAATTTTAAATGTAGTTACATTTTTGCAGTTCCAATGTGCAGAGAAGTTCTGCAGTTGTGTGGATCCCATGCGCGAAGTGAGCGACAATGCCACCAATCATGTGCCGTGTCCTATTGCTCGTCTAACGTGCCTCCGAACTAGTGCTTTACCTCGTATGAACTTTTTAATTTTGTAATTGATATTTTATTTGCATTTTTTATTTCCTACGCAATTTAAATCCTTTATGTTCTTAGCTTAAAGATCTGTCTATAGTTTCAATTTACATATTCTCCCTTGCAGATAACAACTCGTGCTACTGTTTGCCATCATGCAAGAAAATCACCACCTACATGACGCTGGAGACCAGCCCCATGAACTTTATAGACCACACCATAGATCCGATATAGTAAGTAGAAAATAAGTATTGTTATGTTCACATCATATTTACCCTTAGAATAATACAACTGTGTCACTGAAATCGATGTCCTTCGTAACAATAACAAGAGAATCCAAATTAAAGTGTCCTCAGTAATTTCGTCGTGCTTAACTCACTACTGATCATACATCATCTTCACCATTTTTACCTTCTGCTATAAGAATCCCACTGAGCACTGGCTTCCCGCAAGTATTTCCATAGTGAGTATAGTATTATTATTCCCAGACTGTCAGCCTATTAATATTTTCACGTCTTTGCAGCACGGGTTTGAACGTGAGTTCATCGATAGTAATGCATTTCCGAGTGAACACTCACCTGTCCAGAACATTTATTCTAAATCCTACGGAGACGTGGCTGACTTTGCTTGGTAAGTATAGCATACAGTTTCCGTTGAGTACTTGATTGGGATTAGTTCTCAGTACTTCAAAATGCCCTATATTCGTAGTACATAGTGGGATCTATACTGTCATACATACTGTGTTTTGTTTTAATCAATTTAACACAAGATATTTACCTTTGCTCTTAGATCGAGCGACACTTATGAATTCGGGTCGTGCCTGCTGCATAAACCAACGATTTAGGTTGTATTTGACAACCTCCTTGGCGTAGTTGGTTAGACGCCGGCTGTGAAACGAGAGGCCCGGGTATAGAACTCGGTATAGAACACGCACCGACAGAAATGTTTGTGCGGCCCACAAATATTTCTTTCGGGTCTGGGCGTTTGTAAAACCGAAAAGTCTCTCGTAGTTCTGATACCTGCGACGCAGGACTTAATTGATCTTAATGTGTGGTCGGGACTATGTGTGTGACTGTTGGGTGTATTTATTTCTTTCAATTTGTGAACATCATCTTATTTATTTTTAGCTACAAGAAACCCACTGATTAACGTAAGCCATCCCCAAGGATATCCACGCCAACTTATTACAAGCGATTTGCCTTTAGAAACTAATCAATTTGTAATAAGATCATTAAACTTCAATTTTATTTTGCAGCTTCACTAGGTGGAGTCTTCAATATGTTTCTGGGAGTGGGTTTGTTCAGTGCTCTGGAGTTGCTAACTCTGATATTTGTGAAGTTGCCAATTGCTATGCAACGCTTTTCGGAACTTACTCTGCCGCCGCATAAAACGCATTGAATAAATCTAAGAATTTTTATTTCTGCAATGATTGTAAGCTATAGTGAACATTTAATAAAATAGATTTTCAAATATTTAATTGTTTTCAGACTCGATATTGATATTTGATTGTTATTTTTATACCTTTCTACTTTATAAAACGATAAGTTAGCGAATATCAATATAATATTATGAAGAGACGCGAAGAAACTATTAATATAATAGGAGCCGTACCTACTACTCCTTTATATCTATACATACTTATAATAAATTTGTAACCCATCGATGTCTGTACATGGAAGATAAATGAGAAAAACTAAAATGGGGACTGTATTAACGTAATAAAATTGAAAATAATCATTCTACGAATTTTTGTCTGTTTAGATATCTATTTTTCTGTTTATCTGTGCGGTTGTGCACGATGATCTCAAAAACGGCTAACAGATAAAATTGTATAGGCAGATGAGGTTACAAAGCTGAGGTCTCGGGTTCGAATCCCGGGTCGGGCATAGTGATATTGGATTTTTCTATACATTATCAGCCCGGAGTCAGGAATTTGTGCCCGATATGGCGATAGGCTCGCCCCCTATCACATCATGGGACGGAACATACAAAGCGAAATGTTGGTGTCCTAGTGGCGCCTCTGCCTACCCCTTCTGGGATAAAGGCGTGAAGTTTATGTATGTATGTGAAAATAAATTAAATTAATAGCGGGACGGGACAGGACGAGACGGGAAAAGCAGTACAGAGGAAGGCATTGAGTTTGAATATGAATAAAATGGTGCGAGAAATAATGTGTTGCTGGATTCAAATAGTATCTTCACCCGGGCGGAGCTGCACCGTGAGCTGGGGCGGCGCGGCGCGGCCCCTAGTAATTAATATTTTTGATGAGTTTAAAACTCGCAGACAGCGTAATATTATAATAGAACTTGATTTCGTCGAGTCGGTACCAAAGGAAATACATAATTTGATAAAAACGAATTTCTAGCAAAAATATTTATTCAGAATCACTACTTTTTTTACAGTAGGTCTGACTGATTTTTGAACGATTTGACATTTCACATGACAAATGACAATTTCTTTGGCAGAACAGATTTTCGTGTGGATTGTGGATTTTCAATAGTTTGCTTTGTGTTTCACACGTGTTGATAAATTTAACTTAGTTTTTATGAATACATAGTGTCCTAATTAGTGATAGAAATTTGTGAAAATGTCGTCGTGGAAGAAAGCCGCGAAGGCTAATCAAAAAACTCATCGGGAAAGACACCAACCCGAAACTCGAAAACACCTAGGGCTTTTGGAAAAGAAGAAAGATTACAAGAAACGTGCAGATGATTACCACAAGAAAGGGAAAACTTTAAAAATCCTTCGCAAACGCACGCTCGACAGAAATCCCGATGAGTTTTACTTTCATATGATCAATTCTAGAGTCAAAGATGGAGTGAGTACATATCTTTTAACTTACTTTTTAATAGTCTTATTATACTACAATCCACTAACTCGTTAATTAATTCACATAATAACATGAGTGAGTATAGACTTTTTAGGTGTTTAAATGTAAAAATTCTTGTAATTGTTTTGTAAACATAACCTCAACATAACATACAGAAACTTGTTGCATTTATCATTTTGTCTAGAACATTTTCTCGCTCAAAAGTATATAAAATATTTGTTTCATACTTTTCTAATTATATATCTCCTTGAATAATTTATTAGGGTTTATTCAAAACATCCATTAATCATTTTGGCAAAAGTTTTAAAATCTGTAAAATTTGGAATCACACCAACAAGTCTTAAACAATCAGGAATGTAGGTAGTGAACCGATGTTTTCGTCTGTTAGCTTATTTTATTTCAACCTTGTTTTTAATTTGTTGTGTATATGGCCTGAGCCCTCTTAATCATACTCTTGATTGTAGAGGAGGCCTGTGCCTTGCAGTGGGATATGTTTCAACTTATACAGATGTTTTTATTCACCAGGTCCATCATGAGCTGGAGAAAGATGAGGAGCATACATCCGAACAGGTGAAACTAATGCAGACTCAGGACATCAAGTACATCAACATGAAGAGAACTATAGAGAGTAGAAGAATTAATAGATTGCAGGTTATTATTATGTGATATGTTGTACTCATCATATTTTTGTTTAAATTTAGGATATATACACAATAATTATGCAATAAGTATATTTCGATTTTGGAGATTAAGTGGCAGAGTAACATAAAGAGACTCTTTTTGAAACTAAGTATTTTGTGGATTTTTTTATTAACAATTGGAATGTTGTAAAAATATGATAATAATGTATTTCCTTAATAATTTAAATGCTGCATTTAATGCATATTTTAAATTTAATTGTTTCCATTTTATCCCATCTTTTCAGGCCCAGCTTCACATGACAGATGTGGCAGACTCCACACCAAACACTCATACATTCTTTGTAGATGAAGGTGAAGAGAAAGACTTTGACCTTGCTAAAAGACTGGACACACATCCAGCATTAATTGGCAGGAAGTCTAACAGACCAAGACTGTCTGATTTGGACAAAATAACACTGCCAGAATTAGATGAAGAGGTAAGAAATTTATTATATAGGAGTTAACACTAAATTGTTCAGTGGCAATTATTTCAACTATAATCTGTAGTTATAAATGTATATGATAAATTTCTACTTTCATTTTTATTATTTTACTATTTTCATCAGATATTGTATCTAAAGATGTCTTTACTCTACATTTGCCAGAAATATTTGATTATATCAATAAAATTAAACTTTAACAGACTGCGGAGAAAATGAAAAAGAAAAAAGAGAAGGTTTACAAAGAAATAGCAAAGAGGATACAGAGGGAGAAGGAACTGACAGTAGTGCAGCAGAAGATGGAACTCAAGCGACACCTTCAAGATGTGAAAGTGTTGAAGCCAAAAAGAATTGCTAAGGGCACTACAAATTCGGCACCTGTGTACCAATTTCAATATAATAGGAAAAAATAATAATGCAAGTAATACATTTATTATTTAATAATAAATAGTCTTTTGTTATTTGTCTATATCCTTACAGGTAATGTTATAATCAACTAAATAAGTACACCAGTCAAGATTTCATAGTTTAAGTATTATGAATAGTATTAGTAGTTTTGTAGTTTGTTCTATTTTGTTATAATACTTGAATGTTTCTTATGCAATAAGTATGGAGGTTAATTTAAAGATTTATGTTTATCACCAAACAAAACATAAAATAATTTTAAGACTGTATTTTTGCTATATATAAATGCTGTTGAAGGAATGCTATTTAAAGTATAAAAATTGATATATTTTGTTTGATGAATAATCATTTAAAAGTATTTATTAACTGACCATAATACTACCATACCAATCACAAAAGAAAACAGTAATACATTTTTTGTACATTGCTATACATTTCACAACATTTAAACTAGTCAAATTAATTTACACCATATAAAAATTTATAAAAAAATTTAACCTAAATGGGTAACTTTAAGGGTATGAGATTGTCTTTGGTTCACTTACAACTAACATCACATTTACTTGAGTCTATGCATCACATGACGTCACATGATACTTGGCAATTATTTTGTATTGTCAGATGTTTTTACTATGTATGCATTTAGAGCGAATAGATTTTGTTTTAGAATAAATTTGTAGATGATCAGTGGCATCTTCAAAAGCGAAATTTCATAAATGCGTCAATATAAAAACTAATTTTAAGGAGAGAGGTAGTATGAATAGTCAATTATTCTTTCTTTGAAATTTGTCAACATAGGATAGAAGCTTATTATTGTGGAGAAACAAGATTCAAATGAAATTTAACTGTTGAGTTTAATATCTTTGAGCATCCATCAAATTGTTCAACTGTCTTGCTCGCCTAACCTTCAGCTGAACTATGCAAACCTAGCCAATTTCTTCACCAGTCACTGGATTTAATCTCCCAAGCTTGAAAGCCAAACAATAAGTGGATGTATTTATCGCTCTATCCGCATATAGTCATCTAAAACCACCTGACATGAGCACATCAAGAAATAGCACTACCACAGCACACACTTGTGTTCGGGGTTCATGGGCGATCCCTTGGGGCACTTCCAAGCGTTGGCAAACTCTTCAGAGTTGCTGAGGGTGCCTATAACCCTGATCTTGTTGGGACTGTGCACGCCCTCCACCATTTTGGACTTCAGTGCTCCTACTGTTGAGTTGCCGCACCATATCTATAAAGACAAAAGAACGGTTTATTATATGATATTAATGCTAAAAAGCAGTTGGAGATATTTTATTAATGCATTTAACGATTAATATCAATATGTCTTACATAATTACATAGCGCGTTTTTGCGAAAGTCTTTACAGGGTATATCAAGACTGCGACCGAAAACGAAGCCAGGTGGTAGTATTTGTGACATCAGACACAATGCAAGTAAAAATTTCGCCATAAAAATCGACAACTTTTTTAATTTTTTTTTCTTATCGTCGTATTTGGGTGATAAATACATACATAGTTTTATAATGATGCAGATCTGTTTATTTTTCAACACTCAATGGTACGTAAGGGCTTAAATTATTATTTTCGCAAAAACTAGGATTTTACCACTCAAACAGGATGATTTTTAAAAATTCTAAAAAAATATCTGTCGCTGTTTTGGTGATTTTTTTATTTGCATCGTGTCTGTAACCACTAAAACTACCACCTTGCTTCGTTTTCGGTCGCGGTCTTAAGATACCCTGTATATGCTTTTTACGCTGCAATCCAAAAGAGTGGATTGTATCAATAAACATATTATATACTCAATTGGCAAATATGCACAGGTATATGTATAGTTATATTGATAAAAAATTAGTAGTAGTGCGGCTTAAGATATTAAGAATTCCGTTATAAAAAGTATATATATTCATAAAAACATAATATACCTGTGCGAATCCCAAGAAGAACAGTTGTTCAGGCTGGTACTGCGAGAATCCTGGCAGTACCTGCGCCGCGTGTTGCGTGTTGCGGCGCGCGTAGCGGCGGTAGGCTCGCAGCGCGGCTCGCAGGCCGCCGTTGTCCGCGATGTTCTCGCCCTGCGTGTTGAATCCGTGCACCTGCGACACATAACCATAGTTATTACAATTAAATATATCGTTAGAATATATTTCCGTCTCCATCCAGTGTCGATGATAGAGTCAATAGCACAAATTCTGAAACTACTGCGTTCTTAAATCCAATGCTGGATCTTCTCACAGACAAAATTAACAGGGTCACGCAAAACATTGCACCCAAGTGATTTTAGAATCTCGCTAAGTCTTAGAATTTTCTATAAACCGCAAAGAAAATATTGAAAAAGTTAGAAATACGAGCATAAGAAACAAGACAAACTATTCCGAGAGTCAATAGAGGCATTGATAAAAATTTTAAGCTGTAATGGTGGGTGTCAAACTGGATAATAGCGTGTATTTTAACATTCAAAGAAATTAATGACAAAAATTATAAACAGGAGTTATACTCTGAAATGGAATCCGAGATCAAAAATGTAAATAGAAGGGTTACCACTACAATAAAATAAATTGCCATGGTAGTTTGTCGACAACAGTTAAAATAATAAGTTAGAATTAATCTCACATGTTATATAATGTATTAAACAAAGCCGAATGAAATTTCTTTGGTACACTTACATAAACTACAATTTCAACTTTTTTTTAATTATGTAAATTTGATTAGGGGGGTGGGGTTGTGACCTCTATAAATATATTATTAATAATTTAAAATGTATAGTAGATATTTATTCTATTTTTGTAAAAATTATAGAGACAAATCATTCTGAAACAGGAAATAATAATCCAATTTTCAAGCTGATATAAGTATGTAGGTGTAAAATACGTTACCGTGTAGTTGGGCAGCTGCGGCATGTGGTAGGTGGTGTACTGGTCGATGATGCACTGCACCTTCTGGTGGTAGTGCTCCAGCGTGGCCGCCGACCACCACTGCTTCAAATTACCTTCCTCGTCGTACCGCCTACCTGTGTTATTAACAATACCAGTGTTAACCATGATCATATCTTTACAAAGATCCGATAAAATCCGTAAAAATAGTTTTATTTCAATGTGTAACATTCGCGCAAATCTAAGAAACCATTATCTTTACAAAGATGTTCATTAACTGATTGCACTGTAGACAGTAGTTAGTAGAAGAATATCATTAGTCTATGCCGTTTTTAATACATTTAAAAAAATAAAAAATCCGCCGTAATTTTGTTCAACCATATTTCACGTTTCTAACGATCATTCCTGTTTAGGTATTGGTGGTATTAATAATAAAAAACAAATTTCAAGCAATATGACGTTTTAAGTTACCTTGGTCGTCGAAACCGTGTGTAATTTCGTGTCCCATTATAGCACCGATTGAACCGTAGTTTATCGCTCTGCAAAAAGATATTTAGGTATTTATGGAATTTACACGAGATGTGGGTGATGATGTTATACTAGGTTGAATACTTACTCAATTCCGTTTCCATAGAAGGGCGGTTGCAGTATACCAGCAGGGAACGCTGAAAAGATAAATCAAATTAGTTTGTAATAGCAGTTTGTACTATGCACATTTAAATTTTGAGATCCATGTAGGTAATCACTACTAATTAACCGAGGCTAACTTCTAATAAAACTGGTACTAAGATTTATTTAAACGAATACTCACTGACTGAATTGAGAGTAGCTGAATAGAAAGCATTCACAGTTGTTGCTGTTGCTACCCATCTGAAATACGCAAATAGAATAAACAGGTCAATACCAAGAAATTCTATCAATCCACGTGATGGTAGGTGGTGAGTGCATTGCTGTCCTAAATCGCTGGTCATTACAATTATTCCGGTTTATATACTTTTTTTGGATGTGCAAGAAATTCCCATTTTCCTCTCCCCAATATTAATTGTTTCCCATTCGTCACACACCTCCCAAAACTCTTATTTTGGGCCAGGAAATATTTTACAGCAATTCAGCATTTCTATTCCAAAGCGGAAATATAATAAATTACAATATTACATGCTCACCTGTTCCTGTCCGGTTTTTCTCTCAGTGATTCGAGAGATTTCTTGACTGCAGCCCATGTCAATTTCAAATACGTGTCGAACAAGCTCCCTTCCACCACCTCCGCCTAAATACAAATCACTAATTACGATGGGAAGCAAACGATTATGAGTCTCTAACATTATCAACCTCAGGAAATTGACAAATAATTACAGGCCCCTAAGGATTTCCACAGCGATGTATTGCCAGCGGCTTGTATCCAGCGACTTCCTGCAACCTTGTCTAAGACATCTGTCCACCTTATGGGTGGATGTCCTACGACTTTACCTCCTTATTTTTTTTGTAGGTTAAAAACTATTTAACGTCTTCTTCTAGAAATTGCGTTTCCGACCCCTTGGAAATCTCCCGATACATTATCAATAAACTACAATAGGTATGGCCCTGGTAAAATAGGGTCGAGGATTCGAGTAGTAAAACAATCTGAAATCGATATAAATGTTCCCCATGTTTGGGATTTCATTGAAGTTTTGAAGAATGAGGAATTAGTTATGAAGAATTCAGTCGAAGCATCTAATGATAATATTACTGACATGCTTGTAATGTTTGTCGAGTCGTTCCTGCGTGAAGAGCCAGGCGGGAAAGCCTACAAAATTGCGGATCGCCTTCAGTTTGTTAAGCGTCTTGATGCGCGTCACCGAGTCCATCCAATCCAGCTGCTGTACCGCCTCCGCGAATGCTTCTCTAACGTCCTCTACCATTTCTATCGCCTGGAGAAAGACATTGTTTAATAAATATTTGTAATACAATTAATTGTCTTTATATATTGTAAATATGTTGGATTGATAATGAAACAAGCAATCGAAAAAACATCAATCTCTTGGATACTACCATTACCAAAGATCTAATAGTATTTACATATACTTTTCTCTCTTTTCCTTTAACCTAACCAATAATTTTGTACGACCAGAGTTTCATCCAACATACTAGATATTCATGGAAAATGAACACTCTTTTTCAAGAGATAAGCCCCTTCCTTACTACACCTATGTTTATTAAAAAAAAAACGTATCACAACAAAAGTTATTATTTTGCAAACTCCTTAGTCCAACCTTTCCCAAACTACAACAAAACAGATCCCAAATCACAATACCTTCTCCCTAGAATCCTGGTCGAAGTGGCGTTTAACATAGAGATAGCTGAGCGCGACGCCGAAGTTGGCGTTGACGTTGGCGGTGCAGGACTTCCAGCGCGGCGTGCGCTGCTGCAGCCCGAACACCGCGCGCGAGAACTCGAAGCCCAGCGAGCGGAACGATTGCAGCGTCATCGGCGCTACCGTCGAGAACACGCTCCACCAGAGGAACCGCTCTGAGGAATACCAGGTCAATTGGTTCGGCTGTTGTTACCTCTTACCAATACACTTGTAGCTCATTTAGGTTCTTGTTGTCCTGATATTAGTCATGATTGGCCATATAGTACTTTTTGTAAACATTTTCAACTGAATTATTTGAGCTTATTTCCAATTTTGCCGATAAAGATAATGGTCTCAACCGGTGGTTACTTCATTTGGATTTCAATTGCGCTGTACTTAACACCAGGTGCATTGTAGTCAGTGTCATGCTATTTCACGAATTAGGTCTAATGTCTTTATCTTGGATGAAATACCCACAACGGTAAATGTTACTAGTTCCACTTAAATGTACTCGTTAAGTGGGACTCGCGTAGTTAATGTTTAAGTGGGTTCCGAGTATTCGTCAGAAACCCAATTGATATCAGCAATATTTAAATACTGCATTTATACCCCTCGTAGCAACAAGCTAAATCATTAGATCCACTAGTAAATATAATCTCACCAATAATAACAGGCTCAGTGTCGTTGAGCACGGCGGCGAGTTTCTGCAAGTACGGCAGGTCCATGACGATGACCCTGTCTTGCTGCGGATGTAGGGTTACGCTCGTGTTCGCGAACACTAAGTCTAGGTACTGTTGCCAATTGTGCTGGAACAAACCAAACCGTAGAACTTTTATTATGAAGAGTATGTAATGGTATAGTGTATCAGCTTTTATTTATTTACTAGACTGAATATTTTTAACCAGCCTATTCGCTTATACAGATATGGACTTTATATGATTTGTGGAAAAGTAGAAAGGAAGAGACAATTTTGACTTTGTGAAAAAGGTTCACTAATTAATATGCAGCCACTATGCCATATGGCTGGCAAAACAATAAGCTATAAACCAAAAAAAGCATCTAAGACAGAATGGAACTGATTTATTACCTCCTTCCACTGCGGTGGTCCTCCGCCGGTCCCTTGTATGAGCTGCTCCACGCTCACCTCGTGGAACAAGTGCGTGCCGCTGCGGCGCACCTCCACTGGCGTCATTATCTGTTGATTTCAAGCTCGGACTGATGGAATCTATTTTATAACTTACAAACGATATTTTCCAATGTATGTATTTAATTGAAGAACTACTGAGGAATCCAAACTAAAGATGGAAACAAGTTATTATTTCCCATGCATTTGCTGGGAGATAATGGTTAGACCCCTAATCGAGTCTGCCCGTTAATACTATAGTTAAAACTGCAGTGTGATTCTAAAATCAATATTTTTATACAACCAGCAAGTTGTACATAAATTAATCGAAATAACGAATATCAATACAGTACACTAATCAATATGCATAATATTTACCTTAGCAAGAGTCTTGCTGAAGTCAACGATATCATCTGCGAACTTCTGCGCGTCGGTGTCAGGGTCTGCGACGGCGATCATGTCGCGCACGTACTTGTGGTACTGAGCTAGCTCGTGCGCGAACTGCTCGGGTTGCACCAGGTACCGCTCGCTGAACCCGGGGGAAACCTGCTCCACCTGGCATATGGCAAATAGTTACCAAGATAGTACAGAAAGAGCTTTGTACCAAATATCTATGCAAACATGGTAGCAGCTCAACAAAGACCATTGCCGCTCATGAACATTCTGAAGAATCTTATGGAATTTTCTGATCTTTAAAGATTTAAAGAAAAAAAGAAAGCTTATTAGACTTTCGTAGTTTACAGTTAACACGCAAATAAAATTTTATTTAATGAAAAGTGCCGCCCAGATGTACTCGTATGACAAAATTGTACCAGTCTGTTTGAAATTAGATCTAAACAGTCTGACCTCGCACGCAGCCTGCGTACTTATAGATCACTACGGCGGCATTTACGAAGTGTCCACTTGAGAATTGGGTATTCTACCCATTTTCAAAAAGTCTTTTAAGTTGTTCCTAAGATTAAGACAAACTATTCTAAAAAATATCAAATTTTTATTCGCTCGGCAAGTCCAATAAAAAACAATTTAAAATTTAAATTTTAAATTTATGCGCGCAAATATGTTTTTCTTTCTTATAGTAAAATACCCAATTGTGCACTCGAATAAGGATGTTCCACCACATGGTAGTGGCATATTCTGGTGGAAATACATACCACCACTCGATTCCTGCTGGTGTTCCTGACATCTTCAGCGACTTGAACACTGAGCAGTACGTTAAGGCCCAGCAAGCGACGGCCGCGCCCTGCTGTCACCTCCCACGTGAAGTTCTCGCTGGCTTTCACAGGCGGGCGCGGCGGCAGGCCCAGCTTCTTCAGCAGCTTCTCTATCGGCTTGATGCCTGCTGCTTCTAGTTTATCTGGGAATTATAATAGTTAATGATGTCAAAATCCTTGGGCTATGTTCAGCAGAGAACTTCCTACGGATGAAGAGGGAGAGAATAAAAATTCAATCAGTCGACTCTAATTCGATCAAAATTATGCCGAAAGATTATATGCATAGAAAATTACATAGAGTTGAAGCTAATAAAAGCTTGTAAAAATAAGTTTTGATCATGAAATGGTTTTGAAAATAACAAACGAACGAGTGAATCGGAACAAGAATAAAACTTGAGGGATGGTAGATGAGTTGCTGGCCTTATAGGAATAGAAGATATAATATTATTTACACTTTTGGGAAGGAGATACGCTCGGCGAACTGTTGCCGACAGCGTCTAAGCGGAAATTATCTCTATCACACATAAACGCAAGTAAAATGCGCATCATAGATGTATTAACATAAATTTCTAAAATGCTTTTACTGTATAACGTAAAACTCCTCTCACCAGTGTCAACACAAGTCCTATACAGCGCCTTGGCCTTCAGAACTCCTTTAGGCAGTCCTTCGTCATTATCATCTTCCAGTAACTCCCTCAGGTCCACCACCAGCTGTTCCCGCAGCTTGGCCAGCTGGTCCCAAGACGTGGCCCACTCCGGCACCGGGTTCTTCTTGATCCATCCTCCACATGCGAACTCGTAGAAATCCTGGCAAGGGTCCATGTTTTTGTCCATCGCTTGAAGGATTCTTGATGCTGTGGAAGAAATAATCTATTGTTTTAATTTGTTTTTTTTTTCGATTAGCCGAAGATGAGGGAAGGGTTTTATAGCCTCTTAAAGTAAAAAAATAAATAAATAATTTAGACTGGCGATTGCTCTTAGATGCTATTTGCAATGCAACTTTTTCAGAATTACGAGTAGACAAATCTCCGAATGTTTATTTTTTTATATTTTCACAATCCTTAATAAGACTTAATATTTGCCAGTGAATTTGCCCAAACAATAAAAAAATAGATTAGATACTATTGATACATTAATAGTTCTATCTGCTATTTTTTCCTAATACGGTTGTGTTCAATTGATAAATATATTACGCAGCTCAGAATGAATGAATACATAAAGTGAATATATTGCTCTGACATCCATTTACGTGTCGTGTCGCGAAGCAGTTTTCCCGCGTGTATGAAACGCACGCTATTCACATGCTTTTTATTACGTATTCATCTAGGTTCTAGTCTAATATTCCTATGTTAGGTATTAGTATTCTTATGGTTATAGGCCTAGATATTTATATTGACAATATTAAAGTTTGGAGAGTCGAAGTGAAACCATACAGTCATATCCAGTATGTATCTACAGTACTTACAGTAAAAACATTTACATATCTAAAACTGTGAAATGTTGGTATTCCTATTTTTAAACCAAGTGTATTTTAAATAATACTTAATTCTTAATTAGCTACATGTTCTTTCATTTCCTAAACAAAACGGTGCTTACTTTATTTGATAATTAATTTAATATTTTTTTATTAACTGAGTAACATTTTGACCTCATGCCATATATA
Source organism: Deilephila porcellus (assembly GCA_905220455.2). NCBI lineage: Eukaryota > Metazoa > Arthropoda > Insecta > Lepidoptera > Sphingidae > Deilephila > Deilephila porcellus. The sequence continues at coordinate 14,881,030 of LR999977.1, read as the reverse complement.
TCTGTTTAATAATTAAAATTCAATTAATATCTGAGCACATATTTTATTACCTACATAGCTCTTCGAAATCTTTTATTAATCCCTGTTTTCCCCAACGTCCCACTGCAGGGCACGGGCCCTCTCTACAATCGAGAGTACGATTGAGAATGGTTAGGCCATATAGTCCACCACGCTGTTGTAATAATAGTGTTTTTTATCTATAAAACTTACAATGTTTTGATAATTAATGTTAATATTAAAAGAAATAGCATATAATAGGTATCAAAAATTATAATATTGGCATATTCAATTGTTCCATCGATTGAAAAAATAAGTAAATTCACACATACACTTCTTATCTCTAGATGGAGCATAAAACATAATTTAAACAAAACATAAAATTCATGCTCTATCTCTCATAGAAACGATACATGAAAATAGTCTCAACTAATATTCCTTATCATTAGTTTATTTTCTTTCATGTTTTTTCTTTAAGATAACAGTACAATAATAAACTACTGGATACATTGTAACCGCACTACTTCAACCATTGCAATGTATTATGCATTCAAATTAAAACAAAAATACATAGAGATAATTGTATCAACCGGTGATACGATGATCTCCGTCATGTCGTTGCTTTATATAGACGGCACTGCACTTTCTACTAGATATTTAAATAAAATCATTTCACTATACCAAAACCAAAAAGTTCACTAATAATATTCGTCATTATTGAAATTCATTTACTCACAGACTTCATAAGGGTCCGGTACTGGCGAACCGAAAACACCAAAAATAATAATATAATAAAATAAGATACGATTAATTAAGTCCCTTGAAACGGCCATGGCGCCAAGCTCTCCACTCGTAATAGTGCATCTTGTTTGTGAGGTTTACTATATAGAATACTATGAGTGTTTACTAATCTCCTATGCCACATGTCCGATCAACAAATTGCGCAGTACCGAGAATAAAAATAAACTGCGCTTAACCTATGCCCTATGGCGTCAAAATAATTAATGCATTTATAACAATATTCCTTCGAAAACGGCGCAGTACATTGTGTTTATACGCACGTGCCACATGAGCTAAGCTAATAACTAGCCTGCTAGTTCAATAATTATCTGTCGATTGCAATTAGATATTCGCATAATGAATAGACTAAAAAATCATAAACAATAGAGTACAAAATAAACTCAATTTTATAGCAAAATCTTTATTTCAATGGGACAATGCAATGTTTTTTATATTCCTGGGGAATCAGGAATTTATGATTTACCAGAACCGCCTCGAATATATGAAAAAAAAATTAAAACAATTACTATTAATTACGTAATTATTATAACAATTGGTTTCAATAGTCTATTGACACAAATCAGATTCATTTTTCAAGTTAATAAGAATATAATGATTTTACAACTTGACTATAAATTAGCTATGTCGTAAAATTATGCTTTGTAAAATCATGTGATGGTACGAATACTAAAAGTCTCAGATAAACCTTCTTCGTGACGAATGTTTAATTAGTTTAATCATGTAATACATATGACTCAATTACAAAAGCACAGCCATTAGTAATCGGAAGCATCATCTGCCCGCATAGTTGAAATAGCATCAAATGGAAGAAATACCTGGCTATTCACATAAGTCGCTTCACCATCATTTACATAGCGAAGCGACCAATTGGCAGCTACCGTGATTATGTATGACGATGGATGAGAACTTAAATCTTTATTTCTATGTATTATTTAATTTAATCAATTAAGTACAATAGACTGCCTCGGTGGCGTACTTGTATTACGGTACGGTTACAAAGCTGAGGTCTCGGGTTCGAGTCCCGGGTCGGGCAAAGTGATATTGGATTTTTCTATTAATTATCAGTCCGGAGTCAGGAATTTGTGCCCGATATGGCGATAGGCTCGCCCCCTACCACATCGTGGGACGGAATATACAAGGCGAAATGTGGGTGTCCTGTTGGCGCCTCTGCCTACCCCTTCGGGGATAAAGGCGTGAGTTTATGTATGTATGTAAGTACAATAGGTATTTAATGGAGCATGAGCTATTGGTGTAGTGGCTAAGGTGACAGTTTTCTGCGCCAATGTTTCCGCATTCGATATCTATATACATTTCATGTGCCGTTTGCAAACTTTTCGGGTTTTGGTTTTTATACCTGGGGGATTCAAGATAATAAATAAATAAATACACCCAACAGTCACATACATAGTCCTGACCCCACACTAAGATCGAGTCTTGTGTCGTGGGTATCTGAAACTACGAGAGACTTTTCGGTCTCACAAACACCCAGACCCGAAACAAATACCTGTGGATCACACAAATATTTGTTTCGGTGCGGCGATTGAAACCCGCGGCCTCTCGTTTCACAGGCGGCGTCTAACCAACTGCGCCACGGAGGCTGTCAAAACGAGATTATCGTCCTTTGCATACATTTTACGAAATAATGAACAATCACCGTGACGGAGCAGTGAGCTTTATATTTATTCAGTTTGTAGCTAACTTAGTAGATTAAATTCCAATCTATGTTCAGCATCCTCGACCTGCTGACCTTCATTCACATTTAATGTCAACATTTTGAGTCCCTTATCACTATACGAGTATGAGAGCCTTTTGTTCGAAATGCTAGATAACAGTTGACTGTTATACGCGACTTACCAGTGCCAACGCAATCTTCGCTGATGCACGGGCGCGGCGTCTTGTACTCGGTGAGTACCAACACTGTCGTGTACACAGCGAGGGCGATTAGCGACGCACCCAGCGCACCGATTAACACCGACGAGCATCTCACTGTGCGCTCTCTGAAACAAATACATACATAATATTAAGTCTGTATCAAATAGGCAGAGGCTATAGTGCCCCAAAAGCTACGCTTCATCCACACCTCTTTCGCAGTACAAACCGTAAGTAAGCTTTTCATACATATTTATTAATTACAAGAATATTCTCCTTGTTTGATTTTTCTCAAAGTGAATATTATTTGGTGACTTTCTCGCCCTCACACCCGCCACTGCAAATCCTGTAAGCCAGGATCAACAGTGGCACGCATTTTAATGACACTGAGCATTGAAGCTCAGCGAGTCTCCGGGAATGTCTAACTTGTCTTCAACCCGCAACGAAATCAATCAAAAAGTTAAATTAATAGGAGGAGTTGGAAATAAATTATTGTCCACTTCCCTCCCTAATAAAGTGAATATTAGTTAGCATATTCGCCTTGAGATATTGGCATAGAAACTCATAAGTTGGGTTACACACAGAAACTTGTGGATACGATGTTACCATGCGCAGAGTTACATGGCTTGCAAATATTGTTCGAATCTGGGCATTCGTGTAAGTGCAATTTGTGTTGAATTAAATCTTATATCGCTCGATCTGCATATAAATTATACTGTATGCACAATGTTACGTTATTATAAATATTGAATAAATACACTTTCATCTAAATCTCACTTTCTCTATATTAATGCATCAATATTGTATAATTTTCTGACCATAAAGATATCTTGCAAATTACAAATGAAAGAAAGAAAGAAAGAAAGAAAGATTTTTTTTGTGATAAGCAATGTTTACAGTTATACTCATATATAAAATAACTTAAGTATAGTATTGCTTGTCACAAAACGGCTCAAGCTCAGCAAGTGCTGGTAATGAAACCAACGCTGATCTTCTGCAAGGCCGGTAAGTGACGCGCCAAAAAAGTAAAAAGAAAAGATAAATACATTATGTTTGGTATTGAACATTAATTTTTAATGGTTTCTTAGATTTACGCGAATGTTACACATTGAAATAAAACTTTTTTATACGGATTTTATCGCGATTTGGTTTATTTTTTTTTAATATTGAAAGTAATCTACCATTATATATGTATTTTACAGTATTGAATTTATCGAAATGAAGTTACTGCACCACTATGTAATAAACCTTTTTAAACTATCCATCTTTAAGGATGGTTTGTCGACAACTCCTAGAAATCAACACCAAAAACGCGAAATACACACAAAACGGACATAGCCGGTGAATTCAACCTGAAATCTGTGGTCACATTATAGCCATTTAATACTGTGGTATTTGTAAACCATTCCGTATGAGTAGAACGCGTGTCAGCCTACCAACATTTGAGTAAGTTTCACTATAATGTCGTTTGGAATGGATACTATTATATTGTGCCACGTCCATTATCCTAAATCGATAGTGCAGCGGTTTCAGATCGGATATGACGCATGTGCCTTCAATTATTTATACATTTGAATGTATTGAAGTGACCAAAGTGTAATTGAGTGTCACATGAGCAAGACACATTGTAAGCCTTATTTTAATACCGTCAGTAACAGCATTCCATCTCAGTTGTTTTTCAGCTTAAAGATATGTTCATAACAGAATTAAGGAAGGTTTTGATTTTGTTACAAGATCAACACTATTGTTTATTTTCAAAATCATTTTTTAACTTTTAATTGTCGCTCTTCATCACTGATGAAAGACACTTTGAGAAAACATTTATATCTGTGTCTGCATTGGGTCAGACTGTTAACAAAATAATTCGTTAAAGCAATGGTAGCGTGTGATATCGAAATATATTGATAAGTTTCAATAGGTTTGTGTGTTACCTGCATGTCTAACGAGAGTATAATAAAATTGCATGTTTGACATTGTGTACAAAGTTTCTCTTTAATTGTTACTCTGACCAATTTGTGCTTAAGCAGCGCTTAGTTGCCTACTTGTAGTTCAGTTTAGTAATATGTAACCAGTATCAGTTTTGAGTTCATATTTTGTATTCGGTCCTCAAAGACCATTGGCATCCTTACAATAAGTGGGAAAAAACAATTGAGAAAACTAATACCTAGAATATTAAAGGCTGAAAGATGATCGACAATCGTCATGTATTGGTGTATCTGGAGAACAGTCCAATTACCAGGAAGTAATTTTGCTGAACTAGAATATTCAAATACAAACGGAAAGCGTCAATTGCTGCGATGTTCCGAGATTATGCAAAACTTAAAATTGTAACTTAAAAGGTTATAAAATTTCAAATAAACATGGAAGGCACCCATCACTCAAATCAAATTACAATAAAATAGCAGTTATGAGCAAATAATACAGCAGGAATCGAAGGCACCACCGCGCTTCCGCGACGCCCTGCTGCGGAAATCGCAAATAACAATACTCATGCGTCCGGAACAATTTCACTTTCATAGCAAATTGCATAGGACGAGAGGCGGCGAGCGACGTGTACCGCGTCGAGATTCGCATGGCTTGTCGAGCGATCAAAATATAACACGAGCGTGGCTTTTGTTTGTGACGACATTACTTTTTATATACCTTTGGAGATGGTATTTACATGAAGGTAACTTAGGTTTGTTACAGTCATGGTTTCGTATAGATCCTTATCCCTATTTATTATTCGTACATTGTATAAAAGTTAATTTTGCTCTTGAAGATTCATACATACATACATAAACTCACGCCTTTTTCCCTGAAGGGTTAGGCAGAGGTCCCCCTGGTAGCAACTAGGACACCCAGGTTTCGCCTTGTATTTTCCGTCCCACGATGTGATAGGGGGCGAGTCTATCGCCATATCGGGCACAAATTCCTTACTCCGGGCTGATATAATGAATAAAATATCCAATATCAGTTTAATTCAATTCAATGAATTCATTAATGAAGATTCAATGGTTTTATTTAGATCGGTTCCTACTGCTACGATTTTTGCATGCTGAGATTAAGCGTCGACGTGCATGGAAAAGCTATTTCGCCGACTAGCACATGCGGGCCCTTTGGAAATCATGGAGATACTAGTTGATCCCAAAACACCCTTGGCTACGATGATTTGTACTTAAGATACAGCAGTCGCCATCCAAATACGAATCTTCTAACATTAGCAAGTTGATACATGTTTGTGTGTTATTGACTAAGAAAAGAGAGAGTGGTTTATTCACCCAGTTTTCCCCTTAAACTATTTGGAACCGAGACGTGTGGTGCGCCAAGCTGATCGCTACGACGCATACTAATATAGATATATCCTTATAAGAACATAGATTTAAATAAGTAAATAGTCGATGATCTCGTGAGAACAAAGATCCTTTGTGTCATGAACATCGACGTGAAATATAGAATTGAAAACTTCACATAATTCCCACAAGTACTAGGGCCCCTGGTGTTTCCAAGCTATTTTCCTAAGATTTCATTTGATAGTGGAAGCCATATATCGAACAAGAATTCTAGTCACGGAAAGCTCATAGGAGATTTGTCAAACAAAACAAAAATAGTGGAATACCCAACCTAGATCGAATCCTGGATTTCTTGGTTCACACGCAATTCCTGGCCCAATAACGTGACTTAAAGCCTTATAACATTATTTATTTCCTCGGGAATAAAACCTACGACCTCCAGTTCCTCTGTCCCCAATCGTTCTGCGTCACCGAGGCCGTATTTACGATAACATCACAATATTGTGGAGGCACGTGTTACTCGATAAGCATTGTGCGTAAGTACACGCTATTAACATAACCCTATATTGTAATTATGTTTTGTTGTTACATCACTTTGATTCATATACAGTATGTAAACATATATGTATGTATATGTAAATGATCAATTATTAAATAATGAATACCCGGTCTTGTGTTGAGACTAATGTGTATCGAAAGTACGAAAAATGTTTTGATCTTACAAGACCAAAAGATGCCGGAGTCGAACCCGCGGCCTCTTGTTATCAATTAGCTTCCTGCCAACTAAACCACGGAATGTATAGTTATTATAAGACCAAGTAGTCATTTTTATATGTATATCATGTACAAATAATTTGAAACTCCAAACATTAATTTATTTATTATTTATTTATTTCAAATGTTTTTTCTTGAATAATTAAATTGACTGACAAATAAGTGGATCTTGAGATCAAATTCAAGATTAATGATTTGTTCTTAATAACAAAGTTAAAGAACCTCAAGCTATAAATAATGAAAAATGCACCCAAACTAAGTCAAAACATTAATGAAAAATCCATCTAAAAGTGATTCATAAGACATGCTGTGAAACACAGTTCTAGGCCTAGCATAAATTATTGTGTACGTAAAATTCTCAAAACAGATAAGTATCGGCGTGTTAACGGTGAGTGCACTACAGTACCGTATCAGCATTATGTATTCGGTACACGAGGTGCTACGTGCTCCGGATGACAAGTGGCTAGCAATTATACTTACCAAGGAATTGCTTTGTTATATTTTGATAAGCAATAATAATTCGTTATTTTGAAATAAAACTAATTTTTACAAATTTTATCGTGGATTTTTTGACTTCCCGACGTTTCGATTACTTTACAGCTTTCGTGGTGAAGGGTGGAATCCGCCGAACTCCAAAAAAAAAACAATGTTTTATTTCTATGTGTAATATTCACGTAAAATTAAGAAACATTTGATTAGTTATTTTCATTTTTTTAAGACAATCTAGGAAATGTTTTTAAAAGAGGAAAGTAATTTAATATTTAAGTAAAGGCAGGTCATAAGCAACATGAAGTGATGAAAGTGCTTCAAGACATTCAAGAAAGTTGATGTCTACGGAATGTAATATATCAGTTGAAAGCTAAGCCGGTTACTTATCTTTAATCTCTAGTCTTATAAAATACGGGTCTGCCATTATAATAAAAAAATAGTAATTTTCCGACATGATAAATATTATGAATAACGTCATCGGATTCGCAAGTCACGTTTAGTGGACTTATTTTGTGCGCAAGAGTCAAACTTTACGACAAGGAGTATAGTACAGTGAGCAAACAACCTACCATAGAATGTGAGGTGTGAGAACCATGTAATTATTATTGTTATTTCTATATAAGTGTTTTGCCTTATAAAAAAGAAATTTATTTTTTTACCTCTTGTATCCCTGTAGTGTAGTGTGGTAGACAGATAAACCATGGTAATTAGTATTAAGTTAGTTGTTTTAAATCACTCGTGGCTTATGATCGTGTTGTTTTAATTATTCACTGCCTTCCCGCAACTCGCACACTTCACTGGATTTGAATAACGAAATAATATTATGTGGCAATAAACAACATGTGTAGGTCTGAGAGGTAATGACCGACAAGTCCCTAGAAATTTCTGATGCCAACGATACAAAACACGAAGTACTGGTCGTAGGACTCTCATATGTAAGAGGCTGCCTGGGTAGGTTACCCCGCAATGTCTATTTCTCCCGCCAAACAGTAGTGTAAATGCGCTGTTGTGTTCCGGTTTGAAGTACATTATAGCCCTCTGGGTATAACTACTGGACATATTGAGACTTAACATCTTATGTCTCAGGATGGCGAGCGCAGTGCAATGCAAAGCATTGCTTTGTAAATCATGGTGTTGTTTGGTATTGCTACTGTCCATGAGCGGTCGTCTCAGATATATAATGTACTCTGTGAGCGGTCGTATCGTTTACCATCAGGCGGACAGCATGCTCGTCTCGAAATTCACCGCAATAAAAAATATATATAAAAAAACACGTCTATTACTGTAGGTTAAGCATTATATTCAATATTATTATATTAGTATTTAAGTTGTATTTATCAGATAGATGCATTCCATGGTAATATTATGCATCATAAAATATGTAATAACGTAGGGATCCAATTATAGAATTGCGAAGCGAAATATTTAAATAATGGTGAATTTATTGTAGATACTCTGCGACGTAGAATATTAAGGAAAATGATGTGCATATTCGAAACCAGTTTGCTTATTCTGTAATGTTAAAGTTACTTATTCTTTTCTTTTTACCATTTATGTAGATAACATTAAACATATAAATAAAGAAAACCTGTAATAGTCTCTAGCATGCAAAATATGTTTGTCATTTCTTTGTATGAAAGAGGGTTATTATACAAAAATATTTTATTTTCTTACTTTTTTATAGATAATATTTTATTCTTATAAACTTATTGCGTTTTATTCTCTTATGTTATTCTTTACTAATATACCAAACTTATTAACTTATTATCTTTACTAATATACGAAATATATTGCGCTTACTTATTCAAAATCTTACTAACTTCACGTAAAGATCTTATAGTAAATTCTAAATTGTGACTATTGCGGTCAGGGCATGTATTTCTTACTGTATAGTTTCTATGCCACCATTGTTCATCTTCGTTTGCATAACTGTACCAAAGCTGAGGTTATTTAGGACTTCTTTGTAGGTAAACTTTATATTTTACAGTTCTGTAGTTATTTATTTATTAACACTTCATGCATTAACATTGTATAGGCCATTGACTTATATTCTACCGATAGACGAGACACGTCAAAGAAATAAAGTGCCCCCGTATTTTAAAAGTAGGTACACTGCAATATTACATCACTCACCTGGTATTTTATTAAAATATTGTAACTTCAGACGATTTGCTTTCGGTTTGACGGCGAAACATTCATTTATTACTTTTAAACGTATGCGACAAGGCGTACTGCACTGTCACTGTCACGAAGCAAACTGATTCATGTGTGGTGCATGCACCGCAAGTAGGTGGGACACATTTTTGTACTGAATGTCTTATCTAGTGTAACATTGATATCGATGGTATAGGTGGATTTAATGCCTGAGCCATTCTCTAATAGTCTTTATTCATAGTCAGTCCGTTATGGGAAGGTACTGTTAAATGTATTGTGTTGTATTTTGCGGCTGCTATATTATGTAGACAAGCAATAAAAATTTATTTGTCATTTAAACGTCTGCGCTTAAAGGTGATTCAGCAGTTCAACGCTCAACTTTTCCCCGCCTAAAAATTAATTTGCGACTAGAATATTATACTTTTTTGTCGTTTGATTAAGTATTTTTAACGCAATTTACTTCTTCATTTTACAGAGTAACTATGGTACCTTCATCAAACCATTTCTATCAGACTCTTAAAAAGCCACAGATTGACTAAGAGGAAGATAATTTTACATTTTGCCTCAATCTTAAAATAGAACTTGCAGGAAGCATAATACATCGCCTTATTACGATGTTTTGGCCTTAACGTCTTCACCGGACTGGATAAGTGAGTACTTAGGCCATTTTAACTCAAAAATATAGGAAACGATTAGCAAGACAACTCACAGGAAATTTTATCTTCGTGTCAAATAATTCTACTTGATTCACGGTTAAATATAGTACTTTCGGATTGTGATATAACGAACAAGCAATGTTGCAGCTGAACGATGAGGTTTGTCATTGACATCATTTCAGACGCTTAAAGCCCATTTTTCCATACTCATAATTAAAAATATATCGCTATTGGTTCTGTCTTTTATTAAAACTTTTTGATGAATTTCAAACAAATCTTTACAGTGCTCACGTGCGACCGACATCGAACTCCTACGCATATTTTTACACTCCTGAGGAAGCTGTACATTTTCTGCCACTCATTGTTAAACTAATTTCATCACATGAATTTCAATCATCAATTTCATAACAGCAGTGTAAATGCACTGTTGTATTCCGGTTTGAAGGACATTGTAGCCAGAGTAACTACTGGACATAATGAGACTTAACATCTTATGTCTCAGGATGGCGAGCGCAGTGGAATGCCAAGCATTGCCTTGTAACTCATGGTGTTGTTTGGTTTTGCTACTGTCCATGAGCGGTCGTATCGCTTACCATCAGGCGAATGGCAGGCTCGTCTCATCATTCATTGCAATAAAAGTAAAAAAAAAACATAAAAAAAATGACAAAAAATCCAAACAATACTAATCCGATAAATACTAATTAAATACAGCGACAGTACATTAGCACACAGTACGTAACAGTTACGTGGACGCCAGTAGGTGCGCATTAGTGCGCAGTGGTAATAGCCACGTGCGTTTCCCGGCACTTCGGCCGTGCCAGGTTCATTGCCACACCGCGCCGCCCCGCCATTAACGCGGACCACGTACGCTGTGACCAGCTTTCCATAAGGGGCTGAGTTATAGGCGTAGGCGATTTGGAGGAGTAATTTTGCTGCCTAGCCTTAAGATGTACCTATATGCTAACTTGAAATGGAGAACGTTATGAACTTTCTGGCTCATTCCGACACAACAAGATAGAAGTTGTATTATTTTCTGAAAGGGATGAATCACACGTATTTAAAAGTGCTGAGACTATAGCACACTATACACACGTCGCTATTAACAAAATGGTTTTAATAGTTTCTTTTTTGTAATCTAATTTTTTTCACACTTCATAAAATAGTAACAACGTAGGTATATGTCCATATTTGTGGATTAAATAAGGAACTTTTAAAATGACGTGTCAGAAATAAAAAAATATATAATTATACCACCATCGTCATATTCTTATTGCTTAGACCGCTCGCTAACGAGTCCGTGGCGCATTATATCCGACTATATTTGCACTGAACCGCACTACCCTACAGGGACTTCACTTTCGCCCTCGCCAGGCCGCGTCCCAAGCGATGAACTTTCTACCATAATATTACCGGGGTTTATGTAATATAATCCGGATTAGGTCACTGCAAGTTTATTATTAAGTGCTATTCGCATTATGTACAAATCATTATCATTACAGCTCATTAGAAAACTTAAGCCGGAAGTGAGTAATTATTAAAAATATTCAAACATCGTTTCAATAATTTGTCGACCTCTTTTAAAGATACCTCTGAGTTAAATCATTAGTTTTATTTATTCGGAAGCTGGTCGTAATTTAACAAAATATAACACGATGGTTTTAAAACATCGTATTAAAGGGCCGAGCTATAAATAGATTATTTAAAATTAGGTAATATTGACCTTAGTTAAAGTACCCAAAATTACAGATTCCTAAAACGTACACAGAGTAGATTTATTTGTGTATTTTTATAGGGTTTTATGTGTGGTTATCGTAGATCTGACACCCATGTGCTCTGTGTCGGCTAGATCTGATAAAACATCGTTTTGTTGTCGAACAACTATAAAACAATGAGGATTATGTTGGTCAGGGTTGCTCATTTGACAATATATTTCAATTTTACAATATTCTAAAATGATTATTAATTAAACTTAACGTTGTAATACATCAAAGCCAGTTCACTATTTAGCATTTAATACAAATGCAAAAATCTATTAAATACCGGGTATATCAAGACTGCGACCGAAAACGAAGCCAGGTGGTAGTTTTAGTGGTTACAGACACGATGCAAATAAAAATTTCACCAAAGCAAAGACAGATATATTTTTAGAATTTTTTAAAATCGTCTTTTTTTGGGTGGTAAATACCTAGTTTTTGCGAAAATAATAATTTAAACCCTTACGTACCATTGAGTGTTTAAAAATAAAGAGGTCTGCATCATTATTTTAGGAAACTATGTATTTATCACCCAAATACGACGATAAGTAAATAATTACAAACAAAAAGTTGCCGATTTTTTTTGCGAAATTTTTACGTGCACTGTGTCTGAAGTCACTAACACCTGGCTTTGTTTTCGGTCGCATTCTTGATATACCCTGTATATCTATTATTCGAAACTCCCTCTTAATCTGACTTTTGGTTGTAAAGTAATTCAGTGCTCAGCAGTGGACGATTATGGGCTAATACAGTACTAGTAAAAACACTATTTTGCAGCGGACAAAAACGACGACCCTAGGTCTAACTGGCTAAATAACCATCTAGGTTACATCCGACCTAAATTGAATTATTCAGCCTAACCGCGTTAATCTGCGTGCGTAACATGACATCATATTCCCACCATTAATACACATCTTACGAACACTATAAATATAAATTAACAATACTGTGACAAACTGAAGACAAAGCATGCATTATTCACATATATCCGGAAGTATCCTTTGTAATGATAACCAATAATGTATGAGAAAATTTATCACTGATGCATGCGTTGTGGACGGTGGCTTTCTTTGTGCCTCGCTTTGTGAGTCAAGGGAAGCCGAGGGTTTTCTGCATTGTTGATGAATCAGGATAATACTTGGCTATAATGTGCGGTTTTGCGGTGGAATGACCGGCGTTTAGATTCCTTATAGGAAAGCTGTTAATGTTTAGTGGTAAAAGTGAAACTCAATTGTACTTCGCAAAAATATTATCGATTTCTGAGTTGAAGTCAAATATCGAGTGAAGTAACTGAAATTAGATGGAAGGCTCAATACATTAAGTTTTTGGTCACTATTTCGAAACAGAATTTTTAAGAATAACTTTATCACCGTGCCAAGATTAATGTTACTCCATATAGTTATGGCAATTTATTCATACATAAATATAGTAATTCATCAGCGGACATTTTCATAATGGCCTCAGGCCTGATTTATTTTTAGTAACTGTCGAAGTTTTGACTCGGTGTTAAATTAAACAAATGAAGATTAAACAAATGAAGGACCGCCAAGCACTCACAAAATTTACAATACAACATATCTCACAAAATTTACAATTCTGTCCATACAACCAAACAAACTTATTGTTAAAAAACGATAATATCAAGAGATTTATCGATATAACCTATTTTAAATTCAAGTGTAGTATCAAATGTCGAATACATTTTTGGAAATGCCTTCACGTGTTTTAGTACTTATAGGAAGCGTGTTATTACATGAGATACAACAGAAAAATACGGTATGAGTTCACTGAAAATTATTGGTGATATTTAAAAAAATAAGTACAATAAGCTTGGAGTTTGTGTATCATGTTATTTTTTGTTTTTTGTTCTGTGACATTGTATCAGTGATTTTTTGCTTACTTTCTCCTTTTATTTTGCGTTCTTTTTTTCTTCCCGACTCATGTTTATTGAATCTTGTTACTATTTGCGATACTTAATATTAGATTTCCGAAAATCATAGATTTTAGGAAATTATCGTTGTATAAAAATATTATACATAAGTTAATTACTTATTTAAATAATTATTCTTCAATATTGTATCAGCATTTTGTTTTTATCGTTGACACTGTTTTACTATAATTATTATAGTTTTGACTGAACTATTATCAAAATTACAGCTTTTATTTTCAACCTTACACCATTTTTCCCCATAGTAGAGTTTTAGTCATTGTTTATTGTAAGTACTAAAAAAATGCCTATACAAAAACCCACACTCGGTGTTACAATTGTCATCGGTTTCCAAAAGTGTCAGTCATCGACAGTTCCTCGTACTCGCATGGTCTGAGACACCACAACTACCTGATTCATCACGATGGGTATTGGACTCAGCGCGTGACAAATTTAAAGGGGAAATTAAACAGACAATAGTATCGGGTTATCTTCGCGGTTACCAAGAATATTGTATAAAGATTGTCTCAAACATAATATAATGAAAATTTTGATTTATGCTTGTATAAAATAACTTCTAATTGAGCGAAAGGTCCCCCGCTTGCACTAATAATTTATCATTTTCTAGTATTACTGTGTGTGCGTTGAAGAATGAATCATCAGGTGCATTGCGGTCACTTTGTCATGCCAATTTAAAATAATAATAAATGAATTATATTTACATCTTGTCACAATTGCGACTGTCAACTTAGGGAAGGAAAATACATTCAGAAATTCCACAAATGGTTTAAAATGACTACATTTTTTTAAATGTTTTGCAAAGGGAATACAATAATATACCATATATTCTATCATATTGTGTTTCGTTCGAGGGATTTTCAGTTGTTAAATATTTTAGTTTTCAATTTTTTTTTTACTATTTCACAGTTTCCAAATATATCACTCAGCAGAGAAAAAGCGATAAAAAGCTTCGCTCGGCATTATCATCTCTCACCAGCCTTGCTTTTATAAATATTCAGCAGAAAAGCAAAGTGGTTCTGAAGCTCCTCTTGTAATCAAAAACTAGAATAAGTTACATGGATCATACCGCGATGGAGGCCTAATCTTCCGCATCTTCAAACAAAACTCAATTGTGGCAAAAACAATGATAATAGGAGTCGCGACGTCAAGTCAAGGAGGTTTTTTTCACGTGAAGGTCCCTCTGGATTAGTGTACCGTGACTTTATATCGATCGCTTTTAGCTTATAATTAATAAAGTATGCGTTGAGAAAAAAAAATCGAATTAAATTTATCATCTCTTTACATAACTTGCGTTCCGTTCCGTTTGTGAGATTGTCGGATGCGCAATATGCCTTTCCTCTTCCCATCCTTATTTCTTCCCGCTCTGCTCCCAATTTTATGGGTAGCAACACATCCATAACCCAGCGTTGTGGATGTTGATTGCCGGCAGTGATAACTTACCATCAGGTGACTTGTTCGCTCGTTTGCCAGACCTATACAATAATATATTTGGTTTTATAATTATACTCAAAACAATGAGAAAAAGTACTTAGTTCATCGTTTCTAACAAATACCCATGTTGAGGTAAACTTTTTCTACGATATGTAAGTCCGCCAACCCGCACTAGGCCAGCGTGGTGGACTATATGGCCTAACCACTCTCAATCGATTCTCTCGATTGTAGAGTAGGCCCGTGCCCAGCAGTGGGACGTATATGGGCTGATACAGATAAACTCCTTGTTTGAGTATTTCTTTGTAAACCTGTATGATATCGCATTGTAAATGATTTTTTAAAACACGTTGTGGTTTATCCCGCTATTTACTTTAATGCTATGTGTATTTGCATAAAGCGAATACAATTGTAAATTCCGTTGCCGATACTTATTATTTAAATTAAAATAATAATAAATATATATGGAATTATCTACACGCAAATCGAATACCAATGAGAAAAACAAAACTTTCAATAATTTTAAATCAATTCACATGTGATTCGTGAATGCATACAAAAGACATCAACGCGTTCGCAACATTCTTGTATCTGATTTTCCCCATAAATGCCTTTCCATATCGTCTCTTTCCGAATAACAATAAATTTGCTCGATTGATGTTCTTTGTGATGGCGCGGATTTATATGTAGTGAAAACATTGGGTATTTTGAATGTTGAAAACATGTAAACCATTGTTTTTCTATAGTAAATAATGTTCTGGAAAAAGTGTGTGTTGAAGAAATAATAGCTTGCACGGGAAATGCAGCTATGTTTTTTCACTCTTAAACTACTCAATACAAAAATTAAATCTTATTTACACAATAATTCGTCAATAATTTCTGTATCGTTGACGAAAAATTATCAACGTCAGTGGAATAATAAACTTGTAACAATGTTTAAAGTTATAATAATTATTTTATTTAAATATAGATATATAAATAAAGTCTGGTCATAAAATACAACTTACAAAAGCAAAATATTTCGACAGCGAAAATATGACTTCAAGCATAATTCCTTAGCTGTTTAACCCTATATTTGTCGTGTGCATATTCATACGATCAGACTAAGAAGATAAAAACCATTCTGTTATTATAGTCCGTGAGCCAGGTGCAAATTTGGTCAATTATTTCCTCTCAAGAGAAAATTCGTGAGACGCATCAGAGTATAGTATTATAAAGCCTCGTGAACGTCAGCTGGCGCTCGGTTGGGGGGATGAGCGGTTGTAGCCACCCACGCACGAAGAAAAAAAAAATACATTCACTCATTTCCTCTCAGCTAAAAATTTGTCAAATTGTAGCTTATCTAATATCTCAACGAAAAAAAATAATCAGCTGGTTCCAACATAGTGTATTGTACGTCAGCTGGTGTCTCGAACATGAATTTTTTTTTATTATTTTCAGTGATTTCCTCTCAAACAAAAATTTACCTGATGATAGCTTATATGTAACTGTGGATAAATATATAGGTCAGCTGGCTGTATCTTGGTGGAAAAACCGTCAGCTGATACTTTGAAAGTTATTACATAGGAGTTAGGCAGGAGCATCTACTGTCAATTTAAATGCATCAGCTGACTAGCTTTTCCTCGACTTATTGCTAGCTGATTTTTTTTTATTTATCGCATCAGTATATTAACAATCAGCTCACAAATTTTCATCTGGGAGGAAATGACGCATCTTTAATTATTCGACATAGCGCTGCTTCAATATGAGATTTGAGTTGAAATAAATATTCCGTATCAATGTTTTTGAAACGAATAAGTACGTAATCAAATGATATTAGATATATTTAAATAATTAAATAAACAATTAGCTTAGTATAAATTAACGAGTTACTCGATAAATAATATTTATTATATAAACGTGATAAAAAATGACAATGAGAATAACAATGTGATTTGTTCATTTTCGTTTTCGCTCTGGCTTGAGTCACTTTCCTCTCTTTCCGATTCATCGTCAGAGTCGCTGTCAGAGCTGTCTGCTGTTATATCTTCATTGTCATCATCAGTACAAAAGTTAAAAAAAATATTAGGATGCGTATTTTAGCATAATATAATCAAAATGATAAAAAAATGTTACCTTTTTCAGTGCATGGTGGCCTGTTGGTAACGGACCGGACGCGGCTGCCTACATGTTCACGGTGGTCGCGGGTTCAAATCCCAGGGCACACCTCTGACTTTTCGGAGTTATGTGTGTATTGATAGTCAATCACCACGCACTTTAACGGTGAAGGAAAACATCGTGAGGAAACCTGCATACCGTAGCGATTTTAAAGAATTTCTACGGTATGTAAGTCCGCCAACCCGCACTAGGCCAGCATGGTGGACTATATGGCCTAACCACTCTCAATCGATTCTCTCGATTGTAGAGTAGGCCCGTGCCCTGCAGTGGGACGTATATGGGCTGATACAGACAGACCTTTTTCAGGCTGAATAGTGATTTCATTAATCGATGATGGTAACTGACTTCCAGAAAACCAGATGAATTCATACTTGTTGTCGATTTCTGCCCAACCATAATCTACAGGATCATCAGAAGTTGGAACATTCAGGTGTGCATGTGATCAAATTTGAGCAATGTAACATGCTCTTAAAAATTGCTGATATAGCTCTGATCTGCATGGTGGTAAAGAAGAGCCATCAATACCTTTTTTAGGTAACTTGAAAGTTTCAGTATCCAAAAATTTATATGTTTTTTCAAACGACGCTACTCTTGCCTCATTGATCTTTTTTAGACGATTAAATCCATACATATGGCAAAGAAACTCTTCTGTCTTCTCAAAAATATTTTCTCTATTCTCTGATGGTTTTGATTTTTTCACGCCTTTTTTACAGACTTTTAAAAATTATCAACGAAAGTAAAATTAAGTGCAATCTATGTGATAGAGATTTTCCTTTATCTATGGAGTGTAGCTAAAAAGTACTTGCCAATAGTTGCAACTTCTGAACCCTGCGAACGGTTATTTTCATATGCAGGTCTAATTGCAAACCAGTTGAAAAGTTGGTTATGGTCTCTGCATTTAAATGAGCTTATATTCTTACGATCGATCGATGAAAAAATATGGTTTTCTTAATTATTTGATTTTATTTTTTAGATAAAAATGCAATTTTATTATTCAATGCATTTATATTGACAGTAGATGCTCCTGCCTAACTCCTATGTAATAACTTTCAAAGTATCAGCTGACGGTTTTTCCACCAAGATACAGCCAGCTGACCTATATATTTATCCACAGTTACATATAAGCTATCATCAGGTAAATTTTTGTTTGAGAGGAAATCACTGAAAATAATAAAAAAAAATTCATGTTCGAGACACCAGCTGACGTACAATACACTATGTTGGAACCAGCTGATTATTTTTTTTCGTTGAGATATTAGATAAGCTACAATTTGACAAATTTTTAGCTGAGAGGAAATGAGTGAATGTATTTTTTTTTTCTTCGTGCGTGGGAGGCTACAACCGCTCATCCCCCCAACCGAGTGCCAGCTGACGTTCACGAGGCTTCATAATACTATACTCTGATGCATTTTACTAATTACCGCTTGAGAGGAACTTGGTCATGAAAATCTGTCGCTGGCTCCCGGACTATTATCTTGTAAGAAAAAATACAAATTATATTTTTAACTCAATACATTCTCTTGTAAAACCTAAATAAAACGTAAACTAGGGTTTTGAAATGACGACATGTATCATAATATAATTGACATGATGCAAATGTTTACATAAATCCCGCATTTTGTAATGCACCCGAGTGTTTCCTGCGCGGCTCGCAATCGCGTGTAACCGAGCATCGTTGTCTGCTGACAAAACGCACGCGCGTCGCGCCGCGGAAGTCAGCCAGACTACTGGCAATTGTTTCATATACTCATTTCGTATCCGTGCCAGAAATGAATGGTATCTGGCAATTGGCATATACGAGAGGAAGTGGAGTCAATAACACTATTATGTGATTTCCCAAGCATCGATAATTTAGTAATTACACACATAAACTCACGCCTTTTTCCCAGAAAGGGTAGGCAGAGGTGCTACAACAGAACACCCACATTTCGCTTGTATGTTCCGTCCTAGGATGTGATAGGGGCGAGCTTATCGCCATTTGAGGTACAAATTTCTGACACCGGGCTGATAATGAATAGAAAAATCCAATATCACTTTGCCCAACCCAGGATTCGTACCCGAGACCTCAGCTTTGTAATCGTACCGTAGTACAACTACGCCATCGAGACAGTCTACACCACCGCGGCAGTCGATAATTTAGTGATTGTTCATTACTATTTGAATAGATTTGCACCTTAGTCCATTACGCTGATTCATCGGTCCTTGATGAGCTTCTTCTCGATGTTAAATATTTATATATACCTTAGCTGGCAGTTGTTATTAGCTATAATTTGAGCCTAGGATGCTAATAGACTTATCTAGACTAAGGGACAACCCTTTTCACATCTTAGGACGGAAATACACTTAGCGAAGTGTAGATATGTGATGCTAATGCCAACTCTATCTACCGTTTTGGGGACAAAGGCGCGAAAATATGTATGTGTGCTATACATGCATGTATTACATTTATTATCAGTGTTAGGCTAATCTAATATACATAAAACTAAACAGGGAAAGTACGAGTCAATCAAAATCTGTATCAGCTCATAAAGGTCCCACTGCAAGGCACACGCCTCCTCTACAATCGAGAGTACAATTAAGAGGGGTTAGGCCATATAGTCCACCCTCTCGCCTGGTGCAGGTTCGCCAATCGAAATACTTTATAATATTTTTTTTCAAACTATCTAAATTAAAAAATTATATACCCTATAAAATGTATCTAATAAGGAATAGCTTGTGGCTATATCGTGAAATATAATTTCATATTTTTATTGCAAATACTGCGGTGCGATATCCTGAATTTGATTTCAATTATTGTCGACATACAGCACACTTTGTCACAATCAAGATTAATTGATGTAACAGTTATCAATCATGTAACAATATAATCACTGCTTCCAATACCAGACATTAAGCTGTAAATTAATCTCTATTAATTACGTGAAAGATAAGCCGTGTAAGATACCTTTTGACATGCAAATATATTTCGTGATGGAGAGAGAATGTTGGCAATTACTCTGGCACGCGCACGGCACTGCGGTGTAATGGGGTAACTGATTATAAACTGCACCGTGGTAGCGGAGGCTTCTATATTGATTTCGTGTGCACGACAGATGGAATGACTTGTTTTGATGTAAACATTATTCATATTTGTTTAATAAAACCTGTGCATTTAACTGTGCATAAGTTTTAAGTACTGGTAAACTTCTAAAGGCCCATACATGGCCTTAAATAATATGTAAATAATAAGTTTGATTAAATTAAATCAATCTCAGGTAGTATGGTTGGAGGACCACGCCTGCAATGGGAGAAGAGTGGACCTAGAAATATAGATTTATTTGTTTTAATGAGTACCTATATTAGACAATTAGACATATTATAATTATTACAAAACCTTGCCTTAACTTTGACTCAATAAGGAATATGCATGTATTTAAAAAAAATGTATTCCGTATGTTATGAAATAAAAAAAAATATAAGTCTTAAAATATGAACCAAATAGTACAAAAAATGATAAAAACTGCTATCAATTTCTGAGCATTTAAACGCCATTTTGGCGCGATCTTTCTGTGACGTCAGCGTTCGCGACATCAACAACGAAGTGTTTGAATCGTGACTATATTTAATATAAAATATAAGATAAAAACTTAACTTACTCCTGTGGAAAATAATGGAATGGATGGAAATGATTATTTTACATATTGTATAGTAGCTATGTGTAAAAATACAAATAGAACTACATCTGACGAAATGTATTTTTATACCCCACGAGATTCAAACTTGAGTAAAAAGTGGTGGAAGGCGATGAGGGGAGATAATGTATAGTCTACAAGTATTTTATATGAAAATCGTTCTAACCTTAGTAAATACAAGTTTTATACTGAAATTGAGATTATACCGGGTATATCGAGACTGCGACCGAAAACGAAACCAGGTGGTAGTTTTAGTGACTACAGACACAATGCAACTAAAAATTTCGCAAAAAAAGGAGTCAGATATTTTTTATGGCAGTACTTATTAGAAAGGTTATCGACCTCACATTGATGTGCTCATCATTTTTTGCTTGAGTAATACAATTGATGTGACATTTGCAAGAGACCCTCCTACACATGACACAACAATGTTCTTAATCCAATAACAATTGCATTTGAACATAATGCAACACGATCTTCCCAAGATAAACCCGCCTTTAAAAGCTGACAATGATTTGAGATCGAATGAAAAGACTGTATGATTTTTCTTACATTTAATATTGTTAAATAATATTACTATACCGAGACACTGGAGGTTTTTACTTACGTGCGGGCCTGAAAAGTGACAAGCTTATTTGGGCGTGAAACAACGTTTTGAAAACAGAAATAGACAAAACTTTTCTTATATGTTTTGTAAGGCTTCTACTGTCAAGTTTCATTCCGGAATGAAGCTTCAGGTGGTTAATAAATGACAACAGGAGTATGTCAACAACATTTGGGCTGACATAACATAACCATTGAAGATGACCTAATGATAGAGAAGACCATTGGGTGTTACTGAGTTCGTTGAAATTTGACAAAGTAAGACACCAGCTAAATTCTACCAAATTTTAATCTCAAGACATTGCTTTCATAATAACTGCAGAGCACGGGCCTCTTCCACAATCCAAAATTCAATTGAGATGAGTCCATAGTCCACAATTCTAGCTTATCGAGCGTTGGCGATTTTTCATATCGCTATAAAAATTGCCATACATTTACAGTATTTTTGTGCATTATCGTGTTGTTGTGTTGTTAATGTGAGTCGGAAACGCGAAGCATCGTGTTGCTGCGACAAAGCGCGTCGTCGCGTGCAAGCGTTCCGTGATACATTTATCCGTTTCTTACGCAATATTCGGGTTCATTTCCTTCATGTTACGTAAAATATTTCTTAAGTTTGATCATTGTTAGTTTGACTTGATTTTCCAAATGTTCATTGCATTTTGTAGAGTTGCAGCGGTTTTTTTTATTTTATTTTTTATTGCAATGTATGACAAGACGAGCCTGCCATTCGCCTGATGGTAAGCGATACGACCGCTCATGGACAGTAGCAAAACCAAACAACACTATGAGTTACAAGGCAATGCTTGGCATTCCACTGCGCTCGCCATCCTGAGACATAAGATGTTAAGTCTCAATATGTCCAGTAGTTACTCTGGCTACAATGTCCTTCAAATCGGAACACAACAGTGCATTTAAACTGCTGTTTGGCGGGAGAAATAGACATAGCGGTGGTACCTACCCAGGCGGCCACTAACATATGAGACACCAACCACCAGTAGTTTTGTTTGTGTTTTTATTTTTATATATATATACATACGAGTATATAAATTACAAGAGCTGTAAGATTATGTTTATAACTTTATTCGGAGTTATTACTAGTTTGCGACAAAATATATTAAAAGTATATACGGAATAATGCATTTTAAAAAGTTATCTTGCTCCAAGAGTCATATAAATGTTTCCGTCTGTAGAATTCACTGACAATTATAATCGATTGAGTTCATAGTCTAATGATGAAATCTGTGCGTTAGATTATAATTTATGTTTCACCACTAATAGGTAAAGCATTAATTGAAATAAGCATTTCTTTATATAGGTATAAATTTCGATTTTTTTTTGTGGAAAATATTTCACCCTCTCTCTCTCTCTCTCTCTTCAGCCACAAGAAGTCCACTGAACAGGCCTCCCCATGGATCCCCACATAGACCTGTAAAAATTAATAAATATTCTCCCTCTCGTCGACTAATTTATCAGCGTAATACGACCTTCATGGATAACTGAATATCTTTCGATCGGAAATTGAGCGCCTTTGGATAATAAGCTCATCAATAAACTGTTTCCTATCGTAAATGCATAATTGGTGGATATTATGCGATAATCATAACGTGTTCAAGAATGTTAAGTATTGCTACATGTAATTTTCAGTATTCTATTATTTCACGCTTAAAATTGAATCTTCTCTTGGGCTCTAACACATTGAGTGATAGTATACCCAAATGATTCATAGTACCTTTTGAAATATAATTTCAAAAAATAATATTTTGATTAAAATTTTTAACAAGAATTATCTCGTATTCCTCCACAAGCACGTCACACGTGTGAGATGCATTTTAATAATAAGGGACATTTTAGATCTCCTTCATTACAATTTACACGTCCTAGACAACTTAGTTCCGCATATATCCAACAATATGCACACCTTTGTGCAACAATACTTTTCACCATAAATTACTTCACTGCCGGCGGTTTATTAAATAGCCAATTAATTACAATAGGCTGGACCTTGTGATACATTCCCTTTCTTTATCTGTAACATTTCCTCGCTGCGTGTGAGAGTTACGACGCGTGGCGAAACTAATATTGTGAGATGTTGCCGCAACCAGAACAATACCTGAATGACATTTTTAGCTCTATTAGAATGCCCTGGTTGATTTCTGATATCGAATCTGAGCTTGCCTAGAAGAGTATTGTTATTGATTTATTCTGGTGAAGCGCAGCTGCGTCTTCAGTGTGAGGAGCTACGCCCTGCACTCGGCGTCCTGTCTGATCAAGGCAAGTTTTGGCACTGTCGCGCAACATGATGCTAGAAACCTTTAGGAAAGGCCCTATGTTCAGCAGTACCTAGTCTTCCTTTAGCTAAAGATGATGCGCTATTTATACGAACAGCAAATAAAAACGAATCTGTATTCGAGAGTCAAGGCTATTATAACTCTTCTTACTAACTTACATTTACAGTAAAAAACTAATTTAACCGCAACAATAAAACAAAATCAAGCATTACTCACAGACATGCATAGTTTTTTACGCACATTACTATTGAGCAATCGGAACATAATGTTCAATTTGATGTAACAGAAAAAGTTACAGTTTCCATAACAGTTTTTTATTCATTTCAAAGATTGTATTGTAATTGACTTGTAGAAAAAAACGTGTCAATCAAATTGAATAATTGATTTACTCCCAAAAGATTAGCCACATTATAGTGTCAATATAAAAAGAAGAAAATAAAACATTAACTATTGATTTTATTTTTAAGTATCTTCTGATGTGTTTTGGTCCATGTAATTGCCAAGTTTGATGGATATATCCCAAATGATTATATATTAGGCGTATCATAAGATTGAACAGCTAATATATCGGAGTAACGAGCGCAGTGCAGTCCTTAGTATTTATAATTTCTAAATGTTTCTCCTCTTTGTAGGCAGATTGGACGCTTGCAAGCGAGAGATAATCATCTGCCATTGCTGAACGTAGTGTAGGACGCCCTCCAGCCAGGTGGAGCGACGATATTCGTGGGGTGGCTGGTAGCGGTTGGCGACGATGGGCTTCAGCCCAGATCGAGCCCAGTGGCGTGCTATGGGAGAGGCCTATGTCCAGCAGTGGACGCAGAAGGGCTGATGATGATGATGATGATGATGATTGCTGAACGAGGTGAAATACTGTCACTTTTTTATTTGCCAATATCATGGTACTTTTCGTAAGAGTGGTATAAAGGCAATTGGAAGAATAATACATAATATTAATTGCAATGCTCCAGGGCTGGCTAACTACCGAAAGGCCGAGGATGTCATCCTTGCACCGAGACAAATGTTAGTGTCATAAATAATTGTTTTTACTTGTGTCTGTGGGATCGAGACTACATGTGTGTTGGGTGTATTTATTAATGAACTTGACATCTTATAACAACAGTGTTATTTAGTCTTCACAAAGTACGACTGTGACTTAGGAGTTATTAGAATCCTGACAACTACTCCGTTGCTGATGACTTAGCTCATATATGAGTCACTGTTGAGTGAATAAATTAATTTATAATAATTCCATGAAAGTACTCACAGTTTCTCCTCCAGGCTGTTGTCGGTGATCTTCTCCGAGCGGTGGCTCTCGGCGTCCACGTCCTTGACCTGCAAGCACAATGACCGTGAAGTTTCACCACTATACTAATGGACCATCGACACACTCCACCCCACCTCTAATAACTACATCGATTAATTTAATATTATTAATGCGAAGGAGAGTTTGTTTGTTACGCTTTCTTGCGTTAAGCAGTCAAGCGGTATTGATGATATTTTATATGTACACACTGCCACATAAAAGGACATAATTATGGTTCTTTCTACCTAAAAAAGTACAGTTCTTATAAGGCTACTTATCAATGTAGAAGCTGCAAATAGGCTAGCATTTATCAATATAGGAGAGAAAAAAGGCAATGTCGATATAAACTAGGGGTCTACCTAGCGAAAATATAATATCTAAATCAAGATTGTTACGTAATGTTGTCTAGGTATGCTCTTTTAGTTTGTATTATTATTTTTCAATAATATAAATACCTTATCCAAACCAATAAAGAAACCAATATCCTTCAGAATAATACGTCGCATGAGATCCCACCGTTTACAGCATACAGCGAGTAAAAATCGTCTTTTTGTAAGTGACATGATTAGAATCAATTGCAAGCATTAGCCGCGTTACAAGCGAGAGAACAATTATGATATAATTGAGTTGTGTGGGTAACAATGGGCGCATCACCGCGATACCTCACGTAATCAACTGATAAACAACGTCGAGAATACTCCGCTTTTTACAACTTAAGTTACTCATCGAGATTCGTTTGATCGTAGATCTTTTACGGTCCGTAACATACATAAACTCACGCCTTTATCCCAGAAGGGGTAGACAGAGGCGCCACCAGGACACCCACATTTCGCCTTGTATGTTCCGTCCCATGATGTGATAAAGGGCGAGCCTATCGCCATATCGGGCACAAATTCCTGACTCCGGGATGATAATGAATTGAAAACCTCAATATTACTTTGCCCGACCCGGGATTCGAACCCGAGACCTCAGCTTTGTAGTCTAACCGTCGTACAATTACGCCACCGAGGTAGTCCGTAACAGAAGTGAAATTATTATTTAAGAATTAGAATTTAATTTAACACTATTTCATGTTCCCTTTTGGTGTTTTTATTGCTTACATGGGAAGAAGAGCTGGCGGTCTGCGTGGTGGCGGTTTACTGGTGGCAGGTCTCTCATATGTGAGAGGCCGCCTGGGTAGGTACCACCGCAATGTCTATTTCTCCCGCCAAACAGCAGTGTAAATGCGCTGTTGTGTTCCGGTTTGAAGGACATTGTAGCCAGAGTAACTACTGGACATATTGAGACTTAACATCTTATGTCTCAGGATGGCGAGCGCAGTGGAATTCCAAGCATTGCCTTGTAATTCATGGTGTTGATTGGTTTTGCTACTGTCCATGAGCGGTCGTATCGCTTACCATCAGGCGAATGACATGCTCGTCTCGCCATTCATTGCAATAAAAAAAAAAAAAAAAAAGCGGCCACTGCCGCTGATCGCCTATGGCAATGAAATGGACATAGTCAAGAGGCTGTTGACCGCGTAGTAGTACATCCATCGATATCAATGTCAGACTAGATAAGACATTCAGTACAAAAAGTGTGTCCCACCTACTTGTGGTGCATGCACCACACATGAATCAGTTTACTTCGTGACAGTGACAGTGCAGTACGCCTTATCGCATACATTCAAAAGTAATGAATGAATGTTTCGCCGTCGAACCGAAAGCAAATCGTCTGAAGTTACAAAATTTTATTAAAATACCAGGTAAGTGATGTAATATTGCAGTGTGCTTTTAAAATACGGGGGCACTTTATTTTTTTGACGTGTATCGTCTATCGGTAGAATATAAGTCAATGAGTACATCACCTTCCTACTTGATAATGATCATGAGACACAAGATATTCCCTACTATAAATAAGGTTCCCCAAAGATTTTAACTGAAACCTGTTTGAAATCTGCGTGATCCGGAGACTTCCTACGACACCTACCATGTTGTCTGTACGTTTTGCCGGTTTTTATATTCTTGGCCCTAGAATTATATGAAATGGGATCTCGACCTATCAGTTGATATTGCGCTTGACCTGTTATACAATTGTTAGAAGTTTATGAAGTTATAGATTCAATATTGTTTCCAAATAACAACTTTTCATAATGACATTGACAGCCTCCGTGGCGCAGTTGGTTAGACGCCGGCCGTGAAACGAGAGGCCGCGGGTTCGATCCCCGCACCGAGACAAATGTTTATGTGAACCAAAAGTATTTATTTCGGGTCTGAGTGTTTGTGAGACCGAAAAGTCTCTCGTAGCTTCTGATTCCCACGACACAAGACTAGATCTTAGTATGGGATCAGAACTATGTATGTGATTGTTGGGTGTATTTATTTTTTTAAATAAAGACCAGCACATAAAACTGCCAGCAATATCCAGTTGATGTGAATAATATACGTTATAAGTGTAAGAGTGTAAAGGACCACGGGATCACGTATCAGCGGGCCGCAGATCACTTCCGACCGCGCGACCTAGGAAGTGCGATTTGAATCACATTACTCCACTCTATAAATAGCCACTGTTATGATATTAGAAGATTAATCAATAGCCTAGTAAAGTAAACAAATTAAACGCGTTTTTAAGAAAAGAAAGGAATTTAATTTTAGTAAAAGCGGATGTGCAACCATTTCATTTAGTGGATAGTGGTTACCGCCATTCTTGAATATCCAAAGCTTGGATAATCTTACAGTTGAAATGATATCTTTACTAAACTTTGCTTGATGTATTTTTTTATTTATTTTAGGAAAATTTACAACTAAAAATATTACAACTTACAACTTTTAATATTCATATTTGCTCTTATAATGACTACCTACTATGCCCAAGAAACCGTCATACCGATCTACGGATGTGTGTCGGATATAGCCTGTGTAGGTATATCCGTTTTAGAGATGACTATTATAATGTATAGATTAGCAAAAGATATCTATCTTTTGCTGGTAAATAGAACTTTTGGATTACAATGTACTTAACTGAGCGATAGTGAAATCCTTCAAACGTCCTACAATCTACATAATACATGGGCTTGTTACTTCATGTTTACAAATGATAAGCAATTTGTAAACGCTTCAATAGACATTGATAATATTAGAATAGATTCATTGCTATACTATTTTCGGAAAAATCCATTAGGTTGTCACAAACAAATATAGAAAATTAACTTTAAAAGTAATACATACATACATTATATGAAGAAATAGAATTTTATTGTTTATATATTATTAAAATGAATTTTATTATTAAACCGTGACCTGAAAACAAATGGCAATACTTAGTGATAAACTTATATGTAAGATACGGATTTTATCGCGATTTGGTTTAATTTTTACATTTTTTAACTTCCCTATGTTTCGATTACTTTACAGCTTTCGTGGACACAGTCACTGAGCGGATGACTAATACCTCAGTCCGCCCCGTGACCACGAAAGCTGTAAAGTAATCGAAAACGGGAAGTTAAAAAATTTAAAAATTAAACCAAATCGCAATAAAATCCGTAAAAATAGTTTTATTTCAATGTGTAACATTCGCGTAAATCTAAGAAACCATTATATTTAAGATTTTACTAAGCAATTGCGAAAGGAAGGAAAATACTGAGAAACATAACACCTCATTATAGACACGTCCTAGCGCCGTCCTATTTGAGTTGAGGAAATGCTAATTAAAGGCTTTATCTATTTAGGCCCTTAGCTATGTGTTGCTCGTACGATTATGCAGTACAAGACTTGAAGATGATAAGGGCAGGTATGCGTCGCTCACATTTCAGATCAATTAGTGGAGTTTCCTGTCTGTGCTGTAATGAATTTGTATCGGAAAACATTAAGTATCAATCACAAAATATCCACTGTTAACCATAGATCTTCCCCAAATATACATTTATACAGGGAACCTTTGGAAGTGGCTTCTGTCTGACCTCTAGTTACCTCTAGTGATATCTATTAGGTTGACTGTTCAACCGAGAACTTTTCTGCCCCATCGATCTTTAGTTAATTTTGAAATACGTTTTTTTATCATCAAAGTATTCTCTTTACCAATCGTCGTTTTATGCAACTCAATAAATTGCATGGAAATCGATTCAGATTTTCTAAGATTTAAATTTTCTATCAAGGATGAAATTGACTGTAGTTTGCTTTAATATGTTTACTAGTCCGAATTTAAAACAATCGTAGGTTATTCTTCCTTTAATATATAAGAGTCATATTCTTTATACTTATAAGACCGAACACTACCAAGTTTTAACGATCTATGTTTTTAAAGTTATTTTACGAATTAACAAATCTTTCTGTATTAAACTATACTAAATCGGTAAACAAAAAAAAATACAAATTGCTACCCCCATGACGAATTGACACGAAATAATTATTCATAATTGGTTTACAAAAGACACCATAATAAAATAGAGTGAAATCAACGTTGCAAAAGTTATAAAATGGAAACTGAACATTGCAAAACAACGAAACCGTATGAGTGAGTACCGCGTTTCTCTATGTGTACTAATTTTAAATTAATTATTATTATTGATTTGATATCGTTATTATAATTAGATTTAAATGTAGTAGAAAAGGATAAATACAAGTGATAGGTCTCACAAATGCAAGGGACCATCTGGGTAATCACCACCGCTTTGTCGATTTCTGCCGCAAAGCAGTACCGCTGTACCAGTGCCGCTGTACCCACTATATAAGCGTACTCGATATCGTACAACGTATGAATATGGAAATGAATATAACAAGTAGCAACTCTTTCATTGTATTATGGAACACAATGAACGGAGAGTGTTTTAATCTGAAATAATAGCCGACTCAAAATATTTAAGTCTCTCAATAATCAACATTAGATACTATGCATCCCGTCTGTCGTACCAATACAAAAATGATCCCAAGGCCTTAAGAGTTCACACCAGGCGTAAGCTACCACCGAATTAGATTTGACAATTTTAAAATATTGGATTGTGTTATCAGAACACAATCAATGTTTTGCTACGAACCTTATCTAGATTTCCGGGGAGTATAAATTGCTACAAGTCGGAAGTGTAACTCATTAAAAATACATTTTCTACGAATTGCAATTTGTAATCAGTTGTGATTCGATTGTTTATGTCGACATAAATTATATTGTGATAACTACTAATGTCTATGTTATCCTGATAATGATGCTACAGGAACTCGTAGAATGTGTTCCTGATGACATTACAGTGCATATTAAGTATTAGTAAAGTAATGCCCTCTTCTTAGAGCTTGGCAAACCCTAGTAACAAGGTGTAAACAATATAAAATTGTTTGTAACAATATTACAATAACCTTCATGAATAAAAAGTGTTCACAAGAATAGTATAGTTCTAAAGCAATAAGAAGTCGTTGTAATGTATAAAATTATGTGTGCGTGACACACAATTAACATAAATCCATTACTATTCAGGAAAAAAATTGCAAACTTTGGGAAATATCCGACACAAGCACGCTCCAACGCGTCTCGCATTTGTAACCTCGTTGAGATTCAAATAATTGTGCCATTGAGCTGAATCGATTCAACGGTATTATCACATAGTTCAATAAATTTAAATGACATTTTAGAACAGCCTTGGAAAATTTGCCACTGAGGCATGGTGAAGTGAAGAAATTAACTAACATTATTTTGTCAATTTTCATCATTTTTGTTATGACCATATAATACGGATACTACAAATCTAAAGTTCCGCCGAAAACGAAGTCGGGAGGTAGTTTTAGTGATTACTGACACAACGCAATTAAAATCTTTGCAAAAAAAGCGACAGGTTAAGTTTTGCAATTTTTTAAATGAGGATATTTATGAGGATGTTTGGGTGTTAAATACCTAGTTTTTGCGAAAATACTAATTTAAACCATTGCGTCTTTAAAAATAAAAAGGCGTACATTATTATTTTAGGAAAACTATGTATTTACCACTCAAATACGACGATAAGTAAAAAAAAACAAAAATTATTAACGATTTTTTTTGCGAAATTTTTGTTGCATTTTGTCTGAAGTCACTGGCTTCGTTTTCGGTTGAAGTCTTGATATACCCTGTATATTGCTACTGTTTCATTGTCATATTTCCTCTTTAATTGTCTATACTCGTATAATGCCTAAAATTATTTCATTTGATTTGCGGTAATAGTAAGTACTTTCATTAAGTTATTACCTTTGTAGTACATTATTCTAAAACAAATATTGTACAATCGAATAGTCTACATTCAAATTCAAAATCAAAATATTTTATTGTGGTACATAGGTGAAGATGATGTTACATTGGCTTTTTTAGTACAGCTATGACCCGCCATATTGGCATGTACAATATTTTATGATAATTTTTTTTAAATCCGATTTACAATTTACGACAAAATAATAAAAAAAAAGACATAACAACAAATAAAAACAAAACTACATAAAAAAAAACTAAAACAATAAAATAAGCAAAATGAACAATTATTCTTATCGTTTAAATAGTCATTTAAATTGTAGTAGCATTTACTAATTAAAAATCTAAACAAATTGCTCTTATAGTTATTTATCTCATTTAAATCTCTAATGACTTTGGTAATTTATTATAAACCTGGGGAATTACATGAAGTGCGCTCTTGTGAAATAAAGCAGTTTTGTGGGCTGCATTGCATGTATCAATAGAGTCGTCAGTACAACGGTACAACGGCACAGCGCGTTCAATGTCGATCTATTATCGAACTGCATTACCCACAGCTATTATGTCACGCGGCCGCTCCACTTGCAGTGTGTTGTCCCACTTACCTACTAGTTCCTTTTTACCTTTTTTCTATCTCGCTTTTACGTTCACTTTTCAGACAGAAGTGTTTGCTTTGTTTGAAATGATGTTCCTTATGTCACTAAGCTGATTTTTTATTACTATATTCGTCTATTATTGTTGGTATTGGTACCTACCTTGTATGAACGATGAGGTCCTGATTTTCTCCTGAGACAATTTTAGAGATTTATTATATTATAAGATTTTAGTTTTGAATAATTTAATAACTATCCCGATGCTAGAATATCTAGAATGGCGATTATGTGTAGTGCTTGTGGCACTTCTTCATACCAGCACCCGGATATTAGCATATTCTAACGCATGTGTGCCAATATGTGTTGCAAATGAATTTTAAATGTACAAAAACTATTTTACGTTTATGTAATGGCTACAAAATTTGGTAATTATAATTAGATCCATTTGTGAAGCAACCGCAAATTAGCTTAAGACATTTCCTACGTAAATAAATTGCAAGAAATATGACTTTAATATGACCTTTAAGTAACATCCGAATATAATTTAATCATCCTTACAAGGCCACTTGTATTTCCCCCTTTTTGCTTAGAGTTGTATATAGTAATTATGTTGGAAGATTTTTGCTCGCTTTAGCACCACAACAGAGCAATTTTCATAATTTAAGCGGGACTAGACTGTGTGTTTAAAAAAATGATATTTGAAGCTTTTATGAGTAGTACATTAATCATAATTTAAGGCCGAAAACGCACCAGTTGATAATCATAATACAGATCAATGTCTGTGCTTTGTCATTATTTGATTTTAAAATATTATTCTGATCACCTTGGAGCACCTATTCAATTAGGTAATCTGTCGAAAACGTTGTTCAAAATTGTTCTCGCAGTGCATCAAAATGTATCGTCCTGAGTAATCTAAAATGACATGGAGGTATATTTATTTATTTTTACCCGACTGCGATAGAAGGAGGTTTACGTTTTTATACGTTTGTTTTAAAGCTAATTATATTTTTAATAATACTTTTTATAATAAGTTCCTAATTAACACCTTCATTGACATTGACATTCATAAGGTGAACCAAACTATGGTCTGTAGATATAAGTAAAGTAACTAAACTAATTTCAAACTGTCAATATTGTATACTTGATATTCGAACCCGTAACCACCGATTCACCAATCCTATCTTCTCCTAACTAAGCCATCGCTCGCTGAAAACATAAACACACAAAGGTAATTTTCCAACAACATTTCGAAACACCGCGAGCATTGTTTTAGGGGACACCGATAGATTTCACTGGTGTGAGAGTGCTCCCATTCGCGGCTTTCACTCTCTGTGGCCGGCATAATGAGCTCGCAAGGTCATTCTCACCGTGCGGAAACAATGAAAAGCGGAGGAGTAGCGAAAATTGGCGGTAGTGGTAGCGAAAATTGTTGTTGATGTCAATTCTGTGCGGAACTGCATTAAGTATGAACTGAAACCTATATGGTGAAGATTGAGAATAAAAAAAACAAAATTAAATATTCATTAAATATTTTGTTAATATTTACGTATCCC
The DNA here is from genome assembly GCA_905220455.2 of Deilephila porcellus. Classification (NCBI taxonomy): domain Eukaryota; kingdom Metazoa; phylum Arthropoda; class Insecta; order Lepidoptera; family Sphingidae; genus Deilephila; species Deilephila porcellus. The sequence continues at coordinate 14,847,540 of LR999977.1, read as the reverse complement.
GATGATTGATAAATAATTCTAATGAGTGCTATAATCAATTAAAAAACTCAATAGTTTTAGAAATAGTAAAAGAATAGTTAAAAGTATGAGAAAACTAAATTCCTTTCCGAGTCTTTGAGATAAAAAATGTTATTAAACTCATTATTGTATAGAATTTATTACTGCAGGTTTCTTTACGATATATTTTGATAAAGTAACAAAAATACGAAAATGGACTTTATTACATTGCAAAATTTATTTCATTAATACATACTCACGTGTCCAACGTACGAATTTATTATGTAAGACGTGTGACATCAAAGGACATATCTTTAAAGCCAATGACCTGATATACATACAATGCTGTACAAAATGCAGGACTGCTAAAAAATCAGGTTTGAATGCTGAGAAGCGTCCCAAAAACATTAGTTTGAGCTCGATGTTTCGATACAGAGCGGGCGTCCATATCTTAACTACATTATGCAGATATAGAAGTTTGTTTTCTTTTTAAGGTCAGTGATCCAACTTTCGATCTGTTTATAATAACGTACATATGAACATAGGTATAATTTAAAGTGTTAATACATTTGTAATACTGGAAGGTATTAAACTTTAAGCTTATGTTTATCAAATGGTTTTCAACTTTCGGAAGGGTTTACTAATACGAGTAATTTAATAAGTAAATATACTTACACCATCCTTGTTCCGAAAAAAAAAAGAAATAAGAGAACAATCGCAATCATTGATCATTTGGAATATTTCGTGGCATTTCGTAGCCATAGACTGCAATAAACAGACTTGGCCAATTCATTCACCATGGTTGTTACACAGCGTAATTCGCATGTCCCAAGTTCTCGGCCCGCTGATCGTGAACTTTGAAATTGCAACACTGCGTTCGCGGTCCGTCTGCCGTCTTGTGAAGCAATTCCATTTTCCATAGGTTCCCGTCAAATTCTATTAAATCGATAAATAATTCCTAGAGTCACCTACTGTCCTAACAATTTATTAAGATACAATTCCTGTCTCCTATTATACTGTTTTCACAAATAATTGTTGTTGTAAAGAAGAAATGGTGCAAGAAAAGTCTCTCAGAAACACTGTTTTTTTTTTACTAGGTTTGGTATCCAAAGTATCAAAAATTGCAGGAACTTTCCTTCTCACTACACCAAGACACATTTGATTTTGTGAACGATTTTTTTGTTCTTCGCACACACATATTTATTTTTACTCGGTGCGGGGATCGGATCATCGATCTCTTGTTTCGCAGCCGGCTTCTTAGCCAACTGCGCTGTGGTTATCGCCAATTACAAATCAATGAGTATTGAGTGTTGTAAACCGCAATAGAAACGCGATTACTCTAAACGTCAAGTTTACGATATTGTTTAGGGTAGAAACGCGGCTTTTTATTTTCTCTGGCCTTCATAAAAAACTTTTCCGAAGTTTTATTTTATACTAAAGAATGTATTAAGGCTAGTAGCCACAACTTTCTCAAATTGAATAATGGGAAGCCTTAGAACACAGTGGGTATTAGTTTTAGTTCAATGTTGCGACACACATCCACTGTAACATTATGAAACAACTACATACTATCGCTGAAAAAATGAGGATGAATGTTTGATAATTGATCTCTAGCTTATCATCAATAGCCTATCTTTTTTATTAATAAACTAAGTTTTAAGGAGAGTGTAGCTGCAAGTGAAGAGTTGAAGTAACTAAAGAGCTATAAAGCTGCAAATAATGTGTGCGCATAAATAGAGAGCACCAGCAAGAATAATCTACTTTAGACAAACGTTCAATAGCAGGTAAAAATGAGTTGATATGGACGGAGCTTTTCATTTACAATAAACAAGTAAACAAATTTACAATCTACCTGCCCTCCTAACTATGTTAGTTTGTAAATCTAACAGATTATAATAATCTCCATACTTCAACGGCCACGTAACCGCAGCGTTAATCGCTATTCTGCAAAACACGTAACTGAATGTTTGGCTTTACTTTCCAAGTTGGATAAGAGTGCACAATGTATGTTAACATTACTGCACTCGGAACCCCGTGGTTGAATACAAGTTGTAAGTAAAGTCCCAACTATAAATTAAAAACCTACACCTGATACACACATATTCTAGTCTCGACCATTTTAGGTGTTCTTTTTTATAACTTTTAGGTCCCATCTGCTTCTAGTCTACGCACTATTTGCCAGGGCAGGGTTCAAACCCCTTTTAACTTGATAGTCCTCTAGGCCTCTAATCTTCTAGAGGAATTGGTTCGTTCCCGATTCGATTTCATGTTGACCATTGCCTATATCATTGCTCATTTAATAACATTGAGCTTTTTTAAAAGGCCCTTAGTAAGACTGGTTTTCAGGGATTCCTTGATCAACAATGAATGATTGTACAGCAAATTTTTCGCACGTCCGTGATATTTTTTTATATGTTCCCAGACGAGTCATAAGGCCTTTACTGCATCAATGGATACTAACACGAGCTCATAGAGACTTAGCTAGCTTCAAAAATATTATGTTGAATAAATAGCCGCAAAAAAAATTACGTAATGATTTCTAATCTGAAGACGACTAGATAGCAGATAGAAGACATCAAATTCTAGAAAATCAGATACATTGTAATTGTGTTTTCTGTTATGCGAAGCTTAACCAGTTATTCCCAAAGCAATAAAACCCTCACCCAGCAAATTGTTCTACGGAACCTTTAACAAACACCGTGCGTATAGTTGAGTTCCATAATATTAAAATAAATATCCGCCATACTTAAGCTAATATAGGATACTTTATAATGGGGCGTAATAAATACTGTCCGGAATGGAAGGTAGTTACAAAAGCGGAACAGTGACGCAACAGGCGAAGTCAGAATGCTCAATGGAAGTGTTATCTATGGAGGGAAAGCGACAGCGCACGTGCGTGCAAATACTGATAGTTCGTACCTATACAAGAGTAATGGCTGGAGATAATGTAGTAGCGAGGTGATTGCCAACTTCCTTATAAACTGGTTTGTAAACTCAATGGATCTTTTATGCGAGATGGTGAAGATTCTTTTGTTACAATTTTAGGGCCTAGTTATATCTGTCTGTAAGACTATTTTAGAACGTAAGCAGACATCTACCAGTCTACATGATCATCATAAGATACTGGTAGGCATCTGCTGAACTTAAGTCTTCCTCAAGGATTTCCTCACTGACCTGTCCGGTTGCCATGCATCTAGCGACTTCCTTCAACCTTATAAGGTGTTCCGTCTACTAATCTACATAAACCTCACATAATTTAATTTGCAAAGTTAACAGTACGTATTAATCAGTCATATTTAATACGGGATGATTATTTAACTGTGGGCTTGTGCGGCTAAAGTTGGCTTGTCAAAACCATCACTTTAACAGCAAAGGATTCTTCTGAATCAAGTAGACAATAATATTGATCTGTGTTTTCTTCAACTTCAAACCTATGCTATACGAAAAACATTTATTATTCCAGCCATGTTTTGAAAAACAAAGCTTACGCTTTTTTTGTTTTCTGCATGATCATTTGTTGTTTTGTATTTGCGTTTGTTTAAAGAAATTTCAATTTTCTTTGGAAAACAAAATTAAATTTAAATTTTATTCATTGTTTTCGATTGCGAAAATAAAATTTAACTTCTTGTTTGTCTTTGTAAGGACGTATTTGTAATACAAAGAATGCACTCTTTTAAATTAGTGAATTATATTGACGAGAAACCAAACTTTCGATATCTATCGCTCTCTGCGAAACAACGTAAGAATATTAATGTTTAATTTAGGTATCATTATATCATACCAAACAAAAGAGCGAGTAATTGTTCACCTAATAAAGTGCGGGCTAGTTCGTTCTCATAATCAGCGTAATTAAATTAACATGAATAAAACATGGAATTTTGTGCATAATTGAACGTAACATCTCCACTACGCCACTGTTAGCGCAGTGGGAAACGATTAAACCCACCGTTTCATGATTACCCAACCATTAGCATACTTTTTTAGACTGACACGACGAAGTGCCTTTAATTGGCTCAAGTTAAATAAATAAATAAAAATAAAATAAGTACAGTATTATCAGTAGCAAGTGCAGTGTAATCTGAATAGAGAATAACAATTTTCCAACAACGTATTTTTGTTTGCTACCCAGGAGGATACGGATATCCTACCACCAGCAGACAATATAAAAAAAAACACACATCACGCCTTTTTCCCAGAAGGGGTAGGCAGAAGTACTACCAGAATACCCGCAGTTCGTCACACGATGTGATAGCGAGCCTATCGAACAAAATTTCGCAATCTAAAGAATATTTAATATAGAATAATAATTTAATGTTTTTACTATTTTCTTAAATAGCTTCTTATTTAATATTGTATTCAATAGTGAGCTGCCTCTTCTAACATAGCGGTCATAAGCGACAGGTAGCGATCTCACCAGCAAATCATAACTCCAATTAGCCTGATAGGGAGCGCCTCCGGCATAAACCTTACTTTGTTTGTCTATAAAGCCTAAAAAGCTTAATAAAATAAATAGAAAAGGTTGAGTCATTTATCTACAGTAATTGTCCGGGTAATCTCATCTACTTTGGCGACACCTAGTCTACGCTAATAAAAGAAAGAGTATTTACTATTTATTTTAAAAAGGCAATACAATATCTAGAAGCAAAGATCATTGAACTTTCCACGCACTTTAGTCTCTAGCATGCCTGTTCAAATCATATGTTAAATGTCATGCCAAATAGATAGGTACATAATATTCAATATACCACAAAGGCTTGGCTGTCGGCAAAAGCTCGTCCTTGCATCGCGGATGCGCTTCTAACATCTCTATAATCTATGTAGTGGTGCCTATACACAACACGTTCTTCCCGTATCTCACGCAGGCGAGTTATTTACGATGTGTCAGCGAGAAGATAATCACGCTGGATTGTTTTGTTTAATTAAATAATGTTATGTTTGCCTGAAATATGTTGTCGTGGAAAAGTACGAGTGGATCTTTGTAGACTAGTGGGTTTTAGATTTTTATTAAGTGGACTTTTTAAATGGTCATATTTTCTTTGCAATAGCCTAGTTAGGAGTGTAGCAGGAAGCTAAAACATTGGGTTTAAACTCTGGGAAAAAGGCATACGAGTCATAATTAAGTTTGTATTATCTCTTTGTTTGATACTGAAGAAAATCATCGCAACCTGCATTTTGTAAAGTTTGTGAATTTCACCCTTTCTTATTTCAGAACTCTGCAGGTTCGGTGCTACTTTTAGGGCCTCGTTCACCATCTTTAAGTAAACCGTTGATTACTTACTTTTTGATTGACGTTATTTGACAAGCAAATGTGCAGAGTATCTTCCGTCGATTTCACAAGTGAAAATAAAGTAAAGTGGTGATTAAGTGAATGACATAAGAAATTGAACGAATCATTCGTTCAATATTGCGTCAAATGTTCCTCGCCCTGCCTCCCGCTAAAGTTTCAACGTGTTTTTTTCTTAAAATATAAAGAAGGAGGTTGAGATTTTAACCTTATTATAACCATGAAGTAAATACGCTAATCAGCAGATGAAGCAGCCAGTAAGTTACTTATTAATGTAATCATAGGATTAGTATTACTGGAGCATGGTGAAATCGACACATGATGTTACGGATGACTTTTATTGATGATTAGCCTAATCAACGATTTACTTGAAGATGGTGAACGAGGCCCTTAGTTTTATAAAACCTGCTGAATAATTAAATGGTATTAACCGTTATTTATTTGCCCTAGATAAATCATATATCTCCTGTATCAAAACAATTAGAATTTCGATACTCACGCCACAAAACAAAACAAAAAAAAATAAGGCGGCATTTTGTTCTAATTTGCGAAAAAACCTGCAATAAAGGTATAAAGGGCTTTATGTGCGACTTTACTTTGGATATAGCCATAAATGTACTGCGAATAAAAACAGGTCGCGAATGAATTAATTAACTGAGTAATTGTGAAGATGCGCCGTGCATCCTCTTCCTGGATAACACGTAACAATTATTTTGATTCCCAACATGATTTATCACGATTCTTACATTGCAATGTGGTAAATATAAAAAAGATTTCTTATTTGTTAAGTAAACATTCTAGGACGCGACTAATTCGAACTGTAAGAAAAAAAAATTATTTGCACTTATGAGTCAGAATACAACGGGCTGAGTACAAGTCGGACTCGAGCGCTGTAGGTTCTGTATCAATACATTATAACATATTTAAATGAATTATATTTTATTTTAAATGACATAAAGTGTGGTATACGAGTAATATTGTTTAAAAATTACAAGTAGCTAACACATACAACAGTAGGCTTAGTAAAAGGGCCCAGATGATGTCTAATTCCTATTCTTCTAGGTTCGAAAGTCGAAACCACATCTATGTATATATTATAGAAATATCACTTTAAATACGCTTTACCAGCTGAGTTATGAATTTTTCATTACATGTACAAAACACTTCTTTTTATTTTAAAGCATCACAGAAAATTCCAATCCCTGTTTCTCGGAAGTAAAAGGGCTTAAATCCTTTAAAATAAGAACAAAAAAGTTTCTCCTTATCCAATGTAACCTTTTTTAAAGCTAAAAATAAAAAAAGTAGGCTGCTGGGTCAATGAACGTTAAAGTTCGCATGCAGCGAAATGCACCCCAATCCCAAAATGAAAAATACTTTCGTTGAAATGTGTACTTTGCGCATTACAAATCCAGTTTGCAGTATCTCCGATTTTTATAAAAATAAAATCTTAATAGCCCATTACTTTTTAAGCCGCGATATAACATTAAATTTGAATGTTGTTTTGGTTTGTCCTTCTTTTACGCAATGAAGCGCCGGATAACTTATAGCATATTATAAGTTATTTACCTAGTTTACGGGCGGGATACACACTTAAACTGCCATTAACCTCGAGAAAAATGAAGAACAAAATACAATTTTTATCGGACCCGTAACTATCTATTTATCCCACGCTAGATCCACCGTGTAGTATGCTTATTAGTTAATACATTTTAATGACCAAAAACCAAAAATATAAAATAAACTAAAAGACAATGACTGTTTTTCTATCCTTTTCAAGGTGTGCTTTATCATTGACCTACTGTAAAATATTCAGATTGTTCAAACAAGTTATCCCGTTAATTTCACAGTATAGTTCTTACAGAAAATGGTCATTGAAAGACGTACGCAAAAAAATATCGGTCACAAACATAATGTGTATGCTTAACAGTTACTTGGAAGCAATTGTTAGCGAATGTCGTCAAGTTCGGTAACCGCTCGAGTCTTGATACATTGAAACAACAATGGCTATCAAACGTGATACATCATAGGTACTGTTATGTCCGATATTTTAATATTTGCTCATTGATCCGCCCACGGCCCACATTAATATTAAGGGTTTTGGACTCAATTCGGATGATTTGTTATGACTGGATTTTTTTCGTGAGGATTATGTTATTAATTACCCATGCTTCTTTTTTGTGTCTGCCGACCTCAAGTAAATATTTACTGTAGTTATTCAAAATAATGAAAATATGAGGACTAAATAAGGAAGGAACCATCTTCATGCAGTTGGCAAATGACATAAATAGCGGTGTACGGTTTCGTATATCGAAGTATGTTTTACGTCAATTTATGCTGATTCTACATTTACTTCAGCGAACAATTTTATGCAATATATTTCTGTGGTCTCATTAATAGCCAGTTTGAAGTCTTCATTACGCATTGTTTACGCGTGTTCAGATTAGGCTCCATTAACTATCTCAAAACCTCATTTAGGGCATTCAATTCAGGAACAAGCGCCAACACGTTATTGACCCAAAATAATTGATATTTTAGTAGGTGCTTGAATTTTCCGAGGTAATGAATCTATATGAGCAATGTGTCCTAAGCCAGATTGAACAGAAAATGATTTTATAATACTCTTCAGAAGGCAGAAAAACTGAGCCACATACTGTGACGCATTCTATTGTAGATATTTCAATGAACGGAGCACCCACTGAAACTGTCTGCGAGGACTTCACACGTGATCATTCAGAATGTTATTATCTCATGACATTCGATTGTAATTAACACAATAACCACGCGGCCGCCAAAACAGCTGATAATATTTTTATAGCATTATCGAACGAGGTCTTGAAACATCGCTGCATTTAAGTCTTTTATCCATTTATGCTCCTGAACGTAAGTGAAATGCAGTCTTCATACATTAGGTATGCGCCGGTGAGAGACACTAATGTACCGGTTTATCCGGGACCCACATACACAATCCGGTCCCGGAACCCGACATATTTACGTGGGTTTTATCACAGGTTTTGTATCTTTGTTCATAATGGGTGCTATCATAGTGGTAATTCATGACCAGGTGTGTAATGTACATACATATCTACATATACCCCCAACTATCCCCGTAGAGGAGGCGAGAGGCGTCATTAATGAGCGACTCTATCATTCAGCACATATCATTAATCCTGGGAAAATTATATGACTTTTTTTGGAACCTAAAATACGGTTTTGTATCCTGGATATCAGGAACTAATACATAAGTTTATCAGAGACAAATAATTATGGCCCCCATAAACATTTTCCTAAATGCGACAAAATCTTGAAATATCCAAAAGTATAGTCATCATGAAACTATCAAAATCACGTCTGATGCGCCACAGCGCGTGTCAAAGGTCATTCCTTCCTGACGCTCTTTTGATTATCTTGCAAATGGAACAAGGTCTTTCAACATAAAAACCGGCAACTGTAAACGACATAATATGTGTATGCTCCGCTATAGGTAACTACCACTGACTTTCTCAGTCTCTGCATGCATATGCTGAGTATAGAAATATGAAATTTTACACTGGAATTCCTTACGTTGTAAGACCTTTATAAGTAGGTAGTGGAATCCATCAAAATGGGATATGTTAATCTGATGGATTATGGCCTGAGCTCTATAAATACAACTCTCGATTTTAGATGAGTTCTGTCTTCATAATTCTTATTAATTTCTTTTTCATATCAGTTTAGCGACAGACACACCCCCAATCCCATCATGGCACAAGATACAGGTCGACAAATCGAAATTCTAGTTACTTTTTCGTAAATATTGGCGTGTGCTTATAAAATATGGATACAAATAATTTCTACCTAAACAAATCTGTGGATGCAGTCAATACTGTCCAAATATTATGATGTTATTTGTTTTTATATTTTCCCCTGCGATTTGTATTGTATAATCGTATTTAAATTTTTTATTGTAAACGCATCCCAATTAACAATGGCTCCGATGTAATCGCGCGAACAATGACTTTTCCAAATATTTTTACATATTGTTTCGATAAACATAAGGCGTTCCCGCCACTCGGCGCGTGTGGCTCACCAGGAATTCCCATTCACTTCCTTTCATTATTACGCCTTATGCGATTATTGAGAAGGTAGTCATCCAAATAACTAAAGAAAAAACAATAATGCCTTTGGGCATCTGTAATCTTTGATCATTAATCTAGCTTTTCCTCAAACTATGTATCAGCCCGTTTAATACCGGCAGGATTTACAAAAATGAAGAATTGACATTATACTTTCTTAGAATTACAAGATATGACCTACATATTTCAATATTATTTAAAAGAGTCTCATTATATCCGCACTGCAATTAACAATACCAAGTGGTTTACGCATAACGGACCTTTATATTTTTATACGTCTATATTACTATCATGACCTCATGCTAGTTATTGATTTAAAAAGAAAACAAATACATTAAATTGAAGATACAAGGCTCTACAGTCTACATACGAGTATGACACTAACAATAACAGTTTATCTCAATTTCCAATAACTATTATTAATAATACGTTAAAATTATTTCTATGATACTATTATAGACATTTCAAATCATAGAAGGAGCTACAGTGCTTGCAAATAAAATGATTTCACTAGGAAATTTATTTGATACTGCGCTAATTAAAATAAAATATCGCAGCATCCATAAAAGCATGCTCTGTGCCTGTGAAATGTCAATCTTCGCTACAAAAGAGATTAAACAATATTTGTAAGGAATCTAGTGTGATTGAAAATTCTGTGTAGTCGGCGTTTTTCTCTATTGCTCTCGCTCTATATAAGTTTGATTCTCATGTTACAAGTTATGTAATTGTTTGTAGGATGGGAACTATGCCATGTGACTGTTATAGGTGTCGATTATAATCAATAATTATTAGAAATTGTCTCAATTTCCTTAATATTGAATGTAGTTACTTGAAACTGTACTACCAGCGTTTCATCCTGGATTCTAATCTACATCGTTTCTCCGCAATGGACAATCAGCTGATTCCCAAACAGATAAACACCAATGTATGCTGAAGATAGAATATGCTATGACATTATAATATGTTGCTACTGTTTATAAGAAGCTCTGGATTTGACTATAGAACGACCTAATCGTTTCTTCATTCTAGATAATAAGAAAGAACACAATTAAAAAAAAATCCAAAATACGTCACTTGCCACCTATGTTTAATAAAACAACCACACCTAAAATTATATTATAGTTAACAGTTCAAACGTTGTTAATTTTCAATTCTTTCTTCAATTTATAAGATTTTAATTGTGCAGATTAGCTTTTTGCCGCTAATAATTAATTAGACGAGTCTAAGTACAATAATTATAATTAGCATGGCCATGCAATTATAAACGATTAACTATACAAAGGTTAAAACAGATATGAAAACGTTAAATAAACTGCACGTGATTAAATAAACTTGTAACTTGTACCAGAATAAAGCCCACAGATGGGCACGAAACTATTCTACAATCCAGACTTCGATTGAGAATGTGTTGAGAATTGAGAATGAATGATGAGAATTAATTGCTGCCTTATTGCACGTTGGCGGACTTCACACACCATAGAAATTACTGTAAACATTTCTCACCCACTGTGAGACAGTTATAGCATTTATGTAGCAGATAAGTTGATGTCGATTTGAGCGGAATAAACAAAATAAATATCTACGTCAAACATGCCAAGTACAAGCAACTTCGAGCAGGGATGTGTGCCCTGAGTTTTAACATTTAAATCCCCATCCTACTGAGCTATCGCTCACTAATATGAATTTGTACCGAACCTTAATAATCATAGAATTATGAAAAAAAGAAAACAATGTAGTGGTTGGGGTAAATGTTAGAAGATTTCACAAATATTTCCTCCAACTCTGTGTTAAAAGATTTATCTCCGTGACCTCTAGAACCTACTTTACTAAATATACATTTACATAAAGCACACAAATAATTAGGTTCATTGAAATTTTACGTTTATTTGGCCTTAGTGTGTGTTTTTCAGTGGACGCAAATTTTTTTTTAATTTGTATGGGAAGGTTAGTTTAAGTTCAAGTACAAGTTTATCTTGGAAAAAAGGGTGCAAAGTGTTTTCGCACTGTATCTCGTAAATTAGCAGCCCTACAGAAATGTTTATTTTGTGGTAAATTAAATTGTTTACAATTTTATTCCTATTACTTTTTATCCTAAAATGGAAAACAAAAGTAACGTAGCTTACGTTACTGTTTTTGTTATTGATTTTATTACCAAAATTAAGGTTATTTTATATAGTTACTCGAATTCAATATGTGTAAATGGGAGATAAAAATTAACAGTTTTTATTCATTGCTGAAAACAATAACTAATATTTGTATTTTGGGTTAACATCTGAAATGTAAAGAAGCTCCTGTCAAGCCAACCTTGATATTTTGGGAAACAAACGCCTGAATGCTCAAACACCATTTAAATATTAAGTTGCACTTAACTACCCATGTCCCACTTAATCAGTAAATTTAAGCGGGACTTTGGTAGTTAAGTGCAATATAATATTTAAGTGACGTTTCAGTATTTGGGCGTAAGGGATGCCTTTTTTAAGCACGAACTTAATGTATCCACTACACTTTACGCGCTGTTCCGACCTGCATTCATTGAGAGTTGAGATTAGTGCTACATTAGTATAGCAGGAAAAGTAAATCATATTATTACACCCAAGCCTACTCTCCCTTATGCTTATTTTTCTAATAATCCTTCCTCAATATAGTAGATATTAAAAATAATTATGAGTCAATTATAATATTTACAACAATCTCAAATGATTTAGCGGGTCTAAAAAATAGTCATAATAAAAAAAAACAATTACAACCACAACTAAAATATATTGTTATAATTTCTTTTGGGGGTAAATTATAAGTATAAAATACAATTTATGTGGTTTGGTCATAAATTACTTTGCTTAGAAATCCATCATAGCGGCAACGATAAGCTAGCATTACATGCAAGATGCGCTTCTCAAGGCTGTATTACTTGTTGTTTATGTAATGAAAATCAATAGATATAAAAGCACGTGTACCTACATAGCAAACAGTTCCTTATTTTTTTTTATTTTTTTTTTATTGCAGTGAATGACGAGACGAGCCTGTCATTCACCTGATGGTAAGCGATACGACCGCTCATGGACAGTAGCAATACCAAACAACACCATGAGTTACAAGGCAATGCTTGGCATTCCACTGCGCTCGCCATCCTGAGACATAAGATGTTAAGTCTCGATATGTCCAGTAGTTACTCTGGCTACAATGTCCTTCAAACCGGAACACAACAGTGCATTTACACTGCTGTTTGGCGGGAGAAATAGACATTGCGGTGGTACCTACCCAGGCGGCCTCTCACATATGAGAGACCTGCCACCAGTAAATAATGTTATTTTCAGAATAATCAATCACTGACTTGATAAATAACACTAAGTACATTGATTGCAGCTGGGCAGACAGTACTTAGTTTGTTCTGGACATAATATAATTACGTTAATTCCAATAAATATATCGATATTAAAATAAATTGAGTTATTTGTTTTTGTCATAATTTCCAGTTCTTAAATTAAATATGAGGGTAGTTTTAAATACTCACCTTATATTTCATCTTGTGTGTGATTTTCTCTTTACAACTACACAACACTACGAATTAAATATCGTTTTATTTTTTAATATTAAAAAAAACGAGGTTTTATTCATGCGACGTAAGTTTTGGCGCGTAAACCGCGAGGGCCGCGCATGCGAACGGTGGTGGTGCTGCGCGGTTATGGCTACAGCAAAAGCGACGCGCCGGTTTTGCTTCCCCGCCATTGCGGTGCAACGACCCGCTATTGTCTTTGCCTGAAACCCACAAGCTTACCATCTCGCCGTGCAGCAATGAAGGTGAAGGTAAGGCAAAGGTGATGTTGCCGAAATCGGACTGGCTTTGCGACTCGATGCGCTTCTTTCGCGTATTTACGGTTTGTAACACCTATCGCAATTTTGATTTAGGACGGATTTTATTCGATTAATATTTATGTGAATATTTTGGATATTTTAAATCAATTAAATAGTAAGCAATTTTAAGTATCGTACCTAGGCATCGATATCAATGTTACACTAGATAAGACATTCAGTACACAAAATGTGTCCCACCTACTTGCGGTGCATGCACCGCACATGAATCAGTTTGCTTCGTGACAGTGACAATGCAGCACGCCTTATCCAAGCCTTATCGCATACGTTTAAAAGTAATAAATGAATATTTCGCCGTCAAACCGAAAGCAAATCGTCTGAAGTTTCAATATTTTAATAAAATACCAGGTAAGTGATGTAATATTGCAGGGTGCTTTTAAAATACGGGGGCACTTTATTTCTATGACGCGTCTATGGGTAGAATATAAGTCAATGTACCTAGGTAAGCAAAATAAATACGTAAGAAAAATCGTTGATGTTTAATGATGTGCAAATAAAGACATATATTTTTAACAGACACTAACATTTTTTCAACAACGTTCATTTCTTTACAAATAATTGTTTATAAATAGTATTCTTGAAATCTAATTAAAGGACCAAATATTTTATATAGAACCATTTGGAAGTTGTTCAATGCAGTACCTAATGAACGTTACTAATGATAAATTATTAGCAATGCCTGAATCACCATTGAGATTTCACGACCAGAAATTACATAAAAATTCGGTGACCAAATTTGCATAGAAAGAGGTCATAGTTGTAAAAACTTTTGAATAAACCGCGTTATTTGTAATAGACAAAGGAAGCTTGCTTTTATGAACATAATATGATAACACATAATGATTTAAATTAATTAATAATGTTATTATTGTAGTGAAGTGTTTTACACGCTATTATTGACTACTCAAAGTAAATAAAATATATAAATTCTTTATCAAATAATATAATCATTAAAAAATCTCCCTAGTCTCAAGTCTCAACCGTCAACGATTTATTGTCTATGCTAATTAAAATGGCGTCGCGCACGCTTGCTAAACAATAGTGCGCTAACAATACTGCGCTTGTTTTTTTGTTTTTGCTACATGAATTACTGTTAAATTAATACTGTATTTGAGTGTACAAACGTTAGGATTGTGAAATACGATGTCTCGTGAGCACAGATCAGGGTATTATGGGAGACACAGAGAATCTGACCGGGATTGGAATCGCGGGGACTACCGCCGGCCTGCGAGGAAGCGTAGCCGAAGCCGCAGTAGGAGTAACCTAGACAAGAGACGTAGTAGAACGCCAAGAAAGACTGAGAAGGACATCATAGATGATAATATTCTGAGTGAGATATCCAAGCTGCCCGAGCCTAGCGAGCTGTGGGACAATCAGTTCCAAGACAGTAACTTCACCGCGCCGCCGCCTCCATCTTTCTCTACTGAGGTATCAATTTATTTGGTATTTATTCTGCTTACTGACGGCATATTCGTATCTAAAAATGCATTGTAGGTTATTTTGGAATACTAATAAATTCATTTGTAAAAATAGTTTGAATTTTCCTTGCGGTTGAGGAACTTAAAATTTCAGAGTTTTGAAATGACAAGAATACATGCGTATTACATGTCACGTATATTATTCTGCATCTACATAAATTTAGTTAGTTTAACCCACATTGAAAACACATTCATCAATTTGATTTAAAAGTTATTTAATACAATAAAAAAATCATCCTTGCACAGCAGCTTGCATAATATACTTTTGGCAATATAAACATCCATGAGTTATTTCTCATTATTTACACAAAGTTTAAGTCGACTATTTAGTGAACTTGCTTAAGCTCACAATTATTTCTCCAAAAGATGGGCAGATATGGCACTAATGTCAAATTCTCCGAGGTGTATTTGCACCATAAAATGTGTAGACTGTGATTGTCTCACGCTGCTAAGTACTAATCTCAGTTGAAGGCAATCCATTTTAGATATTCCAAATGTATGATAGAAATTGTGAAACAAAACCAGCACATCAACTTTCACAACACCCATGCATTTCCGCAACAAACCAATGAACAGACATTGTTAAGCTACCTACCTGTTTATTTTCTTTGTTAGATCAGTATCTAGCAATAATCTTGCCAAGAATCATTGGATTTTGTTCTCAAGTAATGTGACAAAACAATGAACTTCCTGATTATTCATATTAATTAATGGTAATTAATACTGGACTAATATTTGAACATATGCCAACTTTTCTGTGAGTAGACAAAGAATTGGTGACTAAGCTAGAATATGTTCTAGGTAGAATAATGAGATATAAAAAACATAAACTCTAAAAAAAGAATACCTTTATTTCTAAAAACTTATTCTTTTCTGCTAATAACACATAATACAAAAGCAGAATTACTCATTACAGTTCCATTTAACTGTTCCAACATTATCGCAACAATCATGACCAAATCTCTTTTCAGGGGGTTCAAAATCCAGAATATTCTTCAAACTATCAATCTCAATATTCCGGCATTTATGATGAGTTCAATACTGTTATACCTCCACAACACCCACCAGAGATGGCAGTGTGGAATCAGATGTCCCTGCCACCACCACCAACACAGGCGGCACCACAAGCCCCACCCGTTCCTGTGCTCAATAGTGAGGATCAGATAAAACGAGATGGTAAGTCACATGATGCAATATTTATATGTAAATATAACTTTTTTCCTTTACAGGATTACTGTTTGTGTATAAACTGTTATTGTGTGCATAGGTGAGATCATGGAATAGATTTTGTAAATATGTTTTCTGACTGCCTGAGAGGTTTGGTAAGAGCATGTATCTTTGTTTTTGGCGTTTTAAAGGTGAAGCTATATCTACAACTAAAAGTATTTGTGTTGTACACAAGTTTGAAATAAAGGCTGATACTACACTGTTTTCAACTACATCTGTACCATAATATGATTGACCTGTTGTCAATCAACAAAGTATGAAACATAATCCAGCAGCCATACTGCAAAATTTCAACAACAATTCAAATTCAATAAACTCTGGCAACTACTGTACACAATGGTAGAAAATCTATGATGAGTCTGTTTAGGTATATCAAGTTTCAACCAGCCTGGCATATTTGTGACCAACAAGAGGTTCCTGATTAGTGGAATGTGGATACAATCTATTTTGATAGTGTTGCACTTAGCATTATGTGTAATTTATTCACTTCACCTTGTGTAGAAAAATGTATAGCAAAAATGAAATATGTGCATTCTTAAATGTCAAATGCACGACATTTTTAAAATTTTATCACTATTAGGATATTTTAATACTGCTCTTTATCTAAACATTATATTTGTGAATTATTACTTTCTTAAATAATATTAAAAAGCCATTTAAAAATTTCCCATGAAAATTCATGAAAAAGCAGTACATTGATAAGTTATTTATGCATTCAATCATAATGAAAGAGTAAATGTGTGTAACTAGTGGTAGGACCAAAGTGAATTGTCTTCTGCAGTAGTTTTTGGTATGTAGACATGAAGTATTACTTTGTTTTGCATGTCTGTATGCCAGAAATTCTACTTTGAAAATGTCATCATATCTTATCTTTGTAAGTACAAATATGTATGTTTCATTTATATTCCTGAAGAATTATGTTGTCTCTACTATTTCGTTTATCTCCTTTTATTTAGGTTTTATGTACTGTATAAATTATAGAAATTTATTTATACTAAATAAATAATGTTAAATAATACACAGTTCTTTAAACTCTTCTGTACTGATGTAATTACATTAACATTTAATTTATTTTCTTTCTTTTTCTTGATGATTAAATTGTATTCATAATATGATTTACATTATTGAAAGTTAATTTACTATTTAAATTAAAATTATTCCAGAAATTGTAAAAAACATGTTTTATTATAGTGTGGTTTTAAAATAATATAAGTTGTTTTCTATTTCAGATATATGTATATTAATCCGGGCATTACATTTCCTGGCTTTTGATTTTCAGCAATTCAACTATAATAAAACTTCAATGTCAGGATATATTATATTTTCATGTATATTTATCTTGTGAGAAACATTTAAAACAATCCCTAATTCTTTTCTTAGGCATTATTAAATAAGCTTCGGCTGAACTGCTGTCATAACAAAATTTGTGCAGAAATTGTCACATTGCAGCTAAGCTAAACAATTGTTCGTTTTAAATGTTGCTAAAAACACAAATGCAATGTCACATAACAATGTGTCATATTCAAATTTAAAAAAAAATTGTTAAAAAAACTTGTCATGAATGATCATATAAGTTATGTTACATTGCATTTATTTCAAATAGACACAATCATCCACACGATTTTCATCTCTCCACAGCGGCAATAGAGTCGGAAGTGCGTCAGCAAAAAGCCGCCCTCTCTAAGCAGAGGGAAGACTACAGAAAGAAAGCGGCGATACTTAAAAAGGAACTCGACACGCTCAAGGACCAGCGCAACGAACTGCGCGGCGACGCCAAGCGCTCGCCCAGCCCCGACACCAAGAGGTTCTTGAAGGAAAACACCAAGCTGCAGGTGCCACTACCACTCACTCATCCATGCTGATGTACCCACCACATATAGCCCATTTGCTTATTATAAACGGTGCTTTTGAATTGAATTATAATGTCTTCAGTCTTGTGTGATATGTCAAAACTTTTTTATCTGTAAACTGTATAGTTTTGACAGCTTTCTACAGAGTGTCACATGAATATTTCTGAGGTGTGAGAAGATAGGAACTACTGTTGATTGCGTTTTGTGCTCAGTTGGAGATCCAGAACAAACTGAAGACTATCACCAATGTGGTGGACATGCTGAATGGTATCATTGGTGAAGAGATACTAGTGGAAATACCCGACTCTGACGACTCTCCAGATAGAAGCACTAAGAGGAAGTCCAGGTTTGTCTTTAAGTTATACATCTTTAATTTTATGAATGATGTGGAAATTAAAGTTTATCCAGGATTTTTCTGCAACTTTTAAACACACTTAAATCAAAATTGAACAATTAATTTGTTGTATTCATTGAAAAATTACAAATATTGATGCTCTTACCAGTATTTACAAAACCAATGCTCTACATTTTATTTTAATAGAATATTTGTTGCACACTTGAGTAAACTTTAAATTCGACCAAGCTTATTAATTTTGTCTACTGACTACATTTATAATATTGAATATATTTTTATAAGGTGTGTTATGAAATTAGTAATGTACAGCTTATGCAAGGAAGAGCATGAAATATTCTCAGCCCAATTACTCTGAAGAAAAGAAGCAGATAGCCGAAATGACTATGAAGATACGCTCAACATTATTATTATTTTTGTACAATATGATTTATATGCTTTATGAATGAATTGCTTATTGTGAATGTATTTATAACTAACATGTATTTTTATAAAATGTATATTTATTATGTCATTTAGTGGAAATATTATGTTTGTTTTATGTGTGATATGTTTTTATATGATTGTGTAGTTATGTAAAACAATAAATTCTTCACAAACAGAACTATTTGGAATTTGTATCTCATCTTATGCCTCCTAAATTATTGTTATAATCTCTGTGTCTATTTTACAGACCCATTAAAGGGCAGACATAGCAATGGTCATTATTATTACTAATGCTTTTGTTTAATTAAAAAAAACTAATATTTATAATCCTTGAAGAAAGTGAAAGAAGAATCGATAGTTGGTGCACAAAATAATGTGTTTTATATCGGAAGATCTACAATGAAGAAAAAAATACACGACGTCAAAGTAGTATATTTTAAATAAAAATAAAATCTGACTGAGAATATATTGCCACATTTAAACAACAACTGAAAATCGAATTTTCTAATTTAATTTTCATCATTTAACATACGAAATTGAAAAAAAAAACAATGCGTTTTTACTAATTGCGTATTAATGTCTAAACTATTAACAAAAAAATCAACTCATATTTAATATTTTGGAAATTGACCAAAAGTAAACAATTTTCAACCATAGTGATATCGAGAACGGTATATTTAAAATTGTAATAAAGTTTTTGTAGGTTTATGAATTTGATATTATCTGTATGGTGAATGGCTGTAGGTCTCCGCTGGGCAAGAAGTTCAACTACGTGTACTACGACCCGGAGATGCACTGGTGCCGCGTGTGCAACGAGTTTCCTCCCACGGCTAAAGATTATCTGAACCATCTGCACTCGCCTGCACATCAGAAGTAAGTTCTTACCAAGTAAACAATAGTTTATTATGTATAAGTAGATATATTTGGCTTAGTTTTAAACAGTATCAGAACCAAAGCTTCACACATAGCAAGAATAGAATATGACATTGTGTGACATTATGTAATAGATTTGAGGAGGGTGAACGACAAAATTATTCACACTTTAAAATTGTGAAAAATGTAGTCACCCGTTGTCCGATTAGAGAGATGAAGGAGCCTAAGATATTGACTGATTAAAAGAAGAGCTTATGTGTCCAGGATGGCAGCAGCGCACATGGAGGCGCCGTGGCACAGCGTGTCCGGCATCAACGAGGGCTTCGCCAACTATCCCTCCGCCCCTACTAAACGAACGCCTATTAGAGGTATTTTGTTGTTTATTTATATGTAACCTAATTTACAAATAATAAATTGTATTACTAGAATTTAATACTTAATAATTCTTGTAGGTCTTCAGTTCTTCGTGCCATCGACAGCGTGGTACTGCAAGCTGTGCGATCAGTTCATTGGAGACTTACACTGTGCCTCTGCTCATCTGAAATCTATCATACATTCCAAAAATTACACTGTGAGTAACTGTTTCCTACAAGTTTATTAGGTCCACCTGTTTTGCAATGTATGTGTTTATTTTATTATTTATAATAACAATAGCGGCGCGTCCCGGCTTCGCCTGTGTGCTGATATTTTTTAATTCCTCTCATCAGGTACATGATATTTTTCGTACAAACCCTTGTACCTATACCAAAACTCGACCTAGCTATCCTACCGTCCCTTTTCTTGTCACCATGACCCAATCAATCCCGTCGCGTCCCGTTACTTTCCGCTCCATGCCGTCCTATCCTGTCTCGTACCGTCTCGTCCTGTCCCTTCCCTATTTCGTTTCATCTCGTGCTCGATGTTAAGCCCAGTTTTGATGTAGATAAAATGTACAACGTATGTAATGTATTTAATTGGATAAGGAATAAAACTATATTGTATAAAATAGCTGGGTAAATAACTATTTTTTTTTTAATCATAACCGGCAAAAATGGTTACTGTCGGTTATCCTTTGGAGATAAATGTATACGATCGCGGACTTTTATATCTTTCTTTTTAAGATATATTATTATCCGTAGTACATTAATTTCATCTATCTCACAAGGGTTAGCCAGCGCTTGCGATTTAAGCGCACAAAATTATGTTTGTTACGACATCATATTACAAATTTTTCGGCTTTTCTATTCTATAATATGTACGCATTATACATACCCATAAACTTTCCCCTAGAATCACTCTAACTATTGCTGAAAGCTGCATTAAAATCCGTTGATTAGCTTAAAAAATCTATTTGAACAGACAGCAGAAGAGACATTTTATTATATGTAAAGAAATCAAGCTGAATAGTTTGATCGCGCTAATCTCAGGAACTACTACAGGTCCGAATTAAAAAAATATTTTAGAGCTAGGTAATCCATTTATCGAGGATAGGGTACTTTTTATTCAGGTGGGCAATACCGCGGGTGATACTAGTGTTTCCTAGACAAAAAGTTGAAGGACCTACTATAAATATGTCTGCGTTTTACCCAAAAACATAATGTCGAGTATGTTCCAGAACTTCGTAGAACAAAACCCGCACTGGGAGACAGACTGGATGTCGGACCGTCAGAAAGCCGTCGAAAAGACCAGGGCTGCCAAGGCCAAGGGAGATCGTGCCGAAGACAAACAGCAGTACACCTCGCACACCATCACCTTCCACAAGGACGGCTTCCACACCAAGCACAAGGGCAGCCCCGACCGCACGCCCGACGACAAGAAGAAGAAGAACAAGAAGAAAAAGAACAAGCGCAAGCGGAGCAGCAGCACTAGTTCTAGCAGCTCCAGCAGTGCCGACAGCCAGCCTAAGAAGAAGAAGAAGAATAGAGGTTAGCATTGCAATATTGACAGCCTCCATGGCGTAGTTGGTTAGAAGCCGGCTGCGAAACGTGAGGCCACGGGTTCGATCCCCGCACCGAGACAAATATTTGTGTGATCTACAGGTATTAGTTTCGGGTCTGTGTGTTAGTGAGACCGAAAAGTCACTCGTAGCTTCTGATACCTACAGCACAAGACTCGATCTAATTGTGGGGGCAGGACTATGTATGTGACTGTTGGGTGTATTTATTTATTTATCAATGAACCATTTACATTTATATACAAAAAATATGTATTTAATGTAGATGTCGTATTTATACATATTTATAATATGTAAAATATTCAATACTTCTAATGGCCGAAATTAATCAGAGATCCCAATCTTTATCCGATATATCGATTCCGAAAATAAGCCAATCAAAACACGTCATACATAAATCCGTCAAAAATCATAAGCTTCAGTCCTGAATATCATATGGATGATATTCCAAAATCGTAGGAATTTTGTTTTTGATTATTGTTCAAATGGACGTTTCGACAATACTTTGCATATTTTTATCATGACGTTATTTAAACCTTGTGTTTGTTGCATTTTCTAAGTATTTTTTTATATTAAACAGAAGAGAGTTTGAGTAAGAAAGAGAGACGCAAGGTGGACACGCAGGACCAAAAGAACAACCCTGAATGGGTGACCAGCATACAGATGGATCGACTCAACGAGAACGATCGCAAGCTTATCGACACCATTAAACACAGGTAATTCTTATTATTTACTATATTTAGTTGATAGTGGAATGGTAATAAGTCATTGATGTTGTCGACTCTCCTCGTTCATTAACAAACTGCTGGGTATTGTGATACCTTCGTTATGTAATCAGAAATTTCGTTGTGTTGTATCAGCCTGATTGTCTTATTCAGCGATAACTTTAATTACTCGACGTCCAGGCTCGTCCAACGGTTTGCTTTAGGACCTCATGGTCTCTCATCCTTTATTTTTATCTAAGGCTATAAAAAGAATATTGAATAGAAATAGCATATTTTTATCAATATTTTGATGTCTTCGTTCTGTTGGCTTTTAGAAAATTTGCTTGATTATGTTATGTTATTACCTATAATAATCCTCTGATGTTTGCCGTTCGTAAAGTTCGTAGATATGAATAACAAATATTTTCTTCAAATGATTATATTTATACCTTATTTTTCTGAGTATAATTTCTCTTGGATGCAATATTGAAAAGTAAATCTTCTTTTCATTTATTTTTATATATACATTAGTTAGTATACCCAATGTAATGTTATCTAGTCACAAATCGACATCAAAACGTGGCATAAAATATGTAGTAGTAGTAAGTAATAAATACATTTTCCAGATCAAAAAAGGACAAAAGCGAGGACGAAAAACGTAGATCACCAAGTAGCCGGGGAAGCGTGGAGCGCGCCGTCAGCGACTTGCAGCGGAGGTTGAGGTGATTAGAGACGCGGTACATTCAAACTAAACAAATTTCATGCTTTTTATATAACGTCACAAAGCATTATTTTGGTACCAGAAATCATAGAAATTACGATTATTTTTTTCATACCAAAATAGTCCTTCGAGTTGGAGTTTTCGATTGTAGTATTTGCATTTGCTAAATCGCTACAAAGATTTTAATGCCATTGAGTGCGCATTAAAAGTCATAGATTTTATCTATGTGATATTTTAATAATTTTTGTCCAAAAAAAACAGTGTAAATCAATTTTTCAGTAACAACAAAACTATCATAATTTGCCATCTAAAACAGATCTCGATCAACAAATAGAAGTTGTACAGTATGTAAGAAAACCGTAGACAGGACAGTGGTCTTTTTAAAATTCTGTATCTAAAGCTAAAGCTCTTATATTTGATGTTCGTAAAAAAGTATTTTGATTTGCTTAGAAATTTACTAACAAATATTTTAAGATAAAACTAACCCTCGATATTTCATTAGAACTCTTACAGTTATATTAAATTAAACTGCTCAATATTAAGCGTAGTTAGCAGAGCGCTTTAAATTGCTATTGTTCAATGTATTACATATTTTAATCCACCGCAATTTTTTTTACATAGATTTCCAAATTGATTGCATTTTAATAAATCATGGAATGTTATAGAGAAAACGAGAGGCACGGTCCTCACGAGGATCGGCGCAGAGAAGAAAGGCGAGACGAACCGAGACGAGACGAACGCAGGGACGACAGACGCGACGACAGGCGAGACGACCGGAGAGAAGACATGAG
Source organism: Deilephila porcellus (assembly GCA_905220455.2). NCBI lineage: Eukaryota > Metazoa > Arthropoda > Insecta > Lepidoptera > Sphingidae > Deilephila > Deilephila porcellus. The sequence goes on along the minus strand of LR999977.1, from coordinate 14,823,922 downwards.
AATGGACAGACGAGATGATAGACGCGACGATAGAAGAGACGATAGGCGTGACGATAGGAGAGATGAGAGAAGGGACGACCGACCGCCTATGGGTGCGAAGAAACCTGAGATAAGAAAGATGCCGTTCATTGGTACGATTTTTTTTTATGTAGTATGTATATGACTGACTCTGACTTTTCGGAGTTATGTGTGTATTGATAGTCAATCACCACGCACTTTAACGGCGAAGGAAAACATCGTGAGGAAACCTGCATACCGTAGCGATTTTAAAGAATTTCTACGGTATGTAAGTCCGCCAACCCGCACTAGGCCAGCGTGGTGGACTATATGGCCTAACCACTCTCAATCGATTCTCTCGATTGTAGAGTAGGCCCGTGCCCAGCAGTGGGACGTATATGGGCTGATACAGATACAGTATCTATACAGGGTATATCAAGACTGCGACCGAAAACGAAGCCAGGTGGTGGTATTAGTGACTTCAGACACAATGCAAGTAAAATTGTAATTTTTTACTTATCGTCGTATTTGGGTGATAAATACATAGATTTCCTAAAATCATGATGCAGACCTCTTTATTTTTCAACACTCAATGGTACGGTAAGGTTTAAATTATTATTTTCGCAAAATCAAGGTTTTTACCACCCGAACAACAAAAATTTCTGAAAATATATCTGTCGCTGTTTTGATGAAATTTTTATTTGCATCGTGTCTGTAACCACTAAAACTACCACCTGCCTTTGTTTTCGGTCGCGGTCTTGAGATACCCTGTATAATTTGCTTGTTTTAAGGATGTAAGTTGCATACGCCTGTACATAATGTACAGGCACAGATAAATATATGCCTGAGTTTGTGACCGCCGGCGATGTTGCGACCGAATGAAAGTCAAATGTTATATAATTTTATTCTAGGAAAAACAATAGTACTATTCCAAATGCCCGAGTATATTCATTCATACTTAGAGCGTAGTTATGTGACTTAAAGTAATTTAATTTGTTTCATTATAGGGAAAATGCCTGTATACAAACATTTGGGCAAGCCTAAAACGGACGAACAGAAAAAAGAAGAGTCAAAGAAGAAAGAAGATGAGGCAGTCACTAAGAAGAGACGGGAGGAGATGGATGCTGAGATTCAGAAAAAGGTATGTATATTAACCATATACATATTATGTTATCGAGATTCTACATAACTTTAGGGATTGATAAGTATTTTTTTCTATACAACATACCTGCAACCTCTGCAATTATTATCTTCTTGCCTTGGTTTTCCTTGACCACTAAATTCTTAAAAAAATCTCAGCTTTGTTTTTATTAGGTGCTATGACATGGCCTTTAAAGGAGGCTAAAATAGAGTGCTAAAATTAGACAGTTTTAAAATCTGTTTTAGTTATTGAATGTTGTTTGAGCGAAGAACACAAAAAAAGTCAATAGTTAAAATTCGTCAAGGTCCGGTCTGGATAAGGCCGTCGGTAAACAGCGGCTTGATTGTACCCGGGCATACAAGCCCGTGAGTCGTGATGGTTGTTCACCCGTTCACCATTAGTTAGACTGCTAGCTTGTTTACCCACACGGGCAATAAACAAATCATCCGAGTATAGATGAGATGGCTGACGTGTATGGTCCGCAGGTGGCGGAGTTCAAGCAGAAGATCGCGAAGGCGCAGCTGGAGCGGCAGCAGCAGCTGGAGATGCAGGCGCTCGTGCTGCCCGCGCCCTTCCTGCCGCCGCAGCTCGCCCTGCCCGCGCCGCCCATGCCCGCGCCCATGCCGTACGCACCAACATCCACACCCACACCGCCACACCATAGCTTGACTGTTCAATCCATCTCAGTGCGAACCAAAAGGTTCTCTAACTCATTTTTCTGCCGCACAGTCAAGCTGTGGAACGGTTTGCCATCACACGTGTTCCCTCCTTCCTATAATTCTGGACCTGTCACTCCAATTAAAAAATAATTTATATCCTGACATAATTCATTAATATTATATTTAACATAAAATCAATTTCAGAGCACCAACACCGCAACCGGCGCAGCCCAACCTCTCGAAAGATTTCCAAGACGCCCTCGACATCATTTTCCCTAGCGGTGAAGTGAAGAACCCTGAGCTGGCCGCACAAGACATGTTTGCAGCGATGCCCCCAGGGTTCCCCTTGGCGGGGGTGATGCCACCCTTCCAGCTCCCAGGACTAATGCAACCGCAAATGTTTGGATTCGATATGAACGGACAACTGTTCCCTCCAAGACCTCAATTATACGATGCACATGTGCCCATAGTCTCAAGTCCAAAGCCAAGGCAACAAAACAACCAAAATAACAGACCACAAGGTTCAGATCCGGGCCCTCCAGACCAGAACAAAAGTGCAGCGCCTAGCAGTAAACCGACTGAGAATGGTAAAAATAAAGAAGAGTTGGATGATTTGGCTATGTTGGGGATTGACGCGTCTGACGTCGGAGCGGGCATTTAGTGAGTAACCCAGTGTCCGCCTCGATATACCACTATAATCAATGGCAAGCTATTGTCTAAAAGACTCGGACTTCTATGTTCATTGTGTATTATTTGCGTGACTCTGACGATTATAAGTTATAGGAGTTGCAGTGATGAATGGGATATAAAAAAATCAGCCTTAAATGCATTATATTAGCGTCCCACTGTTGGGCTAGGGCCTCATTGGCCTTGCGGATTGGTCGATTTAATAGTGACTGAATTAATGTAAATTACTTACATTTATTGTAGTACCGTTTAAACAAGTTACAGCGATGTAGGTTTATGTAATTTTAGATAGGCGGAAAAATATTTTAGCCAATCACCAAGCGTCATTTACGCGCAAATTTCTTCAACAGCTATTGTGTATGGTTATTTTGTGCGCATCATGCGACACGTTGCGGAATTAATATTGTGTACTATCGAAATAGTATGAATTTGTTTTTAATGTATTTCAAATCTTAACATGAAAATATAGACCACATTTTATAGGTTTTTAATAGACGGCAGGTTACTTGTTTCTGAGCGTACCAAAACTGCCGATATGACATTACATAATTATACATTTCTTGACTGCAAAATAATGCAAAGTAGAAGACTTATATTTTTAATAAGCCCTATGGAAACAACTATATTTTTTGGTGGATAGAAAATCAGATTGTGGATTTAATCTATTTGCAACAATACAAATCGTCATAACAAAAATTATGATACTGAAATGTGAAGGCAAAACCTGCCAATTAAAGATGATCAATGTATTTTTCAAAAGATATAATTGTTTTCGAACTGTGTTGTGTATATCTTTTTTGAACTTATCATGTAATATTAAGAACCATTGGATATGGTACTGATACGCAACTACAAAATATTATTTCGTGAATAATTTACTAAGATGTTTTAATTACATTTAATAGTTTTATCCAATCATTACTTACAGCTGGTCCAATACTAGACCCTTAAACATTGTGTTTTTAATAGGTATGTACGTATAATTGGATATATAATTGGACGAATTTAAATATATTGGCTTAGTTAAAAGAAATAATTGCGTATATAATAGGAGCTATAAATTAAAATATAATTTACTGACTAAAGTTAACTACATATATTCGCTCGTCGATTAAGTGTTGCTTTGTATAGATTGAGTTTTGCCAAATACTATAAGAGGTCATTACTTTCGTGATATTCAACTGGTAATTAAAAGGGTTACTACTGGATGATAGTAAATGCCTATCAAATAATTGTGTTTTATTTGTAACTAGCTTCTGAAAAAAAAACTTCATTTGCGCGGCTTAATTTTATTTTGGAATAAAATTATCCATATTTGAAATTTCCCATCCCGACCAGTCCCGTCCCATTATATCCCGCCCGTACCGTCTCATTCTCACTCAATGCATGTAATCTAGTCCCATTCCTACCCGTGACGTGAATTTCACTGGAAAAGAAAAACTATAGGAATATTGATTGGCCAAGTGCATGCGGTTTATCGAAAGACAACCGCAGTTTGGATATGATCGCGGAGATAATTGTCAGTAATAAATCTATCGAAATAATTTACCCAATTATTGGTATCTATGGGAAAGCGTTGCATTCATTGTTCATGCAAGCAAATATCCACCGTGCAATGTCATTACGCCCATCTCTTACTAAAACAGTGGCTTGGTCGAAGACAAGCTAGATATTTTCGCCCGTAGGAGTTATTAATCCAAACTGAAATTTATCAGAGTTCAGAGACTTAAAAGCTGAAGAGTTTGTTTGAACGTTATAATTTCAGGATATAAAAAATATTTTAGTGTTTGATAGCCTATTTATCGAAGAAGGCTATGGGATATAATTTATAACATGCAATTCCTGCTCCACTCCTATTGGTCATAGCGTAATGTTATACTTATAGCATCCTTCGATAAGGTTTCCTTTCCAACACAAATATTTTTCCTATTCGAACTAGTAGTTCCTGAATTCGTAGACACAAATAAACTCTTCAGCTTTATATATTACGTGTAGTATAGATTACCCACAACAAATGATCATAGTAGACAAATATTAGCATATTTCGGTATCTTTACTTTCCCAAAAGGCCCCAAATTCTTGTGTGCCAAGGGCCCCAGCATAGTTTAAGACGACCCTGCTTGTGACAGTAGGGGGAGTCCGGGAGAGTTGAACCACTTTTAATTCAAAATATCATAACTACTTGTTCATAGGGTTTAGAAAATTGATTGTATACTTATTTGATGCCTTACTCTAGTAGATACAGTTGATCTTCATTTTACTGGTAATAAATGAGCAAATAATTTTTTATTGATATTTTAATAAAAAATGGGATATGAGTCAAGTCTCTCCACCAGCAGGGACACTTGAACCGGGGTATGGGGAGAGTTGACCATAGTATTTTTATGGAATATAAAAGCAATTTTCAACTTCAATCATACTTTATTATCTTTTCTTATACAATAATTAACTTGCTTTTAATACTGCCACCAAAAAAAATGTAACTAACATAACAATTTTTTGTAAAATTATACAAAAATTATAAATGTTCCAAAATAAACAAATTCACAATAATAACTTTTTATATAACTCAAACGGTGTTTTTAATATTAACTTTGTATCATAATATTTGGTATCATTTACCAGTCTATATATTTTTAAAATATATCTTCCACAGAAAACACTAACTTAACAAAATAACCAAACATTCATACAGATAATACTAATAATAATCTTTGTAATAATCAGTCTTTATTAACTTTCGTCAAAACTATTAACTAACTTCAAATCAATCTTTAATCAGTCTCAAAATTATATTTATTAAAACTATTATTTACTTACTTCTAATCAATCTTTGATAAATCTTAAAATTATTTTTAATTAAATAGGCATTTTTAATATTGCATAGAAAACTAATTCTGATCACATTCGTGACAAATGAAATGATCGATATCTTCTGTGAGCCCTACACATAACTCATGAACATATCTACCACATAAAAGACAAAGACGCATAGTCATTACATCTTCCGTTTGACAAACAAAGCAATACCAACGATCTTCCATGTCAGGATTCTCTCCAAAATTATCATCAGATGAACTATCAGCGTACGTCACAACATCTTCATTATCAGATTCTGTGTCGCTGTCATGTCTCTTCTTATTTGTTTTACCTTTTGTTTTGGTTTTATTTGGTTTACTTTTCTTATGAGTAGATTGATATTTGTTACCTTTTTGTCTCGCCTTGTGCATAATGTTTATATCTTTTCCTTTAGTTTTTCCAGGAATCTTCTTAGTTTTTTTTATTAGGACAGTTTCCGCCATCTTCTGTGTCATTTTTCTCAAAAACTCTCTTTTTAACAGTTTCCAACTTTTTTCTCTGTATCATATCATTAAATAGGGTTTTTTTCTTGCTATTATCACTTGACTTTGTATGACTGTCATTATTAGGATTGCATATTTTCTTCGTTGGGGTTACAGTGAGACTTTCGTTGCTACAATTTTCTTTATCCGGTGTCATTGTTAATATTTTAGTTTTGCCAGGCTGACGACCTCTCAAGGCTGTCTTTCTGGGAGCTGCTTTCGGAAATGGTCTCAAGTTTTCTGGAGTGATTAATCCGTGACAATTTTTTGAAGTAGACGGGATCGATGAAGTAGACGGGATCGATGAAGTAGACGGGATCGATGAAGTAGACGGGATGGATGAAGTAGTGCATAATTCCACGTTATGGTGCTGTATAGGTGGTATAAATACAATGGTAGAGGATTGCAAATTAATATTGTCTTGTTTGTTTGGATTCGATGAGTTACCTTGAAACGAATCGAAAGATATTTCCTTTGGTGATGCCACAGACGATGATCGTTTTCTCGTACAGTTCACATGCGAAGTTATGAATATTTCCTGTTTCTTTGAATTCTGATTTGGCTCCGAACTAGCACGACGGAATCTGGCATCTGTTACAGATATATTGTTTGATTTTGAATCATTTTGGCTTCCATAAACATTATGTTGAAAATTTACCACAGATACATTTTCGATTCCAAGAATACTAGGAGATTCTGGTCTAGAAGTTGATAACTCAGGACTGTGATCATTATTATTCAGATTATTTTCAGGTTCTTGTGGAAAATCAATTGAAGTTGTAGCGTTCTGCGCAAACTGAGACGATCCTTCAAGTTCAATGGCAAATTTAATCTGACTTTCTAAACTCACTCTTGATAATGCCTGATCTTGAGGTAAATCTCTATCTGTGACAGCAGAACACATAAAATCGTCATCATTAAAAACTTCTGGGTTAAATGGGTGAATGCCAGTTTTCTGGAACCCGCTTAAGATGTTACTTTGGGTGAATGCTTGAGACATAATCGTTTTAATAAATCCTGGAATATTGTAAATGGTTATGGTTTTGCCTGGATTGGATAACATCCAGTTGTTCATCGCTGTATTATATCGAGATTTAAATGAAGAATATACTGTAACATCAAGGGGCTGTAATTTATTAAGTGTTAACAGCGTAATTCCATGATTCCTGGCAAAATTAATTGCCTCCACACTTACATGACTCTCATGGTTATCTAGTATTAAGAGCACGCGATTGGTCTCGGAGGCACGAGAATATTTTATAAAATGTCCAAGGTATTTCACGAAACTCTTAGTAGTCATCCAACCGCTTGAATAAGCATCGCCATCTGACCCTTCTGGTCCTTCAGACACGAAATGATCTTGATATCGAACCCTTGGAAAAATGAAGAAGGGAGGTATCACGTTTCCAATCGCATTAACAGCAAAACAAAGGGTTACAGTAGTTCCTCTCTCCGCAGATGTAACTTGCCCGACTTGTCTAGATTTTTTATTGGCTATCACTTTTGGACAGTTTTGTACGGTCGTGCATCCAGTCTCGTCACAGTTATAAATATTGTGAGCCTCGAACTTATATCTCTCAAGAACTGTCCTTAAATTTGTGAAAAACTCTTCCACATTTTTTTTGTTAAAACTGGTGGAACGAGACAAACTGGTGGCTTCGGGGGTTCTTAAACTTATTTCTTGATTTCGGGAAAGGAAACCTCGGAACCAGTCTTTCCCGGCGGAGTTATTCTTCGTCCAGCTATCAGGAAATTTCTTGGAATTTGCTGTCGCAAATTCAAATGCCAACTGCATTGCTTGTTTTCTGGTCAAACCATAATGCATTTTAGAGCAGATCAACAAATATTCGACAAGAAGCTTTTCCTCGGCTATTGTAATAATCTGTGATGCTTTGTACTGACTATTTTTTTCTTCAAATTTATTAATTTTACCTTCATTTAATTTATATCGTCTCAATGTACTTCTATCTATGTCATATTTAAAAGAAATTTTTCTAATAGAAGCGCCTCCCTTAATTTCATCTAAGGCATTTTGCAACTCCACTTTTGTAATTTTTTTTCGTTTGCGTGCATTTTCAGGCTTGTATTGAAAAGGCATCTTATAAGGTACTGCAAAAATGCAAAAAAATATATATTAAGACAGAAAAAGAACAATGAAACAAAATTAAGTATAAGTTCCCTGCAAAGGTAGACATGAACCACTGAGCAAGTCTCCCGCAACCACCCTGGTTCAACTGTCCCGCTCACATTAATTTCCCATTTAGGTTATGCCAAACAAAAATCTCCGATCGTAGAGCAAAAACACTTAGCACACGTCCAACTACATTTAAATGATAATATAATAATAGCGACACACTATACGTACCTCAGTAAATACGACAGCAATCGTAAAACCACTTAAATTATAAAAATATACTCCGCACCGACAAAAACACGTTTTACATTGTCATTGACGAACCACACCATCTTGATGCAAAATGGCTGCATACATATGATTGGCCTTTCGCGTGTGACCAATGAACGTGTTGACGTTTCGTTCGCGGTAAATTTAAATACAATTTTGAAAGACGGCTCAACTCTCCCTCCTGGGCAAGTCTCCCGGTTTCCCCCTACATATTTGTAGCGCAGTTCGTTATAACCCTGGCTGTGAAACGAGAGGCTGCGGTTTCGATTCCCGAACCGAATCAATTTTTTGAATGACCCACAAATATTTATTTCGCGTAAGGGCCTTGTAAGACGAAAAATCTCTCCTAGTCTCTGAATTCTGATACCCATGACACATTACTTGGTCTCAGTGACTGTGCACTGCACTGTGACTTGCACTTAATAGTATTCTGGTGTCTAGGTGCGGCGCGGGTTTAATCTCTGAAATCTAACACAGAAACAAATGCTTGTAAGACCGAACATTTTGTGTGTGGACTGTGGCTGTTGGATGTATGTATTTGTTTATAATTTTCTCTGTTTCGTTTTAATAATTATACATAATTGTTCTATTTTTTTCGAATTTTCACAAAGTTTTTTTATAGTCGTTCTTTTACAATGTTTTTTTATTGACAGCCTCCGTGGCGCAGTTGGTTAGCCGCCGCCTGTGAAACCAGAGGCCGCGGGTTCGATCCCCGCACCGAGACAAATGTTTGTGAGAACCACAAGTATTTGTTTCGGGTCTGGGTGTTTATGAGACCGAAAAGTCTCTCGTAGTTCCTGATACCCACGACACAAGACTCGTTCTTAGTGTGGGGTCAGGACTATGTATGTGACTGTTGGGTGTATTTGTTTATTTATGTGGTTCATGATGTTTACTGTTTTTCTTTTTATTCGTGATACCTATATTTTTTATTTTCCATACGCTTTATAATTTTAGTTATAAATTCCAACTGTGTTCATCAACATTGATATAGGTACATTATGAAAGCACCACAAATATAGGTAGGTAATATAATTCCAATTTACTACCTAAATAATTCATTTTTTAAACATGATAACTATTCTGCTTTTATTAAGGATGTTTTTGGGTTCGTAGGCCACAAACCGTTGAATCGAAACCAATTGTTAAATTCATTATTCACAAATATCTAAACCAATTGTTAAATTCACAATCTCTCAATCTCATTTCACAGCAATTTCTAACTATGCCCGGAAGGCCAAGGGCATGAGAGGAGGATAATTTCGAATCAAAATAACCTGTTCCCAGTTTTGTGTAAAACACTTGATGTGCAAAACCAGTTTGCAACGCCACAGAAGTCAAACGTACCGGGATAATTTTAAGAAATCACGAGTGCCCCTGCAAAAAAATGATTGCTTCGCCAGACGTACCTACTGCTACATAAGGGCGAGCGTAGACGATTGCCCATGGTCTTACCAGCCACAGCCCAATGACCGTCCCAAAAGCGTAAAATATTGGGACTAAAAACGTCTTTTTGGGTTACCAAGTGTCTCGCCAAATGTATGTCATGCACTTCTCGCATAAAATATCGGTCTTGCGCCGCCATTGTGTCTCGTTATCAGATTCAATAGTCAATACTACGTAATACCCGCTAGTCTGTCTGCGTGATTTATGTCTCATCTATCTATATCAGCCCACGTCAACCCACCGCTGGGAAATGAGGAAGCCTATAGGCTTCCTCATTTGCTCGCCATATTTTTCTGTCCTGTACCAAGCGAATCAACGATGTCATCGCACTATCTGGTGGGTTATTTGCCTCTTAGCCGCCATGCTCCCTTTGCCACCATTATGTCAGTATCTTAGTCCATCTGCCGTCTAAACGTCTAGCCAGATGCCCTGCCCAACTCCACTTCAACTTGGTGATGCGTTCTTCCACGTCAACAACATTTGTTGTTTTATCTACTCTACTTTTGTATTTCCCCAATATATTAATATGAAAGTAGGTACCTTTGAGAGTTTGTTGTGTATATTATTTAACTTTATGTACAGGAAGATAATTAAATAATATATTTGACTTAACTGTTAATGTCCAAGGCACGAAAAATATATCAATGCAGTTTCCCATGCGAAGAAATACGGGCCTATAATTATAATTTTTATCGCGGTTTTATTAAAAGACCGCTAGCACGATTCAAAATCAGGAAGTGTGGAAGTGCGAATTGGGCTAAAATCTGCCGACATGCGCAATTTACTTAATTAATTTATTTAATTTTTTAGTTGGTCATTGAACGTGACCCGTGTTTCAGTGATAACATTCCGCGAACGATAACCGATCTGTGCAGATACTGTTCCGACTTTCAGTTAACTACTGGTTAGCTTCGGAGTGTGACACCATAATACATCAGATTTTAGTATTATAAGTAATAGAAATGTTCGCTATAAAATTGACGTTTAGATAATATATAAATAAAGAGCTGCTGCGAGTATTATTACAATATTGACTTACTAAGAATAGAATATAAAAATATTTAAAAATGCAAGATGTAAGTATTTTTCAATTTCATTTTATTTTAATAATTACATTAGTTAACACACCTTTTTTAGTACTTAGTATATCAACATCACACATCTACAATGAAAACCACACAGCACGCACTACAACTAATTTTAATGTTTTCTTTTTAATAGTAAGAATTATCTAGTCTATTTACAGTCCAAAAGGGCTTCCCCTACAATTGAGATGGATTGGACCATAGTCCACCACGCTATCCTAGTGCGAATAGCGGACTTCACATACCAAAGAATCTTCGGCATACAGGATTCCTCACGATGTTTTCCTTCACTGTTATTGTTTCATAATTAATTAAAACCGGATAATACCCGCTTGATACCAATAATAAATCCAATAAAAAAGCTTAATCTGTGTGATTAATCGTTATATTTAAGTAAAATATGAGTGATAATTGAAAAAAGGTTAAGAAACATACTCGGGTATTTACACGCATTCATACGCTAGTGTCTCGACGGCAGCACCAGTCGATCGCTTGTAGTGCGCCAGTAGGTACGGTATTACATCATCCACTGTAAGTTATTTCATTGTATTTTAAAAGAATTCTCTAATTCAATAACAGATGTGACTTCTGTGTTATATTGTGTGAAATTTGTGTCGGAATTGATGCGTGATGTAATACCTAAAAATAATGTTTTGTGCAAAATATAGCGTCACGTAAAATTACTAGATGGAAAACAGTAATGTACAAAGATGCAAAGTACCTAACATTAATTCATTGAAAATATACATAAATAGGTAAACTTTAATCTCCAAAATAATTGATGAAAATTGACTTGAATACTGATATAAAACTTCATGAAATATTAAAATAAAGTATCAAAATATTAAAAAGCGCCATGTATCGCTAAATTGCATAATAACTTAATTATCTACTTCATAATGCACCTAATAAAAGACTACCAACAGAATAACTTAAACCTAGGTAGGTACCTAAATCCGATCTTCCACAAATTATATCCCTTGCTTTTTCAGAAACCAATGTCAGCTGATCAGGTTTTCCACTCCCGATCTGAAGGTATACCTTCGGAGGGAGTGAAGGATCAGTACGCAGATGGCAAGGCGGCCCGGGCGTGGAACAAGTTCATAGGAGACAGCAACCAGAGGACTCAGAACTATAAGGACTTTCTAATTGGATTGCTGAAGAAGCATGGCTGCGAGACTGTGTTGGACGCCGCTTGCGGTACCGGGTACGATATCTATTGTTACCATCATGATTCCTTCTGATTTACCCAGCACATCTCTTCTTCATAAAATGAAATACAGAATAGCAGTCGCGCCATCTCGGAACGAAAATCTCTGACTTTTTTAATTAAGTGCTAATCCGCACTAGGCCCCCGTGATGGATTTGTCCCAAGACCTCTCAATCGATTTCTTGGTTGAAGATAACTTCCCAGCTCAGCAGACTGCAGAATCGATTATGAGCTGATACAAAACAAAAAGAACTCTAAATAAACTCAAGTAAGGGCAATAATTGTCTAATTAACAGATTACTGGTCCTAAAAATTCAGCATCAAAATAACGACAATCTCAATGAACCATGTTACATGTGTAAGTCATGGAAAACATTTGCTCAGTATGGAAATAATATATATGCCTAAGCTTAAAAAAAATCTTCTGCAACCCCGAGTTCAAACACAAGTCGTAGATATCTTAACTGAAATAGTTTTTGCGCAAATTACAATCTTTTTGCAATATTTTCATGACCACTGAGATCAAGGTTATGTGTTTATCGCAAACTTTTGAGAGTTAAACTTTAGACAAAAAAATGGTGTTTGAGATAGTTGCTTCTTACGTCAAAATCGTAGTCATCTATCTACGCCCCTTTGCATGTCAAATAAACACTCGTCGAAAAAACTTATAATTAGATAAGAATCGATAGAAGCGTGAAAGGTAGTTTTAAGCATTAATGATTTCTCGCCTGCTTCGAATTTTATCATTTCTCTAGTCTAATTTCCGACCTGAAGAAAGTCAGGAGCATTTGCAAATAATGAAGAAGAGGGGTGGTTCGAGTCTCTTGAATTTAGCAAACCCCTAAATTGATCAATGTATTTAAATTTAGCAGTACCTATATTTTTTTCCCAGTAATATTCTAAAGAGAAAGACAGTCTTAAAACCTATTAAGATATTCGTTGGTTACATTTCCGATACTTGCGTCACATTTCGTCACTATCGTAATAAAAGGGAGATAACGGATGACCTCAAGTACTGACTGATGTAATATTATTGTGAAGTAATTATACATACGAACATGCATACATAAACTCAGGCCTTTTTCTCAGAAAGGGTAGGCAGAGGTGCTAACAGGACACCCAGATTTCACCTTGTAGGGTATGTTCCGTCCCACAGTGTGATAGGGGCGAGCCTATCGCTGTATCGGGTACTAATTCAAGCATGGAGCAAGGTCAGCTGACAGTCTTAGCACTGCTAGACTTCAGCAATGCCTTCAACACTGTCGATTTTGATGTGTTGCTTAGTGTACTAGGTTCTCTTAACATATCTCCATTGGCAATTGATTGGTTTCGTAGTTACCTGTTTGGACGCCGGCAGCGCATCTGTGTCGAGAAAAGTTTTTCCTCCTGGTGCTCCATATCTGCTGGCGTTCCACAGGGCGGCGTGTTATCCCCTTTACTTTTTGCAGTTTTTATAAATTCCATAACCAATCATCTTTGTTCCTCCTACCACCTCTACGCAGATGATCTCCAAATTTACTCCCAGGCGCCCTTGGATAAGATGGCTGACGCTATTGCAATTATAAACTCCGATATTCAACAGATTTGTGAATGGAGCAAGACTTATGGATTGATGGTTAATCCATCTAAAACCCAAATCATCGTAGTCGGCAGCCCCAAGATGATTTCTAAAATAAATTGGGATATACTACCACCCGTCATCTGTGATGGCACCATTATCCCATATAGTGACACTGTAAAGAATTTAGGCCTAGTTCTTGATAGATCACTCACTTGGGGTCCGCAGCTTCGTGAGCTTAGTCGGAAACTGTTTGCCTCGGCAAGGTCCCTGCGAAGGTTGAGCAATCTTCTACCCATCACAACGAAGATTTCACTTGCACAAACTCTCCTTCTCCCCATCCTTGATTATGCCGATGTCAGCTATCTAGATCTCACCGAGGACCAACTTAATAAGCTTGAGCGTCTCCAAAACTTTTGTATCAGATTCATATTTGGTCTCCGCAAATATGACCATGTTTCTGAATTTCGTGCTAAGCTCAAGTGGTTACCCATCCGGTTTCGTCGGAATACTCATATTCTCTCACTTCTCTACAATATTTTGTATAATCCTCTCACGCTTTCTTATCTTAAAGATCGATTCATCTTTCTCCATGACTCACATTCGAGATCTTTGAGGTCGTCGGAGAACCTGAAATTGAGAATGCCTATGCACTCCACAGTATTCATGGACAAATCATTTACTGTCCAAGCTGTCCGACTGTGGAACTCACTTCCAGTTGAGGTAAGACGGGCACGAACACTGTCATCATTTAAAAAAATGATCAAGAATTATTTCCTCTCTCAACTAGATTGTCGCTGAGTAGGTACTATTTTTGTCCTTCAAATCCTTTAACGAATGTTATATGGATAAGTAGGATAAGTATATAATATGTTTACGTATATGTATGTTTGTATGTATGTATGTATGTATTGTAAGTATGTGTATATTCATATATTTTTACATGTGTTTATGTTTATATTTATATATATATATATAGAGTAATACATTGTAGATTATTATTATTTATTTTATGCTTTAGACTGCCCTTTCTTTCTCCTATTTATATTTCCATCCCATGGTTGCCTGTAAGAAATTACCTAGTGTGATAAGGCCGCCACTTGTACTATTATTTGTATTGTATAAGTTTGTATTTGTAATATCTCCATTTAGTGCAAAAAAGTATTAAATAAAATAAATAAATAAATAATAATTCCTGACTCCGGGCTAATAATGGACAGAAATATCCAATATCACTTCGTTAAAGTATACAGCATGTGATATATTTATACCTATACTTTAATAAACACTATGATAGTAGTAAGTATTTTCTATTTAACCTACTACAAGCACGGCAAAAAGGTATTTTTTTTTGCCGCGGCAGAATAAAGAATATTATGGATAATAGGCTTGGCCGGAGGCTTGGTTTTAACTTATAATCCATCTTTAGACATACGCTGGTCCAGTGCTTTTAGGTACATTTTTGCTTTCGAAACTTTTTCGATCTCTCGGGTTTTCAGATTTCCTCACTTCATTTTCGTTAAACCATAAATTAAGCGATAATTAATCAACTACCAATATACCTTGCTTTAAAAAGTCGGGTGTGCGCTTTGGGCTAAAAAATAAGCAGTAAAGCTAAAGGCTCAAGCTTACATCAGTCACTTTTTGTTATAAAACACCTCTGTAATTTCAGGATAGATTCGATGATGCTGGTGAACGAAGGCTTCAAGCTGGTGTCTGTGGACGCGTCAGACAAAATGTTGAAACACGCGCTCAAAGCCAGGTGGGAGAAGAGAAAGAATCCAAAATACGACGAATGGGGTTAGTATTAAAATTGGATTGAGTGTTTTTTTATATACCTAGGTGCGGCAAAAATACTACAATGTACTTGATGATAAACACAAAGCAATCTGAATAGAGTATCACCAGCGAGAAAAATCGTCATCTTTGCGTTTAACAAGTCGGTTTTTCGTACCATAACATGTGATCGTTGTATGCATAAATGTTTACATTGAAATTATATATGGCGCTGAAATATGTTGATAAAAGAAAAATATATATTTATCTTCCTACAGGCATTGTGGATAACTGTGCCTGGCGTACAGTTCTACTTTTGTAGCATCAAAACATAGACTAATACTGTGGTATGCTATGTTCCAGTGATCGAAGAAGCCAACTGGGAGACCTTACCCCGTGACGTCGACTCATTTCTGCCAGGAAAACAGTTCGACGCCGTCATATGCTTAGGGAACTCTTTCGCCCATTTATTGGATGAGTACGAAGACCAAAGAGTGCAGAAGATGTGCCTTAAGAACTTCGCCAAGTGCCTTAAACCAGGTGGACTGCTGTTCATTGACCATAGGAATTATGACGTCATGATCGACAGCGGAGCGACGCCGGGACATTCCATTTATTATAATGTAAGTGTAGTTTACATATTACATACATATATTTTTAAGTATGTGTCCTATAACGGCGGAAAACTACAGATTTTCCCCTTCTTCAATAGTGAGTAATAGTGATAATATTATCTCTTGCAAAAGCAAGTAATTCAACAAGACTTACACCCGTATTCACAAACAATACTATGAGGACGCATAGTGTAGCCAAACGCACAGAATTGTCAATTTGGATTCAAAAACAATACTTGAGTGATGAGTGACACTATGCGTTCACTTATGGAGGCCCTCAGGTAAAGAAACTCAACAGCTATTTTACGCAACGCATAGTGTCGATTGAAGACGTAAAAGTGACAGTTGTGAATGTATATGCCATTTCATTTTATGTGTTTTGCATTAGGTTTTTTCAATTTTCAATGCGATGGATTACAGCAGCGAGGAGGAGTTCGACAATTATATTAATAATGTCCTTACCGAACGCAGGACGATAAGTACAAGAAATATTATTCGAGATTTTCAAAATCCTTTTGTTTTTTACAATGATGAAGAATTTCGAAGACGCTATCGATTTGCTAAAGATATTGTTCTTCATATACTAGTGCCACTTGTCGATTTAGACCTGACCTAATTAACGGCTTAAAAATGTGGGAAGGAAATTTTATAAAATATTTGGCATGTAAATATTTGAATTTGTCAAAGGCGCTTTACACTCACACGTAATTCGCGGGAGAAATTAGCAACAGTAATTGACCAATCACTGATCCGCATTGGACACTGTGCATTCCCATAGTAAAAGGGTGACTCAAGTATTGTTTATGAATAAAAAGGCTGAGCGGAACGATCACTATGAGAAATGTCTTACTTAGCATAGGGTTACTTCAACACTGAGTAAAGTATTGTTTGTGAATACGGGCCTAAGACTTGCATAATTGTTATACGGTAGCGATAGCTTATGAACATCAGGAATTATGGCTGTCTCAATACACATAAAATATGTCCGGGATAATTAAATTTTAATATCTCAAACACAGGTCACCCGTGCAAAAACGAAGCCGATTCTAATTGGTTCCATATCGAAGTATACAAACATGCAATCTTTAAACTTAAAATTTTATCGTTTGTTATTTATTTGAAGCTTTGATAAAGTTACATAACTTGTTATCGAACTATTTCATATTATGTGTTAACGATAAAGATGTTTTGACAGTTGTTGAGAAATTACATTCCATAATAATTCTGATGAAATTGTTTTCAATCGATGAATGATAAACAGTATATTAAAATGATTTATGTTAAGATATAATAACTACGAAAGTAATAATTATTCATTAATTGAGTACCTATACTAGGCCATTCAGCTATAATTAATAAATTGAAATAAAAATCAATTTATCTAACAATCACATACCTACACATTCCTAGCCCCACAATAAGAGACAAGTCTTGCGTCATGGGTATCAGAATTTTTTGGAGAATTTTCAATCTCCTAACCTTCGATCAATTATACAATTTTATCGAAGTTGCTAACACCACACTAACACTTAGATCCGAAACAAATACTTATTGGCCACACAAACATCTCGCGGTGCGGAGATCGAACACGCGGCGTTTTGTTTCACACCCGGCTTTCAACCCACTGCGCTACGGAAGCTGTCATTATGACGAGAATATTCGGCAATCACTTCATTATTTATGGTATCATTTATTTACTGTAGGTAATCTTGTGGTTTATGCATGGTATGGTTTGGCCTCATTTCCCAAGGGGGAGGGGAGGATTCTACTTGTCAGTTTTTCGATTTGAAAAACTAAAATGAATAGCTTTTTGGAGTAAGATTGAGAGTGGTTAGGCCATATAGTCTACCACGCCGGCCTAGTGCGGTTTGGCGGACTTTACATCCCATACAAATTCTTACAAATCGAGCTGATCTATAAGATTATTGTGAGACAGTCGACAGGACAATTTTTGTGACTGTTGGGTGTATTTATTTTTCTGCTTTTTTTAGTGCAAATATCCCGTCGATATCAAAACATCAGTGCTAGTGGTGCGCGGCAAACCGAAACTCATCGCTTTGGACTACTGCATAGACACGTCTGAAGGAGATACCAGCGAAAAGAGGTATGCTCAAAACTCTCGTTTAATAATTGTTTAATTTTTTTATTTCTTGCCGTCTTGTTGGGTCTAGTGGCCAGATGTATGGGGCTGTAAACAATGAGTTCCCAGGCAGAGTGACCTACTATGTGAGAACTGAGAGTTCATTGCTATTTGCTGTATTTGTTTCAAAAAGGAATAATAAAAACAACATTTAAAATACTGTTAGTGAATAACATCCGGCGGGTTCAACGCCGCGCTGAGACAGGTTTACGTGATATACAAATATTCGTATCGATTTTTGGGTCCAAAGAATACTTTATAGGCTTTATATTCAGTCTACAATATTTTTTTTTTAGTGTGGGCTGACTGGTAAGGACAGGAATACTGTCGATTGTAGTAATAAACATTAGTTCTTAAATGTTTTTACAGTGAGTTCCGGTTGTGCTACTACCCTCACAAACTGGCGAAGTTCACAGCGATGTTGGACGAGGCGTTTGACCACAAAGCCAAGCACCACATTTACGCAGACTTCAAACCACTGGACCAAGTCCCCGTGCCGGCATTTTATATACATGTGCTAGAAAAAGCTAGTAATTGATTGATAATAAAATATGAATTAATTATTTAGAAATTCTGACAATATTAAGGTAGCTGCATTTATTGCATCAATGACCTTTTAGGGATTTAGATCTGACAATTAAGCTAAGTTTTTTATTACTATTTTATTTTACTAAAATGTGACTGCAGTGTGTGTTCATCAGCGTTTAAAAATATAAAATAACAGATATATGAAATAATTATGAAATAAAACCACATTCACACTGATTTTTATTATATGAGTTATTTATTACTTGTTATTGTTTTGGACAGTTAATTTCGTGCTTCCTTGAGATTAATTATATGTATACTACAGAACTGTAATATCAATTGAAAAAATTGAAATAATGCTCACGCTATTTATATACATATTTTGTTTCATACTGTTTAATATATTAATATTGATTTACTAATATATATTTTTTACTAAATTTCTCCTTTATTGTATGCCTTCTGTTTTCGATTTTAACTTGTGTAGAGCTTGTCACAATATTGTTTTATCCTGTTATCCTATCCCATATTTACACACTAAAGAAAATAAGACTACAATGGTTTAAGATGTCTTCTTTTGGTACAAAACGCAATAGATCACAATTCAAATTGCGAAATGTACGCCAAATATTGTACAATTAAATAAAAATACTATACAAGAACAGAATAATTTATTTTATAATGAGTTTATAATAAAAGAAATTTGTAAACAGGGATATGAGAACATTAACTTAGACATGTCGGGGCCTTACAGGTAAGAATTAACATCTAAACTAATCCTAGGTGTGTTTACGAGCCAACAATGATGTTGTTGATTGGGATGTGTATAAGCTTCACAAAGAAACCAATGAAACCCATGATGCAGAATCCAATAGCTGTGGCAATCGCAATCTTTTGGAATTCTGAAACAAAATAAGCAATTTGTAAGAAAAAATAATGTATAAGGAAAATATTATGAGGTAATCTACATCCAATCTCATGTATGCCAACCAGTATGGAATGTCCACTAATCCAGAATAGGTGGAATCACCCTGTGTGTTGTGGTTTGGTTCTTAGTCCTAGGAAATTTTAACAGAAAACTAGATTGGGGTGGAGCTCATTGCAAATTGTGTAATTACGAGCTGATGTATTATTATTTAATATCAAACAGTAGTAATATCACTCTCATTAGTGAGATGGTTTTAACAAGTTTCAAATTGACGTATTTTGTTGATCATCCATTCAAAAAATATCTTAATTTGATGTCTTCAAATAAAAGTAGGTTGTACAGAAGCCAGAGTCCTAGTACCACTTTCCTATTTTTCCTTCCCTTACCCTCCCATTTAGAGAGTTTGGCAAACTTCTACAATGCTACTTGAGTAAATTTCCATGAGTGGTAGTAGTCACATATCATGGAGTGACATATGCTTCATTTAAAAAAGTTTTGGAACAATTACCCTACATCTATTATTGGTATGCCCTAACAATGATGTTGCAATTAAGAGATGGGGGAAACAGCTGGTTGATAAAAGACTTTCTAGTGTGTTCATCTTGAAAACAGATGCAAATCAACAAAAAGACAGAAGTGAATGGATAATATGCTTTGGAATTATCAAATAATTGCTCAAATATTCTTAAAGCTTTTCATTGTTGATGTTAAACATATGGCACATATACTATTCACTCATTTTCGGTTTCCTGCAGGCTGTTTTGGTTCATAACTTCACTGTGATTGGTATATCATGAGAACAGCCAAGTACAATTTTATTTTTTATTTATGAGTTATGACTGATAAGAATCTAATAGAAGGTATTTAAAAAATTAGTCATCAATTTGACTTTTAACTTAGAACTTAATTAAATAACAGTGCTAATTCTTAGAATGTCAAAGATTTAGAAAGGTCCATATAATGGAATTTGAATACAATATATTAAAGGATGTTTAAGTTATAGTGTAACATTAAGCTTTTTCAGTAGTATTTCATTCATTAATAGATTGCAAATAAGTTTTTAACAAAATCTGCGGAAGGTGAACGTTCCAACGTTCACTGTTGATGCCAACGTCAATAAATTTCTAGACGAATCCAATGAGATATTTATACATAATACATACCTTTCCTGTCTGGTTTGGTACATCTCCTCACTAATCTGATGGAGTCCTTGGCGAACTGCTTACCCGGCTCAACGAATTTCGCGATTTGATCCATTTTCTGCAATTATTAGGACACGAATATGTTAACTAAATAAATTTACATATACCCTACTTTTATCACCCCATAAAAGCTTGTACATTGTAACTTACTGTGTTATAATTAAATTACTGTAGATCTTGTCACAAATTAAACGAAATCACCGCTGGATTTTGCTTTCGACTCTAATTTGTAGTAACTCCGCGACTGTGCGAGGGAAGGTATTGACAAGTGACAACACAATGCTAACGTCAGCCACGTCTCGGAGTGTCCGTCACGTCACCATGTTATCGTTCGGATAGTCATATAAATATGTGCAGTTTTAGGTATATCATTAAGTGTAATGTTTTATTTAATTATGGGTTTAACTACAGATTTTACTTATTATTAAATTTTAAAAACTATAATATAGTCTATTATCACTTTTAAAATTATCTAGTAATTCTTATTTTACTTTTATAATACTTTTTAAAACTAATATATTTTTACATGATGTATACTAATTATTATCGGATACTAAATCCGGTTGATTCGGTGGGTATTTCTTCAAAAGCGGCAAAAAAATGTTTCCGGCAAATTATTTTGTTATTTTGAATCGCTACCATGATTGCAATTGTGTCTTTGATTGTGTTTTGTTCTATTCTAAAAGTAGACACGATTTAAAAGAGCATCTTACGTTTATTTTATATGATTTTGGTTTCTTGACATAACCAAACGTCATTCTTCTCTTGTGCCGATTTCAACTTACGTTGCGATATGTGCTCACAAAATATTTATTTTTTTAACGTAAAAGGTGTAAGCCAAGAATTTAAAATGTTTACGAAATTTAACATCGTTTAAAATAAAAAAAGCTATAAAACTTTATATTTTTTTAATGGACAATGTTACTAGGTATGCCAAATTGCTTGAAATGTTGTCTCAGTAAAGCCTTTATGTATACAAACACACTAGTTTTTGTTGTAGTCAAAAATACCTAGTAGTTTTGATTTTATAGGTATTCAAAGTTTTAAAAAATATCGAGTCCCGCTACAGTCGCGTGATCGCTTGTGACGTCATTTCGCAACGCGCCGCACGGGCAACGACTCGCTTCGTATCAAATCGCCAGCGATTATAGTAGTTGTAATAGCTTGCGCAGTGTTTTGTTGTTGGTTTTCGTTCGCGTATTAAGTTAATAGTTTAATAATAGTAAATATTATTCGATTAATAAAATGGATGAAGGATTCGAAAAAGGGCAATCGGTTAATCTACCTAAAATAGATGGATTAATGGTTGCGCATTACTTATCAACAAATAGTAATTTCGTTGCCGCCGAAATGCGAGGAATAATAATAGTTTAAAAAAACTAAAAAACACGCTTTTTATAGAAAACCGAACTAAAAAATAGAAAATAAATTTTAATGAATTTAAATTAAGAAAATAGTGTTAAAAATTACAATGAATATAAATTAATAATAGTGTGAATAAAAAAAATAATATTTTATTTAAAAAAAAGCGTGGGGTGCATGGTGTCAATAGTTATAAATATTTTATTGACAGATATGAGTAGAGTGATTATCATTTCGATAATATCTTAAAAAGCACCCCACGCTTTTTTTAAAATAAAATATTTTTTTTTATTCACACTATTATTAATTTATATTCATTGAAATTTTTAACACTATTTTCTTAATTTAAATTCATTAAAATTTATTTTCTATTTTTTGTTCGGTTTTCTATAAAAAGCGTGTTTTTTATTTTTTTTAAACTATTATTTATTTTCTACTTTTTAGTTTGGATTATTTATATTTATCATATTTTGCAAATTGAAAAATGGAATAATTTTATCAAATTAGTGTATTGTCATCGGTCCTCAATAAATCTACAAAGTTTGAACGAAATCTGGCCGTTTAAAGTGGGTCAAAATCGCGCCCAAAGAAGTCGGTTACAAACAAACATACAAACATACAGGTGAAGCTAATAAAAAGCGTGTAAAAATGCAACAGTAAGTGAAATTTCCGTGCTACTACTTATGCTTAATAGTTTATCTGTTCTAAATTGTTTTATCAAAACAAAATACCCAACTAATGTCGTAATGGAAGAATGCAACTCAAATAGTAGAACTACCTACCTACCATTAAATTTGTAAGTTAAAGACAACAAATATGTATGTATTATAGTTTTGTAGCTATTGGTAGGCACGTATGTATAATATAGGTAGGTAACCCTCTTCTTAGTAAATTTAAATGAATACATCATCGATCAAGTATAATTGATCGATGGAATACATACATACCTATATTGATTTATTGCCAACTAGCTTCCGCCAGCAGCTTCGCCCCAGTTTCCCTCAGAAGCTGTACATTTTCCCAGTATTAAAAGTAGCCTATGTGTTATTCCAGACTTTCTTTTCTGGCGAATTGGTAGTTGTGTTTGTGCATTTAGGCACAACACATGATTTCCTAGTATTTGGATTGGACATTGTTAAAAGTCTTTAGGTATAAACGTAATATTATAGTACTCTGTGGGTATAAATTCAACGGCACGGGCGCGCGACCACGAGCGGACTGAGTGAGCCAGTGAACGTGTTGTGCCATGACGTCACACCGTAACCGGCAGCCCGGGTCGTACGGTTACAACTTGTTTTACTTCTAAATCGGAAACTAATTGACATATCCACGGGCGTCAATCTCCATACTTAGGTTTTTAATCTATGTAACATATCATGTATGACAGCTTCCTCCCCCCCTCCTTTCATACTTCTTACTTTTGTCGTCTGAGCAGCTTCCATAGACAAATTACTAATTTTTAAATGTCTATTGGTGCTTGGGATGTCATATTTGTAAACAGCAAGTTTAAAGTTTAACCGCCATTACTGTTTCAAAGTTAGTTGACATAAGTTTTGCGTTGATTTATTTCCGCAACTTATCCTCCCAATTTTAAAACTTGCAATAGCATCTTACAGCATGATTAATCATTGCTGTGTTGACAACTGTGCTAGTAAACGAAAGGACGATAATTTTCATAGATTTCCTAAGAGTGAAATTATGTGCGAGAACTGGTTAGATTGTATTAGTTCAGATAAATTGCGTCAGTTGAGAACTCCGGAACTTCGCAAGCAGTTTGTGTGTGAAAAACATTTTGAGAAAAGGTTTTTTACGCAAACACGCCTGAGATCTCGCTTGTGCAATGATGCTCATCCAACAATCTTCCATCACAGGACTTTAGTAATTGTTCCTGAAGAAAGCAGTAAGTGAAAATTGTATTGATCTTAATATATAAATGAATTATATACAAACATTATTCAATATGTAACATTCATTATTTAAAGTAACAACTGCAAGTTGCTAAGTATTGCATTATAGACAAGACTCTAACTCTAGAGATATAAAATTATCCAACTTTATTTTCTGTAACATTATTGTAATAGGACTGATATTCAAATTGTAATAATTCTATACATTTTCAGATAATATTATTGGAGAACACAATTATTGTCTCAAGAGGCGGCACATGGATCATACTTACTGTAATCTGGTATTAGAGGACAAGCGCAGAAGAATTATTACAGGTAGGCTCATACAAAATACATCATGTGAACACAAATGTCAAAAATAATTCAGTCACACTAGTAGGCACTAAATAGCTGCGAGTTGTGAAGTTCTGGGCTCAAATCCCATGTAATGCTGCTATTATTGGTTTTCTGCTTTTATTTTAGTAATCACTTAATACTAAAGCTAAAGTTTTGAATCCCCAACCTTATTTTAGTGTCAAGAATGTCCTTTACTTTCAGGAATCAGGGACAGATCTTAAGAAAACAAATACAAAAAAAAGAGATTTGCTAGCTTTATTTGATTCGGATCTAGATGTTGTGAGACCAAAAAGTCTCTCATAGTTTCTCATATCTACAACAATAGATTCGATCTTACTGTTAGCACAGGATTATGTATGTGACTTCCGGAAGTATTTTTTTATTTCAATAGCAAAATGTAGCAACTCATCAAACTAAATTAAAGTCGCAATATTAGATTTATGTTTATGTTGTATTTATTAAGAATTTTAACAATGTTTGTCAAATATCTGTGAGTTGTATTAAGCTGGGATTGTAATTTAACATATTGTGTTATTTTAGTTTTAATGTCTTGTAAAGTATTGTTTTACATTTTCTAATAGTTCCGAGTATGCTGTGGGGTAACAAAACTATAAGGTTTTATTGCTCGACGGCAATGACAAAGAGTGTAAATAGCAAAATTTAAAAACAATTGTGAGCGGCAATCCTTTGTCGGAACGACGTACCAACTAATCTTTATTGCACTAATAGCACAGATGTTTGGGTAGACACTTATTGTTTTGTCTAAAAATATTCCATTACCTCGGATCCTTGTTCAGAGCCCCTTTTAAAAGACGTTATATTTTATTATGTAAATTACTGTTCACAGGTCAGCACTTGGGACACAAAAAAGAAATTTTGCTCAATCCTGTTTGATGAAGTATCTCTAGAACCAGCACTAACATATGATAAGCATCGGTATGAAATAAATGGATTTGTTGACCTTGGTGACAAATCCAATGATTTTGCTGACCATGCCTTAGTATTCATGCTACGAGGAGCAGTCTGTAAGTGGCAGCAGCCTCTAGCTTTTTATTTTTGTCAGGGTGCAACCCCAGCAAACTTTTTAAAAAAGCTAATAAAGGATGTAGTGACTGCTGTTGGAAATACTGGCCTCCAACCAATTGCCCTTGTATGTGATCAAGGCACAGCGTTTCAGTCTGCAATTAAAAGCCTGTGCCAAGACACATTCAGAGAAGAAATGAGGAACAGCAAAAAATCAACCTTAAAAACATGTTTACTTAAAGAAATAAAAAAAATATTTTATCCAAGTATTCATTTGACTTCCTTGATTGCAATTTACTCAGGAATGTCATTCTGGGATATTTTCTAGATATATCTGAGATTAATAATGAATAATTGGTGCAATGTAATAAATAAGATATTAAAGGGTACAGATATTATTAGATTAAGAAATAAAAGTTTGTCACCAATGCAAAAAAAGCCGTCAATAGGTATTATAAGAAAAATAAAGTAAAGAAGTAATTAACAAATGTATTTTCATTTTACTACCCAATTTTCCTAAATAAAAATTAAATTATTAATAACAACCGAGGTACAGAGCGGCGAGATGACTTAAAAGACAAATATCCCGAGCCAGAAATTAAGCACTGTAGGCAAAAATAGGAGGAGCCAATGCAGAAGCAATATGAGAAAATTAAAAAAAAAAAACCTGTCATGTTCTATATGTTACGTTCCTGAGCCTAGAATCTTAATCTATGGGAGTGCTCTGTCTGAGTGGGTTAGTCTGTGGACATATCGAAGTAATTCTTTCACTAGTATTTTTTATTTTTGCCAGAGAATATGGAGTGCTAATAATCAAAATTAGTTAACATTCTTCATTATAAGTAACAATCAAAGTTTTGTCATGAGAAAATCGTCATTAATCGCAGCAATGTTACTTTTTATAATTTTCTTAACAAATTTATTTCGGCACACAACTTAAATCTATCCCCGCGCTTTCCGGCGGGGCCCCTTAGTCGAGGATAACGTTACAGCGAGAGTGCGCGCGTACATCTGGCAATGGTAAGTAAATTTTTAACGCTCTCCAAAATTTGTCGTCAAAAATATCATTTGTAATAACATTATTACTTCCATAAACGTTACACATTGAAAGTTTTATGTTATTTCTGTAAATAGTGAACTTGAGAAGATTCCGTATTGTAGAATAATTGCTAAGAATTCATGGTTATAAACAAGTCCAGACATGTTTTATTCTCAGTTCGTCACTTTTCGTAACATCATTCTTGCCAACGTCGTTGTTGTGACAAATGACACACGTTTCGATTAATGATTATCAAGTTGATTAAAATGACGACGTGTTACTAATAATGATTTTTAAGTTTGATAAATAGAGGAATTGAGATGTTTTGGGGATAGATCGGTAAAATTTTACTTGACTGTGCAACACAAATTATGACGATCTTTATTTTATCATTTTATTTCATAGAAGCTGAGATAGCTGGGTCAGCAAAAATGCCACAAACTAAGGAACAGCGATTAGCACAACAACGTCTGTGTAAAAGAAGACGCTATAACGAATTAAAAAATCATCCGGAGCTGCTAGCTGTTGAAAAAGAAAAACGGAGAATTCAATATCTTAAGAGAAAAGAAGAGGGTAAAGTTGTTCAAATTAAAGATAAAACACCTCGCTCCCAAAGAGATGAAAGGAAAAGGTAGAAAGAAAACGCCAGGAAGTACAGACAGAGAAACCCCTTGACGCTAGGCGCTTACTTCTAAAGTCTACCTTATATGACGATTATTTTCTTTGTTCTTAGTTTTTTTAGTTGATACATTTGTGATTTATTGTGTTGAGAAAAACTATTCTGTTACAGAATGTCGACCTATATATTTTAGTTCTATAATTGACCAATTGGATCTCAAATCTGTGATTTTTTATTACCAAAGCGTTATAGATTTTTTTGTTACTTAACCTCAAGAAATTATGTTCCTTTGTAAAAGATATAAATATATTGATTTCTTAAAATTTGTTTTCTTTATCAATACTATCTTCAAATATACTCGTGGTTCATTTTAACTGTTGTTGACGGACCTTTACTTCCTCGGAGCCCAGGGCTGGAACCCAAAGCCTATGGACAGATCTACCTGCCTAAATTTTATATATTCAAGACATTCTTTGTAACATAATATCATTATAATCTTCGGTGCAGTCATTCTCAGTACTCAATGTCATTCATCTCAACATGTAAATTTCGAAATTTAAGGCAATCTCGAATATTATTGATGATATGTTAGTGCCCTTTATATCACACGTATTATTATAACATGTAGAGTAAATGTAGCTTTCTCAAATCATTAAGCACTAACGTTTAAAAAAAATATGAAAAATCTGTTAAAAATAATATATTTCGAAGAAACACCCCGGTGCTATATTTTGTACATTTTAGATTAGTTGATAATTCATGATTTATTCAGTCTACATCAATATCATCTAATACGAATCCGATCATTAAATATCAAAGGATTAGTTCGGCTTTGCACGTTGACACAAACGGCGATACCAGCTTTGGGTGATTAATTTTCTTGCCATCTTCATACGTTAAGAGTTAGATTATTTTAGTGCAATTATAGCCAAAAGGAAATAAATTCGACACTAAATTTAGCTTAATGTGTCCTTTTTATCTATGAAGCTAGTTGTTATTTGTTCAATTATGCAGTTCGCTTATTTTGTCGTGTTAAATATTATGCTATATATTTCTTTTTTTCTCTTCCTACGAAAAAAAATATCAACCTTATTTTGTTTATAAAAATGTCAATGTGTAGATCGGAGTAATTATAAGTACGAGCAAAATGCCTAACTAAAGTTAGTTAAAACAATTATTATTCACCCTCAGTAATCTACGGGTAGTTGTTTTATGTAATTTCATTAAAGGAGTCATTGGTCTGGTTCAAAAAATTCAGCACGTGTTTTATTCCATCATGTTTGTTATAACAATCTTGAATAAGTCTTCTTGAAATAATATAAAGTTTATAATGACATAAATGGTAATCATGATCGTACTAGATTTTCTATAAATATAAGAAATATGTTAATTTGACAATGATAACTTTGTTCGTTGTTGATTCGGAGCTGATAGAATTTATTATATTATTTTCTTACGGCGCGCGTTACATGCTCACCAGATATTTCTTCTTTCCAATTAAAGTTAAGTTTCTTCATGAGCAGCTCGCCCTACAACGGCTATTAGATTTTTGTTATTGTGCTCAGTTTAATAAAACTGACAAAATATGCCTTCACATTTTAAACGTTTGTGCCAAAGTTGGTAGTAATGCCAAGTTCTAGATCCGTACGTTGAATTGAGCAGATGATGTTGGCGTTAAAATGAGGTCTACATGTGGAGCCGGTATTATGATATAAAAAGGCCCAAAGATTTTTCTTTCTTAAACATCTGATATCAGGTTAGGCTGTATGGTTTAGATCTTTACTTTCCGTTCAGAGAAATTAAAAAAATATTTAACGTCAAATTGACAATTGACAGTAAACAAATTTTTTATAGGAAAAATTATGATAATTTTATATTATTTTATTAAAATTTAATAAATATCGAGTTCATATAGTGTTAATACTTGTGAAGTGTTAATATACAGTGCGTTTTATAAGAGCATAGTAGTACCCTCTTCAAAATGTATGCCGTAGAGAAGAAATTCGAAATAGAAATGAAGTTACGAAAGGTTTGCCCTAACAACATTTTTGTTACATTTAAGTCAGTTTTATGTATTATTTCGACAATTTGAACCTCTACACTGGTAAATTCTTCTTTTGTATAAGCAATAACATAGCTATTACTAAGAAATCAGTACGGTGTACGCCCATTTTTAGTACGAACTGTTGTGATTTTTGTAGGAGATGACTAACATCCAAGAATTGAAAGCAGCGGCGAACCGTAGCTCGTCGCTCGCCAACGACGTGTGTAATGTACTCGGAGCGTGCGAGCAGAGATTACAGCAGTTGGAGGCAGCTGTACTGCCATTGTATGGGGACACCGCTAGATTGCAGCATATACATCAGAGTAAGTACCTTAGGATAATTGATTTTTAAGCTTTAATATGAAAATGCGGTAGTGCTCTTGCAGAGGAACTTTATATGGAGTCTATAAAATAATAAATTGAAAAGATTTTGTTTTATAGAGTGGATACATTTGATACATAACATTACTTTTAGTTGTACATTAATAACTTGTCTCATACATTTTATTTGTTTAAATTATGTTTACCATAACTTAATAATTATATGTAATGATTTGGTAAGTAAAAGTGATACATTAATATAAGATATTTGTTCTCTTACACAGATATGGAGCGCACAGTAAAGGCTCTGGACCATGTGATCAACTACTACATGGTGTCGAGAGAGCTGGCAGATCTCATACAGGCAGGACCACACACAGCTTCCACTGAGTCACTCAACATATACCTTGAGGTAACAGTATCTTATTGTTCTCTCTCTCTCTCTCTCTGCAGTTGGTCCCTCATGACTGAGAATCATGGTCATCATTGGATGTAACACATTTAGATTTAATTATTTGTCTCCACCGGTTTCTGTTCATCGCTTCTTCCACTAGTTTGTGGAACTTGGTGGTATTGTACTACAATTGATGATTAGTTACAATTGATTTACAGTGTTAAAATGGTATTTAACAAAATTTGGGTTAAACTTATTTAAATAAAATCATCTCGCACATTTTATATCTGTTTGCAATAAATGATGATTGAAATAGATTTTAACTAATGATTTTGTTGCAGGCTCTTGACAAACTAGCAGATGCCCAGAGTTACTTCAATAAGAACAACCCTCAAAGTGTTGAATTGGAAAACATAGTAAGTACTTCTATATCTATATCTACATCAGCCCATATACTGCTGGGCACAGGCCTACTCTTCAATCGAGAGAATCGATTGAGAGTGGTTAGGCCATATAGTCCACCACGTTGGCCTAGTGCAGGTTGGTGGACTTACATACCGTAGAAATTCTTTAAAATCGCTACGGTATGCAGGTTTCCTCACGATGTTTTACTATTCTATTGTGCTTTTACTATTCCTTTAACATTTATTATATATATATATATATATATATTTAATATAATATGTATATATGTATGTAATATGTATGTTTGTTGTATGAGTTTATATTTGTGTTTTATTTTATTGTTTCTTTATCTATTTATAATATTATTATTTATCTATTTATATTTATGTCACTATACACCCTAGACTGCCCTTTCTCTCTCCTTTCTTCTATGTCCATCCCAAGGTTGCCTGGAAGAGATTGCCTTGTGCAATAAGGCCACCGATTGTACTTAGTGTTTAGTTTTGTTATTATCTGTGTCTTTTTTCCGTGGTGTACAATAAAGAATATATAAATAAATAAATAAATAAATGTTTTCCTTCACCGTTAAAGTAAGTACTTAAAAAAGGTAATTATTTCTGTCGCCTATAGCATGAGACATCCATGTAATGACATAATTTAAAAGTGGCAAAGGTATGTAAGGATGATAGCTTGAAGATTTCTTAAGGCATAGGCTACTGAAAGAAAAGCAGCATACCATGCTCTGTGGTTGGGAGAGGCCTATGTTCCACAGCAGACTGCAACGGACTGATGATGATGACGATAATTATGATGATGATAGGTTACTACAAATCCTATGTTTTACTTTTCCAATAGAATCAGCTGTATAATGCAGGAGTGCTGAAACTAGAGACAGCATTTGAAGAGCTGCTCACTCGCAACACTAGGCCGTTGTCTCCCACAGCACTTATGGACATGATTGCTTTGGAAGAAGGTAAGTTACGTTATGCTTCCATAATAATATAGTTACTAATTATTAAATATATTACCTTTTCATTGAAAAACATGATGTCTAAAAACTTTTTTGATAGACATGGTTTAAGATTATCAAGGTTCTTAAGTATTCATTGTTGATCTATCTAAAAGTTTACGGGTCTTCATTTTTTTAAGAATAATATGTGTGTATTGAAGTAATTTAATCGCGGTCACTGAGCGCAATACCAGTTATTCCGCGGAAAAGCAGTTGACGGCCCTTGTCAACAACTGGTCACAACACACCGACTAGAAACAAATATTAGTAACCGACAAAAAAATAATCACTGTATACACCACATTTGAATACTAGGTCTAAAGTAAGCACAAATTCATCCCTATCAGATTCAAGCGCAGAGAGTGTGAGCGTGAGTGGTAGTGGTGTGGGCGCTAACGCAGCAGTGGGGGGGAGCGAGGCTCTCCGCGCCGCAGCGGCGTGGCTCAGCGCGGCAGGCCGGCCCCCTACTGGACCGCTGAAGGCTGCCAGGTCAGCCGCCGCCGTGGCCTCGCTCGCAGCCTTCAGAGACCATCTGAGGGCCCGGTCGCTGGCTGCTTCACCGCTTATGGTGAGTACTGTTATATTTTTATGTTAGTCTAGATTCGTCCGGGTGATAGTTTGTCAGACCGATGCAATAATAAATAAAAGATACCATAGTACATACATGTGTTTATAGCTTGAATTACTCAATTTACTGAATTAAATCTTGTGCGTAATTAAAAACATCTATGAATTTTTTTGAGACATAGTTTCATATTTTGTATAGCAGAATAGACTTGTGATCAAATTGTGTAAAGCAAAAAAGAGCGCTAGATACACGTATCGCTATGTGCGCAAATACTGAATGATATCCAGTCTAGTTTAATACCTTAAGAAAATATTTCTGTGGTACAGAGGGCAAAGAATATGCTTCACCGTTCCGACAGCAGTTCCCAGAGAAGGACCAGCAAAATACAAAAAGTGTAAGTTCCTTTTTTTTAATTCTTGGACATTAAACTTTTTAATTAAGTCACAACGTGTTCTCGAAAGACGAATTGCTACTGTGAGTTGTTTCCCTTCCAGATTGGAGAAGGGAGCAAACAAGATAATGTTGAAGGCTTCTCAAACGTTAGAGCAGTCGACTGGACTCGCTATTGGACCACGAAAATCAATCGTTGAATGTGAGTTTAACGATTATTTAAACTTTGCTGCTCTGTACCATTGTTCCGTGTGAGGATATAAAATCAGTTACATAATAACTGTACTGTACTAACGTGAGAAAAAGGCACGCGGCAAACCAGAAACGTAAACATCAAGGATTCACAAAGAGAGAAAAAAGAAACTCAAGTAAAATTATTACACTATCAATAACTCAATTTGGCTTGTTAGGGGGAGTCACTTACTGTGGTGGCGGTGCACTTGCGACAGGAATGATTTTAAAAATGGGTGTAGAATGCGTGGATTTGTGTCTGTCATGGACGTCATTTTTTACGAACTTTCGAATTAGAGCAGTAGAGAACAATTTGCGGTTCTCCAATTGTAGGAAGCTGTGTGTACGTGCGTGCTTATGTATAATCGGCGGGGAGTGAGTTGGTAGCGCTGGTATAGTGATGTATACAGTGCTGCAGTGTGATGTGTGTGTGTGTGTGTGCGCGTGCAGTGGGCGAGGAGTGCAGCGAGGCGCTGGACGAGTGGGAGGCGGAGGTGGCGGGGTCGGTGGCGGCGGCGGTGGCGCGGCTGGCGCGGCGCGAGCAGCGCCACCTGCTGGGGCTGGTGCCGCTGGCGTCCCTGGCGCCGCTGCTGGCCGCCGTGCTGGCAGACTGCGTGGCGCTACTGGCGGCTGACATCGACCGAGTGTGTGCACGCAGCAGGAGAGCCGCGCAACGGTATGCGTCACCACTAGTATATGGGCATCGGGATATGTAGATCAATTTCTTGAGTAGGGTTCTCCTATACCACCGATCAACACAGTAACTCAATGTGCAATGATTAGGTACCGTATAGCCTAGGCTGGACTTTAGAATATTATGGCACGAGACGAGGGGTGAAAGTGATCAATGGTATTAGAGATTGGGTCCCTGATTACAACGCTATCACTCTTATTAAAAGGCAATGCATAATTTTGGCGAAATTAATAAAAATAGTTTCTAACCTCAAATCACACTTTAGGTAGAACGGAACGTTATTATGGGCGACTGACAAACAAATCTATAATAATATGTGAAATATATAGTCTGTGGTTTGAAAAAATGGTGAAACGGAACGTAAAAAATATATTTACGAGTTGCGATAAGTGTCAGTGTCATTTGTTTTGGTTTATTCCGTTTTATTCCATAGTTAGTGTATCAACTTTGTGGGTAAAATAGGTCGACTTTGTCCCAAAACCGACTTGGGCACCCCGACTTCACGTAGTCTTTTGGGTACCACCCCTAGAGTGTATATAAAAAGCCGGAGGCGCGGAGGGAGAGCAGCACCCGTCCACTGTAACGAAGGACCCGTGTCTATCCTTTGTTACGCAAGGGCGAAGAGGCTGCACTTCCCGCAGCGCCGGAGACGTGGCAGAAGCAAATTTGTTTTGATAACAAGTGTTTTGAGGTTAGGTAACATTAATTAGTTTTTCTCAGGAATGGTGCGTTACCTTTTCATGGGAGTGGTACCTGGGGAGGACACTACCCCCTCCCCCTCCACCCCTCCCAACCCCTAACTCGTGCCATAGGATTCTAAAGATTACCCCTTATCTTACTTCTATAAAATAATGCATAAACGCATAATGCTTGTATACAATGTATTTGACGATGAATAAATATGAGTAAGTCCGCGCCCGTGGTCAGGTGCGGCGCGTCGGCGCACGCGTGCTGGGGCGCGCTGGCGCGGCTGCAGCGCCTGCAGCCCGACGTGGAGCGCGCGCTCGCGCCCGCCTCGCCCGCGCCCTACC
This sequence comes from Deilephila porcellus, assembly GCA_905220455.2. Classification (NCBI taxonomy): domain Eukaryota; kingdom Metazoa; phylum Arthropoda; class Insecta; order Lepidoptera; family Sphingidae; genus Deilephila; species Deilephila porcellus. The sequence goes on along the minus strand of LR999977.1, from coordinate 14,789,833 downwards.
TGCACCTCATCACCACCTGCCACCACGCGGTCTGTACTAAACTAAACATTCACATACACACTCCTGACCCCACACTAACATCGCCTGCAGCGCCTGCAGCCCGACGTGGAGCGCGCGCTCGCGCCCGCCTCGCCCGCGCCCTACCTGCACCTCATCACCACCTGCCACCACGCGGTCTGTACTAAACTAAACATTCACATACACACTCCTGACCCCACACTAACATCGCCTGCAGCGCCTGCAGCCCGACGTGGAGCGCGCGCTCGCGCCCGCCTCGCCCGCGCCCTACCTGCACCTCATCACCACCTGCCACCACGCGGTCTGTACTAAACTAAACATTCACATACACACTCCTGACCCCACACTAACATCGACACTTCTGTCGTGAGTATCAGCAACTACGACAGACTTTTCGGTCTCACGAACACCCAGACCCGAACCGATTATTTGTGGTTCACACAAACTTGTCTCGATCCAAGGATCGAACCCGCGACCTGTAGTTTCATAGCCGTCATCTAACCAACTGCGCCACGAAGCTGTTTTGTTTGGTATTAAATATTGTTTGGTAGAGGTGTTATTATTGTATATACAGGTGTGAGGTTAAGACGTAGAATTTAATGAAGAAGTGTATTGTGTATTCAACCCAAGTAAACACAAGCAAAATTTTAACGAGATTATTTTTTAAATTACATAATTTACGGACATCAATACATTTACAATCCAAATAAACCCATAGAAAAATGAAAACCGCATTATTGCTTATTCAGATTTGCATAAGCAGGCTTTGTTCTGTTTAAGTCTAACTTTGAACGAAAATGTCGTTTTTTCATGCGAATATAGTCCTAGATACCTAAGGCTTAGGTATATTCTAGCCAAGACTATGAATAAATCCAATCATATTATGTTGTGACAGTGCTTGAAGTCCCTGGAGGACTGGGTGGAGGGCATCAGGAACGACACGGCAGCCGGATCAGTGGACGGCACGGTGCACCAACTGGCCCTGGCGGCCTTGGCTCACTGCCAGGCGCTCGCCTCGCATCTGCACACTGTCGGTAAGATGATGGATAGGATACTCGGCGGTGCAAAGTGGTGATTGTGACTCCAACCTTAAAATATCTTAGTACATGCATACATAAACTCACGCCTTTATCCCAGAAGGGGTAGGCAGAGGCGCCACTAAGACACCCACCATTCGCCTTGTATGTTCCGTCCCATGATGTGATAGGGGGCGAGCCTATCGCTATATCGGGCACAAATTCTTGACTCCGGGCTGATAATGAATATGTATGGTCTAAGTATTTTTGTATGGTTGCACCGTACAGAATAGAAAAACCCAATATCACTTTGCCCGACCCGGGGTTCGAACCCGAGACCTCAGCTTTGTAGTCGTACCGTAGTACAACTACGCAACCTAGGCATTACCAAGTAAAATATCTTAGTACCTAGTTTATTTCGGTTTTAGATAATCTATTTATTTTTAGCCTTTAGTATCCTACTGCTACGTAAGGCCGCACTTCCCATTCTCACTTCTACCTGTATAAAGTTTTATTTTGCCAGTTCCTATTGAAATTATTTTATTCATCACCACCTTCTGCGCGCTCTACGACGTGGTGTTTTTATGTATTTTTCCAAGATTTGAATAAAATATAATTAAATATGAAACAAGTGTATTAAAACCTATCCGGATTTATTGTTATTCATTACGTCAATCGCCTGAATGAAGTGTTTAATATAATATGTAACATTGTAGGTCCGGCGCTGGCAACAGAACCGTCGTATCAACGCGCAGTGAGCCAGTTGTCCGGCGTGCAGGACAGAAACGCGGCCATGCTCGCGGTCTATATGCGTAAGTACTAGAATTAACACAAGGCTAGAATTTTGTCCGTTTCTTGCTAGCGAAATCTACCTAGTGAACCGGGTGGTATGGATAAAAAGTGATTGAATCTAAATAATGTGTAACATTTTACTGCATCTGTATTAGTCCATACACTTCCCACCGCATTACACAGGTATGGGCCTACTCTACAATCGAGAGTACGATCGAGAGCGGTAACATTTTACAGATTCAGTAGATTTCATTTAATTTTGAATTTTCAAATGTTTTTATGAACTGAAAGAGTCGCTCTCGAAGCCGAAAATGTATATCTAGTCAATCTTTATGTACAGACGAAATGCTTAATTGAGTTAATGGTCAAACAATTTTTAATTAACCCTAAACAATCTATGGGTATTTTTACTAGTACCTATATTAAAGTAAACCCGATTGTGTAATTTCTACAGACAATTGTGGCGCCATTTGCCAACACTTTATGAAAGTATGAAAAGGGGTAAGAGCATTCAGTATTCTGCGTTCGAGCATTACCATTTGTGCGTTTCGTTTCGAAGTGTCAAATTGTCGTAGATATTCGGATACATCCGTTAAAAAACGAAGTTCGGTGCGGTGGTAGTTTTATAGGTATTTGTGATTGAAAAATAAAAATAAATACACCCAACAGTCACATACATAGTCCTGACCCCACACTAAGGTCGAGTCTTGTATCGCGGGTATCAGAAACTACGAGAGACTTTTCGGTCTCACAAATATTTGTGGTTCTTACAAACATTTGTCTCGGTGCGGGGATCGAACCCGCGGCCTCTCGTTTCACAGGCGGCGTCCAACCAACTGCGCCACGGAGGCTGTCAAAGGTGTGAAAAACTGTTTGAATTAAATATTTTTTGTTTTTTCTAGGTAAAGTGTTAGCTCAATTGAACTTCGCGTTGCGGAACAAGAGCGAGCAGTACCCGGACGCGCTGAAGGCGATATTTCTGCTGAACAATACCCTCTACTTATTACAGGTAATGTTGCTTTTCATTGCTATCCAGGCGTTGTTCCGTTAGAATATGATGTTGATGACACTTGTCAGTTCTAATAGATTTTTCCGCTGGAAAGTATTAAAGTTATTAATCCAATTATTATTTGAAACCCGATTAAAATCGCCGTTAATTTAAATTCTTTAAACATTTAATTCCAATTAACTTGTCCCATGAACAAATTTATTTTTAGTGAAGCTATGAAATGAGAAGTCATAAATAATGTCAAATCGCATCTGATCTGTTTTTCCCATTTCACATTTTTTTTTATATTAGACTTCTGTGACATCCTCCGTAGCGCAGTTCGTTAGCTTAAAACGAGAGGCCGCGGGTTCGATCCACGCACTGAGACAAATGTTTGTGTGAACCACAAGTATTTGTTTCGGGTCTGGTTGTTTGTGATACCGAAGAGTCTCTCGTAGTTCCTGATGCCCACGACACAAGACTCAATCTTAGTATGCGGTCAGGACTATGTATGTGACTGTTGAGTGTATTTATTATTTACTTCATAAATTAATATTTTCAAGTGTAATGATTGGATATTGTTTCGCTGTAGGGTCTACAACGCACTGGTCTGCTAGACGTATTGATGTTGGCCGAACCTGACTGTGAGACAAACTACAGAGACATGATACAGGAGTACAAGAACTCGTATTTGCAGAGGTAAGGCTTTTATTTTTTATTTTATTTATTTACACACTTTATTGTACACCACAATAAAAGAGAATAACACAGAACAGTAAATCACTTAAAGCTAATGTCATGGCTTTTGTACGTAATGCAAAATAAATTATCGATACCAAATTCTGTGGGGCATTATGTTACAAAAAAGGCGATTTGACAATAGAAAAGTTTAGTGAATTGGTACGACTTTTATGTTTATATATTACGTGAATGAAATTGTCAATAAATTTTAAATTAAGCGTACGAAAAGTCGACCGCGTCCCGGCAAACGTAGCGTGGGACGTCCTCTGGCCAGATGGCGGGATGACTTGCACAAGAGGGCCGGCAGCGACTAGATACGTAAAGCAGCAGATAAGGTTCTGTGGCGGTTGGGAGAGGCCTATGTCCAGCAGTGGACTACAACGGGCTGATGATGATGTAGTAAAAGCTGATATCACTGTTTAAACAAAGATACTACTTTCATATTTGTACCTTTCATTATTATTGGGCCTAAGGAATTATCGGTATTGATTTAGGCATCAGTACCGCCCCCGATTCATGCAGTTTAACTTGAAAGTGGATTGGTTGTTTTGCGATTATTACATCTAGTCTATAATATAGTTGGTTTGTCTCTGATCGTGAGTCATCTTGCAGCTGGAACAAACTGTTGTCGTACTTGACACTGGACGAGCCTCTTCCAGCCAAACTGAGGGACAGAGACCGACAAATGCTCAAGGATAAATTTGCGGTAAGTGTTTTAACTAATATTTTACATTAATTTTATTTGCATTGGACTTTTTCGTGTTTTTTAATATTAGTTCTAACTACCTGGTACCCGGCTTTTTAATTCAGGATACATAAATAAACTCACGCCTTTATCCCCGAAGGGGTAGGCAGAGGCGCCACCAGGACATCCACATTTCGCCTTGTATGTTCCGTCCCATGATTTGATAGGGGGCGAGCCTATCGCCATATCGGGTACAAATTCCTGACTCCGGGCTGATAATGAATAGAAAAATCCAATATCACTTTGCTCGACCGTAATACAACTACGCCACCGAGGCAGTATTATTTTTGGTAATTTTGTAATCGACTCCTCAGTCCGTTTCGTAGTCTGAAGTGATGACTCCCCGCAGTCGTTCAACCGCGAGTGGGAGGAGTGCGTGCGGCTGCAGCGCGGGTACAGCGTGCCGGACGCCGAGCTGCGGGAGACGCTGAAGCGCGACAACAAGCAGGCGCTGCTGCCCGCCTACTCCGCCTTCCACCATCACCACGCGCACCTGCCCTTCTCCAAGAACCCCGACAAGTACGTCAAGTACACGCCGCTGCAGGTACCCAGCTTTACTTCTTACTATTTTGACATTTTGACAGGTTAATACGAGGGGACATGGCAGAGTTGTGTCGTAAAATTATACTCGTTTTACAATTAGACCCTTAGCATAGTTATGGAATTAATACGACACTTGATAGCCGACAAACTACAAAATGATCATCGAAGTGTGCCGCTAGTATCGGTAGTAGATTTTGCATGATCAAATTGATTGCGGCGTCAAACAAAGATGTATGAAATAATGCAAACACGTGATAGCGAACGCTTTGCGCCCGAACACAACGTGTGTGTCCGCCGTCAACGACTACTGTGGCTCAGTTACATTGTATTTTCGCGTAAAAAGAGTTTGCTATCACACGCCTGGCGTGCTATTTTATGTACTTGCGTAATATTTTATTGTTTGTTTATGTAAACGCTGTGCATTTTCTACACGTTTTGTGCCTTGCCACTCAGTGAGCGTCGAACATGGCGAAACATGTCGCACACAGGCGCTACACCCAAATGACCCGGCATTGTCACGTCCCGTCCCACTAGCTGTATAGCGAAACTAAACTGTTTCGCTTAAAGTCTTCTCTGATAAATAGTTCGCTGTTATTTGTTCGCAGATCTCCACACAACTTGATGGCTATTTCGACGAAGCTGCGTAATATAGCAGTCGTATACTTCCGGATATTAGAAGCCAATGAAAACACAACATATAGAGGGCAAACCATTTATTTATGCATAGTTGTGAAGCACATTATATTGAAGCGGTTATAAACATATACATTATTTAGCTCGCATTTTGACGTTTTGCTTTTTTATTCTTGCGTTTCTTTTTCGGCCACTGTAACAAAACATGTTTTATAGAATTGTGCAGTCACGTCAAATTCACAAAATGGGAGTAAAAAAGGCTTTAAGGTCTCTGCCAAACAGCGGGCGGGGCGGGACGTCGACGCGACGAGTCGTGGAGTTTTTAATGTATGGTTTGATATGGAAACTCGTCACATAGAGCCGTCATGCTGACCGCGACGGTGCTGTGCGACATGTTACATACTAGCCAGTTCATTATACTTTGCCACAACGAGCTGTGTGGCGAAATATAACCGATCACGAGCCGTCGAAGTCTCGTCAGCGTTGCGTCGCCGTCCTCTCATCACGTCGCCGACGCGTCCGGCGGGATGGCTCTTTGTGACGTGTTCCATTTAACGTGAATTTGACGTGTTTCCAACCAAAACATGCAACTCTTGACGATTCGTCAATGCCGCGTCGCCATCTCGTGACCCGCCTCCTGTTTGGCGAGACCTTAAAATATTCATTGAATTTAGTACATTCTGAAGTTTGTATCCAAAGTTATTTGTTGAAAAATGATCAGAACTAAACCTCTAACTGAAAATTATGATGCATACTAAATTAAATTATGAAAGTTAATCATTTCAAATGTTTAGTATAGAAAAAAAAATATTATTGAATGATCATGAAAAAAATCAACAGAAAGTTGTTTAATTGCCCAAAAATGAACATGACTTATACTTTAGATTTTCAGGAAGCAGAAGAAATGGGCCAAAAGTAATGTTTACAAAATAAATGCAGTTCATAATTAATATAAATGAAAATATAATTTAAACCGCACACAACCGTGTGCATTGCCCTGTCACAAACGAATATGTCGAAATATTCCGCCAACGAGCTCCAAGACTCGCTCTGATGTCGATATGGAAATTGCTTGAAATCTTTTGTGTTGAATATACCAATGCGAGATCGTTGAAAACTTTACCAATATTCCCGTACTTCAATCGCATTTTAAATCTTATGACCTCTATACATAAGGTATGTTTTGCAGTGAAGTCATTTCGATCTGCGATGTTCAATTTTGAGGTAACTTTACGTTACAGACCAATTACAGAGTATGCAGAAGCAGCAGATTGTAGAATCGTTAGAAAGACAGTGACGTCGGTTTTTTTATGACGTCATATGTTATGTCACAATTCTCAGACTCGCATTCCTGGTAAACTACCTACTGTTGTTCTATCAAAAGATTTGAAGCATATTCCACAAATAAAAATTGCACAACCAAATTGTTTTTGTACAACCAACAAAGATTATGTGTTTTAAAAAAATAGTATAATCGCGATACATATTGTTTTTTACTGGGATGTAGATAACTCAATAAATTGTAATTGGCATCGTTGATAGGATATTACAAGTTAATATGAAACTATGTGCCGTTTCCAGAAAGTAAACTAGTCTTTTGATTCTTCGAATGAATCCAAAAGCCATTCAAAATTTTGCAACATCTGAGAAATTACTAATTTAAATATTGTACCATATTTAAAAAAAAAAAACGATTCACATAAAAATCCGCGATTTCACATTTTCGAAAAACATTTACCATCAGCAAACATCACTGCGAAACAGTATCAATCAAATGTTGAGAATCTTTGTTAGTTGCACATCAACGAGTACTGTAAATTGTTCTGGTTGGTTGTTACTTGCTGGCTCGCTGCACTAGCGCCGCGCCCGGCGCCGCCCGACAACAACACTAAATACCAGACTACCCTCACGCAGTCAACACAACCTACACACACGGTACCTGCCCGCGCGCGCCGCGCCGCGCCCCCGCGTCCAACTAACAACAAGAACACCAAGCTGTCACAAATATACTGTTACACATCACTACCAACGTCTACACTTCACTACCTCGCTGAAACAATGCATTTGTTATACAGGGTGTCATGTATTCAAATCTAAATGGTTGCTTTTTAGAAACAATGCAACTCTGAGCATCATCAAAGTGATGAAATTTTATCATCTTTCGACGGAGCGAAGCAAGTAACTTTTTCCGAGGCAATGTCGTTTCAACATGCACTGGACATGTGGGTGATGAATACCACCCACATTCAGCCAATCCGTCCGTTCCATGAATTGATAGGGGATGAGCCTATCGTTGTAGTGTGCAAAAATGCATCTTATCAGGATCAAGATTCTAATGAATCCAAAGATGAAGAATGAGCCGGGAATTGAACCCAGGGGCTGCCGACAGTACAATACAGTTTTGATTTTAATATCTGTAAAGGTCAGCGTTCACTGAACAGCAAAACACTCAAGTCTTCAAGCATTAAGTAAAAAGGCGATACGCAAAATCCGGTCAAGATTACGTGCTCGCACGTGATTTTACGCGCTCATTGACGACTAGACAATACGAAAAAACTAGCTGTTGCAAGTCATTTTTAACTTTAGAGCAGTTATAGTTTAATTTAATATGAACCAATAAAAATATCGAGTTTTATTGTTAAGTGAGCGCTGATCCTAACCCTGCATAACGAATATTTGATAAGTAGTTTTGTCACTAGAAAATCTCAGGAGTTCGAGCAAACCATTGATATCAGCTTTGGCGAAAAGCGTATACATCTCGACGACGAGAAGCCATGTTGCTCAAGACAAAACGAATGCTAGCAATTATTTTGTCGGCTGTTTTCATTACCTCGCGCCGCTTCTTCTTTACTGCTATAAGATAAATTGAAGCGGTGGTATTCATTAAAATTGGAAAAAGAGGAATGCCAATTTTTGGGCCCGTGCGTTCGCAAATATATATTGCAAAAAAAACAATAAATTCGCATAAGAGAAACACAAAAAAAGTCGGGTTTAGAACTAAAAATCGCAACAGCATAGTCTTTGAAAAAAAAGCTAGTAGACAATAATTATGTACAAAAAGCTTGTGAATTGACTCGATTTTAAGTCGAGATATTGCGAGAACGCAATTGTCAATTATTTTCAAATTTTATATTGATAAAACTAATATTATTTTGTAAAAAAATTACACAAATTTTGTACTGGAAACGCATCATTTATTTTAGGCCCAACGATGTAAATTGGACATTCCTCTTTGGATAATTGTTTGATGAAGTTCGTATACAATATATTATACACATCGCCGATAAGGCAAAATGTATGAAACGAATAAAAAAAAATGGTATAATTCCAGTGACAATGGTAGAAATAGTAGATTACGTTACCTTGATAGCTTGTGGTGGAGTCTTCTGCCTTATCACGGGCTTCTTAGGCTCCTTCGCGACCTGGTCTTCGTAGGGGGTGAATGCGCAGGGTAATGTCCTACGAAACCTGCACATGAAAATAAAACAGTCATTATTTTATCAATCATAACTTTATGAGGTACGTTTCCATTTGCTAGCAAGTGGCTGTCAGCCACAATACTAGATCTTTACAACGAATCATTAATAGTATTTGATTCCAAAACTTTCACACAGAATTTCTCAATTTACGGATTACAGGAGACTGTTCGAAAATGTTAAAATGTATTAAGTTTCAAAATTATAGATCAGATTGACTAAATTCAAAGGCGAAGTGTTGTTTAATTTTCTGGGCAATTCAATTTAAATTTGACGCTTGACATCCGTGGTGGACCACACACTTGTGATAGGGCAGCAGCCCCGGCAGCAGCGTGGGCGGCGCCTTGATGGCGGCGGCCTCGTCCCCCGCCGCGTCCACCAGCGCCTGCAGCGCCGCGCCGCCGCCGCACGCGCCGCGCGCGCCCAGCAACATCGCGTTCGCGCCGTAACGACCCTGCACATACGCAACAAACATTCCTATACCGACCATACATACATACATACATAAACTCACGCCTTTATCCCCGAAGGGGTAGGCAGAGGCGCCACTAGGACACCCACATTTCGCCTTGCATGTTCCGTCCCACGATGTGATAGGGGGCGAGCCTATCGCCATATCGGGCACAAATTCCTGACTCCGGGCTGATAATGAATAGAAAAATCCAATATCACTTTGCCCGACCCGGGACTCGAACCCGAGAAGAGCCCTATACCGACCATGCCGGGGGAATTCAACGATATTCGATTCTTGACCCAAATATAAATAATAGTTTGCCTTTTAAAATACATCATCCATGGACAAAGAACAAAGAAAATAAAGATGACGTAATAGCCAATGACAAACTAGACACCCAACAGATGCTACATGTCAAAATGTGCGACATAACATTAACCACTATCTGAAAGTCTATAGCACCACCTTTTTTGTCGTTATTTATATATTTAGTTAATTTAAATGTGTATTAGTCTATTTGTCTTAGTATATAAGTATAAGTATGAGGCACTATTAAATTTTTATCTTTATTGTTTTCCACTATTTCCGATTCTATCCATCCCACGGTTGTCTGGTAGAAATCGCCATAAGCGATAAGATCGCCCATTGTATTACCAAAAATAACATAATCTTTAAGCTGAATAATGTAATTTTGGTATGCAATAAAGAATTATTGTATTGTATTAATGTCACACCTGTATCCTACAGTATTTAGCAGAAACTCGCAACTGTATTTTCCTCGATCCTGACAAATGTTTCAACCATGACTAACCTCGACACTCATCACATAACCAATCAAAACAACCAATTGGTTGGACGCCGCCTGTGAAACGAGAGGCCGCGGGTTCGATCCCCGCACCGAAACAAATATTTGTGTGATCCATAGGTATTTGTTTCGGGTCTGGGTGTTTGTGAGACCGAAAAAGTCTCTCGTAGTTACTGATACCCACGACATAAGACTCGATCTTAGTGTGGGGTCAGGACTATGTTGATTGTTGGGTGTATTTATTTGATCCAGTCATTAACTACCTGCATTAGACTTACCTCATGATGCAGCATATAGGTGGCTGGTAATAATCCTCGCAGTTGCTCCAGCGTAGCATACACAGTATGTGCCACGTCCCTGGTGACTGACAGGAACTCGGCTCTTTGTTCAGGACTCAACTGTTCGATGGTCACCACGTCTCCTGAGTTACCGTCTAGGCGAACTGAGAATCGAGGGGAAATTGTCTTCAAACATGGGTCTATGATATGTTAAACGACAATAACGATTTATGTTTCATTCTGATGGTAAAGTGAGGTGTGACGTCACTGTTCTTTTGATAGAAAATTGCTATGCTTTTTATAAGTGCTTTGATATTCACTTTTAAGAAATACACAAATTAATTATTAATAACTACCATATGGAATCAAAAAGTTTTTTTTTCATTAATTTCACGAAATGTATTATCATTCTAAGTATGTACAAATAACCAATATAAGAATATTATACGCAACATCTAATTAGCTTACCATTTAGCAGTGTAGCATTCTGTCGCAGCATCATAGCCAGCGCCATACTCTTCAATCTACTGTGCGGCTGTTGACTGACGCCCATGTCCAATTGGTATTCTATTATGGGCTCTAAAATCACCTCCGTGTCTTTATCCTGAAAGACACATACCGACATCGAAATTGGTTACAGCTTAAAAGTTAAGGACAAATCGATTACTTAGAACTCATACAACTCAAACCAATACATAGCCATAGTCTTAATTAATCACTTTGTAATTTGAGATTTACAATAAAGAGTATAAATAATAGTCATATACCTTACCTTTGCCTTATGCGAGCAGTGAACTATAATTTCGTGCGTTTCGCTGTTTTGATTATTCTTCACTAACCATTTTCTAAAGGATCTTGGAGGCGGAGTCTCGAATATTGTGTCTGAAATAAACGGACAAGTTGTAATATTTCTTCCAAAATGTATAAGAAAACACGTATACAGGGCTGTATAAGAAGTATTCGCCGTATTGTATGAGTATTTCTATGCAAATATTTTTATGACTTACATGAAAGCATGGACTATCGCGTTTTTGAATAATTTTTAACTATAACCTCATATCTCTCGATGAGATAGTACAATATTTTGAAAATATTACAGGACTAATAAAGCTGAAAGCGTAATACAACGAATACAAAACCTGCGAATACAGTACGAAGCTTACCTTTACAAGTGCAATTAAATATTCCCAAATCACTAATATCACTAGATCTTGTTCGTCTCTTCTCTCGAGCCGTAGTGTCTTCTTCCGCTTTCCTCTTGGCGTTGCTTTGAATTTCATTGGTATCTTTAGTTATTGGTTCTTCTGCTATGCTGTCGTCACAGGTGTCTTTGCATATTGGCGTGTAGTCTAAGCAAAAAAGATAAATATTGTATGTACACACTTACTGCGCAGGATAAAGGACATAGACAGAATGTAATAAGGTGTCTGACCATCATTTATCTATGTACAATGATAAATTGTTATAGTTATTACTTGTTATTCTTCCAATAACTGTATCTTTATCAGCCTATATACGTCCCACTGCTGGGCACAGGCCTCCTCTACAATCGAGAGAACGATTGTGAGGGGTTAGGCCATACAGTCCACCACGTTGGCCTAGTGCGGGTTGGCGGACTTTACATACCGTAGAAATTCTTATAAAACGCTACGGTACGGTTTCCTCACGATGTTTTCCTTCACCGTTAAAGTGCGTGCTGATTTACTATCAATATAGGTACACACGACTCCGAAAAGTCAGAGATGTGCCCTGGGATTTGAACCCGCGACCACCGTGAACATGTTGGCAGTCACGTCTAGTCCGTTACCAACAGGCCACCACGCGCTTAACAAATAATAAAAATCAAGGTACATCTATTTTTTAGGTATACTACAAATTCAGTAAGAAATATTATGCACCAAAATGCAAGTGTTTCATTAAGTTTAATACTGAAGAAGACGAGTATAATGGGGTATTCTACCCATTTTCAAAAAGTCTTTTAAGTTGTTCCTAAGATTAAGACAAACTATTTAAAAAATATCAAATTTTTATTCGCTCGGCAAGTCCAATAAAAATCCATTTAAAATTTGAATTTATGCGCGCAAATATGTGAAAACGCTAGGCGCCATGTTCCTTTAAAATGATACGTCACTCAACCAGTAAACAACCTGTGTTAGTATGAGCTCTTGGACACCGGAGAGGGTATTCTACTCGCGGAATGACGTAGAATCGTTATCCATCATGGCGGCAGCCGTTTCACATCTTTTTAGGACAGATAAAAAAATTGAAATTTTCAAAACGAATTATAAAATTTATTCCTTGGAAATAAAAACTGAAATTAACATATACTTATTGCTTAATGCTCTACTATATACATTTATAGTTTTTAGATTTTTTCTTTCTTATAATAAAATACCCCATTATAGCTCAAAGAAAATATGTACGCACTACGCACGTACTTCACATGCACGCGGGAAATCAAAGCGAGAGGCAACATACTGTTACGACCTAAGTGTGACAGAGACAAACATACATCTTTTTTGCTACAAACATTGTATTCGCGCTGTCCTCGCTTATACTATATCTCTTACTTACCCGGGTCGATAATCAAGCTGTCTTCTTCGTCGCTGCTCACTTCAGTGCTGTCCGCGAAGAACGAAATTATTTTGTCCGGCTCCGGTTTCACATGCGACTCTGCGTGCTTTTTAAATATTTTCGCTCTCTCTTCCGCCCTGAGTAAAAAGGAACTTGTTTTACATTGCTATTCGTTTCTTATTAATTATGTATCCCTTTTTTCTCCTTTTATATCCATTCAAAGGTTGTCTGGTAGAGTTCGCTTATAAGCGATAAGACCGCCTTTGGTACTTTTATTATATTGTTATTGTTTTTTGTTTGTGTACAATAAAGATTAAATAATAATAAACCGTCATCATAAACTAAATATAAAAATTCCACCAATAAGGATCACTATTTAATACCCCATGCAAAACATTGTCTTTCTTTCTTACTTTTTTCGTTATTTTCATACAAATATATACTACCACCCATATAATTTATTCGATAATCGCATTTACAAATCCCAGGGCATATTATAAGGAAGAAATTAGGAGAAGACATCATGGGGAGAACAGTGTGTTACTTACGGTATGAACTCATGGTGCAAGAGATGTCTGCAGGCGCGGTACATGCGCGTCTTGGAGAGTTCCTTGTGAACGGCAAACTCGCTGCCCAACACTATGACGTTGCTTTTTTCACCGTCTAAAATATATATATATATATATGTATATATAGAGTAATGGAACCAAATTCATATATCGTCGTCGTATATTCGTGTATCGGGCTTAGGTATTAAAAAATCAAATTATTATCGCTTAGTTTTTATACCTACTACGAGACGCGTAAATAGCCAGGATTTATGCAAAAATATATGAATCGCACCCATATGAAATAAGCATAAAATTCTAACATCTAAACATCATTTTCTCAAAAAGAATATAATCTTAATTTAGTTTACTTTGTCAGAATAAAACAGCACTGGTTAATATGTATTCTTGATGTATTCTCGATAAGCGACATAGTAATCACCACAACGACTGTACGAGACGGAATCTTCCTAACAAGTGTTTCAAATTCCATCACCAACAGTATTTTATACTCAAGAGTTAATCACAATATACAGGGTATATCAAGATCGCGACCGAAAACGAAGCCAGGTGGTATTATTAGTGACTTCAAACACAACGCAACTAAAAATTTGGCAAAAAAATTGACACCTTTTTTTTTTTGAATTTTTTTACTTATCATAGTATTCGGGTGATAAATACATAATTTAACTAAAATAATAACGTACACCTGTTTATTTTTAAAGGCGCAATGGTTTATATTACAATTTTCGCAAAAACTAGGTATTTACCACCCAAACACAGTGATGTTTACAACATTGCAAAAAACAACTGTAGCTTTTTTTGCGAAATTTTTCATTGCATTGTGTCTGTTACCACTAAAACTACCACCTGGCTTCGTTTTCGGTCGCAGTCTTGATATACCCGGTATATTCCACCTTCTCTAATATCTATACCAAGGTTGTATGGAAGAAATCACCCTGCGATATGGTCGCCATTTGCACTATTATTTTATGTTATTTCTTTATATTGTTTTTTTCTATGTATACAATAAAGAGTCAATAATTAGATATAATAATATCCCGATAGTTTACCTGCGCCTATAGTCTCACACACAGATATAGGCAGGGTCCAGGGTCTGTCAGTATCGACGAGACATCGCAGTGCGTTTTCACTGGCGATGTATTGAGCTCCGTAGTCCGTCGCGTATTGAGCTAGTATGCGATGAACTTCTGTTAGAGGGAGAATTGTCGTTGCTTTCTCACCTAGAGGGAAAATTAATATTTTTTACTGGTGGAAGGTCTCTCATATGTGAGAGAACGCCTGGGCAGATACCACCGCAATGTCTATTTCTTCAGCCAAACAGCAGTGTAAATGCACTGCTGTGTTAGGTTTGAAGGACATTGTAGCCAGAGTAACTACTGGACATTTTAAGACTTAACATCTTATGTCTCAGGATTGCGTTGAAATTCATAGTGTTGTTGGGTTTTGCTAATGTCCATGAGCGGTCATATTGCTTGCCATCAAGCGAATGGCATGAACGTCTCGTCATAATTTTTTTGCATGATATGGCTAAAATGCAGAAGGTAGATCCACTTGAGAGAAATAAGAAAAAAATTACACTGGTACTTTATACTTGGCCAAGCCAATTTATTATAAGCTCATATTTCAATACTGGTGTTTATTAATGTGACGTGTCAAGTGAATATTTAGAATTTTATACGGTTCGATAACATGACTATAGGAAGGATATAAATTTTGAGCACAATTTAATTTCTTTTAGGTTAATTAGGCTTACATTTAAGTAATTAATAAAGATTTAAAAATTAACATACCAGGAAGCACAAATTTGCAGGGATGCTTGGTGCATGGCTCGGGTATAGACGGTGGCTTGATTATAGACCATTTGTGTGTTATCACTTCAGGATATTGGATTTGCGGCAGATCTTCTAAATTTACCTAAAAACATAATATTTATTTGATCCACTTTTGCCAGAAATTTACTTAAGAGTCATAATTCCATCATATGACAGAGTATGTGGGGCAATGGGCAATTTGTTGAATTTAACATTCACACAACAATTTACGGATTGAATACACATCCTTTATTGTACCATATTTACTTGATGGAGGTTTTATATCTCAATTTCCAGTATAAATTCTTCATAAACTTACTTTAACAAGTTCCTCCTGTAACACCATCTGGTACTCCCCGCTTCTCATCTCCAAAGGGATCTGGGCAGCGATGTACCAGCTCTTTGGGAAGGACTGTACCTCATGAGCTCTCATCTTGAACTCTGCATCATACACCTGCTCAACAGTAGGCTTGGGCCGTAAAGCTCTCATACATTGTCTAGCAGTCCATTCAGTTTTAGCCCATTCAATGTACTCTTTCTGCTCTTTTTCATATGTTTCTTTTACTTGCTGAAACGAAATTGGTAATTTAAATGTGTACATTTATTTAGTACTGAGTAAAGTCAATGCTGGACTTTACTGTGGAGAAAATATCATAGCATTCCCAAAACTTTTCTCCAAAAATGAAACCAAAACATAATTGTATTAAACATGAATTATGACATACATGCATGGCCCACTAATTCTTATCTATCTGAATGAAATGCAATAATAAACCTCTTAATTCATGATGTTTAAATATGAGAAAGTCAAGCTAACTACTTGGTATTGTCCTTTAATAAGCTATTGCAAGGATATACTCATTTAAGTCTTTGGTGCCTATGTATTCTGGTGATGATTTACTATAATGTGAGCAACAAGCTTATTCCTTGTATCTGTAAAATGAATACTAACCTCAAAAACTCTATAATCGCTCTTCATTGGCCTTGCCAAGAAATATGTAGGCAGTATGTGAGGATTCTCCTGGCATAACACTTTTAAGCACTGGAAGTGTTGTTGATCCGTCAGTGTCGACTTTCTGGGATACGGTGGAGGTTTACACAGCCCTGGTACAAAAACTCTTTCAGGTTTTTCCGTCTGAAAATAAAAACATAGAGTGGCTATGTTGAACGGATCAGTGTTAAGGACATATTTTATTATTCCTTTCTTTGATCTTGTGGTATTGTGTGTTCTCTCTGACCTGTGAGGACTTGTTTTTCATTAGGCACCATGTTTGACCATATATTTTGTCTCAATATAATATATAACATTACAATCATTTACAAAACAAAAAACATTTTGCTACACTTACATTTGTCTGTCATTGTCATTCTGATCATTTTGAGCATTATAATTTAGATGAGAAATACAACCTGATGTAGAAACTTTAAAGTATTAAAAACAAAATCTCACATTTTTCTTCTTAAAAAACACAGTGTCCCAGTCGATATCACTTGTGGCTTCATCTTCAGAACTGGTACATAACAGGGGATCATAAAACTTGTTCCTAAGAATCCTCTCTGTTACACAATTGTCTAGCTCACTTGCAGTGACAAACTGATTGTCTGGTTCATTGGAGCACCTAAAAGTAAATTTTGGTGTCAGTTTCTTTAGGATTATTATACAATGTCATAGAAAGTACACTGCATATCTGAATAATTACAAGTTTTTTCCAACTTTTTACAAAGTTTACCAGATTGTCAATTTAATATCATAGCAAATACTTTTAAGCATTTTTTATTAAAAATGTAATATTTTTTTATTACCAAACAGTTGACATATTTTAGATAATTTAAGAATATTGCTAGTAAAAATACAAGTATAATTAAATCAAACAAAATTAAGTAAAATTGGCAAAGTCTGAGTGGGAAAGCTTACCTTAACGTTTGCCAGAATAATGCTATGAATGAACTAAAATCATAACGAAGTTATAAACATTGAATAGCATAACTTACCAGTCAAATTGTCGAATATGTTCCATCATCTTGTACGGGTTAGATTTATAATCGTTTTTAAATAAAAATAGATATTTTTTAATAAATATATCACAGTTTAGGCATATTCAACAACACTTTAAAGAAAGCCAGACGAATCTATCCGAGATCACCCAAAATATTTCTACACAGGTAATACAAGAATTCTAATGTAGTTTCTTCTAATTACTGAATAAAACTAGATATGTTTTTTGTTTTAAATAAAATTTGTCACTTATTCCTTAGTCTTTGGGTTATTTTTAATTATGAATGCAATAAAACACGCCACATTTCATCTGGGAAAATCAATGAATTCGATAGTTGACGTTTCACATTTGACATATTACTGATTACGTATCGTTCCGAAACAAACTTTATTGCATTCGTTCTGAAATATTTAAGTTTTAAACATGGACGTACTATAATAATTATAATAATTTTGCAGGCTTGTGCTAGAGTACGGAACAATACGTCCATGGTTTTATAAGACATATAGTTCTAACACCACACAAATTAATTCTGTTATGAGTATCAGAAACTACTGCGAAATTTTCGGTCTCATACACAGACTTAAGCCCGCTGCCCACGACGCTTGTTTCGCTGCAGGATAGCTTGCTAGAATTTGCTGCTGGGTTCAAAGTTGGCTGTGGCGCTGGGTGCAATGATGGCTCTCTTGATATGTTGGCTTCACACGGTGCTTGCCCCTACTCGCCGCTAGGCGTGCACGCGACGACGCCATTAAAGACACGAGTATTCCTAATCTCTACAGTACCATGGACGCTCGAGTACAACTAACTATTGCAGCCGATATAATTCGACGTAGAAAAGCTACTATTGTGGTAGCTGCAGTTATTGTTTTTAAACAGAAACGAGAGCTTGAACAACGAAAACGTCGATTATGGAGTCGCGAGTGGCTGTTACGGCGTGATACAGGACAGAATGTTCTAAACATGGTATTTAGTGAGCTCGGGTATGTATATATAACATTTCAACTTTATTTGTTACTACAAAAAACCCCAAACACGCAAGCAAGCTATCACGAAAAATAGCACGCGTTCGATCACCGAAATCCAGCACGCGACCACGTTTCAGAGACAGCATTGACGTCACTTTCTCGCAGCGCTGCCAGCAAAGCAGCCATCGGCGAACCCCGCAAGCAATCTAGCAGCAAAACAAGCGTCGTGGGCAGCGGCCTTAAGGTCTCATAAACACGCAAACGGCAGACCCAAAACAAATATTATTTATGAATTGCACAAACATTTGTCTCCGTGCCGGGATCGAAACCGCGGCCTCTTGTTTGTTTCAGAGCCTGCCTCTAACCAACTGCTTCACGGTGGGCGCTGATTGTCAAATGGTACTTACTCTACCCGTTATATACCACTGTTTCGCCTAACCAAAATCCGATGATAAGTAGGTATTATGTGTCTTTGCCGTGATGTTTTCTGCGGGTAGTGCGAATGCAGCAGGCTAGAAAAACTGTTTTTTTCTTAAGACATAAATATGTACCTATAGGGGAGACCAAGGACGAAATTTACACGGGACGAAAGTAACAAATGAATTTGTGAAAAAATATGTAATCTACACTGATATGCTGTATGACGGACTTTAGTCATTTCGAACTCCCTCTATTATAGTTGCGCTCACAGCACTGTGTCTACAGGTTTTTGGTAGTAGCGAGTCGATGCTACAAAAATAGCCCCAAAATAACTTTTCAGTTCGGTGTAAATAATTTTTGGGTCTTCGGCAATCACACTTACCGTACGAATCGCAAAATCGCAAAAGCAAATCCAACGTGAACTGAGAACGTGAAGAAGTACTTCACGTTGGATTTCTGTGCGGGTAGAGTTATTGGCCGGGCCGACGTCACTCATTAAAACTGTAATGTTAACGACTTACAGCAACACTCTATAATGCTTAGCTAGTTTTTAATAAGCGATGGCATTACTAAAACAATAAAAAATATAGTATTTTTAATACTTGGTCTATTTGTCTTTAATTTTTATTCTTTAACTCAATACAGAATAAAACCCATGAATGAGCAATGTCCTCCATTGATTTATGTAACGTCGGCACGCGTGGCAGATTACAAGGCGTCGCGCCAGATTGCCTACACCTGTCCCTTCGTATACTTTGGGTTTGACAGCTTTTTTATTGGATCCCTGATTTCCTATTCAATAAGTTTTGGGGTTTGCATTACGCAGTTAACTGAGCCGTGAAATGTTTTGCCCGAGTATAATAGCGTGTGAGGGCACGTGACAGAGTCAATTATGATCAACTTTATTTTGAGAATATGTTACAGCAGTTTGTAAGGACATGTTATTATGGGAAGGTAGGGTTAAATAAATTGGTTTGATACATACTTAGGTTTTATTTAAACTTTATTTATTATTAAAATGAGGACTTATGTATAAGGATAATTAATATAATATGTAGGTCTTTCGTTTTGTGCTTCATAAAAAAAATCCGCGACTTTTTATTGGGTTTTGCTGGTTCAAAATATTATAATTTTTTATTATTTTAACTAATGTTTAAAGGTTTTTTTTTTGAATTAGTAATTAATGCCGATGTTAAACATTTTGATGCACAAATATTACCTAGGTAGGCGTTTGAGTAACACCGTTCTAGAGGTAAGAACGTACATTCCTATACAGATAATAATGGATGAGTTTACGTTCTTATCCCTTGTATGGTTTTAATTATTATCCCAACGCACCTTTTATCATATTTCGTTTGTCGGTATCAAGGCGTGATAACACTTAAGTAGGTACCCTACTTTAACAATGAGAAAATACTTAGAAATTGTCTTTTATTCAATCTGAATTACGTCCACGGAAATTGTGATTATTCCCGGAATAGGGAAATATTTCAAATTTTCACAATGTTACTGACAACATTTTCGGTTGGGTTTAACAATTAGAGCGTTAATTACGTCTTAATGGTTAAAATATTTTATTGAATATTAGTAAACCTAACGTAATATGTACGTATGTTGAATCTCCGCTGCTAACCCACAAAACAATAAGCACTCGTCGTAAAATGTATTACAGGGACGTAATGAGAGATTACGTCACGGCTTCTGAATTAGTTTAGAATCTCCTCTTTAAGCCTTACGCCTTCAGTACGAAGTTATACCTTAAATGAAGCAAGAAAACATAATGTGTATATTATAAACATTTCTAGACATGAGACTCTTGAAAGTCATCGTTTGATAAATATCTACGCTTTCTTAACAGCAGAAATTAGTTAAATGTAGTCATTATCATAATTTTCAATCACATGGAGTCCACCAGTGAACATAGGCAGTTTTCAAGAATCATTTTGTGGGGGTATTACCAATGCTCGCCACGCATTCGCAGGACTTTCAGGAGCTGATGACGCCGTTGCCTGTCATCAGTCATTGTCTACATTCTCAGCAAGGTTATTGCGTGCTATGAATATTTTTTGTAGCCTATATTGTGTCCCACTGCTGAGCAAAGGCCTCTCCTTTTTTCCTCCATTCGACCCTGGCCTCTGCGAGCTCCTGCCATTTTGGCTTGAATGCATCCAGCTCGTCTTTCCACCGCATCTTCGGTCTTCCGCGTTTTATTCGGCCATCCGCAGGAATCCAGCTAGCTATGAGTTTAGCGGATTTTATTTTGTCAAACGCAATTTTAAATTGCAAATGCGATTGCGTTGAAAGTTGCGTCCCTTGTTGGCCGCCGCCCGTTTTATAATACGCTGAACTTACCACTAAGTTTTGTAAAGGTTTTCGTATAAACAGGTTAGGTTAAACTTTACCATAATATTAGGAGTAATTACCTTTTTCTTTTGCGTATTATAGTTTATTGCTTTCTTTATTTTTCTGTGTGATAGAATATTTTTGTAGGCATATTAGCACGATAGTGACTACAATGTAAATGACGGTAAGTAAGAATATCCACCGGCAAATAATGGATACTTTTAGTCCGTCGATAAAATTATCTCAACCTGGTCGACACTGAATAATAAATAAACACAGACAGAGCCTAAAAGGCGGTGCCCTTGCGTGTCTCATAAGGACGGTTCCACACCATCGTATATGGTACATCTTACCATCAGCTTCTAAGCCACCGGCTCTCACGCACCCAACGAAACACTACAGCGCAGTCGTCGCTTCATGTCGTTTTTCTGTGAGAAAGTTCCGGTCTATTTTATTTATTTATTACCTAATAATAAATTCATAGCTATCAACTCATATACATTACAATGGTTTTAAACTATTTATTAGAAGGAAGATATTGACTAAGGCCTAAGGTAACTTCTTTATACTGTCACGGTAAAGTGACTATAAGGCACCCGATGGCATGTGCAGTCTAGTCCAGATATATCATACGAGGCAAGACTATCACTCGCCGGTCGCTACAACAACATTAAAATCGCACCTAAAAGTTCCGAAATAAAAAAATGACCAGTTGAATCCGCACCTGTTTGATATCGGGATGTGTGTGTGCGCTCAAGTGTCCGCCATTGTTTCGATGGTGGTCTGACCGCGACACATCCTATAATTAATTAATAATTAGGCTCCACTCTATTACCGCTTTCATTTACCAATCTCATTTAATGTTTTATTAAAATTCACTCGTTTTGCGCTGTTGCTTTTGTGGGTTAATTATGTTGATATGATAGTTTTATTTATATTCAAGTTTGATAATAAAGGTTGTTATAATATATATTGATTATATTGGAAAACATGTATGCACGTTGCTGTTAATACTTTGCTTGTTACCTTTTGAAATATTCGCTTCATTTATGTAGATTGAAGTATGTAAGTACCTAAACTTTTCATAATTCTGATTTTAATTGGTGTAGGTATGCCTAGTTTTTTTTCATTGACTCAATAATGTCTTAATATATTCAATTATAGGTAATAAAAGATCTGTTGAATCGAATTATTTTTGAAATTACTTTTCAATAACGTAATATTTAGGTAATCTATTGAGTTTTCTGGAGCCTTAGTTTGCTCAAATAAAGAAAATCTATCCAGCCATATTAAACGTTGAAAGCATAGGTACATACATTCATATAAATGCCAGAAAACTTCAACTCGGCGGGGAATAAAACCCTTAAAGAAATAAAGCTTAAACAGAATAAGGTTAACCCTCAATCGAAACATTGAAATAAGTAAACGATGGACCATTCGCAAACACAATTCCCATTGAGCGATTCAAAGGCGGCTGACGCAATGACAGCCGTAGTCAACCCTCTCACGTCTGGCACGTTGGGCTGGGTCTAGTCGACCCACATCGACGCGTCTGTAGTTTTCTTGCTTTTGTTCTGTGCACAAAGCAGAACACAACCCAATCAGGCGTCTGTCGAAATGTTCCCGCCAACAGACACGGGGCGGCCTGCGTGGTTCTTTTCCAGTAACAATTGACCACTTCGACGTATGAATTCTGCGGCGAATGCAAATTAAGCTGCGTCGGGTGGCCATGCGGGTTCTCTTGTTTTTAGTGCCATGCTCTTCTTCATAGCTGTAGGTTCTGATGCGGTGACAGCATTAATTGACGATTCAAAAGATTTTTGAAATAATATATTGATGTGATGCGTTCAAATTCTTAAATTTAGGTTTCTAACCATTGAGCTTATATTACTATGTAATAATATTAGCTCAATGTTTCTAACAAACGTTTCAATTTGTCTCAATGTAGGATTAGGAAATTCAGTACTGATCTTTTAATATTAGTTATTACATACATACATACATAAACTCACGCCTTTATCCCAGATGGGGTAGGCAGAGGCGCCACCAGGACACCCACATTTCGCCTTGCATGTTCCGTCCCACGATGTGATAGGGGGCGAGCCTATCGCCATATCGGGCACAAATTCCTGACTTCGGGCTGATAATGAATAGAAAAATCCAATATCACTTTGCCCGACCCGGGACTCGAACCCGAGACCTCAGCTTTGTAACCGTAACGTAATACAACTACGCCACCGAGGCAGTTATTTATTAGTTATTATTTTTTTATTAAGTAGTAGCAACACTGGCTACCTTAGTCATTCATTGATTGTATACAAAATCAATGGTATATAGATAAGACATGGGGCTAAAAGCTGGTTGCCTTTCAATTAATGTTTATGTGGTTGAGTCTGGGTATAACTGGACTAAAAAATCTGATAATAGTTTCTGATACGCACGACAGAAAATATTTTGGATTTGTTACTTTTCAAACTTCTAATACAGTTACACTGAAATGCAGTATTCTATAAAAATAGCTGTAAAGATAAGTCCTCCAATGATTATTTCATGGTAACACTACTATACAAGGGTCTGCTGATGGTTGCTTGTAAAATGATTACAAAGGCTTATTGGAATTGAATAGCTAGCCGATTTTCTCGGGCATGGTAAACGGGCGAGCGTGCTAGATAATTTTATAAATTTTACCTATTATATGTTAATTATTCTTTAACAATTTATAAGCAAGATTGTGTATTGTTTTATAAACGGATATGTGCCACTTACTTTCATACAAATGATGGTTTATTAAAAATAATAATTTAAAATTCAATCGAAATTACGCCAAAAATTTTTTTCTTATTTTGTAATTTATAAAGTATTTCATTTATAAAATAGATGAATAGCTAGATCGTTATGATAACAGGACGACAAATTGTTTAGTTTCCAATTAAGATTGACGTCGAACATAACAATGATTTTAATCTATAAGCTATTT
Source organism: Deilephila porcellus (assembly GCA_905220455.2). Classification (NCBI taxonomy): domain Eukaryota; kingdom Metazoa; phylum Arthropoda; class Insecta; order Lepidoptera; family Sphingidae; genus Deilephila; species Deilephila porcellus. Next base: position 14,765,682 of record LR999977.1, on the reverse strand, counting down.
AACATTACGTCAAGCTCTCTCAACATACAAAATGAATTAAGATTAATTAGGAAAATACAGACGGGTTAAATATAATCTTCAATCGGATATTTAAATAGTTATTATTAATTTCAAGATCGATAATATTTTCGACTTTAATTGTAATTAAAAACTATTTTTAGTTAGGTTTTGTCAGTACGTACTTCATTTTATTACATTTCATACTGGCACGACATAGTGATCGAATGCACCTAGAGCTGTGCATATATACCGGGTATATCAATACTGCTTTACGCATCCAGTCGCTGCCGGCCCTCTTGTGCAAGTCGTCTCGCCATCTGGCCACTAGGGTATACACAGGCTATTTAGAAATACAACACACTCGCATGCTCCACTGTCTGCACGGATAAGAATAGCTTACAAGCAGCTAAAAATAACGTTTTATAAACAATTATATAGCAATAGAATTTAAACTGACACCAACTGATAATCGTCGGCAGAAGTTCCCGCGTGGAGTCCTGAGGGAGACACGCGGCGTCGACATCTCTCAACACTTTTATTGCATGTTAAAGTTTCATTCCCGAGGGAACATGCATGACAGATGGCAAGCCGATACTACACGATAACCATTTCACAATCTATCATTCGATCGGATTGAGGGTACTTAAATCAGTTGCGTGAGGATTTTGGTGTTATAATGAGACTATAATTGATTCAATAGTTTATCAATTTCGAACGTATCTACCCGCTACTGATCAATGAATAGGCCTCATTGATGTTCGTCCACTTTCTTCTCGTTTGGGACAATCGCATTGAAGGGTTCCTGGTGTTTTTTTCCGATGTTGTGAGTCCATTAATTAGACCTCGGTATCCATTCTGTGAGAGCTGTACATTCCGATATTCGACAGCCTCCGTGACGCAGTTGGTTAGACGCCGGCTGTAAAACGAGAGACCACGGGTTCGATTTCCGGACCGAAACAAATGTATGTATGAACCACAGGTATTTGTTTTGGGTCTGGGTGGTTGTGAGACCGAAAAGTCTCTCGTAGTTCCTGATATCAACGACACAAGACTCAATCTTAGTGTGGGGTCAGGACTATGTATGTGACTGTTCGGTGATTTTACTTATATTTATAATGATCACCGTCAATCGCAGTTATTGAACAAAATGAAACAGTAAATCCGTTATTTCACGACAGTTTTCTGTGTGACAATTGCATAACCTCAATCACACCGATCCATTTATACGACAGCTTAAAACCTACAGCAATGCTTTACTACCCGATTTAACCCGAAATACACATGCATAAAAATTCCATATTGTATTTGTGACAAAAGTTATGCGGAATTTAATAAAATACATTGCTCCCGAACAGGTGAGCGCGATGATACCGGCGCATTTAATAACATCAGAATCCAGTGAAATTTCATTCCACTATGATATGCCTTTGATTTACCATCGATCTGTGCGCGGAGCGTGAATTAATATCATACACGCAGAGACGTATTACGACTTTTATTTTATGAAGGGGTCTTTTGTTCTGCAGTAGATAATTTTTATTTGACCACTGAAGATGTTTTATTTATACATACATAGATACCTCACACTAAGATCAAGTCTTGTGTTGCGAGTTTCATGAAGTACAAGAGACTTTTCAGTCTCACATAAACCCAGACCCAAAACAAATGCCTGTGGATCATACCAACATTGGTCTCGGTGCGGGGACCGAAACCGCGACCTCGCGTTTCACAGCCGGCGCGGTGTTTAACTAATTAGGCCACGGAGGCTGTCAAAAATATTTACGTTTATATTTTTTTTGTTTTTTTTTTTCGTCAAAGTTCTGCACTAAGACTATTGATGATGCTGGACTATCTATTGAAGTTAATTGATACTGAAGACAAGCATTTAAATACAAGCTTTTGAGGATGGTAATGACTGCACATCGTAGAACGTAAAACTATTCTTGAATGATAAATGCTGGTTTAAAGTTGTGTAAATATGCTGGCATAAAGCACAGTCTTCCATCTTTAGAAATGGTTGAGCTACTAGCTGATCTTAAACACAGCATTATGCAGCTCCATTTCGGCCGTACCACTATCTCGTAGAAAAACAACATAAGGTCTCTTTTCTATGTAATTTCATTTTGTGAGGCAGATTACCAAAGTTGTAATTATATATTCTATTCTCGTAAAATACATTATTCAAATATGAAAGTATAAAAAAAGCACAAATTTGTGGGTCATGCCCCTGACTGGCAGCTCCGAGTTCGTATCTGTTGGCTATAAAATTTCGCACACAGTTATCGGGAAGCCGTTATAAAATTGAAAATAACCCGTTGGAAGGCATAAAAACGTAAAGTTATGCCGCGTTACAGCCTCTGTTCTGCAGACCGACTGTTTAATATTAAACCGGCGCGTTCGTGAATATCACGTTTTATTTCTGCTAATGTATAGTATATGTTTGCGATATTCATAAGGCTATGGAATTATTTATAAAATTAATACATGACGTAATATAAATAAAATACATACATACATAAACTCACGCCTTTATCCCAGAACGGGTAGGCAGAGGCGCCACCAGTACACCCACATTTCGCCTTGTATGTTCCGTCCCATGATGTGATAGAGGGCGAGCCTATCGCCATATCGGGCACAAATTCCTGACTCTGGGCTGATAATGAATAGAAAAACCCAATATCACTTTGCCCGACCCGGGATTCGAACCCGAGACCTCAACTTTGTAGTCGTACCGCAGTACAACTACGCCACCGAGGCAGTAAATAAAATAAACAGTTCAAATGTTCCCAAAGAAGAGATGGTTGCATTAGTCGCCAGACAGGTATCTACCGCGAAAATTAAAGACAGATGCACACTATTATTCAACATTAAGCTGTTGATATATTTACATAAAAGTATGAAAATGGCGAAAAGCGCGCAAAGTGTTGATGTAAGTGGTGCGGACAGCGCTCCAGTGCATCTTCAGTGGAGCGTTACGATTTTGAAAATGCTTGTATTTATTATGACAAAAAGTTTAGTAAAAAATATATAATTCTAATCACCTTTAAGACAAACGGCCTTATTCATAGACAGATTTAAAAACTACTTTAGTTTTCCAATGTTTTGTCCCTTTCGAACGACGTTAGGTTGTAAAAAATAATATTACACAGAGCATATCGACTACTTAGCTTAAGCTGTATAATCCATTTTCTTTTGCCCAGCCCTAGATTATTAAAAATGTATAGGATATGAGGAAGTACAAAGTTATAAAGTATTTAGTACACAGGTAACATTGAAGATTTTTTTCACTAAATATAAATGACACGAGGGTAGTTGATGCACTGTTTTGATGAAATAAGTCACATTCTAAATTAGTTTGTGACGTCGCGGCAAGTGGATTACGAGTTCACTCTAGCAAACATTACATAGGTCGTGTGTGCGGAGAATATTGTGCAGTGATCAGTCAATAGTTTCTTCTATCATGTGCTGTGTAGTAAAATAGTTTTTAGAAGATCTTGTGTGTGTGTGTTGTGTCAGTGTTATGTGTGGAGTGCAGTTTTAGTGGTCGCTGAGTCGACCATCCAGCATCGCCTATGATTTCGGTGAGTCATAATTAACGTTACTTCTTGCATGGAATCTTTGTGTTTGTTGCTTTAGTACACTTGTAATTCGTTGAGAATTTGTATTCTCAACGAATTACAAGTGTACTAAAGTTATTACAAGTTACTACTTAATTTATATCTCTGCCGTCGTGTTACTGTAGACAGCCGTAGACATAAAACATATTATTATTCTTTATTTAAATTTTATTTATTCCAATTTTGAATTAATGCCTAGTGTACATTAACTCCACACAAACCATACTCCTTACACATTTAATATCTCAATTTGAAAATGGAACATCCAGCACCATCATAAAGGGCAATAACCGCAGTCTCGAACACGGCCCGCGTCGTGTTACTTGTTAGCGGCGAGGCGCGGGCGTCGAGAGCCATCGGGGAGGTAAAAATGTTCCATCCACACGATTTAGTGTCTACTCTCCGGTTCGCAGTTAGCTTCATTTTACACCTTTGTTCTGTAAGGATGACGCGAACTGCTTGCAGACGATTTGTGTATAAAGACGTGAATATTGTAGAGGTTACTAACAATAAGTTTTAAGTCAAAAGTCAAAATGTCTTTGAAAGAAGTGTTTCATGTGTATATTTAAGACTATTAAAGTAAAACATATACATACTTAGGCGCCTCTGGTGCCGTAGGTGGCACATTTGTTGATTTGCCTCCTATACCATTACAAAAGGGTAGATTTTATCGGAGACTCGATGAACTTCCACACTCAGTGGCATATTGCCATTAAAATGCGTGCTAAGGATGGTTCTGGTTTACAGGAGTTGCAATTGCAGCGGCTTTGAAGCTTACTCGTAATTAATTCATTTACGTGTTTCGATTTTAAAAGCAAAACTAAACAATTTAAACTGTGAAATGAAAAATAATAGTGCGCTATTTGCGCAAGACGGAAATATGTTTTAAGATACACATAACATCATTTAGGCGTGTGGTGGATGTGAACCGGTTTATCCGCTTCATCCCAACTGATTGCGAGAGCCGGGGAACTGAAAAAAAAGCGAAAAACTTGGCTTAAACTTCGTGCTACAACACAGAAGGTTCCCGAACAGAAAAGATGCATTAAAATTCACTTTACAGTTAGTCCGCTAATGAAACGTTCCTTTTTAGATTAATGGAATTACAGTTTTTGTGAACAATGTGGCTAAAAAGCTGAAACTGTTTGGCGCTATGCCGGCTCACTGCGGAGTGACAAATTCATGCTCTACTTTCCTACGGGAAGTAAAAGGGAGGGGAGCAATGTTGTAGATCAGAGGGCCCTAAACTTTTTGGCTCGTACACACTTATCGATAAATATTGAATAAAACCCCTTACCTACTTAATAGTGAAGTTATTTATTTTTATTTTCAATATGTATATGTTAACGGAAATGTGTGTAATCCGTCATTGTATACAATTCCTAGGAAATGTATGTAATTCCTAAAATCGCCCGGAAAAGTGTAAAATAAATTACATTAGACACATTTCCTAGGAAATCTATACATTTCCTAAATAGTAATCGGAAATGTAAGTAAATGTAAGTATTTAAGATATTAATTAACATAAACTAACCTAACCTAACCTAACCTACCTACCTACCATTGGAGAACAATGGAGAATGTCACATCGATCTTGACAGGGAGCCCGAAATGAGCTTCTTGGACACCGGAAGGGTTATTTTTAATTAGTAACATAGGTAATATGAAGATACGAGTATTATAGAATTTACCGCTATGATTGTTACCTGTGATAAAAAATATTACTCTCATTTGAACAACGTGTTTTATTACAGAAACCATTATTCTTATACACATTTCCTAATACGATATTGGAATTGTATACAATGCCTAGGAAATGTATACATTTCCTAGGATATGTATGTATCAAATAATTATTGAAAGAATATTTTATACATTTCCTAAATAGCTTCGGAATTGTATACATTTCCTAGGAAATGTATACAATTCCTAAATTTCATACATTTCCGGTAACATATATATGACATCAGGCAGGGATAGATATACTTAATTAATAATTTGAAAGATTTAAGCAAGTTTAAAAAACTGAAGTAATATTCATGGCCTGCTGATTTTGGCACAGACCTATTGCGGGTTATTATCAACTTTTAGAGTGTTTGAAGACCACTTTGGGTATCAATACGTTGCCTACGTATTTAGTGGGTTTTCACAAGGGAGAGAAACTCATGTAATGCGCGAAACTGGTCGTTGTTGCGTACTAAATTGACGCGTTAAGTAATACGTCAGTTTTCATTTACACGTTTGTTAGTACAACCTCCCTCCCCTCTGATTGCCTTGCTTCAGGAGGTTCAAGCATGATGTAGTTATACTATAAGCACCTAAGCTGCGCCTTATTTATAGACATCGTTTGCCCCCGATCCCGCTCGGCACTAATGTCCGATCAATTTACTAGAGAGCTCGCTTTGCATGCGTCCCTTGGTTTTATTTTGCGTTCGCACTGTTGGCCTCCCGTTTTTCTATATTTAATGTGATCTATGATGATTGCTAAGTGTACGGTGAACTATGACTATTTACAACTGTATGATATTTGTATCCACAGAAGTTTCATTTTTCGGATTCAGTCCATACTCATGTAATTGGTTTCAAACAAAAAAAAAAATACTATCTCTGCTACTCCTTTCGCAGACGGGAGGAATATTTAAGGTTTTAAGGCATTCTAAAATATAGATATCAAAAAGCGTTCAACTCTAAAAAAAGTTAAAATAAATTTGTACACTCTCAATCTTTTAGTAACTGCGTAAGTATCGCTCAGGAGATTTTAAACATGTTTCAATTGATGTTCTTAGACATTAAACCGTACATAATTTCATGATACGAGGCATGTCTAACTTGTTAGTCTGAATAACATGTCGTTAGGATTCAAAAAGGTATAATTTAGATAAAGTTGTAATTTAAAAGTTCTTCTGGTTCTATGTGTACAACAAACTATGAAATCACTGAAAATCGACGTAGGGTAACATTTTGCTAAACTTTGATCCGGAGATGTTGAATTGTAATTGATCATAACTAAGTATGTATTCGTTGTATTTTGTACGTATTTTATTGGTTAGATAGGGCTAAACTCGTAACTTGCTTATGCTGAAAGTTTTCATTTGAGTATATTATATGTGAATTCTATTTAGCATCAAACCGTAGTAATAACTAACCCACCATGGTGGACTAAAGCCAAGCTCCTATAAAGTGTATGGGAAGCCAACAGTGACATGTTACCACTTGTAAACAGAAAATTGTATAATTTATGTAACAACTTCAATTTTTTACATGTCCCAAAACTGATATTTTATTTCTACATACAATTTGCTTACTCATCCCTAACACTCAAAAAGGCCACGCAATATTCCCAACTAATCCACTCAAACCGACAGCGACACAAACGAGATAGCACCACGTCACGCCGCAACAATCCACTCCTGAAAACGGTTTAATCTAAAATTACAGCCATTTTATAAATAAATAGTGCGCACCACACACTAAAGGCACAGTAGGTCAACGTGCCGCCGGAAGAGGGCGCTGTCAATGTCCGTCCTTTCCGGTAGAGGCGCTTCACTGCGCGCCATACTTGGAATTTATAATCCTTTAAGGTTGCGTCCGGGTTCCCGACTCGTCCTCGTTACCGGCGCATCCGGAGCTCTCAAAAGTTTGCCTAAGTTTGCAACGTTGCGTTATGTGAGTTAACATGTAGACAATTTAGGTTTTTAAGCCTTTGTTTATGGGATGCGGTGGGAAAATTGTATTGGCGTTAGTAATGGGGTTTAAAAGGGCATAAATTTCAGGCATATTTTTATTAGAGTCCTAATCTTTTTACGAGAAGATCACTGGTTATGTGTATTTTATCGGTGGCAAGAGTGAGGGCGATAGAGATAATGTGTAATAAGCAACACATACATGTTAGAGCCGGAAAACTAAATGTAGGCGAAATCGTTTATAATCGAAGGTCGTCGTTTATAAGACGAAATCGAAAAAAATAAGCGTTTTTAAAATATTTGTTAAATATTGTCTTACTGTTCTCTTCATATGATAGTCGTCTGAGTAGCACACCCGACGGTCTCGTAAATAAGGCGTTCGGTCAGCTAGGTGAGAAGAAAAATAGATCCTTTACAGCCCCACGGGCGCCATTAACGAATTGGACTGCTGTTAGGGACACCGACAAATAAATATTACACGGGATGAAACATAATTACCACCTGAAAACTAATGGCCTTGTTTTTATATGGAAATCTTTGTTTTACCCATTTTATTTGCGTATCTTACTGAATAGAAAATTATACGGGACTGTTTTGTTTAAGTTCGTGCAATATTTTTGCTTGCTGAATTTCGTGTTTTGTTTTCACCTGTTTGTTACAAGACATTGTTATTAATAATTAGGTAATAAATTACTTTTAAACTTATTGTTCTGTTTATTGAGAAATACGAATACGCTCTTCAAATTCTTAATTAACAATTTTTTTGTCATACATAGGTGTATTCATTTATTGTTTTAATATTGAAATTATGGCTTTAGGCAATATTTTAATAATTGTTCACATTATTTTATTTGTTATGCATCATATTTATGGTTTTTTGAAGAAAATCATAATTAATATTTTAAAAATACGATAGGTATAAGCGTTTAGTACCACCGGATGAAATGCACTAAAATATGACATGATGTTTAATAAAATATCCCAAGATTCTAGTTTACTACATATACACGACCACCGATTTCCTTAAAAAAATAAAATGTATTGTCTTTACTAAGATGAAAAATAAAACACATAAAAACAGAAGGTAAAATCAAGTGACGACATAAAAGCAAATAGCGAATTGTTATTTTATTTTTGTCTCAAAGCAATGGCCAAGGCGTTCGTGTATGATGGCATTACGCGACGTTTCCATTGCGTTATATTAAGTTTTTTACGTCTATACAGTCTGGTGAACCTTTGATTTTGGCTCAGATCGCAACTGTTATCGGTTTTCGTATTTACATATTTTCTTCGGGCACAGAATTCAACCCAGAAAGTTTTTGCTACAAATTCGATTATTCCAAATGATATCGGCTCCCTCCGATATTGTCCTTCCGATATTTGTTTTTTTTCTGCGCAATATTTTATACTCTTTATGCGATATTCAATATATTTTGTTATGTTCATGTCCTTTTGCTGAATAGTAGATTTTTACATGCAGGTTTTATTTTTCATACTTATATTGGTTGGTACTGCAGATGTTGAAATTAACAATTGTTTAAAGAAGTTTGATTGCGCAGTCCAGTTTTGTTGGCGACAGGATGTTTTAGTGTGTTGCGGAAGTGTGTTGCGTTCCGGTATCAGCTTGTGTATTCCAGTTTCCAGTCGGCGACATAATTGTATCGACCGGGTAGAGCTTGATTAATTTTATCCTTCGCCGTTGGATGTTCTATCGTCTAGACTACAAGGCAATACAATCAAATTCAAATAAACACTATTCAATCATATACCCAACTAGGAAACGTAACTTCCCAAAACATATTTCAATTAGTTCCCTCAACTCACAAATCGATCGGCTCCTTTACGAAATCAAGAGACTTAACAGCCCATATTTAAAAATCGTTACTATCAAAGGCTTAAATCCGTTTTAGTTTCCGTGTTGGCAGCGGCTCAAACGAGCCGTCCGGGTGATTTTGCGAGCGGGATTTTGTTTGAACTCGCGGGCGACGTAGACAATTCTTGGCGCTGTTTGCCCAGCGCTGCCCAATAAGGAATGTTTGGCAAATATTTGAATTGAGCCGACTCGGGTGCTACGTGGGCCGCGGTTGCTGAGTGTGCTCACTGCGCCGCTGCTTCCTGGTTTTAGGTGTTTGTGTTCCGTAATAGATTCTTTGATGCGCTTCCGATCGTTTTTGCTATACTCAGTTTTAGTTGACAAAGTTTTTGCTAGGACATCGAAGTATTATTAGGTTGGAGACTGTCCCGCCCTCACACCCGCCACTGCAACTCCCGTGAGCCAGGCTTAACAGTGGAATGCACTTAATGACACTGAGCATTGAAGCTAAGCGAGTCTCCGGGAATATTTAACTTGTCTTTAACCCGCAACGAAAACAATCACAAAGTTAAATTAATAGGAGGAGTTGGAAATATTATTTTAGAAAGGAATTATTAGGTTATAGTTTGAGGTATGATTGCAGAGTATCAGTTCACAAGTGGACTGTCTTCGTGGGACAATAAGGTGCCAGTTCTCAAACATAATAATAAATTACAAATACAATACCAAAAAATATTACAATAGCAAAAAAATAATATAAAAATTACAAATGTCTTATCCGTTTTTTGTTTAATGTCAACATGCTAAAATTCATGTAACTATTTGTGATTTATAATAAATATTTTTCATTTTCATTTTCAGTTACCTCATGCGGTACCCGAACCGACACATTTTTGAGCTATTTATAAGTAAGGTCCTCAACTTAGGTTCAGGGCTGTGTATCTATTTATTGACATGTAATAGTTCAACCGCAGAGGACAAAGCTCTACAGTTAAGACGTTTAGGACTTAGTCTTTTGAGCTACTTTCTTTCAGCTGTGTAAACTCTACATACCTTTGGAATTGTTTAGCACACATCTCAGGTATCGAAATTTTCTATGACGTTTTCCTTCAGCATTTAGTGAGTATTGTTTTACGAGGCTCATTTTTCGACTCCTCATTTAATTTCTCAAATCATGTTTCTCTAAATTGTATTCATATTAAACAATCCACTCAATTTGGAACTCAAACGCAAAAGCCTTTCATACCGTATGTTAGCCATTAGGCCAGTGAGACGGCATATTACACCACAAAGGCATTTGTATTCACTAAAAGTGTTCCCTAATGATTCGTAACGATGTAGTATCCGATCGTCTTCGCTTACAATAGAGACTGTACAGTGCGGAAACAAGCCGGCTTGGCAGATCGCCGAGCGCAAAGAGCGTTTCCGAGCGCATCAAGCGCTGCCGAGCGGTACAAGCGCTCCAAGCGTTCCGAGCGCTAATCGATTAATTGATTATAGCTGATACTGTTCATTATTGGCGATAACATGCGAGTAAAGGACGTGTTCTGCTTATAATAGCGTTTGTTGCGCTGTCACCCGCATATAAATGGGAACGTACTCTTGGAGCTAGTTATGGACATATACCCAGATTCTGTGAGGAAACTTGAATGGATTTACAAGAAATTTCATGGGATGAAAGCCTGCAATAGGCAAGCATGGCATTGGCACCTAATACCTATATTACGGCCTAAATCTCAATCGCATTTTCGATTTTAAAGTTATACTTGTGTGCATAAGAATGGGTGTAAATTTATTTTTGCCGCCAGTAATGAGACGACCAGGCCGTTCTGATGGTAAGACCTGCTCCTAGACATCAGTAGCAACACCACTCAAAGGTTATTAACCAATAAATAATAATGTTCGATATTATTAAAAATATGCCTTGTTTAATGTATATTTATGTATGTAGATTTTATTCAAGTGTAATTAAAAACCGATTATGTCCCCTAGAACTATAAACTGCAATTATCCTAACCACCGCTACCTACAGCAGCAACACTAAAGTATCGTAGGTCTGTGGTCAGCATTTAAGGCATGGAGGGGGAAGGTCTACCCCCTAATGGCAGGGACTTAGGCTTCAACTAGAACAGGAGATAGAACACATTTAAATAACCACTTAATGTAAAAATAAGCCCAAAATTAGTTGAAATAGGAAACGTATTAAGTTTTAACCTCCTGTAAAATTAGATCTATGGCAGATACGCGGACTTTACGTATGGTAGATTCGCGGACTTGCACTATCCCCGACGATATATCAAAATTTCAATACAAAAAGAAGATAACTTAAGACTGCCCTATGTTTTTCCTTCCCTTATGTCCATCCCATGGTAGTCGGTAAGAGATTGCTTCGAGCGATACGACCGCCATTTGTACTTTAAAATTAAATATTCGTTTAGTTATTAAGATTTATTTAGTGTACAAAAAATAATATAATAAATAAATAAGATATTAATATTCTCCTACGTTAAATAATTACCTGCGTGGTGCTTTTCTAAATGTTTAGTTTGAAACCATGTTTTAATTTGGCCGCGCTGTTCACACCTGTCGTTTGGGGTGCGAGCAACGTTCATCTTAATTAATACGTCCCCTGTACACGCTTGTGTTTGATTGCTGTGTGTATCGGCTAAGAGACTTCATTACTTAATATTAAAATATATTATGGCGTTTTTAATGTGGTGGTTATATTTTGTTAAATATTACATACATAAACTCAGGCCTTTTGTCCACAAGGGGTAGACAGAGGTGCTACCAGGATACCCACGTTACGTCTTGTATGTTCAGTCCCACGATGTGATAGGGGGTGCGACTATCGCCATATCGGGCACAAATTCCTGACTCCAGGGTGATAATGAATAGAAAAATCCAATATCACTTTGCCTGACCCGGGATTCGAACCCAAGACCTATACTTTGTAATCTTACCGTAATACAACTACGCCACCGAGGCAGTCAAATAATAATAAAACTGTATTGAGAAACTCAGAAGAAATAAAAACCCCAGACACAACATGATTTGAAGTAAGTTATTATCAATTCAGATAGATAGAGGTTTGATAATAATTTAAATACATCTATATTATTTAGACAACAAGAGAGTTATCTAAGAATTCTTTCTATAATGTCCTGATTCCCCAAACATTTTGCGCGTAAAGGAATGCTGTTAATTTTAGCAGAGCCGTTGGGTGCATGCGGCACGTAATGGCGGTGCTAAAATCTTACGGCAAATTGTTTGGTGTTAAGTGTGTATCGCTTTATATGACTACGAATATATCAATTAATACGCAGTCGAATGTTGATCTCAAGGGTTGCTATTTTTTCTGTTTAGAAATGTTGACTCATTTGACTAACCTAGTAGGTACTAGTTAGTTGTGTAGATATGGTTCCAGGATGGTATGCATATTGTTTATATATTTCTTTTAGAACTTGTTGGATTGTAACCGCAGCAGATAGATATCTGTAGACCGTAAAAATATTTATCGCAGTCTCTATCGAACTAGTAAGTGAGTACAGAAACGCAATTTTTAAGACTTTGTATTACAAAGAGTTTTTGGTTTTATAACATTGTGGGTACTGGGTACAATTGTTTTATAATGAAATAAATATCTTGTTGGAAAAGGGTATCAAGCAAACGAATTTAGATTTTTTGTCGATGATTTTGATCGATAGCTTACCCCAAATCCTGAATCACATGAGTAATACAGTTTCTTTCAAGATTTGCAAAAAGAACGTAGCGCATCATTTGTGCGAAAAATAATCTCTATGGCACATAAAAATACTGGCTCTATAAAAAGAGATTCAAATATAGAATTGTTATTGTCTTTTTGGAGACTGTCCCGCCCTCACACCCGCCACTGCAACTCCTGTAAGCCAGGATCAACAGTGGCACGCATATTAATGACACTGAGCATTGAAGCTCAGCGAGTCTCCGGGAATGTCTAACTTGTCTTTAACCCGCAACGAAATCAATCAAAAAGTTAAATTAATAGGAGGAGTTGGAAATAAATTATTGTCCACTTCCCTCCCTAATAAAGCGGGTGACAAAACAATGAACTAAAGAGGTAAATAACCTCGCATAAAGACATTTACAGCCAGATAAGCCAGCTGTAAAGCACCACGGATTAGTCATTATTACATTTAAATGGGGCCTATTATGTAAGCTGTTATACTTGATTCCAATAATAGGTATGGCAAAATCGCCGGAAAGCACGGAAATTCTTCCTAGTCTCCACAAGGTCCGTGTAGTATACAACTCCAGATGTTATTTGCATACTATCTAGCATGGTTTTACGCTCATTCTGCCAAAGACTACACTCCCAAAGTATATGATGCGCGGACTGCTCATATTCGCAATATGGTGTTGAACATGAGCACGCAGGCGAATCAACGAGCTTAAATGAGTACAGTTTAGACCTAAAGTTACCATGGCCCGTAAGAAACTGTGATACGTAATAATCGATATCTAGCCAAGTCTTAGTCAAACGATCACGCACGCATGGAAAAAATTGGTATAGATGCCGACCCTTCAAAGATACATCCCATCTATTTTGCCATTCATCTATTAGTTCGTTATATACAACTGAGAGCGGCTTAAATAATCTGTCTACTTTTAAAAGTTCACGTGAATTTAAAAATCTTTTGTCCATATTCTCTCTAGTTGAGTAATACATCGCGGCGCGACGTTGTACCTCCAGGTCGACTGGAAGTACACCCGCTAGGACAGGCAAAGCCTCGGTACTAACAGTTCTATACGCCTTACACAAGAATATCAACGCCAAACGTTGGCTCTGGAGCAATTTCCTTCGCACAGCACCGATAGTGGCCCTATCAGCCCATACGGGGGATCCGTAAGTAATACATCCTAAGTAAGTCGCTCCATAGATGGTTTTTAATGTATTGAAAGATAGCCCCCACGTTGATTTCGATATTCTTGTCAGAGCAAAAAAGTTCTTTTTCGATTTTTCCCCGACTTTCTTAATATGTTCAAGAAAGGAAAAATTCCTTTCCAAAATTAGACCAAGATAACAAACTGATTCTTTTTTCTTTACGGTGATATTATTAAATTTAATTCGCGGCGGTGATTTTAAAATTCCTTTTAGAAGTAATTGGAACGTTTTATGTGGTGCGAACTGTAAGCGATTTCGATCGCCCCAATCAGATATTAATTTTAAACACGTGTCTGCCATATGTTCGAGTCCCGACCTACTGTTTGACTCAATAAGCAAAAGGCCATCGTCCGCATATCCAATCAAAGAACACCCCGACGGTAAGGGAATTGTAAGAAAATCGTCGAAGCCTAAATTCCATAAATAAGGACCCAAGACCGAGCCCTGTGGACAGCCCATCGTCAGTGGCTTCGACACGGCATGGTGTCCAAGTTTAAGTTTTGTTGTTCCATGCGAGAAATACGAGTATATAAGTGAATATATATTTTTAAAGCAACCTCGCAGTTTCAACTTAAGAAGCAGCATTGGCCACCAAGCATTGTCGAAAGCACCGGAGATGTCCAGGAAAATACCGAGTACATATTTGCGTATCGATGTACTTACTCTTCTTCTAACCGAAATTGCCGCGTCAATAGTCGACCTACCCATAGTAAAACCGAACTGTTTTTCATGGAATTTTGGTCCACCTGGTAGTAATCGAGGGACGGTAAGACGTTCTAAAAGTTTACCTAGCGACGGTAAGAGTGTAATGGGTCTGTAAGACTTAGGATCTTGAGGAGATTTATCGCCACCCTTGGGTATTATCCGAATGAAACCGGTACGCCAGACTCGCGGAAAGACCCCTTCAGCAATACATCGATTATAAACAGTTAGTACTGCATTGCCGGCCGATTTACACGCTTCTTTGATCATTTTGTTGGATATTTTATCGTCACCGGATGCCTTGTTTAGGGACAAAGATCGAACTATTTCTCTAAATTCATCAAATGATGGGAGATTTGAATCGCAAGAGTTTGGCAGTTCCGCGGCCCACATCCTAATCTGCTTGTGGTATTCTGTGTCATTTCCAACATTATCATCCGGTATTAACGATTGTAACAAAGCTTCCGTTGTCTCCTCAATGCCAGTTGTGTAGTTGTTATTAATTTTTATATTCTCAATATAAGCCAAATTGATTGACCTATTAGCTTTAAACTCATGGTATAAAGGAGACCACGGACCTTCACTATCTAACCGGGCTACAATTTTACGTAATAAATTGCCTTTCGATTTTTGGACAGCCGCTCTATAATGTGATCTGGCAACTCTCAGTTCATTAAAAGCAGATGTAATTGCTTCCCCTGTAATACGGCGTTTTTTAAGCCCGTTAAATCGCCTACGCGCTCTGCGAAAAGTTCGACGTAGTTGGACTAGTAAGTCATTCCACCAATCACACCTCCGAGTCTTTGTGATGGGACCTCGACCAATGGTAACGTCTGCGCAATGATAAACGTGTCCGACATAATCTCGGCACAAGTCTCAGCTGACAGATCATCGCGAGTGAAGTCCCTGGCATGCTGAGCAAATAAAGAGCTAAATAAATCCCAGTTGGCACCTATGGATTTATATCTAAAGTTACAATTATTATGTACCGGACCCTGTGTCACTCTAGGCAAGAACTCGTACACAATCAGGCGATGGTCACTACACGACGCGTCCGGCAGGTCTCCCTGTCAATATGTCTTTCGGGGCGCGCTTCCGTCCCTTCTGGGCAAATATGAACGTTTTAGGGAATGGAAAAAAATATATTCACATAAAAACATGTCTGCGTATTGTGTATTTGTTTTGTATGGTAATGTATGGAATATTATGCTATAGGATAGTTGAGAGCGGGCAGAAACTCCTTGGTTGTTGCAGGTTCAAAGATCTGTGATATTTCGGATTGCATTACTAGTTTGTCAGTGGTGAAGCACATCTAGCAGAGAGCCTTATTGCTCGAGATATCTCTACTTAATAATTACAATATCGTGTAAAATTCACCGACATGCGGTGTAGACGAAAGCTGAAACCCACTTGATTACAGTGGAGTTCCATGACCAGCAGTCAGCACTAATCTGTGAGATGTTTCTGTAGACTTTAAGATACATACATATATAAACGTCACGCCTGTATCCCATAGGGGTAGGCAGAGACTATGGATCTCCACTTTGCTCGATCTTGACATACCTTTCGCTTTGTCTAATTTCGTCAATCTCTTCATGAATTCTCGTCGGTTCAGGGTACATTTAACCTGGCCCTTTACGATATATTTTAGTTATTCTTATAAAGGTCTCTGACACATGCGGATAACAGAAGGATAAACAACTACAAATACATAACTGTTATAATTAAGGTGATGTGTAATAGACTCGAATTTGCGATGTATTTTGGCAGTCATTTTTGCTCCCACGTAACTAATATGATAGAGAATAACTTCCATTTTATTCAACGTTCATATTTTATCTCGTGCTTCTATTGAAATACTCAGTTTTGTTACAAGCCTTTTCTGTTCCATTACGTTAACAGGCTAAATATTATGCTATTTTCTTTTAATACAATAATAAAACCTATTTTGAATAGACGTACAACCTTTCGGCAGACACGTGTAGGCTTTTTTGTGAAAAAGTTTTTATGTTGAGTTTGCTTAAAACGGGTCGCAAGGTGGAATAACGTACTTACTCGTATTGGAGAATACGCGTTGCAATGTTGGTAAATGGTATCGAGCAATCTATTCCAAGCCCAATGGTATTGTGTTATACATTATACTCGTACAGAGTGAGTTTCTCAAGTGGGCGTGGATGGCCGAATCCGAAATTATGAGGAATAGAGAAAAATACTGAAAGGAGTCACAAGCCCGATTTTGATAAAAACTAAAACTGCTACTACTTGGGTTTTTGATAAATCAGTATTCCTAGCGAGGAATCGAATCTGATGATTTGGAAAAAAATAACACATGCTGTATTATTACACCATTTCATAATGTTGCTAATAAGGATCAAATCCTGGGAAGTATTTTTCGCTTTTCTTATGGACTATTATTAGGGCAGTATATTTATTGACTTTACCAACTACAAAAAAGGTACCTATTTAAAGAAAAACCGTAAATCGATGTCTACAATCAAAATATCGACGTCGGGATGCTTCGATGCGCGCATATTACGACGGCATAATATGTAAAATAATTTAAAGCTAAATAAATCCGAATAATGCATAAAAATATTTGGGCTTTCCGTAATTTTCGTGTTTTATTAAATGTAAATTACACGTGTTACATAGTAACCACATGCGGATGTGCGCAGTTGACGATTTTTATTACCGAACAAATTGGCTGACCACTTTTTGTTGTTCAATTAGTTGCAAATAAAAGGTGCATTCAAACACAAGGGGTGATCGTTAGTGATTTTAAAATGCCAATGGCGCTGTCACGAGAATTTGCATGTATAATTTGAGATGTCGCGGCGCTGTTTAACTGTACTATTCAATTTTAGCCCGCTATTGCCGCAAATCGCTGGAGGAGGTTCATTCATATGTGCCGTCTTGGGGAATGTATAGGGGAATATAGGTATTTAGGTTATGTAGCGATCTTTTAAAGTATTAAGCACTAGGTAATTCTATTTACTCGACTGCCTCGGTGGCGTAGTTGTGCTACGGTACGATAACAAAGCTGAGGTCGAATCCCGGGTCGGGCAAAGTGATATTGAATTTTTCTATTCAGTATAAGCCCGGAGTTAGGAATTTGTACCCGATTTGGCGATACGCTCGCCCCCTATCACATCGTGGGCCGAAATATACAAGGCGAAATGTGGGTGTCCTGGTGGCGCCTCTGCCTACCCCTTATGGGATGAAGGCGTGAGTTTTTGTATGTATGTAATTCTATGTAAACAATGCATCTGCTTGAATGTGCAGTGCTGAGTCAGAAAATATAAATTATTCGTTTTTTAAATTAACTTATATATTGTTGCTGACGTGACTGATAGTTACGACAAGTTATTGCACATAAAACTCGGTCTTACAGAATCAGTGCAAAACTTACTCAAATATCATGTTTTCAGATGTTAAGTTAAATGACAGGAACAATAAAGAAAACTATCTTTAAAAAACCCTATACGTTTATACGTGACAGCTGACACTGTGACGTCAGACGAGTAACACAAAATGGCCGCTCAAAGGGTTGTCTTGTAACAAAAGCAGAGAAAATTTTAATATATGAAATACTTGTGTTTCTGATTTCTGTTATATGTGACCTCAAACCTTCAAAGAGCAAAAAGAAAATGGTCCGGTGACTCGCAGTTTTGCTTTGGTATTTTTATTTAATTTAGACACAATAAAGTGGCCATAACTTCGAATCAATTACCAAAATCATTTCCGGCATTTATTACCATGAATATCATAGTGAGCAAGAGCCTACATTTAATTTATTAAAATCTTATTTTCTTAGTGAAACAATAAAATCAACATAATATTAGTAAAAAATTACACAAAATAAGGTTAAGTAGTTATAAGTACCCGCATGTATTATATATTATACCCGCATACATTTTATCCTTAACACGTAAAGTCTTTACTGTCTCGTCCCGTGTATCGTGTCGGATACGTCACGCAGAGGTCTAATCAGCCGCCGCCTCTACGCGGTCTGTCGCCGGGATTTTTCGGGCGCCACGTTGCCGCAGCAATTTAGCTAATTGCAATACATTTTCACTTCATTTTATTCGCATGGTGTTATAACATTCCTTTTCGGGCAGCCGCGTTAAAAGGGATCAAAGGCTTTATCATCCTCAGATGGTTTTTGACTTTTTGAGCTGTGTTTTAATTATGAAACGGTTGTGGTTTAATTAGAGGATTTTTAATTGATGTAGTAGCGTATACAAACTGAGAGGTTACTGGATCGAATCTTAGTTCGGCAAAACTACGTGGAGTATTTCTTTTATTGAAATTAATTTCAATCGACTTAAAAAAAGGAGGAGGTTCTCAATTCGACTATTTTCTTCTACTACTTCTCTTAACTTTGTACTACGTGACCCGATTTCGATTATATATTTTTTAAAAGTACTGCTCAGAGGTAAAATTACTTCTTTTAAGGTTGCTACCTTAAAGCTGTAATGCTTTACAGCCTATTATTATTATTTGTCTTAGCAGCGTTACTAATTAATTCTTTTTAGTACTAATAACATTCAAGTATTATATATTTACCCTTCGAAATCCAAAGGATTAGCGGGTTTTCTTCGTACATTTTTTCATCATCATCAGTTGAAGGAGTCAACTCATCAAGTGTTCCAACGTCATTGGTTGAAACCAATTAATAAACAACTTCAGATTTAGGTTTAATTTACGATTATACAATCCGATTTATGCCATTCGAAAAAAAAAGTGATTTTAATTGAAACAACTCGGCCGAACCCAGGACCTCATTATCCAAAGTCCACCCATACACGCGCTAAATCAACAAGGCGACGTTACCAGCTTTCATATTAAAATTGAACATTAATTTAAGGCAAACATTTTGGTTATTCATTTACGATATTGAATAATTAAAACTCAGTGAAAGAGCAACTTGTTTACGGGCTGGTGTAGTCTTTTTGCAAATAAATGTGGTAATTAAATATTCAATTACAGCATAGTTTGATATTAAAATACGCGGGCTTAATAATGGTCGATTCGGTGGGATTAGCGTGTAGTATTTATTGTAGGTTTAGCTGTGCACAATGGTTTGAATGTGCATTAGTGGATTCTGAATAACTATTATAAAGTCTATTATAAAATGTGCAGTAGCCAATTTAGTAGTGCATCGGTTTGGCGAAAATCAGAGTTTAAACTTTGGATTCCAAAGTATACGTTTGGCATTCCGAAGTTACATGTATATTCGTAGTTTATTAACGCCCACTTCATGGTGAAGGAAAACGTCACAAATAAATCTATTTATTTAAATAACATGTTCATAAGATATCCAAGGTGATTAAAGTCCACTACTCCAAATAGAGCAAGCGTGGTAGACTGAGGCCTAACCTCGCTATATGTCAGTCAAACGCAGCAGTGACATATACAGGCAGAATAATTTTATACGAAACGTGACAACACAAAACTTTACCGGCGTAAAAATTTCCATACAAACATATCTACCATAAAACCAATTTTAAATATTGCCCATCAATTACTCGGCTGAAAAATGCCGGCGTACCATCGTACGTTTCGCGATGACAACAATTCAATTACGCATTCCCTGTACAGCGATGTGCTATGCCCTGTCACTCCCGAATTTATAATTAGCGTGTCGGATAGGCCAAAAGTAAGAGCAACTGTGCTGTAATTATTTAGCTTCAGAAGTTTGCCTGTTGTAAGTTTGGTAAAAATTTTGTTTACATCTTCATTAAGTTCATATGATTGTAATATGGATATCGGGTGTTTTAGAGGATTGTTAGAATAATATTAATAATATTTATATGTAGGTTATCTAAAGTTTTAATATGTCACGTATTTCTATGTAGTTCTACAATAATTAAGATATGTGCTAATTCGTTTTTTAGCGCAACATCAAACATTAAGCTTTGACCTCATTCGTTCTTTATGTATTGTTTTATTTTACGATTCATTTCTTGAACTCTCTACTGTTATGGTAAAATCGTTTTATGATTATCAAGGACGTTGACTTCACACTAAGCGCGTGCGGATTATTCGCACATGTACCTAATGAGCGGAAATTGAACAAAAACATGTACCCATTCAAACAATAACAATTTTAAATAATATATTAGGAAGGATTATTATTTCAATTTAAGTATATTGAGCATTCGAAAAGGTTAAGGTAAGGTTCACATTGTTAAAAGATATGAAGTATTATTAATTATAAAGATTATTTAAAGATTATGGTTAACATTAGCTAAAGTGTAACTCGGTGTTTAATGAAAATGTAAGTAATCATAACAAAGTAGGCATTTGAAGTCTATCAATTCGTTGTGAAGATCCTTTTAACGAGCAACCGAGTCACCAAATATTAAGTTATTGTCATTGCTTATAAATATCTACAAATATGGAGCGTAGGTGTGTTGCGGGTGTATCAATATGAAAAAGCAAAGTCAAGGAAAAACGGCTGGGAGGCTGAAAGGAGTTATTGGCCTCCAGCGATCACTCATCGAAATACGACAGCAAAGCCGTCGTTTGACGTCGATTTTTGGTCAGATTAACTAGAATAAATTGATGGTTTCTTAGATTTACGCGAATGTTACACATTGAAATAAAACTATTTTTTACGGATTTTATCGCTGATTTGGTTTCTACTAGTTAAATTGTAACAGTGAGCAGATGACTAATACCTCAGTCCGCCCCGTGACCACGAAAGCTGTAAAGCAATCGAAACGTCGGCAAGTTAAAAAAAGTAAAAATTTAACCAAATCCGCGATAAAATCCGTAAAAGATAGATTTATTTCATACATACATAAACTCACGCCTTTATCCCAGAAGGGGAGGAGCAGAGGCGCCACCAGGACACCCACATTTCGCCTTGTATGTTCCGTCCCATGATGTGATAGGGGGCGAGCCTATCGCCATATCAGGCACAAATTCCTGACTCCGGGCTGATAATGAATAGAAAATCCAATATCACTTTGCCCGACCCGGGATTCGAACCCGAGACCTCAGCTTTGCAGTCGTATCGTAGTACAACTACGCCACCGAGGCAGTCACGCCACCGAGGCAGACTTAGGCAGGCAGGCAGATTTATTTCAATAGAATAAATTAAATTACTTTGCTCGAATTCTGTAAAATGAAGTGTGTCATCAATTCCGGCACTAATAGAATCCCGATGAAACGTCACAGGATTGCCTTTCACCGGTTCCTAGTATCGAACGTTTTGTAATGAATGCAGGTAGGCTTTCACCTCTAAACGGTTTGTATTCAATACTATTATACGGATTTCATGTCGAACCAATAGCCAAGCCATTGAGTAAGTTGGTACATTGCATTTCCAACAGTAAGTATACAGATAGTTTTATTCTCAGTATGGAAAATTAATCAGGTTTCTCATGTTTTCGCAGTCGCCTTCACGTTTACAGAATCGCGAAGCTTTGATGACAAAAAAATACTGAGCCAATAGCAAAGTTATCTATCCAAGGAGGGGATTGAAAGGTTTCTGATAATCAAATGAAATGCCACAGCAAACCGAAGTTGTTACTTCACGAGAAACTGCTCATTAATTCAATAACAAATATGTTTAAATATATATTTATTAGAATAGATAGAATTGTTATCCAAATTTATTGTTCATTCCTTATCTTATTAACTACATGTCACAAAAATTAATAAATTCTACTTCAATAGGCTTAGCTAGCACCTGTGCAATTAATTCAACGATCGTGTAGGTCCTAGCTTCCTTCCTTCCTTTGGTTTCTTGGTGCCAAGAGCTTCAGCCTCTCGTATTGTGTCAGGCAGGACGTCTTCTGACGTGTCAGGCATCATCATGATCACCAGCCCCGTGATTAGAGACAGACTGCCGATGATGAGTGACGGTAGACCTGACCAGAATTGAATCTGTAAGGAGAAATAGCATTTTGTTAGACACAATCGTAAGTGCGTGGTGGTTTGTTGTTAAAGGACCAAACGCGGTTGCCAACATATTTACTGTGGGCGCAGGTTGGAATCCCAGGGCCCACCTATGACTTTTCGGAGTCATGTGTGTATTGACTGTC
Source organism: Deilephila porcellus (assembly GCA_905220455.2). NCBI lineage: Eukaryota > Metazoa > Arthropoda > Insecta > Lepidoptera > Sphingidae > Deilephila > Deilephila porcellus. The sequence goes on along the minus strand of LR999977.1, from coordinate 14,742,889 downwards.
AATCTCCACCCATGATGACGGTGAAGGAAAACACCGTGAGGACACCTGCATACCATAGCGATTCGTACTAATTTCTATGGTATGTAAAGTCCGCCAAGACGCACTAGGCCAGCGTGGTGGACTATAGGGCCTAATAACTCTTAATCGTATTCTCGATTGTAGCTGAAGCCCGTGCCCTGCAGTAAGACGAATATGGGCTGATACAGATACAGAATCATAAGGTAATGTACTATTAGGCAGATATTGACCGACTTAAGAAGTCAAGAGACTTGTCTGTTCGGAGTTGTTAAAATCGTCAAGTGGACGAGACAATTGCGCCCGATTTTGTACTATTTCGATTTATTAGCAGTGGTACAGCTTAATATATTTCCTCCTCTCTACATTCTCTTAACTTTGATGACATATTTACATAAATACATGAAATCACGCCTATGTCCTCTTGGGGTCGGCAGAGACTATTTAGCGCCAAGTGCTACTGTCCATTCATACCTCTTAGATGCAAGTAATAAAAATATAAAATAGAATGGATTCGGAAAACTTACCAACAAAGGCGTCTGCGGTGCTATGATAGACCCAAGCCGTCCGATGGACGAGCAGAGGGCATGCATGGTGTTGCGTGTGTACGTTGGAAATAACTCTGATGTGTATAAGTAAACTGTAGCGAATGATATCGCTGATGTGAATTTACCCATCAGGAACAATGTTATCGATATTTGTGGGTATCCTGAAATCACAAGCATATATTTCAATTTAACTATTAAATCAAATATTATTATGGTTACCGTAATCTAACATGATCTACTTAGTTTTAATAATAGAGTAAATCATTGATGAGGCTTTACTACATTAATTTAAATTAAAATCCTTTTGGTGAATTAGTGCGTGGTGGCCTGTTGGTAACGGACTAGACGCGGCTGCCTACATGTTCACGGTGGTCGCGGGTTCAAATCCCAGGGCACACCTCTGACTTTTCGGAGTTATGTGTGTATTGATAGTTAGTTATAGTGAGGAAACCTGCATACCGTAGCGATTTTAAAAGAATTTCTACGGTATGTAAGTCCGCCAACCCGCACTAGGCCAGCGTGGTGGACTATATGGCCTAACCACTCTCAATCGATTCTCTCGATTGTAGAGTAGGCCCGTGCCCTGCAGTGGGACGTATATGGGCTGATATAGATATAGATAGATTGGTGAATAGAAATTTATGATATTGTTAGTTATTTAAATTGATTTAAGCTTCTCAATGATTACTTATATAAATTGGTTGAACATAACAATTTCATGGTAACACAATTACGAATTACCTTTTGGTATAAAAGACTGCACCACACAAAACATTCCTGTCAGCAAAAACGAGAATATTAATGGCTTCTTTCTCTTAAACCTGATCAGAATGAACACCAACAGCACACTCGCCGGTAAATCCGAGAGCGCAGTCAACGCATAGTTCAAGTGCTTGCTCCCTTCCAACGATACTGAGTTGATCAGCAAAGCGTACTTGTTGAAACTTGAGGTGATCCACATGCAAGCACACGCTAGGAATCTTAACAACAGTTTTCTAGAACTCATCGTCATCTTCATCAAAGATATCAGGTTGGTACTCCCGGCACTTCTCTGGCAATCTATGCTGTCTAGCGTCGCTTCATCAATATTGACCTTACTGATTTTCGCACCTTTTCGAAGTATGTCTTTAGCTTCTTCTTTCCTGCCTTTTATTAGGAGCCAACGAACGCTCTCGTCAAGGAAGAATGCGTGTAGTATGTACAGGAGTCCTGGCGCGTAGATTACTCTTAAAAAGTATCTCCAGTAGGGGATTAGCCAGGCTATTAGTGCCATAAGCCCTCCGGCCACTGCCATACTGCCTATCATTAGAGGTGCGAATAGAACACGGTTTTCTTTAGTCACCATTTCTACTCCTGAAATTAATATATTTAAGTAATAAATATCTTAACAATTTACTTGTTATTTCAGTAAAGCAACAGTCTCTTAAATGTATGCACATAATTATTATTCTAGTTTCATCATAGAATATGACCAAACGTTGAAAATAATTAAATCAATCATAAGAAGACCACCAGTTGTCGACTTAAAGCGTATGAACCTCAACACATAAGCAAAGTCTGTTGATAGATCACAGAGCGATGTTTCTGTTCTCAGAGAAGCTAATGGATTTTAGAAATAAGTGAAGACCAGGCATACTAGATGAAACTAAATAGGGGGACGGATTTTGGCACGTATCGACATAAAATTAAGTAGAACGAACCAATGAATACGAAAAAAGCTTCTGAAAATGTCCACTTCATCTAATGGGCTTTAAGTACCGTTTGAATTGAAAATATTATTGAATTTGTAGAATCCCCATTTATCGAATTACGCATTAACACGACCAGCCAAATTGACCTTGTCTACAGACGAAATAAATAAAATGAGCGAGTATTTCTCTTGAATCTAATATTAAGCGGATTACTAAAACCCTGGATTCATATAAATTTTATAGAATTTGAGGGCAAAGTCATAATTGAACCTTTTTAATAAAAGTTATGTCCATCCTTACCTTCCATTTAGATATCAGTTAATAAGTACCTACGTTTAATGGTCATACATTTCAAATTGTACGTATTAAAATATAGTGTTTTTTTATATTCGTTATATATACATAACTAATTTCATTATATAAATATACTGTTGTTAAATTTACCATAACCAGTCGAGTTATTATAACGTACCTAGCATATAATTTGATGAATAAGAATCTCCTAACAAGGCTTCTATCAGCTCCAACGCGATGTAGACCCAGTAAGACACCGTTATACTCCTGGCTAAGCCCATCACAGCTCCCATCAGTCCAGTAAACACTACCAGTTTCTTACGACCTAATCTGAAAAGTAATACGAGTATTATGAATATTGAAGAAACTTCACTTAATACAAACAAATAGACACACAGATCTGATCTTACAGTAGGATACCGTATGAGGTGTTACCATGGGATTCATAAAATAAGGGACAAGTTTTGATTTAACTTGGGTTAAAGATAAGTTACAAATTGGATGATCTTAGCACTGGATTTGCATTAAATACATTCCCTGCTCTCAATGCTAGCTTACTGGAGTTGAAGTTGCTGGGGTAAGTGCGAGATAAATATAGTATAACTCCTCATAAACTCTTCTTTAATACTCAATTATAAAGCAGTTTTTGTTCTGAATAAATCCCATTTAAATGCTAGTACAAACTTAGTCTTTTTCCCAATCTGGCTAGCCGTTTTGCATTTAAAGCGAATATATGCAAGACCCCGCCGCTCAGAAAACTTGTTAGTGTTGCAATTAAATAACTAAAACCTAACTTTGAAATATGCTAATTAAACTTGCTTTTCGCATAAACATATTATTCTGTAAGGTTAGTTATTTATTTACTAAGAACCTTTAGAATACCATCAGTAATAATATTACATTTATTATTTACTAACCTAAAGTAAAACTTTCTACTATTTTTTTATCTCTTTATTTATCGATTTCCTAAGTCCAGCACCACAGCTGCGTTACATTACATACATATAGTAGCTATTATCTTTAATTGTATTTGTTTTGAGGTGTATCTGAGATTATTGGTATATTTTGCCTACTTTCATAGTCTATAAGTCAAAAGCGAGCTATAAGATCAATTTATTCGCTAGGGTCCAGATATTCTCTTAGAGAAAAATTTAAAGAAATAAATATAATGACAGTGGCATCACAATATATTTTTGTAAATTTAATGTATGTCCATAAAAATAAAGAAAACTTTCGAAAGTTTAGCGATATTCACAATAAAAATACTAGAAATAAGAACAATCTAGCTACTCATAAGACCAGACTCCACAGGATCAGCAAGTCTTTTAAGGGTTACTGTATACACTTTTATAACAAAGTTCCCACTCATATTAAAGCCTTAAGTATTGAAAAATTCAAAGTTACTATCAAGCAAAAATTATGCAATAAAGCTTATTATAAAATTTCAGAATATCTAGATGATAATAAGGCTTGGGAATAATATAGTATAAAATTAATTAAATATATAGTATCTTGGAGCGGAAGTATTAGTGTGCTCTGTATAATTTAATTTATATTAAGTAACTTAAACTATTTTGTTTTGCTTTGTAAGCGAATTGGATAAGTCATGCTCGCTTAAAAGTCTGTGCTTGCGGTGGCGTCGTGTGCCGGGTCGGTCACTTCCCTGTAGCATGGTTGAGGAGGCCGATGGCTGGCACATGCGTCATACTCGTGAACGGGTGCTGCTTGTGTGGACTGGTCTGTCCGATTTGCTTACTTTGTAATTGATAAATGGATTACTTAACGCTTTTATAATTATTTATTGCGTTGGGAAAACAGAGTATACTGATTCTTCGTTATGGGTTACCTACTTCGTTTCGTTTCTTTCAGCCATATTAAATATAAAGTAAACTTATTCGTATTAAAAAAATATCCTACTTGCAAATCATAACAAGTTATTAATGAACTGCTCTGATTTGAACCAACTTGTAATTTTTGTAATAATCACTACATTGTAAACTGGTTTTTAAAAGAGCAACACTAGAGTTTCTTGCCCGTTCTTCTCTAGTGAAAACCGCTTTCCGAACCGGGTGGTAGTTCAAAAAATGACTGAATCTAAACAATGTTGAACATTTTAATGGATTCAATAAATTATTTTCATTTTCATTCATTTCATAATGTAGGGCTGGTAGTATAAAATAATGTCAATGTTAAAAAGTTAGGTCGTTAGCTTTTTTTGATGGCAAATGTTGAAAAGAGCTAATTTCCACGGAAACTTACTTATCAGACACAGGTCCTAATAGGAGCAGTCCCATCATGTAGCCCAAAACATGGACGGTTCCGACCAGTGTTCGCTTCCAGTCTTGACATCCAAGGTTAAACTAAAAAATAAAATTACATTATACGAGCCGGAAATTACACAATAACATCTTTTCAGGCAAACGACATCAATATATATACAGGGTATATCAAGACCGCGACTGAAAACGAAGCCAGGTGGTAGAATTAGTGACTTCACACACAATGCAACGAACAATTTCGCAAAAAAAATCGTCAACTATTTTTTGGTAATTTTTTACTTATCGTCGTATTTGGGTGATAAATACATAGTTTTCCTAAAATAATGATGTAGGTACACCCTTTTATTTTTTAAGACGCAATGGGACGATAGGGTTTGCATTACTATTTTCGCAATAACTAGGTATTTACTACTCAAACACAAGGATTTTTAAAAATATTATGCAAAAAATATCTGTCGCTTATTTTGCGAAATTTTTATTTGCATTGTGTCTGTAACCAGTAAAACTACCAGCCGGCTTCGTTTTCGGTCGCAGTCTTGATATACCCGGTATATAATATATATTTTAATTCCTAATATGAATTGTGAATATACGAGTATATAGCGCTTACAAAATTTATTGTTTAACAATTGGCATTTTCATAAACAAATGAGATGTGGTTTGTACTTAATTTTGACTTTGAGAAAAAAAAAAGTTTATGATTACGAGTATTTACTCTGAGGCTACGCTCTGAGGAATGTTTCAATGTCAGAGTTTAATTAATGTTTGTAAAACCTTGTTATGATTCTTATTTTCTTTTAATAACATAATTGTTATTTTACCTTTTATATTCATAAAATGCCAAATATACTTTTATTGTGTCAATAAACTGTTCTTTCTTTTTTCTTTAACTATATCCGCACTTATTCATGCTAAGATAATAGACGCGAATTGAAATCTTTGTGTTTGTCTCCTTTTTACTCATAAATTACTAAACTTATAGTAATAAAATAGTGTAAAACAGGAGCTAGGCTGAAACTCTCAACCTAAATTATTCCATAGCCTGGGTAAGTGTGGAATAAGGGCAGTGTAATAGACAGGGAGAAGTATCTATACTCACATTAGCAACAAAACTATAAGGTTCCTCATACTCCCATTCATTGCAATCCACGACACTCGAGGTATTAATATTGCCAACAGAACATTCTCCTTTCACATCTATGAGTTGGTATTTGCGACATTTGTCTATATTCTGGGTGATGTTCAGAAAGGCTTCAGTGACTCCATGGCTTTTCTCACATTCATATTTACATCTGCAATCGTAAAACAAAATTTATTAAATGCAGTTCTCGGAAAGCCTAAATGTATGTATTTTGTTGGGTATAAGTGGACCTAGAAGTTCGTAATCAGGCGTAAGATTGTCTTAAATAACGTAAATGAATTCTGTGAAAGGATTTCAATAAATTTATCCTCTAAGTGTACGGTGTTAAATAGCGCATGAATGTTTGTGAGATTTGTATAGTTTTTGAAAATACCATTAAAATTGTGTTAACGCTTTCCTGACCTCTTTGGTTTTAAATTCTCTTGAATATCCATAACCCTGTTTTGAATTGTTGTTTCAGGAGATAATTATTATAATTACATCAAGTTAGGCTATCGTTAATGAGTTCGCTATACTCATTTGCCCCTTCTGTTGTTAAATAAGTAAGTAGTAGGTAAAGCAGCGCACAGATAAATAGTATTGCTTCTGTTTAATTAAGGATATTGTTATTTTAAATATATTGCATGGTCGGTTCTATCGAGCCCTTCATAGGCCTGATGTGGACCGACTAGGTCCACCAAGTCCAAGGACGGTCCTGTTGACATCTGTCGGGCATGCCACCATAGAAACCATAGAAACAACCTAGTGCAAGTTGCTCTTACCAGTTTGTGTCCCAACCAGTTTTCTCATGCAACGCTGTACTGTATTCCTCTTTAAGGCCGAAAAGGACAAAATGTTAAAATATTTAGAATTGGCACACAAGGTTACAGACATGTGGGATGTCGACTCAATACTTATTTCTTAGATTTACGCGAATGTTACACATTGAAATAAAACTATTTTTTACGGATTTTATCGCGATTTGGTCACGGGGCGGACCACGAAAGCTGTAAAGTAATCGAAACGTCGGGAAGTTAAAAAATGTAAAAATTAAACCAAATCGCGATAAAATCCGTAAAAAATAGTTTTATTTCAATACTTATTGTCCCGATTGTTGTTTCTGTCCAGGCCATGGGTTAATACCAAAGAGCCTCGACCAACACCTACAGAAGCTCTCAATGGGCCGTTAGGTCCAGAGCCAGTAAAAATAGCCAGTAAATATATTCAGGCAGTATTGCTTGACACGGCACGTATTGTGAGGAAATTCCTCACTTTGGGCTCCTAACCACCGGTGGCATGGGTCACAAGCCTCGCTATTATTATGTGAAACTCTATATTTATATTTTTATATGTATTTCGATTTTTATTATATATTCTACTTGCTTTATACTGGCCTTTAAATGTACATATTTTGGAATTTATATTTTCGAAATAAAGATAAATTTGTCTTCTACGTTGAGCATTTTCGTTGGCTTCGCTAACTGGGCTATGATAACTTATTATCCTGGGCTAACTGTCTCTACTGGGACATAAATAAATGTTTCATACTTATTCATAATTATCATCCTAATTTCATCATTTTTAAGCTGTTCTTATAATTTCTGACACAGCCTAATGAATGTTGCGGTTATTAAATAACAATAAATAAGACTAACAGATTAACACGAACTGAGAGGCACACCGCACAGATGTTTTTCAAAATCCTAATTTTGCGTTTCCTTCACATTCTATACCGGGTATATCAAAATCGCGACCAAGCGACCACACCGAGCGACACCAATAACGGAGCCAGGGGTATTTTTTAAAAATATCGTTTTTAGGTGGTAAATACTTAGTTTTTGCGAAAATAGTAATTTAAACCCTTACATATCGTTGTGTCTGAAGTCACTAATACTACCACCTGGCTTCGTTTTCAGTCGCTGTCTTGATATACCCTGTATATTATTGGAAATATCTCCATGTCGGGTTTTCTCCATGTTGGTTTCTATAACCCTTAATGTGCATGTTATTTGATTAGCTCTAGGAAACATAAATTAATAAAATCTCATACCTGTACTCCACATTGACAGCAGCAAACACGTAATTCATGCAATAGAAAGCATTGGCCATGCTCGAAAATATTAGAAACGGCATTAGTTTCAAATAAAAAGGTCCTAGCGGTCGGAATTTCGACAAAATCTTCTCCAAAACAAAATCGTCACCCACTGCCTTCTTGATAAACACTTCTTCGTTTTTCTTTGAAGCCATTTTTGTATAAATAATTTGTATGAATGCTTAAAAGGATTCTGGTGGTAGCGACGCTAGCGGTCGCGCGCCTTGCCAGCGACGCCTCAGAATTATTCTGAGCGCCACAGCTATAGATATTCTACAAGAAGCGTTAATATTTCGTATTTTATTTTGACTGGTGAATGATAAAAATAAATAAATGGAAAGTAAGGAAATGTGTAAATTAATTCATTTGTTTAATTCCGCACTGTATATTTTTATGGTGCAGGTCGGTATTCATTTTAAGTTATTGTAATATTATAATATTCCCTATTTGGAAAAAAGTGACTGAATATAAATTTTGTATGAAATTTCATGGGTTCAATAAAATATTTTCATTTCATTTATATAATATTATATTCATAAAATATTATATCTTTTATGCCACATCTGCCTATAAAGATAAATATAAATCTGGGCTGATATAGATATATAGATAGATAGATGCCACATTTATACAGCATAGTTGTAGATGTTTTTAAATGTTGTTATTTTTTTTGGGCGGTACATTTAGGTATAGTCCAGTCAATGTAGACATACAAGTGTTCACTTACACGTGGTCCATCACGAGCAGGGTTTACTTTAGGTATTGCCCTTATTCCTCGTGTTGTTTTTTCTTAGCGCAAGCAATTGAACTCTTTCGAGTTTATTTTTTACGACACTGCACATATGACAGCCTCTGTGGCGCAGTTGGTTCGACGCCGGCTGTGAAATGCATGGCCGCGGGTTGGATACACCGAGACAATCATTTGTGTGACCAATGCTTATGTTTTATTTTGAGAATCGAACTCTGAATGTCACGGCTCACAAACTATATCCTTTACTATTAGACTTAGGTGATAGTCGCCTAGACTGAAACATTCTTTTGCATTTATATAATTCTACCATTGTTATGTCTTTCTCACAGTATTTATAATTATGTGAGAAAAACATTAATGTGTTATTTTTTGCAATGAATGTTTACCTCATGTTCTGTAAAATGTAACATGTTTAGCTTGGTCGTGAAATAGGCGGAGCCTGAAATCCTCTTACCCCCTTTGAAGTTTTTTTTATCTATTTTTAATCCTTGGTTTTCATTTGGTTGAACCTGATGGTTAGGTATCCACTGATATGAATGTATACAATGACCGCTTTGTGGGCGGAAAAAAACCTTGAGCTTGATATAAAAATAAATTAAAAGAAAATAATGAATTCTTTTTATTCATCTTAATTAAACAGCCTCCGTGGCGCAGTTGGTTAGATGCCGGCTGTGAAACGAGAGGCCGCGGGTTCGATCCCCGCACCGAAACAAATATTTGTGTGAACCACAGGTATTTGTTTCGGGTCTGGGTGTTTGTGAGACCGAAAAGTCTCTCGTAGTTTCTGATACCCACGACACAAGACTCGATCTTAGTGTGGGGTCAGGACTATGTATGTGACTGTTGGGTGTATTTATTTATTTATTATATATTTAAACATAGTCATAGCTATGTAACTTTTTACATTGGTAACTATTCAGATAGCAAGAGTAATTTATGAGTAACAAATGTACATGATACGATATTGCATAAATTAATAATTAATTATACATATCGGCAGTTGTACTACGGTATGATTGCAAAGCTGAAGTCTTGGGTTTGAATCCCGGATCGGGCAAAGTGATATTGGATTTTTCTATTCAGTATCAGCCCGGAGACAGGAATTTGTGCCTGATATGGCGATAGGCTTGCCCCTATCACATCGTGGGACGGAAAATACAAGGAGAAATGTAGGTGTTTTGGTTGCTAATAGGGGAACCTCTGCCTACCCCTTCCGGGAAAAAGGCGGGAGTTCATACATAAACTCACGTATGTACATATTTTTTTAACATTAAAATTCCATTGCAGTCACGTTTTTAATTGTTTTATTTATTGTGTCAGATACACAGTGCAAATATTGTTTATAAGTAGGTCATTTTTTGGAAGTATTTTATACTGCATTGAATTTCATCTATACATTTTTAAACATGATTTTCTGTGTTACGTTTTGAGTGGTTTTTCTACGCCCATCTCTCACGTTCTAGGTAACAATCTAGCATAGTCAACTGTATAGAATATGTCTTTGCCACGTTATGTGTTATTGAGTTACAAGTTTTTTTATACTTTTTCGACAAAGGAACTATTAATTAAAGTAATGATGGCGGTTTTATCGCTTAACGCAATCTCTTACAAACAATTAGGGGATGGATATGGGGAGAGGGCGTTATTTAAATTTAAATAATTTTTATTAAAGCTTAGTACAAGTAGCATTGACATTCGGCGATGATTTCATTGCCAGCTTAGTGCCAATTGCTTCTGCCTGGCGAACTGTGTCTGGTAGGATGTCCTCTGAGGTATCTGGCATTGCCATGACTATCAGGCTTGTTAGTATTGACAGACTGCCGACTACCAGGAATGGCAGTCCCGACCAGTAGCGCATCTAAAACAAGGTAATACTATCAACTGACAATACAACAGCGAAGTTTTCATCCTTATTACTGCTGAATATTACAGGCCTGCTCTGCTCTATAAAATGTGATTTATACAATGTGTATTTTTTTAATTCTTCAGAGGTTTTAGTTTATTTATTTTCCTGAGCAATTAGAAATCTGTCTAGTAGCTGGTTGAAAACCATAAGCAAATCTTTCTGCAACACACAGTACTGTACACAAAAGTATTGCGCTAACACCAAGAATGTTTGCAATAAACGCAGGTAGTAGAAGAATTTTCAATAATAATATAATATAACAAACCAATAACGGAGTCTGCGGTGCCAGCAATGATGCTATTCTTCCAAAAGACGAGCATAGTGCGTGCATAGTGTTTCTGGTGTATGTTGGAAACAGTTCTGAAGTGTAGAGGTATACTGTTGCGTAGGATATCGTCGCCATGAATTTACCGATGAGAAATAATGATGTGGACAACCATAAGTTTCCTGGAAAATCAATCCAACATGAAGATCCACAGACCACAATTAGGTTTGATGGAAAATTTAATATAATTGTTTCAAGCTTCTGTTTTATAATTCTGATGTTGTTTTACTTCTTATTTGACGCCATATTTAAATTAATTATTTTTAATACTTTTTGTATATTTAAGGAATTTATACAATTGTAAATTTCGTCATTTTTTATTAAATATTCACAAGGTAATTAGTCTTATTTTGTTGTTATTAGTTCAGACAGGTATAATTACAAGATTTCATATTAATTACCTTTGGGAACAAAAGACTGTCCTATACAAAACACTCCGGTGAAAACAAAAGAAAATATTAGAGGTATTTTTCTTTTGAATTTCTTTAGTATGTACGCTAAAGCTACGCTCGCGGGCAGTTCGGAGAATGTCGTCAAACCGAAGTTCAGATATTTGTTCCCTTCTAATTCCACTGAGTTAATCAATAACACGTATTTATTGAAAATCGCAGTTACCCACATACAAGCACAGGCTACAAACCGCAGCCAGATTTTCTTAGAGCTGAATGTGCTTTTGAGTGAAGCTATCATGTTGTTTTTCGCAGCATCCCCTTCACACTCGAGGCTTATTGTATCACTGTTTATGTTAACTTTATTTATCTTTGCTGCGTTGGCTATCACAGTCTTAGCTTCTTCTTTCTTCCCCTTTATGAGAAGCCATCTTACGCTTTCGTCTAAGAAGTATATATACAATAAGAAGAGTAAAGAAGGAGTGTATATGGCCCAGAGAAAGTGTCTCCAATAAGGTAGGGACCAGGCAATAAGGGCCATCAGTATACCAGCAAGAGATATGCTTGCAGTCATCATTGTGATGAACGAAACCCGATTCTCTTTTGTTACCATTTCCACACCTGAAATATGACGTCACAGTATATTAACATCAATGATTGTAGTAATTTTATGATATATTTCATTGTTTAAATTTCTCTTGAAATAACAATTCTCTTGATTATTAAATATCCAATAGGTGACTAACATTTTATTTTACTTATGAATAACACTTAGTATATTATTAGCAATCTATTTCTAGAATATTTGTAGTTGTCAACATAAAATATAATAGTACTAGCGGCCCATCCCAGCTTCGCCTGGGTGCATATATCTTTTGATTCCACTCCACATCAGATAGATGTTATTTTTCGTACAAACTCTTGTATACCTAAACCTTTTGAAACCTAAACTCGACGTAGCTATTCTACTGTCCCTTTTTCTTCAAACTTTGACCTGTCCGCCTCAATACCGTCCCGTCCCGTCTTTCAAGTCACTGATCCGTCCCGTTCTTTCTCTTCGTTATCCATCCGGTCTCATCCCGTGCCTTTACATTTCGTCCTATCCCATCAAATGAAATCTGTCAACTATCCCAGTTCTATACCGTCCCTCTTACTCAATTCTATCCCATCTCTCTAATAATAGTGTGCCTTACAATTTTTTGACATTAATACTTCAGCGATTGCGGATTAGCAAAATCGGATCAGTAATACGGGTGCTCCAGCAATTTTAGTTTCCATACAATATGTCATCCCTTATTTCACCTGCATAATGTTCTTTTCCAAAATTGTCACAGTTCTCAGGGATGTTATACCTTTCTAATGGTGAAAGAATTTTTAAAATCGATTTAGTAGTTCCGGAGATTATGATAATGTGTGATTTTAAATGATACTCGCAGGTGAAGGATAGGACATTGTACAAAATTGTGATAAAATGACTTTCGATCTTAAAAAGAAGTTTAGTTTAAATTGTATATTTCTGAACTCACGCATAAATATTTGACAACCAATTTAAATGTCAATCCTTTTTCATTAGTGACATTATTCTACATATTTAAAATCAAAAATACGCCATTATCCGAATATTGTGGATATATGTTGTCGATTCGAAACATTTATTTAAATACGTTCTTTAATTTGAGGGAAGAGTTTACTATATCGACAGGATGAACATTAAATGTTTGACAGTTACGAAACTTATGAACATTTTGTATGGAAAAATATTTTATTTTTATTTATTGTCACGTTCCTCGGGAACGGGATAAAAAGCATTCTATGTCCGTCTCCTGGTTCTAAGCTGCCTCCTCACCAATTTTTAGCTATATCGGTAAAGCCGTTCTTTAGTTATAAATAGTGTAACTAACACGACTTTCTTTTATATATATAGATAACCATATAAAAGTCAAATATTTATAAGTTCGTCATTGATAACTAAAACTCTACCATCTGTTTCTTTACACTATTTAATAGGATAAATATGATAATATTTAGCTGGGTGACAAATATAGATATGATTTATTTATTAAAGAAACACATCGACAATATGTATTCTAAAACAATAACAATTACATTATAAAATGCTAATAAACATGACTTTAATAGGGTTACAAGTACAACATGCACACAACAGTCGCTTAATTTACAAATGTACATACCAAGATTACCAAGAATTATTATTACAGCTCGGAGTTATAGAATATAGATTAATTACCAAGATTGAAAGTAGTGGAGTACTTGTCACCGAAAAGACCTTCAATAAATTCCAGGGTTAGGTACGCTAAGTATGTACTAGTGAGACTCTTTCCAATACCCATTGCAGCTGCTGTAATACCCAGCAGAATTATCATCTTCTTTCGTCCTAGCCTGCAATAAATAAATAAATAAATAAATACACCCAACAGTCACATACATAGTCCTGACCCCACACTAAGATCGAGTCTTGTGTCGTGGGTATCAGAAACTACGAGAGACTTTTCGGTCTCACAAACACCCAGACCCGAAACAAATACCTGTAGATCACACAAATATTTGTAAAAACTGCAATTTATAAATACAGGGTTATTTTGTAAAAACCGCACATCATTTTTTACGGAAGTCAAATTATGTTCAACGTGCGTATTGTAAGAATTTCAGTTTTTTAAAATTCTAAGTATTTTATAAAAATGATTAAATATTTTGAATGGAAAAACATAGTTTATTTTACTAATGGTCTATATTCATGAGTTTGAAACTCCTGTTAAAATTTGAATACTCTAATTAAAATAACGCTGTATATTATCTTGTTTTGTGTCTAGGATCCAAAAACTTATTAAAATTGACATTATTCTATTTGGCATGGCGAAAACTTTGTTTTGACAAATTTTAATTATGACAGGGTTTAATTTGCATTCTTTTTGTAGCTTCTTTATCTAGTTGTTTATTAAAAACTTACCTTACGTAACGCACGTGACTTTTAAGGAAATAATACTCGTATAATGACTTATTATTTGAATTAACGACCAATTACCAAGTTTATTTATCCTCGGAAAGGTTTTGATTACGAGACAATGACATCATTTGTGTTTATTGTATTATACTGACTTATCTGAGAGTGGTCCGGTGATCAGCAACCCGATCATGTAGCCGAAACTGTGGACGGTGCCGACCAAGGTTCTTTTCCAATCTTCACATGCCAAGCCAAACTGTAAACAATAGCTTTGTTGTTCGTATTTTAAGTAGCATTATTGGTTGTTTGATTAATTATACACCAGACATCGACCCTTGTACTTCGGGTTTGAAGCCTCCGTATTTGAACTAATCTACTACAACTAGATTAGGACAGCTCGGAGTTATAGAATATAGATTAATTATAATTAGGAACTATTAATAATAACTTGTTTATGTAAATAACTCTGTTTAATAATGTTGTGTACAATACTTTGTTTAACAAATTTATTTTACATTTATCACTGAACTAGTTTACTTTTGTTTTTTTTAGTTGTCTAAGTTGTCATTTGTCAAATTCTTTTGTACCTAATTCAAATAAAATAAAATAATAAATCTAATAAGACAGAAAGTTACGAGTTAAAGAAACGTTAGTGAACGGTGTACCTAAGAGACTCAGCGGGCGTCAGTGCTCGGTTTCAATTCTTTGCTTATTTTGTTCTACCTAGCTCGGGTTTGTATTGAAGGATGCCCGAGAGTGATAGTCTCTCCTACCATGAGGCATAGTACAAAACTTAATGCAAAGCATAATAGAAAAACTTATATATCAATATTACCTCTTCAACAAAACTATTACGTTCCCCATACACCCAGTCTCTACAGCTCACAATTCGTGACGTATCTACATTTTTGACGTCACAGCTCCCGTGCACATCCAAAAGGGCGTATTTCGAACACTTATCATCCTTTAATGTTATATTGAAAGGACGTGATAGAAAGCTGCTATTGTTTTCACATTCCGTGTATTTGCATCTGAAAGTTAAATTAATGCATTAAATAAATACATTGTTAATGTAATGTAAAGGACTGCCTAGGTGGCGCAATTGTATTACGGTATGATTACAACGCTGTGGTATCGGGTTCGAATCCTGGGTCGAGCATATTGATATTGGATTTTCCTTTCATTATTATTAATCATAATTATTAAATAATGAATGGAAAGGTCCAATATCATATTTTATTATATACGCAGTTTAACTATTTTAAAGTATATTGATTTCGTATTCTAGTTTACGTCATAATATCACTGATAATCTGAGTAAATAGTGCAAAAATAAATACGAATAAAGAAATATCACGTAAAAGTACAATATAATACAGCATTTACTGAAAAGACATAAAAGTAAATATCATTTTATTCGGGACATGGGAGATAAAATAACTAACTATAAGTACGTACCACCTAATTACTTTGTTTAATTGTACATTTGCATGCTAATGGTCTACAATGCAGCATTGCTATAGATAATGTAATTCAATGTTTTTGATTAAAATGTGTTTAAATTACCTCAACAATCACACATACATGTAATTTGTTATCTATATGCACTGCAACGTACTGTATCAGCCCATATCCGTCCCATTGCAGGGCACGGGCCTCCTCTACAATGGTATGCAGGTGGTACCATGGTTTCCTTCACCGTTACAGTGCGTGGTGAATGCCTGTCATTACACTCATGACTCCGAATAGTCATGAGTGTAATGACAAGTTATTAATGAACTGCTCTGATTTAAACCAACTTGTAAGTGTTGTAATAATCACTACATTTTAATGGATTCAATAAATTATTTTCATTTTCATTAGTCCGAACTCATCAATTGATTGTCATAGTCATAAAAGTCATAGGTTACAATTACCCTGGGATTTGAATTTTATCAAAGTTTCAATACATCGTAATATTTCATAATATGTAGGTAAGTTTGCGTTACAGAAGCTGAATTATGTATATAAAATGAGGAAGGTCTAGCACCCACGGGCTTGTGTTCTAATAACTGATGGCAATGAAAGTATTAGTAGTAGTTCTAATAAAGAATTTGTAGTTGCGAAGTTAACAATTCAAAGCTTAATACGTGGCTAAAACATTTTAATTTGTGCGGTTGCATAGTGGGTATAGTCGCCCGGGAAGGAGATTACAATGAAAGTTACAAAATAAATTTAAGCCAATATTATAAGCAAATCGGGCAGACCAGTCCACACAAGCAGTACTCGTTCACGAGTATGACGCATGTGCTGCCTCGACTGGAGATGTATATTATCGTACTCAATTTTACTCATTTAACACAGTTCCATTATCATCACATTCATCCACATGAAGTTCATAAACCGGTTCAATATAAAACAATTCCTTGGTTAAACGATCATTCTGGTACAATTGTGACACAGAAAGATGTCCTCTAATTTGCAAATTATCTTAAATGCAAGACATTTTCATAGATTAAAATACCATTACCATATTAGCTGTGGCCTGCGGTTTCGTCTATTTTGTATTACTATCGGCTTTGTGTTTTACACAATACACATTACAGCCGTCTTGAGAACTGTACTATATTTTATTTACTTATAATATGATATTTTTTCAATCTTCATAAAAAAAAGAAAAAAGTAGAAAAAAATTGATACACGAAAAAATGGCCCATCTTTTTGTTGATGTCTGATATACCGGGTATATCAAGAGTGCGAGCGAAAACGAAGCCAGGTGGTAGTATTAGTGGTTCCAAACACGATGCAAATAAAAATTTAGCCAAAACAGTAACAGATACTTGTTTAGAATTTTTAAAAAATCATCATGTTTGGGTGGTAAATATCTAGTTTTTGCGAAAATACTAATTTAAACCTTTACGTTCCATTGCGTGTTTAAAAATAAAGAGGTGTACATCATTATTTTAGGAAAACTATGTATATATCACCCAAATACGACGATAAGTAAAAAATTACATAAAAAAAGTGGTCGATTTTTTTTGCGAAATTTTTACTTGCATTGTGTCTGAAGTCACTAATACTACCACCTGGCTTAGTTTTCGGTCGCAGTCTTTATCAAGACTGCGACTATGTACATATTAACATAAAAACCAGTCTAGAACAATGTGAATTGGTAAAAAAGGATATTTTTATGTTCACTTGACTCATCTGATGCGCAATTATTTTACACCAAAAACAAACATTGAAGTAAATACATTCTATTAAGTAATAATAAACCATGATGTATGCTCTTTAGTTCCTTAATAAATAAACTTACCGATACTCAACACTGGAAGCGGCAAATACATAATTCAGACTATAAAACGCATTGGTCACTCCTGAAAATATTAACAAAGAGAATAATTTCACGTAATACGGGCCTAGCAAACTGAACTGAGAGAGTACATTTTCCAATTCTACTGTTTCTTTGATAACCATTATTGAAACAGTCACCACACAGCTGATCGCACGACTGTTGGCTTGAGACAGATATTTTTCGTCTAAGTCTTTGTAAATACGTGCATGGTTATTGTATGCGATTTCGCTTCATTGAAGAGGGGGGAGGTTATTAGTCATTGGGGGTAGTTGCATGGATTGTACCTCATTGAACTTTGAAAAAATGTGGTAGATGAGAAAGCAATTTTTTTAAAGGAAGCTTGTATAAAATTAATATTGATGATGTTAGGAGGTGTCCTCATATCCTGGATATGATTCAAATAATACTTGATTATTGAAATAAAACTGTTATAAATAGTGATGATAATAAAAATATGCAGCATCTTGTAAATTATTAAATAAATTAGTCTCTAATATCTATGTTGTATTAGTCTCTCTATTCTTAAACTGTTGCCAGACAGGTATTATTAATTCTGTGTCTTTCGATCATGGAAATAAACTGGGTTCGACCTTGCCGCTTACTTAAATGTTACTAATTTTAGAGCTAAACAGTGTAGGTAAATGAATAAGTTTTCACACTATACAATTTAATTAATTAAAGAACTTATCTTTCCACTTACAAATACTGCTTTGGGTTGGTTGATATCTTTCATTAGTTAATTTGTTGCTGTTCACGAAAATTACATTATATCTAATTTTGATTCTAAAATTGTAACACAATGCAATGCAGGTTTTGATATGTTTTGCATTCATAAAGATTTATTAAATTCAATATTTTATCAAATTCAATACGTACATTGATAAATCTGCAGGGATCCCTATATGGTTATTGTCTCTTATGACAAGCGCAGTGCAAACCAAGTGGAGTACCCACCAGTATGAGATTTTTATGTCTCTTCGGTCGAAATAATTATAATGATTTATATAGACAGGCTGAACCCAAAACGTGACTAACTAATTTTCCACTATTGTGTACGGTGGTTACTATTTGGGTGGCTATGAAAATCCTACACTTTCGCCTGCAATTTCAGTTCAGCAGCTTCTGTTATTTCCTTCAGTTCCTGATAAATAGTTATAGAAAGTATTATCATAATTGTGTCGTATCTTAAATGAAAAATGAAAATAAATTATTGAATCCATTAAAATATTCAACATAATTTAGATGCAGACAATTTTTGATCTACCACCCGGTTTGAAAAGTGGTTTTCACTAGAGAAGAACGGGAAAGAAACTCTAGGTTTGCTCTTTTCAAAACCAGTTGACAATATAGTGATATTTACAAAATTTGCTTATTTTAATAAATCTTAGGAAATGTGTCTTTACTATTCTCATTTCCATTTCACAGGTATTTTTGTGACATTTTTTACAGTCGATATTACGACCGTTCATGTTTGTGAGGTCAATCAAGGCCAACTTACAGCGACGATAGCGCTGAAAAGGCTAGGAAAAAAATGACCTGTTCCCTCGAGGTTGTTTTAAAAACCGTCCCATTTCACGTGACAGTGCCGATACAAAGTAACAGTGAAAGGACCGGCCACAATGCATATCATCTGCATCGCAAACGAGCGCGCAATTTTTCCGTTGAGGCGACCAATCTCTGTGAGTTCGCTTGTGATTCGCTCGTACGCTCTTTGATGTGGCTACTGGGCGATGTTTAGGATATAGGAGGAAATAAATATACATTGTTAGGGAAACGATACATGCCGAAGGAGGTAGAAACTAGGTATAGGAAATAAACATATATTATGATATAAAGATTTTCAATTTCTTCCAATTAATTGAGGTAGAATTACATAAGTAGCTAGTTATTATTATAATTTGAATGAGTCGTATAAACGACTGAAGTCTTTGATTTTCTCTGTGAGTTAGTCAGCTTGGGGTCCGATAATGGGCTATGACGACCTATTTAGATTAAGTAAGGAGTGTCTACGTTACTGTAAATAAATATACTTCTTATTACACTGCGAATTTTGCTTGATATATTTTACTAGTCTGATCAATAAAATAGAAGCTACTTCCACACACAAAGTTCTTTTGAAAAAGGACCGAATTTATTTATAGTTTCGTACACAGCGCAAGCCTAGCGTGGTCCGCTGCATACATTTTCGCAAGTTTTGCATTTTTGATGAACTAAAAAATGACGGTGACTGGCCACTGGGTGCGGAAATCGCTGCTTACTTTTTAGACGACGCTCGGACGCCACTGGTCAACTAATTTGAATTTGTGCAAAATAAAAGAATTATTTTCTCGCCAAATAATATTTTGGACGAAAATTTGTTCAATGGAGAAATGTTTAAAATATTCGTTTTTGCTTAAAATCTTCTCTGCTCGAACAATGCGTCTCATATTAGCATTTAGATTTTGAATAAAGTTTCTTATACTCGTATAACCGCTGTAATACACAATAATAGAAGAAGATAATAAGGCTTTCCTATTCTTACGTAGATGACGGATGATGGTAGAGATGGTAGGTATTTGTATTGCCGCCATAGAGATCCAGGAAGGAAGGTTTCGGGTTTGGCCTAGATTGGAATTGTCTACTTGGTTTGACTACTCTAACGCTCAGTTGCACAAACTAACTTTGCCCATAACTTTGACTTTGACAATGTCAATCCCATACATTTGCAATCTCAAATGTGTGGCGATGACGTTGTCAAAGTCAAAATTATGGAAGTTAGTTTGTGCAAATGAGCCTAACTGAATTCTTACGATTAGATGTGTCGTAGTCATTATGATGACAGTACAAAATATGATTATAAAGACAATGAGGTTTCCTATTCGTCCTTCGATGGTTGTCAATTTTCCACAATAGGATTTCAAAATTATTTATTACCGCTGGCTGTAATATAGAGATTTATTTTATATTTTTTCACAAATATCTCAGTTCGTTCGCTTTGTTTCATTAGAGGCGAACAAATTTCATTCTTGTTTATTTTCATACATAATATACAGGCAGCCGGCAGTAGCGTTTTTGAATATGTAAATATTAACTATGTGCATATGAATATTGTTACGAGTCAACGATAGGAAACTATTACTCGGTTAGCTGAACTAGACGGAGTGAAAATAACTGAAATTATTAGGGTGTTAGTTTAGAGATAGATCAATCGTCAAGAAAGAAATAAGTGTGTTGTAAAAATTGGTAAAGTAATTCTAACTTTATTTATGAATTAATAGTTGTGAAGAGTATTTCGTAGTTAAAATTAATATTAGATTTAAACAATAAAAGTCTATCGATTTAGAAGAGTAAAAATACTGTCGGAACATCGTGTTAATTCGCTCTTGCCCTGTAGTGGGACATAATTATATGGGCTGATACATATGCAGATGTTTTTTGGCCTAGTGTAAAAATGTTTCCACAAATATTATGGCTTCTAACCCAACTCAACATACATAAAAAATCTATCCAAGACAGTAGCATCTAATTACGTAATTAACAAAGAAATGAAGACGCAAGAAAATACGTTGAAATAACAAAAAGAAGAAAGGCGAGGCGAGTGAAAGAGCGTGATTATGAGTGTCCTTTTATGTAGTGTGATTTTGTTGACAAATAACTGGAACGTGAGGATCTCGTTGATAAATTAGCTGCGAGTCTGGATGTTTGTGTTATTATGTGATTAACTTATGATTGTAACCGCCGAGGTGGCTTTTTGATAGTTTATATTGTAGGAGTGTAAGGTTTGCTTCGTAATGCGTAAAATGGCGAGGATACCTATCAGCGTGTGTGTTTTAAATTTAATAATATTTTTCAGGGTACTTTTTTAACGATTTTGTCCCATGACATTTTAGCGTAATCATAATCTTTAGTTAAATCTCTGCTTGGCTATAAATTCGCCCCTTTCAAATTTTAGGACAGAGAAGAGCACGGTGAACTTCACCGTTCTTTTCTAGTGAAAACCGCTTTCCGAACCGGGTGATAGTTCAAAAAATGACTGAATCTAAACAATGTTGAACATTTCAATGGATTCAATAAATTATTTTCATTTCATTTCATTTTCAGTTCATTTCATTTCATATGGGGTTTTTGCCTACGGCATACAGGCGTGATCTTATGAATAAAATGTTATTAAGACAAGTGCCGCTTCAATCGTAGAGCCGGAGCTAGCCGGTACTTAACTACGAACTCCTGCTATGAATTCCTAGGCATATTAGGCTCAATTCCTTCGATTACCCCTCACATTTTCGGAGGTCAGTGAAATACCTGTGATCCAAGTGTTGTAATTGTCACTGGACGTCAATACACGTCAACACACTCACTTACCAGGTGAGCTGCTTCCACGTTTTACTGTCATATGCAATCAAACATTTTTTTGCCAGGTAACATTAAAAAATATTTGTATTTTGTACAAAGAATTGATTATTGTTACTATATGTACGAGTATGAAAAAGATATGTTTCAATAGTGCGAATTATTATTCCCCCGACAATAAATCAATTGAGACCGAGTTATAATTTGATCTCAATACAAAATCGCCGTATGTTTTATTCACAAGCAAATATGGGTGCCTGATCCGCATGTGCTAAACATTTTGTGATGTGAGAACTCACTTATTACGTAACTTTGTGGATAGGAATTGTCGTGTATTCATTTCTTTTGGATTTTACACATAAAATCTTCATTTGCGTCGTAGTTTTATCTCATTACGTACGATAGCATAATTTCCTGAAAGGTTTGATTGATATTCAGGGCAGCAGTCTTCATTCAGTAATGTAGTGTTTATCACGTATTAATTCTTAATACACAATCACGATGTAACGGCGGGGAAAATAAATTCCTGACATTCAAATGTATAAAAGTGGATCTATTTAACAGAACAGTGACGATTAATTGGTATATTTCGAGTTTAAGTATAAATTACTAGGATTTCCTGTGTTCTATTCAACACGAGTTTACTCAATTGAAAGAGATGTAGACTTTAGTCCCCTACGCTAACCTACTGCGAGTTAGTGGACTACGAAATATGGATATTTCTTAGACGTTGCATCATTTTTACAATAGGTACATACAAAATTAATTTACGTTAAAAAGAAGCCTACAATATTTCCATAAAACTTCCCCACACGTAATTAGTCTGATATGACGATTGGCTACTATTCACAGCGACCTCGATGTGTTCGATATTCCGTGACTCCCGCGCGCACCGCCAGACACGTAACCAGAAATATTATTAAACTACAAAAAATACAATATCTACATTCTACACGTGGCATGTTTCTTGCTTTCTCACATATATTCCAGGAAGAGGTAAAGGTATTACGAATGCCGTTTAGGGTTCCTTCTTCCGTCCGTAGATGTAAAAAAGGCGTGCCTATCGGTACTTTCTCCCTCTATCTCTCTTCCTGATCTGTTGGAAGCGGCATACATTCAAAGATTTCCTGCCACTTTATTTTGTCTATCTATAGTAAATAGATATCTGACACTCCATTTTGCAAAAGGACAGCAGACACTTTGTTGAACATTTTGCCAGTCACTTATATCATATATGAATAAATATTAAATACCCCAGTAGTACAACAAAGGTATATTCCTATATAAAAGTTTTGTTTTTTGGATAAAGTGCGAGACATTTTTACAGCACCTTTACCGAATATTTGTGGATGAGACCAACATTGGTCTTGAACCAGCGACATTTCTGTAATCCAAATCTTTGGATGTAAATGGAGGGTGGTGATCATATTACAGGTCTTCCTATTCACCGCATCCATACGATTACATGAGAGTTTAGTTATTAATCTTAGCTTTCTTTTGATATATTCTAAATTCCTGGTACCGTTAATAAAACCAGTACATGTTGTAGAAATAGGTTTAACAGTATATTTCACGAAACGGCTATGAATTTTTTTCAGTTACTTTATTAGGCTGTAGCACGAAATACAGTCAGACTTTTCGCCCTAAAAAACCTTTTGGGCATTCGATAACAATAAATATTGATTCGTGTGTAATGTATGTTTGAGCGTACGGAACCTGATATATATTTTCAAGAATTGTGACACCAGATTTAGGTGAAAACGTTCGAATTTACATTGGTATTCGTAGTAAAATTAAGCTGAACCTGAATCATGATTCATATGCTTGGACTGTAATGATTGGAGGTTTTCCATAGTGAAAGTTGTTATCCAGTTTGATATAAATATTCTACCAACAGCTCTAAAATCTTCTGAACAGAAGAATCTGTAAGACAATGGTACGTAATTTTACAAGCTACAATAAGGCTCTGCCACTTTTACAACCACCACCTTTTATAGTATTTAACTTTAAACGAAACGCATCATCAAAGCCTTCACTTCACCTTAATTTTGGATCATTTTAAGTAAATTTTAATGTAACAAAACCACACACACTAAAACAATTACCTCAATATAACACACAAAGATATCTAGAAAAGCCGGGCTATAAAGCGAGCACCGTGAGGATGAAGTTGTTACAACTTTTTTCCGCCTGAAAGTTTAGTCTTTGTTTCGCAAATTCGTATGCAACAACGTTCCCGGGGCGGGCAAGGGCTAATTGCCGTGGTGGTTGGAGCGGAGCCAACTAATTCCTACAGGACTCCTGGATATGACAATATTAAAGACGGGCTTGCAAGCCTCACCGTAATGATTTCGCTTGATCGGTGGGCTTGTGAATTAGTGGAATAGTAGGTAGGTGCGGTTATAGATTAAAAAATGTGTAAGGTTTTGGCTGTTAGTTATGCTAAAAGACATGTGTTTGGTCATTGGTGTAGCTTTTAGTCTCTAAAAACTACCGTGTCTAAAACTTAGCATGTATTTTCACAGCCTCCTTGGCGCAGTTGGTTAGACGCCGGCTGTGAAGTATTTGTCTCGGGTCTGGGTGTTTGTGAGACCGAAAAGTCTCTCGTAGTTTCTGATACCCACGACACAAGACTTAAATGATCTAAATGTAAAAATATTCTTAAACCCGAAACTCAGGATAAAAATAAAATGGCTAAGAAAGAAACTGTTCCGGCGTAATTACAATGGGTGAAGTTGCAAAAAGAAAAATCTGGCTTACGTTATAATTTATAGCTGAGACTTGAGTGTGTTAAATAATACAGGGAATCTTGCTGAAGTGTAATAGTATATTTTCTATACTGGTGCGATAATGTGAGTACAATAAAATAGTGGTAAGTACAGTACCTACCAAAAGAGGGCAGCAACTGGATGCATAAAGCAGCAGACCGGGCTCTGTGGCGGAATTCGGGAGACGCCTATGTCCAGCAGTGGACTGCAACTGGCTGATGATGATGAAGTACAGTGTGGTCCAGACAGAACATCGAACGACAAGATGTGCTGATCGACACAATTATGCAGGCCTGGTTAAATTGGAATAAGCATGTTGAACCTGTAATATGTTTGTGTGTATGTCAATATGACGAGTTGTCCAATCTACTGGACCGTGATCGCTTTCCGGACGGAAACGAATAACTCAGAAGCCACCAGCAATAATATATGTAACGTATTTCATCCTGCAAATATTATGTCGGACTAATTTGTCTCTGTGCCTTATTGTTGCAAGTCTCTAAGCTTTTGAGGTTGTTGAGTTTCGATATCTATATGAGCACTATAGTAATTCGTAAGTCACGGATTACAAGTTGTTAGTTACAATGAGCGTCACTTCCGTCCATTAAGAAAAGCTATACGTCTTTAATTTTACCAGTAATTTGAATGAATAAATAAACATATTTACAAAGATGAAGATAAAGATACTGCAACACTCTACTGGATTAAAGATGAAATATAATATAGATTCAATTGGGCATTCTCGAAAACAACTAATTCAGCAAGTTTCCATAGTAGCTTTGGTGCCAAATGTCCCGGCCAACACTCATAGACGCGATACTCCATCGTAGATTAGGTTCAAATTTCGTCCCGCCGCACCTAACTACCGATTAAATTACTTTATCTATAAGATACTGTTGCCAAAATTTTTAAAAAATCCATTCTGGCACACCGCCAGTATCCTGTTGGCTTCACGTCCCAAATACAATATTTTATCCGAATCCTGCGATTAGGGCGTATCCATATACACGGCTCTCCGTAAAGTTTACACGTTAGGGTTTTTAGGCTGGAAATATTTTATTAGTTCGTGATGGACTGTTTGTAAGAAACCGGATACGAGCTGCGAAGCTGGTCGCGAATTTAAATCCCAGACCAAACTCCCTGGCTTTTCAAAGTCACCAGTCAGAGTTTATCGGCGAAGAAAAACATTGTGAGGACGCCTGAATACCATGAACATTGTTATAAGAATTTTTATGGTATTTGAAGTTCACCAATCCGTGAATTTCTGTGTTAGTGGGAGGTTAACAATAATAGGCTTTCCTGTATTACATGTTGGGTTGGAAGTAATCTTGAGAACAATGGTTTCCGCTAATGGCATTTTTGCCTACTCCTTTATATTGGAAAATATAAAGAAGAGTTTGTGGATATATCTGAAATGAACTGTAATGATGAAGCTTAGGTCGATTGGACATTCTATCCCGAACTTCAATATCTTAAACGCTGCAGGTACAATTGGAAACGATAAATCGATTTCTTGTAAGACGAAGCTACCGAACCGATATACTTTAATACAAAACTTAAGTCCGCTACCCGCTCCGACCACTAACTATGGCGAAATCAATTTATCTTCTAGTTCTTGACGATTTCCTTGAGCAACGAGTTTCAACCGGCTACTTGAGAAACACGGATCGCAGTTTACCTTCCCTCAGGATAAATGTTTGATCATTTCAATTTGTATCGGTTTGACTGAGGTTTATGTACATAGATTTGTCTGTAATTAGATGGCTTTTTAGTGCATCTAATTGAAAGCTAGGAGCTAAACAGGATACTGACAACAAACTAACTAAAAACACTCAACACACATAGTCCTCGTGGGTATTTTTTTTCTCCCTTGTGTTTTATTATGTTGAGGTTAGAATGTTTCGCTTTTCTATGTTGTGTGTGATCAAGTGGAGTGAATAACCAGCTCATTTGTTTTATGTCAAAAGCCTTAACTTTTCAGATCATATCCATTAATTGCTGATTATAATAGACTATATCAATCACAGCCATTTCGATATTTAAAAAATAGAATAATTTAAAAAATTGAGCTATAATCCACAACGCACTTAGAAAATAAAACCTAAACCCTCATTCTCAAACTAGATAGTTACAACATCTCTACTCGAGACATGAAAAAAATACCATTACATAGAATTGTGTGGTTGCACCCTTACGCGACGTCAGCATTTTAATTTACATCAGCCGTGAAGATTTATTCATTCAATTATTGGATATCACTCGGAGTTACAGATATCAATGGAATACTCCGCGGGATTTACTACGAGGACTCGTGTCTTATTCTTCATCAAACGCGCATTACTTTTAGTATAGGGCTTCTCTTTGGAAGCCTTTTCATTGATTAGTTTATTCATATTGTCAGCCTCACGATTAAAATGTTTTACTGAACTCCGAGTCTTTTACAATAGAGATGAATAATTAAGACTTAGTAAATTGCGGTGGTTTAACGCTTGATAAATGGCTTCACATACTATCGAAGCCTTTAAAAATTCAAGTATCCAGATTTTCAGCGATGTTTTTATTTAAAGTTAAGGCTTTTGGTAGCTCTTTATAAATACATACAAAAGTAAGAAACACTAAATTCAATACATAAACCTTATAGAGGAGGTCAAATAGTACGATATGTAAAAGCTGATATAGATAAGTGGCTATTGAAGAAAGGTTCTACAATATTTACAAAACCTATAGCTTGTAAATAAAAAGACGAAATCCAAAACTTCGTATAACTCTTCGTCAAATTCTTTAAATCCTCAAAATGGACCATGTAATCATGTGCGGAATCGAAAGGGAACAAATGGTGAAAGGGTGTGCAAAAAGTGGTCACCCAACTGCTATAAATTACGTCATAGTTCTGTTACTACGTGTTAACATACACTTAAAGTAATTGCTTCTCTATGCGCAATAATCAACCTTATTCCATCGAGATAAAGATCAGAGTACACGCAAAGGAAACTGATTCTCTTTTCTCTTTTAAAGACATTTTAAAAAGAGTTGTAAGAGAAATTGGACTTTGTGAGAAGGTGCTAGAGTTCTTTTTACATATAGGGTGGTTAGTAGGTAGGGTAAAGGATACCTCTTGAGGAACAATTTATGTGTTTGCTTAAGTTAAGAGTTTTCGAGTCATTATTTTATTTACTACTGTCCTAACGCCTGAGTTGTATGTCTGGGAATCTTGTTAATTCTTTTTTACGATGTTTTACTTTGATTTTTTATGATTAATTCAGCCTTTTTTATAGTAATTCTGAAGATAGTCTCGGTTTTGATATATTATAATTTATAGAGACGTCATTATTCATTTATTTATGAACGTAAAATTATTAAAAACTTTGAGCCTGTACTTGTGTTTCGTTGATTTAATTAGTGAGATGGTGGAAGTTTAAAATTGCCACTTCAATCAGATTCCACATCCACTTTTTAATTTAGCAACACATATTTATTACTCTGCCAGTACAGGTATAGATGATAACTAATTAATACCAGGTAATAGGTATTATTATTGCTAGTTTGTTGAACCTACATACGTCGCTTTCCTCTATATACGTACACATAGATGTATGCGTTGCAGTTTCAGTGAGACTTCTAGAGGAACTCAGGGCTTCAATTTTTCTTTATGTCGCCGATGCTTTCTGCTATGTGTTCGTAATTCATGATTATTATTGTGTCTTCGTCTAAGGATACGATGATATAAAACGATCTTTAGAAGATCATAGCTTTTTTCTTTTACACTTACTTGTCATCAAGTTGTCTGATTATTTTTCTTCTGTCAACCATATTCTATACGTTCGTTTTTTACATCCTGATCCTTAATTATTATGCGACGATTTGCATCATGCCAAGTCGACATCAAACCAGTGCATTTTATAAAATAATTGAATATATTTCGGCGTAAAATGTATTTGATGTGCCTTAACGTCGTAATCTCGAGGGCTGCAAGGGTGCTGCGTCGAAGGGTGAAGGCAACATTAAGTGGCAGTCTAAACTATACGTCATACGGGTGTTGTAGGGGAAATGCAATAAAACGGACCATTCATTAGAAACGCTAAAAGAGCGCTTTAAAAAATCCTTTTACTACGTTCAAAGCTATATTTTTAATTTATTTTATATGTGCGCGTAATTTAATGGATATAATTCAATGTGAATCGTTTGGGTTTAATGGACTTTATGCTAATGTATATAGGGGCGTTTTTAGATTGCGTCCGGTGAAATGCGTGCATTTTCAATGAACTCAGTAATCGTTGCCGTGTAAATGATCCTTTAATGAATTTAGGGTCACGTGACTAGATGTGTAAAACCATTTATAAATAAAAATTCAATATAATTTAGATTAGAAATCCGTTAGTTTTATTAATGACTATTTTTCAACTTCGACATCATCCGTGCATAATAATATTCCAGATTTAATTGGCAAAAATTGAAGATTTTTCTGGATAAAATGGAGTCTATGTAATGCATTTAGGTTTCCGATGAAATTCAGCATTGCTGTCATGTTGCGGCAGAATTAATATTTAGGTAGTGTCCAGTTTTGGCATCATAAATAGTTCTTTTACGTAGCGACATAAATCTTTCTTCAGTTATCTACTATAATATAATATCTACATTATAATCGTACTTTTTAAATTTTAAGGCAAAGGAAATAATTGTAACGATACCTTAGAGGGCTCCACAAGATTTTTCAAACTTATGTGAAGTCAATTATACCGCACTAGACTAGCGTGGTGGACTACGACCATAGTCTATGTAAGGCTAGACTACCATATTTAGTCCTAGATGAGCAGTTCTCAGTTGGTGTTTTTACTGGTGGTAGGTCTCTTATATGTATAGGAAATTGTAGCCGAGTAACTACTGGACATAATGAGACTTAACATCTTATGTCACAGAATGGCGAACGCAGTGGAATGCCAAGCATTGTAATTCATGGTGTTTGGTTTTCTTACGGTCCATGAGTGGTCGTATCGCTTACCATCAGGTGAATGGCATGCTCGTCTCGCCATTCATCGCAATAAAAAAAATGTGGACTTCTCAATGTATTATTATTTTTATTATAATTGGACTAGATTACATCATCTAAAACCTTTATATACAAATGAAGTGTGAAGGTGGCAAGATCTACGGAACCACAAACATGGAGAACAACTGTGGACTTAGCGGAGATATTTTAATGGGTGTTTTATTTCCATCCCGCCTTTTAACTTTTCATCTAACACGACGTGGTTTTCACAGTAATTAAAAATACATATATACTTTATAGTACACACAAACCTTCTGCCGTTCCGCTATATCTATTCAATGCTTATAACCTTATTTAAATAAAATCTTATTAATTATATTTCTTAAAATAGATTTGATGTGAAATGTTTTACCTTTTAAGTTTTTTTTATCCTGTAGTTTAAAATACTTGTTAGCACATATTAGTTTTTATTTAATAATGAATACCTACGCTTTAACATATTAGTAAAGGACCATAGCAAAAGTCAACAAAAGAACAGTCTTGGACAGCTTCGGAGGCGCTGCTGAATTAGATGTCAGTTGTGTTACAACAGGCCACGGATTCGATCTTCGCATTGAGATAAATATTTCTGTAACCATAGACTTATATTCTAGCGATAGACGGGACACGTTATAAAAACAAAGTGCCCCCGTATTTTTAAAAGCACACTACCGACATTTAGTTCATTGACTGGAACTTTTACAAAAATTTAACTTCAGACGATTTGCTTTCGGTTTGACGGCGAAAAGTCAAAATATATTACCTATAAACGTATCCGATAAGGCGTACTGCACTGGCACTGTCACGAAGCAGACTGCTTCATGTGTGGTGCATGCACCGCAACTAGGTGGGACACATTTTGCGTACTGAATGTCTTATCTAGTGTAACATTGATATCGATGTCTGTAACACAGATGCATTTGCATCTGGGTGTTGTGAGGCCGACACTACTCTCGTAGTTTCTAATACCCACGATACAAGATTGTACCTGAATGAAGCGTCAGGATCATCTATATTTGTACATACGTTCCAGTGCATGGCACGGGCTCCTCTACAATCGAGAGTACGATCGATAGGGGTTAGGCCACATAGTCCAACACGCCGGCCTAGTGCGGGTTGGCGGACTTTACTTATCGTAGAAATTCTTATTAATCGCTTCGGTATATAACTTTCCTCGCGATGTCTTCATTCACCGTTAAAGTGCGTGGTGATTGACTGTCAATACACGCATGACTCCGATAAGTCAGAGGTGTGCCCCGGGATTTGAACCCGCGGCCACCATGAACATGTTGGCAGTCGCGTCTAGTTCGTTACCAACAGGCCACCATGCACTAGGATTCAGGATTATGCATACATACAACTCATTTAGTTATATTTAATTTGAGTCGATGCTCTACTGGTTTCTGCACTGAACCTTCATCCAACACAGCCACAGTCACTTCATGCTGTATATTTAATTAATACACAAACGTACAGCAGTGTAAAATGCCAGTAAATTCTACGCATTTAATCGAATGGCGGAATTTTACGGAGCTCTTAATTAACTTGTCCTATTCATAGGGATATTATCGGTTGGTAATGCGATCCGAAATTCGTACTGCTTTGTAGCTAGAATTATTTTGTATAATTTGAATTCAGCGCATGTTATATTTGTATTTTGAAAAACCTTTGTATAAATTCATAGAATTGTTAATTGTTGTGTTTAATACATTTTAATTAAGTCTGGGTGTTGTGGGATTGAATTGAACAGTTTCTGATTACGCAATACAACACGTATACATAATATAACGTATTTATATCCATAAGTGCAGATTCCTATTATTATATTTACCAAAAGTTTTGATAACTTAATTCTTTCTGCCCTCAAACTATTTAAGTCACGGGAAATACCTACTAATTCGACCCTCACTTCGATTCCAAGTTCATTGCGAGTGTCTCCTCATATACAAAAACCAAACCATTCTGAAATAACATACAGAGGGTGAGATAAGGGCAGGTCGAATGTAGAACCTCATAGAGCTTCATTTGGTTATTTAGGTGTGAAATAGTCCATGCAGCTGTAATGCAAAATTTGAACATTAAAATAAAGTTTAGCCGTCTATCTTTGGCGCACGAACTGACAAAAGTTCGCAGTACAGCAGTGGCGTTTTAAATGCTCGCTTTTAATATGTACAGAAGGTTTACTCCGCGCAACATAAGATTTATAATTTATATATACTTAAATGTGTATTCGTGCACTAACTTGTATTGTTAGTGTAAGAAACTATAAGATTTTCAAACCACCACACTCAGAAGTGACGAACTGATATATTTGTTGAACGCACTGACATTCTTTAGGATCACATATCATAGTAAATGGGTCTATTAGTTAGGTCATATTAAGAATATGTAAGCAGAACATTATATAATATATCATATCAAATAGGTTTAAATTAATTCAGTACATATTTGTTTAGGTCTAAAAAGTCTTTTAATTATTATTTATATTCATATTTATTCATATTTATAGTTTTATCTGCTTTTAATTCTTGCAGTAGCCCTAGCAACAAACTCATATGACTCGATATGACAACTTAATATATTTGAACCATCTGAACTTGTCTTACTACGTCCGTAGCAAAAGTTAAGCAGTTAGGGTTCCGTGAATGCGGACCGTGAGGGAATCGAATCTCCAAGTTAGTTGACGCTGAGGTATTTAGAGGAGTGCGGACCGCGGCCGTATCATGTACGTGATGAATCACTAATACGTACTTTTGTTTCTGTACTTAATACGTAACAATGACAATTTATATGTTAGTATCTAAGACCTTGCTGTCCATTTGGATTGTAATTACATTAGAAGTAAAGTAGGCATGATAATAAGTAGCTCGAGTCAGTGAGAGGTCTGAAAATGTTTGTGTACCTTGTTAATTGTTGATTGCTTGAAGGGTAAAGGAAAGGCCACGAGGAAAAATGAGTCCGATAATTCTTTACAATAAATTCTTAGGTTATTTTAGATACTGCCAATGAACTAGGTAGCTGTTTACTTTTGAGACCAGCACAGCGACACGGAAGGTAAGTGCTGTGCAATTGAAACAGGGTATCTATGGGCAAGAGTTGGTCTTCTACCAGTATGTCAGCCAGATTGTTAATCTCTACTACTTATCATCAGTTCTTATCAATTGCATTGTCTCTTTGTCCTTCACGCATAAAGTCATTCAAATATGATATAAAATGTTCATCCGCCTATCTGTCCTTACTGACCTGAGCCATATTGTTTTCACAAAGGCATTTCCTACCACAATGCACACGAATGAGATATCAAAAGCATAAACATAATAGGCAGAAATCCAGCAGTCCATTTAGTTGGATGTGTTAAGAATTTTCCTGTCCACAGAGGCATGAATACAAACGGTTGTCGTCCCGAGTGCCCGCGTTTACGGCTTGTCCGTTCCCATTTATAGCAATTTTATTCTAATCGGAATTGTAGTAAGGATCACTTTAACTTTGTTACATTATCTAGTTATATTTAGGGAGATTATAAAAATACACTATTTGCTTATATTGTTGAATACGTAAATTCATTATCAGTAACTGGACTATAGAAATATATTTAGCTTGATCCTGATTCTCTCATTTTATTCTCCTTTTGTATACGTATTCAGGGCATTTCTATTTAGTTAAAATTAATTAAAAATAAGCTAATATTTTGTTTTTTAATTTCTACGAGACTACACTGTGGGTGCTGGGCGTATTTGTATAATTACATATAAAAAAAGATCTTAGTATCAATGAAATGTATTTCACATCCAATATCACCAACGTTTTTTACCATTAAACTATTTTTTTTGTGAATGGCGAGACTAGCATGCCATTCGCCTGATTGTAAGCGATACGACCAAACATGGACAGTAGCCAAACCAAACAACACCATGAATTACAAAGCATTGCTTGGCAATCCACAGCGCTCGCCATCCTGACATAAAATGTTAAGTCTCATTATGTCTAGTAGTTACTCTGGCTACAATGTCCTTCAAACCGGTATACAACAGTGCATTTACTCTGCTGTTTGGCGATAGAAATTGATATTGCGGTGGTACCTACTCAGGCGGCCTCTCACATATGAGAGTTTCACCACCAGTAAATTTCTTTAAGGTCAAACAGCACAGTCTAAAGATAAACGTCCCTATCGCTGTGGTCTCGTAATGGCGCACAATTTGTATTTTAATCTACACTGCGAAACAGTTTCAATCGTTACGGATTTGCTCGGAGTTTTAAATTGCTTTCGGAAATTGTCTTCGATGTTACAACTTAAATATACTATTTTAAAGTATTGTTATTTTGCGGCGCCTTATTAAGAGAGAAGAATAGACAGCGGAAAGAGGTCTTTGACTTGCAGTGGAATATCACAGGCTTATAATAGAGACGATAATAAAGTGATTACTTCAACGGCAAGCGATTACTTTATGTAGGTAACATGTCGCCCGAAATGCGCGCGAAAGCCACCGCGGGCTTTTAGTTGGTATGCTGGTGTAGGATTTGTTAGGGACCCGGCTCGGCCACATTATCCGCAGTATCACTGGAAGGTCAGTGACTCTAACATACTACTTTGGGCCTCCTCCGGAGTACCGAAAGGCTTGACAGCATTCCTCTTGACACAAAAAAATGGCGGTGTACATAGACGTGGAAACTGGTGAAGTTGTCGATTGACATCTTTGTCCTGTATGTTACTTATTTCAGATGTCAATATTATGAAGCGTTTTTTTTTTATTTTCTACACTTTATTAAAATTGTGTATAGGTGTTTCATTTCAGAGGCATTCTCTACCAGTTGAACGTTGGATGATGCAGAGATAAAAAGATGTAGGTACGTAAATCAAAAAATAAAGATCATAATATCTTCTATACTAATTAGTTTTTAACTTTTAAAACTTACACACACTCGATCAACCGCTTAAATAACATAACAAAAGATCATAACTGTTCTCATCTCACATAAAATCACCCAAAAACCGAAAATAACTTTAAACAAAAACTAAACACCTACATCAGAATTATCTTTATATTTTGTATATAAATTTATATATTATGTATGTATGTCTATTTATTATGTATTTATTTTATTTGTTATGTAAGTATGTAATGTCTGTGTATTTATATGTTTAATTAGTTTTATTTGGCTTCCATTCTTTATTTATTTAATTTCTTTTTTTCACACTGCCCTCTGTTTCTCTTTCTCCGTCTTTTAAATCCATCCCATGGTTGTCTGTAAGACATTGCTTTATGCGATAAGACCGCCATTTGTACTGTTTTTTTTTTCTGTTCCTGTATTATATTTTATTGTGTA
This sequence comes from Deilephila porcellus, assembly GCA_905220455.2. Classification (NCBI taxonomy): domain Eukaryota; kingdom Metazoa; phylum Arthropoda; class Insecta; order Lepidoptera; family Sphingidae; genus Deilephila; species Deilephila porcellus. Next base: position 14,707,735 of record LR999977.1, on the reverse strand, counting down.
CAATAAAGATTTATATAAATAAAAACCCGTGAAATAAGAATTATCCCCAACCTCTGGGTAACCGTCACAAATATCTTTTGCAAGTTTATTTTTAGCCAAATCCGCGCTTACACAAGCTCCGTAAGCTCTACTTATCTCACACTTAACTCCTTAAAGCTTATTAAGGTAACTTGACACTCTCGCTGAAGGACGCTTAATTAACGCGACAATGTAGTCTAACTACGCTGATTTAAATCTTTCTAGTTTAGTTTAGCATACGTGAACGATTTGTTGGGGATAAGGGAAGTGCCTTTCTTTGTACTGAGCGAGAAACAGGATTCATTGTATTTTGAAAGCTTCTGTGACGTAATTGGTTGAAAATCTGAAACTTCCTAGTTTCTTTTCAATTCAGTCCATTTAAAGGTTGTCTGGAAGACATCGCGGTAAGCGATAAGACTGCCAATTGTCTTTTTTATTTAATCCAGTTTTCATTTTTTTTCTGGTTTGAGTGTTGTAAGACCGAAAGTCTGTTTCACTGCACAATTTCATTGATTTCCATCACCATTGTGAAGTGCGTGGATATCAACATACCATATCTATATGACTCTAAAATGACATAAATACTTGCCCTGGGATTCGAATTAATCGTCTCGGCAGTTCACGTCCTGTCCATTACTAAAAAAATCCACAAGTTGTCCTTTATAAAATACCTCGAATAACCATACATATTATACCAAAACAATAATTTACAAAGAGCTCAAGCAATTAACAACTGAAATATCAAGTGTTGCCTATAAGGTCTTTTTGTCAAACTCATGTCATTATTTCGACCGGTCAGAATTTATCCACGGCAGACGAAAAGGTCCGAAAGCATATGAATTTATAATAAATTGAACGCTAAGCCGACCGTTTGGGGGCTTCAACCGGCGAATTTATTCAGGAACACACTGCGCGACTACGAGTTATTTAGATAACTGGAAGTGACTTTATAACTTCAATTTTCAAATGTGCGATTGGTTTATAAATTGTTTGAATTCTCATAAAGAAATTCCTGTTAGCCAAGTACCGAACAATGAAGCTTTGTGACTAGTAAAATATTAATCTGTCTTTAACAAAAAAGGCAGGAGTGAGAATCAGAATTAATATCCTCCATAGCAAAGAGACAAACAAAATATTGATCTAAGACGTACTAATATAACTGATAACTGAAGTACTATCAAAGGTCCCTTTCCATGAGAGGATCCTCATTTCTTTTGTTCTGGCAAATTGACTGCCCTATACTATTAAGGGTGCTACGCTTTACTACTGAAATACAGTGCCGTCCGAACAGCGCTTTAGAAGTGGTGACAAATTCAAACATTTGACACACTTGTGACGGCCTGTTTAACTTCTTTTAAAAGAGGTATAGGGTAGGGGTAATATCGTTTGTTTCTATTAAAATTAAGTATGACACATCCATACTCCCTAAGGCGGGTGCACACTAACACGTCATTAACGAGAAAACAATGGCTGCGCGAGAGCCGTAAAATTACAGCGGGCTGGCTCACGCGCGGCAAAAAACCTTACTTAGAGCGCTAATAGAAAACGATCACGTCTCATATCCCGGGATAACTAGGAAAATATGAATTTTTTGTAAGAAACATTTTCGTATTTATACGAGATTTTTTTTGAAGGAAAACATTGGAAAAACTTGTAATGGAAACTCTTTTTAGTGCTGGCTACTTGGTGACGACAAAAAGTAGTTGAGAGGAATGAGAGAGGCATTCAACCAGAAGTCGGATCATATGCTTATAAAATTAAAAATAAACAAGATTATAAGAGAAATAATTATTGAAATGTTTCATTATATTGGCACGAAAAAGTGATGACAATGCATTGTTCAGCGCAATGCCGTTCAGATGGAGTTTTTACCGGTGAGAGATAATTATCTCTTGATGGTCGACACAATTATGCCGCCCTGTTCAAAAATAGGTATAAACAGACAGAACCCGGAACGCGAAACACTTGCCTGGCTCATTATGACAGGTTTTCCATAACCACTTATAGTTGTCGATAGCCGACTCGATATGATTATCCCATTAAAAGTTATAGGCTCTGTACGCGTACCTCCAATTAAATTACCATCAAGTTATTGTCAATTTTTTTAATACACTAAACTGGCAAGTAGTCGGAAGGAAGCCGGGGAAGTCGGCTCAACAGGGCATGTAAGTCGCGGGGAGGTGGGGCGTGTGCGGAACACGGGTACAGAGCCCTTTCCGTCGGTGTCTTAATGTTGTCGTGACAAATGATGGCTCTAAATGAACGGCTCTTATGCTGCGGCCCTTACTACAATAGGGTATTGGACTATCATAGAATTTTTGTATTATTTTGTAGAAAAACACAAGTGCCATTAAAACAAAACATTTTTGTGAAAACAGTATTAAAGTAGCTTGTAACATGAGGCAAATATCATTTATTATTTTAAATGAAAGAGTGGAGACTTAGTGGGGACGTCTTACCGTCCCTTTCACACTCGCACACTATAATGCATATTAAGATTAGTGACGTCACTAATTTTGTTTTGCATCCCTTTTCTTTTACCCCCACTACAAGATTTAAAACGTTTTTAACTTGTTTAATTCTGAATGGATTTACAAAATTCTTTGTTTGCTAGATTTTGGATATGGATGCTTTTTGATGAATACAATAAAAAAGTAAGTAAAATACCCTATTTGCATACTATTTATATAAGTCCTTTTTTAACGGTTTTGCTGTTGTCAGGTTGTCAGGATCATAGAGGTTATGAATCCGTCGTATTTTGAAAGGCTACATGGCTCGGTTGGTTAGACGCCGGCAATGTAACAAGAGGCTGCCGGTTCGATCGCCGAGATATATTTTTGAGTACTCCACAATTATTTTTGGGTCTGGGTGCTTACGAGATCTCGTTTCTCTTAGTTTTTGATACACAAGACTTGTATCTTTGCTGATTTTAATATAATTTTGTTATAACTACCCTACTTAAGTTTCGATGGGACTGACATATCCATATTGGATAACAGTCCCTAAATTAAATTAACAGAAAAATAACTTGTACCTTAGCGGAGTTTGAAGACTATGTGTGTGGCTGTGGTGTATTTATTTATAGTGAATTCCGCAAGTATGTCTCATTTCGGGTTCACCTGTGTAATATCGATACAATCACACTAGTATAATTGTGTCCATCGGCGAGAGATAATTACTGCGGATTCTCGATCTGATACTGCATTTAGGTGCAATGTAGTCTTTATCGAGCCTGAATAAAAAATACTGACAGCAAAAAAGATATTTAAATAATATGCTTCGAGTTCCAATAGTAGCGCTCAAGGCTTTTAACGTTGTGTACAGTTGAGCGCGTAATACATTGGGGTATTCGGTCGGCCCGCGGCCACCGACACGCGTATTGTGAATAAAATGCGCACATTACATTACTTCATTTGCGACTTGACTGTACTCGTTCATTCATATCGCGGGAATGAATGAGGCTTTTGTTTTCATACCGCCGGAACGAAGTGAACGCAGTGGATACATACTTAGATGCATTCATAAACATCAAGGCTGCATTCCATAGGGGTAGGCAGAGACTAAGGATTTTAACTTGCTCGATAAACCGGATATGCATAGGCTGAACCTAAAACAAATAAATAAATACACCCAACAGTCACATACATAGTCCTGACCCCACATTAAGATCAATTACGTCTTGTGTCCTGGGTATCAGAAACTACGAGTGACTTTTCGGTCCTACAAACACCCGAGACATACTTGTGGGTCTCACAAATATTTGACTTGGTGCGGGGATCGAACCCGCGGCCTCTGGTTTCACAGTCGGTGTCTAACCAACTGCGCCATGGAGGCTGTGAAAATAGACTTTGCGCGGATCATCTCGAGTGGTTTCACTTTGTGTGTGGTGGTCACCGTCGTGCCGTATACTAAATCCGTCCTGCTCAGCTACAACCATATTTTCCTAATACCAGCATTCCTCCTGTTTATTAAACCAACGTTCAAAATACGAGTTTTAATTTTTCTTTGAGTCCAATCTGCCTTAGCTTTTCCGTTGGTAGTATCGCTGTAGTCATTGACTTATATTCTACCGATAGACGAGACAAGTCAAAGAAATAAATTGCCCCCATATTTTAAAAGCACACTGCAATATTACATCACTTACCTGGTATTTTATTAAAATATTGTAACTTCAGACGATTTGCTTTCGGTTTGACGGCGAAACATTCATATATTACTTTTAAACGTATGCGACAAGGCGTACTGAACTGTCACTGTCACGAAGCAAACTGATTCATGTGTGGTGCATGCACCGCAAGTAGGTGGGACACATATTATGTACTGAATGTCTTATCTAGTGTAACATTGATATCGATGTGTAGAGTTAATTGATTTAGCATTCAGAGGTGCGATTCTTTGCAACAAGCGTTATTTTTACAACGAAGTCATAGCAGCGCTTTAAATTGTGATAAAGAGTATGTTTTTTTGAATGAATAGTTTTTTCACACTACTCAAAGTCGATGAAATGGTACCGATGTCATAGCAAGATTGTTGTCGTGAGTAAGTATCGGACTAATTCGGTATTATTCAAAAACATTTTGTTGATCACCTAAATATTTTCAATCGATCTACAATGCACTGTTAGTGTGAAATTAATTCGAACCTACAACATACCGTTCCATTGACATCTCCAATCCACACAGCTCGACATACAAACCAAATCAACCCAATTCTTACGGCACTCACCAAATTACTTTCGTAATAAATCACGTATCCCACATTCGGCAAGTCTTTAGTAAAATATTATCATATTGGAAAGAGGAAATCACACAATCCGTCAGAGGGCATTGTATATATTTTTTTATTCAATACGGCAACACATTTCGCTTGACCTTTTCCGATGAATAAAACATTGGAGCGTCGGCCCGCTTCAAGTGTATTGAAAGACTAGGAGGAAGTAAGGGAAAACGGATCATTTCATATTTTGTATGATGATAGGAATTTTTTGCTCCGTAACGGACCTTTTAGTTTCCTTATTATGATAAGTTTTGGAAGGGTACGATTTCATTTTGCTTTTTGTAATTTTATTAATATTTTTATGTAGCTGTAAATGTTTTATGTTTTGTTGTGGGGTTTGTGGTATTTTTGAATAAGAAGCAATGAATGGAGCGGTTCGTATCATTGGAAGTGATATTTTTTGCCTAATATCAGATGGATATTTAGGCTACGTTATGGATGCAGATTGTGGTCTATTAGATCTTGAAACGGTTTCACTCACCAAACGAAGCACGACACTAAAACATTATTTCGTTTCGGTTAACTGCGAGACAATGTGACCGTGTGATCGTTCTGGACAGTCTGTTCATGCTGTACTGAACCATTACATCAGCAAGACGATTACTTCTGTATTAATTAACTTTTAACATGACTAAACATTTTTCTTCCTGCACACATTTACCTACATAGAGTCGGCGTAACATGAATATACACATGTTGCAAAATCATTAGGTTTTTACTTTTAGCACCTGTCTCCTACTTAACATCAATCCTTTCGAGAAAATGTATTTCAATGCACAGAAACAGTGGGGGTTGTAAAAACATTTGAAACTTGTAAAAATCTCAAGATCTCCCTATCTTTCCTTCCGTACAACGAACCACCAATTTTAAAACTGCATTTGCTGCTGCCAATATCCGATACTCCGTCTTAAATTTGAATTTAATTACACAACCCATAAATTAGGTGGAGAGCTGTTATCAGTCACTAGACGGATCTAGGACGTGTGAACGCCAGGAGGAAGCGGCTATCGCGGGTGATTGATGCTCGTGTATTACACAGTATTAAATGCTAGTCGGGATTTTTTAATCCGGATCTTGTTGGTCTTGGATGTTCGTATCTTTAAGCTGTGAAGGTTGTTACACCGTATGATTCGCACTGCACATACAACTGGGAGCAGTGTAGACTCGTGACTAAGAAAAGTTTGTCGCACTCTGGGATCAGGCAGCAATAATTGTAAACATAAGGAAAATATTTTCCAATTACTCATAAAGTATTTCAGACATGATCTTGTTGTATCCTGTCGAACTACTACAATATTAATACTATTAATAACCATCTCATGCATTCTCCAATGATCGTAGATCTAAAATCGATGCTTACATTAAAATGATATGAAGAGTCCATTCCTTCAGTTTCGCTCTGTATAGCATTCAGTTGAGAAGTTATATGGGCGGGCTCCAAGTTTTTCCATTACCGCACTATAACCTTGTATTGTTTTATTTTTCTTCTGACATTTTAATTTTACTTTTAATGAGCAACTTACGATGAATGTTTGCGGAGCTCTACTGTGAATATTTCAAGTTTTTGTCCAGCTTTGTGGGGAATTAGTGGGGTAGCTTGCTCGGGAATGTTGATAATATGTGTAACACTGAGTTTATTCCACAAAATAAGTTTGAGAATTAGGTGTGAACATTTTTGATGATAAGGCTAATTACATAGAATCTATGTCCTGGAGTTTTTTTCTGAATTAACAAAATGCACGAACGTAATTTATTTGTTTATACACAAAATGGGTTGACTATTGACGCACTATTTGAACTATACTACTTGTGCGTCAACCCTAAAGGAATAGTGATTTTTTAAAGGCTAGAATTTCTTCTTTTTCATGCTCCAATTATCGCATTCCAATAAAAATATGTCACACCAAAATAAAATACATACTAAAACATATTATAGATGTGATATTCAGTATTTCAATAAATACGAATGTTTATATCAATGTCAGGATCACAAGACTGAGTATCAAAAGTTATAGGAAATAAAAGCAAGCAGCGCAAGTACAGCGGATCCGTTACGAGTAACAAAACGATATTTCAAACTAAATAAATCTCGCATTTATCTATTCTAGTCCAAATCGTGAGCGGTAGGGATGTGGTTACCACAGCAGTGAACGAATCGGTTAACCGAATGTGCACATCAACTCAACCAAATTCATAAATACGTAGGTAACTTTGTTTGTTATCTTTACACTGATAAACCACTGGAGATATTGCAACGAAATTAGGCAGTATGTTAGACTGGAATCTATAGAAACAGTAAGGATAAACTATGAAATTCATTATCCATAAGATTTGCCATTAGTGAGTAAAAGTGGGCAATTTTTAACAGGCTGTGGAAGCCTAGGCAAGATCTATGTATAGTAATGAACTTCCTAAAGTTGATAGTTACATAATCAAGCAAGTTGAACATTAGTTTGTAATATCTCCTTATTTTAAAATTGAATGGCCCTGTATTCTGTTAATATAATTTTATGTTAGCTCGTATAATATAATTTTCGGTCCGACTAGACTGCCCGAAATTTCACACACTATTCGGGAAAGTTTCTCTCTACAGCTGTCGGATGCAATACCAGGGGATCCGTACATACATTTAGAGGATAAAATACCCCCATTTAGTATATTGTAAAATGTTTAGGGAACATAATGATCGTCAGTAGATTTATTGCACGATAACTCTTTAAGTTATTTATTTGAATGCTTCGGTATTTTAGTGTAAAATCGTCTTATGTAATTGCTTTGCGTATGTTCTTTACTGGTGGCAGGTCTCTCTCATATTATGTTCCGGTTTGAAGGACATTGTAGCCAGAGTAACTACTGGACATAATAAGACTTAACATCTTATGTCTCAGGATGCCGAGCGCAGTGAAATGACATACAGTGGAATGATAGTGTTGTTTGGTTTCCTACTGTCCATGAGTACATGTATGGCTTACCATCAGGCAAATGGCATGATCGTCTCGCCATTCATCGCAATAAAATAAATAAACATAGATTGTATCAGACTTTTGACCGTAAATGTAGTGATCAATGTTATTGACTTCTGATCTACGGTTTTAGGACTAGATATTGGTAGTTTTGATACCCACGAACTAAACCTACGGAAGTCTTACGTATCTGGTGAATTTATCATATAATTGGGTTAAGTCTAACTACCTCCGTTACATTGTAGGTTAAAAATTCGATTATAAATTAGTTTATCACAGTTTTGATTTCGTTCGCATCTGGATATTGTATGACCGAAATCTCTCTCGTATTTCTTGATGTGTCACAAGACTTGTATCTTTATGTGTGTTCATAGTTATATATGACGTATGTTTATATTGACTGCTTCGATGGCGTAGTTGTACTACGGTACGACTACAAAGCTGAGGTCTCGGGTTCGAATCGAGTCGGGCAAAGTTATATTGGGCTTTTCAGTCCGGAATTTGTGCCTGATATGGCGATAGGCTTGCCACCTAACACGTCATGGGACGGAACATACAAGGCGAAATGTGAGTGTCCTGTTTGCGCCTCTGCCTACCCCTTCTGCGATAAAGGTGTGAGTTTATGTATATATGTTATGGTATATTTATATTCAAATTACTGTATGCATTTTCTCACTGCATTATAAATTATTAGCTATACAGTTAGATTATCCCACAGTTTCATATCACAGGCGAGCAGGCAGGTAGGCTGCGGCTAACTGACTTAACAACGTAGAACTAACTCGATACATACACAGGATGAAGCAACCGTGTGACAGGTCATGACATACCCCGCACACGAGTGACGTCACACTCCTGAGCCGTAGTATATGTAAAGCCAATAAAGGTATAAAATAAATAGTTCATATTTTGTCCATAAATTATATGTATGCATAATAAATTTAGACTTTCATCCTCGTCAATTAACTCGAATTTTAACGGTGAAAGAAAACATTGCAAGGAAACCTGCATACCATATCTTTAAGATTTTATATGGCATGTTAAGTCCGCCAACCCACACTAGTGGACTAGCGTAGTGGACTACGGTCAAAGCTTGAATCGAACTCTTGCTTGTTAGATGTTTCTTGCTCAGCAGTAGGCGATTATTGGGCATACAGCACAGTATTTAAATTGTTAAAAGAATTGGGGATTCGTCTTTATATGGCATATATGCATACATAAACGTTAACTTGATTTCGCAAAGCACTAGTGCCATCCACAATTTAAACTTATTTCGGTCCTAAGCTGGAGGAGAGCCTATACGCACGCAAGGTATAAATTCTAGTGCCAACTTATAAAAGCTTACATGGGAATCGAATTTAGGGCCTCGAGTTACATAGCGAAGGCCGCTTTTATTATATTATACTATACTTCAGTCTACACTTGCACTACACCAATGCGACAAATAAAGGGGTGGATAGACAATGCCCAAGGCGCCAGGAAACAAAACTCATTTGGCACGATCCCACACCAGTAAAAGGAATATAAAGCGAACACACTGAGCGCTATAAGTTCTCCACTTTTGAGACTTTGTGCCACGTTTGTGTTGATCGAGAGATGGATTGCTGTGGTGCTTACTGAAATGGTTAAAAATATTTATTGAGTAGTATAGGTATAGCTACACTGTAGTTACATTTAATTAAATCGACTGCCTCCGTGGCGCAGTTGGTTAAACGTCCGCTGTGATATGAGAGGCCGCAGGTCCGTTCCCCGTCCCCGAGATCAAATGTCTGTGCAGCCTTTTTTTGAATTTGTGTTTTGTGCGACCGAAAAGTTTATCCGTAGTTTATGTTATCCATGACACAAGACTTCGAGTTTAGTGTAGATTCAGAATTATATACAAAATACTCTTGGATGTATTTCCTATTTATTTGCATATTTAATTAATTGTAATTTAAAGAAACGTTACAATTATCTCTGTAATCATCTGAACCCACATGAAGTCCAATATAGTACGCCTTCTCCATGAATTATGGCAGCCCTCAGCATCAAATTACTTTATACTGATTTTATAATTTTAATTTTATTTTATCTTTTGTCCACTGTTGTACGCACCATGGAATTCCTCCGTGACTAATGCATGCAACTCATTGTAGACCGTATTGGTGAGTGTGTAGGATAGTGACAACAACTTGCCTTCGTCTAAAGATACTCGCCCGAGTGGTTTATTCGTGTTAAACGGACTACGGGTCGTCGTTGCGTTTACATACTATTTCCTGTGCTTACCGCCCGCACGCGAAACACTACTATTTCAATCTTCGCATTCAATTTCCAGCAACTTTAACGTCTTCAAAATATATGATTAGCTGATTTCGACAGCCTCCGTGGCGCAGTTGGTTAGACGCCGGCTGTGAAACGAGAGGCCGCGGGTTCGATCTCCGCACCAAGAGAAATGTTTGTGCGGCCCACAAATATTTCTTTCGGGTCTGGGTGTTTGTGAGACCGAAAAGTCTCTCGTAGTTTTGATACCTGCGACACAAGACTTAATTGATTTTAATGTGGGGTCAGGACTATGTATGTGACTGTTGGGTGTATTTATTTATTTATTTATTTATTTTATTTATTTATGTGCTGTAGATTAGGTTTTATCTTCTCGAAGGTTTTGGTGTTGACTAACTGCGATAACGACCAAATGCGTATGTCGTTGTTTATACTTTTGATATGTGAAATTATAATACTATTTTTTTATTGCAGCGTTGGCTGTTTATTTGAAGGTAAGTGATAGCTATAATTTCATCGAATCTTTTAGTCATAGTTAATTGCATAAATTTGACAGACTTGACTTTTGACAGAATTTAATAAGAAAGAGAGTCGTTTATTATACTTGGTTCTCGTGTGTATGGGAGTGATTACAATGTGATGGGTTTGTGAGCTATGCATTTTGAAAAAGTTAAGATAAGATTGAACAATTCTTTGGAGCAGTAACTTTTTTATTAGCTAAAATAATGAAACATCGCAAACTTGCAAATTAAGTACCTGCAAATGAAGTCTTCTAATTCTAAGTAAAATATTTTGTGATAGTATAATGTAGTTTACGAAAAAAATCTGTTAATTTTACCGGTCATGCGTACGGCGTGCGCGAATGTGGGATCAAATTGCAAATAAAACTGTTACAGCCGACATATATTATGTTAACGGCTTTTAACTTTTAACGCGCCTGTTATAAGTTGCTATAAATTTTACGCGTGCGAATGTTATGCGGGATGTATTGGGGCTGGATATGGCTGGAATAGTAGCGAAGTTGTCGTAATCCTGATAACTACTAGACATAATGAGACTTAACGTCTTATGTCAGCATTGTTTTGTAATTCATGGTGTTTTTTGGTTTGCTGCAGTCCATGAGCGGTCGTAGCGCTTACCATCAGGCGAATGACATGCTCGTCTCGCCATTTATTGCAATGAAAAAAAAACAACGCCGGTAGGATATTTGAATCCGAATAACCTGGATAGTGGGCACCTTAGGGGAAAATCCAAAACAGTGAGACTCGTTTGTTTCGTTTCTGGTTCACAGATGTATATGCGGTTACAATCGGGGCGACATAATTGTGACGACCTGTGAGAAATAATCATTTCAATCGATGCAAACTCTATACGTACTGGCAAGCGAAGTGTCGGACGCCCGCGTATAAGGAGGACGGACGGACTGATGAAGGTTAAAGTCGGGAAGTCGCTGGTTGCAGGCCGCTTTCATCAGGTCGATGTGGAAGTCTTTGGGGGAGGCCCATGTTCTGTAATGGACTTCCTGTGTCTAAAGAGGGAGAGTGAGAGAGATATTCTGTAAAGTCTCTGTGTATGTCTCTCATCAAAAGGTACGAGAGGCCGCGGGTTCGATCCGCGCACCAAAGCAAATATTTGTGTGATCCACAGGTATTTTTTTCGGGTCTGGGTGTTTGTGAGACCGAAAAGTCTCTCGTAGTTTCTGATACCCACGACACAAGTCTCGATCTTAGTGTGGGGTCAGGACTATGTATGTGACTGTTGAGTGTATTTATTATTATTTAAAATTGCAGTTACTTTATACCAGTAGTATACAAAAATGCCTGAATTCCTCAGCCTTAAACATTTCACTCACCATTCTATAAAAGATGTTGTTCGTTTCCACAATTTCTATATAAACGTTTTGAATGGCATCAGTTTCCATTTGCATCGGCCACTCGGCATATTTTGTCAGCGCTGTGGCGAGGTTTATTATTCGTGACGTCACACCATTAACGTTTCGCACAATTGTAAAATATTGTGCTTAAATTTAAACCTGGCTGGATAGATAAAGCTCGGTTTATTTAGAGTACAGTATGGTAACAGTCTAGACAGCCAAAAAGTTCAGACCCGCTTCATTGCACAAAAGGGTAGTCTGGGTAATAATACTTTTTCATTTTTTGGTAATTTATTTTTAGTACCGTCACTATTCTACACTTCAATGCTTTTGCTACGTAACCTCTTCAAAGATATAACAATGATGACAATGGCAAGATTTAAGGGAGATATTTGATAATCCTTCCATATTTATTGGGAACTAATGCGTTAACAACCTGTAAGCTATTAAGTTAAACCTGAAATTCGGGATAGAGTTCATTAACGCCCAGTTTCTATAATCTATCTATCTTTAACAAGAGATTTCGTAACATATTTAGATGCATTTTATGTTTCAGTAAACAAAGATAGAGAGATATAGATATGGTGTATTTATTTGTAGTTAGCTAGGTAAGATGAATATAAATTTCTATCTTTGTTTATTGAAGTGTATAATTGTATCGCCATAGTAATGATTGTTATGTTAAGCTCTAATTAAAGATAGATAGGATATAGAAACCGGCCGTAAGTCGATACTTTAGACGCCGCCTGTGAACCGAGAGGCCGTAGGTTCGATCCGCGCACCGAAGCAAATATTTGTGTGATCCACAGGTATTTTGTTTCGGGTCTGGGTGTTTGTGAGACCGAAAAGTCTCTCGTAGTTTCTGATACCCACGACACAAGACTCGATCTTAGTGTGGGGTCAGGACTATGGTTTGTGACTGTTGGGTGTATTTATTTAGATTAGAAACGCCACAGTTTATTATTTTATTTACCTAATTTCCATTAAAAAAAATTTCTTAAAAATCATATATGCCTATAGTAATATGAGTGTGTGCTCAAAGCCTTATTTACAGTTATATCATTTTTTCTCTGTACAATCTGCAACATACCCCGCAGTGATGACCGGTTTATTTGCCGTGTAAACAGGCGCCTATCCGAGCTCTGTGAACACAAATATTTGTCCACAATACAGGGTGTATCTAAACTCAAACAACGAGCTTGCCATGCCGATACGCGGATTGCTAGATCTAGAAAATACCAGATTTGTTTTTTGTTTACGGTTTAAATAATTTTGATTATAGCTAGTCGTAGCCATGGGACTTATGAGGTTGAAGATTTGATCTCTAGGTCATGTAATTAAATTTGTAAGAGGTATTTGGATTAGATTAATATGATATGCAATATGGGATAATTTCTCTAAACAGTTAATGAAGATTAGGAAGAAGTATTCAAATTATAGGTAAAATTCGTCTGATTTAATTCATTGAATATACTGCTTATCCTTAAAGCCCTGCTGTATGTTAAAGCTAAAATTAAAGGCGCAGTTTAGGGTGGTATAGTTTGAGAGATAACCCATGTGAAGTAACGTTAATGCGCTTTGTTCGGTTAGTGCGACTTACGGAGTTCCTAGCTAGTGATAAGATAATCTTATCCCAGTATCTTATCACGGTGAGGTACATATGTATCTCGCGTAACAATCCAATGGAACTACGAGATAATATAAGATGATTTTCGGTCTCACAACACACACCAGAAGCAAATATTTGTGGGTATTTGTGTATCTATTTTACTCTAACCCTCGAGACAAGAAAGCAGCTGTTCAAAAATCATCCGCACAAGAACCTGTTTACACATAACAGTTTACGTCAAACCGTATTTTCCTAGTATTCATTGAAGCGTGCGTTCTGAAAATATAAAGCTATCCCCGTCTGTAACAAGCGATGGATTTGCAGGTAATCCATTATATTTTCTACTGTTTTATTCCTCTCTTGGGTTGAAATAATATTGTGCTTTGAGTCAGCTACGCTTTGAAGGAATATCGCAAGTTTTGATTGCATTTTTCATGTAAATAAGAGTTTGCAGTTTAGTTATGTATGCAGAAGGTAGTATAATATGTTCGACTCCTCGTTATTAAGGATTTAGAAATGAAGATTTTATTTATTTTATTTCGTCTTATTTGACGTGTTGGGATAGAAATAAGACATTGGCATCCTTGCCTACCCCCATGGTGATTTAGCCAGAATTTAAATATGTATGTTTGTACATTTAAAATTGGTGAAAGTGTGTCATCTACCAATTCATGAGTTATATAGTAGCAGCAAACTAGATTTACTCACTAATTATGTGTCTAATGATCCGTCAGCGACCCAGTTGCGCGTCCCATTTCGCAAACACCTAATGAGTAATCCTGATATCGCGCCAAAAGTATCAAAACACGACTGGACACACTAGATAATCTCAGCTCGGCTTCACATTAAATGAAAAGCACTCTTTTACTTCTTACATTCAGAAATGTGTGGCTTTGAGGAATTTTTAATCAGTCTCAAAGGTTTTAATTCAACGCCAAAGCAACCCGAAACCGTCGCGCGGACAACACTAAAGAGCTCCTTTGTGCGAGGCAACAGTTGTGCGCCGATCTCCGTTAAAACAAAAGCTACATTGAGAATGCACTTTAGACGTGTTTCCTGCTCTCATATTCTGGAATCTTGACTCACTTTAAGAAGATATTAAAGTGGGACGGCGTTTTTGCTTCTTTTGTTGATTTCGCTGGCGTTATTTTGGTTTTTGGGTCATTTGGTTGTGTTGGCGTTTTGTTTTGCGGTTTTTAGGTGATGAGGTTTTGTTTTGTTGGTCGTAACCGTTTTTAGGTCTCTATGGAAATTCTTGGGGGAGGCAGATAGGTATTTTTGTCTATCGAGAGGCCTATGTTCAGTAGTGGAATTCTTGTGGCTGATGAGAGGGAGAGTGGGAGAGGAAGCCTTATTTAAAAGCATATATGACCAATAAACAAATTTTATGAATTTTAATTTTATAAGTGACCTCTTCTAATTTATTTACCATTAAAGATATTTTACTAGAATTAAAAAAAGGTAAACTACAACCAGAGCTTTTGCCATGCCCACATTTTTATTACATGCCAAACACCTTAGGGTAAGTTGCTGCAGCCGCCGATGAACAATTAAAAACATTGTTGTTGGTACATTGCCGGCTTCCGAAATGAGAGAGGGAAGAAAAGTCTGTAAAGGTAAAAGTAAAAGAAAAGTAGATAAAAGGTAGGTAGTAGGTAAGTAGGTTTGCAAAGCCGTTCCTTCACATCGGTTTTCACACAGCAGTACAGGTCGGTCCTTTTCCACATATCCCAATGTAATAAAATATGGCTCTGCCACATTCATAAGTTAGATGATGAATTGAAATAAAATATAAAAACACTCGAATTCAAGTATTATCTTAATTAAAATGCAGCGTGATATTCAGAATAAGTCTGCGACACGGTTCCCGCGGCAGAAAGTTGATGGAGTGCAATTGGAACACTCAGCCGTCGCGACGATGTAATGCATCAGATATTATTAGACCCACTGAGCAATGTAATGATAATAAAGAGAACAGGAGTTACAGTACGAACAGCAAAAATAATATAAAATATGTTATTTTAAAATGGTAAGGGCAAGATATTTTTTGTTTGTTTATTAATACTGGCATAGAAGATGTAAAAATCTTGTGTTATGTGTAGTGGAATCCAAACAGAATCTCTAGTGGCGGCAGATATCTGTTTCTATCCAGTATATACAGTTATGCTGATCTGCTCGAATCTGGCGGGTTTACCTGCATCGTGTGTGATGGATAAAAATATTAATTACTAACTCTTTTTAAATTGAAACACCATTAGCTCTTATAGCTTCTCTGACAATAGCAGGACTGTTATAGAACAAATACCTCGAACCAGTTTGATTGCGTTAATACATTCCAACTTTCGATCCTTTACAAAATCAATAGACTTTTTATCAAAAAATGTTTAACAAACACAGTTCGTACCGCAATTACAGTACAAGAGACTTGGCGCATATGTCCAATTTAACGTGTGATTGGCGTCATGTCCGCGGGCGGCGGCGCTGGAAAAAATCATTTCGAGGACGCTGCCCGGCAAACTTCACGTCATGAAACTCGATCAATGAAATTGTCATTCGCTCTTCACCACTATTTGACGGTTTAGTTTGAAGTGTTATGCAATATTGTATGGACTTCGACGGGTGAGGAAATAAGAGGATTGAAAACATCAGTAGGTTAGATCAGCTAGATGAATGAACACTTAGGAGCTAAGGGTTTAGGTGATCTTAGAATTGAGAACAAATAAATAAATACACTTAATAATCAAGCAATTTAAAATTCACACCATAAAGCAAAAGTATTGTGTTATGGCTATCAGCAACTACGAGGTACGAGTATTATCGTTATCATCTACAGCTACAGGCACGCCACTGCTGATGAAAAATATGTATTTACTATATTTTCAGTTATCTACAAAGTTGCCAAGTTACTTCTGCAATTGAGCTTATCATATTCATATCTATAGAACTTAAACATAAACTTACAATTTTCAATACACAAACGTGGAACAAGATTTTCCTTTCTATTCCAAAGCGTCGTTTGTAAGTTTGTTTAAAATATATGGAAAACAAACACAGTTTGCATTGCATCCGCCGGGGATTGCGTGTCGATGGAAACTTAAAGGTAAGCGTCCATAAGGCGTGTCTGAACTCTTGCACTACACAGAAATTCACTTGGAAAATGTCTAGATATACTAAATTACAAATTGTTGGGGGTGTAGAATCCTCTTAAGCATTCTAAAAATAAAAGATGAGTAAAAAATATGTTGTAGTAACATCTTTGCAATTCTAAAAGGGTGCAATGGATGCTTAGCTTAATCAGCGTTGTGATGTTTGGTTCTGTTATTTGTTTTATGTTGTGATTGTCATATCCTGTCTAATATTGTTTATTTTATATCGAGTGGAATTGTTCCGTCATGAACTATGGCTGAGGAAATGTTTTACCTTATTTGCTGATATTATAAAAAAGCAATAATGCAATAAAATTTCCTTTTGACTTTTAGGTATTCGAATCAAACTCAGATATTTTGAGAGTCGCGTATAGGAAACCAGATTTTGATTGATATTTCCTTTCATTTTTAAAATATTTCACTTCATTTTGAAATATTCCTATTTTTTTAAATTTCTTAGTTTATTTTTTCATTTGTGTTTATATTTTTATTTACTGTTTGTTTTATGGTGTCAAGATTTATTTTTAAAATATTTTGTATTTGTTTTGACTCTATCATCTATCTGTTCAGTCAGAATTAAAAATACATGATTCTGGTATCTTAATGACATTATACAGTGATCAGATAATAAGTATATGATTTGACATTGTAACGCCATTGAAACATATCTTAATTAATTAATTATTTAAAATTCCAATAACGCCCACGCTACACTTACTTAACTGAATTTTACATTTTTGTACCCATTTTCTACTACGTATATTTTACACAAATATTTATATCCCTGTTAAGTCAATTTTTTTTGTTTGTTATTTATTTATGTACCATTTGGGTGGAGTTAAGGTTTTGTATAATTTATTTTGAATAAAAATAAGGAGTTTTTATCACGAGTTTGGTTTATTTTTACCTATCCGACGCGACGTTTTGAATACTTTATAGCCGTCGTCACAGGCGGGACTAATGTAGGTATGGGTTGTCCGCCATATGCTATAAGTATTTTCTCTTTCTCTCTCCCTATTCAGACACAGAAGTCCAATGCTGAACACAGGCCTCCCCCAAGGATTTTTACATTGAGTTGTAGGAACTAGCCCGCATCCTACGTCATGTCGGGCATAAATTCCAATCTTGACAGCCTCCGTGGCGTAGTTGGTTGAACGCCGCCTGTGAAACGAGAGGCCGCGGGTTCGATCCCCGCACCGAAACAATTATTTGTGTGATCCACAGGTATTTGTTTCGGGTCTGGGTGTTTATGAGACCGAAAAGTCTCTCGTAGTTTCTGATACCCACGACACAAGATTCAATCTTAGTTTGGGGTCAGGACTATGTATGTGACTGTTGGGTGTATTTATTTATTTATTTATTATTTATTTAGGCAATTCAAATAAGGTTTCCCAAGAAAAACCTAACACAAATATCACTTATGTAAGTGCATATTTAAGAAGAAGTTACAGATAGCTAAAACTCACCATTTATAAGGTAAATGTCACTTGCAAAAATAAACCTTTGTATATAACCCTTGTTACCACAAACAACAGTCGGTAGCGAAACAATAGCCAATCGATAAAGGGTAAACAATCAGATAAATTAATTAATACCCAATGAAACTTATAAATATTAACAATCATGGTTGAAGAGTGGACTCACAAAGCTAGCGGTTGGTAATTATGATTCGGTAAATATCAAATAATTATTTAGAGGTGAAAGCAATAAATGAACGGTGGAAATGTGAATTTATTTGAACTGTCTCGATGGTCTTGTTTGGGTTGAGTTTTATCTTTTTTTAATTTATATGCTTTCGATGCTGATGTTTTGTATAGCGTAGTGGGGTATGCCTTAATCCTTCTCAATCAACTTCTCAATTGCAGAGAAGTGTCCTTTCCGTCAGTGGACAATGATGTAAAATTTTAAATGGAAATTTATTATTAGAACTTTTCAAAGGATTTTAATGCACTTACAATCAGATTCAATGTAGTTACATCGTCGTGTCACATTTATAGAAAAAATAGACACATAGGAGCGTATTTGAGTTCAAATCAAAGTAGAGTGCTCGAGTTTTATGGTAAAAATATCTAGTAAATTTAGCAAAATATCTAACAGAATAGAACAACACGCTCGTACAAATTATGTAGAAACACGGCCAGTATATAAATATATTTTCAATTTGAAACCATTCGCTGTTCACATATCGAATGTGCTGAGCTATGAATAAATATTCTGTTTTCGTAGTTTTAGCTGAATTCAAAACATTCTGAAATTTCAACATAGAAATATCTAGCTTATCGAAGCTAGCATAATAGAGTTGGTGAACACCGTTTTTTAAATACATAAGTATTGAAATTTTGTAAAAATGCTACGAAGCGTAGAGGTTCTACGACCGCGTAGATGTCGTAGATGTGTTGCAGCTCTACTAAGTTTAGAGTAACAATCACTATGGTAGCTTTGCAAGTATAAAAACCTTGAAAAAACTGTAATCTACAAACTATTTAAAGTGTCAGTAATCTCTTACTAAATGCTTCCTTCCAACAACACCAAAACACGAAGAAAACGTTAAATCAAAAATAAATTTTGCAAATGTACCATAACAGTAAAAGAAAAAAGCCAATAAGCAACAACAAATCATTGTATTCGATAAAGCCGTTAGTGTCTAAATAACAAAATAAAATATTCAGTAGCCCGGAAATGGTTCCGCATTATTTTCGCCTAACGTCCCCATAACTTTTTCGCGGCGAAAAAAATCGTCTCGCTCTCACCTCGTGAGCGTGCGCTGTGTGATACACACGGACACAACGACACGCCAATAGAGTCAATATTTTTTGGATGTATATATTACTGCTTTTATCAAAATTAACAGATATATGGACGAGCGTAGAAATCAATTTTTAGAACATTATTTTATTTGTGATCCTAAGTATTTAGGCATATTACTAGTATCGGGATTGTAGTTCATCATTACACACTTAATCAAATAATTAATAGGGTATTTGACTTAGTATTATTATGCAGACAAACACAAGTGCCATTAAAACAAAACATTTTTGTGAAAACAGTATTAAAGTAGATTGTAACATGAGGCCAATATTAGTATTTTAAATGTAAGAGTGGGGACGTAGTGGGGACATCTTACCGTCTCTTTCACACTCGCACACTATAATGCATATTAAGATTAGTGACGTCACTAATTTTGTTTTGCATTCCTTTTGTTTTACCCCCACTACAAGATTTAAAACGTTTCTAACTTGTTTAATTCTGAATGGATTTACAAAATTCTTTGGTTGCTATGGATACTTTTTAATTAATACAATAATTAAAAAAAGGAGTCAA
Organism: Deilephila porcellus; assembly: GCA_905220455.2. NCBI lineage: Eukaryota > Metazoa > Arthropoda > Insecta > Lepidoptera > Sphingidae > Deilephila > Deilephila porcellus. Next base: position 14,687,770 of record LR999977.1, on the reverse strand, counting down.
ATACCCTATTAATCAATAGCCTGATTTTTACATTACTGGAAAACAATATTTGTGTACTTTGTTTAAGATTAAATAGTTGATTATTTTTGAAGTGTTATGATATAAAGCTTGAAGGTTTGTCATAAGAAAAATAAAATAGAGCTGCTGGTTTAATAAATAACAAACGTATTACGAAATATATAAATCATCTTAGCAAAGCATCTAAAACTCCATCATATTTGACCGCATAAAGGAAGTGAAGTGGGCACTTTTACCAACTTTACACTAGCCTTGTTAGCAGTAAAGGCTATTAGTATTCCCGGCCCGCTAGCTTAGAATAACTTCCTTATTTTAATCCATTCAAGCCGTGACCTTTCTACAAATCTGTTGGAAATAAAGCGAATTAAAGATATTATGCGGCGTTCATTTCATAAGCTACTTCGTTGAGGGGATTTTAGTGGTTATGTTTGAATTTGTGTATTTGTGGCTTTAATTTTGCTAAGGCATTTTGATATTTTTGTATGTATGAATATTGAATTATTATATGGCGTTGTTTCTAGGCTTGAGAATGTGAAAGGATTAGTTTTGACTTTGCATTTACTTAGATTGTTGTTTTATCCATCAGGGTTGATCTTCTATTAATTTATACATTTATCACCAAAAGATGAGGTTTACCAAATATATATACAAAACACTTTTTAAAATATTGTTTGTTCTTACTGATAGTATGTATTGAAGTAAGCCAAGAAAAGAAGTGTGAAATAGCAACATAATGGGCGTTGCTGCGGACCGCCGGCCGCCCAAACTCTACTACTTTTTTCATTACCTACGCAACCTTTGTGAGGCCACAAAGCGGGCGAGATGGCTTTATAAGCGTACATTGTTGATAGAATAATGTGGAAACTTGATGTTAGTTTAAAAACCTATTAATGGAAGATATATTTTTGAAATAGGTTTTATTATCAAATAGCAGCGTCCATTTTTTTCTGGTAATAAAAAATACGTGTAAATGGAGTTTGTTAAGAACAAAGGATAAATATAACCATTTTTTTTAATTCGAGTTATAAGTTTTCTAAAGCCGGGTATCGATATTGCAAGGCTGGCTCGCGAGGCATGCTTCGCGAGCCAGCCTCGCGGTGTGGAGACGCGTTTGCCTCGCGAGCCAATCTGAACGATGCCGCGCGCGAGCATCGCTCGTGCGAGCCGGCTCGCTGTCGGCAAATGGCGGTGCTCAAAGGGCGCTCAGTGTGAGTCGCAAGGGACGCATTTGTATTGCCTCGTGCGCTCGGAACGTACGAGTAGAAGACAAAGACGAACTTGTAGTGTTATGTGTTTAATCCACCAACGTGGTTTACCTCTAATTTTTTTAATTAGAATCTTGTTTTTCTTAATATTTTACACTCAAAGAAAAACGCTGTAAACGCAACTAATGTGTTTGGTTCCACGGAAAACGTGTACTGACACCTCGCAGGCTCGACGTGGCTCAGCGTGACTGTGTAGACGCTAAACAAGCGCACCGCGAGCCTGCCTCCCGAATTACTGCTCAAACTCGCGAGCGGCCTCGCAATGTCGATACGCGGCTTTATAATCGTTTGTCTCAAAAATAACAGTCAGACAAGCCAGTCTTCACCCTATTTCCAATTTCAAATAAAATTCCAAATTCAAAACCGCTCGTCGCTCCCGCGTGTGTCGAAGCCTCGAGTAAAGTGCGGGAGTGTCGCCTGTTATTTTATTGTTTCACAACGTCGCGGCTTAACACTTTGCAAAGAGTTACTGCGTGTCGTACTTTTTTCCACTGTTCCCGGTGCTCCCCTCCCCAGCCTCCCCCAACTGCCTAGTTTCGATTTGTCGCTTTTTGCGCGTCGTAATTTCTCGACTCAATATTGCCAAAGTTTTCGCACCTAAGGCCTGTTTGGGGGATGTAGAGTCGCGTTCCGTTGTCAATGCTCTGGTTTTATTGCTAATGATTTTCGTATTTGTTTTTTCATGAGTTAAACGTAGAAGTGTGTAGGGAATAAAATAAAATAATCTATGTATAATGAGTACACATATAATCATAAATCATATTTTACCCCGACTACATACATATGTGTACAATATCGACTTATGTCATGGGTTTATTAATTATATACTAGGGATTGAAAAGTTCTACAAAATCCTTAAGAACTTAAGAACTGGTGGTAGGTCTCTCATATGTGAGAGGCCGCCTGGGTAGGTACCACCGCAATGTCTATTTCTCCCGCCAAACAGCAGTGTAAATGCACTGTTGTGTTCCGGTTTGATGGACATTGTAGTCAGAGTAACTACATATCGAGACTTAACATCTTATGTCTCAGGATGGCGAGCGCAGTGGAATGCCAAGCATTGCCTTGTAACTCATGGTGTTGTTTGGTTTTGCTACTGTCCATGAGCGGTCGTATCGCTTACCATCAGGCGAATGGCAGGCTCGTCTCGTCATTAATTGCAATAAAAAAAATCCTTAAGAAGCTTGGATAGTATATTACATAAGTATTCATAACATCAAATAAAGATGGAGAACAGCCTTATCTACCAGTACATATATATACACGTAGCTTACAAATGCAATACAAAAGTCTATTTATATTGACACGGAAAAGTGTCTACATCACCTAATACCTGGCAGCAAAGCAGTGCTGTGCGAATAACATAAATCTATTGTGAGATTATGCTCGTTGATGGTCACAATTATACCATCCTGCATGAAATTAGGCGAATCATACAGATTACCGGATGTAGGGTCATACTCACCCGGATAGCTACCACGGTACTGTAGTGAAAGCTGTGATAGGGTGCCATTCAAGTGTCATATTCCGGGCTTAGACTGTGCGTATTCGGTTCAAACATGGTGATTTCCGTCACCGAGCTAGTGACGACTAATTCTATAGCCAGCCTCCATGACGCAGTTGAGAAACGGTTGCGCAATTAAAGGCTGTGGGTTTGATGCCCGTACCATGACAAAGTATGTTTCTGTGGCCCACTAAATAATTTTTGTTACTGGTTTGGAGCTGGGTGTTGTGACTATTTTTTTTTTTCGTAATTTTGGATATTATTGAAGACTTGTATCCTACTGTGAAGTAAGGATTATAAATGAAACTATTGAGTGTTTATTTATTTTATTTATGTAGTGCACTTACTGTTTCACTCACTCAATTTTAAGCTTAGTGGTCACAGCGATGCGACGGACAAACTTGTCTTTTTTTTGTTTAATTTGATGTATGATTTTCTGGTGCTGAAAGCGCTCTTGTCATGCGGTTATAAAAAAATACTAGAAACAGTTTTTCTCTCTTAACATTTTATTATATTGGACATGTTAATATTATTACATTACGAGTATAAATGCTTCTTGTTTATATTATGAAAACATATCTCAAACAAGCGTTAAACATATATTTTTTAAAATGTCATTTGTAGTTTTAAATTTCGCCACATGCCAATAGAAGGTAGAGATGACTTATAAGTGTAAATATATGTATATTATGCGAGTATGTGCGTTGTCTTGTGACACTGTAGGGTGACAAATAAATAGTTATGACCACAGAACAATGAGGTACGTTATGACTTTCTTTCGAGTATGAAAAGACAACAAATTGATCAAAACCACAGCACATACAATGTTGTATTCTCTAAAAAAAATAAACCTCATCGCAGAGAAAATGAGGAAACACGAGCGCAAGATGTATTGCACCAGCTATAAAATTAAAACAGGGCGGAAAAATTGTCGGTTTCCACCCGACGAGGGCGAAATTAGTTGTAAAAAATCCTTTTTCAGATTTATTTGTTTATTTTTTATTGCGATATTTATGTCGATGAATTATGTACTGAGTTTTATAAACAGTTTGCATATAAATGAAACTGTGAAAATTGGATAACACATTTCGTCTAGAACTCTATGAGTCTTTTGTTTTTGAGTTGTTTACAATGTAAGTGATTTAAGAAAATATTAATAAAAACACCTAAGGGAATTAAATAAATGATGTTATGTACCTTATGACATTTCGTAATTTAAACTTTTATAATAAGTCAGTTTTAACTAATCCTTTTGAGATGTAATCGACTAAAATTTTTACTGAAAATGCGTCTAATGGTAAATGTATAAATAAATACAATAAAATAAATTAGCACTTGTGTGGCTTACAAGAGACCAATGTTTGATAACACAAATAATCCCAAAACAAACCTCAACTCCGCGATTACACCTATCATCTGCTCACCATTCTCCACAACCTCACATTGCATTTAGAATCCTCAAGAACAAACATCTAAAACAAACACACCGACAATACGGTTCATATGCGGGGCTGAGTTAATTTCCATTCATCAGCTCCTTGCTATCACCGAGCCAACATTTCATTGTCGCATCAGCGGAAACTTAATATCCAGTTGAGATAGAAATCCTCCATTGTGCACCCGTGGTGATATTACAGTTTGCGGGGAGATTAAATGCATTGAGATCTGTCCGGTATAATGGGGCCTCTCATTAGAAAGGATACGTGCGCGCTGGGTATTGTATTGATTGGATACGGCCCACTGCTGGGGTTTGTTATTGAATCATTATTGAAGTGGTAGATTTGCCAGTTTTAAGTATTAGAAATGGGTCGGGTCACCGAAACCAAACCGAAAAAACCGACGCAGATTAAAAGTTTCGCTGAACCTTGAATCAGTGAAATAGTTGTTTGTTAGATTTCAGCTCAAGACATTAAAATTGCATTTATTATATCATAGAAAGTATTTAAAACATTGAGATGTTATTTTGCATTCAGTTGATAATTAAAACACAGAGCAGACACAGAGTCAATTGACAGTATTAGGTATACCTCATAAGACGGCTCAGGGTCACTCAACGCGCTGTGCAGAGGTCTATCCACATAACCCTTACATAGCACAGCATAGGTCGCTGGGGCCGAAAGGCTGGTTTTGGAGTGGAGGCCACGTACAAGCAAGCGAAGTGTCGGACGCCCAACCACAAGGTGGACGAAAGACCTGGTTAGGTCGCAGGAAGTCATTGGATGCAGGCCGCTTCCAACAGGTCTATGTGATCCATGGGGAGGCCTATGTTCAGTAGTGGTTTTCATGTGGCTACAGACAGAGAGGGATCGTGTTTCGTGTACCTTTATTGGTAATTCAATTTTTTTTATATAGTTGTAAAAAACTGACATATGTGTATTCCGTAGGATATAACTACTAATTCCATGAAAATATCAGAAAAGGTAATCAAAAAAGAAAATCTCTACTGTAGGTACATGGAATAAGAATCAAAAGGAAATGTCTTATTACTGCATTGCGTGAATATTCGCAGAACTAGCGTTGTAATAACATCTGCAATATAAAATAACAATGTTATCTTATGTATTTTAATGGCTAAATATTTAACACGTCTGTCTATGAGTACGGTAGAAAAATTATATTATGTTTCACTTTTTACCATTTAGTTTTGTCAATTGGTATATAAATTAGTCAGTGCTGATCGGTAGTATCTTACAAACTTCAAAGTGTTGATTTTGATATCTGCTTGTTATTTTAGTACTTACCTAAGATTTACGTTGTATCCAGTTCGCTTTCCGTCGTTTCTGTCAATAACCAATAATTGGCGTTTAATTTCCAACCTCATGAAACACCGTAACTCAGCAACGCGTTGCTATTTACCAATGTCGAGTGCGAGTCCGCAGCGCAAACACAAACATAAAATTTTAATACAACAAAAATATTGATACTTTTGTTTGTGTTCCATTCGGCGGAGAACACTTTCGTGTATCTTACAATATTTGCGATGCGACTTTTTCCAATACAAAAAATTGTTAGTGGCAAACATCTATGTACACTCCGATACCAGTTGAAACGATTAGTTTCGTTGTTGATACGCGATATTTTGTTATTTCGTTCAAGAATTATAAGGTGTTTATTTTGATGGTTATAGAGACGTTAAGTCTACACCGTGGTATTTGAACTGGAAGAGCATTAAATTGAAATCGTAATGGGTGATCTAGTTTAGGATGGTATCACTATCCCATAGAAAACCAGCTTCTATAGCTAATGGTGGAATAATGGTTAGTGATCACCCTACATGATGATGGTAAATCCCTCATAGTTACTTACGGGAGTAGGTCGTCTTTACCATTACGCCTCTTAATACTCAGCTTCGATCATCGAACATTCCACTTAACATCTTATGTCTCAGGATGGTTAGCGCTGTGGAATGCCAAGCGTTGCTTTGTAATTCATGGTGTTGTTCGGTTTTGCTAGCCAAGGCTTTGGTAGCCAAGGGAGGTTGGATGGCGAGGTTTAAAGTTAGGGCTTGGTGGTCGTCATGTTTTTAAAGGAAGCTAAGTCCTTCATACATTTAGAATTTACAAGTACACAACTGTCCATGAGTGGTCGTATCGCTTACCATCAGGCGAATAGCATGCTCTTCTCACCATTCATCGCAAAAAAATCAATACGATCATATTCGTGTGCATGGGCGAGCGATAATTTCTTGCCAGTTCACTCTATTTGTATAACTGCACTTACCATCACACATTTTACTTTACATTCACAAACCTAAAAAAATACTGACCAAACTACACTGGCAAAGAGTTGACAAAATCTCCGTCTGCAATCTCAGCAACACTATCAAAGCGACCAGTTCAAACGGTTTGATACGTTTCAACGGTTATTTTGCCGGCACGTACAGATGGAGTATTAACGGCGCATACGTAAAAGGAAGATGGTTAGTCGGCGCATTGTCTGGTGTAAGAGCTTTGTGCCCAACTTCCTACACAATTCAATACGAGTTGGGTTAGGTGTGAGGCATAAGTGACAGCGGTTCTAAATACATATTTCTGTACATTACCATACAATCTTAAGGTTGTGTCCTCGAGGGGGAAAGCAGAGTCACCACTAGTGCCATATTCGGTTAACCAAGCTTATTTCCATCTCAACGTGAATTAGAAGGTAAAGCTTGTGCCATTCCAGGCACAATTTCCAGTTGAGAAAATCTCATCAAATGGTTTGCCTGATTTGGCTAATAAACCCTTGGAAGTAGAACAATAAGACGGCTTTATTGAATAGTAATAAAACAAGCTTTAGTAAAAGACCCAACTTAATTTTTTTTTTTTTTCATGGAGTTATGATTAGAAAAATGGAGTATAATGAATTTAATTTGTGGTTTTAATTTCAAATTAATTAGACGTTTTGAAGTGATCAAAAAGCGACTTCTAAGATTCCATTACATACTCATACATACATACATACATACATACATACATACATACAGGTGTAGCTAATAAAAGCGTGTTAATAATAATTAATTAAATAAGAGGCTCTACCACACGAATTATTGTAGAAATGAGCTAACTCGACTGGAGTGGAAGTACCACTGTCTCACAGAAAACCGAAGTAAATCATTAGCGTTGCTGTCATACTTTGATCGGTGAGCGACATTGTGTAAGACCCCTTTACAAAGAAGTACGAGATATTTAAGACTTTATTTAAAAAAATATAATAATTCCTATAGTTTTATACTTAAATCAGTTTATTACCTTTCCTACTTTTAATATCAACAGTATCCTAGAATCTTACCAATAAATACGACAGTTTCGAAAGCGGTAGAGCAACGTTGTTATCAGTCACAACTTAGCATGAATGCGCAGGCTCGTCCACGGCGGTAACACTGTCTCACAGACAGCTTTGCTATCGCGTTTCGTTAGGTAAGTTAAATTCCTGGATATTCAATACTTTTTTCCTCTTCCTTTCCTCTTCCTTTCCTCTTCCTTTCCTCTTCCTTTCCTTATCCTATCCTTTTTCTTTCCTACTCTTCTCCTGATTTATAATCATGTATAATCATCATTATAGCCTGTTAATTTACCATCAGATGACCTGTTTGCTTGCTTGGCGCACCTATTGCATTAAAAAAGGTTTTATAAAAATCGCTAGCTCTTATCTCTTGCACAGTGGTCCATGTATCAATGGATGGTGTGTTCAAAAGTCTGGTATCACGTTATACAAGAGGAATGCCTGTTAACGCAACCTCACACCTTCACCCATGCAAGATGCATTTGCTTAATTAAACGATCGATACACCAGTGAAAAGATTTTTCTACAAAAATAGTAGTCTGAAGGTGCAGTTGTGGAGGCATAATTGTATTGAATGGCAGAAGATAACTCACTGCCGGTTAGTGATATTCTATTTGGATTATATTGTTACCGTTAGGTGTAATACAGTTTATGTGTAGAGCCCGTTAAAAATAAATAGAATTTGCAAGTTCGGATATTCGTCCTGGGTTCGGACTCCGAGTCAGCACTGTGACGCTTTTCAGTATCATGTATGTCTTCCTAATTATAGCTTGCTTGAATAGTAAAAATCTCGAGGAAACCTGCGTAGTATGAGAGATTTATTCAGAATATCTATGAGGAATTAAGTCTATTAGCCCGTATTACGCTAACGTTGAAGAATGAGGCCCACATTCGGGCGATAAGATATTCATATCCAGTGTCCACATATTTATTGTATGCAAAAGCCGCCTTAGTGACACCAGGAAATGCGTTGCATTCTGAATCAATTGGTATTCATCCAATTTTGAGCAGTTCACATACATAATATATATTTTTCAATTTTACTTAACATTACGCTTTTGTAAATCTATTATTCTACTCGGTTACGTAACAAAGACTTAACAGCACTGTCCGTCTGTCTGTCGGACCCAGAGGCCAGTATTTTGAAGCCGACATGTGATTTGTACGGAAATTTCACGGAAATTGGCCCTCTCAGATTGTTCCACTGGATTCAACTCTATGTACACATTTCTATTAACTCCGGGCTGATAGTGAATAGAAAAATACAATATCACTTTGCCCGGCCCAGGATTCGAACCCGAGACCTCAGCGTTGTAATCTGCACCACTGAGGCAGGCACAATCTATACATATAGGTAATAAATTTGTAACCGATCGATGTCTGTACATGGAAGATAATTGAGAAAAACTATTATGGAGAGCCTGTATTAACGTAATAGAACCCAAAACAATAATTTTTAGAATTTTTGTCTGTTTGTCTGTGCGATTGTGCGCGATGAACTCGGAAACGTCTCAACGGATTTCAGTGAAATTTCGTACGGAGGTAGCTGACACCCTGAATTAACACATAGGCTTATTTTTTATCCCGAAAAATGGAGTGTTCCCGCGGAATAAGGAAGGAATTCCGATATATTTGTTTCTTTTTTATGCTCAAAAGTATGGATTGGGACTCAATTACATGCCTTAAGTGAGAATGAGACGGAACGGGCGGGATATAACGGGACGGTATAGGAAATTCCAAATAAAGTTAATTTCAATTAAAGTCAATCACGCAGGCGAAGTTTGCGGGCAGAAGCTAGTAGTTAATATAAACGCATAATACTAATCTCGCTGTTTAGTTATGAAGAGGCCGTATTCTGCGAGTGAAGGCGCTCGCTTGGCGGCACTCCGCACTGATATTAGCAAGGCAGTACTGCGAATGCGATGAGTTATTACATGCTCCGGGTAGACGGGGTGAATAGGAACAGAGTAGTGGATAGAACCAAATATACATGTGTATATAAAATATAGAATATCTTTTATTTTGGAAGTGTTTTGTAAGTCATGTGTCTGTCGAAGGCAACTCATAAGAAAGTTAAGCTGAAAACGCACACAAATTGGGTTGGCTGATCTGGGATTCGAACCCAGTACCTCACAGTTTACAAGCACTAGATCAATCAAGGGGTTTAGTTAATATTTTCAATTCACTACACATTTTTAAGATGACTACAATTAATACAAAACTAATAAGCTCAATCTAAATAATTTCTATCTTAATCACCGCAAAGATAGCCCGTTTATAACAAGCTTTACTTTACTCCATGTGTTTAAAAACTTACAATAACTTATTCTCCTTCTCGCCCATATCTAACAAAATGAATTATTATACCTAGCTTTAAAAATCTATTTTATACACCTTTAATTTTTATTTTCAACCCAATCACCTCGAGCAACAAGCTATTCGGATAAAGCCGGGCGCACACGTTATCAAGCTGCCAGTGTTAACAGCGTATAAATCACGGCTACGCGGCTTAGCGTGAGCACGAGCTTACATCTTAACCGGCAACGTTAGCCAAGGGAGATTGGATGGTGAGGTTTAATGTTAGGGCTTGGAGGTCGTGATGTTTTTAAAGGAAGCAATATCCTTCATACATATAGAATTCACTAGTACACAACTGTCCATGAGCGGTCGTATTGCTTACCATCGGGCGAATGGTATGATAGTCGCGCCATATATTGCAATAAAAAAAATAGTAGAAAAAAATCATAATGATACATAGTAAGGAAAACACAACTAAGGAATAGAAAGTGTTTACTTTAAGTTGTTTGGGACTTCTCTAAAATCAAGAGTGGGATTGAGATGGTTTAGTCCACTACCCACTATCAGGAGGTCTTTTATAAATGTAACGATTTGCGGAAAACATAAAACATACATAATTGAATTTTCCTCCAGAATTTCTTTGTGGAACCACAGGCCAGCTTTGACCAAGTTCAAATAAACATTAATGAAATCCCATATGTATTAAGGTATATGGGTTAGTATTACCTGTCATACCTTTACGTAGAACAGGGTTCTTGGATTTTTCTATTCATTATTTCTATTAATTTCTGTCAGATATAGCGATAGGCTCGCCCCCTATTACATCGTGGGGCGGAACATACAAGACGAAATGTGTGTGTCCTGGTAGCACCTCTGCCTACCCCTTCTGTGAAAAGGCGTGAGTTTGTGTATGTATGCATATTGCATGTAGAACATCTGTTTTTGGCGTCACGTGTCACATAAACGCATAGGTCGTGTATTTCGCAGACTTACCGAAGCAAACATATCTTGGAATTACATTAGTTTCCTGCATAACAAACTTGTTGAAGGATATATTACCATAGATTTAGATGCAAAGTAGTATTTACATATTATTTATTTATGTTTTATTGTTGTTTCATTATGATAAAACTTACATAAAGCATAAAAATATAATTAAATCTGTGTTATTGATTTTTATTTTATCCGATTACGGCAATGCAAAATGAAGAGTTACGTTTCAGCATAGAGTTTATCGTCAGAAAACCTGCATAGCGTAGCGATTTCAAAGAATTTCAACGGTATGTAAGTCCGCCAACGCGCACTAGGCCTGCGTGACTATATGGCCTAACCACTCTCAATCGATTCTCTCGATTGTAGAGTAGGCCCGTGCCCTGCAGAAATAGAGTTTATACCTTTAGTAGTTTGTTTCTCTTTATAGCGACATACATATAATTGTTTGCATTACCTTATTTAAATTATACCACAATATAATATATTTAAATAACACATCTCTTTCTTTCAAATTATGGAAAAGTAGCAACAAAGAACCACCATCTAACTATTCCTCGCATTACGTTCAATTTTAGCATGTCATAAAATATTCAGGATCAATATTTGAGTGCATTTTGTCCTTCCGCATGCTAGCTCGAGATGGAGCTACATTTTTGAACAGTTTGCATAGCGATGCAACCCGATGCTCAAAACGCCTAATGAAATATTAAAGGCACCGTGTGGCGGATGAAAAGTACAGCCTTAGCTCTTTGTATATAATGTTATTATATAATATAGCAGCTCGGCCCGGCTTCACACGGGTACAGATAGTTTTTGATTCCAGTCCACATCAACAACATTTATAGCATTTATAACAACATTTTCGCAGTGCACGCGATGCAATTAATATTTTAGGTATTTTTTTACACCTTGGGTAACATTATTGTAGTTTTAGTAGGGATCCTTATTTTTTTCTTGCAATTAAAATAGCCTCTATTAATCAGTGATAATGTAGCATTCAAACGGTGAAAGAATTTTTAAAATCGGGCCAGTAATTTTTGAGTCAATTCGTTACAAACATACTTATATACAAATCGTTCCTCTTTATAATATTAGTATAGATAATTCCATATTATACACCTTAATACTTGTACGTTTGTTGTGGACTGTATGGCCAGGTTTGTTTCCTATTATGTTTTAAAACGAAAATCAAATCGAAATGTGCATTTGTTGTACCCCCGCGGCGATGTAAGCGCGTGTATGTGTGTTTGTAATTAGTTCAATTATATTTTGAAACATGGAGTGGTCAATGCCGTTTTAATGTATAGAAGATACAAATTATTATAGTTAAATACATACACGATCAGTCATGCACAACCTATGTGCACAATTTTAACATTTATCGTATTAAAGTGTGTGATATTAGAACTTACGAGAAACTTTTCGATTAAACAATTCAAACAAATATTTGGTTTGGTTTTGGTCCGTCTAGTAATTGTCTAACCGTTTCTTTCTCTACTTTTTTACATCCTATAAACTGAATCTTCTATAGACAGCAGATCTCCTAAGAATTTCTATGTTTTGTGGTTCATATGTGATGCCCTGATTTGACTGTATTCATACACACAAGCCAAAGTAGCCACTTAGCTGTTAAGCTATAAAAATAGCCCCAAATCTAACAGCGGAAAGCCACACCCATGCCATTAATAGTGACGTAACACACAATACGTATTTACGCAAAGCAGACGTTATTAATGACTGGAAGCAACGCTTGTGAAAGTAAACGTCTTCATATACCGCACTTAAAAATGTATCAATCAGAGCGCTGGTACCGCCCATCGCCTCCTACATTATCAAACGCCACTTGGACCACTTTCATAAGAGGGCTTAGTTGTTCTAGAAGAGTCAAGGCTTACCAGGAAAATATTGACAGCTTCCGTGGCGCAGTTGGTTAGGCGCCGGCTGTGAAACGAAAGGCCGCGGATTCGATCCCCGCACCAAGATAAATATTTGTGTGGCCCACAAATATTTCTTTCGGGTCTGGGTGTTTGTGAGACCGAAAAGTCTCCCGTACTTCTGGTACCTGCGACTCAAGACTTAATTGATCTTAATGTGGGGTCAGGACTATGTATGTGACTGTTGGGTGTATTTATTTATTTATTGTTTTTTTTTCTGGCGTACACAAAAGTCACTCCACTGGACTCAAGTGCGGTGCCATCCAGAAAGTTCTATTGGTAGCTGATTATCATATTTGTATAGCGATGAATGGCGAGACGAGTATGCCATTCGCCTGATGGTAAACGATACGACCGCTCATGGACTGTAGAACCCAAACAATACAAATTAAAATGAATTACAATGCAAAACGTGGCATTTTATTGCGCTTTCCTTCCTCAGACATAAGATGTTATGTCTCAATATGTCCTGTAGTTACCACCCATTTCTTACCCAGAATTGTGCCAGCTTCCTTTACTGCATCTTCTCGCTGTGGTGAAATTAGGGAGGACTAATATATTAGTCGGTTAACTGTTCCACACTATGGTTACATAGACTAGATTGTGTGGTTCAGCTAGGGTTTATGTTATACAATCTGCTAACGAAACAAAATAACCTAGTTCTTACTTCGCATCGGCTTACAGTAAGACATCACTACCACCTTCAACGAGCCAGCCCATTTAAGTATACCATGCGTTTTGGTTCAAATATAAAATGGTACCTTTAATGAAAGCCATTTCCAGTATTTTGTATATGTGAAGTGGCGTGCATAAACTTATAACCCTAAATTCAACCTTTATGGAGTCATCGATTTTATGTTCGCACCCGTGTTTTGTTCGCTTAACGACTGTAACTAGTTCTTTTTTGTTTTTATCTCTGAACTAGCAGTTTTCTATTTTAAGTTCCTGATTTGTTGGCTCTTGTGAGGAGAATATAAATATAAAAACTTTTACAAAGGAAATTTTAAATCTTTTGAACACTTATTTGAAATTGACCAGTGCCTTTCTTGTTTTCCTGTATATTTTATAATTGCGAATATTATACACAAAAGTCACTGTAATATTAAATGATGACCACCGGGTAGTCTATGAAATTAAAACGAAAATGAAAATTACAATTTAGATTTCGAAAGGAGGAAAAAAATATTTTGGAATTGGGCATTCCGATGCCTTCTTTTCCATCGTCGAATTTCGCTTAAAAACTTCACCATATCAAATTTCAATATAAAACTCAACAACTTTCCCAATATTATTTCCCGTCGAAGAAACCCGATTAAGTCGAAAAAATATTAAGCGAGCTATTTAAGTCATATAATTGGAATGGTTGCGGAACAACAGGAGAACTTTATTACCGAAAAAACACGAAATATTCGCCAAGTTGGATTGATATTTGAAGTTGTGAAATCCTTTCGGCTGCTAGGAAATCTGTGTCAAGCACGAATACGTTATTTACCGAATGGTTTGGATTGAAAAATAAATAAAGTAATCTGACATAAAACTAAATAAACAGGAATATTAAACATGATTAAAATACCTATATAATAATTGTAGTAATTGATTTTTGTTAAATTAAATATATTTATACACCTTGGATCAAACAACAGAATTACTGAAAATCATTTTGCAACTACCAAACGTTCCCTCGACCAACTCGATTACGAAGGCTTATTAGCAAAAATGCCACCGAAATCGAAAAATCCAATCGAAAAACATTTTAGTGTTATCTCTGCCTACCATTACTATTTCTTTTTTCTCATTTTCTTAAGTAAGTTGCCAATATTCTGGCACATCCTGAACCTGATATTCCTGACTCCGCCCATGAGTTACTATTGCAATGATGGTGGGTCACAAAACTCTTCGGAGTCCAAGAACGCGTGTCCTTGCAACGACCCGGTGTGGGAGAGAAGCGTCTTTTCTCAGACAGCTCAGACAAAGTTTGGGATCCTGTGTGAAACGAAGTGGTTGAAAAGCTTCTCCCAGAGTATGCTGTATGTTGGCACACTGTTTGGATCTCTTATCTTTGGATTTTTGTCTGACATGTAAGTATTTCTCAGCTTTGTAGTCGTACCGTAATACAACTACGCCACTGAGGCAGCAAGCTGAGGTCTCGGGTTTGAATCCCGGGTCGGGCAAAGTGGTATTGGGTTTTTCTATTCATTATCAGCCCGGAGTCAGGAATTTGTGCCCGATATGGCGATAGGCTGGCCCCCTATCACATCATGGGACGGAACATACAAGGCGAAATGTGGGTGTCCTAGTGGCGCCTCTGCCTACCCCTTCTGGGATAAAGGCGTGAGTTTATGTATGTATGTATGTAAGTATTTCTATGACTAATTATATTTTTTTTTAAATATCCGCATTGACTTTATGTTATTTTATTTGGTTTAATTATACAATAAATCAATTAAGATAACCAAGATGCAAAATGACTCTTGCTTTCCGTAATAAGTCTGTTTTACTTCGTAAATTTGATAACAAAAATACATATTTGTTTACAAGATTATTCTCTTAAACATTAATGTAAAGACAAGCTAAAGTTTGCAACTAATCAGTCACAGAAGTTCTGAGATTTAATAAGGAATGTTAGCAACGATCTGGCGCTGTTGTTATCGTTGACTCTAAAATTAGTAAATTATTCCATTCATATTATTTGCAGCTGTATTTATCTCATAAACTTCATATCTTAATACACTGCTTTAAGTAATTGTATTTAATAGACTGAATAATAACTGATAATAATGGAAATTAATTTATGCCAAAGTGTATTAGTGTATTTATATTAAATCAAGGCTTCTCTTAATAATATACCTTCTCATGTTTACTAGTTTGAGAAGTCTGAAGGCCCCGGCGAGATCATTTCTGAATTACCATAATCACACTTTATTTTTAGATACGGCCGCCTCTCAATGTTTACAATGAGCTGTCTCATACTCGCGATCTCTGGTTGCCTGGTCACCGTGATGCCAACAGCAGCTGGCTTCACTTTCATGCGATGCATCGAGGGCATTGGCGTAGGAGGCGCTGTCGTCACATCATTCGTTCTGGTTGTGGAGTATTGTGGAACAAGGCATCGGGAGATGGTCACAGCTCTCTTCCACATCCCAATAAACCTGAGCCACATGAGTTTAGCTGGCGTGTCGTATTTGTTGAGGGACTGCGACAAGTTCCAGCTGGCGTTGTCGATACCGATATTCTTCTTCGTGGCGTTGTACTGGTTGGTGCTGGAGTCACCGAAGTGGTTGATGGACATCGGAAAGATAGATGAGGCTGTGGCTGTGATGGAGAAAATTTCGCGGTTGTGAGTAGACTTTTTAAACTGAATGATAAAGCAGTTCGACCTTTTATTGTATTAAAGGAATGGTTGTTTATATAAACTACCATAAATATATGACTTAGACTGCGCTACCGCAGATGAACGAGATTGTGCATTGGCTAATATAATTAACCATGATATACACAAATCTTAAATCCATCTCACCATAATTCGGGCACAATTAAAGTCTATCTAAACTAACAGGTTCCATTTGACGTTTCATACTTTTAACGTAAATAACTTTGTGCAGACGTAACCCACACAATTTCAATAACACTTTCCGTAAATCCATGTAATTATGAAGCTATTCTTATTTTATCACTAGATATACAAACCATAATCACTAAATTTAAACTAGAATTCTTTAAATAAAGCAAAATAACCATTTTAAACTACATATTTTTTTTCTAGACGTCATTACAAAGTCACCTCGTTAGGTCTTTTACCGGTAGAGTCGAGACTATTCAAATGCATTTGTATACGCATAATCGGTAAAAATATTTAAATAATCGAGCAGATATAAAATAGTTGTTTTTTAAGTTTTAAAAATACTGAACTTTCAGCTAATAATAGGTATGCTGTCAACGAACATACATCAATAAATAGTGAAATAATAATATTAATATGAATTAATTTATCATTAATTAATAGATTTGGATATTACAATGGAAATGAAGGCAGTATTGTAGGATACGCCACACATAGTGAGGAGGTTCCTCACTTTGGAGTATATGTATTGTATTGTATGTATGTATCAGGTGTTCATAAGCATGTGCGTGATGTGGACTGGACTCGAAAAAGTGTCTGCACCCGGGTGAAGCCGGGGCGGGCCGCTAGTAATAGATAAATCACTCCTTTTGTTCCTAAATAGTAAAGTGACATGCAATTGTTGATGTCTCATTAGAATAAAAATGTTCATGAAAAAATAAACGAAATGATGTAAGCTGAAAATATAAACTGTAATCGATTAAGAAATACAAACAAATATTATCGATATCTCTAAATAATCGGATATTGTAAGAACCGATTTATTTGTCAGCATCCCTATTTCCCAATGTCAAATGGAACTTCTTAGTTTAGATAGACCTTAAGCAAACCATTTAGACAACATGTTCTCTTTCAGCAATCGAGTTACATGTGAGTCCATAAAAGAAGAGTTAGAAGAATATCATGCCGCACGCGTCCATAACTCACGAACCAAGATTAAGTTCTGGCAAATATTTAGACACAGGAAACTCAGTTTGAACTTTGTTTGTATGGCCGTGGTTTATTTCGTGTGTGGTATGGGTTACTACGGAGTCTCTCAATTTATTGGCCAGATGAGTGGAGACATCCATGTTAATGTAGCTGTGTCAGGAGCTCTGCTACTTCCTGGAACAATCGCCGCTGTATTCCTACTAAAAACTCTAAATCGACGTCCATTTTTAATAGCAACTAATTTCTTATCTGGTCTGTTTATGTTAGTAGCTGTATTTATACCTTCGCATTCCATGTGGCCTAGAGTGGTTATAGCTTGCATTTGTAATTGCTTTTTCTTCATGTCTTTTATAATCGTGTTTTTGTATAGCGTAGAACTTTTTCCTACATCTGTACGGAATTCTGTGCTAGGTATTTTGGCTGTGTTGTCAAGAATGGGGCAGATTAGTGCTCCAGCGATAAATGCAATGCACGAGACAACATCAGGGACTATATTTGCAGTTATGGCTATAGTAGGGGCTGTAATGTGTTACCCGTTGCCTGAAACTAAGGATATAGATCTACCGTCGTCATTGGAAGACTCTAAAACGTTACCACGGAAGAAGATATCGACAAGTGATGAACAGAATGCTGGAATATCCTTAGAATCATAAGGCTTTTTACAATTAGTAACATATATTTTTATCTGTATTATTAATTTATAACATTTTTATTTAATACAAAAACTGATGGTCGTTTAGTGTAAAACATTTCTATAAATATTAGAGGTATTCTATCTGAAATTATTAAATAAATATTATTTCAATTCTCAAATATGGTTGCTTTTATAGCTTAGAGGTAATTTGAAACTTATACATGAATAATGCTACGTTCAAACTTGCTTGCAATCATCCAATGTAAAATATAAATGCGGTACGATAACAGCGGCGTACAACGTTCCCGAACAAGCAATTTACAATAAAACAAAGAGACACAGTTACTTTCAATATCTCCCATGTACCGGGGATAATGAAAAAAGTTCTTATTGCCCGCAATACTGTTCGAAACTCGAAGCAGTAAGGTAAAGTATGACATTAATTTCAACTTTTTTAAACGGGACATAAAAATAATTATGGCAAGTAAAATTAGACGAACTCGGTTAACTTCCATTGTTATTGGGGTTTTGACAAGTAATTAAATTTTGTTTATGAGTCCAAATATTTAATTAAGTGGTATACTTATTATATTATGAGAGGGAGATTTAAGTCTTGGTATGTCACGCAGGCCATCATTTTTAGATATATTGCCAAATTTCAACCGGAAACAGTTTGTCTGACTGTATTTAGAGATTATTCAGTGAAGGTACATAAGGTAGCTTAAACAGAATACATTAAGCTGCCAGTCACGACCTCTGATATTTAAAACATGAAGAAGTAATGCTGCGGATGCCCTAAAATGATTTCTATTGACTTGTCACTAATCCAACTATCCACAAATAGTCATTGGGCAATCTGAGTTTAGTAGCTCTGTAATATTACGTCAAACCTTAGTATTCTCTGTAAGTCTAGTACCCAGCAGTCGATTGCGATTATAGTATACTTGTACTATTTATTATATACTAAAGTAATAATTCTAAAACCTTCCAAGAGGCCCCACTTGGCCGACATCCAAGAGAAAAGCACCCATAAACTAAAAGCACAATAGTTAATTAAATCTTAACCTGGCCGGGCAATTATAAATCAATTGCGACTGTTATAATCCCGCAGCGTAATCCCGCTGGGGGTATTAGTGAGACGCGGGACGCTAAATCAACCGGTTGACCCGCTCCGGATAATAGATGGCGCTAGGCACGCCTCCATTACAAGCATAGAGGTTTTATATGTCTTAAAGTATATACTGTACGCATAAAGGACTATTACGCTTTATTGCTGTTACAGGGCTATGCAAGGTACACATCAAATTGTAGAAAAAAAAAAACTAATTTCTAGAATATACCAACTGAAGGAATGATGCAGCAGCCCAAAAGTCGCTCTGAGTTTTTATGGAATGTCAGAGCCGTAGTACAAGTTTTAAATAATTTTGAAATGCATACCGGCCGGATGACATTCTCGACAATGTGCACTGCCGCTTTATTACATAACAAAACCTTATGTCAAAAAATCTACCGGTAACAAAGCCTTTTAACGAAGGTCAGAAGATCGGAGTAATATTTTAGATTTTAAAGGAATATTTCTTTGAGGATTTTAAATGATTTGATTCAGGGGAATGCGAGTTAAGCTTGGTAAATGTTTTAAAATAAATGTATAAAATGAGAGTGTTCTAATTCTCCGGAACAGCAACCACAGAACAAAAGGTATAATTTCCCACTTGACATAGCTGGCATGGCGATAACTTCGTCCAATAACCACATCACGGAACGAAATTATGTTCGACGATCTGTGGATGACATTTGTGATATTTCTGCTTACTATATCAGCCCTAATTACTCCCTGTAAAGTCTCCCCAACCTTCCATTGTCTTCATTTAGTCATTGAGCAGGATTTAGTCCATTGTCTTCCACCCTGGCTTGTGCTGGTTTATAATATTTCTGGTAAGCAGGTGATAAAGTTATCATCGTTAAAGTTCGTGGTCATTGATTTATCAATACACATACGACTCCGAACAATCAGAGGTATGTCCTAGGATTCGAACCCGCGACCATCATAGCAAGTGCGCCCGGTCCATTACCACCAGGCCACCACGCACTAATTTCTGCTGACCCCGGGGAAATAAAGGCGTGTCGGTAATTATTTATTCTCGATATAATGTAACGCGATGGGTAATCCGCAGTAATCTAGAGGTTGGAGATAACAGATTAATAATATGTTGCGCGATTAGTGGCGGCTTGATTACTGCTTATATCAATTAGATAATGGAATATATAATAGTATTGTTGGAGTGTACAATGACTAGTAACTTTATGTTTATATAATTTAGATAATTGTATAGGTGCGAAATACTAATAATGACCGGGTGAATAGAGGGCAAGAGATAAAAAGGTAGGAACCCAAAGCGCTGGACGCATCAGATCCGCACCACACTTAATATGAATGTGGTTTAAGCGGTTCATGTCACCAAAACCGAACCAGATGGCACAATATCGTGCGCGAAGGATTGTTTTCCTGATGACTTACGACCCCCAGCGTTGGAGATTCGATGCAAAGGGGAGGAAGCTTGGTGCGAAGATAGAGCTCTTGAATTTTCCGTTTAAATTCAGCTTTTCGCTTAATGATGCACAAAGGCTATCAAATTATTCTATTTACTCACCATTTATATTGTAAATTCAGATGTTGGTTAAAATTTTATGCGTTTATTCTCAATTACTATTGATTATTTTTCCGACCCAAATATCGGCCAATAGAATTGCACCATTCGAAGTCACGTGGTACAACCTACATGGTATTATACTGATAATTTTTTGAAAATTTTCTCTGGTCGTTGCTATATATAAAAAACAAAACATGAACCAGTCAAATTAACCACACGTCAAACTGACAGGTTGAATTCAATTGTGAAAATTGGAGATTTTGCATGAAAATGAGTCGATTGGGAGTTTGTTTGTATTCTTATTTGTTAACTGTACATTTCGTCTCATGGTGCAATTCTATTGGCCGACATTTGGGACGGAAAAATAATCCCCCGAATACCACACGAGCTTTAAAATTATCTGGCATTTCCCTCAAGGTTCCCAAGGTTCGTTGCAAACAAATGAAGGAGTCAAGTTTTTCAGGTTAAAAAATTACGAGCGCGAAGCGCGAGTGATTTTACCTGAAAAACTTGACGACTTTATTTGTTTGCAACGAACCTATCGGGAAATACCCGATAATTTTGAAGCTCTTGTGGTATTATATATGAACATTCTGATTACATAATGAAAATTATATTGAATTGTCGATTGCGATAGTTATGTAATGTAGAGTGTAGTGTATGCGCGTACGAGGTTGGCGGGCATTCGGCTGCCGACCGTGGCCGAGTGAACAGCTTAACCGTTGAGTGCGGATATACCTACACCTCATGAAGTATAAAGTGTGTTTCATTGATTCCTAAACTACTACAAGTGGCGACGAGGATAAAAGTAACCAAAATTATGCAAAGAAATATAAAAACAATAAATTATAATGGAAATAAATGCGCGACAGATGGTTCCATGCGCATGGCTGACATGTTATCATAATAATTAGTAAGTATTACTTAAATAGTGAATTAGAATTATGAAAACGTATACCACGAGTATTAATGGAAGAAGTTTCCATATGTTTAAGGTAAGACTAACATAGGTATGTTAGATATTTAATAGCTTACCAATGAAATACATACCAAGGTTGCTAAAAATAATAGGAGGGTGATCGTTTTTATGAGACCCTGCCTACGTGACTACTATGATATAGGTGCATGATGAACCACAGCTAAATAAATGACAATTATTTATAGTCATGCCTTTATCCAGAAGATATAACACGAGCATGTTATAAAAGAGCCACGCAAGATTAATGATTGTTGGAAAAGTGATTTTGTCGGTGTTCAGACTGATAGGTCACTAATATTACAATAATAATATAGTTGTGCTATATTGATATGCATCAAGAATACCTATTGCAAGGACTTAGTTGTCTATAATTGTATTAATTACTTTTATAAAGTATAAACTAATATTTGTCATGTAGGTATGTGATTTTAAGTCAATATACTTTAGTCTAATAAGACGAGTTATGAGTATATGAATATAGTATTTTTAAATTACTGGGAAATATTCATAAATAACATTAAGTAATATTACACCTAAAAGTGGTATATTACAAAAATATTCATCATCATCCTGGTTCCCGCCTTTTTTCCGTGAAAGGTTTTAATTGTCGAGCAAAGGCCCATAAACTATACAGCCAACAGCCACGGCTAGGAGGAACGCTGCTCGGTAAGAGGTACATGCGTTAAAAATAAAAATAAAGTTTGTGAACATAATGTTCTTTTATTATTTATTTATTTTATTCTTAACTGCACATAAAAAAGGAAATAAAAAACACTTAAAGATATTATTGTATGATTTTTGTTTCTATTGGTGATTCTTACAGTATTGGGCTATAATACCAGTCGTATTTAATTGCAAATTATAATTATTCATTATTGGTTAAAAAAAAAAAATTGTACTGATCGAAGTAATAAAAAAATAAATTGCACAGTTCATGAAATGAAATATTTTGCCCTGGATATCTCTATGAATTTCTGTGCTATCAAGTCCACAGCATTCGAATATTTTAACGAAACTACTGGATGTGCGCAGTTTTAATGATTCTAGCGTATGGGACATTTTCAATAATTTACACATCAAGAACGTCTTCAGAAGATAATTTTTTTTCTAGTGTTTGTTATTTGGTTGAAATTCGATTAGAAATTAGGAAGCAGTTTTGACAAAGCATTGATTATGAATGGGGAATGCTTTGTAATAAAAAATAACTGAACTGAACTGAGTATGGAAAATTTTAAACCTGAATGTTTCATGGCCTTAGAATAGGGTATGGCGATAGATATAAGCTGCTCCAATTAATAATTATGGGCAAGATGGAATTCAAGAGACGCGCTAGACGAAGGAAATAATCGTGGCTGCGAAACATCCGGGAGCGGACTGGTATCAGCACCATTCAACAACTATTCCACCTGGCTAAGGACAATGAAAAATACAAGAAGCTGACGTCCAACCTTCAGCACTGAAGAGGCACTCGAGGAAGAAGAAGAAGAAGAAGAAGTAGAAGAAGAAAGAAGAATAGATAAGGTATTTGACTATAAGTGAGAAAAATCTAAAACAACAAATAGTACAGTATTAACCAATCAGAATATGTCAATTTTGATTAACGAATTCAAAAAATACGATTTTTAATTAAATATTTCATTTTTTGCAATATTCCATTTTCATTCATCTGTCATACAAATATAATATGGAATGGTAGCCGCCATGATGGCTAGCGATATGACATAAAACCGCAAGTAAATAGTTATACTAGTATGTTAACAAACAAGTTCGAACACTATTCTTCCTGTACATTATTTTAAATAAAATATTACTAGAGAGTAATTCATGTTTATTGCAAAAATTCACTCTTTACTAACAACAGTGTTGTTGTTTACATAGATTATGTGCTCGCAGAGTGACGTAATCAAACGAAACATTGCGTCAAGTTTTTCTTACATTTACGCGCGGTAGTTTAAAATGCTAATGGATTTTTATAGAAATTACCGATCAAAAAAAAAACTATAGTTTTTACCTCAGATTTAAGATACTTTTCAAAAATGAGTGGCGGACTCTATTGGGTCTTTAGATTATGATCATAACCCTTACAAAACTTATGATAAATTCCGAAAGTAAAGAGCAGGGAGAAAAATCCTACTAGATTCCAAAAGAGATGAAATAAAGATTTCGGGGTAGATGAGAACTTCACAAGACAGGTTATTACTGCTAGTCTTTCGAAAGAGATTTTTCGAAAAGTATAAAGAAAGAAACTATACCTGAAAAAGAAAGAGAAGAAAAGCTCATAAAAGGGATTTTTTAGAAGTTTAACTTATGTTTAAAATTATTTCTGTTGTTACATTTCTATGTACTTACATTAATTGAAAGTGAATGTTTTGATACAAATTGGTAATCAAGAACGTAATTATTATTAATTAATTCTCATTTTTCGTGTTTTTTTTTTGTAAAATATGAAGTAGATTTAAAACATCAACTAGAACCAATCTAACTATTCATAGTTTCGTTAATAAAACTATTCATAGGCTTAAAATTATCCTAAACCGATTTAACAACAGGGGCAACTAAACCAATGTTGACCAGTGTTTGAAAATGTGTTCCATTATATTCTCAATGTTTCTCATATGGTATTTTTTGTACCTCTCGAGTTCTGACAAATACTACCTACCTATCGAATGTCTGTAGAGCGACACAATCCAAAATTAAAAGGGCAACGTATTCAGAAATGAATAATAACTGGCCATGCAAATTAAATAAGGATCTCTTTAAAGTACCTCGAAGTACCTACATACTAGGTAACTAGAGACATTTAGATCCACGAAATGAATACACTAGTCAGTGCAACTAGTAAAAGGCTATGCAAATGTAATACTATTACTGAGTATCAGTACAAGCCATGCAAATAAAAGACTGCCTCAGTGGCGCAGTTGTCCTAAAGTACGATTACAGCGCTGAGGTCTCAGGTTCGAATCCCGGGTCGGGCAAAGTGGTATTGGAATTTTCTATTCATTATCAGCCCGGAGTCAGGTACCCCATATAGTGTTAGGCTAGGACCTTATCACAATATGGGCGGAAAAAGGCACGAATTTATGTATGTATGTAAATAAACGAGTCTGTATGGAAATGACTCATGCATTATCGAGACTTCCCAATGTAACTTATTTTAATAACAAACTACACCTTCATGTAGTCGGACTAGCTAGCACTACAAAAGTTTTACTAGAATTAAATCGACAAGTGGGAAAAGATCTAGAGGGATTAAGATATTATATTCTACCGATAGATGAGACCCGTCATATAAACTGTTTGTCCCGAATTTACCAACGACAAAAACGATATCCAATTCAATCATTTGATGGTGGTCAAAGAATAACAGAGCATCGCAGATTGATGAGAAGGTTCATAAAAAAAATTCAATGGACGAAATGTTGTTTATGTGTGTAAGAAACTGAGTTTCTTGTTCAATTTATCATGCCTCATAATTAATCATTTGTAAATATGTCCACCCTTAGCAACATTTGTGCACTGCTGGACGTAGGCCTCCCCAAGTGAGCGCCAACCATCCCGGTCTTGAGCGGCCGTCATCCATCTGCTACCCGCCGCTTTCTTAAAGTCGTCGATCCATCGTGCTGCAGGACGTCCTACACTACGTTTACCTAAGCGCAGTCTCCACTCCAATACATGTCTGCTCCAGCGACCATCTGTCCGGCGGCAGACGTGGCACGCCCACTTCCACTTCAGCGTGCTAATTCTACGAGCAATATCTGTGACTTTAGTTCCCTGGCGACTACTATTTAAGCTAGTTTATGCCTATTTGATCAACTGATATGAAGGTTTCATTAATAATTATCTATATTTAATATAAGCCGTCTCTCTTGCTCGAAGGGCAATTTTCTGGACGAAAATGAGACAAGCAATTGTTGGACTCTCCTGGTGCTTTAATGAGCTATAAAAAAAACAAGACATTTGCTATCTAATTGTACTGCAAATTATATCACTTACTTCGTATGCTTTAATAATATTTTCATTTCAGACACTGTCGGTTTGACGGAAAAGCCTTTTAAGTGTATCCAAACGAGGGTACTGCTATGGCGATGTGGACTGAATCGTTTACGGTGCCTGGACCGCACCTATGTATAACACATTAAGGAAGAAGGATGTTTTACCAAATGTAACATTGATATATCAATGTCGGCATCGGCCTAGACGGCAGATATATTGCTTTAAAAAATAGACAATTATTTTGCCCCGTAACAAAGTCGGGTTTATTAAATATACCTTTTCCGCCTCATAAAGCTAGAGGAAAGAGAAAAGCAAAAAAAATTAAGCCGATAAAAATAAACTCAAGCCGATAAATTCAAAATAATATATGTACATAGTAGAGCAAACAATACCAAATCAAATAGCTAAAAAAATAATTGCTGGTTGGAAAATCCAATAGTAAATTATATGTATTTAACTTCCATGAGTAAAATAGTTTACCTAAGTTACGAAACTTAGTTCATACTCCATTTCATGGTACATATTCCAAATACTCCTGGTCGGCATCTAACCAATTGGACCCAAAACGAGCCCACTGAGTCTTATTCGCTGGATATACTCAGAGTTGGGTCGCGCCGCGTAGTTCTAGTGGTAATGTAAGCCCACTGAGTTTGTTTCGCCGGGTCTTCTCAGCAGGGCCGCGTTAGATCCGGTGGTAATATTAAATGGATGCGCGTCGTTTTATTAATACTTATGGTCCACTCAGACATTTACTATCGTAAATAATGTATTTCCATGATTATTATTACCATAAAATATTAAACAATAAGAACTAAAACTGAAAACCAAATATGAAAAATAATCTAAGTAAACAATTAATGTTACTTAAAACGTTATACAAATAGAGAAAAGTATAATAATAAAAAATAAAAAAAATTTTTTGAAGGAAAATAAGATTATAGCCAAGTTTAATACGCACAGTAATTAAATACTTGAACAATAAATAAATAATGTAAACACAATAAAAGACAAAGTAAAGGCTGATAATATTACTATCCGGAATAATTAAACTCGTAAAGAATATCGCCGAAATATTATAGATTTAAACATAGTAAATAGTTCAGGGTCTATAATTATCAAAGCTAATATTCGTAATAATTCAGTAGACGAAATATAATAAATTTATTAAAAAATTTAAAATAAAGAAGGGATGTAGTGTATGCGCGTACGAGGTTGGCGGGCATTCGGCTGCCGACCGTGGCCGAGTGAACAGCTTAACCGTTGAGTGCGGATATACCTACACCTCATGAAGTATAAAGTGTGTTTCATTGATTCCTAAACTACTACATAGAGGATGAGTGCAGATCGATACTTTCTGCCTATTCCTAGGTAAGTGTGTTGGCTATATGTGTAATATGTACGCTATATGTGTAACTGACGATTCATGAAGACTAGTAAGACTATTAGATGGATTGAAAGTAATTTGATTGGATACTAACTTCTTACAACTGATGAACGCTCACTCCTGACCACTTGGTATGTATAACCCGTCGGAAATATCTGTGAACCTAGCTGGAATGCGGTTCACATTACATTTTTTTGTGTTCCCCTATCTAATATGTTATTTTCCGTTAAAAACGTTTTGAGATGGATGCGAATTCTAGTTTTTATTCTTTTTTCTATTTTAATTCAATTTGTTTAACGTATATTTTGAATTTGCTGAACTTCTGTTCCAATGACATCAATTATTCAGGTTCACAGATATTTCCGACGGGTAATATATCTTAACAATCAACAATTCTAGCTTATTGATGGACTTCACATGCCATTAAAATGACTCTTAAATATGTTTTACGAAATGTGGTCACAAAACTTTCTAATTAGCAATTAGCCCAGTGAAACGCAAACTTTATAATTACGTTTGCTTACAGAAACATAGCCTCGGAGTAGGACACAATTTGCGAACGATTCACCAACGCAAGCTTTAAAATTCCGCTCATGTTATGAAATCTCCAAACGACTTAGTAATTATACGCGACGTGGGCCCGGCGAAAAAATAAATAAATTTCGTCCACAAAACGTGACTAAACTGTAAAAATCGGTAAACAATAATGGCTATGAATTACATTTTCTAGTTTTTCTGGTCACATTTTCCGCGTTACTTTACCGATGCTTGAGAATGTTGCGAATATGAAATATTCTGTTTGGTGATAAGACCTGTGCTTTCTATTATTGCATTATAATGATGAAGGTACTGAGGTTAGGTTCCTAATTATTTAAAGTACCTAAACAATACTTTGACAATATATGATTTTGTTTTGTTTTATATAGGTACTGTGAACAATACAGTTATTAACGCCGTCTTTTCAAATAGTCATAATATATTTATTAGGAACAGTTTGTGTCCTATTTAATACTTATCAAAAAATATTCAACTTCGCAATACACCTTAACAATACGAACTACAATAATCTCCAAAAATAATAATTGCTATTTTTATTCACAAAGCGCTGTCAAACTGTTCTAATTCCCAATTCCATCATTCCTACGCCTGCCTACGACTGTAGAGTGCATAAACAAATGCCAGACCCAACATTTAACCCCACACAAAGCAGTCAGCACAAAGTACAAGTCCACAAGCACAAAAGGCGAGTCGCACACAGCTCGGGATTACCGTGGTTCGTGTGGACGCACCATTATCATAAAACCGCGTGCGGTCGGCCTGTGCAGTGACGTGTGTCACCGGGAGCCATTCCTTTAGCATTGTGCCGGAGAACAAACGCCGGCCATGATAGTGCAAGGAATTGCATAACTGGAGATAAAAATTTGTGATGCATGCGAGTGATGTAGATTTTTTAGTTAGTCGGATAAAGATCGTATTCAAAGGAGTGCGTCCAATTTTAAGGTTTATCAATAGTTGTTGTATAAAATGTATAGTACAATGAGAAGAGTAGAGTTAAAGAGAAGATAGAGAAGGTGAAGATTAATTTTGCCAAATCATTTTAATATTTAAGACAATCACGGTTATGATTTTGTGTAATTTCAATGGCCTACAAAAGTAAATAATATTTCCTCGTATTAATGAAACAACTACACAATTTTAACATTTTATTTAAAACTAATGTCTATTAAAAACATTGTCTTAATTATAACTACTAATTGTACGAGATCGCCAAATATTTAGTATTCTTCCGTCAATGCCTTATTCACAATATTTTTGAAGCTAATTCATTGAAATGACTTTGTTCACTTGACTCACCACCATGTATCATCCATTTATCTCAACAGAACTTGATCTGACTGAGACTGGATTTAAGATGACGTTAATGAGTTAAAACAAATTTGCTTTCGACTTATTTTCCGTCATGATTTACTGTTTCCCTTTTCATAGAGTCATTTCATCGTCCTTGTCTAGACTCAAGATGTTCCCATGCTCGTGAGTATAACTTTTGAAGCGGTACCTTATGTATCATATTATTCTTAGTTATTCATACCCATTCGCCTGATTGTTGTAAATGCAATTGTGGCATTTGAAACAATTCCTTACAATGCATGAAAATCAATAGAATTTTAAACTTATTGTTAGCGTTTTCATCTGAATGTAAATGTTCAGTTATTGGCTCCCAAATAATATCTTATTTTACGTCTCTAACGAAACTAGTTCTTGGTTGTCATTCAAACAATACTTTAACTAATAAGACATATATAACACTAAAATTTTATTCCCGTTGCTCTACCTCCTCATAATAATGACCACAGCTTGCACCAAACAATTCCAACCAAATAGAAACCTTGTAATTACAGAACATGACTTATCAGCAACTTTGATACACTACCATCCACAACATTACCATTTTGCAATTATTTGGGAAAAATCTTAGACGCCAGAAACGCTTCTGCCACAATTACGTCTAAATTTCTGAAGTTGTCAGCCTAGTCCACAGTGATGAGCCCGCATTCCCTCACGACTTGCTCCGTCGACACCGGGTTCAGGAACACTGCAAGGTGAAAAATATTTTTAATCACAGGGATATTAAAAACCCATTTCTTAATTAGTATAAACAACTCTAAGAATGAGTTTGGAGCGTTTATTTTATCGCCACGGACTATATTTTGTCAACTTGGTACATTTTCATGCAATTGTGGCGTTTGAAATTTGTTATAGAATTTTGGTACGAATTAGCAATATCTTAAATAAAAATGTTTTAAAGTTGCTACTTAATTCAGTATTCTAACAGTAAATTTGGTTTACTTGGCATTTTTAGGTCATTAATGAATGGCCCCAAATCTCAGATCCTAATGTCGCAAAATTCTCAAACGCCACAATTTAAAAAGAAACAGCCTAGCCAACAGTGATGAGTCCGCATTCCCTCACAACTTGCTCCGTCGACACCGGGTTCAGGAATACTGCAAGGTCAAACGATCCTTTACACAAACAGCTCGCGCTCGCGCTCTCATACAAACGCACCAGGATATTAAAAGCGCATTTCAACTAACCATTGTTGAGGAGCACAAAGGACTCTTGGAATGAATTTGAAGAGTTTCTACATTGCAGTGTTTAAAAAACGGATCTATAATCTTTTTGCGAATAATTATTGTTTATTGACACAAATGAAATCTGGGACCAGTGGTCTGTTTACTTGATTTCCGGTTTTTTAAACAGTGTCTTTACTATAGTTTCAATACCGCTTCTGTTTTTGTCGAAAATATTTCTTTTACATGCTCTCTTTGTTACATTTATCGCAATCTTTACTGGTGGTAGGTTTTTCATAATATGTGAGAGGCCGCCTGGGTAGGTACCACCGCTATATCTATTTCTCCCGCCATACAGCAGTGTAAATGCGCTGTTGTGTTCCGGTTTAAAGGGCATTGTAGCCAGTGTAACTACTGAGTATAATAAGACTTAACATCTTATGTCTCAGGATGCTAAGC
Organism: Deilephila porcellus; assembly: GCA_905220455.2. Taxonomy (NCBI): domain Eukaryota; kingdom Metazoa; phylum Arthropoda; class Insecta; order Lepidoptera; family Sphingidae; genus Deilephila; species Deilephila porcellus. The sequence continues at coordinate 14,657,277 of LR999977.1, read as the reverse complement.
ATTGCTTTAAAATTTATGATGTCGTTTGGTTTTGCTACTGTCCATGAGCAGTCGTATCGCTTGCCATCAGGCGAATGTCATGCCTACTTGCCATTCATTTTCATTAAAAAAACATTTTATTTTATTCAACCTAGTCTTTACTGCTGGAAAAACGTCTCCGTCAATTTCTTGCATTTCTTTGTATTCAATTCGTCTGCATAAAATGAAATAAACGCACTTGTCTTATCACTTAAGTTTATATGGATAGGTCCTATTGTTATTTCTTATACTCATATTCTATTTAGGATGTATAAAGGTACCATAAAGTTTGGATTGTTAATACAACCATGATGTAAAACTTACTTGTACTACCGCTGAATATATCTTGATCCGGAAGAATGCTGGCTGCAGCGATGGCAGCCTCGTCCAATACGATTACCTTAAAAGCAATTATAAGGACAATCAGAATTGTTTAACAGAAATTAAAAACTCGTTCTATTTAATACATATTTTCTTTTTCAATTTTCTTAAGATTGTTTTAACATACGAAAATTAAAGAGTAATGTCCCTTTTACATAAATATAATTTAAAACAAAGAACATAAAAAAATAGGAATTCAATTACCGTTGGAAACTAATTACACTTACTTTATACAAAGGCTATTGTCCCTTTAAGATTTTCTATAACTATACCAGCCTTCTAAAAATGCTACGCTTCCAAGAAACATCCAGCCCCGGGCAAATATTGTTTCAAATCGCAAAATTAAGTCAGTGATATTATTTGATTTAAGTCGTACATTTTTATGACATATAAATTGTATTGTCACGCAGACCTATTACCATACGGAGCAGAAATTTTATTACAGTCCTAGTCTACTCATATTCCATTTTAAAACATAAAGCTTAATACATAGCGGATTTCATAGAAATGAAATTAAGGTCAAGATTCACAATGCTACATATTTTTTGTTTTATTGCAAATATCATTTACCATACTGGTCGTAGGTCTCTCATATGTGCGAGGCCGCCTGGGTAGGTACCACCGCAATGTCTATTTCTCCCGTCAAACATCAGAGTAAATGCATTGTTGTGTTCCGATTTGAAGGGCATTGCTGCCAGAGTAACTACTGGATGGTGAGCGCATGGTGTTTGGTTTTCTACAGTCCATGAGCGGTCGTATCGCTTACCATCAGGCGAATAGCATGCTCGTCTCGCCATTCATTGTAATAAAAAAAACGATGTTCAGCATTGGTATGTGATTTCCTGTAACTGAACAAGTACGCGGATTGTTTACTTTTGTTGTAACAATGCTATATGTATTCGTGATTGAAAATTATTTCATAATTAAATATAAAATCTTACCTTGGGAAACCCGATGACTTTAGTCCCCTGGTTGATATCGACGATGTTCTCCTCTGGTATGGGTATATTCCTCAAGGGCAGCAGGTCAATGGCGTTGGCAGCGAGGGACCACAGGTGGCCGGCGCCCTGGGGGGCCCGCGCCCCCTTGCGGAAGTGGGGGTTGATGGACAGGTTGTGTCGCACTGAATTCTTCCAGCGCTCGTCGTTGGCTTTGTAGAAGGGGAAGCGGTCACTGGGGAATAAAATTATTAAATGCAATTATTATTAATAATGACACATATGGTCCTGATCCTATAGTAAATTGTATATCGTGGATATTAGAACCAACGAGATAGATTTTTTTTTCTTTGTTCTCAATACCCAGATGCAAAACAAAAATATTTAAAAATTGTCTTGGGCCAAGGATCGATCCCGCGGTCACTAGTTGTATAACTGGCTCCTGAGCAATTGCGTCATAATTTTGAAGGTACTTGAATTTCGGTGGTACGGAACATAAACATATACTCCTGAATACAATAGGTCATACGATATTTCAGTGACACGCATATTATAATAATTTCTCGTTTTAACTGTTTTGAATTTAATCGATGTCTCCAACTGCAATAGTACTCGTATTATATTAATTACGTCTCATCAAATGTACAATGAGCGGCAAAAACTTTAGTTTATTAAAAAAAATATTGACATTATTGACCTTTAAAAAATATTCAAAAAACCTTCCAAGAAAACATTTTTACAGCCCAAAAATTACGCAACATTTAAAATCCCAGACATCACGTCCATTAGTCGTGGTACCCAAATAATTGCCCTAATTACATAAACTAGTTAAATGCGCCCCATTTCCATTTTATCACCAGAACGTTTGTAAACCGATAGGAGGGTAAACGGGGGCAATAAAAATAAATAGTTTAGTAACAGGTGTATTAGAATCAGGGGTGGTGCAAGGTGGTGCAATCTACCCCTGTATGCTACCCCGGATGTAAGGATAATACGTTGCTTGAGTGTGTCGTGACACGCTAAAGTTTTGACTTTGTCATCGTAAGTAAACTTTCTCCTTGTAAGTATTTACAATTTCAGTAAAGTCAATTGACAGAAATTCTGCAGTCACATAGCAAGACGAGTCACGTGGTAAAGTAAGGACTGGGCAAATGCTTGGGATGTTTAAAAATGATCGAAAAATATATTAACTATCACGATTATATACTGGTTGAGAATGCATTTTGTTAACACAAAACATCCTAATCAAGGAGGCAGTTTGTAAAACTGTATTAATCAATAATTAAAATCTTCTGCTTCTTTAAGAGCACTACTAAAAAATCGTAACTTTTCCACTATCCTCATAAACCAGTGCCCTATGCCTGCATTAGTGATGTACTAGCGTGCGACCGCGTCGGAATCGATCACCGGTACCGGGCGGCGACGGGACGCGCCAACCGCCGCGCCGCCGCTACGTCAACATTTGGGGTCAACAGAAAACATTTGCAGGTATACTGCACCTGCATTGAATTAATTTTATTTATTGTTTGCGTATAGCTTGATTTAAAGACGGGGAGCTTATGCGTGTTGTAGGAGAAATAAAATAAAGTTACTTGAAAAATGTACCTAAACGTTTTATGGAAATATAAAATATAAAATTTATAGCTACGACTATTTACATAGCAGAAATTTAAAGAACCACATATATACATTACGACAAAAACACACCCTCAAAGATCTACGTAGTTTAACCGTGATGGTTAGTTTAAATAAACAATAAATACACAAAAATTACACATAACTCTGACCGCATGACGATATAGGTGCCTTATGCCATACGTCTCGAAAATAAAATGGACAACATTTCATCTCTTTTATCACATCTTATTTTACTCAAAGTATTCCATTTTTAAATTGAACCCTTTTAAAAACCCTTACTAATCGATCAAAGCTGAACCGTGGACAGCACAAGCGTCACACTAATCACTTTATCGATTGCTTGTTGACTGAGCCAATATTAGGATCATGATGTTTATCGGCTCGTAACGAGGGGCACCGTGTTATTAAATTATTATCTAAACAAATGTTTGCGCGGGAAACGATGCGTGTCGTGCGGATTTTATCGGACCGACAGTTTGTGAATTTGTGCAATGCACACACTGATCGTGAAATAATTACGGTCTATTACGCAGGTCTGATTACGAATTTGATTTGATTAGTCATTAGTCGCTGGATGCAGGCCGCTTCCACTGGCTGGAACTGGACTTCCTATGGCTGAAGAGAGAGAAGGAGAGATACATTAGCTCCGAGACCAGATTTAAGCGATATAAGCGGTTCAAGTAAACCACTGAATACGGGCTTCGGGGCGGAATAATACATAGTCTAGATAAGGTTTTTAAAAATTTATAAATCATTTAAGATTATTGATGGTACATCTAAACAGCTGTGCAAACAATTATTTTAAAGTTAGGAAACTAAGCTAGCGATAGTTTCACAAAAATGAAACAAATGTCATTATTATGTCCATTGATGAGGGATGATTGTCTAAAGATAGTCTACAAATTTATGCTCTTATTGTTAAAACCAGACAGAATGAACCCCGCATACAACATACTTGGATGAAACCACTATAAAGGATTTTCCACTAGTGTGTAAGATATCCGGACGTATACAAATCTTCTACCACCAGAAAAGCTTACAATATTTGAGCCCAAACGGAAAAGTTTTGGAGCTTAATTATCATCTATTCTATGAAAAATGGTGAATAACACAACAAAGCGCCACCTAATAATACAAAAATGTCTCGTCACATAACAAATGGAAATGTTATTAAAGTGATCAATGAGACTAAACATTAGGGCGATACAGCGGCGAGGCTTACACTCGCCACAGTAATTCGTAGTGACGCGGCCATTGTGGCAATTTACACGTTTAAAGGAGCTAATTGATTGATTACCTTATTATTGTCAAAGATAAAGGCATTATTTTGTTTGCCATGACCTACTTTGACGGATTCTTTGGCCTGCTCTTGCAAGGTAATTCTTGATCTATGTTGCCATGCTTTTTGTCGCTTTTTATTTATCTCGATATATTATAATTTTTGCTTGATTTAATATAATGTATGTTAAAGTATTGATTAATTACAATTTTTTTGTAATTTTTTAAAAGTATTTATTCAAATCCATGAATGTTTATAAAAAAAGGATAACTAACAAGACATGCTTTAATTACAGACACGTTACATAAACATCCTTGTTCTAACCAACCGTGATACAAAGTTTGATCTACTACAAATTAGTTTCGCTTGCAGTGCCTATCTAATAAACTAACACGCTGAGCTGATTTATAATGTTAAATCTTTTCACACTACAACAATAAAAGCATCAAAAACAGCTCAGAGAAACCTTATAGTGATTGCTCATACTAAGATAAAGACGCATTTTCGCTTTAAAGAACTAATAGCGGAGCCTTAACTTCAAGGTCGAGCAAAAAGCGCATCCTCGACGTCGTCCAAAAGATACGGCCCTATACGATGACAAGTGGGTGAAATCGTAAAGACTATGCAGGCACGCGGACCCTACACTGATATAATTTATTTCTTTAAACATCAATATATGAAACAAATATTTTTCAAATATTGATTTCAATCAAATCAAAAATCACTAATGTTAACAATCCAATCACTACAGCTATTATCCTAAATATAAAAACAATGAAACTCACGAAATCCACTGGTATATAGCAGACACGGTCAGCTCTCCGTTTTCTCTCAACGCTCTCTCAATCAGTTCAGGATACGTGTACGGAGGCTTCTTGGGCACAAGCACGTCCTCAACAGCTTCCTTAGGCTCTTCAACTTCATCATCGGGAACTTTGACGTTCACAATCTCATCCAACCTGAAGTTTAGCAGCCAGGCAAGACTGGCGCAGTCGTTGTCTTCTTCTACGGAGTTTTTGGGTGATTTTTTCCTCCTCCACCTGGTTCTGTCGTTGTTTTTGGCTGACATGGTGGTGACGGGAGCAGCGTGGCGTGTGACGCGGCCGTACTGAATGATTTTGAATAAGGAACGCCCGTGGCTTCGTCGTGCCAGCCCGCGCTATCTCCGCGCCGGGGCGGACCAAAGAGTTTGTATTCGATAGGGTTTTTTTAATTCGATTTTGTGGTATATGGACTTCTTAGTATAAATATAAGAATAATAAATAATTATACCGGTTTAAAATATAATTGCATGTTGAGTATTTGTTTTCAAAGCGCTGCAATGACACGAGATTTTATTAGGATTTATTTGTTGCTCTGAAGAACTCATTTTTCATAGATGTTTATACATATCAAATAATGCCGGTAGTATATATTACTATATTTCTGTATCAATATTTATAGGATTCAGTCCCGATAAGCTTGTAAACCAAATTCAAGATTTATTCCAGGAACAGGTTGAAATAAAATCATAGGTTCATTTAGATTTGTCAATATATTCCGTATATATATATTTCTTCAATCAGCTGGAAAATAGCTTACTAAAGTACTGAAAGAAGTGCCTTGGTGACCGACGTTGAGTGTGTGATATTCGCCAACCTGCATAGGCCAGTGTGGAGTATTGCTTAAGTCCTCTCTGTCGAAAACTCGACTATAGAGGATTCCCTGACGCAGCACTAGGTATGCGCCTTGTCGATGATTTAAAAAATACCTAAATTCAGCGAAGCACCTGAAGCGGGATGCCATAACCCCACTCATCCAATTGAATACATAGCTACTGTTAATTCCTAAAATTCACCGTTCATACGATGATTGATAAAATTCCCGCAAGTTACTGGGTCGCGCGTGCATATTTTAAATTCGATTACGCACGCAATTTGAGCGCACCACGCATGCGGCCCGATAATAAATGGATCCAAATTGATTTTTATGCGCATATGCCATGAGGTATTACTTTAAAACATTTTCTGATGGAAGTGGTGTACTTTGTTGATTTTGTAGGAATAGTAACTTTGGTTTTAATGCAACAATTTTTTTATTTAAATCAAGTTATTTCTACGGCATGTGAAGTGTTTCATCCTTCACTAACCAAATGTGATGAACTATGACAACACTTATAGAGCTCGCGATTGAATAACAGGCTTGGCTGTGGGTGATTATGAGTTGAATCAGTATTAAATATTATAAAACCAATTAATCACATCCTTTGCTTCATTCAACCAGAACTATCGATAACAGTTTACAATAACGTAATCAATGTATCGACATTCGTTTTTTAACTCGATGCAGTGAGTCCAAGCGATTCAATTAATTTCTAAAAGGGTTTTAATTTAATTGACGCGATTCGTTCACGCCATATCCGGTAGCAATTATTGCGCGTTGCAAATCATTTGCCATTTGGCGGCCGATGCCGGCAATAACTTCGGTGCCTCGTTTCGAACTTATTCTTTCTTGATATCTTATTTTTTCTAAGCAAAACGTCTAAGATTTCTCAGTCTTGAGATTGTTCAAACATTTTATTAAACCAATGTTTAATAGTAGATATGTTGAAATGGAAGAAAGCGGAGATCCATAGTGCCTAGTCATGTGAGATTCAGGCATTACGGCTATGTGTAAACGAAAAGAAAACGAACAATTACCTAAATCATCCTGTATGCGCCAGACTGACGTCCTCAGAGATGATAATAAAATACAATGTTGAACAACTGAAAATTCCAGAAATACCGTTATAAAAGAAATAAATGTGACAATGGCGGTCTGAGAGTGCAAAAATGCGTGAAAATAATTATAATCAAAGAATATAAATATAATTTTGTTCTCCCTCATGACATTCAGGCAGAAGATTTAATAATTATATTTTCTGTATAATAATAGCTAGAGTGTAAACATCAAATACTCTAACATATCAGGCTATTAGGTTTAATAGTGTAAATCAATATTCAATAAATAATCTAGTAGGTCTAAACGCAGATTCGTGTGCATTGATTATGCATTTTAATGCAACGATTAATGCGTTCATACATGATCCATAAATTCACGCCTGTGTTTTCCCTACGGGATGGGCAGAGGTCATTGGTGCCTCTCACCGATCGCCACACTTGCTATTGTTCATGCATGACGTAATGGCTAGCTTATCGTGTAAATTCTAGTTCCTGGTTACTTGTAAGAGAATTTTTTAACCGTAAAACTCACATAAAATTGATTTCCCGACCTGGGAATTGAACACATCCTGAGTTTAAGACTTTTAGTTTACTGTGTTCATAAACTCGATTAATGACAAAATATTTTATACATAAAATATGATGTCACGGGTATCATATTCTGTGCGAGATCTGGTTTCACCATGCCTAGATCTGGAACAGATTAAAGTACATATTTGCGAGTATGGACAGCGGTCAGCGTACACCACAAATCACTCCCTCGGTATTGTAAGTGTAAACCCATCATCATCATCATCATCATCATCGACGGCCTCCGTGGCGCAGTTGGTTAGACGCCGCCTGTGAAACGTGAGGCCGCGGGTTCGATCCCCGCACCGAAACAAATGTTTGTGTGATCCACAGGTATTTGTTTCGGGTCTGGGTGTTTGTGAGAGCGAAAAGTCTCTCGTAGTTTCTGATACCCACGACACAAGACTCGATCTTAGTGTGGGGTCAGGACTATGTATGTGACTGTTGGGTGGGTGTATTTATTTATTTATCATGAAACACAAAAATGTATTGCAATGTAGGTTTAGTTAGTCGATATATGCGGCTTCATACAGCCAGGCACAATTTTAAATACTCTACCAAGACAGAACTTACCATCAAGTATACAGGTTATTTTATCGTGCGAGTAAAACACACAACTGGTCTTCCAACTAGCGCAAGTTAAACATAAGATGAGTTCAAGTATTGGGTATTATGCATTATAATTATTATAATCATATTTCTACTAGTACAAAAAAAGCTACACCAGCTCGTCTCCCAACTAGCACGAGTTCAAACGCAGCATAAGACGAGTTCCAGTACTGAGTGTCGTCAAGTGGCTTTAGATTGCAGGAATCCATTAGGAACAGATACTAAGTAAGTAGAATTAATCGTGAATGGGGCTCGGCGAATCTGTGAGTTCGCATCGGCTACCGTTCCTTACATCTGGCTATAAATTGAGTGCCGGCAAATATGGTAATACTCGATTTATTACTAACAGCATATGGGAAAAGGAATTTCAAGATGTTGGTTGTGTTCAGATCAAAATATTCTTTATTCAAATAGTTTTCTACGAGATATTTTGAATTGTCAAGTCTTTAAATAATATTATAAGTACTATTATAAGTACCACCGTTTCGGAATGTGTTGTAGCTGTAAAGAAGAAACGCGAAAAGAAACTCTCTCAGCAATACAATTATTTTTAACTGCATAGATCCGGCAATTTTGAAGAATCTTTTTTGATAGTGAATGGTCACTGAACCGAAGTCTGTGAACAAAGTACACATGATGAAATGAATTTACATTAGATTTAGGGTTTAAAATGTGGGATATAAAATAAAACCATTTAATACCTAAAATGAAATGCCTAATATACCTAAAATAACTCCAGAAAGCCGTCGGATAAAGGTTTTTGTAAAATGTGTTATCTAAATACTCCAAGATCAAATATGATGGAAGGATAGGTATTCATAATGTTTCAGCCGATGCAGATGGAAGCTCATTATTTATGCAAATGCAAGAATTCCTTATTCGCCCCGGAACGTACAAGGAACGGCGATATGCAGAAGTTCAGACTGTCGAAACTAGGAACAATTCCCATGTAGTGAGATGTTACATGAATGAACATAGGTTAGTCTATTACTTCTATCGGATTATTGTGGGATCTCGGGTTACACGACCCGTATAGGAGATTTTCGATTCAAAAACATAGTTAAATTATAAAGTGCAAGTTTTCCAAAAGGGTAGAAATCATACGATTATTTGAAAGTTATACGGGAAATATTTCTTCGTCATGTACAAAAACAATCTATTGTACACTAGGTGTAAGGTATAAAGAACTTACTAAGGAGGAAGGTGTTGCCAAATTTATGAACGGTGGCGACTACTCGCGGACCGCTATCTCGTTTATTTACGTAGAAAATAAATGTAGTTCAGAACTCTTAGTGTACAAATACAGCAATGCAACGCAAAATTCCAATGTATATTCCAAAAAAAGGCATAGCCAACTAATTTGAGTGCACCGCTAAATCCATCTATCCGCTTTTAAACGGCACGCCTTAGCAAGTGGCTTATTGAAGATGCAGATCATTAGTACGCGAAACTTCCTCCCAGTGACTCCGCTGTCCATTTATAATTATTATGAATCTCAGTTGGCATTCACAAAGCGAACACTAGGAGTCCTGCTGAGACGCGGAGTGCAAGCTAATTCAATTGACCACTCGCTTATTACAAGCGATACGAATGCAATTGCTCTGCAGCTTGCACAAATTGACCGTTGAAGTAATATTACCTTATTGACTTGCGAGCCAGTGATAGCGGTTAAGTAGGGAGGCTTATATAGGGAGGATTAAATTGGGAGGCTTTGAATTCTGTCTTGGTTGATAAAGTATATCCATGATTTTTTCAGGATTCAGGAAGATAGCTATTTTTAATATTAATATTTTACTTTTTACTAGAGATGGATATTTGAGAAAAAAGATGTAGGTCTAGGGAATTATATATATAATTGCTGGTTCTTCTGACATTTGGTATTAAAACTATGTACCTCGTCAAAGATTAGCAAATAATTTCGTCTGCTATTGCGTGGTGGGCCTGTGCGCTAAGATCAAAAATTTCTTATTCAATATCACTAGCATATGCAGATTTCCACATACCAAGAACTTCATCAATTTGATTTGCGAGTGAATTAAGCCGTTACAGTATGATTTAGCATTGAGTTCATTAGTGTAAGTAGTCGCTGCAAACATAATATCCTTGCAGAGGCGCCGCAGTTAGAATTCCATTTACATCAGCGCGCTAAGTGTAAGCAATCGTGTGACGCGATCCCACTTTATAATTCACTTTTCAAATGTGCTACGTGTTACCATTGTGTGTGGAAAAGTTTAATAACGATGTTACGACGAAAATTTAGTTTTGTAATTGGTTTTGTTTTGGCCATCTCGTTTCAGTCAAAGATGACATAATGAATGCCATGGACCTATGTATTCCCAATGTAATTATTAATGTCAATAGTTCCCCTATTGATGTAACATCTGATGTGAGAATGGGTGTGAACATTGTATTTTATTTAATTATCGTATTATTCAACCGCAAGAAGTCCAGCTGAACATAGGCAAATCCCTGAGGATTCCATAGCGGCTTGTTGGAAATGTTCTGCATCGAACTTCGCCCTGCAGCTTTCATTAACTCTTTATTTAATAAGTATCGGTAATGTAATACTTTCCTTCCTTGTTTTTTATTACTAAGGAAATGTCTAGGACCGTATTCTCAATATCGCTGTAACTGTAATCTATATATTATGTACTTCGTAAAGATGATTATCTTTCGCCGAACGATACGATTATCCTGGTCTTAATATGACTGCTACTTCACGTCGATTTTCTAAGAGACCGTAGTACCACCCTGCTCAAGCCTACCCATTAGCACCATAGCTTTAACGAGCCACGTCATAGCTCTACCACTTCAAAATAATTGGATTTATTGGTCACGAAAATACGTACAACCAATTGAGCTGTAAGCGTTCCAGCTAAAACATAATTTTGCAAGTGCTCAGGAATTCCGAAGCATTTAGTATCGAGATTATTCCTTCACACATCGCCTTAAGCATGTACACACAAGACGTCGGTACGTGGTGCTCACTCGAATGCACTAATCCGGCCAGATCTTAGATCCCACGCTGTTTCGTATGTGCCGAGTTTGTTGAGGGCTTCCCAAATGTATTTGAGAATTTCCTGATTGCTATCAGTTTTGTGTTTACAGCAGGTGGAGATGAAATTATAACTTTATACGTGCATGTAAATGGAAAAGTAAAAACATATGACTCTGAATGTGTTTACTTTGAACATCCCACAGTTGGACATAAATCGTTGTTATATTCGAGATGATTAGGAAAACATGCGAACCCAATAACCTTACAATCGAGGGAAGTAAAAAATAAGTAAAATTGGGGAAAATTACGAATAAAGACGGATCTTAGCACCACCCGTAATAACTCAAGGAAAATGAAAACGATGCAGACATTACCTGTGACGTGAATATCATTATTGCTTATGTTGTAGATGGTTTGTTTACTATGCAATATTGAGAGTTGGTTATGGATAACGTATGGGGTTGCGGGAAGTTAATATTTACCAGGTCCGCGAATATTGATAGGTCTCGTGACGAGGGTCAAACACTCGAACTACACCGCAAGGTGAGAACGCCTGATTCTGCACTTTACTAACTTCAATGTTTTGGTTTAAATGAATTATTACTAGTTTTCGCCTCAAATTCGTCTGAACTCGAAACATAGGTAGAACTCGAAACGCGACTTGCGTATGACATTATGAAGGCTTTTCCAACCTAATATCTGGGTGGATACGAATATTGTACCACCAGTCTTGCTTTTGGGTCTCCAGCAATCCCACTCACTAAACGAAACGCGACAGCAATTCCGTTACTTAAAGTCGGATTTATGTGAGTTTGTGTTGCCGCCCTTGTCGAGCGAACTTATTTATTTCGTAGACTTATAAAAAATTCTACCAGTTATGAATTATCTACTATAGGTAGTCCTTACAATTACTTTACTGTGTTCTTAGTATTACTGTTGCCAGAGACTGGAACCTCATTTCCATTATAACTCGAACCAGTATGATCATAGAAGTTCTATGTTCCAGAATAATCCCTCATCCATTTATTGGAATTTTAGCAGTTCCTTAACAAGTATTCTGTCCTTGTCGAGAGGAAGAGAGCTAAGTGCATTGTCACTGCGGAATAACTTCACTATTAATCCTTTGTATGGTCATTGCAAGTGCTTCGAAGGTTATTGGTGATTTACTATTGTTTAGTTTTTCAAGAGTATACTTGATCACGCTGGTATTTTAAATGCGTCTCTTAGCTTTATAAATTACCTTTTTTGTTATCCATTTTCCAACCCGTACTAGGCCAGCGTTGTGGAAAATATGGCCTAACCCTTCTCAATTGTAGAGGAGGCTCGTGCCGCTGCAGTGGGACGTACATATATGAGCTGCTACAATGCAATATAATAATCAAATTTCTTCCTTCTTTGTTTCGTATCTTGATAAGCATAAAAACACCTTCACGTAAAATTAGAATGGTAAGCATACTATTAAAGTATTTGCATATTAACATTATATGTACTTATTGCATTTTTAATATTAATTGTAATTATTTGGACCGTTTATTATTATTTTTAGTCGTTCACTACAACATTTACTATCCACAACTAAACAAAACTGCTCTCAAATTATTCTAATATCCAGAAGCCTGAATATATTCAAGAGGCATCGGAATGATTGGACAACACTCGAAATCCCTGACCTGGCAGTTCGGATAATTATATAGGCCAGCTGGGCGCCTTGCATGCGATGGGCTAAGCGAATTTGACGCGGGGATAGCTCCCGCGGGTGAGCGAAGTAAGGAGTTTCTATTTTTATTTAACATTCACAACCTTTTTGGATTGGAATAGGTTCGAGTTAATGTTAGTGGTAGGTCCCTTATGCGAGAGTCCTGCATGGTAGTATGTATCTAAACAGCCACTTGGGCACAAGGGACCTTTTCTATTTAGACATAGGAAGTCCGTTTCTGAATGTAGACCGTATTAGACATCCTTGGGGGAGCCCAAGAATATCCATATTGGTCATACAAAGTATCATACATACATTTCGTAAAAATAACGAATTAGATTCGTAAAGATTATTGATAACACTATTCTGTCTGAGTGTAAATCCTAATGTTATCACGTAATTACGATGTATTGATTTGTTTCAGTGTGATAAACGGAAGATAATCTATATTACACCATAATTTAATATATAATCAATCACAATCAATGATACTGCAATTCAGATTGATTTTACAAAATATTTTGCAATAATAAATAACGCTTAGCTTTAGGATATTTTTAGACTAGAACTACAAAGTGATAATTCAACTGATGATAAGTGTTGTACAGAGTTGAGAAAATATCGTCTAGCTGGAGATATCCATCTCGGAACTGGCTTAACGTGAAAAGCACACTTGCCTACGCAAATGGTTGAGGAGGCCGATGGCTGGCACATGCGTCATACTCGTGAACGGGTGCTGCTTGTGTGGACTGGTCTGTCCGATTTGCTTACTTTGTAATTGATAAATAGATTACTTAACGCTTTTATAATTATTTATTGCGTTGGCAAAACTGAGTTTACTGATTCTTCGTTATGGGTTACTTCGTTTCGTTTCTCTCAGCCATATTAAATATAAAGTAAACTTATTCGTATTAAAATATATCCTACTTGCAAATCATAACAAGTTATTAATGAATTGCTCTGATCTGAACCAACTTGTAATTTTTGTAACAATCACTACATTGTAAACTGGTTTTTAAAAGAGCAACACTAGAGTTTCTTGCCCGTTCGTCTCTAGTGAAAACCGTTTTCCGAATCGGGTGGTAGTTCAAAAAATGACTGAATCTAAACAATGTTGAACATTTTAATGGATTCAATAAATTATTTTCATTTCATTTCATTTCAATCAGGCAAGAGGTAGGCAGCGGCTCATGGATTCAGCCATGAGTACAGACAGCTCCTGGCATTATAGAGTCCATGAGCAGCAGCAGCCGCTTACCGTCACGCAGGGGCTCTAGCTAGTCTGCCTACAATACATACATACATAAACTCACGCCTTTATCGCCGTAGGGGTAGGCAGAGGCGCCACCAGGACACCAACACATCGCCTTGTATGTTCCGTCCCACGATGTGATGGGGGCGAGCCTTTAGACATATCGGGCACAAATTCCTGACTCCGGACTGATAGTGAATAGAAAAATCCAATATCACTTTGCCCGACCCGGGACTCGAACCCGACCTCAGCTTTGTAACCGTAACGTAATACAACTACGCCATCGAGACACCGAGGCCTACAATAGCAATTAAAAAAAAACGTAATCCTATTTCGATCGGACCGGCATGACTGTGCCCACTTGTTTATTTATATGTATGAGCATATATAACTCTTCCTGCACTGCACTGCTTTACCATCAGTTACAGTATAGCCCCTTTGTCATACCAATGAAAAATCAGGAAATGCGCCATGAATACTTAATAAAAGCGAGAAAGGTAGTTTAATAAGTATAATCAGCTCCATTCGCGTAGTTGTGGGTCACGTCCCAATCTTGAGAAGTTGTACGCACTGGACTAGAAAACGCTGCGTTCTGAAGAATTAAAAAAGGCGTCTTGTTAATTCAGGCATGATTTTGTTCATTTATATAATGTCAATATTATAATTCTAGAAAAGGTTTACATGTCGTTCAAATAGCGATTACTCTACTTGATTTTTGAAGAATGATTTATATGATTAAGAGTGATTTCAGTATACTATTTTGTTCCCGAACAAATCATTATCGTGATAAAAAAATAAATTGGATAGAGTTTATATTCTGAATGAATTTTTAATAAATATTCACAAAATATCCTACTCCTAGATATAAAATATATTTTTTACGGGTTTATTGCTGATTTGGTTTATTTTTTTACATTTTTATCTTCCCGACGTTTCGATTGCTTTCCAGCTTTCGTTACGGGGCGGACTGAGGTAATAGTCATCCGCTCAGTGACTGTTACAATTAAGTACCCTTATTTTACAATTATTAAATTATAACGTTAATTTAAAAACGATAGTTGCTTTTTGCGATCCGATCAACGCAGAAGGAGCTCACTCTGACTTGAGGTCTGTCAGTTGGTGCACTTGGTTATTTCAATGTGTAACATTCGCGTAAATCTAAGAAACCATTATTTCCCACTCCTCTTATTATTTAACTTTGTGATTGATTTCGTTGCGAGTTACAGACAAGTCAAGACATTTCAGGAGACTTGCTGAACTTCAATGTTCGGTGTCATAAAAATGTATGCCACTGTTGATCCTGGCTTACAGGAGTTGCAGTAGTGGGTGTGAGGGCGGGACAGTCTCCTAATAAATATTCAAAATAATTCAGCGTTTCTCGAGTAGCAGTAAAACGTACAGTGCGTACAAATACACCGCAAAGAACAAGTTACAGAACATTAAGCCGTTTCACATAACCGCTGTAACATTCTACCAACATAATGACGTTACATGCTAATGAGGTGTTCGCACCGTGCATTAATTTATTACAAGTACATTGTACACCGCGTTTACAGCTCAGCTTGTAGTAGTTGAAAGGGCGGAACTACACTTTTAACCCACACACTTACGCCCTTTAGGTGCGGAAGATAAAGATTTGATGGAGGATACTACATGTGAAAATATTTTTGAGTTATAAATCTAACAACCTAAATCTTCTTTGGCTGAATTTATAGGCGATAATAAAAGAACACTGGATATAAGTATAGGAAGGATACAACAGAACTGCTTAAGGTGTTCATCATTTCATTAATTCAGGTTTAAAAAAATTATAGGTATAGTTTAAATCATAATACCCAAATGATTGTAAGCATTTATTTATATATGTAACATGTTTATGACAAAAGTAAAAATTGCGTGTATTTATTTATTGTTTACAAAGTACTACGGGAGAATCTTGTCATCTTCCTAGCTGCCGTTGGTTCGAATGTTCTTTGGTAATTTTTGTTCATTTCATAGAACAGGTCCCAGAAAGCCATTCTTTCTTTGAAAGGTCTCTTGCCTACTTCGAGCTCAACAGCGATCTTCAAGTAGTTGAAGGTTTCAGATGTTACAGCAGGCCATATGGTTGGTATCAGGCTTGTTGGCTCTGGTGTGGGGTTGCTGAAAATTTTAATATTGATTAGTTTACCCGTTTTGTTTCATTTTATAAGGTGTTAAATTCTGTATCTGGCAATGCATAAGCAGCTGAACGGCGCGGGTATTACTGCCCGATATCAATTACATAATATAAGATCGGAAACATTGATGCATGGTGCAGAAATATTATGACACATTATCTTATAGCCCTATGTTAAATTCGTGTAAGTATTTTTTAAAGTTGAAACTAAATACAAAATGAATGGCTGATCTGGTAATCAAACATAACGGTCCATGTACGTTGTGATTATACTAATGAGGCAACTACATGACGTGATTAATGAGATACAATATATTTTGTGCTTAGTTCTTAAAGTACTACGACTAATTGATATGATCCCTTTTCTTTCCAATGAAAACTTACTGAACATAAATATAACTGATCTTATACTAGTACTGTTTGACTTACCTGTACTTCGCAAAGTTAGCCCACATAGTAGACACACGGTCAATAATAAGCTGATCTTCTGGCGTTGGCTCCTCAGGCATATACGTCATGTGGAATACGTAGCCCAGCTCGTCAGCATGAGTTACACCATTCTCCTTAATGTTCCTAAAATTTTTATAAAAGTTCTTTCCGCCAGAGTGCGAGAACATGTAATAAAATATATCTCCGGATCCACTGTTAATAAAGTTGCGGATACTTCTCTGCACGGGATAGATGTATGAGAAGTCAGAATCGAAATTTATTATTGGCCATTTATAATCTATGCTAATTTCCTCATCACCTATATAAAAATGGCGGACTATTTTTTCCATTACTTCAAGTTGACTGTCATTGAAATCGAAAGTTTGGTTCAAATAATTGTTGAAAATATTCATATTTTCAAATCCTTCAGCGTTTTTATTAATATGGCTGAACATCATTTCGTTTTCATTAAAACCTAATAGGACAGGAACATTTTCGATTTTAGGTATAGGTGCATCAATCCAACTGCTAGTTATGAAGTTGTCAACTCCGTCATACTCTCTTTCAACACA
This sequence comes from Deilephila porcellus, assembly GCA_905220455.2. Taxonomy (NCBI): domain Eukaryota; kingdom Metazoa; phylum Arthropoda; class Insecta; order Lepidoptera; family Sphingidae; genus Deilephila; species Deilephila porcellus. The sequence goes on along the minus strand of LR999977.1, from coordinate 14,640,040 downwards.
CGGTCTGAACATTATTCCAAGATCTACAGTAGCAGCGACTACTTGAAGTGGATCAAGTGGTATGAGGAACTCTAATGCTTCGTTAACGTCGTTTGTGGAGAAACCTAGTCTTTCAGCCAGTTTAATAGGAGCTTCTTTGTCTGGTGGATGAAGTAGAGGACCTGCCAAAGCACTAGCACTTTGCATAATGACATTATTATACAATTTTTCTTTTGGAGATCTCAGATGAAGTTCTACAGCATGACCACCAGCGCTTGCTCCAAATAAGGTTATTTTATTCACATCTCCATTAAAAGCTTCTATATTGTTCTTCACCCATCTCATACCCATCAATTGATCCTTCAGTCCTTGGTTTCCTGGTACACTAGGGTTGTCGAGACACATGAAGCCATATGGTCCAACGCGGTAGCCTATAGTCACAAGAATGACGTCGTGTCTAATTAAAAAGTCGGGGCCGAACATGACTCTACCAGGAAAACCTCGAATGTAAGCGCCTCCGAAAATCCATACCATTACTGGTAATTTTTTATCCGGTGTTGCTGATGATGGAACATAGACATTCAGGTGAAGGCAGTCAAGAGTTCCTTGTACAGTATTGGTGAATAGGTACGGTTGCGGACAGTATGCTGAATCGTCATTAGCTTCGAAAACATCTTCAAATTTTGGGTATTCTGATGCGTCCTGTAAACATAGAAGATAGTTAGAACTCATACGTTAGACATATATTTTGATTACTACCTAATACATTTTTATTATCTTTCATAAAATACCTGACTTTATTTCCTGCCATTTTAGAGCAAAGGAGTCATAAATATGTTATTAAAAGTGACATCTGATAGTCATAAAATTTCAGCAATAAAATTAAAGTTAACAAAATTCAATAACTCACCCCAAACGGATTACTAGGGTTTACCGAACCAAAAGGTATTCCCATGAACATGGAATAATTTCCATCGTTTGATCTCACACCTTTAATTAATCCGACTTTAGTCTCGACTATCGGATCGCTTATAATCTCGGACAATACATTTTGGTACCAAAATAGTGTTGATACCAAAAATATACTCCAATTTAGCGGCATGGTGAACTAATAAAATAGTACTCAACGAATTTCGGTTCGTTCCTATAATATTTATAGGCGTGATAAAAATCTTAAAAAACGCGTTTTTATCTCGATAGATAATGCAGATATAAATTATGTCTGAATAAAAATCTGATAAATTTGAATCACTGTTCTAATCTTATTTTTTTTAAGAAATAAGTAATGTTGGACATGTTTTGAAATTGGATTTTCTTGTTGGTATTGTTTTTATCAAGTTTAATTTATGAAGCAGATAATAATAAAAGCTTAAAAATAAATCCGATGTCAGTAACACATTTATTGCAGGAAATATTGTCTATATTATGTATAAAAATTACAAGTTTTAAATTTATATGAGTGAACAAACCCGCAAACTCCGTTTTAAAGCCATTTCTCAGTAGAATCTGCTGTCTTGAAAATAACTTATGAAGAGTAATGATTAAGATGGATTCGCGCCGAGATAAAGTGAATCAAAAACATTATAACTATAAGAAATTTCATACTAAAGAAGTGGCTGATGAGGAAGTAGCTCGGTTGATGGAAAGTACTCATTATAATTTTTCAACCTCCTCCACGCCAAAAGCAATTTAATACCAGTCTTAGCGAAACAGTTTATCGATTTATTGGCGTCAACAAATCTCCGCTCTTCAGCTAATTTTCTCCAACAAAAATATCAATCTAAAAACGAACAAATCAGCCCATTACCGCCCACAGAACACCGATCTTCATTCCGTGAATAAACACATTAACATAATAAATTACGACGTACCGGCCAATAAATCTAAAACATAAATTCCAGTTAATAAAGACAACAAAAAGTGAGGCTGCGTTATTAATTTGCAGGGAGACAATAAGCCCGAGATCCCGTAATGGATGTCTGTTGCGAACTTACTGGGTCGAACACCTGAACCTTGGAGTTATTATTGGGAAGAGCTCAAGCACTCTGTTTGTTTCAGTGGACACGATGGAAGTAAATTGTCTTTAAGCGTGATTGGTTATTCGTGTCACTATATTTAAAATCACTGTCGTGGACTATGTAGGCCTAGAGTGTAATTAAGATTGTGTGTATTTTATAGACAAACATACATAAACTCACGCCTTTATCTCAGAAGGAGTAGGCAGAGGCGCCAGCAGGACACCCACATTTCGCCTTGTAGGTATATTCCGTCCCATGATGTTATAGAGGGCAAGCCTATCGCCATATCGGGCACAAATTCCAGACTCCGGGCTATAATTAATACAAAAATCCAAAATCACTTTGCCCGACCTGGGATTCGAACCCGAGACCTCGGCTTTGTAATCGTACCATAGTACAACAATGCCAGTTGCCACCGAGGCAGAGTATTTAATAGAGGCACGAGAAAGTGATATTAATGCAGAAGATAGAGAGAGATGGAGAGCCGAATAGAGGTCATTATCTCTCGCCGGGCTACACAATTAGTTACTTATGTCTATTCAAAACTGAGTGTACTCGAGCTGAACTCGAACCGCGAAAACTACATTTTAATTAATTTCGCTCTATTTAATTTTAGGAAATGACCTTGTAAAATCACTCGCCATGACAATACGAGTCTGTTTCTTTCAAAAGGATGTAGCATATGAAATACTGTTATTACTTTAATTTCAATTGATATTTTTTATAACGCGCATTTAACGTCGCAGAATTTTGATCTTTCATAATATTTTGCAATACGTATTCAACCGATAATTACGAGCTGATAATTCTAATAATCTCTGTAGTTTTATATCTTTTGTAGACGTCTCAGATTCCTGTTTTGATAAATTAGCTATTATGAAGACAGTGACATCTTTGGTGCAACTATAATATCGATCTTTTCATGACAATATCAGTCTGGACATAGAACAGCTAAGATGCTATTTGCATTAAGGTCGTAGAATAAATAACATTATACCGGGTATATCAAGACTGCGACCGAAAACGAAGTCAGGTGGTAGTTTTAGCCGTTACAGACACAATGCAACTAAAAATTTTGCAAAAACAGCGACGGACATTTTTTACATTTTTTTAAAAATTGCGTGTTTATAAATAAAGCGGTGTACGTCATAATTTTGGAAAAACTGTGTATTTATCACTCACATACGACGATAAGTAAAAAATAACAATAAAAAAAAAATTAAGATATTTTTTGTGAAATTTTTACTTGCATTGTGTTTGATATCACTAATACTACCACCTAGCTTCGTTTTCGGTCGCAGTCTTGATATACCCGGTATATAATGGAAAGTTCAAGGAAGAGGATACTTATTATTTAATATCCCCATACTGTTATTGACCGTACTAAACAGTAAACCTGTTATTAAACTTCAGATATTTTTGAAACAATGGAGCTGGCTTACACTTTTAATAATGACGTGACAAAGTGACTTCAATACACAGGTAAGTGCAACGTGGTCAAGAAAAATATTTTATCAAATGATTTCTACTGGCGGGACGAGACATTTATGTCACTTTGAAGAGTTTCACACCATTACCATTTTACTGGTGGTAGGTGTCTCATATGTGAGAGGCCGCCTGGGTAGGTACCACCGCAATGTCCATTTGTCCCGCCAAACAGCAGTGACAATGCGCTGTTGCGGTTTGAAGGACATTGTTGCCAGAGTAACTACTGGACATAATAAGACTTAGCATCTAATGTCTCAGGATGGCGAGCGTATAGGAATGCCAATCATAACTTTGTAATTCATGGTGTTGTTTGGTTTTGCTACTGTCCATGAGCGGTCATATTGCTTACAATCAGGTGAATGGCATGCTCGTCTTTCTATTCATCGCAATTAAAAAATGCCGCATTCCTTCAGTCTCTTCATTAATTTTCCAAATTTTCTGCCCAGTCCACCTTCATAATGTTTAATTAATATACAAATCCATAGCCTCCTCCATTCTCTTGCCGCAAGTTGTGAAGCAGTCTTACTTTCAAATTGAAAGCTAGATTTATCGAGATTCCGTGATTAGGCTGATATATTTACGACAGAGCTCCTCGAATATTTCAGAACTTAAATATTTTATGATAGTTATTATTGGTCGTAATCTGCTGTAGGCATTTTATAATTTGAATGTATATCTAGTCCTCAGATTTTGGATTTGTGTTAACTGCAATACTTAGATTCTGGTTTAGTTATATTTGGTTTTATACTGGCATGAAACTGTAGTAAAAACGTAACCGTAAATGTAAATGTAAAAAAAAAACCAAAACGTACGGCGATAATGTGCCGAAAATGTGCTGTGATTTTAAGAAATGGAGATTTTTTTATACCTATAACATACATATGTACATACTATATGTACATACTACGACATATCAAATGTTTTTTTTATCCCCCAAAAAATATAGCGCGGATCGGATGCTAAAAATTCTATGTATTTGACATCGAATTTTTCGCTTAAACACCATCCTGGATCTTATAATTATAACTCTTATAATATTTTACCAAAAAATGTTACAAACCCTGATCATAAAGAGACAGGCCTTCAACGGTGCTAACCATTGGGCTACTGTAGGACGTGGTAAGTAAACCGCAGTGGTAATGCTGCCTCATAGAAAACCGACGTGAAGCGACTATCCTGTCGTGTATTGTGTGGTTTACCCTTTTCGTCCTTTTGTCTCCTATCCTTGCCTTTAAATGAATAAATACAGCCAACAGTCATATACATAGTCCTGACCAGCGGCGTGCACAGGATTATGACACTGGGCATGCGGCGGAGCACTAGGTCACAAAAAAAAATCTTTTACATAGATTTAGCATAGCCACAGGCACGCGACGGATCCATAAGTCGGAAGCCATTCCAACAGAACAAGTCTTAGATGTAATACTATTCATGTGCATCTTCTTACGGCAACGCAGACAAAACAGCGATCGATCGTCGCGGCGGAAGAAATTCTAATAAGTAAATTAATAAGCTAAAATAATAGTTATACGTTTCATAACTTTATCATGAAACTTTCGAGTTACATTCCCTTTTTGCTGGTTTATTTGTTGTAACTCGGGCACACACCTACCTTTAGACACAATTTGAATCTTTTCACTGAATCACAATTGTGAAAACTTGTTATTTTTAATAAACAAACATTTTCAACACAAACCTTACAATCAAATAACATTTAAAAAAAATTAACAAACGCACTAGTACAAGCAAATCACTACAATTATTATAGAAACTCAGTAATAAACTGTTAAATGTGCACACTTTAAATGTTAAAAAAAAAAATCTTATAATTATGAAAACTATAAATAAACTGGCGCAAACAAAATAGTAAACAATGCTTATCACATGAAAAAACCAAAATGGCCCCTGCGAAACACAAAACATTTCTGCTATTTAAAAAAATAAAACCTTACTAAACAAAAATGCATAATGTGCATACGTGATGTATTAGATTTCCGTCTATTATTTTTACTCGGGTTATAGGCAACGAACATTTCCGATTACTCCCGACAACTGCCGAACTTCCGTAGCCTGCCGCAGGAGTTGGTTTCATTTCAGCCAATTGGGCTTTCGATATTCATGGGTGTGTGCGTTTGCGAACCGTGCACGGACACCAAAATTACTACACACATACGAACGAATCTCCTGCGGGACGCGGCGGCATGACTTGGTTGATTAGGTACATTATTTTGCAGCGCTATTGCTATTTATAAAATATTAGGCGTTTTTAATTTATTATATTTTGTTTATTTATTTATTTCATTTATTTACTGTTAATTAAAGTCATCTAAAACCTACAAACGTTTTATTAAAATATCTGTGAATGGCAAGTAAAGCACTGCATTTCTGCCTACAAGGAGCGCACGCCCCTGGTCCTGACCCCACACTAAGATCTTGTGTCGTGGGTATCAGGAAATACGAGAGGCTTTTTGGTCTCACAAACACCCAGACCCGAAACAAATACCTGTGGAAATTGAACCCGCGGCCTCTCGTTTCACAGCTAGCGTCCAATAAACTGAGCTACAGAGGCTGTCGCTTTCTACTCCCAGTTTGAGAGGCCAGCTACGCATTTATGATGCTAGTGTAAATATAATTACTTACCATCAGGCGTGTTATTTACCATTCTAATAAAAAAAAAATACATATGCAATAAAAAATCCCTAATTACAACATTTATGATTTCTTAGAACAGAAAAGTTGGGAAGACAGTGCGAATATTTTTTAACTCCATCCTTATACATTGTGCTGCAAAAGCTATTTATAATTATCTGCACCGGGTTAAAGTTTCCCAGTTTAGCAACGTCTGAGCGGAGAAAAAACGGCCAAGAAACTTTCTTAGCTCTCCCTTCCTAGATTAATTACTCGCTTTAAGATGGCCGCTTGTACCATTTTTGGGGACTATTCAATTAAGAAATGAAATTTTTAAATTTAGGCTTGCTTAACGTTTATACTTGAGGGTTAGATTCAAGGACACAGATTTCATTTTGTGTAATAATTTTAAGATTCAAATTTATTTAAATTATATTGAAATAAGTATAGAATATGCTTTGGGACCACTAAAGGGTTTTAGACAGTAGATTTTAGAACGCCGGTGATACTGAAATACTCCACCCCACCTCTTTGGCGATGCCAGAAGCGTACTTTCTGCATTATTCTCAAAAGAAAACAAAAGACCTAATCAAACTTGTAAGAAATCAGCTAATCATGTTATACTCGTATCATAAACAACTACTTCAATTAGCAAATCAATTAATCTAGCAGTGAATTCAAATGCCTATCATGAAATCAGTGCTGCCGCGACCGCTGCAACCACATCGCCATTCACCTGACATGATTTACTAATTGTAATAACAGCCCGGCGAACTAAATGCATCATAACATTCAATTAAGGTGTAATATCTGTTATATTAGATCATAAATCGTCCGACCGCGGGCTACCAATTAAACGCTGTGTAGATGCGTTGACAGCTGGAGCAATGGGAACTTCAAAGTTTACCACAAATGTAATTACAGGTACTAGTCTTTGTACATCTTTATCTGAATTATGTTAGTTATTAAGGTTTTGATGGCCTTTATAAACTCAAAAATGTATTTATGATGGACGACGCATACAATGTATAGAATTTCATCAAGTTTGTTAGTGACCTTATTGCATTGCCAAGGCACAGAGGGAAAGATTTCTGTTAAAGTTTTTGGAAACCATTCATCTAATATTCGAAAAATTATGAATTAGAGAACTGATGGTATCTGTCATGATCTAATCTGAAGCTAAGGAGTTATCAAAAGGAGACCACGTATCGGCAAGCGTAGTTTTGGGCATCCTCCCACAAGGGCCCAGCCACCTACTAAAGGCCGCAGGAAATCTTTGGATCCAGAAAACAACCAACAAGTGACTATGAAGATTCTCGAGTATGGAGTACATTTGTGATGTATCTATTAATTTATAAAAGAAATGTGTTTATTTATATTCGGGGTTCATCTTACCATGGAAAATTTAGTATTACACAACAATTTTATATCCAGAACTCCAAAAATAATTAATGAATCAAAGTAATTAATCGATGCATTATCTATTAGTATATATGTTAATGCGTCAAATTTATCAACACCTTGACAATAAAATATCGGTGAATCGTAATATTGACCACTCTTTATCGGACCGCAATGGATATTGTTTGGATTTTATTTTTAATATTGTCTTTAAGTTTGTTTCAAAATGTGGTTGGTCAGTCAAACGATCTCTTAGTTGATACTAAAGTGGGGTTAATTAGAGGCTTGAGATCAGACGATGGACAGTACTCAATGTTTATGGGAATACCCTACGCCTCAGTGAACTCTAGCAATCCGTTCGGGGTGAGTTATTACATCTTATTATGATTAAATAATTATTGAGTAACTATTGTGTTATTAAATATTGAATTTAAGTACTGAATTGCAAAGATTACTTCGTTGAGATTAATTAAAAATTATAACATCTTTCCTAACATAACAGATTATAATATCTATTTTTTCCAAGTGAGTCCTAAGACAGCTAAAAATGGCGGTAATAGGAGCATTTACGTTATTAGAATAATGGATAGCGTAATGATAAAACTAAAAACACACATTCTTATCTTTGTTATTAGTGACTGCTTTTATCAGATAATAGATTTTAAAACATTGGTTACAACTAGATCCATATCATTTAATATTTTTTCAGGAAGCATCAAAGTACCCAAATTTTGAAGGTATCTTCGAAGCTTATGACGATTCTGCACGTTGTCCTCACCCGTACCTACTTAACAATACGGTAGTCGGGTCCCTAGATTGTTTGCATTTGAACATCTATGTACCTTCATCAGTTAGACTAAATGATAGCTTAGCAGTAATAGTATGGATTCACGGAGGCGCTTTCCTTCGAGGGTTTGGCGGCAGAGCCATGTATGGTCCAGATTACTTCGTCAGACATAATGTTATATTTGTCTCTATGAACTATCGCCTGGGAGCATATGGTTTCATGTGTCTTGATATACCAGAAGTACCAGGAAATCAAGGACTTAAAGACCAAGTAATAGGTCTGAGATGGGTGAGAGACAATATAGAAGCTTTTGGTGGAGACGTTAACAGAATAACATTGTTTGGAGCAAGCGCCACTGCACATGCTATAGAACTTCATCTGAGGTCTCCAAATGAAAAGTTATATAATAAAATAATTATGCAAAGCGGGAGTGCTGTTTCAGCACCTATGCTTCATCCGCCTGATAAAGAGGCTCCGATCAAACTGGCTGAAAGACTTGGTTTTTCCACAAATGACGTAAATGAAGCAATAGCTTTCCTTACACCACTTGATCCTCACCTTGTTGTTTCTACTTCCCTACAACTTGGTATATCCTACAGACCTTGCGTCGAAAGACAATTTGATGGAGTTGAAAACTTTATAAATAATAGCTGGATTGACGAACCGATACCAAAAATTGCAAATGTTACAGTATTACTAGGGTTTAATGAACATGAAATGATGTTTACCCATATCAACGAAGAAGCGGAATATTTTGAACGTTTGAATATATTCTTTAATCGTTTAAATCAAACTTTCGAATTCAATGATGACGTAATGCAAGATATGGAGAGAATTGTCCGCCGTTTCTATATAGGTGACGCACCAATGAGCATAGATGTTAAATGGCCACTAATAAACTTTGATTCAGATTTCACTTACATCTACCCAGTGCACAGAACTATTCGTAAATTTTTGGAGAGTCAAGCAGGAGATATTTATTATTACATGTTTTCTTACTCTGGTGAAAGGAATTTCTACAAGGTTTTCAATAATGTTACTGCTGACGGAGCAACTCATGCTGACGAACTGGGGTACTTGTTTAACATGACTTACATGCCTACACCGACGCCAGCAGATCAACTTATCATTGACCGGATTACTACGATGTGGGCAAACTTTGCTAAGTACAGGTAAACCATGTTTTCATTAATTGATATTCATATTTTGACTCGGCGGTAACCGCATTAAAAAGAGAAGGACCAGTAAAGTGTGGCAAAAATATTGTTTCGTCTGAGATAGGAACTTGCTTCATTCTTTGGTCTGAACTGGGGTAATAGTGACCTATACTATGCTATAGCTATGGTTCTGTAAACTATCGTTTTTGTAATTATAAACAAAAATCGATATAGATGATTAATTAACCTTTACAAAATTTCAGCAACCCTACGCCGGAGACAACAACTCTCTTACCAATAAGATGGACTCCTTTGACAACTGAGTCTTACAATTACTTGAGGATAGACACTGAACTAAGCATCGGCAGCAGACCTTTCTACGAACGAATGGCTTTCTGGGACCTGTTTTATGAGTTGAATAAAGATTCGCAAAAAAGATTCATACCAAGCGGAGCCAGTGGAATATCAAGTCATGTTGTGGTTTTGTTACTCGCGTATTTTATTTACTTATTTGTTTGAAGTTTCTTATTTGACATAAGTATATACAGGGTATATCAAGACCGCGACCGAAAACGAAGCCAGGTGGTAGTATTACAGCCGATGCCAACAATCAATCAAAAATTTTAGATTGAAGTCAATCCGGATTGTTTTCTACTTTTCGATTGGTCGAATATCTTGTTGCCAATAAACAAAACAGGCTACAGTCGATTGCCTCTGTTGATAGATTGAAAAAAATCGGTTCCCTCTTGACAATTTAGTTTGACGCAGAATATTTCATTTCATATTTATGCACTTTCAGCATTTTGTAAATAAATAATTTGTGAAAAACAAAAATTAACGTTAGAAATAATTATAATTGCAATAAAAACAATTCAATTTGTCCCAATTATATAGAATTTACAGAATTGTTGTGTTTCTGGCCAATGAAAAATAATATATCCAGTAAACAATGACTTATCACTTGTCATTCTAATAGAAATATTATGAGAACATTGTGGAGAAAATTGCGAAATGTGATTGAACATTTACATAGGTCCGTGGAAAGTGATCACTGCCGCCCATGAACATCCACTCCGATTGGATCCTGGCTGTGTTGCCGGCCCATCAAATCGGGAGGAGAGCGAGAAGGCCATAGCCTGCCCATTCATACTGAGTCATGGCTGATAACAGCGTGGCTCTACAATTTCCCATGATCAAAATTTGATTCCCTTTTCTATTATTTTTATTCTTTCCATTATAATTGTAAATTGTGAGTAATAAACAATATTTCATTATGAATGTTTTATTCACAAAACACACTGAACATTTAAATAAAAATACAACTATGAAATTGCGAAACATATCATAACAGAAATCATAGTTTTCAAAATAAAATAAAAAATATCAATTCGTCCAAGATAAAATATACACAGCAATACAATATTTTAGATCTAACTGAAGAAATCGTTAATCAATGTTGTGTCATCTTCATCTACATTAGTTCCTACTTTCTAGTTTCATTGCTGTTGGCAAATCTGCTTAAATAACCCGTGGAAATTCTCGGATTGCAATAATGGATTGTTTTGAACAATCCATCCAAACGTCAACACTGATAATTGTATATTGGCAAGCCTTAACTGTCATTTTCATACAGAGGACAATCTACAATCAGGGATTGGCCCTCCCAAAAGTAGATTGATTTTTTAGATAGTTTTTTCCCTACTGAGATTGATTATTAGCAAGCTATAGTCAGAAAAAAGATTGAACTATCAATGTCAAACAACAAATTTTGGATTGGGATTGATTGTTGGCATCGGCTGTTAGTGGTTACAGACACAATGCAACTAAAAATTTCGCGTGAATTTTCGTAAAAAAAAAAAAAAGTGAATTTTTTACTTATCGTCGTATTTGGGTGATAAATAGGTGATAAATATATATTTTTCCTAAAATATTGATGTACACCTTTTTATTTTTAAAGACGCAATGGTACATAAGGGTTTAAATTACTATTTTCGCAAAAACTGGGTACTTACCACTCAAACGTGATAATTTTCGAAAAATTGCAGAAAAAAAACTATCTCGTTTTTTGCGCATATTTTAATTGCATTGTGTCTGTAACCACTATAACTACCACCTGGCTTCGTTTTCGAATTTTATTAAGTGCCCTTGAGAGGCCAGTTCGAAATTGTAAGGATCTCTAAATTATATTAAGTACCTATTTATTATTTTTTTATTTTATCTCGTCAATTTCATACAATACACTTGATAATAAACGCGATACAATCAATATAGAATGTTCATCGACTCGTTATGGTTATCTTTCGGTGGGCGGTACAATTATGCCAGCCTGGCCGAAACCGAAACATGTTAAACTTGGGTGGATCATGATGGGTATTCCAACATTCTTTACCATGGCTGGCAGTGGCGAAGGGTGACATTTTTTAAAAGGGAAGCCGAAGCTCAATATGAAAAAGTAGCAAATATATCGGAATTCCTTCTTCATCCCACGGGAACACTAAACTTTTCGGGATAAAAAGTCTATGTTACTTCTTATACCTCCAAGAATATGTCTACAAAGTTTCATGATGATCGGTTGAGTAGTTTTTGCGTGAAAGCGTAACAAACAAACTTACATTCACATTTATAATATTAGTAGGGTTAAGGGATTACGAAATGACTACAATGCGACTTATAGTAAGCGTAGTGCAGTCCGAATAGAGATCAAATTTACTGTGTGATGTTTCACAAAATGAACGCAAACCGCGACACATTTATGCACGTGTGTCCTTATATTCGGACCTTTGCGAATATCCTCCCACCAGCAAATTATTGCTCCGAGAATCTTACTCACCAAACCAAATTATTGGGTTTCATTTGGTAAGTGATATTGTGGCATCTGTCTATTGCGGCCGTCAATTAAATTTTAATATTTTCGTTACCTATATGTAGGACGTAGGTACTTATACAATATTTACAATGTCTATGAAATAAAAACAAAACTATGCTTACATAATGAGAAAAATAAAAAAGTATATTTCTAAGCCGCACGTGAATATAAGATTAATATACTTAAAATAAATAAAAACCTAGACTCAATGTTAACAAGTACGATAGCCCCGCATTTATCAGTTGTAACATTAGTAAGACAATGTATTCCTCAGGCGAGGGTCGAGCACGTCCTAAAATCTAAACACTAACTTTATTTGTAAAGTCGACAATCTAAACCTATTATTAGTACGCTCCTAACGATTAGTTAAAGATTAAAACCATAATATTAATATTACACATTTTGTAATTAAAAACATTTAAAACTAATTGCATGAATCAAGAATATATTGTAAAAAAGTAAATACAACACTTATAAATACATTAGACTCCGCATTTCGCTATTGTAATAAGTATTATCTATACCTAAACACACGAAATGCCGGACAAGCTCCGGCTTGCCTCTTGCTTTTTTAACGTAAATTGAACCTTAAATCATTATTAATTTAAGGTACAATTTTGCATGGTTTGTTGCATACTATACAATGTAACGGACGGCGCGGCGGCGGCGGCGCGGTGGCGGCGGGGCGGCGGGCGGCGGGCGGCGGGCGGTGGCGCACGGGCCGCGCTAGTGTTATTGAATAAGCCGAACAATTTTACAGGAATCCGCCAGAGGTCGCAGCGCGTCGCAATGTAAAAAGGGCTTACTGTGCCGCTTCCTAGTAATATTTACGTATCTGGCCGACAGATGTCGTTGAATGTAAAAAATAATAATTGAGTTTGATATTAAATAAATAAGTTTGAATAATTTGCTTGTTTATAGTGTAATGATAAATTACAAAAGGGAAGCCGGTGGGAATTGGCTTCCATGGAGCCTTCGCCACTAATGGCTGGTATCCTGGTGAGTACGAATACTGTCACCTATTCATTTTATGTCATACTCTGTTCCGAATGCAAAAAAATATTCTAGAAAGTGATTACAATAATAAATGAGATTGTGATGACGTCGATACTTCTATAAATAATAAGGCGGCAAAGTCCGTATTTAGCAACGATTATATGCACATGCGCTGATACCGATATGGTTGAAGATCGATGATGCACGTAAGCCGATATCAGTGAGAGATTGTAGAAGTAAACCCATATTTAATATTATAGAAATTAGAAATGTACAAACACACATCACACCAGAGTGGTAGATAGAGGTGTTACTAGTATCAGCCACATTTCGCGAAGCTTTATTCTTTTTCCAGATGATATAGGGCGAACTTATCACAAATCCCGAGATTTCAGTCCCGACCAACTCCTACGACGTTTCTTAAACGGAAAGTCACATAAACTTGTATGTCCAACCTGGGATATTTAATATTGTCTAGAATTATTGTCTTTAAATTTAAATTACCGGTATTTAAATATTGCTGTCGTATTTTGTTCCTGTACGCAAGTAATATAGGTTTTAATAAGAGTCAGAGTTCAATTCTTGTTTCTAGGATATTCACAATGCTATTCTTATTCTTATATATAGATATAGATTCTTATTCTTAGGCCCGTATTCACAAACAATACTTTACTCAGTGTTGAAGTAACCCTATGCTAAGTAAGACATTTCTCATAGTGATCGTTCCGCTCAGCCTTTTTATTCATAAACAATACTTGAGTCACCCTTTTTACTATGGGAACGCACAGTGTCCAATGCGGATCAGTGATTGGTCAATTACTGTTGCTAATTTCTCCCGCGAATTACGTGTGAGTGTAAAGCGCCTTTGACAACTTCAAATATTTACATGCCAAATATTTTATAAAATTTCCTTCCCACATTTTGAAGCCGTAAATTAGGTCAGGTCTAAATCGACAAGTGGCAATAGTATATGAAGAACAATATCTTTAGCAAATCGTTAGCGTCTTCGAAATTCTTCATCATTGTAAAACACAAAAGGATTTTGAAAATCTCGAATAATATTTCTTGTACTTATCGTCCTGCGTTCGGTAAGGACATTATTAATAGTATAATTGTCGAACTCCTCCTCGCTGCTGTAATCCATCGCATTGAAAATTGAAAAAACCTAATGCAAAACACATAAAATTAAATATCATATATACATTCACAACTGTCACTTTTACGTCTTCAATCGACACTATGCGTTGCGTAAAATAGCTGTTGAGTTTCTTTACCTGAGGGCCTCCATAAGTGAACGCATACCTAGTGTCACTCATCACTCAAGTATTGTTTTTGAATCCAAATTGACAATTCTGTGCGTTTGGCTACACTATGCGTCCTCATAGTATTGTTTGTGAATACGGGTGTTATTGTTCAGTACTGGTGCAAAATACATAAATATGTATGTATGTATTATATATGTGTGTTTATAGTTTATGTAAACTCACGTCTTTTTCCGAGTAAGGGTAGGCAGAGGTTTTTCTGGTGGCACTGAGGGCACCCACGTTTTGCCTTGTCTGTTCCGTCCCACGATGTGATAGGGGGCAAGCCTATCGCCATATCGGGCACAAATTCCTGATTTTCTTGGTGGCGTAGTTGTACTACGGTATTGTACAACGTCTCGGGTTCAAATCCCGATTCAGGCAAAGTGATATTGGATCTTTTTATTCATATAGCCCGGACTCTGGTACAAATTCTTAATCTAACATCACATGACATTCCTGATATTATAATACAATTATAGATATTATCGAATGTGATGTAACCTGTAGTATAAGCATATGTATGGACAGAAGTCAGTCTTTTGAATATTTAAATATACTCGAACTTTCATACTGCTTCAGTGCCAAGGAAGTCCATTTGTTAATACGTTTTTATTAGCTTCAGACGTATGTATGTTAGTATGTTAGTATATAACGGAATCTTTGAAGATGATTTTGACTCCCTTCAAAACGTCGGATTAACTCGAAATTTGGCATTCTTATTAAGGACCGATGACAATTCAATATTTTAAACAGTTTGACTCGTTATCCTTCCTAGGATAATCAGGATTAGCGATTTTTTTTCCTGAGCCCCGGAGTGTCTACGTCAAGACCAATTAAGGCATCTACCAGGCGCATTCGACTAAAAAATGAAAAATAAATATAAGTTTAAAAAAACTAAAAAAATACGCTTTTATAGAAAATCCAACTAATAAATAGAAAATAATTGTTAATAAATTTGAATTAAATATAGTGTAAGAAAAAAATATTTTACTGTACAAAAATCGTGGGGTGCATGGTATCAATAGTTGTAAATATTTTATGAACAGATATGACTAGAAGGGTTATTTTGATAATATCCTGAAAAGCACCCCACGTTTTTTTTTACAATAAAATCATTTTTTTAATGTCAGGTTGCTGTGGCAATCAGGAGGCTAAATTCAGCAGTGGACTTCCTGTGTGTGAATAAAAAAACAGATATAGATAGACGGCCGGGAAAAGTGAAAACTTAAACTAACTTTTCCACCGCCCTGTATGAAACTAACAAAATAAAGTAACATGTACTATAATTTGAAAATATTTTGTATTTTTTTATTTAATACACAGAGCAACTCTACGAATGCAATTTGTTTTCTTTTTATCATTGCATTATCTGTAAGATAAATATGAAATACATCCAACTTATATGTTTATTGATAATATGAAAGAGCATTGCGGATTGACGACTACTGTTTGCAAGACCATGTCATTTTCATGGAGAATCATTTTATTAGTAACTTTTTGTTTGTGTCAAAATGTAGCGTCTCAGTCAGAAATCGGTCCGATAGTCGAGACTAAAGTTGGTTTAATTAAAGGTTTGAGATCCAGTGACGGCAGTTATTCTATGTTCATGGGAATACCCTTTGGTTTGGTGAACACTAGCAATCCGTTCGGGGTAAGTAGTAAGACCTTAATTTTTAAAATGATAATATGTTTTAATCAGGCCCCGACCCGGCTTCGCCTGGGTGCAGATACTTTTTGGGTCCAGTCCACATCAGACACATAATATTATTTCGTGTACCGTTTTGTATTCTGTTTCATGGCATAAGGCATGCAATCTTGAACTCTTATATAATCTATCCCATGAATACTTCGCTCATCCCACAGAAATACTACATTTTTCGGGACAAGGAGTATGATATTAGTAGGATAAACTCCTTGAACCAGCATAAATAATGTGTTGTCTCTATTATAAAATTAATACATACCTTTAACTTACTAGTATATGCTAATCCTATTTAATTAATAAGCTCTTTTTACATAAAGCAAGAAAAATCATTCTTGGATATTGTCATTTCATTCACATGACTAAAATGAATTTGGTTCTCTATCTTCTATTAACCGGTTTTAAATCATTTCAGGATTCATCTGAGTACCCACATTTTAAAGAGGCTTTCGAAGCTTATCATGATTCCTCAATTTGCCCTCAATTTTACGAACTTAATAATACCGTACTTGGTTCTCTCGACTGCCTCCATCTGAACATATATGTACCATCGTCAGCTTCAGCGAATAATACATTACCAGTAATGGTTTGGATTTACGGAGGCGGCTTCGCAATAGGATATGGCACTAAAGAACTTTATGGTCCCGACTTTTTAGTGAGACATGACGTCATACTTGTCACTGTAGGCTATCGCGTCGGTCCCTACGGCTTCATGTGTCTCGACATCCCCGAGGTACCAGGAAACCAAGGGCTCAAAGACCAATTAATGGGTTTGAGATGGGTGAAGAACAATATAGAGGCTTTTGGTGGAGATAGAAACAGAATAACTTTGTTTGGGCAGAGCGCTGGTGGACATTCCATTGAACTACACGTAAGATCTCAGAAAGAGAAATTATATAATAATATAATTATACAAAGTGGAAGTGCAGTAGCCTCTACGGTGCTCATACATCCAGATAAAACGGCTCCTATTAAAATTGCTGAAAGACTTGGTTTATCCACAAGCAATAACTATGAAGCTCTTGCGTTTCTTGCACCACTGAGTCCGCTTCTTGTAGTTACTGCTGGCTTAGATCTTGGCATAGTATTTAAACCGTGTGTTGAGAGAAAATTTGATGGGGTTGATAACTTTTTAACTAGCAGCTGGGTGGACGCAGCAGTACCTGGAATCGGAAATACTCCAATCTTAATAGGATTTACTGAACATGAGCTATTGTCTGTTTATATGAATCGAAACGAGGAATATTTTGAAGGTTTGAATTTATTCCCTGGTAAATTAAACGTGACTTTTGAATTTAGTGATGACGAAATGGATAAAATGGAGAGAATTGTTCGCCAATTCTACATAGGTGATAAAAAAATAAGTACAAATGTTAAATGGCCAATAATCAATTTTGATTCTGACTTCACGTACATCCACCCCGTGCACAGAAGCATTGACAAGTTTTTGGAGAGTGGTTCAGGAGATATTTTTTACTACATGTTTTCGTATGCTGGTGGAAGGAATCTATTTGCAGTCCGCAGCAATACTACTGTTGACGGGGTGTCTCATGCTGATGAGTTGGGGTATTTATTTACCATGATGATTTTGCCTGACTTGATAAAACCAGAAGATCAACTCATCATCGATCGTATGACGACTATGTGGACTAACTTCGCAAAGTACAGGTAATTTTTTCTTGCAAGAAATCACATGAAGTTTACTAATTTGTGATCATTGCCCTGAATGCGGCAAAGTACCCAAATGTATAATGATTTGATAAGCTTGTGAATTTAAAACTGTTTTTAAAGATATAGTGTCAGTAAATAATAGAACTAATTTATAAACGTGCATATTAATTATATAACTCAATAAATATAAAATTGTGGTAGCAGAATAACTTAACTTGTTTGTTACATTTATTTTGTTGCCTGTTTAAAAATATTGTTTATGTGAGAAGTAAATTTTGAATATCATTATTAATCCGTGAACTAACCATAATGTACATACATAAACTCACGCCTTTATCCCAGAAGGGGTAGGCAGAGGCGCCACTAGGACACCCACATTTCGCCTTGTATGTTCCGTCCCATGATGTGATAGGGGGCGAGCCTATCGCCATATCGGACACAAATTCCTGACTCCGGGCTGATAATGAATAGAAAAACCCAATATCACTTTGCCCGACCCGGGATTCGAACCCGAGACCTCAGCTTTGTAGTCGTACCGTAATACAACTACGCCACCGAGGCAGTCCATACTGTATATATGTATTTATATATATGTATCCCAAACTGTTGTTCCCTCTTATCCATCCTATGGTTGGTTGTCTGTAAGAGATCGCCTTGAGCGATAAGATCGCCTTTTGTACGTTTTTTGTTTTTCTCTTTTTCTAACTTGTAATTTTGTAAATCACTGGTGTACAATAAAGTTTTTAAATAAATAAATAACCTTACAGGATTTATGTTCAGTTAATCAGTTCTATAATTTTTTCAGCAACCCAACGCCAGAAAGAACTGCTCTCATACCGATCACATGGACTCCTCTCACGGCTAAATCCTTCAATTGCTTAAGGATAGACACTGAACTAAGGGTTGAAGACAGACCTTTTCACGATCGAATGGCTTTCTGGGACCTGTTTTATGCGATGAATAAGGATTCGCAAAGGAGATTCGAACCAAGCGCAGCTAACGAAATAAGAAGCCATATTTACAAGTTTGTTACTAGCTTAGTCTTATTCGTTTATTATTGTTATAACCAGTAGAGTATAGGTTAGAATTGTTGTTAATAACAATAATAATTACTTAGAATTGAATTGGTACCAGAGTGGATGATTCAATAATATAAAGACCTGCTATAATTGTTTCGCTCAGCTTGTATGCTTTGTGAATTGTTGATTGTATTGTGGTTATAAGGTCCTGTGTCCGAATTCCAGGTGGCGCACTTCAATTTATAAGTATTTTTATTTTTGTAAATTTTCATTTGTGTTGGAAATTTGTGCCTGGAATTGTAATAAGCTCACAATGTATCACAAATTAGGAATGGAATAAGCGAAATGAAATGTGAATGGAATTATCATGTAACTTGTGTGACTATCTCTTATGCTTTATTATTATGCGAATCACAAAACAGCGTAGGTCTTGCGAGGTCACCTGTATTAAAAAAGATAAAACTTATAAAGCATTATCAGAAACGCAGTCTGCTATGCGCTGATTACTTCCATTATCAGTATTGGGATTCGAAAATAGTCGCAATATCTTCGTATCAGTAATTTTTCTGGGGGTATAAAAAAAGCAGATAAATCTTCTGGCAGCAAGTGTACATCCACTACGCTCATATTTAAATAAATTTTATCCACAGATTAGTATAAATAAGCACTAAATTCAGTATCGCAATTCTTAGTCCGGGAACAAGCCGGATTCAAAGTCCCAAGGCAATTTTACTGAATCTATCATAAATTTACGATTAAAATAACATAAGTTTAATCTGGATATTAAAGTGTTTAACGATGTTTGTTATTTTGTTCAAAAGTTCCCTCAATTTAACGTAAATCTATTTTCCTTTCATCAGCCAATACATAACATGAGGAAATAATTGGTTATCAGAACTCCATAACTCATCCGACGATAAAGTAGCCGCGTCGGATGTTATTAATTTGCTGGATTAATAGAAAACCTGTCAAAAACTGGAGGGTGTTAATTTCACTGGCCATTAGTTCGTAGCGGTACCGACGCCGCGTCTAATATTTCTGACTTCTATTAATTAATGTTAGGACTGTTATTGTTAGGGAAACTGGTAGCTTATTTTAGAATAGGATTTATACATCGATTGGCCGACAATGTAGAGGCTAATAAGCATTAATACTGTCATGGATAAATCTTATTGCGAAGTATCTGTGCGTGTATTTACGTATTCATACGCCCGAACAGCACAACAGAAATCTCGTGTCAAATCATCATAATTTGCATCACATCAATCATTTCACGCATTCAGCGCACTCCTTATCCTTAAGTTTAGAATATTAGTGATTTGACTGTTGTTTGGTATGGCACAGCAACCTCTACTAACTTAGCCACGTAAACTTCTTTTGTCCGTGGTCTCTAATAAAACAAAAAGAGGAAACTTCCCAACTTAATTACGAGAAAAAAACAAAAATCATAACAAAACTCCGAATACAATTAATATAACAGACTTAAGGGTCCATTAATTCACTTTTTGCCGCATCATATTTCAGCAGGTCTCGCGTTTGACATGCCAGGGGGGTAGCAGAAGGGGAGGGAGGGGGATGTTTGGAGGGTGCAGCTCCGCATCCAGTAAAAAACATTCTATGACAGTCTATTCATCTTGACGGCTTATGAAAGCGAAATGACGTTGTACCCTTTGCGTTTTTCAAACTCACGCCACAGTTCATCGTTAAGTTGGTAATTGAGTCTGAAAATGTTGTTTTCTTTTCACGGTTAAATAATTTTGTTTTATTTCTCGGGATGAGGTGCGCAGTGCGCGCCGCACTTGCTGTATGGTTGGAATAATTAGTTTGAATTTGAGTGATCTTGTTTATGAGTAGTTGTGAGGCTTACTTTAACGGTGAAGGAAATATGGTGAACAAATCTACATATCAGATTTATAAGAATTTCTATGATATGTGACGTCAGCCAACTATGGCCTTATACTCGTAGTTCTTAATGTTGAGACCGCACTACGTATCCGTACTCGGCCTATTATATGGTGATACTGTACTTACAGTAAAAATAGTCGAACTCCGATACTCTTAATTATAATGATATCCAATAAATATTAAATGTTATTTAAATACAAATAAGTGGCTTAATGAAAATGTTAAGTCCAAGTTAACATCAGACGAAATACAATATGAATATTTGTGAAGCAATAGTCGAAATAATAATACCGTTCATTTTATAGCCCGTTGTTCAAATAGGAAAATTGGAAGAAAAGTTTCCTGGTAGATCTCTTTAGCGTTAAAAACTCTTTACGTGACAATATCATTCAGATTCGATAGTTAGTAGGGAAGTGTAACATTTGCATCGTCGTCGTGACGAAGGTCTCAGGTTCAATCCTAGGTCGAAACTATTTAATTTATGTGAGTAAAAGCGATGATGTACTGCTGAAAGAATGAATTCCAAAAAAAGATTATCATAAAAAGGTTGGTAGTATTCACGTACCTTAGAAATGCTTTGGAAAATCACTGAGAGGCCTTCAAAAGTTTCTACTGACCCCTGCAAACCCATTCACCCTTTTCGACGGTATTCACCGAAATTTGAAATTAAAAATTCATCATTTCGAAATCAATTTGCGCTTGTTCCGCCGATGGACCGCGGACCAAACCCTCCATCTTTATTTATAACGATGGAAAAGTTGAGACACTTCCAACTTGTGATTGGCGTTGAATTATTAAACGTGATGCATTTTTTAGATTCTTCTTGAAACAATTTTTTATGTTGAATTTTGGTATTTATTTTTTTATAGGAGACATATTGGATTATATTATAATATAAGTATACTACATATTTGTATATTGTATATACACATGAAACTTTCAGCAGATGATTTGGAAATCCTTGAAGGATGCCTGCGTTCAGTATTGGACTTCCTTTATCGCGAATTATTATGGTTGTGTGACTCACATCTTTTTAGGCCTGTATAATTCATGTCTGTCGTAATATCTGATACTGTTGATACGATATTTATATATTTATTGTATGTGTACAAACCTCTCCCAAGGTAAACCACAGAGCCCGGTCTGCTGCTTTATGTATTCAGTCGCTGCCGGCCCTCCTGTCCCACGCTACTTTTGCCAAAACGCGGTCTCCAGTCCAGAACACGCTTACTCCAGCGGTTATCCGTTCTGCGACATAATATGTGGACAGCTCATTGCCATTGTATAATTAAAAACTTTATTGAGTATTAAATTATATAAAATTGCGGGAGTATCGATAAACAAATAATGTATTCATATTACTGATGAAATATTGTGGACATTTCATTCAATATTATAGTAACGAAAATGCTAGAAGGCAACGATTGCGATGTCCATGTTATTTATTGTTCGCTTCGAAGGCTTAGATGTCCATTGACCCAAGATAAATCCCAAGATTAAGCGCCTAGGACATTCGCTACTGACTTTTTGAAGCTACGCGTATATTCGCTATCTAATTAATTCTCACTTCAACGGGTGTCAAAACATCGTAGGAAACTTGATTTTTAAGAGTTTTCTAAGAGAATTACAAAAATATTTTTATAGATATTCTTTTCGTACTTCTGATAATTCGAATTGTCACAACGCCAGTACGAGAGTCCAAATAAAAGGTGGTGTAATTTCATGGTAGCCTTATTTAAAATAAACATAACGAATAAACCATAACCTTTAAAGTATCAGCGAGTTCGTAATCTCTATGGTACAATTAATTATTTTGCGCACGGAGTGTCTTTCCCGTTTTAATGGAGAGATAGTCATTTAAAATTAATGGCCGGCCATCTTGTTTCTCATCAAGATGAACGGTTAAATAAATGTGAAGTGGGTATTGTTCGCGATTCACGGATAATGTTGTATCAGTAGGCCCAGCATCATCAAAAACGTTGTTTTAATATTAAAATGGAATAAATACATATATTATTCACTACAGCCTTTTATTCGGTGAGAAACGACCAGATTACCTACAATGTAAAATCTGCTGTAATGAGTCTACGTAATTTATTTGATGAGTTTATTTCAATTGTGGTCACCAACTCCGTTGGTGTTTCTTATGTCATATTAGAGGAACTTGCATATATACTGGGAGTATCAAGACTGCGACCGAAAACGAAGCCAGGTGGTAGTATTAGTTGTTACAAACATAAAACAATAAAAAAAATCGCAAAAAAAGCGACAGAATTTCTTTAGCATTTTTTTTAATATCGTCGTGTTTGATTGCTAATTACCAATTTTGCGAAAAAAGGAATTTAAAACCTTATCCCATTGCGACTTTAAAATTAAAAAGGTGTACATCATTATTTTAGGAAAACAATGTACCTATCACCCAAATATGACAATAATTAAAAAAATTAAAAAAAAAATGATGATTTATTTGCTAAACTTTTAGTGGCATTGTGTCTGAAGTCACTAATACCACCTGGCTTCGTTTTCGGTCGCAGTCTTGATATACCCTGTATTTATATCCTCTCAATCGTACTCTCGATTGTAGAGGAGATTTGTACTCTGCAGTGGGACGTATGTGGGCTGATATAGTGCAGTACATATGTATGTATATGAAACGATATCAAAATAAATATAGTAAAGTTCCTTGTAGACTTTTAATAATTGCATCTATATGATAAAAATCATCAATCATCAGTTTGGGTGCGAAATACCTAGTTTTTGCAAAAGAAAAAAAGAAAGGAATTTACACCGTTATGTACCATTGCGTTTATAAAAATTAAAAGGTGTACATCATTATTTTACGAAAATTATGTATTTATCACCCAAATACGACGATAAGTAAAAAAATATAAAAATAGACAATTTTTTATTGCGAATTTTGTTGTTGCATTGTGTCTGAAGTCATTAATAATACCACCTGGTCTTTCGGTCGCAGTCTTCATATACCTTGTTTAAAATGTTTAGTATTATACAAAGTTGATCTACTGTCATATGCCTTTAACTCTGGCAGCGTTCGAAGGCGTAACATAAACAGGCGAAATTACATCTTTTTAGCTTTAAACTCAGGTTATTGTACGACGGGATCTATTCACCGTAACGTGTATTATTATGTTAAATACTTATTTGGGAATGTTGAATTTACCTTCGTACCTGAGCCCTTTGGAAGTTATGTAGGGCTTATAATGTTTGGGTTGTATTAGAATAAGTTAACCGGCTCTACCCGATGTTTTGGAAGGATTTATTCGTATAAGGAACCAACTAACAACGAAAATATTTGAATAAAATTTACCTTTAGCTAAAATAATACAAAAAAATCCAATATTGCCCCTTATGATATCTACATTGCAATTCGGATAAAATATCCATTGACATAACAAGGCTATGCTTCGTTGGTCGACAAAATTACGTCGGCCTGCTCGAATTGACTTTGGATCCACTACCATAATATTTACATACTATTTACAATGGTAAATAGTTTTGGTATTCGTGCTTATTAAAAATAAAAACCGTCATCTGATTGACTCCCACCCATTAGGGTAATTAAAAGTCCAATCTCATGTTTTTATTACGGCTTCTGTAGTGCATCTCGGAATTCTTTTTAATTACATATATTTAAATGAACGAGGAGAAAACATGGAATAAACATGAGATAGCACTTAAGCAAAAACTAGATAAGCGAACTTGAAAATTCAATAATTATTTTATTCAAAGATTTGTTTATCTATTTCATGAACATAAGACAATTTACGTTAGCTAATTATATTCATCTTTTATTACTGTTATGGTGTTTCCAAAAAAATATGTAGCTAATTGAGTGTAAACGATATCATTAAATTGGCAAAGTAAGGTTGGCTATCTTTTTCAAAGTCACCGTTGAGCATTAACCAAGAAGTATATACTTAGATACACACCATGCAAAGATGATTCTTTATCATCATACATATTACATACATCTTTGGTATTTTTTTTATTTTTTTTATTCGGAAAACAAACAGTTCTATATCTAGGTAATAAACAATGCTTACATTACTATTAACTTATTACATTTTTTCACATTCAAACATACGTATATAAACTCACGCCTTTTCCCAGAAGGGGTAGCCATAGGTGCTACCAGGACACCCACGTTACGCCTTGTATATTCCGTCCCAGGATGTTATAGGGGGTGAGCCTGTCGCCATATCGGGCACAAATTCCTGACTTCGGGCTGATAATGAATAGAAAAAATGCAATATCACTTTGCCCGACTCAGGATTCGAACCCGCGACCTCAGCGTTGTAAACGTACCATAGTACAACTACGCCACCGAGGCAGTCTTTATCATTATAACCGTCAATAAGTCCAGCTGCACATAGACGCTAAGAATTTCCACAGCCACATTGGAAGCGGTCTTGTCATCCCGGTTTAAATAAATCTGTATCAGCCCATATACGTCCCACTGCAGGGCACGGGCCTACTCTACAATCGAGAGAATCGATTGAAAGTGGTTAGGCCATATAGTCCAACACGCTGGCCTAGTGCGGATTGGCGGACTTACATACCGTAGAAATTCTTTAAAATCGCTACGGTATGCAGGTTTCCTCACGATGTTTTCCTTCACCGTTAAAGTGCGTGGTGATTGACTACAATACACACATGACTCCGAAAAGTCAGAGGTGGGCCCTGGGATTTGAACCCGCGACCACCGTGAACATGTAGGCAGCCGCTGGTCCGTTACCAACAGGCCACCACGCACTTTAAACTACACTTTTAATAAATCTACCATCCTTAAACAAAGGAGAGAGCAAAGAGAATTCCCAACTACAAGTCCAAAAGTACAATCAATTAAACAATTTGCTAATGACCGCAGCACAATGGTGCCACCACGAATATGTGTCAGCCGGAAATACTCATTGAAACCGCTCCCAACTAGTAATCCACTAATCAAAGGCATTGTTAGGAGCCGACTCGTCGCCTAGATTTGCCTAATTACCCACTAGACTCTTAGACGGACACAGCGACGCAGGCGACGGCTGATAACATTTCAAGATTATGGATAAATGCTTTTATTTTTTATCTAAGTTTTTTGAATGCAATCATTATGATCCATCCTTATTATCAACAAAATATTATAATTGTGAATGCCGGATGGCATGATTGTGCCGACTGACGAGAGACAGGGATCTCGCGCATTGTTTAACAGCCCTTGAAATGCTCACAGTTAGGCACTGTTCTCCAATCTTTTGCTTTCAGCAAAAAGTTCTTATGTAATCAGGATTAATTAGACATTATTTAATGCTTGTAATAATATTAATAATCTTAGATAAATTTAGTACCTATCTGTGTTTATATTCGTTGTTGTAATTCCTTGATAAAATGGCTTATTATAAGTTAAATAAATTGCAAGATTTTGTCACCAGTTCTGAAAGACCGTGTGTCACAATTGATTTTATATTCTCAGCGGAAGTCTAGAATTAGTTATTCCGTGGAGTGTAATCCAAAATGGAAACCATCAAAATATTAGCCACTAACATGAATCCAGATGGTATGGGTTTCTCTGAAGTTTGATTATACCGTGTTTAACACAGGAGATATTCAACATGTGAAACTTTAATAAGTGCAACCACCATGTCTTATGTCCACGTGTGTTGCGCGGACTAGTGAGGGATATTTTACTTGGTGGTAAATAAGCATATGTACCCCTACTTCTGTCATCTCTGCACCATCTGAAGGTAGACTGGAAGAGAATGCACCTGGCATTAAGTCCGCCTATGTACATTATGTTTGTATGTGAAGTTAAATAAATAAATAAATCAATTGCGGTCATCATCGGTCATTGCATTAGATGTGTAGGTATTCTTTTGTGTATCTTTGTCTTCAAATTACATGGGATCAGCGCAATAAGATTTTCAGCCGAGTTGTAGAACGAGTGGCTTATAATTTTAAGGCCGATTGCCTGACATCGGCTCTTACGGGAGTAAAATGTGGAGCAAAAATGCATTCCTGAGAGAAATTCATGTGAATTACAAAGCTATTGTGTGTGGAAGTTCTCCCACTAGCAATACATTAGCGTGGTAAACTAAGCTTTCGACTCCTTGTTGTCAAGGAGTATTGTCCATAGAAATGAACCTTATCTGATCTGATATATTTATTATAGTAATAAATTACCAATAGAATTCAACTTATCTATAAAGATACAGATATTTACAGCGTTATCTCGAACGATTTCACTCTCGAAGGAATCCAATAAGATAGGAAACTTTTTCCGTCCAGTTATTTATCTAAAGCACTAATGGTCAAGATTGGCGGTTTCATTTGGCGGTGGACTGAGTGCAGCACAAATGTTTGCTTCGCCTTAATTAACCCGATATTGCTGTGTCGCCGTCTAGAAAAACAACCCCCTACCCCCCCCCCCCCTTCTCAGTAACTCGTCGCATCTCGGAGCTTCCGATAGCTCTGTTATTAGTTCATCTACCTCATTTTGTTTGGCACAATGGAGGCTTTAACACATTCTCAAATCAATAATTATAATTCTCAAAATAATTTAAGACAATGTAATTATGTAATAATTTAATTCCAAATAATTATTTGCAAACAAACCATAACGGACATTATCCGACCAAATCGAATTTCCCGTAAGAATGTTGGCTAAAACAGATATCGGGCTTGGTGATTAAACCGAGGATCCCAGATTTACATGGCATTATACAGTCTGAAGGTAAACTTCACGCCAGCCAATAAACAGCAGAAACACCATTGAGAACGTATTACTAAGCACAACATAGCATTGCACTGCGCTCGTCAACCCAAGACATTACTTGTCAAGGCTCAATGCCCATTATTTCACTACCTACTATGTCCTTCAAACCGGAACACAATAGCCCTTACACACTGCCTCTTGGCGGCATGAATAGTTGGGTATTCCATAAACTTAAAGTATACAATGTCTAGCCACCTTTTTCTGCCTTCCTATTGGCTAACATTTAATAGTGCTGGAATACGTATGAATTATTTAAAAAGAAAAATTAAAAAATGTAGTTCAGCGTTATTGAATTCCATTCAAATCGTTAGGCGGATAATAGCTATTTATAAACTTTCGATTACTAACAGAATTTATAGCAATTTCTTGTTATACATTAGCTCAATTTCACTAATATAGCAGTCCTGCCAACATTGTTATCTGTACTGTTCTGTTGGGTACCAACCGACAGAAATTGTAGTAATTTAATTTTTAAAAAATTGCGAATTTTCACTAATATAGCAGTGCTACCAACATAATAAAAAACAATCTACGCTTTTGAAGATGCAAATGTATGACAGTGCTCCCTCAGGACGTTAAAGACTCTAAAAGACCATAACTTAACATGCCCCTACAATACTCCTAAAGGCCATGCTGGTAGTAAACATAATAACGATGTGTACATTATTTAGCGATGAAAATCACATCACAAATTCAATGGTGATTATAAAACCATAAATAAAATATGTGAGCAGAATGGGACGGCTCTATACGAGCGAAAGAGACAACCAGCTCGATTAATATGAATCATCAAGATTAACTTTTACCTACAAGGATTTAAATTGGAAATAATTTTGGTACATTGTTTGAAAGTTTGTGAATTTGTAATGAGACAATGTTTGTACAGTCGCACGCGAATTGTATAATTGCGTCTACATAATGAATTGTGTGCTTTGGATAAGAGAGTAGGTACTAAATTGTGCATGGAATATTAAAGGAATTTTCTGTAACGTTTAATTTTAATGAACAATGTACGATTACTTTATTGTGTTTACCTAAATATATTTTAGTATAATAAATAGTGTAGTTGTGTTTTGTGTGTGTAAATTGTCTGTGACTGTTGTATTAGTAGCTTGAGTCAACTGTAAGACTTTTCGTACATGAACTAAATGAAAGAAAAATAAGTATATTTGCCACAAACCATAAAATCAAGACGGACATCTCATCAGATAGCAAAGAGAAAGATAACAGTATTTTATACTACGTACATCTAGATAGCATGTTGGACTAGATTATGATGTGAGGAATTTTTTATACGTATAACTTTTGGGTGTCATAATAGTAGATTGATTCTAAACTACTAGTAACTAAAGTTAATTTATATAATATGATTTATTTAAGGCTGGATAATTGTGTCAATTAGCAAAAGTTAATCTCTCACAGGTGCATATTTTATTTGTTTTGCACTAAGTTTACTACCAGGCGCATTGTGGTCACTATTTCGTGCCAGTATAAAAACCATCAGTTAAAATACAGATAAAATATATAAAAACTAAAATTGACTTTTCCGTATGCGATTGTACAAATTTACAGCGAAATTTAACGTTTGTTCAGCGGAGTAGGAAGTTTCAGTCATAATGTAGCGAAAGTTAAATGCGAGCATTGTAATTCTTGCATTGGTTTAATGGCATTTATTGGCCGATGTATTGTTCGACCGAGCTCGGGTATTGTTGTTGGATCTATTCAAACGAGCTATTTTTGGTATATCTAAATGTACAATCAATTTGTGAGCTGAAATGGGTCCAAATGATATTTATTTGTATGTTTGCTCTTATTTGTGCCAATGGATAATAGGTTGTTATTTTGGTTATGTCCTGTCTGGGATTTTCTCTTTTCTAAATTATTATTGATAGCTCCTTTTTGGATAACTTGAACTCGGTCGTATGGCTATCTCAAATGACTTTATGTTGCTACTATGTAGAATAAATTTAACACTCAGACAAAATAGAATATTTTTCCCATCTGTAGCTTCCTAGTTATAGTTTACATATATTGGATATGAGCAGATTGTAATAGCACATAATATTTAAAGTTTAATTTTGAGTGTGTGCACACTACCATGTCTTTTTTCAAGAGACAAGTCCTATCCCTTACAGTGGAATTATCACTGCGTGTCTATAACTAAAGTAACATGTATATCTGCACCAAAATTATTCCCCAACAGTCCATCGAAAACGCAACCACAACGCTATTCCCAGCGATACAACTGCACATTCTCATAGAGCCGTGTTCTTGGGAAGGCATTTAATCTGCGGTGTAATGTTATTCCAGCGCCGAGACATCGGGCGCACCGCAAATCTAAGGCAGTGGGCATGCGGAACGTATGGACACTGGGTAAGGTTGTGGTTATATTGACTATGGTTAAAATGTGATGAAGAATTTTATTGATGAGTAAAATATTTTATTAATGAAATTGGATTAAAAATATTCTAACTATATGCAAATAGATTCGATAGGCTTTATGTGGGGTAAAAAGGTCACTTTAAATAATTTCTGATTGGGCCAATTCTTTTGGTGCTTTATAGAAACAACGGCAAGATAAAAACAAATAAACGCGGCGCACAATGCATTCAGCGCTGAATATTGCCGACTAAATAATTGTACCAATTTAATAACTTGTGTAACTGAAACGTATTTAGCAGCTGGAATTTTTGTTTCAATTATTTAATTTCGGCGATTATTAGACAAAACAAAAATATTTGTATTTTATCTTGTCTTTACAACTTTTTTGACTCCATATTTCTTGACCTTACAATTTGCAAACCGATAGTCTAATTATTAGTCTAACAAATCACGATCATGGCATCAATTTACACCTTCATTAAAACCGGAAACCTTTATTCGTGCAGTCAAAAAATCATCATTTATTTCATTATGTCGATTTTACATCATTATCCATCGACAGAATCGTGTGAAATACCAAAAGTTGAAACACCACGTCCTGTTTAATGCAGGTAAAATAAATTGACGCTTGCAACATATTGGAAATATTTATTAAGCCGTGCAGGAAATTGCAATTTCCACTTTTGTTTCAATTATTGAGCCGTTACTGTGAATGATGTGAAGACAATGGCCCGTACAATGAGTGCTATTCGGGAATTTTTGGCCTGAAATTAATGATTAAACGTCATTTTTTAAAGTTTGATGAATGCTTGCTTTTTATGGATTTCAAGGATATTTAGGTGTGTGAAAAGAAAATATCAAGTGGGTCATTTGATGGAAACTGATTTAGTCTTGCTTCGTTCTTAGAAGGCGGCAGATGATTATTGGGCAGATCATAGTCAATCTTTCAGTTTGAACGAAAAGTAGCAAAATTGTTGTAAAGGAATCTATTTTTTTTCGTCCCTTTCCACTCTGATTTTGTGATAACCTCAGACTAAATACTCTGAGGTGAGACACACCTACAATCTAAGCGTGGTAAATGTTTTTGAGTGACGGTACTCACTTACCGGCAGACGAGCCGATTGTTCGTTCCAAACCTACGCAAAAAAACTCACCCAAATATTATAATTAACAAATTAATGTTGAACTACTTAATTAATTTACAGCCAATGTATACCGCAGTATATTTAAATTAAACAAAAATATTTCCTTTTTCATGTGTAAAGTTCCTCCTACCATTGGTAATGAAATCTGTTATGATTAAAACATCGATAATTAAGCGTATCGCAATGACTAATAAAATATTAAAACAGCAATAAGGCTAGTTAATTAGTATAACGTACTACAAGTTCATAATTTATAGTTTTACCCGCGATTTTTAATGCATAGGAAAACGAGCAAGCGGGTCGCCTGATGGCTTATTACCGTCATTTTGTTTACTTTATCCTATAGAGCTGTTATTCATGAAAAACTACTAAATTTTCGTCATTAGAAATTCATAGACCTGTGCTAAATTCGTACTTTTACGTGATGGGGAAAGGAAACACACTACAAATTTGGTCTGTGTTCCGTCAATGGCTGTGTGAATGGCTTTTCGCATCAAAAATTGGTTTTTATTGTGTCGTAAGTAAATAAACGTTTTTCTATCATATTATTAACTTTTCTAATATTGGATTACTAATATTGCAGAGCTCCATGACAATTACCATAAATATCATAAGATCTTTGGTTTCCTCCAAAAATTTCAACAACCTTTCTGTTAGAAGCGGCCTTCGTTCAGCTATCTACTGACTACTGTCTCATGCAAAGAAATGAAAACACAATTCAATAATTTTTTGGAGTTTATCAAATTTGTTTGTTTTAAGTAAACCAGCTGTTTACCTGACAGAAATCACAGATAAGATTACAGAATGTTTCTATTGTAATATCTCAAGAAAACCATTTAATCATCGTCTATTTATATTTCTCCAACATTCCTTGAAGCCATGAACAAAACCAAAACCACGAAAAAGCACTAGTCTCTAAAACAACGTTCCAAGGTCGAAAATCCATCGCAATGTTAAATAATTGAACGGCTAGCGGAGATTAGGTTATTCATGGCGCGTCGACTGTGCCGATCGCGGGAATTGATTCCCGATCCTCTGTGAAATCTCGCCGTTTACGTGTTTGGCTCCTTCACAAAGAGATATGGGTGGATTTGCGAGGAAATTAGTTTTAAAGGAGCGCGCCTTGCAGCGCTGTTTTTCAGGCTTGTCGTGTTGTGTGAAGGATTTGGTCTCGTGATTGCTGTTTTTGCTTGTTTAATTTACCAATATATGATGAAAAGGAAGGGGATGTGGGGATACAATATTCGTATCCATCAATACATGGAAAATCCGTAATAATGCGCCACTCAAGTATGTTCCGTTTAAGGTTTAATCAGTATCTGTAATTTGGTATCGACTTGACTCGGGAATATTATATTGACCGACGTGAAATTTATTCCTTTTTTTATACAATAGGGTCAGCATACCAGCAAATAGGTCACCTGATGGTAAATGATCACTGTCGCCTATGACCATCCACAACGCTTGGATAATAGTAGTGTTATCGACCCATCAAATCAGGAGAGGAGCGGGAAAGGAAAAGGATGCGAAGAGGATTGGGCATCCGACAATTTATTTTTAAAATTGTGTTACTGAGATTAATAAAGAATTAGTTGCAGCATATGATAATTACTTAATAACTACTATGATCTATCTAGATACGCGGTAGCATGTCAAGCGAAGGTCAAGCTAAAAGAACTAGCGAGTAGCACCGTGTGTTAAATTACACGAAACATTTGGAACCACTTTTGACCCCTTCATATTTCAAAAAGTATTTCACACAAACATGTCAAATTTGGCTCATATATTGAGCCTTGCGAGCATCGAATTTCACAAACAATTTCATGGGATTGGTTTTACAATTATTTTTTTTCCATACTAGGTACCATTTCTATTACTTTCGCTTTCTCACATAATTGCATTTGGCATTTAAAATTCTACCAAATTAGGTTTGTGCCCTGACGGTATCATACCTTTTTTGCTTGACGGCCTTTCTATCCAATTTTCGATCATTTAAGAGCTTCATTATTCATATTACTGCAATAATAGCTTGGGTAATGTCTCAAATTAGAAATTAATTCACAATTTACTTTATATTAATTTATTCCACAATCTTAAGTCAAATTGATATCGGTTTGCATTCACCACTCTAATTGTCTTCATTTATCACGTCATATATTTCATTTAGTCATGTCCATTCTGATTATCTTAATTACCTCCACGTTCAATTCCCACGTCCATTTCGATCTTCCTTAAAATATGAGTAGAAATTCTATCAGAATATTTCGATAGCAATACTCTTTGAAATTCGTTCCGTTTCAACTAACGGTCAGGATAGCGTCGCACGTAAAGGCACCTGAGTCGGACGTTTCAAAAATCGGTTATTTTGTCGCTGCGGACCTCCGAGATGCAGCCTCGAGGAACACTCATGCAATATTAATGCGGCATGCTCCCGACTTCAAAGCTTCGATATATTTAAAAAAACTATCTTATACACTTCCTTTCAGTGCTGTTGCTGTGCCTTTAGGTAATTATGTCTGCTGATGTAAACTTTAATGTATAAAGCCGGAATTGTTTGATATGCATTACAATGAAATTCTGTGTTGAACGGAAATTATGTATGATATAGATTAGCACAAATTGCATGGATATAATCGGCGAGGCAACTGTCGGTGAATACCACTGAGGCATTCCGTTACAGGACAATGGCATTGCCAGTCGAATGGACGGACACCGGCCGAAATGCTCGATCATTTTCTACGTGGCTTCGTCTAGCCCAAGTTTTGGAAATTAACTCCAGTGTTAATTGATCTGTATTTGATTTAGGATTAGGATTCGGTTGGTGTTCTATTTTAGAGATTAGCAGGTATATAATGTCTTTATAATAATATCTATTACCCTGGTCTTTGACTAATAAGTTGGACAGTAAAGTCAGTCTAAGTTTTTTGACATGAAACGTCTTTTTCCTGGGATGCAATAATATTAACTACTTAATGACTACCCAAAATAGTAAATTGAATATAAATTATATTATAACAGATATCTTGTAAAAAAAGAATAAGTACCTTCTTACTATGTGTTTTGACTTGTCATAAGAGCCAACCAATTGCCTACGTGACCAATAAACGAATTTCATTTCATTTCATTACTAAAGGATTGATGACTTCAACCACCGCTTCCTTAGACATGATTCCTTCTCAAAATAAGGGCATTAATTAAAAACCTACGTTGATTTAACCTACATACATACATAAACTCACGTCTTTATCCCCGAAGGGGTAGGCAGAGGCGCCACTAGGACACCCACATTTCGCCTTGCATGTTCCGTCCCACGATGTGATAGGGGGCGAGCCTATCGCCAAATCGTGCACAAATTCCTGACTCCGGGCTGATACTGAATAGAAAAATCCAATATCACTTTGCCCGACCTGGGACTCGAACCCGAGACCTCAGCTTTGTAACCGTACCGATGATTTAACCTAAGCAAGGAATTAAACCTAAGACGATTCAACGAAAATAAAAACATCTCACCTAGAAGACCCGGCATAATGGTGAGGATTCTCAAGCCACCAATACGCAGTAAAGCGAACTTGCTCCAATGTAAAACAATCGTTAGCCCAGTGCTGTGCGCAGTTTACATAAATAAATAAATACGAGCGCGTTACCAGAAAATGCAGCTATTCTGATGCTATCGACTCCCTCGGCCGCGCGCTTGTGTCACAGCAAAAATCTAATCAGAAATTGAAATCTAAAAAATGGAAGAGTGAACTATGATACGCAGGAAGTGTTGACGACAATTTACACACGAAAGTAGTAATTGACAAAAAGGACAGGCAGGTGAATCTGATACCTGATTTTATATTTAAAATAGAAGGTAGCCAGCAATATCTTCACAGTCATATAATTATTAACCATAATGAAATGCTTGGTTGTAATGGAATGTAACTGAATGCTGAGTATCATATTTCTTAGAGTCAGACCTCAACATTTTTGTTAGGACACTCCTTTCTAAGACCAGTATTGATCCGTTGTTTTTTTCAAGTTGCCAATAAATATTGTAAGATAAAGTTTCACTAAGAATTTTAAGAAAAATGAAGTCTGTCAAACCGTATTAGGTAATATTTCTTCTTTCAAAAAAATTTCAAAAGTGAAATTACCAATCTATTGTAAAGTATATCCCAAACCACTCCATTTCAAAGTCACCCTACTACTTCCACATCAACATGCCCCTCTCAATTCTAAACAGTAATATTAAAACAACACGTGACATCAAATATTCACCAGTTTACACGTCTCGAATGTAACTGCAGAGCTCGTCGCTCCGACCTGTAGCTTGTAATGCCATGACCGTTGGCCTCCATTGCGGTTGAAAATGCTTTTTAGAATTCAGAATTTCTATTTTAAATTTTGGTGGAAGAATTTTTCCGGATACTTTTGAATATTATTGGAATGTTATTTGGGGTGTGGTTATGGACATTCTACGTGAATAGACAATCAATAGGGATATAATTTAGTAGGTTATGAAAATATTTATCTATACGAGGTTCGACACCAGTTTCAGAGTACTGAGCTACAAACAGTCATTGTGTCAATTATTCGTTGTTGAAATAAGTTCGAGATATTTATAGACTTACTGATTCGGTTTTTTATTTACATCGTTGGACCGGAGTATTAGAGTGGCTCACATGATTTGCATTTTTCTGGCTTCAGGAATAAAAGTAGTAATTTAGATCATGCAGCGGATGTTCAAGAGCTAATTAGCTTACGCCAGGTCAGCCGTTTCCGTATTTACAATTTAATGGAGAAAAATATAATACAAACAAAAATAAAGACCACACACTCGTATCTTATGCAGACTAATGAGAAATAAATGTGTTGCTGTAGCCGGTGGTCCGAGCATTCGCCACGGTAATTCTAAACAAAGAAGCCTCTTTGACGGAAAACTCCAAGGTGAATGGATGCTAAATTAAAATTGCTTGCTTTTGCTTGCAACAAATGAAAAGACGACCCATAACCGCACGCTTTATACAACAAGTGAAAGCGGTACGGACTGTAGGGCCCCTCAAACTTCGGGAGCTGGGCTAACGGAATGAGCATGATTTTCATACTTTTTAAAAGAGAATCTGATATTGTAAACGATTTGTGTGCATTTCAGGAGTGAATTTCGCCTCATAAAATCTCCATAAATGAATTTGCTCGGCTTAGAAAATGAAACTAAAGTACTATAATGAACACACCATCACATAATTAGCTAACTATAAATTAAATTATAAAAATCTTGTACCTATTAATAAAGAAAATATGTCACAGAATTCTTTATGGCCCAGCATTTACTTACATAAACTGCTCTTTAAGTAATTACACGTTAGCCGGTAATTAAAAGGCCACTTGCCAAGCAAAAACCGGCTTAATCGCCTACACGTAATGAGCGCTTTGGTACATTACTTGAGACCAAGGTGGATTCACACGACCATTCACGATATGTCGGAGGGTCAGATGATTTTAATATTTTTATATCAGGCGATTTGTAACATTCGCGTAAATCTACCAACCATTATGATTTTAATCATTGGGAAAATATGTTATATGTTCCACTGCAGGGCACGAGCCCCCTTACGATTGACAGAGGTTAGCTTAAAAGCTGAGTGTGGGTTGGCTTCACATGACTACTATAGAAATTCTTGTCCATCTCAATTGGAGAACAATATTTTTAATTGTTAGGCGTAAGAATTAAAACAAATGTCATTTGTCATGGCACACATTTGGAGTGGTAGAACCACGTTGTTGCTAGTCATGACTGAGCATGAATGGGCAGGCTAGTCCAAGGCAAGACCACTGTCTCGCAGAAAATCGACGTGAAGCGACAGCTTGGCTGTCGCGTTGCGTTCAGTGAGTGAGTTTTTTGGATGCCAAATACTTCTTAACTCTTCCAATCCTTTTTCTTTTCCGCTCCCCTCTCAATTTAATGGGCCGGCATCATATTCATGATCCAGCGATGTGGATGCTCACGGGCGGCAGTGATCATTTACCATCAGGTGACCTGTATACTCGTTTGCTGGAACTATGCAATAAAAAATACACACCGATCCGATTGTGAGACGATATATTGCACGTTTTATCTTTCACACCGAAAAACATTTTTGGCTGATACTCAAAAGAGAAGCATCATGTTGGCATTCTTCATGTGGCATCTATAAAATACGGACTCTAGCTAAATGTGGGATACGAATTGTGTATTTATGTTTAAAAAATAAAAGACACCTAAATTACAAGATGGAATACGAGTACTATTATACCTGTTCAAAAATTAAAATAAAACAGGCAAATTAAAAAATCCCGGTAGGTACATTACGAGTAATTATCGTTGACATTTTATCGGAACGTCTAACGGTGCCCTAAGCTCGTTCTAATAAAATCTGATAAGACTTTGTCACAACAAAATAATGACGGCCCTTTCAAAGGTTTTTCCAAGTAATTAAATTGTTTAATTTGATCACATAAATCTTTGTTTTATAACTAGTCAAATATATCGTATGAGAATATTTGCTTAAGAAAAGTGTTTGATTTTGTATGGAATACGAGTACCTATTGGATTTTTATGAGATTTTGTCATCTAATTGCACTGCACTGCGTTTACCATAGGATGAATTTTAGTGGTGTTTTAGTGCCACTAAAACCTATTTTCATAGATCTGTAACGAATATGAAACACAAAAAATATTTTATAGGAATTTAAAGCCAGTTGTAAGTACTTTTAAATTCAATGCATACTATTTAAGCTACTTTTTGATGTGTAAGAAATAAATATAGGAAGAATCTTACATTCCTTGCAACCCCAATGAAAAGGTCTTTCACCGCTCGAAAAACCTAAGTATCCTGAAGGATAACACATTAGTACAATTCATGGCCTCGACGGTGGCGGAAAACTCTGACAACGAACACTACTGCAAAGGGGAAAAACAAAAGTAATAAAACGCAAAATTTTTCGAACGTTTTCATTATTTAAAGAATGAAATATTTTTGGTCTTTCACAATTTTTCGGGTATTAACGCGGTACAAGTTACAAACGATATGGCTAATAAGCTATTTCTGGTATTTGTTAGGCTAAGGCAATTTGTAGTTGCAGGAAAAGCTTGATTGCCACCGCAGAGCAAGGGCCTCCCATCCCTCCCTCAGTTCCCTATCCAAGACCTTCTGCCTGTTGTTATCGAAATTATCCAAATTGGTGAATACTCGAAATTTACATTTCTGGCGCGTGCCGCGTCGCGTACACACCGCCATTATACTATGATAGGTACTGCGACCTATCATAAAATTGTCGTATCATCCCATCTCAATTACTACATCAGCTGATAATCGCCCACTGTTGAACACGGGATTCCTATGCAACCGAGGAGTCAACTAACAAGGTTTAGGCCACGCTGGCCTAGTGCGAGTTGGCGGACTTCTCACACCATATAAATTGTTGAAAATCTCAATGTATGAAGATTCCCTCAAGACGTTTTCTTCTACCGTTAATTGAATGTAATTGATCATCAATTCGCACATGACTCCGAATAGCCAGAGATATGTTCTACTATTGGACTGCTTCAAGTCCGCTACCAACAGGCCACCACACACATTATCCAATTCCATCGCTTTGCAGAAATCTACCATTGCTTCTGGCAGTCTCCGTGGCGCATTTAATTAGACGCCGGCTGTGAAACGAGGTGGATCTTAGGAGTTCTCCCAATACTTGTGATTGCTGGGTATATTTATTTATCTCAATACTTAGTGCAGTATTCCACAATAGCTCTGTTCTCACTTGCGGCACCCGCCACGCGACAGCTGATACTCGCTCCCGCCGGTGTCGTTTACCTCGCCGCTGACGTTTATGGCGCCAGCGTACCGAAACCAACGTAAATATTATTTATTGCTCACACATATGCTCTTTTTAAACAACAACATTATAAAAGAGTTTTCCGCTTAAAAATACTCGTGTGAATTTGTGTGTTTATTTTTGGTGTTTTTGCTGATTCTATATGATGATTTTTTTATTAGGTTGTTGTCGTCAAATCTCCTATAAAATTAACTAAAACGTACGTTAGATAGAAGCTAAATAATTAATACCCCACTCTCAGATATTATTTTTCTTTCATCAAAATATTATTTTTTATTCCACTAGTATTTTACAAAATCTTTTGAATCGTCACTGAATACTACTATTGCTTTGAAAATGTTGCAGCAGTAAATAAGAAAAGGCGCAAGATATTCTCTCCGCAACACCAATTGTCTTATTCTTTTATTTTATATACTGGCATGACAAAGACACAAACACACTCTCAATCGATTCTCTCGATTGTAGAGTAGGCCCGTGCCCTGCAGTAAGACGTATATGGGCTGATATATTACAAAGAGACTACAATATACTTGGTAGTAAATGCCATATATTCTAAATATGGCAACCGACAACGTGAGATGGCTGTCGTTCATCAGTGGCCACAATGATGCTGGTTTGATTTTATCCAGATATAGACAGAATAATTAGCCGGATAGACACTAATGTTCTACCACCATATAGTTTTCAAAATTACATACATAAACTCACGCTTTTTTCCCAGAAGGGGTGGGCAGAGGACACCCATGTTTCGAACGCCATATCGGGCATAAATTCCTGACTGCGGGCTGACAATGAATAGAAAAACCTAATATCACTCTGACTCGAACCCGAGACCTCGGTTTTGCAGTCATGCCGTAGTACAAATGCGCCACCGAGGCTGTCAATTTTCATAATTATTTTTCTTTGTAAAGTCTTTTTTACATACACAGCACACATGATGAACGTTTAATTAATATGAAAAAAAAAAACTGATCATGTTCGCAATCGTGTAAGAAGTGCTTTAGAAAATTGAAGTAGAAATCTGGACTCCATTAAGAGGGGTCGGCAGGAAGGCCGGGAAATAGCTTTCGTCCTGCTTGTTTGGACGTGTATTTCCTGATATTTTTTTCGCTCGTTTATAAGCCGATGGACTGATATCAAATGGGAAACGTCTACGTATTCTTTTTAGAAATACTTCATTTTAAATGTTCATGGGTTTGAAAAGTACTGCATAATTTTTTTA
Organism: Deilephila porcellus; assembly: GCA_905220455.2. Lineage (NCBI taxonomy): Eukaryota > Metazoa > Arthropoda > Insecta > Lepidoptera > Sphingidae > Deilephila > Deilephila porcellus. The sequence goes on along the minus strand of LR999977.1, from coordinate 14,599,735 downwards.
TGGGGATTTATGTCTTCGTTTATTTTAATTAAATATTGCTTTATCATGAATTAGTATGTGTAATGAAAATTTTCTTGCTTTATTAGTCTAGTGGCAGTGTGGGTAGGCTGCGAACGTTGAGGTCCTCAATCAGATTCACTTGTGTGATTCTTACGCCTTGAAAAATCTCATCGGAGTTCCCGGAATTGAGTAAGTAGGCTTGTGTATGTCTATTGAGTATGTTGAATACGAAATTCGGGGAACTGTAAAAAGTAATTTATTTAAGCATAAAAAATATCAATATTGATTGAAATAAATACCTTGAATAAATTAAAATATGATGTATACGCTTATTATAGTACTAGGAATCAAAAACATTTGTTTTATACTGAGGAAGCTCTTAAACGTCTACACCGCACTTGATATATGTAATTATGAAAGTTAGAAAGAAAAAGCGCAGCTCGTCCTAGTCGGCTCTATTTATTACTTACATTTTGTTGTGTTGCACGGCAGTGAATACAATACACTCGATGACAAGTTCCGAGGAATCCACATAAAAATGGTTGCCTCTTGTCAGCCGATACAATTATGTTGGAATTCCTGAACCAGATCTATACGGTTTGAATTCAAAACGCGACATTTATAGTGTGATTTTCGACTACCGTGTTCGATGATTGATATCTGAACGCAAACTTTCTACCCCCAACTATACGACATCTAAACTGTCTACATTGTTTTGGATCTAAAAGTTTATTATAAAAACGTTCAAGTCAATCGGCACATTCATCAAGATCCTTTATGCCTGATCAAAGCGGTGAGTGACGTGGAAAGAATTAAACCTGATACTTTCAGTTTGTACTTGAGCGAGATTGCCTGTCGCGGTCACGGGATTAGCCGAATATTATCCTGTCATCTCCAGGCACATGTTTTCTATGACTTGACATAATTTTTCTAATATCAAATACTTTCGATCAATGCCTTAAGCGCAAACTTTTCAAGACATGACTATAATAGATTAATTTACTAACAGAAATATTGTATAAGCCCATATACCAAACAGAAATATTTTTTAAAATAATTTGCGGTAAAGGAGAAAATAAAAGCAAAAAAAAAACATAATATTATGTAAGCTGAACAAAGTAGTAATTTACATTACTTTATTTTATTTTGCAAAACGTACTATTGATACAATATAATAAGATTAAAAGAAATTGATTTAAGCTCAAGTAAGCTTTAAATAACCAGTGTTTTTTTTATAAAAACTTATTTTAAAAGAGAACATTAAAAGATATTCACAGCTAAATTAGATCGGTACTTTTTAATATCGCGTAATAGAATTATTTATTGAAGCGCTTTCTAAAGCCGTTTTATTCTAAAAACGCGTTCAATTGGAAGAGTTAAAATTAGATTATACGGGATTAGTTCTTAACCACCTGGAAGTAACTTATTACGCTTCCTTCTAACTTTTACTGATAATTTATTAATTAGATAAAATTGATTATTAATTTTATTTGTTACTATATTTTTATTTATTGCAGATAAATAAGTAATACCTTATTTGGATGAGTACCAGTCGTTACATCGGAGGTCGAAGGTTCAAACTCTGGGTATACACAACACATTTTTGGTTGATTCGTTTGTATTCATAGTTTATAATCATTTGTTTCAACGTCGAAGAAAAACCAATGTCAGGAAACTAGCGTACAAAAGTATTCTCCACAATAATTTCGAAGGTTTTTATAGTCTACTTTCCGCATTAGGCCAAGGTAGTGGACAAATGAAAAAAGGTCTCAGAACTAAACGTCAAATAAGCATTAGTCAAGAGGTAGACCGTTGTAAAATTATACCTAAGCCAAATAATTATGTAACGCGCTTATCACCACGTAGGGTACGAATTTCAGTCTTGGGACGCTCATAGGAGTATTTTCAAACCGAAATTTCTAAAATAATTGAAGCGTCTGGCCCAGAAATTATAAATAATAAATACACCCAACAGTGAAATACATAGTCCTGACGCCACATTAAGGTCAATTAAGTCTTGTGTCGTAGATATCAGAACTACGAGAGAATTTTTGGTCTCACAAACACCCAGACCAGAAAGAAATATTTGTGGGCTGCAGAAACATTTCTCTTGGTGCGGGGATCTAACCCGCTGCCTCTCGTTTCACAGCAGGCGTCTAACCAACTGCGCCACGGAGGCTGTCAAACAGAAAGGCTGGCCTCACTGCTGCTTGGCGGGAAAAATAGACGTAGCGGTGGTACCTACCCAGGCGGCCTCTCATATGAGAGACCTACAAGATACATTAAGAAACTTTAAAATGAATACTTTTCATTTCTAAGTTTAAGCCCTGATTACGCCTGGTTACAAGTCTACCAATAGTTAAAAACATAACTCAATTCAATGAACATGATAAATATTAAATTAAATCACTAAGCGGCTGATTGCTAAATTTCATTCATGTAATTCAAAACTCGGCCAACTTTGGGAATATTCCGAAGAATTCCAATAAAATTCATCGCGCTAATTGTGATGGCAGTCGATTGGACGTTCCGCTTTCATCGTTCAGTGAAATATTAAAATTTACAGAACTTTTTGTAAATTACTGATACATTTTTTCTGAATTTTTATTGTAGTATCATGGGCAGGTACGAATACGTGTTTTTGTAATTTGAAAAGGTTTGGTCCTTGTTTGGAGGGCGCCTAAGTTTATTGAACTTTTTGTGGCTTAAGATAATCTTGATGACAGATTTTATTAAAGCACTAAGTTTTTTTTGTTGATGGTGCGTATTTAGTACTTAAGTGGAATCAGGCTTTACAGTTGCAAAAGAATTTGTCTTTTATTTTACGACTAGGACTAATGTTATCATCCTATTATAGGAAATGATTATTCCTAGAGCGATCTGTAATACGATATCTGCATAAGAATTCCAAGTACAAAATCTGCGCCTTGTCTCTATCGAGTCAACAAACTCCACCAAAGTTAACTGCCGAAGTCATCTCAGGATTATCAGCATAACCTTACAAAAACAGGAATTTAAAGTAGGCGAGTAAAGAGCATTATCCGGGACAGTTAGCATATTACAAGCGCTCATAATAATTGTATCAAGGCGAGTCGGCGGTCGTGGCCCGCCTGCGCTGTAATTTGCATGAGTAATGAACGAAACGCGAAGATGTTTTTCACAACTCACCCTATTGTTAGGGGTGGTGCAGACTGTATGGTCTTTTGAGGTGATTTTTTCGGGTCCATAATAGTCCGGATTTATAGAGGCCATAATAAAGTCGTGGAAAACGGTATCTTACAGAATAGAATCCAATGAGCCATTTAAAAACATCTGATGATGTTGCATTAGTTCTGATAGTGGAAGCTTACGTAGTTGGTTGTAGACTGTAAGTTGATTTGTCGAACTTTGAATGAAGACGAAAAAAAATTGCATAAGGAGTCGAAACAGTATCTACGTATATAATTGGTAGTTATGTTATTATGTTTTGTGAAAAATTAAATAGTCATTTTTTAAGTTACAACCAATTGACTTTTTATATACATTGCTGCTATAACAATTAATATTAATAACAGCAAACACAAAGTGCCTAATTTCGGGAGTGTATAGTGTACATCTCGCCTAAAATTTCTTGCACTCAACAAACACGAGGTCGGATTTCTTGTGTCGTAATTAAACGCTTCTGAGGCACTATTTAGGAGCAAACCTATTAACACAAATTAGTAATTCAAATTCTTCCCTAAATACTTTTTGATTTACAACGCTGGCCGCCCGTGAGTGGAATTTCTTCGGGCTCTTACTTTGCGTTTCTTGGATAGCTAAGCCAGAGATCACTCGGTTATGAGTCGTTGGAGGAGTTCGTTGTGTGGTGCATAATAAGCTAGCTCGGGTTTTGTTACTGAATACTTAATTATGTTGAGTGTAAAAAGTTAATTGGATAGTATTAAAAGTTTTAATTTTGATGTATTAAGATAAAAAGAAAGACCCCCCACTGTGTTAATCGCTGATGCCAAGCAACAGTCTATAAGCACTGCTGTGTTCCGATTTTGAGATCAATGTAGCTAGTAAAATTGTTAAGAATGAAAAGAGTTAATACCTAATGTCTTGGGGTGATGAGCGTAGTGTAGTGCTACATTACTCTTAGCAATAATACATTTGAAATATGTAATTATGCTCATGTTTATGAGCAGGCGTGACGCTTATCTTCAGAGGAGGCACCTGGTTGACTCTTCATTACACAAGTTTTAGTCAAACATGCGTATTTTGTAAGGAAACCTCGAATTAATGGTAAGTTAATTATACATGCATAATTATACGCGTTTGCGTAAACTTAATCTTTCAATTAGTCAGCGTGTACACTCAATTATGTAGATCAGTACAATCATAACCGGGTGCTGGCTACACTTGATTAAACGGATTTGTGAGACGCGTTGAAATGCAACATCTTTTATTGACTTATCTGTTATGGGTACTCAATTATTTAAATATTATAAACAGAACTATCCTTCAATGCTATAACCTAGATATAGCCTTGTGAGAGTACGTCAGTAAATGTCTATTTCGCCTCTAACCTACCAAGGTCCTATAAAATCTTTAAACCACCTATAGCAATGCTGCCCTTGACACCAGCACAATCAGCATCTGGTTGGTCATGATTAGCGGCTTGCGGCAACTTTGTCGGCATTCCCGCCGCGTGTTGATAATCAAGAAAGTTGGCCGGCGACGACGAGCGTACGTGACGCCCATTCAGACAATATGGCACGGTGACGGCCATAGATCACTTAGATAGCGCAGAGCCGATACGAACTACGGGATTGTCTTTTGCGTTAAAGTTAGATACAAGGTCGAAGATGGAAATATGGAAATGGAGAATGGGAAAGTTTGGATATGAGGTTGATCTGGTTTGCGTGATGAATTGGAAGCACATTTAGACGCAACGATTACAGCTCTGTGACTAAAGGCGTTTTACCGTTTTCAACAGCAATGCAGCCTAAACGCTACTACTACAACGTAATAAGGTTGAAGTTATTACGCTATAGACTGCTTAAAATGTTATGCATAACATGAACACCTAAATCAACTGCCTTTAGAGCAAAAAAAAGGGTAAATAAGTACATTCGACCACCTTCTCCTGCCTGTTCTCACATTTACAGCGCATTTAGAAAAAAAAATAGATTGTTATATATTTAATTAATCATAATATGACCTTTCAATTTATCACCGACCATCTGCTTTACATCAAGTCTTTCGAGAATACGCCTTTCAGCCCTACAAGCTTTGAGATTATAAAACATTAACACAACAGACTTATTACAAGTTGAAATTCTTAAAATATCTTGGATTTTTTATTAAGAATATTTGTATTACCTTTCACGAAAGAAAGACTTAAATCTGTATACCTCTATGCAAATATTTTAAACCCATTTGCTTTACAAATTCACCCTTTGACTCTCGTAGTAAAGATATCTTGGAAACTAGACAATAGGCCAGTGGCACTGAAAGATGCCACCGATAAATGAAGCAAGGAAACTGCCCGTGTTTACTAAACTGTGCAGCTGGCACTAATTTGTTTTTAACTGGCTCCCGACTTGCCATCTCATTTTTCTTGTAACTTCTTTTGAAACCTATTTTATGTAGAATCAAGATTTAGCTGTGTGTATTCGCCAACGCTATGAAGCCTTTCGAGGAATTAGGTATATTCAAGTCTTTTAATGGAGTTCAAGTGTAACATTTTGTTCGTGAGACCCATAGACTTAAAAATGGAAGTTAATTATAATTTTCTTGGAAGGAAACTTCTAAGAAATATATTCTTGCATTCAATTTAGTTTCAGCTAGTAAATAAAAAAATAGATGAAAAGGATTTTAAACCAACGCGTTGTAACGCTGAGCCATAATTATCTTCTTGTAGTGCATCTTACTAGGAACAAGGCTTTGAGGATTGGTGGCGAGACAATCGTCAATAAAATGATGTCAAATGACCAACTGATACCGAAATAGCGTCATCTACTAATCAGGCCGCAAGGCGCGGCGAGTATTGACCGAACTTACCAAAATTGGGGAAAGCCTATTTACAGCAGTCGTTGTGGATGAACTCTGAATGGTGATGATAATGTTAAGTATAAAGGAAAGTTTATTGACTTTTCTTTATACTTATCGTCTGATATAAAAAGAAACACCATCAAAAGCAAAAATTATTTAATTGACATAAATCGGGAGAGCACGCCAATTATCGTCACCAACATAAATCAAACCACTTGAATAGGCCATAATAGATGAAAAGATTTCTATAGATCCCAAATTACATTAAACCGGCACACATTAACCCGCCACTAATGAAGTGGTCCCGATTTGTGAGGAGAGTGGGGTAATTAACGCCCTCTTCGATAATTAGGCCTCATTAAGACCGCGCCAATTTGAGCAGATTACGTGGTTAAATCTCGAATAGAACTCGGCAATCGAATTTGATTGATTACTGTTAATTTCTTATTAAATATTTACTGCATTTCTATGCTCGACTTGTTTGAATGGTGTAGTTTTTATATATTTATGTTGTAGTCATTATAAACTTTTCTATATTTTTGTCGAAAGTCTAGTTAAAAGAAAAACGAGCCTAAAGGCCCTTAAAATTCGATCCCGAAACAATTAAGATAGTCACACTAACAACAAAAAAATACCGAGGATTATATTGTTATGTGGCATGCAATCTTAAGATCCTTATATGTTTAGTAGTGAACTGCAATTGCCTAATAAATATGATGATTGATGACGCAAACATTAATTATAATGGCGATCGATCTCAGAGTGAGAACTTCGCACCTCACAGCCCATACAAGCATACATAATCAATAACACAATTGAAACAGAATTCAAAGCATAATTCAGTAACAAAATTCGGAATTATATCGAAAACGGAGCAAAAATTGAGCGTGAAAATGCATTGGCAGGATCGTGTGGAGTGGCGGACGGGTGTTTCCGCCGCGTGGTCGCCGCCAGATGTGGCGTCTACTTCCGCCCCGCGCTGCCCACTTTTGTATTTCAATCTTTATTTTGGAGAGTTAACACATACGAATGGAATCGATTTTTGAAATTAGAATTTGTTTTGGGATGTTTGTAGATTTGAGTTGTAAACCGGTTGACTGCAGGTGGGTGGTTGTACAGTTATGAGTTATACCGGGTATATCAAGACTGCGACCGAAAACGAAGCCAGGTGGTAGTTTAGTGATTACAGACACAATATAAATTCGCAAAAAAGGCGAAAGTTTTTTTTTTCAATTTTTAAATATCGTGTTTGGGAGGGATTACCTAGTTTTTGCGAAAATAGTATTTTAAACCCTTGCGTACCATTGCGTATTTAAAAATAAGGTGCACATTATTATTTTAGGAAAACAAATACGACAATCAGTAAAAATACTACAAAAATAAAATTGATTATTTTTCCGACCCAAATATCGACCAATAGAATTGCACCATTCGACGTCACGTGGTACAACCTACATGGTATTATACTGATAATTTTTTGAAAATTTTCTCTGGTAGTTGCTATATATAAAAAACAAAACATGATCCAGTCAAATTAACCACACGTCAAACTGACAGGTTGAATTCAATTGTGAAAATTGGAGATTTTGCATGAAAATGAGTCGATTTGGAGTTTGTTCTCTGTCCACCATCGATAAAAAAGTCAAAGGAAATGTTCATTATGAAATTCTTATTTGTTAACTGTACATTTCGTCTCATGGTGCAATTCTATTGGCCGACATTTGGGTCGGAAAAATAATCCCCCGAATACCACACGAGCTTCAAAATTATCTGGCATTTCCCTCAAGGTTCCCTGCAAACAAATAAAGTCGTCAAGTTTTTCAGGAAAAATCACTCGCGCTTCGCGCTCGTGATTTTTTAACCTGAAAAACTTGACTCCTTCATTTGTTTGCAACGAACCTATCGGGAAATACCCGATAATTTTGAAGCTCTTGTGGTATTATAAGTGACAATTTTTTTGCGAAATGTTTAGTTGCATTGTTTTTGAGGTCATTAATAATACCAGCTGGCTTTGTTTTCGGCGCAGTCTTGATATACCCTGTATGATTCTGTAACATGGATAAAAAATCTTGTTGCCCCGACTCCATGTAAAAGTGGGACAAAGATAAGCAAAGCAAGTTGGTTTAATGAAGCGAATGTTTGTCACTGTTAACTGTACACTCAATAACCCGCGTATTAGTCTAGGATACAACAAGCCTCTCACTTGTCGATATTATGTATATGATGCATTATATAGGGTATATCAAGACCGCGATCGAAAACGAAGCCAGGTGGTAGTATTAGTGACTTCAGACACAATGCAAGCAAAAAAATCGCAAAAAAATCGACAACTTATGTTTTGTAATTTTTTACTTATCGTCGTATTTGGGTGATATATTCATAGTCTTCCTAAAATAAAGATGATAAGACTAATAAGATTTATTTTTAAACACGCAATGGTACGTATAGGTTTAAATTAGTATTTTCGCAAAAACTATTATTTACCACCCAAACACGGCGATTTTCAAAAAATTCTAAAAAAATATCTGTCACTGTTTTGGCGAAATTTTTATTTGCATCGTGTTTGTAACCACTAAACCTATCAACTGGCTTCGTTTTCGGTCGCGGTCTTGATATACCCTGTATATGTATTCAGGGCAAAGAAATCGTGCCGCTTTTAAATTAACGTATTAGTAAAAATAAACTGGTAAAATGCTAATTTTATATTTCGTAAAGTGACAACACACAGAATCATAACAGTATCGGTTATTACAAACCGAATCTCAATATATTGGCTAAAATTCCACCTTAAAATTCACGTTCACAAACCGCCGTTTAAATAAGCATAAACCCCTATTGACGGCCTAACTCCGAACCTCGAACTTTCACGAATAAAAATTCACAAAGTCTCCGAAAAATTACACATTCCCCGTGCATCTGCCTTGGATGTCATCCCGAGGATTATTTAAATAAGTAGATTATCGCTCCTTTGCCATTTATTACCGGATCCCTATCTTATCCCGGATCAATGATGGACTCCAAAAGGTGAATGGTGTAAGATGAACAGTAGAGAACGCGGTAGGGCAACTTGGGAAAAAATGTATTGATAAGGAAAATATTCGACATTATTGATGACTATTTTTTTTTTAAAAGAAATAAAATAAATCGATCCTTATTGGCATACATTTTTTTATTGTGTATTACACGTTAGGGGAATAATGAATCTTATTAGATATATCTCTAATAACCTCTTACTTGTTCTGTGTAGTAGGCATTCACAATCCATTGTTATTGTAGGTAAGATACGGAAAGCCAATGCAATGTTTGTAAACACGAGAAATGTCTTCAGAATTATTTGTGTACGTTTTTACTAGTACTAACAAGAAATAAATTAGCCAATCAAACCTCGGTTATGAACCCATTAAAAAATGAAACAACAAAACACTAAACGTAAAGACACAGTTAATTCTGATGTCCAACAGTAAATAAATGAACAATCAAATAAACTTGCCTCACTCCTCACAATTACTCTGTGAAAGGAGGGACACGATAAAAGAGGTGGTAAATGGCGGTAATATTTTTTGATTTACAAATTTGCATAAAACAATTCAGCTGGCGAGTACAATAACGAGTCGTTTAATCAGCATAATGGGAGCATTTACAAGTCAAAATTGTTTGATGTTCGCTCCGATAATAAAATATTTTATTGGTACATCAACGTCAACAAGGGAACTTTCTAGAATTTTAGGTCGTCTGAATAAATTGGTTATTAATCTTAATTATTTCTTTTGTTTATCGATCATTACTGTTCTTTTACTACTTTTTCGTTCATTAGAAGGAAGTTATAACCAACTGTGATCAATACGGTGATTGTAAATTAGTGTGGGATAAGGACTATTTTTTTATTGCGATGAATGGCGAGACGACCATGCCATTCACCTGGTGGTAAGCGATAGTAAAACCAAACAACGCCATGAATTACAAAACAATGCTTGGTATTCCACTGCGCTCGCCATCCTGAGACATAAGACATTAAGTCTCATTATGTCCAGTAGTTACTCTGGCTACAATGTCCTTCAAACCGGATCATAACAGTGCATTTACACACTGCTGTTTGGCGGAAGATATAGGCGGCCTCTCACATATGAGAGATCTACCACCAGTATCTTCAGAATCCATGGCATACACGTCTAAATATTCGGACTCATGAGAATCTTAACAATTACCGACTGCCACACACAATGTTTTATGTAAGTAATTACATATTCCTAGAAAAATATTTGGGTTCACCATCGATCTGAAGACTTCACGGCTCACAGCGTATAAAAAAAAACCAGCGAGGCGTCTGTAATTATTAATTTATTCAAAAATCGTTCCAGGAAAAATGCACGGAAGTATCGGAGCCCATTTAAATTACGTAAACAGAGATTAAAAGGACTGAAGGCGAAGACAATCTAAATAGAGAGGAGCATTTACCGAGAGCTGCTCGTCTAGAACGCAAGTCTTTGAACATTTTTATGTCAGGTCACGTTCGCACAAGCTTAATGGTACTCCATTAGAACGGCTTCAGGCAAACAAGCGGTTATTCTTGCGAATATATAATTTTTAATAGTTTACACATTAACTGATTCAGATCACGTCGACGCTTTATTTCCTAGATGGAAATGAGGAATCTACATTCGTGATCATGGAACTAATCGAACACTTTGTAGGAGCACTGCAGAAGAATTATGCGAAATTAGAAACCGTCTTTCATCTTATATTGCAGAAGGAACTTTGTTTTCATTTACATTTCAGCGTGGATACGATACTGTATCAGGTTTTCAATAAAATCCACATTATTTATTGTATTTTTATTGCCTCATAGGCAGATGTGCAAGAGGTTCGTCTGGTAGTAAGCGGAGTTTTTGCTCACCATGTAGTGAATGCTTTTAAAGTCTCATATAAAGAAGGATACAGGTAAAATTCTTCTTCGTTATTTAATCGATTTGATTCTGGATACCCAATAATAAAATACCCCTTTTCTTCCGTTTCTTGCTTCGTACGTTTTCAAGTATTACCGGTGTTTTTTTTAAATGTTAATACGAAGAACTATATTTTAAAGTATCAATTAAGGAATATCAAATGTATCAGAATTCTTTATAATATTATTTGAGTAATTTTAAGCCATATTTACAAAAGATACAACAAGGGATACTAAAGAAAAACTCGAGTATTTCTTTCACTTTTCACATTATTTTACAACACACAGAGGCATTATAAATACATATAAAGTCCCTTCTTACGTAGTCGCATTCAGCTCGTTCCATGCTCTTATTGCCTATTCGTACAGCCTGGGACATAATGTAACAAGCGGGCCGGGCTGGGAAATCCACCGCTAGGCACACTACGTAATAAAAGAAGGTTGCATTGAAAGTGTATCTAAATAAAATATTATAAATTGAGTTGGGGATACAACGAGTGTGCTCTCACGAGAACAAAACCTGGTTAATATTATTGCTACAAAACCTGGATTTCATTTGTAGTTATTTAACGTAATATAAATAGCCAATAACTAAGCAAACAATAGAGCTATTATTTATGCAGTACTTGAAAGTGTTTTGGCATGTCCAAATTCCTCTCTACAGTACACTATTTTTTCAACCATTTAAATAAATAAATACACCCAACAGTCACATACATACATACATTTGGACTCAAAGTTACTGCAGCGAATGAAAACGTGTTCAATGAAAAATATTTGCTGGAGGTGGGATTTTCATAGATGTATAACACAGTGTATAATACTCAATATATTGGCTCACGTAACTTTATCACGTCTCGAGGTCACATGGAGAACATCCGGTTCAAATCAGGCCGGAATAATAGTTGACTGACCAGAAATAATGATCCATTCGGCCTTTTTGTGCCTAAGAAAATTACACAGTTATCCATATTTAATTAAATTCCTTTTTTTCTTATTTTCTACTTTGTTTTTTATTTACAATTACCATCCATTGTGTGGTGTATTGATATTAAAGAAACATTTTAAAATATTATTTCTATCTATGTGATTTTGAATCTTTGCAATAAATATACAAACATTGTGCTCAGTACCTCCCCAACTTAGCGCAGAGCCGCGTATCGCGTTTCGATATTTTTTATTAACCTTAAGAAGTTTCCTGCTACCTACGGTGCATCGCATCGTTGATAAGGGAAACCCTGCTTCTTATTACATTAACTTGCTTTACTTGAATTATAAATGTTTATATGGCAGTTTAATTACTAAGTCTTTTCTAAAGTTATTGCGTATTTCTTTTAAGCTTGCCATCTTGGATAGAACTAATTTTATGGACATTTTTTAGTTGTTCATTGCAAGCAAGTATAAGCAAGTTAATACGGGTTATTCAAGATAGTTATTACATACATACATAAACGCCACGCCTGTATCCCCTAGCGGTAGGCAGAGACTATGGATCTTCACTTTGCTCGATCTTGACATACTACTTTCGCTTGTTCTACTTTCATCAATCTCTTCATGAATTCTCGTCGGTTCAGGTTACTTTTAACCTGGCCCTAGTTATTATAATTTTAAACATAATATGATGCTAATTACGAAGAAAGTGTATTTTGCCGGAAGGTCTTCCGATTAATTTCAGGTTTCCCCTGTATATTAAGTAAATATTGTTTGTCTTCAGATATGCTAATAATTTATATTTGCAAAACTAGTCATAACAAGCACGTCTTCACGTAACTATGTTTTGTGTCACTATCAAAACCTTTAAGGCACTTTTCTATTCAACAAAATGTCCTTGTAGCGATCGAATTTCCTTTCACAATACTTAGTGCTAGGTCAAGTCTCATACATACATACGTACACTCACGCCTTTATCCCAGAACGGGTGGTAGGCAGAGGCGTCACCAGGACACCCACATTTCGCCTTGTATGGAACGTCCCATGATGTGATAGGGGGCGAGCCTATCGCCATATCGGGCACAAATTCCTGACTCCGGGCTGATAATGAATAGAAAAACCCAATATCACATTGCCCGACCCGGGATTTGAATCTCAGCTTTGCAGTCGTACCGTAATACAACTGCGCCACGGAGGCTGTCAAGGTGACTGAAAGGACTGGCTGAAAATCTAAGTTATACAAAAATATTTTGTTTAAACTCTTCTTATAGTCTTTAATATAGCTTCTTATAGTTTCTGATACACGAGAAAATACTAGCAGGCTAGCGTTAGTTTAGGTATATGTCTATAAATTTATTTGAAAGTCTACCACCTCGATATTTAGGTTAGGAAGCTGTGTATCGGTGTATTATAGGCGCGGATGAAATCTGTAGCGAGGCACGTGTCGGCAATAGTCGCGCTGCGGCACCGATACCTGACGCTGGAATTCCATTCACGCATTCAGAGGTCTAGGAGTTAGGCGGAGTCATATTAATTGGATATGGCCTATTAATGACAACAAAGGATTAGTACTATACTAGTACAAACGTAAGGTGGTATATTTTAGTGGATTTAATGTTAAATTATTAACCTCTTAATGGTTTATTAGAAAAAAAAAAACAATGCTTAATACAAATTTGTCATACAATTAGGTCGTATGATAATGTAACGTCTCCCTTTATTGACCCTTAAAGAACAAGGGACGATCCCGTATTTTGCAAAAAAAATATTCATTATATTTAATTCATATTATGTAAACATGTAAATTGTTATGTTTTCCACTTGAAACTTAATTACCAACCATTATATTAATAATACTCCCCTTACATCTGACCACTCCAAAGACTTCACCAAGCAGTGTATTACTCACTACTCCGCCTTTTAATTCTATTACATCAAGCTGCACAAAACATCCCAGGCTCTCCGCCAACACCGAACGGTTGGCGGCATCGCTTTGGGATTAATATTGCAGGGGCGGCCGCAGGTGCGCGCCACGCCAAATTGAAAATTACTCCAACGACACATTCGCATTTGGCCGGGTTACAACTGGCAATGTGCAGCCACAATTACAGGCCGTGATTGCATCTTACAGGGGCGACTTGCAATTTTACAAGGCCTGACTTGACTTGGTCTTGACTTGCAAGATGCAATGTAATTGCTAATGTGCACTGTTCAACCACAAAAACCTCCGAGAATGAGTGAGCTTATGTTCTATAGATCTATGATTTGTAATTCTCGTCTTATTTTGCAATAATTTTAAATCGTGAGGTAAGGAAACTTTTGATCTGGAATTTTGTATTGGGAATAAATATTGCACAAAGCAATATATTTACTGGAAGGATTGACAAAGACGCACAACATTAATGAAATTATAAGCCAAAACCTCCTGCCCCAATCATAAAAATGTTTCGTCGTCATGTGTAATAAGATATATTTGAGAGCATCTATGGGATCCTAGGTTATAATAAGTTAAGTAAGATAAGTTCTGTCCAATAACAACTTCACTTTCCATGCTATTATAAAGGTAACAAACTTCTAACAAAAGTACAGGGTTTTTTTTTAATTATCAATAACGTAAAATATATTTAATATTTACAAATATATACAAATAATACATTTAGCTATATTACCCGATCTATAATTGTTATACTCCAATTTTTGTTTATAGTTTTTTTTTTTCTTAGGACAGGCAATCAGGCGTTTACCCTTATTATTAAGTCCATTTTATCACGCTTGTCCATTTATATAGTTAAATCTGCTGATGATTTTCTGTGTGTTTTTATCTTCTACTGGAATAACTGATACAATCCCCTTCTTTGCCGAAGACTTGCCAATATGCTCAGCTTCCTTCACAGTGTCTGGTAATGAGTCATTTGCTGTGTCAGGTACTAAGAATGTGACAGCACCAGCTATTAATGCTGTGGCTCCGAAAATTATTGCAGGCAACCCAGTCCAATAGACCATCTGAAAAAAAAACATGATATATGAAACAGCACAAGATATTTTGAAGAGGTCGACATAATTGAGTCAAACGAGATAGTAATCATCAACATCATCATCAGCCCATTGCATTACACTGAAATGAAATGAAATGAAATGAAATGAAATTCGTTTATTGAAATGAAATTCGTTTATTGGTCACGTAGGCAATTAAATAGCTCTTATGACAAGTCAATACACATAGTACTTATTTTCTATTTACAAGATATTCGTTGTAATTTTTATATTAATTTTATTATATTAAGTATTATATTACTTATTAGTATTTTATGGTAATTTTTTTTCCCTTAGGAAATACATTATTTACGATAATCGATGTCTAAGTGGACCATAAGTATTAAATTAAAGCGGTGCGTAGCGGTTTAATGTTACCACCGGATCTAACGCGGCCCTGGCTGAGAAGACCCGGCGAAACAAACTCAGTGGGCTTCCATTACCACTGGAAACTACGCGACGCGACCCAATTCTGAGTATATCCAGCGAATAGTACTCAGTGGGCTTGTTTTGGGTCCAATTGATTAAATAACGACCATGAGTATTTCCGAAAACGTCCCGTAATTTTAGGCTTACTGCCGGATCCAACGCGACCCGACTGAGAAGACCCGGCGAACAAACTCAGCGGGCTTAACTTTACCACTGGATACTACGCGGCGCGACCCAGTTCTGAGCAGATCCAGCGAGTCAAACTCAGTGGGCTTGGTTTTGGTCAAATTACTGAAATAAATATTTGTGACTTGTCTTACAAAGCTTGCCTTGCTTATTTTTATTATTATTTATTTTTCTCGATCGGTCGTCATATAATTTAAATAGGTATTTTATTTATTCATTATTTAATTTTATTTATTTTATTTTATAAACTTGTTGATTAATTAATTTGTCTCATTTTGATTAGTTTTTATTTTACAATTAATTATTTTATATATTTTAGTTATTTTAAAATGAGAATGTAATAAGTGAATACCTCAGTGCTCCAGGAGGTCGCAAAGTGCAAGAAAACACCTAATGCCAGGCTTCCTTATCCTCAATATATTGTTTAATACTATAATAGCCCCTAGTCATAAGTATGCTTTTAATATGTGTCTTAAATAATTTGTCCGGCAGATGCGTTATCGAATTGGGAAGTTTATTATAAAATTTTATACAGTTACCCGCGAAAGATTTTTTAGACTTTTCTAATCTAAAGGAGGGTATAGCTAATTTATTTTTATTTCTCGTATTAATACTGTGGGTGTCACTAACCTTGAAAAACCTATTGATATTTTTACGAACGTGCATTATATTCTGAAATATATATTCAGATGGCACGGTTAGTATATTACTTTCCTTAAAAACAGATCGTAAAGAATCGCGACTACCAAGATCGTAAATAGCGCGGACTGCCCTTTTTTGTAAAATAAATATGGACTCAATATCAGCAGCCGATCCCCACAGTAGAATACCATAGGACATTATACTGTGAAAGTATGCAAAATATACCAACCTAGCCGTTGCAACGTCAGTAAGTTTTCTTATCTTTCGGACAGCGAAGGCTGCAGTACTAAGTTTACCTGATAATCTCTCTATTTGAGGACCCCATTGCAACTTCTTATCTAAAGTAATCCCTAAAAAAATTGTAGAACTAACTAAATCTAGTGTTTCTGAATTTAGCTCTATACGCGAGTTTACGCTTGCCACATTTGGTAATGCAAAGCGAATACATTTAGTCTTTCCAGCATTTAAAAGCAGATTGTTAGCTGAAAACCAATTCGATATTAAATTCAGAATATTGTTCGGAGTATCAAGATTTTTGTCTTTCCGGCTGACCTTAAATATAATCGATGTGTCGTCAGCAAATAAAACTATGTCTGACCATTTCTGTACCATGTAAGGAAGGTCATTTATGTATACTAGGAACAAAAAGGGACCCAAAATGGAACCCTGAGGAACCCCAATTTTAACTTTTGATCCTACCGAATTGATCCCGTTCAAAGAAACCTTATGTTCACGACCCGATAAATAAGACATTACGAGATCAAGCGACGTACCACTGACGCCGTAGTAACGTAACTTCATAATAAGTGTTTGGTGGTCAACACAGTCGAATGCCTTAGAGAGATCACAAAATACTCCCAGAGCATCTTGAGATGCCTCCCAGGCCTCTAGGATCGATGTGATTAAAGACGTCCCAGCATCTTGAGTTGAGCGACCCTTTGTGAAACCAAATTGATTCTTATGTAATATCTTATGTTTGTCAAAATGTGCTAGCATTTGATTAAGCATAATTTTCTCGAAAATTTTGCTAAGAGCTGGTAGTATAGAAACGGGTCTAAAATTCGACGGATTATTTGAACAACCTGACTTAAAAATGGGCACAACTTTACTAATTTTCATTAGGTTGGGAAAAACACCGGCACTTATGCAGGAATTGAAAATAGAAGCCAATATCGGAGCAATACCAACAATAATAGCCTCTATAGCTTTAACAGACAGTCCCCATATATCTTCTGTAGTCTTCATTTTGAGTTGATTGAAAGCTTTTATTATTTGATAACTGGTTACTGTTTCAAAATCAAAACTAGCCATATTTTCAAAGACATTTTCCTTTAAAAAAGATTCTGCTAAATCTGCTGATGATTCTAAATTTTTAGTCAATTCTAATGGTATATTAGTGAAAAAATTATCAAAATAATTGGCAATAATAAGTTTATCTGAAACTAGGTCATCATTAATGCGGAGGGCAATTTTGTTGTCAAATTTTCTATTTTTTCCAGTTTCAGTATTAATAATTTGCCAGGTTGTTTTTATTTTATTGTCGGACAATCTAAGCTTTTCACTTATATGATTTGATTTAGCCTGCCTGCAAACTTTTTTAAATATTTTTGAATATGTGCTCACATAGTTTTTGAAATTGACATCAGGTGTATAGGACCTTTTGTCATACAACTCATACAATATTTCCCTACTACGTTTAATGCCTGTGGTCGCCCAGGCACAAAATTTTATTTTATCGTTAATTTTAACAGTTTTCGTAGTACATATTTGGTTAAACTCTTTGCATATAATATTAAATAATGAGGAGTACATATCGCTTGGACTGACATCAAGTGTTAAATTCCCTATTTTTGATTGAATACTATTGTTAAATTTCCCTAGGATGTTCTTTGATAACGGCCTATATGTTATTAATCTTTCGGTTTTATTTACAACATGATTTAATTTTACTAACTGGCATTTATGGTCAGATCTAACACCTATCTTAACACATTTTTCAAGAACTTCGAAGTTAGTTATAATGTTGTCAATACAAGTCGAAGTTTCAGGCGTTATTCTAGTAGGCTCCAAAAACAAACAAGTAAGATTAAATGAGCCAAATAAAGACACAAACTTACATTTATCAACCGAATCAACCAATAAATTTATATTAAAATCCCCACAGACTAAAACATTTTTATTATGTTCAATTTTATTTAAAATATCCTCCATTATTGACAAGAAAGCCGTAATGTTTGATGAAGGTGGTCTATAGACACATAATATGACATATAAATTTGTTTCTGCACATGCGACCTCACACACTCGTTCAACAGAGAGGCAGGAGATGTCTTTTCTTTCCCTACATGTGATATGATATGACACTGCTGGACATAGGCCTCTCCCAAGGTACGCCACAGATAGTAATAACTATGTATTATTTGATTTTATTTGAAGTTTTTTATTGCAAGTAAATAAAATAGTTTTGGAGAAATCTGTTGACAAATCTATATCCGCTTAGTTTTTGTCCCAGCATTCAGGGGTCTCATTCTACGTTCTGTCAGTAAAAATGCAGATTTAAAGACGGATCAATTTTCAGTGGATTAGTAGCCGTCCAATAGTTCTAAGACATTTATAGAATTTCCAATGCATTTCAACGATTTCTTCTATTACGTAACGTCAACTGAGTAACTAAAAGCGTTCATTCTCTACCCGGAATTGGAGTCTATATAGAGTTTAACTTACGTCATTCTGAGTAGTCTCTTTTCTAATAAAACAACCTCTTTCTGAACTTCTTTCTGGCTTTTACTGAACAACCAAAAAAAAAAAAATCCAAAGAGCCAAACTCTACTAAACAAAAACAAATAAAGGGTATATCAAGACCGCGACTGAAAACGAAGCCAGGTGGTGTTATTAGTAACTTCAGATACAATGCAACTAAAAATTAAGCAAAAATATATTTTTTAAATTTTTTCTTTATTTATTTATAGACACACCATCGATTCATTACATGAACATACATAGGAGAGATTCACAACATGAGGTACTTATTATAGGTGATTACTGATCGTCGTTTCTGGTTGATAAATACATGACTTTACTAAAATAATAATGTACACCTTTTTGTTTTTAAAGACGCAATGGTAGGCAAGGGTTTAAACTACTATTTTCGCAAAAACTAGGTTTTTACCACCCAAACATGATGAAATATAAAAAATTGCAAAAAAAATGTGATGTTTTTTGCGTATTTTTTAGTTACATTGTGTCTGTAACTACTAAAACTACCACCTGGCTTCGTTTTCGGTCACAGTCTTGATATACCCGGTATAACCAAGCTGATATTCGAAAATAAAATAATAAGAACCTTACCAATAAAGGAGTCTGCGGTGCCAGTATAGATCCTATCCTCCCCAGAGACGAGCAAAGCGCATGCATAGAGTTTCTAGTGTATGTCGGAAATAATTCAGATGTGTACATATAAGTGATGTTGAAATAAAGCGACGACATCAGTTTCCCAGCCATGTACACCAGGATGGATAGCCAGGGGAGATCTGTAAGAGAAATGGACGGTTTGGCTCACACGCAATGCATTCTGTTAATGCTCGAGTAAGACATCGATATATGTCTGGAAGGAAATGTCTACGAAGGAAACACGAGTTTTGAGATGCAACACGATTGGTATTAATTAGTCAAAGTTACTTAGCACGGATTTAGCACGGATATATCAAATTTTGGGCGTCAGCTTTGCAGGCTTGATTCCTGATTGGAACAATATTAACTTGTCTTGTATTTTATTGTATAGTCTATGTGTTTTTGTATAAAATGTTATTGACTTTCTCAACACGTATGAGATCATAGTGTAGGTAACATTTAAACAATTTAGTTTTATTTAAATGTAGTCAATTCTCTTTACTTGAAATGCTCTTAAAACTAAACACTAATTACTTCGAAAATTACATTACTTTTAACAACGCAAATAAAATGCAAAGGCATAAACGATATAATGAAAATTAACAACGTAATATAGTAATATTTTTAACTTTTAATCCCGGGCAAGTAATGATCTCTGGTTTAACTTACAAATTGTGAATTATAATGATCATATATTTTTGATATTTCAATACTTACTCGATGGTAGAAATGGTTGGATTATACACAGCACTGCTCCAATAATAAACGTTGCTATTAAAGGATTTCTCCTCTTGAAATGAATCAAAACGTACATTATAATAAAGCTGCCTGGTAATTCTATTAGGCATAACAGAGCGTAATTAATGTACTTATTCCCCTGTAATGAAACAGAGTTGATCATCATTCCGTAATTGACGAACGTGGATGTAGTCCACCATACTATGCAAATCAGGCATCTTTTCAACAATGTTTTTGATTTAAACGTTATTTTGAGTAGATTGATAAAGTCTACTCCTTTATCTTCTTCGTAGTATAAGTTATCGAGAACACCTTTGTCGATCTGTAGTTTATTTTTATCTGCTGCCTTCTGTAGGATATTGACTGCTTCTTCTTTCTTTCCTTTAGTTAGAAGCCATCTTGGGCTTTCGTCTACAGCGTAGATGTATAGGAAGAACAGTAAGGCAGGTGCGTAGATAGCTCTTAAGAAGTTCCTCCAGTAAGGCACTCCCCAGGCGACGAACGGGAGTACTGTGCCTCCGAAAGAGTATCCTAAACCGCATAGAATGTAGTACGGCACTCGTTTCTTCGTCGCTACAATTTCTATATCTGAAAAAGTCAATGATGTTCTGTACTGATTTGTATAATTAATAATACTGTATTTCGTTTTTTAGTCTGATTAGTCTATACGGGCTGTGAACTGTGTCATTAGTTCAAATCCCAGGTCGGGCAAATCTCAGCAAATATTTTATACTAATTCCTGATCGGCTCGTTCCTCTAATTTAGTAATGAAATAGCAAGAAATCAAACAGCTCATTATAATAATTTAGTAACCGAGAAACTCATATAAAGTGAATTGGCTGACCAATGATTTGAACGTGGGAACCCAAAGTTTATAGTCCACACATGCTACCACTGTCTGTGCATAACAATGTCAGATCAGACAACGATTTGATTCTCATTTAAAATTACTTACTAAGTATATATACAGGAGAGCATATATCTCCAATCGCAGACTCCCAGAACTCGAGCACTATATACAACCAGTACCACGGAGAGAAGCTCTTAGCGAGGCCGAACACACCGCCCAGCACCCCCGTCATCACTATCGCCTTTTTCCTTCCTAACCTTCGAAAAACAAAAGTGAGCATCAACACAAAATCCCATTTAATATGAATAAATACACCCAAGAGTCGCATACATAGTATTGATCTCACATTAAGATTGAGCATTGTGTCGAGGGTATCAGAAACTACACGAGAATTTTCAGTCTCACGAACACCAAACGAGCGTATTCCCACCTTGAAGGCCGGTAATGCATCTCCATGCCCTATGGTATTGCAGATATTCATGGTCGTCAGTGATCACTTACCATCAGGTGAAACTTATGCTCATTTGCTCTCTATAATTAAAAAAAAAACCCAGACTCGAAATAAATATTTTTGTATCACAAACATTTGTCTCGGTGCGGGGATCGAATCCGCAGCCTCTCGTCTTACAGCCGGCGTCTAACCATCGGCGCCACAGCGGCTGACATTAAATTAAGATTGTGTTTTAAATTAAATATCAATTAAAAATACAAATATAATATCTTAATTACCTTTTATAAAACATGATATCAACTAAGTTGCTCTGGAGTAGTATATTATATTATAGGTAGGTTAAACCCCTTTCCAATGAACGAGGTACTAGTGGACTATTGAAACAGTTAACATTTTGAAGGCTTAATTGTATATACTTTTACTTAATTAGAGTCGAGATGTGACCACTATACATAAAAGGTATCAAACTGATCATAATGACCCATTCAAGTGTTTCGTATGTTAAGATTATACTCGTATTATGTGTATCCCGCATGAGGCAGCGCGACATAATTATATCGAACGACAAGAAGTGGCTATCGCTAGGGGCTGGTTATTCACTAATTACCATGAGGTGTGGTATACACACTGCCTCGGTGGCGTAGTTGTATTACGGTATGGTTACATACCTGAGGTCTCGCGTTCGAGTCCCGGGTCGGGGAAAGTGATATTGGATTTTTCTATTCATTATCAGCCCGGAGTCATGAATTTGTGCCCGATATGTCGATAGGTTCGCCCCCTATCACATCGTGCGACGGAACATACAAGGCGAAATGTGGGTGTCCTGGTGGCGCCTTTGCCTACCCCTTCGGCGATAACGGCGTGAGTTTATGTATGTATGTGGTATACACATTATCATTTTAGTTAAAAATATGACACTAGTAGCACGTACGAGTACATGACTAAATAGTTGTGAATACTAAAATTAAATCATCATTTTCCGTGCATAAAACCGCGCTATATTGTAAGGTTATTGTTTATCGACTATAAAACGCCGCTCTACTTTGTAGCTTCCAGTATATTTATTTTTATGGTCACGTCCCAGCAATTACTTTACTCCACGTGTTCTAATACAAGATTATTGTACTTAATACATTGTTTTATATTATTGTCACAACGATTTGAGATGAGTACATATTTGCATTTTTTTTACATTGTAAACGCTACGTTAGGAAATTCGTATGTGTACGGTTGAGATACCATGGTTGATAAGCCATAGTGATTTACGCAAATGTATCGATTTCAAGGTCACCCTGTGTACATCCGATTTCTACAATACGTCCTGCCAACGAACGAACACTTGATGGTGATTCATCACTGCCGGCCATGAACATTCACCACGCTTGGATCATGAAGGTTTTGCCGGACTATTAAGTGGGGAAGGGAGCGGAGGGTAAAAGGATAGGAAGTGGAAAGAGTATTGGGCAAAAGATGTTGAACATCCTGTTACAATTGTGTTGAGAATCGATAATTATCTGTCTTCGGTATATTACTCTATCTAGATACCTCTACCTTTACCATCGGATGCATTGAAATCATATTCTAAAAACTGTGTAATATTTAGGTTTACTACAAACCTCCCTGTCTTAATTTAAATAACTAATACCTAGCATACCAGATTTTTTACTAACCTTAACGTCATTGATTCATATTCTTGTAAAACTGTTAAAAATTGTACACTTAGCGTAATATTTTTAGAGGTAATAGTGTGGTATTACTATTATCAGTGTAATGATTGTGGAGAACTAATAAATAAAAAAAAACTTAGTCGTGTCAGTATACAGATGTAGCCCCCAATGATGATTACCGAATAATAGACGATCAAATTGTTTATAAAACCGTAGTGTGTGTTATTGTGGAACGCTTATAGTCTACCATTGTTCGCGAAATATTATTATAACATCGTTGTGTACAAAACCGTCAGCAATTCCGGTAAATTCGATCAAGTTTACCGGAACGGTATAGTTTTCTACCATACCATCAAATATTCTGAGGGCTTTTCCTACCTCCTGTACGTATATATGTAGCTTCTCCAGCAGTAACTTCTTATGAGTTTAAGTGCGTGGAGCCAATCTATCCACCGTATCTTAAAGTCTTCCACACTTTGTACAACTTTACAAATGTTTGTATCAAACAAATTTGTTCCCGTTCTGGGTGTTTGTGCGACCGAAAAGTCTCTCGTAGTTTTTGATACCCACGACACAAGACTCGATCTTAGTATGGGGTAAGGACTATGTAAGTGACTGTTGGGTGTATTTATTATTATATATTTATTCGCCAAAATCAGTTCGTACCTGTCTTGGCCCAATAGTCAAGCAATACTTAAAATATAAATATACAGGGTATATCAAGACTGCGACCGAAAACGAAGCCAGGTGGTAGTATTAGTGACTTCAGAAACAATGCAACTAAACATTTCGCAAAAAAAACTTACTGTCGTATTTGGGTGATTAGTACATAGTTTTCCTAAAATAATGATGTTTTCCTTTTTATTTTTTAAGACGCAATGGTACGTTAGGGTTTTAATTACTATTTTCGCAATAAATAGGTAAGTACTAACCAAACACAATGATTTTTAAAAAAATGCAAAAAAATCTGCCGCTTATTTTACGAATTTTTTTTTTGCATTGTGTCTGTAACCACTAAAATTACCACCCGGCTTCGTTTTAGGTCGCAGTCTTTATTATACCCGGTATAATTTGTTAGTAAATCAATTTTTATACCTGTCTGAAAGAGGTCCAACGATGAGAAGACCGAACATATACCCCAAGCTGTGTATGGTGCCGACCAGCGTCCGCTTCCATTCTTCACACGCTATCTGAAACTGAATATTAACTTGTTTCATTAACCTAACCCCAGAATAATTTATATAGCAAAACCTGTTTCAAACACGCATCTGGTAGGAAAATTCAGTAAAAAATAATAATATCTAAAGTTATTGTTACTTTGAAGTTTGTTTCCCTCAATTAGTCATTCTTGTAACTCCGAATGAATAGCCAATGATGCCACTACTTATGACTAGTATTATAGTGCGCTAGCTTATTTCTACCTTATTGATGTTTTTGGCTTTTGGGCTTCTTGATATGCTTCGCAAAAATTTTAGTAAGTAAATTCATATTATCATTTTTTTCAAACCAAAAAACTCTATTGACTATTTACCTATACTAAATACCACTACTTTATCAGTCCATGAACACTAGACTACTTAACAATTGGCAGTTACATAGAAAGGGGTTAGGCTATATATAGTTCTGGTCGCCACCAAGGATATTTAAATTAGTGATTGCCCCAGTCTATGATAAATGTAAACCCACTCCTGAAATCCATAGCTTCAAAGAGATTGATGATGCATTCCGTCTATTGTTCCCAGAATATCACAAGCCGCATGAAGCACAACAGCATTATTTATGAAGGATCAAATTCACTCAATGAGGATTAGGGCTGCGCAAGGGATGGTTACTTGGGGAGGCCTACGTCCAGCAGTGGATAGCGATAGGCCGAATATACAAATTGACTCAAATATACAGACGGTGCTAACATAATTGTCGTCAAGACGATTAGAATATAATAAATAATATCAACCATTAGAAAAATTAAACAAATACTGCGAAATAAAAATAATTAATGTTCTGTGATGTAAAATGCACGTTAGTTCATTCTTTATCAATAGGACAATTAACGTTACCACTTCAAATGAATTGGCACAATTTGAAAAAGAAATAGAAAAAACAACTGATAAAGCAGAATAGAAAATTATAAATGAGGTTACAATACTAAACCAGTAATTATCATCGTGAATTAACTCAGAAACCAAATAAAATACTTATTTTTAAAATAATGCTATACAAATAATATGTTTACATTTTAATATTACTAAATATACTAAAAAATATTACATCATGAAAGTCTTATCGAACTCAATAAGGCAATGATAATAAATTATGTATGATCAGGATTTAATAAATTACTTACTTAGTTTATTTTTGTCCCGTAATCGGATTAAAGTATTTGTTTAATAAGGAGTTTTAATTTAAGAAGTGAGTCGAAAACTATACATATTATAGAATGAATATACCTACTTCAGCCACGAAACTGTCAGGATTTTCGTAAATCCATTCAGTGCACTGGACGAGATCATCATTGATGCATGTGTTGTTCCCGAAACTTTCATTTGCACATCTGAAAATAATAATAACATCATACAGTATGTTTTTCTCTAGAGGAGTCCCGTGCGTGGCAGTAGGGGATTTGATAATAAAATAATCTGATACAGTATAATATAATCTACTTTACAGCCTCCGTGCGCAGTTGGTAAGACGCCGGCTGTGAAACGAAAGACCGCGGGTCCGATCTCCGCACCGAGACAAATGTTTGTGTGAACCATAAGTATTTGTTTCGTGAGTATTTGTGAGACTAAAAAGTCTCTCATAGTTCCTGATACCCACGACGCTAAACTCGACTGGGTCATGACTATGTACGTGACTGTCGGGTGTATTTATTGGGAGTATTTATTTACTTTTGCTAGTTCTGGTCACAAGCTTGGGTCCTTGGATACTCCTAATATATGTCTCGGGCCATGACCTTGTAGGCCGAAAAACATCTTGTAGGTAAAAATATCTCACTGAACCCATTTTGCCGTGTTCAGTATGAAAAGGTAATGAAAAACTATTAAAATACCATTGCAAAGTGACACTGCCATCCCAATTTAGAACAGAGTAGCGATGTATAATCAGGAAATAGATTGTAATGCAGGACATAATAGCATCTCATTCAAAGGACAGGAAATAACCTCTAAACACTGCGGAAAATGACGATATTGTTACGTGACTTTGTTAGTAAACCAATATATTATTTTTTAGGAGTAATCGCTAGCGTTCAATGTGAAGTAAAAGATGTTAAAATAAAGGAATCTAAAATATGTAAATATCAAATATGTAATTTGGTTTTTCATTAAAGGCTTAAAATCTAAAATATAGGCATATATTAAAAAAAAACAAGATACAAAATTTGTAACAACGAAAATGGTTCTAAAATCTTACTCCACAAGTATGTAAATACGCGCATAAAAACACTCATAAAAATTCTTAAACTAAACAACATAATAGGTAAATAAAGTTTAATGTGGAATAGGCCTTTGAAATGTCTTTGGTATAACCTGTTTATGTTAAACTCTTATACACGCACTAAGCACATGGGTATAATAAAATATTATAATAAAATTAGCGTGACCCTGGACGTATTATAATCATCTACAGATGAGGTGAGAAATGTCACTTGTGTTGCTCGCAATTCGACCCTAGTATCAAATTAATAGTTCGAAGCATTATGTAGGCCCGCAAGTTTGCACGAGGTTCACAACAAGCTAACTTAACTCTGTTTGTTGCCTAGGTATTGTGTAAAAAGATTGAAAAAGCAAAAGAAATATTATTTTCCGGTTTGAAGGACATTGTAGCCAGGGTTACTACTGGATATAATGTGACTTAACATCTTATGTCTCAGGATGGCGAGCGCAGTTGACAACCATTGCTTTGTCATTCATAGAGTTGCATGGCTTTCCGCCTGTACTTGAGCGGTCGTATCGCTTACCATTAGGCGAATGGCATGCTCGTCCCGCCATACATTACAATAAAAAAGCAGCCTGTGGTTTTGGTATGCGCAACGAGCCTATAGCCTGCTCGTGCCGTATAATAATGCTTTTGGAATGCTGTTGGACTGCCACGATATTGTAGTGTGTCTTCAATGGTTACAAACGCTTGTGTTGATGGCTTTCATGCAATGCGTAAGAAAGCTGAAGCTGAAGTAAAGTATTTTATAATATAACCAAAATAGTTATAACTAGCTTAATTAATTATATCCCTAACATCCTATGGTATTTTTCATTTCACTCTCAACTTTTTGTAATTACATACTAAGTATATCCAGACTGTCATCGAAAACAAGGCTTTGTGGAAGTTTTAGTGACTTCCGACACAATGCAACTAAAAATTTTGCAAAAAAATCGATGATGTTTTTAATTTTTTTACCTATCGTCGTGTTTGAGTGATATAGGTTTTTGATAAAATAAAAATTGAAAGCCTTGCGCACCATGGCGTCTTTGAAAATAAAACGACCACAACCTCCCCGATGACTATTGCAATACAGTTCAGATATGTACTAGCGAATGATATTTTCCTCCATCGACACCTGTATAATAAAACCTGATAATTATATACGCAACGCAGACTGAACTCAAAACGCAACATACTTGCGTGGATCCTATTACGTATTTCTTCACCTCTATATACTATCGCTATCAAGACAAATTAGCATCCTACCAACACTAAAAACATGATTTCTGTACTATTGTTCGTTGACTCCAAACAAAGTTAAATTATTTCCAAAGATTCTTCATTTGGAAGCGTCACCGCTAATTTCTAATGGAGGTAGATATCAATTTGGGGTACTTATGAAGCCATAAATTTTAGTTAATCTTAAAAGTCAGAGTTGATAAACCAATTCAAATTATATGAGTTGAGGTTTCGAGTAATTCCAATTATATTGTAAAACTTTATTTATCAAACGTAATTATTGCACTGAAGATAATTTTGATTTTGATAAATACCAAGTTTTTTGTGTGGTGCTGTGGAGAATGAAACCTTTTTGATATGTTTTATGTATGTGTAATTGGAGTCGATTTTTTATTCTGTTCTAGATTTTGCTCGTCACAATTTTATTATTTTTATTTTTATTTCTTTAATCTTTAATATGCTATTTGACTAGTTACTGGAAACCATGCCATTATGAAGTAGGATCTATAGACCTTACAAATAAAGGTTATTTTTAATTATTATATCTATATCATTTAAAAATAAATTTACAAAATACACTGAATAATTACACTGTCAAAACGCTCTGTCGGGCAATATGGCGTCTAGTTTGTAAACATCCGGTCTATAGATTCGTTCACCTTTACTGCTATCTCCTTTCACAAATTGATCTTCCATAATAAATCATTTATAGTTTAATAGCACTGTTTACCTAATAACGTATTTAAGTAATTCCGTAAAAATCGCAAAAAAAAAACAAACAGACGTCACGATACAGCGAACACAGATACGAAATAGATAATAGTATAATAGTATATAACAATTAATAGATACGAAATAGATAATAGTATAATAGTATATAACAATAGATAATAGTATTCTCTGTCTAGTTATTATGGACGTGTGGCGTCCGAATGAGTTTTGTAAAAAAATTAAAATAATTTATCTCTCTTCACATCTTATTACATTGGACATGTTATTATTATTAATTCACGGGAATACATGTCAAATAATGCGTTTTAAAGGTATTTTTAATATTCTATTTGTAATTCAAATTTCATCCCATTATCTATGCCATTATCAATCCCATTCATTTCCTGTACGTGAGTAGTTCATACTAATGCGTGACGTCATAGCCAATCAAAATCGTTTACGATCACGTGGTGCGAACTCAAAATAAATTAAATTTTAATTGTGGTTTTTAGCCAAAATATATTATATTTTTAATGTATGATAGTGAAATTTGTTTTAAAATTAAATAATCTACATGGATGGAAACAAAAAAGTTAATATATTTTATAGAGTCAAATAGCCTATTGTATATTAAATCTTTAAACAACACGTGGAGTGAAGCCTCGTCGGCAGGCACACCCCACAGTGCAATAATGGAATAATAATGCAAGAAGTTTATCATTATTATTTCCTACGCTTTTAATTTTATTTTTCTAATTGTATTAGTTCAATTAATCCCCGCGAAATTAACAAATCCTACACTGAGGTCCTAATGTCAATTGATTGGCATTGGGTGTTTTATTTTTGGTAAAATACCAATGAAGAATTGAATAAGCAAAAAAAAAAATTCGTGCCTTTCATATATATATTTTTAATTTTATTATTTCTAGTTTTGAATAAGTTTACAATACTGCGAAGGTCAATGAGCGGCAGTCCCACTGCAGGGACCGGGCCTCTTAAACAATCGAGACTTCGATTGAGAGGTGTAAGCGGTACTCCGCCAATGAGGATTTACAAGACAATCCTATTTGCATATTACTTATAAATAATATACGCACAAAAACAGTAATTAATAAAAATAAATCTATAAAATTTTATTGTTGCCAAAAATCTCATCACTGGACGTCATTGAGCGTGTCCATGACATTCCTGGCAGATTACCGCGCATATAGCAGTTTTTTTTTTCTTATTTAGTACACTGCAGTTTTTTCCTCGTGGAAACGAGTACACGTCCGGTAAACAAGCAAATGACTCATCAGATAGTAACTCATTACTGTTGCCCCGAACATCCACAACTCTTGGAATGTATTGTATGCGGTGCAGACCTCATTAATGGGATGCAAATTGATCGGGGAGAAATAGGATATTGAGTCTCCGGCAATCTTTCTCACCGAGTTAAACACGACAGTAAAGGTCAATTCTCGTCCATTTTTGGAGAGATCAATTTACCACCCTGATGAACCCAGCTCTTTCCTACCGGGGTCGCAGGTAACCAAAGTACGGCTCTACCATTTAAAAAATATTTATCTACTTTTAAAGAATACAATCCCCATTAAAATTTTCAATTACAGTTACAACGTCAAATATTGAATTTAGAATAAAGTATTCGGAACGCATAAAACAGTTTTCCCGATCAGGAAATCCAGTGGCGAACTTTACAGCTCAAAGCGGTTGCTACTAAACGGTCTTAACAACTGCCACTACAAAGTAGTGTGAACGATTGACCAAGTAGCGTCTTTGTATACACTTAAACCGATCCTCAATTATGGACCTATGTAATATCCTATTGCTCGAAGTAATTGACTATTGTTACCTTACCATGACTATCAATTTAGCGATGGGAAATACATAATGCTGTATCCGACAGCCTCCGTGGCGCAGTTGGTTAAACCCGGCTGTGAAACGGGTGGCCGTGGGTTCCATAACCGCATCGAGAAAATTTGGTCCACCGGTATTTGTTTCGGCTGTGGGCGTTGTGAGGCCGAAAATTCTGGCGCAGTATCAATCAGCTTCTGATTTCCACGTCACGAGACTTATATCTCGGAGTCATGATGTGTGTGACTGTTGGACGCATTTATTTATTATAAAATGGGTTTAATAAACTTTAAAACATGCATATCTGCCGCAACACGTATCTTTTAGTTTCAACATAAGTCATTGAACCGAAATGCAGGCAGTTATTATGCCATAACCGTGTCGAATGGGATAAAATATTGTTTGCCGCTAACCAATATTACAGTGTCTGTATAATAAATATTTAATAATTATTGCATTGAATGGCGAGACGAGCATGTCGCCTGATGGTAAGCGATACGACCGCTAATGGACGGTAGCAAAACCAAACAACACCATGAATTACAAACCAATGCTTGGCATTCCACTGCGCTCGCCAACTTGAGACATCGTTAAGTGTCGTTATGTCCAGTAGTTACTGTGGCTACAATGTCCTTCAAACCGGAACACAACAGTGCATTTACACTGCTGTTTGGCGGGAGAAATAGACATTGCAGTGGCACTTACTACCTGGGCTGCCTCTCACATATGAGAGAACTATATTGTAAAAATTGTGAGAAGTATGAAAATCTAATGTCATAAAGAGTTGTTCAGGCCTGCATAATAATCCTAGTATTAAATAATCCTACTCGTATAATCGTCTTCATTCATTGCATAGAATGAAATTATAGTCGTAATAATTCAAATTCATAAAAACACAAAAAAGTTATCGAAAAAATTGAACTACGAATACTTAAATATATTCATAATTAATAATGAAAATAATGAAGTCTTAAATGTGTACAACTGTTATTCATATTTGATTATTAGTGTCCATTCTGATTTAATACATCTCAATGCATAAATAAAATGATGATCATCAAACGAATACATCAATAATTTTACACAAAAAGCCATCCTACCATCGAGGTTAGGTTTGTGTCAAATACATTAATTTTCTAGAATTGCTATAATGCACAAACGAAATCTATCAAGTAATAGCTTTAATGAATAATAATAATGAGCTATTAATAAAATCGTGATTGTAATAGCTCGTTATCTTATGTCGGATGATTGTTTAAATATCAACGTTTATGGGTTGTAAACCGTAAGTTTCTAGGTTCAATTCCCAGGTTAAGAACTTTCATGCGAGTTGTCTAGAATTATAATTTGTCCCTAGGATGACGATAAGCAATTGGGTAAGTCATTACCATCCATAAGAACCCATGACATTTGTAGGTTATAGATACTGAATGCCATTGAAAATGAATGATAGAGATCGGGCTCTCTCTTTTTGAATATACTCGTACATTTATGAAGGAAGATAAGTGTGGTTAGATCGCAGCAAACTCATTTATAAATAAATAATAAATAAATACACCCAACAGTCACATACATAGTCCTGACCCCACTCTAAGATCGAGTCTTGTGTCGTGGGTATCAGAAACTACGAGAGACTTTTCGGTCTCACAAACACTCAGACCCGAAACAAATATTTGTGGATCACACAAACATTTGTCTCGGTGCGGGGAAGTGGCCTTTCGTTTCACAGGCAGCGTCCAACTAACTGCGCCACGGAGGCTGTCCAAAATTTACTTAATAAAACGTAAAAGCAACTCGGTTGCATTACGTGGGTTTTTTTAACAATACAGTTTACAGTGCACAGAATTAGACAGCCTCGGTGGCGCAATTGTACTACGATACTATTAAAACGCTGAGGTCTCGGGTCCGAATCCCGGGTCGGACGAAGTGATATTGGATTTTTCTATCCATGATCAGCCCCGAGTCAGGAATTTGTGTTCGAAATGGTGATGGGCTCGCCCCCTATTACATCTTAGGATAGAAGATACAGGGAGAACCGTGGATGTCCTGGTAGCACCTTTGGTTACCTCTTCTGGAAAAATGTATAAATGTATTTCACAGAGTTACCGACACGCTAGAGCGAGCTGATTTATAGATTAGTTTTACGACTCGCAAACTAAGTGAAATATGATTAAATAAAAAAAAATCCACATCAGAATAAAAGTCATTGTTTAAAATAAACATTAATGTATTCTGTAACCTTTACATCGTCAGAATCAGCATTTATTTATGGGTAAAATTATAATTAATTCAAATAAGCACAAAACTCACACACAGATACACCGTCACCTAATTATTCTATTAGTAGTATATTATATGTTGGGTTCGATTACCACGTAAAGCTATTTCTTATATTGTTTTTCGATCCCAAATATGATTTGTCCCGGATTAGAGATTTCTCGCAAATATTTAAGTGAAACACGAATATCAATATTATAAATTAAAATATTCTGCAACATGCGTAGGTTAACTAATTGATAAGTATTAATGAATACACACATAACTTGGAAATGTCAAGATCATGCTATTTGGATTCGAACCTGCGACCTTCTTCTCGACATTCCTCTCCGCTCGCTATATTGGGCTGTAACTGATTATAATGAATTGTATTTTCCCTCATGGCCCAGATATGGTCAGAGCAATACTTTAGCTTGTTTAATATATTCTTCATCTTCGAAATGAATGGCTATTGACTTTGAATATATACATAATACGAAATAAAGTAGCTGTATATCCATGGATGAACCTGTGACCCTTTATAATTCATTGCTACCAAACAAGCTGTAGCATATAAAAATACAAGATAGGCATTTGCTAAACCATATAAATATTCTGGTTCTTAGGTAAAGATAATATATTGATATTTCCATCGCGCTGATTTCCTCTACACCTAAATTGAACAAAATTTCATTTCTGACACATGACCACAAAAAGTTCAACACCTTAGACTCGAACCTGCGACCTCTAATATGTCACTCAACTAATAACTATTGCCATAACACTACAACACTAAACATTCCAGACACTAGTAATACAACTGACACAATCTCCACGAAACCTTTCACTTTATAAATATAAACATTTACTCACCGATACACTGTTTCCTCAGCGGCAAAAATATAATTCGAAGAGTAAAATGAATTAGAAGCGTATGCCAAGGCTATAAACACTAGCAACTCTCGATGGTATCTTCCAAATATACTGAACTTCTTAAGGACATCGTCCAAATCTGACGGTTTTTCCATCGTGCAACCAGACCGATTTATTCCGTCAAGCGACCAATTCCGACAAGCTACCAATTCCGACTAGCTACCACAGACTAGTGTCTGCCAATTACGACCACGCGCAGCGAACGTTTCCTTCATTATGTACGTTGCTATGTTGAATGAGCGTGCTGTATCAATGATTCGGTATTGTTCGGTTGAATTAGTGGCGCATAAACACATTTTAGTACTAAGTTAGACTGATAATATCTTTGTATAATCAAACATGTTTTGATGCTTTATATTTACTGGTGTAAATATAAGTATAAGTGTTTTCGCCAAGTGCAATAATTGTTGGTAAACTGCATTTGTGGTAAATATTTAATTGTATTATAATAACTATCGAATGTTAAAGTGGTAATTTTCGTTAACAATAAATATTACTTAAGAATAAAAATTATTTGTTGTTAAATAGTTTGTAAGCACTACACTTTGATCTTAGCCAAAAGGCCGAGAGATAGCAAGAGACGACGAGGCCGACCTCGGAAGAGATGGCGTGACGACCTTGACCACTTTAGTAAAGTGTGGACGGCAACAGCAGAAGATAGGGACAAGTGGAAAGAGTTGAGGGAGACCTTTGCCCAGCAGTGGGCTACACTATAGGTCCATAAAAAAAATAGTTTGTAATGGTTTTAGTTAATATGCTCTTGGTTTGAGGGGATTTCTTGAATGTTTTTTTCATAAGCACGTTGTCAGTAAACAAAAATAAATGCAGAAAGTAAAGAACAGATCGACCATATAAATAAAGTAAAGTTTATTGTTTTTGGTTAGCTGCTCTCTTATAGAAGTTAGTCTAATAAGACCTTAGTTGCTTATAGTTTGTGATTTTTACTACCTTAAATTACAATCTTTGGCAATTTAGGATACAAAGTGAAAGGGGAAAATTGAATAGAAAATAAACAAAAATAATTAAAACAAAGAAATATATAAACAAAAATGTGCTTGTTATGTCTATTCACCCCACTCTATATAGAGCAAATCATCGTCTTTATTGTACACTACAGGACGTGTTATATTTATTTTGTCGTTATCTACTTTGGGTACGACATCACCATATTTGATTTCGATAATTTCCCTTTTCTGCGGTCATCTCCAACCACCTTCCATTGACTTACTCATGATAGCAACAACATAATATGGGTATATTGCTCTCATAACTTTTCCCGGAAACAAAGAGCTTTCAAGAAGAAGTTTTTAACCCGTTTAGGAACTCACGTTTAAAATATACATGCATAATATTATTTGAAATTATCAAAATCTATAATATATGAAATAATCAAAACTGATCAGTGTTGGTCACACTGTCAAAGTAACCCGAAGGAATCAAAGTTACCCAGATTGACTCTGTAAAAGACAGATATCATGTAAAGACGATACAATTAGAAAGATATGTCGTAAAATACAAATATTATTTAAGCAAATTCAATGATATTATCGGTCGTCAATATTTATTTATTGCCAGCCAGCATTGATAATTAAATATTGACGACCGATTGGCTCAACAGCTGTGTACCTGTCTTTTTTGAGGTCGTTTTACAGTTTTAGGGGAAAGAGAAGGGGGAGCGGAAAAGGATTTCGATGTTTTTATAAATCTTAGTGATTAGGTAAACCTTAAAGTGCATCTAAGATAACTGACTGACTTTCATCTATCATGAAAATGTTTCTCATATCAGATTAGGTAGCTGGGTCAAAAATTGATCGTTTAATAAGGTCAAATTCGTTTCTTAGTCTCACCATCATTATCTACAGCAACTGGATACTCCTTGCTTTATATAAAGTGGGTGGACGTACGGGTTAGTAGACCAAGACGAGATTGTGCGTGTTTTTAACCGACTTCAAAAAATCAGGAGGTTCTCAATTCGACTGTATGGTTTTTTATGTTTGTTACCCCATAACTTGACTTGTTTTTTCACTAAATTTGTACATGTTCGGCACTTGGCGACCCGCCTTCAATATGATACGCATTTATTATGATTTGTGGGCTAGTCAAGTAAATAAGTAAATTAACCAAAGTTTACAAGTACAATGAAATAGATATTAATTGTTACTTTTGTTATAAATAATTTACAATAAACCCAGAATATAACCACCATTCTTCATTATTACTATCTTTAGCGTTAGGAAGATTACTGCCGAAATAGGTGTTTCAAGGATTTCCATAGGAAGCGTCTACATGCAGCGACTTCCCGTAACCTTGACTGGGCATCTCCACATTTATCTTATATTTTGCTATAAGCAATATATTTTAACAAACAAGGGCTTTAATACGCTATTTATGAACATACAGACAATTGTTTTATTTCTCGTCTTTAGATTAGACAAGGGGAATAATAAAAATAAGTATTTTAACAAGGTGTTATCTTTAGTTTATATTTATAAATAATCTAAATATTTGGCATTATGTTATTGCCTTGGGCTTCAGCGTTTGATAAAAAAGGATATGACATACATACATAAACTCACGCCTTTATCCCAGAAGGGGTAAAGAGACCAGGACACCCACATTTCGCCTAGTATGTTCCGTCCCATGATATGATAGGGGGCGGGCCTATAATATTGGGCACAAATTCCTGACTACGGGCTGATTATGAATAGAAAAACCCAATATCACTTTTGTCCGACCTGGACTTAGAACCCGAGACCTCAGCTTTGTAATCGTTCCGTAGTACAACTGCGCTACCTAGGCAGTCTGTAATATTACGTATTATATACTTAAATATTATGTGTAAATGTGATATCTTCATTGGAGATTCTAATAAATAAAATTATTTCAGTGCGGTGGAAACTGAAGTACATACATACATACATAAACTCACGCCTTTATCCCCGAAGGGGTAGGCAGAGGCGCCACAAGGACACCCACATTTCGCCTTGTATGTTCCGTCTCATGATGTGATAGGGGGCGAGCCTATCGCCATATCGAGCACAAATTCCTGACTCCGGGCTGATAATGAATAGAAAAATCCAATATCACTTTGCCCGACCCGAGATTCGAACCCGAGACCTCAGCTTTGTAACCGTACCGTAATACAACTACGCCACCGAGGCAGTCACTACGCCACCGAGGCAGTCACTACGCCACCGAGGCAGAACTGAAGTCATTCTTGTAAAAACCTCTCGAGCATGCAGGTTTCCTCAGATGTTCTCTTTCAACGATAAAATATGTGATTACTTTACATTTACCCTAGAAAAGTCAGACAAAATGTTAGTTCTTCTAATTATGGAAAAATGGGATCCTTGGAAAAAGGTCATCACTAAACAATTGACCTTGGGTTCATTGTTTCTAAGAATAATTTCTTTCAGTGTATAAATAAAACAAGATAAACAAAAAATAAGAAAGGCTATTGTATTAATTTAACGAAAGAATTCAACAAAGAAACTGGTGTCTCCAAGGCTAACATACATCTTAATTTCCTTGGTATATTTTGTAGGTCACGAAACTCCGTATTTGTTTATTTTACTTATAAGCCATATCAAGACGTTACCGGCTTTGTATTCCTCATAAGAAGGAAAATATTGATTTATCAATTTAATAGCTTGTATTGACGAGAGAGTTTAAGTAAAATTTACAGCATATTTGTGAATCTATGCATTTTTACTGATCATTGGTACAATTTAGATAACAAATGGTAAAACATTCTATAAAACGTGAAGATAAGATTTTATTTACAATACCAAAAACGCGGTAGAGTGGTCCTACGTGAGGTAATGACTGACAACTTAGTACCCGATCCTCCTACTAGGGCCTTAAGGGAAGATGGAACGTGAGAATCAGGGGGAGAGTTTTAATTAGAGAGAAAGTACAGAAGGGCTCGTACACAAAATCTACGAGTTCCTAATACGCATCGCAAGAATTTGCGAATCGATTCGCATCGCGCATTCCTTAAAATTACATTCTAACCATAGTTAGAATTAAACGGGCCCTGAGGGAAAACGATATAAGAGTATTATTATTAAATTTAAAAACAAAGGAGCACAAGAACCATTTTGATCCAATAACAAAGTTCTAATGTCTTATCATGTTATTGATTAATCCACTGCATCGCAGTTGCACTATAGAAACCCTCTCAACGAACATAGCTAAGAGCTCCTAATTCAGATTCGAGGAATCTTGTAATCGCATTTGCTCTCATTGAATAGTATGTATTATTACCACGAACTTACCTTCTTGTGCCCTTAACTACACGCCATATCCATAAGAGCTTATATCCAACCATCGCAAATGCAATATATTCTGTGAATAGCTCTGCAAAGTAGTACCAAGAATCTTACTCTTACAAGTCCCGTTCTTAGAAATTTGTTATTAGAACATAACTGTTAGATTCATTGAAAGTTTTATAATTGTAATTTAAACCAAAAATTGGCATGTAGAAACCGGGGCAGGTCTTTGACGAGGTGGACCGACGACCTGGTCCACGTGACGGGGAGGAGCTGGATGAGGACTGCCCAGGGCAGAACAACCTGGCGTGCATTAGAAGAGGCGTACACTCAGCATTGGGTGGATACATAGACTGAAGAAGAAGAAGAAGAAGACCTGGTTAAGGTTGAAGGAAGTCGCTGAATGCAGACCGCTTCCAACAGGTCGATGTGGAGATCTTGGGGGAGGCCTACGTTCAGCAGTGGACTTCCTGCGGCTGAATAGATGGATAGATTTAAATTCCTATCTTTGGTTGTTACAAGAGCCAGAAGATTGAAAGTGATATAGCTATAGGTAATGAAGTTTTCTAGGAGTATAATTTGAGAGGGCCTAATCAGCCGGGGTACCAATGTCAGTAAACCGACGGGCAGCGACGGTTTTGCATTCAGCAATTTAGGAAGACCAATGTCCCCTTTCTCCTCCCATTTCAAGAGATTTAGCACTTGAGTGACAAGCCCAGTAAAATGCCATGCAATGTTTAATCATAAACACTGTTTAGTGTTGCTGCTATTTGTATGCGAGTATGACAGCCCTCGTGGCGCATTCGGTTTCACGCCGGCTGCGAGACGACAAGCCACAAATATAAATTGTTTCGGGTCTATGTGTGACCGAAAGTCTTTCGTAGTTTCTGATATCCACCATAAAAAAGTTAATTGATCTTAATGTGGGTTAGAACTATTATTTGATATATTTTTTTATTGTTATGAATGGCGAGACGTGCATGCCATTCACCTGGTGGTAAGCGATACGACCACTCATAGACAGTAGCAAACTCAAACAACACCATGAATTACAAAGTAATGATTGGCATTCTACTGCGCTCACCATCCTGAGACATAAGATGTTAAGTCTCATTATGTCCAGTTTTTATTCTGGCTACAATGTCCATTAAACCGCAGCACACCAGTGCATTTACACTGCTGTTTGGCGGAAGCATTAGACATTGCAGTAACATAGACATGCAAATAGACATTTATTCACCAAAACTATGATTTGCTCCTTTCGTCGTTTCTGTAAATAATACTTTCCTACTCCACTAAGCTCTAGGATAGTAATCCTTCATTCTCGAAGGCAACTGGCCTCATAAACTCCGTGTATATAACACATTTTCTTAAATCCGAAAGACATAACACAGTGTGCCTAACATCTACATCATTCGATAGAGTTTACTACAGTATTATGGAAACTTGAGCTAAGGCTGTAGCTGATAGTAATTCAATTAGGTAAGTACTTGAAGCAAGTTATTCAGTGATGTATGTGGGGCGAGTTTGAGTATTATGATCGTGTTTGTCGCTTCCTAGACGTTTGGCGGAATTGATTACTTTTGAGTTTTCTAGATATATTTAGCGATGAATTTGTTATAGTTAACTATAGGATTTTGTTTAAGATTTGTGGTGTTTTCTTAGTATCTGTATCAGCTCATTAACTTTTCATAGGGCACGGCCTCCTTTACAATCGAGAGTACGATTAAGAGGGATTAGGCCATGTAGTCCGCCACGCTGGCCTAGTGCGGGTTGGCGGACTTTACATACCATAGAAATTATTACAAATCGCTTTAGTATGCAGGTTTCCTTACGATTTTTTCCTACACTGTTATTGTGCATGATGATTGACTATCAATACACACATAACTTCGAAAATTCAGAGGTGTGCCCTGGGATTTGAACCCGTGACCACCGTGAAACATGTTGGAAGTCGCGTCTGGTCCGTTACCAACAGGCCACCACGCACTTGTTTTCTTAGTTAGATAGAAAAAAGGATACATCTTTACCATCATTATTCTCAAACGCAGAAAGTACACTGAATATTATAGTCTTTCAATTGCCTAGTTAGAAATGCCTTCAATATTATTCGTCTAAATAATAATAAACATGTTTATAGTTAAATAAACACAAGAGCAGAGTAGTTGTAAACAGTATTTTCTTTCATGTCAATTTTCTTAGAATACGTTATGTTTATTTCCATAATTTAGTCTTGAGTTGAATATATTTTTCTGTTTGAATATTATTTTTATGTTGTTAATATCAAATTGCGTGAGTTTCGGGCTTTATTTTGGATACTTATAGGCTAAGCTCTTTTTGAAATAAAAGTTTGCCTTGTTTTATTAAAAATATCTTAATTTTCCGGTATACCAAAGTGTCTATGACTCAGATAATTAAGGTGCCCGCTGGGAAACGATAGACCGCAGGTTCGATTTCCGTGTGCCCCGATTGTTTTTATTTTTTGCGAATTGTGCATAACACCTGTATGTTCATGACATGCCTAAAATGGTGATGGTTTTAAGTCGGTGTAGTGCAACGTTTTAAATATTATGGTTCAAAGACGTTTATGTGTTATGGCATTCTATCGTGGGCTCGCATTATTGTCCATGTAAGTTAGCTCAAGTTCACTCATCGAACTATGGAGAGGCAAGAAATTAGGAGGATTAAAATACCGATATAGTTACTCATATGATCTACATGAGCAATTTGAAATAGCAGTCAGCTCATAGCGCAGAGAATTACTTATGACCGATGATGTTGAAAGGTTCTCGATTTTGGGCTTCAGATCCGCGTCCTATCGATTCAAAGCCATAACATACATACATACATAAACTCACGCCTTATTTCCAGAAGGGGTAGGAAGAGATGCTACCAGGATATCCACATTTCGCCTTGTGTGTTCCGTCCCACGATGTGATAGGGGGCGAGCCTATCGCCACATTGGGCACAAATTCCTGACTCCGGACTAATAATGAATAGAAAAATCTAATATTACTTTGTCGACCCAGGATTCGAACCCGAGACCTCAGCTTTGTAATCATACCATAGTACAACTACGCCACCGAGGCAGTCAAAGCCATAAGCAACTTACAATGGGTTTTAAATATTTCGTGTTCGATTCACATCTAGTCTATTATAATTCTTTATCAAAAATCCTGAACAAATTTATATTAGAGTTAACTTATATAAAGATACATATTATTTATATCGTGGAGCGATACGAACGAACCGGTACGAACAATGCGCTGGTGACGTTGATGTTGTGTGACAGTGTGACATGTCGCGTAATGCCGAGTCCTTTGGTCTGCGACTCCAGCTGCCAAATCGTCGAAACTTCCTCCATTCCGCACTATATCTTGACGTGTGGTGTCAGTCACGAGAGACCATTGGTTTTCTTTTTATTGTTACCACTGAACTGATTCCGTATTGACTAAGTTGAGAGTCTGGTTTTAATTCTCTGGTGGGGTTATGCACTCGGTTATTCTTACACAGGGATCGCGAAGTGACCAACTGGTAGTAAGTGGAGTGCAATGTAGCTAGAGTAGCCGCTCAGGTCGGCTAGGTTGATAAAAAAACGACCTGTTCGTAATGGTTATACGCGTGGTGTACTTAAGACCTTACAGGGGGTTACTACAGGTTTTCGACTAGCGTATAGGGTGTGACGTCTTCTGGCCAGATAGCGGAACGACTTGCACAAGAGAGCCGGCAGCGACTGGATACATTAAGCAGCAGATCGGGCTTTGTAGCTTGGGAGCCCATGTCCAGCAGTGGACTGCAACGGGCTGATGATGATGATGATTTTATATGGTACATTATCTTTATAAGTATTTCAAATAGTAAATAAAAATCATATTGGGCAGTAATAGAAGGTGTGCTTGGCGTGTTAATAATCTTGCAAGCAATATATTAAATCTAAAATAAGCTCGCTGTGGACGGCACTAGTAGCAGCCTCCAGTAGTCTGCAGCACTCCTTATCCCTCCAGGGAAACAGGCGTGATCTTATGCATGTATAGATTAAACTGATTCCTTGTTGTATAATAATATATCGGCATGACATTGCTATTCTTATTCATAGTTCAATTTTTATGCTACTGGAATAAGCAATCTCAAACATAAAGTCATATTTACTTCACAGATAACATTTTCTAAATCTCTTATCGTTCCCTATCCAAACACTTAAAACAATTTTAAATCACGCCAAAAACCACTCACGCTCTTCTCTCTTCCCTCACAAACTATCTGTATTTAGGAGCACGTGTAAACAGAATTAGCCGAGTTTGTGCCGTACGCGGACTCTCCTTGAGAGCTATAATTGAATTGGTTTGAGCACCACACGTCATTATGGTAGAGCCTTGTTGGCATGCAGACGGATTATCCGCTGGAACGGGCCCCGCTCAAACCTAGGTTCGATGTTAAGTGGGTTAGCCTTGTATTGGTTTTGAGATACTGGGTTATTCGATCATGATGGGTTTCGGGTTTTTGCTTTGAAAATTGATGCGGAGTTAAGTTGGTTTTTGAGCTGAAATGTTGCTGTAAGATAATGAAAATTTCTCTGGTTTGCATTAGTTTGTTTGGGTCTGGACTTTTTGGTCTTTATTTGTGGAGACTCTTGACAAATATCTATCACCCCAAAACCACATAAAAACTAATCAAAATGTGATAATTAGGTAGAGTTGAAAAAGTACAGAAAATAAAACATCGTGGCAAGTCAAAAATAATTTATGAAACGAACTTGATAAGGTCTTCACATCTAAGATCAAAGTCGCTGAAATTAATAAGACTATATAAAATGAATGCTTATTTTCAGCAGTAATACGGCATTCAAAAGAAACTACGTAGAATAGATAATATTTTAAATATTCCTGAATCATTCACCCGACAATTATGTTAATACCCAACTCAAAAGAATCAACTCAAAAGAAAACGTTTTAAAACTAAACGTGTAACGGTAGTTAAATATTCAATATACGGTGTATTGACATCTCAAAAACCTTAAAATATATTTTACTATTGAAAAATTTCTATTGAAACAATGAACCAATTCGTCATGGTTCTACGCATTCCGTCTTACAGTCTGTTTTACTAGTAGGCATATTTATAAGGAAATATTCCGCATTGTGTTATGGATATTTTTGAGGAAACTCATGAAAACAGTGTGACGAACTTTGAGCGTGACGGCTAACCCGTTTTCAGCGTAAATTCAATCACACGGATAGATGTGTGGACTATTGATATGAAAATATCTTTATCGAAAGGATTACACTTGTAAAACGTGTGTGAATTAAGTTACCCGTGTGTGAATTCGAACTAGTGGCTACCGACTAAGCAGTTCACGTCTGACCCGTTCCCAATGAGGCTAAAGGCACATAAAAAAATATGATTTCAAGCATGGATACTTGTTGGACCAAAATCCCTTGCATCTCGCGGAAGCGTTAGATCTAATTTTGATTGTTGGATATACGTTTTTTTTATCGACTTATTAATACAATTTAAACTTAACAAATGACTCCTTAACAGTATGATCAGTGCTCGGTATCCCAGACACATCTAAACATCGATAAAATTATTTTACATATCCTCAAATCCCTAGTCAAACAT
The DNA here is from genome assembly GCA_905220455.2 of Deilephila porcellus. Taxonomy (NCBI): domain Eukaryota; kingdom Metazoa; phylum Arthropoda; class Insecta; order Lepidoptera; family Sphingidae; genus Deilephila; species Deilephila porcellus. Next base: position 14,556,156 of record LR999977.1, on the reverse strand, counting down.
AAAAACTAGTTCTAAGAATCGCATTGAATCATACAATGAAACTCTTAATAATAGCAAAAATCTAGAAATAGTAATATTATAAACAATGCACGTATTACCAATGTAGCCATAGACAATAAACGCGATCCCCAGAGCGCGGGCATAGAGAATAGACTACAGAATAGCACTCTCACAACGCGAAATTACAACGCCGTAAAAAATTACACCCAAATGTATAATGTTTTTCTGTTAGGATGCATTTTGTATAAAACTTTTCTGTTGGATGAAAAATTGTGTTGCTGCTACACGGCTTTTTTATATTGCAAGAATTATTTTATATTGCCTTGTGTAGTTTTTTTAATGTTGATTATTTTCTGCATGAGGAAATAATACAATATGCGATTTGAATAATTAAATAAATAAATAAATAAATACACCCAACAGTCACATACATAGTCCTGACCCCACACTAAGATCGAGTCTTGTGTCGTGGGTATCAGGAACTACGAGAGACTTTTCGGTCTCACAAACACCCAGACCCGAGATAAATACTTGTGGTTCTCACAAATATTTGTCCCGGTGCGGGGATCGAACCCGCGGCCTCTCGTTTCACAGGCGGCGTCTAACCAACTGCGCCACGGCGGCTGTCAAAATGCTTTTTAAAATGCAGAGAATATAATTAAATTTAATCAATGTATCATTAATAACATTTCCACAATCGCGCCAAATACGGAGTAATCATATATTTTCCAATGTCCTTCAATAATAATTAACATGTGTTTTCAAACATAGTCACATATACATTTTCGTCGAAATGGTGCCTGAAATGGCTTTAGAATTTAATGAAAATAGATTAATATATTTCGCTCACGTTGTTTAATATTTTTAATAAGTTATTTTTAATTAAAGCAGATGCATACGTACACCGTAAAGTATCTTAAAAGAATACAAAACAATTAAAGCAATTAACACTTCAAAAATAATTTACCTACAGTAATTTATTTGGTAAATGTCGCCAATTTTTTTTTTTTTTCTTATAAGTAGTAGATTTCGTATAATGGTTCTTCCATCCAACATAGCCATGACTTATTTGCCAGATTGCCACAAATGTGTGGAACTAACAATATAATATAGTTTTTATTTGTCCCCGTAATTGCTGAAAAAACTTTAAACACCAGTTGAATGCAAATGAAACGGAATTTCTACTCCACTTGCGCAATAAGAACGCAAAAATATTGTCAATTTTAATAAACATTGCGTTTTATGCAGTTTCGCAAGTTCCGCCGTAGGATTTCAATATTTGTTCATTTTAAACTATGTTTAATCTAGTTTTTTAGACGATAGAAAAAGCAAATAAGGTAAGAGGTGATGGAAAGTGATATCCAGAATCCATTAGCATCTATGGTATTAAGTGGAAGTATGTATGTTCTCTATCGGGGTAAGAGAATTTGGAGGTTAAGGGCAAGTAGATAGTGTTAGGGCTTCGTCCGTCTCAATCACCGAACGGAACACCCTACAAAGCTATTACATGTTCTTAGTCAATATATCAGATATAAGCTTGACGGCGCTGGCATCCTTGGCGCCATCTGTTGAGTTGTGAAGGAACCAGATTGGCAGTTGTCAGTCTAGCGGAGCGTCTGATCGATGGAGCGTTGTCATGGAGCGTTAGGATGATTCTGGAGAAGTGAAATTGGGATTGTGAAAAAGCTGTGCACCACGACTCAGACGAACCGCTATAGTTCCTTGCAACATAACAATACTTCCAAATTAAAATAACTTTGTTTGTAATCTGTCTGTGAAATCATTTCAATCGCCCAAATACCCACGCGAGACGCTATGGCCGATTCTGATGTAGGCATAAGATCGCCTATATCAGAAGTGGGATACGAAGGGCAACAACAGAAGGATAAAATACCGTCAGATGAAAATTGTGCCATGAAGCTGTTGAGTACTATGGAAGCACTACTGACCCGAGTATTGACTGCGTCCCCGTCTGAGGCAAGAGGTACAGGTGCTCAGTCTAATACCGTGCAGTTGATGACATTTAACCCAGATGATTCAGACGCGGAAATAGAAGGTTGGTGCAAAGTCACTGAACTTATTGTCAAGAATAAAGGACTTGAGGGTATTGAATTACTGGTTGCCCTTACGAGTGCACTTAAAGGACGCGCAGCTTCTTGTCTGACTAAATTAAATTTGGATGAGTTGACATGGAACACGGTGAAAGAAAGTTTAATAGCTAAATTTTGTCAGCCGAAGACAAATCAAGATTACTTTGATGATATGCTTCGTTTTCACATTGGAGCTAAAGAAACCGCAGCAGAAGCCGGTTTACGTTTATGGACTATGATTGAACGTATACCGAAGATGCAATTGTTAGAAGAGGTTATGACAGGTTTTGTGGTATCAATTTTATGCCAAAAGGATGGCCAACTTCACCGCGAACTGAATGCGCTTACTATTACGACCAAGACTCAATTATTTAGAATTCTCGGTGGCATTTCTCTTAAACGTCGCTTGGATATCTCGGACACACAAAATTCTGAATTCAAACGACCTCGACTGTCGGATACTAGGTTCCCTGGGAAATTTCATTGGTGTGGGATAGCAGTACATCGGCAAGCTGACTGCAGGAAGCGACAAGAATAACCAATGATGAAGACAACACCACAACGTGCTTCCAGTTCAACGCGTACACCTGAAAGAACTGTAACCTGCTACTCATGTGGCAAATCAGCTCACCTTGCACCAAGTTGTCCAGAGAAAAAGACCGGTGGAATAGCTGTCACTAATAAGGAGGTCAATCTGTGTATGCAACGAATGTCGAGAGGTACACTGAGGACGTCATCCGGTGAGTCAGTCCCATTTTTATTTGATAGTGGTTCGTCTTGCTCTTTAATAAAAGAAAGTTATTTTGGTAAATTCCCGGTCATTGAGGGTGAGAATTTCGTGTATCTCACTGGTATTGGTCATGACCGCTAAGAGTTGAGGAACATATCTGGTTCAAATCGTACCCTTAAATATGCTCACGAAAACTTACGATTAGTACCTCGGGGTCATGAGGGATTAATTGAAATGAGTACCAGTTTAATACACGAAGAGGAGGCCGAGACGGCGCCGGTAGACTTAGAACTCAGTATTGAACGCCCTGATAGATCAAGTAGTTATGATACATTGACCATACCATTACTGCAGAATCAGATAACTGAGTATACTCTGACTATGAAATTACTGATCACGACAAAGTATGTGTTCCTTTATTATTACTTCATCAGTGTGTTATCCGATTAAAGAGAATGCTTTTATGTGACTTTTAGGGATAAGTTGTGTGTGAACCTGGTCGAGGGGACAGTGTCGTCCGGGTCATGCAGTCGTGGCTGATCGAAAGGACACACCCGTCCGGTCCAGGTATATGAGTTGCGAAGTTAGACTGGTCGAAAGGACAGTGTCGTCCGGTCCATGAACTTGCGATTGGTCGAAAGGACACACCCGTCCGGTCCAGGCTTATGAGTTACACTGGTCGAAAGGACAGTGATGTCCGGTCCAGGCACGTGTGCCTGGTGGAAAGGACACACCCGTCCGGTCCAGTCAGGATGGTTGAATAGTGTTGTCCGGTCCATGCGTGGTCGAAGGGACGCATTATTTCGATTAATGTTTTGAGATTGGCTGAAAGGTGCCGTCCGGTCTATGTGTAGTCGAAGGGACGCACGCTTTCCAATTATCTGAGGTGCCTAGAAAACTAAAGAAGTAAACTCGTTTGTGATGACATCAGATGGATTATAGGAATGTCAGGTAGGACGAGCGGGTTGTATGACAAGGAGGGCTATAGGTACTTATGTGATTGTTACAGGATTGCAAAACGAAGCGCCCGAGGACGGTCGCATGTCAGTCTGGCCGTGACGGCGCTGGCATCCTTGGCGCCATCTGTTGAGTTGTGAAGGAACCAGATTGGCAGTTGTCAGTCTAGCGGAGCGTCTGATCGATGGAGCGTTGTCATGGAGCGTTAGGATGATTCTGGAGAAGTGAAATTGGGATTGTGAAAAAGCTGTGCACCACGACTCAGACGAACCGCTATAGTTCCTTGCAACATAACAATACTTCCGAATTAAAATAACTTTGTTTGTAATCTGTCTGTGAAATCATTTCAATCGCCCAAATACCCACGCGAGACGCTATGGCCGATTCTGATGTAGGCATAAGATCGCCTATAAGCTAATGATTTTACGTTCTTTTATGTCAACTTCTATACGAATTCCAAACCAATTATAAAATCATCCTATTTCCTTAACTGTTAAAACCATACCTCTCCAATAAAATGGAAATGGTTTTAAATTGGTTATTTTTATATGAATTGTCTCGCTCAATACAAACAATAATTCCGTTTCTCAATTGGGTAGTGACATCGTTTTTTCTAAATATCATTTGAAACAGGTTCAAGGAAGAAAATTCCAAGCTTTTAAACAAAACAATGTATCAAAACGGACTAAATGCGAGTAATTTAGACAACGATTTTCCAGAGCGCAGACTAAATACTTGCTTCCCTCAGAAACTTCCTGGTACTTCAGTAGAGGCGAGACGGTTCTGCGATATATTGGTATCGATTATATTTACATCGTGACTTTAAGTTAATCGTAATCTATAAAAAATACAATCAACGTAAATTTACAGAAAGTCGCTGAAAGCAGGTTGTTTTTCAACAGATCGGTGTGTAAGTCTTTGTTAGAAGTGAATTGTTTAAGTGAGTTTCTTGTAGGTATATTTATAAAAGAGAGGGTAGAGTGAGAAGCCGTAGTCAATACTATAACAATATAATCACCATATAAAAAAACGACAAAAATGTATTCTCAAAGTACAATACCCAAAACATCGTTTCGTTTCGTTTCGGTGGCAATATCATTTCAATAATTCACAGTGTTTTTCGAATACCATTTTTCTAAGCCTTTTATTTCACAATCGATTAAGCGTGAATACCGAGCGTCACTAACCGTTTAATATTTTTGATGTTCCATCAAAATAATTTCAATAATACGAAGCGAAAGGGTTGAAATATGCAGAGCCTCGCGATATCCAAAAACTTTTCGAAACTTTCCAATAAAATCGTCCGAATACTTCGCAATACAAAATATTTCAAAGGATTAGGTTTAATTGAAAAATTTCAGCATTGTTACCTACAGAGCGTTTGGCGACCATATTTTCGTGTGCCGAATAATCGGGGGAATTTAATAAAATGCCCACGAAATTGTCGTATTTTAATATAAATATTTGTAGAAAAGGACACTATTAAACTTTATTAAACCGTTGCTATGGGGAGTCGAAAATCCTTTGGGCTCGCTAATGAACTCGGATCTGATATTAAAAATTATTTTCGATCCGAGATTGCGGAGCGATTGCCGTTACCGCGACTTTGTCTGTATGGTGTAGTGATGCTTCACTCTGGGGGAATTTTACCGGGATATTAAAAATAATTGGATACCTCGTGCTACCCTAAAATCGACCATCGTCTCTTAGCCTGAGATGGTTGTTTCTCACCTAGAGTTCTTCTACCTAGACTTCAATCCATGAATAAAATAATTAGACCACTGTGAGGCCACGGGTTCGATGCCCACTCCGAGAGAAATATTTGTATGACACACAGATATTTGTTTCGGGTCTAGGTGATTGTGAGACCGAAAAGTCTCTCGTAGTTCCTGATACCTACGACACAAGACTGAATCTTAGTGTGGAGTCAGGTCAATGTATGCGACTGTTGGGTTTATTTATTATTTATTATTATTTATCTTGCCGGCGGGTACTGTCTAGAGTCTAGACTCGACATTTGGTGCACTATACTCGTATACACTCTGTCGTATAAAAAATATCAGTTGATTTTATACTAAAAACAAAAACATTTTAATTGAAACGTTGGACGCGACACAGTCGGATCTCGTATGACGTAATAGACTATTCATCGTCATAAAAACGTCATAGCTCACGTTCATAAATAACGGACATTCTATAATGTTAAAAATAACTGGAGTAATGTTTTTGTTTGTCACTGGATATTCGTTGAATGGTTTCCTGCAGGTCAAATGATAATGCCTCTATTACTAGTGTTATTTGCACTATCTCATTTTCATTTGACCGAACTTTTGTCCGATTTTAACACATTTTATCGAGATTTCCTTTTAATTTTGTAATGGAATTGTGGAGATGTGTACTTGATTAAACAATATTTTTTGTCGCTTTTATTTTTGACATAATATTGCATAATCGATTTAATAAAATTGAATGTAACAGTCGTGGCGCAGTTAGTTAAGACGCCGGTGGTGAACCAAGAGGCTGTGGGTTTGAAATACTCACCGAGATAATTGTTTCTCTGATTCATAAGTATTATAGGTCATTCTTAGTTTGTCTAGAGTCAGGACAAGAATAATATCTCAACGTGGGATTAGGGTTTCATGTGGGACTGTTGAGTGTAACAACCAATCTTACATATTAAAATAACCTATAACACCAATCGCAAATCTGTATAAATTAAGCAATGTGCAAACCTTTCAATTACACTCTGAAATTCAACATTAGTCTGAAATATCCATCGGTATATGCCACAATTAGCGGTCTAAACGCACTTTGTTATTATTGAGACGGCGAATGAAACAGTTCCGTTCACTGCGAACCAATTACAAAACAAACAAGCACCGACTTTATGTTAATATATTCCGCGGGCATGCATTATTTACGCGGCTAACGCGGCCCAGATAGACACAGCAGGGAAGGTACTTGTCTGTAATTTTTGTAGATTTCTAACGTCACTTATTGATGTATCAAACAAGGGACTTCGTATAATAGGGAATTAGTTTGAAAGGGCAAAAGCCATAGCCCAGTATATTGTGGGATTGCGGACTTCGCATACCACAGATATATCGTCACGCTTATTTATTATAGCTGATTTAGGTACTGACGGTGGCACAGTGTTGTAAAATGGGTCTTGATCTTCGATACAGGAGCTTATACCATTTCTTACCAGCCACGTTGTAATGAAGCAGCCAACATTGGCTCTCAAGGTGTAGGAAGGTGTTCTCCGTAATCGTCGGTGATTAAAATTAGCTTTTTCTTTTTGTGTTCAGCTACAAGAAGACCACCGCTAGATATAGACCTCACCTAGGATTCCCATTGATTAGGGATTATGTCAATATTCGCCGCGCTTGGGTTGGCGTACTTAGGGCACTCGCATTAATTCCTATTAATAAATAATAAGAATAAAAAATCTTATAAATAATAATACGTAGTGTCCGAAACTTGCGTAACCTCTGCATTGTGTCCGTATGTATCGCGCGAAAAACGCCAGATGCCGCCACTGTACATCCGTTATTGAAATTCAAATTTTTATTTTTGCATATGTATGTAGAAATTACGTGAAAAGAACGCCGTATATTGTTATAAAGAACTGAACAAAAAATAAATAAATTCAGCATCTGGCGTGGTCCGTAATCTGCCCGCCGGCGGAACGTGGATTGGCCGACATTTGTGGGCCTTTCCGATAACGGTACATGTATTTCACGAATATTTTATTTTTTAGGAACAATTTGGTAGATAAATAATGTTTTTTTTACCATCAGAACATTTAGTTTAATTATCATGTCAAATTTCTTGTAAGTGCTGGCTGTGACGACCTAATTGGAAGCGATTGATTGTTTAGTGTAATATACATGCGCCAAATGATAGAGTATATATTACTTGGGATCCTACATATATAAGTAAAGAAATAACAAAGGATCGAGTGTACTTTTCGGATAGCTATGTAATTAAACAGTTGAGTAAGAAATTTCCCTCACGATTAACGGTATCAAGTCTTATTACAAATTCTTTACTTATTTCAAAATTCCTATGAAGTTTTGTCAGTTGTATAACATTTATATGAGCTAATACAGTACAGTAAAGTACCATGAAATTAGTAATCTAACTTAGTTCCATTACAACTAAGTCTTGGTCCATTCCATTCCCAATTACTCTATAGCAGTTGAAACAATGACATTATTGATTACATGTCAGTCCACTGAGCGGTAGACATAGGCAATTATATTGCTTGTTACATACACGTATTCCCTCAGCGGTTGTCTACAAATAAATCCCTCAAGAGATGGGCACTGGACATCTGTCGGGCCTAAAACATAATTATGTTGTGCTGCAATCAATTCTAAATATCGAGTAACTATTTTTATGGAGTGCGTGGTGGCCTGTTGGCAACGGACCAGACGCGACTGCCTACATGTTCACGGTGGTCGCGGGTTCAAATCCCAGGGCACACCTCTGGCTTTTCGGAGTTATGTGTGTATTGATAGTCAATCACCACGCACTTTAACGGTGAAGGAAAACATCGTTAGGAAACCTGCATACCGTAGCGATTTTAAAGAATTTCTACGGTATGTAAGTCCGCCAACCCGCACTAGGCCAGCGTGGTGGACTATATGGCCTAACCACTCTCAATCGATTCCCTCGATTGTAGAGTAGGCCCGTGCCCTGCAGTGGGACGTATATGGGCTGATATAGATATATAGATATATATTTTTATGGAAGGTAAAAGAATGTAAGCGAGTTAAACAATTTTTTTTAATATGAATGTTGTGATCTTCTGTAATTGAAGGAACACACAACTCAATGTACCTTATTAATTGTAAATTTTATCGTTATAGCCCTGTGTATTCTTTGTTGAAGGTCCATAAATAAAATAAAATAAAATTATACTGGCTTCACCAAATGACATTTTGGAAGTGGTATAGCCACGTTGTTGTCAGTCATGATTCAGTAGGAATGTCACCATTTGCATGGGTTACCTAGAACTATTTGTTCCCAGCATGGCAATAATCGCGCTCCGTATCACATCTTGAGACGGAAAGTAAATTGGCGAGCTAAGGATGGCACTAATGATACTTCTGCTTATACTGCTGCTAATATATATACATACATAATATTTAGTGTTCATTCTCAAGCGAGAATTAAAAATAAAGAGTACTTTCGCCGATTAGGCTATACCGCAGATTTACATAAAAATTGCCTTTAAAATTTAATACGGAGCAAGATAAACTCTACTTAGCAAAGGACGTAATTTACGGCCAGCCGAAGATATAAAGCGTAGGCGAGGTTATTACGTCTCTAGTGCGTATTGCGCTGAACAATTTACCAGCATTGTCTTTTTATTACCTCACTATTGTATTCCATATTATTGCGTGCCCACTCTACTTGAAGACTGAGTGGAGTTGGATAAATTGACGAGACTGTGTTTAGTCAAACATTACTTCTAAAAGTATGATAGAAGAATTGTTGGTTGTCAGTTTAATGTCGAGAATTTATAAAGAGTCACGAGGTTTTATAGGTTCTGTTCTTGTTCTTTATTGTGTTCTTTAGTGTAGCGCCTTTGCAAGCGTAGTGTAGGTGGAGTGATGATTTGCGAATGGTCGTTGGCAGATGCTGGATGCGACAAGCCGAAGACAGGGTGAAATGGCTTAGTTTGGAGGAGGCCCATGTCGAGCAGTGGACAACAGCATAGGCTGCTGATGATGATGATGATGATAGGTACTGTAACAATGTGACTTAATCTGTCGTTTGAAATCATCATCAGATAATAAAGCATCATTTTTGCGATTGAACTGCGATGCTCTGGACTGTATCTTCTGTATCTAAGATCTAATATTGCCATTTTTTCTGTTATAAATTTAGCAATGTTATTAAACATCCGATATTATTGACCATAAACCAATAAAATCAAAGTCAGTCACGCCGTCCCAATGTCGACATTTATTTCCTCAGCGTCGCCTTTGTAAATACGCAGACAAATAGTGGAATGGCTAAAGTCTAGATAGGCGACAATACAGCCGAGGCAGTGACAGCCATCCGCAGTTCTCGTAGATTGCACACTCAGATTGTGCCGAGATTGTGCCATCCGGAGAGGCGTAGGACACAGATCCTAGATACAACCAGCAATTTAATAAAGTAGGGAGTGAAATGGCTCTGTTGCTTATTTTTAAAAGTGGGTGTGGGCTAGATAGTCGTAATAATTACATACATACATACATAATAAACTCACGCCTTTATCCCAGAAGGGGTGGGCAGAGGTGCTACCAGGACACCCACATTTCGCCTTGTATATTCCGTCCCATGATGTGATAGGGGGCGAGCCTATCGCCATATCGGGCACAAATTCCTAACTCCGGGCTGATAATGAATAGAAAAATCCAATATCACTTTGCCCGACCCGGGATTCGAACCCGAGACCTCAGCTTTGTAGTCGTACCGTATTACAACTACGCCATCGAGGCAGTTCGTAATAATTAATTATTAAATAATTTGTATTTGCCATACTTTTCGTTCTTAGTTTCTTTCCTTTACATTTCAGACTGCTCTCTGTTTATCCTTTTGTTAAATCCATCCCCTGTACTTTGCTTTTGAGCGATAAGACCGCCTATTGTACTTTTATGTATGTGGTTTCTTATTGAATTTGTTTTTTTTTCGTATGTCCAATAAAGTGTAAATAAATAAATAATAATACATTAATATATCATATTTTAGAGACTCTAGTGTGCTTATGAAACAAGGTTTTTAAGCTTGTTGCAGTAATTTTATTTATAATTCATTGCGAAGGATCATGTTATTAAAAGCGCTGGTAAAATTGTTTTTAAAAATGATTGATACAGTGAGAAACAGTGCCGTAATAGAATAGTGATTTGTAAAGAAGACTAATAAAGGAAAGAAAATGATCTAGCGTTAGAGTAAGATGCCATAAATAGATAATAATAGGTGACAGACACAAAACATATATAGAGGTCGGTCGGAGGTCGAGGACATCTTAAACTGATAATATATAAAGAAGAAATAGACGAATATTTGAGCAATTAGAATGGGTACGCTATAATTTTTAGCTCAAAAGGACATGGGTAAGAATTTAATAAGATAAACTAACATTCAAAAACAAATGAAATTCCCGAAAATAGTGTTTTCATATCCTATTATTTCGACCAGCATATTCTGTGTTAGTCCGGATATTTTCCAGACATTATACGATTCGCTGCAAATGCGCAAAAAATATTAGTATTTTCCAACGATTCGTACAAAGAGCTTTGTTTGTTTTCAATATTTGTCTTTTCACCTCAATCAACAATTTTTTTTATTGCAGTGGGCTTTGTCCGCTATCTACGCGACCTGGGCTATGAGTGACACAGCAATAACCTTATGTATGAACTTTACTTCAACATATCTAAAGGGTTTCTATATGCTAGTCCATCTAAAGGTTGTCTGGATATCGTCCATAGAAGTAAAACCGCAAATTTTACTACCCGTGATTATTATTTATCTTTGTGTCTCTATCATACCTATTTCATCTTATAGTGCACATACGAAAAAAGTAAAATTAAAAAGTACAATTAGTGTGTGACAGATTATAGGGCTGTCTTACAAATATGTTAATTAATCCGAATTCATTTTAAGTTTACATTAACAGGTTAAAGTTAATTAGCACTATTGTCTTTTGCGAGAAACCATTAAAGTAATCTTAAACAGTTGATTAAATTGTAATTGGAACTCAATTGTTTGTGTTTCGTCTGGTACGAACTCAAGATGGCAGGTAGGGTATTGTTGTAGGCTGTTTAAGACCGGCATGGCTGGCGTTTACTTATGTTCAACAGCACACGAGTATAATGTATATATGAGAGGTGAATAATGACCAAGCACTGTGACTGCAGTGAATGATATACCGGGTATATCAAGACTGTGACTAAAACGAAGCCTTGTGGTAGTATTAGTGATTTCAAACACAAAGCAAGTAAAAATTCCCAAAAAAAGTCGTCATTTTTTTCTTGTAATTTTTTACTTAACGTCGTATTTGAGAGATATATACATAGTTTTTCTAAAAAATATATATAAAAGAATCTGTCGCTATTTTTGCAAAAATTTTAATTGCATTGTGTCTGTAACCGCTAGAACTAGTGTTGAGTAGGACATACAAGAGGTAGTACATTTGTCCCGTACATGACGTCAAAATGTAAGAGCGGCTCAACTTTTTAAAGTGTACTACTTCATATTTTGTGTCCCGGTAGGTACTACGTCAATTACATGATCGTGCTTCAAACGAGGGAGAGAGGAATATTTTACATGACGGAGAAGCAGTAAGCATCAGTACGCCTCGCTTCAATTGAAGTGGGACATTGTACTGGCTCAGTACAAAAATGAGGCTATTCTTACAAACTCTTTTTCAAGTCATGTCCTACTCAACACTAGCTAGAACTACCAGCTTCGTTTTCGGTCGCAGTCTTAATATACCCGGTATAATATGAACCGTACTCTTGATTGTAGAGGAGATTCATGCCCCATAGTGGGACGTATATGGGCTGATACAGTACAATACTGTAACCCAAATGCCACGTAAGGAACCCTTAAAAAGAAATTCATCAACTGAGTTCCAAAACTGAAACACGAAAAGACTGAATAAGAATACTAGATCAAGACCTAAATCTAGTTTCTCTTTCCTTTATAACCTTCAGGAACACCATGCATACCAATTCCATACATGTTATTACCCAATACATTTAAGTAGCCGCTTCATCAACATTATCCTTAACATAATATACATATAAAACAGGCCCAAGTCACCACTTAAGCGTACCCTCGCATAATCTAGATACTTATTCATCATTATCAGTTTAAGCGGGTCAACCACTTAATATGTATAGAGAGTCGCGAATGTTTCGCAAGTAAATCGACGGAAACAGTTGCTAACTCGCAGCCAATCAAGAAAAAGCTTTCGGCGAAACTTTGCGGGCCACTGTTCTTAATCCGGAGAAATCAAGCGACTTAAGCGTAAACCGCATTGAAGTGCTGTTTTTTATTTATTTCACGAATTTTGCGACGGTATTCGGTTCGTTATTTGGGTTAACGATTGCTTTCCTTTTCTTATAACTTTGATTATCACGTATAAATATCAAGCATGATGTAGGCAGATTTGGCTTATAATTTCGATGAGAGACGTCTAATTCTGTAATACGTTTATTTATAATCTGTTTTTTAAATCTGAGAACTTACAGATTGACGATTCTCCGATGAGGATGCAAATATTTAGATTCACAACAATGATTACTAGGATTAGCAACTCTGAACTCGAGTGAAAACCGCTATAGCCATTATTTATTAAATACTGTTCTTCAAATGAAAAACAAGAATATTCTTTATATTGGCACGACAAAATTACTACCTACAAACCGTGTTTTTTTTTTTTTTTAAATTACAGGGAGCAAACAAGCAAACGGTTCCCCTGATGGTAAGTAATCACCGCCGCCCATGAACATTTGCAACACCAGAGGGCATGGAGATGTGTTGCCAGCCTGCCGTGGTGTCAGTTATTCAAGTCCATTGTTTTACACTCTTACGTGGGTCACTATGACGACTTTTACATCACCCTAAAGCACTAGAAGCGAAACAATATCCAAAAAACTAGCCTAGTTGATCACAACATAGTAGAAATAAAGAGGCGAAAAAACGCTCCACTCGCGCCAATAAAAACCCCTCTCTATTTTCATAGAGGCGTTAAATATACAAAAGAAACGATATAAAGTGATACACAGTTTTCTATTCGGTCTCATTTTTACTGCGGCCCTCGTAAAAAGGTTATGGCACAGGTACAAGCGTTGTTTAAGGGGCTCTGCGTCAATAAAACAGAAGGTAAATACATAGAACTTTATTTGATCATTGCTTCATATTTTCTACTTTAGTGCGGAGAAACGACGCAGTTTTCGGTTGAGATGAATAGGTGTTTTTATTTAATTTGGCAGCTGGTCTATAAAGAAAATAAATAAATACACACCAGACACACGTACTCCCAACTTGGTACTAAGATACATGTATTGTGTTCTGGGTATCAAAAACAACGCAAGATTTTTCGGACTCAATATAAAACACCGAAACAAATAATTGTAAATCATACAACATTTCTCTCAATGCGGGCATCTCTCACGGCCTCAGCTATCATAGTCAGAAACTTTATCGATTGTATCAAGGACGGTATCAGCAATCAGTATCAGCCCATAACGTCCTACTGCAGGGCACGGGCCTCCTCAACAATCGATAGTATGGTTCAGAGGGGTTAGGCCATGTAGTCCACCACGCTGGCCTAGTGCGGGTTGGCGGACTTTACATACCATAGAAATTATTGCAAATTGCTATGGTATGCCGGTTTCCTCACGATTTTTTCCTTCACCGTTACAGTGCGTTGTTATTGACTATCAATACACACATGACTCCGAAAAGTCAGAGGTGTGCCCCTGGGACTTGAACCCGCGACCACCGTGAATATCTTGGCAACCACGTCTGGTCCAACAAGTCACCACGCACTTCAGGGACGGTATCAACAATACATCTTTTTTTTTCATTGCAATGTATGGCGAGACGAGCATGCCATTCGCCTGGTGGTAAGCGAATAGCGATACGACCGCTCATGGACAGTAGAAAAAACCAAGCAACACCGGGAATTACAAAGCAATGCTTGGCATTCCACTGCGCTCGCTATCCTGAGACATAAGATTTTAAGTTTTAAATATGTCCAGTAGTTACTCTGGCTACAACGTTTTTCAAACCGAAACACAACAGTGTATTTACACTGCTGTTAGGCGGGAGACATAGACATTGCGGTGGTAGCTACCCAGTCATTTAGTAATAAACTGTTCATATAATATCATACATGATATCATAAATAAAATTATTAAAGTTTCTGGCATTGACGCCAAATAATCACTCCCAAAATTTCACAAAACTATTGATATAAAATACCCTATAAGCACTTTGGCACAAGCAAGCACTAAGCGGCTACGGTCAGAGGGTTATAATATTTCTCGACGCTCTCGGTCCGAGAGGCCCAGCGTACCGTGAGATGCAAACCCTCGCTGCCGCCACTTGCCCACGCCGGGTTAAATTAAAATATTACGCTTTTATTAAAGCACACATTTCGATGGAATGTTTTTTTTTCATTGGGTGGGCGATTTGTCGGAAGTGCCCTTGGCGGTTCATTTGCGCGGAATGAATGGTGCATTTTTGTTTTTATTTAATTTTCAATAGCACTCGTTGAGTTTATGTTTGAATAAAGATTTTGAAAAATGTTTTTGTATAAGTACATAAGCTAAGAATTTTCGTATAATATTAACTTTTAAACTATCCAATGGATTTTCCGATCAAATCTAAATGCAGAAGTACAGTATTTTATGAAATTAAGTATATTACAAGCTTATTGATGTATTTTACTATAGTTGTAGAAGAAGACCATACAAAATGTGTACATACAATTCTGGATGTAATCATTCCTTCAACCAATAACACAGAAATCTCCAAAAATACAAGTACATGCCTATATAAAGGTACAATAAAAATATGCAGAACAATAAATATTTGCCAATCAACTTTTCACTACAATGGCTATCTCCTGTTCTATGACAAAGAATTGAGCTTCGTCGAAAATAAGCCCAATTGAATAGGCGATACAAAGCTTTTTATTCGAAGGGCAGATGAGTGCGGCCGCTGTGAGGCCAGAACATCATGACGTGGGTCCGTGAAAGGAAGACGTTTTGCGGTCAACCACTACTATGGGAACAAGTTTATGCTTATCGGAAAATAATATTTTTGCGTACATATACTCACGCGTTTTTCCCGGAAGAGGCAGGCAAAGGTTCGCCGGTGGCAACCAGGACACCGACGTTTCGCCTTGTATTTTCCGTCCCACGATGTGATAGGGGCGAGCCCGTCGCCATATCGGGCATAAAGATAATAATATTTTTCTTAGTCACAAATTTGGACTACATTAAAGATGTGTTTAATACAATGTACATCATCATTTTATATTTGTCATATAATAATAAATTTTAAATTTTAAGCCACGTATTATAAGTATTTTTTTTTATCTGTCAAGCTATTGGTGCACTATTGACTGCCCTCTCTTTTATCCTTTTCTTATTTACATCCCAAGGTAGTCGGTAAGAGATTGATTTGAGCGATACGACCGCCTTTTGTACTGCTATCTAATTTAATGTTTTTTTTGTCAAGCTTCTGTAGTGTACAATAAAGAATATAAATATAAAATAATATCTAAATGATACCCATCTTTCCATCTTTTATTCCATGCGATATGAAATTTAAAATCAGTGTCTCGATGACCACCGCAATGTCTATTTCTCCCGCCAAACAGCAGTGTAAATGCACTGTTGTGTTCCGGTTTGAAGGACATTGTAGCCAGAGTAACTACTGGACATATCGAGACCTAACGTCTTATGTCTCAGGATGGCGAGCGCAGTGGAATGCCAAGCATTGCCTTGTAACTTATGGTGTTGTTTGGTTTTGCTACTGTCCATGAGCGGTTGTATCGCTTACCATCAGCGAATGGCAGGCTGGTCTCGTCATTCATTGCAATAAAAAAAAAACTTCTATTTACATCTGACTACGTCAACTACATACATACATACATATTACTCATATAACCGGTCAATAGGTATGAATCTGTGTATATAGTCCACCCAAAAAATAATTATTTCATAAATATGAGTACAAAACGAGAATACATTATCGTTTTAATATTCTGTGCATAATTTCCCCATAAAATCGTTGTTTATGGACTATTTGTTTTCAATTGGATCTAGTTTTTCCATTTATTCATTTTCGTTCTTATAATATAATGCGTTTCGAATACAAAATAAGTCCATTTTGATAATGAATCTAAACGTCTCTTTTTATTTTCAATGTAAGTCCTAAAGAAGTAAACTTCGAATCTAAATCCAGAACTTCTAAAAGCACGACACATTTTGTATACTAATCGAAACTTAAGATAAAATAGAGTACCTAATACGTGATTTTTTCATAATTTAATTTACAAATTAAATTTACCAAGCAAGGGTTATTACGACAGTATATTTTATTTACATTAATATGAAACTGATTTTATAGTGAGAACACTCAGTAAGGGCCACGATAACTGTACAGGAAATAAGGGCTCGCCGGGGCTCTGTATGGCCGCAAAAAACATTCGGTGTGATTGGCTCTGTGAACTTACACAATGCCACCGATGTGCGATGAGATCTTAGCTCGGCATTCTACTACGCGAGATTCTACTACTTAAATACGCCCTCATCATCAGCCCTTCTGCGTCCACTGCCTGACATAGGCCTCTCCTATAGCACGCCACTGAGCTCGATCTTCAGCCCATCATCTCCAACCGCTACCAGCCACCTTAAGAATATCGTCGCTCCACCTGGTAAAGGGCGTCCTACACTACGTTTGGCGAGGCGTGGTCTACAGTCGCGGTTTATCGCTAACACAAAATTACTATAGTGTTTTCAATCGCACTGTACCCATGGAAGGCATAAATGTAAATAGCATTGCTTATAATTCTGACTATCCTTACATTTATTATATCATTCGAACGTCATCATAGTAGGTTATATTTTCAACGACTTTAATCCGATAAAGGATGAAATACATTATCAAAACATTTATTTAACATTGTTTTTGGGGGACAGTACCATTGTGGTCCAATACTTATCAAATTGATCTAATCATACTTTAGTCTAAATTAGTTTCAACAAGCACTGTCAAAAATATATTATGCCACATCCACCCTAAAAAAAATCAACGTAGCTTGCAATAGCATCAATTGGTTACACCACAAGGACCGCCCACATCATTTGCTATTATACACATTAGTCGATGCAACGGTTTCTTTTCACTTTTTGCTTTTTATCTGGCGCTGATTAAACTGCACTTGATGGTAAACGCAATGTTGTCCAGACAGAACATCAAATGGCATCAGTTGGCGGTCCCAAGCCACTCGACACAATTATGCCGGCCTGCAAATATGCTTATTCATGCTACGGCGGAAGGACAAGGATTATAGGAAGGAGCGAACACGTGTGACAGCAAACCTTTCCACAGATTGACGGTGCGTATAAGAAGAATTGTTCTACCTACTCGTTACAAAGCTAAAGAACAAAGAAACAAACAGGATTTCATTGAGGAGAGTGCTTCACGCCCCTGTAAAGTTTTAGTTAATTAGTTTACTCTGTTAAGAACTGCGATCGAAAATCTATTAGTTAGTTGTAGTGATTTTGTTGTATAAGACGAAATTACCTGGAGTCAAGTGGTTGACGTTGAAGGAAGGCTTCTCAAGGATTTCTATACAGAACTAATAGGATTGTTGTTTCTTATGCTGATGATGATAATGATAGTAATTAAGGTAATGACGAAGTACTCAAAAAGTTAATAGAATTGATGATGGAATTTGTTTGGAATGCGTGAATGGATTATTTAGTCTTTAGCCATTTATTTGAACTTTGAGATGGATAAAAATAATTATAAGGATAAAATCCAATAAACCATAAAAATAACCCGTATATTATTGCGATTTATTAACAAAAAATAAATTTACACCGCGGTTTACAATGGTTTAAATATGTGGTTGCTATTTGATACCAATTTTGATTTTCTTTTTTAAAATAATCTTAAAATTGATTCTCAATATTAAAGTTCTTGTTTTGATTGCAATATTCTTTTTATCTATACAAATATCTCTAACAATAATTCGATTGCATCCGCTCGAATGAGTACATTTAGAACTAGCAAAGTGGAGTAAACAGGAGTTATGAGAAAAGTTGCAGAAACAAGCCCGAGTATGGCCTATGTCGGTCAGTGGGCTACCGCGTTCCGTTGTTATATGTACTACAAATTCTAACTATTGTGTTGCGAAGTTCTAAACTGCAACGGTGATTTTTTGCGACATTAGTGTCAATGTTTGCTCGGAGAGTATTACTCGTAAAACAAATATTATTTCGTGATGTATAACTTTAGTTCCGTGACCATCGTCTTTAGCCACAGGAAAAGTGTTTTTGTCTACTGCTTACAATTAACCTAATCTCTCTTCAGCCACAGGACGTTCACTACTGAGCATAGGCCTCCTCCAAGGATCATCACATCTACCTGTTGGAAGCGGCCAACCAAACAAACCTACTACACAGACCGCAAGTAAATGTTTATACAGCTATAAGTATGTGGATGCAGGAACCTTTCGACGGTCTCTAGTTTTTTGATGTCTTACCTAACTGTGCCTTGAGGACTCTCGCAAAATGCTGCATGAACGCAAGATTACTTTAATCTGTGGAGGTTTTTAGTCAAGTAGAATTCGATTACTTAATTGAAATCGCTATTTAAAGGATCGAGAAGTTCTATTTCTGATTTACCAATAATATTTATTGATAGCTAAACCAATAAACAAGACTTAATCACATTAACACTCATCTGCAATTATCGAGTCGTTTAGTTTGACGTTTGGGTGTAATGGGAATACATAGCGTAGTACCGCGGCCCGATGTCGACTAATGAGTACCTAATTGAATCGCTCATTGCCAGCTCTAATTGCTTCTGCAATTATATCCACTTCATTCGTAATGCATGCCCGGCAGCCGTGTGTAGTGGATCACTGCAGTGACGTCATTATACCCAGACGAAAAATATTACAACGGAATTTATGTAAGAGTAGGTTTTGGTTGTGGCTTCGCTGGCTTTATTGTAGGTCTCGTTGATAAAGGGTTGTAGGTTGACAAAGGAAGAATTCTTGTATCTCTCGAGAACAGATATTTTTGTGGGTGATGAGTACCTTGTGTAAATTTATGTACCCATGACAATGGGTATGCAAAATTGTATGAAAATCGGTTGAGTGGGTACAGCATACAAAGAAACTCATTCGCAATATTTAAAATATTAGTAAGAATGAGGAATTATTATTTAATACATATGAGTTCCAGTGGACGATAAAATGAAATGGATCAAACGTTTGTAATAATATTATTCAATAAACGTTTCACTGCTAAATACAAGCCTTCTTTGAAATTGTTAGGAATTAGTTCCTAGTCCAACCTCTACCGTCTACCTAGCCCAAGCGAATGCTAGCACAAAATAATTCAACTTGTCGTTCGGTTTGTTTGTCTAAAACAACGAGCGAGCTACATATAATATCCATGTTAACAAATCGAAAAGTTTCCCGCCATCCACCCGCGACCATGAATAAATAACCACAAAGCGAAAGGTTTGGCCGTTCAAAAAACCATCGCGAAATTTCAACCCGGCCCCGAATTTAGAAAAACGCCTCTCTGACAAAAAATCAGAGCAAATTCGACGGACAATTTGCATTTTTGATTACATAATTGTACCTGACTGTGAGAATTTTTGGATTTTTTTTCGTTTCCGCTGCGAGGTTTGTTGTGCTTTTTTTAAAATAACATTTGCATTTCGCAAACTTTGTTACGTTTTTGCAATTAGACTGCGACTTTGAAGTTGTGATTGTTAAAAGGGGCGAAGAGTTCAAATCAAGTTGATAAATGATTCATTTTATGAAGGTATCTGAGCATTAATTTCCAGCACTGAATAAGGGTGCTTTAGTGAAATATTATTTGCATGTAATGAGTGCATTTAGAAATAGTAAAGCTGCATCGTAATAAGGTTGGACTACGGCTTGAAAAACGCTGAATCGAGGCCGTATCACTGCCCTGCAGTAGATATAATATTATAAAGCTGCAAAAACATAAACTCACACCGGTATCTTCGTTATGGTAGGTAGAGATGGCAATGGCAATGTCCATTTCCGTGCGATACGTAATGAAACCCTGCTTGTATCACATACCCTCACAATATATTTTTTATATCTAGTAAGTAATTTTTATAATCCAATACGTTAAAATGATGTTTAATCGTATTTATAGATTCAGTGAGTGCTAAAAATTAATAGATAATTATCTGCCAATGTGTAGAATAACATTTAAACAAAATCTTAGTAGTTGTGTACCTATTGTTTTCACGGATCATATATATATTGGTAGTGTCGACTAACGACATCTCGTGCGCGCATTATGTTATTCCTAACAGTAAGTAGATATATTGTATTTCTCTAGTTAAGTGAATGTAATTATTATGGAGAAATAAATGTCTTAAACCTTAACCTTAACCTTATGGTGCCGCCCTCAGACCGCTGGGTTTTTGATGATATAGATATATTAAGAACTAACGTTTACATAAAAATAAGGATGCGTTTACTCATTGGAGAATTGAATTAAATAAATATATTTATCATACAACTATGTGTTTCCTGCAGTCTTATCTTGAGGGTATCAGAAAATATAAGAAACGTTGTTGCACAACAGACCCGAACAAATTACACATGAATTACGTAAAAGTTTGTCTCGGTTTGGGAATTGAACTGACAACCAACTTCCCAACAGACGCTATTATGTGTCATAAAAACTCTTTAGCGGCGATTGTCAAATCTCCAAAAATATGACGCCAAAATAAGTCCTAAAAACTCATCCAGATAACTTCACTAAAAAGTTCAAGAGATAGTGTCAGCTCACACAATAAATTCGGCAGAGTTTAACCGAAAAAATGTGCAAACGAAAACCAGCGAAGTGCAGTTTTTGTAGCGCATAAATCAAGACAGGGGCCCAGTAAAATGCAGGCGACCGCTTCATACAGGCACTGTTGGTAAACAGTTGAATTTGCCGGCTAAACTCAGCTTACACTTCTGTGATAGGTGGGATGCCAAAGAATTTATTGACTTTGTGACTTTGTGGGTATGAAATGGGTATGCTGAACTTCAGTTTGATCAATGCGTTGTGTGTTGAGTTTAACGAGTATGTTTTAAATGACTTAACCGATAGCAAGAAGATACGAAAGTCAACAGTTATTCAGTCATAGATGTTAAAGACCAGGCGAAGTTGGAAAATTTAAAACCTGGGAAACAAACCATGAGCCTCGTGATTTTCAGCTGTCACTAACAAGAAAAGCTAACAATATAAATAGTGATAATTGGTATTATTTATACATGTGTGTTACTGCCTCGGTGGCGCTGTTGTACTACGATTACAACGCTGAATTCTCGGGTTCGAATCCCGGGTCGAGCAAAGTAATATTGTACCTATTATTCTTCTAATTAGAGCCTAGAGTAAGGATTTTGCCCCATATGGCAATAGGGCTTGCCCTCTTACACTTCGTGGAACGGAACACACAAGGCGAAACCTGGGTGACCTGGTAGCACCTCTGCCTACCCCTTCTGTGAAAAAAGCGTAAGTTTATGTATTTCTATTGTACATGGACAACAATAATTAATAGATGATTAAAGAAAAGCGTTTCTAAAAGGCGGCAACACCAGCAATAGCCATAGTAACCAGTTTATTAATAATTGTCGACCGATTGACGCAACAACTAAAAAGACAGCTTTAAACGCAAACTGACATGCACTGATTCGATTTGCAGAAAAGTATATTTCATGTACTTTATTTGTGTACAGGAAAAAACGATCATAATAGGGAAACGTTTAAAAAAAAATACAAATAAGTAAAGGCCTATAATTATGAAAAGCTTTGTTTCCATTATCAATTTATTTCCAGATACTTAGGGTCCGTTACCTATTCAATAGTGTAAGGCGTTTGCAACCAAAATAGTTTTTAAAATTACTCTATGACTATACTACATCTACATATTTATTATAACTTTTCCTGACGTAACAGTACCTACATCTATTAACGTATGTACAAGTACATAGTATAATTATTTATACGGCGCCTACATAACTTAGGCCATATTGCAGTTAATTTTATTCATAACATTAATTAATTAAACAAAAAATGAACACAGATAAATAATTTTTAACATTATTTTTTCCTTTTCAGGTACAGTGCCGCCAGTTTTCACGAAAAAGTTTTTATATCTTCATAACGCTAACAGCTGCACTTTAATTTATTACATCCAGATAAACCAACACAAGGCATTAATTCACACAAAACAAAATCAGACACCCGCTAACACGTAATGCATATGTTTAATTCAAAGTAATGTATCATAGGCGACGTAGATTATAATTTGCAAATGCAATACGCGGGGAATACGACGGCGGGGGCTGGCGACCGAACAGAACGTGCAACGTATCGCGACATTTTGAAAATGTTAAAATGAAGTGTTAGTGGCGCCACCTCCTCATTAGTATCCGACGGGCTGGCCCAACACTGCGGAGTGCGGCACCGGCCGTGGACGCTGTCACACCAACGTGTAAGTTATAGATATTTTGATACCTAAATATTGGTCAAGTTAATAGTATGCTATATATACGAGAATGCATAAAGCGATTGATGAAAGTGGACAAAGCGAACACAAAACGATTAACCGAAGTGAAGGTCGATAGCTTGAGCCTAATATATGAAGTATATCTAGCAGTAGTGGTTAGTATAAATCTTTGACACTCAACATAAGCTACAGGCATTTCTTACTGATGACATGGCGTATCAACACCAATCTCTAGATACATCCCTGGAGCTCTAAATGTGGAAGTCTTGGAAAAAGGCGAGTAGATAATTGCCTCTCATAGATATTGCTAGGCTTTAGGTCTTCAAATCGTAAAGAAATTTCAATCCTGCGATTGCGTCTTAGTATAACATCGAAGAAGTCACCACTATTATGAGTCAACGTATCGTATGATCCTAAATGGGCTTCATGCCAACTTTGCTCCGACTACGATGGTGTGACTACAGGAAACGTTATAACCTGTTTTCGTTTTCGTAAGCCGGATACTGTGTGACCAATAATATATTTGTACCACTGCAGTTTCACGCGAACAAGAGCTTCGCGCAGCGTGGCTAAGGGCCTCGTTCACCATCTTCAAGTAAAACGTTGATTAGGCTAATCATCAGTAAAAGTCATCCGTAACATCATGTGTCGATTTCACCATGCTCCAGTAATACTAATCCTATGATTACATTAATAAGTAACTTACTGACTGCATCGTCTGCCGATTAGCGTATTTACTTAATGGTTATAACAAGGTTAAAATCTCAACCTCCTTTTTTATTTTTTAAGAAAAAAAACACGTTGACAGTTTAGCGGGAGGCAGGGCGAGGAACATTTGACGCAATATTGAACGAATGATTCGTTAAATTTCTTATGTCATACACTTAACCAGCACTTTACTTTATTTTCACTTGTGAAATCGACGGAAGATACTCTGCACATTTGCTTGTCAAATAACGTCAATCAAAAAGTAAGTAATCAACGGTTTACTTGAAGATGGTGAACGAGGCCCTAAGAGTTTGTAATCCATATTTAAATTTAATTACCAGTAACTCACATTTTGAGAACTATACTACTGAATAGGGTTGCCTCATTTTATACAAAATCTAGCAAACAAACAATTTTGTAAATCCATTCAGAATTAAACAAGTTAGAAACGGTTTAAATCTTGTAGTTGGGGTAAAAGAAAAGGGATGCAAAACAAAATTAGTGACGTCACTAATCTTAATATGCATTATAGTTGGCGGGTGTGAAAGAGACAGTAAGATGTCCCCACTACATCCCCACTCTTTCATTTAAAATACTTATATTTGCCTCATATTACAAGCTACTTTAATACTGTTTTCACAAAAATGTTTTATTTTAATGGCACTTGTGTTTGTCTGCAAAATGACACAAACATTTGATGATAGTTAAATACCCTATTTATTGTGATGAAATTTAGTAAAAGGGCGGTCTGGTGCCTTGAGAAATACAAAAGCTGCCTTTTAACGGTGTCACAAAATATACCATGGGAAATAACATGTTTCTGGTCTTTACTTAAAACTAGGTGTGATAAAGAAGTTGAAAATAAATTGCATCTAGGCGAAAAAAGGCAGGGTTGGAAGTGATTTAAGTAAATATAATTTTTATTACTCGGTTACTTAATAACCTCATGAAAAAAAATGTGATTCTTATTCTAAAATAGTACTGACTAAATATTGTCCCAAAATATCAAATCATAAACCCATTGCCTTACAAGATGCATTCACACCGTAACGTAGGCCAATTTGAATCCGGTGTGAGAGTCAGCCCGCGGTCCACGCTCGCCAGGATAATTTGATTACGTATGCATTAAGTGCATTTACATTTCCCTATGGATCCGAGATCTCTTTTAAATCCGACCGTACGCCCTTAATGACGCGTCGAGTGATGCTCACGCTCGGCGAATTCTAATCGACTGTTTAAGTTCTATTGCGGAGTTCCAGCGCCCTTTGACTACAATATCTCCATTAGAATTTATGTAATAAACGCCCAGTAATGGTTATGATAGGTTTAATATGGGGGCTTTGGAAATATGGCTTTCTTGGATCTGACTATTTCTGCAGATTGTTTGTAAATGAAGTAGCAGGCATTTTTCTTCTTCGTGCCATTACGTAGCTTTATGGTTTTTAAGCCTTCGAATAGCCATATTTTTCATATCCACTGTCACCGAGAATTGTTTTCCAGTCCTCAAAATCGTATCTACGGATCCAGACGAATATACGGATTATGCAACTTCTGGAAGTTCCACGTTTCGAAAAAAGAATATATTTTTATAGAAACACTAGAGACTAGTCGTATTTCCCAAAGTCCTAATGAACAGCTATTACGAATGAGGTTGTCAATTTGGAAACCCTGATCGACTTAAGAAGCAATTGTAGCTAGTTTAAGCTATTAACAATGCAATATATTATTTACCGAAAAAAATCTATTTCAGGCAAGAAGCTAATCTTAAAATTACGAACTAAATTCTGCAACACGCTTAAAACAATGTCGCAATGACTCCGCCTAAATGTAGGTGTGATATAATCATAGTAGTGCCTAAAATCATAAACATAGGCTACCCTCATTCCTGTTCTTGACTTACAATTTGTTTGAAATGTTTGCAAAATTCACAAGGTATTATGGTTAGCGTGTCTTAACCACGAGCCGCAACTGCCCAACAATGTCCTTGTGTTGTAAATGTGTTTGGAATTGTAGGCCACATTTCAAGTATTTCTGAACTCTTAGAATGGTTCAGCATGAATTCCGAGAAGTTTTAGGTTTGACCAGAAGCTGTTCAACTTGTAGTAACATAGTAGTAGGTGGGTTATGTTCCAAGAGGTAAGTTGGAGGAAAGAACAAAGAATGGTATAAAGGCAAGCGTTTAAAAAAAGATACAAGCGAATCGTCTATCGTATGTCACAACCATAGACTAAGTACGGAATTCATGATACGTGTCATAGAGAATAGTGTTAATTTTTTGAAGTGGAAAACTTATAACTTACTTCGGACGTCGAACACTCGAACATTCGAACTTCGTTTCGAGAGATCATAGAGTAATCCCCAGACCTGAAATAATTTCTAGGGTATCACCTTTCACAATCCTTTTACACTACCACTAGGCGAATCAAACTTAAATTTTGTTGTGCATCAAAAATCATAACAAATAAACATACCTGTGCTAATGAAAATGGGTATGATCCTCTCATAAAGTAAACCAAAGCAAGGCACATCGCAATATGATTGTTTTATTACATTTCATGCGAAACCACAGTTCGCCTGATGACACGGCGACAATTCATAACATCCAAGAACTGTTGAAGCTCAAATGGGTATTTAAAACGGAAATTATTATAATAAATCGTATCCGGTTGTAGCGGAGACAGTGGCGCCCCCGCTGTTATTACTAGCGAACATGCGACTCCGTCATTTCACTTTAAATGCGCTTATTACGGACCCGTGCGAGATTTGTTGGGAGCAAATTAGATTACCCTTTGTTTTTCTTTGGAAGTCTTTGTTCACGCCGCTTTGAGAAATAGCTATGGTAGATAAATTAAAAAGTTGCTTATGAAGTAGAAGGAGCTATCGATATAATATTGTTTTAAGGCGCAGTCACACGCTTGCTATAAAATGGGAAACCTGAGGACGCGGTTTGAATTTTGTACTGAGACAAAAATGCTTGTTCATCCACTGGTTTTTGTTTCAGGTGTTGTGAGACCAAAACCTGACATGTATTTTCTTATACCCATTACGCAAGACTTATGTATTTGGGTGTAACATTTCTAATTCGGCTTTAAAATAATGTGGGTATCTATAGCGTGTTTTAAAAGTAGAGGGAATTCTTTGCTAATGTTTGACCACGCTTTATTTCTTAGACGTTAGTATTGGATAATATGGGGGTGTAATTATTAATTTCTGGTGGAAGGTCTCTCATATGTGAGAGGCCGCCTGGGTAGGGAACACCGCAATGACTATTTCTCCCGCCAAACAGTAGTGTAAAGGCACTGTTGTGTTCCGGTTTGAGGGACATTGTAGCCAGAGTAGCTACTGGACATTATGAGACTTAACATCTCACGTCTCAGGATGGTGTGAGCAGTGAAATGCCTAGGATTGCTTTGTAATTCACGATGTTGTTTGGTTTTGCTTCTGTCAATGAGCGGTCGTATCGCTTACCATCAGGTGAATGGCATACTCGTCTCACTAATCACCGCAATAAAAAAAAACAACTAATATAAGTTGTCCCTTCATTTTTCCACTAAAGATTTTTTTAAATTAAAATTAATCGGAATTATTCCAAGCGTTAGTAGTTCTATTAAATCAATTTAGAAACAATGACATTAAAAGTTTCTTATTTCATACATGACGGGGAAATAAAACCGTGTGTTAATTATATTTAACCAAACCAGTGATAACAGCACCGGTCTATATTGGTTTATTATTAATTATTGCTATCACGAGACGTTTAAATTAACGGATAAACGACTTATCCGAATAACTTCGACAACTTGTTACTTTTAAACGCAACGCGCGGATACTGTCATGCTCCCACCACTATTCTAACTGTGGGTATTGGAATAGAACCACAACCGGGTCTACTGTAATAAAATTACTTCTACAACTACCCGTAGATTGCTTAGGACTTATTTACAATTGTTTTAGCAATATTTTTGTGTAACTTTTCAACTTTACATAAAACCGCTTCGACATACATATTTCAATATGTTAATTTAAACATTAATAGCTATTGAAACATTTGAATGAAATGTAATGAAATTTTCAAAACAATGCCGACTCATATTTCAAACTTTTGAAATAACATTATATTATTAAAGTGCGATGTGGTTTTCATTAAAAATGTGTGAAATGCTTTACTGGCTTTCAAAGGCATATATGCTTATTCTTTATATTGGTTCCAGTAATCCTGATGATATTTTCAAGCTGTGGTTTTAAAGATGACATCCGATAGAATTAATCCGTCTCTAAAAAAATAAAGTTAATGGTAAATTTTATGACTGTTTTGTGTTTGTTTAATCTAGATGTACTCCGAAATGCGACATACTGCAGTAAATATTGATTAGTCTAATTTTACTTATATTACATTTGTATTCTACCGATTGTGGAAGAGTCTTGTGCGATAATGGGGATTATAAATATATTATACAGAAAAGCAATAATAAGTAAACAAAACAAAAAAAAAATACTATGCCTCGCGATTAGTTTTTGTATTTTACAACAGTTTAAGAGTAATTGTATATGAGACATATTATGAAAAGACCACGACCACTGTCAACAGTGAAAGAGATTAAGAAGAAACTTAATTAAAACTTCTCGACATGATATATCACGTTTTTTGCCTATTTGTCTAGAGCACATGCGATATCATATCGCGCGCCCCGCTAATCGTCCCCGAGTCGTTAATTTCCCAACATTTATCCAAGCGGTGGTAGCGTGCTGATCGCGATTTACTTAAACGACAGTTACCTGCCCCTTTACCCGTTAAACTGTTTTATATGATGCCGTGTCTTACAAATTGTTTCGTACTTTTCGCACTTGTATAGTTTTACCCGCGACTTTGTTTGCGGAAATTTGTCTTTTTTTATGTTGGTAATTTTTTTTAGGATTCTTTTTACTCACTCCACTTATGGATCGTTAGTCTTTTAAATAGAAAATACCCAAGCCCTAAAATATTTACGGCCTTATCCATAGACAGTTTTAAACCTATTGTAGTTAACGAATGTTCTTTTCCCTTTCGAACGACGTTTGAACACAGTTTGAGCAAAGAAGACAAAACATTTGATAACTAAAAAACTGTCTATGATTTTAAAAATGGTTTATGTTTTTAAAACTGTCTATGAATAAGCCGGTAGACTTAATCGAATATCTGTATACAGCCGGATACACATGAATACTCACCTTTTTATATTATTTTATTAGTGTTTACGTTTCGTTGTGTTGTAGATGGATTAGTTAAAAATATTATTAGAAATAATTTGAGTTTTATCTAACTTTTAATAAACTCTAAAATACGTATTAGACCCATAGATGTAAACACAAACGGTAACTACTAAATGCAAGAAAACCTTATTAAATAAATACTACGTACCTTCCACTATAACTATAATCTTATTACTATAAATATTAATGATTATAAGAGTTTACAAACCCTTTTGATATAAAAAAATAATAACTTAAATACTTTAAGAAATTATAAAATAACTACAAAGAACAACTTGATAAAAACACTTCATCATAATATAAAACTGACTGTAAAATATTATAACTAAAAAATAAACTACAATTCTGTTACTAAAATAACGTTTCAAATTGTATTTGTCTGTTATTTTAGTATTTTCTTTATGTAGATGGATGTTTTTGATACGTGTCAGCGCAAAACTTACAGAGTTTGAACACTGAACTTAAGAGCAAATTTTAACTTTAGTAATTTTATTTTAAGTCCGTTACAGAAAAGAGCAAACATATAAATTAATTATTAGTTTAATGTACTAAAATAATTTCAAAACTTGAGTATTATGATACGTTATATTTAGTCTTGATTACAATGTAAATTACTTTAGTTTTCATGGTAAAGTTCCCCTGTATCACGTACCTATAATTGACGAGTGACAAGTGACTAACATTGCGGCATTCATTTCAGTGAATCATTATTTGTATTATCTGCCACTGCTACTTCTACAAGCCAGGATTAACAGTGGCAAGCAATTTATAAACACAGAGTCCCTGTGAATGTTTAAGTCGTCTTTAACCCGCAATGAAATAAATTCAATACATACAATAAACTCACGTCTTTTTCCCAAAGGTGTAGGCAGTGGTGTTACCAAGGCACCCACGTTTCGCCTTATATATTCTGTCCAAGGATGTGATAGGGGGCGAGACCAACGCCATATCGGGCATAATTCCTGACACCGGGCTGATAATGAATAGAAAATCCAACATAACTTTGCCCAATCTGGGATTCGAACCCAAGACCTCAGCTTTATAATAGTACCGTAGTACGACTACGCCACCGAGGCAGTCGTTTATTAATCAAATAGTAAAAGTAGAAAATTCCTTTCAGTCAGTGATAATTCAAAAACCTTTTTATTCAATTATTTATAATGATTATCAGAGATCACATCAGACGAGCCGGTTGCTTCTACGGAATTACTATCCCGATATTTTAACAAACTCCAAGATCGTTCAATTTAATAAAACTCTTCAAAATACTGATCACACAACCTAATAGTGGATTAAATCCGGATTAAACCGGCCAGGCCCTGCAGAATTCACCCGAACACATTTGCATACAATTCCGTAGCGGCAGTCATCGCCGGATTGCAGAATAAAACGGGCGATGTTTGCGTAAAGCGATTGTTAAGCATCCTTTGTGTTGGACCCCCACAAACGGGGGACCTCTTGTGGGGGTCCGCCCAGCGTCACAGTCCGTGCCTCGCCGCTGCATCGCTTCCATTCCTCAAGGAATTCGTTCTCAAGCGAATGTTGGGGTAGGAGTTTGTAAAGAATACTATAGTATTCTTTGAAGTCATATGGAAAATTCTACCTAGAAATATTAGCAGTATAATATTTTATGAAACAAACAATTGTCAAGTAAAGGATAAATAGTTTGTTACAGAACCTTAAGTGATTTATTATATCACTAGTGACCCGGCCCGGCTCTGCCCGGTTGCAGATACTTTTTCGGTTTCAGTTTACATCAGAAACATAATATTATTTTGCGTACTAACTGTCCTCAATATTGCTTTTCCTATCCCGTTTCAACCCATTCTGTACCGTTTTATCCTTTCCTCATAATAAAATAAATAACATTTATTTAGATAAGGATTAATATCATACCAATATAAAAACCGTATGCAAAAAAAACTTTATTTTAAAATAAATCTAAAACAGGTACAAAAATAAAGGTTGCATTGGCAAGTTTAGGCTTGCGAAAAGACAATGCGTTGCTACACGGAACACAATTTTATGTTTTAGTCCACATTAGTGTCTATCTAAAATTGCTTAATTTGTAAGTATGTATAGTAGGTCTTTTTCTGATATCAGTATGCTCTGATTTTAACATCAAAGAGAAGGCAAAAAATAAATATAACCTGAATTTAAGAAGCAACAGGGATC
Source organism: Deilephila porcellus (assembly GCA_905220455.2). NCBI lineage: Eukaryota > Metazoa > Arthropoda > Insecta > Lepidoptera > Sphingidae > Deilephila > Deilephila porcellus. The sequence continues at coordinate 14,524,941 of LR999977.1, read as the reverse complement.
GACTTCATACGACAGGTAAATGATTCTAATAAAATATAAGTAGTGCCTATAAGCACACGTATAGAAGTAATTACAAGCTAAGAAAATCATCCTAAGTCACGGGAACTCTATCGCTCAAAATAGACCTCTGCCACGCTCAAGTAATCTCTAAAAATACCACCATTACAAGTGGCTATACATAGATAAACACAAAACCTGTTAAGAAACTAATAAAATACAAGTAGCTAAAGAATACATTTTCAGTTAACAAAACGTGCCAAAAATCAAGAAGAGCGGCGAAGTGTCGAACTATCGACGCCAGTTTGTCTTCACGTTAATCGAACCGAACGGTAGCGACTCATCGCGCTAAAGTTTAAATTGAACCGAATAGTTGCGGCCACATGCCTGTGGAAATGACTAATTCCATTTAACTGCAGTTTACGCTGTTCGCACTAATTAAAAGTTTTAAAGATAGCGTGAACGTACTGCCATTGTATGTCGGTTCTTTGCCGGCTTTTTAGTTTACCTACTGCGGGCGAAGTTGCTCCTCTGTTGGTTGTGTGAGGTTTTGCTGTGATGTAGATTCCTGGAGGTATTTAAATTATTTTTAACATTTAGATTTGAAAGGATTATATCTCTGGGCAACTTTTTACTTATCATCATAAACACTGTTATTATCGGAAGTCGCGTTGTCGTGAGTTGAATATAAAATACAATTTAAAAATGCGCTTGCATAATTCACTACCATTGATTCACACTAGATCAAAAAACATATTATATCTTTACCCAACTATCATGTTTGAGGTTTTCGAACATCAAAAACAAGGACAACCAGTAAAATTACTAGTTTGTTATATTATATAAGAAATATACGAGTAAGTAATAGATATGCTCATGAAGGAGTTACCGATATTAGCAAAATATATGCCGAAATAACTTTGAGTTTGCAATCAAAGTTTGATGTAAGTAACTTTCGAGTTGTTTCGGCAAGTACGTAGCTCGAATCGCATTTGGTTAATAATCACCTTGAAATCACTTACTTCACTGGTGGTAGGTCTCTCATATGTGAGAGGCCGCCTGGGTAGGTACCACCGCAATGTCTATTTCTCCCGCCAAACAGCAGTGTAAATGCACTGTTGTGTTTCGGTTTGAAGGACATTGTAGCCAGAGTAACTACTGGACATATCGAGACTTAACATCTTATGTCTCAGGATGGCGAGTGCAGTGGAAGCATTGCCTTGTAACTCATGGTGTTGTTTGGTATTGCTTCTGTCCATGAGCGGTCGTATCGCTTACCATCAGGCGAATGGCAGGCTCGTCTCGTCATTCATTTCAATAGAACAAAAAAAAAACTTCGTATGAGATAGTTTTCTGCTAAATACTTAATGCATGAATAGATTTCTAAAGTTCTGGTTTGATATTGAGGCAACACAATGCCAATTTGGTAACTTATTAATTTGATTTATTGTTAAAGATAATAAATTCGAGTGTTTAAAAAATAAATATCATAAAGGGATTTATTTAAACCGTAATTAGACTGCCTAGGTGGCGCAGTTGTAGTGCGGTACGATTACAAGACTGAGGTCTCGGGTTCGAATGCCAGGGCAAAGTGATGTTGGGATTTTCTATTAATTATCAGCCCGGAGTCAGGAATTTGTTTCCGATATGGCGATAGGCTTGCCTCCTATCACATCGTGGGACGGAAAGCACAATGTGAAACATGGGTATCTCGGTAGCACTTCTGCCTACCCCTTCTGGTATAAAGGCGTGATGTTTGTGTGTATATATGTATACAAGCAATTAATCCATGTAAAAGTATCATATTGGATATCAAAAAGTTCCACGCATTTAAGAGGCCGTCTGGATAGGGCCCCCGATTTATTTATTTCTGCCACCGAGCCGTATATAAAAACTGATATGTACAGGTTCGAAAGACATTATAGCCAGTGAAATAAGTGGGCATTGAAAGATTTAAGACCATGCAGTTCTTAGTCAATTCAAGATCGGAGTGGAGTTGTTTACTTGCAAATGTGATTCTATATATACCGTATGGTGAATGACTTACTCTTCACAACATTCATGATTTTAAAAAAGTCCTAGGTCAACGAGGATCTGAGGACAAATTAGAATGAATATGTTTAGGTGATGATACAAAACGAATGCCATAAGTGATTGCAATAACACAGAATAAATTCACAACAACAATATTTTATTTATTTCATTTGGAAAACAAACAATTTCTCATGTCTACTATATACAACACAATTTTGTAATCTTCGAACCATTTAATTTCAACCATTTTGCATTTAAGACATATCACCTACAGCCAACTACAACGTCAAGGGAAGCTAAATATCGTTTAGTAAACACTGCAAATTGGATCATATCAGATTATATTATGTCTTCTATACGATGCAGAACACGAGTTATTAACTCTGATAATCTAACTTTAATATAACTTCTCGTACACTGTCGTCTAATTTGAGAGGGTCAAAGTTGTTTACGTAATTCTCTGGAGTAGGAAGTGTTCTAATAGGATATGTTTAAAATTTGCTATAGAAGTAACTGCAAATAGTAAATAAGGTCTTCTAAAATTACGAACCCATAATACTGTACTGTATAAGCCCATATACCTCCCACTGCAGGGCACGAGCCTACTCTCCAATCGAGAGCACGATTGAGAGGGGTTAGACGAACCCATAATATGCGGTATTAATTATGGTATTAGACCAGCTCTTCCAATAATTTATTGCAAATATTTTATTGAAGTTACGAGCAGACTACTATTCTTTTATTTCTTTCTCTTCAACCACAGCAAGTCCACTGCTAAGCATAGGCGTCCCCTAAGTACTCTATATCAAACTATTGGAAGCGGCCCGCATTCATCAGATTCCTGCAAACTTATCTATTTTACCTACCATTTAACAGTCCGTAAATCTTCTTCTCCGTGAAAATATATTTTACTCTCCTTGGTATAAAATTAAATAACCTAAGCGTTTTGATTACCGCGTTTGAAGAATATATTAATTATAGCATTCACAAAATGAGGTAATAATACCCCAGCAAATATACTTAGCCTTAATACCTTTGAAATGGTAATCTGCTGCTAGAATACAATAATATTCCTATAAAATATAACAGTAATAAAACAATATTCATAGGAATAGCATTCTTATTAGTCCAATAATAAAATCCATTTGTATAAAGCACTTCTTTATGAACTATTCCCCTATCCCATCCCGCAAATGTACAAAACAGAATGTTTCTTAAAAGACGATAACAAATATATATTCAACAAAACACACATTTCTCATTGTAATCGCTGAGCCAGCGCCTCAAATAGCTGCATAAAAACCTCGTGCACACAAAGTAAGCACAGCTCATTGGAACCAACGAGCAAATTTCCACCTTACCACTCAGAGACACGATTTAGAATCGTGTGTTGGCATACTACGATGTTTACCCGGAGAAGCCACTTGTTGCAAGGCACAGAAGTCTCTTATGCTGAGATTCAATCTAAAGGATTAACATGCGATTATGTTTGTTCTAATGTAATAACTATGTAGGTACGTTTTACCTGGAACTTTGCTCGTATTAATCATTTAGTTGCATAAACCTTTTGATGCTCTATTTCTATGAGCTCTGTGGGGACGATCGTTCCTTTCATACCTAGGATATTCTAATTTTGTATTCTTGTTTATTCCAATATTAAAATTGTTTGTTTTGTATTCTTAATCTTTAATTGCATTACTTATATTTCCTACTTAATAATATTAATACAATACTTATGTACATAAGTACAGCCTCCGTGGCGCAGTTGGTTAGACCCCGGCTGTAAAACGAGAGGCCGCGGGTTCGATCCCTGCACCAAAACAAATATTTGTGTGAGCCACAGGTATTTGTTCCGGGTCTGGGTGTTTGTGAGACCGAAAAGTCTCTCGTAGTTCCTGATACCCATTTCAAGTTTCATTTCATTTCATTTCGAAGACCGCTTTGCTGAGATTGCTGTGTTAATCCTTGGGGATGATTTTTTCGGCCAATGTAGTACTATAGAGGTGGGGAAATGCATGGATGATTGTTATGAAGATATCATAGAAGGGTATGGGGAGAGATGGGGAGATAATATTAATGCCGTTAATAAGAAAGTCCGACCTTGGGGGAGATTTCCTTAAATGCTCTGAAGATTTCAACTAACAATACTATTCTTTATCCTTATTAGGTACGAATAGGATTTTCTAAGGTAAGTTAGTGCATGCAGGGATTCGCCCATATGTTACTTCATTTAAGTCATGTCAAGTAAGCTTATCCAATCTGTTACATATTCTGTGATGTGGATGAATACTTTACCGGAAACAATTTTGAATCTGCAGGCCGTAGAAATATTAATTGGTACAGGCATCGAACCCGCAAACTCAGGTGCAGACAACCACATAGCTGTATTTGCAGTCAATCATCGAAATATTTCAATTGAATATTAAAATATAAAACATACAAGAGGTGGTGAATAAAACGTTACAAAAATAATTAAATGGTTTATTTCTCAGTACATCCAAAGCATTGTCATGTGCTTTTAATTCTAACTTAACAATATTATTTACAGCTTACAGTATCGAGTTTGTTATTGGTTTGGTCGGTTACCAGAAATGATCGTGTTCTGTTCAACTATCAATATTCATATTACAACCAAATCAAATATTTTTGGCCTTCACTGTTTAAATTTTATTATACCATTTTTCTATTTCTTCTTTTGTTCTTTACTTAAGCTGACTCCTGCTTCTCACAATTTGCCAATCTTATTTCTTTTTCATGTTTTATCAGCAATACAGCATTTTGAAAATTTTCGATACTTATAGGAATTGCTAGTAATCAATGAAGAATAAAAAAATCTGTAAGATGATATTAAAGTTGTCTATAGATTCTTTAGTTTCTAAATTAATTGCTTTTTCAAGTGGTCATTGTTCTTTTCATGAAATTTATTTTCGTTGTATGAGTACTTCTTACTTGGCTCTTGTAATATGAAACATTTTGTCTCGAAATTATTTCTTTCTTTACATTGTGTTACTATTATTGATGACAACGCGTCCCTATTTTATTTTTTATAGTATTTTAAAGCTCAGTCGATGTATTTTTAATGCGGAGAAATTGAAATTTAACGGGCTATTGTTGAAATAAGATTTAACGCTCAATCTTTATTTATTGTCTTAAATTAGGTCTTCTTGGCAGACATTTCTATTCCGAACTAGAATTTATAACGTGTTTCAGGTAGCTAGCTCCGTCAGAAGAAACCTCTTTGTTTTAACTCCTCATTCTACCAGTTCAATAAGACCTCTTCCCGGTATAAGTGTTAACACTTATACCGGGTCATAGTCTTAATGTCAAATGAAATAGTAGTACGACTTATAGTCAAATGAAACACCACAAGATACCGAGAGAATTCATTCCATTGAGTGATAGTTCTAAAGTAATTTTCAAAAACAACGACTGCTATTGTGAAACGAAAATTTGAATTATGTTGGTGATATATCATTTTATTGTATGATTGCATCATTTCTGGTAACAGAAACTCAAACATTCCTGCTTCTATGTGAGTAAGGACATACAAAATATGTTATTAACACAGCAAGCATTCGTGACTTTATGATATCATGTCATTAGTAAGGCCAAGCAATCTGTAAACTAGCTGTGGCACATACCTTCAATATCATACACCCAATATGGTCAACCTCACGTCATACAACAACATCAACATCTCTTTTAAGCTGGATAATAGTCATATATATTATACTACAATCGAATAAACAAACAATGTATAGAAGATCAAAAAGCTTCATTCATATACCAATAATTAATGAGACGATTAAAATAATTATGCTAATGTTAACGGAGTACTATTGTAGGATATAAGAATGATTAACACTGTAGACAATTCCTTTATCAATTCCAAGGTTGACCACAACATAGAAAAACACCTAAAGGCTAGCGTACAAATGTTGTGCTGTTCATAAAAATCACCCTACCTTAGTTATTCCATTCACAAAAATATAATTTTTCATCTCTCTACAAATGATTTTAAAATTAGTTTTCTATCTAATACAATAATTTGGGAATTCCGAAAGGCTTTTAATTTTTATGAAGAAATTATGTCCATTCACGCAATATTTGAATAATCGGTAGCCGTAATTAGCGCAACTGTCTGTTAATTTGTTTGCCTAATAATTGGTTCATACTTTTGATGATTACCCATCGGAATTCCCAAATTGACTTATTTACTTAACTAGAAATAACCTTGCGATATTGTCGGCTGAACTATACCTAACGGTCCATGATGTACAATTACAAAAAATAGACGAAAATCCAAGCGCAAAACGTCACACCAACTGAGAATGTCCACACTCGTTTATCACACGGCTTTTGACAAATGTTCGTATGTTTGTTTAGACCAATTCATTGCGATAGTTACAAATCGCATGTCAACTTAAAACGTTTTTATAAGAATATGTTTAGCTAAAGGCGCTCCTATATTTGGCATCACGTCGGATTTCGCTTTCTTCTCTTTTCTATGCAAAGTGCACTTTTTGTCTTTAAGGCCTGTCTCGGATTTGTTGTGGGTCGTTTTAATTTGCGATGAGATTGATAGGTTACGTTTTTTGGTCCCGCAAGATTTGCAATCACATGATTTTGTATCACTTTTTTGTTTTTTATCATGCACTTTGTCCTTAGCACTGGGAGTTTTAATGTTTCGTTCTTCTTTTTTCTCGGCTATTTCTGTTTTCGCCGCTTCGACTGCTAGTTGTGAATGATCGAAGCATTTTGTTGACTTCTGCAAAAGAAACCTTGTTTAATATACTATTGTCCTTTATTGACTTAATTCTATTCACTAAAAAAAATCAAAAAATATAGTTAAAATATTCCATCTGCTTTTTCTGAATTTCAATGAAGTACATTTAATCAGTTTTTATTATAAAATAACGTGCGCTTCGTATACGACATTGCGTCATCACTTTTTATAGCATGTTTACTTTGGATAACAATATTCTAAACTACTGACAACGGTATTATATTATAGAATCCAATTTTTTTTTGGAATTCATATCTTCATTATTTTTTAGTATCCATCTCCCAATATTTCATCAAAATCAGATACTTTAGAAAAATAAATTTAGCAAAAATCTTTTAATAATACATTAAAGCCAATAATTTAAGTCCTTGCGGATGTATCAAAGGTCCCTAGTTCAAAAATAATCTCCATTAATGTAGAGAGCTGCAGCCACAGAAAATCCACTACAAAAACTATCAATCACATAACATCACCTACGAGATAGTTGACTTGTACTCACAGTAGGATTAACAGCCTTGGAATAGATCTGGACTCGACCTTCCAGCTCCATTTTGAGTCTCCAGTCCCGCAGGTACATATGGGCGGCCGCCGCGCTGGGCCAGCCTCGGCGCCACGTGTGCCACCTGCCATATCATATTAATGTAAGCTCACGCCTGTATCATGCGATATAAGCTAAGGATACCAGGGCTACCCGAAAACCTCGTCGGACTTGTATCCGCCGCTAAGATTGTGACAAATAGCATTAGAACTGGTTATCTTAACATGCGTCTGGAGGAGACTTGAAACTTGCGGCTACATGAATTCATTCAGCTTAATATTTATTGAGTACAATAATATATTTTTAAAACCAATAAATTTGTTATTTTAGTAATTTTAATACATTCGATTTATTTACATAATTTATTATAATCAATCTATTCATTTGGACCATTATTCACTGATGCGAGCTGTTGTACATATTATGGATCCGATTTATGTATGTAAGTACTTGACGTTAAAAAATATAATTCTGTATGTCGTGTATGAAGTTTAATGTCTTAAATATCAGTGAAAGGCTTAAAGTAAAAAAAAACCTTGTCAAAAGCTGCAACGTTCTCGATTTCTGTCCCAAAGCGCGATACATTAAGGCAGTTGACCGGTAAGAAATAAGATCCCCTCTGACCGGCCGCTCTACACTGCGATGTCTGAAGCTGAGCCTTGTGGCTTCCAAATAATACTTCGCCGCAGCACCTGGCAACCCTGTAATATTATATTATTTAATGCAAAAGAAAAAATAATTGAAACCGGATCATTATTCCACTTGGCGAGTTTTTGAGATTTGGTATTCAAATCTTTAGATGTCGGTGAATCTAATACCGCACAATTATTTTCAAGGTTTCACGGTTTCAGCTTGGTTTCAGTCCCCTTTGTCGTTTACTGAGTTTCTGTTTTATTATGATCGTTATCTATTGCTTTTAACAAAATATTTTTAGTCGTGCTGTAGGTTTGGATTTTATCTTTCATAATGGTTTTATTTTTCCATTTTTTAGTCCCACAATTAGTAAAAACTTATTCAATATAAGTTATTGATCTTACATTATCGAAATACAGTCTTTACTTGATTCGTCTTTTCAAAACAATCCATAAAGTATCTGTCTTCTCACCTTTGTTCCTAAACCAATCTCCATATAGCACGTAATGTTCCCAATTATGTGGTTCTAATTCTACCAGTTTGCTAAGAATCGCTTTCTTCTCCAGTTCAGGCTTCAGGCTTAGAAGTTCCATGTGAGCTTGCACAAACCGAGGTTGCAGCCAAATACACTTCTCCAGCATGGCTATGGCTTGATGGATTCTACCGCTTTTTCTAAGAGGATAAATTATATAATATTAATACAAGAACTTTATGTTTCTAACTCTTAAGGCAAACTAATTTTGACTTTGAAATACGTTTAACAAAGGATCTAACGATAAATTGTTGATCATAATCAACCAAATAATGACGAAGGGATAGATAATTTAAAACAAACTTTTCGGCCTCCTTCGGGGTACCGAAAAGGGAGCTTGACAGCTTTCCTCTTGACACAAACAATACAAGACTACTAAGCGCATGATGATGTATCATAAATTATCCGCTTAAGGTACGAGTATCACGAATAGACCGCTTGTACAAAAGCCCCAATTTACAGATTGTTTAAATCATCAAAAGATCAAGTAACAAGAGCCCTAGAGAAATTAATACCTCTTGTAACCATCTTACTTGTACAATTTCCCGAGGTTGTAGTGTGCGTTGACGTGGTATTTGTTGAACTTGATAGCTTGTAGGAAATGATGCTCAGCCTTCTCCGCTCCGGAGACGAGCGTGCCGATGTTATTATGTGCGCTCGCGTAGGTCGGCCATAACCTATGATAAACAGATTTCCTGAGAATTTCATTCAATGTAGATAACTTTTTATAATTAAGGCATTTTGATTTTTACTGAATAACAGTAAGTAATCTGTCTATAATGAATGCGAATGTTTTGAAGATGCTTCTTGGAAATTTTAATTTCATAGGCTTTATTTACATCAATGGTATTAGGAATCACTATGGTTGATTCATTAAAATATCCACTTTTTAAGAAATTAAAAAGTGGTTTTTATATGTTGTTAGAAGCATCTTATTGAAATTAATAATATCTGTTTTCTTTTTACCGAGCTAGCACATAAAATATACAAAATGAGAAACAAAACTCTTTAAAGCTTTAAAAACCTTATATATTTATTTTAAGAAAGTTAAACCGCCGAGTATTTTGCAAAACTCCGCGAGAAAAGTTGCCTAAACAGCGCTGGCTCTCCCGGTACGGCAAGAGCATTTGTTACCTCAAAGCTTCTTTATAATGTTTGATGGCGGTATCCTGTTGCTCCGTTTCCCGTAGAAAGTTGGCCAGGTTGTAATGCAGCTTGGCATTATGCGGCAAAGTCACTAAATCCGCCCTGTAGAAAACAAAACATTTATTTTATATACGGTCGAATGCGCAGACCTCAACGCGAGTGGAACGCGTAAATTCTCGTTAGGATTGTCGTGCTGTTTAAATGTTTAGTGAAAAATTTAATATGGCGTTGCGGAACGTTTATACCGGTTTAAGTTTCGTTGCGGATATGTTACTGGGTTGTTATTACTATGTTTGAGATAAAACGGAAAACGTAAACTCATTATTTGAGAATTGAAATCTTAGTTTATAATGCTTATATTACACGACTAATGCAAACTGATTTTGTTATAAAACTAGGTGGGTTGATTGACAAAGTGTCTAAGTCGTATACTTATAGCGAATACGTTTTTTACTATGGCATTACAAACTACAATCCCTCCGCCTCGCCGATATGTTTCGTAATATCCAGTTAAAACACGTACATATATTATTATGTTAGCGTATTCACTGGAAATATAATAACTCGTTGCCAGTCGACATGATCATTTTAGTTTGAAGCCGTATACACCACGGCTGAACTCAAAACGTAACACATTGCATAAATCACTCTGGCGGGTTTAAAAAATTGTAAATTTTCACTATTTATATGGATACTAATATTAAAAGTTAGACCAATAAAAACCTTTAGAATTTTTTATCTACTAGTTGTAAAAATGATTTAATCGAAATTACAACTTTTACAGAAATATACCTCTATGTTTGCAATAAGTTATTCTGTAATGGTATCGGAGAAAAGATAAATAGCTAAATCTCCCAGCCTTATTTTATATAAGTTTTTATAAAAGGTTAACAGAACAAAGGAGACAGGAGAAGAAGAAAGGAGACAGGCTTTATAAAAACTGGAAATAAGTTTTGCATACATGTACCCACGTATAACAAACATATGTATACATACATAAACTCACGCCTTTATCCCAGATGGGGTAGCCAGAGGCGCCACCAGGACACCCACATTTCGCCTCGCATGTTCCGTCCCACGATGTGATAGGGCGAGCCTATCGCCATATCGGGCACAAATTCCTGACTCCGGGCTGATAATGAATAGAAAAATCCAATATCACTTTGCCCGACCCGGGACTCGAACCCGAGACCTCAGCTTTGTAACCGTACCGTAATACAACTACGCCACCGAGGCAGTCAACTACCCACGAATGAATCCTTTATATATCCTATATATTAATATTATAAATGTGAATGTCCGTTTGTTTGTTACGCTTTCACGCGAAAACTACTGAACCAATTCTCATGAAACTTTGTACACATATTCTTGGAGGTATTAGAAGTAACATAGGATACTTTTTATCCCGAAAAGTTTAGTGTTTCCGTGGGATGAAGAAGGAATTCCGATATATTTGCTACTTATTTATACTCAGTAGGATGGGATGTGACTGGATTACATTCCATTAGTGAGAATGAGACGGGGTGGGCGGTATATAACGGGACGGGACGGGATGGGAGATTTCAAATAAAGTTAACCACACAAACGAAGTTTGCGGGCAGAAGCTAGTTATATTATATATCCTTTATAATAAAATATGTAGGCTATTACAAACAGCTACGAAGAAAAGTAAACAGGATAATTATCTAGGTATCAATTAACATATGTACATACATAACCTCACGTCACATACGATATTAAGTTTAATTATATCCAGTAGTTACTTTGACTACAATGTCCTTCAAACCGGAACGCAACAGTGCATTTACACTACTGCTTGGCGGAAGAAATAAACATTGCGATGGTGCCTATCCAGGCGGCTCTTATATATGAGATACCTAACATCCAATTAACTACATGTGAAATAGAGACTCTGAACTAGATGTGACTGACCCTATCTTCAAGTCAGGCACTTCATTTATTTGAAATATTCATATGAGTTGCCTCAGCTCAGAATTTGTGACTTGGAAATTGGAATCCAAGCTAGGACTATTACGATTGAAAGACCATATCATAATAATAAATGAATTAAACCTATGGTATACTAAACCTTGGCCGTTAATAGCTGTAAAACACCGAAAGTAAACAATAATATATTTTAAAATTAAATGTTACGTCACATAAATAAATCCAACATCTTATTGTTACTCATTTCCTTAAATAGCCGTCACGTCGGCAAAACAATTGACGTCTTCCAGAAAAAACCGTCTACATTATTCCGTTTCCTTTCCATTATCCGGGTCGTGTCCTTGACCTTGCCAATTATGTGACCTGTTGCAGGAGTCAAGGTCACTTTTCAATCAATAAGTAATGTCCTTTAGGAACTCCATTTCAGGAATCAAGTCTTTGCGGATAATTATTTTGTAGGTGAAATTACAAGAACACACATTGAGAGCTAATACTCCAGTTTTGTTATTATGTATATATTAGTTTTTATTTATTTGTAATACGAGTAATTATTTATATTAAGTTACGGGTTGATCACAATCATTTGTTGTGATACGATAGCTCAGATTAAGAGTTCATTTAGTTAAGTGGCTAAAATACATTCCAAATCGAAATCCCAAGAACATTATTAAAAATTTGATGCATAAATTATTACATTTCAATACCTTTTTCAAAAAAGTATGTTGTACATCACAAGAGTAGGTATTCGGACACAATTTTTATTAATACATTAAAATATTTATATTTGCTATTGAACATAATACATAGTATTGGTAGTTATATTAGTAGGATGTAACCTGGAATCGCAAAATGTTATAAACTTTTTTTTTTCCACAAATATATTTGAAAATGTCCACATACATGTGGAGTGTATATTACGTTGTCTAACTTATTCGTTCACGTATACTTCATTCACAATGCAGAGAGCACGTTGCTTCAATCGATTTAACACATCCAGGAGGTAAAGAACCTTCTCAAACTGTTATTGCCGTTCTAGTAAAATCCAAGTTTAGTTTTGTATGAATATAAATAATTTATACACTGCTACGAGGCAAAAAATATTAAATTGTAAATCTAAAGAACAAACTAAAACACGATTCCATCCGAAACCGATCTCTGATATTTAAGAAATCGCAACGGACCCTTTTTAAACTTTTATAAAATACTTAAAATTATCCACGGAAACTTCTTGCCCAAATAAAAAAAAATTTAAGTGAGTATGACCACATTTTATGTAATTTCACTGAAATCTGTTCTAATTCAACTATTACGGGTTATTTTCCAATAAAAACCCGCACGTTCAAACGTTCTTGATAATATTGGCTCCTAAGTAGGATTAAAATGAAACTATCAATGAGAGAAATAAAGAGAAAATAGTCCCCTGATTGAAACCCCAAATCCGATTCGCACGAGCACTTCGTCGCCATAAACAGACGCCTCGGAAACCATAAAACCTTACGAGCAGAGTTAAACTTTAAACGCATCGGCGTGTATGGAAAACTGCAAATTGCACAGTTTAGTGACATCGCAGACTTTACTAATCCCATATAGTTTTACGGATATTGAATCTTGCAGTGTTATAGTCTTATGCTCGAAGTCTTTGATTGATTTGAAAGGTGTAGGTGAAACAACTGATTTTACTGAATGAATGGGTCATTCATTTAGTAATCTTTTGGAAATAATCTATCTCCCCTTGTTATGATAAAGAAATGGCTCGATATCGTCAGAAATAATAATGTATTGTTGGTAATTATAATGTAGTTAATACTGTTTTTGAATGCTGTCCTCTAAACAAAACAATCCCAACAAGATAGATAGGGAGGGGTAAAGAACCTTTGAATTCGACATCGAATCTACCACCTACTAGCAAACCTTCCATAATTTAAATGTCGATTCCACATTAAATAATCAAAATGAATACCCAGCAATATTAATCAGCTAACTGAACGGTGCTTGGCGAGTAATCTGCTGGTATTCATCCGGCTTGTTTATAAACCTCCTTAATTTAGCTAAATGAAGTTGAACACTTCGGTGAAGTTTCATATTGCAGATTCGTGGAACAAGAGCTCGTCCAGCGCATTGTGCCAGGAGTAATTATGATGGTAATAGTCAGGAATTTGTTTAGGGAAAGAGTTTTCAGATATGCGAGTTGGGTAATTAGAATTAAATGTTTAGAGGAGTTTTGTTTCGGCTTGATTTGGCTCGGGCGAGGGACTGAGGTATTTAATTTCTTCCACCTTATTTGGAAATTTCGGTGCACATTTTTTAGAAGACAGTACTATTAGTATCTCTATTCTTTGTGTTAATTGCAAGTTGAATTAACTCTAGTCCTTAATATTTTAAACAAAACATTCTCAACAGTTACAAACACTCCCGAATTTGTAATTTAAAAGGTGTTTGTCTTAGTTATCAGAAACTTCACGTGTTTTTTGGTTTCACAACGCCACGCTTCCAAAACAAATATTCATTGGTGACACAAAAAATGCATTAGCTACGTGTGCACAGAATACGATTTTTAAAAGAAAGATCCTTAGGGATCTATTGTTTATTTTTATTATCTGGGTATATTTTCTTTAATATTACTCCGTTTTAAAAGGTTTGTATTTTTACTTACCTCAAGAGTGTAGCTCGGTCTCTCCAATCAGCGTTTCTTCGGTATGTTCTAGCCACACCACTGGCAGCCAGGATCGCAAGGCCAATTACCAGAACAGCCTTGGTACCAGGCTTGGAGTACCACATAAGCTGGACTCCATATGCCGTGATAATCACGCTGCCCACGCTGTTGGGAAATTAATGCTTCATTTCACCATATTCATTAATTTATACAGGGATTCTTACGCCTGTATCTCACTTATCTACCCACGTCGCACTTAGTCAGTATATTTAAGTGGGATTTGCGTAGTTGAGTGCAACATAATATTTAAATGGCGTTTGAGTATTCGAGCGTTAGTGTTTTTTTAACTGTCTTTATTCAAGATAAACGTGGTGTCGTCGGGTTATTTTGTCTTAACATTTTGAAGAATAATTTGAGTTCTATTACAAGTTGCGATGTTCTTTTCATCTAAAGGAATGTTCGCTCCTATTTCAGCTCTCTTCTACAAAACTAATATCCAGTTTAAACTTAATATCTGATTAGCAAGTTAAATACCTGGGGATGTATAAAACCCGTTCAGCGATGACAAAACCGACGGTCACCAGCAAGTTGCTAGCTGGCACGAACGGTATGACGAGGAGCAGCAGACCGATCACTGCCGGAGTGTGACGCTGCACCTGGTTCAAATTTATTATTAATTGATACATATATAGGCCCTTCCTCGAATAATTGAAGATTTGAACTAGATTTTTTTTCAAAGAAAAAAAAATCAAATTTTATAACCAAGACCACATATCCAAACCATATTTTTCACAATAATTATAATATCATCGTAAAAATAAAATTACAGCAAATATAACTTTATCTTCAAGCAGTTATATTTTATGGCTCTTACACATAACTTTGTTGCTATTTCTTCAATCATTGTAGTCTGTTCTACCTCGTTATCTGATTATAGCTGTATTATACCTTTGAAATTAGTATAATAATCATCTAAATTTAAACATATACCTCCAAATCAGCAACACATCGGTAACACAGCAGCATCAGCGCGCCGAACGCTGCGCACGTCAGCAAGTTCCTCGGATCCCACCCGCTGGTGATGAGAGGCATGGAACCCATCTGCCAGTCATGACTCAACGTCCAGGGGCACAGCAATAGCCACCAGTTGAACGCCGCCAGGTAACAGAAGGTCATTAACCTGGCAAACATATTTGTCTCAAAATAGATGTCTGGGGAGAAATGGGTGATACAAAGAATTATTTGGATGGTATTTGGCGTTGCTTAGGTAAGTTTTTGTGCCATTTTCACGGGTGTAACCAATAGCTTTAACATTACGAAACTGTGACACACTCGACAAACTTGCATGGGTCATTGTGACAATATTTTTATTATCAATTGTACTTTGGTCGATATCCTGGTAGGTACAAATACGATATCTTTATCAGTGTTAATGTTACGTCATTTTAGTACATAACATATAAACAAAGATCTTACCTGACAAAAAAACTAGGGTGGAAAGCCGCAGGATTGTCTTGAGGCGAGAAAGACGGTAGCGTCCCCTGCAGTAGTGCCAACCTCACGCAAATGAGTAGTGCCAATGATACCACCACTTTGATCGTCCGCACAGACAGACCGGTGCACTTCTTCTCGATTTTCAATGAGCATATTGACCTGTTGAAATATTGTAATTATAATAAAATATATTAATTCCTAATAGATTTTTCTGTAGCGTGGTCGCTATCAGAGTGAAAAGCAATATCCTATAACTAGCTAGCTAGCATTAGGGTCTCTGATAAATAAATTTATACCACTTACCTACTCAACGAAATGCTACAACAAAACTGTTCCTACGATCGAGTCGACATTTTTTTATGTAAAGATAGGGGTATAAGAATAAAATGATCCTATTTGTAGACAGCTTCCTGTCATACCGCTAATGTTCCTCGTATATTCCAGGTGGGTACGCAGCCTAAATCGATTATAACCGATGACCTTTCGAAATATAAAAATAGACTTTGATCTTTTAATAATTATGTGTAAAGTTACATTAATAGAATGACATTTATTGTGACCTTCATAGCTCCTCGCGACCAAATTAAGGAGTATTATTTTAGATTTGCATTTTGCTCAATGGCTCGACCCCCACTCTTTAATGGTATATCCTCGATAAAATCCGTAAAAATTAGTTTTACAGTACAATAAATTACCTCTTAACAAACGGCCAACATCTATAGAAGTCGAATGCTAAGTTGAGCATAAGGATGGTCACTCCAGTTTCCTTGGCGAGCATGCTCAACGCTCCCAGAACGATGCTCAGCCATACGCACTTCTTGTTACTTGTTGGTCTGCAACAAATTGATATTACTAGCTATTTGTTTGTTTATTGTAGAAATAAATAAATTAATAGGAGGTGTACATAAATAAATATCAATGATATAAAAACATACGATGATGATTAGGATATTGATCATATGACACTAGATTTGTTAAATTTGTTTTGTAAATCTTACAAATGATATTTAAAAAAAAATATAAACTAATTTTTATGGGTAATCGTTAAAGCAAATAATAAAATGGATTTTAAAATATTCTAATGTGTAAATATTGTCTTCTGTCAATATAGGGCACTTCATACATAGGGCACTTAAAACAATCAAATCATAATTGATCACATTTTCAAGTTATCACAAAATAAAATAAAGTAATACCCAAAAGACTACAATGAATTATTGCTAAAGCCTTTTAAAGAATAAGTTATTTACTTTTTCAATAGAATTCACTGTCAAACCAGTATCATTCATCAAATAAATAGTACAATCATTTTACTTAATGTTTTTGACGTCAAATGACCTACCTATACGTAACATGCCCTCTCAGTGTCATTCGAAAGATCACAGAAAATATATTCTATTATCAAAAGATTAAATAAAATGCTTATTCATTGCCAAAAGAACTTCAAAGCGATTTGAGCATCGAAACATATAAGCAATTTAACGAAAAATATCGTCAATATTCGGCTTGTAACATTTAAAGACGGTTAGAAAATACCCGAAACACTTGTCTATAGTGTAATCTATTTAAGTATTGGAACTTTAAGGGCTCCAACAAAATAATAGTGAAGTATATTAGGCATTAATACTAAATAGGGAGCCAATCACAGGTTCATCGCGTTGTAATTTAAACGACGGTGTATTTTAATCAAGGTAAATAAATTTTGTACATGCAGTAAACGCATTTGCACCACTAGAATTCCTATGATTTGCTTCAATTCTATAGAATGAAAAACTAAAATATTTAAATAAAAAATCACCTAGTGTGGCAAGGCCGCCACTTATGCTATTATTTTTATTATGTAATTTCGTATTTGTATATCTCCCTATAGTGCAGAAAAGAATTCAATACATAAGAAAACATTACATAATCACCTGTGATAGACCAGAAGTGATGATAGAAAGAATATACAGGCTAAGACATCAGCTCGCCCCACCACTCCTGCTACCTGTTAATAAAAATATTATTACATCATAACTCCAACCGAAATGTTAGGCAGTCTTGTCTTTGTCTAAAAAACGTAGTAATAAGTGCTCATTTTAATAAATTACGTGGACTCAGGAGTAGGACCATCGGGGGATCGAGTCTACGAGGCTTCCTATATCGACGGTTCCTACGTATATAAAGACATGTCGAAAATGCCATTTTTTTTTATTGTATCATTAGCTTTAGATGATCTATACGCACATACTGACATACTCTTTTTTATTTTATTTTATTTATTTACCTTGTTTTACAAATCGTGTAAAAGAACAAGTATTATAAATACAACAAATAAGTGTCGTAGATACAGACATCTATACATATCTTTTTGTACGGTGTTTTAAAATGCGCGCCACTCGGTGCGTACGCGGTCTTGTCAGACTTGTCGCCATTTACGGGAGTTCCCCGGACGGGACAAGTCGATGCCTGGCGCAAAATCATTGCTGGTCCTTCTACGTATGGAGCCCGGATGCCCTCACTTAAAAGTGTTTTTGGACGCCGGTTTAAGATATTATAGGCGTCCACGGCAGAGACGAGGCCATGGGCTCTGGCACCCATCTCCGAGTCGCTATAGGTAAGGGCGCACCGCCTCCGCCTTTAGGTCGCTTCTTACGACGGGCAGGGGCAAACTTCTTGCACCTAAACGACAGGGTTCAGCCATTTATCACCCGGCGCCCCTTCTTTGTAGGCGGCGGCGAGTGGAATTTTTCGATCACGTTCGTCACGATTTCAGTTCGCGCTCTCACATGGCAGTTTCTTCCTTTCTGGCTCGCTTCTATCCACCACAGGTATCTAACGAAGCAGGCGTGCCCCGATAGGACCAGTGTCAAATTGACCGCCAATACGCCGCGCCGTGGCGCCTGTTTGGCAACTAGTAAAAAACAGGACGCACTGCCACAATAGTCCAATCACTCCCTCACTCTCTCTCAAAGGGCTGGTAGTTCCTCTTGACGAAAGGCTTCCTCCTTATAAACTAAACCGGCGACAGAACTTTGGCGTCAATTTTCCAAAGAAAAAAGGAAACCAGCAAGAACGCAGGCCGCCCCTTGGGCGATCATACAATTTCCCCTGAATCGTGATCATCCGTATGCGTAGAGATTCAACCGACAACGAGACATTCGTTGGAATTGGACTATATTTCACGACGGGTCATTGTCTGCCACTTTATAAGGCACAGGTTTGACCTCACGAGGAATATTGCACCCATCTTTAGGCGGGGCCACCCCAGTAGGTACCAACTTCTCCCTGTCGACCGATTTCAACGCCGGGCAGCTTGAGTCATCGACGACCGAGTTCTTTCCGAACGGCTTGATCCTTGGCTTTGCGTAGAGATGTAACACCGTTCTGCGTTATTTATTGCATTTACCACGGGAAGTACCCTGAAGTTCGAACTTATGTCTGCTGCTGAGTTCCGCCACCGTACAACGCGGCAACCTCCAAATACCATCTTCACTAGCTCGGAAGTTGGATATCCACCACGGTACCTTTCTCCCTACATTTTCTTCCACATACTACAAATCTCGGGAACCAATTGCCAACAGCAGCATTTCGCGCAAATAGGACCATGCGACCTCACAGAAGAATCTGGTGATTTTCAAAGAGCGTATTCCCGCCTTAAAGTTCGGTAACACATCTCTATTCCCTATGGTGTACAGATGTTCATGGGCGGCCGTTAAAACTTACCCTGAGGTGAACCTTACGATCGTTTTTCCAATTAATATAAAAAAAATCTGTAAAAGGCCATTGATCGTCGCACGACTCCCGCGTACAATCTCCGGCAAAGGATGCCGGGACCTTCGAGGTTGAGAAGCAGGCTAGACAATGTGCCTGTTGCCTTAACTAGTTTTGGTCTTAGGCTTTAAAAATGGACGTGGGAGTTATATGGAGAGGATACCCAGGTCAACTCTGCCTTTTATTTATATGTTAAGAAGATTGTTGCTTTATAATAAATAATGTTGAATTTATAAACCTTATTTAATTAATAAAACACAAACCGGATCATTTTATTTAAAGACATGTCTTTGTATACATTAAAAGAACATATTCCTACCCCGAATTACTAAATCCACGTATAAAGTGATATGTTTCCATTGGAGTACTTATTATATACATGGGTGATGATTTGGGGATATTTAATGTATTAGTTTAAAAATAGTAAATTAATCCTATATTTTCATAAAACATTTTATTTAAATTCTATTTCAGACACAGTTTTTTTGTTTCCTGTGTATAAAAAGATATCATAGACATGACTTACATGCTTCTATTTTATTATCGGTGTAGAAACAGTCATCTATCAAGATTTTTAAGAAAACGTAAAAAAATAAAATATGTGTAAATGGCACTATAAAGCTCTTAAAACAGTTAAATGATTGTAGAAAGATGTTTTTTAATTTTGGTCATAGAATTATTTCTAGGGCGAATTGAACACAAATTATGCTCTCCTGTAAACCTCGGTTTTTGACTTGTCCTTATATACGTAGGAACCGTCGATATAAGCAAAGTATATTATAGTGTTGCTCCTGTTAATGATACTTGACGCTTTGCAACAGACGAACGCCTTGCTCATCGCATTTATCTTACAAATAAAACGATTTTACTGGTTACGTTTCTCAAATTATTTAGCAAGGGTCGCTACAAAATCTAGTAGTATTGCTTGTTATAATGTTTTTGTCAACCTCTTAAACGTTATATAAATAGTATCCTTCAAAATAAACTTGAATAATTCTATTAGTTGAATCAACACAGAGCAGATTGCGTGGGTTTAAGAGTTTTCCTGATATTATATTCCAAAATAGTCTATATCTATATCTATATCTATATCAGCCCATATACGTCCCACTGCAGGGCACGGGCCTACTCTACAATCGAGAGAATCGATTGAGAGTGGTTAGGCCATATAGTCCACCACGCTGGCCTAGTGCGGCTTGGCGCCAAAATAGTATTGTTGGAAAAAAAACAGCTTTCGGTTCCGTTAATACTTAAAATATTTTATAGCTTATTCCAAGAACATTTTTATTGTATAGGTCCAGTAAACAAGCAAACACGTCACCTGATGGTAAGTGATCTCTGCCGCCCATGAAAATCCACAACAGTTGGATCATCTGTTGCCGGTCTTTGAAATCAGGAGGGGAAGCAAGAATGAAATCAAGAGGTAAAGGGTATTGGGCAATCACACTTACCTTTGCCCTGAATTTAACTATAAATAAATAAATAAATAAATAAATACACCCAATAGTCACATACATAGTCCTGACCCCACACTCAGATCGAGTCTTGTGTCGTGGGTATCAGGAACTACGAGAGACTTTTCGGCCTCACAAACACCCAGACCCGAAACAAATACCTGTGGATCACACAAATATTTGTTTCGGTGCGGGGATCGAACCCGCGGCCTCTCGTTTCACAGGCAGCGGTTTCACTGCGCTGCAAAGTCTGTATAATTACTGCATTGTAAACTTGTTTTGAAAAGAGCAACGCTAGAGTTTCTTACCCGTTCTTCTCTGGCGAAAACAGCCTTGTGAACCGGGCGGTAGTGGACAAAAATGACTGAATCTAAATAATTTATGACATTTCATGGGTTCAATAAATATTTTCATTTCATTTCATACCGAACGAAACGTGACAGCAAAGCTGTCGTTTCACGTCGATTTCCTAAGAGACATTAGTACCATACCGCACGATCCTGCCCAATCATGCTGAGTCATGACTGACATCAGCGTGGCTCTACCACATATAGAGTGTGGTAAAACATATAATAGCTTAGCTAGCTAGCTTAATTTATTTTCTCTTCCAGCAGTAATACTTAGTTGAGATCTTCCATATTGATATGAAGAAAATAAGTCCTCGTATGTAAGACACTACAGTTTTATCAACGCACAGCAATGCTTAAGCTTGCTTATATTTCGTACAAGGAATGAAGTTGCCATAAGCCTAGCACACCTTTCCTCCTCCATTCTTTTCACTTCCCTTCCCACTAGCTTCGAAAGGTCGACAATGCACTTCCAATCCAAGTATAACTTTTACTAAGGTGACTTGCTCATTTACCACACCTATATTTTAAAAGATGACGGACTTAAAACACTTCTTAAGGTTCAATCCTTACCGCCTCGGTATGAACGGGGTGCACCGCGAACAGCAACGCGGCTAGCGCGGCGAAGGGCCGTTGCAGACGGGCGATGGTAACGCACGCGCGGGCGACGAGCGCGCAGCACGCCGCGTGTAGAACCACGTTGCAGGCGTGCCACCACCACGGACGCAGACCCGCTAGGGCGTGGTTTAGACTGTAACAATGGAAATTTTAGAGTTAGAGTTAGATGACTGCCTCGGTGGCGTAGTTGTACTACGGCACGACTACAAAGCTGAAATCTCGGGTTCGAATCCCGGGTCGCGCAAAGTGATATTGGGTTTTTCTATTCATTATCAGCCCGGAGTCAGGATTTTGTGCCTGACATGGCGATAGGCTTGCCCCCCATCACATCATGGGACGGAACATATAAGGCGAAATGTGGATTTCCTGGTGGCGCCTCTTCCTACCCCTTCTGGGATAAAGGCGTGAGTTTATGTATGTATGTATGTTAGATGAAAATGTTAGAGTTTTCTGTAACTGTGTATGGGTGGGCCGATGTAACAGTAACGTTACCCACTCA
Organism: Deilephila porcellus; assembly: GCA_905220455.2. Taxonomy (NCBI): domain Eukaryota; kingdom Metazoa; phylum Arthropoda; class Insecta; order Lepidoptera; family Sphingidae; genus Deilephila; species Deilephila porcellus. The sequence goes on along the minus strand of LR999977.1, from coordinate 14,502,510 downwards.
CTGAACTTATTTATGTGGCACAAGCAGGCAATACCGCTGCTAGTAAAGAAGGAGTTCGTAAAGAATTTTTTGCCATCCAAGAAGCCAAAGAACTAATGAAATGGAGTAAATTGAGCACAAGGCTTACTCTGGCGTTGGCCAAAAGTTAATAAATACGTAGAGCAATATTTAGAAGAACACACCCCCTAATTTATCTACTAGTGTTGTTTTTAAATTTTACAGTTTAGGTATCAATTCACCTTCCCTAATTATCATAAAGTCGCGAGTCCGTAAGGTAATAACCGCCAACAACATAGGTTCGTTTACCCGCCTCCAACGTAAACAAAACAAACCTCGTAAGCCGAGGGTCATGTTACAAACTTACGAAGTAATTAATAATCATATGTCCCTTTATAATTAAAGTTACGATAAACATACCGGACAGTTTAGGAAACAAAGTTTGAGTTAAATAGGCTATCAACTATCAGGCTATCAACTACGTTAAGTCAATCAAAAATATGATAAAGCTTGATTTATACAGGGTATATCAAGACTGCGACCGAAAACAAAGCCAAGTGGTAGTATTAGTGACTTTAGACACAAGGCACCTAAAAATTTCGCATTAAAAAGCGTCAACATTTTTTTGGTAATTTTTTACTTATCGTCGTTATTGGGTGATAAATAAATAGTTTTCCTAAAATAATTATGTACATCTTTTTATTTTTTATGACGCAATGGTACGATTGGGTTTAAATTACTATTTTCGCATAGGTATTTACTAACCAAACACAATGATTTTTAAAAAATTGCAAAAAAATATATCTGTCTCTTATTTTGCGAAATTTTTATTTGCATTGTGTCTATAACCACTAAAACTACCACCCGGCTTCGTTTTCGGTCGCAGTATTGATATACCCGGTATATAACGTTTATGATCTTTATATTATAAGGTAATAATAGAAATTGGATATCTACCCACCAGGTAAACAGATGATCAAATATAATTATTAGAAGTTAATGAATGTAGGCCACTTCCAAAAGGACTCTGTGGCAATCCGTGAAAGAAGTCTATATTTAGCAGTCGAACTATTGTCGCTAAAGTTGATGATGAATTACAAAACATACAAGAAAATCTAATACAAATCACTACATGTAGTATTGATTTACAGCCCGGCACATCCTCTAGGTGACTAGACTAACAATATAATCTGTCAGTATTGTCCTTATATATTTATGAAGGACAGTACTATTGTAAACTATTCACGCTGATGTAGTAATAATATCTACCGAGTACGCAAACTTGTTCATTGACGTGGGTTAGGGCTAAGCCCAACGCGTTGATCTGGTTGAATGACGAAACACTTCACATATTATTTTCTAATGGTTTATGGAAAACCGTAGGACGTGAAGAATCGTCCGCGGTCTTTTCATTCACTACTGAAACGCGTCAAGTAGCTACGAATGCTCAGAGAAATATTGAAATACAGAATCGCAGACTATGATCCAAATACCTGATTTTCTATAATCCGGTCTGCCCTTAACTAGCCTTCTTATAATAAAATACAAAAAGTATAACAGCAAAAGTAATCAACGTTCGCCAATTACCGAGCAAAAAATATTACCAGACAGATTCGTTACGTTTTATTGCATTTATTGATAACAAAATCCCAATACTAATTCGATACCCGGCGTCCGATCTCGTCGCGATTTCGCGAACAAAAAATAATTCCACAATTTATTTCTTTGGGGGTGACTTTGCGCCGGATTTTGTGAAACATTGATTGACCGGCTCTTATGTATCAGTAAAATAATTGGGTTGTTTTTCGGGATCACAATTATGTCGGTCTGCGGAATTGTGGCAAAATATCCGAATGATGTTTGTCAATTTTAGAAGTACGTATTTACTTTTTGTTTCTCAGTATCTCTGAACGTAACTAGTAACGTAGCTTCTGTAACGTTTAGTTGTGTCAGAAATGAATATTCTTTATTTCCTAGAATTATGCTTATTTGCTGTCAAAATAAAGTATCGATTAGTAACAGACAGCCAAATCCTGCCATTTGACTCCATTATTCTTCTTTTGGACTATATGGCCTAACCACTCGCAATCGATTCTCTCGATTGTAGAGTAGGCCCGTGCCCAGCAGTGGGACGTATATGGGCTGATACAGAATTCTTCTTTTAAAGAACAGATGATTCCCCCTAAGTATTGGTGCTTTTGTCAATATCAAGTTTTTGTTATTTTTATTGTTGTGATGTTGATTTACAAAGTCTCTTAGGTATTTGGCTCAATTTTTTGGGCCTGTGCTATTCACGCTACCTAAATATTAAGAAAACGTAAAAAATAACTACGTTAAAAAGATGCTTAACAAGCTTCGAATAACAGCAGAGGTGTGACGTGAAAAAATAACGACATGCTCGCAACACTCTCAAGGCTTCTTAGAGATACTGTACACTGAAGGTTTGTCGTGGATGAAATCGCTCAAGCGGGATAAAATGTTCACTTAACATCATAGATAATTTAGCTGGTTGTAGTATTGTATGTTTGCTTTAAAATCCGTCATAGACAGACATGCAAGTGATCTGTGATTCGGGGTTTAGCCTGAGTATACCCGGTTTCGGCAAGGTTATTATAATTATGTCGACCATCGCGAAATAGTCATTGTTCTCCGGTTTCAATTTATAATATAGATTGCAATGCATTTACCACGTGGTGCATTGTAGTCACATTTTCCTACCAATACAAAAAATCATAACGATGATGTTCTCCTGGACAATGGTATTGCAGTAAAGGCTAATTACAGCCTTGTTCTACCACTGACATACACTCATATTTATTTAAAAAAGGCGTTACCAAATCGCGCGTTAAGCAGCACAGTGAAAAGTCTCCCTTATACCCCCACCTCAAGGTAAATTGCAAGGAAAGGGCCGCGCGGTTTACTTACGTGGAATCGCACTTACGCCGCGTACAGACGTGCCCGAAATGCTTACTTCAACGAGCGCGGAGATTTTTGCCAATACGCAGGAAATTAGGGGAACTGCAATCTATCGATATTTTCACGGTACTTGATAGTACATTTTGTGGGTATAGAGGCATAAAACGATAGAAGATTGATGTGAAGCAATTCTGTAGAGTTTCGTTTCGTAGTAGAGTAACGTAGGTCTAATTTGCAGGTGCTTAGAATCTTATCTACTTGAATAGCGGCTACCGTAATTAGGTAATATCTATTATAACGACCCACGTAAATATGAGGGTTGAACCTGTGATTTCCAGCAGGTCGGTGTAATTCTGGTGTCTGATGAAAGATAGCAATTTTTCTCACATCGCTTACAGTCAGATGCATTATAATAGTTTTGTATTTTCTTTTTGTATCAGCTCATATACGTCTGACTGCTGGGCACGGGCCTGCTCTACAATCGAAGGTACATTTGAGAGTGGTTAGGCCATATAATCCACCACGCTGGCTTAGTGCGGGTTGGCGGACTTTACATACACTTTTGTCATGCCAGTTTAAAAAGAAACATATTTACAAACATACACCCGACGGTCACATCCATAGTCGTGACCCCACACTAAGATCGATTCTTGTGTCGTGTCGAGAGGATTTTCGGTCTCACAAACACCTAGACCCGAAACAAATGCCAGTGGATCACAGAAACATTTGTCTCGGTGCGGGGATCGTACCCGCGACATCTCGTTTAACAGCCGGCGTCCAAACAACTGCGCCACGGAGTCCAAAGTTGCATTTACTCCTTATTGGTTAGTTCCTCGTATACCGCACTCAGTTTAAGACGACATTAATATAAATTTTATGACTAAACCTACAATGTATATACTACCATCTGACATCCCGTCAAATAGAGTACCAAGAATTAATAAATATTAAATGTAGCTGGCATCGGTAAAATTTAAAAGCTTTGTACTGAACCAAGCGTAGCCATTAAAATCGCGACGTATTCAGTGGGAATGTAAAATTATTCCGAAATACGGATCGGAATATTGGTTATTGGTAATTGCGTGGATCAATCAGAAATTTATCGATAAAAAATATAGCCATACTCTAAAAGGCGAGTTGCGTGCGAGTAAAGACGCGAAACTTTTGGAAACCGAAATCATGATGCAATATGTATGGATGGATCCGTATCCATATACACCCGTATACGACAACCAATCTAATTCGTTGTGGTTCGTTTAGTCCATATAAGTTGACGATCGATGCCATAACATATCTAATATCCATACCAAATAAACACGAGGTCTATACCATAAACCTACTATGTTCTAAAAAAGCCCCATTAGCTACCCCGACTCAAATATGACCCATCAATATTCAACGCACAAGTATCAAAAACCAATTCAAATAGATAATGAACCGACCCAAATGGAGTGAACAAAGCAATTTAACTCAGCCATTATAAAACATTTAGCCCATCGACACACGTCGCTCGAAACGTGCAAGTAATTACTATCTTTCATGAAAAACATTTTAATGGCCTACCGCACTGCTATCACTTCAAAGATTTCGAATAATTGCTAGTACATTGCACGTTGCTACTGATTTCCAATGAATGATTGACGGTTTTAGAATGCAATGGATTTGATTTTTCATTATTATGGTATATGGTCGTTCTATTAGATTCTACTATGTAAAATTACAGCCGAGCTATAACTGGACGACTTAAAATCTAAATAATATATTTGTAGAACGATCGATGTACATATTTGTAGTCGTATATTTGTAGTCTACTCCTCCATGGAACAAAGACGATGAATCATTATTCCCAATTATTATCATTTATGAATCGAGCAATGAGATCGCATTTAAAACCTATTAGGTGATTTTGTACCTTCATTAGTAAAACCCAGAACTAGCTAGAAAACTAGACTATGATCTAGGCTCACCTGGCACCTCTACCAGTAGGCCATCAAATACTTACTACTACTGAAGCAAAGAACATCACAGAAGCAAAATACATCTCATTATTCCGAACACCGAATTACAAACCTAACAACTGACCACAAGACAGCGCAACAAAGAACTCTAACATGGAGATACCCACATCAAAAAATCGCTACCCGCGTCCAATTAAGCCAGCTGATTGATTGAGATAGAACCAAACAGGCGGCCCCGATCAAGATAACAAAAAACTCCGCACACCACGTGACAGGAACAAGCAATTAATTCTGGAGATTGCAAAAAACGCTGAACAAAACCCTTAATAGGGCGTCGGGCACGTATCGCAAAACGAGAATGGCCAGATAGGTTCCCGAGGAACTCTAGATACTGATGCCTATTAAAAAGCAATCTAGTGACGCTTCGTTAGCTTCGGACACGAAGGTCTCGGTATCGGCGCTTTTCAATTTAAACCTTTGCTTGGCTTTAGACGGCGCATGAGATAAAGGACTTACCGATGTAACGAGTTGTTCATGTTTCAGAATTTAGGAGCACTGATGTCTGGTTTCCATTTAAAATTGGTACGTGATGTTGTTGAATTTTGAATTGAAATTGATCTTTTAGTATTGACTGCATAGTCTAGCTAAATTGTCGTTAGTCATAATTTGTATGCCTGATTTATAAAATTCAAGATTGGTGGCCGTGAGAATGGTTTATTGAGTTATTTATGTTAATTTTAGGTACTATTAAATGTTTTGAAAATAACTTTTACGGTATTTTAAGTTTTAATAAAAAGGTAGTTTACTTCAAAAATTAAATTATTCTATTGAAAAACACTACTATCCATATACTTACACGTAAATAAATAATTGTTTAAAATCACGCTTTAGTTAAAGACTCAATTTACAAAGTAAGAATAATGGTTAACGAGTTTAAGATTAGAAAATGCAGGGAAGTATGTACCTTATTTTATATTTTATTTATTTTTACTTAAAAAACGGCTATCGTATTCAAAGAAAGCAGTAAATTACCCACTTAAAAAAGCGCTAATCCTGAAGGTCCTGGTTAAGATAATGAGAAAAACTTTTTAAATTGTTGTATTGTCATCGGTTCTTGATAAGTGTGCCTTTCCAATTAACACAATTCAGCACAATTTAAAACATAATAACGTTTTAAAATGCTTCAACATCGACTTCAAGTTCAAAGATTCCGTCACATACATACATACAGGTGAATCTAATAAAAGTGAGTTAAAAATATCACGGGACTGATTACAAAAAAGGAACATTCTACCTCCTACTTGTATCTTCAAAACATTTATCGATGTGAATAGAAATAAACATTCGTAAGTGTTACCATTAATACAATAGCAGTGAAATCAAATAAAATAACCATCCATTTTAATAATGTTAATAACCTAAAACACTTTAGAGCGAAAAAGATAGAACCACCCATAATCCTTCGATAAAACAAAAAGCTTTTAATCAAACTTAAATTTTAAAGCAGCTAACTTAATTGCTTAGCGCAACGAAAGGTTAAAATCGCGGTGAATGCGGTAATCAGGGACGTAATTAGGAATATTTATGAGGTAACAAAATAATTAAGACCGCTTGGGGCATTTAAAATATTTGCTGAATTAAATATTGGCGACAATGGCGACGTAGCTAAGAAGAAAGCTGGTTGACTTTCTGTGTTAACGTTTACTGTTTCTATTCTTGGTCGTATATTTTGCTATATGCTAACGTAAAATACGATCTAAACTTTTAAGGTGTCATTAAACTCACTGGGTAACAAATAATCGGTAGTAGAATATTCTTATCCGTTCATCTGGCTTAGAGCAGGCCAACATAATTTTGTCGATTATGGAGATACAATTACCTCTCGCAAGCCAACACGCTAAATGAGCATTACTGCATTTTCCATCAAGAGTACTCTAGTCACTTTGCCAGCCCAGAATAAACGAGAACTTACTCGAATACTTATGAAATATTTAAAACATTTTGAATACAAACTAGAAACGCTGTCTCTTGCTTCATTTTAGCAACATAATGAGGCTTTTAACTTGTAATATTTTAGAAGTAGGTTACAAAATATAAAATGTACGTTATGACGTAGCAAATAACCCACGCCGTATTACTGCCACAATATATTTTTGGTGTACACTCGCGGCAACGGTTTAAACTGAATAATTTTATGTCATATACCAACTGGCTTACATTGTAGGAATTTTATATGTTATAATGTTTTTCGTATTATGTTCAAACTTGAGACCTAACAAAAAATAAGTTTCTTAACCGTAATTTTTTTACTAAGCTTAAAAATTCGTTACTAATACCTTTGTCACAGATATTTGTGTATATTTAACATACTAAATTTATTTACTGCAACTGGCCCAGTCTTACTATAATGAGACCGAAAGATAAATGTATAAAATAATTTTTAAAACCATTATTTTAGCATCTGTAGCCCACAGTGCCCCTATCTTTGCTTCTAAGTCCGTCCCAGCACCTCGCTTGCAGGTGGGTGTCAGCGAATGGGAAATATTAATACCGCGCAATGCACGCGAGCTTTCGGAACGGTTCAACTTCAAAACTGCAGTGTAGGTTAATTAAAGAAGTGCAGAATTAACGTGCACTTACTAAACCTGCTTGAGTTATAAAATTTCAAATTTAATTCGCCTATTAATTTATGGCGGAGTTTAATGGACTTCTATTTGTGTTTAAATTCGTTGATTAGGTATTTACAAATTGATGTCGCTTTATTGTGGGAACAATACAGAACAAAATTAAATAATATTTAATAATATTTAATATTTATATATTTTGAATAATTCACATGGAAGGGAATTTTTTATATTCTTAGTTAAGTAAGTTTCCTCTTAGTTTTTACCTTCGTCGTTAAACAAATCAAATCTTAGATAAGACGTGCACGTTTAAGAATCAGTGGTGCGTTATGTTCAAACACAGCACAGATAAAAGAAGCTAAAAGATACAGAATATTTAAAATACTAAACCTGCGCATCTTAAAAACATCCCACCAATTCTTTCCAAGCAATTGAAAATACAGATCATGAATGCACACAATGCAGACAATCGACAATAAAATATTTTTCAATACGAAAAAAAAGACAAACAGAAGATATGGTTCGCGCGACAATCGCTTGGTACATCGAGCAGGGGCGAAGGGGCGAAGGGGCGAAAGGGGCGGAAGGGGTGGAGGGGGCGGAATATTGCTTTTGCAATAAAACGGCCGGCCACTCTGCACCACCGACAATAACCACGTCGATGATAGCGACCGATCGCCGCAGTTGCTGCGGACTTGAGATAATATTGGCGTTTGAGCAAAATATACGCTTTGCGATTAGAGAAAGGAGTTGGTGTTAGTGGGTATGGATTGTAGTTCTATTTTAGAACCCAACCTTTCTAATCAAACTAGGTTTCTTTGATAGAATAGGCCTTGGTCTTGTCTGTTTGTGACAAATTACAAATTTTACGATAATTGTACGGCTGTTTACCTCTTTGCCTATACATATTATTCAAACACCAAATAAAACATAGATTCTCAATTTCTATGATAATTATTTAATAGTTGTTACTTAAAATCAAACCTATTTTACCAAGCCTAAAACTTGTATATTTTACTCTACCATATAATCCACATATTGTCCAATCAAAGATTATCTCTTTTTTTTTGCAATTACTTTTATACTGCAATATCAAACTAAATCGTAGTTACAAAATAAGTCCATAAATTCATTACCTCTCTATAAAAGACCCATCTAAACCAGTATAGGCACGAACTGTCCCTTAGATTCGCAGATAGGCTGACAGCGGTCATAGTTTATGGCGACAATATGGGAACCGAGTCCCATTACTGTGAAATAGCTGAGGATGGTATGGGCTTTGTTTCGGTACACTAGTCTTGTGCATTTCACGAACTCTGTTCTTTGTGTTCAAGTTTGGGATCTTACTGTGTTTTCGAGTCTTGGAGAATAAGAATAGAAAGTGTAATTAAGAGACCTTTTTAAATTTTTATACATATTATAAATTACACAACAAATTGTTATGCAGTGATTTAGACTTTGTTATATGTTAAAGTTGTTATAATTAATGAAAGTTTCTTCAATATGATTTATTACAATGTAATTAGAGCATTTTGCGCTAAACATTTGCAAGTTCAAAGGTCCGAACTCTTTTTAAAAGTTATTATTATAAAATGAAATAATCTACACAACTATTCAGCGATCACAACTAGAAATGATCATATATATCTCGCCCAAAACTATACAAACTATATCAAACCACACGACCCGTACATGAAACAGGCACTCATGCTCCGCTATGAGCCATAAAACTACAAAACAATTACACCTCCACCGCGAATCATAAAATTGTCTGCGGTCTAAACGCAGGGTGGGCACACCGCCCGCAACCGGTTGTCATCGCTGATTGGTTTTTCAATTAAATTTCTGAAGTCCACACGTTGCGTTGTCGCACAATTGCCTGATGGATGCCGCTAGAATATCTCCGATGAAAATTAATTTCACACGGGGTATTAGTGATTTATGAACGTATTTTGAAGCCGGCACTACGGCCAGGCTTGTCCTTGATTGAAATTGCTGAGCTTTATTGCAAAAAATATTCTTAGTAAAAAATGGGAGGTCGTTGCAAGCACGAGCAATTATGTAAAAGGAACATTGGATAACAAAGTTGCTTGCGGTAGGTAAATCTAGAAAAAGCCACGCTTGATCTCTAGCATAGTAGGACCAAGAATTGGAAGTGGGCCCAAATGTACTAGTTGGACATCACGGAGGATGAAATATTAAGCAAAGTGGTAAATAGTGACGAGGAAAGTAGCTAGGTCAACGTAATGTTGGAAACACAATCAGGGAAGCTAACGTGCAAAAGGCTTGGCCAATTATAAAATAACAATACCGACCAATTTTACACACACATAAGCACAGAAAATAACGATGAAATAATACTGAAAACGAGGGAAACTTATAATATGAGCACCATAGTTTCCATAGCAATTAAGAATTTTTAGTAACAACCTGAAACCTAAGGAATTTAAATCGTAAGGCCTTGAATTTTAGGGGTATCTATTTTTATACTACTTATAACGTCACTAACAATAGATACTGAAACAAAGGCAATGCAAGGAACCAGTACGTGTTGTGAATGTCTGGTTATAATTAATTCTACAATCCTCCTGCATACATGAGGCTTGGGCATGTTGAATAATTAAGTGAGTCAATATTGACTTATGGTCGTCCAGCAAAACACAAACATTGTACAGCTCAGTCCGACGCGGTGCTTTCCGGCTGGTTCCGAGGATGTTTCCGCTAGAACTGGTCGTGTGGGCTTCTTAAAGACCGTTAATATATCTCAGTGGAAAAAGCGTCAGCGTTGTAATTAGTAATTAAAGTAGCGGTTCGGTCCAGCTTTGCCCGGGTGCAGATAGTTTTTGAGTCCAGTCCACATCAGCAAATATTATAGATTTCGCAGCGCACGCGATGTAAGGAATAATTTAAGTATTTATTTTTACACGCCAAAACAGTTATCAAGCAAATACAGTGCAGTCAATTAAGGGTCAAATTCACTTGTATAATGTACCTAGAATTATGCAATTTATGGACATTTTAAGATCAATTTAAATAAAACTAAAATTTAATTTATCGGTGACTATAAAACCCGGCTGAATTCCACTTCTATTACGACATATAACTTCTCATCAACAAAAGTCATTCCCCCAAAAAACCATCCACAAAAAAGCTCGGAACGGAGAGTTGGTTTCAATTATTTTTATTATTTCAGTAAAAGTTCATTTGCGTGAACCGGAACGCTCCTCTATTACCACTGAGCCATCACAGTGACAGTATCCCGGCATTATGTCCCGACGTCTATGATGAATGGACCCCAGCTGGCTACAGACGTGCCTAGCTCTTCGCTCTGGCCTTTTTGTACCCTTTTAAATGAGTAGATCAAAGCATTATATCCGTTTCTGTAGGAAATTAAAGTGTATTTTTCCTGTGTTCATGATTCATTTCTTGGAAACGTCATTGTTGGGTCTTTGAATAAAGTTAATTGACGTGAAAAGTAGGCCTTCTGGGTTTGAAATATTCTTAGTCACTTTTATGGCATAATATGACAGATTAACAAGAAAGCAATTGTGATTGTAAATGATCACTGTTACTTTAAAAATAATTGGAGTTCGTACGCGTGTCTCTGGCCTTTGTAAATAGATGAAAAAAAGAGTGACTATAGAAGTGAACAGGCAAGACTAACGGACTCTCAGATAATCCCACCATTACAGAACGAAAACTAACAGCAAAATTGAAAATGTGGTATCATCCAGCCGTTTTAAGCCATAATGTAAAGTAGTCGAAACTACGTTCTACCATAAAACATCCACGCTCGAAACTCAAATGAAAATACTCTAAATCCACGTACACTAAGAAAACTCCGACTGTTGGTAAAGAAACAGTTTTAAATGTTATTAGGACTGGAGGAATGTAACTGGCGTGCCGTGCCCCGGGATTTGTAGCGACGCACGGTTCAGCTTGACAAACGATCCGCGATGCTTCTGTAGCTCGTGAGAGCTCGTCTCATGCATAATGCTGTTTTATGTAGGGGATAGCTTTTAATTCCATTACTTTTATGCTGAGACTCAAGGTATGGATGTGTGAACTTGATTTACAGATTTTGTGGATTATTATGCAACATGAGTGTGATGATTTTGTTTATAAAAACTGTTTTTGTCAATTCGGTGAAATCACTTTACTAGTGCTCGGGCTTTTGTTGATTTTCATCACGGATCACTAAAATAGGAGCGAATGTAATATTGTAACAAATTACAACGGTGCAGGAATTGAACCCGCGGCCTTTCGTTTTACAGCCGGCGTCTACCAACTGCGCCACGGAAATTCTAACAATCAAGAAACAAAGCCAGGAACTTCCATTAAACACTTCTATTCACTAAGATAACAAAAATAACACATCTCATTACGAGCACAAAACTGTGCAAGATAAAAAATTCCACGAACAAAAAATGGAAAGAAACTTTCTTACAATTATCAAACAGTGCCTAAAGGGTGTGAAGGCGCAGAAAGCATGCCTAATTACACACACAATAGCCGACATTAAAACAGCTAGAAGCAAAGCTGTTCTCATTAAAACAGAAGATACAAAAAGCGAGATGGGACTGTGTGCGTCGAGAGACACAGAAATTACTGCATACATTCAAACTGCTGCCGGCATTACAAGTGACGTTTTCCAATTGCGAACACGCCGAGACACCGTGTTTCTACTTAGAGCAATGCATTTTTCAGCGATTGCTGGAAGTATTTTTGCATGATTGGTGGCTTCAAGTGGCGGAAATTTCACGTTCTGTACGGAATCACCGTTTGTTTATTCGTGAGATGCCAATTAAGATTGAAACTTAGAAACAACTTTATTTACACAGATTAGAGGAACTTCATAGCAAAGGATCAGCTCGTGTTTCAATCTACAATTATGTGTTTTGTTTTGATTAATTTAATTACGGACTGAATAGAAGTTTGAGTTTTGCTGAGAATAGTTAAATCGTGGTCCTGACACTGTTCCCATTGTGTTTTACTCTAAAGTCTACATTGCAGGGAATACAACGGTTGATTTTTGGGTAATGCTCGCAAAACGTTCGAAAGTGTTGTGGCTTATGTTGTAATGCGTTTCTAGGTTGATTTGTCACACATTTTACCTGTTTATGCATTTCTCATCACTTATTCGTTTGATTGAATGACTGTTTATATTTTTGCAAATAAATACATATAATAAAACAGTATTAATTCTTTGCAACAGCATAATTCTCTGCAACCACGTTTGTTTGCTGACGTTTCAGTTTTATTATTTGACAAATAAATGAAAACTAAATGTCAAATAATCCTTTTTCCGTTGTAGCCAATATTTTAGAGTTTCGTTTTTCACAGGAACACAAATATCAAAAAACATTGCACAACGTTTGCAGCGACTAAAAGATTGTTTGTTTTTATTTTATGATTCACTGTTATTGCTGGAATATTGGAGCCAATATGAAGAACGTAAATTTTAGAGCAGACTGAAGACAAACGTGAATTTGCCATTTGCGATAAGTAAATATGAATCGTTTATCTTGAAGAATATACAATAGTTACATAGTTACAGTTATTAAGGAAAACCCATGCGTATAAAAAAATCTAATTGGGCGAGAACCCAAGACATCGTAAGTTATTGCTATTTATGCCCATAAAACATAAATACCTTGAGTGAAGAATAAATTTATATCACTTTAAAAAGTTCTAACACCAAACTTGCCTCTAAAAGCATTAAACGACGTGTCCCCACTAAACTCTTATCCAATTCAACAAATGTATTTTAGATACTCGCAACATCCTTAGCGCGTTGTTTACTGCCTAGATCCAAAGACAAATATCTTTCCCAAACTGTGTTCTTTACTTTATATATCCGATCTAGAACAAGTTTCTCTAGGCCAGCGTGAACAATTCTCGATGGGGGGGAATTTGTTACCCTGTATTCTTTGTTCACAATGATTGCGCAATTCGTGCGCCCGTTACCTATTATTGGCGCAGCACGACGTGTTTTGTACCAAATGTAATATTGGCCCGTTTTTATTGGGCCCATTTGTCATAGGCACGCCAGTTTTTGTCAGCTGCCTGTGTTACAAGAGCTATAATTAATTTCGCGTACGCAAACAACTATTCGATATGTGGCTCGTAATAGAATGTTTGTTATCGTTTAAACGCAGCTGTTGTTTTTTAAACAATGTGATTGTTATTTATTGCTTTGTTTTTTAAATGATTTGTGATATACGTTATCGGTGTTATAATCTACATGCGCTTATCATTGTGAGGGATAATCACATGTTTCCCCTTCTGCTTTTTTTGTATCACTTGTCATCGCTACAGTCAACTTTTTCATACGCTTTTTATATCGATTTACAAACTTACTTTTTATTTTTTAGTTCAGTAATTTATGACATTTATTAACATTGTTCTATCGCCCTCATTTCTAGAAACCAAAACTTATATTTTCGCTAAAACTAAGTCAATAACTTTAAACTAATTTCGTTCATAAATTTCTACCTACATACCGTCAAAAAATTCTTCTAAGCCCTAAAATACCTCACAAATACTCAAACTTTAAAAATAATGTACATCGTATTACAAAAACTCAACGGAATATTTAGCTTATTTACGCGAACTATTCGAGAAGTTAGTCTTAATTACTACGTCGACGACCTCCGATGAAAACATTCCTTAGTTTCAACCAATTAACAGCAGCAGTACTTAATTGGCAGAGTTATATTACAGACGACGGGAATCAAGTTACTTAGATGAACAGATTATTTTATTCATTATATTTCCGGTGCTTCTGATTCTGGTTTATTTGTGAACAAAAATGGAGATATTAAGGAAACACTGCAGAGAGACGTAGTTTCGAAACCCGAAGCACCACATTAAGTCTAAGAGCTAGAGCCGAGACAACAAATTAATCCGTCATTGCCTCCTGTAAACGCTTTAGAGACTTGAGACCAGCACATAAGCACGTTGATAAATAGAGAAGAGCTTCCATACAGCGGTACACAATTAACACCTCGCTTGAAATAAAACTATTTTATACGGATTTTATCGCGATTTGGTTTAATTTTTACATTTTTTAACTTCCCGACGTTTCGATTACTTTACAGCTTTCGTGGTCACGGGGCGGACTGAGGTATTAGTCATCCGCTCAGTGACTGTTACAATTTAACTACCCTTAATTTACAATTATTAAATTAAAAAGTTAATTTAAAAAGTTAACTAGTATTTGCGATCCGATCTACGCAGAAGGAGCTCACTGTGTCTTGAGGTCTGGCAGCTGGTCTTTTGGGATCCGATTTAATTAAATGTAGAATTGGATCCCATGATGGTGCAAGCTTCAAGCCATCTTCTCTATTGAAGTTTGGATGTTTTTTAATTTCAATAGCCTCGCGAAACATCCTGGGTAGGAAACGTCGGGAAGTTAAAAAATGTAAAAATTAAACCAAATCGCGATAAAATCCGTATAAAATAGTTTTATTTCAATGTGTAACATTCGCGTAAATCTAAGAAACCTCGCTTGAATCAATTTTTTTTGCAATGAATGGCGAGACGAACATGCCATTCACCTGATTGTAAGCGATACGGCCGCTCATAGACAGTAGCAAAATCAAACCTAGAAAAACCTACACAGGTGGCCTCTCATATATTGAGAGACCTACTATCAATAAGTCATAGTTACAAATAATGAAGGGATCTTAATATTAAGAAGCCATGAAAAATAACGGTATTGAATTAAGAGTAACTAACTGATTAAGAAAATAAAAGGAAGACACATACTGCACTGATCCTAAATGATATTAGCATTTAAGAAATTTAAGTAATTAATGGTAGACCCCAGATTATTTTTTTAAGCAAATTGTATTTATTTATAAATGTGAATTATAGACGCGTTATTCAACGCCCTAAAATCTTTATAAATAGGAAAGATTTACAATAATCCCTACACTAAAATCCAATAACAAACCATCAAGAAACAAACTGAACAACAAAAGTGGTATAACTCACGTTATTCGGGATATTTAAGGTATTATTAAAGCGGGATTTAGTCGTTAGCTAAACTGCAATAATGTCCATTGTTCAAAGTGTAGTGTACAATTTGGCGGTCCATTTGCGGCGATGAAACTACTAGTCGGGACGGGAGGCGCCGGACAAAGTGCGCCTGAATGCCCCGCTGCACATTAGAGAATTATTTTATTTACAGCTGTTGTGGGGTATATTGTTCTATTCTTTATTATGTGAAAGTTTAGTAGTCTCCAGGATAATGTGGGGTTTTAGTCTATAATATATATTTGGCGACTGTGAAATTTTACATGAAATTAGAAGTAAGCAAGCGCCTTTTCATCTTGTTTAAGTTATGGTTTTCGTGCAACAAATAGTGACAGAGCATGTTAGCAATCGGATGGATTGTGACAGCTGTTGTATATTGCTGTGACTCTACTCGTGACATGGTTAATTATAGGTTAAAATATAAACTAGTTTATGTGTGTGGTATGATTTCGAAAAAGTTTAAAACAATTGGAAAATAATCGTCCAAGCGCCCAAAACCACTTTGAATCAGCGATAGCGTAAATAAATAAGTAATTTAAAACAACGTCTGCTATTTCCCATCCTCCAATACATTACTCCACAAAACCATTCTACAAAGCATGAATATTTATTAGAAATACAACATATTACATGAATAAAATTCGAACAAAACGTTCTAACGGCGGCCATATTTCACCCGATCGTTTCCGAAAAGCGGCGAACACTGCCGAGCGCCACAGTCATCCGTCGTGCGAGGCGTACAAATAAACCAAGCAGGGTGATAAAGTACAGGCGTTTTTGTGCGTTAAGAGGTGAGCATCCTTCACGGGCCGGTAGCCACTTTTCATGTGGAACCCTTATCGCGACACTGTTAGTCGAGTTCCGAGTCACTTGTGGAAGCCCAAATAAATCTTGGTGTGTCTTGTAGAGATACTGTATTTAGTACTTGTCGTGTCGTAGCGTACATTATTTTGCGGTGTAGGCTGGTGGTTGTAACCGCTATTGAGATATCGACCACAGCGCACAACGCTGGATTTCCCGTCATAATTACCTCAGTGGACAGCCTCCGTGGTGCAGATGGTTAGACGCCGGCTGTGAAACAGGAGGCCGTGGGTTCGATTCCCGCACCGAAACAAATGTTTGTGTGAAACACAGGTATTTGTTTTGGGTCTGGGTGTTTGTGAGACCGAAAAGTCTCTCGTAGTTTCTGATACTTAAGACACAAGACTCGATCTTACTTTGTACAAAGGTTATTTTTTGCTCCGATACATTCTTAGGTGGTCCTATCATGTTACATTGTAGCTAATGGAGTCCCTGATACCCAATGATAATTATTAAACGGAAATAAAAGAAATATCTTACGAGGCTCGTAATATTGACTTCCTAATATTTTAATTATATTGATTACAAAAGTAATTTTAATTATAACGTCATTATCTTTTATTTCGTACGTCAGATTAATAAGGTATCTTCGCTTCTTTCGTTAGTTAATTTGGTCAAATTGGTTTTTGAGTGAATGTGATCTAAATTCTTGAAATATAATCACTGGATCTTTGCTTCCAAAAGATTTAAATGGAGATCCATGGGGAAGACCTACGTTCAGCAGTGGACTTGCTGTGCCTGAATAGAGAGAGAATGTGCTCCAATGTATCATACAATTATTCGTAATTTAGGTATCTGATATTAACTAATAATCTTTTTCACCCACGCTCTCCCTAAAACCTATAAATATTTCAATATTTTTTTCTGTAAATAGCTTGATCATTAAAAGCCCATTCATTGACTATACAGATACAGATAATCCAAATTCCATTTATTTTATATATAACGAGTTAATGTATACTTTCAACGTAATAAGTTTATTTAGGTACCTCCTGGCCACATTATATTAGTATTATTAGCCATTAAATATATTCCAGGCATCGATATTCCAGGCAATATGTTATAATAATGTACATTAATAGTTTGCATATGTATTGGGCTGTTCATGCGGTAACCGAGGAAATTATCGTTTGTGTTAAACCACATGTAGTAAAGTTAATAAAATGGATTCCTTATTACCCTCTGTATAACGTAAAAATATCCGTGCTTAAAAATTAAATTATGTTTCTAAAGTGGGTTGTTCGAATTGAATGTTTAAATACTTTTTAAGCGTCGCTTACGGGCCTATTTTTACAGTGGGTCATTGTCACTTTTTCCGTAATTAGATAACCTTATATTCAATTTGTTCCGGTTTTAAATATTTGTGCATAATAAGTTAGAAAAGTTTTAAACATCGTGCAAGAATTCATACTCGTATTATAAAGCAAAAGTATTTTCATATGTAAATAGATAAAATGAAGCAAAAAATAATTTATAACGCTAAGTTAATCTTGAACTAGGTACAGCAAAAAGTTTAAAAGCAAAGGCAGCCCGATACAGCCAGTGTTGCCATAAAAATGTAATAAAATATTAAATAGCCTCGAAGATTGCCGGAGCATCTGCATAGTAAAGAGATATCGGAATAGGGAATTGAGAGACAAAGGGATTTTTTAATATATGTATTGGTAAATTATGTCGCCTCTATGCCGACGCGTTTGACGCCGAAACTTTTGAATATTTTATGTTAAATAGAGAATTATTTTACATGTTAATCTTGTATAATATTTAGGATTTCTTATGTATTGTTTTAAATGCAATATCATGAATTTGTTGATAAATTATTAACATGATTACGTACTTCAGTGGAGGCCATGACTGATCTCCTAGAATGGATTAACAGGACTTCGAAAAAATAGACGACCTAATTAGTTGTTTGTCTGTATCAGTATCAGTCGATTGGGAGGAGTTAGGCCATACAGTTGGCTGTCTGTCTCGACGTAATAAGAGTACATACGATATTTGTGACTGCTCTTTTAAGAACCGTGACGTGCCTGTATCGAGCGTTAAATTGAATGAGCCTTCTAATATGAAAGCTGCTGTGGAGCAGTGGATAAATAAACGTCTTTGCAAAAGAGCTGCATTTTCAAACATATATCTTACTTATTTTGAAGTATTTTACCATTCTTTTTGAAACCGTATATTCTTTTGTGCCGTATTAAATAACAAGATTCAAACTGCTACTTTTGAAGTAAAACTTACCAGCTTCGCGATATAATAACAAACACACATACATAAACTAACGCCTTTTTCACAGAAGGGGTAGGCAGAGATGCCACCCAGACACCCACATTTCACCCTGTATGTTCCATTCCACTATGTGATAGGGGGCGAGCCCATCGCCATATCGGGCACAAATTCCTGACTCCGGGCTGATAATGAATTGAAAAATCCAATATCACTTTGCCTGACCCGGGATTCGAAGCCGGGACCTCAGCTTTGTAATCGCTACCGAGGCAGTCATATAATAACTTGATAAAATTTATCAGCGGTTCATAATAATCTTGTTATTTCAATTTAAACAGTATATTATAATTCAGCAACCGCAGCGGGCATTGTCCTTGTATGACCATTATTACCGCAACCAACTACACCAGATACACGCCTACGATCCAAAATCAATAGCACACTAATTATGTTACCGCAGACTACAATTTTAACTGCACACAGGGTTAGAGGGTAAATTGCATTTGGTAAATGCTTCACTTAATTGAAATAAAACAATTTTTTACGGATTTTATCGCGGATTTGGTTTAACTTTTTAGATTTTCAACTAAATAATAGTTAAATTGTAACATTGAGCGGATGATTAATACCTCAGTCCGCCCCGTGACCACGAAAAATGTAAAGTAATCGGAACGTCGCGTCGGGAAGTTAAAAATGTAAAATATTTAACCACATCCGCGCTTAACTTCGTAAAAATTACTTTTATTTCTATGTGTAGCTTCGCGTAAAGGTTCCACGGTTCCGATCCCCGCACTGAGGCAAAATCTTAGTGTGATCCACATGTATTTGTTTCGGGTCTTGGTGTTTGTGAGACCGAAAAGTCTCTCCTAGTTTCTGATACCCACGACACAAGACTCGATCTTAGTTTGGGTTTTAAAAAAAATAATTCTCACCATCAATAAACCTAACCGAATAATATTTTCCGGCATAAAATTCCCGCAATATATTTTCCCGGAATAAAAAGTACCCTAAAGCTTTTCTCGAGATATTGACTATCTAACACTAAAATATTTGTTTCAAACGAACTAGTAGTTCCTGAGATTAACACGTCCAAACAAACAAACTCTCCAGCTATTGATATAGATATATCAACAATGTATTAAGTAATCTTCCCCGCCCTCTTTAAAGACAACGTTTCTCTCCTAGACCCCTAATGAAAACCCTCCCATAATGAGATTAGAACTAAACTCATTACCTAGATATTCTAGCGTACCGGGAAGTGTAGGAATCACAAAGATCCCTGTGAACGCGATGCAGCCGATCAAGCGACAAATTGTATGCAGCGCGTATCCATCCACTATCTCGAACAATGCAATATGTAAGGCGAGAGGTTGAGTACAGGGCTGGATGGGAGGGAATTTAGGGGCAGGATCCCCCATTGTTATATGATAAAAGTATTTTCAAAATGTTGTTAAGGAATATAGTGTTTAATAGAAAATTAGAACTGCAAATATTGCTGAAATAGATTATAAATATTATTTTAATTGATACTTTTTGTGCATAGTTCTTCTCTAGTACCATGACTAATAAGATCTCTGAACGTTGTGGTATTATAAAGATACCATAAAACAATGAAACCATATCGTACCCAACGCCTAGTAGTTCATAGCGAATTAGCGTGAGACATCAAATATAATAATTTTGCTCATCTAACTCTGAAGATTACTCTTTTAAAAGCCTTATTTTTGGTCTTAGAAATGTAGTTCATTTATGCAAAAATGAAATATTTCATACTTACGACAAAATATTCACGGTTTTAAGTTAAAATTATACCAATTAAACCAAATTGTGCCCCCAAAACAGTTTCGGCTACACCCCTGAGAGACAATCACGCTCGTACGTATCCAATGAATTGCCATTGGGATTGCAATTATTGCGGCGCGGTTATCTCGATAGCACGCACTAATGAAACGAATCCATTGAACATTTTAAACTGGATGTGTACGAATTCGTCCCGGATTGACGGACGGCGACCACCAATTAATGACACATATTTGTTGTAAATAAAGTGTGGCACACTTCAATATGTTAATGCATTTTTATTGTGTGGATTGGCTGCGTCGTTGGTCAAGCTTTTGCAGGATTTTTGGTCTTTAAAAGGTTGCGTAATGATTTATAGATAGTATTCTTTTGACAGGTGGGATTTCTCCTTTTATTCATCTTTATAAATTTCATATTGGGGCCAAAATAATTTCAGCAAATTGTGGGTGTCACTATTGGCACCTCAGCGTTTAATACAAACGCACGCTTGAGACACTGATAATGAGTTATAGTTTCAACCACATCGCTGCATACAACAATGATTTTGCAACTGATTCCATAGCTAACGTTAAACCATTTCACTACTGGATTCAGGAATAAGCCCACTACATTCCTCTTATTATATCCCATAAGCTATACATCGTAAAAATAAATCAATTTATATCATTCCAAATCCATAAACTCGCGCTCAAATTACAAATTACAAACACACTCAAATATCAAACCACGCAAACACATTACAATATTTACATAGAAACTTCCAAATCCGCGTCTGATTAAATTGCAACACACACATACATCGCGAACACCGCGCCGATTGCCGAACTTGTCTCATACACTGAGTATGCATAGCATAATTATGCAAATACCCCGCAGTTGTGACGGCGAGCAAACACTGCGCACGAATCCGCAGTTAAACGCCATCTAGCGTTAATACTCGTAAACACTCGCGGGTTCCGCCGGCACTGTGTCGCGTACCCAATTATCGGTGATTAGTTATTAATTTGTCAGCTTGGACAATAAATTGAATTTTAGGCGCTGTTTAGTTTCTGGCTGGAGGTAGGTATAAACCCGGATAGCTACTTTTTCCCGCCCACTCACCCACCAATGCAAACTCCTGTACACGATGGTTTAAAATTTACCATAGTCGCCTACGTAACTAGTTTAGGTGTTTCGGTTTCAGCCCGGGTGTTTTCGGTTTCGAACAGAGGCTTATAATTATGTCGACCGGAGATAAATAGCTATATTGACGGAGACTCTATCTAGATAACATTACATTTTTTATCAAATTACAAAGCGACATATGCGTATTAGCAATTGAGGTTTTAATTACTCCACATTGTTAACTTCTTTTCTTCCTTCTCATATTATATGTTCTTAAAAAAGTTCCATAAAAGATATCCATAGGTACCTATAAAAACAATAACTCTAATTAAGAACCTCGCCTCAATGTAAAAAGAGCAACACCAAACCCACTAATCAGCTCTCAAGTGAACTAGTCAAATTTTATTGATAAGCCCAAATTAATTTCACTCTTGGACATAAATATAACAGGTCCTTAATACAAGAGGACCCGAAACAAAGCCCCTATTGTAGAGCCAGGGCCCACTTTAGCAACTTATGCCATTTATTATGCTCCAGACCACTGGTCGGTAAACATTCAAAGCAGGGACGGAGCTAGTAACGTTTTGGGATGCAAAATAATTTTAATTAGGAACAAAATTTGATTGGATTACTGTACAGTAATTTATTGTCAATTTTAATGTTGATTAAGCATTAATGTTCATGTTATTTAATCCTGTTAAGTAATTTAATGTTAATGTTATGGAAGTTGTTGTTAATTTTTATTTGATTTAATTTGATGCTAGAAAGCAAATAGAAAAATAGTTTACTTAACAGTATAATATCAAATGTACGACAGAATGAAATGTATTTGGGCAAATGTTAAACATAGCATATTTGCTGGCGCGATAAAATAACTCCTCTGCACTAGTTGTAATGTTGTCTACATAGAATATTCACTAAGGACTAACATAGACAGTTATCTTTCGATTGCAAGAATAAAAAACCCTTGTTGTAAACTGACCGTAGAATGTGTCACACATTATGCACATTTATGCATAAAAAATCTTCTTTATTTGAAAAAGACTTTTATATTTCACAGCGAACAAAGAAATAATACTTCCGGAAATTCCGGCACGAAATAATCTTGATAACCGTATCAAAACCTTCCTCTGGGAGGTTGGGGCGATTAATAATTCACCAAGTCCGCACCTGCCCAGAGCCTTTTCGGTTAGCCCCGTAGAGGTTAGAACTCCATTTTCCATCGTCTCGGGGTTATCAAAAAGACTAAATTTACTTAGACATTTATACGGGCCGAGATTCACAGCGTCTTATCAAGTAGCTCTATGAAAAGAGCCATCCGTTCATGATTTTATTATTTGGTTCCTATTTTCAGATTTTCTTGAAAATTCCTTTGTAGAAAGATGAAAAGTGGGGCATTTTTTAATCTTGGCAGCGGTTATGTCGATATTCTGGCGTATGTTTTTATGGATTATATATGTAAGTGTACATAAGAATAAGGTTGCGTGGTTTTGGGGTTGATAGAGATTATGATATCCAAAATGTCAGACATCTTAATAACCTACATGGTGTATTTCTTTAGACACCGGCTCTATAACAAGAGGCCGCGGGTTCGATCCCCGCACCAAGATAAATGTTTGTTTTTCGGGTCTGGGTGTTTGTGACACCGAAATATTCCATGTAGTTTTTGATACCCACGACACAAGTGGGGTCAGAACTATGTATGTTGTGTGTATTTATAACCTGTCGGAAATATCTGTGAACCTAGCTGGAATGCGGTTCACATTTAATTTTTTTGTGTTCCCTTATCTACTATGTTATTTTACATTAAAAACGTTTTGAGATGGTTGCGAATTCTATTTTCTATTTGTTTTTCTATTTTAATTCAATTTGTTTTACCTATATTTTGAATTTGCTGGACTTATGTTCCAGTGACGTTAATTATTCAGCTCCACAGATATTTCCGAAGGGTAATATTTATATAAATTTACAGGTACTCCCAGTATCCCTCCCAGTATATACTATAAAATCAGTTCCAGGAGTTGATAAACTCACCCCTAAATACCTTCACTAAAACTACCACATACCATACTTATCGTGAGTGAAATGTAGTATTTAATAAATGACATCGGATTACTCCCAGACGGAGTAAATCTCTGTTATTGAAGACGTGCGCGCCCCGAGCGAGCTGCACGTACACAGCAACTAAACCCGACAACTATATTACTTCTAAAACGGGCAGTAGAACTTCTAGCCCGTGTTTTGTAGGTATAGATGTAAAGCATCAAGTTTTACCCAGATTTGTAGAATAATTTTGTTATATTTTGACTGCCTCGGTGGCGTAGTTGTACTACGGTACGATTATAAAGCTAAGGTGGTTCGAAATTCGAATCCCAGGACGGGCAAAATGATATCGGATTTTCTATTCATTATCAGCCTGGAGTTAGAAATTTGTGCCGGATATGGCGATAGGCTCGCCCCCTATCACATCGTTGGACGGAATAACAAGACGAAATGTGAGTGTCCTGGTAGAACCTCTGCCTATCCCTTCTGGGAAAAAGGCGGGAGTTTATATATGTATGTATGTAATGACGGTTTGATAGATGATGGTGGGATGTCTGTATGATTTGCTTGTTATTATATTCGTGCCTAGTATCATCTATATTAGGTACAGTTAATATACAAAAGTACATTTGATAGTCTCCCCGCTCATCGAGAAGTGGAGCCAACGGCTTTTCTTTCCATAGCTGGTTTCTCAAACTCTGCACCGTGTAATCTGTGAAATGACACAAACCACAAAACTACTACTCTCGGTAAATTATTCATTATCATACTCCACAGTATTAACTTTATTTCTTCACTCTCATATTCAACATATAATCTTCAAAAAAGGTCAATAAAAGATATCCGTAAGTACCTATAAAAACATTGACTTTGATTATTAACCTAGCCTCAATGTAAAAAGAACAACTCTTAACCACCTAAGCATTTCTCAAGCGAACTAGTCAAACTTTATTGATAAGCTTAAATGAATTTCACCCTTGGTCATAAATATAACTCATTACCTTATTCAAGAAACACAAATATTCCTTTAGAATTCTTTGCAATTTGGAATCGCCTAAAATCTAGTAATATATTTTTTGAACAATAAAACTATCGAAAAATCAATGATCTACTCCAACTTTTACATCATCATAAAATTTCTAACTTATCTACAAAATATGAACTATCAGTAGTATAAACTTAAATACGTCTTTACCTCCGTAATAAGTTAAACGGCGAAAATAAATAAGCTATGGGCAATAACATTTTTATAGGCATCCAATACGTCGTAATGTCATAATTCACGTTGAAACGTCAATACTGGAAATGGCAGGTGAAATGGGAATGGACGAGTGTTTTGCGGTCGCGAGTGAGCCACCATCCGGCGATCGTGGAGGGAAATAACGAGAAAATCCACTTTCCAAACCGCATTTGTAAGTTTGTCGGGAGTCGCGTGCTCTCATATAATCAAGAAATGTCAGTTTGATACAGGTGCGCAGTTGGGAGTTTTGGTGGGAGCGAATAACAAAAGGATATGACCACTTTTGGGCTTAATTTTAGCTGCAATAACTAAATTAAACTACAAAACAACTGTATTTAATACCAAAATGAAAAAAACAAAAATATTTATAACAGCAAATTCCGCTGAATTGAAGGGGCAAAATATCACATAGACATAAAAAGGCTTTATGAATCATTTTGACTTGAAACAAACAGATAAAACTTATGTTTTAATAATTTCATACTTTGAAATGCATAACTAGCAAGAAAGAGAAAGAGAAACAGACAAAACTAACCCACATAAAAAAAGAAAACGTCCTATTTCGTACCTGTTCGCCTATAATGGTAAGACGGCACGGGCCGGCACTGCGCGTGACACCGCCGAGATGACATGATAAAAGTAGTTTGTTATGCAAAAATATGGATATTTATTGCGTTATTGTCAGCTACAAATGGCTTGCATAATGAAGCACGGTAAATATGGCGCGATGTACTACAATCGATATGTTCCTCGCCAATTTTATTATGCAGATTAAAGTAGGTTGTTGTTATTCATCGGCTTTTTCAGCAGTAGGAAATTTTCTTATGAATATCCGATCCTACAGATTTTGAATTTTTTTTGGTACCTCAGACAGTGTCACTTTACAAACATTGCTTAGTCGTCTTGATAAATAAGATTTTTATTTATCTCGAACCTTTCAGGAGAGGCAAATTGCCTAGAAGTTTCTGAGCGCGTACAACATAAAACACGAAACTTTATTTTATTATACTATAGGTCCGGCAAACGTGCAAACAGGTCACCTGATCATCAGGTGATCAGGTGAACGTCGACAACGCTGAGATTATAGACGTGTTGCCCTTTCAATCAGGAGGGGAGTGGGAAGAAAAAACGATGGAAAGAGGAAAGGTGAATTGGGCATCCGGAAATCTAACGTATCGAACGAAACACGACAGCAAAGCTTTCGTTTAACGTCGATCTCCTGAGAGACACCGTACCGCCCCGATCGAGCCTGCCTGTTTATGCTGAGCCATGACTGTCCACCGCGCTGCTCTACTACTTAACAAAAATCTTATTTGTTTTACAAAAGCATAACCTATGTTTGTATCTGTCTGTATCAGCCCAAATGCGTCCCACGTAAGCGCAAATACGTATTGCGGGGCAAGGGCCACATCTACAATCGAGAGTACGATTGAAAGGAGTTCGGCCATATAATCCACCACGCTAACCTTGTGCGACAATAATACTAATTGAATCAATAATGCATCGGTAATCAAGGATTTAATT
Organism: Deilephila porcellus; assembly: GCA_905220455.2. Lineage (NCBI taxonomy): Eukaryota > Metazoa > Arthropoda > Insecta > Lepidoptera > Sphingidae > Deilephila > Deilephila porcellus. The sequence goes on along the minus strand of LR999977.1, from coordinate 14,476,180 downwards.
GAACATTTCGTACTGATACTCAGACAGCAGTCAGCGAATAGTCAGTAGTCAGACGTCGCGTCAGTGGACTCAAAGGGCTCGAGGCGCCCGAGCGAGCCTTGTTAGCGAGACCGTCATTATGAACTCAGCTTAACGTGAGCGTAATGCACACTGCCGAAATATGTGGCTTAAGATGTCCAAATTTTTAGGCGCGAGTAATGAGTAAGAGCGAAAATCTCTTTGAATTTTTTGATGATTTTATTTTAGTGCAGAGGGTAAGAACAAAACGAGAATGAACGATCGTTGTTCTAGTAGTAATGTGTGCGCTGTAACCTGTGAATTCCTGGGATCGAATCGCAGGTTGGGTAATTTAATGTTGTGTGTTCGATAAGCGCAAATATTTTCATTGCTAACAGTTCATTTTATTCATATGTATGCACGTAAAATATGTCAACATCACCCCTGTACATGAGAGTATTATGGTATAATAGTCAGAAAACTTAAATCCTTGTTCAAGTAGAGGTACATTTTAATCTCAGATTTTAAACTTAGTGTAGCAAAGTCTGCAACTCGCGCGTGCGTAATGCCTCTTACATAAGCAGTGAAAATTTAAATAGTCTGAGGAGTGTGGATCTTCCCGGGACGTAATGAGGCGTCTCTAATGACCCCCGGGTCATTTTACACAGCAACAAGTACAATTTTAATAAGATGCTTGTTTTTGTCCAGGATTCTACGATGCTAGCGCTTCTAGTGTCCTTGCCTTTTGTGGGATTTGTACTTGCCAGGATTTGAAAGGAAGGCAGGTAAATTTTATAGTGTGTAAGGGAATGTTATGAATAAAGCTTTACAGTGATGGTAAAGTAGGTTTAGACTGCATGCAATGGCTTGGCCGTAACGATGTTACCGTCTCTCAATTAATGATGTGAAGTAAGGTGTAATATGTGTGTGTCGTTGGGTTAGAGATTACTTAAAGTGCAACAATCATTACGAGCGTTTGACTAGTTCCTCTTTATTCCAATAACTGTACAGTGTATTATGATTGTTTATAGATAGATTGCACTCTCATTTCAGTACTCGGTCAAAGTATTCTACCATTTATTCCAGCACAGCCATAGTCACAGTCTGAAAATATAATAATACGTTTAAGCAATTTTACCAACCTCATGATATGCAGATTAATAAGCTCTTACTTCAGAAGAAGTGACCGCAATTTACATAGTAAGCATATTCGGATAAATAACAAGTTATTAGCCTAGCAAACTAGGCCCATATTACGAGAGAATGTCATACAAAGTAAAATTTTCAGCAGCCCGTTCCATGCATCTACCTTACTATCTTTTTGAATCTTCAATTGAAATCTGTAACCAAACGAATAGCGCTGCTCAATGTTTTAAATAACTGAACAAACGCAGGTTTATGTATAGGAATGGCTGAAAATCCGTCTGTCATTAGACACAGCGACAATTATAAAGTCAAACATAAGGTTTCTGTATTCAAACCACATTTTCAGTGACAGTCGCAGAATGACACAAATGCTGGCACGAAGAAAATCCAGCCACTTTTTTGTGGTGTCGCAAGGTATGAGACATGGCTTTTTGCTCTGAATGAAATGTATAATTATGTATAGTTGTTTATTAACGCTATTTACAGTCATCTTCATGCAAGTAATTTAAAGATTTTCCAATTTTATTTTCTTTCAATTTCTTTCATTAAATATGTGTCCTTTCACTGCGTTTAAAGTAGTAGTGTAAAGCGGTATAATAGTGCCCAATAGTATGAGGTAAAGTTGTCTGTATGACATTCTGGTGGTAAACCATCCAGTGCAATTCAGTGACTGTCTTGCTTGTGAGAAAAAAACCTATTAAACTACTAATATTATAAGAAGTTATTTAAAGAGGAAGGTACTTCTTAATGTTCCCTGTTACTAAAGTGAATTACAGTCAAAGCACAACCGTGCTGTTTTGCAATAGCTCAACATCTTTAAAAGAAAGTCTAACAGCATTTTCCTACAAACCTTATTAGGTTCTATTAGCGCTCGCAGTACCAAGAACACTGATTCGATATGTGCCGGCAAATGGAGTTATTAAAAACCATCGGCAGCGCTGAGATTGAATTTAAGTCCGTCGATAACAATTATAGCCATGCGCTAACTCTATTAAGGTACATGTATGAGAAAAGCCGAAAAGATAATTATTCTTATTTTGTTTTGTACTACCCGGCTTTGATTGGATTCTTGCCCGGTAAATTATATCTAATATTTTATGCTGATATTTAATCTATAATATTGTTAAGTTTCAACAAAATCTGTTCAGTAATTTTTGCGTAAACGAGTGACAATAATTGGTACATCCATTAATCTTCGTAAAGGTATTGATAAAAGTAAAATCAGAGTAAAATGATAGAGGATGCAGATACATACATATGTTTACCGGACTAATCTAAACCAAGCTGAACCCGAAACGAGACACTTTTGGGTAGATCGCAGTGACGAGTCTTCCATCAGTTTTTATTGCGTTCGCTACCAATGCGAACACATTATTTTCCCATTAGCAGTTTCTTATTAATCAACTACGCTATTCTTGTACAAGATGGTAGATTTTGCACCTCATTAAATTCTTGAAGAACTTCTCAATGATACAAATTTTCTTCACGATGTTTTCCCTCAAGTTTTTTACGCGTAACTTCGAAAAATCAGGAGTATGTTCCTTGAGCTTTAACCCTTGACCGTCGCATCGCTACCGTCCGATCTAAAATAGGCTCAAAGTACACTTAAACTATGTATCGTTTAAAAAACCGCTTAACCTCACATTTTGCGCCAACACGCGTAAAAACCGTTCGCGTGAGCTCCACCATTAATTTAGTGCGTGAAAGGAACGGCGACGACGTGGTAACGACTCCGTGACGACACCGTCACGACTTCCTTTCATTGATAATGGATGGGCCTGAGTGGGGAAGTTATTACTAAGTATGGTATTTTTAGAGAAAATTGGTGATTTTTTAGGGCAAAAGTTTGGAGACATGTCATGTAAAAATAATATTAATCTATCTAATTACGTCCTACTGCGAGGCGTGGGCCTTCTCTTCGAGGAGTTAGGTAATAGTACACTAAGCAGACGTAGTGTTGGTTAGCAGATTTCACATTTCATATAAATTCTTGCTAATCTTACTCAATTTTGTTCAGATTCATTATTAAATTAAGGTCTAACTAAGGTGAAATAAATAACTAGACGAAATTATACTATAAAATACATAACATAAAGGGTTACTAGTCTGTGTTCATAGAAAGAACAATGTTATTTTACGAAAGTGTAGTGTCTTGTGAAATAATAAAGCAATACAAGAGAACCTTACAACCATTCCTTGCAATAAGTAGAAACAACCTCACAAGAAAATAAATTACTTCAAAACAAAATAAAGTCTAAACACACGTACAAAATCGAAGACATCGAGCAAAATTTTGGCAAACGTATCGCGTATAATATATCAGGGACACAATCGCACCGCGCTTGGCAACAGAACTACATTACGTCTGCGTACAAAATACATTTAAACTTACCAGATTGGCCCCAACGTCACCAACAGCCAACATTTGTAGTAGAGTTTGTAAGCAAATTAATATTCTTTGATATCCTTATAGCGCCCGGGTAGCTTCCACCGTTCATGATGATGGAAACTCTCTCTCATAGTGAGACATGCAAGGTTTCGGTCAGGTCGGATTGTGTCGATTGGTGAGAGAAAACCATGGATACCCTATATGGATCGCATTCCCTGTACTATCAGGTGCAATTCATTAATTCGTGCCAGCATAAAAATAATGCTTTATCAAAAGGCGATACATCTTGGACCAAATCCTTGGGCATCTTTATGGGTAGTTATAATTTATTTCCTCTAGGCATTGCAACTGGCATCAAACAAATAACCTTTCTCTATTTCATCTGAATAATATTGTATATTAATTTAAAACATAACATTATGAATAAAATAGCGTTGTTTAATAGAGCACTACAATAAAGCCGAGACGAGGCAGACTCATAAGCCTCTTAACATTAAACCGACGATTCATTCGTACAAATACAAAAACTCCGTAGTGGGTACATTTCCTTATTCTATTGCGACAATATTTATGTCGCGGTCACTTAGCGTAATACGCCGTTTAGATAAATGTCCAGACATTATTCCCGCACGCTCGTAAAATACGCGGCAGATAACGCTCGGGGACTTTTGGGTTTTGAATAAATAATGAGTGCTACAAATAATGGATCAAGTATTGCCTTGAATATTTGTCAAGGTTTTTGGTGGTTTAACTGCTTTCATAGTGCTTAGAGACAGCTGTTTGAAATGCGAAAGTCTTGTAATTTAAATCCTTCATTGATACTATTTTTTGTCTCATCAGCTGAAATTTTTATCGAGTCTAAACATGATAAAAATTAAGAGGCTCACAAAGATTCCCATTTATAAAGCGATATAGTTTGAACGTAAGCTTCATGTTTCCAAAAATTACTCCAGGTATCGAAATAATACAACAGTTGAAATAACAATAACTCAAAAAGTTCCGATAAACTAATAAAAACAAAACTCTTCATACTTCAGACGCCATCAGCCACGAATTAACGACAAACTACTATAATTACCCCAAATTACCCTTCACTTTCCACCCCTTCCTGTCCCTTTCCACCCCACGTCGTTAACGTGTCACAATTTTTCAATCCAAATCATATTTGACAAATGATTTTACAGAATTCAAACCGAGACGGACCTCCATGAATATTTGAAAGAGTCATTACATTAATAAGGGGAGAGGTGAGAGGGGTTGATTCATTAAAATAATGACAAGTACAGTACCCTTAACCGGTTTGAACCGGTCTAGCCGCGAAGGGAATGTCGGTCAAGTGCGTACGATGACTGAGTACTGGGTTTGGCTGTATTAAGTCTGTGTTCTGCAGGATACGTAAATTGTTGGAGTGTGTAAAATGAAGTCCTGTTATTGATTTAGCTTATTTTTGTGGGTAAGCGTTTAGTTTATCTGTGTGAGTAGATTGTTGTGAACTGTTATGTTCTAGCTTCGATTAATAGAACAACGAGTTTATTATAACTACAATAAAACATTTTTTTAAGATATTTTTATATTCCTAAATTGAATCCAATCTTGCATCATGGGTAGGTACTAATAAACTATGCCATCACGACATATTTTGAAAATGAAACTTCTACAAAATTGTTGTGATTTGATTGTTTATGAAACGAAAATGCGACACGAAAAAGGCTAGGTACCTAAAAAGTTCTTATATAAATAAGTTTAAGTACTTCATGTCCACTGCAATGTCATATTTTTGTCCGATTGGTTTCAAATTCGATATCTGAGTGACTCTTTGCCCCCATAACCTTAATTGATGGTCAGAATTGAAAATTGAGGCCGCCATTTTGTTTTTTTTTATTATTGGTCCACTTAGTCTCAAATTCTTGAATGTAATATCTGAATTTTTACTTCTGTCATGTGTGAATTGCACACAGACATACACTTTTTAAACCACAAAAGCTCCTAATCCCATCTAGGTTTTTCATAGATTTGAATTACGAAAGTTCACATAATTCATATATTGCGTTACTTGTTGTTGTTCAAACAGTAATTTTTCGGTTTTATAACAACCATCGAAAGCAATTCGACGTTATTGCGCCAGCTGTTTTTTGTTATAAAGCAGATATCTCCCACAATATATAACGGATGGTATATTTTTTAGAGCCATTCGTCATATTGTCACGAACTTTTTTAATAAACATAATTTTTTTATAACTCTCATTAACAACATAATTACCAAAATTAATTGTCTTTGTAACTTGATAATATTACAACCGAATTTCACACGACAAACGAACGAAATAGCAGTAGATATGACAATAATTGTGTTTCTCTTATTATGCCGCACGGTACCAGGCACTAGCTGAGTCTGAAGGTATAAATCTTACGTACGCAAATATAGAGACTAGATGTGGCGTCGATGTGGGCAGTATTAAATTGTTTTTACCTATTCCTAACTATGTGTTTGAGTAAAATGTTTTGTATATTATAGTTGTTAAGGCGATAGGCTCGCCCCTCGATATCACATTATGGGACGGAACATACAAGGCGAAATGTGGGTGTCCTGGTGGCGCTTCTGCCTACCCCTTCTGGGATTAAGGCGTGAGTTTATGTATGTATGTATGTATGTATGTGTGTATATTATAGTTTTTTTTTTAAATGTGAAATAAACCTTGCTTAATTTCTGCACCACCCAAACGGTAACTTTTAAAAAATGCTTCTGACAAAATACGCCTTGATACTAATTGGTATATAAATAATAATAACATATACACCAAACAGTTACATACATAGTCCTGACCCCACACTAAGATCGAGTCTTGTGTCGTGGGTATCAAGAACTACGAGAGACGTTTCGGTCTCACAAACACCCAGACCTGAAACAAATATTTATGGTTCACGCAAACATTTGTCTGGGTGCGGAGATCGAACCCGCGGCCTCTCGTTTCACAGCCGGCGTCTAAGCATCTTGTATCTCATTTACTAATATTGCTATCATTGCAGAGATGACTTGACACCATCGGAACATAGACGTGATAGATTTAAAAAAAATGGCTGTCTGTTATTTCTGTAAATTGCGGTAAATATTATATATTGTAAATATTCTGGGGTATATACGGTAAATATTATTTTGGGAACGTTTCCAAGTCAACATAAAATAATATTCTAGTCCTTTCCAGCGCCTCTAAATGCGAGCTCTCTAATATTTGCCAGCCAAAATTTCACAACATAAACGCTAATTGCGCGCCGGCATGCAATCACAATTTGTAACAACCTATATTTTTATCTGCTGGGTATTTGTAACGTCACGCAGCCTTGTGACCTCAAGACCTTACAGGAAAATAAAATGCTAATTCAAACTTTCTTACGGATATTATGGAATTAAAATGTTTTTATGTGGTAAATTTGGTCTTTCAGTTTCTACTTCAGTCTGAATGTGTCGGCTCGATGGGGTGGTTCTACCATAAATAATAAATAAATAAATACACCCAACAGTCACATACATAGTCCTGACCCCACACTAAGATCGAGCCTTGTGTCGTGGGTATCAAAAACTACGAGAGACTCGGTTTCACAAACACAGACCCGAAACAAATATTTGTGGTTCACACAAACATTTGTCTCGGTGCGGGGATGTCTATAGTAAGTGTCTATCTTTTGCAAGCATGCTATTGCCTTCCTATGAAAGTATCAAGGGAAAAAGTATTCTTTGTATGGATTACTATGTAATGCGGCCGACGACACCGTTTCGTAACCGACACTGATTTTCAAAATTAACTTATACGAATAACGTTTTTTTTTTATGGATATTATTTTTGTGATACCAGAATAAGGGGGTCTATTACTTATATTAAATTTTTCGTATCTTTAGTACCTACAAAGTCTAGTGTAATATTTCAATGCATTAATTCATTATGCATTATGAAGAAGACTTTAAATTGAAGGTTTAAGACCAATCGCCTACTTACCAAAATTACCAGACAATATGCTAGTTTACTTCAGTGTGGAAGTGGAAGTGGGCGGGCCACGTCTGCCGCCGGACAGATGGTCGGTGGAGCAGACAAGTGTTGGAGTGGAGACGGCGCTTAATTAAACGTAGTGTAGGACGTTCTACTGCACGATGGACCGAGGTCTTGAAAAGATTGGCGGGTAAAATAAATAAAAAAAATATATATTGAGACGTAAATTACATAAACACTAATAGTAGTTAGGGTAGTCACTAATAGGGTAGCGGATGAATGACGGCTGCTCAAGACCGGGATGGCTGGCTTACTTGGGAGGGCCTACGTCCAGCAGTGAATGGCGATAGGCTGAGTATAGGCGACTCTAAATGCTTTTTCTCTTAAAGTGAGTGGAAACTGAAATTAGAACCTCTCCATTCAAATCTCATACAAGCCCCAAAGTTCACCATGTAGGAATGTTGGCACTAACACCTCCAACGGTACAAACCGGTCCTAATCTTAAAAAAACCAAATTCATACAAATGAATTTACGAAACGCATAACTCACACAATATAACTGTGTAAGATTTCGCTAAGGTTCAAATAATTAAGAGGGAGATATATTTTAGAGGGATAAAAGAGAGGTTAAACAAACGGCAAACGTTGCCATACCGACGCAAGGGACAGAGGTATCTAACCATTACGTTTGTCCATTATCCGCGGTACAAGATAGCAGCGATTTACTAGAAAAAATACGCAGAGGAAACCTGCATGTAAATCTCTAACAATACAGTGATGTACTATAAACTCGTTGAAATAAAACAATTTTTACGGATTTTATCGCGGATTGTAAATTATGGTTAGTTAAACTGTAACAGTCACGGAGCTTATGACTAATACCTCAGGCGCCCCATGACCACGAAAGCTGTAAAGTAATCGAAACGTCGGGAATCAAAAAAGTAAGAATTAAACCAAATCGCGATAAAATGCGTAAAATTAGTTTTATTTCAATATGTAACATTCGCGCAAAACTAAGAAACTATTATGTGTACTGGTTTTGAAAAGAGCAACGCTAGAGTTCCTTGTCCGTTTTTCTCTGGCGAAAACTACCTTTTAATCCGGGTGGTCGAGAAAAAAAGTGACTGAATCTAAATAAAACAGCATTATACAGATTTAATAAATTATTTTCATTTCATTTTCATTTATAATAATTTCTATGGTATGTTGCGTCCAACAATCTGCACTAGGTCAGGGTGGTGGACTATCTTCTAGGAGTAGGATATACATACCCAACAACAAAGTGACCACCATATACAGTCATAATGGTAACAGTCAAGAATACGTCATAATGATTTTTCAGCTTAGAATGCAGCCTGTTTACCTTCGGATAAAATCTTATGTGTATTGTGTTGACCGGCGGGAGGTAATCAAACAACGTCAGATGCTTTGATAAGACTGCATTACCTTTAACATCAAGTCACTTAGGTAATTAAAAACACGATCAAACAATAATATTTTACGTATAAAACAATTACACTTAAAATAATTTAGTGATGTTCACCTTAAAATGTTCAAAAGGTCATTACAACATTCAATTTCATTATAAAGTCTATTGTAATGGGATTTTTTGATTAAATTAGAAATTTATTTATTTTTTCTCATCAAAGAATGCTAAATAAAGCTTATCGGGGACCTAGGTAAGATAATTACAAGCTTACAATCTTAAAGTAAGTTTAAATTGCTTTTTAAATAACAATAGTATGCCACTGGCCCGATATTAAATGAAATTGCTACTCATTGTCATCCACAACAATTAGAAAACATATGGTTAATATCGACCTTTATCAATAGTTGGACCGAAGAAAACAATAATAAGAAATGAGATAGAGTCATTTGAATTGCCACTCATGAAAACGTGACAACAAAGCTTTGATTTCACGAAGTTTTCATCTTTTATTTCACCCAGTAAGAATTATATTACTATCGAAACAAATAACAGACAAATGACGAATTATGTTCTATCTTTTAACATAATTATCCCAACTTTTTCAATAACTTTACGCGTTTTGTAAAGAAATGATGACCCTAAATTTTCTAGGTGTCATGTACACCCTTCTAGACAAAACAGTGTAATTCTCTAGGCATTGTATGGATAAGTATTAGGCCAGGTGAATATAATCGCTAGGAGCTTGTGTTTCGCACAGACGAACACGCAAACCGCAACTGCAGAGCACTTACGTATATAATATTTTTATTGCTGCCCGACCCGCTTGGATAGCAAAGGAGACCCACTAAATAAAATATTTTTCCCAAAGAACGTTTGTATTATTCCAACACGGGGCACGTACTCAGGGCATTTCAGTGGTCCAAATATAACATAATTTTTGTATTTTGTTACGCTAATAAAAGTGAGATTTTGGTCCAAAGGACTTGTTGTCAGGAAGGCCTGTGCCAAATTTTTAATTCAAATGAACAAGAAATATCGTGCGCCAACTATACCAAATATAAAATTATTATTGCACCAGTTGTATTAATATTCTTAATACAACTGAGGATTTATTTTAATTAATAGTTTAATAAAATATTTACCTGAATTTCATTCCTGATTTCAACTAAATGTGACACTAAAAGTAAATTTTACTTAGGATTTTATGCCTAACAAAAATAAGTAACAACAGAATCCTTTAGCCATTAATTGATTGTCAACATTTTCATATGCATATGAAAGTATTTTATTACAAAACATCATATTACAATTCACAGTCTAGTCTCCCAAGTGACACCCCGAGTCCACGCCTGCACGATGTATATGTTTAACACAAGCAAAGTCGCACAATGCGGTTTCCTTTGCCCGGATAAAACGGTTTTCATTGCGGTTTTTGAAGCTTTGATTTGATGTCACGGAGTTTTTTCTGCGTGGGACGCATTGCAATGTCCGTATTTGGGGTTTTATATTTCCCGGCGTACGTTCTGGAGTTTAGGACTTGTACGCTTATGAAGTTCGGAATGTGTATTGGTAAGGAATAAATGAAAATGTTGGGGTATAAAAATCGTGTATGTTGAAAAAGTTTTGCGTTTTCTTGTCAGTGACGTTGATGTAAAAAAAAATTGCGATTGTTGAAGTTATGTGAATCAGAATGGAGATAAAAGAAATACTTATAGTGCATAATTAACATATGCACCACTACTTAATGCTTCAGGTCTCTTCCTACATTATTGAAAGCAGTATGGGGCCTATGTCCAAGCGTAATACCTAAACTAAAGTGACGGGAGATGGCTACCTCTCTATCCATTCAAAACGTAACATACATACGTGGGTCACTATTTTTTTTATGACACAAGAATATTCCACAACCAAATAAAATAACCACTCATTCACTCGTGGAATCTTACACGAGGGCATTTGACGCACACTCAGGTGGTATTCATCACGGCTCAACTTTACGGAGTATTAAGCGACAGAGACGAATATCGTCGATTTATACTGCGCTGCCATCAGCTCGCCTATTTAATTTTGCCGGCACACAGCGCCTACACCGCCTCGTGGCGCGTGGAGGTATTTTCAGTCAATGCTATTAGCTTTGTCTTTTTTAATACAGCTTTTGGGAATGTGGTGTTAGTAAAGTATGAAAGTATTTTGCCTTTATTTAAATTATAAAGGTTTTTATTTACTGCTACCAGTCTTCTATTCTAGATTGAATTCAGTACACCCACTTTTTAGCTTTTAAATTGATCTGTACAAAAATAATACCCTTCATAAAAGGTCTTATATCTATCAATCAATATATTAAATGTCTTCAAAATTGAATATTCATGAAAGAGTTGACCAGCTTCATAGCACCTCAGCTTACACAACCTTCCTCCTCCTTTTATTCAACACCTTTCGAAAACTTTTCTCAACATTGCCATTATTTTATAAAAGACACCCATACATTTTCACGTGACGCGTCCGATAATAGCGTTAGTGATTCATTGTCCCGTGACGTGGCGTGCGCTCTGTGTGCCGCGTTTAATTCGCTGCGGTTTCCCGCCCATTGCCGCTGGCTTCGTTGTTTTATATCTAATGCCCTTATTAATATCATATGTCAACGTTATGCGGTTGAGAAGAGGGCTACACTGATTCTAACATATAGGTGCCCTTGAAATAACTTCAAAATTATATTAATCTTGTCTAGATAATCTTGTGAGTTATTACAAGGCAAAATGTGAGTATCCTGGTGGCAGCTCTGCCTACCCCTACTGGGAAAATGACGTGAGTCTGTGTCTGTATGTAATATATGGTAAAGTCACTGTTCTAGACTTAGTAAGAGTATAGTATGTTACATTTTGAGCAAATTGTATTACCTTTTCAAGTCTGATAATTTTGGCAATTTACCTATTAAATGTCAGTGACCTTTAGCGGGAAAAAAATTTCGACTCCTTAAGACACATATTGGATCAAATCCAGCACTTCGCGGTTCACACATAAGACGCAACAAGACTGAAGTAACTTTCACAGTATCCCTGACAAACACTCGACAGCCAAAAGAAATAAAATCTACAAATATATAATGTGAACGAGCTGGATACAATCCAAACACAGATAGCACGGCTCGCGAATCTAGAAGCTGCGCTGCGTTAAAATCATTTGCATTAATGTCATTGTTTTATTTAATAAACCGAGGCTTTCGTATTCATGTCATATGCCAGCAATGTACGTTAAAATGTTTACAAATTATTAATAGTCGTTTGAAAGGGAGCCTTTCAGATAACATGATGAAAATTTTATGATATGAATCCACAATAGAATTGTGGCTTCACCAGCATTTGATCATTTTTTCCAAAGACTTTTAGATATATTTAAAGATAGCTTAGATTATTTTATGTAACATCCAATAGTGGCAACACTTGTAAGTTCTATCGTGGCTCAAACATCACCTCCAAACAATGGTCTAGATCGCTGTTTTTCGACAAATTATGACTTGCATAAGTCGCATTCTAATGCAGGTCTTTGAAAAAATGCAATTTTAATTAAGTGGCTACTGTAAACAATTATAGAAGTATTTATTTTAAATAAGTTAGATATATAGAACACACCTAGAATTTACACCGAACACCGAAGCTAGCCAAGTCACTTGGGAATACTACCTAGTGTCTAATCTGCAATCTAATCTTCGAATGGAGCCATGATTATGTATAATTTTTTACCACTAGTTAAGAAATGCATAACCACAATATTATGTTTTCTATGATACACTCTCTCTCTCCGAAGCCACAAGAAGTACACTGCTTCAAATGAGACAGTGGGAAGCAACAATCTTACTGTTTTCCAAATTAAGTACAATGAGACTCGACAATTTAGAAAACTTGCTATGCGTAACGAAATATTTAGTATGTAATGATTGTAAAACTAATGGTATAATTAGCTGGACGTGGTATCTTTCTGGTATTGCGGGCCGCGGCTGAGTAATGGCGCCGACCGCACCCGCTGTAGTTAACGCGCTGGGATGCGTTATCGACGCAGTGTTATTGCCCTCCTACCGCCGCGCCGTTAAGGTCGCGTCCTACTGCGGACTATTGATGCATTCGTTCACAAGAATACTAAAGAGTTTGATAAAACCATCGAGAAAGAACACCCTTATATTATGAGGTAATTAATTAATCATCACGCTCTATAATAGCGGTAGAAAATACCGCGAAGAAACCACCATACGATAGACATATTTACAAGAATTTCTATGATGTGAGAATTTTGTTAACCCGTAAAAGGCTGTAGTAAGGGATTATAGCCTAAGCTCTCGACTGTACATGGGCTGACTAAAAGTGATGTAAAGCAAATGCCAACCTCAAATACCCAGTAAAATGTGACAGTCAAACTGTTACTTTAGCTCTCTTCTAAATAGTGGGTCTATACCAGTCGAGCCAGCTTATTTGTGCTGCGGTTAAGACTACTCACAGTGTAGCTACAATTTCTCTAGACATGCTGAATATAATTTACCGTCAAATTACTCGGCTTTCGACAGCCTCTGTAGCGCAGTTGGTTAGACGCCGGCTGTGAAATAAAAGGCCGCGGGTTCGATCCCCGCACCGAAACAAATATTTTTGTGAACCACAGGTATTTGGTTCCGGGTCTGGGTGTTTGTGAGACCGAAAAGTCTCTCGTGGTTTCTGATACCCACGACACAAGACTCGGTCTGTATGTTTGGTCAGGACTATATGTGTGACTGTTGAGTGTATTTATTTATTCATAGATAGTTTGAAAACTATTTAGCTATTGAATGTTTTGTCCCGTTAAAACGACTTTTGAATTCAGTTCGAGCGAAGAAGAGAAGGCATTCTATAACTGAAATTGGTTTTAAAAATGTCTCTGAATAAGGCCTTAAGTCACCATAAAATAATTATTATATATCAATAACTTAACCCCATTAAAAGATCCAGTCTAATTTTGAACATATTTTTAATTTTATGCTGATCTACAGATCGCATTGCCCAAAACCGCAGCTACATTAGCTTCTGCAGTGTGACCATCCCCTACCGCATCTGATGTAGTAATTACGCACAAGCCAAGCGTGGCCCACGGCCAATTGGTCCCAAATTGTTCCCGGAGCTGCGAAACTAATATGCCAATTGGATTGATACTATAACCATTGGCACGCTGTGATTGCCGAGCGACCTTTGGTAAAGAATCTAACTCGATTGTCTTTAATTAAGCCTTCTTAGGGCTAAGGGTCCTTATAAGATTTAGTGTTACTGTTCATTGTATGGGGTTAGTAATAAATATGCTTAATGGTCACATAAATAGTTATGAATTCATAGATAACTTAGCTTTATATCTCTAGAATTGGCATCAGAAATGCTATGACAATTTTGTAAACGTTATTTTTTCTTAACTGTCACCCCGTAGGCTATCAAAAAGATTATTAGTACTTTAGTTTAACCTTAGGAAAGATATTCTCTAATTATCAACCATCTTGAAAACAATAATTACAACGTATTTCTTTATTTTCAGGATCTAGAAATGAAAGTGATATTGGGATTTTCTATTCATTATCAGCCCGGAGTCAGGAATTTGTGCCCGATATGGCCATAGGCTCGCCCCCTATTACATCAAGGGACGGAACATACAAGGCGAAATGTGGGTGTCCTGGTGGCGCCTCTGCCTACCCCTTCTGGGATAGAGGCGTGAGTTTATATATGTATGGGTGTATGTAGAAATAAAAAAAGAATACAAAATTATAGGCCTCAACAGGAGACCCTATGTAGACGATCCTTGGGGAGGCCTATGTCCAGCAGTGGACTTCCCGGGGCTGAATAGATAGATAGATGGACCTCAACAAAACATTTTCCAATAGTATGAGCTAATAGCGATAACAAACTCCCTCATTAAACTACATGTAGCGAAACCACCTAAGCCGCACGCCGCGCTAATTTTCAATGGGGCGACCAAATAATTTGATATTGTGCTTTTCAAAATCATTGCTGGTGGCATCATAAATGGAGTGTGATAATACTGCATTGGTAGAATTTCTAGCGTTTGTAAGGCACATCGCGATTGTTAGGAAATCCTAAGCTGTCTTCTCCTCTTTATTATCTGCTTTCTCTAATGTTGTATTAATTATGTTACGTCCCATGATGTGTTAGGGGGCGAGCTTATCGCCATATCGGGCACTTATTTCTGACTCCGGTCTGATAATGAATAGAAAAACCCAATATCACTATGCCCGACCCGGGATTCGAACTCGATACCTCAGCTTTGTAGTCGTACCGTAGTACAACTACGCCACCAAGACAAGGTGAAATGTGGGTGTCCTGGTGGCGCCTCTGCCTACCCCTTCTTGGATAAAGGCGTGAGTCTATGTATGTATGTATTAATAATCAGCACTTCATTTTAATTCCCAAGAAATCTGACGTACACCAAGGACTGCGAAGGACTTACGGTTAACATCTAGAGTTAATAATTTTTATATAATCTTTTGATTTAAAAAGTAACATCTTTTTAAATGGAAGAATGTACAAATGATTAAAGTTGATCAGGGAGTTTAAAATGATGGTGCATGAATTTAATTACAAGATATTAACGAAAGAGGAATTTTGGCACCAGCCTGAAAAAGATCAAACTGAAACATGTGTATTAATTATAATTTTTACGATCTTTTTATATAAAATATATCTCATAAAATCCTTACTGATAGGTCTCTCATATGTAAGAGGCCGCCTGGGTAGGTATCACCGCAATGTCTATTTCTCCCGCGAAACAGCAGTGTAAATGCATGTTGTGTTTGAGTTTGAGCGGTTGTATCCTGTTTGAGGACATTAAAGCCAGAGTAACTACTGGACATATTGAGACATAATATCTTATGTCTCTGGATGGCGAGCGCAGTAGATTGTCAAGCAATACTTTGTAATTGATGGTGTTGTTTGGTTTTCTACTGTTCATGAGCGTTCGTATCGCTAACCATAAGGCAAATGGCATGCTCGTCTCACCATTCAAAGCAAAAAAAAAATACTTCTTCAAAATCTTTATACTGAAAGTGTAAATTTACAACAACTAATTGTTCACACGTATTACACCACTCTTCGCGTCATCAACGCACTCAAATAATTCCCCCGAACTTGCCGTAAACAAAGCCCAACAAATCTTGAGAAGGATCTCGAGTTTCTATAAAAATAAGACCCCGAGCTGTGTCCGCGCCCTATCGGTTCCCGCCGAAAGCCCGTGTAATCCGATTTCGGATTTCGTGTTTATTTTCATAGACTTCAGTTTACATGGCACGCGCTTGTTTCGGGGCGGGGGAAGGAGGGGGATAGTTTGTCAACTGAGGTCAATATTATATTGCTTGTGTTGGTTTTAGCCAGGGTATTTATAATAGTAGATTTTGCCCTCGACTTCACTTGTTTTAAAGTAAGAAGGTTTATTGATGTATACATACAAACATAAACTCGAGCCTTTTTCCAGTAGGGGTAGGCAGACGTGCTACCAGGACACCCACGTTTCGTCTTGTGTATTCCTTCGCACGATGTGATAGGGGGCGAGCCCATCGCCATATCGGGCAAGAATAGAAAAATCCAATATCACATTGCCCGACTTTGCAAGCACTTTTTCTGGATGATAGATCCACTATATACTAGATACCCATGCCAACGTGAATGCAAAAACTCATGATGATCGGTTGAGCAGTTAAGGCGTGAAAGCGAAAAAAACTGACATTAACTTTCGTATTATTATTTAAAACGTATGATGATTATTATTTAAGAAACACATAAGACAGATATATAGATAGAAGGCTAAGTACATAAGATGTGTGACTTGAGTTAAATAATGTCAGAAACTACAAGAGGCTTTATACACGCACGACTGAGTCACTACAATGCATTTTGTAAATACATTTTGCAATGTACAATGCATTTTGTAAGTGCAATTAAGTTTGGATAGAGTATCCACAGAGGAGAAACAGTTACAACCCACCAGTCGACACAATAATAGTCGCCTGCCAAGTTTTCCATCGATGTGTATGGTGAACGCTAACAGAATGAAACGTCCTAACATCAACTACACTTTGAAGCCAAAGTGTTTCTTTAAACACTGATGTCAACCCGCACTAGGCCAGCGTGGTGGAATATATAGTCCACAGACATATACGAGAGGACTATTGATAGGGGTTAGGCCATATGTCCCCTCTCAATAGTCCTCTCAATTGTATAGAAGGCCCGTGCCTTGCAGTGGGACATAATATATGGCCTATTCAGGTTTTTTTATTATTTAGAGTCAAAGTATCCTGATTATTCGGTAAGACGCCTTTTCTATATTATACAAAAGTAACCTTATATTTAACAGTAACACATAATCTTCGTTTTCAGGAAGAAACCTACTATATATAATGGGAATGGGATACTCCAAATTACTTCCATTCTTAGTTTTTTGGTAAGAAACCAATTATATTACAGGATTGAAGTGAGATTGCATATAACTTTTGAATCCCACAACGAAAGGAGATCGGTCGTTTTCCTATGGATATTGGGCCTAGTAGTGGAAACATGGAGGACACAAATAAGACATGGAATTAAATATTAAGGATTTTTAACCTTCAAATTCGACATAGTCTTCTTGAGCTAGGATACGGGGTTTTTAAGATTTATCCTCTTAAAGTTTTACAAAATCTACCTTTTTCTACTATCTGAATACGTAATATAATAATTGGCTTATATTTTAAGTTTGGCATGAGTATGAATATACGTTATTATAAAGTACGTAATCCTATCAAGGAAGACAGAAAAAAACATTTGAATATTTAATAGTTTATTATTTTGATATCAGGTTTATTGTATGTAGTTAGTCACATTGTTATGCACTAGTTTAAAAAATATCTGAAGCTACCGTACACAATAATGAAAAAATAAAACAATGATTGAGGATGAATCCATTCAGACATTACAGATCATGTAAGGCTTTGCGCCTTTACGATCGGTGTCTCGTAGTTGTTGGCGTATCAATTATTTCCCGTAGTTTTTGCTCACATGACGATTATAAACATTTCAACTTATTTATATTCTGTAGTATGGTTGGATCGAGGTAAGCAATTGACTGCAAGGGACGCCGTAGAGAATAAACACAACACCCAGCCACAAAACAAAATTATATGATTTTCAAATCCATTCAATTTTAAATACACATTAATACGCGACGAAATAAACAATGCAATTTGACAGATAATAGTGACGTGACAGATGTCAACTCTATGAATATTGCTAATAAATACAAAATGGTAGAACTGAACTAACAAGAACGAAATGGTAGAAATATTTTATGATATTCTTATTATTCTTGTAAATCTGATTCCAATGGTGTAGAATGAAAATAAAATGAGAAATAAACCTAAAAAAATAAGTTTGATTTTTCGGTCATAGTGAATTTCTTGTCCGTACTTGGACCAAATCGACCGATCTCCTTTGAATACTGAAGTAATTGAAGGTTTTAAATCGACACACATAAGTATAGATTTACCTATATGGAAGATTTTACTGCCAATATAGAGGCTCTCAGAACAGATACGAATATCCTCCCATCAACGAAGCTCTTAACATCCAATGCTGGCATAATTGTATTGAACGGCGAGAGATAATTGTCTGTCGGCGCCCGATGCACCAAATGGACCATACTGTTCATATCATTAGTTCTAGTGTAGTCACTATGCTGCGGAATATTGAATCTGTGCCTACTCAAGGTAATTAATTGAGTATTTTTTAATATACTACCTGCCTCGGAAACGCAGTTGTACTAGGGTGTGATTGCAAAGCTGAGTCTCGAGTTCGAATCCCGGATCGGGCAAAGTGATATTGGATTTTTCTATTCAGCCCGGAGTCAGGAATTTGTGCCCGATATGGCGATAGGGTCGCCCCCTATCACATCATGGGACGGAACATATATCAAGACTGCGACCGAAAACGAAGCCAGGTGGTAGTTTGAGTGGTTACAAACACGATGCTAATAAAAATTTCGCGAAAACAGTGACAGATATTTTTTAAGATTTTTTTTAAAAATCATCTTCTTTGGGTGGTAAATACCTAGTTTTTGCAATAATACTAATTTAAACCCATAAATACCATTGCGTGGTTAAAAATAAAGAGGTTTACATCTTTTTTTTAGGAAAACTATGTATATATCACCCAAATACGACGATAAGTAAAAAAGTATAAAAAAAAAGTTGTCGATTTTTTTTGCGAAATTTTTACTTACATTGTGTCTGAAGTCATTAATACTACCACCTGGCTTCGTTTTCGGTCGCGGTCTTGATATACCCTGTATAAGGCGAAATGTGGATGTCCTGGTGGCGCCTCTACCTACCACTTCTGGGATAAAAGCGTGAGTTTATGTATGTATGTTTTTTTAATACACTATTCATTCGGTGACATTTTAATTTATAAAGACAGAGGTATGTATAGGTAAATATTTTACGAATAATATCAATGGTGTTGTGTTTAATGTATGTAATGAAAATAAAATAAAAATAATTTATTGAATCCATTAAAAATTTCAACATTATTAAGATTCAGAAATTTTATAACTACCACCCGGTTCGGAAAGCGGTTTCACTACAGAAAACCGGGCAAGAAACTCTAGTGTTGCTCTTTTCAAAACCAGTGGCCCTAGCACGAGCGGCTATCGAAAAAGTATTCGTATCGTAATCGATAAATTTTGTATGATATTTCTTCAGCGCCCCCCTATCGTGCGTAAAAGAACTAATTTTGCGAGCACGAATGATTTTATCATACTTTCGTATCGCAATCGAGAAGTAACGTAAACAAAACTCGAAATAAATAAACGACGGAATGTGCTTCGTGCTACGGACTACCGTCGTACTCTAATTATCGTATCGAGTCCTCGATACGTTTACGTTACGAATTCGATAGTTTTTCGTGCTAAGGCTACAGTTTACAATATAGTTATTGTAACAAAAGTTACAAGTCAGTTTAAATCAGAGCAGTTTATTAATTATAATTTGTTTTAATTTGCATTGGTTGCCAATCGGATTTCCCCGCAATATTTTCTTTCATCAATCAATTACTACAAATTCGTTTTACATAATACATATTATAAGATTTACTTGTGTAATTGTATCACCAAAAACTGGCATTGTAGACAATAGCGGGTATTTGAGATTAAGTGGCATTATGTATTGACAGAACGGATTGCCGGCCGGTGACGTGTGGCTATTGTTAACTACACAATACACTCGCGCATCACTGGTATGTATAGATATATTTACAACTAACAGTTGCACGTGGATGCCCTTGTATTTATTTAATTAATTTGGTAGTTACATGCATATACATAAACTTCACGCCTTTTTCCCAGAAGGGGTAGGCAGAGGTGCAACCAGGACACCCACGTTTCGCCTTTGAGTTCCGTCCCACGATGTGATAGAGGGCAAGCCTATCGCCATATCGGGCAGAAATTCCCGACTCCGGGCTGATAATTGATAGAAAAATCCAATACTACTTTGGCCGACCCGGGATTCGTACCCGAGACCTCGTCTTTATAATCGTACAGAAGAACAACTACGCCACCGAGGCAGTCAATTTGGTAGTTACTAGTAAAAATGTTAAATAATCAAGCATTTTACAGAGCAAAACATATTTGGAGACAAAATAACAGTTTTGGGAGATAATGACGTGACAAAATAAGTTTAGTAGTTGTCAGTTCTAGCCAAACAATTAAAATATCATTACATGAAATATATTCGACAGAGTCCCCATCTCTTCTAAAGCCCTGGTCTGTGGAACGGTACGCGCGGCACTGCGTTGCACGCAATGCGATGTCAAACTCGGTTTTGTATGAAAAACGTCATCATTTGTCTTTTGTTCTATTGCGGTATGCGTCAACCAGCGCGCACGGTGAAGGGTCAACTCCATTATAACATTTTGGTCGCTTGATAGAAACTGACAGCGGTTTGCGGTAGCGGCACAGATTTATATGAAAATGCACCGCACAGCGCGCAGTCATTCTCGTCAAATCGCCGCGGCGTGCGACATTGCGGCATGGATTTATTTGTCGATAATTTGACAGAAATAATAGCAGGAGCCTTTGTGTTTTATATCAAGATAGAAAGAAAACATTAACATTTGATAATAAAAGGGAACAAATCTCCGATGGTAGTGTGCCCATATTTTTTTCATATGGGCACCAAAATGTAACCGCAACGCATCTGATGTATTACAATTTTAAATCCAATTACAATATCCACCAGCAAGAAATAATCAGCTCTTGCCGTCAAACATTATTATGCTACCCTGCTCGAAAGCATATTTGGAAACCGATATTAGAAACACGAAATATTTGCATGTGTCATTGACGAGTTTACCACCTTCGTGTACGGTGGTCGGAGCAATTAGGAAAATATCACTAGTTCATCCGATGAGCGTCTTATAATAATATATTACAGTTGAAAAATGTTTCTTAAATTTTTCCGTACATATTATAGAAAGCAAATTCGCAGCTTGTACCATACGACCCTTGTTAATATTAGTCCGTGTTGCTTTACATCTAGCTTCTCCAGCCCGTATTTTTGAGCGGTCAATTCAATATTTAATTGTCTTTCACTTTGTAATGGAGGGAAATAGACGATTCTTTGTTTTTAACTCCTACTATTTAGTTCCTTTTTGATAAAGCTGCGGATTTCAACAAATGTACTGAGATCTATAACATCTTCTATATCAAAATAATGATTTTCGCAATATTTCGGAGACATATACATTTACAGAGTGCGAACCAGTGCGAACGGAGTGCGACAATTTTTTAAGACTGCCTCGGTGGCGTAGTTGTACTACGGTACGACTACAAAGCTGAGGTCTCGGGTTCGAATCCCGGCTCGGGCAAAGTGATATTGGGTTTTTCTATTCATCATCAGCCTGGAGCCAGGAATTTGTGTCCGATATGGCGTTAGGCTCGCCCCCTGTCACATCATGGAACGGAACATACAAGGCGAAATGTGGGTGTCCTGGTGGCGCCTCTGCCTACCTCTTTTGGGATAAAGGTGTGAGTTTATGTATGCAAATAAAGTTAAACCTAGGATCAAGAACTGCTGATGTGCTGGAGGTTGTGCAGATACATATATACCTACTACCTACCTATACCTACGTGTATTATTTGAGCTCCGTATTGTGAATTTAGATAAAAAGTACAATTAAATGATAATTATTGTAAAAAGTGTCCATCAGTATTGATCCAGGTTTTGCTTGTGATAGTTTATAACAAAATTATTTTATTTTCTAATAATAATACAATTTGTTTTTATCAAATTACGGTACAATCGGCGATAATTTAAGAGTAGGTATCTATACAAGTCCAGTGAAATATAACTTGATCAAAGAACAGGTTTATTAGCAGAAAAAAATAATAATATAGTTAATAGCACGCTAATTTACATGAGAAAATATAAACTAATTACCTATGTCACGTATCAATATTTGAGAAAATGGTCTTATGTGCCTTTTTACCGACTTCGTTTAGAATGACGCACAAACAATTTTTTTATATAGTTTTATATATTTTTGAACTCAAATAATTGTTATCCGTTGTCATGGAGACCCGTGAAGACTTAAATGCAAAATTGTCATAATAACATTTGTTGTCAAGTTTCGGCCCTCCCATTGGTCAACGGATTTACGCAGAGTGAAACCTATCTGTGAAACCTCCTTAGTTGCTTGAACTGTGTTGCTTGCCGCAGTGCCGCACGTACCGTTCGTCAGACCAGGGCTTTAGATGTTTTGTGGTCATTTTAAATTTTAATCAAATTATTTGGACTGGTCACTTGCGCATGAGATACAGCATTGTATCAATTGAGCCCTCGGCTATCAAGCTACATTTCAAATGATGAAATTCCATTATTATTCACTAGATTTCATAGAACATACAAACTGCTCAGTGCTCACATAATCTTATTTTTATTTATTATTTTTATTTTATTGAAATTGCAGCAGATAAATTTATGAACAAACTA
The DNA here is from genome assembly GCA_905220455.2 of Deilephila porcellus. Taxonomy (NCBI): domain Eukaryota; kingdom Metazoa; phylum Arthropoda; class Insecta; order Lepidoptera; family Sphingidae; genus Deilephila; species Deilephila porcellus. Next base: position 14,453,207 of record LR999977.1, on the reverse strand, counting down.
CTGATATACACATTAATTAAAGGTATACACAACATTTATATCTACATATCTTATATACATATCTTACCGCAGATTATCTTATTTACTATAAAGCTAACCATCTGTTTGCTACAGATGTATTTATTTACCTGATTAATTTTGCCTTAATCTGTAATTAGTGTGTATCTTAGAAGCTTAGGGCTTAATTCGGTATGTCTAGACAATTATTATAACAACTACATAATTAGGACAGCATATAATGATCACGAAATATTATTTATATTAATCATAATTAATATTATATTATTTGTTATGAATAGCCTAGTCAAAAGCGAACTAATAAATTAAAGATCGCAGGTTAGAGCTCAAGGCAGACAGCTCTGGATTTTTAAGTAACGTATTCTTATATAATTTTCATGTGTTTTAATTATTAGGGAAGTCACCCTGATGAAACTTACATATCTGAAAGTTCTTCCCAGAATTTCTAAGATTTGTTATGTCGAATAAGATGTTACACAAGCTATGGATTAATTGTGAGCATTTATTTTACGGTTACCCCAGTAAGCGAAGCTCTATACTATTACGTTTTTACGAAACAGCCGCAAAATATAAAATAAATTTAAAAATAAAAGCCACTATTAAATAAAGAACGATGATAAACATTACACATTGGACTGAAAGTGCGAATTCGGCGGCGGGAGATAACGCGCTGCCTTCGGTCCGCCGCAAAATGTCACGCCTTATCATAATTTATTGGTGCAGGTGTTACTGCACACACTATACATTATATTATATATACGCCTTTGTTGCGAGGCTGTTTTTATAGTGAAATAGCCGGGCTAACTGCTGGAAAATTATTTGATTTTACCTATTTTTCTACCACTCCAGCACTCCTTAGGATGACAAAAATTTTTTTTTTCCAATTTCAGCCCTAGGATGCCCACAGCTGAACATAGGCGTCCACCAAATATTTCCAAATAGACCGATTTGTACCGGAATCCAGCCAGCGATTTCCTGTAAACTGAGTGAGGACTATCCTTCTTTGTAAGCTTTCATAGAGCTTTCATAAGCATAAGCTTTCCTAAAGCTCTCCCATATTTTAAGTCTTTTTTTATCTTGTAGTAACCTAACCTTACGAGATATCTGTTAATTCCCCTTTTGGAATTTTGCTGATATCCTTTGACTCCTGAAAGTATATCAGCCCAGCATGGTTGCAGATAATTGCTTGCAAACTAAACAAATTGTGACGCCAAGGCTCTCATAGTGGTATAATACTCAAACGACTGACTTAATACAGGGTATATCAAGACTGCGACCGAAAACGAAGCCAAGTGGTAGTATTAATGACTTCAGACACAATGCGAATAAAAAATTCGCAATTTTTTTTGTACTTGTCGTTGTATTTAGGTAATAAATAAAAGTTTTCCTAAAATAATAATCTACACGATTTTATTTTTAAAGACGCAATGGTACGTAAGGGTTTAAATTAAAATTTTCGCAATAACTAGGTGTTTACCACCCGAACACTTATATTTAAAAAATTGCAAAAAAAAAAACTGTCGCTTTACTCGCGAAATAGTTAGTTGCATTGTGTCTGTAAACACTAAAAGTATCACCAAGCTTCGTTTTCGGTCGCAGTCTGAATATACTCTGTATGTGAGTACCATTAAAAATACAGTCAACAAATGAACTAAATATCGAGTCGATGTTAACTCATGTGATGTCAGGTTACCAGGTCAGCGGCTAAGAGTCAAATAATACAATTATCTAATTAAAACATTTCCAATGAAATGAAAATTAATTTGCACTAAGTAGATTTTATCGCTGTATTTAATATCGTTCGTTATTCAAATCAAAAGGTTATAATTAATTTTATGGATTAGTAGGTACTAATTCAATACTAAATCTTTAGAATATTTAATTAAATAAAATGACCTAATTATGAATTAAATCTAAATATTACGAATTAGTTTTGATTCACGAGTAATATGTTATTTATTTTTATGTTATTTGCCTCTTTAATACAGTGTGTGAGAAGGTAATTTTATTGCGATATCTACTTGACAAAATAATTGTGAAATCAACACCATATTTTGTCTTATTATATTATATCACCCTATCGGAAGTCATATTCCGCTAGGAAATTAAACCACTCTTACCCACAGAGCAGGTCCGTGACTTGCAATGGGACGAATCTATTTAAAAGGTGGATTATTTTATTATTTCTGTTTATTTCGTAGGCATTCTGTTTTTTTTCTTCCTGTTCTTTTTTGTGGATAACTATTATTATTTTAGTTAGTCGGTGGCATTCACTAGCCTTAAGTTTTCGATTCCAGTGTCGTGCAATCCTTTTATTCTATCTTAGCTCTATTGGATCTTTCAATTCGAAATCCATACAGAAGTGTGTTTACAGTGAAAATGTTTTACTGCGAATACAGATGCGAGTAACGTTTGGCACGGCGTCCAGAGCGTAGTGTATTAATAGAGCCATTGTTCCGCTACAGACATCTCTGTCCACTCCCATATTGATCACGTAATACACGAATACGGTTCTGTTACACCCGCTGTACAAACTAGAAACTATTCTTCAGGTCGTAGAGCCGTTTTTATTCGTTTATGCTCTTGAATAAACTTTGAAGTTAGGAAACGGATTGAAGACATTCTAAAGTTAATAGAGAACTGTCAACCTTGTAATATAGATTTTTTACGTAAAAAAATATCTTTAGTGAGACGTCTACAAAATAGGGCAGAAATTCTAGCACAAAGAAATATAATACGCATTCCTAGCCGCAAGATTTTACTCTTCGCCAAGTCTTATCATGGTAAGAATGCGTATTAAATATTTTGATCAAAGATTACGACCAACATGTAATATTGAATATTGAACCAATTCTGGATCCAATGCGAAATAATGTCGAAACAGATGATTTTTGTTGGCACATTTTACCGTTCTCATTTTTACAGAAACCTATACATAATTTATCTCCTAAATTATATTTATAATGTTAGTTTTCAAAATTTGCATATATATTTGCAATCATAATTCGAGATTTCATATCTAAGGCATTCTCTGCCAGTCGACCCTAATAACCCATAATAAAATAACTATACAGAGTATATCAAGACTGCGACCCAAAACGAAGCCAAGTGGTAGTATTAGTGACTTCAGGCACAAAGCAAGTAAAAATTTCGCAAAAATAATCGACAACTTTTTTTTTGTATTCTTATACTTATCGTCGTATTAGGATGATATATCCATAGTTTTCCTAAAATAATGCTGTACACCTCATTATTTTGAAACCCGCAATGGTACGTAAGGGTTTAAATTAGTATTTTCACAAAAACTAGGTATTTTCCACCCAAACACGATGATTTTTAAAAAAAAAACTAAAAAAGTATATGTCACTGTTTTAGCGAAATTTTTATTTGCATCGTGTTTGTAGCCACTAAAACTACCATCTGGCTTCGTTTTCGGTCGCAGTCTTGATATACCCGGTACGAATAACTAAAGTAAGCCAATTTACAACAAAAACTTACCGAAAAGACAGCGTAGTCAGCGGCCGATACGACTTATGGCTGTTAGCATCAGCCATCGGCGTCCCCCAGAAATCGTCCAGAAACAACTGCCGCAAGGGGTTCGTTCCCACCACATCACCATTGGTCACTATAGCTGGTATATCATCGTGGACAAAGTCACCACCGAGACTGTTGACGTAGCTGAGCACTGCGGTGGTGGTGACCATCGCGTAGATGGCCAGGTCACTGGTAGAGCTGGTCTTCGGCTGCGACTCCTCGCGGAGGGTCGTCAGCGAGCGCCTCTTCATTTTTGGACTGTTTCTCCACTTGATAATCACATTTCTAAATCTGCACATTTGAGCGATTTATCTGTAACAAGAGATAGGTGTCGTTATTGTTTGTTTATGGTAATGAGGAAGAAAATAGGTACTAAGAGAAATCAGAAATTAGCTAACACTCAAAAAAGACACGTGACTTGTTTTTCAGTTTACACTCGGGTTATTGTCAGATATGTATTTGTATACGTCGGTGGCGTAGTTTTACTACGGTACGATCACAAAGCTGAGGTCTCGGGTTCGAATTCCGGGTCGGGTAAAGTGATAAAAAAAATTATATTCATTGTTAGCCCAGAGTCAGGAATTTGTGCCCGATATGGCAATAGGCTCGCCCCCTATCACATCGTGGGACGGAAAATATCAAGGCGAAATGTAGCCTCTGCTTGCCCCTTCTGAGATAAAGGCGTGAGTTTATGTAATATGTAGATATATAAAAGCTATGAATGTATAAGCTAAATTATTCTGCAATACACAAATGTTACCTATAGTTAACCAAATTCTTGCAAGTAAGACATATTATGTACATATAGACCAACAATTTATATTATAATACCCGCCGTGTCCAATCAACAAGACTTGATAAATGAAATAGGATTGCCGTTCGATGTGGAAGAAATTTCGTCGAAGCCTAGACAGTAATTTAGGGCTGAAATATCTAATTTTTCACGAAGCCACAGTCAATTAGGCTTGGCGGATTTGCGAATTTATTGACTTAAATGTGAAACAAGAGTTTTCATTTTGCGGTTTATGATTTTTATTGTATTAGAGCTCGGCGTCTGCGGAGAATTTTGCGGTGAGACCGAAGATTTTACTACGGGGAAAATAATTTACATATATTTTTTATACTAGGATGGAATGGCTAAATCACGTCTGATAGTTAAAGATAGTGCTGAAACAAAATCAATTGTTAGAAGATATTTTTCTAATCTGATGAAATATTTTGGGAAGTTGACATTTCTCGGCTTAAACAGAAATACTCTATGTAGATTGCATGACCGGTGCATCAAACTAACGACCCCTATGATAATAAGTTAGATAGTCATACACTAAACTTCCACAACATTATCAAAATCTAATCGGTAATCGCAAATAATTACGAAATTTGTTCATTTATGACAATGGCTGCATTCTACGAAAAATGAGAAATCACAAGAGAATCAAGCGTGGCGTGAATCTTAACAACAATCTGTTGTATCTACAAAAACATATACCTAAAAATATCAATAACTACAACATAATTTAAAACCCCTGCAATATTGTACAAAAAATCCAACAATAAATTATTAAAGCATGGTATTAAAACTAGAAACTGTGGATTCCGTGAGTCGGCACGCACCGCCGAGGGCCGCAGCGATAATCTAAATAACTATTTTTCAATATAGCGAGCAATATCGCTGCGTTATGAATTTTCGTCTGGCCTACTCAGAAACGTGCTACGTGCCCGAAATATTATATTGGGAGGAAAAAGCTGCGTCAAGCCAATGCCTCGATTGGAGCGGTGGTTCTGTATTTTAAAAAGATTTTCTCATGTTTTGATATTTACTTTGAAATATTTTACAAAGATACGTACCCTCATGCTAGTGTTACCAAAGAGGTAGACTAAGATGGTCTGGGTTTCAGATTTGCGTATAGTGTGATCGAAGGGCTCTGATTATAGAGCATAAGAATTATTTCAAGTATCACCTGCCCCTGATTAGAAGCGACTTAAAAGTTTCATCGGGGTCACTAGGCTCACGACGGGAGTAATGCGCCTTCAACAATAATTATGAAAGATGATTGACAGAGCGCATGGCCTCGTAACTGTCGTGGACGCCCATAACTCAAACGGGTATTGAAAAAACTGGTAATTGACCCTGCATGGAAATTTACAACGCTGACGATGATGGTGAAACTCAAAACAAATTCGATACCCCTATGATCTACGCCCCACATACAAATTCCACTCACTCACACTCCACTCCAAATAAGGCCATATAGCGGGTATATCAAGACTGCAACCGAAAACGAAGTCAGGTGGTAGTTTTAGTGGTTACAAACATATTGCAACTAAAAATATTGCAAAAAAGCGTCAAATTCTTTTTTTGCAATTTTTTGAAAATCGTCCTATTTGGGTGGTAAATACCTAGTTTATGCGAAAAATTTAATAAAAGGGTCATCATTATTTTAGGAAAATTGTATTTATCACCCAAATACGACGATAAGTAAAAATGTACAAAAAAATACGTGTCGATTAATTTTTTCGAAAATTTTAGTTGCATTGTGTCTGAATTCACTAATACCATCTGGCTTCATTTTCGATCGCAGTCTTGATATACCCTGTATAAAGAAATAGACTAATTACCCCAAGAAATAATTTATAGAACCCCAAAGACAGTCATCGCGGAATCCGGCGAGTACCAAATATAAATATTTCGAATTTGCGGCACCCAATGTAACCCGAACGTGGCCGCATCGATATTACGCCGGGAGTAAACCGCGCGATATCGAGAATACGCACCTTTATTGATCACTACGTATGTGTTAATGACGTTACATAATTTTATTTGTATCGATCATGGGAACTTGCAGCTGATAGTGGGTATTGGTAATTAACATTCACATTCGTGTAGTCGCCTCTAATTACAGCGGCTATAAACCTTGACATCCCAGATTCATTTTCCAGGTCGGGCAGTCCATATATGTAAGTTTTTCTTTTATATCTATGTGTTGATTATGAAGGAGATTTGTAAAAGGTATAGCGTTAGGCGAGTCTCTATCACATTTGAGACTGTAAAAATTTCGGGCAATTGAGGGTGGCACTATTTTCTACATAAACCTTTGGGCAATAATATTGTATTTTACAAGCTTTTATTTGACTTGCAATCTTTGTAACTGTGTATGTTCGGCTGGAATCTTGCGTCTCAATTTTGAAGAAGATATCTGTAACCGATTGAGCTGAAATTTTGTATACACGTTTGGTTTGGATGATAATGCATGGTTAGCTCTAAATCCAACATGGCGGAACACCCAAGATGGCGGACTAGTTATTTTTACTGCACTCTTACAATATGGATACGAAATGAAAGGGCATGCTAAGAATAACAAATGAATTACGTTACTCTAAAACGTAATTACAATAAGTAATAGTTTTAGGCTGTCAGAAAAAGTTGTACAGGGAAGTTTATTTCATTGTTTTAACGCAATAAAAGCTTGTTTTTAAAAAATATTTTATATTCCACTTTTTTTAAATTAATGTCGTAATGTCTGTATACTTATAACCTATATATTTATTGGCACTTTGATTCGTCCCCTATTATTTACAGCTTGACTAATAGAGAATATACTGAGCAATTTGTCTTACATATTCTCGAGGCATTTAAGGCGTAATAAACCAGAGTGGTAATAAGCCAGCAACACATACAGCGCTGTCCTAATAATCGGGGATGCTCATAACATATTCATGAAGAATAAATAGTTCTTTTGTAAATCGATCGGTGTACGTGTCGTATACATCGTTATTGTTATACCTTGGGACTGACATTATTTGGTATTTGACCATCATTATTTTTTTGTATTATTTCGCAGACAAACACAAGTGCCATTAAAACAAAACATTTTTGTGAAAACAGTGTTAAAGTAGCTTGTAACATGAGGCAAATACTAGTATTTTAAATGAAAGAGTGGGGACGTAGTGGGGACATCTTACCGTCTCTTTCACACCCGCACACTATAATGCATTATAATGCACAGTGACGTCACTAATTTTGTTTTGCATCACTTTTCTATTACCCCAACTACAAGATTTAAAACGTTTGTAACTTGTTTAATTCTGAAAGGATTTACAAAATTCTTTGTTTGCTAGATTTTGGATACGGATACTTTTTGATGAATACAATAAAAAAAAAGAGTCAAATACCCTATTATAAGACTGGGTAATTTGTTTATATTGTAATTTATTTAATATGCGAGAGGCTGCCCTGATAGTTTTCTACTTCTGCAGCTAAACAGAAGTTTGTTGGGTATACGCTCTGATTAGACGGACATTGTAGCCAGTGATTACGGGACCTAAGTAATACTAAGTGGTGGGCCTCTTGTTGATCGACAAGTGTATCGCTTACCATCAGGCGAGTGACCTCGTCTCATCATTTTAACCGTAACAGTTATGTTACCGCCTGGCGTCTTTGCAAAGTATTTATTTAATTGCATAGGTCCGGCAAACGAGCAAACAATAGGTTTAGCACGAAAAACTATCGAATACGTAACGTAAACGTATCGAGGACTCGATAATCTAACCAGAGTACGACGGTAGTCCGTAGCACGAAGCACATTCCGTCGTTTATATAATTCGAGTTTTGTTTACGTTACTTCTCGATTACGATACGAAAGTAAGATAAAATCATTCGTGCTCGCAAAATTAGTTCGTTTTACGCCCGATAGAGGCGCTGAAGAAATCTCATACAAAATTTCTCGATTACGATACGAATACTTTTCGATAGCCGTTCGTGCTAGGGCCATAGGTCATCTGACGGTAAGTGATCACTGCGGCCTATCAAATTGAGAAAAGAGGGGGAAGGAAAGATGGGAAACAGAAAGGGGCATTGGGTATCCGGTAATCTCACTCACCGAACGAAACGCAACAGAAAAGCTGTCGCATCACGTCAGTCTCCTGTGAGACAGTGGTACCGCCCGGACGAGCCTGCCCATTTTGACATTTTGACAGCCTCCATGGCGCTATTGGTTAGACTCCGGCTGTGAAACGAGAGGCCGTGGGTTCGATCCCCACACCGAGACAAATGTTTGTGTAAACCACAAGTATTTGTTTCGGGTCTGGGTTTTTGTGAGACCGAAAAATCTCTCGTAGTTCCTGATACCCATGATACAAGACTCGATCTTAGTGTGGGGTCAGGACTATGTATGTGACTGTTGGGTGTATTTATTATTATTATCATTCATGCTGATCCATGGTTGACAACAGCGTGGTTCTACTATTTTCAACAAACTCCAAATCAACTGGAGTAGTTTATTCCTGATAAATTTATTTTACGGTCTTAATACGCTACTCATTAGAGCAGAGATTTAACGTTACAATATACTGCGCTGATCCATGCAAATAAAATAAGAAAACTGAATCTTAGCAAGGACATTATCGTCCTTATTGCAAGTACACTAATAATGAGAACTGTCGGAACATGGCATATGAGAAACTATTTCATAAATAAGTTTATGATTTATACGCGTGTATATGAAACGACACATTCCTATTTCCCGACGTGGGGATATTGTGTTATGGCAAATATTCACTATATTTACTTGTAAATTGGATCTCTAACATATGTCGCTTTATTACGTGGAATATGAAAATGTATTAGTTTCCTGGAAGTTAAATTCAGGCGCCATAGGTACCATGACTACCCAAGGAAACAATTATTTGTAGGTAACACCAACATTTTTTTGGAGTAAGAATCGAACCTGCGGTCCCACGTTTCAGAACCGGCTAACCAACTGCGCTACAATGGCTTGTTTTTTTATTGCAATGAATGGCGAGACGAGCATGCCATTCGCCTAATGCTAAGCGATATGACCGCTCATGGGCAGTAGCAAAACCAAACATAACCATTCCACTGCGCTCGCCATTCTGAGACATAAGATGTTAAGTCTCATTATGTCCAGTAGTTACTCTGGCTACAATGTCCTTCAAATGGGAACAATGCATTTACACTGCTGTTCGGCGAGAGAAATAGACATTGTAATGCGTCTGCCCAGGCTGCCTCTCACCTAACACAGACCTACCAACAGTAGCTGCCATAAATCAAAATAATATTTCGACCCTCGGTAGCTTTACATCAAAGTATTTTTAATATCGTATAAAACAAACATGAAACTCATTTTGGATTGTTTTTTATTGCCAAGGAGCCGAGGTTTGTTAATCAATGTTTACACACATCGCTAGTCAGTGGGAATTTTAATTCATGTTTATCTCTTTATAAATTACTCTGGGGTGAATGTATCTATAATTTAATATACCGGGTATATCAAGACTGCAACCGAAAACGAAGCCATGTGGTAGTTTTCTGTTTTAGTGGTTACTAATATATTGCAACTAAAAAATTCTCAAAAAAAAGGGCCATTTTTTCGCATTTTTTTTTAAATCATCTTGATTCGGTGCTAAATACCTAGGTTTTAGGAAAAAAGTAATTTAAACTCTCATGTACCATTGCGTTTATTAAAAGAAAAAGGTACACATAATTAATTTAGGGAAACTATGTATTTATCAACAAAATACGACGATAAGTAAAAAAATTCAAATAAAAACAACCATTTCTTTTTGGGAAATTTTTAGTTGATTTGTGTCTGAAGTCAACTAATACTACCACCTGGCTTCGTTTTCGGTCGCAGTCTCAATATACCCTGTATATTTATATTTACCGTCTATTTTATCCCAATGCCTCATGTAAACCTCTTTCTAAGTGCTGTAGTGGTTTGGTCCATCCTTAAAGACCGCGATTAGTAAACTATTAAATAGCGCCAAAATATTAAAATAACTACCTACCTCGATAGCGTACTTGTACTACGGTGCTATTACAAAGCTGAGGTCTCAGGTTGGGTCGCGCAAAGTGATATTGGATTTCTATTCATTATCAGCCTGGAGTCAGGAATGTCTGCCCGATATGGCGATAGGCTCGCCCCCTATCACATCCTGGGATGGAACATACAAGCCGAAATATTGATGTCGTGGTGGCACCTCTGCCTACCCCTTCTGGGATAAAGGCGTGATTTTATGTATGTATGTATTAAAATTATCGTAAGGATGCATTTTAATATGACTAAATAAGGCATCAAATAACTAAAGCCGTCTATCTCTCAGTCTTCATAAAAGTATACACAAAATTCTTCCAATTTAATATACTTACGTCACGCATGTTTTCCATCTTATTTTCCGCAGGGAATATTATACAAAATATATCAAATATTAGTTCAAAGCATGTTAGTATACCAATAAAAAACCGATTACGCCCACACTGCGTTTAATAATTAGAGCTGGCTAATTCGCTAGGTGTACCAAATTTATGGGCTGTAGTGTAGCTTAACATGTTTATTAGGCTCGTAAAATTAATGAACGCCTCAGAGCCTCATGTAGCTCATTTTCATCTGATATTTTAGAAAAATTATGCAAATTAATATGGTGCTTATTACGTAATACGTGTCGGGTTTTATTATTACGTAATATAATATGAAAAAAAGCTTGTAAAATACAGTTAAATTAAATGTTTGTAACGAGCAACATTTGAAGTCTTAGGTTTGATCCTAGGACACCTATTTACCCTGGACAGCTTCCGTGGCGCAGTTGGTTAGAGGCCGGCTGTGAAACGAGAGGCCGCGGGTTCGATCCCCGCACCAAGAGAAATGTTTGTGCGGCCCACAAATATTTCTTTCGGGTCTGGGTGTTTGTGAGACCGAAAAGTCTCTCGTAGTTCTAATACCTGCGACACAAGACTTAATAGATCTTAATGCGGGGTCTGGACTATGTATGTGACTGTCGGGTGTATTTATTTATTATTTAGTCAACTAGCGCCTTACATCAATTTCAAAAAAGTAATATGAGGACCCTTGCCAACATCAGAGTATTTCCACGGAACCGCTCTATAAAAACGTGATAAATAAAAACCTAAGTAGTGTCATAGCAGAGAAACAAACGTGGGTGATGTTTCGCAAATCGTAAAATAATAACGCGTACTCACTTTAGAATTAACATGTGGTAATAGGATACGAGTCTTAATGTACAAAAACCACAATACCATACAAGTTTATGTCAAACCTTATTAAAGTAAACCACATCGACCCAATAGAACTATTAACTGACTGACAATACACGAGCTAAATTAGTATATCTACGAGCACGAACTTTAGAAATTCCTTGACGTTAATAATCGCTTAAAAGGGATTTTTGAAAAAATTTAATTTAATTAATTTAACTGCCTTGGTAACATAGTTGTACTACGGCTTGATAACAAAACATAGGTCTCGGGTTCGAATCGCGGGTCGGGCAAAGTGATATTGGGTTTTTCTATTCATTATCAGCCCGGAGTTAGGAATTTGTGCCGGATATGGCGATAGACCCGCTCCGTATCTCATCATAGGACGGAACATGCAAGGCGAAATGTGGGTGTCCTGGTGGCGCCTCTGCTACTCCTTCTGGGATGAAGGCGTGAGTTTAAGTATACATATATGTTAATTTAATTTTTTAACAAGAAACAAGGGTCGCGTTATTGATCTACTATAAGTGTATCCTATTACGTTATTTTTTACAATAGTTCCCGCGTAGCCCATAATAGCAATAAGTGTACGAAAATATACTTAATATCTATGATTTGAATATGTGGATTTTTTCCGCCTCCTTTGAGAAAAAGGGCGTGAGATCACAATTATACATATGCAGGTACGTATGTCATAAATGCTTATACAAGTTGATATTCAAGATATAGATATAAAATCCCACTGGACACTAAACTAATAAACTCATGAAATACATTGACATAAATCAAAGCGCCATTTTCATATTCCGCCTACTCTTGAGCCTTTGAAAACATCTAGTTGAATAAAAAGACTAATTTTGTTTTAATATATAGAGAGTCGCGATTGAAGTTTTTATATTTAAATATGAATACTTCGTTTATTTGGTTAACATTTCTAGTGGAATAAGTTTTAATTACTTTTTTTAATAGGATGTTGGGATCCGCTTGTATATGGCCGAGATTAATAAACGATCTTCATGGCTATCTAAAGATCGATCGTGAAAATAGACCAATGGGCTCAAGGTATTGTCGACACGCTCACATTTGATGTGTTCTGATTGATCTATTTTCCGGATCGATCCTTAGATAGAGATTGGGATCGCTTATTAATTTTGTCCGATAATAATCAATACACCGAATGTGGGTTCGGAAAAACTAGACCGGAATAGTTGTGTGACGGTTAAGAGCATTTCACCATTCAATGGTCTATGTTGATGGCACTATATTGGGTGCTGTGATTGTTGCAAAAAACAAAGGATGCATTACAATGAAATGTCGGCATCAATTTTTTTTTAATATACATAAACTTTCTGCCATTTTGCCAGAAGACGTAGGCGGAGGTGCTATCAGGACACCCACATTTCGCCTTGTATGGTTCGTCGCACGATGTGATAGGGGCAAGTCCATCGCCATATCGGGCACAAATTTCTGAATCCGGGCTGATAATTAATAAAAATACCCAATGTCGTTTTGCTCGACCCGGGATTCGAACCCGAGACCTCAGCTTTGTAATCGTACCGTAGTACAACTACGCCACCAAGACAGGGTATTTTTTTCATTTATTACGTAAAAAACATTAAAACATAAATAATTAACAATTAATTGATCGTTTGATCATACTATCTCAATCAATCACTCTTTATGTACAATTTAAGTTGCTTACAATTTATCTCCAAAGATTAAGTATCGAACATCGAAAGTCAAAGGCCGAAGTAAATTTTATTAGAAGTCTGTCGGATAGAAATGGTAGGAAATCTCGTTATCTCGATACCGGGGGGACAGCGGCTGTCTAAATCTAGACTCAGGACATCTAGCCGAGCTGGATTTGTATTTTATTTATTAATCGGATCTAGTTCTTTAGGGTATTTGTCGTAATTCGTTCGCAATGAAATATCATTATCGAATAGGGTAGAACATTTTTAGGAATTAAAAAATCTGGCTATATTAGTCGCAATGATTAGGGCGGGTCTCCTCTACTATTTAAAGGGATTAAACCATGAAAATGAAGCCATTAAAAAGGATTAAGCCCATAAAGGCAGTCTAGTATTTATAATAATAATTCAGACAAATTCAAAAGTAAACATATTTTCTTCTGAAGGTCGATGAGATCAGCGGTGGTCCAGCTGGCTTATTGCGCTAAAGGCAATGACTTCGATTTCAATTCCAACAACGGTTAACCCAAGCTTTAGAGTTGCAAAATACAAAATACCTACAACAATTTTTCGACGTTTCTTGTAATAAATTGCCACTTCAACTCAAGATAAAATAGAATTTGTCATAAGAATTCTATAAGGATTTTCCAGTATGGAAGTAACTGTCAGTCAGCTACGACCCAAGGGCTGGCCACTGGAGATACCGTTTATTGGCTTAACAAGCTCTCAGACATCGGCAAGTGTTAATATGTAGCTCGAGTTCAAGGCACGTGGAATATAAATACCAGGGGACTGCCCTGGTATTATAAAATGATATTTTGGTTATATTTCTATTATAAAATAGAAATATTATTTAGTATTCCCAGAAATTCTTATATATGCTGTATTGTTAAAAAAATCTCTTTATTTTAAATAAGGTCTTGGAGCCGCTCTGCGACTATGTCGAACCTATTGTACACAAAGTTAGAATTAACTACATAGTAATATCAAATATTGTAGTATAAAAATATTATGCCACGTTACGTTTTGCTAATATACTCTGAAATACTCCAGTATCTAAGGGATTTACGTGAAATTCCTCTGTCATAATTGTGTTCTCTTGAACTTAGTTCGGGTGCAATCAAATAAAAGATGGTGAATATCTTCCATTACTCCACAAAGTGAACAATTGTTAACTTTGAAATGAAATGTTTGAATATATTGATTTTATAACATTTCATATGTTACTGTTAATTTATAGACCCTGTTATAAAAAAGTGAATACGAGTAATTTATTTATTTTATGTTACAAAAATATCAAGTTTCTTTTTTTGATAATAAAAGTTTGTTGCCAAAATCTTGGGAGTTGCCTATGAAATAATGACTATCATGTAAAAAAAATAAAAGAATAACAAAACATTAATACAAAAAGTTCAAATTAATCTTTTTTTTTTTTTTTTTTTTTTATTGCAATGAATGGCGAGACGAGCCTGCCATTCGCCTGATGGTAAGCGGTACGACCGCTCATGGACAATAGCAATACCAAACAACACCATGAGTTACAAGGCAATGCTTGGCATTCCACTGCGCTCGCCATCCTGAGACATAAGATGTTAAGTCTCGATATGTCCAGTAGTTACTCTGGCTACAATATCCTTCAAACCGGAACACAACAATGCATTTGATAATGCAATCTGAAATCCATACAAATCTCTTAATGCAAATCCCAATCACAGCGAACCGGTAATTTAATATGCGCGAGTATGCGCCGCGCGGTAAAGAATCCTCGTGTTGGAGAATGCGCCGTCAAAGTTCTACCAATATCGCATACCGCGCACCCGATTATTTCGCTGCTATTTTAGCACCTCCATAACTATGGGTGTGGTAAGGTTTTGACGTGAACAGGCAGGTAATGTTACCGAGTTATTTATTTATTGTAATAGGTACTCTCGTTGTCTACGGCCGTTATATTTACCTACGCATTAACGTTATTTTGAATATCACCGAAAAATATTTTAGATCGCAGCCTCTGTGGCGCTGTTGGTTTTACACTGGCTGTGAAACGTGTAGCAGTGAGTTCGATCACCGAGTCAAATATTTATGTAATCTACAGGTATTTGTTTCGGGTCTGGGTGTTTGTGAGACCGAAAGTATCTCGTAGTTTCTGATACCCACGACACCAGACTCGATCTTAGTGTAGGGTCAGGACTATGTATGTGACTTGATTGCATTTATTTATTTCTTTTAGAGTTTAATCATTTTTTTAATAAAATATCTAGAATACTTATTCTGAATAATCTTCAAAGAGATTATTTCCTAAATACCTAAAACCAGGATTTCACAATTCGTAGCTTTCACACTACTATTGTACACCAAGATATAAACAGTCATAAGATTTTCAAAACATGCAAAACACTTTAAATATCTACCCTTATTTTAATACTAATAGTGCAAAACCCTCAGACTATAGTTACTTAGTCTGAGGCAAAACCTAACACTAACATAAAATGCAATAAAATAAACTACATGAAAAGATTTTATCGGCGAAGAAAAGCGTCGAATGAAAAAATAAAGTTACCGAGTCGCTGGAACAATTGCAACGAGCCACAATGACGCGTCAGGCGCATCCGGAGGCCCATTCAAAGAAGAATCTACTGGACACTACCGCTTTAATATCGAGAAAATATAAAAATGACCTTTGTTTATACCGGGTATATCAAGACTGCGACCGAAAACGCAGCCAGGTGATAGTTTTAGTGGTTATAAACACAATGCAACTAAAAATGATGCAAAAAAAGCGACAGATTTTTGTTGCAATCTTTTTAAATATCATCGCGTTTTGGTGCTAAAAGGAATTTAAACCGTTACGTACCATTGCGTCTTTAAAAATAAAAAGGTGTACATCATTATTTTAGAAAAACTCTTTAATTATCACCCAAATACGACGATAAGTAAAAAGATACAAAAAAAATATTACAATGTTTTTTTCGAAATTTTTAGTTGCTTTGTGTCTAGTCACTAATACTAATACCTGGTGACGTTTCCGGTCGCAGTCTTGATATACCCTGTATAGGAGTTAAATATCATTCATAGATCAGTACCTTAAATCTTTAGTTACTCAACTATTTATTAACCCCTATGTTGTCCGGACTTGACAGGTGAAAATTTTCGCGATTTGCGAAATCGATGAAATGTGCAATGACATTTCATTGATTTTTACGTAAAATTATTAAATTACGTAAAGTGATATTTCTCGAGATACTTGTATGAAAGTCATATATTGTTGGTTATTTTCGGTGTTATAACAAGATTCTCTAACTTCTGAATCATGTTATTCACCAGTCATTACAACCAGTTTCGTTTTATTGGACGGTAAACTTGAAAAAAGCGATTTTTCTTTCTTTCCTATTCAATATATATTTTTTTCTTTATCAAAACATACATATTTTTGTTTCAAAATACTTTGATTTGAAAAACAATTATATATGGAATAGGGGAAAAAAACTAAGACATATTTCACATAAAATATTATCTATAACAATTAGATTTTTAAATATCCGCTCCTTTGTCCATGCTACTCGAGCCATAAGTGCTAATCTAAGCTAATCTGAATAGGGGCCCGCACACATTGGGCTCTTGAGTGCCGCCCGATAACGTAAACAACACGCGAGTCGCGGCTCGGGATCGGCTCGTATTTCAATCAAACGTTTCTCACTATCAAGTGTTATGTTTTTTTTTTGTTGACTACGAGTTAAACTATACAATGTAATAATTTGTTTGTTTATCTGCCCCATGTAATATGCATATTAATAGTAAGTGGAATAAATGTGCAATTCAATGATATACTAAGAATTACAAAATATACTCGAAAACATAAATTACAGGGCATCGAAAAAGACACATTTTTTTGAATAAATCGAGCTCCTCGTCTAGGCCAACATGGATAAGACTTCGTAAAATGAAAATGAAAATAATTTATTGAATTTGCATCATTAGATTCAGTCATTTTTTTATTCTACCACACGTTCGGAAAGCGGTTTTCACTAGAAAGGAACGGGCAAGAAACTGTATTGTTGCTCTTTTCAAAACCAGTTTATAATATAGTGTTTATTACAAAAGTTACAAGTTGGTTTAAATCAGAGCAGTTCATTAATTATTTGTTATGAATTTACAAGTAATATATATTTATAATAATACGAATACGTTCACGTTATATCTAATATCGCTGAGTGCAACGAAGTCACCCAGAACGAAGAAATTCGCCAATCGCCGTAATTTAGCATTGCCTCCAGTAGTGGTCTGATGTTCGGCCGGGAAGTGACGACGCATTCCTTTTGGAAAAGTACGACCCCAAAGTGCGTACACCGCGGCCCCGTGAGCGTACTCTACTGATGTTTTGGCTATTGAAAAATAATTAAAATCATTCATTAGAATAAAGGCAACCAAAACCACCGACCCGAATACAAAATAAAAAATCTTAGTTTTATATTTAAATACGTATATTCAACAAGTCATCCCTAATATCCAAATGTTTTAAAATAATAAGCATAATGGATGCCCACAATCTTATTTCGCACCAAATTTTCACAGAAAATGGCCACCCTATGACCCGGCAACTCCATCGATTATACACCTTGAATAGGTTTTATTAAACTATATGCAGTTTTTTTCTAGAATTGACCCAATATGAGTACTTTGATTTAAAGTGTGTGGAGGTGTAGCTGTAGCAGCAGTTATCTGTTGCACTCGAGCCCTCTACTTAACTCGGGCACAACAAAAGTGAAGAATAAGCACAGTGTGGAATAACGGGTGAACGCAAAAATGAAGAATGTTATTATGAATTTGGAAGACGATTTAATGACAGATGATGTTTTACAGTATGATAGAAGATAGTATGAAAGAAGACAGAATGAAATTAAAGCACTAGGATAGAAGAAAGTTAGTAATAGCTTTAAGTAAACACACGCGGCGGTCGTCGGCTGTTCGCCGTCCCGCTGCGCAGGCGCATCAAGGTCACAGCTAAGCCGGCTGTCCCAAGGCGCATAAGCGAAGCGGTTGATGTGGCGGTTATGTAGTGTGGCACAAGTCGCCACAAGTGCATTAAATATACCATCATTTAAATGCAAAGAAATAGAGTAATCTCGTGAATTTCTATCAAAAATGTTCAAGTGTTTGCAAAGACGTTACAAAATTTTATGTGGGTGTCCTGGTGGCGCCTCTGCCTACCCTTTCTGGGATAAAGACGTGAGTTTATGTATGTATGTAATTTTTTTAACCAAACTATGCAATAAAATTATTCTAAAACTTAAAAACACACCAAACACCTGATAAAACAATGAAATATGATAAATTACTAACCTTTCCATGGTATTTACTGGTCTTGACCATCAATCCACCACGATAAATAATTTTATTTATTAATAAAGTTGCGACCGCTTCGTCAACAAAAGTGCGTTTTATTTATTTTTTTACTATGGGACAATGTAAGGTAATCAAAGCAAGTAGCCAAATTGACTCTTCGCGATCATTTTGATGCGCTTCCCAACGTGATCCATGGGAAAATGAGTTGTCTGTACTTGATTAAAGTAAACACTACCTGAGCGGCCATAATACGGTAATGCACAGTTGAATACATGACAATATCTGTCATTATTTGACATCGACCAAAATATGGTCGATGGACAGTATGGGGGTTAAGTGGTAAATTAGTTTTATAGCTGTCTTTAATGCTATTCAAGTTACTGAAGTTTTGAAGTTACCTATTAGAAAAATATATAACCCATCACTGGTCCATTTGTACTGTTTTTTTTTTTGTTTTTTCTGTTTCTGTAGGTTATTTCTCTGTGTAAAATAAAGATTTGAATAAATAAATATATTTACACTTAGACAAAGTTATCACACTCTTGCGACGCAGGTTTCGGAAGCTACTAAAACCTTTTCAGTCTGTCAACATCCTGAACCGATTTAACCATTAATGCAATATTTCATATCGGTGTGATTGTCACGCAAACCTTTGTCTCGGTATGGAGACCTAATTCCCAGTCTGTCATTTTCTAGCTTATATCTTAAAATTACGTATAAAAGTCCAAATCCGTAAAGCAATAACCGAGAAGCAGTCTAATGTAAAAACAATAGAAAACCAAGAGCATTGACATTTGTACTCCGAAATAAACGCATAAGGATACTTGTACATGACGAGATATATAAAACAGTAAACTGACATGTGGACAGGTGTTCTGCAAGACAAACAGACAACATGACAGGCAGAAAGACAAAAGACAAAGACTTTACTCTGACAGATATGCTGCTGGAGAGCAAATAAGGCAAGTTAAACTAAAATATGCATTACATGAAAAATCAAATATTTAGTTTTGCTCAGGGGTATTACACATGAAATTGAATTTGCTGTCGGACAGATAGTTACATAGAGAGGATTCAAGATAATCAAAAAATGCTTACTAAAGCTCATACTAGTATTACTGATTGAGAAGGCAGACATGCTAGTAATGCCATGATAGTTAATTGAGCTTATTTGTCACAGGGTATGACAGGGAAAAGCCTATAAACGTGTGTATAGGCCTAAAGGCATGACATTTCATGCCATGCCTTACAATTCTAGACGAATCATATAATATTTAACCAACTGCGAAACTCGTAAAAAGCGGATTGCCCGGCCTGAGAATAGATCCTAGAACCTAATAATTTACCACCAATAATTACTGCTATTAAACAAATGAGACGATAAATAAAATCTCAAAACGTTAATTTCAAAGTCACTTAAGCGCACTTAAAACGAAATTATTAACATTTACATCAATTAAAAGTGAACAAACATAAAAACAATTACACGCAAACTTTAAAACCACGTCCACGTGTCCGACGATTTACAACAGCGATAAAACGCCGCTTTTTGATTATCTGCGAACGGACTACGGTTTTCGGGGCGTCCCTATTGCCACAGAGCGGTTTAGTGGCCGGTCCCTAGTTTTATGACACTTGTGGACATTTAATGTGATTAAATGAATGTATTTAGCGATAAGGGCGCGTTTTACTCGTGTCCTCTCTTTATTAGGCCGGTTTATTTGCTTTTATACGGGCGCACGGATTTTATTTCGTTGTTTAGATTGTTCGATATCGATTCTGGTTTATTGGGCTGATTGACGTCATGATGCTTAGTGTAAATATGTCACGCGTTAATAATTTGTGAAAGTCAGAACACTAATGTGCTACTATTTTTAGCTAAACATAGGGGAAGCCTAAGGATTTCCATATCGAATTATTATAAGCCGTCTACTTCCAGCAATGTCCTGCAACCTTTTGATTAAATCGTCTTACCTTTAATAATAAAAAAACACCTAACAGTCACATATATAGTCCTGACCCCACAGTAAGATCAATTACGTCTTGTGTCGAGGGTATCAGAACCTACGAGAGACATTTTCGGTCTTACAAACACCCAGATCCGGGACAAATACTTGTGGGCCTCACAAATATTTGTCTCGGTGCGGGGATCGAACCGGTAGCCTCTGGTTTCACAGCCGGCGTCTAACCAACTGTGCCACGGAGACTGTCAAAAGGCTGTGGCCTTTATGGGGGGACATCCAACTGTGCGCTTATGACCACATGATAACTTTCAGCCTGCCATCCGACAAGTTTTGGTCGTCAGGGCCCGCCTACTGCCACTTCAACTTGCTAATTCGTCAGTATCTCGGACTAATTGGAAAAAGAAACTTGAACTTCGGTTTAGTAGTGCTGGAATATTCCTGTCCATCCGTAAATACTTAACTGGTGGTAGGTCTTTCATATGTGAGAGGCCGCCTGGGTAGGTACCACCGCAATGTCTATTTCTCCCGCCAAACAGCAGTGTAAATGCACTGTTGTGTTTCGGTTTGAAGGACATTGTAGCCAGAGTAACTACTGGACATATCGAGACTTAACATCTTATGTCTCAGGATGGCGAGCGCAGTGGAATGCCAAGCAATGCCTTGTAACTCATGGTGTTGTTTGGTTTTGCTACTGTCCATGAGCGGTCGTATCGCTTACCATCAGGCGAATGGCAGGCTCGTCTCATCATTCATAGCAATAAAAAAAAAAAAACTAAATTTCTTGCTGTAGTATCACATGTGCCAGCATAGTCGAAAAGACTATGCTATCTAATATGTATATTCTAAACATCTTTAGCCGAACTATCAGTTGGGCTAATCTATGGGCTGAAACTTACTTATCACAGCCTCGGTAGCGCAGTTGTACTACGGTACGATTACCACGCTGAAGTCTCGGGTTCGAATTCCGGCTCGGGCAAAGTGATATTGGATTTTCTATTCATTATCAGTCCGGAGTCAGGAATTTGTACCCAATAGGCGATAGGCAACTCCTCTCACATTGTGGGGGACAAACACAAGGCGAAACGTGGGTGTCCTTGTAGCACCTCTGCCTACCTCTTCTGAGAATAAAGGCGTGAGTTTATGTACATATGTCACTTACCAGCCAGACCCGAATATCCTTACATCACCCTTATACATTAGCATTCAATAAACCCAATTAACCGACGAGAGCAACACCTACCGAACTGCCTACAAAAAACATTCGGCCAAGTCCCGGGCATGTGCTAATACAGATCAAACGTAGTTACACGCCGGCCTTTGAAAGAGACAAGCAAATGAATCATTTCTATTGGGTTATCCACGGCTAATTCAATTATTCATTAGTATTACAATTTTGCTCTCACCATCGGTACAACACTGCTACTACGAGTTCTCGAATTATGCCTATCGTGTTTTATAAGTGAGTTTTATGTGACATTTTTCTTTTTCAATATTAGTAGCAATGCGAATAAAATCAATTAATATAATACAATTTTACAATAGAAGGTAATGCTTGAGCGAATCCTTAAACATGGAAATCGATGAATGGTGACATACGCTGTTTGGACTCAATTGCATTTGAATGGTACAATTGAGTCCTTTCATCGCGCCAGGATAAAAAATATCGATATCAGAAATTAAACGCTCATAAGCTGCTAAAGCAAGGACGTTAAACACTCCTAGGCCATTCAACCCTATAAATATATTAAATACGTCATAAATTTCGAATAGAAAACTAACATAACGAGTAGAAGTAACTGTTGTTAGAAGACTAACTAATTAAATGTTCCAAACTTCTTAACACAGACAGGAGCTGTGCAGAAATGTCATAAAATAATTTTACTTACAGAGTCTTCATTTCTTGGAAATGTTGTTCAAACAAGGTTCACTTAGGGCCAATTGCACAAACTAACTTTACCCGTACCTTTGACTTTGAAAACGTCAATCCCATACATTATCAATGTCAAATACGTCACAAATGTATGGCGATGACATTGTCGAAGTCAAAGCTAAGGGTAAAGTTAGTTGGTGCAACTGAGCCTTAGAGATAATGATACAAGCCCACTACGAATGTCTGTCTGCGTACGTACTACTTATACGTACCACTTCAGGGCACAGCCCTCCTCAAAATCGCGAGATCTATTGAGAGGGTTGAGGTCAAAGTCCACCACGCTGGCCTAGTGCGGACTTCACGTACCAGAGAAATTCTTACAAATCGCTAAAGTATGAAGGTTTCCTCACGAGATTTTCGTTCACCATTTGAAATTATCAATCATAAAATTAATTGCTAAGCTTAGGCCTTACAAGGATTTCATCAGACAATAACGGAAGCGATCTGCATCGTGCAACCTTAATTAAAACCGTCTGTGCATCTTGTGAAGTAACGTCCAACGCTTGCTAGTAACCTAACCACTAAAGAAGTTTTCAGCCATCATCGCGGTAGTATAAAAAGTTGTTCATCACAAGACGGCCGACAGATGTGAGACGTCTAGGTCAATTAGTACATAATAAAATCAAGTATTTTAAATTATAATGACTACAGAATAACATAGTATACGTGCACGCAGAAAGGAGTCGAGAGCGGTGACGTAGTGGGGGCATCACGGCATGCATGGTAATGACGTTTTCCCTCACGTCATTAGAGTCCATTTTCTGCCAACGCGAGCCAATAGATGTTTAATATCAAATATTAAAGTAAATAGCTTTTCTGTCGCGTTTAATTTAGCTAGTAAAGTAGTTAAAAGAGACGAAATCGTTTGTCTGTCGTAACCTTTCATCTTTAGAAGCCGTCTATGATACTCCACAAATACGAGTTTTCGTGCGTGGTTGCGAATTCGTTTTATTTATTTCTTGGCACTGAAGACATTTTCTATTAATTACTTTTATGTAGATAACCTTTTGAAATGATTTCAATAGAAGTTAATATTTTAATTAACGAAATAAGTATATTTAATGGATTCTTTGATGTACAGTAAAAATATTTTCCTTTTTTTAATGAATTTATAATTTACTAAAACAAGATCATAAAAGCGAAGTTTTTATTAAGTATTTTACCGTATTCGTTTGTGCAAAAAAATTGCTTAAATTTTGTTGATTCATAAGTTATCGAAAACACTCTGTCTTCATCGTTAATAATTTTGAACTAAAAGTTTAATGCATTGCAACCTCTTTATGATTTATAAGTAATAACTAATACTAACAGACTTGACTAAAATATACTTTATAAGTAGCTGATTAGAAAGTTGCCGAATAAATTATTAATAATCAAAGCTTTTAAAAGTTTTTTTTGCCAATTTAGAAATATATTTTTAAGAAAGGAACAGGTGGCACAGCGATTGAAACAAAGATTACTCCATGTTCAAGGGATCACGACCCTCAACAATGAGGAAAACGATTTAACTGTCCTGGTAACCGCGTATATTTTTTATCACATCCCAGATCGATCTTTCCACGTTGTGCGAGCTAGCCAGTACGAAAAATATCATGAGTTTCCCAAGATTAAAATATCTACCCCGCCTGGCAATATGCTGTATCTTGTTACTTTCAAACTCAAACCTTTAATCAATTTAATTCTGTTCAAAAAAATCAATATCCCAGATATAATATCATTCCGAAAGCTTACAGCTCTTAAAATAGACAAATGTGAAATGATAGTACTCTAAACACTCATTACATAACCACTAGCAACCATGTAACCACGAGCCAACATCTCACATCCATGTCATCACTTATTCACGCCACAACCGGTCGGAGTGATAAATAAATGAGATCACGATATTTGCATAAACGTGTGGTTTGCCCGTGACCCGTGGTAGTGCACATCGAATGAATAAATTATACTCGGCAGATGTTATTTGCGATGACAATTTCATTTTCGTCTGATTACTTCCCGCCTTGCTTTGGAATAATAATGAGCCTTTTCTTTTATTTATGTTTGCGATTTAAGATTATGCAAAGGTTATTGGGTTACTGGCGGATTGAGAGATATTCCTAAACCATTACGTAAAAGATTCAGAAATGCATCTCGGGGTTTCCACGGTGAGATAGACAGAGATGTAACAAATGCTACCCTGTAGTATCAACTTACTTCCATCACAATATTGGCCATCTGCCAATCCCGAAATGAACCAGTGTGATGGACTTAAATCCCCTCAATATAACTCATTTGTACAGCACCCGTTATGAGTAGTGATTTGGTGTTTTAGGACACATCACACAAATGTGGTCTTAAGTAGTTCATATCATTTTTTTTATTTCGTTATCATCGTCATACTTCTATACAACATTACATCCGTCATAAATACGTTACATGCGATTTGTTCTAAAAATGATAAAACAGTTACAAAAGAAACGAACCCTCAATTCCATTCCCTAACGAACTCAAACAAACACTTATCTTGTAAATCAGTGCATTAACAAGGAGTTTCACACGGGCTGTCTAATCGGCCATTAGTACACAACTATTGCTTTTAAAACCCGGCATTCACACGCCGCCGGTAATTTGCGACTAACCGTCGAAGGAAATGGACAGGATTACGGCGGCCACTTGACTACCCGGTAATGACGCGCGGGAATGACGGGCTTTACGGCTATGGCTTTAGGAGGTTTGTGTGTCTTTTTTTTATTTTGTATAGTTGTGAAGGATATCTTCAATGAGTATAATATATTGCGCATTAATGGATAGATATATAAAAAAAACTAAAATATAATTTGCCGACTACTTATTCTCTCTAAATTATTCTTGAAAGGAAATTAAAAAGCGAGAGGCACAACCAGTCCCGATATTAAATTATTTTAAGTAGACAGAAAAAAAATCGCACTTAGATCCATTAATAGACATGGACTAAATAGACGAAAAAGTATAAAGCCAAATTTTAAAAAGAACAGCGCACAGCACTTAAAAATCCGTATTAAATCATCCTCATAACCGAAAAAAAAACAACCCCCAAAATCAACATAGCACCCCAAAAATAATACTAACATCTCATATAAAAATCATGTACATTGTACTCTACTTAAAAGGCTGCGTCACGGCACTCCCGGGCATTTTCTCTACGTTTGGGATAGAAACAAAAAAACACCCCTAACATGACTTTCGGTCCCGTTTCCCGCCCTCAGGAAACGGAGGTATGTACTTGGGACATAAGGGGACGGTGCTAGGGTGGGACCTGGTTGAGGAGAAATTAAATCGATAGTTTATTCGATTCAATTTATTTTTGATGACGCAGAAAAATGTGAAGAAGGCTAGTCTTTCCACCACATGGGATTAAAAATCAGGAAGAGAGTGAGAGGACCTGTAATTTAACGTAATTGATTGTGCTCTGCTTTTGTTTTATCGATAGCTGAGTAATTACAATTTATGATACACATTAATCGATTAATTTAATAGTCATTTTATTAGATGCTTGGTAATGACTTTTTGTTGTACCTATTAATCTCATAATTGTTTAAAATAAGAAATCTAGTAGAAGATTATAATATTATAGACATTTAAAAAACACATAACTTGACTTTAGTGGCGCCATGGTGGCTTATCAAGACGAATTTAAGCTGATATCGGGAACAGTATTTTTATAGCATGAAATCAAAACTGCCTCGTTTGCGTAGTTGTACTACGGTAGAAATCTGGTACTACAAAGGTACTACAAAGCTGAGGTCTCGGGTTCGAATCCCGGGTCGGGCAAAGAATAAAGGAGTATTTAATTCTTCCACCATTTGGGGATTATTTTTTAATATGGCGATAGGCTCGCCCCCTATCACATCATGGGACCGAACATACAAGACGAAATGTGGGTGTCCTGACGTCGCCTCTGCCTACCCCTTTTGGGCATGAAATCAGGCATTTGGTAACCTGACATTAGCCATTTGCATACATTATTTACACCGCCACCTATAACTATGAACGACTGTCTACGATGAACAATTCACTGGCACATTGCAAAATAACAAAAGAAATAAAATCGCTTTACCGTGCCAAGAATGCCACATCCCTAGCACGATGATACGGCTAACGTCAAAAGCATTTATCGGCCGGCATAAAAAGGCGACGGGTGAGCCCTTCCGCACACCGTTACCGAGCCGGAGAGATACTGCCTCCCAGATTAACTTCACGTAAATAAACATATCGCGTACAATGAACGTAAAATCTTACATTTTTCACACAATTTTCAGCTTAGGGAGACAGGATTTTTCGTGCTTGAAAAGGGGCTATGGCATTTGTGAATTACTTTTTGTGACAATATACAAAATGCGTGGTGGACCAGACGCGTTGCCAACATGTTTACGATGGTCGCGGATTCCAATCTCAGGATGCTCTGACTTTTCCGATTCATGTGTATTGTTATTGTGTATTGATAGTCAATCCCCACGCACTATAACGGTGGATGAATACACCGTGAGGAAACCTGCATACCGTGGCGATTTGAAAGAATTTCTACGGTATGTAAAGTCCGCCAACCCGCATAAGGCCAGCGTGGTGGACTATTTGGCCTAACCCCTCTCAACTCCCTTTCGATTGTAGAGTAGGCCCGTGCCCTGCAGTGGGACGAATATGGGCTGATAAAAATACAAACACATACTATAGTTAATTGGATGAAGTTTGCCAATCTGCTTTAGGCCACCGGGGTGGCCTCAACCCTTCTGAATCAAACTCTTAGTTGCAGAAGAGCGCCGTGATATGCAGTAGAACGATTATGGGTTAATATACTTCAGTAAAGTCTTACCAAGGACGAATAAACTACAATAAGATCAGACGAAAAAATAAAATAGGCGTAGAAAAACCACCGGTGTTAGGAAATATATTTTATTATATAAATTCGTGATAAGGCACAATGGTTATTTTATTATGCGTACATTTATTTACTTCTTTTGTGTTTGTCCTTACACAGATAATTCTTAGAATCGTCCCTGACAACTAGCGAAACTCATTTTCAGAACTTTAATAAGGGCTCGTATATCCCGGATATAATAAAAATTCCTATTTTCCCACACATTTTCCTCATATTTTTATTATTATCTTTGTTCAATTATTACGATCTCATAATGTTTACAAGTTGTCGTAGGATGATTGCGCTTTAGATGAGGCCTATACTCCGCATCAGAATTCAGAATTCCCGTGTCATATTGTATTGATGATGATCGTCTAGCACTGCCATATTAGTTAGTAAAACCGTGTCGATGTTATTTTACACCCTATGTACGACGGACAATCCTCTTAGGGTCAACGTGGTAGACTATGGCCTAAGCCCTCTCAAACGAACTCTCAACAGTAGAGTCTCGTACTCATACATTACAATCACCATCTATACAAATAAACGTCCTGCCAACCGATAAAGACAGAAAATAACATATATCAGCAAAATGTTACGCAAGGATATATGAAAATGATATATTTTTGCTCCGCCCGAACAGTGTCGCGCTAATTTATAAGTGTCTAGCACCCGCTCTATCGACGTTTCTCCACTGAAATATAGTGAGAAAGCAATATTTTATACATCGCTGTGATAGTGAAAACATCTTTATTTATTGTGTTTTTGGTAATGTAATTGCTTTTAACACATATTGCGAAAATTAATTCCGGAATGAACTTCGAACGAATTTCGTTCGCATTGGGTTAAAAGTATCTCAACGCGCTGTGTTAAACTTTATAATAGTTATGTCGAGAACTTCAATTTATTTAGCCTCTTTTCTACACATATTTTTGTTAGTTTATCAGTACATTGTACCAGTATTTGGCTGTTTATACTTACAAAAGATTTTTTTCGATACTGAGTGCATCTTTCTGTGTCATGTCTAAAAACAAGGTTGCATATAATAGGCATTACTACATGCAATTCTCTTCGGATAGTTTCCACTGCTACCACACAGTGATCTCTTGCCATTTTTCATGCTGCGGTGAAAAGAGACATAATTAAAGATAGAACACATAGGTCAGTAAACTGTGAGGCTTAATTTGTGTCTTTATTGTTATGCCCTATACTGGACTACATCAAATACGTCCCACTGCAGGGCACGCGCCTCCTCAACAATCGAAAGTACGATTGAGAGGAGTTAGGCCATATAGTCCATCTGGCCTAGTACCGGTTGGCGGACTTTACATACACGCCACGGTATGCAGGTTGTTTTTTGGTCACGATGTTTTCCTTCACCCTTATAGTGCGTGGTGATTGACTATCAATACACGCATAACTCCAAAGTCAGAGGTGTGCCCTGGGATTTGAACCCGTGACTACCGTGAAACATGCAGTCACGCAATTCTACTAATCAACAACAATACCTTACTCAGCCGTTATTTCCTATTTCCACTATTAGCACTATTTCAATTATCCCATCCCGACCTTAGTATGATATATTTCTTAACCCAGTCATAACAAGAACGATATTATGCAACGACGTCATACTCGGGGCAAAAACGACATCAGGCGGGCAAAATGCGTTTTGTCCAAGGATGATTTATCGCCGGACCGGATATCTTAATAACTCCCCCGGGAACATAAATCAACTGTATCCAGCCCTGGCTAGTGTATTACATTTGAATTTTGCTGATCTGATCGTATTGAAGACGTTTTAGGACCTAAGATGTGATATGAAAAATGGTTTTGGTTTGACTTTAGCGCGTGGAGCGGGATTGGTGAAGCGAAGTCTATTTTGATGTGAAATCTATACCTAAGGCTACGGTATAATTCTCTCAATTAAATCATAATGAAGTAGCACAAAAGTAGTCAATGAACCGAAAATAAATAATCCCATATAATTATTATATAAAATGCGGCGGTTTGTTTAGACCGTTCGAGCAATGCCTTCGCTACGATATTTTAATCCTTGGCTATATCAAACTACTATACGCTAAGGTCTAAGCCAAAGTAACTAACGTAGCTACCTAGATAACGACTATGTGATTAACACGTCATACTGACCCAAAGAAGTGCGTGAATTTTCGGTGTAGCAACAACCTTAAAGATTTAAAAAATACCGATATTATTATTTTAAGCGGGGAGAAAAAAAACATTTTTCTAAATTTGTTAAAACATACACAAATCAATAATCACACACTATCATAGCTAGTCACAATTATGTCGCTATAAAACTAAATACAGGTTGTCAGATCAATGAACATTTCAAGGATACACGCACAATTATGATTAATTACGGCCGAAGTATTCCACCTAGTAATTAAACTTTGACAACCGTAATGTGTCCTTCCATAAGGCAATAATTCGACGGAACCCTCGATTTTAACTAGACGGTGACGTCAATCAGTTACATGTCCAGGTGGACTAGTTAACAGTACAGTTGATTTTAAATCAATTTTGTACGTGTTTTGTTTTTGTTGTCGTTATAATTACAGTCTCTTTATTTGTTCTTACACATATGTTTAAAAGGTTATTTTTTATACTTGTTTGTCGGGTTAAGGTCAATATTTGACTCCAAGAAGGACAATAGTTAAAATACAGTGTTATTCGGTCAATTAAAAGGAGCTGTAACACGCCTTAATCTATATATATAAAAGAGGAACCTGATTGACTGACTGACTGACTGACCTATCAACGCACAGCCGAAACTACTGGACCTAGGAACTTGAAATTTTACACAGGGATTCCTATTGAGACGGAGGGTAGCACTAAGAAGGGATTTTGGGAAATTCTACCCCTAAGGGGGTGAAAAGGGTTAAAAACTGTTGTATGGAAAATCTAAACTATTAAAGTTGCAAGTGTCAAACTTGGCAGTTTAATAAATCATTCAATAAAAAAAATTATTGCATACTTTATTTCTCTAAAAATGAATATTAAAGGGGTTAAAATAAGGGTTGAAATGTTTAGAAACTGGGTGATTTCCTTCGTACCCGATCAACGCACAGCCGAATCTACTGGAGCTAGAAACGTGAAATTTTACATAGGGGTTTCTATAGTGACGTAGGGTAGCACTAAGGAAGGATTTTTGGAAATTCGACCCCTAAGGGGGTGAAAAGGGTAAAATACTGGTGTATGGAAAACCGAAACCCTTGAAGTTGCAGATATCAATCTTGACTTTGTAGTTACTCATCTAGAAACAAGAACAACTGCATACTCTTTTTTATCATAATTAACCCTAAAGGGACGAAAATAAGGGTTGAAATTTTGTAGAACCGAACTGCCGGATCAAAGCACAGCCGAAACTACTGAAGCTAGGAACTTGAAATTTTACACAGGGATATCTTTTATAACGTAGGGTAGCACTAAGGAAGGATTTTTGGAAATTCAACCCCTAAGGTGGATGAAAAGGGTAAAATAAATTTGTATGGAAAACCGCACCCGTTGAAGTTGCAGATTTCAAACTTGACATTATAATTACATATCTAAAATAAAAAATAAGTGCGTACTCTGTTTACTTAAATTTAACCCTAAAGGAGTAAAAATAAGGGTTGAAAAATTTGTATAGAAAATAAAACTGCTGAAGTTATTCTTATGAATATTTAACTTTTGTCCCTTTCGAACGACTTTCAATTCAGTTTGAGCGAGAAAACAAACATTCGATACCTAAAATAGGTTTTAAAACTGTATATGAATAAGGCCGTTTATGTATTGATCCGATTGGTCTCAAAATCGATCTGAGTTCCAATAATCTAAATTTGTATTCAGAATTGAAAATGTTGGCCGTCATTTTGAACTTTTTATTTATTGATCCAATTGGTCTCTGAATCGACAACTGACGGACCCATTGACCCGATAAAAATCGAAACTCAGTGTCAGAATTGGAAATAAAAATGCTGCACGTTGATTTTTGTTCAAAGTTTACGTAAAGGTTATAATGGCATAGTTTTAGCGATATAACGTCTACATTATCTAAAACACGCAGACGAAGTTGCGGGCAAATGCTAGTTTTCATATAAATTATTTAGGCACAAAAAAATTAATAACAAAATTGCTTCTTAAAAGCATGTCAGGAAGATTTTGTTTTTAAATTTAGAAATTTCTATAAATTATTTCATACAAACACTTGTTTACGTACGGTACCTTACACCGGTATATTTGGTTACTTAAATCAGGACAGACAAAATACAGTAAATCACATTTGGTGACTCAGGATAGACAGACAAAAGTACACTTTTCTCTTTCTCTTCGGCCCTAGGAAACCTATTTCAAACTCCTTCCGAGAATTCCCACACCAGCCGGTCTGTACAGCAAAGATCATTTCCCCCGCAAAGAAACCCTAAAACGCGTAACAGTACAGAACATTCGCCCTCACTCGGTTAATTTACGAGCATATAACGCCGCAATCTCACTCGCAACACGCCATTATCCGCGACTCCCAATTAACTGAGTTGCTTTATTAACATCGTGAAGCGTCCCGCACAAAAACCTCAAACTTGTAATGCGAACCATATTTAGATGTACGTCAAATTCTAAAATTTTGGGTAGATATAAGACGATATATTCCACTATATTCCAGGATATCTTTGGTTTTAATATTGGATATGTTTTGGCTAACGATTATGAAAACCGATTATTAAACCACGAATCAAATGTATTATGCGTTTCTTGCATTACGGGTTTAAAAAAATGGGAGAAACTTTTTGGTTCATTACATCGTTGTAATTGGGTAAATTTAAATGCGCGGACCATTATTAGCTATGGATACCTTGTGACTACCAATGACGATTAGATGTTCACATACATACATACATAAACTCACGCCTTTTTCCCGGAAGGGGTAGGCAGAGGTTCTCCTGGTAGCCACCAGGACCACCTCGTTTCGCCTTGTTTTTTCCGTCCCACGATGTGATAGGGGGCGAGCCTATCAGGCGAGGCAGTCGAGCATTAGATGAATATAACCAATAATCACATGTCTGATTAGTTTCTTGTGTTAAAGGTATCAAAAATTACGAGGAAGTTTCTGCCCCATCACAACCAAAGAGTGCATTTTAATCAGGAAACCATAATTACGTTGAGATACGAAGTCACAATATCTTGCCAATCATAACATCTAAATAAAAAAATACAACTTGCAAGGAATATTTCATTGTACAGACGCATTTAGTAATTACTTTAAAAGACTTGAATGACAAGGAAAGGGTGCAATTATAGAAATAGCATTATTTCTTATTAAAACTGCTTTGCTGTACTGCACTGCAATAGTGCTGTTACAAGTGCATTTATTTATTTATGGTGGGACTTCTACAGTTGTTATTGCTGCGCAAGATTTAAATATTAATTACAGCTTCATTGTTAAAAAGAAAACAAGAATCGTCATCGAACTACGGAAATAGGCTGATAGTACTCTAAATTAAAATTGCGAATAAAAAAAAGCGCTACCATCTGTTATCAAAAAAGTTGTATTATTTTACAACAGAATATGCTAAAAATTGGACAAAGTAGAGAAGATTATGCAAAAAGAATCCTAGTACCATTGGAACATCACCAGGTACTAGGCAGAATACATGAACTTTACAATGAAATAGAAACAGAAATTCCGAAAACCCAGACGTCTTAATGCAATCAAAATGCAAAAAGAATATATTCACAAAACCGACGACTAAATACAATGGCTTAACAACACGGAATTACCATTACAAACCCAAGAATCCACATTCCAAGCCATTACGATCCAGGCGTTAAAATTCCACGCCAGTGTACCGATTAGCCATTATAAAAGTTTTAATAAAGAATATAAAAGCGGGATCATCGGCGAATATGTCATCCGTTTCATCGAATAAATCAAGTTTTGCAATCGACCTTCTAAAAAGTCAATTTGCCGGGGTCCTCACTTTTCCCAGTTTGACAGTTAATAAAGACTCCGATGGAGGGCTAATCTGAATTGCTAATGTTATTTTTCTTTAAATTACATTTCAGTGCTGTGGATTAAGAGTCTATTATAAACGAAGATTGTTCTCCTTCACGCCCCGTTCCAGGAATGTGATTTGATTTTATAGAATAACTTTAATGTCTCTTGGGGAATAGTTTGGCTACCTGCTTTCCTGCTTTTATGTTCACGGCATTTAAAATTCCTTCTAAGTGTTACAATATAGATTCAGTATGTTTTTTAACTTATAAATATTTTATGTATCTACTTTTGCTCAGCCTTCGTGGTGCAGTTGATTGAACGCTGGCTGTGAAACGTGAGGCCGCGGGTTCGATCCCCGCACCGAGACAAATGTTTGTGTGAACCACAAGTATTTGTTTCGGGTCTCGGTGTTTATGGGGCTGAAAAGTCTCTCGTAGTTCCTGATACCCACGATACAAGACTCGATCTGAGTGTGGGGTCAGGACTATGTATGTGATTGTTGCGAGTATTTATTTACTATAATAAACATAGTATGTTTTTTTTTATTACAAAATAATATTTAAGTAAAGTAACGATAAAAACCGTCCACAACATCAATTCGTAACCACCACAGCCCCATACTACTTAAGTTTAATGAGTATCGTGAGTCACAACTACTTATTCCCACAACACTCTGCTAAAAAACATACATTTTATATCAAACTTATCTCGGCGTACAGATCGAACCTACGTCAATCATTACACATCCAACATCCACATCACAGATTCCCAGCTATTACGATTAGCGGCCATCCAACACTAATCCCCAAAGCCGAAGCCTCAAAATCTAAGCATTAACAGCTACCATAAAGAACACGTGAACGAAATCGCCCATTATCGGAATGAAAGTGTAGCGGCGGTGTTTACACAGCCGAGGTGGGATTCAAGGTAATAGGAGGGCAAACATTTATCCAACAATCCAATTGGACAGCGACGTCAGGTGCCGGTGTGAACGCGGCCTCGTTTCAATATTAAAAATTGAACATCGATTTTGTATGTCCATTTTTATTACGTATGTACTTGGTTCTGCTTTGATAATGTGTCTTATAAATTTAGGATAATGTGCCTTATTTTATTCCTAGCTGTACCCGATGTGGTATCTGTTGACAAAATTTCGAAAGCCTTTAAACGAAAATAATGTTGTATATGGTACTTACATGTCTTTTGCCTACTTAACCCCTTTAGAAGATCAATTTTCAAAAACCCTTTTTAGTGTTTACCTTTATAATGTGTATTATTCCCAAAAATTTGTTAAATTGATGATTAAATAGCTAATATTCTTTCGGCGTGTTTATAACTTATATTACAAAATCCAGCAACATATAATGAGCAAACCAATTTTATTAATTTACTTCAATAGCTATTATGAAATGTTTGCCTTTCTAAGAGCACTATTTTCGAACGCCCCCGAAATGTTTATATTTTGTAAACTAAAGATATTTAATTTTAACAGACTACGAGACAAATAAAATTGGTTACATAAAAATTAAAAGATATGGTTATCATGCTTTAGACATTAGAGGAATGAAAAAAAAACTGTTATTACGTGTGTGTGTATTGGTATTGCTGATTTAAATAAATTGCTGCTGTTACTTGAGTACTTTCTTATAACAAATTCATTAAAATTAATCTTTATAGTAAACATAGTCTAGAACACATTAGAGAGGTTGCTAGCCTGACAAAGTCTCAAAGATTAAATCAAGCCTCAAATTATTATGGTTTAACGTAATAATATGCATATTTTTTTAACAAATCTCAACATTAGTGGAAATGTATTATGAAAATGTAAACCTTACAAAACTATGAAGCGACATATTCGATCCAGAACCTAATAAAAATGCAGACATGCATAAACAAAAGCACTAACGTGGATCGATAGCGCGACCACAATTTGTGCAATTTGAAATGATTCTGAAAGGTTTGCGTGACGGCTACACCATGAATAAACAATTGTTAGTGCGCTCAAAGATCTATGTGATTTGAAGACTTTGCTTTTCATAGTTATATAGTAATGATTGCGATAAGGCTTTGTAATACAAACACTTGAAAATGACTAAGCCGAAAGTTATCCTCGATAGCTAGTGGTTTCCGAAACAGAAACTGTAGCCCTGTATTAAGAAGACTCCTTTTTGGTTGGACATAACAAAATGAATCTATTACACATAAAGGTAGTACTGTCCAGCGAGCGTAAACTGGCAACGGAAGGTAATTTCTTGCAAAAAATTTCACTCAGAGCCTACCTGATCAAACCTCTCTGAAAATTCTATTCAAACAAACCATGCCATCAGAATCTAAACTAGGACTTTAATATCTAACCTAAGACCTCACTAATCTAGACCTTAACATTTTACCACAAAATTCTAGATTCTAGACTAATATGGCATAATATCTTGCTATCACTATGACATATTTAATCATGTAGAACGTACAACCACGACAAAGCTGCGTGTAACATTCCTCTCCATATACCGACATATTCCGTCTGGTTCTTAAAGCGAAGCGTGGAGTTATTAAACAGTCTCGTCATTATGACAACTGCAAGATACGTAACTCCAAGTAATATAGTCTCTGGAAAATATAGAAACTTGTCAACGACGTTCTAGTTGAAGAAGGAAATGCTAAGATGGAGATCGCAAGTTTGAACTCCAGGTAGGTACCATAAGCCTTGCAAAGCTAAGACTTGTGTAATAATGAATTGTCTCTTGCAATTAAACACATAAAATTCTGAATAAATGCTCGAAGTCAAATAAGTGCCCGTAAATATGTTTCATTTCTGAATGAAGTTAAATCGAAAAGTCTTTCGTTATTTTTGAGACATAGTTGTGAATATTTGTAAATGACTTTTAGTATACTTGTAATAAACTTAATTTACTTCATTAGTTGTATGTTTTCCAAACAAATAAAACAAAATACTAATCTTGATGATTTTAAATGGGTTCTAGATTTGTTGTGCGACAATAATTTATCTAAGACTCCTATAAATGTTATTATCCAATTAATTTCATTAGGGCCAATTTACACAATTAAACAGACTCGCTAAACTTTCTCGTAAATCAAAGATGACTTGACATGCACTAATTTATTTTTAAACTAGCTTCTGCCCGCAAACTTCGTCTGCATGATTAACTTTATTTGAAAT
Organism: Deilephila porcellus; assembly: GCA_905220455.2. Lineage (NCBI taxonomy): Eukaryota > Metazoa > Arthropoda > Insecta > Lepidoptera > Sphingidae > Deilephila > Deilephila porcellus. Next base: position 14,416,673 of record LR999977.1, on the reverse strand, counting down.
TGACTTTATTATGAAAATCAATGAAAACACCGCACAGACAAACAGACAAAACTTCTTAAAGTTTTTGTTTTGGGTTCTATTACGTTAATACAGATCCCCCATATTAGTTTTTCTTATTTATCTTCCATGAACAGACATCGATCGTTTACTAATTTATTATATGTATAGTTTTTAAATTACACACTAATCCACAGCGTTTGAATATAATATATAACAAGCTTCTTGGTGTCTTTAAAATGCGTGCCTCTGTCCTGGCTTGAAAGACTTTCAGCGTTTCAGCAGATAGTAAAAGAAGCCAAAAGTTACCTGTCTCATGGTTCGGAAACTTGTTCAACATGTTCAACGTCAGTATTGTGCGATCGGTGAGGTTACAAAATAAGGCATGAATAAAGATCGTTCGTAGGAGCGTCACGTGTGCGCGACATAAAGAGGCGACGTGCGTACGTCGTGATACGGTGTCGTGTTTACTTATGGCGCATCCGATTATCTGAAGGTTTGGATAGCTTGCCTGGTTATAGCATTGTACCTTATGGCTTATTACTTATTATTGGTTATTTTTATTTTTTTTATGTCAAGTCTCAATGTGTCCAGTAATTACCCTGGCTTAAATGTCTTTCAAACCGGAACGCAACAGTGCTTTTACACTGCTGTTTGGCGGGAGAAATAGACATTGCGGTGGTACCTACCCAGGCGGCCTCTCACATATAGGACCTATTACCTACCACCAGTAGATATTACGAAAGTGGCTACAATGCACCAAAGGTTAAGTGAAATATAGAAAATGTGATGAAATCTAAACCGGGGAGAGTAGGTTATCTACTGCTGTGCGAAACAATTATAAATCATCGGTTCGATTCTCGGATGAAAGCTTTTTGGCGAAATTTACCTTACTACAGGATAATCTACTTTGCTGTATTAATTGAAAGTACGATTCTTTAAATATATTGAAAATTAAATTACTGCGACACCACGTAGTTAAAAATAAATTAAAGAACCATTCAAATTTTAGTGGCAATATCAACAAGTTCTTTCGACTACAAGAATGGAGCGACAATGCTTGCTTGTTATAATGAGCACTATCTTGATGTTAACTTGATGATGTTGTTACAATTTTTACTGATTAATATTCTAAACTATTATTTTTGAAAAAGAATGAATAAATTGACCTCGTAAAATTATAAATCAAATGACTCTACGTCTCGTCATACTTTCCTAGCAAAACTAAAAGCTTATTTAGTCAAAAAACAGTGTTGTGCCGTGTAGCGGAAACTGGCTCACTTAGATGACAAATATAATAGGCATTGTTACTTTTTGTTAGTATGTATAATTGTACATATAAGGATCCTCATCTGCACCAGATATTGTAATGGTTTTCTTTCTTTTTTTTTTCTGTATTTATTTTTATTATAACAATAATGTAGCTATCATATTTTTATTTTTGATGTGTGTTTAGAAATATTTTATAAGCTTTGTATCTTTGTATTGCCATTATGTTAGAGAGACACCCAATGACGCGACTTGGCCTAGTATGTAATTGCCATCTATGTGTAACTAGGTACCAGCAGAATTATCAGCGCTTTGCTTTTAGGAGCAAAGCATTACGCTGAGCTGGGGCCTAATTTCGGCTGCAATGTATTACATTAGACTAATAAGTTCATATTGTTTTTGTTTTTTATAGTTCTAAGTTTTACTGTTGTGTGCATTGTTGCCAAAATAAACTTTCTATCTATCTATCTATCTATCTAAATGAGTTTTCAATCAATAAAACTCTTGGAGGAGCCCTGTGGTTAACAGTGGGTGATTATATACATTAACAGTATGTTATATTTGGACGGCCCTTTTCATAGATTTAAAACGTATTTTAGTTATCGAATGTTTTGTATTCTTCGCTCAAACTGAATTCTAAAGTCGTTCGAAAGGACAGAAAATTCGATAACTAAAATAGGTTTTTAATCTGTATATGAATAAAGCCGTAAGTGAGTACCTATTATTCAGCATTCAAAACTGAAAAACACATACACACATATTGTAGAATTCCGACACGTCACATAAAATCCACATCTAAAAAAAACTGAAACAACTATAACCAGATCACCCAATTTCCATTGAATGTGAATAAATTATGGAAGTTTATTTTCCGACTCGTTTTTAATGGCAGGCTATGGGGAATGACCTTAATCCGCTTCCGAAACAGCCGTCAATGTCGTGTCGGGTCGCGTATCGGCAGCATTACGGTCAGGGTTCGACGGAATTACTTCATTAAACTACACTTGTGAATAATTAGTTTAAGCGGTTCTAAATTCTTATCAAGTTATATTAAATTAGTATGTTTAAAAAAAAATGAGCATGAAATAGTAAGAGGTCTGATTGTTGAACGGTATGCCGAGACGGTAGTCGTACACGGTACATCTATTCTTGGTATATTTTCGATCACTTCACCGAGCTAGGAAAACATTGAATAAAAACCTTCAAGCTGCATACTAGAGAATTATATTCAACAATTCCGAAGAGGCAAAGGCATGTGCAGAGTTCATTAACCCATACCACCACAAGCTAAGACAATTAATAACAACACAAAACAATTGCCAACAGCGGCATTTCCTGACAAATACGACCTGGCGACAATCAAGAAACGAGCGTATTCCCACGTATGGTGTTGTATATGTTCATGGGCACCGGTGATCATTTACCATCAGGTGAAGCATTATACTTGTTTGTTATTATAGGGGATAATATAAGAAAATACACTCTCAAAACAAATCCTAGAACACAAAAACTCTGTTAGAAATGATCCATACATAAACTCACGCCTTTATCCCCGAAGGGGTAGGCAGAGGCGCCACTAGGACACCCGCATTTCGCCTTGCATGTTCTGTCCCACGATGTGATAGGGGGCGAGCCTATCGCCATATCGGGCACAAATTCCTGACTCCGGGCTGATAATGAATAGGAAAATCCAATACCACTTTGCCCGACCTGGGATTCGAACCCGAGACCTCAGCTTTGTAACCGTACCGTAATACAACTACGCCACCGAGGCAGTCGTTAGAAATGATACTTTAAAATATATCTTATTTCACACAAGTCAGGCGACAGTGAAGTATAAATAATAAACAAATATAAAGCTCGTTACACACAAGAAACATTCCGGATCGAGCAGCTGGTATTGACGTTGTGTAAAACACATTACTGGAAACAGAACATTGCAAGTGAAGAAAAACTTTTACACGTAAACTTCGATCGGGAAACAATTTAGGTGCTGTAATGGGTTTTTAACATACATACACACATAAACTCACGCCTTTATCCCCGAAGGGGTAGGCAGAGGCGCCACCAGGACACCCTCATTTGGCCTTGGTATGTTCCGTACCACGATGTGATAGGGGGCGAGCCTATCGCCATATCGGGCACAAATTTCTAACTCCGGGCTCATAATGAATAGAAAAATCCAATATCAGTTTGTCCCGGGACTCGAACCCGAGACCTCAGCTTTGTAACCGTACCGTAAAACAACTACCGAAGCAGTAGATTTTTAAGATATTCCAAATTTATTAGCAGGAAATATATCGGCTGGGTAATGTAAATATGGTGTTATAGATTATAATAGTAACAAATATAAATAATCCGCAAGAAAATATCAGAATCGGCGACCTCGGTAATAATTAAATGAAATACACTATTTATCCGAAATAAGTTGATTTTATGAATGGTTTTGACCTCAGAAGCAGGTGGAGGAACATAAAACAATAAACCAAAACACATCCTAAAGTCTTTCTGAAGGTCTTACAATTGAGATATTTCCAAATAAAACCTCACACAAATTAGATATCCCCAGGAAGCAAACCCAGGAACTAAAGTTTCACAACTGTCCGAAAACTCATCAACAAATTAAAGTTACCGTTACAGTCCGCCCCATGACCACAAAAGCTGTAAAGCAATCGAAACATCGGGTAGTTAAAAAATGTAAAAAAATAAACCAAATCACGATAAAATCTGTAAAAATTAGTTTTATTTCAAATTAAAATTATTTAATTTACCATCCTCCATAGCATACAAAAACAAACAAAAGCCCCTAACATCCAAATAAAATTCATCACAATCAGAGAATTAAGAAGAAATCATGTATATTCATAAAGGGCTATTTTCGTCGATCATCCACAAGGAACGGGGTCAGTCGCAACAATAGGCGGGGTAACGTAAGCGGTCTATTTTATACTGACCGCGTTAATGCCATTTCAGAGACAATTTATGAGTAACCATGACTTATTGGCAGCAAATGGGTGTCCTTGTATAGGCTCTTCAGTGAATAATTATGAGCAGATACAGATCATTGAACACGCTAATATACATGCCAATATTGTTTATTTGTTTCGGGTCTGGGAGTTTGTGAGACCGAAAAGTCTCTCGTATTTTCTGATACCCACAACACAAGACTCGATTTTAGTGTGGGGTCAGAACTAAGTATATGACTGTTGGGTGTATTTTTTTTTTATTGCGACTTGTTAGCAGCTATGTCAGTGTATCAGCTTTTGAAAGCTAAATAGCTGAACCAATTCAGATGAATTTTGGTTTAGAGATATATGAAACCATGGAAAAAGTGGTCTAGTTTTTACTTTCAATTAAAACGGGGGTAGAAAAAGGGTGGAAACGTTTGTATTTCCTTTTTATTACCGTTTACTATAGATTCTACACATAATCTCTATGTGGACCACACTGCATATTCAGTCATTTGAACAACCTATTATCATTAAGATTGTTAAATATAGTTTGAAGTGTTATAAGCAACCGCCAAATTTAACAACTCGAAAAAAATAAACCAAGATATTCAATAAATTTAAGTGGAAAAGTTTGTCAGAACACCTTTTTTATCAGAAAATACGAATGGCCAAGTTGCTAGCGAAGTTGAGTTTGAATTACCCAAAGTCATATAAATACTCTCTGTTACCACACTTCTGTGACCACTGAAAGTTTCAAGATATTTTGACTCGTTAATAGCCAGTTATTGAAAAATAATCACTACATTGAGCAGATTGATAGCAGGAATAATATCGCCTAATCACCACCAGGTTATTACGTGATAGAGAGAGAGAGAGAGAGCATATTTTAAAACGAAAGGCCGTGGGTTCCGTTCCCATAGGTACCGAGAAAAAAATAGTTTCGGCTATATGTGTTGTAAGACCGAAAAGTCTCAATTTGCTGATTCCTATAACGCTAGACTTGACGGTTAGTGAGCCAGGACTATCTTAATAAGTCTTAAATGTATGCATCATTAAATTGATTACTTTTAATCACATCTCATCTAATTCCTGGTGATCTGAAGACACAAACTCGTCTTCAATTGTAATGAGCATTCGCACGCCGACACGCGTGAATGTATAATTCAGTCATTTAGTCAATGGATGGAGTGGGTCAAACACTGGCCATTGAGGCGGGGCGGCCAAACGGAATCGGTAATGTATCATTCAGCGTAAACACTTCGCAAATTGATGCCTGCTGTCCTAGCTTTGAGTTGCGGCTGTACTTGGGTTCATAGAGAATGCTAATTTTCGGCTAATAATGTTCCTAATTATAAAGGTGACTGTAAGGTTAACTGTCTGGTCAAAGGCAGGCTATCAAGTACAACTCATGTCTAATAGAAGATTCATACCAAGTAGAATTTCTGTATGAATCTAGGACATGATGGTTCAAAGTGTCTGAATTAATTAAAAAAGGTGTTAAATCAACATTACGTAGACGACCATTTTTAAATATAACTCTCCTTCAAAGATTGTCACAGACACCTTTTTCTAACTGTTTTTGAGATAACTTTTCTGCCTCATCGACCCGTCATAGTCGCAGTTACCCCGCCCGCCACCTATCCAACAATAAAATATACCTTTTACCTCCATAATATTTATAATACCCTATTTCTTTTTCTATCTGCAAAATCTTAACAAAAGAATGTCATCTCATAACATCAGAGATCAATGGCAAACTCGTAATAACAGTCTAGAATATTGCTAAAATTTAATTTCCAGTAATTACGCTTTCAGCACAAAACATAAAGCCTTTGTTGTATTTATATTAACAAAGTAATTATCTGAAATGAACGCACTTTCTATTTTATTATATTTGGTGGAAAAATAATTATGCTTTATTACATTCTGATAAATTATAAAGCGGTATGTTTCAAAGCGTTGGTGCAACGCTCAAATTGTTTTTGTTGTGGTGTAACCAAAATTCGCGGTGCTTTTTGGCGAATACTTTTAATTTAAATAATTTTATTTATATTTTAATTTATTCGAACTTTATCTTACATGTTCACAGTGGTCACGGATCAAACAAATCAGGGCACACCTCTGACTTTTCGAAGTCATGTGAGTATTGATAGTCAATCGCCACGGACTTCGACGGTAAAGGAAAACATCGTGAGGAAATAATGGTTTCTTATATTTACGCGAATGTTATAAAACTATTTTATACAGATTTTTAAGAATTTCTATGGTATGTAAAGTCCGCCAAACCGCACTAGGCCAGCGTGGTGGACTATATGGCCTCACCACTCTCAATCGTACTCTCGATTGTAGAGTAGGCCCATGCCTTGCAGTGGGGCGTATATGGGCTTATACAATACAATAAATATCGTATAGGTACTTATATTGTATCTATCGTATAGTTTTCCGTAAGAAATTGCCTTGTACGAAACCACCATCTTTGCTTTATAGATATATAGTATTTTAATAACAATAATTAATTATCAGAGCGTAAAATAAAATATAAATAAGTAAATATTCTGTGTGAGATTTCGTTGCTTGCAGGAAATATTTTCGTGTTCTGCAAGTAATAAAACATGCCCGGAACTGTTTAAATATATTGGCTGTTTATTTTTAATTTCGAGTATGTTTAAATTAAATTTTTTAATCAAATTCTTTCTTTAGCATTAATTCCATTATACTTACAATTGATTTATTAATTAACTTGTTAAAACATGACTGATAAACGTAAATCACTGTTCTGGAGAGATCTGATATTAATTGGTTACCTTTAGAAATAATATCGAAATTCAACTACTTAAAAATTACCTAAGATATCTTAATATGAACCCTTACTCGACACCAATATAATATGAACCAACAAACACAGACTTATCACACTACTTTCCTATGCTATCAACTCTTTATAACTCCTTGTTCATGCAAAACATCCTTAACTGTAGGCCATGAATGCGACGCCCTAACAAATTTCACTGCTCATTTCCCACCGCGCAGGGCTGTCAAAGACTGAGAATTACACGTTTACACGGGCACATTCGGTTTATCTTGTTTACTCAGACGGCAGCCCTTGCCGACAGATTTGATTACAATTGAAATTCTGTGGAAACTCTAACTACCGAAGTCGGCTTACACTTTTGATACTATAGTAGTGAGCTTTAGGAATAGTTATAGCTTTGTTAGTTTTTGGTATTTTTTGTAATATATTTTAAAGATTCAGTGTTAAACGTATAGATTAATAATAAGGTGTATACTGAAATCGGTTGGATTATAGTCATATAAGAAAAAAAATCTGTAATTTGTAATGATATTTCAAATAAGAAAATCTAAGTTTGAGATTTAGATCATATATATATTACTAGTTTTTTTGTGCGGACCGGTCGAACGGCTATACGCGCTTTGTACAAACCGCTCTCGGTTTACCTTTACATAGAAATTCAATTGAGGGCTGTAGCTTGGTTGATGAGAAAAGAGCGGTCGCGGGTTCAGATACCTTTGAATTTAGTTAAATGTTTTTAAAGTTACGAGTGTACTATTTAGCCCTGTGGTAAATTGTAAGTCGTGAAGCTTTGTGTTTGATTGCTAAGTTGAGCACTTCAATTTATATAAGGATGTCTATATCAGCCCATATACGTCCCACTACAGGGCACGGACCTATTCTACAATCGAGAGAATCGATTGAGAGTGGTTAGGCTATATAGTCCACCACGCTGGCCTAATGCGGGTTGGTGAACTTACATACCGTAGAAATTCTTTAAAATCGCTACGGTATGCAGGTTTCCTCACGATGTTTTCCTTCACCGTTAAAGTGCGTGGTGATTGACTATCCATACACACGTAACTCCGAAAAGTCAGAGGTGTGCCCTGGGATTTGAACCCGCGACCACCGTGAACATCTAGGCAGCCGCGTCTGGTGCGTTACCAATGCACTTTTTGACGCACAACCTGAATTAGGATGTCAATCCCATTAATAGAAGCTGGAATATCACAAAATAAATCCATGAATACATGCTCTTATTTAACAAATAAACACAGTCTTGAGTCTCTACGGCTCTGCAAAATCAGCATCGTATAATAAAACGATTAGCAATTAACCCCATTGAGGGGCGACTTATAAACAGTCATAGTAATAGTTAACTACGCCGGTGGTACGGCGATGCGCGCTTTGTACAAACCGCCCGCTCGAGGTTAACCCTCGTATAGAAATTCTATTGAGGGTTGTGGCTTGGGAGAGAAAAGGGCGGTCGCGAGTTGACATACTTTTGCGTTTTAGAAGTTACGTGTCGTTTTTTTTAGTTTTGTAATCTTTTGATTGGAGTGTAAATATCAAATTTCTAATTCGATTACAATTTCTGGTACTCAATTTTCTGTAATTTGATTAGTGAAAATGTGCTCGAATTGATGATAGTCTCATCGTCTATCGTAATATCTTGGAGACGCAATTAGCTCAGCGAATTTAAGTGGCGCATCAGTAATATCGAGTCGTAGGGGGTTAAATTTTGCAACATTTAATTTTGAGCGGAGTATGCCCAGAGGTAGGTACCTATACGGGTAAACATGAATAGAATTCGCTTTTATGATACATAAAGTTATACAAAAACATTTACCCACACCGAAACTTTATATGTATAAACCAGTTCTAACTTCTTTTATAAATTCGGGAAGCATCTAAAAGTTGTCGCGTGTTTTGTATGAAAATAGACTTAGTAGTACTAGTAATCGGTTTTCTATCTGAGTAATGTTGGTATAAAGTTTTCTTGAAAAGATTTTAAAGTAATATTTATGGTTATTGAATTTGTATTTAAGCCAGAGAAAGCAATTGAACCTTACGCGGTAATAAATGAAATACTCTCGTTGGTAAAAAAATATTCTGAACTGTTACATCTCTATCAGCCCATATACGTCCCACTGCAGGGCACGAGCTTCCTCTTCAATCGAGGGTTCGATTGACAGGAGTTAGGCCATATAGTCCACCACGCTTTTCTAGTGCAGGTCAACGGACTTTACATACCATAAAAAAAATTGCAAATCGCTCTGGTATGCAGGTTATCTCACGATGTTTTCCTTCACCGTTATTGTGCGTCGTGATTGACTATCAATACACACATGATTCCGAGGGTGAGTGCTTTGGGATTTGATCCCGCGACTACCGTGAACACGTTGGCACACGCGTCTGGTCCGTTACCAACAGGCCATAACGCACTCACACCTATTACATGATACATATAATTCCAATGATCGCTTTAACGAGTTTGACATAAAATTAACATTAAATAGTACACACATGAATACATTAACTCACGCCTTTTTCCCAGAAGGGGTAGGCAGAGGTACTACCAGGACACCTTCATTTCGCCTTGTTTGTTCCGTCCCACGATGTGATAGAGGGCGAGCTTATCGCCATATCGAGCACAAATTTCTGACTCCATTCTGATAATGAATAGAAAAATCCAATATCACTTTGCCCGACCCGGGAATCGAACCCGAGACTGCAGCTTTGTAATCGTATCGTAGTACAACTGCGCCAGCAAGGCATAAATTGTCATTAAATTGTCACACATTAAATAGACCATCTAAATCAAGACACAGAGAACCAAAACTTAAAAAGGCACCTTTCCCTCCCCATTCAGATAGTCCCTACAGACCGGCTCGAACAAAGCGTGTCAATTATTTCCATACTCCCCGAGGACTTAGTAAATTAGAACAAGGAGAAAAAGAAAGGGGAACCGTCCCGACTCGGCAAAAACTCCGACCACTTAACGAAATAATGGTACCGGGATGAATTAAGGACGAAATTAACTCATAAAGCGAATTCGCACCTCCAAGCTTTCCATTATTGAAAGTAAACAGGGCATTGTTGCAAGGTACGACCGATAATGGATCTGTACGGTGGTAAAAAATAGTTGGGGTTATTTTAGTAGATTTTACTGTATATTTATGATACAGGATATACTTTTCAGGATTAAAAATAAATATATTTTACAGCAACACTTATAGTTGGACTACCTCGTTGGCGTAGTTGTACTACGGTACGACTACAAAGGTGAGGTCTCGGGTTCGAATCCCGGGTCGGGAAAAGTGATATTAGGTTTTTTGTATTCATTGTCAGCCCGGAGTCAGGAATTTGTGCCCAATATGGCGATAGGCTCGCCCCCTATCACATCATGGGACGGAACATACAAGGTCAAATGTGGGTGTCCTGGTGGCGCCTCTGCCTACCTCTTCTAGGATAAAGGCGTGAGTTTATGTATGTATGTTAGTAACACTTAAAGTTCTGCCCAGTAAGATACAAATTCATGTGTCGTAAAAATTATAAATTGCCAGGGACTTAGTAATCCCACAATACCCAGATCCAGAAGTATTTGTAGGCCACACAAACATTTACCTCGGTATAAGTGTCGAAACAGTATCTTCAATTCTCAGCTAGCTTCGAATACAACTACGACAATGAGGTTGTCAAATAATTAATATAACTTTTCCATACAACCAGTTTCGTTGATTTATTTGTCCATATCATCTCACTAATTCCTCATTTTCATATTGGATATTTTTCTCAACTATAAAGCAATCTAATACAAAAGGATCCCAAAATATTGATCCCTCTTCTGTTTATATTTTTTCCTTCAAATATTCTACGAATTCTTCATTCCCACAACATTTTAGCAAGCAATACTCACGGAACCCTCATCGAATGGAAATTTGAAGAATGCCCACGTTATTTTGAGCGCGAGGCCGCGAGTAACGACCGCCATTGTTAGGCTAATGCAACTTATTGTTACACTCCGCCTAGTAATCTATATATTTTCCATTATCACGGCATATGGCATCGGTCATAAACTACGCCAAGCTTTTTTATTTGAGTTGGTATATGCCAAGGTTACTTCGGGGTTTTTTTAACGGGTTAAGTCGGTGGAGAGATGAACTGAATGTGTTTAGGTACTTTAAAAACAGTGTGCAGAAAAATGAAGTCGGTGGTGAAAGGTATGGATTTTTAACAGGCAATGGGATATCATATACTCAAGACAAAAAAGAAACCAATACTATAAGGGCCTATAGTTCAATTATATATCAGCCCATATACGTCCCACTGCAGGGCACGGGCCTACTCTACAATCGAGAGAATCGATTGAGAGTGGTTAGGCCGTATAGTCCACTACACTGGCTTAGTGCGGGTTGGCGAATTTCAATACTATACTATATTTCAATTACTTGATATAAATTCATGTCACTTCATCTACATTGCATTAAGTTTCAATTTAAATAACGCACCACATTAATATACAACATTTTCCAATATTTTTCTTTATTAGTAAGGCTTGTCAACTGCGATATTTTGGGTTAGAATCCTGGTTCGGAAATCACTCCACATTATATTGGTTTTTTTTTGGGATTAAAAACTTCACATGACCTTCCCGAGAAAGGAACTTGTTACCCGGCATTTAATTTCTTTTTTTTTTTTTTTTATTGCCGTATAGGCAGACGAGCTATTGGCCCGCCTGATGGTAAGCGGCTACCGCTGCCCATAGACCTTCGCAATGCCAGGGGTCCAGCACAACAAAGTCGCTGCCTACCTTAAGGATAGTACTCTCTTTAAGCCTCGTTTGAAGAAGGACAGGTCATAGCGCTCAGGAAACACCGATGCAGGGAGTTCATTCCAGAGCTTGCACGTACGTGGTAAGAAAGAACGCTGGAAACGTACCGTTCGGGAGCGATACGCTTCCAGGTGGTAGGGATGAACTCTGCTGCGGTGACGGGTGGTGCGATGGTAGAAGGGCGATGTTGGTACCATCTCAAACAATTCCTCGGAGCACTCCCCATGGAACAGACGATAGAACACACAGAGAGACCCGAAGTCTCTCCGTAGTCCTAACGGTTCCAATTTGTCCGTAAGATTGGGATCATCGACTATTCGACAAGCTCGTCGCTGTAAGGAGTCAAGTGGGTTGAGCTGGTATTTTGGGGCACCTGCCCAGAGGTGAGAGCAGTACTCCACGTGGGGCCGGATTTGTGCTTTGTAGAGCGTCAATCTGTGACCCGACGTGAAGTACCGCTTGGCTCTGTTCAGGATACCCAACTTTTTGCTCGCCAGTTTGGCTTTGTCCTCCAAATGACTCCTAAAGTCAACATTGCTCGATATTTCGATGCCGAGGATCCCAATACTTTCGGATCTTTGGAGAGTAACTCCTTGGAATTGCGGCGCCATGACAAAAGGGTCCTTCTTCTTCTTCTTCTTCTTCTTCTTCTTATTTCCTATTAGTAATTAACAACGTCTAATTAAATCATTAGTGACAATACTGCTTAGCTCCTCTGAGGTATCGGTGTGAACTTATGCGTACTCGTAGTAATATAATTATCAATTTATTATGTTAGAAAGTAAGAAAATAAAACGTTTTACTGTTGACCTCCGCCCTAGGAATGTCCTGTCGTATGTGCCTTAAGATTAAGCCTTTAAGAGCATGTTAAGCCCTAAAGCCCATTTATTGCCATTTGGTAAAGGCGGCCCTTAAACCACATTTAAGACCCTGTGGATAGATAATGGATTCATAAAGCCTATCCCACAATTTTGGAAAACCTGTTTGCAACTACGGGTTTAATTAGTATTATAACGGAATTGAGGACCTAAAACTCATGATCTTGATTTACATTTATATTCGTATAAAATTTAAATAATTTATTCTATCAAAGAAACGATCGAAAATAAATTATTTTTTTATAATCAAAATCTCACTCTATCATATTGGACAACTCGAGAATCGAACCCGAACCTCATGGATTCTAGGTCATATCTACTGTGCTTATACTGCTGATATTTAAAAAAAAAATACAATGCGTACAGTGTGAGTGGGGATAAATAGAAAACCAATTCAACCTTAAATAACTCCCAGACATGAACACTTGCAGAATCATTTAGAGCTATCATTAAACTTGAATTACATAAGGTTCCATATTTATTTTTAGATTCTATTCGACGCAGCTGAACTCTGAAGTTTTTGCCCTTCATATATTGAGAGTCACGCGTCAACCATTTTCCAAACTTGACTCGGCAGCTCATTGTCATGACTCGTCATTTCGACAGTCATGACTTGGCTTTTGGAATTTTTTACACAATTTTTTATCGATTTGTGCCCTTGTTAAATCAACTGGCGATATTCTTACATTAAACTTTCGTTATAGATTTATATGTACAGATATATTTAAATAGAAAATTACAACATTATTGACATAACCAATATACAGAGGACTCGAAAAAAACATAGGTGTGCGCGAGGATTTAAACCCGCAATGCCATTCAGAACTTAGACTAAAAACAATTGAAACATTATTTATTTATTTTTGTAGTAAATAAACTTCTATATATTTTTATAAAAAATGTGATATGTTACAACGTAGTTCGCGGTACCACCCTACACATTATGTGCGAGAATGTTTCCTCTTTTTATAAACTCATTCAGGGCATGGACAATCGATTTTAACGATTATTCAGATAAGCTTAATGATTTCGGCAGTTACCCACATAAGCGCTATGATTTCCTTTGTTGGAAAATGATTTTATCGTCCATTGTATTGAATCCGTATTAGCTGAATATTTATGATGGAATATTCAAGCCAGTGAAAGTATGGAAATAGTTACAGTTCAGTAATATTTTTCACGACTCCGATATAATTGTATTTTTTTTATTGTCCCACACCGGAATTGCACAAAGAACACATGCTTTATACATGAATATTGCACATGGCCACAACATGACATCTCATAGATATCGCAAACCTTTTGGTTGCTTTGAATTTGTATAATTTAGTTAATAGTAATATCTGCATTTTGTTAGAATCAACCCGAAACTTGACACCCATACACGGATCACAGGTTCCAAAAGTGTGGACGGTAGTGGCTTATCCAGGCGAATACCGATATCCTACCACCAGTTTTAGTTAGAAAATAACGAATACTAACTGACAGTCACCCCCTCACACCTGCCTCGCAACTCCTGTAAGCCAGGATCAACAGCACGCATTTTATTGACCAAGCATCGAAGCTCAGCATGCGGGAATGTCTAACTAGTCTTTAACCGGCAACGAAATTTATCAAACAATAAAATTAATAGGAGTTGGAAAAAAATACCAATTGGTTCACAATCTGTCACTATATCCGATTAAAGAAATATCGATCGGAAAGAGTGGTCAAACACAGGCGCGTGTCGCGAAGCCCACAGCTGGGATTATCCGCACTCCTTACTAAACCGCACTTAGCGTTAACAGCTTTTGAATTCTTTCAAGGAGGATGTCTTATTTTTTCTAGAAAACCGTTTTGTTAAGGTTTCGCGGATAAACCTTTATAAATTCTGTTTGCCCGTGTGATGTTACAGCTGATGCTTTTTATATTGTTGCCGCGTTTGAATAAAACATATAGCTCCAAAAATACATGTGTTTTTCGTTTCCTCTTTTATTATAGCCTTATATTTTTATGTGGGTACTACGGATTGTTCCCAGTATAAAAAAAAACTACGTTTTGAGTGTTTTTCAATTAATAACGAGTTTTGTTTTGCTCGAACCCAATGATTTCCAGTAGGAAATGATGTCATTCAGTATAATCAAAAGCCAATATTTTAAACACAATAATATAAAACATCAGGCTGTACTACCTAGAGGGAACTCTGAGCTAAAATCAGTAAAATAACCAAGCTGTCATTGAAAGCTGTATTTAAAGTATGACTTTTGGCACAAAATATATAAAATAAAATATAAAATTGAAGACTTCTGCAAGGTACTGATGCGCCGTTCATTTAGCGTGATACGAGTAATGTCTGCAAAATAAATACTTGGCGAGATTCTCGCGAGAAAGGTATTGAAGAAAAATTCCAACTATTTTTGCAAGTCGTAACGATTTAGTGTAACTGCATAGTTTTGTTTACGAAAATTAATATTATGTTTTTGGGCGTGATCTCTGTCTCGCCCTTTTACCCTTTTGGGAATTATCTAAAGGACTCTCTTATAAATCGGTCAGATGTAGGGCAATTTTAGTCGCATTTTCTTTAGACGTTATTAATAGAACTGAAATATAAAAACATTAAAATGTTTTTACAATATCTCATCGATATCTTTAGCCCCAATGCTATTCTTAGGCTGGCAAATCCACTCCATGTGTCCATGTTTCAGTTAATAAAATGTCGAATAAATTTAAAATGAAGTAGTACCCGAAATTGTAATGAGCTCGTCCTCTATCACATTTTAAGACTGAAATAAGCTTAATGTGGGTGCCACTAAAGACACTTCGGCCCACTCATTCTGATAAATAATAAGTTTCTAGAAGTGTTAGAGCCACACGCTTGTCAGTCATGACTCAGCATGAATGGGCAGACTCGTCCGGGGTATACCACTATCATACAGAAAATCGACGTGAAACGACAGCTTTGCCGTCGCGTTTTGTTCCGTGAGTGAGATTGCTGGATGCCCAATACCCTATTCCTCTTCCCAGCCTTTTTGCTCCCCGCTCCCGTCCCGATTAGATGCGCTAGCAACACATCCATGATCCAAACGCTGTGGATGTTCATGGCTAGCAGTGATAACTTACCATCAGGTGACCTGATAGCTGACGTGTCGGAACTATTTAAAAAAATCTGAATGGAAGTGCCGCTAATGACACTTCGGTCCACACATTCTATTACAATAATAGATGTAGTAATAGTTCTGTGTCGGGTCAAATCAAACAATGATCGTTGAGATGTTCTTCAATATAATATATTACAGTCTTAATTCGTCTTTACGTTTTCGAAGTTCTCGTCGTCCATCGTTTCCGAAACTGTTCTCTACTATTCCGTCCTTTCCCTTAACATCACACTTAACATCTTAATCATTCATCGTCTTACTCTCTTACTCTTTAGTACTTCCATTCGTTATCTCTTTCACATAAACTACGCTCCATATCAGTCGTTCGTCTAACGTGTCATTCTACTCATCTTTCATCATAACATTTAAATCCTACATAGATATATTCCAGACCATTACATTACGTCTAAATCCAGATCTTAAAACTATATAGATAAAGAGGCAAACATACATAATATACAATTCAAAATTTCAAACGTGTATACCTAACTCAATCCCTTGAAGCTTATTTCTGTACTGTTTGGATGTGGAGTGGCCAAAATTTTGAAGTGGTTCAGATCGGAGCACAGATAGGTCTGATTTCAGACAGCGTTAAACTACCCACATTAAGCCTGATATCCCGTACGATGTAATAGGAGGTATCGAAATTTAATTAAAGCCAATTACAGGGTTGGTATTTAAGCCGGAAAATAGTTTTGATGTTGCACGGCAGATCGGTATTTTGAGTGGTTTATAATTGAGATTGTTGTGTGGTTTAGTTGTGTTTGAAAAACCTATCAAATTTTCATTTGAAGTCACTTTAAACAAAAACAAATTATGCATGTGTCGTTAGACAATTTGACGATGAAGGCAAAAACCCTGAGTAAACCGGCTAACCACAGAAATATTTATCAGAATTTCTATCGTATGTAAAGTCCGCTAACTTGCAACAGGACAGCTTGATAGACTATAGAACCTATTATTCCTATTAAAACAACTGTCAATTATATAGGAGATTTGTGATCAATAAGTAGCGTATATCGGCAGATGTATTAAGGGTATAGACTCAACCTCTAATACATCTTACATACATACAAAGATAGACTCACACCTTTTTACATATTAAAATACTCTATAGGTAATCTTATTACGAATCCACTAATAAATATCAATTTACAAATAAACATATTACCGCGGCACCTCATAATATTACAAAGAGACGCTGTTGAAACATCAATAAGCTCTTTTTCATACGGGGACAGGAATAAAATCTGTCTTGACGTAATAAATTTCACGCACTCCCGTATTTCGTTGAAAAGGCAAAATTGGGCACAGATAGAGCACGTTCGGATGAAAAACCGAATTTTATTATTATAATCAAGAACATTTTTTCATATTCAACGTGCAGGAAAAATATATTCTTAACGTTACGTTCTGTTGTATAATAAAACAACACTTCGCCTAATAGTAAATATAGCCTAGGCCAGATAAAATATATAATGTCAGATATATATCTGGACAGTCGAAACAATCATGCTGGCTTGCTGGTAACCGGAAGAAAACTTCCGGAACGTGACGCATTAGCGTGAGTCACTTTGGATTTCAAAACTTTATCTTAATATACACAACCATTCTACCGCGAAACTACATAATACTATGTAGCATCAAGTTTTAGTTCATAATTTCATAATAAAATTCCAAGGTGGTGTCAGTCTTTTTGGGAAAATGTCCAATCGCGGGAAAACTTTTTTGAACGAATTTCCGTTTTACGTGAGGTGGAAATTATACCCGGGAACACAAATTAATATAGATAAATAATACGTCACTCAAGGAAACAAAGGATGTTGTAAATATATAATTTTATTTTAAACTAACTGTTCGTATCTATTTTTTTTTCGTGAACAATATGAGACTGAAATTAGGTGTTCTCTACAACTGATACAATATTGAGTACATCGGCTAAAGTACTTAAATAAATCAACAAAAATTAAAAAGTAAACACTGCCGATCCTTCATAATTAACTGGTTTGAGAAAATTAAGCCTTAAATGATTTATATTATTTTTACACTAATTCTTGTTTTACTGTTACTTTAAATGAGAAATATTTATTGAAGTACTATTGATTTTTACAGCCTCGTAAAAAAAACATTCGAAGAACGAATATTCTGTTTCTGCCAATTTTTCCGCGCAATAAAAAACAACGGTATCAAAAACTGCTTTGAAATATAATAGACGAATGATACATAATAAACTCTAAAATAGTACCAAAAATATCTTTATAGCCATAAAACACAACTGAAGATATAATAAAATTTAATAACTCGTATATTTTAATTGTACTGTCGACAACACGAGCTCGTGGATACGGGCGACGGTCGAACAGATGTCAACAAACATAATAAACTTGAGAGATAGATGCTCTTTGACATCGAAAATAAAACACTCGACAACATCAAAGAAACTACGAAATTAAAAATATCCGCAATATATTACAAAGAATTTTAAATGTATATTATTTTTTATAGAATAACAAGATTCGTTTTTGTACACAAACAACTAATTAAAAACCTTTAGATCATATTAAATTGATTTAGAAATTTACTTTGCGAGTACGTCAATATTAATTTGTAACAATTACATCATGTTATTATATTACATATAGACAGCCTCCGTGGCGCAGTTGGTTAGACGCCGCCTGTGAAACGAAAGGCGGCGGGTTCGATCCCCGCACCGAAACAAATGTTTGTGAGAACCACAAGTATTTGTTTCGGGTCTGGGTGTTTGTGAGACCGAAAACTCTCTTGTAGTTCCTGATACCCACGACACAAGACTCGATCTTAGTTTGTGGTCAGGACTATGTATGTGACTGTTGGTGTATTTATTTATTTATTATTTATGATAATATTTACTTGTATCATCTAGATTCTAGATCGATTTTCTTGTGTTTTAAGACCAACAATATATGTGTGGCACTATATACGTTCTACGTATTATTTAGATGTGTTTTAAGCCATCAACTACATTAGCCTTTTAAGAGATAGTGGACATTTAAAACCTAATGTCAATATTTTTTTGTGAATAAATAAATGTACTTTATTCAAGAATTTTTGGAACAGTTTAAACCATCATATTAGAAACAAAAAACACGGCTTAGGCAACACTCATGAAGAATGCCGAACACACATGCAAATGCATGTAAGTGTCATGGCATACATACATATACAAGGGCCTTCCCGGTCCCATTACACCGTAAACCCAAAACAAATATATGTTGATCACACAAATATTTATCTAGGGCGAATGTTCCATTCCACGGACATTTTACAACTTTTTCTCACTATACCAAACTGTCAAAATAATCCAAGTAAAAACTATAAGAAAATTTAACTACATTCTGGATTTAATCTCACAATCTACCAAAGGTAAATCTACGAAAGATTGAGATAAACTAAATTCATACCTTGTACAATAATTAGTAAGAAAAATAAACAACAAGTCAAAACAATCACAAGAGAAAAATTTAAAATTTGCCGTTCCGCGCTCAAGAGAGAATTATCGGAAATTCTAATCTATAGTATTTACTTTCGATAAATGAAAGAAAGGATAATATTACATCAGAATTCTACGATAAAATGACTAAAATAAATAACAAGATCAATGTATTTCCCGTTCCACGCCCATATCCCCAATGTTCTAAATAACAATCAAATACAAAAACCGCTTTTATCCTAAAAACATACTCTAATCTCGGAACGTTGATTGAAATTATCCGCATAAAACAAACCGGGCCCGCAAAAACGAAACCAAACAAAGTAAACCTTATTATTGCGAAACAAACGTAAATCTCGACGAATCAAAATTAATTCCCAAATTGAATTTACCTCATAACACGACTCGTACGAAATAATTACTTTTAAACAAATTCTCACGTTACAAATTTACGGATCACAAATTTTAGCACTACAAATTTAAACTATACAAATTTACTCACCCGCGCCAACCCTACTGAACAGGCATGATGCACAGTTTTAGACACTAATCTTCACTTAGTCTAGACTTCATCGCGTACGGAACCCGGGTTGAGAGAGCGCGCGACCGGCCCCCACCGAGTAAGCCTATCGACTGTCAAACGAAGCAGGCTTCGCGAGGAGCCAGCATGGTCTGCCGCTGCAGTTGGCACTGCGCATGCGCGGTGGACACAACTCCTGTTCACCACAAAACACAGTTGCAACGATACCCCCGCTAATGCAAACCCAACTTTAATATAATGGAGTACGGTTGGAATTAGAGTGGGAGGTTGAGGTGTGGACGCATGACGCGCACCGTTTAAAGAAAGTTCACAACCACATGTCGGGAGATGAACTCGCTCGCTGGAAGTTGGTTTAATGAATGAATATGGTGTAAATGTCGCTTCTTTTGTGCTTCGCGACGGATGCGCGATGTTTGCGCTGAATTTTGTTTCGAGTAAGGTTTTGCTTCTTAATGCTGTTTAAGTTATAAAACAGTCTTTGTTCTGAGTTTGTATGAGTAATGTCTAGTAAGTTTGTAAGGTCTTTTTAGATTTTACTGTTTGTATTATAATGGTGTATTTCTAGGATTT
This sequence comes from Deilephila porcellus, assembly GCA_905220455.2. NCBI lineage: Eukaryota > Metazoa > Arthropoda > Insecta > Lepidoptera > Sphingidae > Deilephila > Deilephila porcellus. Next base: position 14,396,239 of record LR999977.1, on the reverse strand, counting down.
TTAAATGCACTCGCGGTAATGAATACTTTTCATGGTATGATTTTAATGAGATTACTTGTCGTGTACAAAAATATTTTATTGCGCTAAATGAGGTATTTATTTTAATTATTATGAATGGTAATTTACTTTTTATTTTCCTAATAAGATAAACATTTTTATTTCTAAAATTATAATTATATTCGCGTCCGTTTTACAAAGGTTTTTCCTTAAATTATAAATTGTAATGGACCCTTGAGACTTATTACATATGTAAGTAAAAATGATTTTATACATATCCGTCAACTCCGCTTCATAGTATGAATACTTTATTCAACGTCTTAGTTAAACAAATAACCCAATTTATCTTACGTAGCGTGTGCTACGATAGTTCGCTACAGAACCGCTACGCTCATATTTCGTAGACGTCTACGAGTTGCGGCTACAAGTTCGTTCTACATACATATTATTTTCTGTGTTCATTTAACTTCGTATGTTTTACTAAAGTAAATTTCAACTTTACGAAATTCAAATTTTGGTAAAGAAATAACCGGCACAAAGATTTAGTAATACAAATTACAAAGCTCGTTGAAAACCAAAACAAAATTATATCAAAACTGATATTTAAAGTACGCCAATCGACACTAAACCAGCTTGGTGTACTATATGGCATAACTCCTGTCGATTGTAAAAGAGGCCCGTGCTCTGCACTGGGGCTTATGTGGGCTGATGCAAATATAGATAATATGCCGGCAAAGTAATTACAACCGACAACGATAGTCACCCATGACCTACGCCGAACTTAACACGAAGCAGTAATTTGTCGAGCTAATATAAAAAAAGCTCAGGCCATTACTGTGGAAATGGAGGGGAAAATAGAAAAACGCGTGAGTACATGATTGTGTCGGAGCGCTGATTAAGATTTCCTGCCCCTTCGTCGGGGGAGTTTTATGCGTTTGGGAATTGTTTTAGGTGACCGCGAGGGTGATAACGGTCACTGTACATACTTATAGATATAGTATAAAATGATAGCTGGATAGATATCTTTACTTCCATCTTATATCACCCTCGTAAGTGTTAACATTGTTATGTACAAAAAAATACTGGTATTTTTAATTCGTCTAGTATTTCGTCTGAATCTTAACAAAAATATTACATTATTATATTAGACTAGTTGTTTTTACATCAGAATCTTTAAAGATTGTTTAAAATTAATAGAGGCCAATAAAAAAATATGTATATATCTATATCAGCCCATATGCGTCCCACTGCAGGGCACGGGCCTACTCTACAATCGATAGAATCGATTGAGAGTGGTTAGGCCATATAGTCCACCACGCTGGTCTAGTGCGGGTTGGCGGACTTACATAACGTAGAAATTCTTTTTCAAAATCGCTACAGTATGCAGGTTTCCTCACGATGTTTTCCTTCACCGTTAAAGTGCGTGGTGATTGACTATCAATACGCACATAACTCCGAAAAGTCAGAGGTGTGCCCTGGGATTTGTACCCGCGACCACCGTGAACATGTAGGGAGCCGCGTCTGGTCCGTTACCAACAGGCCACCACGCACTTAAAATAAATATAATAAAAAATAGTAGGCTTAATTATTGTCATATTGATTTCGAATATTTTTATATCACGTGCATCTAAATTGGCCCTTAGGAGATCCCTAAAACAAAAACACAAATATCTATAACTATGAAAACATATTAATAATAAGTATCATTTTTATAAATCGAACAATCCCCCCGGAATCAAAGAAGAGAATATTGCTCAGAAAAATCAACACTTAACATCCCCTATTTCCAACCCTCACCTGCGTTACCCGATAGTATCTTTGTACAAATTCACACCCCGTATCGCTTCACCCCTAATCAGACGAGTTAGTGATGTATGGACCCCTCACGCACCCCATTACATTGCACCCCGGAGTCACCACGTATTTAACCTACGGGGGTGTGATTTTATAGGGCATTATAATTTATTATCCAATTTAATATCTCGTTTATTTGTTTTATTGAAAGGCTGATTTTTTATTATTATTTTATTTTTGTTTTTATTTTATTATGATAAACGTAGTTATAAGCGTCAAAGTCTTGTGTAAACAACTAAAAAAATATATAATATATTTCTAGTTATACCTTTGTCAATAATAGCAAGCCGACATGACTTTGTCGAATGACGAGGATTCATTCGCAGTCGCAATCCGATTCCCTTTACAAACAACATTGCAATTAGTATCATTCATTGCCAAGACTGCCAAAACGATATAAAAACAAAAAATAGGATATTTTTTAGGGTTTTTTTAAAGGGAACCTACTCCCCAGTTCTAGGCAATGAAATGTCTAACATATTGCACGTGGGTGACATAGGTCCTACCTCAACATTATATTCCAGAAACAATGAACAATGTACACCTACTCCCAAACTTTGTAGCAGGATTTGCTTGGGACCCAGTCCGATCTTAACATCCGCAAGCATGCCAGGCTGGAAGGCCAGTGACACCGACATATGCCTTTCAACCTCGTCTAGGGTACCAGAATATTTTAACAACATTCCTCTTTAAAAAAAGTCTAGTGCCAAAATTTCAAACTATATCTGCTCACAAGCACGTTTAACACAATTTCAAAGGACGTTATAAATCCTTTTTTGCCCAAACCTCACTATATTATTCAAGTAGAGAGAATTTATCTATACGGCGCGTATGAAACGGCCCGTATAAAATATTAAAGCTACAGTGCTCGTGGTGTATCTTAGCATTGAGCGGGGACCCGGCGGGACGCTCCAGCCACTATTCATATGCATTTCGTTTTAAATAATAAATCATGATTTATAATGCCGTCTGCGCGGATGGGCGATTAAATTGTCGCCGCGTGTGTGAATTGGCTCCATTACGAGATTTTTCTGCTGTATTGCCAAATAAAAATATTTATTTTTATACGTGTTCTTGCTCTTTGCTCGATATAGGTTTTTTTTGATACAATAATCTCAACGGAAAACCTTACCTAAATAAAAACCCTTACTCTTACAGCTCATAGCCGTCGTATAGTACTACTAGATAAAGAGATGGTATCATTCCCCAATAAATTAAATCTATGCACAAACAGCGTTAAAAGATTTGAATTTAACCCATCCATTTCCCACGCCATCGATTTCAAAAACCAATTTTAATAATATGCGTGTAATTAAGTTAAATATTTATTACATACATCAGTGAGTTCAATTTATTAAATCTACGGCGCATTTAACCCATTTGTACTAGCGCCATCTCTCGGTTAAGGGGGAATTTAATCCTAACCTCCAAATTGTCACTGGCCCGAAAAATGTACATTAGACATCATCAAAATGTAAAAGTCGAACTGTTCCTTATATATAAATTATGAATTGGTCTGTCTGTGTAGAATAAAAATATTTTTATACTGAAATTTACCATTTCACTTAACTTTTCATTGGTATCCAAATATAATAGGATAATGAAATAGCAAGAGTTTTTTTTTAATTTGACAGTTGAAACAAAAGTATTGCCCTACTCAATCATTCCTTTTTATATTTATGGCTCTGCTGCTCTATCGCAGATCCGACAACTCAGACGAAGTTGTCAAGTAGTGAAAAACACGGATAATTTATGTAAAAAAAGTGTTTAAATATCAAGATTAGAAACGAAACAAAAAACCGTACCTACTCAATTAGTCTTAAAAATATTGAGATATTTAAGCATGTTGGAGAAAGTATCAAAAAAGCATTCAGTAACATTTATCCAGTTCCTAAAAAGTCGATAAAATGGTGCCAAATGCTACGCGGATCATTTCTCGCCAATCACTACTATCTTTGGACAGCAATTCTATTACCACCAGTATATTAAAATATAAAAATAAAATCAAACAAACCCACGGACCAAGCCTACTCAAAATCGTGACGCCATCTTTGTACCCATCGGATTCTTTAATTATAAAATGCAAATTCGCCGAGATCCAGCGGCAATCAATGCCTCCCGTAGGACTTTTATGGGGTGGAAAGTTGATAGGACCACTAAAATCGTCTGAATAAACTGCACGATAAATTAGTTAAGGGAACGACTGTACGTGCACGAAATAAAGAATACGGATGTAAGGTTTTTCGGCGTCCGAATCGCAGGGATTTGATTGCAAGTTCCGTTTCTATTCACTGTCGGAATAGTTTTTAGGCTTCAGGCTATTGCTGTGTAAATGAATTTGAGTGTAAAAAGTCGGGTGAATATTGTGGGTTCTTTGTAACTCGATGTATCTGGATGATGAATGTACCCGCACCGAGACATGTTGGTAGTACTTTCGAATTTGAGTGCGATGAAGAAAACGACTTTATTTTGTCCACTGTTTAATATTGCTCGTCTTTGTAATTATACATATATTATTTATAGCCGTAAATGGCGAGGCGAGCATGCCATTCGCTTGATGGCAAGCGTTACGACCGCTCATGGACTGTAGCAAAACCAAACAACACCATGAATTACAAATCAATACTTAGCATTCCACTGCGCTCGCCATCCTGTGACATAAGATGTTAAGTCTCATCAAGTCCAGTGGCTAATCTGGCTACAATGTCCTTCAAACCGAAATGTCTGTGCATCACACAAATATTTGTTTCGGTGCGGGGATCGAACCGGCGGCCTCGCGTTTCATAACCGGCGAGTAAGTCAAGTAAGTGCCAATATAATTAAAATGCCATATGCAATTAATATGTAACATTACATTGATAATCCTTGTTCGGCGACATCATTATGAGCGCCGCGTACGAGCACAAGTTGAAACTCGCGAACACCGACACAGATGACGCTTTAATAAAACCGAATCAATGTTCGCTCAGCGCTTTGCAGCATTAAGTTGTGAATGCATTGTGTTTAAGTTGATATTTCTAAATATATTTATATTGATATATTTAAGTTGATATTTCTAATAATTTCTATGGTATGCAAAGTCCGACAACACGCACTAAGCCAGCGTAGTGGACTATATGGTCTTCGTACTCTCGATAGTAGAGGAGGCTAGTGCCTTGGATTGAGATGTATATGAGCTGATACAGCAGTACATATTTATATGACATATGTGTATAATTTGCTGTAAAAATAAAGCGTTGTGTTCAATTTTAGCATTGTACTCAATAATTGTGTTATCGAAAAATACCAAGTTTCTATCCAAACATTCTACATTTTCAACAATAACTATAGCACATTTGACAAGTATATTATTTATTTTTCAAGTTTAAGAGTGTTCGGTGCAAAATAATTTTTATTTAGATTGGGGATTTCTTCTTTTTCTTCAGTCCCCAATAAGAATACTGCTGACCATAGGCCGCCCTCCAAGAGTTGCATATCTACCTGAAAGCTGCCTACTTCTGACAATTTACTGATTCAACTGGCCTATGTAAATTAAACCCCATAGACTATATAGTTATGCCTTTATTCCTTGCTCTGGCATAATACGAAATTGTGGACTACCTACATATACGAATTTTTCAAGAAAAAAAATTTCGACACATAAATTCCCACTCTCCATTTAGTAGCTCCTAGTACAGAAACTAAATCCTTTATACGAAGATTTCATCAGTTCTAGACAAACGAGTCGTCATCAATTTGAAACATTAAATCCAGCGGATACGTATATTTCTGCATGTAAGTGGGAGCGGTGAAGTTGAGCGTTCATACGAATCATTTACATAATCCTAATGTAGAAAAGTTGCTTAAACTGTTTTTTGGGGACTCAATGCTGAGAATAAAGGGATACAAATATTAATATATTTGACAGCCTCTGTACATATTTTTTTATTTTTTTATTAAATACATAAAGATACAGGACAAAAATGCATATAGTACTACGAAACCGGATTTCGGTTTGACCGTAGAGGTGGTGAGTCTCATTTTACAAAATAAATGTAAATAATATTGGAATAAGACAAAAACAAAATATCACTTCTAAACATTAAAATTTAAACAAATAAAAATAGTCTTCTAAAAATTTATATGAAATAAGAAGCCACGGATCAATCTCGATGACCAAAGAAATGTTACACGCAGACGAATATTTGTTTGTCCGAATGTTGAGGCCGAAAAAATATTTCTAGTTTCCAATGCTTACACTAGATGACCTATCTTATTGTAGGATCAGAATTACGTATGTGTATGATCCGTGTGTGTTTTTATATTATTATTAGTAGTAATCATTAACAACCGAAGTGAAATCTTTTCAGCGACATTCAAATGTCATATTAACAATGTTTCGTGATTTTGTCATATTAATACCAGACATGGAATACAGTTTTCAAACCTTTCTTACTTCTTTACATAATGAAACTCTAATATTTTTTATAATTAATAAAATAACCATAAAATTCCGAACAAACAGTTCTAAAACAAAAACAATCCACGCCAACGGTGGAACAGATTTCGCAAGCTTGCGTGTGCGGGTGAAAATGCCACTTCACCGTGCTAATGCATGCGCTTCTATAATCTATAACTATGTACACGCTGTACTACGGGTTTTAGAACTAGAAAAATTTTGCGTCCATAAAATATTGATGTTGGATTTGTTTATTTATTAGCAGCCCGGAGTCAGGAATTTGTGACCGATATGGCGATAGGCTCGCCCCCTATCACATCGTGGGACGAAAAATACAAGGCGTAACTTGGGTGTCGTGGTTACACCTCTGCTTAGCCCATCTAGGAAAAAGGCGTGAGGTTTATGTATGTAAAAATGTGTTTTATACCATACATCATCGATAAGGAAAAAACATCGTGACCACGCCTACTCTACCAAGAGGGAAACGACGAAGAAGAGAAGAGAGATAATGGAATGGATGGGTTAAGAGTGAGAGTTAGAGACAGTGATTGGGTAGATCGCAACAACACAGGATATTAGTCAATATTCTATGAAACATCAGAAAGGAGCACTGACAGAGTTATAATCAAAATTGGCTTTAAAATAAACTCTACTACTTCAAAATATATATTTGAATTGTGTCTCCAAAATACAGACAGTAAAAATTACATTATTCTATTTTGTCTGCCCTCGTTGAACAAATTTTCCGTGGAAAATACACGAAACACAACTAAAAAAGCATACGTTCAAAAATATATTAATAAAAATAAAATCAACCAACGAAACCAAGCAAAAGAACCGAAGCCTCAAAGAGACAATCGAAAACTAGTAGTAAAGCACATGACTCGCCACTTCGAGCGCAAATATTTACCCATACCTGACCACGGGGCCACCTCGTTACCAGTTATAATAACCGACATTATCTGCATACCCTTCGGTTAGTGGTCGGCAAACAGCGCCGCGTCATTGCACTGATATTCGCTTTCCGATGCACTTTTATTAATTTGCTGGTGGTTTTAAATGATTTTTATCTATGTTAAGCTTGGCTTTGCTACATTATTGTAAAAGGCTTGGTATTTTTTCAGTTGACCCACGTTTGTTGATTCATCAATTTAGGATGTCAGCAGTAAAATTGCCGGAATTCTAAAAGATGTTAGGATAATAATAGATGTAATTATCTGCCCAAATAGCGAATCCTGTATGCAATGGTGAAAAATATTCTAAATATATCCGGTTTCACACAAGCCGTTCCAATTGTTTCGACCGGCTAGAGTTGACCATCTCTCACTGATACTCTATCGAGATTACACAGCATTAAGCATCAGATGCATTGATTTTGTTGCCCAAGTATATGTCCAAGTATAAGTAATTTCAAGCTTAAAAAAACGGCGGCGTAAACATTACTGTATCAGCCCATATACGTCCCACTGCTGGCCACGGGCCTACTCTTCAATCGAGAGAATCGATTGAGAGTGGTTAGGCCATATAGTCCACCATGCTGGCCTAGTGCAGGTTGGCGGACTTACATACCGTAGAAATTCTTTAATATCGCTACGGTATGCAGGTTTCCTCACGATGTTTCCCTTCACCGTTAAAGTGCGTAGTGATTGACTATCGAAAACATTACCCAAATAATAAACCCGTATAAAATCACTGTTTAAATTTTAATAGACATTTGTAAAATACCGAGAAGCTGGGAGTTAACTGACCGGAACAGGCGATCGGTTCGGATCGTAAGATTGATGAGCTGCGGGTGCTCAGATATACCAAAAAGTATAAAACCATTTCCGTCGACTTTGATCCGACTTCAACTAACGACATTAGTATTTTGACTGATTCCTGCTCTTCAAAAGTCATTTCTTGTAAATTCGTAAATTAATGATACATTATTATACCCGTATATTTATGGCATAAAAATGTCTTTCAAACCGGAACACAACAGTGCATTTACACAGCTATTTGGCTGGAGAAATAGACTTTGCGGTGGTACCTGATACCTACCCAGGCAGCCTCTCATATATGAGAGACCTACTACTAGTCTATTTTTGAAAATTCATGTACTTCGCATTGCAAAAACATGTTATTCAATCACATCAAATAAATAATTACTTCACTCGAATTCCACGTACTAAATATTCTTTCCACGAACCAATTTAATTTTTCTCATTCATACTTCGCAACACTGCACCGGTCCGACACACAAAGCGAAATGTGGGTGTCTTGGTATCACCTCTACTCCTTCTGAGAAAAAGGCGTTAGTCCATGTATACATGTTTATTGTTTACATACACAACATAACATCACATAAAATACCTTTCAGAAAATATTCAACATTTATATTAAATTAAAATAGATAAAATCCAGCACACACGAAAGTCATTTTAAGCTATTTAAAATAGCTGGAAATAGCTGAAATTTCAGCTGGGAGGATAAAGAAATTCATGGCGTTAGCTGGAAATGTGATTCCAGTGTCGTTTGTCATCTGCGCGATAAATCACGCTCATGATGGCGAAATATCACCTGTCGGACTGCCCATTGCACTGGCGCTGCGAATATTATACATACTTTTATATCACTTTTAGATGAGCGGATAAATTTCATATATTTGAATGTTAGTGAGAGATAGTTTAAACAAAGCAGGAGTAGATCGCTGGAATACAATTGACTTTTTTGTAGTTGTGTGTTTTAGTATATTATTTTGAGGTGGCGTGAAAGAAGTAACCGCCAGTCAAGGGATTGTTCCATAAAAAATGACTCACGATTATCTAACTTGGAATTCATCCCACGCTCAAAATATACATACATACATAAACTCACGCCTTTCTCCCCGAATGGGTAGGCAGAGGCGCCACAAGGAAACCCACATTTCGCCTTGTATGTTCCGTCCCACGATGTGATAGGTGGCGAGCCTATCGCCATATCGGGCACAAATTCCTGACTCCGGACTGATAATGAATAGAAAAATCCAATATCACTTTGCCCGACCCGGGACTCGAACCCGAGACCTCAGCTTTGTTACCGTACCGTAATACAACTACGCTACCGATATATTGAGTATTTGTCTTAAGTCCTAAAATATAAGGATATTTTCTATCGTACAGCACCCACACTTGAAATATACATATGCATCAAACCAAAATATGTCTCGTTGTGAAATTATATATCTGTACTTTTTTAAAACAAGCTTCTCACTGAATACAGTACATAATATAAACTCTTCTCTTTACGTCATATTTCTCAGTATTGAGGGTCATGACCTCCCCTCTGTATCACTTTCTGTCATACGACCTTTCTCCATTTGGTTCTGTCCCCTGCGGTGTGAAGGGCGCTGTAAATTGTAAACTCGAGAGTTCTGCAAATCTAGTCAGACCAACGTGTTGGGTCTACTTTGCCAAATAATTTATGATACACACTATCTATATCATTTTTTATACATCCAATTTAACTTTTAAAAATGCAAAAAGAACTACCCAATCAAAATAAAGCATGCTCGACTCCCCAAGGCACCGTGCGTTCACATACAATGAATTTTAAACTGGTCGAAGCGATGATAAAATCTGTAATATCGTCCGTGCGCATAGATTATACAATTTTTATGCCGGCCTCACTCGTTAGCCCGGGGTTGGATCCAATACGTGTGGATGTAAAAGTAATATTGGTTACAATGTTGGCGAAGTTGGCTACTGGATCATTCTTCATGTTGGTCTATACAGGGTATATCAAGACCGCGACCGAAAACGAAGCCAGGTGGTAGTATTAGTGACTTCAGACACAATGCAAGTAAAAATTTCGCAAAACAAATCGACAACTTTTTTTTCAAATTTTTTACTTATCGTCGTATTTGGGTGATATTTACATAGTTTTCCTAAAATAATGATGTACACCTCTTTGTTTTTAAACACGCAATGGTACGTAAGGGTTTAAATTAGTATTTTCGCAAAAACTAGGTATTTACCACCCAAACACGATGATTTTTAAAAAAATCTAAAAAAATATCTGTAACTATTGTGGCGAAATTTTTATTTGCATTGTGTTTGTTACCACTAAAACTATCACCTGGCTTCGTTTTCGTTCGCAGTCTTGATATACCCGGTATTATATTTGAATGGTGTATCATAACGCATTATCATAATTTGTCTATAATACACTTGATAGAGGGTGCTTTACAATCTTAGAAGAGTATTTCGCTATTCTGACACGACCTAGTGATTTCAATGGGCCTAATGGCAACTGCAATTCAGTCAAAACAGAATGTATATTGACAAAAGATGTATAATGTATATATCTTGCATATCACGACTATCCTGATCTAGATGAAACCGGATATACACAGGCAGAACAAGAAACACGACATACTTGTATGTCATTAAGAAGAGTTTACCAATATCGTGTATTTAAGTCGCCACCCAGACTAACACAGATATTCCACCACAAGTAGATCACAAACTTTCCCTCCAGTTTGTATTGTATTGCATTGTATTGTATCATACGTCCCACTGCAGGGTACGGGCCTATTCTACAATCAAGGGTACGATTGAGAGTGGTCAGGCCATATATTCCACCACGCTGGCCTAGTGCGGGTTGGCGGAATTTACATACCATAGAAATTCTTAAAAATTCCTTCAATTCGACTATTGTGAAAACAGTTGCTAATTTGTGAAACAAATGTTTGTGAGAACCACAAGTATTTGTTTCGGGTCTCGATGTTTGTGAGACCGAAAACTCTCTCGTAGTTCCTGATACCCACGACACAAGACTCGATCTTAGTGTGGGGTCAGGACTATGTATGTGACTGTTGGGTGTATTTATTTATTTCTTTGTTTGCTTATCTGTACTGTATCAACCCATATGCGTCCCACTGCAGGGCTCGGGTCTCTTCTACAATAGATAGTAAAATTGAGACAGCTTGGGCCACGCATTGCCCAAATAATGTTAGCCCAACGTTGGAGCCAGTATTTGGAACTGGTGACAACGTATTGGCGAGTTTAATCGCTTCAGGCTTAATGAAACGTGTTGTACCGGGCTGTTTGAATTTTTGATACAAAACTCGCCATGGAAAGCTTATATCGCTCCAAATTTAATTTTATATTCGAACGCCGGTATACGTGTATCAGAAAGGTTCTATTTAAATTAATTTAACAATAATTATACAAATTACTGTGAGTATTGTCAAAACGAAAAAGTGACAAAAATTTAAATGGTCAATTGGGTAATCAATCCAAGAAACTCTTATTTGATAGCATGCATCATACCACTGGGATCCAGATGTATAACAATTGTATGTAATTTATGCAACAAAAGTTCTAAATCTCGTAACATTGAACTAAAAATCACTTTAAGTATAAACCGTCAGTTTTGCCCAATTACCTGCCACGGCCAATAACAACCAATAAAGTAAAATAGAACAAAGGGCACTTTTAACGTGTATAATAAAATAACCAAAAAGCCTTCAGGAATTTTGTCAATTTAACAAATATTATTACTGTCTATAATGTCTCCGTACACTCAAATCCTTAGAAACAACTTACAGCCCAACTATTTTCCTTAAAAAAGAAGCCACGTTTATACGAAATAAACTTTACTAAAATTAAAATGTCAAAGAAATCAATTTATACGCCTACAACCTTTTGCAGTTTTCAAAGAATTGTTCGGCACCAATATTTCTTTAATATCACAATAACATCCGTGTCGGTCTGTCATACCCGACTATAAAACTGGAGTAAAACTGAAACAATATAGGGTTGTCCCGCGCTCGGCCATCTTTTTTACCATTCGAATCCATAAAATAAAATGAACTCTAAAATATTAATAGCCAGACGTGGAATACTCTTGGGGCGGGGATGGGTTGTTTATACGATACGATTGTGTCGTGTCGTTGTCGTGGCGTTATTATATTTTGTAATAATTTACAAAGAATAAAAATATACTCTTTGACTATATTAATTATTAACATTATCAGGTCCTAAAGATAGAATTCATTCATTTTTCCTTGTGCACTTTTTTTTTGTAGATTTATTTCATGTTTTCATTGATGAGCTGAGAACGGCGTTGCATGAAACCACAGTTGCGATAAATATAAAATATAACGTTTCTTTTTGTTATAACTTTAGAGTTGAATATTGTGTCTTTTTATAATATTATTTAATCCATAAATAATGTTTATAGTTTCACCTGGTGCAGATGAGTAAAAGTTCATCTGCATAGTTGAGACCGCCGATACGACCTTCATTCTAAAATAAATATGATAAAAATCTTTATTTTAAACCTAGATATGGACAATACATTCCTTTTTAATTTTTAATACGACCCTCCTAAAGCTCACTACACACCGAAGCCGTCGGACCAGCGACACGGCCCCCCGACACATACCGGCGGCCTACACGAAAAATATCATGTCGGCAACAAGCGCCCGCACTTGTTGCCTGCCGACTTGTTGGCGACGCAATGGATCTGCTCAGTTGCCCGGCCACACTCAACAACGTCATCAAAATGTTTCTCTGCGACGTTGTTGAGTGTCAACGAAAAACCCAGCAGAACGCTTGCGTTCAGTGATTTCTATATACGAATACTTATCTTCAACCATAATCAAAGGGCTAAATATGCTTTTACTAATTATAAGAATAGCGGAGGCGATATAGTCTACCACCCCTACCGTACATCATATTTATAATCCTGCAACGCAACTGCACATCCTCAAGTTTTATAGTCATTCAGAGGTGGCGTCGCCATAACACAAAATTCCATGCCTCGTGTATACCTTTAGCTATCCAACAGTTTAGAAAAATCGTGTACATAATATAGTATTTAAATAAATACTGTAAATATCGTATGGTATAAAAACCGTTGAGCCCGGCACAGACGCGCGGCCCGCTGCGTCGGGGATCTCCAGCCCAATTTGTATGAATGGTGCGCTGGCTAATGATTACGCAACACACGACTCCAAACGGACCGAGACCACGGACACACACGAACTCACACGAACACACACGGATATGCACGACCACGGACCGCGCGATAAGACACGCGTGCCCCTCAATATGTTTGTACCCGGCTAACGAGTGCTTTTGAATGAAATTAAAACTGAAACCTAACGAATCGGCTCGGAATATTCCAGGCTAGAGATGTTTCCATTGACAATATTCGGACTTTTCGGATATGCGAAATAATTTGTAAGGTTTGCATTCAACGGTTTTCGATGCTTTTCGAAAGGTTTATTTCTGGCAGGTATACAATAAAAAAATACACGTAGTCCAATAAATACTTGCGCGTGATTCACGTCAACAAAAGCTAAAACACGATTGCGGTTTTTAGAATAAAAATGTCGCAGTATTCGTCTGACGATTATAATAGTATTTATGTACGTATTCAATTAGATGTAAGATACAATTCAATCAATTTTTATCTATTTCTTGCTGTATCAAGAAATAAATAAAAATTTATTCTTGATATTATTGATGAAAATTGGTTCATGTAAACTTGAACCCCACGTGGACACGTATTGTAATAAGAATTTTATTATTCATGTTGCAGTAATCTTTGATATATTTTCACCACCCACCTTTTTTTTGTTGTTAGGGAGAAAATCAATGATCCTATACAATTTACATTATTTTCTATATTTTTTGACCCCAGTAATATAAGAATAATTATTGAATTGAATGGTATTTTGACTTTCACTTGTTGAGGCTTAGGCCCACATTGCAGACTTATATGTACTCGCGTAGCTTGCTATGGCTTGTACAAATTGTAATATAACCAATGTGTATCGTTATACCATCAATGAGCAAAAAAGCAAATTAGAAAATAAATTAATTAAAAAATAGTAATAATTAATTATAATAATTTTCTTTAAAGACAAAGGCGACATCTCTAGTGCCAAAGCGTTTAAAAACAAGGCGTTATATGAGTAAACATTGCGGGCTGGAGATAGCAATGTTTGGCGACAAACACTCGTCTGTTCGCGAGTCCTTTCCATATTACTTAATGCTTAGTAAACGGTAAACAGCTGATCTCTTGTATACTCTGCTAACATCATATTATTACTTGCAGTTTGTTTGAAAACATAAAGAAAACCGATGCTGAAAAAGCTGAGTGTTTTTCTGCCTCAGGTTAAATTGAAATTACAATTGAAATTACAATTGAAATTATAATTGAAATTACAATCGAAATTACAATTACAAAATTTAAAACCATTTCCAGAACAGAAGTCATCAATATTGACGGGTTAACAAGTAAAACTGAAATTCGCAGTTCATACCGCGGAGAAGAAAAACCAAATCTACTTATCGAACTCACGATTCACAGCCCAACCTATCACTAAGCCATGCCACATTATAGGTATCTTAAATAAGCCAATAACCAGTACAACTCAATACCAACCAATGAAACCAACGCGGACGCTATAAATCTACACAAAGTATCTTGAGGGAACATTACCGCGGGAGGAAACGCTAACAAGGCGCCTTTACTTACGTTGCAATTTATGCAAAAATATAAAGTGAGTTCCTGGGAACTGGCTACACCCCCCCCCCCTCCTCCCCCCGAGGCTCTCCCGCCCTCGCATTTAAACTTGCCAGCTGATATTTGATTATCTATTTTAAAACTTTGCCAGATAACGACCTGTACACACTGCGCTTTCGCCGCGTCAATTTGTCTTTTTAAAAATAAAGGTGTGTGCCCACTACGTTACTAACACATTGCTGTGGACGCTTCAGGCGTTTTTTTGGAAAGACTAGGAATGGAATAGCCTGTTAGAGCGTTCTATAGTAATTTCCTGTGTAAAGGAAATATATTGTTTTTGTTTTCAACTAATCATACAGCTTTAGTAGCTTATACATTTCCAATAAAAGAAGCCATATGAAATTAGTTCATTAATCAGTTCACACTACATCATATAAGTAGATATCTATAAAACCATTAAACATTAAACATGAGTTTAATATTTATCAGAATCACGGATGAAAACAGTTCCGAGTTATAATTTCAAAATTGTGATTAGTAATGCAATAATCCAAACTATTTCTATGAAACGTATCATATTTTATATTATGAATATTTTTAAGGTTATTACATACATAAACTCACATTAGAGTGGGATTAGTATTATGTATATGACTGTTGGGTGTTATTGATTTATTATTTATTTATAACATAAAGTGCACCTATCCGCATCAAACCATTTAAATCGACATCTATCAGCACCGGTACTAACGTTACCGCACATTAATGTTAGAAGCGCTGAAAATGCAAGCGAAAACGAATGAACTACTAGTTGGTATCAGTCTTTCACGATTCAATGCGTTTTGCAGAATAAAAACTGACGTGTAGTTGGAACAGTTCGCGACGACCCCATCACCCACGTTACCGCCGCACGCTTCACTGACTGACTAATGTTGGTAAAATAGAATTATTTTCAATAAATAATAATGATTTTCGTTCTTGATATTAAATGTAAAAGAAAGCTTCGTGTTAGTGTTTATTTACTTGTACATAATGTCTCATGGCCTAACCCATCTAAATCGTACTCACGATTGTAGAAAAGATGATTTATACATACGTATAATTTGTCATAGAAATCTTTTCTTTACTTTCATTTAGGCTGTGATTGTAGTTAATATCTGTCTCGATATAATATTTTTAATTTTCTCATAGGCCCAATATTTTATAAGTTGTTAAATACATAAAATGATTTTAATACTGTTTTTGCAACACTAATAAATTGACCAATTTGTTCTCGAGCCCCTTTCAAAAATATTTCATGGACTAAAGGTATGAACATACATTTCCTTCATTACATATTAAATTTAAGTATTTATAGACCACTAATAAAAATAGCTTGTTCCCTCTTATCCATCCTATGGTTGGTTGTCTGTAAGAGATCGCCTTGAGCGATAAGACCACCTTTAGAACGTTTTTTTTTTTTATCTTTCTACTGTGGAATTTTGTATATTACTGGTGTACAATAAAGTATTCGATCCTAGTGTGAACGAGCCACTATGCCTCGCTTCGGCTTGTGGAAAGGCTAAATGAGTTAGCCGGCGAAGTAAAATTAGACCCGCTCTTTGTAGACATCTTCCCGTCCTCACAATGGGTAATGTTTATTTTGAAAATTTCTAAGATTTTTCAAATTAGGTTAAAATAGTTTATTTTGTTTGCGGACCCGCAGCGGAGTTTTTGATTGCACGTGCTTGGAGGCAGCGACAAATCTTTACATTAACTTTAAAATGAACAATTGGAACTCCTAATTGTGGATTATTTCTCGCCGGTTAATTTATTTTGAGTTGAAATGCACATCGGCCATCACTTAAAACCTGGAGCATTGTCACTTTACCTGAGATCGCTGAAGTCTCAAATTTTGGTTTTTCTCTCTTTCTCTTTTCTTCCTTTTTTACATTTAATTGCATATGCTGCGAATACACTTATGATCATGTATAGCGGTTAGTTACACCTAGTATATTCGTTGTTCATGCTTCAGTATCACAAATTAGATGATTTTGTACAAGAATTCCAAAGCGTTTGAAGTCCAACAAACTGCTTTTAGCAAGCGTGGTAAACTAACGCCCAAATCATTGTTAATTGCGGAGGATGCCTCGGCAGTGGGGCGGAATTGGACTGATATTATTATTACTATTCATTTTAAAATCCCTATTTCACTTTACATACCATCTAAATTCTTACAAATCGCTATGGTATGCAGGTTACCTCACGATGTTACCTTCACGGTTACAGTGCATCTATCTATCTATCTATCTATATCAGCCCATATACGTCCCACTGCAGGGCACGGGCCTACTCTACAATCGAGAGAATCGATTGAGAATGGTTAGGCCATATAGTCCACCACGCTGGCCTAGTGCGGGTTGGCGCACTTACATACCGTAGAAACTCTTTTAAATCGCTACGGTATGCAGGTTTCCTCACGATGTTTTCCTTCACCGTTAAAGTGCATGGTGATTGATTATCAATATAACATGACTCTGATCAAGTCACAATATCATGAAAATCAAAGGTGTGCTCTGGGATTTGAACCTGACCACCGTGTACACGGGGGCGGCCCCGCCTGATCCGTTACCAACAGGCCACAACGCACTTTTGAAACCCGTCACGCACCTATAATAATATGCAAAACTGAAATAGAATTCACTCTCCGATGGCAAGGCTTAAGACCCAAGCCGGCAGTGGTTAGGATTTCTATGTAAGGAACTTCTGCACAATATTATTCACGATCTTTTACCTCTGATTTTTTACCCAAATGCCAATTTATTACCTTAGAAAGTATCGCTCGAGGTCCTTCGGTATTAAGACGATGACAGAAACGAAAATTGATGAAATAATTGTTAACTCCACATTCTATGTTTAACTAACCTCATCTATTATTATTTCTCCATAAAACCCTTAACACAACCCTTCAGCTATCCAAATACATCATAACAAAGTCACCGAAATGATCGATGTACCACGATGACCCCTCAAAAGTCTTCCGCCATTAGTGGATTGTTCCATCAGCTAATTGGACGAGCTCAGTTCCCACTCAAACCTCAAATTATTTTGAAACGTCCGCCAACACTACGAGTAGTTATCGCAATTTAATATAATAATTACATTGATTGATGAACAAGTTTTTGTGTTACGTTAAGGAATTGTTTGCGCGGCATCGATATTAATGTTACACTAGATAAGACATTCAGTACACAAAATGTGTCCCACCTACTTGCAGTGCATGCACCACACATGAATCAGTTTGCTTCGTGACAGTGACAGTGCAGTACGCCTTATCGCATACGTTTAAAAGTAATTTATTTTGATCTTCGCCGTCAAACCGAAAGCAAATCGTCTGAAGTTACAATATTTTAATAAAATACCGGTAAGTGATGTAATATTGCAGTGTGCTTTTAAAATACGGGGGCACTTTATTTCTATGACGTGTCTCGTCTATCGGTTGAATATAAGTCAATGTTGCGCGGGGTTATAGTTGCGATTTTGTTTTTCATTGACTGGTTTAGTAGGTGAAAGTGGAGAGTAAAGAAGGTGATTAAGAAGAAGATGATGAAGGTGAGTAGAAGGTCGATTCTATGGCAGATATCTCCGATAAATTGGGCTGAGATAAGAGAGACCCTATGAGAATGTTCTACTCTAAAAATTCACACAATTTAAGGCTACGGGAAGCGTAGTGTTAATACAACTTTTTTCAATAATAAATTACAGCAGCTTAAGGACAATAATATATAGAAAATATCATGCAAATACTTGTCAGGTCTTTACGAGGTCTTCAAAAGTTTATTTTCCCACTTAAACTGGAACGCCTTTGATTCACCATTAGCTGCAGATAGGTCTTTCCGAGTTAGATAATAGTGAAGTGCTGAATTCATAATTCAATTTTAGTACTTGACTTCCTTCTACACCATATCGTTTTCTAACAAGTGAGCGATAAACTAACTTAAAATAAACTAATGTAAAATAAAAATAATGTAAACTTATATTTCAATTAATATGGGTTTGTTAAAATTTCATTAACTATTCAAACGAGTATTATGGTTTAATAGTTTACATTGTAAATTAAGAAGAACAAAGGGCACCTCCCTTCCAGAAAATATACTAGTCTCGAAGGATATTTTACTCATAAATTTGATATGAGCTTTATCTATACTTTCTAGACCAATTTACTAAACCAACCGTATTGACATTTGCAAATTAAACATAAATGCAGACAATCCTCCGGTCAATAACCCTATTAATTTCAAGTATTTAATCCAATACATCAATATCTATGCACGCAGAATCCTGAATTACAAGATCATAATACAATGTAATTGCATTATAAATGCGGGCTCGTGTGAGCTCTAAGCCGCGCTGAACCAATCATAATTTCACAAATTACGTATTAACAGCTGAAGCTTTTAGTTGATAGAACAGTTTCTTACGATATTGAATATTTAAACACCGAACAATCAGATAGTCCTGACCCTGCACTAAAATACGGCTTTTCGGTGGGTATTAGAAATTACAAGAGACTTTTCAGCACTCTTGAAAGAAATACTTGTGAATCACACACATTTGTCACGGTGGGAGAATCGAATCCGCGACTTTTCGTTTCGCAGCCGGCGTATAAACATCAACATAATTACTAGCTTTTTGAAAGCTAAACCCATGAAAATAGGGAAAGTAAATAAATTTACAAAATCTGTTCTACAAATCACAGTAAAACATACTAAAATAAATCCGCAACACGCCATTGCAATCCTAAAAGTGCTCGGGATACAAAGATGCACAATGTACGTAGCAAAGATAGTCTCGCTCAATTTGGTTAAGTTTAATTTTATCAAGAGACGAGTTTAAAACAGGCGTTGCTTTGAATAAACAATTGTTGCCGGCGTTCCGGCCCGCTTGTACAGACGTTTTCTGTAATGCTTTTAGACCGAATGAGTACTTTACTACTACGAGTTCTCGAATCGTATTCGAGCTCGTTGAAATCTTTTGGTCTTGTGATGCGGAAATATAAATTATATTGGAAGTATAGAATACTGAAGAAGTATAGAAGTATAGACTGCCTCGGTGGCGTAGTTGTACTAGGGTACGATTACAAAGCTGAGGTTTCGGGTTCGAATCCCGGATCGGACATAGTGATATTTGATTGTTTATTCATTGTCGACCCGGAGTCAGGAATTTGTGCCCGTATGGCGATAGGCTCGCTCCCTATCACATGTTGGGACAGAACATACAAGGCGAAATGTGGGTGTCCTGGTGGCACCTCTGCCTACCCCTTCTGGAAAAAAGGCGTGTATATATGTATGATCAATCTCGCAACCAACTAGAACACCGAGAACGGACTAAAAGGTAGGGGTTCTAAAGTCTTTACGCTTTTTCTAAATATTTATATAGGATCTCCAAATGCATGTCGGAAATAGCAGTGTTTCTACTGCATGTTGAAATCTTAAGAAGGTTACGGTCGGACGATACTTTATTTCTATTCTACGACTTTGCTCTGATTTATGTGCCGTCGTTTCGCAAGCTTATTTCCAACTTTGGTCGAAAATGTTCGTTTTATGTGTGAATAAAAATATGAAATGTTACACAATTCCAAAATAAAGAGGTTTGTATGTGACGTTAGAAAATGCTATAAAAGTCTTTTCAAAATGGTTCATTCGTAAAACACTAATGAACATGAATGTTTAACTATGGATTACTCGCCTTCGATTATGATGATGAAGATAACTATTTCATATAAAATTTGACACATTTTCACATTTATCGCGTATCGAGAATAGTCTTTATTTATCCGATTTCGAACACAATTGTGACGACTGATGAAATAAACCACTAGTCGCTGTTAGCTACTCATTTTACTGCTTAACATCATTTACACTACTCCTACTTCATCGTACCAATTAAAATATGGAAGGATATAATACCCCATACCAATATTCCCAAAAAGTGCGTGGTGGCCTGTTGGTAACGGACCAGACGCGGCCTACATGTTCACGGTGGTCGCGGGTTCAAATCCCAGGGCACACCTCTGACTTTTCGGAGTTATGTGTGTATTGATAGTCAATCACCACGCACTTTAACGGTGAAGGAAACCTGCATAGCGATATTAAAGAATTTCTACGGTATGTAACTCCGCCAACCCGCACTAGGCCAGCGTGGTGGACTATATGGCCTAACCACTCTCAATCGATTCTCTCGATTGTAGAGTAGGCCCGTGCCCTGCAGTGGGACGTATATGGGCTGATATAGATATAGGTAATACCCCATGGTTGCCTATAAAACAATCCTAGTGTGATAGGGCCCTTGTACTATTATTTTTATTGAGTAATTTCTAAATTGTATCTCAGTATGGTGCAAAAAAAGATGAAATAAATAAATAAAGGCTTTTCTACACAATTGAAATAATATATCAAACCATTTAAAACAATACACAAACATTAACACAACAGAGTTCCAAGTGTTACGACAAATCCGAAAACATTCAAAAACTCGAGGCAAATGATTCAAACATCTTACAAAGGGGCTAATTAACTTGAGTCTCGGAGAGTCCCCGCTTACAGGAAAACAGGCAACTTTCCTCAAAGACACACGTAAATAGATTACCGAGGAATTATGAGGTCCGTAATCACATTTGTTTGTCACAATCAGTCTTTGTTTTAAATTAAATTACGTTTCGTTTTCTGTTGCGGGGATTATGTTGTAAAGAATATTTACAATTGGAAAAGAGGAAATGGATGGATTTAATGTAATAGTAGTATAGATATTATATAAATTAATAAAGATATATTTTTATTTATTAAGTTACTGACTTTATTTGCATGGTATAGTGATATGTATAATTAGTGGTATTTATGCGTGAAAAAAATGATATATGAAAAGTACAAGAAAAAAGCCTTTGATATTTGAATTTTATTTCGTATTTGAGGCGCATCGGTTAAAACTTCGGCTGAATTTCAATATTTTCTTACTCAGATCTACAGAAAAATAATATTCACGACAAAATAAAAAAGGGAAACAAAATTCACCAAGCCAATCACGCCATAAAAATACCCCTAAAACAATAAGCAACAAAACGACATCCTTAGCAAACAAAAAAATGCAAATGCAGAACATATTTTTCAAGACTTATTTATCATATTTATAGTATTTCGTACAACATCATTTCAAATACAATATTTATATTGGTGCCAATAAATCATTGGGCCGTGGATAATAATGTTAAAGCGCCACGGTGGAGGAAACAGTGGGCAGAATTCCAAAACTTGGATCTACAACGGTGTGATGGTGAAGTATCGATAAAAGAAATCATTATTTATAAAAAAATAAAAGAGACTTAACATTGGTTCAATTATAGGGTATAAATTGAGTCTTGAGGATGTGGGTTCGATTCGCTGGTCAGGCAACGTCCTTTGCGTCAAATTTCAGCTTGAAAATTGCCATATGAATTGCGCACTACCTATCTAAGCTTGTACAAGGTGAATAAGACGATATTTGCTGAGCACTTATTCTTGAGAATTCTGTTAATAAATATAGGATATCAGTATCGATAAATTTATAAATTTTATCGATAATTTCCCTCCGAACATATTTAAAAATATTACTTATTCGACGTCACACAATTTCATGTTACAAGGTTTGTGTTTCGGTAGTGTTTCGTTGAATTTTGTTGACTGGAAGCATTTCGATTTTGTATTTTATGAACATTTTTATGGGAAAAGTGAATTATATGTGAGTGCAGTATTTCTATACGATTATTTATGGTCTGAAATCTAGTCTAAAATTCGAGGTAAGTTACGGGAAATATTTTTATTTAAAAAACTATTTAGCAATAGCATTTTGACTTCCCTTTTAATTTATATTCATCAATGGAGGTATGTGTATACTCTTCCATTTTGGATTTTATAATAAGAGGTGATGTACTTCTAATGAACCTCATACATTGAAATTAAACTAATTTTTACGGATGCTATCGCGATAACATCCGTAAAGATTAGTTTTATTTCAATGTGTAACATTCGCGAAAATCTGAGAAACCATTATGCAAACCGTACACAATCTGACGAAACCGAGGTTGTGGGTTTAAGTCCCAGGCATATACCTCATTTCTCAACGCCAACCTGCAAGAAGCCAGCTTGTAGTATTGTTATATATTTTAAATTTGGCGCCTTTTTAATGTGCACTATAGAGTGCAACAGTCACTTGTTTATTGTTATTTTTTTTGTTTTACTCTGTGCTCTCTGCTCTCTGCAATACGCGTCCATGTACAATAAGTATTTTTGTAAATCCTCAAGTGGTAATATATCAGTTATTACATATGTATACATACATACGTATATAGACATATGTATATAGACAATCGGACGCAAGCAGTTGTATTAAAGGGTTACTTATCTAATTGGAGTTCAGTGCCATCTGGTGTACCTCAAGGTTCAATTTTGGGCCCGTTATTATTTAATATTTTTATTGCTGATGTTGTGCATTGCTTTACAAATTCATATATATTACTGTATGCAGATGATATGAAAATCCTTAAGACAATTGATGAAATTAGTGATGTTAACCTTCTTCAAGAAGATCTCAATAGATTTTTCACCTACTGCATCGATAACAAGCTTCAATTGAATGTTTCTAAATGTTATCAAATATCTTTCACTAGAAAGAAAATTCCAATTCATTCGTCATATAAATTCCATAACACTAAAATTAATAAAGTCAGCGAAATTCGCGATCTTGGTATTTTACACGATAGTAATCTATTATTCGATAAACATATAGATTATATAGTTAAGAAAGCTTCAAAAGCATTGGGCTTTATAATGAGAGTATCAGCTGATTTTCAATCGTTAAAATGTATTAAAACATTATACTGCTCATTTGTGCGAAGCAATTTAGAATATGCATCACAGGTGTGGAACCCGCAATATGATGTTTATATATCTCGTATTGAAAACATACAAAAGAAGTTTTTGCGTTTTCTAGATTTTAAGGCACGGTTAACATCAACCTACTATATCCATCGTTGTAAAAGGTATCACATAATGCCATTGCACTTACGAAGAGGTATAAACGATATATGTTGTTTGTCAAATATTGCTAGACGACATATAGATTGTTCTAACTTATTAGTTAAAATAGGGTTACGTACAAATCAACTTGGTTTAAGACTGCGGCCATTATTACAGTTTCCATTTACAAGAACTAATTATAGACGTAATGCTTTCTTGCCACGTACTATTAGTAAATTCAATGAACTTCCACATAATTTGGATATAGATTTATTCTGCACGAGCACTTCTGTCATAAGACGTAAATTAAGTGAACAGTTTTTCAAGTAGTATTTTGTATTTTCATTTAATTATTGTATTTTTTTTTTCGATTGTTATTATTTTGTGCGACTCTAATTAGTAGCTATATGTGAAGGCTTTTAATTAGCTATATTGTTACTTTTTTTTTCTCTTTACCTATTAAGTTATTAGTCTGTAAGCTTTCCTTGTATAAATAAAATAAAATAAAAAATACATAAACTCACGCCTTTATCCCAGAAGGGGTAGGCAGAGGCGCCACCAGGACACCCACATTTCGCCTTGTATGTTCCGTCCCATGATGTGGTAGGGGGCGAGCCTATCGCCATATCGGGCACAAATTCCTGACTCCGGGCTGATAATGAATAGAAAAATCCAATATAACTTTGCCCGACCCGGGATTCGAACCCGAGACCTTAGCTTTGTAGTCGTACCGTAGTACAACTACGCCACCGAGGCAGTCGGTATCAGTTATTATCTTTCAAATAATCGTTTAATTTATGAAGTATGACCTAAGCTCTCTTTAACCAACTCAAGGTTATAAAGAAGTTCTGTGCCTGGCGTAGTAAACTAGCTACATCAACGCGAAGTGATAAAATAATGCCACAACCTTGACAATCCTACAACATATTACTCTCATAATTATGTGAGAGGCCGCCTGGGTAGGTACCATCACAATGTCTATTTCTTCTGCCAAACAGCAGTGTAAATGCACTGTTGTGTTCCGGTTTGAAAGATATTGTAGCCAGAGTAACTACTGGACATATTGAGACTTAACATCTTACGTCTCACGATGGCGAGCGCAATGGAGTGCCAAGCATTGCTTTGGAAATTTATAGTGTTGTTTGGTATTGCTACTGTCCATAAGCGGTCGTACCGCTTACCATCAGGCGAATGGCATGCTCGTCTCGCCATTGAACGCACTAAAAATAATATTTACATATTATATCTTCTAAATTCTGCAATAGTTTCTTACCCAGCAACGATAAATTATAATTGTATAACTAGTATTTGATAATGACTCCACCATAACTAATGTAATTAAGATGTAAATCTCAGTTAAAGTTAACCAGACCGTTACTGGAGCAGTATCACAAATATCTATGGGGCATTAAAAATCCATCCGTAATAACTAACGGGCGATTTGTCTTATCTTAATGTCGGAAGTTCCTGCGCTCCTGGGTGCCAGTATAGAGCACACTGCAAGATATGCGCTATCTATTTTTCTACCTGCTAATATCTAAAATTTATGCTTAGTCACAACATGATTTTTGGGCGCGTCTACAATTGTTTATAATTTTATTTATTTATTTATTAATCGTTTATTGCACAAAAAGAAACATTTACAATAAATAAATGGCATAATAATAGTACAAGAGGCGGCCTTATCACACTAGGCAATTTCTTACAGGCAACCTTTGGATGGATATGTAAAAAGGAAAATGAGAGGGCAGTCTAAGGTGTTTATTAAAAAAAAATATGGCATATGATTTTATGTCAGCGATTTGTTTTTAATTGTATATATCTGATAAACGGATCAAAAGAGCGTTGACGATATTTAAAATTTAAAAAAGGCAAAAGAAAGAGAGCATTAAATAGCTATTAACTGCATCCAGCGACTTTTTAAAGTATCATGTTTATTGTGTGTCTCTCTCACGCTCTTTTCAGCCATAGGAAGTCCACTGCTGAACATAGGCCTCCCCCAAGGATGTCCACATCGACCTGTTGGAAACGGCTTGCATCCAACGACTTCCTGCAACCTTAACTAAGGCATCCGTCCACTTTGTAAGCATTGTCTATCTAAAGGTAATGTTACAATTTCTCAATTTAAATAATATTTACGATATATCATAGCATCATCACTGGATCACATACCCAACTTAGTAACAGTTGCATAATTAATGCATAATGATATTATTTTTCTTTGCTTTGCTACCTAGTTTAATTTACATTTCTTTCCGAGATCTCACTTCGAGTTTCATATTTAAATTATTCCTCGAAACTTAGATCAGTTTTATAAGTTTTTAATCATTTTCTCGTTCGTATAGATAGTTTGTACTTTTTTTGCAAATCCACTGGTATAAAAAGTGTTTTAGTTAAAGTTTTTTTTTCTAGAAATAAATGAAGACTATTTTGTCTACTGCAAAATATTGTATTCTTGTAAACTATTATATTAATTAATAAAATTACGAGACAAAACAGACAACGCTGATATTACAAAACAAAATGGCTGCCGCGATTAACTTTTAATTAAACCTGACAATATCAGACCTCACGTAAAGTCTTGTAGGCAAATAATATTAAAGAATGTTCAACAAAGACCTCGTAATGAATTAATGAACTCTTAGTAACGCTTGAAAACATCGCGCCCTTGTGTTAACGCAATGATGTTAAATAAAGGGGAAAACTTTGCCAAAAATCTATTTCCGGGAAGGGATTTTAGGATTGTAATGAATAAAGGAATATTCAATTCTTCAACCATTTGAATTGTTTGTCAAAGTGAAGATTATTTTTTAATTTAATAAGCGAAAGGTATATTGATTTATTTATTCTTTACTGCACAAATAAAGGAAATAAAGACTTACGACATATTACAATTTCGTATAAATGTACAGATGGCGGTCTTATCGCTCTTGGCGATTACTTACAGACAACCTTGGGATAGGACACAATACGTAGAGTATTGTAGATTCATCGAGAATGGAAGGTCTGGGAGGTATTAGTGACCGGTAATAAAACTGTTCAGAGTTTAGTTTCAAAGCTGATCATAATATATCAATGTTAAATTAAATATTAGGTATCGGTAAGACATTGACCCAAATTCTTATGAAAATAGATGTATTTTTTCGTGGTTATTAGATATTACAAATACAAATATCAGATCATTCAAACATATTTCGGGTGCGACAAACCTGCAACTTTAATCCATCAAAAGAATAATAAATAATTAATTGAAGCTAAACACTAAAAAGTAGTAAAACTTAAAAACTGCATCCAAAACCTTCGCTTTCTTAGCCGGCCCTAGAAACTTAGCTGGCCTTTGAGACGCAACAAAAAGAATTGATGAATAAGAATTTACGAGGAGAGTACACAACGTGAACATTCGAGAAAAAGAGGGAAATAAGTCGGGACTAACTTGGAGAATTTGATTAAAGGGGCACTCATTAAGTTAAAAAAACTTTGACCGGTGCAAATGTAGCCTGCAATCGGAGTTTTTGTGCGACGACGAATAGTCTGTAGTCGGTTAAGGAAAATGTTATGTAAGTAGTAAATAGAAATACATAAGTAATTTTAGCAGTTGATTATTTACTAATATACACTTTATATACAAATTATGTAAATTTGGACTTAATGACTTGACTGCCTCGGTGGCGTAGTTGTACTCCGGTATGACTACAAAGCTGAGGTCTCGGGTTCGAATCCCGGGTCGGGCAAAGTGATATTGGGTTTTTCTATTCATTATCTGCCCGGTGTCAGGAATTTGTGCCCGAAATGGCGATAGGCTCGCCCCCTATCACATCATGGGACGGAACATACAAGGCGATATGTGGGTGTCCTGGTGGCGCCTCTGCCTACCCCTTCTAGGATAAAGGCGTGAGTTTATGTATGTATGTATGTATGGACTTAATTCCTGAGGCATTTTCTACCAGTCGTCATAAAACATATTTTAAAATTATTTGTTTTAAATTGTGTTTCTCTTTATCTAAATATTAAATATTTAATAGTGCACTTAAGCCTTGGGTTCGTTTCTAAAATATATCTTAAAGGAAATAACTACCTGCCTCCATCACAGATACAAAAATAAGTTTGTAAGACTAAAAACATTTATCCAGATGGATTCGTTTAGAATTGTTGTCGATATTCTATAAAGCAGACAAGCCGGCTAAGTCTCTAAACCACAACGCAATCAGATGATTCAGAAGTACAAGCCCTCACACCCACAACAATGACAGTACCCTCGGTCGAAAAGTCAAACCTGAAACTCCAACTTGGCAAATGTTGGGAAATAATTAGTGATCCGACGGAATTGCTCGCGTCAACTCCGATCGACCTGGTACAGGTGTGAATGCTTCCACTGCTAGTCGCAATTTGAATGTTTACAACTATGTATGTATCTTAATTGTATACGTAACATTGCACAGGGCAGACCTGTACGATTGAGCGGTGTTTAAACGTTAATCCATACTTTAGTCTAGTAACTTTCGACTTTACCCTTCGAATCTTTGAAAATAATTTTAGGTACGAAGGTTTCTTTAGGATGGTTTTCTTCGTAAAAGTAAGCGATATAACTAATATAAAGTTAAGGTACATAAAATCAAATGTATACTCGCTTTTCACTACATAGGATACCTATAAAGAACCACGAGGCTTGCTAATACCACATAAAGATAGTGGCTTAAATGCCACTAAAACCGGTACGTCTAGTGGCGCATGCGTTTATTTCTACTGCGATACAGACGTAATTTTTAAGTTTTTTTTTAAGACTTGAGATGCAAGTAGATAGAAGACCACAGAGGCGTAGCAAGGCCGACAACCTTCCCTAACTCCAACACCCAATAACAATAAACCTTAGGTAAAGACGGGCGGCGCAATTAGCGAGCCCGCGCTAGTCGCGTCACGCGCCTTATCAGGCAACTTCACCTCAAGTTAGATGGAGTTGCTGCTGGATCGGTGTAAATTACTTTGACATAGCCACGTGACCCGCCTGCGCCTCACATCAACTCCACTCCAAATTAGCCCGATAGATTAGCAAGTTTAGCTGTTAATAACGTTTATGAACATACAAGTTTAAAGTGTTTCTGATCTGTCGCCATCCTGTAAGGAAGCGGAGAATTTTCTTTGGTTTTCATTTTAATAAACTACCTTCATTATTACTTATTCGCGAAATTGTCGACGTCAGGTGGTTGATCGTAAAATTTTAATGTAATTTATACATTTATTCGGGAAATATTTTTTGCATTAATTCGCCAATTCATTCATTATTTCAATAATTTACAAATTCATTCTGTGCCAATTTTTTTTACAGAACTTACTTTCAAAACTGTTATTTCTAACCTTATCTGTATTGTATCCTCCTATTCTATCCAAAACAAACCTGCTTTGTCCATTTCCGTAAGCCAAAAAGCCTCAGCATCAAATATCAGGAAATCACTTAAAAAGCGATCAAGACTGCGAAACCTGACTTCCTTATAACCAAGCATCTGTATAGTCTGAAAACCCTTAGCTAGTTCCAATAGTGATAAGCATTTCAATTACGGTACACCGTGAAAGCGGACAATCTTATTGTGATTTCACTTTAAGAGGGTCCGCGCCGTGAGAGACCGCAGATAAGTTAAATTGAAAAAGCGATCATCTTTCCACTGTGCTTGTGTTCCACGATGGAAATATTATATATACATTGGAAAATTATGGAGGAAAGTATTGCTGCGTCCTGCTTGAATAAGTATTGAAGTGAGTCTTCCCTTTTATTATTGACAGCCTCCGTGGCCGCGGGTTCGATCCCCGCACCGAGACAAATGTTTGTGTGAACCACAAGTATTCGTTTCGGGTCTGGGTGTTTGTGAGACCGAAAAGTCTCTCGTAGTTCCTGATACCCACGATACAAAACTCGATCTTAGTGTGGGGTCAGGAGTATGTATGTGACTGTTGGGTGTTTTTATTTATTTATTACTTCCATCTAAGTTTCGGTCAAATGATCCTTTGTGTTTTAGAATATTGTTATATTGTCAAGGACTTGTATAATTTAATTTAAAATGAATTTGATGCGTTTAGTTAAACGGATTAGATTAGTTTATACTCGTATATATTTTTTGTTTTGCCTTTATAGTTTAGCATTGATTTGGCTTTTCGAGTTAATTCACCAATCCACATTTCTAAACTACACTAAGTTCTACCACATTCGAACTAGTCCGCCATACAACATTGGGATAAGCATCAAATAAACAGCCGTTTGACATTAATACCTAAATACGGGTAAAAAATCTACAAAATCAGTAATAGGGCTTCATAAGGACATGACAATAATATATGTATTAATCCTTAAGTTAATTAATTAATTATCTTTTGTGAAACCTTATTTTCCGTGCACGTGATCATAGCCGGAAAGTAGGCGATTCGCCATTTAATTAAATTAATTTAGTTTATTGTTAATTCAGCAAAGAGTACGTTATTAAACATTCCGTTTCTGGGCATAATTAAATTAATGAAGTGATTTTTCGGACCTTTTTTGCGTAACCTCCGTGGCTTTGGATCATTTTAATTTATTGGGGGCGATTTGTATAAAACAGATTGTTTAAAACAAAGCCGCTTTATATATTGTGCGGTTTTAATTTAGCGATACAAGGATTTTTAACAAAGAGTTCTGAAATAATTAAAAGAGAAGATTAAAAGCAAATATTGATCGGATTATTTAGAGTTTACGCCACATCTGAATTCAAGTCAAAATCACTTAATTTATATTGTAATACATTTTATCTAAAGAAAGAGAAGAATTAGTGGATGATCTTTAATGTCAGTTGATTCCAGAGCCACCCAGGACCCAGTAAATGACATAAAAATCTCCGAAAATTCAATGAAATAAGGTAAAACAAGCATGCCATTCATCTAATAGTACCTGGTTACTGCCGCAAACACCCACATTCGCTCTAAAATGTAGACGAACATCTTTTGCAGCCAAGAAGTAATGAATAGGCGCTATGATGTTCCAGTTTGAAGGTTTTTATAGCCAATATTATTGGGGATTACGAATGTTAACACCTAATATTTTAGAACGAGCACATTGAAGTGCCATGCAGTCTAGTATAGATATATTAGAATGATGTTGCTCCTTTTTTAAGGTAGGCATGAGGCTAACTATAGCTGCAATTGTCATTCTCGCTAAAAAAATATCACAAACAATACAGCAGACGCTCCAACAAAAATCAATTCCACGAACGTAATGAAAATTCTCGGAACATGAAACAATTCGCACGAAATAATAAAAATATGACAAAAGTATCAATATAGAAAGGAATAAATGTAAGGGTATCGTTAACAAAGCAGCCGATACGCTGCGAGGCCCAATACAACGTATTGTCGGCGATATGTGTGTTTTGACGGCGTGTCATTCGAAAGCTTACACCGTGTTTTCATTTGAATGCTACACTAGGGTTCGGCAACCGAGGGGTAAAAAGGGGTAAAGCCCTTATCTTTGGCGGCTACGAAGTCCACTGCTGGACATAGTCTTCCTCTAAGGGTTTCCACAAGGACTTATTGGAAGCGGTCTGCATCTTGTGACTTTCTATTTAATTTTTTATTTCATTTATTTTAGGACTTCCAGCGGTAATTACATTATATCTTTTATTTAATACACTAATAATTTGCTAACGTGTCTGTAGGCGTCACAGCATGCACTGAATAACAAATACTGCTAAGTAATACTAGAACTAAATTTTATAACCATCAAAGAAATCTACAATCATAAATGAAACAAAGTGAAACAATAACTAAAATAGAAATTAAGAAGAAATAACAAAAGGATTAAAAAATAATTACAATGAAAATAATTATCTCATCACTAATACATTTTACCACTTCAGTCTTAAAAGGACCCATTGAGTCATTATTCTACAAATGTCATTGGATTTTCCGTCCATTTTGAGGATGGTAAACCGACGCCATGTTATTGGTCTTCATTCGGCCCTCTCTGCCCCAACGACCACTGTTAGTCCTTTATTATTGTAAACATTGTTATAGAAAAATATGCCTACTATACGGAACCACAACTCCATTGTAACCTAAAACAGTGTTCATTTCGCGATAAAATCCCGCGGCCACTAAAATCTGTGCACAATATTTTTTTCAGTCCGTTTTACTGCAGGAATTTTTATGTTTTATAGAAAACAGAGATTTACTGTATCATATGTCACAACACGCGGTGTATGCTTTTTGTTTATACGATAATAGAAAAAATAATGAGTCACGGAGCTCCAATTATTTTGAAAAGGAATACGTCGGTATTGACAGTGATACGGGAAAAATTGACATCGAGCGCCGAAGCTCGCTGAGTCTCTTATGGAAACCTGTAAGTTAACCGCAACGAAATTCATCAGAGAGAATATAATTGGAAAGAATTGACGATTGAATTGAAGATAATTGTCTTTTTCTTCTACAGCGAATCAAAGAGACCTCGAAGTCGGCTCATGCAGTACTAATTAAATGGCCGCGAGGAAAATATTAAATCTAGCCTTACAACGAAATGGCGTTGTTTGAACTGAAAAACGGACCTTGGCATCAGCCAGAATAATACTAGGTAAAAGTGATATATTGAAGTACTACAGATTAATATCTACATGGTTCCTATTATAATGCTTGCTGCCATATTGAATTGCAGCTCTATTTATTATGGCAAAAATACTCACTGAAATGCTTCACAGAATCACATGATATGTGCTTAATACTAATTTATCGTTATTACCTCTGAACTTAATAACAGTAACTACTGAACATAATAAGACTTAACATCTTATGTCTCAAGATGGCGAGCGCAGTGGGATGCCAAGCATTGTCTTGTTGTTCAAAGTGTTATTTAGTTTTGCTCCTATCCATGAGCGGTCGTATCTCTAACCATTAGGCGAATAGAATGCTCGTCTCGCCACTCATCGTAAAAATACCTACCTCATACGAATTGAGCATCCCTAAACAACAAACAAACAGTATCGAAGACATCGATCCAGCGGTACATTTTCAAAATATTGATACAACAGTCTGCATAAAGGCGTTCACGTCTTACGCGGAAATTGGATTTTTGTATGTGACGTGAAAACTTGCTATTTGAATACATCGTACATATCAAGTACGGGTTTATTTTCGGCTGAATATTGTGCGCGTTTTGTTCGATATTGGTTGTATAAGTTTTTAGGTTGGTAATAAAGATTGGTGTTGGTGACATTTGGCATTTAGGTCATACAGAGTTAGATGACACTCGTAACATTACTTATCAATAAATCATTTGAATCGTTTGAAGGACATTGTAGCCTGAGTAACTACGGGACATAATGAGACTTAACACCTTATGTGTCAGCATGGCGAGCGCAGTGGAATGCCAAGCATTGCTTTGTAATTCATGGTGTTGTTTGATTTTCCTACTGTCTCTTTATGTCCAGTAGTTATGCTGGCTACAATGTCCATCAAACCGGAACACAATAGTGCATTTACACTGCTGTTTGGCAGGAGATCCTCAGCTCAAAAGAAAAATTAAAAAAAATTCGCCAACGGTGTTATTTAAACAGAGTTCGCCGTATTCAACCAAAGAGTACAGTACAATATTTAACAAACTCGAACTTAAATCTATTTGAGCAGCATTTAATTCACCGCCAGAAATAGTTTAGCATCAAGCCAGGGGTTCTAAAAGTGTAAACTTAGTTTTATCTGAGACATTCCCCCGGCGCGAGACAGTCCACCTACGAAATCTTCGCTTTGGCTTGCTTAAAACAATTTCCTGCTATCAAAGTTGAACAAGTAGTTTTTATTTGTTCGCGTCACGTAGGCCGTCCCACGAGTTGTTTGCTGTTAGTGACGCTGTAAGCGAATTTACTGTCTGTTTCTTACGCTAAAATGTTGCTGCACGATAAACTTATAAATATAAATTGTAAAGAATTTATAGTATTGGAGAGAGAGAAAAAAATAATGATACGTAAGGAAGGTCACCCTCAATACAGAGGAATACGATGCAAGGAGATGGAGGACAGTTTTAGTGCATTGTTTTACGGCATAAATAGGTGAATTAAATAAAATAACTTAACACTGCAAATTCCAGCGCATTCCACTATTTTCTATGATAAATCTTTTACCACTCAAGCTGCTAGACAGGTAATGCATTCCAAGCATTACCTGTCTCAGTGCGGCGGGCAAGTCCCTGCTTATATTTAAAAGATTGCTAAGGGAGCATTATTTCTCCTTACATACCTGAAGACATAGCTTAGTAAATTATATATTTTCTTGTTTTGATGTAATGTGTTGATGCATATATTACGAGTATATAGGGTTTATCATATTATGTATTTATATTTTATGCAAATGTATGTATGTGTTTTTCTTGTTAATTTATATAATTTTTAGTATAATAGTTTTTTTTATTACTGTTATTATTTCCTGTTTTTTTTCGTACACCTCATGATTCCCTCAAATTGTCGTTCTGTCTTATCCATCCTATAGTATGTTGCCTGGAAGAGATCGCCTCGAGCAATAAGGCCGCCATTGTATGCTTTTTTACATTTTATTCATTTTTGTTGTCATTATATTTTTTTTGTTCACTGGTGTACAATAAGTTTTTAAATAAATAAATAAATTTGACAGGGGTATCACCATCGTACAGTGTGACAGCTTTGCTGCTGCGTTTTGTTCAATATACAGGGTATATCAAGACCGCGACCGAAAACGAAGCCAGGTGGTAGTATTAGTAACTTCAGACACAATGCAAGTAAAAATTTCGCAAAAAAAAAACGACAACTCTCTTTTTGTATTTTTTTTACTTATCGTCGTATTTGGGTGATAAATACATAGTTTTCCTTAAATAATGATGTAGACGTCTTTATTTTTAAACACTCAATAGTACGTAAAGTTTTAAATTATTATTTTGGCAAAACTGGGTATTTACCACTCAAACAAGATGATTTTTAAACAATACCAAAAAAATGGTTGTAGGATGTTAGATCTTGCCCGGATAACGACCACTGTACGCGATAGTGGAAAAATTCACGAATGTGTGTCGATTTCTGTGGTATGCGCTGGTCAGAACAGAGTGGTCATTTTTTTTTTATGACAGTCGACTTGAGACGACCCATATGTAACGTCAACGACACTGATTTACAAAGCTATATTTAGAGCAGTGCCAAATACATAATAATATATATGGGCTTACTGGCATTTATTATTAACACTTATATCAAACTATAGCACTAATACTACCTCCCAAGACTATAAAATTAAATTTCAAACGCCCTCACGATCCATCTTAGCGGCGCGGCGTGTAAGCGAAGCGTGCTGGGTCCCCCGAGACCGCCGGGTCCACGGATCACGTCCCGGCAAGGCACATGCCCTGTTTATTGTTACCTAATACATACGTTATTATAACATCTTACCTATGTACAAAGAGGGATTTACGAGAAATAAGTAGGAAAAAAAACTTAGTAACAAAAAGTTTGAGGGCGGTATGTTTTTGACACTTTCAAAAAAGTACTGAACGGGCTTGGATAAAATTTTATGGCATCACAGATTATACATAAGAATAACAAATAGACTTTAAAAAGATATTTAATCATTATCATATTAAAAATAATCAAGTTATAATAATTGGAAATTGACCTCTAACAGGTGCCCATTGAAAAGTAGAAACGAAGCGCAGAAAATAATTTTCAGATTAACATTTATCTGAATATCGTAGCTTTGAAACAATAACAAAACCTTACACGAACTGCTCGACCTGGAATTTGAACCCAGAACATCACATTTCACAATCCACACTACATCAACAACGTGGAGCTGTTACCATTATAACCCGTTTAAATGGAAAACGTTTCCACTGAATCTGTTAGAGCAAAACGCCTCAACGGCCAAACAAATAAGCACTTTAGACAAAATGCAAGTCAGCAACTAACCCGTAACAAATGGACCGCGCTGCTGGCTGCAATCTACCTGTTTGTGAAGCTAAGGGTACAATATACCCAGCCTTCTATTGTTTATTAAATCGAATGGATAATTATAATTAACATCTTTAACAAAATGCCTTTTTCTACAGTTTTATGCAGAGCTTTGAAAGAACGATCAAAATGGTGGAGATTCCAAAATTAAGATCACATATTTGATTAAAAAAACATCCCTGAAGTATTTTTTTTTTTGTATTTTAATTATATCTACTTTTTTCAGTAAGAGTTCACGTTCTGGGTCTTTTTATTGGTTCGCATGATTATTTGTTTGATAAAATTTACAAGCATGATAGTAAACATAATATCATCACATCTTTCATCACGTTATCCTAATTCAAGAAACACCCTTTTGGTCTATTCCCGCACAAAAACTATTTAAGTTGACTCCGCAAATGTGTTCTAAGCCTAACGCCGCGCCGGTAGCCACAACGATAGATCAGGGAGTTGAAACAACACATGCTCCTGATGGTGATGGAATAAGGCCGAACTGCATCACACCTATTTTTACACGTGTCTAGTGTCTGTCTTTAGGAAGAATGTAGTCATTGAAGATTTCGAATGGCATAGCGACTAACTCGGTCTTATAACTCTTGACTCGGAAATATGGGAAGCGATCTATAGCGATGGTGTCGTCATCTTTACCTATCCATGGAGAGATATAGGTATGAACTTAAATCTTTGGGGTACATTTCTCGTGAGACCCCAAAGTTCCCTATTTGTGCTGAAGGTAGTCAGGGTTCTTAGCCGGTAGAAATCCGGTACATCCTGTCTACCAACCCCAAAGAAAACAGGGTCCCCAAGATGATTTTACCCATGTTAAAAAATGAACTTCGATAGGTGTAAGCACGATAATAATATCTGGCTATTGTACAGGCTTTTACTTTAACGGTGAAGGAAAACATCGTGAGGAAACCTGCATACCGTAGCAATTTTAAAGAATTTCTACGGTATGTAAGTCCGCCAACCCGCACTAGGCCAGCGTGGTGGACTATATGGCCTAACCACTCTCAATCGATTCTCTCGATTATAGAGTAGGCCCGTGCCCTGCAGTGGGGCGTATATGGGCTGATATAGATTGTACGGGCTTGCATTGAATGAGACAACCACAACCAGATAAAGTTCAACACACAAACCTAACACAAGAGCATAGAATGTATCTTTAAACTTTGAACTTTCGACAGTCTCCGTGGCGCAGTTAGTTCAACGCCGCCTGTGAAACGAAAGGCCGCGGGTTCGATCCCCGCATCGAAACAAATTTTTGTGTGAACCACAGGTATTTGTTTCAGGTCTGGGTGTTTGGGAGACCAAAAAGTCTTTCGTAGTTTCTGATGCTCTTGACACAAGACTCGGTCTTATTGTGGGGTCAGGACTAAGTATGTGACTATTAGGTGTATTTATTTATTTATTATTTAACTTACTAGTGCTTGAACTTATAAGTGTAATAAATCGAATTATATTTTTCCTATTAAAAATATATTAGTTTTCTAGCATTATTCCTAACCCATTAAAAACTAAAATTTCCTCCAAAATACACTCACCCCATGCTTCAACAATGACAATGTCACTCATCATTGCCTAGTGGGGGTGTTGGATAGCCGATATCCGCGGGTGATTTACACCGCCCGCCCGCGTGATGCATAGCCATCGTATACGACACATTACTCTAATTGTTCGTATGTATCCGTGTAACTTGATCAATTTGATATATTTCTATGTATCTGCATTAGCCAATATACGTCCCACTGCAGGGCCCGGGCCTCTACAACCGAAAGTACGATTGAGAGGGGTTAAGCCATATAGTCCATCACGCTGGCCTAGTGCGGGTTGGCGGACTTACATACCGTAGAAATTCTTTTTTAAATCGCTTCGGTATGGTTTTCTCACGATGCTTTCCTTCACCGTTATAGTGCGTTGTGATTGACTATCAATTTACACCCGACTCCGAAAAGTCAGAGGTGTGCCCTGGGATTTGAACCCGCGACCACGGTGAATGTGTTACCAGTCGCGTCTGGTCCGTTACCAACAGGACACCACACACTATATCTGTATACGCTCTTTGCTACTTGCACTATATCTGTATACCTGCTTAATCTCGAGAGTGATGCCTTGAACAGTAAACAATAATGCTACTAGTTGACAGTTGAGTGAGAGCTGGCTGTAAAATGAGGGGAAATGATATCGATCCCTTCTTCTATGTCCATCCAAAGACTGCCTGGAAGAGATTGCCTTGTGCAATAGGGCCGCCGATTGTACTTATTTTTAAATTTAGTTATAATCTCTGATGTTGCTGGTGTACAATAAAGAATATATACAATTAAATAAATAAGACATGTAGGCCGCAATTATTTGTTTCGGGTCTAGATGTTGTGAGAACTAAAACATCTAGGAGTTTTTGATGCCGCCGGCCTAGTGACCACCGTGCATAGTTGTTACAGATCCGTCGTATAGACTCATGTAAGTGCATAATTTCGGGTACATCCTGTGGGTATCCGGATACAATCGGGCCGGCATTATTATGCCGGCCTATTGGCTTGCCTCAGTTTTGATTATTGTTTACATCGAAAAGTTACATAATAAGCAAGTTTTTTTTAAATCCCTTTGATAATAAGCAGGTTACAAATATATTTTGGTGGTAGGAGTAATATAAATATCCCAGTAATTTTACAACCAATTTTGGTGCTGTTTTCGAATCTATGTTTCTTATGAGCGATATTTCAGAGACCATTAAATACCGCTCAAAGTAAAACCTTGGACACATCCCTGTGTGGACCAATCTCTTGTTCGTAGATAATATAATATCTAGACGGCTCTATACTTACCATGAAGCGTTATAGTCACCTTCTCATGCCAATAAAACAAAATGAACCCAACACAGCTATCTAGAACAAAACCATCAAAAACTATGACGCAATTACACAGTGATCAATCGAGAGGTGGTGAGCGACTGAGCGAAGCCGGCAATTTGTCATCACCTCGATGACAGACGGACGGACCGTTTT
Organism: Deilephila porcellus; assembly: GCA_905220455.2. NCBI lineage: Eukaryota > Metazoa > Arthropoda > Insecta > Lepidoptera > Sphingidae > Deilephila > Deilephila porcellus. The sequence continues at coordinate 14,357,442 of LR999977.1, read as the reverse complement.
CATGATTTATTAAATGCATAGCTGTGACGTATTGCATTCTAGCCACGCGGCGCGGGGGTATTCTGGGGACATGAATATTAATGGCTGCGTCGATGTCGAGTGTAGTTAACTATATGTAGTGTTTGATGATCATATTTGGTAAGTTGGGACCAATGTGGGCGACTAGTGCGATAGGAATTGTTTAGTCAGTTGTTCGTTTAGTAACGGAAAATCTAGCGTGAAAAAAAGGCTCACACACTGTTCAACTATCAATGTTTGCGCCAATTTTCAAGCCAATGCGGGTTTATCAACGGTGAAAGGCTATATTTTGGACCAATATCTTTTTAATAACCAGTGATAAGGTATTGTATTCTTACGTATTTAGTTAAAGGAAAATTAAAATAATCTTAATAGTTTTTTACTACACTAAAATATTAATCACTACTTTCAATACCTATCAATAAATGATCACAATATGGTATAAAACCCGTATAACATTCTCAATAGAATAATTCAATAAACCCACAACATATCGACATCGCCAACCGAATACGCCTCCAGTCAGGCCTTAATCAGGGGTCCGTATTCAGAATCAGGCAGCGGGGGGTTATGCTAATGCCAGGGAGGGAGCACCTTGCGGACTCCACTGTCTGTTATAACCGTCTGTCTGCACTCATAACTAGATCGGCGTTTTCAATGTTTTGGTAATTTCTAAAAAGACACAAAAAGGTTAGAAAAAATAATAAAATCCAAGTAAAAATTACCATGCAACCATCTCTAGCTGGAACCTCACGTTTCACTGCACATCATGCATTGTCGTTTTAAAGGGAAACATAAAAAAATATAACACTTATGCTCGAATACTCTAACACTACTGAGCCAGAAGACTCATTTGAGAAGCACTGGTTTGAGGCTTTTGATCAACATCAACAATTAATAACACAGTCAATAACACTTTACATATAAAAATATCATCTACAATACACTCATAAGGCACTAACTTTTAACACAATATCAACAAGAGCGTCTGAATAAAACACAACACACACTATAGGGTAAATTATGCATGGAGAGCCAGTTAAAAGCAGTCACAGTGTATTTTAATCGAATGTCAAAATCCGCCAGGGATCCAGACAGTAACTGAGCATTCAGCGCTTTGAAGATACTGTGAACTATCTAAGAAGGTTTATTTATGGTTTAGTTAAGGAAGACAAGCTTAAAATACAATCAGCAGAATGGATATGAATAAATCATTATACTTTAGAACTATATTTAAAAATAAAAAGGTTATTTTCTTTGCATAATTCATTTGGACAACATACATACATAAACTCACGCCTTTATCCCAGAAGGGGTAGGCAGAGGCGCCACCAGGACACCCACATTTCGCCTTGTATGTTTCGTCCCATGATGTGATAGGGGGCGAGCTTATCGCCATATCGGGCACAAATTCCTGACTCCGAGCTGATAATGAATAGAAAAACCCAATATCACTTTGCCCGACCCGGGATTCGAACCCGAGACCTCAGCTTTGTAGTCGCACTGTAGTACAACTACGTCACCGAGGCAGTCGGAGGCATTTGGACAACTAAATTGAATAAAACAAAGTATTCTTGCCCGTTCTTCTCTAGTGAAAACCTGGTGGTAGTTCAAAAAATGACTGAATCTAAACAATGTTGAACATTTTAATGGATTCAATAAATTATTTTCATTTCATTTATTCGACGAGTCAATTATTGTAGGTAATCATTTTAGTTTGTATTAAAGTTAAAAATGGCTTACTATACACCTATAACGTTCAATAACATACTCCCATAAATTATGCCACAATTCATTATGTTTATTTGAAAGTTATATTTCATGAAACAATATTTTCCAATGACCGATTATTACAATCATTTTGTTCATATAAAAGTTAATCAAAAGCAGGTAACTAAATTTCTAAACTACATTCCGGCGAATTGAGAACCTCCTCCTTTTTTATAGTTGGTTAAAAATGAAACAAATATTGAAGTAATGAAAAAGTTAATATTATTTACCTTTTATGCTAAGGTCGTATTTTTTGCGAATGAAATGTTTTTATTAGTAAAAGGGAACTTGAACTTTAGGAACATCTTTCTAGAACAATCTTACATTTAGGTTTTAAAAAGTTAGTGCCCCTGAATAATATAAAACATCGACGGAATGAAAGCTAACACATAAATTAAAAAAATGTTCGCTGATACAACATTTGAAACTTTGCCAGCACCACTACCATGTGTTTTTATACCGTAAAAACGTCGTGAAGTTCCCGACAACCCTTCGAGTAAAGCTACACACATATAAAACGCTGTTTAGTTTGAAGCCTTGCAATGCAAGAGAAATTAAAAAATAAGGAAGAAAATAAATATTTTCAGACCAACGCTAAAAATATACAATGTTAAAAAGAAAAGATACAAAGAAATAGTATATGCATGCTGGTGCGATGGCATAAGGGAATGCTTAGCCTTACGATCCGAATTTAAACAAACCAAAAATCGCAACAAATACCACGATTAGACCTCCAAACTTCAACTCTAAATTGCAAGATGGCGCCGATAACGACTCTGAGATGCCCCCGATAATAAATAAAATATTGTATATCCAAAGGCTTTATTATAAAACTGAAGTGACATCGAAAGCAAAACAAATATCAAAACTAACACATCATAAAGAGAATGCATGCGGCCTACATGCCAGTATTACAGACACTAATAAAATATCGATAATAGGGTATTTATTATGATCGACTTTTTGTATTATATTGCGTACAAACACAAATACCATTAAAATAAATCATTTCTGTCAAAACAGTATTAAAAGAGCTTGTAACATGAGGCAAACATTAGTATTTAAATAAAAGAGTGGTAGCGTAGTGGAGACATCTCACCGTCTCTTTCACACCCGCGCACTGTAATGCATATCAGGATTAGTGACGTCACTAGTTTAGTTTTCCATCCCTTTTCTTTTACTCCCACTACAGGATTTAAAACGCTTCTAACTTGTTTAATTGTCAATGGATTTACAAAATTCTTTGTTTGCTAGATTTCGAATATGGATATCTTTTGATAAATACAATAAAAAAAATGAGTAATATACCCAATTATACTATTCTTGAAAGACCCATAGTAGGCGCTCAGCATATCAGGGTCAAACAAACCGCACGCGGCCAATATTGTCGAATGTCCGACCAAAGGCAAAGGAATTCCACAGTACAGCTGTACGCAGATAAACATCATTTTTAGAGCGTTCTCAATTTGCGCAATGTTTCGGAAACTATTGGATAAATAACTTCGAATCAACGGTCATTATGCATGATAGATTCGGATTTATTTAGTTTTTTGTTGTATGTATTTTTAAACAAATTCAATAAGAGAATCATTCTCGTATTCTTACATAATTTATTGGAAAATCAAATTTAGATTGAATCGATTGAAATTGATTTCTTTTTTTAAGTTTAGCACGATAGATAACTGCACTACACCTTCTGTACCTCCTTACCCAATACTACATCAAGTAACACACATAGCGACTGCCTCGGTGATGCAGTTGTACTTCGGTACGATTGCAAAGCTGAGGTTTTGGGTTCGAGTCCCGGGTCGGGCAAAGCAATATTGGATTTTTCTATTCATTATCATCCCGGAGTCAGGAATTTGTGCCCAATATTGCGATAGGCTCGTCCCCTATCACATCGTGGGGTGGAGTACTCAATGCGAAACGTGGGTGTACTGGTAGCACCTCTGCCTTCCCCTACTGGGAAAAAGGCATGAGTTTATGTAACTCACATAGCTTATAGCAAGCCAAGTTAATAAATTGCGTGAAAAGTGTTTGTGGGTGAAATTCTGTATTGCACCAAAATACAGTGCGAAATTACACTTAAAAATATGAGTGCCAATTAAGATTAATTGACTAGCTTGCGGCTTTGTAAGCCTAATCCCCAGTAGTAAATAGAAGGCACTTTAATAACGCAGAGAATTCCGAGTAAATTGAACTAAGACAATCCAATGAACCCCGAACAGTTCAAAGGCGCAAAATTGTAATTCAATTCGCATTATCCAATTAATTTGACGCAATTATGTGTCGTGCTGGGTACCTTTGATCGTCAAACATGTTGGGCAAACAACATTTTGTTTCATCTATATTTGGGCTCGGTTTGAGAATTAGCGATGTGTAAAACTCCAAAAATATTTTTACTATATACATACTATAGTAGCTCTGTCCGATTTATGAGTACGTTACTCAAAAAACTGTAATGAAATTTGACCCAGCGTTAACCTAAGATTTGGAGACAAACCGTCGCTTTTGTTTCTATAATGGTATTGTAGGTAGTTATTGGATGTTACGTTGTGTTTTATTAGTCTATATCTAATAAAACACAACGTAACATCCACAATCATTCACTGGGTCTCAAGCTGTCCGTCGGTAAATATAATAATATGCACTAAAAGAGATTAGTCTGGAAAAGCTGGTAGACATCCACACATTTATAATGTTAGATATAATGCAAATCATAACAAGTTAAAAATGAACTGCTCTGATTTAAACCAACTTGTAATTTTTGTGATAAACACTACATTGTAAACTGGTTTTGAAAAGAGCAACACTAGAGTCTCTTGCCCGTTCTTCTCTAGTGAAAACCGCTTTCCGAACCGGGTGGTAGTTCAAAAAATTACTTAATCTAAACAATGTTGAACATTTTAATGGATTCAATAAATTATTTTCATTTCATTACTTTATAAAAAAAACTTAATAACACCAATTCCCATACCATTTAATCTTAAAATAGCCACAAAAAACCTCTCAATTCTCCGCAAACAAATTCAAAACCGCTAACTTTTGAAACCCCGAAACAATATTATTTGAACAACATTACTCCGCTAACCTTTATCCACTCAAACTCCAAACAAAAACGAGACGCGAACAAATAAAAAAAACCGCTTACAGCTACAAGGGAATGCAATCAAAAAATCAAAAGTACCCGAAATGATCACTGAATAATAAATAAGGGTCCGGGAGTAGGGAGGAAAGGATACGTGTCAGCACGTCGAGTGTTTTCTAAAACCTGGAATTTAGGTCATATTATTTTATATTTTTTAGACTTTATTTTGCAGAGCGACTGGGTAGGGCTGAATGAGGAAAGATTTTTTAGGCGAGACGAGAATGCCCTTCGCTTGATGGTAAGCGATACGACCGCTCATGGACAGAAGCAAAACCAAACAACACAATGAATTACAAAGCAATGCTTGGCATTCCACTGCGCTCGCTACCCTGAGACAAATAAAGATGTTAAGTCTCATTATGCCCAGTAGTTGCACTAGCTACAAAGTCCTTCAAACCGGAACACAACAGTGCGTTTAAACTGCTATTTGGCGGGGGAAATAGACATTGCGGTGGTACCTACCCATGCGGCCTCTCACATATGAGAGACCTACCACCAGTAGATTAAGATCAAATTCGACGACGTTCTGTTGGAGAGCCTTTGTCCAGCAGTGGTCTACTGTGGGCTGACCATGATGATGACTTAGCGCATCATAATCTTCTCTGAATGTAGACTACCTCGTAAAGGTCTCTACCACCCATTGGTGGACTTCATCTAAGTGAAGATGATGGTAATCCAAAGTGAATTGTTAAGTGCACGTATTGTTAGAATGTAAGAAATTACTTGAGATGCTTACTCTTCTTTTCCCAGCCATAATGCCACAGTTACCTGATCAAAGTGTGGTAATTTTTGCTTATTTTAACTCTTAATGAAAACCTTTTACTCTTAAGTTCCGCTAAATCTATACCTATGAACAGTTAATCGACGTCCTGACTTCCTTAAAATGTCTTTTGATAAGCAGGTAGTGAGTAGCCAAAGAAAGACAATCTTACTAAAGAGTGAAATTGCTGTAAAAATACAAAATGTTTCACTCTTTCCCGCACTATTCCAAGAACAATATAAAAAGAGTCTCGTTACACCAGACATAGTAAAGCGCCGCTAATATTTACAAGTTACCTTTGTGAGAACTGCGTAAGTGTTGTATATTTGATGATATCGCGTGAGGCACAATGAAATCCCTCCGAGAGGAGCACGCCCGAATACAATACACGAGGTAGTACAGATTCTGAGAGACTTGCGTTTGCGAAGATTATTTTTTAGGAATAAGTCATTTAAAAGTATGCTAAAATATAATAAAAAATTAAAGGAATAATGTTTTAGTGTTTGAAAAATTTGCTAAAATAGTATTACAAGATTAGGGAAAATTTATATTCATGATCAAAATTATTTTCTGAACATGTATATTACGACCGCCTCGGTGGCGTAGTTGTACTACGGTATGACTACAAAGGTGAAGTCTCGGGTTCGAATCTCGGGTCGGGCGAAGTGATATTGGGTTTTTCTATTCATTATCAGCCCAGTGTCAGGAATTTGTGCCCGATATGGCGATAGTCTCGCCCCCTATCACATCGTGGGACGGAACATACAAGGCGAAATGTGGGTTTCCTGGTGGCGCCTCTGCCTACCCCTTCTGTGATAAAGGCGTGAGTTTATGTATGTATGTAAAATATTTTTTACAAATATAAACAATTAATACAAAAAGCTCGAGATCGATTGAAAGTAAAAGGGTATTCTGTTTTTCAATTCAAACGGTATTGATTAGCAACTGCAATATTCAAAATGTATGAGAAATACTCTAAATGAAAGATTATAACTTTTTTCACCTAAACGTATGTGTTTTTATCCATATTCACGGCAGGCGCAATATTTATTTTTATTAAAAGGGTGTACAAACCAATTGAAAATAACCCATTAAAATGTTTCGATCAACATAACTCAAATATTGCACTTTAAATATTTTTTTCATTTCAAAACCCTCAACCTATTGGAATATTATAAAAACAGAACCGAAGCATCAAATAGATGCTGTACCTGGAATATTTGAAAATAAATTGAATTTAGATTGCTTGTTTTTATATACAAGCAGCTTGTTTGTTTTCATAAGTTATTCATGTAACGGCGTGCGTTTGTGTTAGAAAAAATGCATTGGATATTTTAACAAAAACCTATCAACTTTGTAATAGATGCAAGCTTGTTTAAATATTTTGAAATTCCGTCGCGTTTTATTAAGTATTCGACAAAATAAATGATTTTATTTAAATGCTTTTTGGTGGTTTTTTGTGCTAGCAATTAGACTACTATAATAGGAGTTAATCGCAGTTATTGTCTAGATTGAATATCGAGTAGCGCATGATAATAAAGTTTCCATGAATTATACTATTTTTTTTCTTTTTGCAATTTCAGTGGTGAACTAATATTTAGGTGTTATATTTTACTCTAGGACCCGAAATTACATTACCTATGCATGAGTTTTTTGTATTCAAACAAACCATATCACTCGCAGGGGATTGGAGATTGGTCCATGGCTATTTATTTACTCCTTATTACATCACAATAATACTATACAGTAATTATACAAGGTATCTCAAGACTGCGACCGAAAACAAAGCCTGGTAGTATTAGTAACTTCAGACACAATGCAACTAAAAATATCGCAAAAACATTGTATTTCTATTTTTGTAATTTTTTACTTAGCGTCGTATTTGGGTGATAAATACATAGTTTTCTTAAAATAATAATGTACACCTTTACATTTTAAAGACGCAATGGTACGCAAGGGCATAAATTACTATTTTCGCAAAAACTAGATATTTAACACCCAAACACAATGATATTAAAAATAGAAAAAAAAATCTGTCGCTTTTTTGCGAAATTCTTAGTTAAGTCGTGTCTGTAACCCTAAAACTGCCACCTGACTTCGTTTTCAGTCGCAGTCTTCATATACCCAGTACAATGTAAAGAAATGAATATCATTATACCCAAAATTAAAGCATGCATTTAATTATGTATGTTTTCAAATTGTCCATTATAAAACCACGTTTTTAATCTCGGGAAATGAACACCCTGCCTCTCGTTTCTCAATCTGGTTCGAGGCCATAAGACCACGAAAACTGCTAAACATAAATTGATATGAAACATAACAAGACACTTAGAACTTTAACAATAAAATATTGTAAACGGAACATTAAGAAAACTCATATATTTTCATTAAAGTCCAACGCGGTGTCACCTAAGCTATTCATTGCGATACGGGATGATATAATATTAATGTATCTAGCTAAATACTTAAGGCCTTATTCATAGAAAATTTTAAAACCTATTTTAGCTAAAAAATTTTGTGTCCCTTATGGCGACTTTTGAATTCAGATTGAGCGAAGAAGATAAAACATTCGATAACTAAAATAGGTTTTAAAACTGTCTATAAATAAGGTAGCTATGATATATTTTTGTGTTTACAAAAATCCTTAACTTGAAGATAACTCTTATTTTTATATATAATATTTTAAGGAGAAGTTTTTTATCTCTTGCTAATCGATATAACTATGTTGGCCTTCTCGTAACTGTTGTTACGATAGTTGATGAATCAGAAATATAACTAGTGAACAAAACTCAATTATTGTTTCCGCTACTTTTTAAAATTCGTTTTTATTTCCGTTGTCGCAACTTATTGAACAGTTATGATGGACGATATTATTGGAGAGATTAAGATGAAGACTTCTAATTGGATTTTACTGGTTTCTTAATTTACAAACATATTAAATACCTTCGCTGTGCGTAGTTATAACAGTTGTAAGCTAAATGTGTACCTTTTAGAGCAGCGAGAAAAATGTGTGTTAGTCTTGTTCATATTTATGAGGGAAATGTTGTGTTGAAAACGTTTTCGATAAATTTTCTCTATAGAAAAAATAAGTAAAATAAAGTTATATTTATATTGCAAACTGCCATGCTCCCACCACTGCTCTAACTGTGGGTATAGAAATAGCATAACAATCGGGTCTACTGCATTGACTTATATTCTACCGATAGACAAGACACGTCAAAGAAACAAAGTGCCCCCGTATTTAAAAAGCACACTGCAATATTACGTCACTTACCTGGTATTTTATTAAAATATTGTAACTTCAGACGATTTGCTTTCGGTTTGACGGCGAAACATTCATTTATTACTTTTAAACGTATGCGATATGGCGTACTGCACTGTCACTGTCACGAAGCAAACTGATTCATGTGCGGAGCATGCACCGCAAGTAGGTGGGACACATTTTTCGTACTGAATGTCTTATCTAGTGTAACATTGATATCGATGGTCTACTGTAATAAAATTACTTCTACAACTACCCGTAGATTGCTTAGGACTTATTTACAATTGTTTTAACAATAGTTTTGTGAAACATTTCAACTTTACATAAAACCGGTCCCACATATAATAATAAAGTGAACTATTGTTTTTATTTATAGATTTAAAGAAAGATATTTAATATATTCCTAAATAACGAGGCAAATAAAACATTGCGTCATCGCGGCGCGGCCATATTTTATCCTCTTTCATTATTTACTATTCACAGCACTTTAAACAAATTACAATTCATAGAAGAGGTGCTAAACTATAATTCCTTCCAAAAACATAACTATTAAACTTATTAATATTAATTTAAAATATTAGGTAGATAATAATAAAAAGAATCGACTATTTCAATAGCGTATGGACTGCAATAGCAACGAATAGGGTCAGGTGAAAAGAGTTGAGGGAGACCGTTGCCCTGCTGACAAGATAAGGAAATTAAAAAAAAAACAAACAGCCTTGTACAAACTGATGATATAGCATATCTTCGCTCGTGTAAACACCACAAGAAACTTCAGCAAGCATCGTTGTTTCACACTTGTGAAACGGAGTGCTATTTAAAAGGGAAATCACAAAAATGAATTGTTCTTTTTAACAGCGGCGTGAAGCGCGGCTTCGTGACACTGTTCCATACAAACATTGCGAAACTTCGCGATCGAGGAAACAATAAACAGCTTTCTGAGAACGAAACCTTAACAGCTCGGTAGGTGTTATATAGTAGGAAAATATATAAAAATGCTTTTTTTATTGATGAATTAAATTGATCATTGAAATATTTTTTTACGGATTGTATCGTGATTTAGTAAAATTTTTAGATTTTTTAACTTCCCGACGTTTAGATTGCTTTACAGCTTTCGTGGTCACGGGGCGGGCTGAGTTATTATTCCTCCGCTCAGTGACTGTTACAATTTAACTACCCTTAATTTACAATTATTAAATTAAAAATAAAAAATTGCAATAAAATCCGTATAAAAATAGAACTGGATCGGTGGCGTAGTTGTAATACGGTACGACTACAAAGCTGAGGTCTCGGGTTCGAATCCCGGGTCGGGCAAAGTGATATTGGATTTTTCTATTCATTATCAGCCCGGAGTTAGGAATTTGTGCCCGATATGGCGATAGGTTCGCCCCCTATCACATCATGGGACGGAATATACAAGGCGAAATGTGGGTGTCCTGGTAGCACCTCTGCCTACCCCTTCTGGGATAAAGGCGTGAGTTTATGTATGTATGTAAAAATAGTTTTATTTCAATGTGTAACATTCGCGTAAATCTAAGAAACCATTATAGATTGATCATTTTAAATTGTGTCCGTGTTTATGGGAAAACGAACGTTAAGGTGGCAAGAAGGCCATATTGATATTATAAGATTCCAATAGTTCTAAATGGACATCCAGGGAGGAGGTGTAGGTTCAGCAGTGTATACGTACTTTCTGTGGCAGAAGAAAGAGATATATGGGAACATTTTCTTTCGTCTTCCATTTTGAGATGCCGATATTACGTTTACGACTCAAATTATGTAGGCATTTAATGCGGTAATCACGGTTTCCCGAACCTTTGAAATAAAAACAGTCTTATACACCGATAGCACCAATAAACAAGACAATTACAAAATCTCTTGTTTAGGAACCCGGTTGTCCCGCGGCTTCAATTAAACTGTCCAAGGTCCTTTGAGTTGTCTCGTTTTAAATCATTAATTACTGGGGCCTAATGTCCTTCGGTTAATAGCTCGGTTACTCGACGATCCGTCAAATTAATAGCTACAATTTCGTGCTGAACTCCACAGCCCCGTTTTAATTAGTGATATTTTTTTTCAATCCCGCTTTTATTTTTTGGTAAATTGGACTATTTATTGTCGGCTCTACTTGATTTGTTTATTTATTTTTGTGTATTTTTGTAAAGTGTTATTAATGTGAGTTGAAAGTCCGTAAGAATGACAGATGAAGTTATGAAATTCACTGCAAATTGCTGGATGCGATGCAAGGCGCCTCCAACAGGTCGGTATGGTAATTAAAAAAGAAAAAACTCGACTGCCAAACCGCAGGGCACAGGTTTAACACCGGGGCACATTCCACAAATTCTTAATTAATAACCGGTTGCTTCACCGGTGAGAACATTGTGGCGAAACGCCTGCACTATTAAGCCCTGAGAATAAGAATTTCAAAAAAAATGTGAATTTAACTGCGCAGCTTAGTACATCGTAGTTGATATTGCAAGCAGCCAATCGTAAAATGTTGCAGAAGTCATGTTCCACCAACTCCTTATAATGTGGGAAAACGGAAGGTAGCAGGCACTTTACTCAGTGTTGACACAAAGTTATATTAAGTAAGGCATTCCTCATAGTGGTCTTTCCATCCAGCCTTTTTATTCAAAACCAATACTATGAGGATGGACCAAAGTGCTACCAAACGCAGAGTCGCCGATAAATAAATGAAAGAAATAATGTTGGTTATCTCCTAAAAATAGACCCATTTTAATTACCATCAGTTCAATAAGAAATGTTCGGCAAAACAGGCAAATTACACAGACCAAAAACTATAATTAAGCACGTTGAAAACAAACACGCCTCACGCAAAATCCAGGCGCGAACTCGACAGACAGGCAAAAAACTTTGCACCGTCACGTCGCAGTGAATTTGCGGCCAGTAATTACATTTTCATCATTAAAATAATTTTAAACTTCGCTTTAGCAAACTTTTATTACTTGGACGTGTTAACGGTTGTTTAATTTCCCTTTTTTATTGACCAATCGGAATTGTTAAGGTAGTATAAAATTGTAGCACTTTTTTAAACATCGCTACATCAACACGTTTACAATGTTTTTGGGTGCAACGCATATAGACCGTGAACAACTTCTCTTCGAGCATTAGCGTATCTGTATCAGCCCAAATATGCCCCACTGCAAGGCACGGGCCTTCTCTACAATCGAGAGAACGATTGAAAGGGGTCAGCAATATAGTCCGCCACGCTGGGCTGGTGCGGCTTGGCGGAGAAGCGTAGACATCCAGGAATAATCTAGAATATAATAATTATTCAGGCATTCTCAGAACTAGATACACGCAGGCTGAATCTAAAATGCGACCCATATTAACACCATTCCGTTGCTCTGTAGCCATAGGAGACTAATCTACCACGCTACTAAATTATTTTTACATACATACATAAACCACGCCTTTTCCCAGAAGGGGTAGGCAGAGGCACCACCAGGACTCCCACATTTCGCCGTGTATATTGCGTCCCATGATATTATTTAAATTGAGAAATTGTAACATTACCTTTAGATAGACAATGCTTACAAAGTGGACGGATGCCCTAGTTAAGGTTGCAGGAAGTCGTTGGATGCAAGCCGTTTCCAACAGCTCGATGTGGACATCCTTGGGGGAGGCCTATGTCCAGCAGTGGACTTCCTATGGCTGAAAAGAGCGTGAGAGAGACACAATGAACATGATACTTTAAAAAGTCGCTGGATGCAGTTAATAGCTATTTAATGCTCTCTTTCCTTTGCCTTTTTTTAAATTTTAAATATCGTCAACGCTCTTATGATCCGTACATACATACATACATAAACTCACGCCTTTGTCCCAGAAGGGTAGGCAGAGGCGCCACTAGGACACCCACATTTCGCCTTGTATGTTCCGTCCCATGATGTGATAGGGGGTGAGCCTATCGCCATATCGGGCACAAATTCCTGACTCCGGGCTGATAATTAATAGAAAAATCCAATATCACTTTGCCTGACACAGGATACGAACCCGGGACCTCAGCTTAGCAATCATACCGTAGTACAACTACGCCACCGAGGCATTATCATTCACATTGCATTTAAAGAAGCCAAGAAAACATAATCTTGTATTCCCGTATACATTCTACTTCTCCAAACCCAAGAAACTAGACTAAATAAATTGTAATCTTTTTCCACTACGTCACAAAACTTAGGCTAATAATAATCGTATTTATCACGCTCGTCACAGTCTATAGATATTGTGAACAATAACTCAATTTAGTACAAAAAGTGATAATTAAGTTGCTGATTCGGGCGCGTCATGCTGCGTATAAAACTCTGGGCTGGACTCGATACGATTTATTTCAAATGTTACGTTTTTGTAAGAGATGCAATTATAACGTATAAAACAGTGGTCTTATTCAAAATCGATTTAATAGTGTAATTATTAATAATAGATTCGCCTTTGTGTTTCCGTTCCAAGATTTGACAGGGAGCGAGCCTACTGCCACATCGGGCACAAATTCCTGACTCCGGGCTGATAATTATAGAAAAATCCATTATCACTTTGCCCGACACGGGATTCGAGTTCGAGACCTCAGCGTTGCAATTATACCGTGGTACATCTGCGCCACCGAGGCAGGCGGCGCTCTACGGTCTCTCTTCTCAAAAAAAAAATCCACACAAAATTACATCCTAAACTATCTCCCAAAGACTTCATAAAGAAATTAGCAAGCTCAATTCACTAATTTTTTCATTTTTCATTCACCGCTCAGTGACCCCGAGTGTAACCCGGCGTTGACCGCCAATGCAATTAAAACTTGCTCACGAAATATCCCAACTCTGTATGACACGGAACAAGTTTTTATTTACTTGTCGAAGTACGGCTACTTCGCATGTGGGCCGAACGTTTCTTCAACGTTTGGATACCAGCTCGTTTTCATGCGAATACTCGTAATTTATGTTCACGAAAATGCGTGTTCTGCTGTCTGTATCTTCGCCAATGCTCTGAGGAATTGTTTAGTCTTTACCCCTTTTTTTCTTTTCTTTAACAATATGTGCTGATTTGCGAAGCCACAATTTGGTGGTCTACACCATGCCGAATCAAGAGTTCCACCAATTAATTGTCGCACCATGATGCAGTGGAAAATTTTGCCAGCCTAAATCATGAAAATCTTTATCATATATCACTCATATGAAGTATCCATGATCAATGAATATCTTCAGAAGCTTTCTCTCACTCGCACACAAATCCTATTTTCCTCTCTGTCTGTCTTTCTTCAGCCAGATAGTCCACCTCCAACCATAAGTCTTCAAGTCAAAGAATTCCATAAAAATCTGTTGTAAAATTATTTCCTAGAATATAACCGATAAATTACCTTAAATCCGCACGCCATACGCCAACGCAAACCAAACATAATTAATATCCCTGAACGTCCGCAAAATTCAAACGGTATCGTTGGCTAACTTGCAAGCACCAGGAAATCATAGCCAGCCACTAGTCACAAACGCAGTGTCTAATTGAAAGCAAACACCGGCCCGACTGGCGAACAAAGGCGCAGGTAGAGCATCGCCTGAATTGTTAAATAGCTTCGCACAAGGTCTGAGCGCCTGGTACTTGGTAATGCAACGTGTGAGTAAATGCGCAAATACTGTTACTGTATGACATTGTCATGTCACGCTCTGTCCAACTGGATCTGCTTGGATTATATTGATGTCACGCAATTATAATATATTTTATGTCAGATTTTTTGGTTTTATTGTAGATCACCGATTGCCTTAGTAGTCTAGCTATGTGGATGGATGAATAGGCTATTAAAGAACTTCTCAGGAGATCTGTACACCTAGTAATTAAGATGCGAGCTGTCGAGCAATGAAAAAACAACTTGGCTGATTTTTTTAATCTGTTCAGGTAAACGTTTGAATATACATTGAAAACTTATTATATTTAATACAATTATACTACATCTTTCTACTTACTACCATGTTTCATATAATCTATAGTTATAAAGCGAACATAAAAATAAATAACATGTACAGGAACTAAACTTTCCAGTTACTATCCGTAAAATTCATCGAAAGATAAATTTAAAAAATCATTGTTATTATTCTTAAGAACTGAAACATACTCCGTACAATATATATTTATAACTTTTATTGAAAAATAGCATTATAACAATTTATGCATTAATTACGAGACGATATTCTTGGATAGTGTTTTTTACAATACGGCGCCGCGGGGACTACTGGAGCGTCGCAATAATACTGAATAAAACGCCCATCGCAAACAGTCGGTAATAAAATGAGTGGGCCACAGTTAATCGGCCTGAGTGCTTGTTACGAATGCACCAGGCTCCTCCGGTAAACAGGTACGTTGTGTTGTGTTATATTCCTTTTAAAGGACTATAAAATAACTATTAAGTTCTTGGAGTAACTTCGGGAGGTAGAGTATTGAGTTTGTTTCTTCAATATTTGGAAAATCATAAGTTAGCGATAGTCCCACTTATTTTTTCCTGTTAAAAGAAATATTTTAAGTAATAATACCTTCTTATATACCTTACAAGAAATGAACATAATACTGTCGATCGATTTAAACAATACCTAAATGGGTTAAACACATTTCTGATTCGCAAGTTCTTATTCTCTAAAACTGTTCAAAACTAAGCAACTAAATTGCCGCCGAATTTCTTTTTAAAATATTGTTGAGGCCGGTAAAATATATGACAAAAGCGACTAGTAAATCCGCTTTTCAAAAACATTTATAACTCAAAAGAATCGTAAATGCGTTGGCATTTTTAATTCATGAATACTCCCTCGACAATGTCTCTCAGTCGCATCAATTTTAAAATATCGCGAATTTTTCTGATTTCAAATCATGATCTGCAAGAAAACACATAATAGAGGCTTCATTAGTCCATTCAGCGATGAGACACTTCACGTAAAACAGATAATTTTCTCCAAATCGCTTTAACCGCAAAACCGAACCCACTAAAATTAAATATATCGGAGTATGCAGTATTTATGTTCAAATAGACTAGATTGTTAATCCTGCAACGCAACACTTACTGGGGCCCTCAAAATACACCGACAAGTATAGATGCATTAGGAGATTAGTTCCCTCGTGCAATAAATGCAGACGCCTTATAAACATTCACTGGATGTGGTACTAAGTTGCCAGTCATGTCAACTACGCAACCTTTGTTTCGTTAAAGGTTCGAGTCGTCGAGAATGGGTCTATCATTTAGTCCATGTTTTGACGTTGCATTTTATAAAGTGTATTTTATCAAATAATTATATGTGTAGTCAATAGCCATATTTGTACATAAATGTATGTATACATAAGCTCACATTTGTATTCCCGAGGAGGTAGGGTGTGCTACATTATTGGTACCGACAGATTGCTTGGCTTGTGTCTACCCTAAAACGGTGTACCCTAGTAGGACATGCCAATTATATTAACGGGCTTAAATTCCACCTCGAGCAACATTATATGAAATAATCAAACCGAAAAACTCACACAACTTGGAATACCTGACCTAGAAATCAAATCCAGGAACTCACGGGCCAAAGCCCATACACACTGCACATTCACCAATAACATATTATGTTATTATCCTCTTTTTCGTTAATGGTTTCTTAGATGTACGCAAATGTTACACATTGAAATAAAACTATTTATCGGATTTATAACGATTATGTTTAATTTTTACATTTTTTAACTTCCCGACGTTTCGACTGCTTTCCAGCTTTCGTGGTCACGGGGCGGGTCTTTTTCGTAAGTTATTAAAGACTATACTAATCTCTACTTGAGATCTTAAAATCCATGTATACTAAACCCTCAAAAATCAGTCATTTCTAAAATACCTGCTGAAATAAGTCACAGCTTCCGTGGAGCAGTTGATTAGACCCCAGCTATGAAACGAGAGGCCGTGGGTTTGATCCCTGCACCGAGACAAATATTTGTGTAAACCACAAGTATTTGTTTCGAGTCTGAGTGTTTGTAAGACCGAAAAGTCTCTCGTAGTTCCTGATACCCACGACACAAGACTCGATCTTAGTGTAGGGTCAGGACTATGTATATGACTGTTAGGTTATTTGTTCATTATTAATAAATCCTAAAGGTCATTCCAGCATCTCTACATCGCAGAAAACCTCTTAGATATGGGACATTGAATGTAAAGCATTGAACTCGCTTCATTTAGATTTAAGATTTAGTAACGTTTAAATGCATTTAGTTAACATTCGCTTAAACTTTGAGAGTGGTGTTCAACATATTCTCAATATAGATTATTTTTATCTCGATTTAATTTATACAAAGCTATTATTACATCTGATACCAAGTAAAAAGAAAACTGGAAAAAGGAATCTCGCAGACGTTATTGAAGATGCAATCTAAAATAAACAAAATCCAGGACTAAAGAAAATAATAATGGAATGTATGTTCAATACTATAGATTTGATAAACCAGTTAATAAAATAATGGAAGAACTACCCATAAACACTCCCAATACCTAAGGATTGTAGGTACGTGGTCGCTTATTTAATATAAATATAAATAAATACAACCAACAGTCACATACACAGTCCTGACCCCACACTAAGATCGAGTCCTGTGTCGTGAGTATCAGAAACTACGAGAGACTTTTCGGTCTCACAAACACCCAGACCCGAAACAAATACCTGTGGATCACACAAATATTTGTTTCGGTGCGGGGATCGAACCCGCGGCCTCTCGTTTCACAGGCGGCGTCTAACCAACTGCACCACGGAGGCTGTCAATGGCTTATTAACGAATAGGTATATAATAAGGATAAAAGAAGATTGGTACGTAAAGGTTGCAGTGCCTCTTCAAATCTCATTCACTAAAGAAAAATATCAATATTCTGAAAGATATGTAATTCCGATTAGAATTGAGATTGGACCTGAAGATTCATGCTTTAGAGTTTAAACTAATACCGAGATCCTAACTCCACCATGGTCTCTAAAAAGCTAAAGTTGACAAAGTCTCCTACTTCAAAACAGTTTACATACGAGTAATCTTTCGCAAGCGGACCAACTTACCCTAACAAGACTTATCAGAAGTGCACCGATCCAATACACAAGGGTGGCGTTATGTTGAACTAATTAAATTTCCACACAGTTTATTACAGATAAGCTCGCTAGCTACTATTACACCGTGTTATTAAACTAAGACGTAGTAAGCTTAGCTTGGCCCGGCTATTGCATAATTTTAGGGTTTGGAATTTTGTTAATAACTGTTTCACCTTAAGGGTTATATTGCAAAAGGTGCTTTGGGGAATAGCCGAGTTTATAGTGTTAAATATGGACGGTATGATGAGGGACTTGTTGCCAAATTAATAACTGGGGTAAGGCTTTTTGAGACTGGCATGGCAAAGTAATATATTACTACCGATGGTTAGTCGTGTCCCGTTGGAATGTGAATTGGCGAAGGATAAATGTCTATAGTCATACCTGCCAGCTCGATACCGGGCTTACATATTTGACCCTATAAAGTATAAATCAACACTAACCTGTACAAATAAAAAAATATATGATATGTTAAGAAAGACATTTGCTGGTATATCATCGAAAATTATTTCTTTAATTTACCGATCAATAAATTATTTCTTTCGTGTGTACATTAATTACAACACTTCTAACACTAAAACACAATTTACACAAATAAATTATGTATTTAAATTGTAGCAACAAAATCGCGTATAAACCAAAATTACTTATGTTTTCTTTTGCAAATAATGCTGAATGCGCTGCAGATAGAAAATATTTAAATATTGTGTAAAACTTGTGAACCCAATAACCCTAAAACTAAAGAGATATTTACAGAACTCTACAATTATTATGATGTTTAATATAAAAAAGATTGCTTGCTGCAATATAAACACATATCCGACAAATTTCCGTGTATGAATGTAAATACAAACAGGACAAATATTACCTATAATATTTCCCCATTCATGTCAAAACAGAGAAATTTGGATAAACATAATATATTGTGTTATTGTGGAATTTTAATCAAAATCGTATTCAAAGAACTAATACAATAGTGGCGTAATTATTACGCTTTAAATGGAAAATTTACAATTACATTTCAGTAATACAAAGCGCAATTATTGAAGTTTCATATCGAAATGTACAACGATTGTAAATATTATTGAATTTTAATATCCGATTAAAATATTGAGATAGTACGTGGGGTGCTTACAACATTTACTCAAGCACTCTAGTTAACCATAAAATGAATGAGCTTCAGTCCATTTTCTAATCTGAAACTCATTATCAATTATTGTTACTTTTTTAATTGGGTCTTTTACTAAAGCGTGTATTTTAGTTTTTTAAACTATTATTTATTTTTATTCCCACGAACGCCGTAGCGTGCTGTTTGGTGGGAGAAATATGTCTATTGCAATAGACCTACCAGGCGGCTCCTCACATATGAGAGACCTACCACCAGTTCTAACAGATAAGATTAAAATACTAAAAACATTTTTTTCTTCATTCTATGAGACCCTTACACAATACACAAACTTTTTCCTCCAAACTGTGCCAACAAAATTAAGATTACCCAATGTCCCACGCCCAATCCTCAAGAGGCCTCAATTGCAACAAAAAGGTCTGTTAATTCCAACATACAAATTCATTTTAATTACAGCAGGCGGTGAGTTGGCGGCACCTCGGGGAACCATTCCTGACGCTGACAACTGCTGCTGATTAACTACATACACGGCCTCGGAGACATAGGTAGCTATTGACGCATTCAATTCCTTTCCTGAAGCTATTGACACAATATTAAAATTTCCAGCTGGAATTTAGGGATGAAATTCTGATGATGATTAAAATCTAAAAACAATGATTGCAAAGCTGAGGTCTCGGGTTCGAATCCCGGGTTGGACAAAATTATATTGGATTTTTCTATTCATTATCAGCATGGAGTCAGGATTTATGCCCTATATAGCGATAGGTTCGCTCCCTATCACATCGTGGACGGAAAATACAAGGCGAAACATGGGTGACCTGATAGCATCTCTACCTACCCCTTCTGGAAAAAAAAGCGTGATTTTTGTAAGTTATACAACTGGAAAAGCTAAATATAAAGCACCGTGGAAAAATATTTCTGTGCGTCCTATCCTGATAACTGCTAAAACTGTTTCAATTAATTCCGGACAGAGCCAAAATTCCGAATTTCATATTTCTTCCAAAATTTCTCAAAATCCGTACATTTTATAGTAAAAAGAATACTAAAAAACAATTCGCTTGAATTAAAACATGGCGGCGAGCTGACAGTACCTCGGGGAACCATTCCTGACGCTGACAACTGCCGCTAATTAACTACATGCAGTCCGGGAGATATAGATACCTGGAGCTATTGACACATTCAGTATTAAAATATACACCTGGTATTTAGCAGTAAGGTTCTGGTGATGATGATTAAACTCTGCGGTATATAACCATCTCATATCGATGAGTAATCCATCTAGATTGTACTCACTTACCTTCATATGCATTGCAATATTTTGTCGTGAAAAGACACAAACGGAATGAGGTAATTTTATCCTATCCTAGAAATTAATTCCCAGGGTCTGTACAAATTTCAAACATGAAAACTAATTACCGGTTGGCTCAAGGGTATTGTTGCAACTGACGGACGGTATCTCGCTTAATTTATAAGCACAGGTTTCTATTAATTAATTGTAACATAAATAACTCGTCTCATTAGTGTAGAGGCTATGCACACGGACGGCAATTTAAGACGCTCTTCATTCAATTTTTGTTCTGGTCAAATTTATTTTTGAATTTTTAGATCCAAGAAACAATTCATTTGTTGGTACAGTGGTAACATATGTCGGCTCATCGATTGAACTATGGGGTCCTGAGTTCAAAGGCCACATCTCAAAATCTACTTGGTGCGATTTTTTCTATTTGAATAAAAAAGGAGGAGTCGTCGTGTAGTGAGAATCAGAAACTACAAGAGCCATTTCGATGTCACAAAATGGTCGAACATTCAAACTAGACACAAATATTTGTGGATCGCACCAACATTTGTCTGAATGGGGATGAATGAATTAATCACTCGGAACTGGAATTTATGGTCGTTATAACAGGCTCACCCCTTATCACAATTTGGTCGAAAACAAGTTCAGCAAGGTTGCACTAGCAATACCTCTATCCTTCCCTTCCGGGACACGGGCTTATGTACTTATACATACACACCCAACAGTCACATACATAGTCCCGACCCCACACTAAGAGCGAGTCTTGTTTCGTGGGGATCAGGAACTACGAGAGACTTTACGGTCTCACAAACACCCAGACCCGCAACCAATACTTATGCGGGGATCGAACCCGCGGCCTCATGTTTCACAGCCAGCGTTCAACCAACTGCGCCACGGAGGCTGTGAAATGTATATGTATGTATGTATGGAATATAAAATCACAAAAAGGCCTCAAATTTCAGCACTTGAATGAAAGCCGTTAACCCTAGCCTTTATACCGAAACAATTTGATGGTAACAATAGCCGGAGCACAAAAGACCGCGCTACACAAGTACGGTATCGTTAACTGAGTCAACAGGCCCTAGTTTATGCAGCAAGTTAGTGTCCGCTTAAACTTCGCGCCACAAACTTGTTTACAATAACTTGTATATACGCTTTTAACCCCTATTCGATATTCCTGTGAAAGGCTTTATACAACCTGAAATTCGATCTGAGGTTATGAACGGCCTGATTGTTCCGTTGAGGCTTGCGGCAAGTTCTCAGTAATAGTTATTTCCTATTATTTCTCTATCTCATATACCGATAGGCTTATAGCAATTTGATGGCAATTAAATTCGTGATTTTACAGGAAACTCGTGCTAAACAGTTTTCGAATATAATTGTGAAAATACAGTTTTACATACATAAATTAGCTCACAACGAGGTCGCTAAAGAAGGTTGAATTACCCCATTGTAAACCACATTTCTCCGAGCATCGGCAGATAGGAGACGAGTCCATCCCCATGCCAGGCATAAATTCAGTCACGAGCAATACGTTTACCCATACCAAGGAGAAGAAATAATGGCAGGGAGGTTAAACTACAGCAAATATCCCAAATTTCTCAAAACATCCAAACTACTTAATTTATTTTGTAACCTACTTGGGTATCGAAGCCATAATATCTAGATTACCCACTGAACCAGTCGGATCTCAGCATACCCGTTATTTCTGGATTGAAACCATATTGTCCACAAAAACGTTTTATCAAACCATCTAGACTTTATCTTTTCAATTCAGCAAAGCCAACAAAAAATTCCAATAGTGAAAATGACAAAACGTTCCACTTACTACCGCGTTGCTTCCAATACGCACTCAATAACCCGGGGGTGAGAACGAAACGCAATAATGTTCTATCGCCACTGAAAATGCGATACAATATACACACATACATAAACTCACCCCTTTTTCCCAGATGAAGTAGGTAGAAGTGCTACCAGGACACCCACATTGCGCCCTGTATGTTCCGTCCCACGATGTGATAGGGGGCGAGCCTATCGCCATATCAGGTACAAATTCCTGATAATGTATAGAAAAACCCAATATCACTGTGCCCGACTCGGGATTCGAACCCGAGACCTCAGCTTTGTAGTCGTACCGTAATGCAACTCCGCCAACGAGGCAGTACGATACAAGCGCAAAAAATCGGCAGTGAAGCAAGGTCTAACAAAATAAAAAAAAATAATAATAATAGTGACGTACAAACTTCAGAACCCAGATAATAATAGTCTAGTGTCGACTGTCGTGGGTATTTGAGACTTTTTGGGCTTACAATACCCAGACTTGAAATTTACATATTTGTGTTCTTAGTGCGGAAACGAAGTCAACCGCCTTTTGTTTCTTATCGAGGTATCAACTAATACGCCACGAAGGCTAGATGGATGAATAAACGAAAAATCATTTTCATTCTTATTTACAAATAGTGAGCGGTGAATATGTTAGAATTTAAAATTAACCCGAATAGGTAATAATCTAGGGCAAAAAGAGTTTTTAATTTCACAGCACAAGACATTAGTTACAAAGCCTTCTATTTAATAATTTTAATTACATTACGTAGCAATTGCGACTTAAGCAATTTACTTTAAAAAAGTTAATGTAAAAAAAACTTTAATAAAAATTCAACATTATATCATTGGATGGCTCATTAAATACATTAAGTCTTAAATTCATCGCACTACAAATGACAACAATTAAAATAAATAAGTTTCTTTCAGACTAAAGACCTGTGAGACTAATTAGAATTCATAGTATTTGTTTTAATACGAAAGTTTAAATAAAATTAATATGTGTTACAACATTTAACTAGTTTATTTGACATTAACAAAAGCTGGTTATGTTACGAATTTAAGACTATTACTCATATAAAATACGTTGTATATAAATAAGAGCTAAATTACGCAAAATGTAATATTTTCACTTGCAATTTGCGTTCTTTAAAGTTCAACCGAGTTCTAGTCTTGCAGTGTTTGAGACGAGAGTCCAATTAATATTCATAATCTTTCACATTTATTATTAAAATATTTAAATTCTATACAAAATACTTTCATTCTCCTTTCTTCTTTGTCCATCCTAAGGTTGCCTGGAAGAGATTGCCTTGTGCAATAGGGCCGCCGATTGTACTTATTTTTAAATTTAGTTATAATCTCTGATTTTTCCTGGTGTATAATAAAGAATATATAAATAAATAAATATAAATAATATATTACGCAGGTATAATATTCGTATCTGCCCGAGTAACGAACAGAATACACGATGATAAAATCCCGTCATAGTCACCGCCGCAGTTTCCAACTGAACCTGTCTATATTCAGTCTCGAGCTGACTATAATGATTGGGCCGATTAGCGAAAGGTGTTTGTCGATATAAGATTTATTCCTAACCTGGCGAGGCAAAGTAACCGCAGTGCATCTGCAATGTCTTTCAGAAAGAAAATCGATTAACGACAGACTAATAAAGCCTTCTGGAATTCAACATAACCATACCCGCTCGCAAAGATTAGAGCTAATCTTATATGTATAGATAGATTAGATACAAAGTTTCTTGAACCGAAAAACTCACACAAAGAAAGCGATCAGATCGCGACACGTATGCTCTCTCACCCCGCCAACGTGTGATAGAGGAGACTATTTCGTTATTCGATCGGCCCATCAGTCAGACATGGTACATTGCGCGTCAGCGCGCAGTCTACGTTGATGTATGTGTAGAGCCACCAGCAATGTAATACGTAACTGAGCACTGAAAGTGGGCCGATTGATGTGCCCCGGCCGGAACGCTTTACAACAGTTTACATGGCCGTTTCAACCGCCACTGTCACTCCACCGATTTTCCAAATTGAGGGTTAGATGTAGTTGGATTGTTATTTGTTGGTGGGCTGAAAAATGTTATATTGAAATTCGCATACCGAAGTATTTTAAATGCTACACTTGTTGGTATTAGATTTAAAAAAAATAATTAACCACCTACCACGGCATTCTTAACGTCTGGAGTGACAATTCTCAGTATGTAAAATGTACTCCGTGGTATCAATTTGCTTTTAAATGGAAGTTAGTTAATCAGTTGTAAATTACGTAATGCATGATGTAACCATGGACATGACTTTCTCGCTCTACTTCTTATAATAGTTCGACAAAGTAACAATACTGCAGCTTGTGCTAAGTGCCATCCACATTTAATATCTACGTTATGTATATCTAACGTGATTCGAGTCAATATCAGGAACCTCTTTCTAACCAACCTAGTTCACACGCCCGAGCTTGAACATCTTCGATTTCCACAATATTACATACATACATACATAAACTCACGCCTTTATCCCCGAAGGGGTAGGCAGAGGCGCCACAAGGATACCCACATTTCGCCTCGTATGTTCCGTCCCACGATGTGATAGGGGGCGAGCCTATCGCCATATCGGGCACAAATTCCTGACTCCGGACTGATAATGAATAGAAAAATCCAATATCACTTTGCCCGACCCGGGACTCGAACCCGAGACCTCAGCTTTGTAACCGTACCGTAATACAACTACGCCACCGAGGCAGTCAATTAATTAATCAAATTCCACAATATTAATTATTGTAATTCGATTTTTTTTTCAATAATATGCATATTTTTTCAATAGTATGTACAAAGGTATGGATGAGGTCAGATAAAAAGAAGTATGTCCAATAAATCAGAATCATTTAGTGCTACCAAAACTTCGCAGAATCATGACCGTAATTGATCATTTCAAAAAAGGTTCTATGACGCATCTTGAATTTACCTGCTGACTCATCCACTGTTTTCCAATTCCAATCGTTCAATATCTCAGTACTTCAATATACGTTCCCCTTCGTCATCTTAGCTTTTTCATTTGACCATTCATTTGAACTGGTTATTTGCATTATTACCTAAAATTGTTTTCAAAGTTCTACGAAAATAAATTTTAATAGGTTTTTAGAATGTATGACAACGGCAAATTCATAGACGATCTGCAAATGAGTCGGTCGAGGACCGGAAAATCGAACTTAATTGTATGCATTGTGAAAGTCCTGTGTCAACAGGAAAATAAATAATTATGGTAATCAATCACTATATCTCCCTCTATATTCTTTGATACTTTTAATATTCGTTTTCATGTTACATTTACAATGGGCACAAGTTATACTATCATAAAATTCAAGTACAAAAACTGAAACTAACATAAAGAATTTAGAATTCTTCAAAACTCTCCTTCAAGATTGTCTTCAAAGTATTAATCCCAAACCATAGAGGCTGCGAAATTTAATTATAAGCTCCTGACAGAAGAGGCTTCCAACTGTCTAGCATCATATAGGCAGTAAATTAAAGGTGTAATCGTTCCCTAAAGTACGTGACAAGGGGTACATCATCCCGAACCACGCCTCTTTCGTGTTACAACCCCACTGATACGATCAAATGCGTTGCTCATTTCTAGAATTCTGTCCTTACATCATTTGGAATTGCAACTTCTGATTCCGTTAGCTCGGGATTTAGGTGCTGTCAAACTAAAAATGTTGGAAAACATTGATGCTGTACAAGAGAACAGACAAATGAAGACACGCTTTTTTTTACAGAACAGAGGCCTTAAAATACACCTTTCTAAAGTTGTCTGTGTTGATGAATTTGGTTACCTAATGAAGGCCCATGAAGACAACCATAGGATGGATAGTGATTGTTGTTTATCCAACAATTTTATTCTTCGGCTCTATTAAAACCTCTTGGCTCAAATACAGTGACTAAACAGCAAAAATCTAACTATGGGTAGTTAAATATTTAAGCTCCGTGAAGAATTTCACCGATGATTGATGGTATTTAAACCAGTTCGCAGAATAGCATTGAATATTTACAGGGAACATTGACGCCCTGGCTCCCATTTCCAGATCAACAATGAATTTTATGCTTATTTTTACATTTTTATCGGCCCCACTGCACTTGCAATGTACTAGTCGACGGGTGAAGACAACAATTTTTTTAAAAGAAATCGGGGTAAATCATATCCATAATTTATAATATTCATGAATGCACTTTAAGCATGAGAGGCCGTTTGGATAGGCACCACCACTTCTTCTATTTCTGCCGCCAAGCAACAGTATGTAAACACTAAACACTATTATTGAAGTATTATCTGCCTTGAATGACATTAAAGCCAGTAAAAATATTGGGAATCAAGGGACTTAGGCCCAGTTGCACAAACTAACTTTGACGGTAACTATAATTTTGTAAATGTCATCGCCATACATTTGAAATTGCAAATGCCCCATACATTTTCAGAGTCAAAGTTATGGGTGAACCTAATTTTTGCAACCGGGCCTTAATACCTAATGCCATGAAGTGCCTACTGCAATTTTGCGGGACATAACATAGTTTGTAAGTTCATCATTTTGTTAAAAAAATAAAGAAAAACTATCAATAAGTTCTGAATGGTGTTGCTTCTATTTATGGGCAAGCGTGACGCTTACAAACAGGCAAACGATTTGCTCCTCTCATTATTCTGGTTAATAAAAAGGGCCCAGCTTTGTAACTAAAGAGACACTTCACCTGACTAACTTACAATTTTATATTGCAAGAGCGTCAAAACTTTGCAGTTTCTTGATTCCAATCAAGGTCACGGTGATAATTAATATTTCGTTTTGTAAGTCTCGATTTATTTATGGAACATAAATTTCCAGAACTGGGTCTTATTATACCAAAAGGCTCCCGCCTGTCACGCCATGAAGTAGAAATTGTTTTCCAATTAAATAATAAATTATTTCTAGCTGTATTTTATTTGAGAGCTTAAATAAGTTGTAATTGGAATTAATATAAATAAAGATTTTGTTTCATGGTGTTTTTAAATAAAAAAAAAATTTAAACAGAAATATGATTTAAATAATTCTTCGATTGTATCTGTATCTTATCAATAAAAACAGCCTATAACGGTCCATTGCTGTGTCTAGGCTGAACCTTCTCCAGTTGCACGTCATCAAACTCAATTCTTGGCTACTCTCGTCTATCCCCGCTCAATAAATTCTTTCTTACGCCTTCTTTGTACATAGCTTTTCGGAAACGTTCAGTGTCTGCTCTTCTATCAGTCTATTTCACCCAATATTTAACATCCTTAGTAATAAAAATGATATCAGTAAACAAAATAATAACGTCATCCTCAACCACAGCCTCAACTAAATTTCCTTGTACAATGGCACGAAATTAATCAATTAACTGGGGTATAAAGTTATCAGCCGGCCGGCGGTCAGGCATTGTCTGTTATCCCGACTCACAACTATTCCCTGAGGCCCATCAATCAGCGCACTGTCCGGCCTGTCATAACTGTGCCCCATTTGATTAATTTTGACCCACAAACAAATCCTGAATTAAAGTTGGACGCCTGCGATAGCGACTTGGTTGGGATTTTGGAGTGTAATGTTAGATTTGTGAGTGTTGGGCATAAGGATGAAATAATGTGACAGTATTTAAGGTCTCTAGAGCCTGGATCCTTGTTTTAATGTAAGTTATTTATAAGTAAATAATATACCTATTCTAATAGAACAAAAAGCCTGTAATAACTATTAAATAACAAAAAAAGATAAGTAGTTACCTACTAAAGTGTATGGGATGCCAAATATAGTTTACGCTGTAGAGATGTGCTGAATATAACATACCTATAGACATATAAAGCCTGCCTGTTTGAAACCCGAAACAAGGCATGTAAAACATTTGTATGAGTCCTTGTGACAGTTTACCAACATCGTTTGGCCGCCGCACACGTTCAAGTGCGTTTGCGCAAACGCGAGTGTGCACCAGTCTCGAATCGAAAATTTGTACGGAGTTTGCGTAGTTTATTTGCCCACACACGTTCACATACTGGTGCAAACCAAGACTTGCACAGTTATATCGTTACGTGTGGGGCGACCATTACAGTCGTTGCTGTCCAGACGGATGCGAACACCACAAAAAATAAATAATAATAATAAATACACCCAACAGTCACATACATAGTCCTGACCCCACAAGATCGAGTCTTGTGTCGTGGGTATCAGGAACTACAAGAGACTTTTTCGGTCTCACAAACACCCAGACCCGAAACAAATACCTGTGGATCACACAAATATTTGTATCGGACGGGGATCGTACCCGCGGCCTCTCGTTTCACAGCCGGCGTCTAACCAACTGCGCCACGGAGGCTGTCAAAAACAAACCAACAAAGACATAAAATCGAAACCTACAAATCAAATTACCATTTCCAACTTGTAATTAAACTACCAAGACCGAAGTATGTTTTCGCAGAAATTACATCGAGATAGCAGATACACTTAATGCTCCGTTCCAGTAGTCAGACGGATCAAATATTACAATCCGTAGTTCCCAACTGCCATTACTGCAACCCCTTCGATTAACCCCTTCAAGTTCTTGATGCCCGTCACAGATGACACCCAAACTATAACAGATAAATGTTACAGTTGAAGCACACTTTCAAATACCATTTGTAAGTAAAAACTTTCGTTCAGATTTCTTTTCAGTATTGCTGTCTCGATGTGCAAGTCGTGATTTGTGTTACAGTTGTTAAGAACATATGATTGATAGATAGAAAACATATTTTGATATGAGTTACTTAAAAATAATTGTATATCACCCGTTAATACAATACTAGGCTCATCTACAGTCAAGAGTTTGGGTAAAAATGCTTTACATACATACCATAGCAATTCTTGCAATATCATTTGAATTGTCACTTAATACTACTAACTTTTCAGAAACTATAACTGCGAATAAGAAAAATCTGTTCTTCGAAAAGCCTTATTGATTGTTCTAACTTCGGTGCAGATTACAAACTCATGGACATCTCAAGGTTATCAAAAACATCACAAGGCACTAAAATATATACATGATCCCCAAATATCTGACAATGGAGATCGTCATTCCCCAGCAGATTCCATTGTTCCATAAAGTTGATTTGTCATTTGTAACTCGTTAACAAGACGCCAGTGGACATCTGACGCCTTAATTTATTAACTTAACGGCATCAATCTCCGAAAATTAACATCTTGTATCGGAGAAGTGTGTTTACAATTTAAAGGTTTTGTTTTATACTCATCTTGTATCGTAATAAGGTATAATTATTGCGTACACAATGAAGTTCTAATTTTTGAACCTCAGTCAATAAGCTCTATTGTGGTTGTTATGTAATTTTCTTCTTTTCGCTTTTATCCTATATTCCTTTGAGTCTGAATTTTATTTAGGGCATGTTGTGGCTCATTTACATTAGCCAATATAATTTGCAAGAGATCTTTTACGGATACCATACTGTCTGCAGATGGATACAGTCGATACTAAACGATGCGGCCCGCATGGTGCAAGACATTTTCTGCTCGTGTGAAATTGTCTCAGTTACCGCGGCCCGCATCCTGTATGTCGACTAATTTATCGACCAAAGAAAATGAACCGTTACAGTAAAGCTTTAATTTTTTATTTAGCTTTGTCTTTTAGTCATTAATTCTTATAATCAATTGCCAGACTTATACATAAGAAATAATCTAGCACAAATAATCACCGAATCCACGATAACACAATCCATAGTCTATTGCACACACCAATAAACCACATATTTATGCTAACTTATTAAACCAACACGCCTCCGAATCAGCACTTAAAACACTCGGGAATGCAAACACAAACGCCAAAACTAATCTCTGTGTAAACAACGCGAAAACGCCAACACAACTAGATGTTTTTGGTTCACGCAAGCAACAAAACGATGTTTTCAAATCCACAAAACACAATTTGCCGAATGTTGAATATAAATAAACGGGCCCCAGGTAAATGTAATAAGTTAAACAAAAGCCGCAGAGCATAAGCACATTATATAAAACTAGAAATTGTACTTAAATATTGCGAACTGAGCGCGGTGGGACGGAATGGGGAATATTTTAGGGAGATTATTAAGGTGAGGCTAAAAGGCACTCACTATAGTAACTTTATGTGTGGAAGATAATTTAGAAGTGTTAAAAGCCTTGATAGACAAGTAAGACATTCCCGGAAACTCTTTGAGCTTCAATGCTCGGTGTCATTAAAATGCATGTCATTATTAATCCTGGTTTAAAGACGAGTGGTGGGCGTGACGGAGGGACAGTCTTCTGGTGGAGCCTTACTGTAGTTTATTGAAACTACAGTACCAATACAGGATGGATCAGGCCGCTTTTAACAGGTAATTGTGGAGATCCATGAGGTTGGCCTATGTTCAGCAGTGGACTTCATGTGGCTGAAGAGAGAGAGTACCAACGACTCGGCTTGACCGGAGTGTTACCACTGACTTAGAAGCTGACTTGATGTAAATATATGGCTGTTGTTTTCGTTCAGTGATTGACATACCCGTAGACCCAAAGAGTGGCAGCAGGATATGCTTATCAACCCAGATAAGAACCACTGTGCACGATGGTAGAAAAATTGTAAAACTGGCGTAAGTAAGTTGCATTAAAAATGACTGCACATACCCGTTTCCGAAAAATCACGGCGTAATTATATTGATTGGTAAATAGTCTATACTCTTACGGCCTTATTAGTAAACAGTTTTAAAACCTATTTTTGTTATCGAATGTTTTGTCTTTTTCGAACGACTTTTGAATTCAGTTGGAGCGAAGAAGACAAAACATTCGATACCTAAAGTAGGTTTTAAAACTCTCTATGAATAAGGCTGTTGGCACTTACCTGCGCTTTGTAGTCATTTTGTCGTGTCTGTATGAAATTAATTCAACTACTAGTACATACTACATAGTGAAATCAGTTTTGATTGATGTGGCTAGCAGTTGTTTAAACTACAATATTACAGTCACGGTACATTTGCTAACGTCAAGGTTTAACGGATGGTTCTCACGCGACCAAATACTAAATTATATTTGTAGGTTATTAGTTTCTAGGATTTTTGCGATCTAGTTTTTATTAAACGTTGTAATACCTTGTGTTGTTGATTTGTATCTTCATAAAAATGAGACCTATCTTATGTCTCAGGAAGGCGAGCGCAGTGGAATGCCAAGCATTGCTTTGTAATTCATGGTGTTGTTTGGCTTTGCTACTGCCCATGTTCGGTCATATCGCTTGCCATCAGGCGAGTGGCAGCTTGACTCGCCATTCATCGCGATAAAAAAAGAGATCATTCTACTCTAGTCGACCGAATTGGATACTATTATGGATACTATTTCGATTGTAGCGGACCTAAAATGCACATGGCATTGAAGAAATTTTACACCAATTAAAATGCTTTAGTGCAAAATAAAAAAAGAGATGAAACATATCAAACTAATTCGCTCTCTCTCTCTCTCTTTCTCTCTCTCTCTCTTTCTCTCTCTCTCTCTCTTTAGCCACAGGAACTCCAAAGCTAAGTATATTATGCCTTACCCAAGGTTTTCATTTGGGACCTGTTGTTTCCTAATTTATCTTACGAATTTGTCCTAATCTAATCACGGGGTCAAGCCCCCACTCCGCCCCTGCGCCGCGTAAATATAGCAAAGTTCCATCGGCGACCACAACAAACTGCTGGTAAGTGGGAAGTTCCGAATACCAACAAGGGTTCGCAAAGCTTAGTGCACACTGGCGATTTTATATATTACATTACGAGTTGTAGGGCGCAATTGTATTAGGACTACGAGTAAGGTTGGAGCGTTAGTGCTTACAGAGTTTGCAAGGTAATGGACGAGTTTATGCGTCAGGTCCTATTTTATACATACATACATAAACTCACGCGCCGCACCGAGGCAGTCATGCACTCATTTTGGTGTCACGATTGGTGGGAGAACCGCAATATTTTCTTTGAATAAGAAACTAATAAAAACCATAATTAATGAAACATTTTACAGAATTGCTAAATCAACTGGATCTGGGTTGTGTGTACTCGAGTGAATATCAATGTCAAGGTGGAAACTTCCTCAAAGCGCCGAATTCAATCGCTGTTTAAGAGATGAGAAGTCCCTAATTCGATTCCCAGTTTATGAGTATGAGTTGATACATACATACATCAACTCACGCCTTTATCCCAGAAGGGGTAGGCAGAGGCGCCACCAGGACACCCACATTTCGCCTTGTATGTTCCGTCCCATGATGTGATAGGGGGCGAGCCTATCGCCATATCGGGCACAAATTCGTGACTCCGGTCTGATAATGAATAGAAACACCCAATATCACTTTGCCCGAGCCGGAATTCGAACCCGAGACCTCTGCTTTGTAGTCGTACCGTAGTACAACTACGCCACCGAGGCAGTTATATTTTATGATACAAAATATAGCCAAGATAAATGATGCATCCATTCCAAAATATTTTGTATCAGGTTGCGTTACAGGTTTTGATTTTTGTACCTTGTAATAGTTCATCAGACATTATCTGATATAATATTTAAAAAATATTTAGTTTTTTTAATAGACGAAAATATTGTTTGTAACCCAGGCCGTAATTATTTGGTTATACAACAAAACATATTCAGTAACAAATACTCTGCCAAACACATCTAAAATTTTAATAAACCTCACAAAATTCGACAAACAAAATACGAAAAAAATGGAATATCAATAACCCCCACTTTGACCGCGCACCAATAGTTCGCATTTACCAATACCAAATACAAATTTATTCAAATATTCCAACAAAACCGAGAGCCGATATAATTCTATGTAAAATAACTCTGGGGAAATTCAATATTGGTCGAAACAATATGGCAGCACCTGCCGCATTACCATAGTAGGTGGTCTAAATATTCAGCTAGGACGCGTCACTGTGCATCCCTTACGATCATTGACTCAAATTAAGGTGTTATTTGCGGCTATTCCAGCTAAATGTTAATGAATTTTGCTGAAATTATTATGTAGCAGGAAAATTACAGTTGACTACATTTCGTGGAAATCTATCCATTGCCAAATTTAGGTAATTAAAAACGAATTGAAAACGCATAATCATATTGAACTTTTGTTATTTCTGATTAAGCTATGTTATTTCGTTTAAAAATAAATATGAGCTTACAAGCTTAAAACAAAACTTGATTTTCAACCTCGAAAACTATTAAAACAACTCCCTACAAGCTGATCGCATATCCAGTTTAAATCTTCACCTGGTCACAAGTCCACTTTATCACAGCGTTTGCGAAAAGTGGACTCACTTCGAAAAAAATTGTGACCTAATCGGCTAATTCTCTGGGCTGTATACCACAAAATTGCCAAATCCTTTTAAAAAAAGGTCTTCAATTACCCAAAGCAATTAACATAAAAAATGCTAAAATAAAATAGCGATATAAGCATAGACCTTTTGGTCAATTTAATTACGTTAGGTGGGAGAAAAAAGGGTTTGGCATTAAGGAGATGGACAGTGGAGCTGCAACTGAGCTCGCGCCGACAATGATTAATTGTATGTTGTGTCCTGCGAGAAAAATGCTCGTGGCTACTATTAGATTTCGTGGGTTTCTCACCTTATTAAAACATACAGTACTATGAATGGCGAGACGAGCATGCCATTCGCCTCATGGGCCATGCAACACAATGAAACAAACCATTGTTTGGCATTCCACTGTACTCGCCATCCTGAGACTCAATCTAAAGTCAAGATCTTAAGTCTCAATATGTCTAGTAGTAAGTCTTGTCTACAATGTCCTTCAAACCGGAACTCAACAGTGCAGTCACGCTGCTGTTTGGCGGGAGAAATAGACATTGCAGTTGTATCTACCCAGGCCGCCTCTCACAAACGAAAGACCTACCACCAGTAAACTACAAGTCAAGTGCAACCGCCACTCTCTAGTGTCTTGTCAAAAACTACAAGTTTCAGTTCAACAATTTCTCAGTTTCGTAAAATAATTTGGTATTTTTTGTAATGTTGCCCCTCGCCAGTATTAGCTACTATTATGGGCGCATTTACTAAAAATAATTACACGTGCATTACCGCTCAGATCCATAAAATACATGAAGACTTAGATACAAATATTTTTCCGTGCAAGGGTCAAACCTCTGGTGCAGACGGACATTTATTTAGACTCTGCACATTCGGTCATCATCATACAGTCCTTTACCTTGCTTCAGATATCAACAACTTCAAAAGGCAGCTATTGAAAGCTTCAAACCATCTACAATGTGATCGTAACAGCCTTTAGTTACATTTCTAAGTTCTACGCAAATATTGATTACGGCATAAACAGATTTAATTCGTACCTACTTTCTATTACCAACTGCCTCGGTGGCGGTGATAACAAAACTGAAGTCTCGGGCTCGAGTGCCGGATCGGGCAAAGTGATTATGGATTTTTCTATTCATATTAACAGCCCTGAGGCAGGAATTTGTGCCGATATGGCGATAGGCCCGCCCCTATCACATCGTGAGACTGAATATACAAGGCGAAACGTGGGTGTCAAGGTTGCACCTCTGCCTATCATTCTTGAAAATAGTGTTAGTTTATGTATGTATGTTCCTATTACCGTACATAAATCAACACCAAAGACCATTATTGTCGCAAATCCTTCGATTAATGAGATTAGCGGGCCCTAACCATCCTTCTTCCCTCTTCCACAATATGTGCGGAAAGTTAGAAGATCTTTTAGACAGTTGGAAAGTGATAACAAAGTGAGTTTACACACATCATAGGGGTAAGGGCCTGATTACCGTCGAGGAAAAAGGGTTGTTATTCTAATAGCGGTAACAAAGTTTTGATTAATAACCTTCTTTGAGTCGCCTGCGCCTAAGTACCTGTTGGCAAATCACTGTATTTGTTTTAGTTATTGAAGAAATATAACGCAAATTAGGGATCTTTCCGAATCATATAGGAGGCCTACATTGGCTTTTATAATATGAGAGTGTAGAGTTTTATAATATGATAGCTTTTATAATATGAGAGTGTAGTGTGAGAGTAAGATGGAAGTGATATCATTATCATTATATATATTTTATATATTGCATTCCACTGCGCTGGCCAGCCTGAGACATAAGATTTTAAGTCTCATTATGTCCAATAGCTGCTCTGGCGACAATGTCCTTCAAACCGGTACACAACCGTGCATTTACACTGCTGTTTGGCGGGAGGAATAGATAATGCGGTAATACCTACCCATGCAGCCTTTCACGTATGAGACACCTATCACCAGTAATTCAAATACAATTTAAATTCAAATAGCAAATTACTCGTATATTGATAAAGAAGAACAGTCAATAATTTCACAGCTCTTCCTGATAATCTAATCGCCGCAAATCAAGTTCCAACTCCTACAACAGACAAAATGATTTCGCCAAGAAATCTCAAGATTTCTCGGAAGCACAAACGGAGCGATCTAATCCAAGTCAAATTATAGAAGTTTTCAAAAGGAAAATTATAACACGTGTGCCCAACGTAAAGAGGAGAAAACCTCCGCAAATCCAATAACGCAGCTCCGAGAAACACAACTTTGTAGTGGGACATCATATTGAATTAATGCGAAAATATATTTGTCTTATTCACTGTCTTAGTGATAGAGTGAAAAGAAAAAAACGAGACTTAAAAGCCAAAATATGATTACGCTTTTAGAATCCGTTTCTCGCTTTCTGATAATGTAACAAAAGAGTTATGTTAGCTAATAATATTAGAACATGAACTTAAAACACATATACTATACAGGGTATATCAAGACTGCAACCGAAAACGAAGCCAGGTGGTAGTATTAGTGACTACAGACACAATGCAACCAAAAAAGTAGCAAAAAAAATCGTCTTTTTTTTTGGATTTTTTTACTTATCGTCGTGTTTAGGTGATGAATACATAATTTTCCTAAAATAATGATGCACAAGTTTTTATTTTAAAAGGCGCAACGGTACGTAAGGGTTTAAATAACCATTTTCGCAAAAACTAGGTACTTACCACCCAAACACGACGATTTTTAAAAAAAAACATAAAAAAAACTGTCGCTTTTTTTGGGAAATTTTTAATTGCATTGTGTCGGTAACCACTAAAACTACCACCTGGCTTCATTTTCGGTCGCAGTCTTGATATACCCGGTATAATTAAAATAGCTAAGCTCCTAATTTGAAACCTCGAAATAAAATGATTAACAATAGACGAAAAGTTTGTGAGCTTAAAATAATATAGAGCAAAGATTTCCTCAAGAAATATTAAAGTCAATAATGGTTTGCAAAGTAATTAAACGGAAACAATTGTTCACCAAGTCTGACATAACATGAAGCCGTTAAAAATATATTAAATATGATCTATTTATTACGTTAAAATGACAAGTATTAGCTAAAATTAACGACTGACGAAACTTTTATTTATCAACAGTCGCTACAAATATGTGGGCCTAACCAAAATATATTTTTTTTACTACTAAGACGACAAGCTTGCGAGCAAATTAACTAAGACTCGATTTTTGGCTAAAGACACACAACCACGATCAGGAAATTTTGGTAGCATCGCAAGGTTTGCATCGTATTTGAGCTGTATGAGAAAACAACATGATGTGTACAACATACCTATTGGCTTTGTCCACCTTTACAACCCTCCAAAACTCTGGTGTTCAGTTTTACTGGTGGTAGGTCTCTCACGTGTGAGAGGCCGCCTGAGTACGTACCACCAATGTATATTTCTCCAGCGAAACAGCAGTGTAAATGCATTGTTGTGTTCCGCTTTGAAGGACATTGTAGCCAGAGTAACTACTAGACATAATGAGACTTAACATCTTATGTCTCAGGATGGCGAGGGTAGTGGAATGCCAAGCATTGCCTTGTAATAGGGTATTTTACTATAAGAAAGAAAAAATCTAAAAACTATAAATGTATATAGTAGAGCATTAATCAATAAGTATATGTTAATTTCAGTTTATATTTCCAAGGAATAAATTTTATAATTCGTTTTGAAAATTTCAATTTTTTTATCTGTCCTAAAAAGATGTGAAACGGCTGCCGCCATGATGGATAACGATTCTACGTCATTCCACGAGTAGAATACCCCCTCCGGTGTCCAAGAGCTCATAATATCACAGGTTGTTTACTGATTGAGTGACGTATCATTTTAAAGGAACATGGCGCCTAGCGTTTTCACAAATTTGCGCGCAAAAATTTAAAATTTAAATTTTATATGGATTTTTATTGGACTTGCCGAGCGAATAAAATTTTGATATTTTTTTAAATAGTTTCTCTTAATCTTAGGAACAACTTAAAAGACTTTTTGAAAATGGGTAGAATACCCCATTCATGGTGTTGTTTGAAAAAAGAACGCCTGAATTGTTATTTTAACCAACACCAAAGGATTAGCTTATGCATTATTGCTTTTCATATAACAAAACTACTGTCCAATCTAAAAGAACTTCAAGATATCGAACACATTTGAAATATCAGAACGTAGTCGAGTCCATACAACAAGCATTTTGAAAGCATAAAAACTGAAACGCAAGATATCTGTAGAAGCCAATAGAAATGTATCGATACAATGCGACATAAAATCCGTGTAGATCCAGATTACATCCAATGAAGCATTCAGCATTTGAATATTTCGCAATGTACCAGATTGGATACGAAACGGTCGCATGTTTTGCACAAAAGAATTTTATTATATTTTCATACCGGCACTTTTCTTGCGCACATACGATCAGATATTAAAATTATTCGTTATTTCAATTGTATTTTTAATATGTGCTTTTGAATTTGATAAAATATGACTGATAAATTCATATTATTATAGACAAAATATGACGGAAAGATTGTTAGCTTAAAATAATGTTCCGAAGATATTATTATGCCGCCTAGCTTGAAACAGTACACAATTGCGTTTGTGTCCACGACAGTAATTGTTCGATCACTGTCTAAATTGGTCGCTATGTGATCGAATACGAAA
Organism: Deilephila porcellus; assembly: GCA_905220455.2. Lineage (NCBI taxonomy): Eukaryota > Metazoa > Arthropoda > Insecta > Lepidoptera > Sphingidae > Deilephila > Deilephila porcellus. The sequence goes on along the minus strand of LR999977.1, from coordinate 14,319,165 downwards.
ATCTTATTCTTCAATTACCTTTAAACAACTTTTCTTTCTTTTGACCTAGAGTTATCCCGGCCAATGTCAGGGGCCACTTTCCCACGTAACCTCTGCTATTTTACAATGTCTTTTGTATTAAACAACAATAAGCCCATTTGAAGAACATTCTAGCCAGAGTAACTCCTGGACATAATGAGGCTTAACATCTTATATCTCAGGACGGCGAGCGCAGTCAAATGCCAAGCATTGCTTGGTTTGTTGTTTGGTTTTGCTACTGTCCATGAGCAGTTGTATCCGTTACTATCAAGTGAATGGCATCTTCGTCTCGTCATTAATTGCAATAAAAAAGCAACCTTGTAATAAAACTACTTTTATTCATTGATAGTTCTATAAAAGGCTTAACAAAACTATAAATATTTAAAAAGAACATAACAACCAGACGTTTGACTCAAAATAATGATAAGAATTATATTAAATCTCACTTTAGTGTGGGCACTATAAAAAAATCCCCTCTTTATGGTTAGAAGCGTCGATAAAACGATAGAAAAGGCGTATCGAAAAGCAATAAAAGCGAGAAGGCCAAGTATATTCTTATAAAGGGCTGTAGGACTTGTAGCGAGGCGTCTGTCAATGGCAGAGGGCAGTCAAGTACTCCCAGAGACTTCGATTATACAATGGATATATTGTCGGGCTTTTAAATGAGATTTGATAACGACTTATTTAAAGTCATTAATGTTTTGAATCTTTTTAAATGTAGAAAACAGTTAATATAAATTATTTATAAGTTAGTACTTATTTAAATTACGTATAGATAGGGCATCATAAAGTCCGCAACTTTTGAGCATTACCACTAGACAAATAATTATCAAATTAATCCATTGTTTTATCTTCTTTCCCATATTATTGAGAACGTTTCGGATTATTTAACTACTTCCGGATTACAAAAAAAATATTGTTCTTCAAAACGTCAAATGTTTTGGCAGTTACAGTTTCTGTTCGCTCGTATCAGCTCATATTATACGATCTTGCCCTAATCTTCTCTAAAAAATACAACAAAATTTTAATACAATAATACACCTCAATAAACCTTAACAGTGAAATTCCATCCAAACATAATTCATACGCATTGAAATTCCAGCCAAACACAACTCAGGTGTGCAGGCTATTTTAATGGTCGGCGGCGATTCCAGGTAGTGATTCGCATCTGTCGATAGCGCACGCTCGGCGCTAAGTGCTGCGACGTCGTTCACACGGACCTACCAAGACTATCTTTGGCTGTACTGGAGGTTAGAAGAAGATGATATGGTATAAACATTCATTTCTTTACGGCTTTAGATGATATAAATAAATACATCCAACAGTCACATACATAGTTCTGACTCCACATTTAGGTCAATTGTTGTGTCGTGGGTATCAGAAACTACGAGACTTTTCGGTCTCACAAACACCCAGCCCGAGACAAATACTTTTGGGCATCACAAACATTTGTCCCGGTGCGAGGATCGAACCCGCGGCCTCTCGTTTTACAGCCGGCGTCTAACCAACTGCGCCATGAAGGCTGTCAATATTATAACTCAATAGTAGGGAAATTATCGAATTACTCGTGAACACCAATAGAACTTGGTGATTATAGCGGTGCTGAAATTAGGGTGGTACGAGTGATGCCCAGGCACAGAGCGCAGACCCAAATGGAGTGCAGAAATTACTAGACCAGACCAAGATTTGGTTGACTTGGGAGTTATAGAAGGACACACAAAAGGCTACTTACGGTACTGAATCGCAGTCATCGAACCGTCCTATAAAAACAGAAAAGGAAATAATACAATAATCATAATTACCTCATCCACTTTCTCTTAATGCTCTCTGTGCATGCCGGACAGACGTTCTATATTGGGCTGAGATTCCGTTCGATTATACAAGGACGGAGATCTTCAATTTTCGTTCTAAATCAATTATCTTTATTGACGAATTGCTGTTTCAGGCTCTGTTTTTTTAACACATTGCTGTAGTTTCAGTAGAAAATAAAAATGTATTCTATTAATTATACAAAATTAGAAATTGCTTTAAATGATTTTACGTAAAAAAATATTGAAAACAGAAAGAGCAATATGTTTATAACATTTAATGGCTTTGAGTCTTGGTATCTAAGGCCTATCCAGTCTCTACTTATAAAAAAAACAACCTTCCCCTCTGAACTCGTTAATTAATGCTTTATTAGTAAATGGTTTTACTATTTTCAAAAAAAAATAGCATATATTGAAACACAACTAATAAATTTAAAAACCTTCTTTCTATTGCCAACCTACCTTCTCACACATAGGCGTAGAATATTATGTAAACCGCTTCCGTCTGCTGAATTTTTATCCAAATTAGGGACGGACTATACGGGTATATGCACCTGGTATGCATTTTGGAACGAACTATTCTGTATTCAAGGAGCGCTGTACTCTACGCGTTTGCCGCCGACAGCGAGTGCATTCGGTTTAGCATAAAGTTTCTTTACTGTCTCGTGTTTACAGACGGGAGTTAACAAACTCTTCGGACTTTTGGGGAGCCGGGGGTTCTTTGTGAAACTAATCGAGTCCACATACTGCAGTTGAAGTGGATAAATTCGAATTACTACGGTGTGGTCGCAACTTTGCTGTTCATGTTTCATGTTTAAGTAAATTTGGTTTTCTCTTTGGTATCGTATTCCACGAACAAGTCAACTGTAGCCTTAGCACGAAAAACTATCTAATTCGTAACGTAAACGTATCGAGGAGTAACGTAAACATAGCAAGAAGCATATTCCGTCGTTTATATAATTCGAGTTTTGTTTACGTTACTTCTCGATTACGATACGAAAGTAAGATAAAATCATTCGTGCTTGCAAAATTAGTTCCTTTTACGCACGATAGAGGCGCTGAAGAAATCTCATACAAAATTTCTCGATTTCAATACGAATACTTTTTCGATAGCCGTTCGTGCTAGGGCCACTGATGGTTGGCGGTCTCCGCTGTCCATAAATACGAACAATACCAAGGATTATTTAAGCTTTGGTAGGAAAAGATATGACAGGAAAAGAAGAAAGAGGGATATTAACGAATGTTAGACTCCCTCGGGCTTTACAATTTGAAGTCGATAAAAATTTGTACATACTTGTAATTACGTACCAAAGGGTTAAAACATTACAGTGTTATGCCATATTACTAAAAGAGAATATAACACAATTTAAAAGCAACGTTTTTATGGCGGTAATAAAAACGCCAAGCTTCCAACCGCCCGTGTGCGCGCTTTAACAATAACAAGACGAAATTTTCGTGTTTCCTTTTTGAAAGAACACACTTCAAACTGTACCAGCAGAGAGATGTTACGGCAGACATATAAATTAGACTTCGCCCGTTTGTGGACCGCATCGGAATTATGCACAATGCAGAAATGTGTTTCGCTTTATACTCCTGACTTACAGAACCTATTTAAATTTATACAAAATAAATAAATACACCCAACAGTCACATACATAGTCCCGACCCCACACTAAGATCGAGTCTTGTGTCGTGGGTATCAGGAACTACGAGAGACTTTTCGGTCCCACAAACACCCAGTATTTGTTGCGGGTGCAACAAATACTTGTGGTTCACACAAACATTTGTCTCGGTGCGGGATCGAACCTCCTCTCGTTTCAAAGCCGGCGTCTAATCAACTGCGCCACAGAGACTGTCAAAATGAAGACTAAACTACGACTTGCATTATTGCACTTTCGTAGGTGCCTGAGTCTGCTGGGATAAAGACACTGTCAGCAGCTATTCCGGACAGATACAACCTGGCGACTTTAGGAAAATAGTTTATTCCCTTAAAGGCCGGTAATACATCTCTATGCCCTATACCCTATGGTTTTGGAGATGTTCATCGGCGGCGGTGATCACATCAGGTGAACTGTGAGCTCGTTTGCCGTATTATAGAAAAATACTAATACCCAACAACAGGAAACTTAAATAACACCAATATAGAAGTAATAGCTACAACCCAATATGTTTGATACATCTAGTAATAACAGGGCAGTAAATAAAACAATCCAATAAGAAATGAAAGAAGGTGCAATAAAACGAACTCTCATGCTACACCGTCATATAGAACTCGTATCGGTTATGAAAAAAGTTAGAATGGCACACTGGAATGTTACTGTCTGTAGTAATATATTGCGTAACATAATATTCTAAATTAGATAACCTCAAGCCTGTATTATATTCTCGAAGGAGTAGGCAGAGGTTATAGATGTCACCCACATCAAAAATTATTTCCGCCTCCAAAGTGTTAGAAGGGATTTCTCTGTGCATTTGCGATTGTAAATTAATAGGAGCGGTAATATCACAGCCCGTTGGTCACATACTAATTTACGTTTCAAAAATTATATCTTATGATTTATTTTTAAATGTTATACATTTTATTTTAAACGGGTACAAAAAGTGACTACACGTATAAAGAACAAGCAATATACATAATTATTGGCACTAGCAGCGACACTTAATTCAACGATTAGTAAAATATCTCAATCAAATTCAATGGTTTATTGATTGTGAAGCTTTAGACTTAGCAATAAGACCAGAGTTCGTTGATGGTGCAAGCCTTCTCGCAGCACTCGTTGACGACAAACCGCTTGCCCCTGGACGGAAGGCCGAGACTCCTGGCGTTGTGGGGAGCCAGCCACGGCCAGCCGTATGGGCCTTCTTGGTCTTTGTAGTACGGTGCTAGAATGTTACCTGAAGAGGCAATATGGTTTGTTCTTAGTAACGCTGACCCCTCGAACTAAAGCTACATTCAAAACTATTAACATCATGACTCTACCAATTCTATACAACTCAACTCTAGTAAAATCCAACAATGGTTCTCAAAAAATAACTAAACAGAATAAACCACGTACCATACATAGATCCCATATCGGATCTCTTGTCAGGGCTGCCGTAGTCGAAGCAGATGGAAGCCAGCGCCCTGGCCAGGTTTCTGCCGCAGTACACCTGGGCGCCAGAGTCTTGATAGGAACGACCGCCGATGTGACCAGAGCCGATAGATGCGGTCGCCAGAACGACGAGCAGGGCCAAAAATTGCTGGTTTATCTGTAAGCATAGTGTTTTTTGGTGTTAATGATTAAATTATACTTTTGAATTAAAAATGAACAAGTGCATAACTTAAAAACCTGGGATTTCTCTAATCCGATACGACTTCTCGCCGACTTTCTTACATAATATGATAATCGTGATGGTAAAAATTTAGTTGATCACCACAACAATAGTACATTTATGTATATTCGGTCCTGTGATTGAGAATTGACTGACTCGGTGGCGTAGTTATACTACGGTACGACTACAAAGCTGAGGTCTCAGGTTCGAATCCCAGGTTTGGCAAAGTGATATTGGGTTTTTCTATTCATTATCAGCCCGGAGTCAGGAATTTGTGCCCGATAGGCTCGCCCCCTATCACATCATGGGACGGAGCATATAAGGCGAAATGTGGGTGTCCTGGTGGCGCCTCTGCCTACCCCTTCTGGGATAAAGGCGTGAGTTTATGTATGTATGTGATTGTGAACGTAAGATCAGTGAGCAAAATGCCTGGGTGGCGTGACCGCATCAATAACCACTTTGAGATGGGTTGTAGACCTCCTGGCAGGTGACCTCGTATCGACCATGACGGTCCATAGCAAGCCAAATGAGTGTCCAATGATCTTTACTCACCATCTTTGTAGAAGAGTTGAGTTTCCCTGAACACACCTCGTTTAAATATGGTCCTCTCTAACATGTGCTCCTGTTTTATACCCCTGCCTTACGAGGGGTAGTTATAAATATTCAATTACATGTCACAATCCATATCTATCTCTTAATATGTTCTGAAAAGTCTCTTAAAGATTTACAACGTGTTGGCGTAGGTATTGCATTCTAAATTATTTCTTGTACCTACTAAAAAGTATGCTGTGTTTTGGTTTAGATTTTTTTCTAATCGTGGAGTCCCGCATTTTTTTTTCTTTACATACATAAATTCATACATACATTAACTCACGCCTTTTTCCCAGAAGGGGTAAACAGAGGTGCTATCAAGACAACCACATTTCGCCTTGTATGTTCCGTCCCACGATGTGATAGGGGGCGAGCCTATCGCCATATCGGGCACAAATTCCTGACTCCGGGCTGATAATGAATTAAAAAATCCAATACCACTTTGCCCGACCCGGGATTCAAACCCGAGACCTCAACTTTGTAATCGTGCCGTAGTAAAACTACGCCACCGAGGCATTTAAAACATAGAAAACTTACTTATTTTGGTAAAGGATTTTTTAAACGGATACAATACAATGTGTCCAAAGTGCATTTAGTAGTAAGCGTATCACAGTCCCAATAAAGAATCTATCGTCAAAATATTGTTGTCTTTCTCTAGTCGAGATAATTATACCGGTCTATCCGGATACCAGACAAAATTCGAAACGCGACACACTAGCGTGCGTCACTATGATAGGTTTTTTGCCATTTTGTACGATGATCCATAATTTTCCGGATACGAATATCGTACTTCCAGCTACAGAGTACAGGGCATCGTTGACTTTCAAGGTAGAGCGATGGAAACATCCATTATTTGACAGCCTCCGTGGCGCAGTTGGTTAGACGCCGCCTGTGAAACGAGAGGCCGCGGGTTCGATCCCCGCACCAAGACAAATGTTTGTGAGAACCACAAGTATTTGTTTCGGGTCTGGGTGTTTGTGAGACCGAAAAGTCTCTCGTAGTTCCTGATACCCACGACACAAGACTCGATCTTAGTGTGGGTTCAGGACTATGTATGTGACTGTTGGGTGTATTTATTTATTTATTACATGAGCCAGAAGGCAGAATTATTCACAAATAACCTACGATTATATGACGCACACTTCGTAATCTTCCATACTACAAATGTTATTAATTTGCGAGATTGATTTCATTTTATCCTGACGACTAGATTTTGAAAACATCACTTAAACTTGCATTAACCAACAAAAGTTCCCTAAATATTTTCCCTCAACAAAGCCTTTACACCGCATCAAGCCGGAACAATAAGCACCGAAAAGAAATAAACACAACACATGTTCATTCCATTTTTATTTTACAAAGATAATTCAATATAGGAAGCCCTTCGTTGGCGACACAATGGCGTTCTCTTCGCTCAATATCGGGCGGGCTTAAGCCGTCACATAAGATGAAACCGCGTGGAACATTGGACACGACGTGCCCTCAACTCGAGTGGGGCACACTTCATTTGTTAAAAGTCACTTCCACACCGTTGGCCTGTTTAATGGTATCACTGTTTATACATACATAAACTCACGCCTTTATCACCGAAGGGGTAGGCAGAGGCGCCACCAGGACACCCACATTTCGCCTTGTATGTTCCGTCCCACGATGTGATAGGGGGCGAGCCTATCGCCATATCGGGCACAAATTCCTGACTCCGGGCTGATAATGAATAGAAAAATCCAATATCACTTTACCCGACCCGGGACTCGATCCCGAGACCTCAGCTTTGTAACCGTACCGTAATACAACTATGCCACCGAGGCAGTCTCATATTCACTGTTTATGAGTTACATAAACTCGGTGACGTAATAACGGTGAAGGTGCGAGAAACATAAGCAATTGCGGTGAGAAAGTTTGAATATATTTTTTTATAATTAATATTGATTGCAGTTTTTACATTATACTAGACTTAGAAAGTTTGTTAGAGAGCTGATTGGCTGGGTGGTTAAGATATTTATCATTTATAATTGCCAAAGCGACTGCGATGCAACTGATAGGTGCAGTGCAGTCCATACACGTAAAATATTTGCTGACAGAAGAGAATCTTCCGCGCCCTTGTGTACTTTTTGTATCTCTCAGTAACGGTCATAGCATTACCGACGCCCTGGGTGAGATTTCTACGGTGCCCTATTTGTACTAAAGTAAAGTAAAGTATGTATTCAATGACCAAATTGCGTTACAATTTCTTAAAACTAGTTACAATACAAGTAATTACTAAAAACTTGTAGCAGTAGTCAGGGGTTCCCAAACTGGGCTTAGCCTGTTTCGTGGGTAACCAATTTGTGTTTAAAATATCTGAATCTTAAGTTTACTATCTAAAACCAATCGAAAAAAATAAATCATCGATAATACACTATAGGTTACAGTAAATTGCGACATGCGGCGCCCTTTCGGCACTGCTGCCTCTAGCAAATTTGACACCGCAAGTTGCGCGATCAATCTGCAGACAGATCATTACTTCGTACATCATTTTTGTATGACGTCAACTCAATTAAATAAATAAATACACCCAACAGTCACATACATAGTCCTGAGTAGTCAGTACCATAGTGGTGGGTATCAGAAACTATGAGAGACTTTAATGGTCTTAACACACGTACCCAAAACAAATACCTGATAATAAATGTTTTTTAACTTATGTTTTATCTATGATATTACAATATTGGTCCTTATTCTGCCTATATTGGTCCTACCATGGTTTATGCCGGGATATAAATTATGACATTTTCTCTGTCTCTCATAGACGTCCCACTGAAGGGCACGGGTCTCCTATACAATCGACAGTACGATTGAGAAGGGTTAGGTCATATCATAACCACGCTTGCCTAATGCGGATTGGCGGATTTTACATTCAAACAATTTATATCCAGGAAATATTCATATTTTCTTTTAAAAACAAACCCTTAGCATCATTATACAGGACGGAGTCGCGGATAAAATCTCTCTCTCTCTCCCTTTCCACAGATAGTCGACTACTGAACATCGGCCTCCCTCAAGGATCTCCACATCCACCTGTTGTAAGCTGCACGCAGTAAGATAAATCTAACAATGCTGGATAGTATGCAAATATCATTTGGACTTTTTGCCATACCCATTATTGGAATCAAGTATAACAGCTCACATAATAGGTTCCATTCAAATGTAATAATTATTTGATCCGTGGTGCTTTACAGCTGGCTTCTCTAGCTGTAAAAGTCTTTATGCGAGGTTATTTACCTCTTTAGTTCATTGTTTTGTCACCCGCTTTATTATTACGGAGGGAAGTGGACAATAAATTATTTCCAACTCCTCCTATTAATTTAACTTTGTAATTGATTTCGTTGCAGGTTTAAGACAAGTTAGACATTCCCGGAGACTCGCTGAGCTTCAATGCTCAGTGTCATTAAAATGCGTGCCACTGTTGATCCTGGCTTATAGGAATCTATTTAAAATGACAAACAAATATGTTTATTCACCAATAAACATACCGATAGCGTAGGTACATAAGTGCAATGACCGTAACATTTTAAGCCCCATATGAATGTATAAAGTATGCGATTTTGTTGTTGTGACCATAACACCCAGCTAAAGAAGTCAGCGACTTCGCAAAAATTTACTGTATTTTATAGAATACATACATTAATTTTGGCGCACCAGTTTTACCTGTTTGGTGCAATTTTCTGTTTTCCATATCAGTTTGATTTGAGTCACGAATTTAGCAGATGGTTTTTTTTTTTTTTTTTTTTTATTCAATATTAAAAGGGCTTTGTCGCTAATGCGATTATGCCGCCCTGGTGGGAAAATTACAAAGGATTTTTACAAAATATTGTGCTTAAAACTAATTATAGGTAATAAAATTAACTTAAGTTCTATTGACTAATTTGTATAATTTTCTGGCTTCAATTGACAGCGGATCGGATAAAATAATGTTGCAATTACCAACTTGAGAAAGATTTAGTCCACAATTACTTCTGTACTGGGCATTTTGGGTACAGTTCATCAATATGTGATAGATGTCATCGATAGTACCACAAGACTGACAATTGGGTGTAGGACTTTTACGCATAAGGTACGAAAATTTGTTACATGGAATGTGTCCAGATCTAAGTCTCAAAGCTATTGTTAACTCTTTTCTACCTAATATTGTTGTGTCAATCCAGGGCACATGTAATAGATGAGGCTGGATGGTCCGATACCATATACCCTTCTCTCTTGATCTCTCATCGAAATAAAGTTTCCATATATCGTAAAATTCTTTTTTTAAGCACGGAATATAATTTTGGTATGAGGGAATAATGTTCATTAAAATACCGTCTGTTATTGCCTGTTTCGCTAACATGTCCGCAAATTCATTACCATTAATCCCGACATGGGAGGGAATCCATTGCAAAATAATTATTCTGGATGCTGAGTGTAAATGGGATAGAAGTTTCAATATCGTGTAGGCTACAGGCAAGCCTCGAAAAGTCGAGGTGCACCGAGCCAAATGTTGAAGAGCACTTTTAGAGTCTGTCAAAACTACAACCTTCGAGTAATTAGTTGAGCTTATGTACGACAGTGCTTCCGAAATACCGATTAACTCTATTTCCATAATTGATAATATGTTGGATTTAATTTGGAATTTTGCAAATGTGCCAGAATATAAATCAACGAAGGCGGCTCCAGCGTCATTTATGTCTTTTGAACCGTCCGTAAATAAATGGAAAAATGTAGAATATTTTTTATTTAAATAATCTATTACGATATTTTTTATTGTAAATGGGTGGAAGTTACGTTTTGATTTAGTTATTCCCTCAATATTTAAATTAATAAATTTCGACACGTTAATATAAGTTACCCAGGTGTCTAACGAAAATATATCTAATTTATCATTATCTTTAATTGGAAAAGTGGAAAAGGTCTGGTGAACTAATGCTAAGCAAGGTTTTTTTTTGTTATACCAATATCTATTATTTATGTGACTAGTTAATTTAGATATGCACTCAATAGAAGAATTATTCATTATACATTTACTCTTAAGCCAAAATTTTCCGCCTAAATAAAATCGTCTAGCATGTAAAGGACAGAGGCAAAGTTCGTTTTGCATAACATGTATGGGGGTAGTCTTTACGAAGCCCCCAATTATCCTCATAGCTTGATTTTGAATAATCTCTAGTTTGGCTAAGTTTGTTTTACAAGAATTATCATATAAAAAACAAGCGTAGTCTAGTCTACTCCTAATTATAGCTATGTATAGTTTACGCAAGTGCTTAGGGTGAACGCCCCAACCTGATCCCGAAAGTACCTTGAATATATTGAGGAATTTTAATACTTTTTGACATATATTATGAATATGTTTATTCCATCTAAGAGACCGATCCAACCACATTCCTAGATATTTCACTGATTCGACAACTTCTAAATTTGTATTATTAATATTAAGGTCAATATCTTTTCTCTGATTTCCTTTGGTAAATATACAAACTTTACTTTTGGAAGGTGATATGTCTAAATTAATTTGACGAAATAGATCATATATAAAATTTAACGAATTTTGAATTTTGATTTTCGCATTTGATAAATGATTTGAAGTAACATATATAACATAATCATCAGCATACTGTGAGATACCCACTTTGAATAAAGATCTAATTTTTTTGCAGATATCAATAGTCGCTACGTTAAATAATAACGGTGATATCGGATCACCTTGTGCAATTCCTCGTCCTGTGTTTCTGATAAATTTGTATTCATTGCACTCAAGTATTAAGGTTCTATTTTTAAGGAACTCCCACAAGTACTTACAATATTGTGATCCAACATTCAACTGATCAAGTTTTAGTAAAAGGCTAACAACATCAATATTGTTATAGGCGTTATCTATATCTAAGAAACAACCCACTGTCAATTGATCACATGAAAAACCAAGTTGAATACTTGTTACTAGCTCCGTAAGGCTATCGAGACAAGACTTTCCCTTTCTAAAGCCCTTGGTATCTTCACTAAATAATTTGTTCTTTTCAAGATACCATTCTAATCTTATGTTGATGATGCAGTGAAATATCTTACACAAGCAAGACATAAGAGAAATAGGTCGAAGCTTGGAAGAGGAATTATTATCTAGGTTGGGCTTTGGAATAGGTATAAGTCGTACAAATCTCCATTGAGCCGGAACAAAACCTAGGTATAAAAACATATTGAACAAATCCAACAATTTACATTTGGCCATATCTGGGAGATTAAAAATCATGGAATATGAAATTTCATCATAGCCTGGAGAAGTATCCTTGGATTTTAAGCACTTATCTAGTTCTTGCCTAGAGATGTTTAGGTCTAATTCTGAATTGACTGAAATAAAACTAGGTTGAGGAGGTTCAACAAAGTCAGGTGACAAATTGTGCAATAAAGTTTCTGCCATTGTTTCATCTATGTAAGAGCTAGAATATTTTTTACTCTTAAGCCAACGCATACGACGCCACACATCACTCACAGACGAATTTTCGTTCAAAGAGGAACAAAATTGTTGCCAACATTTGCTTTTCGCATTCCTTAACAACTTTTGAAAGATACTTGTTTTTTGTTGTAATTTGCGCAAGTTATCTGGGGTAGGGTTCTTTCTAAAATTGACCAGTGCCAACCGCCTCTCAGCAACAGACTTTGATAACTCAGGGTTCCAGTAAGGCTTTGGAGTGAATCTAACATTAGCATTTTGATGTATTTTTATGTAGGGTATACAAACATCTGCAGCTTCGTATAAAATTTTGATAAAAGAATCATAAGCCATTTGAGGATTACTAGATAAAACTAGAGAGGACATTTTATCCGATATTGTAAGTTTATATTTCGTCCAATCAGCATTTTTAAAATTATGTTTTATTTTATAGGTAGAGATAAAACTATTGGAACTACTAATTTTAATAACAAGATGGTCGCTGCCTAAACATTCATTCATTACCTTCCAATCAAATAATAAAGACAAATCTGCAGAAACAAATGTAACATCTGGCGAAGACTGTTGTAAATTACTATTAACCAATTTAAGGCGAGTCGGCGACCCGTCATTTAAACTTAAAAAATTATGATCTATCAAAGAATCGAAAATTTGTATACCCCTGGAATCCGTTTTATTAGACCAATTCGAGTGGTGGGCATTGAAGTCACCTATAATTAGAGTTTTACGCTTACCTATTGAAAAAAGACTATCCCAGTCTGCGGCAGTAGTGTTAATGTGAGGCGGACAATATACAGAAACTACATAATCTATCTGTTCACAATTAAAAATTTTCGCTATTAGAACCTCAATACCAGAATTAATATTAGGCAGAGGCAATGTTTGAGCTTTAAGTGATTTGTGTATGCAAATTGCAACACCTCCATATGAGTCAGGTCTATCCCGACGAAAAACGTTGTAATCTTTTAAGTTTACGTTAAATCCAGGATTGAGCCATGTCTCACTTAATGCAGCTATACTAATTTTTTCTTGAAGAAGAATTTGTTCAAATGCTATTATCTTTGATTTTATTGATTGGGCATTCCATTGAAGGATGTTAAGGTTAATCTTCCCCATAGTTAAATTTAAAAAGATTTAACAAAAAAGGCAAATTAGGAATATTACTATACAACCAAGATATGAACCAATCTAAAATCATTTGACTAGCATTACAAATCATATCTTTTAAAGGTAAACTTTCTAAGAATAAGTAATTTTTAATTTCGTACATCAACTGCTTAAATGTTAGGTCTTTTCGTGTTCTTCTGCTCTTCTTATATTTTTGTTCAGTGTCAGGTCTGTCAGTATTCCTCTCCGAATCGGAGGATTGATCGTTATCCGTTATACAATTATTTTCAAAATTTAGTTTGTATGTTGTTTTTTTCTTCTTTTTCCCATTCCGGTTTTTCTTATTATTCATAATTTCTCCTTGAGCTTTATTTGGTGATGTCTTCGAAGTCGAAGCGACATAAACATATGTTGGTATATCTTGAACATGCGGCGTAGAATTCACATCTGTTGGAGCTGGATTTGAGCGGGTGGTTGAACGGTGGATGTTTGAAAACGAATTCCTACGAGGGGGAGTTTGGGGTAGTACGTACATAGTTTTTGCCTTTCTGTACGATACATTGAATTCAGACATAATTTCCCGTATCTTTTTTTCCTTTATATATGCTGGGCAAGATTTATTCAAAGCCATATGGTCGTTTAAACAATTTAAACATTTATAACTGGTAGTTTCGCAATTCTCGTGCTTACCTCCGCATTTGGGACAATATATTCTCTTTGACGAGCAAATTTTATGATGGTGTCCGAATCGCCAGCATCTCGAACATTGGGTGACTGGGAAAACGTAAGGTTCAATTTGTACCTTTAGTTCAAATATGCATAAATAAGCCGGTAAGTATGGCCCCTTGAATCCCACACGCACCGATTCACTTTCTGTCCACCCAGTTTCTCCATTTGTTCTTCGTTTGAGGCGTTTAACGTTAAGCACCTCGCAATCAGCTACAGTTATGGATTCAAGCAACTCCTGTTCAGATAACTCCAATTCGATATTTTTTATGACTCCATATGATAAACCTACTTCATATGGATGCTGAAAACTCCACCCTAAGTCGAGAAAGTATTTGCAGTTGGAAAACTCCTCGGCACTAACTTCGTTAGAAAACTCCACGGACACTTTATATGGATGTATATATTTTACCTTTGTCACGTTATTAATTTTGTGGTTCTTGAGTAGTTTTGCGAATGCGAATTGTTTAGGAAATTGTTCTGTAGAAATTACTTTTACTTCGATAAGATTTCTAGCTTCCTTCACTCGTTCTCTTCTTTTTTTAACTTCTACCCATGTTTCAGAGTCTTCTTGTTCTATTTCTTCTCGTCCCCTCTTTTGTGTTCTGGTATAAATGTTGGTCGGCTCCTGTACGTCCACTTCGATCACATTGTTTTCCGTATCATCTTCTATATTATTACGTCCTAGTGGCAAATTGCCGTCACCCGAAATTAAACCTCCATCCATAGCAGATAAGGATTAAAATCGTGTACACGACTAGGCCTCTCGGCCTGGCCGTTGCAATGTTGTAAACAACTATTGTATGAACAGCGATCAGAGATAACCGACCTATGCAATATAATTATAATAATAAAATAAACGTCTACTCGCTATTAATGATCGCGGCGGACTGAGCAGATGGTTTTTAGAAGAAATGGCAAGGTTTGTTAAAAAAGTTAATTTTGAGGAGTGTAATTTTTTTTTACAAAAACGAATGATACGCGCTTTGTTGATCTACCATCTCAGAGGCACAATAGCATGCATTGGCTGCTAACCCGTATGTCCCGTTGTTATAAAAGTATTTTTTATAGATTTTATCGTGATTTGGTGTAATTTTTAATTTTTTTAACTGTCCGACGTTTTGATTGCTTCACAGCTTTTGTGGGCACGGGGCGGACTGAGGTATTAGTCATCCGCTCAGTGACCGTTACAATTTAACTAACCTTAATTTTCAATCATTAAATTAAAAACGTCGTCAGGAAGTTAAAAAATGTAAAAATTAAACCATATCGCGATATAATCCGTAAATATTTCTATGTATAACATTTGCGTAAATCTAAGAAACCATTGTGTAAACCAGTATGTCCCGGTTTCGATCTCCAGCCCGGTCAATCCACGCAGTGTAAGAAGGGATTTCTAAAAGCCCAAAAAGCTAGCCCAAAACCTGATAAATCCGCGATTGAATTAGGAGGGTCGAATCGAATGTAAAGTTATAAGTCGAGTCATTTCGCTATGTGCGGTATGAATAATAATCATGATGTAGAATAGGCTAAAGCGGAACCGAGCTTTTAGGTAAACTCCACTACGACTACCTACACCAGTAAAGCCATTATCAGCCCATATACGTCCCATTGCAGGGCACGGGCCTTCTTTACAATCGTGAGTGCGATTGAGAGTGGTTAAGCCATATAGTCCACCACGCTAGCCTAGTGCGTGTTGGCGGACTTTACATATCATGGATTTTTTTACATGGTATGCTGGTTTCCTCACCATATTTTCCTTCACCGTTATAGTGCGCGTTGATTAACTATCAATTCAAACATGACTCCGAATGTTAGAAGAGCCCAGAGGTGTGCCCTGGGGTTTGAGCCCGCGATCACCGTGAATGAATGTTAGCAGCCACGTCTGGACCGTTACCAACAGGCTACCACGCACTTTAGTAAAGCTATGGCTGACTAAAATATCTTTAAATGTATCGAAAATTAGTAAATAGAACCAAAATGAACAGCTTTGTTCACGGGTTCGAAGAGAAGCTGGAATTGCAACAAAATATGGTGAGTTCGATACCAGTACTAGATTCCGAGAATAAAATGTAAAAACTTATACGGCCTTATTCATAGACAGATTTAAAACTTATTTTAGCTGACAAGAGCTGACGCATGTTTTGTTTTCTTAGCTCAAACTGAATTCTAAAGTCGATCGAAAGGAACAAAACATTCGAAAACTAAAATGTGTTTTAAATCTGTCTCTTAGGCCGTTAATCGACAATTTTTTTTTCTGATTTTTGTGACACTGAAAATATTTTTTAGGTACTTTTACTTTTACTGTTACCTTTTACTTTTACTTTTATCTTCACGCCTATTATGCTGTGAGGTGGAGATTGTCTGTGTAGGTTTTTGTGTTTCTTATACACTAGGTGTATTCATTATTTATTTATTCTTTACTTCGCAATAGTAATTGATAAGTCGTTAGGCATTCAATGACATTAATGACCAGGTGTCTTGCTGTATTGAATGCTTAATCGGTTTATGTCTCAAGAGAGAGGTATATTATGCTATAGTATTGCAGTAAATGGTATATAAATACTAGGGATGTAACGGAGGTAGTTTTATCGGAACCGGAATCGGAATCGGAGTTTTCAAATTTGACTTATCGGAATCGGAATCGAAATCGGAATCGGAATCGGAGGCAGGGTCAGTTTGTTTAAGGACAAATAAAACATGATTTATAGTCTTTTAAAACAATTATCTATAACCTAAATGTCGTGAGCGTAACAAATAATAACAACAAGTGAAAAAATAATTGATCATAGAGTGCACATAGCGGAGGTCGGGGGATTCCCCGCGCGACATGTATGAACCTGTTCGGCACAGGCCGTCGCGCGCCGCTCACTTCGTTTCGTCCAACCTCCGATTAACCTCCGATATAAAAGTATCAGAACCGAAGTCGGAACCGAAAGTGTAATAATAATCGGAAGTTCCGACTTAACGGAACCGGAATCGAAGCTCCGTTACATCTCTAATAATTACAATGAACTTTGGAATAGATAAATTTAAAAATATTCCTTTATACTCAAAAAAATTAAAAAAACGTCATGCTAAATTACATAATCAACAATTGGCAAACCGTGGAACAATTGTTGACATAAACGTCAATTTAATGTCATAAATATTGGATTTTAGAAAGTGAAGAAAGTCCGAAAATATTAAGTTTATTATCCCGTTAGTTCGTTAAAAGCGAAATCATTACCCAGTTACTAATGCCCGTTCACTTATTCATTCGACTGCGCGCTGCAACGAACGCACAACGCAGCCACGATGTTAAACGTACTTGATTTTATATTTTTAAATTTGGCGTTCACAGTAACATTTACCGGTGTTTTGATCAGATATTACGATAAATATGTGCCAGCGTTTATTAAGAAAGGCTATTTGTATGGGTCTTTCGCATACCAAGGATCAGAGGCTAACTTTCTCCAAGTTATAGAAATACCCAAGTCGTATTATAGACATTTTTACCTCTTCTCTTCATTATTTAGTGTTTCTTCGCTAATTTATATGTGCATGGTGTATTTTCTTGGTTTTGAAGTGAATAAGTATGTTATTCTTGGACTAAATCTTCTCCTCCAGGATTATGAACCATCAGGTACTTATTTTCATTTATAAATAAGCGAAAAATTATGTGCTCTACTTCTAAGTAACAATTTTAGTTTCAAAATTGTCTAATTCCCTTAATCATGAAAAGCATAGGGAAAGAAGATAAATGTGAATGATTGTACATTCACATTTATCTCCTTGTTGTTATGTAACAGAATAAATATTTTGGACCTATTCTAAACTAAATAATACATTGATTTATCAGCTTTTAATTATAATATTTTTTTAAATCTAAACATAAAAAGGTAAATTGAACCAGCTACTTTATTCTCTGGCTGCCTATTATTTTAATATAATACTACTTTGAAAGATGTATCAGGTATTATTTTGCATCATCTTTTTACTTGTTGGATTTAAACTTTATCAAATAACTGACAGAATTATCTATAATATATTGAGTCAGAATTTTTGATTATTGATTTTTGGCAAGTCAATTTTGCCAAAATAATCAAAAGCATGCCAAACAGGATTCCAAAATAAATAAAATAATATGAAATCCAAAAGAATTCAATATTATAGCAATCCTTATTGCATACAAATTGGTCCAACAATGAAATCATATGAAAAATATGTATTTCTATAAAAAAAAAGCTATTTTATCTTTTAATTAATGAAATAACTACTTACTCAATTATTAGAATATTAAATTAAGAACTCTTATTTCCAGATAGGATTTTTTGATTTATTACAGAAATAAAACATATTATTTCCTCTGATTCAGTCTATTTATCTCAGAATTACTTACACATATTTTTTTGCCTGTTTTAGCATCGGTTGTGACGGCCTTGGTGGTAATGAGTCTATTCACGGTCCAATGCATGAGAAGATTCTACGAGACGTACTACTTGCAAGTATTTGCTAAGTCTAGTAAAATGAACTTGAGTCATTATTTGGCCGGTATTGTGCACTACTTTGCCTGCATAATAGTTGGAATTGGGCAAGCTCCACTCTTTTCCGGTAAGATATTTAAATACTAAATTAATTAATTCTAACTGCCAATAATGATTACAGTTTGCTCTAGTCTAATAATAGTGGTAGAAAGTTTTCTTGCCTTATCATATGAAATAAATCCACAAAGTTATTTAAAAAGAAAGGTTTAAACAGTTTACTTGTTTTGAAAACAAACTTAATACACTCAGCTGAAATATAGTATTTAATTCATATTTCTTCTTTAATGCGTTATAACAAGACCTATAATATGGTCCAATACTATTCTAGTATAAACAGCTACTCTACCATTACATATTCAAAGCAATTCATATTCAAAACACACTGTTAATTATATATTTTTTACTTTGTAGGAGAATCGAGATACAAATTAAACTGGATAGATGCAACAGCAACATATTTACTTCTACCATCAGTACTAGTATTTATGTGGTGTTGGTACGAACAGTATCAATCAAATGTTATCTTTGCGAATATGCGTAGAGACCGTAAATCTGGAAAAGTAGTCACCGAAGAACATGGAGTACCAAATGGTAGACTCTTTGAGTATGTATCGAGTCCGCACAGGATGTGTGAAGTGATCATGTATACGATCCTTCTGATGCTAATGCCTACCAAAACTTACTTCTGCATATATTTGTGGGTGTTGGGTAATCAGGTCGGTATATATTTTTTTAATTTATTAAAATCCTTAATCTATTTAGTATTTTATATTTTTTATCTGAGATGAATGTGTGATTGTGATCATTTCAATATCGCAACAAGAATTTGACTTGTAATTTTAGCAACAGCCAGCAAATACTCTAATTATGGCAATATATTTCCCAGTTATAAAAACTTTTATAATACAAAAATAGGCACATTTCATGCACATTGGACCTGGGAACTAAACCTATTCTATAAGATCTCAACACAGCAGTGTCAAGAAATCAATACAATAACGAGAATCTATATTTTGGTTTATGCTTATTTAAAAATTACGTACTAAATTATGTTTTTATTTTCAGTTTCAAACTGCTATTACAGCCCACGATTGGTACAAGAAGACATTTAAAGACTACCCTACTAATAGAAGAGTGATCATTCCATTCGTATTTTAATATAATGGTGGGATCAATCTTTATCATTAAGTTACTTGCAGACAAATTAGACCAAATTGTGATTAACTTATTTTGTAATTTTTAAAAATATTAAATTATTATTTATTTTTGTAAAAGCCTGAATGAAGCTAACTACTAAAATAAGTTACGAAAGATGCTATATTAGATTATAATTAGAATACAATGCATTTATTAGTGGTGTAAGTGTTATAAAAATCTATACATTTTTCTAAAACATTTTGAAAATTGTATTTCTGAAATACACTCATATGTTACAAGTTATTTTATTTTTATATCCTTGGCCTTGTATGTTGGTAACCACCGATTTACATACATACATAAACTCACGCCTTTTATCCCCGAAGGGGTCGGCAGAGGCGCCACTAGGACACCCACATTTCGCCTTGTATGTTCCGTCCCACGATGTGATAGGGGGCGAGCCTATCGCCATATCGGGCACAAATTCCTGACTCCGGACTGATAATGAATAGAAAAATCCAATATCACTTTGCCC
Source organism: Deilephila porcellus (assembly GCA_905220455.2). Classification (NCBI taxonomy): domain Eukaryota; kingdom Metazoa; phylum Arthropoda; class Insecta; order Lepidoptera; family Sphingidae; genus Deilephila; species Deilephila porcellus. Next base: position 14,298,951 of record LR999977.1, on the reverse strand, counting down.
GACCCGGGATTCGAACCCGAGACCTCAGCTTTGTAACCGTACCGTATTACAACTACGCCACCGAGGCAGTCTACCCCCGATTTGTATACTTAAATAAATTATAACTTAAAATATTTCTTAGACATTAATCGAGGCTCTCCGAAACTTACCTGAGAAATCCTTGTGTTTTTTGGCCATATCGCCCGACAACCTCTAAAAACTAATAATGACGGGGCGAATAGAGGGCAAGAGATCAAAATTCAAGAGGCAGGAACCCAAAGCGTTGGACGGGTCAGATCTGCACCACACTCAATATGAATGTGGCAGAAGCGGTGCATGTCGCCAAAAACCGGACCAGATGGCACAACATCGTGCGCGTAGGATTGTTTCCTTGATGACTTCCGAACCCTAGGATTGGGGAATCGACGCAACGAGGAGGAGACATTAATCATTGGAAATTAAAAACTTTTATAATTCGTGCAATGAGTCAATTCTATTTCAGTGTACGCCGAATATTATGTATTACTGAAAGTTGATATTTCTTTCCAATTGCTATTTCAAGTTATTATTATTTGGCATCGATATAAAATTTTGAAAGTTTTATAAAGCAGTGGAGCAAGAATTTATAATTGGGTATAATTCCATCATCTATGTATGTCAATAAGTTGTACATTGAGAAAATGAGGCCAACTACCGAGTTCCACCAAGACATTCACTTACTGCGCAACGATGTACCGTCGGATAATTATCTGCTGCAATAGGAAATACATTTGTCGTGTTTTTTTTCAAATTGCTATTACCTAGCTTCTTATGATTGATGTTTTCGTCATATATATTTACTAGTAATTTTATATTAGGTAGGCCTTCTTAAGGGTTAGTTATGTGCTTAAAGTGCTCAGTCTGAGGCAATATTAAGCAACATCGTATTGATGAAATATTCCGATACTAATTACTTATATCGTGCCAAATACTTTATATTTATAGCGCATTTCGTTCACCTTGATATCGATAAGCAGGTATACAGAAAGTCACACGTAGTGAAAACCTCTGTGGCGCGGTTAGGCGCCACCCGTGAAACCGAAAGCCGCGGGTTCGATCCCCGCATCGATATAAATGTTTGTGTGAGCCACAGATATTTGTTATGGTTATTGTTATTGTTATTGTTGAAAAGTCTCTCGTAGGTTTCTGATACCCACGATACAAGACTCTAATCTTAGTGTGGAAGAGGACTATGTATGTGACTGTTGGGTGTATAGTTGTGACCCCACAATACAAATCTATTTCCAAGGGTACTTAGGAGATACTAATCGGTCTCCCAATCACTAAGGCATAACCGCCAATGCATCCCACAATCATTTGGAATGGGAATCAAATCCGCGGGTTTTCGCATCAGAACAGCCGAAATTCCTTGGATTACACATCTGCCTGTCTCTTTAGATCAACAAGCCTGATGGTATACATTGTATACTTCTCCAAAATGCAGGTAGATATTACTCATTAATTGCCACTTATTTACCAACCCAATGTAGAGTGCAAAGCAAGTTGTTTGATAAAAAATAAAATAAAACATCCGACCATAAAAATGTGATTAAAACCGCAGCTCAAAATGAGTCATGAATATTCGTAGATATACTACATCTATGTGAACATTTAATAGATATATATATAAATATAAGCATCTAAGAATACAAGGAAAATGATTGCCATGACAATTGCACTCGCGTCTAACTTTGCGCATTCTTATTTTCATAAAATATTTAAAATGAATATAATGTCAGTAGTAAATATCGTTTTAATAATAATAACACTTATAGTGATAATTAGTGGCATCCTGATGAATTTCGCTGAAAAATCAACCCCAGTGTTTTACAAAAAGATTATCACGTACGGAAGTTTTTCATACCGCGGCAGTGGTGCGAATTTTGTAAAATATATAGAAGTTCCTAAATCTTATTTTAGACATTTCTATATTTACTCCGTTTCTTTATGCTGGATGTCTTTAATTTACATGTCGCTTGTATATTTTCACGGAATCAAGGTGGATGGAATATTTAGAAGTATGTTGGAAAACACCGCTGCAGATGATGAAGGTAATATACCTAATATTCATTTTTAGTCAAAAGTTAAGGGTCGAACTGACACATTGCAGCAAACAAGCTACCTTCACCTAATCGTTGTGCTCAACACTGGCTAAGACAAGTGGAGAGATGACCATTATGGAGACTGCGTAGTCAAATGTAAGGCTGATGGTAATTTGCAGCGTCAACAGCGTCAAACGCTACACCCTGCTTTGCCAACTTACGTGCCAAGTAACACCGTTCTAACGAATATTGGAAAAATCCTCTTAATTAGGAAAACCTATATTAAACACTAGACGTCCCGTAGCCGAAGATAATGATGACGTGAAACAAATATCGAAGAATAGAAATATGTCCCATCTTCTTTCTTTGGATTCTTTAATTCATAATATTTACCTAATTTGATTTAACCTGGTTTCTTTTCAGTGTCTGTTATTTCTGCTCTAATAACAATATCACTGTTTACCCTACAATGTACGCGAAGATTGTACGAAACGTTTTGCTTGCAAATATTTGCTAAGACGAGCAAAATGAACATTATTCACTACACACTAGCAATTATTCATTATACTGCCTGTGTTCTGGCATTTGGTGTTGGAAATTCTCCACTGTTTAGCGGTGAGTTTAGTAATAAATATCTTGCTTTCCTGTTCTCTTCGTTACATTAGGTATCTTTTTTACTACTAAATCATGTAAGAGTCACCACGGGGAGTCTTCGGTCTCACAAAAAATAAAAATAGTTGTTTATCACAAAAACATACAGTATAAGAATGGAACCCGCGGCCTTTCATTCCAAAGCCAGATTTTCCGCTTACTGTCCTACTAAAACTATCAAATTGTTTGTCATTTATATCACATACTAATTTATATACTCTTTATTTCTCTAGCCTGACTTTAATCTAACAAGATAAATCATCGAACTAATGTAAAAATAATCTTATTCAAGGTTAAAATAATTAATTCGTTTTCATTTATTTAGGTAACTAAAAATTATCCACAACAACTAACAGTTTTGCCTTCACAATGACCTTTGACCTTTTTTTCTGATTGATGGCTGATGCCACCTATTTTTTGTTCCGTCTGAGTGTAATTGTCGGTGACCTTGCGGCAATTAATAACCGCCATTTTGAAATAACTATAAAACTATGGTAATTTATAAGATTAAATCTAAAAATACACTGGCCTGTTATTTAATAACATACTGGCCTGGGCGCGACAACCTCGCAATGGGGCCCATGAAAAGGATGACCTCTTTATGGCGGCTCTTACACCGGGCAGAAGACACCGTGAAGTAATTCTTAGCCACAAGGTCTGACATCAAACTTTCCATCAGGTATTTTAGACTTGCATGCTTGCTTGAGAAAGGTTGACAGACTTTCTTGAAATCATCACAATTTTTTTTTCAGTCTAACTGCAATAATGGTTCATTATGTATACGCAAACCTAAATGAAATCTGAATCTTTCGAACCTGAGACCTCTGCTTTAGTTATCCTGTCCTCTATTACTTACGTCAAACTAATAAGTGATTTAATAATTTCAGGATCCCAAAATCGAGGCAGCATAGCATGGATTGACACTCGAACAAAAGTAACAGCGATTCCTTGCATAGTAATATTTCTCCTATCCTGGTACGAGCAGTACAGGAGTAATGTCATACTTGCGAACCTACGGCGAGGAAATAAATCTAAGGATTATGGAATACCTCGAGGAAGGCTGTTTGACCGCGTGTCCAATGCCCATAGATTGTGTGAAATAATAATGTACTGCACTTTAGCTGTGATAAAACCCAGTGTGACTTGTATTCTTATTAGTGTATGGGTTTTTGTTAATCAAGTTAGTATTTTCGTATTGTTGCTGTTTTTAAAGATAAAGGTAAACTACAATTAACAACACATACATACATACATACATACATAAACTCACGCCTTTATCCCCGAAGGGGTAGGCAGAGGCGCCACCAGGACACCCACATTTTGCCTTGTATGTTCCGTCCCATGATGTGATAGGGGGCGAGTCTATCGCCATATCGGGCACAAATTCCTGACTCCGGGCTGATAATGAATAGAAAAATCCAATATCACTTTGCCCGACCCGGGACTCGAACCCGAAACCTCAGCTTTGTAACCGTACCGTAATACAACTACGCCACCGAGGCAGTCAACAACACATAGGTACTCTTTTGTCTAATGTATCGGAAATGTACCTATTTCACATTTAAATAAATACATAAACAATACATATACAAACAGTTTTTCATGTTTTTCTTCTAGGTGGCAACCTCAATAGAAGTCCACAAATGGTACCAGAAGACCTTCAAAAGTTATCCTGCACATAGAACAGTGATCATTCCAAAATTATTGTGATTAGACACGGAAACTTTGACATAATAATATGTTGTTTTTTAGTACAAAATTCCACATTTTTTGATGATTTGTTGAATAGTTTTAATTTTATTTGAGTAATTATGTTGAGCTGTTTCTGTTTTTTCTTTCTATGAACGATGTGCACACCTATGATTGGCGCACATATCGGACTTAAACATTGTTACCGTATCAACAATGTATATGTGGCGCTGTTGGTGGACCTTATATATAAATAAATAATAGGATTGTGAAAACGATAGTCTATGATATTCAATTTTAGAAACAAGGCTAATTAAATCAGATTCTTAAGCTAATTCGACGGAAAGAGGTTTTTTAATAAATTTATAGGGCTCGAAACTAAAAGCCTTGGCGGTAAATATTAAAATACGTTATTGCTAACGGTAAGGGATTTGATTTCACGCAAATTATGATAAATAAAAATCACACGAAATATTAACATACTTTATTGACCTAAAGAATTGAGGAATAACACAACACTTCATACATTGCACACAATACGACACTCTTTACCTCACTCCAATGAAATCATATCTTCATTTGAATAAGAAGCTGGAACAAAAAACACAATTAATTATAATTAATATCAAAACAACATAATTTATTACGATCGGTCTTTAAATTGTAATTAAAAACGACGATGACTCGTCTTATTGCATCATACCCGGTGTCAGATATTCTTTAATTACTTTTTTTTGCACTGTCAGGAATGTGACATTTTTTTTTTATTGCAATGAATGACGAGACGAGCCTGCCATTCGCCTGATGGTAAGCGATACGACCGCTCATGGACAGTAGCAAAACCAAACAACACCATGAGTTACAAGGCAATGCTTGGCATTCCACTGCGCTCGCCATCCTGAGACATAAGATGTTAAGTCTCGATATGTCCAGTAGTTACTCTGGCTACAATGTCCTTCAAACCAGAACACAACAGTGCATTTACACTGCTGTTTGGCGGGAGAAATAGACATTGCGGTGGTACCTACCCAGGCGGCCTCTCACATATGAGACCTACCACCAGTTAAGTGACTACACCTTGGCCGTGTTTCGATATACACTGCGAGCACTATAAGGTGTGACTGCCTCAATGGCGCAGTTGAACTACGGTACGATTACAACGCTAAGATATCGGATCCAAATCCCGTATCGGGCATAGTGATATTGGATTTTTGTTTTCATTATCACACGAGAGACGGGAATTTGTGCCCGATATGGCGATAGGCTCGCCCCCTATTACATCGTCGGACGGAATACACCAGGCGAAACGTAGGTATCCCGGTAGCACCTCTGCCTACCCCCTCTGGGAAAAAGGCTTGAGTTTATGTTTGTATGTACTGTAAGGTATGACGTCAATTCCGTATACTGCAAAGCCGTTCCTTTATAGAACTTGGACTCCGCATCAGATATGTCTGTGCGCGACGGAAGGCGCTTTTAATGTTGCAAACTATATAAAAATCAAAACCTCCATAATAATGGGAATTGTGGTAGGTACCTATAATATAATCAATTGGGAAAATTCTGTTACGAAATCAATCTTATTTTATTTTATGTTTTCACTGTCTTATTTTTTATACGTTTAGTTTAATTTATTATTGTTTTCTTTTTTGTATTTTTTTTTTTTGTATTTTTAATTATTAGTGTTGTTTGGCTGCTGGTTTGACGCCCGTACGTCACCCAAGGTGTCCACTGAAAATCAGCGTTGTGGAGTGGTTTGGACCACTTCACAACATTTAGCTGAGTGGATACCTATCGGTCACAGCCGCGACCAGTTATTTTTTGTTGTTATTATTTATTATTGTTTTTTTCTGTCTAAGATTCATGTTGCGTCTGTGACTAATAAATCGTTTTTCTTTCTTTCTTTCTTTCTGTTATTACCCAGCCGGCAGTCCGTGATATAATTATAATGCTTGGAATTATATTGTCTTATTATAGTATTGATAAAAGACGTTGGAATTTACTCAGTTTTAACCATATTATAATTATATTACATTAATACATACGTGTAAATTTATAAGCTGACAATATACTTATCAGTTATTTTGCCGACTATAACGGTGAACTGAAAATTGAAAAATTTAGTCCGGTCAATTTAGACATTCGAAGTTACATAAAGTCCCAACAAGCTGAATTTCTGTGAAATTGTTCAAAACATAATTATAAACAATGTCTAGAAGTTCCCCATCATTCCCCTGTAAGGAAAATTTTTTATTCAAGGTCAAAGGTAAAAAAAATGAGATTTTCGCGATTTTCAGCAAAACGGTAAGTTTTATCATAAAAGTACCTCAGACAAAAATTGTAGATCATAAAATTATCTATAAAAAATGTATCAATACTTTTTTTCTTACGAGCCACCGTTTCTGAGATATAACGATTCAAAAAGTTATAAAAGTTATTATCGTCATAATATGCACACGTTTCCACGCCACCTATGAGGTAGTACTTAGCGCGTTTTTTTTAACGTGGTTTCCCCAGTAGGCCTACTCCACGGGTCAGTTGTGATTCTGTTTAATGTAAAACTATTGCAAAATAACGGAAATTTTCAAAGATTGGGAAAGATAAAAGCAATGTAAATAAAAAAAAAGTGTTGAAGTTTATTCGTCTTATTCGTAAGTTTCAAATTCTTGTTCTTCTTCTTGATCTTCTTCTTGTTCTTCTTCTCCTAATTCTTCTTCATCTTCATTTTGGATGCAAGTAAATTGCGTCAATAGCGATGTATCGCATGATACTTCGTCGGAGTCAAACGAATCCTCCATTGTTTGTGATTCAATATTAGAGCACGACCGGCCTTGACAATTTGTGCATGCCAAAGAACAAGACAGTCCGACTTTTTTGCAACCACATTTAGCACTGCATCCCTTTTTGCAGTTGCAAAAAATAGTGTTCAGCAGTTTTTACGGCGCAGGTGGAAGTAAAGTTTGAACTGGCTCTAATATATTGTGGACCAACTTCCAACCCCAGTCTGTAGGGTCTAGCTGATAACCAAGCCACACTTAAACTTGGTAATTAAACTTAAACAAAACGTCAACGGCACGGTTAACTTCTGCTCCGTACAAAATATTTATAAATTACAGTAATAGTTAGTTTATTAGTGTTCAAAAAGTGTTTAAAGGATAGTTTTATAGTTAAACATTAACATGTATTGTGGATAAAACCAGTTATTAACAATGAACACCATTTCATCAAAAAGTTTTTTCCTACTGCTGAAGTGCTGAGAACTTTTAAGTGAAGTGTGTGAACTAAAAAAATAGTACCTTATAAAGTCAAATACATCATTAACAGTGTAATAACTTCGCTTAAATCAATCTTAATTGGTGGAATAGTGTGTATCAAAAATCATCTACAATTTTGCCTAACCGTCAGAAAATTTAAATTCAAATTGACCTTTGGACTCCGGCAACTGTCAAGTTAAAAAACAATTCTGTTAAAACATTTGCCCAGATCAAGTATTTCGACAACTTTGGCGTATTCGTTTGTGGCCTGATCGCCTAAAGCAGGCGTCTAAATTATCTATGCCCTGAGAGGCGTTGGTTCGAAACCTGTTGTCGACTAGCGTGTTTTTGTATTTTTAAATCTTGCCAAAATAATTGAAATTTGGTAATTGACTCTGTTGGTGCGGAAAACAAATTAATCAATCACAAAAATGGCTCCAAATAATTATGGCAAATGTTCTGGGTGCAACAACTTTATAAAAAGTCGTGAGTACTTGGTATGTTCCATATGTAACTTGAAGTACGATATTGAATGTGTGCAGGTATCATCTAAACGCTTTCAAAGCTTCTATGCTTTAGATCAAGATCGTAAAGCAAACTGGAAATGTCCAGAATGCTGTAATAAGACCCGAAAGACGGACAATTCTAATACGCCTATTCGCCCACCTGCATACATAGAATTAGAGAGTGACGAAACTCCTAATAATGCATCAGTTCAATCTGATAACATTACGATTAGAAAAAGAGCAACTAGCCATTCCCATGTTCCTGCTTCACCTGTTGATCCTGTGAGTTTTCCCGAAAATAGCAAGTGTTACGAGGACCGTCTGCGTTGCATCATCAAAGAGGAAATGGAAGGAACAATTAAATCTATTATCAAGGATTTTGTAGCAGAGCAGTTTAAGAATATGCGTCAGATGCTCAACGACTTTCAGGACTCATTATCGTTTATTAGCAATCAGTATGAAGATTTGAAATGTGCAATGGAAAAGAAAAACGACATAATGGAAAATTTGGAAAAAGATAATTTTAACTTGAACCAGACAGTGCATAATTTATCTATGAGACTTAGTCAGGCTGAACAATATATGCGAGTAAACAATATAGAAATAAATGGCGTCCCAGAAGACTCCTCTGAGAATCTAGTGAATATTGTTAGCCAGCTTGCGCAAACCGTGAACTTCTCTATTAAAGACGCAGACATCGATCATGCTACTCGAATCGCTAAACTGGACAAAACTAACAGCAGACCTAGAGCGATAGTTGTGAAACTGCGAAATCGTCGTCAACGTGATAGTATACTCGCCGCTGTCTACAAGTTTAATAAAAACAAAACTCCACAAGAGAAACTGAACTCCCATCATCTCGGTATAGGTGGTCCCGCTACTGCGGTATTTGTTGACGAGCATTTAACTACCATCAACAAGCAACTGCATGCTGCTGCTCGTAAAAAAGCCAAGGAATTATCGTACAAATTTGTTTGGATTCGAGATGGTAGAGTATATGTTAGGAAAAACGAAACTAGTCCAGCAAAACTTATTCGCAATACTGAAGATCTCATACATATAGCCTAGTATTTCATTATTTTTTTTTTACTTGTTTACTCATTAGAAAACAATAACCTTGTATCCTTAAAGTAATTTATATAAAATTCAGTTCCTTAAATATATACTACCAAAATATACGTGGCATGCGTACTAAAACAAATGATATTTATCATAATATAAGTTTAAATAATTATAACATTATTGTCTTTACGGAAACATGGCTTAATTCATCAATAGCTGATAGTGAGTTTATTGACAACCGATACATAGTCTATAGACGTGACCGCATATGTTCCAGGAATACCAAAATGGATGGTGGAGGCGTATTGATTGCGGTGTCAAGGGATCTTATATCTACGCGTATGCATCGATGGGAGAGCCAATGTGAGGATTTGTGGATTACCGTACAACTTAAAATTAATAATACTATCAATACAATCACCGTGTGTGCGGTGTACTTGCCTCCACCTGCCAATTTGGAAACTCTTAATGAATTTATTGATGCTACAACTTTGACCTTGAACTGTATAAATGATGTTATTGTGTTAGGCGATTTTAACCAAAGTTCCATTGCTTGGTCATCTAGTGATGATATTGACTATACAATTCCATATAATTATAACAACCCCTTGGGATATTCCTTAGTAGACTTCATATCATGTAATAGCTTACATCAACTAAATAATGTACCTAATATAAAAGGATCTATGCTTGACTTGATTTTGACTAATTTATCTGATGTTAATGTTACTGAGCCACTTGACGTGCTATCTAAACTAGATCTCCTGCATCCGAGTTTATTGATAACTGTCAATTTTTCTCATAATATTAAATATATGTCACCAAAGAAAAGAGAAGATTTTAATTATTTTAAAGCTGATTTCGATTGTATAAATTCTGATCTAAGAAAGATTCCATGGCAAGAACTTATGAATTGTAAAATGCACGTTAACGATATGGTCTCAGCATTTTATAAAATGTTATCAGCAACCATTGAGAAAAATGTTCCAAAACACATTAAAAAAAGCTCAAATTACCCTCAGTGGTTCACCAAATCCCTGATTAGGCTACTCAAAGAAAAATACAAATTAAGAAACAGATATAGGAAATATTTAAATCCGCGAGACAAAATAGAATATGACATAATCCGTCAACGTTGTCATAAATTGCAAGATAAATGTTTTAGTGACTACAACCGGAATATTGAAAGCAATATTAATCGTAATCCTAAAGCCTTTTGGACATATTTAAAACATAAAAGAAAGAACAAATCTACCATGCCAAACGAAATGCACATGGATGACAATGTTGTAAGTGGTGGCAGTGAAATTGCTAATCTATTTGCAAGCCACTTCTCTTCAGTATTTATGAAAAACAATCCTACAAATTTTTATAACAGAGATTATTCAGATAATGCATACAGCTACTTAGGTACCGCCGTTTTGACTGAAAAGCAGGTATATAAAAAATTGAACCACCTAAATATTTTCAAAGGCAGTGGTCCTGATGATATTCATCCTGTATTTATTAGACGCTGTTGTTCTACGCTTGCCTTGCCATTGTCAATAATATTTAATCATTCATTATCTACTGGAAATTTTCCAGACGAATGGAAAAAGGCTAGGATAGTTCCAATTCACAAAAAAGGTAATACTAGTGATGTTAAAAATTATCGACCTATCTCCATATTATCATGCTTTGCAAAAATTTTCGAATCCATTGTGTCCCCAATACTTTCACACCATATACAAAACACAATTATAAGGAATCAGCATGGGTTTTACCGCGGTCGATCGGTTACGACTAATTTAGTTTCATTTATATCAGACGTGGCTGGTGAACTTGATGGAGGTAAAGAAATTCATGCAATTTATACTGATTTCAAAAGTGCTTTTGACAAGGTTGACCATTCAATACTGCTACGTAAACTTGAATCAAGTGGTATTCATGGTTCACTTTTGGGCTGGTTTAAGTCATATCTAGAAAATAGATCTCAGTTCATAGTTATTAATGGATTTGTGTCTAAGGTATATTGTGCTACTTCTGGAGTACCCCAGGGATCTATACTTGGACCAATCCTATTTTTGTTATTTATTAATGATATAGGATTAGCAATACAAAATTGTAAGTTTCTTCTCTTTGCAGATGACTTAAAAATATATCGTACTATTAAATCCGTGAGTGATTGTATAGGAATGCAGGACGATTTGACCAGGATATGGCAGTGGTGTGACACGAACCGTATGGCTCTCAATGTTGATAAATGTTGCTTTATTCAGTTTACAAGAAAGAAATATCCAGTGCATTTCGAATACCAACTGCAATCAACGACCTTATCAACAGTCCATGAAATACGTGATCTTGGTGTGATACTGGACAGCAAATTAACATTTAAATCACATATTGATAGTGTTGTTAAAAAATCGGCTCAAATGTTAGGCTTCTTTAAGCGTAATACAAAATCATTCCATTCCTTGCACACAAAAATAATTCTGTATAACTCGTTAGTTAGAAGTCATCTAGAGTTCGCTTGTGCTGTATGGAATCCTCAATATGCAGTTTCTTCACAACGTATTGAAGGTATACAAAGAGCCCTTACTAGGCATTTGGCCTTCTTGAGTCCTGGCATTTCTCACAGGTGTCCTTATAGTGAACGACTTGACTTCTTTAAAATGAAATCTCTCCAGCAGCGTCGCGTAATTAATGAGATTCTTTTTTTGCATGGTATTGGTATGGTCAATGGTAGATTTGATTGCAGTGATATTTTGGAGCGGATTGGTCTGTCTGTGCCTTACAATTACCCTCGTAAACCAATATCTAAAATATTTTATACCACACACTGTCGAACTAATGTTGGTCTCCATTCTCCCATCGTAAGAATATGTAAATCTTACAATAACTTATGTGCTCAGCATGCAGAATTGGATGTATTGAGCGATTCATTGCGAACGTTTAAACGAAAGATGCTGGGATCATAATTCGTATTTTTCATTTTTCATATAATTCGTATTTTTTCATAAATTTTATACCTATTCACATAATTGTTTACTTTTACGATTATTTTATGTTTAGATTTAATTTTGTTTTCGTCTTTTTAAATTTTTAATTCACATTCGGCGTTATTAACCATTAATTTTTTGTTTAAATATTTCATTATTTTTTCTATTGTTTTTCATTTATGTTTACCTTCTACAGTTATTTTTTGTGTCCGTGTATGGAGTTGTTTGTTCTGTTAAGCTAATTTGTCAACACTTATAATTGTTATGTTTACCAGATAAAATACATGTATATAGTACAATATTTATGTTCTGTATAATTGTAAGCATAATGTTAGTGTTGCTTAATAATAAAATAAATAAATAAATAAATAAGTAATATACTCGAAAAAGATGTTGGTGAGCAGCAACTGAGGTTGGAGGAAGACAAGCTAATTGAACTTGTTTTTTATTTTTAGTATTTTTAACGAAACATGCATATATCGATGCTTATCTAAACAGGTAGTTTTTTTAGGAGCTCCGTACATAGAAAGAAGAAAGCGGATGCCGTTGGTAATAACTTCTTGTTGAGTTGAATTACTCTTTTTAAAAACTTCAGCACATTGAATTAAATCTTGTTTTTCAAACAAACTGCCGTTTTACCCCTCCTGTAAAATGCAGATGTCGCATCACAGCCAGTTATTGAGTGTAAAAATAGTACATGATCTTGACACTTTACAAAAGTAAGTAAACTTTTTGATGAATATATATCTGATTGATGCTGAGCTTTTCCTGGTTTTAAGAAAAAAGTAGTTTTTTCATATATACCTATATGTTATATATTATAATCCGGCCGTTCAGAGAATGCGTTCCTGAAAGGTTGTAATCGAACGGACGACGTAACTTTGAAGTGTCGTTGCAAATGCAACGACAGCAAATGTAAATACATTATCGAACAATTTTATTTATTTACCCTACTTACGAAATAAAACATCATAAAAAATAAAAAATATGGAAATTTAGGTTAAATTTTATCACTTTGGACTAAATTTGACGGTTAATAAAAATAAAAATATTATATTTATAAGTTCATACCACGCCGTTACAAGGTTATGTCAACTGTTCATTTCTGGAGTGATGTGGCCAAAAAATAGCAGATTATTATAACGTTATTTTCCGTTATAATATAAAATAATACATTTGTGTTTTTAATAATGTATAAGTAATAATTAAACGGATCTAACTCTTTATTTCACCTGGCAGCAATATAATATCTTTCACATTTGTGAATTTTATTAAAATTTGGCATTGAAGTTTACGTTTTTATTAAAATATTTTAAATAAGAACATTTAATATTAACTTATATTATTTACTTATAATTGATTTAATAATAATAAGAATCAAAATTAAAATCCGATCTATAATGTGATACTATTTACTATCGGCCGTCCTTGTGCAGCGTGTGACGTCACAATGTACAATTTTATTAATTTCTGCCACTAAGATCATTCACCAATTGTAAAGTGTGACGTAAATTTTAAAAAGTCACGTGACCAACCGTTTTGGTGACAATATTTTTAGTAATAAAGAAAAACATGTTTATTCGTTATAAAAATCTCTTTAAAAATATATTAACGGTTGGAAGATTTAAAGAATGATTATACCTAGATTTTAAAACACTTTATAGAAAATAGTCAAGTATCCAATTATTCTAACTTGCTACTTTTACTGGGAATAACTCAAAAGTTTAGCAAAATGATAATTATTTCCCATCACTACTCATGATCAACTGACATGTGTCAGGAACGCATTCTCTGAGCGGCCGGATTATAAATGTTTAAATATTTTTCTATCGGTCATTGTAACTTATACTTACAATATAAAATATACATAAGTTTTAACTATAAGAATATCAAGTTAAATGAAACCATAAAATATAACAACTCTAGATGTATATACGTGGCGTACTCATGCATATTATGACGATAACAACTTTTATAACTTTTTGAATCGTTATATCTCAGAAACGGTGGCTCGTAAGAAAAAAAGTATTGATACATTTTTGTAGATAATTTTATGATCTACAATTTTTGTCTGAAGTACTTTTATGATAAAACTTACCGTTTTGCTGAAAATCGCGAAAAACTCATTTTTTTTAACTTTGACCTTGAATAAAAAAAATTCCTTACAGGGGAATGATGGGGAACTTTTAGACATTGTTTATAATTATATTTTGAACAATTTCACAGAAATTCAGCTTGTTGGGACTTTATGTAACTTCACTCTCATTTTTTGGTCTAAATTGACCGGACTAATTAGTGCTTAATGGTAAATTTATAGTTAATTACCCAAGTCGGCACATTCCATTACGTCAATATTAGTTCTAATTTTGCCCATGCGCAAACTTACCGGGCGCGCTGTGTACCTCAAAACGCCAGTGACAGTACAAAAATGGCGACGATTGATGCCGTCATATATTTCCTTAGAATTATTTTTCACCAGTAACCACTAAACAATGCTCCCAGTGCATATCGGAACACGGCCTAGACCTGATTATTCTCTTTCAGTGACAGGAAATCAGTCATGAATAGCTTTCTGCTCTAAAAAATAATGACCAGCTAAAATCATTTATTTTAATAGAAAATCTAATAATAAGGTTAAAATATTAATAGAAAAACGTTACTTTATCTCGATTTAGTCACTACAACTGCAAAAACGGAATTAAAATCGGTGCATCCGCGTAGTACAATCACACAGAGAAATGCACACTTATACACTATTTTTCTACATCGCGGTTTAACAAAGTAGCTTGTAACTAACCTGTAAGGATACCCCTGTGTCTTCGCTCTGAATACGGAGAGTAGAAGCGAGAAGAACACGCAGACCAGTACCAATCCCACCACGGACTGGAACCTCCGTCTCTTTCCTTCAGCCTGGACCCTGACCACGTCGCCCTTGACCCCACCAGCAGCTTCTATCATGAGGATCATGCCCACTACCACGGCACCATCTGATTTTAGGTTAAGGAAAAAATACGGAGTACTAAATTTATTGGTTAAATTAAATCACTGATTTAACCTTACAAGGTTTTCATTTACCTAGAGGAGACACATACAATAGATTTTTTTTTTTTCGTTAATTGGATAAGAATACACTTTTGACAAAAAGACAGTGGTAGGTATACTGTAAAAATGAACCAGCGACCGCCACACCATCATGTTAGTTGACGTCTGGTGTGTTACCACAGTATTACCAACAGGCCACCACACACTAGTTTGAATAATATAATTTACTCCAAACACAAGTTATGTACGTTATGTTACCAAATACCACAATAGTTTTGAAAAGGATACTCAAAACAGCAACAATATAGCTCTCCAACACAAACTGTCCGTGCGAACCACCGTTGATATACACCGGTCCATTCTTAGTCTTATGGAAGAACGGTGGGCCTCTTATCTGGTTCCACATCTGACCAGACACCATGGCAAAGCAGACAAAGACTGCAGCAACAGCCCACATTTGTGTATTGTATAGGAATTCAAGGTTGTTGCGGCGAAGATACAGGAATCCTGCCACCAGGATGAATAGCATGAAGAAAGCAACCGCGCCAGAGTAGTTTGGTGGCCTGAACACTCGGATCTGAAAAGGAATCACATAAGTATATAATCGACAGCCTCCGTGGCGCAGTTGGTTAGACGCCGCCTGTGAAACAAGAGGCCGCGGGATTCATCCCCGCACGGAAACAAATGTTTGTGTGATTCACAGATATTTGTTTCGGGTCTGGGTGTTTGTGAGACCGAAAAGTCTCTCGTGGTTTCTGATACGCACGACACAAGACTCGATCTTAGTGTGGGGTTAGGACTATGTATGTGACTGTTGGGTGTATTTATTTATTTATAATTTTAAGCCGTAAATATCTCTAATATCCTTCATATTTCGCGGATTTTCGCCCTCAAATGTAATAGCGTGGGTGCACATCGCTACGCCGGAAAAAAAATCCGAGCATGGGCAAATAATACGAGATTATTTAAATCGAAAAACATGCAATAAATGCACTGCTTATTAACTTATATGTGAGCATGAATATATTTTTGGTAAGCTGCATTGTTGCCATTAACCTATTATTGGATATTGAAGTGTCATTGTAGAAATTAGGTAGGATTTTTACACATGCAGGTGTATACAATACAATACCAAGTGTTGTTTTGTAATTCATGGTTTGGTTTTGCTACTGTCCATGGCTGGGTGTATGGTTTGCCATCATGCAAATGGCAAGCTCGTCTTGCCATTCATTGCAATAAAAAAAAATGTGCAAATCTTAAGAACACATAAGCAAATCCTAAATTATAAAATATTCATATGATTAAAATTTACACACCAAGTTGACAGCACAGATAATATTATTAAACTGGAAGAAAACTTATAAAAATAGACATACTAAGTGGCCAGTACCAATAGTAAAAGGCATAAGTAGCAACCAAAGAGGTTAGCATGAAACAAAAAATACAAGATTTCATAATTATTTATACAGTTACACAAGGAACGGACACTAAAATGGAAATTGCAGGAAAAAACTTGTATGGCAATAATCAAAATTGTAATGATAGATTTTTATCACAGTTAATTAGGTCCATTACTGTATATACCTAAATTAATATGAAATGTATTTTGCCATAATTATTTATTACCACTTAATGTAATTGTAAAGCCTAAATTAAAGTGAATATCATATTACCACTATTGTTAAGTTAAGCCTTACCCAACTGTGTTTTTATTTTGTATAAAGTTTTGTCATAATTAGTGCCTATACTCTAAAAAAATTCATAAAAAAAGTTAAAATAAATACTTTCTTTGACCAACTAAAAAGATAACTCAAAAGTAAAAAAGAGAAAAAAGCCTGTTTGGGCCCACACCAATTGACACTAATCGCTGCCTACCCCAAAGGTATTGTAAGTTCAGCAGTGGCACAATATTATCACATTTTTATACATTATTTTACCTGAACATCAGTCCTGTCCTGAATCCACTTAGCAATAGCTTCCGCATGTATTCCAGCCCTTTCAAAGTCCATTGAGTCAGCTGGCTTAGGTTTACCCTTAGCTGGGAAGTGCATGATTACAGGAGCCGTGTTCAGACGAAGCTGGGGAAAAGTTATTAGAATGATAGTTTATACTTTAATATAGTATTTAAACAATGTAACTGATGTTTATTTGAATATTACTAGTTCATAAATTTCATAATATAATCTGTAAATAATTACTTAAATAGCCAACATAAAAACTCAATCATGGCTTCCATGTTTTTGTTTTAAAACTTGGTCATGTAAGTACACTATAAGCATAGATTTCTTTCTATCTGGTTGTGAATTATTATATTTGTTATATTGGACATATTCTAAACAATAATTAATACACAATAGTTGATCAAATTACTTACCATTTGGAAAATATCTGAGCCTTCATCAAAGTCAACTATACCAAAGAAGAGTTTACTGTTGAAAGACTGAGAGAACCTCAATGAGTTGGCTACGATCATGTACTCGTCAAATACGTGCTGGCAAATCGCACAGCGGCGAGAGGGCGCCATTGCCGTAAACATTACTATGAAAGAGTAATCCCTTGGTGGCGATTTAACATACTCCTTAAATCTATAGAGGTTCAACGAGACAACAGATTTCTTTGCAGTCATGTCCGTGAGCTGCTGAACTTTCTCTTCGATCTGTAAATTGAATATTTATTTATTTATCGTCAAATAAATACCGGCTACCGTTGTATCAATGATTAGTTCGGTAGCATCTCTTACCCCTTTAGGACGTGTTTGTGCATCTCCTTCGTAATAAGTTAAAAGTACAGTAAAAAATAATAATGATTTATACTTCATTTTAATGGTTTAATTTATTTATTTTGGTTAAATTTGCCACGGTATTTTGCGATTTCTTGATGGAAGTTTGACGTTTGCCAACGCAAAACAAACGTCAGGTATGAGTGACGTGTTCTTTCGTTTACGAAGTCAGATGCAACAATTATGTTGCAACGAATAGATAAATGCGAATAATTTAGATATTTGGAAAACTTGTGAGACTATCATTAGTAGAACAAACATATTACAAACACTGAATGATAGATATTTTTTAAATATTTGTAGTTCCAAATTCCACACGCCTTCCATGCCAATATAATTTAATCAGGCTCGGGACGTATCGTCTGGCTGAATTATATTGGCATGTGGCGAAAGAAACTACAAATAAATAAAATATGTTTATTTTATTGTTTGAGATATATTTTTATGGTTATAATAATATAAACAATCATGAATACTCGTTTTCTAATAATATTAACATCATCATCATCAGCCCTTCTGCGTCCACTACTGGACATAGGCCTCTCCCATAGCACGCCACTGGGCTCGATCTTCAGCCCATCGTCGCCAACCGCTACCAGCCACCCCACGAATATCGTCGCTCCACCTGGCTGGAGGGCGTCCTACACTACGTTTGCCGAGGCGCGGTCTCCACTCGAGAACACGTCTACCACAACGGTTGTCGGTTCTCCGACAAATGTGACCGGCCCACTGCCACTTCAACTTGCTAATCCAACTTAATAATATTAACATGCCCAATGTAATAAAGTGTGAAAAGGAATAAAGTATTGTAATTTTTTTTGACAACAAAACATTGGCACGCCAAATCTGGGCTTAAATTATGTCGAAAAAGCTATATCGGCATAAGCATATTGGCCTTATTCATAGGCGGATTTAAAACCTATTTTAATCATCGAATATTTTGTCCCTTTCGAACGACTTTATATTTCAGTTTGAGCGAATAAGACAAAACATTCGATAACTAAAATAAGTTTTAATTCTATCTATGAATAAGGCCGTATATAGTCTAAGAGCCGGTGAAGATCGACCTTCATCCATCTGATAACCAGAAGAGATATAATTTTACCAAATATGCCTACTAATATGATAACTTGCCTATCGAAAAGTAGTTTCTCCTTTTTATTTTCAAGATGAAAGCAGCTTAACCTGCCTTTCCGATACTTCGGTGGAGGTCGCAAGGGCTGTGTCAGCGTCTAGACTTCCAGCTTGGCACATGAGGGCAACTGTTTGGACGGCGCAGATGTTAAGAACCCACCTACTGAGATTCAACATCATTCGCTGGCATACCAACTTAAACCTCTAGGTGGCCCTTGCGCGTATTACGAATGACATAACGATGTGGGCGGGCGAGTAGCGTCCAGTAGACACACTGCCCGGCGTATTGCCACAATATGGCTTATTACAAATTGGGTGGGTATAATTATATGCGCTTATCCATGCATTCAACCACACAACCATTATTTCGAGCGCCCATGGTGAGATGAACTTTCGCTAGTTACGAGGCCATATGGTCTGCCACTCATCTCAGACGCTTCTAGAATGGGTTCTCCTAAGTTAATTTTTACCATAATGTGTTCAGTATAAGTAACATCGTTATTGATATATTTTTAATTCTCTACATAAAATGCGATGCTCGTAGTTGTGTGAAAGAATTTGCTATCAGCGGTCAGCCAAAAATACCTACTAAATTTAATATAGGTATGCAGAGAATTCATACTTTTCTATAATACACCTACGTACCCGAAAGTAGGTTACTGGGTTGAAATATTACGCAGCACGTTTAATTGATCCTGACGTTACTTGCAATGCGGCTGCGTGGACCTCTTCTGGGAAACTAGGTAACATCTGCACAAAATATTGATTTGGATACTCTATTATTTGGGGCATGCATTCTGTGAGCTGTCTGTACTTATCTAGGTTTCTACTTTCAATGATGTAATAAATAAAATCGAACCCTCCCGTTGCTTATCTCACAATAATTTTTGATATCGTTTATGGTCAAGTTCGTAGAAAGTAATTATATCTATCCCTTCATCAGGTCCCGTATTCGTTCAGGACAGGATATCAGCCTTTACCAGATTTCGCCATTAAACGTTTATCAAGAATAATTCGCTATTAACCCTTTCACCGCCCGATTTACACCGAGGCGGGCTGGTTGGTGTACAAACAACCGGAACCCTCGTAGTAGACGTACTGCTGCCCACCACTGAGCCCATTGGAAAGATATATTACCATGAGATCGGTCTCGAGATTATTTCCTCTTATCCTTTCCAGAATAATCCCAGATAGAATGAAAAGTTTTATAATGCATTTCAAGTAGGGGCATAGACCTTACAAGCAATATATACTCATAGAAAACCTAGATGTATACAGTATACAAATACATAGCGGAGGACACGGTATACTCCACTATTACATTACTGACGATTTTTGAACTCATTCAGCAGTACCTAGGTACATATAAATAGATCATCTCTTGTATTAGATGGAACGAGTGCGTAGGCATTGTTTGTCTATTCTTCAGCATCGACACATCAGACGCCAAAATATTTATCGTCATCGCAGCGGAATTTCATTGAAAATAATTCTCCATGAAAAAACGGCCGTCTGAAACATCTGGCATTCGTCTAGACCAGACGCAATTAATTCGCGTGAGTCAATGTACCAAGGTCGGCGTGGCCGCGCTTAGTAAAAACTCCAACACTTGAAATAATTCTGGAATCTGTATGCATACGTCGCGTTGTGTTATGAGAATGTTTGCATTTTTCAGGGGATTTAAATTTTTCATTTGTTATGTACAGAAGAGTTATCATAAGGCTGATAATGAAGTTTACGATTATTCATATTCTAGTAGGTATGTAAATAAATTTTGGTTGATAAAATTCAAACTATGTACATAAATTTTCAGGATGTTATCCAAATTGACCATTTTCTGCACTCATTACAAGGACCAACAATTGTATTGAAAATTAGTTCATAGCCATCTACGTGTTGAATGTGTTTGTGTATATTTTGTGCCTCAGTTCAGCATTATTGGAAAATTGTGAGAAGAGAAACAATTGATTCGTAATTTACAGTAGTTTTCAAAATATTTTATTAACACAATTCATTCAATAACACCAAAGGTTATAACATTCTCTAACATGAAACCTAAAATAAAATACAATTTTACCTAGATGTACTTTACTTACCAATTTATAATCATTCAAACATCATTTCGACTATGAGGTATACAGAATAAATATATATTTGAAATATTTTATTATAATAAGTCATCAGAAATGTATTATTATTATTAAAGGTAATTTTATTACGACAGTTTATATAATGTCATGAAAGCATTTGCCTTCCTAATTTATAATTATTATATATATTTTTTAAAATATATCGCACCCATAATAAGATCGAAAAGGAAAATAAAACACAGTATAATCAAGTAGAAACAAAATAATATGGAATGTACAAACCATGTTTATTTACTGATTCCTGGCAATACAATGTTTGTGACTCGCTCTTCAATTTGTCAACAGTCACTCCAAGAGAGAATAAGATAACAGTTTACAGGCATAACAGTATAATGAGGATACAATACATCCACTATAACACTGAAAGCTAGATAGCATAATACTCAAGCCAGGTTTAACCTCAACATCTCAGCGATAGACACCGGTACACAGTACCCAGGGGGTTCAACGGTTTCATAAATTATTTAAAATAACTCGCTTGGACTTAAATTTCTACTCTAACTGTACATTAGTTTCGCCTTAACGCTAAAATAATCTATAAGTGATATCGTCGGATGGTACGCGCAAACAAACTGATATGTCGATAGTTGAAAATAATAGTTCTCCTGTCACCGAAAATTAAAACAACACTGCGATAATAAATTAAATAAATAGTACGCCGTCATCGCGCGGTAGCGTCTTCTCGTAACATGATTAAGAATCGAAAGAAGTGATCGTTTTTATAAAATTGAAATAGAAAAATTATTTATACAGATGCCGAGTCCCGGGGCGCGGCGCCACCGCAGCATCGAGGCGGCTCCGGGCCGGGGATATGCGGCCAAATGATTTGCTGACATCTTTACATGGTGGGGGTGCTCCGAGACCCTATGCACGGGGAGTGGCGACGGGGTAGTGGCACTACCGGCGACGACGGACCTGTGCGCGCGTTACGTCACTGAGCAGATACTGGCATAGAAGCTCGGAGCACGGCGACGGGAGTGGAGTGTGTTCAGTTTGTTTACTGTTTCGTGTACAGATAGATGGCGACGATGAGACCGTACAGACCCAATACTTCGGCGAAAATGAGGATAAGGATCATTCCGACGAATAACCTTGGCTGCTGAGCTGTACCACGGACGCCCGCATCACCAACGATGCCTATGGCGAAACCGGCCGCAAGACCGGAGAATCCGACGGCCAGGCCAGCGCCCAGGTGGATAAAGCCCCTGGAAGCGGAAAATACATTTTATAAACATGCTCCTTGTTATTCAACTTCCATACTATTATATCAAGAATGTTGATTCTATCATGTTACTTTCGTACATTGTATTATCTAAATAGTTATCAATGATCATGGCCACAATTTCAATGCATATATTTTATTTTACAAGCTTTTATTTAACTTGTTGGTGCTATTCAAAGACAACCTGTCACAAATTATCTACTTGACTGATCATTGTTATCAAATGTTTTATCATGGAAATTCCAACATCAAAGTGTATCATGGCAATGGATTTAACTGCTCAGACTCAATTTCAAATAATAAATATTATTGCTTAAATTACCATATAGAAGCACTAAATAATACATCAGCCATATTGCATCCACTTGTTTATTCAGTGGTTGAAAAGGCTTTTTACAATTGTGCAAAATATACAGGGTGTACAAGAGAATGGCGCACTAGCTAAGTTGGGTGCAAGGGCATAATATTAATATGATAATAGAAGAATAATATTTGGAAAATACTTATCCGTTTTGGAGTTAATACCGTTTAAAGTTTTAAGTATTATCATCACATTTTCGCAAAAAAACCATTGAAATGGGTAAAGAACAAGATTTTAACATATACGTATTTTTTCGTTTCGTTGTTAATCAAATGGTTAACGAAATATACCGCGAAAACATTTTTTTTCAGCAACAAAAATTTCATAGACTTCGCCTTAACATATTTTAAAAATAGGCCAGGTCATTAACTCTCAGCTGTATACTTTATCCTTCTCTAATTTTACAAAAATGTATTTTTTGTTTCATTTCAAAGAAATAAAACAGTTAAACAGGGGCGTACCTAGATTTAAAGCGTCAACAAATTCGCAACATAATAACTAGGTAGGTATAGTTGCATCGTGCATGGATCGAGTATTTAGTCATTATTTTTATGAAGGTGTCACAAATTTAAACTGTAAGATACCAATAAATCACGCTGGTCCTCGGTTAAACCATGTTGTACCATGCAAATTTATTAATTACAAACGTTTTAGTAATACATAACATTTAAATTATCTAAGTAATTAATATTCATTAAAATTTCATTTTACGCAATTACACTGATAAATAAAAAATAAGATATTAAAATGATTGCAGAATTCGGCCCATTTCTTAAAGGAAGCCGAAGGTCACTATGTACTCGTCGGAACTTTGTCGGAACTAGCGCGGCTCGATTATTCTTCCTTTGAGCTCGCCGCGTCCGAGTGTGAGTGACACTAATACCATTGGCGGTGTTTTGTGTGTATTACTCAAAGGATGACCGCCATGTTAGGGTGTGTTCACACTTAGTACAACTTAATTTGGTTAGGTACTTGGATAATTAGAGTTAAGTAAAAACGGAAGATCATAATGGATTGATAAAATGATCGTTACTCTCCCCAGAGATATTAATCTTATTTAAATGTGTTAAAATAGTTACATAATTTGATCCATTCAGTTACAAGACTGCCTTTGCTTATGATTTAATTAATATTAATAATGATGTTGCTTTAAAGTGATAAAAATGTACTAAAATCTCATACTACAAGCGAAATTTAAAAACTCATTGTAGCCGAACAAATGGTTTTTTCTTAAGAAATAGCATATTATGATATTAAATTAGTGATAACAGTAAAAACGTGTATCAATTTTGGAAAAAAAAATTATTAACTGAAATAGGTGTAATGGTGTCTAATGTGAACAAACCTTTATGTTTCGTTTTTCGAAAAATATATTTATCTTTTATTAGTTGAATTCGGACTACGTTCGGGTGTACATGTATTTGTCGTGTATATCAGTATTATTAACTCGTTTTCAGTTACTTTGATTGAATTTTATCAATTTTGACGTAGGTACGGAAAATCCTATAGTATTTATTGTGAAGTGTTAGTTTAATATCTAAGTGTATTTCGGGCATTGCAATGATGATGGGTTCGTGGCTAAAACGGTAGAATACTTTAGTGAGTTGGGCAAAATTACGCGAAGTTGAATCAAACACGTTGCATCGGAAGACCGAGCGACGGCTCTATGTACACATAGTACATTTTACGTGTCTAATGAAGTGAATTATAAACGTAAAAGTGTTGTATGTTATCAAATTGTGGCAGTGCTTTCGTGCGGGATTTTGACAGGTTCAGCACTTACCTCCTTACCTAAGGTACATATTTACGGCTTAAATTATAGGGTTAGTTATTATTAATTTTATGATCATTAGCGGCAGTTAAGCAGTACGCTTGAATTATTGTAGGTCTTCTGCCCATGTTCTCTAGATACCATATTCTACGGTTTGTTCAATGCTTAATTCTTATTGCCTAACTATGTACACTAAGTGGCGTGGCAATCATGTAGTTTTAATCACCTATTATGGAGAAGTATTCCTACTTATCTGTGGTGGAGCGACTCGTTCACTTGTAAGGTTCAATCACTTTGGCGTAATATGTTAAGGGGAAGCACGTGTGATGGTAATTCTTGATTTCTCGATATCTTTGTTATTATCAGAGAACGCTACGAAAATGCATCATAATCTAGACGTAATCACGATTTACTAAAATGTAAATTAGCAGGTGCGCCATTCTCTTGTACACCCTGTATACATGAATAAGTTATAGCCTTGAAAATAATTGCATTTTGTAAAACACATTGCTTTATCAGCAATTATTAAAGTACATTGGGAATTCAGAATACATTTAACGCTTCATTTGTTATTGATTGTAAGGCACAAACACTTTCTGTGTCCTTCAAATTGTCATAAGCATTGGAAGTCTATTGCAACATTTAGAAACTGTTGAGACCATATCAGTAACATGTGTCAATACTCTAAAATGTACTCCTACACAACTTGAAAACTATAGAGTTTGAAGTACTAACTTGTAAAGGGTGTAGTTATTGGAGGGGGACTCCAAGGACCCCGCGATAAGGACAGCCACTACGAGCCCGTAGATGGCAATGATACCCGCCATGACAACGGGAATGATGGACTTCATGATGAGCTCGGGCCGCATCACCGACATGGCGGCGATACCGGTACCCGACTTGGCTGTGCCATAGGCAGCTCCCAGGGCTGGAAAATGAAAATATTTTCATTAGTATATTTTATTGATTAGTCCTATAATTCATTCAAAATCAAAGTGACAAATTATTGTTAGACGATTCCACGATTACATTAGCCACTGCAACTCTTGTGAGCCAGCATCAAAAGTGGTACATATTATGCCAAAAACTACACTACCAATGAAATAAATGTGCAGTTGTCATATTATTCAATGTTAGATGTGGAAAATGGGCATAGAAGATTTTTTCGACAAATTGAATAAGTTTTTAATTTGTAATAATCATAATTGTAATATTAAGCATAGGCTTTTAATATTATTTATTATTATTGTAAAAGACTTCAAAGCCATATAAAATTTACCAACCGGGAATAAGCCAGTATACCAAAGTCTTATGCCCAACAATGAGATGAATATGAACTAATACTTTGAAATACCAAGGCTTGCAAACTGTTTAATTTTGTATCTGGATATTGTATAAAAAATCTCTACTAGCTGTTGATGTTCACTATCTAGTTATGAAAATAAAGTTTTACAGTACACAGATAACATTGTATTATCTCCATATGTATTCTGCTATAATAGCACTGTAATTGAGCATACTTGTGTATAAATGGCAACTTCAGTTCAAATTATCACAAAAATGTTAATTACAACAATTCATACAATTTAAGTTTAATTATGGTGAATAAAGTATTTGATCTTACTTAATATGTTTTAATTGTTAGTTTTTCATCTGTTAGCTTAAAATATTGATCATGTAGGTCATTACTATTACAACTATTCTTAGAATCCAATAAAAAGTTTGATTTTCTATGAATACCTAAGTGGTGTTTTCTGCTAGTAGAAATATATAAGTTATGTATGTTATATGAAGACTGCATCATATCATCAACAGATAATATGATTAAGTAACTATGAAAAATCATATTTGAATGTTTCTTTATCTGATAGGTAATCCTGAGTTATAATATTTGTGGAAAGTAATAGACTAGAAAGGATATTAATGTTCGTTTGTACAAATTATGTAACATTTCATATCCAAATGGATTGTGTTAAGTCATATAATATGTTATGCACTTCGAGATTGAATCAGTCTATGTAAGCTCAATATAAATAAAAGCTAAATAATTTAAAAGATGATTATCATCAATCATTAGACATAGTGTAGTATTTATTGATGTAATTAATCAGAATTATCAATTCTAACACTTTTTATTCATTATACTATACATTGAGTAATGTAAAGTTGATTGAATATAGAAGTTGTCTATTCTGAAAAAATGTTTAAGCAAATAATCACATGTTTAATCACATGTCACATGCTTGTTTGAGTCATTGTGGGGAATCATCACATTTTGTTGGTCCTAGCATAGTGTTATTGGGCTATACTAATTATTTGTTCATTTAAAGAATACACAGAACTTATAATTTCAGAATGAGCAATCACATGACTGATGATTACTATGGAATCAATGGTTTTCATACTATGAAAAAAGATGCCATATCAATAAGAATGTGTATAGTAAGTATGTTGTATCTTTAAAATGTAGGTTAAGGAACTTCCTCAAAGTAAATAAGTACCTTTGTCCTACATAAGTATCTTTCGTCATAATCACATGACATTATCCTTAAAACAACTACTACATTTTATAGTTGTTTTAACTTGAGCTATGTAAGAACTTATGTATTGCTTATGTACGGACTTTAGCTTCTAATGTTTCATAGACTGAAGATAAATAAGAGTTAGGGTGGAGTCATGTGATGTGATAAATCTCTTCAAGTTAGATAATTGGAGAATTGAGATATTGAGAATAATCCTTCCTGCATGACCTCTTTGCTGTACCAAAATGGTTTCATTTAGAATATTGATTGATGAATAGGTTAAGTGAAGCATGACTTAACAGCTGACATGATCACATGATTGAGGGTGCTCTTGTCATGTGACTAATTTGTGGTTTCAGTTAAGTGAAGAAGAAAAAACGACCAAGGAGAACTTTTTCCATTGTCATTTTCCGTTTCGCGACGTTGCGCGAGTGCAATAGACAACAGACCTTGTTATTACACGCATTGTACTTTTGCAATAATGCCATAGATAATGATCACGTTAATGTCTTTTTGCATTTTATGCAATGACTCACAATGGAAAATCCACTGTTTTAATTACAAACACTAACTGCAGTGTTTTACATTACTACAAATCGTATTTGAAAGTACTAGGCGGGCATAAGTAAAAAGAATTCGATTTCGGCGTTGGGATCTTTTTGTTAGCACTCAAAGCGTGCAAGCAGTGCTACCAACATTTGCTTTCAACTTATCAATCACATGACTACGTTTCGCGCATCGGAATCGAAAAACAACGCCCTAAAATTCCTCATTTCAACCTTATTCATCCCACATTCACTGAAACATGACCAGATCTCTCACAATCCGTCATACATATTTATATATTTATGTAGGGACAACGTAGAGCACAAGGTGCGGCTACAACTATAATTAGTGCGCCTAAAATAACCAGAATCATACAGATTTATAGTGAACATACTTTGCAAATTGTTTACTAGAATCAAATTCCTGAAAGCGCAATCCATTTCTTTAACACTTTTGGGTGATCGATATTGATTCGAGACAGCCATTTCGGCGATAATGGTTCATACAAAATACATACCGCTGAAGATGATAGCAGACGCCGCCCCCATAACTCCAAAGAAGGGTCCGTAGATTGGATTTTCGGCCATTTTATCGTTTAATGTGGGAGTATTTACAGGTCCCAAAAACTGTGATGACTATCTGCACACACTCACTCCACGGAACTACTTTTGCACAGACAAATATGGCCCAAGCTTTGCAGACTCGATAGAATGGGTCATATGACGATTGATGTTCAAGGCAGTGCTCGATATGACCTAACTTCTGATTGGCTTTGATACGTAATATCCGAAATGCGCAACCAATCCTGAGCTAAAGATTCGGCTGCGTTATGACGTAGAACATTGATGTGGATCGCTGGCCAGCACTTTTCTACTGCGCATGTACTGATTAGTTGTTTCAGTACTTATTTAATTAAAAAGATATTTTTTTAAGTATACTTAAAATATTTTATCCATGAAATAAATAATTTTTATTTTTGTAAAATTAATCCACTAGGTATTAATTAAGAAATTTGTATATAAATAAGATATTTTTAATAATAGTAGTTTAATTGAACAAGCGTAAATGTTGCCAGTTAATCTTTTTCTTCCTTTTAGGAGATTTTGTACGCACTGAAAATTAAACCATAGTTCAATCTTTGTGTATATTACATAAATTATTATTTCAACTATAGAACTAAAATATGTAGACATATTCGAGCTAATTTCCCAACAAATACGTTCGTTTTTCGTTTTGAGGACAAAACTAAATTTTTCGACGCTGGTATTATCGTCGATAACCGTTGTACTCGGGGCTGTGGGTGTGCCTTGTGAATTTTTCGTTTCGTGGGTTCAAATCCTACTCAAGCACTTTAAATTGTTTGATTTTTCGATTAGCATTCCTGCTCGAAATAGGAATAGGTCGTCCTCTGCATTATTCCTCTGTCATATCTTGAGATGGAAATAAGCTCAGCGAACTGTGTATCGCATTTAGGCACTAATGCCACCCGTCATTGGCGAGAGGAAAGTTGTTAAGCTCCCTGTTCGGTACCTTGGGGGAGTCTGACATATTGCGGCCGGGTCAGATGCCTTCCAAATTCTACTGTGTGGCCGTCACACACGGATTATATATGGGCGGTACTGGATATCTCAGGGAGAGAAGCGCGGCGCGGCGCTTAAATTCCCGTATCCACCCGCATCAACAACATTACTAGTCCTTCTAATTCACGGTTTTTATCCACTTATATCTATGTTTGTATTCCCGTTTGAGTATTATGGGCTGCCACGCTGTCGTGGCCTCGTATATGTAGGTATATGAGGCTACTGCGTTTATGAACCATCTGACATCTCAGGATCGCTATTGGTGAAGACGCACCGTTCCCACTGCGTACCTACCCAAATGAATTTTGGGCAATTTTGGGTAAAACAAGAATTAGGTAAGACAAAAATGTATTTGTGTATCATACTATCATTTTTTCGTGCGGGAATCGAAACCCCGCCGTCACGTTCTATGTCGGATATTTAACCAACTACGCCACGAACACTGCCAAAAGCCAACATAAATAAATAAATTGGGTACGGTACTCAATCTTTTGTTACCATGAATTGGGGTTTATTTGACTGTAATATAGTTATCTATATATATAAAAGAGGAACCTGATTGACTGACCTATCAACGCACAGCCGAAACTACTGGAGCTAGGAACTTGAAATTTTACACAGGGATTCCTATTGCGACGTAGGGTAGCACTAAGAAGGGATTTTGGGAAATTCTACCCCTAAGGGGGTGAAAAGGGTTAAAAACTGTTGTATGGAAAATCTAAACCATTGAAGTTACAATTGTCAAACTTGGCAGTTTAATAAATCATTCAATAACAAAATTAACTGCATACTTAATTGAAGTGAAACTTCTTTATCGGGGTTGGAAAAATTTTTGCGTTACGCGCCATCTTTATTTCTAAGTCACATTTTTGCGTTACGCGCCATCTTTATTTATTTAGTAAATTAGTACCCACTTCAGTAAGCCACACCCCCAACCGTTTCCAAGCCCCACCCAAAATTTTAAGTCCCACCCACTTTTTTGTAATTTGATCCTTACCCCCCCTCTGGCCTTCCCCCACCCTAAATCCAAAACAGTGCCCAATAGCCTCCCCACGAAACCTCCCCCCCCGCTTACCCCCACCCTAAAAAATTTACCTCACCCCCCCTACTCATATCTCCGGCATTATCCATCGTAGACCCACCGACCTTGGGTTCATTGGAACCGGCTCGGTGAGGGCTACAATCCTGCCCCAACAGAATTCCCGAATTCCCCCTCCACAACTTTCCCCACCCAAAAATATTTTAAGGTGCCCAATAGCCTCCCCACGAAACCTAACCCCCCCCCCCCCCCCCTACCCCCACCTAAAATTTTTACCTCACCCCCCCTATTCCTATCTCCGCCAATATCCATCGTAGACCCATCGACCCTGGGTTCATTAGAACCGGCTCGGTGAGGCCTACAATCCTGCCCCAACAGAATTCCCGAATTCCCCCTCCACAACTTTCCCCACCCAAAAATATTTTAAGGTGCCCAATAGCCCCCCCACGAAACCTAGCCCCACCCCCGGCCCGACCCCACCTAAAATTTTTACCTCACCCCCCCTAAACCTATCTCGGCCAATAAAGGTCGTGGACCCACCGAGCTTGGTATCCTCGGAACCGTCTCGGTGAGGGCCACAAATTGGCCCCGATAGAAATCCCAAATTCCCTCAAAAATTTCCCCCCTCCTAAACTTAAACTTTATTTAATTTAGCTTTATTTTACCAATTCTGTAAATTTGTAAATAGTAGATCATTTTTCAAAAAATGATGTCATAAAGAAGTTTCACTTCTTACGTGTGTACACTAATACACACACACATTTTTTTATTTGTCTAAGAATTAACATTAAAGGGGTTAACATAAGGGTAGAAATGTTAAGAAACTAGGTGATTTCCTTCCTACCCGATCAACGCACAGCCGAAACTACTGGAGCTAGAAACGTGAAATTTTACATAGGGGTTTCTATTGTAACGTAGGGTAGCACTAAGAAAAGATTTTTGAAAATTCGACCCCTAAGGGGGTGAAAAGGGTAAAATACTGGTGTATGGAAAACCGAAACCCTTGAAGTTGCAGATATCAAACTTGACTTTTTAGTTACTCATCTAGAAACAAGAATAACTGCATACTCTTTTTTCTTATAATTAACCCTAAAGGGGTGAAAATAAGGGTTGAAGTATTGTAAAACCGAACTGCCGGATCAACGCACAGCCGAAACTACTAAAGCTAAGAACTTGAAATTTTACACAGGGATTTCTTTTATAACGTAGGGTAGCACTAAGGAACGATTTTTGGAAATTCAACCCCTAAGGAGGTGAAAAGGGTAAAAAAAATTGTATGGAAAACCGCAACCGTTGAAGTTGCAGATTTCAAACCTGACACTATAATTACTCATCTAAAACCAAAAATAAATGTGTACTCTGTTTACTTACATTTAACCATAAAAGAGTAAAAATAAGGGTTGAAAAGTTTGTATGGAAATCAAAACTACTGAAGTTATTCGTATGAAAATTTAACTTTTGTCCCTTTCGAACGCCTTTTCAATTCAGTTTGAGCGAGAAAACAAACATTCGATACCTGAAATAGGTTTTAAAACTGTATATGAATAATGCCATTTACACACAAGATCACTACTGATCCGATTGGTCTCAAAATCGATATCTGAGTTCCGATAATCTAAATTTGTATTCAGAATTGAAAATGTTGGCCGACATTTTGAACATTTTATTTATTGTTCCGATGGGTCTCTGAATCAATAACTGACAGACCCATTGATCCGATGATCTAAATTCAGAGTCAGAAACGGAAATAGAAATGCTGCACGTTGATTTTTGTTAATAGTTTACGTAAAGGTTACAATGGCATAGTTTTAGCGATATAACGTCTACATTATCTTAAACGCGCAGACGAAGTTGCGGGCAAATGCTAGTTAAATATATAATAATTTTAACTTTGGGTTAACTATAAGGAGCTGACGGTTCTGCAATAAATTAGTCCTATGAGAAAAAACTATTTGGTGCATTTAAGCCTATTCAAATAATAATTCTCAAATCATTTGCATTAAACCGTATAATATTATAGTATCAGGTGTGCTGTGGATAAATATTAACAAAAAATAGTCTTGATTTTCAGAAATCAGCTGATTGTTAATCTTCATTTAAATGATTAATGCTTTTTAACGTCGCATCTTCATTCATCGTTATGCGGAGGCCGGTGCCGGATAATACGAGGCTGTTAAAGTTGAAGGACTCGTTTCCAGAGAGTACTTTTTAATGCGTTGTAGGTTCACTGACCATGACTGTATTACATTGTTGGAATATTTAACGTAACAGAAAATTCTGCTGTGCTTCTTTTATGGGCAATAATACCTTGATAATACCATGGGCGTAATACACAAACTATATCCATGGTCCATGGATAATACCTGTACAAAATGTTTGTGGTGCAGTGAGAGAAATGAATTATGATAAAACTTCTAACTTTACGGCTTTGGAACGTAAACGTCATAACATTGTTTTGAATTTCGATGTCAAAAAATCTCACGTTGTTTTGCTTTCGCATGAGAATTTTAATTATAATTTTGTTTATGTATTATCAATTGAGACTAAAAAGATAAAGGCACTATAAGGTTGGATTTATGTTCTTATGTATTAAATCAAGATGAAGTTTCATTATAAGGTAATTAAACATAAATATTTCCAAAACAAGTTTCGCATGTGAACAATATCGAATAAATATCAGTTAAAAGTAATTCGTTTATATTTAACCACAACAACATTTTTATACGTTTTTTTCTATTAAGACTTTAATTGAATAATAATCCGTGTTTATTAATTGCATAGGTTTTTATGTTCAAAACATAACCTAATTAAGATTACCGCTTTTTATTACAGTTTCAAAATCTTCTGGGCACTGTGTACCGCAAAGGAGATGTGCTATTTACTAATGATGGCAACTGCGTTATCAGCCCTGTTGGCAACAGAATCACCGTATATAACTTGAAGCAGTAAGTACTAGATAGGATAGAACTTCTAAGGGCTAAAGATGAGACCTCTGTGGTGATGTAGATATCCTTGATTGATGGTGACCTCTAACCATCACGTAGTTGGACTGCTCTTATACCGAATTCCAGTTGTATAAAAAAACTATAACTTAACATACTATATGGAGCGAATTTGCAGATTATCATGCAGAAAATTGATTTTTATGGAATATGTGGAAATAAGCAGATAGGCCATCTAATTCTAAATACTTACCACTGTCTCTAAACGCCGATAGCATTAGAGAATTATTGGTGCACTGTCCACCTTTCAGAAAAGTGTAGATATTTAAGTTTTTTACTTGTAATGTCTGTGACAGAAGTTGAAAGATTTTTATTTTATAAAAAATATATCAGCGGCATTAGACAACTACCTCTTGCCAATCTATACTCTGCCTAGACACTATGGCACTTAAAATCAGCTGTAGTGCAGTCAGAATAAAAAAAAGACTGCCCACTGTACTTGTGAAATGTGTTTTTTAGGAATCAAAGCAACACATTATCTTTTGAAAGTCATTACAACTACACAGCTGTCGATGTGTCGCCAAATGGTACCACTCTACTGGCTGTCAATGAAAGTAAGTAGCATTTCATATATTTTATATACTTAATTTTCTTTTATCACTTTCATGCAAATAAATCTAGATTAGAAATGAGAATTAAATATTAATTTAGATCAACCCACACATTTTCAGAAAAGTAATAATATGACCCACCAATTATTTTATAGCTCTTGCAGTTATAGTAAACATTTAACACCAATAAATAAAAACACTAACATGAGGATGGATACTGTAAATAATCAAATCAATCATTTTCAGAGGGTGAAGCACAGATGATAAGTTTGGTAACATGCACAGTCATACACAGGTATAAATTCAAACAGGAAGTCAATGCAGTCAAATTTAGTCCTGATGGGGCATATTTTGCTGCTTGTTGTGATGATACAGGTAATCATTTCTTTTTTATAAATATCATTGCTAATATTAATCTGATTCAACCAGTATTTTAACTATGTCATTGTGTTTCTCTTCTTTCCGGATGCTGTGTAGACATGACATATCGTTTTTTATTCTTTTATAGTTTTTTTTATAAAAATAATACTTGATAATCTCGAAGTTTGTAGTGATTCCAATGACAATAGCATTCATTTGTTAACGAATGTAGAAGTAATTTTTATGAGGATACCTGTTTGCCCGAGTTGTTTTAAGGTTCATGTTTGAAATCGAATAAACGATCTTGGCCTCAATCTAAAGATCGATTTCGAGAATAAACCAATGGGTGAAATTTTTTTCGACTCGTCTACATTTGACTTATTTTGATTGGTTCATCGAGATAGATCTGTAGATAGGGATTGAGATTGCTTTTTAATTTTGTCTGTAAAAGGTCTGCTCCTGATTGGTTCCATGTAAGAGAGCCGTTTCATCGTAGAATTTTAACGTAAATTATTTCATGTGTGTAAACAAGAATAAAGGCCATTAGAAGAAGAACTAGGAGTGATATTTGCGTAATTAAAGTAGATAACTCTGCAATACATTCTATTATTCCACAGTTTTCATTATGACGGCACCCTGCGCATTCACTGGTGAGTTCCGTTCATTTATAATGAAACGGGTATACAAAAAGGCCCATGATGACGTCACATGCATAGACTGGTCTTCCTGCTCCAAGATCTTAGCTGTTGGCTCGAAAGACACCACTACTAGAATCTACACCGTAGACTACCTTGACAATATAAACACATACACATTAAGCGGACATACAGATAAAATAGTGGGGATTTTCTTTGAAAAGAAGAGTTTGGACTTGATATCAGTGAGCAGAAACGGTCAGGTGTGTTTGTGGGAAGCATCTATAGACTCGGATGATCTGGTGGTTTCCGAAGTGCAAATATCTTTGAGGAAAAAGCGGAAAATGCAGAAAGAAGAAGAGAGCGAAGATGAAGTTAATGAGAAGGATGTTATTGAGAAAGATAAGGAATTTGATGTGAGTAGTATTTGTGGTGTATTTGTCACTGATTTTTTTTTAAAGTATCTGTTTAGTGGCTTTATTATTCTTTATTATTCAAACAGGATAATCTGATGGATGATATTGGCGCTGCTATGAATGTATCAGGATTTTTTGTATGAATTACTATGAAACGTCACTAGAAGATGACGAAATATCTACATAGTTTGCAGACTTTCATTTTAATTCATACTAAGAATATTTTAATGTCATTGTGTTATGTTATAGTGATAGGAGACTTTTATATGCAGTGACTAATTAAATCCTTTTGGGTGTATCATTCAGGAAAATGATGAACCAGAGGAAGAAAAACCAGTGAAAAAAGAGATAGCGGAGTATGAAGAGAAACGGCTTACATACGCTAAGCTAGGCCGGCACTACATAGGCGATGCTATAAGAAAAGCAGACAGAAAAATAAGACTTACAGCGGCACAATACCATAAGGAGACTAAGATGTTGGTTACAGGTAACTCTCTTCATCTTGTTTCTCCATTATAATTTAATGTTAGATGAGGCCAATTTTTTTAATATGGCGTCAATTATTCTTGCCGTCTGACTCTATATCTTTCATGATATCGATGTTCTTTCGAAACCTGTCCCAATTGAGAAGCGCTTTTTGGTCGACGTTGTCAACTTTTATTTTGGATACGCAATAATTAATTCTTCACCTGTAAATGTACGTGACTCTGCTGGGCAATGGGCATAGACCTTCAAGTGAAGGATTTAAACCATAACTCTCGACGCTGGTCTAATACATATTCATGCGTTAGATTTATTCATTTAACATACATACATACATACATAAACTCACGCCTTTATCCCAGAAGGGATAGGCAGAGGCGCCACCAGGACACCCACATTTCGCCTTGTATGTTCCGTCCCATGATGTGATGGGGGGCGAGCCTATCATGCTATCGAGCACAAATTCCTGACTCCGGGCTGATAATGAATAGAATAACCCAATATCAATATCGAACCCGAGACCTCAGCTTTGTAGTCGTACCGAAGTATAACTATGCCACCGAGGCAGTCCATAGGCATAGGCAGTACATTTAACAATAAGTGTCCTTAATCCTCACTATAAAGAAAATAATTTTTGTCCTAGGATTCTCAAACGGAGTGTTCTTCCTCCACGAAATGCCAGATGTGAATCTAATTCACACGCTCAGTATTTCCGAACACAGAATCAGCAGTATAGCGATATCCTCGCCTGGAGACTGGATAGCGTTCGGATGTCCCAATATAGGACAGCTTCTTGTGTGGGAGTGGCAGAGTAAGTAATAAAAGTATGCAATTTTCTGTTGAAGTTAACTTAGTTATTACTATCCTCCGTAGCGCAGTTGGTCAAACGCCGGCTGTGAATCAAGAAGCCGCGGGTTCGATTCTTCCACCGAGAACAAATATTTGTGCGATCCACATATATTTGTTCCGGGTCTGGGTGTTTGTGAGATATAAAACTGTTTCGTAGTTTCGAGCGTGGGATCAGGACTATGTATGTGACTTTTGGGTGTATTTTTTTAAGATATAGGAAAGGAGATGTTTCAGTTCATATATGCTGATATAGGATTATCCTAGTGATGATAATGTATCGATAAAATAATTCAAGTGTTTATTTCTCACGGAGTTATCGTATTGATACAAATGCGGATAAAAATAAAGTAGGATTATATGATCATATTGGATTTATACAATGGTGTATTTAACAAATTTTTAATAAGAGTTTACGTCACGTAACCCTATAAAGCCACCTGTCTTTTATTACCATTTCTTTCTCCTTTTAATGAATTCCATGGTTTTCTATAATCATTGAGGCATTGCACTGATTAGATATTGCGATAAAACTCGGCACGTACCTACCAGACACGCAGGAAATTAGGAAAGCCAGCATTTGAGGTCGATAAGACCGCCATTTGTAATACTTCCTTGAATTATGTGGTAATGTCCCCACTATACAAAAACATATTATTTCTAGGTGAACAGTACGTGATGAAACAGCAAGGTCATTCTTTAGACATGACCTGTGTTGCCTACTCCCCCGATGGTCTCTATTTAGTAACAGGGGGGTATGACGGTAAAGTCAAAGTGTGGAATACAACTAATGGGTTCTGTTTCGTCACCTTTAATGAACATAAGTCGACGGTCACTAATATAGTGTTCAGCGCCAATAAGAAGTTCTTCGTGTCGTCGTCGCTAGATGGCACTGTTCGGTGTTACGACTTGACTAGGTGAGTTGTGTGTGTGATTTTGTTGACTACCGTTCTTTTGTATAACTGTTTTGATAATGAGTACAGATTAAGAGTTGCATGTTTCATGCCTTAAGCTTAACATCTCAGTACTGTATACTATTTATTTATTGCATCAAATTGAAGGATTCCTGAGCACCAATTCTTATATATCTAGTCCACTAAATCTTCCTAGCCTAAAACACCAATTCTTTAAACTCCATTTCACCAAAGTTTATGGTATAAATGTACCAGTCTACAAGTCCAGGATGCCCCATCATACAGTATAGTATGATGTAGGATCCAAGGATGATAGTATACTAAATTTTCATGAACACCAAACTACAATTCCAAGGCCGAAATTACAACACCCACTTACAACTATACTATGAAATTTCCAGGTACCGTAACTTCCGCACACTGACATCTCCAAGCCTGGTGCAGTTCAGTTGCGTAGCACTTGACGCTAGCAGTGAGCTGTGCGCAGCGGGCGGACATGACGTCTTCGATATATACATCTGGTCTATTAAATTTGGGAAGCTTTTGGAGGTAAACATCATTTAATTTTACAATTACCAGACATTACAATGTTAGGTAGAAAGGGTAAACATGATGAACAACTTTTCTACGGTTTTTTGCAAAAGGGATCAGCTGCTTTTGGCTGGCAAATAATCAAAATCACTCGGTAGTAATAAGATGCAGTTTTATTCTATTATTTTTAATTTTATACATATAAATTTGTACTTATCAAATAAAAAAAATATTTTGTATTTTTTTTTATCTAATAGGTATATCAATGAATTACGTAACAAAGATTGCAGGAAGTCGATGATTTCATACCGCTTCTAATATGGAAATCTTTGGGGCAAGCCTGTGTCCACCAATGGAATTATTGTGACTGATGATGATGATGGTGATAAAAATCGAAAAAAAAAATACAATTATTTTTTTATGTATTTCTATTATTATTTTTTAAATATTGATTTAAATTTTAAATATTGTTTTAATTACATTATTTATTACATTATAGGTACTAGGCGGTCATGAAGCGCCAGTATCTTGCTTATCATTCAGCCCGGCTCCAGGAAGTTCTCGCCTCGCCTCGGCCAGTTGGGATCATTCAGTAAGGCTGTGGAATTGTATCGAGACGGGGTCTGATTGTGAGACCATCTCGGTGGGATCAGATGCACTGCAGGTTGTATTCAGACCAGATGGTGAAGAGGTTAGTATATTATTATATTATTGTACAGCGGCATAGGTTTGCCCGGGTGCAGGTTGTAATAACTCACTGTATTCATTCAATTTAAATGTGCCTCCGTGGCTGACAGCGTCTATAATGTGAAGTACCTATCTTATATTAAAATTCTACTTAAAAATAATATTTATAATTAACTTTCTTCACTTGAAAAAAAATATTAGTGTTTACAGATATAAACCATTCACAACATCATGGAATGAGCTATGAGCATTTTATATTTCTTTACCTAAGCTACCCTTTATTTCTTTTTTCGTTTAATATTCGTCGTCTATGTACAGATCGCAGTATCAACCCTGGATGGTAACATAACGTTCTTCAACGCGACCACGTGTGATCAGACCGGCAGTATAGAAGGCAGGAACGACCTCGGCGCCGGACGAGCCGATAGCGATCTGATCACCCCGGAGAAAATGCTCAAAACTAAGTGAGACTCAACACTTTTCTTTTATTCCCTTCTCGTATAAAAGTCCCTCTATATATTTTCCCGGGGCAAAAAGCATTATTGTATTGAAGTAAAGATAGGAACCCTAGATGTAACTAAGGAGGAATAATCCCTATTGCAATTGCTGTACCCTGGAATTTCCTAAATGTTGTGTAGAGCAAAAAAAAGTCGGCCTTATATAAAAAATACTCTCTGCATAAAGACAGGCACTAGGTCCATTGGCCTCTTTAGGCGAATGGTCTTTAGATGATCAAACTATACTTACCACGAATTAAAACGAATTATGATTCAACTCATCAATACATCGAAGAGTTTCATAATTCTAATTTATAAACGTACGGTCGTCAGAAAAATATTAATGTAACTTAATAAAACACCCATTTTTTAACTACATACATACATATACTCACGCCTTTATATCCGAAGGGGTAGGCAGAGGCGCCACCACGACACCCACATTTCGCCTTGTATGTTCCGTCCCATGGTGCGATAGGGGGCGAGCTAATATTGAGCACAAATTCCTGACTCCGGACTAATAATGAATAGAAAAATCCAATATTACTTTGCCCGACCCGGGACTCGAATCCGAGACCTCAGCTTTGCAACCGTACCGTAATACAACTACGCCACGAGGCATTTTTTAACTAACCGGTATATTGAAATAAAACTATTTTTACGGATTTTATCGCGATTTGGTTTAATTTTTACATTTAATCGGTATATTTTTGTTCAGGGCATTCACGACGATATGCTACTCTGCAGACGGAACCTGTATACTCGGAGCAGGAAACTCCAAACACGTGTGCCTCTACAGTATCAACGAATCCATACTTATTAAGAAGTTTGTCATCACGCAGAACAGATCTCTGGATGCAGTTAATGTGAGTAAAAAAAATTAAATAATTATACTTAATATTTTGTGGGACACTACGAATGACTTTGCATCCCAATTGTTTCTGGTTTGGATAAACCAGAAAAAAATTTGGTCGCTCAAAGATTTGTTTCGATACATTAAATCGGATGGTGGGTTCTCGTATCTGTTTCTTTTGTATACCATACTTAAAGTTGACACTCTGCTCAAAACCAATGCTGTGGAAATGAATGTGAAAATTGTTAAGCGAAATTGTGAATTTATTGGTTATGAAAAAAAAAAGGGTTATTTACATATTTTATCATCTTCATCAACTTCAGTCGAAGGAAGTCCGTTCGTGGACCTAGATGTCCTCTAAGGATTTATATACTGATCTGATTTTATTTAAATTAAATTGTCAATATTTTGTTAACAGGACTTCATAAACCGCCGTCTATTAACTGAGTTCGGCAACATGGCGTTGGTGGAGGAGAGAGGGGATTTGGAAGGCGGCGACGTCAACATCAGACTGCCTGGTGTAGCTGAAGGAGATATGGCAGACAGGAGAGTTAAACCTGAGGTTACTGTATCCCTCTTTCTGATGCAATATAGTGATATAAACAGTTTTATTTATATTAGAAAACACAGAGGCAATGTTTTTGTATTTTTCAGTGTATTCGAGGATGATTTTTATATACATTTTTAAAAAAGTGTAACGCAATTTAAAACCGATTTTCATACGCATAATATTTCATTGCATCATCCTAAAAGTGAACTTGTGGAAAAATTATACATATGTATATAATTAAGTTATTTATCTATTAAGTTTTTTATTATTCCAAAAGAATAATGCCAACCTACCGCAACTGTATACTCACCTGCATGTAGGATTTTTTGGATCAAATTATTGAATTGTAATGTTTATATCCACAGGTCCGAGTGCACTGCGTACGGTTTTCTCCAACGGGTGATAGTTTCGCCGTAGCAGCTACTGAGGGACTTATGATTTACTCACAACATGCCGGCATTGATGGCACCTTCAGGTAGGCTTTTTAATAAAATAAATAAATACACCTAACAGTCACATACATAGCCCTGACCCCACACTAAGATCAAGTCTTGTGTCGTGGGTATCAGAAACTACGAGAGACTTTTTGGTCTCACTAAGACCCAGACCCGAAACAAATACTTGTGGTTCACGGAAACATTTTAAGATTGTAAATGACAAAAATACCAACTGACTGAAGGTTAATGTTACCAATTATTTTTAGTTAATTTTGATTTGCCCAAACCTAAATTCTACACGTCACTAACGTAATCATACCACAAAATTACGTTCTACATAACCTTAAAAATCTCTATTTTATAAAAGTATTACACCAATATATTTTCCTTGTCACAGGCCATACAAACTAGAAGCAAGTTCCACTCCATACGCAGTGAAACAGCTATTGAAGGAAGGAGCATGGGGCTCGGCCATTAACGGTGCGGTTCAGCTCAACGAACAGTCGGTTATACAGGAGTGTGTCGAATCTGTACCGCCAAACGATAGTAAGTAGGCTTAGAAATGTCGGGTTTTGTAAAGTAAGGGTGTATAAAAGTGTATTGAATATAAAAGTGTCGACTACAAAAGTAATCGATACTAGAAAAGTATCGATACCTGTGTGTTAGTGAACCTGGTGGTATATGGCGATGGTAATGGCGAGAGACGATTATAATTACCATTTGACACAATTATACTGGCATGCAAATTAATAATACACTAATATGCTCAGAGTTTTAATTGTTATCTCCTCTCTCCGTCCTCTTCTCCCACCATTTATGAACAGCAACGCATTTAAAACACCCAATTTCTACAGGGTATATCAAGACTGCGACCGAAAACTAAGCCAGGTGGTAGTATTAGTGACTTCAGACACAAGGCAACTAAAAATTTCGCAAAAAAAAATCGTCAACTTTTTTTTGGTAATTTTTTACTTATCATCGTATTTAGTTGATAAATAAATAGATTTCCTAAAATAATGATGTACACCTTTTTATTTTTTAAGATGCAATGGTACGATCGGGTTTAAATTACTATTTTCGCAATAACTACGTATTTACTACTCAAACACAATGATTTTTTAAAAACTGAAAAAAAAACTGTCGCTTATTTTGCGAAATTTTTATTTGCATTGTGTCTGTAACCACTAAAACTACCACCGGGCTTCGTTTTCGGTCGCAATCTTGATTTACCCGGTATAGTTACTTAAGGCATTATTCATCAGCCACTGCCTTATCTTTATAAGATCTACATTCTAAATAACTAATTTTCTTCCCCAGTAAACCTAACAGTATCGAACCTAGATGATGACTACGCAGACCGCCTTCTAAGCAGCATAGCTAGATTGTTAGAAGAGTCTAGACATCTAGAACACCTACTGCTGTGGGTTAAAGCCCTGGTGTCAGTGAAGAAGAGGAAGTTTCCACCCAGTGTACTACTTGCTTTGGAAAAAGTCCTCACAGTGAAATATTCGCAGCTCAGCAAAATGTAAGTACATAGTAATACATAATAGTATGGTGGAGATATCACTAAAATATTGTTTTGCAAATTTCACACACGATAAAATATAATAAATAAATAAGTACAACATACATAGTCCTGACCCCACATTAAGATCAATTAAGTCTTGTGTCGTGGGTATCAGAAGCTGTTTGGTCTCACAAACACCCAGACCCGAGACAAATACTTGTGGGCCTCACAAACATTTGTCTCGGTGCAGGGTTTGTAGGGTTTGCAGGGGTGCAGGTTTGTTTGAAGTTTATTAGGGTATCCTTTTTGTCTAAAATCAAAATGTATCAACCCAATTTCCTTTTACGTCATGCATATTATTCTCTTCATGGAATCAAAAACCTATACAAGGGAAATATTTTTATTATTACAATGGATATTGTGAATATGACTCGGTTATCTGCAAAGATATCATTTCATTTTAATTTGTTATGTTATCTGGTCTAATTTGGGATGAAATTACTTTTATGTTATTGCCCCTTCTATTTTCTTTGACCTTGTATTTTTGCCTAAATTGAATCCTATTGCTGAGAAAAAGACACTCATTTTCCTTCCGCAAAACATACCTCAAGTACCTTCAATTAAAGTGCATTTCCATAATATGAAATATGGTTATCGCTATTACTAAAATGTTCGAGGGTAACGTTAAAATATGAAATGATCCTGCCGTTTTGTGATATTTGTTCATAGTTATTTATGTTTTACTGTAACATTGTTATTATTGAAACCTTGAGAAGCTAACTTGTGAATTGTTAGCGCAAACAAAATCAGCTGACGGCATTAGTCCCAATCGTTTTACATTGGATGGCAATATTCGATTGCCATCCATCCATATAATCTATCCCCATAATTTAAAGGAGTATAATAACAATATTAAGTTACTGTAATGGCATCCACAATATAAAAATTCTAACTAAAAGATAGAAATTAAACCACGAATTATTAAATAAAATAAACCATTTATAAATAACAAAGTAAAGACGTAAAATATTCTTCATAAAATATAAAAAATATATTCTTCCGTCTCCCAAAAATGTCCAAATTGTAGATACTTCTATAATAAAACCCAATCATTCACAAGCTCAACGCAACCATATTCCGTTTTTGGTGGAGCAAGACTTTTTTTTGTGGGCCAAATTCATTTTGCACGGTCCTCTGGTAGTTCATGTGGAAGTTATTCTTTAAATCCAAATGTGTAGGGCACCTAGGCCCATAAGGTCCAAGACTGTCAATCACCCCCAATCGCCCGTTAGTAGCTCCACCCCTGCATTCTGGGGTGATGCTAAAACATTCCTCCATATTCTACCATAGTTAGAAGCCCTATACCTTGTAACATTAGGTCAGTGGTGAGAGAAAGCAAATCTTGTATCCGGGGGCCCGTAGCTGGGAATTTTGATAATTGTCTATTTTAGGCTCTGCGCGTGAAGTGTGATGGATATTTTTTATCTCGTGATGCGTCGATAAATCACCGTCACACTCGTGATAACTAAGACACAGTAAATATTGTTACAGTAGGTAAAGTTGATGTGGGGGTGGGGGTACGATAATGACGATTTAGGATCTTTTCTACCTGATTTTGTAGGTTTCGGAGAGTTTATTTAAGTCGATTTCAAGAATTCAATATTACCTCATTTCGCAGATTTATACCTAAATGATATTCAATTTGTTCGTAGCCTCAAATTAATTTTAACTTCTCACGATTTTTATTCATAAAATGAATCTCCTATTACCAGACTGTGATTAATTTTGGATGATCAAATTTATAATACAGCTTAATATTATCATCTGTATCAGCTGTTTAGCA
This sequence comes from Deilephila porcellus, assembly GCA_905220455.2. Taxonomy (NCBI): domain Eukaryota; kingdom Metazoa; phylum Arthropoda; class Insecta; order Lepidoptera; family Sphingidae; genus Deilephila; species Deilephila porcellus. The sequence continues at coordinate 14,254,496 of LR999977.1, read as the reverse complement.
AATGGTTTGCCTTGAATTTTGCCTTAGTTTGTGCTACTGTCGTATCTTTACACTGTGATCATATGATGGCTGATGCTAATAAGGTCAAGTGTATGATAACGTGACTGATAAACTAGGCTGTGAAGGCTCGCCTTATGCAATCCGGCGTGGATACTGAGTGAGAAAGGGACGCAAGGTACCTCCCATAACGCTGTCTCCCTCACACGCAGAGACTACACTTCCGCAAAACGATTGCAATCTCACTATTGAATTAGATTTGTTTTGTCTTAAAAAGATTGAAGAGTACAACCTAAAGGCTTTATCGATTGTGTAAAGAGTTACTTGGATAGTTCATTGTTAGCTGGTGGTAGGATTTTTGTATCCGTTTGTACAATAAATTATGGAATCTATGCAAATGTGTTGAGTTTCGGGTTCAGCCTGTGGAACTATTCTCAATATACTTGATTTGAATTTCATTGTACGTACTGGCGCCACTTGGGCGTCCAGTCTTAAAATATATAATTATATATTATTATTTTATTATACATTTTATTATTTCCTTTTGTTGTATTATTATAGATTTTGTTTTTATAAAGTCCTATTAATAGTTCTGTTAAGAAGCCTTATGTATTGCATCAAAAATAACCTTTGAGGTTAATTGACTTATCGATCAGTGAACACTGCATCGAAAAAGAACAGTAGTTTACAAAATATTCGTGAAAATTTTAGATAGCCATGAAAATATTAATTAGAAGATTAATTATCAATTAGAAGTTCACGACAATTAACTCATACATACATGCTTCTTAATTCTAATACACCTCAACAAGCCAGTAATGAATAATATGATCGTAACTACCAATTAATTTTCTTATCCTTTTTTCCCATCGCGCCAGCTGCATGTATAAATTAAAGATATTACCATTTTTACCCATTCAACTGCATGTATAAATTACGGTATTTCATTCTTTACGTCTCAGATGGCCTACATACCCAAGTTGGGTCACGTCCGCCCAATGATTTTGGCTCGTGCCATGTAAAAGGCGGGATTTAGGGCGTCTAGACGGCGTCTGTGATATTTTATTGAACTATGCCAACTCCTTTGATCGAGTCTTTCAAGTGTTTGGTGGATTTGGTTCCGGATTTGGGGGATGAAAATGGATTTTGCTGTTGCTTAGTTATGATAAGTATACTGAAGGTAATGGGAAAGCCTATATTGTTAAAAAATTTATGCAGTTAAACTTTTGTTTTTATTAATGATTGGTCAAGTTATCTACATCAGCTCTTTATCGTTATATTTTAAATTCGTTTACTCCGTCCAGCATTGGACAAGTTTTTTTTTTTAATTCAAAAGAATATCATTGGATGTGATGATATGCGCCGGAAGCCCAGTTGTAAAATCGCACGCGATATTTTCTATATTAAAAACATATTACAATGTTTGCTCTGCACGATATCCATTTTATTGTATACATATTAATTAAGACTAATTTATATATTCATGGGGTTTCAAGCCGTGATTTGTTGAAGTTATGTAAAATAAATAAGTATACCCAACAGTCACATACGTAGTGACCCCACACTAAGATCGAATCTTGTGTCGTGGGTATCAGGAACTACGAGAGACTTTTCGGTCTCACAAACACCACGACCCGAAACAAATATCTGTGATTCACACAAACATTTTTCTCGGTGCGGGGATCGAACCCGCGGCCTCTCGTTTCACAACTGGCGTCTAACCAACTGCGCCACGGAGGCTGTCAAAAGTTTTAAAGTTCAATATAATATGCTATTCTTGAACATCATATTTTATCGACCTTACTGTATCGTGGAATAAAGCCAAGTTATAGCAGAAGATTTATTGATCAAGAGGGAAGACTATTTAATAGTAATACGACTAGCGTCTGCTAACTGCAATAACTGCAATAGTCTTATTGCAGTTACATTTATTCGACACTTGGCAGCGGTACTTTAGTACTCTTAATTTGTCTTAACTGACTAAGAACATTTATATCGTAATGTACATTATATTATGTGTGACGATCGCGTCACAAAATATGAATATGGTGGCGGGTAATTATAAGAAAGTTTAAATAAATCAGTCTGTCGTTAACTCACGCCTTTTATTGACGTTACATTGGCGACGAGTACGGGATTTTTCTTTTAAAATCGATTTGTTGGTGCCGTTTTAGTTGCAAAAATGCCATTCGGGAATCTACAACCGTTTGACGTGAATTCAAAACAGTGGCCAGCGTATATTCGGCGTGTAAAACAATACATTAGGCTAAACGAAATCAATGACGATCTACAGGTGCCAATGTTAATAACAGCAGTTGGGGACGAAACATACGCACTAATGTGCGATCTGTGTTCACCCAACTATCCTGAAGACCATACATTCGACGAATTAGTAAAGTTATTGACGGAACACTTAGAGCCACAACGATCCGAGATAGCCGAACGCCACGTGTTCAGGTTGCGCCGACAAAAGGCGGGCGAACCCCTCACCGAATATTTGCAAGCTCTGAAGCATCTCGCAGCCACATGTAATTTTGGCAAATGTAATTCATGCTCGACACTTGAAGAGAATTTACGCGACCAGTTTGTCTCGGGTTTGGCAAATGACGCAATGCGGTCGAGAATTTTTGCTGAAAAAAAAATTCAATACAAGGAGGCAGTCGAGTTGGCCCTGGCCCTAGAAGCAGCAGAGAAGCACGCAGAAGTAAGTGGTTCTATGGCGGCTACGACAGACTCATCGAGGTCGACGGGTGGTGAGCTGGGGGAAGGCTTGCATTACGCGCTCGGCGGGCGTAGCGGTCCGCGGGCGCGGCCGTCGCGGCCAGGCAGCGCGGGTGCGGATGGTGGCGCGACAGCGGGTGGCGGCACGAGGGCTGCAGGACCACGCGCCCTGCCCGCGCGACCTTGCTGGCGCTGTGGTAAGGCGCACGACGCGGACAGGTGTCGGTATAAAAACTACAATTGTGATGTGTGCGGTGTGAGAAGTCATCTTAAGGTGATGTGCAAAAAGAAAAACCAAAGTGCAGTGGGACACAACTATGTAAGTGACGAGTCGGGCGATGATATGTTTAGCATAATGTTGACAGCTCAAGGTAACAAACCACTTACTCTTTCATTGTTCATTGAACACAATCATTTCGAATGTGAAGTGGACACCGGAAGTCGAATTTCAGCAATAAGTGATTGTATGTACCGCCAATTTTTTTCACATAAAAATATCATAGCTGATAATCTATTATTACGCAGCTACTCGGGTACACAGATTGAGTCACTCGGTTACATTGAGGTCGATGTTCGTTTAGGAAAAATAAGATGTAAATTATTAAAACTTTACGTCATTAAAGGTGGATCACGACCCCTATTGGGACGGGACTGGATGCACGCGTTAAAAATAACACAAATAAACCTCAATGAGATCGGTGATGATCAATTTGTAAATCAATTATGTAAAGAATTCCCTGAAGTTTTTTGTAATCAGTTAGGTACATGCAAACGGTCTATTCAACTACAGCTGTTAGATAAGGAACCGGTTTATGTGCGAGCGAGATGTATGCCACTGGCATTGCGCACACGTGTTGAGCGTGAACTTGCACGACTCGAGGCAGACGGTACCATTTATCGCGTGGAATACTCCGACTACGGCACCCCCATTGTTCCGGTAATTAAAAAGAACGGTGAAATCCGTATATGTGGGGATTACAAAATAACAATAAATCCGAAATTAAAAAGAGATTATTATCCTTTACCGCGCATTGATGAATTGTTTGCGAAGTTAAGTGGGGGGGAACACTTCACTAAAATAGATTTAAGACATGCATACGAACAATGCCTACTGTCAGATGAGTCACAGCCCTATACGGCTATCACTACTCATGTGGGCACATTTGCGTATCGACGCACGCCATATGGTTTGTCGTGTATTCCGGAGAAATTCCAAAAACTAATGGAAGAAACGTTGCACGGGGTTCCGGGTTGTGTCGTATTTCTCGACGATATATGTGTAACCGGGATAGATAGGCTTCAGCACAAAAAAAATCTAAGAGCTGTACTTGGAAGGCTGCGTGACATGGGACTGACGGTTAAGATAAGTAAATGTCGGTTTATGCAAGACAGTGTAAAATATCTAGGCTTCATCATTAATAAAGATGGCCTGCGCCCAGATCCGGACAAATTGGAGGCCATTTCCAACGTACCTATTCCGAGTAATATAACACAGCTTAAAAGTTTTTTAGGTATGCTCAATTACTATGGACGATTTATTCCAAATTTAAGCACGTTATTGCAACCGTTGTATAATCTTTTAAAAAAGGACGTCTATTGGAAATGGGACTCTAAGTGTGAGCAAGCCTTTGTAAATGCAAAGCGATACCTCCTGAGCGAACGGGTACTAGCACACTACGAAGAGGGCCGCGAACTTGTGCTGTCGGTGGACAGCAGTGCTTACGGGTTGGGCGCGGTATTGGCCCACCGATATTCAGATGGTAGCGAGCGACCCATTAGTTATATATCACGCACACTTAATGCGTCAGAATATAATTACAGCCAGCTTGATAAAGAGGCGCTAGCCATCTTATTTGGCGTAACGAAACATCATCAATACCTATTTGGAAGACATTTTATCCTTCGCACTGACCATCAGCCCCTTACTTACATTTTTGGGATAAAGGGCGGAATTCCTCAAACGGCAGCTAGTCGTTTACAACGTTGGGCGGCACGTTTGGCTGCATACGATTTTACAATAGAATACATTCGGTCGGTGGACAACGGTCCAGCCGACGCTTTATCGCGATTGCCCCTGTCTTCGTCTCGGGAGGATCGCCTCGCAGATAACTTAGATTATTTAAATTTAGTTGAAGAGTCTCTGCCTGTTTGTTGTAAGGACATTGAAAAGGAGACCGAACGGGATAATATGTTATGTAGGATAAAAGGTTATGTTCTCTTAGGCTGGCCATTGGCGCCGAACTGTGACGTTGAGAAACCTTATTTCAGTAGGAAACATGAACTGTCGATTAATCAAGGATGTGTTATGTACAAGTATAGAATTGTTATACCAGGAGTTCTGCAAAGGAAAATATTAGATGAAATCCACGAGGGACACCTAGGTATTAATAAAATGAAAAGTTTATCGCGGAATTACGTTTACTGGCCGAGTTTAGATAGGGACATTGAGGAATTATGTAAGGCGTGTAGTGCGTGCAACAGCGTACGCGACGCACCACCGCGGTCGCACTTGCATCCCTGGGAGTTTCCATTGCACCCTTGGCTGCGCGTTCATGCAGATTTTGCGGATTGTGGTGGCACTCGATATTTTGTTATAGTGGATGCGCACTCCAAGTGGATAGAGGCTATACCTATGCATAGTACAAACGCAATTTCCACAATTAAAGTTTTAAGGGGTATATTCGCACGTTTTGGTTTACCGTCGCAGCTCGTTACGGATAATGGCCCGCCTTTCTCCTCTCAGGAATTTAAGTTATATTGTGACAATAATTGTATTAAACATACAACTTCGGCTCCTTACCGACCGCAGGGAAACGGTGCAGCAGAAAATGCCGTTAAGACCGTCAAGAAGGCAATTAAAAGAGCATTGTACGAAAGACATGACATTAACGCAGCCTTGAATAAATTTCTCTTGCAATATAGAAACTGCGAACATGCGACTACAGGGGTGTCCCCGGCTGTGGCGCTGCAAGGGCGTCGTCTACGCACCCGCCTGGACGCACTGAGACCCGATGTGGCGGCCACTGTGCGCGACAGGCAGGAGCAGCAGGTTATGAGAGCTTTGGGCTCAGACAAAAATATTAATGAGGGGGACAGGGTATTAGCTCGCGATTATTCCACGGGAATGAATAAATGGGCGGCCGCTGAAGTAATAAAAAAAACTGGGCCGGTATCATACAGAGTCGATGTAGGTAAGGGGGTGGAGTGGCGTAGACACGCGGATCAAATTATTCCGATTAACAATAAAAGCAAATATTCCTTATCTCGAATGAGCGGCGTAGAGTTAGCCGAAGATCCGGGTTCAAATCTGGGAGCACAAGAAGGTAATAAAGGAGCCGAGGATGTAACTGTCGATGAGGCCCCCGGCGGGGACGACGTTTCGTGTGAGACGACGATGTCAACACACCTACAACCAGGGTCACCGCGACCGAGTCGGTCAGAACTTCCGTCACCCCCGCCGGGTGCGTCAGCGCGGGCACTGCGTGCATTCCACCGCGCCAAACGAACTTACCCACATACTACTAAATAAAAATAACTAAGTAAGGATTTAATACATTTCAAGATGCTATAATTTTTAAAAATATATTTGTACGCTTACGGGGGAGATATGTGACGATCGCGTCACAAAATATGAATATGGTGGCGGGTAATTATAAGAAAGTTTAAATAAATCAGTCTGTCGTTAACTCACGCCTTTTATTGACGTTACATTATGAAAGAGCTTAATCATCATCGGTTTCTTTAACAGCGAAGGAAAATATCGTGGAAATACCTGGGTATTCTAAAATTTCTCCATAGGATATAAGAATATATGTGATATCACCCCTATTAGGTAATTTTAGTAGACTAAAAATATACTTCCACACAACAGGAGCTATTTTTGTAAGTAAATATTTCCGCCTAATATTTTTTAAATTAGCAGAGCTACCTTTATATGGACTCCAGTCTTTCTTAGATGGCTTTGCTGTCGTGTTCGGTTCGATGAGTGAATTTTCTTGCCTATCCTCCTTCATTTTGTGTAGTCGGAAACACACCTACAATCTAAGGTAGGTATTCATGGGGAGTGGTAATATCTGATGGTACATCAAGTAAGCTATTAGCTCGTAAGAAATAGTAAAATCTGCAACATATTAAATACCAAACCTCAATGTAGTAGATAAGTCCAGGCTGAAATTATGTAACGCGCAACAAGTTGTAAAGTTATGTAAGTGTGGGATATCTGCCAAATGTGGCTGGTGTATGGTATACGTCAGATCTGAGTTCGGTTCATAGCAACCAGTATTGTTACGCAATATCGCTCGTGAGTTCGTGTTAACGTGCACATTTATTTAGCGCTTACAAGGCCGTGAATAGGCAAAACTTAGTGATTTAGATTTACGAAAAAGAAGGAAGTTTTCTACTGGAGGTGTGGAAGGCTTGGCTGATCTTACGGAGGTTTAAATTGTTTAATTCATGAAGAAGTTAATAGCATTATTATTGTTAGCAATCAATACATACAACTGTAGATCATGCTCATTTTGAAATGATATTATAACTTGCTTGCTAAAATCAGGTTTTACTGACCATATTAAACATGAAATCCAAATGCAGTTCTCAGACTATTTCATTACTCGATACAAAAGGAAATAGATACACAGATGTAAGTGCTTTGCAGTCAAGATACACTATCTAGCGTAGGGAGATGCTTATCTTCTGAGACAATAACGCCTGTCGAATCAATCAACTCTGCAAATATTCAGACTGAATGGGTTTTGCACCAATCGTCATTATATGATTGGATAAGAATCTTTGTATAATCATTAGAGGATTATTGGTGATGTATATGTACCAGTAGTTAGTAAGTCCACCACGCCGGCTTCTTACGGGTTGATAGACTTTACAATCACTTTAAAATTTTTGAGTGGCCTTTGAGGCCATTGTGGAACGATCTCTCTTCCGTGGTGTTTCCAGGCCGATACGATCTAGGGACCTTCAAGAAAAGAGCCTACACTTTCCTCAAAGGCCGGCAACGTACCGACGACAGCTCTGTTGTCGTAGGTGTTTATGGGCGGCGGTGACTACTCTCCATCAGGTGGCCCGTCTGCTCGTTTGCCTCCTTTTTCTATAAAAAAAAAAGGCATTTATCTAATTTAACACCAGTTCCGAGAAAAACGTACCAGACAGAGTAAGGTAGTGAAATGGAGTGATATAAATCGCGGCTTAGGGTTATGAAGCAAATGCATAAAACGAGAAAAAGTTTGCATACACGTGGATATTTCGCCAATACATTTGTGTTAGAGCATGCGAGAGATTATCCGAGTTAAACCACACCCACGCTTCGGTTATAATATGAATGGGAGTTATACATTGCATCGTGTATTGTATTAGGGTTTATCTTTTGCATTAAAAACAGAGATGAAATTGAAAGTAATTGTTAAAACCATTTCTTGTGGAATAAAATTGTGTTATGTAATAGACTTGCTTCTCTTTTCTATGTGGTAGAAATTTAAAATGTTGTACAGTTAGATTTTTTAATGTAGTTGTATTTTTGCACGTAAGTTATAAAGTAACAATTACTGATTGACCAAATAAATAAACGAACTGAGAGTGAGTTTGTTAATATGTTAATAGAAGCAATGAATCCATAATTACAGCGTATAATTGTCAAACACAAGTGAAGACTTTCCATGATAGTCCACCCAAAACCTTTATGTTTCGGGATTAATCTATGTATATTTAGAATAAAGCAGACTGGTAATATTGTTGATATATCTACTCCATATGAACAGCATTCTATCGGGCCAGTAAAAAATCCCGAGTTGTAATTAATATCTCAATTGTACCGTGGTTCTTTACAATGAAGAATGTTAACTAATTTTTATTATTAGCACTCCATATTCTCTGGCAAAAATAAAAAATACTAGTGAAAGAATTACTTCGATATGTCAATTAGTTTCCGATTTAGAAGTAAAACAAGTTGTAACCGTACGACCCGGGCTGCCGGTTACGGTGTGACGTCATACCACAACACGCTCACTGGCTCACTCAGTCCGCTCGTGGTCGCGCGCCCGTGCCGTTGAATTTATACCCACAGAGTACTATAATATTACGTTTATACCTAAAGACTTTTAACAATGTCCAATCCAAATACTAGGAAATCATGTGTTGTGCCTAAATGCACAAACACAACTACCAATTCGCCAGAAAAGAAAGTCTGGAATAACACATAGGCTACTTTTAATACTGGGAAAATGTACAGCTTCTGAGGGAAACTGGGGCGAAGCTGCTGGCGGAAGCTAGTTTGCAATAAATCAATATAGGTATGTATGTATTCCATCGATCAATTATACTTGATCGATGATGTATTCATTTAAATTTACTAAGAAGAGCGTTACCTACCTATATTATACATACGTGCCTACCAATAGCTACAAAACTATAATACATACATATTTGTTGTCTTTAACTTACAAATTTAATGGTAGGTAGGTAGTTCTACTATTTGAGTTGCATTCTTCCATTACGACATTAGTTGGGTATTTTGTTTTGATAAAACAATTTAGAACAGATAAACTATTAAGCATAAGTAGTAGCACGGAAATTTCACTTACTGTTGCATTTTTACACGCTTTTTATTAGCTTCACCTGTATGTTTGTATGTTTGTATGTTTGTATGTTTGTTTGTAACCGACTTCTTTGGGCGCGATTTTGACCCACTTTAAACGGCCAGATTTCGTTCAAACTTTGTAGATTTATTGAGGACCGATGACAATACACTAATTTGATAAAGTTATTCCATTTTTCAATTTGCAAAATATGATAAATATAATAAATAATCCAAACTAAAAATTAGAAAATAAATAATAGTTTAAAAAAACTAAAAAACACGCTTTTTATAGAACACCGAACAAAAAATAGAAAATAAATTTTAATGAATTTAAATTAAGAAAATAGTGTTAAAATTTTCAATGAATATAAATTAATAATAGTGTGAATAAAAAAACAATATTTTATTTTAAAAAAAGCGTGGGGTGCTTTTTAAGATATTATCGAAATGATAATCACTCTACTCATATCTGTCAATAAAATATTTATAACTATTGATACCATGCACCCCACGCTTTTTTTAAATAAAGTATTGTTTTTTTATTCACACTATTATTAATTTATATTCATTGAAAATTTTAACACTATTTCCTTATTTAAATTCATTAAAATTTATTTTCTATTTTTTAGTTCGGTTTTCTATAAAAAGCGTGTTTTTTTGTTTTTTTTAAATATTATTATTCCTCGCATTTCGGTGGCAACGAAATCACTATTTGTTGATAAGTAATGCGCAACCATTAATCCATCTATTTTAGGTAGATTAACCGATTGCCCTTTTTCAAATCCTTCATCCATTTTATTAATCGAATAATATTTACTATTATTAAACTATTAACTTAATACGCGAACGAAAACCAACAACAAAACACTGCGCAAGCTATTACAACTACTATAATCGCTGGCGATTTGATACGAAGCGAGTCGTTGCCCGTGCGGCGCGTTGCGAAATGACGTCACAAGCGATCACGCGACTGTAGCGGGACTCGAAATTTTTCAAAACTTTGAATACCTATAAAATCAAAACTACTAGGTATTTTTGACTACAACAAAAACTAGTGTGTTTGTACACATAAAGGCTTTACTGAGACAACATTTCAAGCAATTTGGCATACCTAGTAACATTGTCCATTGTTGGTGCTTAGTTACTGTCAGATTAACCGCTCGCTCGCTTGTTCTGTCTGCTTTGTTCAAATGGTTTACAGTAGCTCACGTTTTCAATTACCATTAGTTATCGTAGCAGAAAGTTAGACATGGATTTAAACATACACTCGGAGTAAACATTTTGAGATGAGTTGTTTCGTTATCATATTTTTGCGTTTTGTTTGGTTATCTTGTACTCTGATCAGAAATTGTGCATTTATGTCATTATCATTTGCATCCCAATTTCTTCAACCCTTTTATGTCTAAACAAAAAGAGTCTTGCATGACTTACTTTATACACTTCTTAAAGTCTTGTATCATTTCTCTCTGACCTGAATAAGATAGGAATTATTAAAAACAAACAAAGGGTTATTCGTATCCCTTTGGTTCGGAGCTGTGCTACACGTGTTCTGTTATCACACACCACATAATTACACAGAGGAGACCGCAGGACGCTACATTCTTGTACGGACCAGAGCATTGAATGCGATCGATTTCAACATTATCTACAGCGGTTGCACTCCATGCGTGTTGCAAACAAATTAAATGGGATAGTAATGGAAATGGGAGGCATTGTACAGGTCTGTTTGGTAGAGTTACATACATACATAAACTCACGCCTTTATCCCCGAAGGGGTAGGCAGAGGCGCCACTAGGACTAGGTTTGGTAGAGTTGGATGAAATATTTGATATGTTTAATAGTTTAGGCAGTTGTTTTAGTTAAATAGCATTGAGATATCAGTTAGACCATAGTCTAACTACAATTATTTATATCATGACTGAATCAGATGTTAATTGACTACACATGCTTATTGCAGCAGTCGACAATTTTCCTCAGTAGCGTATGTGTTTGAATATACAGGCAGTAGTCCATTGCCATTTGCTAATCTGTTGGGCTGTCGATAAATTATTTTTAATATACATACATAAATAAACTCACGCCTTTTTCCCCAAAGGGGTAGCCAGAGGTGCTATCAGGACACATTTCGCCTTGTATGTTCTGTCCCATGATGTGATAGGGGGCGAACCTATCGCCATATCGGGCACAAATTCCTGACTCCGGGCTGATAATGAATAGAAAAATCCAATATCACTGCCCGACCCAGGATTCCAACCTGAGACCTCAGCTTTGCAATTGTAGTACAACTACGCCACCGAGGCAGTCTTCTTCATTTATTTATTATTTAAATTCTTTTTCATTTATTGAATAAAAAACATTAACACATAAGGTCAACGTCGGTCGTAAGTCGACTTCTACGGATCTCTTCGTTTCTGAATCGATCTTGTAAGGATATACTAACCATAGCCCCATAAAACACCATTACTGGTGGTAGGTCTCTCATATGTGAGAGGTCGCCTGGGTAGGTACCACCACAATGTCTATTTCTCCCGCCAAATGGCAGTGTAAATGCACTGTTGTGTTCCGGTTTGAAGGACATTGTAGCCAGAGTAACTACTGGACATATTAAGACTTAACATCTTATGTCTCAGGATGGCGAGCGCAGTGGAATGCTAAGCATTGCTTTGTAATTCATGGTGTTGTTTGGTTTTGCTACTGTCCATGAGCGGTCGTATCGCTTACCATCAGGCGAATGGCATGCTCTTCTCGCCATTCATTGCAATAAAAAAAACAATAAAATTAATAAAATCACAATTTAAATGACCTTCGGGGCATGAACTACAGGTCAATTCCCTCACGCTTTTCAGAACATAGTGACTAGCGTTTAGAAACTTATAATGAACTTCACTAATAAAAAGAAGCTATCATTTACCGTCTGATCTAAAGCGAAACTGCCTGTAGTTTGCGAAGAGTTACGGACCATCAGAAGACTAAATTAAAGGCCTTAGGTTACGCCTGTTGCAGCTATAAAATTTGTCTAGCTCGGCTTGATAGCTTTGGGAACTTGAGGTTCACGTTTAAAAAGGAATTTGGATCGAAACCTAAAGTTTTTAATAAATTCTACCGGTGTGGAATCAAATTCTGTTTTTGTAATTGAATTTCAAGTTTTGTTCTCTCTACCGTCTTATGAGGGATCTATCATTATTGGGTTTTTAGTTAATTGTTTTATGTTTGAAAATTGTTAGCATTGGCTAGTTGTTTGGTAGTTACTGCTTCTAATCATTTTGGTTCCGAATGTATTAGTTAAACATTATTAATCTAATTAGCTCCTATTCTGACTCAATATACACGCACATTTACCTATGTATTGTTACCCTTGTAAAATTCTTATTGTTCGTTTATTGAAGTCCTTACTTGTACTAATTATTTATCTTTATGTGTTACATTTACATTACTTCCCGGGAAGTTCCATCGATTAGTAAAAAGTTTCTTTTCCAAGTCACTTTAATATTTTTCTTATTGATTCCAGATGTGACTTCAACAAGTACACGATTCGGTGCATAAAATCAGTGGGTGAGATAGCAGTGAAGAACGAAGTGCAATCGATGGACACTGACAACGAGTCGAGCGGCCGCGGCACTTATTCGGACAGCGATTAAACTTGGATTACAATAAAAAGTTTATACTGTTGTGTATTTGAGCCTTTTTAGCACCCAAAATATTTCTTTACTTGTGTAGTAAGATCGCAGTGAAGAAAGAAGTGCAATCGATGGACATTGACGACTCAAGTGGACGAGACATTTACATAGACAGCGATTAGACTTATATTACAATAAAAAAAAATACTGTTGTATGTATTTGCCTTTTTAGCCTCTAATTGAAATGTTAGTTTTTTAATATTTTTAAAGGCGAATTTGTTACTTTGTTAAGTAAAATATTAAGGAGTATACCACTTTTTTTTGAGGTTGTTTATAGAGAATCGATTGGGATGTGATCTACAATCCTTTGCTTGTTAAATTGAGGAGGAGAGAAAATATTGCTTATGTTGCATTATCACACTGATTTATTTTTTAAACAGAAAACAATTACACTAACTGTACACATCATTTACACTTAAACATAAACGTGAAACGAACCACCCTCTTACCTTAACTTAAGGATTTACATTAACATACCATTATCACAAATAATTTAAAAAACAAAATTAAAAAGTCAACGTACTTTGTTGTCATTCACCATGGGTCCTATTATGAAACTGACGGAGTTGCTGTTTCGTGGCCAGGATATTAGCGATGTCGATCGTGCGACAGTTATTGTAGCGATTACTGCGATAAGTATTCCTGCTGCCAGTATCACCCATCTTGCTACTTCTACGTAGGAGAGAAGAGAATGAGCGTCTTTCAGCTCCTGTTGGATTGATTCTGGTATGGCTGCGCCCTGGAAAAGATATGGAGAGGTTAGAGCGACATATACAGGGTACACCAAGACTGCGACCGAAAATGAAGCTAGGTGGTAGTATAAGTGACTTCAGACACAATGCAAGTAAAAATTTCGCCAAAAAAAATCAACAACTTTTTTTGTATTTTTTTACTTATCGTCGTATTTGGGTGATATATACGTAGTTTTCCTAAAATAATGATGTACACCTCTTTTGTTTTAAACACGCAATGCTACGTAATGGTTTAAATTAGTATTTTCGCAAAAACTAGGTATGTACCACCCAAACAAGATAATTTTAAAAAAATTGTAAAAAAATATCTGTCATTGTTTTGGTGAAATTTTTATTTGCATCGTGTTTGTAACCACTAAAACTACCACCTGGCTTCGTTTTCGGTCGCAGTCTTGATATAGCCGGTATATCGCCATTGGGACTTAAAAGTCTTCTTCTGTAGTTTATGATAACTATAAATTATATGCATTTTGCTGTATAGTCGAACTACCTATTTTGACTATAATTAGATCCCGTGACAATGCTGAGTATAAGCTATTTACGTTCCACAAACTAACTTAATTTTTTTAAATTTAAATTGTAGTGCTATTCAGCTAAACAAGTGACAGGGGGTCCCAGTGTTCAACACATTTATGTCAGCATAGTCAATTGCTTTTTCACGTTTAACGGCCGCACTCAGAGACGTTTAATGTGAATGAAATCGTTTCTAGTATAGATTCTTTTTGTAAAATCTACAATAAGTAATGATTTAATTTACATTAAATGTATCTGAGTACGGCAGTAAGAGATTTAAAGTTAATACCGGTTTTAGTAGATCCGGGTCTTTGGGCACTATAGTCACGGCGAACTGTACCATATAAACTCATACAAAAATATTAAATAGTATATAACAATTACTGACGAAGTTTATGCATCATGCACGCCTTTCTCTTATACCGCTACTACCCAAAATTACAGGAAGAAGGGATTACCTCCTCAATCCACAGCATCGGGAACACTCCAGTAAGCACGTCTTGCAGTTGGGGAACTCTGGGCATGTTTCGCAGTTCTATGTTGAACTGCAACCGCTTCACTCCATCCAGCACTACGCCTGTAATCTGTAACAAATAGAGCTCGTTAAAATTTCATAGGTAAGTGGATTGATGGTAAATGCCTAAGAGGGATTTTCATTGCCTTGGATTAAATACTGACTGCTGCATCTATGAAGTGGCAAAACTGTCGCCATCAATTCCTGTCTCGGCAAATTTACGAAATTTTTAAAATCAAAAACACGCTAAATTAATTACCCGCCCTAGGAATCAACTTGGAGTTCTCACGGTTAACAGCTTCTACAAGTGGCCATTGCATCAAAAATGCTTAGTTCTTTCTGCGTTTTTGATAAGGAAAAGTCGTCTTCACCTCGCAGTTCTAAATCATATATTTCTATCGCTCACCGGATCCATATAAACGTAAGTATTGTGTTTCTCCTTGTCCGGCATGATTCCCTCCTCGAAGTACTCTAGCAGTTCCTCCGAAGCGAGGTAGAAGTGAGGTAAGGAGGCTATAGCGGGCGCTCCTTGGCACGGCATGAGGTTCAACACGCCCATGAGCAGACATCCATCGTGACTTGCGCTCCAGTCCCTGAAATCATAATTAATGATGAAGACTATTAGGAAAGTTAGAACTTCAAAGAGAAAATGGTAAATTATAAAGGCATGTTTCTACAAAGGGTTTGTGGATAAAGCAATTAATATTGCATAATAGGTTGAAATCACTTTAGGCTTCTCCATATTTTGCTATTTAATTTTGTAAAAGATTCCCTTGAGCTATAAGACCACTATTTGTACTAACTTTTATTGCTTTATTATGGATGTTAATTAACGTCTAGGAAAAACTTTGTGTTTTGTTTATTACATTATTTACTTCTTTTGGCATCTTAACATTACTTGAAATAACTTAAGACAGCATCGCGCAGTTTATACCAGCAGATTACGCGAGAGCATTCCTTGCAAGAACTAATATCTCAATCAGGGGCATCGTGCGCCCGTATCTCATGGTAATTCAAACAAATCGCACCCAGGTTTAATGCGAAGGTAAATGATAGTGTACCTGATAGTACCTATTACTCTTCGTAAATTGTTTCGTAAATAATAAGTAGTAAGTAAGTAATGGTAGTAGTAAGTAAGTAATAGTAGTTCATAAGTAATTATATCAAAGCTTCCTAAACTTATTCTCTCATAGTCCTTCTTACCATGTCTTGCAGTTCTGGATAGACCAATTCGAGTATCAATCACTGTTCAAGTTTTTAAATATGTAGTATATTACTAGATTGAATCATATTTTCGAAGTAATATTTATTTGTATTTTTTTAATGGAATAAATGGAATAATTATTGATCCAATTAGCTGGTAGCCAATTCCTTACTCCTCTTACATAAATTGTGCTGTGCTTTAATATAAGAACTGTTTGGTGTTACTAATATTCTAAATATAACCACACATTGATCCATTAAGAGGAAACGTGACAGTTATCAATTGCAGCTAAACACGTTTCCGCCATACATCATCGGTATCATGAAATTGATGGAGATGCTGGCTTATCAGTAATCTGAGTATTAACTATCAGCTGATACATATAGATATTGATTCACCTGGTGTTGTGTAATACAAAGTTCGATGAGTTAGAATGTGAATTGGCTAGTGAGAATATTATTTTTCTCCTACTAATTGCTCTGATTCGGTTCTATATATGTATATCTCATGTCACAGGGACGTGGTAGAGTGATTGGGCATTTTGATTTTACATGCGTAATGAAATCTCCAGTCCTTGTACTCTTTTCCTAGGCGAATCTAAATAAAAGTGTGCTTGGTGAATTAGTGATATTCAAAACAAGAGATGTATCACAGTATTAACATATATCTATGGGTCAGCAGTATCCCGGGCTGAAAATAATACTTGAAGGCTATAATTAAAGTATATGAAGCAAAATAAATCTCGTAGTGCATGGTCTAGTCCATTGTTATTAGTCCCGAAAAAACTTGATGCGAATGGTATTAAAAAATGGCGTGTCGTTATTGACTACCGTAAGTTAAATAATACTATACAGGACGATAAATTCCCTATACCCAATATCACTGAAATACTGGATTCATTATCATGAGCAATGTACTTTACTCATTTAGATCTGTTTCAAGGATTTTTCCAAATTTCATTGAAAAAAAGTTGTCAAAAATCAATATCAAATGACTCGAATGCCCATGGGGTTAAAATCAGCCCCAGTAGTTTTAGTAGAATGATGACTATAGCGATGTCTGGTCTTAATTATGAAAAATGTCTCGTATATCAAGATGATTTGGTTGTTATGGGCAGAAATTTAGCTGCACATAATCAAAATTTACTGGATGTTTTTGCTAGATTGCGAAAAGTAAATTTAAAATTGAACCACGCTAAATGAAATTTTTTACAGAAAGAGTTACTTTATTTGGGTCATATAGTTTCGAGCACAGGCATTTTGCCGGACCCAGAAAAAATTGAAGTTGTAAAAAGTTTTCCCAGGCCACAAGATGTAGAATAATTAAAGCGTTTTGTCGCCTTTGCTAACTACTACAGGAAATTTATTAAAAATTTTGGTGACCTTGCATTTCCTTTAAATAAATTGTGTTGCAAAAACGTTAAATTTGTATGGACAAAAGAATGTGAACATTCTTTTCAAATGCTAAAATCAGCATTGATAAACCCGCCAGTATTGCAGTATCCAAATTTTTCACTTAGCAATGAATTCAAATGGAAAGTGGAAATTGACAGTCTCCAAAAAGTAAAATTGATGTAATTAGCAAGCCAAGTGTATTCTGTTTATCCTATGAGATACAGGCGCGACTATGCGACTATTTTGTATGACAATTGAAACGGAGCAATAAATACAAAATGTACTTACTTTCTGCAAAAACACTTATTGTCAGGGTTAGCGCTTTTGGAAGCCAGCGCCGACGACGATATTTCGTAATAATACGCGCTGATGTTGAAATGGGTCCTCTTGCCAACCAAATTCACGTACAACGATCTGAAATGTATATAAATTGAAATTCTTACATACAGGCATTTTTGCCGTAATGTAATGGCTATAATATCACTGAGACTTGAATAAATTGAAATATTCCACATACAGACATTTTATTACTGTCCTTTATTGTAGACTATGTTAATATGACCGAATACAAAGAAAAAAAGGTTGCTGGTAATATTATTATTGGGTACCTATTTAATAATCTGGTTACATAAAGGCTTCAAATCCTTACAAAAAATTTCACGAAGTGGGTATCGAAACCCCTTTTAGCTTAGAAAACCAAATGGTTAGCTGTTGGCACATTTGGTGATTTCATTAAAGTTCTGGTTGAATACTATTTTCAATCACATTTTATTGTAAGCCCTTCTGCCTTAAATAAAGACAAAAATGTCTTTCGTTTCTAAACAATCAAAAACAACAGTCTTAAGGATTTACCTGCAAATATCAGGTTCAAAAGTATACAGCTTCTCAGCCACATTGTTCTCATCAATCGGAGGGAATATGGAGGCGTCAGAGCCGTTGATCTGTCCGCAGTATTTATCGCCCCACACCGTCATCTGATTACTGTCCTTGTACGACACGATGTTGCCAAGATCGTAGATGTTGTCCCTGCCTCGCACCATCTCGTACGGGCCTGTCTCTGTCCGGTTCAGCTGGGGGTAGAAAAGACCAGTACAGTCTGAAGATATTGTTAAATAATCTTGATATGACTTCGGATGGTAAGGGTTAGTCGCAGCGGAGAAAATAATTGCGATTTATCGGTAATTAATTATTTGAACACTATAGATTTAGGATATATTACATTAGCTTGTGTATTTCGACCAGATCAAGAGAACTGTTGGCCCATCTGATTTCAAAGCCTTAACAAAACAAATGTTTTTGTAACTTGATTAAAAGATATGTGAAATGCTGGAAATTCTAAGCTCTTTCGATCCATAGTGTTATCGCAAGGCTGTATCTATTAAATACTTCGAATTCTGAATAAATTTAAAACAAAATTTGCAAGACCACATCAAAGTGAATTCTAGTAGTGGAAGATAAATGGTTACCGCTTGGTACCTACACCAGAAACTTTGATATAAATTCTGGCTAGAAAGGTGTCTCACGAATTGGTAATAATGATGCGGTCATATTCGTAATATTTAATAACACAAACCAATTCATAGAAATGAAATAACTCTTTAACACGTAATTTGATTCTTTTCAATGCCAAAGGCCAATTATCAAACGTAAAGTTACAGTAAAATGAAGATAAAAGAAATTAATTTAATATGGCTGATCGCATTTACAGAAAAGCAGTGGGTTTATTGATGTAGTACTTCTAATAGATTTCTATTAATTTTAACTATTTTAGTGAGAAAGTAGAGTCTAAATTATCTATAATATTTTGTTTTGTTAGGGATCCTAAAATCATTTGTATATACAATACTGGAATCCACGAAATTAAATACATAAGCACAAAAAACATAATCGGTAACATATCGTTTGAAATCTTTGTAGGTATATGTGAATAAAGAATCCTAAAATAGGCTGTAATCTAAATAATGGCCACACTTTCGAGATCGAAAAAAATAGTCGTAAAATGAATAAAATATCTACGTAATTTTTATATTTTTAACGCAGAATTATGATTGCACAACGTATTGTAATGCTATTAAAAATTGTCTGGCGCTAGCAGTAAGCGACACGTGCGCTGCCATTATCTATTGTACGCTTTACATTGCGGGCCTACAAAACCTCAAATTATTAAAACCATAACTATAAAGCAAATGAATGTTATTCTCCGTTTATAACGAATAATTATCTTTTTAATAAATAAATATACCCAACAGTCACATGCATAGTTCTGACTCCACACTAATTTCAAGTCTTGTTTCATGGGTATAAGAAACTACCCATAGTTTCTTCCGAAAAGTCTACAAACATCCAAACCCGAATTTAATAAGTTTGGAGCACACAAATATTTGTATCCGTCCGGGGATCGAACTCATTGCCTCTCATTTCACCGCCGGCGTCTAACCAACTGCGCCATGAAAGCTGTGTATACTTTTTATTTACTTAAATAAGTAAAATATGTTAAGTAAAATAGGTGTGTAAGTTATCCTATGGTATGATTGCAAAGCTGAGGTCTCGGTTTCGAGTCCCGGGTCGGGCAGTGTTATTTTTCTATTCATTACTAGCCCGGAGTCAGGAATTTGTGCCCGATTTGGCGAGAGGTGATATCAGATCGTGGGACGGAAAATACAAGGCGAAACGTGGGTGTCCTGGTTACACCGCTGCCTACCCCTACTGGGAAAAAGGCGTGAGTTTATGTATGTATGTAACAACTTCACTGATTATAATGAATTACGAAAGGAAGTTAGCTTAACCCATGAATTCACACATATGCTACAATTTAGGTAGATACTCCGTATAATGGATTCCTGTGGTATGACGAACATCATAAAAACACAACAGTCTTATTGTATCTACACGAAAGCGGTTGCAGACTAGTTAGATAAAATTAAAGCAAACTTACGTGAGAAAACATAGAGAAGTAATATCCATTGACTCCGTCTTCAGCCGGCCGCATTGTAGGAGGGCTTTCTGCTTTCAGCTTCGCGCAAACCAAACCTGGAAAGGGTATATTTGTTATTTATTTATACGGCACTTCTTAAGGTAAGCATTTTCTATAAATAAGCATATCTGGATCGCAAATGGTTTGCTAGAGTTTGAACGTAGTTGGAAAAATGAAAGTTTCTTTTATTGAAAGTGAGTTAATCATTGGGACTGTAGTGAACTCCTCGATCTAAACGTCACATTTTCCATCAGTTCGTAATACCCTGCCCCAGCAGACCTATCTATATCATAGTTTGAACAATGTAGCATATTGTGAAAATACAATTTATGTGTAATCGAAATTGGTGGTAATCATCGATATCAATGTTACACTAGATAAGACATTCAGTACAAAAAATGTGTCCCACCTACTTGCGGTGCATGCACCACACATGAATCAGTTTGCTTCGTGACAGTGACAGTGCAGTACGCCTTATCGCATACGTTTAAAAGTAATAAATGAATGTTTCGCCGTCAAACCGAAAGCAAATCGTCTGAAGTTACAAGTTAAAATACCAGGTAAGTGATATAATATTGCAGTGTGCTTTTAAACACGGGGGCACTTTATTTCTTTGACGTGTCTCGTCTATCGGTAGAATATAAGTCAATGATGGTAATATTAAACATGTCGCTTTATTCGGGCGTTGATATTGTGTACAGTCCAGTTTTGTTAAAGTGCCCACCTTTAGATAACCTAGCACTACTCGTTCGTCGTTCAGATCGTAGATCCATAGGACAATAAGGTTGTGTACAAACTATGTGCGTATTTAGTAACCAAACAGGTACCATTTATGAGCAATGAACATTGAACTATAAAAATAAACGTAACAATGTTGACCTGCCTGACTTAGGGTGTTTTCTGGTTTATTATTCATTTTATAATTACTAAACACGTTTTATATTTAATATAAGTTATAGGACCTTGTGACCTTAAGCGAAGTCATATTATCATCACAAACAAGGTCAGAATATTTACATATCTAATAATCGCATCAGTCTATTGGTGTTGAATGTCATAATTCTTAAACTTAAATGCGAACTCCAATTTCGTTGCCTTGGATCTTCTCTCAATTTGATTTAAATTCATGAGAAAAGCAATAATGCTTTGTTACGCCGAACTGATTGCAAGAAGTAGTAACATAGTAGAAAAGCAGGCAAGTCCAGTAAATTTTGTTGTATTTATGAACGCATGCCGTGAATAATCACATCTCGTGGGAGTTAACTTCATGTCTTGTTTTTTGACAGACATTGTGTCTTTCATTGTTTTTATCTATTGTTTCATCTTTTGTTAAAATGTATATGGTATTGTCTCATAATACCCACTAAGATTTTAAGGCTGCCTCGGTAGCGTAGTTGTACTACGGTACGATTACGAAGCTAAGGTCTCGGGTTCGAAACCTAGGTCAGGCAAAGTGGTATTGGATTTTTCTATTCATTTTATCAGCTCGGAGTCAGGCATTTGTGCCCGATATGGCGATAGGCTCGCCCCCTATCACATCGTGGGACGGAACAAACAAGGTGAAATGTGTATCCTGGTGGCGCATCTGTCTACCCTATCTGGGTTAAAGGCGTGAGTTTGTGTATGTGTGTGTGTGTAAGATTTTAAGACTGTGTCCGAATAAAAAATACAATACCAAATAAGTTTTAGACATCGAAGTATGGATCTCTAGAGTTTACTTGACAAAGCAATCATTAAGGTCTAAATCATCTTTAGATCAAAGCCTGGATTTCAGCTACGTTGGTGGTTCTAAAGTGAAACTAAAGAGGCTATAGAAGTCCAAATCAGAATCAAAGCAGGTCATCTATACAGTTTGAAGAAAGATAGTAACTTCTAAAAGATTTTTATGAAAATTCATTTTCTCCTTAAAGTTTTAATGCAAACAAAAGTAGCTCTCCTAGTAAAACGTGCCGGAATTCATATTTATTTAACTTTATATTTCTTAGCTAAATGCAGCTTTGAAAGAAATTCGTAATGCGGATTCATAAAAGGTATTAAGCGAAGTTTAAAACAAACTATAGTACAAAATAACAATGACAGAAAATAAAACTGTCTTAGTCAAAGCTTTGTGCGCTAAATAAGATTTGGATCGCATAAAGCAAGGTTTGGGCTTTGAGAATAATAAAAATTAAAAACAGCTGCGTCTTTTTAAGTTAGCCGCATAAAATGAATCCATAAAATCAGAATTAGGCCAGATAGACTAAAACCCTTCAAAATACTCGAAGGTGAGACAGCACTAAAATATTAAATATAGACAGACCTGAAGACATTACAATTTGTTTACAGTAATAAATCGGGCACTGACTCCAGAAAATACTGGTTGATTATTAGGTATACCCAACATCGTAGAAGACAAAGTCATAACCAAAGTTAAAATATAAACTAGTTCCATCAACAACGAAATTAAATATATGCGCGATGATTTATTTGTCGTACGTGACGTCCAGTAAACGTTCTCGCTTTATTACTTAAAAACGTTAAAAAACCAACATATTTTTTTGCTCTATTGTGAACGGGCTTATTTTTAAAACAAACTTTAGGAGTAGGTACCTACTCCTGTTTGTGGAAAATGCAATAGGAATAAATACAGGCTTGGCATCAAAAGTTGATATTGTACCGATGATTTCCCTGGTGTTGTGGATGTTCTTCGGCGGCTGTGACCACTTACCATCACGTAGTCCATCTGCTTTTGTCCGGGGATTGAACCTGCAACTTCTAGCGCAAAAATCCAGCTTATTAGCTGCGGCGCCTATCAAACATCTTTCGAATGTGATGACAGGAGTTGCAGTGGTGAGTGTGTGGGCGGGAAAGTCTCTATGAAGGTAAAACTCACGACTTTAAAGCCTGCAAATCTAGAGCAAAGCTGGCGGTATAATAATCCCTTGAAAAGATGCGCCGTAGAGCTCAGTCGGTAAGGTTCAATAAAAACAGGAAAAATGCCATCCAATTTAGCTAAAAGTCTTTCGCCACGCTGCGCTCCAATTCCTTCTTAGATGTATCCATATTAAAGCTAAGCTTAAGTAAAATAGATACACGAGATTCAAGCCTCATTTTCATTACCTAGTCGAAGAGGCCCATATTTGAGGTGCTGAAAATGTTTTGTTTTTGTATGTTGCATGCAAGTACCTATATCGACTGAGTTATCGGGTGTTCAACATTTGGTTTTAAGTTTAGATAATTGAGATAATATGAAAATACAATAATATATAACAATTGATATAATATAGCAGTTTAAATAAACTGACCGGAAAAGTGCTACCCTGTCTCGCAGTAATCCGACACATATAAATAGCTTTGCTATCGTCTTCCGACCGTTCAGTGGGATTCCTGGACGTTTAATAATCATATATAAAAACCTCTCACATTATAGCTATCAATAAAGCCGCTAAAGCCTTTTACGTGGAACGATTAAGTATGAATCAGAGAAAATCAATGACGTAAAAAGGCGAATGTGTAAAATAATTAAATCTATTTAAAATACACATGAAAATGTTATAATAACATGGCACGTTAATGATTAATATAAAATTTTGTAAAGAAAAACGTACCAGTAGTTTACAAGATAAGGTCCAAATACCGTTTTAGACACTTAAAACTGCTCTCCTGTAAAAATTAGTTTCTACAGTTAGGGCAGTTTACGTTGGAACCATCGACATGTCGTTAATCGACCTACAATCTCTGCTGGAAAGCTAAAGATAACGATAGAGAATGATATTCTTTAAAGTATGGAATTTGGTTCTTTATAGCGTTTCAAAAAACCATAGAGGTGAGTTTATATTGTATACTTTAACTTTTGTAATATTGTACTCAACGGGGCACAGCGAATTTTATGCAACCTTAAGCACATATACCGCTATTTCTGTTGTTACTCTTATGCAATCACAATATCTTTCCCTTCTCGCTTTGCTTCGTTTCCGCGGTCCTATTTGTAAGTGTGCAGTGTAATGCCTCAATACCAGCATACATGTCATCCTAAATTGAAACAGGTAGATTTTCCGCGCATCTTTTATTACAGTTTATACTCACCTAATGCAGGGCTATCTCCATCACAGTTAAGAAAGACTCCGTCGAACAGCAGATCTCGAATTTTGACCCTCATGAAAGGGTCTGTCAGGTTGGTGAAGAACTGCTCCAAGGCTTTGTTGACCAGGGATACCGCTGACGGCATCATCTGCTCAATGGTAAGAATTGCAGCCTGGGAACCAAAAAATATGAATACAATTAATGATTGACGAATTTTATTTATGTATATATAATTTTTTTGGGGTGGGAAATTTGGTTTTGACCATGGTGGAATTACCCAAGTGAATTTAACTGTGATACAAAAGGTCACGTGTTCGATTCCTTCACCGAGACTTGTTTGACCTAAAATTACATTTGATTTGGATTCTGGTGTTCTTAGAGTAAAAAGTCATTCATGGTTTCTGATAAGTGACAGCCAAGACAAGACAGAAATTGGGTATTGGTGTGAGGTTTCAGTGTAAACTCCGCAAATTGGTAGTGCGCTGGGACTTTATCACATTAACGTCTATTTGACGTCATCCGCTTATTAATAGTATCCACATAATTCAATATGAATGTTATAATTTTTTCTCATTAATATTAAAATAAATTTATTAAAATTGAAGTTACTGATACATAAGTGTATGCATTAAAACATTATTTTATTAAGTAAATTAAGTATTATTAGTAATATTAGGTATCCTTGTTAGTCCTTTTGTCATCTTTGGCTATGTAAATACATGTGATACAATTTGACATTTAACACCTAAGTGCCAGGTCGACGTTTGACGTCTATTGTTTGAAACGAACGTAAAATATGGAATCAGCTGAGTTATTGACCGAGCTTAGCGGTTTCACAGTAATTTGAAAGGTTGTTAGTTCAATAGCCGAGGATGTCCTATTGTTTTCTTGTTATCTAGAAAAAGGCTAAAGCTATAGGTTCTAAGATTGACTTGAAGATATTCTTATAAAGAAATTCATTTAAGATGTAAGTGCTGAGGTTTTCTTAATGAAATATTA
Source organism: Deilephila porcellus (assembly GCA_905220455.2). Classification (NCBI taxonomy): domain Eukaryota; kingdom Metazoa; phylum Arthropoda; class Insecta; order Lepidoptera; family Sphingidae; genus Deilephila; species Deilephila porcellus. The sequence goes on along the minus strand of LR999977.1, from coordinate 14,229,103 downwards.
TATGTTAAGATAGTTAGTAGATAGTAAGATGAAATCTTTGAGGAGTGTTAAAAGTAATAACAAAAATCAACACTTAATAATTTGTTTAGCAGGTGTGTTGTTGGCATGACCGAATGGACCCCCCCCCCTCCTCAAAAAAACCCAAAATAATTTGATGAAAAACTTTTTACATTATTGAGGTTTTGGTTGCCAAATTTTACCATTTTAAAGTATTTACATATATTTACAATCTGATTTGAACTCTGTTTCTATCAAAATATTGAATACATGCTTTTTGTCTTATGTCTGCTAGAGATTAGAGATATTATGTTATCCCCACGAAAGCATGGACTAAAAATATAGGAATATTTTTCCTTACGACAGAGATAATAATAGGGCTAATATATCTTTAAGAAATTTACTAAAGATTAAACTGACTTAAAATTATCTCTAACCTGTAAGTAAAGCGCCTGATGGTTACTCTATCGGCTATAGACAATATTGCTAAAACATAATCACAAAGGACATGTATGTCACGGATTGGTCGGGTCCGGAACCGGTGTGCCGTTACGGTCAACAACCTTGCGATAAGCGCCCAAATTTTGACAATTTCTAATTAAAGTCAGATTGGGTAAAGTGAGCTATGATTTTTTTGGATTAGGTTTTCGGGTCATCGCCCTGATTTGAATTTGTGTAGAGCTTTGGGATAGTTAAGTCCACCATCACATTTTGGGACGACAGCTTAATAAACTATGGGTGGTAGTAGTGGAATCTCTGCTTAACCTTTTGTGGATAGAAGCGTAATATTGAGTACGTATCTATATTAATATACTTCTTGTCTCATATAGCTACTTTTTTGTGTTAGTTTTGTAATTTAACATTTACTTTTATTATTTCATCACGAAATAATGCTTAGTGACAGACATGTACACACTATAGCAATTCAAATAGTGAATTACTATGCTAATACTAACATGAATACAGGCGTTACTATAATATTATCACCTATTTATATAAATTACGGTTTGTATAAAAAACGTAAAACATAGTTCAATAATAATACACCTATATTTTAAAGTAATGAAGCTGGAATAGAATTATACTTCATTAAAATAATGTGTAAGAGCCCTGACAAGATACGATCGCTGTAAGGAATTGGCAAAGAAATTGCTCGTTCACGTTGCCTCGTTCGTAGGTACGCCGAAAATAATGATTTTACGAAAAAATTGTAAAGACATAAATTATAGAAAATTTTCTATAGTTTAATTTTGTATATAAGTATTGTCCTCATAAAATGATTCAGAAAGGAGATATCGTCAAAAAACTGTTTGTGAGCGACATTTTTCTAATATGGCGGCGCGAGCGGTAAAGATACGAGGTCGCATAGTGAAAATTCTAAAAGAGGACCTCAAAATCTATAAAGTCACCCGTTTCCAAAACTCCCGGAAAACTTTTCAGGTGATACTACCAGATGACTGGACTATTATAGACAGACAAAAATACAAACATTACGTACATATAAGTTTGTGATTTCAATTATACTGAGAGTTCAGGTTCAAATGGATTAATTGCTCACTTCACCTCAATGTAGCAAAGTCAAAACAAACCGATATCTGCGGTGTAACTTTTGTTATAACTTTGCTAAGTTGTACGCAATTTCATATTCTTCATATTTTAATATCCTTTGTATTTGGTTTCCAGTAAAATTGTTTTAATTAATGAAAAATGAGAGACAGAAAGTTTTGTGTTTCTATTTAATAATTTTTGTTGGCAAATTTCTTTTGGCAAACGTATTTTATTTGTTATTTTTTGTAAAAGAATTTCAGTGAATCTTCTCTACCGGTGATAGTAGCTTTGGCCTATCCCAGGGTACTGAAAAGAGAGCTTAACAGCTTTCTCCTCGCAAAAAAAGAGTGAACACAATATATGATGAGGACCCACTTATACCAATTGTAAACTATAGGTGTATTTTTGGTTTTAAAGGTGGAGGAGGATAAGGAATACAGGATTTTCGGCTTTTAGAATAAAGGAATTCCTTTGGTGTTCGATAGTAATACTAGGTTATTTTGTTGACAGAAGTATAACTAGTCGGAAATCTTTATTTTATCAGTCTTAACAATATCTTTCCACGCTCTTTACATTCTCACCCTTCTTTACATTTGTAACATAAAAATAAACTTAAAAGAGCGTATTCCTATATTAATACAACTATATTAATGCCTCCAACAGCTCACTGTGGAAATCATTAGGAGAGGCCTATGTTCAGCAGTGGACGTCCTTTGGCTGATGGATGGATTCCTATATTAAACTCCGGCAATGCATCTCTATGCTCTATGGTGTAGCGGATGTTCATGGGCGGTGGTATTTACTTACCATCTGGTGAACCGTATGCTCGTTTGCCCCCTATAATAAAAAACTCACCATGTACGGGAAGTTGATGACAATGACTTCATCATCCTCGGTCAGTCCACCTGAAGCCTCAGGGTCGAACACGTAAGTCTTCTTCAGCATGTATCTAATGGTGTCGTTCGCTCCGTAGCCCAGGACTGTCTTCTCACGGTACTGTCTGAAGATATGATAAGTTTGTTAGATTTTTAAAACGTATTTAGTAATTTTAGGCTTTATAGGCGAATGTCTCGTTAGTCAAAATCATCATCAGCTACTGTAAGTATAATCCAGCTGTGATTTTTAGCTCTGTGCCAAGATCTCCAGATGAGCATGTTAGAAGAAACTGATGGAAGCGACATCTATTAACCTTCAGTGAACTTATACTGCCTCGGTGGTGTAGTTGTATTACGGTACGGTTACAAAGCTGAGGTTTCGGGTTCGAATCCCGGGTCGGGCAAAGTGATATTGGTTTTTTTTTTCATTATCGTCCCGGAGTCAGGAATTTGTGCCTGATATCGCGATAGGCTCGCCCCCTATCACAACGTGGGACGGAACATGCAAGGCGAAATGTGGGTGTCCTGGTGGCGCCTCCCTACCCCTTCGGGGATAAAGGCGTGTGTTTATGTATGTATGTATGAACTTATATAACCACTTGATCCTCTGGCCAAGAGAAGAGGTACGGGATGTTGACCAAATTGATGACATATTTTATTCTTAATGATAAAATATACAACAGGTATGCACACGGTAACATACATCGTAAAACTTTTTGCTTATAAAACACCCAGAACACGAAACAGAACATATTTGTGTGGGTGATACAAATAATTATTTCGGTGCGGAGATAGAATTCACGTCCCTTCGTTACACATCCATTGCACCCAACTTAGTATCCAACGGCCAAAATAGTACCATTAATGGAAATTTTATGGATTGATATAATTTGAAAAAAAGCGCGTATAAAAAGAACTATTAAAAGACAACAGAGAATAAATTCTCTTCGAGGGCACTGCCAAGGTTATTTCGACGTCTGCTAGTTATCGCTTACCGCAAAGAATTAAAGTTTATTACTAAGTGGAATTAGCAATGATGTCGCCTTTGTATACGTCAATAGATAGCCGAGATTTTCCTTATTGGTACCGTCAACCAGATATTTATAACAAATATAAAAATAACAAAATCTTTTACACCCATTTATACAGGTAGCATTCCACGCAACATAAACACGTTCACTTTTTATGTAGGTAATTAAACATTGTGCCAATAAAGATAAGTCGTATATATCCATGGGTTTTTTAACATGCAATTTATATGCACATATTCGAAGAAAAATCTATAGTTCACATAATTATTTAATGGCAGCGTGACGTAGACTCCGTTGCTCAGTTAAGACGCCGGCTGCTGATACAAACTATATCTTAGTTCCCACTATCCTCATTATAGCCACCATCTCTCAATTGAAATTTTTATTGACTTTTCATCACAACAAAATGTTAAATATCACTCTCCCTCAAATATCTTTGTCACGACCTGTTCCCTTACTCTTGCTCAAAGCGTCGATCGACTTGAAGGCTTTGTTTTCTTTCCTACAGTAAATGAGATTGCTTTGAACCAATAGCTGGTAGTAAACTTACTTATAGACATAAGGTCCAATTTCCTGCAGCCGTGGTTTCTGTCCTTCGTTGATCTCGTCGGTATTGGTGACGTTGAAGATGCGCACCTTGAAGTTGAGCGGCATAGGTAGCTTCACCCACTTCTCGTACATCATCGAGGAGTTCTCCAGCTGGATGCTCTGGAACAAAGGATAAATATACTTTAGCTTAAAACAAGTACGGTCTTAATTCGTTTGCTGTCATCAAGGGAAGTTTGCTCAATGAGGATGGCTCGCATATTTACATACACTTTTTGATGTAAGTATCTATCTATCTATCTATATCCGCCCATATACGTCCCACTGCAGGGCACGGGCCTACTCTACAATCGAGAGAATCGATTGAGAGTGGTTAGGCCATATAGTCCACCACGCTGGCCTAGTGCGGGTTGGCGGACTTACAACTTACTTTGACGTAAGTATGCTAATGATGAAAGAAGATTGAAATAAAACAATAAGCTGGTAAAATTGGTTCCACACAAAAGTTGCTGGAGGATACAAAACGAGGAAAAAATCGTGACTGCAAAATTGCGTCTCTTGGTTCAACCTATGTCGCTCACCGGATAAAACCTGTTTAATCTGCCTGACTTTGTACAACGAAACTTAAAATTAGGCGCGTTGTAGTCAATTTGTATCATAGCTCATGGTCCAAGATCCCGTCATAGAACGACCTTCACCGAGCTGGTTAATGGATCAAACGTGTTTTATATTAAATTTAAAATGTCAATAAATATATTGCATATGGGTTGCCTAAAATTCAGTCCAGGATATGATTAATTAATAATTGAAAACAAAAAAATTTTTTAAACTTTTCACCGGTTTGTTTTATAGACAAATTCCATACCAATCGAAAGTATGAAGCCCATAGAATATGCAAACGTTAGGTTGCCTTCTATTTTCCCGTCACAACTCTCGGGTAGGCAGAGGTAAATTGATACTAGTAACTTGCACATAGAACCATGCTTGCTATTACATCATCGTATACAGCTTACATCATAAAATATGCTTAGCTTCCCGCATCCACAAATGTCTTGTGAACTTTAGTCTACGAGTATTTATATGTAAATTAGCGTTGCATTCTCATAATTCAAGATGCGACGCAGTAAATGGAAATAATTCTTAGAACGTGAGACGATTATACGATTTTTATAATGAGGTTATATTAAAGATACTTTTGATATCTTTTATGATGTCTTTTTAAGTTTTTATTTGTAATTGTTCTCACACTTTTAAAGAAACGCACACAAAAACACATACACATAATCACAATGAAGCAAATACCAATAACACGCAGACACGATAGAATCAGTAACTACTTATTTTGATATTTTTGTTTTGTTTTATTTTTATTATCATGCTATTGAATAGCTTTCGTATATTGTTATAATAAATGCTATGTACGATTTGAATCACTGATGCTCATACTACAAGTTACATATTTGGCATCAAACTTCAATCAAACACTTTTCTTGGATTATTATTGACATACGGTATATTTTTAGTGTTATTGTAATATGGTGCAAATAAATTAAGTATTTCTATTTTATTCTACTCGTACATAGTTGTCCATGCAGAATATTTAATTAGAGACGTAATTTAATAACTGCGTCTATCATTATCTCATTGCCACTTTGCATATTTACTCAGAAATGTCAGTTGTCTCATTAATATTAGCTTACAAAGGCATTATCAGATGACTTGGAGATCGTTTAATAGTAGCCTTCGTTTAGTGGTTTAATTCTAAAGACTTGTATACAATACTGACGGCCCCCGTGTCGCAGTCGGTTAGACGCCGGCTGTGAAACATGAGGCCGCAGCTTTGAGCCCCGCACCGAGACAAATGTTTGTGTTTTTCACAGGTGTTTTTTTGGGGTTTTAATCTTAATGTAGGGACCCTCTATATGTGACTGTTCGGTGTATTTATTAATTATTCAATATGTACAAGGCTTGAAATGAAGAAATAGTATATAAATTTTTCAGGATGATTCTTTGTATATCTGGAAACAACCAGCCCGGCATCATAGTGTCGACCGGGGAGGGATGGCCCCTGTCACATGTGGATACTCTATCAGCTGGGTTTTTATGATTTGAAACAAATTTCGAATGTTCAAACGTTCGACGTCGAAGTTATAAGTTTTCCACTTCTAAAAATCGTTATTATTTTCTATGAGACTTACCATTCACTCCGAACTTAGTCTATGGTTACGACACACGATAGATTCGAACATTTTGCGGCGAACCTAGGCATATTCGTACAGTTTTACGTACGACGTTCGAACATTCGAACTTTGTTTCTGATCATAGATCAGCCCCCTGGATTGCACTGCATTCATCAGGTGCAAAATGACTTAGTTCAGTATACAATGCCCTTTAATATCCTTATATCCTTGCTTTGTCTCCCCTGAGTTAAGACATTGTACAGAAGGCTTTATCAACAATTAAGGCTATATAACCCATAGTAAACGAATAAATTATTTACCTAGTCTGTAAGGTCAAACGGTATTAGCAATTATCACTTTATTGCTAATAATAGATGTCTTGGTGGTTTAGTTACTGTATGTGCCTGTGAACCGAGATATTTTGAGTTTGACTCCCAGGTTGGACAATTAATTTTGGGCGCATTTTTTGGTTTTAAAATATAAAAACATTTGAATCTTTGATACTCATTCTGGACGGCAACGTATTCACCATCAGGTATAATGCAATAATTTTTAGTACCAGAAATAAAAGCAAAATAACCATTTCTTAATCAATCAAACATTTTTCGGTCTGAGAATCGATCTCGCAGCCGCTAGTTTCATAAATAAATAAATACACCCAACAGTCACATACTTACACAGTCCAGATCCCACATTAAGATCTATTAAATCTTGTGTCGTAGTTATCAGAAAGTACGAGAGACTTTTCAGTCTTACAGACACTCAGTCCCGAGACAAATACTTGTGGGCCACAAACATTAATTGTCTTGGTGCGGGGATTGAACCCGCGGCCTCTTGTTTCGTAGCCGGCGTCTAACCAACTGCGCCACGGAAGCTGATCTTCACTCCATAGATTCATATCTCCTGCACTCTGATCGTCAAAATATAATAAAGATCGAAAAACTTATTAAATTAAATAAATCATCTGAATAACAACTTAATATCAATGTGAAACAATGATGAAATAAATTAATTATCTTGATTTCATTATAAATTATAATTATTTTATTACCCACATACTGTGGAACAATAAATTCACATTACGTGTAGGCATTTCAAATAACAATAAATTATTATTGCACCTGTAATTCTTAGTTGAGAATTGTATTCAATTGTATTTTATGACAATAAATCCAATTATGATTTTATGTCTAAAACGCGAGGTTGAAAAGTATTTTTGAAAGAAAAAAGGCGAAAAATTCTTGTCTATACCAATATTGTAAATGCTTTTGATTATAGTTATATAGTAATGAAAGGCAGTGAAGATCTTTCTATTGTGTTTGCACTGATCTTTATATTACGTATTGGTATGAAAACGGCTCTGAAATTATTGCTTCTTTGATTTTATGCCTGACTTTAAAACCATTTTAATAACTCGATCGTGTTAGTTAAGTTTCGTAGGCTTATTATAGATTAATGACACCGAATTGGAAATAAATCTCAATTGAGTGACATTTGCAATTTAATCGCCACCTGTGACTTTATTCTATCTTTATCATTTTCTTTTAACGAAAATAAATAACAGAATCATGGAATTTTATTCTGTCTAAATCAGCATATAAATTAGTAGGTAAATACTTAAGCAATGAAAGCCTCTGTGGCGTAGTTGGTTATCCGCCCGATGTGAAACGAGAGGCCGCGGGTTCGATTCCCGCACCTAGGCAAATGTTTGTGTGAATCACAGGTATTTGTTTTGGGTCTTGGTGTTTGTGAGACCGAAAAGTCTCTCTTAGTTTCTGATACCCGCGACACAAGACTTAATTGATCTTATTGTGGGGTCAGGACTATGTATGTGGCTGTTGGATGTATTCATTATTCATTCAATATGCAAAAAGGTGCACCGTTACAATTTTTTTGGTAAAATATACTCCTGTTTGTGAGAATATGCGTGATATGCAAGTACAAAAATACAGTTTATAATCTGGTTTAACCATAATATTGTAGGCATGTCAACGAAGGTTACCATGTTCACTAGATAACACAAATGGCATAGTTTTAATATTTTACGTTGTAATTTTTTTGATGTATGCGAATATACTAGAGAAGTAGATTTTATTCACGTGTTTTCTTCTACATTATCTACGTCGGTTTCAGCCTTGCTCTCCACCTATATAGATTTGTATATAACTATTATATAGAATGACGATTAAATACACCCAACATTGTAACACAGTCCTGACCCCACATTAAGTTCAATCAAGTCTTTTCGTGTGTATAAGAAACTACGAGAGACTTCTTGGTCTTAACCTCCAGACCCGAAACAAATGCTTGTGCATCACACAAATATTTTGTCTCGGTGTGGGGATTCAAACCCGCGGCTATTTGTATCATAGCCGGCGTCTTAATCGATGTTCTGTGATGAAAATGTTGTTCATAAAATCGTACAAATATTCTAATCTCCCATTCTATATATTAATGTAACAATAAGACTTCTTTTGAAACTTAATGACTGGTCAACTTAACGACGCGACGGATTCAAAAATAAAGGGGATGCTATTTGTGACCGAAATCTCTTTAAAGTTACTTTGCAATGATAGAATCAAACAGAAAGAAAACAACAAACCAGATTTCATTCTATTTTTTTACACGAATGTAGTCTTGAGACCTGTTGATCATGATGGTTTTATTAATTAATCATATATTTTACATTAAAATGATCTGCATAACTTCAAAACACTTGGGTTGGCTTGACTGTAGTAGGTATTAATTTAAAGCTACAGGCAAAGACATTATAATGTTGGAAATTAAACATCGTTGCAGCTGTACTCATTCATTTTATCTCTATGTACCAGCTTTCTTATCAGTTTAAAACAGGCGGATTAATTTCGTGTCGATGAAAGAACATCTTCCAAAATATTTGTATTCTCAAGATACAAATTGTATTATTAATAAAGATGTACGAAAATATTAATGATTAAATAACTTATTTGTAAAATAAACGGGATTCCATTTTTTAATGTTCTTGTTTTGACAGGGTTTCTTGTTGTATTCTTCTTATTAATAAAAAAAAAACATGTTTAAAACATTTGCTTGGAACCTGCTATACGAGTATAAGATTTATCGGCCATTGTAATATTTCTAAAAATATAATATTAAGAATAAAATGAACTGGATTTGAAAGATAATTATGAAAACGGCGCAAATTTTTATGTATCTTCTATAAACCAAGATAACTTCTTAACACTATAAAGGTTAAAAATACCACTTACCTTCTGTACTTGTTTGCTGACAATCTTCGGAAAGCCCCATGAAGCCAGTACTATAGACACAATCAAAAACACAACCGAACCGGTGAAAAACAACTTGGAATGTTTAGCCAACATATTTAGAACTTTAATTTAATCACTGTGAAACAATTAATACATTTTATTTTAATTAATTAATTAAATTATGATTTTAATTTAATTAAATCACGCGACAACCGTCGTATTTGATCACTTTAAGCCGATTGCTTAGTTTGCGCGAGGAGTTGTGTATTTCCTTGTATTTTTTTATGCTGCCATCATGTGCGCTTAATTGATCTCGGAATAAGCGTGCGGACTGAGAGCATGTCAGAGTAAGCGAAGGAATAAAAATTAGCGTTAAGCCACATCAGGCGCCGGACCAGAGTTCCGTTAAGTTTAGTTAAACTCGAACATGATTTTGAGGATTTCTTGAACTTTATTGGGGTTACGTATTAGTCAATGATTATTTATGTTTTTATGTGTTTTGATGATTTGTGAATTGTCAGTTTATTACTGTTAATAGCCGCTTTATTGGTAAAGTGGTTGTGTGTATAGATTGTGAACTGTGAGGTCCTGGATTCGATACTCGAAATATACAATTTATTTTCAATGGCTTTTCATTTGTAAAATCATTTACGTGTTTCCCGAGGCTGTTTGTGCCGTGGTTTCCCCGACTATCAAAATCCAAGCCATGCACCTAGATAATTGTTTGCAAACCGTTTTAACTGGCACGATATAATGCCTAAAATGCACCAGACGATAATCAAGAGCTATGTAATTAGTGGAAACTTTGCTGGATTGAATATTAATATTTAAAACGTGTTTATAGTTACTAATGTTCTGGTTGTTTCCTAAAGCTTAATAAAAGAAAAAAATCAAATAGAGTTCGCCAAAATAATATCGGACTGTTCAAAACCGGTATAATAGTCTGATCCCAAACACGACACACATGCATGGGTCGCTATGACGAGTTTTGCACCATTATTTACGATAGTCGGTATTGGAGGGATACGAATACCTATGTAGGATTTAGTTTTGATAATGTTTACATTTAATATTGAAGTAACATTTAAGTAACAATTTGTGTAAACTGGAACGTGAGAGGAACGAATGCAAGACGGAATTGAGTGAAAGTAGGAATGGAATGAAGGGAAGTGTAGAGAGAGGATGGACGACGTAATGACGAGTGCATGTACTCAAGTGTTTTCTTTGTAAATTAATTAATAAAAGGAGTTAATACAAAAGAATTTAATTGGCCCAAATCCTAGACCTTCCCACACCTACTAAGTGCTTTTTATATACAGGTTCGGTAAACGAGCAAACAGGTCGCCTGGTGGTAATCACTGCCGCCCATGAACATTCACACGGTCATAGATGTGTTCGGCGCATCAAATTGGGAGGGGAGCAGGAAGCAAAAAGGATGGCAAGAGGAAGGGGTTTGGGCATCTGACAATCTCACTCACCGAACGAAACGCGACAGCAAAGCTGTTCGTTCATCTCCTGTGAGACAGGGGTGCCGCCCCGGACGAGCCTGCCCATTCATGCTGAGTCATGACTGACAGCATGACTCTACCAGTTTAATATACGTATACATATAATGTAGCTACAAATAAACATTTATTATTTTAAGACACGTTTCTTGGAACTAACTTTAAGTTTATTTTGAAACTCAGAAGTAGGTGTAATTATTTAGATTTTTGGAACGAAGTTCCTTATCGCGCGTTGCGAAAGGGGGCTAGACGGAAAAAATTAAAACAAAAGTTGTTTAAAAATTAAAAATTAAAAATTAAAAAAAAAAAAACTTTTTGCTATAGTTGTAAGCCGTGTGGCGTGCGCGTGTTTCTCTGTCTGTCTCTCTCTCATAGAAAGCAAGCCAATTATTTTCGTTTCGTCTTTCTATTTCGCATTGAACAGTGTGGTGTCGGAACGATTATTTTTGTTGAGTGTGTACAGGTTTTTTGTACATAATAAATAATAAAAAATAATAAATCGAACTTCGTTTCATCCGGGTGTCCCTTGACACCTCTCAAGCTTTTTATATTATTTTAACTTTAATAAGAACAGATCGAACCTGTTTCGTTTAATCGACATTGCTGGTACTATCCGGTTTTTTATTCGAATTCGCACCTCGATTGGGTTTGGTATGCATTGTGGAATTTTTATCTTGCATATGTAGCTAAAAATAATGGACTTTTGATGAGGTCTTAGGGAGATAGATTCTATGAAACTTTGACGATAGGTTAGAAAATCAAATACCGCTTAATCATCTTATTTTGATAGTTAGATTTGGATTCTAATGTTATTCATTTACACTATGTTTATAAGATTTTTCCGGATCTCCCCGAATCTTTACAAAATCGTAGAGATCCTTTGGGGAGGCCTTTATTCATTTGTGGTAGTGGTCTTTCTGTGGTTGAAGAAAGAGAGGGATATCACTATGGATTATTAACCATTAAATAACTATGTTCAGCAGTGGATTTTATGCTGCTGGAAACAGAGTGAGAGAAAATCAACTATAGTTAAACACTTATCATACTACATCAAGTATATAGGCGTGAACTTTTTTTTTGCAATGAATGTCGAGACGGGCATGCCATTCGCCTGATGGTAAGCGATACGACCGCTCATGAACAGTAGCAAAACCAAACAACAGCATGAATTACAAGGCAATGCTTGGCATTACACTGCGCTCGCCATCCTGAGACATAAGATGTTAAGTCTCAATATGTCCAGTAGTTACTCTGGCTACAATGTATTAACTTAAGTATAATGAACTTAAGTATTTTAAGAGAGTTAGAATATGTGAAGTCAATGTATGGTTTTGCCTACATTAACATTGAACCTCGCGTGATTTTTTCTTGCAAACATGTTTACATTAGTACTTGTACAATGAACTATTACGAGTAGTATGTTTTAAAGTACACGTTTTTTTTGTCATTAGATGAAGGTTAGAGCTTGGCAAAGGATCTTTTGTACTCGAACCAAGTTCATTTCCTGATTTTAGACTAATCAAATATACTTGACTCGACTGCCTCAGTGGCGTAGTTGTACTACGGTACGATTACAAAGCTGAGGTCTTGGGCTCAAATCCCGGGTCGGGCAAAGTAATATTGGACTTTTCTATTCAATAAGCCCGGAGTTTGGAATTTGTGGCCGATATGGCGATAGACTCGCCCCCTATCACATTATGGGACGGAAATGGACGGAATACAAGGCGAAATGTGGGTGTCCTGGTAGCACCTCTGCCTTCTGTAAAAAAGGCGTGAGTTTATGTATGTATGTATGCAAATATTCTTAATGAATGATGTATGGTGAATGCTTCATTGTTTATGAGTGACAATTGGTGGAGAATAGGGTATTTGACTAATTATTTTATTGTATTCATCAAAAAGTATCTATATCCAAAATCTAGCAAACAAAGAATTTTGTAAATCCATTCAGAAGTAAACAAGTTAGAAACGTTTTAAATCTTGTAGTGAGGGTAAAAGAAAAGGGATGCAAAACAAAATTACTGACGCCACTAATCTTAATGTGCAGTGTGCGGGTGTGAAAGAGACGGTAATATGTCACCACTACGTCCCGACACTTTAATTTAAAATACTAAAATTTGCCCCATGTTACAAGCTACTTTAACATTGTTTTCACAAAAATGTTTTGTTTTATTGGCACTTGTGTTTGTCTGCAAAATAATACAAAAATTCGATGATAGTCAAATACCCAATTAGAGATTAGAGATATTAATGCAATCATGGGTTTATGCTAAATGTACATTTGCATTTTTTGTTTTATTCTAATAATATGATGGTTCTTAAAATATTAAATATTAAGGTTAAATTAACGGTATAAGTATTAATAACACTGTTAAGTGCATACGCACTTGAGATGGTATGCATATTGCCTACTCATATTTTTGTGTCTGTGAGTTGTTTGGCCTTACTTACTAATCTATCAAGATATCTTTTACAATAAAAGATATTTTTGGTTGCTCACTATTGCGTAATTTATCTTACATTGTAAGTAATTCAAAAGTTTCGAAGCTAAGTATAAAGTACCGGGATCGACATTTACTTAAGGAGTTTCGATCTAGCCGATGTAATTACGTATTGTATCCACCCATATACGTACTGCAGGCACAAGCCTTTTCTACAATCAAGATTACGGTCGAGTTTAGATATAATTAAATAGCTAAATACACCCAACAGTCACATACATAGTCCTGACCCCACATTAAGATGAATTAAGTCTTGTGTCGTGGCTATCAGGAACTACGAGAGACTTTTCGGTCTCACAAACACCCAGATCCGAAACAAATACCTGTGGATCACACAAATATTTGTTTCAGTGTTGGGATCGAACCCGCAGCCTCGTGTTTCAAAGCCAGCGTTTAACCAACTCCGCCACGGAGGCTGTCTTTGGCTAAGTTAACTTTGGTTTGGTTTGGTTAATTAAGTCTTTGGTGGATTTTGTAATTAGACTTCACTAAAAATGATGCATCGTAGTTACTTTCTACCCACGGAACATCTGTACCAATTTATGTAACCTGTATTCTGCAAATAAATGAATTTGAATTTGAATTTGAATTACTATTTTGGGCTAGTATAAAAAGTAAGATTACTGAAATTGTTTCTGTGACGTAAATATAATTATAAGTGGCTGTTATTATAATGCCATTAATGTAACAATTATTTGGCCTTTTGCCATACGCTTGCTCGCGTGGTCTTGGATTCGATTTTATAAAGCTACCCTGTAGAGTTTATTCATTCGGGAATCACTTTTTGTCTATGATTAATTTTTTATGGGTTTTGTGTTAGGGGACTACTAGGTATAGTTAGTATTTATGCCAATAACTTTATAGAATGGATACAACACCGAAAGAGTACTATTAGTAACATTATTCGTCCTTGGTAGGATAACCTTGATGTATCAAGCAGGTGTCTAAATATGGCTTTTTCTTCTTATTTGTTACATTGTGCCTTAAAATATTAATACATACATACATAAACTCACGCCTTTATCCCCGAAGGGGTAGGCAGAGGCGCCACCAGGACACCCACATTTCGCCTTGTATGTTCCTTCCCACGATGTGATAGGTGGCGAGCCTATCGCCATATCGGCCACAAATTCCTGACTCCGGACTGATAATGAATAGAAAAATCCAATATCACTTTGCCCGACCCGGGACTCGAACCCGAGACCTCAGCTTTGTAACCGTACCGTAATACAACTACGCCACCGAGGCAGTCGAGCAGTAAAATATTAATGTTATATAAAAACACCAAAAACAAAGATAGCAACAACAATAATCACACAGTGATAAAATTTATAACCAAAATACTTAAGCGCTTTTTTTGGGTACCAATGACCACAGAATAGCGAATTATTTCTAACCAAGACTGAAAGCTGGCTAGACAGTACTATTTTAGCGTTGGATTTAAATTCTCCACTTTTATAGCTAATTTCCTACTATATGAGGCGAGCTAAAAGCGGTTCAACTGTATTAAACTCACGCCTGTATCCCAGAGAGGGTAGGTAGAGTATCACTACCCATAATTAACCAAATTTATTCGCTACAGACGTGTCAGGGTACGCTTATCGCCATGCCGAGACTAGATGCTAGTACCAAGCAACTCATATAAGATTGTGCTTGTCATCGGTATCCCGGGGGAAAAAATTAATACACCCAACAGTCAAATACATAGTCCAGACCCCACACTAAGATCGTGTCTTGTATCGTGGGTACCAGGAACTACGAGAGACTTTTTGGTCTCACAAGCACCCAGACCCGGAACAAATACTACATGAGGATCCATTAACGAGATTTTTATTAGTATAAAACTAAAAACAAAATTTAGTTATTCTTTCAGAATCAATTTAAATATAATATAATCAAATTGGCGAATCTAGCTCCATTATTTTCATTCATCAAGCAAAAACAAAAACTCGTCTATACAAAACACATTCGAAAGGTCGGAACCCACTTAGCAAGCTGATTACGTACGAAGTTATAAAAACGTGGACTTTGTAGACAATTAATACATTATTTCTGTGGGAAAATGCACATAATTATATCATGCGATGATTTTGTTTTTAAATTAAGTTGGACGATATAACTGTGTAAAATATAGATTTTTAAAGCAAGGTGGATGAGGTGGGGGAGGAAAGGATTGCCAAAATCGAGGTTGTGGGTTAGGACTTATTTGTGAATGTATTAATTATTATCGCATTGTAAGGAAACTTGCTTACCTGAGTTTTCTCCACAAGAATATAATTCTAACATGAAGTCTACCAACCCGCGTTAGGGCAGCATTATCAGCTAATACTAGTATTCCTAAAAGAGTTAATTTCACGATGTTTCGTATCTAACCGAATTTATCCAGCCCTGGAAAAGTCAGGATATTCGAAAATAGTATTCGAATTCATTGAAAATACGCGTGCAAAGAATTAACTGTCCTGGGAATCGAAGCCAAAACCTCACAGTTCACAGCTTGTCGACTTTGCCGCTATGTCTCACGACAATGGGAGTGGATTTTACGATTGAATTCGAATCCAGAATCTCACGATTACACCAACACTACCATTGAAGACATGAGAAGTGACATCATCAAATACTTTTTAGTAACTGGGTCACAACCGGCTCTTTAGTATAAATCTTTTGCGTGGAAACTGATTCCACACTGGAAAGTTCTTAATGATTTTATTATCACTATTCAAAGTTACACAATGGCTTTTTAAACAGGGCAAAATATGGCACTGATTGTTTCCCAAAATATCATCGTAGTGGATTTTGTTGAAAATATTCTCAATGTATTATTTTTATTAATGCAAGGTTCATCGCCTTGCTTTGGGCCTTTAAAGCTACAATATCAAAGAGGCGACTCGACCGGGGCGCCTTAGTACCACTTTTTCATAGATAATCGACATGTAGTAACAACTTAGATGTTGCGTTTTGATCTGCAATTGAGACTTCTGGAAACCCTCAAGCTGGTGGCAGGGTATTTTGTCTCAACCAGGATAGGTACCATCGAGGCGATGGAAAAAACCTAGGTCAGTGTTTTAGGTCTGATTGTGTTTATTCGGTATTGACTTTCCCCACATAATGGTGCTGATAAGGAGGAGATCGTAAAATCTTGTTCCTTGTTGAATGCTCTATCTGAAGTTTGCAATTGCAGTAAAAATAAATATTCAAAACACGTATAGCAGAGAATTTTTAAAATTACGAAATCGTGAGTGTATGAAAAATAAAAATTGGTATGTTCTTAATATTCGTAAAACAATTTAAAATATAATTAAACAAATAGCAATAGATCACAGAGTTCCCGCGAGGTTCGGCGACGCCGGTGGTCACCACGAAACTGGACACACGTGATGCATATTAACAGTAATTACCGTTGATGGATCGCTATCACGATCATCACTCGTATGGATTACATTTAAACTGTGGACATTATTCCAGTAAATGATACGGAGGAAGCGGAAAGAATTATACTAGATTTGTCTATTTCAGCCTTTGTATAATATTCATTCGCAAGCCGACATAATTGTTTCGCCTAGCGAGATATGTCGCTAGTCAATAGTTTAATTTGTACTGCATTTACCATTAAAAACCGTGTAGTTACTTTTTTACTGCTAATATATAAAACAAGTTCATAATTATCTTCAGCCACAGAAAATCTATTGCTGAATATAGAACTCCCCAAAAACGTCCATAGGTATATTGCAAACCTCCCGCATCAAAGAAATTCCACTGCTATGCTATTCAGCCTCCGTGGCGCAGTTGGTTAGACGCCGCCTGTGAAACGAGAGGCCGCGGCTTCGATCCCCGCACCGAAACAAATATTTGTATGATCCACAGGTATTTGTTTCGGGTCTGTGTGTATGTGAGATCGAAAAGTCTCTCGTAGCTTCTGATACCCACGACACAAGACTCGATCTTAGTGTGGGGTCAGGACTATGTATGTGACTGTTGGGTGTATTTATTTATATTTATTTATTGCTAAACAGGCTTACCCAGAGACTTCAATAGTTACCTGTTGCAAACGGTCTGCATTCAGCGATTCCCTGCAAAGGTCCTCCATCTTGTGTTGGATGTCGGACACTGCGCTTGTCGGCATTTAACCTTCTAACCATTTGATCACATCGGCAATCAGTTATCCGTGATATGTGCCCAGTCCACTGCCATTTCAACTTGCTAATTATTGCAGTGCCAAAATGGCAAGAGCTAGTAAAAGGTCAAGGACAAGGTCGAGTGGAGTAAAAAAGGAGGTGCCTATGCCCAGCAGTGGGACACATTATAGGCTACAAAAAAAATATACACCTATGTCGTTGACTAAAAAAATAGAACTTAAAAATTAATAAGACATCACCACTTACAATCGTCTGAACACAAGTCAGGTATTTTTTAAGTGCCTTTTTATTCTTTCGTCCGCTTCCATTCTTGTTTTTAAGCACGTTTTCAAGTTATGTTTTTCTTATAACATATTTTTTATTGTCAGTTATAATGATATAACTATATTTAAATTCGGGCTCCTTCAGATATCGATGAGAACTTGTGTTTGTGAAAATGTATTCATTTGTATTTTATTATTTTTTTAGAAGTTTTGTATATTTTGTGTTTACAATTACATAGGTAATTAATAAAAACAATCAAATTATGTACGCGATAAATGCACTGCATTCAATGACTATATACCATGCAAGTAATTTAAAAATAGGTGCTAAGTTGTATTAATTTTCAAGGTAATAATAAGGTGCAGATGAATGAGGGCTAGGGATAACAAAAAATAAATATTTGGTACAGAAAAAAATGGAATAGCGAAGAAATTATAATAGGGAATTAACACATTAGTGCCAGATGTAAGGTACATACTGCTGGCGCCTTATAATATCTAGCGCATGTTTTTTCGCTCAATTTGTAGGTTTTTGTTTGAACCCAGACCTTTCATCAAGGCGCAGATGGGCGTTTTCTTTGCACTAAGAATGGTTGTATATTTTTGAATAAATAGAGATTGAAGCAGATTGTAAAGCGATATTCCTTATCCCTCGAGGCTGTGCATGGTCAACATAATGGCCCATACGTCGCGTCTATGCATTGGATATGATATGCTCTATGAGCAATGACGTAGAACAGGTGATTGGGTATTTAGCCAATCAATAAACTTGACATGCACAATGTAATTATACCATTAATTAAACATCCTGATAATGCTTGCGAGGACAAAAATTAGCTTTTGTCACGGACATACAACATATATACACCTATAATTTAATTTCATTTATGTTTGTGTCTTTTTTGTATCAGCCCATATACGTCTCACTGTAGCGCACAGGCCTCCTCTACAATTGAAAGTGCGATTAACAGGGGTTAGGCCATATAGTCCACCACGCTGGCCCAGTGCGGTTTGGCGGACTTTATATGTATATAGGTAACATAGAAATTCTTAAAATTCGCTTTGGTATGCAGGTTTCCTCATGATGTTTTCCGTCATCGTTATAATGCGTTTAAAATTGACTATCAATTTTAAAATAAGAAAAAAACGCTAGCATACCATCTGATGGTAAGTGATCACTGCCATCATGTACACCCAAAAATAGAGGAATGGTGAGTGCGTTGAGAATTCTTCAAGAATTAATATTTTATTTTCTTGAATGGTCTTCACTAGATCAATAATACGGCAAATATACCGCTATCTGGAATCAGCCTATTTGTAACTGCTTTCATAAATAGATCGGGATCATTTTATTGACCGGCTAAAGAAAATGTCGACATATATCCCGCAATTAACAGCACTGCATTTCCAGCACTTGTAGCGGAGTCACTTACTGTTAGAAAATTTACAAAAGTCTGTACAAGAAACATTTTTTTTTATCTTTAATTTTTACGACAAATATTGAGGAATAATTTACACCGGCCGGCATTATAATTGCGATTTATTATCACTTCAGTAATCAACCGGAAACGCAACTAACCTATAGGATCAACTTCCTCTAGGGCATCCAAAGGTTTTTACTACAATTTTACGCCTGGAATTTGATTTAGGGGATATAATTTTACAGCCTCCGGGAATAGGGATAAAGATCATTCACTTGGAAGGCAGGCAGGATTAACAATAAAAGTTAAATTGAGCGATTGATCAGACGAATTGTTGATTTATTCATTGGGAAATGAAATAGCGGTTTTAGTGGTTTAGTCAGAATATTAGTCAAAACCTGATCTTCTAAGTTCCCTATCATACCCTTACAAAATATAGCTACATAATTTTTATTCATTCTGGGTGGACGGTTTCTCGTATGCAAGGAATCGTTTCGGTGATACCGATGCTATAAATCTATTTCACCACTAGGCAGCGGCGTAAACAAAGTTGTGTTCCTGTTTTAAAGATATTTTAGCCAGTGATTATTAGGTATTAAGGGACTTAACACCTGGCTCAAAACATACTTTGTTTAAGTTCTATACTTATTTTTGTATCCTACTAATATTAAAAAGGCTAAATTGTGTGTGTTTGTTACTTCTTCACGCTCAAAGCTTGGAACAATTTTGATGAAATTTGGTACGGAGATGGCTTATAATCTGGATCTACATAGGCTACTTTTTATCTCGAAAAAATATCGTGTTGTGGGAAGATCAAGGAGTCATCTCGCTCAAACGGCTGAACCAATTTTAATTAAATTTAGTAAGGCGATAGCTGATTACCTGGGATTAACGCATAGGCTACTTTTTATTCCGAAAATGTATTATTTCCGTGGTGACAAAGGAAAAAAAAATTACATTTGCTTATCATATGCATATGTACATAAATGGGATTTAAGAGGACAGGATTACATGCCTTGAGTCATGGAACAGGTTAAGACGGGGCAGAATGGGGCAGAACGAGAAAAGCAGTATAAAGGGCGGCAGTCACATTGATTTTAAATATAAAATAGTACGTGAAATAATATGTGTCTGATGACTCCGGCGAATGCGGGTCGAGCCGGTAGTATAATACAAAGGGAAGGATACCTAGGTCTACAAGTACTATAGTTATGTGCATTGTAACATATTATTATAAAACTAGTTGTTGTTTGATACCTACATAAATAACCTTTCAACAAAATTAAGTACCTTTTACACCATACCTGTGCAGCGACCTCTACGAGATCACCTATTTGTAGAATTGTAATGTTTTATTTATCATTTTATAGATATACTGTAATCGCCCATACATCAGATATTAAAACAATTTATAAAATTGCCTCACAACTTGATTGTTCGAATTAAAATGTTAGTATTACACTCATGGGTATTACAGTGGAATGATGCGTAATTGCTTTGAAATATCACCGTGGAGGTTACAAGGTCAATTGAGCAAAGGTCCAGTTTAGACTATTATTTAACTTTACTCTAAAAAAGAAAGACCTTCCAATTAAGTTGTAAATTAGACACCGAGACTGTCCCGGGAGAAAGATAATACTTTTTCCGCCTAGCATCAAATTTCGAGCTGCCTGACATAATTTTGTTTGGCGATAGATAATCATCAACATGGACTTCAGTTTTCATTAAGTGCAGTGACGTCAATTTGTATTATTAAAGTAAAAACTATCAATGCAATATTCTCATAATAATATTTGAATACAAATTATCTACAGCAGTTGTACCATAGTAATGGTTTGACGTCACGTTTCCTCGTTCCCATAGGTTGTTATTGTCGGTGACCTTACAGCAATTATATTCCGCCATTTTACGACCGTGTATGAGAGTAATGATAAATTATGAGATTGTGTGTGTTTTTATCTTCTTTTTGGTTTATTGTGTAGCTTGAAATACTAAATGCATCTACCTACATAAACCCACTACAAATCACGAGGTTTCAATTCAATATAGAGTAGATGAAATAGCTTAGGCCATACCTAGTGATCTACGCTGGCCTAATGCAGCTACTGAGGGACTTTCAAAATCTTTGAATATTTTGTGAATATTTCTAGAGTATGCAGATTTTCACGCTTTCTTTTCTATTAAAGTAATGTAATGTTTAGCAAGTAATGTATAGGAGTTTGAGTTTTGACAGCCCGGACCTCACCCAACTCAGCAAAGCCATTACAGTTTAATTTATAAAATTATATTAATGGCTGTGATGTATAAAAAACTTTATTATATCTTATCTATCAAGGACTCAAAACTCATCAAAAGTATTTTATAGGCTATTAGTTTAGGTCCTATTTATAAATCATACTTGTAAAATGATGATTCAATTTTAATTGACTTTTATATTTTTCGAAGGGTAAATATTGATGAATGTTCACCTTCTTTTCTATACTGGCACGATGTAGTGACTATAATTCGCCTGATAATATGTGCAGAGCAATTTTCATAGAGTATCCACATATTTAATTCCATTTATTTTTCTATTCATTATCAGCCCGGAGTCAGAAATTTGTGCCTGATATGGCGATAGGCTCGACCCCTATCACATCATGGGACGGAACATACCAGGCGAAATGTGGGTCTCCTGGTAGCACCTCTGCCTCCCCTTCTGGGAAAAAGGCGTGAGTTTATGTATGTATCCACATACGAAAGATCTTTCACCCGTCGGCACATTGATAGCGGCCCGGGCTAGACTGCATATCCTCCTTGAGTCGATTCCTTAATGCTGGGGGTCGTAAGTCATCAGGGAAAGAATCCTTCGCGTACGATGCTGTGCCATCTGGTCCGGTTTTTCAAACTTCATATTTACAGAGACACATGTAGGGTGATCCCGAAACGAGGCACATTTCGGCGGTCGCTATGACAAATTTTGAACCATCATTTATTTAAGATATCTAAGATATTCGCTGGTGTTCGCTAAGTGGACATATGCAAATATCCTACCGCCATCTCTATAAAAGTTGTAATTCTCCGCATGTATATTTTTATGGCCTATAGTTGTCTCTAAAACTTTATTACTAAATGTTTGGATATAACTGTAGTGCAAATAAATTCAATAAAATGCATCTGTGCGACTGGAACCGAGCCAAAGTAGAATACGTTTAAAATTTTCACATGTTTTAGAAGTGGTCGGCTTAATGTGCCGTATATTATCGCCTTCATTTTCTCGTGGCAGCCTGTATGGGCTGTGAATTACGAGGTTTGATTCCCAGTTTGAACTCTTCACATTGTGTATTCTCATAAGATTTCTTCAACGCTGGAATATAAGACACGGCGCCCCCTACCACCTCTTGAGCCAAAAATAAGCTCCAAAAACTTTAGTCGACCTTCATTTAAATATACATTTATATACATATAATATACATATAATTGTTAAAATATGTCTACTGTCATCATTTATTTACCAACTTATCTATTCACGTAATTATAATCGTGAGAAAATAATAAAAGGATACTAAATATTTATTATTATAATACTAAATTATTATAATAAAGCGGATGCACTGGTGAAGCACTGTATTAATATATTTCAGGAATTTGATATCTAATCGTCATCTTAAATATGCCTTATACTAAATATTAAGTAGGCTAGCGGACCCTAGCACCGTACGGGATAAAAGGAAAGCGAGAGAAAATACTTCTTGAATGATACATTACCCTGGCACAGAAGTCCTATCCGTCATCTGAGCATGACGTCACATTGTATTCTTTCCTTAACAGCAAGTATTTTCTATTAGTGAAAGTTAGATACTGGGAAATATTGCAACTCGCACCTAGAACAACGGACATGAATTAAACAAATGCTAGGAGCATCGATGTTTAATAAATTATTTTAGGCGACGTATAAACACAGCGTTATAAGGCAACCAATTGTTTGTTTATTTTTATATCGTTCAGTGCCGACTTTGACCTATCAATGCTCAAGGTTGCTTAAAACTGAGCTTATTTATTTATTTTATTTTAATTATTATTACTTTATTGTACACCATGAAAAACAACTTAAATATAAATTATCGGTTGAACAAGTGGCGGTCTATTAAGGAAAGTAATAATAAGTAGTATAAATAATAGAAATATGTCTGAGCTTATTGATTTACTATCTTATTTATCACATTAAGCCGTCTTTTCCGTAATTAAGATGAATAGTAAAATGTTTGAGAATTGTGTTTTCTGAGTGTATTATAAAAAATAAACATAAAACGGAAATCGTCAGCTCTTTCCTTTGTATCTAATTGCTATGGATTGTTAAAAATGATAATGCAAGTGACAATACAGAGTGTATAGAGTCTGTGCTTAATATTTTAATGCAATCAGAAAACGGAATTCGTCAAGTGAAAACACTTGCAGTACCTGGTGTATTGTTTGAATTAAAATAAGACCTCACCCTATTCGGAATTCGTACCCACGTCACTCCGTTGTTTACTTGTCAGTGAAAAGAAGATTGCAGTAAACTATTTTAAAGTTGGATTTAAGGAAATATTAAGTTTCCTTTTAGTTGGATTTATACAAATAAAGTGAAATGAAATCAGATAAAATTGGACGGGAAGGAGGTTGTTAATGAGAGGAGAGATAATTGTGTAATAACTAAATATCTGACCCCGCAACCTTTTGCTGAATGATCACCTACTTGTCACAGACACGACGTGCAAACTTTTTATTTCTTTTTTATTTTAATTCAATTAAATTTTTAACACTTCTATTTACTATTTATACGTCGTTTTCATTGTATGTGTCTAATAAAAATGATTTTTTCTTTTTTCTTTTAATTAAGTACAAGTCTTCTATCGTCAGACTCAAAAACTACGAAAGACTTCTTGGTTTAAATTTTAGATTCAAATATTTTTATCTCGTAGGAATTTGTCCCAGCGCGGCAATCGGACCACCGGTCCTTAACAGCCGGCTTTTTAACTGTGCTACGAAATCCGATGATTTAATAAAAGAGAAACGCTAGCTGTGTGTCGGCCCTAATGCCATTGGCGACAAGGTTGGCATGCCAGGCACGCAGCTTAGCGGTCATCGGCCAATGCCTGCAATACTAAACGCTAACGGTTATCAAGATCGGTGTCCTTATAGAAAGAACACGCGATTGACTTGCTACGAATGTGATACAATATTATTATTTTTTATCAGCCCTTTAAATCCCACTGCAAGGCAAGGGCCTCCCACCTTTCCTTCCATTTGTCGCGGTCAGATGCTAATTGCTAGGGTAAGGGGTATTAGGGGTCCTACCTACATTTTCGGGATCCAAGTCAATCTCACCTGTACGCAGTGCACCTTGCCGATCAACAAACGAGGCTTTGGCCACCCATAACCCGCATTAGACAAGCGTGGTGGGTTATATTATATAGGTTAATCCTTTCCTTTCCTTACATGAATCACATAAATCGATTGATTATGTTTTATTATTGCCTTCGCGGCCGGATGAGCATGCAGCCCGCCTGATAAGTAGTCACCACCGCTCATGGACCTTCGTTATGTCATGGGACTTGCATAAGTAGGTTACTATCTATAGCAAATTTAGCACATTATCTATAACAATATACATAATAAATAGAGGTAGGCAGAGGCCTACTCCTACAATGGGTCACTTTGCTTCCCATACTCTTTTTCCTTGGTTCTATTTTATCAATCATTCCCACCATCTTAGTTCAGCATCATCTTTCAAATAAATAAATAAAATGTATTTGTTAACAATTTAATTTATTTCTTAGTTTTGTTAGTTCCTTGCTGTGTTGATCTCTTGCAACATTCCCTGTCGGTGCGAGCTTATTCTATCGTCTGCCGGTAACTGGCAGGGCTTAAGCTACATATACTTGCGTTGGGGGTGCAAGCAGGGAACTTAGTGTATTTAACAGAAATTTATTTAACAAAAAATAGGAAATAAAATAAAATACACTCATATAGTGCTGAATGTAAGGTGCAAAATCGTGTGTTGTAGGGATGAGAAAATGCGTGAAACTTTTTTGTATTATACCTAGACCCGAAACAATTGTAGGCTATTGTTAACATTGTCTCAGTGGAGGAATCGAAGCCGCGGCCTCTCAAATCGCCAGTTCCCAAGCAACCGCGATACGGAGGCTGACGAAATTGATTACAATTTTCAAACGAAAAAACACGTATCTAGTTTAAAATTAAATTTTACTGTGGACATACTTAATTTCTTAAAAGACTCACTATAATAATACCAACATAATATTATAACGCCAAATTCCGTTTATACCACTGAATGTCTTTACAAATTCAAACATAAATCAATATAGGTATTCTTTTCAGATGGCATTCTTATATACGTAAAGAGGAACATTGCTTTGTAACAATTACTAAATTTCTGACTCTTTTGTAATCGAGTTATGTAATTTATATTTATTAAAATAATTATACCTACATAGCCATAAAGTTGCTTGTTGCTAAGAATATATTTAATTTCACAATACCTTATTGAACCACTTTCGTAAATTACTTTTTTGTGGACAACTGAATAATAACCCATAAAATACATTATTTGACTGACAATATATTATTGACGAGTGAAAGAATTATATGACTAATTATTCAATATTTACTCCTCACGAGGCTCTCCGTTATTTAATACGTATCCTATTTACACATTATTTATAGGAGCGTAAACAGGACACGCAAACAGGAATTTAGGATACCATAATCGGTATCGTAGGTTATATTTGAAGGCCGTTTTCAGATTTCAGCTGGTCGTGTTTGTCGTCAAGTTCTCGCCTGCTTTCGCTTTCTTAATTTAACTTTGAGTTGCATCAAATAACTTAACTATAAATAATTTAACTCAACATCGTGAAACTTACTTAATGTAACTGGGCCTTAATGTTTTTCAATTTGCGAACCGAATGCTCGCCCCCAATCAGTTGTAAGGAAAGCAATTTCAAACCTTTCGTTACTTGTATACAGGGTCTGCCAGCACTTAAACGTTACCAGGAGCGATTGTTGGAACCTTGGTCGACCCATGTGGGTGATTTGTATAAAATATTCATCGGATTTGATATATAGATGAGCGCATCACTACCACAGTCGATAAACTAGAACAATGCGTGCTGTTCTGTGTTGTGTTTTGGTTTTTATTTTTCATGGTAAGTTTTTGTATTTCTTTTTAATTTCGAAATGAGACAAAAAAAAAATATCGAGAGGAAATGTCGCAGATACCGACATGTTAGCAAATTTAAAATATATATTTCTAAAACTCCTATATATCATTTATACTGGCATGACAAAGTGACTTCAATGAACCTGATTATTTCTGTACGTCTGTTTGTCACTGAACTCCACCTAAACGGCTGGATTGTTGTATCCTTAAATGGTTACCTGGATGGTGAAGTTTTACCATCTGATCCAGCAGATTGCAAATCGAACATTCCATGTTTTCTAATTAGTGTATTAAATAGTTATATACATAATATATAAACTCGCGCCCTTTGCCCAGAAGGGGTAGGCAAAGGTGATCCCATATCGAGGACTTTCTGATTCGGGGCTGATAAAGATTAGAAAAATCCAATATCCCTTTGCCTGACTCCGGATGTGACTACGAGACCTCAGTATTGTATACATACCGTAGTACAATAATTTATTCATATAATTAAAATATCATTTTCCAGCGTTCGCATTTAACTTTGTGAACATCCCGACACTTGAGGAGTTCCTTAAGGATCCGATAGTGAATGATGACAGGATCGTGGGAGGCCAAGAAGCCGACATCATCAACCATCCGTACCAGGTGTCGTTCATCGTCAACCAGAGCTATTTCTGCGGAGGCTTCATCGTCAGCAAAAACTGGATATTGACAGCAGCCCATTGTGCTCAGGAGTATGTATTTATGAGGATTCTTGATTTTTGACAGCCTCCGTGGCGCAGTCAGCTAAACGCCGTTTGTGAGTTTGTGAGAGACTTCTCTCTCGTTGTTTCTGATACCCACGACACAATACTTGTATCTTGAGTGAGAGTCGAGTCAGAATTATGTGACTTTTGGGTGTGTTTAGTTATTTTATTTTGAATTGCGACTTTCTGAGTTAATGCTATTTGTGATATGGGCGATGATTTCGTTGATTTGTGGATCCTTACTCTAATCAAATACTAGTGATGTGTACAATACAATCAATTACTGTTGGGAAATATTTATTTAAAAGTAGTAGACTAATGCCTAGACCCTTTTGCCACTTAGATATAGCTCGTGCCCTGTATTTGGAAGTATACTGTGACTTTACACCAAAAAGCAATTTTATTGTCAATATAGTCAGAAAAAGGAAGCATAGAATAACGCTTTTTGTCGGTTCCGCATTAGTTAATCTAAAATTTTTCTTCTATTCTAGTGTGGACCCATCAACAGTGGTGCTCAGGGCTGGCAGTTCATGGAGGCAGAACGGTACCCTAATACCTATAGCTGAGGTAATACCGCATCCGGAGTACGACAACCCTGCGTTCGACAAAGACGTAGCAGCTATGAGAACTGAATCACCGATTGAGTTCACGGAGTTCATACAGCCTATAGACATAGCGCCGCAGGGTCGTGCCATGAGAGCGAGAAGCGACTTCGTGGTCAGTGGATGGGGAAGAACTCAGGTAATTGTTTGTCAAGATGAACCCAATAGATCATATCACAGTGCGTGATTGCCTGCAGGCAACGGACCACACACGGCTGCCTACATATTCACGGTGGTCGCGGTTTCAAATCACACGTTGGACTTTTCCGACTCATGTGTGTATTGATAAACAAACACGACGCACTGTAACGGTGAAGGAAAACATCATGAGGAAACCTGCATGCCATAGCGATTTTTAAGAATTTCTATGGAATGTTAAGTCCGCCAACTCGCACTAGGCCAGCGTGGTGGACTGTGGGATAAGCCCTCTCGATCAAACTATCGATCGTAGAGGAATCCAGTGTCCAGCAGGGGGCATTATGGGCTGATACAGTATAGCACAAGATTCAACCTAGTTAAAAGATTCAAACATTTTTAAAGCCTTTCGAAAGTCAGTCATCAATTGCATAAGAATTTGAATGTTATGGTATGATTGAGCTAGTTCTTCTACCGAAGTGTTAATATATCATAGAAAATTTTCTAAAACATTCCACTTAATTCCATTACATGATTTCTTGGAATAATTTCAAGAACTTTCGTTGGAAATCTTTGGCTGGTGTATCTTCGACATCCAGAATCTGATAATTGTGAAGTCGAATTATTTGACAGTAGTCTTCGTGACGAAGTTTGATAGACAAGTAGGCGTGAATTCCACCCCGCACTGCGAGAATAGTTTGCACGATTTACAAGTAATTGTTTCGGGTCTGAGTGTGTAAGGGATCGAAAATCATTCACACATTTTGACAACTGCGATAGACTTGATTGATTTTAATGTAGTATCAGGATCATGTGTGTGACTTGGGTGTATTTATATAATTACAGCAAGGCGCTAGCTCAATTCCAGACAGGCTGATGTCGGTTCAGATCCCGGTGGTGTCGTATGCAGAGTGTGTCGTGTCTTACTTCTCAGTGCTGACGAGGAACATGTGGTGCGGCGGCAACTTCTTTTTCGGCGGTCAGGGGACTTGCCAGGTAAAATATTATATTTGAAACTCCGTGGTGAAGTAGGTGGCGTCTTTGTACTACACCTGGCAGCTGCGTGACCGCTCATCATCAGGCGGGACGGTTGCTCGTCTGTCTCTCTATGGTGAAAGCAATAAAAAAAGGTAAATACGCCAGTTGTCCAGAAGTCGTAGGTTTGATCCTGCATTTAAACAATTAATGTTTATGTGTCTTAGAATATGTTTATGGTCTGCATATTGTAACAAACTCTTTCTTATTTCTAGTCCCCACGATATAAGATTTCTATCCTAATATGGGATAATACTATGGGTACAGCTGTTCCGTGTATTATTTATTTATTTAGTACACAATTTTGTATTATCGGTGCTTCGCTGAGATAATTGCATACCTAAATATCAAACCTATGATAAAATTATTCATTAGAAAATTTCAATTAAAAAAACCTATATACACTTGATTAAATAGCAGCACGAGCCACAAGTTGCCTTATTGTTCTAGTATTAGAATATAGTGAATAGTTTATTCAAATCTTACCATCAAACAACATTTTATTATTACAAAGGATAGCATAGCAAAAAAATCTTAATTACACCTATAGGTAAATAAATTATAATAGTTCTATCTAGATACAAAATTATATCTGCCTAGCTAATTATTTTCTCACTTTTATTCAAAAAAAGCGAGCTTATATCATACAGGGAAATGGCGGGTCTATATTTCTAACCTCAATTTTTTTAGTATAGTACCATATTGAAATTTAAATTATTTTTGATTCCAGGGAGATTCTGGTGGAACTGCCATACAAGACGGCATGGCAGTGGGCATAGTGTCCTTCGGTAGAGGATGCGGCCAGCCTCTGAACCCTAGTGTGTTTGCCGATATCTCAGCACCAACCATCAGGGAGTTCATAGCTAAACACACCGGCTTATGATTCTACAACATAATAATTATTGTACTTCCTGGTAGTGTGTTCAAAATCAGCTACTGGATTAAAATCACCACCTTTTTCAATGCAAGTATGCTTAGGAATTTGACAATATTCACCGGTGGTAGGTACCACCGCTATTCTATTTATCTATTCCGTTCCGGTCTATTTATTCCGCCAAACAGCAGTGTTGCACTGTTGTGTTCCAGTTTGAAGGAAATTGTAGATTTAGTAACTACTGGACATAATAAGACTTAGCATCTTATCTTTCAGGATGGCGAGCATTGCCTTGTAATTAATGATGTTGTTTGGTTTTGCTACTATCCATGAGCGGCCGCATCGCTTACCATCAAGCGAATCGAAAGCTCGTCGTAAGAAGTTTATACATTTTTATTTTGTTTGCTAAAGTATTTACTTGTTGTTTTGATATAAGGGCTTTGTTCCCTTATGTTTAGCTGGTTGTCATTTCTGAATAAATTACCTTTGAACAAAAGTGTGTGGATATATTCAGACTAGCTTATTCTGAGCGTATCACTATCAAGATGTGAATATAATTATGTTACTATTTGTATATGTACATAAAACTGTTATAATGAACCGGACATTGTATACAACATCTGCATCCACTGCGCCCGTACTTACCAGACACCCGAAACGATAATAGAGCGAGAAGAAAGATTGTGTTACTGCGTTTGAGTGACAGAGATAGAAATGTAATGTGGTAGAGCCACGCTGTTGTCAGTCATGACTCAGCGTGAATGGGCATGCTTGTCCGGGGCGTTACCACTGTCTCACAGGAGATCGACGTGTGTGAGGAGTGACAGCTTTGCTGTCTCGTTTCGTTCTGCAAGTGAGATTGCCGGTAGTCCAAAACCTTTTTCCTCTTTCCATCCTTTTCCTTCCCGCTCCTCTCCCGGTTTGATAGTCCAGCAATACATCTGTGATCCAAGCGTTGTGGATGTTAATGGGCGGCGGTGATCACTTACCATCAGGAGACTATATGATAAAATAAATAATAATAAATAAATACACCCAACAGTCACATACATAGTCCTGACCCCACACTAAGATCGAATCTTGTGTCGTGGGTATCAGAAACTACGAGAGACTTTTCGGTCTCACAAACACCCAGACCCGAAACAAATACCTGTGGATCACACAGGTATTTGTTTCGGTGCGGGGATCGAACCCGCGGCCTCTCGTTTCACAGGCGGCGTCTAACCAACTGCGCCACGGAGGCTGTCAATAAAATAAGACAATTAATCATTTTTTTCACGATGTCCGGTATGGTATAATATTTTAATGTGTCATTCTTTATAGTATTTATATCGAGTGAAAACCTTTTGTGTGAATTTAATATTAAATAACTTCGTGTTGTTTAGCCATTGTGGTTATTAAACTTTATTAAAATCCTTATAATAATGATATCTTCGTGAAGGATAAAGGCAATAATATGCGGCTTATATACGAATATATTAAGTTGGTGGTAGAAATTTCGTCGGCATAAATGTCGGTCAGTGAGAGAAAACTATTTCTAGCTGTCTCTTTATTTGGTTTATAGTTAACTTAAAATCAGGTGCATCGTACTTTGTCGTCGACTTAAAAAGGAATCCCTAGGTTTGAAAGTCATTAATTGATATTTAAAAAATGATATTTACCTAATACCACGAATATAAGAACGAAGTTTTCTTATTTTCTGAATTTTGATTAGGTTTTCAGTTTCCAGTATTCAAATACAATTTACTGTAAAAATAATGATATAATTAAGAAACCTTATTATAAAAAACTTTAAGATAATTTATTGAAATGTATTTTATTGTTTGAAAGAAAAATATTCTTTTGTGCTTCTGGCGTTTTATTTAATCCATCCTACGCATAGAAATTGTGAAAAATTAAGATTTAATAATAAATACACGCAACACTCACACACATAGCTCAAGTACCCAACATTAAGATTGTCGTGGGTATCAGAAACTAAGAGAGACTTTTCGGAAACACGTAAAGCCTCATTTACAAGGAGAGAAGTTATGCTATTATCGCATGACATAGATTATATCGTGTTTTGATAAACGTTTATACGATGCAACTTATTTATATCCTTACGAAAATCGTATCTTCGAGAGGAGAAACTCTCTCTGTGTAAACGGGGCTTAAGTGAGTCACGTTTCTAGTTCATTTCGTGTATTCGAATACAGTCAAGTAAAAATATACGATCCCCAATCCCTCAAGACGTATGGGCAATGCCACCAAGATAATCCAAGGAGAAAATAGGAATGCCTCAGTGGCGTAGTTGTATTACAGTACTATTACAAAACATCGTGAGGCAATCTGAATACCATAGCGATTTGAAAGAATTTCTATGGTATGTCAAGTCCGCTAACCCGGACTAGGTCAGCGTGGTGGACTATATGGCCTAGCCCCTCCCAATCGTACTCTCGATTGTAGAGGAGGCTCATGCGCTGCAGTGGGACGTATATGGGCTGATACAGAACAGTACGATTACAAAGCTGAGGTCTCGGGGAAAGTGATATTAGATTTTTCTATTCATTATGAGCCCGGAGTCAGGAGTTTGTGCCCGATATGGCGATAGGCTCGCCCCCATCACATCGTGGGACGGAACATACAAGGCGAAATTGTGTGTCTCCTGGTAGCACCTCTGCCACCCCTTCTGGAAAAGGCGTGAGTTTAAGTATGTACAATCTTAAGGAAAGCAATACTTTCATTCTAATGTTGCTGAAAGCACTGCGTCTTATCGCCAGATACAATTTGTCACGAAACCTTGGTGCGGGTGTGGGTGATTTGAATAAAATATTCATCGGGTGGAATATATAGATCTCTCTAACACAAGTAGATCATTAGTTTCTATAACAATGCGTGCTCTGTGTTGTGTTTTGTTCTTTAACGGTAATTTCTCTTCTACTTTTGAATTTAAATTAATCGTAGAAGCTTTCTTTCTTTTCGGGTGAAAATGATAGCCAAATTATAGTTTATTTATCTAATTTCTATTTTAGGATAAGTATTTCCAAAGCATTGTTTTATATTTGTGGAATTTTGTTCTTACAATCTTTTATATTTTTAATTTAGTATCTTTTGTACATCTGTGTGTCACACGTGCAATATTGTGTATATTAAACAATGTTCGTTGGTTTTTTAATTGCAATACATTTTCTCCGAAGACAAAGTTCTCTGTCTACGATTCGGTGTGTAAATAACTATTCTGTACAACTTTTTTGTATATATTTTATTAATATTAGTACAATATAAAGTATTATACCTACGCGGCTATGAGGACAGCTGTTAACTTTTATATAGGAAGCAAACGAGCATATGGTACTCCTGATGGTGCACCAACTTCCGCAACACCAAAGGGCATGGAGATGCTTTGCCGGTCTTTGAACTAATGGTCTCTTAGATTTACGCGAATGTTACACATTTAAATAAAACTAATTAGTGATAGATTGTAGTTAGCGGATGGTAGAATAATCGTTTCCCCCGGATAGTGACCCCGTACACAGATGTAAAACACGCCGTAGTGTCCCAGTGTGTCCAGTTCCCGAATCAACCTGAGCTCATCCAGTTCTCGAAACCGGCACTCTTACTCTCAATAGCCTGACATAATTTTGTCGACCGGAAAGAGATAGTCGAATTTTTTTACAGCCGTGCCAGCCTCGCACTTAGCTGAATAAATTAATGTTTATCTTTAATAATAAACAATTTCCCAGCGGTCACGTATAATTTTGCGAAGATCCCGAGCTCGGAAGAGTCGCTTCAAGACGCGGTAGTAAATGACACCAGGATCGTGGGAGGCGCAGAGGTCAACATTACCGACCATCCGTACCAGGTGTCGCTGGAAATCACAAAACATCAACAAACATTTCTCTGCGGAGGTTTCATCGTCAGCGAACGTTGGATTTTAACAGCAGCGCATTGCGTCCTCAAGTATGCTTTTTTATTCATTTTTATTATAGCCTTTATTCTTAGTAATAAGTTTAAACAGCCCCCTCTTTCTCCCTTTCTTATATCCATCCCATGTCGGTAAGAGGTTGTCCAGAGCCGTAAGATCGACATTTGTACTTTTAGTATATGTTTCCGTTTTTAATTTTTCTTCGTTTACTTATAAAGAGTATATGAAGAAAGTCACGTATGTACGCACACACACACGCACGCACGCACGCACGCACGCACGCACGCACGCACACACACACACACACACACAATTTTCTACTTTTTATAGGGTTGTTGTTGGTCATGCTATAATCAATGTTTCTTTTATGCATTGTGTCAATTTTTTTTTCTAAATCAAAGAAAATTATCGATTATATTTTATAATACGCTGCTATAATGCAATAAACATTTTGTATTGTTCACAGTGCATAATGTTCTTATAATAAAATTCCATTCTGCTTTACTGGATAACTTTCTACTGAGGAGATGCGGTTTTACATAATCAAGGATAACTTTATTTGCCTTTTGTGAATATACAATAACATATTTGTATGAATAAGTCCTTATTTTTATTCTATATTTTATTTTTATGCTTATTATAATTCTAGCCTGGAGCCGTCGGATGTGGTGGCAAGGGCTGGCAGTACATGGGTGCTTGACGGAAAAATAATTCCATTAGCTGAAATTATAAGCCATCCGGAATACAACAAAT
Source organism: Deilephila porcellus (assembly GCA_905220455.2). Classification (NCBI taxonomy): domain Eukaryota; kingdom Metazoa; phylum Arthropoda; class Insecta; order Lepidoptera; family Sphingidae; genus Deilephila; species Deilephila porcellus. Next base: position 14,194,620 of record LR999977.1, on the reverse strand, counting down.
CTATGCACGACAAGGATGTGGCAGCCATGAAAACTGCTCGTCCCATAGAATTCACGGATAGTATAAAACCTATAGCCATAGCTCCTATAGCTCGGCACATGAGACCTTGGACTTATGTCAAGGTCAGTGGGTGGGGGAGAACAGAGGTAATTATAGTTTTGTATTATCTATTTCTGCCAGAAACTATATAGGCTTAGGGCTTTGCCATAGGTACACAATCACTGCCATCTACTAGTCGATTAGTTGAACGAAACATTTTCCTTAAAGTTTTTGGGCGAGGCTTATGGTCAACAGTGGACTTCCTGTAAATTCCTTTCTCTCTCTTCAGCCATGAAATCCACTACTGAAAAAACTGTACTGCACTATATCAGCCCACATACGTCCCACGGCTGAGCACGGGCCTCCTCTACAATCGCGTGATGATTGAAAGGGGTAAATCCATGAACTTAGGCCTCTCCCATTCCTCCTGTACCAGACGATGATAAATCACTTTAATTTTAGGAAGAAGACGCACCTGATAAGCTGATGTCTGTCGAAATCCCCGTGGTTTGGTATCCAGTGTGCTACCTATCTTACCTCTCAGTGCTGACGTGGAATATGTGGTGTGGAGGCAACTTCGTCATGGGCGGCCAGGGTCCCTGTGAGGTATATTATTTGTTTTACCACTCTTAGCTCTCAATTGAAGGAGTCATCACACCACAAAATATTTAACTGCTTTACAAAGAATTGGCGTATATTTTGAGACAAATTCAGTTGGTTTAATAATAAATCAAACACCCAACAGTAACATACATACTCCTCACTAAGATCCGGTATTTTTGTGTCGTAGACATCAGAAAGGAGAGGTCACTTTTTCGGTCTCGGAAACATTCAGATCAAAAACGAAAATGTGTGGGTCGCATAAGCTTATTATCTCGGCGTGGGGTGAAACTAAAGCTAAAGCCTCTCGTTTCACCGCCGTCGTCTGACCCATTGCGCCACGCAGGCTGTCAATAAAAATATGTTTGTTTCCAGGGTGATTCGGGAGGAACGGCAATTCAAGACGACATGGCAGTTGGTATAGTGTCGTTCGGACGTGAATGCGGCCAGAGGATGTCACCAGCGGTCTTCACTGACATCTCTGCAATATCCATAAGACATTTCATAGCCAATTATACTGGATTGTGAATTGATACCTATTGTATAAATGTGGGTACTGCTTGCGATGTTTTTGACGAACGTATTCCACGTTAAGATGTTTCATTTTGGGCTGTGCGCACCTGGTACGGAAAGTCTGGAAAAAATATGATTTTAGGAACGCAATGGAATAGTACCGTTGATTTGTTATTGTGTTGTTTGTTACCGTGTTTATGGCTACGGCAGCTATGGTACCATAACAGCATTTCCTTTTGAATCCGCGCGAACGCATCGTTTCTTATTAATATTTAATTTATAGAAAATATATTTTCTATTTTTTAAATCTCTCACATTATAATGGCCGCCACAAACGTAACGATATAACTGTGCAAGTCTGAGTTTGCACCAGTATACTGGAACGTGTGTGCGCAAATAACTGCGCAAACTTCGTTGAATTTGTTTATTCGAGACTGGTGCAAACTCGCTTTTGCGCAAACGCACCGTTTAGGTTTTAGCGTAAAATTTGTTTCCCAAGAATCTCCTTTTGGACAATAGTATTTTTAATTCGTAGCCACGAACAGAACTAGTTAAAACGATAATTTTGACCTTAACTTTAAGGTCTTGTACTTAGCAGTCGCTTAGATAAAAGATTTGTCATATTTGAAATTAAATGAATTTCATTTAACAGTTATAGTCACCGCTATCTTGTCTGTCTTTATATAAAAGATATGTTTAAGAGACAGCCTCCGTGGCGCAGTTGGTTAGACGCCGGCTGTGAAACGAGAGGCCGCGGGTTCGATCCCCGCATCGAGACAAATGTTTGTGAGGCCCATAGATATTTGTCTCGAGTGGTGCTTGTGAGACCGAAAAGTATCTCGTAGTTTCTGATACCCACGACACAAGACTTGATTGATCTTAATGAGGGGTCAGGACTATGTATGTGACAGTTGGGTGTATTTATTATTATTATTTTTTCGACCTAACTATACATACAAACCCGACATAATGAACTCATAAAATTGTAGCATTTACTTTATTGAATACTGGCTTATTTGTATCTACCCCGTCGATACTTTTTAGTGATTTTTTCGTATAAAAATGAGCGTATACTTAAATTGAATCCACTCAAGAAAACGACCGCTTCATGGTGATCGTAACATATTATTCACCGGCGGAAACAGACCCCATGATATAGTAATCATGTTATTAATTACGATCCAACACAGGATGCTCTGGACATCATCAAACGCGCTGTCATGATGACGTAGTGTCATTGCCATCGTGTGTGATTACATATGATTGTATATTACATAATTATGTGATAGCTAAGTGACACAAGTTTTTTTTAAATTGGTAGATTGGTAGAGTAAGCCAACCCGCACTAGGTAGGTCTCGTATGTGAAAGGCCGCCTGGGTGGGTACCACCGCAATGTCTATTTCTTCCGCCTAACAGCAGAGTAAAGGCATTGTTAAGTTCCGGTTTGAAGGACGTTGTAGCCAGAGTAACTACTGCACATATTGAGACTTAACATCTCATGTCTCAGGATGGCGAGCGCAGCGGAATGCCAAGCATTGCTTTGTAATTCATGGTGTCGTTTGGTTTTCTACTGTCCATGAGCGGTGGTATCGCTTACAATCGGACTGATGGCATGCTCGTCTCGCCCTTCATAGCAATAAAAAAAAACTCCACTTCTACAAAATACTAATACTTGCTTCGTGTTACAAACTACTTTCATACTTTTTTGAGAGAAACGTTATCGCAAAAATAATAGCATGGAATATCATACTTTCGTTCATAGCTGTGCTTTAATATTGTAATTATTCAAATGCCCAAATATTGTAATAAAACTCAATCATTTAGTTTTAACCAACCCACGTGCAAATATTCGTCAAAGTTTGGCAAACGAATGGTTGCGGCGAAATGTGGGTGTCCTGCCTACCCCTTCTGTGAGAGAGGCGTGAGTTTATGTCTATATGTAAGATGATATTTTTGAATGATAAACAAACATCAAATTCTAAAAAGATACGATAAAAGGTAATTAAAATAAGATTGAATTCGGAACAAAAGTTTTGTACTTATCTTATCGTTTTCTGTCATTCGTCGTAAGTGAATGTTAGCGCATTATTGCTTGCGAATAAGGCATAGTTTAGGTTGACATTATTAAACCTCTACATCGTGTTTTTGATTTGATAGTTAAGTCAGTCGGTGCCTTATTTCAGTTTGAAAAAAATAAATACCTATCACACAAACATTTGTCTCGGTGCGGGGATCGAACTCCTTACCCCTCGTTTCACAGCTGTCGTTTTACCAATAGCGCCATGCAGGTAAAAAAACAGCAATGAAATGAATAGGAGTTGAAAAAATATTTTTGCCGTATTTCGTCGATAGTAAAGCAGAATATGAAATTTTGGGCTAAACGGATTTTTTCCGGTGTAAAATTTAACTCAAAGTGTATAAATGTTTATTTAAAACGGAAATAACAGTATTCACAAACGTTTGCTGGCTTTATATGAAATATAAAAACTCATATTTTTAAATATCAGTAAAAACGACTGACGGAAAATATAAGTGCCGAATGCATTATTAATTCAAATCCGGAAACGAATAAGTATTTTAAATAATTATTTCAAATGAATTCTATTTCAAACAAATGGATATGTCAAATTTTAATTAAATTTTAATTCATTTCAAATATGTATCGTTGGTTGTTTCCTCTTTGATATAAAATTACATAATACCAATTTGTTTTATACAAAAAAATAAAATTGTACTTAATGGAAGCGCGTAAGCATGTCATTAACAGGTAATTATTGTGTCGACAAACGACATATTACCAGTTAATACCATTAGATGATATTCTATGTAGACAGCAAGTTGCAACTAGATGCAGTGTAGTAGTGACACTGACACCCCTTTCAGCCTCCCCCGTAGTACCGAAAGGGGAGCTTAATAGTTTTTCCTTTTGGCAAAAAAAGTGTAGTATTTTCCGTCATTAAAAACTTATTTCGCGGCTCTTGTCTTCATCAACAATCAGTTGGGTGGCACTTAGAGGGCCTTAAAAGGACTATAAATTAGCAACTAATAAGTTTGAAATTAGTTACGTGAAACAGTCTAGTAAGTTCGAGGGCAAATAACTTTATAGGGGGATAAGTTTGTAGCCGCCATCTAAGTTTCTTCTTAACAATATTTTAATTTATGTATGGCGTACGGTAAAAAAATATTAATAAATAAAGGATTAGGTAAAAACACAATAAAGAAAATACTTCCTTGTTGCTGAAGAAGTTTCTAATGCAAATTTTTCAACACAGATGCAAGTGTTGGCTTTTTTATAATTATACGTAAGGCGTAAAAAACATACGTATTCTATTCTATTGCCATATAAAATAGCATCTCATTTTTATCAACAAAAATAATTCTTATGTTTGAGCCTTTTGATTGGTATCATAAAATGATGGGTCTTTTTTCTACCACATGGTGGGTTCGGTTTTGTATTGAACACAAAGAATAAAATTAAAATATGAAGCTTTTTATACACGGCAAACGAGCGAATAGCTTCCCTGATGGTAAGTGATCACAGCCACCCAGGAAAATCCACAACGCTGGGATTATACATGTGTTACCGGCTTATCAAATCGGGAGGGGAGCGGGAAGGAAAAAGATAGGAAGAGGAAAAGGTATTTGAGCATCCGGCAATCTTACTCACCGAACGCAACGCGACAGCAAAGTTGTTGCTTCACGTCGATCTTCTGTGAGACAGTGGTACCGCCCCGGACGAGCCTGCCCATTCATGCTGAGTCATAACTGACAACAGCGTGACTCCACCACTTTAGTTGAAATTGCAGAGCCGATGCTGAATTCAACTAAAGACGTACTAACCACATTCTTAATTGCACATTCGCCGTTAAAAATAGTCGATTATAATAGTCTATAAAAAATGTACAAACCGGAGGCAGCAGATTCATTTATTATACAATCACCGACTGTTCCACAACTCTCAGAATTCCAAAACTCGTCGCCTGTTTTGTAAAACTGTTCCAGTTGGCGCGGATGAGCTTGTTTATTATTTTTTTTGTTTGTTCACTAAAATAATATTATTTTCCACATTTTTACAGTTTATGTAGTATTATTATTTTTATACAAGTTAACAGAATTTGGTAATAATCTTCTAATTAAAATATCCCGAGACAACATACACATATATATATTTATATATCCGATTTACAATGCAAACAACACACAACAAGCTGAAATTAAATATTATACCACATCTTAGTAGCTCAAGACAGCTTTTAGTGCGTCAGTGAGAAATAAGTTTCATGTGTTCAAGATTTCTTATCAGAGGGATGTTTTGTTAAAAATTTAAAAACATATCTTTGGAGTCAATCAAAGCTAAAACACAGTAGTTTTCTCGACCTGTGTGTGAATATCTCACACACAGAAGATAACGTCTTACATACATGTTGTAGTAGACAAACGAGGCCTCATTTCTATTCATTCCACGAAATAATTCGACTATGATGTTATTTAAACTAACACACGTTTAGCGTATCTACGTCTCTACACTGACGTCAAAATACGTATAATATATTCTTATCCCATACATAATTACACGAATGAAAGCACCTATTACTTTATTACTTCCTGGTGGAACTCAAGATCCGCCTTCTGAAACCCATTTCCGTAAAGACAACATAGCATGAAACTTCCTTTTTACATAAAAAGTTAAGGTGTTTGAATAGGACGGTCCAAAATTCCGGGATGACAATAATAAGTTACAGTTTCCGGAATTTTGTTTCTTTATATTTATTTATGTATGTAAATATAAATAAAGCCCTTGTATTGGTGTACAAAAACAAAAGACTGTTGTTTTTGCTGAGGGAATTTATTGAGTGCCAAAGTCAACGTTCTATAGTAGCAATTATAATTGACGATGGAAAGGATTTTATGGACCGCTACTTGAATAAATATTGTTCTGTTTTGGTTTGAGTCGTGGCGCGTATGAACTGTGAAACTTGAGACGAGGTGTGCGTTTTTCCTTTGAAAATCTAGTTTAGGATTGGTGTCCGAAATGGCGGTAAGTCTTCTTATATCTGGCATAAAAATAAGCTCTAGAGTTGTCTGTAGTATTAGTCAAACGCTTGGCTGCTCCGTTGGGAATATTACAGATGTATGATAATTTACAATTTAAAAAAAAGAGCATATTTTGTAAAGTGGTATGCTGTGTTCACTTTTGACCCGGTAGGCTAGCTTCATAGTTTAGCACATCTATCTCACCAACATAACCTGATTTCCTACACTTCTTTCGCAATTTCTCTACCCTGCTGTAGGATATATTATAGAAGACACTTTAGACGGAAATTCAGTCTCAATAAAAAACGTAGAAGAGGGTTATTCATTTGCAACGTAGGCGAAGGCCGTAAAAATCACAAGAGGATGTTGGCATTTATTGTTTTCTAAACGGCCCACATATGTACCTAGCGGTCATTACCCTCGAGTCAATGTTATGCCTTTCTTTAACATGCCTTTTAATATATTTCTGATATAACGTGACATTAAGAATGTCTTTATTACTAGGTATATTGTATATTGATAATGAAGGATTTTCAGAACACTTTTTTAAAGGTGGACTCTACGCATCATCTATCTTAAAAAAATATAAAGCAATTTAGAAATAAGGGAGTCAGGGACCTTTGAAAATTGAAGGAGAAAAAAATTTAACAGAAAAAAAGAGTGAAAAATGACGTCAGCGCCACTAAGGTGTGGGTGTGTGAGAGAGATAGTGAGATTATCTCATGAGCTCACCGTTTTCCAAATAGTAGCATTTATTATATTAATATATGACCCATTGTCCCAATTTTCAAATGATGGATTGACGGAAACATTTATGTTTTGAAGGGAATTAACACTTTTGAATAAAATAATTAAGGTTTTAAATATCGAAAGTAAGTTTATGAGGTAATTGAATTATCTTTTGATGGGTCTACCAACGTAGGTGCATTATTATCATCTTTATAATAATTTTGTTTAAGTAATAATACAATAACTTATTAGTGGTTTCTTAGATTCACGCGAATGTTACATATTGAATCAAAATATTTTTACGGATTTTATTGCGAATTTGGTAAAATTTTTACATTTTTCAACTTTCCATTGTTTCGATTACTTTACAACTTTCGTGGACAAGGCGCGGACTATTTAATATCGTATAAAACTTAATCCCCTTGTAATTTGTAGGCGACCTATTGTATTGCATCAGCCTATATACGTCCCACTGCAGGGCACGGAGGGCCTACTCTACATCGAGAGTATGATTGAGAGAGGTTAGGCCATATTATAGGCGACCTATTCCCAACAATTATCTATAGCTAAAAACCAGCCCAGCAATTAACTATATAAATACCATAGTATTTGTGAGACCGAAAAGTCTCTCGTAGTTTCTGATACCTACGACACAAGACTCGATCTTAGTGTGGGGTCAGGACTATGTATGTGACTGTTGGGTGTATTTATTTATTATTATTTATTATTTATATAGTTAGAAATATAGGTATCCATAACAGTTCACATCAGTAAATCTACATTGCTACCTTCGTGTCTTCAATTTGAGTACTTAGGATACAAACCAAATCTCAACACTTTTACGCCAGATCGTTAGTAAACACGCAAACGGAAATGGCCGATTCAACCGAAACAAGCCGAGATGACTCGACAAACGGCTTATCAGGTAGTAATCTCATCTATTCTGACGGTATTTGCGCACATCAACTTGCTACTTCGTAAGCTCCTGTTTGTTTCCTGAAGGTTTGATCTATCAAACCTGCCAGAGATGCCGCTAGTGCCAGTGTTTGAATATAATTATATCCGTCGCAGGATGGGGTAGGGGGCGAGCCTATCGCCTTGCCAGATACGTTGACTAATTCATCAAGTTGGTATGGTTTTTACAACTGACGATTCAATTTCGAGGTAATATTTTTTTCCTTTAAAAGCCCTTCAAATCATATAAATTGTTTCACAAATAACTTCTCCGTGAACATAAATACCAATGCTACTAGCAAAGCTTGTATTGTATCGCAAACCACATGACAAAATAATCTCATTTTACTCCAACGCACTTTTCAAACGTCAAACGTTGCCGCGAGATGACGCTACTGCATTTCTACATCGCGGTGACAAGATTCTCCGGCGTAGCATATACGTATATAAGGGCAGGCGGGCACACACAGCAAGACCTAACTTCATAGATTAATTTCTATAGTAAGCTCTTTCCGAGACTCGCTCTAAGTGAATAACTCTAAGCCACGATGATGAGTGGTGGCGCGACGCCGGGTCGTGGGGCTGGCTATGGGTGGGCTGTTTGTAATGCCTATCAGCCATCGATGATCGTTCGCTCCGCTCTAGGGGGTGAGGGCGTTGTCGCCGTCTGAGTGGTTTTATAATACATTTTAAAACTGGAAAATTTATTCCATGAATTGGACCAAGTGTCGTAGTTTTCAATTTAGTCGCTTAACGGTACCAGCCGCTCAATAATGTCCGACCTAGTTTACAGGAGTTGCAGAGTGGCGGGGGTGAGGGCGAGACAATCTCTATAAAGTGTAGAGTCTTTGAGACAGAGCATCAACCGACGTCAGATGAACGTACCTCGATATTCTATACGATTTTGCCGATCTATGAGTTTTAAACCCGCCGGCAAATTTTTTCAACAACGAGAGATTTCTAAATTTGTACTCAATCAGAAAGGCACTGAGCTATACTTGCAATGTAGGTAGTTATTTTCCCGTCTGATTATATAAAAACTTATATTTTTTATTCAGTCGGTGCGCCCACTTTTGTCCAGGGGCAAAAGATATGGGCTGCGATCTGTAAGGTCCTCAGAGCTTAAATTTTATAATGAAATGTTAGCCAGTACTTCACAATTTCTAATCCATATTTTGTGCTTCAAGACAGAAGAGGCGACGAAAATCAAGATTTTACGGTGCATTTAGTCTAATACTAACCAAATAAAGGACTATCAAGAAAGATTCTGGGTTTACAAATAACATTAGGATTTGTACTGGTGCTAGAACAACGTTATTAGCTTTTAAATACCTAAGTCATCTCTTGGGAACAAAATCCTTATAGAGCTTAGCGATGCCCGACGTTGTAATCTGTTTTCTTAGGAACGTAACAGTCTCAAAGGAAAACGACACTAGTTGGTAAACGCAGGCAACTAGTATTGAGTAGCTGGGATTTAAGTTTGTATGCTTTTTTAATAAATTATAACGTATAACCATGATTATCCTGGGGCTAGTAATGATTATTATTAATCATCATTGTCTAAATAAAAATAAAATAAATTTTGAAACACATGTACCCCCATTGATATTATGCTGGACCACTGGCACTGCGAAGGTCTATGGGCAGCGCGGTAGCCGCTTTCCATCAGGCGGGCCGCCAGCTCGTCTGCCTATAACGGCTATAAAAAAAAAGATATATATACTACACATGATCCTACTCCTTCTATGAAATAGAATAGAAGTAGAGGATTAAAATTCTTTTACACCTCTCTATGATTCGTGGCATCACAAATTAAATTTAATGACATCTAATATACCTACCTAATTCCTATACCTATGTATTGTAATTGATTTTAATAGTAGGTACGGCATAAAATTTGCCGTAATTACTTGCCCCGCGGTAACTCCTTTGCTGAGACTTAAGAGCTAGTGCTAAGCAGTAAGAAAATAGAGCTAAGTACATAATATCGCTGTCAGTGTTTTGGTGGTGTGTTGGATTACGGATCAGTTTCTGTAAATGAATAAAGCAAAATGAAATAACTGCCTCGGTGGCGTTGTACTACGGTTTGATTACAAAGCTGAGGTCTCAGGTTCGAATCAGGTCGGGCAAAGTGATATTGGATTTTTCAATTTATTATCAGCCCGAAGTCAGGAATTTGTGCCCGTTATGGTGATATGCTCGCCACCTATCACAGGTCGGAACATACAAGGGGAAATGTGGGTGTCGTGGTAGCACCTCTGCCTACCCCTTCTGAAAAAGGTGTGAATTTAGGTAAGTGAAATAAATTAAAGAGGAGAGCGGGGTAAATGGCTGCTGTTCTTTCAATTCTTGACACAGTGAAACTTGAACAGAACTTCTGAATTCGTAATTGCACCCATTAAACATTATTTATTCAAGAATTCCGTTGTTTATTTACTGAACCGTTCACAATTGTTCCAGTTCTGAGAAACCTGATAACTAACAATTAACTTAGCGTAAACTGTTTGATAAGGGAATTAATTCATAGAAATCGTTAAACACGACACGAGCAAAAACGTTCTTGATATTTTGCCTTGTAACTTGAATTGTTATAACATTATAAATGTCAGAATAAAATAGTCGTAGTTTACGGTTTCAAAGAGTAAAATGTGGTGGTGGGTGGTAGGTCTCTCATATGTGGCCGCCGGGGTAGTTACCACCGCAATGTCTATTTCTCCCGCCAAACAGCAGTGTAACTGCATTGTTGCGTTCTGGTTTGAAGGACATTGCAGCCAGAGTAACTACTGGACATAATGAGACTTAACATCTTATGTCTCAGAATGGCGACCGGAGTGTAATACCAAACATTGCTTTGTATTTCATGGTATTGTTTGGTTTGCTACTGTTCATGAGCGGTCGTATCGCTTACCATCAGGCGAATGGCAAGCTCGTCTCCCCATTCATTGAAATAAAAAATGGACAAATTTAATATAATTTTCATTATTTTCCTTTTTTATAGAACGGGCAATTCTGACAATTAAACTTGGTGGCTCTACATCTTGAATTTAAACCCGCATCATACAGGGTATATCAAGACTGCGACCAAAAACGATGCCAGGTGGTAGTATTAGTGACTTCAGACACAAAGAAATTAAAATTTCCGCAAAAAAATCGTAATTTTTTTTACTTATCGTTGTATTTAGGCGATAAATAAATAGTTTACCTAAAATAATGATTTATTACCTTTTTATCTTTGAATAGGCAATGGTACGCAAGGTTGTAAATTACTTTTTTCGCAAAAAATATTTAGCACCCAAAAAAGTTGATTTTTAAACAATTACAAGTAATAGTCTGTCGCTTTTTTCGCGAAATTTTAAGTTGCATTGTGTTTGTAACCACTAAAACTACCATCTTCGTTTTCGGTTGCAGTCTTAATATACCCTGTTTATCTGCAGTTGATATTACAAATAAGCATTTGCCAAACAAGTTACGTACCCATAATGAAACATTTTACCTTATTTATTATAATCCCACTTAATTTTTATATGAAATATAAGGCCCTGTTTGTAATAATAATGTTCTTTGTACTATCCTTAATGGGCAGTTTTTAAAAAGATCATTTATAATGCTTAGTAAGGCCTTATGAAAAACTGTCCCTCAAGCGGGTATTCAAGGCTTGACAGATACCCGTAGCTACGCTGAAAACTGGCTTTAGATGATTCTTTTAAAGTATTGAAATATGACGCTTTTAATCTTTCTTAATGTTTTTGGTCATCATGTTTTCAGTATAAATTGTCTTATGGTAATCATAGGTGTAGTCTTGTTTGAAAAATATTTTTGATATGTAAAAAATACCCTTCCTGGCGCAGTCTGTTAAACGGCCAACAAATATTTGTCTTATATTTTCAAATACATATGAAACATTTTATATTAATTTAATTCTAATTCTGAGAAGTGTTAATACCCAATGTTCAATTAAATAATTCTGTTAAATCGTTTTAGTTTGTCGAAAATGGCCTTGGGATAACTCGTGTACAAAATTCCATAGATCGACGTTACCTTAAAATAAATCAAGAAACAACTGTAGACTTATTTGTCATACGGATTGACTTATGCGTAATTAAGGTTTTCCTTTAAATCTTTTATTCCCTATTATTAGTAAAACCTTTAAATAAGCATTATTAACACGGGCGCTTTACATTTGGTTAAAATAAATTAGCCTTTATTCACTCGTTTAATCCCGTTTGTGTAGCTAAGCATGCCCTTCTGGGTCTTCATGATAACACATTATTTCAGTCGCTTAAATAATCTTTTTCGTTTATTGCGGCCATTTTATATTCTTTGAGCATTTATTTTGTGTTTTCCCGTGTTGGTGTAGAAGACATGTAAGCCAGTATTGTTTTAATATTAATGATTAGGCCTGAGCTGGAACCCTTATCTGATCGCTTAGTCTTAGCTTATACTAGATTTCTAACATCTTATTACCAGTGGATCGATTTGGCCAAGATACGTTGTAACATAGAATACCTGAAGCTTTACACCTGTGTTTGAGATTCCTGGAGAACTTATAGTTAGTGGATAGTTGCCTCTATCTGGAGAGCGACCAGCGTTAACAATGATGAACAGCATAATGCCTTGAGGCTATATAGGCTAAAACAACGAATCGAATGATCATGATTCGTCAACTAGAATTCTAGTCCGTTGGACAGCTTCCGTGGCGTGGTCAGTTGAGAGTCGGTTGTGAAAAGAAAGACTATCACCTCACGTCAGTATGTTGTGATTCGAGTTCAGCCGTCAAAATGGGTTAATTATTTATTTTCGTCATCCCATCTTTCACGGACAGGCAACTCCGCAATGAAGGATTGAAAACTAATTGTTATGACTAAATAACATTTAAAAATCATAAACATAAGATTAAATTTGATTTAGACAGCAATGTACCTCATTTGCACCTGATTTTGAATTATTCGGAACAAAAGCTTCCTACTTTACTTTTTGCGGAATAATTTCATATCCATGCTACGAGTATAACAAAGGTGTTTCTGTTTGTAACCTTTTCTCGTCTAAACTGTTAAAGTGATCGTAATTATATTTTACAAATAATCTTGTAAGTACATAAATAAGGACTTAGGCTACATTTCACTGATAAATTCTATTCCTAAGAGAAGAAATAATGATGCACTGTTTGTGTCCAAATAAGACGTTTCGATTCAAAGTTGTTTGAATTAGTCTGCCGAATACAGCGTATTTCCCTAACGCAATTGTGAAACGTACTTTTGGGTTTTCAAATACATTCCCTAGAAGATTTCTTATAGCAAATAATGTATCATTTAACAGGTTTTTTTACAATTCTATGATACAGTGACTACAATGCACTTGTTAGAAAATATACTTCCGTCGAAACAGTAAATGGCATCTACACTATCTTTTAACACTTCATACTATTATGTCTGTCTACAATAAAATACACCTTACGGTCACATACATAGTCCTGACCCCACATTAAGATCCACTAAGTCTTGTGTCATGGGAATTAAACACTACGAGAGACTTTTATGGTATGGTTGATGCTCCCGACCTGAATAGTGAACTGTGTAGACTGTTTGTGCCTAATAATTACTGCCGCGGCCGGAAGCACAGATTGTTCGCAGTCCCTACTTGTCGTACCGTGGCGCGTGCCAGGTCCCCAATACCGCGAACTCTCACCACACTCAATGCTTTCCTGGACAGCGCACCACACTTCGATATATTTACAGATGAATGGAAGGTGATCTTGTCGGAATGTTTGTGTTTCTGTGAGTTGAATGCGTGATGTATATATACTTGTTTATTTCTGATTGTAAGTTTTGATTATTATTTTGTAATAATATGTTACTGATATTTTTTTTGCGTTATATTTTGTATGTTAGTTATAAGTCAAATATTTTATTTTTGTTCTTTATTGTAATATTTATACAGATTTAATAAGTTGTTAATTAGTGTAATTGGTATAACCGTGCTAATAAATAAACAATAAATAAATAAATAAATTTCGGTTTCACAAACACCCAGACCTGAAACAAATACTTGTGGTACACACAAACATTTGTCTCGGTGCGGGGATCGAACTCGCGGACTCCCATTTCACAGCCGGCGTCTAATCAACTGCGTCATGGAGGCTGTCATACTGTCATAAATCTACAAATTTTGTAGATTTTCTACTATATTTATATTTTATTTTATTATGTACCTAACAGAATGAAAAAAAAAACAGCATCTGAGCGAAACCAGGCCAGACCGCTAGTCTGATATAATATAAACATGTAGCGATATTACGATGTAATAATATTCCGCAGGTGGAGGAATAAATTGAATGATTATTGGAAAACCTTGTCCCGTGAAATATGAGCGAAGTTGGATACGTGAGTGTAAAAATAGACTTTTCACATTTTAACACCAAATACGTTTAGCCTTACAGCCGCACGAAATACGTGTCGAAGGTTCCGTATCATAAAAGTAATAATGTTGTCATTTTTACTAAGTGGCGTAGTTGTATTACGGTACGATTATAAAGCTGAGGTCTCGGGTTCGAAACACGGGTTGGGCAAAGTGATCTGGAGCCCAGGGTCAGGAATTTTAGCCAGATGTGGCGATATTGCCTGCTATCACATCATGGGTAAAAAATTAAAAAATTGCATAAAAATGTCGCGAATTTTTTTGTTGTATTGCGTCTGTAACCACTAAAAATGCTATCTGGCTTCGTTTTCGCAATCTTGGTATACCAAGTATATAAAGCATAAATAAAATAAATAAAAATTCTACAATATGATTTAAATGTTATACTACGCCTATTTAAGTGGAGGGTCAGGCCAGAATGATAGCTAATTACACAAAGTCAAAAGAAAAGTCATAATCCAAAACGCATTTTTTATTTATTAACGTCCATGAACATTAAACACTTTAACGACAATATTACAAATTGATTGGAAATGTACGGTTTGGTTTCAGCTATAGATTTAATTGAGCATTCACAGAAGGTAGTGTTGACTATAAAAGATAGATGGCGCTACAAGTTATTGAATCAAGTCTCACGAAAACTTTTGAGATGAAAATAGACACTATACACGAGGAAATTCTTACGTTATTCTGAGCTTTATTATTGTATAATGGTTTCTTAGATTTACGCGAATGTTACACATTGAAATAAAACTATTTTTACGGATTTTATCGCGATTTATTATTGTATATAAATTAAAGCATGAATGAATCTTACCATGTAAATCCATAAATATCTAAGCTTTGTTTTTTTAAATTGAAAAATAATTAACTTGAAATGCTTTTTTAATATTTTCTATTTCAATATTTTTCTTAATTAGATAAATATAATATTGTGCATGAAATGTATTCCTACTTATTTGATATCATTAAAAAATATTTTTCAAAATAAGCCAGTCTCCATTCGTTACAATTAATATATTTATGACTTTCTTGATATGAAAATTTCAATTTTATTTAATTCTCGTTGTGATATCGAAGTTCTTTTTCAGCCCAAAAAGTATTTTCCGAATAATTAGTTACATTGCATGCTATTTAAAAGTACATCGTTTTTTTATATAAATTAACACTGTGAATTTTCCAATAATAATATATAATGATAAAAAATATACTGAATAATTTTCACATTTAGCAAGCATTATTTTTACTTTTTTATTATGACTCATAAAATTCATATGAGCATTTAATAGGAGTAAATTATCCATTTTAGATTAAATAAAATATAAAATTCATTATACATTAAGCATTATAGAATAAATTTCTAATTGTGTTCAATTGTCTGATTTTTCATAATAAAGTACAAATAGACAACAATGGTGATTACTACACACAATTTCGACGGGGATTTAATATCACAAATATTCCTTAACAAATATTGTAGCAATTTTACGAATATACGCATTCGTATGTGCGAAATGCGAATCTCTCTTCAACTACAATAAGTACTACAGTACCCGCATTTATAAAAATGCCTCACATTTGTAAAACTCCTCTTAGTTTATAAATCTTATTTAGATATATACAATAACACATATATTTACTATTTACATTAGGTATATAATTTTATTTACACTGTCACGTTTATACATCAGTATTGTACCTTACCGAAATTACCGGCTGTATTTGCCATATAATTTTACCGGCTACAAGCATCGTTCCAGGAAAGTGTACATTTTCAGGAAATCATGCCATTCGGGGCAAACACCGTTTTTGTATAAAAATCCTTGTGGAGCACTCAACGTCGTAATAAATAATTGAAATTCTGGGTTTTAATACATACACAAATACATAATCGTCACGCCTGTATCCCATAGAGGTAGGCAGAGACTATTGATCCCCCCTTTGCTCGATCCTGACATATAACTTTCACTTCATCAACTTTCATCAAACTCTTCATGCATTCTCGTCGGTTCAGGGTACTTTTGACCTGACCTTGTTGAGGGTTTCACCGATTTGGATGGTGCAGGTACGGTGCTGTCGACCCCTACCGACTCTCCCATCCATCCCATCATTTTTAGCAATTTTTAGTGTATTAAGCATTTATTAAACTATCAATAGCTAAATAATCCGATGACTAGAGTCTAGACTAATGACCCTTAATAAAATAAATCCCTGGTTTAACAAAAAAGCATTCGTCACTTAGCGAGAGCTAAATAAGGTTAAAGAAAAAGTCAATCAACGGCTGATGGAAACACATTCGCTGTTCTTTGTGCTGCGATTAAGAGTCTACGGCTCATTAATTATTTTAATTAAATAATTACACATTGGACGGGACTGCGTTTAAAAGGTCAATAATGACTTTTATTTGCCACTTTTTTGTACATAATATAAGAAGAACGTTGCTAAAACAATAAATTATACTGATATAAAACAAATAACCTACATGAGAATCTTTTCACAATATATTTGTCGCCGCAAAAACAATAAATATTGATTTTATTACTCATTTTAACTATAATTATTTTCTATACACAATTATACATCACCTACAGTTTTATGTTTACAATGTTAACTCTTATTTAAAGTAATTTAAGTTTTAAAAAGTAGATCTACAGATGGCGCACATTGTAATCATGGTGGAGCTACTTCCTTTCTATCCCTTTTTGATTATAAAATGATTTATCAGCGTAAAAAAATAATAAACATTAATTTTAACCATATTAGATTTTCCATCAATTATTTAAAGCCTACATTTGTAATACTTAGTTGTTATTTCCTTTTATTTAAGTTTCACATTACAACCGTACAGATGTCGCGCATCGTAAATATGTTGGAGCGATATCCTCTCGATGTTAAAAGGTTTTTAGGCTACAAAATAATTATCAATATTCATAAATAATAATGGAAACTTTCTTTCGCGTAATTTAAGATTTTATTATAAGATGTTACATTAGAATAGCTATTCTAAAGTGTTTAGTTTCCTTTGTTTATATTGAACCAATCGGAGCGCTGGATTGGTCGACCAATCAGCGCGATCATAGAATTTTCTTGTAGAAGGCTCCTGATGAGTTGAGCATTCAGTAATTCGCCTTCGAATGGAAAAGTTCTGTGAAAACTACTAAGTGTCTAAAATTAGTCTTTAAAAAAGTGTTTAAAATCAGTGTTTAAAATAAGTGTTTAAAATACAAGTGTTACAAGAAATTACTTGTGTTTAAATTATTAATTTATTAAACAAAGGGTGAGAAATTAAAGTAAACGATGGACCTAACAAATAACCGCGATGTCACCCTCTCGCCAATAGAGTGCGCTGCTGCTGCAGTCCCAAATAATACTGAGGAATCATCTGCTTCGTTATCAGAAGTGGGATCGCACACGCGATCCCATCCAGCCGAAACCGGACATCCAGAACGACGACATCATGAAGCCTACTCTGCTCCGGAAGCTATGCCCAAAGAATTCTTCATGGAGATGATTAAAATGATGCAATCCATGAGTCAACGCCTTGCGACCCAGTCTCAAGAAAGAACTAAGATAACCGATATTTTTCTGCCGTCATACGACCCTGATGGTAACGTAGGGGTACGTGAATGGTGTGACCACATATCAACTGCAGTAACACTTTATCAGCTAAGTGACTACGATGTGAGGATGAAGGTGTCTAGTCTTCTGAAGGGGAGAGCAAAGATCTGGGCAGACGAATGGCTTGTTACTACGTCCACGTGGGACGAATTACGACAAATTATTCTAACAACTTTTGAACCTGAACATCGTTACTCAAGAGATGTGCTCATGTTTCGCGAACACATTTATGACCCATCAAAGGATCTATCTGAATTTTTATCAAAAGCGTGGATGTTATGGAAGCGAGTTACAAAAGATAAACTGGACAACGTAGACGCAGTGGAAGCCGTTATCGGGAGCATTAGTGATCAACGACTCCGCATTGAATTAACGAATGCAAGAGCTACGTCAGTCCCAGAGCTTATATCAGTAGCATCTTCTATTCGTCCTAAACGGGTAAGTCCTTCAACAGCTTACAATAGTATTCAGCCACCAAATAAAAGAGCTCGTTTAGAAAATAAGCAAATTCCTTTCTGTACTTATTGTAGAAAAACTGGTCATAGTATTGATATCTGTCGTAATAAACTACGTGAAAACTTTAATAATAGAGATCCTAATACAAGTGATAAATTTCGTGCAAACTTGCCTACTGACTCTGTGTGTAGCTTCTGTTCCAAGCCCGGTCACACATTCCAAATATGCTATAAACGTCTAAAAAATATAGCGCCTAACGCTCCTCCTAACAACCAAGCATCTAAACAAGTGAATAACATTGCAAACTCTACTATAACTTGTATGTATATTCAAATAGGTAACTTTCAATTCAGGGCCACTTTCGATAGCGGAGCTGAATGCTGCGTCATGAGGGAGACCATTGCCAAAAAAATCCCCGGTCGTAGATATACCACCGTTACTTATTTGCGAGGCATAGGATCCCTTCCCGTAATTTCACTTGGTTCTATTGATTGCGTTTGCTTGATTGATGGTATCCATGTAGAACTACAATTCGTTATACTTTCAGACAACGAACTCTCAACCGATGTCCTTATTGGTATTAACCTATTAAAAAAGACTGGTCTAAGCGTCCTGGTGGATGAGACCGGTGCAAAACTTATGTATCGTCCACAAATAATGTCTTTAGAAGCTCATAACCCATTGTTTGACAATTTAGATCATGATCTTGATGATGTAATTCAAATTAAGCAATTAACGACAATGTTAAATAAGTACGCCCATTTATTTATTCGCGGTTACGCTAAATCTCGCGTGAATACAGGTGAATTGCAAATAAGACTCAAAAATGAAAATAGATACGTTGAACGTAGACCCTATAGACTTAGTCCCGTAGAAAGAGAAACCGTACGTAATATTGTGCAAGAATTATTAGATAATAATATTGTTCGCGAAAGTCGATCGCCTTTTTCAAGTCCCATTATTCTAGTGAAAAAGAAAAACGGCACCGACCGTTTATGTGTAGACTATAGGGAGCTGAATTCAAACACAATTCGCGATCACTACCCCTTGCCTCTCATAGGCGACCAAATTAACAATTTAGCCGGTGGAAAATTCTTTAATACTTTTGATATGGCTTCTGGTTTTCACCAGATACCAATTTCTGACTGCTCGATTGAAAAAACAGCGTTCGTAACGCCGGACGGACTTTTCGAATACGTGACTATGCCGTTCGGTTTATGTAATGCGCCAGCGGTTTATCAAAGATGTATCAATCGAGCCTTAGGTTCTTTATTAAATCCAGGAAGCGCTTGTACCAATGACAGCGAACCAAACGATAGCGTTGCACAGGTGTATGTTGATGACGTGATTAGTAAAAGTAGGAACTTCGCAGATGGGCTGATTTTTATTGAAAGAATCTTAATAGCTTTAGAAAAAGCTGGTTTCTCCATTAACATTGACAAATGTTTGTTCTTTAAGAAGTCCGTTGAGTACTTGGGCAATATAATAGAAGATGGTAATGTAAGGCCTAGCCCAAGAAAAATAGACGCTCTTGTTAAGTCTCCAATCCCTAGCACCGTAAAGCAGGTTAGGCAATTTAATGGACTTGCTAGTTATTTCCGTAGGTTCATACCAAATTTTGCACATATTATGATCCCTCTTTACGAATTGACTAAAACTAACAGTAAATGGCAATGGACTTACAGGCATGAGGAAGCCCGAAATAAGATTATACAATACCTAACTTCTTCCCCCGTTCTGATGATATTTAGTGAAAAGTTTGCGATAGAACTATTCACAGACGCGAGCAGTCTGGGATTAGGCGGTATACTAGTTCAAGTTGTTAATGATAGACCACACGTAGTCTCCTACTTTAGTATGCGTACGACTGAAGCCGAGAGTAGGTACCACTCTTACGAGTTGGAAACCCTTGCCGTAGTTAGATCAATTAAACATTTCCGTCATTTCCTATATGGTAGGCGTTTTAAAGTTATAACGGATTGCAATGCTCTTAAAGCTTCGAAAAATAAACAAGAACTTCTGCCACGAGTTTATAGATGGTGGGCCTTTTTACAAAATTTTGATTTCGATATAGAATATAGAAAAGGTAATCGCATGCAACACGCGGACTTTTTTAGCCGTAATATAGAGACATGTAGAGTTAATATTATGACCAGAGATTTACAATGGTTAAAAATAGAGCAACGCCGCGATGGCTCATTACGAGCTAAGATTGACTCCATTCGCAGAGGAGAGTCGGTTGAAGGATTTCTTGTTGAAGACGATCTACTGAAACACGTACGCAAAGATGAGCTATTAGGAACCCAGAAGCTCGTTGTTGTACCAAAGACGTTTCAATGGAGTTTGATAAATACCTTCCATTCGAGCCTCAAACATCCTGGCTGGGATAAAACTTTAGCGAAGATAAAAGAGACATACTGGTTTGAACGAATGAACACAGTGGTTCGACAATTTGTAGACAATTGTATTGTTTGTAAGACTTCCAAAAACTCATCAGGTGCTATTCAAGCACAATTGCACCCAATAGCGAAGCCTACGATTCCATTTGAAATGATCCACATGGATATGACTGGGAAACTAGGAACACCGACCGATAGAGAGTATGTGATAGTGACCGTCGATGCTTATACCAAATTCGTCCTGTTGCATCATGCAAACGACAAAAGTCAGCACAGCACCCTTGGAGCTCTTAAAAACGCTGTTCATTTGTTTGGAACTCCGAAAATAGTTATTGTAGACGGTGGACGCGAATTCCTTGGAGTTTTTAAGGAATACTGTGAAAGATACGGTATAGAAATTCATTCAATAGCTCCTGGTGTTAGTAGAGCGAATGGGCAAGTAGAACGAATAATGGGGACTCTAAAGAACGCATTAACCATGATAAAAAACTATGAAACCGTTGACTGGCATACGGCACTCGATAGTTTACAACTTTCACTCAACTGCACCATGCATTCAACGACTGGCGTTGCACCTTTGACATTATTAACAAAACGACAACACTGTGTTCCACCGGAATTGTTAAACCTAGTGCAGCTTGATAACATGACGATTGATTTCGAGGTATTGGAGAAACACGTAAAACATAGAATGACCGAAGCAGCAATTAGAGAGAAGAAACGATTTGATTCGAAAAAAGCCAAGATACACAAATTCGAAAGAGGCGACTTCGTCTTAATAAAGAACAATCCTCGTAACCAAACTTCATTAGACTTGAAATTTAGTGCGCCCTACGAGATTCACAAGGTGCTGGAAAACGACCGCTACTTAATTAAACCGGTAGTAGGAAGAGGACGGCCACGAAAAGTGGCCCATGACCAACTACGGCGAGCGCCACAACCTGGTGAGCAAGCATCCGTGTCGCCAAACGACCTATCACCGGACAGCGAGCATCCGTCATCGGACAGCGAGCACCTGTCACCGGACAACGAACGGCCGTCACCGGACAACGAACGGCCGTCACCGGATAACTAACACCCGTCGTCTGACGTCTCACCTAACGCCCGCCGCCTAGGTAACACCCTGTAGTCTTGCATTATATTGATCGATTTTTAAAAGTTAAATAATGAAAATTTACAAAATTATACGAACGAAATCAAATAACTCGTGTAACACCAAGTGCCACCTACACCTAAGCAGTGGAGGCAAATATGACATACAAAATAAGCAAGACATGACATCATACCAATGAAATGAAGTCGTGGAGACTCAATATCTCTCATGTTATCCCGCTGGGACCACGGCGTTCAGGACCGCTCAGAACCTGGCTCCTATATCCTATCGAAACAAAGCCTTCGTGCCTGTCACGGAGCAATGGTCCTAAATTCCTCACCTTATTTTCCATCAGTGCAAAGACTTTGTGTCTACCACAGAGCGGTGTTCCTGATCCCATCCTAACTTCCCGTCAAATCAAAGACTTTGTGTCTATCACAGAGCATTTCCGTCACGTGAGAAAGATACAGAACTATGTACTTGCATATGTGTGATCGCCTGTCCATAAACATACTAATATTATGTGTGGCACTGCCTTGATAACATTCTTACTGAGTTTCCTAATTCTGGAAACTACTTCTACTATGCCTATTCGTTTATGCAAAACTACTGGGTGATGAAAGGCCGGCTGGTGCAGAGCGCGCACCGCCGATCAGAATGGCCGTGTCGCCGCAAAAACAATAAATATTGATTTTATTACTCATTTTAACTATAATTATTTTCTATACACAATTATACATCACCTACAGTTTTATGTTTACAATGTTAACTCTTATTTAAAGTAATTTAAGTTTTAAAAAGTAGATCTACAGATGGCGCACATTGTAATCATGGTGGAGCTACTTCCTTTCTATCCCTTTTTGATTATAAAATGATTTATCAGCGTAAAAAAATAATAAACATTAATTTTAACCATATTAGATTTTCCATCAATTATTTAAAGCCTACATTTGTAATACTTAGTTGTTATTTCCTTTTATTTAAGTTTCACATTACAACCGTACAGATGTCGCGCATCGTAAATATGTTGGAGCGATATCCTCTCGATGTTAAAAGGTTTTTAGGCTACAAAATAATTATCAATATTCATAAATAATAATGGAAACTTTCTTTCGCGTAATTTAAGATTTTATTATAAGATGTTACATTAGAATAGCTATTCTAAAGTGTTTAGTTTCCTTTGTTTATATTGAACCAATCGGAGCGCTGGATTGGTCGACCAATCAGCGCGATCATAGAATTTTCTTGTAGAAGGCTCCTGATGAGTTGAGCATTCAGTAATTCGCCTTCGAATGGAAAAGTTCTGTGAAAACTACTAAGTGTCTAAAATTAGTCTTTAAAAAAGTGTTTAAAATCAGTGTTTAAAATAAGTGTTTAAAATACAAGTGTTACAAGAAATTACTTGTGTTTAAATTATTAATTTATTAAACAAAGGGTGAGAAATTAAAGTAAACGATGGACCTAACAAATAACCGCGATGTCACCCTCTCGCCAATAGAGTGCGCTGCTGCTGCAGTCCCAAATAATACTGAGGAATCATCTGCTTCGTTATATTTATATTCATTTCTTACGGATTAAATTCAAATAATCTTTGAAGAAGATTTTTTCTAATTTAAAACACTCATAGGGAATTAAATACAGAGCCTTAATATCTGATAACTTTTATTTCGTAAGGTTATTATTATCGAAATCAATAAATAATTCGCTTACCTTATAAAGGAGTTAAAATTTGATCCCAAAATTATTCGCTAAAATATTATATATATTTTTTTAAGAAGCTGATACCGCAATAACTAAGTTAATTTTTATATTTGAATATAATATATCAATAATATTCATAAAATTAAATAATTCGATGAAATTAATTACCTCTAATTAATATCATAATTCATTTATATTTTCGCGTTCACATTTACGAAATTATACACAATTTTTATCGTTAACGCATTTCACTTTAAATACAATATTATTATGTCTATCTAAAAGTATACATTAAAATGTACATCACCATTTAACACTCCTAAGTTCATATGATCACAACCACCACAGTATATAACACGGCATTTTAATCCTAATTGTAGGTGATTTAAAGTTTAGTTTGCAGTACTGCTCACTCATAAAGTGGCTGGGATGGCCCCGTACTCTTGGACTGCCCCGTTCTCGCCCAAGTGATTCGATACAGGAACTGGCTTCCTTCTTCTCCTGTTTCGATGACCTGATGGAGAAATTAGTCAATATTATACGATGATTTATTAAAATCCAGATTAGGTTTGATTACCGAAGATTTCAGTTTTAGTTTCCAATCCTCAGTTGATTTTCA
Source organism: Deilephila porcellus (assembly GCA_905220455.2). NCBI lineage: Eukaryota > Metazoa > Arthropoda > Insecta > Lepidoptera > Sphingidae > Deilephila > Deilephila porcellus. The sequence goes on along the minus strand of LR999977.1, from coordinate 14,170,450 downwards.
CTGTAATACCTATGTGTATAATTTTAATATTATCTATTTTATTTTAAAATATTAGATAAAAAATCGTTAACATTGATGAACAAGAGTTCTTTAAATATACAGGGTATATCAAGACTGCGACTGAAAACGAAGCCAGGTGGTAGTATTAGTGACTTCAGGCATAATGCAACTAAAAATTTCACAAAAAAATTACAATATATTTTTTTGTATTTTTTTACGTCGTATTTGGGTGATAAATACATAGTTTTCCTAAAATAATGATATACACCTTTTTATTTTTAAAGACGCAATGGTACATAAGGGTTTAAATTACTGTTTTCGGAAAATCTAAGTACATATATACCACCTAAATGTATTTTTGCATACATTCTAATAATGGCTAAGAGTAACTTTCGTACTAACATCTTGTACCATGAAAAGCCACCTTGATTACTTTACATCACCCAGGAACCCTTAGAACCTTACCACTTAAAAAACAAGATGATCCGTGCGATAGGCCGAAAGAAGACGGCACCTTCGCCAAAAAAAAAAAAATTAAAAATGTGTTCAGACCTGTGTGATGGGGCGCGAGACGACCGGCGCGGGCAGCGCGGGGTGTACGCCGCTTCCCAAAGCAGTACTTTGTGAGCCGCTGCTAAACACAATCCTCACCTTCCAGTCCATCCAGCTCTAAACACAAAACCATACATTGTTAAAGCGAAAACATCGATATCTCTTCCTATTCCCATCCTTTTACCTTCGCCCTCTCTTCACGATTTGATGGGCCGACTACACATCTGTGATCCAAGCGTTTTAGATACATGAATAGAAAAATCCAATATCACTTTGCCCGACCCAGGATTCGAACCCGAGACCTCAGCTTTGTAGTCGTACCGTAGTACTACGCCACCGAGGAAGTCCTAATAGCACCTCTGCCTTTACCTTCTGGGAAGCAGGCGTATGTATATTACAAACAAATTAATGAAGTTGGTTAGATCTTTTAGCTATTGTGGCCGATAAATAATAATAATAATAGGTTTTGTCAAGAAATACGTCTTCTGAAATGAATAAGCGCGTCGCATTGGAGTCGCGGTGACTTTAGATTGAGCCTTGAGTCTTGACTGTCGCGTATAAGCGAAGCCACATTTTATGGTTACCAAACTAATATATACAACTTGTGAGAGTTTCCGAAACATTATTAAATTCTGTGGTACAAATTTGAGCAATAGGTGCTTACATATTGAATATTATAATGTCTTTGCTCGGCTAGCTCATCTGAGAATCACAGAGCGTGGTTAAATTATATGTTTGCTTTTTACGTGAATAAAAGGTTTAATAAAAGAAATTTACAATTACTTAAACTTAACAAAGGGTTTTACAAATATGTGCGCACGATTTGCGGTCAACCGATGTAGTCTGGATCAGCGCAGGATGGCAGTAAGCGCGCCACTTCCCGATACCGCGAGGGAAGGAAGCGTAGGGATACGTTCGGGAATGTACTGGAAGTATTTTGACAGCCTCCGTGGCGCAGTTGGTTAGACGCCGCCTGTGAAAGGAGAGGCCGCGGGTTCGATCCCCGCACCGAGACAAATGATTGTGATAACCACAAGTATTTGTTTCGGGTCTAGGTGTTTGTGAGACCGAAAAGTCTCTCGTAGTTCCTGATACCCACGACACAAGACTCGATCTTAGTGTGAGGTCAGGACTATGTATGTGACTGTTGGGTGTATTAATTTATTTATAGCCCCCATTACAATATTAATTTTGTTATTGATTTTTATATATCTATGTTTCAGATTTTAGCTTTTAGATATATTTTAATACTGTACTGTATCAATCCATAAAGATCCACTGAAGAGCGCGGAGTTCGTTTACCATTGAAAGTTCGATGGAGAGAGCTCAGGTCTTCTATACGCTACGGGCACTTTACAATACGGGCCTATTGCAGGTTCGAGGAATCCACACACTATAGGAATTCTAAGAAATGTTTCTATACTTACACAAAATTACTAACGACCTTATTTAAAGACAGTTTTAAAACCTATTTTAGTTGTTGAATGTTTTGTCCCTTTCCAACGACTTTTGAATTCAGTTGGAGGAAAAAAGACAAAACATTCGATAACTTAAATCGGTTTTAAAATTGTCTACGAATAAGACGGTAGATGATTTAATCACAAAGTGTTACAATGTGTGAAACCCTAGTTTTAGCACCTTACTTTACGCATTTCTTTCTTTTTTTACGTCCTTGTACGTGTCCATAGCCTTTATGAATGGGCATATATTCTCAAATTCGATTATTGTCGGTCCGCGCTTATTAAGGGAAGGTTATTTACGACTGTCAGCTGTTTTGACAAGTGTGTATTTTAGGTTGAATAAAGTAAAATATAATAGAGGACTCATCTGTCCGACAACTAATCATAGGCCTAAATAGGCCTAAACCATTTCAAACGTATAGGGAGGTCTGTGTCTAGCAGTGAAATGTATAGATTAGATTATTAGATAATTCATGCCAAAATTAAGGTTATGCTATCAGCTAGACATTTATATTCATGTAGAGTATTAAATACTTAATAATATGCTTCATTAAGTTAAAATAATTACTCTGCGCAAGGCCTCCAATTATCCAATTGTTAAAACACTCGCTTGTATTAAACGATCGCAAGAGAGAGAAAATTTCCAACATGAATAAAATGCTTTACAAATAATACAAATAAAGACGCGTGGATGCCATACATGCTTCGTTAAAGTCTCTTTGTGTTGTAATTTAAAGGAATACAAAAAGAATGCGAATATGAAGACATATTTATTGTGTGATTCTCAGAAGTATTTTTTTTATAATTAAAAAAAATAATGTCCATTTGAACAGGTTCAAGTGGCGTGGTATTACTGTCTAATAGAAAACCGTTCTGAAGCGAGCTTTGCTGTGGTATTTCTTTCGATGAATGACATTGGTGGAGGCTTCGTAACCTAATTTGAGAGATCGGCACAGGATGGTGCAACTCCAGATGTGTGGGTGGGAGTAATCACTCACCTCGTTTGCCGGAACCATGTCATCAAAATAAACAAAGTAACGGATTTTATACATAGGCGGTCTGAAATTTTTCCGACCTCAATATTAAGATAGCGGCACTTGTCAATGAAAGGTAGTGAATGATATGGCGATTTTTTTGCGGGTTACTCGCCAAATTTTCAGCCATTTTGGACGCGTAATTATTATTTGAAAGTCGTTTGATTGAGTCGATGTAAGTGGTTTTGTGAAAATGCAATAAATTGGGTTTGCCGTCATCACATTTTTTGTTTTGGAGGGCAATACGCCTACGCTAATCAAAGATCAGTTGGATCGTATGTATTGGACTCTGTACCATTGTTAAATTTTGTCAGTTGAATTTGAACGTGGCTGCGAGAGCTTGGGAGACGATGAATGTTCGGGACGTCCAAAAACTGCAATTACTGACGATAACATCGCAAAAGTTCACCAAATGGTGCTTTATCCCCCCGAATTTTAGTGAGAGAGATAGTTTTCTATCTAGGCTATGCAACTATCCAAAATACGTATTTTTCACATATTAAATCAAGATAAAGTCTGAGAAAGCTGTCCGCGCGTGATATGATATACAAAATGTATAATTGCTCAAAGAAATCTCACCAATCCGAAATCTTCTCAATGTAAATGAAGCTAATTCTGATCGCTTTTTAATAGTCACGTAATGCTGGTGCTTAAAGTGAAACCAGTACTGCGAGATAACCTTTTTTTATAAATTCATAAAAAATCGTATGAATTTTTTAATGAAATAAAAGTTTTTTAATCTTTAAGTTTGATTAAACTGATGATATTGCTTTTTATGAACATATCGAAAATTTCACGGGGCTCGGGCTTTGTTCCAGAAATTGCACGTACATATTAGAATAAAAACCGCTGGAAACCTACCGTACGAGAATGGATTAAAAAAATAAGTTATATGAATGAGCTCTATTGTAGTTTCGATGCCATAGTATCGGCTTCATCAGACAGATTAATATAGAATACCTACTTTCAACAGTTTTAATTTTTTTCGGCAGTTATGGATCTATAGCTGATAGCAATAAAGATGTTGATGAACAAAGATCAAAATTTACCGTCTTTAATAATATATCACGCACACAGTTTATAAGTAAATAATAGCCTAATTATAAATGTGCATGTGGTGTTAGCCGGAAAGAAATTGTTGCATTGTATTTCCCGCTATGGCTTCATAATTTTATTTTATAATGTTGTGTAAACAATTGTTGGCTAATCTAATAAATAAAATAAACAACACGTGTTAAGTGCCACATCTGTTGCACACTAGGAGCGCATGCAGCACAATATTTCAGTGTCACTTCAACACCGAGAGCTCATATAAAAGATAAAGTATTAGATAAAGTTTCTTGTGGATATATTTACTTGCTACTTTTCATCTCTATTTCTATGATGCCTGTTTGTTTTTTTGGAAAGTTCCTAAAGACTATGCATACCGTGATAATGAGTCTTATAAGTCTTTTATTATTTACCTATTTAATCTGTATCTTTATCAGCCTATTAGGTCCTACTGCAGGGCACGGGCCTCCTCTACAATCGAGAGTACGATTGAGAGTGGTTAGGCCAAATAGTCCTCCACGCTGGCCTCGTGCGAGTTGGCGGACTTTACATACCATTGAAATTCTTTAAAATCATTATGGTATGCTGGTTTCCTTACGATGTTCACTTATTAAAGTTATTAATAATACATGGAATAACTGACTCCGAAATAGACCCGACCGCGTTGCCTATCTACTGTGTACGCTAATATCATACAGGCGTTCAGACACACGTAATGAGAGGTAATAATCGTTCCGATTTGGTTGCTAGCATCGGCTATCACTTTCGGCCTCCCCTGGTTTATCTATTATCTAATGGCCTTATTCATAGACAGTTTTAAAACCTATTTTAATCATCGAATGTTTTGTCCCTTCCGAACGACTTTTGAATTCAGACAGAACATTCGATAATTAAAACGGCTTTTAAAACTGTCTATGAAAAGGGCCGTAAATATTAAGAAGTATAGTATACCTGTGCGTCCAGTATGGCTGCCCCTGATTACGCAAGCGGTGACCTCCTGGCTGGAACTGACCGGGGGAGGAGTAGCCTGCTTACCCCCCTCCAACTTCTCCGCAAAACATATCCTGAAAAACTGCATCACATGAATACTCCCGTTGATAACATCGTTAATAAAGGCAATAGATAGGAAGAATTTTATATGAGAGCTGTGGGTGAAAATAATGATGCTGGTTTTTTTTTATCTGTTTCTTTTTCTTTTTGATGTATAAATCAAAACGCCAAAGACACATACATACATAAACTCAAGCCTTTATCCCAGAAGGGGCAGGCAAAGGCGCCACCAGATAACCCACATTTCGCCTTGTATGTTCCGTCCCATGATGTGATAGGGGCGAGCCTATCGCCATATCGGACAAGAATTCCTGACTCCGGGCTGATAATGAATAGAAAAACCCAATATCACTTTGCCCGAACCGGGATTCGAACTCGAGACCTCAGCTTTGTAATTGTAGGTACCGTAGTACAACTACGCCACTCTAGAGAACGCTTCAGAATTCCCACGCGACTACTATGAATCCATAATGGGATTTTTAACAACGCATTTTGCGTGATTTGTTTTCAGATATATTGTAGATTCTAAAATTCATTAGAGCAGTATTGACGAGACAATATAGTCAGAGAAGTAAACTATAATTTCTATTTCCTTCTTTGATCAATAATCACTGGTGGTAGGTCTCTCATATGTGAGAGGCCGCCTGGGTAGGTACCACCGAAATGTCTATTTCTCCCGCCAAACAGCAGTGTAAATGCACTGTTGTGTTCCGGTTTGAAGGACATTGTAGCCAGAGTAACTACTGGACATAATGTGACTTAACATCTTATGTCTCAGGATGGCGAGCGCAGTGGATTGCCAAGCATTGCCTTGTAACTCATGGTGTTGTTTGGTTTTGCTACTGTCCATGAGCGGTCGTATCTTTTACCATCAGGCGAATGGCAAGCTCGTTTCGTCATTCATTACAATAAAAAAATAATATCAACCATAAAATGTCCACTGTCGAACACGGGCCTATCCAATTTTGTACTAGGATGTATAATCTTTGATTGACATTGTTTATGGAATATTCCTTACCATAACAGTAGCTAAAACCATTTTCGCTAGTCGGAAAACTAATTTATTTTTTGTTTCTATTTGTATTTTCCATAAATTATTGTGTAACGCAAAAAAAAGAAAATTAAATTTAATAAATCACGCCTTGGAGTTCAGGATGTCTGTGCCTATCAAATTGGCTTCTACCGCTAAAATTGTAATGCAATTACCACACCGGAAACTTCTAACTAATCCAATTACAACAAATGGAGTGAAGTAATGCGTGGGACGGTGGAAAATGGAAATATTAGATGACTATCGACCACTTCATCAAATGAAGTGAAGTGCATCGATCAAATTAGAACGTGTATTGCGCCTATTATTATCTGGGACGGTCGTTAGGGCACCAAGGGCTCTAGACTAGCGTCTGAACGTTCTGCATTTGCATATATGGGAAAGAAATTACATTAATCTGTTTAAAACTAATCCATTTTAGAGTATCACGTGATGTATTGCAAAGTAAGTGCTGCTGTAAGAAAATTGATTAATTAAATATATTCGTATACGAGTCTACGGAATGATGTTACAATTACATATAGTTATTTACAATAATGCTGTATTGAAGAATGGAAACCTGATTACAAAGTAGGTTGTTTTTTTTTAATTTAGAATCAAGGGCCTATTTCGTTGTTAAAAGTCAATTATGAACGAAGGAAATTGATATAATGTTTTAAAAATGTTCCCTAACTATATTTGTGTAAGATAAAACAATTTGGAGACTTATTTTTAGATATCGAAACATACGTTTAAAGACATTTTAGGCATTCATTCGTCACTTTTAAGACTTATCTATCACTGACAGAAAACACAATAGTGGATAGATGAATCGACAACATAACTGACTACAAGTTACACGTTTTTGAATTCGATGAATAGAAAGATGTTACTGATATGGATTAGAAAGATGAAATATTGAAATTCTTCCTTCAAATCTATTCAGTTAGATCCCGCAAGACTTAAGATAGAGTTACTATTCAAAAGCATCTGATTAAATGAAATAAATTAAATTATTTTAATAATAGTGGACCCACCTGATTACCTCGGCAACCAGAACTGTCCGTCTAGTCCCTGAGGAAAACATTAAGAGGAAGACAAAAAGCACATGGACAAATGTGCTGCAACGAGACATGATGATAGCATACAATGCTTCTGATGACGATGTCATGAATAGGGCGAAGTGAAAGAAGTATATTTGATTAATAGACTGGGAGAGACACAGAGTGAAAAGTGGACCCACCTGAAGAACTTGCAAGACTTGATCAAGCTGATGAAGGCCTGCCTGAACTTGCGGTTCATGAAGCAGTAGGTAATGGGGTTACAGCACGAGGAGCAGTATGCCAGAAGTTGCAAGGAAACGATCCCCTTGGACCCGATGTACTGGTATAACTCCTCAGGGTAGAATAGGTAGATCTGCAACAATAAGTTTTTATTAAATTTTGCTTTTTGAAGTGGTTGCGCCACGCTGTTGTCAGTCATGGTGTCAGCATGAATGGATAGGCTCGTTCAGAGCTACCGCCCTGTGTCAGTCGTGTGTTTCTGTGAGACAGTGGTAACACACTGTCTCACAGAAAATCGCCATGAAGGGACAGCTGCACTGTCGTGTTTCGTTCGATGCGTGAGGCTTCCGGATGTCCAATACCCCTTTCTTCTTCTCAACCTTTTTCCTTCCCGTTCTCCTCCCGTTTAATGCGCCGGCATTACAAACATGATCTTTTCATAATCGATTCTCTAATATCTCTTTGCAAATAATATATTATACTTAGGTACTTAAACACCTTTTTTTTTAAGTCTGGCACGGCATAGTGACTGCATTGCACCTGGTGGTAAGAGCTAATGCCGTCAAGATAGAGTATCGAATGGTATCAGACGGTAGTTTCATACCATTCAATACAATCATGCCGGCCCGCTGAGATGCCTCTTCACGCTACGGATATTTATGCACCTGGATATTTCTTTATCTAATCGTATCAATCTTTCGTAAGAATGAATAAGAGGATAAAATGTTTCGTTTAGCTTTGAAAGCATATTTTAGAAATATTTCTATGCTGAAGCAGGCAGTTAAAATGGAGCAAGTGCTCCTACGTGTCTTTACTGAGCATTTTAAGCTGTCAGTTTCGATTGTCCGATCGATCACTTTTACGAGTATTTGGTAATCCTTCTGCATTGTAAAATCTTCGTGTGATTTCAAATTTAAAGAAGGTGCGAACATTTTACTACTATTGGCCCTTATATCTATGAAATTTTATGTAATACGAAATTTCATGACTTACGTAGAAAGTGTGGTACTAGTTATGCCTTGACGTCATCTTAAGTAGATCGGCTCGACCGAGATGAGACATAAAGAATACTCACAGATTTTTGCTGACGAATTCGGCACGCCCGTTGAATTCATAGATCTAGGTAAAGATATGGAATAATGCTAAGTTTTCAAACAAGTTCATTTTGGCCATTTCCAATTATGAGATAAATATGTTTTCGACCCCTTCCTCGACTTTCTTCAAAACTATTATAAGTATTTTTGGTTTGTCTGGGATGGGTGAAAAATAATATCACTGAAGATATATTTGGAAGGTTAATAAAGGCTGATTTCTTCGTAGTAGACACGTTTACTCGTATTACGCGTACGGTTTGAAATTACATAAAGGATAATTGGTTGAAATTTTGAACTACGTGTTTTTGACATCGGAATAGAGTTTAGTATGATTGCCTTAGAGCGATAAGACCGCCATTTGTACTTTGTTATTTTGTACTGTCTCTATAATCCGTAATTCTTTGTACAATAAATGTATAAATAAATATATAAACTCTTATATTAACCGAGTATATGCATTATGCACCGAATATTTATAACTAAAATGACGCCGAGAACAACTTCTTTCTATGACGATAACTATTGAAAGTTGAAATAATAAAAATTCTACAACGTGCTTTTGTGTAGCCGCAGACATAAAGGCGTATAACCTAACAAATATTTTGAAAATAATGAAAATTGTTGGTACCGAACTTCAAAGCAAACTAGAAAGTAATAAATTAGTTTTGTCAAAGCCATACAATTTTAGAATATACAATTAGTTTCACAGAATTTGTATAAGTTATTTCTAACAATTTTATTTCGGTGTTTCAATGAAAACCTGAAGGTCATATTACATAAATAAAAAGAAAAAAAGTAATGGCGAAATTGTGTAAGTATTATTGCAAGTCTATTGTATGTTTATAGTAAACGGATTGGCCTGGCCAAGGTGGTAAAATAAGGCAAACTATAAGCCTCGGATTCAAATCGAAAAAGTTCTTTTCGTTGATTCTACCATAATCTTAAAGAAAAATACATGATATGCTGCCCACATAGCTTTCTGCGAAACTGCAGAATTCCCGTTATTAATTAATTTGGAAAAGGTTTGTTTCGATACTTTCAAGAGTTTCCAAATAACAATACTTATACTATAATACCTTATATTAGTAACTAGTAATATGCTTGTAATAACTGCATATATATACTGGTGAAAAACCAACTATAGTGATGCATGCGTACATTTCTTGTGTATATCCGTATTTTTTTATTGCGGTGAATGGCGAGACGAGCATGCCATTCGCCTGATAGTAAGCGATATTAACTTTACATTCTTTAATAGCAATTTTATTCCAATATACAACTTAATTACTTGGTAATGGTCCTTTTGGTACATAATAAGGTACTTTACTCTATTTTTATCCTATCCTACTAATGTTATAAATGCGAAAGTTTGTGTGTTTATAACTTCTTCTTTTTTTTATTCTAAATTTAGGGCTTTTCATTTAGTGACTATGTCGCCCTGGTAATTAAAATACATGTACTTACAAAAAACTAAAATTAAATTATGACTAAAATTACAAACTTAAATTATGCAACGCTCTGGCTAAGTCCGATTGGGGCTCTGCCAGAATACTGTTACAAGCTCCCAGATTGTAAGTGTTTAATCCACAACGAGCCCGGATGCCATCGTTGCGGCCACATTCCATCAACATATTATGGTACAAATCCTGTATAGTGCTACAGTCAGGACAATTGGCTGTTACTGTTTTCTTCATCAGAAATGCAAATTTATTGCATGGAATGTGTCAAAAACGTAGTCTGAGTGCGGCAGTAGTGTCCGCTCTATTCAGCACAGTATTCTCAATCCAATTATAACTTCTCGCTCAAACACCTGAACTATTTTGATGGAATTTGGTATGGAGGTACATAGGCTACTTTTTATATTGAAATAATATAGTGTTGCCTGCCCGGTGCAAAATTTTCCTGGTTCCTATTAATGAAGGCAAAGTGTCACTTACTTACAACTGGAGTTGGATGCTCTTTAGAGGTGTTAAGGGCGTCCCCGATGGATGCGAGTCAATAATTTTATACTGCTGTTTTGACAAAAATATTTGAATGAATTTGGTATCGTAGGTATGTCAAATAATTCATAAAATCAAACATAAAGCAAACAGCTATTTTGGAAAAAAATATTTCATACATGTGAGAAACCCGTATAATATTTGCTCTGAGGAATTGGCGCCGACGATAAGCTTTGTTTTATTGAAGTAGTCTATTCTTTTTTTATTATCCTTGAATCCATGCGTGGGATGTGTGGCTGAAAAAATATTTTCCTTCCTATCATTTTTACATACGACGGCAGAAAGATAAATAAATAAACAATCAACAGTCAAACATGTAGTCCTGCCTTCAAAACAAAGTACAGAGGCTTATGTCATGGTATCAGAATAGAAAAAGATATTTCGTTGGCACTACACATGGATTTCAAACAAATATTTGTGGCCAATTCAAGCCTTTTTCTTGAAGCGGGGATTATATCGACCTTTTGACTCACATCCAGCCCATAACCAACTGACATACATATATAGGAATTTAAATATATTTGTTACTCTTTTTAAATTCAAAGAGATGAGATGGGACAGGAGATGACGGGATCACATACCTTGATTTACTTGGACGGAATGTTCAACAATATTGTCGATCGAAGGACGGAATAAAACGGGACGGAACGAGACGGGAAAAGCAGAATTAACGACGATAGACACGTTGAGTTTAAAAAGAAAATACTTAGTACGCGAAATAAATTGTGACATGTGGATTGGATTTAAAAAGTATCTGCACCTGGGCGAAACAAAATAAAAGGCATAAAATTAAAATAAAGTTTCACCTAACACCATTTAATTGCAATAAAAATCGAAGCGATTACAATAAATTAATCTTTTTACCTTGGGGTCAAGTGTCAGAGCTTTGTAAATACTAATGCGTTTTTTATTCCTCGATTTAACTATTATTACTTGGAGTGGAGGCATTGGAAAGCATTTCCCAGGTTTTAAACGGGCTTAAGACGTCGTTAATCTCGATTAGGCAGATGAGTTCTTTGAACCTAACTTTACGACTGTACTGATTTGGTTTGTCCTTACCCCTTAGGATTAAGCAGACTACATATATATTTAGCCAGCAACATTTTTTTAAGGTCATCATGATTACCGGCAGACATATAAAATTATATTTTTTTACGTAGGTACTTCTTTTGTGTAATATGTATTTTACCCCATCTTGCGCAATCGCTTCGTCAAGGACTTTTATTCATCCTCATGGATTTCAATAATAAGGCAGCTTATTTAAAGTTGCACGAACTGTCTGGATGAAAGCTCAAGCACGCTATAGAAATCATTATAGGGGTCCCATGATGTACACTGCTCAATTAGGGATAACAGGGATTTCCTCAGCGTCTTGTTAGAAACAGCCAGTGTTGACTGCCTGCAACCTCTATTATTAAGAATCGTATCTTTGGTTATAATTAATTTGAATTTGATACATTTATAGCTGATATTACTGTGGGAATGGAACGTAGGATGAACAGGAGAGATATATGTGCGAGCGAGAAGGAATGAAAGGAAATGTCAAACAAAAGAAAGATGTCGGAAGGACTGAGGAAGATGGCGTGTGTGCGTGATTAGGTGTGAAATATCAATTAAATAAAAAGTTTGTTTTGGAGTATTTCGTAATCATTTCTTGCCAATGTCCCACATTTTTGGGGGCTCGTCCGGGATGGGCAAGAAATGTTATCGATTCTGAAGAACTTCTCATATAATAAAACGTGGCGTGGCGGCCGGCACGACGTGGATACAACGGCGATATTTTTCAAAAAATACATCGATGATCATACGCCATACGACGACGACAACGACTTTAAGACGGAAAACGACGATTAGAAAAGACGATGGCCGAGACAAATGAAGCCAAAGGTATGACGGGTTTGGGCGGTTCGGATCTGGCTATGGCGGCACTATTCCTCGAGGGTATTCCAAAGTTCAGTGGTGATGATAAGACGGTGTCATCATCCAAATGGGCGCAGGATTTGGAAGACAACGCCGAAATATTTCAGTGGTCGGCTCAACAGAAATTGATATTTGCACGTAGGTCCTTAGTGGGCACGGCGGCGTTATGGCTCAAGGGCGAAAAGGCGTTTAAGACGTATGAAGATTTAAAGACAGCTGTACAGAAAGAGTTCCCTGATGCAATAAACGTTAAGGAGATGCACGAAATTATGGCGGCACGTAAGAAGCGAAAGGACGAATCATATTACCAGTATATGCTAGTTATGAAGGAGCTAGCTAGACGAGCGAAGTTTCCTGATTACGTGGGCGTGCAGTACGTGATAGACGGTATTCAAGACCATGAATCGAACAAAGCGATACTGTATGGAGCTGCAACTTATCCCACGCTTAAAGAAAAAATTGCTATTTACGAAAAGATGAGAAGTAAGTCGCATACGCATTCAAATAAAACATCAACGGTGTTGGAGACAAGTACGGGTGATAAGAAAGGCGGCGATCGGCTTAATTACAGAAGAAACCAGAGGTGTTATAATTGTGGTGATTCTAGGCATATGGCGAGTGTGTGTCCTAATGGCATTAAGTGTTTTCGATGTAACAAATTCGGCCATTTAAGTGCGCATTGTTTCGATAATATTGGAAAATCGAAAACAACAGGCGAATCGATGTCGGCAAAGCAGTATAGAAGTTTTAACAAGCCCGACAATAGAGGCGCTACGGTCGGTGACAGATCAGTAAACCAGCAAACCCACTTTAGCGACATGGCGGCATGTCAAGACGTCAGTGACAGCGCGATGACAGTGACATCCGATCGAACCGATCAGTTTGAGGATAAACAAATAAAGCCCGGAAAACCCATGAAAGATGTTATTATCAATAATAAAACAGTCAAGGCGCTGGTGGATTCCGGAAGTGACGTGAATTTAATTTCCCAAGAGTGTTGTGACGCAGTTGGCGCGAATAAAGTAGAGGACTTATTAAGTTTAACAGGACTTGGACATTCACATGTAAAAACCCAAGGAAAAGTGTTAGTTGATGTTACAGTTGATGCCATAAAGTTTTCCAGTATAATTTTTCATGTAGTAGATAAACAAGTTATGCCATTTAAATTAATTTTAGGTCAAGAATTTTTAAAAAATGTCACCATGATAATGAACGGGGATAAAATTAGAGTATTACCTGAATGGGATGGGTGGAAATTGACTTGTTTTTCAGAAGTGGTGGTCCAGACTGAACATGTGCGGAATCCAGCCATCAGGGAGAAGGTAACACAAGCTATCCAAAACTATAACCCAGTGCAGGTGAAAGAAGCGCCGATTGAATTAAAGATTGTTCTTAAAGATGATGTGCCTATTGCTCAGCGCCCAAGACGTTTATCATTGGCTGAACAGAAGTTAGTTGAAGAGCAAGTAAAAGAGTGGCTTGACCTTGGAATTGTGAGAGTGAGTTATTCCGAATACTCTAGTCCACTTGTGTTAGTTAGAAAAAAAGATGGAACAACTAGGATTTGTGTGGATTACCGATTACTCAATAAAAAAAATTATTAAGGATGAGTATCCTTTGCCAATTATTGATGATATGATTGATAAATTATGCGGCGCTAAGGTATTCAGTTTACTAGACCTGAAAAATGGATTCTTTCATTTAAAGGTATCAGAGGAGTCTATCCGATACACATCATTTGTTACACACCATGGACAATTTGAGTTCCTCAGGGCACCTTTTGGTCTATCTATCTGTCCAAAATATTTTATGAGGTTTGTGAGCATCATATTTAAAGATTTGATTTCCCAAGGTGTTATGATGATTTTTATTGATGACATTATCATTACAGCGCAAGATGAAGAACAAGCTGTAGAAAGACTTCAGTTAGTGTTAAAAGTAGCAGCAGATTATGGTCTTCAAATTAACTGGAAGAAAGCTGACTTAATAAAGCACGAAATAGAATATTTAGGCTATATTATTAAAGATGGAGAAATAAAACCAGGCTTGGAGAAGACTGAAGCAGTTTTAAAATACCCGGAACCGCAAGATATTAAACAGGTGCAAAGTTTTATTGGATTAACCTCATATTTCCGAAAGTTCATTGAAAACTATGCTGTAATTGCAAAGCCACTTACAGATTTGGTGAGACAAGGCAAACAATTTATTTTTGAAGAAGAACAAAGACAAGCTTTTAAAATCTTAAAGGAGAAACTTGGATCTAGCCCAGTGTTGAAAATTTTCAATCCTAAATTGAAAACTGAGTTGCACACAGATGCATCTAATATAGCATACTCTGCTATTCTCATGCAGCATTATCCTGATACTGGACTTCACCCTATCCATTACATGAGCTGTAAGACAAGTTACACTCAAAGTCGATACTCAAGTTATGAACTAGAAGCTCTTGCCGTAGTTGAAGGCATTAAGAAGTTCCGACGCTATTTATATGGGATACACTTTAAAATCATTACTGATTGTAAAGCATTTCAAATGACTCTACAGAAGAAAGATCTGACAGCAAAGGTGGCAAGATGGGTACTATTTCTCAATGAATATGATTTTGAAATTGAACATAGGTCTGGAACAAAAATGAGGCATGTTGATGCATTATCCCGCAATCCATACTATGTAGGAGTAACAACATTACATGACATGTTAAAGCAGGCACAAGATAATGATGAAGGACTTAAAGCTATAAAGGATATATTGCAAAGAAGATCATATCAAGATTATTGGATAGAAAACAATCTACTTTATAAAAGTGATAGGAAGCTGCTTGTGATACCTAAAGACATGGAGAGAGAAATATTAAAAAGAGTACACAGCAATGGACATTTCTCTAAAAGGAAGATGAAAGAAATAATTGAAAAAGAGTATTACATAACAGGATTAGATAAGAAATTAGAAGAATTTATTATAACATGCATTCCATGCTTATTGGCAACTAAAAAAGAAGGTAAACAAGAGGGGTATCTTCATCCGATTCAGAAGGAAGCCATTCCATTGGACACAATTCACTTAGATCATGTGGGACCATTGACACAAACTAGTAAGCAGTACAACTACATATTAACAATGGTTGATGCATTTACAAAGTTTGTCTGGCTATTTCCAACCAAGTCTACATCAAGCGGTGAGACTCTGACCAAATTAGAAATCCATCAACAGACTTTTGGTAATCCAAGGCGAGTTATAACTGATAAAGGCACTGCATTTACCAGCCATGTGTTTGCTGAGTATTGTGAGAGAGAGAATATACAACATGTAACAATAACCACCGGTGTTCCAAGAGCCAATGGCCAAGTAGAAAGAATACACAGGATTATTATTCCAATGTTAACAAAACTATGTTTAGAAAATTCCAGTCAGTGGTACAAGCATGTAAGCAAAGTACAGAGAGCCTTAAACAGCACATTCCAACGGAGCATTAATACAACACCATTTGAGCTATTATTAGGCACGAAGATGAGGTCTGCACAAGATATGGAAATTCAGCAATTACTACAGGAAGAAGATATAAAACAATACAATGAAACAAGAGAAGAACTTAGAAAGCAGGCCAAGGAGCAGATTCTTAAAATACAAGAGGAAAACACAAAAAACTTTAATAACAAAAGGAAAGATAGTATTAAATACATTGTTGGAGATTTAGTTGCTACAAAAAGAACACAGTTTGGAACAGGCTTGAAATTGAAACCCAAGTACTTAGGACCCTATAAAGTTGTGAAAGTTAAGAGGAATGATCGTTATGACCTAGAGAAGATAGATAATTCTAATGAAGGCCCTATAAGAACCTCCAGCTCTGCTGATCACATGAAGATGTGGCCTCAGGATGAAAGTGCAGAGGTATGAGTCAAGTTTAAAATGCTCTGATCATTATCATGGGTGACTATAGTTAAGAGATTAATTATTTTGTTTCATTATGGCATACATTGTCTCTGTAGTTATGATGTAAGTGTTTAAATTGTCTCTGTAGTTAAGAAGTAAGTTTTTATTTTGTTTAATGAGAATAGTTTTTTTTTGTTGTTGTTTCAAAAGCTGACTGAAGAAGTAAATCCAGCATAAAATATGTGTGTTATTTTAGTATAAGTTGTATTAAGGTTGTGGATTTATATTTAATTTAAGTGTTTTTAATGTTTTATAAAGAATGTTAAGATGCCTGAAAGATGACGTATTGTATTGAATGAGGAAATATAATGATTGTATGATGAATGTCTGGGACAGACATGGTGTCAGGAAGGCCGAATGTGGGAATGGAACGTAGGATGAACAGGAGAGATATATGTGCGAGCGAGAAGGAATGAAAGGAAATGTCAAACAAAAGAAAGATGTCGGAAGGACTGAGGAAGATGGCGTGTGTGCGTGATTAGGTGTGAAATATCAATTAAATAAAAAGTTTGTTTTGGAGTATTTCGTAATCATTTCTTGCCAATGTCCCACATTACTGTAATATATGAATGACATTTATATTCGCCTCCTTTATTTATATTTCCTCGTCGCCAATTTGATATTCCTGGTCTAGAACCACAGGAATATCAGGATAAATTATTTATTAAAATAATTGAGACTGACATCTAACATTTTATTTTTAAAACTGATATAAATGTTTTCTTATATTACAATAACAAAGAGATCTGAAATTGCTAAAATTAATGAAGAAAAGAAGGTAGACTGAATTGGAGGATAAGCTAATTTTATTAAATTATTGCCCTTCGAAAAACTTGTTCTCTGTTGTTGGATTTTTTATTCATTATCAGCCCGGAGTCAGGAATTTGTGTCCGACATGGCTATTGACTCGCCCATCATTACATCGTGGGACGGAACATACAAGGCAAAATGTGGGTGTCCTGATAGCACCTCTTGGAAAATCGTGAGTTTATGTATGTATGTATGTTGCGATACTACAAAGGTTACTACGGTTTACTACAAGACAATACTACTCCGGGCAACGAACTCAAATATAGTAATAACAGATGAACTATAAAACATTCCGCTGAACATTTATAAGAATTAATGAAAACAGTCTAACTGCAGTTGATTGCCTTTCGAGTGAATGTCTTGATTCATTCTTTAGAAGCAATTTATTCAGCGAACGGTTTAACGCAGATAATAATAGATGTACTGATATTGAATATTATTAAAACTACTGAGTGTGAATTCAGTCAAGTAAAAGCTTTGTTTCAATAATTAGTACATTCTATCGTGAGTTGAAATAGTGCTGTACTTTATCAGCCAATAATTGCCCATTGCTCTTCTCTACAAGAGAGTTTTATATATTCCATACATAATATGTGTTACAGGAAGTCGCTGAATGCAGGCCGCTTCCAACACGGTGTGGAGATCTTAAGAGGAGGCCTATGTTCAGCAGTGGACTTCCTATGGTTGAATAGATATATAGAATATATTACGATGAATGTTAAAATGAAGGTAAAATAAATAAATACACCCAATATGTGACTATACTATACATAGTCCGGATCTCACACTAAGATAGAGTCTTGTGTCGTGAGTATCAGAAACTATGAGACACTTTTCGGTCTCACAAACACCCAGACCCGGAACACATACCTGTGGATCACACAAACATTTGTTTCGGTGCGGGGATCGAACCCACGGCCTCTCGTTTCACAGGCGGCGTCTAACCAATTGCGCCACGGAGGCTGTTATGATATATTAAATTTCTTTTCGAGATTGACAAGGCTAGCTGGTCGCTATTTGATTTTAATTGCCACGCGTCCCAACGAAGAATAGTAAAACCGGCCTAAGCTATTACTCCGTAATCCGTATTATATGGCACCGCATTGTGCTCTCCATAATTTAATATCCCAACAACTACTGGCTATAACGACCTTCAAACCAGAACACAAAAGTTCTACCACATTTAGGCAAAAAAAATATTTAGTTTTACTCAAAATCATTTCGTTTCATTTTTTCATTTCATTATTGGTAGGTCCCGCAAATAAATAAAGGGTACATCTAGTGATTTATTTATTTGATATGATAAATGGGTTGGCCGCCACTTAAAATGAAAGGGAAAAGGGAAAGCAAAAGGACGGGACGATAGACCCCGACCTAAGAGCGTGTAAGTACTCGTAGAGGAGAACTAACATTTATTGTGAAATAAATAATAAAAAGCAAAACCTACAAAATAAAATAATCATGAAAGTCGGCAAGAGGGGATTTTTTATAGGATACAAGTAATACAATAATCCAAAAGTTCGACAATAATATACATACATACATACATAAACTCACGCCTTTATCCCAGAAGGGGTAGGCAGAGGCGCCACTAGGACACCCACATTTCGCCTTGTATGTTCCGTCCCATGATGTGATAGGGGGCGAACCTATCGCCATATCGGGCACAAATTCCTAACTCCGGGCTGATAATGAATAGAAAAACCCAATACCACTTTGCCCGACCCGGGATTCGAACCCGAGACCTCAGCTTTGTAGTCGTACCGTAATACAACTACGCCACCGACAATAATATATCTGGAAAATATCTTTAATATAAATATACTTTGCATTTAAAACCTGGGCAGCACGGACATTTATGAATGCCTGAGTAAACTGTGAAAATAACACAGTATCATTATAATTTTATTGTACTCGTAGTTTAAGGTGAATTTCAAATGCATGTTTTAAAATTGGATGGATAATGTAGCATTTATAAGTTGTAAATCTTTCATTCTTTCCACACGTATATCTGAAAAATTAAATGTATCAAATGTGTCTATAAAGTACAATCTATATGGAGGACCGATGAGTACACCATAAAGAGGCTTCTTTACGGTATAGCCGCGCCTTACTTAAGGTATTCCTTTTTCTGATACAACATTAAAGTTTAATGGGCAATACCGTTAGGAGTCGTATTGTTTATCTATTGAACAATACGACACCTAATAGTATAGTTATTTAATATATATGGGAAAAATGTGTGTGTGTATAAGTGTACACACGTAAGAAGTGAAACTTCTTTATGACATCATTTTTCGAAAAATGAGCGACTATTTACAAATTTACAGAATTGGTAAAATAAAGCTAAATTAAATAAAGTTTAAGTTTAGGAGGGGGGAAAGGGGTAGGTTTCGTGGGGGGGCTATTGGGCACCTTAAAATATTTTTGGGTGGGGAAAGTTGTGGAGGGGGAATTCGGGAATTATGTTGGGGCAGGATTGTAGGCCTCACCGAGCCGGTTCTAATGAACCCAGGTTCGATGGGTCTACGATGGATATTGGCGGAGATAGGAATAGGGGGGGTGAGGTAAAAATTTTAGGTGGGGGGTAGGGGCGGGGGGGGTTAGGTTTCGTGGGGAGGCTATTGGGCACCTTAAAATATTTTTGGGTGGGGAAAGTTGTGGAGGGGGAATTCGGGAATTCTGTTGGGGCAGGATTGTAGCCCTCACCGAGCCGGTTCCAATGAACCCAAGGTCGGTGGGTCTACGATGGATAATGCCGGAGATATGAGTAGGGGGGGTGAGGTAAAATTTTTAGGGTGGGAGTAAGCGGGGGGGGGGAGGTTTCGTGGGGAGGCTATTGGGCACTGTTTGGATTTAGGGTGGGGGAAGGCCAGAGGGGGGGTAAGGATCAAATTACAAAAAAGTGGGTTGGACTTAAAATTTTGGGTGGGGCTTGGAAACGGTTGGGGGTGTGGCTTACTGAAGTAGGTACAGAATGTGTTCTAATGGTATACACTGTATTATGTCCAAATGTGGGATGATACACTAGTGTGGGATTCGTACTAAATACAGTTACAATACACAGGATTACTACTAAGTATTACTAATTTACTAAATAAATAAAGATGGCGCGTAACGCAAAAATGTGACTTAGAAATAAAGATGGCGCGTAACGCAAAAAAAATTCCAACCCCGATAAAGAAGTTTCACTTCAATAAAATAAAGACACCGTTTTTGTCTGAAATCTGAATATCCTTAACAGGAATGACCGAGTTCGGTATCGCACGTTTTAAGGGTGGATACTGTAGTCTGTAGCATGGAAGTTGCAACTTCTTTGCTTATCTATGTATTGAAAAAATAAAACTAGCAACCTCCTTACTCTATAACCGCATCCTACTCGAAGTGTTCATTTTTCTGAAATAAAACGACTTTTCATTGTGGAATAGTTCAATACGATAGGAAATTAATACAACGCTTTGATGTGGAAAGAGCCTCCGTACGGTATAGCCGCGTCGTAGATGAGGTATTTTTTTGAATAAATAGATTAAACTATACGGCTCCTTATGGATTATTATTCTGTTTCAAATTCAATACTATAGTTCAACAAATGTATAGTTTACATCTTGATGCCCTTAACAATAATCATTGAGTATGAAACCATTCGTGTTAGTACATACTATTCCTACTTGTATGCTTATCGTCGTATTCTTAGTTCTATTAAAGTGATAGGAAGAAATCCAGATTTGATAAACTTTGCCACGGGATTTTGATGGAATAATTATTCCACAGGGAAGGAGGAAAGGATCGGGCTTTTAAAAACGTAAAACATCCAGTTATGTCATTGTTAGCTAATAATTCTGTATCAGCCCATATACGTCCCACTGCTGGACACGGGCCTACTCTACAATCGAGGGAATCGATTGAGAGTGGTTAGGCCATATAGTCCACCACGCTGGCCTAGTGCGGGTTGGCGGACTTACATACCGTAGAAATTCTTTAAAATCGCTACGGTATGCAGGTTTCCTCACGATGTTTTCCTTCACCGTTAAAGCTAGCTAATAAATAATCCATACTAAATATAAAATACATGACGGGGAAATAAAGGTGGTAGGTCTCTCATATGTGAGAGGCCGCCTGGGTAGGTACCACCGCAATGTCTATTTCTCCCGCCAAACAGCAGTGTAAATGCGCTGTTGTGTTCCGGTTTGAAGGACATTGTAGCCAGAGTAACTACTGGACATATTGAGACTTAACATCTTATGTCTCAGGATGGCGAGCGCAGTGGAATTCCAAGCATTGCCTTGTAATTCATGGTGTTGTTTGGTTTCGCTACTGTCCATGAGCGGTCGTATCGCTTACCATCAGGCGAATGGCATGCTCGTCTCGCCATTCATTGCAATAAAAAAAAAAAAAAAAAAAAAAAATAAAACCATGTGTTAATTATATTGAACCAGACCAGTGATAACAGCACTGGTCTATATTCGTTTATTATTAATTATTAATTATTGCTATTTGCTATGACGAGACGTTTTAATTAACGGATAAACGATTTATCCCAATAACTTCGACAACTTGGTACTTTTTAAAGGCAACGCGCGGACACCAGTGTTTCTCTGGCGAATACTGAAGTTGAATGCCCCGTCCTCGGTTCCGAGGCGGTTTATATTGCAAACTGTCATGCTCCCACCACTACTACATATATACTCACACCTTTTTTTCCAGAAGGGGTAGGCAGAGGTGCTACCCATGTTTTGCCTTGTGTGTTCCGTCCCACGATGTAATAGAGGGAAGCCTATCGCCATATCGGGCATAAATTCCTGACTCCGGGCTGATAATGAATAGAAAAATCCAGTATCATTCTGCCCGACCCGGGATTAAACAATCAAATTGTTTATATTACGCGTCTGAATACGACTTACACAATGACGCCTACTTCTTAATTATTAATTATGTAAAGGAACTCTTTATTGTATCAAAAGTTTCACGTTGTTTATAACACAATTCAAATACAAACCGCGGTAAACAAGGTTCCCTTAAATCCACACGTACGCTTCACAAAAACCAAATATTAAAATACACCTAAATTATTCGCAGGCTAATGGGGACACGTTGATGTTTCCAGTTTTAAGCAAATGCGATGTTTACGCTAAATTATCATAACATATCTCAGGAGGCATTCGTGCCCTCTTACACGCCTTTAAAAGCTTACCTCATATATTACAACACAATTTCCCTATAAATTCTTACACATGCAAGATTTATTTTTCCAATATAAGTAAAAGCGGGCAATAAATTTCCTAAGATCAGATATAGTTTTATTGGAATTCACCGCGACATCCGCGACGTTCACGGAAATATTTTTTTAAATATATTCTATTATATTTAGCTGCAACCTTGTGACTATTTGCTTAATATTTTTTTGGCAGTAAATAATCTTTTTATTGAGAGTTCATTTTTAAAACATCAGAAATGCATTATCCGTTATTTATAATAATAATATAATCAGCCACTACTGGACGTTAGTAATTATTATCCGTTATTAATCTTTTATAATCTGGCTGAATATAAAAGTGACACCATTGGATTTATTTTATTGAACAGTGGGAACAGTTGGATTTTTTAACGGGTTTTACAATAATAATAATAAACACTTTATTATTACACCACACAACATAAAATACAAAAACGAAACAAATTTACATTTGCTGAAACAATTGGGGCCTTATCGCTAAAAGCGATCTCTTCCAGACTACCATTATAGGGCTTTAAAGTCCCTTTTTATTAATAAAGTTTGTTTAAGTATATCCATTTAAGTACATTTAAACTTTATTTTATCTGAAAACAAAAACACTAAATAAATGTCTTCAATAGTAAATTAGAATAGCAATATTATGTAAAAAAATGCAGTACATCGGTCTAATATTAATTTTGAACGCAAATCGCAATTGTCAATTTCAAATTCAGTATATTTCAAGGTATTATTATTACGTATTATTACGCATCAAAATATAATTTGATGTCAGCCATGCATGGATGTTGCGTATTTTTCATAAACACTTCGATTTACAATTCAACTGTATATAAACTTCCAAATATAGAAGAGCATTGTCAATTGCCTTTTTACAATTGTGTTTGGTATCCAAGGCTGGTTTTGTTCCTATTGCCATATAAACAATTGTCATTTACATAATATTTAGCAGAAATGTATTCAGTCCTAATTCAAATAAGCATGGGACGTGACTAGACTGTGCGAAAACTTTCGCTTCAAATCCCAAAACAATAGGAAGTTACATAAATTGGGACTAAACACCGATTCAATTTCGTTTGGAGACGAGTTGTTATAGTGAAATGATAGTTTTAGTTGTCCGTCTCGGATTCAAAATATTTGATCAACAACGTATTGTCTTGACTCTTGACAGCGGTACGATATTCATATCCGCCATTATTGAGATTTCTGTATGGCGGAAACCTCCATGCAATATTGTTTTACGTTCCTGGTTCAGCTTATTTACATCCGGTTGCAATACCACCGGTCTTCATGTGCCTTTGTAAATAATGTTGTTATTTAACAGAATTTTGTAGGTTAGGTTTAAAGAACTTTATTCTCATAAGAAATACATATTTCACTTAAAATGAGATATAAAGAGTAAAATAAAGAAATGTTAAATTTAATTTAGTCTTCGATACTTTTTGAGAGAATATGTAGCTTAAGACGTTTTCTAAAACGATTCACATTTTCACAGTTCTTGACAGTTTTCGGTAGCTTATCATATATCATATTTTTATCTATAAATACTCACTGAGCTAGCTTATTAGTATAAGCTTATGTATGTCAACTTTTTATTTCCATTGTACCTTTCAGTTATGGAACACTTTGTCAGATATCGTGATTTCTCTTTTTTAAAACATCGGATTCAAGAGCAGCGTGAAATGTACTGTCTAGTGCAGTGTTACTAGAAAAGAATAAAATGCTCCACAGCTTCCTGGTGCGGTAGATGTTTTGATATGCGAATCTATTTGTTTGAATAAGATGGCAATGAATGTTGTAATGTACAAATTGCAATTGTGTACATGTAGCTTTGTTGCTCAAAATGCACTGTTCAAAATCTATAAATGCAAGGACGTTATTACATTTTTTTATCGGATTAATTTTCAATTTAAACTGAAAATACTCTTAATGGCATAAGCAGTGCAGTGTATACCGGGTGTATCAAGACTGCAACCGAAAAAGAAACCGGGTGGTAATTTAAGTGCTTACAGACACAATGCAACTAAAAAAAAACATTTTTTTAAATATCATCGTGTTTGGGTGGTAAATACTAAGTTTTTACGAAAATAGTAATTCAAACCCTTCCGTACCATTGCTTCCGTAAAAATAAAAAGGTGTACATTATTGTTTTTGGAAAACTATGTATTTATCACCAAAATACGATGATAAGTAAAAAATACAAAAAATATATTGACGAGCATTTTTTAGCTGCATTCTATATAAAGACTAATACTACCACCTGGCTTAGTTTTCATTCGTAGTCTTGATATACCCTTATAAAAATAGAACTCTTATTGACGTCTGTTTTTGTAAGACCACTCCATTAACTCCAATTTGTAAACAAGTTATGAAGCATTAACGCTTATTACTGGAACGAAAGTAGTTGAAAACAATGAGTCGATATATTACTGTTACATGAGGCGGTCTAAATAATTTTTCACGCGTCGCTTAAATTCTCGATGGTACATTAATCTGGGAATATGCTGATCCATTCGGCAGAAAAAATTTAATACAAATACACCAAATCTTTTCAAGATTCAAGGCCGCATTTGCGACGTGTCTACAAACATCACGCATGATAAACAGTCGTGTAACTGAATAAATCAAGTTTTTGGTATATTCTCGTCAATTTTTTTGCCGCTTTGTATCCTTTTACTGGCGTTTCCGATAGACCGTCAAGCAATATATTTCTCTCCTCATTCGTTGACTCAGCACTGAGAATCGTGACCTCTTCAATAAGAATTCATAAGTTTTATTTTCTTGCGCCAAACATCGCGGTCTTGTGCCAGCTTGATAAAGTGGTTATAATACACTCGATGGTAAGTCCGGGTAGTGTATCCGTCAATGCGAGATCTCTCGCTGATCGACCCAATTATGTATTGCGACAAAACGCGACATACTTACGTGGACCAATATGAGAGGCTTTTAGCCAATGTGTACGGTGGTATCAGCGCAGCTACAAACTTTCCACCATCAGCAGAAGGTAAAGACACATCACACAGAAGGAAGGACCACATATTGCATTTAATATGTCGAATCTTGTATTAGGAAATTCATTATGCTTGTAATTAGTCTATACGGTTTCAGAGATAAATTAATATCGGCTAGCAGTGACACTGAAAACAATAATGGGTTACCATCACAGCAACAAAATATCACTTTAATATCAGAATACCCCTGTTACCAAAAAAATAAATAAAAGTAAAAGTCAATTTATAAAATGGGCACTTCACTTATAGTTAAATAACTCTCGAAAGGGTTTGTCAGGAACTCCAACTTTTCTTAGCGAATACCCAGTGGTTTGTTGCGAAGTTTGCGACGGTATATTTACTCAAGGGATAGATGGGGATTCGAAAAGTCGAGAATAACTTTACAAACTACTCTTATAGACTTCATTTCGAAGTCGGTCAGTAGTAATCGTCCGTAAAACATACGTAACATGGGCTAGCTTTTGTTTTTAACTTTGTGGGAATAACTTTCGTGTTTGGGCGTAAGAATTGAAAGTACGTAAATATGATCTCGCATTTATTCGAAAGATGTAGTGTGATGTGATGGACAGCCTCCGTGGCGCAGTTAGTTAGACGCTGGCTGTGAAACGTGAGTCCGCGGGTTCGATCTCCGCACGGACACACATATTTGTGAAATCCACTGATCTTTGTTTAGGGTCTGGGTGTTTGTGAGACGGAAAAGTCTCTTGGAGTTTCTGATACCCACGACACAAGACTTAGGGCCTCGTTCACCATCTTCAAGTAAATCGTTGATTAGGCTAATCATCAGTAAAAGTCATCCGTATCATCATGTGTCGATTTCACCATGCTCCAGTCTATGTATGTGACTGTTGTGTGTATGTACATTTATATTTATTTATATTTTGCCCCGGAATTAGAACCCGCGACCACCGTGAACAACGTTTATACAAAGAACACTTATAAATTTGATGCGTTCTTACTGCGGTTATCGTATTATATGTTTTAATAGTTAAAAACTTAAAGGACCAGATAGAAAAAGTCTAGAATATTCAGACGTGGACATCCGCTTAAATTGTACGTGATTATTAATAAATTGATCTTCCTACTATCATATTCTCTAACTCCTAAACACATTAAAGTATAACTATTCGCAAGGTATAACAGATTGTTTTAGAACAGTAAGCTTACACCGTTCGTTGGTAACTAGTTAGCAATATATTATGTTCGTCGGACATGTTAACCCGAGGTAGCCATGTGTTGTTGATTAAGTTAACAACGCTCTGCTGTTATTTAACAAAATGTTTCGTTATTTAAATTTGCAATATTGTTTGAATGAGAATATCTCTCTATAATATATTGTATCAGCCCATATACGTCCCACTCCAGGGCACGAGCCTCATCTACAATTGAGAGTACGTTTGAGAGGGGTCAGGCAATATAGTCCACCACGCTGGCCTAGTGCGGGTTGGCGGACTTTACATACCAAAGAAATTATTACATATCGCTATTGGTATAGGAGCTAGCAACGTTTTCGAGAAAGAATTTTAGGTCAGCTGATTTTGTGATATGTTGTCTTTCTTGCACTTTCGGTTAGAATCTGGGCTATCTGGCTGGCGGTAGCGGTTGCGTTGTTTAGTGCGCATCCTACCTGTCCAGGTAATAATCCTGGATTTTAAAAACATTTTAGAAGGCGTAATTTTTAATTTTTTGTTTTTAAATAAGTCTACCTGACATACTTTTTTTATTGCCAGACATTTTTGACAATGCTAACTATGTGCCATACGCGATTTTTGTTTTTTTTTTTATAAAAAATTCAAAGTATTTTATAATGTCTGTAATTTTAATATTATGTTATTTAAAGATAAGAAAAACTTAAAATAAATTTGCCAGACATTAATTCGATTGTTAAGTCTTGAATTAAAATGAAAAAGTCATGAAAAGTATTGCAGTATAATGCTAGTAGTCCGACAGAGACAGCTGAAGGTGCGAGAGAGATAGACAACGACAGTGGCGCGACAGGCAAGTTTGCAAGATGGCGTCAGTCTAATGTCACATGTTTGTTTTTGTTTTGATTTTAATGTTTATTTTTTAATTTGATTACAATGGCCAGTGATAAAATAAAATGTGTTTTTGTAAAGGACATAACGATAACATAATACTTTTCGTAAGTGATAAACTAAAAAAATGTCAGCAAGTTTTAAGTGTACGTGTGAAATATAAATTAAAGTACAGTAACATTGAGCTGCCCACGCAAATAAATAAGACAGATGGATATCATAGACAATGTTATAGTAGTTTTACTGCTTTAATGGCAAAATACCGTGATTCATCATCAGAAACAGATTATGCCAGTAACTCCACTTCACTCACTTTGTCACCGAGTACTCCAGTAGATATTAGTGAAACTGTTCCAAGAAACGTAACTCAAAGCTCCTACAGTGAGGTTGCTTCTTCAAGTTTAAACATTCAAACAAAATCAGGAGATTTTGAATTGAATTTTAACAGTAAAATAACTCCAGAAGATGTTGCTCCTAGTTCAAATAACCAGAGCATATCAAGACATCCTGATTTAGATTTTAACCGTGAGATATCATCAGAAAATGCTGCTTCAAATTTAGATAGTCAGACAACGTTAGAAGATGTTTCTTCCAGCTCGACTTGTGATTTAAGTATCAATGAAACTAACGTTTTTAATGAAATTCCTGACACTAATATTGAAGATATTGGAAAAGAACGACAACTCAAAAATGTTTGCTTTTTTTGTGATAAAGATCGTAAACAGAATAAGGGTAAACAACAAAATCTTTATTCCTCAAACGATGCAAAGCTTTATGATAAAATTATTGAGTGGATGGAAAAACTTAATAACGAAGAATTATTACAGAAAATTAATCGTCTTAAATCTGAAAATAAAACAATTTTTTATCATCATTTATGTGAATTAAATTATTTAAATGATTATAATAAAATAGTTTCAGACATTCCACATACTTCTTGGTATAAAAATCGTAATATTCATAAATATATTTTTAATCATATTGTATCAACGGTAGAAGAAGAAGTTTTGCAAAAAAAAATTGTGTATTGTTATCATCTCTCTGTGATACGTACAATCACTATTTGGAATATGAGCAGAAACTAGACCGTCAGTCAGATATAAATTTAATAACTAATCATTACCTAGAAGAAAAAATACAAAAACATTTTAAGAAAAGTATTAAATTTATATCGCAGCAAAAGAAGAAAATCATCATTCATAAAGATTGCAGCTTACTAGAAAATGATTTTACAAAACTTGAAGAAGACAACTTAATTGATAAAGTTGCATTAACCTTGCGAAATGCTATTTTAAAAATTGAAAAATCAAAATTACCATCTAAAATTAAAACAAACGACTTAAATACTGGTGAATGCGTGATTCCTGATAAATTAAATCGATTCTTCAAAGTATTGATGGGGGGTAAAGATATAAGACGCAGAGATAGTCTAAATTGTAGTAGATTGAGTTCCTCTCTGGCTGCTGATGCCATTTTTTGTGTAAGTAATGGTACTTTTAAACCATCTAAACATATCACTCTTGGTATGACTATAAAAAGTCTAACAAGCAGCAAGAAAATAATAAATATTTTAAATAGATTTGGACATTGCTGTAACTATACCACTCTAGAAGAATTAGAAACAGAAGCAACTATCTCATCGGTACGTCAATCCCAAGTTTGTCCTCCAGACATTATTTTAAATCCTTCGCTATGCACCGGTGTAGCGTTCGATAATTTCGATAGATATGTTGACACGTTGAATGGAAAAGAAACTTTACATGACACTGTGGGGATTATATACCAAAACATTGATAATAATTCCTGTAGTGGATTGAACCAAGATGATGGTAATGCAAACTCCGAAAATGTTTCACCAACAAGACCGCCTCAAAAAAGAAGAAGAACTTTGATAGAAATTACTCCAGATATTATTCCTTATAGCAAGCGATTAAAGATGTTGGGTCGCTTAACGCCAGTTCAAATCGATCAGCCATCACCTTTACCCGAAAATTTCTCCTCTATACAAACAATTGATCTATTGCATTTGCTTTCATATGTTTTTCACGTGCCGAACACACCATCGTGGACAGGATTCAATAGCAGAATTATAGAAGACAATAGTCCAACACAGAAAGTATCTTATCTCACTCCTATTAATTTATCACCGACAAATGTATCAGTGCCGTGCCGTGGCGCAGTTAGTTAGACGCTGGCTGTGAAACGTGAGTCCGCGGGTTCGATCTCCGCACGGACACACATATTTGTGAAATCCACTGATCTTTGTTTAGGGTCTGGGTGTTTGTGAGACGGAAAAGTCTCTTGGAGTTTCTGATACCCACGACACAAGACTTAGGGCCTCGTTCACCATCTTCAAGTAAATCGTTGATTAGGCTAATCATCAGTAAAAGTCATCCGTATCATCATGTGTCGATTTCACCATGCTCCAGTCTATGTATGTGACTGTTGTGTGTATGTACATTTATATTTATTTATATTTTGCCCCGGAATTAGAACCCGCGACCACCGTGAACAACGTTTATACAAAGAACACTTATAAATTTGATGCGTTCTTACTGCGGTTATCGTATTATATGTTTTAATAGTTAAAAACTTAAAGGACCAGATAGAAAAAGTCTAGAATATTCAGACGTGGACATCCGCTTAAATTGTACGTGATTATTAATAAATTGATCTTCCTACTATCATATTCTCTAACTCCTAAACACATTAAAGTATAACTATTCGCAAGGTATAACAGATTGTTTTAGAACAGTAAGCTTACACCGTTCGTTGGTAACTAGTTAGCAATATATTATGTTCGTCGGACATGTTAACCCGAGGTAGCCATGTGTTGTTGATTAAGTTAACAACGCTCTGCTGTTATTTAACAAAATGTTTCGTTATTTAAATTTGCAATATTGTTTGAATGAGAATATCTCTCTATAATATATTGTATCAGCCCATATACGTCCCACTCCAGGGCACGAGCCTCATCTACAATTGAGAGTACGTTTGAGAGGGGTCAGGCAATATAGTCCACCACGCTGGCCTAGTGCGGGTTGGCGGACTTTACATACCAAAGAAATTATTACATATCGCTATTGGTATAGGAGCTAGCAACGTTTTCGAGAAAGAATTTTAGGTCAGCTGATTTTGTGATATGTTGTCTTTCTTGCACTTTCGGTTAGAATCTGGGCTATCTGGCTGGCGGTAGCGGTTGCGTTGTTTAGTGCGCATCCTACCTGTCCAGGTAATAATCCTGGATTTTAAAAACATTTTAGAAGGCGTAATTTTTAATTTTTTGTTTTTAAATAAGTCTACCTGACATACTTTTTTTATTGCCAGACATTTTTGACAATGCTAACTATGTGCCATACGCGATTTTTGTTTTTTTTTTTTATAAAAAATTCAAAGTATTTTATAATGTCTGTAATTTTAATATTATGTTATTTAAAGATAAGAAAAACTTAAAATAAATTTGCCAGACATTAATTCGATTGTTAAGTCTTGAATTAAAATGAAAAAGTCATGAAAAGTATTGCAGTATAATGCTAGTAGTCCGACAGAGACAGCTGAAGGTGCGAGAGAGATAGACAACGACAGTGGCGCGACAGGCAAGTTTGCAAGATGGCGTCAGTCTAATGTCACATGTTTGTTTTTGTTTTGATTTTAATGTTTATTTTTTAATTTGATTACAATGGCCAGTGATAAAATAAAATGTGTTTTTGTAAAGGACATAACGATAACATAATACTTTTCGTAAGTGATAAACTAAAAAAATGTCAGCAAGTTTTAAGTGTACGTGTGAAATATAAATTAAAGTACAGTAACATTGAGCTGCCCACGCAAATAAATAAGACAGATGGATATCATAGACAATGTTATAGTAGTTTTACTGCTTTAATGGCAAAATACCGTGATTCATCATCAGAAACAGATTATGCCAGTAACTCCACTTCACTCACTTTGTCACCGAGTACTCCAGTAGATATTAGTGAAACTGTTCCAAGAAACGTAACTCAAAGCTCCTACAGTGAGGTTGCTTCTTCAAGTTTAAACATTCAAACAAAATCAGGAGATTTTGAATTGAATTTTAACAGTAAAATAACTCCAGAAGATGTTGCTCCTAGTTCAAATAACCAGAGCATATCAAGACATCCTGATTTAGATTTTAACCGTGAGATATCATCAGAAAATGCTGCTTCAAATTTAGATAGTCAGACAACGTTAGAAGATGTTTCTTCCAGCTCGACTTGTGATTTAAGTATCAATGAAACTAACGTTTTTAATGAAATTCCTGACACTAATATTGAAGATATTGGAAAAGAACGACAACTCAAAAATGTTTGCTTTTTTTGTGATAAAGATCGTAAACAGAATAAGGGTAAACAACAAAATCTTTATTCCTCAAACGATGCAAAGCTTTATGATAAAATTATTGAGTGGATGGAAAAACTTAATAACGAAGAATTATTACAGAAAATTAATCGTCTTAAATCTGAAAATAAAACAATTTTTTATCATCATTTATGTGAATTAAATTATTTAAATGATTATAATAAAATAGTTTCAGACATTCCACATACTTCTTGGTATAAAAATCGTAATATTCATAAATATATTTTTAATCATATTGTATCAACGGTAGAAGAAGAAGTTTTGCAAAAAAAAATTGTGTATTGTTATCATCTCTCTGTGATACGTACAATCACTATTTGGAATATGAGCAGAAACTAGACCGTCAGTCAGATATAAATTTAATAACTAATCATTACCTAGAAGAAAAAATACAAAAACATTTTAAGAAAGATACATTTACTGTATGCCTACACAATGGAACAAGCACAAAATGTTGGTAAAGAATGTGGTCAAACTTATGTACAAGTTACCTATGACTTAGCCATTGCTAAAATAGCTTATAAAATTCAAGCAACAGAAGGTTTAAAGTTTAGTAATCTTTTCATACATCTTGGCTCGTTTCATTTAATGATGGCTTTTTTTAAAGCTGTTGGTACTTTCATCAATGAGTGCGGGTTATCTCACATGATGATTGAGAGTAAAATTATTGCTTCGGGGTCTGTAAATGGAATACTTGAGGGTAAACATTTTAACCGTTGCAAACGTCTACACCCGTTAATGGCATTAGGCTTACAAATATTGCATTTCGATGAATTTTTAAAGAGGAAGAATGCTGAACATGATTTTGTGAAAGGACAAATTTATGAAGATCTGCCAGAATATCAAAACAAAAAAATTTCGTTACCACCATCAGCGAGCACAGATTTAATACCAAATGAAGTGTTATCAGAACTGCTCAATTCTTATAAAAGGTACGTAGAAAATTCCAGACAAGGCAACCACGGAAAAACAGCACAATTTTATATGATCTACATCGAGTTAATTAGTCACTACATAAACCTGTCGAGAAGCATACGTATGGGTGACTTTGAAATGTTTAAGTACGTGATTCCGAAAATGGCAAATTTATTTTTTATTGTTAATTAGCCTAACTACGCTCGATATTGTGTAAAATATTCGGAAAATTTGAATAATGTCAGTAAAACCCACCCTGGACTAGAAGATGATTTTTATAAAGGATGTTTCGGAGTTAAAAGAACCGATAAACCATTCTCACGAATACCGATAGATCTCACTCTGGAACAAACAATAAATGCTGATGCAGCTAAACGATTGAGTGGTATTGCTCACTTTACTAATTCTATAGCTGCACGACAACGCTGGTCAAAAAGTCACAGCATAAGAGCAGCATTGATATCACATGTCTTGGATGTTTGTGGCTTAAGGTACTTACAAGATGTAACAGCAGAATTACAACCGAACAGAGTTAAAATCTATGGAAAACAAATTGCTGATTTTATTGAAATTCTCAAAGCAAATTGCAATCCATTCGATCCACAATTAGATAAAGAAAATCTGTACAACATTGCTACTTCAAAGCCTGCTTCTCCTGAAATTGCTGACTTTTTATTGAATATTCAAGAGAATAGTGAGAATTTAAGGAACCAATTTATCAATGAATGCGCAGATGATGAGATTGATTGAGAGACCTTTTTTTCCAGAAGGGGAAGGCAGAGGTGCTACCTATGTTTTGCCTTGTGTGTTCCGTCCCACGATGTAATAGAGGAAAGCCTATCGCCATATCGGTCACAAATTCCTGACTCCGGGCTGATAATGAATAGAAAAATCCAGTATACTCTGCCCGACCCGAGATTAAACAATCAAATTGTTTATACGAGTACTAGCATTTGCCCGCAACTTCGTCTGCGTGTTTAAGATAATGTAGACGTTATATCGCTAAAACTATGCCATTATAACCTTTACGTAAACTTTTAACGAAAATCAACGTGCAGCATTTTTATTTCCAATTCTGACTCTGAGTTTAGATTATCGGATCAAAGGGTCCGTCAGTTGTCGATTTTGAGACCAATCGGATCAATACATAAACAGCCTTATTCATATACGGTTTTAAAACCTATTTTAGGTATCGAATGTTTGTTTTCTCGCTCAAACTGAATTGAAAAGTCGTTCGAAAGGGACAAAAGTTAAATATTCATAAGAATAACTTCAGCAGTTTTATTTTCCATACAAATTTTCAACCCTTATTTTTACTCCTTTAGGGTTAAATTTAAGTAAATAGAGTACGCACTTATTTTTGATTTTAGATGTGTAATTATAGGGTCAAGTTTGAAATCTGCAACTTCAACGGTTGCGGTTTTCTATACAAATTTATTTTACCCTTTTCCCCCCCTTAGGGGTTGAATTTCCAAGAATCCTTCCTTACTGCTACCCTACGTTATAAAAGAAATCCCTGTGTAGAACTTCAAGTTCCTAGCTTAAGTAGTTTCGGCTGTGCGTTGGTCCGGCAGTTCGGTTCTACAAAACTTCAACCCTTATTTTCGTCCCTTTAGGGTTAATTTTAGATAAACAATATATGCAATTATTTTTGTCTTATAATGAATAACTTAAGTGCCAAGTTTGACAATTGTAACTGTAATGGTTAAAAATTTTCCCTATATCAGTTTTTAACCCTTTACACCCCTTTAGGAGATGAATATCCAAAAATCCATCCTTAGTGCTATCCTACGTCACAATAGGAACC
Source organism: Deilephila porcellus (assembly GCA_905220455.2). Classification (NCBI taxonomy): domain Eukaryota; kingdom Metazoa; phylum Arthropoda; class Insecta; order Lepidoptera; family Sphingidae; genus Deilephila; species Deilephila porcellus. Next base: position 14,135,858 of record LR999977.1, on the reverse strand, counting down.
CCTGTGTAAAATTTCAAGTTCTTAGCTTCAGTAGTTTCGACTGTGCGTTGATCCAGCAGTTCGGTTTTACAATACTTCAACCCTTATTTTCACCCCTTTAGGGTTAATTATAAGAAAAAAGAGTATGCAGTTGTTCTTGTTTCTAGATGAGTAACTAAAAAGTCAAGTTTGATATCTGCAACTTCAAGGGTTTCTGTTTTCCATACACCAGTATTTTACCCTTTTCACCCCCTTAGGGGCCGAATTTCCAAAGATCCTTCCTTAGTGCTACCCTACATCACAATAGGAACCCCTATGTAAAATTTCACGTTTCTAGCTCCAGTAGATTCGGCTGTGCGTTGATCGGGTATTAAGGAAATCACCCAGTTTCTAAACATTTCAACCCTTATTTTAAACCCTTTAATGTTAATTTTTAGACAAATAAAGTATACAATTATTTTTGTTATTAAATGAGTTATTAAATTACCAAGTTTGAGAATTGTAACTTCAATGGATTAGATTTTCCATACAACAGTTTTTAACCCTTTTCACCCCCTTAGGGTTAAAATTTCCCAAAATCCCTTCTTAGTGCTACCCTCCGTCACAATAGGAATCCCTGTGTAAAATTTCAAGTTCCTAGGTCCAGTAGTTTCGGCTGTGCGTTGATAGGTCAGTCAGTCAGTCAGTCAGTCAATCAGGTTCCTCTTTTATATATATAGATTACGTGTCTGAATAAGACTTACACAATGACGCCTACTTGTTAATTATTAATTATGTAAAGGAACTCTTTATTGTATCAAAAGTTTCACGTTGTTTATAACACAATTCAAATACAAACCGCGGTAAACAATGTTCCCTTAAATCCACACGTACGCTTCACGAAAACCAAATATGTATTAAAATACACCTAAATTATTCGCAGGCTAATTGGGACACGTTGATGTTTCCAGTTTTAAGCAAATGCGATGTTTACGCTAAATTATGCCTCAAGTTTTAATAAATGTGGCATTAACTAGAATAACTGCCACTAGTGCTACATGTATTGATAATATTTTCATAAATTTCTCAATTGATGAAAAGTCGGTTATTAACGTGTTAGACTCTGATCATTGTGGTCAGTTTGTTTCATTGCCTAGCACTAAAAGTAAAGTACAAAGAAAAAGTATTAAGTTTGTTCCTAATAATATATATCGCATGGAAAAATTTAGAATAAATATCCAAAAAAATCTACCAACGCTGCCCCCTCACCAAGACCCAGACAAACTGTATAATTCATTATTTGAACTTATAAAAGGTGAATTTAGAAAAATATATAAATCTAAAACTATTACAGTAAATAAGGGACTAACATTTAGTGAGTGGGCAACCACTGGTCTATACAAAAGTCGAAATAAATTATTTGATCTATATAATGAAAGAATGTATAACCACAATCCGACCTTTAAGCAATATGTAAAATCTTACTCGAAAGTTTTCAAACGAGCCTGTTCCATAGCTAAATCGTTATATTTAAGAAATAAAATTAAAATGTCTACAAATAAAATTAAAACTACTTGGAGTATTATTAATATTGAATCTGGTAGAAACTCTGTACGCGACAATGAATTTAATCTTAAAATAAATAATAAAAATGTTACAGCAGATCTGGAAGTAGCAACTGAATTTGAAAGATTTTTTACTGATATTCCTAAAAATACCACTCAACATCTTCAGTCATCTTCGAGGTCTGCATTGTCGATACTTGAAAAACTTGTACCTAAATGTGACGTGGCGTTTGAATTCTCGCAAATTGGGCCGCAGCATATATTAAAAACTTTTAAAGAAATTAGTTTAAAGAAGACCGGGGACTTGTGGGGCATTTCTGTTATTAATATGTCTTTAATAATTGAATATCTAGCACCCCACTTAGCTGATATATTCAACCGCTGCGTGGTGTCTGGCGTGTTTCCTGACCTGATGAAACAGAGCAAGGTGGTGCCTCTTTTTAAATCCGGTGACAGCTCAGATCCGACCAATTTCCGACCTGTTTCAATTCTACCAACGCTTAGTAAGTTATTTGAGAAAATAATTCTGTCTCAATTATTAACCCATTTCAACACCAATAACTTGCTACACATGAAACAGTTTGGATTTACGAGAGGTCGATCAACAATTGACGCGGGAGTCGATCTCCTAAAACAAATTTATGAGGCTTGGGAGGAGTCACAGGATGCCCTTGGTGTATTTTGTGACTTATCTAAAGCTTTTGATTGCGTAGAGCACGACACTCTGGTCAGGAAATTACACCACTACGGTATCAGGAACCAGGCTCTCAATCTTTTGTCCTCCTATTTGAACAATAGAGTACAGAGGGTTGATATTAATGGAAAACTTTCTCGAGGATCTGCGGTCACTATGGGAGTACCGCAGGGTTCAATTCTGGGACCTTTTCTTTTCCTCGTCTACATAAATGATTTACCTTATCACGTCGGGAATAAACACGAAGTTGTATTGTTTGCGGATGATACGTCATTGACATTTAAAATTAAAAGACAACAACTAAATTTTGATGAAGTAAACAGTGCTCTTCGTGAAGTTGTACACTGGTTTAATATTAATAATTTATTGCTTAATGCTAAGAAAACTAAATGTATTAAATTCACACTGCCCAATGTTAAGCAATTATCTACCACTGTACAAATTAACGGCGAAGAATTGGATCCTGTTGCATCTACGACGTTTCTAGGCATTACGGTAGACGCAAAACTCCAGTGGGGACCGCATATTAACAAATTATCTGGTAGATTAAGTTCAGCGGCATACGCAGTTAAAACCATTAGGCGTTTAACGGATGAGGTAACAGCAAGAATTGTTTACTTCAGTTATTTTCATAGTATAATGTCTTATGGGATTCTTCTCTGGGGAAATGCTGCGGACATTAATAGTATCTTTATATTACAAAAAAGAGCTATTAGAGCCATTTACAAACTTGGTCCCAGAGTGTCCCTAAGAGAAAAGTTTAAAGAGGTAGATATTCTTACTGTAACATCTCAATATATTTATGAAAATTTATTGTATGTTCGTAAAAATATAACTCAATTTAAGCGTAATTGTGACTTTCACAGTAGGAACACTAGGAACAAACATAATCTTGCCTCCCATGTTACTCGTCTCCACAAGATAAATAGTTCCTTTATGGGTCATAGTGTACGCTTCTTTAACAAACTTCCCAATGGTATTAGAGAACTTCCAATCAACAAGTTTAAAAATATAATTAAAGTAAAGCTGTGTAAAAAGGCATATTATAGTATCTCTGACTATATGGAAGACAAAACTGCTTGGGAATGAATTGCTCAATTTCTATTAAAATAAGAACAATTGACATAATAAAATTATATATATAGACAATATTGTGACATTGTATTTTAAACTGGCTTTAAAAAAAAAAAAAGAAAAGAAAAAGAAGACAGTTCGTGTTGCTGAGGGAGTTTCTTGCGCCGTTTCTTCTTCACAGCTACAACACGTTCCGAAGCGGTGGTAGCAGAAATTAACGATTCAAAAGATCTTGTAAAAGACTACTTGAATAAAGAATATTTTGACTTTGACTTGACTTTTGACTTTGACTTGACATTATGTACGCCTTTTGGCATCTACCAAAATTGTACTACATAAAATTGTGGGGAGTGATATAATTTTCATTTTAGCGCTGAAAGGAGGATTAAAACGTTTTGACGGGAGCTTCGTAATATTATTGTCTAAAGAGGTATTTGGAGTTTATCCCGCTCACCTGCCACTGCTATAAACCCTAGCTAATTGAATTATTGATCCTGATTAACAGTCAAAAGTGACTCAACACTGAAGCCCGGCGGGTCTTTAACCCTTTGACGACCACGGGGACACCGGTGTCCCAAATAGAAATAATACAATAAAACAGTAATTAAGAAACTTATTTTATTTTTTTGTTAATAATATAGTTTCTGAACGTACGTTTTTCATTTTATATGCTAGCAACACAAAAAAAATAGCGTTCTTTGTCTACGGCTATTGAAAACTGACACTTCGTTAAAAGCGCGCGAATCTTGTATATTGTAAAAGTGCATAAAAGGTGTAAAACTATTTTTTAAGTATTTACAGTGTGAAATAATCATTGCCTGGTAAGTACATTATTATTTTGTATGTTTATAAAACTATTATCTATGTTGTGTATAACGATAAGTCATTATTAACATAAAGGGACACCGATGTCCCTATGGCCGAAAAGAGATACTATTTATGACGAATAAAATTATGTTGACTGCCTCGGTGGCGTAGTTGTATTACGGTACGGTTACAAAGCTGAGGTCTCGGGTTCGAGTCCCGGGTCGGGCAAAGTGATATTGGATTTTTCTATTCATTATCAGTCCGGAGTCAGGAATTTGTGCCCGATATGGCGATAGACTCGCCCCCTATCACATCGTGGGACGGAACATACAAGGCGAAATGTGGGTGTCCTAGTGGCACCTCTGCCTACCCCTTCGGGGATAAAGGCGTGAGTTTATGTATGTATGTAAAATTATGTTGTCGTACTGATGTTTTTCGTCAATTACCCTCATTTTCTTATTCATGTCGTTACAGATTATGTTTCGCAAAGGACGCGGCCTTTTCGAACTTAAAGAAAATGAAATACAACAGATTTTGATGGCTGATAACAGTGACGAAGAGGACGATTTACTGCTTGACGAAGAGGATCAGAGGCTTTTGACACAGGATGATGATCAAGGGATTATTGACGTGGAGATTGACGGTACGATAAATGAACATAGTGATTCAACAAGACCTGAGCCTTCCACATCAGCACCTGTAACACAGCATCAACCAGTCTTCAAGTGGAGTTCGAGAACATACGCACCAAATGTTTTTCGTGACGTGGAATACGACTTCGGTAAAGTGAAAATCTGTCAAGAATTTGAAAATGTACTATTGACTCCCTTTGATATATTTTGTTCAGCGACAAATTTTGATAATTTAGTGCAATATGTAGTATCCGAGTCAATACGATATGCTCATCAAAATGGACGGGAGTTTACTATTGGTCTCGAAGAAATGAAAGCATTTCTTGGTATGAATTTGGTCATGGGCTATCATATCTTGCCATCATTGAGGGACTACTGGTCTACAGAACCAGACATGGCAGTACCATTCATATCGAATGTTATGCCAAGGGCTCGATTCGAAGACATTCGCCGGAACCTACATTTCTGTAACAACGAAGCGATAAGAGACACAATTAGCTCTAATTATGATAGGGCATACAAAGTTCGGCCAATAATAGAGCACTACAATGCTTCGTTCCAAAATGCCCTCAATAACACAATAAAACAATCAATCGACGAACACATGATAAAATTCAAGGGGCATAATGCAATGAAGCAGTATATAAAGAATAAGCCTGTCAAATGGGGCTTCAAATTATGGTGCCGATGTGATGCTGCGACCGGTTATCTATTTGAATTTGATCTATATACGGGCAAACGAACTTCTGGAATGGAATATGGATTAGGTGAATCAATAGTACTACAGCTAACAAAAAAGGTTGAAGGCTTAGGATGTGAAATTTATATGGACAACTTTTTTAATTCACCTGTACTACAATATAAGCTGATTGATCAGAATACTAAGGCGTGTGGAACAGTTCGGACTAACAGAAAACAACTTCCAAAAACAGCACCTGCTGACAAAACAATGAAGCGTGGCGATATTTACACAACAAGTTTCCATGGCATAAGTTATGTAAAATGGATGGATAATAAAGGAGTTCATTTGTTGACTAACTTTTTGTCGCCTGTAGAAACGGACATCGTAAAGCGCCGCAAAGCAGGTTCAGCCGACAAACTTGACGTAAAATGTCCTAGGATTGTGTCACATTACAATAAAAATATGGGTGGAGTTGATCTTATGGATCAACGGAAGGTGTCCTATGAAATAGATCGAAGATCGAAGATAAAGTACTACCTTCGCCTTTTCTTCGATTTGTTCGATATATCAGTAAATAACGCACATACCATATATACTAAGCTGCACAGTGAAAAGCAATTAGAGGGAAGCCTGCTGTCCACCTTGCAGTTCAGACAGGTAGTCGCCAGGAGTTTGGTAAACGGCTACAGTACTAGACAACGTGGTGTCCCTTCTACAAAAAAAAGTGCAGTGAGCAAATATGTGAAGCGGCAATTATCGATGCACCCCATGGAAAAATCCTCCACCAGAAAGAGGTGTGCAAATTGTGCGAAATATAAAAAAGAAAATCGAACAAACAATATATGTGTTCTATGTAACGTTCATCTATGTTATACCAATGAGAGAAATTGTTTCGCTGATTATCATAACTAATAAACAGTATTTCTATAATATCAACTTATTTATTAATATATTACCCCATTCACACAAGCAAACTTAATAAAAGTAAAATTGAGATTTTTTGAGTGAAACGTATCTCTTATCGACCATAGGGACATCGGTGTCCCAAAAAATTCCAAAAAAACTATAATATTTTAATGTTTTTTGATTTGAAAATTTATTTTTTATACACCTAATGAGTCAATATAAATGGCTAAAATACTTGAATAAGGTCTCATAACCTTATGGTCCTGAAAGGGTTAAAGAACGGTAGCTAGATTATAATCACAATAAATTAGTTATAATGAACATAAGTGGAGTTGGAATTAAATAATAGTGCACAAAGGGATATTATTATTACTGCCGCGGTGGCGTAGTTGTACTACGGTATGACTACAAAGCTGAGGTCTCGGGTTCGAATCCCGGGTCGGGCAAAGTGATATTGGGTTTTTCTATTCATTATCATCCCGGAGTCAGGAATTTGTGCCCGATATGGCGATAGGCTCGCGCCCTATCACATCATGGGACGGAACATGTCAAACTTTGAATTTTCTGGCCAATCTACCCCACCATGACATAAATTTCTTTCAGTTTTCTCCAGTTGCTCGAGATGAAATCAAAAAGATAATCCTCTCCATCAAGTCGAACGCCATCGGATGCGACAATATCACCCGTCGCATGATAGTCGTGATACTTGATCATCTCCTTCCAGCGCTTTCCCATATAATTAATGCTTCCTTCAGCATGGGAACCTTTCCGTCATTATGGCGGAAAGCCTATGTTATTCCTCTTCCTAAAATCTCTAATCCTACCCTCAATACCCATTATCGTCCTATATCCATTCTTCATTTCCTTTCTAAGGTGCTTGAAGCATGTGCTCACAAACAGCTTTCCAGGTTTGTGTACTCTCACAACCTGTTGAGCCCACTGCAGTCTGGCTTTAGACCTGGCCATAGCACTATTTCCGCACTCCTCAAGGTGACTGGCGACATTAGAGCTGGTATGGAGGACACCCAGGTCACTGTTTTGATCCTGGTTGATTTCTCAAACGCCTTTAATGCTGTCAATCATGATATCCTTCTGTCCATCCTATCCCATCTTATGGTTTCTCCCGAAGCACTGGACTGGTTCTCTTCTTATCTTCGAGGGCGTCAACAGTCGGTCCGAATCGGCGAGACTTCGTCAAACTGGTGCGACCTTGACTCAGGTGTTCCTCAAGGCGGTATTCTTTCTCCTTTATTATTTTCAGTTTTCATTAATTTCATCACCAAAAACCTTCGAAGTTCGTACCATCTGTATGCTGATGACTTACAGCTTTACGCGCAGTCGAGCATTGATAATTTATCCATAGTAGTGGATAAAATTAACAGGGACTTGCTCTATATTAAAGAATGGTCTCATAATTATGGGATTAAAGTCAATCCCGTTAAGTTTCAGGCCATAATTGTGGGAAGCCAGCGTTTGTTGGGCAGGCTGGATACAACAACTATCCCACCCGTTGTATATGATGGCACAATTGTAGAGTGGTCTCCAGTAGTTAAGGACCTTGGGCTTCTTATCGACTCAAATTTAAACTGGCGCGCCCAAGTTACATCGGTTTGCCGGAAAGTCACGGGTACCCTTCGATCTCTTTATCGTCTGAAAAATTTTCTTCCAACTAAAACTAAAATAATGCTTGTGCAAACCTTAATCCTACCCCTAATCGACTATGGTGATGTGTGCTATTTTGACCTGAATGCAGATCTGCTCAACAAACTCGACCGTCTTCTAAATAACTGCATTCGATTCATCTTTAATCTCCGTAAGTATGACCATATATCCTCTTACCGCTCTGAACTCAGGTGGCTACCTATTCGCCAGCGACGTAGGTTGCGTGCTCTTACTACACTCTTCTCTCTTCTCATGTCCCCCACTCCTCCATCCTACTTAATATCTCACTTCCGTTTTCTGTGCACTAATCATGATAAAAATCTTCGCTCAGCTTCTAATCTTTTGCTCACGTGTCCCTCTCACAGTTCAGATTTTCTCCACTCTTCGTTTCCTATTCAAGCTATCCTTCTATGCAATGCGCTCCCTCTCGAAGTCAGGACGTCCACAACCCGCCTTAGATTTAAAATGAAGGTCCGTGAAATGCTGCTCAAAGAAGTTGCAGAATCCTCTCAATAGTTTCTTGTATATTCGTATATATATTATATATATATTTATATATACATCTGTATATATGTATGCATATAAATGTAAATTTATATATATATATTTATTTTCATTTATGTAATTGTATATATAATATCTTATTTATCTACTTGTACATATATTTTCTTTTTTTCTTTCTCCTTATGTTTAAGTATTCATACACCTACTTCAGCTCATCTCTACATCACCTAAAGGTCGCCTTGTATACTTTTGAAGAGAAGAGGCATTGGGCTCAAAACCAAGATTCGACTAGTACGAGCCTTAGTGTTTCCCATCTTCCTGTACGGAGCAGAAACGTGGACAATCTTGACCCGTGAAAGACAACGAATTGACGCATTCGAGATGTGGTGCTGGAGACGGATGCTAAGAATTCCTTGGACCGCGAAGCGCACTAATGCATCAATTTTGTCCCTACTCCAAGTCGAAAGTCGCTTGTCCACCATATGCCAGCAACGGATACTTTCGTATTTTGGTCACACAATGCGCAGAGGCGAAGACAATTTGGAAAGATTGATTGTAGTGGGAAACACCGAAGGAAAAAGATCACGCGGGCGTACACCAACAAGATGGACTGACCAAATGAAATCCTCTTCATCCGCAAAATTCTACACAACCATGAGAGACGCGCTGGACAGAAACCGGTGGAGGCAGATCACCCGCTCCAGATGCAACCCTGATGCTGACCACGATCCTCAGACATGAGGGACCGACCAGAGAGAGAGAGTATACTTTTGTATATGAAGCTTAATAAATAAATAAAAATAAAAACATACAAGCCGAAATGTGGGTGTCCTGGTGGCTAAATTATTATTTTTAGTTTTTAAAATTCATAACATATCTCAGGAGGCATTCGTGCCCTCTTACACGCCTTTAAAAGCTTACCTCAAATTTCAACACAATATAACACAATAACCTCATATAACACAATTTCCCTATAAATTCATACAGATGCAAGATTTATTTTTCCAATATAAGTAAAAGCGGGCAATAAATTTCCTAAGATCAGATATAGTTTTATTGGAATTCACCGCGACATCCGCGACGTTCACGGAAATATTTTTTTAAATATATTCTATTATGTTTAGCTGCAACCTTGTGACTATTTGCATAATATTTTTTTGGCAGTAAATAATCTTTTTATTGAGAGTTCATTTTTAAAACATCAGAAATGATTTATCAGTTATTTATAATAATAATATAGTCAGCCACCACTGGACGCTATTCATTATTATCCGTAATTAATCATTTATAATCTGGCTGAATATAAAAGTGATACCATTGGATTTATTTTATTGAACAGTGATTTTTTTACGGGTTTTACAATAATAATAACAAACACTTTATTATTACACCACACAACATAAAATACAAAAACGAAACAAATTTACATTTGTTGAAACAATTGAGGCCTTATCGCTAAAAGCGATCTCTTCCAGACAACCATTATAGGGCCTTATAGTCCTTTTTATTAATAAAGTTTGTTTAAGTGTATCCATTTAAGTACATTTAAACTTTTTATCTGAAAACATAAACACTAAATAAAGGTCTTCAATAGTAAATTAGAATAGCAATATTATGTAAAAAATGTAGTACATCGGTCTAATTTTCCTATTGCCATATAAACAATTGTAATTTACATAATATTTAGCAGAAATGTATTCAGTCATAATTCAAATAAGCATGGGACGTGACTAGACTGTACGAAAACTTTTGCTTCAAATCCCAAAACAATAGGAAGTTAGATAAATTGGGACAAAACACTGATTCAATTTCGTTTGGAGACGAGTTGTTATAGTGAAATGATAGTTTTAGTTGTCCGTCTCGGATTCAAAATATTTGATAAATAACGTATTGTCTTGACTCTTGACAGCGGTACGATATTCATATCCGCCATTATTGAGATTTCTGTATGGCGGAAACCTCCACGCAATATTGTTTTACGTTCCAGGTTCAGCTTATTTACATCCGGTCTTCATGTGCCTTTGTAAATAATGTTGTTATTTCACAGAATTTTGTAGGTTAGGTTTAAAGAACTTTATTCTCATAAGAAATACATATTTCACTTAAAATGAGATATAAAGAGGAAAATAAACAAATGTTAAATTTAATTTAGTCTTCGGTACTTTTTGAGAGAATATGTAGCAAAACGATTCACATTTTCACAGTTCTTAACAGTTTTCGGTAGCTTATCATATATCATATTTTTATCTATAAATACTCACTGAGCTAGCTTATTAGTATAAGCTTATGTATGTCAACTTTGTATTTCCATTGTACCTTTCAGTTATGGAACACTTTGTCAGATATCGTGATTTCTCTTTTTTAAAACATCGGATTCAAGAGCAGCGTGAAATATACTGTCTAGTGCAGTGTTACTAGAAAAAAATAAAATGCTCTACAGTTTCCTGGTGCGGTAGATGTTTTGATATGCGAATCTATTTGTTTGAATAAGATGGCAGTGAATGTTGTAATGTACAAATTGCAATTGAGTACATGTAGCTTTGTTACAAAAAAGGCACAGTTCAAAATTTATAAATGAAACGACGTTATTACATTTTTTCATAGGATTAAGTTTCAATTTAAACTGAAAATACTCCTAATGGCAGCAGTGCAGTGTATACCGGGTGTATCAAAACTGCAACCGAAAAAGAAACCGGGTGGTAATTTAAGTGCTTACAGACACAATGCAACCAAAAAAAATTCAATTTTTTAAATATCATCGTGTTTGGGTGGTAAATACTAAGTTTTTACGAAAATAGTAATTCAAACCCTTCCGTACCATTGCTTCCGTAAAAATAAAAAGGTGTACATTATTGTTTTTGGAAAACTATGTATTTATCACCAAAATATGATGATAAGTAAAAAATACAAAAAATATATTGACGAGCATTTTTTAGCTGCATTCTATATAAAGACACTAATACTACCACCTGGCTTAGTTTTCATTCGTAGTCTTGATATACCCTTATAAAAATAGAACTCTTATTGACGTCTGTTTTTGTAAGACCACTCCATTAAAAATTTGTAAACAAGTTATGAAGCATTAACGCTTATTACTGGAACGAAAGTAGTTGAAAACAATGAGTCGATATATTACTGTTACATGAGGCGGTCTAAATAATTTTTCACGCGTCGCTTAAATTCTCGATGGTACATTAATCTGGGAATATGCTGAACCATTCAGCAGAAAATTTTTAATACAAATACACCAAACCTTTTTAAGATTCAAGGCCGCATTTGCGACGTGTCTACAAACATCACGCATGATAAACAGTCGTGTAACTGAATAAATCAAGGTTTTGGTATATTCTCGTCAATTTTTTTGCCGCTCTGTATCCTTTTACTGGCGTTTCCGATAGACCGTCAAGCAATATATTTCTCTCCTCATTCGTTGCCTCAGCACTGAGAATCGTGACCTCTTCAATAAGAATTCATAAGTTTTATTTTCTTGCGCCAAACATCGCGGTCTTGTGCCAGCTTGATTGCCTTGTAATTGTTATATTCCTGCACGATAAAGTGGCTATAATACACTCGATGGTAAGTTCGGGTAGTGTATCCATCAATGCGAGATCTCTCGCTGATCAACCCAATTATGTATTGCGACAAAACGCGACATACTTACGTGGACCAATATGAGAGGCTTTTAGCCAATGTGTACGGTGGTATGAGCGCAGCTACAAACTTTCCACCATTAACAGAAGGTAAAGACACAACACACAGAAGGAAGGACCACATATTGCATTTAATATGTCGAATCTTGTATTAGGAAATTAATTATGCTTGTAATTAGTCTGTATGGTTTTAGAGATAAATTAATATTGGCTAGCAGTGACACTGTAAACAATAATGGATAACCAGTACAACAACCAAATATCACTTTAATATCATAATACCCTGTAATTGACCAAAAAACAAACAAAATAAAAGTCCATTTATAAAATGGGCACTTCACTTATAGTTAAACAACTCTCGAAAGGGTTTGTCAGGAACTCCAACTTTTCTTAGCGAATATTCAGTTAGTTGCAAAGTTTGCGACGGTATATTTACTCAAGGGATAGATGGGAATTCGAAAAGTCGAGAATAACTTTACAAACTACTCTTATAGACTTCATTTCGAAGTCGGTCAGTAGTAATCGTCCGTAAAACATACGTAACATGGGCTAGCTTTTGTTTTTAACTTTGTGGGAATAACTTTCGTGTCTGGGCGTAAGAATTGAAAGTACGTAAATATGATCTCGCATTTATTCGAAAGATGTAGTGTGATGTGATGGACAGCCTCCGTGGCGCAGTTAGTCAGACGCTGGCTGTGAAACGTGAGTCCGCGGGTTCGATCTCCGCACGGACACACATATTTGTGAAATCCACTGATCTTTGTTTCGGCACTGGGTGTTTGTGAGACCGAAAAGTCTTTTGTAGTTTCTGATATCCACGACACAAGACTCGATTTAAGTGTGGGGTCAGATCTATGTATGTGACTGTTGTGTGTATGTACATTTATATTTATTTATATTTTGCCCCGGAATTAGAACCCGCGACCACCGTGAACAACGTTTATACAAAGAACACTTATAAGTGTGATGCGTTCTTACTGCGGTTATAGTATTATATGTTTTAATAGTTAGAAAAATTAAAGGACCAGATGAAAAAGTCTAGAATATTCAGAAGTGGACATCCGCTTAAATTGTAAGTGATTATCAATAAATTGATTCACCTACGATCATATTCTGTAAGACTCCTAAACACATTAAAGTATAACTACTCGCAAGGTATAACAGATTGTTTTAGATCTATAAGCTTACACCGTTGGTAACTAGTTATTAGCAAAATGTTCTTGGGACATGTTAACCCGAGGTAGCCATGTGTTCTTGATTGAATTAACAACGCTCTGCTGTTGTTTAATAAAATGTTTCAATATTTAAATTTGCAATATTGTTTGAATGAGAATATCTCTCTATAATGTACTGTATCAGCCCATATACGTCCCACTGCAGGGCACGAGCCTCATCTACAATTGAGAGTACGATTGAGAGGGGTCAGGCCATATAGTCCACCACGCTGGCCTAGTGCGGGTTGGCGGACTTTACATACCAAAGAAATTATTACATATCGCTATGATATGCAGGTTTCCTCACGATGTTTTCCTTCACCGTCATAGTGCGTGGTGATTGACTATCAATACACACATGAGTCTGAAAAGTTGGAAGCGTGCCCTGGGATTTGAACCTTGATTTGATTTGATAGAAAAGCTGTATCTTGAAAACTATCGGGGATAGGATAATATTTTTTTTTTGTTCCTGTGCCGTCATAGTTTTGTCTATCTCTGGTTACTAGTTTATTGTCTAGTTCTGGGACATTCTGTATAAGTGAATTACAAATCCCACATTAGGATAGTGTGGAGACCTAACTAAACCGCTTTAATTATGGAAAACATTCATTCTGAGCAGTAGAAACACAAAGTTGATATAAACATACAGCCAATTAACCACATTGAATTGTTCGTAAATGCCATGTTATCCTAATTGGTTATCAACTAACGATCAAATTCCACTCTTAGTTTATTAATTAGCTTACGTGGAGTACAGTTTAGTTGCATTGAAGTATTAAGTTAAATAAATAGACCCAACAGCCACACAAATAGTTTCGACCCCATGTTAATATATCAGTCTTGTGTCGTGTGAATCAGGAAATACAACAGACTTTTCGGTCTCACAAAATTTGTGCACGATACAAACATTTATCTCGGCGCGGGGATCGATTCTGCGGCCTCTCGTTACCCAGCCGGCATCTAACCGAATGCGCCAGGGAGGTTGAAAGCTGGATGGTTTTGATATCAAAACTAAAATCAAGGAATTATATATTTTCCCTGCCTCAGAATATTTTCGTTTTTCTGCCTTTTTTTTTTCGACTGTCTCGCTGGCGTAGTTGTACTATGGTACGACTACAAAGCTGAGGTCTCGGGTTCGAATCCCGGGTCGGGCCAAGTGATATTGAGTTTTTCTATTCATTATCAGCCCAAAGTCAGAAATTTGTGCCCGATATGGCGATAGGCTCGCCCCCTATCACATCGTGGGACGGAACATACAAGGCGAAATGTGGGTGTCCTGGTGGCGCCTCTGTCTACCTCTTCGGAGATAAAGGCATGAGTTTATGAATGTATGTATGTATATATTTTCCCTAGTTTTTTTTTGGAGAAAAGATACGTCGCGTCGTAGCCAGCCGAACTATTAACCGCACGGCTCTAAGAGCACTTAGAAGCCGCACTTCTAATGTTTTGTCCGATATTATGAGCATAAGTAAAATAAAGAGGCAAGACAAGGATATAATATATTATATCTTTCTGCATTTTGCTTACCTACCACAGAGCTATTCGCTCAAAATAATTTTGGAGATTTATGTTTTTATTTATAAAGCAATTGTTCTTATATTATCCGGAAGTTGGTTTTTACGATGCCAGCTAACAAATTGTCACTTAGGAGATAAAATTTAATAATTCAAGTAATGGTATATTTTTGAAGCGTTTAATATTCTACTTACCATAATATGTTTTCTTTAAATTTCTATATCAGCCCATATAAGTCCCAATGAAGGGCACGAGCCTCCTCTACAATCGAGAGTATGATTGAGAGGGGTTAGGCCATATAGTCCACCATGCTGGCCTAATGCGGGTTGGCATTAAATCTAGTGTGTAATAAATACTCACAGTGTTAATAACGTGCAGCGGAGTCCAACACACGAAGAATTCCAGTATTATCACGAACAGCATCCGTATTACCTGAAACAAAACATTCCTTAAACTTAAAATCCAATAGTTGTTTTAAACTTTATTTATTGCTCCGTTGAACCTTCGATAGTTCTTGTGAGAAATTGGATTTGAAGAATGTTGAATACGCTATTTTGTTAAATATTCATATACTAGTAGTAAAGGCAATGAAGTTTGTAGTCCTGGGTTTGTTTTTCAGTATAGGTGGTTATTTTAATATTTCGGGTATACAATTAGTTAGGCGGCGAAAATATGCGCGTTGAGGTGGGGATGGCACGGGATACTTATCTGCCTATCCCTTAGGGCGTAGAGACGTGAAGTTGAGTATGACGGTTTGTTAGATTTACGCGAATGTTACACATTGAAATAAAACTAATTACATACATACATAAACTCACGCCTTTATTCCAGAAGTGGTAGGTAGAGGCGCCACCAGGACCCGCCATTTCGCCTTGTATGTTCCGTCCCATGATGTGATAGAGAGCGAGCCCATCGCCATATCGGGCACAAATTCCTGACTTCGGGCTGATAATGAATGGAAAAACTCAACATCACTTTGCCCGACCTGGGATTCGAACCAGAGACCTCAGCTTTATAGTCGTACCATAGTATAACTACGCCAGCGAGCCAGCCGCTAAAACTAATTTTACGGATTTAATCGCGGATTCGGTTTCATTCATACATACTTAACTTCCCGACGGTCAGATTGCTTTACAGCTTTCGTGGTCACGGGGCGGACAGTCCGCCCTTAAAAATAGTTTTATTTCAATGAAGTTGAGTATGTTAATTATTTATTTATTTTGTTTAATTAAACCTAGTTGTATAAACAAGAATAACCCCTGGGATATAAAATAAATATATTTTCGAATAGTCTTGCTTTAGCTATTCTTGAAATACAGTATTATTTTAAGGATTGAGTGAATGGTTTATTTAAATCAAACAAGAGAAAATCACACGTTATGTTAAATGTATTCGGTGGCAGCATGGGAGAAGTGACAGATGTCAATGGTCAAGAGAGAGTTACTTAAGTTGCATATAATTTCTAATAGATGGCGCTACTTATACAATTTTGCAATTAATACAAATCAACATCCTCTTCTTAATTGCGAAATATTACAATAAAACAGTCTTGAAAAAAAAAAAATCTTCATCCTCTTCTATATTGCAAGCCCATGGCTTTGGAACAGTCATCAGTCTTCTTTTGTGGAACTGCTTTGGTAAGTACATCGGCAACCATATCCTGTGTTCCAATATAGCTCAGTTGGATCTCATTATTGGCGATTTTTTCTCGAACAAAATGGAAACGGATGTCAATGTGTTTGCTGCGAGCACAATAAGAATCTTTGCCTGCAAATTTAATAGCACTTTGATTATCACAATTGATAACAGTAGGTGCATCAGAAACATCAAAATGCAACTCTCGTTCTAAATTTCTTAGCCACATTGCCTCTTGAGTGGCAGTAGCCAATGACATATACTCTGCTTCCATGGTAGACAATGCTACAGTACTCTGACGTTTAGAGCACCATGAAATTGAAGCACCCTGAAACAGAAAAATGTAGCCGGAGCAAGATCTCCGACCGTTAGTATCTGAAGCCCAGTCAGAATCACAATAGCCGAACACCCTTTCTTCTTCTTTGTTTTGTTTGAATATTAACTTATAATCTCTTGTACCCTTTATATATCGAAGAACCCTTTTGACTGCCAGCCAGTGTTGTAATTCTGGTTTATTGTTGAAGCTACTCAGTTTATTTACAATGTAACAAATATCTGGCCTCATGCCTTGTGATAAATAAAGTAAACTTCCAATCGCTTCTTGATAAGGAACATTATTTATTATATTTTCTTCTCCTGTGTTGACTAATTTGGTACTAGTATCGCACGGTGAATAGACTGGATTACATTCTGTCATTTTGAAACGCTGCAAGATTTTTTCAATATAGGCAGTCTGATCAATTTGTATTTGATCTCTCTTCTCATTCTGTTTTATTCTCCAACCAATAAAATGATTCACAGGTCCTAGGGTCTTCATATTAAATTTACTTTTAAGTTGTTGTTTTATTTCTTCACCTTTTTTTTTATTCTTATAGAAAATTAATAAATCATCTACATATATTAGAATGTAAACAATGTTTCCATCTTCATTTTTGTAATACACACATGGATCTACAGATGAGCTTTTCATTCCTATATTCTTCAACACAGACGTTAATTTTAAATTCCATTGACGACTAGCCTGTTTTAAGCCGTAAATAGATTTGTTCAATTTGCATACTTCTTGTCCATGTTCATAAGAAGGTGGTTGATTCATGTAAATTTCTGTATCTATATCGCCTTGTAAAAAAGCAGTGACAGCATCCATCTGTTCTATATACAAATTATATTTAACTGCTAAAGCAAATAAGTATCTGATTGATGTGTGTCTGACAACTGGAGCAAATACTTCATTATATTCAATTCCTTTCTTTTGAACAAATCCTTTTATTACTAATCTTGCTTTGTAACGTACAACTTCTCCATTAGCATTAGTTTTCATTTTAAAAACCCATTTACATGGTATAACTCTTTTATTCTCAGGAAGTGTTACTAATGTCCATGTGTTATTTTGAAGGAGCGACTCAAACTCACTGTTCATAGCATCTTTCCACTCTTTTGCCATCGGGCCTGAAAGAGCTTCTTCAACTGACTCCGGTTCTTTAAGTGACGGTACTGCAAGTTGCTTGAAATTGTTCGGACTCTCTTCATGACAAAAATATGTAGTAGGTTTATTCCTTGGCCTTAGAGTTACATTGCTGAATGGCATAGTATCTTCATCAGACGTATCTGCTTCAGGTATGTATTCTGAAATATCTGATTCAGTTTTTGTTTCTTCGCTGGTGGCATCGAACATCTGATCCTCTTCTGAACTTATATTTATTACGGTGTTATTTGAAGCATCAGAGTCTGCATCAGATTCTTTATGTTGTTGTTGCTGCAAAGTGGTAAATGGCATTACTACACAATTATTTTTAATGGCATGTTCTAAGAAAACAACATCTCTACTTTTATAGATTTGATTTTTGTTCTCATCGTACAATCTGTATCCTTTTGTGTAATCACAGTAACCAACAAATATCATTTTTATAGCCTTTGAATCCCATTTTTGTCTTTTTTCTTTTGGTAGATATACCATGACAGGACAACCAAAAATTCTCATATTATTTATGTTTGGTTTCTTACCCGTCCACATTTCATATGGTGTTCTATATTCCAAGGCTTTTGTGGGCGAACGGTTTATAATATATGCAGCTGTTGACACTGCTTCAGCCCAGAAACTTTTCTGCAATTTGGAATTCAAAATTAAGCATTTAGCTCTTTCCACTAGTGTACGATTCATACGCTCTGCCAAACCATTTTGCTCGGGCGTGTATGGATTTGTCGTTTGATGCTGGATACCTGATTTAATCAACAAAGAATTAAATTCTTTATTCAAATACTCTTTTCCATTGTCTGTACGTAGTATTTTGATATTTTTATCAGTTTCATTCTCAACTAAACTTTTAAATTCTTTGAATTTATCTAAAGCTTCTGATTTATTTTTGAGAAAATAGACAAACACTCTTCTACTATAATCATCAATGAAGGTAATATAATATTTGGCCCCTCCTATAGAACTTGTCTCCATCGGACCACATAAATCAGAGTGGATTAATTGGAGCAATTCAGAAGCTCTAGTGCCAATATTTTTAAATGATTGTCTGCTCATTTTACCCTCTAAGCATGTAGTACAAATTTGATTACCTGTTTTTGATAACTTTATTCCTTCTGTACATTCAGTAATTTTCTGTAAGTCCGTGAAATTAAGATGTCCCATCCGCTGATGCCACAGATTTATATCTTTTTCATCTACTGCAGATAGCAATGCCGGTGCTTCGGTAACATTATTCAATAGATACATGTTATTGCAATGCCTAGCTGTCAGAATCAACTTCTTATTTTGATATATTTTACAGCCATCTTTTACAAATCTCACATCACAGCCATTATTTACCATTTGACTCACAGAAAGTAAATTTGTTGTTAAAGAAGGTACATATAATACATTTCTGACCTGTATTTTTCTTATTATGCCATTAGAATCTTTTATCTGAAAATCCACATTGCCAGATCCTTTCACTGCCACCATTTTATTATCTGCCACCTTTATATTATTTATTGTAGAAGGAGAAACATTGTACATCCATCTCTTGTCTCTACACATGTGCAGGGATGCTCCGGAATCGACATACCAGCAGTTTTCATCCAACTCTGCAGCAACTGGAAAAGCAGCATAATATACATTTTTAGAATTATCTGACTTTGAATTAAAAAACTTCTTCTTGTCTTTAAAATAACAATCTTTACTTATATGCCCATATTTGTTACAAACAAAACACCGAGGGCCTTTAGGTTGTTTTTTCTCTTGTGATTTTTTATGTAACTTTGACATACTTTTATTAGATGACTTGGCATAGTAGGCGACTGAATCTGATACCTTTACTTCCTGCAACAATTTTGTTTTCACGTAGTCTGCAGTAATAGACACACCTGAGCTCTCTAAGGCCATTATCATTGGTTTGTAGTAATCGGGGAGGCCAGCGAGCAGCAACGTACCAAGCCACTCGTCTCCTACTACAAAATTTATATTTCTTAATTTATGAGCTGTAGTCATTACCTTGTTCACGTAGTCCTCAACACTTGAACAATTGTCTAAATTTGTGGTAATCAAATCACGCAGTAAACCAACTTTTCTGCTCAGCCCGGAGTCATCAAACACTTTTTCCAACTTAGTCCAGACCTGTTTTGCTGTAGACGCCTCCTGAACGTGGACATAATTTATAGGGTCTACCAATAATATTATTTTTGACCGTGCCTTCGTATTTTTCTTACTGTCTGACACATAACCCGACATTGGTTCTATTTCATCCCATAGCTCCTCATGTTCCAAGTAATTCTTCACGGCAAACTTCCATGATTGATAGTTTTCTCTTCCAACCAACTTTTCTATCGTTCCCATTGATATTTGTGATGTCATTTTGTACCACTTTTGAATTGACTTTCGATAGAATGTATGCTGAAACAAAGGATACCGGCACGTGTCGGGACCAAGTTGTGAGGTTAATTTTTGTATTTCTTTTAATCACTGAATTTACTGTCCAATTCACTCGTTTTATATTTTTGGAAACAATATCGGCCCATAACCTCTTGAAATACAGTATTATTTTAAGGATTGAGTGAATGGTTTATTTAAATCAAACAAGAGAAAATCACACGTTATGTTAAATGTATTCGGTGGCAGCATGGGAGAAGTGACAGATGTCAATGGTCAAGAGAGAGTTACTTAAGTTGCATATAATTTCTAATAGATGGCGCTACTTATACAATTTTGCAATTAATACAAATCAACAGCTATAGCTAAGGAAGTATAAATAAGCTGTGTTTCATTAATATTTATATATTAAAGGCCATAGGTTCCCAAGCAATTTTTTTATTTAATGCGCGAGTTAGTACTGTATCTGGTGTGAGTAAGGTTGTCGAAGCGTAGGAATGTTAAATGTGCGTGAAATCGATTCTTTTAGAGAAATCAGTTCTCTTGTTGATAGAAATAAACCTTTTCAATAAAACTACGTCTAACGAGAGAAAATAGCATTTTTTGGGCTCAAAAATTACCGATGTCTGGGTATGAAGGAAAAGTAACTATGTGGGAATGTGATTAGGCAAAACTACCATGATTTTTTTGGGAACCCATTCATTACTATAATTATTGTGATGATAATGATGGAATACTATTTTAGAATGATGCCCTTAACAATTGAATTTTTCAATAAACGTACAGAATAAACGTAGGTACTATAAATATAGAAATCCTCATAATAAGATGGCTATCCTCGTAACCATCTAATATAATTTTCCTTAGAAAAATTTAACGAAAATACTCGAGCCCGGAAATACGAAAAGGGACAACAATGGGCTTATTAAGGAGGGTCCCAAATTGAATAGTAAAAGGAATCTGATTGTCGAAGTATGCAGAATGTTGAAGGGCGAAGGACCTTGGTTTATTAAAGCTTGTCAGTGAAAAATCAGGCATTGTCTAGAAGGACGGTCAAACAAAATGTCTATTCGCGATAATGCATAAAAGTTTTGAAATACATAAATACGTATGAATATTGTGGATAAACTTAAAGCCGGTTTTTCACCTCTGCATTTTATTATTACGTTATTATTATTATTATTATTACGTAAAATTAGTTGAAGTACTGAACTGTGAAATGAGTAAAACAAATAGTCTTTAGTAGAGACAGAATCACAACTGTATTAAATATAATTAGCCATGGAGGCTGTCTCATAAAAACTAAATTAGCTTGTTAATCTCATTACCATTTTAAAACGCATCGCGTTTATGTGTGTCGGCCTTAAATACATTTTTGTTTTAATAAATACGAAATTTATTTTAATAGCCATGCGAGGTCTGTATTTTTGTGTTGAAATTAATAAAATGACTCGGAATATGAAAAGTCTGGGATCGTAAAGCATTCCGTTCATATTTTGTTGAACATTGTACTCATTAAAGCACGTACGCTCCGAGTGTATATCACCGTTAAATATTGTAAAGTAATAAAAATTTCGTCGGCTTTAGTTTTGAATGTGCTCATAATTTTTGTATGCTCATTTTATTCGTGATTGTCATGGAAATATTTTACGTACATAAAGTAAGTGTAAAAGTAAGTGACTGCCTCGGTGGCTTAGTTGTACTACAGTACGACTACAATACTGATGTCTCGGGTTCGAATCCCGGGTCGGGCAAAGTGATATTGGGATTTTCTATTCATTATCAGCCCGGAGTAAGGAATTTGTGATGGGCTCGCCCCCTATCACATCATGGGACGGAATATGCAAGACGAAATGTGGGTGTCCTGGTGGCGCCTCTGCCTACCCCTTCTGGGATAAGGGCGTGAGTTTATGTATGTAAGTAAGTGTAGCAAAGAAGTACCTGATTTTTATCTTCATTCACATTTTATTGGACTATTTTTATTACAATGACATACTTATACATAATAGTACTAACTTTTCATGGCAATAAAAAATATTGTCGGCTGTCAGGAACATAGTTTCAAGTCACAGCGTGCTACCTCTGTTGAAAGACTAATTTTTACCGACAGCCGTCTCTTTTCTTGTTTACTAAATATTTATCAGTGACGGTTGTCTCTTTGCATTAGGCGAGCCGTTTCCATATTTATTTGACTTATGTAATAAAACAATAAAGATTTCAAAAGTTAGTGTTGCCAATCGATATTACTTTTAAAAATTTGCTTATAATATGTAATATTATTTAAGTAATCTATATCTATATCAGCCCATATACGTCCCACTGCAGGGCACGGGCCTACTCTACAATCGAGAGAATCGATTGATAGTGGTTAGGTCATATATTTAAGTAATAACATGAAATATTTTTAATATGCAATTTTGTGTGAATAGGCACTTACCTTCCGTTTCGCCTCTATGCTCTTGTCAATGTGCGTGGACCTGACCACGTGGCGGAACTCCATGTCCACGGTGTGCATGCAGTAGGACTGTGAGCTTTGGATGTCCGCTTCAATCCTGTCTGGGGTCTGTTGACAATGAACGTTGAGTTGAACATAATTAAACCCTTTTTTAAATTCTGGCAAAGTGAATGTGCACCTGATGGGAAGCTCAATACAAAGAAGCATCGAATGGCATTAGACGTCGATCTCAGGACATTTACCACAATTATGCAACTACATACAATCCTTACTATCTTGAGACATAAATATCGTGGCCTTAGTATTATAAATTATATTAATTTATTTATAATTTGTAGAAGTGATGCCATAATATTTTTCTCTAATAAATTAATTAATAATAAGCCTAACATTTACGTTGTTCTAACCCATACTAAGATCAAGTCTTGTTTCGTGGATATCAGAAACTGCGAAAGAATTTTGGTCATCAAAGCTAAGACCCGATACAAGGAATACACGTGGATCACACAATATTTGACTTTGGGAAACTTTTTGTGAGATCAAAGATCAGGCCAAAAATAAATGTTGTTGGATCACAGAAAGAGTTGATTGTTGCGAGAATGATTCGACAGCCTCCGTGGCGCAGTTGGTTACACGCCGGCTGTGAAACGAGAGTCCGCGGGTTCGATCTCGCACCGAGACAAATATTTGTGTGAACCACAGGTGTTTGTTTCGGGTCCGGGTGTTAGTGAGACCGAAAAGTCTCTCGTAGTTCCTGATACCCACGACACGAGTCTCGATCTTAGTCTGGGGTCAGGTTGATGTATGTGACTGTTGGGTGTGTTTATTTATTATTTTTGTGATTTGAGAACTTTTGTTCCACAGATGGTTTTCTAACCCACTGCGTCACAAACCCTGTCAGTAAATTTAAGTAAACAAAATTAAGTTTCAAGGTCATTCTTGTGTTAGGATTTGTTTAATACACATTTTAAATAATTTTACAATATCCTTTGTTATATTATAAACAATAAAAAAAATAACAAGCAACTATTTATTACTGAATTCAGATTTGCTCTCATGGGATGTATAATAGTGCCGTCAATATACAAGCGACTATCACACAAGAATAATTTAATAGGTCGGAATTTAAACTATTTCACTAATGAAAATTTAATATAAATGGTATTAGGGGTGCTTCAGCGTTATAAATATTTTCCAGAATTAGTATTAAAATAGGATCGCATAATAGGAATTATTTGAATATTAATGACCAGGTTGATTATGCTTAGGTATTTATTTTGTTTTGTGTGAGAGGGGTCCTGTCAAAATCCCGTTTCGGTTTCGTTGGTCCAGCCTAAGATCCCTTTAGGTCTACTAGTGGCGGTACTTGCATACAAGCCCAAAAGCCCGGCTTGCCTTACTTAATACGTATATACTAAATTCTGAACGAAACAATTACATTCAATACAAAACAGTAATTACGAAACATCTACCATTTTTGAATTTACCGCGTTCCGTCGCGGCATGGCGCTCTTCAATGAAGCACCTGCGACGGCGAGCCGAAGCGCCGCCCGCGCTGCGCAACGCTTGTAATAAATTCATTCAATAATTTTACCTCCACGTAGAACGTAGCTCCACGCATTTTTTAAAAGACGGTACGCGCGAAACATATCTGCCTTCTTCTCTCTCGTGTGCTTTTACGAGGCTTTTGGCAACGCATGCTATCTCTTTCACATTTACGGGTGAAATGATATACTCCGGCACTACGAATGTATAGCTACAGATATTTATATATAGCAATAATGTACTAAACCAAAAGCCCAGCTTTTGACCACAGAATTGTTTTGACTGAACATCGTACGTTTGAAGGTCGTCATGTGTAACATTATTTGTTAACTAAATTATATTTATTCTTATTAAATTATGTTGGTTCTTTTTTAAAATTATTTAATCATTTTTGTAATACAAATAATGAGATTTTTATATTTTTTTCATCTATTATAATTCCATGTATTTTTTCGTTTACTAGCCATACTGTACGAATTACTACTAACTTCATAAGTATTTTGATATTGTGCAATTGTAAATAGTTCGGTTTTAGGTTAATTATTCGTTTTTTAATGTTATTTGAACTTTTTGATACGAAATTGATTTGTATTGTTTCCTGTGATGGTTTTAGTGTGATGGTGAAAGTGTTCATTGCCGTTATAAAGGTAATTTAATTAAATTATATTGAAACTGGCGCGACAACTACGCCGAGTTTGTGCATATCTTAAATTCGTGTTAAATCACATGAGGCATTTTATCGGTTCAGTTTACTAAACTACGTAATTCGATTTCTACATGCTCCCCTTCATAAAGGTTATTAAACAGTCGTGTTTCATATGTTTTTCAAGGGACACTTGTGAATTAGAATGTTTTGATTAATTCTAATGATTTCAATGATATTGTGGTCCTTTCAAAAGGCATGCTATTACTTGTAATTAAAATTACTTGTAAAAACTTAACCTTAATGTATTTATAACAATTTCTGTCCACAATTTTGGTTAACTGCTGGTTTGGTAAAACACGGGACCATAGTAGCTATCGTTGTGCTAGTGTAATGCCGGGTATTAAAAGTGCTCAGTAGTTAGTGCAGTAAAAAGTTACGGTTGCATGACCACAAGCTATCTATATTTGTATTACCTAATTTTAATATTGTATAGAATGTGTGATAGGTCTGCCGCCGCGCCGTAAATTCGATTTCGTCGTTCTTAGTCTTTTTTTTTCTTCTAAATAAATATGTATTAAACCTAAAATAATATTGGGCTTGCCCTACTTCAAAACACTAGGCACGCCACTGAGGTCTACCCTTCCATTGGGCATGGGATACAAAACACTCTAATTCTGCTGTGGCTTTCTTTTCATAACCCTCTCTTACATCAGAATATCAAAGGAGAATGACATTTCATGGTATCGGTAAAAAATATCGTAGACCCTGATAACGATACTGGTTAAAATTCATTATAGCATTTTTTATGGTTTGCCCTTAAACGTTTTCCTCTTTTCTCCCGGGCGATAGATTATTATATAATAAAGTAATTATCATCACATTTTACGATACGTCAGCTATTAGGTACTACAAATGGGGCTACCAGAGTGACTGGACTTCAAGTTCATTCGTCCAAGAACTCCGGGCCTGGTTCGCAATTATGTTTATTTTCATTGAACATGTATATTTTTCCCCACACAAAAAAGTAAGTTTCATCGAGGGACAAAAATCTTCGCACCGATACCAAGTTTCATAGTAAAATGGTCATTCTCCTTTGATCACAACGCAGGAAAAAATACCATAATAAATAATTCGTATGTTCGTAATCGGGGCGTTGGAACGCCGGATGGAACGGTTTAAGCACACTTACATGGTTTCAATTGTCATTGATCTTATATTTCAAGCTCGGTTACGAGTGTGTTAGAGTTGTATAACACAAAATACAATTAAAATATAATAATAATACATATTTATTCTTTATTCCAATATAATTTATTATATATCTTTCATAAACACAAATATATTCAAACACTGCTTTACTTTAATTGATATTCTTATGATAACATTATAATCATTAATTCACTATATTAACTATTAAAATTAGTAAATCAAATATAATTACTAAAGCAATATAAACCAACAATTATACTTATCTTGTTAATGGTACTCAGAGCCAGATTTATACTGACAGGGAGCAGAGTAATGTCCTGCTCCACGACTCGAACAACACTGTGTCACTTCAAGCAATGCTGGTCTATTTATACCAAATCGTGAACAACCCCACTCTGCCCCACTTCTGACTACCCACATCAATTTGTATTTTATTGTATTTGTTTTTAAATTAAATTGATGTTTACACATTTCATAAAATGTACTCAGTTATGTAATTAATGTATATCTTTAAATCATCAACATCTCACAAGTGCATTTCATTTGATTCCTTGTGAATAGATTTCAGATTTAGTCTAGGTATATGTTCGCTTGCTGGGTTCTCTACCGAATCCACTTTACTGTTAGTTACCAGATTAATAAAACTAGTAAAGGAAAAGTTTGCGAATAATCGCCATCGTTATATTGAAGAACATTTCGACAGAATAGTTCACGAATCCCCATTAATTACACTTGCAATGTGCAGTGGTTCAGTGGCCAATCAATTAACATCCATTACGCATTTAATTAAATTTATGACGTTAATCATAGTCGGTACACGCAATGTAATTCATTTGTTGCATTCAAACATATTATCCTTACTCGCAATTTTACTATTTATCATCGACTGCCAGATCGAATGGCAGAGTTCATTGACTGCAAATTTGTTTTGGATTTTACTACTAGGCAAGGAATTTCAGTGCATGATGTTACAATAGTAAAATACTTGAAATGCATTACACACCTCTTTTTTATTGCCTGAATATAGAGACAAGCATGCCATTTGCCTGATGGTAAGCGATACGACCGCTCATGGACAGTAGCACAACGAAACAACGCCATGAAGTACAAAATGGTTGGTAGTCCACTTGGTATATCCTGAGATATAAGATGTTAAGTCTCATTATGTCCAGTAGTTACTCTGGCTACAATGTCCTTCAAACCGGAACATAACAGTGCATTTACACTGCTGTTTGGCTGCAGAAATAGACATTGCGGTGGTACCTACCCAGGCGGCTACTCACATATGAGACACCTTCCACCAGTAAACCTCTTTTAGTATTGGAATTTTAAATCATTGCTTCGGAAAAATAGTTTGTATTGTACGTCTTAAATTTATTGCGGTCTAGAATTCGAACACAAGACTTTAAAATAAATAAAATACCATAAGGAGATTGTAGGAATACAAACTTTTACGATACAGCGCAGCGGAATAGCTCTGTAAAGTGATAGTGCACAATAGCCAAGTTAGACAAGCGAGTTAGCAATTGTTGTAGGAAGAAAGATGCGGGCCGCAATAACAGAACGCTATAGAAAACTTGGGAGAGCCCTTTGTTCTATGGACTTCTGTGGATGAATATTATAATACATAAACTCACGCCTTTTTCTCAGAAGGGGTAGGCAAATATGCTACCAGGTCACACATTTCGCCTTGTGTGTTCCATCCCGCAATGTGATAGGGGCAAGCTTATCGCCATATCGGGCACACATTTCTAACTCTGGGCTGAAAATGAGAATTAAAATTCCATGTCACTGTCCGACCCGGAACACGAATCCGAGACCTCAGTGTTGTAATCGTTATTTACCTCTGTAGTTCAGTGTTTTGTCACCCGCTTTATTACGGAGGGAAGTGGACAATAATTTATTTTCAACTCCTATTAATTTAACTTTTTGATTGATTTCGTTGCGGGTTAAAGACAAGTTAGACATTCCCGGAGACTCGCTGAGCTTCAATGCTCAGTGTCATTAAAATGCGTGCCACTGTTGATCCTGGCTTACAGGAGTTGCAGAGGCGGGTGTGAGGGCTGGACAGTTGTTGAAATCGTACCATAGTACAACTGCGCCATCGAGGCCGTCGATGATAATAGTTTTACTTTCTTTCTTTCAATTGTGTTTTTTTTTATTGCAATGAATGGCGACACGAGCATGCCATTCGCCTGATGGTAAGCGATACGACCGCTCATGGACAGTAGCAAAACCAAACAACATCATGAAGGCAATGCTTGGAATTCCACTGCGCTCGCCATCCTGAGACATAAGATGTTAAGTCTCAATATGTCCAGTAGTTACTCTGGCTACAATGTCCTTCAAACCGGAACGCAACAGCGCATTTACACTGCTGTTTGGTGGGAAAAATAGACATTGCGGTGGTATCTACCCAGGCGGCCTCTCACATATGAGAGACCTACCAACTGTGTGCGCTTTTTATTCTTAGCCTAGTTGGTATAATATAATAGACCCCTTGTTCTATTTTCGTAATTTCGACATTTAAAAACGTTTAGTATAATGTATTCGGCTCCACATAAAGGACGATAATACGTTTTTGATTCTATATTTCCGATACAGAAATATATTTTATTAGGTTGGTAAAATACACTGTTGTACGAAAACGATATCGTCAAAATCTCGTTACGTTTAACTATGCATGTGGTAACCGATTTGTCTTGAAGCATTTTATTAATATCGGTTTGCGTCATTAAAGCTGTGTCATATTTATCATTAACTACCTATAAATATAGAAGGTTAGTTGGTTTTATATTATACATTAGGTATTATCAGCAAGAATAATATACGTCCACTGTTAAGCACAGCCTGTTCTACAATACAAAGTAAAATTATTGACAAGCCTTAGGCCTTTCCATAACGCTGCTCTTTTGCGGATCAAAGGAATTCTCATACCAAAAAAAACCTTGCAAAGTTCTCTATGGTAGGTAAGTTCCTTCAAGATTTTCCTTCACCATTTAATTGCCAGGTAACTGACCCATTAGATTTTTAAAAGTCAGCTGCGTCTTGAGATTGAAATTCGTCTGGACTGGCTGGCTTTGGATTGCACTTACTACTTTTCATGAGACCTTGTACCTATTTTGTCTAGTTTGTAAAAAAACCCTACTCATTCTTTTAACATTAATTTTAAAGAGCCTTTTATGCTAATCTTTTATATTGGGAGTAGGATGAACCTTTTCTCAGATTTAATCCAGTGATGTTTGTTTCTGTTTTGTTTATCTTCCTTTGGAAACACCGCTGAAGCTTACGGGTGTGTTTTAGACTGAAAATAATTTGGTGCATTGTTAATAATTTTGGAGATTAAATCGCCCGTGGCGCGTGTTTGGATTATTTACTGTAAGGTCTAAATAATGGAGTTACAAATTCAGTGCAGACTAGAAAATATATTATACAATATGTCTTGCTATCGCGTAATGAGTACTTACCTACTCCTTGATATATGGGTAGGTTGGTGCTCACCGTGCTGATCAAATTGAGGTATAGTTAAATTTATAAGCCTCATACAATTCTCCGACTTAGTATCTAATATTACAAAAATATAATCGGCATACTAAATCCAATATTCCATATTTTTCCGCGTCATTTTAGTTCAATATTGAAACAAAATATGAATTAAAATGAGTATTAAAAATCACCCTAAAACCGCCTGTTCATTTAAGTACAAAAGCGCTTAGGAGATGGCATCACTATCGAATTGAACCCATCTTGCACATGAATTTACAATGTATGGATAAGTTATGCCACCTATCAGAAAAATATACATATAACTGAATAAAGAATTTAAAAAAAATCGCATTTTACATCCTCTTGCATTTGCAGATGTTAAAATGTCAAACGAGTAAATATGTTATAAAAATTCGCCGAATTCTAAGAACTTTTAATAAAACCGTTTATCAAGTATTTATATTCGTTTTCATGTGAAATTGCAATATTACTAGTGGGTCACGGTAATACAAAAATGTCCGTTTAATTTATCGAAATTCCCAGTATTTGTCACCGTTTCACTATTTTATGGATATGTAAACGTCATAATTATTTTTTGGTGGCACGCAAAAATACTTTAACTACTAGATTTTTAACTACGAATATAAAACAAGGGCAGCGCATAACACTATTTTCTCTTGCAAGACTTTTTTCGGTCATTCATTCATTTGTTAGCACGTAACATTTTCGTAGTAATATTTTCCTTGAAATTCAACTACATAATACAGCTTATAGTAGTTATATATACATGTCTCTAGAGCTACAAAATTGTACCTGAAAACAATCACAGAGAAAATATCTCACTTTAAACATATTGTAGGAAAAGATGCTCAGAGTTACAAATATTTCGTCCGCCAAGTACGCCACAACTCCAAGAAGTTTGACACAACGTACATTTGATCTTATGATTTATGTTATACATTTCACGAGAAAATACAAAACAAACACATTCTTATTCTCTAAAGTTCGTGATTTAAGTGGGTTGACATATTTTACTAATACTTTTGTCAAGGAAGAAACCACGAACTTTTGAGTAATGTTTTATTTACGAGGAAAGGCGTGTGACGGGGCTTATT
This sequence comes from Deilephila porcellus, assembly GCA_905220455.2. Classification (NCBI taxonomy): domain Eukaryota; kingdom Metazoa; phylum Arthropoda; class Insecta; order Lepidoptera; family Sphingidae; genus Deilephila; species Deilephila porcellus. The sequence goes on along the minus strand of LR999977.1, from coordinate 14,105,051 downwards.
TTATTTTCAGGATATAAAAAATAGGCTAGCGTGGAATTAGGTCTGAAGCCCATTCAGTCGTAGAGAAGCCTCATGCCCAGCAGTGGAACACAAGGGCTAATATTTTATGATAAACATATTTTGAAACATCATGTAATAATGGTTTCTTAGATTTACGCGAATGTTACACATTGAAATAAAACTATTTTATACGGATTTTATCCCGATTTGGTTTAATTTTTACATTTTTTAACTTCCCGACGTTTCGATTACTTTACAGCTTTCGTGGTCACGGGGCGGACTGAGGTAGTAGTCATCCGCTCAGTGACTGTTACAATTTAACTACCATTAATTTACAATTATTAAATTAAAAAAAAATAATTATTAATTTTTTTTTTCAATCGAATCAATCGAAAAGCAATCGAAACGTCGGGAAGTTTAAAAATGTAAAAATTAAACCAAATCGCGATAAAATCCGTATAAAATAGTTTTATTTCAATCATGTAATAAATTGTTCAAATAAGCCGGCTTTATTAGACTAGTTGAAACTTTAACAGGCTTATCAAACATTTAAAACTTTTATTAAATAATATTTTCAAAACGTCAGAACTACAATCCAGTTATAAATTAGTTAAAAATAAGTCACACGAATATTACGGGGTTTTAAAATGGAACACATTATTAGTTTAATATTTAGTTAACGACATAGTCTGTGTCAGCCTATATACATATGTATGTAGGTCCCACTGCAGGACACGCTTCTCCTCTACAATCGAGAGTATGGTTGGGGTTAGGCCACATAGTCCACCACACTGGCCTTGTGCGTGTTGGCAGACTTTACATACCATGGATTTTTTACAAATCGCTATGGCTTACATGTTTCCTCACCATATTTTCCTTCACCGTTATACTGCGTGGTGACAGACGATCGATACGTGCATGACTCTGAAAAGTCAGAGGGGTGCCCTGGGATCTGAACCCGTGACCACCGTGAACATACTACCACAGAGAACAGGCAACCACGCGCCGTAGACGACACAGACGTAGGTAAACACAGCCAATATAAATAGCTTTCGCAATGCTTAAAATAGCTTCGTATTTATTGGTATTTTACGTGACTGTAAAGCAAGGTTATGGGTTTAATAAGTACAGAATTAGCTGTAAAGGACGGGACGGTAGCCGATTAGATTTAATCTTTCTCTTGGTTATTATGAAATAAAATAAGGTAATCCAACGTCGTAATGTCTGTGTATTCTGTTATCGGACAATATAACTGGAACCATATTATTTTATTAGGTGAGTTAACAACATATTTTACTAGTAGAATAAGATATGAGGGAAATGATACGGGCCATATTTTGATGGTAATGGCTGAAGATCCAGCCCAGTGGCGTGCTATAGGTGAGGCCAATGTCTAACAGTGGACGCAGAAGACCTGATGATGATGATGATGATTTGATGGAAAGAAGTCACTCGCTCATGTCACCTACAACAGCAGAGGAATCATTGTTCAGTTCTAGGCCGTTGAGAAAAGCGTAGAATTTTTTTGCAGTTCCTAAGGCCGTATCGGTCTGGAAATACCACTGGGGAAAGTTGATTCCAAGATATATAGGGAAGAAAACAATAAAGCCTGTCAGTTATGAGGTCAATATGTGGGAGAACCTTCACAGGCAATTAAAATAATCGTGTTAGTAGCCAATTTGGTTTGCCCCTCTATGTTCATTTAAAGGGGAAATAACTGGTTTTCCCACTGACTTAGCGGTGGCACCGTCATTTCGCGGAATTTATGCAAGAAACATAAGAGCGTGGTGGCTTGTTGGTAACGGACCAGACGCGGTTGCCAACATGTTCACAATGGCCACAGATTCAAATCCCAGGGCACACGTCTGACTTTTAGGAGTCATGTGTATATTGATAAATAATCAATTACCACGTACTTTAACGGTGAGCGAAAACATCGTGGGAAAACCTGCATGCCATAGCAATTTGTGAAAAAATCTATAGTATTTAAAGTCCGCCAACCCGCACTAACCCAGCGTGGTGGACTTGATGGCATAACCCCTCTCAATCGAACTCTAAATTGTAGAGGAGGTTCGTGCCCTGCAATGGGACGTATATGAGCTGATTCAGTACAGTACAGTTAAGCCCATGCTATGTAATACAGTAGCTTACATGTGTATGCTATAAAGCCGAAATACTCAAACTATCCAGCTGAAACGATCAATGGAAATAACGATGACAACTATTAACATTATAGTTATGTTGTCGACTATGCGTAAAATTGCCTTAAAGAGAGGTACATAGTGCGGGGAAGCGTGAAAAATTTGCCATCGGTGGAAACAGATCTGATTACACGTTAAGCTTTGTTCATATTATGAAATTCTTCTTCTTTTCTCCGAACGACAAACAACTGCGGGATTAAATAAGCCTCGTCATTTATGCGCCCCATATTTTTATCCTATCCTAACCGAATTTATTGTCTGCCTGCGACACTCATGATTCCATTATGAAATTGCTTGTACACCTATTTTCAAAGATGGAAACATTCTTAAGATCAATTGGTGCATTTATATGTCTTCTTTTTCACAGTTGAAACTTGCTCGTTTACCGAAACTTCGTACTATAAAAACCAAATATTACCAAGTTCTTGAAAAATTCCGCCAATTTATTTTATGTAATTGAAAAAATAAAACATTATTTCTCATAAATCTTTACCCGGTTTACTTTATACTTCGTTAGAAGTTTTCTTTAATATCTTTTTTAAATGAATCCTGATGGTTTGGGTCGATTAGACTTAAATGAATTTATTTTGAATTCAATTTATACAGAACTATGGAACAAAGATAATATGCTACAGCTGAAATTGAAAAAATGTTCTTTATAAAGTTATTGGACCTCGGGCAATTTCATTTGCCAATAAAAATCAAAGCCGTCATATTACATCGATTTTCTGTGAGACAGTGACACAAATCCAATCGAGCCTTAATTATTTACAAGTTATTAACCATGTCATTGATATCACTTACTTATTTGCTTAAATCTAAGTCTTAGCTTAGACCCATTTTCATGATACATTTGCGCTGAAGTAGCGTAGCTATAAACAAATATTTTGAATTGCTAATTTTATAAACAAGAAAGATCTGTATACACTAACCTTAACAGTTTTTTTCGCTGTCCATTTCTTGCAGCATAATTCCGTAGAGTTACTCTTAATTATCGGCAGATGATTGCTCTTACAGCTGCCTTGTCGAGCCACTGCAAGGGAGATAAAATTTAACAATTAAACCTTCATAATTAACTACTGTATCACCCTGATACGGTAAAAGTTTCGGAATTAGAGCATTTATTTTTCGGTACTATTGAAATCGGATTGAATTTTACAAGGGCAATATTTTATTTAACTACTTGTGACGTAACAATATCCACCATCATTATTATTATCATCAGCATTCTAAGCTGCATGAAATCAGTGTCAAACATTAACTAAATGTTGAAGAGGCGTCTTCTAAATTTATAATAAACATTTCCATAATGATCAGATGGAAGTGGACTACATAGAGCAGTTTCCTAAGACTTTTGCTCTTAACTAACATTTACATAAGCATTATATTGTTAGGTCGGGGATAAATTGGCACGATGCAGTAGTCAAACATGTGGCTAGAAGTTTTGAGTTAAACTTCGAAACTCGCGCAGATCTGGGTTTACTGAATCCACTATTCATTAACGGGTGATAAACTTTTGGCAAATTATCACGATACATACTAACTCGGTTCGTGACACGGAGTCATGTATTTAATATATTATTACGTCGGTTGAATTAATAAGTAAATAGGAGGCCACGGAAACTTTCAATGTTCATACTATGATACGATATTGGGAATTGCCTGCCTACATAATACAGCATTAAGAAAATAGGTACTAATAACCCGTCGATGTCTATGATGTAATACGGGTAAATTTTATCGCCATAGGGGGAATAAATCCAATCCAATTCAAATTGTTTTCGGAATTCCAGAATTTACACCAATTGTATGAAGCGCACGGTTCATTTTAGGGTATCAAATGTGAGAATCTATGTAGGCTGTTTGGTTTCCGATGATTGAGGTTCATGTTATCTGGGGATTGGATCGCAGTTATATCGAACCTTTTTAGGAAACGTAAAAGTTATTTGAAAAACATATTTTGATGGTAACCGCTCAATCAGTCAGGTTTACACAGTCGTTCGTTCGTTTTTTATCCTTAAACGCTTTTTGACACACGCATATTATATCGTTTTGTCGTGCTTGGATTTTTATATCGTAATATTTAGATAAGCCTCGGGCCTTATATACCGATATAATAACAATGTTAAAAATCTATAGAAATAATATGAGTGTGTGTGAGAATTCTGCTTAACATATTTAGCGTGATTTTACTGAACATAGTGAGTTTCGGCGACTCATTTTCTATTCAGATTTTCGACAGTCCTCGTAGGTCAGTTGGTTAGATAGACACAGACGGGCTGTGAAACGAAAGGCTGCGGGTTCTATCACTGCACCGAGACAAATGTATTTTGTGGGCCAAAAAATATATTATGGTCCGGGTCGCTAGACTTAATAATTGATCTTAATGGTGGGTCAAGACTAAGTACGTAACTGTATATTTATTTAAGTTTGAAAAATCTTAGGTATACAAGTTTTCCTGGATTTCGAGTTTATGCCTGGCACTGAGATAAAATTCACTTCATAGGATGAAAATAAGCTAATCAAATTATAGTCAAAATTGGTGACAAACAGGCGTGAGCTTAGTAGTTATACAAAACAATTAAGCACCAATGTATATGTACACTCATTTTTTATTTCATTCATTTAATTAACATTACTCAATTTGAATACGAAATAGCTTAAGTATTGGATAGCCAAAAATAATCACAGGCATAAAATTAAAATAGTGTACACTACAAATGAGGGCTTAAAATCGCTCCCTACAATGCACAAGTAAATTGTTTCAGTAACGTTATTACTATTCGAAACGGTTATTGTTATTTCACGTTACGACTTGTTCAGTTATTTATTGTTTTACTTGTTTAACGCCGCCCAGTTGTTTACAAAGTTTCTGTAATTTTTACTTCTGTAGTTTTGGAAACTTTCGGATTTCTCGTAACTTTTTGAAATAATTTGTTGGACTTGTAAAACTGTAGGCTGAGGTTAGTGACATACGTTTAAAACTAAAAGTAAGCAATATTATGGTTTGGAGTGGGTTGCAGTGTAAGCGTAGGCAGCGAGATCGATTTAAGGGCACATCATCGAATTTTCTAAGAGATCATTAACAGTGATAAAACTACTATAAGATCAATTGCTTTTTTGATATTGGTACTACAAATAAACAATTTTTCACTTGATGCTTAGAGCTGTTTGATACCAAATATACTAGGACAGAATCCAAAATTTTACTCTTTCGTTGATGACTACAAAAGGTTTCCCACCATCGTTTACGATGGATGGTTCCTGTATGGATCAATATGAATATTTTACTACCAGCTATAAGGTTTTCACCAACAGAAGCTTATAATATTGTATTGAATAAAAAAGGGTAACATCTCCGTAAAAACCAAAACCAAGCTGGTACGGACCTTGGTTTTCTCGATCTTTTCGTATGGAGCTGAGACTTGGACAATAAAATCTGCAGATCGCAAACGCATTGACGCCTTTGAGATGTGGTGCTGGAGAAAGATGCTGCGTGTCCCTTGGACAGCATTTCGGACCAACGCATCTATATTGCAAGAACTCAAAATATCATCGCGATTGTCATCTGAGTGTTTACACAGTATTCTGGAATACTTCGGTCACATTGCAAGGAAAGACAGTGACAACCTCGAAAAGCTGATTGTGACCGGCAAAGTAAACGGGAGAAGACCTCGTGGACGAAATCCAATGCGTTGGTCTGACCAGATCCGCACCACTCTTGACTCTACACTCCACAGCGCCCTTCACACCGCCGTAGACAGAACCAGATGGAAAAAGCTCGTTAGGATGAAAACGATGCCTAAGGAAGGTCACGACCCTCAAAATTGAGGAGCACGACGCAAGGAGGAGGAGGAAAAAAGGGTACCTATGTAATAATGGTTTCTTAGGTTTACATGAATGTTACACAACAAAATAAGACTGATTTCTGCGGATTTTATCGCAGAATTTAGTTTATTTACATTTTTAAATTCCCAACATATTAATTAGTATTTTGTTTTTGTGGTCATGGTCAAATTAGTTTTTTTTAGGGTAAGTAGGATAATCAGATTTTTGTAACTTTACTGTATCCTGCATTTAATAAATATTGTAAATCCGTATAATTTGCTTACCCAAGTAACCTAATCAACAAAGTCAAATAAATTAACTTTTCGATTGGAAAGCGTGAATATTACTCCAAGCTGCTTATAATTCAACCCTCGAGTCGGAGGCTTTTTAATACAATTACCCTCCGATCCCTTCAACGAATTAACACTCACATGAGACACATATTGCTCGGGGTTGATATCGATGTATCGTATTGTTTGAGAGTGCTATCGTAATGGAATAATGTCCTGATATATAGTTATGGCCGCCACACACATTCCAGTGCGTTTGCGAAAATTTAATGAAGCTCGTCTTCGGCTACAAGCGCCAATTATTATTTGTAAGAAAGTACGAGAAATATACTATACCCCTCTCAATCGTACTTTCGATTGTAGAGGAGGCCCGTGCCTTGCAGTGGGACGTATATAGGCTGATACAGATACAGATACTAGGAATATTCTTATATTGACATGCCAAAGTAACTGCGTTAAATACGATGGCAAATGCTGTACTTTCAACATAGAACAGTAATTTGTGAAAGAAGGCTGGTAGAACATTCCATCCGCATAGCGTCCGCCGGGAATGGATAAGAAGCCGTCATAAATAGTCAGTAAAGTGCATGGTGGCCTGTTGGTAACGGACTAGACGCGGTTGCTAATATGTTCACGGTGGTCGCAGGTCCAAATCCCAGGGCAAACCATTGACTTTTAGCCGTATGTGTAATACACATTGTGTATTGATAGTCAATGAACACGCGCTGTAAAGGTGAAGAAAAAATTGTGAAGAAACCTGCAAGCCATAGCGATTTGCAAGAATTTCTATTGTATGTAAAGTCCACCAACTCGCCCTAGGCCAGCGTGGTGGACATATGGCCTTAACCTTATCAATCTCTAGATTGTAGAGGAGGCCTGTGCCCTGCAGTGGAACGTACATGAGCTGGTACATACATAGTCATCCACGCAAGTGTATGGCCTTTCTGGTTCATCTTGTGTTAATCCAGATGCAATCCGGCTGGTGCATAATTGTATCGACCGACGAGAGAAGAATACATGATTTCAATTAATACTTTATTTCGACTGCCCTGCCAGTGTAGACAACGATGATTCTTTACTGCCATTCCAACGATAAGGCCAGTCTTCTGAATTATTGAAATAAATAAAATAAATAAATAAATACACCCAACATTCACATACATAGTCCTGACCCCACACTAAGATCGAGTCTTGTGTCGTGCGTATCAGAAACTACGAGAGACTTTTCGGTCTCACAAACACCCAGACCGGAAACAAATACCTGTGCATCACACAAATATTTGTTTCAGTATGGGAATCGAACCCGCGGCCTCACGTTTCACAGGCGATATCTAACCAACGACGCCACGGAGGCTGAAATATTACAGTTATTGGCAGTAACAGTTATCTTGAATATTAAGAGCAGGTGGAGTTGACATCTAACGGTTCCCAGAGGAGCTGGTGTCAGGCAAGTGGGTCGAATAAACGATAGACTAAGTCGAGCGTTTATGTATTCCAAACATGTATCAATACATAATGGTTTCTTAGATTTACAGATTTAAATAATGTCCGCTCCGTGATCATAAAACCTGTAAAGTAATCGAAACGTCGGAGTTAAAAAATGTAATAATTAAACCAAATCCGTGATAAAATCCGCAAAAATTAGTTTTATTTCAATATACCTTGTATTGAATTTGACACACGCAGATGGTGTCGGTCTGAGATTACCGCAGCTCGTGCAGGTGGTGGTATAATAAATCGTAAACACTTGAATAGCGACCACCGTGCGATGGTGAAAACCCGTGTGACTCACACGTATGTCGTGTTTCAGGATTACCTTATCTATTATATCCGAATATTATTAATTCACATGAGTCAGGACTGGTTAAAATTGATCTAGAGTCTACTTATTCCAGGATAAAGAAAGTCTACGCTATCGCCTGTCAATAATCTTTGCCATTCTAACCTAATATGTATTATTCTTTCAACAGTCCCTAAACTTTCGTTTTTAACGTTAGTCTTCTAATTCCTCTGATAGTTTAAGGAAGTGGTAATTATTTGCCATGAAGTGAGCTACTTGCCACTTAATTACTAGACCCAATTTCTTAAGTGACGATAGCTCAGAAGGTTCTTTGTTGTATGTTTTTGCCAAACAGAAGTTAGATTACTTACAATGCCTCTGCCACTTGAAGTTATGCTGTATCTCGTGCCTCATCCCGCGCCACAGCTTCGTCACAATCAGGGAGTAGGCGAAGGACATGATGAAGAATGGCACCAGGAGTAGCCCAGCATCAAGACCAAGGTTGAACGCCCTCTCCAGCTCCAAACTGCTCCAAACCTCACGGCATTTGTAGGCTGCGGACAAACATTTGTTATTCAGTTTGTGTTGGTTGCGGTGCATGTGGCTACGTATTTATTGATTTATGCGAAGTTCCCAATGAAAGTTTCGTATTGAATAGACCGGGTTCTTAGTAAACGTCGAACGCTATGTTGGCTTCAAACTTTATTTAAAATAGGTAAGCGTATATACTAATATTTTTTTTTATTTTAACGGTTGTAGACAGCGTAATAGTTGCAAGTAATCGTTAAAGTCTATGTTCATAAAAATTTAATACTTTTATATTTAATAAGGATGTCGTGATATTTGTTTCCTTGTTAGAAAACATAAGAAATGGGAATAAGTCGGAGTAAAATAGAAGGCGGTAAGAATCGGTTACATAGACGCTTCGTCATGGCCCATAAATCATACACACAAACCTGATTCCGCAGTTACACATATTAAATCTTGAGTGTCGTATTTATAAGTATTATAAAGGATTTTCGGACAACACCCACTAATATTTGTTGATATTTATTTGTGTCGGCCTCTTCTATCTTGTTACGCGACGGATTTTTGTCAATTTCCCGACGTAATTTGTTATTCCTACTAACTTATTAATATTAATAAGGACGAATAATGTAAAGATGACACTGGCTTCAGATTTTTTTATCTTAATTACAACGGGGTGTTATTATTTGCTCCAAATATGTTAATAAATATTTACGTTTAGCGTATTTAAGCATAATTTTGACGGGTAACAAAACAAAATCTTATGGATAAATTTCATGTTATTTAGTAATTTGGCATTAAATAACCTATAATATAAACGTTTACGTAATATTGGAAAACATCTCTTAATCTTGTAAATTATTTCACATACGATTTTGTGCATAAGACCCGTCGATAAAATTTATATAGACGGTTCTTACCGTCTGCCTTGTCATCCTCACTATTTCTAGCGACGTAATTTCAGTTACGTCTTCGTCTTCAGTTACGTCTATTTTGAGAATTTGAACTTTGATAACTTGACATAGATCTATCTGACAAAATAACACCTGTCAGAAATTACTTAGTTACCGAGATTTCGACTTTCGCAGTAATTCAGTTAAAATTAAAGGTTATGTTACTTGAAATGCGATTATATATCTCTTTACAACCAAAGGAGGGATAGTGCTGAACAAAGGACTCTCCAAAGTTTATCCGTAACGACCTGGCGATCCTGTTGGAAGCGGATTATATCCAGCGACTTGTAACTTAGATAGGTCGTGTGCCCACTCTGTATGCAGACATCCGATGCTTCGTTTACCGGTGCATGACTTCATATGAACAATTCAGTCCCATCAGCTACTAATTATTTGTGCTATATGTAATTTACGCGATGCGGTTTATATTATCTAACTGAAGTGTTTCTGTTAGATTTATATTTTTGTCTGCCCGTTGATTTGAAGACTAGAAATTAATGAAATTTGAAACACATTGGAACGCGTAATCGAAGTACTGTTTAAAAATAAATCGATGTACATTTTAATTAAAACGATTTCTCATAGCGTTAATTTCGTGCTCGAAACCTATTAATTTTCTGTCGCCCTTTTAAAGCCCAGTGAAAATTGGGACAATGATATAAATAATTGTACATTTTGATTTGTTACGTAACTCCTGTTTTATTTTTAGGCTCGGTATTAGTTCGTGTAATTGGACTGTTCGTATAAAATTATATAACACTACTGCCGCTTTATTGGTTTTGTGACGTAGGGTGTGTTCTGTGAAATACTGGCTTCAGATCCCAAGTCTACGTGCAATTACGTGTGAGGTTTTTAGTAGAGAAGTTATGTTTGGACAAACAAAAAAATTGTATTATATCGTAATTTTACTTTTATGCGCATTAAGGATTCCTTTTTTCCAAACTATCAACTTTCTGTTTCGCCCATTGATAAAGCAAAAAGTGTTACAGATATTTGCGTTTCAGTTTTCCATAAATTCTAGTTGCACTTCGAAAACAACCCAGATAGCAGATTTATGTTGCATATTCAGATTTATTGAAAACAGAGGGGTTTTAAATTTAGCGCGGCTTAGTGGATGCAAAACATCGTATAAATTATTTTACCGAAGACCATCTTAGCTCCATTACAATTGTTAGCACAACTTATTTAGAAAATTTATGTTTTAACTACTTTCAAACTTATGTGTAAGTAAAGTTTGTAACTACCACTGGTTCTGTAATAAATAAATAAAAAATCCAGATATATTTTTACCTTGGTGGTTGATGAACTGATTACAATAAAGGTAATGGCGACATCTATATGTCTTATTTGGAATTAAGTTTCTCTATTATGACAATAGATGGCGAATAGAGTCTTCCTTTCATTTACTGTATGGACAAAGTTTTAAAACATATAAGCTAGGCATGATGTTAGGCTCACTCTTTATCACTTCTTGGGAGGGAAATAAGCTCAATGAAGTCCGCCTTGTATACTTTTGTATATGAAGCTTAATAAATAAATAAAAAAACTGTCAGTAGCATTAGTGATATCTCTGCGTACCCTCTCAGTGAAAACGTAAGCTTTTGTATGTTAAGATATAGAAAGAAAGTAACAAAGAAAAAATGGAAAAGATTGCATTATTCAACATTAATAATTAAATGTTAATTAAAGCACTAAAATTTATCAAAATAGAATAATTATGTTAAGACAATAGTTTTTAATTTATTTGTTAAATACCAGTTTTCAATGCGCCCGTGTGCAAAAAGGCGTATTAGCAAAAACTAAACCAAATCATTTAGCTGTATACATAAAAAAATGTTTCACCGAATCCACATCAGAAAAACAAAATTTTTTAAATGAAAATATGTAAATTCCTCAGCGAAAAATTAAAAATGGCAGTGAAAAAGTAACATCAACGTCGACTAAAAAATTCGTTACATAAATGTAAACGATACGCTCAGATTTTCCGCTACAGTTAAACTGCACAGGTATACCCACAAGCAAAAATATCATATTTTTTTTCGGCTGCCTGAACTTATGTGGAAATCTGCACAGTTGTACAACATACACGCCCTGGTTTACCTGCACAGTCAAACCTCTCAGGTATACCGTTGCGTGTACGGTTAGCTTTAGAGAAAATACATTTATGAAGCAAGCAATTCAATCAGGGTTTTCAAAAATGACGCGCGGATTTTGTCTGTTAAAATTTTTAGGCTACTGAAAAATCTAAAAATTTCTAAAAAACAAAACTGAAGTGCTCTGTACTTTCACTATGGGCTGTGTGGCGTGTCAGATGTACTTCAATAGTATTTTTTGGTCAAAACTATGAAACTACGCCGAGAATGACCCATATCACAGGAATATTCCATTTTGTCACACTCCCGCTCACAAAATAGGCAAACACGAATTCCGGTCTTTAAACTGTCGATGCTAAATCAATCCGTCCCTATTAAACTGCTGTTTAGAAAAACATTTCAATTACGGTATATGGCAAAGTGTCAGTTTTAAGCAATAAGTCTACATTGGAAACTCAGTCCGCGGAATTTACTATGCAGATCTTCTTGATTTCAAAAAACTCATATTTTGAGTTGGTAAGGACTGTTTGTGTCCGGGATGGCGATATACCAGCCCGCACTAGGCTAGCAAGGTGAGCTATCGCCTAACCCTCATAATCGAACTTTCGATTGCAGAGCGGCATGAGTTCAGGAATGTGTTTATGGGTTGATACACATGACTAAATGTAGCCAGTTATCACTTTTGGAACCGAATTCACCGCAGGGTCGAGAAGGCAGCTCTTGTGACATCTCTAACTATCTCTTCGAAGATACAGAGGTAGGCTTTCTTAAACAGGGTATATCAAGACTGCGATCGAAAACGAAGCCAGATGGTAGTATTAGTGACTTCAGACACAATGCAAGTCAAAATTTCGAAAAAAAATCGTTATTAATATTTTTTTGTAATTTTTTACTTATCGTCGTATTTGGGTGATATATACATAGTTTTCCTAAAATAATGATGTACACCTCTTTATTTTTAAACACGCAATGGTACGTAAGGGTTTAAATTAGTATTTTCGCAAAATCTAGGTATTTACCACCCAAACACGATGATTTTTAAAACATTCTAAAAAAATATCTGTCATTGTTTTGGCGAAATTTTTATTTGCATCGTGTTTGTAACCACTAATAGTATCACTTGGCTTCGTTTTCGGTCGCAGTCTTGATATACCCAGTATATTAACGTATTTTTTTATTGCAATGAACGGCGAAAGGAGCTTACCATTCGCCTAATGGTAAGCGATAAGACCGCTCATGGATGGGTGGCTCATAGTTATTCTGGCTACAATGTCGTTCAAACCGGAATACAATAGTGCATTTACACTGCTGTTTGGAGGAAGAAAAAGACATTGCGGTGGTATCTACCTAGGCGGCCTCTCACATATGAAAGACCTACCACCAGTAAAAAATTTGAAAGTACTGACAGTGTAAAATCATAATGGCTTTTAGCCTATTTAAATTCTTTTAGAACTTTTCTCCTAATTAGAATAGTAACACTCTTGGTAGTAATTAACCTTGCCCTTAATTGCAAAGCTTACTAACTTGTCATGACTACATTTTGTAAGTTTTCATCCTACATTTTAATATGAATTAAAAATGCGCAAGGTGATATAGCTCCAAAATAGATCTAAATTTTAAAACACTTTGTGCCTCGAGATTTTTAAGAATGATTAAATTTAAAAATCAATGTTAAAGTGCATGAAAATTTCATAAGTTAATAATATTTTTTTGTACTGAAAATGTAATGTAAAAATGCAAGAAAACCTTGGTACTTTTCAAGCGATGCTATTTGCTGAGAAAGTAGAAGTGAAACATGAAACGGATTGTCGTATATAATAAGCCTGCTTCTGTTAAAATACTTCCGGCTCATCATGACAAATGGCTACAATTACCTCGCTGACCGAGATTCGTCGAAGCAAGAATAATTTCCAGCCTCCGTTTGAAACTATTCCGGGCTTGAGCTAAATATAAAATAGTATCTCTTTTAGTTCTATCAAAAATAGCGTTCTAAAGCGACTTAGAAAAGATAACCACTATGTTAGATTTTGCGGAGAACTTCTACAATATTTATCGCAATTCGATTTGGTTGACTTTAGTCTTATTAATCCAGCACAATCATTACGCAATATATTGGAGAAATACATACATGAAACATATTTTAAAATTCAAATAAACAAAACCCGAAATGTTAGAAAGAAATGTATTCTTAGAGCTATTTACTACCATTGACTACTGTCCTTCAAACTAGGTATAATACCTGTATCTTGAAGAACAGTGTTCTTTAGTTGGACATTGGATTTGAGGCTTTGGTTGTGAACAATAAAGATAGTTTTTGGCCAAGCCGAAAAAAAGAGACGAAGAATTGATGACTTTGGTGATAATTTTCAATTAGAAAACCTATTTAAGTTAAAAACAATATTTGCATTTAAATCTCGCTATTAGACACGATGGGACAGGAAATGCATGGGCACGGTATTCATTACGCTACGTCAACAGCAGCGTAGACAGAGAATAATTAATTAATAGTATGATTTCACTAATTAGTAAGATGGATTGTTTTGTTATTATTCTACCTGTCTTATCGGACTCCTTTAACTACAGTCGTACAGTAAGGATGCTCCCATCGACGAAATTGAAAATTAACTGTTTAAATTTTATGTGATAGGCCGCACGGGTAGGTACCACCAAAATGTCTATTTCAACCTCCAAACAGCAGTGTAAATGCACCGTTGTGTTCCGGTTTGAAGAATATTATAGCCAGAGAAGTTATTCTGGACATAATGAGATTTAACATCTTGCATCAAGATGTCGAGGGCAGTGGAATGCCAAGCAATGCTTTGGATTCCAGTATCGGGTTCGAATCTCGGGTCGGCCAAAGTGATCATGGATTTGTCCGATATGGTGACAGGCTCGCTCCCTATCACATGGTGGGACAGAACACACATGGCAAAACGTGGGTATTCCAGTCCTCTGCCTACCCCTTCTGAGAAGAATCATGAGTTTATGTAATATGTATCATCATCATCATCATCATCAGCCCGTTGCAGTCCACTGCTGGACATAGGCCTCTTCCAAGGTACGCCACAGAGCCCGGTCTGCTGCTTTACGCATCCAGTCGCTGCCGGCCCTCTTGTGCAAGTCGTCCCGCAATCTGGCCAGAGGACGTCCCACGTCATAATATGTATGTATGTATTTAAATAACACAACTGTTACAGTTATCGTCAGCAAAACAGGTGATTTATCAATGATATTACGTTTTCTTCGCGGTAAGAATGTTGTAAATGGGTGTCATTATGCCGTTCCCGACTACTTAAAGAACATTTATGTCATAAAGACGGTGGGAAGTTTTATTAAAATGGTAATTTATTACGTATTTTCTTGAATAGAATTTTGCTGATAATATCTTTTTTGCCAATTAATTCAGATATTAATTTTCGCTGAGATTATATTTAACACTTAAATTATTATTTTATTTATATTTATGCTTGTTGATAAGATTTAAAATAGTAATGTGTGTAAGTATAAAATGGCAGTATTCGAGTATATCTTACAAAAGGTATTTATTATACCAACTCCATAAGCATTATAATGACTTACGCCCGAATACTGGAACGACATTCAAATAATAAGTTGCTCTTAACAGCGCACGGCTCACTCAGCCAGTACATTTAATCGGGATTAACGTAGTTAAGCGCAAGTTATATTTAAGTTGCGTTCCAGTATTTGGGCGTTAGGGAACATAAATTAAATAAAAAGCCTTTAAAAGTCGTTGCCCTTCATTACGAAGTTGGACTCTTACGATTATAATTTGAACACACCAATTATCTCTTCAAAAGGTACAGGCATTTTTAAAAACCCCTAGAAATACTACGGTTCAGTTTTGAGTTATAATTTGATTTCTTCAAACCGCGTTAGACCCGGACGGAACCGCTGAATGAAGTGTTGATAAAATTTCCTCATCATTTTCTTTCAAGCTTCCAGTTTCTCCGACTTTCTATTTATTAAATTGCATGTTTCTTCCATTGGTCTGTAGTTTTTTTTATTATTTACCCACAGAATTCCTTCGCGTAGAATAAAAAAAAAAAACAATCTGAAGCGTATTTTCCACTGCTAATATTTTAAGACAAAACAAGCTTATATTACTCCGGGTATTATTGTCTACCTGCTGGTAAAGATGTCTTATCCTGGTACGATACAGATACTACAATGTATTATGTAGCCGATAATAAGTGCAGTGCAATTCAAATCTACCATCCCGTCGAGGGCGTCGACAAAATTATGCTGAACTGTTCCATAACATGTATGATTTTTCTTTTTATTATTTGCTTCACAAACTGGTTACAAATAAGAAAATATATACAACAACTGTTCACAAATAAAAACATACGGACAGTTTATAACCTATTACAGTGAAGGCAGCATACACTAAAAGGAAAGATTAAAAACAAAAAATTCAACAGATAAAATACATTAAAAAAAGATATCAGTACTTATGATGTACATATATGTATGTATACAAGCTGAAACCGAAACGCGACACACCTACGTGGGTTACATTAGACAAATTTTATTGTGTATGGAGCTCTGTATTCGGACAGAAACGATTACAATATTATTAGCAATTTCTTTTTCTTAACGTCCTAACGCTAAGTAGTGATAATCCGAAGGGTATCGTTCCATCATATAAAATATTAAAGGCCCGGCCTGCCTTCGCCCAGGTCGAGATAATTTTTGACATAGAAACCGTTTTGCAACGTTTTTCATAAATCCTCCGCTCTTATAGGTTATAGCGTGATGTAATACCAAAATAGTGTTTCAATTCGAACCATTATTCCCTCAGATTAGTGCGTTCAGACAAACAAACTGCTTAGCTGCATTTATTAGTATAAATCTTATACATCACTGGAACAATGCATTTTAATGTTAATATCATAACGTTATCATTATGTAAAGCAATTTCCTCGTAGCCTTTGTAATTCAATAAGGAAATTGACTTTTTAGATAGGAAACTTACATGCATGCGGTGTTAAAGAATTTACTTGACTTAAAGTTTATCTTATATTTCACTTCAATATGTAAAATATGGCCTTAAACAGTATATAGATGTGAAACGAGAGGCCGTGGTTTCGATCTCTGCCGAAACAATTATTTGTGTGATAAAATGGATTATTAATCATACTGCGTCAGTTATTTGAACTAATGTATTTAGCAGTGGATTTCCTCCGGTTGGAGGGAGAAAATTTCAACATCACTGGTGCCGAATTTCAAATTTATCCTGGGGAATAAAACTAAAATAATGATATACGCCAATTTAATATTCTAAACATTCCTGATTAGTTCGGATATTGAAAATTTAATTTAACGTTTTTATCCAAGTAGGACCAAGAATGCTTATAGTCTACTAGTAAACCTATTTAATTTCAGAGTTATTAGCGTTCTCCGTACTGCCAATACATAACTAAATTTGACCCAATAACGGCCAAATTGTAATTACTAGACCTGTTATTTGGCATAGTAATTAGATGCAATAGCGGTATTAATACATAGAGTAATATCAGGCATTCATTGATATTTGGTAAATTGTATTCTTAAATGTATGGATGTGACCATAGTATAATCCGATTTTATTGTTAATTAGTTTAATTTTAAAAACTGCTTCCAAAGATAGACCCCTTCTATCAACTATACCATTTTTTTCAACTCCCTCTCAAACAATAACTCGTACGAAGAAAATATCGTGCGTTCATATTCATACGTTTGAGCATCTGGGAATCCAATTCACCAGAATATGAACGCATTTCAGAACGTCATTTTTTTTGCTGTCCGCTTCACGTGAAATGCCCATATGCATGTTCCTAGCTCAGGCATTGTTCAATAGATAACAATAGATCATTCGAATTCATCGAACCGTGTTTTAGCTACGTTATTTGAATAAGTCACAATTAACAAATATTTCTCCATATTTTGCTTAGACTTGTTCTACAGATAACTAATTTTACTTAGGGTCGGAAAAATGATTTTTATCCAACGATTGGTTTATAATTTTAATATCGCCTGCTTATATACTTGGCCTATCGCCGTCTATTGCTGGACGTAGGTGTCCTGAAGTAAGCGCCTGCCATACCGGTCTTGAGCAGCCCTTATACATCCGCTACCCGCCGCTCTTTTAAAATTGTCAGTCCATCGTGCAGCAGGACGTCCCATACTACGTTTACCTGAACCCGGTTTCCACTCCAACACTTGTCAGCTCCACTGACAATTTATATCGATAATAATATATATATTATCTCTCCATCGCCTGCTTAATATCAAGGAGGGAATATATTTCAGCATCATGCGCATAATACGCGCGAACTTCCTTATTTGGTATTATAGCTTATTCTGTTATACTGTACGAGTCACTATGGCCAGCTGCTTAATATTAATTCGACATTACTTTATAGAATTATTACGTATTACGGTACGAGCATAAGTCTGTTGTATTTCAAATTTAACCAGTGGGTAATAAGGTCTATATTACTTTGGCTTTTTTAATTCTGCGTCAGGTTACTCGTTATAAAGAAGATCGTCGATGTTAATTGAAAGGTACGCACCAAAGAGGGCACAGTAATTGGCAAGTATAAGAAACTTCACTAGTTCCTAGAAATCACCGCGGCGGCGCTGTCTTCGTCCAGACTGTGCATATAGTTTCGAACCACATTTCACTAACTTAAGTCCAACCTCTGCTGTCCTTTATGCCACTTTGCGCCTACTTGTCAAGAATTAATATACAACTATACTCCGTGCATCTATTTTCCGGCTGAATTGCAAATATCATTCATTAGAAGTCGATAGTGCGTAGATCAAACTATAACATGTAAATAAAAATATGTTCACTGTTAGCTGTAAAGTAAACGAAACGTCGGGAGGCAAAAAACAGCAAATCCGCCATAAAATCCGTCACGAAGTAGTTTTACTACTACATATAAAAAACCATTAAGAATATATGAAGAATAAAATACTCTACGACATGTAATTTTTTGACTGAACGCCTACTTATTCGTTTAAGTGAATGCCAGGAATATTATTAATTTATTCGTTTGCCAAGCAAAGACAAAACATACAAGGCAAAACGTGGGTGTCCCAGCAACAAGGAAAAAGGCGTAAGTTTATATATGGATGTTAATGATATGTGTATACTCATGAAGAACACTGGTATTGCGTTACTGAAGTCCATTAGTGATAAACTCACCATATTAGGCTAGTTACTAGAATAAATGATTTATCAGAACTTGTAAACTAATTATGCGACCGAAAGGAGCAGATGTTTCGAACAATACGTATGTAGTAAGGGTCACAGAAAGCGGAGCTATGTTAAGTGGTGAATAAACTATTTGATTGGCTCTTTGAAAGCCCTTTCTGGCATTTGGTAAAGTATTTTAATTAAGGGCCTATGTAAAACAAAGGGTCAGTTTTATTTATTATACATTGAAGGGATTATCTATCTTAATCATTGACTTATATTCTACCGATAGACGAGACGCGTCATAGAAATAAAGTGCCCCCGTATTTTAAAAGCACACTGCAATATTACATCATTTACCTGGTATTTTATTAAAATTTTGAAACTTCAGACGATTTGCTTTCGGTTTGACGGCGAAACATTCATTTATTACTTTTAAACGTATGCGATAAGGCGTACTGCATTGTCACTGTCACGAAGCAAACTGATTCATGTGCGGTGCATGCACTGCAAGTAGGTGGGACACATTTTGTGTACTAAATGTCTTATCTCGTGTAACATTGATATCGATAATCTTAATTAATTGAATATTTATTTTTGACTATAATTTAAACACGACAATGTCTTAAACACTATAGATCAAGCTATAGTGTCAAAGAAATTGCCTTTTTAAAAATCAATGTGCAAAAGATTTGAACGCGTTACATTATTAAATATTTCGTATGTTGATTGCGGTATAATTTTATATTACTTTACATCTCGGGAGATTTCACAATAACTTCTGAATCAATTGTAAAGCAATCTGAACCGGAACCTACGTGCTTCCAAGTATCAATATTAAGGCTTTTCCATCATAGCACATTGAACTATCTGGATAGACACCAATAAGGTACCAACAGAAAAAAAATAAACGTGATTTAAATAAAAATATTTACATACATAAACCTCACGCTTTTTTCTCATTAGGGCAAAGATGCAACCAGGACACCCACGTTTCACCTAGTATTTTCCGTCCCACGATCTGCTCGTGAGTGAGTCTATCGTCATATTATCAGGCACAAATTCCTGATTCCAGGTTGATAATGAATAGAAAAATCCAATATCACTGCTATTCATGGTGCTCACATTCCAACAAATTTTCCTTTACACATCACAATACCCAACAGTATCATACATAGTCTTGACCCTATTAACAGGAAATACGAGAGACTTTTCGGTCTCACAAACACCCAGACACGAAACAAATACTTGTGGTTCACACAAACATTTTTCTCGGTGCGATGATCGAACCCGCAGCCTCATTTTTTACAGCCGGCGTCTGACTAAATGCGCCACGGAGGTTGTCAAAATATTATGATATATAATTTGAACCCGAAACCATGACGAGGATTCCATTATGGACAGTGGATGCTAATGTACTAATATTTTATATTAAACAAATAAATAGTATCCCAATTTTTAAAGCAAGGACCTAAAAGAATAAGAGACGGAAAAATAAAACAAAACAAAAAAGAAAAAAACATTTTATACAATTTGCGTGACACGCGCACCCTGATGGACCATTTTATCTATCTAGACGTCGCACTAACTTAAAGTGAATGCACATTGCACTTCGAGTTGGCTCTATACCACCAGCTTATACTAAGTGTCAAAGTAGGTACTAGTCTGAATTGCTCTTTTCAGTACTCGTGTGTTTTCAGTACATCTGGTGAATAGGTATTTAGTAACCTTTTGCTCTGTTTGAAAATAAAATGTCAGCATTTAGACGGATTTTTACATGCAATTTATTTAACCCTTTTAAAATAACTTTTGAAATGAGGAAACGATTCACCTAATGGTGAGTGATCACCGCCGCCCATGAACATGTGCGAAATTTGAATATGCGGTGCTTTTACCTATTTGGATTTTCATATAAAATTCTATATTTATTTATGGTATACAACATCGTCACTTGGTAGTATCTGTCTTAAAATTTATAATGAAAAAGATTCTTGATTCATATTTGTAATTCTGATAATTAAAAAACTGAAGAGAAGTTGTCTGGAATACTCACCTGCAAATCCTACGAGAATTAAATGAGTCCGCAAACTTCTTCAGTTTTAAAACTGAGTTTTGAGATTGCGGTGTTTTATTGAACAAAGTGACTTTAAAGTTTTAATCTATGAGGGCTTAAATTCCAAAATTTGTGATTGTTGTATTATAATTTTAAGTAAACACTTTGTTTTTAAACTTGTTGCATGTTCGTTGAAGATAAGTAACGTTATGCTAAATAGATTTCTGTGGACAGAAATTCCTTTGGTGGATCATGTGTAATATTGTTTCACAAAATTTATTAAACTATGTATAAATTGACTGGTTGGAACATATATTTTATAGTCACCGTGGTTTTATTAAGATTGTGTTGTCAAACAAGAGGCCGCAGGTTCGATTTACGCTCAAAGACAATTCATGTTTGTGCGGCACATACATATTGGTTTCCAAAAAGTCCGACGCAACACTTATTTTTTTTATATAACATATTGGATATTTGTATGACTGTGTGGTGTATTTTGTTTTATGTCATTACATCTACTATAAATCGTTTTTATTAAAAACTTGGAAATTGCAACTAGTTCATTGAAAAGTTACATTTCGGGTTGCGTTTAGCAGAAGACGCAATTTTAGTTTTGTATCATATATTTTTTTATTCATATAATTTATCATTTACTTAACATTCCTATGTTATTATTAATTCATTACTGATCCTTTTCCACACCACACAACTTGAGTGAGTATTCCGTCGAAATTGGATGGGCAACCACTTTAGCTTTACATTTTAACTAGTTTTGCATTCATTATAGTACGTACATTCACCTTATTACTGTATGTAAATAAGGCGGGTCATAGTACAAATTTGATTTCAGTCAAAGTAGGTAGGTACTTGAAAGTTACGTTTGCAAAATTGAAATCTCTGAAAAGTGGTCCTCAAGCAATTTATCAGCAAATCTACTAAATGTACTCGTATTTGGGTTTCCAATGTGATCACAAAAATAGTTTGGCCAACATATTTTTCAAATGTCACAACTTCAGACGTGATATGAATAAGTAAGTACGTAGTTGTGCCGTTTCAAACTACTTCAAAGGTTAAAGGTTTGTAAAAACCGACATATTTAAAACCAAATAAATCGATCGGAAGGAAAAGTACGATTTTTATACTACTGAATAATTATTAATTCTTAAATTGCGTAATTTTGTCATTTTCATAACTTCTTGATGACTGGACTTAATTTCTTTTACTTTTATGTGATTCGCCAATTACAAATATAATAATTGTGTATCATAAATCAGTTTGTTAGGCTATATTACATTATTATTTTCATTAAAATTTCTGTATACAGAATATTTAAATTCAACTCACCGTTTCCTCTCATCGGTTGCAGCGTCGACACGATCAGTATTGGTGCGTTCAGCATTATCGACAGGATCCACACGGTCGCAATCATTTTGTAGGCATGGCACTGCGTCTGCCACTTCCTGGACTTGAGGGGTCGGCAGATCGCGAAGTACCTCTCCAGAGAAATCGCGACCAATGTCCACACATCCACGGAGACTGACACGGCTGGAAGAAAATCAATATTTAACATATTTTTCCTATGACCACATTACTAAAGCCAAAAAATTTCACTGCTGTTATTATGATTATTTTTGCCTTTCCCAAAAATTCATAATAACCTGTTGGAAGCGGCCTGCATCTAGCGACTCCTACTTAATTATGTCGGACTTAATATATTGTAAAATCAATGATAGAGAATTGGATTGAGAAGATGATCCAAGAGATCCGATCCAAGAGGATGAACATTGGCGCGATTTCCGGCCACGCGAAATGAATACCAGTTTGGAATGCGCGTCAATAAGAATAAGAATAATCTTTATTGTTAAGCATTTTTATAACACAGCTTACATCAATAACACAATTGTACTTAGAATGTAATATTTATTACACATAATGCGATCTATTTGCTGCTGTTGTAGTGATAAATAGAGCCCACACTAACCTACGCTTGTATCATTGGATCCAATATGTTCGTTGGAGCACTCGAACATGGAGCAGGCCTTTCCATCTGGTGTCGGTTTTTAACCGCGCATCAAAGTAAGTTCAGTTGTGGAGTATCAAGCGAATTTAATTAATCCCCGCTCAACTTTGCACTTAGTTTGTGTTAACTTTGTGAGTGTCACTCATGCTAACTATTATCTTGCAAAACAGATGCAAAGAGGACAATACTTGTCTATTTCAGTGGATATATTGTATATATTTAAAAAAATATTTGCGTGTATCTGGGTAAAATATATTATATTTTTGAATAGATTCGACTCAAAAATTACGCCTCAATTGAAATACCTTACGAAGAAAACGAAAACTGATTTCCTCTACTCAGAACTCACATATTATTATCACTAGATAAAGAGCAGAGCCAATCTTGTATATTTTCCTATAAAATAACATGCCTTGGCAAGCTTTAACAGGAATTTTCCTAGTTAAAATGCAAAATGCTAAAGAGCAT
This sequence comes from Deilephila porcellus, assembly GCA_905220455.2. NCBI lineage: Eukaryota > Metazoa > Arthropoda > Insecta > Lepidoptera > Sphingidae > Deilephila > Deilephila porcellus. The sequence continues at coordinate 14,081,633 of LR999977.1, read as the reverse complement.
AGAAATAGAGGAAACCTTCTGGTGGAATAATGTTATTTTTGCTTCGTTCTCTTTGATAGAAACTAAAGTTTAATTGAATAAAAACGATCCTATATGATGCAATTATCTTTAGTATTTGTATTATGCAATGTGTTGGAATTTCGTTATGATTCTCCAAATATATCATTGTTTTTAACATAAGAAAGACACTAGCAAGAATTAATCTGTTTGAAACCTAAGGAAAAAATAACCGCAGTCATGATTTATGGTTTAATGTAATTACAGTTTGCAACTATCTCGGTGGCGTAGTTGTACTACGGTACGACTGCAAAGCTGAGGTCCCGGGTTCCAATCCCGGGTCGAGCAAAGTGATATTGGGTTTTTCTATTCATTATCAGCCCGGAGTCAGAAGTTTGTGCCCGATATGGCGATAGGCTCCCCCCTATCACATCATGGGACGGAACATACACGGCGAAATGTGGGTGTCCTTGTGGCGCCTCTGCCTACCCCTTCTGGGATAAAGGAGGGAGTTTATGTACGTATGTATGCAGTTTGCGGATGAACTGATATTTAACCCCCGACGCAAAAACACGTGTGTTATAAGTATGAAGTGACTGTATGTGGTATTGTAACTCCTAAAAGAATTGACCGATAAAAATAAATATTTTAAGCAATCCCCAACACATAAAAGGCCTCTTAAACTTCATTTCAAGAACCTATTAATATTCAATAAGTGTCTCGTGAAGTCGGGGATCGCTATAAAATTTGTTACTAGTAGGCATTTTCTATTCTTTATAGTATCGAATGATCGTCATAAAATCGTAAGCCAAATTATCCATTACATTAAATACAATATAATAATGTTATTACGACCTGACATAAGCGGAGCACAAGAGTAAATGAAACAAGAGGTAGGTTATTCTCATACATTCATACATAAACCCGCGCCTTTTTTACGGAAGGGGTAGATTGAGATGCTACTCACATTTCGCCTTGTGCATTCCGTCCCACGATATGATAGGTGGCGAGCCTATTCTCATATCGGGCGCAAATTCCTGACTCCAGGCTGATAATGACTAGAAAAAACCAATATCACGTTGCCCGACCCGGGATTCGAACCCGAAACCTTAGCGTGCCATAGTACAACTACGCCATTGATGCAGTGTTCTCATATTTGTGTAAAAAATAGAGTAAACAGTTTGAACATTAACTAAATAAAATGTGAATTTATTTTCGTATTACCTCACCAGCTATACAAATACGGACGATAAAAATAGAACAGCAATTTTATATACTCAAATAAATTTGGAGCGTAATTTAAAAATAAATTTGTTTATACGTGTGTTTACTCTTTGGATTATAAAAGCGAATCAGTAATGGACCGACGCTTGAAGCCTTTATATTTAAACAAATATGTTTTATACTTAAGAATTCTATATTCAAAACCATCGGAACACCGAATAAATACTTTTATTTAATATGAATTGAGACATACTTATTTTTATTTATTTATTTATTAAGTTATTTCGGTTACACAAATAACACAATATATATATTTATAAGAATTTATAATGAAGAGAACAAAACAACATTATACAAACAACATACAAACGAACAATATAATGTACAAAAAAAAAGTTCGTTATTTGCCCATTGTTAGGTGCATACTAATATTAAGATAAAAAAGGCAGGTCGCAAGGCCCGCCCTGCCTTTTTAACTAGATCTAATTCTAATTCTATCTAATTCAGCCCATATATGTCCCACTGCAGGTCACGGGCCTACTCTACAATCGAGAGAATCGATTGAGAGTGGTTAGGCCATATAGTCCACCACGCTGGCCTAGTGCGGGTTGGCGGACTTACATACTGTAGAAATTCTTTTTAAAATCTCTACGGTATGCAGGTTTCCTCACGATGTTTTCCTTCACCGTTAAAGTGCGTGGTGATTGACTATCAATACTGAACTAATAACTAGATAGTGTAACTTAATCCTGCGAGGTAGGACAGGCACATCACAACAGTTTTAAAACAGATAAACATCTCATCGATATTCTAAGTAGTTAAATTACCAAGATTAAGTGCTTACTTTAATGTGATACTTCAATGATGCTTTAATTAGTGACTATTTTTAACAAATCTAATTTGAAAGAAAACTTGGGCAAGAAGGTGTCTAATCCTGGCTCGCTTATGGCTGGGAGAAAAAAGAAGATTCAATGGGCCATATATTAAAAATGTTATTAAGGACAATAGTAAAATTGTTTCGCACTATCATATAATGTGATATCTTAAAAGACGGGGGAAATAAAACCATGTGTTAATTATATTGAACCAGACCAGTGATAACGGCACTGGTCTATATTCGTTTATTATTAATTATTTATTAATTATTGCTATGACGAGTCGTTTTAATTAACGGATAAACGACTTATAACCCAATAACTTCGACAACTTGGTACTTTTTAAAGGCAACGCGCGGACACCAGTGTTTCTCTGGCGAATACTGAATGTTGAATGCCTCGTCCTCGGTTCCGAGGCGGTTTATATTGCAAACTGTCATGCTCCCACCACTACTCTAACTGTGGGTATTGAAATAGAACCACAAACGGGTCTACTGTAATAATATTACTTCTACAACTACCCGTAGATTGCTTAGGGCTTATTTATAATTGTTTTAACAATATTTTAGTGAAACATTTCAAATTTATATAAAACCGCCCAGACATATACGTATACAATTGAGTCTAATATATCGAATAGATCAAAGACTAGGGAGTGAATTCTATGGTATAGGTATTGGAATCAAAACATGTGTGGCAAACTGTACACAGTCTTGGATATAGGTGTAAGGGTTATTGAAATGAAACTAATTTGTATGGATGTTTTCCTGGAATTGGTTTAATTTTTACATTTCTTTTAACTTCCCGACGCGACGTTTCGATTGCTTTACGGCTTTCGTGGTTACGGGGCGGACAGTCCGCTCGTCGTTTATTTCAATGTCTAATATTTGCGTTATAGAAGAAACCATTATGTAAGGGATTTTTGATATTATAGGGTCAAAGCTCCATAGTGTATTGTATTGTCCCACAAAAGGTCATTGATAATGGGAAACAAATGTGTCAGTAAATGTCGACACCCACTACGTTCGTGTGTCAGTATTTCACAAAGACACGCACTGACATTAAAGTTCTGAGAAACATCGGTTTCGTAGGAGTATAATTGTATATTATATATTATGATTATCTTACTTTCGGAGTGGTGATGGCTATAATCAAAGATAGTTATAATAGACCACGTAAAACCGATTCCGATTTCACCCTACGATTACCGGGTTTAATGTCGAAGGGATAACTATCCATCACATGTAGATATATTATTGCGAAGACAATTCACTTTTATAGCTAGGTGTTAGGTAATAAATCGAACAGAAGATTTAGAATTCGGAAAGGTTAAATTGTAAGGATTCATAAGAATGCAAGTGAAAGATTATAATGAAGGGAGAAGCATTGAAGATGTTGAATGTTACGTTAAATCTAAACAATTTTGGACTGCATCCATAATCTATAGCACAAAAATAAAATAAGAGGGAAATAGTGGACAGAAAACATCATGAATTAACAGTATAAGGTTATTAAATCAAGCGCCTGTAAGATAGTCAGATAAAAATATATAATCAGCTTAAAAAAATCATTGGTAGGTAATAAGTAGGACGTCTGCTTTCGAAAAAGTAAATTATCTACGACCTTACGCTCTTATCGACGTCCAATAAAATATAAAATGGCACGAATCACGAAACTAATCTCAATAAAGCAAAGATGCATTGCGATCATAACCTTAAGGTATAAGCCAATAAATTTTCGTCTGATTTACAGTTATTAGTAACTACCAAAATAATTGAAACTGTTAGACGTGAACTAAATACATTAAAATAATAACATTGAAACTAGAAATATTGATGCTATAGAAGACTGTTAAAAGAAATATAGAAGGCGGGTTCAGATGAAATATTCAAAAGAGGTTTACCGCAATGAATATAAATAACTCCCTGAAAAAGCGATAGAAATACACCAAATAAACATCACCTAACGCAACAGTCGCATACAAACCAGACCCTACGCTAAGATTCAAGTCTTGTATCGCGAGTATCAAGAGCTGCGAGAGACTTTTCGGTCTCACAAACATTTAGACCCAAAATCGATACTTTTGGAGTACACAAACATTTTGAACACGTCTAACCAACTACGCCACGGATACTGTCAGAATGCACGAAGACAATGATGAAAGTGGATAAAGTACTACAGGTGAGTAGGACGGGTAGGATTAATATACGTCGAGACAGCAAACACTGGATCCATCAGTCAAGAATTCATCATTGTGATGACAGCCTCCGTGGCGCAGTAGGTTAGACGCCGGCTGTGAAACGAGAGGCCGCGGGTTCGATCCCCGCACCTAGACAAATGTTTGTGTGAACCACAAGTATTTGTTTCGGGTCTGGGTGTTTGTGAGACCGAAAAGTCCCTCGTAGTACCTGATACCCATGACATAATACTCGATCTTAGTGTGGGATCAGGACTATGTATGTGACTGTTGGGTGTATTTATTTATTGTTACTAACGTAATCGTGTGCGTTTCGGGTTCATCATGTGTAAATACATATGTAAATACAGACTAGCATATTAGTGGCGACTTGAGAGTGTTATAATCATTTTAAGCCTGTAAATACTAACTGAACGGCACTGAAGTTACCATTAGAGGCGTTGTATTACCTTTGACGTGACAATATTAAAAAAATACGTCGAGATCAGGTAAAGTAGACGTCCACCAGTAACTATGAACCGCCTAAATTGAAGGAAGTAACAGTGACCATTATGTACGGGTGTCAAAGTATATACATGTAATAAGGTGTTGATCGAAACAATAATTAGCCACGTTGTTGCTCTGTAAAGAGTTTATTTAATGTTTATACGAGATACAATTTCACAAATTACACAAATTACACAACGTAATTGTAACAATTATTACACAATAACAATTATACAAACCTGTAAAGAGAAACAACATTTAAAGCTATTGCTTTAATGATAATTTCACGAGTACAATCTTAAATATTTCTTATAACCTCGCTTTTTCCAAGCATGTAGATCCATAAACAAATCCTATTTTTACAATACTCTATGGCATAGAGTCTATGGTATAAAGTCCGTGTTTATCTATTAAAAAGTAAACATATAGCGAATTACTGCCACCACATAATAATATTTTAATATAAGAAATGCGCGGGTAATTTAAACTTAATGAAGGGCTTAAAAGAGCTTCATTTACATCTCCCCCCCTAGGAATTCAAAATTCGCCAGGCACCGGTATAAGTTTTGTAATGTGAAACAAGTTAGATTCTATTTTTTTGTATCCTGTATTAATTCTATAAATTGAGTTAGATAATTTTTCCAAAATTTCATAAGGTCCAATTTTTAATTCATCCAATTTTTTTCTGTTTAATCGGTTACCATTTTCCACATATACAGAGTCTCCTACTTTTAATTGAATATGGTTTTTATTTTTGTCGAATAGTTGCTTATTATAATTATGTGATTTTATAGTTCTTTGCAATGCTATTTTTCTATCTTGTAACAAATCGTTTTGTGTTTTGTGTTCTTTTAATTCATCTGGTAAACTATTAATAACTTTTCCTTCCATTAAATATTTTGGGGAGAATCCTGTCACCGTATGCTCAGTTTCATTATATCTCTGGGTACATTCATGAGCGATAGTTGACCATGCTATTTTATCATTTCTTTCATTAATTTTACACCTAATCTTATTAACTAACGTTTGATTTAATCGTTCATTTAGTCCATTTGAAAAGGGTGCATTTACTGCAGTAAAGATTATAGGTATGTTCTGTTTTTTCAGGAAACTTTTGAATTCCTTTGAATTTATGCCTGGGTATTGATCGGATAATATCATGCCAATTTTATTTTCAGGAATAATTTTGTTTAGAAGCTTTATGAAATCATTTGCGTTTTGGGTTTTTGATGTTAATATGTAGGCATATCTAGTGAAATGGTCAACCAGAAGATGTAAATATGTTTTCGTGGAGCGAGAGCCACCAAACCCGCCAATGGTATCTATAGAAACTATTTGAAAAGGGTAAGTAGCGGGCCCCAAATGAGACATCAATCCATATTTAAATTTTATTCTAGATTTATTTTTTATGCATACTTCACATTTATTACAGATGTTTATTATATTGTATGTTAAATTTTTTGCTGTATAGAATGGTTTGATTTTATTTTCTGTTTGTTTTATTCCTATATGGCAATATGTATTATGCACATTTTTTATTATTTTTTTACTAAATTCCTCAGTAAGTATAATTTTATTCTTTTTTCCTATCCTTTTGAAATATATTTTATCCTTTAGTATTAATTTATTTTTATACAATTTTATGTCTTCATTTTTCTCTTGATCTCTTTGGATATCTTCTATTTTAATAAAATTAACAACTTTTAAAACTTCCTCCTGATTTACATGAGACTCTAATACAGGGTTTCTACTCAAACAATCTGCTTCTAAATTGTCCCTTCCCGGTGAATATATAATTTCAAAATTGAATTGTGATAAGTAATATGTAAGGTCTCCTAGTTCTTCATCTGTTCTTGCCTTAATATTTAATTTCTCTAGAGGTTTATGGTCTGAAAATACCTTAATTTTTTTTCCTATTAGCCAATGTTGCCAATATTTTAGTGCTTCCTTTATTGCTAAGCATTCCAGATAAATCGCTTTTTTTCGTTTCTGACTGTCATTTAATTTCCTCGAAAAATATGCACATGGCTTTTCTTCTCCATTCTTTTGAGGTTGTTTCAAAATAGCTCCCATACCTTGTATACTAGCATCTGTGTAAATATGGATAGGTAAATCTGGGTCAAAAATTTCTAAAATAGGTTGTGAGCAAAGCAGTTTCTTAATTGTACCAAAAGATTCTTGACATTTATCTGTCCAGGTAAAATTTTCATTTTTTTTTAACAAATTGTGTAAAGGATCTAATATGACTGATATATTTGGTATATATTTTCCATAAAAATTTATTTTGCCTAAAAACTGTCTAATATTTTTCTTTGTTTGAGGAACAGGAAAATCTTTTATAGCTATTAAATTGTCCTTTAGTGGAGTAATTGTATTATTTTTTATTACATGGCCCAAATATTTTACAGAGTTCTGTGCAAAGTTACATTTTGAGAATTTTAACCTAAAGCCCTCTTTTGAAATTGCCTCCAATAACAAGGATAAGTGTTTAATGTGATCATTAAAATTCTGAGAAAAAACTAAAATGTCATCAATGAAATTTACTGTAAAATTCGTTAATTTGTGTTTTCTAATAATGCTAGATAGTATTCTTTGAAAAATTGCAGGTGAAGTTTTTAAACCAAATGGTAAACAGGTCCATTGAAAATGATTGTCTTGCGTAACAAATGCTGTTTTCTTTCTATCTTCTATTTTTAAAGGTATAGACCAGAATGCAGAATTTATGTCTAATGTTGAAAAAAATTTACAATTTCTAGCCTTTACCATTAAATCTTCTATAAGTGGGAATGGTTGTGACTGAGGAACTATTATTTTATTTAAATCGCGAAAATCTATGCATAGCCTAGATTTCCTTCCTTCTTCTTTCTTATAGGCTAAAGTTACCGGAGCAGCAAAAGGACTATAAGATTCTTCAATTAACTTTTTTTCTAATAATTTTGATATTTGGTGTTCTATTTCTTTTTTATCTTCGAAATTGCACCTATAAGGTCTTTTGCTACAATATGTGTCTACTAGTAAATCTATATGTGCTTCATAGCCTTTCACCGAACCAATATCATATTTATCCTTTGCAAATAGTGATTTATATCTGCTAATTAAACCATTTATTTTTGATTGTTGCTGGATATCCAAATGATTTATTGAAATGTTGAAGTTTGTAACTTCTATGTGTTCATTAAAGTTAACCATATACTTATCATTATTTTCATCAACAAAATATTGTTTGTGTTCAATTTTGTCACCTGTAAAGCCAGGAATATTTTCATTATATGTTTTTATTTTATTCTGTGTGATTTCTAAGTTTTCATTTTGAATCAGTTGAAAAGATTTTATGCAATCTAATCCAATCAAGAAATCATAATCAAAATTTTGTTCATCTATGACAAAAACATTAACATTTTTTTCTATCTGAACCATCTTTATCTTTAACATTACTATTCCTATAGACTTTTTTACACCATTAATCGTTTTTAAATTAGCTTGATTGTTACTGTTATTTGGGTAATTTTTTAAGGTTAATAATCTTGAATTAATTAAACTTACATTTGATCCCGAATCATAAACCCCCATTGTTTCTATGGAATTGTTAATTACTAACTTAATTTTGATTAATGGTGGAATTATTAGTTTTTTGAATCTATTGCATTTAAACTCATTTCTAGTTCTGAATTATTAACACTCCTAATTGGCTCTTTTTTTGAGCGATCATTATCTCTATTTTTGAACCAACATACTGATTCCGAATGATATCGAGTACCTCTCTTTTCTTTTTCACAGATTCTACATGGTCGTTCTTTTAAATATTTTCCTTTGATTTTACTATCTGAATCCACTCCCTTTTGTTCTACAATCCTTTTATTCATTAAATGTTCTAAGCCCCGAATACTGCTAAATAAATCCTCAGTCTCTTTTAATTTATCTCTATCAATTTTATCTGCTATAAAATTAGGTAGCCCAGTTACAATTAAATCAATTAAAGTAGCTTTATCAATTAATTTGTTTATCTCTAATAAAAGCCTCTCTTTCTTTATAGCGTATTCAAGTAATGAACCCTGCCTGTATTTAAATAAAATAGCATACCTTATTGGTGACCAGCCTTTGCTAACATATGTTTCACAAAAGTTTTTTTTCCAAATACACCAGTTTGAATCTATTGTATATTTTATAAGCATAGAATTATACCAATCTTGACAGGAATCATCCAAAAATAGTCGAAACACTTGGATCTTTTGAATATCTTCATCAATACCTACACGAGTACATTCAGCTTCGAAAATGTTCATCCATTGTGTTACATTTGAGGTTTTTTTAGTGAAGTTTTCTAATACAAACTTTTCAGATAGTTTTTTAAAATTAGAATATTTTGGTTCCATCTTTAATTCAGCAAAATTTTCCAGGATTCTTGTAAGAACTTCTGTTGACGTGTCATGCATAGAAGTCGACTGTTGTGCTGTTGATGTAACCTCCTCTAATAAATATCCTTCGAACTGCATATTTCCATCTTCATCCACATATGTATCACGTAATTCTTTCGTTACTGAAATCCATACTTGTCTTTTTTCGTGTCTTTTCTTCAGTGTAGCTCTCACTTTTTGAAATGTTTGCGTTTTTACTATCGCGTCATGTAGTTTTACCGGTTGTAAATGTTCCGGAATTAGGAATGAATTTTTATCGGCATCCATAATGGAGGTTATGCAGATCACGTTTGTTTTCGGGTCTTCACTCGGTTTCACAACAAATTCAAACTTTAACTTTTCCATTGTTTACAACAGCTATAGAAAATGTTGTTTTGTAATAAGGTGTTGATCGAAACAATAATTAGCCACGTTGTTGCTCTGTAAAGAGTTTATTTAATGTTTATACGAGATACAATTTCACAAATTACACAAATTACACAACGTAATTGTAACAATTATTACACAATAACAATTATACAAACCTGTAAAGAGAAACAACATTTAAAGCTATTGCTTCAATGATAATTTCACGAGTACAATCTTAAATATTTCTTATAACCTCGCTTTTTCCAAGCATGTAGATCCATAAACAAATCCTATTTTTACAATACTCTATGGCATAGAGTCTATGGTATAAAGTCCGTGTTTATCTATTAAAAAGTAAACATATAGCGAATTGCTGCCACCACATAATAATATTTTAATATAAGAAATGCGCGGGTAATTTAAACTTAATGAAGGGCTTAAAAGAGCTTCATTTACATACATTATTTAAAAACATGCACTCTGCTAGATGTAATGAGTAATGACGCAATATATGGGATCAAAAGCTTTTTGTAATTTGAAAAATGGTATCAAAGCGGTTGTTAATAAATTCTTCGAGCGGCTAAAATCCCTTATACCCTTAATAAGGCAATAAACCCTTTAGATTACTCATTGGGGCTCTCTAAATACCATAAGAAAATTGACAATTAAGTTTTTGGAAACCTCGCTAGGGATCTATAAACATGCTATGGAAAATGTAAATTATAATTATATTTAACTATTGTCTTTTTATATGTAACCTAATATGAAAGGATTATTCCGACAAGAGCCAAAATTTCGAGTCTAAAGAACACTTTCGAATTATTGAAATGGTAATTTCTTACTTGTACCTACATTCGTTGATAAAATTAATGGTCAATTTGGTCAATGACGAGAAGCATCGTTACGCCTCTTGCATCTCTGATATTTCAGTTTAAAATTTTAAAGGTGTGTAAATTTTATCTATTAAGGTGGCTTTGTAGACTCAAGTCTTATTTACTAGCACTATGTTCAGGAGTGGTATATATACAGGCTAGTACTATTATTTTAGATAAATCTTGATTTGTATTACCTTCTTTTAAGTCACAGAATGTTAAGTTCGCCGATCCGCACAAGGTCAGTGTAGTGGAGTATGAACTAGGAACCCTAACAAGAATTGTAGGTTCCAGAGAAGTCACAGATTTTTACTAAGGTATACAGTTTGGCCAGATGGCGGGACGACTTGCATAAAAGGGCCTGCAGCGACTGGATGCGTAAAGCAGCAGACCGGGCTCTGTGGCGTACCTTGGGAGAGGCCTATGTCCAGCAGTGGACTGCAACGGGCTGATGATGATGATGATGATGATACAGTTTGTGAAGTTAGCCCCTGTAGAGTTAGGGCGTGAAGAGTAGAAGCTTGGTTCTACATGAGATCTGATAAATTTTTGACAGCGCGAGTCATATGGTCTGTTCTTGGCCACATTTTACATGAAAAAGCTTTTGGTGGGAATGATATTTCCAAATCATACTTCAAAGTTAAGGTTACAGTATTGCGTGAGGCATACAGCTATATAGTAAACATAATTTATCACAAAACACAAAGCAACAAAGGCGTCTATAAACTTATGACTTCTGTAAATATAGATTTTAGTAGGCTTTCTTAGCAATTTGGTTCACGCAAATATTCGGTATAAACATGGCGTGAGGGAAATGATTTCGTAAAATAACAGCTGGGTATAAAAGATTGATTGAATAATATAAAGGGGTCTAGTTCATATCGGTTCCTTTAATCTGGTAATTTGGTTGTAATGAGGTAAGATCTAAAGGAAACCATTATTTTTTTACAGGAAATATTGGACTGCCTCGATGGCGTAATTATACTACGGTACGACTACAAAGCTAAGGTTTCGGTTTCGAATTCCGGGTCGGGCAAAGTGATATTGGACTTTTCTATTCATTATCAGCCCGGAGTCAGGATTTTGTGCCCGATATGGCGATACGCCCGCTCCCTATCACATCATGGGACGGAAAATACAAAGCGAAATGTGGGTGTCCTGGTAGCACCTCTGCCTACCCCTTCTGGGAAAAAGGCGTGAGTTTATATATGTATGTGATATTGGACGTGGTAGGTTTTGGTAAAGGTTACGGTGAGCATGCTAGATCAGGGTTATACCATTGTCTTGTAGAAAACGGTTGTAAACTATAACCTTTGCTATATAATTCATATCAGTCAGTGTATAACGAGTACCCGGTCTTCTTTTGTCTGTATAAGCATATTAAATCCCTAAAACGCCCTTAACATGTTCGTGTGTTGTGGTTGCTTACAGTAGCGGACAGCCATTAGCTAATCACCAGATGAGTCTCACGTTCGTACGCTCATTTGTCAAGTATGTCCAATAAAAATATTGTTTTCAAATGTTTAATTCAGAGAGACGTTCCTTTTATTTCTTTACCGTGAAATTCTCGTTCCGATTTCAGGAATATGTATGGGACAGTACGATAACTGTGTTTTGCGCCGTACGAGTTCCGGGGTACAATTTTATTACGCGACACCGAATACTGAGTGTCACAGTTTTCTCTTTTTCCAAGTCGTTAAATGTTGTGCAGCATACTTTTAGTTTTATATCGCTTTAGAGATGCGTTCACAATTCATGTTTTTCGAAAAATTATGTGAATAAAGTTTACAAAGTTTTATTATTGATACGGCGACTCAGAAGGAGTATAATTTGACAAACTCACATAGGTTAAACTCACATAACTTTACTGGTGGTAGGTCTCTCATATGTGAGAGGCCGCCTGGGTAGGTACCACCGCAATGTCTATTTCTCCCGCCAAACAGCAGTGTAAATACACTGTTGTGTTCCGGTTTGAAGGACATTGTAGCCAGAGTAACTACTGGACATATCGAGACTTAACATCTTATGTCTCAGGATGGCGAGCGCAGTGGAATGCCAAGCATTGCCTTGTAACTCATAGTGTTGTTTGGTTTTGCTACTGTCCATGAGCGGTCGTATCGCTTACCATCAGGCGAATGGCAGGCTCGTCTCGTCATTCATTGCAATAAAAAAAAAAAATAGTCTCCCGCCATTCGACTAACTTATACTAGATTGCTTAAATACGTCTTCACGCCTTATCAAAAGATCCCGGGATTGTTGCATGTAGGCAGCACGTGGGCCGGCAAACTTTATCAATTTTAAAAGGTTTCTCACCGTGGGCGTTAATCACAATATGCGTGTATGCATAATTTTTCACAATACTTCGACGAAAGGCACACCTAGTTCCTGAGATCGCGAGCTAATGGGCAAACTTATTACGTCATTAATGCTTTCAAACCGATTGTCTTTCGTTTGCGTTTCCATTTGTCGGTAAATGCGCGTGTTCTTGGAAAGATAACACTGATTATGATTTCGTTTTCAAATTCGGATTAGGATCGAAAAGTCGTCATTTTGATACTTTTGAAATCAAGGTCTCATCAAACAGTCGGCGGGACGGGACGGCGTCGTGACGCTGGCTGGACGTGATATTAGTCTATATATAGTGATGTTTTTGATTGGTATGGAATATGTCACACAGCAATGTCGCGCTCGGGGGATATTTCTACGGGTCGTCTACGAGCTTCTGTCGCCGAAAGCGTTGTTCTTAAAGTAATAAGAATAGTTTTTCTCTCTTCACATTTTATTACATTGGACATGTTTTACTGGTGGTAGGTCTCTCATATGTAAGAGGCCGCCTGGGTAGGTACCACCAAGCGGTAGGTGCAAGCGTGGTTGATTATACGGCCTAACCCGTCTCAATCTTGCTTCCGATTGTAGAGTAGGCCCGTGCCCTGCAATGGGACGTATGTGCTGATAGAATACAATTTGTAGTTTCTTTCGCCATACACCAATAAAGTTAATTTCCTTTTAAGTTTTTTATACTGGCATGACAGGTACTGTGTATACTATATACCTGATCTGATATTATCCCTTGCAGGTCACTATTAATATCGGTAAGTATTTCTAATATGTTCATCTGTGGAATCCTTGTGTCATTACCATTGCTTAAAAATGTAAAGTAATGTGAGAAAAGCCGGTTTTGCATAATTCTTGTACTGCTACATAATTCAATTTTCTTTGATGTACAAAATGGTAGAAATAAAATCATCCTTCTAGCCTGAATAAGAGAACATAATTTCCTTTTCGGTTAAATTAAAAAAAAATACCCTCGTCAGTTTTAATAACAAAAATTACGAGAGAAATTGCGAATATTTTAAATAATCAAGGAAACAGTGTAAGCCCTCGCAAACCCTTCATAACACAAGGGTAAGCCTACGTAGCGTAAATAAAATTAAAATCCCACGCAGACCTTACCAACACTTAAACAAAATGGAATAATAAATGAATTAAATAATTACGCTTACCTTGCAAAAACGGTATTAACTTGCACATCGCCGCTCCGAACAGAAACCTCCTGTATATCTGGCCGACCAATGTGAAGGGCAAACAAAATACCCCCAACAGGAAATCAGAAATCGCCTGAAACAAAGAGATTCGACAATTTATAATCCGAATCTAATCAAAGAGTACGAGAAGAGTTAACATGAATTTGAACTTTAATTTAGGGATTTAAAATTTTCTTTGTGATTCTGCCCATCATATTTTAAAATGGAATGTAAAAAAATATTTTTATATAAATTTTACTACTATCAACTATTATTTGAATACTGAGACGACAAACCGCGTAGACAACTGCATAAGTCCATAAGCGGTGGTGACCGCTTACCATCAGGCCGCATGCTCGTCTATTTGCAAAGAGCAAGTGCAAAGGGCAATAAAAAAACTGATACCTGAAATTAAGTATAGTGTGGTTCAAAAACGACTATCTCTCACCGCTCAATCAATTATGCAGGCCTTTTCGAAACCACATACCGACAGTTTAATCCCAGAACGCGACAAATATGCTTGGGTTTCTAACGCGGGTTTCATTTCGGGTTTTATCCACAGCTATTTGTTTTTGCTCTGGGTGTTTATGAGACCGAATAGTCTCTCGTAGTTCCTGATACCGACGACGACACTCGATCTTAATGTCAGGTGAGGACTATGTATGTGACTGTTGGGTGTATTTTTTAACCGACTTCAAAAAAAGGAGGAGGTTCTCAATTCGACTGTATGTTGCTTTTTTTTTTTTTTTTTTTTTTTATGTTTGTTACCTCATTTCTCTGTACTGGGTGAACCGATTTCGATAATTCCTTCTTTAATTGAAAGCTGGTGCTTGTCATTTGGTCCCATAAAAATATGGTAACGATCTGATGAATATCTTCGGACCTGGAGAGGGGAACTCCTTAAAATTAAGTAGGATTCCAATGGTTCTTCTTGCATTGAATTAAGTATAAAAGCAAAATTACAGTGGTGGAGGATAGTAGGGGTAGGGGCGAGGGGGGGGGGTTAGAAAATTAAGAAACATGTAAATAGTCAATATCTTCGGCAGCTTTTAACCGATTTTAGTGATTTCTTTTGCATCAGAAAGAACGTATTAACACTTTGATCTCACCAAGAAATCAGGAAAATCTGATGAATATCTTCGGTCTTGGAGAGTAGAACTCCTCAAAATTGAGTACGATTCCAATGGTTCTTTTTGCATTGGATTCAGTATAAAAGCAAAGTTACAGTGGTGAATGAAAGTAGGGGTAGGGGCGAGGGGGGCCGTTAATAAAATGAACAAACACGTAAATAGTCAATATCTTCGGCAGCTATACCAATAAATCATGAAGATCTGATGTAATAGTGACAAAGAATCATATTATTACAGTTTAATAGTATGCCATATACCATTTCGTAATGAAACCGATATCGGCAATTGGGGGCATTGCCGTTTGTTATGTGTTGGTGAACAAATTGTACATGACGATGATAAATTTTGTGAAAACATGGAAGAACGAGCCGTCATGTCGGATGAATTGTTCGTAAGAAGCATTCGAGGATTAAATATCCAATAAAAGAATGTTTCAAAAAGTCTCAACGGCAATCAAAATCAATTTGCAAGCACGATTCAAAACTTTTTCATGTAAGCCCGCATTTTTGAAAGCCTATTATTGCGTTCTTCACAAGTATATTTTGAAATTACTCTGGAGATAGATTCCCTTATTTGAGACAGGCGTTGCTCCCTTCCTCCGTTTGTCTCATTTAAACGGCGCTCTCTCATACGAGCAGCGCGTTTACTAGGTCTACCCATATTCAGGCTATCGAACTTTTAAGTCACTAAAAATAAAAAAATAAACCAAAATTTTAACAAAAAAAATAACCGACTTCAAAAAACTGACAAAATTCATACTAAAAATAAACATCTAAATAAAATAATTTTTAATAAAAAAATAAAAACCGACTTCAAAGTGCCACTACAAAGTAACAAATAATATATATTTCATCGTACTAGTACCCAATGATTAATGTTCTTATTGACTTGACTAGCTAACAAATCTTAAATACGTAATATTTTGAAGGCGGGTCGCTAAGTGCCGAACATGTACGCCTTACGCTTAACATTAATTTGTGTAACTAATTATAGCGAAAAACACGCAAGATTTACACGGAATATTAATTTGTCTTAATGTATCAGGCTGTAATCGTCCACTGTTGAGCATGGGACACAACAAACCCTTTCTTGTACTTAAAGGCCTTTATGTCATGCAGGTTTCCTGACTATGATTGAAATATATCACTGATAAAGAGTTTGGTAATTGAATATCATCAACACACAAGTGACTCCGATAATTCCGGAGGTATATACCCTGGAATTATAACCGAGACGCTGGTCAACCGTCTCGTGGATCATATGTAGATCAACAGGCTACCACACATATGTAACACACATAGAAATTCTATCAAAACTTCAATAAATCTACACGTAGGATTAGCACATTATATTCATTTGTGTTTAATTTCCTTATGTGCCTTTCTGAGCCAACATTGCAGGATCTACATGTAATATCAAATGGTGTCACATTTGCTTAATTTTATACGTGTTTGATATTTAGCGACCCGCCTTCAAAATATTACGTATTTAAGATTTGTTAGCTAGTCAAGTCAATAAGAACATTAATCATTGGGTACTAGTACGATGAAATATATATTATTTGTTACTTTGTAGTGGCACTTTGAAGTCGGTTTTTATTTTTTTATTAAAAATTATTTTATTTATTTTTATTTAAATAGTATCATTTCATAAATAACCGGTATATCAGACCTAAATAACTCTACTGCAGTAAAATGGTTTTTTAGATTTACGCGAATGTTACACAGTGAAATAAAACTAATTTTACGGATTTTATCGCGGATTTGGGTTATTTTAGAATTTTGAATGGCTAGATACTGTGGATGCATTTTGTTTGTTATTGACGCGCGTTTGTATATTGTTTTAATTAAGCAACCATGTCTACGCCCACACTCTCAACCAAACCCACGATAGCAAAATGTAAGTTACAAAGAATACCTTTGAAATTATCCTTTAGTTTTGACCTTCCAATTACACCACTCACTATTTCCGTGGGGTAGATTTTTGTTTCCGTTTTACCTGACTACGGCGAAGTAAGAGGGGGTTTTGGTTCTAATCGATATACACATATGTATGTATGTAAGTTAACCTGTTCCCTTATAACTTCTTAACAGCTTATCATTTCAAAAATAAGGTGTCGTTAGAAGCGTCGTGTTTAATATTACTCCAATAGCTAAGCGTTATATACTTTTTTTCTCTCTCTCTCTCTCTCTCTCTCTAGCCACAGGTAGATCACTGCTCAATACAGGTCTCCTCCAAAAAGAATCATAGCGGCCTATTGGAAATACCTAGTATCCAATGACATCGTATCAAATCAAATTTCAAATAAGTCTGGCGCTGTAAGAATATCGTGATTCTTTTTTAGAACTTTAATTTTGTAATAAAAATAGCACACGTTATCTAAATCTCAATATACGATCTAAATTCCATTACGATCTTTGTCTGGCACCTATGCTTACATAAAATTGATTGGATTTGATCAGCTCAATGGTTCAGTCGAAAAATGTAACAGATAGAGATATTTTAATATGCACATTTAATAACAATAATGACATTCATTAATATTATATTATACTATAACAACGATGTGTCCTATGTTTGAAATTGTTAATATCCAGAAATACCGTTAAATAACAAAATTTAAATATTTTTTTCGAAAACATCATCCCACGTATAATCGGGCTGCGGAATTAGCTACCTACCGAGGTTTTCTCAAAAGAGTAGGTACAGCATAAAACTAGTGGTAGGTATCTCATATGTAAGAGGCCGCCTGGGTAGGTACCACCGCAATGTCTATTTCTCCCGCCAAACAGCAGTGTAAATGCGCTGTTGTGTTCCGGTTTGAAGGACATTGTAGCCAGAGTAACTGTTGGTCATATAGAGACTTAACATCTTATGTCTCAGGATGGCGAGCGCAGGGCAATGCCAAGCATTGCTTTGTAAATCATGGTGTTGTTTGATTTTGCTACTGTCCATGAGCGGTCGTATCGTTTACCATCAGGCGGACGGCATGCTCGTCTCGCCATTCACCGCAATAAAAAATAATAAAAAAACAAATATGGATTTTTTTTTACAGGGACACAGGCACCTGTGGTGTTGCAGACGTATGGACGTTTGCTGAAAAAGTTACGATAGCCTATAGACGCTATCGTAACTTTTTAAAATGTATTTAATAGTTCCGGCAAACGAGCAAACAGGTCATCTGAGGGTAAGTAATCACTGTCATCCATGAAAAGCCACAACGTTTGGATTATGGATATGTTGCCGGAAAATTAAATTGGAAGGGGAGCGGAAAGGAAAAGAATGGAAGAAGAAAGGGGAATTGGACATCCGGCGGTCTCACTCATCGAACGAAACGCGACAGCAAAGCTGTTGGTTTACTTCGGTCTCCTGTGAGACAGTGGTACCGCCCCGAACGAGCCTGCCCCGTCATGACCAACAAGAGCGTGGCTCTACCACTTCCAAACTGCATATAATATTATTTATCAGCTATAAGCTTGTTTGCCCATTTTCGGACAAAATTAATAAGCAATCCCAATCCCTATCTAAGGGTCGATCCGGAAAATAGACCAATCAGAACACATCAAATGTGAGGGTGTCGACAATACCTTGAGCCCATTGGTCTATTTTCACGATCGATCTTTAGATAGACATGAAGATCGTTTATTAATCTCAGCCATTAGGGTATAAAAATACGAGTCCAACGAGATGACGAAATTTTAAAATATATGTAGATATCGGGCAACAAAGTTTTGCGCCATAAATTACCTACAAGCAAAAAAAAAGTTGAAAGTAATATGACTGCTTGGGACAGTATTTTAATATCACTCAAGAAAATTATACTTATTCGCCGCGGCTTTTGTTTTGGCTGCCTTATGTAAGTTGGCTGCCGTTCAAGTTTCTTAGCGGGTGTAAGCTGTATTAAAGTCTTATTTTATACCAAAAAATAGGTAAAGATTTTTGAAGATTTTGGCAAATTATTATATTTTGTTTTTTTATGAAACGTGTTTTAATGTTTTCTTTTTTGTTGTTTTTATTTAAACTCCATATATTCTTTTTTGTTGTTTTTATATTGTTTTTCTTACTCCAATTCTTATTAAGAGTCTTAAACTGTGTCACGGTACTACAATGTCCCAATGAAGGTGTTTGCAGATATATAATATTCTCTAATTGTATAATTTGGTTTGGGACATGTGGTTGATGAATACTTAATAATCTTATTTCATTAAAAAACTTAAGGTAAATTACATAGCGTGCAGGTATTTTCTGCATGTAAATCAAGCGATAATATATTTTTTTTATTGCTATGAATGACGAGACGAGCCTGCCATTCGCCTGATGGTAAGCGATACGACCGCTCATGGACAGTAGCAAAACCAAACAACACCATGAGTTACAAGGCATTGCTTGGCATTCCACTGTGCTCGCCATCCTGAGACATAAGATGTTAAGTCTCGATATGTCCAGTAGTTACTCTGGCTGCAATGTCCTACAAACCGGAACACAACAGCGCATTTACACTGCTGTTTGGCGGGAGAAATAGACATTGCGGTGGTACCTACCCAGGCGGCCTCTCACATATGAGAGACCTACCAACAGTAAAAATTAACCACCAGTTAAAATTTATGAATACACGATACTTGTTACACTGAAAGCACAAATATATTTCGAACCGTTTAAAATTTCCCCGTAAACGGTCTTCAATAACGAATGTATAGAAAAAATTTAAATCGCTGCGCAACGGTCCAGCGAATTTCAATATAGCGTTCAATTTCATGACCAAATTTCATTTATTGTCCACCAGTCAGGGCCGTTCACATCAAAAGCTTTATCACTTCAACTAAAATTACCTAATACAGAAATAACGGGAAAATTAGTCGTGTTTTTATTAAATTGTTTTGCACCCTCGCTTATAATGGAAGGTATGGTGAATGCTTGTCAGAATATTAATACAATCCAGACGGCAGTTACGAATGTAAATTAGACGCAGTTGTAATAAATATCATTTTGCCCTGGTATTAATTTATTTGACGTGAACGTCTGAATTTGCTTGTTGTTGCTTTTTCCCAAATAGATTTGTTCTTTTCCACAGGCATTTGTTTCGGATCTGGGTGTTTGTGAGACCGAAAAGTCTCTCGTAGCTTCTGATAACCACGACACAAGACTCGATCTTAGTGTGGGGTCAGGACTATGTATGTGACTGTTGGGTGTATTTTATTTCTGTCATAGACCGGTTTTTTAATTTCGCAAACTGGTTATGTAATTTTATAACTGACTCACTAAAACCTTTCCACGACTATCTGATTAGGTCTCGTACAGTTTAAGGTATAAAAGCGTCGAATTAACAACCTGCTGATGGAAATTTATCCCTTGCTAATGAACGCCCATAATATTTGAATAGAGGGCAGCCGGTGTTTGAAGGTGACGGTAATTTCATAAATTTCGAAATAATGTCTATCGTTTTGCATATTGTTTGAATTTAGAGATTTATTCTTGGAAGCTTATTAAAGTGGTATTTCGATTATAAACTATAAAATGTAAAGTCTGTGCGTTCGTATATAAATCTAGAATTTAGGTCTGATTTACATGATTGTTTTAGGGTTGTTTTAGGGGTGTTTAATGCTCTAAAAGTCTTTCTAGTAATCCTAAATCTCAGACCCCCAAATCAGGGTTATTATTAGATGAATTTTAAGGATATAATTTGTTTACTTATAAAGATTCATGGCCTACTAGCTCATTTGCAAGTTGAGCAAATTTCGATGGTTTACTTTTTTTAAAACATTACGCAATAGTTTTAATTTTTCGAAACGCAGCAACAAACTTGTGACTTCTCGTCGATATTCTTCGAGAGAGTGTGACTATCCCGGTGTAACCTATTTGTACGATAACTTTAACGACCTGTGCCACTAGCCGGAACATTTTGCAGTATCGTAATATGTAGAATAGTAATAGTAAAATTTTGTATGGGAATTTAAACAGCGCCATTGTGAGCGTATTTGGAACTAAAATTTCACAGCGGGAAACGTTTACTTTACTATACGAGAATTACTATACGATACTTCAAAATTTTCCGGCTAGGGGCACTGAAGGCCAAATTTCTATCGTTTATGACATCTCTTTCGAAGCATTCAACCAGTGAATAATTGAAACGAATGTATATTATATATTAGCTTTTAAACCCATTTTGGGAACGAAGTTAAGTATTCCTTAAAGTATTTTTATTTTATTGCTCGTAATATTTTACTCTATCTATTGATTCATATTTTATCATATAAATGTAGCCGTAAAACGTAACTGCTATAATATATGCGTGCGATATATTATGTTACTTCAAATTCAACTATTTTTTACGGCTTACATATATCGCGGATTAATCGCTTGGTTTAATTTTTACATTTTAACTCCCCGACCCTGGCTGTGAAACGAGGGACCGAGGGATCGACCCCCGCCCCGAAACCAATGTTGGACTTCCACAAATGTTTGTTCTGGAGCTGGCTGTTGGTGTGATCGTAAAGTCTTACGTAGAATCTGATAATTTTTAAAATTCCTTCAATTTAAATGTCATTGTTACGACGCAGATTACGAAGCAAGGTGTCGCAGATACCATTTTCTTCCGCTACTTGAAGAAGAAAAATTGCGGACATAGCATTATTTGCAAAAATTGCACAGAATCTATTAGATTCTCCGCATCTACTGTCGAAAATTAATATAAGAGTTCCCTATAAGAATATAAGACGACCGGTGTGTTTTTGTGCTCCACAAAGTGTAACAAATTATAGGCAGAATGCATTCTTCATCAGAGCTACAAAATATGTTAATACTGCAGTAGATCTCCTAGACCTAGATTTATTTTACTCAAAACCCCATATTTTAAAAAAGACATTAACTAATTATTGGTTCTCTGACTGTTTAAACCATAATATACGTACTTAGATTATGATTGGTCCTTTTTAGTGTTCTAATTCGTGCTTTTGCTTGTCTTTCAATTTGTTTTTATTTTTTAAGTCTTTTAATTGGTTTTGTTAAGTGTTTTAATTGGTAATTTCAAGTGTTTCTATTGTTCTTCTTTTTCTTTTTTTTTATTCTATCTATGTTCTTTATATTATACATGTTGTGTAAATTGCCATGTAATGTTATAACTAGGGCATTTTCTATACATATTTTATAATATTTATAACTGTGGAAACATGTAATTGTTTTTATTCTGTGTCAATTTTGTAACACTGTATGTTCCCAAATAAAATAAAATAAAAAATAAAATATGTGACACAAGATTCGTAGCATAGTATTTTTTTATGCACTTATCCGTTTTTCCTTTCAACTATTTCAGAACCGCAGGCGTTATTATACCTATAAAACTTCAAGACTTAAGTAATAACTGCTATAATATATATCATATCTCGACTATTACGAGACTCATAAGAGCCGAGACATAACATGCTAATTAAATGGAAAATTACGTTATAATGTCGCCATATATTTTCATTAAATTTCAGAATACGGTAGTGTTGTAAGACTGTGAAATGTGTGCCAGTATTATACGAGTACTTAGTGGTTCCAGTTCATTTTGGCTATAATATATTATGTACGCCAATGATTGTCGCCAATACGTGTAGTCTTTCATAAGTTTATAAAGAGAGTAAAAAAGAGAATATCGTTGACCCCGATACCGATACTGCTTAAAATTCATTATAGCGTATCGTTATAGCGTTATTATAGCGTATCGCGTAGCGTATATCGTTATTTTTTTTTTTAATTTTAGTCCTCTTATAATTAGGATTTGTATTTTTTATCAGTCAAGCTATTGGTACACTATTGACTGCCCTCTCTTTTATCCTTCTCTTATTTCCATCCCAAGGTAGTCGGTAAGAGATTGCTTCGAGCGATACGACCGCCTTTTGTACTGCTATCTAATATAATGTTTTTTTTTGTCAAGCTTCTGTAGTGTACAATAAAGATTATAAATAAATAAATAAATATAGCATTTTTTATGGTTTGTCCTTAAATGTTTTGTTTTTGTTTTATACCGGGCGACATATTTTTATAAAATAAAGTAATTATCACCTGATTTTACGTTTAAGAAAATATATATTTTTCCCTACACAAAAAAGTAAGTTTCATCGTGGGACAAAAATCTTCGCACCGATACCAAGTTTCATAGTAAAATGGGCAATCTCCTTTATTCTTATTGGTTTGACAGCATGTTGGTCAAGTGTGCAGTGAGCCAGGTATTGTAATATTGGCCACTAGCTGGTGTTAAAACGGAATAGTGTCATTTAAAACATTATATTAAAGGGTTTCGGTAGATAATGGCCTCTGCATGTTAGCAACATAAAATTACTACACGTAGATACAACTACATCTATCCGTACGGCTTATTTCCAATTGTTGTAACATTTTTTTTGTTTAACATTTCGATTTTACATAAGATTGACCCGACCTAATATACAATATTCACCTACGTAGTTTCTTGTCTATCAATTCTCCCGACCAATAGGAAGTCGATAATATTCGCGGAAAATACTTCCAACTCAGTGTCAGTTTGCTTTCAACCCACATTATTTACATTAGGGAAATGAGGGTATATCGGAGATGGTTAAACGGGTATCTGCTCTTCACTTTAGCGGAAAAGTTGGCACAAAACTTGGTACTTGGGTGTAAGATTATTTTGAGTTTATTTAACATTGTGATATTCTGAATTTCTGATATTTAATTTATGATATTTGGTGTAAAGGCGATAAATCCGAAGTGAATTCTACATCTAAGAGTTTTAGGCGTTGTGTATGTTACTTTACATCAGTAATCGTGGACTTCGATGATGAAGGGAACCATCGTGACGAAACTTGCATAATTAACAGATGTTATTTTAGAATTTCTATGTATCTAAAGTCCGCTAAGCCGTACTAGGCCAACGTGAGGCCAGAAGAGGTAGGCAGAGGTGGCCACCAGGACACCCGCATTTCGCGTTGTATATTCCGTCCCATGATGTGATAGGGGGTGAGCCTATCGCCTGATAGGGGGTGAACCTATCGTGGTGAATTAGTTATGAATTAAGTCTTCCCATTTGTGCAGAAAGCTCCTTGAACAAACCAGCAAAAATAATGATGCGAGCAAGCAGCAAAGGAGAAATTGAAGTATTACCTAATTCAACAATTTAAAGAATCAATCAACTTTGCTTAGTGAATACAAAAAGGTATTTCATACCAAATTGGAATATCTTAATTCGTTGAATTAAAATGGTCTAGATTTATATTATGCAGATTTTTTTGAATGAATAAATAAATATTATCACATCAGGATTTGTATGTGATTTTATTGCCTTTCTTTTTAGGATTTTCTAAAGAATTGCTACTGGATAATGTATGCATTGTAATATAATTTTGGGATCCACAAAAAATGTTTATGAATAATATGATAGCGAGGATTTTTTTCTTTTTATTACGATTAAAATTTTTGTTTTATTTATTTTCGAATAAATTTGGTCTTTAAGTAGATAAATATTATGATATAGTTATCTCTCTCTTCTGAACCTAGCCCTCTTCCAAAGATATCTATAGCGGCCTTTTAAAAGTAACATCCTATATTCAATTTTTTATTTGGTCAAAATACACTTACTGTACTATACCAGCCCATATACATCCCACTGCAGCGCACGGGCCTACTCTACAATCGAGAGAATCGATTGAGAGTGGTTAGGCCATATAGTCCACCACGCCGCGCTGGCCTAGTGCGGGTTGGCGGACTTACATACCGTAGAAATTCTTTAAAATCGCTACGGTATGCAGGTTTCCTCACGATGTTTTCCTTCACAGTTAAAGTGCGTGGTGATTGACTATCAATACACACATAACTCCGAAAAGTCAGAGGTGTGCCCTGGGATTTGAAAATACACTTAGAGAGCCATTAAACAGTAAAATTTATACTCGTAATCGCCATAATTTACTTCAATTGCCGAATTAAACATCGGTTTTGTCCATCAATTAATTTGATGATTTCGGCTCTTGTATTGCTAATGCCTAACCATTAGCAGCCCAATTTCAACCGTTCCTGTAAATGGCAGAGTTCGCATCTGCGGGCAAATTGAGTAATTTGCTTTTGTCATACATTTCCAGCGGTTGTACCTGTATAGTGGCTCTAATTGTACAGTAATTGAATTGGATATATCCGATTAGTTTGTTACTTTGGTGTAATGACGTGTATGCCTACGCTGTGTAAAGTCCGCTAACCCGCACTAAGCCAGCGTGGTGGACTATATGGCCTAAACCCTCTCAATCGTACTCTCGATTGTAGAGGAGTGCCCTGCCCCGTGCCCTGTAGTGGGACATATATGGGCTAATACTAACATGCCATTGAGTTGAAGATATATCTAAGTGGGCATGTCTACTGTAAATGCTTCCATTATATTATGTTCATGATTTCATTTCTTTTATGGATATTTAAAGTGGCATGAATGACTTTATTGGTTTTTACCATTTTGTTATATTATAATATTCAGTTTTTTTTACAATTTTATGCTAATTTAATCAATATTTTTTGAGATACTCCACAATTATAATATTAGTAGAAGTTCTTAAGCCCTCAATTTTAAGTAGGCGACAAGACTGTAAGTGGCAATATTTTATTATGTATTTTTGTATTTTTTAAATTGTTATTTAGAATTTATGATATCTATTGTTATGCGACACATATTTTTTATTAAAAAAAAAACTTATTCAGTACTTCTAGTATTATTTTATTACCGATCCCTAAATTAAACGAAAATGCAATACTGCGCCGAAACGAAAACTTTCAACACGTTTTTCTCGAAATTTTTGTTTACGAAGTTATTGACCACTATAATAATTCTAGGCCCACTCATTGCATTTTATATAATGCAGCTTATTGAAAGCATAAAATAGTAAAACTAGATAGAAAAAAATGTTTGTGTTAATAATAAGCCCCTTCGTGGTCTGTTTATGACGAGTACTATCAACTTGGACTGTTAGATATTTGTTAATTAAAACTGTAGATATTCATTTCGAAAATGATTAAATATTATTTTTAGGTTTATTATTGCTATTATCAAAGATATTATGTAAACACATCAACAAACTAAGTTTTTAACTGAAATATATCCACTATATCTTCCTTTTCTCATTCAGATATATTTAGAATGAGATGTATAACAATGAATAGGTATAATTAATTTAAAATACTTTTGTAGTAAGTGTCGTCAAATTACAAACTGACAAAGACTTCTTTGATTTCTGTCACCGCTCAAAGTTTATCTTATCAATGTTGCGAAATTAAGGAATACAGAAAGTTTCACAAGATACATATTTTTAGACGACTTAAGAAGTGTAGCGTTTATTACTTCAAATAATTATTTTAATAATTCGTCGTAAGAATGGTAGAGCCTTGGTGTAAGACGTTTAAGTTATAGTACTAAAGAGTCGGCTCGACCGCGGTGGTAGAAGTAACACATCATCAGTAGCACATCACTGAAAACTGACGTGAAGTAACCGTCTTTAAGGAAAGAAGAATAGAAATATTTTATGATTGGTACAAAAAAGACAAAACACGAAAAGAAAAACATCTACGCACAAGAATATATTACATAGAAAAAAATCCAATATGAGATAATACCTTCTATACATTTATATAGAATCTTTCTATTGCCTTTCTTTCTGTTAATGAGAATGCTGGAGAACCAAAAGCTGTGGGATACTCGTATTCACCTGCATAGCAACTACCATATACGATCGTGGAAACCTCGTTATATTAAACCGCGGAAGTAACAATCTATGGGCGAAAATACAACAAATTAATACTGTTTGTATAATACGTTCATAGTACGATAAAGTTTTAGTGGGCAAAGATAAACAAGCAGAAAGTGAAATATTAATTGATTTCACTTGAAGTTACGTTATCTACACGCGACTGGCATAGTCAACAAATATCTAAACATACATGCCCACATAACCTCAATAACAACACGATATTACTTACCAGTTGAATAAGCCAACTTCAATAGAATTTTACGGCTCTTCTGCGAATCTGGGCTGGTTAGAACACAATTAAAAAACTCTGCTATCATCAAATACAACGCGAGATTAGAGAGCAAAGACGGGAGAGCACTACCCACGAGTGTATTAACTTGTCTTCCACTCAGCGAAGTTAATTAAAGCATGCGGGTAGTTCGAGAAAACTCATTAATCAAACGATTTGCGAAGCTTTGAGGTTTGCTGTTGGTCAGATGAAGTAGCAGTCAGCTTTATGGTGTGTGTTATCGATTTTTTGATAGATGGGTCCCGTATTTAGCAGGGGGCGATTATAGCCTGATCCAGGGGGGTCGCCCTATAATCCGACACGACGTTCGAATGTTCGAACATCCGACATCCATGATAACACAAATGCACTTAATCTACAAAATGATCAAATCCTCTATCGTACGTCATAAGGAGTGAATGATTTTTAGAAGTGGAAAACTTATAAATTGTACGAGGACGTTTAACGTTCGAACTTTTTTTTATTTTTTTTAATGTACAAATGGCGGTCTTATCGCACTAAGGCAATCTCTACCAGACAACCATTGGATGGATTTATGAGAAGAAGAAAGAAAGGGCAGTGTATAATAAAGACAAAAAAAAGCTCAAATAAATAATACTATTTATACATAAATATACAAAAACTACATAAATAATGTATATAAACATACATAAATACATTTATATATAAATAAAAATACATACCTATATAAGTATATTACCAATATATTTAAATTAAGGAAATAATATTGATCAGTAAATCTGTTAAAGAAGAAAAGTAGTGCTCTTTTACCAACTTCTTAAAAGATGACAGAGTTTTGTTTGAACTTTGTTTCGGATCGTAGGATAACCTCTCAGTACCGCGCGTGTGACATTGTCTAGTTAGTGCATATAGGTATTTTTATAGTTCAGCAAAGTTAGGCTGAACTTGGTAGTCTGTCTATAATAAATCGAAGTAAAAAATCAATGTAAACATCTATTCACCTTTAATTATCTCTTTTGTATTTAGTGAGATGGAAAATTCAGCACAAAAAACTTATTTTAAAGGGTGTTAGTTTTTCATTCTTTTTATAGGGTCATCGACATATCAGAAAATTAGCTGTCGCCCTTGTATTAATATGAACTTTTTTCAGTTTATTAGTACGAGTATATGGTAGGTATTTATTGAGTATTAGGTTATTTTAGTAATTAATATGGTAATTGAATACGAGACGCTAAACATGAGCTTAATGTTTATACCTTGCCAAAGGGTGTTGAAGTTTAATGAAGGTTGAAATTAGTTGAAAAATATGGGCACGTAGTACAACTCACACCTATATTTATCTGAAAAGAAACCTAGTCAGAAAACGTCTTGAAAGCTATGGACGCAATATCTTTTCAATGTCAAAATCTCGCCAACCGTTCCGAATTTAGTTCGCGGTTTTTCATTCTGCTCCCAAAATCTCTAAATCTTCCATCTATTAGGACGGAAAACTTATCACCCGTAATTACTTAAGCACTAGGAATTCCAAAACACGTAGTGTATTGTAATATATCAGCCCATATATACGTCCCCTACAGGGATCCTCTAAAACCGAAAGTACGATTGAGAGAGGTTAGGCCATATAGTCCGCCACGTTGGCCTAGTGCAGGTTGGCGGACTTTACATACCATATAAGTGTTTACAAATCGTTATACAATGCAGGTTTCCTCGAGATGTTTTCTTTCATCGTTATAGTGCGTGGTGATTGACTATCTATACACACATGACTTCGAAAATCCAGAGGTGTGCCTTGGGATTTGAACCCACGACCACCGTGAGCATGTTGGCAGCTGCGTCTGGTCCGTTACCAAAAGCCCGACATGCACATGTTAAGCTAAATACTCTTGGAATTTAAATGGTTCGTTCAAACGAATGCCAACAGACACCTTTATTGAAATATTTGGGATTCCACCAGATGTTGCTAACACGAGCTATAGGAAATAATTTAAAACAGTCCAAGTGGTTTGTTAACTTTGTATGATAAATTAATATAAATGAGAGTAAGACAGGTATGATGTATTGGCAGACTTTGCTGCATGTTGAGAAACCGAAGTAAATGAGTGACGAGAAATTTGCGAACAGTGGTTCTATAGGTCGTTTATCTTCTAAATCACAAATGAAAACGAATAGGTTATAATCCTGCTGGTGGTCATTACTGCCTGAAGGTTACATTAATAAAAAATACACCCAACAGTCAGATACATAGTCCTAACCCCACACTAAGATCGAGTCTTGTGTCGTGGGTATCAGAAACTACGAGAGACTTTTCAGCCTCACAAACACCCAGACCCGAAACAAATACCTTAATGTGATATGAGGTCCTATTTAGAAATAATGTTTTTTACGTTACGTGTGTTTTCATAATAAAGTGTTGCTTACTTTGATGGTAAAAAACTTGCATACCCGACGAGAGTCCAAAAACTTTACACAAAAATGTATAAAGAAAGAGATAGTAACAAACATGATAGTTGTTCAATATTTAAAATTGCAGTTATTTCTTCCTTGTGCTATAAAGCATAAATAATGCAAGAATAGCAAGCAGTTCTACAGTTGGAAGTCGAACACGAAAAGCTATCGTACTTCCTTGAACAATACAAAAATGCATTTGAATTGAAACTTACATCTCTTGCTATTCGAACGTTGCGCCGCCGAGGTATTTTTACAACAACTTCAGTAATATTTTATATGCATCTTCATATTTCGCAATACAGAGAGATAAGCTCTAAAAATTCCTTGGTTGGTGTAGTCATATTTTATATTACATCTAATGCATCTATTATGTAAGCTTTTCCTGGAGATACTCTCATAAATCCATCCAATGGTTGTCTGGTAGAGATTGCCTTAGTGCGATAAGACTGCCATTTGTACTTTTTTGTTTTGTTGTCTCTATATACCTATTGTTACATTTTGTGTACAATAAAGAATATAAATAAATATATTTATAACCTATATAAATTTTATAACCAGGCTTAAGGCTGTGCATAGTCAAAATAGGCTTCTTAACAGTTTTAAGCCAAATTTGTACATTTTGGAGCAGCGAAAAAAATGTGTGTTAATGTTGATCATATTTATGAATGGATAGAAAAAATCATCAAGTAACCATTAAAATTGAAATTCTAGCAATTGTAACTGTTTTATTAATAACAGTGATGTAATTATGTATATATAATAATAATAAGGGGGTCTGTTGTTTTTATTTATCGATTAAGATCGTGACTTTATCTACATTGTTTATTTATTATAGTGTTTTTTTTTATTATATCGTTGTTATTGTACACCCGTATAATTTTATTGCTGTTTCGGATTTTTTATTGTATCCGCAGGGAGACAAGGGTGTGGCCTGCCTGGTGTTAAGCGGTCACTGGCGCTCATCGACCTTCGCAGTGCCAAGGGTGTATCACAACCACATGGCTGCTTACCATAAGGAGAATACTCTCTTTAAACCTCACTTAAAGAATGCCAAGTCATAACGCTTGGGGAACACCAAAGCAGGGTTCGTTTCAGAGCTTACATGTGCAAATGTTATTGTATATTTATGTATAATTCTGTTTTCAATTGCCACGTTATATTTCGCACCGCAAAATTTACAAACATTGTTGTTTCATAAAGTTTAAATAGGTATTAATGTATTTTGTTTACCTGGTAAGAGAACTCGTGTAGCTTATAACATTGCGGTATTTGTCACGTCGACTGTGTATGCAGAAGCTTTATTAACTTTGTATTGAATAGAAATGTGGCAATAATACAAATATAAGGTTCAATGTTAAGGACTGTCTCGGTGTCGAAATTGTACTACGGTACGATTATTAAGCCGAGGTCTCGGATTCGAATCCTGGATCGGGCAAAGTGATATTGGATTTTTCTATTTATAATCAGCCCGAAGTCAGAAATTTGTGCTCGATATGGCGATAGGCTCGCCCCCTATCAGGTCGTGGGACGGAACATACAAGGCGAAATGTGAGTGTCCTAGTAGCGCCCCAGCCTACCCCTTCTAAGAAAATCATCCAATATCACTTTGCCCAAATCGGGATTTGAACCCGAGACCTCAGCTTTGTAATTGTACCGTAGTACAACTACGCCACCGAGGCAGTCAAATTAATACATTATATAAATGCACTGCACCATGCTCAAGTCAAAGACACAGAAATTAATTATTCTATTTGTAACGCTCGGTCACATGTGTGAGTAGTGTGAAGATACAGCCCATACGCCTTATGGTAAGCGATATGTCCGCTTATGGACATTAGCGAAACCAAAAAACACCATGAATTACCTACAAAACTACTTTGGCTACAATGTCCTTAAAACCGCAATATAACATTGCATTATGGTTTCTTACATTTACGCGAATGTTACACATTGAAATATAACCATTTTTTTACGGATTTGGTTTAATTTTTTACATTTTTTACTTCCCGACGCGACGTTTCGATTGCTTTACAGCTTTCGTGGTCACGGACTGTTTTATTTCAATTTGTAACATTCGCGTAAAATTAAGCAACAGTTTGCATCGTCTCTTTTGAGAAACATCCACTATGGGGTAAATCGAGATTTTCAGATGCAAAATCTTACAAAAATCAGACTTCAGATTCGCACCCAGGAGGTTATTGTTGAAAACCCTTACGTGCTACTTCTAGTAAAATAAGAATTTATTTTTTACATATAAAATAATTTACACTTTAAGTTATTATTTTTTGGTAGACTTGTTTCAAACAATTGCTTATGTTGGATTGGGTTTCTTTTTCAACTCAGTCGTGCAACAATATTGCTTGTTATTTTAGAATGCAAAACAACAAAATAACAAAGGAGTTGTCAAATTTATTTTTAATAGTTTATATATGAAAAAAATTCTGACACAAAGTCTTTCATGTATTATTTTTTTTAGATGAAGAATGTAATACTTGCAACTGATATTTCGCTCTTTTTAAAAAAATTGTAAATTCGTGATTTTTCTGAACTTAAGCGAAAATACGTCGACATTGAGTACCTACCTATAACATGAAAGGTATTTTCTTATATTAAGAAATCTCTGACGTTAACGGCTACTAAAATATTTCTATGGAGTTCTTTTAGAGGTTATGTTCAGCAGTAAACTTGTAGCTGAAAATGAAGATAATTATAAAGCTACAAAGTTGCAATGTTGCTAAACGTTGTTATTATAATAGACATTTTTTGGATCAGGCTATGAACACCCACGGCTCCCAGGGCTTGAGCCATAGCCTACTACACAAGCCTATGTTTGAAATCCCTATTTCATGAAGGTTTCTTCACTTTTTTCCTTTAACCGTTAAAGGAAGTTTTGTTGGGTATCAATACACGCATGACTCTGAATAAATCAGACGCGTGCACTGGAATTTAAACTCGTGACCACCGTTCCGGCAGATGTCTGTTAAACAACAGGCCACTACGCTCTTGTTGATTATGATAGCAACAAACAGTAGTTTAATAGCTACGGAAAATATCGTGATTATACATACATAAATAAATTCACGCCTTTTTCCCAGAAAGGGTAGGCAGAGGTGCTACCAGGACACCCGCGTTAAGCCCTGTGTTTTTGGTCTCACTGATAAGTGGCAAACCTATTGCTATATCGGGCAAAAATTACTAGAGTCGCGCTGATAATTAATTAATAGAAATATCTGATATTGAATTTTTCTCGTATATTATATCGTAGTACATTTGCGCTACCAAGACATCGCCGACATCGTGAGTATATCTACATAATTAACTGTTACATATTACTTATGTGTCGATGTTAGTACGTTGGGTTTTAGTAATTAGCTTTCTACGGAACACGAGTATTAATAGGGTATTTGACTCTTTTTTTTAATTGTATTAATCAAAACGTATCCATAATCTAGCAAACAAATAATTTTGTAAATCCATTCAGAATTAAACAAGTTAGGAACGTTTTAAATCTTGTAGTGGGGGTAAAAGAAAAGGGATGCAAAACAAAATTAGTGACGTCACTAATCTTAATATGCATTATAGTGTGCAGGTGTGAAAGACACGGTAATATGTCCCAACTACGTCCCCACTCTTTCATTTAAAATACTAATATTTGCCTCATGTTACAAGCTACTATAATACTGTTTTCACAAAAATGTTTTGTTTTAATGCACTTGTGTGTCTACAAAATAATTCAAACATTCGATGATAGTCAAATACCCTATTGTTCAAATCCTAAACAACACATTACACAAACCCTGTACCCATAGCATCACCGCATTTGAATAAGTTCAATATTGTCTGAAGTCAAGCAATATAACAGTAAATCGAAAGTTCTGATACAAAACGATACTTCGGGCATCGATTTAATGTTTCTATTCTTATACCTTTGTAGTTGACATCAGAAACTATTCAGGGTATTTGCTATCGCTATTTTACCCCATTTATTTGCAAAGGCAACCTTACAAATTGGATTCCTTGCGATGTGCTGGACATTTCTAGTAAAGGTCAAATTGTTTATTTTTTTTTAAACGAAGTAAAGCCTTTGAAGCGCAGTTAGTAAAATAGCCAACTGTGAACGAGTCTGTGGATTTGATCCCGTACCACGGTTTTTTTAAACATGGACATAATTACATTTGTCAATATACAATTAAGAGAAACATGCATGTATAAGTGTTAGACCCACGCTGTTGTCAGTCATGACTGAGTATGAATAGGTAGGCTATGTTGGTTGATTGACTCGTGAACGATTCAATGAATGTAATTTAATGCATATTTTGTAGCATGCTTTTGATTAAATATAACCGTTCACTCCTTCTCCATATAAATTTAGCTGTGCCTAACATCTTTCTCCGTAAAAGGGTAAAAAAAAATCATAATACATACATAAACTCACGCCTTTTTCCCAGAAGGAGTAGGCAGAGGTGTTTCCAAGACACCCACATATTCCGTCCCACTATGTGATAGGCAGCAAGCCCATCGCCATATCGGGCACCAATTCCTGACTCCGGGCTGATAATGAATAGAAAAATCCAATATCACTTTGCCCAACCCAACATTCGAACCCGAGACCTTAGCTTTGTAATCGTACCATAGTACAGGCCACCGAGGCCACAAATAGGCCACCGAGCCAGTTAGTTTTTGTTTCACGTATTAATAGAAAAAAGAAAGGAAAGAAAGAAAGATAGATAAAGATACTCACCAAATTCAAAAGGTAGACATTAGTGACAGTTCTCATTCGTCTATTACTCGCTAGTGTGGCGATGACCAGACAGTTCCCAGATATAGACAGCAGGAATATCGCGAAGTATGGCGGTAGAATGAACCTCCACTCATACGCGTTGCTAGCAACCTTGCTCGCAACGCTCGTGTTGCGAACTGCAACATGCGCTGCAACCGTTGATGTAACATCCCTCATACGGAGCAATGAGGTGTTGTATGTTGCGAATATTATGTCCTCCATTTTTATCTGCAACAAAATAATTGTACGTTATAGTTGTCTCTTTGTTTGAATCGTGAGATATTATGATGTATTTTTATTTCATTATGCACGTTTGTAACCTTTGCCTTAGATTTTGGAAAACTGCGCAATTTAATTATTTTATTGAGATTATGTCTTACAAAATAAAAACATATAATTTGAAAAGTACGACTGCAAATAACTTTGGATTTCGATATCATAGTTTATGCCAGTAATAGAATAAAACAAATAGATATTGCCTCACCGATATAGCCGTCACACACGTTCGAGTGCGGTTGCGAAAAACGCGAGTTTGCACCCGCCTTGAATCGAAAATTGGTACTCAGTTTGCGCAGTTATTGGCCCACACACGTACCAGTATACTGGTGCAAACTCAGACTTGCTCAGTTATATCAGTATGGTGGCAAATAAACGAGGTATAAATTCGCACAAATCCTGTTATAATACGCGTGACGAGTTTTTGTAGTGTACTTTATACAGGGTATATCAAGACTGCGACCGAAAACGAAGCCAGGTGGTAGTATTAGCGATTTTAGACACAATGCAAGTAAAAATTTCGCAAAAAAAATCGACAACTTTTTTTTGTATTTTTTTTCTTATCGTCGTATTTGGGTGATAAATACATAGTTTTCCAAAAATAATGATGCAGATCTCTTTATTTTTCAACACTCAATGGTACGTAAGGGTTTAAATTATTATTTTCGCAAGAACTAGGTTTTTACCACCCAAACAGGATGATTTTTAAAAAATTCTAAAAAAATCTCTGTCGCTGTTTTGGTGAATTTTTTATTTGCATCGTGTCTGTAACCCCTAAATCTACCACCTGGCTTCGTTTTCGGTCGCGGTCTTGAGATACCCTGTATATTTTGCAAATAAAAAATAGATAGTGAATAAAACTAAAATAACCACCCAACAGCCACTTAAAATATCGG
The DNA here is from genome assembly GCA_905220455.2 of Deilephila porcellus. NCBI lineage: Eukaryota > Metazoa > Arthropoda > Insecta > Lepidoptera > Sphingidae > Deilephila > Deilephila porcellus. The sequence goes on along the minus strand of LR999977.1, from coordinate 14,046,177 downwards.
TACTGACCCCCCAATAAGGTAAGAGCCATATGCCGTAGATATCAAAAACTAAGAAAAACTTTTCGGTCATACAAGTATCCCGATTAGAATCAAATAGTTATTTACACAATTATTTTATTCAGTGAGGGGATCGAACCCTCGGCCTTTCTTTTCATAGCCAGCGTCGAACCACCTGCGCCACCGTTATCAATTATGATCGACTGTCGTACCGCAAATACGACTTCAATCTTAGGGCTTACATCTATTTTGTACAAGCTTTTGATAGGGAGCAGCATGGGTGTCTAAAGGTCACTGTAGGCTGTCCTGGTAGACGAAAGTGGGCTATATTCGCACCGCAAAGAAAACTAGCAATTTATCAATTAAAAATCGCCATTAGAATGAAACTACTGAGATTCCGAAATCATTTTTAAATAAATTACACTTAGAAGTTTTACACATGATTCTAAATAAACAGTAAGATATAAAATCGTGGTTGATAGAAAATTCGAGAGAGATTAATTCTAGAATTTCATTGTAAGACACCCAATCCAAATTATCTAAAAGAATACTTAAGGATCAAATGGTTTTGTGTGTGTGTATTGTAACAAGACCTCTCATTGTACCATTTTACAGCTGCCGTGTTATTAGAGTTTGTTATACCTAGATTCAATGTCGAAGGTAACTACTTGAGAAATCAGTGTATTTGAGAGCTCTCAATGAGTATTTTCATAGTTTCTGAACTCCTACGTAACTTCGGTACCTAGTCAATAAACCTTTTGTGTGGTTGAAACCAATTCTATTCAATTGTAAAGTTCAAAAATATCTCTCTAAGAAAAAGAAATGAATTTCCACGAAGATACTTCGTTCATCAATAACAAATTATTTCTTTATGCATTTCTAAAATAAGACTTTTCACAGAATTGCACTGGTATAACTAACTATAGAACAGATTTCGAGTTTTTAGACAATAGTCTTATTTTTTAAATTGCATAAAAACGTCGCCTTTTGTATGTTATTTTACATGAATATAATATAACTGTTACGTTGTTGTGTATGGTTCAATTTAAATATTCAATGCCATTTCTTATTTTTTATATGGGACAGAGGCGCAAAGATATTATTTATTCCACAAAAAATGTTTATATTTTTACGATCGGATGCGTACATAAATCTTTTCGGAAAACTTAATCCACTTCATGATTTTCAAATTGAAAATTTTACACAAAATGCCTTATTGGTCTTTAGCGGCAGCGTTCCTGGTTTGTGAACCGTGAGGTTCCATGTTTGATTCTTAAGTTTGGTACTCCAGTTCTAATATGTTATATTCTCCAAAATCTGAAATGAGTTGCTTTGGACTGGCTTTTTTTATCCCGCACGATGGTTATAGATTTCTACTCTATTACATCGTGGGACAGTAAGAAGCAATGTTGTATCTCTGCCTACCTTCTTGGGGAAAGCAGACAGCCTCCGTTGCGCAGTTGGTTAGACGCCAGCTGTGAAACGTAAGGCTGCGAATTGGATTTCCGCAGCGAGCCAAATGTTTGTGTACATAACACAGTTATTTGTTCCAGGTCTGGGTGTTTGAAAGACCGAATTTTTCCTCGTAGTTTCTAATACTTACGACACAAGTCTCGATCTTAGCGTGGGGCCAGGACTATGTATATGACTGCGTCTTTATATTTCATTATCATTATATAAGCTTGAGCTTGTTGTCCATACATATAATGTAAATCCGTAAAAAAATGTAATTTTATACAGAGAACGAAATATAAAAATATTACATTTTAATTAAATTAACTTGACAGAGCCGACCTGAATATAAAGTTAACTAGTGAGAGATGTTTTACATCTCGACGTTAAAAGCATTCGGCCGACTGCCTAATTGCACGAGCCAACATCGTAGAAAGGCTCGCGAGCCGGCAAAATTTTCGCTGATTAATTGTGCGCTGAGATATAATCTTGTGAAGAAGGCCTCGAACTAAGGGGTTCACCACGCTTGAAACGTACCAGATAGGTAATGTGAATTTAATATACGATATGTTAGACTTGGCTTGTAGGTTGGATAGTTGTATTTGCCTTAAGGGGTTTCATGATGGGTCTGAGAGAGAACAAGTAAATAATGCTTTTTATTTGGCGAACAAAACTAAAGAACATTCAGATAATTAAAAGTCCAATTAATTTTCAGTGGTTGGCCTTGCTGTATTGCTCGTTGAAACAACCGTACCAAAAGAAACAGTTTTCATATTAAATGGTTAGAAATTATTCAAAAATAACTAAGACCTGTTACGGACAAACGAATGGATAATGGCCGGAACAATCTTAAAACTCCAAAAAGCTCAAAGCAATCAATACTGTGTCACCGTATTTGAATACCTGAAAAACCTGAAAACTCTACAATTCAAATATAACAAAAGCTAAGGATTATATTCATATAAAAGAGGAATTCCGCAATAGTGTGCATCCCATTTCAACAGTGCGTTATAACTGTAGAGTATAAGTTATTTAATTCCCGCAATACACTTCCAAACTTAATTACGTTCAGTAACTGAGTTGAACGCGCTACTCTTTAGTTAAAGCTAGAATTCAGCTTGCTAATTCGTTCTAATTAATTGTAATATAGCTGCCGCGTTGAAACAGTACTATCGTGTTGTGTAGTCCTTGGCAAAATGAGCATAAAATTATGTTCTATAATTTCTAAATATCAACTATATTGACATGGTAGGGACTGGGGGAATTTCCGTACATTCCGGCGTTTTTGCCATACCTATTACTGGAATCACTGTGTGGGATCTGTGTTGCGTAATTATAAAACTTTATAGCAAACATTATTTAGTGGCTAATAAGGCGTAATCTATTTTATTTTATTTTGACAGAATTCGTGGCGCAGTTGTTTAGACGTCGACCTGTTAAACGAGAGGCCGCAAGTTCGATCCCCGCACCAAGACAGTTTTGTGCGACCCACAAATATTAGTCTCGGGTCTGAGTGTATGTGAGAATGAAAACCGAAAAGTCTCTTGTGCTTACTGGGACTAGTGACAGAAGAGTTGCGTCTTAGTGTGAGGTCAGGACTCTAAAGTAAGGATGTATATTTTATTTATTTAATTAAGGTGACACTGTAAGACACACACTGTATGCACTTGGTTTTACAATTTATAGTGCTGTTTATCTCAGTAGCGGCTCTATTCACTTCACGTTACAATTATTAATTAAACACAGGTACGTGTAAATGTCGACGTGAAAATGAAATGAAACGAAAATATTTTTATGAAATGTCATACATACATTATTTAGATTCATTCACTTTTTCCAATACCACCCGGTTCACAAGGCTGTTTTCGCCAGATAAGAACGGGTAAGAAACTCTAGCGTTGCTCTTTTCAAAACAAGTTTACAATACAGTGATTATGCAGGAGTCGCAGAGCAGTTGAATTCAGAGCATTTGATAAATAATTTAGAATAATATAATTAATTAATAATCATATTGGTCAAGTGATTTTGTACGGCTGAGTTAGGTAAGTGAAGTCGCTCAGAACGCGGAATCGGTATACACTGTTCTACCAAAGCAATGAATAGTAATAAAAGTTTCAGAGTAATTAAAAGTTATCATTATAAGCAAATCGAGCAGACCAGTCCACACAAGCAGCACCCGTTCATGAGTATGAGGCATGTGCCAGCTATCGGCCTCCCCGACAATGTTACAGGGAAGTGACCGATCCGGCACACGACGCCGCCGCAAGCACAGACGTTTTAGCGAGCATGACGTACTCAAAACGTGTTAAAACATTTCCAACATCGTATTATTTAATGGCGGAATTTTACAACTATTTCAACATGAAATTATGTATTTATACTGGCATCTTATGTATTATTACATTGCAATACAAGTTTGTCTCCCCAATATCAGTTGTACTATTGTATTGAATATATTATTCAAGTTCGTTGCTTCATTCGTAGTCCATATTAACTGAAAACCTATCAAAAATAGAAAATCCAAAACAGAATAACACGTCACTGACATGAATCTTGACATTCATCTACAATCCAGTCACTTTAAAATTACCATGCATAATGTTTGGCCAAAAGTTTGTCATATCTGCAAATGTTTGTATTGGGTTTTTATGAGATTTCCCGGACATCAAATTTTCCCATCCGATTCGAAAGCGAATGTTTAGCTGATCATAAAACTACACACTTATATGGGTCGTAATGGTGGGTGTAACAACTTGTTTATCCAAATAGATATGGGAGAAAATGATTATAGATCAGACACATTGCTCAGATATATATTTTCCAACATGTTTTACAAATAACTTTTTATAATACATAGTACTACGTCTCAAACACAGTAACTTCTTGTTTTTACATATTTAAATTATCCAAAAATAATCTGCTTTGGTAATTGAAAGGTAAGAGAGGAAATTATATTATTTTTGGCACATAGATTTGGTTCAAATAATATTACATTAATCGAGTCACACAGAAGTTTAACTCCTTTGGACAATTAGACGCCTTGATAATTGCGACTGTAAAGTTTTAATCTAATTTAATCCTACTTCCGTTAGAGGACGAAAGAAAGCGACGTTTCCGGAACCAGTGAAAGCTAGTTAAATCTTGATATAATTTTAAATAGACGGTAATTTAACACTATTTAAAATAGTTTAAATAGTATAACCTTCATATTCTATTTTGTGTTAATTCCAGAACTATTTGTGAAAACTAAAACCAATTTGTTTTTAAAATAAAACATTTGAAAAACTAGGTACATTTAATAGTCTTCTTATGCATTGATTACTATGTATGTATCATCAGTCAGAAAATATTGAGCTAATCGAGAAACTGGTAGGATCGTGATTGACGTACATACATTCATAAACTCACGCCTTTTTCCCAGTAGGGGTAGGCAGAAGCTCTACCAGGACAAACACGTTTTGCCTTGTATATGATTGACGTACAATGATTTAATCATACATTCAGTTGCCCTATAGAGCTTATTAATAGACGGTAAAATCAAAAGTAAGAAAATTTTGATAAAAAGTACTGACGTGTCAATTTTAAAAATGTCGCGTTCAATTTGTAGTGGGAGAAGGGAGGCAGTTGGTAGTTCTGTGGTACAGGCCTTCAATGCTCATGTACTCACTTCTGAAGTAGGGTGTCCCTTGATATTTATAAGTTATTTCATATTTTATATTTATTTGGTTTAGAGTTTTATAAAATTTTATCGACAATCCAATTTCGAACCAAACTTCGCAATACAGCAAAACTTTTGATATATATTCTAGATATTTTTCTATAAGTTTGACAATCCTTAACGTGTATGTGCGGCAGAGCTTCATTTTATTCGAAATACTGCGTCCATATTCCCAATTTTATTTTGGCTATAAAATTGACAGTGTTTTTTCCAGGAAAACTAGTGCGTGTAACCAGACGTGTACGTTTTACAAAAAAAATCAAATACATTGAAAAAATACGCAGAGCTTCAATGAATAAATAAGTTCAATATTTCTTATATCTTCAGGAATATCTAACAATGTATATTTTGTAAAGATTTTTCCCGTTCAAATATTTGAGGCAATATATTATGGCTCAGTTGGGAATAATTTGGACTGAATCACATTTAATATAATATTATTCGTTTTATTTTCCCGGTATGGCGATTGGCTCGCCTCATATCATAATTAGTACGAAAATAAGCTCGGCGTAATGTGCCTCCCCGCTTGGGACCATAAGCGTGGGTTTGTATAATATAATTGATGTATGACCGAATATTCTTTCTCCTGGATTTGCTGACAGACCCACCTTGTTCACGTTTAGCTTTATGGCCACAATTTTTCTACATTTTCATAGGGTCGACCTAATTTTATTTCTACGTCATATCTTTAAAAAATTGCCACCGCCAACTCAAATGGCTTGTAATTTTATGACGTACGAGATGTCAACCCTCGGGATTACCGTTCATTAGTCCATTACACTGGCATATTGAAATAATTTAGCACATGACAATTACCGGTGTATTTCTCATGGAATACTCTTAGGTATCAGCGTATCCTCACGATGTTTTCCTTTACCGTTACAGCAAGTAATTGACTATAGTTAAAACCTTCAAAAATTTGTGTGCCCTAAGTTACTTTACTAACCCATTATTCGCTCGCCATACCATACATATGTATGAAACTAAAATCAGAAAAAATATCAAGGCATTCATTATACAGTCATGATTATGTATGTCATTTTCATTTGAAAGCACTCGATAATAAAAATTGATGGGAAGCGTTATTTGATTTTGTACCAGATTCTTTTTCCGGAATGTAAACTCGATAAAACATTCAATCGGGCCGCGTAAGCGTACACGTTCCACACAAATATTTACGCTTTTAATTTTGGGAATGGACATGTATTTAAAAATAACTGCTACAGTTATTCATAAGTGCCGTCAATTATTTAAAAAATATTTTAAATTTCGACGGGTACGTCTCTCGGATACCTTTTATGTAGGTATGGAAGAGGAAAACTTCACAAATCTCCTGTGAGACAGTCTTACCATCCCGGAGGAGCCTGCTTTGTGTATTTCTACGGCAAGCATCTGAATGTAACTGCTTGTGTTGATGTTTGAAGGACATTATACGAGTACCCAGTGAAAATGGATATTGTGAGACTTGTCCTATTGTTTCGCGGTAACGAGTACAGAGGTGTATAGTGCGTAGTAATTACAACTTCTTAATGTTGTTGCTTCTTTTAATGGACAGGCGTGACGCTTATCACCAGGCGAGCAGTATCGTACAAGATTCCGGATTCGTACCCATCTGGATGGTGGATGACCGCGGAAAACTATTGTGTCGCTACTACCTTTTGTATACTATATGTCCGGCAAACGATCGATCAGGTCACCTGATGGTAAGTAATCACTGCCGCCCATGAACATCCAGAACGCTTGGATCATAGATGTGTCGCCAGCCCATCACATCGTGAAGAGAGAGGGAAGGAAAAAGGTTTTTCTTAAATAACATGTGGAAATTTTGTGTGTAGAGCTAGATGGACTGGAGGCTGAGGATTGTTTTTAACATGCACAACGCTTGGATTATAGATGTGTTGCCGGCCCTTCAAATTGGGAAGCAAGCGGGAAGGAAAAAGGATGAGAAGAGGAAAATGGAATTGGGCACCCGGCAATCTCACTCACCGAACGAAACGCGACGGCAAAGTTGACACTTCACAAATCTCCCGTGATGCTGGGTGGGTGCATGCTGGGTCATGACTGACAACAGCTTCTCTACCACTTTTAAAACGTTAAAGTAGTGTGTTGCTTTTGTGCTCAGACTTTATACTGGTACCGAAGAGGCAGGCAAAATCGTTTTAACTGGCATTATTGATACTCTATCTTAATTACTTAGCAGTTTATTTATAGACTGCCTCGGTGGCGTAGTTGTATTACGGTACGGTTACAAAGCTGAGGTCTCGGGTTCGAGTCCCGAGTCGGGCAAAGTTATATTGGATTTTTCTATTCATTATCAGCCCGGAGTCAGGAATTTGTGCCCGATATGGCGATAGGCTCGCCCCCTATCACATCGTGGGACGGAACATGCGAAGCGAAATGTGGGCGTCCTTGTGGCGCCTCTGCCTACCCCGTCGGGGATAAAGGCGTGAGTTTATGTATGTATGTATGTATGTTTATTTATTTATTTATTTTATTCTTTACTGCGCACAAGAAAAGCACAAAACATAAAAGATAATACATTTTTTTATTGCAATGAATGGAAAGACGAGCATGCCATTCGCCTGATGGTAAACGATACGACCGCTCATGGACAGTAGCAAAACCTAACAACACCATGAATTACAAGGCAATGCTTGGCATTACACTGCGCTCGCCATCCTGAGACATAAGATGTTAAGTCTCAATATGTCCAGTAGTTACTCTAGCTACAATGTCCTTCAAACCGGAACACAACAGTGCATTTACACTGCTGTTTGGTGGGAGAAATACCACCGCAATGTAGTAGACATTGCGGTGGTATCTACCCAGGTGGCCTCTCACATATGATAGACCTACGAATAAATAAGAGTTCAAATGGCGGTCTTATTGCTCTTGGCGATTTCTTACAGACAACCTTTGGATGGACATAAGAAAAGGAAAAGAAAAACAGTTACTACCTATCAACAGATACACTGTAGTTATTCTGTCGTGATAGAGTAAAAACAAAAAAAAAAGCAATAAGCGGTTGATCTGATGGTATTGATCACGGCAGTCAATTAAAAGTCATAACAACGAGTAACCTTAGATGCCAGGGATACCGAGAGCAAGATTGATTGAGTCGACTGTTGGATTTCCAATAATCTTGTTATCAAACGCTGTGCGTCAACTGCGAGACTGCCAATCGAACCGGCCATCAAAGTGCCATCAGTGTGGTATTCAAATATCCCAAATATTTAGCACGTGTACATCCCGGAATTAAACTATTAAACTTTTTTCACTTACGTCACGTCTTTAACACAGAAATACTGGAGTGAAAAAATCAGTTCAGTGTTAACTAACAATATTTCCGGAATATTCCACGGTATTCACTTTGTCGAGGCAGTATATAAAAATCAAAAATATTTCGAAAAAGGAAACGTATCGTTTCCTGCAATTGGAAAAAAGATAAATACGATATCAAAATTAGTAATTCAAAACAAGGTTTTTCATAAAAAAGTTTTTAAAGTTATGTGCATACGAAATAACACCAGAGTCACCGAATTTACATCTAGTGCCAAAGCTCGGGGAGTCTCTTAGGGACCCTAGTTTTCCTTTAACCCGCATCCGCAGAGGAGGAAAATAAATACGAAGAGTTGCAAATAAATAATTAAATGTTATCTTTACCTTTAAATATTATAGTATTACTCGACATATTCATCTGGATTTATTATTAGGGACATTTTAAAAACCTTTTTAAAACTATAATGAATACATCGGCCGATTTTTGTTCTGTTAACATTATAAACTTCGCTTAGCGTGAAATAAATATTTCAGCTTATTTGGTAATAAATAAAATTTATTTGTAATCTGTTAAAAATCTTTCAGAGCAACCAAAGCTTAGTCCCAAAGATTAGCGAAAGCCGCATCGCAATAAGAAGTAGAGCTTGAGATATTCAAAGAAAAAACAAGCATTCATGTTACATGCGGAATTAAATATCTTCGTAGAATACTCGTGATGTCAATTTAAAAGGCCATTAATCATAATTTTCTTACCATAGCACATATAATTTACCTCTTATTAAATCTAGCCATAACATGTTAGTTACATTTCACGTTACGTAGCAATTACTAAAAGGAAAAATACATTAACTTATAAATATAAATCAGATAAGCACAATCAGATAAATTACGCAGTTTTCCTGCCTTCCTGCCCTTATCTTTCACTAACGTAGGGTCAGCTTTACAAGATCTTGACTAAACACATTTTGTTACTTATTTTGTGAAGGGCCGCCCGGCATCAACCCAGCCGTGAAATTATTTAGAATCTCGACTGAGTAATAGTTTTACGGAGAAAAAGTCATACAAACTAAATTGTTTATTTTTATTTGGTCGGCTGGCAAAACTGTCTTGAGTAGCGAGTGGTAATTTTCTTTATAAAAAAATAACAATTCCGGAAGCCAAGCTAAATCCTTGAATGGAGGACTGAAGTGAAAATTTCCTAATTATATTACTTTACTCGACAAAAGACATAGAATTGTAAATATTATATTTTGATGTTATTTATTTTAATCAAGTCTTTTACTTACTTTTGATACACAGAATACACACTAATTACGAAGAAATTTACATATCGCCACTTATTTCACATTTATATTATTTTTGTTCACTAACATTTTTTTAAACACTAATTAATTAATTTTAAAATCATTTTTAATTACACACACTCTCACGAAAATTTTATATGTACACTCATTTATATTGTATTATTTATGTATTTGTGCAGTATTTTTATAATATCTTTATATTCACAATGTTTTATTTAAGTACACACATTTTATCAATTCCAATTTACACTTATATTTAAAGTCTGATGCTCATTTCACGAAAAGTATCGGGAAAATCCAAGCACATTTTCACATCGCGAAGTTATTCCGAACTTTTCCTCGCGGGGCGTACAGTGCCGACCACGAGAGCTTTTGAGAGACTGGCTACGGTGAGCTTAGAGCTTATGAACGCAGGGCGCATGTACAAAGTTAAGTAACATATTTTTTTAGGATTTTTTATTTGGAATAAGTGCTTTGAATGGAGTCTGCGTGATCTCTCGTCTGTGCACTGAGGTCTATTAATTTGTTGATCGTCTTGAGAAAATGGTGGTACTTGGTACTTGGATATTGGTAAAAAAGCGCCATCTAGCGGGTAAATATGTAATGTGGTTTCTATCTATTCAGCCACATGAAGTCCACTGCTGAACATAGGTCTCCTCTGTGATGTGGCTTAGTCATATCAAATTTAATTATTTATGATTTATTAAAGCCATAGTAGACTCTGCTCAGGTATCAGATTGAGCGGAAAAAAAATTAGTTACTAAAATTAATTGTGGTTTAAAAAGACGGAAAATATATACTTTGAAAAGTTGTGTAAATACGTTCACATTAATAATTCCAGTGGAACGGTTGAGTTTAAGAAATAATTTAATCTTACTCTGCGGTTTTAAAGTAGTCTTTATGAGATGTTTCGCATTGATAACGATTCGTAAGTTGGCTGGATTTTTCTTTTTTATTCTTCATTGGCTGCTTCATAAGTTCAAGCTGGTATCTAAAGGTTTAAATTTCTAAGTAGCTGCTAATTATTCGCCGAATTAACTAATATGAGGCGGCGAGAACATCACAAATCTAGCGGTTTAAGATGCTCGCATTCTGAAAACGTCAACAAAATATCTCAATTGTAGACGTTAATTTTCTATGATTAAATATTAAATATTTGGACAGAACATATTATTGTTTTAATTGTACGGTTTTACTTTTATTAATTTAATGAACGCCACGGATAAAAACAGTTTAATAAAGTAAACAAAAATCGACATCGTTCAATTGTTTAAGTATGACATTTTTCGACATCTATTTATTTATTTTATTTATTTATTTATTTATATATGAGGTCCACCAACAGCGCCACATATCTTACAGTGTAAAAGAAACGGTATCAAAGTTTTATTCCGATATGTGCGCTAATCATAGGTGTACACAACGTTCATAGAAAAAGAAAACAAAAACAGCTCAACATAATTACATAAATAAAATTAAAACTTATCAACAGAATAACAAAAAATGTGCAGTCTTGAACTACAAAATAACTAAATAACTAATTCTAAGAAAAAGGAACAAAGAATAATGAATGCATTTGACATAAATAATAAATGTGAACAATTAACATCTAGACTATCTTAATGTGTGTATGCTATAGACGGGTGTCTATACAAATAAATATTATTCATTTTACTTACATAATCTAATAGTTAAGTATAAAAAGTTCTAAATTGTTAAAATAATCGTTTTATATACCTATTAATTAATATTGTTTTCAGCGTGGTGGACTATATGGCCTAACCACTCCCAATCGTACCCTCCATTGTGGAGTAGGCCCGTGCCCTGCAGTCGGACATATATGGGCTGATACGATTGTTTTCAATTCCAACCCTACCAATATTTTGTTTAATATTGTGTTGTCCTGATAAACCTCTCGGTTCAGATGCCCACGAGACAGGCTTAGCCTAGTGGGTATCGCTGTGTATTTAACCTATAATTCAACAAAGTTTAAATTAATAAATACATATAGCAGTCACATATGTACATAGTCCTGACCCCACACTAAAATCGAGTCTTGTGTCGTGGGTATCAGGAACTTTAAGAGACTTTTCGGTCGCACTAACACCCAGACCCGAAACAAACATCTATGTTTACACATTTGTCTCGGTGCGGGAGGCTGTCAAAAAATTAAGATTTTTTTATTTAAAATCTTTTTTTATAACATAAGTTTTTTATTTAAGTTTTACTACCTATTAACACTCCATTTCATTTCTCTACAATTGACATTTAACCCAGAACCACACATTCATTAGTTCAAAACTGTGCACATAACTGTAATTAATATCTCGGTGTTGAGTTTTTGCTAATTAGTCCCGTACGAATTTAGTATTTAATCTTTTTGGTAATTAATTACACGACAATCCGAATACATTCTTAGACTTGAGCTCAGCTGACGTGTATTAAGGGCTTTTATGAAACCTTCTTCAACCGTCTGTGACTCGTAAAATAACAGTAAAAGAATTTGTTACTGTTATTTTCTGTTCACTAAAACCTTTGTGTGAAGTATAATTAAATTGGGATTATATTCTTATCGTTAATTCGAACTAACTTCATCCCGCAGTTTTGTTTGGGTTATCACATCTATTTTATTGAAATTATAGTTTTTGTTTTTTTAAGGAGAAATATGGATGTCTTGGTAGCATCTCTGCCTACTCCTTGGAAAAAGGCGTGAGTTTATGTTTGTATGTATGTTATTTTTCTATATAAGCTTCGATACCGTAAAAGTTTTATCAAAATCCGTACTGCAGATTTTGGGTGAAAGAGTGTCAAACACCAATGGGCTATTGATGGACACACATGCATGCATTCTGCAGCTAGCAGCCAGCGCAGTGCAATGACAGAAGGAAATGGGGGGGAGGGGATTTATACCTAAGGGGGAGAGAAGGGGCCATTTTTAAGGATTATCATAAATTTTCCCGAGTTATTGCTAACAGTTGCAACCGCTCATTGATTGTATATATTATATTTATCGCTCAGTAATTAGTATTTTTGAATATATTACTTCATAAAAATGTAGCGTAGTGGAAAAGTTTCGTAAGTATTTCCCCTTTAAGTAACTGAAGGAGTATTGAATAGAAGTTTCTCAAGTGTTATGATACTGTTCTCAGCCGCTCTTATGCAACAAAGCTTAGCAATTGTGTTACGAAATAGCAAAATACTTTGTTGCGGTATTACTAGTGTTTCTGAGTCCTGAACGTACCCGGTTTCATTCTTATATTTATTCTCATATTTAAGTATAAACTCCGCTGTTACTTTCTGTATTCATGTTCTTTGGAGTGTTTACTATTTTACAATCGAAATAACTATCTTTTTGTATGCATTAGCGAACCAGACTATTAAATCTATGTCAAAATACCTATATTTTCTTAAATATAACACAATACACATATTATAATAGTATGTAACCATATCAACTTATTGCTAATCTATTCTCAGTAAATAACTCTCCATTTTCGTTTGTCGTAAATGTGTATTCTACGTCGTTAGCCTGATCACTGATGCATTCCCAACAAGGCTATAACTTAATAAACATTCATATTGTTACAAAATAAATCTTAAAAAATACCTCAATCTCAATTTTATATCAAGTACTTTTCAGTGGAGATTCATCTCATATTTTAAAAGTTTGTGTTTAAAGAATATTTCCAATTTACAGCTTGTAAATCTGTATAATATTCATATCTCCGCTTAAATAAACAAAAGTGCAGACAGACTATTAAGGCAAACAGCGACGTCTAAGTATAAAAATGAAAGTGCAATGTCTCCAAAATGATCTACTTGGATTTCAGCGGACGCAAAATGTCGTGAAAATAATAATGTTACCTCGAAAATGTGGTTGCAATTTAGATACATGAAATAGGTATAAGCAATGCTGTTTGTTTTGGAGTAGAAAATTTATAGCTTTTTAACCAGAATGGCGAGATGAGCAGATCGCTCGCCTAGCGGTGAGTATCATGCCTGCCATTAAACAAGAGCAAAACACTGACACGATGGACTTCGTGGCGCAGTTGGTTAGAAGCCGGCTGTGAAACGAGAGGTCGGGGGTTCGATTCCCACATCGAGACAGATGTTTGTGTGAATCACAGGTATTAGTTTCGGGTGTGGGTATTTGTGAGACCGAAAAGTCTCGTAGTTCCTGATACCCACGACACATAACTCGATTTTAGTGAGGGGTCAGGACTATGTATGTGATTGTTGGGTTTATTTATTCTTTTATAATTATGGCGAAGATTTCAACAACGATTGTAAGAAAGTTTATTATCTTGGTAATGATATGAGGATTGCACTAATATAAACGGATTTATTAGCAAGAACAAATTAATTAATGTTGCAAAATCCATGCAAATTGTGAGATGAAACAAGCGCAGAACTAATGCTGCAATAGAGAAGAAGCCTATGTCCAGTAGTGGATAAATGTGTGCTGATAATAATGATGATCTGTATCAGCCCATATACATGTATGTCCGACTGGAGAGCACGGGCCTGCTCTACAATCGAGAGTACGATTGATAGGGATTAGGTCATATAGTCCGCCACGCTGATCTAAAGGAATTTAGGCTCTGGTATGCAGTTTTTCTCACGATGTTCTTCTTCACCGTTATAGTGCGTGGTGGTGTCGATGATGATGTCGTAAAGTAAAGTACCGTGTCACATTTCTTGCACACTTATTAGTGAACTTTTACATTGCTCGATAGGGCTTCCAAGAAGACTTCTATTGAAACATGACTTAACGCACACCGCATGCTGTTTATCGACCGTGTTGTCGAACAATGTAAATGAGCTATTATAATTTTGATTTTTGGTTCAACTAATAGTAGTCTGATGAATCTTCATTTTTTTTCGTAGGTATACTCAATGTAGTAGCCGTAAAAGCCTCTGAACATCCATAATGGGTTGCTGGCTCATCAAATTGGGAGGAGAGCGGGATGGAAAGAGGAAAAGAATATACTGAAGACAGAGAAAAATGGTGCAAATTGGAGGAGGCCTGTGTCGAGCCCTGGAGAGCTATAGGCTGATAACTGAATAAATAAGATCACCTTATTACGAATATGAGCAGTCCGCGCATCATATACTTTGGGAGTGTAGTCTTTGGCAGAATGAGCGTAAAACCATGCTGGGTAGTATGCAAATAACATCTGGAGTTGGATACTACATTGAACTTGTGGAGACTAGGAAGAATTTCTGTGCTTACCGGCGATTTTGCCATACCTATTATTGGAATCAAGTATAACAGGTCACAAAATAGGTCCCATTTAAATGTCCATCCATCCATCCATCAGCCAAAGGACGTCCACTGCTGAACATAGGCCTCTCCCAATGATTTCCACAGTGACCTGTTGGAGGCAGCCTGCATCCAGCGACGTCCCGCCACCTTTACCAGGTCGTCTGACCATCTTGTGGGTGGACGTCCTACGCTGCGCTTTCCGCTACGTGGCCTCCATTCGAGAACTTTTTGGCCCCATCGGCCATCAGTTCTCCGCGCTATGTGCCCCGCCCATTGCCACTTCAACTTACTAATCCGCTGGGCTATGTCGGTTACTTTAGTTCTCCTACGGATCTCCTCATTTCTGATTCGATCTCGTAGGGAAACCCCGAGCATAGCCCTCTCCATAGCTCGTTGAGTGACTTTGAGCCGCCTAACAAGGCCCATAGTGAGAGGCCACGTCTCGGTGCCGTATGTCATCACTGGCAACACACAACTATCGAAGACTTTCGATTTGAGGCACTGAGGTATTTTGGACAAGAAGACGTCGCGTAGTTTCTCGAACGCTGCCCAACCGAGTTGGATTCGCCGATTGACCTCTCTCTCGAAGTTGGACCTGCCTAACCGGACCACTTGTCCTAAATAGACATATTCGTCTACAACTTCAAGAGTCGAGCCCCCAACTCCAATGGGGGTGGGCACAACATGGACATTCGACATGATCTTCGTTTTGTCCATGTTCATTTTAAGACCCACCTGTTGGGAGACTCGATTGAGGTCTTCGAGCATAGTGCTAAGGTTCTCCAGCGATTCTGCCAAGACTACAATATCGTCGGCAAATCGAAGGTGAGTGATATACTCGCCGTTGATGTTGATGCCGAATCCTTTCCACTGCAAGAGCTTGAAGGCGTTTTCCAGCGCGGCAGTGAACAGTTTCGGAGATATGACATCTCCCTGTCTCACGCCTCTCTGTAGTGGAATAGCCTTCGTGCTCTGATCTTGTACTCGGACCGACATGGTGGCGTTGTTGTATATACACTTCAACACTTCGATGTACCGATAGTCTATGTGGCACCGCTGGAGAGACTCTAGCACAGCCCAGGTCTCGATCGAATCAAAGGCTTTCTCATAGTCCACAAACGCTAAACAAAGCGGCAAGTTATATTCCTCGGTTTTTTGTATAACTTGCCGAAGCGTATGAATGTGGTCTATGGTACTAAAGCCTTTTCGGAAACCGGCTTGTTCAGGAGGCTGGAAGTCATCAAACCTGCGTTCGAGACGATTTGTGATGACCCTCGAAAACAGCTTATAGACATGACTCAGGAGCGGGATGGGCCTGTAGTTCTTCAGCAAAGTGTTATCACCTTTTTTGAAGAACAGTACCACCACGCTCCTGCTCCATGCCTCTGGCGTTGATCCCTCGAGGAGAACGGAATTGAAGAGCCTCTGAAGGACTTTCAGTATCGGCGCTCCGCCCGCTTTCAGAAGCTCTGAAGTGATTCCGTCCTCACCCGGCGCCTTGTTGTTCTTAAGCTGCTTCAGGGCCATCTCAATCTCACACAGGCTGATGTCCGGGATATCATCGCTAAAGTGTCGGATCAACTCGGCTCTCGGGTCTTCGGCCGAGCTAACAGTAGGTTCGGCAACCGAGGTGTAAAGCTGTCCGTAGAACCTCTCGATCTCCCTTAAAACCTCTGCCCTCGTCGACACTACGCGGCCGCCGTCCGTCTTCAGCCTACACAACTGGCTTTGCCCAATAGACAAGTCTCTTGCAAACACTTTGGAGCCTCCATTCCGCTCAATTGTCTCTTTAATGCTCACAGTATTGTGAGCACGGACATCGTGTCGCAAGGACTTCCAGATCCGTCTATTGAGCTGCCTATATGCTTTGGCGTCATCGGAAGACTGCAGCGCCATAGATCGACGTTCGGCCATGAGGTCAAGAGTGTCGATCGAGAGTTTTTGTGGTCTATCTCTACGGCGAGGTGTAAAATACTTAGATCCCACCGTATGGACAGCTTCTACCAAACCGCTGTTTAGCTCGTCCACTGCAAGGTTTTCTTTGAGACAATCAAAGCGATTTGCCAGCTCAAGGTGAAAGCTCTCGGGGTTTTGGATATGGGCGCGAGTAGATCGGAGCGTAGATTTCATCAAGCGACGCCTTTCTAATTGGACATTGATATTCAATGAGCCCCTTACCAGTCGGTGATCACTGCCGGTTTTCACCCTGTTGATCACAGAGACATCACTGAACATCCGTCTATTCGTCGTCAAGATGAAATCTATCTCGTTTCTCGTAGAACCGTCAGGACTCAGCCAGGTCCATTTCCTGTGAGGCGGCTTCTGGAAAAAAGAGTTCATCGCAAAGAGTCCCTCTTTCTCCAGAAAGTCGGCCAGCCTCTGGCCCCTGGGGTTCCGTTGCCCATGTCCAAATTGCCCCACTTTCAACTCTGCATCGCTTCTCATGCCCAACTTTGCGTTGAAGTCTCCCATAACAACATTGAAGTAGGTTTTGGAAGTATGTATGGCCCGACTAATGTCCTCATACATCTCCTCTACTTCTTCATCTGGGTGTGTCGAGGTCGGCGCGTATACCTGTATAACCTTCAACGAATATCTTTTTGATATTCTGAGTATAAGGTACACTACCCTGCTCGACACACTTTCGATGGATACGATGTTGTTGATGATAGACTTGTGGACGAGAAATCCGACACCTCCTCCTCCATTTAAATGTAATAATGACTAATCCGTGGGGCTTTACAGCTGGCTTCTCTGACTGTAAATGTCTTTATGCGAGATTATTTACCTCTTTAGTTCATTGTTTTGTCACCTGCTTTTTTAAGGAGCAAAGTGGATAATAATTTATTTCCAACTCCTCATATTAATTTAACTTTGTAATTGATTTCGTTGCGGGTTAAACACAAGTTAGACATTCCCGGAGACTCGCTCAGCTTCAATGCATTCATGTCATTAAAATGGGTGCCACTGTTGATTCTGGCTTACAGGAGTTGCAATGGCGGCTGTGTGGGCGGGACAGTCTCTAAATGAATAAATAAGCTATAAGCTGATGATGATGACGAGACATCAAAGTTATTGCCCCTGCAAAACTCTATAATATCAAAAGCATAGTCATAAATTGAATAATAAAAATTCATTTCTTATCGTAATTGTTTGTGAGGCGTGAAAGCAACAAATTCTTATGTAAACGAAGCACTGGGCCGATTTACAGGAGTTTAAAGTCAAGTTGTTGTACATAAAACTGTTTATCTCCATTATATTATCCACTCAGCAAAATTAAAGTTTTCTATAGAAATATCTTAATAATTCTGAAGACATTTGCCAGATTTCTATTAGGGATTTTAATATTTTTGAACAAACACTCACATTTTTAAGTTTATTGAAAATTTAAGCAGCCAGTGATTTTAAATGATTCTTTGTAGGTATTTCTCGAAAATTGCATTATGGACTTATTATTTTATAGTGGTTATTGAAAACAAAATATTGGAGATTTCGGTATAGAAATTCGTGGCCCTAATTCAGTGGAAACTTTGTTCGAAAATATAATTATATTTGACGCAGTTGGTTAGACGCCGGCTGTGAAACGAGAGGCCGCGGGTTCAATCGCCGCACCGAAACAAATATTTGTGTCAACCACAGGTATTTGTTTCGGGTCTGGGTGTTTGTGAGACCGTAGCTCCTGATACCCACGACAAAAGACTCGATCTTAGTGTGGGGTCAGGACTATGTATGTGACTGTTGGGTGTATTTATTTATTTAAAATATGTTAACTTTGAGTATGTGAAACACAGATGTAAATGAATTCTTAATATTGAAATAAAACAAATAAATATTAAAAAAAATACTTTCGTCATTATATTTCTGAGGAATTTGTTGATCTGTCTGGAATGTTGATTTTGGAACTCATGTAGTTTAATATCTGATAATGCTAGAATCTGGATTATGAAGGCTCAAACCTGTTTTGCTTGGAATATATCCTTTAAACATTATCAACAGTATCAAATGTTCCACTAGCCACAGCGTAATATTATTGTACCATAATATGTAGTTAGAACTGTTTGTGATCGTGTACATATATTTATTAATGTTATATCAGCTTACTATATTAAATATTTGTGAATATTCGATTTTGAGCAGAATTTACTTGTGGGGATACTCTGTTTTGATTGTACTATTTTTACCACCAGATGAATTGTTTACCCAATTTGACTTGCTGCAATTTTTTCACCTTTGATCAGATATTAATAATAATATACCTACTTAGCTAGGGACCTCAACCTTTTAGATCTAATAGTATACCTAAAAGATACTATTATTAAGGTATAAGGTCACCATACTAAATCTATTAATGAAATGTGTTGAAATAATGTCTTGTTATCATTCCGAAATTCATGTACCACACACATTGCTTACTTTTACGAAATTAACATCCTATTGTATTCTTAGAACAATATAATTAAATTTAAATGTAAATGATTCTAATAAGAATCTTATTTGCATTCAGTTTACCCGTATGGAAGAGATATACCACTCAACTATCGCTTAAAAACATTGATATTAATTTATATCAACATTCATTTTCATTAATTAAAATAATTTTATGAAACAAGTAATGTGAATACAAATACTCTGAAATTTTGATACTATTCAGCGCTCTATTCCAGACGACAAAAACAAATAAAACAAATGTTTACTTTAGCCGCAGAGTGTGCGAGCACAACGCAATGTATTAAGGTGTGGTGTTTCTAGGTAACCATGTACGTGTAGAGCGCGGATAGAATTACCTTCAGGCCAAGGATGTGAGGATAGGAATAAATATCCCGGGCGTAGTGAGGTTTACAATGTCAGCTTTTGTTTTAATTTTCTTGCTGCAAAACTGATATTTAAGTTACTGATATAAAACTACCATATTTTTTATAGCTTTTCACACGGAGAGAGAAAAATATTATTTCAGAGGGACATAAAATAACCTCTAATTTTATCAATGCTTCTCGTGTCTGTGGAAAATCTAAATCTATGACAATACCTACATACAATTGGGCGAAGCCGTGCAGCGAAGCCAAGTGTTAACAATAATAAAGATGCAAATTTTATTAAAATCCATTTGACATTAATCAACATGCCAACAAGGATAATGATAACAATATCCAGATGGAAAGGTTTATCCAGATAATACTGGTTCGATACGATCTATACATTTTGTTATTCTTGGTTCGTCTCCTCTTAGAACTTAAAACCTTCAAGTGTTTTGTTGAAAACACTTGAATTATTCCTACGCCACTCGTCAGGTTTTATCAGGTACTGACTTTGATGTCTTAATAATCTTATATTTAAATTGGTTTGATAAATAGTAACCGATTGAGACTTGTCTCACTGTAAAAGGATTTAGTGACAATATTTTACATATGGGGCATACAATTCGTTCATGTTATGCTTATCTGTTGTTTGTTTCGGTGTGCGAGTTTAACTTGCGGCCTTTCGTTCCACAGAAGGCGTGTCAACGACCGATTTTTAAATATTAAGATATTTTATTAACAACCTATATTTTTCTGCAGAAAATATCCATACTAATATTATAAATGTGAATGTAAGTTTGTTTGTTACGCTTTCACGCGAAAACTACTCAACCGATCATCATGAAACTTTGTACACATATTATTGGAGGTATTAGAAGTAACTTTTTATCCCGAAAAGTTTAGTGTTCCCGTGGGAAGAAGAACGAATTCCGATATATTTGCTACTTTTTTACACTCAAAAGGATGGGATGGGACTGGATTACATTCCATTAGTGAGAATGAGACGGGGCGGGCGTGATATAACGGGACGGGACGGGATGGGAGATTTCAAATAAAGTTAACCACGCAGACGAAGTTTGCGGGCAGAAGCTAGCTAGTATAATTATAAATAAAATGAATATTATTATTCGAAATGAGTGAAAAAAATATAAGGCTGACTTAATAAAAACTCGGAATACATGGATCATGCAAAACATATAAGAGTTCTTTGATGACGTACCGTCATAGAAGTCACAAGGAAGCATTTTTCCAGCAAATTTAATATCCTCGAGGAATCTATTGAAATTTTACACGTATTCTCTTTGTGACGATGTATTCATTATTTGCAGTTTCATATTCGTTTGTAACATCTAAATAATTTTTATTCCTTAGTCCATGCACTCAACATCATGGAGTTAATTATTTTTCTTGAGACAAAAATATTCCTAGCCTAAAATAAGTTTTGTATTTTATCTCGCAGAAGTATAAAACAATTTTATTGGTTTCAGCGAAATAAAAACACCTGGTTGGCGGTATTTATTTTATACATTGTGTAAATTTAATTTAAATTCAAAAATACATACATGTATTTCGTACTAAGTAACGTCTGCTTTTATGTCTACCGAAAAATAAAATATGTAAAAGATAAATTTGTAAAAGTAATAAGCCTTTGTTCAATAATATTATTAATTAATATAATATAAGTATGCAATAATATACACAAATTATACTAAAATAACGATGAGAAGTATTCAATGTAAGATGATAATAATATTAAAGTCCTTGGATTATTAAATTTTACTCGTGGAATTTATTTTCCAATCATCATTAAGTAATTTCAAAACGTTAAATCATATTAATATATAACTTTAGCAATTCTTGTATATGCGAGAATGGGCTTGGAAATGTATAAAAAGTTCTATATAGTAAAAAAACACATTTCTAGTTAATACATCGTGAACGTAGAGTATAATAGACTTAAAAATATATACGAATAAGCAATATAGTGATACGACATAATTTGACAGACTCCGTAGCACAGTTGGTTAGACGCCGGCTGTGAAACGAGAGGCTGCGGGTTCAATCCCCGCACCGAAACAAATATTTGTGTGAACCACAGGTATTTGTTTCGGGTCTGGGTGTTTGTGAGACCGAAAAGTCTCTCGTAGTTTCTGATACGACACAAGAATTAATTGATCTCAATGTGGGGTCACGACTATGTATGTGACTTTTGGGTGTATTTATTTATTTATTATAATATGGAACCATAAGATAAGAAATATACGAATGCCCATCATTAAATAACCACCATAATAATAACCAGATAAAATATAATAATAATCATCTTTTTGCCTTCCAATAAATAGCTGTGGAAATCCTTTGGGAAGGTCTATGATCGGCAAATATATATTAATATACAATTATGTTTCAACAGGTCTTCAGTATGGTCGAACGAGTGTTACTACTTGAAATATCAGCTAGCATAGAAATGATAGAGTCAGTTTATTAGGGTCAGTTTATTACACGAATGACCCTAACGGCTTCTGCAGAATATCACATATTTTACCAATACAACCCAAACACCAGTTTGAAGCCAGAAATCATACAGGGTATATCAAGACCGCGACCGAAAACGAAGCCAGGTGGTAGTATTAGTGGTAACAGATACAATGCAACAAAAAATTATGCAAAAACAGCGATGGTTTTTTTTTTACAGTATTTTAAAAATCATCGTGTTTGGGGGTAAATACCAAGTTGTTGCAAAAATACTAATTTAAACCCTTACGTACCATTACGTGTTTAAAAATAAAGCGGTGTACGTCATAATTTTAGAAAACTATGTATTTATCACTCAAACACGACGATAAGTAAAAAATTACAAAAAAGTTGACGATTTTTTTTGTGAAATTTTTACTTGCATTGTGTTTGATATCACTAATACTACCACCTGTCTTCGTTTTCGGTCGCGGTCTTGGTATACCCTGTATATTAGGGACGGGACTAGGTTTTCTGTCGGAGTGCCCGGATTTTTTTGAATTTTGTGGAAAATTTATATTCATGGACTTCCCTCAAGATATTGCGCCTGGGGGTGTGAAATACTGGAATACATTTCAAACAGGTTGTATTATTGGAGATTTTGATAATGTACGAAAAATATACTTTTACAGCGTTAATAGTATTTAAAGAGTTAGATAACGGTCACAATTATTATGCTGCACGTTTACTAGTAATTTTTTTCCGGAAGATGAATAAGTGCGATTAGTAGACGAATGTTTTGTAGAACGTTAAATATAACATACCTATATCACGCGAAGTGTAGTCAATGAACAATAAAAATAAAAGTCGATAATAAATCTTTATTTATTTAATGTGAAACCATGAAAAATAAATTTTAATATGAATGTTTTCGTTATAAGTAATGGGAGAAAAGAAAAAAAGGTAGCTACCTTTTTATCCACCATAGTAAAATTCTTTGAAAAGCAAGGTAATCATGTGCAAGTGGGATTAATTGAAATAAGAAAATAATTAAAATTTCAATAGGACTGGTTTAGTTTTGGTAGATTAACTAAAAGATAAGCCGATTGAGCAGCAACTTCATAACAAACATATGTATTTTGCATAATTAAGAAGTTAAAACGTGTCAAGGAATAAAGAAATACTTAGTTTAAGATCTCAGCAATGTGAACATAGAATATGACGATTGCAGGATCTGCAACAAATAATAATGCCTAAAATTATAATTAGTATCAACATAAATCATATGATCAGTTTCATTATCACCAGCCGGATTGGGTTAGCAAGATGGACCATAGTCTAATAGCCACCACACACGTAACGATATAACTGTGCAAGTCTGAGTTTGCACCAGTATACTGGAATGCGTATAGGCGAATAAATGCCCAAACTTCGTTCAATTTTCGATTCGAGACTGGTGCGAACTCGCGTTTGCGCAAACGCACTTGAACGTGTGTGGCGGCCACAAATCTTAATAAGGCAGAGAAACACCTTTAGCTTGTGTAAAATATTATACTTTACCGAGACAAAGAGTTCCATGTCAAAAGCCTTGATATTGAAAGCGGTGATCTCCATCGGGATCTGGCCCCTGGCAATCATGAGAAGCACCATCTTCCTCAACCTTTGGTCGTAAACGTTCTCCCAACCGCTGCTGTAAACTTTTGTCGCCGACTCCAGATACTAGAAGCAGAGGAACTGAATTGATGCTTGGTAGGGTTCTATAATGTAATGATGTTATAATTTTTTTAATTATTTAACCATCCTTCTCGATTGTAGAGGAGGCATTTGCCCTGCAGTGGGACGTATAAGGGCTGATACAGTACATTAACCTTCTAAATAGCTAAAACAATAAATCATTAAAAGAACCATTGCCTGCTTAAAATATCCTTTGATATCGTGTGAAATATTTTATGATATTATTTATAAAACAACAAATTTAAACCAATTTAATTTCAACGCTATCATTAAAATATATACAATAAAATAAGTGCAGGAAAAAGAGATTTATTACCACTGTAGTAATTGGTGACGACATACCATGGCTTTTAGCTTGGCGCCATACCGACAAGGCAAGTAAATGTGGATCACTGATCCGGTCACGAATATCATGTACCTCAAGTCGAAACCGTATCCCTGGGAACATAGTTTTCATATGAAGTAACAATTTTTTTGTTTGTTTTTTTTTTTCATTTATTTAGGTCAACAAACGGTATCACATACAAACAGACGTACAAGTGTTGAGCAGACAAATATAATAAATGTGAAACCAACATCGTTAACCACAACTTATTTTTATACTTGATTCCAAATAAGGTTTGACAGTAAAGCTTGGCAAAGAAGAATATGGATTTAATGAAGGCGCCTAGATCTAATATAATATTGATAATATGGCAACCTGATATACTCCGACGTAAAATGCTTGTGTAGATACTTGTAATTGTTCTTTGATGGGAATTTTGTTCATTTAAATAACAAAACGAGCATCAACAACGAGAATTTACAGAAATGCATATAAAATTAATCAGCGCACACTGAAATGACGCAAAACGTATAATATTCATTATATGTAAATTCTCTTGGCGAGTGGCGAGTAATTATAGAATAATTATACTGCATTAAATCTGATAGAAAGTAGGTACTATAGATGTTATCAAAGAGTTGAAATTTCGTCGGTTGCCAGGATTTTTTTTTTATGAAGAATGGTTGGCGGTGATTATAAAGTCAGAATTAAAACAGTGATTACCTCAGTGATGTGATACAAACACGTACATATTTGTATCATAGTAGCAACTAATATTATCCCCAGCCAAATGTTGAACGTATCTTGAATGAGGTCCACGAATCTGTTAATATACACGACAAAATATTTACACTTGGTGTTTCGAACAAATTCGCCACCACTATTTTTTTTTTTTTTTTTTAAATACTTGTCCCTCCGATACCGTTCAGAGGTTGTTTCTACAAAAATTTAATGATTAACATACATTCGTTAAAAACGACTAGAAAAAATAAAAGTTACACAAGTAAAAATATCGCACATAAAGTGCTTCGTCTGATGTTAATCTACCTATCTGAACGATTACAATCGTCCGACAACTACATGATACTGCTAATTTACAATAAAAATACAAGTATGTACACAAAATCATATAAAAATTTAAAACATACGGACTTACATACTTGTTAAAAGAAATTTGAAAACATTGTAAAATTTACACATTTTCAGATATAGCATGTCTTCTTCGTCAAAACCACATTCCTTGGCAACTAGGTTTATATAATATCATATTATATTAAGTAGTTGCCCTATCTATTTATTCCTTTTCAACACTTTACACGCTATATCTTTACAGTATCTTAAAAATTTACATCTTATCTCACCGGTCTCCAGTATACTGCTTAGGTTATCTTTACTGATTTTCATATCGATTTCGCTTTCTATCTTCATACGTTGATACAGATATACTGGGCATTCGGTCAACACATGCAAAACATCTTCAATGGCCGCTGGGTCACAGATGCATGAGGGGCTCTCCTTGCACTTGAAGCGATTCAAGTACTCAGAGAATCCCCCATGACCCGTGAAAACTTGCGTGAGAACCGGGTCCGTTGGCATCTTCCGGATTACGCTGTATGCTTGTCTGGCGTCAGGGAAAAACAGCTTGGTCACTGAAGCTGTTTCTCCCGCCCGATAGCGCTCGTTCCACTCGTCAATCGACGCCTGTCGGATCTGTCGCTTGACGAATGATACGGGGCATAGGTCATAGTCGGGCTTCTTTTTCAGCGTTTGGGCCGCTGCTTTAGCGAGTTCGTCTGCGCGCTCATTCCCAGCCAACCCCACGTGCGCCTTAACCCAAAAGAGGTTAATGGTTTTATCGCACTCTACGGTCTTACTCAACAAATCGTTGATGCCAAATGCAATGGGGTGGAGGGAGTTTCCGCTCGCGACGGACTCGAGCGCGGCCCTCGAATCGCAGAAGATGCTGTAGTCTTTACGACTGCCCTGTAAGGCCATTTGCACAGCTTTCCGCAGAGCGAGCAGCTCTGCCTGGTAAACGGTGCAGAACGATTCCAGTTTCATTTTGGTGGCTTTCGTCTCGGCATCGCCGTCCCATAAGGACACCGATGCTCCGACTTGGCCACCAATTTTGCTGCCATCCGTATAAACCTTAACGGTATTGGCAGCCTTTAGGTTCAGCTCTGCATCGTTCACCACGCATTCGAACTGCAACGCTCTACGGTGAGCCGGGTGTTTCGAAATAGCAAAGGGCACAGGACATTCCACCTCTCGGTCACCCACCACTTGCTGAGTATGTCCCTTTTTCACTTCATAAAGAAGCGCCGCTTCTCGGACACGAATGTCTAGCGGAAGGATCCCGGCAAGCAGCAGGGCCGAGTTTAGTGAAACGGTCCTGTAGCCCTTTACCATTTTCTGTGCAAAACCCCGCTGAACCCTAGCGAGCTTCTTCTGTATACCGATCTTATTACTCGCTGGCGCCCAAGCACTGGCCGCATATAATATCGTGGGTTCAACGACTGCCGTATACAGGGTTTTCACCACTTCAGGTCCCAGTCCCCACTGCACCTTTGCTGCAGTAGCCAGTCGTTTGTAGAAGCCTATAGCCTTCCTACAAACTTCCGAGACGTGCGTGTTGAAAGTCAATTTGTCATCCACAGTCAGGCCCAGTATTTTAATTTCGTGCGACAGGCCAATGTCCACTCCGCCCATGCGCAGGACTGGGGAGTCGTACTTTAGTCGTCGTGTTACGACCATAGCCTTCGTCTTCTGAGGAGCGAAATTCAGCTTATTCCGAACTCCCCAGTCCCGCACATACGCTAGCGCCTCATTGGCCTGTTTCTGTATTTTTAGTGTCTCATCTCCGTGAAACACTAACACAACGTCATCGGCAAAGGCTTGGCAGTAAAAGCCCCGCTTGTCGAGCTCCTTTAGCAGTGGGTCGAGGAGCAAGTTCCACATGATAGGACCACCAATAGACCCTTGTACACATCCCTTGGTGGTCGTTCTCGTGTGTTCTACTCCGGCGTAGCGAACTTTGACTCTACGGCTCTCGAAGTAGCTATCTACTAACCGTCTTATGTTTTTCGGACAACCTTCCTCCGCCAGTCTGACCTTAATAGCAGGCCACCAAGCACTGTCGAAGGCTCCCTCTATATCCAGTGAGATCAGTGTGACAATTTTCTTGTCACTCACTTTACCCCTGATGTACTGGAGTAGGGTATAGAGGGAGTCTTCCGTGCCTCTTTGGGGCATAAAGCCAAACTGTCGTGTACTCATCCTAGGTAGCAGATGCCACTTCACTCTTCCCACTACCATCTTCTCCAGAATCTTTCCCAGCACCGGCAACAAGCCTATCGGTCTGTACGATTTAACGTGTGTGTAGTCCTCCTTTCCGGGTTTACGGAGGACTACGACCGTGGCCTCCTTCCAGATGGTCGGGAAGTGGCCATTTGTGAGGCATTTGTTAGCCAGTGCGAGGAACAACTCCGGATCCTTAAGGATAGCTTGTTTGCAGATGTCGGCTGTTAGACCATCTGCTCCGGGGGCTTTTTTAGGGTTGAAGCTGTTCACAGCCGCCAAGGTTTCATCCATGGTAAATGGCGGATCGTGATAATCACTATCCGCTAATCCGTCATTTATGCTATGAGCTTCTGCCCTAATCCGCTGGTGTTCTGCGTTATCGTCCTCCACCCGGTCCTCCGGGTAGAAGACTTCCGCCAAAACCTTCGCCGATTCCTCTGGACTAAGGGTAACTCCATCTTTCTTCAGGGGGAGATCTTCCTCTCTTTTCGACACTCGCCCTATCACGCGATAAATGCCGTCCCAAACGGTTTCTTTTGCTTGTCGTTCGCAGAATGCTTTCCAACTGTTTGTTTGGGCCCTTTTAGCTGCTGTCTCATACTCTTCCTTTGCTTTCAGGTACTCTCCGACGACGTAGTCCCTGCGGACTGCTGCTGCCCAGCGGATCCTTCTCCTCCTGGTGACCATGGCCTTTCTCAGTGAGGCTAGCTCATCAGACCACCATGGAATAGTAGGCTTTCTATTAATTTTGAATTTAGGTATGCTCTGATTACAGGCTTCCAGAATGACTTGAGTGTAATCTTCTACTATTCCGTCTATTTCACTTTTGTTTTTTAAATTTACAATATTGCAGGTATTAAATTTAGAATCTAATTTTAATTGGGCGAATTTATCACTAAATTCGGCCCAATTAGCTTTTTTAGTATTAAAAATCCGAGTGGTTCTACTGATTTGAATCCGGTCTAGTTTGCCAAAATTGATGTTAAATAAAATGGTGTTGTGGTCGGAGCTCACAAGGCCTTCACTGATCCGCCAATCGTTCACCTGGCCGAGAAGGTCCTCTGTGCATAATGTTATGTCCACATAGCTTGTATAGCGCTTACCACCCCTTATTGTGTCAAACGTGGGTACGTCGCCTTCATTGAGCACCTGGAGGCCCCATTCTCCTATGCATTCTGCTAGGTCCTCTCCCCTGCCGTCAGTACCCGCGCTGCCCCACCACATGCTTTTAGCGTTGAAGTCACCGCCGATGAGGACATTGGTGGGACCCAGTTCGCTAACGATCCTCCCCAGTTGTTCCAAGTATGGCCCTATGGGTTTATCCGGCTCAAAGTAGACGGAGACCACGGCGATTTCCCGGCCTCCAGCATATATGGTCACCACTGAGATGTTGGTCGTGGTGAACTTTGGACATGGCTTGACTTTGGTGTTATCGTCAAATACTACAATAGCGGCCTTAACCGTAGTATTGTCCACGCCTACATACTGGAAAACCCTCGCGCCGCCGTAGTCCCTCAACCTACCTTGAGCGCCCACGTATGGCTCCTGGAGTAGAGCGAACGCCATTTTTCTGCTCGCGGCCTCCAGCATAATCTCCTGCGTAGCTAACTGCTTTCGCTGGAGATTAGCCTGGGCCACGAGCAGTGGCCGTGCTCCTGCTGGGGGATCGTTTTGCTCACTTACCCTGGGGACAACCTCAGCAATACGCTACCGCCGTCCGCGCCAGGGCGTCCCACTTCCTCCTCACCGGACATTCGCCGCTAAAAGCATTATGGTCGGCTCTGTCGAGACCCGACCTGACGCAGTTGCAACACGTGGGGGGCGCCTGTGCCAAGCGTTTGGCACAGTCCCTACCGAGGTGCGCACCCCCACAGTGACTGCACACGTCAGTCTGGTCACTGCAGAACCGCCTCCCGTGGCCATAACCGAGGCAGCGCGAGCACTGCACTAGAGGGGATTGGTCCTCGACTCTCACGCGTTGGACGTCGATGTGAACTGACCCCTGTTGGGTAAGTCTCTTCCACAACTCTGGAGAGACTTGTAGCACTACGTGCGATGTGAGTGCGTTCCGCGCGCCCTTCCGGAACTTCACGGACATGCGCGCGCAGTCCCCCTTCACATCCCCAATCAGGTTTCGGTTTTGGGATCTGAGTGCTTTCAAGATCTCTTCGTCGGTGTTGTGACTGAGGACGTTTTTTAGGATCACTAGAGGATCCTTATTCTTTATATCCTCCATCCTGAAACGTCCTTCCCCTTTCTTTATCTTTTCCTTTACCCTGTCCAGCTCAACTTTCGAACTACAGCCTAGAATCACTTTCCTGTCCTTAGCCTTCCTCATCCTGTCAATCTGTATCCCTTCGTCCCTAGCGTTGACGGTTTTGCGGATCCGTTCTAGGACCTGCTCGCCCGTCTCGTTCTTGTCCTCCGAGGCTATGACCACCGAGCAATACTCACAGAGTCAGTCATATCAGTCATATCAGTACAGAGCAATACTCACTTGAACAACCTGCATTGTTCTTCAATAACCTTCACGACTCGTTCATACCTCTCCTTAGGGTCAGCCTTTAAAGCATCTTCCAACATCTGACAAAACAACTTCATCTTCATGCAAGCGTGGTTGATGGACAAACCAAAGAAGCCATCGTAGCCAGTAAAGTTGACGACATACAGAACGGCGCAATAGACCATGTATACGAACATCAATTCAAAGTACGGAGAATCAAATCTCGTCTCAGGATCAGAAAAAGGTTTGTTCAAATCATGTATCATATATTTAGAAGCCTCAAATTTAAAGGTGAAGTTGTAGATGTTTAATATTATCGCCATCACTGGGAATGTCATTACGCAAGTGGTAACGGTGATAGCCCAACCTCGTTCGCTGTAGATTAAGCTGTTTTTGACACCATCGCGCGCTATCTTCAGGTATTCGCCATTGAAAGTATTGTAGAGTTCGTAATCTCTATCGAATTCGTCGAGAATTTTTTTAGCCGAGACTCGTTTGTAATATAAGAGCACCATCTTTTATGGCAAAAGGAAAGAATATTATATTTTTGCTATTCTTTTGTTAATAGTAAATGCAATACACAATGTTAAAAAATACTAAATTTGGTTGTAGATAAGCATACCATTACTCGTGAATAAGTTGAGAATAAATTGGATTGATTTCAATTTTGATTATTAACATTGATATTATCTTACCTTAAAAAGTCCTCCAACAAACGGCCCAATCACAGTGGTATGGCGTATGAAATTAATGATATCCCGTTCCAACCAACATCTATACATGTCGATGAATATTATAGACGTTAACGGTGTAATACTCAATATCGATACCGCTGCAAAATGATAAAAGAAAATAATTTCATTTTTCTATGTTAAGCGCTTTATAAAACACCGTGCGCCCTACATTGGGTAGCACAAACCTTCAGAAGAGAAGAATAATTGAGTCAGGATGTCTGTCTGAAAAATAAACTAATTTGCGAATTTTGTTTTGCAAAAAGAAACTACTGAAATTCCTTTTGGAATCCTAGAAAAAGTAGACAGGTGTATTTCAGAGACACTGAGCATCAATCCCGAAGGGGTGCCGTTGTCTCATACAATACCGAAGTGAAGTAACGAATTGAAAATGCTAGAGGGCCAATAACCCATTCTTCTTCATGTTCTTTGTATTTTCGTTTTCCTTTCTACTTTGGGAGGCCTGTAACATTTAGCAACAATTGATGTGTTGTAGACGTTCGACGTGCGATAGTAATTATCTACTATAAGGCGAGTCGCTTGCTCGCTTGTTGGAATTATGTAAATAAAATCATTGACGGCTATTTCGGGATCGGGTACAAACTCAATCTTGTTTTCAAGGACTAGACGGATTAGATCGGAATTGAATTGTAGATACAATGAACAAGTACTTACGTATAGCAATAAGCCTCATCCTATCAGTTGCCGGGTTTGGATAGATCATAACTATACTTAAAGCAAACGTTATTATTAAATACGTCTTGTGAAAGGGTTTGAATTCCTGCTCCATGATTGATCTTCGTTGTTGAGTGGTTGAGCGAACGAGAAAACACGATGTTCAGGGCCATTGGATTCTCAACGTCATGCGATGGACATCGTTGTCCTTTATAATATTATTTCTCATTACTATCCCTTGAACGCGGCGTTGCTTGTGTGTATTTGGATATATGTTACATAATATCTGATATATAAGTTTATTATAATCATAATTATCTTCAGAATTGATATGTATGTTTCGTCTCTTAAATATCCTATTGGAAGCCATATGAATGAAATGTAGCGACTCACGCCAAGAAGGCGCAATGAACTAAAAACCCAATTTCTAAAAGGGCTGTTCATACAATAATTAAAATCCAAAACATTCTGCGAAATAAAATAAAATTATGTTATGACCGCCATGGGCAGATGAGAGTTGAATAATGTATATTATACAATAAATAAATATTTGCTAATGTAATAAATATTTAACAACTAATAAGTAATCCGACCTAGAACACATCAATGGAAAGTTAGCGCCATATTGTTCACACTAATGCAACAAACTTAAGTTACAATATCAGAATGAGTGTTTTAAATTAAATCTATGTAAGTAGGTATACTGCTATCCAGATAAAACGTCTGACGATAAATAAGAATTGCTCGTCGTTTAATACAATTTTGCCGGCTGTTCTATTGCTTCTTTACATCTCGCTGAATGAGCCTAGAACGCATTTTTTATTAAAACTTAAAACTAATGATGAAAATTATTCGACGACATAATTATCGGAATTTAATTCAGTGTTTGTATTAATCTAGAATTTGCATCAGTGTTTTAACTTTAATCGCAATCTATTGGAAAATTAATCTGTGATACTCAAACAAACCTTAACACGAATATTACTATGATTAAATTTTGCTTTTCAGTTGAAATTGCTCCCTAAAGGCACTAATGGCATAATTACATGGACTAATTATGTGATTTCGAAATGCGCTTTCAAGTCTTTGATGTTACGTTACTACTGAAACATTGATACGGTTAAATTGTATTGTTCTAGCAATTTCCATGCTTTTATTGAGCGCAATTAGTAATAAGGATGGAACTTAATTTAGATAACTAACTTTTTCTTTTTTTACTGCGATAAATGGCATACCATTCGCCTGATGGAAAGTGATATGACCTCTCCTGGACAGTAGCAAAACCAAACACTACCATGGACACAAAGCCATGCTCGGCATTCTACTGCGCTCGCCATCCTGAGACATAAGATGTCAAGTCTCATTATGTCTAGTAGTCACTTTGGCTACAATGTCCTTCAAACCGAAACACAACAGTGCATTTACACTGCTGTTTGGCGCAACTTTATGCGCCCGTGTAATATGCTTTTTCTAATACTTAAGGATATGAAAGAACAATTTTTCACAAATTTGAACATATAAAAATTGAATAAAAAGTAAAACTAAGGTTATTACATATAATAATATGTCGTCAAGATTTGACCCTAAACAGTTTAGAAAAAATACTCAATCATCTAAATATCACATTATGATGGGGCCAGCAGGTACCTACTATTCTACATCACGTAACACGATTTCATGAAACAATTGAACACCTCACGAATTAATCAATTTAGTGATCTGCTCTAGGCACAATACATTCAAAAAGAACTAAATTAAGAAATAAGGACAAATAGATAAAATTAACAAAATGTAATATATTGGTATAGTCACATTGACTGCCATGAAACAGCTGTTTTAACTGAATATTAATGATATTTCGCAAACCGCGACGTGATGCTATATAAAGTGGATCACTCTGCTTGTTCAAATGAGTTTTAGAGAAATATCACCCATGTATTTTTAAAAACATGAAGATAACAGAAATATTATTAGTGTGCGCGGTAGTTTTTAGCCCGTCTTTGGCACGTGTAAAGAGTCGCTACTATCCAAGATACCATCTTGCACCTAAATATGGTTGGATGAACGATCCCAATGGATTTAGCTACTTTCAAAACGACTACCATATGTTTTACCAATACAAC
The DNA here is from genome assembly GCA_905220455.2 of Deilephila porcellus. Lineage (NCBI taxonomy): Eukaryota > Metazoa > Arthropoda > Insecta > Lepidoptera > Sphingidae > Deilephila > Deilephila porcellus. The sequence continues at coordinate 14,012,520 of LR999977.1, read as the reverse complement.
CCCGAATCCAGTCTGGTACCAGGGACAGCACGTTGGGGCCATGCGAAGAGCACGGATTTATTCCACTGGGAACATCTTCCAATCGCATTAGAACCCGACCAGTGGTACGATCAGAATGGAACATTTTCTGGAAGTGTTCTCGTGGAAGATGACTTGATGTACATATATTACACTGGGAATGTAAATATTACCGGCGAAGAACCTGTGAAAAAACAGTACCAAGCATTAGCTTTCAGTCATGACGGTGTTAACGTGCAGAAGTATGAAGGCAATCCAATTATCGACAGCGAAATCTATCAGCCTAATATTCGAGATCCGAGTGTTTGGAAATATAATGACGCTTATTATATGGCATTAGGAAACTCATATGATAATAATACTAAGGGACAAGTACTTATATACACATCCGAAGACAAGGTTGAGTGGAAGGAAATGTGTGTACTGGACAAATCAGATGGAACATTGGGCTACATGTGGGAATGTCCAAACTTTTTTATGTTGGGTGACAAACATGTATTCTTGTTCTCTCCACAAGGCTTAACAGCTCAAGGGGATAATTTCAGAAATATATATCAAACAGGATATATCATTGGAACTTTCGATTACGATACTTGTACTTTTAATCAAGACACAGAATTCAGGGAGCTAAATCACGGGCATGATTTTTACGCCACACAAGCAATGAGAGATCCGTTTGGGCGTATAATAGTAGTCGATTGGGTTAATACTTGGGAGCTTGTATACCCGGATCGACAAGATGGATGGTCAGGTCTCCTATCGATTCCCAGGACTTTAACTATAACAGATGATTTAAGACTTCTTCAAGCTCCTGTTGAGGAAATTGATAGTATTGTTTGCTCAGAATTGTATTCGGGAGAAGGTGAGGCGGGGACAACAGTTGTTTTGCCTGACAAAACGGCGAAAGTATATTTGGAATGGAGTTCGGATAGGAATATAGAAGTAGTAATAGAATCACGGAACAAATCTGAAAGCGTTGTAATCAGTTATGATAGCAACGATGGTCGCGTAGTGTTGGACAGAGGAGGCTATGATGGCGTACGTCGTGCTGCTTGGGATCCTCGAGGTTACTTCAATTGGACCATTTATATTGATGCGAGCTCCATAGAACTGTTTTGCGGCGAAGGTGAAGTATTGTTTACAAGCAGATATTTCCCTAACGATAAAGTATCGGTGCGCTTAGGAAATGACACCTATGTAGATCGCTATTCTGTGCACAGCATGAGACGTACTGTGAAGGATCCTAACTCATGTAATCAACTATTCTGAAAGTAAGTAATATTCATTACAAAATAAATTCTGATGCATTACAATCTGTTTATTTTTATTCTAACTACAAGTAGCAGATCATAAAATATGCCAAATTTCCTGCAACGTCCATGTGTTGTTAAGAACATCGAAATGATGTGGCGATGTTGATAAACGGTGTAAGTGCAGGTGTGAGAAATATTATATTCTGATTGTTTATACCTTTTATGCTATGAAAAACTGGGAGGAGGTCTATGATTAACAATGGGCTTCTAGTGGCTGCGGATGATGATAGCTTCTGCTGGTACTTGGTTCAAATACATACATACATACATAAACTCACGCCTTTATCCCCGAAGGGGTAGGCAGAGGCGCCACTAGGGACACCCACATTTCGCCTTGCATGTTCCGTCCCATGATGTGATAGGGGGCGAGCCTATCGCCATATCAGGCACAAATTCCTGACTCCGGGCTGATAATGAACAGAAAAATCCAATATCACTTTGCCCGACCCGGGATTCGAACCCGAGAGCTCAGCTTTGTAGTCGTACCGCAGTACAACCACGCCACCGAGGCAGTCAAATATATACATTATAATTTGGTTCAAATATATACATTATATTCATATCAGCCCTGTACGCCGTGCTCAAAAGGTAAAGAACCAGTCATATTGAACCACGCAACAGTTTAAGTCTGCCTCTAGCAGATCTGTTTTCAGCAGGCCTTATTGTGTCAATCGATGTGGGATAACTATCTCTAATGCCCGTTTTACTATGTAGTGGTACAACGGTGAATAGTTTGCTGCGTTGAAGAATTACTTATATAGTTTCTTGGAAATGTTGCACGAAATAATGCGACTCGTAACATGAATATTTCTTGAATTTTATAATATGACCAAAACCATCGACGTATGTTGGCAAATGTCCAGCAGCTGTGGAATATAACTCGTGATTGATAGTTTTTAAATCGTTGAAGTAGGCTTTTGTTCAGCAGATTTTTAGTTTTAAAATATTGCGTTTTTTTTAGCTGAAGTTGAACTGAATTTTTTTTCTTCTCTGTTTTCTCTTTTTGATCCAACTCTATCATTCTAAACAAACTCTACAGTCATTACCATAACACAGTGATCGAGATAATTATGTCGGCCTGATCGAAATTAAATTCGTATACATACAGACAAAACCCGGGATGCGACATATTTTCCTGTTTTACTAAGCCGAGTTTCACATCATGGTGTGCGATTGTTGCTACTGGCATTCAAAAGTACGCATTATTTTTATAATTTCCTTAGATCTTATATATTTTTAATAAATTTTCAATAATTTATTTAACAAAAAACAGTTGTTAAAATATGTAATTTTTATACTACACGTATATTTCATTAAACATAAAGACAGTGACGGTATTTACTCAGTCGTTTTTTGTTTTTTTCAATTCCTTAAAATATAATAAATTAAATTATCAATTGAGCCAAAAAATATATTCATTTTTATTAATGTCGCTTATTTCTTTTATATTTCTATCCATTGGAAAAGACACGCTAAGCACGGTAAGCAAACTTATGCTGTTACTTAATTATCTAATTATCCCAAGACTAATTATCCCAACTACAGTTATAAGTATTATTTCACCTTTGTTTTTCGAGACACCTGTCTTCACCGTCTAGTGGGCCTACTATTGGCACTGGATTGAATTTCAAACTAATCTATAGTAATGTGATGTAGGATGGCTATTGGAACCCCTCTGATCAAATTGTAAGCGATGTCCTTAGGTGGTCAGTCCTTTAACTCATGTCGCTCACGTTTATGGTAGACTCGCGGTAGTGTTATTTCGCATATTATTCATATCTCTTTCTTGAACGAATACTTGTCAAATAGATCCTCAACTATAGCTTATTAGTATGCAGTAGACGTAAAATCAGTAAATAATGTTAGGAATTGGCAAAATAAATGTTGTGTTCTCAATACCTCGCGCTAAATTATGAACGAAGCATGCGAATGCTTTTTGGATGGTTTTTGTCGTGGCTCGTGAGTCACGTAACTATATCAGTAGGCCAATTCACGTAATTAAATAAGTTCAGTTGCAGTGCAGTTGCAGTTAAGTTTCGATCAAAACAGCCCTTTTCGTATTCTCGTAATTTAGACAACCGCTGTCAGATACGCTCGCGTCAAATTCGCGTCACGCGAGCGCTTTAGCGTATTCTACTGCTGCGCGTTTTATACATGCGTGATTAACATCGCAACCTGATTGGTATTTACCTATTCTTTATTCCGACCAACGTGCAGCACATGCGCAGTTTATGCATATCTTACGCGCAGCTAAACGATTACAAGAATACCATTTTGACGTACGTACGATTAAGACGTAAACCTAATCGTAAACTGCATCGAAACTTGATCGGCGCGTCAATAAATTACGTGAATTAGCCTACAGTACATTGACATGATAATATCGCTGTTCCAAGACTCCGAAGATGTCCAAAAAAAAATGTGTGTGTGTGTATTAGTGTACACACGTAAGAAGTGAAACTTCTTTATGACATCATTTTTCGAAAAATGATCTACTATTTACAAATTTACAGAATTGGTAAAATAAAGCTAAATTAAATAAAGTTTAAGTTTAGGAGGGGGGAAATTTTTGAGGGAATTTGGGATTTCTATCGGGGCAAATTTGTAGCCCTCACCGAGACGGTTCCGAGGATACCAAGCTCGGTGGGTCCACGACCTTTATTGGCCGAGATAGGTTTAGGGGGGGTGAGGTAAAAATTTTAGGTGGGGGTAGGGGCGGGGGGGGGATTAGATTTTGGTGGGGGGGCTATTGGGCACCTTAAAATATTTTTGGGTGGGGAAAGTTGTGGAGGGGGAATTCGGGAATTCTGTTGGGGCAGGATTGTAGGCCTCACCGAGCCGGTTCTAATGAACCCAGGGTCGATGGGTCTACGATGGATATTGGCGGAGATAGGAATAGGGGGGGTGAGGTAAAAATTTTAGGTAGGGGCGGGGGGGGTAGGTTTCGTGGGGAGGCTTTGGGCACCTTAAAATATTTTTGGGTGGGGAAAGTTGTGGAGGGGGAATTCAGGAATCCTGTTGGGTCAGGATTGTAGCCCTCACCGAGCCGGTTCCAATGAACCCAAGGTCGGTGGGTCTACGATGGATAATGCCGGAGATATGAGTAGGGGGGGTGAGGTAAAATTTTTAGGGTGGGGGTAAGCGGTGGGGGGGAGGTTTCGTGGGGAGGCTATTGGGCACTGTTTTGGATTTAGGGTGGGGGAAGGCCAGAGGGGGGGTAAGGATCAAATTACAAAAAAGTGGGTGGGACTTAAAATTTTGGGTGGGGCTTGGAAACGGTTGGGGGTGTGGCTTACTGAAGTGGGTACAGAATGTGTTCTAATGGTATACACTGTATTATGTCCAAATGTGGGATGATACACTAGTGTGGGATTCGTACTAAATACAGTTACAATACACAGGATTACTACTAAGTATTACTAATTTACTAAATAAAAAGATGACGCGTAACGGAAGAACGTGACGTGTGACGCGTAACGCTAAATTTTTTCCAACCCCGATAAAGAAGTTTCACTTCAAAAAGAAAGATTTGTCATTTAGAAAGGCATAGCAGATAATACTTTTACAGTCTTACACCCGTATTCTAAGACGTGTCCTCCAATCTTCCTCAACCTTATTTCAGTCGAGGTGACTTTACAAATGAATTGGAGGGACCCTCGAAAATGGTATGCTTAGTTAAAAATATACCTTTACTAAAGGTTCCTCGAGTGAGGTTGAGTCAAGGAAAAACGTCATTAATTACGTCATTGATGTATAGATAAAGTAGAGATTTAACAAAAAACCTTTGAAAATAGTCTATGATCACTTGAAAAGTGACAGTCAAATGTCATGTCAGAGTGTTTACATAGAATAATATATAATTATTGAACTCAAAATCTTCGGGATTGTGACTGGAAGACAAATATTTAGTGAGTCGGAGAAAAAAACGCATGCAGACAGGAGGAGGGTCATACCATCCAACCCGGAAATTTCGAAGGATATTCTTATGGATGAATCGTCGTTCGGGATATTCGTACGGAGCATCGTACAAGTATTACAGGAACTGTTGGAAATCTTTAATAACTTGTTTAAAATAATAAACACTGTTTCCAAACCACAAATCTTTTATTAAATGAAATAAAGAGTAATGTTTGTATCATTCACTAGGAAAACGTGTAAATCGTGTAGAGGCACCCACCTCAAAAAATTGTTGGCATATTTAGGTATTTAAGAATTTTAAAAGGTAAACTTTATTTCTCTCTTTTAATTACAATTTTAAAGTAGGATTATTTCTTTTATTTCTTCCTTAAGGTAGGTCGCGACGTACCTTGAGTTTGACAGTTGATTCCTTTCCTCGAGACAGGAAAATTTTTGAGTGACGTTGAGTGGAGGAGATTTTTTTCTACTAAGAATACGGATTTCCTCTAGTAACGTCAAGTGGAGTCGAGAAAACGTCTTAGAATATGGGTGTAAGATTACCAAAGACTAAGCGAAATATGAAAGATTGAGTAGGAAAGGACAGCTTTGTTGTCGCGTTTCGTTCGTTTATTGAAATTGCCGGATGCCCAATACTCTTTTGCTCTTCCCGTCTTTATTCCTTCCCTCTCCCCTCCCGATGTAATGGGCTGGCAACACAGATCTTTGATCCTAGTTTTGTTAGAGTCTTTTGCAGTGGGCTGCATCTTGCTTGTGCCCCTGACCCTGCCAAGGTTAATGGTGGCCAATTCAATCGAGCCACTTACTCGTCTGCTTAGCCAATAAAGAAAATAGGAATAAATTCTTAAATATTTTCATTAATTGTTTAGTACATAAAATAGAGTAATCACCGAAGAGTATAATTGATACAAAACACCCGTACATTATCGATGCATACATAAATCTTACATTTACCATTAAAGGATGATTTTGGTCATTGAGTATGAAGCTATCACATACCGTTGCTTTAAAATTATACAGGGTGAGTTTTTCAAGTTGGCGTGGATGGCCAAATCCGAATCTATGAGGAATATGGAATAATCGTCAAAGGACTCACGAGCCCAATTTTGTTAAAAACTAAAACTGCATACTTAGATTCTTGATAAATCAATATCCCTAGCGAGGAATCGAACTCGATGATTTTGTTAAAATAAACACATGCTATATTACTGTAGTAACACTATTCGATAATGTTGCTAAGAAGGATCAAATTTTGGGAAGTAATGGCATGCGCCAAACTAAAAGAAAGAGGTCATTTTTAGCAAAATAATATTTTTTCTTCCCTTACCTTAACACCAAGGATCCTTATGTTGGGAATAGAACCAACGGAAAATAACTCAAAATTGTTCGAAGCTGTTATTTCTAACTCTTCATTACAAATGTTTGGCTTTATTAGTTTTCATTGATAACGCTACCTCCATGTTAAAGATAATAAATATTTTTTTAAGACCATTAACAGTGAAGAAACCGTATTGAGGACATTTTTTTCGGCACAAAAGCGAGAGTGACAATTTACACACGCCTACTTTAGATAAGTATTATCATACTTAGTTAAAACCATATTAAAATAACAGAATTCAACTTCTTTGTATATTTATCTACAAATTTTTCAACGACATACGAAAACCTTCAGAATTCCGCTCCCAACCCTTGCGTTGTCGGATGTGAAGGTAACGGGCGAAAAATATTATTTTGCCTAAAATGACCGCTTTCCTTTAGTTTGCCATATGATATTACTTCCCAGAACTTGGTTCTTCTTAGCAACATTATCGAATGGTGTAGTAATAAAGATGAGTGTTTTTTTTCAAAATCATCGGGTTCGATTCCTAGTTAGGCATATTGATTTATCAAAAATCGAAGTATGCAGTTTTAGTTTTCATCAAAATCGGGCTCGTAACTCCTTTCAGCATTTCTCGATATTCCTAGTAGTTTCGAATTTAGCCATCCACGACCATTTGAAAAATTCAACCTGTATAAGCGATGTCCTTTTTCACGCGTACACACAATGAAAATTAACGACACCATTATGTGAGATCAAATTATGGTTATAACTCACTTTACGTTCTAAACACGTGTGGGATTTATTCATGTTTGTAATTAATGGTGTGAACCACAGGTATTTGTTTCAGGTCTGGGTGTTTGGGAGACGAAAAGTCTCTCCTGGTTCCTGATACCCACGACGCCAGACTCGATCTTAGTGTGGGGTCAGAACTATTTATGTGCCTGTTAGGTGTAATTATTTATTTATTGATTTGCATCTGCCAGAATGTTGGTGACAAGTATTTGTGGATATTATTATTCAAACTAAATAAACATACAATAACGCCAAAGAAGGGTGTGTTGTCGGTATTTAAAAAATAAATGAGGATAAGATGCTAAAAGGATGTTGGGTTCCATGAACCCCTCTGACCATTATATGGAACACGACACCAATGCTGTCAGCTCGTAAAGGTTAACAAATTGTAAGATATTGAAATAAAACTATTTTATACGGATTTTATCGCGATTTGTCGCGATGAGTCCGCCCGTGACCACGAAAGCTGTAAAGTAATCGAAACGTCGGGAAGTTACAAAATGTAAAAATTAAACCAAATCGCGATAAAATCCGTATAAAATAGTTTTATTTCAATGTGTAACATTTGCGTAAATCTAAGAAAGCATTAAATTGTAAGATATTTACAACATGCAAAAAAAATATTTATTAACCTAAAAAGGGTTAGTCGACACCAATACTTATCTACAGTGAGCCTTGACTATGCTCAATATTACTATAATTTTAAATTTCCTATTATTATTTCTGATACCGAAAAAAATATTTCTATTATGTTGCCCGTATGGCTTTAAAAAGTAATATAATACATATTCCATTTGTTGAGTTAAGGAATGATTTTGCTAAATTAATATACCGTCGTTATATTTTCCAATTCAAAGCTTTTCTCGCAATATACGAGTTTATTTAATCTTGACGCCCTCGTTATATTAGCTTGCAACAGGAATAAAACGGATATGAATATAAGTGAAATCAGATCTGTGCCTTCCAATATTACCTAATTGGTTTTGTCGTGATCGATGCTTGGTGTATTTCGAGCAGGAATTCGTAATCACCAAAGACAAAATATATGGAGTCTTGTTTAGTAAGTCAATGTTTCAATTTAATATTTTATGGTGTTTAATAAATGAGGTAAAAGATGGAGAGACATTTTTAATCACATATGTGGATCGTATTGGATGCAAAAACCACGTGAAAGAGATGTATGGAAGGGTTTAGGATAGGCCTACGCCTCACAGGCGACTACTAGCACATAATTTTATTAATAACTATATTTTATACTTACTAACAATTGTTTTATTTAAAATAATTATATGGAAAGTAATTATAACCTAGAATAAGTTTTCTTGTAAGTTAAGTAGTAAATAAAGGCTATTTTTATTTTATTTTATTTTATTTAATAAATGAGGGTAGTGATTAGGTGAGGCATAGTCTTGATTTTTTTTTCCATAGGTCCGGCAAACGAGCATACAGGTCACCTGATGGTAAGTGAGGCATGAACATCCACAACGCTATAATGGATCTGTCTGCCGGCCCATCAAACTGGGAGGAAATCAGGAAGAAAAAAGATGGGAGGAGAAAAGCGGGCGATTTCTGCTCGGATAGCCCGATCCAATCTGCGACATTGTTTCCAGGTGACTACATCATAATAATTTCCTGGCATTGTTTGGCTTGCGGGTAATAAACGTTTATTTATGTTTTAAAACTAATTTACTTCCAACGACGTCTTCAGCATCGAGTTTATCACTCACATCATTCAATATTACACTAGAACTTTGGGTTGAATTTAATTATGGATCTTCTCAGACATTAGCAAACACGTGATAGGAATTACTAATTTAATTAATACTAGTTCACTTAACAAACTTAATAATCTCCAGCAGTTCATGCTGCGTGTAATACCATTAATATCATCAAAAGCTGTGATCTTATTCAATTAATGGGGCTCAGCTTCATTTACTTTACTCATAATGTATTCCGAGTTATAACATGATAGACGTTGTGGTGTAGTTGTTAACATGCTAGTGCAATACTACAAGCCGCGGGTGCGAATCCCGCACCAGGATAGCAATATGTGTGTGACTGTTGGGTATATTTATGTATAAGCTTTAGTATTGATTTCTGTGGAGCTGCGTTTCTTGTCTATCAGGTATTTATTTAAAACACTTTTCCACCAATTGCAATATTTAAGTTTTATGAGTTAAATTTAATTAAAATATTTTGGTACTGGTTGGAGAGGCATAGTAGACAAATGAATCTCATTTGTTTTTCATTGCGTTAAAACGTGCAATATGTAAACAAATATTGCTTTAACTCAATAATTATTTTAACAAATTAACGTAAACATATTGAAAAACCACGCACCGTTTGGTTATTTGGGAAATGAAATAAACTTTATAATAACATTAACATTTATTTTACAATACTTACAAACCTATTTACATTATAAAACATCTGGGTTTGATTCATAGAATATAAATTAATAGCTTTTTATACACCACCACCAACCCGCAATAGGCCTACGTGGTGGACTATATGGCCTAACCCCTCTCAATATAACTCTGGATTGTAGACGAGGCACTGCAGTAGAGCTGATGGGCTGGGCTGTATGGGCTGTCACAGATACGTACAGAATAAAGAGAAATTGATGGCTAGTACACGTCTTTCTTTTACAGTGGCATGGCAAAATTACTACAATGCTTCTGATCGTAATGGCCGCCACACAAATGCGTTTGCGCAAATGCGAGTTTGCACCAGTCTAGAATAAAAAAATTCAACGAAGTTTGCGCAGTTATTTACATTTTCCAGTATACTGGTGCAAACTCAGACTTGCACAGTTATATCGAAAAATGTGTGGCGACCATAAGTGCAATATGACCGAAATATTATATCCACCGGCAAGAAGTGATCTCTGAACAATCACCACTGTTTAGGCTTTTCTGTAAATTACCTATACTAATGAATGTATTTATTATCACACTACATTTAACGGAGCAACTAAATTTAGTATCACATTAGTAACTTCAATTGACAAATTATTTAAAAATAACTTATTTAGATGTACTTAATAACTCCTATTCCTATTTTAAAAGCACATACTAAGTATATGCTTGAAATATAATTAAGTAATAAGTACGTTTATTTATTAATAAATATATATATTTTTTATTTATTACTGGTGATTCGCTTCGTCACTTGACTGGAAAAAATACCTATGGTATTATGTTAAATGTATAAAAACTACTTAAAAAAGTAGTAAAGTATAAACTATTCATAACGAAATTACTGAGGCAATATATAGGTGGCGTTATTTCGATTTTGAAATACAATATATTATACTTATATCTTTTGTGAACGCTTTCTAAAGCACAATTTTTGTTTTACGATTTTTTTAATTCTTATATTTTTTTTGGAAATCTGTGTATTCTTTTCTATATCTTTACTTATTCTATAGTTACATCGACAGTGTTTTTACCTACTGTCTACAGCAACGCTCTTCGAGTTTCACTAGACTTCCTGATTGTTTTTCCTGTATTAATCCATCAGATATTTCCCTCATAACGCAGTTTCATTACTATGAACATGTACTTCTTCGTGGTTAGGGCTATGTCCAAATTCTTCTACCATGCCCAATATCGAAACATAGGCTCCTGAGACCAAAGCTATGACGGAAATTATGGCAATAATCATGTTCTTCCATAAGACGTAGTTGAACTTTCCCAAGTCCCTATTCCAGTTGTACACAGTATCCACTATTGCTGGGAACAGAAGACCAAGAGTCGAGAAGAAAATGGCTCCGACGAAGCTGATGACCAGCTCCAAATTGGGGAAAGCTGCTGCCACCGCAACTGGGGACAAAAAATAGTTAACGTTATAGGTGGTAGTTCTTTCGTATGCAAAAAGCCATTTGGGTAGGTAACACCACTTTGTCTATTTCAGCCACTTAGCAGTATGTAAGCTTTGTTGTGTTTTTGTTTGAAGTCATCATCATCATCATCGTCATCATCATCAGCCCGTTGTAGTCCACTGCTGAACATAGGCCCCTCCCAAGGTACGCCACAAAGTCTGGTCTGTGGTCTCTGTTTAGCATAACCAGTGATTAGAATGTGTGGTGACCTTAGAATCTTATGTATCGGGGTGATAAGCGCAGTTCTATTCCATGCTGTCCAATTGCTTAATAGTTTTGCTTTTGTTTATGTGCTGCCGTGACACTCACTATCAATCATGACTGACTCATGATTGTCACAATGAAATGTAGTTTTTTTACAGCAGCAACATCGGCAACACGTATGCTGTGTCTCCTGTTCGATCACCAGCTTATGACCCGTTAACAGCTAATTCGATGATAATACCAAAGGTCAATCAGGTCATCTCTTTTCAAAGTAATTTTTATTTTTCAATCTGTTTTATAAGGGTTAATCCAAACATTCAAATTACCTGAAATAGTAACGATGATTGTCCTAATGCTGACTTGGATGACGTTTTCATATCTAATTGGACCACGTTTCTTCAAAACTCTGTTAATCCACTCCATTGGTACGTAGAATTGCAAAGCGTACGACAGGTATATCACTAAAGCCATGAGAATTTTAGCGCTTTGAGCCATTCTGAAAAATAAAGAATAATTTTGGACTTCGCCAAGGGCCTTCTGTATGATTGAAAGGGCTTAGGTCTTAATCTAGCTCTGAGGTCTAGTGCGGATTAATAAAATCTCATAACTAGAACTTTCTTAAAATTGTGTAGACGAGTAATATTGCTACGGTATTACAAGAAAGAGGATTAAGAAACTAAAATTTAAAATTTAAGCATCACCGAAATAGCATATAAGTTTCTTAAAAAAAGTTATATGAATACAAAAAAAATCGTCTTCAAACCCGCTAAAAATGCCAGGTATTCAGCTAATATGAAGTCAAACAAGACTAACATAAAACAACGTAAAAACATTATAATAACTGCTCATTTGCTTAAAATATAAACTTACATCTCATCTTGAGGCAGATTTAAAGTGATGCTGCCTTTCACCAGATCACCGTACTGGACGTAACCGAAGAAACCCACGATAGCGTACAATGATATGACTATAACCATGGAAGTATTCAGGACTCCTGGACAGCCGAGGAACATCTGAGGGTTTGCCATCTCGTTCTCCACTGGCATCACCACACCGATGCCTTCCATCGCAAAGATCACGGTACTGGAAAAAAGAGGAGATTTCTTATCCTTGCTTGGTAGAGACTAGAAAAGTGTTGTCTAGATTTATTAGTGGAAGCACAACATTTATCATAATTTTGCTGACCTACTTAATTGTTTCATGCTAAAGGAATTACAGCAAATTATGCTTCTGTAAAAATGAAAGAATTAATTTCAGGGCTTGGGGTATTGGGTGTTTCTATTTTCATCAGTTATAAAGCGATCATACTACGCCTGACGGTAAGAAGATAGCAATAACAATAAGTATCAAAACTGTAAGTTGAAGGAGCACAAAGTTGAATTTTTATATTGCAATTTTCTTAAATTGCAGGTCCGGTTTCAGATAAATGAAACAAGAGTTATCAAATTGATTCCGAACCGACCGCATATCAAGGTTCTTTAGTTTCAATTTGCATGCCAATTATTTCTGTGAAAGTTTCGGGTCAAAGTCCCTTTGCCATTGATTGGTAAGGTCAGTGACATTGCTGAAGGATAGTTTGCGAATCGATCCTCCTACTTGGTTATACCTATAACATTTTCCTACCAGATACATAATTTTGGATACCTTAGGTTTTGGGATATTTCTTTTTAATAAGTACAGTCATTCCTTTCATAACAATATTTCTCCGATAATCATTAAAAGTTCCCAATCATAGCAAGCGTGAAATCACCCATCCTTTGCTTTATATTTTGTTATTAAATTTGTCCGCAATAAGGTGTTTAGCCAATGAAGTCCTATATTACTTACTGTTCAAACACTATAAAATTGGTTTATAGTTTAAATCTTTCATTCTACATAGAATATTACCTTCGCTACAAGAATCCGCTTACATAACTATACAACTGCTTATGGTTAATACAAAGTACTCAATTTCAATGTACCTCGAAATATAATCGTTTACGGCAGAATTTCGTGAGACAATATCCCCGCATGATGCGAATATCTAGCGAAAACTACTTAACAAGCCCCTCAAAGACGCTTTGTGTAATTTCCTAGTATTTGTGACGATGTGTACAAATTATGCAAAAAATAAAATTAAACACGATGTTAATTTTGTGACATCAAACATTTGATAATTCTTTAGATATAAAGGCAACATCGTGATAAAATCTGCATACTATAGAAATATTATCAAAATGTTCTATGTCCGAATAATTTTCTTTGTGTGAAGTCCGCGAACCCGCACTAGGCCAGCATGGTTGACTATGGGCTAGCTCCTTTCAAACGAACTTTTGCACTAAGGAGGCACTACGGGCTGATACAGTCAATTCAATGTTAAACTTCTAGATAATATAGTGGTGATCCGACATTTTAGTAGTATCTGTGCAAATTAGGTTAGATAAAATAAATAAATAAAATAAAGTTAATACACCCAACAGTCAAATTTATAGTCCTAACCCCACACTAAGATCGAGTCTCGTGTCTTGGGTATAAGAAACTACGAGAGACGTTTCGCTCTCACAAATACCAGAGCCGCAACAAATACTAGTGGTTCACACAAATATTTATCTCAGTGCGGGTATCGAACCCGCGGCCTCTCGTTTCACAACCAGTGTCTGAACTACTGCGCCACGGAGGCTGTAAAAAATTATTAACTAACTCAAATAAAATGAAAAACAAACAAAAAAAGATTTAATTATTGTATTTGCATTAAATATTCCTACCTTTACTTTTGCGAATTTCTTAATGAAGAAATCAAGACGAAACTCATTTTGAATACAAAATGGCTATGCCAAAGTTATGAAAAGTTTTTACCTTTACATTTTTCATTAATGTAATGAACCTTTGACACAATTTCCGAAACATGAAGACTTTCGTATGGCAAAAAGTTGACAAAAGCTTGCAAGTCACGCTTTTAATTTCCTCATCCGGGAAAATGTTTAAAAGTTTTCTCTTCTCTGATGGCAGTTGAGAAATTGTCGTGTTTGTAGATGAAAAATTTCATCGTCACAAACAAAGATTTATTACATAAATATGTTTAGTAGTGTATCATTTCCATTACATAATTTTATGAAGCGAAGAAGGTATTCATGGACTGTCCCATTGGACCGAGATGTAAAATGTACGTATTATTTTTATAAGTCGATAATGTGTATGTTTATATCGATACATTTTGTAATCTAAATTAAAATAGTTGATGGTGGAGCGCTAACAAATTTAACAGCGACCTTGGTGATTTTAGGCCCATCTCCACGGAGAGAGTTTCTTGCCTCAAAGGTACGATTATCGTAAGGATATAAAAAAGTTACAACGTGTAAATATTTGTCAGAACACGAAAATCTATGGCGGTTATGTCATGTGATAATCGCATACGATTCTCGCCGCGATAATGGCGTGTAAATGGCGCTTTAGATGGTGCTAATGTCTATACCCAATGGTGGTAACTATTCATAAAACTATTCGTTCATTAAAATAGAATTTATAAATCAAAAAAACCATTATGATTCGCTCACATACCGCTCTTGGCCATTAAAAATGTAACGGGTGCCAATTCCACATGTCTGGAACGGTTGGTTTTTGCATCAAAACAATGCGAATAACTGCACGGCGCATTATGAATAAACACAAAATAACATTAATGTTCGCGCATGCAAACGCCGTTACATATCCGGAGTGAAATGGCAGGATTCCAGAGGCTTATATTGTTGGTACATAACGGTTAAAATGATGTTTTTATACCGCGTGAACAAAATCTACTCTTTCATAATATTATTACATACATACATATTGACGAAATTGATCATAATTTTATTATCAGCCCATAGGGCTAGTATAGTCTACTCCTGAACAATTTTCTCTAATTACACATTGTACTCGATTTTCGGCTATACTGAATCATATCAGTTCAGCCGCTTTTGAAGATCATCACGTCACTCATTCTGAGGCTATCCCAAGGCATGGTATTGATAATTCTGTGTATTCATGTGACATTCCTAATATTTAATACCCTTTAAAATCGATAACATAATGCTGGGTCTCCAAAGAGTTTGGATCTTCGTTTTCCAATATCTAATAGTGTCATAAAATTGTACCAGCCCAATAATAAGCTTCATGTTTCTGAAGTTTATCAGAAATCATAACAGATACTAGGACCCATTAACAACCAAACCAAAAATATTTTTTCCGACAAGCTTGTATCACCTTAACGACCGACCCTGCGGCTTTTTGTTCCCAACTCGCCTCGCTAACTACGTTACGTCGTAATTTTTATTTAACGAAGTATCGAAGCTCGCTTCACTGGCTGTCCACAACAGACGAAGCGTGTGATTAATCAATTTTGTATGTACGGTCTTAGTGGTATGGTCTATTGTAGGGTGGTAATTTTTCTTTTTTCTACGGATTTCCAATAGCCGGCACTTTTATCAGCTATGATTTACTTTATTACATTATGTTTATGTAGTTTCTCATTATAGTATTGTTTTTATTGTTTCCATGTTTCTCTTTTACGTTTCTACTATTGTCGAAGAAGTTGGCTAATTTGTCTATAGTAATTTTACTTCATCTGGACATCAATGCACTTGCCACCGTCATCTTTACCAGTTAAAAAAGGTGTCTTTACTCATAACCATATTGTGAAATACATTTACTACCCTTATCATGTATTATAGGATTAGAAACACCAAGATCCTTACCTGAAGAACAAAGGCCATTGCGTGATGCTAGCCACTAGTTCCCTCTCAGTTATTGAAGGAAGATCCACGAAGACGTAGTACAGAGTAATTGCAAAGACCACGAAGATCAGGACGTTGGCAATCGCGGAGAAAGGCACCAGGTATTTCAAGTTCCTGATTTGACATAACAGGACTAGGGGAACCAGGGTAAGCACGCAGTATGTTTGAATCGAGAGCTCGTTCTCTGGCATGTAGCCGTCCAGGGCCTGATGACAAAGATTTTATTTGAACACAATATGATTAAAAAATGTATGAAAAATTACCAAGATTGCAAGAAACGATTTTAGCAACAATCAGGATTATTATATTTTTCATGAAGCTTGAATACAAACTTGTATATTTTCGGCGTATTGTCTTAAAGACGATGGTAAAGTAATTGGTACTTATTGATAATAACATTATTAATCTACTCAGACTTAACTTAGAGATATGGGAGTAAACACAAGTTCTAAGATATTTGATTCAAATAAATAGGACTTAATTAATGTCATAAAGTCTCTACCACTCGCTATTAAATATCATGACGCGATATTTCGTGACTTACTGCTATATTTTTAATAATAAACAGTCTTATTCTATAGCATCCACCTGTAAATACAAGTTTCGTCTATTATAAGAACAGTAGTACTCAAACGAAGCATCTTATTCCCTATAATGTTGCATGCTATTTCTAAAAGAATACAATTATTTCCGACAAAACGGTTCGAGTACAGCTGTAGTAAGAGACTTATAATAGATTTCTGAAGCAAGAAATAAAAGTGTATTGTTTAATTTGAATTTTTCCTCCAGTTGCAGTAACAATGGTTATAAGAATAGGGTACTTACTTCCTTAAACGAGGATCCGATGAACACAACGTAGACACACAGTATGCTGATGTAAGCCAATACCATTGAGTAATCGACCAAAGATCTGTGGACAAATTGTAATAGAAATAAAATGATCGACATTGAGGAACAGAAATTATGAAATGCAATAATAGCCGAATAAGGGAGATCTTAGAAATAACAATGGAAACTGACTAACGATACTTAACCAAGTGACAATGACTAACTAAGCTGGTAATCTGAAAGTAAAATATAAATAAATAAATAAATACACCCAACAGTCACATACATAGTCCTGACCCCACACTAAGATCGAGTCTTGTGTCGTGGGTATCAGAAACTACTAGAGACGTTTTTGGTCTCACTAAACACCCAGACCTGAAACAATACCTGTGGATCACATAAATATTTGTTTCGGTGCGGGATCGAACCTGCGGCCTCACGTTTCACAGGCGGCGTTTAACCAACTGCGCCACGGAGGCTGTCAAATATATTGTCTAGGAGGACATTATATAAAGGAAGTGAGCACTAACATACATTTTATTCAATTTGAAAGTGTAGAAATATATAAATGTGTATTCGCCTTACATAATGCCATTGGGAAATTCCGACGGACAGAAGTGAGGATGAAAAATAATATAACACGGCAAGAAGAATATTCAGTTCTACATAATATTTTTTGGTACATGTGTAGCAGATTTTGTCTAGCACAGCTCTTCCAACTATCAATGTTTTAGTTTATTTTCAGAAATTCTCTCTTTCAAGTTGGGAGCAAAAGGTAGTTTCAGAAAAATACGCGCCTGAATTTCAAACTGTCCAATGAAATTTCGAGTGATATAAAAATTTTTTGAACAAAAATAACTGTACTGGTATTTGAATGGCATTTTTACCTTCATGCCCATTGGCTGTATGTATACAAAAGTTTCGACAACATTTTATACCTGTACTCTTATTTGACCTGCATTTTAATATAGATTTTTTTCATACACGCAAACGTTTTGAGAATCCCTTCTGATATTTTCAACTATAAACAGTAGTACTTACTTGACAAAGCCTCCCCATTTTTGCATTGGTTTCGGTCCGTAAGTAAAAGCCGCGCCGCATGTATCTGCAAAGCTCATTGACGGTTTTTTAGCGTCCACACATACCTCTTGCGAAACCTTTACCTGAAATACAGAAAGGATAGGTTACAAGCCGATTTTAATACATGGAAGTGGAGGCACATTTCTCATTGCACACGGCAAAGTAAATATTATTGCCAATATTAGGACAGCTGATGGCATATCAAATCAATTTGTGTGAATTTTCTGGCTTAAAAATACACAAATATTTTGCCTGGGATTGAAGTGCCTAGCATTGCAATAGGATCGTCTTATATCATTTTGGGATAAGGTGTGTGGCTGACATTAGTTAAACCACTATTTAATGTTTCAGGGATACTGATGCAATCTTATGTATGAAGTGCAATATGAGTTAGAGTTTTTCACCGAGGACATACATGCAGGTAATATACACATTACACATATTAAGATGTTAAATCGTGTGTTCTGATTAATGTAGTCGTCAAAAACAGCGCTGGGCTTATGGTACGCAATAATATGAGAATCGAAGACTTCGAAACCGAGGATACCGAAGATTAAACGAAGGGAAAGGACATTGGCACCAACGACTAAAATACGCCACAAAATATACAAGAAAAGGAATCGAGTCTAAAAAAATGATGTGTAATATAAACAAAATTATATAGATGAATTACATAAGGCCGCAGCGGGGCGGTGATATTCGGTGCGTAATACGAACGCCTGTAATTGACATATCTTGTTTGTCGCTCGTGAAAAATTAGTAGCGTCTTTGATGTGTTTTGCTCTGTCAGATAAAAAGGAAAAATAATGTTATGAATGAATAAATGTTATTTATTCTTTACCCGTCTATTTCGTCGTATGACGTTGATGGTAAATTCAATTTGTCTAAGGCGATTACCTTAATAAAATGTGATATGAGCACATGATACAACAAGGATGAAACTTATTTATATATATAGTGTCTTGTTAACCAGAATTTTAAGTCACGGGAAGTTAAATGCTGGACAAATACTTTTCCCACGTTTTTTAAGCGTCTCTTTGAGGGATTTTGCTTATACTCGCCGCGGTTGGCAGGCGAGATGGCGACCTAGCTTTTCGTACTAATGAATTTGTCGTCTGTTTTGAGCCTGTCTTTTGGCTACACTAACTCTGTGATATTGTATCTTATGTTGATACAATTGCTTCAGCTGGTGAAGGTGGAGAACGCAAAAGAAGAAGAAACGATGACATGGATGCTAAGGATACAACTTCACGATAGGAATTAATGAAAGGACATAACAGGTAATATAAACAAATAGAAAAAAGAAAGTTAGAACAATGAAGTAAGAAAACAATCAGAAGAGAGTGGGAATAACATAGGACCACAGACATTGGTCATCAAAGCCGTGTTCTTCAGTAAATAGGGTTCACCACGAGGAGATGAAGATTACTTTGGTTCTAGAACATATTAGTTGGAACACTGTACACCCCTACACCGTCTGAATGTAGATTTATGAGCTAAGAATGTTTTGATATTTTTCGTCAACCCGTTTCATTAACTAAACTTAAGCCATGTACGCTGATAAAGAAATAAAAAGGACGGGTCGCAAATAAAATATCTTATATGCCGCCGCATGATGAGATGACGTAGACTGAGGAAATAGAAAATCCCTAGGGATTATTTCCTTCCGCACGTCAAGCCACTTTTAACAATATTCGGTAACAATATTTTTGACACTGAGGCATGACTTTGCTGTCTTTGCTAATGATATGAAATTTTAATAAGGCTTTAGATGCTTGTATCTAAAGTATCTACTTTTGTTATTATAATAGCTCTTATTGAAAATAATAACGTAAATGTTACTTTATCAAAAAACTCATTCATAATTGTAAGTATTGATCCAATATGACCTTTAATGGATAGTAATTTAAGAATTATGTATAAATTTTTGAACCAGAGACAATTTGGGAAATTGTGTTCTTCAGTAAAAAAAATGCTTGCTCAATATTTTCAAGCAAATAAATAATAAACAATAGCTCAATTATCAGAAATTCTAGATCATTTTTTCGCCATGTTGATTTCACTACGTACTAAGTCTTTTATAATGTAACTCGAAGATTTGAATACCAAATAATTTTCAAGTTAAAACCTATGTAGATTTACGAGCTAGACTGTTTAGGGTAAACACAAAAAAGGGTCACCTGCTTACAAAATATCCAGCAAACCCATTTAATTTAATCCTTCCAAGAACTGTTTAGTTCAATTGATAAAGTTTAATCAAATTAACAGCGAACATTTTCCAGATATTATTTGATTAGAAATTTTAGTAGTGTGTTAGTTAAATCTATTTGTTTAATTTGGATTCTAGTAATCAAACTTCACTGAGTATGTTTTTAAATGAAAATGCTTCGATTAAAAAAAATATTATTTTTATTAAGACTGTATTCCCACTTTAAAGACCGGCAATGAATCTCTATTTTTTTTTTTTTAACTGGCACGGCATAGTGACTGCATTGCACCTGATGGTAAGTGCTAATGCCGTCCAGATAGAGTATCGAATGGTATCAGACGGTAGTCTCATACCATTCGACACAATCATGCCGGCCCGCTGAGATGCCTCTTCACGCTACGGCGGAAGGACCCATCTATGCCCTATTGCATATATTGCAGATGTTTATGGGCGGCGGTGCTCAATTAGCATCAGATGAACCGTATACGCGTTTGCCCCTTATAACATAAAAAAAAAGAAAAACTATTAATTTTTATACTGCCCTTATTAAAGGAACGATTATGACCAGTGTGAGCGGTGGTTGCTACCTATACGAAACTTATATTCTATCATAAGTTTTTGGGTCTGAGAAAATTTAACACCAAATTAAGCACAACAACAAATATGTTACACTGCGTCGGTTTTCTATGAGATAATTGTACCGCTCCGAGCTCATCCATTCGTACCTAACCATCGCAGCCTTAACGATCCATAGCAAGGTTTTTACCACTTGTGTCTTTTTGGGAGAAGAGGACAAAAACATTTCTAACTATAGGAGTTAGAGTAAGTTAGTTTTAATTTAAGTTTCAGATTGATTTCGTTGCGGGTTAAAGAGAAGTTAGACAATCCCGGAGACTCGCTGAGCTTCAGTGCTCGGTGTCATTAAAATGCATGCCACTGTTGATCCTGGCTTACAGAAGCTGCAGTGGCTGGAAAGTCTCCACTTATACTGGTCTTATAGGGTTCTATCTGAATGACATTTAACTAAAATTTGATGTTTCAAAGCGGAATATTCACACTGTTGTTTGTTTTAGGCGTATTTACTTGACAAAATACACTGAACCATTTACTGCGGCACAAAATTTTACATGTCTGTTTTAGAATAACATTGCAGGCTTTCATAAAACCGTTTTATTTACTTGTCTAAAAATGTAAACAAAATAGGACTGATATGCAAAAAGCGGTTTATTTACTTTTTATTTTTGCTTTTTATGTATGCTTTTTATAAATAGGCTGTATCAGCCTATATATGTTCCACTGCAGGGCACGGGCCTTCTCTACAATCGAGACTAACACCCATATTCTAAGATGTTCCTCGATTTCTCGACTCCACTTGACGTTACTAGAGAAAATCCGTATTCTTAGTTGAAAATAACCTCCTCCACTCAACGTCACTCAAAAATTTTCCTTTCTCGAGGAAAGAAATCAACTGTCAAACTCAAGGTACGTCGCGACCTACCTTAAGGAAGAAATAAAAGAAATAATCCTACTTTAAAATTGTAATTTAAAAGAGAGAAATAAAGTTTACCTTTTAAAATTCTTAAATACCTAAATATGCTAACAATTTTTTGAGGTGGGTGCCTCTACACGATTTACACGTTTTCCTAGTGAATGATACAAACATTACTCTTTATTTCATTTAATAAAAGTTTTTTGGTTTGGAAACAGTGTTTATTATTTTAAACAAGTTATTAAAGATTTCCAACAGTTCCTGTAATACTTGTATGATACTCCGTACGAATATCTCGAACGACGATTCATCCATAAGAATATCCTTCGAAATTTCCGGGTTGGATGGTATGATCCTCCTCCTGTCTGCATGCGTTTTTTTCTCCAACTCACTAAATATTTGTCTTTCAGTCACAATCCCGAAGATTTTGAGTTCAATAATTATATATTATTCTATGTAAACACTTTGACATGACATTTGACTGTCAATTTTCAAGTGATCATAGACTATTTTCAAAGATTTTTTGTTAAATCTCTACTTTCTCTATACATCAATTACGTAATTGATGACGTTTTTCCTTGACTCAATCTAACTCCAGGAACCTTTAGTAAAAGTATATTTTTAACTATAGTCTATCTAAACTAACAGGTTCCATTTGACGTTTCATACTTTTAACGTAAATAACTTTGTGCAGACGTAACCCACACAATTTCAATAACACTTTCCGTAAATCCATGGAGTTATGAAGCTATTCTTAATTTATCACTAGACTTACAATCCATAATCACTAAATTTAAACTAGAATCCTTTAAATAAAGCAAAATAACCATTTTAAACAACATATTTTTTTTCTAGATGTCATTACAAAGTCACCTCGTTAGGTCTTTTACCGGTAGAGTCGAGACTATTCAAACGCATTTGTATACGCATAATCGGTAAAAATATTTAAATAATCGAGCAGATATAAAACAGTTGTGTTTTAATTTTTAAAAATACTGAACTTGCAGCTAATAATAGGTATGCTGTCAACGAACATACATCAATAAATAATGAAATAATAATATTAATATAAATTAATTTATTATTAAATAATAGATTTGGATATTACAATGGAAATGAAGGCAGTATTGTAGGATACGGCACACATAGTGAGGAGGTTCCTCACTTTGGAGTATATGTATTGTATTGTATGTATGTATCATGTGTTCATAAGCATGTGCGTGATGTGGACTGGACTGTCTGCACCCGGGTAAGCCGGGCCGGGCCGCTAGTAATAGATAAATCACTCCTTTTGTTCCTAAATAGTAAAGTGACTTATGCAATTGTTGATGTTTCATTAGAATAAAAATGTTCATGAAGAAATAAACGAAATGATGTAAACTGAAAATATAAACTGTAATCGATTAAGAAATACAAACAAATATTATCGATATCTCTATATAATCGGATATTGTAAGAACCGATTTATTTGATAGCATCCCTATTTCCCAATGTCAAATGGAACTTCTTAGTTTAGATAGGGTATAAGCATACCATTTTCGAGGATTCCTTCAATTCATTTTTAAATTCACCTCGACTAAGATAAGGTTGAGGAAGATTCGAGGTAACGTCTTAGAATATGGGTGTAAGATTGAAGGAGGTTAGGCCATTTAGTCCACTGTAAAATGCTGGTAACTAATTTGTGCCAATTTTGATTTTAACTTTGTGTATGACGCCTAACCACCTTGCTGGAATAACAAGAAATTGTATTTATTTAGCACTATTTGTGGACCGAAACGTGATCACTGATTTTTACAATATTTTTAAGTGTTAATTAGTTAATATTGTACATGCGTAAAATAAAACGAAATAAATTATAAATACAAGCAGTTTTTTGCTATTTACCGAAAGGTATCTGATTGCGATACACGATTATAATATCTGCTCAATTACCTCTCGAATCTATATGATCATCACAACAACACAATTATGTCGGCCAGGGCAATCGTTATTTTACACTTGTGTTAAAGACCCCAAATGATAAAAATCATTTTTTTCCTAGTACCTTGTTTTTACAAAAAATGGCCGAATGATTTACACGCGCTTTTTCCTTGTCTTAAAATCTTTTTTATTTTTAATGTTTTTAGTATCTTTCGTCGTCAGAGATTTTCTTAATGATGAGTGAAATTCATAAAAAAAATTGACCACTCCGAAGATAATTCTATATGATATTAATAATAGATTTAGGGAGTAGACGTATATCAAAGTTGGCTACAATTTGCCTGCTGAGACATATTGAGACTTAACATCTTATGTCTCAGGATGGCGAGCGCAGTGGAGTGCCAAGCATTACCTTGTAATTCATGGTGTTGTTTGGTTTGGCTACTGTCCACGACCGGTCGTATCGCTCACCATCAGGCGAATGGCATGCTTGTCTCGCCATTCATGTCAATAAAAAAAAAACTAGTATCCTAATATAGGATCCACCGGCGGGAGATGGGTATTTCACGTCAAACTGAACAGTTAAAGCGCTCCGGTCTCTTTTTTATTGAAAGAAAGAAAGAAAGAATGAAAGAAAGAAAAATATTTTATATTGCGATGAATGGCGACACGAGCAGGCCATTCGCCTGATGGTAAGCGATATGACCGCTCATGGACAGTAGGAAACAGTTTGGCGGAAGAAAATAAAAATAGGTATATAAAAATAGATTGACATTTCGACATTTTAAAAGCCATTTTCCTCGTCAACTTTGTGAGAATATTTTTATTATTTATAAGCATTGTTGATAGTACAAAAGATTTTGTACTCTTAATAGGCTACATACAGCTTGAGTCATGGCCGTTGTGTTAATAATAGATTCTAACTGTAATGTAGCACGTGTAAAATGTAAAATTAAAAACCTTCCATTGTTGTAAATAGGTTAAAACAAACTTGTTAATGTTTCTTTTTGTTGGGTAAGACAGACAGGTAGTGCGAAATATCAACTTGAATATTGTTCTTATCTTTGTTTGTTTTTAACACATCCATATTAAATTACAATGGAAAAATTAGCAGCATATGCTTTTTTTTTTTAAATATGTTTTTTTATTAGTTTTCATGATTTTATTGAAAATAATGAGCACATTGTAAATTATTTGAGGTAAGTTAGACGTATCTTGCACGGTGTGAAAATGCAGTGGCGCGTTCAGTGTCGATTTTGGTATACTCTATTTACTTATATAATTTTCTTATCACACATCTGAGCATGGGCCTAGTCTACAACTAAAAAGGCTTAGACGTTTCTTGACCATGCTACCAAATACACGTATTCTTCAGACGTTTTAAACATGAATATGAAAACTCTTTTAGGCCGCGCCCACGATGGCAGCGGGACACGAGCGGCGAGCGGAACTACAGCAACAACGCGGATGATTAACTTTGAATCAAGACTAACAAAATAAGGATAATATTCGCTACTTTTTTAATTTAGGTCTGTCCCAAAATCGAACCCATGAACTGTGTTTTAACCAGTTCCGCTCCAAATTAACCTATCGCCCATTTGTCTCGATTGTATTGTTATATAATTACTGTGGAATTGTTGCTAAAAATAGAGGAAAATAACTATTTCTAATTCCTTGATAAGCGATGTGGAGACAATTAATTAGTTTTGGTATGTAATATTTTTCATAATATATGTTTCTAAATAAACAATTAATCCCGATTAAAGGTTAAGCAGAGATATAAGATTAACTCTAAAAAAAGTATCATATATATTTCATCTATTATTAATGGCCAATAATTGTTCCTTAGGTATTTCCCTAATCGTTACTAAAATTTTAACGAACCTAACTTACCTGAACTGAGAAATAAGGATTCATACGTTTCATACAAAATAGAAATTCGACGAAGACGTTATTCGCATATAATATTTGAGCTGGAACGGTAATACCTACCTATTTCGCCTATACAGCCAACTTCAGGAAATTCTTTGTATGTAGTGGAAAATATTATATTTCTTTGCCAAATACCTACGATACAAAGCGTGCTTCAGTATCGAATTCTAACATTTTGGACAACAGCCAGATATTTGGGGGTTTTATTGATAAACATGATCATTCATATCGTGTTTATTTGGAACCGGGTAAAGGTCTCAGTCAAAAGTGTTTGGAAGTATTGGTAACACAGGAAAAAAATCGTTGTATTTATTTATGTTAAAGAAATATTTATTTTAACAAGAAAAAACCATTTATTGACCCAACTAGGAATGCATAGAAAGAACAAATAAAGTATTGACACAGGTTATAAAAAAAATAATTAAATGTTTAAAAAATACTTATGTATACACGCCTTTTTTCCAGAAGGGTTAGGCAGAGGTGCTACCAGGACACCCTCATTTCGCCTTGTATGTTCGTCCCACGATGTGATAGGATGCGAGCATATCGCCATATCGGGCACAAATTCCTGACTCCAGACTGATAATGAATAGAAAAATCCAACATCACTTTGCCCGACCCGGGATTCGAACCCGTGACCTTAGCTTTGTAATCGTATCGTAGTACAACAACACCACCGAGGTTGTCGAAAGAAAAGGAATTAAAGCAATTTATCTTCTCTTTTGTCAACTTACCAATATATGTACAGTGTGGGTGCATATAACACCAGCCAGCAAAGTTCCTATAGTTCCCGCGATCAAACCAGCGTTCTTGAAGGCGGCTGGCATCGCCAGGAGTCCTGAGCCGAGACATGCTTTGAGGAGATGCACCACGGATCCTATTGTTCTGTGGACAAGGGTAGTACATTAGTTTCGCACAGCGATCTGATTTTCATCATCATTTCTAATTGTGTCATTAGTAAAATTAATATTTAATGGTTAAAGCCTTTCGCACCCTAAACCTATAAAACATAATTGCACGACAATTTTACTTTTAAAGTTAAAATAGCTGTAGATACTCATTGCATTTTTACATTTAAAATAGTCTCGCCTGTTCCATTATTACATTATGCTTGAAAATGCTTTTCAAAAGGTTAAGAGAATCAATAGATAATTTATAGATATTAAAAATTATTATGATCGCATTTATCATTCTTTATTTTAATATGAATAGGGATAGAGATACTGATATTGTTTTTCGATTCTAGGCTGTCGTGCCGGGGACGTATGATAAATATTATTATTTAAATTATAGTCCATTAAAGTGATATTGAATTTTTCTATTCATTATCAACCCGGAGTCAGAAATTTGTGCCCGATATGGCGATAGACTCGCCCCCTATCACATTGTGGGACGGAACATACAAGGCGAAATGTGGGTGTCCCGGTAGCACCTCTGCCTAGTGCCTACCCCTTTTGGGGAAAAGGCATGAGTTTATGTACGTATGTAAATTATAGTCCATACCTACATATGCCTGAAAAAAGTCAACCTTTGACATTATGCTACAATTAAAGTGCTGTGTTCTATAAAACTTTTTTAATTGCTCAACACGGGAAGCATTTATATTAGAAACAAAGAGTTGTTTTTCTTTGTTGTATTTTCTTGATAACAAGACCGTACTATGTTCTTTTATATGGCCTTGACCAAAAATGGTGTAAATTATGGACATTGATTAATTGAACATACTGGTCCAATTTATTATCCGGGATTTTTATTATTTGTTCATTGACTGTTCTGACTGGCGTTTCAAATATTTTCTAAATAAAACTGCCTATTGTTACATTTAGTAAGAAGGTTTATTCTTTTCCTGTATTATGTAGTTTGCAATGAAGTATTGTCTTCTTATAAGCAAGTACACTCGTAAGTAGGTTTCACAAATTCCCACGAACATAAACAATTACTATTAACATAGGTCAAGAAACAATTCATAAACGCGTCAGTAAAACATGTTGACAAGTAATTAAATACATGAAATATCACTATTTGTTAGCGCTGGTAATTATTATTACTGGGTATTTTAATTTGAAATGAAAGCGTGTGTTAATATATTTTATTGAATTATACCTCTCGCTTTAGGGAAAAACATCTAAAACAATATTACAAGGGGCAGTTACAATCACGGAAGTACTGAGTTACAAGTTATTCATTGTTTGCAAAGAAATAATTAATATTTCAATAACAACACTCCGACCGCGATAAATGTTATGAAATGTAACATGCTCGCGAACCACCAACTAAGATATTGTAACCGTAACGTGCAACTGTCGCTGCATCTGTC
The DNA here is from genome assembly GCA_905220455.2 of Deilephila porcellus. Taxonomy (NCBI): domain Eukaryota; kingdom Metazoa; phylum Arthropoda; class Insecta; order Lepidoptera; family Sphingidae; genus Deilephila; species Deilephila porcellus. The sequence continues at coordinate 13,984,548 of LR999977.1, read as the reverse complement.
ATCTATTTTAAATTAAATTTGGAACAACAAATAAAATTTAAAAATATATATTTTTAACGCATTATTTGAGATATGTTTTCACTATATAAATACCAAGCATTTATACTCATAATCTAATAGTATTGACATGCCCAATATATTTATTTATTTAAATCTCTATTATACACAGTAAAATAACACACAGAAACAGAAAAAAAAAACAGTACAAATGGTGGTCTTATCGCATAAAGCAATGTCTTACATACAACCATGGGATGGATTTAAAAGACGGAGAAAGATAATAAAATGAAGATAATAAAAATAAAATAAAATGTGAAGAGAGAAAAACTATTCTTATTATTTTAAAAACAGTGCTTTAGGCGACAGGGGATCGTCGACGGCCTCAACGTAATTCTCAATTCTACTGAAATTAAATTGTTACGAATTTCAATTAATTAGTCTATTCTAGTTACTTACAATTTCTAAGTGACTAGGACAAATACTTTTAGATAACAACTCCCATATATATTTTGTTCATACTACAAATTTCTCAAACTACAAACAACATTAAATTGAATCTTCCAGTCGAAAATTAATAAAGACGCGAAATATTCAACAAGAAATCCTTAAATTATCTACGCTTGTTGACAATCTAGGTTTCAGGATAATATAAGCCAACTCGATGAGAATATTAATGTACCTACCAATCACATACAACACGTATACTTAGCTGTAATCCCTTTGTAATATACAATTATTGTAAGAAACTCCGACAGGCTATTCGGTAATTCTAAGTAAATATTAAATAAATAAATAAATACACCCAACAGTCACATACATAGTCCTGACCCCACATTAAGATCAATTAAGTCTTGTGTCGCAGGTATCAGAACTACGAGAGACTTTTCGGTCTCACAAACACCCAGACCCGAAAGAAATATTTGTGGGCCGCACAAACATTTCTCTCGGTGCGGGGATCGAACCCGCGGCCTACCGTTTCACAGCCGGCGTCTAACCAACTACGCCACGGAGGCTGTCTTAAATATTAGTGGGTCACACAAAAAATAGCCTTGCGGGGATCACATCCTCTTAGATTTTCCTTTCTCTAACCAACTACGTCGAGACTCTTACCACTGTTTCTCAGAAAACTGTTGTTGTATCATATCATACCTCATTGGATTCGAACGACTAAATTGCTGAAGATAATCCTTATCCCATCCCTGTCATTCAATAACGCACCTTCTGGTCTCTAGATATAGTTGTTATTCATGGTCGTCTGATATTATTACTTACTGATTACTTTCTACACAGGCCTCTTTCAACATGTTGATGTGGAGATCTTTCGGGGAGGCCTATTTTTAGAAGACTTCCCTTTGCTGAAGAGAGAGAGAGCGTGTGTGTGTCGTTTAGTTTTATACTCCCTATGATATTTTACATTTACAATCGGTTTACCGATTTACAGCAGTCACTCCAACGAGTTCGATACCTCGACGTCACGATAACAGAATCACCCGCATGACTTGGGTAATTTATCGCGTTGACGACCCAAATACTGTAAATCTATCAACGGAGGCTTAAATTGAAATCTCGCTGTAATTCCAGATAGAAACTGGTTTTCGATATCATATTCAACTTGACATCCTCTAGTATAGCTAACAAACTCTGGACTCTATTTTGCAATGAATGGTAAGCGATACGACCGCTCTTGGACAGAAGCGAAACTAAACAACACCATGAATAATTACATGCCCATCCTGAGACATAATATGTTGGTATCGTTATGTCTTGTAGTTACACTGGCTACAATGTCTGGCTAGACTCGCTATCAGGAAGATGATAATGATGGCAATCGGGGTAAATACAGATACTGATGATGTCCACTTTGATGTCCACCATACGGAAAAAGGAAAATAAAAAATATAAATAACTTAAAGTATGCACAGTACAAACGGCGATCTTATCGCTTTCGGCGATCTATTTTAGACAATCTTTGGATGAAACGAAGTGATAAATAAATAAAAATATTGGATATTATTTGGTAACAAATATGAGGAAAATACAACAATAGAGTAGTTTACATTTCTTGAGAACGATAACAAATTTCACTTATTCGTAGAAAAATCTTCGTCAATATGTCAATTTTATTTTTCTTTACTAGTAATTTCAAATGTACTCGGTTCGCTGAAAATATACATTTTCCTTTAACTGTTAAATTGAATTTATTGCAAACTTATACTCGTAGTTAACGTGCGAGAACATTAAGTATTTACCGATTATTTTAAACATCATTGTCTTTCGGAAATCACGTTGTTGTAATTTAAACATCAAATTGAACTGCCCATGTAATTGGTATCGTTAACATGTTCATCGATAGTATAGTAATCGCCGTTTGGTCACATCTTTGATATTATTGGCATTCAGTATTATAACAGTATGTATACTTTAAAATGAATTGGGGAGAAATGCTATCAATTCGACGCAATTCGTCTGCTATTAATTCAATCCATTATTCAAATGAAAATCCAAGCCGTTTGATCAACATTTGTATCAACCTCGATTTGGTCCATATATTTGCCAAAATTTTCCAGACATGTGAACGTTTAAAGGAGCCTAACATAATAACATTTCGTAAGGGTACGTCGAAATTCAAAGCAAATATTTTTCAATTGAATTAAGTGGCGAAATTCTGAGGTTATGAAATGTTTCATGAAGAGAATTTTATATTACGTTACACTGAACCGAACGGATGAATTAATAAGGTCATGATTATGTTATCGAAATATTTTAAAAGTGAACTGTCGTATGTATTTTGAAACGGAGCGTATCAGAAGTTAATTGAATTTATCGGTTAGTAGACTGGTAGACTGTAAAAGTACCTAAATTATTAAACATGTTAATTAAATGTATAATTTTATCCAATTTACATTTCTATCATAATTAATTCAAAATTTAAATTTTTAGGAGTCATAAACTGTGTAGCTCCTCGTACAATATGTCGATTTCTTGAGAATTGAAATTATCAAAACAAAAATTACTAAATCCCACTGCGGGTAAGAGTATTAATGTTATTTATATACTGAACATATTAAAACGTGGTTTCCTAAAATTACAAATTTTCTCAATCTATTTTCACAGTAGGTACTTACGAACTTACTCCTTGTTTCCGACTCCTCCTATTTGTTGTTTTCAACAATCAATTTGTTTTTTCGTTCTGATAAATTTAAAGAAAAGCTAGTGTCCCTAAGAGACTAGAGCTACAGAGCTCGATGCCAATTCTTTGCGTGCTGTTGATCCTGGTTGACAGGAGTTGCAGTGTTAGTGTGTGGGCGGGAAGAAGCACTTACGAATTTGGGTGTTCTAATTGTCGGTGCTCGAATGGATTGTAGGGTTTCTCATCAGCGATTTTTGATGCTATGCTCAGGGATGACTGGAAACCAGGGTTGCCAGTTAAATCCGCGCTGTAACAAAAATAGTTATTTGAAGTATTTCGTATAGAATGAGGACTTATGCAGCACAGATTTAGCGTCTCGTAATGCTGGCCTAATGAGGGCAAATGACATAATATTTACAAAATCATTGCTTTAAAATTCGTATTGAAAATGTTCGATTCACATACAAAAGGCCATACAGGGTATCTCAAGACCGCGACCGAAAACGAAGCCAGGCGGTAGTTTTAGTGGTTACAGACACGATGCAAATAAAAATTTCACCAAAACAGCGACAGATATTTTTTTAGAATTTTTTAAAAATCGTCTTTTTTGGGTGGTAAAAGCCTAGTTTTTGCGAAAATAATAATTTAAACCCTTACGTATCATTGAGTGTTGAAAAATAAAGAGGTCTGCATCATTATTTTAGGAAAACTATGTATTTATCACCCAAATACGACGATAAAAAAAAAATACAAAAAAAAGTTGTCGATTTTTTTTGCGAAATTTTTACTTGCATTGTGTCTGAAGTCACTAATACTACCACCTGGCTTCGTTTTCGGTCGCGGTCTTGATATACCCTGTATAGTGGACTTTATGGCCTAACCACTCTCAATCGATTCTCTCGATTGTAGAGTAGGCCCGTGCCCAGCAGTGGGACGTATATGAGCTGATACAATACATACAAAAGGATAGCTGGCATTGAACGTATTTTATGGTCACCTGGATAGAATAGAATAGAAAAACTTTGTTAGTTCATTAGAGTACACATACACTGACACAAAACTAAAAAAACTAAATTACAAACCTACTATTACAATTTACAACGGACATAAAAGTTAGAAGATAAAAGAGAAAAAAAAGTAATAATAAATACAAAAAATAGTGTAGCAGCATATGTGTTGGAGCAGAACTACTTACTAGATACTGCAACAGTAGTTTACTGATTAAATTCTCTGCGCAAACAGATTTCAAGTATAACTACATACATACATACATAAACTCACGCCTTTATTTCCGAAGGGGAAGGCAGAGGCGCCACCACGACACCCACATTTTGCCTTGTATGTTCCGTCCCACGATGTGATAGGGGATCAGCCTATCGCCATATCGGGCACAAATTCCTGACTCATGATAATGTATAGAAAAATCCAATATCACTTTGCCCGACCCGGGACGCGAACCGGAGACCTTAGCTTTGTAACCGTACCGTAATAAAACTGCGCCACCGAGGCAGTCTAACTAGTCAAGTAAAACTACGTTTAGGTAAATCTGATAATCGCATTGCAATAGAATAAGAACATGTAAAAACTGTAAAACGCGACTAAATGAAACATTGAAATAAATAAACTAAGCTGCGTTTGGTCTCGTAAAACGTATGTGCTCGCGTCATCTATTTGAATGCATGTCTGTGCCTAACACAATGTGTCTATTAAAGTTCGAAAGTTAGAGCCAAGGCAAAAAGCTAGGGCCTCAAGAGATAGATAATTTCGATGAAGTCATCGTCGGGGGTGTAACTCAGTGGTAGAGTGTCTGCTTCGCATGCTGAAAGTCCTGGGTTCAAATCCCAGCACCTCCATTGGAATTTCGCGTGCGTCGATATTTTTTAATTTTTTACAATTAATCGCAATTTAAAAAAATTAAAATACACTTTTTTATCGATCTAGAGAGAATATTTATATTTATCATATTACTCTTTATTTTGCATCTGTAGATTTTTTTCCTTTTAAACTTTTATTAGCAATCACATTTTTCCCACGGCATCGGTGGCGTAGTTGTTGTGTACTATGGTATAATTGCAAAGCTGAAGTCTCGGGTTCGAACCCCAGGTCGGGCAAAGTGATATAGGACTTTTCTGTTCATTATCAACTTGGAATCGGGCATTTGTGCCCGATATGGCGATAGGCTCGCCCGTTATCACATCGTAGGACGGAAAAAACAAGGCGAAACGTTGATGTCCTGGTTGCACCTCCGACTACCCGTTCTGGGAAAAAGGCGTGAGTTTATGTTTATATGTAAAAAAATATATTTTTACCAGATATTTGTTTTTTGGTGAGATGAACAAGCCATTAGTCTGATGGTAAGCGATACGACCGCCCATGGACGGTAGCAAAACCAAACAACACCATGAATTACAAGACAGTGCTTGGCATTCCACTGCGCTCGCCATCCTGAGACATAAGATGTTAAGTCTCATTATGTCCAGTAGCTACTCTGGCTACAAAGTCCTTCGAACTGGAACATAATAGTGCATTCACACTGCTGTTTGGCGGGAGAAATAGACAATGCGGTGGTGCCTACCCAGGCGGTCTCTCACACATGAGTTACCTACCAGACCAAACGTCCTTTTGGACATTACATTTTTATCAAAGATGCTTAAGATTAAGAAAAAAGCAGCAAGTAATTTATTAGTGGAATTGAAAAGCACCTGTGCCTGACCTACCTGTCCCAAGAACTATTTCATGACAAATGTGTCCAATAACTCATTTGTTCCCAACAAAACACACCGAAAACAACACGAACAAAATTTGGCTGTAGAAAAACATCTTATGTGTTTATCGCAGCAAAATGAAGACATTTAAAAGAACATAACATGCCATAATTACGGCCATCCTTGGACCGTCTTCACAGTTAATAACTATAGTATTTACCATATAATTGGCCTCGGATGACAAACTAAGCTTCAAAACATTACAACGACAATCTTTTGAAATTACTATACTACTCATGATATTAAATTCTTAATAACTTTGTTCTCTGTACCTTATTTTTATAGCCTTTATTTATTTCGTTTTAATCTTTGAAATGAAATTCGTTTATTGGTCACGTAGGCAATTAAATAGCACTTATGACAAGTCAATACACATAGTACCTATATCTATTTACAAGATATTTGTTATAATATTATTTAAGTATATTTAAACTATTTTTCGGTCGTAACTAAGTATTATAATATTTATTAGTGTTTTATAGCTTTTTTTTTCAAGAAAATACATTATTTACGTTAATCTAGTGGACCATGAGTATTATTAAAACAGTGCGTAGCGGTTTAATGTTACCACCGGATCTAACGCGTCCCTGCCTGAGAAGACCCGGCGAAACAAGAGGTGAATAAAGTTTTTTCATAGATTTTCTATGAGACAAATTACTTCCCTGACCAACCTCATCAATTTTTGAAACGGTTTTTCTTCATGAATTTGCTGTTTGTGCGATTTGGGATTAATCCAATTTAGGATAATTTCTAGGGTTGTAACTAATAATAATTCTTAATGACATCTAACATAATTTGATCTTGCAACGACTGGAGATCCATACAGATTGACGATCAAAAAAAGTAATTCAGGTGTAACCACGATTATAATCACTACCAGAGCGCATTGAGAGGCAAAAACTCCGTCACGGTTCAACGATGCTGGACAGAATAATACAAGGTCGCTGTTGAAAGGATCGATGAAATGGAAATCAGATGCTTTGACAATCACAACTGAGGTCACATCGTCATCATTGTATGTGTTTTTTAGTTACTGAATTAAAAGTTACTGAACTTCTTCTCTTCTACTTAATGGTAAAATCCAGAATGAATATTGAATGGCGAAAAATCATGGTATTAGGAGATGAGATGAAAAGATTTTAGGGAAATTTATACTTTTATATACGGCTACTTTCTAAAAAAATTAAAAAATGTAAGTAGAATACGGAAACTATACGAAAATAAATTGTATAAAGGAATCATATACGCATGGCTGGCCTCTTAGAACGTCGTAAGCAGAGCAGAAGATTGGGCAAGTTTATTCGGACTTCGTAAGACTGCCTCGGTGGCGTAGTTGTATTACGGTACGACTACAAAGCTGAGGTCTCGGGTTCGAATCCCGGGTCGGGCAAAGTGGTATTGGGTTTTTCTATTCATTATCAGCCCGGAGTCAGGAATTTGTGCCCGATATGGCGATAGGCTCGCCCCCTATCACATTATGGGACGGAACATACAAGGCGAAATGTGGGTGTCCTAGTGGCGCCTCTGCCTACCCCTTCGGGGATAAAGGCGTGAGTTTATGTATGTATGTAAGTTTATTCGAGGAGTAAATGTATGTAAATAAATTTTATAAAAGATAATGCATAATATACATCTCACATGCTCCTTACGTAAACAAGATACATAATTAAAATTACGTAAGCTCAAAAAGGAAATGAATACAAATTACCGGAATGAGAGTACGTTTGCATTTAAGTAAGATAAGGTATTTTTAGGTCGGCAACGAATTTAGTCTGAGAATCACATTAGATATAAGTAGGTCATAGAAACCTACGGTAAGAAATAATATTGTTTGGTAAATGTGTCTTTAAATTATTTTGAAATGGTATTTGCACATACAGTTCACACCAAAAGTCGGAAGAATACTCTACAAAGCATATACAAATATTTGTTATTACCATCACTAAGCAATAATATTTTTATAATGGTCTCTTAGATTTGAATAAAATTTTGTACTAGTATTGCTCGTCTCATAATTACATGTATTTGGGTAATAAAAACACAGTTTCCCTAAAGTAATTATGTAGACCTTTTTATTTTTAAATACGAAATAATACTAAGGGTTAAATAAGTATTTTCGCAAAAACCAGGTATTTATCACCCAAAGAAAAAATATAATATATATTTTAGAAAAATTGCTATAAAAAGCTTGTCGCTTGTTTTGCGAAAATGTTGCATTATATCTGTAACCACTAAAACTACCACCTGGCTTCGTTTGCGGTCGCAGTCTTGATGTACCCTGTATATTTATATATACCCGGGATAAAAAGTACACTATAGCCTTCCTCGATAAATGCATTATGCAATACCAAAACATTTTTTCAATAAGAACCAGCATTTCCTGAGATTAGGGCGTTCAAACGAACAAACGCTTCAGCTTAATGTATTAAGTATTTGCTCAATGATTGTAATGCTATGTCGACTCCTAGTCGCTTCTCATTGATTGACTGATTGATCTGATCCTAGATTCATAAGATAGGAACCGCTAATTATTTGTTTTGATAGCCCTAGACCGGAATAATCCTACTTGATTTCGCCATTATTTTTCTTGTTAATAAGGATGTCCGCACATTAGGTTTCTGGGTACGCAATAAATAATAGATTTAATGATCTTACTCAAGATAGTTTAGTAGTAAATAGTTATTTTGTTACTATCGGATTTATTCCAAACTAGCGGCCTCACCCAGCTTCGCCCGGCTGTAGATTTTTTTGGAGTCCAGTCCACATCAGACACATAATAATCATTATTTCGCGTACTAGCAGTTTAATATTTAAACTCAACGTGCTTGCCGTTGTTCATAATGTATTATTTATTTATATCCCGTCTTGTCCCGTCTCATTCTGTTTCATGACTCAAGGCATGCTATGTCAACGGGTGCAAAGTAAAATTAGTCATGTATAAAACAGCTACTTTTCAGGAGAGCGTATTAAAGGAAAATGCCAACCCGCACTAGGCCAGCGTGGTGGACTATATGGTCTAACCACTCTCAATCGGTTCTCTCGATTGTAGAGTAGGCCCGTGCCCTACAGTGGGACGTATATGGGCTGATATAGATTAGCTACCTCCACACCAAATTTCATCAAAATTGGTCCAGGCGCTTGACCGTGAAGAAGTAACAAACACAGAAACTTTCACCTTTATAATATTAGTAAGAGCAGTAGGATAGGATAACCTTGGTACACAAATAAAAAAGGTACTATTTTTCAATTTGAGCTAAATTCAAGAAAGAAAAACGAACGTATTTATTAAAAAAAAAGTCTGATATTATTGATACGATGTTGAGAAAAAAATATCCTAAAAACGTCGTTCCATTTTCAACATTAAATTATATTGTAAGTAAAGGTCTATTTTTGAATTTTCAAATATAAAGTATTCGTCACATAAAATAAAACATGAACAAATTAAAAATGACGCTTTTATTTCCATTTCAACTAGAATTGACAATTTTATATTCATTCAGACTTATTTAACTTATATAACTTTTACCTGACGGTTAAAAATCGTATTTATCGGTCTTATATAAAGGGTATTGTCCTATAGGACCTAGGCCTAATTTAGACAGGTGTTTTTTATTTCAAATGTGTTTTAAATATACACCTAAAATTGTATTTTTCCAACAATCATGCTTTTGGACGCTATATTACAGCGTCGCAATTTTCAGTGCCCCTAGCCGGAACATTTTGAAGTATCGTATAGCATTTCTCGTATAGTAAAGTAAACGTTTCCCGCTGTGAAATTTTAGTTCCAAATACGCTCACAATGGCGCTGTTTAAATTCCCATACAAAATTTTACTATTACTATTCTATTACGATACTGCAAAATGTTCCGGCAAGGGGCACAGGCATAGTTTTGTTTGGGAAGAGGGGCCAGTTCCTCTTCATTTAATATGTCTAAGTTTACCTCACTTACGCTTTTCTGGGAACAAACTCTCTCAAACATTTAACTAACTTCGCACTTTAGGAATAGTTACAAAGAAACTGTTAAGGGACCGTTTTAATTGAATTAGACGGAATGCAAGGACGAAATATTCAGCCTAGATTCCGAGAATGTGAGAGGTGATCTTCTTTGTTAGGTAGCACGCAACTACGTATTTTATTTATTTTGATTTTTTAAATGTCATTATGTTTAACGTTTCGCTGAGTTAATTTCAATATGCTAATCAAAATTAAGAAAGGACCTAATGCCATATCGTGATCCTAATGTGAGATTATCCACCAGGAAAACTTACAAGATATGGTATGACTTGGGAACCGAACCCAAAATATCCCAAAATATCCACACCGCAGTTAACTTTTGTGGAACAACATTGTGCAACAATATTATAGATTTTTATCACTTATTAGGCAACATAACATATAGCTAATGTCCCTAATTAATACCTTCACATGTATTGATATTTTGTTATCAAATGTTGCTGAGTAATATTTGGAAACATTGCTCAACAAAAAGGTACTGCGATGTGGGCGTTGATGCAAATTATAAATATCCATCCAATAAGTTATTTCCGGTTTTAAATAGATATAAGGTTGGGATTTTAATTATACTCGTATTTGATTAGATAATAATATAAATTCACTGCATATTATACAAATCTAGTTCAGACACTATGTAGCAGGTATATTTTTTTTAACGGTGAAGGGAAACATCGTGAGGATACCTGCATACCGTAGCGATTTTAAAGAATTTCTACGGTATGTAAGTCCGCCAACCCGCACTAGGCCAGCATGGTAGACTATATGGCCTAACCACTCTCAATTGATTCTCTCGATTGTAGAGTAGGCCCGTGCCCTGCAGTGGGACGTATATGGGCTGATATAGATAGATATTTTTTTATTTATGAGCAACCTGTACTAGTCATAGTGCATACTTTGTTGGGCTTATGGAGACGGAAAAAGAGAATCAAAATTATAATTCTTAAATTTATATATTTCGTATCTTGTAATTCTAACTTCGATCATTATGTCTTGTATATTAATATATTATTAGTTTCTGGGAATTTCTCGAGACTTATTAACCGTCAGCCACCCTGAGCACAGATGTAAACGGACCTAAGTAAATAACAGAAGGGTTCCCGATAATACAATTAGCCTGACACATTGCTGTACTAAGCGATATTGAAGATAATTCATGAGTTTTAATAGATTATATAAATATTGGCTACGACATTAAACTACTAATATAATATGTATAAAGCTGAAGAGGTTGTTTGAAAGCGCTAACCACAGGAACGACGGGTTTGATTTGAAAAATTGTTTTAGTGTGAAATAGGCGATTTATCGTGGAAGGCTATATTTTATTAAGTCATACATATTCCGTCATCCCAGCATATCTTTTTCATATTTTATCGATATTATTATTTTCCAATGCAAGTAGCGAAGTCTCGCTTTGCCAGAGATACTGTTTTGAATCTATTTTCTCGGTTTCAACACATTAGCATCAATATAATCTGTGTTTAAAAATATTACTTTAAAACATGTTTTTACAATTTAATGTGTCTTTAGTGACATTATTAACAAACAATATATCAACACTAAGTTATTTTGAAGTCAAGCAAGGACAACAACAAAACAGCTGCAAAGAAACACGAAATTATTAATATTCTTAATTTGCCATGTAATGTATTCTGAGAAGGTAGCTCAAAAATACACCAAATCGAGACCCTTTTTATATCCGTTAATAAAAAAATGTGTACTTACGTTGAGGAAAAGTTGTTGAGGTCAATATTATTCTTCTCGTTTTTCGACATTTTGATTGATTAATCTGTGAACAAAAAATGGCATATTAAATTAAAATGATCTCTTATACAGAGCATAGCTTCAACATTTCGTGCAACAAAAATATTACTACGTAGAAGATATCGAATATTATCTAGATTAATTTAATGTATGTGTAATGTTCAATAAGTAAGTTTCAAAAATACCATTTATATCGGACGATGCTATTGTCGGCTATCTTGCCCGTACGATTAATTAATTACCATTACCAATTCTATTTGACTGAATGACGTATTTAGAATATTAATAGGTATTGTTTTACTACCTGCAACTAACTATTTTAAACCTCTGCAAGATTAATATCTTAATATTTAAGATTATAAATAAATAACATAATTGTTATTTATCTTATAAACTCTGATATAAATTCTATAACATCCAACGCTTTTATCACGATCCCCTTCTTGACGCAAATTTTGGCACAGCTCTTTATTTTACTACCCTTTTGTTTTATTGTTCAATATTGCTATTATTTAAGTATGTGAAAAATATTTTTTAAATGAACCGCATTCAAATCGTAAAAATCGATTTGGCACAACAAAATTGTAATTTGCATTTTCTTCATTTACCGCTTATTATTCACACAAACCATGAATCGTACAATATACCCTACCAGTTGCATTGTAAATTAATTCAAATTTATTTACAAACTCAACATTTAATGAAACTCAGTGATTGATGGACGGTGGTCACAGAAGCGTGAAATTATATACAGGAGTCAAAATGCTGCCAAATATTTCTTAGTACAAACTGTAAAAAAGATTTGGCTTGTAACTGTTTATCCGTTTAGCAGTTAGCTGATGTCAATAATTCTTAGAAACTTCGCTAAAATACTAATCATATTCTTATTGAACCAAAATTTTTATCCTCAACCAGTATTTATTTAGAACTCAAGTTCTACATATTGTGGTTTGTTTTGTCTTTTTTTTTATAAATAAGTTTAACGGCAATGTTCAACTTTATTAAAAATAATATAGGTATTATTGTTGTTAGCTTTCATGTATAGCATAATATACTGGTAATGTAAGTGAACTATATAAATAAATAAAAATACCTCTAAAGCATTTGATCACAAACTTGATGCCTTCCTCGAAGACGGGCGGTCGTCAAAATCGAAGTACAGTCAAGGATTAAATCTTCATCAAGTCCAAGTTCAAGACTCAAGGACGGAGATAATTAGATAACCGACTATTTCGCCCTTAGTGAGCAAATGTCTTATAGTATGAATGTGCCTTTAAACTACATCGCACAACAATCGCTTTGAAACTGCATAAAAATATTATAAATGGACACCATAAAACATGATATTATCTGTCACCACTTTATTTTACGTACAGTCGTTGATAAAACTTCGATTATTTTACAATTTATTGCGGGTTAATATTCTTCGTCCTATCTTACTTTTGTACGACACCTTTATAAGTTCATATTGATAGGACTTACTTTCCAATTTAGAACCTTATTCACCATTAACTAATTGGAGAATCAGACTGTGTAAGACATTTTAAACAAATCGAATATTACATATATTGTAATTCATCCTTTTCTATATATTTTGTTAGATGAACGAAATATAATCACATACATTGGTCGTGTTTAAAACTTTGGCAGATGGTTGCAATCAATCAATAATGGTGAAAAATTATGTAAACATTTTAAAGTGCGTCTTGTTACTATACTAAAAGATTGTTTTAACTCCATTACTGCTGATATTATCAATTTAATCATGCAGATTGGACGTCCGATTGTAGCTATTACGATAAGATAGGGACTAACTGTCAAATTTAATATAAACCTTGGCATGAAAGCTAATCTCGAGATATTGTCAAAGCATAGGTATGTTACGAAATTATGTTTTTGTATCCATATCACTAAAGAATTACGAGAAAGTGAGATAAGAAATAATCTATACATGTAGTAAAAATGGAACTGGACAACAGCTGTTCATTTTAGTTTACACAACTTCATTAAAGACGTAAAGTAGAAATAAGGAGTTAACTTTTTAAATTAACTTTTTAATTTAATAATTGTAAATTAAGGGTAGTTAAATTGTAACAGTCACTGAGCGGATGACTAATACCTCAGTCCGCTCCGTGACCACGAAAGCTGTAAAGTAATCGAAAAGTTGGGAAGTTAAAAAATGTAAAAATTAAACCAAATCGCGATAAAATCCGTAAAAAAATAGTTTTATTTCAATGTGTAACATTCGCGTAAATCTAAGAAACCATTAATAGAAGAGTTTTTAAAAAAGTACTGCATAAAATTGGTTCCTGTTTTCATAGGTGTTGTTGCAAGTGAAGCTTACATCCTGATGCATGTTTCATCTTTACTTATCGTCAAGTAGCCGAGTTATTCAATGTCCATATAAAGGGTTTTTAATCAGGTCAGTAAGAGAAACTCGAAACCCATGGGAGATACAGTAAAACGGTCGCAAAAATCCTTGAATGATTTTATGTGACAATAATTTTGCCATCAATTCTTGTTCAAGCACACAAAAAATCTCATATCATTTAAAAAATATGGGCGAGAAAAGCTAATCAAATTATCAGACGGCGCGGCGCCTGAATGACATTACATGTCTTTTAGGATATCCCAAAATTGCGGATTTGGGATCCGCTCGTAAGAAATCGCAGAATAAAACTTGTATTTTTAATTTTATTTTCGTGTCTTTTTAATTTTTATCACTATTATCTTGTATCGTCAAAATGATAATAATAAATATATGTTTATTTGTAACACAAAATACCTGCGTGGAATTACAAGCATCAGGATGTAATGCTTTAAAACTATTGATATGTATTTTACAAAATGGAATGGATGAAATAAAAGTATATTTTAATTGAAAATTCTAAGACTACATTTATGTTTTTTTTTGTACTGTAACGACTAAGTGACTGTTTGTACCTGACGGCAATCAAATTTAAAATCAAATATTATTTTTAATCAAAATAAATTATTATTCACTAGCCAAAGCCAGCTATCTTTTCCCGCTCGCTAAAATTATGCTGGCCTGTCATAATCACATACCTACAATTAATAAAGGCGCCGTTAATATATTTAACCTACTGAGAAGTGACCGAGTTATATTTTTCCAAATTATATTTAGATATAGAGAGGTCACCGACGCGCTGTAAATGCGACATCGATTTGTTAATTAATGAGTTAATTGCAAATACGATTAATAGTGCGGGAAAACACAAATCGTGAAGTTTTGAAATGTTTAGGTTTGGGTATTTATATTGTATATTAACCATAAGTATATTTACCTTTCTTTAAGTTTCTTTCCAGGCAAGACAAAATAAGGAAACCTAATGAAGAACCGAGAATGCCTAGAACTACGGGTCAATGAAAGATCTTATGAAAATGCATCACATGCGTCGCATCTACTTATATATCTGTTTATATATTTACATGTATTTTTTTGGTATGTATTTACATACATAATATGTATGTATTTTTTCGGATCTGGGTGCACTTATATAAAAAATAAAATCAAACAGGATTTAAAGCTGGCATTTTTCTATGAAACAGTAATTCTACCGCCCGAAAATTGAATCGCCACTTAAATATTAAGTTGCACTTAACAACACAAGTCCCGCTTTAATTTATGTAACTTAATTATGTGAGACGTGAGAATTAAGTGCAACTTAATATTTAAATGGCGTTTGAGTATTCGGGCTTAGGCGTGATAATTGGGTGTAAAAATATAATAATATGACGCCGACTGTAGAATACACTGCAATAACGGCTTATTGAAGTGATTTATACATTATCGATACCAATCCTCCGTGATACAGCAATATGAGTTGTCAAGGTGCATATTGCAAGGTTCTGTTTATACATACAACCCGTTAGACAAGCTTCGCAATTACATAATGTACTTAATAACGCCTTATATCAAGTGTGACCAAGTTTTAATGCAATATTTATGTGTTTGAATAAAATAATCTTCAATGATGCAAGCCTTCTATTATGTAAGTGATTATTTTACCGTCTATAGGTAAAGACTTTGAAGGACATTGTAGCCAGAGTAACTACTGGACATATTGAGACTTAACATCTTATGTCTCAGAATGGCGAGCGCAGTGGAATTCCAAGCATTGCCTTGTAATTCATGGTGTTGTTTGGTTTTGCTACTGTCCATGAGCGGTCATATCGCTTACCATCAGGCGAATGGCATGCTCGTCTCGCCATTCATTGCAATAAAAAAAAAGACTGTTTCTTTCTAACTGGCATATAACACAAAAAATAAATAAATAAATACACCCAACAGTCACATACATAGTCCTGACCCCACACTAATATCGAGTCTTGTGTTGTGGGTATAAGGAACTACGAGAGACTTTTCGGTCTCACAAACACCCAGACCCGAAACAAATACTTGTGGTTCATACAAACATTTGTCTCGGTGCGGGAATTGAACCCGCGGCCTCTCGTTTCACAGCCGGCGTCTAACCCAATGCGCCAAGAAGACTGTCTAAAACATTATAATAAAATGTAGGATAGTAAAGTCCAGTCTAGATAGATATATTTAATAAAGACGATCTGCTTGAAACTTTTTTTTTATGACAATGAATGACGAGACGAGCCTGCCATTCGCCTGATGGTAAGCGATACGACCGCTCATGGACAGTAGCAATACCAAACAACACCATGAGTTACAAGACAATGCTTGGCATTCCACTGCGCTCGCCATCCTGAGACATAAGATGTTAAGTCTCGATATGTCCAGTAGTTACTCTGGCTACAATGTCCTTCAAACCGGAACACAACAGTGCATTTACTCTGCTGTTTGGCGGGAGAAATAGACATTGCGGTGGTACCTACCCAGGCGGCCTCTCACATATGAGAGACCTACCACCAAATTATACGCAGGCTGATCCCAAAACCTAAGTGTCACACTGTAAAGGGATTAACTCTTGTGTATGGCAGATTTTGTCCTTGTGAATGCGAATATCCTTCCACCAATTATATCTCTGCTACTCACCGAATATAGCGCAAAGCTTTGCGTCATTTCGGTTTTCTATTGAAATGGCACCTCAATGGTTCAGCGGACGCATGGGATCGTAGCTTTAACGAGCAGCACCGAGGCTATATCAAATATTGGCAATAGCTTACAATATTTAAAGGTTATTAATTAAATAAATAAATATACTTAACAGTCACATACACAGTTCTGACCCCACACTAAGATCTAGTCATATTGTGTCATATTTGTGTCAACAATGGTTCTATTCTTAAGTCTTGACACTTAATTCATTGGAATTGGCTTGAGAACTTGTTAATTAGTAGTTTTGATATTTGTTATTAGCGATTTTAGTGATTCAATGTACTCAAGGGTAGTGGTATTTTTCGAACTAAATAAAATAATGTTGAAGAAACATCGTGAGTTAAACTGCATTTCATAGAGATTTTCAAGAATTTCTGTGCCATGTACCTATGTTTTTATTATTTGAAAAGAAATACATAATTTACACAGAGGTAAAAACAAGAGCTAATTAGAAATACCAACAGTATCAATACATAACAAAAGTTACTACTCGTATTATACTATCAACTGCACTTCAGAAATACATGATAGGTAATTGCATATGCAGCCCGCCAACTCGGACTAGGCTAGGATGGTGGTTTATGGCCTAAACCCTCTCAATTAAACTCTCCATTGTTGAGGAGGCCCGTGCCTTGCAGCGGGAAGTACATATATGGGCTGGTATTATTAAAAGAATTCGAGTTTTCTTGATCGTGTTCAGGTTTAATATTATAAACAGGATTTTTTCAAAAGTACGGATTGAGTTTGAAACTGGTTCGAGATTGTATTTTCGAGATAAAGGTCGTTTTCAAGAGCAGCTTGTAGTAATTAATCGCCTTTTACCCGGCTCTATCCAGACAACATTTTATTTTGCAACAGGTAAAGTAACTTTCGTCAACAAAGTATAAAAAATATATATAAGAAACCAACTTCACCCTAGTTCAATTTAAATTGTTCATGTTATGACGGCGACAATAGTTAATTATTTCCTATACCCGTTGATAAACAATGAGACAATTATTCAAGACGTGACTTCGCCTTGTGTTCGCTCCGAGTACAGTTTAAATAATTTTTCCTTGAAACTTTAACGATGATTTAGTAGTTCGTAAAATGCTATCGTTTAGTTGTAAGTTTATCTGACTAATTACATTAGTAAAAGGTCAGTTACTGGCATTAAACAACGACTCATTAAGTATAAATATAAAGATTAGATTTCGTATGGATTAAGGATTAGGATAACTTTGCAAGAGCCTAAATTAATTCATTGTTATATTGCAAAAGAGACAAATAAGTAGTCAATTTACGTCCACCAAAGGCAAATAATAACTGAAAATTCTAAGAAATATAAAAACATTACTTGAGTATACTCGTATTATATGCTATGGCTAACATAGCACAACAATAGTATCAATTAAATATACAGGGTATATCAAGACCGCGACCGAAAACGAAGCCAGGTGGTAGTTTTAGTGGTTACAGACACAATGCAAATAAAAATTTCACCAAAACAGCGACAGATATTTTTTAGAATGTTGTAAAAATCATCTTGTTTGGGTGGTAAATACCTAGTTTTTGCGAAAATAATAATTAAAACCCTTACGTACCATTGAGTGTTTCAAACTAAGGAGGTCTACATCATTATTTTAGGAAAACTATGTATTTATCACCCAAATACGACGATAAGTAAAAATATAAAAAAAAAAGTTGTCGATATTTTTTTGCGAATTTTTTACTTGCATTATGTCTGAAGTCACCACCACCACCTGCACCAAGTGCAGCCACCTGGCTTCGTTTTCGGTCGTAGCCTTGATATACCCTGTATAAAGCTAACATAGCATAAATGTGTCCAATTATGGCCAATATTAGATATCCAAAATGACTAAACCGTATTTCGTAAAAAAAATACGGTCCAAATCTGGTGATTATTTACTTAAGCTAATGTTACATATATGTATAGTTTGAAGTCACTAGGCCAAGGCGGGCTTGTGTTATTCACAAAATAGGTTTCCCATAAAAGGAAATCATAGATAAGATATTGATTGCTTTCAAAAGCGATGCGATTAATTATAAATGCAGCTGTTTCGATGAATACTATATTTTAGATGCTTGAATTTTATTAATAGTGTTTCTTTTTTGAAATGTAATTTATAATGAGTGCGTGGGTTTAGTTTTAAGGTCAGATATTTGTATATTACTAAAATTCTGAAATTGCGTGACCAAATTAGCAACTTATTTGTTGTAAGATAAAGTCAAACAATCATTTTAAAACCAAAGCATAAAATACCGTAAATAGAGAACAAATATGTTAATAACGGTCATTGACATTTGAGTACGTCTTTGTAATATTGTATTTTTTTTTAAACATGAAGTAAAGTCAAATTCACAAAATATACAGTTGCATTTATTGTTAAAGTAGTCTTCAAAGGTATATACATACTAAGAAGGAAGATATCTATTAATACAATAATTAATTTCACACTACGAAATCTTACTAAAACAAAAGCTTTAGAAATCAAGATTTTTGAATTAAATAAACAAATAAATACACCCAACAGTCACATACATAGTCCTGACCCCACACTAAGATCGAGTCTTGTGTCGTGGGTATCAGAAACTACGAGAGACTTTTCGGTCTCAAAAACACCCAGACCCGAAACAAATACCTGTGGATCACACAAATATTTGTTTCGGTGCAGGGATCGAACCCGCGGCCTCAC
This sequence comes from Deilephila porcellus, assembly GCA_905220455.2. Classification (NCBI taxonomy): domain Eukaryota; kingdom Metazoa; phylum Arthropoda; class Insecta; order Lepidoptera; family Sphingidae; genus Deilephila; species Deilephila porcellus. The sequence continues at coordinate 13,965,092 of LR999977.1, read as the reverse complement.
GTTTCACAGGCGGCGTCTAACCAACTGCGCCACGGAGGCTGTTTTATGTATAAACTGTCCCGATTGCCACCTTAAAAATGTATAAATAAAATTAGATTTTAAATTTTCAAACGCAGTGATCATAAATATCTACATGGACGAATTTGTGTTCTCTAAAGTTTTATAACTTTGATTTTATATTTTAAAATAAAACAGTGCTGCGTAAAAAATATTCATAAACATTGTTATTTCATTTTATGAGTATCAGCCCGGCAAAAAAATAAGATCAAATGGAAGTAAAGGATATTTACAGGTTTAAATATCACGACCTTTTGAGTTGAGGTGTTTTTGTTTGATATGTAGGATTTCTTTTTTATTACAATGAATGGCGAGACGAGCGCCATCCTGAGACAAAAGATATTAATTCTCATTATGTCCAGTAGTTACTCTGGCTACTATGTCTTTCAAACCTGAACACAAGTGTGCATTTACACTGCTGTTTGGCGGGAGAAATAGACATTGCGGTGGTACCTCCCATAATATCAGAGAGTAGATGTTCATTTTGTGGGATTATGCACGACTTTACTGTCAACTAGCATTTTTTAACAAGTAAGTAATAAAAACAGTAAAGGAAGTGATCAAGCAAAAAGCAGTAAAGCGATAAAGTAATGTCTTATAGGTCGGTGAACCGTGATGCATTCACATATCGGGGTATCGGTTAAGAAGCTCAATATTCGTTTCTTTTTCCCATCTTTTCCGCAAATTTGCCAGACTTATGCAATAAAAACTAATATCGGGCTAGGATATGACTAACAGAACTACCTTCGTCGCAGAAACATATTAAAATAGTAATTTGTAAAACCGTAAAATAATATTTTTGCAGCGCATCAAGTCGATCATTGGCGAAGCGTCAAGATAATCTCTTTTAACAAAGTGTAATAAATATAGATAAATCCGATAAAAGCAATACTTTTATCGGTATTACAGCTTAATTCCAATCGACATGCCATATTATTATATGAATGCGTGACATCAGACTATCTGTTGTAGGACAAAAAGTGTTTTATTTGCTTTATTTTTTTATACCAATCAAGTGCGTGGTGGCCTGTTGGTAACGGACCAGACGCAGCTGTCTACATGTTCACGATGGTCGCGGGTTCAAATCCCAGAACTTGCCTCTGACTTTTCGGAGTTATGTGTGTATCGATAGTCATTCACCACGCACTTTAACGGTGAAGAAAAACATCGTGAGAAAACCTGCATAAAGAATTTCTACGGTATGTAAATCCGCCAACTCGCACTAGGCCAGCGTGGTGGACTATATGGCCTAATCACTCTCAATCGATTCTCTCGATTGTAGAGTAGGCCCGTGCCCAGCAGTGGGACGTATATGGGGTGATACAATACAATACAATGCAAATCAGAGAAACTCCCTCCTTATTACGTCATTCTGGCCCTAAGTTAATTGTTTTGGGTGTAGTAATCAGTTAATGGTAGGTTTTTTTTATTAATTCATTGAGTTTAAGAAGCTGTTTTTTTTACCATAGCTAAATTGTGACCTCCACCCACTATTAAAATTTCTTGGAAGCATAGAAGACCTCTAAAATGCAATAAAACCACAAAAGAAACGTGTAAATTTAATTAGCAAAAGAGTGTTTCTAACGTCTATATAATAAGTAGGAAACCTTTAGTTCTCCTTTTGTTCAGTATTCAAATAACTAATACATCCGATGTTTATTACATAAAAAAAACTTTGTGCCAATTTGTTTATATAATAAACTTCGGATTACGACTTGCTAATTGGTGAAAATACTAAAAGTAATCAGTGAAAAGGAATCGTTATGCTACTTCTTGTTGACGCAAACGCTCGTCTTTGTTATTTAAAATAAGCTAGGGTTGCCGGTCGGCAGCATAATTGTAACTCATAAACAAACAACAAATAGATACAATCAACAGTCACACACTTACATACAATACTTGTATCAGACACAACGAGTAAAGGTTCGTATTGAAAAAAAAAAACAGATATCGTTGGGTTTTTATTGCGTTCAATGGCGAGACGAGCATGCCATTCGCCTGATGGTAAGCGATATGGCCACTCATGGACAGAAGAAAACCAAACAACACCATGAATTACAAAGCATTGCTTGGCATTCCACTGCGCTCGCCATCCCGAGACAAAAGATGTTAAGTTTCAATATGTCCTGTAGTTTTTCTGGCTACAACGTCCTTCAAACCGGAGCAGTGAATTTACATTGTTGTTTGGCGGGAGAAATAGACATTGCGGTGGTACCTACCCAGGCGGGCTCTCACATATTATAGACCTACCACCAGTAAAAATGTTGTGGATATACTTAAGGGATATCAATGTTCAGCTGATATTTTATCGCTGAAGATGATGATGTATATTAACACACGTGCACACTCGAAACACAATAGGCATTTGTTAAACTACGGAAGTAACAACCTTACAAAATTGTACTTTTGTCTTCAGTTAGAACTTTTTCAAGTTGTGTAACGGTTGTTAGAACAGTACAAACTTGGCAAACAACAACATTTCAGTTTTACTCAGATGGTAGACACGTGAACAACAACTTATACGTTTGAGAAAGGGTATATGACGTCATCGTTATTTTTACCATCAGGACTTAGGACTGCGTGATGGCCTGTTGGTGATGGACCAGACACGACCGCTATGTTCACGGGGTCGCGGGTTCAAATCCCAGGGCACACCTCTGACGGAGCTATGTGTGTATTTATAGTCAATCACCACGGCCTGTAATGGTGAAGGAAAACATCCTGCGGAAACCTGCATACCATAGCGATTTATAAGAATTTCTTTGGTATGTAAAGACCGCCAATCTGTACTAGGTTAGCGTGGTGGAGTATATGGACTAACCTCCTCTCGATCGTACTCTCGATTGTAAAGGAGGCTCGTGCCCTGCATGGGCAGATACAAAGTGCTTATTTCTTATACGGGGTCGACGGCTTGTAATTTTCCTATGCAGATTACAAGGCGATTCTATGCATAGGTAAATACATGTTTATGTATCTGTGTTAGCCCATGTACGTCCCACTGCAGGGCACGGGCCTCTTCTAAAATGTAAATACATATACAAGTTCTTATTGGTACTCCCTATGGTTTATACAGAGGGTTCTAGCGCCCCTAAAGTTCGCCAATTTAATTATTTTATTTAAATGTAAGCCTATTGCCATGCGCCATGTAAATTTCAATCTCAGGCGCCTCTGGGAGATTATTTGAGCCCAAATCATCAGATTGGCTTTCACGACTTGGCAACGATCCCAGGGTCTTTTTATTCATAACATAACATAAACCCTATAATGCCATTTTACTAGTTTACAACAGGGATAGTCATTATAATTTTATGATCGATCTCCTATTTGTCATCAAACCTTTCCAGTAAAAACTGACTCCTAATCCACCACATCGATTCAATGCACTTCACATACAATAGGAAATAAAATAAACGCACCTCCTTTTACAATTAATAATGGTTATTTAGTACTCACACTTAATTAATTTGGAAAAATCAGAGGCTGTCCGAACATTCTACTTAATAAAATATTTAACCCCCAATTACTCTATCGCTCAATTAAATGCCAATGTGTAAATTTATTCGGTAAATACTGCAGCTTAAATTGTTTGAAGTAACGGACTTGTTTAATTATTAATCTTTGTATTTGCATATAAGGACGACTTTCCGACGTGAAAATTATACTTTGATAATATCGTGTTGATATTGTGTCAGCGAAATTGGTACGTAGTATATATGTCTGGGATTTTTTATTCCTCGTTTTTATTACGAAATACCGAAAAGATTTACACAATCTGGTTTTGACATAACAATTTACGTTGCGTTTTCTGTTTACCCCTCACTAATAAGGATATAATGTTGAAAATATCTTTGTAAATGGAATTTGAAGACCATCAGAACATTGGATTTTCTAACATACTAAGATATTTTTTGTCACAATATCATATTTTTTATTTGTAAACAACGTAAAGACGTAAATACGAGATCAAAAGATGAAAATAGGCAATGTAACTAAGACGTAAAGATTTTTTTGCACGTCATGATTTAGACACTAACGCTTTCCTGATTCTGCAAAACACAATTATTGTATTAATTGGATGAGAGTTTTGAATTAAATAATATAATTCTACGCATACATACATACATAAACCCACGCCTTTTTTCTCAGAAAGGGTATGCAGAGGTGCAACCAGGACACCCACATTTCGCTTATTGCTTTAAAAAAATATTGTACACAGTCCTTATTCTATCTAAATTAGGTACTATGTATGTTTAAAGCTAAGTCATTAACTTTTCCCGCTTCCGCAACACATAAAATAAGATCTGATTCATATTTGTCAAATCATCTTTCCTTCCCAATACCTTCGGATAGGCTGCCACGCACATATCAATGAAACACCGCATTACGATATTCAAAGCAAGGAAGTGACATTGGTATTAATAATGAGTTTTTCCTCCTCGTTATGGGAACTGCCAGGAAACTGCAAACGACGACCTTTAACGCAAGAGTTTGCTATATTTTTTATTATTTGTTGCGGTTTTAAACTGGTTAAACAGTGTCTTACAAAGTAACAAGGTACTTAAGTTTAAATAGGTGTAGTGAATAAATTATATTGCCTAGGTGGCTGCCCCGTTGTTCGATTCAAAATCGAATGGTCTGCCAGTCGTGAGCTTAAGTTCATTAACCTGGCTGGGCACGATTAATTTGTTATAATATTAGTAATTCTCACGAAAATATTGATGTCATGCTGCCAGACCTAATTATAAGCCACACAAGCTAAGTTTGCCATGTGGTGCAGTGCAATTAATCACTGAAATGTGACTAAAATGCTGGTGAATTAGAACAGTATATTTTTGTCACAGAATAAATGTTTTCATAATTATTACTGTTAACCAGAATTTGAATTCTAATTATCATACTGGCATACAAAAAACGATACATCCAAATTGCAAGCTAAATGCAAATTATTCAAGTTCAACGACTTAGGATGTTTTTGTGTCATACGCTGCTTGTGCGAATTGAACCGCTAGCATCCGATAGACACAAATAATGCTGCGTTGCAAAACCGGTTGGACGTTGTTTCTGTGATTTGTTTAATTCATGATTATCTATATTCTATGTTATAGATGCATTTTTTGCGTATTATTTACTATTTTTTATTGCGTAATATTTAATTTACCGAAACACAGCTATAAAAAAATATGACTGCAAATTTTTTTTCAGACTGCGTGACGTGTCCAGAATTCTATTCCTCGTACTTCCTTCTACTAATGAGTCTTCATTCAAAAACCATTTAAGATCCCTCTACGGTATCAATAAAATCGGCGTCTCCCCTTGTACATTTTATATTTTATTACAATTATTACAGCAAATATTTATGTTATCATATAAATTCAAAACTTATGTTTTTTATTTGCACTGTTTGGAAAAATAGCTTTGTGTTTGAAGGACATCGGACCAAAATTAATGTCGGTAAATGATGGAAAAATAATCTTACCTAACATGTTGCTAATGAAAATTATAAAGGTCAGTATGGCGGGTTTGAACCTTAAGTATCCGGATGATTTAGTATATGTTTTTTTAATATTATGAGATAAATAACCACAATTTCAAATTACTTATATCTTATTTATAAACTTATTACGTCACTCAAAGATTAAATTAAATTAATTAAATTAAATTTATTTAATTAAATTCACTTAAATTTCATAAGGTATATAAAAGTATCATTTTGATTCCAATCGCCGGTATTTCTGAAAATAACTATTGAGTTCGAGGAAAATATCAACAATTAACTAAATTGGACTGCAAATAAAATTTCGAAGTTCGCTACGACGAGCAATTTAATTGCTTCTCGGGCTTTGTTCAAAAACCGACATTGCGGAAAGTGGAAACAGTGAAACTATAAATATTTTTTTCTATATTTAAAGTTAGTGTATTGTACCTATAGTAGGAGAGATGGCACCAATTTTTGGGGCTATCCACGAGCCAGGTCAGCAGTTCCGAGTTGTCGTATAATAGGAGAGGTATGGGACTAGTTTTCAGCTTGGCTCTAATACCTAGCAAAAATTTGTGCCAGCTCTTGGACTACTATTGGTAAACAGTTTTCATATAATATAAGGAAAATGGTCGTTGATGTTGGTAGGTTGTTTGTATCTTATTTGCCATTTTTTTTCTTGTTTAGTGCACTATTGGTCCGTGTTGTAGGAGCCAGCTATGAAACGAGGTGCCTTATGTTCAATCTCTGCAAAAGTCACAATGTTATAGAACTTTCTATAACGATTAGACTCTTAGCGCCTCGTCAAGTAAACCGCTGATTAGTTACTTTTTGATTAACGTTAATTGCCAAGTAAAAGTGCAGAGTAGGTATCTTCCGGCGATTTCACAAGCGAATATAAAGTAACGTGCTGGTTAAGTGAATGATATAAGAAATTGAACGAAACATTCGTTCAATATTGCGTCAAACGCAATGATTATAGAATATTATTATTTAATCATTGGTAAAATGTTCCCGCCCTGCCTCCAGCTGAAGTGTCAACGTGTTATTTTTACTTAAAAAATAAAATGTGGTTGAGATTTTAACCTTATTTTAACCATAAAGTGAATACGCTAATTGGCAGACGATGTAGCCAGTAAAGTACTGATTAGTGTAATCATAGGATTAGTGTTACTGGAGCACCAGCATCGTGAAATCGACACGTTATGTTACGGGTGACTTTAACTGATGACTAGCCTATTCAACAGTTTACTTCACGATGGTGAACGAGGCCCTGAGGCTCAGTTGCACAAACTAGTTTTACCCATAACTTTGACTTTGACAATGTCATCGCCACACATTTGAGATTGCCAATGTATGGGATTGACATTGTCAAAGTCAAAGTTATGGGCAAAGGTAGTTTATGCAACTGAGCCTTAGAGAAGGATCAGGAAAATGTGAGTCACTTTTGTGTATTTAAATTACTCTTATCAAACGTTATATTATATCTTATTTTTGTTCATACATACACAATTTTTTGCAAGCTTGTCAGTAGAAATTACACTTTGTTGACAATGACAGATAATCGACGAAAAATGTATTGACAAATTGAGATAGTATTTCGAAGATTTCAACATGATGAATGAACTATTTTGGTCCTTTCTGTGAATATCAATTCCCCTATCGGTATCTTTAATGCTTTGTGGGCTGTGGATCAGGTCCAAGGTTCTACTCTCACACCGGGTAATTCTCGGTAAGATTTAAGTCTGGAATACGTGCTAGATATTGCTAAGCTACTGTCTTATCACGTCTTGGGATGAAATGTGATAATACTTTTTCTTAACATCATTTTTGGTGGTACTAAAACCTATCCGGGTTCATTCGTGTGTTTTTTAATTAGGATCGACACAGACTACTGCACTTGATGGCAACTACATGATGTTCCAGATAAAATATAGGAACAGATGACTGAAGTCTGGATAAAATGGGGCTTCATTTATATTACTTTTTAAAAAAGAAATAATGTGTATTTTTTTCCACAGAAGGCCCAACATGTTTATCATCAAGGTTCATTTCAGATAATATAGCGCTGTATTTTTCTTCTTGACAGTATAATTGCTAGAGATAAGAACTAACAATTTTCTGTTCAATACTTTAAATAATTACACCCAACAGTCACATACATAGTCCTGACCTCACACTAAGATCGAGTCATTTGTCGTGGGTATCAGGAACTACGAGAGACTTTTCAGTCCCACAAACACCCAGTAAAATACATTACTCGTTATTTACTTTTAAAATATGGCACGTGTGTATATTATTAAATACTCGTATGATGCTATGTTAATTGACAGTTTGTGGTTATCCGGAGTTAAATAAATAAATACACCCAACAGTCACATACATAATCCTGAGACTATGTATGTGGTCTCTCAAGCACCCAGACCCGAAACAAATATCTATAGACAACGCAAACATTTTTCTCGATCGAACTTTTTATGTTCATCAAAATCTATGGTATATAGAAATAATTAATTAAAGCGAATCGTATGCCTGAGAGGGCTTATTGACAACACAAGCCTTCGCGAAATTCTATATTTGTAACAACAGAAATGAGGAAAATTTCGAATATTTCTTTCTTTTATTATTTTTCTTACAAAAATACTATTATTTCATTTTCCTCAATGCTCGCACATTGTAATGGTTTAAAATTGTATGTTTTTGATCAACCGATTTAATTTTTACCTATTCTGTCCGTTTTAAATACGTTTATTTATACTAAATGTTTTTCCGGGTGGTGTTAGGGTCCGCTTTTCCATTCAAACTGCCCCCAGTCAAGTAGTCTTTGGTATCCTGGGTTGCAAAGCCACATAATAACTCAGTTATAGGTAAATAAATTTATATATTATCATGGGGTTAATGGTTGGTATCTAAAAGGCATTTTAATTAAATCAATAACACAGAGCGTTTAAGCTGTCTTTTCGAAGCTATGCGTCGGTACATCGCATCTTGTTTTAAAGGTCAAGGAAATCAGAACGAAACCGACATACCTGAGAGCACTTTACGAGAGTTTCTTATGTGTATACCTACCCGCCCTCGTATAGCATGGTGGATTATGGCCTAACCCTTTTCAATCGAATTGTCGATTGTTAAGGGGTCGGGTGTCCTATAGTGGGTGGTTATGGGTTGATACACTACACACACACTTTTACATAATCCAAAATGAAATTTCATTTCTTTGCGATGATACATGTTTGTTTGTCTCACAAGTTGAGACAAACAAACTCCAGGTTTTCCTGGCTTATCCCGGAACGAGATTTTTGCTTGGGTACCCCAAGTCAATCTTCAGCGTGTTTTAATAACTATTATAGTTTCATCAAATCTCTCTGTGGAGTCACATACAGATGCAAGCTGCTTCCAAAAAGTCACTGTGGAAATTTAGGGAGGGGCATTTACGTAGCAATGGACATTATTTTCTTCAGTTTGATAGATATTGTACGATGGTCGCAATCTGGGAAAATACAGATATCCAGCAACTATCAAATCCATTGCACGGATGTTTACGAAAATATGCTATCTTTTTCGCGAGATGTATGGAATCATCGAATGATGAACGCACTCAGGAATTCATATCAGCACTAGATAAATTTTCTGAAAAGATTGCTCTTGAATGAAACAAAATACGATATCATGAGCATCCGATTCAAGCTTCAGATTCGATTAGAATTGTATATTATGACGTGAACATAAGTGATATCAAATGAGGCACGTTACGATGCATTGAACAAAAGATTTCTTGACTGGAAGCCACGTATTTGGAAATTAATATTCCTGAATAGATAGTAATGTGCTAAAACAAGGCTTTACCTTTATATCTATCCAAGGCACTGCGGAGATACACTTTCCTACACAACCTTCGCAATTTCGCCTGGTTTTACCATCCTAAGATTTACCATCATAAGACCATTGACTCTTAAATCGTCCTTGAAGACACCACGTGATATTTGAGATATTAAAAAATTCCATTTCAAATCTCAAACAGTGTTTTTTAAACCATATACGCATGCGTAAAATTCATTGACACACCATAACAGTGTCACAATACAACTCGTGCGAATTGTTCAAAACGATGAGTCATACAACCTTTGCGCCTTATTCACAGTCCATTCACAAATTTTATTTGTAATGGACAATCTAGTATCCGGAGTATGTAAACTATCTATAAAAGCCTCCGTGGCAGAGTTGGTTAGACGCCGGCTGTGAAACGAGAAGCCGCGGGTTTGATCCCCGCACCAAAACAAATATTTGTATGATCCACAGGTTTTTGTATCGGGTCTGGGTGTTTGAGAGACCGAAAAGTCTCCCGTTGTTTCTGATACCCACGACACATGAGTCGACCTTAGTGTGGGGTCAGGACTATGTATGTGACTGTTGGGTATATTTATTTATCTATAGCGTCACTTTATTCAGGATGAAAACGAACATAATATGATATGGCCTACATATAATGTAAGCCATAAGATCAATAAATATCAAAAAAATACATTATATATACATGTATCGTCACGCCAGCTTCCCATAGGGGTAGGTAGAGATTGTTGACAACAAGAGATCGAGAATAAATACAAACATTTTGTCATTTAGTATCGCCCCTGTTTGTTGGTAGTATGTATGTAACTGTAAATTGAGAGGCACTAGGTTCAATGCCAATGTTGGGCTATCCACTTTTGTAAAGATTTTTAGGTTGAGATATCTCATATAAGTCTCATAGACTGGAATATGCATGATAAAGGCCTACCCATTTTGCATATTAGGATAGCCGACAGATGGATATCCATTTTTACAACATTATGTTTACATCAATACGATGACAAAAGACATCGTTATCGTCTACGTAAATAAGAATTTTAATAGCTTTACGCTAAATGGAGATATCGTGATATTTTTCGATAAACTAATCCATCCATTAGTTTCTGTTTGACGCGGACACAATTGCGCTATCATTTTACATACATACATACATAAACTCACGCCTTTATCCCCGAAGGGGTAGGCAGAGGCGCCACCAGGTCACCCACATTTCGCCTTGTATGTTTTCGTCCCACGATGTGATAGAGGGCGAGCCTATCGCCATATCGGGCACAAATTTCTGATTCCGGGCTGATAATGAATAGAAAAATCCAATATCACTTTTCCCGACCCGGGGCTCGAACCCAAGACCTCAGCTTTGTAACCGTACCGTAATACAACTACGCCACCATTTTATTTGTAGATTAAGTTTAATTTTAATTGAAGGCTTATTTTTTGCTTATAAATGTAAACCAGATTTGTAATTCACAGCAATTTATCGTCTATTTCATAACTATTTGAATTTGTAAAACAAAACATTTGTTCATTGTGAAGAAGTAATTGACATTTAAATAACAATTAATGTGCACAATTTTGAACAATAAAAATGTGATTGGGTTTTTAGGTTCTTTGTTTTTAAATATGAAACAAAAAAAACAAGCTTCCTCTGCGTAAGACTGAATGCAAACTTGTTATTAAATAATTATAGTGTGTTCTTTACAATCAGATTTTTGTTTCGAAACATGAAAAAAATAAATCAAATCCAGTTTCAAATACGTAACACGATACGCATTCACTTGAATGCAAAATTGAATAAAGAAACAAACCAAAATGTATTCGTTCTAATCTGGATTTTTGGGTTATCCGAATTATTTATTGTGAATATTTAAAACTGTGTTAATTGAACATATAATCAAAATACGCGGAAACAAACAAATGGGTTTTTCATTTATTATTATAAATTAACATAGAATGAATTATAAATTAAATTAAGGCATACATGTAAAAATGCATTAAAATTATATTAGGCTTTAACTGCAACATATTTTTTGGATACTTTCATTTCATCAAAAATACAGTATTTAATTGTATCCTATTTCATTACGTATAAACTAATGTAAACACTTTACTATAATTTTGCGAGACAATATCCAAGACAAGTCAATTTTATAAAATCCTTTTTGTGTACGTTCGATGAAAAAAATAACAATTACATTACATAAATACTCAATTACAACAGGTCGGTATACATACATATTGATTAGATTTTTGATGAAGATATTGCAAAAAACGAAAACACTTAAAAAATATTTTCGTCGTTTAAAAAATAAAAAGGCTTTAAAAAATAAAAATACTGGCACAAAATACTCTAAGCCAATCACTTAAAAAATTATAAATAATTAATTACCAACCTTCAAATTCGAACCGCGAACACGTACATAATTCAAAAACCGAACAAGTCGCTCATTGACGACTCTTGCTAACCGACTGAACCACACTGTTGCGCTTGAGTGTTTGTATTCTGTGACAAATTTATCTAAGCATTCCGCATTCGACGTTATCTTTGTACATACAAGGTCTGATTTACTTTAACACACCATGCGGTCAAGGGCGCAGTGAAAACTATAATGATTGTTTTGTTATTAGTTAATCTGGAATGATGTTTTAGAAAACTATTTATTAGAGATTAATAAAAATATCGGTAACATAAACATAGATTTTTTAATATTTTAAAATTTGTAACGAAATATTCATAATGTTTTTTATTTTTGTTCGCTGGTATCTGTGTTCGTGTTTTTGTTCCTCTGATTGAAATAAAACTTATTACATTTATGTGCATCCCTGTTATGTTTTTGAGACAATAAGATCAATATAAAGTAGGTTATGGGGTGATATATCTATTCAGCCATAGGAAGTCCACTGCTGAACATAGGCCTCCCCCATGGATCTCCACATCAACCTGTTGGAAGCGGTCTGCATCCAGCGACTTCCTGCGACCTTATCCAGGTCATCCGTCCATCTTATAGGCGGGTGTCCAACACTTCGCTTGCCCTTCCGTGGCTTCCACTGCAGAACTAAGGTGTGATATGGGGTGTAAAATTAATATTCAGATAGTATGTTTTCTTATAAGACGATAAAATACTTATTTCCATAGATTTCCAAAATAACTTTGGAATAGAATATTAAATTCTAATTTGTTCAATACTCGTATTCACATACGTCTAAGCGCCCGGGATTAGCCAGTGAAAACATCTCGGGCAGTCCCAGCATAATTATGTCGAATATTTATAGTCATTGACTGCCTCGGTGTCGTATTTGCACTACGGTACGACTACAAAGCTGAGGTCTCGGGTTTGAATCCCGGGTCGGGCAAAGTGATGTTGGGTTTTTCTATTCATTATCAGCCCGGAGTCAGGAATTTGTGCCCGATATGGCGATAGGCACGCCTCCAATTTCATCATGGGACGGAACATACAAGGCGAAATGTGGGTGTCCTGGTGGCGCCTATGCCTACCCCTTCTGGGATAAAGGCGTGAGTTTATGTATGTATGTATTTATAGTCATCTCCATAAACTCCAATCAATACTTTATAGCATTTTTTTTAGTACCAGGATTAATGGAGTCACTTTTATATGTCAGTAAAAAAAAACAAGACGCATTGGCGAATTAGAGCAAAAAGTAGGTATGTTCATAATTCGGTGTTTATATTGCCAAGACTGGTTTTAAATCCTCGATTTAAGTGGAAGGAACTAGCTCAAGGGCATTTCTGTCCGCTTGATTTGTATAGGTCGTTCCGAGAGACAAAAACTATGCCTCTTGTACTGGATTGCATCAAAACGGAAGTTATGCATAAAAAATGTAGAGTGATTCAGAAACAAGTTAAATCAGATCAGTGGGGAAATCCACTTTTAAACTATTGTTTAATTACTAAATTCCAGTTTAAAAAAAACCTATTATTTAATGAATGAATCACTAAAGAAATATAGTTTGGTTTGTCGGCCACTTGTCTGTTATGATCTAATTTTAAGCTCTGATTTAAATAAGGGGTTTTATGCATATTTTGAATCATTTGTTAATTTATTTAAAAAATCTATTGTTGTTTTTTTATGTAGGTAACGAAATTTGAAGGTTTATATCGTAAAAAAAAATGGGTATCAAAAGACTACAACCTTATGTCGGCTGACAAATATTATGCGTTGCCATTCAGTGCTTAGAAATAAGTTTTAAATAGTATGTTTTTTATGGGCAGGAAAGCTTTCTATTAAGTTTGCGACCTTCAACACGCCGAAAAGAGAAAAAAAAATCAGAGAAGTTTAATGATAATTATGCGAACGGCTTTATTGCTGACGTCAATTGCTTTTCGGGGAATTATTCAATTCTATCAAGTTATTTTGGAGTTTGAGGCAAGTATCTTCCATACATTTGGATATAAATTATTATGAGTGAATGTTATTTTAACCGACAAAGATAAACTAGACTATAACGTACTAAGTAAGCAAGGTTTGGGGAGTGCAAATGAGAAATATAATTAATAATAATACATAATTTTATTTTGATATTTATAGGCTGCATCCAAAAAATAAGTATGTTTCTTTTTACTGGGTATGTTTAGTATTACGGCTCCTCATCGAATGATGTTATGATTAAGTTAATATATGAACGAAGAAATAATACAAACATAATATTTAAAATATGTTATACAATAATTACATAAGAGCAAAAATATTTTGACCTAGCGATATGTTTTCGAATGTTCTAGAAATCATTTTCCTGGTTGTGCTAGAAGCAGGTTTTCCGGTTCCTAGCGACGCTGCCATCAAATATGTCCGCTATCATTATAACTTGCTCGGATTCGATCTTCCTCCAACTGACCACTGGAGTTCGTTGCCGAGGTCATAAATTTATTTTAAAAAACCCCAAGAGGCACCGTACAGCCTTAACAGGTCTAGAAATCAAATTTTAGACAAATTTTGGACATAGTAAAACACACAGTATATACCGGTGTAAAAAAATTGTGCAAAATTATTTTTAAAGAACGGGAATATGACGAAATTAAATTATCATACGATCAGTACTCGTTTATCTTAACACTTTAAAATAAAACCACTAGAAGATGGAAGCTAAGACATCTTTTAATTTTCTAGTGGTTATATGAAGAAAGATAAATATTTCAGGTACAAAATGCTGACGTAGTGTTTCGTGATTGACGAAGACTAAAGAGAGTAAACCTAAAAACATTAAAATTATTGAGCATTGTGTAAACCCTGTCAGTATTATAGCATTTTTGCTCTAAAACTGCAAGCTAAATTTAAATTGCCTTTCTAGAGAAAAATATAAGACATTGTTTACCAACGTCAGTTATTTATTGCTATCACTTTATTTTATGCAAAAAGCACTTGCGGAGTAAATGAGTTATACATACATACACAAACTCGCGCCTTTATTCCAAAAGGGGTAGGGAAAGGCGCCACCAATGTGACGGGTTGGAAGGCCAGAGACACTGGCATACCCCTTTCGGCCTCCCCCGGGGTACCGAAAGGGGAGCTTAACAGCTTTTCCTCTTGGACACAAAAAAAAAAAAAAAGGGAAAGGCGCCACCAGGACACCCACATCTCGCCTTGTATGTTCCGTCTCACGATGTGATAAGTGGCGAGCCAAACTCCTGACTCCGGGCTGATAATCAACAGAAAAGCCCAATATCGCTTTGCCCGACCCGGGATTCGAACCCGAGACCTCAGCTTTGTAATCGTACCGTAGTACAACTACGCCACCGAGGCAGTAAATAAATTATATGGACGTGTTTTCGTAATTTTATGCTTTACAAGGATTGTATAGGAGGTACACTATGCTAGCAACATACCCACCACTGCTGTATGTTTCAGAAAGCAATTATTTTTACGCATTGTCAATAAGTTACCGAAGAATTTAAACTTACAGACTGTACTCAGGACATTTGGTAATCAGATGGGGTTGATATTTTTGACTGAAAGAATTCGATCTCGATTGTGTTCACAGATTTAATATTGCAAACACGAATTTGTCATGAGTAACAATAATTCATGTATTGGAACTGATTCAAGATTGTGTTGTTTTGAGATTGAAATTGCTTTTAAATGTAGCCTTGCTAGCCATAAGGAGAGCCCGGTCACGATTGATGACAAAATATTTCAGTCTAAAAGTCCACATTTCAAAGTTCCAGATGGCATACCAGACGGATTGTTCCTAATAAATTGAGTAAAGTAAGATATCCAATTGTCACACTCTAAGGTAGTAGAGAAAGGTCAAGTAATCAGATTTCGCTTTGACATTGCTGTTACATTCATCCTTTGGTTATCTAAGTACTGTTGAGATATAATTTGAGAAGGAGCATTATTCAATCAAACAAATTTGACAGCCTCCGTGGCGCAGTTGGTTAGGCGCTGGCTGTGAAGCGAGAGGCCGCGGGTTCGATCCCCGCACCGAGACAAATGTTTGTGTGAACCACAAGTATTTGTTTCGGGTCTGGGTGTTTGTGAGACCGAAAAGTCTCTCGTAGTTCCTGATACCCATGACACAAGATTCGATCTTAGTGTGGGGTCAGGACTATGTATGTGACTGTTGGGTGTATTTATAAAATGGAATGTCCTGAAGGCTCATCTCGGCTGCTCTAAAATCCCCTTTCACGGGATTTTCAAGATACTGCCATTATTAATTAAGGAATTAAGTTTAGAGTAGTATAATTGACGATGGGATTAGAGGAAAAAATGTAATCCTGACAAATGAAGGCTCAGTGAAATTGGTAGTACGAATTCAACGATGAAGCGTTTATATTTTAATTAATTAGTTTAATAACTCATTAAGGTGATTGAAGATTCGTCATTTTGTTCGGAATACGGATGTTCTCTATAAACAACAACTAATAGTCAAGAATAAGTGATATTATATGCTTATTACCGGCTCAAGATGTGATATGGCTGTCGTTATGAAGGCACAAACTCTAGTCTCGGAAAATATTTAATTTATCCTACTACCAACAAAATTTGCTTCTTTTGACACAACAAAAATGTTATTATTTTTGTATGATTACATTTACCACTAACGCCTTTTTCTATTTATAATAAACATACATTGAACATGAAAGAATTTATGTGGGTGGTGAGACATTAAAGAGAATGTAGAATATACAACAGGGCATGACACAAATATATTTTGGGAAAGTAATATTTGATTCTAGCATATGGAATACTAGCGTTTAAGTCTGGCTTCACTTGAGTATTTTTATTGATAAATCATTTGTTAAGTCTATTTAAGTGTAATAGGCCAGGGTGGTATACTAATGGCTTCTTTTCGAAAGGGTTGAAGCCATAAAACCGGCTTGAACCCAAAATGTGACACACTTGTATGGATAATTATAAAAGATTTTTAAACAACATGACCGATGTTCACGCGGGCTGATTTTTTCTTGTCCGAAAGGAAAAGCTTAAACCTCTCCTTTTAGCACTCAGGGGAGGCCGAAAGTGGTGTGGTGTTACTAGCCTTTCAGCCCAGCTTTATGCAGCAATATGCTGCGAATTATGCAGCCGAGCGAGGTTCCTGAAAAACCTAATGAATGCAGACTAAAAAATATCGGTGGCCGTCATCCGCATTGTAGGCGGTACCGGACATTCCAGGGCGAGAGGCGGCCTGATTTAGCCTGAGTAACCGCCCCGCATAAAACCAAGACTGGTCCTTCTATTATAGGGAGCATAAATGCCCCATAAATCAATCCAAAACATGAGAGTAATGACTTCATATCAATTTTAAGCAATATAATTCTCCCACCTTCGTCAAGGTCTTCTCACGCTAAAATTAAGATTGGCTACAAAGTATTTCTATCACCTACAAACTACATATTGTTGACTGAATATATAAAAAACAATGTATTATTAATAGTAAAATTAAGATTGGGCACGTTTTGTGATAATGTTGTGGTCGCAACATGTTTAAAACTACTTTTAGCTGCATTTTAGGAGTAATAGAATTGACGGTCTTTATGACGTGCTGAGCCAAGAGATTTAAGTAAGTGAGGTGCTGTTAACTAAGGCAAATGTTTATAATGTGACATCAGAAACTTTAAGAGCCCACATCGAGCAATAATGGACAAACACAGGGCTGAACCTCTTTCAGTATATTTGGAGGTCATTGCCTATATGTGAGACAATTATGACATACAGGTGGATAAAACTCACAAAAGGTGAAAATAGTATAAAAATATGTTAACGTGTTTTGTTGATGAATTTTGACGTCACAGTAATCCGATGCACTCTGTTTTGCTTAGGTAAGAGCAATAAATTGATGAATGTGTTGGCGGCGATATCGCTGTTTCGATAAAATACGGATTTATCAAAACATTTTGGAATGCAATTTGTTAGTTTTTAATAATACTTTAGTCAGCAATCGTAGACGGAATTGCATTTACCGTAAGGTGCGTTGAGTTCACTGCCGAGCGAGGACAAAAAGGAAGCAGCGAAGTATTCGTATCGTCGTTTTGTTTCGCTTGTGACAAATAAACAGTTTTTCTTTCTTTCTTTGTTTCTTTCTTTCAAATATTGAAGTACTATTAAGCTCTGGAATAGTTTGCTGGTAAACGTAAAATAAAGCATAAAGCAGCAGACCGGGCTCTCTGGCGTACCTTGGGAGAGGCCTATGTCCAGCAGTGGACTGCACCAAGCTGATGATGATGATAAAACGTAAAATTCTGGGTTTCCTCATTCCTACAATTCTGGGTTAACCGTTGTAAATAAATAGACCGGCATAATCGTATCGAGTGACAAGAAATGAAACCACGGTAGCATTCACAATGACAGCCTCAGTGGCGCAGTTGGTTAGTCGCCGCCTGTAAATTGAGAGGCTGCGGGTTCGATCCCCCGCACCGAGAAAAATGTTTATGTGATCCATAGGTATTCAGGACTGGATGTTTGTGATGTATCAATACCCATTATAAAAATACCCTGGCTTCAATATTTTACAACTGATTCACATAAACCTGACGTGATTTCCATTTTTCTGTCGAATTTTTTTAGAGATTTTCTCAAAGCCCAAGCACACTTTATTTCCTATCTCTTTTCTGTTGTCCATCAATGTATAAAACTTGACAACGCCTCTATAATCAAACCCTTTGAGAATTAAAGGATGATGTTGATAAATTACGTAAACGTGAGCTGCTCAGTACTTTGTGAAAATTATGTAAAAACACAGGTAAATAGTGCGAGAACATCGCAGTGGAATGCATCTATAAATTACCTTAATTAAATTTTCCAGTTGTTTCTCAAGCATAAATTACAATAATTAAATGATCTGTTTGCTCAGCAGTTCGCAAGTCGCAACATAAAAAAAAATATTTGAAGAGATTTAAATTATACATGTGAAATTATACTATAAAAATTTCAAAGCAATTTATTAAAAAAATATATGTATAAAAAACTACTCTAAGCGGATAATACTATCGCTGTATCCTGCGATTATCAATGTATTGTTGATCGAAGTCTATATCTCTTACCATCAAATAAGCACAAAAACGTATGTACATAGTCGAATTTTCTCCTTGGTAAGAAGCGGTTTTCGTGCGCACAACTATGCTAAAGTACATAAAATAAATGAATAATAATAAATACACCCAGCAGTCACATACATAGTCCTGACCCCACACTAAGATCGAGTCTTGTGTCGTGAAATCAGGAACTACGATAGGCTTTTCGGGTTCACAAACACCCAGACCCGAAACAAACACTTGTGGTTCACACAAACATTTATTTCGGTGCGGGGATCGAACCCACGGTCTCTCGTTTCACAGCCGGTGTCTTACCAACTGCGCCATGGGGGCTATCAAAGAATATGGTTGACGATAACCACATACAACCAGATTTATACTCTGGTACCGCAAAGTGACCATATGCACGTGATGTCAAATATCTGTACCAGCTCATATACGTCCCACTGCAGGGCACGGGCCTCCTCTACAATCAGGAGTACGAGGTCTTAGGTCAGGCCAAGTATAAAAGGGTAAAAATAGAGAATGAATCGGAAATAGATAGGTATTTCTTGTCGATACAAATATACAAGGTGTCTTGAAAACACACAATCTGAGCTCGGAACGTGAAACATTTCCGTTAGTGCCCATGCCGGGCTTTCTACCATTGGAGTGGTGCCGCTATTAGGGCGTATGCAAATTTCCTACCATACGTTCCCAAAGGCCGCCATTTCGCCTGACTTCATTACCGATTAAAAAATAACGTAGCCTTGGAATCTTCACACATGCCGGAACAGTTAGTGTGGACGCTATGACAATAGTAAATATTATTCAGCGCTCAGAAGCCAGTAAACAGAATTATCAACGCTTTATTAGTAAACTTAAAAAGTCAGTGGTGTGCTGTAGATTCGAATTCATACATACATAAAATCACGCCTTTTCCCAGAAGAGGTAGGCACAGGTGCAACCAGGAAATCCACGTTTCACCTTGTTTTTTCCGCCCCACGATGTGATAGGGGGCGAACCTATCGCCATATCGGGCACAATTACCTGACTCCAAGTTGATAATGAATAGAAAAATCCAATATCACTTTACCCGACCGGGGCCGGGGTTCGAACCTGAGACTTCAGCTTCGCAATTTTACCATAGTACAACTGCGCCACCGAGGCCGTCGGAAAAATTTAATTGCTAATAAAGATGTAAAAAGACAAAAAATGTACAGATGCAAAATAAAGAGAAATATAATGAATATAAATATTCTCTCTAGACCAATAAAAAAAATTATTTTATTTTTAAAAATTGGGATAAATTGTAAAAAATTAAAAACTATAGGCGATCACAAAATTCGAATGGAGGTGCTGGGATTTGAACCCAGGACTTTCAGCATGCGAAGCAGACACTCTACCACTGAGTTACACCCCCGACGACGATTTCATCGAAGTTATCTATCTGTTGAGGTTCTAGCTTTTTGCCTTGGATGGACCTAAATATTACAGAAGCGTTTAAATATTTCGCTTTTGATCTACATCTAGTATGATAGTTTCTTTTTGTAATTTTCTCTAAGTTATATAAGAATAGTCTCCAATTTCTATCTCACCTAGTATGTAAATATTGATTTTATCTGCGTATACAAATAAGTCCCATTCTTTTAATTCCTATCAGTGAATTTTATAAATTTAATCCTTTTATAAATTTAAATGAAATACTGCGTCAAAAGGTCCAGAAAGTGATTCAATTTGACGTAACAAAGATTTATAGCGCTACCTCAACCAATTTGTGGATATTTTTTTCATTTGTCAAGAAAATTAGATTTTGTTTCCCTATTCAATTGCTATTGTGCTTGTGGTCCGCGAAAACCTATTGATACTAATTTTTTATTTAAATAAATCTATTATGTTTATTCAGATAAGGTAACAAGTAGATGTAGCTACGCTTGTGTTAATTTTTAATTATTGCTTCTTTCAAATTTTTAAAGATAACACTGAGAAAAAACCAGTGTGGGAAGAAATGAATAGGAACAATGGAAATGAAATATAACAAAATATAAAAATCATGCACATTGTTGTTTTATTTTCTAAATCTAAAAAAAATGTTATTGAAAATATGTAATATGACAAGACGACTAGTTTGGTCCCTATTGAACCCTGCTTAAGTGTTCACCCCACCTGAGTAGTTTACAGCAAAACTTGGAATCTGTGTGAAGAGTATTAACTCGTATGTGGATTTCACTCGATACTTAGCTAATCTTAAACCCTTCTTCAATGTAGGCGATGTTTGTGCTCAGGAGGATGTAGCCCTATCATCATATTATACAAATTCATTAGTTGTTATGTAGTATGTGATACGTCTTTCATCTACAAAGGGTCTTCTGGGTAGCAGCTGCCGTTTTGCCTATTTCTACATACATACATTAATTTACATAGATTAATTTTGTCACAATAATCTGTGGACAATGTTGTTGGTTGAAGGTTTGTATATTTTGCGTATATTATTATGTTCCACTAAACTGTACTCTTCAACTGTTTTTTGTCACAATAAATTAAAAAAAAGAATCTAGTGCTAAATATTAGTGGAGAAGCTTTTTCATAGTTTTTTTTTAATTCTACTAGATCGGCAACCGAGCAAACAGGTCACCTGATAGTAAGTGGTCACTGCCGCCAATGAACATCCATAACGCTAGGATCATAGATGTGTTGCCGGTCCATGAAATAGAGAGGGACCGGGAAAGAAAAAGGAAGGGAAGAAGAATGGAGTATTGGGCATCCGGTTCATTGACATTATAGCTAGTATTCAATCTTTTGGTCAACTCATCTTTTTATCTTTTCTTCGCTGGATAGTGTGTATCAAATAAAAAATTAAAATCAAATCAGAAGCTAGCAACTCAAACAATTTGACAATACTCGTAGAACAGTTGGGCAACGATAAAGATTTATAGGTATATTTGACGATAGTGTCAATTACAATAAAATTGAGTGGTCGGCTGGTCGCAGGCAAATCATAAATATCATGTTTGTTTTGTAAAACTCTTCACGTCAATCAAGATAAGTGAGATAGTGTGTTAAATACATGTCTGAAATGTATCTGATATTAAGATTACCCTGTCACTAAACAACCTCAGAAAAATCGTTTGAAATATCTTGGAGTACTTACAAGCAGTCAAAAACCAGTTTAAATCAAACATTATCATTAATTTTGCACACTATATTTTTTTCTTAATTATGTCTTAGTTATTAATTCATTATAAATATCTTTAAATGCAATTTTAATTTTTGTATGATTTACATATTTATTTTCATATTTTTTTTACATAATACTAAGACTGATAACCAAATAATGAACTTCCGTTGATATGTGAGAAGTAAATTTTAAATAAATAAATAAATACACCCAACAGTCACATACATAGATATACCAATATTTTTGTTATTTTTGGGTAGAAACGAATAGAATATTAGCATTTTCTGAATAGTGGCATGAATGTCTCAAACACGCCCGGCCAACTGATTTCCTGATATACGGCTGCGTAGCACTTCTCTAAATTGTACCTTTTTCAGCTCAATGGATACAAGAAATACTATTCCTTATTCCTTCTTAAATAATGCCCATAAGGAAGAGTCGATCTGGATTTTTAAACCTGATTTTATAGACATAAAACTTCAGAAGACGTAATTTGTTCTCTGTCTGAACTGTGAACGAAAGTGATTACTCACGAATGACGCATCATACAAATAGTCACGCTCGGGATTACGACGCTGAAATTGTTTGCGTTCTTTCAAAACAGAAAAAAATACCTTTTTTTAATCCAGCAATGCCGTCCAGACAGAATGCCGAATGGCATGAGATGGTGGTCCGATGGTATTCGAGACAATTATGCGTGCCAAGTTGCTGCATAATGCTACGGTGGAAGGACCCAGGATTATAGGAAGGAGGAAACACGTGTGACCGCAAACCCTTCCATAACCTGATGGTAACACAAGCAAGAATTAACGAATCTAAAGTGAATTGTTAGAATTTACACACATGCTTTTATTTATTGCGGAACCAAATAATCGCCGCCGAGTTGTGTATATTTGGATCAAATCTTTAGCTAACTACAATCAAAAGTACGATTGAGAGGAGTTAGGCCTTATAGTCCACCACGCTGGCCTAGTGCGGGTTGGTGGACTTAATATATTACTTTTATACTTATCGGGTACAAATATGCCCCAAAAATGGCATAATGAAACAAGAATCTTGTAAACCAGACATGTTTAATCACTGTCATTTAGTGTCAGTACACAGTTATGATTATCTCGAAAATCTTAAAAGTCAAACAATTAAATTAGTATGTGGAGCACAAATAATATGATGTACACAACTAGTGGCTACACTTGACCTCATTCGAGTTAAACGTTATCTGAGATTAACAGATTAAAACCAGTTCACGTGAAATATTTAGAATACCAGCGTAAATGTAAACACATGTTATTCTATAAGGTTAAGAAACTTCAACTTAAACGTATGCTTTTAATACTTGCTTAGATTGATTAGCCAGTTTTAATTCTGCATGATAAATGCATCATTTAGTTAGAGTGTTGATTGCCTAAAGAATAATTGCTAATCGACACAATTATGCTGGCCGTCTTAATGAATTCTTCAGACGGACCTTAAAGACCCATGACTACAGGAAGGAAGATTTATAAGGTCTGCAAATCGTTCCACAGCCTGATGGTACGTGTGTCAAGAATATATTCCACGTCCTTATGATGTTGATCAAAGGGTGCAGCAGTGGTTTAGCATTAAGAGTCACATTGGTTTCTTGAAAATTCTGACATGAAGACTAAGTAATAAAATAATTTTCTTTCTTTCTAAATGAATAGTTATTTTTCCATTGACAGCCGCCGTGGCGCAGTTGGTTAGACGCCAGCTAAGAAACGAGAGGCCGCGGGTTCGAACCCGCACCGAGGCAAATGTTTGTGTGAACCACAAGTGTTTGTTTCTGGTTTGGGTGTTTGTGAGACCGAAAAGTCTCTCGTAGTTCCTGATACTCACGACACAAGATTCGATCTTAGTGTAGGGTCAGGACTATGTATGACTGCTGGGTGTATTTATTTATTAGCACCCGGCATTTACAATGCAATAAAATGGAAACATAATAATACAGACCCTCTTAATACAAGCCCTATACAAAATTTGCCAAATTACGCTATTAAGTATTTAAAGATTAAAATTTCCATAATAACTGACCTCATACTGGACGTTTAACTAGTAAATCGTGAATAATAAAGATGCACTTAGGGCTTGGCGTGTGCCTATTTGAAATTAGTGGTATTTTAAGCATATCTTATATGATACTTTTAGATATGCTTTTTACTGGTGGAAGGTCTCATAAATGTGAGAGGCCGCCTGGATTATGGGTAGATACCACTGCCATGTCGCCTGCCTGTTCGCCTGATGGTAAGCGATATGACCGCTCACGGATAGCAACAAGACTGAACACCACCATGAATGCAATGCTTGGCATTCCACTGCGTTCACCATCTTGAGACATTTAAGATGTTAAGCCTAATTATGTCCAGTAGTTACTCTGGCTACAATATCCTTCAAATCCGAACACCATAGTGCATTTACACTGCTGTTTGGCGGGAGAAATAGATATTTTATTACTTTCCAATAAGGGATTAAACATACAAAGACCGCACTAATTTGTCATGCAATGCTTGGTAATATATTCTTTTACTTCTAAGTGTTGTTGCTCGTATTTTTTGGTAGGCGTAGCGTTTACCATGATTAGCGACCTGATCATCTTGTCATTTTCCTAAAAAGGTTAATTTCATCCTCCTGGATCCCACTAAAAAATATCGATGCTACCATAAAAGCTGTATTTACTATAGAATTAAGTTTTGAGACCTGAATATTCCATTTGTTTTAAGGTTTCAAATGAATGTGACAATTGGTTCTCCGAATCTCGCAACTATGATCGTATCTTTAAAGGCGGTTTATGTATGTAGTCGTATAAAGTATGTTCGGCAATTTAGGTATATTTATTTAAATCGTACTAGGACTTTGGTAACGAGAGTGTTCTTTTAATCCTGTCTCAAGTACCTACGTGTTCTAAACTAAAAATCCAGGAGGATAAAAAGAACCCTACCTAAATTAAGCATTCTTTACATTTCGATGAAAAATTATTCGTTTCTCAGAATATCGTCTGCAAATATTAAATTTGATACCTCTTCGGCATGTGAAAACACATTCTATAAACAGAACTTCTATTAAAGTAAAGGTTCTACGAAGTAGCTATGAAAATAGAGATTTTTTATTTAAAAACAGCAAAACTGTTTGGACTGTAAATTTACCTCACTTAAATTATAATATAATTACATAATTTACTTAAGAGAATTCATTTTCCTGGCAGCACATCTTAACCTAAATTATTAAGGACATACTCATCATAAAAAAACACAATTTACTTTTTCGGTCAAGGAAATACTTTGAAAATTATCTTGACTTCATTTTTTGTTTAAATTGTGCGTAGTAGATTATTAAAACACACACATATAATATGAGAAATCAAAAGCACCCTTTTTTAGCGAGAAAACATTAATACATTTTTGATGACGGATATATTGAGAGAAATGTCAGGATCGGGCAAGTTGAGTTCCATAATATCTGCCCAGTCCCCAGGCGTGAAATAATGTACGTCAAACAAAAGGTGATTCAATATTCTGGCTATTTGTATCTGCCTGTATAAAACTGCCTCGGTGGCGTAGTTGTACTACGGTACGACTACAAAGCTGAGGTCTCGGGTTCGAATCCCGGGTCGCGCAAAGTGATATTGGGTTTTTCTATTCATTCTCAGCCCGGAGTCAGGAATTTGTGCCCGATATGGCGATAGGCTCGCCCCCTATCACATCATGGGACGGAATATACAAGGCGAAATGTGGGTGTCCTGGCGGCGCCTCTGCCTACCCCTTCTGGGATAAAGGCGTGAGTTTATGTATGTATGTAATTTATTTATTAAAATTATATACCAATCTCAGTCATTCACGAAACGCAACAGCAACTTCAATGTCTCACCGATCGACATTAATATGCCAGCACGATTGTTTTCGACTAACCAGCATACTTTAAATATGGAACTGCACTGCCCGGGCGTAGATTGTGATAGACAATTTATATAAAGAGTAAAACCATTCATTAATTGTCTCAAGTGTGAAGTCGGTCGCTGTGAATATTAATATTGCTAATCAAGCAGCTATTGTATCTTAGCTTTACGTCGAAACTAAAGTCAGTTGATTGAAAAATGTAATAGTCTGATCAAACTACACGTATTCAGCTCAGTCTCCATGGCGTCGTTGGATAGACGTTAACTATCCAACAAGAGGCCGCGAGTTTGATAACCGTGCCAAGACAAATGTTTGTGCAATCCAAAAGCATTTGGTTGGGGTCTAAGTGTTTGTGAGACCGAAAAATCGATACAAGACTCGATCTTAGTGGTGTCAGAACTATTATATTATGACTGTTGGGTGTATTTATTTATTTAAAAGTACTTGCACACGGGTGGAGCTGAGCCGGGCAAAATGATGCCAGAAAGTGGTGCCTAATTTGGTTTTTATAACGATCTTTTCAACACGGAATATTTTATGTATACAGTGAGGTTTGAGCGAGGTCGCTACTATAGTACATTAGTTTGACATAGGATACATGAAAAGGAAAAAAGGGTTTTGTAACTAGGAATGAAGAACCAATAGCGAACTTGCTATAATTTGTATCTAACCCTTGGCGCCCGCAATTATGCTGAAAAAAATTGGGATCTGCTTCAATTATTGATTTAGTACACGTCCCATATAATCCAATGGTATTATTTTAGTTTATAATTGTGTTAAAATAATCAGCAGATTCATTTCGCTCTCTCTCTAGTCGGTCCCTCCTGTCTGAGGATCGTAGTCAACATCAGGATCGCATCTGGAGCGGATGATCTGCCCCACCGGTTTATATCCAGCGCATTCCTAACGGGTGCATTTCTACACACGTAGAGCCTTTTACTTGGCCAGTCCATCTTCTTTGGATTAATTCCAATTGGACGTAATTCCTTTTGTATTATTAAATTGGTGTGATTTTTTAAAATATATAGCCAATATTTAAATACTTTCATACATAATCACGCTTATATCACACAGGGGTAGGTAGAGACTATGGATCACCACTTTGCCCGAACCTGACATAATTACTTTCGCTTCATGCATTTTCATCAACCTCTTCATGCATTAAATAATTTGCTCTTACATTATTCTAAGCAATATTTTAGCTAGTGGTCGGATAACCATTTTCATCTAGTAATAGACCATGGCCCACAATTAATGGAAAATCCTTATAGTGACCCACACAGGCGTGTCTCATTTCGCTGGGGCCGCCAAAAAAGTGTTACCTCTATTTAAACTACACGGCGCTAACCCCTAAAAGTATTAAGGTCACTTTGAAGTGCCAGTAAATAATATCTAGTGTATATCTACGGTAAACACTGTGAATTACTTTTTCTTTGATACCTGCTCGTTCTCATTTAAATATCTTCCATTCCAGTTTCAAGGAATTCTTCAAGCAAACGAATTGTTCTATTATTTTTCTAGGAATCTTCGAGGAATCAATATAAGCCAGTTTCATAAAGAGTACTGTGAACAATATTTATGAAATTCTTGCCTGTTACTTTTGACAATCGAGTGATGTGTAAGAGTAAATATGATTTTGTTAAATATTGGTTTTTGCATGTAGATCGTGAGTCAAGTAAAGATTGGTATTCCCTCTGATATATGCAAATCAGAAGACATCTTGTCAATAAAAAAATCAATGATAAGAAAAGGTCAAACTTTGGGTGCATGGCAGTCTTATCTTTGCAAGGAATTGGTAGAAAAATTGTGTGAACGATCTATTGAATGACTGCTGAGTTTTAAGTAGTGGATTCCTTTCTACCCTATTTGACTTTTTAATTCAAAGTATTCGTGTTGATACTCAAACCCTTAATCACAAAGAGAACCTATTTATCTGGGAATTTCGAAGTGTCAAACTACTTTAGCCCGAAGTGATTGATTAAGGCGTAATATAATATCGAAAGACGTGAGGTTAGCGATCGACTATTACATCTTAAGCAAATTCTGAGATTGATCTTGTAGTAGTTTGATTAATATTGTGTTTATTAATATTGGGCGGGTAGTTTTATTTCGTACTTAGAATGTAAAGAAGTCAAATGACGGAACGAAGCCGAACGACAGGATATCAGACTTAGATTTAATTGTAATGTTAGTAGCTGTAATAGTATTCTGGCCTCTCCATATTCGGAGGAAGCCAAAATGCTAATTAAATTGTATTCAAAAACGGTTTAGATGTTAACACTATGATTATCTGCTAGTTGTAACTTACAAGATTTAAAAAAAATGTATTTATGTGCTAATCCTCCCACGAGGGTGACATAATCACTTTGTGACAAAACCCCTATTATAAAAATAAAGAGAAATAAAAAGTCAAATGATTAATAAACCAGTTCTAAACAGACCACCTGTGTGTTTACCTCAGATCTGATGGCCCATGTTTGATTCAAAACATGTTTCATAACTTTGAACAAAATATTTACACCTTTATCAGCCCATATACGTCCCACTGTAGGGCACGAGCCTCCTCCACAATCCTGAGTACGATTGAGAGGGGTTAGGCCATATATTTACACCATTATAAGATTATAAACGCAATATTATGTTGCAAACAAAAATAGTAAACAAATAAATAAAGCATGAATGAATTTCTCAACATAACAATATTTCATAAGTTAATCCGTTTGTAGTAGTTATCAGTTACACCACTGAAGCAAGACACTTGTAGAATGATTGAACGTGTATGATAACAGTCTTTCACAATGGTGTTTTATTGGAAAATTTACAAGATTTGAAAAGATTATTATAATCTTATTGGAATCCAATTCACCAATTGCGTTTAATTTCTTTGAATATCATCTATGTTCGCAACAAAAGTATGTAAGTGTACATCTTTTATAATTGGTAAATTACACACATCGGAACAAAACTCTATGTAAAAACGATGTGTATTTATGTGTGTACTGTTGATGTGCCTTATTTAAAATAATTAAATAAATATTCTAATTATTTTTCATACTGGTCTATAATAGTTGCTAAGTGCAATAGTATTTGAATAGACTGGATAGGAGATGATTCGCGATAGCGCTAAAATATTCAAATCATGAAGGTTCTTTTAAACGCCTTATTAAATAAGGTTTATGATATAAGGCTGAAGAGTTTGTTTGTTTGAACGAGTTAATCACTGCAGCTATCAGCAGGATTTGAAATATTCATTCTTCAATAGATAGTCTGGGATTTTATTTGACTACAAAATTACACGGGCGTTGTAGGCTACAAGCTACAACACGTTTTATCACCCACACTCTCATATATTTTTATAATAATCTTTATTAGTAGAAGTAAAAAAGTCTGAGTGTACATTTTGTGTAAAAATATTAGCCTCCTGATAAAATCACATAGCAATTTCTTCGTAGTACGCAACTGGTATAATTTTTTTTGTAGGCTCAATTTTTCTGACTAAAATATTACTTTTTATGGAAGCCTCATGTTATTGGCAATCATCGAAAATTTATAATATTCCTTTAGGTTTTCAAATCCTCTGGAATAGGTTATTACGATCAAAAGCGACAGGGTAATGATTTTGGACTGGATTATAATGTAATTCTTTTACCGCCCCAGGAAATATGTTGTCATATTTTCCGAGTCATTTCACTTTTATTGGTTAGATAAAATTAGAGGTGATCTTAAGTTTTAGAGGTCATGAACATGTACATACATATAATATACCATGTACAATACATGTACCTTACAATTTTAATGTCAATGCAATTAAATGAAAAATAGGTGAAGAGTGTTAATTCCAATTGACGCAGTAGATTGATTCATTGTTCTAAAATTTACGTGCAGGAAATTCTTCATTTAGAACTTTTACCATGCTCGACCTAAATATTAAATCTTTGACGAATTTCTTGTATTTTAAATTGTTAGAAACCAAGCTTGTTTTGTTACGTGTCAATTTATCTAAGTGCTTGCCTTTTTTCTTTCAATACACATAATTACGTCGGTGATAAAGCGCAGTCAACCATGAAGTTCTTAGTCGATATTATGGATTAGATTAATTTCACGGCTTACGAGGCGCTAAGTGTAAATCAGCTGAGAAACGAGAAGTCGCGGGATCGATCCCGCCCGAAGAAGCAAGCAAGTTTTCCTTCCTATTTAACAAACCGGTAGTATACCTAGGATCTAAATTTTTGGGGAGATAATAATTTACAATCAGGTCATCTGTTCATTTTTTGTATCGCATTACCTGAATATTGCTCGTGGCGATATGGGACCTATAAGTCTTCGTGGTTTCAAAATCCCACGAGATGAGTACCTAAGTGTCACATTGATAAAGGGATTTTGTATTTACTGCTTACTCTTTTCTTTTTAAAGTGTAAAGGCCTCGTTCATCATCTTCAAGTAAACCGTTGATTAGTTACTGTTTGACTAAAGTTAATTGCCAAGTAAAAGTGCACAGTATCTGCCGTCGATTTCACAAGTGAAAATAAAGTAACAACGTGCTGGATAAGTGAATGACATAAGAAATTGAACGAGTCATTCGTTCAATATTCCGTCGAATGCAAAGATAATAGAATATTATTATTTAATAATTGGTCAAATGTTCTCCGCCCTCCCCCCGCTGAAGATTCAACCAGTATTTTTTTTTAAATAAAAGAGAGTGTTGAGATTTTAACCTTATTTTTAACCATCAAGTAAATACGCTAATTGGCAGACGATGTAGACAGTAAAGTACTGATTAGTGTAATCATAGGATCAGTGTTACTGGAGCATCGTGAAATCGATACGTGACATTACGGGTGACTTTAACTGATGACTAGCCTAATCAACGGTTTACTTGAAGATGGTTAACGAGGCCCTAAATATATTGATTAGCCAGTGTTAGAATTGTAAAATTAATCATTCATGTTGTTTAGTTCTAGCCTATTAGGATCCATTAGCGTGTATTCATTGAATCAATTTGTTGTCATGGCGACCACTACACACCTATGCATTATACTGGCTGAGCCTTTACAATGTTTTTATAAAAAAATCTTTTGTATGCAGTTTGAGCTCTAATAATATGACAGCATTCCACAGAAAACTAGACGACCTACTGTTAAATACAATATTCACTAGATATTCTTTAGAAAAATATTTCTTTTATCCATTGTCCGCGCTTTCCACGCTCATTCACGTTAAAAGCATTTGAAATCCACAGGCAAGAGTTGAAGATAATTACTGCGAAATTGTATCTTAACTTCAGCTGCAAAACATTTTAGTATTGTTAACGGTGATATTTTTGAGTGAATGAAGTTAAAAGGAAGCTATCTTTTTCTTTTTCTTTTTTTAAACACCAAACAGTCACATACATAGTACACAATCTTGTATCGTGAGTATCAGAAGTTACGAGAGACTTTTAAGTCTCACAAACACCCAGACCCGGAACTAATGTTTTCTTTCTTTCTTTTTGGATCTCAGGGTGAAGTCAGGACTATTATGTGATAGTTGGGTTTATATATTTATTTAGTCTTCGGTCTTTCAGCCATACGGCGTAAAAGCAGCTACGTAGGCCTTTAAAATGGTCGTTACAATTGTCAATCCACACTCCAGACTAGGATGCTTCTAAAATTAAAAACTCGTTGTCTTTATTCAATTTTGTGAAAACGCTTTTCAAATATATAGAATGTTTAATAACAATTTAATTACTTTTATCTCTCGTAAAGTATCCACTGAAACTTCTAATCTGATAATTCCGCCTAAACCACTTACATCTTGTAATTAAATGCCAAGCCGCAAAGTAAATGCTACTTTAATATTTGTTACGGAATACCTTTCGAGTAATGAATTTTTGCAACTAAGTATGATTAATTATGTTTATATTGTATAATTTAATTGGATATGTACCGGTGTTTTTACTGTAGCTTGAATGGGCCTGCTCGATAGGGTCATTCCATTGTTTCATAGTAAATTATACATCTGCATAATAGCACAGATAATAGCTAACACTTTTCATTAGTGTAATCAACGAAAGTTTGTCTGACAATTCGTTGTCGGATAATTTCAATACCTATTTAAATTAATTTATTACTTGTAAAATTATTCCGATGGGAAACCATATTACGCGTAGGTATAGATTTTCAAAAGCATTAATGTTAAATTAGGAATTATAAAAAAATTGAGCCTCGGTGCCGCAGTTGTACTGCGGTACGATTACAACGCTGAGGTCTCGGGTTCGAATCCCGGATCGGGGAATTTGATATTGGATTTTCTAGTCATTATGTGCCCGTAGTGAGGAATATGTGCCCGATATGGCGATAAGCTCGCCCCCTATCACATCGTGGGACGGAACACACAAGGCGAAACATGGGTGTCCTGGTAGCACCTCTGCCTTGCCCTTCTGGGAAAAACTTACAAAGACGGTTACTTTTCAATCCAAAAGTTCTGAATGAAGAGGAAGCACAATATTATGCTTATATTTGATGACTTAGCGATGTAGGTCTTGTATCGTCGAATTCGGAACAAGGAAATACAAGTCAGTGGAAATACATAACTAAATTTGAACGCGGAACGTGATGTTCTGGCGAAATTAATGTTTATGTAAGAAAGTTATATGGGGTTTAGTTTGACGTATTTTTCCTCGAAGAAATACCTAATATGTTTTCGCATGAAAGCATATGGTTGATCTTTTTTATTGCTGCTGACAGTTCCTAGTGATTCAGTATTTTTTGCCTAGTAAGAACGAAGCTATGGAAAAAGTTAAACAAAGAGTAACAAAGTAGGAAAGGGTATAGGTATAGTAGGGCGAAATGATGTCGATTGCAAAAAATATTTGCCTTGTCCACACTACAGAGAACTTTATTCGGATGGCTCTGCACTTATTTTCGGCTATGCATCAGTCTTATTTAATTATAAATAAATAAATATTTATTTGATCTCGCATAGCCCTCTCCATAGAAGTTCCATAGCGTTGAATAACCATCAGCCCTCTTTTGAAGTCCATAGTGTATTAGCAGGAGTTAGTTAGTACATACATTCATACATAAACTCACGCCTTTATCCCCGAAGGGGTAGGTAGAGACTTAAAGGGGAGCTTAATAGCTTTTCCTATCTTAACAAAAAAAAAAAGTAGGGGCGCCACCAGGACACCCACATTTCGCCTTTTATTTTCCGTCCCACGATGTGATTGGGGGCGATTTAGTTAGTAGTATTATTATATTAGATACCGACTTCCGCAATGGTCTTAGTTAACTAAACTTAAAAAAAAACTTTTAGCCTACTTATCCTAATGTCATAGAAATATCCTCTTCCACGTGGCGTTATCCCAGCTAGAGCCAGGGTACAGAATTCTACTTAGTCTCCGCCAGCTCGTTCGATCTTCGCGTCCAAACTAACTAGCCAGCTTACCTTAATGTCCAAAAAAATCGACAAACAAAAAATATATCCTGATTGTGCTGTTTACTAAAACAACACACTAAACTTTCAGCTTTTCAGGTGTATTCATTAATAATATTAATTTCCTTATCTTAATAAGATTATTAATATTGTATAATATGAAATTTTGTATTGGAAGAGATCTTTATTAGTTAATATATCAATAAACAGTTTTACGGATCTATTTATTTATTTATTTAAAAACTTATTGTACACCAGTGAACAAAAAAAGAAATTAACAAAAATGAACAAAAAGTATACAATGGCGGCCTTATCGCTCGAGGCGATCTCTTCCAGGCAACCTACCATAGGACAGAACGACAAATTGGGGGAATCATGAGGTATACGAAAAAAAAAAGTAATAAATAAATACAGGAAATAATAACAGTAATAAAAAAAAATACTATTCTACTAAAAAAAAAAATAACTTGAATAACACAATACAAATATTTAAATACATATGATAAACCCTATATAATATATGCATCAACACATTACATCAAAGCAAGAAAATATAATAATAAGAATACGCTACGCTATGTCTTCAGGTATATAAGGAGAAATAATGCTCCTTTAGCAATCTTTTAAATATAGGCAGGGACTTTGCCCGCCGCACTGAGACAGGTAATGCATTCCAAAGTCTAGCAGCTTGAGTGGTGAAAGATTTATCAAAGAAAGTAGTAGTAAATCTGTATGTTTGTTACGTAAACAGACAATATCTCAGGTTAACCCATAGCTATACATTTATTCTGTATGGTGCTCTCCAGCTGGTTTCTCCAGCTGTAAAAGTCTTTCTATCTGAAGTTTTTACCTCTCTTGTTCAT
The DNA here is from genome assembly GCA_905220455.2 of Deilephila porcellus. Taxonomy (NCBI): domain Eukaryota; kingdom Metazoa; phylum Arthropoda; class Insecta; order Lepidoptera; family Sphingidae; genus Deilephila; species Deilephila porcellus. The sequence continues at coordinate 13,930,882 of LR999977.1, read as the reverse complement.
AGTTTTTTCTCCGGAATTACCTAGCTATGGAAGAAAGTGGACCATATTTTCCTAAATATTTATCAAAATAACAAGTGTGAAGCCTCAGGAAGAAGCAACTAAAATGTATTGAGGAATAGTGTGATTAATAAAATTAAGTAGCCGTTTATTTATTAAAAAAATACAATCGTCGCATACAATCTAAGAGCTTTTGAATTGTTCTTCCAACAAATAATTTGACGCTCACGTTCAAATTATGTTTTTAACAAAAAAGTTTTTAAACGGTTTCACTAAGAATTGTATTGTTATTTCATTAGGTGCTAAGTGCCAAATGTTATAAAACTTTTTCTTCACTTTTCAATGTTTTGAATTATAAATCACAATGGTTCAATTCATGTTAATTAGCAACTTTGCCTCTTTCGTTTATTAGAGGTAAATTGCTCAATAGGATTGCATTAGGATATTCTTATCCGGTTGTATAGCGATCACCGTACACAATGGTAAGAAATGGTGATAGTGTCTGATTTCGGAGACAGCTTTTTCGGTCAAGCAGACCGGCATTATAATCTTAGACGTACCAGTAATGATTCTGCGTTGAGCGGCCACAAGGATGGAATCGGGGTGCTTAATATCCTCATATATTAACTTCTGTAGCAATGCTTCCGATGATCACCGGGTAGTTATTAGTCGGTATGCTGGCGTAGGATTTGTTAGGGACCAAACCTGGCCGAAATATTCGTAAGAGTTCTAGGCTGGAAAGCCAGTAAGACCAGTATACCCTTGCCGTGTCCTCCGAGGTACCAGAAGGGGAGTTTAATAAATTTTCTCTTAACACAAAAAAATGCATATTGTCTAGACGGCGCGATGCCATTCGACACAATTATACAGGCCTTCTTCACGATACAGCGCAAGGACTAGGGTTATAGCAAGGATGGAACAAAGCGGTTCGTGTGCCGGGAAAGCATGCGAAGGCAAAACTATGCGAAGTGACTTGTATTCTGGTTTCTTAGATTTACGCGAATGTTACACATTGAAATAAAACTATTTTATACGGATTTTATAGCGATTTGGTTTAATTTTTACATTTTTTAACTTCCCGACGTTTCGATTACTTTACAGCTCGGCAGGTAATACCTCAGTCCACCCCGTGACCACGAAAGCTGTAAAGTAATCGAAACGTCGGGAAGTTAAAAAATGTAAAAATTAAACCAAATCGCGATAAAATCCGTATAAAATAGATTTATTTCAATGACTTGTATTCAACAATCAATTTCCTAGGACTTTTATCTAGACAGCTATCGGTAATATCAATGGACGTGCAGCCTGCGTTTACATGTCTGCTTTCAATAGTGGTATCACTTCGAGAACTTATCATTACATTAAATCTAAATGTCCTACAACCAGCTAATCAATATAATAATTATTTATTGGTTTTTAGATATAAGTATCAACGCAGGTGCCTATATGCTACTTACAAAATGTAAATGACGGTGAGAATTTTATTATTTTGGCTGGATAAAGTGCACTATTTGAACATCGGTCACGTCCCATACATGTTGGGACCTGACAAAAAAACATATTGTACACAGCTGGAATATAGTTTATTTTGTTGTATAGTGCTTGAGGAATGATGCGCAGTTAGAAAAATATTCTTGTAAAGCCGGAGATTTTAGATTATTTCATATATTTTTAACTTTTTAGGTTAGGTTCAAACCAATAAAATATAGCCCTTTATAATGTCATTGTCAAATATACGTAATGTCTGGTGGTATTATGGTTAGCAAGTAACTAGGAAGAAAATTGCACTAAATCATAATGATCGTTTAGTTATTACTAAGCTCTATAATTTCCCTTGTCATAAAACTAATTAACCTATGAATATGGTGTACACTATACCTGCGTTACCTTAAGGTAATAAGAGAAAATGTAGTATTTTGCTAAAAATGACCTCTTTCCATTAGTTCGCCGTATGTCATTACTTCGCAGGATTTGATCCTTCCTAGCAGCATAAGCGAATTGTGTAATAATACAGATTGTGATTTTTTTTAAACATCGGGTTCGATTCCTCGCTCGAATATTGATTTTCAAAAACGCAAGTATTCAGTTTTATTTTTCATCAAAATCGGGCCCGAGACTCCCTATAAGTATTATTCGCTATTCTTCATATTTTCGAATTTGGCCTTTTAACACACCTTAAAAAAATCTCCCTATATGCTAGAATAGGAATGTACCAAGCAGTTGTCACTAAAATAAAACAAGAAAATATTTTAAATATATTTACTCCTCATTTTGTCTAATCACTACAGAATCTAAGAAATCTGCAGGGTCAGCAACATTACTTTGATATCGTGCCCATGTAACGGTTTCCTGGTGAGAAGAACCAGCTGCTTGTTACTCAACATTTTTGTCAAAGACTAATGCATTATTAGCTTCTTGTATTGCCATCTCCCAACAAACCTGACAAATGTAATCATCATCCATGATCTAAAAAAAACATACAAAATGACACACCGTCAATATTAGGCTCCAAACAATGTATACGGATTGGGTCTTCTGTTTATTATTACAGGATACTAAGCCACATTGACTAAATAGTAAATTGGATACCTTATGGATTCAGGGATAATTATAAAAAACTTACGATTAATGGAGAGATCCACTCACTGATTACAGAAATGACTCTGGTGTCAAGTTCCAGGACAACGAAGTGGCGGAGTGTATTAAGACGGATATTGCATTGAACACAATGCAAATATTTGTTGACGCACAGACTGTTGCTCCGGGTTCATGTTAGAAATATGGTGATACTTCGCACTTTAAACCAAATCACAAAGCGTCATCGTTATCCAATGGTCAATCGTACAAGGTCGTCAGAAATGCAAGGGCCTATTGGAGTCCGGAATTAAAGCAAAGTCACAAATATAAACAGAGAATTAACAGTAGTCGCAAATCGGAAATCACAAGAAAGCAGAATGGTGACAGCCCGCAGAAAAGTCACGTGTGTCATAGAAAATACCTACACTTTATTTTTAATTCAGCACTACCTTCAACGCTGCAGTTAAAACCTTATTTTAAAACAAAGTATGACTGATGGAACGCGCTCATACGCGTTCAATATTATTAAAAACACTTTAAGTTTTTCTTTTTTATCCCGGTGTTTAAAAATAAATGGAAATATGCATTTTCATTCTAATAAATTATACTATTTTCTGATGTACCATTCATAACTGTTCGCGTTCATGGTCCAATATGGCCGATGTTCTTTAAGGCAAGTACAGACCTTAACCTAACCTTAACTTATGAGTAACTTAATATTTGATACAATTATGCCGATGCGTTTGTTAGCATACTGTCGCAAGATACCGCAGAAATATATAAAAAATAATTTTTGTTTTAATGCCAGTGCATTAATACTACCCGTCGTATGATTTACAAAAGGTGGGGGATCAGTAATATAAAGCGTTGTCTCACTGGTCTCGGCTCACTTTCCGAGCGATAAACACAGTGGACGGACGTAACTCTCGCCAGGTATCAACATACGTTTGAGATAAGTATTTCAATATATTATGAATTGTATAATGTAATGTGATACGTGTCGTAATGAAATCTCTTAGTTTAAATTAAAATTATTAAAATATGTTCCTGCCTTTTATTTTTATTCCACATATTTATAAATTTATAGATATTCGAATATAGATAGCTAGATGCGAATATAAATGTAAAGTAAAACGAAATATCATAAATATTAAGATAATAATAATAGAAGAAAAATAATTGTTGGATAATACATATTTTTATAAAACAATTCTTGCATACTATATTTTGTAAATAAGAGAATTTAAACGTTCAATTGTTACTTAACGCTACAACTTGAGTTATCGAACTTATTGCTTTGGTTCCAGTTGTTTTGTACGTCAAACTCTTGCTTCATAAGTTCACAAATCTAAACCCTTCAAAGACAATATAAAAAGTGGAAGTGGAAGAAGTTTCACCGCGTTTCCATCATGGGGTCTCGCACAATAATCTTGACCGTGCCCACATCCGCATATTTACGCCATTTTTGTTGCGCAAGCACTACTATGTAACATAATTGTGATAACATGTAACTTCGGCGTTGTACTCTCGAGCCAATTGTGACGGCATTAGATAGATCGCTGGGTGTTATTATAAATACAACAATGTGGCGTAGTTGTACTACGGTACGACTACAAAGCTGAGGTCTCGGGTCCGAATCCCGGGTGGGGCAAAGTGATATTGGGTTTTTCTATTAATTATCAGCCCGGAGTCAGAAATTTGTGCCCGATATGGCGATAGGCTCGCCCCCTATCATATCATGGGACGGAACATACAAGGCGAAATGTGGGTGTCCTGGGGGCGCCTCTGCCTACCCCTTCTGGGATAAAGGCTCGAGTTTATGTATGTATGTATTACGTATATAGCGGTTTATAAAAGAATAAAACAAGCTTCCATACATTATTGTCATTCGAACAACTATCAGAACAATATGCCTGTGAGACCCGAGGTACTCAAAAGGCACAGAGTGATAGGATTAAACGGAGCTCAGGCGCAAATATATTACAATTATTTATTTGCCCAAGTCAGTGGGATGTTTGGTAGGAGGATAAGGGTTTATGATGCATCTTTGCCTGATCTATGCAGCCCCTTATTTATCATACATACACCCTGATAAGAAATGAGGAAATCTAGATCTGTGAAACCGTATTGAACTCATAGAAGGTAGCAACTGTACGGCACTATAGGTCTAGTGGCGAAAGTAACATAAACTATTCATGACCTTTTCGATCCACAGGGTACAACATGTATGAAGGAAATATTAATTGATGAAGAGAACCGATTTTAAATCAAATATACTTCGCCGAATACAGATTGGTTTGTTGCGATCTTTAGTTATTTCATAGTCTTTATACTGTATCAGCCCATATATGTCCCACTGCAGGGCACGGGCCTCCTCTACAATCGAGAGGACGATTGGGAGATGTTAGGCCATATAGTCCACCACACTGTCCTAGGGCATGTTGGCGGACTTTACACACCACAGAATTTTCTACAAATTGCTATGATACGCAGGTTGCCTCACAAAGTTTTCCTTCACCATTGTGGTGTGTGGTGATTGACAATCAAAACACACATGACTCTGAAAAGTCAGAGGTGTGTCCTGGGATTTGAACCCGCGACCACCACGCACGTAGTCTCCATAAGATCTAATCTCTATAACATTTTATTCTGCGTATTTCGATTAGTATCGATTATTCAAAGTATTATCTTTCAATAATTTATACCACTTATAGAGTAGATTTCAATAAGAAGGATGAGAAATTAGTCCTGTAATGCTCTGCTTTAGAACAATTAACTGTTTGCGCAGATAGTTGCTTAGAAATTTTAATTCGTGTAATTTGACTACGGAGCCATCGAATACTACAACATTGAAGTAGTTTACTCTGATCTTCATAATTAATGTATAAGGAACTGTCTGCATCCAACCTTGCAGCCTTTACTTTTAAAATTAATTAGATTTCTTCATATACCCGTGTGATTGGAAAGCCAGACGTAAATTTCTCTAGGCTGAAACTCACGAGCTCTGTCTTACCAATTCGTTCCCAACTGTGCTATCAGTCACTCCATACTACATATCAACGTACGATTTTGTACAAGCATGCAATTACTGCACAATTATCCGAAACCGGTTCGTGTTGCAACCTGTCGAAAGCCCTTTCGATCGCCTTTCACCTTTGTTTAGTCAACGACTGTCAACGATGTTCAATGCACTTGAGTTAATCCTCGAGATGGTTTTGATCCAAATAAAATGGCTGGGTCAATTTGAACTGAGGTTGTTAATTTAAATGGAGGTAAAAAATTGGAAATTGTAAAAGGAGAAATTTTGTTTATATCGTTGACTGCTTTCGATTTAATGGCGATGAAGATTGTAAACAGAAGCTCGTGTTGTACCTACACACAATATTCGATTGTTCGATCAAGCTCTATCGACTTCACGCTAACAGCTGTCAGATGCACTGTAAGGCCGAAGTTGAAAGGGTCAATACACTTAGCTTTTGACTGGGGTCCGATATAGTATGTCATGAACAGACTTCTAGCAATATTTCATTTTAGTTCCGTTCTTTTAGCTAAAGTACTGAAAAATACTATGGTTTCACAGTCTATGACTTTATTTTTATTGATCTATTTTAATAAAATCATATTTATCTTAAGAGAAGCGTCAGTTATGGAAGTAATAGAAATATGACTAGATTATGGCTTGTGGCGGTTTCTGCTAGCTCTACTTGTATTTTGTTACATTTTGCTTGCGACTTCGTCTGCATGCTTGAGATAAGTCGAGAAAAAGGTTTATTCTAGATATCAAATCGGTATTTCCGCCATTGCAATAGATTTATGTCGTTAGGTTGCGTTTCAACGCCGAACTGCCTTTTTTACCGAGCGACTGTCTAGGAGTTGTACTTCTTTCCCAGGAAAAAGTACTTGTTTTCTGGATTAAATGTATCCCATATCCTCGATTGTGAACTATGCGGTTCAACCGTTAAAGCGTAACATATAAATTTAGTTTCGGATTAATAATATAAATAATGAGTTTTTTTAAGTGGCTATAGTTGTATTTAATAATAATAATAAATACGCCCAAAAGTCACATACACAGTCTTGACCCCAAACTAAGATCGAGTCTTGTGTCGTGGGTATCAGAAGCTACGAGAGACTTCGGTTTCACAAACACCTGGACCCGAAACAAATACCTATGGATGACGCAAATATTTGTTTCGGTAAGGGGATCGAACCCACGGTCTTTCGTTCCTCAGCCGGCGTCTAACCAACTGCGCCACGAAGGCTGTCCGTATGTATTGACAGCATAATTAAAGAGTTTATTCAGCTTGGGTGGTCCCACTGTATCAGCGAACGCCGATATGAATCGGCAATTATGACGTCACATTTGACCCAGTCAATGAAATTAATGCCACAGGACCTATCCAACTTCATAATATACTTTTACCTCGTATTAAAAAGATCTAATACCTACCATATTTTACTCATCATCATCAGACCGTTGCAGTCCACTGCTGGACATAGGCCTCTCCCAAGGTACGCCACAAAGCCTGGTCGGCTGCTTTACGCATCCAACTTATATTTTTAGTAGTAGAATTAAATCGAAATGCGAGTATGATTCTCAGGGTTCAAGGATATCAACTTGTTTTGCCTTCGTGCCATTTTTTTGTTATAATTTAATTATTATTTCAATACCCATGTCCACAATATTTTTATTCACCTCATATTTTACGCAGTTTATTGACTTGTTTGTGATCCCCTGTTTGATATTAATGGCTTGTTATCTTGTAAAAAATACTAAATTATTCTTATTAATAATTAATATTTGAATGGCAGCCCCCTTGTCACAGTTAGACGCCGGCTGTGAAACGAGAGATCGCGGGTTCGATCCCCGCCCCGAGATATGATGTGTCCACAGACATTTGTATCGGGTCTGGGCGTTTGTGAGACCGAAAGTCTGTCATGACACAAGAAGACATGACTTTTTGAAGGACTTTGTAGTCAGAGTAACTACTGCACATAATGAGACTTAACATCGTATGTCTCAGGATGGCGAGCGCAGGGCAATGCCAAGCATTGCTTTGTAATTTATGTTGTTGTTTGATTTTGCTACTCTCCATGAGCCGTCATATCGTTTACCATCATGCGAATGTCATACTTGTATCGCCATCCATTGCTATATTGAAAAAAAAATAAGACTTGTATCTTGGATACATATTTATTTATTTTTATTGTAACAATGTGTATTGTATTCACTTCGAGAAGGGTATGGTTTGCTCATTTGCATGTCCTATAATAAAGAAAGATTCTACTATTTAGATTTACTTTCAAAAGCGTATTTCTTAGCGGTTTGCAATTTAATATTTTTTTGGTTAGGTCGAATTTTAATTAATGAAGCAGTCTTAAATAATGCCTTTGCTTCTAGGTTTTAAATTATATTATGATTTGCGTTTTAATGAGGCGGTTAAGGGATTTAACGATGTTGTTTTTTGGTCCGTATATATTTATTACAATAACATATAATACACTGCAGGCGACAAGGATATTATTATTAAGGGAATTCTATACAAGTTGGTGTTATTAGAATATGTTTGTTATTATTTGATCCGTTCTGAGTTATTATTGAATGTATGACTGCCCTTGCATTCTCCTATTTATATGTATATCCAGCCCATGGTTGCCTGTAAGAAATTACCTAGTGTGATAAGGCCACCTTTTGTACTATTTTATATTTATTTTTATTGTGTAATTTTGTATTTGTATATCGCCCTGTAGTGCAAAAAAGAATTAAATTAATAAATATTAATAAGCTGTCGCTTCTAAAAAATTGAAAAGTTAATAAACTTGCAAATTAGATGCTAGGATATTTGTATACACTCGGATAGCGGTTACCGTACACAGTGGTTAAGAACCTTTTATATTATTTTTCGTTCTTCTTTCATACTGACCCACGAGTGTTACGTTTCGGTTTCATTCAACGTAAAGCCGAACGCAAACATGAGGAAACCATCTCACGTCGATGGATGTCTATCATTGTATTTCACTTTCACGTGCTAGTTTAATGAAAATGGGACCATTGTCATTTAAAAATAAGATTATATTTCCCCCTTTAAACAGACAACACAGATTCTAAACAAATTAATTTTTGAAATATTTAAATACTAACATGTCCAGGTATACTTGTAAATTTTAGTCATAACGCATTTTAGGTGCAAATAAAAACTAAACAGCCGTCATTTCGAAGACAATATTAATGAATGAACACTTGTTTTGTTTAAATATTTGGAACTAATAAAAACAGATTTTAATGAACCGAATACTTATGTTTTTTATTTATTTTAGTTTTTTTATTTCAATATATTTATCTTGAAATAAAAAAACTAAACTGCTTTTAATCTGGGCGATGAACCAAATGCCCGTGGTTCGTGTTACTTCAGCAATCCCTTTTGAGTGACCTTTTCTATTTGATCGAAAACCCTATCGCTATTGGGTTTGTGACCTCTATAAAGGTGGTCAAATGATCGATAGTACTGTTGAAAATGAAATGAGAATGTGACGAAAATTTTCTCGGGGTTTACGTAATGCAGACAATTTTATGTCTTAATATAATTATGCATTTAAAGTAAATTATTATTGGCTTTGATAGTAGAAACATAGCCTGAGGAATCCTGGATAGTGGACATCTTAGAAATTTGTTTAGGAAATTCCAAAGTGTGTGAAATACACCAACCCAAATTAGACGGGCAGAACAATTTATGAAATAAGAATAAACTTAAGCCTTTCCTTCGGGGAATACCGGAATAAATGTTTTTCCATGAAGATGTTTATAATAATCAACTTAATAAGTGTGTGGTAGCTTGATGGTAATGAGCCAAACGCAAACTGTCAAGACAGTGGTCGAGGGTCAGGTTGCGAATCTCAGGTTCACATCATCACATCTTACTTTTTGGGTGCAAGTGCATATTTTTAGTCAATCACCACCGCATTTATACGGCGAAAGGAAACGTCGTAAGGAAAGCTGCGTGCCATAGTGATCTTTACAACAATTTCTATATGTAATGTCTAACGCCCAGTGAGCCAGCGTGGTTGACAATAGCCTAAGCCCTTTCAATCGGACTTTCGGTTCTTAATTGCGGAATTGTTCACCATCATCATTATTATTATCATCTTCAGCCCGTTGTAGTCCAATGCTGGACATAGCTCAACCGGGGGTGATTATGAGCTCAAACAGTTAGTGATGTCCGTTAACTAGCAATAGGCCAGTGTAGTGGACCAAAGCGTATGCTCTCGCAATCTTATCGAAGACATGTGCCATGCAGCGTATGTAGGCTCATTATTATCTAATAAGAAGCACAACAAACATATCGTATACTTACAACCGGTTCTCTAATTGCCACAGTATGTAGTAACTATTTCACTGATGTTATGTTTCTAATGTAATTAGATAATTTTAGCCACATATCCGGTTACTATAATACGTAATCGTGCATATGTAATTATATTACTCGTACTTACTTTCAGGTCAAGTGTACGTATTACGCATTGTATCTAGTGTCATCGACATTATTTTCCAACCTGAAGTACGTAGAAACGGAGAGGGACAGTAACATAGTGAGGAAACCTTAATACCATAGAGATTCTAGCAATATTATCTCCCTCTCCACAGGAAGTCCACCGCTGAATATGTTCACCAGCCTGCTGAATATGTTCATCAGCTTGCTGAATATGTTCATCAGCCTGCTGATTATGTTCATCAGCCTGCTGAATATATTCACCAGCCTGCTGAATATGTTCACCAGCCTGCTGAATATGTTAAGCCTATGGGCTTCCCGCAATGATCTCCACTTCGACCTGTTGGAAGCGGCCTGCATCTAGCGACTTCCTGCGAACTTAACCAGGTCGTCTGTCCACCTTGTAGGTGGGCGTCCGAGACTTCGCTTGCCTGGACGTGGCGTCCACACCAGAACTAGGCCAGAATCGTGGACTGGCTTAAGCCTTTTTAATCAGTCTCTTGGCTGTAGAGGAATCCTGTGCTTTGCAGTGGAACGTGTTTGGGCATCAGCCCAGATAGACCGAAGTCTTATTGTGTCTTTGTATATCACAGATAGATATAAGACTTCAGTCTTGATGGATCGACGATCTGTACGGAGTGTCTGATAAACACAACACACAAAATAATGATGATAGCTATGCAGGTGCATCATAAAATCAGAAACGGGATGAAAACAAGTTTTTATTGACGTAGTTTTTATGAATCTAAAAATAACCGACCCAGTTATTTGATAAACAAGACTCAAAACCCCGCATTGACATTTCGTAATTTTCCATTTGTTGTATTTGGAATGGGTAGGTTGTTGAAGTAATGGCTTTAAAGGTAAAGCCCCGTAGGTAGTCGCTTGCTCCAGGCCCTTTTCAACATCTTCTGTTTTTTTAGAGAAGTATCATGATCAACATTAGGGATTATGTTACTGACGATTTCCATGACATTTTTATGCTATATGTCAGAGAAATGACCCAATGCTCATCTGATGGAATGTAGTTACCGCCGTCCGTGATCATCTGCAACATTTGCATCGTAGATGCGTCGCCAATCCCTCAAGATGGGAGGAGATAGGAAAGGAAAAAAGACAGGGCAAAAAATGGTTATAAGGCCTCCGGCAATTTCACATACGGAACACGACAACAAGATTGTTATTTGTTTAAGATGCAATTATAATATACAAATATAAAGGTTTCTTAGCGTGCGTGTACGTTAAGGAATGTACAAGTACCTACTTCCCAGATTTTAACTTTCTACAGACAATGTCTTAGGTTATTCGTCGATGAATCACTAACAAAATTTTACATCACATACATACATAAACTCACGCCTTTATCCCAGAAGGGGTAGGCAGAGGCGCCACCAGGACACCCACATTTCGCCTTGTATGTTCCGTCCCATGATGTGATAGGGGGCGAGCCTATCGCCATATCGGGCACAAATTCCTGACTCCTGGCTGATAATGAATAGAAAAACCTAATATCACTTTGCCCGACCCGGGATTCGAACCCGAGACCTCAGCTTTGTAGTCGTACCGTAGTACAACTACGCCACCGAGACAACCTAACAATATTTTACTATTACAATATCTAACAATATATTTAATTAAATTAAAAATATCAATATTTTTAACTCTTTATTTATTTATGCTCTCCAAGCAAACATACCAAAACAAAATTACAAATGATTATAAACCATAAAGACATAAAATCACCTTTTTTTGCTTCACATAAGGATCCTGTTCGGTGGGTTTATTTTAAAAAGATAAACACCAAGATACATTCATAAATACCTACATAACCTCACGCTCTTTTCAAGGGGTAGGCAGGGAGGCTACAAGAGCACCTACGTTTCGCCTTGTTTGAACAAACAATAAGATCTTCGATGATAATTTCTTTTACATGACATACCATTAAACCCCAGGCTAAAATGTAATGTAACTTCTAACAACGTCGTGACAAAGTTTAATAAATATTTTCTAGTTTTTATACACTCAGGGATATCCTCAGGATTAGCCTTATGATCTTGTCTAGACAGACAGATTTCAAGGATTATGCTCGGCTGATGTCTGTATAATTTTTTCAACTTTGTTAAAACCATTACCGTTATTTTAATACATACATATTACATATTAATAATTATGTTCACGTCTGTTTCGTTAAAAGTGTATACAGAGATATCTCTGGTGTGACCCAAAGCAGTTTTAACTACTTGTGCTCTACGTTCTTTAAGCACTTATTTCTTTTTTCTTGACTACATTACGGAGGTTGGCAAACTTAAATTGAAAATATCTGCCGAATTTAGAACCTCCGCCATTTTTTAATGTCGGTTAAAAGTCATTCAAAGAGCAGCCATAACAATGTGCATGGTTACAAAAACAGTATTGTTGAACGAATGTGTCAACTTTCTCCGGACCAAATCTTCAAACAATAAAGAGAACAGAATGAACGACTTTTAAATGCTTATGGTTTTCTAAAGGTGAGTAGTAATAATTCTACATAATAAGGCCCTGTTTTTGTTATATATCTTGTGTCAGTTTATTTCATTTTATAGCGCATACTAAGTGAAATTTAGAAGCTCGCGAGCCAGCCTCGCGATGTGGAGACGCGTTTGTCTCGCGAGCCAATTTGAACGATGCCGCGCGCGAGCCGGCTCGTTGTCGGTATATAGCGGTGCTCAAAGGGTGCTCAGTGTGAGCCGCTCAGTTGCATGGGATGCATTTGTATTGCCTCGTGCGCTCGCAACATAGAAGACAAAGACGAACTTCTAATCTTATGTGTTTCATCCTCCAACGTGGTTTTCTGCTTTTTTTTACTAGTTTATTGTTATTTTTCAAAATTTTACACACGTTGAAAAACGCTGTAAACGCCACTAAAGCGTTTGGTTCGATGGCCAAACGTATACTGACGCCTCGCAAGCTCGGCGTGGCTCGGCCTGACTGTGTGGACGCTAAACAAGCGCACCGCGAGGCTGCCTCTCGACACACTGCTCATGTGTTCAAACTCACGAGCAGCCTCGCAATGTGGATACCCGGCTTTAAATAAATAAATATATCTGTGTCAAAAATCCGGGCTGTAGTTAAATAGAAAGAAATAATTTGTATAAATTAAATTGTTTCCAAACATGCTGATTAGTGATTACATGTTTTATGTAATGCGGTAAAACACATACTATTGTTCTGTTGTAATTAATTTATATTAACTAGCGCAACAAATTAGTATAGTTAAATAAATTAGTACCATTAATTTTACATAACTTCAATCTGAGTCTGTGGCTGCTGAAATATATAAATAAAATAACGTAATATGAATAATTATTAACCAAATACTATTAAATGAAATATATGGTAGTATCAAATAGGTAGGTAGAGAGGTACTCAATTCTTTAGATTTCGCAAAAGTTTATTATTTTTTACGATAATCAGACATGTCCAAATTATGTATATGTGACCGAAATATCTACAAAAATGAAAATAAAATTATTATTATTAAGTTTTAACAATGTTGTTTTTGCAGATAAACACACAGTCACAGCGATTAGTATTGAAGAAATATTTTCTTGGTAAAATATTTATTTGATGAGATGACAAAGACACGACGGAAGGAGTCAGTTGACATGTACATTGTACAGGGTTCCGTGCTCACTCTTACATCAACTTAAAAGTATAACATTTTAAAAAGTATAACACTTTTGTTCATTTGTGAGTACTTTGACATTGTTTTTTATTTTATTGTAAAAATATAAAACATAAAGAATAATTTATCTATCAACTGCTCAAAATCAAAGTCAACTGCTGAACCATCTCCATCTACTGAGGATTTCCACAGCAACTTATTAGAAGCTGCCTGCATTCAACAACGTTCTGTAACATTTATTAGGTCGAATTTCAATTACTTCAATAGTTATAAATATATTTTTAAACAGCGAAGGACTCTACATAACCCTGAAAATTCGGAAGAAGTCATTTCATGTGTGAGATTCAGCACACACCTTCGTGTAATAACCAGTAGTTACGTAAATTGTTGTCCAAACGGAACGTGAGGTTTAATCAATGAGTTAATATTGTCCCCAAATGGACTTGTAAAATGCTTTCTTGTTAAGTCATCTTGTTGGAATTTTTCAATTGCTTTATTTGTCGAAAGTATGTACCTACCTGGGAATTTTAATTTGTTTCCATAAATATTACTTTCTTTGATGAGATAGGAAGAGAAATTTTCGGTTATCTGATGAGTTGTGTCGTAAATTTATCTCCATAATTCCGGAAATATAATTGCGTGGTTGCCTGTTGGTAACTGACCAGTAGCGGCTGCCTACATGTTCACGGTGGTCGCGGGTTCAAATCCCAGGGCACACCTCTGACTTTTCGGAGTTATGTGTGTATTGATAGACAATCACCACGCACTTTAACGGTGAAGGAAAACATCGTGAGGAAACCTGCATACCGTAGCGATTTTAGCGATTTTAAAGAATTTCTACGGTATGTAAGTCCGCCAACCCGCACTAGGCCAGCGTGGTGGACTATATGGCCTAACCACTCTCAATCGATTCTCTCGATTGTAGAGTAGGCCCGTGCCCAGCAGTAGGACGTATATGGGCTGATATAATTCCGGAAATAATGAAATGAAGAAATATACGTAGTTAAGATTGTTTAAAGTTTTTTTAATATTTTCGCATTGCATAAAATAACACCGATTAGTAAATAAGCTCGTTTACGCAAACCATACAAATAATGATCCGTGTCAAATATGGAAATTGTGAGTTTAGGCGTTATAAGTTAAGCTTAAGTTTAAGTTAAGTTTTCCACTGAGATCGCCGAGGTTATTTCCGCCACACGATGTGATAGAGAGAGAAAAATCCACGCTGGGGAAAAATTTTAGCTCCGGGTGACTCATATATACACATTTAAATATTCATACAATGTGGATTGCCGCCGTGACATCCGAGGTCGCCAGGATAAAGCACCCTTTTAAAACATATCGAGGGCAGAAAGCAATCTTGTCGTATCTCGAAAAATGCAACTTTACACCAGAGCCAAAAAACTATCTCAAAAATTCATAACTTCTAAACTAGAAGACTTAGGAATACCATTTTTTTTAGTGATAACATTTTAAAATAAAACCTTCCATTTTCAATTCTTAGAGCCACTCTATATTGATGGTAGGTTTCTCAAATGTGAGAGGCCACTTGGGAGGCACCACCACAATAGTTATTTCTACCGCCAAACAGTAGTGTAAATGCACTGTTGTGTTCCGGTTTCAAGGACCTTGTAGCCAGAGTAACTACTGGATATAATGATACTTAACATCTTGTGTCTCAGGATGGCGAGCGCAGTGGAGTGCCAAACATTGCTTTGTAGTTCATGGTGTTGTTTGGTTTTGCTACTGTCCATGAGCGGTCGTATCGCTGACCATCAGGTGAATGGCATGCTCGTTTCACCATTCATTGGAATAAAAAAAAAATTTCTGTGTTTGGCGCACAGTGTATTCACTTTAAAAACATATTTATATGTAAAATATATGCCTTTTTAAAACATACCCTTTGCAGGAAAGTTTTCCTAGTAAACCGTTCAGACGAGGTCTTGTTTTCACAAAGCATGGAGAGTCGAGGCGTCCAAATATTGATACAGGCGAGATGCGAAAAGGTCGACGGAAATGACTATGTTACGTTAAATACAATATTCCCAGCACGTGTGTTTATTTTAGCGAACTTCAGCTTCCGAGTTTCTAGATTTCACTGCAGAAATAAAAAATTAAACAACAAAGCCTGGTCAAGTTTAATGTAGGAATGTGAATAGAAAAGGTTAATGAGGATTGATAGACTCTGTCTGTTTCAACATGTGGTAAGTCTTTCAGGGAAGTCACCGTTCAGTGGTAGAATTTCCGTTCCTGAAGTTACATACATACTATACATGAACACACACCTTTCTCCCAGAAGGAGTAGGCAGAGGTGTTAACAGGACACCCACATTTCTCCTAGTATGTTCCTTTCCACGATGTGATACGGGGCGAGCCTGCCATATCGGTCACAAATTCTTGACTACGGGCTGACAATGAATAAAAAATCTAATATCACTTTGCCCGACCCGGGATCCGAACCCGAGACCTCAGCTTTGTAATCATACCGTAGTATAACTACGCCACATAATGTATATGCACATAAATATATGCCAGAAAATACACCCAATCACATAGATAAAGGCGTAGCTGACATCATTGCCTTTTTTACTTTATCCCCACGCTGCAGAGAATACGCAGAAGGCGAAATAGTAATAACACAACATGGTCATCAACCTCAAATAACCTCGATAGTCAAACCAGAAAAAAATCATAGAGACATCAATAGAACAAACCATTGAGTTGTTCCAAATGTGCGATGTAATAGTAAAAGTCAAGAAAAAAAGTTCTACAAAATAATCAGCACGTCATTCATTTCCATTGCGTCATCGTATAGTAATGTTAAATTGTAATGAGCACGTTTATAATATTATTTATGACCATATAACATACTTTTACTATGCCTAGCATACGTAACGGTTGTAATTCAAGTGTCGTACTGCGCTTTCAATTTAATTTTACTGTCGCTTTTAATATAGGTAAAACAACTGTTTCTCGTATAGAGGATGGTGTCCAAATAAATATATATTAGTCCACTGACAAATGATTCTACGAGTACTTCACATTTTTGTATCACCACGACAAAACGACTATATTAAATAATAAATACACCAAACAGTCACATACATAGTCCTGACCCCACATTAAGATCAATTAAGTTTTGTGTCGCAGGTATCAGAACTACGAGAGACTTTTCTAACCAACTGCGCCACGGAGGAGACCATAGGTTGAAACTGAAACGCGATTAACTTATGTGGGTCATTGTGATAGGTTTATACCAGTTAAATTTACAACACTGTTGTTCTCTCTTATAGAACTCTTACAGATCTCTTTCAACTATGAGTTTTTTTCACTGTTAGAGCTCATTTAAATATAAATCCACACGTAACTTAAAATTATAATCAGACGCGAATCCAAATATTAAACCCGAGATAAGAAAACGTCTAAGCCATCGGTTCCGCTCTTAATAATATCATAAATATTCAAATATTATACATAAGCAAAACAGGCGAAACCGGTTACATAAAATTTAACATAACATACAATAAACAATTTTAACGACAATGAAAAATAAATGCATGTTTAATTTAAATACGTAAAACCTTAAAACTAAATTAACAATAATAATATAAATTATTATAATTTATGAGGGTTGAGATGGTCCAGAAGGTATTTGTACTTTGAATAGTATCATTATTATCTATAATAGCCTCTTGGGTCCTACTACCTGATATAAGCATAAAAATAATGTGATGCATTTGATTTGTTTTTCACCTGCATTAAAGAAGACATGTACATATTATGCCTCGGTGGCGTAGTTGTATTACGGTACAGGCACAAAGCTGAGATCTCGGGTTCGAGTCTCAGGTCGGGCAAAGTGATATTGGACTTTTCTATTCATTATCAGCCCGGAGTCAGGAATTTGTGCCCTATATGGCGATAGGCTCGCCCCCTATCACATCGTGGGACGGAATATACATAGCGAAATATAGGTGTCCTGGTGGCGCCTCTGCCTTCCCCTTCGGAGATAGAGGCGTGAGTTTATGTATGTATGTATGTATGTATGTAGTACATAATATGCTAATACTTATATCCCCGAACGAGTAGACAGAGGTTACAGGCGCCACCCACGCCCGCCGAGCTTATTTTTTTCACAAGATGTGACAAGAGACGTGTCTTAGAATGCCGCGCACCAATTTAACCTCTGGACATTTATAAGAATTTTTAAATTGTCAAACTCACACTTACTGGACTGCGCAAACAGGAAATCCAATCCAGTACCTCACAGTTCTCAGCTCACACACATGGTTCGGCAAACCTTTTTAAGCCAATCTAACTGCTCCCCGTCTATTCTAACAAAAATCCGATCACGCTGATTTTTAAATAGAAAAACACAAAGAAGATTTTCCGTATTATAGATCTAACATCCAGTGCGAGAGTTTATGTTCGAAACATACAAGTTTCCCTTGCGATGATTTTTTCAACGTTTAATTTGAAATATTTTTTTAACTATCCATACACCCAAACTATGTTGTCAGAAATGTGTAATACTGTTCATAAAATGAATAAAGTCTTTTGCATCAGCAACCTATGCACAAAAATAAAACATTATAGTGAATAATTAGCTCACCTAAGAATAGACTGGTTAAATCTAATTTATTTAATGAATATATGTATATAAAAAAAACATTAAAAATATTTTTAATGGACTAAAAATGCATAAAATATTTGTTTTCTTACAACCATTTAAGTACAAGATGAACTTCTTTTATTTAATTACGGTCAATGAATTATCATAATGGTATTATTAATTTGTTTCTGCATCGTATAATTTGAATATCAATACTTTGTTTGTTGTTTTATTTTTACTTTTTTATACACAAAAAGGAAATACAATTGAAATAAAACGTTTCTGTTTAAGCTTTATCAAAATATATCTATTTTATCAACTGATTTTGATGCTTATGAACTATATATTATTGCAATCAAATAAGGTGACATCCTCTGTGACTTCATCATCAGTCCACTGCTGGACATAGGCCTCTCCCAAGGTACGCCACAGAGCCCGGTCTGCTGCTTTACGCATCCAGTCGCTGCCGGCCCTCTTGAGCAAGTCGTCCCGCCATCTGGCTAGAGGCCTGGCCTCTGTGACTTAGTGATTGAAAATCAGCTGTGGTACGGGAGGCCGCACGTTCGATCCTCGTACAGGGACAATGTTTTAGGCACACAAAGATTATTTTCGGGTCTGAGTGTTTAGAGCCTGAAAATTGGTCGTAGGTTCTGATTCTCACGACATAACACTGGCATTTTAATATGGGATACAAACTATGTATGTAAATATGTGGATATATTTTTTAAAACTACATATTTTACTCTCTCTGCCTGCTGACTGCCTCGGTAGCGTTGCTGTACTACGGTACGTTTACAAAGCTGAGGTCTTGGGTTCGAATCCCAGGTCGGGCAACATAATATTGGATTATTCCATTCAATATCGTGGGACGGAACACAATCCGAACGTTTTATGTATCTTCGATCGAGAAATTCTCCACATGTCGTTCATAAACTCGCTTCCACTAACTTTTTGAAGTTTTGTGCATGATATTAATTTTTGCTAAGCTCTGAATGGTGAAGAATAAATATAGACATGTCATGAAAATGGGTCAATAAAAGCATAAACAACAAATCAACCATACAATGCAACCCAAATTCACTTTTATGTTCCAAAAAATACTTAACAATTTGCTCCACCATTACTCAAACCAATGCAAAAATCTAACCCACATAAAAATCCGACACACAAACACTTCCCAAAATTCTATATACAAGTTGCACAACATGTTATATAAGAGATCCGAGCCGTTTCTCCGAAGACCCCGGTGGAGGCAATGTCGGAACAAAATTTCCGCGCATGCGCAGTCGTGCCGAGTAGTTAGTACCAGCGCCGCGCGCGCCTAAGTGAACTGAAAAGTGTGTGTTGTGACAAGTTAAATAATTCTTAGGTGAGATATATTTTTAATTAAAATTTATTTTTGAATATTTTTGGATAAATATTTTAAATTACAATATTTTTCAATTTAGTGAATTGAAAAAATAGTTTAAAATAGAACAATAATTAGAAATTGTGGTTGGTTATTTAATTTTATCAGTGTTAAATAAAATTATTAAGATTTTTTTAATGATATTAACATTAGTGTATGAAAATAAAAATGAAAATATTTTTTTTCTTAAGTTGCTGACTCTACCATGATTGTAATATGACAGTCGCCAATTAAAATTATGTTTTAAACATTGCAATTTTTTTTAAATATCTGGAACCAGACCTATTAAATTTTAGCAAAGCTGTAATTTTAAAAACATATTTAAAACTTCGGACATAAGTTACGTTGTACTAGCAAACCTATTTTATTACTGTGTACTATTATACTATTTGAATAATAATTTTAAACAACCAAATTAATTCAATAGGCTTTGCCTTCATTGCCTTTGCCACTCATTCACATGCCTTATACATGAAAAAAATTCTACCAGTAAAAGGGTCTCGCTTTCAACAATACTCATCGGCAGCCTCCATTATGTTCATTAAGATGTCGACTGTGAAACAAAAGACTGCGAGTTTAATCGCCGTATCGTGGAAAATATAATATTATGTGAAACGTCCAAATATTATGACTCGTACACACGCATCGGCAACTATAAACGATGACGGCTGGTCGGCTATCTTCGTCGATGTTTGGTGACGTCACAACAGATTGAGCAGTGCTTCTAAATTCAATTTTACAAATGAAAGAAGAATGAAGCAATGACGACTCTAGTATGTTATAGCGCGGAACGTATAATTTGACGCATCTGTAAAACGCGTCACATAGGCGCGCTCGTCTGGATAGACGCAATAATTAATAATATATTTATTGTTTTAACAAGAATATACAACGAACTGAGAAAAAACGGACAATAAATATTAACCAATGTTATCTATAGTAATTAAAATTGTGTCGAAGATTTCTGAAGCCATCGTGGCCCATCATTGGCGGTAGTGTGGATGCGCCATTAAGTTTGAATGCGGGTGTTTTGAAAATAAGTCTTTCGTAGCTTCTAATATTCCATGATCAAAATCTTGAAACGCGGATGAAGCTTGAAAAACGGATTTCAAGTTCAACAATGGTTCTCTTCCAACATACGTCACACCATCACAGCGGATTAAAGCTCATTTTCCAAAAATAAATTAATCAGATTCAAAAGCCAAATTATATTATTTTTCTGACCTTACATAATTGTGGTGTTAGAATACGTAGAAGAACAACGATTCAATAAAGCCAGCTCGATACACGTAGACAAGGACTTGACTGAGCGGATGCTTTAACATCACCCGGCTAAGTTTTCTACATAACCAATAAAAAAGTAAAAATACCGAGTTCATTGCCAAGGAGTGTCCGTGCAAAACCCGTTTAATTCTTTCAGCCAAATTAAGTAAAGATAATTTGCGAATTTCTCTTTTTTAATGCATCGATTGCGTTGCGCAACGGCCTTAAGGTTCCCGATGACGTGTACACACAACATGTCAATGTCGCAATACTGAATCTTTGTGTTCGATTAGTACTTTTGACATTAAACCTTTCACGGAAGTGCCAAGCGCCAGTTTGTCACGAAATTATTGCAAAAGTTGAGGTCCAATTACGCTCCGAATTTTGTAGAGGAAAGTCATTTACGTTGCAATAATGGCAACTTCAAAAATGGAATCTGTTGTTCGATTGCAGACTACGGTTTTTAAGAATTTTGTAATTTTCATAGAAGCGAGGCATGGAGATTTATATCACATATTGGATCATTATTTTTATAAATAGAAATTCGCAAACCCGCAACAGAGTACTGTGGAATATGCTCTAAGCCCTCTCAATTAAAATCATCATTATTTGTCCCGTATTAAATATTGGGCTGGCTATATTGTGCTATATTCTGTTAATCCATGTAAGCTTTATTGTCCCATCCATTCTTGCCACGAAGGCTACAGGCTCCACAATAAGATAGTGTCTTGTGAGTTGTGATGTAGGTGTTCCATATGACGAAGGACGTTTTCATCCCACAAAGCCAAGACCTTAATCAAATTAATTTGATTACATAAGCATTACAGAACAAGGATAATGTCCCACAATATTATTTCGTACATCGCTAAAAACATAACCCTTTGAGATTGTTATTTGCAAAAAATAATTATGTTATAATAATAGTGACTTAATAACCATATAGTGGACTATATGGCCTAACCCCTTTCAATCGTACTCTCGATTGTAGAGGAGGCCCATAGTGGGACGTATATAATAGGCTGATAGTCCAGTACAATACAATAGCGACAAATAGCTTTTTTCTCCTTATTTTAGGTGGTAATTACTTGCCTGTACTTGAAATTCCTCCATCTAGAAAATTTTTATGTATTTTCTGCCCAAAATTTTTGTAAGCTTATGTTCTCTACCAAGTTTTCAGAAAGACTAGTTTCCTGTTTATTTATTGGTACGGATTTGTGGTATTTAGATAGCTTAAATATCCTATCAATCTATTAGAAGGTTGGCAAATGAGAACGCGGATTTGGGTCTTGTTTGAGACCAATATAAATTTTAGTTTTGAGTCTGAGTTTCATGGAATAAAAAGGTCTCTCATAGTTTGTAATAGCAATGACACAATACGCGTATTATACTTTGGGTTCAGGGCTTTTCATCATAGTATAATTTTTAAAAAATATACCAGTAAAAAAGCCAAGTGCCGGCACATAATGTGTGATTGGCCTCTTCATAAAAGGGACGGATGACCTAATAAAATTTTGTACGATATAGGTTTCCAATAGGTCACTGCGGATAATCCTTTGCCTAAGGACTTCCTGTGACTATAAATGATGATATACCGGAGGACATGTGAACAATTTCTTTATATATTGCTGGCAGCCCGGCCCAGCTCCTCCCGGGTATTGGTATTCTTATACTCTACGCCACAACAAAAAGTCTTCTTGAATATTTTTTCCCCGTTCTTGCAAATTTTTCATTGATGCTTCGGTCCTCTTGGTCATGGCGTGATATTATAAAGTTTACAGCCTTACTCGATAAACGGGCTATTCAACTCTAAAATATTTTTGATTCGAACCAGTAGAATCTGAGATTACAGCGTACAAACATACTCTTCAGCTTTATAATATTTATACAGATAACTGAACTCTCATTACTAAGTCAGACAAGCCATGACCTACGGCAATGTTTTATAAATTTATTTTAAATAATTTATAGCCATTTATGCAAATTGAGATATTAACAGTGATCTTCTAATAGCAACTCACTGGTGATTCTATTAATATTGAATATATTTAAATAATTTAAATATATTTGAATTAAAATGTGTTTTGGTTCATTGACACTGCGTTGCGAGATCAAGGTTACTGGGGCATTCTTGAACTATCTATGGTTGTGGAATTTTAATTAGATGTTTGTGCCCCAATGAATCACGACGACGTTTATATCGTACCATACCTGACCACATAAATATGCGTGGTGGTATGTTGGTAACGAACCAGACGCGACAGCTAATATGTTCACGGTGGTCGCGGGATCGATTATCAGGACAAACCTCTGGCTTTTCGGAATCGTATGTGTATTGATAGTTAATCACCATGCACTATAACGGCGAAGGAAAACATCGTGAGGAAACCTAAATACCATAGCGATTTGTAAAAAAATCTATGGCATGCAAAGTCCATCAACTCGCACTAGGCTAGCGTGGTGGACTACATGAGCTAACCCCTCCCGATCGTACTTTCGATGGTAGAGGAGGCCCGTACGCTGCAGTGAGACGTATAATATGGGCCGATACGATACAAGATTAATTTTCTCATCCTTAATATTTGTGCAATAGCAATTTTGCAATAGGTTTATTATGATTTTATCTTTCTGTAATCTTGGGTTCTTAAGCGACGAGCAAATAATTTGAAGCCTGGCATAACTAGACAGAGAGATAAATAAATAAATACACCCAACCATCACATACATAGTCCTGACCCCACATTAAGATCAATTAAGTCTTGTGTCGCAGGTATCAGAACTACGAGAGACTTTTCGGTCTCACAACCACCCAGACCCGAGATATATATTTGTAAAGAGAGATGATAAATAATTTAATCTTACCAGCCGATATTTCGTCTAGACGTCTGAATTTACCATCAAGTGCACTGCCGTCGTTTTGCCTTGCAAAAAAATGTCGAAGTCGATTTCAGAAAGTAAAATTAATTAATTATGATTCATCGTAAACGTAAGGAAGTGCCTGAGGTGGCGAGTGAAATTTTTTGCGTCATATTTTTTATGTTAAATGATTATAAATCTGATATTGGTTGATTTATTACATAACCGGATTTTAATTTGTGAAATTTATGTATATATTTTCCTGTACAATATGAAGATATGCTTAAAAATCCGTAATAAGTAATTTTATTTTAATATATTTTATCTATAGCAACATGCTAATTATTAAATTGTTATTTTAATTGTAATATTTTTAATTGAAGTGTTTGTGCTAATTATTAATGTCCTTTATCATCTACTGTTACTGTAAAATAGCTTTATATAAGGGGAAACTTTATTGATTTATGTATTTAAAGTTATGTTACCTAGTTTATAAGAGTAAAGATATAGTATGTTTCCCAAATAAAATTAAATAAAAAAAAATGCTTTCAATCCATCTTACATAGTTACACAAATAACGCCTGGCTCATTGACACACAGGTGATATATCCAAACTGCGACCGAAAACGATGCCACGTGGGTAGTATTAGTGACGTATAAAAAAACTAGGTATTTACCACCCGAACACGATGATATTTAAAAAATTGTTAAAAAATAGTCTCTTTTTTGCATTCTTAGTTTCAAACTTTTAGTTGCATTGTGTCTGTAACTACTACCATCTGGCCTCGTTTTCGGTAGCAATTTGTATACACCCTGTATAAAATATCATCTTTCCTGGTGATAGAGTATTTGTTACCGATCGGATATCAACTTCTGTAAACGACGACGAAAAACTAATAGTGTTCCACGCAAATGAATAAACAAATAAAATTATTCGTTCACACCACTCTTGATCGATTCTCTCGATTGTAGAGTAGGCCCGTGCCCAGCAGTGGGACGTATATGGGCTGATATAACATACAGCCGGCGTCTAACCAACTGCGCCACGGAGGCTGTCAAAATATAACAAGTTTTTGGTTTTGCAGAGATAAATATTTCTCCACCGTGGATATTCTTTAAAAACTACACTGCATTTACCATCCTTTAAATTGTTATCATATTATTTATGTCAGTATGAAAGATCTAGCATCGCATACGAATGCAGCATAGGCAAATCTACGTCTGACCTTTGCGAGCTTTGGTGAAAGTATTTAGCGGCACTAAAAAGCTTTCATTAGCTGCGTCAATCATATATTTGTATCTGTCATCGTTAACGGTTACATTGTTATACACAAAAGCTTTTAAAGCTTTCATGCGTTATTCTGGAAGTCACGTTTGGTTTTGTGTTAGTAAAAATGGAGTGTCAAGTATGATAAAATGCAGTTGGACGAAAATAAGAGTAGATGTCATATTTCAAACCGTAATAAATGTAGTGTTGTTATTTAAAAGCATAGCTTAGTTTGAAAGTCTTCAATATAAGCCTAGGAGTAATATCTGTGGGTTTTCGAAGTTAGGTGTCAATTATCTCTTACTTTAATTGTGAAGGAAACATCATAAAAAGCTGCGAGTGTTCCATAACAATTTCAAAGATATGTGAAGTCTCCCAGTCCAACTGGTCCCAAGGTGGCCCTTTGGTCTAAGGCCTAGGTTCTTTTATTATCGAAGGCCTATGGAATTTATAAGTACTGATACTGTAATTTAAAGGAAAATAATTTAATAGAATGCATTCCCATAACATCAACCTGTGTCTGGTTTCATCCTAGGGCGATAAATTTGGTAGTAAAAAATATATTTTGCGTTGTGAACATTTGGCCATCGACTATGATTATTCACATAGATATACATCATTTAGTCATTTGACCATGCATTCATGTGGCCTTAAGCGATGGTTAAAACTACATAGCTAAGACCTATGTAGTAATTCGGAAAATCCTAACTTTTTCTGGCAATTCTTTTGGCTAAATTAATTTTTAAAGATTAAAGTTAATTCAAATTGCAATAGAAGAAAAATTATATATTACTAGGAGAACATTAAATGGATTGATAATAAAATAATAGTGTTGACCTGTATAATAAAATTACTGCTCTATGTGGACCATCAATGGAGAGACGTTAAACCCCAGTTAACCTGATTTGTCTAGCGCGCGTTGGTAGGCTCGACATATTTGAATTTTGTCGTAGACATACGATTTTAATTAATACACGATTCGGAACGAATTTTAGCTGAAAGGACCAACACCTTCAGCAACACTTTACCTTTTTCCTTTTTTTTGTGTACATTAGACATATAATTCCGTCTTCAAAGCCCGTGATAGTTCCAATTACACTACCAAAGACTTCATGCTCTAATATGAATTATTATCAACACAATCACTACTTTCTTGAAGTAATTGCAGTCTGGCCCTAACACTAGACTCTCTCTATTCAGGTATTTATTACATGTTAATACTCGTATCTAACAATAGCATACCGACATCGTGTGATTAATGCATCGACGCGCTTCTCCTGTATTCAGACGAAGCAACGTTGACGACTATCGGCCTTATCCATAGACAGTTTTAAAACCTATTTTAGTTATTGTATGTTTTGTCCCATCCGAACTACTTTTCAATTCACTTTGAGCGAAGAAGACAAACCAATCGATAACTAAAATAGGTTTTAAAACTGTCTATGAATAATTGATAAAAGCTAAGGTGTTCTTAGCAAGAGATAATGTATGCATATTTAAGAGAATTACGTTTATTCAATTGAGCTATCGATAAAAACATATAGACTTTAATGTAAACCAACAATAAACAAAACTAAAATTTACAATCTATCTATCTATTCAGCCACAGGAAGTCGATGTCGAAGTCTTTTTTTAAAATATACGTATACAATATTAAAAATATATATTTTGCTAATACTCGACAGTATAATTTTGATTGGGGTGTTTTATCCGATAGATGGTCTCTTCCAGACAACCTAATATTGGAAAAGATGTAGATTGTATTTTTTGTTGATTTAAAATGCCGATTTTGTATAGACAGCTTTCAGCTTGGCGCATCCATTTGACTTTTACGTGAAAATGACCCAAAATGGAGATATAGTTTTCAGAATTCAAAAGAACTGAATATATTGTTAAATGTTAATCCTTAATACTATTGCTGGATTAACACGTCTATGTTATTGGCAATATTACGTTCAAGTTTATACAATGCTTTGAACAGTCAGGTAATGTGTGCAATATGTTTTTTACATAACTACTTTACTCCTGCATTGTATTATATTGAATCTATTCTTTGTTTATGAATAAATATGTAAAACATTATTCATTTGCAAGATTTTATTACAGGATGCTTAGCTGGTCTGTTTTTAATGTATGTGTGAATTTCGCAATAAAATGCAACAAAGCAATAACCGATGGGTTTGGCATGTATAATAAA
Organism: Deilephila porcellus; assembly: GCA_905220455.2. NCBI lineage: Eukaryota > Metazoa > Arthropoda > Insecta > Lepidoptera > Sphingidae > Deilephila > Deilephila porcellus. The sequence goes on along the minus strand of LR999977.1, from coordinate 13,903,560 downwards.
ACATAATATTATTGAGAAAGTGATGGCTTTTGCAGAAAAGCGAAAAAATCCACCCACCAATAAATGGGGTCGATTATCAAAATAGACCCGTGGACAAAGTTGGATGAAATATAGCCAATAGCGAAGACAAAGTATTAAAAGTTCTAAAGTAAATGCGATTTATGTGGAAAAATATTTTTTTATGGAATGCGCTATTTAATAACTAGTTTTTATTGCTATGGATTCTTCTGTGTGCATTAAACCATTTTTAATCCATCACTCCATATATGTAATATAATATACTACTGTCATCCATATTTACATAAATAATATATAGCCTGAATAATATATAATACTAAAATGAGGAGGCCTATACCCAGCAGTAGGTTGACGTTGGTTGATATAGATAGATATATGTACATAATATACAGCGTGATATTGACACCCCCGACATTAAATTAAACCATGTGCATCGCGTAGTAAGGGATATTATTTGCACGCATAGGAATTGTCGTAGAAGGAAAAACAAAAAAGTTAATTTTTCAAACAAATTATAAGTCAAAATAATGACATTAAAGTTAAACATCCCATATTTAGACTTACCTGATATACAGCGCCCGCACGGAGCGGAGCGGCAACATCGCAATATTCCCGCGTTTATGAAAACAGCCTGACGCGCTAGCACGGGCGGCGCTGCGATCGCGGGAATTATCTTCCCATGTTACATATTTTTCATAGTAATCACACAACACTTAAATACGTAAAATTAACTTATTCAAATTGTTATGTTTTATGCACCAAATCTCTCACGATATGTTCTGAGGGCCATGACGGCGTTTTGATTACACTCAACATACAACAACACCATATCTGTGTATTCCACAGTACTATAAGTATTCGTCATTGTATTAAGAATAGAAAATACAATAATACTGAACAACTTAAATCTACAAAAACTAAAAAGTACTTATAAACACTAATACGAACACTTAAATAATAAAAAGAACACTTAAACTAACAACTAATAAAAAGTACTTAATTGCAATATGTGTCTCTATCTCTTAAACACTTATTCACTCACTTGAACACAAAATACAAATAACAACATAATTTATAATACTATCAAAATGGCGATTTCTGCGCGCGCGCGTGTTTTTGTTTACATTACTAATTGAACGCAGTAAACCGAACACTGAGCGTGCCGCCGCGCCGGCCGCGCCGCCATACATTAGGATTTGCTAAAAGTTGAAGATCCCTAAGGATTGATTGGATGGATTGGTTGATGCAGTAATTACGTAACTGGATTGGACAATAGTATTTAAAATGAGATACTCTGATTGGCGTAGAAAAATACTTTATGTGATTGGTAGTTTAAAATAAGAGCCGTGACTACAATATCTTGAAATCGATATCGATTATTTATAGTTTATTCAAATGTGTCAACTTTACTTTTCGAAGCAATTTTACCCGTAAGTAGTTCATTAATAAAATAAAAAAATCTACAGCAGCGAATGCATACGTGTATTTTGTATAAAATTACGATTTCTTAAAGTGGTTTACTTTGGAAACATTAAATATTGTCAAGTTATTGTCATTTTCAGGAAATGTAGTCAGATAACTTTGTAAAGTTTTTTTTTTTGTTAAGAGGAAAAGCTTTTTGCTCCCCTTTCGATACCCCGGGGAAGCCGAGAAAGGTAAATCAGTGTCTCTGGCCTTCTAGCCCTGTACAAACGCGTATATTGTGGTCGAGCTGGGTCCCTAGCAACACCTATAACGCCAGCATATCATTATGCTAAAAACCCTCGATGACCGGTTGGGTTTTAATTATTGAAGATGTTCTAAATTATTAAAACCAACCGTAAGAAATAAAAACGAAATACCATGATATTTCTGACATAGTATTAAGTTTCCAGTCAACTCAAATTAAATAATATGAGAGATAAAAAATATCGATTAAGTGTCCTCGGATAATTTCACAACACTACTTCAAAAATGTTTCGTATGCTGTCACTTTCTTATAATTATACTTCCTCCAAGGGCGAAAAAGGGACAGCATATTATGATATAAAAAGATGTACAATCTGGCAACAAGTGATTATAGTAAATGCAAAGTACAGAAGGGACATGGCGCGTTATGATACGTTTACGTAAAATTGTTTTGAAAATGTTAAATTGAAATATTGCGTGTTGGATTTAAACATTACTTGAAATTGAATGCATATTGTTTAAAAATAAAGCTGAAATAAATTTTATTCTTGTTGGATAGTTTTATTCACGTATTTTTATTTGGACCGATTGTCACGTGCCGAAGAATAGTTTTTTTTTGTTGGTCGATAATTACGATTACAATTAAAGTTTTTGTATTGTGCAATTAAAATGCCTTGTATGTTTGACCGATATTCAAGAAACCTGTTAATCATTAATGTGTATATTGGAATTTGAGAGTGCCTAGTAATTAGTGAATGTATTTGATTAAATGCTTACTAAAAGGTGAACTATTAAACCCCAGTTAATCATTAGTACTTACTTATAAAATAACGATCATTCATTATGTTCTAGACTACATTAATAATAATTATTGTAGTGTAGAACATATTGAGTGATCTGTATTTCGCCAAGTTTTATGTTTGCGAGGTCAAAGTCCTTTGTCAGCTGAGCGGCAAAACTACTCGTGCATGTACAGAGTGATCGAAAATTGCGAAATACAAAATCGCGGTTTTTGTCAAAACTACCAGGTGGATTTTGATGTAACTTGGTACAATGTTTCCTGGGGTGGTCACGAACATGTGGACAAAATTAAGTAACAGATGTCAATATCACGCGGTATAACCTAATGCCTATATTCCTTATGAAACAAGAAGTGTTGTCACAAGTGCCACTCAGATTTATTAAAGCTTATTTCCATCCCAAGATGTAATAGGACTAACCTAAGGATACATACATACATACATAAACTCACGCCTTTATCCCCGAAGGGATAGGCAGAGGTGCCACTAGGACACCCACATTGCGCCTTGTATACATTCCATCCCACGATGTGATAGGGGGCGAGCCTATCGCCATATCGGGCACAAATTCCTGACTCCGGACTGATAATGAATAGAAAAATCCAATATCACTTTGCCCGACCCGGGACTCGAACCCGAGACCTCAGCTTTGTAACCGTACCGTAATACAACTACGCCACCGAGGCAGTCTAACCTAAGGATATAACTATGAAAACCAAAATCTTTTCATCACAGATTATTTATAGCCAGTTGACAAAAGCTTATTAAAATATAAGTCAATTGTATATAATATTATTGCTTAATAACATAAATCTCTATAAGAATATAAATTTGAACGTTAAGTAGTCCATTTTCGTATGACAAAGAACCATTGTAGTCCACCCCTTAATAGCTACTTTTGAATGTATTGTGAGATAAATATAGAAATTTCGACACAATGAGGGATTTCATTTTGCTAAATACATTTTAAATAATATTATCAGAGTAATTAGCCTAAATAACCGTAAGAATTGCGTGGTTTACCTGTGAAATGATTTAAATATTCAAGACGCCTCTCGGTTGGTATATTTTAGTTAACACTGAATTCTAAATTGCTCTTTTTTCATCCATTTTCTAAACGCTCTAGACTCAATATGTATAGTTCTAATAAAAATACAACATTTCATAATATACAAATTATTACAGAAGTTTTCGTCTGAAACCACTAGGATTACTTAAAGTCATTATTAACTGGCAATGTAAGTAAAGTTTTACGGCCTTATTCATAGACAGATTTAAAACCTCTTTTAGTTACCGAATGTTTTGTCTTCTTCACTCAAACTGAAATCTAAAGTCGTTTGAAAGGGACAAAACATTCGATAGCTAAAATATTTTTTATTTTAGTTTTAAATCTGTCTATAAATAAGGCCGTAAATCTTATGGTCGATTCTTACGGAAGAATTGGAATAGACGTATTAATGTTAAATAAAAGAAATAATGGTACTATTACTAACTAGTAGGTAGAGAAATGTATTTAAAAAAAAATACAGAACTCGATTTCCCAGGAAACGCTTTTCTTTAACATTAGGTTTGATGTTTTTGTACAAACGAAAATTAAGAACGATTCCAATGTAAAAAGTGAAGATTTATGAAGTAATTTACAGAACTTTGGCTATTACAAAGCATTAAAAAGTATGTCATAATAATCTTATAAAGTACTTAAATTATTAGACGAGTAATCTTCACTGAATAAAGTAGGTAAAGTAGTTTGAAAAGTGACGTAACCATAGCTTAAGTATCACAAGCCCCAAATTTCGCGATTCATCTCTTGTTAATAAAACTATTATATAAACGGCAGTATTACTAAATGCGGAACCACGAAACGGTACGTGGTTTGAGGTGGTGTTACTGTCCTTGTCTTGCTCGCGGTCTGTTGTATATCCATCTCATCCGACTTCACTTTCTCTTCACTGACCAACGCCGGATGATCAGCTGTTACAATGGACCGCCATTGATTTGTGTAAAGTAAGGTGTTAAGCTGAAGCACGAAGTTACGTTTTGTTGATTGAAAACTGTGAATATTGGATGTTTGTTAATAAATTAAGATTTATGAGTTGAAATGAAATGAAATGAAAATATTTATTGAACCCATGAAATGTCATACATTATGTAGATTCAGTCACTTTTTTCCACTACCACCCGGTTCACAAGGCTGTTTTCGCCAGAGAAGAACGGACAAGAAACTCCAGCGTTGCTCTTTTTAAAACAAGTTTACAATACAATATTTATACAGAGGTTGCAGAGCAGTTAAATTCAAAGTAGTTCATAGATAATGAAGAATAGTAATGATGATTTAGAATTGTTATTAACGGTGGACGACCGACATAGCTAAGGTTACAGGAAGATCTGAATGCAGGACGCTTTCAACAGGTCTCTTTGGAAATCCTAGGGAGAATGCTATGTTAACTGTGGACTTTCTATGGCTTGAGAGAAAAATAGAGTAATAGAGAGACGGAGTTATGAACTTCCAGACCTAGGTTTGTTCGAGAGAAAGTCATGCTTTTCGATAGATTAAATTGAACTAAAATGTATCCATTTAACAACCGTGAGCTAATGGAAATTGACAAAGCTGTCATCAGCTTTGATGACACAATGAGTCAGAAGCCGATTTGAAATGAGAAGCTGTGAGCTCGATCTCCGCACCAGATAATTGTTTCGCTTTTTGCTTGACAAAAACGGACATCCGTGACAATGATCTTTGAAGTATAGCACGCTCAAATCAGGTTGTTTGTTAGATTGGTATATCGGTATATCAAATCTTATTATTATCATAATAATCATTTAAAATCTTTGAAGGGCTGATTTCTAGATGACACAAGCTATGTACGTAGTTTCTTGTGATATTATTATCGTTCCTAGGATTTAGATCAACATGTATCTGGGCAAGGCAAATCCGCCTCGCTCGCTTTCTATTGAAATATTTCAGGGTTTCCACGTATTTATTCCATTTTATGATAAAAGTTCAAGTCTATTAAAGGTAATATTAACACAACATAATATTATGAAAACTATTCTGTAGTCACACACATAACCATGGTTAAGAAAAACTAAATAATATGCTTTCATTCGAAGCAACAATTTAGTACAATTCGACGGTTCCTACGTATATAAGGACAAGTCAAAAACCGAGGTTTACAGGAGAGCGAAATTTGTGTTCAATTCGCCCTAGAAATTATTCTATGACCAAAAATAAAAAACATCTTTCTACAATCATTTAACTGTTTTAAGAGCTTTATAGTGCCATTTACACATATTTTATTTTTTTACGTTTTCTTAGAAAACTTGATAGATGACTGTTTCTACACCGATAATAAAATAGAAGCATGTAAGTCATGTCTATGATATCTTTTTATACGCAGGAAACAAAAAAACTGTGTCTGATATAGAATTTAAAAAAAAAGTTTTATGAAAATGTAGGATTAATTTACTATTTTTAAACTAATACATTAAATATCCCCAAATCATCACCCATGTATATAATAAGTACTCCAATGGAAACATATCACTTTATACGTGGATTTAGTAATTCGGGGTAGGAATATGTTCTTTTAATGTATACAAAGACATGTCTTTAAATAAAATGATCCGGTTTGTGTTTTATTAATTAAACAAGGTTTATAAATTCAAAATTATTTATTATTAAGCAACAATCTTCTTAACATATAAATAAAAGGCACTTAAATCATGGCGTGGAGGTCTCCACCATCGCCTCGATGAAGTGTCTTGGAGTTGACCTGGGTATCCTCTCCAGATAACTCCCATGTCCATTTTTAAAGCCTAAGACCAAAACTAGTTAAGGCAACAGGCACATTGTCTAGCCTGCTTCTCAACCTCGAAGGTCCCGGCATCCTTTGCCGGAGATTGTACGCGGGAGTCGTGCGACGATCAATGGCACTTTATAGATTTTTTGAATATTAATTGGATAAACGATCGTAAGGTTCACCTCAGGGTAAGTTATAACGGCCGCCCATGAACATCTGCAACACCATAGGGAATAGAGATGCGTTACCGAACTTTAAGGCGGGAATACGCTCTTTGAAAATCACCAGATTCTTCTGTGAGGTCGCTCGGTCCTATTTGTCCGGAAATGCTGCTGTTGGCAATTGGTTCCCGAGATTTGTAGTATGTGGAAGAAAATGTAGGGGGAAAGGTACCGTGGTAGATATCCAACTTCCGAGCTAGTGAAGATGGTATTTGGAGGTTGCCGCGTTGTACGGTGGCGGAACTCAGCAGCAGAGATAAGTTCGAACTTCAGGGTACTTCCCGTGGTAAATGCAATAAATAACGCAGAACGGTGTTACATCTCTACGCAAAGCCAAGGATCAAGCCGTTCGGAAAGAACTCGGTCGTCGATGACTCAAGCTGCCCGGCGTTGAAATCGGTCGACAGGGAGAAGTTGGTACCTACTGGGGTGGCCCCGCCTAAAGATGGGTGCAATATTCCTCGTGAGGTCAAACCTGTGCCTTATAAAGTTGCAGACAATGACCCGACGTGAAATATCGTCCAATTCCAACGAATGTCTCGTTGTCAGTTGAATCTCTGCGCATACGGATGATCACGATTCAGGGGAAATTGTATGATCGCCCAAGGGGCGGCCTGCGTTCATGCTGGTTTCTTTTTTTCTTTGGAAAATTGACGCCAAAGTTCTGTCACCGGTTTAGTCTAACAGGAGGACGCGTTTCGTCAAGAGGAACTACCAGCCCTTTGAGAGAGAGTGAGGGAGTGATTGGACTATAATTGTGGCAGTGCGTCCTGTTTTTTACTAGTTGCCAAACAGGCGCCACGGCGCGGCGTATTGGCGGTCAATTTGACACAGGTCCTATCGGGGCACGCCTGCTTCGTTAGATACCTGTGGTGGATAGAAGCGAGCCAGAAAGGAAGAAACTGCCATCGAAAAATTACACTCGCCGCCGCCTACAAAGAAGGGGCGCCGGGTGATAAATGGCTGAACCCTGTCGTGTAGGTGAAAGAAGTTTGCCCCTGCCCGTCGTAAGAAGCGACCTAAAGGCGGAGGCGGTGCGCCCTTACCTATAGCGACTCGGACATGGGTGCCAGAGCCCATGGCCTCGTCTCTGCCGTGGACGCCTAAAATATCTTAAGCCGGCGTCCAAAAACACTTTTAAGTGAGGGCATCCGGGCTCCATACGTAGAAGGACCAGCAATGATTTTGCGCCAGGCATCGACTTGTCTCGTCCGGGGAACTCCCGTAAATGGCGACAAGTCTGACAAGACCGCGTTCGCACCGAGTGGCGCGCATTTTAAAACACCGTACAAAAAGATATGTATAGATGTCTGTATCTACGACACTTATTTGTTGTATTTATAATACTTGTTCTTTTATACGATTTGTAAAACAAGGCAAATAAATAAAATAAAATAAAAAAGAGTATGTCAGTATGTGCGCATAGATCATCTAAAGCCAATGGTACAATAAAAAAAAATGGCATTTTCGACATGTCTTTATATACGTAGGAACCGTCGAATTCCTAGTAGTAAAATATTTATATTGCGTAAGGGTTTAAATTACTTTTCTCGCAAAAACCAGGTATTAACCACCCAAAAACGATGATTTTGAAAAAATACAAAAAGGAACTGTCGCGTTTTTTTGCGATATTTTTAGTTGCATTGTGTCTGTAATCACTAAAACTACCACTTGGCTTCGTTTTCGGTCGCAGTCTTGATATATCCGGTATAATGTAGTAATAGGTTAATTATGCTGGAGCACCATGTAGTTACAGCGTGAATTCAAATTAAAACATTTTCAGCAGCAGATCGCAGTTTCGAATATTTGGAAATGCGCCAACACACTCAGCGCATCTGATTTGAAACTTTGGGCATTATTTTGCATGTAAATCGATATTGTTACATACATTTTCGTTATGCCAATAGTATTCGAATCGTAAATTATCGGAAACCTTAAGTTATCTTTATCTTTAAAAGCTTTCAGACAATACTGATGTGATGTGTAACAAAATAATATTGGGTGTTATGAAATAATCAATAAAATTATCCATGGTTCCGAATAGTTGAAATATTAATGGGATAAAGCCTCAGACCCAGATAAAAATAAAAAACTAAATTTTAGTTGTAAAACTTACCCTTCTAATGTATTATCTAAAACTCGCGTTGATTGAACCCGTTTGTGATAGAATTATGGCACTGTATTTTTATAATTAGGCTTTTAATCCCACAAACAATCTTTTGCATTAGTTTTTAAAACATTTTGACTTACTCAAAAATCCACTTAGACCTCTGACCGATATGATATTTTTATTCAATAAAGCTTCCATATTTAATATTATAGTTTAAACCACATCAAATGGTGAATATTATCACAGTTATGTTGAAAATATCCCGGAAGTCACTGTTGCGGTGTTGTGGTCACTCGTATTATATGAATTGTTATACAGTTTTCTCATTCGAAAGGTTTAATTGTTACTATTGTTCTAAAATATATAGCTAGGGATACACCTATCGATTTCGCTTTAATATGTTTTATTTGTTTTTTTTACACTATTTGTAAGTTTTCCTAACCTAACAGCGCCGATTTTTTGAATTATCAGGTATACATGTTCAGACAAATAAATTTAAACGTGAATGAATATAAATGTGACGAAAATATAAAAAAGTACATGTTATATTTTATCTGAAGAATATTTTTTTGCAATCGATTGCATAGAAATTCTTGAATATCTTACCAAACAAGCATACGTGATATTTCACTTGCTTCATCATTTGAAAATTATTATCGTCATTTCATCTGTTTCTTCCTTTTACACTTTCCTCCTTTCTTCAAAGCTTTTTGCCTGATGACGGATATAATTCCATTGTTGCGATCATTGCTGCGTCAGTTTTGTGTTCCACAGTTTTTGTGCATGCTCGCAACGCATTGTTTCCTTCACTTTGATGAGTTTCTCATATGTCTGCATTTATACTCAACATTAATCCATAAATACGCTGGTGGTGCGATATTTTTCTAAGAAATGATGTAAGATTTGTCACAATGACTCAACCGTGTCGCGTTTCCAATTCTGCTTCCGTCCAAGCCTACATTATTGTGTCCAGTGGATATTCTATTGTAATTCTCCTGAACTCCCTATTAAGCTCGTTTTAGTAACCTTATTTGCCAATTGGGAACAATAATAAGCAAAACTCCCTAGTCTTTGATTTAGTCGTTAAATCTTTCAAAAATACAATCATTTTTACGCCTTATTCGTACGAGGTAGGCCAATACTATCGAATACTACAACATATGATTCTGTTAGATTCCTCTCGCTGCTTCATCATACGTATATTTTTACACACCTCCAACGATTAAAGGTACCTACTCTTTACCCGCCCTTTTTGCAGAAAATCATTTGTTTTATCTATGTACGTTCAGGCGTTTCCTCCAAGCTCTTCCATGCGCACATTAAATATACAGTAATAGAAATAGTTATGGCCTCCATTAGCCCATGCCGAAAGTGTTTATTTGCTGAATAAAACATGACACTCTCGGGTCCGTTTGTTCAAAGGAAAGTCGCGCACGCCTCGCTTTTGTTGGTTAACCTTCCTTCATTATTGTTAACGCATATTTACCGTTGAACTCTCACTTATGACTTCTAAATGTACTAGCATAATTACAGTTTTATTTGAGGTTAAGTACGAGAAGAATAAAAATATATTACACCGGCCTTATTTATGCAGGTGTAACCTATTAAAGTTATCGAATGTTTTATCTTCTTCGCTCAAACTGTTCTAAAGTCGTTCGAAAGGGATGTAACACTCGATAACTAAAATAGGTTTTAAATCCGTCTATGAATGAGGCCGTATGAGTTAGGCACACAGGTGGTTTGGGTGTATTATGGTTTCCGATGTTAATGTCAGAAGAATCTAACTTTTAACTGAAACTGATAGTACCGCTCGTTGAATACCTACTACCGAATATTTTTAGCTAAATCTTTGGAAATTATGGCCAATAGAATGTTGTTGGCAATTTTAGAAATGATCTCAAAAATAGATCTTAACTGAATAATACATTTGATAAAGTTAATGCGGCGTTTAAGTTTCCACCCCGCTCGAAACGAGTGAATTTCTAATACACTAAATAGTTTATTGTAATTGAAACAGCCGTGGCCTCGCATTAATGGAAGCGAAATCCAATATATGAAAACTTTCCCTGTAATTTAACACATTTGTACTAAGAGAAATATAGCGACAGCTCTAAATTGTATTACAATACATGAATCAATAAAATTAAAGTAGCATTTTCGACGAAATTTGAGTGAAGTTTTATCCCACGTACTGTATGAAGTGAACTAACGAGAAACTAGTGCCATTTCAAAAGTGTCTCTGTTTTTTTTTTCGTGTTGTTAACTGTCCCAATTACCCTTACTTTTTTATTGCGATGTATGCGATTACAATGCTTTTCCCTTGTTTCAGATTAAACAACAGTGCACAGTCACGAAGCAATGGCAGACGTTTTAGTGAATTCAACGCAAAGTGTTATAAAAGACACTTATGATTACTACCTCTGGACTTTATCATTATCAGGTAATATTTTTATATTTTTTATTGTATAATAATTCTTCACACTGCAGGGCACGGATTTCCTCTACAATTGAGAGTACAATTGAGATAGGTTTGGTCATATTGTCCACCACGCTGGCCTTTTAGTGTAGTGTAGTGTGTTAAAAAATCTAGTGTATTGAAACTCCGTTTTTGCTTCGACAAGGGGCGATAAAAAACAAGAGGCTATAAAATTGTTCAAATAAGTTTAAGATAATAAAGGTAACAAATAAAAAAAGTAGATATTTTGCAATGCATCGCTGGATATTCGAGGCTTCCTACAGGTTATTGTGGAAGAGACTGAGAAAGAGATATCTTTGAAGGAGACCTATATTCAGAAGTAGTACTAGTGGTAAAGTAAGTCTGAAATGACTTTTCCACCCACTGATGTATTTAACAGGATATTCGACATTCGAAATTGACTGTGCTTGTCACATAAATTCCTATGTTTTCATTCTGCTTGGTTAATAACGTGTGTCAATACTGTGCTCTTTGCCTCACCAATGTACCACATCACAAAGTAATAAAAATAACTTACTTAATGGAAAATGTTGCAAAAATCCACATGAAAGGTAAAATAAAATATAAACAAAGGACATTTTGCAAGTCAGAGTATGTGTGATGGATTGGGGAGAAAATATTGTGTAATCAGGGTGGCGTGATTCAATATTCGAGTAAAATCTTAGATCTGTCATACATGTCACGTTTGGCGGAGCAACGTTGATTGATAACATAGCAGATTTCGAACGAACTGCTATTTACATTGTATATTATGCTAAGAGGGGTATACGTAAGTGCTATTAATGTAATATATTTGATCGTAATCAGGTCTCAAAATGTGGAGACTATTTCTATACGAGGCACTAACTCTAGATTTATAAAAGACATTCCAAAAACATTAACAACCCATCTAGGTAATTTGAAGTGGTAGTCATGATAATATCACTTCGGAAATAATTTCCATGAGAAAGCGTTAAATAAAAAAAAAATGCGTCATACTCATCTTAAACATAGAACCTATGAGCTATATTTAATGCTTTTACAACGACCAATTTATTTTAGATTGTACTTTGACATTGATTCTTTTGTTTCAGATACTAGAACAAAAGGATGGCCATTAGTGGACTCTCCGCTACCAACAGTCTTCTATACACTGGCCTACCTGTTCATAGTATGGATCGGGCCTAAGCTCATGAAGAACCGAAGACCTTTCCAGCTAACATGGCTCTTAGTACCTTACAACCTATCTATGGCTGCCCTTAATGCATACATAGCTGTAAGGTTACTCACTGCCTCGTTTAGACTTAGATATAGTTATATATGCGAACCGTGCCGGCAGAAATATGATCCTGATGAGTTACAAGTAAGTAATACATTTTTAAATTCAATTGAATGTAGTAGAAGTTAGCAGAGGATCCAGTACTTGCTAATTAAGCAAAAGACCACCTGAGTAGGTAGCACTGCTTTGTCTATTTCTGGATCCAGACAGGAGAGTGGAAGCACGACTGTGATCCCGTTTCAACAACATAGCTAGTTTTTTGTTTTTTACAATATAACCTATCGCATTATTCTTGCTTTAAAATTGTAAGATTTCATTAAAATATAGGTGCCTTAAGTCATGTGGCCAATGTTTAAAAAATTGTGTCGTGTTTTGTATTACATCCATCTTTCTAACCTAATTCTCGGAAATAATTATCTTAGTAACTACCCAAAGCTTTATTCCCAGTAACGTTCTCAAGCTTACCTACCATAATCTTTCAGATAAAACGCGCTTTAGGTAATACTGTCAACATCCATTTTCCTTTTCAATATTTACTTGAAATAAACAATGGTTGAGTTCAACCTTGGTCTCAGAGTCCAAATGGAGTAGGTTTACTCAGAACCAATTGAAAGTTTCGTAACAACACATCGAAAACAGGTTCACAAACAACATTCAAGAGTGTTTCGTCAAGGAATTTCCATATTGAGATGGATGATATTTTTTAAGAAACAAAGAAAAACAATACCCTCTTACGTATGATAAATAGTAAACACGTCACAAATTAATCCTTGAATCTTTGGTTTATCCATGTAAACCAGGCGATTCAACATTCACTTTTTCGCATAATTAGTACTACCATAACTATACCATATTTAACCTCTTGATCCATATCAATAAAACGTTTTCTTGCAAAATATTCCAATTTACGGGACTGTATGTAGCATTTAAGAATCGGTTTGTATATTTTATAGTGAGAAATAATACACTAGACTCTTAGTATTATGTGTAATCAAGTTAAGATACCTAGCCATAACTAAAAAAATCTTCCGTATCTAAATCTGTATTTGCAACATCTTTGATGTCATCTTCGCCATTTCCTTGCAGATAGCCGACGCCGTGTGGTGGTACTACTTCTCCAAGCTCCTCGAGTTCTGCGATACCTTCTTCTTCATCCTAAGGAAGAAGGATGAACAGCTGACATTCCTGCACGTCTACCATCACTCCACCATGTTCTCCTTCTGGTGGATCGGCATCAAATGGGTACCCAGTGGATCAAGTAAGTGATTAGTCTAATTACTTATTGGTACCGTTGGACATTCTATTGACGTCAGTTACACGATTTGAAATTAGAATTTGACACAATTTTGGCTTTAAATTTGATCTGTATTAATTTAAATTGAGACTTTTTTCTTTACAAATACATTTAATGCAGGTTAAATTTAGGTGCTATAGAAGGCTTCGGGATCTATTTTGAATAGCAACTAATAATGAAAGCAATTATTCTGTTCAATCGACAATCAAAGGAAATATACAAATAAATTGAGGTTTTGGTTTCTACTTTGCGCTGACTTTAATTCTTAATTATTTGGAACAGCAAAAAAATTCTTAGTATTCTACTTGTATGCATTACTGAAGAATGAAATTTCAGTGGAACTGCATCCTAGCGTATACCATATAACATTCTCACGTTTGTCATTTGTTGCTGACAAAACATTGTACGGATCACTCTATCTTCAAACATCACAAAAAGACTTGAATAAGTTCCAATCTTTGGAGAGGTGGAGTAGATTGATTAGAAGATTGATTGAAGGCGAGTCATGGCGCAAGCCGAAATAACATCGGATAGAAAAAAGACGGCTTGTGGTAGAAGAAGGCTTTTGTTCATTAGTACTTTTGATTTGATTATAGTAATAAATTAAAATCTCAGAAACATTGTATTACAGCAATAAGTTAAAGTTATATTATTTTTTAAATTCACCAATTACGAAGTGTCTAAGACCAGACGATTAATTTCTTCAGCATTATCAACCCATAACCATCCACTTTGGGACATGGGCCTCTTCAATTAGTAATAAATTCTTGTTCAAATAAAATACTTAAATAAAGAAGCTACTAATTTTATAACCCGTAGATCAAAAAAGGTCGCGGAAAACAAGACATTATTTTCTGTTTTTCATTTTCCTTATATATCAGGTTTCTTGACGTCGTAAATAACTTTGTACCACATAAAATATGAAGGGAAATAACATGAAGAATCGATGTTAAATTAAAACACTTATAAGAGCTTTGTTTTGCAAAATTATTTATCTTTGAATCTCCAATGTCTATCCACACATGTTAGTGCTGAAGATATTTTAATAATTCTGCTCGGAAGAGCTTGCTTCAGGAGTTATGTTCAGCCGCCTACCTATCGTCACTTTTTTAGAAAATAATTCAGATAAATGGAATCTTTTATGTATAAATACTTATCCAAAAAATTTAGGCTAACCTAGGGAACTGAGGAAAATATTCAAAGGTTTATCATTTTCCATATATCGCTAAAATTAATTCGTCTCAGAAGTACAATCGCTGCTTTGACACAATGAAAATCTTAATGAATTGTCGCTTTACTGAAATATGAGAAATCAATCTAGAAAATCGAGATTCATTGTACAACATGAAGGAAAACAGGAATTGACAACGGAAATAGAATTTTGCGAAGCGAATGCGAATCATCCTCACTGAAACGCTTGTTCAGAAACGTTGAATGAAATTCCTAGCTCCAATTCCGCAGTTGAAAATTTATCAATCACCTTTTTGTTTCGCTGTGTAGGTGGAAGTTACTTGAAGTATGCTTCGAATTGTAGTGCCTCATACGTATTTTCCTATGCTAGTTTCAAATTAGTTAAATTTATCATAGGATTTCTGCGAAACAAGATCCTCCATTATAGAACGGAAAAATAATTATAAGTTTTTGGTCCAGATTTCTGTAATGCTCAGGATAGGAACATAGACGTACACACGATGTTTTGCTTATTCCCAGGATAAAAACTGTCTTCAATAAAACAATGCCGCATTTATATCATGTGAGAGTCAGAGAAAGACGAACATATGTAGAGTGTAGATGGCTATTCATCTCCTCACAAATCGTCTCACCATAATATTATGTTGATTTGTCCTGACCGTTCTTTAACCATGTGTTTTTTTTTATAGCGTTCCTTCCCGCGATGGTGAACAGTGGTATCCACGTGTTGATGTATACATACTACGGCCTGTCGGTGTTCGGACCTGCCGTCAGCAAGTACCTCTGGTGGAAGAAATACCTCACCATCATGCAGTTGGTAAGTTCAGTCTGTTTTAGATTCTGTTTATGTACAATTTTGTAGTTTCTGGTAAGAAGGCTGGCTCAGTACAGTATCGTTTGGAGTTACTTTCTAGTTTCTCAGGGTGTACATACACTGGTAAACTGAACAATGCTTGAATAAGAGTCCTAAAATTTACAGCAAAATTTTCATGCAACAAAGCAGATAGGTCATATTCCTCCAATACCATGTTTTTGTGGTATAAGGGCAAGAAGATGAAATAGACACTTGACTTTGAAAATCTAACACGGGTGTTCTGGACTCGAATTTGCGAACTCAGTTATATACTTCCAAATAGGCTACCGTTAACTAAAATAATCTCTCACAAAAGTTAGTGCAATATACTTGTGAATTAAAATCGCGTGCAAAATATTACGTGAAATTTTCGAATTAATTATCAGCTCTGTTACAGCTCATGGAATCTAAGACATTCAGAAATAAGGTGGGACACTATTTTGCAATTTTGACCTTGTCTATGGCAACAGCAAAGTCTAAATTTCGCAAATGTGTTATAAAGTGACTCGATGCCCGACCCGAAACGAATAGTAGTAGGCTACACAAATGCTTGTCTTGCGCGACGACGATCCAAATCTTGGGCCACAGAGCCTATCAAGATAATGAACGATTATGTGCCACGCGCTCAGGTGGTTGACTCGTCGATATCTGGCTTTCTATAATTTCTACATAATTTTATTTATTTCATTTAAGATCTAATTTTGATAAAATAGGTATAATTCGTTCTACTATCGCAAATATTTTTCTTTGAAATATAAAAGACATTGTAGTTTTTGTCATCATACACAATAAATATTATATTTTATTAAATATTATTAACTTTGGAAATATGTTAAATCTGTAATAACAACCTTTTACCTGTTTATATTAGATTTTTCTGCATTACACATCGTTCAAAGCCACAGTATACAATATACTGTTCATTCCTAAGCGAGCCCATTATCCGTTCTCCGAAGCAAAGTTTAAGTCTTTACGAAATGGTGACAAGTAAATTTGCTATCAAGTAATAATTGAATTTATATATTGCATTAATAAATAATAAATGTCTCAATAAAAATATATTAGAACAGTTGATACAGTTGCATGTTTCTGATCACTAAATTCAACACGTGAAATAGTAAAAGTTTGCAAAAACCGCAGGATCACGGCCGCTTCAAAAATGCTCCTTTAAAAATCCTCATGGGGAGGCAATGTCCAGCAGTGGACTTCCTTAGGGTATTGGCTGATGATGACGAATATCATTTCGGTAAACTAACCACAAATACATGTATTTTTGGACCTTAATTAATATTGATCATAGATCCTTTTCCAATTATTAAAACCCATAGGTTTTAAAAGCGACACATACATCGCTTGTATTTTTATAAGAAAGATTTACTTCTATATGAAAGCAAGTTTCCTACCGATGAACATAACTGCAATAAAATTACTTTCCGTTCGAACAACTCAATTTTCTCAAACGACGCGGAAACCAATTTAAACGTGATTTAAGACGATTTTAAATTAATATTTTCTCATCGTCATTTCAATGGGGTAAGTCTAATTAAAATGTACCCATTTTGCAATCATAATTTATTAAATATATTCCGCAGTGGGGCTGTAAATTATTATTAATTACAATTATGATTTATTACTGGTAATCCAGTATAAAGTTATGAATACAGAAGAGGTAGGCAGAGGTGCTACAATGACACCCACGTTCAGAAATTTGTGCCCTATATGGCGATAGGCTCGCCCCCTATCACATCGTGGAACGGAACATACAAGGCGAAACGTGGATGTCATAGTGGATACAATAAGATCGTCATAATTAAATGGACTGGCGGATGATGAACGCTTCACGCAAGATGATATGATATGATACACTCTATATCAGCCCATATACGTCCCACTACTGGGCATGGGCCTACTCTACAATCGAGAGAATCGATTGAGAGTGGTTAGGCCATATAGTCCACCACGCTGGCCTAGTGCGGGTTGGCGGACTTACATACCGTAGAAATTCTTTAAAATCGCCACGGTATGCAGGTTTCCTCACGATGTTTTCCTTCACCGTTAAAGAGCGTGGTGATTGACTATCAATACACACATGACTCCGAAAAGTCGGAGGTGTGCCCTGGGATTTGAACCCGCGACCACTGTGAACATGTAGGCAGCCGCGTCTGGTCCGTTACCAACAGGCTACCACACACTTCCAAGATGATACACTATCATGCGTATTCTAGTCACTTTCCCATGCCAGTATAAATAAAAGGAAAAGTAAATGCTGAAATAATGTTTTTCTTCCAGATCCAGTTCACATGTGCTTTGCTGCTCGGAGTCAACGGAATCAGGACCGGCTGTGAGTTCCCTCTGTGGATGCATTATGTGCTCATCTTCTACATGATCTCCTTCATCATACTCTTCGGCAACTTCTACATGAAGGCGTATATCGCTAAGGTAAGAGAAATTTACCAATTAGGATAAGGAACAGTGTGAGGTGTTATGGTCTCTAATACTAGGTCCTTTAAAAGAAGCATGAAGGGACACCATATGAATGAACATCGTGGTACAGTTTGGCTTACGTAGTTCGTCAATGCTAAAATAACAATCTTTAGGTCTTAGAATGAAGTGTGATGGGGTCATCATGCAGATGGTATAATGATATTGATCGATCAACACTTTTGTTCATAGTGGTTAATGCGACTAAGAAGCATCTGATAGTAAGTTTAGTACAGAGTATCGTAGTAGCTCGAGATCGGATATAAACAGTACCATCTCGAAAGGCGATACCCTTGCGTTTGTCACTATAGGTAAATGCAAAATTGTTTGCTGTTGTCACTACCACTATCAATACAAATATGACCAGTAACACTGCACCAATCCTGTCCTTCAAAGCAGCACATTATATTTTTTCGAACATAGATTTAATGTTAGTTTTGTAACTACAGCTATTTCAAAGGTACGAATATTAAAATTATTCAAATATTACCCATTATGCTTCATAGTCTTATTTATTATCCTATAAAGATATTCCAGACGGTGTTAACATAGTTTTAGTAGGATCTATTTTTTTACCATTGTAAATGTATTAGGGGGCACTTCCATTGGCATGACTCTCGCGGCGGTAATATTGAAATAAAATGGTGATCTATCAGCTGTTGGGTATGGTTATTTTTTATTTTATTTAAATGTGTAACATTCGCGTAAATCTAAGAAAACATGAGTTATATGATTTTATTAAACAAATTTAAAAACATATTTCCTTATAGCATGTTTACTTTATTATTTATAATAGAACCTTCGTAATATGACAGCCTCCGTGGCGCAGTTGGTTAGATGCCGCCTGTGAAACGAGAGGCCGCAGGTTCGATCCCCGCACCGAAAAAAATATTTGTGTTATCCACAGGTATTTGTTTCGGGTCTGGGTGTTTGTGAGACCGAAAAGTCTCTCGTAGTTCCTGATACCCACGACACAAGACTCGATCTTAGTGTGGGGTCAGAACTATGTATGTGACTGTTGGGTGTATTTATTTATTTATTTATTTATTTATTAATACTATTTTAATTGGCGTATCATAATCACAATATAAAATTTCCAAAAGTCTACTACATTATATTATGTATCGTTCGAGATTATGTGAATAATCAGAATCGTCGCGAAAAACTCATCAATGGAACCAGCCCCTTATACCCGTGATTTTGTTATTGTAGACACGTATTACCAACAATATTGGAAACCATTTCGATGATATGTAGGTCTTGTCATTTTGTTCCCCTCGCGCATTATCAGATTTATACGTATAGGTTTCAATGTAAGCTGGATATTAGATTTGGAACTGTCACTCAAACGTAAGCCTAATCCGTTGAGCAGTTTGTTACTATAGTCTGACAAGCGAGTCTTGGCACAAGAAATTGGTGACAAATGTAAAAATCTTTCAGCTGTTAACCCCGACTATAGTTGGAAAAATGATTTCGATACTTCTGGTCAGAATAAATTAAAAATAAATTATAATAAAAGTATCGAAATCATTTTTCCAACTATAGTCGGGGTTAACAGCTGAAAGATTTTTACATTTGCCGCCAATTTCTTGTGCCAAGACTCGCTTGTCAGACTATATCTAGTATTCTGATAAGTACAGTTTTGTTTATGACATTTGAACAAATATTTGAGAATGGCTGAATTAGTTTATTGCTATAAATAGTCGACGTCATCCATTGTTACGAGTCGTTCACTAAAAGTGTAAGGGGGCTGAGTGTGAACTCTCACTCGCGTCGATATTGCAGCAGAAGTATTTAGGGAAATATTCCCAGCAGCGGCAGGAGCAGTGGCAATTGCTGAGTGTAAACGTGGCATAACATATTGTACAGTCCAGATGGAGTAGGACTTGAGAGGACTATTTCCTATCAGCTCACATAATAGACTATTTTACTATAAGTTAAAAAAAAATCTAAGAACAATAAATGTAGGTATATAATATTATAACATTAACCAATAAAAATATGTTAATTTTAGTTTACAATATCAAAGAATTAAATTTATAATTTGATTTGAATGTTTTGAATTGTTGATCTGTTCACATCATATAAGCGATGTAATAAACTACACCATTTCACTTATTAATGAACATATTTTTTAAATGAATAAAACACTCGTCAAAACTAGGATGTGCCAAAGAATGTGTTCTGAAAAATTTTCATGAATTTTAATCGTTCAAGTTCGTCAGTGATACTAGAATATTCATTTTAAAATAGAATTTCGTGTCTTTCGTTTTGTAAACAACATTTTCAAAGTAACTAATTATTTAGAGATGGGATAGGGTCCTGGGTGTATTTTGAGACGTTGAGGACCCACCTTTCATCGCGTCTCGCTGTTTCAATACGCAAGCGATTTAAATGGATTTTAAATTGAAGCTTATTTGTGAAAGTAGTAAATCTATTAAACATAAACAAGGCCAGAAAAATAAAGTTGATTTTGTTTGTGAAGAAATACCTAATTCAGGCATTGTACCCTGTTTATTTGGGCTGGGAATATTGTTATACTGGTACTGTACCACTGTTCGACACGGGAGTTCTCGAAAATTGAGAAGGCTTGGACCATGTTCAACCACACTGGCCTAATACGGGTTGGCAGACTTCTTACACTATAGAAAATCTAGTTAATATATCTAAGCTATGCCGGTTTCCTCACGATGTTCTTTACCATTGTAATTCTGCATGGCATAAAAGTGGTCATAGAAATTTACGTATGACGCGTTCCCGAATTACAGTGTACATCCAGTTACATACAGACGTGCTAAATTGCATTGAACAGGGAGAGAAATCCTTCCTTCGCCAGTGGATACTACGTAGAAATGTTTTTACGTGCTATATGAATAATGTAACTATACTTTTTATTGCAATTGAAGGCAAGATGAGCATGCCATTCGCCTAATGGTAAGCGATACGACCGCTCATGGATAGTAGCAATACCAAACAACACCATGAATTACAAATCAATGCTTGGAATCACTACGCTCGACATCCTGAGACATTGGATGTTAAGTCTCAATATGTCCAGTAGTTACTTGTCTTGAGGCAGAACATGTGCCAGCTAATAAAAAAAAGTTACGTACACCTCAAAACAACTATGATCGACCTTAATCTAAAGTAAAGGGAGTAATTAAACTATCGAGGTCGCTGTCCGCTGCACTATCTCGGATGTAGCGTAATCACAACATCGCAAGTGTTACGATGTGTTGCATAACGCCAGTTCCGAGTGAAAGCGTGCTGAGATCAAGTGCCATTACATGACCATTACTTTCTTGTTGCAAAAATAACGCAATGTATGCAAAACCGGATATTTTGTGACATTGACGGCGAAAGTTAGGGCTGGGTTTTGGAATTTTTTTCGATGAGAAGATTGCACATATTGTCGGGTTTGTCAATTGGTGTCGCTATTGTGATATTCTTCTTGAATAAACGTTTTGCGAATGCATAATTTTATATAGGAATTTCTATCTCATTTTTTGTTCTTTCTATAACCCTGAATTATCAGGGAAGCACGAAAAACCATTTAGGAATAATATTCTTAGGTCAGAGAACGAGCCCTGAACGCATTTTATAATTTTATATTAACAAAAAAAAAGTAGCACTGAGTCACTGGGTTCAATGTAAACATTCTGCGACTACAAATAAATATAAAAACATGAGTACCAATTACGCATACAAAATTGATTATCGAAAGTAGGACAAAAGCACCCAATTTATACAATTTGTGAATGATGTAACAGCATTTGGAAGTTATAATAAACATACATATTTGATTACAGGGCAGCAAATGTATGGAGGTGCGGTACGGGCAGTGTTTGGACGACGAAAACACAATCGCAATGAAGAAACTAAAATACAATTGATGAGGATAATGTTACTTAATTTATTACTCTAAGCGTAAGGTATATAGGTGCTCTCTGTATTGTAAGCTTTGTAAAGACGCGTAGGAATATATCTGTGTAAGGATTTGTGTTTTTTTTTCCTGTTTTCATACTTATATTTTGATATTCAATTTGCTGGAGGCCTGATACCCTTATATCTAGTCCTGTCTTTTTCCCTTTTCCCCCATTTTGAGAAGCTTGCAATGCATTTACGAATCGGACATTGTAGACGCTCGTGGGCGGCGGTAATCATTTAGCATCTGGTGAGTTTAAAAAAAATATTTTGAGAGTTCCACACGAACTTACTGATAGATCTATCAAACCCTTAAATAACCTTTAAAAGCCTTACGTTGTGAATCGGCGGAAAGCTTGCAACGTGTCCACAGCACGCGGGTTCGATTCCCGCAAGAAGATAATATTTTTTTGTGGTATAATTTTTTTCGGTTATATTATTATTGGACTTTAAAAGACCCCGGTAATTATAAACATGACACAAGATTACTTCAAAGGGTTTGATATATTTGTGACTATTGAATGGATTATTATTCTTCCCTTTATTTTTACAATTTAATACGTACAAAAAATACAAAATCAATATAACTAAATATTATTTTCCGATGTCGAGAGTCATGACTCAAGACACAGACATCCAAATTAAGGAACCTCCTCACAATCCTTGCCATGTTCCGCGATACTGAATTATGAATAAATAAATAAATAAATAAATAAATACACCCAACAGTCACATACATAGTCCCGACCCCACATTAAGATCAATTAAGTCTTGTGTCGCAGGTATCAGAACTACGAGAGACTTTTCGGTCTCACAAACACCCAGACCCGAAAGAAATATTTGTGGGCCGCACAAACATTTCTCTTGGTGCGGGGATCGAACCCGCGGCCTCTCGTTTCACAGCCGGCCTCTAACCAACTGCGCCACGGAGGCTGTCAATATGAATGTATTATAATTCTAGTGTGGGTGTCACGTTATTGTGTTTGTCATAGTCCCAATGGGTTTATAGAGAGTACTAACCTAATAGAACCCAAAACAATGATTTTTAGATTTTTTGTCTGTTTGTCGGTCTGTTTGTCTGTGCGGTTGTGCGCGATGAACTCAGAAACGGCTTAACGGATTATTACGTCACTATACATGATACTTATTACATCAAAACCAACATAAATATAGCATAATGTGATGGGTCTTAAGAAAATAGAGCCTGTTGATTCAACAGCTATAAATTCGAGAACATAAGACATTATTCAAGCATTTGTCGTGATTCCTACGAATTTACTCCTGCGTAGAAATATGATATATGAAGCCGAAAACAAATTTTAAGAAATTTCTTGACTGTAACCCACGCTATATGCTGAATTTGTTTGGATTAGGTTTTGCTAAAGATTATGCACTCATAAACTGTAGCTGTATGCGTTCTAAGGAATGTAATTATATAATTTATATTTTTATTAATGAATTCTCTTGCTGGGATGGATAAATAAGAAAGCACCGCTCCCTCTGTGTATTTACAGTTAAAATTCCAACAAATATAACACTTCTACAACCAACCTAAGTAACAGCATGTATATTTTATGGTAGTAACTATTAAAAATACGATGAAAATAAATTATAAATTTAACATTTTATTGCGATAGAATACTCTTTTTAACGCGCAAAAAACTAAAATATTCTGCCAGATTTGTATATTTTTAATAATTGCACAAATTTGATTACAATTCATTATAAACTCAATCAATATCATTCCATATTATCTATATTTGCTGGCACTGAGCCCTGGCCATGTAAGCCACTTTCTGGGCTCTCTGGACAACTTCAGGACATCTCTTGCGTCGCACCAGCCTGCAGTCCTGGAAGAAACCCTCGTTGCGAGGGAAACCGTTGCTACCGTCGCTGAAGGTCACGAGACCTGGAAAAGAAAATTGTACTTAATCTTACTATATTAGTGTCGAAAATTGCTTACAATGTGGCCGCATTGTCCCATCTAATCACAATTTTCCTTCTTTGCTGTACTGTATCTGCCCATGTATGTCTCATTGCAGGGCATGGGCCTCCTCTATATTCAAGAGTATGATTGAGAGGTGTGAGGCCATATGTCCGCCTACCCGCTCTAGGCCAACGTGGTAGACTATAATATAGCCTAACCCGTGTTAAATGTTTCCGTCTTTGATTCACACCAATTCTTCGATTTTTGGTTTCGTGGGCAAAAATGAGTAACATCTACCATTCGAGGAGAAGACGAGTAGTCGGTTCGTGAAGGATTTACGACGGAATTTCGAGGCAAGGTACATTCAAGCCATAGATCTATCACATTCCTCATCATAAAACATACAAAATACATTGTATCAAAGTGTAAAAGGAAAGAATGAAAGCATATTTCATTCCAATTTATAAACACTTCACGAACTCATTTAAACTAGACCATCAGAAGATTGAATAAAGTAAAAGCTCCCGCGATCTTAACATCGTTACAGATCACAAAAGAAGTACTTATTATAAGAGTTTTCTTTCTGATTAAAATAATAAGAAATGTTTTTAGAAAAATGTAATCGAGTGCAGGATAACATTGATAAAAGAAGTAGATTTTGTACCTTAAACCCCGGCAAAGTGTGAATCGGAGTCGAGCTCTTAGGGGTCTGTATCCTAATATGACTCACACATACATAAACTCTCGCCTTTATCCTAGAAGGGCTAGGCAGAGGCGCCACCAGGACACCACGATTCCACGAGCACAGGGCGAGCCTATCGCCATATCGGGCACAAATTCCTGACTTCGGGCTGATAATGAACAGAAAAATCCAATATCACTTTACCCTACCCGGGATTCGAAACCTCAGCTTTGTAACTAAACCGTAGTACAACTACGCCATCGAGGCAGTCGACTATATGACTCACACCATTGGGTAATATTTAGCTTACATATATTACTTCCACTACTCTATAAACTAGAATTTAATTGTATCATGTATAATAGAGTCAAAAAGGAATAAAAAATAGTAATGAAATGATATACTAGGCAGAAAGATTTACATCATGATGAATTTAAAAAACTGCAAGTGTAAGTAATCGCAAAAACATGGCTTTTTATATTTCATTGGTCAATCGAAAGTATCCTGAAGGTTTTCTTTTATCATAAAAAAGAATAACTAAGGGATTCTAAAATGGTTCCATTACTACTTTATAGACCGTGCAGAACCTTAATAAACATATTGTTCCAAATAAAAGACACTAGCAACGAAAAATATATACGTCCATTCCGAAATCAACTAGCAGATGGACGCGATATGTCTCAGGGGTGAAACGAATGACATCAAATAAAGAAGCAATAACGCTGTCTAGATCTGGGACCGTCGCCGTTAGTTAAAAGGCCGTCCTTACATGTGTTTTTCGGAATAAGAATCAAATTGAATAAAACCTATGTTTTATTGCAGTTTCTCAACAAGAATGGAAATCAAAATTGTTGTTGTTCTATGGCGTATGGATATTTGAATATTTCATTGACATCTGAAATAAAAAATAAATTAATAATAAATACACCCAACAGTCACACACATACTCCTGACCCCACACTCAGATCGAATCTTGTGTCGTGGATTTTAGAAACTACGAGAGACTTTTCGGTCTCACAAACACCCAGACCCGAAACAAATATCTGTGGTTCACACAAACATTTGTCTCGGTGCGGGGATCGAACCCGCGGCCTTTTGTTTCACAGCCGGCGTCTAACCAACTGCACCACGGAGGCTGTCATAAATCACGAAACCTTCGAAAACTTGTTTTTAATTTATTAATATAGTCGAGGTATAACTTTGTCAACAGTAGCTTGTACTAGACTTTTATCGATACTAACGCGTCTACAGTTAAAAGAACATGCAATATATCGCCAGAGCAACAATGCTTAAAACTATTCGCAGGCGCGTAACATAAAATGCGGAATTCCTAAGTCGCTATAATCACCGAGAAAAACAAACGAAACATACGGAGGGCGAGGAGACTTCAGGTCTCACAAAGCCACTTCAAAGCACCTGATGGTATGTGCAGCCTAGACAGGATACACTGATCTCAAATGGCCATCGGTCGCTGATCGGCACAATTATGCCGGCCTGATTTATTTGGATATATACAGGTGTAACCAAAACGCGGCATACACACGGGTTACCAGGTCCTTATCTGTGAAAAGCACTCGCTATTCGGGCGGATTTGAATATTCTATTACTAGCAAATGGGGCCTCCGGTAATCTCACGCTCTAAGCGAAATGCAAAACATTGCTTCAAGACGGTTATCTCTGAGATAGTGGTACCACTCCGATCGACCCACCGATATTTGTACTGCTGTGTAACTCTAAACAATGTGTTAACCGCTTCAATTGATTTTAAGAGCTCTGTAGTATAAAAGAGGTAAAAGCAGTTATATACAGTTCAACAACTTTCTAACTAATGACACTGATCTATCGTAACCGTCCTTCAGGGAGGAAAAACGACGTAGGTGAGGCGATTCACTCGACCCAAAAAGGAGCCATTTATTAACGTTGAAATATTTGGAAAAGAAGGAATTCTTTTGTTACACTTTGAAGATTTTAAGTCGCTTCATTTGAGGAGATGTATTTTTTTATTGTGTAACGTACTTTATGCAAGTTTATTCATTGCTCGTAAATTCATGTCTATATTTGTGGTCCAAAAATCGTCAAATGCTGGACTTGATTAACATAGCTCGTAAAAGACTTGGCGCATTTTTTTATTCAAGGAACAGTCCTTATTCCGTGATAACAGTATCACCACTCGATAGTGGTATGTTATTCTCCATTCATTGTGATATAAACTATAATATATTACTTAATGTCTGTCTTTACAACCCGTACTTGGTTTCAAATTCAGAGACCTGTCATAACTGGCTTATGATGTATACCTACATAAACTTTTTCAGTAAAATTGTGCCGAAAATTCAAAGAAAATCGGGAGGTCAACTGATAGAAAATATTTTCGTTAAACCTTTAAGCGGGGTAAGGTGGAATTTAGTAAAGAATGTCGGTTAGCAAGTATTTTGAGTCCCTCCCTTGTTAAGCTCTAGATTTTTACTGCGACTTATTGCTAATAAATTATCTGAATATCTTTCAAGAGTTTTGAAGAATTAGTTTATTTAAATTGGCCATTGAATTAATATAATTAATACATAATGTATTCTTCAATCTAATCTATTAATTCTGCGTGAAGTATTCAAATACGAGCTATAATAAGTTACATTATGTGGGATTGCTGTGCTAACAGCTGATGGAATATGATTTGATCTAGATAGACGTTTTTATAAACTTTAAAACAATATTATTGAACTATTATTTTAAATGTAATATAATATAACATACTTTGGGATTTTTTTCTAACATAAGCATTCATTTCTATATCACTCGGTGGACTGCCTCGGTGGCGTGGTTGTACTGCAGTACGACTACAAAGCTGAGGTCTCGGGTTCGAATCCCGCGTCGAGCAAAGTGATATTGGATTTTTCTAGGGTAAAAGCCGGATAGTTGCCACACTTTTTAAAAAGCTCCTTTAAAAAATGTGTATCAATACATTTCTTATTCAAAGTGTATTCTCAAACATAGTTCATTAATCTTCTAACATACCCTATCTATAAAAAACATATAAATATTATAAATTTTAAGTAAATCCAGTTTAATATGACCTCTAAAAAAGAGGATAGTTGCCAACTATAGCGGATACTAGCCTAACGTTAAAAATGGTTGGAGGGATACTTGCCCAATGTGAGAATAGATGCCCGTCGGTTTTTTTTCTAATAAAAATAAACTTATATTGATTTAAATAATCAGTTTTTATTATTAAATACAATCTTTTATTAAGTATTAATTAAAGTTAAATTAGAATTATAAAATTATAACAATAATAGACTCCAAAATAGTAAATAAGTGTCCAAAGTAAAAATGTAATGTTATTATTTATTTTGAAGATAGAACAATAAACAGAATTAGAATTAACTCTGGCATTAGCCTCTATTAAGTAAGTATTCAGTCTTTATAACTTACTGAGATCCTTTATTATGTACTAAGTACTAAGACAAGTTAAATTATTACCTAATCAACACTTAAAAATACTAAGGTTTTAAATTGTAAGTTAGTAGCCCTTTAGTTGCTTTTCCTTTAGATATTTTTGAACTTATAACATTTTCTTCATTTTCGCTGCTAGAACAGTAGATACGAGTTTTTCTTTTCCTTAGAGCCCTTCCTTCAGTCAGTTCAATAAAATCTGTGCTATCTGATTCACTGCTAGTAATATCTCTATATTGTTTTTATTTTTTATTTTTTTGTAGTCGCCCTTTTTTCTTCGTAATCTTTTCTTTGCTACCAACTGGTTTGTTTTTTGTTTCTTTCGTTTGTTTCATTACGCTTGTTTTCTTTACTTTCTCAGTTTTATTCTTCTGCTCGATTATTTTATCATTCGAGTTTAAAATTTCTGCTGATTGTTTAGTCCTTTCGTTGATACTTTTTTGTTTTTTATTTAGTTCTTCGAACGCAAGTGTTAAACTATCTTCTGTCCAGTTGATGTGGTGCGGCACCACGCCTGGCTTTCGTTTATACTTGCCAGGCATTTTGCTGTTGAGTACTTATTTTATTTAAGATAAATATAGTAAAACCAAATAAAAAATCACCAAGAAAAAATAGTAAAATCAAATGAAAAAAATAACTAAGAAAAAAATCTGTCTGCTTGTTAAAAATGTATAGTTACGGATAGTTGCAGCAGGGCAACAATCCGCAAAAGACAGTAGGGCAACTATCTGATTTGATACGGATACTTGCCCTTTTCATTTATAAAATAAATAAAACATATTTAACAATAAAACCTAATAAACAGTGCAATTTAAACTCTAATGCACTTAAAGAAATATATTTTTGACTGAAATCGCAATCAGTTATAAAAATATTTAACAGAGATTACTTACCAATATAATTCTGGCGCTCGTCAAAGTATCGCCGCGGAAGATGTTTTCTCACACGGACAAAACAAGTGCGCCTACTTCAACGGCTTATGCGGCACTGAAGCCTGCGCGGGGTACTCTTTTAATTATGATCAAAAAGAAACACTGTCAATACGTCTAACATAGAGCATTTGAAACTGAGGCATGTATCCGTCCGAGGCAACTATCCGGGTTTTACCCTATTCATTATCAGTCCGGAGTCAGGAATTTATGCCCGATATGGCGATAGGTTCGCCCCCTATCACATCATGGGACGGAACATACAAGGCGAAATGTGGGTGTTCTGGTGGCGCCTCTACCTACCCCTTCTGGGATAAAGGCGTGAGTTTATGTATGTATGTATGTATTTCAATATCAAAACGTCGAGAAGCGAAACTTATTTTTTCTAATTTATCATCGTTTCTGAATAGCAGGTCTCAAAAGGCTCTCCTTTGTCGCTTTTTTACGTAGTGGCAGATTCCAAAGATTTTATTTCGCCCGAAGGAATTTCACCAAAAATCTAGGCTGGGTTCGAGAAAAGCCCATTGCGGAGCTTTTGCATAATAAAATTTGGGTTTAGGTCATATTATAAAAAAGCTTTGTTGAATTGTATACATTTAATATCAGGATTCTATTTAGATTATACATTTTAGTTGTTTGAAATAAATCTTTGAGAAATTCTATGGTCAGTCATGACATTTCGATCTCTTTTTGCCATAATTATGTTACAAATTTTCATGTAATCATTTTAATATTTTTACTTATTAACTTTAAAAAGGATGCTCCTTAAGGATTGTTTTTATATTTTTCAAAAGACCACAATTAACATCGAAGCGAAGAAAGTCTCGGCATTTTTTCTACCACACATTGGATTTTTACCTCCCACTCGCTTACTCAATGGTATGTATCATTTAAATATTTTATACGCTGATTTGCAAAACTAACCCATACCCACCTAATCCCCACACCCTTCCACCACGAAACTCTCCTTCGAACTTCATGCCATCAGCTCGCCAGAAGACGCCATGACCGTGGAACCAGCCCTGCATGAATTCTCCTTCATACCTGGAAACAACAGCATACCATATTACTATGAGTTTTATCGGATTTGCTAAGGATGTTTATTTTAAACGGTATGTAATTATCACTGCAAAATTCCTTTATAGCAAACATTAATTTGAAACAGCATCAAAGTTGGTTAAAACACCACGCAATTCCTGACTCTGGACTGATAATGAATATAATAATATGTTTAACGGTGTAAAATAACTGAAGGTATTGAAGTGCCCCTGTCTAGACGAACTAAAACAGCGGCGCAATACCGTTTCGTCTCATTTTTAGCCCTTTTTTTCTTTGGTCTCGATAATAATAGAGAGACGGGACTCTCATAATAGAGTGTAGATAGCAGTGTCATTTCACACTGCGAGTTTTATTGCTTTAGCTTTTATAAACGATATTAATACCTTAAGAGTACGAAAAGGTTGTAGCTTACTGGTGGTAGGTCTCTCACAATATGTGAGGGGTCGCCTGGGTAGGTTCTACCGCAATGTCTATTTCTCCCGCCAAACAGCAGTGATAATGCACTGATCTGTTACGGTTTGAAGGACATTGTAGCCAGAGTAACTACTAGACATATTGAGACTTAACATCTTATGTTTCAGGATGGTGAGCGCGGTGGAGTGCCAAGCAATGCTTTGTAATTCGTGGTGTTTTTTGGTTTTCTGTCCATGAGCGGTCATATCGCTTACCATCAGGCGAACGGCATGCTCGTCTTTCCATTCAACGCAATAAAAAAATCTTGGAAAGTGAAGAATTACTGTGAATTAAGTCTTTTAGACTTTGATTAATGGCTCATCATGTCATCTTATAAATGCACCATTAAAAGAATTATGATCTGGTCTTAAGTCTGTCTTGGCATCCTCCTTTATATAAAATGTGTTTGATGGGGTAATTTTACCGCGGAGCAAATTCCTTTTGAAAGAAAAGTCGAACGTTTCCTTTCCTCTATTGAATTGTAAAAGGTAACAACATTTTTATACCCTTATAGAATTACATCGCGCCTCCGTTTCGTCACCGCCGTCTTTTGAATTTCAAACGTTACAAATTCACTTTGCGGAATCATTGGTCCTTAGGGATGATTAGTATCGAATAGAAATTTATTTTATATTTCGTTTGTAGGAAATATACATATTAACGTTTTTATTTAGAGCAGAATTAGAGAGTTGTGGTTCGGGTGAAATCACAAAAAGAGGTTAATCATGAGAACGTTGTTGGCTATGAATATGTTATATATGTAAGGTCCAACTATATTTAATAAATATAGATTTAGTGATCCCGATAAGTGATTGTCACCTTTAATTTTAAGCTCTTATTGTTTATCACCTTGTTACTAGATAAACATCATAATTATCTTTCATTTTTACTAATTACGCGCCTCTCATCTCACGCCCCGGAGCATGGTCGGTCCAAACGAACATATAGCGTAAACATATCAATCAGAACTTTTGCGTAGCAACTTCGTGTATTGTAAAATCATCTCATATCATTATTATTTAGAATAAATAAATTTTGTATATAATCTATATTTCAAGCAAGAACAAGCTATTTACATCATTTTATTTCTAACATAATATAAGTAGTTGACCTGAAACCCGTAGATCGTAAATAGAATAGATACATTAGAGATCATTAGGCTGACGTTTAGTTTACTACAAAACCAAATCCAACTGTCAGTATTCTAATGGCCGCCACACACGTTCAATTTTTGCGCAGTTTTTGCCCACACGTTCCAGTATACTGGTGCAGACTCAGGCTTGCACAGTTATATCCTTACCTGTGTGGTGGCCAAAAGACTCTGCACTGGTATAAATCGAAGTGAACCGGCCAATTCCTGCCTGACTTCAGTATGTCTTTTCTACAAGAAAATTCATATAATTTACGAAATATTTCACAAAATAATTTAATGTAAAATTGTAGCTGCTTCAAAAACACTCCTGTGATATACTGAAGGAGCTCTTTTCAGAATTTCATATAAATTTCCAACCGTCTCTTCCTTATGTAAACAAAAGACATCGTTATGATGCTCGGAAACATGAATTAATTTTGAAAATTTTACATTTTAATTAAAAGCTATTAATGTTACAGTTTTAAAACCTTTTATCAGATTACTTTGAAAGAGGCTGCCAAGACATTTATAATTTATTTCGAGATAAGTTTTTGGTACAGCTGTTTTTGTTTCAGGGTGTTATTAATTACTGTTTTATTAAGGGATTACTGCTTCATGTTTTTCTTTGGGATAAACTCGTCATTATAGACCATGAGCCCGTGATCGCTAGACTTTCGTCATTTTATAAAGAGTGGAAAGTTTGTCTGCGCATGCCTCTGACATAGCATCACACGATCAGCTACTACGAAGTTCCAATCGTGATGGCTTTAGAAGTTATCAGCTTTAATATGTCTGGCAAGATGAAAGAACCATCAAAAATGTCCGGCTGCTAATACACCTTTTGATAGTTGCCTTAACGACATATATAATATTCAACTTTTATACTATAAAGCAGTCAAAATTATACAGGATGTCCCACGGCAATGCCATATGAAGGGGAAGTGTTTTAAATATTGGAGACGATTAATGAAAGAAGACTTTATTTTAATTTTGAAACAATTTATACTGCATACAAAGATTTTGGCGGGTTAGATTCCTGCTTCAGACATGCCATTAATTAAAAATCTTTGAATGCAATTCGAATTGTCTTCAAAATCAAAATAATGTCTTCTTTCAGTAAAACTGTCTTTCTGAAAATATTTAAGGCACTTCCACTCTAAGTGGCATCGCGGTGGGTCGCCCTGTATATTATATTCAACTTTAATAAAATGTACACAAACTTTCAGCTTTTATAAAACGACGAAAACCTGGCTGTCACGGGCTGTCTAGGTCTATTAAAATACCAATACATAGCATTGTAATCCGGTTAGGTCGGCACCATATCACATATGGGTTTCTTTGTTATTAAAATGGTTTGTATGATTCGACGCGTATCAGGTAATATAATATGTAGGTTATGAAATATGAACTATGTGGTTCTGGCTTCAAATCACAGATTGAACTAAGGAATTTAAGTAAAACTTAACTTTTCGAGACACGTTAACTTCCGAAAAAGTATAAAGCATTCTGCGGTCATGCACTTGGTAGTGCTGTTAATGATAGTTAGTTAAAGAGTTACTTTTTAAAAAAGCGTCCGCCAAGACTAAATATAATCGTCGTCCCAGCGAGTCTAACTGGTTAAAATATGTAGACATCCGGAATCACTGCAGTAAGGTGTGTAGGAATGCTCAACGCCGATACATTCATAACTCAGTCGAAAACGGTGATCCAGCCAAAGTCTGGAAATTTCTGAAAACACTGGGAGTGGGTAAATCACGACAAGATTCTATTCCTAAATCCATAAATTTGAATTCCTTAAACCTTCATTTTTCTTCCTTGTCCTATTTTGATAGGACAACTAAAGATAACACTATTAAGCATCTTTCCACCCTTCAGTCTCCCGTTTGTTCTACCTTTGTCTTACAACAATTTGCCACTTGTGATGTTAAGAAGACCATTACTGTTTTGTCGTCAAATGCTATGGGTAGCGACAATATCAGCCGCAACATGATTCTCCCTGTCTTAGACGAAATCCTTCCTATCATATCCCACATTCTTAACCACTCCATCTCCACTGGGATCTTTCCCACTGCTTGGAAAGAAGCCCACATTATCCCCATTCCCAAAAAAAAAAAAAAAAATAAAAAAAAAAAACCTATTAAATCCTCTCCAATCTGGGTTCCGTCCTGGACATAGTACGACTACAACTTTGACACATATCACGGATGGCATCAGATCAGGCATGGAGGAAGGCAAGCTGACTGTCCTAGCTCTTTTGGACTTCAGCAATGCCTTTAATACTGTCGACTATGACGTATTACTTACCATGCTACGTTCTCTTAACATATCTCCAATGGCAGTTGATTGGTTTCGTAGTTACCTGTATGGTCGCCGGCAACGCATCCGTGTGGAGGAAAGCTTTTCCTCCTGGTGCCCCGTATCTGCTGGCGTACCACAGGGCGGCGTGCTATCTCCTCTTCTCTTCGCTATCTTTATTAACTCCATTACCAATCTTCTTCGCTCCTCCTACCACCTCTACGCTGATGATCTCCAGATTTATACTCAAGCTCCCTTAGACAGGATGACAGATGCGATTGTTAGAATCAATACAGACATCCATCACATCTGTGTTTGGAGTAAAGCTCATGGTTTAAAGATTAACCCTACTAAAACCCAAGTCATTGTTGTCGGCAGCCCCAGGATGATTTCTAAGCTTGACTTGTCCCAACTACCTAGTGTCGATTGTGATGGTAACGCCATTCCTTTCAGTGACTCCGTCCGCAATCTAGGCATACATATAGACAAATCATTCACCTGGGGTCCACAGCTCTCGGAATTAAGCCGGAAGCTGTTTGTTTCCGCAAGGTCCTTGCGAAGGTTACGCAACTTTCTACCCATATCCACGAAGATTACGCTTGCACAAACCCTCCTTCTCCCCATCCTTGATTATGCCGATGTCAGCTATCTTGATCTCACCGAAGACCAACTTAATAAACTTGACCGCCTACAAAATTTCTGCATAAGATTCATATTTGGTCTTCGCAAATATGACCATGTTTCTGAGTTTCGCGCTAAGCTCAAGTGGTTACCTATACGGCTTCGTCGGAATACTCACATTCTTTCTCTTCTTTACAATATTTTGTTTAATCCTCTCACCCCTTCTTATCTTAAAGACCGATTTATTTTTCTTCATGACTCACATTCGAAATCCTTGAGGTCGTCTGAGAATCTTAAGCTGAGAATGCCTGTGCACACCACGACATTTATGGATAATTCTTTCACTGTCAAAGCAGTTCGATTGTGGAACGCGCTTCCTGTTGCGGTGAGACAGGCTCAAACGCTATCATCATTTAAGAGGCTAATTAAAGAGCACTACCTTTCATTTTAAGTAGACTAGTATAATTTTCTTCAAGTAAATCATTTGGCTATTTGTAGTATATATTTATGTATGTTTATATTTATTTGTATATATGTATACATGTATTTATGATTATCTGTTATGTATGTATAGTATTTTTGTGTATTTATATATGTTTAATAACTATTACATAGCTTTAATTCTTTATTTTTTTACACTGCCCTCTCTCTCTCCTTCTTTTAAATCCATCCCATGGTTGTCTGTAAGATATTGCTGTAGAGCGATAAGACCGCCATTTGTACTTTTTTTTTTATTGTTTCTATATTGTGTATTTTTGTTGTTAACTGTGTACAATAAAGATTTAAATAAATAAATAAATAAATAAATAGTTCATTACTTACGCGTCGATCCCATAAACGTATCGAATAAGGACAGTTGTATGAAAATATTATAAATGTAGTGTATCAGCCCATATACGTCCCACTGCAGGGCACGAGCCTCCTCTACAATCGAGAGTATGATGGAGAGGGGTTAGGCCACCACGCTGGCCTAGTGCGGGTTGGCGGACTTTCATACCATAGATACCATTAGAAATCGCTTTGTTATGCATGTTTCCTCACGATGTTTTCCTTCACCGTTATGGTGCGTGGTGATTGACTATCAATACACACAATACTATAATATTATAAATACTTAACCTATGTATGTTTGTTCTTCATTCCAAAAGCAATATTGCAATGACTCGAAATAATTTTAACATAGAGATATTTTTAGACTCAGGTAATTTTATCCCAGTAAATTGCCCGGTTCCTGTGGGAACGGAAGCGTATTCTACTCGATCAAAGTCGCAGGTAAAAACAAGCAGACCGTAAAACAGAGCAAACTTAATTCGATTATTGTCGAAGCCATCAAAATTGATTAAATGATCGAAACCAACTTTTGAGTAAAGGCTGTTAAACATAATATGCAACCTCATAATATTCATAATTATACATACAAATATAAACTCGCGCAATTTACCCAGAAAACGTAGGCAGAGGTGCTACCAGGACACCCAAATTTCGCCTTGTATGTTCTGTTCCACGATGTGATAGGGGGCGAGCCTATCACCATGTCGGGCACATATTTCTGACTCCGGACTGATAATGAATGCAAAAATCCACTTTGACCGACCCGGGATTCGAACCCGAGACCTCAGCTTTGTAATCTTACCGTAGTAGTACAACTACGCCACCGAGGCAGTCATAATCATACTGTAAAATATTCATGATATAGTCACATTAAGACCTCGGATGTAAAACGACAAGCCGCAGGCTCTATCTGCGCATCTAAATCTGTATGATTCACAAGTATTTGCTTCAGATCTGGGTATTGTGAAGAAAGACCTATCGTAGTGTCTGATACCTACGATACAAAATTTTAATGTTAGTCAAGCACTATGTTTGATAGTGCAGAGAGACGGAAGCAAATGCTTATAAATTACTTAAGGTAGTAAATAAGTGAAAAAAGAAAATAATAATCGGTTCAAGATATCTGCTTCAAAATTGAGTAGCAAGATTTCACCCGAACAAACATACATTGCAAGTTAAATAAAATCTTTTGAAAGGAAGTGCGATATAAGAGGCTTGGAGTTGGAATTTGTGCGACATGGCGCGTCTTACTTTCTTGAAACGGATTTTTTTTATTGCAAGTGTGGCGAGTGGCGAGTGGCATAACTAGGAGATCTACTTCGCTTCTAGCTAGGACGCGGGTTTTATGCTTGTGTAGTAATCATATTAACAGAAATCACAAGCAAATGAGAAAACTTTAATAATAATTCCCACAATCGCCGGAGTTTATAAAATGAAGTATGTTTTCCGTGTACAAACATAATAAATTTGTGATTGTTTCTGAAATATCAAAACAACATTAATTCAAATTATATTAACTTACTTGTTTAGTATATATTTTGCTTTGAATATATTTATTATTTTGTCTTTTGGAATGTACCAATTAGGATGCTTATTTAGAAAATTAATCTAGTTATACAAAGTTAGCTAAGAATTGGGTATAAATTGCTCAGTGAGACTTTATTAATATTAAAAAATATATTATATTTATAATTTTGTTTAGGTGCTGTCTTCAGATGTCGGCATGCCTGGTATTAATTTGTCTTCTTTTTATATTGGGACGACAAAATGACTACTTTTCATCAGGAATTCAATTTAAATAGCAGCGTCCGTGGCGCAGTTGGTTAGACGCCGGCTGTGAAACGAGAGGCCGCGGGTTCGATCTCGGCACCGAAACATATATTTGTATGATCCACGGGTATTTGTTTCGGGTCTGGGTGTTTGTGGACAGAAAAAGTCTCTCGTAGTTCCTGATACCCACGACACAAGACTCGATCTTAGTGTGGGGTCAGGGCTATGTATGTGATTGTTGGGTGTATTTATTTATTTATTTAAATAGATCATTAACTGTTGTAAAACCTTCACCAGCCTCGGTTATACCGGCTCTTTAAACCTAGAAGTACATGCTAAGATCGAACCTAAACTTTAACACACTTCTACGGTGTACAATGACAAATTTCCTACCATTTATGCAGGTCATAATCTAGAAGGATATTATACCTCCAATTCTCCCACAATCACACTGACCGATTAAAACACAAGTAAAGCTTTGCTTATTCAGATCTAAATTCCTTTTATCTTACATCACTGAATTGTAACCACAATGCCTTTTGATCCAACAATCCAATTCCCAGATAAGAAAACATTTTTAGAAACCGCATTAATGAGCCTTCAGTGTTCGTCACGTTTTTTCTCAGCAAATGATCTAACTTCATCCGAATTGGTAACAGATTGAATGCCGTCCGAGATTGATGACTTTTGTAACGCCTAGCCTTTTGTTATACAGCCTTTGGGGGTCCTTTGACTTAATTTATTCCAAGTGTTACGTAAAATTGAATGCAGGTTTATTGGCGGGTGTAAAAAACTACAATAATTATTGAATGGTAATTCCTCACATGTATGGTATGAGTAGCTTATTGACAAATAAGAGTTAATGTAATTTTGTCGTATTTAATAAGTTCTTATTTAGCTTCTATTTATTATTTGCAGTTTTCTTATAGGTACTCTATATAATTGATGTTACTGACTCATTTTGTAACATAGTAATAAGGCGAGACAATATAAGTAAAAAAATCAAATTAGAGATACATAATTGCTGATATTGGAAAAGAAATAGTGATTTGCTAACACCAGCTAAAATGTCGGCTTCGTCTTTGCCTGTCGTCTTTATTGTAGGAAAGTTTCAATAAACATCAGAGCTATTTGAGTATTCTAAGGTTTAGTACCTGTTAGGTTCCGACATGTGTTTTCTAACAGAATAGAAGTTGATGCCAACCCAGCATTGCGTATCAATCGTGTTTACGTTAGTAATTGTTCTTTAATTTACCAAAAATTTAAAATATTCTTGTATTCCAATTTTCCAAAGCTATCTAGTATGTCAGTACTAAACAGTATTTATGTGACATCAATATTTAAAACTGTAACTTGGTACCTACTTGTAGTTTTAAAAATAACAGGCTAAGACTGAAATAGAAATATTTTGACAGTGATTGATTTGTTGAAATAAAACTATATTTTACGGATTTTATCGCGATTTTGTTTAATATTTACATTTTTTTAACTTCCCGACGTTTCGATTACTTTACAGCTTTCGTGGTCACGGGGCGGACTGAGGTATTAGTCATCCGCTCAGTGACTATTACAATCCGTAAAATACAGTTTTATTTCAATGATAAAATCCGTAAAATATAGTTTTATTTCAATGTGTAACATTCGCGTAAATCTAAGAAACCATTAGTGATTGATTTATGAAAACTGGGAGATGGTGGGGAAAAAATTCCATGCTCAAAATAAATACAGGATATATCAAGACTGCGACCGAAAACGACGCCAGGTGGTACTTTTTATTACAAAAAAGATATTAACGATTATTTTTGCGAAATTTTTAGCTGCATTGTGTCAGAAGTTTTAGGTCGCAGTCTTGATATACCCTGTATAAAATTAAACGCTCACACACTCACATTTAACACTTGTAAACGCCGGCTCAGCAATCAGCCTAAGTATGACCCCGACCACTGTATCAAGAGTGCACGACCACGAAGAAGAATTGTTCGAGGACAATATTTCACTCGTTGCGGGTGTGAATATTCCTATTTATTTCAATGCTAGCTTCTTGACTTCATGACGTAAACTATTATTTGTTTAATCACTACCATTTCAAAAGTATAAACTTTTGCATTAAGTTAATCTATGGCGCCATCGCAACTTTAACTTCACTCAATTATTCGTGAGATAAAAATGAGTTATTTCTTCTTTTCAAGTCAGCTGTTTAGTAGGAACTCTTCGGAATTCGCAGTAACTTTAACATTACCAGAAAATTTATTATGCTTAAGACAAATTCGTGGTAGAAACTAAAATAAGACAGGTGGAGATGAGGCAATGAGAGTTTCCACGTGTGTGTTTTAATTAGAGATGACTCAAAGTGTATGCACGAACATCTCAGTATCATGCACGTATATTCTGCAAGAGAGTTCTAAGTTTTACTAAATTTGTATTTCATAATAATTAATGAGTTTCCTATCGCCAATTTCTAGATGTAATGAATCATCTACACAGCGGTCTATAAAAATTGTTCGTTGACTACTGTTATAGGAATGTGCTGACTCGATCGGGTAGTGACTGTCACGCATCACAATATATTTTTGAAAATTTAATGTATGTCCATAAAAATAAAGAAAACTTTCGAAAGATTAGCGATATTCACAATAAAAATACTACAAATAAGAACAATCTAGCTACTCATAAGACCAGACTCCACAGGATCAGCAAGTCTTTTAAGGGTTACTGTATACACTTTTATAACAAAGTTCCCACTCATATTAAAGCCTTAAGTATTGAAAAATTCAAAGTTACTATCAAGCAAAAATTATGCAATAAAGCTTATTATAAAATTTCAGAATATCTAGATGATAATAAGGCTTGGGAATAGTATAGTATAAAATTAATTAAATATATATGTAGTATCTTGGAGCGGAGGTATTAGTGTGCTCTGTATAATTTAATTTATATTAAGTAACTTAAACTATTTTGCTTTGCTTTGTGAGCGATTTGGATAAGTCATGCTCGCTTAAAAGTCTGTGCTTGCGGTGGCGTCGTGTGCCGGGTCGGCCACTTCCCTGTAGCATGGTTGAGGAGGCCGATGGCTGGCACATGCGTCATACTCGTGAACGGGTGCTGCTTGTCTACACAAGCAGCACCCGTCGGACAGACCAGTCTACACTGGTCTGTCCGATTTGCTTACTTTGTAATTGATAAATGGATTACTTAACGCTTTTATAATTATTTATTGCGTTGGCAAAACAGAGTATACTGATTCTTCGTTATGGGTTACTTCGTTTCGTTTCTCTCATCCATATTAAATATAAAGTAAACTTATTTGTATTAAAATATATCCTACTTGCAAATCATAACAAGTTATTAATGAACTGCTCTGATTTAAACCAACTTGTAATTTTTGTAATAATCATTACATTGTAAACTGGTTTTGAAAAGAGCAACACTAGAGTTTCTTGCCCGTTCTTCTCTAGTGAAAACCGCTTTCCGAACCGGGTGGTAGTTAAAAAAATGACTGAATCTAAACAATGTTGAACATTTTAATGGATTCAATAAATTATTTTCATTCTTTCATTTCATCGAAAATCAATTTGATTCTTTTGAGTCAGGCTTTGTTCTGTGAATGAGTTTGAAGGCCCAATACCTTTTTGCTCCCTAAGTTCTTCTTTTCTTCCCATGCTGCTTTCTTCCAAGCAGGTAACTCTTCAATATTATGAGCTGGTGATTTTCAATCGACGGTAATCATATGCCATTAGATGATGTATGTTATGTTTATCGGCGACCATAATACCTTTATGTGCCCCTTTTTCTCGTTAGTCAGACGTATGCAAAAACAATAAAAAGGAGGAACTTACTTCGCTCCATCAGGAAACGCCATCACACCAAGTCCAGAGCACAGTCCTCCTATCATGGCCCCATCATACCTGGTCCCATCAGGCAACATCAGATGGCCAACCCCATGCTTCTGGCCTTTCGCGTTCCATTCACCCACATACCTCGTCCCGTCTTCATATTTGTATGCTCCTGTCTTCACCACTCCAGGATCTGCCACTGGAATTTCAGAATGATTCTGTCACTCTTGGAGAAGAATAAATCTCGGTGATCGTAGGTGGAGATTTTAATGTAGTGAAATTTGACACAGCCATTATAAATTTGTATAAATTGTTATAAATTTGTTACTGTTAAAGATTCAAATAATTGTCACAAAAGTAAAATTTTAATCAAATAACACTTGGAATCGAGACTTATACTTATTATGACAGCCCTTAAAATAAACGGTTGGTAACAATAAAATTGCCTTTAAAATTTGCAAATACTTTGAATATTTTTTATTTAAAATTAAAATATTACCGTCCACCATTCTGGGATAGTGAGCAAGTACTGTCACCCATGTAAGGTTTCATTGGTATTGAAGTATTGAAGCGAAGCCCTTACGATAATCTAATTAGAGGTAGAAATTTATGCACACGAAGTGAAATAACGTTTATTTATTACTCTTTTTTATACTACACTAGCTTCTGCCCGCTAACTTCGTCTGCGTGATTAACTTTATTTGAAAAAATATACATGTTAAGATTATTTGGAATTTTCTATCCCGTCCCGTCCCGTCTCGTTATATCCCACCCGTCCCATCTCATTCTCACTCATTGCATACAATCCAGTCCCATCCCATCCCTTTGAGTATAAAAAAGTAACAAATATATCGTAATTCTTTCCTCATCCCACGGGAACACTGTATTTTTCGGAATAAAAAGTAGCCTAAGTATTAATCCAGGGT
The DNA here is from genome assembly GCA_905220455.2 of Deilephila porcellus. Classification (NCBI taxonomy): domain Eukaryota; kingdom Metazoa; phylum Arthropoda; class Insecta; order Lepidoptera; family Sphingidae; genus Deilephila; species Deilephila porcellus. The sequence continues at coordinate 13,861,558 of LR999977.1, read as the reverse complement.
GTCAGCTACTTCCATACCAATTTCATCGAAATCCTTTAAGCGGTTTTTGAGTTTATCGCGCACAACCGCACAGACAAACACACAATAATTCTACAATTACAATTCTTGACAATAAATCATTGTTTTGGGTTTTATTACGTTAATACAGACCCCCCATATTAGTTTTTCTCATTTATATTCCATAATACAAAGAAACATCCTGTATGTAAATGAAATATATACCAATTTTCAATTTGGACCTACACCAACATAACTGTGAAAACTGCATCTCATTTCGTGCGGTAAAACAAAAGAAACATTCTGTATGTAAATGCAACGTATACCAGCTTTTAAGTTAAACCTGCAGTAATACAACTGTGAAAAGCGCTTCTCATTTGCTGCAGTAGTTTTTGCGTGATGCGCAAGTAAATAAAAAAACATCCTGTATGTAAATGCAACATATACCAGCTTTTAAGTTGAACCTGCAGCAATACAACTGTGAAAAGCGCTTCTCATTTGGTGCAGTAGTTTTTGCGTGATGCGCAAGTAAATAAAAAACATCCTGTATGTAAATGCAACATATACCAGCTTTTAAGTTGAACCTGCAGCAATACAACTGTGAAAAGCGCTTCTCATTTGGTGCAGTAGTTTTTGCGTGATGCGCAAGTAAATAAAAAGAAACATCCTGTATGTAAATAAAATATATACCAGTTTTCAAGTTGGACCTGCACCAATACAACTCTGAAAACTGCATCTCATTTCGTGCGGTAGTTTTTGAGTAATGTGCAAGCAAACAAAAAGAAACACCCTGTATGTAAATAAAATATATACCAGTTTTCCAGTTGGACCTGCACCAATACAACTGTGAAAATTGCATCTCATTTCGTGCGGTAGTTTTTGAGTAATGTGCAAGCAAACAAAAAGAAACACCCTGTATGTAAATGCAACATATACCAGTTTTTAAGTTGAACCTTCAGCAATACAACTGTGAAAACCGCATCTCATTTGGTGCAGTAGTTTTTGCGTGATACGCAAGCAAACATACAGACAGACAGACAGACAGACAGACAGACAGACAGACAGACAGACAAAAAATCTAAAAAAAATTGTTTTGGCTTCTGTTGCTGTTATAAAAACCCCTCGCGTTAAAATTTCTCAAATATCTTCCATGTACAGACATCGACCATTTACATTTTTATTATATGTATAGATAGACAAGGAAACCGATCATAAATACACAAATAATAATAATAATCATGGTTAACAAAGTCCGCCTTTGTTGTATTCAGTCGTAGAAAAAAAGCATGACTATATTATCTCTTTTAGGAAACGCCTAAAGGGTATAATCAGCAGACAACAGACGATCAAGGCAATCCTAACGATATTTTATTTATCAAATGACTATATAGCTACGAGTATAGTAGTTTAGAAGTTGTTCGAGAGCAGATAGATAAATTCGGAAAAGTCTTAGCCCTCGTTTTAGTTTCACTGAACTTGGAAAAATCTTTTATTTTACATTCACCTTTAGCCGAAACTTCGGCCCTATTTATTCGAAGCGAAGTGTTGGTCGAAGGTTATTTTTTTGCTGAGATGATGCCCAAGCTTAATTCGGACACTAGGAAAAGGGATTCAAAATTGGACCGTTACAGTCAATTCACGGTGCTACTAGTTCAATAACGTAATTAGTAATGGAGCTACAAAAGTGTCGGAATGCCGTAAAGTAGGAAGTGACAATTGACACTGCCACTTGATAGTCGCTTATTGAATACAAGATCCAGATAATCACGGTATGAACTCGGAACGCCTGGTTATTGCAGAATTTTCCAGTGTAGAGTGAAGCATGCAGATTTTTATGCATTTGCCGATGCTCTTGTCTTGCTTATAATGTTGTCTATCTTATTTAGGTACTATAGTCACGTTACCAAGGTTGAAAATTCTTTGTTTTCAACTACACGTATATTAGCGATATTTTTTTAATAAGTGCCTATTAATATCTTAGGAATCGACCTAAAGAAAATTTTATTGAATTCTATTGTGTAGTTAGAGCGCGCATACACAATGTTTTGATGTTGTTCCTATTGTTTTGTTTGTAAGTTGTAGTGTTTCAACTAAGTTTATTTGCTAACAGTGCTCTCTTGTAGCTGTTTTTTTACTCTATTAGTTTCGTAGTCACGTACATAAATTGCGACCTAGTTAAATTTTTAGACGTTATTTTTTCAATATTGCATTTGGATCCAATCTTTCTTTTTTTCTTTCCTAACGTTATTCCAAATAATGTGTGACCGCTTTACCACATAAACTGTTACATTTCCCCCGGTGTTTGGAGTCCTCGACTCTGAGAGGCTGTCAAATCTTCTTGCATAATATCAAGCCGGTGCTTTTTAGTCGACCTTGCGACTGATATTCTACTAAAAATTATTAAACACCAAATACATAATAATATAAATAAAGTATTTTTCCAATAAATTTGTACATCTTAATCATATTTATCTTAATAATATAAAATTTCTGTATCTGTATCAGTCCATATACGTCCCACTACTGGGCACAGGCCTACTCTACAACCGAGAGAATCGATTGAGAGGGGTTAGGCCATATAGTCCACCACGCTGGCCTAGTACGGGTTGACGAACTTACATACCGTAGAATTTTTTTAAAATCGCCACGGTGTGCAGGTTTCCTCACGATGTTTTCCTTCACCGTTAAAGGGCGTGGTGATTGAATATCAATATAAAATTTACTTAGCTTAAATAATTTTGTAATAATTCTTGTACACCATGAAAGAATACCAGCGATTTTCGCACTAGGCATAGGCCCTTATCGCGGAAAGCTTATCGAAATGTAAAAATAACTCCAACATGGACGTTTTATTTACTAAGAAGATGTAATTATTGTTAGGGAACCTTAGAAAATTCAGTTAAAAAATATTTTCGAAAATAAAGTTTTTTCGAAGTTTCACTAATGTATTTTGGCAAACTAAAGAACACTAGGTAGAAGATAAAGTTTGCTTTGGAGTAATATTATTATAGATTCCATTTTCCAATTAAATTTGCCTTCACGTCATGCGTCAGAACAATCATCACTTTCAAAGTTTTAGCCTAATATAATAATTCAGCTTCACTATTGGTAAGAATTTTGAAATTATTTAACAAGATTACAAAATAAACAAGAGTTTTTGCTTGAAGAATATATTAATTCGATTTTATTTTTTTATTTAAAGGGATTATTTGGACGGGTTGTCAGAAGTGCAAATAATGTCGCCGAGCTTATTTCTGTCAAAATTATAATTGAAGTAACTCTATTGCCATGTCTGGGATAATTTCTAGCTTCAATATATTCATATTTGAATTTCCAAATAAAACGGGATAGTAAGGTGAAATTAATAGCTTAAAAGGAGGAATAGAGAAATAGTAAATCGTATATTTTATATCGAAGAAGCAGTTCATATTGCTGGCTTTACATAGCTTAGGGGCAAGTCCAAGTATAAAGGAAATATGCAATAAGCCCGAATAAAACTGACAGCCACTACACGACTTTTTGAAGTCGACTTAAAAATAAATAAAGTAGGAACTAAAACGACTTTAGTTGTGTGATGAGTAAACCAGAATATAATTTAAATAATTTCCGTAACATTTCTCAAATATAACGTAATATCAGAAACGAATTTTAAAGTAAATAAAACAAAATATCAATAATATACTGTGTAACAGTTAGTACGCTTCCTCTTTTAACATGGGCCACCATTACCGCGAGAGATCGATCGTTACTCGAGATTAAATAACAGTCTCCGTGGAACACATGATACCAGCGCCATTTCCTTGGAGATAAGAGATTTTTACTCAAGATTATCTCTAAGCATTTCTTTTTACTGTATTCATGATATATACTTTTCGGGAATTATATCACCTTATAAGGATAAAATAGAAGCAGCTTTTATAGCTAAAAATAACATTTCTCTTACCCAATTTATCATAGTCTATTTATTCTTTATATACGGCTATGTTACTATTTGATTAGGACTATAAATGTTTGTTATAATATTATGAAAACATATCTGAAAGAATGAGTTAAATTGATTTTTTAATATTTTATTTTAGGTCCAAATTTCGCCGCACGCCAATAGAAATAATAATCCGGATAATTCAGCCAAAATAATGAATTCCGGAACAATTTTGTCTTGATAATGGCCAAAAACGAATATTTTGTAAACAATATTATGTAGGTACAAACTACGTCCAGAGACACATTTAGTTAAAAAACAGTAGATAGTAAAACAACAGCCAAAATGACGTGTGTTTATGACACTTGTTCTAAGTGCATTTGTAAAGCAAACAAACTATTAAGCAACTTTATTCAACTTCAAATAGCATTGTGTAAATAACATATTGTAAACTCTTTTATTTCTTAACTTGAAACAAAACTACATTAATATTCATTTTCTCTTTCAACGGAACGCGGATGAGACAACTTTGGAATAGTGTTTTGACGCAATAACACACTTTTAAAAAAAAACTTTAGTCATGAATTGACAACTATCTACAATGCACTAAGATTAGTGCATAAAAATTCAGATACAGTATTCACTGACAGAGACGACGGATGGTTCCTTTTTACTATGGTACTTACTTTTTTTCCAACAAGCAATTGTGAAAATGAATATGAAAATAATTTATTGAATCCATCAACATTTTCAACATCCTTTTGATATAGTAATTTTTTTGACCTGTAACTCCGTTTAGAAAGCGGTGTTCATTATAGAAGAACGGGCAAGAAACTATAGTGTTGCTCTTTTCAAAACCAGTTTACAAAATTGTGATTATTACAAAAGTTAAACGTTGGTTTAATTCAGAGCAGTTGTCGAAATCCTTGATGGAAATTTATCTTCAGTAGTCATCTTCTGTGTCACAAAATAATTATGACCCATGCTTCCAAAATCCAATTTTTATTGGTACTTCTTTGAATGAATTAATACACGTAAAGCAAGAGCGTTGATCTTTAATATTAATACTGACAGCCTCCGTGGCGCAGTTGGATAGACGCTGGCTGCATGCTGCGTGCATTATTTGTTATTTTATATTTCTGCATTTTGATGAAAAGAATGCTTTTTTAAACCTTACATACATATATATTGTTGTTCTCATGTTCAACACCTTATTGCGAATATGAGCAGTCCGCGCATCATATACTTTGGGAGTGTAGTCTTTGGCAGAATGAGCGTAAAACCATGCTAGATAGTATGCAAATAACATCTGGAGTTGTATACTACATGGACCTTGTGGAGACTAGGAAGAATTTCCGTGCTTTCCGGCGATTTTGCCATACCTATTATTGGAATCAAGTATAACAGCTTACATATTAGGTCCCATTTAAATATAATAATCACTATTCCGTGGTGCTTTACAGCTGGCTTCTCTGGCTGTAAATGTCTTTATGCGAGGTTATTTACCTCTTTAGCTCATTGTTTTGTCACCCGCTTTATTAGGGAGGGAAGTGGACAATAATTTATTTCCAACTCCTCCTATTAATTTTACCTTTTTGATTGATTTCGTTGCGGGTTAAAGACAAGTTAGACATTCCCGGAGACGCGCTGAGCTTCAATGCTCAGTGTCATTAAAATGCGTGCCACTGTTGATCCTGGCTTACAGGAGTTGCAGTGGCGGGTGTGAGGGCGGGACAGTCTCCAATACATATATATTATTTTGATAAAATTCGTGTCAGGCACGCATTAAAGCAATGTAGTTTTTAGTAACGAAAGAAGCTAAAAAGATGGCCAATATGTTAAATTTTACTCGGACTATATTGGGCTGGGCTAGTTTAATAATTTTAATGCACAAAGCTCGGAAAGGATTTGGTATTTCCTAAACAAGGAAATCCAACGCTAAATCCTTTTAGAACCAACATTCAATAAACCAATCTTTCCAATTACTTTTAATCAATGCTTCAATAAAGTTGGGATTCAATTCACTTACCCGATATTTTTGCAAAATAAGGTTGCTTATATTCAGAGGAACAATTTAGTTAACGTTGCCACCGTTGCCGCGATTGAAGGTAGCATTTTTTTTAATATTAAAGGGGGCCAATGAGCAAACGGTTCATCTAATGTTAAGTGATTACCATGAATATCTGCAACACTATAGGGTATGGCATAAAGATGCGTTCCCGGCCTTTAAGGTGGGTTTTTTTTTGTTTCGAGAGGAAAAGCTAAGCTCCCCTTTCGGTACCCCGGGGGAGGTCAAAAGGGGTATGTCAGTGTCACTGGCCTTCCAGCTCGAAACAATGCGGATATTGTAACTTGTGACCGAGCTGGGTCCCTAACAATATCTACGAATATGCATTTGGTATTATCATAATATACGCTTATAATCTACTTCCCGTTTTAATTCACTTGTGTAATGGCTAACAAACAGTGCGTTGGAAAGGTGAGTGTAATTTATGGATTTTTTATTGGTAATAATAGTTAAATAAAAAAAAACATAGTTCAAGAAAAGTTTGGATATTTGCTAATTACGAATACTAATGTGTTTTTCGGAGTAATTTAGATGATCTAATATGACTTTGAAACTTGTATACGTATGTCTATATAATATTTAGGTATACACGAGCAGTCGGTTTCAGCTCTATTTGCTTAGTTTTCATATAGAAGACGAATACAGTTACAGAGGAAGAACACTGACATTATTTGAAAGACATCACTGTGTTAAAAATGTTTGTTGCAAAATCCTCAGTAAATAGAAAATATATTATTTAACTCTACTTATTATCTCTTCAGAAGTCTACGAGATATTAAGTAGCAGTAATCAGACGTTTTTCATTCTGGATAGAAATGTAATTATATCAAATTCTTTTGTTGTCTAGTTTTGTTCTAGGTCAAAATTAATCAACTGGTAGAATTTCTGTATTATTTCGTATTACTTTTTCATTTCAATTGTCTTGCCTTAAGCAAAAATGGACGTAGTCAGAATAAACTAGTGGGCACTATATTATTATCTTATATTATTTTATTTTATTTAGAAAATCAACAACTACAAACACAGTATACATTTTATTGTTTAACAGAATGAGTTTGGACTTTATTTTTTCTATCTAGTCAGGATTAAAAATTAAGATCTTGTAACTAAATTTCAACGTTTCTTAAGTCCTATCAATAACTACAATGGACGTGTGGATCGCACTTCACCTAGACCGAAAACAAATAAGAATATATATTTATTATTTGTTTTCGGTCTACATGTGGTAAACAAACATTTTTCCCAGCACATCATTCTATATTCAACTTTTCGTCCTTTGTTTACACTATCAATTAAACCGCTTACCGAACCGAGTCAGGGTGGTAGACCAAAAAAATACTGAATATAAATGATCTTGAACATTTTTATGGATTCCGTAAATTATTTTCATTTCGGTTTCTTAAATTAAGGCGAACGTTACACATCGCGGATGTGGTTATTTTCATTTGATTATCATTTTCATTTCATTTAAATTTGATATACTTTGAGATTTCACTACAACTAGTCTTCAACATTTGTCTCTGTAAATAAATCTTCATTCAACTATTTGTCCTTTCTTAAGATTCAAAATAAATCTTTGTTTAATTATCCATACGTTGAACACACACTGTTTATATTGGTTTATCTAGAAAGCCAGTGACACGTTCAGTCCTCGTGACAGTCTGCAGTCAATTAGAGTACTAAGCGTAGTTAATAGCAACCAGTGACAGCGCTGCCGACATCCTTATTGGAGCGGCGCTTGTGTAATTGTGCAGCATTGTTCGGAGCACGTCATAGCAAAGAGTATTTTCTAGATGGGACAGTTCGTGTAGGCGCGCATGTTTATCTGCATAAGCCCATATACGGCCCACTGCAGGGCACGGGCCTCCTCTATAATCGCGACGATTAAGAAGGGTTAGATTTTAGTCCATCACACCATACCGTAGCAATTTTTACAAATCGCTATGATATGCAGGTTTCTTCACGATATTTTCCTTTATTATTATAGTACGTGGTGACTGACTATCCATGCACACGTGACAGCAAAAAATCAGAGAAGCGCTTCGTTATTTGAACCCGCGACTACCGTGAACTTATTGGCAGCCGCGTCTGGTCAGTTATCAACAAGACACCATGCAAATTTTAGGCGCACATATTACTAAAAAGCATTTATGAGGACAAATGGAAATAGATGTTTGCTTCAATGTTAAATTATGCTTAAGAACCCGACGTACCTGAAAGCCCAAAATGTTTTTTTGGGTATTTGAAACATACCAACCAACAAGGTCTATTGAATCTATAGCCTCTATCCAAGGCAAAGAAATCCGTAGGGCTTTCTTTGTTTTAGAATTAAGAGCAATGCAAGTGGGTAGCAATTAGTTTAGGAATTCTCGGAGGATTTAATTACAGGACTCAGAGCCATAATTTATTCGCATTTGCTTTAATATTTTTTGTGTCAGTAAAATGGTATAACAGCCAAAATATTAAAAATCCACATAAAAAAATACTAGTTCAGTCTCTAATTGAACTTAAACATATCAATAACAATTCGGAAAGCCGTAAGATAAATGTGTATTGAAAAAACATCAAAACATATTCCCTTCTACACTATTCTATGACCCAACAACACGCGTCAAATGTATACAAGCGAACGCCTTTTGAATGACAAACGTCGTCAATCTAAAGCTTCCTGTAGATGGACATCCTAAACAATTTACAGCACTCTAAAAGCGAACCAAGTTCAGGGACGATGCATTGTTAAGCGATTAGCGCTTGATTTACCATAACCCATTTACGTTTGTGACGTAGAATATGCAGTGTTGTTTTAGATTCATCAGATTAGGAATGACAATTGCTGCATTTATTAGTGCAAAACTCACATAATAGCAAATGGCTGAATGACGATGAAGGACGAATTTAACTTTGAAGGAAAACATCGTGAGGAATCCTGCATACCGTAGCGATTTTAAAGAATTCCTACGGTATGTAAGTCCACCAACCCGCACTAGGCCAGTGTGGTGTACTATATGGCCTAACCACTCTCGATTGATTCTCTCGATTGTAGAGTAGGCCCGTGCCCTGCAGTGGGACGTATATGGGCTGATATAGTATAGTATAGTATAATGACGATAATTGATTACCGGTCATGACACAAAAATGAAAAGGTGAAAGGGAAGAAAGAAAAGGAAGAGGAAAGAATATTGCGCCTTCGGCAATCATCCATCTAGAATTACTGCATTTTTGAAGCGTTCCTGTGCTGCACAACCTAGCAGAAATTACACTTGACGGACAATGATCGCAGATGGTCATGGACACTCACGATATCCATGACCGACGCTTGCTAAACTCTGGAGAACAAAGCATGCAATAACATCTGGAACATTTACTACTCAGCATGACAGAGATTTTAATGGTGTGAACTTTTTAATTGCTGTCAACGTCCACGAAATTGCGCGATAATTAAACTTTCAGCAGTTACTGAACGTACGAAACTTCACAGTAACTTTCTTACATTCCTGCATATTGTATGAGACAGTTATCATCCCAGAAATGATTCGCTCATTCTTAATACACTTAATATGATATGAGGCTACCAATATTTATGGCATATTATTTATGTTCTACGTGAGTACAATTTATAAGTGATTGGTAATATAAAGCAGAACTAATATAAGACTACAGCTATTATGTAATATCCATTAAACAAATACGAAGCCATATTAACATACATTATGCATACTTTTGTAATTATATTAAAAGCATTTACTTACCACCCCAGGATTATAAATTCAAGCTGCGTATTTTGGATACATGATTCTTCAATTTAGGTACTGTTTACAACAAATTTTACTAACAATAGATTTTATTATGAATTCAATTAGACCTAAAATATTGCTTAGATATAACTTTCGTTTATTATCACGTTAATGCTATTTCTTAACATATCTTTATAACTGCACTGTCAACAAAAAACATCCAAATGTCACCGAAAAACTTAAAGCTACAATCGTACGTAATATTATTGTATTAAAAAGCAATAATCCAAATTCACCATCACAAACGGTTACCACTCGTTACGATTGTGGTGAAGGGTGGCCGTCTGGTGGATGGCAGCAGGTGGTATCGATCGCCACATCAAGGTCAAGCAAGGTGTAGCACAGTGCAAACACAATGAATTAGATACGAACAATACATAACAGTGCAACGACCTATGAAGTTTAAACGGTAAGATTTTTTAATTCCATAATATACAAATGTGTATGAATGTGAGACCACATCCTCTGTTTGATGTCAAGTTAGGAAGTCCATAATTTGTCTTTTGTTTTTAATTTTCCTAAAATACTGACATGATTCAAAAGATATTTCAAATTAATATTTGATTATGGAATATTTTAATTTAATTTCAGAATGATTAAGACTCGTTCTTAAAAATGTATTTTAAAATGTTTTTAAATCTTTCTTCTTTCATATTATGAACACTTAGTCTTTCATTGTTTCAAAGAAAATGAAAATAACGATACGTGATAGGCATGACTGAATCCCAGACTGAATTGAGATTATGAGTATGATGGGTATATTTTGATCAATATTGAGTCTGTTGGCAAATAAAACCATTTGGCTAAGACTACACTGAATCAATATTTTGTACATTTATTATTTCCTTTCCGTTCGTTTTTCATTTTCTTGTAAAGCCTGGTGCGTGGCGGGTCTCAGGACGAGATAGTCTCTTAAAATATTCTCAACTGTCACACACATAACATTTGCGATCCCAAAGTAAAATACTAAATATGTCTGTAACGTTGTTATCAGAATTACAGTGGATTTCCGCAATATTTGTTTCGACCCTTACATGGACCGAAACATTGACATTAAAAATTAATTGACATCTGATTTTATAGTCATCATCTCGTCTATCAAATGTGTGTATTTTGAGATTAAATCCGTGTCAAACATCTATAAAAATAGGTTATTAAGAAATAATAAGCACGTAATGTCAGAATTATCTTCTCGTTTTAAAATAAAAGGAATAATATTTTATTTGTATTTGCCATATTATCAAGTTGTCTAAGTCTGCATATTATAGCCCCATTTCATTTCTATTACTGAGCGCAAAATACATATTTTCACCAAGATGTGTAGTCAGCTATTAAACAAGTTTATTTACACTCGTAAAGAGTTTCTATAACAACTTTAAAATTATGTTTTTGGGTCAATATTATGAAAAAGATCCTTTCCTAGATGTAAATATTCGTATGTATCTTTTTCGATAGATTATATTATGGTAATACCCTTGGTATTCATTTAATTTATGAAATCATGCTTATGATTGTGGAAAATCAACATGAGAAATTGTTCATTGCGGCTTGTAAGATATTAAATCCGGATATCGAACATTATAAAAAACCTATTCAATTCACTGGCGACATTTATTCACAGATCGAGTCGATGCTCGAGCCAGACTCTCGGTGAGTAAAAACACAATGGAAGAAAAACAAAATACCATCGAATAATTGGGACCATTTCATAATTTATGACTAATTATAATTATTTACTCCTTTCAGAGTCGAGCAAAAATTCCATCACAGTATAGCGATCACGCGATGTCAATTAAGATTTCAGGGTTTGCTTGCATTAACGCTACTACTCTACTCTGAGCTGTGGCGTGTCGTGCATAGAGCCACTGAGGGAAAGGTCGTTCATTACGAGTTTGTTAACAAATAACTAATGGTTTTCACTCATAAATCGATATTTGGACGAATTCATCACATTCAAGTAAATATTTGATGTAATTAGTATCTCTACTTTTATTATAATGTCTATATTGTGAAATATTTTCTCTATATTGGATTATTTTATTAAATTCCTCATAAATAGTAAATCAAAAGTGTATTGAGTATTTTGAAATTTTTTACATAGTATTATATTATAGGCATAGTTTTGGGTATAATGTTTTTATCTGAGTTTTAGGTAAGTACGTGGTGGCCTGTTGGTAACGGACCAGACGCGCCAGCCAACATGTTTACGGTAGCCGCAGGTTCAAATCCTAGGGCATACCTCTGACTTTTCGGAGTCATGTGTCTATTGGTAGTTAATCACCACGCACTATGAAGACCCTAGGGTTTTGGTTTTGACTGTAGGTTGCGCGATCTTTATAATAGGTTATAGATGAGACTTATATGAATAACTATATTATTTGTGTTAGTTTATGGCTTAAATCGCTTTGATTTCTTGCGATTAGATAATATGTCGGTTAAGTGGCACAGTATGTACAGTGAACCGTAAGGTTCAAAGCTTAAGTCCTTTTTTTTATTGCGATGAATGGCTAGACGAGCATGCCATTCGCCTGATGGTAAGCGGTACGACCGCTCATTGTATTGTTTGTATTGTATTGTATCAGCCCATTTACGTCCCACTGCTGGGCACAGGCCTACTCTACAATCGAGAGAATCGATTGAGAGTGGTTAGGCCGTATAGTCCACCACGCTGGCCTAGTGCGGGTTGGCCGACTTACATATCGTAGAAATTCTTTAAAAAAGTCAGAGGTGTGCCCTGGGAATTGAACCTGCGACCACCGTGAACATGTTTGCAGCTTCGTCTGGTCCGTTACCAACAGACCACTACGCACTTGGACACGACCGCTCATGGACAGTAGAAAAGTAAACAACACCATGAATTACAAAGCATTGCTTGGCATTACACTACGCTCGCAATCCTGACAGTTTGCACCAGTATACTGGAACGTGTGTGGGCAAATAACTGCGCAAACTTCGTTGAAATTTTCGATTCAAGACTGGTGCAAACTCGCGTTTGCGCAAATGCACTTGTACGTGTGTGGTGGCATAAGGACAGAATATCAAAATTGTAAGTGCATCCGTGTTAACTATTAGTGCGGCTAAACAAATATAGTGTATGTAAATATATTATGTGAATATTACGTTTTCAAATCAGTGCAACTCTTATTACATACCAATTAAAATGTGGTACAAGTTTGTCATAATGGAATTAAATATTTAATTGAACAACAATTGTTTGATTAAGGGGCGGAATCAAGTCATTAGCATGACGTCCAACTGTTCGTTACATAATAATTCATTGGCAATTTATTGGGCTCGAGTCATCTGTTTACAATTTGCATAGATGATCATATGTAAAAAAATTAATTCATCACAATTCACACTGCCCTTTCAAATACTGTACTTTTCTACAAATTTTAGCACGATAATAAGACTACTGGTATTCTTATTAGAATCGTTAATATTATCTTCTTTCTTTGCAACAAAGTTTTATACGTATATTTTTCGAAATCACTGTAAAATACTTCAAATCAAAACCTTTTTACTTACGGAATCAAAGGGCTGAATCTTATCAAATCTGTCAAGGTTATTATGGTCAATGCCGTGCCTCGTCCGGGAACGTAACGTAACCGCGTCGGCGACGTCGCGGTGCCGCAGTCAAATGTCATATTACAAACCGACGTTCGTTACGGCCAGGGGTCGTCAACACTGCGCCTTAGGCTTATTATTTGTGTTTTGTAGGAGGATAAAGGGAGTTCGCCTAATTGATATTAGCATAATTAATGTAGGGAGTCTTTTTGAACTAAACCTTTTTTATTTGTTTAGGAGTTTATGGTCAGGGGTATGTATATGTGTTCTTTATTTATGGGTTTTAGGAATATTGTTTCACATAAAATATTTACTTAAAATCTTTTTAAAAATAGTATGCGTGTGATAAACGTAAACTTATTTCTAATATTAGTTTTTTTTATTTTTTTCACTCGTAAACCTTTCGATGTTGGAAGTCAATGAGAAAAGTATTTACATATTAAAGTATGTCACAGCAGCCTATTCAATATTAGCATATGCAATACTAATCATGAAAAGGCACTTCCTTTTTTGTCAAATTTGAATTGGAACACCTAACACCAGCACTATATTAATTATGAACGAAGCTAATTTTTTCGGTTGATGACATGTTTGACATTTTCAGAGTAAATATATCAATGGTTTACACTTTACGTGATCCGCACACTTTGATACTCGTATCATTGTCTCATTAGAATGTCCACATGCGTTTAAATTAACTATTTTGGGCACATCAAAGTCAATCTGGGAAGTATTATGCTTCATTAGCCTCTCTCATGCATTAATCCTCTTACAAATTCACGGTAGGCAGCGACTTTGTTGTGCTGGACCCCTGGCATTGCGAAAGTCCATGAGCGGCGGTGATCGCTTACCATCAGGCGAGCCGCATGCTCGTCTGACTACGAAGGCAATAAAAAAAAAAAAACGTACTACAGTTTTTCAAACAGCTTTTTTTTATTCAAAAATATATTTTTTCATTTGTTTTACATTTTGGTTAGAATCTGAAATAATTATGTTTGTTTTATTTCTCGTCGTAAGCATTTTGTTTTCAATATTATGTTTTCCTCAAACATCTTCTCACGTTCCGTTTTTTTTTTGTCCTAGTTTGTTATGTTTCTGAATAATGTTTCTCGTTAGTTTTTAACTATTACCTTGTGACTGGATCGAACAATTTTACCAGTATAATGGGAAATTGTTTTCTTCATACATGCTTCATACGTAAGATTCCTTCCGCTGTCACCATAGCAACAGCTGTAACAACAAATGAATCATCACACAATTTAATACTATTTGTTTAAATGACGAGTGTGAATCATATATTCCTAAGAAAAAGTTGGTTGCAACTGTCGAGCCAGTGGGTGGGTGTTTGGTAGTCGGCCGAGGCACGCAACACGCCGCCCGCTGGCAGTTTTCAGTTAAAACCATCACGGGTGCCGATCGGTCCGGGCACCGTGTATAAACAAAATAGTGAAGTGAGTGTGAGTGTCATATCAAACAATATCACAAAGGATGTGCCGCTCTATAATACCAGTATTTTTTTGCTGGTGAGTTTTTTCTGTGTTTTCCTCGAATTCGAACTTTATATACCAGTTTTGACATGTCGATCTTATCGTGCTAAATATGTGAAGTACATTGTTATAATCATTATTTTTGTGTTTTTTAAAAACGTGTAATCTGTAACGATGTTTTGGTCACGTCCGTTTGAGTCACGAGTGTAACAAAAGAATTAGTTATTGAGAATTATCATTAAACTTATCCTTATTTTGAGGTTCATATTACTATGCTATTAGAGTTCGAAATTGCTTAAAGTCAGTCCATAGATCTTTGTTTGTCCTAATAGACTTTGTGTAAATCTAAATACCTACACATTACAATTTATTTACCATAGTGGTTGCCATTATAAATAAATACAAACATTAGTTTGCGATTTCTGGATCTAAGATAAATCTTTTTTTACTCCCGTGGTTACAAATTAGGCAGGGGTATAATATTTTTCCGATTCTATAATTAACTCCGTAGTAATGTGGTAATAATACGAGACTAGTCCCCTATAGAGAAAATGAACTACGCCGTAGTTATTGTAAAGTTAACTTTTCAGCGCCACGACTGAGAAAACAAGTATTTGTTGACCGCAAACACTTGTCTCGGTGTCAAAAAGTAATAACGTAGAACTTTATCCCATGGTTGTTAAATTGAAGAAAGTCTATTTACGTAGACCACAAGACTAGTTCAAATATTAGATTTAAGCATATTATATAGTTGTATTTTTACATTATGGCCTATTTAATTGTTTGTGTTACCTAGTGTGATAAGGCTGCTACTTGTACTATTTTTATTGTGTAATTTCTTAATTGCCACTCTATAGTGCAAAAAAGGGTTAAATAATAATAAAAAATGGAATCACTATTAGGATACAATACCCAAATATATTAACATTATAAAAAAAAAACAAATATTTGTGTGAACCATAGGTATTTGTTTCGGGTCTGGGTGTTTGTGAGACCGAAAAGTCTCTCGTAGTTCCTGACACCCACGACACAAGATTCAATTCGATTAGTGTGGGGTCAGGACTTTGTATGTGACTGTTGGGTGTATTTATTTATTTATTTGATATTGCTTAGCAGCAGAAATGTTTATGACTGTTAGGTGCATAAATTATTCATTTACTATTAAAAGGTATTTGGTAGATTTCACACCTCTATGAAATTCTTACATTCTTAAATTTTTTATGTCAGAGAAAAATCAATGAGTAATGTAAATTGTGTTCTCAACAGCAGTAATCTTTTTGTGTAGGTATCAGGAACCGCAAAAAAGTTTTTCGGGTCATAACACAACAACCAGACACAAAAAACTATTCGTGGTCATAAAAACATGTGCCTCCCCGCAAGGATCGAACCTGCGGCCTTCTATTTCACAGCCAAAGTCTTAACTAACCAGATATTGTTCCAGTGGAGCCAGATACTTTGGTTTGCCCAATGTCAAAAATTATTCAGTCAGTCTATTTTTCAGTTTTACTATTTCTCCCGCCAAACAGTAGCGTAAATGCACTGTTGTGTTCCAGTTTGGAGGACATTCTAGCCAGAGTAACTACTGGACATAATGAGACTTAACATCTTATGTCTCAGGATGGCGCGCGCAGTAGAATGCTAAGCAATGCTTTGTATTACTAGACAGCCTCCGTGGCGCAGTTGGTTAGACGCCGGCTGTGAAACAGGAGGCCGCGGGTTCGATCCCCGCACCGAAACAAATGTTTGTGTGATCCACAGGTATTTGTTTCGGGTCTGGGTGTTTGTGAGACTGAAAAGTCTCTCGTTGTTTCTGATACCTACGACGCAAGACTCGATCTTAGTGTGGGGTCAGGACTATGTATGTGACTGTTGGGTGTATTATTATTATTCATGGTGTTGTTTGGTTTTCTACTTCCATGAGTTGTCGTATCGCTTACCATCAAGCGAATGGCAGGCAAAAAAAGTCAAGTATTATAGATGAAGTAGGTACACAGTCCTCCTGAATCACTATTTCATTTCATTGTTAACCTTGGATTACTTTAATTGCGTGTTTCGTTAATTTAACGTTATCTTCCCATCTGTGCGACCAAACAACGATGTGGTTGAATCCTGTCTTCATAAATTCATTTTATTATCTGGGAAATTTGTTAATGATAGCAAAATTATCATTGTTTTAAATATTAGGTACTATATTTGCCCTATTAACTAAAAGTAAAAACATCGAGAACAAAGAGCGCAATTTTGGCAGAAATATGAAAGATATGTTAATGTTATGAGTTACAATTCTTTAGATATCCAGATGATAAATATTTTTCTAGTACATTATTTTCACATATCTAACGATTTGGTCAGCACATGCCGATAAAGCAGCCAACCAGCGCTAGTCCTTTTGACTTAATTTATAGATAATGAAATCTTGAAGCGAAAATGTATTATGTCAAAATGCAATACAATCTCCGTTACTCAAAAATAATGCTGCTTTCTAATACAAGGATAAGTATTAATAGAATCAGTTCCGAAGTTTCATACACTACTCCCTACATACAAACAACTTATAATACACAAACATATATTATAAACTCACGCCCTTTTCCCAGAAGGGATAGGCAGAGGTGCTACCAGGACACCCACGTTTCGCCTTGTATGTTCCATCCCACGATATCATAGGGGGCGAGCCTATCGCCATATCGGGCACAAATTTCTGACTCCGGGCTGATAATGAATAGAAAAATCCAATATCACTTTTCCCGCCCCGGGATTCGAACCCGAGATCTCAGCTTTGTAATCGTACCATAGTACAACTAAGCCACTGAGGCAGTTATTCTAACAACTAATAATTATACTTTTTTTTAGTTTTGCCATAGTTATTTTGTCCTTCATTTGTCATGAAATATTAACATTGTTATATAGTCACATTGAATAATATTCTATGTCTGAAACATAAAATGTTTAATGGGTATGTCTTTCATTACAACACTACAACTCTATGTGTGCTTGTGAGCTCATAACTTCAGAACCACATAACTTTTTTTAACAGCATGAAAATAAGAAATATTTTCAGTGTTTCATACGGAGTTGATAAATATACATGTAACATTGGGCAAGGGTAAAACAATCGTAGTCTGATTTTAAAATATTATAAGTATGTTATATAGAACGGTGACAGTATATAGTGTAGAATAAATATGATTAGAAGTAGGTAGTATTAGTGCGATCCAATAGGCGCGAGAAAAGTAAATGCCAACATAAAAAAACACAGGAAAATCCAGGCCGCGTCAGTAGTAACTAAAATGAGTTCATCGCCTATTGTTTATATTAACTCGCTTAATATTCTTTTTAAAATATTAAAGGACAGACACCATTTATCATGCAAAAGGACATTTGTAATGCCTTTGCACTTTTTTTAATATCTTGTTTTTAAACCATAAATATTTATAAGCCATGGACTACGGACTTGCATCGCATTCGTTTTATTAATATCTAAACCATAGTAATAGTTAAATATTCAGTAATTTTCATTTATTCGCTTACTAATAACTCAGATTTGAGAGCCGAATAGCGCAGTGCTTCTTAATTTTTTGTCAAAGATACGGTTGGACAATTTTATATCTTAGTTTTAAATTGTGCGCGTCGATATAAACATATTAATTAAACAAAATTACTTCAATTAATAATCAGTTTAAAAATCATAGTGTAATTAACAAACCTTGCAATATTTTTCTCGAAATTTCGAGTTTATCAACCTCCAATTTTTTATTAATTCAACTTCAAAAACATCTGGGAAATAAGTGATTACGGCGATGTTGTTTTAGGTGAGTATTCAATTCAAATGAATTGCTCAGAAATCGCACCTATCCTTTCTTTTCACAGTTTAATTTCCCTTTAATCTCAAAGCCCCGAAAAACCCTCATGATTTCCAGCATAGCATTTTGTTCTTGCAATAATATTCAATTTTACGCAATAAATGCCACGTATGCCCAAAGGCCCACCAAAATTCTGCTTCAATATGTGAAAACTCGTATAAATTTTAATAACATGCTTCACATATTAAAAAAAAAATAATTGCTATTCATGTTTTGTTTGTCAATGAATATTTGTTATTAGTTTCTTGACTCGGGGCTATACATTGTATGAATTATATTTATTGACAAGTTATAATGTTCCAGTGATGTTAATAAATATCGATTTTATTAGTATGTATGACGTAATTAAGAAGTACAGCTACGCTGGTGTCTAATAAGACCGATAAAGTCTACTTCTCAACCCTAACATCTCAAACAAACGTGGATATTAATTTTCTATGATGATGATGATGATGACGTAATTATTAGATTTATTCGAAAATGATTTTTTAAACTGGCATGAGAAAATCACCGCGATGCACTTAATGTTTAATGTAACTAGTGCAATCCAAAAAGAGTAACCGCCGGCGAAAGATACACATCTCAAATATTTCAACAGATTTATGCTGGTTTGTGTATATCGACAAGCTTAACCTATGAAGCGATCCACTTGAACGGGTCTTTACCTTAATTTTACATCATATATAACGTCACTTACAAATTACACGGTCAATGGCAATAACATCAGCTAGGTACTGTTAAACTAAATTTCTATCATTCATTTGAAAACGCGATAAAACAATAATATTGATTCGCTAGGAATCCCCTCAAAAGTAATCATTGAATGACGAGAATTATGCGAGTTTGCGGCCTCGGATGACGATCTTCATTACATCATCAATACACATACGTTCCGTCGTTGACATTTCTCACAGACATAGGAGCAATTACTGAGCCAGTTACCGCTCGCCGCCTCATCCGGGAAGGATAAGCACGAAATCAGGCGTAAAGTGGTCTCAAGGGGAACTGATGATTTACAGTTGTCTACCGATCTTCCTTGAGGGTTGAAAGCGTGAGCCGGATTTCGATAATGTGGATATAATTCAGATGAATATAGTTCCAACGCTGGTCGATAATTTTGCTAACGTAAAGGAGGAAACGAAAAGGAATGAGAAACTGTAAAAAAGTGAATCAAAAAGAAAATACAGGAACCTGAATCTGATCTGGCAGTGGCAGGAGGTGAAGTTAAAGAGCCATTCTTTGGGATTCTGAAAGAATTTTAAATAATTCAGTTACAACAGAAATACGACAACTGTCTAAACCATAGCTTGGTTTACTTCCGTATCCTATGGAGTACTCAGAATATTGTAGTGGTTATCCCAAGAAATAAACACAACTAGACACTACTTATGTGAACTAGCATAGACAATGACACTGAAATAGTATTAAACACTGAATCTTGGCAGCTTTCTAGAGCCAACCAACTTGTTTCCAACCCGCAGCAGAATAAAACAGAAAGAAATTAAAGAAAAGTTGGAAAAAAATATCTACTTCCGCTACGCCAAAAATTTTAAAACATTCTGACCTTTGTAAAACCAAATATCAGCCATCACTTCAATTAAAACTGAAAACTCCACAAACGTTTCATGTTTAGTTTGTAAAGTCCTTGAAATCGACATGCGAAGTAATAAAACCAGAATCGGTTTCATACAAGACAATTCACTTATTCAAATTTAATTTGTACCCAGTGGGTATCACGCAATGCTCATTACAGTTATGATTGTCATCCAAGAATTCCACACAAGAGGGGTTTATATGTGTGTAGCACGCGACCTGTTTCTAGAATATTGATGGTTAGAAGCTAAGATTCCAAATCGCTTTTCAACAATAGGATTTGTACTAGATCGAACACCGGTAATAAACTATTGGTGGTGTTTCCCGCTGTTTCCTAGGGTGCTAAATACGTGCGCATAAATTTTATATATGATGTCTTCTCTGATCCCTCAATGGTTTTCATAATTGATTTGTACTTTTTATTTGTAAAGGTATTCTCTCACAGTATTTTAGATACTGGTTTATTGGAGTTTCACTTCTAAATTGAATTTATTAGTTACTGATACCTTAAAAATATTTAGCAACGATTAGGTTTTTTGGAACTAGTGCTAGTTTGCATGCAACGGGAAGATTCAAGACAAGGATGTTAACGTATGTACTTACATATTGAAATAAAACTATTTTATACGGATTTTATCGCGATTTGGATTAATTTTTACATTTTTTAACTTCCCGACGTTTCGATTACTTTACAGCTTTCGTGTTCATGGGGCGGACTGCCGACTGACTGGTCCGCCCCTTGACCACGAAAGCTGTAAAGTAATCGAAAAATCGGGAAGTTAAAAAATTTAAAAATTAAACCAAATCGCGATAAAATCCGTATAAAATAGTTTTATTTCAATGTGTAACATTCGCGTAAATCTAAGAAACCATTAAGAAACCAGTATGTACTTACATGCTTGAATCGAAACTCACATAATTATATTGCCGAGTATCAAATAGCCTATTAGATTCCCTATCCATGTAAAGTTGATCCAATTTAGTAAAATCAGATATCAATAATTTGGTATGTAATTTGATCATTAGTTGCCTAATGCGTTTGATAGACTTTTCATACCTTCAAAACTTCTATGGCGAACGCTGCGATATACAAGTTTCCTTACGATGCTTCGTTTTATCTTTCACAAGTAATGATGAGCTAAAATAAATATGAGATATTCATTAAAAAAAGACCAACTCTTGTAAAACAGACCGTCGTCCATAATTTTGAAATAACTGGGTTACGTTTGTAACTATTACTCTGTGGTTATTTACTTATCAAACAGATGTTTGTACACAAAGACTAATCACATATTATCCAATAATGCCTTGACATTTGCCATGGTCTTTCAGTGAAACGCTCTTAATCAAATAATAATTAATAGTACCCTCAAGCATCTTCAATGTAGACTCTAAGTCTACTTCATAAGAACTATTTTGAAACGAATTGGTAATAATTCAACCATCCAGTATAATACTATGCTTTATTAAATTGCTCTGGTTTGTCGTAATGAGTGGTGACCGGAACAGACGCAGTTTGTACGAACAATAAGAACCTATGGTTTGATTATGTATTTAATTTTACAATTATTTTCTTTAAGTGCTTTTATTCTCAACCATCCTTTTCGATTTCAGTGTTAACTGTCCGCATATGTCATAAGTTCGGTTCCAAGGTCGGGTAATAATTTAGTGTGTGTCAGTTCCTATAATAGAGGATTTTACCCAGAATGTGAGACAGGCGTACGGTCGTAAAAACAAGGCCAATATTTCTGTTTTATCACAAATACAACTGAATTGAGA
Organism: Deilephila porcellus; assembly: GCA_905220455.2. Lineage (NCBI taxonomy): Eukaryota > Metazoa > Arthropoda > Insecta > Lepidoptera > Sphingidae > Deilephila > Deilephila porcellus. Next base: position 13,839,488 of record LR999977.1, on the reverse strand, counting down.
ACTTCCTTCTATTTTAAAAATCATTGCGTCGAACTGAATAGCGGCAGCTTAAAAAGGAAGATTGTTTCTGAAATAATTGTCATGTTAAGAAATATTTTTATAATTTTCATAAATATTACTACAAAAAAATCCATAGTCAAAATTCCCAGCATTCACAATCCGCGTCTTTAAAATGTTTACGAATAAAAACTGAACAATCTTCAAAGAATGTGTGCCGCGGTCCGTGTATAAGTTCAGCTATTTTATAAAGTGCTCAGATATTTGTAAGACTTTTACGAATGTTTAGTTGACTATTAGCCTACCGCTAATTAGTCACGTGAGGAAATTAATTTTTAAATTCGTTACCTTGAAAATTTCAGTTGTTTCATTTTCTTATGTAATATTAAAGCTCTCTCGCTTCGAATACCGCACGTTAACAATAGTTACCTTTATAGTAAGCCTCTGAGACATTAATGAGTGAGAACCCGTGACTATTTCCAGTATTTCAAGATATATAAAAGCGAAAGAGATATAACGTACGAGAGACCATTAATTACCTCATGGCAATGACCACTCAACATCCAAAAACTAAAAATGAGCGGGCAAATAGAGGGCATGAGATCAAGAGGCAGAACAGAAAGAGACAGATCAGATCCGCACCACAGTTAATACAAATGTGGCAGAAGCGGTTAATGTCACCAAAAACCGGACCAGATGGCACAACATGCGCAGATGATCGTTTCCCTGATGACTCACGACCCCCAGCATAGGAGAATCGACGCAAGGAGGAGGAACGACCTCTCAGTCCTTTGATTTATCTACAGACTACCCAATTTAAGACTAAATTTTAGTATGTATGTTTTTGTGAATATCAAACCTCCATTGTTGACAAACAATAAAATACAAAAGAAAACTAAGAAGGGCACTCAATGACATGTGAAGAAGACATGTGACCGTTTTGTATTTTAAACTTCACAATGCAAACTTACAGTGTGCCGACACGTCAATATTAACTTAGATTTTAGTTGTTACAATAGTTTAACAAAAATAAAACTTTGCATATGTTAAACTGAACTACATCAACCGTATAACAATGACTATATCGTTGAGAAATAAACAGCCGGATCTGTAGTCTGTACCATTATAACAAGGTTAATTTTTTTTAATTTAATTATTTTCTGTTCCTTTTATCGCCGAGAATGACAAGACGAACAGTTCACTCACTTGTAGGTAAACGTCTCAACAAGACGTTAGATATAGTCTCTTTATACCAAGTAATTTCACTAGCTACAATGTCTTTCAACCGGAAAACAACAGTGCTTACAAATTGATCTTTAACGGCAGGATTAGTTAAAGCAGCGGTAACCTAAATGGCCTCTAACATACAAGGAATCTCCCTCTCTTGCTCGATTGTAGAGTACTCAACCACTGCAAGACTTTTCAAGATTAGGTTTTCAGGGATTACCAAAAAATATTTGCCCACACTCACACACGCTAAACATAAAGAATAACTCCACTCAATTTACCAACAATAACACCGGCCTTTTACGATTTGCCTACATAAAATTTAACATTCCTATATTTTACGTTCACGCTTATCTAATATTCAGCGAGATTCGTCTAGAAATTCAATAACAGAAACGTGCGAGGTGTTATGACACCGAGACATTTAGTCGGCCATGTAATTGAGGATGCAGGTGTGTTCCCACTGGAGCTGCCGGTGATGTCTCAATTTACATATTTGCTAGGCAATTTGTTAGATGAAACGAAGATTATGCTTTGCCACCACAGATTATCCTATCTATACGATGATACTCAGGCAACATAGAATTTAAAAAAATGGGAAAAAAGTTAGGATTTATTTTTTGAATATCGAATACAGTCAACTTTTTTACAGATGGTTTTTTTTTAATACCAGCTAGAATACTTTCATAAGACATTGAGAAGTACGTTTTATATGTATGTATTTTTAATTGACTTAGTAGTATCGCAATTTATACTTTATAATTTACCATGTATTTATGAATTAATCTAAAAAAAATAAGTTTATTTATGTGTGCGTGTCATATATTGTGTCATAAACACAAAATTGCGATAAAATCTAATTAAAGTTTATTTAACAAAAGTAGAACAATACATATATTTTTGTAAATATCTTAAATCCACGAATGGCAAAATAATGTTTTTATAACATGCTAGTTACACTTGCTTGTTAAAACTTTTTTTGTTATTTATTTTGCTGTAGTCATTAGACTGTAATTATAATCTGAGTCTCTGTTTTTTTACTAATTATAAAACTATCAAACATGGCATCTTGAGTTTTGTTCAAATGTTTTTCTCTTAATATAATCTTATTCAGATAAACTCTTAAATACAAGACCTGTTTTGTGAAATGTAAATTTAAATCGACACCCTACCCAAGAGTTAGGTTAAAAGTACCCTGAACCGACGAGAATGCATGAAGAGATTAATGAAAGTGGACGAAGAGAAAGTAGTATTTCAGGATCAAGCAAAGTGGATATCCATAGCTGCTCCATGCATCCATCTCTGCCTACCCCTATGGGATACAGGCGTGACGTTTATGTATGTATGTACGGATTCAAATATACGCTCGTCGCTTATGGAAAATTAATATCATAACTTCTTTCAAACAGCCAGAATCGATAATTAATCAAATTAATCCTTTTCAATTTTACATTTAGAATTGACCTGTTTTTTATTGGAATAATGTATTCCAAAATTATAAAATTGTATCGTGTTCATTTTGTATAACTTAATATTGAACATAAATTAGCCTGGTAATTTTCCGAACAGTCGCTTGTGTTCTCGCAAAATTTTCCCACGGTAAATGTTTTTGCGAGATCAAATTAAAAGTTTCAAACCACACACTTTGACTATGTTTTTCCGAACTAGAAATCAAATGTCAGGAACAGGACTTCATGGTTTAAAACCTATGTATGCTGATTTTATACCTTATAAATTAAAACGACGCATTCATACATACATACATACTCACGCGTTTTCCCAGAATGGGTAGGCAGAGGCGCTACCATGACATCCACATCTCGCCGTGTATGTTCCGTCCCATGATGTAATAGCGGGCGAGCCTATCGCCATAAGAAGATTCACATGGAATTCAATTAATATTATAAAACAGTATACCTATTAGTAAAAAAAATTAACACAAACTACTAGCTAGTCAGTGGGTCGGCAGTTTCCTCGGTTTGGTATCGATCTTAAATCAATAATATTTTATTACTAAATAATAAGTTCTCGGCGCCGACGGAACGGCCATCCAATCAGTCAATGGATTTTTGTATAAAATACAGATGGGTATTGCTATAATTATCGATTTAATAAAAACAGACAGTTTCGTGCAAGAAGTAACAAAACACTCGAACATTAGGTTTGAATGAAATTATTAAAACTATTTCGTTTTGTAAATTATAAAATAAATAATATTAAAATTTTGTGAGGTTAAAATATTATGAATGTTTATTACACGCAAAACTACAGAGTGTGTTTTGATGAAGCTCTAAAGTACCATAGGTTATACGTCAAAATAAGCCTGGCCAATTCAGGCTATAATAAAATAATATTTTATTATCTAAAACCTATTGGCGAGTGGCGAAATTAGAAGTACAAATATATATATTTTTTAATATTTAAGCATTGTTAAAGGTTGTTTCCATCCATCAGCCAAAGGAAGTCAACTGCTGAACATAGGCCTCTCCCAATGATAAAAATGTTGTTTACGCATATGTTATATAACAACAAGCATTTATACTCGTAATCGAATAGTATTAACATGTCCAATATAATATTATAATATTGTGAGAGAAGGACTATTTTTTTTTAACAACAACGCATTCGGACGAATGACAAAAAATTATCAATCATTCTTAAACTTTTTATTACATAATATTATATTACAAAACAAAATATTTGCATGTCAAAATTTGACAAAAGTTGTGCTCTGCCAATTTGTACTAATTTAAGATCCATCCTGTACCAACTTTTAAGCAAATAAAGATTCTTATTCTTATTCTTATTCTGAAGATCTTAGAAAATCTGTATCTCGAAATATCTTGCAACGGGCTAGTTGTTAATACTCCTGTAAAATAATCAATTCCGTGTAGCAATCATTAGACTCAATTAAATCTTCCTTTTTTCCTTAATATACTATAATTATTGTATATTGATCACAATTATCATTATTATTTTTACGATTATTATTGCGTAAACTATTGTTTCTTACCTCTTCTTTATTGATGTTTTACTATGATTTACTGTCATTAAAATGCTTTTCATAAGAGATATAAAAACCAGATCTTTTTGCTGTACAGTTGATAGATTGTTGTCAGCTGCAGTGGCTTTTGAATTGAAAATATTTTGTTCCAGACTAACCGGAGGCATTGGAATGTCCCCGTACGCGCCTACGCGTCCAGACCCTGACCTCAACAATGGTTCCCTGCACATGGCCGACCACACTGTTTTTCTTAATATGGTAAGTTGGAATTTATTAATTTGAGTTAGTGTCCTGCATATGGTAGATAAAGTTCAGTGTTGGCCAAAATGCATTAGCTTTATGTCGCAGAAGAAGATATGGGAGTCAATAGTCTTACAACAGGGGATTCCAAAAATAATTGTGCAAAATAGAAAATTTTGAGCTGGAAGTTGAATCCCAGCAACAAACATAAAACCACAATAGAGAAGTAATAAAGAAAAATACACACTGTACGATAACGGAAGAAGGTAAATTAACAGATGAAGTAACATAAAATCTATTAAAATAATTATGATTACCGTCATCAGACATAGGAATTCCACAGCGGTTCATAAATAAGTCTTCGTCAAGAGTATCTACAGCTATAAAGAATTGCTCAGTTTCTGGTAACTTTCATTCATCCGCTTACTTAAATAATAAAAAGACGAATCAAGTACATTTCCTGAGGTCACGTTGTTTGCTCCCAACCTTTATCCAGTCAGAATAGCTCGACGTCCTGTCAATTATCTCGTGGCGCTTCAACGGTCGTCTCAAACCAACTATTGAATTAAACAACATAATAGTGGACAAGTAGACATGCTCTGTTATGGTGAACACTGCGCTTGCACAGTTCGTTTGCATTATATTTCGTCCTATTTTTGAGGTGAAATATTGTTTTAATTTAAAACATTCTTAATTTAAAATTTATAACGATTTTAATAGTCTGCCAGCTCTATTCAAATTTCAAAATGAGTATTTGATTTCGTCTCAAAAGTTAGAAACACGTGATATAAGTTTCTTTATATAGGGTTAATGCCCATATTGCAGTAGTGAATTTTGCTGAAAAATATATAGGGAATATTTTCTTACAAAAAGTAAGCATTCGGACAAAATGCCTTTAATGGGGGATATATTTACATCTAATAATCCACAAAAAATATATTTCGATATTGTAGACATTTTCCTATTACCATGTAACTACATATATTTTAAAAGAGCTTTCCATTACTGACGTATTTACAAAAAAAAATAGTGGTCAGAAACGACAATCTAAAACCTCATGAATCGTTTTAATTAAAGCAAACGTAAGAAACTTTCCAGCCTTTTCATGTCTTTTATCAGAGCAGAAGCAGTTATCAGGCGTCGCGTGCGATGCGTCTTATCACGTAGCTTCTTATCAGTGAAGGTCGCGGACATCGTTAGACTACACCTAGTCTGGTCCCACCTCTCCGATGTCTGACATTCGATACACTCGCGGCCAAGGAAAATGGCGCAGTCGGTTTGGTAAATAGTTTTTTTAACACGATTTTGCCTTTTATTCGCTTCGACTGTGGCCTTATTTACGTGATGGAATTTTGAACTCGATATTAAAGAATTTCAAATCGTCATATTAGTTTGAAATTTTCACATTAGGGCTGATTACAAAATTATCATCGAGCACACTATGCTTTTTATAAAATGAGTGTTATTCACTTCATTTTGTAATCTTAATCTTTTTGACAATAATATTTTTTTTTGTTGGGTTTTTACTAAAGCTTGTATTTGAAATATACATCAATATATTTTTTTATTTTTTTTAAATGAATTGTATTATACCAAACGGAGGTCAAAATATTTTTAATTAAACATTTTCTTTTCTGTGGATGATTTGTATAGGATTTTTTTCGAATTAGTGGCATTTCTCAGTACTCAGATTTGTTGTTCAGATTTAATCTTTATAATCTGAATTATATTCTAAATGATCTTCTTTTTAATGTGACATCATTCAGTGTTTTCAATCCCACCTATTATCTTCGGTTATATAAATTGGTTGTAAAAAGTTAAATTTTATTTTAATCATATTCCATAAAACTGCTTTTTTAACAAACTATCTAAAACTATGTGTCTCTTTTTGGAGATAGCAATGCAATACATTCACAAAAATATGCCACAAACTTTTCATAAGAATTTTCAACTACTTCATTTTATGCCATAGTAAAGTAGGTGCACCACTTTTGTTTAATAACCATTTCATTATTTTTGTACTTCACAAAAGTAATCTGTAAAGTCACTGGCGAGCACCGTTCAATTGGCCTTAAGTATAAACTTAGCCAAAGTTCAAGGTGGGAATTGCGGTAGAGTAGCCATCTCATCAATCTTGGCCATTGAAGACATTCAGGGCAATAACGTTTCGCTTATCTGACCCTGGATAAATAGCCCTCACCTAATGAATTGCCGAACCTGCACGGCCTTTAGTTTTGAAGGAATAAATTTAATTTCAGCGACCTGATACTTTCGGATTAATGAAACTAAGTTTTAAAATTTGTTTTCCTTTGGTAATTTTTCTTAATCTGAATTGTAATTTTAACTTTCATTTTAGTAATTTGGTTTCTGAAATAATTTAATCACACTGTGGCTATTTTAGAGAGACTAGCGGTCGGGCCCGGCTTCGCCCAGGTGCAAATAGTTTATGAGTCCAGTCCACATCAACAACATATTATTTCGCGTACTAACTGTTTTATATTTAAACTTAATGTGACCGTCGACGACTATATTACTTTTCGCGTTCCGCCACAGCACGTCCCTTTATATCTCGTTCTGTCCCATCTCATTCTGTCCCATGACGAAAAGCAAGCAATTCTGTCCCCTCCTTTCCCGTGCCACCCATTCAAATTTGAAAGAGTTACAAGTATGTATATTTGAATTGAATTCCTGAGTCATCCCACGGGAGCACTACATTTCTTCGGGATAAAAAGTAGTATATGTCCGTCTCCATGAACCAATACATCTTTATGTTAAATTTCATCAAGATCGGTTCAGCCGTTTTAGCGTGAAAACGAAACAAACACACATACACACTTTCGAATTTATAATATTAGTAGGGATTTTGTCGGAAAAGAAAAAGCGTTGCTGGGAAACATACTGAATAATGTTTTATTTATCTACTAGCTTCTGCCCACAAATTCCGTCTGCGTGATTAACTTTATTTGGGATTTTGCATCCCGTCCCGTCCCATCCCGTCCCATCCCGCCCCATCCCGTCCCGTTATAACCCGCCTGTCTCAGTTCATTCTCACTAATGGAATGTAATCCAGTCCCATCCCATCTATCGGAATTCATTCTTCATCCCACGGGAACACTATTTTTTTTGGGATAAAATGTAGCCAAAGTGTTAATCCAATGTGTCAGCTACTTCCACACTAAATTTCGTCGAAATCCGTTAAGACGTTTCTGAGTTCATCGCGCACAACTGCACAGACAAACCAACAAACAGACAAAAATTCAAAAAATCATTGTTCTGGCTTTTATTACGTTAATACCACCCGATAATACAATAATACAATATTAAGACCACCCGTAATAGTTTTTTTTTTTCATTTATCTTCCATGTACAGACATCGATCGGTTACAAATTGATTATATGTATAAATAAGTTATCGGCTATCGAATAAAATAGCCAACGCATCATAATATTTTTAAATTTTTAAATCGATAGAATTTGTTGAAAATATCAAAGCTCTTTACAGTATATTATTTTGTCGAATCCAATCAAGTCTAACTCTGTCGACAAATCGATACTCCAACTAATGTCCAGCCAGAGCGATTATTTCAAGCTACGACTTTCCGACTTTGATTTACGACCTCTGTCACCGAACAATGCACACAGCATGCCACGAGCACATTTTCACAATTCATAAAGTTCTGTCATTCATTGTGATAGTAAATTAACCACTGAAGGTCGGTGTGAAGGGCAAGGTCATCCGATGGTAGATGGCATCGGTGGTCTGTTTCCGTGCAGTAACGGGGCAATTTCCTACCACTAAACCGAGGTTGCCTTTTGAAAATATAGGATTATTATACGGCGCATCAAATAACTCATTTGTCTCTCTGCGGACATGGGCTATTGTTATTGCTTTAATATGGATGGATTTCTAGTATACGAGTAACAACAGGATGTTTTTCTTTGCCTATAGGATCTACGAAGGAAGAATATAAGCCTACAATATCATGAGGTATATTTTCTGACTGCTTGGGTGGCGTAGTTGTACTACGGTACGACTTCAAAGCTGAGGTCTAGGGTTCGAATGCCGGGTAGGGCAAAGTGATATTTAATTTTTCTATTCATTATCAGCCCGGAGTCAGAAATTTGTGCCCGATATTGCGATAAGCTCGCCCCCTATCACATCACGGGTCGGAACATACAAGGCGAAATGTGGGTGTCCTGGTGGCCACCTATGCCTACCCTTGCTGGGAAAAAGGCGTGAGTTTATGTATGTATGTATGTATTTTCTGAACCAATGATATCTCATAGTTCCATATTATGTTTAAAAGTTTGTCCTTAAAAGTTATGTCACAATGTTACAAAATTAGTCCTACAGTTTGTGTTCAAATACGAATATTGTATTGAAGGTGATCGATCGAATTTTTACTTCTTCAATCGTACCGAAGGGCACTTACGTAATAACTGTAGTATTAGTATTTTCCACATATCGTTTTTTGGGCGGCACATAAAAAGCAAATGAGTTTTGTATTGTAGAGTAAAATGCATTATAGATTACGATACATTTTCATTAATACCTCTGGTTACACTACATGACATCAATGTTTGCAATTCTCCTTTACTCAAAGTAAGTGTTTTATTATTTTCTCGGAATATCTATTATCCCATTTCACGCTTCTTTGATTTCAATGTCATGGATATTAGCGATAAGCATAAACCTACATAGAATTTGTTGTTTCACAATAAGTATAAGAAAGATCCAAATAAACTCTTTAAAATTTGTAAGTTGTTACCAGTCAGTCTAAAACATAAATTTCTACTTCTTGTAAATAACCATGGCAGACAAGAGCATAGTTCTTTGGTATCTGTATGTAACAATTATAATACGAGGTCAGTGACTTCGGGTAAATTCGTTGTGCCAAGAGTCACCAACATTTACGGGGATAGAACTCTAAAAAAACGTATCCCGTATTCTCTAAACAGTTTGCCCGAGGCCATAAGACAAGAATCTAATAAAAAATTATTTAAGTCGATTCTTAAAAAGCACTACTTAACCAATTTGCCCTAATGTATAATTAATTAAATGTATAAATTGATCCTGCAGTCAAATTGTTTGTATAGTTTTGCAGGACGCTTGTGTAGATTATAAGTTTATTCTTTTGTTATTAATAAATAAAATAAATAAATAAATAAATATACAACTTGTGAGCCGTTAGCGTCTGAGTGAATATTTTAAAAGTAAAGCTTGTCATCTTTTCTTACTTCCTATTTACTTGTGTTTGCAGGTGACAGCGTTCTTGAATTTCTCAAGGTTGTTAAAGAATAAATAAATTATTTATGACGCTCAAAGAAACGTATTACAGATTTTTTTATTTCCTTTTCCTTTTATAACTTTGTTTTAAAACTCTAAATGATTTTCACGATTGCTACTATTCGTTTCTCGTAGAACTTGCCTTGCTTTTCAACTTCTAAGTTATAAATGCCATCAAAATCTCTCATAAGCAACGATAGATCAAAACAATAAATTCCATTACAATTATTTCCAAATTCCGATACAAAACACATCGATGATTTCCTCGTTCATTCATTTCAAGTTGTCACAAACTATTAGACAATGCAATCAATACTAAACTATATACGCATACTAAATATAGAATGCTAGCGTGCAAGTAACTCGAATCGATGACGTCGCCTTGGCCTGGATGGGCCTCACGTCATTTTTGTATTTGCATTACAGTAAACTTCAGTATGCGGCCTATACTCTTGATTTCCCCGCGGCGACATTACCGGGTAATTGCGTAACCGAACGGGTGCAGGATCGGTTCGATACTTTAAAGCGGTTTTTGCGTGCCATGAACTTTTTTATTGCGAATCTGCGATGAATGGCGAGAGTAGCATAGACAGTAGCACAACCAAACAACACCATGAATGACAAAACAATGCTTGGCTACTACTGCGCTCGCCCCGAGACATAAGATGTATTTTCTTACTGGAAACTTTTATCAACATTTCAAATTTGAGTTCATTTTTTTTTCTGGAACGAAATATATTTCTCTATCGCGTATCGACGCTATTATCTCGACCTCGTCAATACTGGATATATACAGCCTTAACCGATATACGACACACGTGTATGACACGTGTATGACGTGTTACTGTGACAGGCTTTTCAATATGGGGTGTTTGTGAGACCGAAAAGTCTCTCGTAGTGCATGATACCCACGGCACAAGACTCGATCTTAGTGTGGGATCAGGACTATGTATGTGACTGTTGGGTGTATTATTTTTTTATTTAAATACGAATATTCTAGTACCAGCGGTGATACATAATCGCGATATTTTTATGTCATATATGATGCTAAATACATTTAGGTAATACCTTAATTGCTATAGTTACTTAATTGTTTCAAACGAGCCGTTGTTATGAAACGCAATGTTATGAATATTTGTAGGCAAATTGAATAAATTATACTTAAATAAATATAATCACTGCCCTCTCTCTCTCCTTCTTTTAAATCCATCCCATGGTTGTCTGTAAAACATTGCTGTAGAGCGATAAGAAGAAATAAAATAAATAAAATCACTAATTCAGACAAATAAAAAAGCCTATTAAATGATATAATATTAGTATACAATATAATACCATTGTTATATTATTTAGAGGTAAATGGCCTACAAAATATATTTTAAAAATAATGTTAAATTTATAAGATTTTTTTAAAACTACTTCAGGTAGGTGTAGTTAATCAATAAGAGCATGTAATAAATAAAATACCAGCATTGTGGAAGCCTTGAAATGTTTGGCACTGAACCAATTCTACCCATCAAGAGCATCCGCAAACTGCCATCCATTAGGCTCGCCACCTCACGGACACATTAAATATGAAGTCAATAAGAAAACACGTAACAGTATAAATTTAACAAATGGCCTTATATAATAAAAACCTATATTTAGAAACGCAGTAGGCGGTGGAGTCATTAATAACGAAGGTATAATAAAGTACAATTTATCGTATTACGTATCATAATATGGTAACATATTTTCTTTAATACTTTGTTGGTTCATTCTATGTGAGAAATTGTCTTGATGCATAATACAGGGTATATCAAGACTGCGACCAAAAACGAAGCCAGGTTGTAGTATTAGTGACTTCAGACACAATGCAATTAAAAAATTCGCAAAAAATTTTTTACTTATCGTCGTATTTGGGTGATAAATACATAATTTTCCTAAAATAATGATGTACACCTTTTTATTTTTAAGACGCAATGGTACGATAGGGTTTAAATTACTATTTTCGAAATAACTAGGTATTTACTACCCAAACACAACGATTTTTAAAAATGAGCAAAAAAAAATTGTTGCTTATTTTGCGAAATTTTTATTTGCATTGTGTCTGTAACCACTAAAAGTACCACCCGGCTTCGTTTTCGGTCGCAGTCTTGATATACCCGGTATAATTAAAGTGCGTGATAGTCTGTTGGTAATGGACCGGGCGCGACTGCTAATTTATTTCGCAGTGGTCGCTGGTTCAAATCCCAGGGTACACCTCTAACTTTTTAGATTTATAAGTGTAATGTATATTGATAGTTAGTCACCGCGCACTATAACTGTAAAGAAAAGCATCGTGAGGAAACCTGCATACCGTAGCTATTTTGAAAATTTTCTTCGGAATGCAAAGCCCGCAAACCCGCGCTAAGCGTGGCGTTCTATAAGGCCTAACCCCTCTCAATCGTACTCTCGATTATAGAGAATGCCCCTACCCTGCAGTGGAACTTATTTGGGCTGATACAGATAATATAATTTAATATTTTGGTGGTTTAGCTTTCACAAATAATATTGACGTTACTTATATTCTGTGCATGATGTGACACCTTAAAAAGTTGCGCATTTAAATTTATTACTTTATTTTTATAGTTTTAAAGTGCGTGGTGGCCTGTTGGTATCGGACCAGACGCGGCTGCCTACATGTTCACGGTGGTCGCGGGTTCAAATCCCAGGGCACACCTCTGACTTTTTGGAGTTATGTGTGTATTGATAGTCAATCACCACGCACTTTAACGGTGAAGGAAAACATCGTGAGGAAACCTGCATACCGTAGCGATTTTAAAGAATTTCTACGGTATGTAAGTCCGCCAACCCGCACTAGGCCAGCGTGGTGGACTATATGGCCTAACCACTCTCAATCGATTCCCTCGATTGTAGAGTAGGCCCGTACCCTGCAGTGGGACGTAGGTATAATGGGCTGATATAGATATAATTACTAAAACGACAGGACACGGAAAAAAAACCTTCCCACTAAAGCGAGGTGATGTAAATAAACGTGTTTCCCTGTTAATGTATCTTGATGAGCACTCCTTTATGTAAAAACTCCTCCGCGCTTTGCTTTCAAATCCGGAATAAACCGCGCTGCGGCTAATCCCATTGAGTCGCCTCTGACAGTTTGTTGAAAGGATTTTCAAATTAGATTTGCTGATTTGAATATATAATTTATTGCTGTTCGATTATATTGATTAACGATTAATGAAACTAACGTCACTGGTTCGTACTATACGACCCGCTAATTATATTGATGGCATATTAATGATGACGCTCATCTGATAAAAAGCGGTCACCGTTATCTTGAATCAAGTAAAATTAATGAACTGCTAATGACTAATAAGTACATGATTGGCTTTTTAGATTAGAGGATAAAACTGATGTATCGAAATTAGGAATTATTCAGTCTTCGGTTATAAAACTAACAGCAATTAAAATGGAGCAACGTTGCTTATTTGGTTTTTTTGGGGGACATGAAAAAGAGCACCGTTGCTTATTCTCTTTGCTCTTATTAAGCAAGTCCATTCAAAGAGTAATGGACACTACCAACAGCATTACATTTGCAAATATCCACGCCATAGTTCGTGCTTTTACTATACTAAAACACCCTTCGATCTTTTTTCCAATATACTATTTAGCCTATCCAAAAATAGACTGATAATATTTGCAACTTATCAGGATATTTTCAGACATTTACTAGGCAGCTGTCTGACCTAGCGAAGTATTTTCGAGCGCCGCTAATTTTAGACTTTCAGTATTTCGATAAACAGGTTAAAGACATGCAAACCCGTGAATGTATCCAGCCTTAAACTATGCCGTTTTGCCTTTATTACAGTTTCATTGACGTCATTGCTGTATGTACAGCGGAAGCAAATATTAACTTTACTCCACTGCAATAAAGTTTAAAATAGTTTAATGACTGCGGTTGCGGCTCGAAGAATTTCAGTTACAAATATATATTTTTTTTGTTTACTACATTTCGGATTTTGACAAGTGAGGTCGAGACGGTGGAAATAGGGTCAAATTAAGTTGTGAATTGTATTTAATTTATTATATTAAGTGTTAATTAACTGCATTAGGAAATAACCTTTCTGCTTTTGAATAAAATGTTTTGCGTGGAGTAAACTTACCTACCGTAGTTAATTTTCACGTATTTCTGTTTGTCAAGTTTTTTTATTTGCTCGTGAACGTGACTACGATAAAGCTAAAAGAAATATCAAGGTTGAGAGTAAAATAAAGTATTGACTCTCATATTACTAAGTAAAATCCCTTTAGCATAACATAGAAAAGGATATGACTCTCCCCGTACTTAATATTTACATTATCTAATAGCTCAGTTTCAATAGATATTTTTGGCCAGCGTGGCGGACTGTATGACCCCTTCCAAACGTACTCTCGATTGTAGAGGAGGCCCGTGCCCTGCAGCGTGACGGGTTTGGGCTGATACAGATACAGATACAAACACAATTGTGTCATCAGGCGAGAGATAGAGATATTCCATCGATAACCCTGTACTTAGCACCAGGTGCCGTTGCACAAATAAACCATAATCTACAAAGATAATCTTATTAATATTGAATTCTATTTGCCTACATACCTGAAATTGATTTATGTTGTATTCGTTTCCAGGTTGTGCAATGACGTGGTGTCGAAGAGGAATCACACGCTCAAACCACGGGTGGTACTCCCCGAGAACTATGTTAAAGGTAATTATTACTAATGCATCTTTATTCTTTCAAAGACCTAACTCTTTCTCTCTCTCCAATCGTTCCCTCAATGCTGAGGATCATGACCCCTATCACCTGTCGAGTCTTGGACAGCTGATCGCCATGCCTGACGGTCCTCCGCCAGATGCAGCGCCTCCGGGATAGTCATGGCTAGCGTCAAAGACCTAACTAAGGTTATAGAAACTCGCTAGATTCAGACCGCTTCCAATAGGTCTTTATAGAAATCTTTGGGAGTGACCAAGTTAGTGCAGTGCAGTTTAAAAATAAACTGCGTTGATCTTCGAGTTTAGGAAAGGATCTTTGAAAAAAAAAAACATTACATCCAATGTTTCACACATAACAAATGTAAGTAAACAAAATATAATATACATATATTATATTTTTTATTGTAAGTAAAAAAATATAATATATACATATATTATATTTTGTTTACTTACATTACACTTACATATAAAAACTGCAAGAAACGTGACCAAGACAAAATGTAGACGAGAAACAAAAGTGAAAGAAACAGAATTTTAGAATTCAATGACAAATTCTTACCCAGAAAAATAAACAAAAGTTTATTTCATCCATATGGAGCTAAGATGGAATAGTCACGTTTGAGTCATAAGGGAATACCTTTTCACGGCCACCGTATGAATGATACCTACCTACTACGATTTATAAGAGCAATTTCTGTAAGAACGTGAAAAATCTAGACCCATCTAAAGAGCCTACGTACAAATTCTACAGACTTTAATACTGATACGCTACTAAGTTTTATTAGAGCGATAAAATACGGGGGAAGGTAACCTGGATGCTTTTGAGACTATGTGGCCTGAAATTCCTTTTGAGCGCGAAATGTGGAGACCTTTGTCCAGCAGTGGAATTATATAGATTAAAAAAATGGTGTGGAGTGGAGTGGAGTGGTTAGTAACAGTCTCCGTGATTCTGTTGGTTAGTAAGCCGGCTGTGAATCGGGAGACCTTGGGCTCGATATTCCCTCTAAGAAAAGTTTGTATGAGACATAGACGTTCGTTTCGGGTCTAGGGAAGACCGAAAAGCCTCTCGAAGTGACTGATATCCACGACACAAAACTTGCAAACTTGAAGCATTAATATGGATTCTAGACTGAGTGTGTTCTATTGGATGTATCTACGTATTAAAATACAACCTCTAACTCAACCTAATCCGTCTGTATGATTGTAAGTAATGCGGAATAGATTGTCGTATAAAATATTTACAGAATACTTTTTATAATACTGTCCATGAGCGGTATCGATTACCGTCAGGCAAATGGCATGCTCTTCTCGACAATCACTGCAAAAAAAAACATAGTTTTAAAATAGATGATAAATACATGCTCAACATGTCATGTGACTGTAATTAAAATTGTATTATGGAATAATAAAAATACTAATTTAATGTGCAATTATTAGATTATATCTGTTCGTTAGCGAATCGCCGTACATTTACTTAATAAGCTATAAAAAGTACATAAAAATGTAATGAATATGTAAAAATTATTCACTTCCTCACTAAAAAATAACAGAAACAACAAAGCTAAACTGAGCTCCGAATGAAGTTTAAATTTTATAAGTTCACAAGCTATATACTAAAAGCTGATCTGACAACTCTACACGTTCATATACTGTGGAGTTATAATAAGGAGTTTATCAATCAATATTATAATAAGAGACTCCAAATGTAAATAAGTTACGAAATTAGCAAGAACTTATCATGAAGGATTTCTTTATACTAGCAAGAAAAATATATTTCATGGGGTTTTTCATCATAATGTATAAGAAAAAGAAAATTAAAGATAAGTATACAGAAGAAGGAATAGCTTCATAAGTAGACTGGCAATTTTCGACTAGCAAGATAAAATTGTTTGTGGGCAATCCACACTTTTTATGAACGGCATACCTTTTATCATCTGGCGCAGTCACATTTCAATGCCATTAAAAAAAACTTGATTGCTACGAAACTTAGTTTTCAAATCAGTATTAAATAAGCATATCACACGTCAAAACAATGTCCTTTTTATTATTATTTTTATGAAATCTAATATTTTTGTAGATCTAGAATGGATTTTTCGTATTCAGCGCATAATCTTGTATTTTAACTACTTGGAAAATTAGATTTTGATGGCTGCCAGGTATAAGGTGAATTCAACGTCATTTCGTTTTATAAATTAAAATCATATTTAATTTTTAAGGGTAACACGTGTGTAGAATATTTCTTTAACACAAACATACTATATATCCAGACTGCGACTGAAAACGAAGCCAGGTGGTAATTTTAGTGACTACACAATGCAATGTCGCTTCCTTTCTCAAAATTTTTTAGTTGCTTTGTCTGTAGTCACTAAAACTACCCCCTGGCTCCGTTTTCGGTCGCAGTCTGAATATATTTTGGGCTTGGGTGTAAAACGAGAATGTCTCTTGTAGTTTCTGACACCCATGACACAACACTTGGTATCTTAATACAGTGTCAGGACCTTGTTTATGACTATTGAATGTATTTTTTTTATTTTCGTCACAAGCAGCGCAGGGTAATTTTCTCAGGCGCAATTTTCTCGGTTGTTTAATAAAAGAGTAGGTATAACTCCGTTATTTTAATTGTATTGTATGAGCTTAAATTAACCTTTACCACTTAGCCGTTTAGTACGAATATTAGAAATAATCATAAGCTAAAATGAAAAATCGATAAAAAATGCATGTCGTGATTGCCTTTGTATAGGACAGCAATTTACTTGAACACATACGTCACTTAATTAATTTCATAAAGATATGTTATGTTGGGGTTTTCAATAAATAAATTAAAAGGTGAAAATGTTTCACTCATATATTCAGAAGTCAAGCCTATATTCAGAAGTGGACTTCTTAGGAGTGAGGATGGTGATGTAAATTTACTTTTTTTTATTATTTACAGAAATGCGTCCCCCAGCGCGCAAAGGTCAGCCTGTCATTGTAGAATTCAGCATTTACGTGGTGGACGTGAATTCAATCAACGTTGAAGATATGGATTTTAGGTGATTATTTTTGATATTTTTATAAGAATTAGAGCAAAGCTGATATGCCCACATAAGTTCCCATTGGGGACCCAGCCTGTAACCAGAGTACCCAGGGTTGTCCATATGGTATCCAGGGGTAATGTGCTGGGCTGGTGGGTAACACTTACATGTCCCATACGACCACCTACAAGTTATCACAACGGGAGTTTGACAATCTTGTTCACACTATGAGTGCGCCGACCGAGTTGGTAAGTAGACAGCCTCCGTGGCGCAGTTGGTTAGACGCCGCCTGTGAAACGAGAGGCCGCGGGTTCGATCCCCGCACCGAAACAAATATTTGTGTGATCCACAGGTATTTGTTTCGGGTCTGGGTGTTTGTGAGACCGAAAAGTCTCTCGTAGTTTCTGATACCCACGACACAAGACTCGATCTTAGTGTGGGGTCAGGACTATGTATGTGACTGTTGGGTGTATTTATTATTATTTATTATTATTATTAGACTAATTGATAGTAACCAAAGTGAATGAATCTTTGTGACATAACTCAACTTCTCCAATATAGAGTAATACGAGTGTTATATAGTAGGTATTACTGTATCGCAGATAATTGCTTTTGTGTAGTGTTTTGTTTAGCAAATTACTCAGGTCATTAACCCTTCTCCCCTCACAACCAAACTCCTTCCCGAATTAACTAATTTCCGAAGTTTTGCAACTATTTATAGTCAGCTGTGTTAATTTTTCGTGAGCTGAGCCGTTAAAGTTTAAAGCTTTACCTTTGCTTACTTAACTAAAAAGTTTAAAACCTACCTCAGGTTAGCACTCCAAAGCCAAGGCTTTTTTTACCATTATAAATACCATACAGTTATGTATTGTATTTATCCTACCCCTATCCTACACTTACACGAGTTCAGCGCATCATCTTTTTTATCCATATTACAAAATATGTATATTGTTTTCCCAATGAGCGCCTGCCTGTCACTTTTTTGTTACTTGGTATCTAGTCTAAATTCATTTTCAATTATTTATTGAAGTTCACCCAAAGTGGTGTTGAAATATCGAAATGATTAATTGTGTTTTCCTTTTCCAGTTGGTAATTGGGGGCTTATATAATTTTCTAACTGAATTTGTATTTTAATTAATTTTGGTTATAAAGAATTAAAATACAATTTCTAAATTTATTTTTTATAGTAATGCCCAAGTAATTAGTGGTTGACCTTGGTTATTGAGAATTCAATTTCACATAGTTGCGGGTCGAAGGCAGTGGGAACATGTCAGTATGCTGCTACGTCGATAACTTTTACGGCAGAGATTCGTATAAAGATAATATCGTAATATTTTTAAGGGTAAAAGTGTAGTAAAATAATACATACATACATACACACATAAACTCACGCCTTTATCCCAGAAGGGGTAGGCAGAGGCGCCACTAGGACACCCACATTTCGCCTTGTATGTTCCGTCCTATGATGTGATAGGGGGCGAGTCTATCGCCATATCGGGCACAAATTCCTGACTCCGGGCTGATAATGAATAGAAAAACCCAATATCACTTTGCCCGACCCGGGATTCGAACCCGAGACCTCAGCTTTGTAGTCGTACCATAATACAACTACGCCACTAGAGTAAAATAATAATATCCAGGAAATATCGTAAGACCAATACAATTATCCATCATCCATCAGTCAGGCTGTTCAGACATTTCTATGATCTAGGATAGTGCTTGGCGGCCTGATGGTAACAGATCAGAGGCAGCTCCCGTTACGCTGGTCGTTGGTTATAGTCCTAGAACTCACATCTGATTTGTCAGAGTAATATTTCATATTTATAATATTTATCCACCACGCACTTTAACGATTTAGGGAAACGTTGTGAGGAAACTTGTATACCATAGATATTTTCAAGAATTTCACACTAGCCAGTGCAGCGTGGTGGATGACGACCTAAAACCCCTCAATTGAACGTTCTATTGTTAAGGAAGCCCGTGCTCTAGAGTAGGACGAATATGGGTTAGAATATTACTATTCGATATTTCTAGAGACTTGCTTTCACTTTCATATTACAATATTGCTGTCGATTCTGCATAATTTGCGTTGCTCAATCATATGCTACTCCCTCCCTACTCCTTTAATCATTCATTCTAGTACCAGCAATTCCTCTGATATTGCCTTTTTCTTTGCGAGTTGATATTTTATATTAAAGCATTATCATCTTAAATATGAAGCTTCTTTTTTATTTCACAATTTATGGGGCTCAGCATAAAATATTCCACATTTTTTTATGCCTTTAAAAAACAGTATTAAAAGAAAGACCATAATTATACGGCGAATATTGTACTTTATAACTAAACAAATATTATTTATGAGACACAAAATCCTTAAAACCATTGATGTTTACAAACAAGTACAAATGTTCCTTGAGATTTTGACAAACAGCGACGCAAACAAATGGCTCGTTAGAACTTAATTTACATGAAAAACGGGAGCAACCACAACATAATTAATATCTTGAAGTTCATAATTCGGTATGAATTTACTTCGACTTTACCCAAATATTTGTTTTGTTCTCGGTGGAAATGTTGTTTACTTTAATCTATCTATCTGTATCAGCCCATATACGTCCCACTGCAGGGCACGGGCCTACTCTACAATCGAGAGAATCGATTGAGAGTGGTTAGGCCATATAGTCCACCACGCTGGCCTAGAACGGGTTGGCGGACTTACATACCGTAGAAATTCCTTAAAATCGCTACGGTATGCAGGTTTCCTCACGATGTTTTCCTTCACCGTTAAAGTGCGTGGTGATTGACTATCAATACACACATAACTCCGAAAAGTCAGAGGTGTGCCCTGGGATTTGAACCCGCGACCACCGTGAACATGTAGGCAGTCGCGTCTGGTCCGTTACCAACAGGCCACCACGCACTAAAATAGCACTTTAATATCAAAATAAATTTAGATAGGGTTAAAATGTTACAATTAGACGTTGGTAGTAGATTTATCGGGTTTTGATAAAAAAATTTTTTGTCTGCCAAAGTCTATGAGATACGGTTGCTACTTATCATCAGATGGGTTGCTGTCAACTTTACCTATGCACTACGCAGACAATAAAAAAATTGCTACTAATACTCATTAATTAAACTAAAACACAATGAAAGCCGCAGTAGACATTATGATGTGTATGCACAGTATTATGTTTAACTAATTCGTATTTCACATATTTATTTAGCAATACCATTGTATGTATGTAACTTTTACTGCATGTAATTATCGCCTTTTTATAACATTATGTGCATTGTATAAATGATGTAGACATGTTACCAGTTCTAATAATTGCTGACGGTACATTGAAACAACGTGTTTGTTAATAAGACCTTTCTTAGCTCAAGTGGCGATTTTAACGTCTTTACTTCCATTATAAATAGATCATAATGGAAAAAATCAAATTTAAATTACCTTAAATTCTATAATACGCTGCACATTAATAGCGTGTCTTTAATGAATGATGCTAGCGAATGAAAGGTTCCAACGTACTATCAAATTAACACACCTGATCTTGCCTCTTGAAATTGGGCATATTCTATTATAATTTACTGCAGAAGTAATTCA
Source organism: Deilephila porcellus (assembly GCA_905220455.2). Taxonomy (NCBI): domain Eukaryota; kingdom Metazoa; phylum Arthropoda; class Insecta; order Lepidoptera; family Sphingidae; genus Deilephila; species Deilephila porcellus. The sequence continues at coordinate 13,818,395 of LR999977.1, read as the reverse complement.
GAATTGATACATTTTGTATAGTCCATGAAATACTTTTACTCAGGATGCTGAATCATGATGAAACTATAAGACGTCTGAAAAGAAGGCCAAAAATCAGGAAGTTGCATTATAGCAGCAGGACCGCACATATCAGGTTCCTTTTTCTTTATGGGTTTTTGGGTAAAATTGTAACTTGGTGACCAAGGATTCATCAGATTAATCTGTAGTTAGACCTTACTAGATTAATATGCTTTATTTCTATGCTAACAAACTTTTTGGAGTTTGTCCTTCTGAATGATCCGGCTTATGTTGAAAGGCTGTTCACAGTATAGGTTCAGAAACCAGTGGTTGCAGTCGCTTTGGCACGCTTTGTAATCTAGAATACCTATTTCCTGGTATTCGGCAGCTTGTATTCATATAGCCCTTTTAATATATGGAACGGTTTTATCAGAAATAGGTTTTGTAACAGCTTTGTTAGCAGCCTATTCATCTTTCGATTTCTTTTGGTGTTATGGGTCTTCATCGGCGGAAGTGGCCATTTTCCTGGAGATGTGGTCTATGTCAACTAAAAGTAATTTAGGATATTAACACTAAATTTCATCATTAGGAGCTATTGCCCATTTGGCTCGGTAATTGGGTTGATAAGCGCAAAATGCAAATGCTTGCACTGATCAGGTGGTTAATAGCCTATAACATTTTGTACACCACCTGTGTTAAGGTTTCCTCTGCATTGATCAGTCCATGTTCTGCTAGCAGGTGAGATGGGCTTGGGGTTAAAGGTTATTGGTTGGTCAGTTTAATAAACAGCTTAATGAAACTTCTAAAGAACGCACATCGCTATCAACTTCTAAGAAATCCTTGGTAATTACCTTTGTATATTCAGCAGCAGACTTTCTGTGCCTGAAAATGAAATAAATATTGTTTAGTAAAACAAAACCACTAATAATTAAATATTAATTAAATGCACTCGCAAAAGAATAATTAAAGATAAAATATTACGTACCAGAATTGTTAATGCTCGTTTCTTCTTATACAAACTGTCTCATTCCAGAGTGGACATGTTCATAAGACAGACTTGGAGTGAAAGTCGTCTGCAACTGCCTGATGATATCTTTGAGGAGGGAGACGACCACGTCACGCTGCCTCCCGAGTTCTTCGATAACCTGTGGCATCCAGACCCTTACTTCTTGAACTCGAAGGTTACTGGTGAGTGATTTTGGAGTATACGATATGTTTTGATCGGATCTTTTTTCGATGTGCTTATAAGACAGTGGTAAAAAAAACGATATTTTAAGCCCTTACTTCTTGAACTTGACGGATAAACTGCTGAATGTTATTTAGTTTTATCATACATTCTGATCAGCTCTCCTTTCACTGGTGTTTCTGAAATAGAAATAATGAAATTACGTGATTCAATTTGCTTCAGAGCATGTTTCGAAAAAAAGGAATACTTTATAAGTTCAGATATTTACTTAATTATGGCAATGTTTTAATACTTCAAATACGTGCGGAATATATTATATAGAAATATTCCAAATCCTCAAATACGGAAGATGAGTATCAAAGGGAATATTTGAGGAATATTAATAAACCAGTAACCGAGATTAATAAGAGGAAAGAATCTTTGAATCCACTGAAATTAAAATTTTCTTGCAATAGTAATTTAGAGATATTTATAATCATCGGTTGTGACCAAGATGACGAAAACCCCGTCATAATAATGGATCAAAAAATATTAGTAAGCAAAAATTGTGTCGAATATATCTTGCCGGATGATGCCCTATTTCTCCGCACTTATCATGAGTATTGTAATCATTTTGACGTAAGAATATGAAAACAAATTATTGAATCCGAGGCGACGCGACGCGACGGCTTAATTTCCTCTATTGGCTACAACAATACTTTAACGTATTTTGGTTTCTTAGATTTACGCGAATGTTACACATTGAAATAAAACTATTTTTACGGATTTTATCGCGATTTGGTTTGATTTTTACATTTTTTAACTTCCCGACGTTTCGATTGCTTTTCAGCTTTCGTGGTCACGGGGCAGACTGAGGTATTAGTCATCTGCTCTGTGACTGTTACAATTAAACTACCCTTAATTTTCAATTATTAAATTAAAAAAGCTAATTTAAAAAAGTTAACTAGTTGTTGCGATCCGATCTACGCAGAAGGAACTCACTGTGTCTTGAGGTCTGGCAGCTGGTCTTTTGGGTTCCGATTTAATCAAATGTAGAATTGGATCCCATGATGGTGCAAGCTTCAAGCCATCTTCTCTATTGAAATTTGGATGTTTTTTAATTTCAATAGCCTCGCGAAACATCCTGGGCAGGAAACGGTGTTCTTTAGCAAGGATTTGGGGCTTATCAAAACGAAGGTAATGCTTGGAGCCTTCCTCAATGTGTTCAGCAACCGCAGACTTCGTTGAGCGTCGGTGTTTGACGTCAGCTATATGTTCTTTTACGCGGGTCCCTATGCTTCTCTTGGTTTGGCCGATATAAGAGAGGCCACAGTCACAATCTATTTTATATACACCCGGTTCTTGCAAAGGTATATGACACTTTACAGGTGGTAAGAATTGACTAATCTTCTTGAGCGGCTTGAAGTATGTTTTAATGGAAGCACGCTTCAGGATGTAGCCAATCTTGTCTGTGACTCCTTTGATGTAAGGTAGTATAACCGGGGCCCGCTCGACTGTGGCTGGTTTCACTCGGTTTCTGTGACGGCGGCGTGGAATTTGGAGCTTGTTGTCTCGCAGTACCTGCTTGACGTGTTGCAGCTCAGTCGCCAGGTGTTTCTCGTCACAGATTCCTTGTGCTCTCTGAAACAAAGATTTACCCACGGTAGCTAACTGTTTCGGATGGTGGTGAGATTCACCGTTCAGATATTTAGCTGAAAAGCAATCGAAACGTCGGGAAGTTAAAAAATGTGAAAATTAAACCAAATCGCGATAAAATCCGTAAAAATAGTTTTATTTCAATGTTTAACGTATTTGTTCTTCAACCTTGATTAAAACTAATATTCCTTTGACTCGGTGGTATTACCAAAAGCTACAATGCTTTAAATAATTATTTGTAATTTTTTACAATGTCTTAAAAGTCCTTACATCTATAAAACAATATTTCTTGTACAGTTTATTTCAGTTATTTTATTTTCTGCTTCGGTTAGTCGAATCAGCGTTGTTCGCGATTACGATTCAACTTAGAATTGTATTCGGTTTAGCAAATTTTATGCATCGTAGAGTTTGGTTTGCCATTTTAACAAGCGGTCCTGGTGAATTATACTTTCAAAACGAACGTTTTGAAAGTTTAATGAGCTGGTTATTACAAGTGTGTTGTATAAATGAGCTTGTGCTCTGCCGACATAATTGTGTCAATGGATGAAACATAGTAATCTCTAGCCGGTATTTATTCTATTAGGAAAAAAACAATTATCATCATCGCTTAAAGTGAATTGTAATTGAAAGTACTATACAAGTTATTGCAGTATCTTCGAATGAAAGAAGCGAATTACGGCTATGTATTTTTTAATCATGTATAAACAGACCTACGTCGAAAAATGGTCGATCCCGCGATCACCGTCGGTCCGTTACCACCAAGCCACTACGCGCCTTTATCCATGATGAATAAACCTCCAAAACCGTTGTAACTTTACAAAAAAATAATAATTGTTAAACAATCCATCCATCCATCAGCCAAAGGAAGTCCACTGCTGAACATAGGCCTCTCCCAATGATTTCCACAGTGACCTGTTAGAGCATTATGTCATCCAAGGTGATCACTGAAAATCAGCGTTGCGCTGTGGTCCGCACCGCAGCGCAACATTTTGCTGAGTGATCACCTACTTGTCACAGCCACGACGCGACGTGCAAAATTTCTCCTTATTTTTTGTTGTATGTTTTTTTTTTACACCTGTATATTATGTACGTCGTTTTGTTTCGCTTGTGACAAATAAACAGTTTTTTTTTCTTCTTTCTTCTCTTTCTTCATTAGCAGGCATGGCAGCCTGCATCCAGCGACGTCCCGATTGTTAACCAAAATCAACCCAAATTATATCCTTTACGTAGTTTTGTACATGTCGGCAAAATTGTTGTTCCAAAATTGTATTTCAAATCAGTCTGCAAACTATAGGGCTCAGTGTCTTCAATTAATAACAATACGTGCACAACTATGCTCAGACAACAGAAGGCTTAAGTTTCAATACAAACAAAGGCTATCTGAAGGATCCTGAGCATGGAACTGTGCATTATACAAGAAGCTATCAAGTACCAAAACATAGATAGGATTGTGTTCCGCTTCACATGCTACTCTATCAACATTCAAATAAGATGATACAGCGCGGAGAACTAATGGCCGTTGGGACTGAAAGCACGGAAACCACGTGCTGGCAGGCAATAATAGATGTGTACGGACAAAGATAAACTATCTTATAAAATTTGCGGCTTCAAACAAGTCTGTGGAGGAACGAGTGAATTTCCAATTGAAGATGAAATGTGAACAGAGATAGGCGGCATTTTAATTTCACCTTTTTTGTGGTTGAAAAAGTAGCAATATGAATGTTTTGAGTTTATGCATGGGGACTGCGATTTCAGCTCCAGTCTAAAAGATCGATAACCAAAAGACAACTGTCACCCTACACGGATCTTACTTCGTCATAAATAAAACATTTTACTATTACTAATAAATTATGTTCCGCGCATCTCATGTGAAGGAAGACAAACCTTACAAGTTAATTTTGTGTGGATACCACATCCCTGTCATTCAATTACGATGAGCACACTAGATGTACATACGTGCTCCTTTAACGTTGAACAGGCATTTGGACTCGCAGTTTGGAAACATAGAACGTTAATTATACGGTATGGTTGACTTGGTTTACCATGAACATTTGAATTTTATTGATCATTAGTATTTTTTGTCATCTCTATAATTGCGTTAGGAGTCCTCCGGTAAATGCATTATGCAGCCCTGAAAAGCTATGTAGTATGTAGTCAATACAAATCTCCGCATTACGGACCCCTGCATTGGCAGGCCTAAAAAATAGAGAATTGATCTCTAAACACAGACCTCTGACTTGTTTTAGTTGTGTGTATATTATTGAAACTTATTAGAATCGCTTATTATACGCGAGAATAACATATTGGGAGTGAAAACAAAATAAATTTACAAGAGACTTTTCGGTCTTACAAACACACAAAAAACAAATGCATATAAATCATACAGCCATCGAACGGGAATCGAATACGCGGTCCCTAGTTTACAACTGGCGTTACGTAGAAATGCGGCTGAGGATGCAAAAGGTAGTTAATAATATTTTTATTCGTTCTGGCTTCACATCAAAACAAAAAGAATAAACACATATTATTATAACCTAGAAATAATTAATCCCTTCAAAAAGTTATATTAATTGTTCCAAGTCAAACACAAAGCAATTAAATTTTTACTATTAAATAAAAGTACTTCTGGAAAAGGAAATTACAAAGAGAGTTACAATTTGAATTATTGTAAATACATTCAAGTGGGATAAAGTGCTAGTAATATAGAAAGTTAATAAATTATTTCTGGAAAGTTCAAATTCAAGTATGCAATATAGTATGCTATACAGTAGGAAGAAAAAGTTTCGCCCAGTGGTTCGGGGGTGCAAGAATTCCGCCACGGTACCTCCTGCCTGTCGTAAGAGGCGACTTAAAGGGGCCATCGGGGTCGTTGGGCAAACTGCGGGGGCGGTGCGCCCTCACTCATAACGACCTCGAGACGTGTGATAGAGTGCATGGGTCAGACTCTGTCGTGGACGCCCACAACATCCTAAACGGGCGTCCAAACTAGTAGCAAATGTGGGGCATTCAGGCCCCCACTACGGAAGGACCAGCAACAGTTTTGCGCTGGACGGTTACGCGGACGTATATCGGGGCGATTGTTGCCCTGGGATGTCCGGTGCCGCCCAAAATGCGTGTGAAGGTCACCGAGGGGTTTTTAGTCAGTATGCTGGCATAGGTTTTGTTAGGGTCCCAGCCCGACCACAATCCGCAATGTGACGAGTTGGAAGGCCAGAGACACTGGCATACCCCTTTCGGCCTCCCCCGGGGTACCGAAAGGGGAGCTTAATAGCTTTTCCTCTTGGACACAAAAAAAAAAAAGGAAGAAAAAGTTTATTTAATAGTAATTATACAGAAAACGCTTTTAAACACTTTTCGTTAGAGAACTTCTGTTAGGTCGAAACATACCATTAGATCTTAACCATAAAAGAAACACTGAAATAACATTAGAAATTATTTTAATACATACTAGGCAGAGAATTACCTTAACACATTACAGTTAATGCCAACACAAAAACTATCGGGTCGAAGGTGGTCTACAAATAAATGATGATATGTCATGTTAAATGTCAGGTCTGTAATTTGGAATTGCATATAATATTATTGTAAAATGAATAAAGGCTGAAAACTCTGTTAGCTCCTATGAATGAGATTTAAAGAATCTTATTTGGTTGTTTAAGATCTAAATCCAAATATTATGTTCTTGTAACTCCGAGGAAGGCAATACATGTGGATTTAGGCATATTCATTTGTAATAACATGGTAAACATCAGAAGTTCTTTAGGGTAATTACCCCAGAGAAAACAAACTTGTTTTCTTTAGATACCAAAAACATTATTTATCATAATTAGGCTTTAATTAACCTCGAGTATGAACATTTGCCTAGAAAGTTGTTTGATATTTTATGCATATTTATTTATATTTCTCACTAAAGTATATAGAGGTCCACAGGCTTGTATTTAACGTTTTATGAAGTTGGTGAAAACAGCCATCGTATTCCTAAAAGTTCACCCAAGTATTCTGCATAAAAATATTTTGATAACAATTAAAACTTTTTCATTTTAGGAGCGGTGATACAATATCAGCAACGTACTTCTGGTAAAATAACAATTGCTCCTTAAATTTAAGCACTTTTACACAATAAGCAGCGTTGAAGCTTGCTTACACAATCACAACTCACTAAAGATTTTGCGTTTGAATGTACATCTCTTTAGATGTAGAAAACAAGCAGTTGATTAGCCTAAAACACTTGATCATCTGCTATTACCTCAAATGCTTCAGTAATGACGCCTTGTGGCTTCTATGTACCCTTTTCGATATTGCTGATGTTACACCTCAAAATGTTGTTTTCAATATTTAATGCACGGTTTTATCAATTTCTTCTGAAGGATCTTTTACATTACAAAATCTTTCAGACATATTTTCAATCAATTAAGCCTTTTTATTCTCACAACCTATTTCAAACGACCCACTTATTCTAATTATGATAATATTGGCTGTGTCTCTATCTATCTATATCAGCCCATATACGTCCCACTGCAGGGCACGGGCCTACTCTACAATCGAGAGAATCGATTGAGAGTAGTTAGGCCATATAGTCCACCACGCTGGCCTAGTGCGGGTTGGCGGACTTACATACCGTAGAAATTCTTTAAAATCGCTACGGTATGCAGGTTTCCTCACGATGTTTTCCTTCACCGTTAAAGTGCGTGGTGATTGACTATCAATACACACATAACTCCGAAAAGTCAGAGGTGTGCCCTGGGATTTGAAACCGCGACCACCGTGAACATGTAGGCAGCCGCGTCTGGTCCGTTACCAACAGGCCACCACGCACTTGGCTGTGTAACCTTGACTAACATTGCTTCGCTCACTCCTTACTCAATGCTGATAAGTTTCGGTGAACTTCGAGTTACGTACAGCACAATTAACAACCACGATTACCATATTATAGTGTTAAATTGCCAATTAAAAGTATATTAACCACGCATCAACGATTAATATTGTTGTTCGACTCTGTAGCAATGAGACATAAAATTATAGGACCTATTACTAAAGTCTTCGAAATGGAATTTAGATCAAAATTCAATATGTGAAACCCGAGCTAAGGCCTTGAGAGTTAGTGGGCCGAGGAAGATATAACTGGATATGGCGAGTCAATAATTGGGATTATTGGTGCGTTCGTATGTACTCAGTGGATGAAATCAAGAGAATGGTTTCAAGGCTTGGGTTTGCCAAGAGACTTCGTTATGAGAGCAAGCTTCTTCTATAGAATGCTAATACTTGTGATTTGGCAAATGGTTATAAAAATAGCTTCCATGAGTGAGGAATTATTTAGTATTTGTTGGGATAAATTCATTAATCTGATACAAAATATAAAGAGTTAAAATATTATTACTATGATTGTGTACATATTGCTCACTATTGATATTCTAAGCTTTACTAATATCACATACCCGAAATAGACTTAAACTAAAACATTATACATTTGGAATTCTGTACATTAAAGTTCAAATTATATTTTTACTTTCTGTGGTAAATGAATACAATACCAACTCGTGAAATGCATCCTCTATCTGTATCGCTTTAATTAAAATTCATAGTCTATTATTATTCTTACCGCATCTTTATTTCATGTTTTACTTAATATTCCATTACCTTATTGTACCAAAAAACCAATAATTATGATTTATGTCCCATAAAATTATTTCTTCCATCTCTATAATTATTTACTAAGCGTGAAATACTGTTCTTGAATATGAAATATCTTTATCGAAGTAAGATTTAATATTACTTTGTTTCTCTCTCCTGTGGGTAAGATATTCATTACGCATTTATAAATAATTTATTTAAATACTTTTTTGTCTAGTGTCTAGCGGCATGTGTGTGTTGTAAACGCGTTCATGAGGCTATTAAAGTGTTTTTTTCTTTTTATGATAGGAGTTTTTGCATGTTCCGAAAGGATACACATAGAATCAACAAATTCAATTAATAATTATCAGAGCCGTTTAAAAAACGTCGTGTAGCGTACGTATATATGTTTTTACATACATACATAAACTCACGCCTTTATCCCAGAAGGGGTAGGCAGAGGCGCCATTAGAACACCCACCATTCGCCTTGTATGTTCGAACCCGAGACCTCAGCTTTGTAGTCGTACCGTAATACAACTACGCCACCGAGGCAGTATATTTTTTTACTTGCCGAATAAAACGCGTGAGCAAAAATATTTTACGTCATCATTGATAACCTTATCATCAGCTAGTCTTATCTTATATCTTCAATCACATAATATAATCTGAGATTCATCAAACAGAAAAACTAGCACAAATTGGATTCCTTGATCTAGAATCCAATATTATATTATACAATATTAAATTATACTCACGATTCACAGCTTATACATACTTCTCTAAGACTAATGAAACGACCCGCATCTACAGGCCAACTGTTACGAGTATAACAAGAATATTAATAACTTTTATACATGTTGACGGCCTCCGTGGCACAGGTTAACACGTTAAGTGCGAAGCGAGGCCTAAATCACCCCTGATGCAACTTCCCTGTGGTGCGGCAAGCAAAAAAGTGAATTTCTCTGTCGTGCGAATGGCATAGCTTTGGTTTGGTCCAGTGTAGGAAAGAGATAAATATATATTTGAGATCACTAATGGTTCCGGACTCGGTGGTGTACCTACCTTGGTACCGGATGTCTTAGGCCTCGTGCCGCACTGAATTAATATAATTTTAATGCAGTGCGGTACGAGGCTAAAACGTCCCATATCCCCCCTGACCTCGTACCGCACTCAACGCGAGCTTCCCGCGACCAGTGTTGTGCATCACGTCGATTGGAGAGCACGTCCTTTTACAGCGCCGAACATGTCTAAACGATGTCGGAAGAAGTTAATTTTAAAAAACCCAAAAACTACGCACATTTTTACCATCTCGTGAAGCTGATAAAAAATCCAAAAAGATTTTGACTCAGTGCACTCAGTGCAAAAAATCTTATTGTCTACCCTGTTTCAATGAAAAACACTCATAAATAAGTACAACATATATATTGAGATTTTTATAAAAAAAGTATATTGATACTGATTTTTTAATGTTAATTCAAGTTCTAATAATTGTATTTTTAAAGCCCGAGGCAGAATAAATAGGACAGTTTCTTTTCTACTTCTGGTTGCCTTTTTTTTCTATTCTGTGAACCGCATTAAGATTTTCATATACAAATAGAAAGATAAACCTTATGCATAAACCGTAATCCATTATTTTCCAATAATAAGTCTGTAATAGGTGCCTCTTAATGGTATAGAATGGAACGCTTCGTGCGCGAGTCCGACTCGCACTTGGCCGGTTTTTTTTTCTTTATGGCGCCTTCAAGCACAATTTAGATTATTTAAAAAAAAATGTATCCTTTGATAGCTTTGTGTTGTTTTGCCAGGTTTTGCCTTTAAAACGATCTAATGAGATATAATTGATCAAAATCGGTCAAGTCGTTGCGTAGTTAAGACAGTTTAAAAACGTCGATATTATTTTTCCCATCACTAATCGCAGCGAAAATTTGCCCTATTTCAGTGCGTTACGAGGTGTATAAGATCCCATATTTTGTTTTGCTAATAATTCCTAAACTAGCCATCAGATCCCGGGGCGACGGTGGATTAGGGTTCATCAATTCACTGTCTATATCAATAAGGACCAAAATTCTCATTTATCTTTGATTTCGCGCCAGAAAATGGATTTTAGTCTGTAAAAGGAGGTGGGGTCTAATAGACCGCGTGTCGCCCTAACGTCTGGTCACGGTACGGGCCGATTATACCTCGTGCCGCAGGAACGGAAAGTATGCAAAAATTGGTGCCGCAGCTAACGTGTTAAACGTCGTCTGTGAAACGAGACGTCGCGGGTTCGATCCCCGCATCGAAACAAATATTTTTGTGATCCACAGCTATTTGTTTCGGGTCTGTGTGTTTGTGAGACCTAAATAGTCTCTCGTAGTTTCTGATACCCACAACAAAAGACTTAATTTTGTGTGAGGTCAGACCTATGTATGTGAATGTTGGGTGTATTTATTTACTATTATAATATAAAATTCTGAGTTTAATTAAACAAAACTTATATCGCTACTTAAATACCTCCAAACGTTATGAAAATGCTTGTAATATGCCTCCGAGATTCCCGTTGTGGAAATTCCTCTCATAAATTCTAATGAAAATATATTCAACTATGCAATGTAGATGTAAAAAATGCTACCGGGAGCGTGTGGTTTTAAAAATACATGAATATGGCGGCTTATAAGATTTTACTTGGCGAAACACAGTACTGATATAATTCAATTCATTTTAAATATTCATAAAATAGACTTTTCCAATAACGGTTCTTGGAATATTTTATTTTATTTTTGAATAAGAATTTATTAAAACTGCCAAGTATAGCAAACATAGCGTTGGACGTCCTTTGGCCAGATAGTGGGACGACTTGCACAAGAGGGCCGGCAGCAACTGGATGCATAAAGCAGCAGACCGGGCTCCGTGGCGTACCTTGGGAGAGGCCTTTATCCAGCTGTGGACTGCGACGGGCTGATGATGATGAATGAGATTAAGAAAGTGCTTTAAAAGCATTCTAATCATTAATATGTATAAAAATTTAAAGTAATTGGCACCTAGAGAATTTCAAAGTGTGGGGTGATTATGTAATTTCCACTGACAACTTTGGAGGTTATTACTTGCCTCTGCCGGCGGCACGGAAAATAGAAGCCTATGGTATACTTTGTCTACGATCGCACAACACGACCGTACACGACGCTCTCTTAAACAAAAATGACCGATTACGCCACCTATCAATAATTTGTAATTTACTAAAAAATGAAATTAATTTGAAAATCTTGAATCCCTTGAGCTTTACATTCAGTGATACACTCGCAGCGTTGTTTTTTACAAAGTCATTTTTAATATTACCAAATGACTCAGCTGGTCTTCAAAACTTTCTTAAAGGATCGCATTATTTTTTGTGTATTCCCGTCATGTAGCCAGTTACGGCATTTGCAAATGAAAATCAGTTTTAAAATGTTTATCTAACTTAAAACAAACGAAAGGAAACTTAAATTGGCAGATAGAAGTTCAGCTTCTTGTTGTAAACTGAGAATGAAAGTATCTACAGTGCAAAACCTTACAAGTAGTACATTAATGTTTTGAATTTTGCCGCAAGCATCGAAGGAGCAGCTTACGTTATTCTTTAAGGACTTGAAACTCATGCCCATGTTATTATGAAGCTAGGGTAATGGCAAAACATCTATTCGCTCTGAAGTTGAGATGCGGGTATAGAGGAGCCTGGAACATTCAAAGTTTATTGCGCAGAAATATAGCTTCTACGTTGATTATACAAGTTGTTCTCTCTTTTTTCGGTCACAGGTAGTTCACAGCTTATCATAGGCCTCCCTCAAGGACTTCCAAAGAGACCTATTGGAAGCTTCCTGCTTCCTCATCATCGATACTTGTGATTAATATACCTTAATTTGTCCACAGAGATAGCAGAGCTGACGCACAAATTCTCATCAGTGACGCTATACAGAAACCAAACAGTGAGATATTCAGCTAGGATGCATGCAATCATTGCGTGCCAGATGGAGTTTCAACTCTACCCCATGGACATACAGTCGTGCCCCATCTATATTGAGAGCTGTAAGTGGAAATTTCTGTTATCCTAGTTCCCTATTAAGCTATGAGGCAGATCACCAGATGGTTAAACGACGTCGTAAAGGCTGCAGGAAGACAGTGAATACAGCCAGTAAATACAGCTTTTCTACCATTGCACAACAACCAGCACGGACTTGTAAGATATTTATAAAAAGTCTTTCAATGGTGGTGGACTATATGGCCTTACCCCTCTCAATCGTACTTCAGATTGTAGAGGAGGCCTGTGTCCTGCAGTGGGCGATATATGGGCTGATACATCAAGCTACGTTATTCATCTTCGAACTCCTTCTGGTACCTAAAATACAAGCCTTGCATCTTACTCTGGACTTAAAATTACGTGACTTGTGTACTAATTCATTATTTATAGTCGATCTTTCGCTATCTGAGATTCCCGTCCTCACATATTTTAAGAGATTATCTGTAATTTTATTAATAGTTTATCAATATGAATGAAGTTTAACAAAATTAACCGTCTCATTAAAAATAAAACGTAAATAAGCCTCTAATTTTTTTGAGGCAACTAAATATTTTTTTGTGTTTTCAGTCTCCTACAGCAACCAGAAAGTGAGGTTCCGGTGGGGCGAGGCAGGAGTCACAATGAACCCTGAGTTGAAACTACTGCAGTACCACATAGGAGAACCACTCCGATTAGAAGAGACCAACGGATTCATGATCGACAAAGGTGGTATGCATTAGTCTTGATTGTTTTATTTTTATTTATATATTATATGCTTTTTACTATTTAATGCTTTATTCGATAATTTGATTTTAACAACGTATTCGTTTTTTTATTGTTATCTAGTTAAAGCACATAGTATTTTTTTTATAAAAGTAGGTAGTTCATAATAGATGGTATAAATAATCATTTTATGCCTCTACATTTTATTAAAGTATATAAATACTACGTTTTAACGGCCATATTCATAGTCAATATACAGGGTATATCAAGACCGCGACCGAAAACGAAGCGTGGTAGTATTAGCGACTTCAGACACAATGCAAGTAAAATTTCGCAAAAAAAATCGACAACTTTTCTTTTGTATTTTTTTACTTTACGTCGTATTTGGGTGATATATACATAATTTTCCTAAAATATGGATGTACACCTCTTTATTTTTAAACACGCAATGGTACGTAAGGGTTTAAATTAGTATTTTCGCAACAACAACGTATTTAGCAACCAAAAACGTTGATTTTAAAAAAAAATCGAATGAAATATCTGTCACTGTTTTGGCGAAATTTTTATTTGCATCGTGTTTTTAACCACTTAAACTACCACCTGGATTCGTTTTCAGTCGCAGTCTTGATATACCCGGTATAGACCTATTTTAGTTATCGAATATGTTGTCCCTTTTGAACGACTTTTGAATTCAGTTTAAGCGAATTTGAACGATTCAACACCTTTCTTCGTTATGCCTCGTTTTTAACCTAACACTTACTACAATTTAGTAATTTAATTAATTAATACAAAAATTAATTAAATAAAATCTTGTGATAAAAATTATTTTGCCGTAGTTTTTTATTTTTATAAGACGCAAGTTTTACTGGAGAAGACTTGGTTTATGACCGGTGGATTTTATTAAAAACGTTGATATTTTACATGAATGCCAATTACAATTAAAATCTTAACAATGCCCATATTATTTTAAATCAAAAGTTTAATAAGAACACTCGTTCTTATACTATATTTCTACGTAGCTATTATTTCATTTACGGGATAAACAATATATTTTTCTTGTCTCTAGACGTCCAGTAATTGGTTGAAAATATTTTTCTTACCACTTATAATCAAATTGCACAATCACGCGAGACAAATTGTACCCACGAAAGCATCTCAACATTATTTGTAGCTGAAGTTTTAAAGGAATTTCTGATACAAATTTTATTAAACTTTTGATTTAAAATAAATAGGGCATTGTTAAGATTTTAATTGTAATTGGCATTCATGTAAAATATAATTTTTTTTAATAAACTTCACCGGTCATAAACCAAGTCTTCTCCAGAAAAACTTGCGTCTTATAAAAATAAAAAACGACGGCAAATATTTTTTATCACAAGTTTTTTTTAAATTCATTATTGTATTCTGTAATTCATTTACTAAATTAGTACGGTTACACCAATTACACTAGTTACCAGCACGCTTAAATACTATGTAGTATACACATTTGTTTTAATAATTAGAATATCAGTAAACAAAGTGCTTGGTAAGTAAGTATACAACAATGTCTTTCTATTTGCACGCTACTAAATACTCTAATATTTAGCTTCTCTCTACAAGCCCCAATCTTGTGAACTTCCAATTCGGTAAATCTGTGAAAATTTGATTGCGTCCTATAATGTCTAAATATTTTGACCAATCACAATTGTACCCCCATGATCGAGTCGTCAATTTTTTTTTTCTGGAATTCTTTTGCTACAGCCTCAAATATTTTATACACTTAAAAAAGGAGCATGTTAACAATTCGTTGGAAACTTCTATTTTTTGTATGGAACTGATGTGAAAAATTCTGTGAAAGGGTATTTTTCCCAGGCTGCATCATGGTCATTAGGAAAGAATCTGATGATGGAATGCTGGAACTATCATGGGTATTCTTAAAAATTTTCACCACCAGAAATAAAAAATAGTTTTACTCTCAAAAACAGAACTAATACAACAGGTCGTATTTCTTCTTTAATGTGGTTCTGATGTAGCTTTTTACTGTTTCAACGCGTCGATTGTGACCCTGTTATCACGCCTCGGGGTTTGCAGGCACACGCGCTTTATTTAACGGCCTTTGATGGCTCTGGGCACGCTGCCAAGTTTGTGCCTTTATATTTCCTCTGAGGCAATAGGCATCATGTCTATACCAATCTGGTTGTTGATGTAACTTTTTGAAGTCGTTATTGTTACCGATTTGGGCCGGAATATTTATATACGTGTTCTTTTTAAATACGGTCATGAATATAGTGTCTATTTTACAATTTATTTTAACCTAACTGGAGTAAACTTACCTAATATTTTTATGTCATCACAATTTCTTCTTGGCTTCGTTTTGATCTTTATCAAAACATATAGCAAATTGTATTTTTTTTAAAGGCATATACTTAGTTATTAAGTTGTACTGTTGTTATATTTATCTTTTCAGCAACTAATATTGACAGTTTAATTATTTTTTTATTATAGATTTTCTCAATTCACTTATTTCACCTAAAACATGTAAAATTGGGCACGAAGAAACAAACTAAGTAACTTTAATGTCACCAGGTATAAGCACTAATCTCGATCTAAATCTATTGCTAACGTTTTCATTAAAAATGCATCCTTTACAAAATGCATGTGATTACCGCACGCTCGGTAAAAGCAGTGACACATTCGTGCGATGGATTTCACATGTACCATATTTGCAGTTTCAGTAATCATGATTCTAGACAAATTTCGGTTGACATGGAACTGTGTGGGATAGACTATCCCGCCCACACACGCAAATGCAACTCCTGTCAACCAGGATAAACGCACGTAATCAAACTGACCACAAAAACACGGTTCTCTAAGGGATATTTAATAGTTTTTAATCAGCAACGATATTAAAACAAACGGAGGTTGGAAGCTAGGGTTATAATATTCACTTATAATACCACAAGAGCTTCAAAATTATCGGGTATGCCAGATAATTTTGAAGCTCGTGTGGTATTCGGGGGATTATTTTTCCGTCCCAAATGTCGGCCAACAGAATTGCACCATGAGACGAAATGTACAGTTAACAAATAAGAATTTCATAATGAACATTTCCTTTGACTTTTTTATCAATGGTGGACAGAGAACAAACTCCAAATCGACTCATTTTCATGCAAAATCTCCAATTTTCACAATTGAATTCAACCTGTCAGTTTGACGTGTGGTTAATTTGACTGGATCATGTTTTGTTTTTTATATATAGCAACTACCAGAGAAAATTTTCAAAAAATTATCAGTATAATACCATGTAGGTTGTACCACGTGACGTCGAATGGTGCAATTCTATTGGTCGATATTTGGGTCGCAAAATAATCTGTTGTATTTTTTAGCTATGATGAAATACCCACGGTTTTAATTTTAGTATCGAGTCAGATGTTTGTGTAAACCAAAGAAAAATGTTTGTTGGCGGTTGTCAGAATGAAAATCACGCGTATTTTATACTCCTCCAAAAATACATTATAATATTTGTTACGATTTTATTGATGATTAAATTTTACATCTAGATTTTACATTGCTAACAAAGAACTCCAAAGAATTTTCTTTATTACTCTTATGAAGGCATAAACTTTGCTTGAAAAATCTTTTGTATAAATTAAATTACGGACTTTGAAATGTTATTTAAATAGCATATTCCTTAATCATATTCTACAATAGAATATTACCTATAAGTTTATACATAAAATCACAAAAGATAGATGTATCCTATTTCTAGGTAAGGATGTTAATTATGTAGGATTCTCTCTCCGTATAATTTCTCGGTTTTGGATAAGTTACCAAGGTAAGCGAGCTAGTAGTAGGTGTATTAAAAGCTTTGTTGAGAGAAGAAAAGACGAAAGGAATATGTATTTTCGGGCCTCTTATAGACTCAAAGAAATTACCAAAAGCTGTTTAATGTATAATTAACCTTCCGTTTGCTTGATAGTTCAATTTAACCCTAACTAAAATCAACATGATTAGTATTGTATGAGAAGCTGGGTCTAATGATTCTAGGAAGAGAATTAATTAAGATATTAATTGCTCTGTAATGGGAGAATTGATATCAAGTGGAAGCATGGAGTCTGATAAATTAAATGCTGAGTATACGTTCTCAGCTATGTAAAATATATAAATTCGTTTATTAATCAATTAAATATATTTATAATTATAAATTTATTGATCACATATAAAAGAGATACAGCCGAATTCACAAGTTTTTCGATTGAAGTCGATTATAGAAGGAATAAAATATGATACAATATAATAAACATCCTTCACTGTTAAACGGTGAAGGAAAACATCGTGAGGAAACCTACATACCGTAGCGATTTTAAAGAATTTCTACGGTATGTAAGTCCGCCAACCCGCACTCGGCCAGCGTGGTGGACTATACGGCCTAACCACTTTCAATCGATTCTCTCGATTGTAGAGTAGGCCCGTGCCCTGCAGTGGGACGTATATGGGCTGATATAGATAATAAACATGAAACATGATTGATTAATATCGAAAATGACAGGATGAGTGCGTAGGGAGGCGAGGGCGCCTGATGTGAAGTTTCACTCCTGCTCATAAAAAAAAGAGCAACAACACTCCACTTTTTAAACTCAAAAACACACACAACCATTATTAGTTACCTAATTTATTTTTATCATTTTGTCAGGTAACTACTCAAGACTAGTGGTGTACTTCAAGTTCGAGAGGCAAATTGGTCACCACCTCATCCAGACTTTTGCTCCCTCCTCCCTCGTCGTGATGCTGTCCTGGTTCAGCTTCTGGTTGGACCTGGATGCCATTCCTGGGAGAGTCACCCTGCTTGTCACTTGCATGTTGACTTTGGTCACCATGTTTACCGGATTGAGAGCTGATATTCCGCCAGTGGCTTATGTTAAGGTAAGATTAATTTATTGTAGTAAAACTGGTCTTAATGAAAAATACAGTATATTACAGTATAGTAACAGTATATTTCAGTAAGTTTACTGCGCATTATCATCATAAGCCATAAAACATCTACTGCTGAAAATAGGACCCCCAAAGTGAACTAATGAAAGCCCTTGGCATCTGGCAATTTCTTAATATGGCCGTAAAAGATCAACCATCCTCCATCCATATTATGAAATGTCTACTTGAGATCTTTTCAGCCTGGTTGCTAGTACCATAGAGGACATTACGATTTTTTTATATTTAATCTCTCCTATTATGAAGTCACCGACTATAGCATAACACTTAAACTTAAATTTACGATTTTAGACTGAGTCTTATGCATACAAGCAATTAATCTTGAAGTAATTCCATCAGGCCTTGGACTTATGGATGGCGGGTTGCATGATGTTCGTGTTTGCGGCTCTTGGAGAGTTCGTCGTTGTGAAAGTCTTGGACAAACAGTACCAGATGAACAAGACAAAAATGCAGGAGTCGATGCCGAGGATCATACCAGTGGTAATTATCTTTATGTGAACGATTTTAAAGTATTTATTCTTGGCGATGAAAATAATAATGACCTGCTTAGTATGACGCGTTGAGGTAAAAGGGTGATCCTGGTTAGTTTTCAAATTTGACAATACATTCTATTTTTGTTTTTCGATATGCAACACTTGAACTTTCTATATTCCATAGTTTTCTTCGAGAATGTTTCAAAAGACACCTAGGTATTATAAGACGTGAATATTTTAATTTTTTCTATTTATCGCATATTCATAATTTTTAAACCTCACTTACAAAAATAAGTTGATTGTGATCCTGAGACGCATTGGGTCTCATTCAAATACTTGTAACAAGCCTAGAATAGAATCTAGTAGAGTTGAAACAACTTTAAGCTAAGCACTGAATAAATATTATATTATGCGAAAAGTTAATAAAACGTCGGAGAATATAATAAGAGATTAGTTCGTGAGAGAGTAAGTTCCTAGATAAACAGACTGCGTGGAAGTACATTTAGATAGCCAAGTAATGAGCAAGCTCTGGGAGAAATGAGCGAAACACTAGTTTGGGACACTTTAGCTAATCTAACACCGCGAGTATGGAAGTTACTATACATTGTATAATATCTTCAGTTTATATGCAATAGATCTCGGCTTGCCTATTTATCGCTTTTTGCTTTTCGTTATTGGAAAGTAGCGGTATTTTCACTACGGAACTGATATAACGAGAGTACTAACCACGCAGTAGGCAGTGACTCGGCTGTGCTCCTGGCGTAGCAGATGCCGATGACAGCCAACCATCAAGCGGGCCGATAGCTCGTCTGCACTCACAGTCAACTAGAAAAAATAACTTCCCGCGCCAATATATAAAAAATATGAACAAATCATACCGTTTAGCAAATGGTTACTTCACGACAGACGATCTTTAAAATTACGAGCACCTACAAAAAGACAAAAATCCAATCAATCACCCCATCATTGTTATTCAGAACGTAAATCATTGAGACAAAGATACGCCGTTTCTTGCAGCGTTTGAACGGGGACAAGGGGTCATGTGGCACCATAGCCGCGTGGGACAACAGTGGGGTGCGGTGTCGGAAGGTGGACCTCACCTCCCCCACCTCCCCTCCAGCGGCAACGCCTGCGGTACACCCTGCACCTTCTGCTACCACTCCACACGTAGTCAGCGTTGAGAGACGTCAGAGCATATTACAGGTAATTAAGCATCTTTATACTTACACGCTCTTATGTTATATCTATGTTTTTGATAATTCTTTTGATATTAATTCATTCTTATCAAATACTTTAAAATTGTTCACAACAAGCACTCACGCACACTCACTGAGTCTTACTGCACCTTCCATCCAGCTGTATTTAACATGTCGCGTAAGATTAAAAAAAATGGGTAGAAAACAAACACCTGTAAGCAATAAAAAACTTTAGCGATATCGGATAGTCATTAGTGAAATTCCCTTAACCAGCCCTGCCAAAAGTAGAATTTAGTCAAAGCCGCAAAAGTATTCGCAAACTGAAAATAGACATCCCTATGATTCCACGGTAACAAGTTAGAAGCGGCCCGCATCCTGTAATTAAAGCAGTTTTGAAGTTCTGTTGGCAGAACGGCTTTTTACAATGCCACACACTGTCCACGACACCGATAAGATATTGTGTTTACTTAAATAATACATATTACTCTTTTTTTCTAGGTTGCTTGGGTAGACGCCGACACTGGCCAGGAGCGGGTCCTGTGGAGGGAGATAGACAAACTATCTCGCGTGGTATTCCCCGCACTGTTCCTTCTGTTCGTTACCATGTACTGGCCGGTTCTGCTTCTGAAGACTAAAGCATCTTCACAACCATAAGGCATTAGAGTATACATGCTATTTTCGTAGTACAAGTATCCTTGACCATGACCTTCATGGTCTTTGGTTGGAATTGTTATGTCAGTCTCTAAAAAGAGTGTAACTTATCGGACATTTACGATCTGATTATGATTGAGGATGTAACAAGGTCTCCAAAAAAATAAAGATGCGATTTAAAGACAATGGTATGACTTGATAGACCCTGGCATACTAATAATCGTCTTGAAGCTTATGGGTAAAGTAGTAATTGACCAAATTAGGTAGTCATACTAACAAAAACTCCAGTGTTTTACAAATATTGGATGACATTGGGTCGAAGTTCGATCAAATAGGATCATTAGACGACCACACTAATGAAGTTGTCCCTATTCTATGAATTTAATTCTTAGTGAGAATCATAGAAACATACCTATTGGGTCTATTTTTTAACTGACGATTTATATCAATTCGTGGTTCATGACAGCTGGTCTAAACATGTAGGAGGCAAACTAATAAGTTTGTTTCCCACTTTCCTTCTCAGGGGAATGGACAATAATTTCTAACTCCCTTTCGTTTTACTATCTGATGAATTCAGTTTCGATGTGATGTGACGACCTCAACATCTTTAGACTCTCGCTGAGCTCAGTACTCGGTGTGATTAAAATGTGTGCCAGTGTTAATACTGGCTTACAAGAGTTGCATCGGTGGGCATGGGTGCGGAATAGACAGACTATATAGTAAAATACGAAAGTTTTACAAATGTGTTAGGATGCCAGACAATGGTGATAGCTATGTATGACAATGAAATCCAAATTCT
Source organism: Deilephila porcellus (assembly GCA_905220455.2). NCBI lineage: Eukaryota > Metazoa > Arthropoda > Insecta > Lepidoptera > Sphingidae > Deilephila > Deilephila porcellus. The sequence goes on along the minus strand of LR999977.1, from coordinate 13,797,146 downwards.
ACAATGAAATCCATTGTTATTTTAAGGCCTGGAAAAGATAAGGGAGAAAAGGCAAAAAAGAATCAAATACATGTATCTATTGGACAACGCAATGTATGAGATAAAAATATCTCGCATTTTGATCACATTTATGTTGTGGGTTTTAAAGGATCAAAGGTTATTTCCATATCAAAGAAATTACATGAAAAAGGTGTGCCTTCATTTTATCCTGTTGTAGACAACAATGGGACGTATATGGGCTGATATAGATAGACAACAATAGTCTAACAACAAATACTTGGATTAAAAAAATGTTTTATTGTAAAATTAAAGGAACCAAAGCTACTGTGTTGAAATTGGACCAAGATTTCCAATCATTAATTAATTTCTATATACTTATAGTCGCTAATGAAAAAAATTAGCTAATAAATTAATAGTGAACAATAATAATTGGCCTTCATTGTAAACGTAAAAGTATCGCTTAAATAATAATTCTAAATATAATTATAATAAATGCACAAATCGTTAAAATTGAATAAAAATATGTAAAAGCAAAACTAATTATAAATAAACAGAGGACGTATAATTATTGAAAAAATAAATTAAATAACCTTATATAAATAAAAATCTCAAGGACGAACCTTTTTATGAACGAAAATCTACCAACAATGCACAAACAAACATATCATTATTAGTTATTAAATATTATCTGATGATATGCCATGCATTTATTCAACTCGACAATATCTAATTTTAGCCTCTTTAAGACGGGACGCATTTTAGTAATTATAATATATTCTAACATATACAGGGTATATCAAAACTGCGACCGAAAACGAAGTCAGGTGGTAGTATTAAGGACTTCAGACACAAAGCAAGTAAACATTTCGCGAAAAAATTGACAACTTTTTTTTTGTAATTTTATACGTATCGTTGTGTTTGGGTGATAAATACATAGTTTTCCTAAAATAATGATGTAGACCTCTTTATTTTTAAACACTATGGTACGTAAGGGTTTAAATTATTATTTTCGCAAAAACTAGGTATTTATCACCCAAACAAGATGATTTTTAAAAATTGTCAAAATATATGTGTCGCTGTTTTAGTGACATTTTTATTTGCATCGTGTTTGTAACCACCAAAACTACCACCTGGCTTCGTTTTCGGTCGCAGTCTTGATATACCCGGTATACAAGAATATATTGTGGGATATAAAAAGTAGTTTTTATTTGGTTAATTTATGATGTTGACATAAGGTGCTCATAGAAAATTTAGTACAACTTTAACGACGGGCTGTTTTCTAACAAGTTATAAGACATTTATTACAGATATAATAATATATATTTACGCCACTGCTGAATATTGGGAGATTTTTTTCAGTGTCATTTTTGAAGTTTTGCATACAGGGTATATCAAGACCGCGACCCAAAATGAAGCCAGGTGGTATTATTAGTGACTTCAGACATAATGCAACTAAAAAATTCGCAAAAAAAAAATTGAAGTTTTATTTTGTATTTTTTTTTTACTGATCGTCGTATTTGGTTGATAAATACATAGGTTTATTAAAATAATAACGTACATCTGTTTATTTTTAAAGACGCAATGGTACGCTAGGGTTTAAATTACTATTTTCGAAAAAACTAGGTATTAACCACCGAAACACGATGATATTAAAAAAAATGCAAAAAAAAATATGTCTCTTTTTTTGCGAAACTTGTAAGTTGCATTGTGCGTGTAACCACTAAAATACGAAGCCAGGTGGTAGGCTTCGTTTTGGGGCGCAGTCTTGACTCACCTGGTATACTTCACCGGGTATATCAAACCCGGTATATTAGGACCTTTACCAGGACGCCTGTCCTTAGATTATATTTAGTTAGAAATACTGGCTGCCGGTTGTACAAGAAATGTCTTGGTGTGACATGCAATTCTATTCTACGTTTAAATTAAGGATAGGTAAAAGGAAAAGATTATTGACATGCTTTGGTGGCGTAGTTATACTATAGTACGATTACAAAGCTGAGATCTCGGGTTATCCTGGGTCGGACAAACCGATATTGGATTTTTTTATTCATTATCAGCCAGGAGTCAGGAATTTGCGCCCGATATGGCGATAGGCTCGCCTCCTATCACATCGTGGGACGGAACTTCCAAGGCGAAATGTGGGTGTTTTGATAGCACCTACCAGTGGCGAAGGGTTCATACAAGCCGATTCCTAGCAGCATGCCTTATAATTTAAAGGATATTATAAAATAAAAATTAATTTTTTTTAAACAAGTTATATGAAGAAAATAATCAAATAATAGCACCTCTGCCTACCCCTTCTGGAATATAGGCGGGAGTTTATGTATGTATGTATTGAAATCAGCTCGCTGAATGCAAACTGATTCAGCTCGCTATGAAACCGGAATTAAATTGAAATTACCTTTTTTCAGCAGTGGCCTTCTTGTCACTGAAGATACTGGTTCTACTTGCTAAAAACCAACCTAATTATATATAAGGTGCTTATCGTATGCGTCATAATAATTTAGTATCGCAATCGTCGTTTGAGCTTTAATTCATTGTGATAGCTTCATTGTTACCGTTCTAGTTATACTGGTTTTGTTGTTATTTGTATATAGTATATTATACGTCGCGGGTCTATTGATAATGTTGTTTTATTATCACATAATTGAATTGAAAATGGAATGAAAATATTTTTTTGGATCCGTAAAATGTCTGTTTGGATTCAATTTTTCCAAGTAGGTATCTTGTTTTGAGATGCACACTCTTTCACTAGCTTCGAGGCGTTAACATTCGTGCGATCTGTATTTAATATCAGATTTGGTAGTCGTTGGGCCGAAAAGATCCTCGTAATTTTTGGTACACATAAATACGAGCTGTTTTTTAGTATGAAAACGGGACTATGTACGGGCGTTGGATGTATTTTATTTATTAGTTTTTAAATAAAGTAAAAATGACTGTTTATTTAATTCTACTTTTATCTGCTCGAGCTGGCTGTAAATACCCTCCCTCTCAAATTACAGAACAAGGCCATTTTTTTATTATGTTTACGGAATTATTTCGCATTAAAATAATTAGTAGCCAAATGTGAACCTACAATTAAACATACCTACTTTAAAAAGAAAAAATATAATTACTGTTAATATAATTTCTTGACGCGCCGATCAAGTTACGATGCAGTTGCGATTAAGTTTACGACTTAATGGTACGTACGTCAAAATGGTTTCTTGTAATTGTATAATAGTATAATGTCCGCAAACAATGACTTGAGGATGACAATTATTTTAATAATGAAATTGATTATCGCGCCTCTGAAAACTTAATAATAAAACGTACGCAATGAATCTACGAATCACGTCATGATATTAGATGTATAATTGTGAATATTCAGTGAAAGAGACGGAGGGTGATGATTAGACATCTGCCTTAAATTGACGTGCGGCGAAAATAATAACTACAAATAAAATTTAAAAACTCATTGTTTTGATATTGTTTCATAATATAAAAAAACAAAACGTTGTATTGGTAATGTGATAGTATTGACATGTCCAATGTATCAAAATGTGAAGAGAGAAAAACTATTCTGATAACTTTGCAATATAGCGCTTGGACGACAGAAAATCATAGATCTCAAATATTATTGATCTCTCTCCATCGTACTCTCGATTGTATTTGGGCTAATACAGATACAGAAACAGGTAAAATCAGGTATCGTAAAGATTTTCTGTGAAACAATTATGGATCCGCGGAGCTAACCTTCTTTTTACAGGCAAATCTATATCATGACTCTATCATATACGTAAAATAAAAATAACATTATCAATAAACTTTTATACATAAGCTATGTTTATATAACTGTAAAACTAATTATAATTATGTTTAATGAATTTATGTATATTTACTTTACTTAAATGGTTAATATTTTACACATACTATGTTAATACAATAATATTATTGTATATAATATTCGGGTTCGATTCCCGCACCGAAACAAATATTTGTGTGATCCACAGGTATTTGTTTCGGGTCTGGGTGTTTGTGAGACCGAAAAGTCTCTCGTATTTTCTGATACCCACGACACAAGACTCGATTTTAGTGTGGGGTCAGGACTATGTATGTGACTGTTGAGGTATTTATTTATTTATTTATATGTAGACAATACAAGTGGCTTCAAAAACATTGTCGTATTGTTTGTTTTTAATTATAAATGAATTATTAAGACATATTTTTATAATAACCTATTTTGAGATGCTAATGTGTCAGTATATTAATCATTTATGTTTGTACTAGAAATTAACGAATAAGTTTTGAAATTTATTTCTATTCACCATTTTATAATAAATAATATTACCCTTTCTCGGTTAACAAAGAACAATTGAATAAATAAGTCTATTAATTAATAGTCAAATAACTGATGTAAAGTACTCGTAAATTAATTGTAAGTACTATAATTAATTAAATGTCAAATTGATTAATTAATTGATCGAAATTAATTAATCATTTTATTTGAAGTCTAGAGTATTTACATAATGTATGTATTCACATAAACTGCCTCGGTGGCGTAGTTGTACTACGGTACGACCACAAAGCTAAGGCCTCAGGTTCGAAATCCGGGTCGGGCAAAGTGATATTGGGTTTTTCTATTCATTAACAGCCTGGAATCAATCAGGAATTTGTGCCCGATATGGCGATAGGCTCGCCCCCTATCACATCATGGGACGGAACATACAAGGTGAAATGTGGGTGTCCTGGTGGCGCCTCCGCCTACCCCTTCTGGGATAAAGGCGTGAGTTTATGTATGTATGTAGTATTCACATAATTACTTTGGGTTTCAATAAAATAAATATAATGTATACTAGCTAAAACATTCTTTAAACGTTAATATAATTAACGGGATATCTTGTGTTTTTTTTTTCTTTTTTTTATATGTAATGTGGATAGGAATTACATTCATAAGCAAATGTTGTATGTATGTACATAAGTATATAAAATTTAAAAAAAATACGCACCAATACTTGATCAGTTAATATAACATTATATTTTGCAATTATTTCAGCATAACGTTTAATAATTCTAAATTAAGACAGAATATGCTGTATGAAATAAAATGAAACGTCCAAATTCGATGTTTAAAATTAAATCAAAGGCGATCAAAATTTGTATTAAATATTTGTTATAAAGTCGCGAACTTATCGGCCCTTGTATTTATGAAGTGGTGCTTAAAAATTAATTTTTGATATATTGTAATTTAATAATGAATTGCAAAATGATATACTATATATAAATGTGTACAGTAATATAATTGCTTTAGCTAAGATTACAAATGCTCGTTAACGTCCATTTTGTAAGTAAATGCAAAATACATCCAATTAGATTGGGTGTCTTATTTTGTTTGTTCACTGAAAGAATTAAAGATTGTTAAATATCTCTGCTTATTTTATTTTCTAAGGTAAAGCAAACACACCATATTTTATCTTTTAGACATATATACTACCTACACTATTACGGTGAAGGAAAACAACAAGGAAACCTGCATACCATAGCGGTTTGTATGAATTTCTATGGTATGTAAAGTCCACCAACCCGCACTATGCCAGCCTGGTGGACTATACGGCCTAACTCCTCTCAATCGTACTCTCAATTGTAAAGATGGCCCGTACCCTGCAGTGGGACGTATGTACTATATGGGCTAATACAGTACATTACAGTATGATACAATGTAATAAACATTTACATAGCAAGAAAAAATACTTACATGGAGCGCGATGAGCAAAATGCCGTATCTTGGCACAGAAGATTCACTATCCGGTCGCAGAAGCACTTTGCGATGCGAGAGTGGTATGCACAGAGAGGATGAATGTTTCAGAAGGTACTGATGTGCTGGGCTCGGTATAGTGTTTATAACATAGAAAATATTTGCAATAAATTTTTGTGTAAAAAAAATGCTCATAGCACTCCTGCTCGCGGTCTTACAACTATAAGCATTTCAAAATGGCAATATAAACTAAACATCACATTAGTTAATAAAACACTAATAAAGCTTAAAACTCGCTTAAACCTAAGTGTAATTTATTGAGCGCCTGAAAAAATAACAGCAATTAATCACGATGAGAACAATTTGCTCGCATTTAAATAGAAGGCGAAACTACAGCACACAATAAAATACAAGATTTTACAATTTTGTGAGTAAATTTTATCTCTAAGGTATTTTGAACTTTTATAACATTTTGACACCGAAAAACAATCAATGATCAAAATATAATTCAAATTTTAGATTTTCTCTTGTTGAATGTTTCTTCACGACCCTTAAAGTTGCAATCAGTTATGGTTACTTCTTATTTATTTATTTAAACAAAAATCCCTTATCGATGAAAAACAACCTCTAGTCTCAGGACTGACCAAAGTGGAAATACATCGTCTCTGCTTACTCCCACGGAATACAAGCATGACATTACATATTAAATAATTACGACAAAAAAAAACAATTAGGTTTCTGGAATAGTATCCACAACGATTTTCAATTATTCCTGAATGTCTTGTAGATTATTTATTTATTTATTAAATAAAACTTGTACTTTCATTAATACAAGGGGACTAAATGCGCAGGGCATTATCTCCCAGACCTTAATGTAGTAGTGTAGTTCTAAATATATTTTGTAATAGTTAATGTGTCACCTAAAAGCTTCTAAGTAGTTTCTATAAGGTCTTTAGCTTTGAACTGTATTTACCTCTGAAGTTCGTATGGTCTATAATTCGCACCTTCAGAATTAAACTGGCTTAATCCAAAATTCATGTTTTTTAGTAAACGCCAAAAATGTTATTGAAGAATTGGCCAATTTTTAGTTTTTTGATTATAATACTTTAGGCTAAGTAGTACGTTTATCCTTTTCTAGACTAAAAGAGTCTGTTTAAAAATTATAAACTGAAAGAATACATGTTTTTGAGCCGTTCCGTGTTTTGAAAAGTCATTTTGTTAATTTTTTAAGTTAAGTCATTTCAATTCTAAAGGTGCGAATTGTTGATCCGAATGACATCCATAATTACACGGTGTTAAACAAATTAAGTTGTATGTTCACAGGCGAAGCGACAAGCGGCAGCGTTTAAAAAATGTATATTGAATTAAAAATTTATGAAAATAAAATTGAAAAACATTCGAAGAGATTGGTCGCCGATAATATCGAATGATTGCAAAAAATAGTGCATGTCATTGTTGAATTATTATCAAAACATTTTGTATAATATGTTTATAAAAGAACCGAAACATAAAAGTATTTAGCACCTACAAAAATATCAGGTAGTTACAATGTTAATTAATAAAAAAATGGTTCTCTAATTAAGTATCATCAAAGTATAAAATGATTTGACACTTGTATACATTAGACTAAAAATACAACAAAAACAAAAAAGAAACTAAAAATAACATTTATTTCATAATATTAAGTACTAACTTCAAAATTATTCTAAGGAATACATTTCATAATTTATGATAATGTTCTCAAATTCCTAACGAATAATTTGTATCATGATAATTATATGTACGTTTCACTTCCTTATCAAGATGTTCCCTAACCGTCATCTCTCTGATGAAGGTTTGAAAACTAAATTAACTAAAAGGGTAGCATTGAGTTATATTCTGTCACTGTTTATTATCTTCTTTAAAGGCAATTTGAATATTGACCTAAAACACAAATTCACTTTATCTTAAATGTGTAATAAAGGATGGAATAATTTAATGGAGACAGTTGACCTTCGTGAGAGAATTTATTGTTATTGCATCATTTCTTTTTCATAGCTACAACACGTCCCAAATGGATAGCATAAATTTACAATTGAAAAGGTCATTGAATAAAGAAAAAAACAATTTGAATAAAAATATTTCGATTTTGGGTATAAAAATGCTTTTGACACACAATTTAATTTTATACAAAATTAAATTGTGTATCAATTTTGTTTCTAGAGCATAGAGTAATTAAAAAGGAGAGTCTACGCCATAGGACGTGCCAGAATGCCTTACCAGAATCTAAGAATAAATCGGGAGCGGAGGTCACTAAGTAGGGTGATTATATAGTTAAACAGCAAAAGGTTTTTTTTATATTATTATTTTGTGCCGGAAAAGTGAATGCATTTTTTTTTTATTGCAATGAATGACGAGACGAGCCTGCCATTCGCCTGATGGTAAGCGATACGACCGCTCATGGACAGTAGCAAAACCAAACAACACCATGAGTTACAAGGCAATGCTTGGCATTCCACTGCGCTCGCCATCCTGAGACATAAGATGTTAAGTCTAAATATGTCCAGTAGTTACTCTGGCTACAATGTCCTTCAAACCGGAACACAACAGTGCATTTACACTGCTGTTTGGCGGGAGAAATAGACATTGTGGTGGTACCTACCCAGGCGGCCTCTCACATATGAGAGACCTACCACCAGCATCTGATCATATAGGTGAAGTGTTGCCAGACTCTCTCTTTCTCTCTCTCTTTCTCTCTGTCTCTGTCTTTTTACTACTATTCTCGCTTTCAGCCACAGGAAGTCCATTGCTGAACATAAGCCATGTTTTTTTTTTGTTTTTCTGTTTCTGTATGTTATTTTACTGTGTACAATAAAGATTTAAATAAATAAAAACAGCCTTCCCTAAGCGACCTGCGAAAGCGACCTGCATTCTGTAACTTCCATTAATTCCTACAACATTTATTACTTCCTCTGTTACACTACATATTTAAAATAATAAAACAATCATTTCTCACTATCTCCTACTATTATAAACACAGTGCTACATGCGTTTTTCAACTAAAAATCATGTCACGGTCGTAACACGGTCCGCGCACTCACAATGGGTTCACACTTCACGGTGCGCGCGCACTGCAAATAGCATCGTTTACTTAGACCCTCTACAAACGCATAATTCAAATGAATAGTTACTATTCAAGAAAAGTACATGACGAATCTTGGGAAACTGTTGACTTATAATTATTTAATTATAAGGTAAACGATGGCTTTGGTTTTCTGTCTTTTTTTCAACTGTCCTTATAAGTACACCTTCAAGATTTGTATGTTCTGTTGATATCTGGGCTCTATATATGTATAAAATAAGTGCTTATAAATTATATTTTATAATAATTTGTAAGCCTGGGATCTATTCTCTGACACTTAAGTATTGGGCCAGCGTGTTAGACATAAAAATGTAATCCGAAATGGGTAACGTTAGACCGGCAGCTGATTGTAAAACTATTGATTAAATTATTCTATCAGATAAATAACAATCTTAAAGACTCACTATGAAAAAAACAGAAAAATGAATTCTATTCTTGATGCAAACGTAATATCTACTAGCGCAGGACAAAAATAACAACATAACAGAATGAAATGCAGCTATTCTAGTATCACTATAAATGTGGGAATAAATGCTGGCCTTAACGAAACGTAATGAGAATGAGTGAAAGTATGAGAAAGCATGAGTGAATGGAAGTGAGTGAGAATGGCGGAAGGACGCGACAGTGTAAGACGCAAGCGCATAAGAATATGAATAATATTAAGACGTTTATTGTAAAGTATTGAAGAGTAACGTATAGTGGAAGTAAAGGACTTTTATTATTGCTCTCCGCACAACAACACCACATAAATATTTATAATAACACCAAAGCGTGATACGTAAAAAGGCGTAATTTTATTTACATCAATACAACACGTGTTAAAATAATTAATTAATGTATCGCAATAGGAGCGATTAGCAACATTCTTTGCTAGAGAAAATGTTAATTGTTTGGAACTGAACACGTTTCACTCCAACTTGAAACATTGTTCATTGTAGAAATATCGTAACATCTATTGTAATTAAAACCTTGTGAGACTAGATATAAACTTCAATTTTGTTTAAGAAATCTAGAGCCTAATTAAACGGACTGGCGTAAGTGAGCATTATAGACTTCTCATAGCTTTGAAATTTTTGCGTGTTTCAGGGGGATAGTGGAAATTTCGTGCTCAATTAGCACGAAATAGTGAACCGGAACCCAACAGTGCATTTACACTGCTGTTTGGCGGAAGGTTTCAGGAGTCCAAATTTAAACGTGATAAAATATACTATTCATTGTTGTTAAAAATTAAAATATCATAATAGAATGAATGAGCCAGTATTATACGAACGCGGAACCCCAGTCAAGGCTCAGCTAGGCTTATTCATGGAACAATGAAAAAACTTAATGATCGATCATAATATAAATAGTATTGTCATTCCGCATTGTTCATTTTGTATGCGGAATGACATTCTTGGTATGATAATTTTAGTATGTTAGTCTTCTAAGTCCAGAAACACGCACTAGGCCGTCTGGCCGCTTGGTGGACTATGGCTTAATGCCCCCATTGATTAATGGTGTATGTGCTTATTTATTTTTTGATAATATTTACAGAAAATACAGAAAAATGTCTTTATCTTGATAAATATCGTAAAAATCACAACAGCCCGCCCGATGATGTAACAAAGGTTGCTAAGGTTCAACGGCTTCGATTAATTCTTTAACATCGATATTCATTTTATTTTTGTTACCCTTTAAAGTCTAAACTGTAATGTGTTTTGGGTATAGAAACTCATTTTCTAAAATACTAGAAAAACACTGGCCGTTGGCAGTAAAAAGCATTCGATTGATTTAAAAATCGAATGCACATGATAAAATAAAATTTTAAATTACATGTCAAATGGAACGTTTTTTTTTTTAATTTGAAGGCGTACTAGTTACTTTGTTCTTGACGAAGGATTATTGTACGTAGAAATACACTCTATTTGCATTTTCTATCTTAAAATATCACTATGAGGATTATAAACTTAGTATTATGCGTATTTAATTAACACAAGGCGAGGACATTAAACTGGTCTACACATACTTCAAGCGTCATTTTAAAGATCAGATATCTACTTAATCTTCTTGTTTTAAACTCAAGGAAAAAATACGTGCTATATTTATAAATCCAGAAATGCATTTTTAACTAGAAGAATATTATCATCGTAAGTTTTTTGCGTTGCGTAGTAATATAATAGCGTATATTTGTATTGGCTAAAAATCTTAAGTCGCAATGGGTGTATGGTAGAATAAGGATCAAAACTTCCACATTGTAAGTCAAGTTCAATTACGGGTCAATTATTTTTTTGGTGAGTGCAGTGGAACCTTTGTCATACTGAATCAGCAGCATAAGGTTCATATTCGATTGTTTTTGTTTATTTTATGTTGTCTATACATATAATAAAAATGTAAATGGTCGATGTCTGTACATGGAAGATATTTAAGAAATTTTAACGCGGGGAGTCCTTATAACAGTAACAGAATCTAAAACATTTTTTTTTAGAATTTTTGTCTGTCTGTCTGTCTGTCTGTCTGTATGTTTGCTTGCGCATCACGCAAAAACTATTGCACCAAATGAGATGCGGTTTTCACAGTTGTATTGCTGCAGGTTCAACTTAAAAACTGGTATATGTTGCATTGACATACAGGATGTTTCTTTTTGTTTGCTTGCACATTACTCATAAACTACCGCACCAAATGAGATGCAGTTTTCACAATTACAATGGTGCAGGTCCGACTTAAAAACTGGTACATATTTCATTTACATACAGGATGTTTCTTTTTGTTTGCTTGCACATTACTCAAAAACTACCATACGAAATGAGATGCAGTTTTCACAGTAATATTGGTGCACGTCCAATTTGAAAACTGGTATAGATTTTATTTATAGACAGGGTGTTTCTTTTTATTTGCTTGCGCATAAAGCAAAAACTACAAGACGAAATGAGATGCGGTTTCACAGTTATATAGGTACAAGTCCAACTTAAAAACTGGTAAATGTCTTATTTACATACAGGGTGTTTCTTTGTATTATGGAAGATAAATGAGAAAAACTAATATTCCCCATATTAACACTGGATTAACACTTAGGCTACATTTTATCCAGATAAATTAAGTGTCCCGTGGGATGAGGACGGAAATCCGATATATTTGTTACTTTTTATACTCAAAGGGATGCGATGGGCGTGGATTACATACATTGAGTGAGAATGAGATAGGACGGGCGGGATATAACGGGACGGGACGGGATGAGAAATACCAAATAATCTATACATGTATATTTTTTAAACAAAGTTAATCACGCAGACGAAGTTAGCGGGCAGAAGCTAGTTACTAATAAATTTTATTGATGTGTCATCTTTAATGCGAAAAAAGGGTTTGAAATGTTTCTAAATTGCCTGCCTCGAATCGAATCGACTGCCTCGGTGGCGTAGTTGTACTACGATGCGATTACAAAGCTGAGGTCTCGGGTTCAAATTCCGGGTCGGAATTGATTTTGGATTTTTCTATTTATTATCAATCCGGATTCAGAAATTTGTGCCCGATATGGCGATAGGCTCGCCCCCTATCGCATCGTGGGACGGAACATACAAGGCGAAATGTTGGTGTCTTGATTGCGCATCTGCCTACGCCTTCTGGGATAAAGGCGTGAGTTTATGTATGTATGTAAAAACATAATATACAATACGTACGCTACACGACTTTTTTTAATTGAATTGTTGATTCTATGTGTATCCTTTCGGAACATGCAAAAACCCCCCATCATAATGTTTGTATGTATGTAAAGATTTTAGATTGTTTTTATGATGTCACAAAATGCTAAGCAGTAATTTACCGGTAACGAGTAACATAACCATGAAGGAAGATTGAAAATAAATTGTGAATATTCTTTCATCATAATTTTTGCCTTAATTCCTGTAACCTTTAATTTCAATGTAACAAATAAACAACAGTAATTGAGCATCCAACACTAACAAAAGTTTCAAGTTACTACTACGTATAATTTAAAATAAAAGCATGGTTAGTATTATAATAACACCAGCACTGTAATATTTATATTAACAAAAAAAAAAAACAATTTACATAGCTTTAACAAGATCTTTTGAATATAACTTCACTTTGTATGAATTTAAAATGGAACTGACATGGTCATTGGTTAAAAAGTCCTTAACTTAAAATATATAAAAAGGGTATTTTAAATTATTTATTTACAGCATAAAAAACATCGTCGAGAACCTGTTAAAGCGATGAGGAAGAAACGGTGCAATAACTCCATCGGCAAAACTGTATTTTTTCTTTCCTTTAATTTTTATTTATCTTTTTTTGATCTTACGCCCCAAGTCACCATGATGTCTTGGTACGGATTTATCCTTCACACGAAGTTCTAAGGTGCACTGGTTTACCATCTTGTTTGTCATTGCTATTGTTAATCTAACTACACTCGTCAGTGCGAAGAGATATGTTCTTTGAGATCAAACCTAAGAATCTATCCCTAACAACACAAGCGTTAATTTGTTTATATTAAAATTTGGTTGAAACAAATATCCTGATATGCAAACGCGGCACACAATAATAATTAAAAAGTATAAGTAACAAATTACGATATCGTGAGACGGAACATACAAGGCGAAACGTGGGTGTCATGCATCATGTCCTGCATGCCTACCCCTTCTGGGAAAAAGGCGTGGGCTTATGTATGTAAGAAATTATAAATTACGGTCTTATCTTACTAACTAGGCAATATTCAATAGGTATTTAATACCGGGTATATCAAGACTGCGGCGGAAAACGAAGCCAGGTGGTAGTATTAGTGGTTACAGACACAATGCAACTAAAAATTTCACAAAAAAGAGCGACAGTTTATTTAGCATTTTTATAAAAATCATCGTGTTTGGTTGCGAAATACTTAGTTTTAGCGAAAAAAAGTAATTAAAACTCTTACATACCATTGCGTCTTCAAAAATTAAAAGGTTTAATCATTATTTTAGGAGATCTATGTATTTATCACCCAAATACGACGATAAGTAAAAGTATTTGAATTACATTATTACTATCGATATAATAATATTATGTATGTACATAGGTAATGTCTGTCTCATATAATTTACACCTAGCAATTCTTACACAACAAATCCCAGTATCGCAATGCAATTCCTTAATATTCATACATGCATACCAGATCACTATTTCATTATACTCAAATTACCATTCTTACATAATTTACACAAAGTAAGATTTTCTTACGAATACTCAAGAACAATAGTTTGTAGACATATTATCATAATTAACACATGAAAGTGTCTACTGAAGATTAGCGCTTTCGATTGTGTACCTTTACTTTCTAAGGCCAGATTGGTTTGTTGCTCAATATGCACGACTCCCAATGACTTGTTTTGCAAGTCGTAACGTAACTTGTAACTTTAGGGAAAGGTTTATGGCTGTCGCAAAGGTATCGTTTTTTAAGGGATAATAATTACGTCTCTTCATCATCATATTATTATGAGCTTTAACCTAAAGATGATTCGATTTGCAATACGATTCCTCTTTGTTTATTTCATTTTTAACCTCAGGGAATCTTTAATTAAATATAGACCTCGATCAACATGGATAAATATCTACTAATTGAAAATTGAATTGATTTATAAGAATTTCTATGGTATGTAAAGTCCGCCAACCGGACTTGGGCAGCGTGGTATGCTATAGCCTAACCCCTCTTATTCGTACTCTTGATAGGGGAGGCTTGTGCCCCGCAGCGGGATGTATATAGCCTGATAAAGTACAGAAAATTGAACTGGAAATGAATGGGGATGGGAAAGAAATATGGGATAAAAGTGACGGTTAATTTATTCTTCGCGACGATTTTGCTCTCAGAGAGGGTCATCACACAGATCGAGCGATCCATCGAATTTGACGTCAGGAATTAATATCTATAAATGATGACACTTACTCTGATTGTATTGCACTACAATTCCATTTAACGAATTGTCGTCTCTTTATCGAGTCATTATAAAAAGTCTTAAATCGTTCCGGGTATTTAGAAACACCCGGATCAACAAGCTTCATTGACATCACTCAAAAGTATGACAAAATTCCTTTCTATCGAGAAGATTATGTGCTCGTATTAATCGCACCTTCATGTTGCAAAAATCTTTCAACAATAGTGCGTGTATCTTGCGAAACATTACATAACTAACCCAAAAACGGACGTGCGTGTTTACGACCAATAAAACTGCGTTAAAAACTAAAAATAATAGGATTTCATGGCAATGGAATTTTAGCATTTCGGTAGTAATCATTTATGGAGTAAGATCTACCTATATGTATAATATTAGTGCAAAATTATTAGGGTCATAATTTGCAGTGTTTTAATATCCACACATTTTTCTTTTTTATCCATAAATATGAAAATGACCTCTATTAATTTTTACAGATCGATGACGCTGCAACGTGGATGGTTACTCGTATGTTGCTGATCACTTATTCCACCATGAGACATATTACAACGCAAAAACAATTTTCTTAATCATGCGGTAAACCTTTGAATAATTTGTTTGTAAACAAACAGGACTTGTAATAATTTCATGTGACAGGCTGCATAACAATTTTCGAATAAATCCACGCTTGGGTTGTCACCCCACGCGGTATTAACAAATGACTACTGGAAATTATCGATTCTTAACTGGAGTACTGTTTGTATTGCGTGTTTTGAAGCAATTTGTAGGACTCGTCAATTGAATGAAGACGCAATGATGTGTTAATTCGCCGTTTGGATAATCACGTTGTTATTTATGTGATTATTTAGTGATGTCAGATGTAAAATTGTCTCGATAAAATACATAAAATAATTTAAATCAGACAAAATATATTTTTGTATGAATCTAAAGGGTAACTAACAATGGTTGCTTACATTGTACAGAAAAACTTTCGGTTTGAGGTTCACAGTTCGTCCTCTGTTTTTCTTTTTAAATGTCAATATTTATGAGATGTTACAAAATATATAAAAGCTTGCCTTAAACTGATAACCTTGAACCAGTTAACAGATTTGGAAATACCAAATAATTTATTATTTAGGTATACAATTTACCTAACATGTTTACACGATTGAGAAGCTTTACTTAATCCATTAAGTAGACTAGTAAGTAGTTTTAAGTACTTCTTAGATTTTTATAAAAATGCACTGGCGAGCAGGTTTCTTTTTTCATTCTTTACATTCCCTCATCAGTGGCATAATTAATAATATTACCTATGAATACATAACATAACTTAGAACATGTCACGTTCTATCTTTAGTCTGGTTAACTATCAAGTATCTACTAGGATATCTTTATTATTTGTGAGAAAGTATATTGCATATTGAATGTAGGAAGAAGATGACAATGTCATTTCTTCCAACGGATGTCGTCAAGCTGCACTAAGGGATAAATCTTGAAAAGGGAAACAGAATTGTACCTATGTTAAACTAAGTTTTGTTTGCGGCATCGCTTGCGTTAATGTTTATGTCAATCAATTTAGACTGTCGGTCAACACATGCAGCATTAATATAAATCGAAAATTATTATGATGAACCTTGTTCTAGATCCTTTGCTGTACCCTGAAAACGTTTATTCAAAAAATTATGATGATTGGTTGAATTTTTATGGCGTAAAACCGTAACAGGTTAAGGTCACAGATAGTCGCTGGATGCAGGCCGCTTTCAACATGTCTATGTCTATGGAGATCCTTGGGGGAGGCCTGGACGTTCTGTGGCTGTAGAGAGAGAGAGAAATCCGTAACAAACAAACTCACAATCGCATTTATATTAACATGTAAGCTATGTACGAGTGCTTAACTCAATAAATCACTGGAGTGGCGTTGAGTTACGTATTTTCCGATTGATTTATTGGTTTAGTATATCAATGTTTTGTTTACTAATAAATAAGATATAAGTGAAGATATTAATCAGATTAGCTATCAAGGGAAGGTTAAAGATCACACGTGACTACTATCTTAGATATATCATAACTACTATAATCAGGGCTACATTAATACCTGGGACTAAAAATAAACATGAACGGGAATGAACATACAACTTTTTTTATTGCAGTGAATGGCGAGTCGAGCATGCCATTCACCTGATGGTCAGCGATATAACCGCTCATAGACAGTAGCAAAACCAGACAACACCATGAATTACAAAGCAATGCTTGGCATTCCACTGCGCTCGCCATCCTGAAAGATAAGATGTTAAGTCTCATTATATCCAGTAGTTATTCTGACTACAATGTCCTTCAAACGGGAACGCAACAGTGCAGATATACTGCTGTTTGGCGGGAGAAATAGACATTGCGGTGGTACCTACCCAAGGGGCCCCTCACATATGAGAGACCTACCACCAGTTAAAAGTACTAAAAAAGTCAATTACAAACAGAAATAAAGTAAGGAATAAAAATATACAATTTTACAATAAACAACAGATGATTTCAGCAAGCGGCTTTGGTTTTTTTGCAAACGTTTTTCAGATTTCTGTGGTTATGAATAATAACGATGTTGATGAACACATTACATTAATATAATAGTGGGAACAACACGTCAATTTTTGAAAACAATAGATGAACAAGCATTCTGAAAAGTGTTACGATATTAGTCAGATACAAAATACAAATGACTCAAATAGTTTCATTACGTACGTGCAAAGGTTCGTTCTTTTGATGACATCCGTGTAACATTAATGACGGATACGCTGGGAAATCCTAGATGACATGCTATTTCATATATGGCTAGTTAATTTGTTATTTATTTATTGATTTAAATAAATACGGTTAACACCATTTTTATTAATTACTTTAAATTAAGGTACTGTGTCAAGCATCTTGCTCGCCGGACTTCAAGCACTCGGTTAATATCTTCGGTCATTCATCCGCAAACAAATCACATTCAGGATTTATGTCTAGGAGAGCATTAAGCTTGGTTACCATCCGTGGTATTGGTGACTTACCGTACCATCCGCGGTTACCATACGGGATACCGTACGAGCCCTTAGTACCGCAAACATCACATGTTTACTCTGCAGTAGTTATCAAAGATGTATAGGAATGTTGGAACCTACTCAATGTTATTGAAACTTCACAATTATCATTTTTGTTCTTAGTCAATATGTTCATAGTTTAAGTATTTATTTTCAAGTTTAGTTGGAAATTTTCCTTACTTATTTATTAATTAAAGGAAAATTACGTAAATTCGTGAAGTCATAGATGTCCTTAGGTTTAAACCTACGATATCAAGTTCGGTTGTTAGATATTCAACGAATTGAGCTATCACACATGTGGTACAGTCGGTAAAGAAGGAGACGCAGGATCGATCCCCGCTTCAAGGTAAATGTTTGTATGGACTGAAATTAATATTATTTTTTTAAGTCAGGATGTTGCTAGGTCGAAAAGTCTCTCGTAGTATTTAATACATACGAAAAAAGTCTTGGTATATATTTTCGAGTCAGTAATACATGAAACTGTTGTGTATTTATGTCGACCGCTAAGAAACTAGGTCATATGAATTGGTGACATCCTGAATAAGGGGTCTGGAACCCTAACCTGATGGGAATTCATGTAGAGATTGATGAAATGATATTACGTTAAGGTCTCTAACTCTTAACGCCAACTCTAAATTGGTTAATTAATACGATTTTATTGATATTACAGAGATTTGCATCTTTTTTACCATTCTCAAAAAATTAATATAATCACACAACGTCTACATAACGTGGTGCATAACGTCTATGCATTGCCATAGGTCAATAGCTACATGTAATTTGTATGTTATTACTAAGGAATAGTACTCATATATACTGAATAACATTGAACAGCCTAAATCGGTAGGAGTAGAAATATGAAGATTTACAACAATTAGAACTTAGCTGATAATTCACTTAATAAAGGAAGCAGGAAATCGCTGCATGTAGGCCGCTACCAATAGGTCGCAAACGAAATCCGTGGGGAAAAGCTATGTTCGGCAGTGGACTTCCGAACACGAAGATAATTCATGAAGGATATTTAATCAGTCATCTCATAAGGGAGAAAAGATCAGTGCGAAATAGCATCAATCAAATATTATTTTAAAACAAAAATCAAGTTGAAGTTGCATCCAATTTAAGTAAATGTTCAAGATTTAACAATGGCATTGAACGAAGCGGGGTAATCTTTCCACGAATCTCGTTTGCAAAATTCAAGTCATTCTTACTAAAGTTCCAGCAGACAAATTGGATCACTGTACGTCTATCTAAGTTTAATTCGGTTAGATACCAGTGGCATCGGCATGTCAGCATTTAAACCACCTTTCAAGTTGAATTTATACAGGATTTCGTATCCATCCGGAACGCGTGTGCCAGAATTTATCATAACAAAATATAAATGTCTTTTTTATTGTCACTTCTTTTATTTCTATAGATAAAACCTCTTCGTAGTTTAAAGATCATAAGTACAATCACGTTTTAAGTGATTACAGTTGCAATTAAAATGCATTGCTAGGTATTGAAACTAGTTCTTTGTGTATATGGAAATTAAAAAAAATCACTACCTTTGAATAAGAAGTCAACTGTCCAACTAGAATTTGATTCAAGAATCTAATACACATGATTTTGTCATTACGAATTTTTTATGAGTTCGGAATTGTAACACTGTTGAGTGTTGACTATATAATTTTATCAATTTTTATTTTCTCTCTTACATTGAAACTATAAAACCCCCACCATTAACTTAAACAGGTCAAGGTTTTTGCATTCACATCCCCACGAGTCGTTGAACTCGGGAATTCAAACGCAGCTTTTCAACCACTTGTATGGGTGGATAATGAGTCAATAATCATTTGGCGAGGTGTACAAAAACTGCCGGTTTAGGTTGAGCTGCCTACCCTCCCTGGGCGTGAATATTAGTGAGTTTAGAGGGGAAGTGCGTGTGAATGGGTGGGTCTTGTTATAGTGGTTGCGTCGAGGTCCTGCGCTAACGCAGTGTCGCAAGATGCAGTATGTTTGAAGTCGTGGTGCGGTGAACGTGGTTGTTGAGTGTTTTGCGCAAGTGATGTGCCGATAGTGCGTACGATTAAATACGGATTTTTCTGGTGAGTGGCAATTAATTTTACCTTATTTCCTTTTTGGTTCGTGATTGCGATTTACCCAATTATGTATTTTTTGTTTATATTGACCCGATGATTGTACAGTTGCGTATAAAACAACTTTTACAAGAATATTGAATTTATTTTTATTTGTATATGTCGTTATACAATGTAACACCATAGCTTTATTAATTTTCCTCAACAGAATTAATTGAATTTTAATTTACCGACTAAGTATTTTGAAAAAAATATCAGGAATAATAATTTTATTAATAGAAAAATAAACAATTATTTTAATTGATACCTGCGTGACTTTTATTTCTTTGCAATGACTTTTAAATAATTGAATGAAGTTAATAGCCGTGATTAAAGTGGAGGAAGTAAGATGTACAAAATAGAAAAGGCAAGGCTGCTGGCCCACTCAAGGGCATGTCGTGAGGATTCCTAAATTATTCGTGTATTGCCTACATTTTATCAAGTTTCTTACATTTATAGGTAACTAAATTGCATATTCAGAAGTCATTGTAAATATTTAGTAAATAAATAAAATAATTATATTTTTTATGTAAATTAATAAACAAGAAGTAAAATGTTGACCGCTGCGAAATGTAAATTTATAACAATAAAAAATAAATTAATTAAAATACAATACACGATTAATTATTTCCCAAAAGTAATATATTCGTCACTAATTTCGGATAGTTAAGCTGTATAAATTGACAATAGATTAGCAAATTAATTAATAATTTGCGTTTTGTATTTTTCCGTACAATTGTCGCATGACACAGAATACCACAGAGGTATCAAGAATTTTAAGCATTGTTAGCAAAGACGAATTTCGCGATATTGTGGCGAAATAATTAAAACTGTTCTAATTAATGTATATATATTTTATTTTTCTTGCATTTCTTCAATTAGGTGGAATTTGCTCAGCAAAATATTAATGAAAATGCAGAAAGATTGAGTTTAGTAAATGACGTCATACGTTTCGAGAAACTCATCATCACACACGTCATGCTTGACCTATCAAAAAACCCCTAATTAAGTTATTCGGCTGGGAATCGAATTTGAGACGGTTTTCAATCAATGTACACTGTTACTAGATTATTCGGTTATTTATCATACATACATGTCTCCATATCTACAGGTTATTATCCGATATGTTCCCTTCTTCTTTTAACCTTGGGTATTTTAAGCTAGACGTGAAAAAGCAATTGAGAATGTCAGAATAAATTGTGCCGAAAGGGGAGAGATAATTTGATGCCACATTGGTCTAGAACTCTAGTGACAGCATTGGGCTTTGAATCTGTATTTTGTACTCGATTCCCAGATCAATTAATCCACTTTATGTGAGTTATTTGGTTTAAGATATTGGAACAAGCTTGCCCTATAAATATTTCGGGGCGGAGATGGCGTCTAAGGATGACATTAGGACCACCTCTGCCTGATCCAAGGCATAGGCAAGAGTTTATGTATTTATATTTCGATGTAGTAACCCACAATTACCCACTGCCGAGAACAGAATTCCTCTCAAACTCAGAGTTTGATTTAATGGGCCCAGGCCAGAGTCCATCACGCTGGCCTATTTTGGTTTGGTGGACTTCAAATACCATAGAAGATGTTGTTATTATCTTTGTTATGCAAGCTTCCTCACGATGTTATCCTTAACTGATAAAGTATATATTAATCGACTTATACACACCTCAGGCGGAAATTCAAAGGTGTGTTTCTGTGTGTCTGGGATTTCAACACCGAATTAATATGTCGAGAAATCCTGAAAGTTGAAAGAAATGTTACTGTTAAAATTCAATACTAATTGAATGCAATCGAGCGTAGTTGCAATTAGCCGAGTTTCCCCTGATTTTAGTATCAGTAATCTGAATTGTCGAAACCACTTTGCGGTTCTTTGTGCAATTATGCAAAACATCCTTTTTTATACTCGACGCAGCGACTATATTGTATTAAGTAATTGCAGTCCATATAAAGTTATTGCTTAAGATTTGAAGTTATCGTAATATTTAATAATATGTCATTTTACCAGTGTTATAGAATAAAAGCTGAATTTTATATATTATGTTTTTTAGGCAACTATCAAAAAATGTTTCCTTGGTATTCAGACACTTTGATGGTTCTTTCAACCTGTCAGACACATTGAAGCTGATAGCTTCCAAAGCCACCATGATCCAAACTTCATAATTGCTGATCGTGTGATGTATGTTAGAGGCATGCGCAGACAAAATTTCAGCTTTTATAGATTACGAACGTCGGGCTCTAGGTCCAAAACTATACTTAAGCTGAACCCAAAACGCGATACTTTCGAGGATCACCATGTCAATTTCCACCATTATATTCGGTAGCCAAATGACACAAATTAATACCAGCATTTTTACGCATTTTTAACAACAAATTTGTGCAAAAAATCTATACAAATCCGGATTGGCGCATCACCAAAAGAAGCCAACCTTGATAAAAAAATATGGCGGCCGAATATGGCGTATGTCGAGGTTATGGACCAACATGGCTATAAATCTTCGCGTACTTATGAATTTACCTCGTTTGTTGCAAAATAGTAATACGTAATGTGTATGCCATATAGTTATTTTGTAAGATTCCATACTGTATGAGCCCATATACGTCTCACTGCAGAGCACGAGCCTCCTCTACAATCAAGACTACGATTACGAGGGGGATTTTATAAAAGCAGTTTATAATATTATTAATAAGAAAACATCGAGTAAGCTGTACATTGATGTTTCATAAGATTTCGCAAAAGGAGTTTAGGTAATGCAACTAAAAAAATCACTAAAAAAATTGTAATCGATAATATAGACAAACATAAATAATATAATCAGAATCAGGAATCAGAATCGGATAGAGTCAGGCCGATATAACTGTGTGGACCGGAGAGAGACAGCCAGCAAGTATCGATAGATGCTTGACTGTGTTTGTAATCCGGCATTATAGCATCGAAATGCTTCATATTATCGTGCCCGTACCGAATCAAATGTTTGGGTGATTCTCAGGCATTTGTTTCGGGTCTGGGTGTTTGTGAGACCGAAAAGCCTCTCGTAGTTCCTGATACCCACGACACAAGACTCGATCTTAGTGTGGGGTCAGGACTACGTATGTGACTGTTGGGTGTATTTATTTATATAATATTATAACAATCCCTATGATTATCACAGCAATCCACATACCTCAGATACATTCATAATTCTTGTAATACTAAAAACATTGCTAAATATGTTATTTCTGTACAAATAAATCCAATAATGCAGTTAACATTATGAAACGTGTTTTTTTTACTTATTATTAACTTTGTGAATCATGTATTGCGATTTATTTTTTAAGGTCGGAGACTTTTAGCAACACTTTTTACAAGGAGGTGTGAAAGGAGAATGCCCAATTTGATTACGCCAGTGGACCTTCGATAGTAAAAAGCAATAATATTACACTGTTTAGTACTCGTTCCCTTCCGATGTCCAAGAAGCTCATATTAGGCTCCCTGACAAGATTTATGTGACGTTTTCCATTA
This sequence comes from Deilephila porcellus, assembly GCA_905220455.2. Classification (NCBI taxonomy): domain Eukaryota; kingdom Metazoa; phylum Arthropoda; class Insecta; order Lepidoptera; family Sphingidae; genus Deilephila; species Deilephila porcellus. The sequence goes on along the minus strand of LR999977.1, from coordinate 13,773,713 downwards.
TTCTCTATTGTGTAGATCTGTCAAAAGTCTATTGTCTACACATGGACACCTGAGGGGTAATTGACAGCGTCCGTGGCGCAGTTGGTTAGACGCCGTGAATCGAGAGGCCGTGGGTTCGATCCCCGCAGCAAGATAAATGTTTATGAGGCCCACAAATATTTGTCTCGGGTCTGGGTGTTTTTGAGACCGAAAAGTCTCTCGTAGTTTCTGATTCCCATGACACAAGACTTTTATTGATCTTAGTGTGGGGACAGGACTATGTATGTGACTAGGTGTATTTATTTTTAGATATTATTATATGTTACTATGACTATATATTTGCTCTGACAACGTTATTGTCGTTTATATGTATATTAGTGAATCAACAATAAACTAAAATAATTTCTTTCGAACGCCATTTTTCTTTTGCAATAAAAATAACAATATTTTACACACGCCTAAATTACAGTAGACACTTCGATTATGTTAGCTGAATCAAAAATCCCTCAAGTGCTATCTAAAAGAATAAAGCGCATTTTTTCATGCTCTTAGATAGACTTATGATCAATCGACGTCGTTTGGATTTGATAAAGTCGATTCCAATTTTGTGTAGATGTTTTAAAGATAAAACTCATTTTCATTTCATTGTGAGTGAAAAGGGTTAATCATGGAATAAAAACATACAAAATATGCCTCGAGATGGACATCTGAAGATATGAATCTAACTAAACAAAAAAGTACACTGTTATTAAATAAATTTTAAACGTTAAATTATAAGAATGGTCACAATCTAGGAAGACTGACGACGTAATAAAGATTGCTAAAAGTATGTAAATGCCGCTTCCAACATGTCGATATATGTATATAAATACTCATAGTAGAGCTACGTTCCCCAATAGACCTATGTTTGAAGAAGATAAGAATATCTTTAACATTGTATTCTTTTGCAGTTACGCAATAGTTTCTACAGGGCGTACTTATCTATAAGTGCCAAGATAGATTTAAAATCTGTCGGATTATCATCAGATCCAACCTCTCACGATGATCCGTCATTGCAGATCATACCGAGATTGATAAAATTTCAGCTATCAATGATAAGTTAGGTGATTGCGGCTTCTGTATTCGTTTCTAATTCTATCAGATCTTACTTTTGTTTGGTGAAATTGTGTATTGGGAATCCATTGTGGAAGTTGGTGAGTGACTTTACTTATATTATACATACATCCCACTGTTGGGTCCACTTGTCTACGATTGCGAAGGATCTAGGTCTTCGTCTACCATGTTGATGTAGTGGGATTCCAATTTTTTTACTCTTGAAATTCTTCGGCTGATCTTTTAGCATGTTTCCTCATGCAATGTTCCTCCACACTAAAAGTGAATTGATTATTACTAACTGTGACTACACACAGAAATTCGAAAATGTTGGAAGTGTTTTGGTATTGAACCAATAATCTTCAATTTGTCATTCCGTCCCCAGCTAAGCAACACTGAGTAACAAACTGATTATTTTGTTAGTGTATCGTAGTGTGACCTCTAATCGACCCGGCCTCGCATCATTTGGCCCCCTCGTTGTAAATCAGTGCTGGTGCACGGTTCAAGAGGTATTATACCATTGTTATTAGATTTTTTACTGGTATAATGCACCTGATCGTCCGTGCAGCGAGATAGAATGCCCGGCGCGATTTGGTTGTCTCTCGTCGATTTTACAATTGAAATATCGATTGAAAGGGTTAAGGCTGCCTGTCCCCTGAAGCAGAGCGAGGCTGCGTAGCGGAGAAACGGAGAAATATTAACCTATAGGAGGAGCTGAGCGGAGATTTTATTCAATCGTATTGGTGATGGCATATTGCATATTGGCGGAATTCTCATAGTATACACTTTCTTGAACAGTTTCATGGTTTAAGGTTTCCTCACGATGCTTTCCTTCGTCGCACATATATTTTCAAAATTCGAAACCATGATTATACCGCCAGGGATATCCAAAATATTTAAACCTGATCTTCTTTAAATTTAATGAAGTCGTCTAAGACATAATCATTGACGTGTGTTGACAGCATTGCTTTGTTATTCATTGTGTTGTTTGGTTTAGCTACAGTCCATAAGCCGTCGTATCATATAATATAATGGCATGCTCGTCTTGCCATCAATAACAAAAAAAAAATTAAAATATTAATAACATGATTTGATCAGGGTTTTATAAAACTTTAAAATATCATTCGGCAAAGTGCATTCTATACCATCTTTAACGTTATCCCTGCGTAAACCGGACATTATCAGAATAAAGAACGAAATTTATTAATTATATTGCGGAAATCCTTGAAAAATAATAACATACGTTTGCACAAGGAACTTCTATGTCTCATTACATTCGTCTAGACTCTAGACAACTACTAGATTGAACTGTGTCTTGACAATTAATCAATGCTGGTATTATAATTAGATAAGCTGTCATATTTCCTGAATATTTAAACAAGCGGTAAATGTTCACAGGTAAATATTTAATTTATTTTTTATTTATATTATTTATTGTACATTACAGAAGCTTAACAAAAAAAAAAAACATTATTCTAATACTGGTATATTAATTGTAATTTTAATAATATATAAAATATAATCTTTAATAGGCTATTTTTGTTTATTTAATTTTTACATTCGTTTACGAACGGGAGTCAGCAGCATTGAAATAAAACATTTTAATAAACATAAATATTAATACAAGATTTAAAATGAGCCAGCAATAAAGATAACGTCAACGCGTGAAATACACGTTATTTTTCTGACATACATACATACATAAACTCACGCCTTTTAACCAGAAGGGGTAGGCAGAGGTGCTATCAAAACACCCGAATTTCACCTTGTAAGTTCCGTCCCACGATGTAATAGCGGGCGAACATATCGCCATATCGGGCTCAAATTTCTGACTCCAGCCTAATAATGAATAGAAAAATCCAATATACCTTTTCCCAACCCGGGATTCGAACCCAAGACCTCAGCTTTATAATCGTACTCTAGTAAACTACGCTACGGAGGCAGTCTGACACGCAGACATAATGCTTACAAAATGCGCCATTTACTTCTTCTATCCCACACCTATGTGGTGTTCGTGCACCCTTATCTAATGCAGGTGTCCTGAATATTCATACCCTTGTTATCACATTTTTTGAAGAAATACCGCATACACCCGGTTACCCTACTTGACATTCTGACTTTGAACCTTTCGTTAAAAACATATTACAACTAAACCTAATTGACTACCCATCTTCCAAAGATCAATACAGTTTGTTTTTATACTCTAATATTTTTATATAAAATAAATAAAAGTAAAAAGTGACGTCAATGCTGATTTCTATTTATATCGTTTGTTTTTCATTCACATGCGCCATACGCAGTCTGTTCTTGACGTTTGTGTAAAAACCGTAATATGTTTTGTATAAATTGTAAAAAAAAATTCACTTATCGCTTCTTTATTTTATTATTTTACTTAAGCAATATATTTATCGAATTTGTACTATCGATATTTTTATATCATTATTCTTTATACAGAGTGGTGGAAACATAAGGACATACCACATGATAATTACGAGTCAATTTCAAGACTTATAATAAAAATGGGTGTCACATTAAAAGTAAAAAACGATAATATCCATACATCCTAAATTAGATAATTATTATTAAGAAAAGAACCAATTGCTATACCGTTGAATTTAATTAAATATTTTTGGTCTACGAACTGGTGACACGAAACCTATATTACGTGCTTGGAATATTGTATTTCTCACCATCTAGTAAATGTGGCAGACTTATTTTATGACTTTGTGTTACGTCACCTTCTTGACGTCATCTATGACGGGAAAAAACCCAGGTCCAGTCAAATTACGTATTTGAAATAGAAGAAGAATTTAAAATTCAAATCCTGGAAATGGAACGTTCATATGACGTCACAGTTCATAGTCGATGTATCACTGATGGAAAAACCTTGCCTTAGTTCTGAACTTATTTTAATACTAATATGACTATGTGACTCTAAAGAATTCACTTGTAAGAGATGGTTGCCTCTCGGCGGGCGACATAATGATGCCGATCTGCTCGAAAACAGATAAACAACTAAGCTGTGACTCCTGTATAACCATGGTATTGTAAACTTGTTTTGAAAAGAGCAACGCTAGAGTTTCTTCCCGTTCTTTTCAAAAACATCCTTGTTAACCGGGTGGTAGAAAAAAAATTACTGAAACTAAATAATGTATAAAATTTCAGACTGAACCCGGAACCTCGTACATGCATTTAAAAATTTCGCGCAAAAATGTCAATATTTTTTTTGTAATTGTTTTAGTATTTCGTATTTGGGTATTAAATACATAGTACATTTTCCTAAAATAATAATTTACACCTTTTCATTTTTTAGGGCGCAATGGTACGCAAAGGCTTAAATTACTGTTTTCGCTAGAAATAGGTATTTACGCAAATACGATGATATTAAAATTGCAAAAAAATAACTGTCGCTTTTTAGTTACATTGTGTCTGTAACCACTAAAACTACCACCTGACTTCGTTTTCGGTAGCAGTCTTGAGATACCCGGTATATTCAAATTACCACTTGTTATAACAAGCAAATGATTAATTTACCTTTTTTTTTTTTTGTTTGCGCGGGGACAAACGCTTTATCGCTACCGCTGCCCGAGTGGGGAGGCGGAGCGGTGATGTTGGTTTCACCGGTCTTACGACTCAACGTTGAGCCACCCGGGAAAGATTTTACCATCCGGGCGACCGTTGAGTCGAGTCCCTACCAAAATATCTACACCGGCATATCAACCAAAAACCCCACGGTGGTCCTCTCCGGCGCATTGGAGCGGCTCCGGGATCCTGAGGCAAAACGCCATAGCTTCGCCGGAAACGCACCTGCGCAATGCCATTTTCACTACGGCACAACCCATGCATTTCATCCTCGTAGTCGCTTTAATGGATGCTACGCAGCCCCCCCCGCTGCGTGCCCGCGACTACTATTGTTGCCCCCATTAGTCGCCTCTTACGACAGGCAGGGGATACCGTGGTGGAATTCTAAAAGTAGCCCCCATTCTACAGGGCAGGAGTCGCCGGTTAATCCTCACCCCGGCGTCTCCTTCGTCTCCTCGAACGACGAGAGGGATCGGATCTATCTCTCTCCCTCCCTGCCCTTTCCTTCTGCGAGATCACCCTTTCGCAGAAGTGGGCCATCGCGCGCCAAGATCTCGGGCTATCAACCATGGATGACACCACGGCCGACAGCGAGAGGTCTTCTCCGACGACTGAGACGAGAGCGCTGCGCTCACTGTTCCAGGCTGGACACACCTCCAGAGTGTGTTGAGCCGTGTCCCACGGACAGTTGTCACAATGGTGACACACGGCTGACATTTCCATGATTAATTTACCTGTAATGACTCAAATCGTCTGAATTTCTTGCTATTCAAGGTCTATAGCCTTTCAAGAGGTGAATAATGCCTATGAAATTAATTTGTTACTCATACAATTGTAGGTGGTATTGGTGCCATTTCTGCTTACCCCTCCTAATAGCCTTGTGTGGTGATGACATCTCATTTAGATTGAAATTCAACAAGTCCTATTTTCAATTCCTGGATCAGAATACGATTGATTTATTGATTTTTACGGTTTTAAAAGTCTCATGTCAGTTGTTTCCGATTCTATTCATTTTACTATTCGATAGTGTATTATAATAATAGTGTATATCAAGACTATACCGGGTATATTAAGACTGAGACCGAAAACGAAGCCAGGTGGCAGTTTTAGTGATTACAGACACAATGCAACTAAAAATTTCGCAAAATAAGCGACAGTTCTTTTTTTTTGCAATTTTTTAAACATCACCTGTTTGGGTGGTAAATACCTAGTTATTGCGAAAAAAAGTAATTAAAACCTTTGCTTACCATTGCGTCTTTAAAAATAAACAGGTGTACATTATTATTTTAATAATTTTAGTTGTATTGTGTTTGAAGTCACTAACAATACCACCTGGCTTCGTTTTCGGTCGCGGTCTTGAGATACCCTGTAATAATAATTTATGCCACCATTCGCCGAAAATTGAATAAGTGATACTACAAACAATAGCAACCTCGACAGCCTCACGATTGTAACATGTGACATTTTGACCAAGGTTTTATTGACTGACTAAGAGGCAACCTATTGAGTCATTGAGTCAAGGCCGAAGCTGATTTACGTCATAGTCCAACTTTTATGACCTGTCGACCGCAAGGAGGTCATCGGATGCACAGGTAAAATCCCTGCTTCAAAACAAATATTTATAAACTCCAATAAAAATATATAAATGCATTTTTAAGTTTCTTATTAGTGAAAAGTTTTATTTTTTATTTTCAGTCTTATGGTATTTTATAGTCATGATTCAAATTTATTTAAAGTATGTAAGATTATGTCAAGGGTATTCGGGGCGTGAAATTGAGAGGTAAAATAAGAAATTGCTGAAATCCGGGTTAATACACGTTGCCAGTATAGTGTATACTGTATTTCGTAATATTTAAGATACACATTATTTATTCGAGAATAAAAGCATGTAAATATTAAATTACCTTGTATGAGACTGCCAATAAACAAACTGCTCAAGTTTGTATTTATTGTCCAGAACAGAAAATCATACCAATTCTCAGAGATATTCAAGTGAGAAGTTTAAGAGCATCAAAATGCGTCCGATATTTAAAACTAAAAGTATCAATTAACCGTTAATGAAGTTACAATAAAATTTCATGACATTAACAGCTGTAGAAATCGATTTTCTGATTGTTTTATTGTGATCGTTTCCGAATAAGCGGAGATGGTTTAAAACTAAAATGATAACTTTTATTTTAGTTTTCTGCTTTAACCTCTTCCATTAATTTCGTCGCGGGAAATAATGATCACTTGGAAATCCCCAAAGATTTACTGGAGGTCAGTTTAGCATCAGTAAGATGTGTGCCACTGTTGATCCTGGCTTACATGAGTTGCAGTGGCATATTGGAGTGAAGCAGTGAATGGAATATTCCATACTCTAGTGCCAACTGATGGCAGTATTATACTTACTATTGTATAAATTATTATACTAACTTACTCAAGCATATACACCCAAAAGGACAGGTAGATTTATCTCTAGTATAATAAATAAACATCTGGCCGATCTTTTTCCGTCCCAAGAAGCCACATGCCCTGAAAGCAAATTTCCTGAATTGGGTATGAAAATCAGGAGCTCACAATTTAACAGCTATCACTAGATTATATCTATCTATCTATTCAGCCACAGGAAGTCGACAGCTGAACATAGTTCTCCCCCAAGGATCTCTGCATCGACCTGTTGGAAGCGGCGCGACTTCCTGCAACCTTAACCACGTCGTCCGTCACTAGATTATATTATATTATTGCCAAATCATATTTCTATCTAAAAGAAATCTTGCCTCAAACTTATGTAACATTTTACCACACACTTTCAATTTAAACCGTTCTTACACTTACGAAATCAGGCCAAAAGGAATGTTATACGATAATTATCTTCAGAGTTTATTGCTGCTGTTGACCGATAAGTATACACGGCTTTACATTTAAGAAATACTTGGCAAAATTTTACAGATTTATGGCCTATGATATTTTAAGTATCGTAATCAAGGCTTTTTAAGTGGCGAAAATGTTGCCGTACAACTGTAAAAAGAGTAAGGGAAATATTTTGATAAACTAATGTTTTATAAGGTGGTAAGACCCGCATATGCAAGAGATCGTCTGGGTAGGTACTACCGCTACTAAGGGGGTGTTGACATACTAATTTGTTAGTTTAGTTTGTAGGATATTAGAGACAGTGGTTACTGGGTATTAAGATTCTTAACATTATCGACTTTACTCATAGAAAGTCATAAAACCTATTTTAGTTATTTAATATTTTGTCCCTTTCGAAAGACTTAAGAATTCAGTTTGACCGAAGAAGACAAAACATTCGATAACTAAAATAGGTTTTAAAACTGTCATGAATAAAGCCGTAAATGTCTTAGGGTGCTGATTACAGCGCAGGGACATGCATTGCTTAATAATATAAAATTCTGAAAGTTGTTTCTATTTATGAGCGTATGATGCTTACCATGCCCCGGAGGTGCATAGTTTCAGACTTGACGATATATTAATCTCTTAGGAATTTCCACATCTGTAAAATTTGTGTACTAAAATGTCGTGAATAAATATTTGCTCCACAGTAAACACCTATCTGAAGGTCTTGAGGGTTAATATCCGATAAATGGAGGTTCTCCATTATCATTTTAAAGTGGCAGAGCCCCACTGTTTTCTTGAGTACGACGCCAGTACGCGGTTTCATTGTTACAAAACTCAAACGTGGAATTCTGCTGTATAGTTTAATTCAGGAATGAGACATAATATGGTCAAAACCCTCATTTCCCTCAAAAGGTGGAAACATATGTATGCTTCTCCTGATGCACTCGTATGGTGTTCATTACTCATTAGGTGAACAGTTTGCTAATTCCATAAGCTATTTTAAAAAATCTTCCTAGCCTTCTTGCTTCGTCGGGTCAAACCTTTATTATTTTCGCATTCTCCAGCCTCCGTGGCGTTGGTTAGACGCCGGCTGTGAAACAAGAGGCTACGGGTTCGATCACAGCTCCGAGACAAGTGTTTGTGTGAACCACAAGTATTTTTTTCAGGTCTGGGTGTTTGTGAGACAGAAAAGTCTCTCGTTGTTCCTGATACCCAAGATACAAGGCTCGATCTTAGTGCGGGATCGGGACAATGTAAGTGACTGTTGGGTGTATGAATTTATTTTATTTATTCTCATTGTTCAAACTAAACACCGACTTTATCAATATGATAGTAATACACATGTGCCAAGCCCATTCATATTTGTAGTAAAGTTAAAGTTAAAGTTACTCATATATTACTATTTACTAATAAGCATATCATTGATTTGTAAAATTGATACGGTTCGCGAGTAATGTATCTAGGTTAAGTGCCCTATCAAAAGGAACCTTGAAATTCTGCTTTTATTTTATCTGTTTACTCTGTACTGCAATTTTACTATCGATGTAGGTCGGAATTACGAAATTGTTACCAATTCGTATTATTTATTTAGTGGTTATGTTTACAGGAAGTGAACCATGAGATTTTGTTTTAAGATTTTCGGTACATTGGAGAAAGAGTCTTTCCCCATGTCCCCTTAAGATGAATACAGTATAAAAATAAAATCAATATAACTAAAATTAAACCCATAGTTCAAATTCTATGTAATCGTAACATAATATATGCCATGGATTTAGAAAAAAGGGATTCTTTGAACTCACAAAAATCTTATTAGAATCAAATACTTGGAGATCACACCAACATTTCTCTCACTACGGGAACAAACTCGCGACATCCCCTATTATAGCTATCTCCTCGTTAATTTCAATTAGCCTGTTAAAATAAGACATGCTGTTCTAAGGTCGTGAGAAATCCAGCTCAGAGCTCTTAATGATCAGCCTATAATATGCGGTTATTCTATAAATTCCGTCGATAAAAACTTGTTGCAAAGCGGAGTCCATTAATACAAGAAGATGCTTTAGTTTAATACATATAACTATAGGATGAATGTAAGGAATTAAATATTTTGCATGTGAACTCATCATAATATTTTCCATATAATGGGTTTGTGATGTCAGCATTAACCATATAAATAAAACACAATTTTTAGTTTTTTTATTTTATGAAAATTAGACCGAGTGTTTCGATCTAAGTTTTGGGATCACCCTAGTTAATAGTTAAATATTTCAGAAGGCACGTCGGCGTTTTTACTTGGAGGCTCGTAATTCCCTATAGAATACGGATGAAACACATCGGTTTATAATTAGCCGATATCAATATGAATAAACCTGCTCATAGAATCAAAGATAATTTTGCTCAATAGAAAAGGATCGTCTTGAATATTTAATATTTGAAGTTTTGCGTTTGTTGTTGTGTTTTATCAGATCAACGAGATTCCCGAAAATTTAATAAATAAATTCTGAAAATACAACTTGTTCGTAAATCTGTAGTTAGTTTTTTTTTTTTTTTATTACACTTAGCTGAAGCTAAGTGTTATAAAAACTAAAAGCTAAAATGATTCATCACGACTTTAAATTAGTATGCTATGTATAAACAATATAGAAAAGGCTTCTGCGAATTTAAACTAACGCCAAAAAAGGTTCTTTCCCCAACTCATTTATATGAGGAAATCACATTTTAGAATTTCTCTTCCTCGTGCCGATAGTAGAATCACGTTCAGCTATAAGCAAAATTATGCTTATAACCGGCTTTTGCAGTCGTGGATCTTTAAAATTTAGATACAATACGAAAACAGAAAGGGAAACTGGATTGTGTTCATAAAATACAGAAAAATGTATAATATTCAGATTAAAACTTTTCAAGATACAAATTATTCATTATTGACAGCAATCATGATTGGCTTGAACACAATTTTGAAGCTATTAAAGTTATTATCCCATCTCTATGTTATAACGTCTATTATTACAATGAAAAATGCACATATCCACTGACTCATAGAAGTGCTAAAGCCTTACCGTATTCATATAAATTGCACCGACAAATTTGTATCCTGCTAAGTACGGCGTCAGCTAGTCTAACTTCGGTCCGGTATGCTTCAGTCCAGTAAAATCCAGTATACTTCAAACTCATAAATATTTAATCCGTCAATAGCACGCGCAGTCACGTCAAATATTTGGTCAATCGGCTAGTGACGTATGAAATGTCATAACTGTCCGAAACACAACACCGTTAGCTTGCACTCGCCTAGTATGCGAAGTTGCATGATGTTATCATGCGCGATGTCCGGGTGCTTACGTGCTCTGTGTCCGATTTGATGTGCGATTGATTTAATACGAACAAAAATATATTGGCTATTAAGTATTTAGTTACAAAGAAACAAAAGATGAACATTCTTATCTGATTAATTACGAGTAGATATTAAGGATGTTTTTGTAGTTAGTGTGGGAAATTAAAATAAGAATATATTAAGTGCTGACGTCACAGCAAAAAATATTACCTAATGCAAAATATATTAGTGCGGTAAGACAGGAGGAAGAAGCATTAGTTGAAGAAATTTCCGATCATAGTCTATAATATGCTTTGGACGAGGTGTATTATTGCTAGTATAGATTAAATGGCACATAATGAAAACTAAATCTTGGCTGTTGCGGCGAAATGTGCCAATTTTCGAAAATTAAGCAATTTTACATTGTAGTATAATGTAAATTAATATTTTCATCACTTATGAAGGAAGGATGGTTAGAATCGAGTTAAGTATACAATGGAAACTTCCCCACTGCTTGATTGACTTTTATGTGTAGTATCTTAGAATTAATCGGTGTAAATTCAGTTGTCTAAGCTAGTTTTCTCTTGATTAATTAAGGACAATACCCGTGAAAATATTTCGTTGAATCTTATACTTCTCTTTGAACATTTACTAAATGTGTTAAACATTTTGTATATAATGAGGAGATAATTAAGCTAAGTGGTTGAATAGGATGTATAAAAAAATAAATTATCGAATTAATTAATAATTTGTGTTAATATATTATAAAATATTCTTCTGCCAATGTTCATACCAGGCCGTCGACGCTGGCAATTTTTTAAGCAGGCTGTCAGGAAGACTTTGAGTATTTCGAGTTTACGACCTAACCTAATCTGACGCTTTTAGGCCAATGAGATGTCAATAATTTGTTTCAGCCATTTTATTGTAATTTTCTTAGATGAGCAATGAAACTTAATCACTCCATAAAAATTACAAAGAATCAAAACAAGGTGACTGAATATATTTTTGTTTGACATTAACTCTTAAAAATATGGTCAAACCAAGACAATTGCTGATATCACAGATTATTTGTTGAAGAAAAAATATTACAATACCGTTTTCCCACATTATTAATTCGAAAATTTAATACCTTTTATAATGTTGTTTCCATATAAAATGCTTGAGTGCTTAGGTTACTTCGCAACGTTGTTATCCAACTAGACAGATAAAATCTTATTTAAAACGGAATACATGCAAAGAGAACTGGTCCATTGCAAATTAATCCGGATTAGAACCGGGAATGGATACATGATTGACGGAAACGTTTTCTTTATAAAGGGCTTAGAGCTAGTGTCGCAGTAATGCATCTCAGCTACGTCTTACTTCAACAGGAAAAATCATTATGTATTTTAGCTGCGTATGCATTTAGTTTATCTTCTTTCCTGTTTAAAGCATCGTTGTCACGTCTTGTAAGATCATCCTTTACTTTAACATCTGTACTTTATCCCCGTACGGACTTACCTAAATGACAGCCTCCGTGGCGCAGGTGGTTAGACGACGTCTGTGAAACGAGAGGCCGCGGGTTCGATCCCCGCACCGAAACAAATATTTGTGTGATCCACATGTATTTGTTTCGGGTCTGGGTGTTTGTGAGACCGGAAAGTCTCTAGTAGTTCCTGATACCCACGACACAAGACTCGATCTTAGTGTGGGGTGAGGGCTGTGTATGTGACTGTTGGGTGTATTAATTTATTAATTTATTTAATTTACCTACTAGGTTTTATCTTTAGGTTTTTAGATACTTTAATAAACCTTTTTAACCAATAAATCCGTAGAGTTTCCTTTAAACATTTTTTAAACAATATTTTTTAATGTTTGATCTTGATTAATTATCTTGTTTAAGTCCTACTTCACTTTTATTATTCAGATTAGGATGTTTACCTGTAATACTTTTCTTAATTGGTGTCAATTTTGTTGCAGTCTCACTAAACTCGCTTCGTTCATCAATGTTTATTTACTGAGGTTATTAAACATTTCCTCCATTTCTAGATAAGGAGGACAGATTACTATTTATGGCATATGTATAATCTAAAGGCTTATATTTATCTTGTAGCAGACTTTAGTGGTTACGTTGTTATTTACAAATTTTCTATGGCATTGGGTAGAATGCTGTTTATTTCGCTAGAGTGATAGAGTTATATTATGTTTGAGATTGTATGTGATATCTCTTTTTCCTTTGCCTAATTGATTATATTCTTTAATCAATTGATGTCCGTAATATTTATATACTTTAGCATTATTGTATTCTGTAGAGTTACATAAACATTTACTTGTTTAACTTTGTATTTAGTTCATGTATAAGTAGAAAAATGCTTATAATAAATGTAGGTAACTTAAATCCGACTAATGTATACAATTTATGTGAAAAATCAATGACTAATACTGTCAAGGAAAACAAAACACAACATGATAATTAGGTACACGTCTAAGATAATATTTAAAGTAGGCTGCAATCGCACAAAAACGTTTGCAGATCCTGTTAACACTTGTTAAAGTTAATTTACTCGCACCAGTAAAAAACTCAATGACTCAAATGTCAAATTTTACGTTAATGCTCATAAATTTATGGTCCAAGATCCCAGGGCCCCCAGACCTTACTCATTTTCTCATAAAAAATATAAATGGGATAAAGTAGTGTTAGTACGTACTTTGAGTGTGTGCATACCTGCTAGCTTGGGTCGACGGCCAATTCATAGGTACCAGGTGCTAAAGGTAGATAAATACAGTACTGATCTTTCTTAAATTCTCAGTGCTGATTTTCACATATGTTTTAGATAATTTTGTTAAAAATTAATAATCATTATTGCCAGACACTTTCCATCGGCGCTTACCCTTACCAGACGCTATAAAGCTTCAAAAAAAATATAACATATTTTTACTTATAATCTCAATCTTGATTTTTATATATGATACTTAGGGAACTATTTGAACACCCCTGGTCAGCAGCCAGACCAATTGGAGGGGTCAAACATCCCCCCAGACACACATAAAGTGTCGCTATGTGTATGAGCGCGAGGTCATTATTTGTACGCTTGAGTGTGAGAGATATCTATGTGCCGTTAGAGAAGTAATAAAAATGATTGAGATTTAAGAAGAAAATTATCAGTGGTGTGTAATGCACTATTATCAGAATCAATATTGTAAACACAATGGAACAACGATACCTTCTAAAATTCTGCTCTGTTCGATATAATCAAGAGAGATTAAAGATTCTTTACATACAAAATAGAATCGAACCTGAAGATTACAAGTTATTTTAAGTGATCTGAGTTGAGAAAATTGTATAAATAATAGATAAATATAAGTTTCTTTAACCTATGTTTTATATCTTATCATCGAGTAAAATTGAATACTACTATTTAAAAAATTCATGTTTATTAAATCTTAAAATTACTCAAAGCTATACATGTCTTTCTTCTTTCGGATTATTTGTAGTTTGAACATTTTACAATTCAGCGTGATCTTTACTGTCATTATCGTCTAAGTTTGATAAGTCATCATCAACCCAATGTTCGCATTGACTAACTTCATTATCATCCTTATTACTTTCATTTTCTGTAACAAAAATAACATAATTAAGAATCAAAGAGTTACATGGTTATATCAATTATTCAAAGTTAAAGTATAATACCTGATTCTTCTTGAAGCGATTCACCGAAAAAGCTCGGCAATTGGTCCCCATCGAACCAGTTAAAATGATATTTATTGTCTTCCATAAGAAAGATATCGATAAATAGATATCTCTCACACACTCAAGCGTACAAATAATGACCTCGCGCTCATACACATAGCGACACTTTATGTGTGTCTGGGGGGATGTTTGACCCCTCCAATTGGTCTGGCTGCTGACCAGGGGTGTTCAAATAGTTCCCTAAGTATCATATTTAAAAATCAAGAGTGAGATTATAAGTAAAAATATGTTTTTTTTTTTGAAGTTTTATAGCGTCTGGTAAGGGTAAGCGCCGATGGAAAGTGTCTGGCAATAATGATTATTAATTTTTAACAAAATTATCTAAAACATATGTGAAAATCAGCACTGAGAATTTAAGAAAAATCAGTACTGTATTTATCTACCTTTAGCACCTGGTACCTATGAATTGGCCGTCGACCCAAGCTAGCAGGTATGCACACACTCAAAGTACGTACTAACACTACTTTATCCCATTTATATTTTTTATGAGAAAATGAGTAAGGTCTGGGGGCCCTGGGATCTTACTCTATTACATACAAATCTTTAATACAAATCTTTAAGAAGTTGAACAATCTTTACCCAACCTACACAAACAACAAAGGATTTCCAAAGGTGTATTGAGCATTGAAATTTGTGTTGAGGTTTCAACATTACACAAAACCCGAGGTATCGGAAAGTCTACTTCGAAATCTGCGTCGGTTTGCTAACAAGTGTTGAGTAATGTTACAGTACGGGTACGATTGTGATAAGTTGGTTTTACCCGTAGCTTTATTCTGTAATGGCTAGGCTATTAACATTGGCTTATCTGTGTTCTGCAAGTTATGGGCAGAGTTATCTATTTACTAATCGTATTAGTATGCCTCGCCCGGCTTTACGAATTTGTTATTAAATTTACAAAGCCAAACCGGTGCGGTCTGGCTGATACAGGGAGAACTACTGATATATTGATTACAAAACTCATAAAAATAACTTAATATATACAGTATGTGCACAATTTCGATACACAAGTAATCCTAGTATGAACTAAAAAACAAAAACAATATTTACGATCGTCTCCAGTCAATCGTAGTTTTGATTTCATTGCGGCAAGCGATCGTTGTTCCGGTTTTTTTATTGTATTAAACGTCATGTGGTTTATATGTTAAAACCCAACCCGATTCAAAATGCCATTTATAAGAAAGTGGGAGGGAAAGCTACACCTACACGAATAATGCAGTTTGCATATTATTATGATGAGGAGAAATTGGATTTCATCATCCAGATATTCCCTTCATACTAAGATCATAATTATAGTCCGAAGGTATAAGAGCCTTCAGAGTGCTAATTTCTGAAAAATGAACTTAAAATTTTGAATGCGACTGGTGATAAATTATAAGTAACTATTAGTACTGAATGATCCTGAATTGAAATACACTTGTATTCGTTGCTATGCCCAATAAGAATGCATAGTTCTATTTATCTAATCTTAATAAGCAGTAGCTATGTAGTTTCAACTATTCCTAGTTAATTCAGATCAAAGACTTTTATGTTCGCATCCGTGAACCGATTTTGCTGTGATAGCAAAATATACCATACATAAATAACGGATGACGCTTTAATTTACTACATATAAATGTTTTATGATTGTATCCTTTCAACTACCTTTGCAATTTAATATGGCATTGCGCCATGTAGGAAATCTTTTGCTGACATTCTCTCTTTCTCTATGACACTATTTCCTGCTTCAAAATTACCACATCAAAATTATGCACAATAAGAACGTTAGTTAATCTGCGGGCTTTCAATGGGCATAAGGCAATGCAATCAATAATTGACAGTCTCAGAGATTTATTAAAAAAAATTCAATATTCAAAACTAGAATCATCGTCATCGACATCAAGATCTCCTTGACTAGTAAGACTTTCCTCAATCTTTAGAAAAGAATGGAAGGAGCGAAACAATCAAGTATAATAAGTATATTGTCATTCATCTAGAACTGTCTACATTCCAGCATAAGTGGTTTAGAACTGGATAACGTTAATCTAGCATTACAATGATTATGAAACTTGAACCCAGAGCACGTAATAGCCGACCTTAAAGCCTGGTTTTCCCTGTAATACGCGAGGACGATACAATAACACTTGTTTGTCTAGTCATAAATCACTAAGCCCGGAAAAAATGTAAAAGGGTTATTCGTGCCGTACATAATTTAATACTTTAGGTTAGTAATATTACTCAAACTAATTCTCACACTTTTCTGAACATACATTCTGATACAATTTGTACCATTTTGTCAGTAGGTATAAACTGTAAACGACTTTTCCGTCTCTAGATATCTAGACTTTTTGTTTATCGTCGATATAGTATTTTAGTAAAATTAATTCAGAGACAATTTTTATTAGAAGTATCAAATAGAAGCTTTTTGATACTTAAAATTGGCTTAAAACTTTTCAAGATATCGGTAGGGTAGTTAGTCGGTAGCCATTTTGATGTTCCTGAAACTTTCGTTGATTTCTTTATTTTAGAAACGCTTAGCACAATGCAGTAGGTTAAATACTAAATTTATTTTATGCATTTAGAAATAATTGCATGCCTCAATCGTAAGTAAAAGGCCAATTAAAATCTTTTATTCAACTCTACGACGTCATTGGGACAAAAAGGTCGTAATAAATGCTTATTATCGGTGTTTAAAAACCATTATGACGCCTATTATAGCTATTATGGGAAAAAATACGCCATTATTCATTATATATCTTATTTTACTCTGCCAAATCATTATAAGATCCTTAATCTTTATTCCTTCTCTTTCATCTAGTCTTATTTACCAGCCACATACTTAGTGAAGACACCATGAGATGAGTGAAGATTTGAGAGCATATCAGAAACGAGGAGATTCCTCAGTCTAACATTGAACCCGAAATTATTATCATTTTCTGGATCTTTGTGCAGGGGTCAAAACTAAAGGTTCTAGTTTCACAGGCGACTTTTATAAATTTCGCCACGAACGCTTTCAAATGAATGATTAAAACATATAACTAAGAAATGAAAAAAACTATCTGTTTCTTGAATGGGAATTACTATGATAATAAAGATCAATGTTACAAGACAAAAGCCGATAATACCAATGAGATCATTTGTAACATCATATGCTACTTTATGAACATCGTGACAAACCGCAGAGCTAAGGCTGCGTTGAAAGCGAATCGGTGGCATTTAGTAAACGATCTACTATAATCTAGTGACTGTAATGGTTCTCATCAACGTAATAATCTAGTGTTGAATGCCGATGTAGGTATATTTACGGTATATATAGTTAAGTGATATAGTATTGAATGAAGTCGTTGGATGCAGGCCGCATCTTACCGGTCGATTTAGAGATCCTTAGTGGCCTATCTGCAGCAGTGGACTTCTTGTGGGTTGAGAGAAAGAGAAAAAAAATACACCCAACAGTCACATACATAGTCCTGACCCCACACTAAGATCGAGTCTTTTGTCGTGGGTATCAGAAACTACGAGAGACTTTTCGGTCTGACAAACACACAGATCCGAAAAAAATACCTGTGGATCACACAAATATTTGTTTCGGTGCGGGATCGAACCCGCGACCTCTCGTTTCACAGGCGGCATCGAACCAACTGCGCCACGGAGGCTGTCAAACAGAAACAGAGAGAGCGAATTGAATGTATCATTTTAACTTCCAAGTGTTGGGCATCCTTTGTCAATATCTACAAAATATTAATAAAGTTCTAACTAAGGTACAATACCCAAAGCCGGAATAGATGCTTCATTAAATTTATAATAACAGGTTACTTATCTCCAAAACGTATCGCATTAAAATATTAAGAGATATAATCGACTTCACTAATCTAAATTACAAATTCGAATTTTATGTTCTAAATGTAGTAAAATAACATATTTAAAATATAATATTCGTGTAGGTCAAAACAATTTCTTGAAGAACTGGATTGAACTGCGATTTAATATTGTGTAAGGTGATTATGCAGATTGATCAAATTATAAAGATGAATAAAAACAAATTGATGCAGGTAGATCATACATACATAAACTCACGCCTTTATCCCCGAAGGTGTAGGCAGAGGCGCCACCAGGACACCCACATTTCGCCTTGTATGTTCCGTCCCACGATGTGATAGGGGGCGAGCCTATCTCCATATCGGGCACAAATTCCTGACTCCGGGCTGATAATGAATAGAAAAATCCAATATCACTTTGCCCGACCCGGGACTCGAACCCGAGACCTCAGCTTTGTAACCGTACCGTAATACAACTACGCCACCGAGGTATGTAGATCATAAATATAGATATTTATTTAAAGCACTAACGTATTATACGTCCCACTTAACACGGGCATCCTCTGCAATCGAGAGTACGATTCAGAGGGGTTAGGCCAATTAAGTATCTACGTTAACCAAAACTCTTAAGTCGGATAGGTATTAAACTAACTAAATGGAAAGATAATTCAACAGATTCGTATTTACTCCGCTAAAACCTTTGCTTTATAATCTATCATTGGATCTTCGCACCTGATGTCATTGTTTGCATAATACTTATATCTTTATGCATTCAATAAACATTTCTGGATCTTCCATTTTAACTTACCTTTTTAACAAGCTTTGATGACAGAGAGGCTGATTTTAGTAGGTAAAAATCTCAATACAAATTCGTTAGGTGATTTCAGTAGGTGACTAAATAAGTCACCTTATAGTTATTGAAAAAAAAAAATACAATTGCGTTAAAAATCCTCAGGCTTTTATTGTTACCTAATTCGATCAGTATATATTTGCTCGAAGGTTACCTACGACTTTGCCTACTTCAAAACGGAGCTACGATTCTTATTTATATTATTTGTAAATGAATAGTAATTACTGCTAAAAATACACATGATATTGGAGCCACTCCATGCTAAAAGCATTAGTGGCAAAAACATTATTTGCTACATAATACTATTGTATGTACCCGGATCCACAATTTTAAATATCTTCTGTCAATGCTGCTAAACTCACGCCTTTTTCGCAGAAGGGATGGGCAGAGGTGGTAATAGGAAATCTACGTTTCGCATTACATGTTACTTTGCACCATGTGATAGGTGGCGAGCTTATCGCCATATCAGGCGCTAATTATTGACTCCGAGCTGATAATGAATAGAAAAATTCAATATAACTTTACCGATCCAGGATTCGAACCCTGACCTCAGCGTTGAAATCGTGCACTATTAGAACTGCTCCACCGAAGCCGTCGCTGCTACTATTTTAAGTCGGTCATACAGTTACATAAGTTACGGAACATTTGACATTTGCTAAAGATTTCCGGCGTGTATTGGCATACTGAAATATACTAATTCAAATCATTGACTTATATTCTACCGATAGACGAGACACGTCAAATTTCCAGCCAAAGTGAGCTGATGTTAGTCAATAATCAATGTTCGATCTCTTACGTAATTCCTCATTCATTCCCCGGTCACTAAGGCAACCAAATACTTCTCATATATCTAGGACATAAAATCCTGTCATTGGTTTGGTAACATACAAGTCGTTTGCGACATCCGTGAGAAAATAAATGGAGCATAGGTAGGCAAGACATCTAACTAAATAAATGCTTATTACTTACACTAGATAAGACATTCAGTTCAAAAAATGTGTCCCACCTACTTGCGGTGCATGCACCACACATGAATCAGCTTGCTTCGTGACAGTGACAGTGCAGTGCGCCTTATCGCATACGTTTAAAAGTAATAAATGAATGTTTCGCCGTCAAACCGAAAACAAATCATCTGAAGTTACAATATTTTAATAAAATACCAGGTAAGTGATGTAATATTGCAGTGTGCTTTTAAAATACGGGGGCACTTTATTTTTTTGACGTGTCTCGTCTATCGGTAGAATATAAGTCAATGCTTATTACATTATTTCTTTATTTCTGTACTGAGTGGCTTTGAACTTGTTCGTACAGTTTTCATTACCAACAACTTCCTAACTACTCGCTTTTACCATAATGATTAAAAGGTTTTAAGTGTTAAATTAAGTGGGAGTCCGACCCGAAAACTTTAATAAGATATATTGTTGTTGGAAGATCTGAAATCTTCCCTATTTATACTAAAAGCTTAAGTCACTTAAAACAAAGTCGTCGCTATAAAGAATGAGCAGTTTTAAAGCTTAAAAACAAATATTATTAAAAGAGCAAATTTTGACCTTGCTTTGAACTGAGTAGACATTTAAAAAAATACATTTATGTGCAGATTCAAAGATTTCAAATGATTCTGTCAGCTTGAAATTCAATCAGATTTATATTCCACTACTACATTTTACTCGATTCTGTCGAATTGCATTCGTTTCATCTTATCATCAATCTCTTAATGCATTCTCGACAATTAGGGGTACTTCTGACCTGACTCTGTTTTAAAGTTTCATCGATTTTAATTTTGCGTGACGTGTGTTCGTTAACATTAACCTCTGGTCACTTTTACCTCAAACAATCTCTTCCATTCACAAACGTATGACGTCAGTTTATATCCGTGTAAGGTATAATGTCCCGAATGACAAAGAACCAACTTCCAACGTCACACTTCTCTCGACACGTAAAAAATGACAAGGTCCACAAGAACAATGGCATGTCGCTTATTTCTCAGGTGTTATCCAAGAATTTTCTGATTATCTAAAGAACGTAAGAATGACTACGTTTTTTTTAAGATGAACAAATGATAAACATTTTACTTAAATAAAATATAATAACTTCACAAAAATAGTTTATAATTTCTAGTGCAATATATTGCAATATTTGAAAGTTTTTTTTTTTAATTTATTTGCCTGTGGTGATTTTACCATTACCAAGTATTTGTTTTAAAAAAATTACAATGAACTTTAGCATATTGGATGTCCCATAATCATTTTACATACTTATGAATAGTGATCCTAAATATTTTATCATACAATATAGATAGCACAACCCAATAATTATACTCGATATTGAGCAATTAGCCTACAAATATAGGCGATTACAATATTTATACGTAATTAAAATTAACATATTATGATTTCGGTAATTTCATTAACTTATTTGATGGCATTACTTAATTTTATTTCGCCCAACCTAATCGGACACTTGAATGGGGCCGACCCAGGATGGTTTTGTTCATGCATACATAAATAATCGTCACGACTGTATCCCATAGTGTCGGCAGAGACTACAAACTTATTTTGTGCACCTTGCAAAATTATAAAATTTATCATTTTACGATCAGATCATGAAGTCAACGTTTACAGGAAACTGTCTAGACCTGAGCAAATTATGTTATTTGAATCTAAAAACGCGTACACGTAGAGTGCCTGATCTAGAAATTGAATAAAACAAAAGTAATTTGAAAACAGAAATAGAAAAACGCAGACGTCAAATCATTAAAATAAAAAGAATCCGTGTTTAAGATTATTATCTTTTTAAAACAATGCAATAAAATCACGTTTCCCATATACTCGTAAAACAAAGGTCCAAATATGTGAAGGAATGCGGTGTTTACAGAATGCACCGCGAAGATAAAACACTAAATTATTCTGCTTCGTATTGTTTGGTATTGCCAATGAATCCACTTTTTATTTACTGGACTGTATACGGTCTGCTGAACAGACCTTAAGGAATAATCTAAAGTGATTTCTAATACGTAAATAACGACAGCCTCCGTGGCGCAGTTAGTTAGACGCCGGCTGAGAAACGAAAGGCCGCGGGTTCGATCCCCGCACCAAGACAAATATTTGTGTGAAACACAAATAGGTATTTGTTTGGGTCTGGGTGTTTGTGAGACTGAAAATTCTCTCGTAGTTCCTGATACCCATGACATCAGACTCGTAGTGTAGGGTCAGGACTATGTATGTGTCTGTTGGGTGTATTTATTTATTAATTATTATTTATTACGCCTAAAGGTTAGTATGAAAATGAGATGTAAAATGTTTTGTAGTGACTATAATCTCGAGTCGTATTCACGTGTTGAGGTCACCTTTAGGTTAATAATATAGGTTTTGAAATTTGGCTTGTTGACATTTGACATTGTTGCTGGATGCAAGCCGCTAGGTCGCTAAGAAAATTACAAGGCAATTTAAGGCAGACCTGTTTTGAACGTTGTCCATTCTGTGACTGAAAATATGATGATGATTACATTTAGTGTAAACATTTACTGGTGGTAGGTCTCTCTAATGTGAGGGGGGCCGCCTGGGTAGGTACCACCACAATGTCTATTTATCCCGCCAAACAGCAGTGTAAATGCACTGTTGTATTACGGTTTGAAGGAAATAATGAGACTCAACATCTTATGTCTCAGGATGGTGAGCGCAGTGGAATGCCAATGCTTTGTAATTCATGTTGGTTTTTGGTCTTGTTACTGTCCGTGAGTGGTCTTGTCGATTACCATCAGCCGAATGGCATTCATAGAAATAAAAAATAAAACATGATATATCAGTCAAATATTTTTCAACTTACAATTTAATCCCGTTCAGAAAATCTACTCCACAAACATAACAAAAACTAACTTGATCAGATATCACGCGTTTGAATTATGTTTTTATTTCGACCGTCACAGTTTTTACATCAATCGTGCATAATTGGATGTAGTTTGGTTGTCTGAAAGAGATCGCTCATAGCGATAACACCGCCTATTGAACACTTATTTGTAAGGTTTCTATGTATTATTGTTTCTGTCTTTGTGGTGTTCAATTTTGTGTATGTGTGAATGTACATACGTATATTTTGCAAGCTATAATTACAAACTTGATTTCAAATGTCTGTCTATAGGTTGGTGAATGTTTGCAAGAGCCAAGTCATAGCAATCTATGATATAATCATTCGAGCCTTGATACTTTCCAGTCATGAACCACCTTCCATTTTTTGAACATATTTTACCGGTGCATAGTCAACCACGCGGGCCTTACGCAGGCCTAATGTATGGAATCATTTCTTTTTTATTGTGGCACGACTTATTAGTCGTATTCGTCGTAGTATGCTATTGAATACTAAGCGCCTGATAGTATGGTCATAAAATTAAAGCCATATTATACAGGGTATCTCAAGACAGCGACCGAAAACTCAGCCAGATGGTATTATTAGTGACTTCAAACACAATACAACTAAAAATTTTACTAAAATAATAATGTACAACTGTTTATTTTTAAAGACGCAATGGTACGCAAAGGTTTAAATTACTATTTTTGCTAAAACTAGGCATTTACCATCCAAACACGATGATGTTTAAAAAATTGCAAATTTTTAGTCGTATTGTGTCCGTAACCACTAAAACTACCACCTGGCTTCGTTTTCGGTCGCAGTCTTGATATACCCGGTATAGGCTGAACCTCAAAAATAATACCTTTTCGTGGATCACTGTTACAAGTTTTCCACTATCGTGTCCAGTCACTGTCTGAGATACAAATACCCTAACACCAGTAATTTCTAGTCTATTGATTTTTGAAGTATCCACAGGCGAAATGTGGGTATCCTGTTGGCGCCTCTGCCTACCCCTTCTGAGATAAAAACGTGCGTTTAAGTATGTATCCACAGGCTTTCAGTAACAGACTAAAGGTTGCTATAGCCTGATAACAACCGGAACTGTCGGCTTACATTCTCTGAACCATGTTGTATTCGAGGTCGAATACTATCAATTATTTACATACTTATCTGTGACAGTGATGAAAAACATGTACATGTTCGCTGACAATTTTTTAATTATACAGAAGATGGAAAAGCAGTAATTTATTGATGCCAAGTATATAGTAAATAATATTTTTTTTTAAATATTGCGCCGTGCTTATCTTCTTCATATCATCGAATACCGGATTAACAACTTTTCTCTAATTAGAAAATTTGCAGAAAAACCTGATACAGTTACTGTACACTGGAATACATACATAAACTCACGCCTTTATCCTAGAAGGGGTAGGCAGAGGCGTCACCAGGACACCCACATTTCACCTTGTATGTTTCGTCCCATGATGTGATAGGGGGCGAGCCTATCGCCATGTCGGGCACAAATTCCTGACTCCGGGCTGATAATAAATAGAAAAACCGATCACTTTGCCCGATCCGGGATTCTAACCCGAGACCTCAGCTTTGTAGTCGTACCGTACAAGTACGCCACCGAGGCAGTCACACACTGGAATGTTTGAGAGATTACACCTGGTGGTAAGGGGACTGGTGTTCAAACAAAGTATCCACCGACGAGAAATAGAACTATCTCTGACCGGAATAAATAATTATACCGACATTCCTATATTGACCTAAAATGATACCTGTATACGTACAAAGGTATTTTCGCAAATCATTCGAGTCTATCTTATGTGTCTGCAATGTCAAGTTTACAAAAATATATTACAAAGAAGTTTATAAAAACAAAACAAAAAAGGAAAATAAAAGGATTGTGTCTATCTCATCGCATGGGATTATGTATATCTTTTGTGATCGCAAACATAATAAAAACTTCTAGGGGCAATCCATCCAAGAGTTCGGAATAGCCGTAAGCTATGGTACACAAAAGTTTTTGTCGGATATTATATTTTCAATTCATCGTCAAGAAGTATTGACTTTTATTTATTCATACACTAGCAGTACGACCCGACTCTCTCCGGGTAGATTTTTTTTTATTTTGACTGCCGACACGGCCTTCGCAGATTCGAATCCCACGGAGGTCGTACTTTACGGAGTCATGTGTACATTGACACTCATTTATCCTGCACTTCGTTAAAAGAACACATCTCGGAGAAACCTACATTCATTTCTACATATCTAGTGGTATAATTTTATTGTTGAAATGATGAATAAGTTTTGTATTATTGTATCGAAGGGCATGGGACCGCCCCGCCGTCTGATGCCATTCGATACTCTGTCTAGACGGCATTGAGCTTACCAACAGGTGCAGTGCAGTCACTATGTCGTACCAAATAAAAAATAGAAAAGAAAAAAAAAACTTGAATTTTTGTATAAATATTTGCCTCAGGATATAAAACGATTAAAAGTAAACAACATTCAATAGAACATAATTCACAATCAAATTCGATAAATGTTATTAAAAACATTTTTAAGGATTCTTTTATGAGAAGACTTAAAACTTTTTCTACGCTTAAAGCTGAGATGTGCGATTAAAAGACACTGTTAGCATTTGGTAATTTTCTCTTAGAATACACAAACTTCGGTTTTGTAAGATACGACTGTTGTTTGAAAATATTCATTTAATTTATCAAAGTATTAATGAATAATAAAATGCAATCAATTACAATTGGCGATGACTCTTCAAAATAAATGCATTAAAAAATATTAATATTTTTTATGCCTATTCCACATCACACTTCTTTGTCAACTAGACTATGAATTAAATTCTGTAGTAGCAAAACTGTACTACAAACCAGGTACAACAGCTTTCTGTACGGAACAATTTGAGCGTCAATTTGTGTAGATTGCCAACCAAATTGTGTGATGTAGAACAGACTTTAGATGTACAGGCAGTTCTATAGATCGTGCAAAATCTATTGGCATGTGGCGAAATTTGGAACTACAATTAAAATAAAAAATAATATATCTATTCATCACACTATTAATTGAGATATGTTTTCATAATATAAACAACAAGTTTATATACCCGTAATTTTATAGTATGTCCAATGTCATAAAAATGAAGAAAAGAAAACTGTTTTATTACTTTCGGGCGACAGAATATCGTAGATGACAAATTGTTGTAAGTTCATATTATGTATTAATGTGTCACACGAAAAATAACTTAAATAAATGCTACATTTGATCATTATATTCTCTTATTTTTTCCCATTTTCACACATAAGTTCTATAATTAAGCACTTATAAGATAATTGCATGAAAGTAGGTTTTGGAAAGTGTCGATTGAAAAACAAGTCGGTTTATGTCAAGTAATTATCTGGAGGCGTGTAGACAGGTATGGTGCGTCGGTGACTTCCGATTATGGTGGCCCAGGTTCGCTTTCCGTGCCATGCATTTGATTACCTTGCTGGCGCATTTCTCAGAGTTTTAGGAAAGGATTCGACCTTCTTATTCCCGGAGACGATGTAAATAATAATATTATTTTAAAATTTAGGTCAATTGACACTTGACAGTAAATGTTCACTCATTATTACTTTAATAATTTATTATACACTCATTATTAAACTCTTCAAGCATACAATTTGCATCTAATATGTACATTTTGATATATGGATATGGAATATATAATGGATTTGAATATATATATATATGGATTTGAGGAATTATGATCATATTATGATCATAATTCCTCAAATCCATTAGTTTTACTTATTAATATCCAAAACAGTAAGGACGGGATCTAAAATTTAATTCGTTACAATTTGTGCATTTCGTCGCATCACTAATACATTCTTATTATTAAATTATTGTTTTAAAATAAATATTCTAGGAATATAACGCGATGGAAATACCCCTGCATCATAGGATCGAACTACTATCTATATTTACATGGATATCGTTGTATCTATTTTATTAGACCATATTTCAAACTTACTAATAAATTAACGGCTTAACTTATTAGCATTCCACTGGTCAATGTGCTTTGCTACCATTGATATTATTTGTCTGTGTATCTTTCCCAAAATAAATAAAAATATAATAAATAATTACGTATGCTGAATCTCGGCTGAGTATATTCGTAAAGGCTCATTTATTTTAAACGTGGATATAAAAAGTAAGGATATTTAAGGTACGTTTTTACGTTTTAGTAATTGTTTACTGTATTACTTATTAAATATTGCAACGTGGGAAAAATATTTAATTCCTATTATAAGTTCTAAGAAAACATTTACATTTATTCCACGCAATTGACGATGTATTGCCATGATGTAATAGTAAACAACGATTATTTATCGATTAATTCCGCAATTTTAGCATTGATGTTTAACATTATTGTACCGACATTGTTGGCAATAAGGTTTTTAACATAGTTGCGGTTTTCTAAGCTTCCCAGTTTAGTGCCAACTTTATGAGATGTAAGTCTAACAGGCGCTGAGGTAGATTCGTCTTATAAGAGTTTCTTTCCAAATTAACTTAATATACTTTTGCTTCACCAACGAAAATCGTTTGTGTCCTTTATTATCATCATCTTCAACGATAGAAAGTCCATCGCTGAACGTAGGCTTATCCCAAAGATTTTTATTAAATGATCTTTATTTTGCGTTTAAACACTTGTCTTAAAATAAAACAGTCCGTTATTTCTCAAACGTACAATCACAAACTCTTGCCTTTTTCTCAGAAGGGGTATGCAGAGGTGCTACCAGGACACCCACGTTTCGCCTTATGTGTTCCGTCCCACTATGTCATAAGGGGCGAGCTTATCGCCATATCGGTCACAAATACCTGACTCCAGTCTGATAAGGAATAGAAAATCCAATATCACTTTGCCCGACCCCGGATTCGAACCCTAAATAATATAATAATAGTATAATCATTAATCAATGGTGTCGTTTTTATTTACCTCATCTATCAACTTTACAATATTAGACCCAAAGGCTTCGAGTCCAATTCAGTGCTGTTCAAAACCTGTTTAAAAAATTGCAACAGCTGTATCATGCGATGTTTTGTCGTTCGCTCTGAATAAGCCGTTTCGAGGAATAAATTTGTCAAGGCTCGTATTGTAGATAATTATGTGAAAGTTGCATGTTTTAGCTCCTTGCATTTATTAAACGTTATATCTTTTTATTTGTTTGTTTGTTACAGTAAAACCACTGGCCCGGCTTAACATATTTTTGCTATAATTTTTTTAAATATTATTTACGATATAAAACTATCTTAGTAAATCGGTCGGTTTAGATCCACATTTCTTGAGATTGTAATTATTAATTCAAATTGTGCATAATTAAAACTGGTATCACTTACCTATAAAAACACGAATTACATACAACTGCATTACATAGACAACAATATCATATTTGACGCCAGTGATGTATAAAATTGGGCAACTTCAACTACAGTGACGCTGGGGGACTTAGCAAGTTAAATATGAAGCATAACAAGGGAACGCACTCAGTTCTGTTCAGTTCTTGTTTTTTGGCTTTTGCGGTACTGTCATGCCCCAATTTTGTAGAGATCGTACTCCGTCGAAGTAGATCGCATGTCAATCATCATGAAACTTGTAATTTGTTAGCATGACATGTGCTTAATTACGTAATTATGTTAACAAAAGAGTCCATAGAGTATGTATTGACAGGAGATGACTATATCTCGTTATACCGGGTATATCAAGACTGCGACCGAAAACGAAGCCAGGTGGCAGTTTTAGTGGTTACAGACACAATGCAACTAAAACTTTCGCAATTTTGGATCAGACAAATATTTCTTTCGGTGCGGGTATCGAACCCGCGGCTTTCGTTTCACAGCTGGCGTCTAACCAACTGCGCCACTGTCAAATTTCAAATGTCTGTGCAGTACTAATATCGTAGCCCCAGCAATAATTACACAATATTCGAATGGTTATATGAGTTGTTTAATTCACAAGGCTTAATAGCTAATGCCTACTAGCTAATGCCATAGTATGAACGGACTCGGTCTTGTTAATTAGCGGGCTGGACCTCGGCATATGGAAACGTGGTCCTGAATACATATCATCAGTTAATTAGTATGTAAAAAATTGTAACCAGCCATCTAATTAACTGCGAGTTTAGCGAAACATGTCTGTTTTCATGTTGCTTGTGATACGGAAAAGTTGAACACACCTTATAATATGTAAGGTGCCTGTAATATGTAAGCCTGTGACCGAACTGGGTCCCTAACAATATCTACGCCAACATACTGACTAAAAACCCCTCGATAACCGTCACACGCATTGTGGGCGACATCCCAGGGCGAAGAGCGCCCCGATTTACGTCCGCGTTACCGCCTCGCGCAAAACCATCGCTGGTCCTTCCATTATAGGAGGCGCAGATGAGACCCACTTACGCCTATTTTTGGACGCCCGTTTTGTAATATGTAAGCCTGTATCTTTGGATATCAAAATTGCACTATAGCAGGAAAGACCTACAGTGAAATATATACGTTAACATAGATATACCAACAAAACAATACCGCAGTAATGCGCCATGTCAGGTCGTAATGTCCTATAGACTTTCCATAACAGAATATTAGAATCATTAAATACTTGCACCAAACGGCATACAAATTGGTTCATTAGTTATAGCTAACACTACTCGTTAACGTTATTAGTGTTATTGTGTTAGAATTATCCAATAATGGGCGGAAATTTGGGATGGAACTTTTACGATAGAAGGTAATTAAATAACTTATAAGACTTAAAATATTCAATTGCAATGAAAGTAACTTATGGTGATAAAATTAACATTGAATTCACCTCCAAAATTACACAAATACCCAAGATCAATACTAGTACACAAAGTGCATAATGACCTCGAAGCATTTTTAATTAGAACCTATACCTACGCAAAATAAAAACCTGTATAACATTTAAAATAGAACTGACTTAAAAAAGATAAGTCAAGTAAAAAATATTTATGTTGTTATACCTAATAACAATTTAGCTTTATCTATTTTAAACATTAGAATTTGCTTAAATTATGTTCATCGCTAGTGGCATTTAGACATTGGCATTAAAACTTTGCACTAAAAATAAAAGTCTGTTTTTATTTTCGTCTGCATGCTTCGATTAAATAACAAAGATTACCTTTACTACACAAAGTTAGATCTATAAATAAAACAGCAACCAAAAATACACAAATTATTGCAAAGGGAACGGAGTTGACTGTACAACGTAAATATAAATAAGCTGACGGTGATATCTAGTCATAACCAGTCCTTAGCACTACGGCTTTACTAGATAAATAAAGGCCTAATTGCCTAACACGGCAAGTCTTACATGGCACATGGAATGCCTTGACCCAACAACATTAAGAGAATGGTTTTGACTTATAAAGTAAACGGTGCATTTACATCTGTGCGATAAATCCTAAGCATAGTATTTGTGCACGCTTAGATCGCTGTATCGGTTGTTAGTAAATGCAAAATTCTCTATTTTTCAATAAGTAGTAATTTTAAATTGCAATTGATGTAATTTGGCAATGGCCCCAATCGATAAACTGTAACTTCTAAATTAACTAAATGCTCTAAATTATTGTCAGCATTTCTCAAGATACCATGAAACGACTAGAATTCATTAAAAGATTGATAAAAGTGGATGAAACGAAAGTGATACGTAAGGAGCAAGCAAAGTTGAAAGCCGATATCACTATATTCCACAAAAAATAAAAATATATCTTCAAATTATCAGGGAAGTTTATTCATCCTTAGACCTCAGCATCCCTTTATTTTGTTTTATCTATAACGTCTTCATGGAAAAGACCCATAAAGACATACAGACTCTCATACCTTCTTTGGCTACATAAAGCTAGCGCCTTTTCGTCTGTAATTGACTTTGCTGAAGGCTTATATTATTTCCTCCGCCAATTTTTATGTCTTTCCCTTACTCTTCTATTTCAAGGGCAGCAATTTACGACCCCAGTGCTGTTCGTGGGAGACAGTACATCTTGCCACCAAGTAAATCGATAGCTAATTTACCAGAACTATGAATTACTACATTAGTTAGAACTCAATGTACAGAGCTGCCATCAAACGCAGCATTCTGATATCGCATGTGAGGATTGTCGCTTCATTCAGGGTCGGTTAATTGCAGTGCGCTGGTTACATACGTGAACAAGGCGAGTGACGTACTTTATCACGACGATGCGGTGTGCTTGCTAATGATGGGCTGTAGTTACTTTATTATAGGTTTTATTTATTCCAGTGGTTATTGACGTTATTGTTGCGAATTAGTGCGTGGTGGCCTGTAGGTAGGACCAGATGCGACTGCCAATATGTTCACAGTGGTCGCGGGTTCAAATCCCACGGCACATCTCTGACTTTTCGGAGTCATGTGTGTATTGATAGTCAATCACCACGCACTATAACCGTATAAAATTGTGAGGAAACCTGCATACCATAGTGATTTGTAATAGTTTCTATGCTATGTAAGTTCGCCAACCCGCACTAGGCCAGTGTGGTGGACTATATGGCCTAACCTCTCTCAATCGTACTCTCGATTGTAGAGGTGGCTCGTACCCTGCAGTAGGACATCCATGGGCTGATACAGAACAGTACAGTACAGTACAGTTGCGAATGCAGATGAGTATCTGAATGTCGCTGCAGTTACTGGTGGATGCGATTGAGTACAATATTGTAGTGTAAGATTATAGGTTGGCTAGGTAATTTCCTGTAATAAAACGATGAGCCGGTAAATCTTTGATAAAGCCCCTTCATTGTGATAAAGAAAAGACTGGCTATATCAGCACAGGTTTACAATGATAAAACAAAGGGTTCATGTTGTCAATAGAATTTATGCGCAATTCTTACAACTTGCTAACATCGCCTCTAGTTATATAAAACAACTTTTGATAAATCATATTACTAAAATCAAAGAAGTTCAGTAACTTGAATGATGTGTTAATGAGAACGAAGCCTTGTTCAAGCATCTTACAAAAGATTTTCCAGCAACTTCTTAATGATGTAAACACAAATTAAATCAAAGGCCGTGTAATCGCTGTGGGAACAAAGTAATTGCTTTTAAATTATTATGGATGTGAATTATTTAGAATTACTTATGAGAAGATAAGATGTGTTATTATCTTTAATATCATCATCAGTCACCTGTCCATTGATACACTCTAGCATTACTAAAGCTGAGTTCTTAATCTACATTTCTTTATACTACAATAGGCGCGATGTATTTTCTTACATATAATTTTAAAGAAAACTAACTACGAGTTCTTTCAAATAATCTTTTGACTCTGAAGAGATCGATCATCTAAATCAAATGAGACCAGTCAAAATAAATAAAATAATTTTTACTGTCGTCGTATTGGCTAAATAAATTAGTTTTTTATTTGATAGCAGTGATGATAGGCAATTATCGGAATATCTAGTTTTAGAATAAGATTTAGTAATAAAATTTTAAACTAAATCTTACCGGAATTATTATGTAATTAATAATTAAACAGCATGTTGGCATGTCTCGTGAATCAAATTGTATTGTGTGAAACAAAATACTTATTAATTGCTATTTTTTTAATTCCATGCATTTTGTAGCAATGCATTTGTTACATACCTGAATAAAAACTTTTTAGTTATTAATAATGATATATTATGATTACCAATGGTCTGTCTTTAAATAATACCTTTTCTTTACCTAAATTAAATAGATGCCTATTTTAAAAATAATAGCAATTAATTGATCACTATAAAT
The DNA here is from genome assembly GCA_905220455.2 of Deilephila porcellus. Taxonomy (NCBI): domain Eukaryota; kingdom Metazoa; phylum Arthropoda; class Insecta; order Lepidoptera; family Sphingidae; genus Deilephila; species Deilephila porcellus. The sequence goes on along the minus strand of LR999977.1, from coordinate 13,740,893 downwards.
TGCTAATCAGTATGTCAACTATTTATATGTTTTTGGTGAAACATTACAAATGTTCGAGAATAATTTATGAGCTTCTCTTTGTTTCAGACTAAACCATGGGTCAGGACGAGAAAAAAGGGACTATTGTCCTGGACAATTTCAATTCGACGTGAGTGAATTTTTAATTATCAATTAACATAAAAACAAATGCGACTACATTCCGCCAAAACGTTGCGTTTTAAGGATTTTTGGAAAGGTTTTTGTTTTGTGGCTAGGTAATGCCTTCGACTAGGTCTGCTTTATTTACTATGAAAAATATTAATTCTGTATTAGACAGCTATATTATCTTAATATTGGATTGCAACAAGGAAACATTGTAATCCATTCAGTTTTATGCGATGCGTGTAAAACAATGAACGAACTATTATTCACACCTATTTATTTATATTAAGAATAATCTGACCAAAAATATTAATGTGAAAATCTAGTGATTTAATTCAATAGAGAGCATGTGTCGGATTATTACCTTGACTAAATGAGTTACGACTTAAAATGGAACCAATTGTACAATTTTTTGTGCTCCAGTTTCCCTTACCCGGCGCGAAAGGTATAGCAGACTGCAGTTCTGAATGTTTTCTCTACAAAAACCGAACAGCGGGTTCGCTCAACTTGGGTGGCGCGTTGGGCGATCCGGGAAACATACGGAAACTCGCCTATCATTAACATAATGACTTGTAATAACTAGTAACGAGCTGATATCACTCACAGCACAGGCCTAAAAGCTATGCATAGAATTAGTAATGGGTGCCCACCTATAGCTTTGCAGTCAAAGAATTCTTGCACCTCGAAAGATTATGCGAAACATTTTGTTGTCAACCGTGGGACTGTTGTTTAAGACATCAGTTGTCAAAGTAGAGGCTACAGGTTTGATTCCCGCAGGAGACAAATTTCTGTGTAATCAAAAAATTGTTCCGGATCTTGGTGCTATGAGACTGAAAAGTAATAATATAGAAGTAATTTTTAATAGAAATGCGAAATTGAACAATCATTTTACATTTAAACCCTCAAATCAAATTGGAGAATCACTATAACAGTTCTATCTTTCACATTCTTTATTCTAATATAATGCTGCCAATTTGAATACTTACTAGGTATTTAAGGCGGTATGTATTACAGGGCAAATTTAGCGGCGAATCCAGGCTTCCAATCAACACTCAGTCTCGGCTCAAAGGAGGTTATAAATGAGAAGGCATACAATCCCTTTGAGAACAGAAAAGTGGCGCATCCTAATTCGTAAGTATTATTTGCAAACGACCAAATGAGAGCGATAGAGGTCGCTGCTTGGAAGCAGCTTCTAATACATTGATTTGGATGTCTTTAGAGGAGGCCTATGTTAAGTAGTGATGATGATTCCTTAGTGACAGCACTGCAGTATACACCCGATGGTAATAGGAGTCATGTCTAAAGACGGTATCGATTGATGAGGGGTATTCTTTCGCCAAATACAATTATGTCGGCATGCTAACTAACCTCAGGGCGTTCAGGCGACAGTGAGTACAAACCATGAGGTACTTAACTCATTTTAAAAATAAATGGCTAATACTGGATGTAGACCAGCTGATTTCGAAACGCAATAGATTTGTATGGGTTTGCTGAGTGCAACTCCTTATGTGCAGTGCTTGGTAGAGCTAAAAATAGCAGTCATAATTTAAGTCAGTCCTTTAATTAATCTGCCTTCTATCGTCATCAATGCTAGTAAAAAATATTCTTCACATGTATTAGATAGCAATTTTGACTGGTTCATTGGAAAATCTATCATATCCTCTTAGTGTTATTGTTATGGGAAACTTATTAATATTAATTTATTGCAGGAGTATAGGATCGTTAGTCCACCTTCTGAAGTCTTCTCTCGGGTCAGGTATCCTGGCTATGCCAGCTGCCTTCAAAAATGCTGGACTTGCCGCGGGAGCAATAGGAACTATTGTAGTTGGATTCATCTGCACACATTGTGTTTATGTGTTGGTAAGTGGAAATTATAGACCTTCTCGACTCTCTCAGCTATCAATTTTAAATATTGTGCACTAGCTAATGCAGTACTGAGCGTTCTTTTTTTATTATAACGATAGATAGCGAGACGAGCATGTCATTCGTCTGGTGGTAAGCTATACGAACACTCATGGACAGTAGCAAAACCAAACAACATCATAAATTACAAAGCAATGCTTGGTATTCCACTGCGCTCGCCATCCTAAGATATAAGATGTTAAGTCTCATTATTTCCAGTAAGTACTCTAGCTACAATGTCCTTCAAACCGGAACACAACAGTGCATTTACACTGCTGTTTGGCGGGGGAAATATACATTGCGGTGGTACCTACCCAGACGGCCTCCCACATAATTATGAGAGACCTACCACCAGTTTGACTACAAAGTATATACTTTTTAGTCAAACTGGTAAATATGAAGATTTTAGATGAAATTCGCCAATAGACTGGATTGTCCCTTAAAAGCATATGTACAAAACTGGATGTAGTCTGGACTGTGGTGAAGTATGATGATGACGAAATATTATCAATTAAAAGCCCTTGTACTTAGTGGCATTTGATCTATAACGCGTTTTCGAAGCCTTAAAATACAGGCCGATGTCACAGCGCCTTTTTACACAATACAAGCAATACAGCAATATAACCATTCCCAAAATAATGTATTCCGACAGGATGTATTGTATATTGCTCGGAATAGTCGTAAGGAATTCTATTAATATACCATTGTAATAAAATTCCTTAAGGAAACACACTGTATTAATCAAGTGGAAAATCTACGCGCTGTGGTTTATAAGAAAACTATTCTAGGTCTCATGAGTAATGCCTTTGTCACACCCACGTCACAGTAAAAATATATAAGGTAATTCTTTGTACAATTCGCTCTTGAAATATGAACATATTATCTTTCAACTGAACGAAAGAGAAATTGGCTTAGCTGCAAAACTCTTTTTGGTACATTTTCTGTGGAATGCTCAAAATAAAAATCTTATTCATGATAGAATATTTCCTTGTTGGTAAGCTCCACGTAAGCTTTCCACTGAAAGGCACGAGACTCCCTCATATTATGTGAGGAGGGCTTAAGCTTAATCTATGGTAATAACTTTAGACAAAATATGCGCGCTGATAAATATTTACTATTTGAAATTTTAAACAACTAGAATTTCTAATATCACTTAATTAATATTATTGTCTAGTGGCTTCAGAAATTCCAAGCTCCCTTTGAGAATGTGATGTTGCTTTAATATTGATAATAAAGTCAAAAATCGAGACTGCTACAATCGCTGTATGAGGTCTGAAAGGTATTCAAATGTTTGCCACAAAATGTGGTACCTGGCGAATTTAGCTGCTAACGAATTTACTAAAATTCAAAGCGGTTATTTCACAAATAGGTATGCTTTCTACCAACTATCAAACCTATACAAACATTAAGAATAAATTCACATTTTTCCTTAGGTAAAAACATCCCAAGAAGTTTGCGTTGAAGCCAAAAAGCCATCAATGGGTTTCGCTGAAACTTGCGGCGCTGCCTTCGAGTTCGGCCCCAAGAAGTTACGGCCATGGGCCAACTTCGCCAAGTAAGTTAGATCTCATTATCAAATCCATCCTTATTGAGTTCAATCCATCCATCCTTATTGAAATCCATCCTTATTGAGTTTAACTTCCATGGAACTGCGATTGATAGGCCATCTTTTAGTTTCTTATAAGGTGTCTTAAGTCATGAAATTTCTGCTTGTATACTTCATGTGACGGCACGAATGGACAGGATAATGTGTATTGTGAGTATAACTCACAGATACAAACAACCTGGATACAGATTTTTTTCTAAAGACATATTTACATCTTATCCTGTATTGAAATTTACGACATTCTACCCAACGGCATTATAAAAATACATACATACATACATATACTCACGCCTTTATCCCAGAAGGGGTAGGCAGAGGCGTCACCAAGACACCCACATTTCGCCTTGTGTGTTCCGTCTCATGATGTGATAATGGGCGAGCCTATCACCATATCGGGCACAAATTCCTGACTCCGGGCTGATAATGATTAGAAAAACCCAATATCACTTTGCCCGACCCAGGATTCGAACCCGAGACCTCAGCTTTGTAGTCGTACCGTAGTGCAACTACGCCGCCGAGGCAGTATTATAAAAATAGCTTTCGTCAATTGAATTACGATACCCTATCCTGACCTTAAATAACGTCATTAGATGGTATCGAAGAATAATTGTATTTTTTCAAAGGAACTGTGACCTTTTCTAATATTACTCAAGTTGTAAAAAAATCAATAAAACGGTTAGCGAAACCTAATTTTAAAACTAATTTACGTAGAATAACATGAACGTTAAGACATGATTGCGAAGGCACTCTAATTGTCCCTACGTCTACTGTCTCCAGTTTCCTTCAATATTGGTTTAGGATAAACGAATTCGTCGGGACAGTCATTACTAACATTAAATATATTTTCAGAACGTTCGTGGATTATGCTATGACGTGTACTTACTTAGCGGCTCTTTGCGTCTACATTGTTTTCATAGCAGAGAATTTTAAAGAGGTAAGTCCAGCAATTGAATGCGAGTTTTGTTTGATAATCGTCTGAGTGCTGTTAGATCAATTAGGATTAGGATCTTTTGTTAGATAACCTATCTTAAAGACTTGTGCACTATAAAGGTTTTTGTAACATTATGAATGATAGAGGTAGCGACCCAATTGGAGGAATAAAACATTTCATTTTGAAATATCTGATTTAGCGATAAATTCATTAACACCTTATACCTTGTATATCAAGACTGCGACCGATGATTGCAGATACAATTCAACTTAAAAGTTCGCTAAAATGTGAAAGGTATTTTTTTTAAAACATCATCGTGTTTGGGTAGTAAATAAATTGCTTTTGCGAAAATAGTATCTAATTTAAAGCCTTGCGTATCGGTGCTTCGTTAAAAGTAAAAAGGTGTACATTATTATTTTAGGAAAACTATGAACTTATTACTCAAATATGACGATCAGTAAAAAAACACTACAATTTTTTTTAGTTGCAATTTGTCTGAAGTCATTAATAATACCACCTGGCTTCGTTTTCGGTCGCAGTCTCGATATACTGTATGTACCTGTTTTCTCGAAGTAGCAACGACCTACAAATTTTTTGAACTGGAAATCTCATAATAACTAAATTATAGAATTTGTGCATCCCCTATACATAGGTATTTTATGACAAATATAAAAGTCATTATTGAATACTTTATTGAATTTTTCAAACTCCTATCCCTTAGCTTCCGATGTTTGATAACATAATCTTTATGAAACATATTCAACATATTTCGTGCATAACATTCTTTACAAGTATTTGATGGGCGGATTTAACGTCCCTTACACGTTGTTTTTCAAAGATGTTACCTTTATCCAAATAATTTTACGAAATATTCCATCACTTCGACTCGCTTTGTTAACTTTGTTGACTGAGGAAGTCTCCGAAACTTTGAAGAAATTGATCATTGAATTATTACGAAAGTAATATCTTCAGGACCATTGTTTTTTAAGAAATTAACAATGTACTATAAGTGTAAATCTGATTATTATAATCTTAATAATTATCTAATCCACATCCTTATTTATAATAAATAATAAATAAATAAATACACCCAACAGTCGCATACATAGTCCTGACCCCTCATTAAGATCAATTAAGTCTTGTGTCGCAGGTATCAGAACTACGAAAGAATTTTCGGTCTCACAAACATTCAGACCCGAAAGAACTTAATAATATACTGTTACTACTGTTAGCTATGGTCTCCGACCACGGTATATCAGAATTACAAAATCTGAATTCATCTTTTTTTTTTTTCCAACATAAATCCTGTTATTTCTCTATAATCAACATTCAATTTCCCTTTCCAGGTACTCGACGTCTATATGCCAGGATACCAACTATCTGTCGAGACTTACTGCGCCCTGACGTTAGTTCCACTTGTACTGATCTGTCAAATACGGAATCTGAAGTACTTGGTGCCATTCTCTGCCATTGCAAACGTGTTTCTAGTTATCTGCTTCGGCATCACCATGTACTACATCTTCGCGGATATGCCCAACCCTAAAGAACGAGAGATGGTGGCTAGTGTGACCCAGTGGCCTTTGTTCATCAGGTAAGAACTGAGATTCATCTGCCAGTTCATTGAGTTTATCAGTTCGTATATCATTTCTATCAGTTACATCCATAGATGTAGTATAAACATTAAACACCTATGTTTACATAATTATAATCAATATTTTATATAGTACATCAGTATATTATTAGACATCCAGTCACAAAGTGGACAAAAGACATGCCAAAAAGGTTGTTGGATATAGGATGCTTCCAATATATCCTTAAAATTCAAAAGGAGAGTCCTCAAATGAACTCGATTACCTTCTGATGTTACTCTTCACCATTGAATAGATGATTAAAAGACTATAAGTAAAATTAGTTACATTTTAGGGCACACAAATGGTTTTAGGGCTGCAGTTCAATCTGCGCAGTCCGTTTCGATTCAATCTAGTTTCTCGTTCGCTATATGAAACTGGTTTAATTCCGCCCCTTTTACGGACTGCCTCGGCTTTCTCAGGGTCGCGTCCCAATTTGCGGCTGCATTCGTCGTGTACGTGGTTTGATTTAATTTGGTAGTTAGCATGCATCCTGTGTTTTATGGATAATTCAATGAATCTAATGTAGAATGACCTTGAACCTATAAATTTAATTGCATAGAAGGTGTGTTGACGCATCTGAATTTCTATTAAGAACTGACTCTCTGATAAGACGCGTGACCGTGATTAGTGTTATTTTCAACACCGATATTAATAAATTAGGTGGCTTTATCTTTGTGTGGTATCTGTTTCCGGATTAAATCTTGTTTTTTTTTTATATTTAATTATTGACATTTAGGTAATTCAAGTATTTAACATAACATCCCAAATAATATTCGAACTGATGAGCTAGGATAATATGAGAAATAATAAATGTTATTTTATTTATTGCTGAAATATCGTTAGCTAAATTTTACTTTGTACAATTATTACCGCTCTTTGTAACAACTTGACAACGTTAAATTTTCAAAGTACAAGTAATTAGATCGGCGTTTTATTAAAACAGTGTAATTATACAGTAATTGAACATAGCTACACGTAATGTTTCTGTCGGCAAAGAGCTAAGAATATTTTCATTACTACCGTTAACGATAACAGAAACAATTTTAACCTTTGTTTAACAATTCTGTTAATGTTTATGTAAAACTTTTGAACTTTAATAACATTGGATTAAAATATTTTAGTTGAAATATAATAATATGAGCTTTTTAAACTTTGTGGCAGCCATTTTAATACATAATTTAATAATTGTAGGTATCTGATATATAAATCCACGGTTCAGATCTATGTTTGTACTAACAAATATTTTTTCGGTTCTTGTATCTATAAATACATAATTATAATAAATTTGTAACCGATCGATGTCCATGGAAGATAAATGAGAAAAAATAATATAGGAGACTGTTTTAACGTTACAGAACCCAAAACAATCATTATATTATAATTTTTTTTCTATTTGTCTTGGCCTTTGTGCATGCTAATCTCAGAAACGCCTGATCCAATTTCGTTTAAATTTGGTATGGAGCTGACACCCTGGATTAAAACATAAGCTATACTTTTTATTCCAAAAAATGTAGTGTTCCCGTGGGAAAAGTCGAATGAGATGTGATGGAAAAGGATTACTTGCCTAAAGTGAGAATGGGACGGGACGGGGCCTGGAAAAACAGTACAGACCGCATTGAGTTGGGATATAAATAAAACAGTACAGGAAATAATACGTTGCTGATGTGTTCTGGACTCAAAAAGTATCTGCATCTTCGCGGTGCGGGGCTGACCACTAGAGTTACCATGAAATCCCTAAAAGGATAGTCATATGATAGTTGGACCTACGCATTTATTTAATTTTAGATTAGATAATTTAAATCAATTTCCATTTAACAACATACTTCCTTAGATACATGCATAAATAATTATAATACTTCGACAAATGATGTGTGTGGTCCTCCCGATTTTAATTCTATCACATTACTTTCAGTACGGTGATATTCGCAATGGAAGGCATTGGCGTGGTGATGCCAGTTGAGAATGAGATGGCCAAGCCGCAACAGTTCCTCGGGTGCCCTGGAGTACTCAACATCGCTATGACCATTGTGATCTCCCTGTATGGCATCGTCGGTTTCTTCGGATACATCAAGTATGGAGACGATGTTCGTGGTAGCGTCACTTTGAATCTACCAGCTGATGATTTGTAAGTAGTTTTATTTATTTGCGATAACTCTCTTACTATGAACTGTATTCTAGTGTTATATGGTAAAATATATATTCATTATAACCTATTATTTTGAAATTGTATACTTTTACGTACGTTAAGTACATCAGAAATATTTCATAATCCTGTTTTTCTTCGAATATCGAAGTCGTGCGAATCAAAAAGTATTATTTTTCCATACATTTATGTATGTATAACTTACAAATCCGACATTGTTTAAATAAACTAATTTACGAACATTATCGTTAATTCAAACAGGTAATTATTGTGGTGGATTAATATTTCAAAGTAATTCGAGAAATTTCGTGGCTTAGTCTGTTAAACAGGGAAAACGAAATGGTTAAAAGCCCGGAACGAAACATGATTCTGGGCGGTGACACCAAAAAATACCTTATCCGTATTGTCTTCTCCTTTCAGCCTGTCACAAAGTGCGAAGATTTTGATGGCCTTGGCCATCCTTTTCACATACAGTCTTCAGTTCTACGTCCCCATGGAGATGATATGGCGCCAGATCCACGAGAAGATCTCTGTCCGCTACCACAACGTTACCCAGATTACCATTAGAACAGCTGCTGTTGTTGGTTCAGGTACTATAGCCTTCCTACCTTCTTTTGTTTCTATCACCGGAATATCTTCATCGATTATGAATATTTTATCTAGGCTACCATCTATATCTTTTGGTTTTTTATCTTCGCAGTTAGTATTTAATTTTGCTTTTAAATCTGCAAATGATACTCTGGCTTGTGTTGCTGCATAGTTCGTTTATAAAGGGAGATGATTTACGAACATAACTTCGAAGTCTATTCGTTTGTGAATATGCAAGTACTTAAGTATTGATTCCTTATGAAATTTTAATTTGTATGGTTAAATAAATTCAGGGATGAGAAGTTTTGAAGAAGTTAATTTATTCAGCTAATGAGGTTTATTTTCTATATACTTATTGTACTGTATCAGCCCATATACGTCTCACTGTAGGGCACGAGCCTCCTCCATAATCGAGAGTACAATTGAGAGGGGTTAAGCCCTATAGTCCACCACACTGGCCTAGTGCGGGTTGGCAGACTTTACATACCATAGAAATTATTACAAATGGCTATGGTATGCAGATTTCCTCGCGATATTTTCCTTCACCGTTATAGTGCGTGGTGATTGACTATCAATACACACATGACTCCGAAAAGTCAGAGGTGTGCCCTGAGATTTGAACCCGCGACCACCGTGAATATGTTGGCAGCCGAGTCTTTGGTCCGTTTACCAACAGGCCACGCACTCTAGATACTTGAATTAGAATAATTAGGATAAAGAGGAACATTATTCGTCCTTCATTTCAAGCTTGCAATAAATTATGCTACCTTATTTAACCGGTATAATCTAATAAAGTAGATCCAGGCCGTTCAACTTTCAGCAAAAAATTAGTTGCCTCCCGCTCCTAGATTTTTACAATTAATATAACCCGCTGGGGATGCGCTGATTATTTTCTTTACTTTTATTTTCATTTTTAGACCTATTTCCATTAGGTCTTGCTTTTACATTGCTTTTATATGAGATGGAGATAGTATTCCTTAACTACTTAGAAATTGAAAAATCTTTTCATCTTTGTAGAATAGTGATTGGTGATTGTAGGTACTTAACAAGACTGTAAGAAACTCGGGGCATTCAATTTGAAAAGGCTTTTTCGAGAACTAAATGGGATTTATAAAATATGTTAAATTAGATTTGCTATCACCAAAGGACTTAATATTATCTTAAAATCTTTGCGAAAGTTAATGTCAGAACATAATAATAAAGAACGTCAAAGAAATTAAATTAAATCCAAGTCGTTAAGTTTTTAGGTCATGTTTATGGCTAGAAAGCCGAGAAGCAACTAGCGTATAATATAATATAATTTAAAATCTTTTTTTTAAGTAGTAAAGACTAGTTTTAGCTTGTTTATACTACGGAATGAATAAACCAGTCTGACCACTGTCTCACAATAAACGAACGAACTTTAAGTTATAGATACATTTGCTTTCGCATTTCGTTCAGGGACATACCAGAGGTTTATAAAATATACACCCAGTTTTTGTCCTGCCCTTGCCCTTTTAGTTTCAAACAAAACCTTAGATCAACCTTACAACCTTAGATCTTGTATTATGGATGTTTATGCGAGGGTGTGAACATTTACCATTCAAATTAAGTCGCTTGCTTGAAGTCTGTTAGAACGTCACACATACTAGGTACATCATCTTATTTAGACCTAAATTTTTATCCTTCACATCAATACATACTCCATCTATCAGCCATGTATAATTTCTCCCTTAAATTAGTATTACTTTATTCATAATAACGTGTTTGACTTTATTTACAGTCGCTATCGCAGCCGCATTCCCTGATCTGGAGCTGTTCATCAACTTGTGCGGCGCTATCTTCCTCTCCAGCCTTGGTCTTCTCACTCCAGCGATCATCGACACTGTCCACAAGTGGGACAGGGGCCTCGGACCCTTCAAATGGATCCTCTGGAAGAACGTCTTCATCGCTTTCATCTCCCTCACCGCTTTGTTTACTGGCTCTTACGTTTCCATTAGGAGTATGCTCCAAAAATTTGGCAGTGAGAAACATGTAGAAATGGCTTTAAATAGTACAAGTCTGTTTAATGACACTTTGTCTGGTTGAATTTAAAGATTTATTCATGACAAAAAGACAGCTCAAGGCTGGTAAGAGAAACAGTAATATTTTAGGGTATGGAAACCCTTGATGAAAAGACAACCGTTCATATTAGGTATATTGTGATTAAGTTTCAGTTCTGTTGTATGTGTTTCTATAAAAGCTACGTGAATTAATTTTACATGATTGACAAAGACATAATACGTTTGACTGATTTTATAATAGAAATAATGATCTTCCCAATAACTACAGAGCTTTATACCTACCAATGGCATTAAAATAAAACGACAAGAAAATCGTTATAGAGGTATAAAATAACATTCCATATATCGTTGCTGATACATTCCATTTTAATAGAACCTAATAATTTATAGTTGTTAAGTCTTTTGACTATAAACTTGGCAATTTGGTTGTGATTTTATTGTATGACTTCGACTACATTTAGTGTTAGCTGCTTAATCCTTGTTCACAATGTAGGTGGCAGGATAGGTATAGCTTCGGTCTATCCTAGAATTAATCATGTTACTCGAAGCCTTGCCATATCCCGGATATATTTGTTCCAGCTTAGACGTCTAGGACACACATGCTTATTTTGCCTGCCACTTGTGTTGTGTATTTGGCCTTAGCAGAAGAGAATTTATGGTTAGGCCTTACGATTATTATTGTATAACGTGCTTAGACAGAATTTAGTTCTAATCATTGAAATGAGATTAATCTCAGTTGACAAAATTTTTAATTGCGCGTTAGAACCGAGATTGCGATAAAAGGTATATTTAGCAGAAAAAATATCATAAAATACCTATGTAACCTTGGATGCAATTGGTCTATTCATTTATCTAATATTGTGTTTCTTTAACTTACTTTAATGTTTAAATCGAAATTAGACACGATAAATATCATCACATTTATAATATAAAACTAATAAATTATGTCATAAAAATGGTGTTTGTGATATAAGATTGATGTTAGACATTTTGATTAGGATAATATTATTCTGTCGTTAGCGTTAGCACTTAAGTTCTTCTTTTTTAATAAAAATACTTATTTTTTATTTATGTAAATACCAATACACATTAACACAAGTAAATAGCTATAGATGTATCAAAAATTAGGATAAGAAATTGATTAGTACAATTATTGATTACATTGCTGGATACATAATACAGAATAACAGAACAGAAATACAGATTCTAGAACCTAAGAAGTAAGCTGTTTAATTCCATATTGATTTCTTAAGATTATACATATTAAATTAATAATTATGGAGCAAATTTTTATAAGGAATATCAGTGCTAAATAAGTAATAGTTATAGTAAGAATTCTGTTCTAATTAATTGTCAGTTCAAATACTGCCCCAATTATACATTACAAGTGACAAAGTGACACTGTTCTTAACATTTGCCGCTACGAATTAAAACGTCGAGTAAAGTACTCTTATTCAGTGTGAAGTAATAGTGAAAATATTTACTGTAATTTAACTAATTTCTTGGGTGTTGGCGAAATCTAACAGTATTATTTACAATGCCTGTAAAGGTTTTTTAAATTATTATAAAATATATTACAATTTCTGTTAAATGCGTGCTTGCTATTAACAAACTAGATAGAACCTATAGAAATTGGTGTCAAATAATCCTCCAAATATTTTTTATGGAAATAAATGGGACCACGATTAGTATACAAGAGAAATTCGTGATAATTTTATAACTAAGTGTGTATTTATGTATATTTTGTTCTAACTAGTGTTTATGTTTTTAAATACGATATTTTTACATTCAGTGTCACAACAATTTTACACAAGTATACAAAACTAATGTTATGTTTTAAGCGCAACTAGTACCATTATTCTTATTCTATATCAAATGCCATCAAAAACATTTGTTAGAGTAAATTATTGTTTGTTATAAGTATATTTAAGTGGTAATATTATGAGTTAATTTGTGACTAGATGTTACTTTTATGCGATGAAATAATTCTATAAAGAAGCCAGAATAATAGTTCTATATGTCTCCATAAGACGGATAATATTTTACGGTTATTTAGATTTCCTAAAAACACTTCATAATTTTGAAACATACTTCTCCTATAGAACAAAGGAGTATTATTATTATCTTTTGTGTAAAATTATATTTAAATCTTTCAAATATATTGATATTAAGTAACGTTAAGTACAATGTTGTCAATTCAACAAATCAGTTATAAGTCGGCAGAATAAAATGTGATACGTAATTTTAAAAAGTAATGTTAATTAAAAATAGTTTTAAGTATTAAAAAATCAAAAACTGTTTCTGAGTATTATTTTGTTTTTCACCGTTAGCAAATATATCTCCCCACAATAAAATCATTATTTCAAATTTCTCTTTATTTATATCGATATTAATTATTTATTAAGTTTGTTTTCTTATTATTACCAATATCTCAGTATACGTATCTATTATCAATGATTAAGACTTTAACCACAGCTTTAACGGCGAAGGAAATCTTCGTGAAAAGACCTGGTTAACAAAGAGATTTTAAAGAATTTCTATGAGGAACACGCGGCCTCCTCGTTTCTCACCTGTTTCTCAAAATTCTGCCACACTGAGTCCGTATAAATGTAACCTGTGTTAACATACATTTTTAATGAATTTGACAGCCTCCGTGGCGCAGTTGGTTAGGTGCCGGCTGTGAAATAAGAGTCCGTGGGTTCGATCTCCGCACCGAGACAAATGTTTGTGCGAACCACAAGATTTTGTTTCGGATCTGGGTGTTTGTAAAATCGAAAAATCTTTCTTAGTTTCTGAGCTCTAAGACACGAGATTTGTACCTTTGTATGGGATCAGAGCTATGTATGTGACGGGTATATTTATTTAATATAAAATTCGTTATAATTTTATGACGTCATTCTTCTTGTCTAACATCTGATGAACATATAAAAGAAGTAAATGGTTTGGTTTTCCCTAAGGTCAATTAACTACGGTAAGGTCACAACTGCTATTAGTTTTCGATTTAACCTCGACCGCAATTTGCGACCAAATAGGTCTTTGACCTACAAACTTACGTGATATACTTTAATAAGATGTAGTAATTATTTACACTGTGACTATATTTTTAAAATTTGAATTTCATAATTAAAATTAATGTTCATTACATTGTATCATACATACATAAACTCACGCCTTTTTCTAAGAAAGGATAGGCAGACGACTGGTACCAGAACACCCACATTTCGCTTTGTACATTCCGTCCCACGTTCAGATCCGTTTTACCAGTACCTACCTAATCTATACATATAATAAAAATGTAAATGGTCGATGTCTGTACATGGAAGATATTTAAGAAATTTTAACGCGAGGGGTATTTATAACAGCAACAGAAGCCAAAACAATATTTTTTAGAATTTTTGTCTGTCTGTCTGTCTGTCTGTATGTTTGCTTGCGCATAACGCGAAAACTACTGCACCAAATAAGATGCGGTTTTGACAGTTGTATTGCTGTAGATTCAACTTAAAAACTGGTATATGTTGCATTTACATACAAGGTGTTTCTTTTTGTTTGCTTGCACATTACTCAAAAACTACCGCACGAAATGAGATGCAATTTTCACAGTTATATTGGTGCAGGTTCAACTTGAAAACTGGTATATATTTCATTTACATACAGGGTGTTTCTTTTTATTTACTTGTGCATCATGCAAAAACTACTGCTCCAAATGAGATGCAATTTTCACAGTTGTATTGCTGCAGGTTTAACTTAAAAACTGGTATATGTTGCATTTACATACAGAGTGTCTCTTTTTGTTTGCTTGCACATTACTCAAAAACCGCCGCATGAAGTGAGATGCACTTTTCACAGTTACATTGGTGCAGATCGAACTTGAAAACTGGTATATATTTCATTTACATACAGGATGTTTCTTTTATTATAACCATAGAAAATACAGCGAAAATTATTTAGTAACCTCTGGTAATATTAAACTGTTGTCCGCTGCAATAGTAAAGTCAATTTGACGTTGGTGGGATGACATACAGGTTGTTTCTTTTTTATTGATCCACAGCAATGTTTTTTCTAAATTACCCTAAGACCTAAAGTCTCCTTGCAAATAACTAAAAATATTTCATAATTAAGCAATGAGGTAGCAATATTGAAAGTAAAATAATGGAAGATCAATGAGAAAAACTAATATGAGGGGACTGTATTAATGTAATAAAACCCAAAACAATGATATTTAGAATTTTTGTCTGTTTGTGCTTTTGTGCGCGATGAACTCAGAAACGGCTGAACGGATTTCGACGTAATTTGGTATGCAGGAAGCTGAAATCCAGGGTGGATTAACACTTAGGCTACTATTTATCCCGAAAAATATAGTGTTCCCGTGGGATAAGGAAGGAATTACGATATATTTGTTATTTTTTATACTCAAAGGGATGGGATGGGACTGGATTACATGCAATAAGTGAGAATGAGACGGGACGGGACGGGATGGGAAATTCAAAATAATCTATACATGTATATTTTTTGAAATAAAGTTAATCACGCAGACGAAGTTAGCGGGCAGAAGCTAGTTCTTGATAAAATAATAATTTAAGCCTTTGCGTACCATTGCGTCCTTAAAAATAAAAAGGTGTGAATACAACATTAAGTATTATTTTGGGTAAATTATGTATTTACAACCCAAATACGTCGATAAGTAAAAATTGAAAAAAAAATTGTTGCATTTTTTTGCATAATTTTTTGTGCATTGTGTTTTAAGTCTCTAATACTCCCAAGTGGCTTCGTTTTCGGTCGCAGTTTGGATATACCTGTATAATAGATAATAAGTTAATGACACAAACATATCTAAATATAAATTCTAGGTTTTGGCGAAGCGATGAAGAGGTGTACGACCTCTCTTGTATACGCTACATTAAAAACAAGTATTTTTATACCTAACATCTCACTAAACAAGATATTATTGGTGTGTTGTGTCACTAATCAAAAATGTTACTGTCTGTATTTATAACATAAATTGTAGGATTTGAATAAATACGACATATTAGCTGGAATTCGTTTTGAAAAGACATATGGAAAAATAGTTCCTTTTACCCAGCAGTGGAATTTTCCAAACTAGCAATAATGACTGCATTGTCTAATAGATTTAGAACTCGTTTAAAAGTACGAGCACTCAGTTATATGTCACTGATAAAATCTGTATTAGCCCATATACGTCCCACTACAAGGCACAGACAACGGAAAAAAAAAGAATTTTGCTTAAAATAACCCATTTCCTATAGTTTGCCGTAATGTATTAATGTTCAATGGTAGCACCTCGCCCGGGAATTTACCAGGACCCCGACCCTAGTGCCGGGCCGGTGCCCATCAACACTAGTGCGGCTACTGAGAAAAATAGGGACCAATGGAAAGAGTTGAGGGAAACCTTCGCCCAGCAGTGGGACAATATAGGTTTATAAATAAATATGTATTAATGTTATTGAACATACGTAATTATGCGAAATTATTGAATACTCTTCACTAAGAAGCTATTTTGCCTACTAAGGTGGTACTCATTCTGACTTTCAAGCAAATTTCTCAGAAGTAGTATCAGCTCGAGAGTAGGTACTTCGACATTTTTGGTTTCCAAAGTTTATTCGCCATTATGTTTGAATTTCGAGGATTGTAATTATATCGTAACCGCTGTCGAATTCTATTCAGATTTGTATTCAAGACCAAAATTGCCTTTAATTTTAAAACCCATTTTCTGTATTTTAAATTAATATTTTAACCTTTTAATTTCTTTCATCCGCCATGGAGAAGCCCAAACTTCTAGACGACGGCCGAATTGCGTGGCGTTTTTATATTATTTATTTAAATATTAAACATATCAGTATAAAAAGATAATAAGACAACGAAGTACAAAAAAGGGTCTTATCGCACAAACGCAATCTCTACCAGAAAACCATTCGATGGATTTATGAGACGGGGAAAGAAAGGGCTTTATAAAAAAGAATACAAAACCTCAACTACATCACCACCAAAGAATAATAGGTAAGAGCGGTAATTGTCTGGTATTGTCTTTTTCAAAATTAGTTAAACAGAAATCGTATCTTAGTTTCATTCACATAATCACTTGCACACTTTAATTTACGTTTCCTATATAAAGACTTCCTGTGCCTGAAGATCTTAACTCTAGACCTTTCGTAAAACCTCAGTTCCGGTGCCAAAAAGTTAACCAGGCCATTTAATATCAACATCATTAGTCTAATCTTACACATCACGCGAAGTAACATTTGGGCATTACGCAAGCTCTCGTAACACTGGTTATGTAAGTTGAAAGTATGATGGGTCATATATTTTTATTATTCGCAAATATTCTAACATAGCTGAGTCATCGGATGCTGTGTACGGGGGCATTATGGATGCAAATTTGATTTTGTTCATTATTTTAAATTAAAATTAGGAAACCTATATTTAAATATATACCAGTTGCAGTCGTGTGCATAGTTCTGACCCTTAGGTCAGAACCAACCTTGCTTGGTTTGAGCATGTCCCAAAAATATTTTGTCTCAGTTCGAGATTCGAACCCACGGCCCCGCGTTTCCCAGCTTGTATTTTAAACCATTGCGCTACGAAGGCCGTTTGGTTTAACAAAATATTTTATTACTCAATTTTGGCAAGCGATTACTGAAGCATAAAGTTCTGGGTGACTTTTTATATACCAAGCATTAAGTTTGAGATGTTTTTAATTCATTGTATTAATTACAAGTAAAATTAAATCATTTTTTTACAAATGATCGTAAATTGAAAACTATAAGTGTGATTTAAATAAAATAGAAACATGGGTATTCAGATACATAAGCTACACGGTAGAAAAGTGTCAAGTGATTTTGCGGACCCATGGACTTTCGCTATAAATATTGTGTGTTTAGAAATAAATTTTGTCACAACCCACATAATGCGCAACTTAAGCATTGAATATAGAAACCATTACACAATTAATTAAATACTAATTATATTATTGTACTTAGATTCAATATATATAAAGGATATATTTTTAATATCTAGCACACACAGAGATGAATATTTTATATCAGTGATTGCAAAGACAACGTTGCGTGCTCTTATACAACAATAGCAACGCACTCGGTAATTAGTATACAAATGACTATACCATAGCCAGCGAGCTATAAAGATCAAATTGTAATGCACACTTTATTGCAAAATATTTATGAATTTTAAATGCTATTGGAACGGACACGCAAGGTTACTGAATTTAATTGATATGTATTGTTGTAAGATTTTAGTGATTGTTGCAAAATTTATTTACATATAGAAAATAATTCAATATCCATGTGTTTATTTTCATAGACCAAATTTTTGTTGCAGTGTATATTATAACGGACATGATAAAGTCGCTACAATACAGCTGATGGTAGCAGTGCAATATAAATTAGCGTACTGGTCAACACAATTTTGCCGGCTTGCGTGAAGATCTTTGACCAAGAATACACTAAATAACGCCTCAGGAAAATAAACCGAACCCAAATAGGGCACCGACTGACTAAACCATCAGATGGAAAAACAATGTCTTGTTCGCAAGGCCTGACCCCACACTAAGATCGAGTCTTGTGACGTGGGTATCAGGAACTACGAGAGACTTCTCGGTCTTACAAACACCTAGACCAGAAACAAATACTTGTGGTTCACATAGACATCTGTCTCGGTGCGGAGATCGAACCCGCGGCCTCTCGTTTCACAGACGGCATCTTACCAACTGCGCCACGGAGGCTGTCGAGCAATAAAGACATATTGTTTAAAAGATACGCCATAAATAAATGAATGGATAATACATGCCAATCTTTGTGACTACCGACCTAAAACGTGACAACAAATAGGCATTATAAATATTGATCATAATATGGATATCGAATTTTAATTCGCTATCCACGAAGTCATTGATGACAAAGCTATTAAATTTGTTACACTAAGTATTTACATAACCATATACAGAGAGTTTGATTGTGAGAGGTTATGCCAAAACCCCCAAGCTGCCTAATACCGGTTGGCGGACTTAACATAGCAAGGAAAATTTTGTTAATAAAAATTATAAAATAAGAAATATGATAGTTAACGATAAACTCTATATTTTCGACGATAAACGTTTTAATGTGATTAATTAAACTATAAGTTCTAAACCATTAAAAAAAATGATTAAATATTTGCTTAGCCTTTTCAAGTAAAACATAAAAAATGATGGTCTTAAACTCAAGGTAAATAACATTATTTAACCATTGCCATCGTATATGTCAGTGGTGATAAGTAAAGATTAAATATAAATACGATTGCTTAAACAGGTCAAAAGTACTATAAAAGGTTTAGAACGAATAACTTAGTCTGAGGTTTTACTGAATAAATACCGTAAACTGCAGATCTATCTAGGCAAACGTATCGCGTATATTGTGAATAATTATTTCCATACACTTGCATAATACTAAAAAACTTTAAAATATTCCATTTGTATAAAGCCTCCGTGGATGGTAAACTACAATGGTGAAGCAAGGCCGTCCGTGATGAAGGCTGATCGAAAGGGAATCAAATTAATGCACGTAGTATTGCACAAACGGGCATTGTTAAGCCCTTCTACGTTCCAACTTGATGAATATATTGTAAGATTTCGCCTAATGACTTAGCCAATGAATAGAACATGACGTTTCACACCACCCATAAAAACCGAAATCACCTGTTAGAAACGGTCCGAATCCATAGTTTCCTACGACCTTTAATGTAAGAAGTAAAAATTATAAAAATCAGAAATGTATTATTTGCACAAAATGTAGGTACAATTATAAGGTGTTAATAATTTACAAAATATTTCATGTACATATTTCCATGGAGCGCGCAAAAGGTTTCTTAAAATAAAAATACTTTCGAATAACTAAAAAAAAAATCAGTCGTGTCTCAAATATTGTTACTTAAAATCAAACTAGGATTAATATAAAGTAATCAAGGGAAATAAACTACTACCATTACTATTTAACTAAATTCTACTCTTGGACCAACTTTTGTAACTCAACTTCGTTCACACCTAATTAAAAAAGATCTCTTATTAGAACACGAAAGTGACAGCTTACCTTAACATTATGATCCATTAAGTGATACACGGAACACTATTTTATATACATAAATTCTATTAATAAGTACCCAAAATTAAGTAATTTTATCAGCATACATTGACACGAGATTAGATCAGATACCAGAGCACTTATTCAAACATGATAAAGGTCAGAGGAAATTGGTAACACAAGGCCAATCTTTGTTTCCAACTATTTTATGATCATAGACAAATGTTTATATTATGCATTCTCGTGGACTTGATTTGTTTTTTTTTTGTAACATTTGTCTATGATCATAAAATAGTTGGAAACAAAGAATTGGTTGCGCCATGGTCGAACATGCTGGTCAAACGCGGGTTGGCACGGGTAGTGCCTTTTCATTATGGGAGTATTGTATCGGCTACACCAATATAGATTTACATTGGTCTAGTATATATTTTTGTTTTGGTTTTAAAATATATTGCACCAATATTCAGTTTATTAACTCAATATACTGCCTCGGTGACGTAGTTGTACTACGGTATAATTACTAAACTTAGGTCTGGGGTTCCAATCCCGGGAAAGTTGGTATTGGATTTTTCTATTCATTTTCAGCCTGGAGTCAGGAATTTGTACCCGATATGGCGATAGGCTCGCTCCCTGTCATATTATGGGATGGAACATATAAGGCAAAAATATGTGGGTGTCCTAGTATCCTTTCTGCCTATCCCCACTGGGGAAAAGGCGCGAGTTTATGTATGTAGCTTGATAGTTTAAACTTTAAAACAACCGGTTTAATTTCATAAATGTCAATGTCAAGGTATTCTAGGTTTAAATGCTCTTATTAAACTGTGAAATATTTCCATTGGTTTTAAATAACAAGACTTTAAAATGTAATTCAAAATATGTTTTAACTACAAATTCACTTCGCGATTTGAGAACTATAGAGCATTGACAAATTCCATCTTATTTTGTGTTTCGTCCCATAAACCTGAGATTATAAGTTGCTAAAGAACCTAAACACCATCCACTACAGGAATTACAATTTGAATTTGAAATGTCTTTTTGTTTGTTTAAACCTAATTTCTTCCACTTCACGAATATTCATGAAACTTGGCATCATAAATAGGAATTAGAATCGAGTAATTCCGAAACCCGAAGGATAGAAATTACCAGTATGAATGTTTTATAGGGGCATATCAAGTGTACTGCTAACTTATCTAGCTGGCCACTTGGAACTAGCGATTGAAATTCTGAAAATAAATAATTTGTCATCGACATTACAGGATGGGGCAACAGGGGTCATATTGCTTCCAGGATTGTGTCAATTATAAAAACTTAAAATATGTATAAAAGACTATGCCATGCTTTCACCAAAATTATTTCGTAGAAGAAAAGAAGGGATTGAAAAATTGTATCCTATAAAATATAAAAAGAGCCTCAAAATTCCAATAATAAATAATAACATTTGAACCATTTTGCAATTCTCTCAATTACCTATTACATAAAAAATCCATCAACTCAAATTATTTCATAACCACATGACGTGTTCGAAATTTGCGGTTCATAAAATCGTCTACCTTGTAGAAATATTAGGCTCAGTTCGGTTGGTACTGAAGTTATACGTAACTACAATTTTAGATAACTTCATGTACACTGCTGGGAGTGTTTGTACGGACCCTATAGAAGAACTCAATATTTTTGCCAGGGTGCCACCGAAATGTCTCTTTCTCCAGCCAAACAGTACTGTATATTATGCACCGTTGTTTGGAAGATATTTTTGCTAGAGTAACTACAGCACATAATGAGACTTAACATCTAATGTCTCAGGAAGGTGAGCGCAGTGGAATGCCAAGCATTGCTTTGTAATACATGGCGTTGTTTAGTTTCGCTATTGTCCACAAGCGGTCGTATCATTTACCATTAGGCACATGGCATACTCTTCTCGCCATTTACTGCAATAAAAAAAAATATGATTTTGCTACCCGTCCTGATGGTCCTGGGACTGTCCCAATTTTGATGATTATATGTTTGGTATTTATTTTTTCCTCATTTTTTATAATATCTTTGCTCAATTTATTCCAGGCCGATAAGTGGAAAAAATTAAAATAAATTAAAGACATATTCCCTGCGGAACTAACTCTGATGACTGACCGATCAATTGTAATTATTCCTTAATAATTAATTAAAAATAATGCTTTCAACATTTCGATTAAGATAAGTTAATTATTCTGGCATGCCTAAATTTTATTTTAGTTTAAACTTCGAATCCAATTTATAATTACGGAATTAATTTTGGGCTCGTAAGCTCGTTGGACTGGCAACCGTCTGAAGAGTTTGTCAATTTGTCTTACGGATTCAACTGTCTGAAAAATTGATTTTTTTCTTAATAATTAAAATAAAGTTTCATTAGAATATTTTATCATAATTCATCTAGGCTCTTTGCGGTGCCTGTCAAATTCAGGTTGGGTAATGGGTAAGATTTTGCGGATACAATGATAAGATTATACGGAAAATTATTATAAGAAAATATTGAATCCATAAAAATGTACAACATTATTTAGATCTATCATAACGTGTCACGGAACACACAAGGCAAAACATGGATGTTCTGGTAGCACCTCTGCCCACCCCTACTAAGAAAAAGACGTATTATATCTATGTATGTAAGATAGTATGGGGATGTAAACAGGTGTAACTAAATCCTAACACTTCACGGGTATAAATGTTATTAAGTGGTTATTGAAAGTATATTAAAACATATAAATAGCAAAATGAACTAAAAGAGCAAATTATATTCGTGTTTGCCCACTTACGATAAGATAGTAATTAAATCTTCAGTGATTTAGTGAAGATAAGAGTGACGATGTAGAATGGTTTAGACACAAAGCTACAATGTGTTATGAAATTAAACGCAAAATTTTCATTTGATATAGTTAGTGTTTTACCTTCATTCGATGGTGATAGAGGCCCCAAAATTTGAACAAAAGAAAAAGTCTAAAGAACTTCTTATAAGTAAAGAAAAAGACGGGATTTTATAAAACTCATAGCATGAGGGGGTGAACTTAGACACGCAACTACGTTATTTTTAAACTAAAAAGAAACAGAATAGAACTTTGCTATGAAAATACTCCACTAGGAACTTAGTATATACTATAATTTTGGGAAGAAGGTAATAAGCTAACATATTTTTTATAAATTTATACACGCAATATTCCCATACAATATTCCCATGGGTGTCTTGGTTGCACCTCTGCCTACCCCTTCCGGGAAAAGGGCGTGACTTTATAAATGTATGTAATATTCCCATACGTTATCTAATCCATCACTTAGTTAATTATTTTGATAATCATTATTTTGAGCTTATTGCAAGGTGATTTGGCGTTTGAGAAATAAAACATTTGATTTAAATGTAAATTACTAACGTATTTAATGAGCTAATCGTCGTTTCAAGTAAGTATTTTATGCATATTGCAGAATTACGTATGTTTTATGAAATATCCAATCTTCGGCTACAGCAAATCCACTGCTAAACATAGAATATATCACCCAAGAATCTGCAAATCGACCTATTGGAAGCGGCCTGCATACAACGACTTCCTGCCTTAACCAGGTCATCCCTATTTATATAAACATAGCTTACTACAGTACTTGAGTTACTAATCCTCGTTATTTATTTATTTAATTCCTTTTTGCACTACAGGGAAATATACAAATGCAAAGTTATACAATACAGATAATAGTACAAGTGGCGGCCTTGTCACACTAGGTAATTTCTTACAGGCAACCATGGGATGGATATATAAATAGGAGAAAGAAAGGGCAGTCTACAGTGTAAAAGAAATAATAATAATCTACAATGTATAACTCTAAATTTATAAATTAGTTTTACTTGGTTGAAACCTCACCAATGAGTTATACGCGTGACATCACCTGTCTCTAGACAAGATAACAAAAACCCGAATTGAATCATCAGCGTGTGAACTGTGAATGTAGTCACGAATTTACTAACATATTTACAATAATTACAATACTGTATTACTTGATTAACGATACTTTATATTTCTTAGTAGTAGACTTCATTGAAGAAGTTAATGATGAATAAATAATGGAAATTAGAAAATAGAAGCTTGCTAAAAATTAAAACAGCAGGCTTCATTAGTGAAAGACTAACAATAATTGTCAAGATACTACTTAAAGTTAAGATAATGAGTTCTTATTTGGCACGCAAACTTGTCAAATACACTTTTTTAGTTTACTATAAATTGCACTAGCGAGCAAACGATTTGATGGTAAATAATAGTTGCTGATAAACATCCTTGGAACTCCCAACTTACCCATTAAATGGATGGTAAAAGTGAGGGGAAAATGAGGTGGCTTTGTGCCTACAGGGTACCTTGGCATTTAAATTCGCGAAAAAAACATTGTTATTCGAATAGATGCGAATATTATAGCTTGAAGTGAAGACTGCAGTCAATCGCAGTGAGGGCCGATTTTGTACTCACTGGTACTTCAAACTGATATACGTTGCAAGAAAAAATGGATGATAGGAGCGAAGGATGATAGAAGCGAGCTAACTATGGCGTCATCTATACTAATATTATAAAGAGGAAAGATTTGATTGTTTGTGTGTTTATTTGCATTGAAATGGCTCCGAAACTATAGAACCGATTTGAAAAATTCTTTCACTGTTGAGAAGCTACACTATCCTTGGGTGATATAGGCTATAATATATTTTCAAAAAGTAAAAAGAAAAAAGAAAAAAAAAGAAAGAAATAAAGATCCTTACTAAAACTCCAATAAAGTAACCCAAGGTGTTAAAAAATACCTAAAAAATATTCTTTGACATCGTGTGCGCTGCGAAAACTATAATATGTTGCTAACGTGGACTGGACTCAAAAATTATCTGCACCCGGGCGATGCCGGGCCGAGCCGCTAGTCTTTTACAAAGACCTAAGTCCTGCAGTGAGCGGATACATTCTGACAAATGGATGTCCTCATTATTGCAAATGAGTTTTATAATTTGGAAGATTCTGCGTTTGACGAATGATGATGATTTTTTAATTCCTACAATGTACTTTTGAATATGCATTAAGTAATAATGTATTCGAATCAATGTACGAGTGGTTTAGCGGAAAAAATATTTTTTATTGTTTCCGTGCTTGATATTTAATTTTAGTAATTTCGGTGCGTGTATTTCGAATATAACCTAGACATCGTCGACGACTTAAAATTTCTGACAATTACTTTATAATTTATATATATGAAAATGAAAATAATTTATTGAATCCATTAAAATGTTCAACATTTTTTGAACTACCACCCGGTTCGGAAAGCGATTTTCACTAGAGCAGAACGGGCAAGAAACTCTAGTGTTGCTCTTTTCAAAACCAGTTTACAATATAGTGATTATTACAAAATTATTAGACAAGTTGGTTTAAATTAGAGTAGTTCGTTATTAATTCTTTATAATTTGCAAGTAAGATATAGTAGATAGGTAGTTTTAAAAGTCTTGTTAAATAGAGGATTTTTTGCCGGTATATTACAAACAAGTTAATTTATTCAGACTGCCTCGGTGGCGTAGTTGTACTAAAGTACCATTACAAAGCTGAGTTCTCGGCTTCGAATCTCGGGACGGGCAAAAGTGGTATTGGATTTTTATATTCATTATCAGCCCGGAGTCAGGTATTTGTGTCCGATATGGCGATAGGCTCGCCTCCTATCACATCATGGGACGGAACATACAAGGCGAAATGTGGGTGTCCTGGTAGCACCTTTGCCTACCCCTGCTGGGAAAAACATATGTGTTTATGTATGTACGTAATTTATTCAACTTGGATTTCCAAAATCCGCACACTTTTTCTGAAATCCGGTATAACAGAAACCACTCCCATTCACTGTTAATAAACGTGATCAATTTTTCGCAAAAACGTGAACGTATTGACAAAGGCTTACGAGGAGATGCAGAACCTTCACTATCAACGTGTGCAGACAATGCTTTTCGTAGCTCAATATACGGGGTGGTGCTCGCGCGGCCGCACGCGCAACAAGTCGGTTCGACGAATATGAACTAGTGCCTTTCAATTACATCGTGATTTGTGTTTGTGTCAGTGGATTTAAAAAGTAAGTATTTGGTGATTATTTAATTTGTAATCATTATTACTATGTAACGTTGTTTTTTATTTAATAAAAAAAAACAACAAAACATATTTTATTTACAAAATATACTTAAATTATATTTAATTTCAATTTGTATTTGGGTTTTAAAATTCTATATTTTTATTTTTAATAAATATAATAATAATTTATGTCATTAGTTTAAATAATTAAGGAAACATAAATAAAATTTCATTTGTGCATTTCTAATTTCAACATTTATAAAACAGAATTTTATTTGTAATAATAATATTTCTAATATTATTTATTTTCTTAATATTGTAATTGAAATGCAAGTATCTTTTAAAATTTAATGTTTATACATATTTTACGAACTATTTTTCTCTAAATTACATGTTATAAATAAATTAATTGAAAAACATTGTTAATTGTGAAATAGTTTCACAATATATTGTAGACTTTAGATACGGTTTTTAATTACTTACGTGAATGTCGTGCTGATTACATGACTTTATTATTCTTACAATAAAGTAAATTCATTGTCGGCTTAATGTTGCGGTGTTGCATTTAATTAATTGTTCTTTATATAATTATGAAGGTTACATAGTTATAGTAAAATATATAGTATATAAGTATTTATATTTATTATGATTCAATGAATTTTCAGCTAGTTACACCAAAATTTCAGATTAATTATTTTACTTCAGTAACTTTGTTATGATGTTTAGAACCATAATCATAAAAACATGATAATTAGTAATTACCTACCCTTTATATTTTACACATATTTGCCTTTTCACACACCTAAATGGGCATGGTAGGAAACTGCATAATACTGAAAGATTTTAGTAACAATTTACAACATCAAATTTAACCGCAACTTCTTTCAGAAGCAGGTTGTTTGAAATTAAAATTCTCATAAAATGTCTCATGTAAAGTATTGTAAATTACGCTTATAAATGGAATTCTGGAGCTATATAATATTTCAAAATCTTTATAATCTAAAAGTATTATGTTTTAAAATAGTAACTGATTTGCATAAATAATTATTTCACCATTACTTCCGTGTGAACCAGAAACGTAGGTTCGTTGAATATTGGTATTTCATTTGTAATACAACTAGTTCTTAAACTTAAACAATTAATAAACTTCATACGAATAAGTGACCTTTGTAAGTCATTAAGTTTAGCTGTAGTTAATTGTAAATGGTAAAGCCTTGCCTTAAGTGGCAGAGCCTTGCTTTAAGTGCTTTAAAGTGATGAGCCTTGCTATAGTTCGTCGACCAGGCCGACATAGTTATGTCGACTGGCGAAAGACAATAAATACACCCAATAGTCACATACAAACTGAACCCACACTAAGATATAAGTCTTGTGTCGTGGGTATCAAAAACTCGATACTCTTCGGTGTTACATACACTGCGAACCGAAGTAAATACTCGTGAATCGTACAAACCATTTCTTGTTCGTAATATCTTAAGGTTTCATTGTACTAGCCATCAAGTGAATTGTATAATATTATCATACCAGTAAGAAAAACTCGCGTCGTGTCGTGTAAAATCAACAAATATTTGTTTCGTTTGTATGAGACCGAAAGTCTGTCGTGGTTCTTGATATTTACTATACCAAAAAATTGGCGTCTAATAAAGTAAACATACATAAAAACATAAACTCACGCCTTTATCCCAGAAGGGTAAGGCAGAGGCGCCACCAGGACACCCACATTCCGCCTTGTACGTTCCGTCCCATGATGTGACAGGGGGCGAGCCTATCGCCATATCGGGCACAAATTCTTGACTCCGGGCTGATAAATGAACAGTACCTATTTAAACTGATCGTGTGATCAACTACGAAATATACTATGTATGTATATTAGTAAGCATGCAGGTATATGCTTATATTACTCCAATTACAGAAAGGCCGGACGTTGATAATAAAATAAATAATACTTGTAATCTTAAAACAAAACCAATTAAAACCAACTCTTTCCCGTAAGTAGCATTATCCATGTGACTGTCTAATCAATCTACTTTTCTTCACTTTAATTACTTTGTTTTTACCATAATAAAATCGGCATTGACTCTAAAACCTCTCAACTACGCAATAAAACACGTTCTGTTGAACCAATATTCAAATTTCCGCAGTCATTTAAAAGACATTTAAAAGTTTCCGTTAAATTAACCTTATTACCTTTCTATTTCACCCGACTTCTAGAAATATGGAGTTTTATGAATAAATTGTAAAACTTGTTTAACTTATCCATGGAAGATCTCATTTCAAAATTAGCCGTCCGTAAACATCTACAATATACATACATAAATTCACGGTAGGCAGAGGCGCCACCAGGACACCTACATTTTGCCTTTTATGTTTCACCCATGATGTGATAGGGGGCGAGCCTATTGCCATATCGACTTCTACAACAGTTAGATAACAAATAAATAAATACACCCAACAATCACATACATACTCCTGACCCCACACTAAGATCGAGTCTTGTATCGTATCAGGAACTAGGAGAGAATTTTCGGTCTCACCAGACCCGAAACAAACACCTGTGGATCACACAAATATTTATCTTAGTGCGGGAATCGGACCCGCGGCCTCTCGTTTCACAGCCGGCGTCTTACCAATTGCACCGCGGAGGCTGTCTGGTCGTAGGTGCTATGTCAGCATCTCAAAATGGGCGAGGGCAGGGAAAGAAAAAGGTCGCGGACTTTTGAAATTTCATTCATCAAATGTGAACATTCTCCACCCTGATTTTTTATAATAAAAAGTGTTTCGAGCCATCATGGCATGGTTTTATCAATTGGCAAGAGATAAACACCTCTCGCCAGTCGTTACTGTATCTGCGTACTGTATAGTAGTGGCCTGCTGGTGACGCGGCTGCCAACATGTTCACGGTGGTCGCGGGCTCAAATCCGAGGGCACAGCTCTGACTTTTCGGGACATTTTTATATTGATAGTCAATCTCCACGCACTATGACGGTGAAGGAAAACGCTGTGAGAAAACCTCCATACTATAGCGATTTGTAAGAATTTTTATGGTATGTAACGTCAACCAGCACGCACTTGGCCAGCGTGGTAAACTACATGGCCCAACCCCTCTCAGTTGTACTCTCGATTGTAGAGGAGGCCCGTGCCCTGCAGTGCGACTTGTATGGGTTAATACAAACTGCATGTGTAATATATTGTACTTACCAAATACAATGTCAATTTGCCGTATCAACGTAAATAAATAATATGTACTTTCAAAACTGACGCGGTCGCCAATATAAATAATGTTTTTGGAACATGTAAATATTTTTGTGTATATTTGGCAATAAGCACCTTGTTAGCAGGTTTTTCACAGGCGCGTCATAAGTGCCATAATTAAGTGTGAACGTGCGAGAATTGAAAACTTTTCGTTCAGCCTGCCAGTGAAATCGAAATCAACGCTTTCTATGACTTTTTATCAGACTAATGGCTTGGAATATTTGGATGCGATTGACATAATATGGAACATTATGATGGCCAATACCCATGATATAGGTGAAAAATTACAGTGGTCATTGTCAAGTTCATAAATACATAAACTCACGCCTCCCAGAAGGGCTTGGCAGAGGTGCTACCAGGACACTTACATTTCACCTTGTATGTTCCGTCCCATGATGTGATAGGAGGCGAGCCCATCTCCATATCGGGCACAATTCCTGACTCCGGGCTGATAATGTATAGAAAATTCCAATACCAGTTTTGCCCGACCCGGGATTCGAACCCGATACCTCAGCTCTGTAATCGTAACGTACGACTACGCCACCGAGGCAGACTGTCAAGTTCATTGAACTTTAAAAAAGCCACACTCTATAGACATGAACCCACTGCCATAAGGAGCTAAAAATGCAGCATAAAATTGTAGTTAAATAATACCGGGTAAATCAGAATGCAACCGAAAACGAAGCCAGGTGGTAGTTTTAGTGGTTACAAACACAATACTACTAAAAATATTGTAAATAAAACGACAGATTTTTATTGCATTTTTTTAAATATCATCGTGTTTGGATTCGAAAAACGTTATTAAAGCCCTGATGTACCATTGCGTATTTAAAAATAAAAAAGGTGTACATCATTATTTATCACCCAAATACGATGATAAAAATTTACATATAAACATTTTTTTTTTTCGAAAATTTTAGTTGCGTTATGTCTGAAGTCACTAATACTACCACCTGGCTTCGTTTTCGGTGGCAGTCTTGATATACCCTGTATAGTTTTCTTTCCGGTCCAGTTAAGACGAGTCATATTGCATAAATAAAGTGCATGTGTGAGCAGTTGTTTGACCTCAGTTTATGGGACGAGGCGACACCAGCGGAGGTGAGGCGGAAAATAATCATTAAACAAGTTTTATTGCTTAAGCGGATCTTATATCGTACTCTTGGGTCTATTGCTTCTTCACAAGTCATTAAATATATTTAAAAAAAACAAACAAACCGACTGCGTCAATATCTGCCATCTTTAAATTAATTGAAATACTGAAAAGATAGAAACAATATTTTAATTTTAATATGTTTTTTTAGTTTTCAATGATCTTAGTTGACAGTGTTCACAAACGCAGTCAGAAGCATAACACGCTCACTTCTCATAATATTGTTGGTGAAATAGTTAGAGCAATAAACAGGATTGAGTAGATAATGAACATAACCTTCCTTCTTTCGCAGTCGGTAAAAATAGACCAAAATCTGCGTATCTTATAAGATAAATGTGAAATCATGAAAGTATTATATGTTGAAAATCTTCTCGATTTAGATACATGAATAAGTTTACTACTATAATAGCTTTACAAAAAAGAGCCGTATGCACGTAGGTTGCGGAGCTTATTTCCATGTCTTGATGCTTAGATTGGTCGATTTGAGAGCCCGTATTAAACTAATAAACATACCCTACCTATGTTAAAGGACACGTGTGTTCGACCAGTACTTATCGTCAGGGGTCTTCATTAGATTTCTATATTAACATATGAATCAGAACTATACTGGCTCAGCCAGATATTCAGGATATACTTAAAATAGTAATTTTATTACCCATTCAAAAGGATCTCATTTTACGAAGGTCGTATTTACATTCAGGGCCCAGGGGTCTTTATAAATTTGTCGGTGAGAAGGAAAACTTTAAAGGTGAATAACCTTGCAAAATACGATGCTATAATATCCGCCATCTTCATTAAGCGTTTTCTGAGCCTGACCTTTAAGGACAAGTAAGTTCAATGTCACTCCTCAACAACATCGAGATCCGTTGATCTTTCTCCGAATTTAAACTGTTTTTACACTTTCTTAGCAGTTATTGGGTGGTTTGAAAGTAGGTATGGGACAGTACGTGTGTACTTATACGTAGTTAATTATTATTGCTTGTTTCGATAGTTTATTAGAAGAAGTCTCCTTCAGAATAATTTCTAAAGTATATTAAATCTTAATAAGAAAACCATAATAGTCGAGAGTGGTAGACTTTAAGGTTGGTCAGGCTGACTTTAGACCCGGGAAGGGCTGTTGTCAGGCATCCGGTCATTCATAAAACACTAAACATTATATAATAAGTATAAAAAGACACCGAGCCGCAACTTGAAATGAAAATTTTGGATATTTTTTGAGTCTGTACTGTGATACTGATCGGTGAAGACCTTTCCCTTTTTTACCTATCTCTACTTTCTGCGAGCTTTTGCCTTCTTAGGGCCAATTGCACAAACTAACTTTACCCATACCTTTGGCTTTGAAAATGTCAATCCCATACATTAGCAATGTCAAATACATCACAAATGTATGGCGATGACATTGTTAAAGTCAAAGTTATGGGCAAAGTTAGTTTGTGCAACTGAGCCTTAGAATGAAGGCACCCAACTTGCCTTTCTACCGCAACCTGGCTAGCCTAAAAGCAAGTAAAAAGATGTCCACTCATGGTCATTTGCGAACTGACACGGTAATATTTTTGTAGAATTTGTATAAGCACCATTTACAAATACACCACACCATATTTTTTCTGTGTCGAAAAACAATATTAATGGACAAGCCGAGGACCCAATTAATAACAGAACCAGTCAATTAACGTATAATTAATCTCCGATTTTTTGCGTAGCTTTATAACTTATGAGAACCAGTTTAAAGTTGACCTCCCTTACATAATAATAATATCACGACAAATATTACGGGTAGATCAAGCCTTAATGTTACTCTACGTAATAAATAATTATACTATGCCTCCGTATGAAACGAGAAGTTGTGTGCTTAATATCCGCACCGCCAAATGTTTGCGTGAATTTGAGTTTCCTTGTGATTTACAAACACTAAAATTACATCATATAAAGGCACTGTTGTATTCCTGTTTGAAGGACATTGTAGCCAGAGTAACTACTGGACATATTGAGACTTAACATCTTATGTCTCAGGATGGCGAGCGCAGTGGAGTGCCAAGCAATGCTTTGTAATTCATGGTGTTGTTTGGTTTTCTACTGTCCATTAGCGGTCGTATCGTTTACCATCAGGCGAATGGCATGCCCGTCTCGCAATTCAAAGCAATAAAAAAAATGTTACAAATATTTAACTAGATGCGTATCTGACAAATATATTATAATAATTATGGAAATATTGACTATATTTTATTATTTAATAACAAGACAATAATATATTATAATCTATAAAATACAGATATAACGGCAAAATTCTTACGATTCTTGCATGGTTAACAAACTTATAAATATAGAAATAAAAGCATGATTTCAAATTCTGAATCAAATCTGATTCGATGGAACTTGTTAACTTTTAAAAATATTATTAAAAATGTTATAATGTCATGGTAGGCTTAGTTTAAATCAAGTGTGGGAATAATATAAATTATTTATGCGAATTTAAACAAAGAATGCAGAGTTTTATTTTTAACATAAAATAGTATCTCCATTTATAATTTGCATACAACAATTGTCATTTGCATATTTTATTTATTTATGTATTAGCATATAACTACCAACCACAGCCGATTTAGATAATAAAACATTTTAGCGGGCAGTTTTGTAAATTATAACAATACTTTAATATGTCGACCGTAAAGTGCGCAGTAGTCTTTTGGGATCGGACAGGTCGCGGCTACTAAGACGGTGGTCGCGGGTTCAAATCCTAGGGCACAATGATTTTTTTGGAGTCACATGTAAGGAAACCTGCATACTGCAATGATCTTTATTAAATTTTCTATGGTATTTCTAATAAACCAAACTTTTATTTATTTCACGTATATTGTTAATTTTAGAGTATTTTGAAAACCTGCTGGGTTATAAGCAGAATAATACAGCATTGATTATACAGAGTAGACGTTATATACCAGATATTTTAAGAAAACAGTGTCACTAACTGCCGGCACTATTTTCAAACGACACAAATTGTTTCGTTTATTGTTTCTAATCATAACAAAACCACATTACTAGTAAATGTTAAAAAAACGTTAATATTTATCTAGCCGTACATCCAATTGCAAATATTATAATAAAACCGCTAAGCGCAGTATTTACGATTCAACGTCAACGTAGCAATTACTGCTCTCCTTAGGCAACAGACTATAGATATAATAAAGAAAACCTTGAACCAGTTTTATGCAAATATTCTATTCAAATCCCTTCACTGCAGCATACGTATTACGTAAAGATTTCGAGAGTTATACGTGTTAATTAAATATATAAAGAGAAAAAGAATCTGGGCCACTCTGGTGAATGTATAAAAAGTATTTATGAAAATCAAGAAGCAACGAAGCTCGGCGACTCTTGGGACGTGCTTGGGACCCTAGCTCGTATGAATTTAACCCGCAACGATGTTTAAAAATAAAGTAAAAAACGTTTTTCGGAAGTATTAGCTTTGTATTCGGTCTCAGAGTCACACAGACCCGAAGCAGATACCTGTGGATTGCACAAAAAAAATTCTCGGTGCGAGAATCGAACTCGCAGCCTTTCGTTTAACAGCAGGCGTTTAACGTCTAACTGCGCCACGAAGGCTATCTAGACTTTTGTTACAGTGTACAATTAGTGATACCTATTCCATTTCGTCTATAGTCTCCGATCATGCACAATTTCTTTATTAAAAAATGTAAATATTTATAATATTGTTCCCAGAAAACATGATGTATTGGTTATTTTAAGAAATGTCTGGCGTACATAAATATTGAACGGTAGATTTTTACCTTCAATTACCCAAAGTGACTTGGGTGTCTCAAAAGGAAATAAATCATTTTACCTTATATTTGGGTAATTTCTATTTATAGCATAAGCACACGTGTATCCTCGACATTACACTTACCTGATTGAATTTTTATAAGAGCATTAAAGGTTTTATTCGCAAGTTTCTTCCCGTGTATATATTATCATGCGTTATCATGGACATCGTGGAGTCCGAAATTATGTAAATGCTAAGTTATCTGACGTTTAGTATACGCTTTAAATGGCTTAGAAAGATGATGATAAATAGATTATGCAGTTCAGTGTTTTTGTAGATCAGCGAGTGATTCATAGATCACAAGCAGTTTTTACTTTACGAATACAAACATAACTATTTTCTACTGTTACTTGATCATTAATATTATATAATAGATATACCTAAGTAAATGTATGTACTATATATTTCACATTCACAGGTGTCTCTTCTAGACTAAATATCTAATAATTCATGTGTGTATTGATAGTAAATCACCACGCACTTTAACGGTGAAGGAAAACATCGTGAGGAAATCTGCATACCGCTGAGATTTATAAAAATTTCTACGGTATGTAAAGTCCGCCAACCCGCACTAGGCCAGCGTGGTGGACGATATGGCCTAACCCCTCTCCATCGTACTCGCGGTTGTAAAGGAGCCCTGCAGTGGAACGTATATACAGATACAGATCTAGTAATTCTAAGTCGCTAATCCAAGCATGACATTTCAATAAGAGTTGACTAAAAACCACTAGCTACAAAACAATGAGATGCGTTTCGTTCGACCAATAACCTATCAGTGTAAGTAAATACCTACATATTACTCAGTATTAGGAAAAACCCTGTCGTGTCGGTCATGAAAAAAATACTTGAAAGTATGTACCTACGTTCAGGTTGAAGGAAAACTTGAAGAAAAGTTAAGGTAAATCCCTGTTTTTTGTGTCAACCACTTCCAATACAATGACGCTTAGTGCGGTAACGACCTTATGTACTTGCAACAACTAATTTAGGTCAATTTGTTAGTGATTAACCGTTTAAGTTATGCCTTTACTTTAGCTATCTTAGACTCAACTAGAAAGGAGTGGCTTTGTGTGGGTAGAACCACTGACGGATAAAATATTCACGCTTTATATGAATAAAATTATCGCTTTTGTCAAATTTTGTTCGATAAGAGAAACATCCTTTTTAACTTTGTATTTTCTTTTTCTCTTTATGTTCAAAGATCGGCAACGTATTATTTAAATATTGTATTATTAAAATGCAAGGCGAAATGTGGGTTTCCTGGTAGCACCTTTGCTTACCCTTCTGGGAAAGAGACTTAAGTTATTTATGTATGTATGGTTCACTGGACAGCGGTTTACTTGATAAGGGTTGTAGGATGTTGCTGAATATAAACCGCTTTCAACATATGATAGCAGTGGATTTTCTAAGAGAATAAAAGTAATATCGACTAAATAAGGCGATTGTCGGCTATTCATATTTTGTACATAATAGAGCTCAAAGTGTAGAACCTTGCCGACCAGTTTGTTTCCATACTAATTTTACAAGTAAAATGATGTCAATATAATTAATCCGACAACATAGTATTATGAAGCCTAGAAGGGTAAAATAAGATTATAAACATATTCGAACGTGCTGCTAAAAATAATCGCTTGTGTAGCAAGAACCAGTTCAATTTAGGACAATTTAAATATAATAAATTCGTCACCAGGTGGAGCGACGATATTCGTGGGGTGGGTGGTAGCGGCTGGCGACGATGGGCTGAAGATCGAGCCCAGTTGCGTGCTATGGGAGAGGCTTATGTCCAGCAGTAAACGCAGAAGGGCTGATGATGATGAAATATAATAATGTATGCTTAGGCCTGGATAAATGGAGTTTATTATAATGATTAATATACATACCTTCATGTTCAATTTATATACGAAAAAAATGTGCTTTGGTTTTGTATTTTCCAATGTTGTTGTTAGTAAGGTGTGAATGTTTTGATTTGTAATTAAACTAATGCTCATTTAGGTAACTAATTCATTTCATAATTTTTAACTTTAATTTATTTTGTAACCCAGAAGTAAATTGATATATTTTGGAAATGCTGGATTTTTGTCAGCTTCTTGCTGCTTTGCAGCTGAATAGTAAACAAACGTGTATTTTTAAGTAACTACGTGTATTTTTAATATTTCGAATCTCTCATTAGATTTTACATTTAGGTGATTCCTCGTATGTTTGGTGTCACTTATTCAGTATTCATAGTTAATATAGAAATATTATTATCACGTGTGTCCCTGAAGATATATCGACGCTTAAAAATATTTCACCCACGAAATAATAAACCAAATGTCCGCTACATTAATGCAAAATGCAAATTAATGTTACGTAGAAGGTTCTTGAATTACTTCGCCTTGACTTCAAACACCCACATTTATGAATACGAACAGAAACCTTCAATATTTAACCTTTTCAACTAAACATCTCCTTTTATTTGCAAATGAACCGATATAACCTACAATAAAATTAAAAATGCATCCTTTATGTCCGGAAAATGAATCACGAACGCCTCGAAAGTTATTTTCGGACCTTGCACAGCGGTATTTCTTGCATGTTTTATTTTCTTATTATAACGAACATTATGTATGGACGATAAAGTATGGTACTTAATGAGCAATTCAGTGAATGTAAGAGGCAAAGGTTGGTATATGTTTTGAAAAAATATCTGTATTTGTATCAGCCCATATACTTCCCACTTCAGGGCACGGACCTCCTCTACAAAGAACAGTGTGTTTGAGACGGGTTAGGCCGTATAGTCCACCACGCTGGCCTAATGGTTGGCGGAGTTTAACATACCATAGAAATTCTTCCGATTCTCCATGGTATGCAGATTTTTTCATCATATTTTTCCTCACTGTTATGATGTGATTGACTATAAATACACACATGACTCCGAAACGTCAGAGTGTGCCCTGGGATTTGAACCCGCGACTACCGTAAACATGTTTGCAGCCATTTTGGGTCCGTTACTAACAGGCCAGCAAGCACTGAAAAAATATAATTAGCTCAATATACAGAGTAGTGAAAATATTACTTTATAATATAAAAAATATATTGTACCAATGAGATAGATCATCGGCCTAAAATACTAGTAATACAACTAGAAACTTCAGTGAGGTACCTTTTTCATTAGGTATTTAAATTATACCAATAATTAATCTGCATAATTATTTAGATAAGCCAAAATGGCCTTTTCGTCGTTCTTACTATTTGAAACTCCGTCAGCTACCACGGAAGGTGCCGTGACATTGCTAATTAATTCAGATGAGATAAAACTTAAGTTTTCTTTTGTACAAACACATTCGGTTAGCAGCAGAACATCTGTATAAAATACAAATTCACAGACATTTAAAATGAATTCTATAAAGAAGGAAAATATAAAAATAATTCTGCAAAAATGTAAGTAATTTTAAAACCACATGATTGTACCAATTTACTTGAATTTACAATAACAATTATACCGGGTATATCTAGACTGCGACCGAAAATGAAGACAGGTGGTAGTTTTAGTGGTAACAAACACGATGCAAATAAAAATTTCGCCAGAACAGTGTCAGATATTTTTTTAGTTTTTTTTGAAAATCATCATGTTTGGGTGGTAAATACCTAGTTTTTGCGAAAATACTAATTTATACCCTTACGTACCAAAGCGTGTTTAAAAATAAAGAGATGTGCATCATTATTTTAGGAAAACGATGCATATATCACCCAAATACGACGATAAGTAAAAAATTACAAAAAAAATGTTGACGATTTTTATTTGCGAAATTTTTACTTGCCTTGTGTCTGGAGTCACTAATACTACCACCAGGCTTCGTTTTCGGTCGTGGTCTTGATATACCCTGTATATTAATTATTAAGAACAATTTACTTAATGAATCATACCTTCTATTAAATGACTTTACACGCAACCAGTCATTAAAAATACAAGAATATTTACAAGAAATCTATCAATAAAGGATAATGATGGCCTAACGAAACGAAATCAAGATTTATTTCCCAATGACTAAAGTTATAGTGGATCCATATAAATCCGCAAATTTTAATTCTAAACGTATGTTTCATGGTTTTTTATGACGTATGAAACATTGGTCATGATGACTTCACAAAGTCACTTCATAGAAAATTATCGTCACGAGGAGTTTTTCATATTATAGGTACTTGGGTATTCCTACACAGGCCCTGTTATGGTTTCATTAAAATAATGTTTTAGGTAGAAGAAAAGAAGAAGTGTACTCCACATAATCAGAGAAACATTTTAGCTTGGAACAAATCTCCTTGACTGCAGTTGCTAAGCAAACAAATTTTAATTAAAATTTCGCATACCTATCACGCTTAATAAAAAACCGTATGCAAACATGGTTTCATTAACGTGAATTTTCTCGATAAGGATTTTATTACCACTATTCCAATGTTTGGAGACTGTTAGACGTTTTACGTGATGATAATACTTTTATTTATGCTATTATGCCGTTTTTTCAGAGGATTTAGAAATATAATTAGTACCTATCATAATGGTTTCTTAGATTTATGCGAATGTTACACATTGAAATATTTTGAATAAGTTTTATTTCAATAGTACCTTTCAGTTAATGTGTTATCGTATTTTTGTGTTTGGTCCGGAATCTTACCCCCGTATTCACAAACAATGCTATGAGAACGCATAGCGCGACCAAACGCCATTATGTAAC
Organism: Deilephila porcellus; assembly: GCA_905220455.2. Classification (NCBI taxonomy): domain Eukaryota; kingdom Metazoa; phylum Arthropoda; class Insecta; order Lepidoptera; family Sphingidae; genus Deilephila; species Deilephila porcellus. The sequence continues at coordinate 13,701,803 of LR999977.1, read as the reverse complement.
TTGATTTTATTCTAGTACAAAAATATTGTTCATAGGATTCACTCAGCTAGGGACCATTGTACACGATGTAGGAAAGCCCATTATTATTATTAAGAGCCCATTACAATGACCCGCTCAAGTATGACAATCTTCGATTTAACTTGTGGAGTTAACTCTATGTAAATATGTCAGATTTTTAGTGTGGAGCATAATTATATCGATAGTTGCAAGTCTAGTCACAAAGTAGCATTATAAAAAATAACAAAAAAACTAATACTAAAAGACTAAACATTAAGAACAGCTAATGATGAAGCAACATATTTGTCATCTATTTTAAATTATTCTAATTTTCTCACGTAATGACTCTTGAGGAAAATATCTAAAAACACGATTGTCTGCGGTCTGAAGATTTATTGTATGCGCTTTTATGACCTTAGGAGCAATGACAAGGCAGAAAAATGACGTTGGTTTCTCATCACCCTTCGACGAATTTCAATGTGATATTGTTTTGTATCTATAATTACAAATACAGCGAAACGCTAAGTCATAAAATAAAAATATTGTAAATCGATATTGGGTAAGGTATTCATATTTCATACGGTCTCTAACAACCTCACACATTGAATGAAAAGTATCAGTATCGTTTTACCTATTAGTTCACTTCGATATTCTGAGAGACAGGAAGCCGTCGCATCGATACTGAAGATTTCATGAGTTATATAAAGCAACGCTCTACAATTTCCCACCTAAATTGTTATAACTCTTATTAATTATAGTCACTAAGTATGTACATCATTAAATATTTAATCTAGCAGAAATTGTAATATTCATTGGCCATTAACATAAGACCAATCCATGCGTGTAACGCAGCTCATTTTCCAGGCAATATTAATTTTCTTAATTAGCTCACTATCCATCAAACATTATTCATAAGCAACAAGACTCTTTTTTTCAGCTCTCAAATTTCTCCAAATATTTAAATTAAATCTACCACAGCAAAAATAAAAGCAATTGGAAAAACACAACGAATAGTTACTTTAAGCTCCATTTACACGGTGAGAGTTTCTCGTCTCGACGATACGATTATCGTAAGGATAAAAGTTGCATCGTGTAACCGTTTGTCAGTACACAATAATCTACGGCGGTTATGTCATGCGATAATGGCATATGATTCTCGTGTAAATGGGGCTTTAGGGGTATTTTTGCAGCATCGCCTCGCTACACCCAAACCTGTGGCCCTAGCGCGAACGGCTATCGAAAAAGTATTCGTATCGTAATCGAGAAATTTTGTACTAGATTTCTTCAGCGCCTCTATCGTGCGTAAAAGGAACTCATTTTGCGAGCACGAATGATTTTATCTTACTTTCGTATCGTAATCGAGAAGTAACGTAAACAAAACTCGAATTATATAAACGACGGAATGTGCTTCGTGCTACGGACTACCGTCGTACTCTGGTTATCGTATCGAGTCCTCGATACGTTTACGTTACGAATTCGATAGTTTTTCGTGCTAAGGCTACTGATGGCGCAGCTCTGTGAACGCAACTTAAATAAATCGGGGTAAATCGGGTGTTCGAGATAACTTATATCAGTCATACAGCATATCAGTGTGGACAACATACTTTTTTCACAAATTCATTTGTTAACTTCATCCGCGTTACTTTCGTCCCTGGTCTCCCCTAGATATTACTAAATTGTATTGCATTAGCCAATATAGGCCCCACTACTGGGCATAGGCGTACTCTACAATCGAGGGTACGATTGAGAGTGGTTAGGCCGTATAGTCGACCACGCTGGCCTCGTGCGGGTTGGCGGACTTTACATACCATAGAAATTCTGCGAATCGCTATGGTATGTTTGGTTTCGTCACGATGTTTTCCTTCACCGTTATAGTTCGTGGTGATATTAATACACACATGACTCCAAAAAATCAGAGGTGTGCCCTGGGAATTGAACCCGCGACCACCGTGAATATTTAGACAGCCGTGTCTGGTCCGTTAGCAACAGGCCACCACACACTTCTGTTACTAAAACGTGTTACTAAATTCATCAAGTATATCTCTCAAAAATTAGTAACGGCGATGGCCGGCAACATAAGATTTTTTTTTTTTGCGTGTAGCATTTTCTAGTTCATTTACTCATTTTCGAGGCTATATTAATTTTCTTAACAGGCATCCATCAAACACTACTTTGTGTGATGCGCCTTTGAGCATTTGTTTACCTTATTTAAGTCCTCGAGTCTCGCTGATAACAGATAGATAGATAAAAACGCGTCAGGATTTCATTACATTGAACGACACGTCGCGATAATGAGCTGGTTTTAGTTCTACTGGTATTTCAATAAGAAGAATTTTGTTTTAAAAACCAAAGTGAACTGCACCTGACGGTAAATGCAGGGCAGATGAAACGTAGATTATCGATCATCGATCCGTCTAATATCTTCCTAATTCTAAAGTATCGTATCTAAAATAAAATACGTTCTTGTTCTTCGAGCTTATTTCCACCCTAAGGCTATTGCCACAACATTTTCAAACTGAAAATTTCACACAAAGTACGCGATATATTGCTGTAAATATATATAATAACAATATTAATTTTGCAACACAACAAAACTAACGATCGCCTGCAGTCTAAGATTAAAGATAACATTTGCTGTAAATGTAAATATTTTTAAACGCATAGAATAATCATCTCAATCATTTTTTGTTTTCAATAAATGGTATGCGTGGAATAATATTCGAGAAAAACACCCCGCCATAACTCGTGGCAGTTTGTTGGTTATGAAACACAGGCAGATGTCACCTTTGATTTTTCGGAGACATATTGTGTGCATTGATAGTGAATTACAAAGCACCGTAACGGTGAATCGAAAAATTGTGGGGAAATCTGCATACCTAGGAAATTCTAGTATAACTTATTCTGCAACTCACAATAAACCATTGACGTGGACAATGGCCTAAACCCTTTCAATCGAGCTTTCGATTGTAGGGAAATCCCATTCTAAGAAATAGGCCACTAAGGTCTCATATCGTCATTTAAGCTGGTTAAGTCAAAATATTTTCGAAAATTTGCGTTGGATTTTAAGATTTTTGCAAAACAATTTTGTTTTGTTTTCAACTCCTTTCATTGTTCCTAACTAGGTGATTACGGTAACACTCGTTTTGAACTTCAAGGACTTGTGTGATAAGAGAAACTTACGCAATGTATTGGAATGAGTTTAACTGGTATTACTACGAAAATGATACAAAAACTCAACAGTTTTATACAGAAATTGTATAAAAATATATAATATGTAAAATCAAAACCATCTCAGGTCATAAAAATAACATTAGATTTTAGAATCAGCTTTAGTTATACAAATATAATTTAAAATAACAAGATTTAAGAAAAAAATCACACTTTTCTCAAAGTCTGCTTACGCACCAACGATTTCTCTGTCAAAAAATAGAAACACTATTATTTACTTAACAAAATGAAATTTAATATTTTCGCGCCATTTGTTTAGTAATGAAATTCTTACAATATTTTATTAATATTTTGTAAATGGGTCGTCTGTGTCTTATGAATATGTATGAATTTCAAATATTAAAAATATAATATTATGCCCTCGTGAAAATACATTTTTGCATATATTTGTAAAATGAATAGCACAGTGTATGTTGTTGATAAACATTCATTATATAGATATCTGAGTTTTAGTATTCCGCAGGGTCTAATTAGTTTTTCTGTGCGAACAATTGAGTGGCAACAAAATAAAAATAATTTTTGAGTGAATTGTCCGTTTCAATATTTTGAATCAATCGTAAATATTTTCAAGTGCTTACTACAATTTTATAAAAATATTTATTATTTCTTGTTCTTTGTTTCAGATAAAGCGAGTTAAGGCAATGTATACGTGTTACAACGGTACATAAGTTTCACTACACCAAGATATTTTGACTCAAATATGGAGAAAGAAAAGCCATCAGCACCAGAAATTCGCACCGTAATGGACAACTACAGTTCAAAGTGAGTGTTTAAAGTGATTACATATTTTACGAAATTCGCGGATTTACTTTTGCCATATATGCCCCACTGCAAGGCACGGGCCTCCTAAACAGGCAGTTTGATTGAGAAGTGAGGCCATTGTCCACCACGCTGGCCTAGTGCAGATTCCTAGATTTTGCATACTTAAGAAATTCACGAAAAGTCTATGTCATGTATGTTTCCGCACGATGCTTTTAATCGTTAAATTTTAGTCACTTTGTCAATCCTCTGCCTCGGTGGCGTAGTTGTATTACGGTACGGTTACAAAGCTGAGGTCTCGGGTTAGAATCCCGGGTCGGGCAAAGTGATATTGGTTTTTTTATTCATATCAGCCCGGAGTCAGGAATTTGTGTCCGATATGGCGATAAACTCGTCCCCTATCATATGGTGGGACGGAACATACAAGGCGAAATTTGGGTGTCCTGGTGGCGCCTCTGCCTACCCCTTCTGGGATAAAGGCATGAGTTTATGTATATTTGTCAGTCCATCGTTACTTTTCTCCTGCAATTATATTATTCTACGTTGGCAAAGTGCACCACAAGGTAAATATAGTGTGTCAAGATAGAGTGCCGAACTGTGACAACCATTAATCTCTCGCCATTCGACGGTTCCGCATAGAACCTAACTTGTGCGGGTTTTGAGAATGTTGGTATTGAATTTTACCGTCGCGATATTTTCCTAGTTTCAACTGAAGGTTTCATTTATATATTTTAAAAAAGACACAGTTTTGCCAAAAGATATTTAATTGCTAATTTTGAATGTATCATACTGTTTTGCAGGTATATACAGCTTTAGAAATAAAATATATAAGTTAAAAAGGCAATGAAAAACACCCGTGACCGATATGACATAGCACGCGTCAATGCACCTAATGGCTTTGATCCAGTAAATGAGGACGCTCCCATTCTATTCTGTACTCACGATGGTTAGGCTATGGCGACCTTCACTACAAACCATGTAATTCTACCCATTACACATCACAATGTGAATCCTACAATGCTTGTCAAGCCTCCAAGGTCGGAGGTTCATGGCAAATTGCAATGTAGTCCATAATCACATAATGATATGCCTATATAAAGGTATAGGTCGTAAAAACGTTGGATCACGTTTTTATAAAGGCAGTTTTATTATTCTAATATATTGTCATATCTAGTGGGTTTTTTGCTGTTGTCATGTGGTTGATCTAGTGTTTTTTTGTGGAACAAGTCTGAGAAACGAAGAGGCCTGATGCTAAGAGATCACGATCGTTTGTCAACGCCCACACATCATTTTAGTATTAAATGTATAACGGACAACGTGTAAAAAAATATACTTAATCGTGTCTTTAAATGGAAATTTATTACGAAGGAGCTAAGTTTTATATTGCCTTAAAAGCGACCAAATACAATTAAGTATTTTTTCTATCCTACTCTCACAAAAACCAATTGCTAGAGGTCGAATATTATTTTCACCTTCAATTCTGAGCAACCACAATACACCTTTTTTTTTTTTTTTTTTTTTTGTACGATCAAATTATTCCAGATGCTCACGGACAGAACTAATCACTTACTTAGGTTAGCTTGCTCGTTTGCCTCACTTGTCTGATGAAAATTCTAAGACTGATGTAGAATTACTTATTTATATTGCGATGTAAATTATTTTGACTAATAAATCTAGAAAATGAAAACAACAAGTTATTTTTATATCTATTCTTTGTTTTCTATGTAATAATAAATAGAAATAATATTGTAGTATGAAAATAATATTACTTAGAAGCACTATACATGAGAATGAGCGGAAGTGTAAAGCATTAGCAATAATCAAGGAAGTCGCATTAATCTTACTTTGTTCATCCGTATCTCATGGAATGTTGTTTTCAAGTTTAATATTATTATTTTATTACTACTATAAAACTTAAGAATTGAGTTGGACGACGTTAAATACTAACTGCGTTTCTAGTTTCGTCGTTAAAAGTGAGCCAGATCTTCAGATTCAGATCAGATTAAGCCCTAATAAGCTAGTGTCAGGTTACAGAATCTCTATATTTAGTAACCGCATTGCTACCCTGTATATCTCAGTAGCTTAGATAGCCAGAAGGCCAGTAACTTGCCCTGTGCTTCGCTTATGTCCCATTTTTAATGCTTTCCCTATAGTACCAACCATTCTTTAGATATTTTCGCGATTAGCGATGACTAATATCTAGAAGGTCGCTGGCTCGTTTACCGTGGTATGCGATAAAATTATAATAATTTAGACAGCCTCCCTGGCACACTTGGTTAGACGCTGGCTGTGAAAAGAGAGGCCGCGGGTTCGATTCCCGCACCGAAACAAATGTTTGTGCGATCCTCAGGTATTTGTTTCGGGTTTGGGTGTTTGAGAGACCAAAAAGTCTTGGCATTCCACTGCGCTTGCCATCCTGAGACATAAGATGTCAAGTCTTATTATGTCCGGTAGTTACTCTGGCTATAATGTCCTTCAAACAGGAACACAACAGTGCATTTACATTTTACACTGATGTTAGGTCAAGCAGTCTCTCAAAATATATGAGAGATCTACCACCAGAAATTAATCTAAAATAATTTGTGTTTATCTATAGGTATTTATGAATACTTGTAATCATAACAAAATAATTAGGTACATTAAAGATGTTTCATTTAGTGCCCATATTTAATGTTGTGAGCGCAGAAATCATTCAGTGGCTTCAAGTATTTAAAATTGATTGATAATTTGCTTCATTCGCGAATAAAACAAAGTAAGTGAATAATAAGTGAATACGTGCACGGTATTCGAGATTGATAAAATATGAAAAACTTTTATTCAGACAGGATCTGCCTACTAATGTAGCGCTATTTTTTATTAACCCGCAAGTGTCTACGTCTTAATAATCCTATTAAAATCAAAATCAAATAAAAAAAACTTCGTTTAAAAAAACCGACTTCAACTACTAAAAAGTATAAAATAACTTAAGAAAGATTTAATTTAATACACCTCTTATGCAAACCTATACCTTTCATATCAATAAAATACAATTATTTATATGTGCTACCTATTGATAGGTTTGAAATCGGTGCCAAGCCAAATGGAATAGTAGGTACTTAAGCTCGCCGCGCGTGACCTTGAGGGGGATAGCTTTGTCTACAACAGTGTTTTTCAATCTGTGGGTCGCGACCACCTGGGGGCATTACCCAAGGGGGTTGCCAGAAGATTTTAACCTGAAAAATTTTGATCCGTTGTAACCTAATTTATATATTATAGATTTGTATAATTTGTCTGCTGCACGAAGGTATAGTACATAAGTTGTTTTTATAATAGTAGTTATTCATTATTACTTAATTCCATTATTAGTTTGATTTCAAAACAGAGGTGTTGTGTGCTCGTCACAAAATATGCAAACCAAAATGTCCGTTTCAGAGCCACAAATATATTCATACACAAGCATAATATAGGTTTAATATAACCTTATTCAGGTAGATATTAATAATATTATAAATATATATATTTATCGTAAATTTTTCATCTGTTTCACATAAATTCACATTGCTTATAGGATTATTTATGTAGGTTATTCTTAAGCGTAAACATTTCTTTACAGAAACTAAAATATTTATAATATTAAATTTTATTTTGTTTAGGGCTTGGCACCGACTTCAAACCCATCAATAGATAGCACATATAAATAATTGTATTTTATTGATATGAAAGGTATAGGTTTGCATAAGAGGTGTATTAAATTAAATCTTTCTTAAGTTATTTTATACTTTTTAGTAGTTGAAGTCGGTTTTTTTAAACGAAGTTTTTTTTATTTTTTTCTTTTTAGTACTGTCAGCTAAACTCAATTTTCGTTAACAACGCTCATAAGAGCAAAACGCCTACAAGACTATATTTTCTCACCCTCCTCCTCACCCCACCCCTTCTTCTGCCTCACTATAGCTTTACGTTAATACTGAACCTGTTACAAAAAGAACCATTGGAAACCTACTCAATTTTGAGGAGTTCTAGAGTCTAGGTCCGAAGATATTCATCAGGTCTTCACCATTTTTTTATGGGACCAAATGACAACTCTTCCGCATCAAACTAAAGAAGAAACACTAAAATCGGTTCAAAACTGCCGAAGATATGAAGTATTTACATTATATTCATTTTCTCGCCCCCCTCCTCATCCCCACCCTTTTATCTCTACCTCACTAAAATTTTACTTTAATACTGAACCTGTTACAAAAAGAATCATTGGAAACCTACTCAATTTCGAGGAGTTCTACTCTCCAGGTCTAAAGATATTAATCAGGTCTTCACCACTTTTTTATGGAACCAAATGGCAACAATTCCGCATCAAAGTAAAGAAGAATCACTAAAATCGGTTCAAAGCAGCCGAAGATATTAAGTATTTACATGCAAATTGATGGAAACTTACTAAATTTTGAGGAGTTCTACTCTCCAGGTCCGAAGATATTCATCAGGTCTTCACCAATTTTTTATAGGACCAAATGACAACTATTCCGCATCAAACTAAAGAAGAAATACTAAAATCGGTTCAAAGCTGCCGAAGATATTAAGTATTTATATGCAAATTGATGGAAACTTACTAAATTTTGAGGAGTTCTACTCTCCAGGTCCGAAGATATTCATCAGGTCTTCACCAATTTTTTACAGGACCAAATGACAACTAATCCGCATCAAACTAAAGAAGAATCACTAAAATCGGTTCAAAGCTGCCGAAGATATTAAGTATTTATATGCAAATTGATGGAAACTTACTAAATTTTGAGGAGTTCTACTCTCCAGGTCCGAAGATATTCATCAGGTCTTCACCAATTTTTTATAGGACCAAATGACAACTATTCCACATCAAACTAAAGAAGAATCACTAAAATCGGTTCAAAGCTGCCGAAGATATTAAGTATTTACTTGCATGTTAATTTTCTCACCCCCTCCTCACCCCCACCCCTTTTTCTCTATCTCACTAAAATTTGACTTTTAAATTGAACCTATTGCATAAAGAACTATTGGCAACCTGCTCAATTTCGAGGAGTTCTACTCTCTAAGTCCGAAGATATTCATCAGGTCTTCACCAACTTTTTATGGGACCAAATGGCAGCCATTTTGAATTCAACTAAAGAAGAATTACGTAAATCGAATCAGAAATCTCAGAATAATCGGTGAACATACATAAGAAAAAAAAATTTACGAATTGATAACCTCCTCTGAAGTCGGTTAAATATTCTTTATTCAAATAGTCTTTGACACGATCTTTTGAATCAATAATTTATACCACTACTTCAGAACGTGCTGTAGCTGTGAAGAAAACAGCGTAAGAAACTCCCGTTAGTAAATTGTTGATAAGGGTAGTATTACAATTGGGTATTCAACTATCATCAAATTTTTGTATTATTTTGCAGACAAACAGAAGTGCCATTAAACAAAACATTTTTGTGAAAACAGTGACAAAGTAGCTTGTAATTTGAGGCAAATATTAGTATTTTAAATAAAAGCGTGGGGACGTAGTGGGGACATCTTACCGTCTCTTTCACACCCGCACACTATAATGCATACTTATTAAGAACAGTGACGTCACTAACTTTGTTTTTCATCCCTTTTCTTTTACCCCCACTACAAGATTTAAAACGTTTCTAACTTTTTAAATTCTGAATGGATTTACAAAATTCTTTGTTTGTTAGATTTTGGATATGGATACTTTTTGAGGAATACAATAAAAAAAATGAGTCAAATACCCGATTAGAACATTCAAGGGTGGTCAATGGTTATAACATAGGTAATAATCAACATAATAGTGTCGGATGTCTGTAGGCGGATGACCTGGTTATGGTCGCAGGAAGTCGCTGGATGCAGGCCGCTTCCAACAGGTCGGTGTGGAGATCCTTGGGGGAGGCTTATGCTTAGCAGTGCACTTCCTGTGAGAGAGAGAGAGAGTCGAGAATTATGAAGGCTTGCTCGAAACCGAATAAACCCTGATTAAATCCCAAACGCGAAACTCATGCACTAATCACTACCGTCCTTATTCATAGACAGTTTTAAAACTTTTTAGTTATCGAATGTTTTGTCCCTCTCGAACGACATAAGAATTCAGTTTGAGCTAAAAAACAAAACATTCAATAACTAATATGGGTTTTAAAACTGTCTGTGAATAGGGTCATATGACGAGCTTAACATAACTATCGTTGTCTCTATCTAGGCAAATACGAATATTCCACCGCCAGGTGAATTATCTGATTGTTCGGTGTATTTATTTATTACTATAGTCGTTTGTAAACGAATCAATCAGTCAGAAGACGTACTTACGATTATCAGTTACGCATTGAATGGCCCTTGTAGGCGAATTCAACAAATCAATTCTTCAACAGTTTTACTAATAAATTACGTATAAATTATTACAACCGACTTATTGTTAACGACCCTATTGAAAACTGCAACAACGTGCAACGCAATTTTATGAACTGTCAAATCGTAAAGAAAACTTAGGAACACAAAATTGATATCGGAATTTTATCAATATTTTTTTCTGATTGAAATTTTATGAAGTTATAAATAAGATGGTTTTCATATTTTTATTGTCGTTTACCAGTTAAAAGTTAATTTGGGTAGAAAGTATAATTGAGGATTAATTATATCTTTTTTGGACGCAATGCTGGACGTGGGTTGAGCGCGTTTGATGTCAAAATAACAGTGATCACATGAAATTCACATGAAATTATACTGACCAAATATTTGTTTTGGATCTATGTTGTGGCACTGAAAATTCCCTCCCTCCCTCGTATCTTGTAAGCCAGATGAATTATTTATTTAATGTATACATGTGGGATTTGAATGTTATGATGAAAGATGAGTATAATAAAACGTTAGACGAATGACTGATATGGAACATAGTTTATGTGAAAGAGATAACGAATGGAAGTACTAAAGAGTGAAAGAGTTAGAGGATGAATGATCAAGATGTTAAAATATAAAAGGAAGTAATAGTAGAGAACAGTCTGGAAGACGTGAAGAAGAACGACGTAAAGACGATAAAGAAGAAATAAAAGAGTGTTGAAAAATATCTAAGCGATAATTGTTTGATTTTGACCCGACACGGAACTATTCCCATTTTTACGATCCCGTATACATCCTCAAAAGTTTAGGCAGCTATTCTCATCTTAAAGTTTGATAAGGACCGAGCTTACAGCCATGCCAAATACAACTTCCAGTCTTAAGCAAATTATTTTTTTGTTATTTGAATGTGTAATTTGAGTTATCATTTATTTTTTAATGTGAATAATTTTTTGATGTTGTATTATTATTTATTTGAATGTTTGATCTCAGTTGTTTGTGATTTGATTTTGCATAATTTACAAAAGAAAGAAGTAATTCATGTTATTAAGTTCATTTAAGTAGGAAATTATTTGATTTGCTTTATAATTGATAAATGTAACTCCAAACGTCATACGCATGCCGTGGTCGCCTATAATTGTAACGGTATTTAGCATGTGTTTTAATTATTGCTTTGTTAATAGTGTAAATACACGTTATGTTGGTGATCCTAATAAAATAAAATAAAATAAAATTTCAAATTCTCCAACAAGAAAACTCGATCTATCTGGATTACCTTTCGAACTTAGGACCTCACGTATCACAACTATTTACGAAGTGGTTTCTTAGATTTACGCAAATGATGCGCATTGAAATAAAACTAATTGAAAACTAATTAAAAATTTCGGGTAGTTAAATTGTAAGTCACTGAGCAGATGACTTAATACATCAGTCCGCCCCGTGACAACGAAAGCTGGAAAGCAATCGATACGTGTCGGGAAGATAAAAGAAGTAAAAGTTAAACCAAAATCGCGATAAAATCCGTAAAAATTTGTTTTATTTCAAACTATTTACCGCCATTTGTACTTTAATATTAAATATTCGTTTAGTTATTAAGATTTATTTAGTGTACAAAAAGAATAAAAATAAATAAATAAATAAATATTTACGTTATACTTTTTGTATCTTCACAGTCTACAACCGTTCATTCAAGTATACATCATGCCATTTTTAAAATTAGTTCTACCAATTTATTTCATGCAAAAACATTAGCAAAAAGCTATTCAAATATTTTTTACGCTTGCAAAGTTATTTTAAACCTCTAGTTTTTGCTACCGTAAGTTTTTCTGTTTGAAATCATAGTGCTTTTAGACATCTCATAAGCGGTTACTTTTTACAAGTACAAAACCCCGTTTACACGGGGAGAATTTCTCGCCTCGAAGATACGATTATCGTAAAGTATACCGGGTATATCAAGACTGTGACCGAAAACGAAGCCAGGTGGTAGTATTAGTTACTTCAGACACGATGCAACCAAAAATGTCGAAAAAAAAAAATGGACAACTTTTTTTGGTAAATTTTTACTTATCGTCGCATTTAGGTGATAAATACATAGTTTTCTTAAAATAACGATGTACACCATTTATTTTTTAAAACACAATGGTACGTTAGGGTTTAAATTACTATTTTCGCAATAACTAGGTATTTACTACCCAAACACAACGATTTTTAAAATATTGTAAAGAAACTTGTGTGTAACCACTAAAACTACCACTCGGCTTCGTTTTCGCGTTATAAAAACGTTTCATCGCGTAACCATTGTCAGAACGCGATAATCTTATGGCGGTTATGTCATGCGATAATGGCATACTATTCTTGCCGCGAGAAACTCTCCCCGTATAAATGGCGCTTTACTCATGCATATATAATATGTTAATTGTAATCTTACAAACCTCAATTGCTTAATTTGGCGTTATAAAAACATCGTCACGTAAGACAAAAAAGGAATTAATTGACGCACGCTATATAAAGTGGGGATTAATTTTATTGTCACAAACAATAAAAAGATTAAAAAATTACATTTTCGCTAGGTATTGTAAATTAATAATTATTATGGGTATTTATGGACTTTATGGCCTAACCCCTCTCAATCGCCCTATAAAATAGAACCAACCAGCAATATAATGAACGTATTTATAATATGATGGCGCGTGTTAAAAAGAAATAACAGAATTAATTCATTATTCACCAATGTCTAGAATAACATTAAATTAAATCTAAATAATTGTGTACCTATTGTACTCACATATCATACATTTATTAGCAGTGTCGACTAACGACTTTTCGTGCGTGCACTATTTTGTTCCTAACAGTAAGTAGATATATTGTATTTCTCTAGTTAAGTGAATGTAATTCTTATGAAGAAAATAAATGTCTTAAACCACAAATACTTCTTTAGGTAGACAGATGCCCTAAGAAGATTGCAGAAAGTCGATGGATGCATACCCTTTTTACGGATAACTTTGGAAATCTGTGGGGTTAGCTCTTGTTCCGTAGTGTCAATCAATGATCTGCAAAAAGAACGATTTAGTTAAAGAGATATATTAATTAAGAGGCTTAAAAAGAGCACTCTCCTTATGGTAGACAACGTCCCGGCTCTGCTAAACCCTTGGCTTTGCGAAGGTCTATGAGCGGCGGTGATAGCAGGCATGCTCGTCTGCCTACGAAGGCAATAAAAAAAAAATACATTTAGCAGGTCTTTCATACAAATATTCAATAGTTAAGTATCATCTGCACACGATAATACTTACCAAAAAGTACTTTATATCATATTGTGTAAAATGAAAGTGTGCAATAAATTATGACATCACGACCGCAAATTCCTCTCAAATCGGAGTAACAATATTGTTGATGTCGTCGCGGTGACTTTTACGAGTTCGTAATCTCACGATCTCGACTAAATCTTTGTGGTGGTGTAATAGACATCACGACGCGTTCGCCACACTACTTACAAAATTCATAGTAATGTAGCTTATGTAACAGAAGGCATTAACTGAAAAAATAGACACGCGAATAACGTCTTTAGGAAATAAAACATAGGTGTTTTTCTTCTTTGCGTTGTTGTGTCACTTATGGGCTGTGACGAGGTTTCTGTTAATAAAAATGGTTATGACGTTGTTAACAGAAGTAACTCGTTTAAATTTTTTGCTACTTTAAATATAAATTAAATTCTAAATTTAGTGCACAAAAACGCATTTCGAAAGTATAATATATTTTCTTAGTAAGATAATCACAATAAATATGAAAATTGTGTATGAGAACTAACGAGTTCTCTTTTAAGTCCCGTCTGTCGTGAGTCGTAAAATTAAAGTCTGTTTTACATGTTACTTTTGTAATAAGCGAGTTATGAAATAATATATGTAAATAAGTGTTGCTTAACATCAGGAGCAGTGCAGTAACTATACCGTGCCAGTCAAATCATATGTAATATAATATACATTGGTATAATTTCATATGAAGTGGTTGTTTAAATAACTCGTGCATTTTTTTAACTCATTAAAGCTACTTTATGTCTCAGGGTGGCGAGAGCAGTGGAATGCCAAGCATTGCTTTGTAATTCATGGTGTTGTTTGGTTTTGCTACTGTCCATGAGCGGTCATATCGCTTACCATCAGGAGAATGGATCGCTCGTCTCGCCATTGATTGCAATAAAAAAAAATGATCTCCTAATGTAGGGTCAGGACTATGTCTGTGAATGTTGATATAAGCTCTTGGAAAACAATAGTTGGAAGAAAGAAAGAGTAATTTTAAAAAAATAGTAGAGAGAATGCCATTAATTTTAATGTAATATTGAAATATAATGGGACATAATTATTAAAACCAATTGGAAGAGTTTCAGCTTCTAAAAGCAGAAATATCCTCATAACTTTGAGAGATTTTTTTACATCATGAAGTCTTAGTGCGAATTCTAGAGGCGGATTTTATTGTCCTTTAATAGAATTAATTAAATAAAGACCAATTTGAATAAAAATGACATTGCCCAAGGTTTCTAACCAAAATTGAGAACTAGATATATAGGGAAGTCCTTAGGTTATATCTATGTTTTTTTCAATGCCAACAGTTAGATCAAGTATATTTACTTAACGAATAAATATTAGCCTAAGCAAATATATTACCCACAACATTTAAGCAATAAAATGCCCAGATATGTATTTAATTCCTACTTGGATTAAATATCTTCTTTCCTCCGGCAAAACATCTTTTAACGATGTTTTCCTAACATACAGGGTGAACAAATAATGGGGACGAAAGCAAATTAGTATTGGTATAAATTTTATTTACATATAATTGTAAATTTAAGTATTATGCGAAATAAAAGTGAATTATGGCCCAATTAGGTATAAAAGAAACACCCAAATTCAAAGTTGTAGGTTCGAGCCAACGAAATATTTTGTACTTATACTAAGTAATTAAAAGAGGATTTAAGTTAACTAACGGCTAAATATAACTTTATCAATATAATCTGGTAAACTCATACGCTAAGCCAGCGTTTTGGACTAAGACTAGGACTAACGACCCATAATCGTTCATTACTGAGCTCGAGATTTCTCATCAACCGAGAGTTGGATAGAAACGGTTTTAAGCCATAGTCTACCACACTGACCCATTGCGGATTGATCAGTTGAAGACCTCCATCAATAATAAATAAATACACCCTACAGTTACATACATAGTCCCGACCCCACATTAAGATCAATTAAGTCTATCAGTAACTACGAGAGACTTTTCGGTCTCACAAACACCCAGACCCGGGACAAATATTTGTGGGCCTCACAAACATTTGTCTCGGTGCGGGGATCGAACCCGCAGCCTCTCGTTTCACAGCCGGTGACTAACCAACTGCGCCACGGAGGCTGTCAATGGTTCGCAGGTTACCTCACAATGTAATGATAATTGAAAATCAAAGTCAAAAGTCAGAGATGTGCCCTGGGATTCGTACTCGCGACCACTGTCTCGGCAGCCACGTCTGGTCAGTTACCAACAAGGCACCACGCACTTCGGTACAATAATATAGTATAGACTAATATAAATATTGAAATAAGACTATTTTTTACGGAATTTATCGCAGATTTTGTTTATTTATTTTTTCACATTTTTTAGCTTCCTGGCTTTTCGATTACTTTACAGTTTTTGTGGTCACGGAGTGGACATTTTATTTCAATGTTTAACATTCCCTTAAAAATGTAAGGCATAATTAAAATATTTTTTAAATCACGCTGTATATCGAAACACATGTTATATCAAGTTTAACGTATACTCGACAATGTTTACGACTCAATTACGGGTGAAATTCAACAAGTTATTTTTATAATTTTGTCATTTCGGTGGGATTTTTTATATCAATGCTTTCTACATAATATATTAAACAACAAAACAATCTTTAACCGTATTTGTAACATATGCGTGAGTGGACTTCAAATAACACCAAATCTTACCGAAATATTTAAGCTTGAATTTTTAAGAGTTCTCTGAAATGAAAAGTGTCCACCGAAATGGTAAAAATGACCACCGAAATGATAATTAATGATGATAAAAAGAGGGAAGTTTCACGTTTAACACATTAAAATCATTATCAAAATGTCAACACCACTGAAACAAAGTAGTACTTACGGCGAATATAGTAAAAAATTTGAAAAATGAAAATGAAACTAGCACCAGTTATAACGGCCATCGAAATGAAACCATTTTTGTACCCATACTACTGAAATGATATACTTACTTATTGGTGGGAACCCACAATGACGTTATTACCACTGCGTGTGCTCCGACGAGCTGAGGCGGACGGATTCGAAGTAAGGAAAGGCTAGGGGGCGCAACAACGCAATGTTGAAGAACCTATTCAACGAAAACTTACTGTCCACGAAAATGATAACTTTTTTCAGGACAAAAGTTGACAGCTTGTCAAATGTATTTAAAGGAAGAAGATAAGCATACAATAACAGTTTTTTATAGCCTACAATATTATAATTTAATGGTACAAAAGTCGATTTTAATCCAAATAATAAATGTAACTGCAGGGGAAGATATTTTACGAGCCGAATTGGGTTCAGGACAGGTCACCGTGATGATAAAATGCTACTTTGTAATTCTTTTTTATGCTGCAGAGACACAAGATCCAGAGTAATTATTGGACATATTGAGACTTAACATCTTATGTCTCAGGATGGCCAGCGCAGTGGAATGCCACCTTTGTTTTGTAATTCATGGTGTAGTTCGGTTTTCTACTTTCCATGAGCGGTAGTATCGCTTACCATCAGGCGAATTATATGCTCGTCTCGCCATTCATCGCAATAAAAAAGATCTTATATCAGGATCATCAGTAAGAAAATATATAGTAAACACAGCCTTTCCTAACCCTTCTTACTACTACTTTTACTTACTCGTTACTTCGTTTCGTTTCTCTCAGCCATATTAAATATAAAGTAAACTTATTCGTATTAAAATATATCCTACTTGCAAATCATAACAAGTTATTAATGAACTGCTCTGATTTAAACCAACTTGTAATTTTTGTAATTTTTGTAATAATCACTACATTGTAAACTGGTTTTGAAAAGAGCAACACTAGAGTTTCTTGCCCGTTCTTCTCTAGTGAAAACAGCTTTCCGAACCGGGTGGTAGTTCAAAAAATGACTGAATCTAAACAATGTTGAACATTTTAATGGATTCAATAAATTATTTTCATTTCATTTTCATTTTTCATTTTCATTTCATTTCATTACTACCTTCTTACTTTCTATAAAAGTATTCCAAAAATCTAAAGACACGTGTATAAACAGTTTTAAATGTTTATTCAGAGAACACAGTCAAGTCAGCGAAGTCAGAACTGTGTTCAGAGGAGATAATCCACCGATTAGATAACTCTATTGTTTTCACGAACAATAGATAATAACTGAACCTAATAATAAACACGTAGATGACATAAGAGGGAATTTTTTTCTTTGTTACAGTTTCAAAACAAATATTGTAAATTGATATGTTTTTCTGTACTCATTCACTCCACTTTTTTCACACGACCTTTATTTTCTATGAATAAGTAAGTATGGTAAAAGAACGATAAAGTACAAAGTTTACGTTATCCCTAATGACAAATGCAATATCGTCCAGACAAAGTATGCACTTGCGACAGAGCATTTTTTCTCGCAATTCTGCGGTATACTCAACTGCTTTTTCTGCTGCTTTGTTTCATTAGTTGAATATCTAAATATGAATAAGAATTCACTAAAAATGGGTTAAAAGCTGCCGAAGATATTTAACAGTTACGTGTACATATATTACTTTTCTCACACGAAAAACGAAACAGCACTTTTTACATAAGCATCTTTATAATCGCTACTAAGAATGCATACCAACTTATTAATAAATATATAAATAAATGAATAAGTACACCCATCAGTCACATATATAGTTCTGACCCCACACTGAGATAGAGTCTTGTGTCGTGGGTATCAGGACCAACGAGACGTTTCGGTCTCACAAACACCCAGACCCGAAACAAATACCTGTGGATCACACAAACATTTGTTTCGGTGCGGGGATCGAACCCGAGGTCTCTCGTTTCAGAGCCGGCGTCTAACCAACTGCGCCACGGAGGCTGTCATTGATCGACGTCTTGAGATAAATGCTCGTCAGCACTCTAAACAAATACCATTGGGCCTTTTCTAACATTATTTCTCCCCATTATGCCTTTCTTAATTAATTCATTGAGCTATGTCAATTGCAAAACTTTGACTATAAAATAACATAATAGTATTAAATTACAAATGTTTACTATAAAATATTCTACATCATCAAATAACGCAAGCTTCTAATTACCACGTGCTATATTCATTGAATACGCATTGTATACGTATGTTTGTATGATGCAATGATAAACAAAGATTTCATCAATCGCACATGGCCTTTCGTGCGTAGATTGGGGTTAATTCAATACTGATTCGTCAAAGCTCGCGATGTTACTGTTGACACTTACTCTGAGAACAAATTCTATTTTCAAGGCATAAAAGTCATACATAAATTTTTTAATAGAAGTGAATCTGTATTTTATCAGCCTATATACTTCCCACTGCAGGGCACGGGCCTCCTCTACAATCAAAAGTACGATTGAGAGGGGTTAGGCAATATAGTCCACCAGGCTGGCCTAGTGCGGCCTATAAAAGTAAATAAGGTTTAATAAAACCCACTTTTTTTTTAATGCACTGACATTATATTTAAAGTGACCAAAAGGTAGTATTTAATAGTGGGCTGGGTAACTAAAACCCATTACTATTGCATAACGTATGAAGTAGTAAATGTCACAAGCGTCACAAATGAAATAAGATTCCATTTATATTGATTTTCAACGCTGTTAGATACATAAACTCACGCATTTTTTCCCAAGAAGTTGAAGGCAGAGATGCAACCAGAACACCCACGTTTCGCCTTATATTTTCCGTCTCATGATGTGATAGGAGACGAGCCTGTCGCCATATCCGACACAAATTCCTGACTCCGGGCTGATGATGGATATAAAAATCACATATCACTTTGCCCGACCGGGGATTCGAGCTCGAGACCTCAGCTTTGCCATCATACCGTAGTACAACTACGCTACCGAGGCGGTCAACGCTTTTGGTCGCAAGTAAAATAATAACCAAAGTATCTACTTGTATATGAAATTCTCGTTTATACCCGATTTAATGATTCTTGTATTAGCACTTTCGTATCCTCCCGGACAGCGACGATAGCGAAAAATAACTTAATAGTATTTCGAATTCAGAGCCCACCCTGAATATATCCGGTTTCGAGTATGGCGACATAATTGTGTCGACAAACAAGGGATAAATACCAGGTATATCAAGTTTGCGACCGTAAACGAAGCCAGGTGGTAGTTTTAGTGGTTATAAACACGATGCAAGTAAAAATTTCGCCAAAACAGTGACAGAATTTTTTTTTTGAATTTTTAAAAAATCGTCTTGTTTGGATGGTAAATAACTAGTTTTTGCGAAAATACTAATTTAAACGCTTACGTACCATTACGTGTTTAAAAATAAAGAGGTATACACCCTATTTTTAGGAAAACTATGTATATATCACCCAAATACGAAGATAAGTAAAAAAATCCAAAAAAAAAAGTTGTCGATTTTTTTACTTGCATTGTGTCTGAACTCACTAATACTACATGGCTTCGTTTTCGGTCGCGGTCTTGATATACCCTGTATAATATCTCTCTAGTGATTATTGGGTTTGGTCACTGTATTTACTGGCAGATGCATTGCAATAACTAGTCGTATGTATATTGCGCCTCTATAAAAAATGATTATTTAATACCTTAAACAAAATATTAAAAATTTAAGCTTATAATTTTTAACTTAAGCAAATTCATGTCGAAATATAAAAAGATAGCCAAATAATTAATCGTATTTAGAAAACTGTTTAGGCAAGATAAGGCAATATACATTTAACTAAAACAACATTGCTGCTATCTTGAATAAGTTTTATGTTCTCGAATAAAAATAGGCTAATATTTATATACTTATAAAACATTTTGGAATAAAATAAACAGTTGACATATAATTTATCCTGGTTATATTTGGAAGTTGCTTCATGGATTTTATAACAATATACCTACCAGTCCATTTATCGCCCACTACTGATCATGGGCTACCGCCGCAGTTAAAAAACTAGGGCTTTAGTCCACAACCCTGGTCTAGTATTTGCTAGTGGATAACACAGACATTTAAAATAATTGAGAAGTAAGAAGAAATGCATAATATTATTATTATTATGTAACGCATTAACATAAAATCTTGGCATTTAAAATAATTGACAAGTAAAAAGAAATGCATAATATTATTATGTAACGCATTTAAATAAAATCTTGGGTTGAATTCTTATGCTATTTTGTTAATGTATCATTTCATATCATAATCTGTAGGTATATTTCTTTCTCTCTCTCTCTCTTTAGCCACAAGAAACCAAGTAATTGCCATAGGTATAACAAATAATAATAAATACACCCAACAGTCACATACATAGTCCTGAACCCACATTAAGATCAGTTAAGTTTTGTGTCGTGGGTATCGGAGACTACGAGAGACTTTTCGGTCTCACAAACATCCAGAACCGAGATAAATATTTCGTCACAAACATTTGTCTCGATGCAGGGATCGAACCCGTGGTCTCTCGTTTTACAGCCGGCGTCTAACCAACTGCGCCACGGAGGCTGTCATTATGTGCGGAGGTATATTTGTGTGCAAGTAATTTTAAAACTACGATTTCAATTTACATTATTATTTTTTAGTGCAAAAAGTCGTTATCTGATGTGAATTGAATATGCATTTGGTCACGATATTTAATTTTTCATTCCGGTAAAGATTAGCCCGCCTGATAGTGGGTTATAAAAACAAGTTACTTGTGACTTGATTTTAAGAAACGGCATTAAAAACGGAACAAAATGAGTATTTCGTTTTACTGAAATGTTGTTACTGGTATAATTAAATCTGAGCCAGTGCTACTTTTACTTAACGCATCAAAAGATCTCGCGTAATACTTTTTGAATGAATCATATTTAAGCTCCGTAGACAAACTGATTTCAAAACACCTAATGAAATGCATAGTGCAGTCTAGATTGAATCACAACTATTTATTTGGGCCTAGCCTTATCCCGGAACGCAACATATTTTGGTCACTAAGTTCATTTAGTTTGCACATTGGTAGCTTTCTGTTCGTAGCACCAATAATACAAGAGATATCTAAAACCTGGCATGATATGACAGCTTACGTCACAGTTGGTTAGACACCGGCTGTGACACGAGACGCTGCAGATTTGTTGCCAGTTCCGAGACAAATGTTTGTGTGTTACAAATATTTGTTTCGTGTCTGGGTGTTTGTGAGACCGAAACGTACCTCGTAGTTTCTGATTCTACACAAGAATTGTATCTTATTGTAGGATCGGGACTATTTATGTCACTGTTGCGTGTATTTATTCTTTAAATATTATGTCTCAAAACGCATCAACACCGATACTTCCAACTCTAAACACAATGCGTGAAACAAGGGTTATATATGTACATATTACAGTGGGACATATATCTCCCGTCAATTTAAGGGAATTCAGTCCACATCGACTACTCATACGTGTCTGACTATAAGCTCTATGCCTCCATAATGTATACAATTGCCTACTAAACGAGAGAAAATAGTGAAACAAAAATATTATTTGGTTATTAGAAATGACTGTGTTATCTTATTGAAATGTGGTTCAGGTAATATATGATTTTATGTTTTGTTTAAATACCTAATTGTCGGATGCTACTTGAGTGAATTTTAATTTTGGAAATTTAATATATTTATTATAAATTTGAAATAATTATTATTATGAAATAAATTATTCTAATTTATTCTTCTTTCTTGTTCTATTTATGCTTTTGACTATTTATATAAATATGTATATATCGACTATTTAATGGTTTATCGGGAGTTTTCTAGAAGAATTTCAGTATTTGGATTAATATTTGATGGCATCTCATCTGTAATTCGATCAAGATGCAGTAATTCTTTGACATCTATTTAATATTTTCGTAAATTTTCCATAAGAATATCAATGTGAGAGTTGAATGTAAAGTTGTAGTGTATAATATAAAACTAATATGCTTTTAAATATTGTTGATCAGCATGAATAACAAACCTGTTTTTGTTTTGTAAAATTATAAAATTATTGTGACACAGGTGTCGTATTTATACACCTTTATTAACGAGTAAACAAAATATCTTCAATGTGTTAACGTTCAATAAAAAGTAATAATAATAAAGTTTCTATAACTGCCGACACGAAAGTTAAATATAAGCTAAAAATTCATCTGACTATAGCAAATTGTAATATCTACTTATTGCGGAACCTTGCATAATGCTTAAAGAATACATAGAAATTTCAGTGTAGAATGTTTAATATATCCGGAGAGAAATAAAATATTTGCAGTATAGGCCATGTTTTCGTCGTAGTAAAGATTTTTACGACTAATAAAATTTATAAAAACAGGTCATTACGTATTGCTATTTTAAAAATATATTTAAGTTCTTTTAGAATTTGGATTGCAAATATATTTAGAAGTAAGCTCACGCCACTATCCTCGGGGGTATAGGCAGAGGCCATCTACTGCCATCCATAATCCGTCGGACATATTTAATACAGATCCCAAGATGTGATAGGATGCGAGCTGAATCGTCATGTCAGGAATTAAATACAGTCCCAGGCAATTTATATGAGACTTATTAAATTCGAAGCGTAAACAAAGTGGATTGTCCGACCTGGATGCCGAACCCAGGACCTCACGGTTGATGTAATTGCATTTTATAACTATTTTTTCTTTTCAGAATCGAACTCGCATACAATGGATCAAGGGAAGATTTGGATCCTTATGTGCCATCTGAACACAGACCTTCCGAATCCAATACGTCGTAAGTAACATTTTATTTATTTTGAAGCATAGAAGTATAAAGTATTAGCAATATTACCCCTAAGTTTTCCACAATTTATAGTCTAACAAAGTTTGCTGATGTAATGGCGCTTAAGGTAACTTCCAGTGCCAGAAGTTGCGGGTTCGAACTTCGAAAAGATGGATAAATTTTTGCAAGACTAACATTTTTCCGTGTCTAGGCGTTGGTGCAAAAGTGTATAACCATAACTGAAGTTAACCTTTCAAAAACTCTTTCAATCAATTCTAGCAAAGAACACGAGTATATCGATATTTCCTATATTTTAACACTTTACTACATATTATCTATTTATTTTTGCCACAAATTGTTCTAGCTCCATATAAAACAGCGGCATTTTAACAATTCTAATAGCATTCAATGAATAAAACATTTTTTACATGTGTTTATGTTTACATTTATATATATATATATATATATAGAGTAATACATTGTAGATTATTATTATTTATTTTACGCTTTAGACTGCCCTTTCTTTCTCCTATTTAAATATCCATCCCATGGTTGCCTGTAAGAAATTACCTAGTGTGATAAGGCCGCCACTTGTACTATTATTTGTATTGTATAAGTTTGCATTTGTATATCTCCATTTAGTGCAAAAAAGTATTAAATAAATAAATAAATAAATAAATAAAACATTTTACCACAATAAAGTATCTGATGACGAATGGAATCTAATCTGTTTCTCGATTAGCATTTAAGTTCTTTGTTTTAATTATTTTACTGGTGGTAGGTGTCTCATATGTGAGAGGCCGCCTGGATAGGTACCACCGCAATGTTAATTTCTCCCACCAAACAGCAGTGTATCTGCACTGTTGTGTTCATATTTGAAGGACATTGTAGCCAGAGTAACCACTGGAATGAGACTTAACATCTTATGTCTCAGGATGGCGAGCGCAGTGGAATGCCATGAATTCCTTTGTAGTTCATGGTCTTGTTTGGTATTGCTACTATCTTTGAGCGGTTGTTTATTGCAATAAAAAAATATCAGTGTTAAAATATTGCAATGCACCAACTTCCACAAGGTAGACAGACAGCCTAAAAAGTTTCCAGAAGTTCATAGATGTAGGCCACATCCAACAGGCCCCTATGAAGATCCTTTGAAGTATCCTATGTAGAGCCATGAATTTTCGTGGCTTAGGCTGATAATTACAATCTGCCGCCAGATCCTATTAATTTTAATGTATATTTCAGGAGTTTCGGCGCCTTAGCTCATCTGCTGAAAGCCTCTCTTGGTTCTGGTGTGCTGGCCATGCCTTTAGCTTTTAAGAATGCTGGACTCCTGGTCGGATGTATAGGAACTGTGCTCATCGGATTCATCTGCGGACATGTCATACACGTTTTGGTAAGTTTATTTAAATAAATAATAAATACACCAATCACGAACATAGTCCTGACCCCACATTAAGATCAATTAGGTCTGAAGTCGCAGGTATCAGAACTACGAGACTTTTTCGGTCTCAAAAACACCCAGATCCGAAAGAAATATTTGTGGGCCGCACAAACATTTCTCTCGGTGGCGGATCGAACCCACGGCCCCTCGTTTCACAGCCGGCGTCTCATCAACTGCGCCACAGAGGCTGTCAATTTTGAATTATACATTCGGGTTACACCTTGAGGAACCTTGAGGAAATGCATTCAAACTCGTTTTGTAAGTCATGATAGTTATAACATTTAAGGTTGCTGACGCTTATCAATTATAGGATTTGCGAAATGTATGTACACTAGTTTAGTACGGATTGAAGAGCACGTAGAGACCGATCTCACCAAACCTATAACCAGCTGAAGCTGCTCGCCTTGAAGACGGGGCAGGACCTAAAACCATCAAGACGAATCAGTTGGTTAGACGCCGCCTGTGAAACGAGAGGCCGCGGGTTCGATCCCCGCACCGAAACAAATATTTGTGTGATCCACAGGTATTTGTTTCGGGTCTGGGTGTTTGTGAGACCGAAAAGTCTCTCGTAGTACCCACGACACAAGACTCGATCTTAGTGTGGGGTCAGAACTATGTATGTGACTGTTGGATGTATTTATTATTTATTTACATTTGTGAACCAAAAATGATATATCAGTAGAAGTATACGTCGGGACTAGTTAGTTGTTGTTTTCTTTAGTATTAAGTTAAGTTTTCCTTGTTTGTTTTTTTTTTCATGAGTGTGATATTTATAAGTTCTGTGCACTCCCATAAGTGGAATATACATCAGAACAAGAACGTAACTAGCTAAGAATTGAGTTAATTGTGATAATGTATATACTGAGTGAGAACCTTGATTCAATAAATGAATAAATAGCAACAAAAAAAAATTACGTAGTCTCTACCTACTCCCATAGGTCACGGACGCAACATTGTACATATTGTATTCTTTTTTATCGCTTAGCGCCCTGCTCTACTATCGATATAGTATATACTTTTGTATCCTCTAAAGTCTAAACAAATAGTATTATTTTATGTAACTCTACGTATGAATGTATTTTCCTTTATATGCAAAGTATAACGTTTGATTTCGTAATAAAATTTTGAAGTCTAGAAAAAATAACACCATTTCTTTACTGTGGCAGTTGGCACTTCAATAACATTAGTGTATTGGATCCTATTCTCTATGTGTTGGAATTTTGTTATTATTTGTGTATATGAACACTAAAAATGGTAAAGTTATTGACGTAGTAGAAAAGAAGACTGTGAGTTCTTGCTTCGATTTTCTACTTTACTGGCAATATTATGGATTTGACATAACTTTTTAAAATTAAGTAAATGGGACCGTACGTATATAGTTATAAAAGGTTAAAACTAAATCTCAAGCTGAATTTGATATTTAGTGATTACAATAAATGCTACTTTGCATTTCTATGGGTAAAGGAACTAAAGTTGAAATATTTCATCTAAACACAATCACGATCTTCTGCTATTACCACAGAGCATTAAATTCGCAGATACGGTCTAAAACACCATAACCCATAACGAACGGGAAAGTGTCGATCGATTGCATCACAACGCGGTCGCTTTCTGCAGCTCTTTGTTTTATTTATGACACTTGAATTTTGATCCGTGTCATACTTAACTGCAGTGAAACGCGACGCGATGTGACTAAATATTTAGTTGAATACCTACCTTCTCCTATTTTTTGTAGCTTAGGTCCTAGAGAAGACCATTTGTCACCTGGTGGAAAGTGATCGTTGTAACAGAAACAATACTAACAGAGCCAGGAATAGTATAACCGGAGCTTAAAGATACAGAATAGGAGTTGATAGTCGAAATGGATATCAAAAATAGGATTTTGTTACGTTATTTTTTTGTTGCCTTGATCCGACAATGCATGTATAGATAGGTATATTTTCCTCTCTACTCCATACATAAAAACCAGTGAGGATATTGATGGCATTATTGTAATTTTCTAGGTGGTTGGGTAATCACTCGCATGAATAACTATTACCTTGTACTAGAAACAAACAAAATGATGACTCAATGCCGTCGTTTAATATTAACGTTTAAATTTAGTAGTAGCCAACTATTGTTCTTAAGTTATTTTAGCTACTCAGATTTCAAAATAGCTTTGTGCATTCATTTTAGGACACATCCTACCTTTATAAATAAATTAGGTGTACGAAGGCTTAAGTTTGACAATCACATAGAAAGGATTTAGCCCTCTTCACACAATTTCAAATGTCACACAATAACAATAAACAAAGCGTTTCTTATTGTTATCTCCATTGCTTAGTTTTTTGCCCTAACTGGTAGCACAATGTCTGCCCACGACTTTCTAATTTGGCAATGCATGGGTAGTTACGTCACAAACAAAAAATGTTGCATAAGCTAGCCCTTCGAAACAAACCTGTTCTGAGGGCGTGAGTTCAACAGATTAAGAATTACGTTGTCTTTATTTCCTTGTGACATGGTTATGTCACCTTAGATTTGGCACAGAAACTTTGAATGTTATTTAATGTATCGTAGTTTTGTTTGTTTGTTTGGTATGTGTAACCTTGTTTCTAACAATTTTGTACGCATAATTGTATTCGAGATTTAATGCCGAAATTATTTTCCTGCTATAAACAATTTCGTTTAATATTTGTGTACGCCTATTAATTCGCCTTCTTTATTCTAAAAATTCGACAATATATCCCAATGTACCAAGAAGCCGCCAATGTCACTCTCCAGTTCTTTTACAATTTTTATTCTAAAATTCGTATTATTCCGTTTCATCATCTATGTAACTTACGAACAAATAAAGTCAGCCTCGCATTTAAATGTGTTAATTTGTAAAAGCTTTCGTCAAATATTTCTCTATTTTCTTTATTTAGAACAAAACTAGCGTTACTACCGACTTCTACAATCACGTTCTCTTTATTTATCCTCTTTTCAATGCCATTAGGTCATACTACCCAATACATAGTGATATAATCGAATTAACTGACATTATCCGGTTCCGTATTTTGGCAAGTGCAACGACCTTCCGTTTTGCAGGTACGAACATCTCAACAGCTGTGTGTGGAGGTGAGGAAACCGGCTTTAGGCTACGCCGAAACTTGTGACCTCGTGTTCCAAAACGGACCAAAACCGGCGCGGAAATATGCGCCGTATGTAAGGTAAGGTCAACAGATAAACTAATAAAAGTATATTTTATAAGGAAATTAGGAATAAATGTGATTGTTCTGTTTGTCAGGAAGAAATTGTCATTTCTCCTACATTTAGAAATGAATGTTTACAGTTTTCTATTTATATGGACTGATGTTGATAAATAGTCACCGCCATTTTCTGCCATACCTGATACGTTCATAGCACGGTCACGGTATGGTACGTTGAACTGGCTGAACTGACGCCCCAGATAAAAAATAATTTGCCTGAAAAACGGCACAGTAGCCCACCTTAACCTCCACAATGTTTAAAGATGCATTACAGTTTAAAAACTGATAAAAAGAAAGATGAATAAAGCAAAGAAAGGGAAGAAGATAGAGGCTTTTTGGGTCATAAATTAACTATATCCATTTACGCATTTATAGTGAGCAATTTCTAGAGAAAATTACTGAGCACGCCATTAACGGCTCAAGAAACTACAAAGCGTTTAGAACCAGGTACTATTTCGTAACGTAGTTGTATTACAAAATTAATTTAATCAAATTATTTCTGAATGTTTCAAGTCGCACCGAATAAACGTCAGCTATTTAACGAGGAAACATAATTAAATCTAAGACTAAGTGCACATTTTCTATATTTATTTTGTAGTGGAAAAGCAGTTTTAAATGTATTTTATAAGATTTGTGTTCATTAATAACTCTATCTTAATATACTATACTACACACGACATACGTAATATAGGTTCATTCCTTAGGTTGTTTAGACTTTTATTGACAGACTTGTGTTTTTTTTTTTCTTATGCTGCCACAAAAGAGTCTAGTATCTATGAACCTAATGCAGTGCATTCTAAAGTATCCAGAATGGGATGGCTGTTCTTCGCCGGTTGAGTATTACCTATAACAGTCAACACTTATACACAGATAATATACCCTTTTTGTCTAATATCTGCATCTTTCAAAGATTGACTGGTAGAAAATTCCGTTAGCATTAAGTCCGCCAGTACAATATCATTGTATGAAGTTTAATAAAATAAAAATAATATAAAATAAATAATATGAGCTTACCTCATATACCATAGTTGTTATCTAGAGTCTAGACGAATATAAATATCTTGTTTTTTAAAGCCCCACTTACGCCTCGGAGATATGATTATAAGGATATTTAAAAATTGCACCGTTAAACATTGTCAGAACACGATAATCTTATGGCGGTTATGTTATGCGATAATGGCATAAGATTTTCGCCGCGAGAAACTCACCTCGTGTAAATGGCGCTTAAGTTTCTGGCAACTATCATTTACACATGGATACTTTAATTGTATCCATATAGTCACGTTGTCGTACTTGTTCAAAACTGAACCTTCTACACGCAAACAACATATTAAAATTTGATTTTATTAATATTGGCAGCTTTCGTGGCGCAGTTGGTAGAACGCCGGCGTTGAAACGCGAGGCCGCGGGTTCGATCCCCGCTTCGAGACAAATGTTTGTGTGAAGGACAGATATTTGTCTCGCGTCTGGGTGTTTGTGAGACCTAAAAGTCTCTCGTAGTTCCTGATACCCATGACACTAGACTCAATCTTAGTGTGGGGTCAGGACTATGTATGTGACTGTTGGGTGTATTTATTTATTTATTATTTTTGATATAACATTACAGGGAGTTGGTGGACTGGGCATTAGCAGTAACGCATATAGGAGCTTGCTGCGTCTACGCAGTTGTCATAGCGGAATCTTTCAGACAAGTAAGTTAATATATAGGTTTTTAACAGCCTTCGGGGCGCAGGTAGTTAAGACCAGGCTGTGAAACGAGAAGCGGGTTCGATCCCCGTACCGAGGATAATATTCGGTTGCGTGGTCCACAAGTTTCGGGTCTGGGTATAGTCAGACCAAAAAATCTATAGTAGATAGTTTCTGAAAACCACGATAGACTCGGTTCTTAATGTGAGATCAAGTCTATGTGTGTGAGAATTAAAAACAGTAATTATAAACACACACAGAGTCTGATAAGTATGTAAGCATTTTAAATATTTAAATACACGAACATCAAACAATCGAGCACAGCATGCCAACATCAATCAAAGCCGTCAAACATTTGCAATTATATTCGCTTATACAACACCTATAAATTATAACACACAACTAAAAGTATACCATATAACTTCTGCTTTAAGCGAATATTGGATCCAAGTTTCATGTAACACAATATCAGTTCCCAAGAGCGCATACTTCGTTAACTCCTTTGTACTTCTATTTTACTAAGTATAAATTCGTAAATGTAGCGCCATCTAGTTATCGTTTATGTAAGCTGTGAGAAATCATACTAAACATTTTTCATGTAACTTCGTTTGAAACCCTTCTATCGCAATTGGTCAGACGCCGACTGTGAAACGAAAAGCCGCGGGTTCGATGCCCGCATCGAGACAAATGTTCGCGTCTGGGTGTTTTTAAGACCGAAATGCTGTCGTAGTTCCTGATATCCACGACACAAGACTCGATCTTAGTGTGGGTCATGACTATATATGTGGCTGTCGGGTGTATTTATTAATTTAATAAAACAAAATGCTTTTACGTTTCATAGTTATGTACACATTATAACGTGTTATCAGACAACTCCTTTTTTAAACTAAAGACAGTGTATTTCTATCACTCTAACGTTGTAAGTAATAATAATTATTATCAAACTCAACAAACTAAGCCTCAAGTATAGTCTTAAGCACAGCTCTATAACCACTAAAGGAAAGATTTCCAAATTTAATGATAGTTTCGCCTCAACTCCAAAGTTCACACAAATTTCTGTTGCAAACTGTATTGAATTTCACAAACTGCTAAATTAATCGCGGTAATTTCAGCCATCAATCCATACACTATGAAAGTGTTTCTTTACATTCAAGTATTGTTTTAAATAAACTTAAATGCGAGAGCATTTCGTTGATTTAGAAGATAACAAAATTACAAAGTAGATAGGTCACATATAAGCTATTTCTGTCGACAAGTAACAATACACCCAACAGTCACATACATAGTCCTGACCCTCAATATGATCGAGTCCTGTGTCGTGGGTATCAGAAACTACGAGAGAATCTTCGGTTTCACAAACGCCCAGATCCGAAACAAATACTTGTGGTTCACACAAACATTTGTCTCGACGCGGCGATCGAACTCGCAGCCTCTCGTTTCACAGACGTCGTCTAACCAACTGCGCCACGGGGCTGTCAATGAGCATTATTGTGTTCCGGCCTAAAGGACATTGTAACCAGTAATTACTGTTCATTAAGAATTGACGGCCTCGGTGGCGTAGTTGTACTACGGTACGACTACAAAGCTGAGGTCTCGGGTTCGAATCCCGGGTCGGGCAAAGTGATATTAGGTTTTTCTATTCATTATCAGCCCGGAGTCAGGAATTTGTGCCCGATATGGCGATAGGCTCGCCCCCTATCACATCATGGGACGGAACATACAAGGCGAAATGTGGGTGTCCTGGTGGCGCCTCTGCCTACCCCTTCTGGGATAAAAGCGTGAGTTTATGTATGTAAGAATTAACACCTACTACTGAGTATCTCAAGATGCAGTGCCTGTCAAAAAGTGCTGACAAGTGTTGCTCTTACCTTTGAGCAGGCGTAAATCTTAAACTTAATACTCATCTTATGACTTATCAGCCGACCAATTTGCTTGTCTCGTCAATCTGGCTAAAGAAAATATGAGCCAGAAAGTTGGACAGGGTGTTATTTATTCAAAAATATGATCAATTTTCCTATCCAGCAAATATTTGTTACTTCACGAACAAGTTCAAAGCTTAAAGAAATCAAAAAAGCTATTAACATAAATGAAATGCTGAAGGCATTTAAAAGACTTAGGTAATATATATGAAGACATACAATTTCACAGGAACTTCTTTTGAACTTAATTAAATAGGGAAGTGACTCGTAAAAAGCAATTAATTTGGTAGCCTCTTAACTCTTCTAAAATTAGATTTAAAGTCTTTTATATAATTAATTTATTTGAAATCTAATCTAGTACGTAAGTCAAACGATATGTTGAACTAATAATTAAAATATTTTATTTAAGATCAGTTTACACAAAGGAAGGTAGTAAGCTCCTATATAAAAATAATGTTTTTAATGCTTTGGTCTCTTTATTGAAACTCTAAACGCTGCAGTTTCCAATTTATGGTCAATCTGAGTCGATCCACTTCGATGAAGATCACTGTAGAATAAAATCAAAAACCTGCCGTATGAGATTGGGTGGTTTATTGTATTGACTTCGGGTAAATATCTATCTAAACTGCGCTGTTCAAATAATGAGGTCCAATTTTTATGATTACCGTTAGCAGATGAGCATAATTACGACCCACCTAATAGAAAGCGGTCATCACCGCTCCTGGAATTATGCAAAGCCAAGAGAGTACAGCCAAGTTGCTGCTTTTGAGGAACCCTCTAAGCTGTAGTCCCTTTGTTAAAAAACATAATATATTTTCCAGGTGTCAATATTCTACGGAGGTCCAAGCTGGTCTGTCACTGCGTACTGCGCCCTGACCCTCATCGTGTTAGTGCCATTGACTCAGATCACGAAGCTGAAGTACCTCGTGCCCTTCTCAGCGCTGGCTAACTTTGTGTGGCTCGTGTCTATTTGCATCTGTATCTACTACTGCTTGAGAGACACGCCTGCGATCGATGAGAGGAATTTGGCTACGTCTATCACCGGGATACCCACTTTCATAAGGTAATAATGTTTTTTTGTTAATTCTCGCTTCACTCTTGTCATAATCGAGAGACTGGTGTAGCAGTCCACTGCTGGATATAGATATTTCGAATTACATGCCACGATCGTTCTATCAATCATGGTCAATATCTTGTCGAATCAAGTTTTTATTATTTTGACCAGGTTTATTCTATTTTAATCGACTTACTATTCATATGAATGAATTCATCCAGAATATTTGAAATATTTATAGCCATCGAAGCAACTAGTAGTGGTAAGAACCCACAGTTTTAAAAAACGAATAAATATTACTCGTATTCAAATAAGGGCATTTGTACAAGCAAGCGAAGTGTCGGAGGTGTCACCCACAAGGTGGACGGACGGCCTGGTTAAGGTCGCAGGAAGCCACTGAATGCAGGCTGCTTCCAACAGGTCTATGTGGAGATCCATGGGGGAGGCCTATGATTAGCTGTGGACTTCCTGTGGCTGAAGAGAGAGAAAGAGAGAGAGAGAAAAAGAAATAGAAAGAAAGAAAGAAAACGAAAGACAATGGGCCTCCCATTCAGCTTTATGCTGCAGTATGGGAAAAGCAAACTGCAGCGCTGATTTTCAACGGGGAGCAAGGGAATAAGAAATAAGGGCAGAGGCGCCTATAGAAAAGATCTACATCAGCCAAACACTGTCTATTATGAAACTAAAAAACTAACATGGTTTTCATTCCCTTTTCAGTACAAGTCTATTCGCCATGGAGGGTATAGGCGTGGTGATGCCAATAGAGAACGAGATGACCAAGCCACAGCAGTTCCTCGGCTGCCCTGGGGTGCTGAACATCGCCATGTCCGCTGTCGTGATGCTGTATGCCTTCGTTGGCTTCACTGGGTACTTACAGTTCGGGGAAGGAGTAAGAGGAAGCCTGACTTTGAACCTTCCTCAGGATGAAATGTGAGTATTAGTTATGTATGTAGTTGTTGAATAGATCATCTTTATTGACATTGGAGACTGTCCCGCTCTTACACCTGACACTGCAACTCTTGTAAGTCAGGATCAACAGTGGCACGCATTTTAATAACACCGAGCATTGAAGCTCAGCGAATCTCCGGGAATATCTAACTTGTCTTTAACCAGCAACGAAATCAACCATAAAGTTAAATTAATAGGAGCAGTTGGAAATATATTTCCACGCTGTTAATTTATCTTTATTGTAGCCCAAAGTAGCCGAAATGAGTATGTAAGATAGAGTCAGGGGATTGGGGTCCCAAAAAATCTTAAGCCAGGTTGTCTGAAAATCCTCAGTGACCGTCACACATGATATGCTAACCAAAAGCGAGAAGCACCCTAATTTCAAATTACCTTGCGTTGAAGTATTATTACTACTGCCCCTTTAGTTGAAGAACACTGAAGCCATTTCTGTTATTGGTTTAAGACTCATAATAATTTCAATTATAGAAAACATTATTGTAGTGACAGTTTACAAATAAATGAAAATATATAAGAGTAAATATAAATTCACAAAGACGACACATAATTTCATTTTCGATTGAATATGTAAACCTTTTAGCTCTCGTAATTTCTTTAAAATAAACAACTAAATCTACGCTTGTTAAAATAATGTTTCGGTTTATTGCATTTTGAAATAATAAATTCTTTTAAAATAAATTTAAAACACAATGTATGTTTTTAACTGTAACATGTTTTTATATAACTAATAAATTTCTTAAAAACGGGATGTTAAATTAAAATCCTTTGTCGTATAATTTAATAGAGACTGCCTCGGTGATGAGTTGTACTACAGTACGATTACAACGCTGAGGTCTCGGGTTCGAATCCCAGGTCGGGCAAAGTGATATTGGATTTCACTATTCATTATCTGCCCAGAGTCAAAAATTTGTGCCTGATATGGCAATAGGCTCGCCCCTATCACATTGCGGGAGGGAAAAACACAAAACAAAACATGGGTCATCATTCACATAGACGAATACATATTTTTTGTTCCAGATTGGCCCAAACAGCGAAGCTTCTAGTAGCGTGCGTGATGCTGCTGTCTTTCGCGCTGATCTTCTACGTGCCAGTGGAGGTGGTGTGGAAGAGGATACATGAGAAGATCCCGGCGAGGGGACAGCGGTGGGGATTGGCGGGGCTGAGATTAGTCGGGACTTTATTAACAGGTTAGTTATTTTTAATGGTAAAAGTTATCGTACGGCACTTGATGGTCTTTACAGCGTTATCCAAATGGAATCCAGCGCAGAGACAAAGTCTATTCTCTCGTTGCTCGACACAATTATTCTTAGTCACTTATTCTTTTAGTAGGACTCAGTATAATAAAAAAGCGAGTATGCGTAGACGGAAAACTCTTAAGCCGGGTATCGACATCGCGAGGCTGGCTAGCGAGGGGTGCGAAGTAGCGACGCGTTTGCCTCGCGATCCAATTTGAACGCGGCCGCGCGCGAGCATCTCTCGGCTACCAATGACGCATTTTAAAATTTTTAAGGAATGGGATAGAGAAAATATTCTTCACCCAGATGAAGCCAGATCGAATCACTAGTTAAAAATAATTCATTGATTCATAATTCATCAATTGAAACCTAACGTCAAAATGTAAAAGAAACGTCTATGAAAGATATTTTACGTATTGTTTGATTACTTTCATCCCGGCCACGTCCAGTTAATTAAAATCGCTCGTTTGAATCAAAAAGTTTCCAAACTGAGAAAGCAAAATAGATGTTGAAAATTTAAAGCGTGGCGATGAACATTTCACAACTATACTTTAAAGATAAAATTAGTATAATGAGTTTCATAGCTTTCAGCTGTGGCTGTAATTTGTTCTTGTTAGTTTTATGAAATTTTAATTACGTTTGCGCGTGTTCTTTATATATTTTGTATTGTATATATTTGTATAATTCTAGTTGTTGACCTTTGTCTATGTTTAATAATGAAAATTTATTTTTAAATATTATTTATAAATATATATAAATACACACACACGCGCCATTTATACGAGGACAGTTTCTCGCAGCGAGATTAACCGCCATAGATTATCGTGCTCTGACAAATGTTTACACAATGCAACTTTTTAAATATATTATTACGTTAATCGTATCTTCGAGGCGAGAAACTCTCCGCACGTAAATAGGGCTTTTCTTATTATGAAAACTCTGCCTACATTTTTTTTATACGTAAACTTGTGATGTGCTCATGACTAGCTTTCATATTAGCTTCCTGTATTTAGTACCATAGTAGTTTCTAGGTGGACAAACAATCTCAATTCTGACTTCACACTAAGGTCAAGTCTTGTATCGTGGGTATCAGAAATTACAAGAGAATTTTCGGTCTCACAAACACCCAGACCCGAAACCAGTACTGGTGGATCACAAAAAAAATGTCTTGGTGCGAAGATCGAATCTGCCTCATCTAAAGCTGACGTCTGACCAACTACGCCACGAATGCTGGCATATTATGCTTAATATTTAACCTATTGTAATTCGATACTGCCTCGGTGATGCAGTTGTACTACGGTACGTTTGCAAAGCTGAGGTCTCAGGTTGGAAGCCCGGAGTCAGGAATTTGTGCCCGATATGACGATAGGCTCGCCCCCTATCACATCGTGGAACGGAACACACAAGGCGAAACGTGGGTGTCCTAGTATCACCTCTGCCTACCCCTTATGCGAAAAAGACGTGAGTTTATGTATTGATTTATGTGTATCTAAAGATAATAAGTAACTAATCTCCTTTACAGTTGGCCTAGCCTGCGCAATACCAAGACTAGAACTTTTCATGGAACTGGTAGGCGCTGTGTGCCTCTCAGTCCTGGGGTTATTACTACCTTCAGTCACCGAGACAGTGTGGAGATGGGGTCGAGACATAGGACCCTGTCACTGGGTTGTGTGGAAGAACGCACTTCTCTGCCTTTTCTCCCTCGTTGCCATGGTTTCGGGAGTAGCATACGCTATCATCGCCATGATAGACAATCTGTGATTATTTTCATATTTTGTAAATACAGTATTGAATATTTATTGTGTAGTTGAGTTTCAGTTACCTGTAGATTTAGATGTATGTGTGTAAGATTATTTGAATCTTGTATCAATAGATTGATTAAGGATTTACCAGTTTCTCAGTTTCGACTAGGTATATTACGTTGGTGTTAATATGGATGTATTATATTAAAGATTGCTAATATGCTAAGTTTTTAAAACAAACTGCGGTACATTTTTTTTATATGTATGTTGTGCGCAGTCGCACATCAATCGAATATTTAAAGATCACTTAAGTAACTAGTACAAATAATTACAATTAATTAATTTTCAGATACAAACGTTTGTTTTATACTAATCTATATAATATAGTATAATGATTAATATTTTATTTTACCACTGCCATTTTTATATTATTGTGATACTTTTGAACAGAAAAAATTGTTATTCAACCAAAATAATGTATTAACATTTATTACGCATTGAATATTTTATATTTTAAATTAAAGTAAAAAGGGATTGTATTTTAAGTTTCTTGTGTGACTTATTTCCAGTGACACTTGATTTACTTAATTTTCAATTTTATATTTTCATTAAAAGTTGTAAGAATTTGTTGCTAATTTGTATAATATTGGTAAGTTATCTTAATAATTTAGAAGCAATATTTTAATTCAAAATGTATCGGCGTTAAATCCACTGGTTTAATAATAGGCATTACAAAAACAGACATGATTAGTTTATAACAAAAACAATAATTGCAAAATGATATACATATCACTATGTTGTAATAGAAATTGCTTTATATAAATTAACACAATAAACAAAATATTATAATAATGTTTCAGACTTTTATTCTCCTTTTCAATGTTTTTCATTTTCCTGCATACCAATCTTCATATAAGCATTATGCATAATAATTCCTCATTGTTATAATGTTAGCATGAAAAACGAATGAATTGTAATCATTAGTTCATTTCCGCAAATAAAAAGGCCTACATGAAAAACAAATGTTATAGCAATAGTGACCGTCATACAGATAGTTGGTAAAACCATATTACGCGAATTATTTTCTGACCTATAAAAATATGTGGTAATGAACACAGGGGAATTCAAAATAAACAACAGCTATAATCAGAATTATTATTCCATAACATGTTATATTAACATTTTCCTGTAACAGGTTCCATTGGGAATTATACGTTGTTTAAAATTACTCCTTTTACGAATAATATTCTGAGAAGCCTATCATCCATTCATAATTTTATTCTATAAATGTGAGACTATAATACAGATAAACAAGTATTTAATTTAAACTTCAATACTGCAATATGCCATTTATTTTATAAATAGCTTTAGTCATGCATTTTAAATATGTGTTAACGCGCGAAAATAAAATAGGAGATGCAAACGTATGTAAACTCCGCCAACCCGCACTAGGCCAGCGTGGTGGACTATATGGACTAACCCTTCTCAATCATACTCTCGATTGTAGAGGAGGCCCGTGTCCTGCAGTGGGACGTATATGGGCTGATACAGATACAAAGAAATTACGAAGGTGATAAAAATATTGTACCAAAATCAATGTTGTACCTTTTTATACTGGTATTATAAATTACTGAAATGCAACTGAATGTGTGTAATGCAGATATAGTTTCAAAATGGCTTCTCCAGTATCGCTTATGATGATCGCAATCCGGATGGGAATGAAGGTTTTACCACCGCTGCTGGTGAGCAGTTAGGGCTTTCTGAACTTTGGTCATTAAATGCTAAATTAACTACGACCTTTATTAATCAATTGAAAAAAGGATAATTATATATTGTTTTGCCAATTAAACAGTGAAGAAAAACGTGAGGAAGCCTGCATAAATTTTAACAAGATCTTATACAGTAAGCGGAGACCTTCAATCCCACACTAGGCTGACATGGTAGACTATGGCCCTCTCTATTTAACTCGTGGTCTTAAAAAAGTCTCGTACGTAGCAGTGGATGGTTATGAAATAACATAGTATAGTACATTATGTTATTAAAAACTCTCGAATAACTTCCGTCATATAAAGACAAGGTTGTACAAAATTATAGTTTGACGAACTGTAAAAAATAATAATATTATGCATAACTTTGTGCTCTGTTACAAACAAGTTTAATGTTAAATTACCTTGAGAGCTGAAAATGCACGACGTAGTAAATTGTGACTAATCAATTCGCGTTTCTCTCTTTTTCTTACTTATTTTTTTTTTCTCAATTATCACTACTATTTTTTTCATAGTTATTTATAAGCATCATAAAATTACTGTAAGGTCACACTGTAAGGTACCCGAAGTGAAATATCAGCTTTTGCGATTAGGGCGTGAGGTCACGCAGAACCCAATTATCCCCATTTCTACCTCTTCCATGTTCATACTGTCCTCCTGGGATTAAAAAATACGTGTGAGCTGCCACAATAACTTCTCATCTATTGAAGTTTATGACGTGTATTTGTAAACATCAATTCATAACAAACGATATAATTACACAATATTATTGTTCAGAGTATACCGGAGTTACGCTACTCGTCTTTCTAAAGTCAACAATAACAGGTTTTATAAACAAAATAATTAATAATAATTTTTATTTAAAACTGCGTTATAAATTTTGCCGTTAAAAGCTAATCAGAACAATGAAAGAATGTTACTTAACACTATTACTTATTTGATAGACTGTGGCCCCAATGCTTGTATTTTGTGTGCCTGAGTTGGATCAGCGTTTATTATAATATAAGGCTTACATTTAATTATTTAACAGTTACTGTGTGTGTTTAAATTGAGCGTGAAATCTACCCACGCATACAAACACTACCCGCTTACTTAACAGATAAAAGATTAGTCACCCCGTAATCAGGTTACTGGGAAAACAAAACCCTCGAGTTACCCTTTCATGTTGACCTAGCATACATCTCCTTTTGTTAGTCTGATAGAATTAATTATCTAGGTCAATATAGATGCAAATTTAACCATACACAAAATGTACAGTAATTCCGCTTGCATTTTTTTTACATGACACAATTCGTCTGATGGTAAGGTAGTGATTTTCTAGATAGAGTTTGGCGAAAAATGCTGGTAATATCTGTCAAGATAATTATGGAGTTCTCGCATTGGAAGCGTTGTAGCTGATTAAAGAAAAGGAAATATAACGTGGATCATAATAGTTATATATCTTTTGTATGATGGATTGCGAGTATCATAAACTTCTTTATCAGTCTACATTTATCCTTATGTTTCCGAATAATTTATTTTGTAACTTTAAATCGGCTGCCTCTCTGACAATACCTCTTTTGGGAGTAGGTCCCTCTACCTGTTTTAATACGGTTGGCAGATTTCACACGCTTTCGAAAATCTTATGCCTCTCAGGAATGAAGGTTTCCCCAAGATGCTTTCACCTTTTGGATCAAGAATATAATAGATCATGACGTTACTTTTAAAAGTCAGAGGGGCGATTCTTAGATGTACCCGTTAACTTTGAAATTCAGACCCTTTGATGTTTGTTGAACAGAGTACAGTCTCATGCAAACAATACGCAAAGGCCACCTGTAAGACGATGCTTTATGCAACCACCCTTTTCTACAAATTTGTATGTACAATATGTGGATTTTCTGTTCAAACTTGCAGTAATACTTTAAGTCTATCATCAACTTCAGTTGCATAAGTAGTCCCTGAACATCGCCTTCTACTTTATGAAAAATAACTTAAAATTCCACTATATATTGAGTCTATTTTTAACGCGTCATATTAAAGTCGGTAAATATATTTGCTGTGGTTTATATGCTCGTCTGATATCCAGCGTATACATATGTAATATGTAATAATATGATATATAATTTTGTATCTACTTTACGAAGAGGAATTTAATATTCTCCTAAAAATATTTCTAAAGGCGGTAAATATTTTGTTGCCGGTTTAATGAACAGAATGAAGTGTACTTGATACGAGTATCAAGATTTTACGAAGATTAATTTAAAATATTCTCAGAAATATTGTCTCTATTTTTAGACATCATTTTTAAGGCGGTGTGTTTATTGGCAGTTCAAATTTTTGCGTTTTAAACATTGTTGCAAATAAGGCTTAGTTGAAAATTACGCAGCGCCATGCAGCCTTTACTGACGTCGACTGACACTTAATAGGAAACCGGCGCGGTTCTTATGTGTGCCGGATAGTGTGACCAGCTTACTGTCGAGAGAAATGGACAATAGTTTCAAACTCTTACTCATTTTGTTCTTTGATTTTGTAATTAAGCCAGATAATCTTAGGGATATTTGGAAGATTTCTATATCGACAAGACCTCTTTTTCTAATACTAAATTTAATTATTTTAGTGTGGTGTTATTTTTTTAAGAGCTAATGATAATTTGGATATGCACAGGGTTTTGTTATGTTTAAATGCTCAATATCTTACAAGACTTTAGCTTAACATTGAAGCTTATTCGGACTTATAATTAAATTCAATATAAGACATGCATCTTAAATATTTAGGTCTGAAGGTTCGATCCCCGCAAGTATCAAATGTTTGTGTGATCCACAGGTATTTTTGCAGGTTTTGGGTCTGGGTGTTTGTGACCCCGAAAATTCTCTCGTAGTTTGGTGGTATTTATTTATCATTGTTATTAATTTATGTCAATGTTTGGTAACTACACAAATACCTCACGTTTTAATGATTAAACTTGTGCTACTCGTTTTATTAAACATGTTTACATCGAGTACGTTAGCGTGCCGATTCGCAACGCACTTGCGTTCACAATGCGCATCGTTGTTTGCTAATTACAAATATATTAGAGCCATGATATTTTAATTACGATAAGCAAAACACCTGAGTAGAATAGGTTGAGTTGAATGTTAGCATTTTGTAAAACCCAAGCCATTTTTCTCAGTTTCCATTATAAATACATATAACGCAAACCCCACACAAGTGTCGGACAAATAAAAACAGAAGGATAAACACACTAACAAATATTAATGCAACTAAGTATGACATATAACAAACTAAAAGTAACTTCTACAAAAATTAAAACAAAATAAAATTACAAGAAACTATTGAAGCAATATTCTGATTCTAAAGTTTTTAATAAAAGTTTTATTTTCATATTTTAGTTTCATACTTTTCTGGACTTTATTTGGAACATAAATCGTGAGAAATGTAATCAAAAGTTAGAAAATTTGATGCGTACTGCACACTAAGTTGAAATAAAAATATGTCTTTTGCCTGCTTTTATTTATGTAACTTTTTAGGAGATAAATTGGTGTTGACCAATTTATATACGAACTCTATAAGAAACCTGAATTATAGGTATGTTGCCTACATTTAAGGAAAAAGTGTTAGGTATCTATATAACTGTTAATCAACGCAGTGTATTTGATGACGTCACCGTCTATTACGGAAAATTAAATGTAAACTCGTAACATCATAATTATGTCACAGGTATTAATAAATTTTAAATCTAAGGGCTGTGAATCATGAATTTCTTGTATCGGATCACAGGTTAGGTAATCTATCATGTGTAAGTTTTCTTTTCAAAACATCTTATATTATTTAACCGGAAAAAAACACATTGTGTCTCTCCTTACACCTTCGAAGATATAGGCGTTAGTTTATATACATAACTATGTATATTACATCAGAAATGTACACAAAAAAAATACCTACAAAGAGTTAAATAATATTGTTATCTTTCAAGGCAATCTTCTGAAATATTGTTGAATACTGCGTGTATTTATTGATTAATTACGCCACCGTAAAATCCCAGAACGAGGAAAATAGAATTTTGAGCATGAGGATATTTTATTTATGTCAGTGTACATTTAGCTACCGAGCAGCCGGCATAATTGTGTCGATTAGCGAGAGATTAATAATAATTATTATTTTATTGACCTATCTTAAAATAAATTATAAAAATAGTTATAAATCGGACTTTAAAATTTCCCATTCTTTAACTCGGTCGCATGGTCACCCTACACAGAAATGAAGATTTAGCCACCAGCTTCAGATAACCGCCATTCACCGCTTCATTTCGTTAGCGTGTAACGTCTCGAGTAAAATGTAATTAAATAAAAACTTTGTAAATAGTGTTATAGTGAGTTGTAACAATGACGGTGGAGAACCTAAGGTAAGTTAAAATACTTTATCTAAGATAAGATTACGTGGTAAATAAACATTCAGGATACGTTTCGTTTGTTTTCATGTCTGTTGCAATTTAAACTTTATAAACGTCACTGTAGAGTGTTGATTTATCTAAAAATGTTTAGAGTTTAAAATGATTTTCGTAACGAAAAATATCATATTTAATATTAATTTTGTATTAAGAAAAGTGCTACTTTAGCATTGTTTGGATATATAGTTTTAACATCGATGTAATGGCAATTTCTCATTCGTTGAATGATTATGTAAATTAATGAAAGTAAGTTTTCTAGGAAGTATGTTATAAATCTAAAATATCTATGAAAGCGTGTCATTATGAAAGTTAGTTTAAACGTTAGTATTAAATCTGCGGAATAAATTTAAATGTGGGCCTTTAAAATATACTTCAACTCTTTAAAAGAGTTATTAAATAAAGAAGAATCCTATAGAACACTAATTATTTATCAGAACGCACTATCAATGGGTCTGTAAACGTTTCAATTAGAAAACTTTATATAAATTATTCGAGCACGAATGCCTTTCCAAAAACCTAACATGCGGTTGAACATGGAAAGGAAGTTTCTATTGAAGTTTCCTACTGTAGTAGTTCGTTACATAGGAATTAGTGCCGAGGCTTTAGAAATGATTTGAACTGGGCAGTGTACACGTCTAACTTTTCGAAGTTGCTTGGGCAATCGTAATTAATGAAGCTCACTTTAACCTTGAAAGAAAATATTTTGAGAAAACCTGCATACCTTTTGGAGAGAAGGTACTCCAATTTTTTTAAGTAATGCAAAGTCTTCTAATGTAATTAGGTTATTGCGGTGGACTTAAATGCCTATCCT
The DNA here is from genome assembly GCA_905220455.2 of Deilephila porcellus. Taxonomy (NCBI): domain Eukaryota; kingdom Metazoa; phylum Arthropoda; class Insecta; order Lepidoptera; family Sphingidae; genus Deilephila; species Deilephila porcellus. The sequence continues at coordinate 13,658,259 of LR999977.1, read as the reverse complement.
GAAATAATTGTCACTCCACATTATTTCTATCCTTCTACCTTGGAGCTTTATCTAGTCCGGTGAAAAGTATGGCTTTCTTCATCAACATTTCGCCCAGCCTTAAAAGCCAAATTAAATCAATCCAATTTTATTTTATAAGCCATTTTATAAATCATTAATAAATTAATTAATACACCCAACAGTCACACATAATCCTGATCCCACTAAGATCGAGTCTTGTGTCGTGGGTGCCAGGAATTACGAGAGACTTTTCGGTCTCACAAGCACACAGCTCACCTGACCCGAAACAAATACCTGCGGATCACGGATCAACGTACCCAACTGCGCCACGGAGGCTGTCTTTATACAATATTAATAAAATCGAATTGCCTTAAACTCGTAAGGCCCGACCTAAATTTAGGTCGATATACATTACGACCCAATGTACTAAAAATAGGTTCAAGTAGTTGCAGCCCAGAACTTATGTTTGGTAAAAAGTGTTAAATTATTTTAAGGGTTATTTCATAAACCCAAAGTTGACTACTTCATGCATAAAATATGTTAAAACATTTGTCCTTCTTTTAAGTCAAATGGCCATAGTTTTATTAATATAGAAGTATAATATGAGTTTGAATAAATTAAATCTATTCAATGATTTATCATAAATATCATGTCATAATTTTAGGTCGCTGGGCCGTGATTAAATAAATTTAAAAACTGTCATGGGCCTCAGTGTCTAAATATTTTTGTTAATAAATTAGGTCGTTGGGCCTTACGAGGTTAACGTAAGTGTGGGATAAAGTCAGATTAGATGAAAAAGTTAATAATTTTCTGTGAGGTTGCTAATGGTGAATATCGCCCACAACATACCAAGCTTAATTCTAAAAACCATAACATAATTTTCAAGAACCGCACCGCAAACGCAAAGCAAAATTAACACATTGTTTTTCGTGGTGCATTACGAATATACAGCTCTAAATTCGTTTGTACGGTAACGTATAATTATCTACGTGTGTTTTGTTTTTATTATGCAACGTGTTGCACTGGGATTGTAATGATAATAACATTGTATAATAATGACTAATGATGCAACTAAATTTTCCTTTCGTATACTTACTTTAATAAGTATTGTAGCCGTAATATGAAAATTCGATATGTTTTTAGAACTTTTTAAGATAAACAAATCAACAATATATTTCTTTTGTATAGCTCTAGCGGTTTTTGCGTCACTCTTGAAGATACATACGAGTAATATGTCTTGACTTACTTGACACGTATCGTTATAATTTGTCCAATTTACGCAACATATGTATAAATTACAGTCTTTATTTCGTTTTAATGTTTTAGCGCATCAACCAGTGACGTTTCATGAAAATTCGTCAAGTAGTTTTAGCGTGAATGAGGGACAAATATACACCTTCATACAATGTCACATTTATAATATTAATAATATATGTTTTTACGAGTAAACGACGTCACAACATCACTGATGTCAGGTAGTTCGTACATATGATCTAAAGGACATCTCAAGGTCCGATTCATCTTAACGTAAAAGTCATTTAAATCCGATAGGATTACATGACGTCACTCTTATAGCTCTGTTGTCTCATGCTCACAAAGTTTGTATTAGAAAGTGCTCTAGAAATACATACTGAATGACGCAATTATAGATGTGTTTTGCAGAATATCTTTACTGATGGATGTGCCTTTTGGACTAATAAAGGAGTTAAACCATTTCCATTACATCGCTATGGAAATTTCGTTAGATATCTATATTTACTAGAGGACTTCTTATGGTTAAAACTTGAACATGATGTCAATATAATCATCATTAAAAATGGAATTATAAATGCCCAGTAAAATACCCATTTTATTTGAATAAGATATTTGTAGACCACTTCAGGAACCAATGGAAGTGAAAGGAATTTGATTTTTTAATCGCCGCATAAACTAACATCGATTGAATGGAAAAATAAAATCACAGGTTCAATTTAAAAATCTCTAATAAGGGCTGTAAATTTTTCTATTCGTATATTGCAATCAATCATGCGCATTGAAATCACTTTATCGTACTACTTTAGGATTCAAAATCATTATTACTTAGTATTGAGTAGCTGTCTTATAAAACCTTCTCCAAAATACATGGTCGAAATAAGTTGACCTCATCTATATACAATCATAACCAAAAAAATATATTTGAGAACCGGTTAGCTGTTATTCCCGTAATAGTCTTACTGTTTTTATTGCTTCTACGTAATGACAAAACTAGTTTTGGACATATTTTTTTTGATTGTCCGTTGTATCATTGGGTTTTTAAGATGCGTCATTAGCTAGCCTTACGGATTAATTCAACAGGTTTACCTGACAGTCACGCATGTCAGGCACAACTGCTAATGAATGGCAAGAGTAGGGAGAAATATGCCTGCTAATGCTCATTTTCAAAACCGAGTAATAATAAAATCAGGAGTACAATGCGATAGGGTAGATAGCTATTGTGTGTGTCTTGTTATACCAAGCAGAAAATGACAATATATTTTAATGTTTATTATCAGATTTAACAACTGCAAGTGCATAGTATTATTGACTTATACTTAAGCATAAAAAATCTCACAATCACAGCGTACAACTCAGTGCAGTGCTCCTAGCCGGAACATTTAGCAGTATCGTAATAGAATAGTAATAGTAAAATTTTGGATGGGAATTTAAACAGCGCCATTGTGAGCGTATTTGGAACTAAAATTTCACAGCGGGATACGTTTACTTTACTATACGAGAATTACTATACGATACTTCAAAATAGGGGTACAGTTGAACTCGATATTTACACACCTACGATACTCAAACAATAAGGCGAAATAAAAGCACAGCAAACTGACTACACACTTTGCCCCGCAAATATTACTCGTACATATACAGGACTATGTGACCGTTGGGTGTATTATTATCATTATTATCTACTTATATATAAAAATGAATTGCTGTTCGTTAGTCTCGCTAAAACTCGAGAACGGGTGGACCGATTTAGCTAATTTTGGTCTTGAATTATTTGTGGAAGCCCAGAGAAGGTTTAAATGGTAAATAAATTTGAAAATGCTCGGAATTAAATAAAAGCAACAATTTTGTATTTCCTTTGAAGTGTCCCCCGTCGTTCAGAAATCAAATTGAAAGTTTAAAATGAATAACTAATTAGAATTTTTATATCTTTCTAACTTTCTCAGGAGGTAAAAAATAAACATAATTTGGTAAACTGGAAAATGTTTTTTTAACTACACGACGTATGCTGCATAAAAAAACCTCCCTTAGAATAAATTAGCTATAGTAAATAGGCTTTCTGTCATACTATTGAAGCTATTTATCTAATGTATCGCAAAGCTTGTATAAAATTGATACATCTTCGAATAAAATGCATGTTTATAATTAATACAGAAAGCTACTGCCACGGGTAATTTAGTGGGTGACAGTCGGTGTAGTGGGTAATTGCTTGGACATTACGTCAGTCCCGGTTCACGGAGCGGTGAGAGTCATTAGCCACGATCTTGGGTGGTAAGGGCCACTTAGGTTCCTACAGATGTAGAAAGTAGATTAATAGTTGTATAAATTATCTCTAAAGTGCGTGGCGGCCTGTTGGTAACCGGACCAGACGCGGCAACATGTTCACGGTGGTCACGGGTTCAAATCCCAAGGCACATCTCTGACTTTTCGGAGTCATGTGTGTATTGATAGTCAATCACCACGCACTATAACCGTGAAGGAAAACATCGTGAGGAAATCTGCATACTATAACGATTTGACGGAATTTCTATGGTATGTAAAGTCCGTCAACACGCACTAGGCCAACGTGGTGGACTAAATGGCCTAACCCTTCCTAATAGTACTCTCGACTTGTAAAAGAAACACGTGCCCTGCATTGGGACCTATATGGGCTAATAAAGGATAAGTAAAAATTATCTCTTTATTCAGAACTTCGAGTTAAATACTCCTTATTGGTGATAATAACATCATATCGAAACCAGTAGTTGTAGTAGTTAATCTAAATGTTTGTAAAGAGAAGTGCTTCAATGTTTATAACTTTGTGTGGTGAATTAAGGCTTGGAGACCAATTGTACAACAGTCTCGCGCCACTGTTGGGTATAATATGGGATATTATTATGTTATAAATCTCACCGGACGAGTTTCATTGTAATTTTAAGGAAATAAACAAGAATAAAGAGGATCCACATATTACTACATATAAAAAATATGGCCCTGATATAACGTTTAGCAAATGTCGTGCACAATGTGAATTGCGCATTTTATTAAAATACAAAATAATGTTTCAAATATAAATCAACTAAGATTAGAAGGACTGCCTCGGTGGCGTGGTTGTACTGCGGTACGACTACAAAGCTGAGGTCTCGGGTTCGAATCCCGGGTCGAGCAAAGTGATATTGGAGTTTTCTGTTCATTATCAGCCCGGAGTCAGGAATTTGTGCCCGATATGGCGATAGGCTCGCCCCCTATCACATCATGGGACGGAACATGTAGGGCGAAATGTGGGTGTCCTAGTGGCGCCTCTGCCTACCCCTTCGGGGATAAAGGCGTGAGTTTATGTATGTATGTATGTATGTAAGATTAGAAGATATTTTTCGATGTTGTTGGTTTATACAAATCTACCCCATACATGATTTCATACGACAAAGTTGTGTCAGTTGGAACACGATAAAGTACATGCAATTCCGGACCATATATCTCCGCTCCAGGCCAATAAATCCTTCATATTCAGTTATTCATCTCGCTACATACCGTTCCGCTTCGGAATGTTACAAAATAGAACAGAACTTTATGAACTAGATGAGGCAACTTCACTTGAATACCATTGAGGTAACTTTGACACACGTATTCCGCTTTACGTCCACCGCGAACACGATATGGAACGCACATTATTAAACTATTGCTATGAGCCAATCGAAATAAAACTGTGGCTAAAGAGAGAGACAGAGAGAGAGTGGACTTTTTGTAGTAAAAAATTGGGATGATTATAAATAAATACATCCAACAGTCATATACGTAGTCCTGACCTCACACTAAATGGAGACTTGTGTCTTGAGTATCAGAAACTACGAGAGACTTTTCGGTCTCAACAACTCAGACCCGAAACAAATACCTACGGTTCACACAAACATTTGTCTCAGTGCGGGAATCGCACCCGCGGCCTATAGTTTTACAGCCGGCGTCTAACCAAGTACGCCACAGAGGATGTCAATAAATTAAAATTAATGCATCCACTCTAAAATGTGGGGGATTAAAAGAATTCACGAAATAAATCTTATTTTAGTGATATCTGTCCATCCATTATAGAATATAGAAATAACAAACACACAATCTTTCGCGCCTGTAATATCGGTGTGTTCTAACAAATTAATATATACGATAAGGTCCGCTGGTGTTGCAATTATTGTTGTTAGTCAGTATTGAGAAGCATTCTTGTGATTCACACGCGAACATCATCATGCATCGGTGCGTGTGTAACGAATTTTTGCAAAGGTAATTAGGGAAGGAACCGATGTTAATATTTGTTAATTAATCTTACAATTTATTTGATTCATTCGGAGTTAGGACTATGTATGTGACTGTCGGGTGTATTTATTTATTTATATCCTCCAATTGACCCGTGACTATAAAACATAGCTCCATTTTGATCGAATAAGACTAAAATCAATTCGCGTTTTTATACTCTATACGTAAATGCTGTACTATCGAAATAGTGTATTTTACCGTTGAAATATGTCTGTGTATTAAGTCTCGCCGGTGATCACAAATATGCGGGCATACTTGGTATACTGGGTATATTTCTACTATATACTTGGTATACTTATAACTTGGTATACAAAAGCTGAAGCCTAAACGCTGTGGATAACTATGAGTGGTTTTCAAAAAGATGACAACACATTTGCTGTAATACAAACGTTGGCACTGAAATGTGTATGTGCCATGATTTTAAATAATTCCAATTTCCAACATATATGCTGTCAAGAGACTTTTAATGTATTACTTTACCTACTTGTATTAATAATTAATCAGACACTTAAATAGGATTAGGGCAATAAGAATTACGCATGCTGCAAATGATTTAGCTTATCATTCAACGAATGCCTGATTTACTTTACTTAACCGATTCCAATTAGTTTAAATGACTACTAAAATTTCCTGTTGCGTAATAAACGTACAAGTTATCTTAAATTCGTATTATGTACGTAGCTTCTAATTATATTATTATTAAAATTCTAAATCTAAAATTCTACCTAAGTCTAAAAGATCTTTTTAGACGAGAAAATGCCATTCCATTTTCCCTCTTAAAGGAATTTTGTTCAAGATTAACATTACTTGTTTGGAGAATTTTATATTATGATTGAGTCGCGTTTTTAAAATAGTTTTATAATTTTCTAATATAAATGTAGAGATGATATTTTTCTATGGGTATTGATAAAAAACCGTTTATTAAGGTTGAACGCAATTTCCTTCAAACGTCTTCAAAATAATATCCAAATATTCATTTCCGAATATAAAATTAACAGTAAGCGTAATTTTCACTCATTTTACAATAATCAGGTTATTGTTATATTAAAAGGCTCAGTGAAACTTAAGATGTAAACCGCAGTAGCGATCGTTTTATTTTCGGAATTTGAATAGCTATTATTCAAGCGTAAACGCACATTTCTTACAGATTAAAAACTCAAGAGCCGCCAGATATTCGCCATTATTGTAAGGTTGATATCTTAAGGCTTAGTGGAAGCGTGTACAGACTCTCAACCGTGAGATTTTTAATTCGATCGCCACATCTGGGACTGCACTCTATCAGAGTTTTCCGGTTCCAAATTTTCACATGAATTGCGCAGAAATATGTATATGTCATAAGTTTTGCGTAACGATACCCACTAGCGATACTATTTCACAATTTCACCCAAAACCATTGGAATTTGGAAAGACCCTTGAATCTTCCAAGCACGAAGATAATAAAGAACATAATGTAACGTTAGCAAGCAATTATTACATATTAGACTATAAGATAGCCCCCAAATATTCAGCTTTCCCAAAATTTTGTGAAAGCGGCTGCTTAGTAAAAAAAAGCGTTCCTTTTTTGTTCCAGAGTGCCGGCAGACAGCCGCGAGGACGTGAATATGACTACACACTCGACGGTCACACTTGACAGAAATGGGGTCGACGAGCCGCCAGACTATGATCCCTTCGAGCACCGGAATATTGCGCATCCCACCTCGTAAGTTGATGCCGGGTAACTTGAAACCTATAGGTGCTTTTATTAAATTCTCGAGGTGGGTGTAATGCATATAAAACCCTTGACATTTTTGATCCGAAAATATCTTTATCGGATATTACGTAAATATTCTGAAATAACATTAAAATTATTTTCATTATAACGTACACAAATGTTACGTAACGCATTTGTTGTTTAATGAAAGCTACAGGTTTCATCTAAATTATTAATTAACATCTATCTTAATAAGAATGACCAACTTGTACCTATGTAATAACCTATGTTATGAGTATCAGTATGAAACCTATAAAAAATATTTTAAATTATAATATTTTTAATTATTAATATTCCTTAGTTAGTAATAATTTTGAATCCTATTTGGTGTTTAAAGCAAATGCAAATTAAGCATAACAAAATGTACTATAAAGATTGCATAATAAATTATTTTAAAGTATGAAAACATTTTCGCGTGAATGGGTCGTCAGAAATGGCAATGGCGCGAGAAACATGTTAAGGATGAAAGAGCACATTTCTTAATTAAATTTTAATTGCTTTAACGCTACATCAGCTTTGAAAGATTCCATTCGTAAATTATTTGTTTTATACGCGTTAAGAACACTTGTAAGACAATTTTAAGAATGGTGCATGAAAACTAAATAGGTAATACTTTTCTTAGTATTATGTTGTTTCGTCCTACTTTTTTTCTTTTTGAGTATATTGCTTCAACTAATCTAAACAGTTTACCAACCTCGTAAATTCAAATTTCAGTTAATTATCTAAATTAAGTCTATCTGTAACACCTACATTCGAACAATTTTATAAATTAGTGTTTGAGTTCATTTGGATTTAAATTATTTTCATTAGTTACTCTAATACGTGCCTAAATTTATAATATTTGCCAATTAGTTAAAATCTAAAACGTGATTATATTGAATAAATATTTACATGAGACAATAAAAATATAAATTATTAAAAAGCTTTATACCCATTATAGATGTTTCATTTGATGTGAGTTTTTCATGAAGCGGGTCCCATGATGGAAAATTTTAATAGAATAGAGTTAATCGCCAACTCGCACAAGGCCAGCGTGGTGGACTATATAGCCTAACCCCTCTCAATCGTACTCTCGATTGTAGAAGGGCCCGTGCTTGCAGTGGGGCGTATATAAGCTGATACAGTACAGTCATAATTATCCAGAGAGCGATCATTGTACATATTAAAGGAAATCTCATCACACTAAACATGATGAAATTATGCTCTTTTTCAAATCTAGCCAGTATATACAGGGTATATCAAGACTGCGACCGAAAACTAAGCCTATTGCAGTCTTGATATACCCGGTTTATTACATTCATACTCGTACTTATATCTATTTTCAAAGGGCCGCCTGAATTCTGTGAACATTTTTCTCTTTCAGGCCTTTGGGTGCGTTCTTCCATCTGCTCAAATCATCACTCGGTTCAGGGTTCCTGGCGATGCCAGCTGCATTTAAAAATACTGGACTTATACCAGGATGTATAGGAACTGCTCTAGTGGCGGTAATAGCTACACATTGTGTTCACATATTGGTGAGTAAATTGTTTTCTTCATCCACGCTACTGGTACTTGAAATAAATTATAATAAATACACAACAGTCCCATACATCGTCCTGTAGGCTAATTCACGTAATTTATTGACGCGCCGATCAAGTTTCGATGCAGTTTCGATTAGGTTTACGTCTTAATCGTACGTACGTCAAAATGGTATCCTTGTAATTGTTTAGCTGCGTGTCATAAACTGCGCATGTGCTGCACGGTGGTGGGACTAAACTGTCATTGGAGACGTCAAATGAATAGGTAAATACCAATCAGGTTGCGATCTGAATCACGCATGTATAAAACGCGCAGCCGTAGAATATGCTAAAGCGCTCACGTGACGCGAACTTGACGCGAGCGTATCTGACAGCGGTTGTCTAAATTACGAGAATACAAAAAGGGCTGTTTTGATCGAAACTTAACTGCAACTGCAATGCAACTGAACTTATTTAATTACGTGGCCTATTGATCCCACACTAAGATCGAGTCTTGTGTCGTACGTTTTTTATTATTATAATATTTTTATTTTGGCACGGTATAGTGACTGCATTGCACCTGGTGGTAAATGCTAATGCCGTCCAGATGGAATATCGAACGGCATGTAAAATGGCAATCTGGAACACAACAGTGCATTTACACTGCTGTTTGGCGGGAGAACTTTAACGGTGAAGGAAAACATCGTGAGGAAACCTGCATACCGTAGCGATTTTAAAGAATTTCTACGGTATGTTAGTCCGCCAACCCGCACTAGGCCAGCGTGGTGGACTATATGGCCTAACCACTCTCAATCGATTCTCTCGATTGTAGAGTAGGCCCGTGCCCTGCAGTGGGACGTTTATGGGCTGATATAGATTGGCGGGAGAAATAGACATTGCGGATGTACCTACCCAGGCGGCCCCTCACATATGAGAGACCTACAATCAGTATCTTTATCTCAGCTAAATGGCCTTTCCCTTATCTATCTACCTTCATTTAATTTACGCAGTTGTTCGTTAACTCTATGCATGTCGTAGATCTGGATTATGGTTTTATGGCCTGCTGACTTGACGCCGCTCCTATCGAGAATTACTTATCAATGCTGACATGTGCTAATTATATTACTATTACTGCTTCGACTGCCTCGGTGGCGCAGTTGTACTAAAGTATGATTGCAAAACTGAGGTCTCAGGTTCGAGTTCTGGGTCTGGCAAAGTGATATTGGATTTTTCTGTTCATTATCAGCCCAAAGTCAGGAATTTGTGCCCGATATGGCGATAGGCTCGCCCCCTATCACATCATGGGACGGAAAATACAAGGCGAAACGTGATTGTCCAGGTTGCACCTCTGCCTACACCCCTTCTGGGAAAAATGCGTTAGTTTATGTATGTATGTATTACTATAATTGCTAACTAGGTTATATACGAACAGTTTATTCACATAACAGAAAAAGATTATTTGCATGAAAATTTTAGCTCTGATCATGAATTTATTAAAAATAATTGTAGAGTTAGTGGAAAGTGCTCGACGCTCTCGCAGAGATCCCAATGCATTTGAAGTGTAAACTCGCGATCTTGTTTACGGTCAGTAATTAATTTTCATTTGAATTTATTTATTTTACCGAGGACTAATTAAAGTTTGTTAATTAAATGAAGTAAGTGGAAAACATTTATTTAAATTGTTTAAATAAATTGGATTTGTGAAATTTACATCTAGTGCAATCCTTAATTTGCGCGAGAAGTGGTGTATTTTTGGTATTGTATTGTATCAACCCATATACTTCCCACTGCAGGGCACGGGCCTTCTCTACAATCGAGGGTACGATTGAGAGTGGTTAGGCCATATAGTTCACCATGCTGGCCTAGTGCGGGTTGGTGGACTTTACAAACCATAGAAATTCTTACAAATCGCTATGGTATGCAGGTTTTCTCACGATGTTTTTCTTCCTCGTTGTAGTGCGTGGTGATTGACTGTCAATACACACATGACTCCGAAACGTTAGAGGTGTGCCGTGGGATTTGAACCCGCGACCACCGTAAACATGTAGGTAGCTGCGTCTTGTCTGTTGCTAACAGGCCATCACGCACTGTTAGTGCACGAAGTGGTGTAACATTAGCTAAAATTTTAAGGTCGAGTAGTCTTTTTCTACTTTTTTCTACTTGCACTTGTCTATCACTTATACGCCGTATTTTTTTGTATTGCAATAGACTGGAGAAGTAATCGACTTCGTGTGATTTTTTTCACTGATATTCCACACTTTTTATTCAGATTAATTTGTCGGTAATGAACTGTTGACTGTAAAATTACCCAGATGTTTAATGTAGGCGTCATAAGAATTACTTAAGTTTATATTAAAATTTGGTAGAGCCACATTGTAATTACTTTCGAATAGCTTGACGAGGCGGTACCATGGTCTCACAATATCCGACGTGAAGAGATGGTCTTGCCTTCGTGACCTATTCAGTGAGATTGCCGTAGGATTCACCCATCTTTCCTTCTCCCGTCCTTTTTCTTTTCTCTTCTTATTTTAGAGGCTCGCAAGCTTTTCGTATCCAAATGATGTAGAAGTGAATGGGTTTATAGATGGCAGTAATTGCTTACCATTGGTTGAACCGTTTACTCGCATACCTATTTATAACATACATACATAAAGTCACGCCTTTATCCCAGAAGGGTAGACAGAGGCGCCACCAGGACACATTTCGCCTCGTATGATCCTTCCCACGACATGGGCGAGTCTGTCACCATATCGGGCACAAATTCCTGACTCCGGGCTGATAATGAATAAAAAATCCAACATCTACCTATCCACCTATAAATTCATGTTTTATAATATATTATATCTACATATATATAAAACATGAATTCGAGATACAATAAAAGTAAAATAATCTAAACGTCGTAAATTAAATGCTCATATGCAGAGAATTTACGTTAAAGTCACTTATATTCGTCGGTACGTATCCAAAGAGCGTATGATATGAATGATACCAAGGCATTGTAATGGAAACGTTGCGGGAATAATTCGTAAAGGGTTATTAGAGAAAGGGCTAAATAGGGACACCGCGGCTGGCGGTAGACCCATAAAAATATCTAGAGAGCGTTGTGTTAATGAAACATCAGATCGTGAAATATCCTGCTGTAATTAGATATAAGTAAGTGCAATCATATTTTTGCGGGACGATATCCAAAAGAAATAAATAAATAAACAAACCCAACTGCGCTCGCCATCCTGTGACTTAAGATGTTGAGTCTCATTATGTCCAGTAGTTACTCAGGCTACAATGTCTTTCAAAACGAGAGTAAGAGACATGACTTCAAAGTTAACTTCGACTGCAACATACACGGTCCATTGCTCAGGGCTGTCACAATCCACAAAGCTTTATGGATAAGCAGGATTTCATTTTACGTGCATTTACCCTAATTTCTGGAGTAGGGCTGTACGTGCCGAGAATATCAGGATATATGAGTTACTTACAAATACACCAATACAGATTTTATTTGTATCGCATTTATTGGATGAAGTATTAATGACGTGTCAGAATTATTAATACTTTTGCCCCTGCCTGTCATAAGAGACGACCTAAAGCGGTCATAGGAGTCACTAGGCACTAGGGCGGTGCGCTCTCACGTATAACGACTGTGAGATGTGCGATAGATCCTCCTCTCTGTCATGGACGCCCACAACACCTTAAACGGGCGTCCTAAAACAGTCGTAAAGGGGGATCATCTGGGTCCCCTATAATGGAAGGACGAGCATTGATTTTGTTCGGGGCGGTTACGCGGACGTAAATCGAGGCTCTCTTCGCCCTGGGATGTCCGGTGCTGCCCACAATGCGTGTGACGGTTATCGAGGGGTTTTTTAGTCAGTATGCTGGCGTAGGTACTGTTAGGGACCCAGCTCGGTCACAACATCCGCATTGTGTTGGGCTAGAAGGCCAGTGACAATCGCATGCTCCTCCATGGTACCGAACAGGGCTGAATAGCTTTTCTTCTTGAACAAAAAACCTACTAGAATATCAGTTCTCTCATTCTCTCTGTCTTTTCTTTCTCCATCTATTTTTATAACAGTTTCCCCTAACAGTCTGATGATAGAATAATGAATTAAATTAAAACACAATACAAAATTAAACAAACCTCACAATCGACCCCCACTTATAAAGCTCGTAAGTTCTACAGTAGAAGGCATTTTTATGTTCTTCAATTTCTATTATTATCTATTTTTACCACAATACCTCGTTTGGTATATAATCTTCAAAATGATATATGGATCTACCTGGAGAATACTGCACTTCACTTCCAAATAAGCACTTAGCCGTTCCTTAACTCTAAAGAAATATTTGCAGTATTCATAAATACCTCAGCGAAGTGAACGAATTCCGGTTCTGTAGTGTCCCAACAGTCTTTGCGCTTTATGAGCCGTTATTTTTAATAATGATTATTGATTAGTCTGCTGTCAACCCTGGTGTCAACAAATGACTATACCATGTACGCGTTTTATTGAACAAAACAAATTAGTGTTGAGCTCAGTGAATTCTAAATAGAGATTTCGGCATTGTCAATAAATTATAAGTGCTTAAAATGCTTTGCTTCTGCTAAAGGGTAAATGATTTTATCAACTAAGGGTTTCGCCTTCTTCAATAATTCAATAAGATTTAAAGATTAATCGTCAAACAAAGGATCGAATAATTCATTACTACATAATGACATGAACTGCAGTATATCTCGCTGTAATTTTAAATGAAAATATTTATGCATTCTGGTAAACAAATCTGAATACCATAACGATACGAATTTCTACGGTATGCAAAAGTCCTCCAACCCGCACTAGGCTAGCGTGGTGGACTATACGGCCTAACCCCTCTCAATCGTACTCTCGATTGTAGAGGAGCCCCGTGCTCTGCAGTGGGACGTATTTAGGCTGATCCAAATATAGAAAGATCTTATTAAAGCAAGCATTAATATAAAAGATGGTAACTTAAATAAAAAATAAAATAAAATTTATTTAGGAACCAAAGAAATAACGTAACAATAACAATTTTGCCATAATAAATAGATTATTTTAAATTATTTTACCAATAGTAAATAGATTATTTTCGTGTTTTCAGGTGACGACATCCAGAGAAGTTTGCAAAGAAGCTAGAATGGCTTCCATGAGCTACACAGATACCTGCGAATGGGTCTTCAAATTAGGACCTAAGAAATTAAAACAATACTCAACACAAGTCAGGTAAGAATATCAACGGTCGATGTGGCAGAAGCCTCGCTGTATCCAATTTTGGCTTTAATATAATTACGATGTAACAGCTTTGTTATGTTTAGTGCGGAAGATTACTAGAGATCAAATAATCCTTAACAGATCCTCGCTAGTTTTCTGCTATCTTCTACCTCCATGTGTAGTGTCAAGAATTCGACTCCTGAGCATAAAACTGCACCGAGAATTTCCACAGTGACATTATTAGAGTGGCTATCATAAAAATAAACCACAACATTAACCGAACTAACTGTCTCATATTTGCACACTTAAATAGTCAAGTCCATTTAATTAAATTAATAAAAGTGGGTCTTAATTGTTATAGATGGCTTTTACTGTTTATTGGCGTTTAAGTATTCGAGCAGTTTTTTTCTCATAGCTTATTTCGTTCTTTGAAACCTATTTATTACAAAAGTCATGAATGTATAATGAATGGTACCAGTAACTAACGCTTTAAAAGATCTTGTGAAAGACTGTTTGAAAAAAGACAATTTTTATTTTGATTGTTTTCATTACAAAAGTTATTCTTTATATTTTCAATTTATATTAGACTTGACTTGACAGCTGCGTATTAATTTTTTTTACATCTTTTAGGCATTTTTAACTTTACGTCAATCTTTCTAAAAAGAAGATAATGATAATGTCACATACAGCTATTTACATTAAATTGACAGCCTCCGTGGCGCAGTTTGTTAGATGTCGTCTGTGAAACGAGAGACCGCAGGGTCTATACCCATACCGAGATATTTTTGTATGATCCACAAATAATTGTTTCGGGTCAGGGTGTTTGTGAGACCGAAAAGTCTCTCATAGTTTCTGAACCCGCGAAACAAGACTTGTATCTAAATGCCGGGTCAGTACTATGTATGTGACGGTTGGATGTATTTATGTATTTCTTTTCAGATATTTCGTTGACTCAACCATGGCTGGAGTGTGTCTCGGAGGAACAAGTGTCTACGTAGTCATGATTGCTTCTACTCTCAAAGACGTAAGTATGTTATTCTTTATTATACATTTAGCTGAGGTCTCGGGTTCGATTCCCGAGCCAGGAAGAGTGATATTGGATTTTTCTATTCATTATCCGCCCGGAGTCAGGAATTTGTGTCCTGGTAGCACCTTTGCCTACCCCTTCTGGGATAAAGGCGTGAGTTTATGTATGTATATTGAAGTCTTTAACTGTGAATGTGTCTTTAACTGTGTGTGAATTCTATTTAATTCACATATTGTGTATTTGCTCAGCGCCCCCTTGGCTGGAAGAACGAATTTCATTCATTTTGTGAAGTTTTCAAACCTTAACCAAATAACATCTCAATGCAATAAACTAAGAAACTGCCAATATTATTTTCAATGAGAGGTTTTATTCTAGCATGTAATATGAAAATGTAAATATCAAAACAAAATATCTGCAATCAGTTTAAAGGCTGAAACTAAGCAACAACTGTATAAAAGTATTATTTCTGTCACTCCTTCCAATTTCGGTGCCTTTAGAAGGTCTATGTCAAGTGTACAAGATCCCTTTTAAAATTCAGAAAGTTGAAAATTCAGATTGCTGCTAGCAATTTGGGACGCTATAAAAATTTAAGTTTTTAGTAAACATTGCACGAATTTTAGTTTTATTTTTCAATTCTTATGTCTATGCTGCGTAATGGCATATATTAATTGGAAGGTTCTTTCTTAAAATGAATTCTCCATTCTGGTGCACGTTTAACGTTTTAAAAACATAACTGTCCAATGTTACGATATAAATTTATCGACATTCCAATTATTTTGTTTTGATAGGTAGGTAAGTTGAATACTAATTAATAAAAACACCCAAACGAACTCGTAAAATGTATAATTAAATATCAATTTATTACACATTTAATTACTTTTATTCCAAACAATACAGAGGCCTGTCTAGCCAAATAATATTTTATATACTTCAATTTAATTCACATATTGTGTATTTGCTCAGCGCTCCCTTGGCTGGAAAAACGAATTTCATACATTTTGTGCTGTTTGCAAACCTTAACCAAATAAAATCTCAACACGATATATAATGTTTAGTTAGTAAATTGACTACTTATATGATGACAAGATGAAAACCGGTTTCGGAAAAACCACAGAATATACCCGATAAAAATATTTATGATATCCATACGTATTTGATTCTGGCCTGAGGTTTTAAAACGGATAATTTTCTATCCTGACGTACAACACGAAATACGTATTAGACAGCCTCCGTGGCGCAGTTGGTTAGACGCCGGCTGTGAAACGTCAGGCCGCGAGTTCGATCCCCGCACCGAAACAAATATTTATCGGATCTAGGAGTTCATGGGACCGAAAAGTCTCTCGTAGTTTCTGATACCCACGACATAAGACTAAATCTTAGTGTGGGGTCAGGACTATGTATGTGACTGTTGGGTGTATTTATTTATTTTAATGTGATCAGTACTATATTTGAGACCGTTGTAAGTATTAATTCGCTTTCATTTATTCCAGATCCTGGACCATTTCTTCCCAGATTACAAGCTGTCCGTGGAAGCCTACTGCGGCATTCTACTCCTTCCACTAATACTGATAACTCAGATGCGATACCTCAAGCTGCTAGTGCCATTCTCAATATTCGCCAACGCGTGCCTAATACTAGCTTTCGGCATAACCTGCTTCTATACGTTTCAAGACATACCGTGGCCCAATGAAGCTGAATTAATTACTGGAGTTACAAAATGGCCTTTGTTTTTGAGGTAAATATACTAACTAATAGACCTAAGGGTAGAATTGTTGCCTGGCATGGCCTCTTTTTTATTGCTATTAATGGCGAAACGACCGGTCATGGACAGTAGCAAAACCAAAAAAAACATGAATTGATGCTTGGCATTCCTCTGCGCTCGCCATCCTGAGACATAAGATGTTAAGTCTCATTATGTCCAGTAGTTACTCTGACTACAGTGTCCTTCAAACCGGAACACAACAGTGCATTTACACTGCTATATAGAAATAGTTATTCCGGTGGTACCAATCCAGGCGGCCTCTCACATATGAGAGACCTACCACCAGTACATGGCTATAGAAAATCGCTAAATATAAGTCGCTGTGCAAATCTTTTGAAGGAGGGAAGTTTTGCAATAGACTGCCTGTGGCTGAAGCTGATAATTGTGGTCACAGGTTGTCGACTAATACATTTCTTATCAGTCAGTAGCATTAGTGGGCTTTCTGCCTACTCCTTTTTACATCCAGGCGTGAGCTTATACAACCAGTTTATATGTGATAACTTAAAGTAAGATGGTCATCCAAGGAATCTAATCTGTCAATAGTACATAATATATGCTTCGCTGCCACTAAAACTTTAAATCAATTTATTTGGACAAACGTATTAAATTGAAGATTTAGAAATCATACAAAAGGGAATGCAAAAATACTGTTTACATTTACAAATAATCAGGGTGGAATAACATTGAATATACAACGAAATGAACGTTCAGTGATGAAGTAGAAGAGATTTATTGGACTAGAACGTAATGTCTTACATTACATACATAATTAAATAGAACCAATACATTATGTTTGCCGCAATCATTGAGAAAATACAAGCGCGGTAATATAAAAGCTACTAATTCCATTCTTAAAGACAATGGGTGTAGACTAAGAATTAGACGTTCTATTTACAACGAATAGTGTTTCTTTGCAGAGAAATTAAATACCCTAATATACAATTTTAATAAGTCGTCAACTTTGATACATACATATAACAATTCAAGCCTTTTCCCAGAAGGGGTAGGCAGAGGTGCTACCAGGACATCCACATTTCGCCTTGTATGTTCCGTCCCATGGTGAGATTGGGGGCGAGCCTATTGCCATATCGGGCACAAATTCCTGACTCAGGGCTGATAATGTATAGAAAAATTCTATATTACTTTGCACGACCCGGGATTCGAAACCGAATTCATCAATTTTAATGAATGTGCCAATTTGCCTTTTAGTCTAACAAAGTTTTTTTTATATACAATAGGTCGGACAAACGAGCAAACCAACCAAGTCATCAAACAAAGGTTCCGTTTTCCCTTTTTTGAACAGAACCCCAAAAATAAAGAATACCGAAATCCCAACTATAATATTAACAAACCAAGCAACGAACGACCATTATCATCTTATTTAGTATCATAGAGAATGAAGACAGAAAATACTTATCCTTTCTGATGAGAAGATTATACAGATATTACGAAAACGTGATGTCAGACTAATCTAGATAACATCTGTCTAGCCGCGTTTTTGTCATGTAAATATTTATGTTTTATTCATGAAACTCGAAATTCGTTTTTACTAATTGAGATTCGGTTTACATGTTCGTACAGCCTGAAACTGCTGAATATTTAGGCGTAAGAATACATCAATATTAATAGAGATTTATGTGAGGTAAATTTAGTATTTCGTATCTTTTTTTTTCTTTGGTTGTTAATATACCGGGTATATCAAGACTACGACCGAAAACGAAGCCAGGTGGTAGTTTTAGTGGTTACAAACACGATGCAAATAAAAAATTCGGCAAAACAGAGACAGAATTTTTGAAAAATCATCATGTTTGGGTGGTAAATACCTATTTTTTGCGAATATACTAATTTAAACCCTTACTCACCATTGCGTGTTTAAAATTAAAGAGGTGTACATCTTATTTTAGGTAAACTATGTATAAATCACCCAAATATGACGATAAGCAAAAAATTACAAAAAATAATTGTCGATTTTTTTTACGAAATTTTTACTTACTTTGTGTCTGAAGTCACTAATACTACTACCTGGCTTTGTTTTCGGTCGCGGTCTTGATATACTCTGTATAATAATAAATGCACTGACCACACACATATTTTTAATCCCAAAAGATTACATATAGAAGGACGAAAAAAAGAAAAACTGTTTATTTGTCACTAGCGAACAAAACGACGTACATATACAGATGTAAAAAAAAATTAAGAAAATTAAAATAAAAAATATTAAGGAAGAATTTTGCACGACGCGGCTGTGACTAGTAAATATGTCTAGAGTATCGAATGATATGAGAAACTTCCATGTTAAACAAACCTGAAAAAATACATCACACAAACACTTGAACATTAAAATCGTGACACCACATAGGATGGATATCTTTACTAGAATTTCTTTCGTATGTGAAGTTCGCCAACTCAGAATAGGCCTGTGGGGTAGACTATCACTGAAGCCCACTCAATTCACCGCCGCCCGTTAACATCTGTAACACAAAAGAGCATGGAGATGCGTTGCCAGCCTTTAAGGTGGGAATACGCTCGTTTTTTGAAGGTAGCTAGATCGTATTCGTCTTTTTTATACTTATTGTAAAGGTGGCCCGGCCCGCTTTTAGTACATAACCGCCCAATGCATGTAATTCTTATACAAAAGTTCAATTGTTAAACGTTTAGGCTACAGCCAACTACGCTGGCTAGACAAATATTACTAACTAGCTTCGGCTCGCAACCTTCGTCTGCATGATTCACTTTATTAGAAGTTAACTTGATTTGGTATATCCCATCCCGTCCCGTCCCATCCCGTTATATCCCGCCTTCTTCCCTTCGCATTCTCACTCAAGGCATGTAATCCAGTCTCATCTCATCCCTTTGAGTATAAAAAAGTAACAAACATATCGGAATTCCTTCCTCATACAACATTCCTTCCTCATACAACATTCCTTCCTCATTCCAAAAATCATTGTTTTGGGTTCTATTACATTAATACAGACCCCCATATTAGTTTCATTTCATTCTCATTTATCTTCCATGTACAGACATCGATCGGTTAGAAATTTATTGTATGTATAGATATAAATATTACTAACTAATAATAATATTCCTTTCAGCACAGCGATATTCGCGATGGAAGGTATAAACGTAGTGATGCCAATAGAGAATGAAATGGCCAAACCGAAGTACTTCCTCGGTTGTCCCGGAGTGTTAAACAGCACCATGGTTTTTGTTGCTATTATATACGGGGTTGTTGGACTATTCGGCTATTTGAAGTATGGAAATGCAGTGGAGGGCAGTGTTATGAAAAATCTACCTCAAGGAGAACCGTAAGTATATTTTGAAGTATTTTATTGTTGAATAATATAAATAAATACACCCAACAGTCACATACATAGTCCTGACCCCACACTAAGATCGAGTCTGTGTCATGTGTATCAGGAACTTCGAGAGACTTTTCGGAGTCACAAACAAATACCTACATATGGTTCATAAAAATATTTTTCTTGGTGCGGGGATCGAACCTGCGGCCTCTTGTTTCACTGCCGGCGTCTAACCAACTGCGCCACAGAGGCTGTCTGTTATATAAGCGGTTGTAAAATTTTAATTTCAGACAAATAATTTTGTGTCATTTCAAAAAATAAAAAATGTAAGAAGTGTAAATCAGAAGGCAATCCATTTTACGGATTTTCGTAAATTGCCATTTTGATGAAATTAGTTTTATATTGTATTCCAAATGGCGACAAAACAATGAAGTCGATTATGAAAGGGCCAAGTCTCAATTCTCTGGGTAAGCAATCTGCTTTCTCTTGATGTGTTGTATAAACAGTATTAAAACTGTATGAAACTTAACAACCGTTTATTACCATGCTTTAGGAACGAAAACGCTGATATTTAAGTGAATAAATAAAATAAATGAACATTTAACGGTTTCCGAGAAAGATTTTCCACCTTCCTATTTAAATCGCGTAATTAGAGTAAGAAGTTACGAAGGTTAAACTGTTAAGATAAAACGCTTTTAATGTCTTAATAAATAGATGAATGCTATTAATAATTTTCTGATGCTCGACGGCTAAATTCGGAATATCAAACAAACGCGACTGATTGATAAAGTTTACGACTTCAAGTAGCAATAACTTTTGAATTAATTTTCTAAAGATTTTCAAGTATTTCTTGAGAATGCTTTTGATAAATCATATTAACGCTAAGCTGTGCATTTTATTTTAAAGTTTGTTTAAACAATTGTAATATATGTCTATCTATATAAGGGATAAAAAAAAGGATATCGAGGATTGATAGGATTTGATCGTGGATATCTATCTAACTTTATGTAGCCCCACTGAGCCACACTGAACTTAATCTTGACTCCCCCTATAATGGTTCGGATCGAGGCAGAATGGGTCATCACAAGAAATGCACATTTTTTATAGGTATACCAAGATAATTTATGTTTATTTTTTTTAATCGACTAGACAGTAAAGGAGTTGTTAAGCCCCCTGATGGTAATTGGTGTCTTTAGTCCACCCAAATTTGCTTAGACAAAGCCAGGAAGTAGACTTTTAATTTATTTTTCTTTTTAATTGTACCCTTTGTTTCCAGATTAGCGCTCACAGCCAAGGTGCTGGTAGGCATAGCAGTTTTCTTCACATACTGTCTTCAAATGTATGCGCCCATGGACATCATATGGACTAGGTTAAAAGCAAATGTAGCCAAGAACTACCACAATATTAGCCAAATTGGAATGAGGACTATTAGTGTTATTTTGACTGGTAAATATTTTTTTTACATTCATCATCATCGTCATTATTATCATCAGCCCGCTGCAGTCCACTGCTAGACATAGGCCTCTCCCAATGTACATTTTTTACATTACGTATAAATGTAAAAAATGTACATTAAAAGTAGAAATGTAGGTAATGTCACGTCCTCAATCCTATTTAACGAGCTTAACCCATACGTAGTTTTGAAATTCAAACTATATTGGTTACTATACCTAAGTGTTTTCTTTTATGCTTAATACGTAACCATACTAAAATTATGTTCTGCATAGTGCAGTCTATATGAAGGCATTCAGTCCATTCCAAAATACTGAGAAGTAACCTTGACATCTCACCTCTCGTTATAACAAGGCCCACAGTTTAATGTGTGAGAATTTCCATGCCCAGCTAGAATGAAACGAAGCCTACCTTGCTTAAATTACCGAAAATCTACTACTTAATACTCTGGTCCCAAAAAGGGTTCATATTGACATAATACTTGAAAAAAGAAGAAGTAACTATTTATATTTTTATTTCAGTTGTGCTCGCTGCTGCAGTGCCAGATTTAAAACTCCTGATAGACTTGGTCGGAGCCATATTCTTCTCCACGCTGGGCCTGCTCATCCCAGTAGTGGTCGAGACAGTCCACAAGTGGCATAGGGGGCTAGGACCCTACGCTATCGTACTGTGGAAGAACCTAGTGCTGTTATTATTTTATTTGATAGTGTTGATAGCTGGCTGTTATTCTTCAATTGGTGAAATAGTTGCCAAATATAACGAAAAATAAGATGTTTTGTTTGTTTTTTGCTTGCTTTCATTTTGGCTAAAGTGTATAGCTGTTAATAAGATATTATTAATATTTAATGCTTTCGATCTCAGTTTATTGTATAGTAAGATTTACATATGAATAAACAAAATGAAGCGTTAAATTAACTTATTTTTTTAACGTTTCTAGAGTATATAAATCTCATTGCTCTGGTGGCGTAATCACAATTCTGAAAGTGACATGGACATTCTTTAACACCAAGTAACTCCTCCACTCCATTGAAAAAGACGCGTGATTCTTATTATCAAACACCTTTCATCTTAATCTTAATCGAATCAAAAACACAATCACGAACAACGTTCTGCTTACATAGAAACCCATTAACATTTTGAGGCATATTCACAAATCATAAATTCAAAAGAAGTAGGTACTAAAATGTTCACATTCCACCCTAAGGGTTTCCTTATACAAGTTTTACTAAGGTACGGAATTGCGCGAACATAACTTTTATCTTTACGAGAAACTTAATAAACTAGGAATATAATAGAAGTAATAGCATGGCTGGACACGTGTTCCTACCCCAACGGCTAAACAGAAAAGTTTATTGTTATTTACTCAATTTCAGTACCGACGGGGAAGGAAACCTGGACGCCATAAAGGTCTTCACCTATTTTTTGGGCCCAATAAGTTCACCCACCCGCACGTGGCGGTCTATAGCCTAAACACTCTCAATCGACCTCATGATTGTGAATGAGTCCCATTTAACCAAATACATTAATGTAGTCCCGTGCCCTTGCAGTTGGACGTACACGAGCTGATACGGATTAATGTAGTCACTTTACATATTTTGATAGATAAAGAATAATGTTTTCGGAGTTATGTCATGAATTACAAAGCAATGCTTGGCATTCGACTGCGCTCGCCAACCTGAGACATAAGGGGTTAAGTCTCATTATGTCCTACTCTGGCTACAACATTTTACTTGAAATTATTTCTGATTCTAGTGGCTTACACTTTTATTCACCACGCACCCAATGTATACGTATACGTCCACAATACATAGCACAATATACTATTTTTCCAGTCAGTTTGTTTGAATGTCCCTTTATATCCATGTATACTTCACATTCTCTTATAAACCATTCAAGTGAAAATAATATTTTAAAGTGCATTTTATACCCTCTGGTAACTAAATAAGAAAATAGCAGTCGTATTATTCTGATTACGTTGAACAAAGCAAATCTATATATATAAAAGAGGAACCTGATTGACTGACTGACTGACTGACTGACCTATCAACGCACAGCCGAAACTACTGGAGCTAGGAACTTGAAATTTTACACAGGGATTCCTATTGTGACGGAGGGTAGCACTAAGAAGAGATTTTGGGAAATTCTACCCCTAAGGGGGTGAAAAGGGTTAAAAACTCTTGTATGGAAAATCTAAAGCTGTTGCGGACGACGAGCCCAGCGCCCTCGCATTGTAAATAATGTTATGTAAAAGAGAGTATTTTATAAGTTGTACATAAGCAGAGAAATTTAATTAAGGGTGAACCCGGCAATGTGACGTCACGGCGCCCGCAGCTCAGACATTTTGGCGCCTCTGCGGCTCCCCGCCCCGCCCCGCACGAACTGCGGACTTGATGAAGGCGGGCGGGGATTGGTCGAATTAATGCCGCCCGGGCGCGCGCCCAACTCTGAGCTGTGAGCGCCGTGGAGGTATATAGATAGTGCCAGATTGTTCGACGGCACGCATTCGTCGATGTACTGTACTCCTGTAATATATGAAGAATCAGCAAATACAGTCCTTTTTTGGAAAGCCGTGCTATTGTCATTTCTCCCCGAAACCCATCGAAGGCGACGCACTGCAACAGTTCTTTGGTCCTTCGATGCGCGTCGTCGGCATGTTGTCCCAACGCCCTAACGCCCTAAACCTAAACCTATACCTAAACCTAAGCCTACGGTGCTTGGAAACAACCCGCGCTCTCAAGCGCTCTTCTTCGGGTTGGTGGTGACGCACACCTTCACCACTAGCTGACCTGTCGCGCCGTCGTGAAAACGACGTTTAGCACAACAGCCTCCCCCCGGCGCTGATCCTCGGCGCCACCACACTCAATCGGGAGGACGATGAGCCGACGTACGGGCCTACGAAAGACTCCCCCTCGCGTCTGCACGTCCGCACTTCGCGTCACTCCGTCGGGACCGACGTACACGCGAGCGACACGACCCTTCGGCCACACGTTCCTTGGCAGAAGGCCGTCCGCGATGACTACGACGTCGCCCGCCTTCACTTCCTCGTGTGTCGTCCTATGATCGCCCCGGGGTGTCAACGTTGGCAAATATTCCCGCATCCAACGTCCCCAGAACGCATCCGCTAGCGCCTGCGCAGCTCGCCATGCGCGCTTGTCGTTCAGTTCGCTCGTTCCCTGATAAGGCAAACCGACCGCGGATCCTAACAGGAAGTGGTTAGGCGTCAAAGCCTCGATGTCGTCGGGGTCCACCGACACATGAGTTAACGGACGCGAGTTTATTGTATGCTCGATCTCGGTAAGTACTGTGTATAGAACCTCTCCGCGCGGTGCTCTCTCGTTTAACGCGACGGCTAATGACCGCTTGACGCTGCGTATAAGGCGCTCCCAGGCTCCCCCCTGATTTGGCGCCCCCGGATCGGTGAAACGCCACTCGGTCCGGTGCGTCAACGCAACGTCCTGCAGAGCTGGGAGCCACTCCTTATATGCAAGCGCCAACTCCGCCTCCGCGCCTCGAAAATTGGTCCCGTTGTCCGAATATACGACCTGCGGCCAACCTCTGCGTGCCGCCATACGCCGAAATGCCATAAGGGCCGAATCAGTGCTCAAACTATCGACTAACTCTATATGCACTGCCCTTATCACTAAACACGTAAATAACATACCCCAGCGTTTTTCGCGTCGTCGCCCGACCGTCACCCACATCGGCCCGAAGCAGTCCACTCCGCATGTGGTGAACGGCCTCACGTAGGCCCTCAGGCGCGCCTCCGGCAAGTCCCCTTTGACGGGCACCGCGGGCGCCGCTCGCCGAATACGGCAAGTGACGCACGCGCGTACCACGCCCTTTGCCGTGGGACGCAGTCGTAAAATCCAATACCGTTGCCTGAGATTATTGACTATATGTTCCGTGCCGATATGAGCCGCGGCGTGTTCGCGTTGTATTAACAACCTAGCTATGGGGTGCGACCCATCGATTACAGGCGGTCGTTTTAGCGACTCGTGGACCGCGGCGGCGTTGATACGTCCCCGAAGCCGTATCAACCCGTCGGGTCCGTACTCGGGGTCTAGTCGGTATAGCCGACTAGATCGTCCTATTGATTTCCCGTTTTTTAGACACGCCAATTCCGCGCTAAAACTATCCCTTTGCGCCTGTCTTAATAATATTAATTCCGCGTGTTCCATGTATTCCGCTCGCGACCTACATATTCGTTCCCACGAAGAGAACCTACTTACATCGATCACGGGGTGTTCCTCCTGCACCCGCGTGACCAACACCTCTTCGGAGGTTTCAACTTCAGGCGTCGCTTCGCGGGGCCACTCTTCTTGCGGTTCGCGCAGAAAGTCCGGCCCTGTAAACCATCTATCGCTCGGCCTGAGATACGTGTAACCCGCGCGTGTTGCGTCGTCCGCTACGTTGTGCCCCGTCGGCACCCACCGCCATTGTTCCGGTCGCGTTAATTCGGCTATTTCGCCGAGGCGGTGCGCTACGTATGACGTATATCGCGCGGATTCGTTCCTAATCCACTGAAGAGCCGTCTTCGAGTCCGACCACAATATAACCTCTGCCGCGATTCTGTGTTCTTTCATAATTTCCGTGGCGAGCCTAGCTCCTACGAGACACGCCTGTAACTCTAATCGCAATATTGTGAGGGCTTTCAGTGGTGTCACTCTGGCTTTCCCGGCGGCCAGAATGACGTGTACGCAGCCGTCACGGTCCACGTAACGCCAATACGCGGCCGTTGCGTACGCCTGTTCGCTGGCGTCACAAAACACGTGAAGTTGCGCACCCATCGTGTTTCCTAACATACCGTAGTATCTCGGTAGTCGGAGGTTGCCGATATGTTCCCGGTCCGCGAGCCACTCGCGGAATATCGTCGCCTCGTTATCGGGGATGGGTTCGTCCCATCCTAGTTTTTGTCGCCATAATCCTTGCAACATTATTTTCGCGGTCACTGTATATGGACTTACTAACCCCAGCGGGTCAAACAAAGACATGACCGCGCTGAGCGCCTCGCGTTTGGTGGGGGTTCGACGGCCCTCTATGACGTCACCGGGTACGCGATGTAACGCGATGTTGAATGCGAGTTGGTCCGATTCGGGCAACCAACACACGCCTAAGGCCTTTCCGCATGCGCCCGCGGTCGCTCCGAGCTCCCGCGGCGCCCTAGCCATGTTCCCGTCGGACACTCCCCCCAGTATGCGCGCCCGGTTACTACTCCACCTCGCGAGTTCGAAACCGGCGCGGCCGTGTACTTCGCAAACTTCCGCGATCGCCTGGGCGGCCAGTTCCTCCGAGTCAAAACTGTCCACCCAGTCGTCCATATAATGACTCCGCGTGATGGCCTCATACGCGCGCGGATGCGATCCTTGATGATCCCTAGCGTTCCTGTCGCGCACGCTATGTGCAATAAACGGTGAGCTACGTGCTCCGAAAATCATTGATGCCATCACGTATTTCTGTGGCGGGCCACTACGGTCGTCGCCCCGCCACAGGAAATGTTGCGCGACCCTATCCTCCGGCCTAATCTTAATTCGCAGGAACATTTCTCTAATATCCGCCGTTATTGCAACGGGTCCCTCACGAAAGCGAAATAAGATGCCCTGTAGTGACCGGAGTAGGTCCGGTCCGTCTAACAATACGTCGTTCAAACATATGTTATTCGAACGCGCGGCTGCATCAAATACTAGTCTAATTTTCCCGGGTTTGTTTGGGTTCGTCACGGCGAAATGCGGCAAGTACCAATGCCGCGGACTTTCGCAATTCCCTACGCATCGTTCCGCGTAACCGCTACTAATCAGCTTATCGACTTCCGCCGTGTACGCATCCCTGAACTCACGCGACTTGTCCATCTTCCTTTCAATGCCGCGTAGTCTCCTAAATGCCATATCGTAGCTCGGAGGTAACGCGACGTCGTCCGAGGCCCACGGCAAACCTACTTCGAATCGACCATTAACACGTTTTGCCGACCGTTCAACAATATCGATCGCGCGCTCCTCCGCCGCTATCGGCCTTCGCGTTTTACTTATTCCCAACGCGTCAATACTAAAATGTTCCCTGACCATCTCGTGTAAGTCGTCCGAGCTATCGCGCCGCGCCTCCTGCCA
Organism: Deilephila porcellus; assembly: GCA_905220455.2. Classification (NCBI taxonomy): domain Eukaryota; kingdom Metazoa; phylum Arthropoda; class Insecta; order Lepidoptera; family Sphingidae; genus Deilephila; species Deilephila porcellus. Next base: position 13,630,618 of record LR999977.1, on the reverse strand, counting down.
TGTGCGCGCGTAAAGTACCGACTCGGCGGTTGCTCGGAGGATTCTGCCAGGCGCTTTATTAGTTCCGTGCAGAACCCATCCGAGCCGCGTAAGAGACGCCGCAGGCCGGCCTTTGGCTCCGGATAACAGCTTCCGCGAGACAATAAGCTCCCAGTTATCCGACCCTATAAGTACGCGCGGCCTAGCATCCCTAAAACAAACGTCTTTCACATTTAGTTTACGTAAATGAGACGCGTTCAATATCTCGGCACTAACAGTCTGCCGCCCGAGCGAAAGATCGCGCATCGTACGCGCCTTGATGGTGTACCGTTGGCGGTCATTTCTGCCGGAGACCGACAGGTCGACAGTCTCGCTTTCTAGCCCTGCCTGACGGGAAGCGACCCCGCGAATGGTGAGCTTTCCCGGCGTACCGTTCGCGCCCACCGCTCGCGCTATCTCTTCGTCGACTAACGTGACTGTCGACCCCTCGTCGAACAACGCGTACGTCCTAACTACTCCGCTCGGGCCCCGTACCGTAATCGGGCAAACTTTAAGTAACACGTGGTCCCGGCTGTGTGTCTTTGCGGCGGTGGCGGCGACACGTTCCTCCGCAACGTTCTCGGCGGGTTTTTCCCGCGACGAATGTAACAACGCGTGATGCGTCCGCCTACACTCATCGACGCCGCACCGTTTACCCGGGCAGTGAAAACGCCTGTGCTTACAGCTGAGACACTGAAAGCACACGCGCGCCTCCTTGGCCCACTCCCACCGCTGGGCAACCGGCATAGCGATGAGCTTTTTACATAGAACGGTCTTGTGCTCGGCCCCGCAACACAGACACACACTTTTCTCTACACTGTCCGTAGTCGTGTAAACATTCGCGCCGCGATTTCTCTCGTACGCCCGGCGCGGTCGAGTCTCGGACTTCGGTCCCGCCGCGACTCGAACCGCGCTCGCGGGCGCAACCTGCGGCGCGGTAGGCGTATACGCATGCCTAACCGCGCGGTCCGCTTCGCGCATTAAAAATTGCGAGAGGGCGACTATCTCCGGTTCCCTCCCGCACCCGTACTCTTCCGCGTAATCACACCACTTTGATTTTACATGCGGACTAAGTTTCTCCGTTACTATACGCGTAAGCACGGGGTTGGCTAGATAACCGCGTTCGTCTAGCCCCGCGATTATAGTGACAATGTTTTGCAACTTTACCGCGAAACCGTTCAATTCCGCCGCGGACGCTCCTAGCCGCGGTAATCGCGATAAATCACTAATCGCCCTATCTATAATAATTTCCGGCCGCCCGAAACACTGTTCGAGTGTCTTCATAATCGCGGACGGCTCGGTTGCGGTGTATAACAGTGCGGACACCGCCTGACGTGCTTCGCCCTTCAAAGAAGCCCTCAGTCGAGCAAGGTTCTCCGCGGGTGAGAAACCGTGCATGCTCGTCGATTCCCGCATAGCGGCCTTAAATGGCAACCACTCTTCTGTCGCCCCACTGAAACTAGGCAGGTCTTGAGTCTGCCTAGGCGGCGCGCGTCGCCGCATCATTTGATCGAGTGTGTCGGCTAACTTCTCTATTCCACGCTCCCGCGAGCGTTCCGGCGTTATTTCCCTACGCCTATCTTTCGATTCCGGGTTCGGGACGCGTTTTTCAATTACTTCAGTTCTTGGCGCACACTCCCGCGTAGCGACTGGGTCCTCCTCCCCCCGTATAAGGGATTGGTGGAGCCAGTCGCTCACCCGCCTATCCGCGTTCGCGGCTTCGTCACCGCCGACACTTTCGCGATCCGTCTCCTCACGTATCGTGGCGACATCCGCAGCTAACCTCTTCCGAATGAGACTAGCCTGCAACTGTAATTCCTGTCTCCGTATTTCCGCAAGTTGCTCTTCCGCGTCGAGCTCGGCCTGCCTTATCCTGGCTATCGCGCTGGCAGTCGACCGATGCGAACGTACCGACGGCGGTCGCGACCTACGTTCTGGGTTCGCGGGTGCGGGTTCACGCGGAGTCGTGAACTCGGACGTCGTCGGCTCCACCGCGGTGTCTCTCGCGGCGGTACGCACGTTCCTAGACGCGGACGCTTGTACTGACGGTGACGCGGGGTAGTCCTCATATACCCGTAACGTCTCTGCGGTTTGGCTGCGCGTCGTCGGCATGTTGTCCCAACGCCCTAACGCCCTAAACCTAAACCTATACCTAAACCTAAGCCTACGGTGCTTGGAAACAACCCGCGCTCTCAAGCGCTCTTCTTCGGGTTGGTGGTGACGCACACCTTCACCACTAGCTGACCTGTCGCGCCGTCGTGAAAACGACGTTTAGCACAGCCGCCTCTGCCCTTTGACACCGTTAGGTGGCAGGACGAACTGTGCCGCCGTGAAAACGGCGTTTAAACGCTGTCAGCACCGCTATACGCACACGTTTCGCGCGGACACGCCCGTCGCGTGTATTTCGACGCGCACTTTCACTGATACGCCCGTCGCGTATCTTTTCCGCACTCACTTTCGTAGCACAGCGCCGCTGCAGCCCGACGCTCGTCGCACACGACGCTCGTGGCGCAGCCCGACGCTAGTCGCACACGACGCTCCGGCTTCACCCCGACGCTCACGGGGCAGCTCGTCGTACACGACGCTCCGGCTTTGCCCCGCCTCTCACGGGGCAGCTCGTCGCAGCCCGACGCTTCGGCTTCACCCCGGCGCTCACGGGGTAGCTCGTCGCGGCCCGACGTGCCGCAGACAATTCTTCTTGCGGCCGCACAATCCTGTGCAGAAGGGGAACGGCGTTCCCGTTTCACTCGGCGTCCTGTAGTCACCGAGATCTTCTTAATGACGCACTCGCCGGCTTGCGACTCTTCGTGTCGCGGTCTTCCAAATCTTCAGTAATCCGGCGAACGAAGGACCAAAGAACTGTTGCAGTGCGTCGCCTTCGATGGGTTTCGGGGAGAAATGACAATAGCACGGCTTTCCAAAAAAGGACTGTATTTGCTGATTCTTCATATATTACAGGAGTACAGTACATCGACGAATGCGGTTATCTAGCCAACCCCATGCTTACGCGTATAGTAACGGAGAAACTTAGTCCGCATGTAAAATCAAAGTGGTGTGATTACGCGGAAGAGTACGGGTGCGGGAGGGAACCGGAGATAGTCGCCCTCTCGCAATTTTTAATGCGCGAAGCGGACCGCGCGGTTAGGCATGCGTATACGCCTACCGCGCCGCAGGTTGCGCCCGCGAGCGCGGTTCGAGTCGCGGCGGGACCGAAGTCCGAGACTCGACCGCGCCGGGCGTACGAGAGAAATCGCGGCGCGAATGTTTACACGACTACGGACAGTGTAGAGAAAAGTGTGTGTCTGTGTTGCGGGGCCGAGCACAAGACCGTTCTATGTAAAAAGCTCATCGCTATGCCGGTTGCCCAGCGGCGGTGGCGGCGACACGTTCCTCCGCAACGTTCTCGGCGGGTTTTTCCCGCGACGAATGTAACAACGCGTGATGCGTCCGCCTACACTCATCGACGCCGCACCGTTTACCCGGGCAGTGAAAACGCCTGTGCTTACAGCTGAGACACTGAAAGCACACGCGCGCCTCCTTGGCCCACTCCCACCGCTGGGCAACCGGCATAGCGATGAGCTTTTTACATAGAACGGTCTTGTGCTCGGCCCCGCAACACAGACACACACTTTTCTCTACACTGTCCGTAGTCGTGTAAACATTCGCGCCGCGATTTCTCTCGTACGCCCGGCGCGGTCGAGTCTCGGACTTCGGTCCCGCCGCGACTCGAACCGCGCTCGCGGGCGCAACCTGCGGCGCGGTAGGCGTATACGCATGCCTAACCGCGCGGTCCGCTTCGCGCATTAAAAATTGCGAGAGGGCGACTATCTCCGGTTCCCTCCCGCACCCGTACTCTTCCGCGTAATCACACCACTTTGATTTTACATGCGGACTAAGTTTCTCCGTTACTATACGCGTAAGCATGGGGTTGGCTAGATAACCGCATTCGTCGATGTACTGTACTCCTGTAATATATGAAGAATCAGCAAATACAGTCCTTTTTTGGAAAGCCGTGCTATTGTCATTTCTCCCCGAAACCCATCGAAGGCGACGCACTGCAACAAAACCATTGAAGTTACAATTCTCAAACTTAGTAGTTTAATAACTCATTTAATAACAAAAATAATTGCATATTTTATTTGTCTAAAAATTAACATTAAAGGGGTTAAAATAAGGGTTGAAATGTTTAGAAACTGGGTGATTTTCTTCCTACCCGATCAACGCACAGCCGAATCTACTGGAGCTAGAAACGTGAAATTTTACATAGGGGTTTCTATTGTGACGTAGGGTAGCACTAAGGAAGGATTTTTGGAAATTCGACCCCTAAGGGGGTGAAAAGGGTAAAATACTGGTGTATGGAAAACCGAAACCCTTGAAGTAGCAGATATCAAACTTGACTTTTTAGTTAGTCATCTAGAAACAAGAAGAACTGCATACTCTCTTTTCTTATAATTAACCCTAAAGCGGTGAAAATAAGGGTTGAAGTATTGTAAAACCGAACTGCTGGATCAACGCACAGCCGAAACTACTAAGGCTAAGAACTTGAAATTTTACACAGGGGTTCCGATTGTGACGTAGGGTAGCACTAAGGATGGATTTTTGGATATTCATCCCCTAAAGGGGTGTAAAGGGTTAAAAACTGATATAGGGAAAACCGAAACAGTTGAAGTTGCAGATTTCAAACTTTGCTCTTTAGTTACTCATTTAGAAACAAGAATAACTGCATACTCGCTTTTCTTTTAATTAACCCTAAAGGGACGAAAATAAGGGTTGAAATTTTGTAGAACTGAACTGCCGGATCAACGCACAGTTGAAACTACTGAAGCTAGGAACTTGAAATTTTACACAGGGATTTCTTTTATAACGTAGGGTAGCACTAAGGAACGATTTTTGGAAATTCAACCCCTAAGGAGGTGAAAAGGATAAAAAATATTGTATGGAAAACCGCAACCGTTGAAGTTGCAAATTTGAAAACTGACACTATAATTACTCATCTAAAACCAAAAAATAAATTTGTACTCTGTTTACTTAAATTTAACCGTAAAGGAGTAAAAATAAGGGTTGAAAAGTTTGTATGGAAATCAAAACTACTGAAGTTATTCGTATGAAAATTTAACTTTTGTCCCTTTCGAACGACTTTTCAATTCAGTTTGAGCGAGAAAACAAACATTCGATACCTGAAATAGGTTTTAAAACTGTATATGAATAATGCCATTTACACACAAGGTCATTACTGATCCGATTGGTCTTAAAATCGATATCTGAGTTCCGATACCTAATCTAAATTTGTATTCAGAATTGAAAATGTTGGCCGTCATTTTGAACTTTTTATTTATTGTTCCAATGGGTCTCTGAATTTTACGTAGAGGTTACAATGGAATAGTTCTATCGATATAACGTCTATATTATCTTAAACATGCAGACGAAGTTGCGGGCAAATGCTAGTATATAATACAAGATAGCACAGAAAGAAACGTGAGATCGTTACGTATAATGGGGTCTCCTTCCATACACAAGAAAGCGCTGTATTTTAAGACCATGATTGTATTGAGAATTGAGATAGCCTTGCGACCATCACTTTTTGAGATTTTATTTATATTGCAATAGTTTGGCGACTTGCATTATTACATAAACCTGTATTTTTGACTCTAATGTCACCCCAAACCTCTTCCCGATTAAGTCCGCAGACTTATGCCTGCGGCAATTCCCAAAACATTACATAGTATACCTGTATCTAGCTTATTATTTACATCTATTTATAAAAGAAATTACATAACTGTCATGACTGTATCTTATAGAAGTTTATTTTATTGTTTTCGATCCTTAACTACCACTTTCTCTTGATCCAATTTCAACATGCTTCTCTGTATTGTACTGTATCGACCCATATGTGTGGGACATATGGGTACGGGCCTCCCTCTGCAATTGAGCGTACGATTGAGAGGCGTTGGGCCATATAGTCCATCACGCTGGCCTAGTGCGGGTTGGCGGACGTTACATACCATAGAAATTCTTACAAATCGCTATGGTATGCAGGTTTCCTTACGATGTTTCCATCACCGTTATAGTGCGTGGGTGATTGACTATCAATACACACATAACTTCGAAAAGTCAGATGTGTGCCCTGGGATTTGAACCCGCGACCACCGTGAACATGTTGGCAGCCGCGCCTGGTTTGTTACGACCAGGCTACCACACACTTCAATCACTTCAATATCCTCATGCAATCTCAAAATTACAATTCATAAAATGTCCTCGCTAATTAAAAATCTATTTACGCTTTTAGTCCTAGGAAAACGTGTTTACAATTATCGAGGATTACTGAATTATTTTGGTGGAAATTTTATTATTGCTACCAGGACAGTTACTGTGTCCAATTTGGGTCAATGACTTCGCAAGTACCTTTTCATATAAAAACGTAAAAAAGTTAAGCCTTAAAATGTCTAGAAATTGGAACGCAATTTTCTTTTATCGATATTTCCCTGAATGTGTTACTTTATATTGAAGAGGTAGAGAATTTGAGAGAAATAATAAACCTAGTATCTTACTTTTCAAAATGGCTACATTGCTTTGATATTGTCCGAGAAATAAATTTTCTTCCGCAAAATTTTGACAGTATGATTAAAACTACGAAAAAAATAAGATACTAAGCAAATACAATTGAATCTAGTCAATTTTCTAACAAAAAATATTGAACTGTTACAACACCGATCGGTCCTACATAAGAAGATCTGGCGAAACAAACTCGACAGGATTACTTTACTACTGGATATTACGCGGCGCGACCAATCAAGCAATTAATGAGCAAAGATCAGAAATTATTTTGTCACAAATTTATTGTTCCATTCAGAGTTACATTTTTCAACAATATTGTATACAGTATAATTAAGTATTTTAACATAAAGTACATACTGTTAACTTTCAGTGTTAAAAAGAATCTACAATGAAAAAAAAGGAAAATCAGACTATCCTCATAAATTGAATTTAAAACCATATTTGAAGTATGAATGCACGCAATTTTTTTGTATAGTGTTAACATGATGCTCGCTTGTCAGGCGTTGAACGCGCGTTGCCGCGGCTTGAACCCTTATTTTAGCGGTTAGCCCCTTTGGGGCTAGTTGTAGACTAAAGTAGGCTGTTTATTTTTTATTGACTGATTCAAATGCTAAGTTTGACAATCGCAACTTCAAAGATTTCCATACACAGTTTTTCCTCCTTTTCACCCCCTTAGGGGTTGAATTTACAAAAATTCTTCCTTAGAACCCCTGTGTATAATTTCACGTTCCGAGCTCCAGTAGTTTAGACTATGCATTGATACGTCAGTCAGCCAGTCAGGTTCCCCTATCCTCTTTCATGTATTCGTATATCTCATAAGATAAGATTATCTTATCATAAAAACGCTAAAAGCGTCCGTTTCCATTTCGGACGATTTCTGGATGAACTGAGCGAATCCTAAAAAAACGTCTATTCGCGTCCAAATCGCGCGTTCATCTGACAACTAATTTAAAATGTCATTTGTATTATTAAAAGCAACAATATGTACTTTAACAGCAATTTTCAATTCCAAAAAAGCGAATTTATTTATTACAAATTTTATTTACAATGTGTGTCATTAACATTAAAGCTACTTAACAAAATAATGTTTTTGTGATAAATATACCAAAATTAATTATAGTGTAATTTGATTTGTGGTTTCAAACAATAAAATCTTAGATATTCCTTACATACAATGGAAATACATTTGTGGCACTTTGATTAATTTATATTTATTAATTTCCAAATTGCTAACGTTAATTGATGTGTAAATATATTCAGCTTAGTAGACATTGGTCGCAGATATAGACAAAAACTACAAGGTAACAATTTAAACGGGGAATATACGAAACAATACCACATATCAAAGTTTATTTTGGAACACAAATAGAGTCAAATTATATTTCTGGTTTAGGAATGTAATTTTATAAGTATGTAAAACGTTTCTACAGTTGGACAGAAAATATCATAATTATAAATGAGGTAATTTTTTTACGTAACAGAGGCAGCTAAACTCGGCGAGTCTGTAATCAGTTTAAGAAACATCAAAAACCTTCATAGTACCTAATAAAAAAGAAACTTAAAAATGTAGTTTTGTTTCTAATACAAAATACAGAGCAACCTTAATTACAACAAGTATAATAATATATTCTGTTTGCTACACGTGTTATATGACTAGATACAATTTTTAATTTTACTGTTGCAATTTGCTCACATTTGGTGTATGTTCCAAAACATAACTTATAGAAATATTTTAATAAAGATTCCATTTTAACCGTAACCCGTATGTCCTTAGCAAAACAATAACATTTAGTTTTTACATAGCGTTGCCAAACGGAGCAATAACAATTTAAGTAACAATAAATGAATTGAATTTCCATTGAAATCTACTATAATATGTGAAGTTTAGAAAAAAAAACTGGACTCCATTCTTTTAATACATGCGACAGTCGATACGTGCTTTCTTGCAAATATAAAATAAATAGTTATTCAATCATTCTATAATTTCATATTTCAATAAACCGAAATGTTAAGCGTACAAACTTTATGAACATTTGTATTACCTTTACATCATTTAAAAAAATTAATACCTTAAATGATTTTACTGTCCAATAAAGCACGCAAGAATTGTTTTCATCTGTAATGTAAAAGGTACAGAAGCATGCATTACTTTATATTAAAATAAAGTGTTTATTACGTGAAAATATTTCTAACGCGAAATTTCTTACATTACACATATTTAAGTAGCTGCCTTAGATGCTTAATTATTATATAAATAATAATCTTTGCAATAATAACAACATTGGAAGTACTTAAAATATATTTTAACATTTAAAAAGCAAACAATATCTGTATCGCGTATGTTCATATTTTAAACCTATAAATGTAACTTTAATAAAAGCAAACACATAATATTAAATGTGATATGTATTTTTAATATAAACATAATTACTAAAATAAATATAATAATTAATTTGAATGTTTGATTCACTAACAAATCACATGTTCCCACTTTTATTGAATAATAAACCCTTTTGCTGCAGCTTTAAAAAGGAATATATTTTACATTCTAATTATTTAAAAAATAATCATTAAAACCCATAGTCTGTTCTCGCCTTCTTGTTCTATCTGAACTATATTTTTCTATTTATAAGCAAGAGCGCGTAGTCACAATAAACATAAAATTGTGTGTAATTATATATTCGACAAGCTCCGTGGCGCAGTTGGTTAGACGCCGCCTGTAAAACGAGAGGCCGCGGGTTCGATCTCCGCACCGAAACAAATATTTGTGTGAACCACAGGTATTTGTTTCAGATCTGGGTGTTTGTGAGACCTAAAAGTCTCGTAGTTTCTGATACCCACGACACTAGACTAGATCTTAGTGTGGGATCAGGACTATGAATGTGTCTGTTGGGTGTATTTATTTATTTATAAGTACCTAATTTAAATCAAATATTCAATATGTTCTGACTAGTATATAGGAATGTGAAAATAAAATAAATGAGATCAAATTTGACTGGAATTAAAAAATAACAAAAATCTTGTACATTCGTCAAAACAGCGAGTGTTATAAGTGTAAATAAATAAGGCATTACTCTTAATGAAATTTGGTCAAGGAGAAGAAGCTTAATATTTAATATTAGCAACATTAATTTTATTCCAATAAATATATTTTTTATTAAATTTATTTCTTTCTTAAGCTAGTTGTAGAAAAATCTGCTATAAATGAACAAAAATATGCTGAAAGATATGCTGTGGCATAAAGGATTTATGCAACGAAACAATTATTATTATAAAGCGAATTAGTATTTTATATTAATCTCGCTAGAGTTCTTTTTCAAAAAATTCGAATGTCACATACCTATTTTTTTGTCATTGGTATACTAAAGCCTCATAACAAAGTAACCAAATTATGGTGTAGATAATATTGAATTGAGTCCAATAGTGAGATTCTATGAGTCACAAAATGAGGTTTTAGTCATTTATCACTTAATCACACAGATGCACTCACATTCGCACACGCACCCACACACACACACACACTCACACACACTGTTGCCTCTACTTATTGAAAATAAATTATTTCATATACTAACGAGATATAGTTATGGCCTTATTCATAGTCAGTTTATAAACCTATTTTAGTTACCGAATGTTTTGTCCATTTCGAACAACTTTTAAATTCAGTTAGACCGAAGAAGACAATACATTCCATAACTAAAATAGGTTTATAAACTGACTATGAATACGGAAATTACATTTCAGTTTTATATATTCCATAAAATAGCAGGCCTCCATTACTCACAATAATCCCTTAAATCGACACGGGGTTGAATCTCAAAGTAATGGGTATTCCTACCCCTAAATTACAAAAATACGATAGCAAACACGCACGCACAACATTCACTTAAACTAACCCCTTTGAAATTCACCCCTGCTTTCAGAATTTATTGCCATTGCCTTGTGTCATACCACACCGCCTGGTAGCAACGCAATCATCCAATACTTTGGAGTGAATGTTTGAACTGAAGCAGTTTGCTCAGATTATTGTAGACCAGGTCCTGAGGACTGGATATTATGAAGTACACCAGCCCGAGGATCGAGAGAACTGCCCGCCATATCGAAAAATGCGTCCATGTGTGGTAGAATGTTGGTATAGTTGGCTGGAAGAAGGAAATAGTATTTTTAAGTATAACATTTGTTCAATATATTATTATACTTATATCTAAAATTATAGGTTGGTGCCGGGATGTAAATAATAAAATTCCTAAAATGAATATACAAAGAACTTATGCGATAGTTTGTTTTATTTTATTAAAAGTATCAGAAATTAAGGACTTTTAAATATTTAATATGAGAACAAAATTTTGGTCCAGGGTTGAAACCCACTACGCGTTCTCATTTCACAGCCAGCTTATTCCAATACCTCAGTATTTTAGTGCAATCAAATTGCCTCAATACTTACGAGCTATGATCGTAATATGGCTCTACCACTTTATCACAAAAACAATCATTGACTTGGTCCAAGATAACATAAGTTGTTTCAATTCTCATATCATTCCTTTATTCTCATTGATTGTATTTTGACCTACAAATGTCACAAAAAAGGAAATTTGCCAGGTAAGGAAATTTGCCAGGTTTAATAGTCTAAACATTACTCACCGTAGTAAGATTCCCAGTGATGTTGAAGACTAGGGGAGTGTATTGGTAGACCATCAGCTCGTCATACATGCGGGCCGCAGTACAGACCAACAGACACGCCATGTACAATATCACCAGGACTATCGGCTGGAAGTAAGGCTGGAAGCCACGCGTCAAGTCCAGGCTTGTTACGTCTAGTCTGGAAGGAAATATTGTAAGTGTAAGTGGGTTGGGAAAATTCAGTTTAAAAAGTAGGTTGAATGTGAGATCAGTTTAAAAATAAAAATACATATCAGAGACTAGATGACCTTAGCAGTGGGTATGAATAATTTTATAGATAATACTATTATTTTAATTGTATATTACAGTCCATCAACAGCAGTAAAAGATGATATAAAATAAGTTTATATTTAAAAAGTATAATTTAAGGCTTAAATGGTTTTCTAATTAGAAAACAACACTTGAATACTGCTATTTAGTTGCACAATAAGATGGAGCAGTGGTAGATACCTACCCAGAATGCATCTTGCAATTAAGATAAATGTTAAAATCTCAGAATTATTATATTGATTCCATACCAATAACCTTTTCAGCGATTATATTAAATCTAGTACAAGCTACATCAACTTACCTATCCAAAACGGAGAGCAGACACATCACACAGAAGAAGTAATATGCTGCCACATATGGCATGGTGACTACAGCATGGAAGGACAGGTGACCGGCATCCAGGCCATCGGAGTAGCTGATTAGAAGCAGGTGCATGAGGGACAACCCACCCAGGACCCCGTGACATGCTGGGGCGCAGCACCGCCAAGCTTTTTGTAGAGCTAGAGCCACATCTAGCGGGGTGAAGTCACCTAACCTGGAAATTTTAATAATAGATCTTTTAGTGTCTTGGCCCATGACAATCAAGTATAAAGACTTTACTATAAATGCATCAAGCAAAATAAATATTCACTGAAAGATTTATAATGAATAGCTTCCCATGAAACTGTTTCATAAACATTGCTTTCCAAAATAGTCCATATATTTGTGCTGTATCAGCCCATAAACTCCTTTACAAACGAGAGTTTGACTGACTAAGTTGGCCTAATGCGCGTTGGCGTAAAAAACTATTTAACCAAAAAGTATTTTTGTCCAAAACAGTCAAAAGTAGTCAAATAAAATTCTGCAATAAAATTATTTACATAAATAAACCACATAATAATTCACCTTAAATATTTATCCCCATCTCTGCTCTGCTGTGACTCCAATATTCTATCTCTAGACACAGCAGTAAATGTCCCACCTCCTTGTAAATAAATTTTCTCCGGTCTCCTTGCACTGAAAGGGTCTAGACGTTCATCATTAGGTGATGTGAGTGGCGATGGTGACGAAAACGGATTGTCTATGTATTGTTCGTGGTACTGCATGCTGGATTCCAAACTCTCGAGCATTGCTGACAAGTCTGATGGTCGAGCTGAAAAAGGTACAACATCTTTTTCATTTACGCACGCAAAAAAAAAATTGAAAAACAAATCATATTTTTAGAAATAATAAATTGTTATTGTTATGAATGTACAGCAAGAACTCTTGTGACCGAAGAAGATGATGACTATACTATTTGCGCTCATTGGATAAAATAGAAAAATAAATGTAATCTATATATATAAAAGAGGAACCTGATTGACTGACTGACTGACTGACTGACCTATCAACGCATAGCCGAAACTACTGGAGCTAGGAACTTGAAATTTTACACAGGGATTCCTATTGTGACGGAGGGTAGCACTAAGAAGGGATTTTGGGAAATTCTACCCCTAAGGGGGTGAAAAGGGTTAAAAACTGTTGTATGGAAAATCTAAACCATTGAAGTTACAATTCTCAAACTTGGTAGTTTAATAACTCATTTAATAACAAAAATAATTGCATACTTTATTTGTCTAAAAAATAACATTAAAGGGATTAAAATAAGGGTTGAAATGTTTAGAAACTGGGTGATTTCCTTCCTACCCGATCAACGCACAGCCGAATCTACTGGAGCTAGAAACGTGAAATTTTACATAGGGGTTCCTATTGTGACGTAGGGTAGCACTAAGGAAGGATTTTTGGAAATTCGACCCCTAAGGGGGTGAAAAGGGTAAAATACTGGTGTATGGAAAACCGAAACCATTGAAGTTGCAGATATCAAACTTGACACTATAATTAGTCATCTAAAACCAAAAAATAAGTGCGTACTCTGTTTACTTAAATTTAACCCTAAAGTAGTAAAAATAAGGGTTGAAAAATTTGTATGGAAAATTAAAACAGCTGAAGTTATTCTTATGAAAATTTAACTTTTGACCGTTTCGAGCGACTTTTCAATTCAGTTTGAACGAGAAAACAAACATTCGATACCTAAAATAGGTTTTAAAACTGTATATGAATAAGGCCGTTTATCTATTGATCCGATTGGTCTCAAAATCGATATCTGAGTTCCGATAATCTAAATTTGTATTCAGAATTGATAATGTTCGCCGTCATTTTGAACTTTTTATTTATTGATCCGATTGGTCTCTGAATCGATAACTGACGGACCTATTAATCCTAACACAGAGTCAGAATTTGAAATAGAAATGTTGCACGTTAATTTTTGTTAAAAGTTTACGTAAAGGTTACAATGGCATAGTTTTATCGATATAAGTTTACATTATTTTAAACACGCAGACGAAGTTGCGGGCAAATGCTAGTATTTATATATTAATAAAATGCAAGTTTACAATCTTAATCCAAAGTACTTACATTCTAAATATTAAAAGACTAATTGCTAAGGAGAATAACAAAATATAAAATCTGAAATAAAATCACAAATTTCTTATAAAACTAGTAACATTCATTTACATAATAAAACAAATTATCATTAACTATTTAAAAATACCTAATCTTGGTATACTATATTTGACTGGGCTTATCATAAAATATACACCCAACAGTCACATATGTACATAGTCCTGATCTCAAACTAATATACAGCTTTGCTGTCTGTCGCTTCTCGTTCAGTAAGTGAGATTACCCCTCTGTCATTTTAATTAGAAATCCTCACGAATAAATAAAAAAAAATACCTAAAATGCTTTTAATAATGTGATAATTTTGTTTTTAATTAGTTTGTGTCCAATTTTAATGTCTTGTTTCGTGTGGAAAGTCAAAGTTATATTTATGGATGATCAAAAAATCAAAGTTTCCAAGCATTTGGTTTTGCGAGACTATATTTTTAAAACGTTATGTACTTTATTTCAATATAAAAAACAAAAAAAAAACAAAAAAGAAACAGGTAAACTTGGCAAATGTTTTTATAGCATACTTTCCTTGCAAAAAGTAGGAACTTATTATAAATATTATAATGAATCTTACCAGAACCTCCCGTAATTAAAACCACTTCTCCCTTGAAATATTCAGGGATTGTTGGCACATCTGTCAAATCTCTTTCCTCAAGAAACCCCATGGTAAACCAGAAATTGTATTATTAAATCGTAATACGAGCGACTTGTTGAAAAGCAATACTGGGCATTGATGTCATTCAAGTGATAAAGGTGATTTTAGTTAAGGCGAATATTTCAACATTTTATTAATAAAATTTTGGAAAGATAAGAGTTATTTATTTTCATCTAAAACATAACTTAGTGTCACAAATAGTGCTGATCCTACACTGATCTTTTGTTGGATATGAAAAGCTAAGACATTTTTAGTTGTATAATACACATGTCACATACCCAAAATAAATAGCTATTGATTCATTTACAATTCACTAACATTTATTCGAACCCACGGCCTCTCGTGAAAAGAATAAAGCTTAGTATCAAATAGCGAAGTCCTCCTCCTTGCTGGACCCTCTGTACAATAAAACCTTACATCGTCGCATTCTTCAACAAATAGTAAACACGAGTAGGCAAAACTTATTAACATTTTACATATAAACAAACTTATAAACTTATTAACATTTGATTGATCCAAGTGTTCTAAATGTTCCCGGGCGATAATAAATTACCAAAAGATGAATAGTTTAATCACTACAAAAACATAGGTCATAAAAAACTTGATCTACTACAAATAATCACCACCAGATGGGTCGTTTGTCGAACATATTTCGTGAAAAAATAAAAATCAATAGCAGGTGTGAAGAAAATCCTGCCACTTCAAAGTTGTAGGGTAGTTTGTCTCTTCCTTCTCGATCTATCGTTCAGTTCAATCAGTCTCTCGCAAGCAGCTGAGCGCAACGGACGTGCTCGCTGCTGGATCTCTCGCGTAAAGTCTAGTTTAGTGAGCAATGGTGATGTGTTTTTTCGTGCTGTTTACCTATAGCAGTCGTCAGCGACCATACTTCGAGAGCGGTATTTCGGTGAGTAGATTTTACTTATATTTCTGTACATTGTTTTATTACTTTTGTGATATTCCTAGATATGTAAAATACTATTTTCAGCGTGTGTCTGTTTTTTCATTTCCATTATTATTTAGACTCTAATATACATACCCCTACAAATATGTACGGTGTGTACGTGATCTCCATTTTTTTTCACGTCTATTTTTAAATAGTGTTCATATAGGTTAGTGTAATAGTGTTCCTTTATTATATATTTTCTAGGTTAAATTTAATAAGTGATTAGATAATTGTTTAGGATAGTTTGCTTTCTATCCACATCTTACAATGTTGTGAGCTTAGTTTCGATATCTCGAAAGTCTGTAGAGTAGAAAATAGTGCAAATAGAAAATACCACTAGGTACATGTGTTTTTTTGGCGCTGTATATCTACATTTTCATCAATCACCTCTCGTCGGCGACCTTACTACTGCGAGAGCTGATAAGGTGAGTCGATTTTACTTTAAATATTGTTTTACTATTGTTATTTATAGTTATGTTCTAGCTGTGTGCAATTGACTAGGCGGAGTGTATATTGTCTCCAGTTTTGTATGTTCGGAGTGTATATTATTATTTTTTATGTTTATTGTTTAATTTTCCTTGTGGTTTTCAGCTATCTATACCTAGGCAATTCGCCTTTTAGTGTAAAACTTTTCTTGCTTTTTCATTTCTTAATAATTATTTTTTTCAAAATAGTTACTTTAATAATTTAGCAATTGACTTTCTGAAATTGAAAATTACTTATTTATTTCAATTAAAATTCTAGTTTACAGTACTTTGCTAAAACATTTGCATTATCTACACATATAATTTTGTGACCGATCGATGTCTGTACATGGAAGATAAATGAAATAAACTAATATTCACTGATTTAACGTAATGGAACCCAAAACAATGATTTTGAGAATTTAGTCAGTGCAGTTGACCGCGATGTACTCAGAAACGGTTTAACGAATATCGATTAAAGTTGGTATGGAGGTATCCGACAACCTGAATTAACACTTGGGCTACTTTTTATCCTGCAAAAAATAATGTTCCCGGGGGACGTAGAAGAAATTCCGATATATTTGTTACATTTTTATACTCAAAGTTATGGCATGGATGACATGCCTTGAGTAAAAATGAGACAGGACGGGATGCGAAATTCAAATAAAGTTAATAACGCAGACGAAGTTTGCGGGCAGAAGCTAGTCTTTTATATACCAGCAACTGCAGATTTTATATGGATATAAAGAAATCGCAAAATGTAAGCCCAAAGGTTCCTGCAACTGAACTTAAAAATAATGATTTTAATAATGAAGTATTAATAAATTAACAATATACCTGGCCTTCCCTGTTTACTTCTATTGCCACTCTTAAAGACTTTAGGGCTGACATCTCTGCCATTTGCATTGGCATCTTGCCTTTCATCTCTGGTTTTTCGCCTAGTCTTGCGTGGCTTGTGACGAAGGTCTTTGCAGGTACCATTATTGTTCTCAACATCATTCGCTTCTATTTCTAGCTCACCACTAAGCGTTACCACTTCGTCTTTATTGTATTCTTTAAGGTAGTCATCAACCTGGAAAATAGATTACGGTCAAATCAATATTTTTACTAGATTTCTTTAATTAAGAGTAATGACACAAGTATAGAAGATGCCCGGGCCTATAGATACTGTTAGATCATACTAACATCAGGTCTCTTCATAGACCTTGAAATGAATACTCAGCAGTGTTAAACAATAGCATTTTAATGTAAATTGTAAGAAGTACATAAGGTAAAACTTTAATCACTACACAGTAAGAACTTAGCAAAATGTAAATGTGAAAAATATTTATAGTTTATAACATTTACTCCAGAGTTTTCAATAACGACTGACTACTCAAATATTTTTCACACATTCGAAGACTCGCGTGTCATTTTGAATCACCATTCAAAACCAACCAGCCTGTCTCACACTGACATGAGGTTACTCACTGTGCAGTAGCACCTCTTTGCTCTAACAGATACAGATCAAAATCTAATCAAATATGCTGAATATGAAAGCAAATGGTGTGCAGATCTAAAGTTGTGTTATTATATTAATTCTAGGTAATTATTTAATTAGCATTGTAATAAAATTATATATGATTCAAAAATTAAAAGTAATTAAATGACTTCTAACTTGTACAATAATCTTGGTCATCCCAAACCCTTTAGAATAAAGTGTATAATACAGAATCCACCTTTATAAGACCTTGTTTTAAAAAAACAAATATTTATATTTAAATTGTATGGAAGGTTATGCAATATATTGTGACACATACTTCATGCTTCATTAGTTATGCTTATAAAAAGTTATGTATGAAGCCACAACATAAACTTATTTGGAATGTAAATGTTACATTTTGAAATACTTATTTTTAAAGCAATTTCCTAAGTATGATTGATGGCTCGCCCCCTATCACATCATGGGACGGAACATACAAGGGGATATGTGGGTGTCCTAGTGGCGCCTCTGCCTACCCCTTCTGGGATAAAGGCGTGAGTTTATGTATGTATGTAATGATTGAATATAGAGTCTATAAAGTAATAGTAGATTTGCAAATAATTGTTTGTACAAAAGTTGACCTTTGCTTCAATGAAAATGCAGTAAACCTTGACATTTGACCCACACATTGACCTTTCAAATGACATGCAAAACTGAAAAAGTTAAAGTACCTTTTCCAAAGCACTGAGACTGGACCCAGGTATATCAAAATCATGCAAATCTCTATCCCTGTGTCTTGATGAATGCCTTTTTTTCTTTCTGTAAGACGGACTTCTTTTCTCCTTGTGTCCACTTGACGGTCGGGACAAGTTTTTCATTAACTTCTCTTCAAGACCGTTAGGATCGTGGGAATAGAAAACAAATGAGGGATTTTTATCAGATTTCTTAATTTCTTTCTCAACAAAGCCTAGGATGCCTTGTTTTATCTGATCATGTATGGGTAGTTCTGTATCAAGGGATTCATGTTCTGATTTAATCCAGCTGTCGCGTTTGGACTTATCGGCTTCTTCTGCTGGTGCGGCCTCGGAAACCTCCGGTTCGGCATGTCCGTTTGATAGTTTGCGAGAACCAGAACGACTCCGCGATCTTTGCTTGTTTTTCTGCTTTGGAGAAGGTGAACGACCACTGGAATGCACTTCTGCTATCTCCTCCTTCACTCCATCACTCTTGCCTGGCTTCATTGTTAAAGGTTTCTACCAGAAACCCACGCAACGTGACGAGATGCTGTTTTATTTTTTTTATGCTAAAATACAGCACTAAACACAGCACATAATGGTTAGAAATTAATAAAATAACGTATACTCAACGACTGTGTTTCAAATTAACTATTGTTTTTGTTTATTAAAATCAATTTCACATATTACATTAATTCAAAATAAAAAGCAAGATTACTGTTGAAATGTCAAATGTCAAACGGCAATGACGTCATTGTGACGTCACGTAACAAAAACATTCCGTTTCACGTAATTCGTTTTTTAGTAACCACTCTGAGGGCAACTTATTTTGAACCAGGCTTTTTATAGAAGCCTTGCGACCTATTTATAGCTTCATAGAAATTGAAATCCTTATAAAGGAAAGGGAAAAATGTTGTTTAGTTTTATTGAATATTGACTCGTGTTCCATATTATTTCTTACACTTACTATCATGATTTGTTTTATTAGTAGATACCTAAGAAAAATATTTTTAAGTTTTGATAAATTATGATTTATGAAATAATGTTAGTAATTATTATAATTAATGACTTCTAATATTTATCACTAAATAATGTGGCGTTAATTTTCTTTTTTGCTTTTATGGCAATTTTGCAAACAAGCCAGTTCTAAAACGAAAAGTAGCGGGTTCGATCCATGCACCTTTAATGTTTGTATGACCGCTAATGTTTTGTTTTTATGTGTCGAGAAATCATAAAGTTCTTTTTATAACAATGGCAAAATTATTATACTAGGTATATACCATAGCCTGCAGACGCCTCTCATATACATCTCCAATATTAGATTCTTGCACCACTCCGGTCGAGTTACTGCATTCCTATAGTAAAATGTTATCACAAATACTACCTTCGTAGTTCGTACTCTAAGACTTGATAGCATTGAAGTTGGTGGGATCATACTTATTATAGATGATGATTAATTATGATCGATCGATATAATTATTGTGTTTAATCTAGATTATTTTTATGCATAATTTTTATATTAATTCTAATTCTCTACAAAGGCCCGTTGACAATAAATACCTACAAGTAATATACATAATATAAACCCGAAGTGTAAAAAATATATTGTTCTCTCACACAAAGTCGTAACAGCATATTTTGTTCACAAAGGTTCCATTAATTAATACAAAGATTGTTATTTAATTATTAGTAACTGAATACAGATAATAATTCTAATTGTGGGGTTAAATATGTGTGGGACTCCGTACCGGCCGTACCAGTCGGTAGCAACTGGACTCAGAAATTCGGAATGCCGCCGACCTTCAGACAACGCCTTTGGGCGGCGGTTTAAGTGTGGAACTAAAGGCGTTTTTATTAAAACTCCTTGATCATTGTTTTCAGGGGCACTGGGTAAAGAGAGTGATAGGTATTATAAAATAATGCAATTCCTCATTTACTAACATAGCCTTTAAGTCGCTCTTTGTTACTAACACACATATGGACATAATTTTGTTTTCTGAAATAAATATGCTATTATTATTATTATTGCAACAAGTATTTTTTCTTCATTTTTTTTGTCAGAACAACTCCTCTCCCATTTACTGCTTTGGACACACGTTGAAGGAACTATCCGCGATAGAAACGGCCTGCGCTATCCCCTAATCGAAGAGTACTTGGTTGCCATCGTTGAGAGCTTCTTTTTCCTTTATCGAACCTGTATGGTATCATTTACGGTAGACAGTGGACACCACAGGGGCACCAATGTAGAATCCTTAAGCCTTCTAACCGCAAGATGTATTGCGGGATAATTACTTTTCCTATCAAGTGTATTTTTGTATAATAAATACTACCTTATTAATATAATCCACTAAATAAATTAGATACTAATACACTGACTTGAAACTTGCATTATTTTTGGATGAATATTCGGCGATTTGATGTTG
This sequence comes from Deilephila porcellus, assembly GCA_905220455.2. NCBI lineage: Eukaryota > Metazoa > Arthropoda > Insecta > Lepidoptera > Sphingidae > Deilephila > Deilephila porcellus. Next base: position 13,609,945 of record LR999977.1, on the reverse strand, counting down.
TGGGTATTAATTAATTACTCCATTATTCATTTTAGTTACCTACTTTTTTTTTTAATACACGCGTGTTCGCTTGCTCCTTTAATTTATACTATCAGCGAAAAAGTAGGAAATTTATTTAAATCGAGGCAAAGCATGGCGTGTGGATATTTAATTTAGCTCAGAACGAATTGTCTAAACTGTCTCGAGTTGCCCATAGCTGACAAATGCAATTAAATATGAAGATTAAAATACATCTAGTTCTTTGCTTAAGCTTATGCATTTAATTTTGGCATTTATCACTGGGTTCTGACTTCTGACGCATGCTTAGGTAAATTTAGAATTCAAGTTTTTAGAAGTTGTACCCGACTACGCGATTTCTTTGTCACTGTGTCAAGGAATTTAACAGGTCGATTGTTAAATAAACGAGCTTAAACTTTACTTTTAACAATTGCATTGTTCATAAAAGTTTTTCAGATTTACGATTGCTCTGCAAACGTACTTTTTCTGATGACAATAAGGACTTGCCTGATATTTTTAGTTATTTTAAAAATCATAAATATTTTACTATTTATAACAAGCGACAGTATCTGTGATGTTACGAAAGGACATGGCTTCAATCTTTTTATATCTATATCAGCCCATATCACAGATTACTTAGTACTAGCCCATATGCGTCCTACTTTGGTTGGGCACGGGCGTACTCTACAATCGTGAGAATCGATTGAGAGTGGTTAGGCCATATAGTCCACTACGCTGGCCTAGTGCGGGTTGGCGGACTTACATACCGTAGAAATTCTTTAAAATCGCTACGGTATGCAGGTTTCATCACGATGTTTTCCTTCACCGTTAAAGTGCGTGGTGATTGAATATCAATACACACATAACTCCGAAAAGTAAGTGGTGTGCCCTGGGATTTGAACCCGCGACCACCGTGGACATGTAGGCAGCCGCGTCTGGTCCGTTACCAACAGGCCACCACGCACTCTTCAATCTTTGCTTGTATTTCATTTCGTAATAAACAAGTATTTTTATTATTGGATTCATTATAATTCACGCCACCGACTGCCTCGGTGGCGTGGTTGTACTGCGGTACGACTACAAAGCTGAGGTCTCGGGTTCGAATCCCGGGTCGGGCAAAGTGATATTGGATTTTTCTGTTCATTATCAGCCCGGAGTCAGGAATTTGTGCCCGATATGGCGATAGGCTCGCCCCCTATCACATCATGGGACGGAACATGCAAGGCGAAATGTGGGTGTCCTAGTGGCGCCTCTGCCTACCCCTTCTGAGAAAACGGCGTGACTTTATGTATGTTATAGCTCAAAAGGTTGTCAAAGAATAATTGAAAGCAATTGACAATGCGTTGAAAATAATCGACGATCGTTCTATTAGCTTTAACAGGACTTGTCAAAGCGTACTCATACAAACAATAAAAGTTGAATATCAAGTGGCGATCTTACACAATTTCCTCACACCCCCGCCCGCGCGCCTCTCTTCTCCCCCGGGGAGGACGTACTCCCCTCCAAGACGAGGCGAAAGGCACTTTCACTGTTGGAATTCGGCGACCGGCGTCTTCTGACGTCATATTTGCGTAACTTGACACAACACGCTCTAGATTTTGTAGGTACTTTGTTTTAATATTTTAATGGATTCAAAATTAAGCTTGTTTTTTAAGTTAATCTACTTAAAAGAAATTTATGCTAAGTTAGTGTGAGATAAATAAATATATCAATTTGAGATCCGGAGACTATCAAAATAAAGTATCTTTGATAGTCTCTATGGTGAAGCGGTTAAAAGCCGGTTCCGTTGGTAGAGGCCATGGATTCAGTCCACTCACCGAGAATTTTTTTGTGTGGCCTACAAAAATGTGTTTCGGGTCTGAGCGTTTTCAGACTGAAATGTCACTAGTTGTATATTAGTGTGTGGTCAGGATTATGTGACCGTTGGGTGTATTGTATCATATCTCACTGCTTGGTTAAGCCTCCTGTACTATGTGTGTGTGAGGGGTGGGGGAGGGGGGTGCTACATTGAAACGTCATTGTCACGTATTGGGAAGTGATGCAATCCAAGGGAAATAATACGTCAAACCGACATATTCATGCCAAATGGAGTGATTAAACATATATAGCCATTCGGTGCTGTATGTACTCTTTAAAAAATAAATGATGTGCAGTCAGTTTGCTGAATCTCAATAAAATAAATCGGATCAAATCGGATCAAAAACAAATAGATTAGCCGTATTTAAACTTGATCCTATATTATTATGAAGAAGAGTATAAATAATTGCGAGAACAAGAATACGTACAAATAAAATTTATTTCTTTCTTTCCTGACTTGATCCTAAGTCAATAATTTAATATGATTTTAAGGTTAATTCTTCCCAATATATATGCTTTTGCGTTGACGATTTGAATACGTATCTACATAGTGACATTGTTTTATTTATAAATATATATTTAACTAATTCCTTACTTTGCTCACCAATATTTAATATGAAAATATCATGTTTATTACCCAATATGCCTACAATTTTAAAACCCACTTCTAGCTTTATCTAATCACAAGGTTTAAATATTTCGTCAGTCTAGATCAAGGTTTATATTCACGTGCACTTCAGCTTACTAGGCCTGTCTAGACACAATTATTAGAAATGATATGTTAAATCTTCTTAGGTACATTAGATAATAATATGTGACATGTTTTAGATAATATGTATTAGACAGTCTCCGTGGCGCATTTGGTTGGACGCCGCCTGTGAAAGGAGAGGCCGTGGGTTCGATCCCCGCACCGAGACAAATGTTTGTGAGAACCACAAGTATTTGTTTCGGGTCTGGGTGTTTGTGAGACCGAAAAGTCTCTCGTAGTTCCTGACACCCACGACACAAGAGTAGATCTTAGTGTGGGGTCAGGACTATGTATGTGACTGTTGGGTGTATTTATTTATTTATTTGTATGTAGTTGCAATCGAATCCATATTATTTTAATGTATTGTAATGTATCCTTAGTTAAATATTATAGGAACCATAATATTTTCTTTTTTCGTGTATTAAGATTCTTGATTCAAGAGTATATAATGGTATCTTAGATTTACGCGAAGGTTACACATTGAAATAAAACTATTTTTTACGGATTTTATCGTGATTTGGTTTAATTTTTAAACCAAATCCGTAAAAAATAGTTTTATTTCAAGAGTACCTATATGTTATTCAGCTCGTTTCCCCATTAAAAGGTTTCCATCCTAAGAATTGAACCCAGGATTTTATACAGACATTATGATACCAAATCAATAAGGCAAGTTTTCAGTTTATTTAATTTATACTTCTAAATAATGCGGTAAATTAATACAAATATTTGAGGGAGTGTTAAACAAAAAGAACATTTAAATTAATATACTTGTTTATTGTATGTATGAACAATTACAATCATAGATTCATAAAATCTACATTAGTTTGGTCCAATAATAATTATTATTAAGATCTTATCAATATAACGCTAACTGCGTCGCACTTATTCGCCATATCTTAACGTTACCCGACACCATTATTGCAAATGTTTTTTGATTTCCTTTTTATACAAAAAGTATTCACATCGGCGGGTTTACCAAAATTTATCACAATTCATAGACAATTTTGTCCCCAATAAATCCTCTCCGTCTATTTGGCACAAAATCATTTTTTCATTCCTAATTCAAATTTTGCACACATTGCCTGTCCGCCATATTGAGAATATTTACATTTGTTACACTTATGACGTCACTCGTCATTGTCAATAGACATTTTTTTATTATTATCATCTCGTATAGATACAAATTTTTAAAACAATATCTTCGAAAAATAATCTCTTCGCGTATCACTTAAACGTGTAATAAGCTACAAAGTAATAAATGTTTCTTTATTTTCTTAAAACACAATTTACACGTCACTTAGCTACCTAAAAGTTCATAGAACGTACTAGAAATATATCATAGATATATGGGATAAACATTACCAGCTTTCGCCAACGTAGATCGTTTTGAGAATCCCAAAAAAAAAGATCATCGTTGCCTATTCGCCGGTAAAAAAATAAACTTAAAACTAAACACAACGGAACAGTCCCGTCCGCTGAAATTCCAGAGAAAATTACCTTTCCCGAATTTCGCGGAGGGATAGTATACACGAAGCCTAATAATTCGCGCGGTCTCAAGGCGTTAACTCGCCCTTAACAGACACCGTCGAAAATTCGGCCGCCCACAAACTCAGCGTCTGCACCGCGTTTTGCGTTAGCGTCGCAAAACGCTCCCAGACGACGTCGCGTCCGCATTACCGCGGCTCACACACCCTTATTTACATCTTAAATAAATTATTTACATATAACTAAAATTAACAGAGTATTTATAAGGAGTATGGATGACAAAACTGGTACACAAGCCTCTGACTCCTCTCTGTTTTCTTCATGATGCCTTTTTTGTAGTATTGCCGTATGCTTCTGGACAGTTTATCGTAGTTCATCGCTGGCCTGTTCTTTCTCTTACCCCACAGCCTAGCCACGCGCACTGAATCCTCAATCTTGAACACACCGTTACCTGCAAGAACACGACACGCATTAGCCACCTGCGCTGAATGTTAACTAAACAATTGATAGTTTATTTTTAAGAGACATCAGTTGGACAGTGAATATTTTACAATATTTTTAAAGGTCATTGCGTTACCTAAACCAGCTCGCTAAAATTTATTCGGGAAACTGAACTGTAAAATTGCTTAAATGTCTGTAAATCTTCATAAATGCCACTTTGGACGTAATCTTCCCAAATGCGTATAAACCTGTCTAATTAAAATGCTGTAGTTTCTTATTTCTTTTTAAAGAGCACACGTATTTGTCATTTTGAATTTAATTCGAATGGCTTGAAATTAGAATAGTGTATTGGCTAAAAAGGTTAAGAGTGCAGATGTCTCGAATATGATTCGGTTATGAATCACCGCGCCACGGTTTGTTAACTGCGCCTTATGCAAATCGATCGATTATAGAGAATTAGTCGCGCGACTAAATCTTAAATGTCAGACAGATAGTATAGACCCGTTTTTAAATCATCAGACAGTGACTCAAGCAATAAAATACCTAATTCGAAACGATGAATATTTTTGACACACAGCATTAAGATAATCATTTTTCATCCGCTCCCAACGTAATAGGGAAAAAATAAATTTATAGGTAGGTACTACAAACAATCCCACACTGACATTACTAAATTTTTACGAAATATAATTCAGTGCTGAGGGAATGCAAAATTTTTAAATCAAAACGGTAATTCTTAAAATCTTTTGAAGTGAAATCTTTTTTCCTTACAGATGTCAGATAATTATTTGTTTAATATTACAATACTGAAGAATATTCTGATTAAAACCAGGCTCAAAGTTTAATTAGGTGCATAGACTTCTAGACCTTATTAAAATTCTGCCAGCGGTTTTGTAATCAATTTTACTCCAGGATTTAAATGTAGTATTATTTTATGTATCCTACAAAAACTTCACGCATTTTAAATATATCACTTTGCCCAGTCTACGGAATATTTAGAACCTCAAAAAAAACTTAGTATTTTTCATGTGCAAAAAGATGTTAGAAATCCATTAGAAACAGGTCCATTTGTTCGTATTCGATATCCTGTGTCTTATAAAGATAATAATATTTAACTCTTTAGTAATACTTGGTAATCAATTTTACATCTTAATTTAAGCATATTTGTAATTCACTATAATTGCCACAGCGAATTAAATTTTGTGTAGACCATAATGTTCCCAAAGATTATTCACAGCTGCGCATTTGAAATATAATTTCGTGACAACCGAAAAAGGGCAGTATCATGTCTTACAGCATAATGGGCTATAAATCTCTTAAACGTTTTGCTAGCGTACGTAAAGGCCAGTCACGACCGAATGAAGGATTAGGTACTTTTGTAATCGATGTTGGCGATTGTGAGACAATCGATTTCATGAGAATGTGATTGTCGAATCGAATTAAAAATTGAGTTGCTGGGTGCTTTATTTTTGTAGCACAATTACTAACTTAGCTAGTAATAAAATTTATAAAAGTCTATTAATCATCACCCGTATTTAAAAAATAATGTTTCTTTGTCTGGTATGCAATTCATTAGATTACATTAACCAATACAAGAAGTTTTGCATACGTTTGTGTACTTTTCGAACATAATAAAATAAGTGATTGAGATACCAGTTTTGGCAGCCTCCGTGGCGCAGTTGGTTAGACGCCGCCTGTGAAACGAGAGGCCGCGGGTTCGATCCCCGCACCGAAACAAATATTTGTGTGATCCACAGGTATTTGTTTCGGGTCTGGGTGTTTGTGAGACCGAAAAGTCTCTCGTAGTTTCTGATACCCACGACACAAGATTTGATCTTAGTGTGGGGTCAGGACTATGTATGTGACTGTTGGGTGTATTTATTTATTTATTTTAAAATACAAGTTTAATTTAACATATTCATTATTTAATATTGGGTACGTAAAACAAAAGCATCATCACTCACACATAATCGATTATCCAATTAGTGCCAACAATCGATTTTACCGTATAAGAATAATATTTACGTTACGATTTACTATCATAGTGCGACAGTATGAGGTAACCTTTCCGTGGACTATTTTATAGAACTACTAATAAATACCCCGGTCACCTTGGCTCGAGAATGTGAACAAATTAATTTTCCATGACAATACCTAATCGTTAACGCGTTTCGATAAATCGATGGATATTCAATGAATGAAAGCAACAATGGAATATTTTTCATTGTTTGTAATTACCTATTGGAAATCCCTTATGTTCATTAATGCGTTTGTGTTTTAAATTATGCATACATTGTCATTGTTAGATTGTAAATGTAGTCAATCAATAGTATTTATTTATACAGCAATAAAATAGGTAAAAGTAACAACTCACTTGTACCTAATCCGAAAGTCATACAAAAATAATTGTCTTATGTTATCACAAGAGAATTTGAGTCCTATGGCTACAAAATTTGATAGCCTAAACACTTGTTTCGATATGGCAATTTTCTTTTTCTATAGATATTTATTTAAGAACATAGCATTGTGTTAGCGATAGCAATAAAATCGCTATGAACAAAGGCAATCTTTTATTGTGTAATGAAGTGAATTGTTCTGATATTATCATAAAGGACAAACGAGTTCCAACAAAGAGTCTTTGTTGACTCCACTTTTTGCTAGTGCATAGAAACTGGTTATATGCCAGTTATTAGTGATAACCATTAGGTTTTATATGTATAATTTTATGTTATCACTTTTGGTCTAGGCTTTAGACCTCTGTTTTACTTAAACCTGCTTTTATGCCACTTGACTATTATTTTGCAGAGATAATATTAGGTTATACACCTTTTTTACGTTTAGTTATTTGCTTGACGTCAACTTTTGTAGCTAATTATCCAGTCTCGTCTAAATTATGTTTTATTTATTGTCTCACATTTATTTTAAGTTTTTGATTTAGGAAGTGAAGAAGAATACCTATATATTTATACCTACATTGAGACTCTTATAAGCCTGTATTAACAGTGGCATGCATTTTACTTTAGATGAAGAGTTTAATCATTTTTCATCACACGAACCGATTGCTAACAACGCTTATAATAACACTACACAATAAATAAACTACTATTATTTGTGGAACACAGGTCAATTTATATATAAACGACACTGTTTAAGAATAAAGCATTGTTGCCAACTGATATAAAATTGTAATAGAAGTCGTGTTTGTCGCATCAAGACGTGGACTCATTAATTAACAGCAGATAACTGAGAGCGATACGCGCTTAACAACACGATTTCATGTAAATATCGTGCATTAACCCAATTGTAGCTGCGACGTAGAACGTTAAGTGGTCTTGATCAATTGACATATTAAGTTTGACAGCCTGCATGGCTTGGGCTAAAAGCCACGTTCCCACCAAGGTATTTGCGGGATCGTCAAATGTTGGAACAAAAATAACTGATACTAAGACACACGACTTTTATTCGTACACCCAACAGACACCTATGGTGTGTATTAATTTATAATTGAACGTGAATTTGAAATAGTCATACTTGATTATACATTTGTTGACAATAAATTTAACACCTTCCGTTGCGCACTGAGCTACTGACTTTAAAATTGGTACTAGTGTCGATTCAGATTTGGGTGTAATGGTTTGAAAATGTTTCGCAGTTGTAATTTATATTATCATAAGTAACTAGTTGTTAATGAAACCTAAAAGTCTACACATAGAATTCAAGTTATTCTAGTTAGTGAAAAGGGACATAATAATAGTAACGTCAACAAAAGTGTTTCACCAACTAATAATGCCATTGTATGATCAGTATCAACGGAAATCAACAAAGCGATATCAATAGAATAAACACTGTTTGACGTCAATTTCTATATATGAAAGCACTTCACACGAATCAATTGGAAAATCGTCGAAATGTATCCATTATCGCGACTTTGATATCAAATGATGGATTGGCTGCAGTCGCAACATAACGTAATTGTTTAAAAATAAACATGACCGTAGTCTTAGATACAGCTATCTTTATTTACCAAACTGGATTAGCTTGTAATAAAAAAATACTATTTGACGTCATTACGCACTTCCTAAGAAACACATAGTTTTTGTAGATTTGCAACACGAATCGATCAAAATCGCGTGCCAACCAAATTGAGTTTATAAAGATTTTTACAGTACATTGAACTCGGCAGGTCAAAATTTATCGTCGTGTGATGTACGCAAAATAGTTTAAAGCGCAATGACCAATAAAATTCTAGAAGCTCAAGATAAGTGCTTAAGAATGGGTAAGAAAATATGTATATAGATTTCTTACTGATAATGGGGTATAGCCTAATAATTAAGGTCTACATTAAAGATATATGCAATATGATAAATAAAACTTACTTCGGTCTAACCACCGTATCGCCGATCCGTGTACATGAGGAGACGCCAGAAGCTCCTTAAGGAACTGCCAGAGGTGTATGTGTGTGCTCCCAGTTTTCGCTTTACCACCACCTGTGCTCACGCTCGGTCCCGCTGGCTCTGATTCTTCATCTGCAGAAGAAAGTATGGGTCAGCAATCACTATCTCAATCTTTATTCACTAATAGAATTATTAAAATCAAGATCACAGTTCACAAAGCATGAAGCTCTGAACATGAATTCTCCGTAAATTTTTAAGGCATAATTTTAATGTCACTTCAAGGTTTTCTTTAAGGAAAACGTCACTTTTATCGATAATGATAATAGCATTTATAAAACGATAGCATATTATAATAAATTAGATTAACGCTTAAAGGATTGAGATATCATTTTCATGTTTCGTTCTTTCTTTAAATATATGTGGATAAAACAAAGCCAGTACACGTTTACTGATATTTATCAAAGATTATAAACCTCCCTAAATTCTAAAGTATCCGAAGCCACTGCTAATAGCTACTTATTATAGGAAAAGATCAATATTTTTCCAACGTTCAGCTCAGTTTATTTCAGTAGCGTATAGTGTAAACATTGTCCAAATTTATAGCGACCTTCAATGCTAGACGGATAAACAGACAAGATACAAACGAGTAGAATAAACACACTATGCAATTCAAACAGCAACATTCTATTTAAAGAAGAAAGCTAAGTGCTCTTAGGAATGTTGCTGGTACTAAAACGTTCGAAAATATAAAAGGTTTCAACAGTACTTTGGTAAATATCTGGAAAATCAACAATTTCATTCACAAACTCGAGCGAATTCTTTTAAAACTTCACAATGATAAATTACCAGAATATTTCTTTGAGGAGTTATTTTTGTAATCAATTTTGGAATCACGTCATTTTTCGCATTGAATGATATATCAAATATTTGCACTACGGCAAATGAAACGTCAAACATCAAAGGTGGACTTCGATTGAGGTCACCTATTTTAACTCAAATGATTATAGCAGTGTTTACGTACGATATAACATAGAATTCCAATATTTCATTTCGGGAAAATACCTTTAAGATACCTTTAAGATAGGTTGTTTGGTCTTGAGTCACGATTTTGCGTGAATAATTTTTGGGTAAAGTTTAAAGTTAAGTTTTCAATAATGTTTTGGGTAAATATTTTAACGCTGAGGTTAATCAATTTATCTTTATGGCGTCTAATATCGATGTTTTGTTTAGACAGAGCAACTTTGTAATTTTTTACCTCTTCGGCAATGGAAATGTTTGCAACAGCCGATCTATCTTTGTCTAATGCGACCTTGCGGGTCCGGCGGCTAACTGGGTGAACCAGGCTGTCGGGGAAATATATAAAAAGTGGACTCAACGCGTATGGGTCTGATCGAGAAAGGGCACAGAATACCAATGGAACTGTGAACGTTTGATAGATGGATTAACTGTAAATGGGTGTGGTCGAGAACTGTAGACGATTCAACTTCTATCTAAATTTGTTGGTCATTGATTTTAAATTTTATATATAAGTATCATTTGCGGTTTTGTTGTGGATATCGGAATTTATACGTCGACAGATAAATCGTTTTTAAAAATTATCGTTCTCATAGTTGGGCATTCTAGTGCGGAATCTAGATTTTCTTATTCTGCCAAATAAAACATATTAGATTGCTATTTTCTATTAATGTATTGGCCGTGAAAGCATCGCTAAGCAAAATAAATTCTTTGCATTCTTGAAGCGAATTTCTACATAAAAATTTAGGAATTGTATATTCTACTACAGCACCACAGCCAAAACTTTTGCAATACATTTCGTTAAGACGAGAGCTGCATTTTTAACGTCTAATTGAATTCACTTGATAACCCAGTGACCTGTTTGGTATCGAACTATTTATCCAATGCCTTTCAGATATAAATCTCTACACACATGTGCGTCAACAAGTAACAGATAATTGTAGATTGCTATTTCCTGTGCCACTCCAACACTTTTTTTATTTATGAGCTAACGGCCATCGCAAAGGTTTCTATGACTTAGTTTCTTAGCGAATACGATGAACTCTTATATATATATATATATATATATATTATTATTAGTATAGTTTAATTGTAACATTTAAAACCGTACAGAATTCTTTTGTGATTCCTCAAACCACTATCTGCGTCTATCTGATGTTCACAACTGTTATAATTAAGCATTCTACTACTTGTAATGATATTCCTATAATCTTTCTTTTTAATTCTTCAGCAAATATATTTGGTTTTATTAAATTAATTTTCAGTACCGTGTGTTTAAATGTTGTTTTTTTTTACCGTTACCATTTGATTACATGAAAGTCAGCACCTCAAATATCATAAAACCAAATAATTTTATTTAATTTTAGCAATACTTATGACCACATTTATCAATCAATAAGTAATAACTCTATAACATCGACATCAATATTAATTACTACTGCGTGTCCTATAATGACCACTAACCATCCGTCTTCGCAAATTTCATTAACTCACGTTCCGACAATGGGAAATTTTTCAAACAATGCCATACAAATCAGGGAGGTATGCTCGTCCCAGATGTGTCTTGTTCAAATGGGTAATAAAGCAGGTTTTACATCTTCAGCTGGACACAGCTCATTTGTCTCTATCTAGAAGCGTAAGTGGGCCGTCCACACTATCGGCTAACGGTTGAAGCACAATACGTGCCATCCTGAGTACTTCGTGTTTACTTGGTTAGGACTTTAGTGTTTTCTTAATGTTGTAGGTTTATGACGCAGGTGTATTAACTATTAAGTATTAAACTGGAATGCAGCAAATGTGTGCTAGTGATTGGAATTAATTTTTATTAGAGATCAGAAATATAATCAGAAGACATCATTAATTGAAGCCTGTTGTCAAGTAATTTGTATTGGAAGGTTAAACACACTAAACACAATCAGGTGATGTTTTATCTTTTGAACTTTTTTAAAATGTGATATGAATAATTATCTGAATTTATATTATAATGTAATGATGGATTAGCTTTGTTAATACTTAATACAACTAAATCTGCCACGTCTGATAAAAATTTCGTAATAATATGAAATATTGTCCCGACTCTACCTCCAAAGAGGTAAACAATAATATAATCAGAGCAATATTTCAAAATCGACAATTAGATCCCACTATTTGATTTTTTGGACAATTTAAAATTACAATACTGCCTCTACTCGAACATTATACCTAATTACATTTCCCAATTATCTTTTTTTATTTTAAAAATTTTTAGAAATTAAGACAGCAAAATACAAACGACTAGGTCAAAACTTTCAATCAATTAGTTACATAGTTATTTATCAGAACTCATATATTTTTAAATTATCTCTATAATTTATTTAGATGGTCGATTGTGCCACATTTTTATCTAATCTGTAGTAAATGAACGATAGGTTAATGTCGTATCATTGTACTAATTTGTTATAAACGCTTTGTTGAAATGACTTTGCTTAAGTGCCTGATCTTTTATTGTTGCTAAGTGGATTCTTTTAATTTAATTTTATTTTGACCTTAAATAAAATTATGTTTTAATTGACTCGGTTAATTATATATTTATTTTATTGGAACTACGTATATTTGTAGTCGCTTTTCATTTTAAACTTGTGACCGTCCAAGAAATAATAATTAATGACATCTAGTCTCCACTCTCAGAGACCACACCAGCACTCAGCAGTATAACAATTTCAAATATCATCAAGGTCATAAAAAACGCAGAAAAAAACAGTCTCAAAGTCCTCGCACCTAAAGCAAATGCAGAGAACCAAAATTCTCACCCATAACTTCAAGCAACCATCTCTGAGTTGATGCTCTATTTAGATCCCATCGTATTTACAACGAGATGCTCTACAGTTACTTCTTATAAAAAAGATGGCTAATTTTAAATGACAATAATTATGTGACTCCCGTCAAACAGTTTGTAACAATTTAGCCAGAGTAACTACTGGACATAATGAGACTTAACATTTCTCTTAGGATGTCTTTTAGGTTTGTCTTAGGATGGCGAGCGCAGTAGCAGTCCAAGCGGTTCATGAGCGGTCGTATCGCTTACCATCAGCCAAATGGCATGCTCGTCTCAATATTCATTGCAATAAAATTTAAATCAATCTAACCTTCACTCAAGTCGTCAGTTGACGGCAGAGCAGGAGGCGCGGGGGTGGGGGAAGACTGCTGGTGCTCCGTCCACTGCGAGGGCTTCCAAGGCTCGTGTCGTGCCGCCTTCCAGATCTCCAGCTGCGCGTACAGTGTGCTTCCAGACTATAACAAAGATTACTTTACTGATATTTGCTGAGTGTAGTTTACAATATGAGACGTGAAGGAATAAACTTACTGAAAAAAATCCAGACTAAAAATAAAATGCTGATGATAATATCTGATGCTGAGTTTTAAAAGGAGATTTGGAGGAATTAGATCTTATTTTTGTTTATATTAGTAATTTACGTAGACTGCACTTTGTGGATGCAGATAGCATTTCGATTAATATTATCTTATAACTGTTCCTATTTGACAAAAATATACCAGCTTGCTCATACGTTTTCACATTAGAAACTACACAGATATCTCAATTTTAAGGAACATTGCCATAAATTCGATTATCCCCTATTAATAAACAATTTTCCCCGATCGCCACTGTTCTTTCTAAACAAAGATGTTAACAGTAAAAAATCATCATGTGTTGCTACCGAACTGGCCCCCGTAGGGCAACTAATGACGTCTATATCAAACATTCCGTGTGAAACTCGTGATATACGCGCAAATTGTTTATGTTTTGGAGATTCATCGACCGGTATGCGCACTAAAGTAACGGTTTTATTTTAGAAATAATCTTTTTTCGTGCCAGAATGGTTTGTATCAGGTTTTGCTGAGTAATTACTTTGTATTTTAATGTTTGTAAACTTTTACTGTTGATCATTTAGGTTTACGAAAAAAGTATAATAGCAACATAGTCTTATTGTTTATAATAAAAAAAAAAACATAATATTATGCAATAACAAACTGCTATTTTATTCAATTACTTATTTAAAATATTACTACCAAAACTGTATAATATAAGGTATACTAAAACCTAAGAGTATTAAATATAGAATTTAAATAAAAAACAATAAATTCCAAATTTAAAAAATAATAATTTTAAATCTCATAAACATTGTTGACACAATGCTGAAACCTCCAAACTTTAAAATGAACCAATATCTACGAAAGTAAATCTCATCAAAGACAAGCGCTTTGTATGCGCCGCGCCGTGCGGACGGTACTTTCATCGGGAGAAAGCCGAGGATCGCGCATCGCTAAATATAACGCTGGTTGCCTTTAATTTGCGAAATCAATCATTTTGTAATCAGGCTAATGTTTTATTCCCTATTATGGATTGCTATGCGCCTTAATTAGCACGCCTGCGGACGCCATCAATTTGTTACATTTGAAGTGTAATGACAGTTTTATAATGAATTGATCTATTGTTGCAGATATCACTGGTGATTTTGAACTTGTTATGAAATGCAATTATATGCAGCTATAGATTAATTCTTCTCTAATATATAGTATAATAATGCACCATAATCTGTATTTTAATCATTCTCTGTGTGACTGAGAAGGCTGTTGCGAAACGAGAAAATGCGGTTCCAATCGAGTCACTAAAACATATTTTATATGGTTTGTTAATAATTTGTTGCAAGTCTTGCTACTGAACCGTATACTCCTTATTAATTTTTAATACCACACGAGCCATTTATTGCGGAATTTCGAGGGAAAACTGTGTGATTCTTGAGTATTTAACTTATATACTTGACATATATGCTACCACTTAACATAAACTCCATAACCTCCAAGTCCTATATTCTCAGAAACAAGAATAATAATAATTACTTTATAATATTTAAACAATATTGCGTAATCTATTAAAGAGCCGTTTAAAGCCGTCAATCGTACGATAGACAATGATATAATAGCAAATATTGGTAAAACAAAGCGATGGAGTCGAGTTGTGTAACTGTGGGTGCTGTGGTTCGACGTTCTTGTCATCATTGTTATGTAAATGTCTTTACCTCTTTTTAAGTTGACGCCATATTACGTCAGAACTGTCAGAATGTTCACGGATAATTCAGTCTTTGTGATACGTTTAAAGTTATTTTTTCAAATATGAAATTAATTTTATTAAAAATGAGAAAATTTGACCATTTCTGTTGGGCACTCACTCAAGGCAATTGTTTACTAAGTAAAGAAATTAAAATGAAATTATGCTTAAATTTTCATGTTAGATTGAAATAAAATCTTAATATATCCATAGTAATATCCCTTTGTAATAATTATAACAATCTTATCGTAGCTCAACGAGTGATAAGTTTATCATATCGAGAACCAAAGTTACAACATTATATCAAAACTAAAATTGTATTCTGATATTGCATTTGTATTTTATAAACATTTGAAAATGTTTTAGTTAAAATGTTACAATAACCAAGTGATCTTTGGCCTTATGATATAAAATAATAGGATTGTTTCATAAGATTTTATAATAAATATTATCAAAATTTTAAATTTGATTTTGCTGATTTGTTTGATCATATTAGTTATAATATTTTTGATTACAATTGCTAATGCGTGAAGTATATTATTTTTCTTAATTTTATTCCATTACATTTAAATTTTTGTCCAAATAATAATACAGAACATATTTAACACAGTTTTTGCATTCAAAAGGTACTGTAAAATGTCACGAAGTGAACATCGTTTTCATCTACCCATCGTGACCCAACCGTTACACGGATTTGGTAATACCACTGTCCACTTGTAGTTTCAACTAATATCTTAAAATGTAGCCACAAATTCTAAGTAAAATCAATTTAAATCATTAAATTGTGTATTTTCCGAGTTTTATCAAATAGATCCATTAACAGGTTAGATATTGTTTGCAGAAATCACTGACACAATGTTTGCAACATAAAATAGTGTGTGTCATACTCATTACTGCAGACATGTGCACACAAAACGTGATATACAGACAGACTAAAAAATTAAGGAAACGATTACTAGAATATTGATGATCTAAAGTGTGGAGTGATCTTTATAGCAGACATGCACCCAGCATTATTAATCCATATTATTAGTCAATGATCAATCTAATTATTTTGGCATTTGTGATTGTACGTTTAGTGATTTAGTAACTTGATATAGTAATGACTACCTCGGTGGCACAGCATTACAATGCTGAGATCTCGGGTTCGAGTCCCGGGTCGGACAATATGATAAAGGATTTTTGTATTCATTATCAGCCCGGAGTAAGGAATTTGTGCCCGATATAGCGATAGGCTCGCCTCCTATCACATCACGGGACCGAACACATAAGCCGAAATGTGGGTGTCCTGAAAGCACCTCTGCCTACCCATTCTGGGAAAAAGACGTGAGTTGAACTAATATATTATGATATAGGTATTGAGCTTTTTTTTTTTTTTTGGTTCGAGAGGAAAAGCTATTAAGCTCCCCTTTCGGTACCCCGGGGGAGGTCGAAAGGGGTATGTCAGTGTCACTGGCCTTCCAGCTCGGAACAATGCGGATGTTGTGACCGAGCTGGGTCCCTAACAATATCTACGCCAGCATACTGACTAAAAACCCCTCGTTAATCGTCACACGCATTGTGGGCGGTACCGGACATCCCAGGGCGAAAAGCGCCCCGATTTACGTCCGCATTACCGCCCCGCGCAAAACCATCGCTGTTCCTTCAGTGTAGGAGGCGCGGATGATACCCACTTACGCCTATTTTTTGGACGCCCGTTTAAGGTGTTGTGGGCGTCCCTGACAGAGACGAGGCTCTGTCTTACATCTCGGAGTCGTTATACGTGTGGGCACACCGCCCCCGCGGTGTGCCCAGCGACTCCGATGACCCCTTTAGGTCGCCTCTTACGACGGGCAGGGAATACCGTGGCGGAATTCTTGCACCCCCGGACCACAGGGCAACGGCGCCAGTTCAGCCGTTTATCAACTGGCGCCTCCTTCTTTGCGGGCGGCGGCGAGCGGGATCGTTCCGCTCACGATCCCGGTCCGCGCTCTCCTTCCGCGAGATCACGATCTCGCAGAACGAGAGCATCGCCTGCCACGACCTCCGACTCTCGACCATGGAGGGAATCACGGCCGAGAGCGAGAGGTCTACTCCGACGGCTGCACGGAGTATTCTGCGCTCAACACTCCAGGCTGGGCACTCCGAAAGAGTGTGCTGGGCTGTGTCCTCCGGGCAGTTGTCACAATGGTGACACACAGCGGTCGCTTCCTTTCTTGCCACCCGCCACAGGTATCTACCGAAGCATCCATGCCCCGATAGGACCTGTGTCAGGCGGAACGTCAACACGCCGTGGCGCCTGTTCAGCCACTGGTCAAGAACAGGACGCACTGCCGCAACGGTCCACTCACCAGCACTGGGATTGACCAACCTGGAGCGCCACTCCTCCACGGCAGCCACGCGCAGGGAGGCCCGTTTGGCCTCGACCTCTCTTAGGGCTGGTAGTTCCCCTCGACGAGACGCTTCCTCCCGCCAGTAATAAACCGACGACAGGGCTTTGGCGTCTATGTCCCAGGGAAGGAAACCAGCCAAAACGCAGGCCGCCTCATGGGAGAACGTACGATATCCTCTGATCATCCGCTGCGCCACCACTCGTTGCGGTTGACGCATGAGAGCAGCACAGTTTCTGCTCAGAGATTCAGCCCAAACGGGACACCCGTATAGGGCCATCGATCGTACGACTCCCGCGTACATTCTCCGGCAAGGGATACCGGGACCTTCGAGGTTAGGAAGCAGGCTAGATAATGCGCCTGCTGCCTTTACCGTTTTGGTCTTAGGCTTTTAAAATGGGCATGGAAGTTCCATCGGCTATCTAGGATAACTCCAAGATACTTCATCGAGGAGCCGACGGAGACTTCCACGCCACCGACCACTATGTGGGCTTGTGCTGGTGGCCCTCTCCGAGGCCCGTGAAAACAGATAGCCTCAGATTTATGAAGGGCCACCGCGAGGCCCAGCCGCCGTATTCTCCTTACTACGTTATTAGTGATAGGTATTGAGCTAACCCACTATCATTTAAGCACATTTTCTTCGTTTCTATGCCAAGCGAATCTAATACCTCAGAGTTTTATGACGTCATTCATGTATCTGATTAACGATTAAGCCTTACAATCTTAACTTCCATGCTAACGATCGAGCCAGACACAAATAATTTCAAAATTGAACCCTCACTTCTTATAAAGACTTGAGATAAAAAAGTATACAAGAAAAATCTACTTTACACAATATTTTACGTCAATGATAACCTAGCTGTTGACACGTGTCTCGGGATTCTATAAACATCGATGTATCAGAAACTAGGCGTTGGTTGACCCCCTTATCTGTATTGCTTAATCAATTTAAACTTTGTCCATCTTGTATGATCTACTTCAGGTCTTAATTTAACGATAATTTATATTAATGATGAAACATCTACGTAGTTGTGGAATGTTATTTATTTACTATTAATGTTTTATTTATTTTTTGGTAGTGATCCGTGGAGTACGCTGTTTGGTTAATTGGGTATTTGACTATCATCGAATTTTTGTATTATTTTGCAGCCAAACACAAGTGCCATTTAAACAAAACATTTTTGAGAAAACAGTGATAAAGTAGCTTGTAACATGAGGCAAATATTAGTATTTTAAATGAAAGAGTGGGGACGCAGTGGGGACATCTTACCGTCTCTTTCACACCCGCACACTATAATGCATATTAAGAATAGTGACGTAATTAAGTTTGTTTTGCATCCCTTTTGCTTTTATCCCCACTACAAGATAAAACGTTTCTAACTGTTTTAATTCTGAATGGATTTACATAATTCTTTGTTTGCTAGATTTTGGATATGGATACGTTTTGATGAATAAAATAAAAAAATGAGTCAAATACCCAATTAAGGTGATACAAGATAATTTTGTGTCGCTATTTCGTATACTATCTATTTAACACATTTATTATTAGGTATTAATTTTTCTAATATAAAAAAATATTGTATTTCTCTTTTCTATATCAGCCCATGTACGTCTCACTGAAGGGCACGGGCCTACTCTACAATCGAGAGAATCGATTGAGAGTGGTTAGGCCATATAGTCCACCACGCTGGCCTAGTGCGGGTTGGCGGACTTACATACCGTAGAAATTCTTTAAAATCGCTACGGTATTCAGGTTTCCTCACGATGTTTTCCTTCACCGATAAAGTGCGTGGTGATTGACTATCAATACACACATAACTCGGAAAAGTCAGAGGTGTGCCCTGGGATTTGAACCTGCGATCACCGTGAACATGTAGGCAGCCGCGTCTGGTCCGTTACCAACAGGCCACCACGCACTTTATCGGTGAAGGAAAACATCGTGAGGATATCTATATTGTATTTCTCTTTTAGTTAAGTCTATTTATAATCCTAGGTTCTAGTATATTATTCGAAGTAATAATAAAAACCATAATTATACAAAGTTTTCAAAATTGTAACCACCACTGAATTCAGAAACATACAACCGATTCGTCTCTAACATTTCTTACAATTTGACGTTTACAACCGATTTAACATTGCTCAATAAATTGAAGTTCTTTCTCACCTGTGGCGCCCTCTGGTTGAAATCTTCCTCGGTAAGAGCGACGAGACCAGCTCCGTCCAAATTGAAGTATTCTGTCGGGACCATTGGCAAATTGAAGTGCTGTAGAGTGAACATCACCCATGATTTCACGTCCGCCGTACTCCATAGCATTGGATCTGTAGGTAACATTAATTTATTAATAAAGGTATTCAAATTCATTATATACTCTTAAATGCAGTGGTCGATCAGAGAATCAAGATATATATTTGTGACGTGTTGTAAAAGTGAAAAGTCACTCGAAGTTTCTGAATCGCGTCACTGATTTTGCTACAAAGTCCAGACTATTTGTATGAGTATATAATATTTATATAATTTCGTAGTATATGACGATGTTATTTTCCTCTTATTATCTTGCACTTGAAGGATTAATTAGTCTCGATAAACTCTTAATTAGCTGATCGATTGTGTCAAACTGTGGCAAATTATTTACAAAACTAACAGCCGCATAGTAATTTTATAAATATTTACTATCCTACGAGCCATAACGTTATCTGCTTAAGACACAATACCATGGGGTCATTGACTTCTAACACTATTCATAATCTCGCTGTACATTCATAAACTATAAAAGGCTATGCGCTTTTTTGAGCCTGTTTATAAAATGGCGTTTAGAGATAAAGTGAAGTTCATTAACCAGGAATTAAACTTGAATTTTGACACAAGTCACGTAATAATAATAATGAATTTAAAAAGTTAGTTTTATGAACTGGTTCCAAGTACAATCCCCGCGCAGGTAAATAAATATTTGTGCGGTTTATATATTAATTGTTAGCATACATTTGGCCTAAGACTTAAAAAAAGCGTACTTCAATAGGAGAAACATTGTGTCCTACTGTATAATAATAATATTAATTTCTAAATAAAGTAATATACTTTTACACATATACGTTATGAAGAGATGTATAATGTGGACAAAATCTCGTATTACCAATTCTTTTCATTTAATTATATAAATTAATTTAATACACTTGATATGCGAGTCCACATACTGGTCCCGATTTAATGAATTTTATGTGCTTAATTTAAATATAAGTATACAAGATTAAATAAAAATAAAATTCAAAAAAGGCGATAATAAATCTAAGATATCTGATACCCATTCTATTAATTACGGCG
The DNA here is from genome assembly GCA_905220455.2 of Deilephila porcellus. Lineage (NCBI taxonomy): Eukaryota > Metazoa > Arthropoda > Insecta > Lepidoptera > Sphingidae > Deilephila > Deilephila porcellus. The sequence goes on along the minus strand of LR999977.1, from coordinate 13,589,235 downwards.
AGTTAAGCAGTATAATTTTTTAATGGTTTCTTAGATTTACGCAAATGTTGAGTTACGCACATTGATATAAAACTATTTTTTACGGATTTTATCGTATTTGTTTTAATTTTTACATTTTTTAACTTCCCGGCGTTTCGATTGCGTTATAGGTTTTGTGGTCACGGGACGGACTGTCGGTCCGTGTTAGTTTTATTTCATTCAGTATATATTTTTTTGTTGATTTTATTGCCTGTTAGGAAAAAGTTACCATGCCCTTCGCTATAACCCATTTCGGGTCTTTTTTATTTAGGGTCTAATCAAGTTTTTGAATCTATTAAGTTGCAAACTTATTACTTTATCGATCATCACATCACAGTCATTCATGTATGAACAGAAAACTTTGAACCTACTAGAATTTCTAACTTGATGTTATGTATATGAGTACTAGAAACCTGCGATGCTATTATCTCTCTCGTGTTTCATCTTCACGACACCACAGATCGCATGATAGTTAAGAGATATCCCACATTACTCACTGTTGGCAATTGACGTACAAAAGTTGGGAATTATTAACGCAAGCACATATTCTAAATAAGCAATTAAATCATGCGTTAAAAACGTCACACGTAGCATCTCTGGGTCAACACATATCTACCGTATTACGTAATCATATGTTCTAAGAAGCAAACCATAATTGCGATACTTAAACACACTTGAACGGCTTTTTTACGCCATGACGTCATTTATTACAAATTACAGTGATGTTTTACATGGTACAGCATTCCCATGTCGTGCGTTTAATTATGAATGGATTGTTTCGAATGATCGATAACTTATTCACGTGACAGACGATAAAGTATTGCGAACACGCGATGTATTGCGTATAAACAAATAAACACTTGCATTAACTGTATTCGATGTGAACCTACCTCATTGCGAACTTTACTATGATTGATGCAGTCTTTGGGATTTATCGAAATGTTTATTCATTAGAGTTTATTGTGGGTTTCTATATCTATGAGTGAACAATACATGCATTTATACATTACAGATATACTACATTTCAAACCTAAGTTACTGCGCATTGACTCACCTGGTGAGATTCCAAGCACAGTGCAAGTGTTGTCGACATCTCTCTTAGATTGTTCAATGGCCATCGATAATACTTGATCGATGTCAGGCGCGACCAGCTCGTCCCCCCCACTACTTTCCTCCATCTTCACGGTTCCCAGCTCCAATGGAATTGGCCTAAGGTTCAGTCTCTTCTGGAACGACGTGTCTTCCAACGCTGATCTCAGTAGTATGTGGTCTCTGGGCTCCTCAATTTCTATTTTGGGCGTAACATAACTCTGTTGTACGCTTTCTTGCAGAATCTGGTTTTCTTTCAGCAATTCTTCAATGTCGATGTATTCTTCGTGGTGTGGTACAGGTGAGGCGTACTGATTGTGGCTGCCATATGACACACAGGATCCCGAAGGAGACAGTGGATAAGGTGATGAGAATCCAGGCACTGAGAGTCTGTTAGGCTCCTCTTTGATGAATACAGGTGTCGTGTATTGCAAAGAGTTGTATGGCGAAGCTGGCTGCAGGGCGACTGTGGGTATGGAGCCTTCGTCTGAAGATGGAGAAGGTGTTGGATAACCCTCGAAATCGTACAGGCGGTCTAGAAAGTTGCTGTCTTCTGGATAAGGAGGAGGGGGCTTGTTGTGTGGGTTGGGTGGGGAGTGGAGCATGGATTCTGGGGGCGACGAGGCGCCTAGCAAACGGAGCAGATGCTGGAGATCAGCTGGCGATGTTGGGACTGCCCTCTCGTCTTGCGTGACTGATGGGGGGCTGCACCCGGACCTCGGCACGGTCTGTGGCATCTGGCAACAAAGAAAGTCTACATAAGTTTTCTGCCACATCTCCAATTTACTACTAAATAGTTGTTTATCCCAAAAAATATTCCAATAGATTTCGTAGAATAGGGCAGGTGTTAATCATTACACATGGTGCGATCTCGAGTTTGAACAAATATTTGTTCAAGATATTCGTACGCATGCTAGCTCCACGTCAATCCGCTTTGACGACGCACTACTTTATCCAGATGTTAGACATAGAACTAACAGCCGTCATAATCACGTCAGATGATGCTAAATTTGGTAATGAGTAATCTATGCGTATAAATTGTTTATATTGTATACTCAAGAGACGTTTATCCAGAAGTATTTGATGGTTTTCTTCATCTCAAAATTTCTGCTAATATTTTGACGGCTGATATGCGTAGAAATTAAAAGTAGTTTACCCAGAATATAAAAGGCAGAGATGATTATAAAAAATGACAGCTAGGACTTTCTAAATCTGTATTCGGTTTTAGGCAATAACAAAAATAGAATATGCATATCACGCAGCATTGTAAAGTCATTTAGTTATTTGCGCAAAAACTAGTTCTGTCATAAACGTCGAGTTATTTTCGGCAACACTGTCACCATTATTGTGTTACTGTTATTGAATATTCACGCCGTATTGATTGACATACGATCACCGATTGACGTTTACGGGAATCACAATGAGATAAGTGCAAAAAGGTGAGCAAAGATCCGACAAAACATCTAACTGTAAACAGCTTTGTGTTAGCTACAAAAAATGTAGACAATAAATAAAATAAATGCTATAGCTATATATAAGCGTTTACAAGTTAAGGGATATTGTGAGATATTTATCAAAATAATTAAGTTGTATTTCTACGAATTGGAGATAATTTTTATCTAAGTACTGATAGTACAAGGTCGTTGAAGACCCAGGTGTCAAAATATTGAATTATAATATGATTATTTTATCATATAGTTGATGACCAAGTTGTTACATCTCCTTAACGACAACAAATATTAACTAAAACACAATCCTGTCTAATCTGTAGCAAAATATTATTAAAAGAGACACATCAAAGCTTGAGTCATTGACAGTAATCATACAATATAGTAACTGGCCACAAGGAAAAATAAAAATTAAATAACTAAAGAAAAAAGTTCAGACATCAACTCACGACACAATTTTGAAATCGAATACCATGCATTAAATTCTGTAGAAGAATATTTTCTTGTGATTAACCAGGTGGCCTTTTTTCTAAGTAGAACTTGGGGCGAAATCTCTATAATTTCGCGTTTCTTAAATAACAACACTCACTCTAAGCAATGACAGCCCCATCGCTGCAGCCACTAATGCCTGACTAACGTGGCCGATGCGTTTTCTTGGGCGAAAATGTTCACAAATCAAGTCGGACCGGTTAGATGAGATGTAATCAACGCAAACGCGCAAGTTTTCTTACTTTTTTTATTTACGTGTAAAACAATGAGAACACGAACAATTTGCATGATTCCCACGTAGTTGCAATTGTAATGCAGGCGTGTTGAAACCAGTTATAATTGGATCAGTATGAGATGTCAATGCTACTTTGAAATACAACTTACCAGTGCTAAAACATAAATGATTAGTTTTAAAGGACAATTTGCTAAATATATTATAATTTTGAAGATTTTCCTCATACTTATCGTAGTGATTAGATCGGCAGGTGTAATAAAAATTTTATCTACTGGTAGTTGATAAAGCACAAGAAAAATACTTGCAAAATCAAAGGTCAGGATAAGAATTTGCGACGTGATATATATTTAATACATCTAACATAGTAACATGTCCGATTTTATAACCAAAATTCAGTGTTAAGTTGACATCACGCGTCTATTTTAGATTGATATTTAAATATATTTAAAGAATTATATAAGTGTTGTAATAAAATTAGAGGTATTTAGCCTTCAGCCGACATTAACTGTAGCAATATTCGCATACCAAAATGTCAAGCAGAGTACATAGACCGCATCCGGGCTACGATTTGTTTGATTTTTTTTCTTCTAAATCCCCTAAACAATCTAATATACTGCGTGTGCGTGCATATATGAATAAATCTATTTGTTGTATACACGTGGCGCCAACCCGGAAATATATAGGGTTATGTTTTTTAGCGTATCAGCATTAATTGAAATTATGCAATGTAACTTAGGTTATGATAATTTTGAGATTGATTGGAAGAAAAATATCGCAATTAAAATGAACTTTTTATATCTTTTGCTTTTTTGTCATTTATATCTTAAAATGCAAATCTGAATTGCGATCATAATTATGAATATGATAAAAGAAAAAATATATTATGAATTATGCAATGATTGAAATCCTATTAATGGTCTACGACTCGTTAGTGTTCAGAATAATTGTAATTTTTGTAACCATCCTATACAAACTTCAGTACAGCGGCTGCCTAAGGCAAAACTTGTTCCTTCCGTCGTTCACAGTGTAGTTCCTATAGTCTGGCCTACGTTTACTACTTGGAGGATGTCCGGCACGTTTCTCTCATAGGTTCATGAACTCTACCTGTAACGGATGTTTTGAATTCAAAGCCTATTTTAAAACGCGCCCGCATTTATCACTTTAGTGTTAACTTGGTTTCAGGGGCTTACCCGAAAACCGCTGGACATTGAGTAAAATCTCTATTTTAATAGAGTTAATTAGCTGTAAAAACCAACATTACTTTTGTATGTAAGTCCCCAATACCCTTTATTTAGAATTCGAATAGTTAAATCTACGTTGATAACTCTTAGTATGAGAGATAAGGAATCGCCTGCGTGTCTGCAATTTTTTCAACTCAGACGCGTGCTACAAAAACCATTTTAAAATGACCTTCCATCGCACAAATTGACGTGCTTCTCGCGGGTCTTATGAAATTGACATAATTGATATATCTGTAGGAAGTCGGTTCATTGAACAAAAAGTGGACATTGGGTACCAGTGACGTCATTTCATTGTATCGCCCGATAGTAGGTCGGCTCGTGACCGAGCGAATTCTAGCCTGTTACATTTTCAAGACCTTGGGATTTCCACTCGTAAACTCTAACGAATATCTTGTATGCACTATTTAGAGACTTAGACCAATAGGTATCAAAAGAAACAATAATACACTGTAAAAACTCTATTTAAAAACTTTGCGTCTAACAAGGCATAACAAATTATTTTAAAATAGCTATAAGTAGAGTTAACTTAAAGCAACACGATTGAAAACTTTTTGACTAATTCCCTAAGTTTATTTATTTATTTAAGTATATGTACTATTTAGATGGAGAGGTTATTATTAATTTTTGTACTATAAACAGAATCTTGAGCTAAAAACATTACATTGCTAAATTCGTTTTTTCCCAACCTCAACAATTTGCGTCTACACTAAATATAGTTTGATCCAAAAAACAGTATAACTAAATATCTATTTTCGTCGTAGTGACACCTAGTTAACTAAATTAGCGTATTCAAGTAATCTGTTTTATGTTCGTAACACGAAAATTATTCACTATAAATAGAGTTAACTATATGGATATTTTTATCATGAGTAGAAGGAAATACACCAGATATACACACATCATAAGTAAAAATGTAACATAAAGCATTTAAACTAATTAAAACACTTTCGATTCAATAAAATTATTTGTATTGAGAGTTAATTTGAAATATAAATTGACTTGTTACTAAATCCAAACGCAATTGCTAATCAATACAAAATTGCTTTACTTGTGGTAGACGATGCGCCACAAGTTTTAGTAGAACTGGAATTATATCGCCTGTATCTTCAAAAATACAGATGTCAAATGATGATTTAATGGTGCTAAATTCAATCTCAATTGAAAATTTGTTTGCTAATACTTCTTAAAGAGTAAATAACTCGAAGACTATTGGACTGTTGACTAGTCTAACATTCTGAATTATGTGGAATTGCTAAGTTTAAGGCGATGCAAAAAAAATATTACAGTTCTCACGCGGCCTCTACACACTGTGAAAGATGACCAATATTACGAATTCTCTAACTGATGTCTATTTCCACGAAAAAAGAGGTAATTAAACAACGCTTTAATAGATAAATACTACCACAAAACATGTTTCTCCGATCTTTCATACAATGTATGTGTATGGACGTTTTCAATTCTTAATCATATGTAAAATCAATACACATACTTGTCAAAAAACCCAATCTACAAATAAAGGCGTCCAAAATATGTGAATTCGTATCTCAAAACGTGTAATTAACCGTAAAATATGCTTTGGCTAACGCGAGTTGTGTTTGGACCAAAATGGGCCCACCGAGATGACCGTGACTCTACCAATGCCACATTGAGGTTTTATTGCCACCAAAATCTCGACATAATCCAGCAATAACCACACCACTCTTGTGTCTAGATGTCTGTACGAGATTAAAATTAAATTGCCCATTACTTTAAATTATGTTGAGTTGGGTTTTTCTAAGTTTTTAAAAGAGTCTTTTTTTGTTTTTGTTGTAGCGTGTGGCTTCAACGTTTATGTTACGATTTATGGCTATTTTGGTTATAGTGGGAAACGCGTAAAATTTTATGATTATTGTTATGTCATCGTCTATATTATTTATGTTGTTAATATACGACAAAAACATAGGATAAAAGTATGTTACTTGATAATCGTCTGATCCAATGTTCATGTTTTTGTTTTAATTAACAGTGGACTTAAACAAAAAATCAATTTAATATCCTAACAAGCACCATCTCTACTAATATTATTCTAATGAGATAAAAACCCAAAGCATTCCGGCACTAAAAGGCCTTTACGACGCTTTGTCTATTTTAGATTTTATTTCCTATACTCTATTTTTATATAAAAGACTAGACTGGAGGCGAAACTTGGGATTTCCAAGGCGTTATTCAATTAAACGGATGTCAAGTGATAAATTATTGTCATGAATTTTTTTATAGAGTTGTTTACATTTAAATTAGCATCTATTTGCCGATTCTAGAATTCACTGACTTTGCCATGCTCTATTATGATTCCAGAATGACTACATTGCATTATTAAGTCACTTAATTCTTATCAGTAAATGTATTATTAATCTATCAAAACAACCAGAATGTTCTTATTCGCCAAGTGGAAATCAAGTTACGTAGAGACACAAACACGTCATGACTGTGAACTCATGTATGTAGGTACAATCGTAACACATGCTTCGGTACTTAGTAATGGATAATATCGGGGATCTCCTATACTGCACGAAGACTATAAATAAATATGAAATAGGTACTTGAGTGAATGACGTCTGCAGTCTTGAACGATAGCCTTTTATGCTTTAATAAATCTGGTATTTCAAAATCGGTTTGAAATCTAACATATTCTAGGAAAATAATTATCGTTTACCTACTACTTCGTTAATCACAATATGATGGTGAATGATTTGTAACTTTATACAAAGACACTGCTTTTAAAAGACATCAATGTATTAAGTATATTTCATACTTGATGATTCACATACAAAATATGTCTTGTTATGAATTAAACTCTACACAAACAGTCCTTACAACTTAAATGATTGTAATAATCGTATGCTAAGTACCTAAAGCATAACCTCAAATAAGCCGGCAAGGCTCCGCGCGATAAACAAACATTAACTGTCCCGCATGTTTCGTCGCAACGAACTACATGCAAGCCTTCACTGAAATCCAGGAAAGGTCACCGTCAAATCCAAGTTATCTAAACTCACTTTTATGCGCCCACTTTCCATTAAGTCAAATGTCACTTCAATATGTCAAAATATAAAACCGCACTCACAAGATCACCTCCGTACATGAAAGCTGAACGGTCGGGATGGTGCGTCCATGTCAACTGAGTTACACCGGCTGGTCGTGGATCAAAACACTATGAACATTTCAATATTAATAGATATTTTTTAATTTGGTACATGAGTGCGTGTGTACGGCGGATAGATCACACAGCCACTGAGCTGAGCGCGGGCGCACGGAGGCTCTAGCTCAATGAACCTACGTCACAACGGGAAGTACGTTACTGAACTAATACAAAACTTATAATAGATCTACATCGGAACTACTACGCACACGTCACCCCCTTCTAATTATCTTTTGATGACGTTCAAATTTTATCGATATGTAATTTACTTCGTTGATTTCCACTGCACTTTTGACAGTTAATTCCGCTATCAAATTGGAATTATAATTAAAAATAAGTTATAATAGAAGGTCAGTGCGGAAATATTCCGAGGCGTTGAATAGACTGTTGTTTACAAGTTGTTTAACATAGAAGTAAATAATAATTAATGTCTTTTCGTTGTTCTAATATTTGTTATGTAACCTTATATCAAAACTTTAGGTCAAAATGTCATTAATTGGCATATTCCACGTTACTCTGTGCGCTGGTATGTGGTAGTCAAATTTTAACTTATTATTTTAAATAACAAAAAAGATTTTATAGACCTTACAGTCTGTACAATTTTCAAGTAATGGAGATCATTAAATTTGCTGAATCATATATCAGATCCTGATCAATAAAAGGTCTATTTATTCTTACATCCTGACAACTGTTATATGACTTTTTAGAAGTCAATTAATCATGCACCAAGAAAACCTAGATATCTGAAAAAATTCTTAATACTGTAGGAAACGGAAGCCATTCAGTAACTCATAGTTACAAGAACTATTGGTCATAGTTCTCAGTGTAATCTGTTAATGATTTTTTAATCAGTACTAGTATTGGTGGGTATTTGTAAAGCGCTGTGATTGGTCGGTGAGTGTGACGTCACGCATGCCGCCTGCGCAGGCGCCTTCCGCACTTCATTCATACTTTAATGACCGCACACTAAGTGGCAAGGACGAATTGCGCCGAAATGTGCCGCTGAATTAAAATTAGGATCCTGCAGTAGCTCATAACTAATTTGGTATTTTTTTGCTGCTGTAAAATACTTTATTTGTTCCATGTAATATTTACTAAATATAAATTTTCTTACTACAAAATTATAACTATTAAATTTTTGTACATTTTTTCTTTATATATGCATGTTTTTTACCCACTTGCGGTACATGAAAATTAAAATAAACCTGTTGAAATGAAAAATGAATGCCCAATCAATGAAATCGCTATTTATTATTATTACGAAATAAACTAAGTACTAAAATTTAAAAATATCTACGCGACAAATCTATTTTGTATTCCAAATTGATTTTCCACAAATTTGTTTGATATTGCATAACGCTTCACAATGATGGAATGTTGGACTCACTATAATTCTGCCCAAATATAATGACGTACGCTATGAACACGTGAGAAAATATTCAACATTTGCAGTCGTCTCTAATCTAGTGACGAAAGGCGTATAATATGAGAATAATTATTCACAGATTTAATATCAAATTAAACAAAATATAGAGAAAAACTAATTTAATTGTAGGTCTGTCATTTCACGTATGAAAGACATCAACGGGATCATAATTTTCAGGTCAGGTTACTTTTTGCTTTGACATAAAATATAAACGATAAAATACGACATTTTATAAGGTATGTACAAAGTAGAGGTTTATCAACGTCGTCACTATTTTTATCGTACGGCACATATTTTGGCATAAATTTTAAAAAATCGGCCACCTCGAGGCATATTATTTTCCCAGAAGTGCGTGCAAAAACTCAAGTATAAAGGCTGCAAGGCGATGATTTTTTCTAGTTAACGAGCGGATAAAAAAGTGTAAACGAATCAATTTCAATAAAACGAGTACATCGCGTGATTTCCAAATTTTTTCAACAATAAATCGATTAAAATAATGTTTTGGTCCTCGTACAGGCGATGTCTTTCGCGCCTTTAGACCGAAGCAAATCGGACATGTATACATACACACAAGACACTTATGTACATATATTATTAAGCCCGAAATTAATTTTTGTTACACAGATTCAGTGAGTAAAAAGTAGCAAGAATGATCATAGCCAACCATAAACAATTAATTATAACACCTGAGCATTCGTATCTAAATTACTGGTATTATTAAAAAAAATTAAGAGGGGGAGACAAAGTGAAGGAGATTTTAATGGATCATAGTTTTTTCGGCAACGAAAGCGACACGAGACGCAAAACAAACATGGATATTACTTTTAATCTGTTTCTATATGATAGAGCCCAATATAGCCGTTCCTATTGTTGGTAAATAAATAACATTTTATTAGTGCTGGCATTCGTGTTGACAGCCTCCGTGGCGCAGTTGTTTAGACGCCACCTGTGAAACGTGAGGCCACGGGTTCAATACCCGCACCGAAACAAATATTTGTGTGATCCATAGGTATTTGTTTGGGATTGGGATTGGTTTTGGTTGGTTGGTTATATAAAATAAAGATAAATAAATAAAGATATTTATTTATGTTGTAGGTAAAACTATGCGTTACGTGTACCACTATTAAATTGATACATAAAGTCCCAATTCTGCATATGTGGTAAATAACCAACAACTCAATACATGTGCATATATATATATATATATATGTTATGTAATTGGGAATGCCGGGTGACTAACGTATTGAACAATCACCTTATGTCATTGCTAAAACCCATTCATAAAACAGCCCACGGTAGGCGTCGAGTATGGCAGTACTTTGTATGTAAATACGTTATGAGTAAAAAATATCTAGTGTCACGAAGTATGATTGCTATCGTAGCCGTATTTATGTGGATAACAACGTGGTTCATTGTCTTGGAGTATAATAATATTCTTTGGGTTTTTATCTGAATGTTTTCAAATTGTATATACATACAGATAGCCTCCGTGGCGCAGTTGGTTAGACGCTGGCTGTGGAACGAGAGGCCGCCGGTTCGATTCCCGCACCGAGTCAAATGTATAAATAACCACAAGTAATTGTTTTGGGTGTGAATGTTGTAAGACCGAAAAGTCTCTCGTAGTTCCTGATACCCACGACACAAGACTCGATCTTAGTGTGGGGTCAGGGCTATGTATGTGACTGTTGGGTGTGTTTATTTATTTATAATTATGTACAGCCCTTACTCGTTGCTCATTTGCACCGTTTCTACTACATATAAATGTCAAGCATAATGACTAACATGTGTCTTGTTATTTTATTGAACACGTGGGTAATGGTAGTAGTATGTCAGTGGGTAATATACAGCCAACCTGACTCACGTTGCTAAAAATATTTTCTGTCCATTTATGAAACTGAATTTTATTATTATAATTTCATCATTAAGATCTTATAAACTATAGAGAAGCTTCAAATTTTCGACAAAAGATTTTAATATAATCCTGTCATTTCTCAATCGATATTAGTTCATTTAAATAACTAAAACTGATATTAACTTGACGTGACGAAGGGAGATATGAGTCCAGCAAACTCACTAAAACCATTATTATTCTAATCTTCAACAACAGATAGTACTGCCTAAAGATTTCCAAAGCGATATGTTAGAAAAAACCTGAATTTAATTACTGACTACGATAAGCAAAGGAAGCTCTAACGCTCACTTGCCGACGAGAACGGCAATGAAAACATTGAGTAACTTCTAAAATACACAAGACACAAACCATGAAAAAAAATCTTTGCAATCGCTAAATAAGTCATATTGTACGGCGAAAAACAGTATTTAGCGAAGGATAAATGAATAGTTAGTATGCAAATTTTGTTTAACTATGCAAACGTGTTTAGAAGCTGGAAAAATGTCTTATTCTTTAATATTTATATTATTTTATAGTACCACTCATATTTTACCAGTAATTTATTATTATGTAAGATGATAATAAGCCAAACTTCTTGCACAAAACTGCACAAGTTTGCAAGAATTCGTAGATTTGAGCAGATATAATACACATGAATTATAATAAAGGTTGTGTTAAATAATTTTAAATAATTCTGAAATCCTGACATCAAATATAAATAATATAAAATTCGTTATTCATTGGTGTTAATTTTTAAAGGTACTTTTTTGTTAAAAAAAATCCATAATTTCATTGAATGTTGTATCCGATTATGAATACCTAATCCTTATTGAATTACTAAGGAAAATCCTCATACCCGGCCCCCGGCGGCTTAATGATGCCGTCATAAAATGATTTCGTACTATCCAAACTGACGTATTTTGCCGTCAACATAACAATGATTGATGCGCTCCGTAGTCATTATGATGACGGAATCAACGAGGAAAAGTCACATAAAAACGATTGTACAGTTTTTGAACCGTAACGCCCTCTGTGGTTCACTTTCGAAAACTTTTTGTTACCAAAGATGGCGCTGACTACCTCCGTTTATTTTAATAGTAATTTATATTTTTTATTTAAAATTGTTCTAAAATTGAACACTAAAATAATATTAAAATTTATGCTTTTTTAAATTAAAAAAATACATACCAATTATTTTTTTCATATTTTTTTCTGAATTTATAAAATGTAAAATTAATATTACCGTATAATAATAATAATCCTCCAAGTACGCAGTGTTCTCGCATTTCACACAGTTATCCCACAACGACACCATTTTAAAAAATCACAATAATAAAAATACGACGCATAAAAAACAATGCAGCCTCTACAACTATCGACGAGTTAATACGTAATATATTTTGTCATATCACAATATATTGTAGATAATGGCTTTTATCAACAGCGTTTATCGTCAAGACCAAAGTTCGCGAACGATTAGATAGAGCTTCTTTCGCCGAATGACCATATATGGGGAAATTTACTGATGTTGGCATTCGCATATTATATACTTTTCATTTTCATTAACACGATATTGCATAAATCAAATTTTATGTTGCAGTGATTTTTTTTTATTGCGTGAATGCCGAGTCAAGCATGCCATTCGCCTGATGGTAAGCGATGCGACCGCTCATGGACAGTAGAAAACCAAACAATACGATGAATTACAAAGCATTGCTTGGCACTCCACTGCGCTAGTCAACCTGACAAGATGCTAAGTCTCATTATGTTCAGTTGTTACTCTGGCAACAATGTCCTTCATTAACACTATATTGCATAAATATATTTTTTTGTTGCAATGAAAAGAACGTATTTTTTTTCTACACACACACACTCTCGACTCCATAGGTGTCATATGTGGTCCTCATATTTCACCGCGCTTTTTGCGTTCCAAATGTGAGAGGAGGTGATCCTACTATTATGCCAAATACAGTTTCAAGGCCTAGGCAATTTACATGACATTTGTCGAACCGAAAAACTGGCACGAATTGAGGTGTACAATCTGGGGATCTAACCCAGAGATCCGCGGTTAACAGTCTTAGTTCGCTTCCATTGGACCAATGAGGTGGCCGTCAAACTATTCAATCCAAAAAAAATACATAAATTGTTTTTCTTTCTTATGACTGTTATTTTGAAAGAGATAAGACGATCATACTATTCATACTGAAGGCAAAAAGTAAAATATTTTATGTATTTATGGTCTTATAAAACGATATATAGCATATAATATACGGTCGTAATAAAGATAAATGCCGCCTAATCACTACTTTGTATCAATCATAGAAAAATAGCGTTTTCAACAGACTATACAATTAACATAAAAACACTTTAAAATGCTCAATAAATAGTCCGTTCATCTTCCCATAAAGTTATGAAATAAAATATAACTACTGTCTACATGCCAATTAACATAAGTGAACTGCCTTCTCAATTTGGCCGGGTTACAGTGTTAATTTAGTTATTAGACCTACGCATTTTAATTATAGGGCACAAAGACTTTAAAATATTTTTAAATTTTAATTATCTCGTCATATTTACAGATTATCTTAGTTAAGAGACAGTAATTAAATAAATGAAAAATTTACGTCATGGCTATCAATTTTTGGAACAGAAATAAGTTCAGCGAATTCGGAGTGAAATTGTAATACCTCTTTCTAGACAATGATTAGAAAACCCTTTAGGTATACTATCATAACTTGCGGATGTTTGTATAAATAACACAAAAAGATATCTGGAGGATTTAACCTCCCGAAAAATAATTTAAGCAAAGACAAAAACAATACACACAGAAATATTTGATCATTAGGTCTACGTGACCGACCTCATGCGGTAACGTCAACTCGCGAATACAGGTTAACACGGCACTGCCAACGAAGCCTGTGTATTTACTCACCTAATTAATTTCTTGGTTAAATTTAACTGTGTCGTCAAAGTAGTACAAAAGTTAAGTTTGATTCGGATTTAAATTCAAGTTTTAATGTACGCAGTTATTTTAAGATATGTTTTTCATTCGGGTGGTGTTTGAGGTATGGCCTTCATAGCGCAGTCACCATAATGTTACCACTGAAATAAGTGGCCGTTGGTTCGATCTCGTATCGAAACTTAGATTTGTATGACCTAATATTATTTGTTTAAGTTTTAGACACCAATGAGTTTAGTTTATACTTTATAATACCCAAATCAGAAGACACATAAAATTACTTGCGGGCCCTGTAAATGTTCGTACCGAATGCTATCTCTAATTTGAATGAAACGCCACTCACCTCTACCTCCACTCCCGATAGTGTACAGAGGTCATTGGTATTACTTATCCACATAAAACCTGCAAATTATATCCTTCAAAATGTTACCGGTTTACAAAATAATACGTTTTATAAAAAATAATAACTGCATGATATCACGTTTATAAACATATTCGTTGGTTATTTTTTGTTTCCTTTTTTTGCTCCTGCTAGTACAAAACAAAGGAGCTTACCGTTAAAATTAAAGCAGTACTGAGTAGGTGTAATTTTAGTAAATAATACGTACATTAATGATTTATCTAATTTATTAAAAAACACCTAATAATTCCTTAGCCTTGGAATCAAACGCCATTGGTTTCTAACACAAAATCTCTGAACCAGTAAATAGTTTGTTAAATTCTAAAACCTTTTTTTTTTAATTGTAGAAAATATTTATTTTCCCTTAATTATTGTAAAAATATTTACATTTCATGTCAATATAATAAATGATGACATCACTGAAACATGAAAAAAAAAACATTTTTTAAAAGTACAAATACGCCATTTTGTAAAACAAAGGTGCATTACCACCTAATCGCAGCGCGAAGTTCTATATTCAAAAGTTAAATTAATTCTGCAAAGAGGTTGTATCAAAGCTCGACTGGTCATGCGCCGTCACTCACTCGAACCGGTTGTCAAGGTCTCTGGTTTTCCCGCCACAGCCGCCAGCACAAAATGGCGGCTTATGTTCCACGATTATATACTCTGTTGCCATGTTGGATATTTAATGTTCGAACGTAATTAAATCAGGTTATGTTGTTTTTTTTTTCTGCGTTTTATTATTGCTATTAAGGTTTTGAGAAGCGTTTTATTTTAGTACAAAAATGCAACAGTTTAGAATATTGCAATGGAATTTATGCGTTTATTAGAATTTTCATTTGTAAATAAATACATATTTGACTAAATATATTGATTCTTGTGTTCTTCATTTCTTGTGTTTAAATTAAAAATAGTACTTACTAATACTTCTTCAGTATTATCTTTATAGTTCTCGTTTCTGTATATAAGGGTGTTAATTACATACAGGCAGTAATAATGTCAGATCTTGATAAATTTTCCATTATCCAAACGCCTATAATGTATTCCGAGCCATTCTCGCGGTATACAAATGTATTAATAACTCTAAACGAGGAGCTGCGTTTAGCACACAATGCTGTGCTTCCTTAGAATTATTGATTAGCATTACGTTACTTAGAAATATGCAGACGATGTCCGTGGCAGAATGCCATAGGACCGGCACGCTTTTTGATACATCACCTGTCGGGTTTTGATGGCGAGACGTTTCTAGTTTTCTAAATTATATCGGGAAAATTCAAAAATATTAGGTATGAAAAATTTAGAAATTGCAACATGTGATTCATGAGTATTAGTAAATGTTGAATAGTTTGATTATGTATAGCCAAAATTGGGAAGGCTAAACACCTGCATGTGTTGTACTTTGTACGCATGACGAAGGATTATCTTCTTAATGTCAACTTGCAATAGATTCTAAAATGGTCTAACTCAATGTGTGTTTGCTTCACGTTAGCAAAACATTCTCTGGGAAATTTCTATTGGTAGATGATGGCTGGACATTGGAGAATTTGTTTTTTATTTAACATATCATAATATATTATCCTCGATAATAACTGCGAAGTTTATTCATCTTTATGCAAAGTCTAATTCAGTCCTAAGTAAAGCATACGACTTCTAAATATTCTAAAAATCCCTAAAATGGCCAGAGAGAGTTGTATATAGTTCCGTATTTTCGTGCAAATTAAAATAAGTTATGATTTTGTGATTTTAAATAAATAGTAGAGTATTTATTTATTTTATGATAGACACTTGCACAATGGTTATATTAATTACAAGTATTGTATAACTTTTCATACAACTTCCTTTGCCCTTAACTTCTCAATTGATTATAGCAAATCATCATTAAAATTAAACTACATAAATAATAACAACTAAACACGCATTTGAAAGCATTGTCAACATTGACAATTGCTCGCGAATATATAATTATTACGAGCGTTATAGCAAGGCCGCGTTCGAACTCGTTATACCTTGTGACGGCAGCTGGTTTCCCTTTCACCGTCGCCATTGGGCCTGCTACTTGCGACATGTACCACCCACCACCGCTCTACCACTTTAGCTTTATTGAAAAGCTTGTTTGCGATTTTGCCTTTTGTTTTGCTTAGGCGACTTGTTTGGTAGAGAGTTGGTGGTTTTATATAGAGTTGTCTTAGTGTATTCTTGAATTTTATTATATGTTCGATAATATGTGTGTAGAGCGATATGCTGAGTTGATACATATATTATTGTAGCAAAAGCAAGAAATAACTCTACCATTTTTAGTTTCATTTTCTATTACTTAAAACTTACACGGCAGCTATCTATCTTGTTTGATCAGATAATATTAATACTTTCCTAAAAGTGATGACTCTACCAAGTTGGGCTCAATGTATAAACTCTTACAGAGCATTGCCAATTATCGTCAACTGAGACATCCAGATAGACATCTATCTTTTATCAATACCAGCTTGCTTTATTTACTTTATCCTTTGTCTTTCAAAAAAGAAAAAAATAATCTAAAATATTTCCATATATCTCAGAATTTAGTATTTAGAATCAACGCATCCCGATGGTATAAATTCGCTGAACAGTAAATAATTTTATTCATTGACTTGAAAACTGCGCTAAAAGCAGACAAAACACATTGCTTTAGCAGTTACGATACGGCGTCAAACCAAAATGTTTACATACGAAATAAGTACGGCATGATTTTTTTAGTAAAATTCCAACGTTTAGTCCGAAAATTTGCATGTATATGACATTTACATCTTTCGGAGGTGTTAATAGTGACAATCGTCCTAAAGATTTTTACTAGCAAAGTGACCAAGTGGCTTTTGGATGTGATAATAATGTTTCTATAAGCATGACCAGAAGATTGCACCATTTATTGAATATGCGTAATATGTTTTTGGGAAAATAAAATAATTCAGAGTATATTTTTTTCCTCTTAGCTACAATAATATATTTGTCCAGCAAATATACGTAATTTTTGGAATTTAATTCTAACTCGATAAAGTGAATGCATTTTATCAAATTATAAGCGCAATGCCGTATAGATAGAGTATCAATCGGTATTAACATTTAATAAATATAACTAGATCAAATATAATTTCGTTTATCACTTAGCTAAGTAAGATAAAACCGATATTCAAATTTATTTCTAAGTTATACGCAAAAAAGGAAATAAATCTAGAGTTCATTTAAGCCTTTTTAATTAATTACATCTATAAAAAATATTTACAATGCAAGAAATCTAAAACGAAACCCAATTAATGATAACTTAAATTTAAAATAACCAAATTAAATGTTCAGTATATTATAGCTATTAAATTAATGAGAAAGAAATATAATTTTTTAAACCGGTAAATATATTTGTGGTATTATTACTAAAAATTACATACTATATTGTGGTTAACGATACTCATTTACAAGGAAGATTTTTTTTACAATCATCAAGATCATAAC
This sequence comes from Deilephila porcellus, assembly GCA_905220455.2. Taxonomy (NCBI): domain Eukaryota; kingdom Metazoa; phylum Arthropoda; class Insecta; order Lepidoptera; family Sphingidae; genus Deilephila; species Deilephila porcellus. Next base: position 13,571,381 of record LR999977.1, on the reverse strand, counting down.
AATACCAAACCGTAGATACTACTCCTAGTGTCAAATGACAGAAAACGATGTCATTTCACTACTTGGCACACTATCTAGTCGATCCTTTATTACCATCATATATTGTGTCGTCAATTTGACGAACCAATTTAAAAGAGATGTCTCATCTCTACATTTGAAAAACTCTACCTCCCATAATTTGATTTACCTATTTTAACAACAATAAAAACATATTTTAGTATCAGTTTGCCCTCAATATTATACAAAGAAACATAAAATATCATTATAGCCAAATTTCAAAAGCGATTTGCTAAAAACGTAATTATCTGACTCATAATTTCTCAACTGGACAGTCCAAAACGTTTGCACAATGCGAGTCTTTAGTTTTCCTCTTTCGTCGAGGCTTTCGCAACTATATGAATCAGCTGAGTTCGAGATGACGTGAATTGGAATGAGATAATTGGATGAGGAAAGGTGTATAGCTGTAAATTGAAATAGTAATTTATACATCTAAGTAAAATGTATTGGAAAAATGATAAAAATTAGCTTGATAAAAATTAAGTAATATGTACATATATGAATATGCAATTATCTATTAAAATGTTCCGTAATAAAATATTGGATTAGAAAAAAATCTTACATAGAGTTTAATAATAATGTTGAATATTCCATAATATATACGAAAAGCCTTGTGCTAATTACAAAGGTAATAAACATGTTACCATACAATAATATCGACGCTTGTATACAACTGTTGTGTTCATCGATTTCATCATCAATGCACATTTATAATAATAACAGTTATCCAATTAATAATTTATATCTTGCATAGGTCAGACTACTGCGCTACACGGCATTAAAATAATAAAATACTAATTAACATCAGAGATATAATTTCAATATAAACATTTCTGAAAAGGTAATAGTAGTACAATAAAAATTATTTAAATCAAGCAACTTTTATAGTGTTAAGATTACAGTGATTTAAAGTTTATTTTATTCGTATATTTAAATATTTATCATTATGCTCCACCATTCGATGCTTACAGAATAAATAAAAGAAATAAATCTTAACTCATTCTACTAAAATTTTCCTTATATTTATAGATTTTTATGTACATCTTAAGTGTCAAAGTTTATAGGTAATGTTTACATGTCTATAACTCAACCAACCAAACGATCGTAAACGAAATACTGTTTTTATAACAAAGAAATGTCTTTCATAAAAATAAATATATTCTTGGGAATGTTATTTGTTTGGAAAAATATCTAAAGGTCGTTCAACAAAAATACAATAACATGTAATTGCAAACGAAGAATTACGTCAATAGTTAATCAAACACTTCGAGTTTGCTGTTCGGTTATATTATCCTCATATTCTGGCACTTTTCTCGGAAGATGTTTTGCTTTCCAGTTATTTTACATTGGTCAGACGTGCCTAACACATTATGTTTGAACATTAATGTATTAGGGAAAACATCACAATTAATGTATTAGGGAAAAAATCCACATTTTAAGTTTTGCAAGGAACCAAGTTACCTACTTCTAATAATCATGGACAATGAAAACATACATACATACATAAATTTACGCCTTTATTCCAGAAGGAGTAGGCAGAGGCGCCACCAGGACACCCACATTTCGCCTTGTATGTTCCGACCCATGATGTGATAGGGGGCAAGCCTATCCCCATATCGGGCATAAATTCCTGACTCCAGGCTGATAATGAATAGAAAAACCCAATATCACTTTGCCCGACCCGGGATTCGAACCCGAGACCTCAACTTTGTAGAAATACTGTAGTACAAGTACGCCGCCGAGGCAGTCGAATATGAAATCAATAGGAAAAATTACCCAAAATTACTTTTTTTAGCAATTTTTAAATACATGTTTAACTGATTCATATTGTGAATAATATACTAAGTACAAGTTTTAAAATATTTTTTTGGTTAACTTATACCCATCAAAGTTTATTTAAATCTACATTTTGTCTAGTAAGCTTTCTTACCATCCTAATCATTTAAATAAATCCTTATTTGACACAGTTAACGTAGAGCATCCTAATTCTTCAATTAGAGCAAGAGTCACCTCAAAAAAATTCAATAGCATTCCATTGCGACAAAAGTAGAGTCACCTCAAGAACACGTATACAAAAGAACACGTAGCACATCTGGACATTCGTGAATCGTATAAAACAGTCGGTTCACGTAACTAAAAGCGGTTTGTCCGTACGTCCTCGACCTCAATAGGCAAAAGTGAAAATGGTAGCGCTAACAAGACCCTATTTCACTTTAACTGTTTTTTTTGTAAATCATTATGAAATATTCAAATGTTAGTCAGCGGTGGAGCATTTATTGGCGTGATGTGTTCGCTTAATGATCTACTATGAGCTCAGACCTCGATTCATATTTTGAGAAGGTCTTATGTGACACTAACACAAATGTAGATACGCCCTTTTGGATTTCAACAACTATGAAGTTGACTGCAACTCGAAATTGGATACGCTCTTTTGAGTTTGACTATAAAGGATGACTTCATATAAGCTAATTATGAAAAATGGCTATGAGAGCTGTATAAAGCAAAACATTTATTTAATAATATTTTAGCCTTGACAAAAAATAATCATTGCATTTCTACTTAAATAATAAGTTGTACGAGTGCCGGCGCTTTAATCCTTATTACCATATTCCTTATTTGCATATTTTATAAAATATAGTTCTATAGAGAACATCAATTTTTAGTTCATTAGCATTTTAAATTACTAATGTGTGTCATTATAATATTAATGGGGAGTAATTTGAATGCCATAATTATGTGTATAATAAATAATATATTCATTCCTAGAATACGGTTTGATGAGGTATAAGATAGTTATGGTATATAAACCAGTAAATACATATTATATTTTATGAGTCATCAGTATACGCTCATACTATACAAATTCAGCTGAAGATTTTTAACATTGTGTTAAACATTACTAAAACTTACAAATTCCGAGAACAATACTTGAAATGCAATTTAAAAAATCAATATTAACCTCAGGTTATTTCAGAAGGCAGTGTCGTAACCACTAAAAGCCTCTGTGACGCACGTGAAAACATTTTCCGGTCATTTCTGATGCATAACGTTTATGACGCATAGAGCTCTCCAATACAAGAGTAACCTTTGCCTCATTAAGTCTTTGTGATCTCATAGCAAAATGAAAGCTATTCTTAAGTCTAAGATAATATAATATTATACACTGATTTATATGAAAATTATTAAAAGTTTTATGGACAATTTATATACAGTTTCCATTACTGAAATCTATGTCGATTCCATTTTTCCGACTTGTCATTCATATAATTATATTTCCAAGTCATATAAAAGTGTACGATGGTAGTTATTTTTTATGACAATAATATATATGAAAGCTAGCTCAGCGCAATCCAAAAATGGGAGAATCTGAGAGAATATAAACAGTTTATTCGCCGTAACCGACATGACTAATTAATTGTAAAGCGTATACCCAAACAAGTCTTAAAAATGCTTATCATAGATGCTTATGCCAGACTTTTTTCTATAAACTGACCATAGCAAAATGTACCAGACTAAATCTCAGATGCCTTAAAGAATCTATTCAGTGTATTTGTGGAAAACTTCCAAAGCCTTTTGCAAAAAAAATGGAAATTCTTTTGATTTTGGCACAACAAACCACATGTAAACTATATCCGAAAAAATAAGGAAAAAGCTTTACCACTCATTTTAAATTTGAATTAAATTAATACAAGTCGAGTAGCCGGAGTATTCAGGCCTCCGCAGGTATGTTCATTGTATGACAATTTGCTGAGCGTTTAAACGCGCTCTCTCTGCTCTTTGAAGGGATAATTGTATAATTTGTAGTTTATGGAATAGTTTGGACGTCACTGTGGGAAACTCAGATTAACTAACCAACGTATTTATAAAATTAATACAAGGCATTTAAGAACCGTATTAAGAAATACGATGGTAGAGCCACATTAGATAAAATATTTTACCTAATAATGCATTATTTAAGTAAATATGTGGTTATAAGTAATTTTCATAATGTTCATGATTTCTGATAAATAAAAATAAGCTTTATAACCTCTACAAATAAGTTTAAAATACAGATAACAGTTGCTTCTTTTATTTGGATAAAAACAAAACAATTATTCTCAAAATAAGCAACCGTTTGCTAAATACAAATCTCTCCTTACTAGACTTTAAATCTTCGGTGTCGGCTATAAAAAACAGATGCTCCCAACTCGTGGCGTTTCATTAAAATTCAGCAGAGCGTGTTCTAACCGTAACTAATCGGTCAAGCGATTTCTTCACTATCGAGCCTTCACGTTAGACGATGGATTAAAAGGATTATTTAGTAAAAACTAAATCTACTTTTAGTGAACATTTAAATTCAGTAAAAACTAAATCTATTTTTAGTGAACATTTAAATTCAGTGAAAACTAAAACAATCTATTTTAGTACTAAAATTAAGATACTTTTTAAGTCTTTGATGTCATTACTGTGACACAATTACTATTAACGGAACCAAATGTAAGTCTTAGTGTTTTCCTAGTTATTGATCTGGTAGTTATAGAGCACTGAACTTTTTTATTATTTGCCAAATCTATCCAATCAGAGATATTTAGAACTTTTTTTTTTGTTCCGTATTAGTTTATATACCAATCCTTTAAGTTAATGTTTTCGGTATGTCGTCGTTGTCAAACCGACATCTGCTATATGCAATTTTTTTGTGCCTTCAACAATATGACTGTAATGACTAGTTTGCCACCCAAACTTTTGTTATTGGTATATATTAAAACCGCTATGTGATTTAATCATTATATGGCAAACAATAGGCGTTAGAAAAAAAATGCGATGTAAATATAATATTTTACATGACAATAATATGTTCACTCCTTATCTGAAAGTTTAACTTTAAGCACATAACAGATATTGGTTTGACAACGACGCTGTGTAGTTAATAGTAACAGAAAAAAAATCAGCAAAAACGTTATTAAACCTAATCGAATTCATTGGTAAATGCCAGTATCCACATTATACTATATTTTAAGATCGCAATAATCGGATGATAAAAATTATACGTTTGAACTTTATATGACTCGAGTCTGGTATTTTGTCCATTACTTTTAACATTCACCTTTGTTCAATAACAACACTTGATTCTTTTAAATAAAGTCCAAATTCGATTACGGACAAAAACATCAACATATGCGCCGCCGCAGCACTAGTACTATTAAATTGAGAAAAAAATGTAGACACGCTATTGCGAAATGAACTTTAATTCTATGTCAGTAGAGTTTATAATACACTGTCGATAAATTGTTTATATTTTCTTCCATAATGATATACTCACGACTGGCCTTCGTAGGGATTGCTTCCGAGTTCTTTGAAGCTCAAAGCTCTGGCATTATTGTTAACGTGCCGAGACGTGTGTAAATGCATAATGTATAATCATTAACATTTTGATAGTGCGACTACAAAGACCAGTAACTATATATAAATATTACGTATGGCTCTCCTCTCTCTTCATTGAGTGGTAGAGTCGATTTTTATGAAGTTATTTTTATTTTTTTACTGAACATCTGCGACGTTGGTACGAATTCGGAATCAATTTTGATAGCAAAAATTTTAAACGCTCTACGTGCCTTGAATACCTTACGGCTCTATTAGAGAGTACAGACATAGTAACAATGGTTTATAAAGTCATGTCAGAAACTTGAGCTTATTGAAATGTAAACCAACGTAGCTTTGACACCTTAATCCTTAAATTATTTTTTCGGCAATTCTAGCACATATGACTTGGGAAAGTACCGACTGAACAAAAAATAGATAAAGCTTAAAAATGAATTTATTTTTGGTTATTTACATTTAAGCATTTAATATTACAGGGAAAAACATATTTGTTGCAGAGATGTGAAAAAAAAACAAATTATACTAAAAGCAAAATATAATTTTTGCTTAGTCTTTTGATAGTTTTATTTCTATTTATTTTCAATCATGTTTATCCAGCTAAACAGCATACATTATTCCAGTAAGTATGGTAAATATTAACTCATTAAATCTCTGTTGTATATTTATCATATTAATAAGGTATGTATTCTATATTAATTAAACACACGACCTTAAAAAACCCAAGTCTCTAGCGTTCGTGATATGTTTGTTCACGACTTGGCTATTAGAAAACGTCGGAAGTCTTATAATATTTTCATTATTTTACTACGTAGTATTTAATTAACAGTAGGTATATAAAGTGTATGCAAATTGTTTATTGCTCAAGTTTATAACTTTCAAAATAATAAAATAAAATGTTTTATTTGTATTTTTTTTTCGTACAGTGTGTGTAGTAACCTTTTCTTCGTTAATGTATGGATTAACATTTGGGCATGAACAATTATTTCTATGTTGATACTTGTCTCTCGTCTACGTTGGTAGAGTTTATATATTTTTATATGATCAATTCACCGAACATATTTTTTTATCATTGTACAAATTCAGGTTTTATTTATGATTTGCTGCACAGCAATAAATTATATCAGGTAAAGAAAAAAAATATGTATTAAAATTCTGCCTTGTATATTAACGACAAAGTTAGAACGGAAATAATTACCAGATTATTAAATCTAAAAAAGAAGACAAACAAAAACAGCAGAATATCAGAAAATGAAATCAGACACTCTTTAAAAACATAGTTCTATTGACAACTAATGTCATCTTTATGATTCAACTGGAATCATAATAAGGAAATCATTATTACAAATTTAATGTAATTATAAAGGAAGGACCCGTGTTTATTACAATTTATCTAATCAAAATAAACATTGACTTCTTGACTTTGTACCCATACACAGTTAATAACGCGCAATGTATTGCATACTGTTTTTGCAGTCGAATATACAGGGTATATCAAGACTGCAACCGAAAACGAAGCCGAAAACGAAGGTTGTATTAGTGACTTCAAACACAATGCAATTAAAAATTTCACAAAAAAAATTGTCAAATTATTTTTTGTGTTTTTTACTTATTGTTGTATTCTGGTGATAAATACAAAGTATTCCTAAAATAATAATGTACATGTTTATATTTTTAAAGACGTAATGGCACGTAAGGTTTTAAATTACTATTTTCGTAGAAACTAGGTGTTTACTACCCAAACACGATATTTAAAAAAATGCAAAAAAAAAACTGTCGCTTTTTTTGTTAAATTTTTATTTGCATTGTGTCAGTAATCACTGAAACTACCACCTGGCTTCGTTTTCGGTCGCAGTCTTGATATACCCTGTATATAAATATTATTTATAGCATCCGCACATTATTACACAGTGCTGCAAAAACATTCTACCTTCGACAGATCGTTTGAGAACACTTAGCTCACTATACATCATGGAAATGCAGATTCACCTAATTAACAAAATATTGCAATAATATTCTTGTAAAAATATCTTTTATACAGAATTCCTCACATTTCACATGTTTTCTTTGCTCTTTAGAGTGTATAGGTAATCGATTCTTCATTAAAAATTGTATTTACCTCTTAACTTAACAGTTAATAAATTTCTCCTTTACTAACACGCAATGTACTCCACAGTTTTAAATAATCCGAATAAATAAAAACGTTATAACGTAATATATATAAGTAATGTTTATACAAGCACTACAGTTAAACCACACCTATGGTCAAATTGTTGACAGATTACTCATTGTGGTCTGTAGCAAAAACAACACCACTTCTCATTTTAGGGTGTGGTAGTATTTTGTATACGCTACTGTATAAAAAAATACACTTAATAGTTACATACAATTAATTTGATGTCTTGCATAGTGAGTATCAGATTATATGAGAATTTTCTGTCCTACAGACACACAAACCCTAAACATATAGTACTTGTGGATCACATAATTTTTGTTCTTACATAAATATTTATTTTCTCAGTGCGGGTATCGAAATCACTGCTTCTCATTTTACGTCCAGATTTCAACCAACTACACTCCGCTGCTAAATATATAATTAAATGAAATAGGATAAAATTGAGAATCTAAAGAAGCGAGCCTAAATGCACAAAACTGTGATGCTGTGGACAAATAATATATATGTGAACAGAAAGGTGAAACAAAAAGTATGGCTTACTAGAACAAAAATATAGAAAAGAAATAATTCTTGGATATTCTCCATCATTTCTATTTTTAGAACATTCTTTTCGAGTTCAGTGTATGTTATCTTCAGATCGGAATTCAAGATAAAAATTTATACTTCGTATTTGTAAAATGTTTGATTACTATTAGCTTACTATCTTTTAATTATAAGTGATAAAATCACAGAAATAGGTATTTAGAGATACTTTGCATAATATTTTTTTCTAAGTATGATGTGTTTTATCATGAGAAGGGTAACTTTGATTACGAATTCGATAGTATTCACTATTTCAGACGGCATACGATATTGACTAGAATCATTATAATAACGACTATGTACCTATATATGCAAAAATGCTTCACACTTTCACTACTAAGTTTTCATGTCAAAACAAAAAATAATTTGTACCATTTTCAAACGATCATATATATTTATATATTTATACTTACCACACGGCTATCTTAACAGTGGCTTAAAAACGTACGTTGCCTCATAAAATTTTGACATCAAGCTGGTAAAAAGTAATTAAGCTTATAAAACCTATCAACCTGAATTTCACCAGACTAGAGAATAACATCGCATTTTTTTATTAAGACACTTACTACCGTACTACATTTAGTGTGAAGTAAATCATTACTTAGTGTAGATTTTACAAAGAGAATCTATACTAAAGAACAATTTAATTGACATTAAACGTCTCTGAGTGCGGCCGTCATAGTGCTACATTATAATTGTCGGAGAGCCTAATAATAAAAAAACCGCCGACAATTTCCCATATCGCATTTTTCCAAGGTAATGATTGGGCGAGCGCATCAGTTATCCAATTAAGGTGTATCCAGACCGCGCGGCACTGCCGCCGCGGTTCGAGAAAGCGCCTCGTTAATTACAAGAGCAACGTCTAATGGCGCGTGAACTCGATGTGGGTTTCTGTGTTCCCCTATTTATCGTGTATTGTTTATGTCATTATTTGTGTAGAGATTTGAAGTTGTATGTTTTGATCTCAGGGGTTAAGTATCCGATATAATTCTTTATTGATTTATGCCAGTACAGGGCATTATTTTTAGTTTGGACTTGATATAATTGATAACTTGTTTTTTAAATGTTTTTATTTATCTTAATGGTTTGAAAGGAACTATTAATGCATGTATTTGAATGAATTTTCTTAAGGCCTGACGTCATAAATGTTGTTGATAAAACACGAACAATATTTTTCAAAAGGCATAATCATGCTGCGCCACACCTGTGTGGGTGTTAAATAAGAAGAAAAACACAAGAAAATAAATGAAAGATATTTTGTGTGTCAAGGTCATAAATATATTAATCATTTTCTTTGTAATCTATTATCGTAATAAATATTCTCATACAGAATGCAAATAATGACTGATAACCTATGAAGTTGCATAAAACGTTTAAACAGGCGTCAATTAAAACGTCATTTGTATAGGCAAGTGTGAGGACACACCCCATATTATATGACGTAATGTTTATGCTGCAAGCACGAATATTATGTGACAATTGAGTTCGCAGTGACCTCATTAGTTTTATTTTACAGCCAGTCGCTTAAGTTACAACTTCCGTATTTTTAAAGTAAGGGTATGAGGTAATAGGGTAGGATATGTAGTTATTTATAGTGAAGGAAAACATCGTGAGGAAACCTGCATACCGTAGCGATTTAAAAAAATTGTACGGTATGTAAGTCCGCCAACCCGTACTAGGCTAGCGTGGTGGGTTATATGGCCTAACTACTCTCAATCGATTCTCTCGATTGTAGAGTAGGCCCGTGCCCTGCAGTGGGCCGTATATAGGCTGATATAGTAAGTAGTTATTCAATGAAAATCGATGACCGAATGAGATGGGAAAAAGTTGTTACTCAACACAATGATGGCTCTACAAATAATGAAAATATGATATTTCCTTGTATTATGATATACGAATTTAGGAATGATAATGCTTGTGACGTATTTGAAGTTAACGTTTAATATTCGTGCTAGAGATACCGCTTTTGGCAATAAATTCATTATATGCGCAAATATAGGTAACTACAAAAGATGCGATAAGGAAAATCTTACGCTTTTCATTAACGATTTCAAAGCGAGATAAAAATCAATTCATTATATTACTGTAGATTTATCTTATTGTTGTTTTTTTTTCTTTGAAATCATTATGAGTATATTTTTGTAATCACAACAACGTAATTTTCAATTACTGTTTATGATCAACGGAAAACAGTGTATTAACAATGAAATTCTTTATCACTAAATGTTATTGTAAGTTTTAAAAATGGTGAATGCAAGAAAATAGTGGAAAATTCCTAATATCCGACAAATATAGACGTATGTTAATTTGTTTGCTACGTATTAGCCAATTAGCATAATTACTTGGATAAATCTTAACAGAAAGGTGATTTCCATATTTTAAAAGATACATATTCAAAATTATGTTTATCTGAAGGAAGGTAATGAAAAAAAATGTCTATAAAAATACATTTTGTAAATTAGTTTTTTCCTACATATTTTTCCACAGGTAACTATCATTAGCTGTAACTTAATCTCCATTAATGGACTACTAATAGCCAAAAGGCCCTCGAAATCCAACTTATTTGCTTATAAATGATCTAATCGATTCTAATCAGAAACATCGACATCTGACAAGCTACTCGACAAACATCGTCCATCCCGCTCTGACTCGTATCCAACAATATGTTCTATCTCGCTCGCACGCCTTGATAACCCGTCTCGAGTGAGTTGTTTGTTTCGAAAGAGTTTTTACGATAATAATGATTTACATCATCACTTGTTGAGGCTACAAATCCTGTGGTCATAAATAAATAATAACTGATTGTATTATCTATCTTTCTCTGTATAGTATAAAGTGGATAAGACTTTGCTCTCACAATATCTACACGGAGTGTTTGGTTTCATCGGCATAGGATTTGTGGCAACTGATTTACATTTTTCTTTGATTTGTTATTAAACTGGTGTATAATAATACTTTAATAGGTAAAAAGAATTTATGTAATGGTACATTTTTGTGCTCATTTAACCAGGACTCACAACAAAAAAGCTCTACATTGTACCAAAAGCTCTGAGTGTTTAAGTTAAGGACTTTACTAAACAGGCAATCCTTAAAATCTCTAGAGATTGTCATCTATCTATTACCCGTGTTTTTTACATCCAAAGTATTATATCTACTGCTATTGTGGTGCGATTTGGTCCAGCGTTTGTATAATTTTTTGTATGCCAATCAAGCACTTATTATTAAAGTTTTTTGTCTGACATATTTTAGCAAATATAAATAGCTTTATCCTCATAAGGATTAAAATATTTGCACGATTCAGAGATGCACGTGACTATTTTTTTACCGAATTATACTGCGGGAAAATTTCAAATCGTTGCAATCATGATAAACTTAGATAAATCTACTGTTTATCATATTACTGTTAAGATTCTTGACAAAAAAAAGAGCCGATCTTTTTAAAATAATTTGAATACTTAAGCAATTAACATCGGCAGATATGGAACTACTCCAATAAAAAGTACTGGAAAGGTTGACGTCAAGCAACCGGTCAGAAAATTATAAAGTAATGATTTCTCAATATGTAACAACCATGTTGTGCCAATCCCGTTTAATTATAGGATAATTGATGTAGGTAGAAAAATCCTTGCAGCCATTCCATTAAACACTGAATTTTAAATAATATAGTGTTGATATCGTTAATGGTCCTTCGAGCCGCCAGCACAAAAACGATGGTCAACAAACGAGCTTTTTAAAAATGATAAAAACATAAGTGTGAACGTTTTATGCTAATAATATCTATTTTAGGATAATTAGGATTCGTTGCTAATCGTTAATTTATGTCTCATACGTGAGGCAGACAGGTGTTTTTATATTTTGTTCACATTTTGGAGCTAGCTTAGAATAATAATTACAAATAAAGGTTTTTTCATATATATTTTTGGAAATTTATATGAGACCACTGTTTTGTTTAGACCCCAGATATATTATACGAGAGGCTTGGGCTCAAATCTTAATTCATAGGGCAATATACAGATTTAGGAAATTGTCACAAAGGACCTTAAATATTACGTCATGGTTATACAAATCAGGGCAGTGACATTCTGAGTTTAATGCACTGGTCAGGCAATCTGTTCTGTATATTTGAGAAAAATATTCAACCTCCATTTGAGCCCAATATGCCAAATAAATCCATTTTTTACTGAAGGCAATAATGTTCGTCAAGTTTGCGTGCAGTAATTACACCTCTGTCGGACACTTATAATATAAACGTAAACATTTTACAAAGTATAAACATATTATTAACATAAATCCATACATATTTGCACTTATTTGTGACTAGCTTCTGCCCGCAAACTTCGTCAGCGTGATTAACTTTATTTGGTATTTCTCGTCCCTTCCCGTTCCGTCCCGTTATATCCCACCCGTGCCGTCTCATTCTCACTCAAGGCATGTAATCCAGTCCCATCCCATCCCTTTGAGTATAAAAAATAACAAATATATCGGAATTCCTTCCTCATCCCACGGGAACTCTTAATTTTTCGGGATAAAAGATAGCCTAAGTGTTAATCCAGGGTGTCAGCTACTTCCATACCAAATTTCATCGAAATCCGTTAAGCGGTTTTTGAGTTCGTCGCGCACAACCGCACAGACAAACAGACAGACAAAAATTCTAAAAATCATTGTTTTTATTACGTTAATTATTACAGACCCCCATATTAGATTTTCTCATTTATCTTCCATAATACAAAGAAACACCCTGTATGTAAACAAGACATATACCAGTTTTCAAGTTGAACCTGCACCAATATAACTGTGAAAACTGCATCTCATTTCGTGCGGTAGTTTTTGAGTAATGTGCAAGCTAATACAAAGAAACACCCTGTATATAAATAAGATATATACCAGTTTTTAAGTTGGACTTGCACCTATATAACTGTGAAAACCGCATCTCATTTCGTGCGGTAGTTTTTGAGTAATGTGCAAGCTAATACAATGAAACACCCTGTATATAAATAAGTAATATACCAGTTTTTAAGTTGAACCTGCAGCAATACAACTGTGAAAACCGAATCTCAATTGGTGTAGTAGTTTTTGCCTGATGCGCAAGTAAATAAAAAGAAACATCCTGTATGTAAATAAAATATATACCAGTTTTCAAGTTGGATCTGCAACAATATGACTGTGAAAATTGCATCTCATTTTGTACGGTAGTTTTTGAGTAATGTGCAAGCAAACAAAGAGAAACATCCTGTATGTAAATGCAACATATACCAGTTTTTAAGTTGAACCTGCAGCAATACAACTGTGAAAACCGCATCTCATTTGGTGCAGTAGTTTTTACGTGATGCGCAAGCAAACATACAGACAGACAGACAGACAGACAGACAGACAGACGGACAGACAAAAATTCTAAAAACAATTGTTTTGGTTTCTGTTGCTGTTATAAAGACCCCTCGCGTTAAAATTTCTTATATATCTTCCATGTACAGACATCGACCATTTACATTTTTATTATATGTATAGATATTCATTTTCACATACGTCGCCTAAAATGGCGTGTATATACAACCGTAGAAGAACTTCTAACAGCTACATATTAGCCGCCCGCTCGAATCGAACGTCAAAAAGTACGCAAGAATTTAATAATGCCATTACAAATCGCATCACAGCCGGGGTCGAGGCAGTTGAATATTTACACGCTTAAAACAAACCACAAGTGCTTCCATGTAGTTTATATTATGAAAAACTGTTCACGTTTTATGTAAATACGAGTCGAGCGAAAACTAGAAAGTCGCTGCACACACACAGAAACACGACGCTATGTACGTGCGCGTGAACAACTCGGTTTCATAATTTATAACCGCATTAATACAACATTTAATTAAACGAAAAATATTATTAATAATTGTCAAATCGCTTACCGTGTCAGTTTCCTCGACAAAACTATTCTCCCAATGCATTTTCGTAGCAACAGTCCAAAGATTCACTTTGTCCGCGGTTTTTTAATTACGCTCGATATAGCACGCGTTGTAAACAATCAGTTCATATCGTAATCGCGTCCCGTGACGTATTAAATGGGATTAACTTTAGGGTACGTGTGCACGTATCTGGCCGGAGCGGTGTCTCGATGGTGTATGCGCGGACGCCGATCTCCGAGCGCGCACGAAGCCGACCGAAGGTAGCCGAAGTTGACCGACCTACTTAGAGCTACTTCGAAACGTTGCGGTCGGACGGCGGTTTTTTTTCACATTTTCCGATGAAATGCCGCCTGCGCAGGCTCCGCCTTAGTAAATGGTTAATTTAACAAAAAGCCATACGTAAAAGGCTCGTGGCAATATTATATTTTATATCTTGTTTTATGAATTGCGCAGATCGACGTTGCGTCTGAGGTCGTGTTCTCGCTTCAGAGGTCTAAAACGTGATAAGATAAACATTAATGAGTTAAATAAATTTAGACGCAGTTGTATTTTGTGGGGGTTTAACATTGTATTGCTTTAAGTATTTAATATCGTTTGAATTGTCCCGTTTTCTGAAAAACAAAAGACGATTTTGGAAAATCTGGGCGGTTTTGTCAATGTATTTATTTATGCAAGAAATTAGAATTATTGATAGACTCCAAATTTTTCTCTCGTATTCACTGCCTTACTCAAAAGCATTTTAAAAATCATAGACGACTATTTTAAGGAGTCTATTACAACTTACATCTCTTTTATTAGACAAAAACGAAGGACGGGGAATCCCAGGAAAAGAGTACCGGTGTATAAAAAATAAAAAAGGCAGCACTTGGAACGGAAGACGGACGTCGAAGCAACGAAAAAAAGGACTAATGTATAGGGATTTCCAAAACTCTCACTAACCACACAAACCATTACAGCATGTCTAAATAACTGCATATTACTTCACTTGATCTTTCTGTGTTTGTTTCTGTCATAGCCGTACTGGTTCAATCTTACTGTGTCGTGGGTGTATTGTATCAGCCCATTCACTCATCATCTAAAACTGATAAGTCGATTGAGAGGGGTTAGGCCAGTCCACCACGCTGGCCTAATGAGGATTGACAGCCTTTACTAACCATAGAAATGTTAGGAAATGTCTATAATATGCAAGGTACTGGTGGTAGGTCTCTCATATGTGAGAGGCCGCCTGGGTAGGTACCACCGCAATGTCTATTTCTCCCGCCAAACAGCAGTGTAAATGCGCTGTTGTGTTCCGGTTTGAAGGACATTGTAGCCAGAGTAACTACTGGACATATTGAGACTTAACATCTTATGTCTCAGGATGGCGAGCGCAGTGGAATTCCAAGCATTGCCTTGTAATTCATGGTGTTGATTGGTTTTGCTACTGTCCATGAGCGGTCGTATCGCTTACCATCAGGCGAAGGGCATGCTCGTCTCGCCATTCATTGCAATAAAAAAAAAAAAAGGTACCCAACGATGTTTTTCTTCGCGTTTAAAATACGTGGCAATTGACTATCAAAACACACATGGCTCCGATAAGTCAAAGGTGTACCCGGTGATTCGAACCCGCGACCACCATCTCGGCAGCCGTATCCGTTCCAGCCCCAAGAGGCCACCACTCACATAGCGTGGCTAAACCGCTTAAAACAACCTCACATACATATTACATTACACAACACATTTTAATTATTACAACGAATCTATATTTAGCCATCTTGCATAACTTGAGGAAAAAGCACCTTTCAATTGCATAAAACCATTGCTTCCACCAAACACGGAGAAAAGGATTGTGTTCTGATATTGAAGGAGGTTCATGTCAAATGCAAAAACTGGTTTTAAAGTAGGTCGTGTTAAATTTGATAAAGTATTGCATAAAACACATGCATAAACTCACGCCTTTGTATTCTAAGGGTATTTGCAGAGGTGACGCAAGTATACCCCCAGAAGAAAGAATAGGAAGGATTTCCGTGCTTTCCGGCGTTTTTGCCATACCTATTATTGGAATCAAGTATAACAGCTCATTTAAAAGGTTCCATTTAATGTAATAATAATTTGATCCATGGTGCTTTACAGCTGGCTTCTCTGACTTTACCTCTTTAGCACTCTTTAGTCTCTCTTTAGTAACTACTGGACATAATGAGACTTAACATCTTATGTCTCAGGATGGCGAGCGTAGTTAAATAAAAGCATTGCTTTGTAATTCGTGGTGTTGTTTGGTTTTGCTACTGTCCATGAGCGGTGGTATCGTTTACCATCTAGGCGAATGGCATGCTTGTCTTGCCAAAAAAATAAAAAAAATGAGTCCTGTATTTTGGGCATCAATAAAATTAGAGATTTCAATAACCGGCGGACAGCGTTACTTTATTATTTAATAATCATACAAATATTGGTATCGAGCCAAACGAGCATTCAGAAGGTCCTTACACGCTTTGTTACTGGTCAACCTGTCTGTTAATGCACCGCGTAGGCTGTCAGATGTAAATTATTTGTGACTAGCGGCTAGGCCCGGCTTTGCCCGGGTGAAGATAGTTTTTGAGTCCACATCAACAACATATTATAGTTTTCGTAGCGCACGCGATATTAAGAATATTTTAGGTATTTTTTTACACCTTCTATATCAGCCCATATACGTCCCACTGCAGGGCACGGGCCTACTCTACAATCGAGGGAATCGATTGAGAGTGGTTAGGCCATATAGTCCACCACGCTGGCCTAGTGCGGGTTGGCGGACTTACATACCGTAGAAATTCTTTAAAATCGCTACGGTATGCAGGTTTCCTCACGATGTTTTCCATCACCGTTAAAGTGCGTGGTGATTGACTATCAATACACACAACTCCGAAAAGTCAGAGGTGTGCCCTGGGATTTGAACCCGCGACCACCGTGGACATGTAGGCAGCCGCGTCTGATCCGTTACCAACAGGCCACCACGCACTTTTTACACCTTGGGTTACATTATTAGAGTTTTAGTGAGGATCCCTGATTTCTATATAATATGATATAACCTATGTCATCCGGGGATAGTGTAGCTTCCTAACAGTGAAAGAGTTTTTCAAATCGGTTTTATGGTTTCGGAGCCTATTCAATGCAAATAAACAATTAAATCTTTCCTCTATATTAGTATAGATGAAGTAAAACAAAATACAGAAACCTATCCAGTAACCTCTATTTCTTATTGTTACCATTTGGATCTTCAACAAATGTTACGATATGAAAATAAAAGAAGGAATGCTCGTGTTGCTAGCTTTGTTTCTTATGCTTTTTCTACTTCACACCTATTACGCCTTAAGAGGTGGTGCTAGTTGTACAAGAACCAAAAAAATCGAAGAATATTTGAATTTGATTTTGGAACACGCAAAGTTCAACAATGACGGTCAAACTATGACTATTTTATTTGAAATTGATTTGCAAACAAAATAAACTATTGCAGCATACAAAAATCCATATTTAATTGCGTCAATAACTGAACTTACTTCCGAGAACATTGTGACCCTAACGTCAAATATTTTGATCGATCGAGATAACATTGATTTTGATTTACCGAGAACTCGTTCTCAGTGCGTTCTAACCGAGATGTTATTCCTAATAATCGAGAAAGGTTATATGACGGTGTTATGCAGTATTGCTTCGTCATTATTGAGGGTTTTATAATATTTGACATACATACATACATACATACATACATAAACTCACGCCTTTTTCCCAGAAAAAGGCAGAGGTGCTACCAGGACACCCATATTTCGCCTTGTACGTTCCGTCCCATGATGTGATAGGGGGCGGGCCAATCGCCATATCGGGCACAAATTCCTGACTCCGGGCTGATAATAAATAGAAAAATCCAATATCACTTTACCCGACCCGGGATTCGAACCCTAGACCTCAGCTTTGTAGTTATACCGTAGTACGCTACGCCACCACGCCACCGAGGCAGTATGATATTTTATCTAGTCAATATACATCCCACTGCAGAAGGGACTCCCATAAAATCAAGAAATCAGTTCAGACTTCAGAGGTCTAAGCTTTTGTCCACTGCTGAACATAAACCTTCCTCAGGGATCTTCACATAGACCTGTTGGAAGCGGCATGCATCCAGGGACTTCCTGCGACCTTAACCAGCACGCATAATGCGGTATGTGGTGTAGTTATATGCCATAGAAATTCATGGATATAAGAGAGAAAGAAGATTTCGTATTTGTTTTTTCCACTTCACCGATACAATATCACACAGGTGAATTGATTCTTAGGTCAACAATTAGAAAACTACATTTATATTCAGGTGTATAGATATACATATATTTTTTAAAATGTCTTTATATTAGCAGAATATTTACAAAACATTTATGTGTTGTTCTAATAATATTAGCCGCCGCGTTGAGAAAGCCTTGATCTTTCAATAGTCGTTTTATTGTTTGTACACTGTTCGATAAATGTCGATTTCATTTTAGATTTCCTTATTAATATAAAATGAATAACTGTTTATATATATATTGTCTTGATTTTAGAATTAAATAAACTGTGAAAGATTTTATAATTAAATAAAAATATACAGGATTTTCATCACGTTTCTTAAATGTTTCATCTCATTTACAAAGATTTATATTATAATCAGCCACAAAGAGTCGTAAAAATAGGCCTCCTCCAAGGATGTCCACGGGAACCTGTTGAAAATAGTCTGCATCCAGGGGCTTCCTACATTTTTTCTATATTTTTACGGATCTTCTTAACGTAAAAAGGGCAAACAAGCAAGCAGCCTACTCGCTGATAATTGTATCACCTTTTCCATAAGCGGTCACAACACTTGAAAGTAAATGCGCTGGCGACTGATACGATAAAATACCGGGTATATCAAGACTGCGACCGAAAACGAAGCCGGGTGGTAGTTTTAGTGGTTACAGACACAATGCAAATAAAAATTTCGCAAAATAAACGAGTTTTTTTTTTTTGGCAATTATTTAAAAATCATTGTTTTTGGGTAGTAAATACCTAGTTATTGCGAAAATAGTAATTGAAACCCTAACTTACCATTGCGTCTTAAAAAATAAAAAGGTGTACATCATTATTTTTGGAAAATTATGTATATACCACCCAAATACGATGATAAGTAAAAAATTACCAAAAAAAAGTAGACGATATTTTTTTGCGATATTTATGGTTGCATTGTGTCTGAAGTCACTAATACTATCACCTGGCTTCGTTTTCGGTCGCAGTCTTGATATACCCTGTATTTATTTATACATTACCTCTTTTGTGTATAATATAGTCGGACACCCACGGCCGACTTTGTACCTTTACACTACAACTGACCCGGCTTTCAGTGTCACTGACAAAAATCGTGACCTATGACTTTTGTTACATTTTCTCTGATTTAAATAATTGTTCTACATAGTTTACTTGTACTGAATATACAAGCATCATCTTTTTTCTATGGCCTTTGTAGGCAGACGAGCATGCGGTCCGCCGGACGGTAACCGCACCGTCACCGCGGCTCATGGACCTTCCCGGGCCAGGAGTCCAGCTCAACAAAGTCGCTGCCTACCATAAGGAGGGAACTCTCTTTAAGCCTGGCTTAAAGAATGACAGGTCATAGCGCTCAGGGAACACCGAAGCAGTTCATTCCAGAGCTTGCACGTGGGTGGTAAATAAGAACGCTAGAAACGTACAGCTCAGGAACGACGCTTCCAGGTGGTAGAAATGAGCACTACTGCGGTGACGGGTGGTGCGATAAAAATAATAAATAAATACACCCAACAGTCACATACAAAGTCCTGACCCCACACTAAGATCGACTCTTGTGTCGTGGGTATCAGGAACTACGAGAGACTTTTCGGTCTCACAAACACCCAGACCCGAAACAAATACCTGTGGATCACACAAATATTTGTTTCGGTGCGGTGATCGTACCCGCGGCCTCTCGTTTCACAGGCGGCGTCTAACCAACTGCGCCACGGAGGCTGTCATGCGATGGTAGAAAGGTGACTGTGGTACTATCTCAAACATTTTTTTCTCGTTTGTACTAATACGATATATTTTTATCGTGAATACTCAATATACCTACTCGTGTTGCGAACTAGGAAAGCGCTGGCAGTGTATGTACCAGTAATTACTGTCGTTACCGTAAAATACGCTATGTCGTAATATCTGCTATGTTTCTAAGGAAATATATTGACGCTCGCAAGTAGTTCATCTCTTGAAAGTTCAAAAACCAAACTTGGTATTATTAAAATAGACTCCTAACGTTTATTTATTAACTTCTACCTTATCTTTACCTAATCTAATAATTAGCTTAATATTTTTAATACCTGCCACTCAGCATCAACTCTTCGACACTCGACTAAGTCAATTTTTACAACGCATTACTCAATCTGGGAGTTGAACCTTGGAATTAACGGTATATATCCTGCCTGTAAAAAGACGAATAAAACCACGGCAAAAATCATATAATTAATATAAATATAATGAGCATAAAAAATACAGTCCCCCTACATGCGCTTATCACATCCGCTAACAATGATCAAAATGTTCGCATCCGCCATTGAATCCTATTCAACAAAAACTGGGCACCTTGAAGGAAAAGCCCAGAATAAATTATTTATATAATCATTTGTGGTTAATCTACTTGCAAGTGAATTGGAATGGTCATGTATCGCGGAACTTATGAATAAAATTATACATTTATTGATAGATCATGTTTAGGGTTCATTAGAAGTGTACAGACACGAGCCACGCTTTATTGTATGATTAATAAACAGCAATCACATAGCTTACATATTCCTATTAAGCACTTTTGTTCTGCGAATGCGAGAAACTATGATATATCTAATATATTTTTTTAGTTCCACGACATACGCACTAAATAAATATTGTTCTCGGTGCGATAGAATCCCTAGGTCTCTGGTTTTACACTAACATACTGACCAACGTCGTGTGTACAAATATAATTTACATAATAAGCAAGCGTTTCCATCGCAAGTATAAGCAGAGATAGCACGAATACTAGTTATAGTTCGTAGAGTTTATTGCAATCCAAAGATGCTTTAAGGACGAGTTTCTCACTACAACGGGCAAAAATTGATTTTTTAAATCGAAAATATAAGTTTGCTCTATTATATCAGATCATCGTAATTGCCTCTACATACTACGGCGGTACCCTGCGATAGACTATGCTCGAGGCAATAATAAATATTACACACAAGTACTAGAATAAATGTAAAATAAATATATATACCACGATATTACATAGTACTATATAGTACATATAAATTCACGCCTTTTTCCCAGAAGGGGTAAGCAAAAGTGCAATCACTTTTCGCCTTGTATTTTCCATCCCACGATGTGATAGGGGGCGAGCATATCGTCATATCGGGCACAAATTCCTGACTCTGGACTGATAATGAATAGAAAAATCCAATGTCGCTTTACCCGACCCAGGATTCGAGCCCGAGACCTCAGCTTTGCAATCGTACTAAAGTACAACTGCGCCACCGAGGTTGTCTTTAAATTTCCAAATCATTATCAAAACATCACAAGCAACTTAGTTTTTATAGCAAGCAACTTAATAAAATCATTTATTTTAAAACATATCTATAAAATCAACTAGCATTAAATAAAAACTTACCTTATGATAAAGCCGTAAAATCTATTATACAATGAAACCGCAACGATTTTTCGTTGAAAAAATATTGTAATTGTCCGAACGATTACGGCGCTACTGTTTCAAACTGTATGACTTGGCAGCAAAAACCAACTACCAGTATAATTTTATACAAAAACTGCTCCAGTATTAGTCGTCTAATAACAAAGATGTGCTATTTATATAAACAATATAGGCATTCCATAAAAATATATACATTAGCTATTCACCAAAATTCCAATGTGCATTTATTTCCTATAACCACGTAAGAATTCCGGCAACCCGCACTCGGCCAGCGTGGTGGACTATAGAGGCCATCACTCTGGCCGAGTCGGGTTAGGCCACAAGGCCTAACCCGTGTCAATCGTAGTCTCGGTTGTAGAGGAGACCTGTGCTCTGCAGTGGGACTTGTAGGGACTGATACAGATATATGAAAAGTTTAAATTAGTACAAAAGTTACCGACCATAGTCCAAAGGATTAACATTTGAAAGTGGCAGTGAGAAGAGCACATAGTATGGAAGACTGATGGCAGGTAGCGCCTTAAAGGTTTATATAGGATCAAAAGTAAGTACATAAAATGCGAAAACCAGAATTAAATAAGGTAAAAATAATTAAAAGTAATTAAATATTTTAATCCTTACTTATTCTATAAATCGGAAAGTGAGTCACGCTTTCGCGCCTAACCTATTCAACCGATCATCAAATAACTTTGTATACGCGTTGTCATGGGTATAACTTCACATCTAGAAACTGAGCCCAAGGGATAAAAAATATTATAAAACGGTAGTTCGAAAAAATATTATTGTCCATGCAACTTGTCGTGATATTAGTAAAGCAATTTAATACTTATAGAGATTAAATTAATAGAGATCGGTGATGATTTTTGACCCAGAGTTATCTTAAAAAAAAGCCACGAGTAAAATCTAGTAGCTAAACTATATTCAAATCTATTTTCTAACGCCTTTATTCGAAGACAGATTTAAAATCCATTTTAGTTATTGAATGCTTTGTTTTCTTCGCTTAAACTGAATTCTAACGTCGTTCATAAGGAACAAAACATTCGATAACTAAAATAGGTTTAAAATCTGTCTATGAATAAGGCCGTTAGTGTAATAAAATGTACGGAACCAGTAGAACAAAATAGCGGAGTAATTAGATTCTGGGTTTATGTGGACGATTTAATGAATGCTGAATGGACATTTGTGTCGTGGGCGACGAGCTGAGCATAACAATGCCCCTTTTACTCGTCACCAGAGAAGATGCGATAGAAGGCTAGCTAATGGTAATTTTGAAGTTCATCTGGACCAAAACTTACTCTAATATCAACAAGTATCAATACAAAAATAATGGTTAATGGCTAATGATTGATGTCAGTTATAAAAAAATAGGTATTGGGTCTTGAACCTGCCATCAGAGGATAAATATATCCTAATATTTGTATTGATATTGTGTTATTCAGAAGAACACATAGTAATTAATAAAAGAGTTTTCAAAAAACATACTAGGTGATTCCTAATTATATACAATCCTACGAAACCTAAAAACATTTATTTTATTTACAACAAAGGATTCTAAATTAGTCATATCTAATTTCCGAGATGTATCATTTTTCCAATTATTCAAATTAATCATTTTTACCTAATCGTAAAATATTTTTGTACAATGGTTTCTTATTTTAAGCTGATATTACAAATTGAAATAAAACCAATTTATACGGTTTTGGAGCTGGAGAGCAATCGAAGCGTCAGGAAGTTAAAAATGTAAAATTAAACCAAATCCCTAATAACATCCGTAAAAATTAGTTTTATTTCAGTTTTTTTTTGTTCGTTTTAAAAGATGCCTGATATCATCCACTCTCCACCTCCTAAACTAGCATTTTTCTAAGATTTTCCAAGTTATACGGTTATTCAAATACAGCGCGTTATGATTATATCACTTAACGTCAAATGATTTCTCCGTTCACTTAGTGTTCAATGTGGTATAATAAAATAAAAATATTTGCTGTCGATTAACTGCGATCATCAGCATTTCTCTTCTAAATGTTTGTAGACGTAGATATTGTGCTAGGTTCTAGTTTAGATTAATTAGAAAACGATAATTTAGTATGACTTTATTAATCAAAAATCCCCATTTACTTTTTGACGTAATTACTGCAGTAGCTTGTAAACAGAACAACTAAATTCTCTCAAATCAACACAATGAAAACTCTATATTTTTTTTAAATATACATACGATGATTTTAAAGGCCTTATTCACAGATAGTTTTAAAACGAATTTTAGTTATCGAATGTTTTGTCTTCTTCGCTTGAACTGAATTCAAAAGTCGTTCGAAAGGGACAAAACATTCTATAATTAAAATATGTTTTAAATCTGTTTATGAATAAGGCCGTTAGACGATAAAACTAAAATCATGATCACCATATCGATAGTAATTAATAACATCAGGTTTTCAACAATTATAAAAAGCTGTGGGAATTTCGCGTGCTAATGAAGTCTCGGAATATCGCTCGTTTCCATGCATTATATTAATTTCATATATAATACGAAGTATTCTATTGTTATCGGTAATACCTTATGGTTTTACCTCGCTTATACATATTCAAGATATTTAATAAAACATTTTATTGTTTACATATATAAATATTTGCCGTATAGTCCTGATTGTAGACTAGGGTTTTCCGATCCGTGGTTATTAAAAATTCTGAAGGACTTTATATTGTTTATATTGCTTAACATACTAGCCCTAAATACCTATGACATACATATTTATGCACGGAATTGAAAATATATATAAGGCCCTATATATCCCAGACTCATTCAAGGATTGCTCAATTAAGGAGTCTTAGGCCCGAATACTCAAACGCCATTTAAATATTAGGTTGCACTTAACTACGCAAGTCCCGCTTAAATGTACTGTTTAAGTGGGACGTGGGTAGTTAAGTACAACATAATATTTAAGTGGCGTTTGAGTAATCGCGCGTTAGGTGATTGAAACCTATACTAGTCTAGTGGGTATATGCAAATTTCAAACAGTCTTATGAAAATTCTCGGATAAGCAAATTTTCTCAAGTGTTAAATATAACAAAACATAGTTAATTTATGCTCACAAAAACTAAATCATTTACTCGTTATAATAACCTTTACATGCCATATATTTTTATGCAATGATAGCTGATAAATGCCACGACGTTTTCTGGCAATTAATATATATGCATAATTTATTATGTGTAATTAAGGCTGGCAACAAAAATATATCACGAAATATTTCCTAATAAAACTCTAGAATACAAAATGTTTATAAAAAGCTCTAGATAACGTAGTTTATACACATATGCAGTCAACTTTTTGAATCACCAAGCTTTTTCTGTTTGATATTTAGTTTGGGTATAGAGCAAATAATAGTGAAAGATAAAATGTATGATAGGTGTGGTAATTAACTTAAAAAAAAAGATACAAGCATGTTAAAAAATAAATATATCCATATCACATTTGCGAACAAAATAAGGGTCATAAACCTAATCGGCAAAAGCCTGTCACCATGCCGGGGACAAATGCAAGTCACAAATACAAATTACCCTTGACTCAAACCCGAATTTCAAAGTAAAAGCTCATACAAAGTGAATTCTCCTACCTGAAAGACGAACTCAGGACCTCACGCTCACACTACACTACCACTACATCAATACACCCCATTTAACAGTAATTAATAATCCCGATGTCTCCACAAACTGCGACTAATTCCCTCGCTCCCGGCTAGCAATATCACATACGTACAGAATATTACCCTCAATGAGCTACCTCGTCGGATATTGATGAAACACATTACTCCACAGTTGACATCTGTAGAAATGAGGGCAGGGTATAAATTTAAACTTGTGTATCTATAAATTAATAAATGTTTACCGCTCTGTGATACTCGTAGGTCAGTGATTTGAGTTATGTCTGTTTTCGCTGATCTTTGTCGTTGCTAGCCTTTAATAGCATTGATGGTTTGTTTTGAAAATAAATAAATGAGGTTTTATTTACGACTACCTCAGTGGCGCAGTTGTACTACGGTATCATTGCAAATCTGAGGTCTCGGGTTCGAGTCCCGGGTCGGGCAAAGTGATATTGCTTTTTCTATTCATTATCAGCCCGGAGTCAGGAATTTGTGCCTGATATGGCGATAGGATCGCCCCCTATCACATCAAGGGACGGAAAATACAAGGCGAAACGTGGGTGTCCTGGTTGCACCTCTGCTTACCTCTTATGGAAAAAAGGCGTGAGTTTATGTATATACTACTAGCGGCCCAGCCCAGCTTCGCCTGGTTGCATATATTATGTTAGATCCCCTCCGCTCCTAATGGTCATAGCCTGATGTTATAAAACAGCAAAAGAAAATTCGAACCTGTAGATCTTGAGATCAGTACGTTCAAACTAACAAACTCTTCACCTTTATATATTAGTGTAGATAATTATAAACTGTTTTGACATCCCATTATCCGTTTTATTATATCTAGTAGTATCCAACAATTATAAGGGAGTAAAGCAAAATACGAAAGAATTTAGTATGCCATTTTGTAACTAGCAATCTGAATAAACGAAATCGTTCTATTTATATTATCTGATCTCAGACAAATCATAGTTTCCGGAATGGAAAACCTTGGATATTAACTTAGAGTACTACGTTCATAGGCAACATCAGGAGCCAATTGAGACAGCCTGCCACGTACCTAAATATATCAACAAATCTCAAAAACCTGATACTAAAATTAATTCTTACCAAAATAGTCCAAACATTACCGAGCACAGCTGTCCTTGGGACCTATTGCTTGGTCCAGTTATTAAGCTTCCGGCACGCCCATATTGATGACGTCATAGATCTTACGAGATAAAACAGCAAGCAGTACGAAGCAATTAAATCTGTATAAGCTTGTTTTAAAATTTCGTTTGGTTTTTAACTAAGTTGGTCGTCTAGATGATATTTTATTAGGGAAGAGAAAAATCATTTTTTAAAGATAGTATCGGAAAACGTGTAACTATTATTTATTTAATAATAATCATCCAATCAGATTATTATTAAATAAATAATAGTTTAAAAAACTAAAATAAACGCTTTAGTAAAATACCCAACTAAAAAAGTAAAAATAATTAATAATGAGCTTAAGATTAGAAAATTGATTGAAATACATTCATTTTATTAAAGCGTGGGGTGCTTACAACAATTACTTATCAAGCACTCTAGCTATTTCTGTAGGTTCTGGTTAGGAAAATGTCACAGACTTTTAAGATTATTGTAATGTCATCGGTCCTTGACAAGTATGCAAAATTTCAAGTCAATTCAAGTGCTCGAAAATGGACTTCAAAGATTTCGTTACATACATACACACAGGCGAAGCTAATAAAAGCGTGTTGTAAAGTGATAGGAGTTAAATATGAAGATAATTTCGCAGTTAAATAACCGATTTCAAGATTAATTTTACCATCTATAAAAGACGCTATGATATCTATTATGCCTTAGACGACAGCTTTAAAAAAATAATTTCCCAAATTAAAATTCAATCACGGTTTTCGAACCTTGTTATTCATAAAGCATGACAAGTATAATTAAAACCTAATTGAACTACTTTACTAAAAGATAATAAGTGCTCGTATAACTGGAGCATTATTCGCAATAGACGCAGAGCCAGAGCAAAAAATAAGTTAGGCCACCGCAATCGCCTTTACATAACGTTTTTTACTCAATTATGTAATTAAAATTACAAATGCCGAGCAATTACACGTCCTTTGATCACAAATGGCAATTTATTTGTAATACGCTAAATAGTGGTCCAATCAAGACGTGATTAAATAAATTGGAGATATTACTCAGAACGTAACGACTTGTGTTAGTACGTTATTCGCTTATTTGTAAGTGACAGTTGTGTATTAGTGTCATTAAAATATAGACCACATATTGTGCTTTAGTTTATTGGTATACTTATCAGCGTGTATACATACATAAACTCACGCCTTTTTTCCCATAAGGGGTGGGCTGAGGTGCTACCCGGACATTTCGCCTCGTGTGTTCCGTCCCACGATGTGATAGGGGGCGAGCCTATCGCCAAATCAGGCACAAATTTCTGATTCCGGACTAATAGTGGGTAGAAAAATCCATCCATCACTTTGCCCGATCCGGGATTTGAACCCGAGACAGCGTTGTACCGTACCGTAAGGCTGACCCAATGCGTGTAAGTGGGCAATGGTGTGAAAAACTTTTACGTACGAATTCAGTCTTCTTTACGATGTTAATTCAAAAAGTTACAAGAGTTTTGGGATCGAACCCGAGCCTATAGTCTCGACAATCTTCATCACTTAATTTATCGCACACTTTTTAACTTAACTGTTTTCCTCGCACAATTCCCTGAATCATTTCTGCTTCAATAATCCCCGTTTATTAGTTACCAAAAAACTGAACAGTGAGTGTTTGCCCAAAAATCTTTTTGTCCATTTAACTATAATACATAAAAAACTGTTTGTCTCACTGTACTGCGTTGTCACTGGTTTCAAGGCTACGTCCAAAATCTAACCAGAACCACCGCTTGCAGGTGCTGTAGGTATCGGAATATTCATTAGGAACAAGACACGACTTTATCTTTAGTTAGTTTCTATAAATTATTTATAAGGCTATTTAATCCTAGCGTCTGTGGAATAGATTTTTTTTCGATTAAATTACAATAATTAGAATTAATTCGAGTTCGGATTAAAACTATGGATGCTCATAAAAGTTGTAGTTTGTAACATAAATTGAATAATTTATTTTAAAAAAATTAAACATAAATTGAATAATTTATATTATACGACTAATATATGTAGTATTTTTTATCACTACATGATCCTTTGTATTATAGTAATGAGTTTAAGATTTTAAGAACTTGATGAAGTGTTGAAATCCTACTGTACTATATAAGCGTCCATAAGGGTCAAATTTGCATGTTTGAAGAAACTGGGCTCATTGTATAAGAAAACTCTTATATTATGTCATATAAATCATATTCAGCCTATATAAAAATATATATGTACAATAATTTCCTTCTGTAGCGTCTATTGTTTTCATACTTTTGCCATATAATTAAAATCAAACAAAACTGGTACACCATCTTGTCACTTTCCAAAAGGATTGACAAATTTTCATAGAATTTGATCATAAAATATATGAGTTTCTGTAAAGATTTGTGCAACAAATGTACACAATTATTTTGTTTATAAAACACTAGCGGCCCGGCCCGGGTTCGCCTGGGGGCAGACACTATTTGAGTCCAGTCCACATAGCACGTATATTATTTCGCGTATTAACTGTTTTATATTTAAATTCCATGTGGCTGCCTTCCTTTATACTGCTTTTCTCGTCCCGTCCGGTTACATCCCTTTCAGAGCCTATTCAATGCAAACAAACATTTATATTTTATGCCATGAATGGCGAGACGAGCGGGCTATTCTCCTGATGGTAAGCGATACGACCGCTCATGGACAGTAGCAAAACCAAACACCATGAATCACAAAGCAATGATTGGCATTCCACTGCGCTCGCCATCCTGAGACATGAGATGTTAAGCCTCATTATGTCCAGTAGTTACTCTGGCTACAATGTCCTTCAAACCGGAACACAACAGTGCATGCACACTGCTGTTTGGCGGGAGAAATGGACATAGCGGTGGTACCTACCCAGGAGGCCTCACACATATGAGAGACCTACGACCAATAAGTCTTTCCTCTTTATAATATTAGTATAGAACAATAACTACTCTTATAAGCCGACTTCTGAGTACAGTATATTATTGAGAGTTCGATTAAGAGAGTTTGCTTCATACCCTGCTTATCTCTAAAGCCCCTCAAAACTAAATTGAATGGCCATTAATATTCTTCGACCATCGACTCGCGGGACAACTAATTTAATAGGACTTTTCTTAGAAAAATAGTGGAAATACTATTGAAATTCTAGACAGAGGTTCACGGTGTGCCGCGAATAAAGACGTCGTGGTGCAATCACCTGGTTTTTAGATCCAAAACATTTACAAAAGTCATTAGCTTTACTAGGAATCGATGGCCGAGTTAGTTTGATTAGAATGGTCACAGAAAGATTATCATAAAAAGATTGTTTGTTTATTTAGCTTTAATACAGTATTAAATAAATATTTAAAACAGTATAACGACTGCCTCGATGGCGTAGTTGTACTACGGTAGGACTACAATACTGAGGTCTCGGGTTCGAATCCCGGGTCGGGCAAAATGATATCAGGTGTTTCTATTCATTATTAGCCCGGAGTCAGGAATTTGTGTCCGATATGGCGATAGGCTCGCCCCCTATCACATCATCTGACGGAACATACAAGGCGAAATGTGGGTGTCCTGGTGGCGCATCTGACTACCCCTTCTGAGATAAAGGCTTGAGTTTATGTATGTATGTTTAAAACAGTATTTTTATACACAAACTGTTTTTCTTTTGTAATCGTTATATTTTTTAATCTTTCGGCATTGTAACCGTACCGTAGTAGAACTGCGCCACCGAGGCATTATTTTTATATGCAATATTATTAAGTAGAAAAACAATACGCCTATATCTGGATTTTTTAACATTATTGGGGTATCTAGAATTTCTTGCAAATATTATTAAAATACAGTGAATAAGCTAGCAACTTTATTATATAAATAAATAAATACACAGAACAGTCACATAAATAGTTCTGACCCCACACTAAGATCGAGTCTTGTGTCGTGGATATCAGAAACTACCAGAGACTTTTCGGTCTCACTAACACTCAGACCCGAAACAAACAAAATTTGTATATTGTTCAACGCTGTTAGCATTCACTGTACCAAGTAATCTTTGGGTGACTGACGATGAAAGGATTGAAAGGACTGCATCGAGACCCAAAGTAGGAAATTCTCTGATACCTGTTTCAGCAATACCATCAAGTACTGGATTCAAGAGAAAAACAGGAGAGGCACAAAAAAACATCTCATATACACCATTATTTAATAATTTATTTTCCTATCATTCTCCCTTTATATAAAAATGTACAAAAATTAAATTAATAATTAGGAAGCTTAGACTTGTTTGACTGTTCGTCGCCAAAGCTTATATACTAATATTGCTTATTCGTTAATTTTAACATTATTGTTAGTCGATGTATACAAAGCGTTATAATAGCTTATATTATGTATGTTCGTGTGGCAGTGGATATAAAGTCTTTTAATCAATTTTAAATTAATTCGTTTAATTATAAAAGATTCTATATTAACACTAATTAAAACAAGCCAAAAAGATGTTGAGCCAAGAGTCAACCATGAGTACTTTTGAAATCAAATGTTTTCATTTCATGATTCATAAATATATGACTCATTTCTTATTTAATAACATATTAAATAGCGTAAGACGTAATTAAAAGAACATATCATAATAAGAAGGTATGGTTTTTTCACTAAGTGCAGTAATTCCCATAAGAATTTTATAATTACAAAACGTATTACAATTTTTAACCACATCCTACTTAGGTCGTTAACGCTGCAATAATTTTTCGTTTATCATTACTGCCATACCTCACTTATCGCTCAAAAACTTAGATATAGAAACGCCGAGTATTTACACCCAATGATCAAATTATACATTTCATTAATTGAAGAAGAAATAATTATTAGAAATAACAAACATCAATTTAATTACATAATATTAATATTATTTTAAGACTGATAATCATATATTTTTAATCCTTTTTTGTGTGCAAAAGAATTATTAAATGGAATGTTATATCAAAATATTGTTTTTTTAGTTAAAATAGTTTACAAACGCGTGAATAAGAAAATTACATTTCAGCAAATTATTGACATAAGTAATGTTAGACTGGCGTCTCAATATCAATGATTAAATAAATTACTATAGTAGGCAGTGAATAAGCTTAAATTGCAAATAAAATACATCATTTAACTTAAAAACTAGATTCATTAGTAAATATTGGCGGTATTAATTTATTTAGTAGAACCAAAAATATATTTATTACACAAAGTCAAATAATAACTGGAATTAAAAAAAAAAACAAATAACTAAATATTAAATTATTTATTTTTATAATATTTTATCGAATTATTTTGTCGAGTCGTTTCATTCAAATTAAGTATTTTTATACTAATAATTTCAAGTAGCCAGAGAAAAAGTCGTTCTCCCATTTAGAAAAAAAATTGTTTCTGTTATTTTTTATAACCAACGTTTACTAATGATTTTCATTAGACGACCGAATTGTCCGTGCGAAGAAGGACTATTAAATAAATAAATAAAAGCTGAAAATCTGAAGCGATACGTTCGAGCACGTGCGAAATGGCACATGTATTTAGACTTACACTTAAGAGGCAGAACTTAAAACTAGACCTAAAATTTAATCATTGACAACCTGTTTCTGAAACTTATAAAACAGAAAAAAACTGGGAAAGTTAACAAAAAGAGAAAAAGATAAATATCTGAATAATAAGTATACACACTGTACTGTTTTTTTTTTACAAAATCAGATCCGAAAAATGTTATAAAGATTTTTGTAGATGTATTGTTGTTTGATGATGTTTTTGTAGATGATTGTAGAAAAATTGATTGCAAAAATAAAAACAAGTCATTTTCAGAAACAAATCGTCAATCTTTTAGTATAATCAGTATTGTATAGTAATTGTAAAGAAACCCATGATATTTCATTTAAGAACAGCTAAGCGTAACGAACTGAAGGTACATAAAACCTCGCAAAAGCTTGTAAGCTCCACCATTTTGCTTTATGTTTGCGATTAGGTACATCGTCTATAAGTATTGATTTTAGTTCCACATTAAATAATACAAACTACGGTAGAGCTAGAATCACATTCCATACATTGTCGATATCACCTGATCTATTTGAATTTTCTTGTTATCCTAAGGGAGTTTTATATTTTGAACACTTTTCACTTATAAAATATGTCAAAACATATTCAGTGTATTAAAACGATCCTACTTATTATAACGCAAGAAGGCTCATTCTATAAAATGTTTATCACCCCTGCTTAGGAACATTTATGAGGAAATTATCTACTAAACTGTCAAAACCTCAAAGAAGTCGGTGTCTGTATGACTAGGTGATGTACTATTACTATACACAAAATCTTGTAGGAATATTAGAATAGAATATTTAGAACCAGTTTTGTTAAGGGAGGTATTGACAGTTCGTTTCCTTAAACACAATCGGAAATATATACAAAATTACAATAAAATGTTGACAATAGCTGGTGAATATAATTTCCTCAAGTCTTAACAATGATCCTGGTGGTATTTTTCTAGATATCAACTAATCACTTCATACACTAACCCTTCCTTTCCTCCATACTATAAAAAATAATAAATATTATAACGGTTCTACAACAATTTCTCAACGAAAATAATACATCTAAATACTCTGATTATGCAATTAATTTATTTTTTAATTAATATTTGGGGATAATTACAATGCCATGCAGACAAAATATAAATAATACCAAAATATATATAATACCAAAGTTTTCTCTAGAATTCTTTTGACCGTTTGATAAAATCATGCCAACCAAAATTATTCACGCTTGCTCAAAAACATTTAAGTTTTCGTTTAGAAACTTGCGATAGAACCTCGCGATTAAGTAAGCCTTAAAACTAACTATATCCGACTTTATATTTACATTTGAGCACTTATAACACATAGTGCATACAATGACACTTCCGGAAAAGTTTCGAGTCCAACTATATTATACTGGTTAACCCG
This sequence comes from Deilephila porcellus, assembly GCA_905220455.2. NCBI lineage: Eukaryota > Metazoa > Arthropoda > Insecta > Lepidoptera > Sphingidae > Deilephila > Deilephila porcellus. Next base: position 13,537,879 of record LR999977.1, on the reverse strand, counting down.
AGCCGTTTGTGTAGACGTCGGTGGCTGCTCGCTGGCCGGCTCTTATCACGTTCTGGACTGTTTGGGCAGCTCCCTGGAAGACAGGAACATGGTATTAGATATATTGTTGGTTGTGGGGTGGTGGGATTGTGTGATATCCCCTTTATTCAATCAAATGTAAAAGATGTCTAAAAGTGAAGGTATTTTTTGTTAAAGCTCCAGAGTTCAACTTACAATTAAGGGCCAGTTAAGTGTAGAATGTTTATTGCTTTGGTATAGGGTTTGAGATTTATTCCAATTTATAAAGTCTTAATAAATAAATCGTATTGTGGTAATAATTTTAATAAGGAAAAGATAAAAAAAATAAATTCATGTATAATTTTAATACTAGTGAAGTTTGCATAACTTGTTTGAAGTTAAGATTTTATGGTACGATTAGTGTTTGATTTACTGTATTAAGTGATTCAATTAACCAATTATTATTAATTTATTATAATGTTCAATGGCATATTATTGTCACGAAGTATTTGATGTTTATTATTAGTTTGATAAGTTAGTTTATTTTCAACTTACTACACTGCTGCAATTTTTCTGTAAACTCACAATTATCTTATAAATAGATCTTTAAAACAGTGTATTTTGTAGCAAAAATATAACATAACGACAATCTAATTTATCATACATAAAATCCCATTTTTTAACCGGCTCGTCAAGTGACTACACTTACAGCTCAAGTGCTGAAAACAACGAGTCGACAAAATTATGCCGGCCTAAAATCATACCTGTATAGCAGCTCCTAGGAACTGCGAGAATGCTCTCGTGACATTAATGGCTGCTGACACGAGCTGCCCTCGACCAGGCGCCTGCTCCGTAATCACCGCCCTCGGAGGCTCCAGGGGTATCTACACCAATCCCTCAGGTTACACATCCCACCAACACAATGGCAATAATAGTGCTAAAGCTTACCAGCTGTTCTATGAGTGAGGCGTAAGTTGCTCTAACTTTTATGAGAACAATGGCATTCTATTTTCAAATATAATTTTTTTGCGATTAGTTATGTTCCATTTTTAAAATGAATGAACTTTGTTCTTTATAATTTAAATGATTTTCAAAAATAGAATACTTTAGAACTGTTCTTTTAAGCAATTTAAAGTTATTATATAAAAAATAAAGACTATTATATACTTTATGAAAAGTAAATATAAATAATCTGCATTTATATTAAAGCAACTTACGTTAAATTGCAGCATAAAAGTAATCACATAGAGGTGCAAATAAAAACAATGGTGCAGTATAGACATAAATATACAATTGTACATATTTACAACATCCAGTGTTAGTGAAGTTGAAAGGACATGTCATGGTCTCTGAGTATGGTTATGATGTGTTAGTTCAAGTAAAATTAACTTCATTCCTAGAAAAACAAAATTAGAGGTTTACACATTCATACAGAATTAGAATAGGTTTTAAAAATCAAGGCATGCTTAGCAAAATTAAGTTTTAAATTTGTTATTTTTTTAATACTATTTCACATTGTATTTACTCACCAAATGTACACAATACACTTCACATAATATACAAATATTTACATAACACTTGCCTGAATGGCGTAATATTTAGTTTATTGTACAGGGAGTTGATTTAATCTTGGAGAAAAATTAATTGAAGTATTATAACTACACATCAGTTAGTTAGAAACGCTTAAAAATATTTGACTTGGTAATATATGGTATTTTGGTAATTTTACTATTTTGATATTGTATTTGATATTAAACCTTAAAATATGTAGAGGAAATTATTAACAGATGTTATAAAATGTTGTAACAATAGTTAACAGCATTTAAAAAATACTTCCATTCGCTTAAAATTTAATCTTAACATTTTTTAAATAATATGTCTCACTGCGTTAGATATTTCTTAGAGCAATACTTTCTCACAATGATATTTATTATCTCTTCACTTTTTTCAAAAATATTTGCCCATAGATGTACAATTCCTAGACCTTAGATAAAATGTTAAACTCGAACATATTTAAGTGATTAATTGCGAAAGTAATGCAATCATTGGTTAAATAACTATAGTATATAACTATGTAGTAAAAAATAAACTTATATTAAGTGAATGATGTCCATCGCTATCATAACTTGTGGAATATTTTTGTCAAAACACATGTGCTCCATTACCGGTTTGGATTTGAAGACCTTTGGGGTACGTTATTTGGAAACCACAGGGGACGGTTAATTAGATCAGATTTTATCAAATCAATGAGTAAATTAGTAATAGATATGGGTCTATAATAATTTCCAGGAACATTACGTGTTAAACAAATTTACAAACCCAATAAGAAAATTAAATTTTTAATTTTAAACTCTGAAAATAAATGGTATATTTCTGACGGAAAATAAAATAAAATCTGATCTAGAATAAAACTTGGAACAAATATTATTTACATTTTGTACACATATTACACGGTGCCCGGTGCTTCAATGATTCGCCCGTGGTACAACCAGCAAGTGATAAAACAAAAAACGAATAAATTAAACACTTTATTACACAAGAATAAGGACGCTTTTGCATTACGGCACAAATGTTTATGTACAAGCCAATGAAGCCAATAATTAATAAATAATTTATTTACGAAAAAAAACACAAAGTATTTATAAAAAAAACATAAAAAAGAAACTTAATATATTATCTCATCTCTCACTATTTACAAACCAACCCGAACGTCATCTACAAATTTACACATCTCCACACTTAGATTAAATAGGAACAAGTTAAGTAAAATTTCTAATAATCTATATATACCGGAGAATTCGTTCCATTTTCGTTTTACGTATTTAATCTAAGTTGGGCCCCGTCACCTCACCCCCAGTCGCACAATTTAAGTAAAAGAGATGAGAAACCCACTCTATTGGCCGCCGGTCGATCGTCAGCGTTGCCCACGAACGGGCCTGAGCCAAACCAGTTGACTCTGTTGCTCGTGGCGAGCGACGCCGCGGGCGACGGGCGCGCCGACGACGCAGCAGGAGGTGGCCTCCTCACAATGCTGTTGGCACTACTGCTGCTAGTGCTGGTGGGCCTGGGAGCCCCGGGCCCCGGCGCCGTCTCTCTCCACTGCTGCCACAACCACGCAAGGCCATCTAAAATGGGCCGGCGAGGCGCAGGTGGCGGTGGCGGCGGCGGCGGCGGCGTCGTCGTCCGTCTCGCTTTAGGCGTCACTACCACTTGGTTGAGTAAAGCCTACGATGTTACATGTACGTCTAAATGTAATGAATGATAAATTAATAGTGACTATGGAAGATGAAATCATGACGGTGAAGCTCAAAGATAGATGCAGATAAGAATGAACGTGAAGCGTTGGAAGCCAAGTTTGAAGTTAAACGTTGTGATTGCGATATTAATTTATATGTCAAAATTTTACCTTCAAATCTTATCTCGACGTTTGCTACGAATATTAGAAAGATTAATGGAAAAGAAAAGAAAAGTTAGACTAACAGCGAGTCGCAGTTGCTCATCCAAAGAACTTGCCGTGGTTGGACCGAAACCTTGCTCCTTCAGCAACGCTGCTAGCAATGCGTCGTTGCTCTTGCCGTATTCAGTGCTCAGTGACATAGGCGCTTTGGTCGCTTCCGAAACCATACCGCCTTGTGTTTGCTGAATGAGTTTTTGTAGTGCCTCATCAGAAGTTTGTCCTGAAAATTTGTGAAGAAAATTTTCAATTAACTACGAACACATAAAGGAGTCGATAAAATGTTATGGTGTCATGAGTAATGATTAATGATTTTGTTAAAGAATAAAAAAAAAGTGAGTCAATTTCTATCATGAGGGTGTATTGAGGTGTCAGTGATAAAATATAAAAGGAATTATGAGTTTAAACTTTAAAATGTATTCATTCTGTGTTCGGTGCCTGGCATAACATAGCAGGCAATGCCGGTTAGAACGGGTTGTGCGATTTTACATCATTTATCTGTAAGGTACTCGATATTGTCAGATGTTTTACTGGAATGTAGTGTTCTTTTATTAATGATACCAAATAAAATCATGTTAGTACTAATCCTGGTGATTTAAATTTCGCAGCCGATGTCTTCAACGCTGATGGATGGATGTTGATGATCAATGAGTACCAACAGTGATTGTTCAAAACCTCACCTGTAAAAGTAAGTTTGCTCCGTTGCGTCGTCGTCTCCTGTGCACCCTGCAATTGTATCAAAGTTTGTAACAATTTCCCATCATCCTGAACACTTTGTAGATCGTCCTTTACAGCTATTTTGGCACCGTACGGTAAAGGTGTTGTGTCAATAGTTTTAGTAACTACGTTAGCGTTAGGCTCCTGTGTTAATGGGTCGAAGGGTTCATTCAAAGGCGATGGTGAAGCGAGAAGATTTGAAAGCAGTTTCAATTCTTCGTTGATAGTCTCTGGTACATTTGGACTCACATTTAACTCGGTCGGTATGTTTGGTAATGTGGGTATGTTGAATTTGGACGGATCTTGTCCGGTCGCCTTTATCAACGCTTGTAGTAGTTTTGTGTCTTCTTGGAATTGTCTTATGTCATCCTCGATGGATGGACCGTTTGAGAAGGTGGTGGTGAAAGGCCTGGTTGTTGTAGTGGGTCTGGGTGTAGTTGTCGTTGTCGGAGCTGTAGTGGTTGTTGTAGGAGTTGTTGTTGTACGCGTTGTGGTAGTAACAGTGGTTGTTGTAGTTGTGGGTCTACTAGTTGTTATTGTTGCACTGTTAGCAATAGTTGTTCCAATACGAACAGATTCATCTCGATTTCCAGTCTGTATCTCATTCAGACTTTTTTCGACAGCCAGTGCTATGATACGATTAGCTAAAGCGGCCTCGCGATCTTGGCTTTTAGGGTTGGTGTTCAAAACCGATTTCTGAAAAGTTAATAAATAACAATATACTCTACTATTTTATCATCCAAACTATAGCATAACTAAACGATAAAATATTTGTACTAAATGACTTAATTACATTGTCATGTATAACAAAAACAATAATTACCAAGTTTTGCAAAAAAGCTAGATCCTCTTCAACTGAAAATGTTGATGTACTGGGTATATCGGTAGTCACAGTGAACCTAGCAGTAGGCGCGCGTCGAGCAGTTGGAACAGTGGTGAAATCGAAACTTCTGCCTGCTGTTGCCCTTTGGTTAAATGGTGGGAACGTCGTGGATATTCCCACATCTTCAGTCACAGTACTAAACGCGGCACCAGGCTGTAACGTAGGGGAAACAGTTCTAGGGGCAAAGGTTTTAAACACAGGAACTTGCGTTGTTGTATAGACAGGCCTTATTTCTAATGGAGTGGTGGGATTTGATCCTATTGATGTTGTTTGCGGATTTGAGGCTATTCGCACATTTGACGTCACTCCTGTCACTATCGGTGTATTCAAATTAGCGTTATTCTGACCCTGAGTGGCCTGTAAAAGAGCCTGTAAAAGTTTCGTGTCTTCTTGGAACTGTTTAATGTCTTCCGCTATAGATTGAGTTGTTGTTTGACTAATTGTGGTTGTGGGTCGGGTTGTTGTCGGTGTGGTTGTAGTGGTAGGTACTGTAGTTGTTGTTCTTATACTGTCTAATGTAGGTATGTTTAGACTAGCTGGATTTTGACCTGTTGCTTGTAGCAACGCTTTTAACAATTTAGTGTCTTCTTCAAATTGTCTAATGTCATCCTCGATTGAACGAGATGTAGTCGTTTGCACTCTAGCTGTTACTGGAATACTGCCACCAATATTTGATACAGATACTTTGTTAGTATTCTGCCCAGCGGCTGATAGAAGCGCCTCTAATAGTTTAGCTTGATCTATCGACTGAGAAGTGACCGGTGCTCCCGTAAATGGTCTAATAGTAGTTGTTATTTTACTAGGCAATATTTGATTTAGATTATTTTGTACATTCAAATTTTTAGGGTTTCTTCCGGTTGCTTGTAATAGTGTTTGCAAAAGCTGTAAATCTTCTTGATATTGTTTTAAATCCTCTTCTATGCTAACAGTGGAAGTGGGCACAGTTGCTGTTTGTGGTGTTGTAAAGATTAATGGTAGTGAAGTTGTTGGAAGCTCTGTAGCGGCTGGTGTCGTTGTTGGGGACGCTTCAGTTGTAGTGATAGTTGTTGGGAGAGTTGTAGTCGTGGTTGTTGGTATCGTAGTAGTAGTTGGAGGTACCGAAGTTGTTGTAGGCGTTGGATTTGTTGTTGGTACTGGAGTTGTTGTTGTAGGCGCCGCAGTTGTTGTTGTAGGTGCCGAAGTTGTTGTTGGCTCTGGAGAGGTAGTTGTTGGCGCAGAAGTTGTTGTAGCTAACGTTGTCGTAGAAGCTACCGTTGTAGTAGGTGCTAGAGTGGTTGTAGGTGCCGGCTGCGTTGTGGGTATCGTAGTTATCATAGTCTCTGTTGTAGCAACCGGCGTATTAGTAGCTGTCGTTGACTCCACTGTTGTCTCAGTTTTTGTTCCAACAACAGTTTGAAGAGTGGTTGTAGCATCAATCGTGCTAGCTTGTGTTGTTTGTGTTGGTTGCGTATTACTTTCAGTGACCGATGTCGCTGTTACTATTTGTACCTCAGCCCTTGCAGTATTAGTTGTTGGTGGTTGCCTCGTTGTTGCTAACTTCTGTACGTTTGAATTCAATGAAGGCACTGTTACTTCGTCAATTGGTATGAATTTAAACACTGCATTTCCAGCCCCGTCATTGGGTTTTTCCGTTCGTATTTGTTTTGTCTGTAATTTATTTCAAAGTTATGTTAGAATTTTGTATATTGGGTCTAGATGTTATGTAGTAAGTTATTGAGCTTTGCTAAATATTGTGTCCATCACAAAATATTCATACTACTTAGACCGACACCACTTACCTTATCCGACAAGTTTAATGAAATTTTGGTATGATCTACAGTTAAAGAACCGTGCCCAAAAAGAAATTAAAGTTATTTATGTTTGCATGTATGTAAGATAAATACTTTTACTATTCGTGTATATAAGTATAGAAAGTGTTCAAGACTATTAGTGATTTCAAAAGGTACATAAATAAAGACACGATTTAAACAATAAATATACCTCCGGATCAATATCCAGTGTTAATACTCTTGGTTCGTGAGTAGAGCTCGTCATGGATGATATGACCATTTCCTGTTTAGCGGCTGAAGATATACTATTAAGCAGAATTTCGTCAACAGAAGGTAGCATTGTAGTTGTGCGTAAACTCAATACATGCGAGGCAGTGCTTTTTTCAGCAGTAGGCTTATTTGTGGCGGTAGTTATACGCAAAGTACTGCTTAAAAAATTAAGTGCCGATGAAGATATCTGCAATTACGAAATATTTTGTTATGCCTTTGCGATGTTAATGGAGAAGCGTTTGTAGTGCGACAATCATGCAGAGGTTATGTATACCATTATTACCCGCTGTCATGCGCGATCCTCGCTCTAGAGACGCTGCTGCAAGGTTAAATAAGCCCCAAAGCACAGCGTTCAAGCTAAACAACGTAAAGTCAATACCGTAAGTTGTAGGTTATTTACAGTGTCGATGGTTAATTCCGTTTCGTTATTTGATGTGTCTGTGGATATCACAGTATTATCAGAATTAGTGGATACTCGGATGGGGTTAAGCCGTGGTTTGACAATGGCCGGGTTGTTATGGATGGGGCTGTATGGATTCCTCAAACTCCATGGGCTGATTGGTAGTACGTCAATTTTTTGCATGACTCTTGGCACTCTAGTCCCGTTCGGGAATTTACGTATTATTGTGTTATTGGGCAGCACACCGTAAACGATGAATGGACTCGCCTCTGTTAATGTTTCCAGTACATCGTCATTAGGATCTTTACGTACCACAGTATTGTTTGGTAATATTCCAAAAATAACATAATCTTTTTTTGGAATCGCGGGTGTACCGACAAGTAAAGGACTAGCGGTTGTAGTAGATTGATTTGAGTCGTTCGAATGTGTAGTTTCGCTTGTTGTCTGAGTTGTAGTTTCCGCGTCTACTGGAGTTGTTTCTATAATTGTTTGCGTTGTATCTACATTTATTTGCGTTGTTGTTTCTGTATTTGTTTGAACAGTAGTCGATTCAGTATTAACTTGTGTAGTCGTTTGAATAATATTTTCTGTAGTTGTTACAGTAGATACATCTTGTGACCTGCCCAAGTCTTGTGTCTGTTCTGTAGTTACAATCGGTGTGGTACTTAAAATATCGTTCGAAATTTCAGTGGCGGCTACTGTTGAAATAGTTGTGTCAACTATTTCGTTAGATATCTCCGTTGCCGAAGCAATACGGGACAATATATCTACACCTCCATCTGTCGTAGTATGCAATGAACCTTCTGTAGTGACAACTGTTTCAACTGGTTCAATTGTTGTGACGCTGTCTTCAGCAATACCGACTGTTGTTTCATCGAATTGCGAAGAAGGCAAAGTTGTGGTAGGAAGTGGATTAAAAGGACTGGTCAATGTAGAGGTAGGCGTATCGTCATTTGTCACAGGAGTCTCTGTCGTAGATATCATAGTTTTTATTATACTTGTTAAACGTGCAGATAAATTAATTTTGTCTGGCGAGCTCACAATGTCAATCAAAGGTGGTGCTGTAGCTATTTCATTATTATGTTGTCGTATAAGATCTTCAATCATCTTTAAAACCCTAGCCTTTTTGGACAGTACCCATAACTGAAGTGGTGAAACTTGACTCGGATCCTGTACATCAACTTCATCAGTTCCTTGTAATTCAACTAATGACGAAGACATAGCAGGTAGAGATTTTATGACTTGTAAAGACTGTGTCGTTTTAGTATTTCCATTAATATTTTCGGACATGGGAGGAGTGAAATCTTTAATTTCATAATTTGAAAGGAATGGTAAAGGAGAGTTTGTGTTAGTAGAATCAACTTGTACATCAACACCAAAAATATTGTCAGTACCACTAGTTCCACTGGGTGTAAAGATGTCTGAGGAGACAGAAGACGTAGCTGGTACAGTAGTAACTGGTGTTGTACTAGATACTATCGTAGTGGAACTTGGTTCCTCAGAGGTTCCTGCTGTTGTTACTGAACTGATACCAGCTGACGTAGCCTGGCTACTAGACAAAGACTGAGTGCTATCTATAGCTGCCGCAGTTGTTTCAACGCTATTTACAACTTGAGGGGATGCGTCTGTAACGGCAAGATCTACAGTGCTATTTACATTGTCGTCCGTATCTACACTTTGGGGGATATTAATATTAACAGAATCTGTATTAATATCAATATTTTCTGTATCCTTTATATCCTCCAAACTGTAGGGGGTAGTGTTAGGAGTCATGTCGGCATTGTCAAGTGCAGTCGCAAGTCCATCTAAAGCTCTCGGAATTAAATTCTTTAACAAATTTGCCATATCTCCAGATATCCTAGCTCTACTGTCCTCGTCCATGTTTCGAATAATTTCTTTAATGTTATTAGACAACATGCTAGTTAGTTCTGACGACACTAAATTGTTATTTGATAACAAAAGATCAGACACTGTGTTATATACCATTGTTGGGTCAGTCGTCGGCTGATTTGATGTAGGTTCAGGTGCAGTCGTGAGTTTGTCTTTTGGTTCTGTATCTGAATATAATACTTTAATAGCGAATGGTCTCCTTGCGGAAACGGGAGTGGTGGGAGTGGGAGTTGGGGTTTGTGGTGTATTCACAGGAGTTACAGTTTCATCTTGAGTGCTTAGTGACGGTGTAACATTTGCCCCGCCCGTACTGTTAATCACACTTGGTGTTGTCTGGACCTTGTTCTGTACAGATTTAGTAACAGTGCTTACATCGATTGCAATAGCTGTAAAATTATCTGGATTCGGAATGCCTTTGGCACTATTTACATTGATGTTACTCACGCCGTTGAGTATTTTTGTTACGTCTGTATTAAGGACTGTATTTTTCGTTACTTCAGTTGTTGAAGAAAGTCGTGGTCTGGGTGTGGACGTAAGTATTTCAGCTAGAGCATCGAATATAGATACTGTAACTGAAGGCGAATGATGTGACGCCTCAACATTCATCACATGCGATGGTTTTACCAGACTCTCTGAAAGTCTCAGGTCTGCTGAGGACAGAGTCCTTCGTGTTTGAGTAAATGAAATAGCATTCACGTCTGGCCCTAATTGTATTTCTTCTCCCTCTACCTGAAATAAGAAGTAATCTCACCCATAAAAACAGAAAAAATATAGACGTTGTGTATAATTGCAAAGAATTAAGTAGTTGTTTGTAAAAGAAACCCTCAGACAGTTTGTGGAAACTCGTGCAAAGACCAAAGCCTCTTTATTATTCTTGGAATCAAGATAGTGGGTATACTCAGATGTTAGTGTCGTATGAGAGAGAAAGTTTAGATGGAAATGAAGTATTAAAACAATTCGTAAGATTTATACAATATTTAATATCTTGTTTGTTAGTGACTTCTACACTACATAATATAGGTACATTAGTTTTATAAGCTTATGCGTTAAGTTTATTTAACTAATGAATATATTCTTTTATCTGACTTACAATTAGGTAAAATTTAATTGTATAACGATGTCTCTTGATAGCTCAACGCAAAAACTTGTTATAAACAAATTTACGTTTCGTTTCAAAGAGACTTTTTCAACAAAATTAATTAGCATTACAAACTTACTATCTAAATTAAAATGCCAATACAAATAAATGCTCTTAACATTACAATCTCTTTAAAACTAAACCATAACCGTTATATTACAATAGATGAGTGAATGAAATGAATGATAGTGGTCCGATAAACTGTATGTCAAAACTATATGATTCCATTAACCAGTTCAATGGATGGTTCATGAATGAGTGGTGTCGTCGTGACGTTCTGTCTTGCCATCGACTCTGTAGCGACATCTACATCTCCACCAACGAACCATTTAGGCTCTTCTACAGACTTTGTCAACAGGTTGTCAGTGACGAAGAATTTCAGCCACGCCTTTAGCAATGAGAAACTTATTATTACAAACATTACCATTTGCTCATATTTATATTATAATAATGTTGTTTGTTTGCAATTTGCATTATGTTAAACATACAAATTTCTGTTTTCAATAACAATAAATGAATGGAACTGCTTAGCACAGTACAAGATATGAAATCAGCTTTGATAATAATTGATTAAATGTTGGGACCACTACAAAAAAAAATTGAAATGATTCGTATGAAATTTTGAAAATATATTATGATGATGAAGTATATGTCCAAACTGAGTCCAGATCTTGATAATGACAATGACAATGATAATGAGGTGCAACAATGATTATAATGAGAGCGTATCTTAATGCCAATTGGAATAAAGGGGCTTTGTTCAATTTTGGAAAACTGTTAAGAGAATGTGGTTTTACAAATAAATTTTGTCTGTTGCACTGAATTTGTAGTATCTTTTAAGTATTTTGTTAACTGTATTTATCATAGTTTGCATGTTACTTACAGTAGATGATGTGATTGTGGGTACAGTGGGTTTGTAAAATGGTTTATCGAGATACGAAGCTCGATATTTAGAACTAAACCTGCTTTTAGGTCTATCCGGCTCAGGAGTTATCTGTGGAATCAGGTCAAGTATCTCAAATAGTACTTTTATATTTTTTTGAAGACATAGTCCATAATTTTTTGAAAAATACTCACGCCATTAGTGGAAGCTTCCGTAGTTTTTGAATAAGCTTCACTGAATTTTCTAACATGCTTATCTCTAGGCTTCGGTGTTGTAAAATCGTAGTCATCACTTAAATCTTTTGACTTTGTACGTTTACGGCCATATTTTCTCGTGTTAAGGTTTCGAACTATTGGGGTAGCCGTTGAAGACACTCCTCTTTCCTTTTTGATCACCAAATTAGGGTTCTGATCTTTATAATTTGCGTGATATTTGTATCTATCAGGATCTCTAGCTCCCCCTGTAGGCGAAACTGCAACATAGGCCATATTTTCCGATTCTTGCGCCATATCGGACGGCACTGTTTTATTCTTCCTAGATTCCCTTACGGGCGCAATAACTTCTTTGTCCTTATTTTCTGCTTGAGGTCCTGTTGCCACAATGCTATTTTCTTCTGGTCTTTTTAGCAATGTAAATATAAGTGGCGCATCAGTAGCTTCTTCTGGTTTCTTTTGTGCTGGTTCGACACTTGCTTTAGGTATCGCCTCTGTGGTAGAAGTTGTGTCATTCTTAAGATTGCTTCTCAGCCGTGAATAATATGATGTTCTAGGTAATGTGGTCTTAGTTTTTCCAATATTGGTGAAACTGTTACTGTGCTCAGTTACGACAGAAATTTCAGTGCTCGTGCTGGGGTTCTTAGCCGAAAATTTACGTGAAAAATTTGGTGACCTAGCGAATGGTTTTTTTAAAACGCCACCGTTTTCAACGTTTTTCTCTTTTTCGACATTGTCTTGTTTAGGTGATTCCGTGGTAGAGGATTTTAATTTTCTGTTGTATTTATACACCCCTTTTGAAGGGTTTTGGCTGGAAGAAACACTTGAAGGAGTTGATGAACCAGCAACCGACTTTCTGTTTCTATACGTTCCTCTTGGTCGATATTCAGATTTTTTTGCCTTTGTTACTTCTGGAGCTACCGTAGAAGCTGCTGGTTTTTCTTGGTTTTTTGTTTCCTTTTTTTCTTCTTCCGCCTTTTGCTTTCGAATCTGCAAATATTAATATAGTGTTAGTTTGCTCAGTAGAATGTATATAAATAAATATTTGTAATTAAATTGAAAGAGAAGACATTTAAGAAAGGATAGGAATGCCTACGTGTCGGCCTAAATGTATAATTTTCAGATTGGTGGTCATGTATGGAAGTGACCCCAGTGAATTACCCTTGAATATTTGTTTTCAGCTGGACCAGTAATAGTGGACTGTAGTGAAGGAGTGTAGGTGTTGTAAACTTTTTGTGACGCTTTCACGGACAAACTCTCGCTGGATGGAGAGCTCGCTTGTGTCTGAAAAATTTAACGAAACGCCAATATAAATTTTGAAAATATTAATTATTAAGCGATTTAAAGCCAATTCATTATGTTTTAGTAAGTAACAAATAAGCGAGATTTGTTATTATTCCACTTTTGTGTAGATTGGTAGAAGGTTGAAAGAAAGTTGATTAGGTGTTATAAGCGATTTCAGTAAAAATAGCTTTGTTGGACTGGTAAGTTGTCACTCCAACTTACCGACGCGTTTTTAGCTTGTATCAATGCTTTAAAACTTTCGGGGTAATTATCGTCGTCATTTATTTCTTCCGTGGCTTGACCTGTCGGTCCCGATTCAGAGGGCTTAACATTAGCCTTTGATCTACTTAACGGACGTCGCACTACCTTTGTTATTTTAATAGTTGTCGTCTTTAATTTGTTAGCTTCAGTACTCTGCGATACAATCCTTTCGATTATCGGGGCGAATGTTTGAACTTCAGGTTGACTAGCACTTCCCTTTATGTGACTAGATTTGACAACTTCATTAATTGCTGTCAGTCCATCCCCGGTCAGATTAGTGTCCGTTTCTGATTGACGCGTCCTATATCTTAATTTTCTTGAGTTTCTGAGATCACCAGTTCTGGCTGTGGTTGGTTCTTTGTCCGTGACCGATATAGAGTTAGTGCTTCCAGAACCGTCTAGGTCGAGTGATCTCGTATTGGTGCGAGTGTTGACGCGTCCACGACTTGCAGTCCTTTTAGGAGCTAAACTCTCGGTCGTTTGTACCATAGATATGGAGCTCCTTCGTCTGAATTGAGTCGTGGCCGAGTTATCTTCTTTAGGTATGATTTTAGAGATATCATCCAGGTTGGAGTTGATAATTTCTATTTTACTCTCGTCTATAGTGGGCGAAGATACTTCTAAGGGAGCTGGGGTTGGTTGTACCGGTCGTCTGTTGACTTGTCTCGATCTGCTTCTGACGACGTTTTCTCTGGCTGCTACAGGCTCCGTTTTTACTTCGACCTCGGCAGGTCGGCTACGCGTTCGACTTGAAGTTCTTCTCGAATCGAATCGTTCGTTGTTTGCTTGTGGTTGTTGTGTTTCCAAAGTGGGTTCTATGGGTCTACTTCTGGATCTGGAGCGGACGACATCGCGAGCAGTTGAGGTTTCCTCTCGTCTCCTGATGCTCCTCGACCTGAAGTTAGGCACAGCTTCCGCTGCGCTCGCTACGCTGTTGTCGTCCGTTGATGGTGGTCCTGGCAATCTTCTGCCAACTCGTGATGCTCCTTCAACCTGGAAAGAATTGAAATTTTTAGTCATACATATGGTCACGGTTTAAATGTCCAACATTCTAAAAATCTGCAATTCTTTCATTAACTATATCCACATTCTTTTTGTATATTTACTTAATAAAACAATAAGAAGTGACGGATAACGCAATTCTAAAACGGTAATACTCTAAGCATTAATTTCGCGCAGAATATTTAAAATTTTATTTATAAATGAACTTATATTTTTTAAATTTTCATCCACAAGACAATTAAATAAGAAAACAATAATTGCATGGAAGTTTCTCAGTTTTTAATTGAAAAGGCGTGAAAACTTTTCTGATGTTGCTGAAAAGAAATCCAATAAGCTATATATAGCTAGTTAGGTTTTTTTTATATTTATTACCTCATTAATCAGTTGTGATATACAGCACTAGCATATATTTAAAACAAACCTATTTAAAGACCTTTATAGAAAATTACGTTGAATCAAATGATGAGCCCACGTAACATAATGACCATATCTCAAATAGAAAGCGGCATTATATGATACTGAACAATGCATTCTTATGAAATCTAGTTGATCTGAGGTAATGCAGACAAACAAAGAAAGTGCAGTGAATTCAAACAATGCTTGGATTACAGACGAATCATTATTGTTATGCCTTATTTTTTAATTAAAAAATATATTAGTTAATTGGCTAGATTTTATGAATATCATAAAGTATATTTATTAGTTCGTATTACTTTAACTAAAGCGTGTAGCAGCAAATCGCCACTATATTTTTTTATTCCCAAATAAATACACAATTCCTACGTGACAAACACGAAGCAAAATTTCAAGCTGTTGAAAATTCGAGGCACAGATGCAATAAGACATTAATAAAGCAAAATATCACATTGTTTCTGATATCCTAAATCTTGATAACCTAACAAATTTTCTTCGAAGTGAATAAAAATGTTTATAATTGTGATAATGTTTTTCCCGCTGTAGATGTTACACTTATGAAAAACATATCTAAAGGGTCAATATAAGTACATTTTCAAATACTCAGATACACAACCTTTCTCTATACAAAATATAACCCACTGTATATACTTGACTAATCTTTTGGCATCTGACCTTCAAACTAGACATCAATCAGTCACAAAGAAACACGCGTCGACTCGTGTTCGACAATTTCACACACGATTGAGTTACCACAAAGCCTTACAGGATGTCGGGTATCAGGTTGTAGCCGAAAATAAGGACGGGTTTTAGGTATTAAATACCTTATGCAACAGTCATGTAACACTTTCGATAGGGCTTCATCCGTTGACGTATTAAGGTCAGTCAGGATAATAAGGTATTTTTATCCTTGTGTGTAATAAAATAAGACTTTATAATTACTGATTAAGATAATTGATAATACAGACAGGATTTTTTTATTTAATCAAATTAATCTTTTGAGTATTCAAATTATCTTATATAGAATGTTTGAATAGCTACTTCAGATCGACAGGACATAGGTCCTAGCCAAATACGATACACAAATGAGTGTTTTCTATTATATCCAAATCCGTTTGAGTTTTTACCAAAGATTACAAGAAGTAGCTGAATGCTGGCTTCTTCCCACATATCATTGTTGAAATTTTGGCCGAACCCAATTTTCAGTTACTCATAAACTTTCTCCGATATACCAACTAACGCCAAACCGCTAGAACAAATACCTTAAGATTTCTCCGAAGCATTTAGGGACTAAAAATTTTGAAAACAGCATAGTCTCATTCTTGAATTCCTATTGCGGATTATAAACTATTAGCTACTATAAATTAAGCAATTATTAATACTTCATACAGTATAATTTTTTCATTAAGTCATATCCTGTCCAAAACGCACTTTTAATATAATTGATAGCTTTTAAACCAGCATAGACAATTATACATAATATACATATGTAAAACTGTAAACACCTGACTTCCATTTTAAATAAGCCCTAATGTGTATTTAATTCGACAATGGCACGGTGTCGCAATGTTACATTAGCTAACACGTAATAAGTATCAAACCCTTTATATAAAGACATTGAATAAGTAATGTAAAAAAATGGCTAAACTCACTGCACTTGAGCAGCGCTTTTGCTTTTATTATAAAATATTATATCACATAAATCTTTTCAAAGTGTCTCTATTAATATCTTGGTAATTGAATAAATAAAGAAAAGTCCTTTCAAGTAATTATTTGATAATTAAATTCTTATAAATAATTACTTTCAGAATAACCTTTTAGTTGGCTAAAAGTCAGATGACTGACACAGTACTTGGTGATAATTGCAATTCAATAATTCCAAGCTACATATTTATAAATACCAGTAACAACAAATCCTAGGTAATTTATGTTCCAAATAAAACGCATATTATAACAATATAATCTACATACATACATACATAAACTCACGCCTTTATCCCCGAAGGGGTAAGCAGAGGCGCCATCAGGACATCCACATTTCGCCTTGTATGTTCCGTCCCACGATGTGATAGGGGGCGAGCCTATGCCATTTCGGGCATAAAATTCCTGACTCGGGGCTGATAATGAATAGAAAATTCCAATGTCACTTTGCCCGACCCGGGACTCGAACCCAAGACATCAGCTTTGTAACCGTACCGTAATACAACTACGCCACTGAGGCAGTCGTTAATTCATATGTTGAATATAAATCACATATAACAAGATAATCTAAACCGTGAATATCATAACTTTGCTAAACGCTTTACATTTGCAACTGCATATTGCATTTGAATGTGATATTCAACAAATCCCTTATCAGCTGACCTAAGGGCCAATCACCTCGTATATTCAAAGTGAGAGGTCCATATGTGGACAACACTCGTGTGCAAGACGGTAAGAGACTATGTTGATAAGAGGTAGCGGTTGGTGACACTTACTGGTACACATATGCATAGGCATGTAATTGCATTTCTAAGTATAAAACAAAGAATTAAACGTATTGGCGCCAGTAATAAAAATATACGTGATTGACCTTTCATCAAAGTTCGTGGGTACTGATTTTTTTCGGAGATTTTTTTATGATAACAATTACAAAAACCTAGTCATGTTATTATAGTAAGCGTTAAAAACTTTCATGGTTGACGATAATGGATGAAAATGACAAAAAAATCGGGGCGAATGTTTATACTTCCTTACATTACACTCACCAAAAGAAGCGATCATCTGCATGTTTACATTAGACTTTAGACATTAAACAAAACACTCATGTAGTATCAAAGGCATGGCTTGAACAAAACTCGCGACCGCTTATTAACAACTTAAATCCCTTACAAAAACCCTATGTCCGCGTGGCCTTATTACCAGAGTAGGTACACACGTGTCGCGGGGGCCTAGCAGGCATTATTAAACTTATGTGTGTATGTCACAGGTTAACGCGAGCTCGTAAAACATTATTTAAAGAGCTTGTAGTTAAATTCGATACGTAGTTCAACAAGAAGTGCTAACTGGACAATTATAAATAAATCAATACACCCAACAGTCATATACATAGTCCTGCCCCAAATTATGATCAATGAAGTCTAGTGTCGTCGGTATCAGAGACTTTTCTGTCTCCAGATCCCAGATCCGAAACAAATATTTGTAGGCCGCACAAACATTTGCTTCGGTGCGGGGGTCGAACCCGCGGCCTCTCGTTTCCCAGCCTGCGTCCAACCAGCTGCGCCACAGAGGCTATCATTGGCTGACAATTAGCATGGTTTATTGATCATCTTGAGCAGAAAGGCCACTGCTGGAGATAGACTTCCCGTAACTGGGAGAGGCTGGAATATTCGTCACGCTAGCCAATTAGCGTATTGCAAGGAGCAATTTTGTGTTTTAGATAGATAGAGCGATAGATTTCGATATCTACCATGCATGCGCTATACAATAATGCTACGTAGAAATTACTTTAACGCAATAATATATTTATTTCTCATAATGTAACCATATTATGTGTTTTACCTAGTTGTATTCTTTACTGAGTCATGCACTTTTAAAGTTCACACAGTGAGCAATTAACTTCAGTTACATTTCTCTTACATATAATACACATTCATTTTTACGTAAAAGTTTGAGCCTACGGGACCTAATTATAAATTATACATTTCCCAATAATGTTCAAAATTAAAAACTCATTTCGTCAAAAGCTATTATTTTTTTCGTGTAAATTGTAATACGTGTAATTATAACGCTGATTATATTCTGTAACCTTAAACGTTTTCATTTAATTAATAAGTACTCGTATTAATAAATATCGAAGATAAATTGATAACCGATTGTTGTAGCAGCTGTGATCCCTGCTCAAATAAATATTTGTTTGACCTATAAAAATGTCTGGCTTCTCAATCGTATATATTATAAGCTGATACATATTACAAACAGACAGAAAATTACTCCTATTGTTGTCCATATGGAACTATCTAAAAATAAAATAATTCACTTTAAATCATATTAACAATCAAAACAACAAATGATGTATTTCATATCCGAATCATATCTACAATTTAATAGCAATTGTAATAATTTCCAAGTAATTATCACTTCCTAATAACTGATGGTAGTCAATATTCCTGCATTGACATACCTCTATATAAAAATGTTGAATCCGGAGTCTGTAAACATGTTTTATCTCAGCCGATGCCAGGGTCCGCTTTTTTGCCCAATCTTCGTCATGTTCTCTGTTCTTTTGTTTATTTATTAAATATACAAAGAAACAGAAATAAAAATAAAATGATGCTCCCACGAAACCGGGCTTCGGTTTTTAGCATTTGAGATTTCATTTTAAAACGATTATATTTAGGTTTTATCCCATGGAAATTTAACTTGTCAAATAGCACATAACTGCAAGCGTAACCATGCCTCATTTTGCCATTTTTCGAGCCGGTGGTGCATTTCGCAACATTTCACAAATTCTTTCGTTCAGCGACCTTGCGGCCGTTGGGCTCGGCAGCTATTGTCACGACCAAATATCAAGCAAGCTCCGCACGAACGATATCTGTATGACAATCCGTTTGTTGTTGAGCTGTGTCTACAATGTCTTGGTATTGTTTTGGTAGTTTTTGGTGTAGTAGTAAATTAATAGCTTTTAAGGGCTATATCATGAGGTCCTCCGTACTGGACAGATCGGATAATCCAGACCAAGAATGCTATGATTTTGATTAAGAATTCAGATTAAATAAATAGTGTGTATTATTAAGAATTTTGTAGAAAAGGGTTGAAGACAAAAAGGCGGCTGATTTTAAAATAAGGCAACTCATATTAAACCTGAATGAAATTGAGTTCCCAAATAAGGCCAAACAATAATGCCATGAATATTCCGAATTCAGTTGTAATTATGGCACCGATAATATAATTACCAAAAAACCTTGACCTTATTCGGTCCATTCAACAACCCAGAACTGAAGGACAATAATGAATGATCTTTAAATCCACATGTATGATGATTGATGTGATGATGCCTGTGTTATAACTTGTAACAAATTAGTGGGACGAAAATTTTAAATACATGTTGCAAAACTAAAGCTCATAATTATTCAGCACTTTTCAATCGCAGAGACGCCTGTGTCTAATTATCTAGTTTTACAGAGCAGATACAATTAAAACACCACTGCTGGACATAATCTAATCCAATAAATTCAACTGCCTTGGTGGCGTAATTGTATTACAGTACGATTACAAAGCTGAGGTGTCGGGTTCGAGTTCCGGGTCGGGCAATGTGATATTGGATTTTTCTATTCATTATCAGCCCGGAGTCAAGAATTTGTACCCAATATGACGATATTTATACATACATACATAAACTCACGCCTTTATCCCAGAAGGGGTAGGCAGAGGCGCCACCAGGACACCCACATTTCGCCTTGTATGTTCCGACGATATTTATATATATAATATATAAGGCGAGTATGGAAGAGAGAGTCGGTAGGGGTCGACCTCACCGTACCTACACCATCCAAATCGGTGATACCCTCAACAAGGGTCAGGTCAAAAGTACCCTGAACCGACGAGAATGCATGAAGAGATTGATGAAAGTTGATGAAGCGAAAGTAATATGTCAGGATCGAGCAAAGTGGCGATCCATAGTCTCTGCCTACCCCTATGGGATACAGGCGTGACGATTATGTATGTATGTATGTAATCATGTAAGTATGTACATTCAACCCTATCACATCCTTTCGATATCACACCCGTAATCTAATCGACCTAATACGGGTCGGTCGGCTTATAGACTTTATTTTACTTCACAAACCTATCAGAAATTCAAACCTGGCATACACATTACATATGAAAATTAAAACATACCTATTTGCTATTAAATCGATCCAAATTGTACATAGTGGAAGGCCTAACGACTTGATTCTAGTACTGCACATAATATCAATGTTAAAGCATTTCCAACTTAGTTACAATATTACAGACTTGTAGGCAGACGTCTGCCTTGAGATTATTCAGTGTCTGAATATCACAAGACTATTGAATAACATGGAGATATAAGTAGCTAATTATAATATTGTCCATAGCGGAAAAGGAAGAAATGGACCATTCGTTGAAAGGTGGTAACGGCGGTTTATGAACAACATTAATAATAGGATAATAAAATGGGCCAGATATTTTAATCACGACGTACTACCCTTATCAAGCCAGCCTGTTCCTACAGTTCAAGATAACTATAAAGCGAATCTACCACTTTTCAGAAAGTATGCCACTTAGGGCACCACAAAATAAATAATAAAGTATAAGACATCGAAAAGCCTAAGCTGCCTGGGGACCCAAAAACCTATTTTCTTCAACTGGAGTTAAATGCGTACGTAGAATCAACTCTGTTTAATAATACCGATTAAAACAATACAATAAGCCACGCACATTACGAGAGCCACCGGATATCCCAGGTCAAGAATTGATCTGACTTCCTTCCATAGGCCCTTCCGGTGCAGATGTAAGATTTTAGATTACCCTAATTTGATTCTAAAATACCATAAAAATAACCTTAGAACATTATAAAATACACAAAGGAAACTGCAAACAACACTTCCGAATTTCCGATGATATATCACTTGTTTCAAAAGAATACACTTGATCTTATCAAAAACTATTAAAGCTCACCATGATTGATTTCCGTCCCAAGGCCGAATCTAACTGCAAACTTGACCTCCGAGTCAAAACAATAGAATTACTTCCTTCGTACCCAGGCGATCAGTTTGAACATGGTGAAATTAAATAAACATTTATGTTGAAATAAAACTATTTTTACGGATTTTATCGCGATTTGGTTTAATTTTTACACTTTTTAACTTTCCGACGTTCCGATTGCTTTTCAGCTTTCGTGGTCACGGGGCGGACTGAGGTATTAGTCATCCGCTCTGTGACTGTTACAATTAAACTACCCTTAATTCTCAATTATTTAATTAAAAAGCTAATTTACAAAGTTAACTAGTTGTTGTTGCGATCCGATAAAATCCGATAAAATCCGTAAAAATAGTTTTATTTCAATGTGTAACATTCGCGTAAATCTAAGAAACCATTAAACATTTATGTGTTAAACATGTTATTTGGTAACACCTGAGAAGATAATATGTTGATATAGTTCAAGGTTCAAATATGGCCCCAATCTAGTATTACTTACCCTAAGTAACAGCCTAATTTAACGGGTGTCGTAGAAAAAAGGCTTACAAAATCCAGTAGGTACCGGGCAATTGTTTGGTGTTAACTTTTCAGAAAACTGCAATCGAGAAATATTCTTTAAATACAGAAAACCTCACTAATCGAATTGCCAAACCTAAAACTAAGCTTAGGACTTCACATTTCCTGTCTTTTTGATTTTGTGACTAAACCGATGATGTGAATGAGTGAACACTCTGCTTTATTCCCCACAAGGTCAACAATTGGACCGCGACTAAAGTCGGAGCGATTATTCTATAACAAACATCAAAGTGCGAATCGAATTATTAACACATTCTACTTTGTGATGCTCTGAAACTTGTAATTAGTATTTTTGTAGTAGGTCCATTAGGTATAGAGCCTGATAGAAAATTAACATCGTTGCTCATCAAGATCGCACATCTACAAAATATCTGGAGAATAAATAAATAAATATACCCAACAGTCACATACATTGTCCTGACCCCACACTAAGATTGAGTCTTGTGTCGTGAGTATCAGAAACTACGAGAGACTTTTCGGTCTCACAAACACCCAGACCCGGAACAAATAGGTACCTGTGGATCACACAAACATTTGTTTCAGTGCGGGGATCGAAGCCGCGGCCTCTCGTTTCACAGGCGGCGTCTAACGAACTGCGCCACGGAGGCCGTCAAGAATGGGATGAATCTCGGGGAAAATGTGGCAACAAAAAGTTCAAAGTAGATATTAATAAGATTTCATCCATTTTAGTAATCGAATAGAACTTGGGAACGATTTTTTTAAAACAAAAGCTGAATACTTTGACCCGGGGACGTTGAAAAGTCCAGGAACACATATCCATCAGATTAATTGATTTAATGGATCTCAAAGAGCACTTTCTTTACAACCTGTTTGAAGAAGACTCATAGGCATCTTGCCTTTTTTCTTCAGATTTATATGAGACAATAGAGCCATCCTGGTAGCCTCGTTCAATCCATACTCTAATCTAAAATACCTAAAGTCTAGCGTTACTACTTAAAACTAAATAAAATAAAATGCACCTGTGGAAATAAAATAAAATTTTGTTTGAAATGATAATGAACCATGAAATTAAGCAACGCCGGCGGCAATGTAAGCTGATATCGATTTTTAGTGCCTGCATTTTAATATTTGCCGGAGCAGAAAGTCACTCGGCATAATTTTTAGGTTGTATTAAATAACATTTTTCAATGCTCTAGTTTCGCGGTTGAGTACCTACTACCTACATTGAGATACGCTGTATGTAGGTAAATTGTGATATGAGTACGCACCTTCGATCGAGCAATTTCAAATGTACTTGTTAATAGTCCTAAAATAAGACCTTATAAAGTATGTATTTACAGCGCAATTGATTTAATATAACGGATGAATAAATATAATTAATTCAAATAACAATTTATTTTCCTTTTATCTAGCACTAGCTTCTGCCCGCAAACTTCGTCTGCGTGAATAACTTTATTTAAAAAATATACATGTATAGATTATTTGGAATTTCCCATCCCGTCCCGTCCCGTCCCGTTATATCCCACCCGTCCCATACCGCCATATTAGTTTTTCTCATTTGTCTTCCATAATACAAAAAAACACCCTGTATGTAAATAAAACATATACCAGTTTTTAAGTTGGATCTGCACCAATATAACTGTGAAAACTGCATCTCATTTCGTGCGGTAGTTTTTGAGTAATGTGCAAGCAAACAAACAGAAACATCCTGTATGTAAATGCAACATATACCAGTTTTCAAATTGGACCTGCAGCATTACATCTGTGAAAACTGCATCTCATTTCGTGCGGTAGTTTTTGAGTAATGTGCAAGCAAACAAACAGAAACATCCTGTATGTAAATGCAACATATACCAGTTTTCAAATTGGACCTGCAGCATTACATCTGTGAAAACTGCATCTCATTTCGTGCGGTAGTTTTAGAGTAATGTGCAAGCAAACAAAAAGAAACACACTGTACGTGAATGCAACATATACCAAATATTAAGTCGAGCCTGCAAGAATACAACTGTGAAAACCGCATCTGATTTCGTGCGGTAGATTTTGAGTAATGTGCAGGCAAACAAAAAGAAACAACCTGTATGTGAATGCAACATATACCAGTTTTTAAGTTGAGCCTACAGCAATACAACTGTGAAAACCGCATCTCATTTGATGCAGTAGTTTTTGCGTGATGCGCAAGCAAACATACAGACAGACAGACAGACAGACAAAAATTCTAAAAAAAATTGTTTTGGCATCTGTTGCTGTTATAAAGACCCCTCGCGTTAAAATTTCTCAAATATCTTCCATGTACAGACATCGACCATTTACATTTTTATTATATGTATAGATAAATACTATCGAATTTAGTGACTATTGAAAAATATCAAAAGCCAATATAGAAATAATAACTAGACTAGTTTTAAATTACAAATTATGCTTTAAATATTTTCTTCACCTCTGGCATTATTAACATTGAATAGGTATAAAAATATTCCACAGGATCTGCAAATGTCGCCTTATTAATGTAAATGTAACCAGTACGTTACTAAACACACGTCGAAATTATAATTTTCTACCAGTCGCCCTACTGGACGCATAATTGGAGCATTGCTTCGAATCGGCTCGATAGCCTAGATTACTGATAAAACCGATCCAATGCGAAGTTGCGATTTATTTTGATCGTTTTATACGTAACACCACTCATATAGATTCAATTTTAATACGTTCTGTACAGGATTAGAAATAAGAAACCTCAGGTCTTATTCTTTAACCCATATAATTATTAGTCTCATCAACAAATATTTTGAAGTCTTAACGTTTTATTCATAGTCTGTTTTAAACGTATTTTAGTTATCGAATGTTTTGTTCTTTTCTAACGACTTTGGATTCAGTTTGAGCGAAGAAGACAAAACATTCGATAACTAAAATGGGATAAAAACTGACTATGAATAAGACGTTAAGTGTTAAGGAATGAAATGTTTATTTATATTTTTTTACAAACCATTTAACTGCATGTGCAACATGTACCAGAAATAGTCGAGCCATAAGAAGCTGATTTGATTGTTGCCAGCATAGCAGGCAATAGTCTTACAACTGAGAACGACAAAGACGCAAAGTGGTCGAATAAACAAGGAAGTCGGACTCCAGCATTGGCTGCGATAACCCCAGTTAGACCAGATCACCGGATAAAATAATACATGTGCATAAATATTGTTATAGCTTGCATGCTCCCGTATAAATCACATCTGAATGAATCAATTTGCAGCGTGTGGCTATATCGCAACGTGGTCTAGATAAAACGCCTTGGGTAAAACCGGAGCCGATACATTCTCTACAGTGATATAAACATAATCTTCTCGGTAATCATTTCAATAAAACACTGCCTCGCCTCTCGATTGCTAACTAAGATCTTACTTTGCAGATGGCTATATCAAATATATTGCATTTAAATTTGCTGGTTCTGTATATCGATTTAGTTTTTGGTACCATAATCGTGAGATTATTTCAAACAATTAAGCTTTTGATGAGCCTCCTGACACAATATAAGCTTTTCGACACAGTGAATGATAACAAACAACGATTACGTATTTTACAATTATAATTAGGTCAGAAGTCATTTTAGCTGCCAAGTGGCGCTACCCCTTAAATTCCCCAAAGAAAAAGTCATCGGTCGGTAGTCTGATTGTTGTAACTATTAAGGGAACAGACACAATACTGCGATATTGTGTAACCTAAAATAATAATTTGTGTATTAATAGCAAGTGTCATTTTAAAACATTCAGCCAATGAAACCACAATCTGTTTCTATCTTATCAAATGTAGCTTTACAGCTGCTTATTAGTCAAAAGAACCTTGGATAATATGAACAAAGCTGTTTGCAGCCCACAAAGATAATTAATTCAATGACTCACTTTCATGTATAAGGCATTATAGTTTTTGCTTCTACGACTAGAAGCGCCATCTATTAATCTTTACAAGCATTATTATTCTTATTAAATTGTGACACGTGACTCGAAAGAGAAAAACATGCGGTTTCTTGGTCAGCTATTTATTTCTTCATCACCTTACAAAACATTTTTTATAAATAATGATGATTAAAAAGTGTACAAACACAATCATTTTAATTAGATATCTAATAGTTTCTTTACCAAGTTGAATGTGACTATATTAATTTCAAAACAACAGTTTTACAATAAGCAATTAATTACCATTCGAACTTGTCCTAAGTACTTTCCAGCGACCAACAAATGTCAGGAAATGAGTTGAGTTCTGAAGTTAGAACAACCATTAGTGTAGGATATTTTCAAGTAGTTTTAGAACAATATATCATAGAAAATTATCATTTGCAACTTAAAGTCAATGCTCGCCAAAATATAACTCAAGTACTTATACGTGTGGCGAAATTCATTACTACTTAATTGCGTTTTAAATGAACTTATTTAATAAAATGAAATTACATTATTCGAAGTAATACTTTAGAGACATCATCCTGTACAAAAAGTTCAATTGGACCACCCAGATAAATTCTCAATGAATATTATCTTATATTTTGTTGGAAATTACTACTTCGTAATAATATGAATGAGATTCTCAGTATTAATACTAGTTACTTAAGAGTGGAGCGTGTGAAACGAGAGAGGCGAGCTGAAAGTTCCACAGAGCCAGCCTCGGCGGTCAAGGCGAGCCCACCTGTGAAAGTGAGGTGACGGTAAAACGACCAGCTGCGTGTATACACCTATTTAATCAGGATATATTGAAAATACGTATCTAATGCACTGTTTCTTGTACTACATATATTCTTATACTATCAGTGTATATCAAAGGACTTACATACATACATAAACTCGTGCCTTTATCACCGAAGGGGAAGGCAGAGGCGCCACCAGGACACCCACATTTCGCCTTGTATGTTCCGTCTCACGATGTGATATCGGCCTATCGCCATATCGGGCACAAATTCCTGACTCCGGGCTGGTAATGAATATTACAATCCAATATCACTTTGCCCGACCCGGGACTCGAACCTGACACCTCAGCTTTGTAACCGTACCGTAACAGCTACGCCACCGAGGCAGTCAAATGACTTGGTTGGTGATACTCTATGCCGAATACACATTTCCTCTTCCTATCCTTTTTCCTTTCCAATCTCCCGCCGATTTAATATGCCAGCAACACATTTATGATTCAAACGATGTGGATGTTCATGGGTGGCAGTGATCACTTACCATTAGGTGACATGTCTGCTTGTTTGCCGGACCTATGGCAAAAAACCTCTTTTCTGCGTTAAAAGAATAAAGTTTCAAGTCTCACATAAAAATATTTATAAGGGCAGTAGATGTTTATATTTGTTGAAATAATTGTTCATAAAACCACTGATACTGGAGAAATCATCACAGAAATCGAAACGTAGGATAAGTAGAAAACTGTACTTAAACAAAAATGCAAGATAAAAGTTGTGTGTAATTTTCCGTTATTACTTATAAGTCGGCGCGAACGGAAATACAGCTGTGGAAAGCTGTGATAATTCCAACGCCTTGAGATTTTCTGCTCCAATTACTACTTGCTCTAATAAAAGCGTTATAGGTGGAGTGATGCGAACGTATGTAATTAAATAAATAAATAAATAAAATAAATACACCCAACAGTCACATACATAGTTTTGACCCCACACTAAGATCGAGTCTTGTGTCGTGGGTATCAGAAACTATGAGAGACTTTTCGGTCTCACAAACACCCAGACCCGAAACAAATACCTGTGGATCACACAAATATTTATATATTAACCATTATATTAACCAATTATATTAACCATTGGATCTTTGGTTAATTTCTCAAAATAATAAGTTTCGTAGGTTTATTAACTTAAGAGAATGATGACACAACTCTTTGCTGTGGTCCCACACATGTTAAGTGGCGTATATCACATGTTAATCTTTTGCAATTTTAAGTCATAAGTAAATACAATAAAGTACACATTGCAATACGTCTTTGAGTTCCGAGATATTGATATGAGTAAATTAATGTTCACATGGGAGTTTTATATCCATTACACAATATATTGATCACATATCCTTCAATGTGAATGTCGACATTAACAATTAGTCGAAAACTTTCTATTGACTCATACGTATGGATTTGTCATAATGTGCTTATAAAAACTAGAGCACAATTAACAATATAAAGGTCAGCTTCATTAGTTTGGCTGTATGATGCATGGGCTATGTATATATTAAGGATTGTTTCTAGATATAATTGCGACAGCCTCCCTGGCGAAGTTGGTCAGACGCCGGCTGTGAAACGTGAGGCCGCGGGTTCGATCCCCGCACTGAGACAATTTTTTGTGTTGTTGTCGGCTTTGGGTGTTTGTGACACCGAACGGTCTCTCTAAGTTCCTGATACCCATGACACAAGACTCGATCTTAGTGTGGGGTCAGGACTATGTAGTATGTGACTGTCGGGTGTATTTATTTTTATTTTTAATCATAATATACCTAAATAAGGTTTGTGGTAGGATATTCGTATCATGTTTATGACCATCTCTCACCAATGGATACTCTAATTGGCTTCCACTTTACTTACCAAAAAACGCATAAATCAGGATTTTTTTAAATTAAAACATATTACCATCAGTCAGTCAGGAGTATTATAAGGTCGATTTTCATTATTACGCTTTCTTCTGTGGATTACTAGCTTGTAAATGTTTGTTTTTTGGCTTCCTTCCTGCGGGTTGCTTGCAGTATTCATCACACAATTTGTAAGGAATTACGGTTGTTCTTTTTTAGATGAGCAGTAATAGTTTCTGTATGAAATAAGGTCGATTCATTCGTAGGGTTTTGAATTAGCCGCTAGCAGCCATGGATTATAAAAGCCAAGTTCTTTCTCAGTGGCTTGCAATTCGAGATAATGTGTTAAGTGGCTATTCTTGCCTACAGCTAATGATTATGTTTCTCATCTGACAAGTTAACTCTTCGATCTATTGTTATACTTCACTCCTAAACTTTGAAGCTAGACAAATTACCCCTCCAGGCGATATCGTAATGAAATAAACATTATCTTGCTACATTCCAATTCGTTGCATCGCATCCTATTGAAGGTAATTGCGTAACTGTCTGCATTGCTCAATGCACATCACTGGGCTGTTTCTTGCTATTCTACGGCTAATTACAGTTTAATTATTGCAAATTACTTGGGGCATCATGCATTGTGTGTCAAAAATATTTTCGACACGGGCGGACATGTCGTCGTGTTTATGTGGTTACGGAATTGGCTAATTTACTAACGTGAACTTGTAATGTTCTAACATCTCATCGTAAGAGTGTCTCAAGTTTCCAAATAAACAGAACCAGCATAACAAATTTTTGCCTCATGGTTCCTACATTGCTGAGAAATTTTAACATTACCGGATTTTGCAAACTTTCAAATTAATTTACGGCTTTCTGCCTTGATTTATAAACTGCCATATAGTGAGAAGAGGCAACCATAATGAAAATTTGTTTTATATAGATCGTTCTCGTGCATCCAACTTTCAAATTTATTCACCAAGTAAAAATAACATAATTAGCCTGCCCGGTATTTGGAGTAGGTAAAGTGGATTATTTCGACTACAAAATCAAATTCTCGCACTAGTAGGGGTATAGGTAGATAAAAAAAAACGTGAACTTAGATCTAACCTGGGAAGCGTAGAAGGCCCAGGCTTACAGACGAATTCCAACTAGCATAGATATATTTTTAAGTATACCGGGTATATCAAGACTGCGACCGAAAACGAAGGCAGGTGGTAGTTTTAGTGGTTACAGACACAATGCAACTAAATATTTCGCAAAATAAAAGCGACTGAATTTTTTGCATTTTTTTAAGTATCCTCGTATTTGGGTGGTAAATACCTAGTTCTAGCAAAAATAGTAATTAAAACCTTTGCGTTCCATTACGTCTTTAAAAATAAAAAAGTGTACATTGTATTTATCACATTTACGTGTATTTACCACCCAAATACGAAGATAGGTAAAAAATTACAAAAAAAATGGATTTTATTGCCAAATTTTTAGTTGCATTGTGTCTGAAGTCACTAATACTGCCACCTGGCTTCGTTTTCGGTCGCAGTCTAGATATACCGGGTATACATATCCCGCCTGTATACCTAAACGTTTTCAGTCTTATTACTAATGCCACTCACGGCTTACAAGCTCGTTATCAGAATGGGTGGAAAATAAGTTAATGAAACCACGAGAATGAATGAAGGGATTGATGAAAGTAGACGAAGCGAAAGTATTATGTTAAGATGGAGTAAAGTGGAGGTCCATAGTCTCTGCCTACCCCTGTGGGATACAGGCGTGACGTTTATGTATTTATGTATGGTGGAAAATCTAGTTCCCTCTATATAGTCGGCCAGAATACCAAGAATTACCAGTCTATTATTACAGACTATATCAAACTTTTCATAATGACGAGACAATTGTCGAAATTGTAACACTTGCCATCAAGTGCAGTGTACTTTGTCATGTAAAAAATAAGGTGCTATATTTTATTCCTGTTTACTTTTAATATTTATTTTCATGTAACTGTACCTTTCTCCTGATCATAAATTACCTTCGGACAAAAAACTACTATAATGAACCATGAAGTGCGATAATGTGTTTACAAGCATGCTTTCATTTATGAGTAAAGACTTTCCTGTTAGCGCACCTACACTAATAAAAACATCATAATAATACGAAATGTTGTATCTTGAGTATCAAAATACTGTGAGGGACTTTGCAACAAATGTATATACTTCAAAACAATTAATACAAACATTTGTTTTCATACGGGAATTGGACCCACATCAATTCATTTCACACTCTGATTTTAGATGACTGTGCCACGTAATGTTGTCTCAGTGACATTCGACAACATCACCTCTCAATTTAAGCTACTCTCATACGTCAAGTAGACTGTAATTTAGCCTTAATAGTCACAAATCTCATTTATTAGTATAGATTTTCCTGTTAACACATATTGGTGAGGCAAGTAGGTGTGTCAACTGTCTATATACGTATATAGCAAGGTTTATAGTACAGCAACATTCACATAGGAGCTTATTTAAAGCTCGACTCGTTCGAGTTTCAGATATGTGCTGGCAAGTGGACTGTTGAGTAAGCGGTTGCAAATTTGAGCAGGTGGTGCAAGATATGAACTGTCAGCGATTCGTTTAATTATTATTATGCGTACAATACATTGTACACTTTCATAACCATACATGTGAATAAATAATAAGGAATTAAGAAGGAACTTTTTTCTACACTATGCATAACGCGAGTCTTCATCATCATTTATATTTTTTTTATTCTTGGTGATATTTAAACTGATATTCCGATTTTTTCAAGAATAAGAGACTTTTCCATACTAGCATGATAAACACAAGCCTAAAATAGATACACTGCAGTAGCTCTGCTCCTATCTGTGGTAGCTCGTTATTGGCATATCTTTTGTACACAAATTGTTATATTTATGTTTGATTTTTTATTGATAGTTGTGAACAACCCAAATAAAATAAAATAAACATAAATAAAATACGCAAATGCTATTAAAAATTGCTATCAAGGTCATCACAGCCGCTGCATGCTGTGACTTGCACCGTGGGCGGCGGCTGTGCACCGTGACAGTGGTTTATGTAACGGATCGAACTTTATCGAGACCAACTCAGACTCGGCTTGCTAAACTAATTCATAATTGTTACAATACTTTGCTAATATCACTAAGGTTCACACGGTTTAATTAGCCTTTATTGTTTCGAGCAATAGGGGGTAAATGTGTAGACAGGCCGCCTTATGTAAGTTATCACCAACGCCCATGAACACCAAGAAAATTTCGATACGTTTGCAGATCATTTAGCAAAGTGTAAGGCTTCTCTATTCTTCTTTTTTTCTAAACATTCCTAGATTGTAATTTGTTATTTTATTTATAACTTACATTGAGTCAAGACTGTACCACCAAAAGTGTAGGTCTATTGAAATAAAACTAATTCGAATCGATAGGAAAAACCAATTAACATTAATTTAATAATTGTAAATAAAGGTTAGTTAAATTGTAACAGTCACTGAGCGGATGACTAATACCTCAGTCCGCCCCGTGACCACGGTAAAGCAATCGAAACATCGGGAAGTTATAAAATTTAAAAATTAACCAAATCGCGATAAAATCCGTAAAAACTAGTTTTATTTCAATGTGTAAAATTCGCGTAAATCTAAGAAACCACAGTGTAGGTCTAAGTATCATTAATGCCCAAATAATAATCAAACAACCCACAGAACGCCACGATTGTGTCCCTCCAAGATGTAATCGATCAAAAGCTTAAGACTATGTTATGACATTTTTTGTGTTTTTTCCTCAGCTGCAATCTATCGCCAGACGTTCATCAGCTCAGTTTAGGGAAGTATGTTTTTTAGGAGCAGCAAGCCATCGCTTTGCTAACAGCTCAAAGTATATATGGTTCCTTTTTAGTCTTTTAACCACATTGACATCGTCGAATAAACCTGAAGCAAGTGGTTGGGATAATTTTGAGGCGCTCAATGTGTTTCCTCCTATAGCGCTCTATCTCTAATGCCAGTGTTGGCATGCTCAAGTACTCGTATACTTGAAATCCTATCACAAATAAACAACTCATATGATAAATGCAACACTAAAAGCGATTTCTGTGACATGTTTACTTAATTTAAATCGAGTGTAGTTAAGAAGTTTAAATTTAACGAGTGTGTTTTGAACCCAATGCGCGTTCAATAATGATTTGCATATGTTAACAGAATTTAAGTAAACATTGCCTCATTGGTCTTGTTCTAACTGCATGGCCTTTGAACTGTGAAATACGTGTAAGTTCAATTCTTAGGTGCAGTAGTATACTACTTGTGATTATGTCGATTTTAGAATAATAATACATACATACATACATACATAAACTCACGCCTTTTTCCCAGAAGGGATAGACAGAGGTGCTACCAGAACACCCACATTTCGCCTTGTATATTCCGTGATAATAGGGATATAATAATAATACAACAATTTAATCATTTTATTTTGTCCTAAACAATTATAAGTAGCAAAGAGTATACGATTTTCAGCAATTAATTAAATTAACATGCGTTCCTACTAACATAAAAAACCGCACAATATGACAATATATGTGATTATATAGTATTAAGTATACTATACTGTATCAGCCCATATACGTCTCACTGCAGGGCACGGGCCTCCTCTACAATCGAGTTTACGATTGAGAGAGGTTAGGCCATATAGTCCACCACAATGGCCTAGTGAGTGTTGGCGGACTTTACATACCATAAAAATTCTTGCAAATCGCTATTAAGTATGAAATTGATTAAGTACAGGTAGTACTACAATTAATATATGAAGGCTGTTAGACTTCATTATCTGAATCAATCAAAATAACTAACATAAATAAAATTAAAAGAAATAGTATTTTAATTTTTAAATACCTTGTCATTATTAGCAAAGAAATTTAAATTAATTTATTAAACAGTAAATCTATTGATTGAATGACATAGACGCAATGTCATAATTTATTAGTAACTTCGATGCCGGAACTACAAGGCGACAAATTCGCGCGGAACTAAATAAAATATTGGTACCGAATTGCCTTCAAACACTGCTTACTTTGTAAACAACAATGCGTTTTGCATGTTTTTAAAATGATTTCTTGATCACTTTATTTTTATACGAGTTATATCCACATCTTTACTTAATAAAATACCATACTAAGTTTAAAGAAATTTAATAAACATATATAATATTTCCACATCCTGGGTATTTTTCTAATGTACTGACTTAGCACGTTAATGGTTTCAAAAAGATACGATAAAACCTCAGGATAATTCATACTTTGAAGTGCAAAACTAAACTAAACTGATAATAAAATAGCCAATTATATAATTAGAAAGTATTTAATGTAACAATGACCGGGATTTCCTTTATGGAAGTGGACATTTCACGGTCCGTTTTTATTTAACCTTATGACCTCCCTCAGTTCAAGTAGCCCATTTTCACTCAACCATTCGAGATTCTTCAATTCTAAAATATATCAGCTGTGGGATTTCTTTTATAAACTACATCTATGGGTACAAGTGTTTAAGTGCCCACAAATATTATATGTCGAATTGAGTTGCCATAAGAGTTAAAAGGGTTTAAACACGATCTTTTTCCTTCACTATAAATCTTAATATTATAACACTGTATAACATTAAATCAAGTTATTAACGAATGCGCGATCTTATTTCATCTAATCAATCAGCATTTATAACCACGTCATATGATTTATAAACTCATTTCCTCAATTGAATACTAATGTATTTTTTACTTATTTGTAACCTTAACATGTTTATTAGCTGCCAGAAAAAGTTAACTGTCAATCTGGCACATTACAACCCTGACATTTGCCACTAATGACTCTCACTGCGATATCTGGCAATAATACTTCGTGCCTGGCAATAAGACTTAATATCTGGCAATATGATTCCATGTCTGGCAATATTATGGCAGTTGTGAGCCAAAGATGACCAAGGTCGATGACATCGTGTTGATTGAAAGGTAAACCAGTCAAATATTCACTGTTTTATATCGGAGATTTTTGGGTCAGCTCGTACCATGTAATTTATGCGATATTACTCTGAGTTTGGTATATGCAAAACGCACATATAATCCTGACACTATAGTAAAATACACTATCGTGTAACAACGCCCAAAAACACATCTGAGCACACTACGAGTAATATTAGTTTTGATATGGGAACCGAATAAAACAAATACTTGTGGATCACACAAACATTTGTCTCGGTGCGGGGATTAAACCCGCGGCCTCTCGTTTCATAGCCGGCGTCTAACCAAATGCGCCACGGAGGCTGTCACATACACAACCTCTTGTTTTGTTTCATAGCCAGTTTTTAGTCCAATAACCCAAGTAGGCTAATAATTGTATAATTTATATTCTATAAACCTTAGGAATGAGTCTCGTCATTAAAAATTACAATGTTCGTACAACTAATTCGAGACAATAACTATAATAATTCAAATATTAACCAAGCAGATTGTAATCTAATCTATTTGGGTTGGCGAAATGCTTAGTTATACTCGTAAATGATATTTCGCATAGTGAATATTGAAATTAGGCAACAGTCCAAAGCCCTTTACGTGAGAGAAAACTTGATCCCACGACATCAATTATAAATCAAGTTAAAATTTCACTTGGTATTCAAATCCAGTCGTACGCCTATTTTAATTA
The DNA here is from genome assembly GCA_905220455.2 of Deilephila porcellus. Classification (NCBI taxonomy): domain Eukaryota; kingdom Metazoa; phylum Arthropoda; class Insecta; order Lepidoptera; family Sphingidae; genus Deilephila; species Deilephila porcellus. The sequence goes on along the minus strand of LR999977.1, from coordinate 13,502,814 downwards.
GAACGAGAGACAAAATATTCAACTAATCATCAATTAATTGAATTATGTCACATCATTATAATTTTATACCAAAAGGTTTTACTTTCTATTAGAAAATGTGTATATAATGGAGAAACTTGTAAGTACAACTATATTAGGTCGCGTCTTAGTGATATCGTGAATGGTAGTATTCCAAGATAGGAAAAGCAAGCCTGATAGCGAAAATCTTGATTCCTTTAGTGTCTCAGAAAGGTGAGGTCAGATGATATTGTCGTCTGCATAATTTATAGTAATTCGGCTGCGGGTCCGATCCCCGCACCAAGACAAATATTTGTGAGGCCCACAAATATTTGCCTCGGGTCTGGGTGTTTGTGAGACCGAAAAGTCTCTTGTAGTTTCTGATACCCACGACACTCAATTGATCTCAATGTGGGTTCAGGACTATGTTTGTGACTGTTGGGTGTATTTATTAATATATTATTTGTTCGACCAATGAAAATAGTTAACAGGTCACTCTAGAAACATCATACATACTGTTGAACTGAAAATTATTTTACTTTACTTTTTTAGATTTCATTTTTTCGTACGATTCGGGTCATGAGAACTTATTGAAATTCCAAATGACTTAAAATAATAAATCTAACACATTATTTTTTATTGAATGCAAAAAATACTTGGTCCCTTTTTCATCAAATAATTTCTAGTAAAATATCTAATAAATTAATTACCTAAATCAGTAAAAACCGTTTGATAAAATTGGTACAATTCCGCAGAAGGTCAGCCTTTTAAAATGGTAGAATCTTCACACGGTTTAATTCTAGTAATTATTTTTAGCCTTTTGTATTCCCATTGGTATTTGATGCTGTATATTTTTCCAATCCTATTCTTGACTATCGCGCCTCATACCGACCACTCCAACTCCTATAAACACACAAATAAAATAATATTGACACAGAAACGAAAGCTCAGGAAGACATATAATGACATTGACTTTTCAGTTAATCCCCACTACACTACATAAAGTACAAAAAAAAAACAATAAAGAAACTTAAAACCAATAACAATATATGAGTTGAATAAATCACATATTTCCCTCTTTTGCAAATACTAAACACAAAAAGCCTTATTTAGGCACTTTATCTATCAAAATATGTTCTGTTTAATACTTCCACAACGGTTCTTATAAAAATAGCTGTAATTTTAAAGTATGATAAAGTGATAATTTGTTTTTTATCAATCGGCTGACATTAAAAGAATTTGAGCGAAAGTAAAACAGGCTGCTCGCTTTCGTGTTGCAAACCAGTTGGCTTTCTTCCATAATGCGTAATAATATTGCAGCTGGCGTGTGGTACAAGCTACGTGAGAATCTCTATACAAAATAGAATGATATATTATTTATATAGCCTATTGCTATGGTTAGGTTATGCTCTATTTTTTTCCACAACAAAAGTATTATTATTTACAATGGCGAATTTATAAAGGTAATCATGGTTAAGAGAAAAAGAGCTTACAGAACTAAATACTGAGCTGTTTTGTTGGTGTTCGACCTATACTGCTGTCAACAAAGCATAAAAAGACGCACGCAAGTCACAATTAATGATTAGTAAGTGTGCAACTGGCTTAGATTAGGCAAACATGCTTCCATCTATAGCTGTATTCACATAGTCATAATATAAAGTATATTAAATAATATAATTATTTATTCAAGCAACATTGCACAAACGCCTACAACTACTTAATTTTTAATTAAAAGTAGTAAGAAACTTAATTTTCTTTACTGCTTATTAAGAATTGAATGTTTCTTATAAATAATGCAGTTATTATTCTAATTGGCCAGCATTTTACCATCATACATATTACACATTATATATAAAAACATCTCCCACGCTACAATACCATCACTTGGCCCGAGCGACAACACAGCCGTTCAAGGTTGCTCGCTGCACCGAAAGTGATAAAACCTTGTCGCCGCTGCCTTTCCGACAACCATCGAAATCATTATATAAGCCTACGTATCGTGTATTCATGTATTTTTATTTTAACTGGATCCGTGATTTTTTTTCCGGTATGGCCGGGCGGTCCCTCTTTAATACTTTATACTCTTTAATAATTTATGGAAATAATAGTGCTATCCACGTAGCCTTCCTGCCTATCCATTTAGGAATAGAGGCGAGAGTGTATGTATGAACGAGTTTCAAATGCAAGAGAAAATACGATAAAATGTTTCTTCTTATTCTGCCCACACTTACATTTGTGCAAATGCACATGAATTTAATAACCGTACAACAGAATTATTTGACCTTTAATTTAAGAAACGCGTCGTCCTTTTTAAGAATATGTCTTTAAGCTCTCCATGCCCAGTTAATTCGGGTTGTTGGACTTTAAATCACTTTATAATTCTTGCGGTGAACTGTGACGTGTGTAAATTTTCTTACTTTGTTTTCTTTCGCCGTTGAAGCTATGAACCAGTGGTGTGTCTTGGGTCCGAACCCACGACCTCCAAAGTTGCGGTTTTGTCTTAACAGACCTACCACTTACTTTACCAGCGAAGATAATTCGAATTTAAACAATATTGTTGCTGTAGAGCGATAAGACCGCCAATTGTAATTTTTTTTATTGTTTCTGTATCTTATTTTTTGTATATATTTGTGTAAAATAAAGATTTAAAAAAATTGTTTATTCGCATGACTTTCAACAAAATCAGATCTTTATTCCAAAATGGCTTACCGTCACTTAACGTCGATACTAGATAACAACTCTTAGCTATCCGAAAGGTCTAATTTTAATAATTGTTATCTTAAGCCAATCGAGGATACCCGACAAGGCCAGTATAGTGTTATAACTGTCCTTTACTTATGAGTAATAACAGCTACTACCCGATCATTTATCACCGTCCTTTATGCACTTTATATTACTTTGATAATAACTGCTTTGTTCTTAATGTGTTAAAGTAAGAGGTGAACATTTTTTTCGTTTTGTTTTCTTGCGTAAGTGCGGCAAACGGCTTGCTTGATGCTAAGTGATAATTGCATCTCACGAACGTGTACGAAGCTTGAATCTTAGATGCGTTGCCTCTTAAAATGGGCGAGGAAAGGGAAAAGAGATTTTAGTTCCCCGATAATCGCACTCACCAAAAAAAATTGCCATAGTATAATCCTGGTTCAATTCCTCTAAAAAAAAGTTCGTAAAAGCTTTAATATTCAACACTGGTTCGACTAGCCGAGCTGCCTTAGCTTTATGTAATAAGCTAAGGCTCAACAACTTATGCAATGAAATAAGGTTTTATACCTTATTATTTTATTTTAATTCCAAAAAAACAATTGGTAACCAATGATTTATATGATGCTAATTGTGTTATGTCTTATTCAATAATGTAGGACGATTGAGTTCTTTATATAGCTTTTGTTTATCGAAATTGATGTTCGATCAGATTCACGTTCCTTATGCAACAAACGAAATTGGCATTCAAGGCTGCATTTATATGCAACTTTTTTACACATAAATTCCAAAATATATACCCAATATTATTATATTATCACATCCTTGCGCCAGTACCAACTGAGATGAAATATTGATCAGTTAAACTTAAATTCATTGAAAATGAGTCTTTGAAATTATGCGATAATCCTAAATAGATAGACCGCAATATAAGTGTGTAAGCATTATAGGGTGCTGCTTATCATCAAAAAAGTTACGTATCGCTCGTGTTTATTGCATTTATGAATTACGCTTAAATTTTTCCAGAAGACAGTAATCTATCTGACTTAGTTGCCAAATTGTAGACATATTGCATTAAATAAGCGATTGCGATTATGTCATCCGTTAAGCGACTTCACACATAAGCTGTTAATACGTAGGTTTTATATCAATCGTATCTGTGAGTCTTTGTATCAGTCAATCCACGTCATTGAGACTTTTACTTAAATTAGACTAAGATGAGCCAATATTATTTTATAAGAGCTGTATGCACCATAAAAAATAACCCAAATAAAATTGGTATAAAATCAGAAAACTGAACAAACAGTGTGACTTACTATATTTACTTACCTATAAGTAGATCTAGTAAGACAACATTAAAATAGCAAAGATGGGACATTTCTTGCTATTACCCAACGGAAGACCATAGCTGAACGTAAAAATTCTCAAAAAGAGAACCTGTTGTAAAGGCCTGTATGCAGTGACTTTTTGCAACCTATTAAATAATAAGATATATGACCTGATAACTTAACTTCTAATACAGACAACTTGTCTCACAATGAAGACGTTATTACATTATTACCGTCACGCGATGTCAAAAACATTCCGATAAGATCTACTTGGAAAGTTTGCCTCGGTTCACGAATGCCGTATCAGTTCCCATTATCACGGTGTAAATGTGCTAAAGATGTGTCCCGCAGATAAATATCAAGATAATTGCTTTGAGAATTGCATCTCCATGTGGCGTATGGCACATAAAAATGTTGTTCTTTTGAGAAATTGAATAATACATCTAATGTGCATTTCTAAAGGCTTTCTAGAAGAATTTCAAATGTTTGTAAAGTATATTTGCTGGACGGAGACAAATATCCTACCAATACACGTGTTCGTCCAGATACACGGTGCAAACCCGCCTTAGTAATACTCGGAAACTTTAAACGCCTCAGTTTTATCCTACGTATATTTAGTTTCCAACAGGCTGACATAATTGCTTCGGTGAAAGATCGTTGATTGCACTTCGCTTATCATGAAGCGTATTCAATTCCCTCCATGATGGCAATTTAAAAAAATGTTTAAAATAATGACTACACGAATTATAGCACAACAGCGGCATTTAAAAAAACAGTTCATTACTCCATAACAGAGCGTATTGTTGCATTCCTCACCTTGTGAGTGCATACAAAATGTCGATTATCTCCGGTTACATAACCTCGTCTAGACCGATGGTACAGCAAATGTACTAGTAAGTCAACTCTGTAATACTTTAAAATATCTGCATAAATTCATTGTAATGTTTCTGTTAGATTAAGTTATGAAAGGCATTGAAACATAAATTGTTTTTAAACATTGGTTGAACTTGTCACTGACCCCATACTAATGTGGAGTAGTGTCTTTTAAATTTCAGGATTTTTATTGTCCTTAAGATATAAACGACCAATTTTGTTTTGTAAATAAAAAATAGCCGGAAATATTTTCACAATACCAAGAGCCAGCAAGTTATATTTGAAAATAGAGAATTAAAAGGAGAATTAAGAACTCCCTACTTATATGTTATAATTTTAAAGATTCAAAACTAGACATAAGAGTCTAACGATGGTCAAAACTAATGGGACCACTTAAGTAATCACTCAGTACAGCTCCGCCTATTATTTCGAAGATGAATGAACAGTGGTTGAGTAAATGAATGTAGTTTATTAATACCAGTTACAATCAGACGCCCCTGGGCGGTTAAAAATAAATTTAATTTACAATCCTATTTATTTTATAGATTAAGAATGACTAAAAAAGCTAGTGCTTTAAATAGTGATAAATAATAATCACCGCCACCCAAAAACATTTATCAGACTGGCTTTTGAAAATAAATTGAGAAATGTATGTAATATCCAACCTTAAGTAATCTCACTAACTATTCGAAACATGGTTTGGAAGTCGGCAAGTCTGTTCTTCCAAATCATTTCATTATAAAACAACTACTTCCTTTGGCTTTACAATCATGTTATAGCAATACTTAAAAAATAATAAGCACCGTCGTTACACCACCCTATACAATTTATAAAACGTGTGATTATTTCGACACATCTCTAAACGCATCTAAACTCACGAAGTATTACTTAATATACTGCAAAATACTTTACTGTGCCACTGCCTACAAGCGATATTTTCAAATGCTATCACATACCTACACGATGAAATCTGGGTCAGAACAAAACCTTTGTGCTCTCACAATTGATTTAGTCGTTTGAATGTGTTAACTGTTCCAAGATGTTATGTTATTACAATGAACATTGTTATTTCTATTGTTGCTAATTATTACTTTATTGACTAATTTGTATCAGCCTATGCGTATTGTTTACATAAAAAACTGGTTTTATAATATTACAATGCAGCCTCCTTTCCGAGTTAGTTAGGGAACGAGTGGCCGCGGGTTCGATCCCCGTACCGAGACAAATGATTTAATGAGTTTTTATGTGCAGAAGTTACACACAGAATACTCAAATAATGACATTAATAAACAATCTTTTATTTTATTTACACTTATTTATGTATTTTTACACTTTATTGTACATCAAAAAATATAAATACTAAATAAAACACTTAAACTAAATAAAACAGTACAACTGGCGGTAGTAACATAGTTGTACAATTTTAAAATGATATTATAGTCTATCTGAATAATAACTGAAATCTTTTCATTTTTATGATTACTTCAGATATCTGCACTAGTCAGTAAAACGTAATTAATGTTACAGTGCCAAATCGCTGTGGAGTTTTCAACACTTCGCCAAATTCGATAGCTCTTATACCGGGGGTGTAACTCAGTGGTAGAGTGTCTGCTTCGCATGCTGAAAGTCCTGGGTTCAAGTCCCAGCACCTCCATTAGATGTACTGCAGTTCTATTTTTTCTTGTTTAATTTGTTGAGAGACTTTTTGGCCTGCTATGATATATTATTAAAACTAAATATTATAGTCGAATGTCACTAATGTTTAACAATAAATATTTTTCTTATGAATGTAAGGTTTTTAATGCGTAAATATAATATTTTAATGGCCCTATTTTCTAAGCGTCATAACCAAAAATATTCGTCTAATACAATACAACGAGACATAGGTAACAAAAATGACAGTTGTTTTTAATAAAAACGATTAGAACATTTTTATATTCATTTATGTTATAATTTCATTTGGTTAAAAAATGTTCATTTCGTGATTAAAAAATCAGGCGTTACAAAAATATACATACATACATACATAAACACACGCCTATATCCCAGAAGGGGTAGGCAGAGGCGCCACCAGGACCCACATTTCGCCTTGTATGTTCCGTCCCATGATGTAATAGGAGGCGAGCCTATCGCCATATCGGGCACAAACTCCTGACTCCAGGCTGATAATGAATAGAAAAACCCAATATCACTTTGCCCGACCCGGGATTTGAACTCGAGACCTCAGCTTTGTAGTCGTACCGTAGTACAACTACGCCACCGAGGCAGTCAGTACAAAAATATATTATATTATATGTAGTTAGATTCGGGCTCACCGCTTGTGTAGGCAAAAAATACCTCATTAAATAAAATTTAACTAGCCCTGGTTTAGTTTTTCCAAGAAATTTGTTTCTTACCTTGAAATATATTGAAAGCTGCTCTATTAAATCTTTATATATTCCTAATTAAAAGTCACGGATAGTATTTAATTCAATTTGTTTCTTTTGTCACGTTCTGGTAAAGGTACTTTACGGGTGAAATCCAGATTTAGGTTATGTGTATAGAATTTTTACCACCCATTAGCGCAAAGGCGAAGGAATTAATCTTAGTAAAGGTTTCGGTCCTCGTAAGGATAAATGTTTGTATGGCTTATTGTTCCTGTTTTAGTTGTTTGTGCTTATGTATGTTTATAACTTCATCCGCAATACAACTTATGTGGGCTACTCGTATTTGTAGGCTTCTGATTGTAGATACTTGAAATCAAGAAGCTTGTAGTCACTTGGTTGTGCTAGTATAAAAAAATCCCGCAATTTCAACAACACACTTAAGTCTTCTAAAAGTCAGAGTCGTCTCCATAAAGAATGAAATGTCATCCATTAAAAAAAGAGCGCAACCTTTTGAAACTGCTCGTACCGCCCACATTTCACATTTACACTCGATGCATTGTGTCTCCAGTTTTCACTTGGCTTTTAACGACCCTGTTACATCATCCTCATGACTGAGGGGTGGATGAAAGTGAACAATAGTTACATTCGATGTCATTTTTTATCTGCAATAGATGTGATGTCTCATAGTATAATGTTATTGCACACGGAATGTCGAAGTTCAAACATTATATTGGTAATAAAATTGTACATTTCTATATTGTATAAATGTTTAGATTAGATTTATTGCTACGGTATCTAAAAATGTATTATTTACAAAACAAAACAAAACAATTTTAATATTTAGAGGTCGAAGTGCCATACTAAATATAATTTGGACTCGTCCACTGACATATAATTCTACAGATTATAAAAGCATCTCCTTGACATTTCCTCTTTGGTGAAATACGGACATAAAACACTTTTTAGAAAAGATAACGGTTTTATGGATCGAATTGAGTCATAAAACACAATTGATTTGACTGAATCATAAATCATGAGTAAGGCTTCCTATTTGGAAGCAAAACGGATTATCGACACATAAGATTCAAGGACAATCCTATGGTATATTTTATTTATATTATGGGTCCAATAAATAATCACAAAGCTCATCTGAAGGTTAGTGTTTAACGCCACCAATAATATCTATATCAACACGATATCAAAATTGGAGGGAAAACAAAAGAAAAAAAGAGGATGTAAGAAGAGTATTAAGCATTCGACAATCAGCAAAGTCATCGCTTCACGCTGGTTTTCTGTATGTCAGTGGTATCACCCAGTTGAGTCGGTTCATTCCTTCAAAAGTCCAAGATACCAATCGACCACTTCAAAAGATTAAGTTTTAATACAAAAGTCAAAATAATTAATGGTTTCTTAGATTTACGCGAATGTTACACATTGAAATAAAACTATTTTTTACGGATTTTATCGCGATTTGGTTTAATTTTTACATTTTTTAACTTCCCGACGTTTAGATTACTTTACAGCTTTCGTGGTCACGGGGCGGACTCAAAATAATTAATAAAAGATAATTTAAACAGTGTTATCTATGTAAAATTCCACTTATACATGAATATTAATAAGTCAGATCCATTGAAGAAAAGGTTATCAACGAATCTGTTAATCTTATTTGCAAATGTTCTTAAATTGTTTAAATACCAGATTATGCAACGCATGTAATTTACCGTAAAAAATTGAAATCTCATTACAAAATTAACATGCAATATTTTATTTTAAATTCCGTTCGTGCAGATTGGCATATTGGAAAGATATATTGGGATTTGCAAAAGAGATTTATGGTAACAAAATAATTAGAATAAATGCCGATTCAGAAGTATTGAACAATATCAAGCAAGATACATGTCACCACTGATCATAACTGTGAAGGAATCGTTAATTCTTTTCCATGTTTAACTGTAATAGGAGCGGTATTGTCTATCCCAGGGAGAAATTCGTCCTGAGTTCCGCAGAGGTAAAATTCTGCATTTTTTAATTTACAGGCTATATTCTATGACAAGGCCGAACAACCGATAAAACAAGCTTTTTAGACTACGTTGTACATTAAAAGTGCACGTATAAGTTATTAAGAGAAGGTCACAAACAATATTGTTCATACACAGTTAGTTGCGGCTAGCTTAATGTAGCAGCAATAATGACTTTAGAATATAAATAAACAACCGTATAGTTTTATTAAAACTTTGACTCGCATAAATTGGTTTAATTATTCATGTTTTAATGAAGTCTCAATAAACTCTTGTGTCGTTATTTTCACTCCAACATATTTAAGTATTTGATATCTATTGTAATTTGTAATCTACATTTAAAAAATCACAGATAAAAATGCATTAGTGGCAGTCTAATCGCCCTAGGAAACAAACAGACAATTATGAGAACACCTTTTCTTAATCTTCATTGTCATCATTATGATTTTCTTCAGATATACAAAGTCCACTGATGAACTTTGCTCAGACTTGTTACAAATGGCCTGAATTCAACTGCTACTTACAAATAAAAAGTATGGCGCCATAGTAAACTCACTTATAGCGAAGCATCTATGGAACTCGATTCCTCCTGGCTTACCGTTTGTGATTAATATAAATCTTAATTAATATTGCTAGACCATCGATCAATGTCCCTGTGATACGTTGCTGACTAACCCTTATGTATGCCACTGTCGTAATTCATAAAAAACATTCTCAATAAAGAGATGAGCTGCATTTTTAAAAACCCTGCACCACGAGCGCCCTCTAGCAATCGCGTCACATGGTGCCGCGCCGGTATTACAACGAACTAAACATTACCTAAACACCGCAATATTACCACAAAAATTTAAACGAAGTAACTTAGCTTGACAGCCTCCGTGGCGCAGTTGGTTCGACGCCGGCTGTGAAACAAGAGGCCGCGGGTTCGATCCCCGCACCGAAACAAGTATTTGTGTGATCCACAGGTATTTGTTTCGGGTCTGGGTGTTAGTGAGACCGAAAAGTCTCTCGTAGTCTCGGATACCCACGACACAAGACTCGATTTTAGTGTGGGGTCAGGACTATGTATGTGACTGTTGGGTGTTATTATATTTATTTATTAGCACGATATAATGATTTCTGCTATTTCACAATGTGTTTGAGCGTGCACATAATGCTCGGTCGTGACGATACGCGAGCGCCGGAAAATTTAATCTCACGTCACATATTATTACACTTATGTAAACAGAAAATTGTATAAGTGTTTAGGAAAGCACGTGAGAATGTGTGGCAAGGAAAATTTATGTTTCAAATTAAAATATATTATGACGTTAATTTAATTTACATAGACTAAGCGCTACAAAAGCATTTTTTTTTTGTAAAATACTTTTTATATGTGCAAAGCTACTCTACTTGTTCCGAATAAGAAACTTTTTATCTCTAACGTTAAACATCTAAATCATCTTAAATATGACTGAAAGAAGTTTAATTGCTCGATCTTACATAACTTTTCATAATATGTACATATTTTTCAGTACTTTAATGACTGTTAGACTTAGCTTCGTCTGCAGGAAATTAAAAAAATATTTTAAAGAAACTACATAATAAAAATCCAGTGTATATTCATTACGAATAAGTGAAAGTATCCGAAATAAGCCAAGGTGACTTGTCTATATCAAGCTAAAGATGACCACCCGACCTTCATTCCACGACATTTGGGCAAAACCGCTCCCACACCCTTCCTAATTCGACAGTGTCCAGTTAAAATAATGGTGACAAACTTAATTATAATTTTCGTATGGACATACGAACATACATGACTCACTGTTTGGGTGTAAATATTATATATTGTATTTTAATAGGCGCCATAAAAGTATTGTTATGCTCATGCGACATAAGCAACTGTTAATTATGTCCAATTTTAAAGAGATAATGTGTAACCTGAGACGCCTTATTTGAAATGAAATAAAAAAAAATTGTTTAAACTCCTTGTCTTTATATGCCCCCAGTTGTTTGAGCCATCAAACTTCTAGTTAAAAATATTCCAATTTTTCTTAAGCATACGAACAATCAAGCAAACGAGCAAACAGCTCACCTGATAATAAGTGATCACTGCCGCCCGTGAACATCCCCAACGCTGGATCATGGATATGTTTCCGGCTCATCAAATTAGGAAGAGAACAGGAAGGAAAATGGATTAGAATTTTTATGTACAATCATGTAAAATTCCTTCTGTATCAGCCCATATACGTCCCACTGCAGGGCACGGGCCTACTCTACAATTGAGAGAATCGATTGAGAGTGGTTAGGCCATATAGTCCACCACGCTGGCCTAGTGCGGGTTGGCGGACCTGTAAAATTCCTACTTGAGGAATATTATCTCCCTATTTAAAGTGCTTAATAAAATGACATTTCATTTTTATGAAGGGCATCAGAGCACGAAAATTAATGCATTTCGAGATACTTGACATTTTAAGAAGCGAGATTAATAATATATTTTCGATGCAGTACGATGAAATCTCATTCTTTAGCAAGACGGGGCTCCTGTTCACAACAGTCGAAGAACGAGGGACTATGATAATAAAATGGTCCTTCCTGGATAGTTGCTTATGCACCACTTGATGGCCATCGAGAACCCCAGACCACCTAACCCCACTGGGTTTTTAAATGAGGCTACGTAAAAGATTTAGTTTACAAGAAATAGTTTGAAAATGTGCAGTAGTTACAAATTGAACTTAAACGTATTATTTTAAACATTTACAATTGAAACATATAAAATCAATAGAGAGTGAAATTGATGAGATTGGGACACATTAATTGTTTTTAATAAATGTATTTTTTTTTTGTCTTCCTTTTATTTAATATGCTATGTTACATGGAAAAGAATCATCCTTATGATCGAGCCTTTTTATTGGTATTTTAAAATGGTGTTCTTTTCTCCATATGGCGGGTTCAATTCCCGCTGCAGACATGCGATTATTAAAGAATCTTTGAATGCAGTTTAATATGTTTTCGAAATTAAAATGTTTCCTCTTTCAGTAACATTGTATATGTACAATATGTAAGACACTTCCCCTCCACGTGGCATCGCCGTAGGACACGCTGTACATATTTTTAAAATAAACCGACGAAAACAGCTATTGTTTAGAATATAGTCTTACATGAGCTTAAAATAAAATAATCAGGAGCAGGACAGGTTGGCAACGGACAATGGCAATCAAAGACGTCATAATCGATGTGTCTCGATATTATCAGCGTCTGAATTGACTCCTAAAGGAAGGGTTATCCTTGACCACTCTGGGAAATTATACTGCAGCCGTGGTTTTACCGTATTCGACTTACAATAAATGCCAAATTATTCTTGGGTTTTTACCGTACAATTAACTCAAGTATCGTCCAATGTTCTAGACCTTCAAAACCTTTCGATTGCAGATATAATCAGTGGTATTAATAAGCCGTTAAAACGTGTCGAAATTAAAACGTGCTCTTGTTTATTTCGCCATGCATCCGGGTGTTCGGCGCTGGTCTAAGATTTCGGAATATAACACAATAGTATTGTGAAACGTTTACATGTGATTCAGTATTGATGTTAACTTGCTGATGGACTGATGGGAATCACTGTTTAGTTCTTTTGTGAGTGGTATCTTTTGTGTATCTGTTTTTGTCTTACATTTGCTACATTACAACAGAAATTCTTCAACGTTGTATAGAAATATTATTCTGAACCTTTAATTTCTAATTTCTTTTTTCACTCAAAATTAAGACGTTCTAAAATGTAATATGTCTAAGTTATTGTAAATAAGTGGCAGAATTTATATTACTGGCAGAAAGCCAGTGTCCACGCCTCTTTTAGATATGCCAGGTCGTTTTAGATATACTTGGGAAGGCCCTACATACAGCAATAGATATCCTGAAGTTCACAGTTAATAACATCCACCCTATAGAATAAACCATCTTTTAACTCATTTTCGTAGCTGCTTGATTATACCAAATAAAAAATAATTTACAACCGCAATCAACAAAATAAATACAATCTAGAATTAGTCGTAAAATATTTATGAATTGGAGGAAAATGATTTCGTCACGCCAGTACGAACGGTTTACTCGGAGTTAATGGCTCTGTGACGTAACTTGACTGGTTAAACTGCATTAAAACCGAGTTCAGTTATAATTATTGCCAACCTCTCGACAATTTGTGTCGCTAGAGCGTTATCCTTAGTACTAGATTTATTTAATTCTTTAATAGCTTTTGAGCTACAAAGCTAAGAAAATTGTGGACAATTTAGTATTCGTTGAAACTGTAAATGTTCTTTTTGCTACGTTTTATAAACGCTGCTTCGTGCAGTGTTATTTTAATCTTATAATTGTTTCCGTAATTAAAACTTGTAGTTTTATTTTTACTCGTGTTTATTTAGTTTAGTTAAATATTATAATGGACGGAACATACAAGGCGAAATGTGGGTGTCCTAGTGGCACCTCTGCCTACCCCTTCGGGGATAAAGGCGTGAGTTTTATGTATATCGGCCCTTGGGAGAGGCTATGTCCAGCACCTTGGGAGAGGCCTATGTCCAGCAGTGCACTGCAACGGGCTGATGATGATGATATCGGTAGGGATAGGTGCAGGTAAAGTGAATGCATTAATATGAGGTGATGAAACCGATAGTATTCCTAAGTGTAATTGTAAAAGAATACATCCATTTGCCTTACAATAAGTGAACTGAAAATTTATTCAATCCAAAACAAATCAAACATCTGAGACAGCAAAATTAGAGCAGTTAACTCATTTAACGGTCTCTACGTCGACATTCATATTAATTCATACAAATATATTCCTTCCTGACACGTTCATATCACGGTCATGATATGATTCTAATGCGGACACCCTAATAAGCAAATGAATCGACCGGCCCACACTAATCTGTACAGCGGCGTATTGACGTAACAGAAGGGTCAAACGTGTAATTTTGGCCATCAACAATCTGTGCCAAATGGGTTTCAAATGCGACATAATTTGAACTTCTGCTTTTTGCTTTCGACATTTCGTAACAGTGATAAATTATGTGGAACGTCCAGTTGAGTTTGTTTATTTTGTATTTGGTTTTCTTGTGGCAGATAGTTTAATGCAGGTCGGTGATGTAAGATTTTTATATCCAGTTAGTTTTAGGGTCAAAAATCTTCATATTAACTCTAGTTTCAAATACAGAAATAGAATGGACTTTACATTATTTATTATTGAATAATAAATTATTAAGTGAGTTTTAAGACATTAAATACAGTTCCACGGCTATTAACGACGGAAAAAAAACTGCACTAGTTATATTCATTTTTATGGGCATGTTTATATATTTCTTGTTACAAATATAACAAGTTAATAAACAGAGTTAGTCCAACTTAAACGAATAATCTAAAACGACTCTATAATCCCGTTTTCATTGCATATTTACACAACTGCACTGCACCATAACACAAATAACATAAAAAAAATTGTATACAATAAAGAAACAGCTAATTTAAATTCAAAAAATGCTTAAAAACACGCAACAGACATTCCACAGTCTATTATCTATTACATCATTTATTTATCATAATAAACTCATCATTCTTTCATATATTTCTCACCGGAAACTTGCATAATATTAACATATATATTAACCGATATATTGTGATATAACAAAAGCTTACGTTCACCAAGCCGACCTGAATGAGGTTAGTGGATTCCGGTCACGAATTAAAAAGTAGTTCCTTTATGTCCTGATACGTAATTATCAATTTATCTGGGCTGTGGGCGTTACTATAAATAAACCCGATTACAACACATATTGGGCCCAATTTAATTTAAGACTTATTTTGGTTAAATGTTGGACCCAGTCTGCGTTCAAACGTCATAAGACTGCAATACTGCAATGGTTTTTTTTGAGTTCGATATTCGTATTTCCGCAGAATAATAAAAAATGTTATTGCAAATGTGATCTAAGGAAATTTATGGCGTTCCAGGATTACGATACGTACGGTTTCGAGTAATTGCATGTTAAATTGTTGCCAGTTGATATCTAAATATCTCCAATTTCCGAAATCAAATGCTCTACAAATGGAGACAATTATTTAAGGGTAATATCCTATTCCTATGTGTTCTTATTAAGATATTAATAATACATATATCAACTATAAATTCAGAAGAATGGGATATATAAATTATCTCTAGATACATAACATATCATCTAAGAATTAATACTTTAATACGCTCTCTACCACGCTTCCCAATTCACTTTCCAACAACACAATCAGTAATGGACATTGACCATTACATATCGGACTTAAATTTCGCAATGACCGCTCCCTAATCGCACAATCGCCGAACATTCACATTATAAACCACAATTTCATAACATCGATAGCATCGTCTGGACAACGCCCGAGGAAGTAAGGTGTTATGCACACGGAAATGTCGATTATGAACGTACCGCCTCTTTATCTGGGTTAATATTTTTTAATATTTAAATTTGCTTACGAGATGGGCCATAAATATTAATTTTGATTAAAAGCATTCTGTTAATATGAACGAGTGCAGATGATATTCGTTTAATGTTTTCTCATCTCTCCGAATCTCTCTGGTATTTATTTCGATTGTTACTATAACATGTGTGATATACTAGTTTTAAAAGCATTTCTATCAGAAGGCTTGTTATTAATACTATATAAAGAAACTATTAACATGACGAAACCATTAAGAATATTATAAGATAATTTCAGTTACAATTAACTTCAGTCTCCTTTCGTCAACAACATTCAACTACATTGTAAGTCATCTCATCAATTAATCTCATAACAAGTATAATGATTCACTTGTCTGTCTATGTAGAATTAAATGCTTCTTGATAGCCTTCACCTAAAAGAGCTGAATAAAAGTTCTCAAAACCTCAGTAATATGTAATGGATGGAACTGATGAAATATCTTTATTTACGATGTATTTTTTAATTAATTATATTTAAACACGATGATTTATAAAACAACAACAACAACAAACAACAAAAAAATGTTCTTCTTACATTAAACCTTCATGTAATATAATTTAAAATCTTTAATTTCACGATGCTATTTGACCTCGTTTGTAATAGAAAGGCGAGCGGTCATCTTCAGCGGCATCACGTGAGCAAGGACTGTATGGTGCACGACTATTTTTATATTATATAAAACGCCTATATCACAGGAGAAGTAGGTAGGAGCCCAGTAGCACCACCCAATATTCGCCTAGATTATTTTCAGTAGGGGTAGGCAGAGGCGCAACCAGGACACCCACGTTTCGACTTATGTGTTTTCTCCCATGATGTGACAGGTGGCGAGTCTATCGCTATATCGGGCACAAATTCCTGACTCCGGCTAATAATTAATAGAAAAATTTAATATCACTCTACCCGACCCTGGATTTGAACCCGAAACCTCAGTATCCGTACAGTATTCCTGTTTCAGTGGTGTAGTTATACAACTTCGCCACCGAGGCAGTCTTTTTTTTTCATGATTTGATACCGACATATTTAAAGTTAATGCTTTAGCTGTAGTTTGAACCCAGCATCTCGCGGCTCTTAGTCTATGTACCCCACCAGACCAATAAGGCGATTTATTTTTTTAGATTCTTCTATAAATGAGTGTTTGACAAGTTCATTAGTTGGAACACGACAGAATGGGTTGAACTTATAACATAGTTATTATTGAAGGCCGTTTGAAATGACCTAGTGAAGACACGTGCCGTGAGAATCAGTGCTTTAGGATCGCAAGTTGTTATAGGGAAGGTAACCTAATTACAGTAGACATATTTACTGCCAAAAAACCCATTCAAAAACAGATTTCATACAAGCCATTGTTTAATTGAAAAAATAAGCTGTACTGGGCAAACAAAGTAGGTTTTATAATTTACCGTTTAAGCTATATTCATATAGATTTCATGTTAAACTCAAAATATTGTAATTTTGATGTAAAAAAGAAACATTAAACAAACAGATATATTACAAAATTAAATGCATTTGCAGGATCGCAATGACCATTGAGGTAATGTTTTTAAATAAGTCGTCTCATTTTTGTTTAATGAAACTAAAGTATTTTTCAAAAACACGATTAACGCAGTCACGAATCTGTATGGTTCATCGAGATTGACCTTAATTTGGTAGTAGATGTTACAAAAAATTAATTAATATTTGCAATCAATTCTCAGATAATTATTTTTCTGACTACTTCGATCTTGTTATTTAGACCTTATAAAAACGGGTCAAGTTGGTCGTGTTTACGTCCAGATTATTTTGATCTTAACAGTTTTTCAAAAATATATTTACATTTTTTTCATAAGTTAGTACATTCAATATTGACAGCCATAATAGTCTTGTTTATTGTCCGCGAAATTCGCGAAATTTCCATGTCATTTATAAAAGCATATAATAATAAAATGCTTCAATACATTTTTCTTATAAAGAAAACTTAACATGAAAATACACTTCTTCCGAGATGAAATGTTTGGCGTCTAAATAAATATGTACTTATAAAACCTCAACCAATCATACCATGAAATTATACAGCGTTTTTGAAGTAAAACTCTTCACGAAGTGAAGACTTTCGTATTCACTTTAGACATTTCTCCCAGTCTAGTAAAGCCTACTATTAGCTTATCTCTACTTCAATGAAACTCTACCACTAAAATTCTATTATAAAAATCTTCAAATCCACGTGATTATGGAGTCAATATTAATAGCCATTAAAATGTGACTACAAAACAAAATATAAATATTTGAAATGTACTTTCAATCTGACAAGTACAATGAACTCCTAGACAATAACAATTTTCGAAAACCTGAATGTACATTCCCAAACTTAATTACAAATGTTAGTTGCTCAAAATGCATTAATTATGGAATCTGAGCTTACATCTGTTGCCGAATTGCAAAGATGATTTATGAAACACTATTAGATCGTGTGAATTGCTTAGAATATAATTTGTTCATAAATACTTACTTAATGTTCAGACTTCTTGAGTTAGATCTTCCTTATGTTGTATAATTATTGTGTAGAAAGATAGAGCGTAGCAATGAATTGCTTTCAGAAACATCTATTACTATGAGTCATCCTAGACATGAAAGTCTACATTCTATCTACTTGCACATTTATTACATCCACAAAATTGATGGAAGATCTGTCGAGGTTGCAGGAAGTTCTATACAGGCCGTTTTCAACAGTTCGCTGTGGAAATTTTTGGAAGCCTATGATCAGCTATGGACTACTCGTGGCTGAAAATGATTCTTAAGATTTAATAAAGAAAAATAAAGCTGAAGAGGCGTGGCCTGTGTGAAGTCACTTTAGTTGTGGAAGGGTGGAAAGAGAATTGTGAAATGGTGAAAGGAGAGCTCGGACCTAAAAACAAAATTAATAAGACTACTCAAGTTTGCAATTAATTGTGATTTTTTTAAGTAAAATTAATTAAAATTTATAAGTATATTTATTTTGACCGGGATAACTCCAAGTAAAATTAAGAATTGTTACTGCATCTGATTATCATATAGAGTGCTATTTCGCTATCGACATTGTTAAATGTCATTAATTGTAGATTCAATTAAAGTAATGTTTCAAAATAATCCAACACGATAGTCAAATACACGCACTCACGGTTGTCAGCCAAGATTTATGAACTTAAACAAATTATGCAACCCTATTTAAACAAATTATTTCAATTACATATATAGAATTTACGAGTGTTACAAAAACATGATGATTACATTAACCAAACATCTTAGATAGATGTGTGAAAGTTGCGTTTAAGATCGAAGCTGTCCATCAAGAAACCATGTATTTGTAGGCGGTTAACGCCAGCAAACTCTAGAATACTCTAGAAAACTGTTCTGTTGAAATAAAACCCTGTTTTGTCAGTGAAATATTGAAAGAACCATCATACTTGGCGTTTCAACTTCAAAAGTGGTAATGAGTTTAAATCATCGTTTTTAAATTATTAATCGGTAAATTGCCTTATATGATTTTTGATCAACTTTAAATACACACTTGAAAATACAAATCGAGGTCGTATGACGATACTCGAGTAAATAGCACAAGAAACCTTTATCACATCGACACTGAATGAATTGTAAAGTACGATACAAGACGGAGGTCGGTGAGATGTTTGTTAAATAGCTTTATTTGTATGTTTACATTTAACAGCTTTAGAACTATCAGTGAAATTAACGTCGCTTTTTAAGATAGCTATAGTATTGGAACATTAAGATATGTTAAGAATTATAGTCGTTTTTCGCGTTATTAGAACTGCACTGGACTTCCCATCAGGTATGGGTGCGGTTACTTTGCTTTATCACTATAAAAATACAACAGCATAATTATAACTATTTAAAATGCAATATAATTAGTTCCTTCTTCATTGTAATATAAGAATATTGCAAAAAATATCACGTGAAAATCATTATATTAGTGACCAAAGATATATACGGGACATTATTATAAAAAAATCGGAGTATTCTTTAAGAACTCTTCGTTTTGGAATAATATTGAACCTAGATGCATTCCATAGAAAATTTCATCACAACGATTCTATAAAATCCATTTGAATCAATGAATGAATATAAATTTATTTGCAAGAATGTGGTTGCTTACTATAAATACATTTAAATAAAATTCCTTTAATATGTATTCGCTATAGCAACAACCTTTAAACATAAACCTTTAATTTATAATTAAGAACGAGTATCAGACCATATGTACTCGTATTACAGCATCGAAAACAATCATCAAAAGTTGACAATAACATTTTCAACCGCAAAAATGCAACTGAACTTTAAATTGATGCACTTAAAGGAGCGAGTTCGAGAAAGCACTTAAATGTGGATCCGAAAGGTCAAACTATCTGTCCGATTGTTACATGTTTAATGGTAACCGTCCACAAGGAGGTCGACTACATCTCAACGATTCGTCAGAACAAAATTTCATTGGAAACTGGAACGGTGATTAAACGAGGGTTAAATGGATGCATAGCAGAACGTTGATACGGAAAACTATTCTTGAATTCCAATATTCTACTAAATGTCACGATATTAATAAGAAGAAAAATACATCAGGAAGAAATGCGGTAGTAAATTGAGATTAATTTTAACCTACTGTAATATAAATACGTTCGAATGTAAAGAGGTTTCCAGATTTTATATTATTATTGTCGTCAAGGTAATCTTTAAAATATTTTACTTGTTTCCGATTTTTTGTTATTAATACGGCACGTAATAAATAATTACGTACATCAATATTAATTAAAGTGGGTGACTCTTTTGGTATATAATTTTTAATCTATGTGTTAATTATAGGTGTATCTGTGTATATAGAGACCCACTGAAAAGCGCGAACTGTACCACATTGTGTGAGATACAAACAAAGAAAGAACCTACAAAACCTTTTATAATGTTCCAAAATAGCCAAGTAAACTAGAAGATCTGTTAATTTTAATTAATGACAGCAGTTGGAAGTCAGAGTTTCATCGTTATTTCACTATTGTAATATTTTAACACCCGTTATTACAAATGTCTATCCGGCAAAAACAATATACATTAGGATTTTACAATTGCCCTTGCTTGAACTTATATACCTTTACATATATATACCTTTATATATATATAACACTTATATATATACATATATTTACATATCCCTTTGTTGGAATTATCCTTATCCACATAATATTTTTTTTTATTCAAGCGATCCCTCAATATAAGAGCCAAAATCATGTTTTTTAAGAGCAATTGAGGCATTACCACTGCAATAATTATATCAGACCAAATCTAATGACATTTCCTGAACATTAAATCTAAAAATCATTTATATATCTAATAAACTTTTTATAGTTTCAATTAATAATTGGTAATCCAGTTCGATTCTAAAAGTAGTCGACCTTTGTACGGAATATGAGTTTTTTAAGTATTCACCGCTACCGTACAGTAATTACCAGATCTTGTAATACTGCCAAATTATTACTTATTGCATACGTATGTGTATCCGGGTTTTAAATTTAAATACCACCGTTTTTATTGTAATTAGTAAATCGATTACTTGGTTCTTCTAATAGATGGCGCTGTTAATGCATGTGAGGATCGATTGATTTATTAGTGTAGGATTACTCAGTGTATTATAAAATAATATTATCGCCTTGTCAAAAATAATGGATTTTCTTCAAATTAACAGTATAAAACATATATAAATACATTAACACACGCCTTTTTTCCAGAAGGGGTAGGCAGAGGTACAACCAGGACACCCGCATTTCGCCTTCTATTTTCCGTTGCATGATGTGATAGGGGGCGAGCCTATCGCCATTTCGGTCACAAATTCCTAACTCCGGGCTGATAATGAATAGAAAAATCCAATACGCAATATAAATATGTCCTTTATTTTTATTTTAAGATAATCTGACAGCAGCAATTTTATACTTGTTTAATGTATATTGTTTTTTTTAACTTAAATCAGATAGTGTAAATTTAATTTTGACTGTTTCCAGTAATATAACAAAAAAGCCTTATATCGATTCAATGTAATCAAGAATTTTGTTTTCAAGAATATCCTTTTGTTTACCTTTGTTAATTTAAATATATTATTCAACTAGGTATATTTTTCTTGCTGTATTGGATTTTTCTGTTGCAATGTATTCGCTATATGACGTAAGATTCAGTCTTACTGCCTAAATAAGAGATCGAAATGAATTTACGAATATACATAAAAAAAGTGATGAAGGAACTCTCCTATCAAAATGTTTTATATGCAAACCTTACCATATAATATTTTTATTGTGTATATTTTGTATACACTATATACATATATTACTAGAATATAGAATTAAGCTTTTCTGCCTTTGCCTTGGCAGTTTTGCTCCCAATATCACTTATTACTCGCAGAACACAATCTAAACACAATGTAATAATCTCTTTATTCTATTACATAAATTCTAGTTCTAACTGAGCAAATCTCACGACGTTATAACTTATGTAACTATTACTGATGAGCTCCATTACCGAGCCGTCCTTGCGTACGCAATAAAAACAGAATTACTCCACATATAATCGCCTCGGGACGTACTGGACAAGTGAACTTTTGAGCGAGGACAACCGCTCTTCTTTTTTTGCTGACGGTACCTGAGCGTAGTTGAGGAAATGCTCTGTGTTTCACCCCCCCCCCCCCGCCCCCCCGCATTTGGAAATGGCAAAAATGTCGTCATGTGTTTTTACGTGCGTTTCCTTATGGCTTAATTATATAAAAAAAATTAAAACATTATTTTTCTGAAGGTAATGAAACAATAAAATATTTTCTGAATTTTTTTTCATTCTATCTTGGTGTGGAATTTTGTGAATTTTGTATCGCTGAAACTAGAACCAAATCAGGAATAAACGTCGTTTTTTGTTTGTTTGTTTTATATAAAGTAACTAAGGATAGAATCGTCAAGATAAAATTTTGTGAGAGACTTCAGCTACCTACATCTTTTGACTCTCCAGTCTAAGTCACAGATATGACCCACCAAAGTTTACAGTTAACATTATCACGGACATTTGTGGTAGGGCCAATTAATAACCAATTTTGTATGCATTTTAGGCGTCCTATGCAACTAAATATTATTACTTAGTACTTGTAATTTAACGTCCTTGCTAACAAAAATAAACGCATGATTTTCCACGATCGACTATTAAAGCTACTTTAAAATTAACTGAATCCTTAATTAGAACTGATGAGAGATAAAAGGTTTTAATCTATACCAAATGTTACAAATAAGTTCCGCTGCTCCAAGGTCGATTTCTAATGTTGGTAGGAAATCAGTTTATCCGAATAATCGAGAGCACGATTAGTAATTACGTCCGGCCTTCCGCTAATGTAAGTACGTGAGAAATCACGCCTCCTCTCTAAGTGCGATCTGATATTTAAGCTCAATTTTATTCTAATTGAAAATACTTTCTGGAAACTAGACGTAATATGAAAAGGTATTTTTTATTCTTTATAGAACTATAAGTAAGTACAAGTACTATATTAAACTCTATAGGTACTAATAGAAATCAATACAGTCAGTGTCGTTTTATAACCCTCAATGTAGAACTGGAAGTACAGAGCGCCTATTGCCAAGCTTTGGTATTTAAAAATTATTATATTATAGATGTGAGTATCGGTGTGATAATACACTTGGTAAAATCGCTAAAATAAACCTAAAGTCATTAAGATACCCAATAAAAATAAAATCGAGAAAAAAATATCAATTTTAATTGACATTTCCAATTTCGATTATCCTTGTGACGGTCGTGGAAATTAATAAAGAATTGAGGAAATTTATTGTACATAAAGCGACTTTTTATGTCGTCAAGAATGCTATGTGGCTAGCAACTAGACCATTACAGAAAAAAAGCCCCGTCTCGAACACGTCTCGACATAATTATTGATGCGGAAACGGGCATTTTTTTCTCCTCACAAAGGGTAACTCGTGATGTATGACGTATGAACGACCTCTATCTGCTATCAATAGTTTGGACAAATTTCGTTTTATTTCAAAAAAACGACGTTTATAATATATCTACATTTGGTAAATAATTAAGTGATTATTATCTAAGAACTTTATTAAAGGAATCATTTTATTTTTATTACACTTCAATATGACATATAAAGTATACTTAAAATAAAATGTCAATTTATTTCAATAGACTTGCAACGTATGAATTAAAAAAATCAACAAATGAAACAAGTAACCTCTAAATCAATGTTAATATTTAATTGAAATTACCAATCAATAAATCAGAAAAGTCATCTACTTTAGAATTATAAAATAATCTTGTTTCATTACAGATATTTGATATACACCAAGGCAGCACACATATTCAAAGTCATACTGATAACCACATAAATTATTACGAGTAACTAGCCAATAAAAAATATATTGCCCGAATTAAATAATCGAAAGGTTAGACATTAATCTAGTTTTACATATGACATTTCTATGCAAAACCATTTACAAGTAATTATCGCGACAAGGATCTGTGACGCCACATATTACTTGACGTACATACATTAAGTGAAGGGAAGTATTTTTTTATAAAAACAGTTGAATAAGTAATAGTAGTAACATCTTGAATTACATATGTAACCTGAATGGATATTATTATATAAAATAATAAATAATAATTGGTTTTATTTCCCACGACATTTACAATATTAAGGCGAATTATTGGATGCAGTGTAATACACTAATTAATATTGTAGTAAATAAATGTTTACTATTTTGTTCACATTGCATCGCTTAAATAGAATAGTGATTCCGTAGCCGAGAGCTGATAAAGGTCAGTTTAAGAATGAATTTTTATTGAAAAAAACATTTTCTAGCATACAATTTTGAGATAAAAATATTTCCTTTTTATTTTGTATGTCTATATAAAATGGTTTTATTTATATTGTTTTGGTAAATATTTATTTAGTTCGTCTTACGTACTTTAACGGATGTCATCAAAATTCTCCGCAATGACGATCCATTTTTTTTTTCACCAGAGGCGTTTTGTACGATTTTTATCGACATACATAATATACAGCAAGCTTATACTTTCGTTGGTTTCAAAAATATTCAACCACAGAAACATCAAACATTGACTCTTAATGGTTAGATAAATATCGTGAAGACGCGTACAGCTCTCATAACGCCTTTTTTAATTTCATTCGTATTTCAACCTTATAGCGCAACAGACATCATTGATATGCTAAGAATAATATGAAAAAAAGATTTTCAAAGGCTAGTGTTAGCAATAAACACCTACGTTAAAGGATAACGATGTGGGTGACCGTTTCATATGCAAAAGAGTGCAGTAAATCCCATTGCAACACTAAAAACATAAATTCCACGGCCAATTGACAATCAAGTGGTGCCATCTACTGGAATATAGTTTAGAATGAGGAAGTATTCAACGACACGCCCCTTACGATTATGTGAGGCCAAACAACCACTGTAGGTGATATAAAAAACATGTAATGAGAGCAGGTTTACTTGGCATATTTATTGCACGTAGTTAAATGTATGTTTTTTTTTATTTTGGTCAACCGACTTGCGAGTGTATACGCGTGATGTTTACTCAAATAAGGTTTTTTTTATTTTCACCATAACCCGAGACTTGTGTATTAGGAAGAATACTAAAATCAGAGGCGAAAATATAACTATTATGTTAGGAACTGCCAAATTCGTGACTTATCGTTTGCCCACCAGTGGGTCGTGACCCATAATTTGGCAAATGCTGAACTGGACAAACAAAAAAAAATATGATTAACGATTATACCGGGTATATCAAGACTGCGACCGAAAACGAATCCGGGTGGTAGTTTTAGTGGTTATTGACACAATGCAAATAAAAATTTTGCAAAATAGGCGACAGATTTTTTTGCAATTTTTTTAAAATCCTTGTGATTGGGTAGTAAATACATAGTTATTGCGAAAATAGGAATTTAAACCCTAACGTACCATTGCGTCTTAAAAATTAAAAGGTGTACATCATTATTTTAGAAAAACTATGTATTTTTCACCTAAATACGACGATAAGTAAAAAATGACCAAAACAAATAAAATAATTTTTAATAAAAAAATAAAAACCGACTTCAAAGTGCCACTACAAAGTAACAAATAATATATATTTCATCGTACTAGTACCCAATGATTAATGTTCTTATTGACTTGACTAGCTAACAAATCTTAAATACGTAATATTTTGAAGGCGGGTCGCTAAGTGCCGAACATGTACGCCTTACGCTTAACATTAATTTGTGTAAGTAATTATAGCGAAAAACACGCAAGATTTACACGGAATTTTAATTTGTCTTAATATATCAGGCCGTAATCGTCCACTGTTGAGCATGGGACACAACATACCCTTTCTTGTACTTAAAGGCCTTTATGTCATGCAGGTTTCCTGACTATGATTGAAATATATCACTGTTATAGAGTTTGGTAATTGAATATCATCAACACACAAGTGACTCCGATAATTCCGGAGGTGTATACCCTGGAATTATAACCGAGACGGTGTCAACCGTCTCGTGGGTCATATCTAGATAATTATCAACCGGCTACCACACACATGTAAGACACATAGAAATTCTATCAAAACTTCAATAAATTTACACGTAGGATTAGCACATTATATTCATTTGTGTTTAATTTACTTATGTGCCTTTCTGAGCCAACATTGCAGGATCTACATGTAATATCAAATGGTGTAAAACTTGCTTAAATTTATACGTGTTTGATATTTAGCGACCCGCCTTCAAAATATTACGTATTTAAGATTTGTTAGCTAGTCAAGTCAATAAGAACATTAATCATTGGGTACTAGTACGATGAAATATATATTATTTGTTACTTTGTAGTGGCACTTTGAAGTCGGTTTTTATTTTTTTATTAAAAATTATTTTATTTGTCCCTTTTTAGTTTTGATAGGCATCGTAATGATGAGAAAGGTGATCATGATATAATCAAAACGATGTCTTTAAAATTCACGAATTCTTCAGACCAAACATGATATTATTGCTGTGAAATTATGAGAAGATTGTAAGTCATTATAATCATGATATCCGATATTATTAGACACTGACCAGGTCGGATTCTCTTAGTTTACGTCGGTAATTTACGTATCTATTTCTCTCACTTTCCCTCTTCTTCACCTACTGTTTATAGTAAATCTTTTATATTGAACACTGAAATTAATTGTATCTATTATCTAACCCCCCCCCTACACGCCTTTCTCCTTTTAACCCCCCCTTTGTAGTACCGAACCAGGCGCAAAAAGAATTATTGCTGTACCGTTCAATTTTGAGGAGTTCTGCTCTTCAAGTCCAAAGATATTCATCAGGTCTTCACCATTATTTAATGACACCAATCTAACATATCATACTTGTCGACAAAATAGTTTATTTTTAATCGTTTAAGTACTGCCAGAGATATTGAGTATTTACATTAGTATCTATTTTCTCCCCCCCCTACACCCCTTTCCCCTTTTAAGCCCCCTTTTGTAGTAATACACTTATACTGAACCAGGTGCAAAAAGAATTATTGCTGTACCGTTCTATTTTGAGGAGTTCTGTTCTTCAGGACCGAAGATATTCATCAGGTCTTCACCAATTTTTTATGGGACCAACCTAGTATATCATGCTTTTCGACAAAAAAGAAATTTTTGAAATCGGTTCCCTAATACCAGCGTAATCGAGTAACAAACATACAAAAAAAAATTCAGTCGAATTGATTACCTCCTCTTTTGAAGTCGGTCAAAAAAGTTGACGACTATTTTTTCGAAATTTTTAGTTGCATTGTGTCTGAAGTCACTAATACTACCATCTGGCTTCGATTTCGGTCGCAGTCTTGATATACCCTGTATAATAAGTGTCATGTAGAATTTATATAAGTACTGAGTCAGCGTGGAGTACGTCTATAAGTCTCTCAACCCAACTATCGGATGTAGAGGAGTGCCGTGCTCAGCAACAAGATAATGTGCTGTTACAGTACACAGAAACATTTTTTAATTATTTTGGTTAATTGTGCTGAGCGATATAAAATATATACTTTAGCATTATGCTTGTTGACGAACTAGGGGTGGCAAAACCTGTCAATCTTCCCCTTCACTTTAAACTGATTTTTATTTTTATATCAGTTGGAAATATGACATTTAAAGTTTCCAAAATAGTCTTGCGTAGTTTTTTTCTACATATGACACGTTCAAGTAGTTGCACTTGACAATTCGACATTGATTGCAAAAGGCCACTTGATTGAAGATTATTTTGATTTGGTTTGTTTATGTTTTGTAGATATTTTCTATAGTAATACATTTTAATAAAACATAAATCGTTTTTATTTATTTGGGAGCTTTTTTATTACATTGAAATACTATGTTATGTTTTATAAATGAGGGAGAGCATTTAAACCGTTGTATGATTGCTCAAACTAACCAGAAATGTCATGTATTTATCACAGATCATGTAAGTAGTAAAAAAGTAACATTTTACGCGTCTCGTCTATTACAAATTACCACACATGATCGCAACATTTTCGCTAGTGCATCCTAAAAAATTCAAGCCATGCGGTTAACAAATAAGGCATGGTTGCATCAGTTACTTTGACCATAACTTCAACCTTCTTAATCCTTACTTTTAGGATGCCAAATGAAGTTGTAATTGAGTTGTAATGATAAGTTGTCAAAATAACTTGATGCAACAGCGTAAGAGTGCAAGTTGCCTCACTTCCTACCTCACTGGGTGTATTTACCATTGATTAATAGCTGTGGACACGCAAAACTGGGCGACAGCACGCAATAATGCACAAATGATACACCCAGGCCGTCAAATTAGCACAAAAACCAAGTTTACTGAAGCGAAACATTTTCGCAACGCGGACAAGTGCCTAGTACCCATATTCCGGCTTTGAGTCACGTGTTTAGATCGTATTTATGTTTAAACTATCCTTCTCATCCTGTAGTGTTATTCAACAGCCACCATCAACAGCAAACATCTGACACGAAGGCCTGAAGCACGGCGATTCTCTTAGGAATAGTCTTAAGCCCGGAACGTCAATGTTTGCGTACTATCAATATGCATTATGTGGCAAACATGATGCACAATTGATTTTTGAATAAGTAAAGAAATGTTAGAGAGTATGGGTTTGTGTCAGACAAAATCCGCGAGGAATAGGTGTATTTAATATTTAACATCCTTTAAACTCGGAATAGCACTCAGCTTTACAATTGAATTGTTGCATATTGGCATATACCATACATCCCTCAATCAAATGGGATTGGAGTCTGCACATAATTATTAACTTAGGATACTAATATAATAATTATACATACTTTACCAATGTAGAGATATGGATGACTGAAAACTTACCTGTAAAAGAAAACATTACATTAAATACTTAATAAAATTATCAATTAAAAAAAGGCTTATTCTATCTTCGCTCTTTGTATATTTAATCTTTACCGTCCTTTACACAAAATCCTTTCACAAATAAAACACGATATTGAAACTAATTGCTATTAAAGTTCAATTCCTCCTTCTACCTTACATTTAATCTTCTGACGCGTTTTATCAATGTCACAATAATAAAGTATATCAATAAATAAAACAATTAAATTTATCGATAGCATACAGTCATTACCGTCACCTGGATCGCTATTACGGTTAGCAAAATTACAACCTTAGGTACTTTGTAACAAACCTGTTATAAATCTACATAATTATTTATTTACTGGCAGTTGTAACTCACTTAGTTCTCTATCAACCCATATACGTCCCACTGCAGGACACGAGCCTCCTCTACAATCGAGAATACGATTGAGAGGGTTTTGGGCCCTATAGCCCTTACTTAGTAACTTTTGTATGGTGTTGTATCAGCCCACATACGCTCCACTGCAAGGCACAAGCCTCCTCTACAATCAAGAGAACGATTGAGAAGGGTTAGGCCATATAGTCTGCCACGCTGGCCTATTGCGATTGGGCAGACTTTACATACCGTAGAAATCGCTACGGTATGCAGGTTTCCTCACGATGTTTTCCTTCACCGTTATAGTGCTTAGTAATTGACTATCAATACACACATAACTCCGAAAAGTTAGAGGTGTGCCCTAAGATTTGAACCCGTAACCACCGTGAATATTTTGGCAGTCGTGTCTGGTCCGTTTACCAACAGGCCACCACGCACTTAGTAACTCAGTAGTTGAAAAAACAATAAAAATATCACAGTAGGTATATTTCTCGCCAATTAAAAACTATAATAACCGTATGACATTTGAAAACGTGAACGGTGCAGGAAAAACCTACTTGAGAGTAATTTCGTGTGATAAATAAAGTTTATATTCGGTTCCTTGTAAGAAAATAAATTAAATCATTCAATTATAGTTAACATTTGGAAGTTTGTGTTAATAATAAAAAAACATTTCTGTCATATGAACAGACAATGGAAAGGAAAGCCTTTTTTGTAATGTCTATTACGGGTTGACGTCAAGCAAGTGATGCACGTCATATTTAATCACTTTTGCAAAATATAAAAATAATTTGAATACATCGCGCCAACGTGACATAAGAGCAAAATTACTGTTAGAAATATGGCATGATTATAACATCAGACATATTTAAGACCCTAAATGTACCCTAAATGTAATGTATTAGTACGAATGAACAAGTTTACATTATGAAAATCGGTAGCCTCATATAAAAAATACAATTTGTCATAATATAATACGTGTCACAAACTGTAACGGACAAAGCGGGTACAATTCCGCCGCTTAAAGGACAAGGCAAACTGGCAGCCTGTCTCTTATCTAATAATAAACATACGTGTACGTTTTTATGTCTCTTTTTCTATTTATTATCGATGTGTAGTAATCGATGTAAATTGGCGGTTAAAATAACAAATGCTATGGGGAAGATTTATACCGATTTTTTATGGATCAAATTTCTGGGAGAGAAGGTAATTTAATAGTTCTCACATACATTAATATCTTTATATGTATCTTAGATATATTGTTAAAAAAGAGAGTAGTTGAGCCTCTGGCTATCACTTTCCTTTTAATAACAAGTTTTTCAATCTACTATTGCTGGGCTTGTAAACACTATTAATACTTATATACAGGGTATATCAAGACTGCGACCGAAAACAAAGCCAGGTGGTAGTATTAGTGACTTCAGATACAAGATAACAAAAAATTTGGAAAAAAAAATCGTCAATTTTTTTTTTAATTTTTTACTTATCGTCGTTTTTGGATGATTAATACATAGTTTCCCTAAAATAATTATGTACACCTTTTTATTTTTAAAGACGTAATGGTACGTTAAGGGTTTAAATTCCTTTTTTCGCAAAATCTAGGAATTTAGCACCCAAAACGACGATATTTGAAAAATTGCAAAAAAAAATCTGTCGCTTATTTTGCGAAATTTTTAGTTGCATTGTGTGTATCACTACACCACCTGACTTCGTTTTCGGTCGCGGTCTTGATATACCCGGTACAGCATTCTTTGAAGTTAATTTCCTCGGTAATATGTTTATAAAAGTAAAGTTTTGAGGGCAATTTAGTATATTATGCCACTGGTTATTAGACTACATTATGTAGACTACAAGTGAGATATTTAAATCAGTTCATATTTTACATATTATTTATGATTGCAGTGAAGAGTTGTCAAAAAATAAATAAACCGTTTTCCCACTTAAAGAAAAACCATATACAAATATTTTGGTAGACTCGCCTTCCTTTAAAACCCAGTAGAAATCAGTGCAGCGGGTTAAGAGTGCGTATCATTAGTGAAAATTAGCGCGATTGTAACGCGAAACCGTGGAATTGTATTATATTTGGTTACGCAAGAAACAATCAGCTGTTGGATCAAACATTACGGCGTTGTCACGCGTCGCTGGTCACACTTTACTTTTGCACGGATTTGGAAAGTGCCTTTTACATTTTTGATATTTTCAAAATACGCACTAACTCTTAGTGACAATTTGGGTGACGTGAAGATATTTTTGCTGATATATTTCCTAAGTCATGTCTTATCATAAGCAAAAATCGCTTAATAGGTAAAACACGAACCTGACACGCATCGTTGAGACACATAATCGCATGCCTTCGATCGGGTGATAAAAGAACAATATTCCCTGTTCCTTCTACTCCGTTATTTTTTTTAGATCCCTGAGGCCAGTGCTGGGCGTTAAGCACAATATTCCCTGTTCCTTCTTCTCTGTTCTTTATCCTTATATCCACTGTGTTGGCGTCAGAGCCTAATTTTACTGATTTTCGCACGAGTTTGGATCGGGAGCGTAGGTAGACTTGCTTAGGGCGCGGTTCGCTATTAATGCTAATACCGCTACTATTACAGTACATACATTCATTTTACCTACACAATTGCGTTAGGCCTCGGTGGCGCAGTTGGTTAGACGCCGGCTGTGAAACGAGAGGCCGCGGGTTCGATCCCTGCAC
Source organism: Deilephila porcellus (assembly GCA_905220455.2). Taxonomy (NCBI): domain Eukaryota; kingdom Metazoa; phylum Arthropoda; class Insecta; order Lepidoptera; family Sphingidae; genus Deilephila; species Deilephila porcellus. The sequence continues at coordinate 13,470,570 of LR999977.1, read as the reverse complement.
GAAAACAAATATTTGTGTGATCCACAGGTTTTGTTTCGGGTCTGGGTGTTTGTGAGACGGAAAAGTCTCTCGTCGCTTCTGATACCCACGACATAAGACTCGATCTTAGTGTGGGGTCAAGACAATGTATGTGACTGTTGGGTGTATTTATTTATTAATTCTCCGAAGTTATTGGTTTTTATGAGCGCTTGTAATCATTATCCAGTAAAAGACATATTTTTTAAATTTGGATCGGCAAGATGACTGTACCTCACCTGGTGGTAAGCACCATATGGTCCAGAAAAAGAATACATTAGCAAACTTTTATTTTTTGGCTTGTCCTATAGAATATGGAACTATCAGTGTCCATGTGTCTTCAACCCAGCAATACTTTGGAATAGCGTTCAATTCAACTTCAGACACTATTTTACATAAAAGTGTTAACAAAGTACGTATATATTTTATTATAACTTCGAAATTAATGTTAATTTAAATTTGAAATAATACCCATTGTGTGAATTTATTTCCAGTCTATTGTATTTTTTATCCAGTAATATTTAAAGAACAAAACGGAAAATACCTATGAACTGAACGTTTTATATCGTGAGTGTTGCGATATTTCAATGTTTATTTGTTTAGTTTCAATGCCTACGTCACAGTCTACAAATACGTCACAGCTGAGTTGGTTTTTACTACGTTTTGCACAACCCGGACTGTCGTTTCGTTGCGGCTTGGCTGACTTGACAATGTACTGTCGCTCATGAAAGTTTAACTTTAAATTGTACTTGATTCATAATTCTCGCTACTAAGAAATAAATAATAATTGATGTTATATACTATACGTTCTCGGACTCGAAACTCAATAATAAAACCTTTTAGTTATACCACTGCGCTTTGTAATTATGTTTGTTAAATGCAGAATTAAACTATATTTAATGCTTGAAAAGTTTACGTATGTAACCTACTTCCATCGACTTCAGGAACTCAAATAATATAGATTTGTTATGATTGGGTGCAGTCCTTTTTATCAACCCAAATAAATCATTTTCTTTTTTTTTTATCTAAACGCGCTAGAATCAAACCTTGAATTTTCTAATCATATTTACACATTGTTACCAATATAATTTTTTACTTTTAAAGCACTTTTGTTGATGTTTGTACCAATGACGTTGCATCTCAAGCGAGCAGCAGACCGTAGCGATCAGTGAAAAATACCTCACACTATTGAACACGATGACGCGGGAATTATAAAGAATTCTAATATTTCTTCATAATTGATTCAAGTTTCACTGAAGATGCACCTTTATATTATGTGGCTTTATAATAAGGTTGTATTAGTCACCTTTTACGTATGTTTTATTGGTTTATTCTTGCTTCTCGATTTGATTATGTAATTGATTGTAAATTAGTTATGACAAAGCTTCTTTGTGTGACAACTGAGGTTGGGGTTTTTGTGAAGTACTCGTAAATAAAAATCTTGCATATTACTTTAATAATTGTTCGAACTTATGTCTTTAAAAGGTACTTAACATCCGTCAACGGATGCTATAACAGTCAACTAAAGGAATGTGTGGGTGTTAATATCGTATAAAATAAAGCTGCCTATTGTGACCACAAAATAATTAACTTCCTTCCTGTATCCTTACACAAAGTACGTAATAGGGTAACCTTCAGATATTAACATATTTTAATTCATTTTCACTTAATGAGGCCTACATTAACCACACGCATTTTCGAATTTAGGTGTGTATCACTGCTTGACGTCACATCCAAGCAATTTAACTAAATTGTAGGCTCATCTTAGACTACTTGTTCAAAATATTTTAGTTTCAAGATCGATTGTAATACCGGAGTAAACTTTTTTCTACTGAAATCAAACAAGTATTAAGATAAATGTCTGCTTGCAGTAAGCTGCGAGGACAGAGACGGGCCTTTACGGCTGTTGTGTGTAGTTAATTCATATATTATCAAATATTTTAAAAATAACAGTTTACAAATATAGACATGCCTTCAAAAATGGCAGTGATATTTCGTCAATTTCAAAATAATATGTCGATATTTTTATTGCACATATCTTACAGAATGAAAATCGTATTTGTATGCATCTCCCAACAGACTATTACTTGATTTTGTAACGTTTCTAGATTTGGGCCTAGGTTTTAGAGTCACTGTTTCTTTATAAGTAAAGGTGAGGTAAGCTTCATCAATATTATTAAAATATACAAGATGGTACAATCGTAAGTGTTGTAAGAAATTTTGTAATCTTATCAGTTATAATTAAAGCCCCATTTGCACGAGAGAGTCTATCGCCCTGAAGTTACGATTATCGAAAGGATATAAAAATGTTGCATCGTGTAAACGTTTGTCAGAACACGATAATCTATGGCGGTTATGTCATGCGATAATCGCATACGATTCTCGCCGCCAGGAACTATCCCCGTGTAAATGTCGATTAACGGCCTTATTCATAGACTGATTTAAAACCTGTTTTAGTTATCGAATGTTTTGTCCCCTTCGAACGACTTTTGAATTCAGTTTGAGCGAAGCAGACAAAACATTCGATATCTAAAAGAGGTTTTAAATCTGTCTGTGAATAATGTCGTCCGTGATACTGGGCATTTTATTATCGTATCGTATCATTTAGTAAGCATGTATTTTGTTCGGCTGAGTAAAACTACAGTTTCGATGGAGTGGCATACTGTAAAGACGTAACAGTGTATTCAGTTATCACTTAATCACGATAACTTAACTCTCTGTTATATAAAAAAACATAATTGTTAACAACAACACAATGCCTACAACTGAATAGAAATTTATGTCTAAATACCAGTATAGCGACTTAAAGTAAAAAATATAATAAGCATTGTGTTACCGAAATATATTTTAATCGGATTTTATTAAAGGTCTCAATAATCAACTAGTAGTAATATACAATTTACGCTAAGTACAAGGAAAAGGTACAAATGGCGGACTTATCGTTCAAGGTAATCTGTAATAGCAACTATACAATACCAAAAACGAAAAAAAAACTAATAATAATATCCAAAATAAATCACAAGAAGTTGACTAACGCAATTTGAGTTAAATTATTTACATAATTCTAAAATAGATTCACCGACTTTGACGTTAGAGAAAAACATCATGACAAAACCTGCATCCTATAAAAATTTGCGAGAATTTCTATTGATGGTGAAGTCCACCAACTCATGTTGGGCCTTCTTATTTGATTATGGTCATTAAAGTCATCTTAAACTGAGGAGGCCCGGGCCCAGCAGTGGGGTGTATATGGACTGGGAGGCATTATTTATTTATTTATTTATATTTTTTATTGTACACTACAGAAGCTTGACAAAAAACATTAAATTAGCAGTACAAAAGGCGGTCGTATCGCTGGAAGCAATCCCTTACCGACTACCTTGGGATGGAAATAAGAGAACGATAGAAGAGAGCAGGCATTAGATAACAACAATTATTTTACGAGGCGAAACAATTGCCAAATGTTTATAATCTTAAATCTTCCTTAAACCTTTCAGTTAATATAACGATTATAGTTAAATTGAGTGATTCAGTTAGCCGATGTTTCGTAAACACCTATTACGATGTTATCTCGTGTTAATCTGGCACAATTTTTGTGTTCCTTTCACTGTAGTACTGAAGGATAATACATTTAACTATAGGTTATTACATTAAGTTATAGTCATCATTGGGTTAAGTTAGGTTTATCCGGCGGTTTTATCAGGTTTTATATTTATTTTGCTGTTTGTAAAGGTAACATGGATGTAGTTTTTTGAGAAATTGTTACGTGAGATACATATTACATATACGTACATAAACTCACGCCTTTTCCCAAAAGGGGTGGGCAAAGGCGCTACCTGGACTCCCACGTTTCGCCTCGTATTTCGTCCCACGATTTGATTTGATAATTGCCCAATATAACTTTGTCCGATCAGGGATTCGAACCCGAGACCTCTGCGATGTGATCCTACGTATAACAACTGCGCCACCGAGGCAGTCAATGGTTACGAGAATTCACAAACAATCAAGTGTCCATAGAGAGCTGCATTTACCATAGGGTACAATATCTCTACAGTGCTTGCAAATGCACACTATCCCCGAATGGATAGAGATACGGGCTAGGGCAGTTACTATAAAGATTTATACATCGATGGTTAATTTCTTCAAAAAACTAGGATACCGCAATTATTCTATGGAACCGGTTATTCAACTGTCATTTTTTTTTTTTTTACAAAAGTGTAAAAAAGTATGTACGCAACTTTACAATGCAATTTCCAACGGACTCCAATAGATGGCGCCACTTTACGTAGACAAAAAACAAATCGAGACAAGTCTCTTTTTAGTTTAATAGAACCGCTTAAAATTCTCATGAACGTTGCATAAAACGTTATTGGTATCGTTAAATAAAAGATGTAACTGATAAACTGCTTTATTACAACCGAGATAATCTCACATTGTAACGCGTGGATGTCGGAATTACAATCAATTTTGCAATTCTGTTATAGATTTTACGAAAGTTTCCGATATTGCGAATAAGATTTTTTTTAAACATGAGTGATTACGACTTTGGTTGTTAGAATGCGTTTTCGTGGTACCACTACGATGGTAACATGAGTTTGAATCCCGGATGGCGAAAACCTGTGTGTTATGTTTTTTTTTATTATTTGTGTGAGTCATACCTTTAATAATTCTTAAACAGCTCTATAATCCCTACTCAGTACATATTACTAATTTAGACGATACTTTAAACTACAAAGACTGTATAGACAATTCTACACTTATCATCAAACACAGAGAAGGTATTTTAGCACATTTAAAATAACTAGCATTTAAATAATAAATTTCCACACCTAACAATTACATCTAACATAATTTTTAATTAATTTGCCCACACATAGTCAAAATTATTCACATTCACGCAACAGTTACTGCACTATTGTTCTGTGAGATAACATTACGTTTATTTTACTTTCTTCTCAAGTGCAATGAAACTTACTTTCACCGGATCGTCGACAAGGATATCGGTTAAATGTAATAAAGTACGCACTTTGTGGCAATTGTCGGAGAGACTTACGAGGCTAAATATATTTAGCATACAGATGTCTTCAAAGGTTGAAAGATTATCACCTAATTTAGTACACGCAAAAAGCTATGCCGTAGATAGGCTCGAGAAAAAACCATGAGCGAACAAATACATACCGCCGACCATAGAACCTCCTCGTGTTTTAAAGTCGGTTAATAAACATTTCTTACTCCTAAAGTTAGTCGTCATTTTAGGATCAATTGGAGTATCTTTATTTTATTATAATTTTATTAATTGGTCTTAACAAATGAACACTTTTGTTTTCACAGCTTTTATAATGAAAATGTTAAATATTTTTACACAAAAGATTTTTAAATACTCAACATTAATTAATCTTGAGAGTTATTTCAGTTCTATTGTTTTCGTATGCAACTTAAGGTCATTGTCACGTTGCGAATCTTCTGTTTGTTTTATATTACGATTTAATGTATAATGAAATATGAAAAAAAAAATGTTGATGTATCTATTATCCCGGATCATTCCATACATCTGCTATGTCAGGCGGCATATATTTAAGATGATTATGGATGGCAATGGTATAACATTCCTCTAAAATAAACTGTATTCAGTAATCGCGCCAGTCTAAAATACATAACATATTAAAATTTTATTGTACATCAAATATCAAAATAATCATGCTTATTTTGACCATTTGCCATGCCAATCCCGATCAAAACCAAAACTATAATGATATCAATGACAAATGAAATGTTTATCAATACCAATCGCTGTAACAGTGTAGACTGATAAACAATATCTATTGATTGATAAACAAGGTCTATTGAAGCTACACGAACCGGAGGCCGGGTGAAAGATCATACTGATCTTACTGATTAAGGAGTCATCTCGTGTCTTATCTCCATCCGTCCATACTAATATTATTATGCGAAAGTAACTTTGTTGGTTTATTACCTTTTCATGTTTAAAATACTCAAGTAATTTTTATTACACTTGGCAAAATGATTATCTACTCGTATGATATTAAGTAGAGAAATACAGGAAAATTTAAAAAAACCTAATAGTCACATACATAGTCCTGACCCCACACTAAGATCGAGTCTTGTGTCATGGGTATCGGAAACTACGAGATACTTTTCGGTCTCATAAACACCCAGGCTCGAGACAAATACTATTAATTTTGTGTGAGCAATTATGTCTTTATATTCAGACGTATTTAAATCTGGGTATTATTTAGTATCAAGTGGATTGACATGTTATTCCACCCGCGTGAACTCAGGCAGAGCTGCCAATCTAATTCATAATCAAAATAATGTAACTGCTTGCATTTATTATTACACGTAATTTTTTGATTAGTGGAACATATCTGATTTCATAATTGCAATTTATCGCGATGCACTTTGCAATTGAATTATGTATTTTGAAATTTTAATTTTATTATCTTTCTAGATTGAATTATGCTGTCTGGTAAAGGTCATTAGTCTCTGGCTGTACGCTGACCCATTAGATCACTGTGGAAATGTTTGGAGGACGCTTATGTACAGCAGTAGATAGTATTTTACTAGTACGGTAGAACGGTTACGGTTAGAATTACTAGTACGGTAAAATGTATTTAACGGCTAGCTTAATGCAATACAAATAGCTCATTTGTTGATGCGAAATAGCCACCCTTCTACCAAATACGACCGCCTGATTTCATCCAAATATAATTACTTATGCAGTATGAACTCGAAAGGCAACACACTTACATAGGTCACTATAACTAATACATTCTGTAACACACCAATAAGATTACATAAATTGCATACAAACAATTAGGGTCAATAAAAGATAGAATAAAGCAACGTTATATCACAGACGCGTAACAGTGAGAGTGATCGGAACAGATCACTCGCGTAATGACAGCCATGATGTCGCATTTTGTCCGATATAGACTTGGTGTCATATCCGACGGAGTTCTGTTATTGGCAACTGTTACTTCACATATTCGTAATAGGGTCTGAGAAATTGTATTTGTATTAGTTCATATAAATATGACATATGACAGCCTCCGTGGCGCAGTTGGTTAGACGCCGCCTGTGAAACGTGTGGCCGCGGGTTCGATCCCCGCACCGAAACAAATATTTGTGTGATCCACAGGTATTTGTTTCGGGTCTGGGTGTTTGTGGGACCAAAAAGTCTCTCGTAGTTTCTGATACCCACGACACAAGACTCGATCTTAGTGTGGGGTCAGGACTATGTATGTGACTGTTGGGTGTATTTATTTATTTATTTAAATAGTTACACTGACTTTAAAGTAATCTTAATACGTAACTCATTCCTGTTATCAGTAATTCATCTTACTATGATGTTGACTGCTCATGTGCGGTTTTGAGAATGAAGGAGCATAGAGATGGTATGGATACGACGGGAAAGGAAGAAACAATGGTAGAAAACGCATTTGTTAAACACTTTTCCGTCAAAATTCTCTGTCATAGAAATAACTTTTTAATGTGTTACCTGCATATGAATATTTAAGACAAAGTTAAATTTCGTTTGTAACTCTAATGCCCATTCATATACTGCTACTAAAGAAAATTTTACGAAATTAATGGATATATTTTAAACTTAATTGTTATGCATGCAATTTACTTCAGCCTTGCCAAAATAAACTACAGCAAATCCCAATTACATCATCAATATCGGAAATGAGTGCATTTTTACATTCCTGACATGATGAAATATGTCAATTTATAAATGCACAGGCCGACATATTAGATCATCTGTTACGCTAGCAGTGAATGCACTCCCGAGACGTTCACATTTCAATGTAATCATACAATTAACATTACCTCCTGCGGTCACTTTCATATTTTAAATTATTTTGAAGCATTGTCTAGAATGGAGATGATAAGTGCTGATTAACATTATGTTAGGTTTTTTTTTCTTATAGGCAAGAGACTATAAGTAAAAAAACCTAACAGAATGTGCGTCTTATGTCGTTTGGATAACGAACTGAAAGGAATGTTTATTTCCTATAACATCACAGCTTATTTGACGCATGTGGCGTGTGGCTGGACAAAATGTTTGCAACTAACCATCTTAATGACTTACCGCCCTGTGCGATGTATAACTCAATGTTCACTACTGAAATCCTACTTAAAAATATATGAAAACAATAGATACAAACAACATTAATCAACTAACATGGTGTATATTGAGGTTTACGTAGTCGTGTATTATTTTATTAGGTGGCAAAGGTCCGTAGAATACTATAAAAAAATAATATAATTTTTATTATTTAAAAAAATTGTATACTGTATGTAAAATTAACCGCAAACGTTTTTAAACCATTTGAAGGTGACTCAATAACGAACTGTAAGAATAAAGTACGGAAGCAACTCGAGTTCTTTGTGGTTACAACTCGCTGTGGTAAGTCACTAATTATGTCTTGTACGATTTTATACTCACTTAGCCTTTTACTTAAGAGTTTACAATATCCGCTGGAGTACATTAAATAAATAAATACACCCAACAGCCACATACATAGTCCTGACCCCACATTAAGATCAATTAAGTCTTGTGTCGTGGGTATCAGAAGCTACGAGAGACTTTTCGGTCTCACAAACACCCAGACCCGAGACAAATACTTGTTGGCCTCACAAACATTTGTCTCGGTGCGGGGATCGAACCCGTGGCCTCTCGTTTAACTGCCAACTACGCCATGGAGGTTGTTGATGTTATGTCTGTCATTATTAGCATTGTGTGTGTAATCACTAAAACTACCACCTGGCTTTGTTTTCGGTCGCAGTCTGGACCCGGTATAGAAAGATCTACTTCACTAACGTTTAAAATATTAGTTGTTGTACTTATGTTTGAAAAGTCGCATTCGTGTCATGTTAAATCATGAGTCGGAATAAGTCCCGCCTAACTGCCAATGTTCCAATGTCGCTACTAAAACCTTCGGAGCTACTATATTGTCATTTTTTCAACTTTCATAAAAAGTAGAGTTGAAATACTTTTACCTACTCAAACCGGTTCAAAATTCCAGTTACCATGCTCTGATAACATTAACACGTTACTGTAACAATTGTTAGTCATTTACAGACGGCGCGGCGCGTGCGCGACGTGATTTGAACGCATGATACGAATTGCTACTATGGCTATTTGAGGAAAGAAACATATTCTATTTGTGAGGATATAGGAGCTGCTAGTAACTGCTACTTGTGGCTATTATTAGAAATAATGAAGTATCACACCATTTATATGTTAGGCTTACTGAAACCATTTTTGTCACATATTTTCTATTTGGACTGTTCTAGAACTACCAATTACTACTATACAAAAGTGTTATAATATAATACAGCGTAAATCCGCCGATTATTTGAGGTGATATGAAATCTTACAGAAAACCACCGTGAATTAATGGAGTGTCATCTTAGCTGTCACGTTCCTTGCAATCAGCGAGATATCATAAGGCTAAATATTTGTACTTGTTATTTAAAAAATATCATAAAACTATTCCTTTCATTGGAGTGCATATACAGTTATCTTAGCTGTTGATATTAGTAAAATATTAATATATTAATACTGCCAATAATCTTATTGCTATTCGTAAAACAATTGCCAATCTACAAAGAGTACTAAAATATATTCAGTAGCTTCAAACGTCCAAATTCCACAACGCATGCAAAATCTCGAGAGCAAAATACCGATGTTCAGATTAAATCAAAAGTGAAAACAATGCAAGATCAGAATGCGAACTGGTGCAATGGCAAAGGATTGAGGCGTGGCGATGCATGTGCACAACGTAATGTCAAACTTTCATATCGACGCGATCTGTGACCTTCCGCGCGTCCGACCCGCATACTAAATACATTAATTTGTTATATTATGTGAATGTATTTGAGATGCACTTTTAGGTTAAATCTTGTGGATTTACAAAGGATGGTGGAGATCTGGGTTCGATTTCGAATTAGAAAAGATTTTTTTTTATCACCATTTTGTTTCTGGATACAGCCGTTTCCAACAGAGCGCTACTGAAATTCTTAAGAGGGACCTAATGTTCAGCATCCAATTTCCTGTTATTTATTAATTACCTCAGGTTGTTATTAAATACATGGATTAAAAATCGTCTAATTTACACACTCATAAGTTACGTACATCCTCAGTTATAAAATAAAATTTAGATCATTCATAATCACTTAACCCTGTACCTTCATAAATAATGCGGAAAACAAATTGATTATCTAAACTAGCCTGAAACGAAATCTCCCAACGCTTAGATAATTAATTGATGGCCCAGTCACCGCACTCCGAATATATAGAAAGTTTAACTGCGTAACACGTAGCGATAATCAAAATCATCACACCAAACACGTCATTACAATTATAACCCTTATAAAATTAATCACAAGGTCGCATTTACCCTGCAAAGATGACTAAGTAGTCGCTTAATTAATACTCATCAAAATGTAACAGAGTATTTCACTTTCACTGAGGATCATGTCGTCATATTGAAATCATAGCATTAAAGCAAAAATAAAGTTATTCACGGATTTTTATGAGAAATAAATGAGCTTAATAAGACCGTACCTATTTAAGAAGCTTTATAAAATATTTGTGTGTTAAGCTACTGATTGTTTCCGAAATGTAATAGTCATTAAACAAAATCGTATAAGTTCGAATAGCGTCTCAATTATCAAAAACTGGTAGTTAAATATTTGTAGGAATAACTCAATGTAAATATTTTTCTCATAATTAAAATTCTGCTACTCACCATCAATCAATCACTAAACATTATCAAATAAGGCTACGCCTATTACAACTATAATTACACATCAAAATAAACATCCACCAGATAAAAATATTACCCAACTACTGAGATAATAAAACACCTTCAAACACGCACTTTAAATTAATAGCCCAATGTAAACTATTTCATTAAAAGACGACCTTTTAAAGTCACGACATAGTGGATAGACCAGTGACTTCTGACTCTAAAGATCACTACACACTAAAGTCGCCGACCCGCCTAACTATGTCAGAAACTTTTTGCCGGGCAATTTGACGGCTTCACTCATTGCAAGTAGAAAAACATTCTCGGCGGTTTGAGATAAGGAACATTTTTTATTAAGTTGATGCGTGTCGCCGGGCAAATGAGCTGTGCGCTTGCGTCGCCGACATGCCACCTACATGTCGGCGGGCAACACGTGCAGGCGTTTGTTGCCGACATGATTCTTTTCATTATAGGCCGCCGGGTTGTGTCAGCGTGCTGTGTCGCTAAGCCGAGCTGGCGGCTTTGGTGTGTAATGAGCCTTAATGTTCGGCCCTTCGAGGCGCAATTAAATAAAGAGGTTCTTACACACTTTGCTTTGTACTAGGTATTTTTAAATCCATTGCAATTACTTGAGGTTTATTGCCGGACTGATTAGATTCAATGCTATTTAAAGAATTATATATTAACACGATAGGCAACGATATCGTAGTTGAGTGTGGAACGAATTTCCAAATAGGAGTTTACGGTAAACCCACACCAATGACTTTTCGAAAATCACATAGATATTCTGACTACATTAATATGTAAGAAGTAATGGAAAACATGGCATGGATACTTGCACACGTAATAGTTTTCCAAAAGAATTTCTAACACAGGAAAAAAATGTTAGACGGGAGCTGGTCGTCAAATTATGTCCGCCGTAGTGCAACATGGCTAAAAATTATGACGTTCCCAATGACATTGGTAGTGACCTGTTGCAAATGGCATGCGTCTAAAGATTTTCTACCTTATTTAACACGTCGCTTTACATTGTTAGTCAACAAACACTACGCTTGATTACTTTACATGCCAAATAAAATAAAAAACGAACAGCGCGTAACACATAAAGTCATTACAGTGCAGATATCAAGTGGGTCAAGTTTTCACAGCCCAACGACTTTATCTAGTCCATTTTAATAACACTTTAGTATCGTAAAATCTAGCTTAAAATAATTTAAAAGAAGTAGAGCGGACAGATAGGACCTTGGAGGGCACTTAGCTCTTAGAAATCTAATGGTTAGTTGCGTTTTGAAGTTATTCGCTGGTTTTTGCGCGGCACTGTTCCGCCTTTCAACGTTCGTTTATTTCCATAGTTTAAATGAGATGTTTTAAATAAGTGTAAAATTTGGTATAAAGACTTTGTTTATAAATATTTAAGCTATGAAACAAGTGAAGGTGCCAAAGTAGTGTACGATAAATGAAAGCGCCTGTGTAAATTATGTGTGGCTATACGTTATCCGGTGCTTGCTTAGTCTGATAAGACTAAGTCCACGCTTCTAATATATGACGTAGAGAACACTTTATACTTAGCAGTGGGATGTATTTGGAGTGATCGCGATATCAACAATAAACTAGTTATAACTCAATAAATATAACACTAAAAAAGGTTACAGCTCCATTTACATTACCTCCATAATAAGACAAAACAAACAACTATTCTATAGATTGCAATCTTGTCCAATTAATGACATTCGACCCTATATAAAGTTGGCAGTAGGTAAAACGCTTCCAAGTATTTTGACAGCGCGGCAACACTGTATGAACGTGACGGTAATCCGGAATCCCCTTTGTTGTATACTTTTACTTTCAATTCTAACTGTAGCTAGTGATTCATGTGATGTTCACATAACAAGGATTTTTCACATTGTTTTATTTCACTGTGAACTTTTGTTATTTGCTGTTCCTAAAGTAAACAAAATGTTGTACTTAACATATTTAGTGTTATTTAATATTTATCTTTTAAGTGCTGCGCTTGAGTGCGCTCAGAAGGTAAACATTGTGAAGAAATTGAGTGTCATTATTGATTTGTAAATTTTCTTGCTTAACAAAATACAAATTGTATTTCTGGTCCAATCTGTTTTCCTCTTAAAGCCTTAATAACTAGTATTAACTACTATCAACCCCCGATAGTTCAGATTTCATCAAAGTTTGATCCACTCTAAATGGAATATATCCATGAGCAGCAGCAGAACAATGAGGTGAACTGAGGGTTGATATAATAAAACATGTGAATTTGACACTAATTTTCAGAAAAATAGTATTAAATGTAAGTACGGATCAACAAACGTCCGATCTGCAGCTTCGATCACATGCAGACTATAATCGAAAGAAAAAGGGTCTTCGTCCACTATTATTCAACCCATTACAGGTTTGTAGTTGAATAGTTTATTAATCGTGACAAAACCATAGCCAGTGTCAAACTGATCTATTTACACTAATCAGTTACAAATAAATTAACAATGAATTGCGCTAATATTGCACAAACATATCTGAGCCGTAATATTTATTATTATGTACAGAACAATCTGTATTATATAAGTATCACATAACTGCACACAACTTTGCATACTTAATAAAGTGTTCCCTAAACAATTAAGTACAATTCGTTCTATATTACAACATTATTCAATCTACACAATATACTTTTTTTAATAAATGCCGAGAATGGATAGACAAGCATGCCATTCGCCTGATAGTAAGCTATACGACCGCTTAAGGACAGTAGCAGAACCAAACAACACGATGAATTAGAAAGCAATGCTTGGCATTCCACTGAGCTCGCCATCCTGAGATATAATATGTTTAATCTCATTATCTTCATTATACTTGTATACAGAAGAGTCACGCTGTACTAACTCGTGATAAAAACGAATGTATGGAAATGAAACTATTTTTTACGGATTTTATCGCGATTTGGTTTAATTTTTACATTTTGAACTTCCCGACGCGACGTTTCGATTGCTTGAAGCAATTGAAGTTTTATGATATAAAACTTCAAATGTGTAACATTCGCCTAAATTTTCTCCTAAATTTCATAATCACTGAAAGAGACACCACACCAAAATTCTGACTGCATCAGTTCTGTATGCGATAACCGCAGTAGATCGAATTAAATTCAAATTTATCAAAATAAACTTGCGATGTTCTTTTCCTTTCAATTGTGAATATGCTATTCAACCTAATACAATGAGGTTTGCCCATTCCTCGGAAATACGGCATGAAGTTATTTCTTTGTATACAATTGCACAATTCACAATATTGGTAATGATTGTCGTATTTGTTACTTTCAACAGATTATATGGTGGTATTATACCTATGTGTCAACAATTAAAACATTACTTTATAATTGTCGTGTAGTGAAATTGTTTCCCACATCGTTCATAATGATTAAATTCGCATTTTAAATTAATTCCTAGCATTTTTAATTATATTTGTAAAAGATGTAATGAGATACTTAGTTGTATACCTTTTATTAAATAGTATAGCTTTTATCAACCAACACTAGGCCAGCGTGGAAGACTATATGGCCTAACCCCCCTCAATCGTACTCTCGATTGTAGAGGAAGCCCGTGCCCTACATTGGGACGGATATGGACTGCTACATTATAACTTTTATTGTTAGTACATTGGAGGTCCGGTTTGCAGTCCCACATACGCTAATCTGCAGAGTCATAGAAAGTCCATTCTACCCTGAGAAGCAATGTATGAAGTTATCTTTTCAGAATTTCATATCATGAATAGTATCACTACTAATTTGTCTGAGAATTTAGCAGTTAATATCGTATGTACTAGTGTTAAATGAAATGTTAAAAACGTTTTGTTATAAAATTCTATTGATCTGATGATGAGATTTTGATACATGTACACAATGACTTATCCCTATAGATCAGGTCTCACATACATAAACTCATGCCTTTATCCTTGAAGGGGTAGACAGAGGCGCCACCAGGACACCCACATTTCGCCTTGTATGTTCCGTCCCTCGATGTGATAGGGGGCGAGCCTATCACCATATCGGGCACAAATTCGGTACTCTGGGCTGATAATGAATAGAAAAATCCAATATCATTTTGCCCGACCCGGGACTCGAACTCGAAACCTCAGCTTTTTAACCGTACCGTAATACAACTACGCCACCGAGGTAGTCTCTCACCAGGTCTCACAGTAACTATTATTATGATTCTAGTAACACTATAACTAATTAATTTCTAATAAAATATAAATGTGGATAATCCATTCAAGTTACATACAAATTCAATATTATCAAGTATCTTACTACCGTAGCTAATTACGCGCAACTAAAAGTAAGGAAACAAAAAACGGATAATGAGTTGCAACAGCGTGGCAAATCTAATAATAATTATCGTTTAACATTGACACAGACAGACAATGTCAATTAGATACATTTAGGTCCGCTAGTTAGATAAAAAATACACCTAACGGTCACACAAACCATCATGATCCCACAGTAATCTACAAGTAATTTGTCATGGGTTTCAGAAAGTATTTTTATATTTTTTTTTATTGCGATGAATGGCGAAACCAGCAAGCCTTTCGCCTGATGGTAAGCGATACGACCGCTCATGAACAGTGGAAAATCAAACAACACCTTCAATTACAAAGCAATGCTTGAAATTCCACTGCGCTCGCCATCCTAAGACATAAGATGTGAAGTCTCAATACGTCCATTAGTTACTTTGGTTACAATGTCCTTCAAACCGGGAACATAACAGTGCATTTACACTGCTGTTTGGCAAAAGTAATAGACATTGCGTTGTGGTACCTGCCCAGGCGGCCTCTCACATATGAGAGACCAACTACTACCCGTAAACAAGTCTCTATGTCGTGGGTTTCAGAAAGTATTAGAAAGTTTTTGTCCCACAACACCCAGAATAAAAATAAAATAATTTTGACCTCACAAAGAATTGTTCTTTTCAGCGCAAGATTTGCACCACCACCACCACCACCTATTGCCACTCATCTCACAGGCTTCACGATTAGTACGAAACGAATGCTGTCAAATCTTTATGTTGTACTATATCAGCTTAATTGTTTCGAGTTATCATTTAAAATTAGAATTTTAAAAAAGTTACGCATTACAATACAATATACAATACAATATTCTTTATTGTAAACCATTACATAGAAGTAAATTACAGAAAAAAAAGAAAATACAAAAATGGTATTACAAGTGGCGGTCTTATCGCTTGGAGCGATCTCTTCCAGACAACCTTTGTATGGATAGTATCAGAAGTTGGTGGCGGTACACAACAAAGAAAATATAATAAGGCTATATAACATAATAAGGCTAATATCCTAATACTTAAATAAATACAAATAAACTAATACATAAAATACTAAAGATAGAATGCACGGACAGAAGAGGGAAGAAAAATAAATATATTATTAAGTGATTTTGCTAAGATAATGGTTCTTAATTAACAAGATTTTTGAATCGGTATACAGATTTTGCGCGTCTGATCTCGATCGGCAGTGCGTTCCAAAATCGAACTGCTTGCACAGTATAGGATAGGTGGGAAAACTGAGAGGAATGGGAAGGAGTTTTAAGTCGCATTACCTACATTATTGAACCGGAAACAACACTTTTTTATAAAACAACGAAAATATTAATAGCTCTGCTATTGGTCGTGTTTCATAACGCAGAAAAACAAATTATTTAAGGGTTTTTGCCTTGAGTTTTACTATGCAATCTTTGAAACTATTGTGACGACCTTGGGGTAAACTTTTATTTTCTTACACTGATTTATGAATGAAGTATTTTACGATTTTGATAACATCGAAAGTAGTTTTATAAGATTAAACTATAAAGATAAATAAATTGATGTAGAAACTAAGTTACCACCAATTTGTAGTTTCTTCAATAATAATTCATTGAGTCAAATAATTTTACACCACGTGTTTACAATTGACATACAGGCTACCACTGTCTCAAACACGCCACTCTAACTCGTGTGATGATCCCTAATTGGTCCATAAAATACGATCGGCCTTGTTCATAGACAGATTTAAAAATTATTTTAGCTATCTAATGTTTTGTTTTCTTCGTTCAAACTGAATTCTAAAGTCGTTCGAAAGAGACAAATCATTCGATAACTAAAATAGGTTTTAAATCTGTCTATGAATAAGGCAGTATGGCGTTAGCTTCTATAAAGTAATTACAAACTAAACTTAAAATAATGCCGATATTTATAATATAGGATAACATTTTTCTAAAGTCTATAATTTCGTTTATAATATTATATTAGTTTATAATTCAGTAATTACCGTTAAGCAACTACTTGTAAAAGCGTCGGTTAGTTAATTGCATCGCATTTCGGATAGTTTTAATCAACCATAGTTTGAACATGACGGAGTATAATTTAACACAAATATTTAACGAATTGTAAGCTAATTTCTTATTGCACACAATTTAAGTACTGTGAAGGAATGCGATGCTGTCTTTAAGATTTAATCTGTAAAATATTGGTGGAAATAATTGAGCGGTACTGGTGATATTATAATTAATAATATTGAGTAGCTGTATTTTATAACCGTTTTCAAGTCAAAAATCTGACAATGAAGTATATGATTCCATAACAAATTAATGTGATAAAATGATTTATGGTAGAAAACAAATAAAATAATCGCAAATTCGGAACTGGCGACATGATTTTTGACCATTCAGCATTCTACACCAAAACAAAAACAAACTTGCCTGATGTACAAGATGACTCTATAAGTCTTTTAGAGTCATTGCCAATTGTCTTATTTTTCTCTTCAGCCACAGTATTTCTAAAGATTGAATTAGTAATTAAGTCATTTAGATTACAAAAATTATATGAATAATTTTACGTAGGTAGGTACACGAATTTTGCATGATTAAGAACTTGTCTATAGTCAATCTTGTTTAACTGGTATATTGCAATGTCCACTTATATCCTGCCTTTTATGACAAACGCATACGTTCACCAGCAAATTATCTTTTTAATAATAACTCATTAAGCCTGGTGAGTTTTCTCACGAGTATTATAGTGACAAATGTTTCTTTATTTTTGAATCCTTGGCGTGATTCAAAGCATTAATAAACAAAAGGAACGTATATTTGAAAGTCTCTATGGCTGAATGAAAAAGACATCTGTAAAATGACAGGCTTCATATTATCTTCATGCCGACACAAATGGAGTCACTGATGTCGACGCCTTCGATGGAAGATTATTATTAAAATGATGAAGTATTCTTAATTTGTTCTGTAATAAGTATTTGACTTTTTACCCAGAAACACGATAAAAAATTGCTATATCTATCATTAATGTATTAATATTTTTTGAATCACGAAGAAAAATGTAATGGACTAGCACCTGTGTGTCATGTTCAGGCAAAAATAACTCCGGCGTTAGCCTGTAGATGGCAATGTTAACACCTCTGCCTACCCATATAACATAAGTATGAGCTTATGTATGCATGTATGTAAAATGCTTGCCACTGTTGAACATAGCTCTCATGTAACTCATGTATGTAGTGGCGAATATGATAAACCTCTAATTTAAAAGTACATAATTCAACAATTTCTTTACCTTCAATTGTTTTCTAGTATAACATGTATACTTAGCTTGTGTTAATTACCATGTCACAACATCTCGCAATTCGAACCGAGATGTGCCATTAAATACTCATTTCTATGCGCCGGTGAAAATGAATCTAATGTACACATGATGATATTAAGATTTCTGTTTTACTAATCTTAATAATGATCTAATGTTGATACTTGGAATATTACTAAGACGCCAGCTATTATTGAACTATACAAAATATATAATTAATATGTGATTTCAAAATTAAGAACTTGTAATACGTAGGCGCAGTTTTATAACATGCTGATTATATTTTTCAATAACTAAGGTATTACTTTACTTTTATTTTCGAAAAATATGTGGTTCCAATTTAGGGATTAAAAGTGTGTAGTTATTTCTAAAGTACAGTTATATTATAGCTATCAGAAAAGCGAGTATAATACAAAATTCTACTTTAAAATTATTATAGTTGACATCCTGATAATATCCCTTATTATTGTCAATTTAAAATGCAATTTATATCAATTTATGTATATTAAAGTAGGTAAGTATAAAATGACCCAGGTCACAAAAT
Source organism: Deilephila porcellus (assembly GCA_905220455.2). Taxonomy (NCBI): domain Eukaryota; kingdom Metazoa; phylum Arthropoda; class Insecta; order Lepidoptera; family Sphingidae; genus Deilephila; species Deilephila porcellus. The sequence continues at coordinate 13,451,593 of LR999977.1, read as the reverse complement.
TTCCTTCTAATGTCCTACAGGTAACGACCTCAAAGGTCACGGTGACATGCGACACAATGGGGAATTACTCCGACCGGGCCTTGAAGAAGCGTGGGAACTGATGTGAACTACAGAAAGCCGTTGACACCGATACCGTAGTGTACTTGAGATGTTTACTTTTCCGTAAGTGTAAGTGGTTATTGTTTGGTTAAGTTAAACAAAACGTATTTAGTGTCAAAAGCAAATAATAACCTTATTTACCAATCAATATTTGACCATTATTATTATAAGAAATACAAATATACTTTTGTTTTTTTTAATCCCTATATTGTTATGTTCTCTTTTAATATAATAAAGATTAAATAAATATTTTAAGAACAAAATTGAATGTGGCTCTACTAGATTCTAGATTCAAACTCAATAATAATAAACAAAACTTAAGCCTCGGAACAGTTATAGTAAAAATCCAGAAGTAAAATCCATGATACATTATATTTTATTCACATTAAAACTTCGAATGAAACTATAAACTAATCAGTATCATCTATGTTTTACTTCCTAATATTATTAAACAAAATTACTATATAAACTAAGATCAGCCATTACGATGTTATTACATAGCATCGTCAAATCGATTGTCACACCCAAACGCAATCCACCAATAACCAGCTCATAATCGAAAGACAACAAAACAGTAAACCAAGTTAACGATTCCATTCAAATAAACAAGCAATCGTGAACCAAAGGTATCAATTCCATGAAGATAAATTACAAATAATAGGTAAAACTTAAAACTGTCCAGAGCACGCGCGGACCGAGGACGCCGGCTTACAAAACTATATAATTTCATACTGCACTTAACGTTTACAGTTCAAAATAACAAAATTATGTGTTGCACAAACTGCCAACCATCTGGCAACCGATGCAACCGAGGGACAACCGAGAGGCAACCGTTGATCACGTATTGGATGTGGATGCTCCTTCCGAAGCCTGCATTAAAATTTTTACATCTTTGTAGCGTTTTGCACAATAAGTGCAGTCCAATTGGTTGAAGGTAATCTGTGTTCCGCTAATTGTCCGGTCTAGCCTAGATTTATAATTGTTTGATGGGCATACAATGTTGGACGTAAAGGGAGAGGCGTAGTAAAAATACTTCTGATTAATAATTCTGGTGTAGTAATTCATGCTATTTTTCACTCAAGTGAACATTTTTAATTTAGTTGTAGCTTTACCAATTTAAATAAATATATTAAATAAAATCTTGTTGTTTATTTATGAATATATTGAAAGAGTAACTTTTCAGCAGTAAAATTTCAATTAAAGACTTGTTAACAATCTCACGAAGACTTAAATGCTAAATAAACAGACTGCTTTTGCAATGCAATGTAATATAATAACATAAAAATACAAATAAAAAATGACGCATTCCTAATATACAAAACATAATCTAGCGTTAATTTATAACCAAGAAACTAGTTTTATATACATAATTAAACCTTTTAGTGGTAATTAACAAGACAGAAGTAAGTCAAATTCCAGTGTTAATGGGTGTTAGAACACGCAAAGCATCCTTTCCGAGCAGTTATTAAATGCCGCAATAATCGCCGCCGTGTAATCTTTGTAATACGCTCACTTACCTGAAATTTACATGTATGCGAATCTTGTAGATTTTCCACTTGTTCTGATGAGTCATTTCAGAAAGTATTTTCGTGATAATGTGTTATGTTATAATTTTAAATTCAAACTTATACCTTTTTATTAGTTGAATGAATTAAAGATTAATGTATTGATGCTACGTGGATCCTAAGTTACATCCTATGTGAAGAGCTGTAATGTATAGAATCAGAGAATCAAAAGAAAGTAAATAGCAATAATGACTGAAGGCACATCAGTTTTATGGGTAGCTTGTAATATCTATTTTATACTTATTTTTAATTAAATTGAGACAATTTAATACAGTTATATGCGTATCTAGTTATATTCGCTTATGAAATGTCAATATTGATTTAGGATTATGTCTCTTAAATATATGGGGTCAACTTGACCTACGGCTTCAGCGATTTCAACAGGTCTAATATATTTAAACACTAAAGATACTAAGCAAGAGTTTATTAGACAAGTAGCCAGTGTAGTGACAGAAAATCCAAGATAATAGTTTGAGGAATGGCGCTGTGAAATTTGTATAAAAAAACTTGTAAGGATAACTTATCGAGCTCTTCAAGGTTGACAGGAGAATTACGTCGTATAAATGATCCGTTTCGGTCCTTAGTTTGAACCTATATATAATTATACGTAGATGTATGAATATTTTTTCAAATTCATCTATTATTCTATCAGTAATAATTCTAATTCTAATACATGTGCAATACGGGATGAATAGGAATGCAACAGAAAGCGAAAATTTAATAAAATGTTTTTATCAATATTACATTGCTTAGTTAGAATCATGCTTATACTTCATGACTTAAATTAAGAATCGTTGTATTCTATCCAACAGAATGCTGAGTGATATATAAAAAATATTATTTTGCCTCGACATTTTTGCCCATAACTTTTCTCGCTTCGGGGAATTTTTCCCATACAATCTTTATATGTAGGTATTACTTAACGTTTCCACTAACTTATGATTTTAAAAACAAAACTCAAGCGTAAGTATTAATTACCTACTGGTGAAAGTTAAAATTCTCGAAAATGTTGTTTATAATATCTTTCACTTTTAAATTCAAGTTTATTGATACGCTAATATCATTGATGGAACAACAGAGCGAAGAATTTGCTGTTTGGCTCAATAAAATGGCACTGCTGGCATGTGATAGCCACTCCTATGATAGCTTAGTATCTATGTTTACAGAAACTGACGAGAAAAATAAAATCTTATAACTTTCATACTAAGTTTTTTGTGGTCAACAAATTGGTTTTTTCAGGTCAATGTGTGATTGAAATTGAGTATAATTTCCCTTCACATATCTATTGATTTCGGTGTTCATGATGTATAAGACATGTACCTTAAGGGATTAGAATTATGCGTATTAAAATTTAAGTAAAATATTTATAACCTATTTACAAATATTGCAAAAAATTGGCTGCATTAGTCTAGTATTACCGTGCAAGAATAGTTATTGCGACACAATATTTTCGATCCAAAGATTGAGCACTTCACTTTCAATTCCGTTCCAATACTCGTATAATCTTCATAAAATCTTCAGAAGGCATGAAAATGAAATAACTAAAGATGGTGTTAGCCAATTTATTGCAATATTATTGAACCGTTCTTTCTTAGTCTATCGCTAGGTCAAGATCAAGATATTCAGTTTGTCCTAGGTCAAGCAACCTTGGGCCAGCGTTGAACACAAAATAAAAATAAAATATTAATGAGAACAAGTTATAAAATTAAATAATTTCGTCGTGATGACAATATTAGTCAATAAATAATTCCGAGATGGATATCAGTCATTCTTTGTAGTCTTTTATTATTAATAAGCTGCTTAAATATTAATTGTTTATAATAACAGAAATATTTGGCCATAACATTAAATATCATTTAAAATAATCGTAAATATCTCCCTCATAACTGGCATCAGTAAAAAGGAATCATAAGTAATTCCATAAAATATTACCAATTTAATTTAAAAAGTCAATATGCTTCTTTTACTTACAAAAAACTTCAGACACTATTACAAAACAGTTACGAACAGTACGGTAACTACAAACCCAATGACACCAATTTTGTAATAGCCCAGTTAATCCTCAATTAAACCAATATAAACACAAGGCATGCATCGGAAAGCAATTTAACCATCGGTTCAGATTAGTGACAATCGCAACCAGTACTGTGAAATTATTATTTAGGTGGACAATGTGACTATTGCTCAGCCATGGGAATGTTAAAGCCACCCATCACGATCCTATATAGATCTAATAATGTAATTGCTACTGGTTTTACCGATCTTATGTATGTATTTTAATTCGATTGATTGCATTTGGTTTAACTTGAAACTTATATATTCATAGTCATTTGAGAATTTGTATTTTAGTATATTATGACCTATGATAATAATATTTTATTTTAAAATCATTATAGACACAATAAACAAAACCTAAATTTTTCAAAAGCTGTCAATTCAATAGGTATTTACAAAACACTGGTACATTTAAGTTTCTTTTTGTTTTTTACATATGCATGACTACTATATTAATTCCAGGAACAAATATATATAATCTTGTTTCACATATCAATAATCTCTAGACAATGTACGTACTTTTTAATAAATTTCCCACACTAATTGAATTACTACTGTTAAAGAAGTATGATAATCATATCATGATTAAAAGCTTTGGAGAAAAGCCTATTACAGAATTTCCGATTATCTTAATAAGGCTTGGGATTAAATAGCTATTTAACAATATTGCAGTAATTGATTTTATCTTCCCATATTTTTATGATATGTTTTGTTGCTGGGGGAAATTCTTACGTTTTCTTAACAACTACAACAAGCAATAGTAGTATGAATTGTGATTCTTATAAAAAACTAAATAATATTCCGAATAATATAGCGGAAAAATAAAAGTAATTCCAAGTATTAACTATTTACACAAACACGCAACGTCTATAGCAGTATTGGATAATCTTTAAGTGAACATACGGATCTACATAGAGCGCAGATGTGCCTGAATTGAAGCCGTTACGAACGAGTCACTGTGTCAATATCTGAAAACTATATTTAGCAAAGGACTTTCCTGTCGCTGAGGACAATGATTATTATTAATCAAATCTAAAGAAACCTGGTGATTGCAGTTATTATAAAGAAAGAATCGAGACACTGAACGTGAGCGTCCATTGCACCACACATCTTATTTATGTACAGTTAATTAACATTTAAATTGGCAGTTTCATGCATAAAGTTGCGTGTGCAGAAAAAAATGGATTCCTCAAATTAAACGAGGCTGGGAGTAGCGGTCAGTGCTACTTAGAAAGCGAGGTGAGCGATCTGAAGAGACAAATTCATTCGCGATTATTACGCCGATGTTACTCGACATTATGTCATTTGCACTTTCTTAAATGGTTTATTTTAATTGGTTTAACAATGCTTTGTTGCGCTGGACTTCGTGTTGTTGGTGTAGGGTATTTTAGCGGTCCTTATTAAGGCAGAAAGTTTTGTATGTGATTTGCAATAAGTTGCCAATTTAACATCCATTCGCTCTAGAAATAGTATTTCTAAATCTTAAAATTACATATGACAAAAAATTCCACTTGAATTATCACCTAAACCTCATCTGCATATTTTATTACACATAAAGTAACATACACAGGCTAGTTTTAATTAAAACCCAAGATCACATAATTCGTATGCAATAAGACGATTATTAGACACCAATACAATCAAATTAAATAGATGCATACATACATACATACATAAACTCACGCCTTTATCCCCGAAGGGGTAGGTAGAGGCGCCACGAGGACACCCACATTTCGCCTTTTATGTTCCGTCCCATGATGTGATAGGGGGCGAGCCTATCGCCATATCGGGCACAAATTCCTGCCTCCGGGCTGATAATGAATAGAAAAATCCAATATCACTGCCCGACCCGGGACTCGAACCCGAGACCTCAGCTTTGTAACCGTACCGTAATACAACTACGCCACCGAGGCAGTCAGTAAATTGATGCATTATAACAAATTCATAATTACAGAAGAACTTATTCATCGAATCATTTATTTTAATAAACACTACGTCAAACGTGTCATTAATCTAGAAGGAGTCAAAACAAATAAATTATATGTCGAGTGAGCTATCAGCTCGTACAATTATTTCAAAGAGTAATAAGTAATTTTCTCAACATTCAACAGGTTCTATTCGGTATATGGAGCGTTAGTAATAAGGTTCGCTTATTAAAATCCTTTTACAGAAATGATAATGTTATGACACGTCTAATAGTGGAAGCCAAGGATTTGTTAATTTTGATTTGTTGATATTATTCAAAGAATTGATTAGGTTTCGGGTGTAATTAAAATAGAAGCATTCATTAGATCTTGGATTAGTTATTTAGATCGGTTGACAAATTTTAAAAACACATTAGGAGTGACAAGAAATTATGTATAATACTTATCTAAATTATGAAGGAAATAACGTTTTAATATCAATACTTAAGCATATCCTTAAATAGTTTTTAATCCAGCACTGGTCAATTAACAGAGGATTTATAAACTTCATTTCCTCTTTAACAGATCGGAACCCAAAACTGAAATAATTTATTACCATGAACTAATCCACGTGTATAAACCATACATAAATCTATTAGAGCTTCAAAAAACAAGGACTAAAATCTGCATAGCCAGTCTCAAATTTCAATGATACAAGCATTATTTAGGCAGGTAACCGGGCAGAGCAATGTCGTGAAATCAATCACATTGTCACTGTATACACGCAACCTTGATTGTTGAGCACCGAACGATATTAGATCGCTTGTCAACCAAGTTTCACAACTGTGGACAATTAAACAGATCTGATTTATTAGCTAATGGGATTTAAATGTTTGCTTTTGTTTTATCTAGCTCATTTTTAATTAATATTTGACATTTAATTGTGAGGTGTTTGTTAGACTGTATCGTGTCATGCAAGGCGTATTTATATCTATCATAATATTTGTGCCTCGGTGGCGTAGTTGTACTACGGTACGACTACAAAACTGAGGTTTCGGGTTCGAATCCCGGGTCGGGCAGTGATATTGGAATTTTCTATTCATTATCAGCCCGGAGTTAGGTATTTGTGCCCGATATGGCGATAGGCTCGCCCCCTATCACATCATGGGTCGGAATATACAAGGCGAAATGTGGGTGTCCTGGTGGCCACCTCTGCCTACCCCTTCTGGGATAAAGGCGTGAGTTTATGTTTGTATAATATTTGTATTAAAAATAATGGTAACAGGTTAAATATATCGGACTAATTAGATACATAGCTAGAAAGCATTTTCATAAATTCATCGAGACTATTTAATTTAGGCCTAAGTAAAAAAGTGTTTGAATATGCTGCGTGTTGGAATTATCCCATGTTAGTATTTTTGAAAGATACACCCAAATAGGTTTTTGAAATATGCTGCATAAATATTAGTCATGTTTTTATATTGTTCCCTAAAGAAATCGGTATACTTCTACTTTACTAAAATTTTCACCGAAAGTTCAAGCAGTAGTATAATTTATAAATCGTAGCTTTTTTTAAAAATACTTTCCGAACACCACGTAATGTGCTTAGTTACTTAAATTAAAAAAAAATGCATTCCAAAAACCAGATAACCTTAACATAATTGATAACCTTAACACCTTAACTTAATTCTCAAATTCTTGAGTGTACACATGCAGATGCTACATACCTGCACGGTTCGAAGGGCACCGGTGAAAGCCAGCAGGGCTAGCGCTGCCGCGCTCCACCACACGCCTGTTCGCATCCTTGCACTGCAACAACATTACATCAGGTTAGATAATGTTATAACGACACAATACCACTTGAGATGTGGCTTAATAAATAAATAAATACACCCAACAGTCACATACATAGTTCTGACCCCACACTAAGATCGATTCTTGTGTTGTAGGTATCAGGAACTACGAGAGACTTTTTGGTCTCACAAACACCCAGACCCGAAACAAATACTTGTGGTTCTCACAAACATTTGTCTCGGTGCGGGGATGGAACCCGCGGCTTCTCGTTTCACAGCCGGCGTGTAACCAACTGCGCCACCGAGGCTGTCAACTTCTTCTTAACTAGTTGAAGTTTTGAAGGTTGCTGAATAAGATGGTAAAGCAAGTATGACAATAATATGTTGGACAACGCACAAGATAATAGTAGCTCGGCCTCGACAGCCTCCGTAGCGCAGTTGGTTAGACGCCGGCTGCGAAACGTGAGGCTGCGGGTTCCATCCCCGCTCCAAAACAAATATTTGTGTGATCCACAGGTATTTGTTTCGGGTCTGGATGTTGGTGAGACCGAAAAGTCTTTCGTAGTTCCTAATACCCACGACACAAGACTAGATCTTAGTGTGGGGTCAGGACTATGTATGTGGCTGTTGGGTGTATTTAATAGTAGCTAAGATGTCGATCTTGAACTGGTAAATTCTAGTTCAGGAATTCAGACTTAGGAAATAAATGTTTGAAGATTGCTGAAGAATATGGCGAAACAGACTACATTATAATATGTTAGATAATGCATAAGACAATAGCAGCTGAGACGTGGCTCTTGAACTAATAGATAGTCGTCAAGGAATTGAGGATCAGCAAACAAATGTTGATGATTTATAGGATGCTGCTGAAGATGGTATAGCAGTTGTATGAGACTCAGTCGCATCATACACGAGCTTAGATAATGCATAAGCCATAGGTTTCGATGTGGTTCTTGAACAAGTACATAAGCTTTAATGGATTGAAGGTTGGATAATAAATGTGACATTTTAGAAGTTGCTACTGAAGATGGTATAGAAACAGTTATTAAAGGGTTAATTGTATCAAGTCACTTTGATGATAACTTTTTCTTTGGCAAAATCAAATCCATACATTTGAAATTCCAGGTGGATGCACAGACAGTGTTAAAGTTATCGATGTTAAATTTTACATTTGGATCTAAATGTTGTTAGATGTAAAGTCTAAACACAATAACTAAATAAATAGTATTTTTGCTGTACTCAAGCTTAAATAAAAACTACTAAACATTACTAAACCTATTTTAGTCACGTTCAAAAATGCAACGAGCATCGTATTGCACCATCTTAGCTAATAAAGATTAAAGATTTTTGCAACTACACGCAGTGGTATTCCGAATTCAAATCTGCGTTACTGCAGTCAGTTTCATTCAGTTGATATTGTGCAATTTCACATTTGTTTCAGGTACAAGGTAAATTCAAAAAATACAATTATAGATTTGTACCAAATAACTTTCAATAAAATTTAGAAGTACCTTCAAAAGTAATACTGTGTCTAAGGTTGTAGAACCATTTTTATAATTTTTTTTTCTTTCTGACTGGAATTATTTCATCAGCCTAAATTATTTTAGCGTTCACTGCTAATCACAGTCTCCAAATTACTTCGATCATTCATTCGGTCTCCATATCAGACCACATTTGATTCAACGATTAACGACCTATTCTACGGCTCACAAAACATTATTCTTCGGTCTTACAATCCATTTTAACAAATTATGCATGGGTCTGTGGGTGTAAGGAATTTTATAATGTTTGTGATTTTCGTTAAAATGTTTAGTAAATTGTTGAGTAAATCGAAAATGTTTCATTTGGTTTTATCTTATGCGATATTATCCCTCATGCAGATCAAATCAAGAATGCACACAAAACTGTCGTCAAAACTCAATTTGCCTAATGACGAGAGCCTCTTAGTACGAATGTTTTTTCACGGAATTAATATTTGATTAACTCTGTGCTTTAGAGAATAGCCGCTGCATCCTCAATTCAAGCGGTGCGATTTTAAATGTTGGATACATAAATGCAATTTAATATCACCATTGTGTGTTATAAATAGGGACTGTTATAGCGCAACATACAAAGTTATATTAAACATTAAATATAAGAAAAATATAATTTTCATTAGTTTACTAATAACATACTACAAATCAGATCTTGGACAAGTAATAAAAACAAAAATGCTCAAAAGATTTTTAGATAATGCCCACAAAAACTTTACGTTTCACGGCTGCCACACTGCACAAGTATTTTGCAATATCATGCCTTCGTTATAAAATCGCGAATTCCACTTAACATCTTTAAAATAACTTTTGATTCTTAGCCAATAGCAAGCCAATAATTTGTCTGTCCCATCGGTACTTTCTCCCTCACTCGCACTTTCGTTTCAAACACTTAAACATATTATTACACCATTCGTTGTAATTAATATTTGTGTTCAATTTTCTTCGATACTTTATTTTCCATTGTTAACTTTTAGATGCGTTTGAACACTTCACTGATAATTGTATTGGCCTTTTGTTTGTCAAATATTTGTGTCGTTCACAAAAGTTAGATTTAAATTACTTTTATGTTCGTACTTTTCACAACTGAATTCTTCATACATTAACATTTCGGTACCTATTATAATTATTACATTCATAAATAAACACACTTAACACATATTTAGAAATTCCAAAAATTCATAGACACTTTTCCGACCATTGACAATAAAGGAGACGAATGGAAGGGGAACGAAAACTAAGGGTGATATAGTCTTTGTGAACAAACGGTAAACATTTTACACAGAAATCCGCACACTAAGTAACTGACAGACTATCAATCATCTTACATCTGCAACAATACCAGTCCAACCTAATGCAAATGAAGCCATTCAACTATATTTACCATCTAGGAGAAAATCAGTGGATTATGATAAAAAACCTCACGCGCCACTAGCGACACATTGCGTCCGAGCACGCGTTGCAGCTTGCACTTTCTTTCTGACCGCACCTGGATGCTTTGTAGACCGATCACGATGATGTAACACGGTTTTATATGGTTGCTTGTAATGCGCATACTGAACGAAGGGAAGATTCTGGCAGAAAAAAATATTAAGGAAACTAAAATTAAAAATTAAAGTGTACCATGGTGTCATTATAGTCAATTGCCATGCATTTTAATTGCGAAGAAAACATCGTAAGGTAACCTGCATACTATATTGCTTAAGTATTTTTAGGTCCTAATTTTGGATGCCGAGTCTGAAGTCTACTTGGATCTTCGGTCTCTAGTTGCCAGAAAATCCGTTTAATTGTATTAATTGCCATTCTGCGCTAAAACGAAATGGAACTGTTGCGAATTAAATTGGGTCACAAAGATATAATTATCTGCAAATATTTACCTCGGTTCTAGGTGACTGTAAATTTGAAATATGTGTGTGTATGAAAAAAAACATTTGAAGTTTTAAATCTGAATTTTATGAACAAATTATGAACTATAATAAAGTTTTCTCTACATTTTATTAACGTCCTATAAACCTTGAAGATTATGATAAAATCTAATGTTTTCTATAACAGTTTGAAATGCTACATCACGTTAACTTTCTCTGTGCCATCAACATGCTTAGGCTTTTGCTTTTAGATTCAAGTTTGTGAATATTAATAGAGAACTAATTTTATCGCGTCTTTATGGGTAATAAAATAAAATATCTAATAGTGACACAAGTCATCAAAACCCTACAAAAACATAAGTGTATTTTTATAAGTATTGGAAAATATTACAATTTTCGATTTCATATTGCACAATACCGAGATATTAACTAATAAAAAGATAAGTATAACTTGGCAACTTTAGTAACTATTTACTGTTAAGAATATTCTGTAAATGAAAAGCACAAAAAAGAAGTTCCTTGATACATTTTTTCACAACATGTACTATGTTTTCATTATAACATTGATTTATTCAAGGCAAATATAATATAAAAGAAAAATAGGGAAACAAAACCAACTATTGTAGTAATAAATATGTTCAAAGCAAGACTACTTTCAAATCGTGACTTAATTACCAAGTACATAAATAACCTGCATTTTGACACTGTCGTATTAAATTATTACCTCTAATTATAAAGACAATACACAAAACAATACATTACAATAGTAAATCTGTCATACAACTACAGAACAAAAATAATGTTGCAAATAAAATCGTAAGATTTCAAAAGCAATATTTCAATATGAAATAATCAGAGCTTGCACACTCATCTTGAGAAATAACAACTTTACTTAAAACATCCTGCTATAAAGCAGCAGCACAGACCTCACCTTATTAAATTTAAAAAGAACAAATATTAAACTCATTATTATTACTCAATTTCCTTGTTCGTGGTTACTGTATTATATATTTAATTCTATTATCTATTGTCTGTTATTTTCCAATCCACGTACATGAACAAAAAATAATTAATAAACATTTATTTAACAACAAAAACTAGTACAAATTAATTACACGTGAGACAATTGTTTAAAGGCCCGCTAATGACCAGTTAAGAAACTCAGCTCAGAAGCATTTATCCGTGAATCAGAGCTCTTTGTTGGTCGCATGGCTTCGGCTTTTGAGCTGTCATTAGTATTAATTAAGTAAGGTAGACCAAATCTACATTGACCGTATTGTTTTTTTATAATGATTTCTAGACAAACAATTAAATATTACGCTTTAAAAGTTTGTCTTCGCTTCTTTTGCGGTGGGCAATAAGCCAGACTGCCTCGTGGCGTAGTTGTATTACGGTACGGTTACAAAGCTGAGGTCTTGGGTTCGAATCCCAGGTCGGGCAAAGTGATATTGGATTTTTCTATTCATGATCAGCCCGGAGTCAGGAATTTGTGCCCGATATGGCGATAGGCTCGCCCCCTATCACATCGTGGGACGGAACATGCAAGGCGAAATGTGGGTGTCCTAGTGGCGCCTTTGCCTACCCCTTCGAGGATAAAGGCGTGAGTTTATGTATGTATGTATGATAAGCCAGCTATTAATATAACTACACCTCGTAGGAAGACAAATGTTACCTTCAGCAAAATTTATTTTCTTTTTTGAGTATTAAGATGCTAAAAATTACCTTGTAGGAAATATTCGTTACCATTGGATGTACATATTCATTATTACTTGTTTATGGAGCTCAAAATCTTGGTATTACTCGTATACTCGAAATAAGGAATATAATTTTTTTGACGCACACTGAATAACTAGGTTTCCACGAACACTTATAGTCCTAAAAAATCGATAATAAAAAATATTGGTAATAAAATAGGAATTAAACAAGATATTTGCCTAATATTATCGATTATTAAGACACTGAGGGGAGCACTGTTCCTTCACCACATTTCTCAATAGACATGGTAAGAAATATTATTGCGTTTTCAACATTATTGTGCAATTTTGCTCGATTATGGATTAAATTTTCCGGTATAAGTGGAGCCCTTACTAAATTATTTGTTAATCTCTCCGCTTGCTACACCTAGTTGTAATGATTGCGATTTGGAAAACAAATCAACTCGTGGGAAGTTTTTTCTAATCATTTAGTTTCTTATGCAATCATGCGTTCTCAATCTTAATTCTAGTAGATAATACATTGAATTTATTAAATATATATATTTTATTATTGTTCGCAATAACACAAACCAGCTAAATCACAACATAGCTGAACGTTGTCTTCATTTCATTCATTCAAGTCTCTACGATTCATGAACAACATTAAATTCCAAATTTCTAACTTCACAACGCAACACGTCCATGCAAATTTTAAACCTATTATTCATTTTTTTTTTTCGACTAAGTAATTTCGTCAAATCTGTGCTAGATGGTCAACAATACAATCAGCCCGGAACAGAACATGTTTAGTAGACAAGTATCGCTGCCCTCTTTGCAGAAGCGTGCCGAGATATTACAACATGTTTTGGCATGTAACACCTACTAACGGAGCACACTTTATAAAAAAAACATACATACATAAACTCACGCCTTTATCCCCGAAGTGGTAGGCAGAGGCGCCACCAGGACACCCACATTTCGCATTGAGTGTTCCGTCCCACGATGTGATGGGGGCGAGCCTAACGCCATATTGGGCACAAATTCCTGACTCCGGGCTGATAATGAATAGAAAAATCCAATATCACTTTGCCCGACCCGGGATTCGAACCTGAGACCTCAACTTTGTAACCGTACCGTAATACAACTACGCCACTGAGGCAGTCAACGTAAAAAAAAACATGTGGCTGTTTAACCAAATTAATTTGCGCGATATACCTATAAGATGGAGATTGCATAGAAAGCTATAACCTTAATGACAATCACATCTACCGCTTTCCTATTTTTAAAATAACGTTACAAACAAAGCATTAAGCCGTCCTGTAATACGATCTATGGATTTAAAAAGCAGGATACATTATGGTCACTAATTGTGGTATACCAAGGGCTACAAACGCACATAACGCACAGGCCAGCAACGTATGAACTGATACAGAATAATATTCTTCATAACACGATACAAAAATCCCGCCACACACAAACAACATCGCGACCGCGTCGGAGTCAAAAATTTAACGCTTCCGCCAAACGCCTTCAGATCACGCACCAGAAGTATAACAAATTAATCGGCAATAAGTTACATAACAGCATTGTGTAAAATTGCACCAGTAATGTTCTGTCCTACTTGCACACGCTTTGAATCGTTTCGGTCAACCGCCGTTTACTTCAACCTATATACCGATTTTCGATATCTGTTCACATCAACGCATACTTAAATAGTATGGAGCAATGCTTAGGGACTTGAACGGTGCTAAAATATATCTAGTAGATCTATACGCACTAGCAATTCAGTCGATAAAATGAAATTTCATAAGTTTTTACAGCAACAGAATTGCATTTTCTGACGACAAAACCTTTAAATGATGCTGCATCAGAGAGCATGTTAATCAGTTTACTTTGCCGTTAAAATGCAAATTGAAAATGATAATATTAGATTGGCCTTAGGTTGCAGGAAGTCGCTGGATGGAGGCCGCTTCCAACAGGTCAATGTGGAGATCATTGGAGGACTCCTATGTTCAGCAGCGGACTTCCTATGGCTGAAAATTGAGAGAGAGAGATTGGCCTTGTCATCTAATGAAGATCAACATCCATCTAGTCTCAATGAGCTAATGTGCTATACCAAATCTTGAAATCCCTCCACTAATCCTCAAAAATAGTTTTAAATTAAAAAATCAACAACATGAAATCTAAGTACTTAACAAACTGATCAGTCTTGATTTCGCTGCCACTACTACCAATAGTTTTAAAGCCCTCTTTGTCTCACATTCAAACCCTTGATAAATCATGCATTGCGAGTCCTATCTACTCAAAAATACCTCCATTAGTAAATAAGACAAAGTGACGATAATCTTGAATCAAATGTGATTAACCTTTATGGAGTACCAAAGAAACACATGCAAAAACCACAATGACAATCCCTGAGGACACAAGAATGCCAGACCGCATACAAAACATCAATTTTTTATCAGCTCACAATGACTATTCCATCTGACATTAGCCGGTAATTGGACAATTGACATTATAACATATACACGCGTTATGTCACATAGTCCAGAACCCAGAACCGGATCGAAGAAATGTCACGGACAAAAAAACAGCCATGATATACTATTCTACTGTCGCAATAAAATGTACATTACATATAAAATTGCGACATAGTTTTACTTTCGTGTTGTAAGTCTTTTTTTTTAAGTTTACTTGGATTAAAGAATCTATTAAAGGCCCAAAGTAACCCAAAACGAGCTCAGTTAGATGCTAAATTCAATTCTCTAATTGGACACCTTTCTTCAGCAGGTTTGTAAATTTTAAAGTATCCCTGAATATAATTTTGATAATATTGAATAAGGCCTGGATTTTTGAAGAGAGTTTGTAAAATTTAAACCAATTCCTTAAGATGGATACATACAAAATACTACTATCAAAACCGGACTATCAAAACCGGGAGAAGAAGCCTCTATATAAAAGCTTTCTTTCATCGCAGACTACATAATTCCGACAAATTTGATGCTGGAATAAATTTTTAAAATGAATTTACTCGAGCACATGCTTATTGTTCAACAAATATAGTTTAACCCAGTAACAAAAAATAGTTCAAATCTATGAAGTTGAAATAGAATTAGCGAGGTTCACACGGAATGAGATAACGCACGCACCCCTTATCGCGGCCATAGTTGACACATTTAGACAATAGTTTGTGATTTTGTACACTAAATTAAGAAGCACGTAAAATGCATTTTGAATGTGACAGTGTAACTACTAGTCGTATTTGTCATAATATGTCAGATATACTCACAATAGAGAAAAAATATTTTATAAAGGCACATGACAGTAGTAGTTTTCTTCTTGCGATCCGAATAGAATAACTAGCGGCGAAATATTATCTTCTTTGTAGTGTAGTAATTGTATAAATATTCAGTTTAAAGAAGAGTAAAGGCATGCGGTAAGGGAAAGCTGTGCTCTAAACGCCGCAAATGTTTAGAAAGGTAAGCAGCCGTGTGATTCTATATTCCACTGCCCACTGTTGCGATAGTACTTGATAAGCATTTGATTTGGACAGAAAAGTTAGATTGCATATTTCACATTCACTGTGTTTGAGGATAAAGAAATGATCAAATATGACCACTCACATACGCAAAAGCAACTACAACTTCAACGCCTACAACTCACTCTAAGATTCCCCCATAAATGACATTTATAGGCCATAGTCAACAACGCTGGCCGATTACAGGTTAACAGACTTCTCATAAAATCAAAATTGTATCAAATTACACATATTATGGCAAAATGTTAAAACAAAATCTATCTTATTATTATGATTGCCTAAGGGCTACCTACTCCATTAAGTGGATATCATTAGGTAATGAAAAATGATCCTTGGATGACAGATGTAGGTACTTTATATTACTGTACTTTGATTTGTTAGTACTACGTTGATGTAAGAATCATAAATCATTTGCTTACAATATTAACGCCAGAATGGATCATTGGTAACCATTCACCAATTCAGATATTTTGATAAAATCCTTAAAGGCTATGAGGATTACAAATATATTTTATGTCACTACATACCATCTAGACAACCCTGTTTTCAACTAACTACAGGACAAAAGCCTTTTTAAAATTATATCCCACAGATATTCATACTCAAATCTCCACATGAAAGACGAGCTTACTGCTTCAATTTTGTTTAAATTTTCAAATTTTTATTTATAAATCTTATATCCGCCTACTACAACTTAGCATTTCATAACCATGCTTTGCAAGTATCCGATTGAAGAATAATCCGTCATAAGACCGGTTGCGGAATAGTCTATTAAATTGCGTTTCATAGATATTCAAACAATAAATGTAGGACACATTCATAGCATAGTAGAGAGCCACAATCGAAGACAATATAATTAATTCTAGCTTGTTATTGGATATTATAAATTGTATCTCAACAAAAACATACACATAAGACACAACATTATTGGAACAGCAAAAACATCCCAAAAGTACATTCAACATTCCTCATAATCACGGCTTCTGCAAATTACTCAAAACCCTTTAGCCAATCATGTAATATACCACTTTGTATTGAAATGATGCCCTTATTATACTGGATAATAGCGTCCCAAGTACAATCTTCAATTTAAACTAATCACACCTATTTCGTGTCGAACACTACGACAACGTATTTCGAACACGACACGTTTACCGTTTATAAATTGATAAAGGTGACAATGACAATTTATGACACAATTTATTTTATGTGATATATTTTATATATTTATTATTATTATTTAATGACTGTTTAACTAACATGATAGCAGCTAGACGTTTATGATATGTTTAGGTTTACATCAACAAATTATATATATTCCTGTATTTCTAACTAAGAGAACTTTCTATAATTAGATAAAGGGTTTAAGTATAGACTATCATTTAGTATTAAAAATATAGCTCAATTAAAAATAAATGGCCTACGAGGAACTTAATTACTTAACCTAATACTCGTAGTTAATGTTGAATACTGATTTCATATCACATTAGAAAAACAAAACATCAAAGGCAGAAAAACATTTAAATTTCAATATATTATATTCTGTTTAAGTAAAATTCTTGGCACCATCCTTACTATACTAAACACAGATCTCAAATATAATTAGATTGTCAAATTAAGCAAATTTTAAAATACAAATAGACGTCGCATTCAAAATCTCTCACACTATTATACAAACAGATTTCCACAACTATTATTTATCATCATAATTATTTATCACCCATTATACAAAGAGTATTGTCCTAACCATACTGTCATACGCGCGGTCATTAACTCCATTAATTACGCAATTACACTCGCTGCGTGACATCTGGGCGCAATGCTATTAATTATGAATGCTTGATAGATGCGCACGCACCTTTATGCATGTTTGTCGTCGGGGACTCAGGGCTGTATCTGTGATTTATTTGAAATAGAAGATTTATTACTGATTTTAATTTTGCACCCGGTATAGAACATATACCTTAAATATTAAACACATGTTATCACAAAATAACTCCACTAACCAAGTGCAAACATAGCGAAAAAAATGTTTATGCTTCAAGTCATATAAAATGAGTAAATTTCTAAAAGATCTCTTATTGAAGTGAAACTAGACATTTTGAAAAAAAGTGTGTGAACAACAGTACGTAATTATGACAGAGAATGCTAATTACTGTCACAATACGCAAGTTTAACTAAACCAGCAGTTTATACTCAAATAATACTATTAATATCATAAATATGTCATAATTTCCGCACATCACCGCTGCATTTTAATAAATTATTATCATTCATGAAACGTTATATGTGAAACCTTCTAAATATGTATTTATTCAAAACTTTACTTTTAATACTTCTTATTATAATGTTGGTGTTACGTAAACACTTTTTGTAGAAAGCCTCTCTGGACCATTTTTGTTTTATTTGTTGGAATTTAGAGAAAATTTGGGCATTAATATGTATATGTAGTCTTTTAATGTTATTATTGACCTTTCTATCAGCAGCCTTCGTGGTAAACCATCAATATTTAATGATTTTCATGCATGGATTTTTAAATTATGTAGTACTATACGTTATGCTACTTACCAATATAAGCCCTGAGGCATAAAGGGTCTCTTAGGATCAGAAAACCAAGTTAAATCTTGTAATCCTGCGATATAGCAAACTATATCGCATGATATTTCAAAAACACACCTACGAATCAAATACCGTCAACACATATTTTTCTCATCGTCTAAACAATTGCCAACGACCCGCCAACCCTACCACCAGATCGACCGTACATCAAACGCCTTGGCCGAAATCGTCGCTCGTTAGCAGCACCCAATCCGAACAATGAAATTAAACACCACCACATCCTGAGACCTTGGACCTAATCGCGAGCTGATCTCGATACGATCGACCTCTTACTCCTCAATCTCGACAGCTGTTTAGATCTGCATATCTGTATCTGGCTTAATGAGCGGAGAATGTCTCGTGTTTTTGTGTACAAAACGTTTGTCGTATTTGTTTGGAGAGCTGTCTCACTACGGTAAGGGGTATTTCTTGAAAGTAAATACAGTTTGAAACGATATTTTTAGACATAATAAGACATGTAAGATTTATTCGGTTTTAATTGATATAACAAAAGAGATTATTTATGATAATAAACATCACGAATAAAGATATGCAGGTGTTACTTACGGTATGATATTCAGTATTTATTACATAAATATATACATACATAAACTCACGCTTTTTTTGCCGGAAGGGGTAGGCAGAGGTGCACATTACATTACCACCATTGACTATAATATAATACCTCTTTGTAAATTAGTCGACGTGACATGAATTTTAATACACTTATTAATACGAGTAAGTCTTCATAATGTTTCGACTTTAATTAAGTTCCCAACGTGGAACTATTGTTCTGTTTGAACCTTTGCCAAGTACCTTGGTTGCAATAAGTTTCATACATTCTCATGTCATTGTTGTCCCAATTACACTCTTGTATTCCCCCAACACATTATACTAAAATTCAATACTTGGTAGCGCCGAATTTGACACCTGAATTATACAATGAGAGACGACAAGGCAAACGCTTTGTATGCTAATCCGATAATAACGACGTTACGGGAAGTAGAGTCATATCGAACAATAAGCAAAAGTCTACTGACCTTTGATGGAACTCCATGTTTTTAATAGTTACTGATGACATTTCGTTTTAGAATAAATTTTGACTTAATGGAAATACTGTATCGAAAAAAATAAGCTAAAAGGCTAATGGTAATAAGCTTAATATTTTATTCTTTTCTATACAATTCTTTTTTTGCATACTTAAAATTTATCCACTGCAAAATTATTAGTAATATCCTTACTTATTTTTTAGGTTTTCATCATAATAATTTAATTGGAGTTCTCATCCATGGATCGTGTTATGATAATTGCGTGTCATACAGCGAGACACATGCAACTGATGTCGAAGTAATCATCATTCACATAGCAAGAAATAATATAGGTCATAGAAATAACAAATTATTTAAACATTACCCGCAGACAGCATTTTTTTATATTAACGGCTTTATTCATAGACAGTTTTAAAACCTGTTTTATTTATCGAATGTTTTGTCTTCTTCGCTCAAACTGAATTCAAAAGTCGTTCGAAAGAGACAAAACATTAGATAACTAAAATATGTTTTAAAGCTGTCTATGAATAAGGCCGTAATTAAATAGATTATATACAAGTGGTTCACATCTTCCAATGAGTATTATTCCCAATTATACTCGACCAGGGCATCTTGGCAAAAAAAATATAATTTTGAAACCTGTTATCAAAACATAAACTTGATTCTGAATGGTTGTATTTTAGTGCTATTTACTATATCTGCCTATATACATACGTTCCACTGCAGAGCACGAGCCCCCTCTACAATCTAGAATATGATTGAGAGGGGTTAGACCATATAGTCTACCACGCTGGCCTAGTGCGGGTTGGCGGATTTTACATACCATAGAAATTCTTACAAATCGCTATGGTATGCAGGTTTTCTCATGATGTTTTCCTTCACCGTTATAGTGCATGGTAATTAACTATATTGCATTACTACAAAGCAGTGAAACCTAAACCAAAAATATTACGCTGAAACACAACCCAATCAATCAATGAACGGGCAGCCACGGTGCAGAAGTAGTTCAGTAACATTCACAACGCAACTCTCCTAGTGAGTTTACATTAAAAAAGTTCACTTTCTAAACCAGAAGCGAGCGCGGACCGACTCCACTGATACAATTTAATGTTCACGTGAATTAATAGCAGTGTGTCAACTCGATACGTTGTGCATCTTTTTATAAAATAATTTATTGATATTTAGTTTAGTAGTATGTGATTCAAGGTCGTTGTCAAATGGTTAAAATATGTTTTATATATATATTTTAATTAATAAAATGCTAACACACAAAATTTAGAAATGCTCGGCTTTTTCTGAATCATATTAAAGGAGATCGGTCGATTTGGTCCAACCGTGGACAAGAAATTCATTATTACCAAAAAATTTGGCGTATTTTTTTAGATTTATTTCTCTATTTACTTTTATCCTACGCCATTGGAATTAGATTTACAAAAAAATGAGGATATCATGAAATATATCTACCATTTTTGTATTTGTCAGCAACATTCATAGAGTTGACATCTGTCACTAGACTATTATCTGTCAAATTGCATTGTTTATTTCGTCGTGTACTCATGTGTATATAAAATTGAATTAATTTGAAAATCATATCATTTCGTTTTGTGGCTGGGTGTTGTGTTTATTCTCTACGGCGTCCCTTGTAGTCAATTGCTTACCTCGATCCAACAATACTATAGCATATAAATAAGTTAAAATGTTTATAATCGTCATGTAAGCAAAAACTACGGGAAATCATTGACGCGCCTGAAGCCAACAACTACGAGACACCGATCGTAAAGGCGCAAAGGCTTACATGATCTGTAATGTCTGAATGGATTCATCCTCAATCATTGTTTTATTTTTTCATTATTGTGTACGGTAGCTTCAGATATTTTTTAAACTAGCGCATGACAAAATGACTAACTACATACAATAAACCTGATATCAAAATAATATACTTTTAAATATTCAAATGTGTTTTTCTGTCTTCCTTGATAAGCTTACGTACTTTATAATAATGTATATTCATACTCATCCCAAACTTAAAATATAAGCCAACTATGATATTACGTATTCAGATAGCAGAAAATGGTAGATTTTGTAAAACTTTAAGAGGATAAATCTTAAAAACCCCGTATCCTAGCTCAAGAAGACTATGTTATATTTGAAGGATAAAAAATCCTTATTATTTAATTCTATGTCTCATTTGTCTCCACCATGTTTCCACTACTAGGCCCAATATTCATAGGAAAACGACCGATCTCCTTTCGTGCATATATCTCTTTCTCTATCATATCTCTTCTACTATACGAATTTTAACGATAAAATAGAATAATTCGACATGAAAAAAATCAAATACTCAAAATAAATATTTTAAAAATGAAGAAACTCTATATCGAACCTGTTCTACTGATGAGCGCATCAACTGTGTGTGATCTGCTTAGTGTTACCGCTTTAACATATCAATGACACTTTCGCTGGCGGACGTAACGCCGTTACATCAGTCCAGCTGACCACCGGACAGATGACAGCATTAGAAATTAACTCACTCGTAAAAGGGTTTTATTGGAAAAACAGAAATATATTAGTTAATTTTGTAACATGTAGAGGTTTGAGATTCATTTATTTCTCTAAGGAATACATCAATTCGCTTAAACGAGAAATAATCAACTTATAAACATGTAGGATAGTATGATGAGTAAATAATAACTTACATTAGTATAGAAGATTTTAAGAGCACTTAAATTTTGATAGATACATATATTTATTGTGTAGTAATAAAATATGTATAATATGTCTATATTACTAAAGAAATTAAAAAACTTTGGTTATCTGCAATTTGTCAACAAACCCATGCATAAAAATATTTCTAAAATTCTTGCAATTGTAATATATAACTATAGATTTTCATTTTTATTTAGAATATTTATATAGTATATTCCAAGGAATAATATAGTATTAATTCTGAAGAAAAGGCGCTATAATAAACTTTACAATCCAGTAGTGCCTTGAACATAATCTGAAATCAGATCTAGACTATTACAAAAGCAAATGAATGCTTTAAATGCAAACTAAGTTTACCGCCCACGTTCAGAAAAAATATTTAAAAATAATGTCAAAACAAGTCTAGGTTGAAAGAAATATGCCTGTGATAGATCGCAGATGTTAATTCTGAAACTGGGTCAAGTTGAAACCACCGCAATGCTTTATAGAAAGTGGATTACAACCGGAATTATTTCAGCAAATACATTTTGTAGTGCCTATGCATTGCTAATTGGCTGGGTAGAGTTCAATCTGTGTTTGAGTATAGAACAGATTTTTCAACAAGGAAATTCATCGACTTATTTTGGTCTAATTCTTTGAATTTACAGGTGAGCTTAAAACTAGTAAAATTATTAGTAATAAATAATAACATTATACAGAATGCACAGTAATGGACTTGCAATGCAAACAATGTCTTAATGTAAAAAAATCAATTTAGGTAAGTATAGTTAACAAACTAGCAATGACCACAGAAAAGTATTTACTATTTACAAGAACGTAATGTAGTGATGCTCTTTAAATAAACATTAAAAAGCTGTAACCACTCGATAACGAAGTTAAATCACAAACGCCGTGCTAACTTTACAAATTAGCGCCTCAGCGCCAAGTGGAACAATTGTCGGAATTTGCTGACTCTATTTATTTACAAATTCAACAATCCAATGACTCAAGGTCTGTATAATTTGATAGAGGTGATTGTTTTGGCTACTATATACTTTGAACTTAAGAAATAATATGACACATTGAGTTCAAGATGATTATGTGATTAAATAATTTTGATTAATGACCCCTAGATTAGCTGGTGTGAAATAGAGGTCGGGACTGCTAAACTGGAGGCCACTAGTTTAAACCCATACAAACACAAACTCATGCATTACATCTAAGTTACGGGTGTATTCATAATTATTAATCGCATGCTTTATGAGTGAAAGAAAACCAAAAGTGATGGACTGAAAACACCACTTAAATGTAGCGATTTGAGCAGGCACAAAAAACATCTAACGTAATCTTATTTAAGTAGTATTCAAAAAACTATAATATAAACATACGAAAGCAGTGAAACTTGCAAATGTCCTTGACTCGGCAGTGACTCACCGAACGAAAACAACGGTACGCGTTGATGTCTTTTCTATGGGCGCTCTGTAATTATGGTTTTAAGAATTGCATAGTTTAACATGAGTATATTATTTCAGTCATGAATACATAGAGAGAGTAGAATATGGTCTTATATTTTATTATATGGCTGTATTATACTGTGCTTTAAAATATCTTTGGGTTTATTTAATACAATGTCTTTATGCTAGCTCATTTAGAATAAAGAGGATGAATAATGAATAAGTTTTTGTCTTTTTAGTGACTAATGAAGTCAGTATAAATATTTTAATTAATAAAGAGTTTGAATACTTTCAAATCCGCTGTATATATAGCATAAGTATATTTATAATTAAGATCAAAACATAATCAATAATAAAATATAAGTACATATTGTATTGGTTCTTATAACATTTTTATTGGAACTATGAATAGATGCAAAAAGGATGTGTTTAATTAACATAATTTTTCACATACATAATTAACTATATTCAAAAGGCTTGGCTAATTAAAACCAATTCACAGCATTCACCCCGCAAATACACTATTTTTGCAATTCATTTACAACAAAAACGAAATGACACATTTGCATATCACCATTCAAATATTTTGAATGTTGCATAAATATATTCCACGAGCGGCACTTGACGCGACTTCCATCCGGCTCTACGTAAGGACACCGCAGCACTTTCACCGTCGCATCTTACCACCAATTTGGTATGTAGTGTATGACGTGCGGTTAGCTTCACTTGTAGGTGTTTATGTCTTATTGTGGTCTAAAATAGTATAAAGAAGCCTGTTTTGAAGCCATGGAATGTAGAGATTTCATTTTTGAAATTTTAGTAATATTTTAGAATTAAATGAATAAGCGACTCTTGTGATGGTAATCCGCCATTGCCGCTGATAAATGCCGAAACAACCTGGAAATTATTGTTTACATGGCTTTCCATAGTAAAAACGAAAGTTTTAAGGATAAGATATCTATAAATAAGTGTCATAACAGACATAACTTTAGTTTTATACTCAAATTGTAATTGCAATATCAAATACATATAGGCAATGAAAGTCTCGTAATACGTTTATGAATAAAAGCATGACGGAAGCAAAATTACACGACGCAGACTTTTACTTTTTTTAAATGTACATAATGTCTTGTAAATACAACAGTTTAAATAATTATATCGCAATCAAAGTTGCCCAAAATATCTCGTCTTGATTTCAACCGGGAAATTATGAGAGATAAATGGTCTTGAAATGAAATAAAATAAAATTCGTTTATTGAAATGAAATCCTTTTGTTGGCGATGTGTGCAATTAAATAGCTTATAACAAGTCAATGTCAAAGGCTTACAACTGAATACGCCAAAGACCGCGTAAAGCGGAGGATATAGATAAATTCCAGTTTTACAGACATTGGCATTATAACACACATCAGAACAAGAGAAAAGGTTTAAATAAAACTAATTTTTACGAATTTTATCGCGATTTGGTTTACTTTTTAATTTATTTAAAATCCCAACGTTTCGATTGCTTTACAGCTTTCGTGGTCACGGGGCGGACGCCCCAGGGACAGTCATGGACAAAATCCGTTAAAATTAGTTTTATTTCAATGTGTAACATTCGCGTAAATCTAAGAAACCATTAAGAGAAAAGGTAATATGACCCTAGATGATATTCCTCAAAGACAATTTCTGAATCTTATATTATTAAAAAAATCGTGACAACCCATAATAGAGGCACACGTGACGACAAAACAACAAAATAGTCTTTACAAACTGACGTACATTATAAAGTGCGTCTATTGTTGATTCGCACTGTGCAGTGATTTACTCGAAATTGGTTCAGCAACAGAGCACCACATAATTCCACCTCGTTACATAATTGCGTTATGAGATTCCATTGAATTTTTGGAAAGCCTCAAATGTTCTCGTTTTATAAAGAAATTTTAGTATTCTATAGCATATTAAAATGTAGTTTGTAATGTATTTAAAAATGCATTTTAGTATTGTTCAAGTTTTTTGCGATGGTATTAAATGTATTTTTGAATAGGTATTATTTCAGTTCTTTTCGCTACAAAAAGTGATCAAAATTCTTATGATTAATTAGACACCGGATATACAACAAAAGTTATAAAGTTTGTATTTAGTTAACAAAGTAGTATGAACCTAACTAATATGTAATCTTTACACATAATCTCACGTTCCCTTAGGATTATCGCAACACTTTTTTATGGAAATTGCAAAGAAATTTAGCAAGTTATTTTAGGCCTCATTGCCTGCTGAGGTCAAGACTTCCGGGATATTATCCAATATTATACAAATTATATTTTTCAACACACGCGAAGTGAGCAATACTAATATGGTATTAGGTGTTTTAACTATCAACTTATACTACTTGATTCCGAATGAAACCCAATTTACAAAATTAAGTGGGCACACCCCAATGACCAGTATTCTAACACGATACTAATACGTGCATAAGTGAAAGATTGTAATTATTAATTGCCATTTTTTTTATTATTAGTATCAAATCAAACCTCATAACAAATCTTCTCAAGGTACAGTTTACTCATGAATACAGTAATTATTTTTTCCTATTCCGCCCACTTGGAAATATTGTAGGCGACCTTAACGAAGTCATCGATGGTCATGTGCCCTCCTACACTTTGATTTCCTGACTCTCATTGTGTCATACACATACCTACTTTAAAGAAAACTGACTGACTTTAGATTTGAAACATATCAATAACTTGACTTTATTTTTTAAACTTGCTGGATATTTCAGCTTACAACATTTAATGATGTTACACTAGAAGTAGCAAATATTATGAGTAATATGCAAGTATACATGTATGTCGTTAATCATTGGATACAGTTGAATTGCATGCTGTACAAAATGTGTCTTAATTCGTTTTCTTATTACTACCCTTTGTTTCTCTGCCAACAATAACCAATAACCTCGAAAAATGTGTAATTAATCAAGCAGCTTCTACATTATTTTGCCACCTCAATACATATTCCCAGCATTTGATTGAAAATTACAGTTGTAAGCATGTGATTTGATTTTAAGTTCAATCGGCCCGCCTTCCGTCAAAGGTGCCATCACCGAGTTCCTGTGATTCTAACCTCCACTGTTGATCTGTGCTATCATGCAATTTTGCTCGTTAGCGCAAACATCATCTTGCCGTAATGTGCAGCTTATGATAAACTTATGTGCCTGTATTTAAACACTTCTGTAGGCTTATTGCTGTAATGCCTGTGTATCTTGACTGTGAACTGTGAGATCGTGAGTTAGATTTCTACAGGTCTTCTTTGTCGATTTCGATATGCTTGGCATATAAAATTTTCCAAAATAAATAATTGAAAAGTAAAAGTAGCAAGATGAAGAAAATTAAACATTATTTAGTTCCACATGAGAATATATTTGTGTTAGTTAACTGTATTTTTTCTAAATTCTACAAAACGATAATCGTACTGTTTATATAGTCTAAATGTTTTGTTAAGTATTTTTTTATGTACAATAATATGTAAAAATATTTTATTATATCAGAATAAATATTCTCCAACCTCTTAAAGAGGAACAACAAAAACTTTTTAATGCAAATTTATATAGCTTTTTCAACTTTAAATAAGAATAACCAAAACCTACACAAATAAGTTTCACAAAGTTTTATTTCTATCCCTTCAAATAAATGTATTTAAATTCATACCGTATGAATATTGGCTAAGATTATATCAAACTTTCAAGTTAGTCAAAGGCTTCCGGCTTGAGTCAACTGCTATTTGGCAATACTGGTTCGTTGACACCGGCGATTTAACGTACTGTCTGTGGTAAGGTACTATACTGTCACTCCCATCCGGTATAGCCTCTTAAAACATAGTAATATCTTAAGGATGAAATAACTCAACATGCTTTCACCAGGGACGTATTTATGGAATAGGAGGCGAACTATCAGACAGGCCACCTGATGGTTAGCGCTCATCGAACTAACAACACAGTAGGGAAGTCATCGGTGCTGTACAAACCTTTAAATAATCTGTGGGCCAATTTCTTAAACTCCTAATAATTTTCCTAAGCTTTAAAAGGCTATTTACACTATCGGTAATAAAGTCTACTAGTTTTTACCTGATTTTTGACCGACTTCAAAAGAGGAGGTAATCAATTCGACTGAATTTTTTTTTTTTTGTATGTTTGTTACTCGATTACGCTGGTATTTGGGAACCGATTTTAAAAATTTCTTTTTTGTCAGAAAGCATGATATACTAGGTTGGTACCATAAAAAATTGGTGAAGACCTGATGAATATCTTCGGTCCTGAAGACCAGAACTCCTCAAAATTGAACGGTACAGCAATAATTCTTTTTGCACCTGGTTCAGTATAAATGTATTACTACAAAGGGGGGGAGGGGGGTTAAAAGGGGTGTGGAGGGGGGAGAGAAAATAGATACTAATGTAAATAGTCAATATTTCGGGCAGTACTTAAACGAGTAGAAATAAACTATTTTGTCGACAAGTATGATATGTTAGATTTGTGTCATTAAAAAATGGTGAAGACCTGATGAATATCTTCGGACCTGAAGAGCAGAACTCCTCAAAATTGAACGGTACAGCAAAAATTCTTTTTGCACCTGGTTTAGTATAAGTGTATTACTACAAGGGGGGGGGGGGTTAAAAGGGGAAAGGCGTGTAGGGGGGGTTAGATAATAGATACAATTAATTTCCGTTTTCAATAAAAAAGTTTTACTATAAACAGTAGGTGAAGAAGAGGGAGAGTGAGAGAAATAGATACGTAAATTACCGACGTAAACTAAGAGAATCCGACCTGGTCAGTATCTAACTATAGCGGATATTATGATTATAATGACTTACAATCTTCTCATAATTTCACAGCAATAATATCATGTTTGGTCTGAAGAATTCTTAAATTTTAAAGACATCGTTTTGATTATATCATGATCACCTTTCTCATCATTACGATGCCTATCAAAACTAAAAAGGGACAAATAAAATAATTTTTAATAAAAAATAAAAACCGACTTCAAAGTGCCACTACAAAGTAACAAATAAAATATATTTCATCGTACTATTACCCAATGATTAATGTTCTTATTGACTTGACTAGCTAACAAATCTTAAATACGTAATATTTTGAAGGCGGGTCGCTAAATATCAAACACGTATAAATTTAAGCAAATGTTACACCATTTGATATTACATCTAGATCCTGCAATGTTGGCTCAGAAAGGCACATAAGTAAATTAAACACAAATGAATATAATTTGCTAATCCTACGTGTAAATTTATTGAAGTTTTGATAGAATTTCTATGTGTCTTACATGTGTATGGTAGCCTGTTGATAATTATCTAGATATGATCCACGAGACGGTTGACCACCGGAGTCATTTGTGTGTTGATGATATTCAATTACCATACTCTTTAACAGTGATATATTTCAATCATAGTCAGGAAACCTGCATGACATAAAGGCATTTAAGTACAAGAAAGGGTATGTTGTGTCCCATGCTCAACAGTGGACGATTACGGCCTGATATATTAAGACAAATTCATATTCCGTGTAAATCTTGCGTGTTTTTCGCTATAATTACTTACACAAATTAATGTTAAGCGTAAGGCGTACATGTTCGGCACTTAGCGACCCGCCTTCAAAATATTACGTATTTAAGATTTGTTAGCTAGTCAAGTCAATAAGAACATTAATCATTGGGTAATAGTACGATGAAATATATTTTATTTGTTACTTTGTAGTGGCACTTTGAAGTCGGTTTTTATTTTTTATTAAAAATTATTTTTATTCCACAATAACGCGGTGACAGCTATTTTTCTATTTCATATGTGGACAAGAATTGCTACGCTAATTAACAAACAATAGCGTTGACAGACAAGTAAAGCGTTACATTACTAAGGTAACTATAATTACCTTATTCATGATATTTTACTGTACCATTCAATATTACACACTACGTTTAATGGTTGATAAAGAACCTTTTCCTACATTCGTTTTTTTATTTTTATAAATAAAGACGTAAGCGAACGCATAAAGTGAAAGTATAAAGCAGATACGTTCTTCGCGCGACCTTCACGCAAATAAATGATAACTTTATTTAAATGACCTATGAATATAACCGTCTTATATGCAAATAATATTATAGAGTTGTCTTGTATTTATCGACAGCGATGTCATGTAACAAGAATTACATTATAAGAGCCTTGGCTGAATAAAATGATTTTAGATGTTCTCTTGCATGCGTATTTCTTACATGGTTATATACTTGCGATTCATTGGCATGTTGAAATATATTTTAATACTTGTATTTTAAAGTTGAAACTTATACCTTACGAGTATATACATAAATATATATAAAATCGGAGTTTGATTAGGCCCATTTTAAAACAAACACATTATGTAATGACACATTATCTAAATAAACTTATTTATGTATTATTTCCTGCAATAGTGGATTCGTATATTATAACTTCTTAAAAACATATAGATAGAAGTGTATAAAAGGATGTAAAGTTAAACTAAAATAAAAACAGAGAAAAGTAAATGTTGATTTATGTTATCAAGAAAGTAATTTGCAATTAAGAAACTCAGTTTTTGCATGTCTCCGCACTTTCACAGTTGAATTTAACGTTAATATATAAGAAGTTAATATAAGAACTTGTTACATAATATTATATTCGCTTCAATTTTAATTGATTACAT
The DNA here is from genome assembly GCA_905220455.2 of Deilephila porcellus. Classification (NCBI taxonomy): domain Eukaryota; kingdom Metazoa; phylum Arthropoda; class Insecta; order Lepidoptera; family Sphingidae; genus Deilephila; species Deilephila porcellus. Next base: position 13,421,060 of record LR999977.1, on the reverse strand, counting down.
TATTGTAAATATTATTGCATTGAATATCAAGGCACTAAGATGTCATACTTAGCCATTTATAGCTATTTATATAATTAGGTACTATTTACAAGTGCCTAATGTTGCTATTACTAATTTTTAAGTATCCTAGCTTAAATGCTTATATTTTAAAACGAAATTTATGGCTAAGAATTTTCAATTCTACATTATTTTCGTATAATATTATCATTTAGACTCTACTGGCTTTTAAAATATTCCGTATTATTTTCACCCTTTAATTGATAATACAAACGTGGTTTTAATTAGATCATTTTAATAAACAGAGAGACCATGACTTTTATACACAGATAGAACCAAATATTGGGGCCAAAAGGTTCTGGAGTGGAGGCCATGAACAAGCAAGCGAAGCGTCGGACGCCCGCCCTCAAGGAAGACGGACGACCTGGTTAAAGTCGCAAGAAGTCGCTGGATGCAGGCCGCTTCCAACAGGTCGATGTGGCATTCCATGGGGGAGGCCTATGTTCAGCAGTAGACTTCCTATGGCCGAAGAGAGAGATATCTCTCTCTCTTCTTTTTCTTTGGTTCTCACCAAATATAGATAATATGATAAATAAGCATGGAGACTATGATTTAGTTTTTTACGCCGGTAGAACCTCGAGTGGCTATACGTTTTATATATAAAACAAACGCGGAGTGATTAAGTGAAATGCGTGGACACCGGTAGCGGCGCCTTCACTTTCTATATCGATCGAATTATACTCGATGCGGCGGGAATGTCGCATGTCGTACTATGCCGACTGGTATCCGCTAGAAAAACACGCTATTTGTGTATTAAAACACTTAGTGGACGCAATTTTTCTACTACATGTGGATTACATTACTAAAATATGTTTTCAATCCATGTAAATTATCCCGATGTTATCGTTAAAAGAATTGGGACAGGGTCTTTGCTTTTATATAGATGGAGACGTAATAAATAAGAAGTTAGATAATTTTGGCATACGGGTATATTTACTTTTATTTAATTCACCAATAATTGAAGTATTTGCTTCGCTTTTATAATAATTTAAAAGTGTACTTATGAAGACAAAAACCGAATGAAATATGTTTTCAATCGATAATTTTACATACGATGGTTTTGGCGTAGAAATCTAATTGAATTATCTGTAATCGACAAGAAGAAAGAAAGTTATTTTCAAAATTTCTCCAAATATTATGTAGATTAAAATACGTCATACATAAAGATCATTTTGGGGTATTGCATAGCCCGGTCGGCTTAAGAAAGGCGATTGGAAAACACAGCATTACTCATTGTCCACACAAGGTCCTTATTAACCAGTTGTAAGTCCGGTACTGGCCACTCGACAGACACGAGATAATATCGAGTTCTGTACTAACTGGCACTGCCCATACACTACTTGAATTGTTTAGATTTAGAAACGTATGGTTAGATTTGTGGCGTGGCATGCTCGATGACAAGGTGAATGCAAACTTTGATAGCCTTTTTATAACACAATTAAAAAAAACACGTATGAGATTTTCTTTGTCAGCTATTTCGACTCTACTCTATCATTAACTTAAAATATATGTGTATAGAAATCTGGTGAGCATTCGTATAATACCTAAATAACCTTTTTCTTTCTTTTGCACTCTAAAATTATACCAAATCGTAAAATAACGTAATAACAGATATTAACAACAATCATCGCGAAAGTTTATGTTGTGATGTTGTGGATTTATGGAATATTGTTAATATTTAATTCCTACATTAATATTTACAATTGCAAATGTTAACTTTTGGTAATGCATGTATTTTTCAGGAAAAACATCGCATAATCCAAATAGCTCAAAATTTATTCGTAATCTGTCGATTTTCCACTTCATCGCGCTCACTTGCAAATATTGTTTTAAATTACCACTTTTATTGTATCTTTTATTAAATGCTCGATATTATTGAATCATTTAATCACAGCGCAACACACAAATTCTATAAACTTGCATGGGCCAGTTTAAGTAGGACCTGTCGAAATGCTATTGCGCCGGCCGATACTGTAACTGCGACATTTACCTAACACAGCCTATAAATCTGACCATTATGAAACAGCTGATTTTTTCTATAACCATTCAATCGATATTTGTACTGAGTTTTATTTTCGTTGATAAGCTATCAATAAATTTTATTTTTTTCTTATAAACTGTCTTTTAAAAATACCAGTAGGAAATATTGAGTACTTTACCATACAGCATGGAAACTAGAAAGATGACTTTGTTCTTTTATGAAGTTAGAAATAGCTGAATGAGCACTGATTAAAAGCTATCAAATAATATAACCAGAAATAGTTACTAAAGCATTAGCAGCATAAGGAGCTTAAAACTTTCTGACGACTTTATACTTAGAAATGCTGTAATTAAATATCAAACAAAGAATAAACCAAAACTAATATTTTCACTTGGATAATAGTGTATATTAATATAATATTATGCTTAATAACTTGATATCACTTAAATGCCTCGTGCATTTAAGTGATATCAAGTGCGCGCCAAAGGAAAGCAACTTGAAAAAATAAATTCTGTGCCAGGTATAAACCTCGTGGATTATTACACTGTACGAATGCATTACGAATGCTGTCGCCATAACAACATTAATAGATAAAATTTTATGTGCACGCAAGAACAAGTGCCTAGCTCTCAGAACTAGACCGTTTGTTTTGTTGGCGCCACTGTTATTGTAACGCAAATAAACTAACCATTGATTTAGAGTCATAATCAATGAACAAAGTCTCGCCAGTTTACCTGCACTTAATTACATGCAAATTAAGTCATTCGGGCCGATAATAACAAAAATTATTTAATTTTCACTGGAGTGAAATGTCGCAACGTCGCCGCAGCTGTGATATACCTACCATTTTACTTTCATAAAACGTGTTTTCGCCAACGTAGCTTGACACAACCAAATGCAACTGGCAGATATAATTAAGCTTTAAAATAATTTCTCAGCGCAAAACTGTTGGCAGTCGTGACTGCTGAGTGCTGGTACACTCATGGTCGACACTTTAGAAAGCGAAAGATCTACCATTGTGCAACCAATTATAATTATAACAAAATCAGATTAAACTTAAGCACTCACCTTCAATAATAACTGTCTATATTAAACTCTTGTTACAAAAGAAATCACTAAAAAATTCTTAAGTGGAATCCACCATCATTCCAGCTGTTCACTTGAAAACACCGATACCACCTTCACTAGAAGTTCAGGGAAAACTTTTATCAGTAACACACACTTCCCGCCAAAATTCTACATAGTCGAAAATTCGGAATCGACGAATTCGAGTTCCGTATCACTGATTGCGATGTCAACGTCCTCGACGCAATCCGGACACTGGCAGGCAAAGTGTCGCCGTCGATTCGGACTTTTTACGCGCGAGTGCACTCCATTCGATTTGAAAAGAAAAAAAATTGGAGTGTTCCAAGTTTGAATTTGTGGCGGGAAACGTGTGTTACGTTGTGAACGTGCGTCGGGGCTCGTGCGCTCGGGCCGGTCGGTGCGCGAAATGCGACTGCGGTCACCGCGGCTCTCGCGACACTCTCTGCCCACCGCCTGGCCGCATGTGTAAATGTTAATCCGCGATATTATTTAGTTTAACCAATTCTAATTGAGCCGCTGCAGCTGGCCCGCCGTGCCTTTTACCGCTGGCGGTGCGTTGCAGCGGGAATTGGAGGCGGGTCTGGTAAGCCTGGCCGCCACAATAAGTGGTCGAACTAGTTGCGTTCGTGCACGTACAATGGATGCTTTCAGTGGTGATTTTTCAGTCTGATTGCGAAAACGAAAGCCCTGTTGTCACGACCGTTTTCTGACATCTGATTTCGTACGGTTCCATCCCTACTTGCATAAAGCCAGTGTGTAAGCATTTTAGGTAATATGTAAACAAAGGAATGCTAATTAAAGCATTTTCCGTCCGAAGGAGAGCGGTTGCCCAAACGTTTCGGTTTTAAAAAAGGCAATTGTTAAGGCCTTTGTGTCGTATGTTGTTAAGGGGATGACACACTTGTCACAACATAATTTACTTATGCACGTAACGTGGTCCAGAAACCACATAAATGGTAACAATTATATAACAAAGAAGTCAAAGGTCGCAATGGGCTTTCGAAAAATTACCTGGTGCAGGTGACCTGCCCTCTAAAGGGTACTTTTGACATCGTGAACTTTAACTACATATCAGTGCTGAGTTGCGTAAAACGTACATCACAACCGTTTTCTTAAATCCCTTATGTATTTAAACAGCTCGTGCCATAATGTATTTGGTAATAGGTCCTTAATATGCAAGTAGCTGTAGGAACCACTGCTTTATCTATATCTTCTCACATGCAGGGACATAATAGCCAGTATTTCCTGGGTATTAAGATACTTAACACCTAACATCTCAGGGTGATACATAGCGCAATATCAAGCAGTGCTGAGTGCTGTTAAATAACAAATTCCCAATAGCGATGCTTTGTCTGTGTGATTAACTTTATTTGAAATTAACATTATTTGGATTTTCACATCCCGTCCCGTCCCGTTATATCCCGCTCGTCCCGGCTCATTCTCACTCAAGGCATGTAATCCAGTCCCATCCCATCTCTTTGAGTACAAAAAAGTAACAAATATATCGGAATTCCTTCGTCATCCCACGGGAACACTATTTTTTCGGGATAAAAAGTAGCTAGTATTAATCCAATGTGTCAGCTATTTCAAAGCTATTTCAACAGCACAGACAAACAGACAAAAAATCTAAAAATCATTGTTTTGGATTCTATTACGTTAAATACAGACCCCATATTAGTTTTTCTCATTTATCTTACATGTACAGACATCGATCGGTTACAAATTTATTATAATATGTATAATTTAATATTTCGTTTATCTATGTTTATTAGAACTTGTATCCTTTAGATTCTATACTTCCCTCTCTTCTTTTCCATTTCATATATCCATCCAACGCTTGTCTGTAAGAAATCGCCTAGAGCGATAAGACCGCCATCTGTACTCTTTATTATCATTTGTGTTCTTCTTGTGTGCAGTAAATAATAAAATAAATAGTGCCGGATTGCACTGCACCTCAAGTTCATTAAAGACTGTAGTAATTTTATCTTGTCAGTATTAAACATGCTGGAATTCTTCCTCTGTCCTCTGGGCGAATGCGTTTGCAATGTAATAACTCTCTGAAATGTTTATTTAGAAAAACGTATGTATGTTATTATAATTAAAACACGATAATCTATGGATTGTTATCGCATAAGCGGTAAAGTATAAAATGTAAACCTAATTGAACAGGCCACAATTAAAGTCCATTACAAACTCAGTTTTAACCTTCACTGATATGTACTTAAATGATTTTAGAATGTTCTTATAGAAGTTTTATTTTTATTTTTTGTATGCTTTTAGTTTAAATAATCATACGTAAAGCATATTGGCCGTACAATATACTTATTATAATTATTATCATTAGCATCAGATCAGGAACTTACAACCGCATAGGTACCCTATTTGACAAATACAAAAATCATTCCACTTCAAATATCATCGCGCAGAACGTCCTCGCTACTTTGTTTATGGGCTTCATAGCTTTTATCACTAATACTCTTGTGAAGTTTAGTCAGCATTCAGTGGTATTTATTAATTTCAATAATCAAATAAGGATAAAAAAGGTGCTGTATCATTTTAAACTATGACCATAATAATTTCCAGGAGACAGGACCCATTTTTTAAATTTTTCTCTAGCTAAGATGATCTATTGGCCATGCTATATACAACACTGAACCTATGGTATTATTATGTATTAAAGAAAAACACTACATTTTGGAATATCATCTATGTCGTATAGACAAATAAAATGGCAATTCTTTTAATTTGTATGGGATTACTCCGTAAAATATATGTGTAATGCCTGTATGGAAACTAATACTTATTATTAACATAACAACCACTGTTGCATAGAAAGATCATTATTGTAATTAAACTATGGAATTAACTAGCTAAAAAAGTATTTTCTCAAATCCTATTATAATTTAGATCGGACTGAATTACGACTACTATAATATAATATTGTAAGTAAATACATATAGTAGTTTTTTTAAAACGCCTAGATACTTTATCATATTTTATACTAAAACGCCAGACGACAAAATATAATGTGAAAAATTATCAGGCGCTGTAAAGAACTTACTGACTATTTAAAAGTCAACCAAATAAATAGGGAGAAATACTAAATATGAATTATTATAATAGTATGTGATTAATTACATATTACTATGTAATTCCTAAAGAATTTTTGCTTAAATGCAACTTCATATAAATGGTTTCCGAACGTAAGCTTTGTCTCAAAACCGCCAACTGTCAGTTCCTCATAGTCAGTGACGTTTTGTAATGACGTCATGTAATACACACACTTAGAACAACCTTCGGTGTCACAAACATTTTTGCGCTTAATCATTTTTTTATACTTTATTATTTCTGACTGTATCTTTATTATTATAGAAAATATTTTGCTTTTTTTCATGGCGCTATTGTCAGTATTTTATCATTTCACTGGAAATGTAAAGAGAATGAATTAAGTATATTAATTTAAAATATCCAAATATGATGCGATCTTGTCTGTTACAATAGAACTTATAGCATTTTAGTGTCTTTAGCCTCAGTCAGGGTAAATATCATCAGGGTAGGTTCATGCTCTGATTGTTTCTATATTACTCAGTAACTATTTAAGTATTTTAAAGAATTCAGTAGATGGTTGTACCTACTATTGAAAAAATCTTTTGCATTTCTTAGGTACATAATTTTACTCTAATAATTAACAAACCGTGAATGTTGTGAACCCCTGACCTTATACGATGATAATTACGTCATTCTTCTAAAGTGCTTATTCACACACAAAATATCCTTGAATGAACGAATAGAGTAGCATCCAAGCGTCGCGTTGCCTAAAACATTGTATCAAACATCAAGAACATGTCAAAAGTAATGGACAAGACTTCCGCTAGCAAGTAAGTGATTTCACTGCATTCGATGAAAAAAAGTTTAAGGCCGTGTTTGCCGGACCGTGGAAACGTCTGCAACGATGAAACAACTCGTGATTTTGTCATACAGCCGCCTTTGGCGCGAGTCTCTTTCCGACTGTTCCGTTAACTGATAATTACATTATCTTATCAAACGTAGATTATGTACACAAGTGTCCCCGTGTGCGATGGGCAGCACATTACGTATCAACACCCAAATGGGTACCGTGTCATTGATATTGCAATAAACGAAGAAATTAATCTCAAAAAACGTATGGAACGGAGCGAAATAACATTAAGTTTCCATAACTTAATCAAACGAGGTACAAACAACAATGAGTTTTTATTTGAAGTTACATGTGTGTTATACATTCAAATTATTGTGTCTTTGTTAAGTGCCAGTGATTGTGTTGTGAGTTCTTAATCATCTTTGGATTATGTGTTTATGAAATAATAACATCATTTAATGGTAACACAAGGTTTTCTAACATTTGAATATAAATGTCACAACAAATTAAACTATATTTACAAAACTTCAAAACAGCTGTAGTCAATAGAACATTGTGGCAATCACAAGTGTTTTCCAATATAATTCCAAGAATTATGTTTGATATGCATAATTTCAAATGACATATTAGGCCATATTAAGACATTAAAAAGGATATTAAAGTAACAGAGTAACAGTAAGATATAATTTAACAAATATAAAAAAATCACACCAAACTGAATAAAAACTGCAAAGATTTGTCTTAAAATTTTGATTTAAATTTGGGTCCAAACCCTAAAATCTTTTGACTTTTACATAAATTAAAAGTCTATTTTTATTGAAATGGTTTATTTGATAGTTGATTCTTGCAACATCATTCTTTCCCTTACATCGTATACATTTTCAATGCCAAATGTAACAGATAATATCTGCCTATGATGTTAAGACAGGTAAATTTGCCACAACATATTTTTATAAATATTCTTGATATACTGTGTTACCTTCATAATTTTGCATTGTTATAGATATTTTTTAATTTACAATGCCTACTAATAATAAATAAATTATTTTGGCTAAATAAATTTAATAATGCCATAAAAAGATATCACAAGTATCAAATAATTGATTGAGTAATCTAAACTATAACAAACTGTTCATTGCATATAACTTTAATTAAAACAAAATACACATAAAAGTGACATATAGATATTATATTTTCCGTATCTTGATTCATTATTGTATTGATCAAACTGGTAATAAAAAATTATGCCAGATGTATCTCTGAAATAAGATAAAAGATTGTGCGTCCTACGATAATTTTCATTCAGGCCACATGTTGTGACGCCAACATGTCTTGCAGTTTCTCATATTTACGACAAAATACTTTGTATCTCCCTAAGGCTGTAACTTTGTGACAAGGAGCCTATATATTGCAGAACACCTACTATTTCTTGCGTTTAATAGTGACCCATCAATTTCCAAAGGTAATGTGATTAACACTATCTGTAAACACCTGCATTATATGAAATAAAGGAGAATGGCCAATCTACTATGAAACTTAGTATTGGTGTGAAGATTTTTGTCCCTCCATGAAACCTACTTTTTTGTGTAGGGAAAAATACATATTTTCTTTTTATTGAAAATATGTATTTTTCCTTACACAAAAGAGTTCTTGGAGAAATGAACTTGAAGTCCAGTCATTCTGGTGGCCCCATTTGTAGTAATGGCTGTCGTATCCTAAAATGTGATGATAATTACTTTATTTTCTAAAAATCTGTTGCCCGGGATAAAACAGGAAAATGTTTAAGGACAAACCATAAAAAAATATATAATGAATTTTAAGCAGTATCTGTATTGGAGTCTACAATATTTTTTACCAATACCATGTATGGTCATTCTCCTTTTGGGGCCATATTGATGGCTCCAGATCAAATATTTTTACTTTATGATAATGCTGCTTAGAAAGTGTATCACTAAATTTCTTGTTATAAACTTATATGTTTGTTGTAGGCCATAGTTACCATTTCATCATAAGATTTTAAATTAAATTTTTTGTCTCGTTAACAACATTTAATATTCATAAATGTGCCTCCTTCAGTCATGGACATTAGATTCACCATAAAATATATGAATTTTTGGAGTCACTGGATTCCGAAGTGCACATCCCACAATGGTACCATATAAGTTATTTTACCATTTCTAGTTAAATTGCACATATTTTGAAATTTCCATTATGATTGTAACGTAACCCTATGTGAGTCATGTTGATTGCCACATATAATATGAAGTTTGAACCAGATTGCAAAATTATAAAACCCAAGTGAAATATTTTAACCACAATCAACAGACACATTGGACTGTATTAATTTATAACTGCAATATTATTGTAATTTGAAATGTTTTTATTACTTTATTGGTCAAGTGGCAATATCAAGTCTTGTCAACATCAAATGTAATATTTTTTAAAATCTAATGTGCCTGGCTCTGGAAATAGTACCCAATATGGTGCTAGGTTCACTTAATATATCTTTTATTATACTGTTTTTCATCCTTACATGACTGGCAGAAATAACTCTTAGGTTTGCAGCTACTATTACTACTGGAAATTGTCTTACCATGTTTGTTTGTTTTTGTGTCTATTGCTCATTTGTTATTGTAAATATTATTATTAACTTGAGAGGAAACAAGCTTTACGAATGTACATGGCTGTTGGCACCAGTGATTCTTACAAAATATTAAGCAATCCAAGCAAGTATCAGCTTATGTATTTAAAAATATTTGTTTCGGGTCTGGATGTTTGTGAGACCGAAAAGTCTCTCGTAGTTTCTGATACCCACGACACAAGACTCGATCTTAGTGTGGGGTCGGGACTATGTATGTGACTGTTGGGTGTATTTATTTATTTATTTATGTGTAATGTGTTTTTAGATGAAGAACTGTATAGCTACACAAACTACGGCATGGACACGCCCACGCCAGCCACCACCCCTGGCGACTGTCTGCCGGGGCTCTTCCAGCAAATGGATTCCTTGACAACAGGCTTGGACTCGGACTTCGATGAAAGTCTAGCAGTGCCCGAGTCCCTCTCTGTGATTGATGCTGACAAAATTGACAATAAAGAGGACAATGAGGCCAGTGGTAAGTTGTATTCTCTGTGATTTCATTTTTGTGATGATTGTTTATTAGATAAATGTACACTGGGGGCTATAATAATTCAATTTCGAAGATCATCGAATCGAAACATCATCCCCCACCGATTTAGTGACCGGTGGCTCATTTAGGATCGATTTCCAGTTCAAACTATACACTTTGCAAAAATATCATGTGCTTGAGCTAGAATTACTATTTGGCATTATGATATGGTGGTATGAAATAAAAAAGGATTTTATCACGAATTTGGTTAAATTTTTATACTTTTTATCTTTCCGTTTCGATTACTACTTTACAGCTTTCGTGGTCACGGGGCGGACCTTTCATAAAAAAGGTTTAATTTGGCACTGAATTTAAATACACTTGGGAATACAGGCGTGAACTTAAGTATGCAAGACTGATTATATTTAATAAATAGAATCATAGTTCGGAATATAGACTGCCTCGGTGGCGTAGTTGTATTACGGTACGGTTACAAAGCTGAGGTCTCGGGTTCGAGTCCCGGGTCGGGCAAAGTGATATTGGATTTTTCTATTCATTATCAGTCCGGAGTCAGGAATTTGTGCCCGATATGGCGATAGGCTCGCCCCCTATCACATCGTGGGACGGAACATACAAGGCGAAATGTGGGTGTCCTAGTGGCACCTCTGCCTACCCCTTCGGGGATAAAGGCGTGAGTTTATGTATGTATGTATGAATCATAGTTGGTTTAATTCCAACTAAAATGTCTTATTCAAAGAATTCTGAAGACTGCCTCAGTTGCGCAGTTGTACTATGGTATGATTGCAAAGCTGAGCTGCTCGGGTTCGACTACCGAGTCGGGCAAAGTGATATTGGATTTAACTATTCATTATCAGCCCGGAGTTAAGAAATTTTCCGTATATTATGGCGATAGACCTTCTCCCTATCACATCGTGGGACGGAAAATACAAGGGGTAACGTTCTGGTTGCACCTCTGCCTACCCCTTTTGGGAAAGAGCCGTAAGTTTATGTACCTATGTGTATTCAAAGAATTCTGTGAAATGTTGGTTTATATTCAATTTGTAACTAAATTGGGATTTGTTGTGAAGTTCGCGTTATAAATACACATATAGTAAATACCTAATAAGTAATACTGTTTATCAGAAATTATACCGTGGCTTATTCTTATATTATGCTTTTCCCTACACTGAGACTAAGTTTGCATGGCAATAATAGTCACGCAATAAATGTATTTGTTTCTTTACATATTATTTTCTATGAAAAATACAGGGTGTATACCGGTAAATTGTAATAAGCGTGTATTTATTATATTACGTTATAGATTTATTTAAAAAAAATCAAACCCATAAAAGAAAATAGAGTGTACAAACAGGACAGCCTTTCAGGCATGATCAGCTTATGTGCTAAACCAGATCATCAAATCTATATCAAATTTCATCAAAATTGGTCCAGCCGTTTGACTGCGAAGAAGTAACAAACACGCTTACAAAAATTCCCCTTTATATCAGTGTGATAAATTGATAATATTCTGTCACCGTTGTTTTTAACAAGTGATGAAATGCCAATTTTGTGCCTGCGTCATTTATCATACACTTATAAAATTATCTGCGAATAATGCAGATACGATCTAATATTAATTGCATTTTATCGCATAGATGACTAACTACTTCATGCTTTTAGTAGATAATTTGCTTATCACCAGTCCCTTATGTTATCATGAATTTATTTTAAGAAACACCAAACGTTAATAACATGGGAGCTTAGCAATTTGGTATTTACAATACCGGTCTTATTCATAGACAGATTTAAAACCTATTTTAGTTATCGAATGTTCTCTTTCAAATGATTTTAGAATTCAGCTGGAGCGCAAAAGACAAAACATTCGATAACTAAAATAGGTTTAAATTATGTCTGTGAATAAGGCCGTAAGTATTTAAAAATACATTTATTTATTTATTTTACTGACTCGACAAAGTGAGAGCAATGCACCTTATGATAAGTAAAATGCAATTCAAGTGTCAACCGAATAGATAAGATTGTCTGTATTATTATTTCAACAATTTGACAGCCTCCGTGGCACAGGTTAGACGCCGGCAGTGAAACGAGAGGCCGCGGATTCGATCCCCGTACCGAAACAAATATTTGTGTGATCCACAGGTATTTGTTTCGGGTCTGGGTATTTGTGAGACCGAAAAGTCTCTCATAGTTCCTGATACCCATGACACCAGATTCGATCTTAGTGTGGGGTCAGGACTATGTATGTGACTGTTGGGTGTATTTATTTATTTTATTTCTTTATATATTTGGTAATATGAAGAAATTCATAAAAGTGGAAAAGTCGGAAGCGATCATAGATGATAGACTGCCCAATCTTACTGATATTGTGTAAATCTAAATAAAACTATGATAAGAGGCAATCTTAACACCGTAGCACTCAAATAACACACTATTATCAGTGAAACAGCTCTGCTACTACTTTGCATATTTATTCAACATCGAAGACAGATGTCTTATCAAACATATTACTGCCAAAAGCATTAAATACGTTAGCACTATAATCCAGGCTATAGATAGTAATTGCTCTCACTCCCAGAACCCAGAGTCCGTAATTAAATATAAAAACATACGATAAAATAAACTTATCTATAATGACAATAATACTATCTTAAAATTGATTTTATTTTATTATTTCCTGCAAGGATCTGTATTTGTTTGCCTCCGTAATCAGATGGCTTACATCTGGGCACAAAAAGATTAAAATAATGATAACTCGGCCGAGTTCTACAAAAATATTGCCAATACATTAATTACATCCTTTTCTAAAATCCATCCCATGGTTGTCTGTAAGATATTGCCTTTGAGCGATAAGACCGCCAATTGTACTTTTTATGTATGTGATTTTCCTTTTAATTGTATTTTTTTTTGTGTGCAATAAAGTGTATATAAATAAATAAATAAATACATCAATTTTCAACTAAATTTATTATTTTCAGGACCTCTTGCTAACTCCGTCCCATTTAAGGCAGTCCATCAACCGCCCATCAAATTTAACTCGGTGCACAGGAAAGTATTCATTCCGGGCGTGGAAATAAAGGTCAGATTGGTGGAAAACGAGAGGAGCGTGACCACGCATTTGCTGAACCCAAATCTGTGAGTATTGGCCTAAATACTACATCTGTTCCTAATCTATATAGATAATAGTTATACTAATGAATGCATAACCAGGTTTGTATTTATAGTTTTATCAATAGTGCCGCTTTATTGGTGTCGTGGCGTGTTTTGCCTATGAATTATATAGTTCCGGGTTCGCATCCCAGTTGGTACGTGTATTTTTTTTATCTCATATCGCTGGTAAAACTATAATTTGGGCCCGGTATAGCAGTAGATTTGCTGTTCTATCATGTCATAGGACGAAAATTACCCAGTTTTGTATCTAATGTATCTACTATAAACAACTTAGTGGTTCTTTTGATAAGGTAGATAAAATAGTCTTAAAAAATCTACATTTCATTCATAAATTATTTCACTGAATGTGACAAAAATAATACAGCTACAGCATCTTCATTAAATGTTATAACTCATTTTCCAATGACAGTAACTGGAATATAGTTGTTTTGCTATACAACCTTTATCTGTTATCAATGTACATGATAGCGGAAAAAGTTAATCAGTCCCACACGTAGACAAACAATTCACAAGCCCATAAATTATAAAAAAAATTGCGAGTTATTGACTTGTACTCCTATATCTTAGTAACAATGTTATCATAATCTTGACTTTATAATCTACACATTTAAAAAGTTAGCATAAGCACAGCATAAGTCCAATTTTTGGGCACAGTTTTCCGGATATTAGGTATATAACCCTAAGATGGTTTTAACGTAACCGGGCTTAGGCTTGGTTCGGTTAATACTTTCTTTGAATATGGACTAGAATTTTAGGGTTTCAACGATGCCGACAGTCGTATCAAACTAGTCTATATTCCTAAAAGAGTGTATTTTACTCTTTAATAGATATATGTATTTTACTGAAGTCAACGAATTAACCTACGAGTCACATCATCACATCCAAACGAATTATATTATTTATCGGCATTGTCCCCCACAACAATGAACGTTACGTAGTGAGGGTATGCATTTAATAAGTATGCAAGAAGCCGGAAAGAATCAAGCTATATATAATGTATTACATACCTACTGTTCAACCATTGACACAATATTCAATTAAGTTAAATAAATAATAAAGGAAGGCCGTGTGTGAGGGCTTGTTGCTGACGCAACAGATCCAATCTACCGAAGTGATGTTCGCGCGTTCAAATCTCAGGGCACACCTCTGACGTGTGTGTATTTGTGTGTGTGTGTGTGTGTGTGTGTCAATTATCACGCACTTTAACGGCGAAGTAAAACATCGTGAAGATACCTGCATACCAACGAGACTTATACAAGAAGACTTGAATGAGAGCGTATCAATTAAAATAAGCCCAAATTAGGCAAATGGAATTAAGTGGCTTAATAATAATTATAATCAATACTTTTTATACGATGAGTTATGCATGCACGGTCAATTAACTATAACACGAATATTTGCCCCAATACTATGGTTTGTTAATTAGTAATTAGTGTCATTGTACGTGGTGTATTTGTATCCGTCCATATGGAAACATACACGACGTATACAAAGCAATGTGTGTCGCGATCTAGAAAAAACATACCCACATATGGTTTCATGCAGACTTTTTTTTTAAATACAAATTGAGGGGTGATATCACCATTTAATTCTCTGCCTAGACATTATTGCTAGCCTCCGTAGAGCAGTTGGTTAGACACCGGCTGTGAAACGAGAGGCCGCGGGTTCGATCCCCGCACCGAAACAAATGTTTGTGTGATCCACAGGTATTTGTTTCGGGTCTGTGTGAGACCGAAAAGTCTCTCGTAGTTTCTGATACCCACGACACAAGACTCGATCTTAGTGTGGGGTCAGAACTATATAATATTATGTTACTGTTGGGTGTATTTATTTATTTGATAAATACACTCAATATGCATAGATACTACTAATACCAGAATTAACATTTTTGCGAATGTTACAAATTACTAAATATATTGTAGTAATATTAATTATGAACATGCATTAGTGTTGTTCACTGTGGCCAATAGAAATTATTTAATTTTACAAGATACTTCGGAAAAATATTTTTAGACGTAATTATTTTTCAAGTTTTTAACTTACGGCATCTACGTTGTAGGCAAATAGATCAAAACAAAAAGCCGTCTACTAAAATATCGGTTATATGTCATGAGTATTCTAAAATTAATACCTACCATTTATTTCAACAATACCGACCTGAAACATCTAATACAATAGATCAAAACTATTTTATCAAACATTTAATCGTAATCACTTCAAGGATTATGCATAATTTACAGGACGGCTTGTACAGAATACCTAAGATTATAACACAAGAAAGTGACGATTTTACTCTTAAGTGAAATTTTAAATACTACGTTTTATTTTTGTAACATTTTTTTCTTAATAAGCGGCTGCAGACAGTTAATTGATTGCATGTTCATTGTTACTAGTAACATTTTAAAATACTACAACGTTCCATATAAGAAGACTTCCACATAACATTCTTTTGCAAAATAATCGTGTAATCTATATGTCTTCCGACTGCTTTGTCTGCTAGATTAATCAGACTAGTTGTTACTCTCAATTGTATTGACCTTACTACAAAGAGGCGTGAGTTAGAGTTACTTCACTGAGCTCTTTGTTTTCCAACTAATCAAACACTGTGTTTAATCATCTCGAGTGGTCTGACTAATGTTCTACATTAATTAGCGTGTATAGCACCGTGTTCTGTGTGTCATGTGAAATTGTTAATTTAATCTTATCAGACTCTGACAGATTGTTTGTTTATTATCGATTAGTTCTTCCCCTTAGTTCGTATAGCTCGCTCTTGTAATTGTTTTATATATTTTTAATATGGAGAACAAAAGATTATGAGTAATGTCCTACATTCACTCTTTCGTATATATAACCCAGATCAAATAAAGTGGCCGACCCTGTAGCCATATTAGACATTGAAAGCCAATCACGGAAACATGATTCTTTACAGAATTGACATTGTTTTTGTTTGTGGAAAATATGAAATTTATGATATACAATATAGAGATATTTGTCAGTGAACATACCAAAAAAATCATATGTAAAACTTACTATGCTGCAAAGTGTCTTGTTATAACCGCCCACACCATTTCACGTTAGAGTTTTGAAATATTAGACAAATCAAAAATAGTTATAAGAATTCATTACATTATTGAAAATATTACAAATAAATATTAATAATGTTGTTTTCCTTAGCAACGCAGCGAAGATGTTAATTCTATTTATATTATTTTCTTTGCCAATATTATCTAACGTGACACTGAATAATTAATTAATGTCTCGTGCTCTCGACGCTAGTCTCATGTTAGATTTGCACATGTTCTATCGTCTATCATGCGCTGACTCATTGGAAACTCCCCTTCATTGTAATAGTATGTTATCTTATTAAAGACAATTGAATGAGAGCGTATCAATTAAAATGATAAAATAGATGATGTGGCTTAATAAATACAAAACCAATAGTTAATATACTTACGATGTCTAGAGTTATGCATGCACGGTCAATTAACTATAACACGAATATTTGCCCCAATACTAGTTTGTTAATTAGTCATTAGTGTCATTGTAAGTGGTGTATTTGTATCCGTCCATATGGAAAAATACACGCGGTATACATAGCAATGTGTGTTGCGTTCTAGAAACAACATACCCACATATGGTTTCATGCAGACAAAAAAAAATATATAAATTGAGGTGTGATTTCACCATTTAATTATCTGCCTAGACATTATTGCCAGCCTAAACGAGAGGCCGCTGGTTCAATTCCTGCACCGAGACAAATGTTTGTGAGACCCACAAGTATTTGTCTCGGGTCTGGGTAAACACCCACTACACTCACAAACGTGAGACCGAAAAGTCTCGTAGTTTCTGATACCCACGTTAAACTTTATTGATCTTATTGTGGGATTATGTACCTATGTGTATATTGGGTATATTTATTTACTTCTTGCACTTACGTTTCATACCAGTTACAATGAAGCAATATTTCAAAGAATTGATTTATTCCAGATACACAATTTCCCTCCAACATGGCGACTTCACGTGGACCATCAAGAAGCGGTACAAACACATTCTATATCTTCATCAGCAGCTCACATTATACCGAACTTCGCTCAACATTCCCTTCCCAACCAAAACACACAAGTCGCGGCGAGCCAGCTTCAAGAATACAGTGGTTACTGAAGAGAAGGCGGAGAAAATTGCCCTTCAATCTGTTCCGAGAAGTAACTCTAAGAGAAGGGAAGGGAGGCCAAGGAAAAGAAGAGGTGCGTTGCCCAGGTACTGTGAATTGACTTAAATACTAGATTTCTTAGTTGTTAGTGTAAGGCACTTTACATAATAATATATGCCCACTGAATAAAATACACATGGGTATGTCGTTACACTGGACATTATATTGAAAAATCTTACCAATCAACATATTTTTTTAGATATTGGAAAAAAATTCGACACATTTTCTCTATTTTTATTACTTTAGAAATATTTTTTGAGTAAATTATTGTATACAAAAATATTACAAGGTGTTCAAAAATAAAGTAGTTTCAAATACATGCTAATTGTTTGTCTTATTTACAGGTTCCCAAAGAAGCCCGAAGTGATGATCACATACGACGGCATTCAGCTAAGAATGAAGCAGCTAGAAGAATACCTCTACAATCTCTTAAATATATCCATATATAGAAATCATCATGAAACGGTGAGTTTTATAGTCTATCTAAACTAAGAAGTTCCATTTGACATTGGGAAATAGGGATGCTGTCAAATATATATAGATAATATTTGTTTGTATTTCTTAATCGATTACAGTTTATATTTTCTGTTTACATCATTTCGTTTATTTTTTCATGAACATTTTTATTCTAATGAGACATCAACAATTGCATAAGTCACTTTACTATTTAGAAACAAAAGGAGTGATTTATCTATTACTAGCGGCCCGTCCCGGCTTCACCCGGGTGCAGACACTTTTTGAGACACATGATACATACATACAATACAATACATATACTCCAAAGTGAGGAACCTCCTCACTATGTGTGCCGTACCCTACAATACTGCCTTCATTTCCATTGTAATATCCAAATCTCTTAATGATAAATTAATTCATATTAATATTATTATTTCACTATTTATTGATGTATGTTCGTTGACAGCATACCTATTATTAGCTGAAAGTTCAGTATTTTTAAAACTTAAAAAACAACTATTTTATATCTGCTCGATTATTTAAATATTTTTACCGATTATGCGTATACAAATGCATTTGAATAGTCTCGACTCTACCGGTAAAAGACCTAACGAGGTGACTTTGTAATGACGTCTAGAAAAAAATATGTTGTTTAAAATGGTTATTATGCTTTATTTAAAGAATTCTAGTTTAAATTTAGTGATTATGGTTTGTATATCTAGTGATAAAATAAGAATAGCTTCATAATTCCATGGATTTACGGAAAGTGTTATTGAAATTGTGTGGGTTACGTCTGCACAAAGTTATTTACGTTAAAAGTATGAAACGTCAAATGGAACCTGTTAGTTTAGATAGACTATAATTTCCTTATTTAATTTTTTTTACAGTACAACATTCATCATTATTTATCTGCTAAAACAAAGTATTAAACTTAAAATATTTATTGAAATAATTATTGCCAGTGATAAGATCATACTCATGTTGAGTAATTACAAGTGTACTAATATGTCATATTATACCAATAATCTGTAGACAATCCGAATTATATCTATTATATTTGTCGTTTTAACAAAACACCTGGTGTTAAATGCGATGCCATGTAGATAAAGTATCAACTTTCGATAGACGCTTATGTCACGCCACCTATGCCAGCTTGTTCACTTAATTCTTAACGTTTGTTAACTTGAAGAAAATAAGGATAAATGCTAGATGACTTTATATTTTCATCAATATATTACAAAAAATATAGCCTTTGTTCAGTAGTGGACTTCCTATGGCTGAATAGCTAGATAGATTGATTACAAAAAGATGCAGTCAATTAAACCGAATTATACAAAATAAATGGCAATAATCGGTCCTTTGGTATTCTAGTTGATTTACACGAAAGCAACGAAACTATTATTTTATTGTTCCTGTGAGACCATGTTACTACATTTCTATATATTTATACCAACAAATTCACTAGAAATTACATTAATAAATAATCAAACCTTCAATTTTACTCTCAATAATTTCTTGCAGGTGAAGTTTTTAGAAGTGTCGAATCTCTCGTTTATATCGGAGCTAGGCGATAAAGGCAAGGAGGGCGTGATTCAGAAGCGAACTGGTTCTACACAGCCCGGACAAGCGGGGTGTAACTGTTTTGGACTTCTTGGTGCTATGGTGTGTGTCAGGTAAGACAAAAATATTTTAAAATACAATTCAAGCCATGTATTTGACAAGAATGAAGTTGGTCATATAAGTGAAACCACACATTTGACGTGTCTGAAGTTGCTTACGAGTGGTGACAGCTGTTGTTTTGAGACTAATATTTAAAAAGTGATTGTTTTAATGGTATTTGTAGATGCTGGATGAAGTGACTAACTTCAGAGCCGTTATAAAGTTTGGCGTGAACTGTTTTACTTGACTAGACATAGCAAACTAAATACTAAATATAATGTATATGATCTTATGCCGGTATCGCTGAAGAGTTAGGCACACTGAGACCTTACAGAGCGTTCGCATTTCCGATCTAGGATGTGATAAGAGATAATATTGCCACACCAGGTTCAAATTCCAGTTTAAAGCATTTCGTATGTGATTTATCATATAAGAATCTATTTCATAGGAATCGAGTGGCATCAAAAAAATAACTTATTTCACTCTTTAGTTTATGTTTGTGAAAAACGCTTTTATGGTGCTGCATTAAAGTTAGACGGAGATGAATTGCAAATTCCAATAAATTATCAACATTTTATATCTACGAAAAATATTTTAACAATCAATAGGTACATTAAGTTTGTATAAAACGTTCAAAATGGGTACTATTCCATGAATAAATCTGATTAGACATATCTAAATCTACTGCAGTAAATGACGCAGTATAGGTAATCTCGACCTTATAATACACGAGACTAATAAAAAGACCGTATAGTAAACAGTGATTCAATTTAACATCTTGCAAAAATAATATTTAAAAGTTATAAATATACAATCTTTAGTTATTGTGGCGTAGACATTGTGTTATAGGCTCGCGCCTTTAGTCGTAATACATTCTGGGACAGATATAAACTTGGCGAATTATGGATGCTCCAGGCTCTAGAGTCATCTCTGTCTATCGCTGAGTCTAAACCCGAGACAAAAAATGCGTCCCATTACGTGATAATTAAAATAGCTACAACCCTTTTTTTTACCTACCGAAAAATTCAACCTGCAGGGTTTCCAATATCTAACTTAAGAAAAATATGTGCTAAAATTCATTAACAATAATATAGATCAAATCTTATTTATGTGTATCTGTAATCATTCGCCAATCAGTCGGTACTTAACCAAAACTTCGGCGTATCAACACCTGCATAAAACATACATCGAATTCACGTTATGTCACTGAGTTTTGAAATCTGATCTTATCCTCTTTTTTAAAGTAAAAAGAACTATAAACGATATTATTTTCCAGGTGCAACTACTTCTGCACAGGTCTCGTGTGCGCCAAGTGGCAGGAGCGGTGGTTCTTCGTCAAAGACACGTTTTTTGGATACATAAGGCCCTCAGATGGCGTTATAAAGGCTATAATGCTGTTTGATCAGGGGTGAGTTTATTTTAATATTTGCTGAATTATTTAGTTCCACATTCTACTGCCGTTATTTTAGGTTTTTCTTTTTATTGCGTTGAATTGCGGGACGAGCATGTCATTCGCCTGATTGTAAATGATACGACCGCTCATGGACAGTACAAAACTAAACACTGTGTATTACAAATCATTGCTTGGCACTCCACTGCGCTCGTCATCCTGAGACATAAGATGTTAAGTCTCAAAAATAGCTGAAATCTTCAGGGTCTAATCTGGATATAGCAAGGTTCTACCACTTTCAAAACTTTCCGGTGATTATCACATTTGTGTAAATAGATCATTCCAACATAAAAATATATAGCAAAGGAGGATATAAAGGACTAAATGTAATACTTAATTTATTTTTGTTCCATGCAGCACATGGAAAAGTAAGTAATTTGAAAAAAGAGTGTATTTTAATAGCTGTGTAAATAATATAGCTCTTTAGTTTTTATTACATTTATGTAAAGAATTTTACATTGTTTTGTTTTGATAGTTTAAATGTTAATAATTTATATAATATTGATTCCATTTCTAATGCAATAGTTGGGCTCATATCCTGCTCATATACTATTTGAATGTTCTTGTCTAGTTTGCTTGAATGTTATTTATACATGTTTAACCATACAGTGTTTTAAATGTTATTCTATGTATTGTTCAATTATATTTATTTGCATTTACATTGATTTTTACATTAAAATTTGGTAATAGTCTCATGAATGTCTTTTTGCTAGTAATCATTAGTTGAAGCTATACCACTGACAAGCCAGTTCATTATTTTCAGATTTATTTAAATGATACTATTAGACTATCGATAATTTTTCATCAACTCTAAAACATAATCGAAACTCGACCAATATCAATTTGATCTGTTCCAAAATTAATATTAATAATATCAACTTAATTTATTCATAATAACACACAGCATGTAGCAATCCCATCACACATTATGTTAAGGTTCGAAGTATCGAGCGGCATGTACTCGACGGGCATGAACCATGGACTTCAGATACTGAACCAGAGTCGGCAGATGGTCATCAAGTGCTGGACCAAGCGCAAGAGCAAGGAATGGATGCAGTATCTCAAAACTGTTGCCAATCAAAGCGGTGAGTATATCCATATATTTTAAAATTATATCGATATTATACACCAGTGATCAGTAGAGAAACGTTTGTGAGCTGCTTAAATCGATATTATATGCTTTTTGCTGACACGGTAAAGATTATTCGACAGACAGGTAACGACTACATCTTGCATTTTACTTAACGTTTATGAGTACAATAACTGTTTTAGGCTCTAATACAGTTATGTTGTTCTGGTTAAAACCGAATATACATAGACAGATCTGAAAATGATCGCTTTACGCTTTGACACAATTCGCTTCCAGGTCGCTGGGGAAATTATCCTAGCATCCTTGTATGTGCTCAGAAATGGACTTGCTTTTGCCGAGCCTAATGACGATTAATTACCTTATTTCCTTTCCCTGTTATTAATTGGGAAACTTATATTGACTGCCTCGGTGGCGTAGTTGTATTACGGTACGGTTACTAAGCTGAGGTCTCGGGTTCGAGTCCCGGGTCGGGCAAAGTGATGATGGATTTTTCTATTAATTATCAGCCCGGAGTCAGGAATTTGTGCCCGATATGGCGATAGGCTCGCCCCTTATCACATCGTGGGACGGAACATACAAGGCGAAATGTGGGTGTCCTGGTGGCGCCTCTGCCTACCCCTTCGGGGATAAAGGCGTGAGTTTATGTATGTATGTATGTATATTTATGCTTACAGCTCGAGACTTCACGCACCCGAATGTACACCATTCATTCGCACCGCCGCGCCCCGCCACACTAGCGTGCGCGCTCGTGGACGGCTCCTCCCACTTCGCCGCCGTCGCCGATGCCATGGAACTAGCCAGGGAAGAGATATTCATCGCGGACTGGTGGCTCAGCCCCGAGGTGTATATGAAGAGACCCGCGCTCAATGGAAACTACTGGCGGCTCGATACGTTACTGAAAAGGAAGGCGGTTAGTACTTGTTTTACGTTGACACATTTTTCACCGATATCGGCGCTGATGGCGTGGAACTAGCCAGGGAATATATCTGCATCGCTGACTGGTGGCTGAGCGACGAGGTGTATGTGAAGAGACCCGCGCTGAATGGAAACTATTGGCGGTTAGATACACTATTAAAGAGAAAGGCGGTTAGTAATGAGTCGATAAATATTTTACTTCATAATTTTCAATAAGCCTTCAATTTTTAAAGTCTATGAGTGTCTACCATCGATAAACGGGATAAACAATAAGAAATATTTTATAATTAATATTCCAGGCACAAGGCGTGAAAATATTCATAATGCTGTACAAGGAAGTGGAAATGGCGCTCGGCATCAACAGTTTCTACAGCAAAAGCAGACTGGCCAGTGAAAATATTAAGGTAAAGATTTAACGTTTCCTAATAACATCTGTTCGACTAAAACTTGAGCGGCAGTAACGTAAAAACTAACATTTACACAAGCTATTATTACTCTACAAAGAACTGAAATTCTGCTTCCAATTAATAAAAAATACGCTCTTGAAGACTGTTACACTGATATAAGTAACTGCTTGTTCGAAGCGGAAACCTATAAAGTATCAGTAGGTTCTGCAACATATTGTCTAACAGCCCATTATCTAACGGTAGGTTTTCCGTCACCCAGACCACGCGAAGGCGGGAGTGTTCTTCTGGGCGCATCATGAGAAGCTGGTGGTGGTGGACCAGACCGTCGCCTTTGTTGGCGGCATCGACCTGTGCTATGGACGTTGGGATGACCCTAAACACAGGTGAATATAAATTTAATTAGTAATCGACATTGTTGTACTGTGTTAAATCAGAAGTACATTGTACAAGGTGTATTATTTTTTGTCGAACCTGCGAACCTGATAGATACAAATAATATGTAAGTTTTACTTATAAACCTGTAGGTATTTTATCGATATTTAAGTTTAAGTAAGTCTTTTGTCAATATCAAAAACATATTATCGATGTTTTTTAAGTCTTAGGCGATATTGTCATCTTACAAGTCAAGATGTTATTTTGTATTAATGTTAAATAAAAATCTCTTTTTTATGTTCAAAGAATAATATTAAGACATTCTTCATTATGTTTTCAAACCCATTTGAAAATACATCGACACGAAATAATTCCCTATTTTTTTCCAGACTCACAGACCTGGGTAATATAACGCAGCACTCAACCACAATAAGGACTAAGAAGAAGACGTCCAGCTCACCCGGGGGAGGGGGGTTGTACATCCCCAACGCGAACGGAATCGAGGCTGCGCTCGAGCTGGCCAAATCTTCCAAGGATCTGGTTATTGGATTGAACAAGTGAGTTATTTATTGAAATATAAAGTATTATGAGTCTTGAGATATGGATATTAATATGGATCTTTACTTGAATTGTAGTATTTTTGACTTAATTATTGCAGAAAAATTATAATGTATTGAATGCCAATATTAAAATAATAATAAATGTTGCTTAATACTGCTAATGCTCGAATTACGTAAAAAAATGTCCTGAGACAAAAAATGTTCAACTATTGCCTGAATGGTAGAAATAGAACCATAACAAAATATTACATTAATATTTTCACACTACAGTGCCACTCTCAACGATCCAGAACCCACTGAAACTACACCTGATCTAGCAGAAACAGAAAACCTTCCTCAACCAGACTTACCCGTATTAGAACCAGGAGACCAACTGTTAATAACCTCGCATCCGTCTGGAGACCAAGTACTTATCAAGCGAAACCCATCAGATCTGAACATATTCGACACTCCTGACGTACAAAAACGAAACGTACTTAACAAAATTACAGATAGAGGGAAAGACATTATCAGCATAATATACCCGCCATATGAAGAAGAGAGGAATGAACAGAAATTCGATGATTCTGAAAGGAAAAAGGCTGAGAAATATGCCTTGTCGAACAACCAAGTGTTGTTGACCGATGTTCTGGGGGTAAATGTGACCACAGTGAGTAAGGTCAGTCAACCCACCCCCTTGGCGCAGGTGGTGGAGGGGAAAGTTATAACTGAGAGTACAAAGGATGCACTGGAAGGGGTTGAGGGTAATTCTAAGCTGTGGATCGGGAAGGATTACACCAATTTCATAGTTAAGGATTTTAATAATTTGGATCTGCCTTTTGTTGGTAAGTTGTTTAGAATTATCGTTTTTTTTTCGCTTGCGTAGGTCATTATGATGGATTTTACGCCATCGTGCAGAGTCATTTAGACGGAAACTAATATTCCACAATCAGCAGCGATTTAAAGTTACTATGAGGATCGTTGGTACTGTATGTTGTCTATATTAACTATGTAAGGCCATTTCCAATAGGACGCTGTGAAGATTTTTGGGGAAGGCCTATGTTCGGCAATAGACTTCGTTTGTCTGAAGAGAGAGAGAATGGGTGGTGTAACATTATTATGTTCTCGTGCTTGTTGCGAACAAAGTGAAATGTCTTTATAACCCTAGTAAGAACTCCGGCGAACGGTTGCGTGCAATAATTTAGGTTATGCAAACGGACCCACGATACAGGGGTAACACTAGTGTTGTACCACATTTTTATTTTTAAATGTATGAGTCGATACCCAAGAGTGGTATTCTTCAGTCTGCAAATGATGATGGTGATGATGATAATAATGATGATGGTGATATATTCCTGGTGACAGTATTATATGGTTGACAGCCTCCGTGGCGCAGTTGGTTAGACGCCGCCTGTGAAACGAGAGGCCGCGGGTTCGATCCCCGTACCGAAACAAATATTTGTGTGATCCACAGGTATTTGTTTCGGGTCTGGGTGTTTGTGAGACCGAAAAGTCTCTCGTAGTTTCTGATACCCACGACACAAGACTCGATCTTAGTGTGGGGTCAGGACTATGTATGTGACTGTTGGGTGTATTTATTTATTTATTTTATTCCAGACCTGGTGGACCGGCACGCGACGCCTCGCATGCCGTGGCACGACGTGGCCTTCATGGTCACCGGAGCTGCGGCTAGAGATGTCGCCAGACATTTTATACAGAGGTGGAACGCTGTGAAACTTGAGAAGGCCAGGTATGAAAATAGGATAGCAAGTTGTTTTACTACCACATTTTAATACAAATATGAAATTACAGTAAAGTGAATAATAGTTATAATTCTATATCAGCCCATATACGTCCCACTGCAGGGCACGGGCCTACTCTACAATCGAGGGAATCGATTGAGAGTGGTTAGGCCATATAGTCCACCACGCTGGCCTAGTGCGGGTTGGCGGACTTACATACCGTAGAAATTCTTTAAAATCGCTACGGTATGCAGGTTTCCTCACGATGTTTTCCTTCACCGTTAAAGTGCGTGGTGATTGACTATCAATACACACATATCTCCGAAAAGTCAGAGGTGTGCCCTGGGATTTGAACCCGCGACCACCGTGAACATGTAGGCAGCCGCGTCTGGTCCGTTACCAACAGGCCACCACGCACTTATAATTAGTCTACATTAAATGATAAAAATGACAAGGTACACTGAACTGTACTTTTTTACCGATAACAATAATACAATTCGTTGTTGAGTTTCTCTCTTATTAATGTTAATAATAATACATTGTTTTTATTTGTAATTATTTTAATTAGATACAGAAAATACAGTGATACGGGAGAAGATAATGAGAAATGATAAAAATACAGGCATACATTATTTCCTTGTTTTCAGACAAAACCCAAATTACCCGTATTTGTTGCCGAAGACGTACACGAACATCAAGCCACTGATAGATCTGGACAAAGTACTCACTTTAGATATGCACAATGTTTCGTGTCAAGTGAGTTGTTTTAATTTTTATTTCCGAACATACATTCATCGATTTCCGTCGATTAAAATGAAAAATAAACAAATTTTTTGGATATTCTCCACCCTTTTCAGTAATATTGACACTTTTGAGAGATAAACTGGATTAATATTTAATCAGTGGTGCAATGACCAATCTAACACAGAAAACTTCCAAATAGATTTTAAACTAAAATATGCTTAATAATTTCCAATAAGCAATGTGGAAAGGATTTTATACTATTAAAAATAAATTCTAATATAGGAGTCAAGATACCTTAAGTTAATGAAAATATATAAATAACAATTTTATAACCTTTGTATTTTCCGCAGATACTTCGTAGCGTATCCAACTGGTCCTGTGGGTTCTTAGACCCGGATACGGTGGAGCAAAGTATCCACGAGGCGTATGTCGATACTATCACCAGGGCGCAACACTATATTTATATCGAGAACCAATTCTTTATTACTTTATCGAGGTCTAGTCATACTGTGCGCAATCAGGTATGAATTTTATGTTTATTTATTAAGTAATACAACAAGAATACTTTCATCTTTTGCAATGTTACATGTACTTACTTTTGGATGTTTTGTTTTTTAATTGACAGCCTCCGTGGCGCAGTTGGTTAGACGCCGGCTATGAAATGTTTGTGTGAACCACAAGTACTTGTTTCGAGTCTGGGTGTTTGTGAGACCGAAAAGTCTCTCGAAGTTTCTGATACCCACGACACAAGACTCGATCTTAGTGTGGGGTTAGGACTATATATGTGACTGTTGGGTGTATTTGTATTTAAATTCTTGTGCCTGTTTTATGCAATATATGATTAAAGATGAGACGAGATTGACTCTATTTGTAATATATCTTCAATTTTTTTTTTAAATGACAACCGAACCTAATTTATTTAAGATTGAAGGAAAACCTTCTTAGGAAATGCGCTGTAGGTCAGCTTACTGTGCTATTCCATAAGCAATCTCAATTGAACTCTTGATTATAGAGAAGGCGCCTGCGAACATTCTATATAATATGTTTATTTGTTTATTACATAACTAGACGAGTTTACATACATTGTCTACGAATTAACACACACTATATAATGCACAAAGAGACGGAGGGAGTTGAGTTATTATATTTTTCATTGTTTTCTTCAGATCGGCGAGGCGATATACAACCGCATAATGCGTGCGCATCAAAGCGGCTCTAAGTTCCGCGTGTTCGTGGTAATGCCTTTACTTCCCGGGTTCGAGGGAGAAGTGGGCGCTCCCTCGGGAACTTCGCTACACGCTGTCACGCACTGGAACTACCAGAGTATCTGCCGGTACTGTACTTAGTCATTATTCAAAAAATGTTTGTCACAAAATGTTGTGTCGAATGGCAGGGGATAAGCATTTACCACCTACAGTGCCGTTATTTTGGCAATTAATAAAAGAATATGTGTAAAATGATAAGAAATCTTAGTATGAGACATATTAAATATAGAATCCCTTTTTAGTTTCAGTCTACCTTAAAAGTATTTGAAAAGACTACACACAGCCAAAGTTGACTTAGAAAAATCCCTGCTTTACTAGGTGTATAAATTATCAAGCGTCAATAACATTTGACGCGACTCAAACATGACCTTGTAATTCTGTGAGGGCGCTTGTAAACTTTGAACTAAAAACGAAACCATTAATAAATTAAAAACCATGACCCAATAATCTAATCTCTAACTTGTAAAATTCCAGGAGTCGCGAAGCCATCCTGACCCGTCTGTACGAGTCAGGAGTATCAGAGCCGTCTCGATATATAACCTTCCACGGTCTTCGAACACATTCCACGCTAGAAGGAGAGCCTGTTACAGAACTAGTCTACGTTCACTCCAAACTACTGATCGCCGACGACAAGACTGTAATATGCGGCAGTGCCAACCTTAACGACAGGTCCATGCTGGGAAATAGGGACTCCGAGGTGGCTGTGCTTTTGCAGGTAATTATATTCAGTAGTTAAAAACTGGTTAAAAACTAAAAGAATCTTGCACAAGATAGCATAGCATTTGTGTGTAATTTACTTCCCCATTTAACTTTGTGGAATAACTGAAAGCTTACTGCAATATTTCCAGATCGATATGACCAAACCACCTTATTAGATAAGAGCCTTCTCTTTCTTTAAAGACCGCCAACGTACTAACGATGCCTCTCGTGCTGTGTGTTTACCATCATGTTCCCCATCTGTTCGTTTGAAGGCAAACTACTAATATTCTATTTTAAAAAAATTGAGCTTGTAGAGTGCTGTATTGCATCAGCCCATAATCAATGCCCAATGTTGAAAATAGGACTCTTATACAACTGAGGGTTGAGAGGGTTGAGACCACAGTCTACACAGAATAGCCTAGTGCGGGTAGGCGGATTTCACACGCTATAGAAAGTCTTATTAGAATCTCTATGCAGGCTTCATCACTATAACCACCATTTAATTTTTGACTCTCTATATTCAATACCTACTAAAACTTTGTTTTTGTCTTATTTCAGGATGAACAGTTCATAGACGGGGTAATGAACGGAGAAGCGTTCCCCTGCGGGAAGGTAGCCGGCGGTCTTCGTAAGAGATTATTCAGGGAACATCTGGGCTTGCTGGATATACCTCCAGAACAACTGGACTTCTGCATAGACGACCCCTGTGATGAACACTTCTTTAGAAACATCTGGCAGGCTACCTCGCAGAGAAACACACAGATTTATGAAGAGGTGAGTAGATTGTTAAATTATAATACTTGATGATAAAATCTATTTTTGAGAGGTAGAGGGAATGAGAGGTAAGGAGGGATTATTAGATTTTTGGCCTATCGAGCGAAAAATTACAGAAAATCTATTACTTGGTGTAGATGCTCTGATCAATTAATCCATTATCATAAATTATTATCCAAGAAGCATCTTGATAATAACTTTGCACTTGCTTTCACTATGCTATTTTTGACTTCATTGTCTAATAAATTAATTAAATCTAATGGTTAGTAGCCAACTCCCTCTTGTAATAATAATTCTAAATACCGCCCTGTACATTACTAATTATACACATTTTTCAGGTATTCCACCCGATACCAACAAACTCGGTGCACTCATTCGCAGAACTAAAGCGGTATCAAGAGGAACATCATGAGACGCTCTGGCACAAGGACCCCGCGCTCGCCAACAGAAAGATAGACCTCCTAAAAGGTTACCTAGTAGATATGCCTCTAGACTTCCTATGTAACGAGGTTTTAACGCCCAGAAACACTTCCATGGAAGGCATGATGCCAACTTCATTATGGACGTAATTATTCCCATTATGGAAAAAATGGTATTCGTAAAAATTAAGCCATATGTCATTTGCAGTGGATTATAAATGTGTACATATTAAGCTTTATTATTGATCTAGGTGATGAGATCAAGCTGTACAATTTTAAACTTATAAATATTACAATTTAGGCAACTATGAGTAGCTCTGTTGTAAGATATGGGCGGAAATGAGTTATGAAACATCTTTTACTATGAATCTGCAATGAAAAGTAATTTTATGAATTGTTTATACGTTTAACTTTGTTATGTTTACTATTATCTATATGAGGATTATTAAAAAAATACTTTTTATATTTAATCGAATATAAATTATTTTTAGTTTTTGGTGCGTGTTAATTTTATGTTACTTGAGTGCAATGATTCAGAGTGAAATTCTATATTGCTTTTTCACTTTAAAAAATATTTATAATTCTTTAATAATTTACACTTATATTCATTTAGAGTAATAATATATTGATTATTATGAAAATTCAGCTGTAATTGTGATATCAATAACTGTTTTGAAATAATTTATTTAATATTTTAATAAAAAGTAGGACATTAAGTAAAAATACATATATTCAACTCTTTTTGAAGTTAATTACAAATAATTACAAATGGTCCAATTTTCAATAATATTTGTTAATTATTTAATTTTTGGAAAAAAAAGTTCTTTATTTTTAAAGCTCAATGTCGATAGTTGTAAAATACAATTTAAGCAAGTAATACCATTATTTCAGATATTATTTTTAACTACATCTTATTTTGTATTTATATAAAATATTTACACAATCTTAAGCTATTAAATACACCTTTCTATATAGCGATAGGCCTTTCTACTTCCCTCCATGAATCATATTTATTATTGTTGTTTTAACTCTGCCTATCCTTAATATGATAAAGCTTAGATATATTAATCAATTATTTCCATAAGACCTTCTTTACATACCATATTTTTATTCTTATTATCCATGTTATTAAGTTACCAGTTTTTAATTGATATAAAAGAATTGTTGTATATCCAACATACGAAAAAATAAAATGCAAACAAAAATGAAAATTGTAATTTACACATCAAAACAAAAGGATTATTTGAAATGCAGGTTTTATTTGTTTACTTATTTTTCATATGTTGGATATGGTGTAATTTCCGTAATTCTATACATAATTGACATATTTAATGCATTTTAAAACATTCCAACTCACTGCCAATAGGTGCTATCAAGTATTATTTTTCATTATACTTTACATTTAACCCCAACCATTCCAAGGCAACACCACCGCTTCAAATATTTTACCTTTAACTACTCTGTCTTATTTTAAGTTAGAGTAAAAATATTATGGAAGTAATCTAATATTTACATGATATCTTTTTCTACCTTTTTTATCACAGCATAGTGACATCTGTACTGTATTAGTCCATATACGTCCCACTGCAGGGCACGAGACTCCATTTTCGTTAGTGCGTGGTGATAGACTACCAAAACACATGACTCACATCTTCTATACATATACTTTGTAACCGATCGATGTCTGTACATGGAAGACAAACTAATATGTGGGGTCTGTGTTAACGTAATAGAACCTAAAATAATGATTTTTAGAATTTTTGGGACGGGATGGGAAATTCCAAATAAAGTTAATTTCAGATAAAATTAATCACGCAGACGAAGTTTACGGGCAGAAGCTAGTAGTGACATATATGAAATAATTGTAGATAAAAACTAGGGTAAGGCCTTTGTGTTATATATAACATCTAACACATAGTAGTTATAGATACTTTGAAAGTGATTACTTAATGGTTATTAATTACTATAACTTCTGGAATTATGACGTCGTAGCTAATTTGAATATTTTATGTTTTACTCCAACAACATTGTATAAAAATATTGTTAATTCTGTTAATATGAAATACTGTAACTCAATAATTTAAGGTACTTTGTTTCGGCTATTTATGTTTTATGAGATCTTATGAAATTGTGTTTAAGGAGATTATGTAACAAATACCGTATTTTTAAGAATTTGTAAGAGATAGCGTGAATTAAACAATGTCGGCCTTATTCACATACAGTTAAAACCATTATAGTTATCAAAAGTTTTATCCCTTTTCAACTACCTTTGAATTCAGTTTGAGCGAAGAAGACAACAACTAAAACATTCAATAACTAAAATAGGTTTTAAAACTATCTATAAATAAGGCCGTGTGTATTAACAAGTACAATGGAAGGTATGTGTAGTACTTTATGAATGGGATCCAGTAAAATCTTATAGTTTTTTTATTGTAAAATTATAATTGCAAACATGATCACGACAATTATAGTTAATCTTTAAAAGTATTAAAATTCTGCGATACCCATACGATTTTCCTGGCTTTTTATATGACTAGACTAAAAATAATTTAACATTTAATAATTTAAATAATGAAAAACTATGCATTATTGTTCTTGCCATAAACTTCTAGTACATATAAAATACACATAGTTTTACTTATCACTATTCAGCTCTGAAAAACTTTCAGTCAGGACTCAAAAAGCTTGGCTTACAAGTATTTCGTTCTTAAAGTTATAAATGAACTACATTTGAAACGATGTTAGAGTAATCATTTTAACATTCACAGTGTTATTAAACTCAGAATAAAAAATGACTATTCAATTCAGAAACAAATCTACCAAATTAAAAAAATATGATAAAATAAAATGTTGTTTTATGTAATATACAAAAAACCTGTTCATTATGGAATTCATTTATTACATGTCATACTTCGTAATTAACAAAATTATCTTTAATACTTTTCATATTTTGAGACATAATTGTAGAACTTCCACGACAATTCCAAGCAGTAAGCCTTTCGTATCATGATTCATGACTGTATTAACTATTGCTAATTCTGGCAGTTATTATTAAAAATAATTATTTACTAATAATTAAATAGACTATTTTTATTAAACTAACATGTGCAATTGTTCTATAGAAGTGCTTTAGATGTAATATTTATAATACTTAATGTCTATGTACCTCCTGATAGCTTTATTTTTTAATTAATGATTTGATTATTGTGTGTTGTGTTGTGAATGAATATATAATTTGTATTTGAATTGGTACTTTTTATTTTATTTTCTCTGAGATGTGAATTACTCAATCAGTATATCACAATTTACCTATAATGTTACCAGCTGTGTTGGACTACGTACAAAATTTTCTTTAAAATATACTATACAAAAAGTATTATTTTAGTAATTTTTCGTTGGATTGATCAATGATCATATTGTTTTCGACAAATAAAATCATTCATCATCATTATCAGCCCGTTGCAGTGCACTGCTGGACGCAGGTCTCTCCCAAGGTAATCATTAAATAAAATAAAATCATAAATTAATCAATATTAAATAATCCCAAATATTGGTAACATTCTATAATCTATTGGTTGCATTTTGAACTGTATGTTTGTTTTAGTGACATCTTTAGGCGATTTGTAACAACGTTTTGTCAAAATTTACAACTCCTCAAAATATTCTGATAATAGATGTCGCTTTACAGAGTTTCTAAAGCACTCCCTTGTCGATGTATTTCATTTAGGACCGTAAGAGGGCAGTAGTTGTCAGAATAATATTTCTAACGTCAATTAGATTTAAAAATACCCCCTCCAGTTCCACATTTCGTAAAGTCGACGCAACTATGCAGAAGGATTTGGATAATTTTAGAACTGCACATTTGGTGGACAATAACCCTCCTGTCAAAGTAAGTTAAAATTGCAATTAATTACCTACCTACTTAAGTATAATTGTGGGAATTATTTATGCTCAAAAAGTATCATGTAAAACCATTGATGTTTTTATATCAATGTGTAAAACTCTTGATTTTCATGTAAAACAATTCAGTATAGGTATAAAACTGTAAAAGTACAGTAATCGTCTCAACATTCACTCAATTCCCGTCACCCATGGCTGGTTTCCCTAGGTAAAATGTACGATGAGATTTTAATACTACGGTCTACGATGTCAAACACACCATAATTGCTGGCTCTTCATTCGTCTTACCTTATCCCTAAACTCTGGGACTAACTGCGCCTCGCGATTTTACCCACAATTCAAAATAATAGCATATTTAGATATTTTAGATTTCTTAAAAGTTAATAGAAAGCCGAAAGACCAATGTGTAGTGTTTACAAACAATTATAATTTTGTGATCTAATAAGGTCTGTGAGGTATTACAAGAAAATTGGAAATTGTTACGTTTCATCCCTGGTCTCCCTTACGGTGACGAGGGTGATAAAGTGGGGTGTCGCCGATGTTGACAAAATTAATATCACGGGAAGTCTTTTTTTTTTGTATCTTAACCAAAGATTCGAAATGAGTTTAAATATTAACACTGCAAATATACCATGAATAAAAAAATGGATTTTAGAGGAGTCCTATGAGTCCTTATGCCCTGCAGTGGGACATATATGGGCTGATACAGATTATTACATGTTTCGATTGGATATGGGTTTTTTTTATAACTTCTTAATCACGAAACAGTAAGTAATAATCTTTGCACAATGTACACATACAACAAAATCGATCGACTATTCATTAAGCAATTACACAGCGATCCCGGTAAACCGTGCGTGTCCGAATTTTCAAAGGTTTCAACTTACATTTTACATATCTACCTACATACTTACATTCATATACTCTGCTTGATATAATACATTTAAAATAACCAGAAGTTTGTGCTTAAATAGGCAGCTATTATCCTATATTTATAACATAGATCTCCATAAAAGATCGTGGTGTCATCGGAGTCGCAACCCACGGAAAGGTCTCACTGTAAAACTCACCTGATTTTAGTACCTGTATTATACCACCGGCCGCAGCGCTATACGATAATCGATCAAATCCGCACAACTCTATATTCCAACAGACACATATTATTTTGGAAAAATATATAAGTAGGTTCACGGCCCTCAACAATAGCGAAGTCGAAAGTCGACACACAGGGGAGGAGACTAATAAGGTTTCCCAGTTTATTAGTATTATTTCAATATGTAACATTCGCATAAACAAACTATTAAGGTTTCCAATATTTGTTGTTGCCAGGATTACTCTCTATCTCCCCCCCCCCCCCCCTCTATCACTCCCTTTCTCTGTCTTTTTTTCCGGCAAACGAGCAAACAGATCAACTTATGGTACCTAAGTGATCATTGCCATGAACATCCCAACGTTTGGATCAAATATGTGTTTGCCGGCCCATCAAATCGGGAGGAGAGTGGGAAGGAAAAAGAAAGGAAAGAGGAAAGGGCATGTCTGTCTCCCTCTCTCTCTTGCTCCGCCTCCCCTTTCTTGCACTCTATCGCTCTTTCTTCCTCTCTCGCACTTGCATCTGACACATTAAGTCTGAACATAGGCCTCCACAGGCAATCTTTTCAAGATCATAAAGTAATCAAAAACACTTATTTCCAAAAATAAATAGTAGGTTAGGTATATTTTGTAGTTTGTTAAGACGTGTAGGTAAAGACCGATATCTTGTAGTGCGGTGATGGGTAAACAATTCATAAATACACAAATATTTTTATGGTTTGTCAGCGCTGCATTCTATTATAATTATTTTTATTCGACTAGACTTCACCGATTTTAGAGTCAAAAATACTTGAGTCCACATTGTGTGTAGATTATTAAGATACTAAAAAGATAAATAATTAATATCGACGAAAAGAGCGTCAAGAGAAAGGACATGATTTATGATTGAAAACATTTGAACGACCTATTTATCTAAATGCATGTAGATCTATGTTTTACTATAGTTTCATATTTGTATGGACTGCTACAAACCGTTTTGCTAATGTATTTTTAATTACAGTCAACAGACAAATTAAACTTACGCTTAGTGACATTTTGTTTTTATGTATTTTTTTCCAAGATTTGTTTTGTTATTGTATAGACCGAATTCTGCGATGGTTGGTTTTGATTTTGTTTAACAACTTTTAGTTCGAAACTCTTTAATGCTAAGTTTTGATTGCTTATGTGTTAGTTGGAGTGAAAACATGTAAGGGTGTAACGTGTCATTAATTTCGCTGCACTTGTAACTGTGCGTGTGGTGCGTGCGTGTGTGTGTGTGCGTGTGTGTGCCGCGTGGCGTGGCGCAGTGTGCGTGGGTGCGTGCGTGTGCGTGCAGCGCGCTCATTACGCTGCATTATTTGTTACGTTAGGGCCGGGATGGGCCCGTCCCTATCGCCGCGAGTCCTACGCTCCCTTCCGCGCCTGTATTTGAATAGGCGCGCGCGTTGCGTAACCCGCGGCCAATGACAGCGTCCGTGCACATGCACGGGGCGGAGTCCTTACGTCACCACGCTCTGCCCCCGCCGTCGCGGCGCAGCCGCCGTGACGTCACCCCACCGTCACCGCCCCGCGCGCCCCGTCCCGCGCCCCGCGCACACTACGCGCGACATCAGCGCCCCTGCCCGCCGGCGGCATCACACAGAAACTCGCGACAAAACACTCGTGCGCTCAAAGATGGCGGATGGGTCGCACGAGGACCGCGCCAGCCGGACTAAAATCAACGATTTAACTTTTTCCGCGCCCAATAAAGGACATCGTGACACAAAAAAGTGCAGTGACGAAACATTTAACGGCGAAAGTGTAAAGTTATCGTTGTACAAGAACCAGAAAGCGAGTGATTCGTGTGAGAAAAGTGATACGCGCGGCGTGGCCGCCGAACGCGGGTCGCTCGCCGCGGATACACGAAAACAGACCAATGCGAACGTGCCGGAGAGCGACGACAGGAAGAAGAGATGCTTCGACAGATACGACAGCTCCGAATCTTCTGACAGGTGAGCGGAAGATGGCTTGTGTTATAATAACACGCGCTCGCAATTGTTTGTTTGCGATCTTAATATTCCAAAGAGTCAATGCTCTAGTGACCGGAGGCTGATTTCGATGTCATGGCCATTGTGAAAAACTTCGGTGTTGCTAGGCCAAATCGGGGCATCGGCGCGGTTGAACGCCCTCGTACTATTACGCTGGGCGGTTTAGTTGGAACCGCGGTATTGAGATCGGCCGACTCGGCGATGTCGTAACGTTACGAATTTGTTACTATAATGACGTGAAGATGTAGCGATAGCGCGAGCCAGCCCGCTGATTACATCTCGTGAGAGACGTGCAAATGTTCCGGTTGCCAGGGAAGACGCGTGATACGGTGACAGCGCTTCCCGCGATCCGAGCCAGCGCCGCCCGGCGTGCAGTTTGGTACTCGCTAGTTGCCACTTGGTCGCAGTCGCTAAACACGTAACCTTGGCTTGTAATTAGCCGCCAGCCGCTAGTTAATGCCAAAAATAAACATCTTGCTGACGAATTTTTACTCGTTTCTTGTTTACATACACCTTCTGTAAGTTATTTATTGTGCACACAAGTTCAAGAGCGCTGTCCGAACTCGGAACTTGTTCTTAACGAATCGAAACTTGTTTCGTGTTCAATATTTCAGTATTTTTAATCATGTAACGAAGAAAGACCCACATTGGCGCTCATACTTGTTTGCTTAAAAATATGTTTCAGACGTGATAATAGCGAATATATCGTGTTAGAATTCGGACACATGCGAACGTAATAGAAAAAATAATTCAAGGTCACAACTTTCAACAATGTGTTAACTTTTCAAATTGAATGCGTAAGTTCCACGGTCGTGATTCAAATTAGCTCCTAAACAATGTTATGTAGGTGACGCAAAACTTAGTTTTAAAGTTTTGGTAACTAAATCAATATTCAATATTCAATTGTTTTAATGAGAAATCCTAACGTAAACACCTACTGAGGGAAATTAATCACGTAAATGAGTAAG
The DNA here is from genome assembly GCA_905220455.2 of Deilephila porcellus. NCBI lineage: Eukaryota > Metazoa > Arthropoda > Insecta > Lepidoptera > Sphingidae > Deilephila > Deilephila porcellus. Next base: position 13,383,038 of record LR999977.1, on the reverse strand, counting down.
TTGCGTAATCGTAAAGTACTTTAAGGATCTGATAATTTTGTCACACAAATGTACCAAAAAATTTGGTATTTAACTGATTGCTATTTTACTGCTCTCTTCGAATCCTTCTTTAATCTTTCTTAGAAACAAAAAAATCTATTACAAACAAAAATAAATATGATAGAACTAAAGGTTAATAGTAAAAATTGAAGTTTTAATGAAAAATGTTTGTACAAGTGTACAGTTTTCATTTATTATAAGACAAGATTAATTATTTTCAACTTTGACATAAGTAATTATGCTTTTTTACACTTTACTAACTGGAAATAGTTTATGAATGGTATTGTTTTTTGTTTTACTATTGTTATTTGAAATGTGTTAAAATATTGCTTGTAATTTTCTTTTTAATATGTAGTATCTTGTGTCTTAGAATTAATACATACAAGGTTTTCTCATAGTTTATATGTCTAGGTAATAAGTTTATAAATTCTTTATTTCCATAAAGTATGCTGTAAATTACAACATGGTGTGCTAAGTGTTTGTTGTATCATATGCTTTAAAACAATAATATTATGAAGTGTTAAGGTATTTTCCAATAATTCGCTTTTTGTTTCAAGGGTTCACTTTGAGCATCTTTTATTTGACACAAATCCACTATAGTTGCTATGGAAATCTTTTGGGGAGGCCTATTTGTGACAGTGGGCTCCTGGGGCAGATCATTACGATAATTAATTGCTTTAGCTATTGTTGTACATGAATTAAATATCTTGAGACTATTTTTAACATGTTACTAATTTATATGCATGATTGTTTTTATGATGATTTTTATGCATGATTTTTTTTATTAACATCGCTTTTGAATAAAATTGTGCATGCTATTAATTTTATTAGTTTAAGATTTATTAAAGCTGACACTAATCATACTGCCTACTACCTACTGTAGGGGTATTTTTACTGGCACTACATAGTGGCGTCTATGGCGATAGACCATCGTGTACACACAGTCCAGATCTGATAACAAGTATACGCCAAGCGATATGTTTATTGTTTATCTTGTCTGCGTGTCATCAAAGGTGATCACCGAAAATCAGCGTTGTGCAGCAGTCTGCACCGCAGCGCAACTTCTTGCTGAGTGATCAGTGATCACCTACTTGTCACAGCCACGAGGCGCAAACGTCTTTCTTTTTTATTTTTTTGCACCTGTATTTGTACGCCGCTTTCATTGTTTGTGAGTAATCAAATTATTTTTCTTTCTTTCTTCTTTCTTTCAGTTGTTACAATTATGCCGGCTGTTATAATGTACATTCAAGCCCGCCGATGCCATTACGTAACGTGACACACAGACAGCATCAATTTGAACTTGACTCGATTATAATATCAAGGCAAACATTATCGCACACGATGACGCAAAAAATTGCTCTACTCGCGATATGATAGCGCAATCTTTTTGTCTTTGCACAGCCGCTCGATATTTTCGCGAATTTTGTATCATTTTACTCACATTTATCTAGCGAAGAATTATAGGCCTAGTTAGTGATATCAGTTGTCTATTTGAGCACTACTATTTTATTTTCGTCATCATTTAACTCGTTTCTCCTGCGCAGTGTAGATCATTTTAATAACATTTTTCGCGAAATTAATATTGACCTATTTTGTACCAAAGCATGCACGGCAAGACAACTATTAGCTAAAAGCTTCTTTTGTAAATAATTATAATTACTTAATGTCATTTTCTCTCTGTTCTTAGTATTTACATTATCTTATAGTTCAGTTTCAATAATTTTATGTTAATTTTTCACTTTTATTGAGTATCATTTCCCTTTTCTTTTTTTTCTTTTGTTCAATTATGTCGATATTAGTTATTTATTTGTAGTAGCTTGTCATTAGCTATTAGATAACCTAATTCAGTAAACAAAATATAATGTAATTAATCTGTAAGCCATCTAAAAATAAATATAAAAAAAATGGTGAAGTCTGCTGCGGTTGTAGGTAATAAACTTCACTAAATTGAGGAAATCTTTTATGTTGACAAAATACCATTTTACAGCATCTAATTACATTGTTGTGCGCTTTTTGATTGTTTAACATAAGCTATGTATGTAGCTGTTGATAATGATTATGAAGTTTCGAATAATCGTTATCTGATCGATATTTTTGTTTAGTACACACATATTTTATAGATATTTTATATAATATAAGATATTCGTGGAAAATTTATGAATTAATTTATTTTTTTCTTTATTGTACACTAAATAATTATTAACTACTAAACGAATTAAAGTACAAATGGCGGTCGTATCGCTCGAGGCAATCTCTTACTGACTACCTACCATGGGATGGAAATTTCAGTGTGAATGAATGTTGGCTTATCATTTCTTTTTTTAGCGGCGCGGCGTTCCGGGATTTAGGCCCGAAACTGGTTATAAGTTTGAATTTAATTGCGAGTATACTCGTGTCGGGGTTTTATGGGCTAGTTCCAATATGGTAACCGTTTCTATTGAATCTTTTATATTTGGCTCTTTAGCTAGGTTTGCGCTGATATTGTAGGTATATAGATTAAGAAGTAAAAAATACTTGGATTCTGTGAAGTCGTTAAATCTGTGACTTCACATCAAACTGAAACAATACTATATCATAATTTCCATTACGATTTTATTATTTATGAAAAATTGAATTTCATTAACACTAATGAGTTTTTTTAAGAACGAAGAAGGATAGTTAATTACTTACATTTCAAAATAATTTATCTTAATTACCGCCGAGATTATAGTAATAAAGTAATTCATATTAAGATTCATATTTTTTGCTGCGTACTGTCTGAGCATTCGTGCCTGTAGTTGCGTGGATACACATTGCCATGACAACATCTTTGTAAATTGATACATATGTACACTAATTTATTAATTTATTTATATACATACATACATAAACTCACGCCTTTTTCTGAAACGGGGTAGGCAGAGGTTCTCCTGGTAACAACCAAGACACCCACGTTTTGCTTTGTGTTTTCTGTCCCACGATGTGATAGGGGGCGAGCCTATCGCCATATCGGGCACGAATTCCTGACTCTTTGCTGTTAATCAATAGAAAAATGCAATATAACTTTGCCCGACCCGGGATTCGAACCCGAAAACTTAGCATTGTAACCATACCGTAATACGTAACGCCACCTAGGCTGTCAGTAATTTATTTATAATCATAATAAATTGAAAGTATTATCCGTAATGTAATGTGGGTTATTGCCGTTCTCGATCGGCAGCTACTCGAAGTTTTACGTTGACTTCGTTAAAAAATAATATTAATGTAGTTAATTATATCGTTCATGGTACATGCTGTAGGGGCACGAAAGCGCGGATTTGACACAATAGGCGAGACGACAGTATCAAAAAATTAAAGATTTTATATTTTTAAAGGAAAATACGTATTACAAGGATTTCAAATGTTAATTCAGTTTTAATCTATACTTGGAGATTAATAAGATTTTAAATAAAATCAAAGTACAAAATATAGCAATCGGCCATTTTGACAAAAACGCTCTTCACAACGCATGATGTCACGCCTATGTAAACATGACGCATTCGCTGCGCATAGACCACAGATTTAGTAGTACACAATGACATGTTTACCTAGTAGTGACATCAAAGCGGACGCCATGACACCTACTAGCGTTTTTTGTGCACTATTGAAAAATTATTAGAAAAATGGCCTAAAACTGTGTTAAGCCTTTGTTAATTCTTGAAATATAGATTTTTTCGTATACAGGGTGTACAAGACAATGGAACACCTGCTAAGTTGGATGCAAGGGCATAATATTAATATGATTATAAAAATATAATATTTGGAAAATATTTATCCGTTTTTGAGTTATGACCGTTTAAAGTTTCAAGTATTACCATCACATTTTCGCAAAAATCCAACTGGAATGGGTAAAGAACAAGATTTTAACATATACGTATTTTGTCGTTTCGTCGTTAATTAAATGGTTAATGAAATATACCACGAAAACCATTTTTAACAACAACAAAATTTTCATTGACTTCGCCTTAACATTTTTTACACATAGGCCAGGTCATGAACTCTCAGCTGTACACTTTGTCCTTCTCTAATTTTACAAAAAGGTATTTTTTGTTTCATTTCACATAAATAAAACAGCTAAGCAGGAGCGTACTTAGATTTATAGTGTCAACAAATTAACAACATAATAACTTTTGGTATAGTTGCATTGTTCATGGATCGACTGTTTTGTCATTTTTTTCCTTAAGGTGTCACAAATCCAAACTGTAAGATACCAAGAAATCACGCTGGTCCTCGGTTAAACCGTGTTAGGTTGCAAAATTTATTAATTACAAATGTTTTAGTAATACATAAAATTTAAGTTATCTAAGTAATTCATATTCATAAACATTTCTTTTTACGCAATTACACTGATAAATAAAAAATATGATATTAAAATGATTGCAGAATTCGGCCCATTTCTTAAAGGAAGCCGAAGGTCACTGTGTACTCGTCGGAACTTTGTCGGAACTAGCGCGGCTCGATTATTCTTCCTTTGAGCTCGCCGCTTCCGAGCTTGAGTGACACTAATACCATTGGCGGTGTTTTGTGTGCATTTTTCAAAGGATGACCGCCATGTTAGGATGTGTTCACACTTCACACTTAGTACAACTTAATTTGGTTAGGTACTTGATAATAAGAGTTACGTAAAAACGAAAGATCATAATGGATTGATAAAGTGATCGTAACTCTCCCCAGAGATATTAATCTTGTTTAAATGTGTTGAAGTAGTTACATAATTTGATCCAGACAGTTACAAGACTGCCTTTGCTTATTATTTAATGAATATTAATAATGATGTTGCTTTTAAATGGTAAAAAATGTACTGAAATCTTATAATAGAAACGAAATTTAAAAAATCATTGTAGCCGAGTAAATGGTATTTTCTTAAGAAATAGCATATTATGATATTAAATTACTGAAAACAGTAAACACGTGTAAAATTTAAAACTAAAAAAATATTATGAAATGAAATACGTGTAAATGTGTCTAATGTGAACAAGCCTTTATCTTTCTGTTTTCGAAAAAATCATTTATCTTTTATTAGTTGAATTCGGACTACGTTCGCGCGTACATGTATTTGTCGTATACATTATTATTATCAACTCGTTTTCAGTTATTTTGATTGAATTTTATGAATTTTGATGCATGGAATATCCCATGGTATTTTAGTGAAGTGTTAGTTTAATATCTAAGTGTATTTTGGCCATTGCAATGATGATGGGTTTGTGGCTACAAACGGTAGAATACTTTAGTGAGTTGTGCAAAATTACGCGAAGTTAAATCAAACACGTTGCATCGGAAGACCGAGCGACGGCTCTATGTACATATAGTACATTTTACGTGTCTAATGAAGTGAATTATGAACGTACAACTGTTGAATGTTATCAAATTGTGGCAGTGCTTTCGTGCGGGATTTTGGCAGCACTTACCTCCTTACCTCAGGTACCTATTTACTTAATGCTTAAATTATAGGGTCAGTTATTATTTATTTTGTGATCATTAGTGGCAGTACGCTTGAATTAGTGTAGGTCTTCTGCCCATGTTCTCTACATACCATATTCTACGGTTCGTTCAATGTTAAATTCCTATTGCCTAACTATGTACACTAAGTGGCGAGGCAATTATGTAGTTTTAATCACCTATTATGGAGAAGTATTCCTACTTATCTGTTTTGGAGCGACCCGTTCAGTTGTAAGGTTCAATCACAATGGCGTAATATGTTAAGGGGAAGCACGTGTGATGTTAATTCTTGATTGCTCGGCATCTTTGTCATTATCAGAGTCGGCTACGAAAATGCATCATAATCTAAACGTAATCACGATTTACTAAAATGTATATTAGCAGGTGCGCCATTCTCTTGTACACCCTGTATAATAAATGTGTGCCCATATTTTAGAATATAATTTGAAAATCATTCGTCTCGCCTATTGAACACGATGTTATGAATGTATTTAACATTAGATAATAACAATTTAAATGTTTATTAAACTTTGTGTTGTGAAATGTGAATGTGGTTCCCTATATATTATGGAGTTGTAATAAAGATGCCGCGGTAACTACAGTGTAGTTGATTGTAGTTGTAGAACAATTGTAGTGATAGTTATACTTGATATTATGCTTTTTCAACAATTGTTATTTAAACTATTAAATAATCATATAGAACAAATTACCTTGCGGATTACAGAGTACAATTAGTTATATACAGCGACCTTTTTGTCCATATTTTGCTTAGATTTAGTTTTCTAAACACCATTTTTGTACAATTCTTGAATTATCTTGCCTGCCTCCGTGGCCAGTTGGTTAGACGCCGGCTGTGAAACGAGAGTTTGCGGGTTCGATCCCCGCACCGAGACAAATTTTTGTGCCACAAATATTTATGTCGGGTCTGGGTGTTTGTGCGACCGAAAAGTCTCGATACCCACGACACAACACTAATTGATCTTAATGTGGGGTCAAGACTATGTATGTGACTGTTGGGTATATTTATTTGTTTTATATATCTAACGCAGTTTTACAAATCCAACACAAAATGTGTCATCGTTCATAGTAAAGTCAAAGTTTATATTTGTGTTTTATTTTATTGTTATTTATCTATTAATATTTATGTCACTATACACCTTAGACTGCCCTTTCTCTCTCCTTTCTTCTATGTCCATCCTAAGGTTGCCTGGAAGAGATTGCCTTGTGCAATAAGGCCGCCAATTGTACTTATTGTTAAATTTTGTTATAATCTCTGTTTGTTTTTCCTGGTGTACAATAAAGAATATATAAATAAATAAATAAATAAAGTCTCCACTGGCGCGGTGCGTGCTGTCGCCGCCGAGTTCCACGCCACGTTCGATATCGCAGATAGTGTTATGTGGGTCACACGCGGTGACACCGCGATAACCGTGCAGGCCGCGCCCCTGGGTGCGCCGGCCAACCCCACCAAGTACCAACTAGCCAGTACCAACTAACATCTTGTCCATATTGGCTGACAATTATTACACATGTGAGGTTGTGGGTTACCCCTTTGGAATTGAAGTTGTTGGATGATTAATTCAATTGCTTCTTTAACGGTGAAGGAAAACATCGTGAGCAAATCTGCATACCGTAGCGATTTTAAAGAATTTCTACGGTATGAAGTCCGCCAACCCGCACTAGGCCAGCGTGGTGGACTTATATGGCCTAACCACTCTATTGTAGAGTAAGCCCGTGCCCAGCAGTGGGATGTATGTGGGCTGATACAGCTACTTGTATATTATGTACTAATATATTATGTGCCTAGTACATTGAACTCCGTGAGATTTTTCAACCACAAGGTCGAACCAATGGTTGAATGTTTTTCAGCCGGCTCCTTGTTTGTCGTGTCGTAGTAGTTTGACAACTCTTGCGCCTACTATTATTAGAATATAATACAGAATATATTGTGTCAACTGACCCAAAAACGAGATTAACAGGCTCAAATGGATTTATGACTGATATTCATGTATGTTTAATTATTTGTTAAAGGAAAATAAACAGCGTCAATTTAGAACAATGTGATACTCGATACATTATCCACGCGTATTATAGTTTCGGACTCGGTATTCCAAAAATCCTGTACTTTGCCCAATATAGCTATCACAGAAATACCTAGAGCATTTTCCGAGAACAAGGAATAATATAAGTATGATCCATTTCGAAGTCCCTGTCTAAAATATGGAAAATCTCACAAACACACATTACATTAGTATGGATTATTAACTATTAAATATATTACGTTGTTCGTCTAGCCTCACCGTGAGAAATTCATAATCGTAAAATTGGTTATACAGTTCCCACAAAACGAGAAAGATAGTTGGCTAGTTTACTTCCTGATCCGTTTCCTTCACCTTTAAATGATATAAGCATTTATTGTGGTAGGTATTAGGTTAATGATGCTTTCCGCTACACGTTGATATCCGTGGATTTCCTCGGAATTAACGTTTATGGCGCTGGGTTTTTTCTTACGTAATATCAAATGTACTGTCATCATCCTCTTTTACAAGCTTTTATTTAACTTGTCATGTATGTTATGTTTGTATCTGTGTACGGGTGGAATCTTACAACTCAATTTTGAAGCAGATATCTTCAACCGATTGAGCTGATTTTTTGTATACACACAATTGAACTTAGGCCTTCTTCAAGAATCTTCACATCGACCTGTTGGAGGTCTGCCTGTTCGTACTGAACTAAAAACGACAAAACTAATACACGTTATTAGTTATTACTTTATTAGACATAGTAAAAAACAGTAACACATCGCTTATCAAGGGTTCAGCATAATCGATAGAGCACTCAAACGCGGTATCTCGGAGCGTTATCACGTTCAGTAACAGGTACCGCTAGTTGCGTGGTACTAGTGTTTCCTCTAATTTCGCATGGCAACTGTAATCTGTTTTAGCGCCGTTTTATCGCGTTTTATTTCCACTTCACCTTGTCTGATGTTTGGTTTTGCGTACGTGTTCTATGTGGTGTCGCAATTTTCTATATTTGCCATCTTAGATAAGTGATAACGATGAAAAAGTATGCCTAAAATAGTCTAGGTTTTGCAGTCTGGGTAGGTACCACCTCAATGTCTATTTCTCCCGCCAAACAGCAGTGTAAATGCGCTGTTGTGTTCCGGTTTGAAGGACATTGGAGCCAGAGTAACTACTGGACATATTGAGACTTAACATCTTATGTCTCAGGATGGCGAGCACAGTGGAATTCCAAGCATTGCCTTGTAATTCATGGTGTTGATTGGTTTTGCTACTGTCCATGAGCGGTCGTATCGCTTACCATCAGGCGAATGGCATGCTCGTCTCGCCATTCATTGCAATAAAAAAAATAAAAAAAAAGTCTCTTTTATTGGCACAACAGTTCATGTATGGTACTCCACAGCCCAAAGAAGTTAAAGATAAAATACGTCAGTCTTTAGAAGTATTATATGTACTTACACATAGGTCTATAACAAATATATTCTGCAGAATATTAGACACATAATTGAACAATTAGTAGTTAAGAATGAATGCAAATAAGCATTCGTACAAGACATTATATATTAATTGTGGCATCAATTAGCATTCAAATTTACAGTTCATGTTTATTTTCATAGTTCAAGGCTTAATTTATTTAAAATAAAATTTAAAACTGATATTTTTTTATTTCAAACAAAAACATATGCACAGCTGACATGCAGTGACAATACGGTCGATAATAGCCCGGCACAAAAAAATGCATTAAAAAGTTTAAATTAAAATACACCACACACTTTGCACGGGAAAGGGGACTCTAAAGTCTAAACAAATCGTTATTTAGCAATTTCATTATCAACCGGAAGATGCGTAAAAACAGCCTAGCCAGCGTTTAGGGCTGCTATCCATCAAACATTATATTATATAAAAATATTATCACATATAATATGTTGTTTTTGCCTGAACTTGAAGTTTTTAATATTAGTCCATTCTACTAAGTAAAGTAAAAGCTATAAGCAATTTGAATGAATTTATAGTGCTGAAATTGTCTGCAGTAACTTATAAGTTTATTAAAAAGAAAATACATCTAAAATTAATTTTATTAAATTGATATAAGTTATGTTTGGTGGTTCATTGGCAGCGTTTAAGATTTATTAACTTCTAGATTTTAACTATGATTACATGATTTCATTATCTATTAAATTTTCACCATTAGTGAAAATTTTAATTGCGCAAACATATCTATTACTGCCATACTCTTGCCACATATTATCGTACAATAGTACCTATTGGTGAAAAATTAACACTCTGTAGCCTATGAGGCTATAAACAGCTTTTACGAATAGTAAAGAACCTGTCACTTGCCAACCCTACGCCGTTTCTCTTATAGATTTCCATAAACCGCTATGTTATGCATCTCGTGGTGCGTAAACACTACGTGTAATATGTCAGCTGTCGAATACATAGTGCTGGTATTAAACTTATCAACTTCTTGGGCGCTCCTTATCAGTTATCACTTCTTAAGTGACGTTACATCAGCTGTTTTATTTTACCTTCTAGATATGTCATAAGAAAGTTGCTTGAAATAGGACTTGAGTCGCATACAGTGATGTTTCTACTTACTATTTACCCTATAAAAGATCGGCGTAAACTTATATGCTAAATGTGATTAATTTTGGATATTGCAAAAGCATTCTAAGGTTCACCTTCACATGTATTTTTATAGTGGCTATAAAATTTATACCTTTTATAATACGTTCGCCTTATTTGAAAGACGACCCACCAAAGGTAAAAGACTTAATAATTATATTAATGACTGGTATTTTATTATCCATATAAATTTTCCGACAAACTAACAGAAATGTCAATTTGTATTTTTACAGCATAAGTACGGTAATCACTTCGAGTACCAATAGTTACCCCAATCTATAAGAAATTCCCTCAGCCACCTCTTAGGGCCCCTTAGAATATATAAATGAGGGACGATTGGTATTCTCGAGCCGTTTCTCCACAATAAAAACGCCGTCGCGTAACAGCCGTATTATAGAACCTCTTTGGTCATTTTTTACCGACAGTAGTGAAAACGTGTACTGGAAGAAACAATAGACAGTGATACACCGGCTGTTCCAAGTCACATTAAACGGAGTCATTAGGAAACTGACGCGAAAGTTTTAACAAGTGACGTGGAAAGGGCCGACAAAACGAAAACAAGTTAGTTGGACGATCGGTAGGTAGGGCGTTCACGCGTACCTAAGCCACAAAGGGTGAACAGTAAAATAAAAAGTTAGGAGTTCTAACCGGGCGCGCCGGGGGACACCGAACGGGTTCCCGGCAGCGCTGCGGTAAGTTACTGCAACACTTGGAATGCTTTATTTTTCACTGCCGGCGCAAGTTTCTTTTATGTGTGTCAATGTTTCGTTTCACTTGGAAATCTATGTATGCGAGCTGACGTTTGGGGTTCTAGTGTAAATAATAATGTTTTCGGTAAAAAGTTCGTTTCCAAAATATAGTCAGCTCATTATTCGCTTGGCAACCTAAAGGCTGTCATAGGTCCTGGGCCCTATTTCAACTTGGTAAGGCCGTTTTGTAAAATATTCGTTTTGAAATATCTCGATAAGGGTTCATCTCTTACCACACGTTGGCACAAAAATAACTGTGACTGGCAGTATAGCTCTAAGTAGTGTATCTTGCATGTAAGTGTGAACTTAGAAATAGAATATACGAATAAAATACGAAATGACAATAAGTTTTTAGCACGAGATTTACATTTTTAACAAAATCAAAGATATATTATAGTGAACTGTCAGGAAAAGTGTTATTCGTAGGTGTAAACATGATAAATGATCATGCATGGATTATGCATAATAAAATATAAGACGGCTGTGTACGGCAAAGATAGCGCGGACTTTTTAGGTAGGTATAATTAATAACACATGTCGATGTGTAGTATTCGCCAGCTGTGAATAAGTTGACACGTTATCGCTCTTGTATGACGTCAATGATTTAATAAAAAAGGTCAATAGAGCAACGTTTATTTATACGTGTTATCCTTTGAACATTTTTATGCTTTAGCTTTTACGTAATAGCGTAGTTAACGTTGTTTGGTTCTGCTCGTATCTGCGTGACTTGACAACACCCAGGCACTAGCCGGATGGGTACGGTTTCAGGTTTGAGTCCCGGAACGGTCCCGGTCGTTGCCAAGTGTTAGCGATCGTTACGCCACATCTTATAAATTCAGAATTCTAACATTAAACTGGTTATTAGTCCCACGATAAAAACTTACATTCGTAATTTGTATGGTAAATTCGCAGACATCCAATTAATTATATCCGAATTCTTATCTCTACAATGTGTTTTTAGATAGGTATTAATAACTAGTGCTCGGGCCCGGTTTCGCCTGGGTGCAGATAGTTTTTGAGTTCAGTCCACATCAACAACATATTATTGTTTCGCATACTAACTGTTTTATATTTCAACTCTAAGTGAACGCCGTCGACTATTTTGCTTTTCCTGTCCGTCACGTCCCGTTATATCCCGTTATGTCCTGCCTCATTCTGTCCCATGACGAAAAGTATGCAATCCTGTCCTCTCCTACCCCGTGCCGTCCATTCGAATGTGAAAGTGAAAGAGTTTCAAACATCCATCCATACGTCAAACTTTCGCGTTTATTGGTAAGGACTACTCTTTACATTATGTTTTTCAGTTAATATTGCATATTTCGGTTGATCTATATTTTCTGATACAATTATTTTTAGAACGCGATAAGGATATAAACAAAAGAAAAAAACAATAGATAAAAAAATATATAAATCCCCCAGCTGGCTACCGCGGCGCATCCCGCGACCGGTCGCTCCCCCGTCCCTCCCGCCCTGTCATTAGAAGCGTGCGCGGGCGCATTGGCCCTGGGCCGTTGCTTGCCTGCGCGCGGTCACGGGAACCTCGCCACTACACGCTACACATGCAACCACTGCGCGTGTGCGCGTCGAGCTCGACCTCGTTCTGTTGGGATGAGCTCGTGGGGTATAGGATTTAGAGACATGTGATTTCGTCTATAGATATATACATGTATGTCCCATGGTAGATTAAAATCATTGATGTAACATAATACAGTCAAGCGTGGTCAAGCGTAGCGGAGGTAAGAACGACATGAGTGATGAGATATTGGAATAAACACAATATAAGTAATTGTAGTGAGAGATGTCATTAAAAGACAATGAGAATACCAAAAGTTTTGCGATGCGATATCGATGTATCCGCGCATAGCTCTTCTGTTTCGATAAAATTAATGGTCGCGGCGTGTCAAAACACTACACATTTTTTGCGTTTAAATTAGGACCATTCTTCGAAATGATCCGCACTTCGATAGCTTGATGTATTGTCGTCAACTACCGAAAAACTGATCGCACACGTGAATACAATGGCTTATCCATTAGGCCGACGCGAGACACTTTCAGTATGTGTCGAAAAAATTAAAAAATATTTATTCATGACGTATAAATCATGCGAGGAGGATGAATGTGATTGGTACACAGTCGACTCTAAATATGAAGGAGCAGAACCTCAATTTATCTAACCCTCCCAACTTACCTTTCAGAAATGTTTTGAAAGAAACTTAACAGCTCAGCTCTCTTAGAATTGTAAATGCATTTCAAAGTATAAGCCCGCTGTAAAGAACAGGCGTTAAAACTGAAATACGAATTTGCATATAATTTAAGGGGCTTTATGGCGGAAGATGGGAACCCGAGAACTACCAAAGTTGGTATTATCACTTCCGCCATTTATCATGTCATCATCATCAGTGTCATCCGAAAGACATCCACGGCCGGAAACGGCAGATTCGATTCCACAAATTGCTAATGTATTTGGGGTATGTTATTTGTAGGGCAAGCCTAAATTATTCAACAAAAAGTTCGTAATTCGTAGTAAGTACTAATAACAATGTTTTAAGCGTTAGGGCATCGATTTCGATTACTAAGTGGCAGTTATAAAATACAAAACAGAGGGGAGAGTGTACATTTTATCACCTAACTGACCATTAGTCACGCGAAGTGATTGAGTGAACATGTAGGCTTTGTACGTTTTTCTATTCTATGACATTCTTAAAAGCTGTGTGTGCAGCTTTCTATCACGTCACGTTTTTTTGTTTTATCCGGTCGTGACTTTTTGCATCTGAAGTATTCCGAAATTCAAAGTAGTCCTGATGTCAAAACCACCTTTGATGATCATGCGTTTACAAAAATTCAGTATGTAATAAGCGAGACTGTCTTTGCTTTTTTATAAATAACGAGACATAAACTTGAGACCTTTGTTAACAACCATTGGCATATAAAGTTTAATAGTTAGAATATCCATTCGTTATAGCTATCGTGGCGACACGATTCAAGCTGCAATTACTACACGGTGGTGGCTTAATGTACAATAACTTAGCTCAACGCGGACTTGGAATATTTTGTAAGTTGCATGCTCATTATAATGTAATGAATGGAAACAGTGACATCTGTGTATATATAATAATATGTATAAAGTGACAGTGAGGTCAGCCACAGCCGGTGCAAATATTATTAATAAAAAAAAATACCGAATTCTTGCACAAAAAATTGTCGGATCCGTTTAATTCGGAACTGTTGTCGTTATAAAAGTAATTTTAAAAGTATTTTTTTATTCTAATTTCACCTATAAGTCTCTATTAGCGTAAATGTATATCTAAGTCATGTCCCATTGTATATTCTGTAGTGAAATTTAAGTTGTGCATTTATAATAATTTCTAATAGTGGCACTAGGAAGCAATTGATATTAGTTATTGGCTATCGCGTATTGCGCTGACCCTAACTGTGGTGTGGTGAAACCTTCCCTGACCCTTCGTTAGCACCAAGATATAAATTGATACTCGCCATGAACCACCGCCATTTATGTATATGACGATTTCATCTTGATGGTTTGTGTAATTTTGTTTAATGAGGGAATGTTTTCTATGCGAATAATATTGATAAGCATTAAATACAAGCACGTGTATTGTGTAGAGGCTGTCCAAAATATTAATCAGAAACCGTTCGATAACATTTTTATAAAAATATTCGCTACATTTATCATCGATTTAAAAGTCCTAACTTCCTCTGTTCGCGTGGCTATTATTATTAGTACAACAGGTACCCGTCCAACTTGCCGAACGTATCTCGAGCGCTGTCGTCGGAGTTTCGATCGGTAACGTCGATAGGGTGTTTCTCGTCTTTACGATCGGCGACGGCCGTGTGACGATCCGACACCGGTCCAGTCAGGTAGAAACTGAGTCATCAGCGCGTCCAATGGTCGTTCAACTTGCATTATTGTTTATTTGTGTTTTTATTGTTTGCCGCATGACGCGTGCGCACTGCGTCGTAACTTGTAGAGCACGATGCGAGACGCCCGGCCGCGCTGTATCTCGACTCCACACAAAGACCCCAGACGGAGTGTAATCATGTTGTAATTTTTATGAAAATCGCCTGTCTTGAGAGTAGTAAAAGTTTTGACTTTTATCGCTGTTAGAAACTTATGGACCTCGCTTGGGGCTAATGACGGGTGTGTCAGTCGTTTTGATCGGATTTACGCGTTGCATATGAAGACTTATTATTAAAATTAAATTATCGTTCGTACGAGATTAAAATATTTAAAAAGAACACTTTTATTACGTACGGTCTGTGTATGTATTAATATCAATTGATGAAGTGAGCCGTTTTACCTACATCATTGGGATTAAGGATGAAAGTTTCCGTGTTGTGTAGGACCTTATATAAATTATCTAATTAACTTATGTGTATAGGAACTTCTTTTAATAAATATATTGCAATTACTGCATGCAATAATTAGTATCAAATTCAATAGAGATTTTTCAACCTTGAAATCAAGATTATCGCGATTATGGTGGTTACCAATAACAGCGGTTTAGTGTATTCCCAACTATTCTCCCTATCCATTATAATGAAGCGGGATACCAGGTGTTACCAACTTAGCCATGAATATCCGAATTATTAGAATTCAGGTAACATTTTTGCAATCACACGACACGTTCCGTTTTCCCTATCATTATCAAGGCCGACAAAATTCCCACTATCTGATAAAGAAGCGAGCGTATCACCTAATGCGAGATTTCACAAATAATTTAAACCTGCAAAATTCTTTGATCACGATTACAAGATTTTTGATTGTGCTATCTGTATGTGCTAATTGGATATAAATATGTGTTACACCTCCTTTTATAATGTTAGTCTGGAGTCTTATCTTATGAGGCGGGGTGTCAAGAAATATTTTATCTTTTTTTTTTTTATATAGTACGAGATTCTCCGGATTCACAATCACACAATGAGTCACTAGATCGAATCTGCGTCATCTTGTTTCACAATAATTATCATCTTAACCAACTGCAAATTTTTTTATTTGATTCCAATCTTTTCTTTAATTGAGACAGGCTTATTTCAACATTCTGGCTTAGTGTAGGTTAGTGACCTTTGTAATTATTCATTAATCTCAGTTGTGTGAGTGTCCACTCGAAAATAACATTTTAACCTTAATATTAATTTAATATTTGCATTAATTTATGAAGGTAATGTCATATCAGCTAATTCTATGCACATGACTGATCCATATCGAACATAAATACAATGTTTCGACACGGACGAAATGGCTCGCTAAAACTTGTTAGAAATGAAATCCAAACGGGCGGCATTCTTCATGCTCGGAGCCCTTACAATTTTAACGGTAACTAACGCGGCGTGGCGCTGTGTACTATACATATAAACGTACATAAATACATATACTCAGTAATGCTTATAGTAATACCCCGAACTTAAGCGGCAGGGAAGGAACGAAAGCTTAGTCGAATTCGCGCAATTTGGGCCTCGGGGTACAATTTTGATATAGAAATACCTATAGAGCAGTTAATTGGGACCGGGGTTCATCGAAATAAATAAAAATACGTCATACATTTTTATTTACAATAAATGTTATACTGTATTATAAATGGGAAGTTTTGACTCAAATGTCTATAAAAACGTCTAGGGCAACTAATAAAATACGTCTGTACTAGATGAAGATGAATGTTTGTTGCGTCCAGAAGCTATGGGGGAGGCTCAGTGGACTAACTGTTAATTGCCAACTGGTCACTGTGGTTATCCTATGGGGAGGACTATGTTTAGCTGCTTAGCAATAGATTTCTGTGGCTGAGGATAATAATGATACAGGCAACTTTGAGAATCACTAATATTTACCTTCGAACTTGTCAGTAATATGTTCTGTCCCCATCTAGGTCTTAAAGAATCACGTAAATCCAAACTCTAGTGAATCGGGGTAAGCCTAAGTTGTATTACTGTACTGTGTATGTAGTTATGTCGTGTAGCAGGCAGAGTCGGGTCACGCGACTCCGGCGGCGTGCAGTGCCGTGGAATGCTAACAGCCTTGGAACACTATCTGTTTGTTTACTGCACTATTGGGTTCACTCACTGTACTCGGTTTGGTTGGGATTATTTTTTTTTTTTTTTTTTTTTTTTTTTTGCCGTTATAGGCAGACGAGCTAGCGGCCCGCCTGATGGTAAGCGGCTACCGCTGCCCAGAGAACTTCGCAGTGCCAGGGGTCCAGCACAACAAAATCGCTGCCTACCTTAAGGAGAGCACTCTCTTTAAGCCTCTTTTGAAGAAGGACAGGTCATAGCGCTCAGGGAACACCGATGCAGGGAGTTCATTCCAGAGCTTGCACGTACGTGGTAAGAAAGAACGCTGAAAACGTACCGTTCGGGAGCGGTACGCTTCCAGGTGGTAGGAATGAACTCTGCTGCGGTGACGGGTGGTGCGATGGTAGAAGGGCGACGTTGGTACCATCTCAAACAATTCCTCGGAGCACTCCCCATGGAACAGACGATAGAACACACAGAGAGACCCGAAGTCTCTCCGCAGTCCTAACGGTTCCAATTTGTCCGTAAGATTGGGATCATCGACTATTCGACAAGCTCGTCGCTGTAAGGAGTCAAGTGGGTTGAGCTGGTATTTTGGGGCACCTGCCCAGAGGTGAGAGCAGTACTCCACGTGGGGCCGGATTTGTGCTTTGTAGAGCGTCAATCTGTGACCCGACGTAAAGTACCGCTTGGCTCTGTTCAGGATACCCAACTTTCTGCTCGCCAGTTTGGCTTTGTCCTCCAAATGACTCCTAAAGTCGACATTGCTTGATATTTCGACGCCGAGGATCCCAATACTTTCGGATCTTTGGAGAGTAACTCCTTGGAATTGCGGCGCCATGACAAAAGGGTCCTTCTTCGCAGTGAATGCGCAAACTTGTGTCTTCGAGGGGTTAAATTGAATTAAGTTCAATTCACCCCATTCGGAGACCCGCCCCAGAGATCTCTCGACTTCAGACACAAGTTGAGACCGTCTTTCCTCAATGGAACCTCGAGAGAGACTCTGATGGCCGGTGTATCGCGCGTCACACGTACTATCATCCGCATAACAATGCATGCTGTCGGTAGACAACATGTCATTGATATGCAGGATGAAGAGTGTCGGCGATAGCACCGATCCTTGTGGAACACCAGCGTTAATGGTCTTGGTCTCGGAGCAACAGCCGTCCACTACGACTTTTATGCTCCGACCATCCAAAAAGCTGGCGATCCACTTGCAGAGTCCCTCAGGGATACCATATGCAGGTAGCTTCGCTAGAAGGGCGCCATGCCACACTCGATCGAACGCCTTCGCTATGTCAAGGCCGACCGCAATCGCCTCACCCCCACTCTCCAAAGCCTCCGCCCAACGGTGCGTGAGGTACACGAGGAGATCACCAGCTGAACGACCGTGACGGAAACCGTACTGGCGGTCACTAATCAGCTGGCGGTCCTCAAGATACCTCAGGAGCTGAGTGTTTATAACTCGCTCCAAGACCTTGGAGAGTAAGGATGTGACAGCAATCGGCCTGTAGCACAAAGGGTCCGATCGGTCACCCTTTTTGGGTACTGGGTGGACATGGGCGACCTTCCACGAAGCCGGAACCCGGTTGGTTTTGTAGGAAAGACGGTAAAGGCGCGTTAGCACGGGTGTCAACTCAGGGGCGCACGTCTTAAGAACCACTGCGGGGATACAGTCTGGCCCACTCGACCTATGGATGTCGAGAGCCATGAGCTCCCGTCTGACGGCACGCTGGGTGATTTTAATATCAGACAGGAGACTCTCACACCAAGGGATGTTCGGCGGTGTGGCTCCCCCGTCATCCAAAGTCGAGTTCGAGGCAAAGAATTGGGCCAAGAGATCGGCCTTCTCCTTTGCACTATGGGCCAAACTGTTATCAGGTTTACGCAGTGGTGGGAGACTGGATAGGCAGAAATTGCCCTCCACAGCCTTAGCGAGCGACCAAAAAGCACGGCTCCCAGAGGGATATCTTTGGAGCCGCTCGCCAATTCTGCGGATGTGCTCCGCCTTGGCCTTAGCTAAGGCTCTTTTGTTGGATCTAGAGGCGGCATTAAACTTCCGTTTCTCCTCCTTCGAATTTGGATCCCGACGCCTCCTGGCGTCTTGCCACGCCGCGTATGCGGACTGCTTGAGGCGCGCAGCAGCGGCGCAGGCACGATTGTACCACGGCTTGCTGCGACGCCCTGCGGGTATTTTTGAGCTGGGTATGAATGTCTCCATACCCAAGCTAATTGTCTCCGCGACGCAGTTCGCACAGGCGTCAGGATCATCAGAGGAGAAGCAAAGCCGCCTCCATGGGTAGGACGCGAAGAATTCTCTGAGTCCGTCCCAATCTGCTGACGAATACCGCCAAACCGTGCGAGTTCCAGTTGTTGAAGAACGACTGGAACTCGCTACAGGGGCCCACGAACGGACCAGGCAGTGGTCAGAAGATCCCAGTGGAGCATCAACCACTATCCTGTATCCGTTCGGGTGTGTCGTCAGCAGAAGATCCAACATAGAGGGCTCATGGCTCTCAACATCTGGAACACGGGTGGGCTGTGTTACCAGCTGCGAGAGACCATAAGCCAAGGCCATCTCGTAAACAGCCCGACCGGGGAGATCAGTGGTCCTGGATCCCAACCACTCTTTGTGATGAGCGTTGAAATCACCGAGGACCACCACCTCCGCGGAAGGGAACTGCTCGAGAATCCGGTCAGTCCCCACTTGGACGCTCTCAAATAATTGAGTTGATCCCGTATCACTGCCGTGGGACCTGTACAGGCATGCGTAGACTCGGGTCATACCCTTGAATTCTACCCGCAGCCATAATAAGGACAGGTCCCGACGCTCGAAGCCCCGAAGGCGGTGACAACAGATATCACCCCTGACGAAGACGCACACCCCGGCTTTACGTAAGAATTGATGTTCCAACACGTAACCGGGGTAATTTAAGTACGATACATCGTCAGGGGTGGATATTTGCGTCTCCGTTAAAAAGAGCAGGGCAGGCCGCGCCGTCTCTAGATGGTGGTGGACGGCGTCGAGGTTGCTGTGTAGACCCCTGACATTGCAGAAGTCCACAGAAAATGTGGATGAATTTCCCGCCGTGGAGAGCCTTCTTTTGTTTTTCCTTCGCATATATTTATTTTTTAAGAGAGTGGGATAGGGATTATCGGATACTGCCACACACCGTGCTCTTCTTCGGTCTGTTTTTGGAGAACGTTAATAATAAATCTATACATAAGCTCACGCTTACATCCTCGAAAACTAATGACTATGTGACACTAACACCATCAGTTGTTCGTTAAACTTAATTTCATCACAAATGCAGGCTAGCTCATATCTGTTTTTCTCCGAAGGATTTCAACTACTCGACTCAACTATTCGACTAGCAAATAAGCAAGGTCCTTAACTGATAAATAAGGGCCGGATTACCCCATTTTCAGTGATCATTGAATAATTGCCTAAAATCGAGTGATCATGCATATTTTCGCTATATTTATTACATTTTTCGGTAGTTTAGCTAAGAAAGGAAAGGGACTGGGAGGATCGTCGGGTCTCCAGCAATCTCCTTTTCAACAAAATACAGTACAGTTACTTTACGTGAGTTTCGTGCGAAACGGTCAAGTTCATTCATGTTGAAGTGTGGCTCCACCACTTTAAAACATACTCGCCAGAAAAACCTTCCACGCTCGAGTGCTGTCGCCTCTGGACTGTGCTCTAAATAATTGGGCTTTCCAACAACAATAAATATTTAAAAACACAGCAAATTGGTTCGTTATGAACCGTATTATTCTGTAATTAATCAATTTTATAGTTTAAAAAATGGCTTTGGCTGTTTTGCTTTTTAGTAATGAGACGGTAAGGCTTTGAAGTCTTTTAATCTTTCTGTACGTAAGGGACCTATTAGAATTGATGCCGCGAAATTCTGGATTTAATGCTTTAGATATAACATTGGATTAATTGAGTAATTATCAGTCATTGACCTCAGTATAATAAACAAAAAATCTCGTAACCGGTTTAATTTTAAAATGCAAATATGTATCAAAGGTGGGAAAATTACTTTATTGGCAGGAATACAGAATATTGTTTTTATAGTTATGTATGATGTAAATAAAAAATATTTATAAAATAATTAGCACCACAAAAACACCTATAAAATAAAAAGAAGTAATTCCTAACATTTTTGTTGAATATGTAGCTGTCAGAATTACGATATGATATGGCTTTCGGTGTAATAACTCAATGGGCTTTCTAAATTTAATCGCGTTCATGTTATTTTCTACTGAAAATCAAATCCCTGATTCATCATTTTTAAGCTGCTATGCACCATTAATGAAATTGAAGTATCGGATATGCCACTCAGACTAATTAACGACAATTTCATGTCTGCAGTCACAAACTTTTTATTGTACTATCAGGGCTACAGGAAAATGTGGTAATATCCAAACCACATCCTTTTTATGTACAAATCCCAATTATTATTTCATTAAACCGTATACAAATTTAATGAAGGCGCACTAAAATACCTAGTATATATAATATTTATAATAGGAAACATCTGATGTCGCTATCAATGTTTTTTTTTTTATTTAAACCAATGTATTACGAGTATATCGACCACCATTGGTACCAATGTCCTATAGGAAATCGAGTAAAAGCTACACTAGGGGCACTCAACCTTATTTCGATACTTTATGATCCGAAACGAAGTTCGAGTGCTCCGAACGTGTGACGTCCAAATATAAGATAAAGTTTTCCACTTCTAAAAATCCATACTATTCTCTGTGCAACTTATCATTCATAGATAATAGTATAAGTGAATTCCCGCGCGAGTATAAGAACGAGTATTCTGTATGACCTAAACAGTTTTTATTGTGAGACAAATATTCTATGCCTTAAATAGCAATACATTGAAAACAAGAACAAAACATTAAAGTTTTTTGTTAACGCAATTCTAAATATGGATGTGTTATTTACCCATTAAGCAAGTGCTGCGTACACAATATTTCAATAGTTTTCCGAAATTTTCTTCCCACTCTGTCTATTAGCTGTATTAACTTCATTACAGACCTGGTAAATAACCGTATGTTATGGACAACTACGTCGTAGAGTAAGTGTTAATAACAGTCTCACATCTCACAATAGCTTAAAATCACCATACTTCAGAGCACGGCACACAAGGCCGAATTTTCCAATTGAACGTGTGGATAGTGAGAAATCCTGCGTTATTTGCCTATATTAGGCGTTCATTTGTAAATTCTTACGTTCAGTTATGGTCCAGAAAGAAAGCTACTCTTTGAAAATTATAAGAAACGTTTTCTAGAACATGCTTAAAAGCTGCGCTAACCATGAAGTGAAGAATAAGGGGAGACAAATTAAGAAATGGCTCAACAAACAAACAAAGAAAAACTGTCCAGTTCATTTTTCCATCTTTTTTTAAATACCTAAGCAACGCATCCAGGATTCCCTTAGAGTTCGAGGTCTTATGTTCTTTGCCTATACAGTTATATAAACAACTTTAAATTGAGGATCATTTACCACAATTATGATTAACCTAGATTCTAATAGACTTACTTCAAGTCATTTAGAATTAGTACAATTATAACTTAACAAGACATGGTACACAAATGATTTTAACAGATCTCACGTTACCACCTCCACGTCGGAAAGAATCAGTGCACTCGGAGGGCGCCTAATGTACGAACTGGTTCTCTGTTAATGCAATTATCGGGCCGTCTTGTCGAGACCCGCTGGCCGCTCTAAGTGACCGAGTACAGCCATGAGAAGCGAGATCTTAAACCGAATAGGATTACTTTGTTTGGCGTTCGTGTTCATACGCTACATTGTAAACATTGTCAACTTGTGTGAAACAGAATATGTGCGGTGAAGGTAATAAATATTGGACAAAGGTCCACCGTGTATTGATGAATGCGTATCGTGTCGGTGACAGATTGTTCGATTAAAATAGCGACAGATTTTTGTGAGCGTGAATGTGGAAATATTTTTGATGTATTTTTGGGTGTGTTTGATCGTTTGGTGTTTATCTAATTTACTTAATAACCTATCTAAGAACTATTATAATGTGATGAATCGACTTATTTGCATCATAGTTTGTATTTCTTTTCTCATTATTGTAATCTATGTTGCATAATTAACTGATTACATGTATGATATCAAAATCTAAAATGTATTAACGTCGTTATTGATATCAGTCTTCGTATTTATTTTAAAATAAGATAAAAGTGAAGTCATTTGGGGAAGTCTATTTTCAACAAGTGAACTTGTGATCGAGGATGATGAAATGTTTATTCAAAATGTCTTTTCTAATTATTTACTAACGACTTTTATGTACGACGGATGTGTATATAAGTTTTAACAATAGTTATTTTGGATATCTCGCGGTAAAACAGATTATGGCAGTTGCAAATATTTGGCTATAGAGTTGTGTTGTATTTGCGTTCTTTGGTTCTACGCACAAGATAGTTTTTTTTAAGTTTCTAGCTTTGGAAATGACAAATTGCTTGGCTACGGATATTGCGGGTTTGACGTCAAGCGATCTGGTGAATTAACAAGCGAAATCTACCTGAAATAATAAAAATACATGCACGTGTAGGGATAATAGAAAAATGAATGAAAAACATAAATGTTTTAAATTCAGGTCCATGTCGGGGAACGTTAATGCGTGATCAGGCTATGTACGTGACTGCTGGGTGTATTTATTTATTGGCTTTTGATATCACGTCGTGCAGAGTACTGACAGGCATCGGTACTGTGTGGGTGCATGTTCAACAGAAATCGATTGTTTCCATTGGATTTGGACACTAAATTAATTGAATGAACATCGATTTTCAACGGTCTGCCTTCGCGAGCATTGCTGGCGTATATTTTTTTCTACAAAAAGTGCTTTCGCAGTATTTTTTACCGGGTTTTATGATTGAGCCTTTATTGTTTTGTTATATATAATTGTTCGTGTCGAAATTAAATTGTATCTGTGTTTATATTGGCGTCCTCTGGCGCTGAGGGCGATGGAGGTCGATGTCAAGGGCGTATCGTTTAAGTTCGAATCATTGTGGCCCTGTGTTAGGTAGGCGGCTTTTACATCCGTCTTACTGCGATGTAGCGTGTCATAATTATAAAGTAAAGACAGGTAAAGACCAGAACAATGCTTTGTTACTGATTGACTTAATTAAATTGCACGGTTTGATAAAAAATAATTAGGTGATTCTTAATTAATTACCTAAGCCAACCTAACTTGGCTTAGGAAACCTGTATCTAATAAATCTATGTGAAGAGACGCCAATTTATTTTTTGTTGAAATAAAAAGGTCCTCAATATTAAAATTATGGTTTGTGAAAAACCAAATCTTTATGCTGATAAAGCATTCAGGTTTTTCGCAGGAGCACAATATTAGAATTCTGTATAACGAAGAATAAGTAATAATATATTGATCAGTGAAAGTTGCTTACTTTTTGAAAGACAAGCCATTATAAATAAGCTTGTTACATATTATAATATTACAAAAATAATGATTTATTGCCACTTTGCCTTTGTAATTACTGATATTAAGTATATTGTTACTCAATTAACTGCAGAAATATTTAAGTTTACATAAAGATCCAATAGTTATACGATCAGGTGCAATGTTAGACATTTTATCGATAAAAGCATTACTAATTTATGACTGTCAGAGTGTCAGCTTATAAAGTAACCGGCTGACATTTTGTAAGCTGTATAATGTTATATTTAAGGAACAGTACTGTAGAACACATTTTTATAGCTTCATTGCGTGTTTAATACAGAAAAATAAGAAATAATTCAAAATTACTCAGGCTATGCGTTTTATATTTTAAATTAATTCATTTGATAAATAAGAAAGATAATGTTATAGTTATTGTTTATTTATTCATGAACGTATGAAAAAAAATTGAAAATTACAGTATTATATTTCGCAAGAGCACGATATCAACGCTTTTTTACACTTATTAATTGTATAAGTATTAATTACAAACCTGCGTTGTTGAGCTATTAGTCAGGTTTATGTATCTACATTTCAGTTTTTAGTTGAACTAATTATTTTACTTTATATTGTTATTGTCTCCTGTACAGAACATGTTTATTGCTCTATATTTTTATTAGACTACTGTTTTGTTTATACACATGTGATAAGATAAAAATAATGGATGTCTATCCGCTTACTATGATCTGATTTATACTGAAGCCGATATTATCTGTATTTATAATTCTAAAAACATTTCGAAAATCTCGTGCTTCGAAACTGTAGAAACTACCCTAACGCCTTTATTTTGCTCTTTAAATACATTGTTTGGCTTAGCAGGATATATATGTAGGCCTATAGAGAAGGTCCTCCAATAACTAGCTCAATAAGTTCAATAACTATCGAGCAGGAACGCCGCAGTATAGAGCAGCTGTGAGCCACACCTGCCGTCGCATCGCACTTTCGCCTTTGACATTTCTGCTGTTTTGTTTGTGTCCGATACGATTATTTATTGTGATCGTTAATTATTTCGTTTATACAATAATTACTTTTAAATAACATTTGATACTATATTTTTTATATTGCCAACTTTAATTGGACTTTATTGCGTGTTTTAAGTTCATTGCTTTTTGTTATATAATTGGCCAATCAATCCACTCTTTAATATTTATTTGTGATGTGTGTGGCCTTAGTGGTAACTTATACTTGAGTTAACTGTGTATCAACAAGCATAAGACAATAACATCGAAACGTTTATTTATTATCTAATAGAGTAATGCAGACTTGACATCTCATAGAGCATTGATAATTCGTAAGGAACGCCTTTATAATATCGACTAAAGTAGCGTTCGTGGCGCCCCTGCCTACCTGTTCGGGGAGCTTATACATATAAGTATGTATTATATATTTTCATTACACAAATATTGACTGCCTCAGTGGCGTAGTTGTAATACGGTACGATTACAAAGCTGAGTGATATTGGATTTCTCTATTCATTATCAGCGCGGAGTCAGGAATTTGAGCCCGATATGGCGATAGGCTCGCCCCCTATCACATCGTGTGACGGAACACACAAGTCAAAATGTGGGCTTCCTGGTAGCACCTCTGCCTACCCCTTCTGGGAAAAAGGCGTGAGTTTATGTATGTATGTACAAATATTATTCAACTTTCTCATTGGCGATTTGGATTATTATGACGTATTTCTAACAGATTCTTTCAACACAATTCCGATGGCAGCTGCGATAGTGGAATAAATCATCTGCTGATACACAAATCACACACGTTATAAATTATTGCGTCAATGACTTGCACAAAGCATTATCTGTATCGATGATTCATAACCATCTGTCCAACATCGGGATGAAGTGAAAATAGATAACGCCGATAAAAAGTACGCGTACGTGGGTGTATTGTGCTTTGGATATTACTATATATTTAATAACAATATGTTATTTCGTTCGTACTTGTATGAGTCAGTTTTTTTTTATAAATAATAATAATTGCATTTAAAGGTCACTTATTCACAGAGTTCTCCTCCTACATGGGTCCTTCAAAAGCCGTAGTTTTCAAGAATGTCTACTGTATTTTAGATTTTATAATATTCATACTGTAGACTGTTGAGTTTTAATGGTTTAAAAAATATGTAGTTAAAATCTTCAGACAACATTTGACCTATGCACAATGCACAATTTGAAAAGGCGAACAAGTTTTTTCGCCGAATTCATAGATGCATACGAAGGTCAGCTGAACAAAAGCGCGCCGTGTAATTAGCGAGCGTGTGGGCGATTTTGTGTGGACGGTCAGATGGTAACCCTTTGTTATTCCCCAAATTATGAGCCATTAGGTTCCCGGCGTTGCCACGGGCGGCGCGTGCTCCGCGACCCGCGGTATTTAACTTTTTTCACCAATCGAAGGACACTCAAGGACATACAACCGTTCATCTACATTCTAGAGGTTAATTGACGAACAGTTTTTTGGTCTAGCTTGTGTTTCTTGCGATCGTCTCTGAGGAATTCATGACTAATGGTTGTTATATAAATGATGGCTGTGATGTGTAATTTGTGTCATTACCGCTACGTAAATTACATCATTATGTAGATAACTCCATAACATGATATTTATAGTACCAATAATACTATAAACCTAGATTCATCTTGAGCAAAACAAGATTCCTCTTAAATCGCTTCTGAAGCAATCTATTAGTTAATAAATAAGTGTTATTAATATATTTGTCTTTGATTCTCGCATTGTTTTGATAACAGTTCTTAGATTTGATTCTGATAAAAAATACACTGTAAATACATTAAATATGAAGTTAATAAACTGATAAACAGATTACTACTTAATCATAGGCTACAATCTTTTCAAACGACTACTACACTTGAAGCCATCAAATAGGCTAACAAAATCTTCAAAATTTCACGGTAACCAATACCACTTAATTCGATATACACCTGTACAATTCTCGACAGACAATGAGAAGCGTCTTCCGAATTCCACCGATGCATCGGGTTGGGCAAGATCGCTTTAACGACGGACCCGTCATTCCAATTTCGACGCAGCATGTGGAGAATTTGTCTAGCTGTGGAGAGGAGTTGCCCAAACTCCACCTTACTGTTTGTGGTTAAATACAAAACGTTTTGCTACGTTAATTGGATACCAGTAATTGAGGAGCAAAGTAAATTTTATAGGCATTTTAATGAAAATTAAAACAGCAGTTAAAAGCTTGACTGTAAAGAATGAACCTATTTTCTTGTTAACAAGTGTAACGGTCTGGAAAAGTAATTAACAAAATCAAACAACCTCATATATATTATGTTCTATTTGCATAAATTGTTTGTTAATGTACCCTTTAGGTTGTGTAGTTCTTTTTCATTAATATTATGTTTTGCACTGCAGGTAAAAATAAATAATTCAAAAGCATCGAACACATAATAAACGAATTCTTGCATACTCACATAAACAAAAGTACTCCGTAATGAGACATGTTTGTATTAAAAGTGAAACCAAATAAATACCAATTAATTGTAACCTGAAAACATGTTCGTAACGTGTTCTTTGATCAATAACTTTTTATTAACAAAGTAACAACACAAAGGGGCATACAAGGATTTCGAAGATCCATCTTCCTTTAGGGCTATGTGTGAATACGTCTCTTTCACTCTACTGGGGTGTGAGTGAGAGGAAATAAATACAGAAAAACTAACGCCAACCCGAGCATGAGGGTGCGTTGCTTTTGATAATGCACGCTCATATAACCATGAAGTTATACCAAAGGTTCCCAACATTTTTTTGATCTCAGATGTGAGTTGGAGCAAACTTTTCGATGGTTTCTTACGAATGTTGCCTTAGGGAACGGTGGGCCCCTTAATTGCCGGGCTGTCGCCGCTTCGCTTTTTGAAGTTTTGGAAATGTCCCGACGGAATTATGGCCATAGTCTAAGATCATTAAAACTGTTACTGTTATGTAAAAATGTATTATAATGTTCTGGTTATTTTGTGGAAGTATCGTGCGTTTAATTACTTACACTATTTTGTGTCTGTTGTAATTAGACTGATAATATTTTTTAAGGAAAAAAAAAACTTTAAAAAAGATAATGATAGGTATTTTTAATAGGAAGAGTAGCAGGCGAGAACATGTTTTGAAATACGTTTATTGTAGTTAGATGTAATCGAGATTACTCTTTTTCTAATTAATAATCTATACGGTATATCAAGGAGCAAAAAAGAGTTGAGAACCAATAGAGTAATATGATCTTTCGAAAATATATTGGATCCTATCTATCAAGACATATGTCGTTTGTACGATTAAATTCCTATTTCGTTCAGCATGGAATTCGTGACCGCCGGTGTAGTAATTAATTGATCTTACATACTTAACTCTTAATAGAGTTGAGATATTTCAAGTCGACTGTTTTGTTTATTGGTGTTTGATATATTACAATAATAATTCGTTGGATTGTTTTATTGTATGTTATTAAGATGATATATGGGTTATATTTTTGTTTGAAAGCAGATAGTTATCTTTGATAGGTCATGTGTTTATTTTTAAATGTATTAAAGATCTACTTTTGAGATGTTCATGCCAGTATTTAGACAAATCTCTAAATTAAAATAAATCCATGCATTATTTAAAATTTCTCTTTTAGGAACGCCAAATTTAAATCATTCTGAAATAGTGACAGCAACAAGACCCAACACTCAGCGCGAACCGCAACCATACCTCACGCTGTTTCCGTCGCATTAATTTAGCATTACAACCGTTGCTAATTTCTGCCGATGCTCCCTCGATATCTGCCCGAGGCGCGGGGTAAACACCAATTAATCCCTGCAACGCGATACCGAGGGGGGAATGCCTCAGATTGCAGAGTAATCCTGCGTTTGTACCGCTTCCGATGCAATCGCGCATGGGGCCTTCAGAGCCCCCCTCACGCGTCGTGGCTAATGTGTATTTCTTTTACGGTATTGTTTGTCATCGATTGGATGGACTTGCTTTTAGTGATTGGCGAGGACACGTGCTGGGTAATGTCGGTTTTAGTTCGGTCGATAAAGTTGAGTTAAAGGCGATAATGTAGTTTCAATAAATTTCATTCAATAATGGGAATAATTAATAGATTTTGATTTAAACTGTTTGATTGAACGTTATTTAATTATCGTTCATCAACTGTTTTGAGATAATATATGTAAATCGGAATAGTTCAAGGCTAAAAAAGGGACCAAAAAGAAGATGTTTGATAGATAGACGAAGATATTGCAAGCGTCACAGGCCGTAACTAGATTTGATTTGCACAGGAGTGATGCAAATGGTTATGAAAATAGGGATCTACACAGTAAAATAAAACAAATGAGGGAATGGCGACAATCTCATTATATCCAATCTGTATTTGTTCTCCTTTCATTATACTCTACATCGTAAAGTCTTATTACCAAACAATCTGTGCTCCTTGAAGTTATTCTACCGTACAATAATGTTACTGTTATCTACTTACATCAAATAGAGAAACAATTGACGACGTGTCGAAACTAATAGCGTGAAAAAAAGTTGGATGAGACCCAAACTTTATCCATCGGATCTCTATCGATGCATAGTGTGGGGGACACAAAGGGACGTAAACTAATGATCTTTATTTTTTTCTCCAAATGTCCCCCATGTATAGTGGGACACTAGTTAATTTTGCTTTTTCACGCTCATTTGTTGGACTGACTCGACATTTTGGGCTTTTTACTTGAGAATGACGAGGAGCCGTGGAAGTTTAAAGTTTACGACTGCCGCCGGTTCGCCCTCGCGCCGGCACCGAGCAGGCATTTCGTAATTACACCGAGGCATACCGTTAGACATTAACATGAAACAACCGAATTATTTTAGTGTTGTGCTGCATACGAAACACGATTACTCGGAATTTTAATCGATTGTGTTCTCAATTCGTTTAGTTTGAGTTCGACTCTCGAGTTTATTCGATTCTAAAATTCGAGTGCCATTCACCGCTCGACTTCGTGCCCCATTCTTCAAGCACCGTGGGTACTCGATCATCTGTCCGGCGCGGCGTAAAAAAAAGCATTTGTCATCGCAGACCCACTAGCTATGAGGACACTCGTACGAAATTATGTACGATGACCTGTTTCGTAAAAATAATAAACATATTTGTTTCGGTTCCTACACAATCGTTATTTACCTATTTCGAAATATGTATTAGATATTATATTTATGGTTTAAAAACGGTATTGCAAGATATTTCGTTGTAATAGATTTTGTAGTGGTTAAAGGCATTTCAATACAAAACTGTTCAGTTTATTGTCAGGTACTGTGACACAGCAGTACACTCGAAATACACGGTTTTTACAAACACAAAACCTAAGGTTAAAGGTGATGCTGTTCGACTTCACACATCATGAAAACCTGAAAAGGAGTCTTCTTACATTAGAGCTTTCGACTTCAATAATTGAAAAATATTCGTGAATTTAAAATTATGCACGTGAATATTAAGTTCCTAAGACGCATCTACAATTTAGGTGGGTTACACCTACTCTATTATATTTTATAAAAGATGTATTCAAATTATGCTGATTCATTTTAAAACGCATACTTCACTCGTCCCACAATCCATTGTGGAGCTCTTGTGCGCATCACTAACAGTTATGGTCGCTTATCTGGTATCTTCACGAGGTATAACTCCGAACGACCATGCGACTATAAGATTTCACATGCAATTAGTGGACGGCCGAACAAATATTTCGTGTTTGTGTTCTGATGTATCATATAAAATTACTATAGCCCGCCTCGCGTTAGCGGTGCGGTGTGAAACATATACGATTATTATACGAATTGGTGTTGTGCGGAATTTAATATGTTTGACTTTTATATTTCTACGTTTTCTTCCAGGTTTACTCAAGGTCTTATTGACAATACAAAAATTTTAGGTCTAAAAAATAAAATGGCCTAATAATGTATTGAAAAGAAAATCAAAGTGCGCAATATACGTGGATGAAAATAAATTCTTTAGATACTCGTAGTCGTATCGTACGTCCATGACATGCTCATCTTTAAATGTAGGTAAAAAGTGTTATCATTCCAATTAGCGAGTGCTATTACGATTACATTATGAATGTTAATGTTTCAAGGTGAAAGATAATTTCGCATGTAAAATGTGATGATGGTCAAGGCGAATATAATGCCGCAGTTTTTATCAGATAGTGAGAGTTCACCGAAGTTCAGTAGACATAATTATGTCGACGGTAATCACACAGATTACGGGCATTATAGAATGCTCGAAGCAACAACAGCTCTTGGCATTGTAGCAGGAAGTCTTCGTATCAAAATATTTAGTTTAAGCCAGACAGACATGTATGCAAAGGACATGTAGGACGATTTCCACTGCAATGCAGCAGAATTTGGATAGAATAAAGAAAACTATTTTCATTTGCTACTCGACACAGCAATACTTAGAATTTAATGGGAAATATAATTAAGCTATATTTTTTTCGGTGCCTACCATTTGTTAGGTAAAGCTGTGGATCGCAAATTAGACACCATCGAACCGGAACACACAAACCAAGTGACACACAGAGATACTCTAACTTCAATTACCCGCGTCAATGCTTTAATTAAACGCGTATCAAAAGCAATGTTATCACTCACGTATACTGACGTAGTGGCAGATACAGCGCCATGTGCGAAACACGTGACCCGCCACAAAAACCTTCCGATATTAACACGTTATCTGCAAGTCATTGATTAGTACCGCGAGATCGGTCCCGCTGTTCTTCATACAATGTGCTGCCCTGACAACCTGCCTGGTTTGTTTTAGTTTATTTTTCACTAAGTAAATGTGTTTTTTGTCGCAATCTATTTACTAGTTTTTGTCATGTTTGCATGTCTCAATATTGTGAAGAATATATTTTGTAATTGGATTTTTTCTCTCGAACTATTGGTAATTGGAACTTAAAGAGAAGGTCTTTCTTATATCGCTTCACTGTTTTAGGGTTATATATTCCTCGAAGACACTTTTTGATATAATTATCTGAATCCTAAACCATCGCACAAGCATTATGAAGAATATGTAAGGGTAAAGGATCGTTTCCTAAGCAATCTTTGTACTACCATTACTCCACTTGTCCCTAATATAAACATGTAGCCAAACTAACAGTATGTAAGGTGCAATAAGTTATTTAGCCGACTGTCGGAAAGCATCGGAAGCGGGGCGCATAACCCATAAAGCCGCCATCAATAATTCATGGGCTCCTAAAACCCGACACTAGAGCGGTCGAGCGCAGCCGATCTGTCAGTAACACGGCAAATATGCATGCCTGAAGGGAGTTTACTTACTCTAATACATATTTACTGTATTCAAATATGTATACTATAAACGTGGGCATAAATTCTTGAATATGCCCGTCCCTGTGTTTACGATTGTGTACAGTCATTGAAAGGAGAGGTAACAACCATTCGTTGCGCGGCGAGAAAGTTTGAAGAACTCAATTTTAAGCATTGCATTTGAGATCGTTTAATATTACAAATAAATACTTTTGCCTATAGGTAATAGCAAAAATATAAATGCATTCTAGTTGACTTCCAAATTTCATGCAGCAATACACACATGATTTTTTATAATAGTTCATAGTTTGACAGGCTAATTATTATCCCGGAAAAACGCACGTTTCCTATGAGATATTTGGATGAACGTGTAATTCTACGAGAATTAAATCACGAGGAAAAGCTAGCACGTGAATCGAGAAACATAACGTAAAATTACTTCTTTCACAAATTACATTAGCCGTGCATATTTTACCCGGAGTAAAGACACGACCTTTCTTTCATCGCCCTACTATAATTAGAGGGACGAGATTTTTTGTTTCTTTCACAAACTTTTATCATCTGTTTGCTTTGAAACCAACTTGGCAGAACTTAATTAATTTAAAATATAAATTTTCACTAACTTTTCGACGTGACAAAACTTCGGAGTGCAGTTATGAAGAAAATTAACTATTATTATTATGTGGAATTACCATAATGATGTATTTAAAACTATTTGAAAATTATGGCTAATAGACGCACTTATTACCTAAGTATCGGCACATTCAGTTATGTTTGATATTATGTATGTAAATCGTGATATTTTTTAAATATGATTTGGCGGACGAAACAACAGACAAAATAATCCAGTTTATAGTTACATTCAAATATCTACCTAATAATTTCCAAGAATAGAAATTACTCAATTGTACCAACCGATGCTGCCCACATTTTTTCCAACGCGAGTACAATTATTACCACACGCAAAGAGGAACTACGGCTTATAAAATTTTTCAATAACATTTCCGAATGAGTTTGGTCACAGCTATGTCGATAAACACCGGATTGAATGTGTTCAAATTCAACTCAATCAATATACGGTTTACTATCGTGTAATTATAGTAAGAACACCTCCGATTTTGCTTTGGAATGGGCAAATTGATGTTAAATATTTCTTAGAATCTTTAAGTATCTATTACAACGGATCTCTACACGTTTGTCTACGAAAAATTACATTGTTATTTTCTTGTGGTATGGAAAATGCTTTAGACGATGTTTGGGTGTAATTTTTCTGATGGATGATAAAGATATTAACAACAATAAATAAAATTTTGAAAGTTGACGAAAAATCTATAAATAAACTAGTCAATGTAAAACTAAAATCTGAAACTACCAGTGTAAATTCAAGATTGTAGTTGATTGAAGTTGGTATCTTTTTATAATAAAATATAGTAATTTTGTGCTATGTGTCTTGTTTTAACTAAAACAAATATTTACACAAACCCGGCACCGTCAGTTTACGTGCTCCATTCAGACGTGTCTAAATCGGCCCCGAGCCAAACACACTTCGGCACCACGGCACTCCGATCAAATTCCTCGCTGCAGGCCGAACGATCGATAAACCCACCGTTCAGCCACTCGGATGATTTTATTAAATTCCACTATTAAATACCCCCAGGTAACGTCTCGATGCTATCACGCTGCATCGACACTAATGACGTGACCTCAGTCGCAACTATGCGGCGCCTTCCGATTCCAAATGCTCGATTCTCTTTATTGGCTTTAAGAAATCGTATTAAGCATAATCGTGTTGACCGTAAAGAGGTTAAAGATTCTTACTTGTCGATGCCGTATTTGGGCTTACTTATTCAATTCTAGTGCAGTTACTTTGCCAATTAATTAATAATGATTATGGCATTAAATGAAATTTGAAATAATGTAATACATACGCACAAATTACTGCTAGAAACTGTAGAGAAATATTTAACCGTTCACATGAGTAAAGATTATCAATTGTGGCATCAAATATTACAGTAACTGCCTTCATAAATCCTACAACGCTCATTAACGTTGCTATTTTCGATTAATGTAATTTAGACACATATAAATTGTAGAATATACCTTAACAGTTTATAATACACGAAGTTACATAAGCGAACATCTTCGTATTAAATTTTATAGTAACTTGTCTGATAAGTTCTGCAGCGATCGCTATGATCGATTGGCTATCTGTAAATTTAATTATTAAGGAGCTGATAATTTGTAGATTTGTATAGAATAAACGTAAAGGGTAATTCCCAACTCCGTATATTATTTGACGCAAATATAGTAACGCGTAACAATACGAAGTCAGCTGTAACTATGCTTAATTTGAAATTATATGATAACTGCGTTCTCAAGATGGTCGTAAAGTGGAACTGTTTCACTAGGCTTTATAACATTTATCAACTTGCTTTTGCCACTTTGTTGGTTATTGTTTAACATGAATACCCAAAAGCAGGAATTTCCCTTTTTAGACACGCAGGTGACACTGTGTAAACTGATGCAAAACCCAAACCCGAGTTGAATGGCGCGACATCTAGTACAGTGAATAGGACCCCTATTTCGGGGAGCGCGGCCGTGACCTCGTCGGTCAATGCATCCCGCGCCCCACAACTTAATGTGATTAATGCAAACAATATCTCCACCGAATCTGGAATACAAACGGAAATTGAAATAATTCGGGCTTTTTGCTGTTTTTACTGATTGTTTGGGAAATTTGAGTTAGGAGGTTTTGTTAATGACTAAGATTTATTTTCGTTTTTAAATTTTCAGCAGCAAACAAATAATTGTTATTTTAGACCTTGTGAAGTTACGAACGTATTTTATACCTGAGATGTAATAGTGGGCGTACTTGGCAAAAACATAATCCAGAACTTGGGCCAATCTTGGAACTGCAGAATATTTATTTTAAGTAAAAGGCTTTGATAAGAATCTGTGTTCACAAGTCGTTTGCCACCTAACGGTACCTGTTTGGTTGCTGGAGATCGATAAAGATAATGGAAGGCCTCACGGAAATGTTGCTAAATTGTAAATTATTAGGTTCTTTCATTCGTCAGTCTTTTATGGAACCGTGAAGAACTTGTTTTTCTTATATTTAGTTTATGTCTCTCTCTCTGCAATCGGTTCCTCATTATTGAGGGCCGTGAGTCTCAATTATCTTAATGCGGTCTCTCCACTGGCTTCGGTGTTCTGCCTGATGTAGTACTTCATTAATGGGGATCTTCAGCGCATTGACAACCTGATTGACTTATCGTTTGGGAGTTCGTCCTCGTGGTCTTATTCCTTCCAACATTCCAACAATGATCAGCTTTTCTAGGTTATCTGATTTGGTTTATGTAACGCTTATTTCAATGAGGTATGTATTTGTAAGTTATCACAACCAAATAATTAGAAACTTTTGCAGTAATCACCCTTTCATTAAACGCGACATAAAACAGCTGATTCCAATTTGCATAGTCATTTATAAACGGAAGAAAAGTGAGCGACCTTAATGACGTCATCCCTCGGAATCTAATGTAATTGAAACCCATTCCCCGTCTAATTAAAGACATATCCAAATAGGGCGCCCCTGGTATCCCGGTCCCCTCTTTCTGACGTCCCGGGCAGGTGCGACGCCCGGTTTTGGCCGTCCCAATAAACGTGAAAAGTTACGCGACCTGTTCTACTAATGGGACACCCCTTTACTTCCCATAAAAGACCACCTTCCGACGCGTTCGTATGAATGTAAAGTGGTAGTTCAGTGTTAACTGAATGGATGACTTGGTAATGCATGAGAAGTGGCTTCGATTGTAAAGAGACTTTGTTGGACAGATGGCTTTGACTGTGTAGGCTTAAAGACTTGATGATGCAAAGTGATAAAAGAAAATGAAAGTATGTGAATCTTTTAAAAAAGGATTAAGAAACGATTTCAAGCTTGTATCGCATAAGATAATTTTGAAAATTCAGATTTATACGAACGGCATTTCTATTCTGCAATATGCTAAACGGGAGGATATCCTGGAGAAACCGAAAACTATCATAATGATCTGAAGATCTGAAAATGTACACTTACCATATTATATATTTTATCTTCAATTTTTGTAGATGTTTGCAAAAAACATTTTGCAAATTCAATAACTAACATCTACCTAGGTATATCAAACAGAACCATAACTTATTTATATTTTTTCTTCGTTCTTTAAATACTTATCGGAAATTTTCACTCTCATCATCCTAATTTACAGTAAATTCGGTTAGGGACTAGACGATGTGATTCCGTTTTACGATAGTATTGAAGTGACCCTCGTGATAACTGAACCTCTGGATGTACGGTTATGCCCATCATTACGGCGGGTTAATGTCCACTTCCAACGCTTAAACATTGCAACGGAATCGTGAAACTTAATTTAGATCTTTCAAGTAATTGTTACTCGATCCTTGGTGTTACTTAAAAAGCATGTCAGACGTAGACCTTAACTTGATTCGATTATTATAATATTTCTAATGTATACTCGTATGGAATATGTTGATGTTAGGTAAACTGACGCCTATATCCCTGAAAGAGGAGACAGAGCCGCAGCTAAACTATTGCTAAACGTATTTTCAATCTACTACTTTTAAAAAGTTGTATGCCAACAGTTTGCTCTGCTATGCTTACCTGACGAGAATGCCCTCTGCATGCCAATATTTCCAACACCTGTGGAATCGTGCACTGACGCACCTGCATTTTAGTCTGTTGAGGATACGATAAGATCTATTTTTATGCCCTCCAAAAACGGACTGAACGCTACACCTACCTCACGTCAATTTTCTACGTTGTCGATGTTACTGAATGCGACCCCATCGCCATAAATGGCACAAATCCAATCCCGGGTAAATTACGTTCAATTACACGAGTTCGAAGAATTCCTAGAAAAGATTACCTGACCTGGCGATCAAACCACGGTTAACGTAAACAGTCTATGTACATTGCTAATAGGCTAAATGGGAATCTAACCTACAATTTCTCTAGAAATTCGTATAGTTCTTTAAGAGTTTTCTGTAAGTGCACCAAGAATATATAGATTCAGTTTTATTTATATCAGGAAAGTAAAGAAGTATTATTCTCTTGTAGAAAAATACTTTAACGACGCAGAACTGTAATGGCGTATGGCAGAGGTGGAAAAACGTATAAAATATGCTCCATGATGTCCATTAAAACAAGCCATGTCATTGTATTCAAAATTTCTGGTAGGCAGGCCGCTTTCAATAGACTGAGGAATATTTTATATTCGTATCTCGTAGTAGTTTTTCACCTGAGAAATGTTACAAAGTCGACGGGCAGGTGGCCGAGAGCTCAAGGTGCTTAGAACAAAATGTGCTTATAAATTAGTGATGGCAGAATTACGAGCGAACGAATAGCTCTTGATGCAAGTTCATGTTTGCTATTAACAATTGATTTAAGTTCGTTACTGCACAGGAGGTAGTGACTGGTAACAATTTGGAATATGGATAAAACATGACAAGGCGTTTTACTAACCCTCCGTGTTTGGTTACGAGTATACAGGTTTCAATAGAAACGAAAGGAAAATTTTATCCATTGAACAATGTAACGTTGTTTTTTATTCCACCAGAAATACGAGTTGCAAAAAAAGTAATGCCTTGAGTTATGTCATCGTATAATTTTAGTAAGAAATGGAAAATATAATCTTGAGGAAAGGCGTTCAGATTACAGAAAGTGATATAATGTTTTATTAAAGAGGCACTTTAACCAATTTTTTTTTTTTAGAAAGTGCGAACAGGCGTACACACTTAACAGACAAGGGCAAAACAATCACTAACAATCTAACGAGCAAAAAATCCCGCCACAGTGGCACATATCAACGGCTTAATCCATCAAGTGATCATCAACCACTACTATATGAAAAACGTCCCAAACACGTCAAGGCACCGCGCTGTTTGAACAATGTATCAGTCACCGACTCGGTAAAAACTTGAGCGCTGACAGCTAATACTTTAGCACGCTACGCATTAATGGCATATGGCCGCGCCAGCACGCGACACTCGCAAAGGTCCAACGTCGACGACCTGCGACATCTGCCGCGCCAACCATTATAAACTTAGCGTTTTATCTACGCAACACGACAAATGCCCTTTGACTATATTGAATAGTCATATACTGTTCTACACGGCAGTTGTGCCACGCGCGTACTAAATTGCAGCAATGAATATCATGTTAATGTTATTTGTGTTTATTAATATCCCATTAAAATACTTATTAGTCGCAATTTATTTGATGCTAATGATTCACGTTGGCTCATGTTATGTAATTGTTTATTTGGCTGTTCGGGAAGGTGTAAGTGGAAATAAACAATGAGTCGGAAATAAACCGAAAGGTTTTGGTATTTACAGTGGAA
The DNA here is from genome assembly GCA_905220455.2 of Deilephila porcellus. Taxonomy (NCBI): domain Eukaryota; kingdom Metazoa; phylum Arthropoda; class Insecta; order Lepidoptera; family Sphingidae; genus Deilephila; species Deilephila porcellus. The sequence continues at coordinate 13,343,940 of LR999977.1, read as the reverse complement.
AGTTTTTGACAGTTGTTGTTAAAAATGTTTCGTGTTTTTCCATTAAAATATAACAAAGAACATATTTATATAAAGACGCTTATATTTAGCCTGACCTTTGCAGTTTCAAATGATGAATGGAAATCTTTCAACGAAGATTGAGAGAGCAATGACTCACACCGAAATAATTATGTCGAAAATTGAGAAATAATCGTCAATGCTCCTCATATTTAAAGGCAACACAGTCAATCAGCTTAGTTTACTTTTATTTAAAAGAAATCAAATTAAAGATACCCCTGAAATTGTATAATGATATGCCCACCTTATCGCTTTCAAAATTAATGCAAATGATATAAGATTGAAGACGACAAGTAATTGAAGGTAAATACAGTTTATCGTATCAAGCCCACGACACCCTTTAATTGCATTTAACAATTGGTCTTCAGTTGGCGGTACAGTCCGCGGTGACACACCAGCTTTACGTATAGGGGTGGCGCATTGTTAATATTTAAGTGTATTGGGACGTGTGTACGGCATTCGATTGACCACGCGTATAAGCTGCTACCTTTCTGCGCGTAGTTTGCCCAAATGTAATATTAGTATTGTTCGTGCATCTGGCTTGAAATAAATAGATTAAGATTTTAAACGTATTCTCTACGTTATGTAATCGAGTTGATTATTTAACTCAAGGTTTTTTAAATAAATTATGCGAAAGATGTATACGATAGGAATATTACGTGTTTAAAAGATAGCTAACAATGATAAGATAGGAAAAACATCTTTTGATTTTAAGTAACGGCATGATAAAGTCTGGTCTAGATTGTATGATGTAATATAAAAATATGCCTGGCAACCCTAATGATGGAATTAATTCGTATTCATTATGTGTATACGCGAGCAGCTGCGATGTTTTCGCGTTTAACACTCTGATAAATTGTTAGTGCCTTGTGCACCGCGGCCGGCCGTCACATGCCTGTTATCTTGTCATCGCAGCGTGTTAGCCGCTATTAGAGGTGACATAGAAAGTGTTCGCAAATCGCTAATTAACTACCTAATGGTGATTAATCAGACCTTTCATATTACTTTTATTTATCACGAAGATAACTGTTGTGCTTTATTTGTCATAATTTGCATTCGATGTTCCGCGTATCTGTTTAATCAACGTGTACAGAAATTTGTAGTAGGCTACAGCTTGGCGTATGTTCTTTGCATTGTCGATCTTCAAGGATGTCGGCCACTTACTTTAAAATTGATCAGTACATTGTATATCAATTTCGATCATAAAAATATATTTCATATTTTTTACAACAGTAGAAAAACAGCATTTATACATACAAAACTAGATTTCTGAGTTCATCATGCACTACTGTACTGACAAACAAACAAAAAATCTAAAAATCATTGTTTTGGGTTCTATTACGTTAATACAGACCCCATAATATTACTATTTCTCATTTATCTTCCATCTACAGACTTCAATCGGTTACAAATTTATTATATGTATAGATATAGAATCGCGGATCAAATACAAAGTGAAAACGAGACCACTTCGAACTGGCCTGATATGTAAAAATTATACACATTTAGTAGTTGAGTAGAAATCAAACGATACACCTGCGAGACGTGTTGAAAGTAGAAAACCGATCATAGACTAATCGTATCTAACCATCCATTTACTACACGTGAAACAATATGCAATATAAACACCAACCAAGAATTACAAACAAAAACACTAAGTATACATCATACCAGATAATTCTACGATAAATGATGGTACAATTTCATTGCGATCATTATGCTTGGTTAATATTTCAGTTTTTATTGTTCGCTGTCGATAGATGGCGGGGCAGCTGCGTCGCCGCGGGGGATAAATGTCACAGGTCCACTTATTATATGAACAGGACAGTTCCCTCCGATGAACTCATTGTGTTCTGTCATGAACGTCCTCTATTTATACTTTATTGGGAGTTTAAAATTGTTTCGATGTGTGGAAATTTGCTAAATGTCATATGGCTTTTGAAAGCACTATTGTAATATTGATGATGTTGTTAATAGCCCTTTTTGTTTCGCTGGGCATAACAGGGAATGTTTTACGGCCCTCCAGTCGAGATTTAAATGTACTCAAGTTTATTAAGGGCCTGTAACATATGGATGGCTCTAGTTAGATTTGTGGTTAGATCTGAGAGGTAGGAGATTGGATCGTCATTACAGCAGAAGGGTCTATTACATGTTAGGCAATGGCAAAACTGCTTTTGTCGTAAAACAAAATAAAGAATGTAAATGGACAATAGCAACAAAGTAGATACACATTAATGGGATAACTATGCGTACTGCGTAATTGTGTAACATTTTAATGTTGCAACATCGTACGAGTGAATGAGTAGATAAGATAAGTCTTAATGCCTTTTATATCCTTAAATCAAAATCGCTATATTTAATCTTTATTAAAGAGAAGTTATTTCACAGATACGCGCTATCAGATATGAGGAATTTCTTTAAGTAAGGTCCGTGCTGGCCGAGCCCTCAACTTGAATCGCGAGTTTTTCATTCATTACGCTAAGGATCGCCTCAGAACATAGCTATCTAAAATATACAAGGTGCATCTCAACAATAAAAACAAACATGATCCTTGGAAAAACTCGAAATCGATTACCACATGACGAGTTCAATTTTGATTTATTCTCTGTCCGCGCACGACGATTGCATAATTGAGGCGCCTGCACTTGAAACTGGTTCGATATTGCATAGTAGCATTTCGATGTTATACGTGTTTTTGCGGCGGGTGCGGCATTAATATGCATTGGAGGCGCGTGCCGGCGGTCAGCTGTTTCTTCTATGCGGCCGCAAGCTGCCACCGCCTTAAATGGAAACAGGCCCCGTGGATGGATTACGCCGATTACATCGCAATTATCCGCCGCGCCGATCCCCGCGCCCCGCGCCGCACCCGCCCGCGCCTCTACGTAACCGCGGAGCACTTTCGCGATCTTTGTTCGGTGCTCGAGTTGAGTCGCGACATTGACCTCGCGCTCCACCGTCCGCGCCGCTTATGTAATGTTTTTTCGGCGTCCGTGTGTTTGCCATTGAACTTGGGCATTACATATAAATGCGTAAACACGCGCCGGCGATTACCGTCTCTGAGTTATCACGTTTAGCGCGACTTTGGGTAAACAGTTTGGCGGTGGCTGCAACGCGAACCCGTATCCGCTGCGACGTTTTTTATGTACATTAAATTGCCCCCACATTTATGCCCCATGTAATAACAGGTATGCAGAAAAGTCATTAGTCCCATCTACCGTTCGCCTGGCTAATAATTACCGTCCCAGTAGATGAGGAAAGCCGGGAAAGACGGGTACAAAATCCACCCCGAATAACTTGTATGACATATTTAAACCTGCAAAACTTTAACTGTTCTACTTGAAAGTTGAAACCCTATGGTTGACAACCCATACACACTGCTACTATACCAACAACACACTGTTTTTATGTGTTGTCTTATTCCACAAGCATTAGCTTTTTATTGTCAGCGAGCCGACACACGAGCACAGTTATGTCGCTGACTCCTTGGAAATTATTGATTTTCCTCTCACGTCGTTGTAAAAATCCTAGTCGGAGTTGGCAAGGTCCGGTTGGACGAATTCCATTAGTGGTCAGCATCTGTTTAGTTGTAATTTATGTATTGCGGGTATTAACTAAACACGAAGTCATAAATATTTGACAAGCGTCCAAAATAATGATGAGTTCGTACTTAGCCGAAATTTGCGGTACGTTCTCATTACTGTTCAAGTCAATTTTCGTGTGTTTTTTCCTGTAGCATACTTTCATACACATTCACCACTGACTGCATTACACATGATAATTAATATGAACTTTTTCAACAGGTATGATCGTGTTTAAGAGTCACATCATCTTTAATCATCGAAGCATCTAACATTAAGGACTCCGTAAGTTTAAATTTATTTATTACAATAACTAAATTAAAATAAACTATAATCATTCTTAATAACAAATTATGCCTTTTTTGTTTTGCCTACAAGACTTGATAGTTTAAATATATAAATGAGAAGAAAACATACAGCCTGATTGTCAGCCGTTTGTCCACGAGCTCTAGTTATGCCATAACTAAACCAAAATAACGCCGTGGGTGGTCTCGAGAAACTTTGTTGTCCCTATACAAAGTAACAAGCGTGAAGATTAGTCAAAATTGTATATTATTATGATTTACTGCTTCGGTGGTATTAGCTGTAGGAAAGGGTAATATTTTGAACAGTGTCTTAAAGTCTTAATACTACGTGGGGTCTTGCAATGTTTTCTCAGTCGTATAAGTAAAACTTTTTGCTTATTTATCTAGAATAATTTTGTAAATTTGTTTAATAGCAGCCAAACTTCTAGACCTTCTCACATATGTAGTTAGTTACACGATTAAATTATTTAACCCTATAATATTGACGGTGTATGCAAGCAACGGCAATATCTTTGTTTTTATCAAACTTAACCTTGTGTAGCGTCGGCAGTAAGACATAATAATTAATTTGGAAGGCCCAAAAACTTGAGCATCATCCGAAACCGAAATTTTGAATAATTAAAAATTTAACCATTCCAAATAATCGTACACTTAATGACTATCCCACAGTCGGGTACGGCAGGTTAATTGCCCCATTGTCTAAACAATATAAATTAAGATATACCGGCCGATAATCCGGCTGAGCGCACGTGACACCACTACCATACAATTCTTTAATGAAAAGGTGCAACTGAACGCGGCAAAGGAATATCTTCGGGTAACATTCAAGGCACGTTGCCCATGACTACTGTGATACCATCTGCCATAACCAACGTGATCGGGCTTAAAAAATGTAAGGACTACTCGTGTTCGAAAGAATGTTGAACTGAGAGCCGAGTCTATCCAATTATGTTTGAACCGGTAGCGGAATCTCATGTGAGATATGACTATACTTTTTATCTGCATCTTTAATGAGGAAATATGATGTTGAGCTACAGCATTTATGATATCCGTTATACCGTCTCCTTTCAGGTCACGGACCTCGCCTATGATTGGGAGTATGTTCATAGCCCCATCATACATAGCACACTGAAAGACTTTACATATTTTCGAAATTGGCTGTAAAGAACTATCAGATATTCTGATTTCCCCAAGATGCAGAGACTGACTATTGACGACTAACTGTCCGAAATGCAGCATTCGAATGCAGACTTTTCTTTTTCATGTTCCGTTTGAGTAATCGTTTTGAGTAATAACAAACCAAGTATTTTTCATTTAGGCTAATATTACATCGTCTAGTTGACCGACCACGTCATCGTAACTTCTGCTGCGAAGAAACTCCTTGTGGTTTTCCAATAAACTTGCGGCCACATTCCAGTAACCTGTTCCTTCGTGCTCGGCTTACGGGTACATCCACCGAACAATGTAACAAGGGCTAGAACAGTGGCTCCGACTCTTAAACAAGGGTAAAAACAACAAAGCCGATAAATTTTATACAACACCAAGTAAAATAATAATCAAAACTATAATTTGAATTAAGAACTATAACTTTCATAACAATTAATTTATGGGTGATACGTTTTCATTATCAAATCTTATAATAAATGTACCTTGGTGACTCTACGGAACCTTTAGTTTCAATGGAAATCACTTTGAGAGTCGCTGGGCTAGAGCGTCGCCTCAAAGTAACAAATAGTGAAATGAACATAATTTACTTTGATAAACTTTAATAGAATATAAATTAAGTTGTTTAACGTTGCGGCGGCGTGGAATTGGTAGACGATTGTCTGCCTGTTTGACTTGCTGAAGTGGAAATTCTAGACTGCGAAGTTTCTGGTTATTCATTAATTGTCTGTTTTCTTGTTATTTTGGATAATTTGCTTTTGCTTATTTAAGCCTTTGTCCCAGCGCTTTTGTAACAATGCTTGACTGGTTTTAAAATGATATTTAATATGTTTTTAGAAGGTAATTCGATTGTATCTCTTGCATTCCCAAAGTTCATTACTTACGGTATCCACTTACTATCAGGCGGGTTGCTACCTCGTCCGCTTACATACGCGATAAAATTAAACTAATCATAAATAATAATGGCGTATTGACAGTACATGTATATTGTAAATACATTGTAGTAAGTTACCTGCCAGCCAAACTATCGATTTCCAATCAGGGCCCGTCAAATCAAGTGTAATCACTATCGAGCCTTATTCAAAATACTAAGTAATTAATGGTAAGATAACTCGAGACATGGCGTATCGAGTGACGTGTTCCATACGAGCTGAGAAGGCGAAGTTGGACGAAACATTAATTATGCGATATTGAGGCGAGTGGGGAACACAGGTAGCGAGCTCCGACGCGACGGGCCGATACTTGAGACGTCTCGCCGACTAGCGTCGCCCGCGGCGTCGCCCGCGCTTCACGTGGGTGGCCGAGCCGACGCAGCGGACATGTTGAGCGTGTTATTTGTTTATCTACGGACAGTGGTCTAAGATTGGCGTCGAGTGTAAGTGTTTGGGAATGCAAAAATGCATGAATGAGAATAAATGAGGAATTTAAGTAGGCTATCTGTGGGGTCTGCCATTACTTAAGTCAACCATAATCTGTTGGTTTATGAGCCTTCTGTGGTCCAGAGTTCGACTCACAGTTCTGGCACTTTTTTTGTTAGAGATCATAATTTACATGATACATCTTATCAATGCCTCTTTCACAGCTTTCCCAACGTAAACTTCTTTAGAGTTACTACTCCTCTAAAAATAAAGTATTATTCCCTGTAACGCTTGTTTACATCTGAGGTTATTGACACTCATACTTAATGTTATTTTAAAATGGAAATTATGCAAACAAGCGGAAATGTCTTAAACACACAAACATATTTTATTAAATGACGAACGGTGAATATCAAAGTCGTTGTTCATTATAATTTCACTTCAGTTTAAAATAATTAGAAGGTTGCACAACAGAACATAGCAGAATACAAGATGTGTTGGACCGCCGCCAGTCTCCTTGTTCTATTCGTTTGTTCTTACTAAATCTGTTTCTAATTTCATTTTACTACGCGTCGGTTGTTAATGTGACACTCGTTTGTTCTTTTGAGTTGCAGTTGTTGTGACTGAGATTGGGATCTCTAATAAACAATGCTCGGAGCGAATTTATGTTTATGCACTTGGCTGTATAATTTATGAACTCGTGGGCAATTTAATTTGACCGTGGAAGTTGACGCAGCTTGAGATCTTAATTATGGGAACTGGAAATATTTACAAATTGTCTAAATTTTAACATCATTATCATCATGATTTTTTTTCATATCACTAAAAAATAGAAGAAAAACACGTAGAAAAGAGTAGGAAGTATGTATGGAAGTTATTCAAAGTGTGTACTAAATATATGAAAAGAATAAAATCAACAAGAATCATATCTTTATTTATTACACTGGCTAGAATAGTCAAAAATTAAGAATATTGCGCCCATATAACTCTCACAAGTTAAAATGCATGGCAATTAACACATTAACAAGCGCTGCTTGATTTAGCGAAGATCGTAACAATGTACAATCTCACACCTGCCCTCCATATATCGTTCTGCCAAATCAACTCTCGTGAGCTTTGCCGGAATCGGAACGGAAAAAAACAATCAATCACTTGAAAAAACTACCACTCCATTTTCAACCCTAAGTGTATTTAAATAAAGTCGTTAGCGAGTTACGTAACTGCATAAAAACAGCTGCAAAAAATCCCACGTGGTGTCCGATAGAGTACAGATTAATCATGCGATAATTAACAAGCAAAGCGGTGCGGAACATTCAGATCCGACGCAAAGCATCACGCGACCAGCACTTTCGTCGCCATTCGCTGATCCCACGAGATCCGGCGGGCAAGACGCTTATCCCAACCGAGTAGAGATTCAGTTCGCACCGCAGGATGGCAGGCGTAGCATCACGCGATCGCCAACTTACCTCACGTAGTGTTGGCAAAAAGTGATCCAGAACTAACCGTGGGAAACACCGACTAGATATAACGTGTATCACCATTATGTTCCACTGTTTGAATAATTGATTACATTACTGATTGTTAATTGATCGCTGAGGTTTAATTGACAATATCGCTCGATGTATGTCGTTATGATAATGTTGGTGCTTACAACTTTTTGAAGCTGTTTCGAACGTGGTTGTATTAACAGAATCGCTGTGGAATGAGATAAATTAAATAACTTAATGTATTAAATACTAGTAATGTAGAAATATTTGACTAAGTGGATAAACATGACTAAATTTTCTAGCGTCATTTAGTATATTACACATTGCAGAATTATTTGTTACTTACATAACCCAGTTTAAGATACTTCTCTAGTAGAAGTACTAGTATTGACTTCCTTTCTTGGTTTTACATCGTTACTTTCTCCTTTTATATCGTCCAATTTCCATTACTCTTCACTAGGAGGTGAAAGGGTTGCTCCCTCACTCCGCAATCTAATGTGATCTGATCTTAGCGTCCACAGTGACTTAATAGGGTAGACCGCATTCAAAATGGACTCTGACCCGAAGGTATTAAAGGGTCATTTACTCCTTATACAGTTGATTGGCATTACCGCAGCTCTAATTACTCTTGCCTTCTCCGTATTTCCAAGATTTTCTCAAAGTTGAACTGCTCACACAATATATTTTATCTAATAAACGATGCAGCTGTGATGATGTTCGGCGAGTGATCACTGCTAAAAATAAAACCAATACTTGAGGGTCAATATTTGGTCAGATGGACTGAAATTTTGACGAAGTGGCTAATGAGGCAGTAGGCTAAGAAACAAAGCACGTGCCATATAGTAGCCGTAATAAGGATTACAGGAAGTGAACTGATTCAAGGAATAGCACGAAAATCTGGAGGCCTATAGCAATCAATCGGTTAACTTGGGTTCATATAGTATACAATAGTGCGTAGTTAATAAGTTAGCAATAAACGAGCGTAACTACTTGTAAGTAAAGCTACAATTTGTACAGATAGGTGTCGGTGCGGCGCAAGTTGTGCTGACGTGGTACTTTCCATACGCGACGCACGGAACCCTTGCCTCGGGACCCAAAGCCTCGCTCATTGCGCATTTGCATATGTTATGAAACATTTAGACGGAAGCGATTTCCGATAAATAGCAGGGTATTGACTTGGTGTGTGTGATAGAATATTGCGACGTATATTTTTTTAGTATTGTTATGTTGTGTATTATTTCGCGTGTTAGTATGTATTCATATTTTACTTATCAAGTAGGCGATCAAATATTGGTAATTTTTAGTAACAAAGAAAATAAAATTAATACGCAATTTTCGCGATGCTTGTTTTATGTCCTTGTAAGAAATTTGTACAGATTTTATTTGAAAAATAAGTAACCTCATTAGTCCAGGGTTGTACAATATTTTTCTGAAAGTAATTAATGATGATTTATTCATTCGTAACATCTGTGTAATTAACTGCTTGTCTGAAGTTTTACTTACCTCGTGACCGTACGTACGTACGATAATGAAGAATTACTGATTTTGGGAGCATTTATTATTATTTCTCTTTATTTTTTTAATCGCTTTTTTATTTTTACATATACGAGTACCTACATTTATTATAAAAAATATATACAATTATAAGAATATAAAAAAATGCTATACCCTCCGGTAGTGAAGCTTAAGCCCCAAGCCACTGGCGGTTAGGGAGACAAAGTGAGGAACCTCCTCACAATGCGTGCCGCGTCCAGTAATACTGCCTTCTGTATCTGACTCTTGACCTAGCAGCCAATTGCGAGCCTCTGTAGATGTTGGTTGAGTGAGCATTTATTATTATTATTTATTTCCAAACAGAAAAGAAATGCCAGTGCTAAGGGAAAAGTTAATTATATGTTAAGGAGATGTTAGTCAAGGATTGACACGATCATGCGATGACTAATATGGTCGCAACCCATTGCGTTGAATTTCAGGGATATCTTTTTGATCTCATTCGATGCAACTAAAATAGTAACTGTAATCAGCATACCTGCAAATGACTTTCAAACTGAAAATCTATTAAAAATACCAAGTGTCGTAGTCGCGATGACATAGCTTGTATTCCTCGCCCTAATATAGATTAAAAATATGCCTCAAGAAAAGACTATCTGCTATCACAAGTAAAAGATTCGATTCTAGGATAATTGCACATTTCCAAGTAATATCATGACCCTTCCCAAAACTGCGGTAAAAAGATCACAGAGGGGCGACTTAACATAAAATAATGGGTTTGGACCGACCCAAAAGTCGTGAGAAATTCCGAGCTGCTATCCTCAGGAATCCTTAGTCAGGCTATTACTTCCGGAGCATCAGATCGACCCGCCTCGGAATCTTAAATATACTGGCGTAGATTTAATTAAAATTTCTAACTAAAACGTGTTAGTGATTCAGATATTTTTTTGTTATTTTTTTTCAATATAAAACATGTTTACAGCCTACACAAATATGTGAGATTTAGAGAATGAGGAGGAGGGGGTAATATTGTACTAGTAAAAGCGTAGATAATATTATTCATCTTGTCAAACATCTTACCTAGACATTACTCGTATCCGCGCGAATAAAATCTCAAAGCCAGCAGGCAATAAATTAGCCACAGCAGTTGCTGTTGATTTGCGATGTTGCTTTTTTCGTTTTGCCACAAGTCTACCTCGGGGGAGGGCGGGGAGGACTTCGCAACTCCCGCCGGCCAACATTTAGGTGGAATTAAGTACACTTAATCGCGGGCGCAGGCGCTCTGCCCCGGGAGGGCAAATTGTGCCCGCAATGCCCGCATTATTACGTATTTTTTTATGGCGGCACGGTGCTTCCTCGCTAAATTTCAGTTAGCCAGTACTTAGCACTACTTTGAAGTGTATTCACGTGCTCCTAATGACTCGGTGTATGTTTGAATATAAAACGGAAATTATAACTTGCAACACTTTACACTTGGGCCGGAATAGGGCACTTAATTGTTGGTTTGTGAAATATTGCTGTTAATGTATAAGTAATTAGAAAGTGGTATCACTCGTCAGTTGTATCATGATTTCTGGATAACTGTAATTACAGTATTACTTCTGTCTCGTCAAAAACTTCGCAATTCCTCATTATTCACATAAGTTGAAGTCTTTATTAATACCTAAGAGGCAAGCTCTGTCGCTCAGAATTTCCAAGGGTGGTCAGCAGTCACCAGGCTGATCTGTTGTATCCACAGCGAACGAGCACTTGTATCAACAGCGTCTGCACATAATGTAATAAGACGCTCGTCCGTTCAACATTGTCAACATGTTGCGTTCCGCAGACATGAAGCGGATTGGTAAAGCGATGCTAGTTTTATGAGACTTCGGTCCGAATATTTTAAAAGCGTTCAGTTTTGCCTTTTTATGAGTCCTGAAAAAAATCGTATTCTATAACATTCTTGGGCGAAAATAAACTCAGTAACTGTGGGTGTCTTTTATAACATCTGTACTTACTTCTTCGGGAATACAGGTGTCAACATGCCGATTTAATAAATTAAATAATAAGTATGATAGCCAAATTCGCAATTTATTCAAGAAACTACTGCATATAATGATTACTATTTGATGCATCATAACTCCCATCGACACAGGCGTCAATATCTAAATTGCCAGTAATAACCGATATGCGGTCATAATGTTCCGCTTATCAATATGTACCTCTATGGCTATTTCAACAAGCGAATTGCTAGTGTTGGCAGTGAGACGTGAACCCAGATCGGGCTGGTTTAGGACCCTTATCCCCGCGCTGATAGGAAATCTATCGGTTGGCCGGACTTTGATTACAAATGTCATTTCTAATTTGCAAGCAACCAAGCCTCCGGGTCCAACCGTATATTGCAGTTTATATTCGCTTATATGCTCTTAGATTGAATCGGGAACTAAATTTAATAGCTCGTTTTTAGGTATAGATAATGTTTATTGCCTAATTTACTTTAAAATTATGTTTTGTTACGTATGAAACGAACTTCAATGCCAAATACGGTGATATACAATTTAAAACATGTTTTTTGGAGTTACTAACAAGACGACTCAAGAGGATTGCTATTTCAATGTTTATCCATAAAAAGCTTTCAACAAATTGGGGTAATAATAATGCTGGTCCTCCAACATCAATAAAATATTATTTCCAACAGGAAACAGAGGTCCCTTACAGCAGTAATCCGTTAAATAAACTACGTAGCCACAACTCTTCGGCATAATATTATTATTTATCTATTTATATTTATGTCACTATACACCCTAGACTGCCCTTTCTCTCTCCTTTCTTCTATGTCCATCCCAAGGTTGCCTGGAAGAGATTGCCTTGTGCAATAAGGCCGCCGATTGTACTTATTGTTTAGTTTTGTTTTTATCTGTGTCTTTTTTCCGTGGTGTACAATAAAGAATATATAAATAAATAAATAAATAAATTATATTTGAACCGTCACCCACAGGAAATAACATCAAAAATTGAGTTTCGATCGAGAAAACTCAACAGAAAATTGGCTTGCACCCATATTCTAAGACGTTTTCTCGGCTCCACTTGACGTTACTAGAGGAAATCCGTATTCTTAGTAGAAAAAAATCTCCTCCACTCAACGTCACTCAAAAAATTTCCTGTCTCGAGGAAAGGAATCAACTGTCAAACTCAAGGTACGTCGCGACCTACCTTAAGGAAGAAATAAAAGAAATAATCCTACTTTATAATTGTAATTTAAAAGAGAGAAATAAAGTTTACCTTTTAAAATTCTTAAATACCTAAATATGCCAACAATTTTTTGAGGTGGGTGCCTCTACACGATTTACTCATTTTACTAGTGAATGATACAAACATTACTCTTTATTTCATTTAATAAAAGATTTTTGGTTTGGAAACAGTGTTTATTATTTTAAACAAGTTATTAAAGATTTCCAACAGTTCCTGTAATACTTGTACGATACTCCGTACGAATATCCCGAACGACGATTCATCCATAAGAATATCCTTCGAAATTTCCGGGTTGGATGGTATGACCCTCCTCCTGTCTGCATGCGTTTTTTTCTCCGACTCACTAAATATTTGTCTTCCAGTCACAATCCCGAAGATTTTGAGTTCAATAATTATATACTATTTTATGTAAACACTGTGACATGACATTTGACTGTCACTTTTCAAGTGATCATAGACTATTTTCAAAGGTTTTTTTGTTAAATCTCTACTTTATCTTTACATCAATGACGTAATTAATGACGTTTTTCCTTGACTCAACCTCACTCGAGGAACCTTTAGTAAAGGTATATTTTTAACTAAGCATACCATTTTCGAGGGTCCCTCCAATTCATTTGTAAAGTCACCTCGACTAAAATAAGGTTGAGGAAGATTGGAGGACACGTCTTAGAATACGGGTGTTAGTTTTGTCAAAATGCAATATAGATATAGTCCAGGTTAATATAATGTATATTATCCAGATTCTTGATTATCTAGTTTCACAATTAGTGATTTAGATACAGGAAAATATGTGAACATTTAATTACTTATATCAAATTTTAATTATACTATTATTTGTTATCCCACATATCCCACAGTAACAAAACATACATACATACATAAACTCACGCCATTATCCCAGAAGGGGTAGGCAGAGGCGCCACTAGGACACCCACATTTCGCCTTGTATGTTCCGGCCCATGATAACAGAACAGAACAATTTCTATAATTGACGTTAAAAGCTCAGTAAATGTTTAACCCTACCCTGGTTACTTGACGGTTGTTTATTTTCAATAACACTCTCGGAGCGCGTATGTCATAACAGTTGCATCGACTTTCTCATTTCCTACAAAGTCGACGCCCACCTTTTAGGCTCGGGGCGTCTGTTATATTTTCTTATAAAATACAGGCCAACGGTGGAGTGCGTGTTCTTTTGTGGATGTTTCGCTCACAATGGGCCGGTTTCATTATGCAGGCCCGATGAAAAAGGAACGAAACAGATGTACGGCTAGGTTGCGGTGGCTCGGTGGTGCGCTGCTCTGTGCAACGCGAACAATGGTCACGAACGGGCGATCGATCCGTGGCTTTTGTGCCGGCACGGAGCTCCAGTGACACGACTCCCGACAGCTGGCATCCCATTCACTCTTAATGCTGATAACACTTACTCGACACGCCGACTTCAAGACGAAGCCTTCGCTGATCCAGATTAAACCGGTATTACATAACCGAGCTTGAAAGTAGTGAGATGCGTACGAGACAGTCAATAACTCTTATGTCGGTATTTAGTGCATAACAAACTTTGTAAACGGCGTCTAAACCATGACGGTTAAAATTGTCGAAATTGCTGGCTACCAGGGCCCACATATTAATTTGTTTATCCCGTTGGAAAACCATTATTGATTTGTACTAAATTTAAAAATAGCAGTTAGCTAATTGTATTCACAATTTCACATTCATATCAAAACAATCCCGTACCGACAATAGCGTAGTCGGAAGCACATTTCATAACATAACGGTGAAGAAATTAGTGAACAAAGAAGCCGTTCTGTCCGTCATTATATTTTTACAATCACGTCTCTTCGCGTCGATCTTATTGTGTATGGTGCAGGGATCATTTTTGATTGTAAGGTATTTATAAAAAGTGTGGGCTCCCGGCAGACGCGCTATAGTCGCGTGCGTGCGCGCCCGCAGCCAGCGGACGCGGCGAAATTACCTGCACTTATCTACAGACGGGCCATTAGGTTGTTTCGCGTACACCCCAAGAGAATTTCGTACGTTTGTTCCGGGCTCGACGCTGCATCAAATTATCTACACTAAAAATAAACGTTCCAACTGAAAAGCAATATGAAATAAAGGCGAGCAGTGATGAAGTGGAAGTCATATTTACTAAATTCAATAAACCACTTAAACTAGCGATAAAAGCACCAGTGAGGCAGGTGCCTGTGTCAATTATAAGATGAGCTTAAGTAACGCTTTGAAAGGACAAAGTGTTGCCTGGATAATTGACGGGCCCGGTGAAATAGCCGCCGGCAAAAATTGAGCTCAAATTCATACCGCAAAAATAAATATTACATTTTCAACTCGATTTCGCTGTGCCGCTGTTAATTTAAAATCGTGTAATGAAAAATTGCAGTATATCAGCAAACGCAATAAGTGCTCGGATATTTGGAAGTATTTCAATTTAAATGATATAGCCATAATCACAACTGAAATGAAATGTATTTCATTCTGCCAAAATGCAATCAAATAATCAATATCTGTCAGTGAGAATGTGTGCGAAACATAATAGCACAGGAAACCAGTTCGAAAAAACTTACCCGGCGTCGAAATCAACTCGCTTGGTTAATTAACAAACCCTTGATTAATATTGAGTGAACCGACTTGTAAGTTTCGTTTTAAACAAATCGCGTTGTGGAACTACCGCGCGGGATGCCCGCGGACTTGAACATTTTTTAATTAAAACATTCCCGTCTAGAGAACCCCACGACAAAGAAAAAGACCAACCGGTACCGATTGAAAGAAAAAACAACTTCGCCCCCACCTTTCATCCCTAATCTCGTAATTGTCGGTTGGCTTTTTACGCTGCCGGTGAAAAAAGTACCCTTTGTGGATTTGTACCCTCGCACGTGTACGCGGCCAGGAATCTGTTTAGCACATCCCGAATTTCGGCCGTCGAAGCTGCGGATTGTTCGCCTCGCGAAGCATTATCGCTCGGTCCGATCCGCTCGCTTTTTAAACAATTCGACCTTATCTGTCCTATGTCGATGAATGACAAAACGTTGTAAACAATGTGCAAAATGTGCGGCCGGCGGATATTGTTGTTTTCACTAAATGTCGATCGGGTCGGATGGCGAGACGAATTCGTTAATGGGTTCGTAATGAAGTGAAACGTGGGTGTCACCGCGCCGGCGGGTCGGAGACGACGGCAGGGTCGCAGGTGTCGAGCTGAGGGCGTAACCTTTACTGTTGTAAACAGCTGTTGCTATTCGATGTTGCTGAGTAAATGGCTACACGCCCGATCAGCCCGATGAAAAATAAGAAGAATCGTTTTTTAATCTATTTCTAATTTATAGTAGCTGCGGGGCCCAGATGTTTTGTATATTTTACTAGCGAAGCCGGCAGCTGCAGGTTGAAGCAATATTTCGTAAAGTATTAATTGTCGGATAAAGGGCAGCTCGAGTGTGGCCGGCAGAATGTTTACACAAGTACCGACACCGCAATGTTAATGGGGCTAATACCGTAGGATCTGGTGGGCTGCTCGCCCAAAGGCTATTTGAATATTAAATACGCACAGTTATAGGTGGTGCGCGGGACGGTGGCGGCGGCGAGGGGTAGGGGGGGGGGGGGGGGGGGTGTGTAGCGCCGCGCATACATTACAGCGTTATGAGCTTATAAATAATGTGACTTTGTAATGGGAGAGGTCGATAAGTGTGAAACCGATTTGAGGAAGCGGTGAATCGGTGACGTTATATCTATTGGCGCGTGAAGGTGCATAATTTAAAAATTCTTTAAGTATTTTGTACGTAGAAAGTCTGCTTGCTAGTTTTTATTAAGAGGGCACGGTGTATTACTTTAAATAATTATGGTGCGTTACTGTAAATATTTATTTTTTGCTTATAAAATTATTTTTTAGAATTTGAATGAGCTCATAAATCTAGATACTTTAAGTAATGTTCTTCAAGCCCTTTAAATTTTCTACAGATAACTTTACCTTAGGTCTGGACTGCAAACTGTAAAAAAATAGTATATTAACCAAGTATATTTATTACAATTAATTTAAAAATTCATTAACCTCTCTCATTTTTTTCTGCCAGAACAAATAATAGAAGAAAACATATTGTTGCTCCGAACATTCACGTTTATTCTATTTTTGCTAAAAGGCAGAATGAAAAGCAGTCATCTAGCATCTATTTTATTTTTGACTAAGGAACTACAAATACATCAATTAACTTACTACCACTGCAAAATAGCTGTGATAGATTGGCTGAAAAATAAAACTTGTGAGGAAATAGAAACTATCGTTCATACAACACGGTAAGAAATACACACATAAACACCCATCCACTCACACACACACACACATACACACACACACACACGCACTTACATAAACACACACTCACATGCATTCATAATATAATGTTTGTATAGGTACAAATGTGCGCTTAACTTTCTTTTCTTTGTTTTTCTCCGTTTGTAATTTTAGATCTGTTGTAAATTGTATTCTTTTAACGTCGTAACACAAATTTGTCAAATATTACTTCATAAATGTAATTGGAGTAAGATTTTGCCATGGAAGAGCGAAACCTCCTAAAACAAATAAAAGTTTACTCAAAGGGAGATTTCCAACCCTGTATTGTAAAACTTTTTACAATTTATTACAGTAAAAAATTATTAACTTTTACTTTTTTACTTTTCTAAGTACATAATTGAAATAAATACATTTATTATCATTAAAAAAATATTAGATTAAATGTCCTCGGTCATGATAACCGATACCATAAATATATTACGTAGATATAAACACGTATATTTACAACATAAATATGTATGAAGAAATCGTAGACACCATCAAAATAAAAAAGGAAATTATTCAGCCCATTGTCCTAAGACGATATAAGCGGGGAATAAGAAAACAATTTAGGGTTCCCGTCACCAATCCCGTTGATTCCGTCCCGTCAATTCTTTTTACCATTTCCCTGAATTTTGCGATAACATAGCTGCAATAGCCGATAAAGGTCCATCCTCTTACTTCCGCTCCTCAGTGCCTTCGAAATACTTTGATAAACTACTATTTTCGTCCTGTATTTGGAAGTTTCGCGCCGAACTTTTGGAAATTCACCCTCGATTTTTTTGCCGGCGCAGTGGTTCCCTGGCGGGGCGGTAATCCCAGGGCCGGACAGTTTCACCGGAGGTTTTTAATTTGACGACCGCCCGCCGTGAACGGATTATCAGGCCGACGGAGTCGCAATTAGTGTACACGCTGAGGTCGCCGGCGTCACTCGTTTTGGCGACTTTGCGAGGATTAACTGGCGGCCGTTGTGTGTCGGGCCTTAGATCATTTATTTAAAAGCTCGGAGAGTTTTGCCAAGTTGCGACAGCGCTTCGAGCCCGACGTTCATGGCGTCTTAAGCCGTCGTAAGATTAAAATTGGAATGTTTACAGTTGAATGCTGACGTTTATGCAGTATCCGTTTTATTTTATTTAGTAGTAGTTTGCGGCTTGATGCGAGTTTTTCTTTGTACTGACATTACTAATTGACTGCAAAAAAGGATCAATTTACAATTATGCTAGATTCTTCGAAACCGGGTATGAAATGAAATGCAACACACTTCAGTGAGTTGACTACAAATAGTTTTCTACCATATTTGACGGTGGCGGCTATCCGGTTTGTCATAAAATTCCTACCACCAGATAAAAAGATACAAGGTCATTCTATTACCACTGGAGTATTAGAAGAAAATACTTTATTAACTAGTTAATTATAGTTGATTAAATATATTCGCGCATATTTTATTTAAGAAATCTTAGTCAATAATGCCGAAGCTACTCCGAAAGTCTTACGAAAATATAGGTGTTTAACACAAAAGAGCTTTCATAATCGCGCAGCGGAATTTCCATAAAGCGGCACCATAATCAATTTCAAACAATTTTCAACGAGCAAACGCCCAAAAACAATATGCCTTTGAACCTAACCGGTGGCTCGGCGAACTACAAACGCTCTCCGTGCCACTTCCATAAAGCCCTCCTCGGGGAACACTGTTGTTTCAAGGAATTGATATTTTGCGCCATTTTTCATCATAAAATCGAATCCCGAAAATTAAGTTACGTATTTATGGACGTGTAAAGGAACAGGTAGGGCGTCGGAATGCGTTTCTATTGTGAAGGAAGCGAGGGTTCCACTATTGTCGATGCGAAAGGGATTTGGAGTTTTGTAATTCTAACACGTGATGTAGATAAACACTATTTACTAGATTCAGTTCCAATAAAAAGTAGATTCAGATTAATCGACTACAAAATCCGCTAAAACAGGGTTACTTATCCAACTAAATTAAAAAATTAACATTAAGGTCCCAAGGATATTTTATAAAAAATATCAATGGATGGATTCGATTAGATCGTTTTACTTGTAAAGTTCTTGTACTATAAATTGTTGTTGCATTCATTCTGATTATGTCTTTCCATAAAACGTACTTAAAATATATACTTACTCTTAAAGGTTGTAAATCAGGAATGTAACGAACTATCTATTTGAACCGTTACAAAAGGATTGTAAATAAACAAACCTTACACAATGTCGCAATCACCACCGGCCTATATGACTAATCCCTGCCCAAAATCAAGGGTACCAATACTGTTTTCAAACTTATTTTTGCATAATACAGCGTCCAATACAAATGCTAATCTCTACAAATAAATAACAATGCAATTTTTAGCGCACGTGGCCGGCCATTGAAGATAACATGTGCCGCGTATACGTATGTACAATGGTTATGCTAAGCCAGATTGTGATTAAACAATAACAGGGCCGGTGAGGGCCACGGCGATCGATACGCGACCATCTGGACAGTTCTCGCGGGTCCTGTTGCTAGTTGTTTTTAAAGTGAATGCGAGATTAGGCTGCTTCGAGCTACGATTTAAACACAAAAAGGGGTTTATTAAGTTTTAACGTGCTGGCGTGGTTTTCATGTAAATTATAGGTGTGTTGCTCGGAGCATTTAAACTGCAGAGGAGTCGAAACACGTAATCCGGTCTATAAAAGTTCTTTATGTGTTGAAGGAAATTTCGCTGGAAACAGTGACTTTTGTAGCAACCAAAAGCATTGATCTTACAAGTGATTGATTGCCATTAATATCAGTCGGGATGTAGAAAATCAAGTAGGAAGACAGATCAGTATCAACCTAAATAACGCTAGGAAGAAAAATAGAATGAGTACGGTTGTTTTCAATTTATGTTACGATCGTCCAACATTACAAAGAGCGTCATCAATCACACACACATCACTTATTTACTTCAAAGAATGAAACCAGTAAAAAAGCTCTTTCATTCCGCTTTGACATAGAATTCATTCAAAATTACAAACCACGACACATGAGACTGGCCAAACAAATGTGAATAACAAACGCATTCAAAACTGTAGCTCTGGAGCAACACACAAATAGTTGCGAAATTATCATGCAAATGAACTTGACAATACAAATTTTATCGACATGCACGATACTTAAAGCACACTTAATTTTGCGCAAATAATAAAATCACCCCACGCGAGTGCAGCCGCCGGCTCAATATTGCATTAATGAGCCTCTCAACAATGACATTTAAAATGTTCAAAGAGTCGAGCCCCAGACTCCCACAAACTTACATCTGCCGGCCCAATAACCCTTATCCGTCAACAAATACAACACATATTCGGCCACCCCCGTTATTAAAAGTTGCTGTCATCTACATCGTTACTTTTGCCGCTCGGCTGCTCTTATTGCTTACGACATAAAGTTGAAGTTAGATGGATTTGTTTGCGTGTCTTAGGGTCGTGTTTAGGGTGGTTGATAAGTTCGGGGGCGGTCGCAGCACGTGCGCTCGCATTTTGTGTATTACCTAAATAAACACGGCCTTAGCTCCTTGCTTTGTTTGTGTTTGACGGTTCACACGAATTTGTACTTTGTGTTTATTCGCACGACGCGACGCATCGGTGGAGTATTCTTTCAGTTAAATTCAAAATTGAATTACATTTGAATCTTGGATAATTTCGTAAATATCGTTTCCTGATGTATAAAGTTCTGGTTTCGAGGCCTTCTCACGTTTTATAACATTTCAGTTTTACTCAGTTGCTTGACCTTTATACGAAAAACAAAGATATGGATAATAATATCAATAAGAAAAACATTACTGTCTCCAAACTTATTATATCAATTTGCATTGTGAACTCCTTTTAAAAGTACATTTTATTATTCGTTTTTTTCATATAAAGCGAACACAGAATACCACTTAACGTCGGCTACATAACAATAATCTGAATGAACGCATGCGAGTAGCGACATCGAGATCGGTGCGTATGATTAGAAGCAGCCATCGGAGCATAGTAGACATTAGCATAATCCGGCGCGTATGTGCAGTACGCTCGGTGCGCACGCGAGCCGGCACGCGCGCCGCGGTCCTCCATTCAAAACAACTCTTTCAACCGCGCCGCCCGTTATTATGAATTTCATTGAGAGCTTTGTTGACAATGATTGCCAAATGTCGGTTGGTTGTTCGAATGAGATGCGCCGTTTTGGATCTCTGCGAGGCTTACGGGCCAATAATGATTGGTCACGGTGACTGCGTGTTAATATGCTCAGTAAAAGGCTTATTGAACTCGCTTTGTTTGTTACGCAGGTTCGATACTTAAGTTCGATTTTGATCCGATCATAATTGGTGGGCGATGACGCAAGTGTAAGATTTTTTACAAATGCTTTTTTCATTGTATTTACGTTTTGTTTATTTATCCATTAGTTTAGACTTTTATTATTTCACAATGGCAGTTTGATTTGCATCAAAACCATCGTTTGAAAAATGTAAATAAAAATATTTCTTAGATATGAGGAGTTACCAAAAAAGTAATTAACAAATTGAGAAAATGATGTCATCTTGTAGGACTACTGTTTATAAAGTTAAGAAGAAGACGTTTTGTAATTTCTACATGCTTAATAATACTTCGCAATAATGTTACGATAATTGTAAAATATTTTTTCAATTTTATTCGATTGGTCCTTTAAGCGGGACGTAAACAAGTTTTTGAATAGAGCGCCATAATTCTTTCGAATAATACGGAACAGTCATAATAATAGAATTATCAAATGGTCCGTCACCTATCGATGCTCTAATTGTACGGCACGGTGTTTACTATTGGTGATGTAGTCACTGTTGTGCCGATCTTCTGCCTCTCACATCTGACACATAATAAGGTCGATGCCAAATGGCTTGCTAAGTTACAATTAAACTCCCAAACTACAACCGTCTGCCAGACATCAGCAGTCTACTACACTTGCTGAACGTAAACTACATGACAGCCTTTACGACAGAGTTCATTAAGAAGCCTGCTGTTAAACGACAACAATTTACCAATATTTCTTTCGGGTCTAGCTGTCGTAAGGCGGAAAGGTATTTTACTCTCAAATACCCACGAAACCAGATCTGTATCGTGTGGGTTCCGGAAACAGAACTATATAGCTATCGGGTATAAATTTATTATTGGCAATATAAAAATGAAGATGTCCTTGGTGCTGCGTGAAACTGTGAGCAATAGCCCGTGGCGTTGGCGACGTGCTACGAGCGCTCGGGGTCGATCCGACCCCACCCGGTTCGTTCACACAACGCCCCACCGACACTTTTGTTTTGTCGCAACGTAAATCTCTACTGGATGCGATAAGGATTTTATTTTTGGTATTTTAAATTGATGAGGTATGATTTATGTAATATGACTAAGTCAAGGTTGTATCTGTTTATTAATACTGTATGCATATTGCATATAATATACCTGAAACAACTTTTTTAGAACCTGTAATGGAATAGTTGGTGGAACCTACAATAGTTGATGTACAAATAAATACAAAACACACCCAAATAGTACAAACATTTTGTAAGCATTCAGCTGCGCTCAAAAAACGGGCTTTAAGACAGTTCCAATACCTTTTTCCTATAATTTAGGTAATTTGTTACCATACATCAATTTATTAAAGGAAATACATAGGTGGGATGTGACACCATTAGTCACCGGCGACAGATGCTAAGGCTATGCTGTATATGTTATACATAGTTCATAATGTTCGTCACCATAACAAGAATACTAAAAAAATGTTAATTGCCATATGAATCAAAGACAGGTGGGCATATAAAATACCTACTGCCGGTGCGGGAATATATTATAATAAATATTTGCGAAATATGCTACGATAGAATTTACCACCTGTGGCATCTGCTTGTCTTTTACAGATTTATAGAATTAGTTTAGCATATGTTTATTAAAAGTAAACATGGGCATAATTAGAGCAATAGAATTTTGTAGACCTTGATATCGGTGAGCTTTTCAAACCATAATATATGCAGTGTTTCTTTTCCCATGGTTGGAAAGTATTGGTAAAAAGAGCAAGTTATACCACATTAGAAGGCCACTTGAAAATACCACTAAAATTCTGTAAAATAAATTTATTATTTATTTTAATTTATTGACAGGACTTTCTTGCTGGGGGATAAAATAAAAATATTTAAATACCATTACTAATAATGACCACTTGTTTCAACCAACTGCGCTTTGAAAACCCATGCCACATTCAGTAACTCAGTATCTTGGCGTCCAACCCTCGTGTTCGCATATTGGGTTACCAGTGCCGAGTGTCGTGGGGTGAGCTCGGGCGGGGCACGATAATATCGACTTTTACTATTGATAATTTCTTATTTGATTGATAGTTTTAATTAACGTACAAGGCATTTGTCGTCGTTTCCTTTGTGCAAACTCTCACGGCTGGCTGGCCGAGAAAAAATCAAGGCAGTCTTTTTTATTGCTTTCTGTATTGTGCTTAGGTTTTCGTCGGTTACCGTATTTTTAAAAAACTGTTTCTCATGCTATAACAAAAAGAAATGCTTTTCGTAGGGTTGTATTTTTACTCAAAAAATGCATTTCGTTTGAGGGGTCGGAATAACGTGTTGTTCTCTTCCATTTACTATCGCGTTCTAAATCAGCATTCAATTTTGCAACGTTTTCGCGGTATTGAAGAAATGTAACTTATCTGAACGGTTGCTTTTATCAGAACGGCTACAAGTTATTTACATGTTGCAATTTATTTATTCAATCAATTTTTGGTACTTTTAACTATTTATACCATTGTATTAAGTTGCCTATGGACTATGGAGTGTTTTATAAGTTTACACTTGAATATTTTTTGATAAGAGTGTACGGAACACGTTTTTCAGAGTTCTATCCCCGTAAAATCGGCGAACCTTGGCGCAAACAAAATTCCTCGAGGAAATAGACCGTATTATAATAGTTACAATTTAATACAAGTATATACACAGATAATATTATTGTATTGAGTATTGTATTTGTTATATTTCAACATACACTAGCCGTAGGGTTTATAGTAACCGCCTCGTAATTTATCTGAAAAAAAAAGTTCAGCCTTAGGTCTTTATTTTCTGCTTAATATAACTATTAATAAATTATTGCAAATAATTATGCATCCAATTTCACGGGCCTGTGTAATTATATATTTAAAAAGATTTTAATTTAATTGTAACTACCTGCTGTGTATAATCCCTGATCGTAGTTTTTGTATCCATCGCGTAATTCAGTTTAGTCCCCATTAGATTGCATTACATCCTTTGTATCGCACAAATGTCTGCGGGGGTTCGAATTTTTAATTTACTGGCCAATTATGCATTTCCATTGGTAGCCTCATGAATAAAGCATCCCTGTGCGAATGGCCACTGCTCGCCCCCAGGGACACGCCGCGTAATGGCCAAGTAGAGTTAGGCTTCCTACTTCAATTACTGTAATAACTAGCCGCCGCGCTTCGGCCCAACAAAAGTAATTGCCTCTGAGTTTTCTGCACTGGCGATATATTAAACCAATTTTTAAAATAACAATAGATGTGCGGTGAGGTGTAATTATTATTGTACGGTCCAGAATGTGTCGAGGGATTGTAAGTGTGGATTTAGTTTTAATATTGTGTGTTTTCAAATAGGTTGGTAAATTATTTAAATAATGTTGTGTTGTTTATTATATGTTATTTATTTAATTTTTACTGCATTTATAATGTAAGAATATCCAAGAGTATCACGAGAAAACGAGTTCATTTCTATGCAAAAAAGCAAGTTAGTCCCGGCCCACGCAAACGCGTTTTTTGCCGATGCTACATTTCCAACATTTTATCCATTAGAATAAACTACATTGAGATGCGCACCTTTCCGAATTTTAATCAAAGGAGACCCTGTTTCCCCATAAATTAATCAAAAATGTTAAATAAGCAATCTGGAATTACTCGGGACTCAGCTGCTGAAGGGAATCTCTCAAAGAGAGCGCCTCGCCGTTCAAAAGCTAAGGCATGGTGACAAGACAAGCCTCGGGATCTTTAAAACTTTCCACTGCTCCGAAAATATACTTTAAAACTCCCATGTAAAGTTTAAAATCGTTCGGCGTGTGTTCTCATTTTCTATGAATAGACGGAGCTTGCAATCCAGGGTTGCCAACTAGGATTTAAATAATTGAAAACGTAGGCTCGGTGTGGCGATTGCAATATTGAAGGCTCTTAAGGCGTCACTGAGCCTTTCAGTGGTAATTTTTGTTTAATCTCCATTATTGGATAAGTTTTTAAAGCAGTGACCTTATATATCAAGAGCAGTTGGCGCTTTGAATAAGTAATGACTTAACAGATTTTTGCAGGAAATAGACCCGAAAGTGTAAAGAAATATTCGGAAACGAATTAGGATTTAAGGTATTACATATTAATTTTCGCATGACGACTTCTATATCCTTATACATCGTAATGCATCACTTATATTGTGCATTCCAAATCCTAAATTCAATTTGAATGTCGGTGAATCTACAAACTATGTTTAATAACATTCCCCCCGCATGTAGATCACGTATTAGTTGCGCGTCGGCGGACAAACGCAAATTACAGACCACTTAAAAATTACTTTATGCGGAGGGTAGGGAGCCCTACGCTGACTTCCTAGTTAATTCCTAACAACGTATCAGCTAGTTGTGGTGGGATTAGCGGTTTATTTGGCTGCAGGCGGAAATTATTTTATAATGCATTCTTTTTCATTTTAGTAATGACAGAATGTGCATGTAGTCGTGAGGGCTAAAGATCAATAATAACGTGGAAGATATTACCACAGCGTTGTAAGAAAGCAATATTTTTCAAAAGTAAATCAAGATTAGCCTACAAACTTTAAGAACGATTTTGTTCTAGACTTGCATTACACAAAGTAATTAGAAACAGAATAAGTCATTGTAACAATACAGTACGAAGATAAATTAACTCTCAAAATAATGGATACAAATACATTAATTAAGGGATCACGACCTTGTAACATACATGAAGACCTATGCACTAATATATTAATTATAGTCATAAAATTCATTATCTCCTGTGAATTCATCAATGTAGTAAAATATATTAGTGACTTCGATAGGACGTCGGCTGGTGCTTCCATCTCCGGTCACATCCGCTTGAAACTGTAAAATGCATCAGTGGCTAACTGTAAGACGGTAAAAAATTCAATTTGATTTTACAATATTTCTTAGTCTTTGGTTGAATTCTTAATGTCTTATTAATGTTTATACAACTTTATTATCTTGATAATTTGGCCGTTGGCAGTTGGCCAGTTGGAGTACAAAAGGAAGGCTCAGTCCTCCCGTGGCCTGCAGCGCAGCCCTAGCCGAGGGTCTGATTGGTCATTAATCACGCACGCCTGTAATTACC
The DNA here is from genome assembly GCA_905220455.2 of Deilephila porcellus. Taxonomy (NCBI): domain Eukaryota; kingdom Metazoa; phylum Arthropoda; class Insecta; order Lepidoptera; family Sphingidae; genus Deilephila; species Deilephila porcellus. The sequence goes on along the minus strand of LR999977.1, from coordinate 13,317,548 downwards.
GCGCCGCGCAATACCGCCTAATTCCGAACCCCACCGGCTTAGATACATCCCAGATGCTTAGATACAAATTTAGTAAAAAGACGTGGTTGAGGAGTTCATCTCAATTGACTAAATTTACAAAATCATTAGAGTACAAATAATATTTAATTACAATTACATTTAGTATAGAGGAAATGAGCAAACAGCGCGGCGTAGCTGTTGAAAAGTGAAGAAGATAGAGCAAAGAGATCGCGCAATTTTATTTAGGGACGGAAAAATCCTGTACTCGATTTGATCACGTTGCTTTATGTAAGCTAGTTGTAGCTGTAGCCCTAGTTATTTGATTAATGGTCAGTAAATAATGTTTTGCATTTGCAAGATAAATAATACAACAGCGAAACAACAAGGCATTGAGTATAATATCAAAATTAATATTGCACACGCGATAGACGAGCGCAATTCCTATTAAATAGATACTTAGTTTTTGTACAGTTATTATGAATCAAGACTCAATTAAGTCGAAACCAGAAAAACACATCATAAAGGTAAAGATGTAACGGAACAAAAACATAATTATGGCTTCAATAAGTCACGGAAAGGTGTTGTGAGCTCGCGATACGAATGCGGTGACGTGTTAAACCCGCTGCAACGATCAACACTGCATGTTTAATAGTATCAAAGAACATGATTTATACATAATATGCTTTTATATAGGTACGTCCATCACCTGCCTACAACCGGATGCTATAAATTATCAACCCTCTTGAATTTGGGGATATGCTTCGTGTCTGTAGGGATGTTTGATCTGATGTTGCTTTGAATGGGGATTAAGTTTATAGTCAAAGTTCAAAGGATAAAAAATACATACAACAGAGACATTCACGTAGTTTTTACGTTAAGAAAAAATCTATGTAACACTTATTTATAGAACACGCTTTTGATCAACACGTAAGGCTTGCATATTGTTATAATATCAAGCTTGTCCATTGTCGAACAAATTCACTCCGTATTGGCGTACGTGGTACACTGAAGTCAGTCCCCCCAAAATTAATAATAGAAACCCAACTATCAATTAATTACACAAAAACAACCTAAGTGGTTTAAGCAATAGAACTCGGAAGAAGCAATTCCCATTCTATTACTAAAACAATAAAAGGAAAATCGAGTGTGACTGTGTGTCGCTGTCGAACCAAAATTAACCGCACAACTAATGAACTTGTTACCTACATATATCAAGCCGGGAATCACGTTAACACGAATGGTAAGGCGATAAATTGTGTTCTACAAAGACACTGGACAAGAGTAATGCGAGCTCGGCTTTCGGTGCGCACCGCGACGCCTTGTTAACTCGAAATAGTGTAGGAAGCTATCACAAATGTCGTCGCTTCCAATGAATTGGACGGAGGAGGAATGACGGGCATGCGCTTGTTGGTATGTCGAGTGCCGACGCGCAGGCGGAAATCCCTGCTGTGATGGGATGAGTAAAAAGTAATTTAAGCTCGTCCCAGAAGATGTCGCTATACTCATTTATTTATACGCGGATTATAAATTTATTAAATTTTGTGTGATGAGACGTTATCATATCACACAGGATAAACGCTCCATGATGAATAAAATTACATAAGTCCTATAGATTCTGTAGTAGGTTCGTTGATAGGATGAAAGCTTTTATGTTATCTAGAACAAAAAGCTTAGCAAATAAATCAACTACGGAGCAAGATGCGCCATACCATTAACGTATACGAATATTTTTCGATACCCGGCATAAGCAGAAAATATACGATTGCGGCCGTGTCTCTTCAGTACATAATTTTAAAATAAATCCCGTAAATTGTAGGCACATTTTATCACGCATCTATTTAATATACACAGCGATACATGTACGCCGATACGCGGGACTGATTGCCTCCAATCAGGGCGTGCGCGACTCGCATATCAGTCAACAAAATGTATGCGGAGTTAACCAACCAATTTATGTACAGAGTATCCATTGTATTGCTAACTGGAGCCATTTGCGTTGTACACTGATGGATTTTCAATTAATTAACTTGTCGCGTGTGCGGTCGCTTCTTTTTTGGCCGGATAAACATTTCGCGACATCGGGTTTTAAATATTAGCTCGAATTGTCGTAGTTCTTCTGTTGATTTTTGATTATACTTCGACTAACACCCGTATTCTAAGACGTTTCCTCCAATCTTCCTCAACCTTATCTTAGTCGAGGTGACTTTACAAATGAATTGGAGGGATCCTCGAAAATGGTATGCTTAGTTAAAAATATACCATTACTAAAGGTTCCTCGAGTGAGGTTGAGTCAAGGAAAAACGTCATCAATTACGTCATTGATGTATAGATAAAGTAGAGATTTAACAAAAAATATTTGAAAATAGTCTATGATCACTTGAAAAGTGACAGTCAAATGTCATGTCACAGTGTTTACATAGAATAGTATATAATTATTGAACTCAAAATCTTCGGGATTGTGACTGGAAGACAAATATTTAGTGAGTCGGAGAAAAAAACGCATGCAGACAGGAGGAGGGTCATACCATCCAACCCGGAAATTTCGAAGGATATTCTTATGGATGAATCGTCGTTCGGGATATTCGTACGGAGTATCGTACAAGTATTACAGGAACTGTTGGAAATCTTTAATAACTTGTTTAAAATAATAAACACTGTTTCCAAACCAAAAATCTTTTATTAAATGAAATAAAGAGTAATGTTTGTATCATTCACTAGGAAAACGTGTAAATCGTGTAGAGGCACCCACCTCAAAAAATTGTTGGCATATTTAGGTATTTAAGAATTTTAAAAGGTAAACTTTATTTCTCTCTTTTAAATTACAATTTTAAATTAGGATTATTTCTTTTATTTCTTTCTTAAGGTAGGTCGCGACGTACCTTGAGTTTGACAGTTGATTCCTTTCCTCGAGACAGGAATTTTTTTGAGTGACGTTGAGTGGAGGAAATTTTTTTCTACTAAGAATACGGATTTCCTCTAGTAACGTCAAGCGGAGTCGAGAAAACGTCTTAGAATATGGGTGTAAGTTATTGTTGTAAGTTATGAAATTACAAGCTTCACCCTTTTAGTAAACTACTGAGATTCTTTAGATTGAAAAAAGAAGAAATCAAAACACTTAATTGATAATACCTTATAGCCTATAAGTTATAGGTACATATGATTCTTCTATACAAGCAACGATGTTAGGCGAACGTCGAACCTTTCAAGACTTTTCAAGGAAGGTAGTTTCATTGAAATTCTTCGTCAGATGCTCTGAAATGATAACGAGACGGGCTACCGAATAAAATTATGATAGGTTTGTCCAATAGCAATGTTGTGTGTAATTATAATGAAAGAATTGCTCATTTCACTGGTCATCTCGTTTCTTACAATTGGTACCGTGTACCGTTACAATAGTTGTAATGCAAGCGTACACATCGGCGGGAATGTTAAACGCGTTTTAATGTCGCTTCATAGAAACCGACCATCAGATATCAAACACATAAAAAGGACATTGTCAATTCGTTCTTCGTGTGAAATTGTACACAATAACCTGTTTTAAGCCAGCGACTCTGGCTTACACCTTTTTATCTTGAGGAGATTTCAGCACTGTAACAAAAACGCTGAAGATGTAATCTTATAACATACTCATGTCTGCATTGAAAGGAATGGATATGCCTCCAGAAATTTTTAGTAGGCCTGTTATACCATTTGATATGGAGAGATCTTATCAAGCATAATATCGAGCACAAGTTAATTTCTGAGCAAATCAATCAAAAATTCATATCAAATAGGTTTTGTACCCTGGATATAGAACCACGATGTTATTTCGAATTTTAAGTGTCACCATTATTAAAAACCAAATAACCTATTAATATTTTTGAGGAAAAATAACCACGGATACGAAGAAGGTTGTAAGGTTCATCCGCGGCAAGTACCAGGCGAGCAGGCGGACGGGGAAGTGTGCCGAACTCCGTACACCGGGTGTGCGACGCTAACGGAATACTAAACACTCGAATAACAGCCCCCTTCCAGGGTGTTGCCAGGTGTTTTGTCCAATCTGAATTCTATGGATTTTTTAATTGAGCTCGTTATTGTGTAGACACTTTGGCCAAGTTAAAATTAGTGTATTTGTTACTTGCAGAGCATATTATGAAAAATAGTATGTGTATAGATATGATGAAAAATATATATTTATGATTAGTTAGTTATAATTGTTTAGAGTCTATCGATTCGTATATCTTAATTTAATATAATGGAATAAAGTGGCACATTTCACAATTTAATGAACAGAGACAATTCCTACTCCTCGACTCTCCTTACCCTTTTATGACTAAAGTCCGGCAAAATACTTGTGATTCCACAGGTGTTACTCGGATCCAAGAGTGGGGAAGACGATAAATGATAATCCTCAAGGTACTACCTCTATGATGTTAAAAGAATAGAAATTCACCATTTTAATATGAATTTTGTATCTCGTCCGGCGATAAATTACGAGGCTGGAAACCCTGCGTGCAACTTCTGAAAGCTTTAACGCGCGAGGCTTCTTTCTAATCGGATGGGTGTTGTGTCTCTTTCCCACACACTGTGAGCGACGGAGACGCACTGCATTCAATACGATCCGATGGGCCGTAGTACAAAAACGGCTTTTTCCGTAATTGTTTGTAGGGAAGTCGTTAATGAAACTAATTTGGCGCTGTTGTTTGTTGCAGGTAAGGCGAGCGGTGAGCATTTCGGACCACTCGTGTACAAGTTATGTGAGTGATGACGTATTGGAGTATCGAACTGAATAATGCAGACGGTGCACTCACGATCTGCTTGGTTGGAACTTTAATTACTTCGAGGTGTCTGAGTTGAACTTGGAAACATTCGTCATTATTTTGCTGAGGTAAAGCATTCATAGGCGGTTTTTACGCTTATTTTAGGTTTAGTTTGGCGACTACTACGGTATTGACAATTTCCAAAATTAAAATTCAGAAGAATTTACGAGAGTTCTAACAACTAAATTTGCAAAAGAACGTACATAGAGCCTGAATTTCGTAGTAAACCAAACAACGTGAGTTTGGGAGACCACAATCAACCAATAAACCAAATCAAAGGTTTGAGTCCTGCTATCGCATCGCCGACAAGATCTGATTGTCGCCTCCCGCGAGATAACGCGCTGTTAATTATTAGCCGATGTAATAAATACCATTGTGCATCAAGTTTATAGCCCAAACTCCGCACAATCGTATAACAGACGTTTGAATTAAATAGAAATGCCTCATTGTAGATTCGGAGATGTTGCTTGCAACTTGCATGGTTTGACTGTGAATTAAATGCGTTTTGATCTAATTAACTTGCAGTGATTTGGTACTTGATTGTTTCATTCTTGTTGGTTGTAAATTAGTTCGAATTTATACTATTCATGCGTATTTAAATTTTTTGTTGTAACAAAACGTAAGGATATTTTGTTATGGGAATTTGGTCGTGTAAAAAGTCTTCCGGAATTCATCCAGAAATCTGAGAGATACTTAAATTTGACTTGATATTGGACACGCGAAGAGAAGCCACGAGCAAACAACAGTATTTATGTAAATATCGCCCGACTTGGCATTTTAATGAACTCGTGGAATTAAAATAGATAGTGACGAAACGGTAGCAATGCTCGCGGCGTTTATCGACACGTAACGACACTGTCGTCTTGTGGGAAAATCACTTGATCGACGGACAAAAAATTAATTCCCGCAGTTGGAGTTATAAGGTCTCGGATTAGTCTGGCAGCGGGGCCGGGCGCAAGGCACTGGGCCTAATCGCCGGAGGGTCAACGGCACTGGGCAGGTACCGTCCCGGCGTTTTTTGTGGTCCGCACCTCGACACCCCCGCCCCTCCGCGCCGCCCTCCCGGCACATTCCACCCGCGCCGACGCAGCCCCTTGTGGTAGCTACCGAATTCTATATCGCACTAAGTTAAAACATTATTGTCTTAGCCAAAAGCTTCGCGGGAAGTTAAGCATAAAATGAAATAAATAAGAAATTTAGTTCATAACAGACTTAGTTATCCCGTGTAAGGATATTCTAAATACACCGTGTTATAGACAGGCAATAGATTAATAATATGAGTTATGCTTAGCCTTGAAACCGATCAATGCAATCGAATGCAATGTATATAATAGTAACATAATATTTGATTTGCCTGCAGTGTCTATTCCTACATTATGACCTACTACAGTGCAACCTCAATATAACAAAACTGAAGGGGATTAGAAAATATTCGTTATACCAAGTAATTTGGTTTGTCATATAGAGGTTCGGTTGGACTCAAATTCGTTATAACAAGGTAACAAAACTTGTTTTTCGATTTTTAGCCATTGCAAGTTTAAAAGTAGCAAGAATTACAAGCAGCAGTGTTTATAATATTATTACTTGGTATCAATCAACAATGACCGAATTATGTATTTCTATTCTCTTGCTGCATTAAAGTTTATTTCAAGTGTTTGTCATTATTCAATTAGCCGATAAAGCCGAAATGTCTTAATCAAAGTATAATTCAATGATATCCTTATCTATCGGTAAATTGAGACATATCCGATATATTTACTTATCTTATTATTTATCTAAGTGTCGGATCTGATCGAAATCGAACAGCTACTACAAGCTTATTGATTTAAAAATATCTAATCTTTATCTTTTCTTTCATGACACAGCGGGTGGGACAATTTTACTTCGACAAATTACTGGTTAAAAGATTTTTTTCAAATTCAACCGTTTTTAGTGTTTTATACGGTAATTTTATCTTAATACATAGCACACATGTTATAGGTTCGTATGCGAACAGTCTTTAACAATGATTTTTTTTAAATCTGCTTGCTTTTTCTCTTTAGAATTTAGATGCATTGGGTTGGATGAATATAATTTTGTGCTACAATATGCACACGTATAGATTCATGATGTTTATGGATCATACAAGCAAATTATTTTTATTACTTATGGAACTTCGTTTCTATTGCGGCACACAGGTTAATATTTAGCATGGATTTACAATTTTAGCCATGATGTGCTTGCTATACTCGATGGATCTGCACTATGTAGTACACCAGTGGTTAAAACCAGTTCCCGGCAACACCGGCGCGTTCATAAATCCGATCAAAAGTGAAATGAGTCCGGCGCGGCGACGGATTTATGCGTTACAATTACGCTAATGGCCGTTGGATACTCACTTATTACACAGCACAGTATATTATTGCCACAGTTGACGCCACCGAACAAGCTTTTAGCATTCAAATTTTATAGATAAGGGATTGTCGCGTTCGGCCGGTGACCACGCTAATTAGTAGGAGTTTGTAAAAGTTTGATTCCTATTTTTTTTATTACAAGTTAAATATTATTAACTGGGTTAAGGTTATTTAGGTTTACTAGATAGATATAACGCAATAAATCAATGTGTACAATGATTGTCCCACGTCGGAATGAAATACAAGAGTTCGTGCTCTACAGCTTTTATACATTGTCACCAGACCAACGAGGCGATTAAAATGAATTTATTTTAAATTTATCCCAGAAACTCTTTCACTTCATGCGTCAGTTGGTTCTGTAATCGATTTTTTGTTCAACTTTTTCACCCATACCCATTAATCCGATGATCCAAAGATCGTTCCGGTGTATTTTTTACGCGATTTAATTAACGTTGGTAATATTTCACCGGTTAATTTCACACCGCATTTGATAAAACAAAGATTTTAGTAAGAAAATCATTAAGATATACAAAGGTGCTTTGGTAAGAAATGGTGAATGTTGTATTAGCGTTGCATGAGCCGGGCCAATTACAACGCAGATCTATCAACAGTAGCCAGTATTAATTGCACATTGCTAACTATGAGGCGTGAAATTGAAAAATACAAGAACGTAGTGATTTCTCTGACTCAGGAAATGGTAGGACACTTATGGAGACAGAAAAAAGTGCGATAATATCGTCGTAGTTTAGAACTTTACACGCAGCGTGTGTGACTTATAACATAACTTTTGGGGCCATCCATTAATCACGTGATGTTTTTTTTAGCATTTTAACCCTCCCCCTTCCCCCTAGGTGATACGTGGTGAGGTTTAAGACTAACCCCCACCCCCTCCCAATATTTTAGTACCTACAAAGAATCTTATTTTTTTAGAATATCATCTTTCAATACAGGTACGTAAGTACAATCTAGGACTTTTTTCGTTGCCTGATAACGGCTAGTCAAGTTCACACTACACGCCGCTTTTCAGTTTAGAAATCGCGCATTGACGAAAAAATAACTACTACACCCCCCTCCCTCCTTGTGATATTTTGTGATTTTTGCTAAACCCCTTCCCCCCCTTTCAAGCCTCACGTGATTAATGGACAGCCCCTTTAGTTACTGTATTCGATTTTAAGCTAACCAAAGTTCTGGATTCAGCTAGGAATTGCATAAAAAATGTCACAGCTGTATCAATATATTCCTTCCGTATGACGTCACGGGATATATGTACTGGTTAAATTGTCAGTGCACTTATTGTATCTGTACATAATTTCAGGAATAAAAGTATGAGCATGAGTAGCTAGTTTGAAAAGATGCATTTTCTATAGTACCTAGCGAGTCGAAATATTGCGTATTGCGACTCGCTTCCAATCAATATCAGGGTATTGATTTACAAATACATAATATCAGAATAGTAGTTTATTTTATTTTGTACAATATCTTTAAGCAACCAATATTTTTCTCTGTAATTACAAGCGGGAAAAGTTTGAATGTTTTTTTTTTCATCTTCCTTGGCCGTACGTTCACAATAGACGGCGCATCGTCACGTTTTATGAATGCAGTGGATGTCTGTTATTTATGTATCCTACGTCCCGGCTGCATTAGATGCTTAGATATATGTGGGTGTGTTCAAATACCGCCTCGTTCCCACATTTACTTACTAATAAATCTATTAATCGTACGCATGCAAGGTGGATTTGTAATCTTGAATGAAACTTGCGAAATTTGCTACCGGTTGTACGAATAACTAATGTGAAATAATTTCTCATCGGGTCTAGATGTCCTAAAATGTATGTTATATCAGAAAGCAAGTGTTTTTTAATTCAAAAGTCAATTATGTAGATACGTTATTTATTCGTCAACATAAAATAAAACAACATGTGGATGTCACTTCTAAATCATATGACTGTTATACAGAAAAATAGATGACATGTGGAAATAAATAAGATTTTAATTTATCGTTCACCGATCAATTAAGGATAGAAAATAATTATATGAAAGTTCTATGACTAGAAACTTAGTTCGCAAAATTATGATTTATGCAATGCCTTTAGTAAAATTAATTTCGTGGGAAAGCCTAGATCAGAAATGCTATACAAAACAAACGATCTAAGTTCGAAAACAGCGCTATTCCTCGTGCAGCTACAGAGTACGGACATCGGTTGCGTCAGCTATCGTCGCGAATCGTAACAGTAAGCGGGTCAGGGAAGTTTCGCCCACTCGACGCCCCTCGAACCCCGCACCGCCGCCGGACGATAACTGGCGTTCCCACAGCACGCGGCGGATATACCGCGAGTACTGTACGAGTAGTCGAATCACTACCATTTCTAGCGGATACTACGGCACAAATGCAATGCATAAATGACATCGTGCTATTGTCATTGTATTGTAGCTTAGAAAACTTGCATTGTCATTATGTTCAGCCAAGGAATGAAGGGCATTCCCCAAAGGATTGCATGGCGATCTCTTGGAAATCCCATGTACTCAACAACATTCTACAAACTTTAATGACAGTTTGACCGTCATTAAAACACGTTTTCATTTGCAATTTCTTTTCCGGCTACTTAAAAATATTTAGCACTTTTACTCCCCTTTCCTACCATCCTCGGAAGAACGCTACCTATATCTATCATTATTAAAACATTATGAGATAGTTTTGGTTATCTAAATATAAGTCACCATAATATATTAAAATTTCAGTTACCATGAAAACATCAAAATGAACAAATTTATCCCAAAGAGAACCATTGACACACACAACTTTTAAACGTATAATCTTTCCTCTCAAGCTACCCGCGGTAAACAGGACAGTTTTTATGCGTAACAGCCAATACGCTTATACATATTAAGGTAGCATCGGTTCGATAAAACCGAATACATTTCGGAGATTTGCATCGGGTCGTTGGCACTATGCGTTGTTTCGATCGCCTCTCGAGCCTTTTTCTCGTATACCGTAACTAATCAATGTGGATTGTGGAATGTTACACTTTTTATTGTTATGTTTAAGTAACTAATGTTTTCATTGCGAAAATAATTTGGTGTTTCTTTGCCAGTTTTACTTACTGGTGGTTGATTTAAACCCAAAGGTTGACATCATTACTAATTAGACAGCATTTACTGTTAGAAACTACAAATGTTCACGACTTAATTGGGTAAAATATTGCATATTATGAGTTGGAACTTGAAATATAAAATCGTCTACACCGGTTATAATAAATACGTAATTAAATATGTAGTTTATGTTTTGTTTGTCATCTGAATGGTCACTGGTCATTGCTCAGTAATAACATTTAAAAATCAAATATTTAAAATCAATCTCGCATAACATATTCTACGTATATTTAAAATGTAATGCTTACAAAATATTGATACCACACAGCGAGGGGTAGAGCATTTTATAGGAAATTTCCAATTGGAATTTTGTTTGAGACCGATTTTTTTGCAATATCATCATTCTGGGAACACTTAGTAACGTTAAATGTAATTTTGATCAAACGTTGAGTCACAAGTTTTTGTGGAACAATTTCGAGGATACATGAGAATAAGCGCAACAAATGAATGCAACAACGCAAGTGGTTGGTACAGAGTTTGGCGGGAAGTACCAATCGGTATTGGTTTTTTGTACTGTTCGTGTCTGGGCTTTGATCAAAAATGATTAATCATTATCCTTTCGGTGTATTGAGACACAAAAATCAAATTATGAGTCATTTCAATTCCTTTATTCAGTTTTTACGATATCTCCATCGACATATTACAATAGATAAATGAATATTGGGTCAATAACATTTGTTCTGACAATTAATATTGATTCGTCGTATTTATAAAATGAATTTTGACTACTATGCCAATTAATGAGCAAGTTGCTTTGCTTATACAAAAACATCTGATGAAACACCTGACCCAAAAGCGTGGCTCCCACATAACAGCATTTACCTTGTATCTCCCTACTAATTAGATTATCAAAAACAAAACCGCTCGTATCTCCCTGCGTTGCCTAATCTTGGATAATAACGCCATATCTGTCCAGTTTATCTCCTTCGACTCCTGACCTAATGTGCTGCGCCGAGCCATTGACCCTTACGTGTTTACTCGCCACCGCCGCGCCGCCCGTGGCTGTCTGTCTGTCTGTACGCTGTTGAAACATTGCTCTCAGCTGTTGAGATAGTCTAATGTGATTCATAAGTTGTTGAGGGATAGTTTTGGTATTGTATTATTTTGTATGTCTTAATAGATTACTTTGATAGAGATTGAATTGTTACACAAACGACTATTATAGTGATAAAATGAGGACTTGCTTTTAACTCTGATATTTGAAAAATAAATTTGTAATTGTGATTTAATTATAGATTAAACACAGGTACAGAATAAGCATTGGAAATACTAAAATTTATTTGAAAACAGTATATGTAACTATCACTATTCTCCATGAGTATCTAGTTATTCCACAACTCGTAAACATTACCACATAAAATAACAATAGAGCAGGTTCCTGCCAAGTCACGCACTCGAACGCAAGTACCTCCAGGTGAGGTGCGTACAAACGACTGAACACACTCTGCCACCCACACACCCACCACAGTCTATCTTGTCAACCAGGAGCAGCAGCATGCAAAGTATTGACACTAAGCTCTAGAGCTCGGCGAGTTTCTTAGGGACACAATAAATTGTAAATAAATAAATACACATAATAGTCACATACATAGCCCTGACCCCACATAAAGGTCAATTAAGTATTGTGTCGTGGCTATCATAATCTTCGAGAGACTTTTCGGCCTCACATTCACCCAGACCCAAAACAAATATTTGTGGGCCGCACAAGCATTTGTCACGATACCGGGATCGAACTCGCGGCCTCTCGTTTCACAGCCGGCGTCTAACCAACTGCGCCAAGGAGGCTGTCCCACACTAACGTACCTAACCCGCATTGAAACTAGTCTGGCAAAAAATAAATAGGAAGATTTCGATACAAATAAACAACTGGACAGTAAACACGCGTTGACCATGGAATTCGGGTAGGAGGAGCCGCTCGCGTGATCGCTGTCATTTGTCGATCAGACGGTAATAGCACCTCGAATTGGACTGGGTTAGGTTTAATACGCGTGTTCTACAGAGGAGGGGGTGTAGGGTTGTCAGGTCAATTCGCCATTGACAGTGAGGTTATATGAATGCGTTATTGAGGCCTTTTTCTGAATTTGGTTTTATGGTTTTGTGCTACTCGGAACGAAAAATTTAGGCAAAAGAAATAATTAAGAAAAGAAAAGACCAAAATGAACACCTAGAAGACAGACTTCATCTAAAGTAAAATTCTTAACGAAATGCTGACTAATAAAAATCGTACCTAACACATCAGCTGTATGTGAGAAAAATATTTTATCTTTATTTAAACTCATATTATGATAGTTATCTAAGATACTCGATAGTAAACAACTCGGATAACAGAAACCCGAGATACACAGTCCATATGCGATCTCGAAGTTTATTGTGCCTACTCGTCTTGCAAGACAAAGGCGTATGTTCGTGACAACATTGAAAACATTACCATATGATACGCGAGCCTTACTGGCTTACGGGCTTACGTCACCTGATCCGAGTGTGCTTATGATCTTATACCTACTCGTATTGACATTTGACACACAATCCGAATGAAAACGACGGGGAAGAAAAATATTATAAGTGAAGTGTCGATTTTGAGCCTTTCCCATTAACGTGATTTACACCGTGGGAATAGCAATGTGCTGATGGAAAAGCGTTTGAGTGTTTTGAAGAATATTGCGAACAAAAACACATTCAACATTTTGATAACATGTTATTCGTATGAATTGAAATACGGTTTGGTGCTTAAAAGCGTCGATAGGGCTTCGCTATTTTTGCGAAATAAATTGCTATGTTTTCAATAGCTATAAAAATATTTCTAATTAATCAACTTTTAAGATCATCACACACTTCAAACAGAATGCTATCTAAAACCTGAATATTAAAATTACATTCAAACGCACTTGAAACCTAATAACTTTGAAAGTCACTTAAACGACATCAACACAGTTAATACAGTTCTGGCGCTTTGCAGTTTGAAGCTAGTTGTTGCTCGTATTAAAGTATCGACAATGGCTTGCATGTGCTCATAAGCGCTGAACAGCTACGGTATATGGAGGCAGTGACGGGCGGACCAGGGTCGGCGTCGCGGCTCGCTGCAGTTGTGAACCTCACATTTTCTTATGCACTTAAGATGCGGAACGAAGCATGAGATGTAGCGGATATAATTAAGAACGTGGAGTATATTTTATTTAGAGTTGCTGACAAGTAAAACTATAGTTTTACTATAGTTTAACTATAGTTTTATAAGATTCGATATCAAATCTTAAGGCCTAATAGCTAGATAGTTTATAAAGCACTAAAGGTGAGCCCGAGAAAGAAGCCGAACTGAAATGATAAAAAAATAGAAAGAGAGCAGAAGGAAAAATTAAGGAAAGTAAAATGTAGGCTTATTTGAAACGTAATTTGAAAAGTGTGAGTGTGCGTGAGTTTCGTAGAGTGATAGACAGCACAGTAGCTGGGCAATACAATATCCCAAAATTGATTGAGATAAATTAATGTATCATTGTTTTTCAGATGCATGTTTCTCACCTAGGTTTCAAACCTGATTAGAAACGCTTGAACATATTACCGCGAAGTTTTGTAGTAACAGCCTTATTATCAGTTAGATTGATCGATACGATTGATACGTTGTTTTTGAGAAGCCATCCATTTCGTATATTATGATTGAAATTAGTAGATTTTTTTTTCAGATGATCCATTAAACCAGTGCTTTATACTTGCAATTATTTTAATACATTGTACGCTTTCAATTAGCAGCACAAATGTCACAGACGTTCAATGACCAGACCTTCAGTAGATGCGCTTGAAAAAACAATACGGTGCTTAGTGCCGATGACCAACGAAGATTGTTGCGAGTTGTGACCGTGCCGATACGACTTCAGTAGTCTGCAGTCCTAATTAATTTAAATTCTCCTTAATCTATTTAACTCACATTATGTGCTTAGGGATTTAGAACCTGATAGTAAGCTTACAATTTAATTTGGCTTTACAGACGTTTTAACAAGAATTCTACACAAAATTCTTATTACACAATTTAATTGTTTCTTTCTTTTTATTCAATTAAAGAACATTCATTGTAACTTCATAACTTCGCTTCTGCCTATAGCATTTTCTACTTACGATTTTTTCGTGATATCTAAAGTTGTTTGTAACTATTTCTTTTGATCCGTGACAACAAATAGCTATTGGGACTCCGGGTGGCGAGCCCTTTTTCAGTACAACTTGTTAATAAATTCAAATAATGTGGAATACTTATGTAAGCGGCACTTGGAGAGCCTTAATGTTTTTCTTACAAATAAATGAAAAGTTTACAACTTAAACCCTCGTTGTTCTTGAAGACGCTGCAGTGAATGGCGATAAACAACAAAGTTTACGAGGCAACCTTGGCGCTATGAGTTCTATTGCTACCACAGCGTGGTGCAGTGTAGATGCAGTCACGAGCATCGATACTCGCCGGCGAGATATGGTGGCGCTGCTGAATGATGATCGGCTACGTGCACCTCTGGGGCGTGAGACTAGGTTAGAATACTGCCCTTTTTAATGAAGATTTGTTGACGGTTTTGTGGTGTTTGTACTACCGGCATATTATGAAAATCAATATATTTGATGTCAGAATAGTTGTCACATTACTTTTCTTTCATAGTACCTACATGGGTTACGTTGTAATATTAGACGATTTATAAAATTTGAATTTGACTTAATATATATACTTGACAACGAAAGTACTCTACGCTACGACATGAATCATGTTGTGAAATATAAAAAGATAATTAAAAATGAGATTCTGTTCCTACATTGCAAATCGTTAAATATTACACATACAAGTAGAGAATAGCGATAACTTTCACGCCATTTCGTACAAATATTTGAAGGAATACTGTACTATTCAATCTTGCAATGCTCTTGGTAACAATAAAAGAACAATGTTTATTATAAGCTGTTGCGTTTTATACAAAATGATTTATGCTTGTAATGCAATGCTCTTACAAGTAATCAATGATATAAAATCGTGACCTAATCAAGAAATTGTATTTCTTAGCCTATCGGAAATGTGATTTATATATTAACCTTAATTTCCGGACTATTGAAAGTGCATGTTACAATGTAGCCACGACCGTTCTGACAGTAGAATTTATTCTTGTATTATTCTGGAATTCAAAGAATTGTAGCTAACCTAAGTCATGGCTATACAGTTACGTACATCGCTTAATATCGCTATCTTATAAGATATATATTTAAGCAACATCATACATGCATACGTTGGTATCAATTCAGATGAATTATCAACAGTTCACTTCAAAACGTTACATCACAAAACGCAAGTGTCAATGCAACCCATAACCTCACAATTGCTATTGTAAGCCACCAATTGCTATGCTAAGTATGCGAAGTGAAGCCAATTACCACAGCATTGCAAAAAAGGATAAATACTTTATTACGACATTGAAAACAAATGTCATAACTACAACTCAGCCATTATATTTCCCAGCCACGCAAATAGCAGCTATTGAAGTTAATACGAGTTGAATACAGTTATTATAATATAGGTTAGTCGGCGTAAAGCGACGTGTCCACTACGAAGGACCACTAAAGAGTATTACACTAAAGAGTGAAATAATAACTTTATGCACCGGCCAAGGCCTCGCAGGGCTGCCAGACTTCGAAACTCGATTACGGTTGAGCATTGACCCGACAAGTTAGGTTATATTAAATGCATAACATAATTGTGGCGCTGTGTAAAGGTATCTTAGGTATTTGCATGGACAGTTGGGCGATGTTTAATAGTATTAAGGGTTGGTTTTAGATATTCGTTACATATGAATGAAAAGTGAGGGCTACTTTCTTTTAGTTATAGTTTGAAAACTGCCAGAATTACGAAACAAAACTTTTAGGGTGGGTTGCAGAAAATAACTTTAACATTAACTAAGGGCTAATCAGCCGTCAAATCGACGGTTATGCAATTTTCGGGTTGCATAAAATTAACAATTGTTAAAATGACGTCACGTATAACATTAACATTAACCGTTCAATTTCGGGCGGTTTTTGTTAAAGTCACGGTTATCTTTCGTTATTTGTGTGTGTTCTCTGTATTGATAATTGTCATTTGTGTATCGATTTGAATTATAACCTGTACTTTAAAACAATTTACAAAAATACGCTGATAAATTCCGACGTAAAATCGCATCGCATCATTTCACTGGTCACTCTTTTAACTTTAACTATAACAATTATGACAATGGTGCAACAAAAGAATTTTCTATCCCGTGGTCATTGTTATTGTGACTGCTAAAGTTAACTTTACCGTTAACAATAACGTCAGATTTTCTGCAACCCAACCTTAAATAATATATTAAGGTTAGTGTTAAGTTCGAAGATATATTTGACTTCTAATTGAAATTAAAGTTCCACTCGTATGGTCATCATTTGAGAATTTTATGGGATTGTAACAAATTAATCCGATAAATTGATTTTAGGTGTCGGCAGATTTATGTACTTATAGTGAAAATTCACAGGCGTAGTTTAGAATGATTCAATTACTGGAGAAACTATGTGTAAATAGATAATGCAAATTAGACCCGTATTAAAATATAATTAATTATTGGTAAATTGTTATCTAATCTAGTCATTTAAATGTACAAAATAACTCACCTAGATTAAATTGTACTCTGTGCTATAACTGCCATAAATCTGGTTCTGTATCAATAGAGTTAATCTCGGTTTAACGAAACCGGGCAAGATTAGAGTTAAATCGTAAACTTTATAACAAACAAATTTATTAGTCCGTACTAGAGGCGCCTTTGGTTTACGAAATTCTTATTCAAACACTCATTATAGTGGGCATTAATTTAATTACAATATGCTTTATTACACCCTTCGTTTACAAGTAAATTAAAGCGACTAGTATTTACGAAAGAAAAAATAGGCCTTATTTATACTAGACTGAATCACACAATTAGTTCTTTCAATAAACATGTCTATTCCTTTATCAAGGATTAAACAATTCGTTCAAAACAAACTACCTTTATTTTCGAAATACATATTAAAAAGTTAATTAGACTTTTTCAATTCCGCAGCCCTATTGCCTAGCCCTTGAGCGCAGATATAGAACTGCAGAATGTGTCACCGGTGTGGCCACAGATACGCGCATGCAACTTTGTCCTCACTAATTGGTCGCCGCATATTATTAAGTTTTTATCGAAAAGCAGCGCCCTTACTCCGATGAGCTAATTAATTTGTAATGATATTGTAATTACTCGCGAGTCAATTAGCATAGCGCGCGAATTCGTTTTAATTACGCCCATGATTTTTCAAGCATCCATATTAATGAGGTTTGCTGATTCAGCGATGATTGGTAAAGACAGTTGAGTGTTTTCTTTTGAAAATTATAACTATTTAAGAATAGTAAAATGATTCCTATTCTGAAACTTCGCATGTTTTGACAATACCATAAAGTTACTTTTTGTAAAATGCTTCTTTTATATACAATAGACATTGAAGAATGTCATACCTAGTCAAAGGACAACATTTGCAACCGTCTTTTTCAATTCTGCCACTCGAATTGTAAATGATACCGTAACAAGAAAATTTACTTCTTCACAATTTTCTACGTAAGACTTCTTTTGAAATCCAAGTCATATTCAGTAATGTTAGCCACCCATGCTGCAATACACTAGTAGTGATCGTTCAGTAAGCGTAGTTCATTAACAAAAATAACAACCTTTTGTTTAACTCGAATGCAGTACGAGCTTTTTATTCGCGCATTGTTCGAGTTAGCGCGCTCGTCGCGCTCAGTCGTTTCCAGTCGGCCAGTAATCCTTCAAGACATTTGCATTTTATTATTTGGCCACACTGATTTACGGCGGGCCGCGCGTCTCCACTTTCAACGGAGCGTCCTTTTGTCGTCCGAGACGAAGTTTTTTCTAAAAAGCTTTTGTCTTAAACAGTTCTATTGTTGGCGCGTTTGGGTTGTAAAATAAATATTTGAGCTTTATTGCCTTTTGCTCGTATTGTACGGTGGCTTAGTAACGTTGTTTCGTCAGGCTGTTTATGAATTTGTGTTACTCGACACACGTACAACATAATGTTTGTTTCTGTTAAAGATTGTACTCTTTGTTATGTTTTTGCAGTTAACACATTTTTTCGTTATTTTTATATGTAAACTAAAGCGGAATATATTTTCCTACTGTTCTTAATTTTCATCTTCACTACGCTCATCTAGACGGCAGAAGCTCGCAAATGAAATGAAAATTTGATAAAAAAATATTGGCTAACTTCAAAAAATATTATATCCATTTAACCGCAGCACTAATACTATACTGATTAATATAATTTCACCATAAGAAACAGACGTTTTAAATACATCTTAATTAATCTGGCACGCTCATAAACATATATAATTAATACTGATGTCAATTTAGAATTTAATAGCTCGGTTAATTGGTTGTATGATATCTCACTCAGACCAGTGTGAAGAAAAATGTGCCGTCCTATATCTCGACTCGAGGTGACTAACTCTTAGCGTAGTTATTAGAATGGACGTTTCAATTCAACAGCTGTTTACTACTGGGTGACGCAACGCGTCTCGTAGTTCGCTGTTCGCTATTGTACGAGCGCGTTCACAGTACGCGAATTTCGAATTGTTAGTTCTTTCGGTGATGGATAATTATGAGGTACTTCAAGTCCTTGTGCTTCAGCAAACTTAACTTAATAATTTATATCAGTGCAATTTAATTTGTGTTGGATTAACTATTAGAACAAACTTCTCGAGTGAAAACCGTACCTCAGCAAACACAAGTTAAAAAGCTTTCAAAATGGGTGAGAGTTAAATAGAGCATGCACGATCGTAGCCATACTAATGACCAATAGTAATTTAGATTTTAACATTTCTCAAAGATGTGTCTTGCGGCTACATGCTGCCTGAGCATTTATTATTGGCACTACGTTGAGGAATGCTACGTCCAGCAGTAAGCAGGGATAGGCTGATTATGTTTCACAATACCATATACCTCGTTAATTACATGTTCATTGATATGATTAGTAAAGCAGTGTAACAAATGTAGTAATTATTTACTACGAGGTGACGCAACGTCGCGTAGTGCGGTAGTGTGCTCCGGGCCGCGCGATAAACTTCTACTGCCGCGTTCACACGACGCGACGCGAGAACGCGAACACAGATTACATGAGGATGAAGTGTGGAGATATATTAAGTAATTTAGCTTTTTAATAGATTTTTTATGTAAAAAACATAGGGATCTTTATCATAATCTTGAAACGAGTATTTTGGTAATTTAAATAAATACTCGAACTGATATAATTTATTATAGATTAAATCTCTGTGGAATAGGAGCGTGTTGATGTTTCAATATTCAAAAACTATTCATAATGAAAACTTTACTGAATATTAAATAAACATCCATTTAGATAAAAATCAAGCTAATGTATTCCAAATCAATTACAATACTTTCGTTCCCAATAAAAATAAGTTGCCCGTAATAAAATTCATTCATGAAACGTTTAGTACTATTAAAATCATTTGTAGCGATAAGATAAGGCATCGACGACGATTCTTATCACCTCTGACCTTTTTAGAAGGAACGATCACGCTGACAACGTTATCGCAGCGTCGCTCGTCTAAATAAACAAGCCGATTTGTCCAAATGCGATGACTTTAAAGTAGACGAAATTGTTTTTATCGCTTTTTCATAATAGTGTCCCAATCTATAGATTAGTTTTTAGTATCAAATGAAATACGGAAAATATAATCTTAACCAAAAAGTTTTATCTTAATCTAAGTTTAGTAGTAGTAATAGTGCTGGATTAAGTTAATTTAAGATAAATCCACGACCAACGTACTTTGCCACTAGATGAATGATCTATCATCATTATAGTTTTTATCTTGACATTTGTTATCCCCAAAAGTGCTCCGCAGTAGGTATCTTGTTTTATTTATCAGTTCATCTAAAAGTATCACTAAACAATTTCTGAAGTAAAGCGAATAATTATTAAAAAACATGACCCTTCAAAATAAAGGCACACTCCAGGGATTTTTGTGCCAAGTTTAACGACCGGACTGTATTATTGAAATGTATTACTTGCAAGGACTTAAAATTGAAATTAATAAAACATGAATTATTACCACGAATCGTATGTATTTCCCAGAACGCGATAAGAATGTGGACTGGTTCTACGTAACATTGTACTAGAATATTTGTTTTTTCTCCGTAGGAACACAGCGACGTTAGTTTTCGGAATCTCGAGAAATTCGTGTACAAACACATTAACTTTGACCCTACTTGTATTCTCATTTATTCTTGTACTAGTGTGTTGATGTTTGCTTTCATATTGTATTTTTATAGTGACATGTCAGATGTTCTTGATTTATCTTTAAAGCAAGAATAGTTAATCAGCAGATTTAATCTCTTCAACAGGTGTTAATTTGTCAGATATTAAAGTAACAAGTTTGTGGTCGTTAGCTACATGCGACTGTCGTCTGATACAGCACAAATATGGTATTGTCGTGCAATGTTTATGCGAAATTTTTTAGACTTTTTTATAAATATTGGTGTAATATACACAAATTAAAAAGCCTTGTCATGGTGGGAAAACGAGAGGCTGTGGTACTTAAATCATAATATTGCAATGCCTAGTTAGCGTATAGCTACGGCTAATTGAATATAAAAAGATGTGTGATGGACATTCATTTCAGATGATTTTTACAAATTTGAATCGTCAGTCGTCCGTCTATGAAACGGACACACGTCTTATTAGCTAAGCGAACTACCAGCCTGTCCAGTTATTTCGCAATCGAAACCACTTAGAAGAAGCGAACATTCAGTAACGGACTTAGTATAGCTAACTAAAGAAAAACTAAAATAGGTATGATAATATTTTAGCTTCTGAATAAATAAAGTCGCCCAGTGTGTTCGCGGCACTGCGCGGCACATGCGCGGCGGCGCGGCGTGGGCGAGCGCACCGACGCGACGCGACGCTCACACGTGTTCATACGCGCATCGCACTCGCACATAACACATAACGACGATAACTGATTTATCAATCATCGTGTGCTCCACTTGTTACGTCCCTTGTCGTGTCATTATGTTGTCTATGGCATATGTTGCAATCAATAGATTATTTTAAATTTATATTGGTTAATTAATTATTTCGTAATTAGGTATATGTTTAAGTCGGAATATACGTTGGACTGTGTTCTTTCACACTGTATGTATTTTCTACTGCTGTGTAAGGCCTCCCGTCCTAATCTTTGTATGCGTGGGTGGGAATTAGTCGCCAGACCGATGCGGATTAGTGGCCAGATATATTTTCAAAAATAATAGTTTTATAAGTTATAACATACAGTCTAGTTGTTGTCTCTCGTTTAGGATTCAAAACAGCTTTATTAAATAGCAACACCGAATTATGACGACAACAGGACTGTAGATTTAACGTACATTTCGAATCGCGAGGAATTCGACTTGTTTACCACTAAACTTGCTCTTTGATAATTCCTTATCTAAGCTAGCTATCTAAACACATAATGTATACATTTAATTCTAATTCAATCAATAAAATCAAATACAAACGATATTCGAATTTTGTTACACAATTCCGATGACGGAAAAAATATTGGTTTCGTATTCCCAATTATCTTATCTTTTTAATGCATTCTTTAAAGTTTTTAATAGATAACACCTAATGTTCGTATTTGCATCTAAGAGATTGTATATTTGAGATAACCCCAAAGAGAATCAAATGCGTTGTGGTCTCTATACAGTATTATGCGGTTCTAAGCATTGACAATCGCTTGTGGACAATTACGAGACAGTTGAGACAAGTTAATGTGGATTATGGTCGGGATTATTGCTTTTGATTGGTATTGGGGTGAATTTAATTTGATTTATTAAGGGGTGGGTAAAGGATTTGTATGCAATTGACTGTAAAATGTGTTATCTAATCTGACGTTTTATACTATGCTAACTGTACGTGTTTACTTGTATTTTCAATCAACAACAGTTAACTGATACTTATCCCACAGAAAGACGTTTAAGGAGTCTAAACTACAAGGGCTGTCGAACATAGGTCTTCAGTCCATCTTAAGGTTGTCTGGAAGAAATCGCCGACAGCGATAAGACCGCCGATTGTTACACATATTTATGCGCTTTATATTTTTGTATGTAATAATTTGTGTGGTGTGCAATAAAGTATTTATAAATAAAAATAAAATAAGCTGTTAAGTGTGAGGATTGAGATCTTGACTTTCATGTCGAATAACATAGTTTATCAGTTCTTCGACGGCAAAAAATGAGACCTCTGAGATTGTGCAATGCATAAAAACAACAACGAAATAAATAGCCAACTTTAAACAGCTAGACGACTGGCAAACTTGACGACTACATTATCATAAATATACATGACGGAAATAATACCATGTGTTAAATATATTGACCAGACCAGTGATAACGGCACCGGTCTATATTCGTTTATTATCAATTAATTATTGCTTTCACGAGACGTTTTAATTAACGGATAAACGACTTATGCGAATAACTTCGACGAATTGTTACTTTTAAAGGCAACGCGCGGATACAAATGTTTCATTGGCGAATACTGAACGTAGAATTCCCCGTCCTCGGTTCCGAGGTGGTTTATATTGCCAACTGACATGCTCCCACCACTACTCTAACTGTCGGTATGGAAATAGAACCACAACCGGGTCTACTGTAATACAATTATTTCTATAATTACCCGTAGATTGCTTATTTAAAATTGTTTTAACAATATTTTTGTGAAACATTTCAGCTTTACATAAAACTGCTACAACATACATATTTTGTATAGAAATTACAAAGATAATATTAAAAATTCCCTTCTAAGCCCTTCGAACATAAACTTATGTTGGTGGAAGGTATTTTAATAAATCGCCAAGCGAACCGCACTCCCCATTCTAATTCAAAAACAATAGGCCAACCGGAGCGGCGCTTATATCCGGCGCCTAAACAGCCCGCGGCGACTGCCCGATCGCAATCCCACTGATATACCCCGGAGATTAAGACTGCAGAAATGACGATAATTGATCATTTTTGTTTTGAGCTTCACCTCTGAAAGTGATTGGGTTGATGTTGTAATGTTAAAAAAATAATACAATTTAAATTACGTTAAAGTGCTACTCCTTGCCTCGTTCCGTCTTTTTCATTCCCTTTTCCCTTCCTTTTTGAGAAATCGGTAACTCACTAATAATCCTAGTTTGTAGATATTGAAGGGTGTCAGGCTAGCCGTTTACTCGTTTGCCGGACGTACGCAATAAAAAAGTCAGTGTATAATTAGAAATTCCTAGCTACAATTATTCTTACTCATCTCAACGACTGCTAAGTTTGCCGATAGCTAAACGCGCTCTTCAGAAATGGTGGCAGTCTAACCTTGAATCGCATTCACGTCATCATAGCGCAATAGAACCCTATTATACGTTTATATTTCGTCGAAGTAATATTTAATGCCTCGAAGCTCGCGTAACTCTGCACACTTCTCGCAAATTGCGCAAAGGGTTCTCAGATCGGATTGTTCCATACATGCGAAGTACGAAAAATGCGATTTAGCCGGGATTGAATTTGTGTTCGATATTCCGACAGTCTCACCCTATCACAGGGGCGGAAATACCGTTAGCGAAATGTGGGCGGCCCGTACCACCCTTCGGATACAGGTGTGACGATGTTTGACGTTTTTAATAACATATCCGGTGGGAAATACTGTTTTTATAGGGTTTTTTGTTATCATAAGTCGGACAAACGAGCCACCAATTTGCTTGATGATAAAGGGTCACTGTGACTCATATCCAAACACAACTCTTGAGGTTATCGAGTTCGTTGCTGACCTCTGAAGTCTGAATAATGATGGAGAAGGGAGGAACGAAGTCGACAGAGTAGAAATAAGGGATACGAGATGCTGTTGCTAACAGCAACCTCTTCGCTACGCTTTTCCAAGACAATGATGCTATCTCAGCTGAGTAGGCCCATTTACAATTGGCATTGTTCTCTATATTATCCACAGCTATGCTCAAAAAATATAGTTATTAGGTAAAGGTTGCAATAATTGCATTGACACGCATTTCCAATATGGCAGCAATATGTTACTGTGGAAATATCACAATAATCCGGTTTAAGCATTTATCCTGCGGCATACCTAATGGCGTTTCGGAACGAGCAGTTACGCCATCTTCCTTGAAAACAAGACCTAGATCACGTTTCTAACTGACCACAGACATTACTGGATCTATCTGAATTTTGTAATCTCAAGTGTAAATTGAACGCTCCAAATATTCACCATTTTAGTATTACATTACTTTACAAATGTAAATAAACAGAATTCCAGAATGCGGTAATGTAACAAAAGATTAATGAGCAAAAAAAACTGATTATTTCTCGAAAAAAAAAATTTGCGATGGAAGTTAAAAATTATATAAATAAATCAAAAATAAAGGGGCAAAACTGCTGCAAAAGTTGCCGAGGTTTTAAACTTTTTTAATCTCTTAGTAGGGTTGTTGAATTGTACATTAACAACCAAATTTTCAATTTGCCTGTTTTTAGATATTTTAGATTTCGATGTTGACTATTTAATTATTCTGCTATAATGAATATTCTACAACGAGAGATACTGACTCGCAAATCAGCTGGAATAATTAAGATTTCTATATTTATGGATCGCCGCGAAGATATCCATACTAAAAAAATAACTACGAATAAAAGAAAAATAATAAGTTGACTTCCAACATTAGTTCGACAACCGCCGGCGTCTTGTACCTACATTCTTCTTTCATGAGTCTCTAAAATATGTTAAACAGTGTTATTTATCGCCTTATTTACCTTTTAGACAAACCAAGCAGCCGTATTTAGATCAGCCTCGCACAATTTAGTAAGACGGCACGGCTGAGTCGAGTAATATAGAAGGATTAGTGCAACTAGTTTCGCCCGTGATTGTGGTCGCCGGTCGGTGCGTGAAAGCGGGTATTTCGGTCCAGGGCCAACGCGCCGGCTCGGCGAACGCAAGGCCTCTGCACTGTTGCAACAACTGCAGTTGCACTCTAATGCAACAACCACCTTCGATGTAGGGCTGCCACTGCGCACAAATATATTTTCTAAACTAGAAAATTATAAATTAGAGACCTACACAGGCTGGATCTTAACGCGAAATACTCGCACTGCTTCGTTATTACCCTCCTGGCAGAGCGGACGTGGACACTATGTATTATTCCCTAACGATGAGGTTGTTCGCCGCACGATCTCTCTCCATCTGTCTCTGTTATGACATACTCGGCTAGGAGTATCCTACCTAACTTTTTGTTTATTTTTAGACGACAATGTGTAAACACAGCACCAGATTAAAAGCGGAATATTCTGTAAACAGTGTAACATGCACAATAAGTATGACCATGCGAAATAGGTGTCTTTATAATATCTTATTACTGGATTTAACAAAGCAATTTGCCCTGTGCTATTGCCTGGAAATTCATCAAACACAAATAAATATTCGCTTTACCCCTTGATAGTGTGTTAACTATTGGTCTTTAACACCGATTAGTTGAACTCCCTTCAGTCACAACTTGTAGTTTAGTTAGTTCTATTCAATTTCACAGCTGCGACTAACAATCCCTCGGGGACGATCGTGGGATTTCACGCAATGTTTTAGATTATTCGTGATATTTTAGTTCTTGGCGTACTTTTTCAATCAAAGTATACTAATTTAAATCGGCAAAATAATAAATATCTCAATTACATTTTTCTGCAATCCTTACGTGAGGGCATCGAAATATTTTTATGCTTATTGCAAAAAGATTTTATCATTGATATTTCTCCTTTCCAAAAACATCTTTAAACAATTACACATTATCAATTTAACAATTAGCAATGCCAAAAACGAAATCAAATGATACATTGGACAACAAATTGGAGTGATTGTACAATTATAAATCTGTATTTGGGCGGTGCAGCCCTGCGCGGAATATTCTCGAACCGGTACCGATACGTTTGGTATTGCTATAGCGGTTCATTTGCATGCGTATCGGGCGGGGAACGCTCAACGCCGGGACCATCGCTGTTTTCGCCCATCATCGTAAACGCTTTATTTATGATACGAAACGTCTCGACTCCGAAGACCTCTCACACTGCCTCTAATGTCCAATGATCATATTAAAAGCATAATTAAAGTATCGCCTTACCGAGTTTAATCTTCGTATGTGATCTCAAATCTCAATTCTTGATTTTTCCACGTTTATTTTTGTGTTTTTACGGGTGAATGGTTTTCGCATCCGTAAACAGGATTCAATAGTTTTGTGCTGTGTTGTGCCTAAAGTTTAATTGCAGCTAAAAATAAAGTTTTTTGAATCTTCCAAGAGCAGGAAATCATCTTTATGCTCTCATCCATGTCCGTCTAATGCTTAGGTAATAAATTAAGACCACGTCGGACGCACGGTATCAGAAAAGGTCAACCATACAAACCCTAATACCACCTTGTCATCGCAACAATTAAAGACAGTTTCCTTTTACAATTATTGTCATAACATCCCTAAAATCAACAACCATCCATAAGCTAATAGGTCTATCCAAGCTTAGCTCAATGACAATCAGCTGATAGCATATTGACGTGGAGCTATGAGATTTCCCGCCACGTAATTGTAAGCAATACACGGCGCTATTGAATTACAAAGGTCAGCCGGCGACCGCCTCACGTCCATGTAATACGTATGACCGAGATATGAATTGCCCGCAAATGGAACTATGCGAATATTGTTTAGCAATCGTGCTGTTTTGGTAGTGTACTGTACCTATACATATTGTATACACGTCGCTTGGTATTGCATTTTTGAAATGTGTAAGGACTTTTTGTGTTAATGTTTTTGTCTGCCTCGGTGGCGTAGTTGTATTACGGTATGACTACAAAGCTGAGGTCTCGGATTCGAATCCTCGGTCGGGCAAAGTGATATTGGGTTTTTCTTTTCATTATTTTTGTAGATTTTTTTAATTATGAGAATATTATATTATATCTTATATTACTTATTAGATATCTTTGTATGGGTAGATAGAGATCGATTAAGTTGTGATTTTAAAGACAAATCTTGATAATGAAATCTAATTGAGTGGTTGAATGTTAAATAAGTAGCTAACTGTTTCTTGACTATTTAGATTTGTCTCATATTTGTAACAAAATAATATAGAATGAATTACGCATATCGAGGGAAAGGATTATTTACGTTTTTATTTACAATCGGCCAACTGATTAAGTAGAAAATATATCGACATCCTCTGATGATGATAGAAGGTGATCCTTCAGATCTCTCTCTCTCTCTCTCTCTCTCTCTTCAGTCACAGGAAGTCTACTGCTGAACATAGGCCTCCCCGATGGATCGCCACAATCGCCACGTTCCTTCAGCTGCGGGAAAGCAATTTCTGAACGTAGGCTATTGGTGTACACACCTACAGCAATGCCTCAGTTATCCCAGTTCTGAACAAAAATAAAACCTTTACCAGTGATGACCATTTACCAGTAACCATGGTATAAAAGATAGAAGAGAGATGTTGAACATTAATGTTGGGTGTTGCTCGTGTGTACAAGCGGAGCGGCCGGCGGTCTTCACTTTGTTAAACGGTTATTTTTAACTTATTCCCCAAACATTCCCGTACAAACACACAAACATTTCACGGTGTATATACGCAACGATCGCCGTAGGTGGCACTAGGAATGCGGACGGAAATGGTCTGTTAACTCAAATTGATCGCATCGTTATCACTTTATGTGGTACATAACAATGTTATAATCATTTTGAGCGTGTATGAAAAATTACGATAATGACCCTAATGAACTTAAGTGCGACTTAAATATTATTATTGGTATGTTTTATTGCGTTATTATGTTTCGTTGTACTTTTATATTTATTGTTATATTCCACGCCTGTGTAAAATGTAGCAATCAAATATAATCTGATATGTGCATGTATACATTTACATATTTTGAAAATGTTTCCGTGTAATACAGAGATATGTAATACGATTAGTATTAATGTGGCCACAAATGTATTCACGGCAAAACTTAATCGTCCATATTACAACCGAAACGCTTATGCTACTATACTTCAAACCCATGACATTGTACTGTACTCCTCAGGCATAACATTGAAGTTCCCTCTTCGGCGTTATTTTTACCTTTAACGAACTGTAAGAGTACATCCATTCCCTTTGATGTCAATTTAATCATGAAAGCGTCTAACCTCTCAGTTAAACTACCAACTTCCCTAAACACATACATTGATCTATTAGGTAAATTTGTTGTAGTGTTTCAATACACCGATGCCTGAATCCGCGCAATCATCCGCAAATATTTCGACGCTATCCAAGCCAACGTTCATAACAAACAGGCCAAACACAACTGTTGGCCCAAATTGCAATATACGAGCCAGAAATGACCCGTGTTGCTCTCACGATACGTTTCTCATGGCTTTTGTTTATTCGAGTAAGTACCCAAATTGTGAATAAGTGCTCCATAGTTTTTAAGTGGTGTTAATTACGTATTAGTCTATATGGGCTGTTTGTTTGGTGCAAAAATCTATTCACATTACTCTAAGATTCTGTCTCATTTTCTATCAATATAATTTAATTATTCACACATTTTTTCTGGTATCAAATAAGTCGTCTAATCTACACGATTTTGTGGGATTTTATTTTATTTAATGTGATTTATTTGTTGCTTACTAAAACAGGACGTAGTGATTATACCGAGACGTGAACAAACTAGATAAAAAACTGACATCTTGCACAGTAATTGTGTGATAAAACGTTACCTATGTATTGCTGATATAATTATTGTTTACTATGAGTCATTTTAAGACTTAAGCACCTCAAGGCTTTTCAGTGATGTTTCAATCCTTCTTAAAGTAAGTGCAATACAATCCAAACGGTATCAACTGGCGAGATATGCCCGAATTTATGACCTCCTGTTCGAAATTGGATGTACATAGATTTAAATCTGGAACGCAACACATTAGCGTATGTCATTGTAACGGGATTTCCACCATTGTTTACGGTTATCGTTATCTGGACCTCTACGAAAATCCTAAAAATAGGGTCACTGGCATTCTAAATGTGAAAATAAAAAGCAAAGATTCCGACGAATTGAGAACCTCCTCCTTTTTTTGAAGTCGGTTAAAAATAACTATTTTATTTCGTAAATTGAACGGTTCTAGTAAACGATAGGATTTATGACTTGTTGTAATCTCGGAATCCACGGTTAAAAGTTTAGTTTACAATAATGAGATGATTACGTACATTATTATCTCGAATTCCCTGAATTTAAAACTCCAAACGCTAACAAGCCTTTCTAACGAAATTCACGATTTCGACGAATCAGACACTTTCAGTGTTCTCGTGGTCCTACGAGTATTTACCACTCCCAGCGACCACGTTGTTAAGGTTAGATTGGAGAGATCGTAGAGTATTTTTTTGTATGTAGACAAATATTAAATTTTATTTATTTTTCTTCTACATTAAAGATGTGTCACTACTTTAATATGAAAACCTAGGGTCTGCTAAGAATACTCATACTCCATTTATATGTATATTTTCATAAATTTATTTAATGACCGAAAGTATCTACTATAAAATCCGGCTTGTCATAAAGTATCCATAAAAGTGTTTTTAATTGCTGATAATTTCTGTTAAAACAATAAAAATCCCTATGACGCCTGTTATAAACAATCTATTTAAATGTAAAGTTGTTACAAAATGTTCTAAAACCATTGAACGTTGTTACTGTTAAAGATTAGACAGAGACAATAAATATCCTGCGTTGAATTATGTTTAAAGTATGAAATATGAAACAATACGGCAAAGTGTAATTTATTATTTACGCAGACGCAGTCGCCGGCAAGCATTAGCATAGCGAAACAGATAAATATATCATTTTGTAAACGAGCATTGACGTGTCTAGGTAAAGCTGAGCTGTAGTGAAACAGTGGGCCATGCGGGCCGAGCTCCAGCCGCGACGCGTGACCGAAGCCTCGACCGGGGGCGTACGCTGGCACTAAGCCCCCGCAACACAATGAGAACGCCGCCCGCCCGCTCTCCGACCAAATACAAATTTATTGCACCCGTTCACACCATATCTCATATAAAACCAGATTTTTAGGTATCGCATTACGCTTTCTTTAAATTCGACTCCGACAATGGCTTCGTCCCACGTGAGATGCGCGACATCGACCGGTCTCCGAGTTTGTCAGTAAACATTGGAAACAAAGGATACAGTAACATTTAGCTCGATCCCTTGCGGTTTGCGAAACAACACTTTATGCAACTATCGCTCTAGGCGTTGCTTCGCGCGACCACCCACTGTGATCCGCGCTCCCACACACAAACCTGCCGCTCCCCTTGAAACGCGAAGCTCCGACGAAACTGGCCACGACACCCGTATCTTGAAACCGACTTTCAAAGGTGTCCAAACTGCCATTGAAACTGAACGGGGAGAAATAATCAAACTTCTCACATTGTGGATAATATTAATATTACTCCGGTCTTTATGCTGTCTGTATGAGTTTTTGAGTGACATTTTGAAGGTTTGCGAGGCGTATCTTTGCATACCTTGGTAACGTGATAACTTTTGAAAATTGTGGGAAAAAGTATAAAAATATTAAACTTTAGATTCATTCTGTTAATGTCACGAAGATAAGAGCACGAGTTATTTAAATTTCCTATGACCTTTGACACCGAAAGTTATTTTTACTACACCACGTTAGCCTAATATAAAAAGTAAACAGATATTTATAGAGGAATTTATATCTCGATAGAATTATGAAGTTCCTATACATAGGTTTTTGTGATGTTAATGAATATCGCAATACTGTTAAATAAACTGCATTTACTTGTGAATAATTCACAGCAAAGACACAATATTTGAAAGCTGCGCTCGAAATTCCATCGGTATAACAGGTCTTAAACAACAAATGTTACGGCTAAAGCGCGGCGCGGGTACACGGCCCCCGACCGCGCCGATGTAAATGCGTTCTATATTTTCAAACGGATTCACACGGAACGAATGCATTTAGGGCATCGGCCGTCGCACCTTACCGTCCGGACGGCGTCCGCGCGCCGTCCGGCCGGTGTCCGGCGCTGTCCGGGCGAGCCGCGGACGGGCGACGTCGATGCTTATCAGCGCACAATTAAAACGTTGTTTCGCG
Organism: Deilephila porcellus; assembly: GCA_905220455.2. Classification (NCBI taxonomy): domain Eukaryota; kingdom Metazoa; phylum Arthropoda; class Insecta; order Lepidoptera; family Sphingidae; genus Deilephila; species Deilephila porcellus. The sequence continues at coordinate 13,286,013 of LR999977.1, read as the reverse complement.
ACCTGTTGCTTCCCCCACACTTTAGTCGGTACTCGCCGGCCGCGAACCCTTTGCTCGGCAACGATTTATTGGACTGTCGATAGGGTATTGGCATGTAACTCTGTTTGCGGTTAATTTTACCGTGCCGTCTTGTAAATATGGGGTTGTTGGTGAATACAATCAATTTTAAATACGTTGGAAATTTTATCCAATACGTCCCAAAGGATATTTTTTGTGTTTTAGTATTATTTACTTTATCCGTCTTTCGCCCCTGCGAGAAGAACACCATAAAAAAGTCTTCAAAGAGGGTAAACTTTGCCCCGACTTTAATCAAGCCTCGAAACTTGAAGAGCATTAAAGTCTTTTAACTCAGCCAAATTATACCAAAATATCAATAAGTAAATTACTTTTGAAAGATTACATACAACTTTGAATATTAATACGTCGATGTGTAAATAAACCAGGAACTAATAGCTACCTACTGGTTTCAATACATCTTCGCACAGTGAAAGCAATAATAATAATCGCTTATTGAATCGCTACAACCGCCATGCCTATTCATCTGTGATTTACAACTGTAATATTCATTCATTGTAGGCAATGTGAGGATAATTTTCCGACGCATGAATAGAAATAAGAAATGTTGCTCTACTCCCGTTTGATATTGTTTACAACACACGTTACACGTGCTTTTCCAATAAAAACGTTGGAGGTCAAGTGTAGTAGGCGTATTTATATAGAAACGAGGCTATGCGCCGCGTCTGCGTGCCGGTCATTAACTGGGTCGCGCTGGGACAAAGACCCTTGCCTCGCCTCGCCGGCGCGGGGGGATGGGGTGGTTTTCGCTTTCCTCGAGCCTACCCCGCTGCCCTCCCTCCCTCCCACCTCCCCTGCTGCCAGATCTTTCCGCGAGCTGCGGGCTGACGGCGAGTTTCCGCGGGCGCACTTCTCGGCCAAGTCGAGGGGATTAATTTAGAAGTCCTGAGGCATTAATTCGCGTCCGCGCCGGTTTCCCTTTTTGTTGCCGTGTTGGTAAACGTTTTTGATCGGACTGTCGGTGCGATTATGTCTCGTATTTTTTCTTATTCCGCTGGTGTTTTTTTTACCTCTTCGTTTGATCTTGATTGGTTTTGCCGACGACGGGAACTAGGGTTGGCGATAGTTGGAACCTTATTCAAGAACGTTTTAAAGTTAAATTCAAAAGGGAATCGAATAGGTCGTTTCGTTTTATATTAATAGAAAAGCAGAGCTTCTAAGAAAATTAAACGTTTTAAGTAAATGAACAGTGAGCGCGTATAAGTCTAGTAATTGTGGGAGCTAATTACCGAACAAGCGGAGCGCACCGCCGCACCGGACGGAACCGCCTCGCATTACTATCAACATAAATTAAATATAAATTCTACCGTACAGATAATTATTCAAGTTGCCTTCATTTGCACCTAATTTAACTACAAAGGGCGAACGGAAATCCGTATTTAAAAAAGATTTTGTCATTATCAATATTTGTTGGCGTTTTGTTTTGTTTCGTCCGCGCGCAGGGGTGACCCCAATGAATGCATAATGTTATTTAATTATGCAAATGATCAGTGCACAATGACGAGTGAGCGACATCCAAACGTCGCCTTCATTATGGTACTCGTTCGACTTGCGAAATGAGACATTGTGTCTTAAAAAATGTTGGTATCAAATGTCGTAAAGATTTTTAATGCACTTATAAAACTGCCGGTATTTTCCATTCCTTAATTGCTACTTCCAAGCTGAGTCACGCACGGCTTAACAAATATTCATTTGTTTAAATATTAATAACTTAAAAAAGAAACGTTTCAAGTGATGTAAACAAAAACACAAACTTTTTATACCGTACAAATTGCCCAGACGTAATAAGTTTACTAACACTCAAATTTAGTTGAATAATAACCTGCACGAACTTGTGAGCGTAAATCAAAGTTAAAAGGGTCATTAAAATGCCTCACAAATACTTAGCCACAAATATTGCGCGTGCTCTACAAACTTTATCGGCTCGCTTGTATAGCCACAGTTTATTTAGGTGACAAGCTGTTAGGTGTCGGGTTCGATTCTTAGTTCGGATGTAGTAATTTTTAGATTCCAAGAATTTGCTAAGGATTTATTTAAGTGTTCAAATTGTCTTTTATATGCAATACGCTGAGTCACTTATCAATACAAATAAGTACCTACTTATTTCACTAAAATATAATTTGATAGAAATAACTTCTCTCTCTCTCTCTCTTCAGCCATGGGAAGTCCACTGCTGAACATAGGCCTCCCTCATGGCTCGCCAGATTGAAATCACTTGTAAAAGGAGAATACCTACGCATATTATAGCGTTAGATGCGCGTGCATTCCGTCTCAACTTTTCATGAATAATTATTCAAACTTTCATTGACAGCACTCAAATACATAAAACATATCCGAAATATATCTCAGGATACAATTTAACAATTTACTTATGTACTTGGCAAGCGTTCTCTCTCCAGCCATCAGTTATTTGCATGAGAAGACACGATTAAATAAACAAGGGAGTAAACTATGATTTATTATACAATAAGCTTTGATCAACAATACTATCGAAGACAAGTGACAAAGCGGTGAGATAATATCGAGCGGTCCGCGGATAGGCGCGCTCGACACAGGAAATCGGTGTCGTATTGCGAACGCCGCGAGCGCAACGCGAGGCCATCGACAGCGTTCAAAGAACACGCCGTTTGTAATGCTTGAACAATGGCATTTTTGTTTTTATGTACAGTTTTCTGTGCTGCATCCACGATGAACCGACGAGCCGCTTGGTCTGCGCCGTCTCCTGTGTGTGAGAACACTCCGCGATTTTTACTAAGGAGTAAGGACCTTAGTAGAAATCAGATTATTAATATTCATTATTTAAAGGGTTTTCCGCTAATCGCTTCGAATCTTGTTGTAGCGGTGAAAATTGTATACCTGGGCTAATATATATTTTATTCATCATCATTTTTACTTGCGAAATCCACTTCTGAATATACATTGATTTCTTTTGGCAAAGATATATTGGAAATTGCCTGCATCCTAAATTCATGTACATTGTATTGATATAATATCAAAATTGAAGTAAATTATGGTCTAAATACTCGCTTACAATGGCATTGTTTGGTATAGTTTCAGTTTTTGGTCTTAGTTTATCGTAGTGACTAAATGCGGCTTATCGGAAACTTGAATTTATCAGTAGTTTAGCGCTAAAGTGGTAGCAACATTTAAGTAGTGCCTAATAAATTTTCTATATTGTATAGTTATCTCTAGCTTAAATCGTTTTATAATACGTATAAATTAGCAGTGGTTTTTATTTTACGTTGAACTGTTTTAAAAACTGAATAAAATATCCAATCTCCATTCCATTTCCGCTATGGAAGAAAAAAGCGAGGACGGGACGGAAAAAAATCATCCACTATTTTTAAAATGAATTGAGTAGTAAAACTGTGTCAATTCGAAGCGGTATCTATAGGGGCGGAGCCATGCTGTCGTTTTTTATTAAAATATGAAAGTATCAGTACCTATTACTGTCTTATACTAACTGAATTGGAATAATTTAATTGTTGTTAAACGTCACCATTTTGTACAGTGATATAGTTGAAAACCCGAAAATATGACTACATCCACGCTCGTTGGTTACGAATACTACAAGTCCCCTATTTGGTTTGTAAGACCAGCAAGGATGTCATCGGCAGACATAACCACTTATTTTCGCTCAGTCTTTCGTCATCCTACTTGCAACCATTCAATAAAGCCAAACCACCAACATTATAACTACATTCTAAACGTACTACTAAAATAGTCAACGTAAACTACAGGTAAGTGTGTAAAAAGGTCAACAATAGGGTGACGTGTACAACCTAAACAAAACAAATTCACGTAGTCTGGCGCGATGACGAAACTGCGAGCTCGCACGTGCCACTGGACATTTGTCATTTGTTGGAAGTGTTATTGATCAATCGACTGCCGACGCTCGCGCCCGCCGCCGCCTATGGACAGGCATGTAGAAGCGTGGAAGAGACAGTGTTGTGTGAAAATAGTTTGAAGTACAGATTGCAATAATATTTTATTCGGTAGGAACGGCATGTATTTAGCAATAATAAAAATAGATAAGTGTTTTTTCCAACTTAAAAATAGGAGGTTCTCAATTCTACTATATGTTTTTTCTTTTTGTTTGTTACCTCCAAAATTTAGTAGAGGCTCGGCTGCGCTATACCAAACCACAGACAGTGTGAACCAAACACAGGAATCTGTCACATGTTACACTTTGTATTTCCTCATTTATGTTTCCACGGAGCTAGTGCATCACAATATATTATCACACTCATTTATTTTTATTATAGTACATCCAATTTCAATACAATATATCAAAAGCGTAGGTGTTAAAGCAGTCCACAAAATCATAAAATTACATCAAAGAAGTATCAATTTACTATTAGAATATTATTTTATAAACAACGATAAATCACATGACGCCTAGTGCGGTGTATTCAAAACAGTTATTATCCTGCAAATAACGTAATTACCAATAACCAACAACGTATGATTGATGCACTGCAGAGCCGTGGAACATCTGAAAATGATATTACGAGTCCTTGACACGCTTTCCATTATAATAATTTAATTGATAAAATATATCGCTGCGACATTCGCGTGGGCAGAATCAGTTATAGTAAATTGCCTCAGTATTTGACGATAAATTGAACGCTGTATTGATGGTTCGGCCAAGTCGTAACGTTAATACGCCGTGTTAATTATTTCAGTTTATGTCTGCTGAAATTATCTTTGCGATATTTTATCGTGGGCTGATATTTAACGGTTGAGTAATATTTGATGCTATAGTAATTTACTATGAATTATGTACCATAGGTTTAGTTACATGCTTTAGTAATTATTTGAATTGTGTTTACAAAACTTGTACATTTTTGAAAATCAATATATTTTTGTAGTGGTTCCAATTTATATGACCAATAGAAAGAATACATTTATTATTTACATTTTTTTATGTTTTAGGATATATTAACATGATCTTCTGGTAAAAATAGCTCCTTTAAGAAATTTCATAGCGCCTTGTTGGAACGATAGTATTTCATTCCATTTTATTTATGACTATTTATCTTATCTGTTCCAAAAAGCATACCAACACCCTATCCACGCAATATATCAAATAAATGAAGCGTTGAGAAAAATCCAAGAAAAAAAATGGATGGTAATGCTGAATTGTCGTCCGGCACCGTTGTGGCTATAACCATCCATCATTCTGAGTTCTCGTGTCTTGTGTCGCATATTACTACAGCATATTTGAATCCCACGGTTCAAATTGGAATGTGAAGCCTATCTTCCGTTAAGGCGCACGGCGTGGATACGTGGTACATTGGCTAGGAACAGCCTGTATTGCGTTGCGAATTCATGTTTTTATAGCATAGTTTTGATGAGTCAGCAAACGATTTACAAAAATGCTGGAAAATAGAAAGCTGTAAGACTAGTGAAAATCACTGAAATTAGGAACGCTGAGAGATTAATTGATGATGGAGAATAATATATTTATTAATTCATATAATCATTTATAATTTTATGTCTGCAATCTGCACCAACGACACGTGACCGGCATGTAGCAACCCTAAACAACACACGTATTTTATTAACACTAATTTATTACCCATCTAACTAAAAATACAACTTGATCACTATCGACAGTTTTACTGTCACATGCGTAGTTTACATACTAATTAATATCTGTCAACATGTTTTAAAATTAATAACGAGGAAATGGGCCGATTTTACGGCCAACATAGACTTAGTAATTTTGAGTTATAAAGTTACGCAAGTATGTGAAAGAAAACGCTGTGGATTGATTTTTATGTTGGCAATAAAAGTGCATCCATACTCTAAGAGATTGTTATCTCGAACACCGAAATATCGGATTTCTTCAACAGCTGTTGCGAGGGCTGCATGTGCTTGTATAAATTTCCTGCTAATATGTAATACGGAGAAGCGTAGTAAATGTTTGATATAAATCTCAAATTAGTAAACTTAGTTTATTTTCAGATATATCAAAATACTATTCAGTAAAAACTAAATACAACCCATTGTTGTTCTATCCAACCATTGATTATCCACTTGGCACGACGTTCGAAATAATACACGCATAACGTCTTAAAAAACTACACAAAAACTATGATGAATGGTTGTCACATCCAGCTACACAGCGTCCGCACTCCGCGTGCAATCTACGTCTGATGACGCATTTGGCCAATACTAGCGGTTTGTTGGCGTAGGTCAGTACCGCGAATCCGTTGATTGTCCGCTGCGCCGGCCGACTGCTCGCATTAACCTACGCCACACACTAATATTACTAACCTATTAATAATGTCATTGACTCGCGTTTATATTTGCCTATCGACGTCACTGTACTTTGCAAGTGGGCCGGAATTCTTCGTGGAAAGTTTCGTTTGAACTGGCGGCCTTCGAACTGTCGATTAAAGACTTTATAAGAAGTTTGCGGGGTCGTGTTTGTTTTTGTGTTGTTCTGTTGAGCTAAACTGTTGTCGAGGTTTTATAAACATACTTAGGAATGACTCAATTTATAATAGCTGTTATTCTTCATGAGAGATTTCAAGGTTTTGTCGTTTTTTTAGAGTCAGCTAACACTACGGAACCAATACATTTATTCATGGTGCTATATATGTATCTAGCTTTTCTTGTTGTCTCATTCTTTATAATTAACGATACAATTTTTTTTTGTCCAATGCGTCTTCCATTTAGTTAAGAAGGGAATCGGACCACTATATCGGTTTAAGACCTGTTGTTAATTTGCTTTATAATTATTTTCGTAGCGTATAATATACAAGTGGGCTATAAACTCGCGTAGTTGCATTGCTCGGTGTCATTTCGGCGCATGTATCTGTCTATATTGTTTGGACTTGCAACAGTGTGTGGGCGGGAGCGGAAAGTTCCGTGAATGTTAAAGCAGAAGTTATAATAGGAGCCAGTATATGAATTGATGTTAACCGTTATCAATGGATGATCATGGCCATTGTTTTGACTCCAGAGTGTATTCTGACATATCCTACTTATAGTATTTATAGTAGCGAATCGTTATCCAAAAATATTTAATTTAATCATGAAAGAAATCCATGGTTCTTTCATAGGAAAAATATTCCCAGAAATATGACAAATTCTAATTGGAATATTAGCCGCAGCGGAAATTTTTCTCCGGTTCTGAATTGTTTCTTTGCATTCAATTGCATTATTTACTTATTTAATCATTTATTTTTCTTGTTTCAGGTATGTACGATAGAAACCAGTTATAGCTTAGCTATACATTATTGCACGAAAATGAAAACATGACTATGCACGTAAGGATTCAGTTTTTACCTTCCTTTTATTTTTAAGTATTGTCTATATTTGTGTATGTATAATGAAGTATGTTGCAAGCACTATCAATGTAGTATCTAAATTAAAATACCCATTCAAACTATCTAGATTCTATTAAGGTTTAATTAGCCATTCGTGGCGTAAATACATCTGGAGGTTAATATTTTGACTGCGGCAGTGGTATCGTGCTGTTAAACGATTCGATTATCGAGGAATATTCTAATATACCACGTAAAAGGCTAGTTAATTACGCAAGTTGCCTTAACTAGCGCTGACTTATTAAACGTCGATATGATCTCTTTACAAGGCCAGCTTGCTTTAATAGCAACTAATGGATTTAAATCGATATTGTGTTTGACCTGAAAGTTCTAAAACCGATAGTTTATATTTTGTCTGTAGGAGAATAAAATCGACAAGCTAGACATTCCCGGAGACTCGCTTGAGCTTCAATGCTCGGTGTTATTAAAATGCGTGCCACTGTTGATCCTGGCTAACAGGAGTTGCAGTGGCGGGCATGAGGGCGGAACAGACTAAAGTTTTGTAGGATAATAAACTCCTTTCCTTCATCTGGCTTGTAATAGTCAATCCATGAAAGCAGAAACACGGTCTTCATGAATCCGCTACCATCCATCGGACACTCTCAAAATCAACTCTTAAGCTTTAGGAAATGATTATGCTTTAAAATATCAAAATCCGGAATAACACTTCCCATGAATAGAGTAATTCTGACCCAAATCATCGCAATATCAGTACCCCTAACAGTTGAAAGGGGGTATCTGCATTTTTCGTTTTAGACAGACACGCCTTTGTAAATATTGGGGGCTTGAATGGAACGCCTGACAAGTGTAAGCTGACCCGAATTTTTAATTACTGGGAACAATACGGCTCAATCCCAATGTGAGCCATGGCGAGTAAGAAAATGAGTATTGTATTTGCCCAAAATTGTGATTACAATGAGGTTCAACTCATTTTTTCGTGTTTGTTTAAATTCTGCTTTTGTTTTATTTAAAAATATATTATTTAATGCTTGTTAGTTATTTGAATCTCATTTACAGAATAAATATTATAATACAGCAACTTCTGTTTATAACTTTTATTTATATATAGATAACGGAATCAGACCCGGAACATATATGTATGCTGCTCTACCGATAAACTACATAATGCTAAAAAGCCATGCATACTAATCATAAAATATATTGGCTTAATCACCTCATTGCGTCACCTAGCAAAAATACATTTTTCCCAATTTTAACTCTTAATATGTACAAAACGAAAGGAATAAAAAAGTATCTGAGCTCAATACTGCGATTCACCCGTCACCTAGAGTTTTAAACTAATTCCTCGGCCAATCCGATTGACTCAACGCTTAGCTAACCTTGTTTACAAAATAACATCAAGTTTTACTCACCGACTTTATTCCCGGCGCTTTTTATTTATAGGAAGTGAAAGCGAAATTGTGTTTATAAATAAAATTGTGTCGCGGCGAGATATTTCTGTTTGAATTCATCGGTACATTTTCTTATTTTGTCTCGTTAATGTTAGCGACGGAAATGAGGGTACCTGTGTCTCCAAGTCTATCAATTTGTATTGGAAGTTAGGACGAGGCTGATTTTAACTTAGCCAAAATTTTGGCCCAAAACATATGGTCAATGGTGACACATACAGAGTCACATGATCCCACTGCAAGATCTAAGTCTTTTGTTGAGAATATCAGTTATTTCAACAGACAGTATAGCCATCGAGTATAACAGTTACCACGTTAGACGGCATAACTTCGCGGCCTAGAAAAACACGTATTTTTTCGATCAAGCATCTTTCCGCCCCTATGCACCACGTAGTCTATCAAATTCAAGACTAAAAAGTCGTGTTGAAAACTTTATCGTAGTTTGTTTGATCTAGCTATGAATGACAAAGTGGGAAAAAGGTAAGTCTCTCGGAACTTTGTTTATAAGTGCCACCTTCTTTGAATTCTAAATAGTAGTCATTCTTTGTATTGAGTTTTGTAAACTTTTCCATATAAATACATATTATGTGTTTATATTCTTGTCTTTTTTGCTATTTAGGAAAATATTTATGCATAGCAAAGTGACTGCAATCAACTTGAAAGATTATAATTCCTTTCCACTAACGACACATCTAACGATTATGCCTCCTCGAAAATATACAGACTGAACCCGAATAATCAGCATAATATATTACAAACTGAACTTCACGTTATGTTTAGTATATAATGAGGTATTTTTTGAGTGGCGTGGAGTATGGCCGGGCGACGCGACGTTATCTCCCGGGTGCATTGATCAGTTTCTGGCGCGGCCTCGATAGTCGACACTCGGTTATTTAATATTGTGTAACGCGTTCATTATGATTACCGCGATCGCTGCGGTTATCAGTTGCAGTGCGCGTCATGAGCGTAAGCGATTTATCTGCAGTTAAGTTGCTACATGTGCCTGGAGAGAGCAAACCTTGCGAATGTAGCAGCATCTATAAATTAATCAAAGTATGTGTCATTTATTTTGAGAAACGCACTTAAATTTATACTAAGTTAAATAAAAAAATATATTAATGTTAAGTTTGCCGCGGCTTCATTACACACATTCATTACACATATCACAGCAAGTAATAACTACCAAAAAAGTTTTTTCAATAGTACAATACACTAAAAAATATTTATATAAAAAATAGAAACAAGTATATGTTCCACCGTAAGCTGTTGTCTCGCGGCGCGCGCAACCAATAACCCGCGCGTTATCTCGTCCTCTCGCGAGTGTGATTTATTTATGGCACGACTTGCCTGATAACTGTACGTATCTCAATCCGGACCGGTTCGGAGCCCGCGTCCCGCACTCACTGTCACAAACATATGTATATAAATATACACTATATAGTATACACGTTCCCACATACTACGAGTAAACTCGCTGCGTGCTTTAAATTACCTCGAATTTATATCAAACTTAGAAGGCAGTAGCATTTGTATCGCTTAAATCTTGCCTATTGCTGCAAAATTCAATGTTGAGTTAAATATCGAAATATTGGATTAGCAATCTGTCAGTTCACTTTGTGATTTGGACACGACGTTTAGGATTAGGCAAAATTAATTGTTTTTACCCTTCTAAATTGTAATATATTTTTGATAAGTTCGTATTATGATGAAGTTACTATTGCTTGAATGTTATGATCACCAAACGATTTTTGACTCTAAAATCTGGTTCAAAAGTCTTGAATTTAGTTTACCGTGATGTGTCCTTATAATAGGATTAAATCCTGTGATTCGTAATAGGATTCGTTTACAATACAAGGGTGTGTGCAGTGTGAATGAGGGTTCTTTTGTACCACGCATGGACATATGGTTAATTGCTGCTCTTGGCTGCATTGATGGTAAATTCTACGATAGATCAAATTCGATATGGAGGGAGGAATGAAAGTGTTATGATGTATTGCAATAACAGTGTTGTATTCTTATGCCTTTACATATATACGTTACAACATTCATGGATTTGGCAAAACAAAGCGGGTGCAACGGTTTAAAAAAATATGTCATTTCCAACAGAGTTTTAAATCAATATTTGTCAATTATTGCATTTTACTTATACGTTAATAAGGCATATTAAATACTAATTATTCTGATAATATATTATTCATGAATACTTTGAGATAGTATGTTGCAAAATATACCACGTATTAAAGCATACATATGCGACTATGTAATTACTGTCATTTCGCTTTTAGCACTATCGGTTAGTAGGCAATAGCTCCGCACTCCCATATATTACACTTGCTTCAATACTCAATAGTGCTCTTAAACAACACTTTAAATTATCTACATGCAATTTGCTTATAAATAGTAACACATTTAACATGATTAGCCTAAAGGCTTAATATAAATAAGATACACTTCAGAGTCAATTTCTAAAATCGTAAATATTATAGAAAGTCCTACGCCAAACGATATTTTCTAACTTCAATTGTAAGATAAAGAATAATGAATATTTAGAAAAGAAGAATTAAACTCAAAGCTATAGAGATTATTGGGTATTTAATCACTCATTTTTCTTGTTTAACTTTTTTAGTCTCGCACTTTCTTTGAATTGAAGTTGGAATGTTGTTTTACATATTTTAGCATCAAAAAATTATTGTTCCTGATTTCGTCACACATCAACAAAACAGAATGATCGTACATATGTTTTGCATTTGCCTTAAGGGAACAAAGCTTTTTATGACAAATGTACATACATAAGTGGCTTAGTATGTACTGCTGCAGTGCTCCCAGCCTCGTAAAAACTGTGTCAAGTTCGATTTGCTGTCTCCCTCACTCTTGTTTTAACGTGTTATGTGTGAAAGAGAAGGGAGATGTATTAAGCTATAGCTAGCTAACTGGCACATTTTCCCAATGCATGTAATGATTTTAGTAGAATTGAGCGATAAATGGTTTAGTTACATTTATTGCAGGATAAAGTATTGCCTGAAAGTTCTTGATATATTTAGTTGTACTGTAATTCAATATCTTTTATTAGTGATATTGCAGTGAAAGATACGGTAAACAGTAAAATAAACTGTAAGCTGCGGTCGGCATACATTTTTTTTATTGATTTTGTATTAAGTTTCGACCCCTCGTGCGCTCTGACCGCGTTTCATCCGATGTTTGGTCGTCCCCAACTACACGAACCAGATCCAAGCTGACACTTTAATTTGAAACAGTTGTGCTAGCGGAGTTTCTTCAATTATTATTTATTAATACAATTATGTAGAAATACTTTGTGTTCAATATTTTCATTTCTTTAAAAAAGTTCTAATGGTTTGAAGATAAGTCTGCCAATGATGTAAAACTTAATTATGACTAGAAATAGGAAAAGTTTTATCTTCTATGTAATTACAAAAAAGCCACCATCAACCTAAATGGAGACAAACGAAAACAGGAGAAATGTGATTGATTTATCTAAGATAACTCAATCCTTCACGTAGTGATCATTAAGAAAATAAAAAACAGATAATCTTAAAATTAACTATTAATTAATTCACAGCAAAACATTCAAAGTAACAGCTTTAAATCCAGTCACGACCGACAACAGCGGAGTACAAATCTCTGATCCTAATTTTCCCAACGGTTAAAGGTTTGTGTTCATGCCCATATCGGTATTAGTTTGCGCAATGTACCTGAAGCGAGCAAATACAAGTGATCGTGCTAACTACTCGCGCTGCATGAACGCTACACGTCCCGATTGTCACCGCGTGTGAATGTAAGCCTAGCGCCGTACAACACCACCAATATATCAAGCTATAGTTTTTATTACGCAACATGAATTAGTTCGGAGTTCGGAGAAACGAAACACGCGGAAGCTTTGATGTTCTTCCGTCACTCCTATCAATCCGGGTGTTTGTTGTTTAATGAAATTAACCGTGTGATCGGATTTTAGGTCGTTATGTTTTGAGGCAATTTAAATTTTGTGGGAATACGTCGGGTTTATGTCGAAGGAGAGTGAAAGGGTTATTATGGGAAACGACAAACCAGCTTTTCTTTATGATGAACGGACACGGATTATGTGAATTGACTCCTACAATCATAGCCTATTACTGTCAAACACGGTAGTATACCAGAATTTATCGCATCTTATTAGAATTAGTGTAATCTTACATTAATAAGCATAGACGTGGGCGGATATTCCATTGTAAAACCATATGAGAATCAATATAGCGTTATTTATGTGGCACTTTAGCGTTAATTGCACGCACGCCGGATTTCTAATGATGTACGAGTCAAGGGCCGCAGGGCTAATGGCGGCTTATATCTTAGAGCACAACCGTTAGACACGTCGAAGTTTGCTCTTACTCGGACCGGTGCCGTGTGGGTGTCTTCGTTTTGAAACTGGTTACAAGCAGAAACACGTTGTGGCACGTGTAACTAATACATTTATATGCACACTCACTCAACTGATTAATTTAACGTAATGTAAAGAAATTCAGCGTAAGGTCATTACGGAAATCATCATTTTTTAACACTTTGTCAAACTGCCCGTAGGTATATTATGAATATTGATTAACAGAATATTTAGATGGTAAAGTTATTACTTTTTAAATGATGCGACAAGATTTCAGTAATTTTATCAGATGCATGAACTGTTTCCATTTATTAAATGGTAATGTTATGGTGATATTGACTCTTTAAATTAGAATATTTATATTAAATTTATCTTTATTGACTTTTATATTTTAACATTTATGTAATACGGTTTTTAGAGGCATGTGCTACGGACTTTATTGTATATACTGTGCTCTTCTTTAATTGTAAAAACTTTAACCTCTCTTTACGTAACTTGTGTGTTCAGCGTTAAACAACCGGCATTGTCTCATTTCCTCATTCACTTTTCACCTATCTGCATAACACTTACTTTGTTTATTGCCAAGCATAAAATTTCGACATATCGTCTGGTTAGTAAACATGAAAGAATAATGAGGTTCAAGTCTTCTTTTATCGTTGGTATCAGAAATACACCAAATTTTTCGTCTACTCTACAACCACATCCAGTAGTTAATATTTATGGATCTTTCAAACTCTTTCGAGCTCAAATCCTCAGCATCTCGTTAATATAGCGCCGATATTAATAGCTTGGCTATCGCGCCGAGTAGCATAGCACAGTCTGTACAGTAACAGCCTAACATCTAATGGGTAATTGCGCAGAGCAAATTTATCGCACTCCTGAAAGCTGAGGGTTTTAATGTTATGTGATTTCGACTCATTAGCGACGTGTTAAGTTTATCTCGCGTTACTTAATGTAATTAACAGCTGCGTTTTCTTACTGACGGCATAAACGCATTTCCGCGCCGCGCCGCACCGAGCCATTTCCTTCGGCATTGTGGTATGGCTTCTCTTTAACGAGCTAACACATTTAATTGTGAGGTGAATGGTCTATGGACACCGTTTTTGATTTAGTGAAACGTGCTTAAAAATATTTTATGATGTAGTGCGAACCAAGGTCCAATATATTGGATAAGCATGGAGTAATAACTAGAGTATGAGAAGATATTTATAGCAGCATTTTTATATAAGGAAGACATGTGCGTGCAAATTATAACCGTTTTTCTAAATCCAATCTGCTTTTAAATCATGTAGCATTTTTCATGTTCTTCTAATGTTACCTTCCAGGTGCATTAGAATGCACACTTCCTACTATAAAGGGTTATTAAAGGATAATTTTCATTTTTGTGCACATTCCAATGCATAACAATTTCCATTAAATACGTAATAGAAAAAGGGTTTGTCGTGTATCATTATTTATAAAAACTATTCTGAAAAATTATAGTGTTGTGCCGTTTTATCTGTTGCCTGCATACGCTGCGTACTGCTAGGCTATTACACGTTGCAGTCAAGTGTGAAATATAGTTAAATAACGACTAGGCTAGCTAATTAGGCGGTTTATAACGTCGTAAACCAGCCCAGCTCGTTTCTCACGTGCCCGCAGCCGCAGCCGGCGACGCGACGGCTTCCTTATATTTTACTTTATAAACCCCTTTGTTACGAGAACAATACTCATGTTTTGTACACAAACTGTCTTCGAAGGATAGTTGAGCAGATGTTCAGAGGAAAACATCATTGAGTTTCGCCGTTCGCGGCGACGTTATCGATTGTCGAGTATCTGCTATCGGCTCACGTCACGTCCAAGTTGGTCCGCGCGGATGGCGTAGCTGCAACAAAGGCGATTGATTCGCGCTCTCAAGATCAAATGGGGCGAATTTCGGGCACAGGCCAGGGGCGGGGCCATGGTTACTTCGCACCGAGGGGACGCGGGTGCAGGGCGGGTAGCAGGGAGCGGGGAGTGAGTGCTAGGGCAACAATGCGGCCGGGGTATCGATCCGCCCCCGCCCGCGCGCCGTCTGCCGACGCACCGAGCCTATGCGAGCGATGCGAGCCTCCTCCGAACCATGCATCCCTGGTACTTTTCCTTTCTAACACCACAAACACATGCGGTTATCGCACACGTGCACTGACGCTGATTAATTCGGGATTAGCTATTAGTTGATGTGCCGCTTGGAAACTTTGACGCCATTGATTATATTTATTAAACAACGCCCAACAACTTGAACTTGCATGGGGGCGCTTGTTTTGCTGTTTTAAATGGAGTACTCGAGATATTTTAGAGAATATTGCTTTGGAAAATGCAGTATTTAATTAGTACTTTCATTATAATTTTCGATTAAAGTCGCGAGGGCATGAATATTATAAATTTTTTTCACAAAATTTTCACAAATGAACATCATGTTTTTGAAAAGACCGTGGTTAGCAACAAACTGACCTAGATTTTCTATTCCACATTTTTCCTGGTTCCTTTTCGCATTCATATCTTACCCGACATTTATACGCAATATAATCCAGCATAAACTTCAGTAACAGTACATCCATCTCCAAAACGACCTCGTCTACAAACTCGGTACGAACCCGACACTAATCGAATTTTAAACTATCGCCGTCAATTAAATCGGCAAGTTAATCCTGCAGTAAACACGGGCGTCCCTCGGGACCGTCGACAAACCGTACCTGAACTACTGATAACCGATCCCCGCAGGCTCGCCGCCACATTGAGCTAATATTTGGCTCGGAGGACAATCGTACCCCTTCGCGTCTTAGGCCCTTTTACACAACGCCACGTAGTACCTACGAATTCCATACCCGACGATTTTAGTATCGTCAGGATTAACACAATATAAATAAATGAAAGTTTCTAAACCGGCACATGTGGTCGACGTTTTTTTGTTCATTCTTCGCCAGCACTGCTCACGCGCAAATCGTAATCGTCTATCCTAATGTCGCTGAGACTTTCAAGATGTCGTACCATTAATATGAGATTTGATATTTGGAATAATAATTGTCTGAATTTTGTACGAATAATTTCTAAACTCGGCAACCTGCTCGCAAAATACGCGTCATGCGTATGAGCCGACCGGCAGCATTTGTATAGGACGCAAGTATCTACGAATTAGTATCGAAGATTTCGGTAGCGTTGTGTTTGTCGGCTTTAGTGCGTCGAAACCGCCCGATAATTAACTCCGAGACGATATGCAAAGGGGGATTTTGACTCCTCAACTGACGGCCACCGTTTGCGGTATACAATTTGATAATAGTATTGGGGATAATTGTCATGTTTGTGATGCCAGATGTGTGAGTTTGGTGTAGGTTTTGTACATGTGTAATATCCTGAATAAGATCAGCTGAAATAATTTTAATTCGTGTTTCAATTTCATTTGCATGTTGTTTTTGATAATTGGTACTAGGTATTCGAGTAAAATTAATGGAGACTTCAAGATTTCAGTGTGAGCCGTGTTTTATGTAAGAGTTGAACCTAAACTAACAGCTTTTTAGGTGATACAATCATCCAAGGCACCTTCAATTATGCTCTCTTTGTTTCTACCAAAACATATTTGTTGAATGACTATGTTTTTACTTATAAATAAACACATAATAAACAAAAACGGCTTAATCGATTCGTGTTTTAAATAACTGTGTTTCCACAATAGATACAAAGCATTGAAATAAAACTATTTTTACGGATTTTATCGCGATTTGGTTTAATTTTTACATACTGCAGGTACTGCGAGACAACAAGCTCCAAATTCCACGCCGCCGTCACAGAAACCGAGTGAAACCAGCCACAGTTGAGCGGGCCCCGGTTATACTACCTTACATCAAAGGAGTCACAGACAAGATTGGCTACATCCTGAAGCGTGCTTCCATTAAAACATACTTCAAGCCGCCCAAGAAGATTAGTACCACCACCAATTCTTACCACCTGTCAAGTGTCATATACCTTTGCAAGAACCGGGTGTATATAAAATAGATTGTGACTGTGGCCTCTCTTATATCGGCCAAACCAAGAGAAGCATAGGGACCCGCGTAAAAGAACATATAGCTGACGTCAAACACCGACGCTCAACGAAGTCTGCAGTTGCTGAACACATTGAGGAAGGCTCCAAGCATTACCTTCGTTTTGATAAGCCCCAAATCCTTGCTAAAGAACACCGTTTCCTGCCCAGGATGTTTCGCGAGGCTATTTAAATTAAAAAACATCCAAATTTCAATAGAGAAGATGGCTTGAAGCTTGCACCATCATGGGATCCAATTCTACATTTGATTAAATCGGAACCCAAAAGACCAGCTGCCAGACCTCAAGACACAGTGAGCTCCTTCTGCGTAGATCGGATCGCAACAACTAGTTAACTTTTTAAATTAGCTTTTTTAATTTAATAATTGAAAATTAAGGGTAGTTTAATTGTAACAGTCACAGAGCAGATGACTAATACCTCAGTCTGCCCCGTGACCACGAAAGCTGAAAAGCAATCGAAACGTCGGGAAGTTAAAAAATGTAAAAATTAAACCAAATCGCGATAAAATCCGTAAAAATAGTTTTATTTCAATGTGTAACATTCGCGTAAATCTAAGAAACCAGATACAAAGCAATTGTGGCGCAGATGCTAAGAATATTTTTCATAAGTTCTACACTAATATTGAAACCATAAAATGAAAGATATTCGCTATTGACGATAAAGCTTTTCACACGTGTTCCCGAAACGGCATGTGTTGCGACTTGCGAGTGGGCGGCCCGGCGGATAAGGTTCAATACCCACTGAGATGCGCAGCATCGCGATGCATGTAGCTAAAATGTAATATAAAAGTAACTGAAAAGCATAAAACATATAGGTACCTACGTGAAATTGCATTAAATTTATTTAAATTGCACCGACTTTATTGTAGTGAAAATAATGTTTATGAATATGTGTAAAAACCAATCATATGCCAATAATAATGTCGCCATAATCAGCTCTGTTTACAAAGGCTTAAAAATATATTGACCTCACCATATGGTTTCAAGTGCTCTTAAAGTCATAATACATCGTTATATTACAAGAATATAATGCTCAAGCACTCAGAATTTGTAGTAAAACGTTAAAATCTAACCACCGACATCTAAATGCTCCCGAAAAGTGATCCGTCTGTGACAAAGGGTCGTCCCGCGACATCGCCGTGGGTCGACTTAGGGCGCCGACTGAAACCTAATAAAACCGGTTATGCTCGGTGCGTGACGCGTGCTCCACTAATGAGTTTTCGGAGAAAGCCGCGCGCTGCATGTGCTGTTCTCAGTACCACGTAGGGTTACCATAAGGGAACTGATTCTTGGTGGTTGGATTTTGCTAACACAGACTGTTATTGTTGGTTTGATTGTCGAATGGACTGGGAGCAGGGAATAGTGTTATGTTTCTGCATAAAGCTAAACTAAGGTGCTTCTTCTGTGGTCTCCGCGGAGTTCGAAATGTTGGACAAAACTCTTGATGTTGTACTAAATAGTTTAGTCCTCAAAGAACTCACTAAGGGACAAGATTCTCTTCTCCTATCTGATGTTTCCTTTTTATTGACTACTAAAACATATGCTACATTGATTAAAAAAATAGATTTGTAATATGGAATGCTCAATCCCATTCAAAATAATATGTAAAAATAGTGGCGCGTCGTCACCACAGCATTGCGGTCGGCGGCCCCCGCGTTCCGTGTGGTAATTTGTATGACGTTTCTGTATTATTGTGGACGGGCTCATTAGAGAGTATTTGATTTGATAAAATATAACTTGTGTCGACCTCACGCACTCACAGCATGCCACATATTGTTCGACGTTTGTTTGATTGTAATGTATTCGTGTTGATGTTCGCATTGGAAGATCTTATTCACATCGTATTGCTTAAAGGGTAAATTCAATTTATTGTACTAGATTAGATATATTTATTATTCAATAGCCAACGATCAAAAATACGGTAATGGAATTATTATTCAATAACTCATGTAGTCACCAATTTAACTACATAATGTAATTATCTTCTATAATAGGAAAAGAGATTTGAATTTAATAATGTGATGTTAGAAAAGACCGTTTTATAGCAATTTTATGATACGACTCCTGTTAGCATATTTGGTAATATTGCCTCACGTTAATATCGTAAGAAGTCAGAAGTTAAGCTTGTTATGAAAATTACTTGGCAACTTGGGAAAAAGTTTTAAGCCGTTACAGCGTTGAGTAACGCCGCCAGTATTGTATAATAAAAGTAAAATGATTTAATTTTACGATGACTTAACATTTGGACATTTATTGTTTACAAGTTTTCTAATTAGGCCACTGCATAATGGAGTATAAAAACTTACAAAATGTTCTTAAACTTATGAGGCTTCCAATTCAGTACGAAAAATATTACAGCAACTTTCGAACAGTGGAGGTTTCAATAATTCAATACGTTGATATAAAAAGCCCCAAATCGAACGCTTATTATGCCATTGTGGTTGTTAAAGAATATAAATAGGCCAATCACAAATACCAAATGTATTTCTAGATGGTTAGTCGTATTTAGGATTCGACGAGGCCAGCATAATTGTGTCGACCAACGAGAGATAATTCCCACTCATCGATGGATGCTCGTTTTTATTGCATTGCACTAACCATCAGATGCATTGTATAAATATGCCCTTTTATGCCAGTATAAAAAGTATGTATCATGCATCTTTTCATAAATTTTATGACAAATGTATGTATTCCTTTTTATACTGAGTCATTCTTCTATTTATGCAAGCAATATAGGTACGTATATATTATCAAATGTATTCACAAGTGAAACACTCTATTTGAACTAGGAGATCGCCCGAAACATCCGTGCAAATCGTACTTGCGTACACTTGGCGGGAGCTTACAATTCGAGCCCTCCCGTATATCACTCGGCGGCTCTCGCGTCCCGCATCCGTTAGCAGTTTACGATTATACGCGGCCGTAATAAACAGGAAATGGTATTGTAGGAAATAAAGAACCGGCTAAGTGCGAGTTGGACTAGCGGGCGTAGAGTTCCGTACCATACAGTAACGTTATACAAAACTTCAGTTTCCTTTCAAACTACATTTTTCGGATTTAATACTATGCTTACAGCATGCGACCTTGCTTCTTGGTAAATTTCATGATTGTAGGTGCCAAATGGGAGGTACCCAAGATACTAAGTAACCTATAGGATTTTATTATAAACAGATGGACAAATGGTCAACAAAGTCACGTCATATACGTCCCGTTATTTTTTTTAGTAAGGAACCCTAAAATCTAGTGCATGCGTCTGTAGATATCTATCCCGCTTGCATGGCGTGCGAATGTTCCTGGCTTACTGTTGCTAGCCGAGATTCACGCGGGAATATCGACGAGTTCCGGCAATTTATCCGTCTTTATTTCCTCACCAGCGGAAGGTTGTTGATGCTTTCTTATTGGTATGAGTTGCTTGCTGTCTTGGGTGGATGAGAATTGAGTGAATTGTATCAGTAATATTAGATACAGACAATAGTACGGACAAAAGAATTAAATTAGTGAGACTTCCAGGATTTTTTTCTACATAATGTAGTCATTTCTCATTTCAGGCTCGAACCCTAGTCTTTTAAAACTACGCCCTACGGCCTATCAATTGAAATACTAACCCTTTCATTTACGATTGAATATTTCAACGATATGAAGTGGTTACCGATCAGTATGTAACTTCATATTTGCTTTCTCTAAGTCCACGAAGCGATTGCTAATCTACTATTCACCCCTACGTGACCTAATAGCCGAATAAATAACCGCCTTGCAAGCCGACGACATAGCCTCGTCAATTTTATGACCAATATGTCAATAGGGCCATTTGTAAAGTTTATGTGGAAACGACGACAGTTGAGTCGACTTTTATTTTCTTTGTAATCTTAAATAGTTGGTAGAAGATATAAGATTTCTTTGGTGAATTTTACCCTTGGTTAAATTCTAGTCTTGGGCTTGCAGTCATGTCATGGGTTTTAGAATCACTTGATATTTTATTCAGCTCTAGATGTTAGCAACTAAATTTTCTGTCTCCTCTTGTTCCGCACTTAGCTTGGTTATCGAAATTGTTTTTATACTTATTGCCTGACTGTTGTCAAGCAATAAGTATAGCGAAAATGGAAAATTATTTTCCGAACCAACTGGAAATCGAACCCAGAACTCTAAGCTGCCACTGCACCACCAACGAAGCGCCCAACTAAACCCAACACTAATCAATACAAACGCCATTACCACATCGGCCAACACAAACTAATAACGTTGAGTGCGGTGACGTGGCGATATTTACAAGGGTAGGTTTATCAATCCGCGGGCCAGGCTAGCCGCGTGCCTCGCATAGCTTCATGACGGTGGAGGCTGCGTGGTGTTTCTATACCAAACCTGTAGTGTGGATTCATCTTTTTTGTACGACTGTCTAATGTGTATATGTTAGAAAGGTTATAAGTGGAAGTGGTGTGTTGATGTTGGATTGTAATTTGTTGGTCTGATGGTAATGGTGAAGTGAGCATTTGGTCTTTAGTAGTTTGAATGCTGGAAATTTATAGCTAAAAAAATATATTTGAAAAAGGGTTCTTTGGAGAATATCGTGCTTTTAATGCCCAGCTTTAACCAAGGCTAAGTGGCAGCGCCTGTTAGGGACACTAGTGGTAAGGTAAAGACTTAAATGCGTTATTCATGAAAATTAAAATTTTGATGTTTGAATTAGTCATTTACAATACCGTTTGAATCGCCGTTTCTGATCGTGTTACAGCTGAAAATAAGAAACGGTGCAAGAAGCTCCCACTGCTACTAGAACAGTCTTCGTTTTTTTTCAATTTGCTTACATGTATCCTACGTATAAATTAAATATTTCATGTAATAAATCCAATACCGATAATGGACAAAAACATAACAGGCTTAAATTCGCGTTAATACCTTAATGCATCCCCGCCGCATATGAAAGCCCTTCGCATTACCGACAAAGAGTACTAATTGATATAAGTCGCGCAGACGACGTTTTTTACACATTTTCATTATGATATTTCGTTGTAACATTGCTCCCGGTCCCAAATACACCCGGCTCATTATTATCCGTTATTACCATTCCGACGAAAATTTGCGCTCCGTCCTCTTACTTAAAAGACAAAAATGAGACAGAGGGGCGCTAATGGCGCCGGAAGATTATAAAAAATAGATAAAAAAACGCTTAAGCCGCACAATAAAATGTCCCGCTCGGCGTGCACAGGATTCTGTTGCTCTGCGTTAGTGCTGAGTGCTGACTGGTGACGTCTCATTCCCACATCGTTCATCGCGCACTCGAGAGAAATAGTGTTTGTATGAGAAAACAACGCGCTCGTACGAGAATGTCGACGAATGGTAACAAAACACAAACGAATCAATTATCGCTTGCAGCCACCTCGATGTTTGTCGTTTTAATTTTAAAACCAGTGGAAACCCTTTGACTGGCCAACTTAACATCGCCGGCATTCCTGGGACGCGTGATATCGGGTTCGTACGTCTCTTTCTGTTTCCCTGCGCCACCCTTTCGCATCATCAATGTTTCAATGTCTTAATCGAGGGGCTATAGCGGTTAAAGTTGTTGCTGCCCTGGAAAATCACAATCAGTTTGTAACAAGAAAGGCTGTATTGTCAACCAAGTATAATATTTATGTTTTTTAACTTATAAATGTTCGCGTCAATTTACTTTAAAACACCGACATGCTTTTGTAAGACATCAGATGTATTACGAAGTGTTATTCGAAATTCTTCGTGGAAGTAGGCACGAGCTACGTACTCATTTTAGTGTGTAATGCTGCAGTTCCAGCACTTGTTTAGCTTCAATTGCAATTTAAACTAATCTAAACTTCTAAGCAACCATGTATGTTGGCTGCCTTTGGGTATGGCAAATAAAACATAGAGAGGAAACAGGTCGACTTTACTATGTTTTCAATACCAAGTAATTTGTTGTCTCGTGAGTAAACCCCGCTGTCTCTCGTACCTCGTGCGCTGCGCACACCAGGCCATTCCGCTCAATTAGGTAGAGCGAGTTTGCCTACTCGCAGACGCGACGAGCGGCGCGTTTTGTCGGCTGCTTTGATTAAAGTTTGATTGGGCGCTGTCACTCAACCGCCGGATTTACTACCACGCTCGCGTATTGATGTCAAATGCGCGTGCTGGCGATTTTACATTCAAGTGCTTTTTTTGTACTGTTTCCTGAGCGCTATGACCTGTCCTTCTTTAAGCGAGGCTTAAAGAGAGTACTCTCCTCACGGTAGGCAGCGACTTTGTTGTGCTGGACCCCTGGCATTGCGAAGGTCCATGAGCGGCGGTGATCGCTTACCATCAGGCGAGCCGCATGCTCGTCTGCCTACGAAGGCAATAAAAAAAAAAAAAAAAAAAACTTTTTGACGTCGAGGAAAACGGTCATCGTTTCGCTCATTTGTTTTTGTTTTTATAAATATTTTTATTGCTGTCAATATCAATTATGTTGTCGAAAGTTTTCATTGCTCGACGTGTGAGGGTTTGTTTTTAATCGGCGCGGCGAGTCGAAATGTGTTTATTTTCACTAACAGTTTTGCTGTATGTATTCCGTTAACTATATTGTAAGTAAACAGGATAAAGAGTGGATATCGTCTATGACTGATTGTTGTATTTATTAATAAAATTATTTCTTGGATCGCCTAATTGGTTTTATCGCATTATTCTTAGACTGTAGTCAGAAAAGTTTAGCACTCGGCTCATTGGTTGAGCATTTCCATTGCACGATTTTGCTATACATGTACGTATTTAGAAAAATATGAATTATACATTATCATGATTTAGCGCTTAGTATATATTTTAAGCCAAAACTTGTATAGAGAATAAATCGCATTCTTTGTAGTTCCTGACAGCAAGTTAAAAAGCGACTTAAAATCGTCTTTCCAATATTCTTATTTGCATTCAATGAAAATACTACTTGAGTCTTGAACAGTTTATTACCATAAAATCTTTTGAACCAGGCTGTACGTACATATAAAAATGTTACTAACTTTCCCCGTGCACTATAAATGTGTTTACGTGTGAGTTCATACGCGTAAGTCGTGCCAAACACGTCATAATCTCAAGAGGCAATAAAAGTAAGGCTAAATAAATTATTAGCTAATTCTCGTGACACGGCAACGCGGACGCTTCAAAAGTTTTCCCCTCCGAGATAGGGGAGTCTTACCGCACAGCTTCTCCGAAACTTTTCATAAATCGTGCTAACACTTGGAGTAGGTTCGCTTTCTCTTTCGTTCGTGTTTGGATTTTATCCATTATATCTTTTTATTTGGATATTCGTATTGGTTTGTATTAAACAAAATATGACAAATTGAAAAGAAAAGTGGCATATTATTATTGTTTATACCCAACAGTGGGACCCTAAAGATTGTGACTGACGATGATTATGATCATGTCAAATTACCTTGTAAATAATTTCATCAGAGAAAAAACAAAATTAAGGTTTTTATGCAAGAATGACAATGTGACTGAAGTAGATTTTATGGAATGCAACACAATGCAGAGTATCCACTCGTCGACACTATTGTTCCGGCATAATCGAAACCGCATATAATTTTTATTAAATTACTCGAAATATCCAGAGAAAAATCACGGTCACCCGAATTATGAGAATTGTATAATAATTCACCTCGGTGAGTCCGCGTCGTAGCGTCAACCCAACTTCTTCCCTTAAAGTCGGGAGTGCGAACTCGCTAGTTACGTCACAAGGCAGTACTCGCGAATGTTGGAAGGTTTCGAAGCTTTGTCACCGCGCTTGTAACCTACATTTCGTCATACAACAACTTTGAACACGCCTGCGTAATGTTCGGTAGTATGCTGCTTGTTTTTTGATGTAATTTGGATTGTTTGTGTTGAGTTTTTGTTTTCTGATTTGTAGGTTGTTGTCGGGGTTTTTTTGTGAGACGAAGGGGATGGTGTGATGAATTCTATATTAAATCATGAATACTTAACGGTTGTGTAGGAATTCAGATTATTATGCTTTACTAATATTAACTTTATCAGAATAAATAGATCTATTGAGAAGTTTTACGACGACTAAACCATAAATGCGCTAATTACCGCTAGTTCCTCAAATCTCAATCAGACAACTCTCGGGCCGACAAAAAAATATCCGAACAACATAATTCCATTCGGCAATAATCATACAAGATAATTATACCAAATGGAATTACAGTGCAATAAAAATTAACGATACGTAAATGAGACATAGTTAAGTACGAACGGTGTTTAACTAACAAAATTTATAATTAGTGCACTCGATGCTAAGTGCCACTTGAGCGTTTACCGGACCAATTATTGTTCAGGAAGTGATGATTGTGTGTAAGTGATGTCGTGTTTTACATCTACCCGCATTTGATAGTACTTTGACTATCATCACAGCGGCCTAATTGTGTCAAATGTGAAGAGATCATCTCTGGAAGCTGCCTTCATCTAGAGCAGTGTTTTGTTCAGTATTAATGAATGTGTTGAGTCGCTTTCTTCGATTCTTTTTAACCTTATTGGTTTAATGGAAAAAATATATAAGTTCGGAATACAAAATTTCGTGTTGTACTTGCGG
Source organism: Deilephila porcellus (assembly GCA_905220455.2). Taxonomy (NCBI): domain Eukaryota; kingdom Metazoa; phylum Arthropoda; class Insecta; order Lepidoptera; family Sphingidae; genus Deilephila; species Deilephila porcellus. The sequence goes on along the minus strand of LR999977.1, from coordinate 13,260,210 downwards.
TAAAAAAAAAGGTACAACTGATAAAAAGCAGTAAAAAAGTTATATTTGTATTAGCCAAAATATCCACCACTGCTGGGCAAGGGCCTCCTCTACAATCCGGAGTATGAGACTAGGACTGAGAGGAGTTAGGCCACGCTAGTTCAATAAGATATATACAATTAACAAATTAATTGGCATTTCGAATGACACGAACTTTATGAAATTAATATAATTAAAGTTGTTAAAATGTTTTTATTTAATTCTATTTTTAAGTTATAATTAGTAAAAAAAAATGGAACTATTTATTAACAATAGGCGAGACGAATGATTTTCAAATTATATTCTAAAATATGGGCACACATTTATTATATACGAAAAAATCTATATTTCAAGAATTAACAAAGGCTTAACACAGTTTTAACCATTTTTCTAATAATTTTTCAATAGTGCACAAAAAACGCTAGTAGGTGTCATGGCGTCCGCTTTGATGTCACTACTAGGTAAACATGTCATTGTGTACTACTAAATCTGTGGTCTATGCGCAGCGAATGCGTCATGTTTACATAGGCGTGACATCATGCGTTGAGAAGAGCGTTTTTGTCAAAATGGCCGATTGCTATATTTTGTACTTTGATTTTATTTAAAATCTTATTAATCTCCAAGTATAGATTAAAACTGAATTATCATTTGAAATCCTTGTAATACGTATTTTCCCTTAAAAACATAAAATCTTTATTTTTTGATACTGTCGTCTCGCCTATTGTTTAAAAATTGTACGTGTACAGAATAATATTGATAATGACGACCTGAAACTAGTTACTGACATATTTATAAAATCTTATGATTGATAACCACATAATGTACAGTATCTCCTATTAAAAATACGTTTTTTCCGAGGTTTTTCAGTAATGTAAGAAAAAACTGATTCGGAATATGAACAAAATAAAATCGAAAATTGACAGCAGCATTCCTTCCGACAGCGGTTAACTTAGCGACCCCTAGAGAGACGTCGACGCGGCTATTATATTGCTACTACGTTTTCTATACCACTTTATATTAAACGTAAAGGACTACTAACTAAATCATTTTATAATTTAATATTTTCATAAAAAATATTTTGGTCTCCATTAATAACAAATTAGCTAGTGGCAGTGAAAGAAAGGAACGGAAATCCAACCCCACGGGGATAGCGTGCAACTAGAAACAATAGTTTACAATCGGCCGAGTACGTCCCAAAATAATATTGCAAATGTGCGAGTCTGTTTGGTACTTCGTCACGGCGAAACTATCAAGACAATCGCAGGGAAACTTGGCAGACGTAGCTTTAAGTGCATGGAGTCTGGATGTTTGAGACTTTTGGATCTACAAAAATGTGAATTGGCAGGTGGAGGGAGATAAAGGAGCAGTAATAAAGAGTAATTATAAAGAGTTAAATGAACCCCCAGTATTATTGCTGTGTCCGAATGCTGAAAGTTGATCGATGGCTGAAAGTTAAAAATAGTAATGTAAGCATATGTCCAGATTATGATATGAGTCCTGTATCGTGTATGTCCTGTTTTTAATGGGTTGTACAGATATTGGTCTTAACTGGAGATCGAACCCGCGCCCTCTCATTTCACAGCCGATTTCTGAAACACCTATGCCGCTAAGGTTCATAATAACCACAAATACACAAGTAACTTAGAAAGTTACAGATGGACGGCCACGTCTGGATTTCTTGAACCTTTGACTCGGTAGCCCCTTTCCGACTAATTCATCGCTCATTAAAACGCATAGACAGAGCTTTAATTAATCCAGCGGCCGAATCGTCTAAAAATTAACCAGTCAAACGGCTGTTTATTATTTCCTGCGCACATTGTTTTGACAGATGACGCTCTATTGGCCCGCGTTCAATCACCACGTTGCACGCATTGGACCTTATGGTATGGCCCATAGTGACATGTTTAGTGCATTTTAAGGACACGTGTACGGGAGGCGTGGTGTCCGTCTATTTCGGGATTTTATGGGTTCAGTCGCCCTCACCACCCTCTGGTCTTCATCCCTCTTTGGATGGGTCTCACGTAGAATTGAATAATTATCTGAGCACGTCCGCGGTCGTTAGGAGGTCTTATTGGACGCGCCCTCGCCGACAGAACGGGTAACTACGCGGCAGGCGGCGTTTGGAAAAAGTAATTTGATGTAATGATGTCTGTTGTTCCGTCGTAATTAATGGATGTGTCAAGAATTTATTGCCTACTATTAATTTTGTATGGAAAACTGTTTTGTTATGCGGGAATTTATATGCCACATGGTTATCGTTGTGTTTCAGCTTATCATACTTCTTATATACACGGTATCCTATCGAACATGCTTTCTTTAACTGTAAAGAAACGAGAATTAAACAAATGTCGAATTCTAGTCAAGAATATAACTTTTACAAGGACTTCAAAAATATTTAACAAAAATAAATACAAAAATAATAATCTAATTAAGGGTGAATACGGGGAATGTTTAATAAGTGACGAGAACCACATATAGCAGCGGGTACTTCATTAGTTCGTGTCAACAATTCATCATCACCCTGTATAAATAAACCATCCACATTATAACTAATTAAGATATTAATCAAACATTCATTCAAAATTATTGTAATGAAGTGAAATATGAGACATCATTTAAATACAGAAATGATGAGCGCTTGGTGATAGTGTCAATGTTTGGTTAAGAAAATATACTTTTGCGTAGACTTACGGCTATTTCTATCTCCGTATCGTTGACAACATTATATGACCCATTTAAAAATATTATATCGGAGGCTTGAAAAGGCCTACCTATTTCCCTTTTATGTTTCTTCTGCCTACAACGGTCGGTGTTAACAACGTTCTAGGTTTTAACATGCTTTAAATGGGCTGTTCAAATCTTTTGACCCAATTTATGAGGATTAAGGAGTTAACGTCAGGGCTGTCATGTGTTGTCATTATAACTCTGAAACAATTTGTAACAAGCTTGGATGAAGACGTTTAGATCGTCGAAGAAGTCATCGGTAGGCATTGGTACTAGAGGCGCTGTGCAAACAGTGCAACTTTAGTTGGAACGTGTCAAATTTTATGAAATTTACAATCGTGCCAACTGAACACTGTTGTTACAACTGGCGACTTTTATAAAAAATAGTAAAATTGCCATTTGCTTTCAGCTTGAATAGCTCTGTGTGCACAGCGCCTAAGCTATAAACGTTAGACCCTTGCTTTAGCTAATTTAAATCACAGTAGAAATGAGTTAGCTCGACCAGGATAATAGGAAAATGACGTAAAGTAGATCAAATCGTCCTCTTTTCTCTCTATATCTTTCCAAAGACCAACGAAGTACTTATAGCGGCAGTTACATACTTTGTTTCGTATGGTAAATTAAATAATCGCAATCTCGAATAACCCCCTTACCTTCCTTCTACAGCTTTGAAAATTGTTCGTGTTTCTGGGATCTCTTTTAAATAACCTCATTTAATTATCACTGTATTAACTCGTTTTTTTATTGTCAAGTGATAACTTTCTTTATTTCTTTAAGTAATTAATTCGCCGTTCCCCAGCTGTAAAATGTAGCAATAAATCCGCGACATGTAGCCGGGCGAGTGTTCCCCGGTCCCCCCCGCGCAGCGATCGTAATGGACAATTATTTGGGCGCAGGTCCCACGCGTGGCCCGCGCGTGCTGTCTTATTATAAGCGGAGGAGAGCGGGCGTGCGTGGCCGCGCGTATGTGGCGCGAGTTTAGTGTGCCAGCGAATTATACACACGCTTTAGTGTCTAGAATAATATTGATAAGTGGACTCAATATACTGTAATAGATTGAGAGTTGGAAAATTTTATCTGAGCAATACTATTTTACAGGGGTCAATAAATTACAAACTGCTGGACCATAGTTAAATTATCTTCACAATTTAGATAACATTATTTTCTCAAAGAAATATAACAAGCGTTTCTTTTATTTTTGCAAGTTTCGAGTATTACATGTGATAGTTACAAGTGTGAGTATTATTTTACGTATCTAACAAATACTTTCATGTTCTTATAACTAGAAAAACTAGTCAAAAAGCTCTAGCAGCAAACCGATAGCTTTATAGTTTAGTGTAAAAAATCCGTGTAATTATTATCATTCCACGCTAGTTGACGATATAAAACACTACGCCACATTATCGCAAGCATATCAAAGAGCGATAACGTTAACCCGCTGTCACTCACTTCATGCGTCGCGGCGTGCGCCAGTGCGTCAGGTCGATAAGGCCATGTGTGCACCGCGGGAGAGCGCCCCCCCTCGCCGGTTATTTTCATTTATCACTCGCTCCCGACTCCCGACTCCGGTCGCGTAACCTTCCCGCGGCACCCACCGGTAGCGTCGGATCAAATTAAATATTGTGATCTCGCGGTTATACCGACCCATCCGCTGTCTTTTTTGACACAATTAAAATTTTGTGCTTTTTAAGTATTTTGCACAACAGGTAACCCTTATATGATTTCATAGATGTTGCGTATGTTAGTAGCCAGTGGTATTCACTTTTTAGTTTTTACCTCAATTCACAAAGTGATCAATTATTTCTTTCATAATTTTCATTGTCTCGGCCACAGGAAGTCCACTGCTAAATAAATAAATAATAACGTATTTTTATGTGATTGCAATTTACTCAAGTGACTTTTAATACCCTGGTTAATAATTTAGTTGTCAGGTCTAAATATTCTTTGGAATAAATGTCACTTGGTTTTTTATTGTCGAGTTTATGATCAAATAGTAACGTTGGTTCTAACCACACGTGGTAGTTTATGAGTTATATTTCACGACGACGTAACTTTTTACGCTCAACCAAATCGAAGATGGAAGTAATTTTTAAAATTGAACATGAATGAATTTCTTCCAAAAGTAAATTAACACCGTGTTGCAAAATTGATGGAATATAACTTAGTTATCAATTCTCACTCCTCGCTCAATTTGAGATTTATCGCAGACTGTGGAGCTTCGTTTTTCTTATTACGTGCTAATAACTGAGTTTATTCCTCGCCTCTCCTGTCCCCCCGCGGCCGTGAAAAGATCCACGGAATCAAAACGGGCATCGATCCACATCGGGGGTAGTAAATCTAATAAGTTTTTTTTTTTGTAAGAGGCAAAACGAATGAGGTAAAACGTGTTTGAAATGGACAGGGGATTAACTATCCCCTCGTGTTCGCACTATGAGGGGTGGCTTCACAGAAATTTAGTTTTGATCAATGTACTGAGAACGTCGAGTTGCAGTTACTGTATGGGATTATGGCGGATTGACAGGTAACCAAGTTTGACACTTCCGTTCGCGGATTATTCGGTTCAATAAATATCACTGTGTATGTTAAATAGGAGTTTTGTTTGGCCTATAATAGAAAGACAAAGTTGAGATAAAGACAAAATATTTTTTTGGTAAGGCTGTGGACTCATCGGACCCTTCGTATGCATGAATCCAAGGGCGAGTGTGTTTGTCTCAGGGCCTGTGTTTTGTATGTACGTATTTGTGTTGTGTGTGTGTGTGTGTGTGTGTGTGTGTGTGTGTGTGTGCCCAGTGCGTGCTCTTGGCTTGCTCTTGCGGATCGGGCGGATCAAATTCACGCGGATCGATTACTCTTTGTAATGGAAAAAAAGGCGTCTCGCTGGATGGCACAGCAAATAACGCGGCAGCGGCCGCACTCTTATTTTGTTTTTACGTTTGAGTATTAATGAAGATTGACTTTAGTGCCGTCGGCTTATTCAATTTGTATGCGGCTCGGAGCCGGACCTGCTGAATATCGATGCAGTTAAAATGCGACTAGTTAGTGCCAGTTAGTCTATTGAATTCTTTTTTTTATGAGTTAAGGTTTTTCTTTTATTTCAGAAAATGAATTGTAAATCAATAGAGTCGATTCACAACGAAATGCACTTTATAGTCGGGTTTTTGTTGTAGATTTTTCTCTATAAATCTGTCAGCGGCAATCAGTGCGCAAACGTCGCCGCATGTGTCAATACAAAAGTAAGGCATTAGACAAACGTGTGTATTTATCGTAGGAAAGTGTATTTGGGTTGGGCTGCTTATCAGGCAATCTACTGCGTCCTCAAGGGGCGCACGAACAAACAGCCGTCTCGGTAAACACACGCAGGTACAAACAGCTGGTTGGGTCGGGTCGGGACCATTGTGCGCCCGCGCCGGCTCCCGAGCCCGCCCGAGCGTTGCCGAAGTGCACCCGAACCCGTCCGGAGCGGCAACGTCGCTTAGTGTTTACGCCGCGCCGTACTCCTACGAACTAGCGCGTAAATATTTTGACGGCTTTTAATTACGGCGGCGATTCTCTACAATATCAGAGGTTTTCAAACAAGGCCCTGTGTACACGGGCGGAACAAAGGTACAATGAGCGCTTTCACGGCTGTTCGTGGTATGCGCAACAATAACAGATGAGCTTAGCACTAAGCACACGTATCGGCTGGCCAGCCCGCGCTTTGTTTCTACGTGGAAATTAAAACTCCCCGCCTGCCTGTTTGCCTGTTTGTGTGTTTAAGATGTGATGAAGATACATTAACAGTTGACGATTGATGTGCTGCTACGAAATCATAACTGTAGTTGTGAGAATTGGGAGACTTTGATGTTGAATAAAGGAGCGCACTAATGCGTTCCAAGTTCTGAAGGTTCTTGGTAGGATATTTTAAACGCTGGCAGTAAAAATTTCAAAACAGTGTGGTCGGGTATGAATAATAACTGAGAAGACTAAAACTAATATTTGATACTTATAAATTGGGGTTTCTTTTCTATTGGGTTTATTAATTTCCCTGTTAAATTGTTTGAAGTACGATTAAGGATACATCAATGCTGTAATTGGCTAATTTCTTTAATTCACCCACTTTGCCTTTTAAATTACATTACTCCAAACTTACTTCACTTGTCCTATAATATTCATTCAAAATATACAATACTATCATCTTCCTAAAATGTAACCATTCAAAATAAAAATCCCTGCAACCAATTTTCTTCTAAAGTGAACACTTGATTAGTCGACGCGCTCGCCCGGCCGCTACCACGCGATCCGTATATTGTACCGACAGTCGACAGTCGATACGCGCTGGGTACCGGACACGGCGAGTCGCTTTCTCGCCCGTATACGTCCGCCCACGCCGCGCGCTTCCTGCGAACACCGCTGTAGGTTTGGGCCGCTAAGTTTGCGACGTGTCTGTACTGTGGCCTGTGTAGGCTATAGGTTATTGCACGTGTTGGTTAGTGTAAGGATTGATACTGATTTTAGTGGCGGAAAGTAGGTCAAATTGGATATTATTATGTGGACTATCGTAACGCCAAATGTCAATGTAATCCCTTATAATGTCTCCGTTATTGTAAAAAGAAAATAAAATATTAATGATTTTTAGGAGTAGAGTTGTATTCTTATCTACAGAAGCACTGTATGTATAACAGCGTCAATAAATTTTCATTTGTTTTTTTTCATGATATTTATTGTTTTACGTTGTCAACAATTATTTAATTCCTGCTAGAGCCCTGAAATAATATATTAAAACAATATGTAAAACACCCACATCTAAATGAATGCGTCAGAAGGTACTTCTCTCAAAAACAACGAAGAGGACGCAAGAGCCGTGCACATTGGACCTTTTAAGTGCAACACATTGATTGTGGCTTCCAACATGTAGCGTTTAATCGCTCGTGACACTTGTCACTTTTTGCGCGTCATTTATAAATACAGGTTCTACGACCGCGACATTGTTTTTTCATTTTGATTTCGAAAAACTCGTATTGCAAGATCGACGACACTGTTGTGTAATACGTATTTCCGTCGATAAATAGAAGTTAAATTTCATTTTACTATAAAAGACATTTTATTTAAATATACGTATATAAAAGCGGTCATCGTGGTTACTGTTAAAGCCTATGAAAACCAATTGAAATGTAAAGTAAGTAAGTAGTAAATGTTTATACTTTATTTAGTTTATAAATTGCATTTACACGAAAATCCTTTTACAAAATTTGAATAACCTTCATGGCCACACGGTAACGGTGCCTTTGATGTTCACCTAACGCCGACAGATATAAGGGATAGGAAGCAGTGTGGAGTGACAAGAGCTTCCAGTGCTTTCCCTGCCGAGTCCCGACGAGAGTATCAGATACTGGCCGATTTAAACCGAGTCACTGGGCAACAGCGACGGACGTGAGCCGAGCGGAGCCACGCGGTGACGTCACGTTGCATAATAGCGGTCATTGGCAGCGTTATCGAACAAGTGTACGAGCGACCGGTGACGCCATACGCTCATTCTAACATTTCTTCGCTCCACGTTTTTTGTGTCAAGGACCTGAGATGTTAGCCTATTAGGAGACTAGTCACTACAATGAGTGTAACCCAAATTTTTACTCGTTATTTATCGCTTCGAACTACTCGACGCTCGTGTTAATTATAATCGTTGTTTAAATTACAATTAGCTTTGCACGTTGTAAATATTGCTTGTGAACGGTATTTTTGTGACGGAAATGCTTGCTTGGCATATCCGTATAGGTTAAATATAATATCTCTTCGCTAAGTGTTTGTGTCATCAACAATATTTATTCTTAGAGCATACTCCTATATTTACTGTTTTGCACGAGACATCACGATCACTAGCTATAAATATTGTGGCTTTGAAATATATATAATAATTGAAGTATAATATGTCAACGAAACATTTTATTTTAATTTTCTATTATTTTAGTATTCAGTGCTTTGGTTGTAGTACTGGCATAGCCAAAGTCTATGAGCGAGCGGCTATGGCCCCTTAATATAATACTTCTTTATCATGCTATTGTAATGTAAAAGAAACTTGTTAACTTCATCTAAGTATTGTATCGTTTTGTCCGCAGGTAGGTGGCAGTGTGTATGGAACGTGGTGCGGTGTGCGCATGCGCCCGAGCCCCGTGGGAACACTGCGGGCGCTTCCTCAAACAACCCCGCACGTAGGCACAGCTTCAGTTACAGCCAGGGCTGGCGAATACATCCTGGTGAGCTTAGATTTGTAACATATTCAAAGAGGTATTACAATTGAGCTGCCGAGGAATTCTTACTAGGTTAGCCTGGTGGTATGGTTAGTTTTGTAGGATATAGAGGTATTCAAATTGGATATACGACTTATTAAAAAGGCCTCTGTTCAGCGATGGACTAATTGTAGTGGAGTTATGGTGAATACTTGAGCTGGAGCAGTGTTTTAGTCATAAAATAATTATCGGTGTCATAATTTTCGGTTCAAATAGGAATAACAAAACGTGCGTTTGATTAGGTACAGGAAAATCTCGGAATGTTAATTTTCACGGCAAAAAACTTCGGAAAATATTTTTTATAAAGTATTACGTCGAATATAAAGAATTGAATTTATTTGAATATATTATCTGCTAGTTTCTCCACTGGGGCTGGCAACCCTCGATCCGGTACATCTTGTGTTGCAACTTGTGCGACATAACGAGTATGCGGGACGGACCACGCTAGCCCGAACGCAAACCACTCGCGCCCGATACGCGCTTATCGAAACTTTGCGTAAACACTTATAACGCATTGTCATTGAAAGTTGGATTCTGTTCATATTTTTATTAGTAGATATTTTAAAAATATATTTAATAGGTGATAAAGCGGTTAAATAAAATAATTTTCCTATTGCTGTATGCTATTTACGTTTTAAACAAAAAATAAGTTATTATAGCCGATAAATAAATAGGTCCCTAATAACATTGCAATGTTACCAACATTTCTATATATTAAAACTTGAATAATATCTTTTAATTAATTAATAAATAAAATAATACTAAGACTATCGCATATTGTCGTAGTGGCAGCGTACATTTGTTCAGTACGAAGAACTTCTCGAGTTGGGCCAAAATATATTGTTCGTAGTTTTTGTTTGGAAAACATTATGTACTTGTTAACTCTCTGTAAAGATTGACTTCAGGTAGAAATAAAAACTTGAATCAAAATACATCGACGCCGTACCCATATAACAAAGGTTAGCTTTCAAATGTATACGTATATTAAAATATTTTTTCATCAATCGATTTTATAATTCCAAAAATATTTGCATTTCAAGGTGTGAATGTGAAAATGTATAAATTAATTTATATTTAATTAATTAATTACTATGTCACTTATTGAAAACCTCATTCAAAATCACAACTAAACATTTATCCGCTACGTGCGCAGGTTTTGTGAGAGTCAAATCGTATAACTATTGCACATCGCACACCGCGAAATAAAACGGAAGCGGATATTCGACTGGTGAATTTGTAATTCGGATGTTCGTCACCGTTCACCGCTCCGCAGGGAGGGCGGTAAACGGGGGGAGGGGGTAAAGCAAAAGCGTGATGGCGATTAATTTGCACACATTAATCATAAGCATTTGTTATATAATGATAATGATTCACCGGTGAGAATTTAGGAATGCGGATTTCATGATTTCTTGACCGTCTTTTCTTTGAATTGTGATGGTGCAAGTTTCAAATTGTAGTATCCTTTACAATGGCATGAGTCAAGCTGTACATTGGTACACTTTTAATAAAGGCGATACTATTGGCAGACTGGTTGATGTGAAGGAACAGTGTCTAGACATTTTCTAAGTAACTTATGTTTCCCTTGAGACGTTCTTGGCCATATAAGAGATATTGACTCTTATGAATAAATAAATCTCGACAAAAATGTTGAATTAGTTCTGATGACATTACTATTGATGCCTTCTTTCAATTTTCCTCTTACGTTCATTTTCATTTTCATATACAACAACGATCAATGTCAAAGAAACATGTTTATAAAAATTCTCAAACCTCAATCAAAACACCGGTGTTAACGTTTTGTCATTATTCAATATTATTTGTTAAATAACACCAGTCTGCCATACGTTCAGTCAACAATAGGCATACATCACAATACATTATTCCACCTACATACATTATCGTCTACCTGGCTTAGAAATATTCTTACATTTCTTCACAGTACACTTAATGCCTTAAAAAGCGATCTTTTTGTTGCACACAATGAATGGAAAATGCGTTCCGGTGTTTGTTGGCTTCTCGATTTTGATGAAACAGCTGAACCGGTTAATACGAAACTTGGTTCAATTGTATGGGATAAGCTAAAAGGTGCACAAAGCACAATTGGTATGGGTTTAATAATATAACTCGTTGATCAGTATCAAATTCAGGTAATTTTGAGGACGAGAACTATTGCTATGGAAAGATTTTTTCTGGAAGTCTGTGGAAAGAGAATGTCATGATCAATTTTAAAGTAATATTTAACACTTATTGGTAATTCATTATATAGGAAGTTGAAATAGCAATTGCATAATACTAAGACGAAGAACCTAAAACAATCACCAATTACGTGTAGGAAGGCTCCAATAAATTGGACGGTCCATAATTTGACCAAATATTTGACAATATTTCAATATAATATGGTGGAAGACCTACAACAAATACAAATACATCTCAGCCTCAAATATCCAAAACGTAAGAAGCGAAATATAAAAGCTGTGAATACAAAAGTGCGCGTGCATTTACACTCGACGACGAACAGCGCACACCCCAGCCAGACCTCGAGTAGTACATCTAATGGATATGTCAATAAGTAACTCTACACCGGCGAATTGAATTACAGAACCCCACAACTGCGTTTACACGCTTTAAATATTTATAATTGGATATCTTCTAAAGGAGCCCTTTTAATAAACTCGTACAAAAATGTATATTTGACTTTTAAATTCCAAATTCATAGCAGGGAATCGAAATTTCACGAGTGGATGTTTTAATGTTTATGAACCATTCAATGTAATATTGTTTCATCAAATATAATAATAATGAAATGGCTACGTAAGCTTTTTTAGTAATCTATTGTAACCTAAGTAAGCTCACGTAGTCTGGAAAAGATAGCGTTGATAATAATAGTAAAGCTGTTGTGAATGCACAGTACCGGGTTTTGCTTACCCATATTTATGGGGTTGCAACATAGCGATATCAAAATATCAAAAAAGTTCAGGTGAGGTTAATATGTGGCATCAGTTTAAAATATATCTTCTTTAAATTTTAATTAAAAATGTAGTCAATTTTAGGCATGTTATGAATGAAATTTAATCTGTGAAATTAAAATGTCTAGTTTTCGTAGTTTATAATTTCTAATGCCAGATTAACTCTTCTGTGTATCGCCATAAAATTTTCTATTAAAAATAATATTGTATAGTTATTTTAGCTATTACGGTTCAACGGATTTCAACTAAGAGTTAAGTGATTAATGTTTCCTGCAATACGCATAATTAATGTTTGTTTTGTCGATTTAAAGTTCATATTGAAAGACACATTTGCTCTTCTAAGAATATCCGGCTCGAAGGATTAAATCTTCCGCACGAACTCTAAGCCTTGTTCAGACTGGATTAAAGTGAAAGGGTATTAATATCTAATGTTATTGAATATTTCAACCGCACTGTTAAGCTTTTGTCTTTATTTTGGTCTTGAATATAGAAAACAATAGAGACAATAAGGACTTAGATGTAATTAGTGTTTATTCATCATTTAAAAAGCCTGATTTTAGACATTTTAATCCGTTATTTATTGGTATTAACAGTTATTTCGTATTGTTTCGTTAATTTAAATGAAATCGTTACTAAGGATGTTCTGTCTACTGTTAAAAGTCAAGGGCTTTGTAATCGTGTTTGGAAAGTACAAAGTAAAGGCTTGGTAATGTAATTCTTTCGCACGTGCAAGCGAATGACTTATGCATGTTGAATTCAACGTGGACGGCATGCGGATGGTCCTTCGACGCGGATTCTACTCTTACCGAATTCCCGATGTTCTAAGTGTTAGCAATGTGTAAAATAGGTTATAGGTTTTTTAAATGGTTTGCCTACCTATTATTCTCCTTAGAATAATACAGTTCAAGAATTGCCACCATTTAGTTTTATTAAAAAGACTGTGTACAATTTTGTGTTTTGACATTTTGCGCTTCACCTAGTAAAAAGTAAGAGATAGAACTAGCTAAAGATATAAGGTAAAAAATTTCACTTTACATCTGCACGTTTGATTTTGTTTACTTATTTACGAGATACGTTGCAGTTTATGGTACCGTCATCTAAATTATAAAATATGGTTTACATGTTATTCAGTGTTGAAACTTTGTATTGATCGAGGAGAATAATTTTGGAACTTATTGTATTTATCCAAAGGTAAATTGCGATAGAGTAAAATATTGGGCTTGCTTATTATACACGTAGGAAAAAAATACCATTACGTGCTCGTATAAAACACCTATAAAAATTGAAATGTACAATATTTTATCCTGGATTTATCTCTAAAGTTAACAATTATAAAAAAGTTTGATATTCATTAAAACACTGGCGGAACTACAGTTATTCCGAGACGTGTAAAGCCCGCTCTCGAGTTTATGCGTGTTGCGTAAAAAGTGTGTGAGTTACAACGACCGGGGATGTTTCCAAATCCATTGGCTTTGCGGCTTTGTGCTCCGTTCGAGCGGGAGGTGCAAAAACTGTTTTGTTTTTGTCCTCTAACAGCATCTCTCGTTCTGGTAATGTGTTGCCGGATTTATGAATACTCACTAAGTGAAGCCTACTGTTTTTTGAAATTAAAAAAAGGCTTGTAAGAGCGACATTCGTTTTTTCCCGCGCGCTCTTATCTCGCACTTACGTGTGAGTGCAACATGTTATGCACGTTGCAATATCTTCCGATTTTAAAATAGGCTGTCTGACGTCACGTTTTTATTACTCATAGGCTGGTATATTTGTGCCTAGTACCTATATAAATACATTTATCGGCACCAAATAATCAAACTGGAAGACAGGGCATATTATACCATCAGAAACAATGCATTTAGTTGTGCCTTTACAAACAAACTTCACTATAAAATTGCGTAATCCGGAATGCATCTCGCATCCATAGTTTCTTTGATAATATACACAGATATATCATAAACAGCGAATCACTGAAATATCACGATTTGTAACCTATGTTTAGAACACAGTATTTGTGTAACTCTTGATCAAGATGTACTCGTATTCGCGCCCGTTTTACTGTCCGAGCGATCGCTCGCGATGTCATTCATTACCTCGTTAGCATAATTATTACAAACGGGCGTGTGAAATTAACTTCAACAAGCGAATCTAATTGTTAATGTACAAATAATAATTAATGAGTACGATATTATCTGTTAATTTCAGATCATTGACGAGTAATCTGTTATGAAATAGGACGTGTTCGTAATTGAATCTGTGTTTAAGTATTCGAAAAGACTGATCTGCTGAGACTATTGGGAAGTAATTTTAACTAACGATTTTGCTATTATGTATTTTGTAGAAAAAATACAGAATAGTGAATTATATGTATATAGAAGTGAGTGAAGAATAGTGAATAAATAGATATTGATTTGTTTATTCACTATTCGATTGATTATACATACAAAAAAGATGGACAATATGTCATAACATATTGTCCATCTTTTTTGTAATATTAACGAACCCTATTCCGGAAAGGGTAGATGTCAGGCAGTCGCAAAATTATAAACCACAAATTCTGTAACATGACTAAAAAATCATGTATGTTGTCAACCCCATGTATTTGTGGGATAAGGGCAGGCAGGCGAAGATACAACACGCAATGGTAAATTGGCAGCAGTCACCCCCTTAAGAGACATATTACCATTTAAAACGCGTCGAGACTTTTTACCGCCCGCATGTGTACGCAGCTGACTTTACTCACGAAAAGCCAGTACTTAGCATCGCATTAACATTACACGTCACTGTATTAACATCGTAAATTTATTAAATTAATATATAGTTGGCAATATCGCGGTAGTTATATCGAAAGGTTATTGCTATTGTGCTCTTTGAAAGGTGCGCAATTTTATATGGAAATATAACTTTGTTTTGTATGGGGTCGTTATTGGAGTAAGGTGTTTTTATCTACAGTTTGTCGCATTTATAAAGTGTATCAGTGCTTCTGATGCGGTTTTAACAGTAGAGCTGTCTTTACGGTAATTCTTTTCGACCTTATGCGTTCGGATGGGCAAGTAATAACTAATATGTAATAGTTTAATATCCAAGTTCTGTTACAGTTGCGTATAAAATGTAAGGTGTAAGAATAGATCAGTTCCTATTCTATATTTAAGTTTATTTTCAGCTTAATTAAATTTAAATAATTTCCATTCGATTTCCTCAAAAATATAACACTATTCGTTCGACTCATCTCGGTTTGTTTTTCTGTGTGGCTGAAATGCCGTCATTATATATATAATATCAGTTACAAAAAAATGGAAATACCTACAATGATTAAAATACAAAACATGCGCTTCATCATAAAGTGCAGTCATTGTTACGAAATAGATGCACGAGCATAACCCATAATAGCAATGTAGTCAGATCTAATTCTCGGCCGGTGACGCGCCGGTCCACTGGCCGATTGATTGGAAAATTGTTCGTGTCGCCGCGCCGCGTCACGACGCCGCGGTGTCGGCTCGCCGTTGTCTTCCTGCCGCGTCTCCGGCTCTTTTCGACGCCAATCATTCCACAAGTGTTTACTAGGCTACAAGTGGACAGCCGGATGGACCTGTCAAATGTGGGTGTAGATTTTTTACGCCTGTTTGGATATTTAAATTTAATTGAATTTTTCGTATTTTTTTAACGTGGGAATCTGTGGAGGACGTTAATGTTCCGTAGTGGACTTCGTGTGGGCAAAAATGATGATATAAAATCTTGATATGAAGGAGCATTTAGGTACACATCATCTATAGATTTTATTATGTTTTTACATTGCTCCTCAATAGACAGTAACGGACACATATCGAGAACATATTTGTATGTTAATTAGTAATAGGATATGACTTGGAGACATTTAAAGAACGGAAAAGAATTGTCCAACAACACGCAGCGAGTGTCGAAATGTCACAGGAAGTGGTTTTTTAGTGGAATCGAAACCAAAACTGGCCCCGGGAAAATATCTTTACGTGTCGTGTGTCCAAAAGCCTTATTATCGATTTCTACAAAAAGTACCTTGTCAGTTTTGTATGGAGAGTTTAAGAGAAGTTTGGACCAATTAAGAAAACTAGGATGGGTATAGATATTGGAATCCACGACGATTTAACCCATTGGTTTGTTGACATGTTTTAGGTTTTATCTTAAAGGTCTCGACTGCCTAAGTGTCTTCTTAGTTAAATATAAAATATGATAGAAGTAGGCAAAAGTTTAGACTAGTGATCATATTTGACCACCTAAACAAATATTTACACTCTGCTGCTATGTACGCAGTGTTATAGTTTTTTCCACATTAAAATGTAAGATCGTTAACAATGACACGTTAAAAAGGAGCTAAAACAGCAGCCGAGTAGTTCATGATGTCTTAATTAACATTAGCTCTGTGTGTGGCCGCGGCAGGCATTTGTTCAGGCCGATATTTGCACTCGTTTTAAGCAAAGCAAGCGGAACGCGTCACCCAGCGTAATCCACTTTTTCAAAAACTCCATGTAAAGTTTCTCGTATTGAATTATGCAGACATCCATATGCGGAGGAGTTGAGAAGACTCGAAGTAACGCCATTCTAATCGCCCCGACGACCCTAGCCCATAAATATTCCATAGAAAATGGGAGATAGGGAATATTTTCGGGACGCGAAGTGGCGCACGGTTTTGTGGGTCACGGCAAGGCATTGGGCGTCGCGCTCCAAGCTAACTCCGCCTCTCGTACGGCGTCGCGTCGCTTCGGGTTTTACTCGGGCTGTGCTCAAAACGTGGTCGGATCGTGGTCGGGACGTACTAGGAAGCTCCTTGCCTCGGGTGTTTTTCACCCTCGAACGTTGACTGCGAGCCTGTGACATCAAACTCCGAGCCTTTGTTATGTTATTGGATCGAGCAAAAAATATGACCTACTGGAGCCCACGTTTTATTGATTGTAGAATGTAGAGTATTGATATTAAGTTGTTTACTATAGTGTTTAGCGTTCAGTTACACTCGTATTAAAGTTGTGTGGTACCCAGTTGCAAATTTCAATCACTGGTTTCTCGGATATACAAATCAATATAAGATTTGATTTGATTACACCTTGATCCTAAGTATATAAGCGAATGTTGTTTTTGAATGAATTGTTCCTTTGGCTTTACAAGTTTTATGCAGTAATGTTATGTGCTCAGTCTGGAGAACAGTTCGATTGTGTCTTGTCGCAAGCGGCGCAGCGCAGACAGTGGCGCTAATAATTGCCGCTGTAAAACTTAATTACTCGATGTAAGTGCGGCTCGTTGCGTTCTACCATAACACCCCAAACTTGCGATTGGACGAATTTCAAACTCGGGGACTTTTATATATTTATTTTGTGTGGCTTTAGCACATAAATATGACCAACCAGCGGGCTGGCTATGTGGCTCGTTTGCTATTAAAACATGGAAAATCATATCATATTTGGATGAAAAAATGAACGAGCTAGTGGACGGAAAACTAGGGACTGTCAGGTCTAACTCTCATTTATACCCTACACTCTACAGAAATGCAGACACTTCGCGTTTTCTGTTACGTAATAATGTCCTCATGGTGAAACCAGCAGATTTATATCGAAGTGAGAAGACTCAAAATCATAACTCTACCATTTCTTATTCGACATTCATTATATAATTTACAACTCAGCTCATAAATCATGTTATTTAAATACTAGAACTGATACGAGAATGACCGTTTAATAGAATACACATCATCCCACACATACAGTTTCCGTTTGTTATGATCGCGGCAGACGGCACGTTCCGAATCCTTCGATATATAAACGAAAACACAAACATTATAATACAACTCATGAAAAATGTAATTCTTGCTTCATAGTAATTTTTCAAATGTATACCAAAGCGATCGTGACTCATTTGTTGACGACCAGAAGCATATAGATTCCATCAACGAATATTTCAAATACATAGGTAATGTGTTACGTGAATTAATTTACATGGAATAGACCATTCTCATATGTAAAACAACATTCTTAGATAAGCCACAACCCACGTTTGAATTGTAGATACTGTGTCAACTATTTTTATATTGGATGTAAATTGATGGCCGTACAACAGATTTAAATTGTTGTCAATAACTTTCGTTTAGATTATGTTGCTGTGTATTGGTTAAACGAAAACAACAAAGGAAGACCACATAATATGGCTTTATGTCGTCACAGCGCGAAAAAAAATTGTCGAGACGAGCTAGACTTGTGTTGAGGATCGGGCAGGGATTTCAACAGATATTAATAAGAGGGTTGGGGGATTGGAAAAGTTAGCTTTTAACGGAATATATTGTGTATCTTTCGGTACTTACTTTTTTTTAAATATAGAATATATGCATTAATAAATACTTCTGTATTCATGGAAATGAATTCTGCCAGTGTACAATGAGACATTAGGTATTCTTCCGTCCGTCATTGACGTTTTATGCCTGTTACAACTTAAATTATGTAACACCAGACGAATTATATGCTCATGCTTATGTTCATTGTTCATACTATATCGTTAACAAATATATCGTTTTTAGCTTTACTTACGATCTTACCTATCAACTATAGTGTCGATATAAAATGGTGCATGTTTAATGGAAACACGTCAAGTTCAGCGGCAGCTGTGGCGCGTCACTGTGTCAATATTGTTGGCTGTAGCTGCGCATAGCACGGTCGTGTGTCAGTACTGTAAAGGGCGAATAAGGACGCTCCGGGCGACGCACCCGCCGAGCCTCGATACCATCGGTCGCATGACGAAGTGAATGGTTACAGTTTTCACACCTGATCGAGTGTAGACTGGATTGTTCTTATTTTGAGTTGGAATTTGATAATATGTTATTGTATTTTACTGACGGACGTGGTTCCCTGTCTTATCGAGAGAAGTAAATCCAGGCGTATGAATTAGGATGCCGTTAATGATAGTTGACCTAGTGTATGCTGATAGAATACACATACTTCTTGTGGAGTTTGTTTATAGTCCGGACACTTTATGAAATTATCAATTCTAATATCTAACCACGACGTACGTGGACATATTTAGCTCTAAAATAGTTAAGCAGTTAGGCCACTTAAAAATCTTGATACTAAATTGACCACTAATAACATGAATGAATAAACGAGTAGGTGTAAACGTGTGCCGTTGCCTTTTGTGTAGGACTTGTATGTCTGGGGGCGTTCGTAATTATTCCGACCAAAATGTATTGGTATTTCTGGCTTATAAATTATAGGAATAATTTACTGTTTTATGCTTTTTTATGACTGTGGCTTAAAGTTAAAAGTAGGGTTATGTTTTTAAATTATGTTTACATGCTTTTATTAGCTACTGTAATGCCTAAATTACTCATTCGCTTTTGATAAGTAAAGTATCAATATAATCGTTACGACCTCCTAGATAATAATGCAATGTAAATAAGACACATTTATTTCGATTTTTTTACGCTAGTATTTTTTTTTAACCCTTCAACCGGATGCAATTTAAGTTTGAACTAGCGTGACCCCTTGGTTCACGTGCATGGTTGACACATTTGCGTGTCCGTTCTCAGCTGTCTAGACTCGAGACTGAACTGTCGTGAGTTCATGCCTTTAGTTTTACTACACAGTACTTGAATGGAGTTATTGACGTCGCGGATCATGGAGATCGACAACATTTTATGCAACGCTATTTTTATGAGTATAAAAAAGGAAAAATATTTTATTAGCATTGTAAGGATAATTAAAAAATAAATATAATGGTTTCTCAGATTTACGCGAATGTTGCACATTGAAATAAAACTATTTTTTTTTACGAATTTAATAGCGATCGAAAAAAAAAACTAAGCCAGGCGAGTAAAAATCTGTTGATCGCGATAAAATCCGTAAAAAATAGTTTTATTTCAAAATAAATATAAGGATATACCTTATATGATTAGCACATTTCATAAAAAAAGCAAGTTTTTATATTTTGTGTATAGTTTACTAGAAATTTGAATAGGCTTGAAAAATTCATAGAAATGAATAGTGTGTTATTATTTACCTTATGTTCTTCATACCAGCTCCTCTATCATACCTTAACGTTCGTATCTTTTTGATAAATTTCTCGAAGGCGAAATTCAGATGGAGAAAATAACGTATTCACGTTAAAAAGCTTATCTAAAAATCAATTAAGAAATCGATAAAAATGCCAGTGAAATGTAGGTCATTAATAACTCTAAGTGTACGACATTTTCTCGAACTGATTAAAGTTAACACGTTTTTATCTGTTGTGTAAGGCAGATTTTATCTCGAATGTTATACGGTGGTTATAAATAAGGAACGCCGTAGTGATCTGTTACCTTGTCGGGGTGGCGCGGTAACACAAGCTAATTGCTTGCATATTTATACTACTCGTTAGATTTTTAAAACAAATAATGCAAACGCGAATTTGAATTGTTGGTGTAGTATTGATTTGACTTTGATTTAGTAGTGTATGGTCAAGGGGAGTGAACTTTAAGGTCTAAGAATCGACTCCTAGTCCACCTGTTTTTTCTAGATTTGATATGTTCGATAAGAGCTGATTTCGAACCGAAATTAAATTATTTATTTGTAAATGTTTATTTAAATTAGGAACACAATAATAAAATAGTGTAAATATGTATGTATAATACATTTTAAAATGTGTTTCAAAAGAATACACGAATAGTTTGGTGCATTCACTATTAGTGTGATATATCTATTAAGGAACAATACGGCAGAGTAAGATGTGTATGAAAAAACGTCCCTATCCCGGCATTGAACAGAGAACACAACAACGCACTCAGGTCACGGCACACGGTGACAAATGGGATAGGCAGAGTCCCTCCCCGACATACCTTGTTACCAGTTCGACTGGGCCTTCTGTGCGTACACATTGTTGTAGTATATGCCATTTTAAATAGGAAATTATTTCGTATTCCTATGTAGAATTGGTGAGTTTTGCAAAATGTTACGGCTATTGGTTACTTAGTTTACTCTAGTCTTCTGAACCCAAATGAGAATTGATTGTTCTTCTAATTATGTTTTTCGCATTAATAAAACATACAGAAATAATATTAGTGTACCGGATATCCGTTGTTTTTTTTTAATTCAAGACGCAGTGATTACAGGTATACCCAATTCGAACTGAACTACTCTTCAGATTCTTACAATCGGCATTACCAACCTATAGTGCAAACAACACATATCAGATTTGTATAGCTGTTCGGTGACCATTTTAGAAGCAGGAAACAAATAAGCTTCCACTATGAATTTATTCAGTATCGACATTGTTACATAAAAGGCTATATGCCCTTTAATACTCGTGTACTTTTCCAAGTTTTTTCCGATTGTGACAAGCTGTCAATCTGCAAGTTGTAGTAGCCGCCCGGCCAGGTTTTTCTAACAAATGCACTTTATCGCTACTTTGTCATTTAACATAATAATGTTGACATAACATGAGATTACTAGTTTTATTATGTATTATTTTATGTTTAGTTTTTGCTTGCCTTGTATAGTATTTGCTTTTATTCATTTTATTTATGTGCTATTTCATGGAATCAGTACTTCTGCGATGCGTCTGAGTAATGTCCTTCCAGAGCTTCATGTAAAAAGTCCCTGTAAATAAAAAGTATGTAATTTACCGCAAAGTACTTAAAGCAATACTAGCGGTGTGACCTGGTTTTACTCTCGTCACTCAAGGATTATTATAATGTATTTATAAACTTTCGACTAACCTTGCGTTGCGCTGACTAATAGTCCTCGTGTCATTTCTTTAGCAAAAATATTGGTAATATTGTTTCTTTAACTATTATAGGAAACCTATTAAACCCTGAAATCATTTCAAAACAAATTTAAAAATATTCCAAACAAAGACTTAAATGAAACATACCAATGGTTTTCGAGTAACAAGCAGGCTAATATGACGTATTTAATATGTAAGGATAATTTAATAGTAATAATATTAAAGTGGATTATGACTAAGTGCAGTAGTAGGAATAACAAGTGCGCGGAAACCCTCACGTCATGCGCACTTCAAGTTATCACATCCAGGAAAATGGATTGCGTACAGAATTCAATCGGTTCCGTGGATTATGTCAATTAACACATCTCGTTTATACACGTACTCATTACTTGGAAATCATGGTTGGAATTCCAGAAACAATGGATTTTATGTTTTGTCATACTTTAATTATTGTGTGTGTGCAGATAGGTTGAATTTGAATAAATAATATCCTGTTTTTGTTTTTTTATTATTTGTGCAGAAAATAAAAATAGATTTCTGCTTTATTTTATTTTTATTTTTTTATTTATTGTTTATTTATTAGTACAGTTATACCAATTACACTAATTAACAACTTATTACGTCTACATAAATATTGCAATAAAAGAACAAAAATAAAATATTTGACTTACAACTAACATACAAAATATAACGCTAAAATATCAACAACATATTATTACAAAATAATATCTAATCAAAACTTACAATCATAAAAATAAACAAGCATACACACATCACGCATTCAACTCACAGAAACACAAACATTCCGACAAGATCACCTTCCATTCATCTGTAAATATATCGAAATGTGACTATATGTAGACATACTGAAATTGTGTAAAATGTTCATATTATTTTTGACATAAATGTAGTAAGAAAAGAAATAATACTTTAATCGCAACGAGAGAATCGGACGAACTCATTGCTGCTCAAGTCCATTCAAGGATTCTGGGTTGAGAAAAGTTTTTGAAATATCTTATGAAAATTTTGGATGGTTCCTTAAGATTTTCGCCCGGAGGCCTGGTCTCTTACGGACCCTTGACTTATCTCTGTGCACAATACACTCTTATATCTCCTCCAGCTGCCCTCGGGTTACATGGAATTCAATTTTACACTGAATTTGAGCCTGACTAAAAATCATCGAGCTACAACCATTAGCCCCTCTGATTAAGAAATGTAGCCGTAAATAATCCGATCTTAATAAATTCCTTATTGGCCATGTGATTTTGACACATACAATAGTGTAAAAAGCGTGCTCCATTGAGAGGCGTATTCCAAAATATGCACAATACATACAAGTAGGGCGGTAAGCGTTGTCTGATCAGTCGGTTGAATAATGTCGTCCAGTAACACAATTCATTTATCGTCCAGTACCTACAATGTACCGTGGGCTCTGCGCTGCAATCTCGCGTGATAAATGAGAGCAAAGCCTCCGCGTCCGAGCTCCGTGCTCCGCTCTCATATTTTATCCCACACTTTGTCTTCCACCACCATCCGTCTTCCGAATCAAAGGAATCTTAATGCACGAGTAACACGTATATGAGTTATGTGTTAATTCACAAAGTACCATTGTAAAGCTGACCGCTTGTGAGATGTGTTTCGTAATGCCTACGTACATAATTAATTTACCGTAGCCGCATGACAAGTCCGCGCCGAAACAATGAGATTATGAAGTGGTCAGAAAAATAGGGGGAACGACAAAGGTACAGGTACTGACATATTAACTTACTGTTGCCGTGCGGAAAGCGGAGAGACAAGCTTGCTGTAGCAGGAATAAGGGCTATATTCCTGTCGTCTTGAGTGACTCGAACGCATGACAGTGCGTGGTACGCACAATCCAAAGGATAGCGCGGAGACTGTTGCCACAAAGCGAAGCGGCGAGCGCGGAGAATACGCAAACAGGTGTCGACTCCGAGGTTATATTTGCATATAAATAGAGTTCCTGCTTAACTGTAACACTGGCTCGTCCCTTTCTCTCTCGTTGGTGGGCATCGTGTAGAGCAGCGCGGCGAGCGGCGGGCGGCGCTCCTTGCGGCGGCGGCCCGACGTGGCGGCGCGGGCGCGCTTACTCCAGGAGATTCTATTTATGTGCGGTGATGTAACGTGGCCAATAGACCGCTCGCGTAACTGGAACCCGGGATGTTCTATTGTTATTGAACTCAGCAGATAGGAAGTCGCCGACGCGTCGATCGCCGATCAATTGCCCGGTTCCTCTTGGAAATAATGATGGCTTCCTACGGGGTCGAAGACGCGCGTGGCATGCGCATGTTTTTTGCCGTCGAGCATTATAACATTTCAACTGATGAGTCGTTTTCAAACGCGAGTCGCTAGAAAATATTCTGAGGCCTGCGTTGCCGTCGCCGGTGCAAGTTTTTCTCTTGCGCGCGTTACCACAATGCGCGGCCGGACCGGTCGGGGCGAGCCTAGGAAGCGCTTCAGGCATTTTATCGTGCCTAGCTTACCATTAATTCGCGTGGAAAAAGTTCAACGTTTACGCTTCACGAATGGCAACGAAGCGCATGAGTAATTGAAGTGGAGATAGTCATCAGTAGAATATTAGTATCCTTGAGTGGCCTTCGCGGATCGATCTAGGTGTGAAATCACAAAGTGGGCATCGCGTCAGATGATTAGCGCGGTGCGGCGCGGCGTGGAGCGCGCTGTGCGCCGTGTGCGAGCGAGGCGTGCGAGCTCAGCCAGTTCCGCGCCTCTTCCGTTAGCCGTTTTTTATGGATGTTCTATTACATCATAGGAGCACGCGGTGTCGGTGCGTGACCCGCTGCGTGGGCGCAGGTGACACGCGAACTCCGCTTCACCGCCACCTCCGCCATCTCTGCCCGGGGAGCTCGACTAGTTCTGTTACTCGAGACCCTCGTTATTGGTCTTTTTTTGGGATCAAGCGTTTTCTATTTGTTCCGTCGGGGCCCTTTTTTGCTGGGCCGCATCGGGCGTCTCCGAAGGTTCGGAGCGTTTTTACACGGGGCAGGGGCCGCGGTGCGCGGCGCGGGAGGTGCGGGGGGTGCGCGGCCCCCGCCCCGCCGGCCGGCCCGTCCTTGGCCCGAGCGTTCACCTTGGCGCGCTGCGCTGCCGCCGCAGCACAGGTAACAAAGTTCCGCGAACTACGTGATTTCTATGGCTGTCTGCCGAAAGTGGATCTCGCGGGTATCGGGCCGCGGTCGGCAGTCGGCAGCTCGGCACTAACGCTACGTGGAACGTGGTAATGCAACACCGCGGCTGCACCGCAGAGCTCTCAATGCCTCAGTGCCATTCTACTTTTTACCATATCTAATGTCCGCTGTTAGACGGCGCGCAGCCGGAGGATCGACGTGGTGGTCCTCCCTGCTTCCATATTGTATTTCGGTGTTGCTCTAATTACGACACTTTAAATTTATAACCCTCCCGCGTCGATTTTATTACCTCAGTGGTTCTAGCACAGAGCGATAAAAGTTTTGCTCTTGTTATTGCGAATACAATCGTCGAAGGATATTTACGATATTGGACACATTTTGTGAACTATTGCTGTTTCAAGTTTTACCCTTTCTGCTGTATCTATTGCTGTTGGCTTACAGAAATTATTGGATTATAATGTTTTGCTTTTCTTTTTTGACTTAATACGATGTATAAACTGAAACATAAAGATAGGAATACGTGGTCTAATTCAGAAACTAGAGGCTAACAATTATTCGTTTCACACTACAGTTCACGTAGCTTAAACGCTTTAAGTTTTTTTCATAAGAACGAGTGGCGACGAGCGTTCGTGGAACTGAGAGATAAGAAGTAAGTTTTTAAGTTGTTTTCACGGAAATAAGATAAATGCAAAGATAAACTTGCGTCGGCCGTGAAAGTCTTTTATGCGTAGGCACATTTGAACGAGTCTCGTGCATCAGTTCCCGTCGTGATTAACATGAGAACGTACACTTGACGGCGCTGGTGCTCGGCTCGCCAGCCGCAGTCGCAGCTCATACCTCGTTCCATTCTATTTTTACAACGTTTTTTATGGTCGGTACGGTGATTTACTGCCTCAAAAGTGTATTTGCGGCTTACAACAGAATATAACTTGGAGTTATAGACGTTTTAGTGCTTTCAGTACCAGCCGATGCCTGCCCTCGGTTCGTTCACCCGCCCCGCTGTCATATCAATCACCTCCGCGGATCACATCGGCCGTGATGCTCGATCGGTGAAAAGTTTTATCCTTCAACGTGCAGCCCGTTAATTACGCGACGTGCGGCTGCGGAGCCGAGCGAGGAGACCAGAGCGCACATCCCGAACATCGGCCGCGGCGGCGGGCGTAATCTTATCGCATTAGAGGCCGGACATAGGAAGGGCATTAAATTTGAACGATCGTCGTGGAGCGGCGGGCAGAACGAACGCGCCTGAAACCGGTCGGCCGTCCGTAAATAATGGATTAGAGGCAGGGGGTGGAGAGGCGGGCGCGGGAGGGGAGTGTGTGCGCGGGGAGCGGTGGCACACGCACCGGCTGCGCGCGCGGGCGCGAGGGGCGCGCGGCGGGGATCGGCGGGGCGCGGCGCGGGGAGTGCGCCTCCCGTCAGCTGTTGCGCGACCGGGACCGCGCGCGCACCGCCACACCGCCGCCAATGCATCGGTGTTGATAGTGCGCGGCGCTCGTGTCGCTCGTGCCGCTCGTGCCGCCAGTGCCGCGACAGCAGTGACATAGTGTGGCGTGTGAGTGCGTGTGGTGCTCGGTGCAGTGCGCCGCGACAGTGCAGTGGGTTGTGTGACACGCTTGAGGATGTGCAGTGCCGAAGCCGCAGCGAGGAGCTGACCGCGGCGCGCGCGGGAGATGACAAGTTATGTTACGCCGACCGAGGTGATTATCCCGCGGTTTGCCGCTAAAACACCATGCATGCGCGCACCCGGGCCCGTGCCGCGCCTCCCTCGACGCTACACTCTTACCACTTTATCTCCGCCGATACGTGACGCTCGGTAAGCAACGCCGAAGTAATATTTTCGCGCTTTTTTGGAACTCGCACAATAAATGCCCGTTCCGCCGGGTGACTGAATAACTTCATGGGATTTTTTTTTTCGTGAAATTACAACAATGGATGTCGCCCTTTCGCTCGGGGGGACTTATTGTGTTGGAGGTGCGGCTGTATTTTTTTACGCGTCTACCGTCGGTTTTTTGGACAGCAGTCGTAAAGAAAACCGGTACGGGCACCGCTGCCTACGTACTTTTCGTAACGCGTCTCCGTGAGTTGGTCCAAAACGGCAGTTATCTCACGTTTCTATTCGAGATGGTTGTTAGATAACTTCGTCGTTTACATCGCTCGCTAATATTTGGTGTGCGGAGCGGAGTCGGTAATTAAATCCGTCGGTGGTGCGGGCGCGAGGTGGTCGGGGCTGCGCGATGTCGCTCCGGTTCAATTACCGCGGGAGTGTCGCGCCTCGCGAGTGCCGTGCCGTGTACTCTGCTATGTGCTGTGTTATCCGCTCAATGGTGGCATGTGAGTAATGCAGAATTACCCGTAAGCGCACGATCCCCCGTCGAGCGTCACAGATCAATCACGTTCAGGAAATTGAATAAAACCTTCATAAATAACGGTATTAGCTAGAAGTGCTGTTTCGTAATCCATTAATTGCTCATCACTAATTACACACTTGTTTTCCTTCGTAAACGCGTGTACAGGCAGGATATCATTGTTATTGTTATTTACGTTTCGAGTAGAATGTTCAATGTTGTAGTGGGTATAACAAAAGTTTAGCGTGGCAAAACTAATCTATTACCGTTAGATATTCTCTTTCCATTCATTCACTGTGAATCGAGTCGCGGTTCGTAGAATTTACAACCGATTTCACTATAAAAGCTTTGCAAGTTTCTCGGCGTTTCCCATTTCATCCGTATTTCCCGAGCTTTTCCCAGAATACTCACTCTATTACTCGGAAAAGGTAAATAAATATCTGAGCGTGGCGTATTTCGAGGTCAAAGTCGACAAATTCTAATATTGTTGGAGTAAATTCGCACGTGTTGTTTTCATTACAATTGTCTGCGAATTGGAGTGATGAAAATCGAGTGATATTAAATCCTTCTTTAGTTGTGGCTCTATATTTATGAGTAATTTGTTTTTAACGACTTTATTCTGCCCTTTCGTCTCCATATTCCTCATTGTAAGAAATATCATTAGGCGATTAGACTACGCTTTCTTTATCATTCTTTCATTTAACATATACGACAAAAAGTTACAGTACATTTGTTCTTTACTCCTCATTTGTTCAAGACCACGTGTTTTAACACGATACTTACAAGAACATTAATTAACCACTCATTAGTATTGCCGTCTTTCGACAATTAAACCGCTTCGAAGATTAAGCCTTCATCATTAAAGTTCAACATTTTGCTCGGCTGTCACGCATGAAGTACATTGAATATTTTTTTGGGCGTTTGTTTTATTTTTCTGGGTAAAGTGAATATTTTTGGCAGTAATTAGATCGTAACAATAGATTAGTGGCTTAGCATAGTAAATTAATGTAGTAAGCATGTTGCCAATAATCGCCAAGTTGAATTGTGTAACATGTTTTTTTATAACACAAAATATTTCGTAGAAAAAATTGAGCTTAAATTATTAGTAATAAGTTGAAAAAACTTGCTCGAAGTAACTAATGACTTAATATATTCACTTCATTATTGACTTCAAGATGTCGAACATCATAATTTAAATTCCTTCAAAATATTCACTATGTGACTAACCAATAGCTTAAACAAAACAGGAACGTGTATATTATCAACGAAACAAAAGAAAGTGGCAAAGGTCATATCGCTATCGGCGATACCAAACGGGGCATTAAACTGAACAGTCAATGTGGAGAGGAATGCACATGAATTAGAATGTAATACTTGTTGACACAGCGCCTGCTTCGTAAAAGGTCTGCGGGCAGGTGCAGCCAGCACCTTGTGCCTTCCGCTTTGCACATTGAATAATTTATCTACTCTTTGTTTCGTCTATTCTAACAGTCTTATTTTAGTTGCTATCAGCTGCTGGTTTATTGGAATTTCTGTTTTAGAACTAAAGAAGTCATTTTATTTGAACATCAGTTCAACTACTATTGAAATTAGCATTATAGTCGACGTAATAGGAATCACGGTGATTAAAGTCCTAAAAATCTTTCAATCAATCTTTCTGTAAGTTTTTCGTAATATGCGATCAAAAAACGTTTGCGTTAAATGCTCGAAAGGAAGTAATTAATCTCTTTTATATGATACTTTAATGTAAGTAATATAATTAATGCACTCAATTTGCTCAAAATGATTTGCTAATTGTGTTCAAAACTTCGTCCAACTGTTTTTTAATAAATTGACCATCATCGTAATAGCAATAGTAATTACCTTATATAAAACCTCGAACAAAGTCACGGACAAGAAGTAGTGTTATCTGAGAATCACGTCGCGTGCGATCGCTAAGGCTCTGATACGAGGAAGTCATTGAAATTCTCCTCTGCTTCGGATGGCGAGTCTTTTTGCGGCCTCGCGGTGACTCACGCCATTCTTTGTTACAACATTTCTATCGGTTAGGACCTAGGCGATTTTTATCAAGAACGGCTATCAGAGGATTTACATTAACATACTCAACTTGATTATGTTGCCCATGTGTTTTTATAGAATTATTATTAAAATCGTTACTTTTACTGATTTTACCATTTTTGTTGGTGGCAACTCGTCAAATCCTGATTTAATTATCAGAACATATTACATGTGTATTTCTTTAGACTGTATTTTTCCCACGTGGCTGTGATATTAAAACATCACAGAATTGACAATGTCTATAATCTCTATTATTCTTTGAGCTTAAGTTCAGTTTCGTGAACATTACTTCGGTAGCAAAGTTGCTACGTGTATTCTTCTATTTATATTAAACATCATTGATACGATTATAGACATTGCAACGAATGACGTTGGTGTATAATTAAATACGAAAATATTTACAACATGAAAACAGCGAGCAGTTGTAGTTGAGTCAGATGCGTCCGACGCGACGGTAAGGTGACCCCGATGACACGGACGGTATTATTTTGCTTGATTGATGATCACCGTCACGGATCGCCACTAATGCACTCGGATCAACTCCTATTATGCTAGTAGCTGAGATTCCGTAGGTTGACGTTAAAATTGCCGGAGATAATAAAGGCATAAGAACTGTGGATTTACTGAGGTGATTTAAAGTGAGATATATTTGGGGTATGCTTATCTTAGTACTACGATAAATAAATCTTTAATCCAGAAAGGAAGGAACCCCAAGGAAATATAGGAAAGGAAGGTTGTAACTTAACGCCAGGTAGAAAGATAATGTCTCATGCATGTGTTTGTTAAAACAAAGGTAACATATTATTTGCTCATTGTAGAACAGCTTATTTCATCGATTCAGAACTGCCTGTAAGCTACTAACAAACAGAAAGATAAACTTATGCACATTGCGCTTATAAATATGATTGAACAAACTCTGGCCTCGGTATCACTCCGGAAATAAGTTATAGGGGTTCGAGAAATATCCATTAACTATTAACGATCTCTATGTTTTTTACAAGTTTTATTTAATTCTAACAGCCCCATACTTACATACGTTGATGACTTTCGAACACCCCTCATAGACCATATTTTTTATATATTTCCGTTTTTTCACCGTAACAACAACGAGGGAAGGTTTTTGCCCGTTTCCAATACATTGGTTTGTTTTTGCCTGTTCTAGCAAACGTATCAAGTTTTACGACTGATCCCTTTCGGAGTTACGATTTTATTTGAGGCGGACATCGTTTCAGCTGTGTTTGCAATTGTTATTTTAATTTTTCTGCTTTGTTCGCTTCAAGGTCCCGAATTTGTTCTTTCTTTTCGAGCCAAGTTCATTTTTATTGCTTATGTACTTTGTTGTTTTTAATTTGGTTTCGGTAATCATAATTTTGTTCGGGCCTTAGCGGTGTTTCAAAGTTACACCTCTTGCACTTTTTGTGTCTGCTTTTTATAAAGATGTGTTTGCTTACTTTATTATTATCTGCTTAATTATTGTGAGTATTCGTATCTTGATAATTACATTTTAGTATGCAAATAATAGTTTATATTCTGCATCTCCAAGTAATCTTCATATGTTTGCTATGCTAAGATTGGATTGTACTATTGTCAGATGAACGTACGTTATACGCTTCACAGTGACATATTATGTTAAAAGTATCTCAAAAATCAAAAATAATATGCATCTGATATGAACTGATCAAAAATTTTATGAAAGATAAGTATTTGTGGGATTTCTGATAAACATTGAAGTATTTAAGAAGAACTTAAAGTTTATTATTTAAATACTAACATCATTTAGACACGTGTTACCGTAGAGAGAGAAAGATCGAAAAACATCAAATGCGCAGTCTCAATTCCTATTTCAACATTAGTACCAATATCTATGGAAGTTAACTGCTCTTAAAAATCCAAGATAGTATATCCCTGATATTGCTGGCACGTCTACCTTCCCCTCCCTGTCCTCGTGCCCCGCTGCACGTCTCATCTCTAGTCTCGCAAGTGCTCTCGTCTGCCGCCCGGCGCATAGAGCGGGTAACGCGATTTAAAAGCAATCTCGACGGCCTGCGCGGTCAATTTCCGCGGCCTGTATGTCAAATGGCAGCGATTTCATCACACCGACACCTAGCTAGCTTAGCTACAGATACCGAACGTGAAGCCGAATCACTCCGGCATTTCACCAGCATGATTTATATTCGGAACGTAGGATGTTTGGTCAGCCGATGCGGTATTGGTTAGGCTTTGGCGTTCACACTTTGTGATAAGGGACTGTAAAAAGCTTGTATTCAGGAAATACAGACCACAAAATTTTGTTTATTTATAAAAATGCTATTAATATTAATACCACGCTTAAGAATATGTCATAAAACGTCAAATACAATATTAAATGTTTCATTACGCCTGTTATTTAACCACATACCGGCTAATGAGTTTTTCACCTCCCGTAGTGAAAATAACTGTTTGAAACCCGCAGGTTCGGCATAGTTATTTTATCGAGTCAATCAGAAATAAAACAAGTAGGCATTGTATGTTAATGACAGTTTTAGCCATAACATTAGTCAGAATAAATATTCTCGGAATTTTTACTGCCGAAAAGTTCAAAAGCCGTATTCATTCAACTTAGTGTCACGGAAATGATAAGTAATCTTCGAGATATGAGGTTGGTCGTACAAAGTTAAGTATTAAATTCCCTCTTTACGATTTCCAAGTCTGTAACGCATGCTGTTTTTATACTGATTTTAATGTTAATTTTATTATACGTGGCCTATAATTAATTTTTTTGTAGGCTGCATTTAACTTGTGTTGTATTTTTACTTTGTACTTAAAATATCGAATACGTAAAATAACTTTAATCTGCTTGATTATGTGGCCATAATAGTCACAAAATGTTGTCTTAACACGTGTGTTTCTGTCTGCCCCTTGGTATACAAGATTAATTATACGAATGTAAATGAATGAATTAAAAGCTACACTATAAGGATTTAAGCGTTAATATATTCCATTTCCCACAGCTTAGTGTTATGTAATGCTATCTTCAATCGCGCATAAACATAATTAATTATGAGACATAGCTTGCAACGCTTTGCATTTACTGACCAGTCTAGCACACTATTAACACAACTGGTTTTGAATACGATTCTCGTCAATTTGGCAACAACTACGATGACATAAAGGAACCTAAATATACACTATGTTACCTAACTTTCTATTGTTCACGGTTTACGCACATTTGCTATTTTACTATGATCTAATTAGTAATGTAAATAATTTAATTGCGACAACTGGAGTAGTTGCCCAGGTTTGAGTCCTGTCGAAAATATTTGTAATAGCGAAACTTTATTTATGTTAGGTCCATGTGATTTTGCTTTAAATCGAAAATATTTTAATATTTAGGAAACATATTTTATTCCGTTAACCGACAATTTAATAGGAACCAATCTGCCAGGTTCCTTATATTACGTGACGTACAAGTCCCAATTTGTTTGTTTTCTCAAAACTCGCACTAATTGTGTTAGGACGTAATTCGGTAAATTAAGGATTACAATATCAAAACTTAGCGATAAAATCTACTATACAACTGACACGTATCTCCACCGTTGCATGTATCTTCGTACATGGTACGTTTCAGTGTCCTCAAACTGTCGGCCGGCCAGCCCGCGCGGTGTTTATACCCGACAAGTTTTATGTTTACGGATGCGTAGTTAATTATAAGTGCAGCGGTTATCCACTATACATTCTATCGTTCCTTGCGAAATGCACCGGTAATTACGGTGTCCATTATGAATTGTAGGCTTATTTGCGTAATTTAGTTTTGGAATCGAGTCATTTGTCTAATATTAGTTGTGGATGGTAGCCTGGAAAGCGGTGGCAAAGTCGAGTAAATTAATGATGTAAGGTTTTATTGCTAGATAAATGTTGCTTATTATAGGTATATTATAAAATAAAATTAATAAGTAATGATACAAATCGATTCTATTAAACTAAGTTCAAAAGTTAAAATCAATAACAGTAGCGCGGAGGTTATTAACAAATAAATACCCACATTTTCTCACCTGCTTAAAATTAATAATTGTCTGTAAAGATATAAAACTTTAATTAATCTTGTTAATATTATTTATGCGATATGTTTTTATTGAGCATTATCTCTCTCAATAAAACTTGACCCAATCTTATCTGTCACTGCTTTCCCACGCAACTACTCACGCTACAGTCTACATTACAAGTTTTGGTATCGCTCTAAAGCTTATTTTGAATTTAGCTTTTATTTTCAGTTGGCTTGTTTAATTTATATTATAATTATAGTTCTTATTACTGTTAAATGTATTTTTGTGGCATTGAATACTGAATAAGTAATTGAGTTTTCTCAGTGTTTATGCATTATATTTTAAATGTTAAATGTCGTTGGTTTTAACAGTTGAGCAGTATTTTTAAGCTATTTGCTTTTTATACTCCTTGCAGTTTGTTGTAATAACATTAGTCTGCTTTTTTAAGCTTTGTTTACGCTTGCAATAACCGTTTGTTTAAAACGGTTTAGTTTAAATTCTCAGAAGCATGTTTTTATTTAATTTGTCGAATGTTTTTGCTGCCTGTTTTAATGCTATCATGTTATGTTAAGCGTATTAACACTACTTCTAAATCATTGAGGCGAAAGAAAAAGTTTGACCCAAAACACTCAACAGCAATACCAATCTTACATGGTGAAAGTAATGTGCAATTTGAATTTTGACTAATTTCGTGAGTCATTTTTGAAGTATGGTCTTTGTCTCGAATGTTTTTAAATTATGCGTCATATAAGTTTACTTATATAGGAAATAAAAAATCACAAATATTCGTGGAATTATACTTCATCTCATGTGTTGTCAAAAGCCTGTTAGAATTATTCAATTAATATCTTCCTCTTTAGTATGGAAATCTAATAATTATTATTATTTTATTGAATTACAAAGAAACGCTTGGCATTCTACTGCGCTCTCCATCCTGAGACCTATGATGATAAGTCTCATTATGTCCAGTAGTTACTCTGGCTACAATGTCCTTCAAACCGGAACACAACGATGCATTTACACTAATCTTACTATGAACAAAACGAGCTATTACCGATAGGACGTAGGGACTAACACAAAAATGATCATTGTAATAAAAAATATCCATAATAACTAGTAATATGGAAGTCAGTATTTTGCAAACAATAATACAATCTTCTACGCTATAAATTATATTCTATAGAACACAGTATCAAGTAAATCGAAACTGACAATGCCATTACAAACTTGTTAGCTCTGTAAGAAAGTTGCGTGTTCTGATAGCATTTATTTAAAATGTTAGATGATTTTTGCTAGATGCTACAATGGGTTCACAACCTATCGCTTCTCCAGAAAAACTTAACAAATAGCTGGTTTTATGTGTGATGCTATAACAATATATCTTTACTTCGTAAGTGTCTGATTCTATTAACACTGTAAATATTTGTGTATTTATGTTGTGTGTATTTTAGTATTTGAATGATACATAAATGATTGTAGTATTGTCATAATACATATTTTGAAATACATTGCTTATCATGAATGAAACCCAAAATATCTTTCGATTACAGTTACGAAACGATCACAAAATTAAAGTATCCGATCGGCAGCGTTTTCGATTGACTAGAATTGACTAGATTCATGTCAACGTCATTCACGCGTTAAGACGTCGAGACGAGATTATCGTAGTTTCATAAGCAGTACTAATGTAACAATATGAGGAAAACGAATGGAAATAGATCATTTGGTAAAAGAATATCCAGATTTTATAACCAGCAATCTAATATTGTTCTTCTTTATTTTTTTGGGGTAAGTCTTGTAGCGGTGAATAACTCTTACAAAGTGTTCGATCCGGTAATCGAGATTAGGACTTCAAACATAACCCAAATAATAAACCTATCAATTCACAAACAAGGAAGTGGAACCCAGGGTCCACAAGTACGTCCGTCACTAGATCAACCAAACGCTATAATATTTCGCTCCAAGAATTACGTGTTTGATGTAAGAAAAGTGTTGTCTCTTGGAAATCGTAAAATAACATTCATTTGAGTGTTTCCTACGAAATTCACGTGAGGAGGTTTCGCAAGATTTTTATCTTACGATGTGTCATGTTTTTGGTGGTATTCATTTGCTGTCGTGTATATATTTAATTTCTTCATCTATTTTTCTGTATCCCACGAGTTCCGTAGCGTATGTATTTGTGTATCCGTGTTTTAGGATGAATAATTTTATTACCGGACACCTAGCGGTCAACCGTACTTAACTTTGCTGAACGTATAAAAAACAGGCGCACTTGCGGTCACCAGATAAATTTGCAAACGATTACCAGAATCAATAAGCTATTAAGTTAATTACACAATGGTACTTAAAATCGTGACGAAATAAAGCGGTAAACTAACGCAGACCTTCGAAGCACGACGCTTGCTAAAAATATCCTCAATACGTCGCGCGCGTCGCATAACAAGCAGCGGTCATACAGTGCGTAATACTAGGTGGACGTTACGCGTGTCAGCGCAAGACGCGCCGACACCATCGCCGCGTGTTTGCGCGCAGGGTGAATGCACCTTTATAATTTAATCGGTCTGTCTTACGGTTAATACGTTGGTTGCAAAACAAGAGAACGCGAGTTCGACCCAGGGTTGGGTAATTCATTTTAGTGTCCTTAATAGCCAAACTAATCCGGTATCATAAGTCCGACGGAAAGAAGTTTATATGGATCTATCGAAGAGACTTCTGGCAACTTAGCCTACCCTTTTTTGAATTCCGGTCTGAAATGTGTGTATATAACTTCTAAAATTATATTATACTTACTAAATTTAGTAGGAAATGGGAGCATCCACCATCTAAGATAAGGGGATGAAAGTTAACGATAAGATAGCAAACGCATCGGTTCCTCTCGATGTTTGAATCCAGTTCACACCAAGTTTGTGGATACAATTTACGAATCTGAAACTTGTAGGACTATCTCGACTTGTACAGTTTATGTGTTCGAATCTGGCGCGAACAAACATGTTTAATTAGTTAATAGATCTGGTGGCGGGATGCATACAGCGACGCGAGGGGATGAAAACCTTCTAATTGTGTCCACACTTTTAATCATATTGTTTGCTTTCAATACAGTGAATCCTTTGAATCACCTGCTTTTTTATGTTTATTGGCTCCAATATGCTTATTTCGGATTAACAACGATGACTGGCATTAGCGCTGCATCTGGGATTATTGGAAATAAAAAGTTGCTATTTAGCGTTTTGTATGCTTCGCGGATATTAAGATTTAATTTCGTACAATATGCGGTTAAGTATTTAACATGCTTGATTAATCATGTGGTAGTTAGTTATTCATGGGTTGTAAACCGTGATGTTCCGGGTTGGAGTCCTAGGTCAAGCGTGGCTTGATATGCTGCAAGGAACAAAGAATATTTATTTGAATGCATTATGTATTTCAAGCTTATTTTATTTCTGGAATGTATAATATGAAACTGCAACTTTACAAAATTAAAGCCGTCGAAATTCGTCACGCAGATCGCAACAAAAGATAAAAACGCCGCGACAGAATTTATTCGCCATTTTATTTTGTTTATTGCTCCAAAAAATGAGAATAATATTTTGATAATTCGCCCAAACACAACTGTTTGTATGTGGCCCAAACTAAATGTGCATTTGTATGTAAATGTGAGAATAAAGCCTACTTACGTAATGAAAATAAAAAGCAAGCCGGCCGAGTGTGCGAGCCCACGCGATGTCAACGACCTCCCGCCGCAGCTCAAACTTAGTTGCTCTAAGCTTATTGACCTTTTACGTACCTTTACTTTTATTACTAAAATACATTATATACGTTCCTGTATCGGCATTTATTCACATAATTATCTAAAAGCAGTAAATTACTGTTGTATAATGGCCTTGAAGTTTATATCTGTGATTCTGTCGGACGGGTCTTGGCATTTTGGACGTCCACTGCGCGATGGAGCCGTCGCGTCGTCGCATCGGATTCTAAATTCAGTAAACCCGCCTACTAATTACTACAATTAACAATTAATTACGTATATATCGAATATAAATTACCACCATTATAATATTAATTATGAATTGTATAATGATCTAATAATTAATATGTATTGTACATGTTTTAGTGGGCCTATTACAGCACTAGAGTATAATAATTAGTACTGGTTTTTTATTTAATGCTTTCAGGTTTTATACATTATTATATTTAATGTAAATTATATTAGTATATATTATGAAATATTTATGTTTTATTGACGTGCTGTCCTTGTTGACCTCGCATAAAGAGGAAAGAAGTTCTAATACATGCTAAAAGGCATTTAGTAAGTTTAAAAATAATGATATCATTCCTATAATTTCCGACATTACTAAAATTGGTATTACTTAAACATTACATCATAATGCATAACCAGTATTTTATAAATACACCAATGCTATTTAAAATTAAAATAAAAGTTTTAAATGACAAATTACATATCTGCAAAACAACTTTACAATCTTACAAGTTACGCGCTATTTCCATCGGCGTCTCTTCATGTGACATCTTTATTTCGATTATAATAACAAAAAAAAGCCACCTCACATCTGCCGGCAGCCGACAGCCGTTCAGGCTCCTCTATTATTATAATTTACTTGATTGATACATATTAACTGAACGGAAGCGAGAACAGGTTGGGAGAACGAGTCTGGCATCGGTCAAGTTTACACGGCGATCCAGTATCGTCGGCGAATTATATGATAATTCAACGGAATATGCGACCGCTCCCGTGCACGTCTTTATGTTAAATGAGGTAATTGCGCAACGGGTTGCAAGCTCGAGCAATCAAAATCGAGAAAAGATTTCGATGCACAGCTATTTCCGACAGATTGGAGAAAAAAACTATGGCTTATTATTATTTGTTACCAAAATGAGATCCGAAAAAAAAGAAAAAATCTAAAATTAAAAATTGCGGAATATTTTTATAATTTGGTAGTCTAATTGAAAATAGAATATGTTAATATTATCGTTGGAACATACCTACTAATAAAAAGATATGGATAGAAGCGGCACATTTCACAAACGCTAAGTAAACATCACACTAGATAAACTAATGTTTTTACATAAACATCTCTTAGGGGCATTCGTTGAAATGCGATGTGTATTAATATATAAACCAGTTGTAGGCAAGAAGTGGGATTTCAATGTTGTTGAAGATAATTGCATTGATAAAGACAGGTTCCGAAGAATGTGATATACTCGGGCGGTGCGCAGCGGCGACGTACAGTCTCGCACAATTTACAATTTAAGACACATCTATATAATTGAACATCTGTGCATTGCACTTTTCACATGGTGTAGGAAACCAGTGCTGAAATTAATTAAAATTTAATCCTTTAGATTAATTGAAATTTTAAAATATTAATTTTTATGTTCATAAATACCTACAGCGAGAATAGAAAGAAGATGGGTACGGTTTTCTTTATTATTATATCAATTCAATAAGTTACAGTCACTCTGTTTACGTACCTCTAAGAAATAGCACACTTCGTAACCATTTATACTACAAAGTGCAGCACTTTTAAAGCTTGTAATATCAAGAAATACGTCTAGTATTTGTCCTCAATGCATCGAAACCGTTCACAAGAAATATTTATATAAATACAAGTTTAGTTACTACTTCTCCCCGCGTTAGATCCAGTTGAGCGCGGCCAAAACCGGTTCGCATTATCCGAGGACCCTCCGCATTTTTCCCTTATTGATTTTATTATTGTTATTATCAGAAACTTACCCCCAACTACCCCTGACCGTTGTCGAAAGCCGGACAAATAATATTTATCGAGCACAGTATTGTAAACGTGTGAGATTGATGAGCTGCGATGCACAAATGATGCTGCAATCTATTTGATATATTCGAGAACGTCTTGAAGTTGACAGTACTGTGTGAATTTGTGCAGTTGTATTAATATTGTGTAAATTATGGATATAATTTTAGGTCGTAGGTAACTCGTTGCAGGGCACGGGGTTTTCCGATATTTGTTTAATTGTTATCATAATAATATCTCTGAATGTATGTGAGAGATCTTTACTGAACTGGTTATATGTAATTTACGCTGCTACGAGTATTATTATACATTATTTAATGAATATCTTGCATATTCTTCTCAGGTTTCCTTGTGATATTTGTTGCCGTTGTAGTGAGCAATAAGTTATTATTAATACACGCATAACTTCTAAAATTCAGAGGTGTGCCCTAGGCTCGACGTTTGCACCTCTGACCTCTGGTTTGTCTGACAAGTCTGCTGCCAACTAAACTTTCTATATATGTAGTAAGGGAATTGTGTAAATCAATTATAAAATAACGAACACGTGAAATCAGTGTACATGTCGCTGAGGACAGTAAAACGGTATCTCGTTTGGACGGTGTTACTAGGGCTGCTACATTAGTGTTTAGTAAAGAATTATCTTTATTATATAAGAAACACATATGTAGTAACATGAGTAGCTTAAAGTATACCCTTTTGTGACAGCCTCCGTGGCGCAGTTGGTTAGACGCCGCCTGTGAAACGAGAGGCCGCGGGTTCGATCCCCGCACCGAAACAAATATTTGTGTGATCCACAGGTATTTGTTTCGGGTCTGGGTGTTTGTGAGACCGAAAAGTCTCTCATAGTTTCTGATACCCACGACACAAGACTCGATCTTAGTGTGGGGTCAGGACTATGTATGTGACTGTTGGGTGTATTTATTTATTTATTTATTTATTTTGTATATAGACCTCTTAAACTATAAGCCATTGAATACCAATGTTATAAGTTCCCAGTAGGACGCAGCGAAATCATCGCTTCAAATTACCATCAGCAGTTTAGTTCTTCACTAATATTTTATTATGAAAGCAATTGAATTATCAAAATACATCCTAATTGGCATGATACTTACACAGATTTTTTTAAAGAAATGACGTAGTAGTTTTACAATAGTTTATGTGTGGAAGCCCTATGACCGTCCGCAGCGGTCTAAAAGCGCACACTTCCTACACGACGGTATCTCGCATTGGGCCTGACCCACATGCGCTAATTGACCATCATGGAATTAGGTAAAACTGTCTCGACTAATATGATTCATTTCCGCAAAGATAGCGCGGTCTAGCCGAGTTATCTACCTGCATGTACTGGGCGATAGTTGTTAGACTTTCAGCATGGCATTCATCGGGTTTAGGCTTAAAATCTTTTATACTAGAATTGTTTCTAATCAATTAAGCATTAATAAGCCTAGTATATCATAGATTTTGGACCCGGGTTGTGCCTAATATGTAGATGGGCATAAGCTGTTGGACAAATCGTATTTTTAATTGTGCTTTGATTGAATTGATTTAATACGCAATTTCAAATAAATATTGTGCGAATAATATGTACTAGTATTACCACCGCCCCCAACGTGTTGGCACAATAACTTCAATCCGCCGACGCTTAATATTAAGAAATGCCAGTAGCAAGCAAACATTTTAACATAAGTAATGCTCTGTACACACACACGCTACCAACAACAAAGATATCAAACGGCACAAAGGACATGTGCCTGCTGGCGAAAAGTAGAGCTTAATTAAATAAAGTGAGTGGAGTCAGGGCGACTGCACACTGGGCGATATTACGCGCGTACTACAAACCACAGCGGGCGTGTATCGCAAACACGCGCTTTATCTGACCGTGTGTCGGTAGCGCCTGATAAATCAATACGCATTTTCGACAGAGTTATGTGGTGTTATGTTTAATGAATATTTTGCCTGGCTTTATTGCATACCTTTACCTGATTGGACATTTTTGTAGTTATAAAAATGTATAGGATGCATTTGAATAGCTTTAATATTTTAGAGAAAACAGCTTAAGCTGCATGATTTCAATCCTATGGGAATTAAACGCATATTTTTCTAAGTAATGACTTTCATACAATATTGTATTTTAACAAACCCAACTAATACATTATAATATTGCCTGCGCTTCTTCTGTAACGTTCGACGCACGTTCTCCCTTCCAATGTGTAGTGAGTCCTAAGGCGGTGGCGTTTATTGGCGCCGGCGATGGTGTGGCGTGTAATGTGTTTGTTACGGCCGTAGGAAATGTAAATTAATATTAATGCGTCGCGATAACACGGTGAAAACTCGCACACTCGCTCCGAGTACAGTATAAGCGGGCCGCCCGCTTCTAACCACGCTTTTACTAATTTTATTGAACGGCTTTGATGGGTATCACTGATGAAAATGCCGGTTTTTTGAGCTTAAATCTTGCATGTCGCATGGACCTCTCGTGGCATGGTTTTAGCTACAAGACATTATTAATAAATTTATTTTTCATTTTCTGTGACTTCGTGTCGAGTCAAAATAAGATACATAATATTTATCTACTGTTATGTTTGTTGTGAGGTTGGCAACACTGCCCACGGTAAACAATAGCTCTGTGTATTTTAAATGTTTTAATTGAGTTATATTACTGAAATCTCAACCGTTAATAGTGAATCACAAAGTTAAGACTACAAATATTCATTATCAGTGTTATCTCAACGGAACTTTTGTAGTAGGCGCCGGGACATAACATTAATTGAAGCCGATGTATACAAACAGCTGTTGTGACGATCAGTGCCGGTTAGTGACTTTAAAAAACATTAAATGAACAGTGACTAAAAGTGTAGTGTGATAGCAAGCTTGAACTTACGTTTAAAAAAGAGAACAGTGCTTAAAACAAAAATCTATTGAGTATTATGACAATTTATTAGTGAGAGGGTAGACT
The DNA here is from genome assembly GCA_905220455.2 of Deilephila porcellus. NCBI lineage: Eukaryota > Metazoa > Arthropoda > Insecta > Lepidoptera > Sphingidae > Deilephila > Deilephila porcellus. The sequence continues at coordinate 13,218,203 of LR999977.1, read as the reverse complement.
CAATTCATACACTATTAATGCACACTAAAAGCAAATAAAAAATAAAAAGAATGTAAAAGAACCACAATTTCGACGACTTTCAAGAGTATGACTTGGCCCAACCGTATACGACCTCGCCTGTGAATATCCGAGACCCGTGTTCAAATCCAAGTCAAGAGTTTTTTAAAATTTTAAAAATTATATATTATCTACTTGTTTAATATATCGAAAGTTTGATCTGTTTGATCTATCTAAAGTAACAAAACAGTGCGTAAAACTATCAATAGAGGGCGCTAAGTGTGACATTCACAACAGTATGGAGGAAATTAAAAGTATGTTGTTGGATTTGCAACAAAACCTTACACAACATAAACAAGAAATGGCAGAGATGAAGGAAGATATAAAAAACACTATTAACAACAATATTAACGAAAAATTTAAATGCCTCGAACTAAAAAATACTATTTTGGAAACAAAACTAGAAGAACAGAATAAGAAAATTAATTCCTTGGAACGTCATACCAGACGCAAGAATTTAGTATTGTTCGGAGTTGAAGATGATGAAAAATCTTACGAAGAATTAGAAAACAAAATCATAACCATAATAAATACGTATTTTAACATCCCATGCGAAAATAACAACATCGAAGCGGTCAGGAGAGTAGGAAAGAGAGGCGAAAAACCTAGGCCGGTTATTATAACGTTTAATACTATGGGCCTTAAAATCAAGATCCTAATAAACAACAAATCTTTACAAAACACACAATACTATATAAAGGAAGATTATCCCGTAGAAGTTCTCAACAAGCGAAAGGAACTACAAGTCCAACTGCAAAAAGAAAGGGAAGCTGGCAACACTGCTTTCATTAAATACGACAAACTTATCGTACAGCAAAAAACTAAGAACCCTAAGAACATCCATCTATCCAAGAGGAACTTGTCAGAATCACCGGAGATAACTAGCCACAACAACCAATCCGTTGGCAGTGTCACTAGACAGCCACCGAAGAAAAATAAAGTATCTAACATGAAAGATTACATTATACAAAAACCAAAACTAGTCCTCACTCAGAAAGACACTAGTAATAACTCGACGATAACATCGCATAGCAACATTGTATAGCAACTACAGTTGGACCCACTACCAACCTCCAATCTCCCAGCACGGCTGGTCACCGCGGGAGATTACGACCAAAACCCTCCAAGGAAAGCAAGGAATATAAAAAAATACAACATCTGCACCTTTAATGTCCGATCACTCTCGTCTGCAACAAAACTGATTGAGTTAAAAGCAGCTTTAAAAAACATCAATCACGATATACTGGGCCTGTGCGAGGTACGCCGAATGGGGGAATGTGTTATCGAAGACGACGATTATGTTATGTACTACCTAGGTAAAACAAAAGGCCAATTGGGTGTGGGTTTTTTGGTTAAGAAGAAGTACAAGGCATGTATTACAAACTTCATCGGAATATCTGATAGAGTATGTATATTGGAAATTATTCTGGAAAATATGCCTTTTGCCATCATACAATCGCATGCCCCTACTGAAAGCTCATCGCAGGAAGATATCGACACATTTTACCAAAATCTAGCTGAAGCTCACGACTCTATCTCGACTGATAACATAATCACCATGGGCGACTTCAATGCTCAAATTGGGAATCCGAAAAAACACGAACACACAGTGACTGGGAAATACGGCCATGGAACCAGAAGCATACGTGGAGAGAGACTGATCCAGTATGCACATGAAAACAATTTGAAAATCGCAAATACCATGTTCAACTTGAAGACAAACAGAAGATGGACGTGGATATCTCCGGACAAAAACACAAAAAATGAAATCGATTATATTATGACAACAAAACCAAAACTTATTTCCAAGTACGAGGTTCTGTCATCGGTCCCATTCGGTTCGGATCACAGAATGCTGAGAGCTACATTAAACTTGAAAGCAATGAAGCGTAGTAGACGTAACTTTTCCAATCCATCACTCACACTAAAAACACTGAAGGAGCAAGATACTTACCTCGCAAACCTGAAAACTTATATACCCACACTTATATCGACAAACACAAAATTCAAAGCCAACGAATTCTGCCAGAAGATCGAATATTCTATATCGAACAGCATTAGAAATATAAAACAAAACAAAAATCATAGAATATTATCGGACAGAGCACTAGAACTGATGCAAAAACGAAATAATTTACAAAATAAACCGAAATTAAACAAGGACGAGAAAGAACAATTGAAAATGCTCTACAAAACTACAAACAAAGAAATAAAGAGATGCTACGACGCGTACAGAGTAAATACTATAAAGAGAAATATTGATAAGTCAAGATCAGCAAAAAAGGCGTATAAAGAATTAAATAGAGCAAAAACCTGGATCACATGTCTCCACTCGAAATCAAAGAAAGCTACTACTCGAATGGAAATTATAACCGTTGCTACAGATTTTTATGCGAACCTCTACAGCCGGTCTAATTATACATATCACAGGAAAATCACCAACCAGACTAAGAATACATCCCCAACTCCTGAATTTTCTGAACTTGAAATCTCAACTCAAATTACCAAGCTCAAATTTGAAAAAAGCTCAGGTCAAGACGGAATTTCAAACGAATATATTAAAATCCCAAGAACTCTATTATTGGAGCCTATAACTATATTATTTAATAAAATTCTAGAAGAGGAAACCGTGCCACATTCTTGGACGGAATCAGAAATAATCTTGCTGTATAAAAAAGGAGACCCAATGGATGTAGGCAATTATCGTCCAATCAGCCTAATGCCCTGCTTTTACAAACTCTTCGCCTCCTGTCTGCTCGCAAGAATATCTTCAAAGATTGACGCCCATCAACCGATAGAACAAGCCGGCTTCAGATCAGGTTTCAGCACTCATGACCACATTCAAGTTCTAGACCAGGTAATAGAAAAATATGCAGAATTTCGGAGACCTTTATATGTAGCGTTCATAGACTACAAAAAAGCTTTCGACACTATATCGCATGATAGTATCTGGGAAGCTCTAGAGTCAATAAACATAGAAGATAAGTACATAAACATTTTGAAAAACTTATACATGGAAAGTACAAGTAGAATAAAACTGGACAGATTGGGCACAAAAATTAAAATAAACAGAGGCGTGAGACAGGGCGACCCACTCTCACCAAAACTATTCATAGCTGTACTGCAACACCTAATGAAAAACTTACAATGGTCGACGAAAGGATTAAACATAAACGGCGAATACCTAAGCCATCTACGTTTCGCCGACGACATAATTCTACTCTCAGAGAACTCTGCACAACTGAATAACATGATTAGCGATCTACAAGGAGCTAGCATCAAGGTCGGTCTAGAAATGAATCTTGACAAAACGAAAATAATGACTAATCACCACATAGCGACCATATCTGTAAACAACACCCCTCTAGAGTTTGTAGAAAGCTACGTTTACTTGGGCAAAAAGATTTCTTTTAGAAAAAATAGAAACATAGAGGAAATAGATCGTAGAATATCGATTACCTGGAAGAAATACTGGGCACACAAAGAAATATTCAAATCAAAACTCACACCGTCAATAAAGAAAATAGTTATGGATTCAGTGATTTTACCGTGTCTTACCTACGGCTCTCAAACTTGGACTTTCGACCTAAATACCATGAAAAAAATACAAACAACGCAACGAAGAATGGAAAGAAGCTTATTAGGTATAAAATTAAGAGACAAGATTAAAAATGAGCACATTCGCAACAAAACTAAACTTACCGACGCTCTAACCTTCTCACTAAATATGAAATGGAGATGGGCGGGACACATTGCCCGATACAACGATGACAGGTGGACCATTAGAGTTATGAAATGGAAGGGTCCTACGGGTCGTAGGGGTAGAGGCCGCCCGTGCGCTAGATGGACAGACGAACTGGCAAAAGTAGCGGGAGAAAATTGGTTATCCTTGGCTAGACACAAAGAACAATGGAAGTCCTTGGAGGAGGCTTTTACCCGAAGGGGGTCCATATAAGCCACGACAAAATAAAACTTAAAATAATTAATTAATCTAATTATATATAAATGCAATTGTAATTATTTATTAAGAATGTTATGTTGTAATGTTAAGAATGTGTAAGTAGGCTTAAATGGAATTAAATAAAGCTTTATTATTATTATTATTATTATTATGTTTGTTCAGTCAATACGATTGCTAGGAACTTAATAAGGATGGGGAAGGGTTGAAAGCCATTTTCCTATATTTTCCATCATCCATCTTTTAAAATAGACAACACACTTCTACTTTCTAAATATTGCAGGTATCGAGGCACTTTTCCAGGTGATAGATATTCTAGCTTGTTTCTTGCCCCTATGACTGTAGATATATCCCATTGCCACTCCAGGTCGGTGACTCTAATACTGTATTTTACAAATCATTCATTACGATATCATTTCGTCCACCTCCACGCGATGCAATTGTCGATATGAGCTCATAATAATTAATCACACTCGTGGGTTGTTAAACTACATGTTTATGATTTATTATATCAGCCCGTACTCGCTTGGTTCGTTGAAACCCAAGATCCAATTGAGAGGGCTTAGTGCATAGTCCATTGCGCTAGCTTATCCTATTTATACTATTTTATAGAACTACTTATAAAGATATTTATGGTATGTAGATTCTACGATGTTTTCCTTCATTGTTTAAGTGCGTGGCAATTGGCTATTAATACGCACATGGCTTCGAAAATTCAGAGGTATGCCCTGGACATCGAACGCTGTCAATATAAGCTTTGTAATTACCGTAGCGATTTTAAGGAATTTCTACGGCATGTAAGTCCGCCAACCCGCACTAGGCCAGCGTGGTGGACTATATGCCCTAACCACTCTCAATCGATTCTTTCGATTGTAGAGTAGGCCCGTGCCCAGCAGTGGGGCGTACAGGGCTGATACAATAAAAAAAAATGTTAGTGGTGTGGTGTAAAAGTGCATGCGTCTGTGATTTACTGCCTTCGCTTTATTGACAAATTCAAGCGGTTGCGACGTTTTTTATTTATTCGATCATAAGAATGATGGCACGTCTTAATTGACTAATAAATTGTACTGGTTAACTGCTGTCGTAAATACGGTTCAAGTTAAGTTGTGCGTTGGAAGTTTACGTTAGGTTAACGCACAACGGGCGGGTTTATGATCAATGGATTTCGAAAATAGTTATATTTGAATGTAAGCTTTAAGAAGAGAAATAGCGCTCACCGAATTATGAAGAAATCGAATGAATTTGAATTATTATTTTTTAGATTAATGGAGTAACGTTATAAAAGTTATAGAAAGAAGCTTTTATTATTAGCTTGTTTTTATAATAAAAAATACCGTACAAAAACAAGCTTTAATTGTAACAATATAAGTTTTGATTATAAATAGCTCTGACGTCACATTTCCTACATTCTATAAATAACTTTTCAAAAAGCTTTATTGTGGGAGTAATAATAACAATTCAAACAAAACGTATTCTTAAACGGTTTCTTTTGTCGCCGAAATGGTTTTCACATTCTCCAATCGTACGTAGACTAAACAAATGCTGGTGGTTACCACAAGTGGACATTGTTCGCCGGACAATGGGCATGCGGGCCCGTGGTTCAAGGTTCGTTGCCCCACCACAAATTACCCCCATGATCCACCGGCCGCACTGATACCATCGCCCATTAAAATAATAATGTTATAGAATTTACGTTCATGACATGCGATGCTTATTATGAATGGGTTGACGAAACTGACGTGGCGTGTATACGGTTATGGGAATCGTGTCGGTTACATGTAAGTGTTTTAACAGCTTAACTATGTAAGAAAATCATGTTAAAGCTAATTAACTTTATATTTTCAAACAGTTTAAGTGTAAATAAGATGAGTTAATTGAATTAAAAATGCCATACTCATTGACTGTATATAATTTTATTGTTAAGGGAAAACTTGACTAAAGCGAAATATCTGCAATAAAATGAAACGAATGGAGACTGTTATTCAACAATATCTTACAACTAGATGCTACGTGTATTATGGAAAGTCTTTAATATCTGCAATCAAATTTAAACATGCAGCCGTGGGTTTTAAGGGCAGATAGCGTATTGAAAAAAAATCTATCTTTGACTTTGTATGATATTGATAACATCGGGTCAAGCTTTCTTATAATTCATTGATATTATAAACCCTGTCAGTATCCTATTAATAAGCTATTCCGGACGATCATTTAGGACGTTTATTTCTTTGATTGTCTTTGATTTGATTCGATAAATAGACCAATGGTAAATATGACTGGTGCCCAGCAGTGGGATGGATACAAATGCCATAAAGTTCATATTCAGCTCTTATGCACCATATTCTCCATATATGGCTCTGCGAATGATATCACATGAAAGCGTAGGTTTGATTTCGTCTCGCGCGCAACGGTTTTACTCAGAAGGAATAATAATAAGATCATATCAGTTTTGGCAGGGCATGATATCATGCTTATAATTTAGCCTTTCTGTCACGTACGTTGCTGTTCTTTAAGACAAATATATGCTGCTGCTGTTGTGTTTACCAATATTAAATAGTCCAACGACTACAAAAATGTAAAATGTATCACAAACATTGGCGTAGGGATAGATTAGCTTCCTGTATTGGAATTAACGAGTTCGATCCTCGCACGGATAGCGCGTAGTGACATTGTTAGGTTAGGTTAGTTATGATGGTTATCCTTCGTCGATCGACACAAATATGCCAGCCAGCCTGCTGGAATCTGAATAAACATAGACAGATCCCAAATGCGACACTTTGACGGGATTTCCTATCTCTGCAGATGGTTGTGGCTATTCGGATAGTTTTTACTCCATCGGCAGCTCAACACGAAATATATTAAGAAAATAATTGCACACACCACAATCGCCAATACATGAAACATTTGGGCCAACGTTTGCTCGTCGTAAACAGTAACAATGAGTGAAGCGTAGTGTTGCGTAAGCAATTCCTATCGGCACGTGAAGCGCGACTGTTCACTTTCGCTCGCGAAGCGTTTGTTCGCGCCGAACGGGAACTTCATTAACACTTCATGTGTAACATTAACAATATGTTACGTCATCGATTGTTGCTGGTGTAGTCGGGACAATTCTCGAGGGCTTGTTGAAGCTATTCCATTGGGATGTGCGTTTGAATAATTAAAAAAGACTTTTCGTTCCAACTAGCACTCATGATCTACATTTGGCTTACTGTAATAGGGTCGGCGGGGTCCATTACTAGATTATATGTAATATAAAAGAGAACAGTTAAACACAAGACCCGTGCATTTTACTAAAATTTAAGTAGCCTATGTCAGATTACGACCAATAAATCATAGTACCCTTTGATTACTAAAGAAAGCCAACGAAGCATCAAACAATTTGTCGCTATAATATTAGCAGGGATTCCCAAATATTACAATATCTGCAGACAAAACATTTCACCATCAGCCAGCGTCTTTAACAATTGATAAGTACCGGTATCTTAACAGCACACAATGTTTTACAGCCATAGACGAACATTTTACTCTGCTGTCGAAATCTCTGCGACCAGGCGCGGCGCACGGGTTCGCGATAAAACATTTACGACCAGGCCAATACTTGCGAAGTTTTACTTTATGCACCATGCAATAGTAGGTTATACAGAGATTATGAGCCTAAAATATTTGCTTGCTTCCTTGTACTAGTGCGTTGTGGGGTTAGGTTGCAACTGTGGGATATCTAGGCTGATGCGGCATAGGTATCCTTGAAATAATGTTTTTTCAATTAGTCCAACTGTCCCTTTTTAGTATAGTAGTCCAATGTAGATGAAGTTGGCCGCTCATTAGAACCCGTGACGTTGAAAATTTTGTTACCGGTTTTAGGCAGGAGACGGGAAGGGGTGTGGGTGGTTAATGAAAGAACTACTCAGACCAGCATTACTACGTTAAATGAAGAGAGAAAATTATCTTGACCCAGTCGATACCTACTCTAGTTTTTACTCTAAACTGAGCATAAATTCAAGTAACGGTGCTGAATAAAAAAATCCCCTTCATTTGCAATTTCAATGGAATCTATACATTCGGCTAATACTTAATAGTGAAGTCGGTAGTGGCTCGTGATAAAGTACGGGCGCGTTCACGGCACCACACATCAATTATACACAGGAACTAGACTTCCTTTCAATTTGGTTGCAACGCGATACCATATTTGACTGTGAGAGTTTTTTTGTTATGTAACTCACCCAAATATCGCACACATGCTGTATGCAATGTTAGTGGAATAACATTAGTTACTATTGTATCAAAAGAAATATATACCGGGTATATCAAGACCGCGACCGAAAACAAAGCCAGGTGGTAGTTTTAGTGGTTACACACACAATGCAACTAAAAATTTCGCAAAATAAGCGACAGATTTGTTTTGTAGTTTTTCAAATGTCATCGTGTTTGGGTGCTAAATTCCTAGTTTTTGCGAAAAAAGGAATTTAAACCCTTACGTATCAATGCGTCTTTAAAAATAAAAAGGTGTAGATCATTATTTTAGGGAAACTATGTATTAATCACCCAAATACGACGATTAGTAAAAAATTACAAAAAGAAATATTGACAATTTAATTGAATTTTATTTTCGACGTTTTTAGTTGCCTTGTGTCTGAAGTCACTAATACTACCACCTGGCTTCGTTTTCGGTCGCAGTCTTGATATACCCTGTATATACGCTGGATGTACGTAAAACAAGAGGTCTAATATCAAAGCAATAATATGATGTAAGATTTTTTATTAAAGAAATTCACTCAGCATAAAATTGAAAGTTTTAATTCTATCCGTAACAAGCATAATAAACTAATAAAGTATATTTACGTAAATTTTAGCACACAGAAATTGTAATATTTATTAAGAAGATTGTCCGTAGGAGTTACAATATTCTGGCTGAAAAACAAACCTTCCTGAGTTCATATAAATATATATATTTTTTAAACGGTAATCCAATTTGAGATTTCTTGCAATCATCCCAAAAAACGACATCAATTGTTCGTAATACAAAAAATCAGCTCAACCGAAACATTATGTCTTTATTAATTTAATTAATATTCTCTGGCTTCAATTTAAATCACGGCTTATTACTGCGCAATTTGTGATTAAATTTGCAAATGTATTGTAATGTGAGAACGGCGTGGGAATAAATTAAAAGGCAGTTCTCTACGGACGGTACCTACTGGATATGTGGTGTACTGCCAGAATTATTACACTACGATATATATTCGATATATCTCGCATTGAGATTTTAAGTCGAAGTCTATTTTTATCCAGGCTCTACAAAATGACAAGAATGCAGTGTAAAATAAATAGAGCATCCACCAGCGACAGGATAGTTCTTTAGTCAATCGCCATAATCATGTCAATTTAATAAATAAATAAATATCGAGTGGGCGTTACGGGATTTACAAAAGCTAAATCCGAAACATTTGTTTCACTTCAGTTAGTACAAATATTAGTATTTGATTTTATTCACACGGAAATAGAATCAACGACATCATCAGTGTTATTAAAGGTTAAAGTTGCTATAAGTTAGTATCGCTAAGGGTGCCTGCTCAATTGACAAAGAACCTAATTCACAATCGCACGTCCTAGGACGTAGGCAGAATTGACGGCAATTTAAGTAGGTGCAATGAATTTATGACGAGCTACTCGTGTGCACATTGCTGTGCGGTGATCGTAACGTGAAGCTATTATCGAGACTATTGGGAGTTCGAAATAATGGTTCGTGGTAGGGGAGTCGGATATTGAATTGTTTTGGTGATTTTCTATTTCATGTTTCAAACTTGTGCTCTTTTAATAAGTTATTTTCTATTAAATTTAGTTTACATTAACATAAATACATAAATTTGGTTTACCATATTTATGTCGTTTATCGATTGTAATTTATAGGATATGAAAATTGTTTGTATCGCGGGTGGTCAATTTACAAAAAATACTTACTAATTTTTTTTGCAAAATAGTTAATCAGATAATTTTTGAATGGACAATTTTTCTGTTCACGTATCATTTGATTTTACCGTTTTATTCCGATAGTTTCATATTTTATTGATAAATAAATATTAATTCCATCCCATTTCATACCTACATCACCTTGAATCCAATTGATAGACATCTCAAACATATCCATATGCATTCACTCGTAAATACGCAAATGCGACGTTAAGTGGGGATTAAATGTGAAAGTAGTATGTGTGTATGCGGGATGGTAACTGGCTGACAGTGAAATCCCGACGAGCGTCCGCCTGTCCGTTCCTGTGTGCCGGATCAGAATTATGCAATCCGGCAGGATTGACAGGCGCCGTCGGATGCCACGCATTGTATAGCTATAGACTACACAATCCGGATAGAATGTGATGATAGTGGTTACTTCCCCTTTATCTCTTTAGCTTTGTGTATTTCCTGCATCATATTTGTGGTTTCTGTGTGTTGCGATAGTTCTAAGCACGTGGTAAATAAAATTTATGAATTAACACTAATTTATTTGAATGAGTTAATTAAATTTATAAGGTTTTCCAAGTCAAGTTTATTCATTAAAACCAGTCGATTTTCTTCTTATTATTAAGGCACTGAAAGTCAACTGTTTAACATGGGACTTAGGAGTCCCGCATGGATTTCTATAGCGACCTAAGAATCCGACGTCCACTGTGTGGGTGGACGTTCAATGATACATTTGCCAGTTGATTTTCTATTGACCACATATTTTTTAACTTGATCGCCAATTAATTCAAACGTATATTATAACAATATTTAAATCCAATTGAGTTACATTATTCAGTACCTCCGATTCATGACAATGCGTCGCATTAGCAGCGTCATTAGTACTCTGGCGCGGTAGTGTTTTGTTTTATGCTCACGACGCTGCGGCGCGGCGACGCGACGCGAGGCCGTATCACACACTGACCAAGGCCAGGGTGCTCTTGGTAAAGACTACAGGTCCTTTGTGTTATATTCGTAGTTCTGTGGTGGAGGAAGTGGCTAGGTTCTGTATTGAAACCAAAATTTCTTAATTCAAGTATCACTTTAAAAGATGTTTTGAATCGTCTGTGTTGTGTTGAATCGGGCTGTGTTTCTAGTTGAAAAGAATAAACCGCGCATGAAAATTCCACAGAAACATGAACTGTCTTATTTTTTTGAGTTCATAATTTTGTAGACTTTTACCATCCAGTAATTATTTTGAATAGTTCCGCGGTACAGACTTTATATTTGGCCATAGGCAATTGATATTCATACGGCGATGCTTAATTTTAATTATAATTATTCAATACAAGTTGTACGGCCAGATAAACTGTTATCCTACTTCGGTCTAAAATATGATACGTTATATTTAATTATTGTGATTAAAACTTGATCAACCTACACACCTTTTTGTCATGATGGAAATCAGTTGGGATTCACACCCACACCATATTGGCGGTCGAGGTATACCGGATGTCTATTAAACGATAACTACGTGGTGAACGCTTCTACCTGTTTTTTTTTTCAAGGGATTTGATATTTATAATAAATGAAAAAAAAAACCTAATGCAATAATAAATACCGAACAAAATATGGTTGTGTATAATAAATTCTAGTTTGTTACAAGTCCAGACCATCGCAAAAACTAGTCGAACCTAAACCCTATTAAGCCCTGGTCTGACGAACGGTACGTGCGGCACTGCGGCAAGCAACGAAGTTCAAGCAACTAAGGAGGTTTCACAGATAGGTTTCACTCTGCGTAAATCCGTTGACCAATGGGAGGGCCGAAACTTGACAACAAATGTTATTATGACAATTTTGCATTGAAGTCTTCACGGGTCTCCATGACAACGGATAACAATTATTTGAGTTCAAAAATATATAAAATTATATAAAAAAATTGTTTGTGCGTCATTCTAAACGAAGTCGGTAAAAAAGCACATAAGACCATTTTCTCAAATATTGATACGTGACATAATTAGTTTATATTTTCTCATGTAAATTAGCGTGCTATTAACTATATTATTTTATTTTTTCTGCTAATAAACCTGTTCTTTGATCAAGTTATATTTCACTGGACTTGTATAGATACCTACTTTTAAATTATCGCCGATTGTACCGTAACATGATAAAAACAAATTGTATTATTATTAGAAAATAAAATAATTTTGTTATAAACTATCACAAGTAAAACCTGGATCAATACTGATGGACACTTTTTACAATAATTATTATTTAATTGTACTTTTTATCTAAATTCACAATACGGAGCTCAAATAATACACGTAGGTATAGGTAGGTAGTAGGTATATATGTATCTGCACAACCTCAAGCACATCAGCAGTTCTTGATCCTAGGTTTAACTTTATTTGCATACATAAACTCACGCCTTTATCCCAAAAGAGGTAGGCAGAGGCGCCACCAGGACACCCACATTTCGCCTTGTATGTTCCGTTCCATGATGTGACAGGGGGCGAGCCTAACGCCATATCGGACACAAATTCCTGGCTCCAGGCTGATGATGAATAGAAAAACCCAATATCACTTTGCCCGAGCCGGGATTCGAACCCGAGACCTCAGCTTTGTAGTCGTACCGTAGTACAACTACACCACCGAGGCAGTCTTAAAAAATTGTCGCACTCCGTTCGCACTGGTTCGCACTCTGTAAATGTAAATGTCTCTGAAATATTGCAAAAATCATTATTTTGATATAGAAGATGTTATAGATCTCAGTACATTTGTTGAAATCCGCAGTTTCTTCAAAAAGGAACTAAATAGTAGGAGTTAAAAACAAAGAATCGTCTATTTCCCTCCATTACAAAGTGATAGACAATTAAATATTGAATTGACCGCTCAAAACTACGGGCTGGAGAAGCTAGATGTAAAGCAACACGGACTAATATTAACAAGGGTCGTATGGTACAAGCTGCGAATTTGCTTTCTATAATATGTACGGAAAAATTTAAGAAACATTTTTCAACTGTAATATATTATTATAAGACGCTCATCGGATGAACTAGTGATATTTTCCTAATTGCTCCGACCACCGTACACGAAGGTGGTAAACTCGTGAATGACACATGCAAATATTTCGTGTTTCTAATATCGGTTTCCGAATATGCTTTCGAGCAGGGTAGCATAATAGTGTTTGACGGCAAGAGCTGATTATTTCTTGCTGGTGGATATTGTAATTGGATTTAAAATTGATGATATGAAAAAAATATGGGCACACTACCATCGGAGATTTGTTCCCTTTTACTATGAAATGTTAATGTGTTCTTTCTATCTTGATATAAAACACAAAGGCTCCTGCTATTATTTCTGTCAAATTATCGACAAATAAATCCATGCCGCAATGTCGCACGCCGCGGCGATTTGACGAGAATGACTGCGCGTTGTGCGGTGCATTTTCATATAAATCTGTGCCGCTACCGCAAACCGCTGTCAGTTTCTATCAAGCGACCAAAATGTTATAATGGAGTTGACCCTTCACCGTGCGCGCTGGTTGACGCATACCGCAATAGAACAAAAGACAAATGATGACGTTTTTCATACAAAACCGAGTTTGACATCGCATTGCGTGCAACGCAGTGCCGCGCGTACCGTTCCACAGACCAGGGCTTTAGATCGCCTTAGAAGGTGATCTAATGTCTGTGTATAGAAAGGAGAACATAGTTAGCCAGCATCGTCGACCTTAGCGTTGATGCGATGCCGCGAGGTCGCGCGATCACGCCGCAGCAAGGCCGATGCACTTGCATTACGGAATGTATGCTGCAACACGCGTCACACGCCTACTAGTGGTTCGCGAATGTCTGTCCGTACTATTTGAAGTATCTGTATACTGCATTGAAAGAACATCATTCGCCAGCATCATCGACCTTAGTGTTGATGCGACGCCGCGAGGTCGCGTGATCACGCCGCAGCAAGGCCGATGCACTTGCATTACGGAATTTATGCTACAACAAGCATGATACCTACTAGTGGTCCGCGAACCCCAACTCCCAATGCTTAACGGTATTCTGTGCATGTATTCATGTTGCGATGATTTTGAATGTGATAAGCGGAAATTACTGCATTTATGCGAACCGTATATGGTATTTACATTTGCATGTTTATTAAAATATTTCCTTGTAAGGAAATATGATCTTCAGGCGAAACAAAAACAAACAGTGTTGTAATTATCATGCGTACGATTTTGTCCCTATTAAAGAGGGTTTCAACGCTTATAAATTTATGAATGTTATTGCATCATATTACAATAAAAAAAGTACAGAATATCTAATCTAACCCCAAGGCCCAAACCAAATATTAATTTGATCCAGCATTGTGATAACCGCATCAACTCGCTTGAATATAAAGCTACGTACAGCAATTACAACACACACACCCGGAAATTACAAAAAAATGTTTAATACGGCCTAACAATTCCCACGCAAATTATAATGTGATTTAAATTAATTAGAATAACAAAAATCCCGTTGCGCACACATCCCGACGCACGGAGTGGCGCGACACCGCGTCGCTGTTCCGACAATGAATTATATGTACTTCTGTGTGTCGAGTGTGTACATTAGCTGATTTGTATCCTACGGGTTTATATCTTCATATAGTTTTGTAATTATTTTTTCTAATGGTAGTTAAGTTCAGGAACTAGATGTTACGTTAGATGGAGCGACAATTTTTTTGGCCAAAAATTAGCTCAGTAGTCGTTGAGACTTGAGAAGGCCTGATTATGGGATAAACCAAATATCCAGAAAAAAACAAATCAGTGATAGCTTATAATATGTTCTTAGAATGTCAATGCTTGCGGATGTTTTGTATTTTCAATGAAAATTAAATTCATGGAAATTAATTAATTAATGTCATCTCGCATAAGCATTTGTCGAGTTAAATTCGAGTTACGTTCACTATCGATAACACGTAGTAGCGCTCGAATCCTTTAGCGATGCATCCACAACAGAGTGCATATTATAATGAATCACTGCAACACTGCAACACCGCACTTGACATACTTTCCGAACAAAGAAGTAGGAACTGGTTGCGAATGAACGGCAGCGAATTAAGCCTCTACTTGATTATGTCAATTTGTTTTTGCTGTATTGTTTACGTCCTTTATGCCTTATGGGGGTGTAATAGACGTTATTCGAATAAGTGAGCGACAACTCATCGACATTGTTCATTTGATCTGCGAGATCTGCTGTGTGTGTTTTGGTATTGTCGCAAAATACGGAGTAATTACTGTAGAGGCGATAATTTATGACGTCACCTCTCTGGTGTTCTATTTTGTACATTGTTTCCTTATTTTTGTCAGTCTACGTAGTTTTATTGTTCCTGGTTAAGGACATATATCAAGAGTCACTAAATACTTGCCAAGCTTAAATGCTTGTCATTTTATTGCGTGGCACTGTTTATTCACGCTTGTAGAAGTCAAAGTGGTCGCTGTAAAGATAATCCTTAATACATTATTGGACATTCTTCGAAAAGGTAGATTATACTAACAATAAATGTTTGGATAATTTCTTTATTTCTAAAACATAAAAACCATTTCATAGACTACTTACTAATTAGTTGAATAATACCCAATTCATTGCGGTTCGCGGACCGGCTGTTTGCGTGCACGCGTTATCACAGGGGACGCAGCAAAGTTATCAGTGCAGCGCGGTGCAACGCCCGACTATTTTGTTAATTGTTTGCCCCCCGATACCCCCCGGATCCCCGCACCCCCCACACAGCAGCGCAGATACGTCGAGTGTCATCGCGAGTCAGTTAAGAAATTACTACTTTATCTATGTTTGTTATACCTCATATTCATGAGATAGGTGGTAATGATGTTTTGAAAAATATTTTGTATTTAATTTGGAATATGGTTAAGGTGAGTTTTTATATATATATTGTTATATTTTTATTAAATTCTGGCATAATAAAAGACTCCATTAAAGTTAACGACTGATTCTATTGAATATGAAATAGAGTTCAAAAGATTAGAATGTTTATTAGTTCGAGTAAAGGCTTATGGTCAGAAATGCATTTAGTTAAATATTAGTGATAAATAATCATTGAAATTAATGTACCCACGCTCAGTTGGTATTAGTAATATGTAATTATTATATTTTGCATTCGCTAATTGGTAATGACTTATCGTTTCGTGCAAATGTGTTTATTAAATAAATATTAGTTTATTATGATCAATGAGGATCGGTAAATAATTACTATTTGCAGAGAGGAAACAAAGATCTCTTTGTTGACATAATATGGTCGGTGGAACTTTTAACTAAATCTGGTCATAGGAAATTTACCAACATTAGTCTAATGGACACATTGTTTGGTTTCCCTTATTGTTTATTACGCTTTGGTATTAAGACCGTGAATATGATACTCTGATACGCCCATACTCTTTTGTTATTTCGCGTTACCGAAATGTTTTATTTATGCCAAAAGAAAAAATATTTTTGCCACATCCATTCTTAAACATTACAGATATCTGGAATGATAATAAATAATTATGCTAAAAGTACGGACCGTCCATATTGCGTACACGATGAAATTTTTTTTTCTATGCGTGCGTGTCCGTCATGCATCGATATCATTTACGCAGCTTGTTTAGTCTACGCATCAAGTGTATCTGCTATTTTGGGTTGAATAAATCGAGAATTTCTTTTGTAATCGCACGAAATATGTGCGCGTAAATCCCGCATATGTAATCCTATTTTATGTGATGCCATAACTATAGATTATGGCGATACGGCTCGTGAATTTTTAAAAATAAAATTTGGATCATGATTCTTTTTATTTGCCTGTTAATCCCACTGCTGGTCAAAGCCCTCCCCTTATTCTTTTCTCACATTATAGTAATTATGTCACGGGCTAATTGGTTCTTACCGTTCCCCCACTCACTCCCCTCTATCGTCAATCCTCAGAGGCCGGCAACTCAAATAAGTTTATCCAGTTATTGTAGGTCTTCTTTATTTTATTTTTTATTTTTATTTATTAGGTTCGCCAACAGCGCGACATATAAATACACTCTTAAGGTACAACAATAACGTTTAAATCTGATATGTGCGCCAATTATAGGTGAACACATCATTTACAAAAGACAAATATAATTTTAAAAATATATATAAATCACAAAAAACGAATTAATTTAACTAAAATTGGTATATAAATCAAGTTAAAAAGAAAAATAATAATAATGAAAAATAAAATATTGAAATGAAATTTAAAAATAATGAAAAATAAATTCTTAGGCGGCCATTACTGCCCATTCCTTATAGGTTTGATATATCGTCGCAGGGTCTTTATCTACTGGAAAGCCATCTATCTAACTATTACGGCTTATTCCCCAATCTTATTTCTCATCATTATTTTTTTTACTGCGATTTAAAGACTAGTATAATCTCACGGCTGATCACTTAATATAATGCAGCAAAAAATCCCGCCACTTTTTATACCAGGCGACGAAAAAATTTGTGGAATTTGTCAATGCTTTTTGTATTTAGTACAATTGATAAAAAGGAGACGACGAAAACGCTTTTGTGCATTTTTTTATTTGTATTCGGGTATTTAGATTAACGATTACACGCTGTTTGCGAAAAATATTTTTTCGGTTCATTGTATTTTGCTAATAAGCGCGTTTTTAACGATTTGCTTGTGCTTCATAAATATTTAATACATATCTTCAAATTACTTTTTATTTATCAGATTTTTTCAAGACACTTTAGCGGTATTTTTTATGAAATGGATGTGATATGGAAATTTCACTAGTTTTCCGCTGACACTAATAATCATTATCCTTTCATTGAGTGATATTCAAAACCCCAGATCATAGGTCTAGTCTACTGAAGTGTTTGCTAATAAACAGAGCAGATAATTAACATTAATCTAGATTTATTATTATTCCGAGGCATCTAAACAGTTCGTTCCTATGGACTGGTATAAAACCGTTCAAAATATTTCAATTGTAAAGGTAGGGGAAGTACGGACAAAATGACATGTATGGACAAAATGACATAGTCACCTTATTGAAAAATTGGGGGGGTTTAGTTACGTCTCCGCGACTGTATTACGTGCCGGCAGTCATATTTAAAATCCTGTGAGATTTTGAGCGCCATTGTCACAGTTGCGTCGCAGTAACTAGTTCGAACGTGTTTCGCGCCTTCAAAAGTTTATTTTATAGATGGTTTTCTCCTGTTTTCTGGTGAGTTATTTGTTGTTATTTGTAATTATTTCTATTAAAATCGATGAACCATGCCAGTACCCAGTGATTTCGATTAACTTTATTGCAATCATTAGTTGTTTGATGGAGTTATGATTTTTTATTCGTTTTTATTTACATATGGACAAAATGACATACATATACAACGGACAAAACGACATGGTATGTAATTTAGTACGTAGAGTTTCTGTTAATGAATATTTATTATTTTGTTTAGGTGATATGCCGCGAAACTACGAAAGAAAAACTTATATGCAATCTTGGAGCCAAGAATCCATGAGTAAGGCTATTGAAGCATGGAAGCAAAAAAAAGTGGGAAGGGAATTGGCCGCAAAACGTTTGGCGAAGAGATTGAGAGCATCCAGACAGCCTACAACTGCTCTGATATATGATAGCTCAGGAAGCGAAGATTTCATTTGCGAGACAGTAGACGACAATAGTGACTGCGCTTGCATTTATTGCAATGACCTCTTTTTCCCGTTCTAAGCCCGGCGAAGATTGGTTACGATGTATGATTTGTTTCCTTTGGGCTCATGCGTCATTTGCTGATGTCCCAAAGAAGACCAAGAAATTTATTTGTGAACTGTGTTCTTAAAAATGTAGTATGTCATTTTGTCCGTACTATATGGACAAAATGGTTTTTGTGATTAGTTTCATTTTTTCTTCATATATATTTTATTATAGTTCCTACTTAATTAAAAGACTGTGTTACTGATAGTCAATGAACCTAAGATGACTTAAAATGATTGAGACTCATTATAAGACTGTTAAATAAATAAATATGAGTAAAAAACAAAACACTATGTCATTTTGGACGTACTTCCCCTATACTTCTGCCTTATTCATAGACAGTTTTAATAATTATTTTAGCTATCGAATGTTTCATCTTCTCTCAAACTGAATTCTAAAGTCCTTCGAAAGGGAAAAAACATTCGATAACTAGAATAGGATATAAATCAGTCTATGAATAAGGCCGTTAAAGTAATGTTCGATGTTACACAGTATGTAATTTCGGGCCGTGTGACGTCATCAGTGAACTCGGCCGGTACAGTCCAAGGTTACGACGCTTTTTATCGCGCTCACCTAGTTTCATGTTTTTTCTCATCGGCCCAGGACATTGTTCCATAATGTTTACAAACATAACTGTGACATTTGTGATTTATTGTATGGGTTGTATTTTATTTAAATGTAATTTATTGAGTTGTATTCGGAAGGCGTGTCTGTGTGTAATATTGTAGCGGTGAATGTATTTGAATTTACTAAACTTATGTTTTTTATTTAATAATGTTAGTTGTCACAATTTATTATATCTATAAAGAATTTGTGGCCGCCAAACCTTCACCCTGATTACGCATTGCAAAGCATGGTAATCGTAATGAACTATTTAAAGATCTTGTATTATGTTGTCTTATAGAGACTTGGAATTTTGGAATTCCTGTGGATAACTTTTAGTTATGATTATGGCAGTCTTCTGCCGGTCGTTTCTCTCTACCCTTTGTAAGAAAAAATAAGTTAAAGATAAGCATAATTTCTTACTTGTCAAACTCCACACTTATTAAAAAATAAATTGGTTTGAATGAAAGAAAACATTTATATAATTTTACTAACTTCACGTATAATAGGCGAGACGAATGATTTTCAAATTATATTCTAAAATATGGGCACACATTTATTATATACGAAAAAATCTATATTTCAAGAATTAACAAAGGCTTAACACAGTTTTAAGCCATTTTTCTAATAATTTTTCAATAGTGCACAAAAAACGCTAGTAGGTGTCATGGCGTCCGCTTTGATGTCACTACTAGGTAAACATGTCATTGTGTACTACTAAATCTGTGGTCTATGCGCAGCGAATGCGTCATGTTTACATAGGCGTGACATCATGCGTTGTGAAGAGCGTTTTTGTCAAAATGGCCGATTGCTATATTTTGTACTTTGATTTTATTTAAAATCTTATTAATCTCCAAGTATAGATTAAAACTGAATTATCATTTGAAATCCTTGTAATACGTATTTTCCCTTAAAAACATAAAATCTTTAATTTTTTGATACTGTCGTCTCGCCTATTGACAAAATACTAACGACACTTAAATCTAACAGGACACTGAATACCTTACCATAACAGTACGACACGTATCGACAATTAGAATTTTTGCACAAACCATTACCTTAAACAGTCAATGGTATTTATCTATTAGCTCACAAAGGAAGCAATGGATATGTACGGAGCGCAATAACAGTGTTAAAATTCTTCGACATGGCGTTACAAAAAGCCCTGTCTTCCCGTCGGATATGAAACAAGTGGCGACTTGTAGAGACAAAGCATTCCCTGTGGATTCGCTTATTTCCTGCCCAGACGTAACAGGAAACGGGATAGCAACGTCTTTCTGTCGCAGTACGAAACGGTACTGCCGAGTAACTACTCGCTGTCTTGAAATGTGCTGTTGTAATTTCATTATTTTAGGTTATTAATTTAAAAATACTCTTTTGATATTAGCTGTTGCTCGGGGCTTCTCGCTTCGTATTATATTGCGGATATGTCTAACAAGCATCGTGCGTTATTCAGGGAAATAATATGTCTTATGATCCGTAAAATATCTTAATGCAATAATGATAAATAACAAATAAAACCAACAAGCATTTGAGCGTTTATAACTCTCGATAATTGCTGCACCTTTTTGCAAACTCAAGGCATAAAGAATGAAGCACTAGGCTTAGTAATGAGAATACTGTAGCGAGTCTAGGAGCATTGTCTTTGCGTTCCGAGCGCGCTCAGTAAAGTGGATTTTGAAATTTCAATCAGCAGAAACCGGCCGAACTATCCGAGCGGCGCGTTTATCGCGGCTCGATGCGATTTGAAAAGGAAATTGAGTTTGTGAAGGCTTGAAGTTGGCTGTAGACGCTTATCTTTAGACCGTACACGCAGCGTTTCTAGCATTACCGCGGTCTGCGGTTGCGGTTGAAAAATGTATTTTTGTTGATCCGACTATGAGGAGTATAATATTATTTTATATAGATTAAGTTCAAGTGGATTATTTGCTTAAAAAAATCCTGGGTTCTTCAAAATACCCATTATGCTTGATAACATTTTGTTTCGGCTGAGACGTAACTTTAGCTAGCTTGTCGTTTAGCCACACAATGCAGAAGCTAATTAGGTTTCCAAAACAGCTTACTTACTTGAAAATATAAACATCAGTCTACGTTATCTTTATTCATACTTGTAGTAATTCGAACAAATAGCCTGCTAATACATGTTTTGTTTCGCTTACATGTGCCATAATAATAACAATGATTTTGTTCACGTAACTCACGTGTCAGCAGGTAAATGACTCCGTATGTATTATTTCACCAACATTAATACATTCATTACAGTAACTATGCATTAATAAGTATGGGTTATAACGTGTCACGTATTATTTATATTTTTGACGTAGTTGCTTCTAAAACATTTTTTCATCAAAATTTCTATCGACGCAGCCGTAACATCCGCGCCCATTCTTTTGTACACGTGGCCATGAAAATAAAGTTAAAAGCAGTTTGTATAAACTGCGCCATCGAAATCAATTGAACTGCGTTCGGGGCGTCACGCGGGGTGCGCCCGGTAACCTATTTCCATCTAGCCGCGGCGCGACACGTAAGGGCCTAAGCGCCGCGACAACGCACCACAACCTTGTAACGCCGCCTAATGAACTGTGCCGGCAACCACGCAGTCCCATGAATATAAAACGCGTAAATAAATAGCAGATGCGCGAAAAATTCAGCCCGCGCCGGCGACACTTAGCATAATAATCGCGAGGGTGACGCGGGGAGGTAATGTAGTAAACGAACGGGGGGTGCTCGTCCCCCCGGCCCGTCGGTGACACGATTCTCACGCGACGCGACTTCCTTTCAGTCCGCAAATGAATGGGTAAAGAGTAATGACGTAAATACGTGTGACATAACGGCTGTGACGCCACGGCCGCGGCCGGCTCGGAACCAGTCCGGCCGCTGCGGCGCGCGACTACCGATCGTCCACCGTGTATTGTTCCCCATCTATAAATTGATAATTGTCTTACGCTGCCATGAATGGATTCACTTTCCTTTCGATACGTCGGGGGCATGAATTATATATTGGCTTATATGCGACCGTACTCGTATGTAGTTCACGGCGCGGCGTGTCAAGGGAGGTCAAATTTACAACACGTGTTTAGGTCACCGGCCACTATCATTGCTCGAAATAAATTACATAATATATTTTAATTCAGTGTTTTAAAATTGGACTAGGATGTATTTTATGAATAGGGAGTTTATTGTATGTGCTTTATTGTTTAAATATCGCTAAAACATATGTAACTAAATTATCGTTTTTTTTTTCATGTAGGCAAAGTACACATTAAGGCATCACGATACAAGGCTTCGTCATGTGTCTGATAGTTAAGCATCGCACCACTCGCTCACAATCTTGATAACGTAGCAATCTTAAACAAACAAGTTAAGGTTCCGAAAATAAAAATTAAGACCAAGCTGCAGGCCGGGCACATATGCGCGCTGCGGGGCTCCTTGGGACCCCCGGGCGAATTTGACAAGGATTTAAATCCCCCAGAGAGAGGCACCCTCGCGCCACGATCACTTTCCAGCGCTCAGCCATATAATATTGCATTTCGCGTCGTCGGAGCATGAAGAAAACACCACTGATTGCATTTGAGTGAATCTTTTATGTTTTTTTTTTCAAATTGATTTTTAAATTATTATTATGAGTGTTTTATACTTGCGTTTTAATCAGAGCATAATGTTTTCGTTGTAAACATTTTATAACAGCAAATTTAAAGATTTTGACGGCCTCTGTGGTGCAGTTGGTTAGATCCCACGCCGGCTGTGAACAAGAGGCTGCGGTGGATGTTTGTGAGACCTAAAAGTCTCTCGTAGTTCCTGATACCCACGACACAAGACCCGATCTTAGTGTGAGGTCATGATTATGTATGTGGTGACTGTTGGCTATATTTATTATTATTATTTTCGAATCATGTGAAATATTTTTTTAGATCACGAATTATCTTAAAAAAGGATTTAGAATTCCCCATAATAATGGCATCTACTTAGTGATAGGTATAAATATAAAACTTTTGAAAAAATTGCGAATCAAATATTAATATATTCAAGTCAACGTCCAACAAATCTGTGAGTACAACTTACTCCAATCAACTTCTTTATACCGTGAGAACAAAAAATTGCAACAGAATGGACTATAACGAGACAAAAGCGGCCCAATTTTGCCACTTCATAGTGCACCCTTGATAAAATTTGCCACGTAGTTATTACACCAAATCTCTCAATTGAGGGGTGTGTAATCAATGCGTCCCCTCGTGGGTCGTGCGGGGGGCCGGCCCGTCATGTGCGTCCGACGTATCCATTTGTGCTTTTGTACGCCCACTCATTACGCGGCGCGCAGTGCGTCGCCTCGCGTGACGGGATCTACTGCATCTCATGTTTTTGTTCTATAATTACACACCGAGCTATCGGAAAGAGATTTTAAAGGGTTCGGCAGATGCTTCTGTTAGGTGCAATCACGAAACTATCTAATAGCAGACGATTCCCACGATGTTAAATTCACGCGGTGGATTTTGTATTGTTTTAATGCATTACGTTGTGTATCAACATAGAAATGAGAATACCGAGAAATATAAAATTAAGAAATAGATAAATAAATAAATACACCCAACAGTCACATACATAGTCCTGACCCCACACTAAGATCGAAGCTTAAGTCGTGGGTATCAGAAGCTACGAGAGACTTTTCGGTCACACAAACACCCAGACCCGAAACAAATACCTGTGGTTCACACAAATATTTGTTTCGGTGCGGGGATCGAACCCGCGGCCTCTTGTTTCACAGCCGGCGTCTAACCAACTGCGCCACAGAGGCTGTCAAAAAGATTGCTGCAAATCAAGATAAATAATAATTGTCCTTATTACTATACTCTATTTAATTTATTGTCTGCAAGTTTTTCAAGTTCTCGGCCGTTTATAATACTTACACTACAACAATGGACATTATAGCCCTAAACACTATAAAACAATCCGGCATGGAAATTAAATTGATGATTCAAAACTAGTTGTTAAAATAGTAAAACAACAAAAGGTTGCGGAGCAAACAGTAATTATCCATAGCGGCCGTTACGTAATTAGCGGCATAGTATTGCATAGTAATTTCCCAGAACAATTAGAATTGACGCCGCGCGACATTTCCGAGAAAACACTGAACACGCAACTTTCCGTAGTTGAGCGCGACAACGGCACGAATTTAGGAACGACGACCGACGCTCCGGGGACATTGCCTCCTCGCAACTAATATTTATGGGTCTCCGTTTAGGACAGAGAACTTGGCGTTATTTGTTGCTTGCAAAGTTTTCAATTTTGTAGACATTTTACGATTCAGCTTCAAGTCTCTTTAATTTGTGTTTGTAGTGTAGTAACTTTAGGGAATTTGTAATATGGTTGAACTTAGGTTTTAGGGTTTATGTATCATTTGAATATCAAATAATAATCATATAAATCAGAAATATATTTAAATTACTATACTATTGCTAATCATTGGTCTTCTCCTATACTAATTTGAGAAAGCTTAGAACTTACTTTTTCCGCGTTGTTTTGATGGTGATTAGTGGTGAATTGAGTTTATATATTACCAATTAAAACGTATACCAATAAATGCATAGTTATATCTGACACATACTAATGTATTTACGCAAATGCAATAATTAATAAAGTGCGGCGTCATTACCAGCGAAAGGCACGATGCACCGAGTTCGTTGACAGCGTCCGGCAGGCGCAGAGGGCGACACGCTACGTTCGTCTGCCGCTCGCGCACGCCGCGTTAATTTGCCCCCCGATACCATCGCTGCACTCGATGCGCCCCTGGTCACGCTCCATCAACGATCGTAGTTCAACTCTGATTGTTAGACTACGACCCTTTGGACGTTGAAAAATAAAGTATAAACACTTTTTTATCAACAAACAATCTTATGGCAAGAAGAATGGAAGAATTGCACTATATTTTTTATACTTGCTTTTATCTAGCTGAATCTTCATCATTTTTACCGATCTTCGGCGTGTTCAATTCGTGGCTTTCATATTTTCCCTGGCAATATAAAGTGTGTCGTCCGAATTGGAAACTTTGACTATTTTCTATAATTACCATTGATAACACTTAATCAGTTTTTAAAACATTGCTCAAAATTTTTATTGTTCATCATTAACCACGTCATTACATCTGAGCAATAAGTTATTTGGTTATATTTATGACGCGCGCGCAGTGTGTAAAAACAAATTGTTTTTGCTCGTACGCAGAGGTCACTTCTAAACTAGTAAAATCCCGCACGATCGCGTTCACGACCGGCATTACAAACTGAATCTTACAAAAGGTATAATTTTGTAATTATGTATTTAATCGTCTCGTTAGCTTTGCCGTGCATAGACTGAATTGCGATGTAGGAATTACCAGTCTGTTCGATTCGCAAGTTAAGTAATTGAGTGATTTGCGACTCATTTTGTAGTGGCTCGACAAAACGATTATAATTTATAGGTGCAGTGCAATACAAATAGATTATTGGCCAGCGAGAGACAGTGGTCTCTCGCCGGACGAGGTCCGGTCTTTAACCACTAAGACACAGGAAAAAGAAGCTTACTCGCTGCGTTTTTCTTTTTAAATTGAATTTGAATTTGTTGTGAAAAAATAATTTCTACTATAGACCATCTTGTCGACATATCCTCTAGGTAGGTCTTAATTTCACGGCGTGCATTTCATGTCCTTAACTTAATCAGAAACAGTAGGAAATGACATTATATTTACACAGTACGTAAGATAATATTAAAATCGATTGCATCGTTGAAGCACACGTTTAAAGCATTTTAATTAAAACAGAAATACGCCACAGGCATCAGACAATGAAATTTTGTATCAAACTTAATTAGCATAAGTACACGCCGCTGCACATTCATAATGAACTATAAACGAACATATCAACAATGTTATACTATACGGTAAAATTATAAAACGTATGTACGGTAAAATTTTATGCATCGAGTGTTTTATTGAAGTAATATTTATAGTACGAAAGCACGTTAAGAAAAAAAAGTTAGTATTTTGTATTTATTTACATATCATAATTCGATATAAAACAGGTTGTTTTGCGTGCCAAAAAGCAGTTGTCACAAAGAGAGTTATTTTAACATCTCCGTTGTGTGAGAATTTAAGTGGAAATAAATTTATAGCACATGCGGTTAACTAACAAAAATAGACACAGACACAAAAGCGCAATTTACGCAACAAACAAAAACGCTCATGATCCGCCAGTCGGAATGTCAAAGCGAAATTATTAGATTCCGATGCGGCATCGGCGCGGCGCGGGTGAACGACCGAAATCGGCGCGGGCGACCTTGCCTCGACACCGACTGTGCCTCACCTACATACGCCGGCACAGCGCCGCACCGCGTCGCACACCCAAAACGCCACTTTTGCTTTCGACAATTCGCAAAAAATCCATCTGGCATCTTTGTTTCTCTCCTCGCCGACAGATGACGTATCTACATCATTCAAGCGCACTACTCTCGTTCCATCTTGTAAATGAATCGCCTTGTCAAGCTCTTAGCAATAAACCAATTAAAATACTCATTATATCAGATCCATTCGCGCTTCCACGTCGTTAAAATCGCGTTATTACCTTTTGATATTTTATGTCAAAAGCGATAACGTAAAATCTTTGTTCCCAGAGAATCACTTCACCAATTAAAACTTCAATGGACTTAATGACGTTCGATATCAAATTAAAATCCTCTCACCTTAAACTGAATTCTTCAGCGAAAAAAACTTCTTATAAAATTGGGTCAATTACGGACAAAGCTCCCTGCGACGTGCGAAGACGGTGGAGAAATGCAACCCCAGTCACGAGCGATGTGGCTTCACAAAGGGCGAGGGTGCACCCTTGATACGCGACACCACCCCCACCCGCTGCCCCACCCGCACCCCCGCGTCCGCCACAAAACTAACTCTCACT
Organism: Deilephila porcellus; assembly: GCA_905220455.2. Classification (NCBI taxonomy): domain Eukaryota; kingdom Metazoa; phylum Arthropoda; class Insecta; order Lepidoptera; family Sphingidae; genus Deilephila; species Deilephila porcellus. Next base: position 13,190,971 of record LR999977.1, on the reverse strand, counting down.
CCCGCCAGTATGACCACAAAGCTCATAATCGCACACCGCGGCCGCGACTCTCAATTGTGTTATCCGACGTTACCTGTGGATCTCGACCCACAAAAGGATCTAAAACGTGTTATGCGAGAGGATGCCCCCAGAATAAACATTTCACGTGAGAAACGAGACTCGCCTCACTCGGGTAAATAACCAGCCGTTTCACTTTGTAAGTGGAATAACGTCACGTAGACGACTCGAGGCACGTATGATTGATACCTACCACCGGCAACGTCTCCGCCGTGAATGTATAAGCGCGCTTAAAAAAACAAAAAAAAAATGAGTTTCCGAACACGTTAACAATGAGTAAAATGGTTAGTAGTGTCGGTGGGTCGCAGTGTGCAGCGCGGCGGCGAAGCCGTGCGGCCGCGTCGGGCCTACGTGCGGTGAATGTCACGAGGCCGAAAATAACAATGTGTGTGTTCGCTCCGGACGGGCGTTCGGTCAGTGCAGTCTCGTTGCGTCACTGCACTGGACCGCGGGGCATTGCACCTTGCGTCGTCGCTCGCAAGCCGCGACGACGAGCGCTCGCACCCTCCCTCTCGCTCGTCGCCGCCTCTCTGGGCTCGCGTACGCGATCGATCCCAACTATCCAACAGCTGATTTGTTGCTAAACTCCGGAAGTTAAGTTTGCCGGCGAGTGGCATGTAATGGTGTGCACGTGTTGTTTCAGCGGCGTGGCGGTGTTGAGTCCGACGGAGAGCAGCGGCTGCAGCGGTAGCGACATCACGGAACCGCGTTCGCCGCGCAGCCCCGAGTACTCGTGCAGCACCGCAGAGGAGGGCGCGGGAGCGCGCATGCCGCCGTGGGCGAGTGACCCGGCGCCGCCGGCTCCGCGACGCCTCGCGGCCCAACCGGCGCCCGTCCGCCGCTCCAACCCGCTCGTGCATCGCCGCATCACCGAGTACTTCAACCACAAGATGAAACCGCAGAACGGACTCAAGCGGGACACCACCGCCATCGTTAACGATGACAACAAGAGAAAGTGCCTACCTAAAAACGGCGTCACGCACGATTTGGAAAAATATATTTCCTATTTATCGCAGACGCTCAGCCCTAAAGTGTTAATGGATGTCGGAAAACAGGCGGATCCTACGCGTAGACCTTCCGTGTCGGCCGTGAACGGCGTCGCAGATATGACGAAAGCGGCCGAGCTCGGCAAATCCACGTCCAGTACGACCTCAAACGGTATCGTTGATTTCGGTAGGACCAAGGACAACAGTGACAGGATGCACACGACGATGAACGGTTTTGTTGAAGTGCGACACTTTTCGGATAGACTCTGCAAAGAGAAGCCATCTGGCGGGCTTCTGAACGGGCTGGTCGACGGCAAGAAACACGCTCTGGAAACAAAAACTACCCCAGACCCATCCGCCAATTACACTATGCCGATTCACAGGAAGATCGCGGAACCCACTAAGCGTAAAGTTCCAATACCAGCTTCAAGCGAGATGCACAACATGAGGATAGCACCTGCGGCGTCTGTTTGTCAATCACCTAAGAAACCATCCACTCCCAAACCGGAATCTGTCAGACTTAATGGTATAGTGAGTTCAACGACCAAACTAGACAGTAGAATGAATGGAGTCACCTGCGGATCAAACAATCTCAGTTTAAATCCAATCTCTGCGAAACCGGTACCGGCGAAAAAAGAAGCGTCCAAAAAAAATTCAATGCCGGCTAAAAGAACGAATCGAAAATCATCTGCGTGCATCGCGAACAGTAAAAACCTGACGTGGTCGAAAGCGAACAATCTAAAACAAGTTCAACTTCAACAACAGAACTGTGTTAACTCCATTCAAAGTTCTCCAATAAAACCGAACGGGACCGATGTTAATTCCGCGCAGAAAATGAACATTCCCAACGGAGTTCGACAAATGTCGATGACGGTGAATGGGAGTTTAGGAAATTTAAATGTACCTGTAACTAACCTGCAGAACTGTCACCAAATTAACATACCGCAGCCTTGTAATGGCACAGTGCCGTCAAATAATATACCTTCGTTTGTTGCTGTACCTCAAAATATGATGCTCACTACATTGAGAATACCACAAAATGGTTTGCCCGCGCAAACTCTAGGACAACAAAATAATATGACACCCTTCAATCGGACAAACGTCAATGTGTCAAGTCCAACAAAGTTGAGTGGCCAGTTAGTTTTTCCTTTAATGCAAAATATAAATGGAACGGTCGTTCAAATACCTAATCTCATGGCAAAAGTACCGAATTTCGTTCTTCCTCAATCCCCGCAGTTGACAGCACAGAGACAAGATCACCTACAAAACCAACAGGCTGCGCAAATCCTTATAAACGGAGGAACGTTGTTAAAACTCGCTAATACCATAACACCTACATATACGAATGTGAATAAGGCTGTACCGGTCACGAGTCAGTCAATTCCGGTGATGAATAAGAACGTTGCCGGCTTACAGACTGTCGGAGTGACAGTTCAATCAAAACCTAATTACACCGTCAATCTTAGCCATCCGGTTTTCGTACCGCAACCGGGCTTTATTGTCACTTCAGTGCCAAATATAAATGTAAAGGAGACCTGGAGTTACTCAGGAACCAACACTGCGTCTTCCTCGCAAACATCATGCTCAAATTCTATAGTCAACCATCCGCCTCCCGTATTGGCGAACTTTGCAACCCAAGCATTGCACACGAGTAGTATACCGATTGCGCCGGTGAAACCGCCCGACAACCCCATACAGGGTACGGATCTACTGAGCAGCACGCTCAAGGAGCCGGAGATGGCTGAAACGAGGAATCCAAAGTGTGATATACCTTGGCTGTCTAAGAATGTTAACAATAATATTGTTCCATTAGAAGTTAATAAGATGAACACGAGGCCTTTCGCACAAGTAAGTAGTTTAACAGATAAATTAGAAGATTTAGCGTCAGGTAAAATTAAGGAACTGAAAAACGTAGAGAATAAAGAAGAATCGAGAAAGGATAGTGCGGCCGGTGAACTGAGGAAAGTGGAAGAAGTCGCGAGGCGGGAGGAAACCATATTCACGCAAATAACCGTTCTAAAGGATGTTTCGTCTAACGTGCATAACGCTGTGATAGAGACGAACTACTGCGGTACGACGACAGAGTCAGAATCGGGGATAGGTACTGACAAGTCGATAGACTCGCCGAGTGACTCGCAGACGAGTAAAGAATGCGACGAGGATTCGACGCTGTCGCTGAGCGTAAGCGTATGTTCGGTGGAGGTGCAGAGCCAGAAGAGCCCGATACTGAAGCAGCCGAAGACGCTACGGTTTCCGCCGAAGAGCGCAACCAAGACGGACAGCGACCAGAGGACGACGAGCACCGACACCACCACTACGGTCACCGTGTGCCTGTGGGAGAACTGCAAAAAGGAGTTTGATGGCGATCCTGATCTCCTAGAGCATTTACAGGTGAGTTTATTACTTTATTATTAGACTGCCTCGGTGGCGTAGTTGTACTACGGTACGACTACAAAGCTGAGGTCTCGGGTTCGAATCCCGGGTCGGGCAAAGTGATATTGGGTTTTACTATTCATTATTAGCCCGCAGTCAGGAATTTGTGCCCGATATGGCGATAGGCTCGCCCCCTATCACATCATGGGACGGAACATACCATACAAGGCGAAATGTGGGTGTCCTGGTGGCGCCTCTGCCTACCCCTTCTCGGATAACTCACGCCTGATTTTATGTATGTATGTTAATTATTTTTTCATACTGTGTAGTTCGTCGATGTGACTATACTTTACCTGATGTTAATATAAATGCAGCGTTCAGATAGTATCGAATAGAGACATACGATTATTATTAGTTGTTCTTGCATACAAACTATGCTGGAATGCTCAGTTCCTAACATAAATCATCGCTGAAAATGGTTGAATAAAACATCGTTTCAAAATTACTCACTTTTGCTTGTAATATTTTTAATAATTGTAGCTAGTTTCGCTTCACTATTTATGTCATGATTTATCAAAGAATCCAGACAATATAAGTATGAATTTATAAAAATTCTTTCATCATCATTTACAGACTGCCCACGTGGAGACACAGGCTGGCAGGGAAAACTACGTGTGCCTCTGGGAGCAGTGTAAAGTGCGCGGCAAGCCGTCGTGCTCGCGGCTCTGGTTGGAGCGACACACGCTGTCTCACGGCGGGAACAAGCCTTTCAAGTGCATCGTCGACGGCTGCGAGCGCCGGTTTAGCACTCAGGTACAATTACGTTCCTTAGTGTTTTTAAACAGAATCCGTCGCTGTCGTATACAATCCGCTTAGCTAGGTTGCTTCTCTCTATTAAGAGTAGATGCGACCAAGCCTTGTTGCAGAATTGAAACTTCAGTAGCAATATTGTTCGCTAATTTTAATACAGAATTATCGGCATCGTCTTTTAAAATGTTAGTTGTTTCAGCTTTTTTATGCTACTGTGGTTTTAGTTCTAAGTTTATCGGTAAGGTACAAATTGTTTTTAATACCATTTTTCCCTTACAGCATCAGATGGTTCAGATACGTATAATAGGATAAGGCAAAAGTAAATAACGTTAAATGGTCTTCGACATTTAGTGTTGTCTGATTAATCCATTCTGTTTTCATGCCTATTTTCTATATCCCGTGTATAGAATAAAGCTCAAGGATCAAATATTGGTAATAAATCCAGGATTGGATGTTTCAAAATTATTATTAGCTTTAGTCGTTTTTATTTCAAATCCAATCACTAGTGGTTGGCTCATAAATCGTCATCGACATTTTGTCTTGTCTTAATTTTTTACTTTATTGTTTTCAATCGTATTATGTTGTTTTTTCTATGATCTGAATATATCCTTATATATGAAATTCCATCATTGGCTGATCGTGTGCGAGATCACGGTTTCATTATCACCAAACGCTTTGATTTTCAAAGATTCTTCTTTTGATTAGCATATCCAGTAGGTATCAAAGATTTTAATTGTTTTCAATAGACGACTGCATCGTGATTTCATCACATTATGACAAATGTTCCACCATCATCCCAATACCATTTCACTCGTGCAATATTTTCTTTCCCCAAGGTACAGAAGACGATGACTAACTTTGGCAACTCTAATGCCACCACATAGCACCATCAGCTACTCTTATCATTTTGGTTTTTGTTCAATAAAGAGTTATTTTAAAAGTGATTTTTGTTCGTAACCACTACGCGAGGGACGTGGACTGTGTGGCATCGAAGACGTGATGCAAAACAAGTACTGTTCTAGGATTAAAAAGCGTTACGATTGAATATTTCCCATTCGATAACGGTTTAATATTCCTGGTGTTTGTCTTTCAAATTTTCTTAATAAGAGGGGCGTATTTTTGAAACCCTTTTTAGTTAATCTCAGTGTTATCTAAATAATATCAGTGTGTGAATAATATACAGTATTTTATATTGAGAAGTTGTCGAGTATCGCGCAGCTTTTCAATAGAAATATGGGAAATTGATGATCGTTTCGAGAACGTCTCACTTGGTGGCCTCGTTCTAATGAAGGTTTATGTAATTTCAGACTTTGCTTGAGCGGCACGTGAACAACCACTTCAATGAGGCGGCGCCGAACACCAGCGGTGGCAAGAAGACCACGGAAACTGGCTCCAAGCTCATCCGGAGGAATGGCAAGAAGCTTAGGTACCGACGCCAACCGTGGTCTGGTGAGTAATACCCATAGTATTGACATATTTGGACTGTGAAATGTAAAGACTTAGTGAAATGGAATTTATTGAAGGAGGTCTTGTCCAGCAGTAAACTGCTATAGGCTGATGATGATAGTGAAGACAGACGAGCAGATTCTGGCATCGGCTAGGACAACGTCAGGTCGAAAAGTTTTTTTTATAGCATTTGGGACTGGGCAGGTCACGTCTGTCTTATGTCAGGCGAGCTGTGGGCTAGAAATGCTACCGCATCGACTCCACAAAACGTAAAAAGACCTCTTGGTAGGCCGCGCAGAAGGTGGAGATGACTTGGACCGTTTTGATACTAACTGGTGGAAAAAAGCTTTGGATAAAGACGGATGGAAGTAGAAAAGGGAGGCCTTTGCCCTGCACTGGGACAATATAGGCTAAAAAAAATGTGAAAACCGCTAATCCGCACAAAGCCAGTGTGGTAGACTCGGGATTATCTATTTTCGATCAAACTCTCAGCACTATGAAATCGAACAGTTGGCGATAATAGGCTGATGCAGTGTAGGTATATACAGTTTGTGCACCATGTTAGCTGTAGCGTACTACCGCATATAGTGATGTATTGATGGTTAAATACACACATAAACTTACGCTTTTTTCCCCAGAAGAATTGCTACCAGGTCACCCACGTTTTGCGTTGTGTGTTTACCATGTGATAAGGGGCGAACCTATCGCTATATCGGGCATAAATTCCTGACTCCGGGCTGATAACGTAGAAATATCCAATATCACTGCTCGACCCGGGATTCCAACCCGAGACATCAATGTTGTAATCGTACCGTAGTACAACTGCGCCACCGAGGCATTTATGGTTAAATGAAGTTATTTTTTGCGTTCCAGCGCGCATGTTCGACTTCTTCGACGCGGGCATGATGGAGGGTCTGTCGTGGCGGCTGCTGCGCTGCACGCGCTGGCGGCTGGGCGGCGCGTGTCCGCTGCGCGAGCCGCCCGGCCGGCACACGCTCACGCTGCACGCCGCGCTCGCCGCCACGCGGTACAACGCCGCGGAGAGACGGAGGGAGGCGCTGCTCACCTACTACCCGCCGCATGTGTGAGTACACCATGTAACTAATACCCGACTCTATACCCAACATAATTAGGTCCACATAAAAAGTGATCACCGTGGATACGGCACAGAAATACACACAGTAACTCCACAGTCTATTCACACATCTCTAATGCCCAACTTAATTTGAGTTTACAAAAAGTGATCGTCGTGGGTTAACATCTTGTAAAATCAAGTACCTTGGGAGGCAGACAAAGGTGCTCCTGAAGTAACACCCAGTTCGCAAAGTTTTTTATTGCCACAACCCAGTTACATACAAGAAGGACTATGGTCTAGAAAGATGATGCAAAGTTGTGTGATAGGTCTATTTGATAGAGATTATTCTGTACACCGTGAAGTCCTTTCAGAATTCTATTTTGTAGTAAGTAATAGATAAGGCAGTATACATTTGTAAGAATTTATCATAACGTCGCTTATTGATGTTTCAGGTAAGCGTTTATTTTGGAGTAAAATTGTGAGAGATTTGGCGTGCCTTCCCGAACAATTAATAAGCCCGTTTTGTGGACATGGATGTATGGGAGACTGTAGTAATTGTTTTAATTCATAAAAAAAATCATCTGTCTTATATTACAAAAATATCCTGAATCCCTACTCAAACAGGATGAAAATGCCTGGAATTAATGAGTATTATCCCTACAAAAAATGATTATGTCGCATATCATGCTTAGATCTTGATATATGAGCGGGTTAGAGTCTAACCTAGGCCTAACCGTTAGACCTCAAAATGTTTTCCAATATTAATAAATAATGACTAAAGAGACTGTCTATTTGGTAAAACATTTTAACTGATTGATTCCATTCAAATATTATCGATATCTAATAAACTCCTAACTCTATTCTCTACCTTGTAAAAAAAGGTTAGTAACATTGGAAGAAGGAAATAATATTCCGAAATAAACGTATTTAATTTATTATAATATTGTTGGACTTTATTAATATTGGTACTTTGGATCTGCTCAACAGCTCGGAATATGTCGCGTTTAGATTATTGTATTGTGAACAGGTAACCCCCAGGTGGGTGCTACGCCTACGTGTTTTTAACTTGTGATTTATTATACACTTATATGACAATTTATATTCACGTCTATTTAGATAAAGTTGGATGAAAATTATATTTATGTTTGGGTAGATAAGATTTTTATAATTTATTGTAGTTGTGAAATATATATTTTAGTAGTCGTATTTTTTTTTTTCATGACACACGTATTTCCTCATTTGAAGTAATTCTATTAATATTTTTTTTTTTCGATTTTACAATTATGTCAAAAACATTTTTTGTTCTTGAAATTTCGATAATTTTCTATTATAATTATAACATTAATAACTCTAACCAGAATACTATATAACTTTCACTAATTGTTGATACACCTAATATCATCAAGATAAGTGTATAATAACCACAATTAATTTCGAACATCACTATTATGTTAGCGTTATAGATATCGATATTTCTAAACTTTTGAAACAAATGTGGCTTTATAAATCATACGCTTATAAATAGTGCATGTTGTTTATCCATTAGCCTCTTTATTTTAATTTAAAGAGGATCAACATGCATTTAATAGTGGCGCGCAAGTCGATTCGTCGACATCGATATCGACAATGTGCATCACTACGTAGTAGGTACGTCATTTAAGTACCAAATCGAAATTACACCGCCAAATTGTATTCTTTTATCCGAAAAAGTATTTGGCCCTTTTATTAGCTCGTAGTAGTTTTTTCACTCCATTGGCAAAATAATGATATGTATTGGCACATTTTTCTAAAGGTATGCATTTGGTCCTCACTAATTTTATCGCTTTGCATGCTCTCTGTTGCCATAAAAATGTGCCACACAGAGTTTTAACACAGTTTTAATCCACGATAAAGTTGCTAGCATATCGATGTTTATATAGAATTACATATTAAAATTATTTTCAAATTTCAATGTGATTTGTAGAGAAAATTAAGTATACAGTGGTGGTCATATTACATGTAATTAAGAAAATGTGTAGTAATTTCACCAGCTAGTCTACCAGTAGTTAAAGTTATAATGACGGATTTCCAGATTTACATGTCTTTTCCTCGTTTATCAAAACATAGAAACTCAATTAATGATAATAATGTTTAGTTTTTAATGAAATATACGCAACGGCATCCCAAAATTGCGTATATTTCATTAACAATGTTCGCGCGTATTTTTAAAATGTTTTGTAGTTATTTCAGTTTGCTTAAGGTTTGCACGATAAAGATCAGTTAAACATATAAATAGGGATGGATTGATCTTTGGTATAATTATTTAATTAATTTGTGTTAGAATAAAAGTGTAATAATAATATGTCCACCACTGTACATTTATCACTTTTAATGACTGTACTTTGATTGGCAAATATAGATTTTTTACCGTTCCCGATTTCCTTCCTAATTATATTAATTTACGTAGTTCCGATATTTGGTTCATTATAGCGCAAGAATATTTTAAATGGTTTATAAAACAAAATCGATATTCGTTTTAATATTTTTATGAATTGCTGGCATCTCACTGGGTTGCAAATCCCAAGCATTAATTTGGTTTCGGCATATCATCCGTAAAGTTTATCTCTAAAATGTACTAATATTTTCATAACTTCAGAAAGCAATTTACACAATATCAGCTGCTTTTAGACTAGCATGATTTACATAGTTGTTTCTTTATTCATAGTGGGATTGCAACCCAAACACGCTGCAAACACATTATGAAAAAACAATTGTCCAATAAGTAAATCCAAATGTTATGTGCTAAACCCTTTCCTTTCAGATGCAGAATATCGATAAAAAATATCGATAAAATATATTGAACCTGTGTTTGCAGCTGCCTCTGTGTGGCACGATGGTTTCCCAGCACTCAAATGTCGATTTTACTTGCAGCTTGGAAGACGAGTGGGTGCCTGAGAAGGAAGTAAAGCGCATCAAGCGCGTGGAGATTTCGTCGCTGCCCGCCAACACCAAGGTGCTGCTGTACGAGCAGTTCTGCGCATCGTACCGCGCGGCGCCCTCCCCGCCGCCCGCCCCCGCCCCCGCGCCCGCGCCCGCCCCCACCCCGCGACACTGCACCTCCTCGCGCCTGCTCAACAACCTCATCGCCAAGCAGAAGAAGACAGGCGAGTCCCGCAGCGGCTGCAGCGCCACCAACATGCCGCTGCTGTACCGCGAGGACGACGCGCCGCGCGCAGAAGTCAGCGGCGCCAAGAAGAGGAAGCTCGGCCGGCGCTACGGCGGCAACGTGTTCTGGCCCTGCGGACGATAATTGGCCGATTTGTTGGGCTCGTGTTACACCGCTCTCGATAGACTTAGTGTATTGAACGTGTAAAGATAAAGGTGGAACCGACATTATCGTTGATATTTTAAGGGCGTTAAAGTGAATTTAAAGATATTTTTCCTCGAAGTTAGGAAAGTGGGACAGTTTTGGTTACTGTCCATGTGTAAATTATTCATTGCGATAATGTCGGTACAGTGTACAAAGTGGAAGGATACGGTTATGCTACGCATCGCGTTGGAATTTTTGATGTGCTCGGCAGCGCGTGTAACACGGGCCGAGACAGATGTTGATTCTCGAGCGTCCGTCGTAGAGGAATTGTCGCCAAAGATTGTTGAGACCGCCACGCGGCGCGTGCACTGCTGGCGAACAGCAGGCGTAAATTTTAAAACACAAGACTGATGATTTAATTTTTTATAATGATATTTGAACGTTACATGATAGCGGGCCTCGGGTGCGCCCGTGTCTACGTGTCGCCGCGGCGCGAACAACCTGTACATAGTTAGTGCGAAATGTATAGAGGAGGGAGGGCGGCAGGTGCGGGAGGTAGGGTGTTGTATGATAGGCGATTTAGCTTAATTCTCCGCACGGGGTGAGCAGCGAGTGGCGCGGAGTTAGTCTGAATATATTTTAAGTTAGCGGTTAGTAGTGTCCGTCGGGCACGTCACGACCAGCGATAACGATCACTGCCAATGTGTACATAGTAGTAGGTAAACGAGCTCGTTTTCGATTAGCGTAGGTTTGATTTGCGTTTGTGCGCTTTTAATTTTTTTAGTTGTTAGCAATATCGGCGCGGATCTTGTACGAGCGCGGCCGCGTTGAGTGCGTGCGCGTGTGCGTACACGTGCGCGTGTGCGTGCGTACGCGTGCGCGTGCGCGTTAATGTTTCGGGTGTCTTCCGGATTTGGTAGCGTATGGACGACTCACCAAGTGCCTAAGCACATTTACTACCACTAAGGGCGTAGTGTTCACTTTATATCAGGTTGTACCCGTGTAGTCATATCAAGGCGGAGCTCGCGTTTAGTTTAGGTACTATTTTGATATTCGACATCGTGGGTGCCGACAGTCGTGTTCATAACGAAGCAATCTTGTTGCGTGTTTGTATGCGGAATCAACAGCTGTCTGTGTGTTATATTGTGTGTAGACAACGTCACTGCCATTTGAAGTTGTGTTTAGTTTTACGAAACCATGTATGTATGTTAAGCCGCGCTTGCGCCGAGTGGATCGCCGAGTTCGCTTCAAGTACATAATTTTTATCAAATGACTTATGTATATGACTCGTTCACAATTTTTGCTGTGAACGATATTTAATATTAATATATTGCAACTGATTTACACGATTGACTTGACATTCGACAGAATGTTTAAAATGTACGTATAGATATTGCAGTTGTTGTATTTAATAATATGACGAAATGAATATTTTTTTAGGGGGATAAGTAATAGTTTATTGGTGGTGGCGACCGGTGGGGTCGACTCGGCGACGGCGCACCTTCAGCCTCGAAGATTGTACTGTTAGCAATAAAAGTTTTGTGATAAGAGAATAATAGTTAATGATAAATTTGTTCCAATAACCGCGCACAAAATGTTTGACGCTGTGTTTTATACGTGTAACGGTTAATGTACAATATGTAAGCGGTGGTGAAATAGAATAAAGAGATATTATGATAGTAGTTTCTGTCCGTTCGTTTTACACAGCACAGATATCGGCTTAGTGATGAGTTAATGTCAGACACTTTTTGATATTCTATCATACAAATTGAATATCGATATCAAATTGTTGATAATGTTCACTGCACTTTGATCGAATATCAAAAATACTATGCGAAGTCTGCCATGTTTTATTGTTATGCAAAACATCTGAAAAGTGGTGAGAATGACGCTCAGTCACGGGAAATGGACGTCGATTGAAATTAAGTAGGAAATTATCGATAGTAGTTGGTTCATGTTGTTGTAAAGTATTGAAGTTTTTAATGTGTATGTTTGGTCGGTTTTCCGTGACTGCGTCGTCGTTGACTGCTGGAGGCCTGAGCGCGTTATATTGATTATATTGTAGATGACAGTGGGGTGAATACAATAATATCAAGCCAATGATTTTCATAGCGTCAATAGGTTTTCTAGACAAGTTTTAAATGTTAAATGAGAACATTTTGGATGTCCCTATACAGATGTTTCAGAATAAATGCCTTTTTAGCCACTTAAGGGATTTTACAATTGATAAAAACGTGGAATGTAATTTGTGTTCTGTGCTCACACGATCTCGATAGTATTTTTAGTTAGTGCCTATAGTGTTAAGTTAGGATGAATTTACGCGTGGACTTGGTGTTAACTTAATATATTGAGAACACCATATTTTTCAGACTTTCGCTTTTTCATATATGGAGATTCTATTAGATTCATTTCGTAGTTTAAAACGGTTAGTGTAATAAAGTGAAAAGAAGTATGTGTATAATATAGAAGGAGCCTTAGGCGAGTATAGGTGCACCCGTCGGCTGATGGATTTGACGACAGACTAGCGTGCGGTGGCGACGTAGCAGCGCACGCTACTGCCATCTCGCTCGCACACTGCGCCACAGATTGCGCCAGAGCGAGACGGCAACAGTGTCCTGCTACACGCACAGACCCAAAGAAACGTAATAGGAAAATGATCTAGTAGTAAAGTTGGTGCCTGATCGTCGGTGTGTTATGGATATCGTATGCTGTAATGGACAGAGTACCGTTTTAGACATCCTTATGGAGCCCATCCAATGTACTGATTATTGTTTCTTTTTTTATTCATTAAATTTTAAATTTTAGTATAATTATTTTACAGCACTGACAGTAGTGCCATAATTATTTTATTGGCTCGCTTTTGTTTGTAATAAATTATTATTTTATGTAGTAAAATTCGACACCAAAATTAGAGAGACTTATGTTTTCTATCCGTACAACAAAATGGACTTGAATATTTGATCTCAAATAGACAGTGTTTGGTTACAGGATGCGTGTATGATCAATGTGAATAATAAAGTAAATTCGCTCAATTCGGCTTTTATCGCATCGCATGGCGCGGCTTACATCGCGCCGTTCACTCTGGCCTACCGCGTTAGTTCCAGTACAAATGTCGCTTTACTTCGCTATGGGGACAGCGTTGCGTGTGGTATTACTGACCGGACTAAATTAATATACCGCGTAGTACATAGTGTGAGATCGGACGGTAAATTTAGAAGAGATATTTTGTAAAAACACCTCAGTCCGAGGGGCGAAATTATATCGGAAGTTAAAATTAACACATTATTAGTATTGGTAAGCGCTAGAGATGATATATTTTTGATCACTGCCAGCAAATCGCGTTGTGTCGTATGTGGACATCCCTTGTTTGGTTTTGCATGTCGGTGGACGGAGGCCCTAATGTTAAGTTTATAATTTTGTACGTATTTACTCGACGCGATCTCATTCGCATGCAAAATCGCTAAGTTGTGCCCGAGAGTGTTCAACTGGGAACAAATAGTCGATGCCGGCTCAGCCTGTGCATATGTAATTTTAATTTTAGTTGACACTTGAGCGTGTATCTAGTGTGCGAGGCGTGAAGCACATTACAGCGGCGATGCAGACGCGCTGGTGTCTCGTATCGAACTGGCTCGCTTGCGGAGAGAACAGTGACGTCACTACTCACTAGTCGCTCTGTCCGCAAGCGCTCGGACTCATGGATGTAAATAGTTAAGTATTTATTGTTAAGTATTACCTGCATAGTTCTGTAATCTGGTTCGCGCCGGAGTGCCGGAGTGCGGGGGGAGAGGGGAGAGGGTAGTGTAGTAGTGTACGCGAGTTGTCTCTCATCATGTTTCCTATATTATGCGTTTATTACATGAATGTTCTCCTTTATTGTAAATGTTTGACGAGAATACAATAGTGAAGTATTGGAGCCGTGTATAACGAATAGTGTGCACTACTTATATTCAATTTGTAGATATTTAATTATATATAGTATAATGTTTAATGCGTTGTCTTATTTGCTTACTCCCTACGTGGTGAAATCCGTAAAAAAATAATTTTAATTTTGTACCCCAACTGACAATGGGTGAAACTACCTCAATTACTTTATCACACATTTTGGGCATAATAATAGTGAATGTTAATTTAATGTGGATCCACGAAATTTGTTCAATGTGTAGTGATTATTAAGATTTCTTCAATTAAAATGGTTTGTCCACCTGTCACAAGTACTGTATCTTATATTAAATACATATTGTATGATTGATATACTATGTGTTTTATTGTAATGGAACCTTACATTCAACAATATAACTATAAACAACACAATGCAATAGTAATCGCTTCATTAATACAATAAATTCAACATATTTTATTGATAAAAATAGTCAACACAACATACATAAAGAAATCTAAAATTTAAGCAAACTGCAGGAGTACCAGATAGTATAATTATACAGGAGTTTCAATTAAGCGTAGCGTCGGCTTCGAAGTCGACCGAAAAGCCTGGCTTGTTGTGGTCAAGCAAAGCATCTCTTGGTGTCTCATAAGATTAAATGCTATTTTAACAAGACTCCGAATATGAAGTCGTATAAAGGCAATTGAGGGGGTGGTCGAACCCATGCAAAGGCTGGGACATTGCCCGTCGGAACAACACACACACAGATCCGATAACACAGTATGTTGCGTGAATTTACCAAAAGCATTGCAACTACGTACTTTTTATACTGATCACAAAATAGCCACAACGCACCTGATGGTAATTTCAGTATTGCATATAATCTAAACATAAGACCGATTTTGTATCGTCGATAGATAATCTCTTGTACGACGACGGTAAGAACTGCCATTTTAAAATCGAATGCATGCTGTACCCAGAATACGAATTTTCGTTGTTATCTATGTCGGGTGTGACACCGTTGTTTACGGTGGTCGATATATATTTTATTTCCATAAGCAGAAATCATACATTTAGAACGAGTCACAGTTTTGGTGCAGCGCAATATGTTGTCCTGGTCTGGAGGCATTTTATAGCGTGGGTAAAATAAATTATTTAGCGGAGGGTAATTTAACTACCTTTTGCCTTCTTGTGGGGTCATATTGTGGACCACACAAGAGCTTTATTACTACCTAGTAATGTTGGCATAGAAAACACACATCGTGACGAGTTTTCAACTCATTCATTTCCTCGAATATCAAAATGAGTTGGTGAATATTTCACGTGTGGGACCTGCGCCAGATCATCAAGAAGGGCCGCGAGAGGCGCGATCTTGTGCGCTGTGCCATCTACAGATCATATAGCGCGTGTGTTGTTAAGTGAACAATTTGGTGAAAATGGTTTACCGTGTAAAATGGACTACCATAGCATCGAGAGAGAAAATTCGACTTCTGAAGCGGTGAGTTGGCTTGACGTCCCATATTGCCGTTCGTTGGATTAGCAATTCCATTTGCTTAAATGTGCTATTTTCACTTTCTGGAATGTACCTATGAAGTTAATGTTATAGAACAAAAGGTACTCAAACTACGCTGAACGCGTCCCTCACAATGTTGAAACAAAATATTTGTTGTTGACAAATAGAGGGTACTTTTTATTTGATTGGATATTCGTATTGGGCTGGATAGACACCGATGTACGTGCGTACTGTTTCGGCTCAGTCTTTATTTAGTTGCAGACCGCCATAATCGTGGCGACCCGCAACACTAAACCATATTTAACAGGAGAATCTCTCATTTGGGATGTGCTGCACTACTACCTACTAGACTTTTATGTTACTTACATAAAGTAGGTACCTATATTTAAAATATATTTATTTATAGTTAACGCATGTATGGATGGATCCAGCTGTAGCTGCTGCCAAGAAGTTCGCCGAGCTTATTTCCGTCCTGAGAAGCAACACACTCCGAATACCTCAAACAAAACAGTTCGGTTTCTCTGGGATCGAACCCAGCACATTATGTTTAGCTTACATACACATTATATCAGCCCATATACGTCCCACTGCAGGGCCCGGGCCTCCTCTACAATCCAGAGTACGATTGAGAGGAGTTAGGTCATATAGTCCACCACGCCTAATGCGGGTTGGCCGTACATACTACTTTTGTATATCTATACTTATTAATTAAGTATACAATATCTTGATCTATATCCTAACTTAAAAACATTAAATAAGGTAAATAACTTCAACATAAATTCCTTATAAACCATACAAAGTACATTCGCATGTACCTACATTGTGAAATTTCACAATAGCGTGCATTATCTCGTATTACTATGGACGTCACGGCTATCATGTGCCGTACCTACAGTGGGTAGGTAGGTATGTAGGTATAATACCTAAGGTTTCGATGCGCTTTGATTTTGAGCCCGGGAACGCTTGCAATGAATGTTTCACAAGGCAACACGACACCCGATCAGGTGTCGTCAACTTATTTTAATTGCGCATATTAAAAATATCATAATTATGGTCTTATTGTTTTCATGGTAGGGGTTATGAGCTGTGGAAAATGAGATTATGGGTTCGATCCCCTTACCGTAGATTGAATTTGTATAGATAACTTGAGTCTGGTTTTTGACGTTGGAAACAACACTGTGCAGTTTTCGATAAATTTAGCAAGAATATAAAAATAATGTCTTGAGATCCTGTAGAAGTGTGAACAGTGCTGCTACTTTAAACCATGCACCGAGCAATCGGCGTGTTCTAAACAATGTAGGTATTGTTTTGGCTGTGACCGTGTAAGTATTCTTGGTCGAGTTATATGAATCACTTTTGGGCATGTAAAATAAAATGAATATGATGGATATAACCTATACCTCACGCCATTAATCCTGGTGGTAAAAGAAAAGGAACGATTTTATTGCTATTTATAATAATCTGTTTATTTCCGTTCCAAGATTTTACAGGTAACAACTTTATTGTAATGCTGCGTTAAGAATCCTTAGACATCTTATAAAACCTAGGACATCACAATTCACAGCCGATAAGGCGATTATATCTTTCTATACTTTACAAAATTGTGTCAATTCTATAAACGTAGAAATAATGCGAAAATTTATGGCCTTATAGTAAATTTATTTATAGTGTTTACAGTTTGTTACGAGTAACTGACAGCGGCTGCGAGATAAACGAACGAGCGACATTACCGCTTTCATTACCAGCGTGTAGCTTGTTACTTATTGGACATGAGAACCAGTCGTGTTGGGCAATTACTTGACACTTACATTTTACACTTTAAAACACGTTTAACAAATTCCCGTAAGCGCCATAATAAAATTATTAAGAATTAGCCCGCAACAAGGTAGCGTACTATGACCGAAGTATGAACGTAACGGGCTAAACATATATTTAATTACTTATTAATTAAATTATTTTAATATCGTTACATACATATTACTTGTACAAATGCCTATAATGATAGGTTAGTTTTTCGTTCTTTAAAATTGAAGCGAAACATAGTGGAACCTGCATAAAGATGTTAACAAGATTTTCTGAGCAACGTGATGGACTATGGCCTGAACCCTTGCAATCGAACTCTCGATTGTAGAGGAGTACGGTACTCAGCAATGGGAAATTATGGGTTGACATAGTACAGTAAAATTCATATTTCGGTCATGGTTTGCTACATTGTAGTGGGGTGAAAGTTCTTAATAAAATTTTGATACATTACGTACGTTTACAATTAAGCTGCCATATTACTCTAAAGTTATTTTCAATTACGGCTAGCCTGGAAAGCCAAGTGCAACGTATTTTGTGAAAGTAAATTCCAAGTTGTAATACTTGCGGTATTTTAGAACTTCAAAATTAAACACGTGGAATTTAATATGTACATTGTTTTTAAGCGTTTATGCACGAAATTACAGTGCCTAGAATTTTGAAGTAGTACTAAAACATTTTGAGGTGTAAATGCATTATCCGACCCACGATATAAGGGTAGGTATATACGCCAATGAATTTCAGCACTCACCCATGTACCTACCTAATTGATGCATTCCTGTCTTCTCATGACGAAAAAATGTTGATTGTATATCAAACTGAAATGTGATAAAAAAATAAATAAACAAAGAATTTCGTTTGCTTATGATTGTTTTTGTATCAATCTCTTATATGCCACTTTCGATGCTTATTCTCAAGTTCGGGAGGTATCTGACTAAGTCGGCTGATTTAATAACCCTTATTATATTAAACTTCACATTATACACACAAACAAAACACTTCCTAGAGATAACAAATCAATAGATCCGAGAATATTCCGCAGCGGTTTACTTCCAAACTCTTTAGCAACAGCCCGAGGCTTCCAATGAACGCGGAATAAAATTCGCTGAAATCATAATTATGGGTAATAAAGTTAACCGAGCTGGTGCTAGTACTGTAATTGTGTGCTATCGGCTGTAGCGGTAACTAGGCGGTAATTGGCGTTAGATTTAACGCTTCGATATGTCTGCCTATCCCACTCGGACTCGAGTTATAGCTTATCACAATAGCTTTAGAGTTCTCAAATGATCCGATAGTAAGCGTTACTTGTTTCTGATAGCGGTAATTCAAAGCTATTAAGTATTAAGGCTTTGGAAATTAATATTATACGGATAATTATATATTATGACATATTAAGTAGCGTCAGATGGGGTTATGCTGCTCGTTTCAGTTCCCAGGTCCACAGTCGACTAATACTTTTTGAGTTTTGTAAGTTATATGAGAAAAAAGAAAACGAATGCCTTCGAATGTCTTCTCTTTGCCTACTTATACTTTTGTTATTAAACGGACAGTAATTGCAAGAAATTATCGTATTTTAATACATACTATGGCAGAAAAAGTACTATTTTATGAATTTGCTAAAAGGTTTAGATAAAAGGTATCTAAGAAGGATGATAGGTTCCGGTAAATAAACAAATTATTGTTGAAACAGAATCACTACTTCATAGTTAATAACTTAATTTAATTCAAGTTATGAAAGGATACATTGGCTCAGTAAAACTCAAATAATTTATGCAAATGCAGGCTACAAACTTGTTATACTAAGCGTGAATTACATTGTTTATTTGTCATTTTAATGCAATAATTTTATGGCTTTCATAAGAGTTTATAATGGCTTGTAAATAATAAATAAAAATGAAGTATCTAAATATACGTTTTCATATTTTAGTTTTTGTGATCTATATTTTCGACTGAGTTTCTAGTACATTATTATTTACATTTTGTTTTCTTTTTTTCATTTATTTAATATCTTATTAATAAGCACCTGCTTCCGTCTCCGATAAAATGCCCTTAGGCATTAAGTCCGCCTGTACTATTTAATTGAACAAAGTATTAAATAAATAAATAAATACAGCTTCAATTCATAGAGTCCCGCCCTCACACTGGCCACTGCAACTCCTGTTAGCCAGGATAAACAGTGGCAAGCATTTTAATGACACCGCGTATTGAAGTTTAGCGTTTCTTCGGGAATGCGTAATTTATCTTTAGCATGCAACGAAATTAACCATAATACAATTAATAAATACTCTTATTTATTAGGAACAGCTTCACTTCATCAACACCCTTAAATAACCCCCTACACCCTGATAAATACGAATGAAATGTTTTGTTTGATTCGAATTTGATTATTAAGCCTCGACGGCCGACGTAGAATGTCGACTACTTAACAGTTGCGTAAATCAGTCGGTTTTTTTTATCAATATATACAAATTGAATATTGCTCCAATTACATTACAAATCCACTTTGAATTGCTTGTATTTTGTGGCATTCAGTTTTTTATGCTGTTTTTCGAAATAAAAAAGAAATGCGGCATGGAAATCTCACAAAATTCGGAATATGGCAACCTATCTTTGATTCCTTCGCTCCTATCCCTACGATTCGGATGAGATTTATGTGTATTATATTTGTACATACTCGTATAGGTAAATTGTACGATAAACTATATTCATAAATAATTATTAATCTAGCTTCTTAAAACAGGATTGGCGATCGTTTAAGGATCCAATCCGAGTATTTAAATAATTTAGTTCATTAAGTTAGTAAATTGTTCCCTGCAGCGGCGGAGAGCCTTATTGATTGTACCACTTATTATAGTTTCTAGAATACTTGTACTTCAATTAATAACTTTAACATGGGTGGTTTATAAACTCAGTTTAAAGATAATGTAGCATCTTATTTTCGGGAAAGAGATTCTGAATTTCTACATAGTAAATAAAGAACATAAAGCGAAGCTGACACTAAAGATATATGAGAAAATTATCCATAGGGATTATTGAACATTAATTAGGTTCCATAAAAAATGATTCACCCCAAAATTTGAGAACTCATGTCTGATTACGAAGTGTTATGATTCTCCGGTGATGGTCACTTTCCACTTGAAACGATTGGTATAAGAAAACCGTGCAATTATTATCTGGCTTGGTTATTTGTTAAATGCAGCCGTTTATCACGCTTCGGTGGCAAACGTCGGAAACAATCTAAGAGGCACCATTGTCCTAAGTATTTAGAACATATCCAGGCCAACCGGTCAGTAATTCTCGTTAAAGGTACTGCCGATAACATTACTTACGATTGCAAAGTTTGGATCCACTCCAAGAAAACTCTCGTATTTTATCTAATTTGGCCGGCTTGGTAGTTGGGGAAGAATAAAGTGCTTATGTCTAGATGGGCAGTGGCTATGTCTTTTCGTATTGTCTTTTAATTTTTAAAGTAAAGTTAGTGTCCCTAACGGCTCTCTGAGCTTTGAATTTGAGTGGCACAGTTATTCCTTACAGAAGTTGCAGTGTTTTTGTGCGTGATAATCTCTCTTGCGTGTGGGCGTTATAGTCTCTACAAAGTAAATTACATGTCTGGTTTTGGCCAGAAAAAGGATGGAAATAAAACTTAAATATTACTTTAAAGATTATGTTTTCTTACTTCCTTTAAACTTTTGCCATACACACGAAAGGTCAGGCCTACACCCATTAAGAGTTAGGCATACTTGTACCACTAGCTTCACTCACATATTGCCAAATTTATTTTCTTGCCAAGATGTACGGGACAGCCTAACCCCATACCAGGTACAATCACCAATCCCAGATAACTCATACGAGATTTTTCCTATATAACACCTATACTTATTAATATACAAGCTGAAAAGTTTTTGTTTGATCGAGTTAATCGCTGGTTCGAATTGAAAAATTATTTTAGTGTTGGATAGGCCATTTATCGAGAAAGGCCACTTTATATCCCGCGAAAACATATAGCGGGACTTTTCTCTCGGAAAAACATTTTCACGTGGGCGAAGACGCGGGCAAATACGAGTCATTTTTGCGATTTAAATAAAAATACAGCGTAGAAAAAGTGCAGGGCCCCTGGCTGGTCACGTAGCACAGTGCTGGGTCAGCAAGCCGAGCCGGCCAGGCCAGCTCGCCGCCACGCTCGCCACTCCTGCGCCGGCGCACCGCCTCCACGCACATACCTGTGAGTCCTTACTAGACTTTATTACATAAATCACTATTAGATTTTTTAATTGTTAAAGTAATTACAAAATTGATTGGATTTAAGTTAGAAACAATTGCTTCATTTCTATCAGGTGTAATCTTCTTACCAGTGAGGTGTATAAACAATTCGATTAGAATATTTTATTCATTTTTGAAATATTTCGCTGGAAATAGATTACCTTTTTTGGGTTTTTGAGGTTTTTTACGAATAAGAACATTCATTGTCTTATTTACTGGGTCATATTCTTAGTTACCTTGCCAAACAGTATACATACTTATTTTGTACACTTTTTACATTATGGTTATTTGATTTAAATAATATTATTGACTTTGCAGACTCAGGTCTAATGTTCATAACATTATCGGATTCAAATTTGTCATCTCGAATACCATCTATCATTAAGAGAAATGGTATAAATGAGTAAATCGCTCTCCTTCGAATGCAGATGGCACCCTAACGTTAAGTTTTAATAAAATTATGAATTTCAGATTTCGGTAAGGACGGCGGGTGTTTTATCTTCGACAGTTTTACGGGTGAGTGATTTTTTGCACTTTGAAAAGTAATTTTGCAAGAGGTATGCATTAGATACGCGACTTATTGAAATAGTTCGTTATGTTTCACTATTTTTATTAGTTTCGTCATTGTTCCATTACAGTTTATAGTCGTATTAATTTATAAATCAAGTAATTATGGCATTTTTAATTGACTTCTTGAAAGAATAATTATTTGTTATAAAACAACACCACTATCTTAAAAGTCTACATTTACCGCCACATACATATTTATTTAATATTAAGTTCTTGCAAAAATAGTCATTTAAATATTTGCTTACCATAGCATCTTTAAAAATAAAAAGGTGTACATTATTATTTTAAGAATACTATGTATTTATTACCCAAATACGACGATAAGTAAAAAT
Organism: Deilephila porcellus; assembly: GCA_905220455.2. Taxonomy (NCBI): domain Eukaryota; kingdom Metazoa; phylum Arthropoda; class Insecta; order Lepidoptera; family Sphingidae; genus Deilephila; species Deilephila porcellus. Next base: position 13,168,580 of record LR999977.1, on the reverse strand, counting down.
CACAAAAAAATATGACGTTTTTTTTGCGAAATGTTTAGTTGCATTGTGTCTGAAGTCACTAATACGTGTATTACCACCTGACTTTCGTTTTTGTTCGCAGTCTGGATATACCCTGTATTTCATACTGCGTGGGACGCATTCTGGCCAGATGGCGGGACGACTTGCACAAGAGGGTCGGCAGCGACTGGATGCATTAACCAGCAGAACGGGCTGTGTGGCGTACCGTGGGAGAGGCCAGATATCGTTGGCCAGCAGGGGACTGCAACGGGCTGACGGTGATGAAAATTATAGCATATTTGAATGAATTTTCACATCAGCCTATGCTTTAGTTAAAAGTATTTTAATATAATTATTTTCTTTCATGCCGGAGACTACGAAGGAGGACAACAACCAGCGAAGTCATCCAAAGCGAAAAGAGAAGCGACGGGAAGTTCAGGGTTGAAATGGCCATTACCTCACAGTCACGTGGTCATGTTGGTACAACGTGTGATGTGACGTAGTGGAAGTCTCGACCTGAACGTATCATCGAACCTGCTACCAGGGGAAAAAGGATTGCTCGAAAAACTTATTGTTCTGTGTGTAGACATGTTTTCGTAAATATTTATTTCTGTTTTATCTACTTTTCGTCTTAATAGTGTTATTTTTTGTTTTCTATGGTTAATTTATATTCTTGTTCTGCATTAATTTCTGATTGTGCATTGATAATGCGTTGAACTCGATTCGATTCTAAACTGACTGAGTAACTTAAGATTATGCTATTCTTTATTTAAAATATTGTGTGGATTAAAAATAGATTTAATTTAATGAACATTTTCAAGGACATTAATTTCATAAGAATTTATGGAAATTTCAAAATGTTTGTGTTTATGTGTATTTTATTTGTCTTGTTAAACAAATGTGACGATAAATATTTTAAACTAATTCCACATTTATTTTATCCCCAGTCCCCATATCCCTTATCCTTCTAACCACACATATATAGGACATTGTACATTTTTAAACACTGAAACCTAGGCACAATATCTAGACTACACATGCTCACTCCGCCCGTGTCTAATTACAAAGGGCGAGACAGTAAGTACCGAGTCCGGAGTACGTGACTCCGCCGCGGTGTTGCATTTCGCTGACTCCGCTCCGTTCCATGTCCCAGATGTAGTGTGCTATGCGATGCTATTTTAGGAATTTATTTAAAATATTTTTTTTTCTGTTTCTTTGATTTTGTAAGAAGTAGTTTATAATAACCAATGAAAAAAAATTTGAAAGAGCTTTTGTTAATAGGAACTTTTTTACAAACATCCTTTATTTAAATACATTTTTACATATTTATTTTTACTTCATGCAATACAATGAGTTTAGTTAGACTAACTATTCACTATCTTAACATATTTTTGTGTAAAAATGTGTATTTCTATGCATGCTTATAAGTTCAGATAATTCATGTAGCATTTTGTGTCGACAGGCGGAAGACAGTGATATGTAAAAAAATGTTTGAATACCCACAAAACTTAATTGTTGATGAATCTAAAATCTAAATAGATATAAGCTAAGTGTGTGTTCTTTTAAAAGTTCCTCAATTGGGCTCGAAGCAAGTGTTGGTGTTCACAAATTAGTTAAAATTTAATTTTAACGATGCCGGAAATCCTTATGTTAGGTGAGCAAACCGTTCTTTTTTAAATGTGCAATAAAATATTTAAAACTTATTACAACACTGGTGGTAGGTCTCTCATATGTGAGAGGCCGCCTGGGTAGGTACCACCGCAATGTCTATTTCTCCCGCCAAACAGCAGTGTAAATGCGCTGTTGTGTTCCGGTTTGAAGGACATTGTAGCCAGAGTAACTACTGGACATATTGAAACTTAACATCTTATGTCTCAGGATGGCGAGCGCAGTGGAATTCCAAACATTGCCTTGTAATTCATGGTGTTGTTTGGTTTTGCTATTGTCCATGAGCGGTCGTATCGCTTACCATCAGGCGAATGCCATGCTCGTCTCGCCATTCATTGAAATTAAAAAAAAAAACAACTTAGATAATAAAGTATAATTTCCGGTGTGTTTCAATTCAGGTATATCACTATTTTAATAAGCTATTGGTGCACTATTGACTGCCCTCTCTTTTATCCTTCTCTTATTTCCATACCAAGGTAGTCGGTAAGAGATTGCTTCGAGCGATACGACCGCCTTTTGTACTATTACCGAATGTAATGTTTTCTTTTTCTTGTTAAGCTTAGTATAGTATACATAAAGGATATAAATAAATAAATATTTTCATGATTACAGTCTTCAAGCTTTACACAAACTAAACCTCCGGAGTTTTCATTCCATACCTCAACAAAAACGGCCGAAGCCGGCTTAACCCAGATAAATTTTTCACACCTTGTTTCATGGCCAATATCGGGTCTAAAGTGGGGGTTAAATGGGTGGGAGGACTCGCCCAGCCCTCCATTCATAACTCGCGCATAAACTTCACAACTTTCACAGCACCGGGTGATGTCGATATAGCTTATCGATGTTTGTGAACTTATTTATTTTGGATTTAAACTCATTTCCTTTGCAAGGTTTGTGAAATAAGATTTACGCATGTTGTTTAATGGTTTGTTGGATGTATAACATCAATTGTTTGAGGAAAATTAGTAGATATATTGGAGCGCCTATTCCTTGATTTGTGGAATACATTTTTTGAATATATATCTAAGTTTTTATTATCTTATTTGGATAAGCAGCGGCTTGCATCCCACTCCGTTCGCATTTAAGTTGACGACCATTAAAACACACTTATCAATGAGCAAAATCTTATATAGTTACATAAACAAACAAACCGAAAGCACGAGTCGCCGATAACCCAGTTATTCCCCAACACTACCGCGATGAGAGCAGATCCCAAGAGGAAAACTTCCAACTCAGCCATGATTGATAACATCGCATTCTTTCATCAAAATTCCAAAATATCAAGAGCTTTTCAAACTCAATACTCACTAGCAACCAGGGACCAAACAACACTGGTCTACTGATTGTTTATTAATGCTGAGGTTTTGTGGAAAGTTTTGTGGATTTTCTCGCTTTCATTGATGACATTATCTGAACATTTTATTATTTGGGGACGCGAGGCATTAAGGAATTTGACCTGAAATTATGACGAAAATAAATAAATACAATTAAAGCTATTTATAATGCTATGAGTATTGAGGGCGCTTAGCTACCATTCAGTTTATAAGAAAATATAATTTATTAACGAAATGTTATAGCAATGTCAGTCAATCTATGTAACAAAAAATATAAAAATAAGTATTACATATTTCCAAAATTCGTGTGGAGATTTCTTTCTTCTTCAGGAAATCTTCACGAATTTTCCTTTCGCCCTTTAAGTCAGTGATATTAACTATTACTACACACATGTCATCACTGAAAACGACCAAGCAGTTATTATGTTAACAACGGACAGTTTTGAAATCATAAGTCGAACATATTATGATTCTAAGGCACATGTAATAAAGAAGCATATAAAATCATTGATGTAGTATAGGTACAGTAGAAATAACCTAAAAACTAATCTCCACCAAGCCCATTCTAGTTAAAAGGACAACTAAATAAATTGCACGCATTCTACAAGTACTGCATTTTGTTCCGGAACTTAAATTGTCTAACTTGAGTGTCCTTCACTTTGTAGTTAATTGTCCGTCAAAATTATCTTGTCACCGTTGTTTAATTGTAATAGGTTTGTTAAATAAATTATTAAGATTGTACGTTTGGTTAAATTCAGAAAATACTGATTTTATTAACATGTTTTTAAATCGTTTCTTAGATTTACGCGAATGTTACATATTGAACAGTCACTGAGCGGGTGACTACCACCTCACTCCACCCTGTGACACAAAGGCTGTAAAGTAATCGAAATGTCAGGAAGTTAATAAATGTAAAAATTGAACCAAATCCGCGATAAAATCCATAAAAATATATTTTTTTAATTGGTTATCTCGTTTTTGACTAGGTTTTATAATGTCACTAGCAACTCTGCATATTACTCGTATAATATTCAAATAATATTATAATAAAAGACGTTTACTATAAACCCTCATAATCCTTGTCCCTACAGAATAATTAAACCGGAGCGGTTAATTTAAATATTAAAGTGCATCTCGGCCCGGTTGCGACGCTTTTACCCTTTTAACGGAGAGGTTTTATCATAACTTAAAATATAGATGCGTAATAATTTACTACGGCCATCACTATTTGTCCATTAAAGTGTCCAGGAATCTAGGAAAGACATTATATTTTTTTTTGATAAATATGTTTAGTATTCGATCTCATGTAAATGAATAAAGGTTGACAAAAGAGGAAGAAACCTTACTGTTTGAAGAATACGCATATAGTTAAAGTCAAAAGTACTAATATAAAGAAGTTTCACTTCAAAAACTACACTGAATTGACAATCAGGTGTGATGTAGTCACTATGTCACGCCATTAAAACATGAAAAGTAGCCCCAATTTACATCTTACTAAAAATTGTATCGATCATTTTGCGCGTTTCAGTACATAATAATCCAACATACAGAATTTATAATATTAGTAAGAAGGTTGGTTGATATTTCAATCGACTATGAAAAGAAGTTCACAAACAAAGGATCGGATTTAGAGAAAATCCGAAAATAGGAAAATGCAATATGCTTATTGTATTACTTTCAGAAGAAATCTTGTTTGAGAAAATTCTCCGCATTTGTAAAACGTTCCGCAGCGCAGTATATTTGATGGCTTAAAATATCTCGTAGAGAATTTTTGAATGTTTTATTACTTGTATGTTCCTAGAGGTGGATTGATACAAACTATGAAGAGATAATGATGTTTTTTGTCTATTCATTTGGTTTGGCGTAGTTCCTAAACTATTATTTTTCGGTAAAAAACGATTAGTTAAGGTACAAAACAAGATTTTGGACAAATGCCAGAATGGTATACTTTAACTTACATATAATTATGTATGTTAATGTGTTACATGCCTCGGTGGCGTAGTTGTATTACAGTACGGTTACAAAGCTGAGATCTCGGGTTCGAATCCCGGGTCGGGCAAAGTGATTTTTGATTTTTCTATTCATTATCAGCCCGCAGTCAGGAATTTGTGCCCGATGTGGCGATGTGCGTGGTGGCCTGTTGGTAACGGACCAGACGCGGCTGCCTACATGTTCACGGTGGTCGCGGGTTCAAATCCCAGGGCACACCTCTGACTTTTCGGAGTTATGTGTGTATTGATAGTCAATCACCACGCACTTTAACGGTGAAGGAAAACATCGTGAGGAAACCTGCATACCGTAGCGATTTTAAAGAATTTCTACGGTATGTAAGTCCGCCAACCCGCATTAGGCCAGCGTGGTGGACTATATGGCCTAACCACTCTCAATCGATACCCTCGATTGTAGAGTAGGCCCGTGCCCTGCAGTGGGACGTATATGGGCTGATATAGATATAGATATATAGATATGGCGATAGGTTCGCCCCCTATCACATCGTGGGACGGAACATGCAAGGCGAAATGTGGGTGTAATAGTGGCGCCTCTGCCTATCCCTTCGGGGATAAAGGCGTGAGTTTATGTATGTATGTAAATATGTGTTACATAAATTGTTGGGGCAATAACCTAAGAGGGTAAAAACTTAAGCAATACATTTCCAATTCCATTATCTACAAACATACTCACCAAATACCAATCAACATCGCCGACATTTACTAATCAAGCTCCTAATATCTCTGTCTTAACTCCTAACATTCATTACTCAGCTTTAAATAACCGATAAATAAGAGCAGGTTGGATGCGAGTTATTAGCCGATGATTGGGAATATCAATTGGTATATGCAATGCCCGCGGGTGCGCTCCGATGAAACTAATCGCCTCGGCCTGCGTGGTGAGATGCAGGCGACTTGATGGATGGTGTATTTACATAGTGGATTACGGAAGTGTTCTGGTGGTGTGAAGAGTTTGTTGGCTTGTAGTTTTGACTTGTGAAAGATAAAACTCGACTGGTATAAGGGACATGAACCCTATTTTATTCCTACCATCAGTTCGTAGCTATGGCGGTTATTCGTAAACGATGTACACAGGTCGTGAAATATATTCTCAGAACGGGAAGTATATTTTCTGTACGTTTTGCATACATGTGTTTTGGTTCTGATTTGTATTTATAAAATACTGCAGAATCGATATAAAAAATGGAAAAACTGTAAACAGACAAAATAATACACAAAAATATCAATCAATAATTAATTTCATACTACAATTTTAACATCACTGGGACACCCACCTTAACCACAATTTTACTAAAAGTTTTTTGTTCATTCGTAATTTTCGCTGTCGCTTCTGACTTACGCATTGTTTGTAGCGGATGAATGCACAGCGGACGCAGTTTGAGCGGTGCAAATGGACTGCTATGTTGATTGGTTGCAATATGTTTTGTTATTCCGCTATTGTGCGCCGTCGACTAATCGAATTCATGAGATCGTTTTTCATTTCGAAATGTTTTATTGAAATACACTTTTGTTGTATTAGCTAATCGCGTTATCGATTTACGCTTACGTTTCTGTATCTATGGGTTAGTTGGTGCATTGGTTTGTAAATAGCTCGGAAGTCTAGTAATTCAGTTTGTTTAGCTACCGTGTTATGTTCGATAAAGATTTCTGTTTTCAAAATATTAAAAGTTTAAAAATCCAAATTAAAGCATGCTTGGACAAACAAGACTTTAGGTTTTAGGCTTCTACCTCGCTGGTCTCCTTTGGTTTTGTGGATTTCTCATAATCATGGTTGTCAGTGGGGTATTTCAATTTAAATGCATTTTAATGATTATAACATATAGACACGAACAGTCCAAACAATCTATTTGTGTAGGGATCGAACCCAGAACTAAATAATATTACTTTCCATGCCACTAAAATAGGGTATTACTGTGAAAAAGGAGCTCGGTATAACATTTTATCTAAAAGCGGAAGCAAATTTGTGCGAATCAGCCCGCGGGCCGGCGCGGCCTCCATTAGTTCAAATCAGATCCGCATAATTCTATAACTAAGTTCTTGTTTTAATAGTGAAATTCATGTTGTCTTTTGTTTGAAGTGGTAGCTCAGATTTAGTGTTAACTAACTATTTTTATTTTATTTTTATTTATTTGTTTAATTTTTACCAAAATACAGGCTTGCCTAGTTTGGGGCCAATAGATTTATGAATGACTATATATTATAATCTCTACTTGATATTAATAAAATTTACTTTACTTTTTACTTTAGTTATTTTAATTTAATGATCCCGACATCGTAATCGTCAAATATTGTTATAATACTTAAGTATTGTTATAATACTTGACGATTACGATGCCGGAAATATCTGTGAACCTAGCTGGAATTTGGTTCACATTTTTTTTTGTGTTCCCCTATCTACTATGTTATTTTACATTAAAAACGTTTTGAGATGGATGCGAATTCTGCTTTTTATTCTTTTTTCTATTTTAATTCAATTTGATTAACCTATATTTTGAATTTGCTGAACTTATGTTCCAGTGACGTCAATTATTCAGGTCCACAAATAATTCCGACTATTACCCGTCGGAATGCACACGTCTGTGCACAAAATATTTCGTTTATTTTTTTTTAATTCTAAATTTAGGGCTTTTTCACTGAGTGAATATGTCGCCCTTCGTTTATTTTGATAATATATAATTAATCTAGTAACATCAACTACACAAAAAAGGTTTTTATGCAAAACAAACAGTATTTTTATATCCTGTAAACTAAGCTTATTACCAGTATCACCCAAGCGGAGAACTCCTAAAATTCCCCAAATTTCTACGAGGTCGTTGAACCACAACCCGTCATATTTAGAAATAGTTTTGCGTCACACAGATGGTTGTACAAAGGAGTTACACAATAGAGGGGGCGGCATCGCGACGCCTCTCAGCGTTGCTAGGCAACCGCTGCAGCCAATCGATACGCTCCCTAACTCTGCTCATTCATGTCCCGCTAATGTACACTCGTCATTACCATGTGATCATACTCAGATATAATAAAATTTAATAGTTTCTTAAATAGATTTAATAAGTTAATTGTAAGCCTTTACTTTTTCTAAACTGTGAAACGAGATTGCAGTTTGTGGTATGGCTATAAATAGGGAATAAAAAATATTTGTTTCGTGTTTGGGATAGAGGACCTAAAAGTTTCGCGAAGTTTTTGATTCTCGTGACTCAATACACGCGTTGAACGTTGACGTGTCGTAAAGATTTTTGCAGGGTAGAAAAAATACAACCTGATTGATCATTTTAAGTGTTTAATTTAAAAACAAATTGGCATTTTGGAACATTTTAATTTCGCAACCTCTTTCATAATTCATTTCTAGAAAGCCTGTCATGTGATAAATAAAATAAGTTACAAAAATGTTAATAAAATGATGTAATGTTCATATATCCTATCCTCCCATTTTAATTCCTATAACCGAACAGTTACCCTTTCCATTTCTCTAGGAATGTAAAATTTGTCTTTATCCCGAAACGAAATTAATCAAATACTCAAATCAGCAGGAGTTAGATATTATTATAGTTCATAAATTGCACCACTTACTGTACATTAATATATCTCAAATAGTAATATTTACGCGCAACTGTAAGTAAACTGCAGTGGGTCTGTGGTAAGGCGCGGTGGATGCCCCGCCCGCCCTTGACTCGGTGTCAACAAACTCTGCCGGTGCCAAACTCAAGCCAACTGGAAATATACACATTACACATTTTACCCTAAATATACTATCTTCAGTTACCTCTTGGAAGGCTAGACTTCCGACAACATCATCTAAGAGGGTTTAAGAGTTAGTCAACCGCGTTAGTCCGCATTGGTCCAAAGAATTCTATGTTTTGTTTTTCAGCCAGTTAAACATTATTTTTCCGGGTTTCAGTTCACTAATAAGAGTTGCATGTTTTATTTGTGTCTAAAATTTTTCTTGCAATTTTATACCTGGCCGTAACGCTGACGTCGAATATTCGTATTTAAAAATCACGGATAAATAGTACACAGAGCTTTGTTGTAACTACTTGATATAGGCGCACTTAATTTTTTAGTCAGTGTATGTGAGGCACCTTCGAACTGTGCAGCAATTCAATTGGATAGATGTTGTTATTGGACTCACTGCTCTCTCTATTAGTGGCCGTATAATCACTTTCCCATATACCTAGATATATAAATAAAACCTACATATACGTACGTATAAATAATACCCAACAGTCACATGCATAGTCCTGACCCCACACTAAGATCGACTCTAAGGTTTCAAAAACTACGAGAGACTTTTCGGTCTCACAAGCACCCAGACCCGAAACAATGACCTGTCGATCTCACAATTATTTGTCTCGGTGCGATCGAGTCCGGAGCCTCTCGTATCACAGACGGCGTTTAACGAACTGCGCCAAGGAGGCTGTCAAATATCTAGAAAATGTTTATGGCCATGGTCATTACTTTCCTGTGCTATTTTCTAAGGGCACCCGTCGTCGCCTATTTTCTAAGGCCTGTGCCCGGCAGTGGGACGTATAGGGGCTGATAAAAACACAAACACCGAACATGAACAGATTTTAAACCTATTTTAGTTATCGAATGTCTTGTCTTCTTCGCTCAAACTGACTCTCAGACTTTTATTTCGCCAAGTATTAACGACTCGACGAAATTTATATTTTAACTCTCTTTGATTTATGTTTAAGGTGTTGTCGTAAACATGACTGGGCTGAAGTTTAATTTATGCAAGGATTTCCGCTACGTGCAAAAGTTCGGGCTTTCGTAGTAAGAGAAATACATTATTTTGTGCTGGTTCTTGACGTAGACATAGCGAGTGGCAATGTTGTGTTGTGAACCGTGAGGTCATGGGTTCGTTTTATGCAAGGCAATGTATTTTAGTGTTTTTTTTATTCATAATCCTAAATGTATTGGAAAATCGTCAAGTAATCAAATAGGTGATGTCGGCCAACAAGGTAGCAATGACTTTGCTACAATTCGTTTATTTTATTTAACAAATGGAACTACGTGTTTATTCAATGTAGTGAGGATTTCACGAAATTTAAAGTAGAGAGAAAAATTAATTTACCTCGTCTTCCTGAGGGAATTATACCACTTTGTAAGGCCAAACAACGTGAACAAATAAAAATCGATTAGAAGTAAAATAGCTTTGGGAATGCTTTGTTATTGTTAGTAATATTGTAGCTTAAGTGCCAGTATTACTTGTATATGATAAACAAACATTGTTGTCTATGATTGTTGTCGGTGTGTGTTACTTCCGTCCGGTCGTCACTTGACGTACATCCATACTGTCTAGTGTACTATATACATTTTTGCTCAATATACAATCCATATTAATCTTGCTTGCCAGCCTATTTATTTATACAAACTCATCAGGTTATGGGCCCAGGACGTCATAGAAAAATAAATATTGATATATTCCGAAAACAGGAAAATACGCTGGTGCGTTTTTTTCGGCATTGAAGTTTTCATATATACAATAAAAATATGGCGAGCTCAACAGCATCTATTTCCATCGAAAAGTTAAAAGGAATTGATAACTATAGTTCATGGAAATTCATGATGAAGATGTTGCTGATACAAGAAGAACTATGGGAATGTGTAGAAACGGAGGATAGCAATAGTAAAAAGCAACAAAAAGCATTAGCAAGAATTGCTTTAGCTGTCCAACCGCCAGTAATACCGCATATAAGGAATGCAAAGACAGCACACGAAGCTTGGACAAACTTGTCCAAGGCCTATGAAGACAGTGGACTTTGCCGCAGATTAGGGCTTCTGCGAACATTGTTTGGAACGAAACTGAACGAGAGTGAAAGTATGGAAACATATATTAACAAAATTACCGAATTGTCACAACAGCTTAGTGAAATAGGATCGCCGTTGGAGGATGATTTTGTAGCAGTAATCATGCTGAGCGGATTGACGCCAGATTACGATCCTTTGATAATGGCAATCGAGAGCTCGAATGTTAAACTTACTAGCGAGAAAGTAAAAGGTAAGTTGATGCAAGAAAACATTCGTAGGAGTGACAAGAGTGATGTTGGTACGTCGGCTTTGTTAATTCGGAAACCACCACGATGCTACAGATGCAAGCAAGTAGGGCATTTAATTAAAGATTGTCCTAAGTCAACACATAAGAAGGTTATGAAGACTAATACAGACATACCGAAGGTCTTTTTAACTGCTCTGTCAGCGAACACACACAGGGGTGTGTGGTATGTAGATAGTGGTGCTGCAGCACATATGTGTGGAGACAAAAGTATGATAAGTAATTTTGTGAGTGATGGAAAGTCCATGGAGGTAAACATAGCAAATGGTGATAAGTTGTACACAGCTGGTCAAGGTTCTGTGAATGTTAATTTGAAAAATGGTATTGTAAAGACAATAAGTAATGTTTACTATGTACCTAAATTAAATGCAAACTTATTATCTGTAAGTGCTATGGTCCAAAGAGGTTATAAAGTATTGTTTAGTTCTGGTATGTGTCACATTTATGACAACAAGAGTGTGATAGCTACAGCCACGCTGTGTGACAGTGTTTTTTTATTAGATACAAGAAAAACACCTATTTCTAATTGTAATATTACTAAGAAATGTAATAAAAACCTAGTGGTAGATAATGTAGGATTGATGTCTAGCGCAATGGCTGCTGTCACCGAGAAGAAAGAAAGTACTTCTCAGCAGGTATGGCATCGTCGTCTTGCACATCTCAACCATCGAAGCATGGAATTGCTGAGAAAAGGTATGGTACAAGGAATTTCTTACAGTAATAATAGTTTTGATAAGTGTGTATCTTGTATTGAAGGAAAGCAAACTCGAATACCCTTTCCAAAGAAATCTTTCAAGAGAGCCACGGGTATATTAGAGTTGGTGCACACTGACTTGTGTGGTCCGATGCCCGCTACATCATTTGGTGGTGCAAAATATTTTCTAACGTTTATCGATGACTTTTCTAGAAAAACTTTTGTTTATTTCTTAAAAGCAAAAGATGAATGTTTTGATGTTTTTAAAAGTTGGAAAGCTCTTGTGGAAAACCAGACTAATAAGAAAATAAAAATAATACGCAGTGATAATGGCACTGAATATATAAATAATAGATTTCAGGATTACCTGAAAGAGTATGGCATTGTACATCAAACGACTGTGCCGTATTCGCCGCAACAAAATGGAGTAGCAGAGAGAGCAAACAGAACTATAATGGAGAAAGCGCGCTGTATGCTGTATGAAGCAGGCCTGAACCAGAAGTATTGGGCTGAAGCTGTCAATACAGCTGTTTATTTGAAGAATCGTTCTCCTTCATTAGCTGTTAAAGGTTGTACTCCAGAGGAGAAGTGGACCAATAGTAAGGTATCCATTTCGCATTTGCGTATTTTTGGTTGTATTGCGTATTGTCATATACATAAACGGACAAAACTAGAACCAAAAGCAAAGAAATATATTTTTGTTGGGTATTGTGAAAATTCTAAGGGCTATAAATTATTAGACCCTGAAAATCCGAGAACTTGCGTGAAGGCTCGCGATGTAACATTTTTAGAGGATAGATTTATTAAAAACTATAATGTTTCAATGAATGATAATATAGTTAATAATAATGGTAATAAAACCTCTACAGAATCATTTACTGTGGAATATATCTCCAACGAGGTTAATTCTGATAATACAACTACAAGTCAACCTTTGCAGAGATGTAGTGTGATAACAGTTGAAGATTCTGATAAAGATGAGAGTTTTGATTCACGTGATCCTGCGGATGAAACTTATGTTCCAGATTTAGAAGAACAGTCATCATCCAGCTCAAGCTCAGAAAATGAAACTTTTTCAGACTCCTTGATGGCTCATCTTGTCAATGAAGTTTCTTACACCAGCGACATTGATGACCCATTGACAGTGAAGGAAGCGCTGAATGGTCCAGACGCAGACAGCTGGAAACAGGCAATGCGAGATGAATATAATTCTTTTATTGTTAATAAGTGTTGGACACTTACTGATCGGCCTTGTGATCAAACACCTGTGAAATGTAAATGGATTTTTAAAAGGAAAAGAGGTGTTGATGGTAAAGTTTGTAAATTTAGGGCTAGATTAGTAGCTAAAGGATTCACGCAAAGATTTGGAATCGATTATAATGAGACTTTTGCTCCAGTTGTTCGACTTTCGACAATACGAACACTGTTAGCAGTTGCTTCAGCGTATGACATGGATATACAACACTTAGATGTAAAGACTGCTTTTCTTAATGGTGACCTTGAAGAATTAGTATTTATGGAACAGCCTGAAGGTTTCATAGTAAAAGGCGAAGAAAGGAAAGTCTATAAGCTAAACAAAGCTGTTTATGGCTTGAAACAAGCGGCTAAAGCATGGTACGAGAAAATCAACAGTTATTCTATCAATTAGTATGACTTATTTCATCCGGCTTCTGTATATTACTGTGATATTACGTAGGTACGAAGTAGAGAGTCCGAACTGGGATTTGAACCCAGGACCTCACCGGTTGACAGCTATTAAATATAATTAAAAATCTCAATAAACCATTAAACAAACTAAATGAAAACTGCCGATCTTTTCACACATATCCTATTTGATGCACAAAATATGATCCGGTTTAAAAAATAATTTTACTTTATTTAATTACACCCAAAAAACTGGCAGTATTTTTCTACTTTATTTGATTTGTTATTCAATGCTGGTCCAAAAAGTAACACCCTTATGAACTCAGACTAATGAAATTTCACGTGCCGACGCTGGCGTTTTTCCATCGAATGGAAACGGAGGCTAATGTGGTTCGATAGGTTGCAACACGAATGCATAACTGAATAACCCCATAATACTCGCAGTTTTAACGTAAATTGTATTTTCTGCGCAGTTGGTATTAATTTGGAAATGGTAATTACTAATTAATGATTGATATTTTATTAAAAGTGATGTCATGAGTATAATGCTGTAAGGATTGGTGATCGGGTGCTGGTTGTAAAATAATTATAAGTCAAATTATTTTGCAAGATGGTTTCTTAGATTTACGCGAATGTTACACATTGAAATAAAACTATTTTTTTTCTAACCAAGTAACTGCATTTTTAAATCACCTCAACTCCATTAACAATAAAATTCAATTTACTATGGAGTTGGAACATAATAAATCTCTAGCCTTCTTAGATGTTTTAGTTATCCGTAATCCTGATCAGTCCTTAGGTCATACCGTGTATAGAAAAAAGACCCATACAGATAAATATCTGAACGGTGAATCTCACCATCATCCGAAACAGTTAGCTACCGTGGGTAAATCTTTGTTTCAGAGAGCACAAGGAATCTGTGACGAGAAACACCTGGCGACTGAGCTGCAACACGTCAAGCAGGTACTGCGAGACAACAAGCTCCAAATTCCACGCCGCCGTCACAGAAACCGAGTGAAACCAGCCACAGTTGAACGGGCCCCGGTTATACTACCTTACATCAAAGGAGTCACAGACAAGATTGGCTACATCCTGAAGCGTGCTTCCATTAAAACATACTTCAAGCCGCCCAAGAAGATTAGTCAATTCTTACCACCTGTCAAGTGTCATATACCTTTGCAAGAACCGGGCGTATATAAAATAGATTGTGACTGTGGCCTCTCTTATATCGGCCAAACGAAGAGAAGCATAGGGACCCGCGTAAAAGAACACATAGCTGACGTCAAACACCGACGCTCAACGAAGTCTGCAGTTGCTGAACACATCGAGGAAGGCTCCAAGCATTACCTTCGTTTTGATAAGCCCAAAATCCTTGCTAAAGAACACCGTTTCCTGCCCAGGATGTTTCGCGAGGCTATTGAAATTAAAAAACATCCAAATTTCAATAGAGAAGATGGCTTGAAGCTTGCACCATCATGGGATCCAATTCTACATTTGATTAAATCGGAACCCAAAAGACCAGCTGCCAGACCTCAAGACACAGTGAGCTCCTTCTGCGTAGATCGGATCGCAACAACTAGTTAACTTTTTTTTTTAAATTAGCTTTTTAATTTAATAATTGAAAATTAAGGGTAGTTTAATTGTAACAGTCACAGAGCAGATGACTAATACCTCAGTCTGCCCTAGTGTATTATCTATGGCCTGCCCCGTGACCACGAAAGCTGAAAAGCAATCGAAACGTCG
The DNA here is from genome assembly GCA_905220455.2 of Deilephila porcellus. NCBI lineage: Eukaryota > Metazoa > Arthropoda > Insecta > Lepidoptera > Sphingidae > Deilephila > Deilephila porcellus. Next base: position 13,153,436 of record LR999977.1, on the reverse strand, counting down.
GGAAGTTAAAAAATGTAAAAATTAAACCAAATCGCGATAAAATCCGTAAAAATAGTTTTATTTCAATTATTTTGCAAGATTAATAAAATATGTTTTTAATGACGACACAACATATCACATGGTTATGTGCGGTTGGAGAAGTAATTTTTGTCATAGTTCGTGATTATAAATAATTTAATTTTTAGTTATATATTTCCGATATTCAATTTTTATTAGGAATATAATTAAGCGGAGAGTAGTTTGAAATAATTTACTTTCTAGTAGGGTGGGTAGTTTAGTCTCGTGATTGTTTCGATGCGTGAAGCGTCCACCGCGAATTCGTTTTCTTTTGTCGTTTTTATCTTTTCGTGGATAATGTGGTGTAAAGTGATGTGATGTGTGGTGCTACAATGTCGGTTTTATCGCCCCGGCGGCCGACTTTGTTAATGGGAGGAGGGTGAGTAAGAAATAAATATTGCTTATCATTGTACGGACAAACAGCAAAGTATTCGAAAAACTGAGAAACAAATAATAAAATGTAATACAATCTAATTATAAATCAGTCCATTACCAAATATATTATTACGTTTATGTGCAATATGCGCTGGTCTGTTACACCTGAATAATAAAACACATAATGCATCGATATCAGAATATAAGTCAATGACATAATACATGTACGTCATATGAATTAATTTTATTAATAAACTACATTCTGAAGTCACTACGTATAATTCCTTTAAAATTTTATTTTTACTTATGGTTTATTTGGGTAACATACAATCATTAACTACTTATGGCTAAGTTTTAATTACAGATAAATAAATCAGTAAAGTTTCCACTAAAGAAATAAATATATATTTTTTTCTTCAATTATTCAATAGCTTCGAATATTGTATTGTTGACAAAATATATATGTTGTTAAATGTTCCGATTCTTCAGCGACTTTTCAGACAAACGTGAGATCTCCACTTAACCTTCTAATCTCTATTCCTATACTTTAGAAGGACCTTGAGAAGATTTCGGTCGGTTTAGATTGCATGTCCCTGCGTCGGCCGCTAAGTGGAATATCAATGGAACATCAATATTTATGAGCGCGAACATTCGTCCGGTGCCAGTGCTCACGGGCTTTTATTGATTTCATGTTTTTTGTGCTGGTGTGATTATAGTGTATTGTATGGGACTGCCTCGGTGGTAAAGTTGTACTACGGTATGATTACAACGCTGAGGGCTCGGGTTCGAATCCCGCGTCGGGAAAAGTGATTGGATTTTTCTATTCATTATCAGCCCGGAGTCAGGAATTTGTGCCCGATATGGCGATAAGCTCGACCCTATATCGTGGGACGGAACATAGAAGGGGAAATGTGGGTGTCCTGGTCCTCTGCCTAGCCTTCTTGGAAAAAAGGGTGAAATTATATAGTATGGGAAATAAATAAAAAGAAACTACATTACACAATTAAACACTTGTTTATATTAACTTCCTATCCAATAACGTCATTAGTAAATTCCCCAAGCTACCAAAAGGAAACTTCCGTTCCCGAGACAGGTTTAAGTAAGCAACATATAGTAGCTGTGAGCGATGCATTCGGCTGCAATTTCCGTACCGATGTCGTACGAAGAACTATTTGCTGTTCGGGAAATTATCGCCATTTCCGATTCAATGTGAGGGCTATTTTCCCTTAAGACCAGTGGCGGATGTTATTAAACAAGTCCAATTAAGTTTGGAAAGAATATGATGGGATATGCGAACTGTGTCTGGTTTTATCGATTTTATAGTGAAAATTTCCATTTGATTTTTAAAATTAATCTCATTATATAAGTATATATAACACATAGGAATACCCACTGAGGTATTAGACTCCATATCGATTGTTTTAACATTTGTAGCCCATGCGATACTAAAATGCTAAGTGTTTTCATTAAGTTTTCTAAATGGACGAAAAAAAGAAAAGAAAGTAGAAAAGCAATAAAACAGCTAAGATTTCTATTGATAAACAATTCTTTTGATGAAATAATGGACCTTTTTTGTCGCATTTGATTCTTTGATACACTTAAGTATCCTGAACTTGTTTCCAAACAACTTAGCATTACGTATATAAACAAAAATACAGTGTTTCTATACAGTTTTATTCAGAATAATATTTTTATATATTCTAGGTTTCACATGAGGCCGGACATGGAATAAAAACGGCAAAAAGTTGCAATTGCAATGTGGCTCGCATTGCGCTGACTCAAAAAAATGTGCTGTAGCTACGAGAAGTATTTGTGTGTCTTTAATATAAAATTGAAAATACTTCTCCCGCCCAACAGCAGTGTAAATGCACTGTTGTGTTCTGTTTGAATGACGTTGTAGCCAGAGTAACTACTGGACATAATGAGACTTAACATCTTATGTCTCAGGATGGCGAGCACAGTGAAATGCCAAGCATTGCTTTGTAATTCATGGTGTTGTTTGGTTTTGCTACCGTCCTTGAGCTACCATCGCTTACCATCAGGCGAGTGGCCTGCTCGTCCACGCCATTCATCTCAATAAAAAAAATGAAAAAAATACACATGTTCGGAATTCGGATGTTCTCAGGCGTGGAAATATAAGCATTTTTATACATACATACTTAAACATAAACTCACGCCTTTATCCCCGATGGGGCAGGCAGAGGCGCCACCAGGAGACCCACATTTCGCCTTGTATGTTCCGTCAGCATTTTTATACTGGATCAGCAATGTCATAGCACGCTCTCTCTCTCTCTCTTCAGCTTCAGGAAGTCAACTGCTGCACATAGGCCTCCCCCATAGATCGCCACACAAACCTGTTGCAAGCGGCCTACATCCAGCGACTGTCATAGCACTAGCTCCTAATAATGCCTACTTATAGTTCGTTTCAAATGATTATGATCATCTCTGACCACTGGACAAAATGCCGGCCTGTTTTATGTCTAATTTAGTTAGGATAATTAAAGACGGATCTCGGAAGGTGTATCGGTGCCGTGGGTCATTTCAGCGTATTTTACTCCCTGTGTAGATAGTCACTACAACTGGATAAAACTTGTATTACCAGCAAATTGCGTCCCCGACTATCTTGGTCATCGAAAAAACCGTAAAAGCAAAGGTTACCTTCGATTTTCTGTGAGGCAGTAACACTATCCTCGGGCCGGTACCTTCATACCGCAGTCCTAGCTATAACTTTAAGCTACCATTGGACTATGTTGAAATTTACCAATAAATATAAGTATTATGCCTCGGTGGCGTAGTTGTATTACGGTACGGTTTCAAAGCTGAGGGTTTTGGTTAGAATCCCGGGTCGGGCAAAGTGATATTGGATTATTCTATTCATTAACAGCCCGGAGTCAGGAATTTTGTGCCCGATATGGCGATAGGCTGTGAAATAGAAGATAGAAATGTGGATGTAGATAGAAATGTGGGTGTCCAGTTAGCATCTCTAACTACCCCTTCTGGAAAAAAAGCGTGAGTTTATGTAATGTGTATAAGTATTGTTGGTATTTAAGGAAAACGATAGCTGCATTCTATCAGATGAGTATTTTTATTTTTATTTTATTTATTAAAGCAAACTCAACAACTTATACAAAACAGCTATATCTAATTTTATCTTACAATAAAAGTCTAAAGCCAATAAAAGAGTTTCACGACATTACAAAGAATACAAGGTTGACTATAACACAATGTTAAGATTACAAAAGAAAGAGTAAGATGTACCTTCTCAACTCCCTTCCTATAAATAAAACACAACATTATTTTTAATCAATGCAACATCAATCTTTGATTCTTACAAACGGTTTTCTAAGGTATCTTTACATAAGAAAATATTTCCATGCCAAACGGTTTGTGAAAGATCCGTGAAAGGTTTAATGACACAAAGGGGGAATTTTAATAAAACGCGCATTGTTGTGTATTCTTTGGACATGAGGATTTTTAAGGCAATTTAAAATTCAATTTGTAAACGCTTGGATATGTGGAGGGTGAAGTTGGAGGTATTCTTTGGTTTGAGTCCTGTTGGACTTATACTCGTAGGATAGGAGAGAAGATTTGTATGATTGAATTCAGGATTTAATAAATTTATTTCTCCAACATATTTTATCAACAGATCTTCAACAGGTCACAAATTATATAGAAAATTTCCAATCCGCGGGGAGGTGTTCACGCGGAAGTTGCTGCCGGAAGCAGTGACGCGGCGCAGACGTCGCTTCCGGCGCTGGTGCACCTGCGTCTGACGCGCTGAAATAAATTAATAATAGTTATATGTATATTATGTATGTACTTGTTTCAATTATTACAAGTAATATTTTTAATAATATTAAACTATGGGCATTGGGTACACTGCAGTCTGCAATATAATTATTCAAAGTGTGATTTTTCAGTAGTTGGTTAGTCTCTTTTTTTTTTTATTGCGATGAATGCCGAGACAAGCATGCCATTCGCCTGATGGTAACCGATACGATCGCTCATGGATAGTAAAAAAGCAAACAAAACCATGAATTACAAAGCAGTGCTTGGCATTCCACTGCGCTCGCCAACCTGAGACTTAAGATGTTAAGTAGTTACTCTGGCTAGTGTTCTTCAAACCGGAACACAACAGTGCATTTACACTGTTGTTTGGTGGAAGTTATAGACATTGCGGTGGTACCTACCTCCGTGGCCTCTCATATATGAGATACCTACCACCAATGCACTTCTCTGTTACATCCGTCACGTGCTGGTGGCGCCTCTGCCTACCCCTTCTGGGATAAAGACGTGAGTTTATGTATGTATGGTATTACTAATTGAACACTGCAACGTGACAAAGTTGCAAGTCAAGGCAAACAAAAATTACACATAATTGAAAACACGACACTGAATGGCGGTGTAATCGAAAACCTGGGTTCACGTTCTGCGCCGTTTCAGCAAATATTACAATAATATGTTTTTAACTACAGGAGGCTAAAGACAGTGGCCGAGGTAGTGTATATCTTTAATTTCTAGGCACAGTGAGTTGTACCTACATGTCAACAATCGCAATATCAAGATAATATTTTAAGTTCTCATAGCTTAAACATTGAGAATTCGAACGACATCCCAACGATCTTGGGAGCACTAAATATTTGTTGGCCACAAATTGCGGACTCTTGGACATCCAAAAAGGAGGAGGAGGTTCTCAATTCGTTGGATTTTTTTAGGATTAAAATACATATGTGTTTGTTTAAAATTAGTTACCCTTTTGAAAAGAAAACAATGAAAAAGCTGACAACAGCTACCATATCAAAAATTGCTTTTTAAAAGCCTACTTTCATTATAAATATAAATATACATAGGTATGTATGTACCTTCCACTCCACCGATGACCCTCCCTTCAAGGAACCGCTCAATTATTCGCTTTTTCAAACCCAACCTACATCCCCCTAGTACCTGCAATCTTAAATACATTTTTCAATTATAATTTGACATAACAAGGGGGATATTGGAAGAAAACGCTGGAGGCGAAATTAATTCTGTAGTTTTAGGGTAGCGTCAGATAACGAAGCGTTTTTGAAGAAGAATTATCTAAGTAAAATAAAAGTGTTTGGAGGAGTTACGTCTAGAAACAGGATAATATGTCAACCAATTTAGATGAGAAGTGATACCGATCGTGTTACTTGGAGCACTTCAGTGCACTTTAAGTCTCCCTATAACTCGCAATCAATTTTAATTGCATGTTTGGGTCTTTTCTGTATCAGCCCATATATGTCACACTATAGGGCACGGGCCTCTTCTACAATCGAAAGTACGATTGAGGGGGGTTAGGCCATATAGTCCACCACGCTGGCCTAGTGCGGGTTGGCGGGTTGCGTCTTTTAAATATGCCCTATTAAAAATGATTAAAAAACTCAATGTTCTTACATCTTTTTATTTTATAGGAGTCTTACAAATCTGAATCACATAAAAACATCCTATCAATTGTTTAGTCAGTAAAATTTCAACGCCAAAACGGCTGATTATAATTCTCAAATTACAAATAAAAAACATTCTGTGCTCTTGTCATCCAATTTTTATACATCCCATCAAAATAGTTACACCCCACACCGTCAATATAAATGCATATAATTGTTCCATCGAAATGCTTACGTGCTTTCATCCTCATTCGCAAGAAGCCAAGCTGAAGTCTCCAAGCGAAGGACGAATGCATGTTCACTTTCGCGAACAATAAATGCATAAACATCGGTTATCGGGTAAAAGTGGTATGAAATCTCTTTGCAAGGGTTATTGCGAGCTTTTCAGGGCCGCACGTAGGGAACATATTAATAAAGGTTATATATATCCTAACTTATTCATGAATGGTTTTAACTTTTGAGGCACAGTGTAAGACGTCGTGGGTTTGAATCACAGTAAAGGCAATTCTGTTTCATGATTGCATTTTCGCTTAATACTTTAATTTCTACCGCGATTCTACCACAAATAATATTCGAAATTAAGAGTAAGTCATTCGCAAAGATTTAATTCGCAGATCTGCCTGAGAGTAAGTCTTACTTTTGGCACTCGATATTATTTAATATCACTAAACCCGATACCGCGATCAAAAAAGAGTAAAATCGCGCCACTGTAGCGTTTCATTAGTATCGTAATTACAACTTGCAATCCTAAAAAAATCGTATGAAATGAACTGTCAAGAGAAGTCAAATAAATTTGAAAGAATGCTGGCTGTGAAACGAAAGCCGCGGGTTCGATCCCTACATCCAAATATTAATGCGATCCACAATTATTTTGCTTCGGGTCTATGTGCTTGTAAGAGCGAAAAGTTGTTCGTAGTTTCTGATACAAGATTGGGTGTATTTACATACATATATACATACATATATAAACTCACGCCTTTATACCAGAAGGGGTAGGCAGGGGCGCCACCAGGACACCCACATTTTACCATGTATGTTCCGTCCTACGATGTGATAGGGGGCGAGCCTATGGTCATATCGGCACAAGTTCCTGACTCCGGGCTGATAATGAATAGAAAAATCACTTTGCCCGACCCGGGACTCAAACCCAAGACCTCAGCTTTGTTATGAAAGAAAGAAAGAAAGAAATACATTTATTGAAGGCGCAAACATACATACCGTAGTACAACTACGCCGCCGAGGCAATTGGTGTATTTATTAAATATTATTAAAAATAAATTCCCTAATACCTAGGTGTTACTCCCCTCCAACCCCCCGGTTCTGAATCCCAGCACCATCCTGGTATTAATGCACTCCGCAGGCATTGTTATCGTCCCGCGGATCTGCCGCACGCAACCCACTTCTATTTGTATGCGCACAATAAGAAATCACTTATAAATACGTCTAGCAATGCATTTCTACCTGCACTGCTGTCTCTACAATGTAATGTTTTATTTATCGATAGCTAGTAAATTATGCTTTAAAAGCTTTTTTGTAGCTTTATTGAATGACCGAGAGTTTATTTTATTAGCTAGTGTTAAAATGATAGCAGACTTTACACTTACTCATAACTAGGAGCAAAGCATACAGAATATTAACAGCCTTATTTATAGACAGCTTTAAACCCTATTTTAGCTATCGAATGTTTTGTCCTCTTCGTTCAAATTGAATTCTAAAATCATTCGAAAGGGACAAAACATTCGATTACTAAAATATGTTTTAAATCTGTATATGAATAAGGCCGTAAATATTGTGCTGCATTTCGTTAGTCACCCCGGGACATTAGGTGTTAAAACTACAAAAGCCCAGAAATTACTGGCTACAATGTATGTGTAATCGAAGCTGCTTAAAAAACAGTAAATGGTGTATTTATTTAACATTCATGGAATGTAATTAAATGTACATACATACGACAAATATTACCCTCCAGTAATTGAATGAGAGGAAAATAAATTGAAAAATTGGATTTCAAAGTAATGTTTCGCGGGAGAACTCCCACGACGTATTAAGTACGTCTTTAAGTAAGTATCTACACGTGTTAAGTAAGTATCTACTCGGTAAATCTAAATTTACCGAGTAGATACTTTTTAATTAACTGAGAAGACGTTGGAAAGGTAGTTTCAGTGACAATTACAACCTTTTTAAACGTTGGAAGGTCATACGTTTTCTTTTATATCCTTAAGAATAAATAAATAATAATTACATCAGTCGTACACATAATCCTAGCACCAGGTTAAGATCTCGAGTAGCCTTGTAACGGAAAAAAACGTAAGACTTTGCCGACACTCAGACTCGTACAAATATTTGTGGATGGCTTAAATTTGTCTCAGTGCAAGGATTCAACCCGCGCGGTATTAAAACAGGTTTTTTTACCCGTGTTTTGCCCCGAAAGCTGCCTTAATATCATGTTAATAAAAAATCATCTTTTAAAATATAATTTGAGTTCTGTGTTTTTAAATTTGAATTCTTAATTGCATTAGCCGTTTCAAACAGGCCCTTGCGTTCTCATATAATTCCTCATAATTTATTTTGTACTTTTGATATATTCATTTATTTCTGTGATTCTACTTTTTCTTCTTCGAGCACCTATCGGAGGTTGGACAATATCACGTACGATGAAATGTGATACTACAAACATAATATAATACATACCCTACTCAGAACAAAACGATCTAATAGACCTGTACCAGACAAGGCAATGTAATCAAAAACTACATTAACACTTATTGAACGGGCATTTGAAATAATTCACGCGCTACAAAGCGCACTCGGATCAATTATTCATGTGTTTGCACCTCCACTACGCGCCGGCCGCCGATGACGAACCGATGATACCGCCAAAGAGTATCGGCGCAGATGGGAACACGGACAATGTAATTATATTATAATTTTGTGAATATAATTTTTATTTGTAACAATTAAGTACATTAAAAACAATTAGTACATCAAACGTGTGAAATAAAATTTTGCGTAATAAACGAATGTTTCATCCTATATTAGCTGTTATGGAACGAAAAAGTTCATTCCGATTTCTAATAGTTACTGAATTTCCCAACCCACGTTGAGAGGTATGTGTCCGACTCCGAAACCGAATTCAATAATATTACTATTAAGACTTATTTCGTCCATTCGGCATAAGCGCCAGTGAAAATCCAGCAGCTTGTTAAAAAAATGTTGTACTTTAATAACATAACCAGCCTTTTCAAATTTTGAAATAGTTACGTTTAATAGTCAAAGTCGTGCCTCGAATAAAAAGAGAATAAAAAAATCTAACCGCATTCAGTTATCGATAGCTTCGCATAAGTTTTTCGAACGTGTCCCGTTATCGCATTTCCCAACTCTATTGTTGCGGCACTATTTAATTATTCTATGGCCGAACAGAATAAAAATAAGGCCGGCAACGAATGAGGTTTTGTTCAATAAAAACGTACTGGCTGAACAAATCGAATGGTATTTTTAATTAGGAAAAAAGACACTGACATTTTGTAATTCGCGTTTTCTTTCACTAAAAGTTTATGTGCTGTTTTGGTTTTTATTTCGAACGTGATAAGGTTTCGAGTTGTTTTAATATTTATTGTTTCGCTGTAGTCAGATAATTAGTATTTCTAGGAATGACTGACAGTTGTAGTTAAAGGTAAAGGGCCAGTGCTTTTTTGTTTCGTGATATTCGATTGCTTTTGTTTAAAGTTGGTTACAAAGTTTCATTTGAATTAAAGAAGTCACTGTTGCTATTAAAAAAATTGTTTAATATATAACTTTAATGTGGATAAGAAATATTAAAGTGTTTTTGATTTTTTTAAATAAATAGTTTAGTCCTATATTAAAACCTGAAGGTAAACTTATGTCATCTTACGCAAGTCTAGTTTCGGGTTCAGCCTGCTCATTTCCGGATTCGTCTAGGCCAGAATTATCTTACTTACCATCAAAAGTAAGTACATGTACATAAACGCTTAATGCTAAACATTTGGAAGTGGTAGAGCTACGCTATTGTCAGTCATGAATCAGCAATCAGCAAGAATGGGCAGGCACGTCCGGGGCGGTACCACTGTCTCACAAGAGTTTAACGTCAAGCGACAGGTTAGCTGTCGCGTTTCATTCGGTGAGTGAGATTTCCCCTCCTTCCTCTGCCCATTCTTTTTTCCTCCTCGCTCTTCTTCCAATTTGATGGGCCGGCAACATATCCATGCTCCAGTGCTGTGGATGTTTATGAGCGGCAGTGATTACTTACCATAAGGTGCCCTGTGTTCTCGTTTGCCGGACATATGCAATATATAAATATTTATCCATGCTCCAAAGGATATTATTTTACATAACAATGCTACTGTTTTCCAGGAGAATTTACAATTCATTAAATAAATTGGGCGGCTAAAAGAGAACATGGCAAGAGCATTAATTTAATAGTAGTGTTGCTTACTAAATAGACGTTTCTATAAACTCAAGTTCTTGGAAGCTTGGTGTAAATAATTTGGACAAAATAAGCCTCGAATACACAGTAAAGTGCTTTCTAAATTGAGGGTGTACATCACTCGGTTGGTGAGGAAAAATTTTAATCAAATTTTGACGTCTTCATGCTCCGATCCATTTATCCGAAACTCGAGTTTATAGGACGTTTTAAGTAATGGTATTTGTGGCTGAGCGGTAGTGAGTAGAGGCTGTGAATAGATAAGATCTGTGTTCAATTCCGGAAAATTCTGTTAGAGTATTTTTTAGGGATATCTTTTGCCTTTGGCTTAGTAAGCACCACGGTCAATGATCACTATACCCTTTATCAAATTATGAGAATCATATACTAGCGATTTTAGTATCCACTCCTATCATACATCATCTTTCAAGCGTAACTTGGGTAAATTGTATTTATTTAAGGCGTTGCCGACCCGGTAATCGATCCTAAATCGTTTTTATTCCCACTAGAACAATAACACAATCTGTGATTTTCCTTTAAAATGTACTTTTCCATCCTGTTCACATACTATAGGTACATGGAAAAATTGCAAAATAATAGCAACAATTTATTATTTCAGTACACAAGGTGTCTGCTTTCAGAGCTAATGGATTTGTGTCACTCAGTGTTTTATTATTTAAACTGACGGTTTTGTAATGGTTTTGCTTATTTCAGCGCTTTTATTCAGAAACTGTCTCACAGAAAACAAACAAAAAACTACGGCTTTGTTGTCAAATTTTGATGAGATTTGTGGAAGCCTAATAAGTCTTACCGCTTGTAATTGTCTGTGGTGTAATATATGGACTTTGGCCTAACACCTCTCATTGGAACTCTTGGCTTTGGAGGAGTTTTGATGCTCAGTTGTCGGCGACTATAGGGTAAAATAGTACAGTAACATTTCCACTATCAAATTCATTCCTTCGCAAACAATTGCACCAATATTTTGAATAGACCCAATCTAAAATATTTAAAGGGAATCGTTTTTACAACCCACAGCGGCATCGTATGATTACCCATAAAGATTTCGATTAATGTTCGCGAGCTGAATCTCAGATGCGAGATAAGGAGTCGATCTCGGCTGCAGCTTCCCAGGACTTTTAGCTGGCAACTGTGGCTAATACGGACATATCTCTGGCATCGTGCCAGACTGATCCTTCTGATAAAGTCGCGTCAGGTTAGACATCTTTGTGGCTATGTGCAGTTTTGATTAAGAAGTGGATGTTGAGAAAGGTATTGGGTAGTTATTTGGACTTAAGACATTCCTATGTCTCGCTTAAGTCCAATTGTTCCTACATTTGGATTATTTTTTGGGGAGAATGATGAGACAAGATGGTTGCTTGCCTGTTCGTAAGCATTACGGCATAGACATATAAGAAACTGGGCCCTAATGTGCAATAACTTCGGTAGCTGCAATGTCCTTTACAGACACACAACAGTGTCTTCACACTGTTGGTTGGCGACAGAAGTAGACAAAGTTGTGGTTCCTATTTAGATAGTCTCTATGTGCATAAACACTCAAACTTTGATAAATACGATTCTATATGTCTTACAGATAACCTACAGGGTATATCAAGACCGCGACCGAAAACGAAGCCAGGTGGTAGTATTAGTGACTTCAGACCCAGTGCAAGTAGAAATTTCGCAAAAATAATCGTCAACTTTTTTTTTGTAATTTTGTGCTTATCGTCGTATTTAGGTGATAAATACATAATTTTCCTAAAATAATGACGTAGACCTATTTATTTTTAAACAATCAATGGTACGTAAGGGTTAAAAATTATTATTTTCGCAAAAACTAGGTATTTACCACCCAAACAAGACGATTTTTGAAAAATTCTAAAAAAAATATCTGTCGCTGTTTTGGTGAATTTTTTATTTGCATCGTGTCTAAACCACAAAAACTACCACCTGGCTTCGTTTTCGGTCGCAGTCTTGATATACCCCGTATATTTAGTATGCGTGAGGTGATCGATTGCGTAATCTCCGGCACAGAATTTTTTCTTAGTTCCTGTGATCTGAAATATGATTTTATCCGAAAAGCGTCATTTAAATTTTTTTGTTTATGTTTTAGCACGCAATCTGGTTATAGAATCTAAATTTGTAAATAAAACGGAGGTATTCACAATATCGCACATTATATTTGTCTGAATTTTTCAGAGAAACTTCCTTATTTAATCCGTAGCAGAGTAAAAGGTTTCTTGAATAAAATTCAAGATCCTATTTCAATAGCATAACATAAAATTATAAAATTGTGTAATGGTAGATCAGTAGGATTATTATGAGGGTTGAATTCACAAGTAGGGTAAGATACGTTTTCGATTAATTCGAGAACTTGTTTTGTGCGGAATTACATTTATTTTCGTTCCAACAATAGATTAGGATTTTCCTAAAATGGGATGACTATAGAAATATGAGCCCTTTCTGCTTAACCTACCAGGGGCATAGGAATGAAAGGATATGCGTCATACGCTATGCATATTCTCGTCATGAAATAAATTTTGCATCACAGCATCGCGACGCATAAGTGATATATTATATGAATATATTCTTTTTTTCAGTAATTTGGTGATGGTTTTGGTACGTTAAATATGTTTAATAACGAGTTATTATTAAACATTATATTTTTCCCTTGTAAAAGTTATAAAAGCTTGCCAGATTTTACAATTTTCCAACACAATTTCTAAAAATACTGTGTATTATTGTCAATTTCCATTACATACCGAGACTACACACACAATTCGCACCCTTGGCTTTTCTGCAAGAATAGGCGACGTTTTTGGCCTCTGCGGCAACTTGTTTACATTCGAAACTCAACTGTATCACTTCAGCTTAAGGTAGAGATTTCTGTAGCAGATGTGACGGGGGATGCTGCGATTCTGTATGTATTATAAATTGGTTTAGAGTAGCGGGGGAGGCGCCGGTCGCCGCTCGATACCGGCCAGTCGCGAATTCGACTCGAAAGCGTTCGCCTCGCGCCGCGTCCAAACTAAAATCCAAAATAAAAATAAACCCATTTCAGTTGCTATTTCTAAACTTGCTCGAGTGTTTTTGTGTTCCTTTACTATATACCGTACAGTAGTGTGAGTGTCATATGGATTGTCTGCACGCCCCGCTCCACATTTCAGCAAAGGTAAGGACCCTTTTAGGTGAAATTATGCAGATCTGTTATCTGTACCGAGTCACAATTAGTGGAAAAATCGACTTTGTGTGTATCAATGCGTTTAAGTAAACGCTGCGCTTTGTTGAATGGCTTCGAATTAACTAGCGAGGTTTTAATTAACCAATTTGAATACGCGTTTTCAATGCGCTTGTGAAATTCATTTCTCAGAGAAGAGTGTAGGGAAATTTTTGGATAGAATTTGGTTTTCTGTGATAAATAATAATAATAAATTTGTTTGTTAGGTACATTTTTCAGTATTATTATGGGCTTAAGTTAGAATTTACGTTATCATGTTAAATATGAATACAGCATCCGTGTTAGTGTCAAAAATATTATTAAAATTATGTGTAAATGTATGAACTGAGTAATTATCAGAGTATGTACAAATTACAAGCTGCTGCTATTTAGTAAAACTATACAGAGGTACAAATTATGTGTATTACGCCCGTTTGATGTATGGTGGAAAGCTCTTCCAAATTCGGGACTATAATTTTTTAACAAAAAATATATTTTTATTGTACAAAGACATATTATTTGCATTGTGATTTTAAAGCTTGTCACTTTAATTAATACTATTAACCACTAGGTGGTAGGAAGTTCATCAGCTTGATTTTTTGTAGGTTTTGATGAACAGACCGCAAAAGACTGAATTGTGGTAGCATCCATGGATGCTCTGAGGGTTTTTGTCATCGTTTTAATTTTGTCTAGTGGCAACATACGTGGGCTGTGGTGCGTGATGAATTAGGTTCAAATCCCAGGCAGGGCTACTCACATTTTGTGTGAGTTTTTATCTTTATATAGTTTTTATGTTATTTGGCCAAAACTGGAATTAGTGCAAGTTGGGTCGAAAATTACTTGGTAAAACTAGCGGTGGCAATATTATTATTGTCTACTCCTTTAGTAATACATGCGGGAGTTTAAAAACATACATAAACTCACGCCTTTATCCCAGAAGGGGTAGGCAGAGGCGCCACCAGGATACCCACATTTCGCATTGTATGTTCCGTCTCATAATGTGATAGGGGGCGATTGGAGTTTATAAAGACTTAAGGATTAAAGATGAGTTGCAGATCTGAGTAAATTCTGTATTGAATAGAAATACCTGGGATAGAATCTGAAGTCTCAACATTCCCGGACCTCGACCGAGGGGTAGACCAAAAAAGCGCTAGCTAGATATCGTCAAGGAAGATATGGGGGTCAATATCCTTACTACTAAGGATGCCGAAGAAAATGGGCGAGAATTAGCTGCAAGGCAGACCCTGGCACCGACCGAAATAACTCCAGGTAGAAGAAGAAGAGAATCTGAAGTCTCCACCTCAACATTTAATTTCGCTTACACTACACAATACCCCACATCATTTTCACATAAAAATACATATTAGCTTTTCTATGACATATAATAACTGCTAATAAGGGTGAAGCAAACAATTTTATTGCGTAATAGGCAAGGCGATCTTCCCTCTGTTTACAATAGACTATTACGGCTGTACTACTTTAAACAATGCTTACATGGGTTTTATAATTGGCAAAACTTTAAATCGATGGATTATCGTTTGGAATAAGCAGCAACTGATTAGAATTGTATTAAATGCTTGTGTTCCGGTTTGAAGGACATTGTAGCCAGAGTAACTACTGGACATAATGAGACTTAACACCTTATGTCTCAGGATGGCGAGAGCAGTGAAATGCCAAGCATTGCTTTGTAATTCATGGTGTTGTTTGGTTTTCTACTGTCCATGAGCGATCGTATCGCTTACCGTCAGGCGAATGGCATGCTCGTCTCGCCATTCACTGCAATAAAAAAAGGTTCGGTTACGATATCGCTAGGGATAGTCAGATACAATATGATTTGGTTGGTTTCAATGGAGTGATACTGATGTTTTAGAAATTGCTATAGTAGGAGAAGTAACCCAGTAGCAGTTATAACAACAAAATCCTGAATAGTGGTTTCTTAGATTTACGCGTATGTTACACATTGAAATAAAACTTAATATTACGGATTTTATCTTGCGTTGTTTCGATTGCTTTACAGCTTTCGTGGTCACGGAGAGGACTGGTCCGAAAAAATAGTTTTATTTCAAAATCCTGAATAGTTTCTGAGTTAAGGCATTTTTAGCTGCAGACTTCAGTGGCTGAACATGTTGATGATGGTGTAAAGCCATTCACATTTTACGTCTTATAAGGTCTTGTTATTCCTAAACAAGTCCTTTTTGTATAAATGCACTTTTTAATGTATGGGCTGCTATGTTACAATTTGTTTCTGTTAATAAGTAATTACACAAAAGCAGCCTCAAAGCTATTTCACTTCACATATTAGATGCTATTCATAGATATTTGCTTGTAGCTATTCAGTCTAAGTTATTAATGTAAATGACGTCAGCGCGTCTCACTGCTTTGCATTGAAATAATAAGCATCGGCAAAATAGCCAGCGAGGGTGATCAGCTTCGCCCATAACACCCACATTATATGAGCAATGGTAGATGCGTTGGCGGCCTTTAAATTGTGAAAATATTGACGAAATTATTCTTAGAATTCGTAAATATACACGCCAGTGGGCGAATGTAAGTTGATTTAATACAGTACAGTTCAACAGGGGCTGAGCACGGGTTTAACATTTTTACCAGTCTCACACAATCCAAACCCGAAACAAAGGTTTGTTTATGCGAACAGTTCTCTTGGTGTACCTTACTTTTAATCGACTTCATTACACATTAAAAGCATTATTCAGCAATAGTTTTTCACGTTCCGTTTGAACGAATTTTGCGAGTTATCTATCGCTCGACTACCTGACATTATTTTGTGCGGTGTCTGCTTTCTTCTATTTCACTCATATGTCGACGTAATGTTGTTCAAATCCCGAGAATACCTAACCGAATCCAAAAATAACCCACACAAGTCTATCCAGATGACCTTTTGAGTTTGGTTTTCTTTTTGTTCTGTAGCCATTTTGTCCGGCGCTCACAAAGCCTTTCGCTTGAAGGATGGCCATGTAAAAAGCGAAAGAGGTGTGTCAGAAACGTGATAAATTATTGCTCGCCTGTCGTTAGCCACTTGTGCAGGAGACTAGTTTTTAGCTTTTGCATACTGCAACACTGGTCTAGCAATGTGTTATTTAAACGGTGACTACGGCTTTGTTATTTAATTTATATATGTTTATTAATAGTTTTTCGGTATCTGCTTAAGGGCATGCAGAGGTCTCGCTATGCTATCCCAATTAAGCCAAGTTTATATTTGTAGTGCAAAATGTGATATGGGATCCATCTATACGCAGGAAACAATTTCCATTCCTATTCAAGTCATGTGATTTATCAAAGCGCATTCTATACATCAAATGGGATGCCTGGCTTGGGATTTGAACCCACGCTCTCATGTTATTCAGATGGCATCTTAACCAACTGCGCCTGGAGCCTGTCTAAATAATACCCAGTAGCACCTCTGAAGGATGATCGATATATTTAAGAGACGGGAATTTTTTAATTAATCCGATAACGGAATATATTTTAATCTTTTCGGACCACTTTAAAAATATTGTGTCAAATCCTTTTTCACCTATATTCCATCGCAGTATATCAGAAAACGTTACGGTTCAGTGCGCCAAAACTATCAATGTTTCAACTCAAACGGACGGACTGAACTCGAATGCATAAAATATGGCCTTTTTTGGACAATATATTCTACAGTTTATTTGATATATTGTTGTCAATTTTAACAGCCATATTGACCCATGGAATTGTGTTGTGTTTCGGGTTCAGTTCGTGTATCCTATTTTTTTCAAGTAGGCGTGGATCTTACCAGTATTCGAGCCTTATTAGCAACATTAACGGATGGTGTAATAATACAGAGCATATGTTTTTGTTTTCATAATCATCGGGTTCGATTCCTCGCTAGGCATTTAAATGTAGAAACGAGTTTCCATGTAACAATCTTTCCTTTTTGCCACTTCAAATGAACGCAATTGGCATTAGCTATTTTCAGATCTAAACAGGATACTTTTGTATTCTCGTTTAAGAAAAAAGGATTTTTGTAGTATTAATGAAATGATGTGCCCGTTACCTCGATCGTAGCCATTTTCCTTACCGCCGTCTTTGTTCCTAGTGGATTTGCTAAACCAAAACAAGTACAAAACAACCCTGCATTTCCACCGTATTCGTCTGTAACCTTGCTACATCTCTGCAGAGGTTAACGAACAGTCTTTAGGGGAGAGTCGCGCATGCGCCCTCCTACTGTTCCTCCGTCCTCTGTCACACTGTATGTCCCGTGTTTACTATTTTTAATAGCGATTTACTTTCGTCACTCATTGTGTTGAGTAATGTGTTGTGTATTTAGAACGTTTTGATCATTGTTGCGTAATTGTTTGTTTGCGATCTGTGTTTGTAAACAGTTGTACGTTAAGACTTGATTGCTGTTATTCGTTTAATCTAATTTGAATAAATACACTTTAATATTAGGTTTGAAATAAATACGTTTTATAACATTTGCTGTATTAACTTTTTTTCACTTTGCTCTAAAGGTTATATTACGATATAAGACATTCCTTAAGAAAGAGGCTATAAAATGCAAAAATAATTTTTAAATCCGACCGGGTCCGGAAGGAAGTTTTGACGTCACATGCAGTGCAGTTTGAAGTTTTACAAAAAATATCACGCACATATTCTACTGCGTTCATCAATATCACCGAAAACTTTCATTGTACAGATCTATCTATGAACCAACCAACCCCACAGCTCACAACCAATAGCTCTAATGAATGCCTCGCTACCCAGTATTACGCAACTCCTAATATTTCCGGCGTCATGAAGGGCTTAAGTGTTGAAAGCACGCAATTTTAGTGTTGCCCACGGCGCCCGCTCACTCTCCCTGACGCACATCCCGTGGCCCATTCACATGGAAAATTTTCCGTCACGCCTCACAAAATAGTCGGTGTACCGACGTGATAAATTTTCTTACGTTTTCTGTTATACATACATTATATCAACAAGCAAGTCTTTTAATTTCATCAGTGAGCAAGAACGTTGTATTTCGGTTTGAAAGACATTGTATTTTAGGGACATTATAGTTTGTGATTACAGGGTATTAGGAGATGACTGCTAATGTCTCTGGACGGTGAGCGATGAGATGACATGCCGTGCTTACTGCTTAGTAATAAGCTTTAAGCTGCTCCTGTTTATTGACAGGTGTGACGCTTTGCATCAAGCGGAAAATCTGTTCGTCTAGTTCACGCCAGTAATAGAAAATGTCATCTAGTCAAGATCTGAAATAAATTTTTGTTGATAACAAAAATCATTGGACCGAACCCACAGCCTCTCGTCTTACATCCGTCTTCTCATGCTTAGCACGGTCATAGCTATTTTTATATACTACAATCGCCTGAAGGCTTTCTTCCCCACCACTTAAACAACCATATTGCCACATCAGTACCTATAAACATAGTATATAATTACAAAATTAAAAAGCCATTACAAAATCCTATCCTAAGATTAATTTTGGGGCAAAAACTCGTCAGTATTCTACATTGTTATTTTAGATCCGGTTTTGGTAGTTCTCTGAACGCCATTATAGACTTATTAGGATTCCTTTGTGGCGCCGCGCGGGGAATTTCGTTTGGATATGTTTAGGGAAACAGGATAAACCTAAGATAAGTGATTCTAGAATTATACGTTGAAAGCTGATATTCGAGGAAAAAGTACGGGAATACCTGTTTTAATTACGGCAATGTGAATGTTCTGCATTAAAAATAACAGCCATAAATCACAGTCTCAACTCTGCAATAAGATACAAGTCAAAATACAAATTTACTTTCGCAATCGCAACCCTCAAAATCAAAAGATGGATGAATGATCACGGAAGAAATCACATGATTTTCAAGATAGTTAAGTGGCAGTTTAATTAACATACATACACACATATACTCACGCCTTTTCCTCAGAAGGGGTAGGCAGAGGTTCCCTTGGTACCAGCCACGATGTGACAGGGGGCGAGCCTATCGTCATATCGGGCACAAATGCCTGACTCCGCTGATAATGATTAGAAAAATCCAATATCACGTTGCCCGACCCAAGCTTCGAACCCGAGAGCTCAGCTTTGTAACCATATTGTGGTACAACTACGCCACCAGGCAGTTTAATTAACTATCGGCAATTTAAATAATAATTGTTACCACTGTAAGAAAAGTAAAAATAACTGTTTAACTACAACTTTTTGTATACTGAACAACGAAGCCAGCAAAGTTATAATTTTTATTACTGACCTAGGAAAACAGCTCACAAGCTTACTAAAAGAAACCCTAGCTTGTATTTGATGCCTGGAAACATAATAATAGCCTCAGAAATCAACGAAATTCTATCGAAAATCCCTCACGTTTGGGTTATTTCGTCTGGAATAATATTCTTGGAACATTATTTTCTGCGGTCTCGAATACTAGGAATATTGTGTAATATACAGACTTTTTTGTGGACATGTAACATCATTTATATTTTCTTTTATTGTCAGAAAACAAAAAGGGACTAATATTAATGATTCTTCGAAGTTACGTGTATCATAATATATTATTGATGGTTATGGACATAATATAAGTATTTCTGGTCTTATTCTTTTGTATTTATGTTTTATCTTTTCCTACATCTGCAAGAATGAGAGTTTGAATTGTATGAAATACACTTTACTGGTCACTCATATGTAAGAAGCCGCCTGGGTAGGTACCACCGCAATGCCTATTTCTCCCGCCAAACAGCAGTGTAAATGCGCTGTTGTGTTCCGGTTTGAAGGACATTGTAGCCAGAGTAACTACTGGACATATTGAGACTTAACATCTTATGTCTCAGGATGGCGAGCGCAGGGCAATACCAAGCATTGCTTTGTAAGTCATGGTGTTGATTGATTTTGATACTGTCCATGAGCGGTCGTATCGCCTACCATGAGGCGTACATCATGCTAGCTTCGCAATTCACAGCATTAATAAAAAAAAAATTATTTTGATGGTAGAGCTATGCTCAATTTCATTGTACCCGGCAGTGGGGCATATTAGAGATAATACAACTACCGTTTTTAAGTACCCCGTAGGTACTCGCAAATCCATACAAAAAAGGAAATAATAAAATTAGCTTCATGCAGTATTGCCAAGTTCTGAAGAAAACCAGGGAATTATGCTGAAGATATAAATACCCCTACTGAAAACAAGTCTAAGTATAGCAGAGAGACTGAAGATAAACAATTTCATCGTGTTGTTTTACTCAAACCATTTTATTTAGCGACACACTTGGCTGTGCGAAAGCTTTTCTATAAATAGAATAAGCGCTCTGCTGCTTATCCAGTAATCAAATTGAAATGTTTTTAACAAAAATACTGCTATCATGGGATTTTTGTACCAATGAGAGGTATCTTTAATGTAATATTTTAGTAGTTGCAGAACTAGTTCCTAGTATGACCAAAAATAATATGGTTTGTCAGATGGACAATTATAAATACCTTGCCCCTTTTTGTTTGAGTTTGATGGCATAGAAGTATTATAACCAAAGACTTATTTTGCAGTTCATCTAAGATAATAATGATTTAAGCTTACCTTGTACGATGATATAAAATATTAAAAAAATACTGTCAATATTTGTGACTGTAGGAACATGGTATACGGTGAGCAGCGAGATCATCGTCCGGCGAGGTTGTAGCGAGTAGAGGAGAATTAATTAACTTTGAAATAAAACTATTTTCTATGGATTTTATCGCGATTTGGTTAATTTTTACATTTTTTAACTTCCCGACGTTTCGATTATTTTACAGCTTTCGTGGTCACGGGGCGAACACAAATCGCGATAAAATCCGTAAAAAATAGATTTATTTCAATGTGTAACATTCGCGTAAATCTAAGAAATCATTTATTAATTACTGTGCATGGTGAAATTTCCCAACGTTAAGGATAAATATGTTTCGCATAGCAAAAATCAGGCGGTGCGAGTAGTAAAATATTTGTAGCTCCGCACAAAGTGGTTAGGGAGCCGTTGTAGTAATCCACGTAAGGATTGCCTTTGGGGTTCGTCCTGTGTTTATCCGGACACAAAAAGTCATGTGTTTGAAACGAGAGGCTGCGGGTTCGCTCCCAGCACCGAGACAAATGTTTGTGTGATCTAAAGGCATTTGGTTTCAGGTCTGTTTGTGAGACTGAAAAATCTCTCGTAGTTCTTAATACGCACGATACAATCAATCTTAGTATATTGTATGTGTCTGGTGGGTGTATTTATTAATTTATTTACTATTTGGCGATAGGCTCGCCCCCTATCACATCGTGGGACGGAACATGCAAGGCGAAATGTGGGTGTCCTGGTGACACCTCTGCCTACCCCTTCAGGGATAAAGACGTTAGTTTATGTATGTATGTATATACTATTTAACAGCAAGGTAAATACTAAAAGGTACAGCGGTTTCCCCAGCCTCAATCTTTGTAATATAAAAACTCAAAGACTACCCGCAGATAAAACCAGACGTCTCCAATACGAGCCGCGTTAATTTATCCCGCCTAATCCCAAGTTCGAGCGGTTAATCTTGAAAGATGGTCGGGATACCCTCGCCTCGGAAGATGAATGGACTGGCGAACACTACATTTTTCACCATATCTGAGGAACAGTGTCTTTTGCCGCATCTTGTACTTTTTTCACGACATTTGGTTGATATAATTTTTTTTGCGATTATTTCAATACGGAACAATTTATATGCTACTTAATTGTGTTAGGATAATGGTTAAAAATTAATAAAGTTTGATTCGTTTTGGTATTCACCAATTTTTTTTTAATGTATTAATATTGTTATTAGATAATACACATTTCTCCGATATCATTGCCGTCCCAAGAAGTGATAAAAATCTTGCCTATCGTTATGTCGAGCATACATTCTAATCCTAAGTAACTTATATGATATTTCAGAAAGCGAAAATTTTACGCAAAATGCACAGTAAATAAATAATAAATAAATACACCCAACAGTCACATACATAGTCCTGAACGAGGTACTACGAGAGACTTTACGTCTCACTAACACCCAGACCCGAAATATATACCTGTGGATCGAACCCGCAGCCTCGCGTTTCACAGCCGGCGTCTAACCAACTTCCTACACGACATATACACATAGAAAACTAATATAGGTACCTAGAAAAATTTAATGATTGTACTCATCAAAGCGATCTCTGGAAATGATTAGCTACCCCTACGGAGAGCGGCAAATTGCTCGCTCGAACAATCGATCGACACGCCGTGTTCTGTACTGATAAACACCCCTCCGACCGTATTGGGGTGGTTTAAATTGTCAAATGAGAGGGTGTTTATCAGCCCCGTAAATATGCTGCTGAACGGCGTTCTTTGATATATTTTTGATGTTCAATGAACTTATTTGAAAGGTGATAATGGTTATGTTGTGGTAATTGGTTCATGTTGAATAAGTAGTGGTTTCTTATATTTACGCGAATGTTACATATTTAAAAAAAAAACTACACTTACGGATCTTATTTAATTTTATTTTGAATTTAAAAGGCGTTTCGGAGACTTTGCAGCTTTTGTGGTCACGGGGCAGATTGAGGTGTTAGTTGTATTACGAAAATATTAAGACAATATAATAATAAGAAATAAATAAATTATAAATAACATAAGAATAATATTTTAGATTTTGTAATGGAAAGCTAAGACCGTGGCTTACTCGTATATGTTTTTTTTATATCACTTCATTTGATGACATTGTATCGTATAGCCGAAAGGTAACATGATGTATTTCTAACGACCCTGTTGTGGGTACACAAGCAATATCTTAATTGTTGCCTTAATTATATCACCGCATAAATAAAATAAAACGCTGATTAAAAATCATTTGTATACTATTCATAACAGAATATATCACTTTAAAATATATGTTTTTTTAAGGACAATAAAGTTGCTACAATGCAAATCGCAAGAATATATTATTATTAATTTTTTTGCACCATACATATTGACGAGTAATATCCCAACAGAAAACAAAATACCTTGTACACATTGAAACAACACAGCACCGGCGTTTAAATTAAACATCGTGGAAATTGCCCCCCGGGGTCGAATTCAGCGGGGTCGCTGTGGGGTCAAAAACGTTTAATCGCTCCCACTGCTGATCTTGTATTCGAGGTATAATTTGGTAGGTTATGTTAGCTGTTACACGTGGCTTCTCTTGCGTGTTCTAATTACTTTAAGTACCTAAGTCGGAAGGTTTTTAAAATGTAGGTTATGTAATGTTCTAGGCGGTGTGTATTATGAACACTTTCTGAAGATTTAAATTGAAGAAAATTATGTAAATGCGTAAGTATTTGTCTATATTATTTGTCGTTATTATATAGATTGACTTGAAACCTTATAATGAACAATAATTATTTGTTTTTTCAAATATTTTTTTGCGTGTAATATATAAATAACACAGCGATGAGTGCATAGCATTCGTGGGATCCTGGATTCGATTTCCATTTTAAGAAAAACATATTTTTTTTTTTAATTGACGCCTAAGAGTTGTGATGTCATATCATCTTGAATCATAGTTCAAAGGCGAATTATTTTTGTCCCATATACAATAATCGTTCTGTGTCATTCCCGTACTAATGTTTAATACAGGCAGGTAAATACGAAGGGCCATCAAGTGTTTATACAGCTATAATACAGCCATTACTAGTTATCCACAGCAATCACAAGACATTATTCATCTGATGGCGATATAATCGATCCTTCACGATTAACTTTCACTCGATTTCTTTTATTTCCCGGAAAGAAAGAAATATGTTACGTAAATAATACATACATACATACATAAACTCACGCCTTTTCTCCTTTTAACATAATAAATAGGTACATATACAGGATGAGTTTTTCAAGTGGACGTGGATGGCGATCCGAATCTATGAAGAATATCGAAAAATCCTGAAAGGAGTTACGAGCCCAATTTTGATGAAAACTCAAATAGCATACTTAGATTTTTGATAAAATGTTGGCGTAGATGTACTATGGTAAGATTATAAAGCTGAGGTCTCGGGTTC
The DNA here is from genome assembly GCA_905220455.2 of Deilephila porcellus. NCBI lineage: Eukaryota > Metazoa > Arthropoda > Insecta > Lepidoptera > Sphingidae > Deilephila > Deilephila porcellus. Next base: position 13,128,926 of record LR999977.1, on the reverse strand, counting down.
GAATTCCGGCTCGGGCAAAGTGATATTGGATTTTTCTATTAATTATCAGCCTGGAGTCATTAATTTGTGCCCGATACGGCGATAGGCTCGCCCCCTATCACATCGTGGGACAGAACATACAAGGCAAAATGTGGGCGTCCTGGTAGCACCTTTGCCTACCCCTTCTGGGAAACAGGCGTGAGTTTATGTATGTATGACACCTGTGGAAAAGGTTTATCAAAAAGAAAAATCTATTTTTGCTCAAAACATAATTGTAGGTCCTTCTCGAATATACCACCCTCAAGGGTTTCCATAGCGACCGAATAGACTTTACCACTAATTCATATACATACATACATAATCGTCACGCCTGTATCCCATAGGGGTAGGCAGAGACTATGGATCGCCACTTTGCTCGATCCTGACATATTACTTTCGCTTCATCAACTTTCATCAATAGGGGTAGGCAGAGACTATGGATCGCCACTTTGCTCGATCCTGACATATTACTTTCGCTTCATCAACTTTCATCAATCTCTTCATGCATTCTCGTCGGTTCAGGGTACTTTTGACCTGACCCTTGTTGAGGGTATCACCGATTTGGATGGTGTAGGTACGGTGAGGTCGACCCCTACCGACTCTCCCTTCCACTAATTCAAATCCAAAATATAATAATAACCAACCGAGAGTCGACTTGATGAAAGTCCACTATCGGCCCTATCTCACACATTTACTAAGCTTCATGCCTACTCATTAATATTCCACGTCACGTTTTATAAAACAATGAATATAATACGAAACAGATGTAAATGCAGGAGCAATGCACCGCGTTAATATGCGCGCGGGGTCCCGGGTTCGTTCCCGGCGGCGGGATGCGGCGTTGATTAGTCCCACCGCTCGTCTGCATACTGATGGGACTAGCTGCCTGTGGGAACGGAAAATGGGTTTGGTGGGATTCTGTGTGGGATTCAGTTGACTGTGTCCATTCATTCACAGTATATTGCGTAAATTAGTGTAGACTGCAATCGCTGAGTCAATCACAAATACATGAAAATTAATAAATAAATTAAGTACATTCATAAACTCGCCTTTTCCCAAAAGGGGTAGGCAGAGGTGCTAGTTGGTACCAGGAAACACGTTTGTGTTTGTTTGTTATTTCGCGTTGGGTGTTCCATGCCATATGATGTGATAGGGGGCGAGCCTATCGCTAAATCGGGCACAAATTCCTGCCTCCGGGCTGGTAATGAATAGAAAAATAAAATACCACCTTGCTCGACCCCGGATTCGAACCCGAGACCTCACCGTTGAAATCGTACCCTAGTACAACTGCGCCACCAAGGCAGTTAAACTAAATGGCACCTTTAAATTGATTACCGTATCCGTACTTATTACATAATTCTTTGTTGTTTTACGCAAGGCTTTTGGCAATTTTAAAAATAATGACGTCATGAATTGCATTTCGGTCTCGGATTTGCACATTAAACCAACTTAAGAAATGGTAAAGATCTTTGCAAGTTCTAGTTTCGCTGTCCTCAATACATACATAATAAAAGTTTTCATAATAAATTAATGTTCTGTTACAAGCAATATTCCGCCTAGACTATTATTAAAACTTGTCACTTTGTAAACGGCTGCAAAGTGCGAAGCTTGCAACACCTTCTACTTAACTAGCAAATACTGCATCACAACATAAACAGTATGTAGGGCTGGCAGCATTACAAAACAATATTTGGTTTAAAAAATACTATAGCATGTTTTAAATATTTTTTAATTTGTGTACCCTCTTAATTCTTAAATGATTCTAGTGATAGTATACGGCTTCCTGCAACGTTATATATTTACTAATAAATAAACATCACGTACTTATATTTTACTTTATTTAATACCAGCCCTATGTGTAACAAAACCCAAGCGTTATTCGCGGCCCGTACAATGATCAATTATTGAAACCCGACGCGTTTCTGGAAACGTGTCCGTCTGTTTGTTTCATCCTCGCGTTACGGTCGCATTCCGCTGTTATGACACTCGGAACACGATGCTCGGTTATGTAGCTCTTGTTTACATTACTCTTTGGTAATAATACTTAGTTTACACTGTATATTTAATACTAGAAGCTGTGGTGCAATTGGCAAGAGAACTAGTCGATTTAATATAAATATAAAGCTGAACAGTTTGTTTGAACGCGGTAAACTCTGGAACTACTGGTGCGAATTAAAAAATATCTTAGAGTTGGATAGTCCGTTCATCGAGGACGGCTATAGGGTACTTTTTATCCCGGAAAAATATTTAGCAGGACCTTTATCCTGAAATTTTTTTCACGCGGGCAAAGTCACGAGCAAAAATATTGTGAAATATACACTAAAAAAGTAACTTGTTTATTCTTGATCCTCGCAAAACAGTAGGCTCGGCAGGTGTGCCATGTCTCAAAGAATATCGTAAAGCGCCGACTTTACTATTCTGTTTGGTGTTGCCCGAGGCCCAATACCCGTCTCTTTCTTGTTTTTCTTCCTTGTCCTTCCCTTCCTATTTTGAAAAGCCAACGCACCTACGATCCACGTATTATAGAAGTTCATAAGCGGTAAACATTAAAATTACATTATAAAATCAGTGACCAGTTTGCTCGTTTGCCGGACCTACGTAATAAAAAAAGGCTTAAATCCCTCATCTTGTCGATAAAGTCGATACAAATATATCAAAAACACAGATCGGAATGACTTACCTCCATTCGAAAAGCGTTTCGTCAAACCGAGTACATTTAAATTGCTAAGTAAATACGTCCATTTGAAGGGTCAGGGCACGGTCAGATTTAATATATTTGGTGAAAACACACAAATAAACTCTCGGCCGACCTTTCAAAGGACTGTAAATATTGTAAGCAGATAAAACTGACTTGATTCGGTGATAATTTTATCTTACAATCTGGGTTATGTGTGTTATTTTTCTTTTTTAAAAATAGCTTTGTTTATTTGGTAGTTGCGTGTTATTATTGAAGACAATTTTTTTTTCAGTTTAATCTAATGGCCTTATTCAACTACATGTTTAACATGTAAATGTTTTGTTTTCTTAGCTCCAAAAAAAAACACAAGTCGTTCGAAAGGGACAAAAATTTCGATAGTTAAAATAGGTTTTAAAACTGTCTTTACGGACGTAAATGTTTTATGATACAACATAACTGGGACACCTTTAGTGTGTCTTCGGCATTGTCTAAAAGAAAATAAATGTTGCAGCCTTCCTGTCGTTTAAGTAAAGCTGCAAAAGATCCAAACTTCTTACTATTCCTTCATACGGAATAACGGTTCGCTGTTTGTGTTAATAACACCGTTTTCGGATAAGAAGGCATATGTATATAGGCATAAGCATTTTGTGTGTACGGCAAGTTTTGTGTATCAAATAAAATATATATATAAACAGTTCTTTTGGCAAGTATTTTGTTTCCGTCATACTTTTCTGCCTCTTCAAAATACAGTAGATATGACCACAATGACCTTGACCATAATATACTATAACATACATACATACATAAAATCACGCCTTTTCCCCGAAGGGTTACGCAGAGGTGAAACCAGGACTTCCACTGTCCACATTACACCTTGTGTATTCCGTCTAATGATGTGATAGGGGGCGAGCCTATCATCTTATCGGGCAAAAAATCCTGACTCTGGGCTGATAATGAATGAAAAAAAAAACGAGTAAATTGTGCTGTGCTTTGACTCAGGATTCGAACTCGAGACCTCAGCTTTGCAATCATACCGTAGGACAACAGCGCCACCGAGGCAGTCAACACTATAACATTTTTCTATATATTAATACACACTGGCTTCAATTGAATTATCGCCTATAATAACATCCCAATAAATCAGCATACGGTAAATACTTTTCAATACCCCAAAACATACTGTCTTAAATTTAAATTACGTTTCCAAAAACATCCCAATAAGTCATAAAAACTCCAATCACGTTAAAAAATCATAAAGTTTTCACAAAAGGGTGGAACTCCCCCTAAATATTGCACAAAAATGTCATTACTATTCAGCGGAGTGCACCGGGCGATTGTTGTGGGTACATTGAATTTTTTGTCTCCATAGAGATAGGGCGACCCTCGGTAATCGATTTCTCATATTTTACACGCATTCAATTTGAGGGGAGTTTGAATGCAACGCGTGATTTGTTTGGATTTTTGCACTTGTTGTCTCTTTGTTGTGATATCGGCGGTTGTAGGAAGCTTTTTAAGACATGTAGTTTGTCTTCAAATGCGAATTAATATAAAGTTATTATTCATTTAATTCATAATCTAATAAATAAATAATAAATAAATAAATAAATACACCCAACAGTCACATACATAGTCCTGACCCCACACTAAGATCGAGTCTTGTGTCGTGGGTATCAGAAACTACGAGAGACTTTTCGGTCTCACAAACACCCAGACCCGAAACAAATATTTGTGGTTCACACAAAATTTGTGGTTCACATAAAAGCAAGAGTAGGCTTTGAGACGCCAGCTATAGGTTACGTTGATGTACACATAGACCGAAATAGACTTTTTAAGTTGACGGACATAATAAAATGGAAGATGTATTGGTAAATATAATATGGGTGTAATTATTACTTAGACACAGATCTAGTAATGGGAAAAAAATAGAACATTCCATATGCAACTTTTCTAAAACAAATGAAGAACACAGAACTGATTCAAGGCTTAATTAATTTTGCTTCCACCGTGACTTATGTTAAGCGATCCAACAAAAAATTCACAACCATACAACCACCATAATCTTTCATCAATACTTATTTAAATATTTAATTAACCCGTGCACTAATGCGACTACAGTACATTTAGAATTGTCATAGCCTAGGGTTAACAATAAAGCCATCCTCACGTCCGCGTTTTATAAATTCTCCGGCACTGGGTTGAGAGGAAGGGGCGCATGACCGGGCATAATCTCAAAAGCCATTGGTACAGTAGACCCGTCGTAACGCTCTCCCGTGCATGCGTTTAGGGTTAACAATACATTATTATTCACATCACAGTACAGACAATTATGAGCGTTGGAGGGTTGAGTGGAGACCAATTCTCGGAAACTGTGAGTGGTTTTTTAGTATACGGTAGTGATTTCTTGTGAATATGAATGCTATTCGATACTCTATCTGGACGGCATTAGCACTTACCAGGTAGAATAAAGTCACTGTACCGTGCTAGAATAAAAAAAATAGAAAAGTGTTTGATATTTGAGTTGCGTGATGTATAAGTAGAGTTACGGATATAAAATTGTTGATATTAACGGTGAATTTTATTATGTTATTGTGAATAACAAAAACGACACAACTTAGTACACTCTTGTCATAAATAGTGGAGACTGGAGTATTGGCCTAGTGGCTCTAACTTCTAAAGGTGAGGGCCACTAGGCCATCGGAAAACTCACTTATTAAATATAACGCATATTTTTTCCTGACAAGGCGACCAGCTGCCTCGATCATGTCGATGCATTTAAAAATAAATTAATGTTTGAAACAAAATGAGCTTGCCGATACCGTGCCTCTATACTTTATGCCATTTGCCATTTCACTATTATACCGGGTATATCAAGACTGCGACCGAAAACGAAGCCAGGTGGCAGTTTTAGTAGTTACAGACACGATGCAAATAAAAATTTCACCAAAACAGCGACAGATATTTTTTTAGAATTATTTTAAAATCGTCGTGTTCGGGTGGTAAATACCTAGTTTTTGCGAAAATAATAATTGAAACCCTCACGTACCATCGAGTGTTTAAAAATAAAGAGGTCTACATCATTATTTTTAGAAAACTATGTATTTATCACCCAAATACGACGATAAGTAAAAAATCACAAAAAAAAAGTTGTCGATTTTTTTTGCGAAATTTTTAGTTGCATTGTGTCTGAAGTCACTAATACTACCACCTGGCTTTGTTTTCGGTCGCAGTCTTGATATACCCTGTATGTTAGAACTTTACTTGACCAAAAGTATTTCAAATACATTCGTGTTATAGGAATCCTTTTTTCTTCCCATCATTTATCCTTCTCGCTCCCCTCCTGATTCCAAGGGCCGGCAACTCATCTATGATCCAAGCGTTGAAGATGGTCATGGACGGCAGTGGTCACTTAACATTAGATGATCTATTTGATAGTTTGCTGGACCTGCAATAAACAAAAAAGAAATATAAACTATACAGGATATTTCCAGGCTGCGACCGAAAACGAAGCCAGGTACTTCAGACACAATGCAACTAAAAAAAATTGGAATTTTTTACTCATCGTCGTATTTGGGTGTTAAATACATAGTTTTCCTAAATTAATGGTTTACCTCGTTTTAGTTTTAAAGACGCAATGGTACGTAAGGGTTTAAATTTCATTTTTCGCAAAAACTAGGTATTAGGCACCCAAACACAATGACTGTATCAGTCTATATACGTCCCACAGCAGGGCACGAGCCTCCTCTACAATCGAGAGTACGATTGTAGAGGATTGATGTATTAGTAAAACACGATTATTTTTAAAAAAATTGCAAAAAATAATCTGTCGCTTGTTCTGCGAAAATTTTAGTTGCATAGTGTTTGTAACCACTAAAACTACCACGCTTCATTTTCGGTAGCAGTCTTGATATACCCGGTATAGTATCGTCGTTGAAGAACGTCATACGTATGTAAAAGTCGAACCCGGGGACACCTGTGCAAAGTTCATACGAGGAATGTTTACTAGTACGTTCGATGCTGTTAGGACAAGTGGGTTTTATTCAATGAAGCGGAATAGTTGTGAAATGGATGAACTTGTAATTTCCGATATAATTTATAGCTTTGAACATAATGTTTAGTTTTGATCTTACATGGGACTAGAAAAATTATTTTGTGCTTGCATGGTAATGTAGTGCAGTTTGGTGGATTTCTTTATAATGTTTGTTGTAAGTTTTCTCACTATCGTTTCCTTCATCGTTGTTATTTTCTATTTAACGTATCATCATTTCGAGAATCCCGATGTTTACGCTTTGTAATCGAACTCGTGACCTCTCTCCAGGTTCTTAGGATATACCCTATTTTAAACGAACAAGTTTTCTTCCACCATCGCTGAAAATCCTTTATAAGCCTATACGAAATTCGTCAACAGGACCTGTTTATTCACATTTATCGGTCTAGAAAAAAGGGCGGTTAACTCGACGGTTTCCATCGATTGTAATCTTCCCACCACATCCCTAATCGAACCTAATTAAGCCATAAAAATGTCTCAGAAGCAGTACCGGTGCGGGTTCCCACGGGGTATTGGTGCAACGCATTTGCGGTAAACATTTCATATGAAAATCATTTGACCGCAGAACTAATACATCTATATGCATATTTAAGCGAAAATAGACCTTATTGCTGTGACAATATGGGCTGCATTGGCTGAATATGGTTGGTGGGGTGATGGCAGTTCGAAATGTTGTGATACGGTTTGTGGTTCAGTTTATGTGAGTTGTAATACATTGGGTATTGAGGTGTAATTAGTTAAGAGTGCGGGGATTGTGATGACTCCATCCATTTTTATAGTAGTTCCATAGACTATAGAATTAATTGGGGCAAACAAGCCATCACCAGCACTAATGGGCAATAATATGACACCGAAAATGTAAATCGAGGAAGAAGATTGAGGTATGGTTAGCAATTATAGTACCTCCTTCAATAAAATGACCTAAACAGAATACCATAACAAAGCTGTTTCTTTCTGTCGGATTTCTGTAAGATAGTGCTAGTTTATTTTATATATTTACACAATTATAACATCTCTGCAGTTGCCACCAATGCGATGCTATAAGTAATACATAATTACTACATTTAAATTAAAAATAAACAATAGTATCGTAAGCTATTTTCTATACAGTTATACGCAGCTAATATAGTAATACTTTCATGTAGTTATATCATTTATATTGTTTTGAAATACAACTAATTTTTACGGATTTTATCGCGATTTGGTTTAATTTTTACATTTTATAACTTCCCGACGTTTCGATTGCTTTACAGCTTTCGTGGTCACGGGGCGGACCACGAAAGCTGACCGTAAAAATTAGTTTTATTTCAATGTGTAACATTCGCGTAAATCTAAGAAACCATTATTTATATTGTTGTCTAAACCTACCCCGATTAGAATACACAGTGATCAAACGAAGGTATAGGCTGTGTGTTCACTAACGCGCAATCCGTGAGACTTATGTCTAGCAGGCGACTACTATATGCTGATGTTGATAATGGAGATGATCGCTTGCAGTTAAAATACATACATAAACTCAGGCCTTTATCCCAGGAGGGGTAGGCAGTAGCGCCACCAGGACACCCGCATTTCGCCTTGTATGTTTTCCTCCGATGTGATAGGGGGTGAGCCTATCGTCATATCAGGCACAAATTCCAGACTCCGGGTTAATAATGAATAGAAAAACCCAATATCACTTTGCCCGACCCGGGATTCGAACCTGAGACCTCAGCTTTGTAACCGTACTACACAACCACGCCAGCGAGGCAGTCAGGCAGAACAGTTAAAATAATGTATTTATTTATTCGGACTAGTATGAAAATGACTAGTATCGTACGTGGACGGACGACCTGGCTAAGGTTGCAGGAAGTTGCTGGATGCAGGCCGCTTCCAACAGGTTGATGTGGAGCTCCTCGGGGGAGGCCTATGGTCAGCAGAAGACTTCGTGTGGCTGAAGAAAGAGAGATGAAAAAGAGAGTATGGAAAATTCCAGTTACTGTTTGTAAAGAAAACAATGCAAAAGACGTTGATGTTATCACTTACACCTAGCATAAATAAGATAGTAACTTCTTCATTACAATTTTATAGCTACAGATTGTTATTGTCGCGTTTAAGGCTAAGTTCGGTCTTCGGCCAGGCTCATCCATAATTCAAGTCTGACGGTATTGCGACACTTAAACGATCGCGTGACAACCCGGCTTCTATTTGAACACTAGTTTCGAAGGTTAGCTCCGTTTGATATTGTATTTATGATGATAGGTGTTTCTTAATATTGATGGATGGATGTGATATAGGCAGTAGTTATTCTAATTCGTATTTATTTGTGTAAATAATGTTCACTTGACTTTAACTATATCTTGATAAAGTAAGATACTCTTGGGTATCAGAAATAACTTTTTCGATCTCTGAACACACAGACCCGAATGAAATTAATGCACTTAACAGTCACATACATACATAGTCCTGATACCATATTAAGATCAATTAAGTCTTGTGTCGTGGGGATCAGGAAGTACGAGAGACTTTTCGGTCTCATAAACACCCAGACCCGAGTGACCGACCCGACCAATATTTGTGGGCCTCACAAACATATGTCACGGTGCGGGGATCGAACCCGCAGCCTCTCGTTTTACAGCCAGCGTCTAACGAACAGCGCTACGGAGGCTGACAAATAAATATTTGTGTATCTTAGCAAAGGTTTTTCTTGGTGCCTAAATCAATACTCCGACCTCTCCTTTACTTTAACGTTTTATCCAACTGCCTCGGTGGCGTAGTTGTACTACGGTACGACTACAAAGCTCAGGTCTCGGGTTCGAATCCCGGGTCGGGCAAAGTGATATTGGGTTTTTCTATTCTTTATCAGCATGGAGTCAGGAATTTGTGCCCGATATGGCGGTAGGCTCGCCCCCTATCACATCATGGGACGGAACATACAAGGCGAAATGTGGGTGTCCTGGTGGCACCTCCACCTACCCCTTCTGGGATAAAGGCGTGAGTTTATGTATGTACGTATGTATGTTTTATCCAACAGCGCCACAGAACTTGTCAAAAGTTTCTCATGAATTCTATATTATGTGTAGCTTGAAGTAAAAAGAATATCGCGCTTGTTCAGCTGGTCTTTATTTTTCAGGTCTTTAATCAAGGGCAGGGGTCAAGCATAGTCCAACTACAAATTATTTATTGTAATAGCTCTTTTATAAAATATCAGAACTGATTCGAAACTAAGACGTTAGAACGCTTCATTTTAGGATTGATATAATACAGTTAAGATACAAAGTTCGTTGTTTTGTAATAAGTTTCAGCTTCCGTGGTGCAGTTGGTTAGACGTCGGCTGTGAAACGAGAGGCCGCGGATTCGACCCCGCACCGAAACAAATATTTGTGTGAACCACAGGTATTTGTTTCAGGTCTGGGTGTTTGTGAGACCGAAAAGGCTCTCGTAGCTCCTGATACCCACGACACAAGATTCAATATTATCGTATGTGAATGTTGGGTGTATTTATTTATTTATTTCAAATTCTATTTATGAACTCTATAAATGTAGTGTAGTAGTGAGCAAAATATAATGGTAGTGTAGTAATTACACAATATATTTAATTAATTGTAGGCGCTGGGCAAAACAGTTGTGTACAATCTAAAGTAAAAAGTAACCACGACAAAAACTCACAATAAACAAGTTCAAGGTAAAATAGCCTTATGCGGGATAATACACCCCATTGTTTCCCACTTCCCACCGGCGGGAATCACGGGATCCCACGGGAATCGTTTTTCAAACGCACTCGCCAGTTTTTTAGCAGCGTTTTCACTTCCTCATGAATCGATAAGCTGCCTACTCGCGAACGACCATTGAATTTTTATGAGATATCTAAAGCTTTGCCTTCTTTTATCGCTTCTCTACGGGCAGTTTATAACTTATCAAATAGTTTTACGGCGCGTTTACTGAGTTTAAATTAAAGTAAGGCAGTTAATCTTATCAGAAAGGCTAGTGGCGGGTGGAAAAGTTTCGTTGGTAAGTTAAAGAAGTTAGTAGGATAAGTTTCCGGTGTGATTGCGCAGAAATATTTCTATTCAATAAAATTGCCTTTTCGGCTTACGTATACAACTTTGGCTCCTGGATAAATTGGAGTTAGTTGCTATATTGCTTTTTACTTTTTATATAGTCAAGAAATGGTTTCTTAATTCTCTTTTTAATGTTGTTCGAACTTCTTTATTGTAACACTCGGTGGAAGGAAGGTAGGTTTGGTAATGGCAGAAATCGACCGTGTTCGGTGGCTCTTATTCTTTAGATAAAATATTGGTTAGTTGTCATTAGTTAACAGCAGTGTGGCTACTTGTCATTCATCGAGCTGAAATAGATAATGGGGCTAGCCGATGCCCAGTTGTTATAATATGTTATTTAGAATTATTTATCTAGAAATCATGCATTACAAATTTTACTGTAAAACTTTTTTATTTAGTTTTCTTTCTGATTAGATACATTCCTCGCTGAAGATAAGTTAGTGCTTTCAGAAACTCGCTGGACTGAGAAAGTTGCTTCTCAACGCGATGCCAATATTGAGTTGCAGGTATTACCTTACATAGTATTTTGTACAACATGTTCTTGTGATAGGTCTTGTGAAGCTGTGAGGGCAAGGTCTAAGAAGAGAGCCTAGGTTTTACATATTATATTTGTCGTTCTCATGATGTATCATAAGTAATTATCTTCAAACATAACCATTTAAAGCGTATAATAATCCAAGAATATAAGAGAAATCATGAAACAAAATAAATATTGTAAATAAAAGATCAAGACGAAATATAAATTACATATTTTCGACGTAAAGAAATCCGAACGAGACGTAGTAATACAAATCCCGTACTAATCCATTGGCCATAAACTAGCATTACAATATTACTTCATTCTAATAGCCGGTTATTTCGTGATATTACATCAGTAATTGCGAAAAATGCATAATTCATATTTAAATCTACAGAAATGAAATGATTGAGGGCCGTTGTTCGTTGCGCATAACTTTTCCACTATAAAACGCCATTTACACGGGGAGAGTTTCTCGCGACGAGAATCGTATGCGATTATCGCATGACATAACCGTCATAGATTATCGTGTTCTGACAAATGTTTACACGCTGCAACTTTTTTATATCCTTACGATAACCGTATCTTCGAGGCGAGAAACTCTCCCCGTGTAAATGGGACGTTAAGTTTTTCTATTTAACTCGGTTCCCAGTGGTCGTGGCATGCTTTCAAATAGTTTATAACCACAGATTGATATCATTAGAGAAGTAATTTTTCAAATCCGATTGGTAGTTTGGGCGGTAATCGCAATCAAGCATAATCTTCAGCTTTATTGTACACGTATAGATGTTATGGCTTCATCAGCTATTTGATTTATGTAGTTTTATAGTAAGCAATATATTTATTCACAAAGACAAAGACGAATACATCGGCTAGTAAATAAAATCCCTCGAACAAGGAAACATGGCGTGTAGTTAACAATTTTAACGCTCCGGTACAAGTGGAGCTAATAAGGCTGGGTATCGAATAATTGCCAGCTCAGTGATCTGTTTGTGAGCTGGCTAATTGTTACCGCAAATCGATTCCCAGTTGTTTAGAGTATTGGAGTTTATGAAATTAAGTTACACTATTCTATATTATATTGTAAACTGGTTATGAAAAGGGCAACACGAGTTTCTTGCACTTCTTCTCTAGTGAAAACCGAACCGAATTATCACCCGAACCGGGTGGTAGTTCAAAATATGACTGAATCTAAATAATGTTGAACATTTTAATGGATTCAATAAATTATTTTCATTTTCATTTAAGTTTATATTTCCTGATGTGCATTTTTGTAGATATAAGAAATTATATCTTGAAAGAGAGAAGGCATCGTAATTGCTAGTTAACCATTGGAAAAGTTTTTTTTTTTATATTGCATACAGCGATTTGATGCAACCTATATTAGGCCGTTCTTCCAATTTGGCCCTACCTTTTAATATATTTTGACTACTTTCCTTGATTCATCTAAATATGTCTTTTACTCTCCCTACCAATTAACATTTAGTATTTGGATATCAAAATAAAGAATAACAGCCTATCATAATACTACGAAACTATGTGTCACGTCTTCACATAACTCCAATGACACAGAGCTTCGTTTAAACTTTAAAGGGTAAGTCCGGTACATGAAACCACTAATATGGAGTCGGTACACCAATATGATCGGATCAATCTATGCAATACTACTGCAGTCAATACTGTCTATCATATCATTCCCCATTGGTTCTTTTTATTGCTACCAAATATAGTTCAACTAGAGATCTTCTACAAACATACATAGACGTTACGACTGTATCCCATACAGGCAGGCAGAGACTATAGATCTCCACTTTGCTCGACCTTGACAAAATTCATTCGCTTCTTTCATCAATCTCTTCATGCATTCTTGTCGGTTCTGGATTTTTTTAATATGGCCCTTATAATTATCTATATATCTCAATATTTCGATACCAATTTATTCAAAGTAAATGTCCATCACACACACTCCTATGGCCTACAATAACGCAAAGCTTCGTTTAAAGGGCAAGCCCAGTACAGGAAACCGCTAATGTGGAGTCGATACACGTGGCGAGCGGGCTGTCTCATCAACAGATCGATTTTCGTGGAAATCCGGTGCGAAGGGATGCGGTCATTTCGGCGCTGTACCTGTTGTGCTATTTTGGGCAGTAGGTATTGGGGAATATTTAGGGGTATTTTAAGATTGGAAGGTCGCTTTTATTGATGCGACGAACCTGAAAATTTTGGAGTTTGATATTCTTCTTTGCTGCCGTCATTAAGCGATCTATTTTTGTGTAAAATTATATTTCAGAGTTTCTTAGTTGATGTGTGACTAACAAAGTTTCGTGTCTCGAAAAAAAGAGGACAGACGTCAACCTAAATTTAAGCGGGGACAGCTATAGTACAATATTATTTTGTACAGGGCTTTACTTCGCTTAAAGTGTTTTATCATCTGCATCAATCATGCTCTAAAAAAATATTCAACCTTATCACATTCTCTATACACGAGAACCTCACCTGCCGTTATATGAAAGTATGTCCTTTTAGTAACTTCATCTTAGCTAAAGAGTTTTGCCGACGACGGAAAAACTATTACTTCACGGCGGTTTCTTTGGCTTCATACTTCAAAAGGAAAAACAAAACCGTTATCCGATTACCTCGTTGTCCGTCTGTCTGTCTTTCTGTCCAGACCGTTTTTATAAAGCAACGTTACTTTCCCAGATCAGTACACCCATTCATTCTATACAAGCTACAGTGTTCCTTTACATAAAAGTACACATTAACATAAAATAATAGGATCAGAAACGACCTCATAATAAGTGTTCGTCTTATAAAACTTTATCCATCAAATTTCCTCTCGACGATGTATTAATATCTTTAGAATTTCTTGCGGCGCGGCGTACGTAACATTTTTTCAAGAGGCGCTCAATGGCGCTTAAAATTTTTACCGTAAGCTAAAAGGGTGCATAAATTACAAAATAAAAAACCTTTGTAGGTTTTTATGAGTCCCCGAATTAACAGATTAGGCCATTGCCGAGCACTTCTCTCGTTATTAAGGTAAATAAACTTGATGTTAGTTTTAGGGAGAAAATCTCATTTAATATTGATCGTGTTTAAGTGGCAGGATGTTTATTTAAATATTTTAAGCTACCCTTATTCTATATTCAAGAGGGTATGGAAATATGTTTTTTAATTATGTACGTTGCGGAAATAATTAAACGCAGTATATAGCTTTATTTAATTAGCCAAATAAGCTTCTCGAAAGATTACATTCCAGATAGTATAATTACAAAATCGTTAGCAAACTCTATCTTTCCAACATGTCATGACTCCTTCATTTTCCCGTAAATAAAATTATTGACTGCTTCATATTATATTTATTCTGAACCAATGTGGTAGTAAGTTGTCCCACAACGGAGCTACCTACTCCACATTGAGTGATTAATTTGAATTTCCTAGTGTATGTAAATCGTCGGTCAGCGAGCTGGGACGAATTAATGTGGCTAACGGCGAAGTGTCATCGCGGGGACTGCTTTTAATTAATTGTGAGGGTTGCGCTGGGAGGTTGAAGATTGAGGTCTTCTATACTGGTGTAGTAATAGCAATCTATAGGTCAGCGTGGTGGGGTGTGTTCTTAGCCTATATTGTAGGACTCTTGATTGCAGACTTGTGCTCAGTTCTGGGCTTCTGGGTGTTAACTATTTTTCCAAGGATAGTCGAGCGGGCAGTAAAACACTCACTCCAAATAACACTTGTACATATATTAACGTATAATAACAATCAGATCGCGCACTCTTACTACTGTTCAGAACCGTGTCTGTAGTTGTAATGATCACCATCCTGCGAATCTTCATTATATATACCCTCGGTTTTGGGATGTCAACATAAATAATTTATTGAAGATGTTGCCAACATGGGCTAGTTCTTATATTAGCACGGAAACCACCAATCCGCAATAGGCCTGCGTGGTGGGCTTGGCTTCAGCTTCCTTAATCAAACGCTTCATTGTAGAGTATCATTGTCTTTACTAGAGGGCGATTATGAGCTTCGTTTATTGAACTTAGAGTTATTGGAAGAAAAATGAGGATTGTGAGATAAACTGAATAGCTTATTAAGATTCAGGTCAACTAACGAATATCAGGAAACTGCGAATTCAAATATATAGCATCCGAGCGAAATCGGGCCGGAACGCCAGTTTCCCATAATATACTTATCAAGAGGAAGTTTGTAAGAAATCAAAGAAGGACTTTATAATTAGGAGTCTTCAAAACAATTTTGCGTTTCTTTAACCTCCATGATCGAAATAGAAAACAATAAGGATTCTAGTCCCTATGGAAGTACTACACAACATTTTGTCGCAGTGAAGTGTGATCGAGTAGACGCTTGGTACTACTCCCCCCCCCATTGCACCTTTCGTCACCCCCTCCCCCTCTACGCCGCACAGCAGGCGCAATGTGGACACCTACGCAATTACTTTGTCTCGAATAGTGTTGAGTAGGACATGACTTGAAAAAGAGTTTGTAAGAGTAGCCTCATTTTTGTACTGAGCTAGTACAATGTCCCACTTCAATTGAAGTGAGGCGTACTAGATATTTTGAAGGTATTAGTACCTCTCGCTCTCATCCTATAGTTAATGACGTAGTGTAACGAGTACCGGGACACAAAATATGAAGTAGTACATTTCAAAAAGTTGAGCCGCTCTTACATTTTGACGTCATGTACGGGACAAATGTACTACCTCTTGTATGTCCTACTCAACACTAGTCTCGAAGCAAGATTAACGTTCAGGAGCGAAGATTAACCCGACGTTTTTGTTTCATGTAATGGAATTAAACTTTAGGTTTATGGCTTTTTCTTCTATGGACTTTAAATGCAATATTGTGAAATATATAATTACTTAATTACGTTATTTGAATCTTGAACGCAGGCCGGTAGCCAAAGTACTCTGTGAAATATTTTTACTTATATTTTATTTATTTTCGTAAAAATTGTCTAACAACTCTACTCTGGGAAGAAGTACTGGGTTCGGTTCGCAGGTGACACACAAACAGAATTCACTCTTCTCGAGTTTTGCGTTTCAAATATAAACAAAAGTTGGTGTTCGATGAGGTGGTAGACTCGCCTCTTTTAGTATCATGGGTTGTAATAATTTCGCTCTGTACATTATATTGGTAGCTACTACCTACGCCTTTACAGTCTAGAGTTACAGTCGTGAAGTTTTGTGAAATGTAGATACTCATAAATTATAACGCAGTACTGTAAATGCTTCGAATATTTACGATGTACATACACAGTAATGAAACTTACTTACTTACACACAAAGTGCAACTGTAATATCGCTTATTAACCATTCGCTCGTTGATTGAGCCCAGCGTCCCAGCTCGTTAGTTTTATCTTGACGCTCTTCCTTTGAGTTCATCTCGCTTCCTTTGACATCTTTGAACTTATACCTTGCAAAATAAATTAGGTTTTAAGGGAATATTCACAAAAAAATATGTGTAGTTACATCTATTACTTTAGTCGAATACATGATATAGGATTTTTCAAGCTTACCCTGTTGAGAATTAATTAGGGAAGATTTGTTGTTTGATACACGCTGGGCAGGTCACCAGGTGGTTTTGGTAAGATCATTTCTAGAATACTTTCGTCAGTAGTGCCTTTGTTCACAACTAGATTTTATTTATCAATCCGGTATATTGGACGGATATAACACCATCGAGTCGGTCTCCACATTGATAATTTGCCTGGTTAATGTTTTTTGTAAATACTCATCTCTTAATTCTTCTGGATGACTCTGTTACAGTTATCGAGTAAGATATGTGAAATGAAGCATCTAAATCCAGCATAGGTTCTACTACCTTAGGTAATAGCTATTAGGTTAACTAATTATTAATAAAAAAAAACCAGTATACCTTTAAATAAAGAAATATAAAGTGCGTAATATGTAGGGTTAGTTCGTCATTTGGTAGAGTGCACCTTTACTCTCTATTCATGACTAGTGACCATGTTTTGTGACTTGGTAACTCCTGAATTCTTCTATGTCAGGGTGAAGCTGAAGGCTTCGAATTTAGTAGAAACACAGATCGATATTCGTATCGTCTACAGATATTTTTGCTGTATGTATTTATATTTGTGTTGGCGAAAAAACGGTAGTAAATGTTTTAAGTCGTGGTGTTGAGAAATATAAAAATAATAAAAAGCAACCAAAATTACAGTCTACAGCAGTTTTGAAACCATACAAATCAATCACATCTCTTAAATACCAGCCAAGCTTTAAGTTCGTTAGAAGAACGCTCGAAGACAATGATTAAATGAAATATTTTTAACGAGCTTCAGCAACCCATCACAACAACTATATTATAATTAACAATGTTAGGATATTTCAAAATCAAATTAACTACATCACAGTGGCTCCCACCAATCAGTTTTTTGCCATCAATCACTATGAACAATCAGTCAACTAGGCTAAAAAGGAAATTGCAAAAAAAGTATGGAGCGAAGATGCGATGACCTCTTTATGATGCAATCGTCGTTAATCTGTAATAAACTTTATCTCGCTTTTAATAAAGTCGGATTTTGCAGCGTTCGAGTATACACCTACTAACTTTGTCACACTGGCCACATAGAGCACGGGACATGTTCCAAGTTATTTTGAAAAAAAAGAATAAATGCGACTAAAAAGGCAACACGTCTACGACTTGCGTGTCGTGTCCTCACACCAATCAACGCTGCGTGCAAAAATCAACTTTACCCCAATAATATTAAGTTTATAGTTCATTACCAATAAAAAAGGTCTTTTATATCGCAAGAAGTAATTTTATTATTACGGTTATTATAATGATAATATGAAGCTATTCCAGTGGTATCCTTTACCGCAACAATGGCTTGTAATAACGTAAGGTTTTATAAACAGCTTATTATCTGAGCGTAACGACATGTTTATTTAAATCGATCCATGTGAAAAAGCTCAATTTTTATTTAATATTTTATAAGTGCCATTTGTGGCCATAATCTTTATGTTTTTATTAACGTAAAGATGAACCCATGACTGTCTATATTTTTTCTATTATTTACTATAAATTATCCTATTTCATCTTACATTTTTTAAGCACTTTACATGTCTTGTATTGTATTTCCAATAAAGTGTGCCATTATAGCAATACAGAACAATACGTTTAATAAACGGTAAGTATGGACGAATTTTATTAACGCAATCGAAATTCATTAATTAAAAGCGCTTTATGCATTGTTTCCCAGTATTGTGTAATTCGTTGTTTGTTTATTAATATATAAAATAAAATTACGTGCGTAAAGCCTGGCTTATTTTGTACTGAATCGCTGCAAAATTGGTATCAATTAAGTATGAATTACGGCTTAAAATCTCGTACGTAGAATAGGTTTTATAATATTAACATCTATATTCAATTGTCTCATTGTTTTTTATTCTCTTCCACAAGTTTGCCGATTTTGGTCATATTCTTTCGTGCAATACAAATTCATAGCCTCATATCTCCTGGAGTCCGGGGCTACTTTTCTGTGAAGTCTTCGCCACTTCATTGGATTTTCGACGTCTTCAGTTGTAGCACCTTAATCTCTCATATCTCTTGAAGATATAGAGTTAGCATTTTTGTTGGGGCACATACATAAATAACTGACGTATTTTCTAGAATAGCATGTACCTATATTGATATGTGTGCCCCTCTGCGCTGCTGCGTCTATCTACTGACTCACCTGAACTGCGAAGAATTACATCTTATTCTACTACCTAATTCATCCACAGACGTCGAATAGCAGAGCACGAAAGTTTTCAAGTTAGGATTTGGGCTACAGACCACACCACATTGGTTTTTTAAAGTCTCTATGAAATAAAATTCTCCGCAACATATCCCATCACCGTTAAAGTGGTAGGTCTCTCATATGTGAGAGGCCGCCTGGGTAGGTACCACCGCAATGTCTATTTCTCCCGCCAAACAGCAGTGTAAATGCGCTGTTGTGTTCCGGTTTGAAGGACATTGTAGGCATTGCTGGACATATTGGGACTTAACATCTTATGTCTCAGGATGGCGAGCGCAGTGGAATGCCAAGCATTGCCTTGTAACTCATAGTGTTGTTTGGTTTTGCTACTGTCCATGAGCGGTCGTATCGCTTACCATCAGGCGAATGGCATGCTCGTCTCGCCATTCATTGCAATAAAAAAAAAAAAGTGACACACATGACTCCGAAAAGTGAAGTGTGTCATAACTGTGTACAACCGTAGCTCACGTCCAGTGCCCCTAACCGGAACATTTTGCAGTATCGTAATAGAATAGTAATAGTAAAATTTTGTAGGGGAATTTAAACAGCGCCATTGTGAGCGTATTTGGAACTAAAATTTCACAGCGGAAAACGTTTACTTTACTATATGAGAATAACTATACGATACTTCAAAATGTTCCGGCTAGGGGCACAGTTCGATCCGATACTAACAGGCTTACCACGCACTTACCTATCACACATATGAGAAGGCTTATTTGACCTGTCAAACCTCCATTCATATAACAATGACCTACGGCATTCACGGCCGGGCATGATCTAATAAACCAGAAGCCGTGTGGTGCGGCCGAGGTTGCGAAACCCCTCGACCCGCGGACCATGCTTGTAATTTGCTCAAAAGGCTTGTACTCCCGCGATTGACTCGTGTCATGGCCTGCGCGTATTAGGTTAAGTTAATACGTGTTATTGAGTTATAGGTTTCCCTTGGTTGCGATTTAATAATGTTCGGATTAAGGTCAGGTTTGTTGTCTAAAGTTTCTGAAGTCAAGCGTGTATATTTTTTTGTATCGTCCTGTCTTAGGTCTTAAAATTAGGTCCAATGTTTTGGATGCCTTTAATAACTGTATTTTAAACACGAAATATCTTAGATTTGTTATCATTAATCAAGTTGCAAATTAAATTGTAGTGGTGCAGCATAGTGGAATAATCCTGCTAGTTGGTTTCTACTCCTCTACGTCTAATCACAAGGAGGATACACATCATAAAATGTTCCGGGAAGTCGCTGCGCTCTATGCTTGCCCCGTACTGCTATGGAAGTTCTTGGAAAAGCCATATTTTCCGTAGGGAACCTTCTTTTATTGGAGAGCAACGTATTGCTGTAGAAATCCCTAGGGTAGGCATATTTTTCGTTGGCAACTACCTTTTCCTGAAGATGCTGATGATGATCTCTGGTGAAAAGTCAAGACCATGCTTCCCTAAAATTATGACAAAAAATTAAAATCAATTGAACATTCCATCACCAGCCCAATAAAAAGCATGTCAGTTGCTACGATGCAATTTGTAATAATTACACCGGTAAAACGTTAACGCGACGTGAGTTGTTTCCGCCCGTCGCCGCGCGGCGCCACTGTTCATTGCTTCCGCCACGCTTGCCGCACCCATTATTACAACCCCGGTGGAAAAAGGGTGTAACTGAGTACTATTTTTTAATTTTATTTGGACTTTATGACATTGTTTTCGGAATTATACGCCAGCACAATCAATAACATTAACAGCAGGAAATTGGAATAAAGTGGCGTGCATTAATTGTTTTCACGAAGTTTATTTTACTTATTGCGTATTGGAATTAAAACAAGATAATTAATCAAAGCACGGAATGAAGGATTTAATTTAACTGTCTGTCATTACTATTGGTTCGGTTTTATTGTTGTACAAACAACCATTCATTGTATATCTTATAAAATATTTCAGATACAGTAGGAAATACATTGAGATTGTTTTTTGTAGTTCCAAATTTCACCACACGCCTATAGAATTTAGATAAATTATACTACAGAGAGTAAACAAACATTGCAGCTGACAGTCAAGGTTCTGTCACGACCCTGACATCATCTCTTAACGCACAATTGCATGTCGAAACCATATAATATGTACCATGCGATTGCGCTAATACCTGCGCTTAACGGATCATCCGTACGTTCAATAAAAAGTCATCAAGGTGGGTTGTGCGATGCGGTAAAGTATTAAAATATATACGTAGTTTCTTCTTTCCAATTACAAGACGATCTTTATTCAATAGACCAGCCTAATCGAGCGTTGATAATATTTAGTTTCCAATACCTCATAGTTATATTCTTGATTAATTTTGGAGTGGTTTAAGATAAGGTTAATATATTTGTCAAGCTACGGAACTCGGTCTCAAATTTTATGGATGCCACTGGTATTTTAGACGTATAGGAATTGCAATGCCAAAATGACTTGATGGTTAATGGCTTGTCTGAATATCAGGTTTTATGATATGTTTTTGATTCTTGGGTATATTTGTTCAGCATTAACACATTTTATTAAAATAGTGACCCGGCTCTGCTTCGCCCGGGTGCAAATATTTTCTTACTCCATTTCACACCAATTATTCATCGAGAATTATATATTTGCATCTTTCATTGATAGCTCCTATTGGTTAAAGCGTCATGTTATCTATCCTTTAGCCATCCTCAATAAATAGTCTATCTAACACTAAAATATATTTTTATTCGAACCTGCAGTTCCTGAGATTAGCGGATACAATTAAACAAACTGTTCAGCTTTATACATTAGTGTATATTTTAATTAAAATACAGCATATATATTAATAGATACATAGTTTTAACACATGTTATTTTGTTTACAGAAACCAGACTCATTGGAGACGAAAGACGGGAGTGCATCGTGTGAAGGTAACTTAATTATGAATTATATCAATTTACGTATTAACGTAATCCATTATTAATATTGAGATAACCTGCCTGAAGTTACGGACAAATTGGAACCGTTAGGACTGCGGAGAGACTTGGGGTCTCTCTGTGTGTTCTATCGTCTATTCCATGGGGAGTGCTCCGAGGAATGGTTTGAGATGGTACCGACGTCGCCCTTCTACCATCGCACCACCCGTCACCGCAGCAGAGTTCATTCCTACCACCTGGAAGCGTACCGCTCCCGAACGGTACGTTTTCAGCGTTCTTTCTTACCACCTACGTGCAAGCTCTGGAATAAACTCCCTGCATCGGTGGTTCCTGAGCGCTATGACCTGTCCTTCTTCAAAAGAGGCTTAAAGAGAGTACTCTCCTTAAGATAGGCAGCGACTTTGTTGTGCTGGACCCCTGGCACTGCGAAGTTCTCTGGGCAGCGGTTGCCGCTTAGGTACCATCAGGCGGGCCGCTAGCTCGTCTGCCTATAAAGACTATAAAAAAAAATATACAATTCATAATGCACAATTTATGGTACTAAGTGCTTACGAACATTTAATGTGGAATATCTACATCATGTTTGTTTTCTGTAACGTTTTAATGGGCGAAGGTCCTAAATCGATCAACGTGAACTAAATTCAAAATCGAGTAACATTTGACACAAATCGGTTGGTATATGTACTGTATCAGCCCTTATACGTCCCACTGAAGGGCACGAGAGATCGAGAGAACGATTGAAAGGAGTTAGGCCTTATATTACGTCACGCTGGCCTAGTGCGGGTTTCCTTACGATTTTTTCCCTTCACCGTTATAGTGCTTAGGGATTGACTATCAATGGACACATAACTTCGAAAAGTCAGAGGTGTGCGCTGGGATTTGAACCCGCGACCACCGTGAATATATTGGCAGTCGCGTCTGGTCCGTTTGCCAACAGGCCACCACGCACTAATCGACAGATTACTAAAGTGTAAAGTGAAAATCCCACCGAGCACTGTAACAAATTAATAAGTATTAGTTATGCAAAATTATTACCAAACAGGAAAATATTAACTTAAGTATGGAGAGGTTAAAACTGTTACGCATTTTACTTCATTAAATAGGACCTGTTGGGACCCGACTGTGTGTTCCGTGTTGCGAAATAATCACCTCGTAATTAAATAGGACTACTACGAGTAAAATAACACATATAACAGCATTACGGAAAGATTAAGATAGGAAACTTAAAATAGAATATAAATATATTAATAGTCTTAAAGCGTATACTGCAACAAGTCTTAGGAACTTTTAATTACATTATCACCTTTTTGGCTATTAATGGCTGCAGATTTCTATATAAACCAATCTTTTTATACACAAATTGAATTGAAGCCATCTATTACCAATTATACCGGGTATATCAAGACTGCGACCGAAAACGAAGCCAGGTGGTAGTTTTAGTGGTTACAAACACGATGCAAATAAAAATTTCGCCAAAACAATGACAGTCATTTTTTTAATATCATCGTTTTAGGTTGGTAAATACCTGGTTTTTGCGAAAATACTAATTTAAGCCCTTACGTACCATTGCGTGTTTAAAAATAAAGAGCTGTACATATTTTTTTAGGAAAATTATGTATATATATCACCCAAATACGACGATAAGTAAAAAAATACAAAAAAAAGTTGTCGATTGTTTTTTGCGAAATTTTTACATGCATTGTGTCTAAAGTCACTAATACTACCACCTGGCTTCGTTTTCGGTCGCAGTCTTGATATACCCTGTATATACATAATGAGACTTAACATCTTATATATCAGGATGGCGAGCGCAGTGAAATGCCAAGCATTGCTTTGTAATTCATGGTTTTTGGTTTTGCTACTGTCCATGAGTGGTCGTATCGCTTACTATCAGGCGAAGGGCAGGCTCGTCTCGCCATTAATTTCAATAAAAAAAATACGTCAAAAAATATTATAGTACCTTTTTCATTGTATTCGTAGCTGAAGATGATCATATCATATTTTACCTGGCGCTATCCACCTAAACCCTTGAATCCCTTAACCTCATGCTAGGATTACACTATCGCTGAATCTTTGCGGTCAAGAATTTCTTCAAGTATATAAAAATAATACTCGAGATAACGAATTCCAACACATTACAATAGGTTCAGTTGAAGTAGTTTATTCAGGGCCTTACATTTCTACCACTTTAACAGAGTTATGTTGATTGTTATCGCCAGCGGTGGGCCCTTTGCGGTCCCTTACAAGGTCCGGTAAGGCTTTCTCAATGCGAATAACTATAAAACAATCTGTTTTTGCTGTTACTATACAAAATGCTGAGCTATTGTCAACCTTATTGCTATGAAAATAAGTCTGGGTTTATGTTACTATTGGGTTAAATTATTTGGGCTTGACACAGACTAGACCGTGTCGCTTGGTTTAAACTTTTTTAACAACGTCCATGTCGGCTCGGGTGGATTATACCTCCCAAATTGTTTATAAACTTGCAGTGGTTTTTACCTCTAGTTATATTGTTTCAATATCAGTCATGATTTATGTATGACACAAGAAAGACATTTCGGACCTAAAACGCCCAATTAGAAACATGTCGATGGTTCCAACATCTGTGTATGTTGGTGCAAGGATCCAACCCGCAGTATCTTGTTTCATAATATTCTTCGCGTTTTCTATACAGAAAGGAGTCCACCAAAACGTCATAAGACAGGGCTGTCCTAGGTCCTAAGTCCTCGTAATAGAACTCTCCATTGTATTGTATCAGCCCATATACGTCCCACTGCTGGGCACGGGTCACTCTCGATTGTATAAACTGTAAAATTATAAATAAATACATCCAACCAAAAACATGTTCATGTAAAATGTTGCCAAGACGTGACCATATACACCGTCAAAAAGTTATCAAGACCCAACTACACAAACTCTACGCCTTAGTCATAATATATGGCTTGGCCAGAGTAACTTCTGTACTAATTCCTGTACCTACTTATTAAAACCAATCCTAGATCCTCTATCAAATTATTAAATGTTGGTTTTGCCAGCAGTCACTCATGGAGTTCTCAAACAACATAATGTGAGACGCGGGTATCTTGTTGTTATACATGTATGTTGTTATTGTATTACCATATTGTCCCGGTGCCGCCCGGAGCGTTCGTGGAAAGTGTTCGCTTATTTACTATTTACATACATTATCCTTCGTGTCTTATTGAATCTATACACGTTATATTTCATTATTTGCGCTGGGTTAATTTCATTTGTTTACGCGTGTTTTGGTGCCATGATTATTTAAGATATTAGGAAGCCGCCTGGCTAGGTAGCACCACAATATCTATATCTCCCGCCAATCAGCAGTGTAAATGCACTGTTGTGTTCCGGTTTGAAGGACATTGTAGCCAGAGTAACAACTGAACATAATTAAACTTATCACCTTATGTTTTAGGATGGCGAGCGCAGTGAAATGCTTAGCATTGTTTTGTAATTTATGGTGTTGTTTGTTTTTTCCACTGTCCATGAGTGGTCGTATCGCTTACCATCAGCCGAATGGCATGCTCGTCTCGCCATTTGTAGCAATAAAAAAAATCATTCCACGATACGGAGCAAATGTGGGTGAATCGGTAGTGGACAAAAGATGAAATTGCTCCTGAAGCAAAAAAGGGCCCTTATATGCTATAAGTAACTTGTTAACGAATATCTCTTCTCTATCTTTATAAAATGAAACGTTTTTCTAAAATATAAAATCAAAAATCCTGTTTTTAAAATTGTATTCCACAACGTTGTTTTTTAAATATGGCAACAAAAAATACACTTGCAAAACTTGGACGCGTCGGCAACACTTTGTTCAACGAGCGGCAAACGCGAAACTTTGTCTCCATTTTACTGGCCATTCAATTAAAAACAAATTAACTTTAATGCGCTGCCGTTCGGTCGGTCGGGTGAACTCGGCTGTCTCCGGCAACGGCCATCGCGAGCCTTATCAGGGAAACTTCAATCTTTGTTACGATACCGCGCGTAAAGTTAGGAACGGCTTCTGGCAGAGGGAATGTAATCAGTATGTTAGTGGATATACCCAAATTATTCAAAAAGCAGTCCTTTCTTATTGTTGCTTTTTGGTTAAAATAGAGGAAATAATAAATTACTTGAGAGTAATAAGTAATTACCAGCATCTTTAACACCTAAAAAATCAAGATATTTTATATATACAGCTTTTTAACATAAAAAGGCAGAAGAGAGACTAAGGAAGTGCACTGCTGAATTAATTCTTTGAAGGTTTTGCCAACATAGCGGAAAGTAGATATTGTTTGCCGCGCTGACGACGCTGCAGTCTGTCTCCTTCCGCTTTCTCCGTGATGTTTATTTCTCCATACACAACGCCTGAAGAAGCTCATATCCGAATAGAATAATAACAGAATCTGAAAATTTTAGGAATTTCTTATTTATATATGTATATTCTAATGTTTATTCGAATGTGATATTTTTCAAAAATGTATTAGGTGCTTATATTTTACAAAGAACCGAAAAACTAAACCTACAAATAAATGATGTATCCGGTTTCTAATTCTGTTTCTCGCCAGATATTTTGGCCAGATTCCCATATCGTTCTCATATCAATATTTTTATTGATCGCGTCTTCGCCTGCGTGAAAAAAATATCAGATATCCGATATTAAAAAGTACCCTATAGCTTTCCCAGATAAATGGACTATTCAACACTAAAATAAATTTACAATTCGAAGAAGTTTTTCCTGAGATTTCCTCCTCAGCTTTTTATAATAGTATAGATATTATAAATCAACCAAGCATCTTATGATTACTACAGAAAGCAAATCATTTACCCACCTCCTCAATTTTAGAAAGCATCGCGAACTATGCATATACTCTGAAACAGTTCAGTTCAGATAAGTTCGAACTGGTACCGAAGTAATGTAAGTCAGACACGTACTCGTGTATACACGTATTGTGCATTCAGAATGGATGGCAACATGACGCGTTGGGCTGAAACAGCGGAATAGTGAAGGGACACGTGTGCCAATGCACTTGATGTAGAACTGAAGTCTTTCAACGAAAAGTACGTGAATTATAAAATTTAAAAAAATGATTACGTATGTTTAAGAAGTAGAGTATTTTCTAGAACCTTCGTGAAAAAGGGACACGTGTGCCTTTGCAATGCACTTGATGTAGAACTGAAGTGTTTCAACGAAGTGTAAGTGAAATATAAAATTTAAAAAAAAAAATATTACGTATGTAAAAGAAGTAGAGAATCTTTTAGAGCGTTCGTGAAGAAAGGAGACGTGTGCCCTTGTAATACACTTGATCTAGAACGAAACTGTGTACAACGGAACACACGTCAGATATAAACAAAACTTATACGCATATTAAAGAAATAGAGAATCTTATAGAACCGTCGTGAAGACGGGACACGTGTGCCCTTGTAATAACACTTGACGTAAAACTGAAATGTGTGAAACTGAATATGCATACGTGAATCCTGAGTCAGAATTTAATTACTTAAATCCTCTCCAATTCTTATATTGCGGTTATTATTGTTTACAACCTCGTTAATTATCATATGTTTTGATCAAACAATTCGGATGATTATAAACGTGAAAACATGTAAATTGTTAATTGTAATTTAAATATTGTATATTACCTAAATATAGCACTGTTTTTATTCCGAATAAAAAATACAGAATTGCTTTTCGGATTATAAGCGTTTACTGTCGATCCCAGCTTTTCTAATATCAAAAGCAACTTAACTTTGATAGCACGCTAGTGGAATTCACGACCACTCCTTTATTCTAAATCCGCTAAACCATTTACCATTATAAAACTATACCTTCAAAGACACTAATATCTCCCTTTACTCCTAACCTATGATAACACAAAAAAACCAGCACAATTCGGGATAAGTAGGTGTAATTTGTCACGTACAGGGCCGCAGCGGGCGCGCCGAGCGTGGGCAATCACCCCGACCGCGGTCATAATGCCTCCACGAACGGAACGAAATGACGCGCCAATTTGCCTGCCCTCTTCCGTGTACTGCGGTGCTAGTTGTTTAGACTAAATGGGGTGGATGCACTGGTGGGCACCTGTGGAGCTAGATTTTACGTTCCGGATAGATACAAGTAAATTGTAAATAGGGTAGATGTACTATCAGTAATCTCTCTTATGGGATTTTACGCTCTAGATTTATCACATGTGATTTATGAAGTTTTCTGAGTGGTGGTGCTGTCTAACCTATCGATACACTAAGCTAACCTGCGTAGTGGTCTTTTTATATGTTGGAATCTACCCCCATTACAGTATAAACGAAACCAGGTTTAAGTCGCAGTGGTAATGTAGCCGAGATTTTTCTCATCAATTATTTGAATGTTTTAAGAAAATTCGAGCATAAGAAGTAAATGTTTAAAAGCAATGTAATGTTTAATAGCTATAGAATTTTATGTAGTTGCTATGGATTTTTAAGGCCAAAGAAAATAACTGGCACAAATTATTTTAAAATAATTAAATTCATATTAATAAAAAGTGTACAAAATGTACTTAAATTCATATAATTAAAACCTTGTATTATTAACATGAGCTATCAATTACATTTCATTGATTTTAATATTAAGCATTGTCTTCATCTACATGTGCTCAGATCAGATATCTGCTGGAATCAGTCAACACAACCTCCTGTGACCTTTCATAAAGAGGAAAATTTTAGTGGATTCCAAGAGCCTTATGCAGGGCAAAACCACAACAAAATAAAGCAAACCTCATTACTAATGAAATTATATTTCAAAACGCGCAAAATTATAAACATACTAATACTCTTATACGGAATCTCAACCCTTAATTCCTCAAAATATGGCAAACCATTACCGAAATGACAAGCAAATTGTGCCCTCAAATTATACTAAGCACGGTTCAAATGTAGCGGCTGAGATTACGGAACAATTCTCAAAATTGTACAGTCATTAATCCTCTTAAAATTAAAGTACTTAAATCGGTGTACATTGTACCTACCCCTGAGGAAGGTTGATTAATTTTGCAGAGTGCGGGTTAAAAAAAGATTTTGCAAGTCCTCCCGCGGAATACGCTGCGAGTATTTAGTCTGAGGCTGCGAGAATATTCGAGTAAAAATCTTTATTAAAACAAAATCCTTTGCGAGCTAATTAGCACGGATTTGCTAATTTGGGTCACGGGGTGTTTGTGTGTTTTTATGGAAGTTATTTTCAGAGAAGAATATTGCTCCACCGGCAGCTTGTAGAGGCTCTCAGTTATGGAGGTCTGTGTTTGATTTCCAGGTCAGACGGATCATTTTGAGTTCTTTGATTTCAAAGACATAATTTGCTTGGCACTCACAGTCCCCAATAGTGCTAAAGTCTAATTTTCAACCGATAGCACATAAGTCGACAAATTTTAGAACATAAAATGCATATTGTGCTGATAATACGTAGTTAGGCGTGGATAAGGTCACGTAATCTTTAGAGAATATTCTCACATAATTTCTAAAAATTTGAAGTCTAAGACATCTGTCTACCCCGTCGGACGAAGTTTACTTTGGTGCGTAATACGAACTGGATAATATATTGTTCGGACGTGAAACTGGTCAGCTGATGTTATCATTTGCGTTATTTAAGTTCGGTTTCGTCACGGTGGCCGATACAGTTAACTAGACAGGTTGGTACTTGGAGATGTATATTGGGCACCTTGGTTCCCAAGGTATTTTATTGTTGTTTTACATTTGGTAAAGAGTTTTAAACGTGAAAAACAATAGATTTACAAAAGAATCAAAACACTGGTAACAATAGTGAAACATCATTGAAAGATTACACAAGTTGAATATAGGTGGTTTGTTATGAAAGTTTATAAAGGACTGACATATAACTAAACTCGTGTAGAATAAACGATATTCAGTTATATTCAAAAAGTGAATTAGCAGTGAAGTTTAAATTCGCAGATAATGTCTGTTGTATTTGCAACATCACGAAGAGTTTTAGTCCTCTTTTCACTTATCATTATAATGTTTTCATTTTGTATTTTGATTTGTGTAATTGTTGTTATTTACAAACATTAAACATTTAATTATATAAATAGACACGAACGAGCTACATTACACTTTCATTCCAATATGACAAATATGTAAATCTCTAATTAAATATAACTACAATAATTATCCAACACACTTGCCCCATAAATTAAATAACAACCAAAGTGTTTATTTTTGAACTGCTGCCAAATGCCCCACCAAAGTTACTCAACTCCATCCCTGCAATAAATTACGTAACAGGTCTGTACTCTGCACACCTACATTTATGACGCGGTTTAATAACTGTTGCTCGATAATTATGTATTATATACATATTACGTGCATAATTGGTTTTACCTAGGCGGAATTATTTTTTAACTTTAATTAGTATGTTTGCCCGCTATACTTAGCATACCATGCCTGTGTTATGAACGTATTATTTGAATGAATTACTACGGAACGTCTCATCATGTTTTACGGTGGTCGCGGGTTCAAATCCCAGGGAACACTTCTGACTTTTCGTAGTGATGTGTGTTTTGATAGTCAATCACCACGCACTATAACGGTGATGGAAAACATCGTGAGGAAACCTGCATTGCTATGCTTAGCGATTTGAATAAATTTCTATGGTACCTATGTAAAGTCCGCCAAACCGCACCAGGCCGTGGACTATATGGCCTAACCCCTCTAAATCGTATTCTCGATTATAGAGGAGGCCCATGCCCTGCAGTGGGACGTATTTGGGCTGACTATGGAATGTTATGTGTCGATGACAGAGAGTATAGTGGGTTGTGTTCCGCTGTAATTTACAAAATGATGAAGAATTTATTCTCTGAGACGTTCAGAGCATGTTCATCATATTTTACGTAATAGTGGGCGGACCGTAGGCGTCGTAATTATTATTTTCTCTATTTCACATCATCCTGTTACGCGCCGTTACCACCTTCTTCTCCATTTTTCAAATCTTTCTTTTAAAACGAACATAGGCTGTAAATGGATGGGTTTTGGGCTAAATCATTAAGTCTAGCTCTTTGTGTAGTTATTTAATAAAAAAAAAAACACCTCACTTGAGTTTCTGGGGACTGGGTTATTTTTGCCCTATATAAGGTACTTGGAATATGTACTGGAGTGGGCACTAGTGGTACATCTGCTTCTTCGGAGATACAGGCCTGAGGTTATTATAATACATCTATATGTACTTGTTAGGATGAACTACAATATCAATAAACATACAGGAAAATTTTACCTTTGATGTGAAATCCTTTCGCGGAATTCCCATAACACCGCGTTTACTAAAGTCAGTTTTAATTATTCGTTAAATATCCAGTGTAATGTGGTATATATTTATTCCATTTCGGCTTTGTGTAAAACTTATAATTAACAAAGTTGTGGAATATTTAACCGGTTAAGTGGTGGAGTGAGGGCGAATTCGGAATGTGAAGTAGCGGGTTTGATTTCCGTTACGAGGGATTTGACTATTTGTTTTCCGTCTGGATTTTTGAAAATGATCATACGTAACACACATAGGTATCAAATTCGCCGACTTGGGGAGGCAAAGATGCCACTAGGATAATATAACTCCTCCAGCATATTTCTATTCAAAAATGTGTTCCACACCGGGAATAAATTCTAGTCCCAGGACTTTCATATGCGATTTTTTAAACCAAAAATACACATAAGGTTTTGACCGACGTGGTTATCCAAACCAAAAGTTCACTATTCAAAGTCTACATAATGCCGTTAGATCAATGAGATAAATAAATAAATACACCCAACAGTCACATACATAGTCCTGACCTCACATTTGAATCAATGAAGTATTGTGTCGTGGGTATCGTAAACTACGAAAGACTTTTCGGTCTCACAAGCACTCAGACCCGAGACAAATACTTGTGGGCCCCACAAAGTTTTTTCTCGGTGGGATCGAACCCGCGGCCTCTCGTTTCACAGCCGGCGGCATAAACTTACAACCATTCATTCAATGCAACTGTCGCGCCTACTTTATGCGTAAACAAAAACCATAAACCCCATACTGTAAGCCCACCTAAATTTTGATTTTACAAGTATTTGCCGCCAACTCATTTCATAGCAAACAAACAGCGTAATAAAATAGCTGTGCATACTGCATACACGCAGCAATGCGTCGACCACGCTAGTCGGTATGTACTGAGCCCCGGGCTAGTACTGACGTGCGTAAAGATCCTGACAGAATGGCCGGGAAACGTTGCGTTTTTTGTAGTAGCGGTTTGGTGTATCTTGAATGTTTTGAGGAATGCGTAGAGTTGTACTCTTTTCTTAACAAAACCACACGCTGGCTTAGAAAGTCACAATTTGATGATCACGAATATTTTAGCCCGGAATAAAGGTTCGTCAACTCAAATTTTGCTTCACCATTAAACTGTGAAATAGTTAACCAGCCCACTAGTTCGGTCTTATAGTCTTGGGTCCTTGAACCAGATTATCTTACTTATAAAGTGTTTTTAAATAATAAATAAAATATAATTTAACAAATCGAAACCCGGAAGTCGCAAGCACCATTCAATATAAAACAAAAGTTTGTTTATCTACGAGTCACTGATAGTACTATATCCATTTATCAGGAATATGCAAATAAGTGCTTTTATTAGTATATATAACAAAATAGATCATAAAAGCAACAAGTTTTAATGTTACATGGTCGTGTCTGTGCTTTGCATCGTTAGCATTTTCTCGTGACAAAGAGCAATTCTTTACTCCACGCCGTGTCGCCTTTACGAGATACAAGTCGCCAACTGTAGTACAAGTTAAACAAGTAATAAACTTTTCTTAATAGAATTCTATGTTCTCGGCTTAATAGATTTTAAAGAAATGGCTTGCGTTTTGAATAGGTTTAACGGGCTGTAAATTATATTGGCTGTGGTTTGTACTTTTTATGTTAAGTATATCTTATTCTGAATACCTTTGGCCTTGAAATATTATCGGCATCCACAATGTTACAAATATCCATAAATCCATCGTTGATAAAAACTGGTCGTTTTTCAAAATAATTATTTAACGTTTGGTTTTTGAATTCTGAATTCTGCATTTTTACATAAATACTGAGGTCTCATTTCTTTTAATTTTTATAATTAATATGTATTTGCACATTAGTATCATAACATATAAATTCCCAATCAAACACTAACGGCCTTATTCATAGACAGATTTATAATCTATTTTAGCTACCGAATATTTTGTCCCTTTCAAACGGCTTTAGAATTCAGTCTGAACGATGAAGACAAAACATCCGATAGCTAAAATAGGTTTTAAATCTGTCTATGAATAGGGCCATAAATCTCCGTTCCGCATCTAGACAATCTAACCAATCTATTGCAATCAGGTAACAGGGCTCAAACAACGGTTAATTCATAGCTTGCATAGTAATGCCTTATTCAAATATCCGCATTACGAGGTATAGGTTGAAAGAAGAAGCGTGCGTCGACGCGTAGCTGGCGGCGAGCATGCGTGGGCCGAGCGTAGGGAATGCCTGATGTCAACCTTAGGAATATAACTAATACGTATAAAAGCATTGTAGATTGTAGTATATTTTACGTTTGTTATAATAATTGATACTAAATATTATATTTCTGCTGGGCTGTAAAGGTTTAGGTTATTATTAGAAAATTTAAAATAGCATTAGTATATTTTTTGTCAGACCTCCTTTGTAATTTATATTTGATATACAATATAACTACGTCTCTATGTAACTTTTTGGTATTTACACTTAAAATTACGTAATGCATCTTATAGTTATATTATTTTGATTAAAAGTTTTACGGAACATATTTTTTATTTTCCAGTGCAGTTTATTTTAAATGAAGTTGGTTTTAAGGTTGCCATTTATTTTAATTTTATTTAAAGCTTGATTTGAAAAATGAAACAATTAAATATTGGTACTACATCCGGAACGTTTTTCACGCGCCCACGGCGTTTCCCCAGCCAGTGTGAAAGGCACGCTACGCCAAAACATATTGAGGGCTAACCGGCGGCTTCAATCGAGTGATGGATGTGTGAAATGTGTAGCCGCCGTAAAATGCCGCTTTCAAACTGTTTTGAGGCTTCTCGCTAAAATATCGTGTTTGTGCTGCATTATTTCGGAATTTAAGTGTATTTAATAACGTGTTTGTTGTATTATTTTGAAATCTCAGTGTAATATTTTTGGGTTGTGGATGTTTTAGGTCCAGGTTTTCAATCCTTAGATAAGTTTTATGCATGAATTAAGTAACCTGACTAAATATAAAACTGACACAAAGATATAAAATTATATCAACTGTTATTTTTAATTGCTCATGTATTTTACTAGAAAAGGAAATTTATTTGTCGATTGAAAATTCACCCTTTTTGTATCAAAGTTGCACAACAAAAATATTTATAATAATAGTTGATATTACCTCTCAATCGTACTCTCTATTGTAGAGGAGGCCCGTGCCCTGCAGTGGGACGTATATGGGCGGATACGATACAAATTACATCATAATATATTGGTTAGCCGAATATAAATTTCAACGATTAAATAAAGCAGAATGGTTAATTTGAAACCGTCCTGAATTTGGCGTAATGAGGGCAGTAATTAATTTAATTTACTATGGATGCAAATTGCTAATTGTGTGTTTGTAATATGTTTTGCTACTTATATACTTGATCGGGGAAACTCATATTACGCTGGTGTTGGCGCATTTAAATAAATACACATATATGCTATAAAGTTCAAAATTAATACTATATATTATTAAGAATATAATGCTTTTATATAAATATAGAGCTTCATATAAAAAAATATATTATTTTATTCATGCTAATGAATGGTCATCAGCCATTGCGTCGTTGCGGATCATATAATTTGGCATGCTGTCTTTTAAAGTTTATATTATTATTTAAAATTTATAATTACCAAATCTAATCTAATCTTTAATTATTAAATCTAGCAAAGAGCGATGACATTTTTATTTTATTGTATTCTACCAAGTAATTTAGTACTAAATGATGTATGACAACAGTCAGTACCATATAATGGAATATCAATCTTACCCTATATAAAAAAGAGTAAGTCATGACTACTGCAGCTCTTATAATAATATACTTAATAATATTTCCACTAAGGTTAACTATTTGTATTTAAATCTCGAGAGGATGCTACTTATTGCGAATTGTCATGACACTTCTTCACGATATAATAACATGATATAGGTACTATGTAGAACTCATAATCACAATTAAGTCAACAGAAACGCCCGCACTCATCAAACAAGTGTTATGATAACACTGTCTTTACAAATATTCCCCTTTAAATATATAATATTACCTAAGAAATTCGGTCTGACTAACAGTAGTCTGGCAGTGTTGTTAGCAATTCAACAAATCACAGGATATTTTCCTGCATTGTATTTCATTATTTGGTGTTTCATATAACAAAAGCAACAATCGGATATTTATCATTTAAAATCATTCAGTTTACAGGATAAAGTGGACTTGTTTTACTCTAATGGACCTCTAGATCTCTTATAATTAACATCGATTTACACACTCTATTGGCCTTATTTATACCGTTTTAAACCCATTTTAGTTATCGAATGTTTTGTCTTCTTTGCTCAAACTGAATTCAAAAGTCGTTCGAAATGGAACAAAACATTCGGTAACTAAAAAAGGTTTTTAAACCGTCTATGAATAAGACCGTACATCTTACCACACTTTAAATTACGCAAAGCTAATCTTCTAAAAAGATACAAACACAAGTTTCAAAAGCGTATATCGAAAGAAACCGTAGGACCTGCATCAAGAGGTATGAGAACAAAGTACGAACCCACACCGTGCAAAGAGGACCTTTGACAAAGTAATGACGACGTGCAGACAAAGCGGCCCTCGGAGGGTAGGAGGGTAGGGGAGGGAGGGTAACAGCCCACGGGTATCCATACCTTGAGAGGATAAGCCATTGTTTGAAGTACGATTCTGAGAGGGTTTTTGTTCGCAAATATTTGTCGCGTGTTGTTATTAGCGGTGATTTTGTGGTGTTTTGAGGTGAAGTTAGCGTAAATAGTGTTAAGGTTTGAAAAGTTTAAATATAAAGCTTTAGTTTTTAAAGTGAATTAAATAAAAAGTGATAATTGTTCGAAATAATTGATATAATAAAAAAAAACACTATTGCATTTAATAAGCGTGTGATCGTATATTAACACAAAATTCTGTTTCAATTAATTAAT
Source organism: Deilephila porcellus (assembly GCA_905220455.2). Lineage (NCBI taxonomy): Eukaryota > Metazoa > Arthropoda > Insecta > Lepidoptera > Sphingidae > Deilephila > Deilephila porcellus. The sequence continues at coordinate 13,092,740 of LR999977.1, read as the reverse complement.
TTATTATTTACCCAATAATATATTGTGAAAACAATTTTAAGTAACAATTTTTGCATTCTCGGAACAATTCAATCAACATACCCAAAGAGATCCCATATAAAGGCAATATAAACATAAAAGAACCCCTACCCTGAACAATATCCGACACGCGCCCCTCGAGACGTAAATTACCTAAGTGCTTAGTGGGGCTAGAGAAGCCGCTGAATCGCACGTGCCGGTTCGACTGCTCTCCAGCCGAGACAGCTTGTAGTGCTGTTGAGGTACCCTGCTTCACACTGTATTGATTGGGGTAGTTTTGTGTTTTTGGTGTTAGAGTGAGCGGGGGTGTTGGAAATGTGGCTTAAATAGCATCAGTAATATTATGATTCAAAATATGATAGAGCTCAGCGTAAAGTTTTAACATTGAAATGATTGTAATTTTATTTTGACAGACATGACATGACATGGCTCTCGACATACATGACCGCCTCCGTGGCGCAGTTGGTTACACGCCGGCTGTAAAACGAGAGGCCGCGGGTTCAATTCCCGCACCAAGAGAAATGTTTGTGCGGCCCACAAATATTTCTTTCGGGTCTGGGTGTTTGTGAGACCGAAAAGTCGTTCGTAGTTCTGATACCTGCCACACAAGACTTAATTGATCTTAATATGGGGTCAGGATTATGTATGTGACTGTTGGGTGTATTTATTTATTTATATTACGATTTTTTTGCTTTATTGACTGGATAAAAAAACATTTATATATTTTGTCGATTAAGTATCGGTTGGTTTATGCATTGGATAAACTCTTTTATTGCTACAGCAGAGGCTACCTTTCGAACGATAACAAAAATTTGGACACTAAACAAATGTAAACATAGACATAATATATTGTGTTTAACTGAATGAAGTTATTTTACAACTACAAAAAATAAATAACCACAGTCCGATCCTAAGACAGCTTATATGCACGAAAAATAAATTGCAGCACACACAAAACAGTAATTCAACCAAATGCCTTACTGAATATAACTCAAAAGCCCACAAGAAGCCTTCTGAATGTTCAATAGCCCAGTATCAGAGATCTATACGGCGTGGTGACAGCCTCGGAACAGCGCTCCTGAGTTATACCGCGTGATTATCTCGCATATTAAACCATTACTTGTAATAGGAATTTATATATTTTGATTAGTTAGTCGCTTTTGTTTGTGATTTATGGGGTAGTGATAAGTGTTATACCTGCACTAAAATTCAATGGTATATTTGCTAACTTTAATGTTTACAATGAATAAAAAAGTCGTAGGTAATATTATAAAAACGCATTTTGAATCTAAATGTAACTTCACATAAATAGGCAAGCGCGAAAAAAAAGGGAGAAAATTAGAAAATCCGACAGAAAAACAAAAAAATACGTTCAATTAAAAAAACTATATTTTGTAATTTGTCACTTTGTATTAAATTTTTTCGTCACTATGATCATTAGTCATGACACACCAAATTCGAACCTAAATTTGTCGCAAACATCCCTAACTTCTAAAACAGCATTTAACCCCATACCAATGTGATTACTTAACCAATTAACCGAGAGTAGAACGGTGACCACTCGGCAAGTCATTACGAACGGTGATCGAATCCATCGACCGCTACACGTGATGGTAACTGAATTACTGTGCCGACGCGGTTAAGAAAAAACTTGCCGCTAATGATTTGGTACGCAAGGTATAAGAGATAGCGATAAATATGGTTTTTAGGATAGTTGTGTTTTGTCTAATTCATTCAAAAAAGAAGAAAATAGACTGCTTTTTCATAATTCTTTATAGACATACGGTCCATATTTTAATATAAAATCTAATGAAATAAAGTGTATTTATTAGTCAGTGCATCAAATAGTATATTTTGAGATATTTAAAATGTATGTACCATTTATGGAGTTACTCGAATTCATTCATTCATTCATTTATTTCAAAGCAAATTGTCGAAATTTCCGAGCGAGCTTGGCAAATTTCGACGTATTTCGTCATGTGATAAGTAACCCTGCAGCTAGTTCCTGTGAAAAAATAATAATTAAGGTCATTTGTTGAATAAATTTGGGTGGAGGGTCTAGTACTCAATACCCTCATTCAATTAATCCTATGTTTAAACTTACACTCTGTATATTATCCTTTAAAAGTGTACACAAAGTACTTATTGGGCTCCTCTTAAAATATTTAACCAATCAATATTACATTATATAATGAGGAAATGTTATTATCTCAAGATTCTCAAGTACTTTTAGTACACGTGAAATGAATGTGTGTGGAATTTAATGTATCATAAATATAGCGTATAGCAGATAGGTTAAGTAATTAATTTAACGACTAAAGAATACTCTAAACTTAAGTAGGTATGTGTCATTGATTGTACTTAAACCAAATAAATATATATGTACCTAATATTTAGAATTGTGTCCTTTACATTAGCATTTTATTAAATAAAATAAAATAATAAATAAATAAATAAATAAATATTTATTTATTTATTTATTTATTTATTAAATACACCCAACTGTCACATGCATAGTTCTGACCCCACACTAATATCGAGTCTTGTGTCGTGAGTATCAGAAACTACGAGAGACTTTTCGGTCTCACAAACACCCAGACCCGGAACAAATACCTGTGGATCACACAAACATTTGTCTCGATGCGGGGATCGAACCCGCGGCCTCTCGTTTCACAGGCGGCGTCTACCCAACTGCGCCACGGAGGCTGTCATTTTATTACCTAGTTAAATAATTTATCTGACAATTTATAATTCACGGTGCATTATTTGAGGGCAGGCAAGCGAAACGTCGTACGCTCGCCTACAAGGTGGTCGGACGACCTGGTTCAGGTCGCAGGAAGTCGCTGGATGCAGGCCGCTTCCAACAGGTCGGTGTGGAGATCCTTGCGAGACCTATGTTCAGCAGTGGACTTCCTGAGGCTGAATAGATAGATAGATTATTTGAGTAGCTTAAGCGTAAACGATATTACAGTTCCACATGGACAGAAAAAATCAAAATTCAAAATCTGGGTTCTAATTAAGAATATCTTTATTACATTACGGTTCGTGTGGGCGCGCTTCATTACGTTAGCATAAAATACTTTTAAAGTTTCATAAGACTTTTAATTTAGAAAAAAATCCCTAACCAGCATTGATATGTTGAACCCGCTTCCTCTTTCACTTGGACCACGCAACGTCCAGTAACGCCCCGATGTGCAGTCTCGGTCAAGGGGCCACGCGACAGTTACCCAGTAACGCCGACCTTACAGCCCACACGTAAACCATTCAACAACACACGAAGTTGGCACATTTTCTTTTCAATGCATTTTCTCAATGAAATAATTAAATGTACCTGACAGTCACATACATAAATCTGATTCCAAGTTATTGTAACCAGAGTAACTACTGGACATATTGAGACTTAGCATCTTATGTCTCAGGGTGCAAATGCCAAGCATTTCTTTGTAAATTATAGTGTTGTTTGGTTTTGCTACTGTCCATGAGTGGCCGTATCGCTTACCATCAGGCGAATGGCTTGCTCTTCTCATTATCAAAAAAAAAAGTTCAGTGTGTATCGCGTAAACATAAGAAACTATTATTTTCTCAACGTTTTTACATATTGCTACGACTGGCTACGAGTGTGGGTCATTATCAGGGTATTTTTAACTCCGGCTATTTGCTTTGGAGGTCCAAGTCGTCCAAACGTATAGAGAAGCCCAGCAGTGGGATAACTGCAAAACTAATCAACTGTCCATGCAAAAAGCAACCGTTTTATAAAATAGTGATGCACAGATGTAAATCCCTGTACAATTACCGACAGCCTCCGTGGCGCAGTTGGTTAGACATCGGCTGTGAAACGTGAGGCTGTGGGTTCGATCCTCGAAACAAATGTTTGTGTGATCCACACGACTCAAGACTCGATCTTAGTGTGGGGTCAGGACTATGTATGTGACTGTTGGGTGTATTTATTTATTATTTTACATACATAAACTCACGCCTTTTTCCCAGAAAAGGTAGGCAGAGGTGCTACCAGGACACCCACATTTCGCCTTGAATGTTCCGTCCCACGATGTGATAGCGGGCGAGCCTATGGCCATATCGGGCACAAATTCCCAACTCCGGACTTATTATAAATAGAAAAGTCGAATATCACTTTGCCCGACCCGGGATTTGAACCCAAGACCTCAGCTTTGTAACTGTATCGTAGTACAACTACGCCACCTAGGTAGTCAGTAAAAATGCCAATTATGAAATAATATCCACGCGTATGGGTTGTTGTACTTTCGTGGCCATAGCGATGTCCACACGTGTTGCAATGTGTTCGCCCTACATCGGACAGTTAGTAGTTAATTAAACAAAGACACCCAACACACATAAAGGACGGGTAGGCTATGTAAAAAATCAGCGTCTTGGGTGTCAAAAAAAACGATCTTTGATCTTACACCTAGCTTCGAAACAAATATTTAACAATCACATAGCATTTCAGTTCGCAGACCACACACTGCTTCTCAAAGGAGGAATAGAGGCTATTCTTTAACGACTTACGAGCTTATTCATAGACAGATTTAAAACCTATTTTAGTTATGATTTTTTTGTCTCTTTCGAATGACTTTAGAATTCAGTTTGAGCAAAGAAGACAAAACATTCGATAACTAAAATAGGTTTTAAAACTGTCTGTGAATAAGTCCGTTAATATTCTATTATCTAATACTATTATCAAAACAGTCCACAATGTTTTACGTCACTGAAAATATCTCATACATGCTCTACATTCAACTGTTTTATAGTTCTAACACCTAACGCCGTATAACCTATTTGAAATGTACATAAAAGCGGCTGTATCGCTTTATAAACTCGTTGGATCTCTGTTCGCCGCAAATAGCTTTGTTCAGCAATCACAAAGCTATTACGTTAAGCGCGACAAGCGCTCCGGTGATTTACATCAATGAGTTTTCCGCTTTATACGCTTAAGCAATTATACAAAGCATGCTACAGTTATAACTAATTGGTGGGATTGTTCAATGACTGCCTTCTGAATTGTTCCGCGGTATTTATGTGTGGCTTCAGTCGGGTTTGAAGTGATATTTTTACTCTAAGGTCTATCTAAACTAAGAAGTTCCATTTGACATTGGGAAATAGGGATGCTGTCAAATAAATCGGTTCTTACAATATCCGATTATTTAGAGATATCGATAATATTTGTTTGTATTTCATAATCGATTACAGTTTATATTTTCAGCTTACATCATTTCGTTTATTTTTTCATGAACATTTTTATTCTAATGAGACATCAACAATTGCATGTCACTTTACTATTTAGGAACAAAAGGAGTGATTTATCTATTACTAGCGGCCCGCCCCGGCTTCACCCGGGTGCAGACACTTTTTCGAGTCCAGTCCACATCACGCACATGCTTAAGAACACATGATACATACATACAATACAATACATATACTCCAAAGTGAGGAACCTCCTCACTATGTGTGGCGTATCCTACAATACTGCCTTCATTTCCATTGTAATATCCAAATCTATTAATTAATGATAAATTAATTCATATTAATATTATTATTTCACTATTTATTGATGTATGTTCGTTGACAGCATACCTATTATTAGCTGAAAGTTCAGTATTTCTAAAAATTAAAAAACAACTGTTTTATATCTGCTCGATTATTTAAATATTTTTACCGATTATGCGTATACAAATGCATTTGAATAGTCTCGACTCTACCGGTAAAAGACCTAACGAGGTGACTTTGTAATGACGTCTAGAAAAAAATATGTTGTTTAAAATGGTTATTTTGCTTTATTTAAAGAATTCTAGTTTAAATTTAGTGATTATGGTTTGTATATCTAGTGATAAAATAAGAATAGCTTCATAATTCCATGGATTTACGGAAAGTGTTATTGAAATTGTGTGGGTTACGTCTGCACAAAGTTATTTACGTTAAAAGTATGAAACGTCAAATGGAACCTGTTAGTTTAGATAGACTATAATCTAACCTATTTTATGTACTTCTGCCACGCATTGGACGCTGCTGAATTTTAAAAAGTAAAGTGAAGAGATTTCTGGGGATTTTGGTCTTTGAGACATTGTTGGAATTTTACAGTAAATCGCAATGGCACATCTGTGCCCCTAGCCGGAACATTTTGAAGTATCGTATAGTAATTCTCGTATAGTAAAGTAAACGTTTCCCGATGTGAAATTTTAGTTCCAAATACGCTCACAATGGCGCTGTTTAAATTCCCATACAAAATTTTACTATTACTATTCTATTACGATACTGCAAAATGTTCCGGCTAGGGGCACTGAATAAATAAATCCACGCGATAGTCACAGAGTTCTGACCCAACAGGAAGTTAATCGTGGGTATCAGACACTACGTGAGACTGGGTCTCACGAAAATCATACCAGAAGCAAATGTTTGTAGGACATGAGGGGTAGGCAGAGGTGCCACCAGGACACCCACCTTTCACCTTACGTATTCCGTCCCACGGTGTGAAAGGGGGCGAGCCTATCGCCATATCGGGCACAAATTCCTGACTCCGGGCTGATAATGAATAGAAAAACCCAACATCACTTTGCCCGACCCGGGATTTGAACCCAAGACCTAAGCATTATACCTATTCGTACCGTAGTACAACTACGCCACCGAGGCAGGGGAGAAAAGATACTATATTTAAAGCTAACAGCCCATTGATTAACATTCAAAACAAGCTGCAACCTTCATTTATGTATAACGGATTATAGATTAATCGCCTGCTCTAACCGATGGGGGGCGTCCGTGTGTTCTGTTTATGTTGCGCCGGTTTTCCGCGTGGTGGCGCCACCTTCCTTACATTGACAGGCGACGACGCCGAGATACCACTGCGTAAATATCCAAGATAATTTATGTTGTTGGTTGTAGGAAGTTGTAAAATATTGAGAGGAGTTCTAGTATTTGTGTGCTTTAATGGCAGTGTAATTGATCATTTTACTAATTTTCTATGCAAATGTATCGAGGGTTATCCTTCTCACATAATTAAATTAATTTGAAAAGTGTAATTAAATACTCCTTGTGATTGAGTAAGATACCTATTTTCTTATATATTGAAGTCACGTGTAAGAAAAAGATCCCTACCTGGAAAGCGAACCTAATACCTTTTCGGCCAGAGCTGCTCCAGTACGAGCAATAGGAATCATGAGCCATGCTCCTAATTACGTAATAGTCCCGGGTAGATATCTACTAAAAATAAACATCTTAAACCACACCATTACCAAATCTCCATAAACCGACATTTGGAATGAAAAATCCGTATTCACAATATGAAACACGTGCATCTGTTAATATAAACGGAAGTGCGCCGAAATAAACCCTGTTAGCGCAAAACAACAAACTGAGGCATTACATTAGCATCGCTTCTCAACGCCGGGAGCGCCTTTGGGAAATAGGAGCTTTATTTTTTTATATCTTTTACTGGCCCGTCAAAATGTATACAATGAATCTGATGACAACCTCCGTGGCGCAGTTGGTTAGACGCCAGCTGTGGAACGAGAGGCCGCGGGTTCAATCCCCGCACCGAGACAAATGTTTGTGTGAACCACAAGTATTTGTTTCGGATCTGGGTTTTGTGAGACCAAAAAGTCTCTCGTAGTTACCACGATACAAGACTAGTTACACACCCACAATACAAGACTCGATTTTAGTGTTATTTGTTGTTATTAATTGTATGTGATGGCAATTACAGTATAGAGCAAAACGAGTATCCAGAGAGATGAGTATCTATCACTAAACGACACGTTATGCTCGTCTTCACGAGACTTCAGTCTTCGTCGCTTTAACTAGACGTAGTAAGACCGATATACAATGGCTGAATACCTACCATCGAGGGTATAGATCGCTATCCGACATGTTACTAATGTCCTACGATTGTTTCCAGTACTGCTATATTCTCGCTATCTATCATATCTTGGCACAAAATTAATTGGGGCAACATGTGCGGCATTGGTTGCACCTCTGTCCACCCATTCGGAAATACAAGCATTGAACTAATGAAAAGGCTTCTTATGATTTGTCTAAGAATTGAAAAGGTTGAGAACCACTGTATTAACGTAATATCCTATAGGAATATGGACCAGTCCGTCTTCGCTTCTAGCGAATGAGGTCGCATACGGTATGATGGTTTTTACGAGGTCCGCGCAAATGACTTAGAGCATATCAGCCCAGTTGCCTACATTGCCGTCATAATAACATGTCGCTGTGGACTTACTGACCTTTAGGGAGCTGGACAATTCTAGCATGAAATTGATACGACTGAATATAATGTGGTCGCGATGGTTTTCGTTGATAAAATGTATAGATTTCGGAAGAGCGTTGTCACCAGTAATTACGAATTATTGTAATTGTTTTTACACTTCCACGACAATCACGACAATGCACCAGATAAGAAAGATAGTGCAATGTCCTGACTTATCGATACCATTACATTCACTTGTACTAAAACACCTTTATACCTGCACAATAAACTCGAAACACGACGTTTGCATGGATTTTCCACCATTGTGTACAATGGTCCCCATCCGGGCGGAATCGAATATTCGACAACAGTGAGTACATCACTAAATATTTTTGTACGACCCACGTTATTACGGAATACCTGTAACAAAAAGAATGGTTAAAAATGAAAGTGCCTTGGTGCAATATTAACAAATGTTTCCAAGGTGTTTTAAGGCGAGGATTATTTTTTATAATGCCAATCACGTGTCAGTCGAGATGCTTTTATTTTTACACTATTTGTGCCGTCCAACGAAGTACTTAGCAAGTAGAATCGGACAATCAGGTCTTGAGCGAAACCATTTATCATTTAGACTCCGCAAAATGATGGAAAATAAATTATTTTTGAGCCGACGGAGATAGGTACTACTTTCGACAAGAAAAACGATCTTGAAATTGTTGATGGTGAAGTTGCGTTACTATGTGGTAGTCTAATCTAATGTGTCAGACGAGGTCGGACCACCTCTTTGTCACTACCGTCAAGCAGGAATGAGTAAGCACGATTTAATTGAGAGACATCGTGTATTAGGCAATTAAGGACTTAACAATATTTCGGAGTGTTGAGCGCAATTCAGTGATCAATAATTATAAGTTCAGGTTGTACTCTTGGTTACGGGCAGGCTTTAATCTTATTATCTTTTGATACTTAAATAGTAACAGCATTGTTGTTGTGCTTGTTTCGAAAGAATACGAAAATTTAGCCTCAACTATTGACTATTTTACTTCCATAACTTATGGCCCATAATGGCTGCCATACATACACGTAACGATATAACTGTGCAAGTCTGAGTTTGCACCAGTATACTGGAAATTCCAATTTTCGATTCGAGTCTGGTGCGAAGTCGCGTTTGCGCAAACGCACTTGAACTTGCGTTGATGCGTGTGTACGGTAGTGAGTTTTGCACAAGTATTGCAATTTATAGGCTGTTTTATCTAGCATATGAATTCTGTTTGTGGTCAAATAGAGGATTCATTGTCAGAAACAAATGAACGGGACCTTTAGATATAGTTTCAACAGAAATAGTTAAATTTAACTACGGTGGAAGTAATGATAACCGGGAATAGTCGTAAAACCGTAAGCAATTTGCAAGTGAATTTACTTATATCCAATATTAAGATAACACCACTGTGGTACAAACCAATTGTTAGTTTAACCATTGTGTATACAGGGTGATTAGAAATAATGTTTTTCTTTTTTAGAGCGCAAACGTTTTAGTGAATCTGTACGGAGTTATTGCTGCATCTTATTACAATAATAAAGAATTTCATAAGCATTCGACGTGGTATGTAGAGATGATTACGTTATGGATCTGCTCAATTTCCAAAACAAAGGGTGTTTTGAATGTGGTATAAAATATTCTTTGCATAATTGTAATAGGGTTGGAGGTAATAATTGAGGGTCAAATAGGAAAGCGATTTGTTGAGCGATATATTTCTAATGACTAAATAAAATTGACAATATAATGTTTTTCTACTAAATAATTTCGTTCTAACGTTTAGCCCTAGGACAGAATATAGTAAATTAAAAATTAATTTGCACATTCCGGCGATGTTTTTCTAACGACGCGACGAAAGCAGTTAAAAGCAACTGCAACGGTTTATAGATACGTTTATAGTCTATTGAATTGCTTCCTTATTTACTTTAAATATAACTTCCTTGAATCTCAATTCTCCTAGCACATTGGTCTGCGGTTAAATTTCACGTTGCCGGTTTAATAGAGCTGTGTTTTTGGTTCCTTCCGGTGTTGGTATTTGTATAGTTTAATTTATTTCTGTTATTACATTTTATACTGTATTTATACGATTGCATATGATTCCCACTGGTGGACCTAGGTACATATATTAGAGAGCTAGGACATGTACTCAAGCATCTTACGAAGTAAATGCTGATTGGGGGACCAAAAAGCAAAATTACCAACCTTCTAGTCACTGAAAATGATGGAGTTTTAAATCTTATAATCGTACCGATAAAGATGAAAATCGGATCGAAGATAAATAAATACAAGAATATAACTACTTAATGTTCTCAGACGAAATTCACCATTATGATTGCAGAATATTCAATGTACTTCCGTTGAGAACATCTACAAAAGCGAAGTACCTTGTCTTTGAAATCCCCTTAGATGCTTACGCTGAAGATTATATCAAAGGTTAATTTTACAAGTGTCTTCTTAACGTCATTTTCGACCAAGATATCGCTGATAGTAAGGAAGATGTGTATAACTGTGCTTGTTATAACTGCCATTGCTATTAATTGTGTTAATGTGTAAAATATATATTTGAAATGTTACATTTATTGAAACATTCAACAACAACACAACAAACAAATAACAAAACAATCATTATTTTTTTGTAATATTAATCAGGAGCTGTGCTTTAGATATAGAAAAACTATTTGCAAACCGAATTTCCTTTCTCTTTTTAACTAAAAATGATTTAGGAACATTTTTCAAATGCAATTCGTAATCATTGCTTGGTTCAATGATGAAGGCATATCCCAGCCGTAGTCTTGACAGCCATAGGTAACGATGACGACGGTATACATAAGAAAATCTAACACGGCATCCACTAGTGATTCATCATGTAAAACATACTAACCTAATCCTCTTCCGTTAAATAAGGTGTAGTCAAGTAAGAAAGACGTTAGAGGTAGTCTACTTTGCCGGCATACCTTTGAAGATGATTGATAAAAAAATAGTATAAGAAATCTACCATACATTAACTCACGCCTTTATCCCAGAAGGGGTAGGTAGACGTGCCACTGTGACACCCACATTTCGCCTTGTATGTTCCGTCCCAAGATTTGATAGAGGCGAGTCTTTCGCCATATCAGGCACAAATTTCTTACTCCGGGCTGATAATGGATAGAAAAATCTACTAAAATATCACTAAAATTCTATTCTAGCGTTTTTTAAATGGAAGAGCGGAGGCTGATGGTACAAACTATAAAGTAGTCTTCAAGATATACCTAGGTCAAAAAGATTTTTAATACCGCGTATTCATGGATTTGAACCTACATATGTCGGTCCATATAAAAAACGCATTATCACCTGAGCCACAACCAACGGTATAAAAAATCAATACCGCAAATCCATACTTAAACAATTAAAATGCATTACGGTACGATCATGCAAATTAAATACAATTTGCGGCCGTGTGCATCGAACCTTGGAACGCGCGGTCACTGTTAAACCACCCGTCATTATTGCGGGGCTTGTCCACTAAATCACTCGGGCACACACTGGCTATTATTCGAAATATCTTGCATTTTCGCATAAAGCATCCGAGCTCTCAGGTAATTCTAGTAATGGTATATTATATTTAAGTCTGACAGTCTGGAAGTAACTGTAAGTAACATTCCTGTTTGTTAAGGGTTTTGTACTATGGGCCCTGGTATGGTACCACAAATTGGCTATGGTGGTCGTGTTAGTAATTTCATATATGTAGAGTATTAATTATCGCGGCAGGCCTAGAAAAAGATGGCGTTGAGTTGGATAGGTGGGAGAAAGACAGGCAGGATCAACCGGGATGAATGGAAGGCGGGTAGAAAGGCCTTTGCCCTGATGTGGGGCAGTGGAGGCTGATGTATGTATATATATGTATGTATGTATTAATTATCAACTATAGATGGTTATTTCTTGCCGGTCAACGAGACTATACCGACTGGAAATTTCAAATCCTCAGCATCACACAGTTGGTACAAGTCTGCAGATAGTGTCTAACATTGAGTTAATGAACGCAAACACGTCAATAGATTAACTAGGGTTTATCTTTGACCCCATCGCATTGTCGCCGCGTGCGGTGTGACAGTTAATTTGCATGGCGTAGGTCAGATGTGTCGGCCATGACAGTACTGTTATCAAAGTTTAGACGTATGTCTATTAATACGCACATAGTTCGTTAGTTTGTGAATTAGTAACCAGTTCACTCAATGTATGTACATACTTGCTTCTTTACTTCTATATAATTCTTTATGAGTATTTTTGAATAGAAGATTGGAGAGAAAAGGAGAGGAAAGAGTTTGAGGATTATAAAAACACCTAAAATTACGTACTACTGGGTGAACCGTTTGCCTGACTTTTGCTAATAAAAAAATGGAATGTTTTGTGACTAATTAAACTTTGAAATTCTTCAAAAACGTACTTTGACTTAATAATTAGCAAGTAGAATTCAATGAACTTTCTTTAATTATTCAGTTATTCAACATAGCCCATCGGAATGCAGTATTGAGTATACAAAACGAATAGGTATTTTTAACAATGACAGAGCAGTATTAAAAAAAACGATCGCTCTTTAGAGGAATTATATTACTTTTCTATAATTATTATCTTTGCGACCAGATGTACAGATGTAGAAGTAATAAAATTATTTAATTCTCCGGGAACGAACTTCCAACTATTTGATCGTCAGCAATAGTTTAGACTTACTGACAATAGATATCTATACGCACACTTTAATGGCTTCTTTCCATGGGATTATCGTAGCCATCCGAAATACGAGAGTTTATTGACATTAACAGTTGATTCCGGGGTCACAAGCCGTTTTTAATTACTTATTAACCGTTGTTAAGTTAAAAGCATAATAAGTTCGGTAGAATGTTGGATTTTTAGAACTGCAGTTGCAATACTAAAATAGAAATCTTAGTAAATATCTAAACAATAGAATATTATTCAAATCAACTTAGATAAATTACACTGCTATGTAATTCATTATATACTTCGGCCATTATTTCTTCAATTCAAATTTAACGTCTTCTTGGTTAGAATAGGCTGTGTTAGCTATACCAGAAACTATCGTTCTCAGAATAAGAAACAATACTATATTCTGTAAATAAAATACCCTCATCTCACAACAGCCTGTATAAAATAAAACGAGCATTAATAAATCACAGTATCCGGTGATAAGCGATGTACCACGAGCTGGAGCTACGCAGCGTATCGTGTGCATTAAATATTGCAGTATAGGCGCGCAATCACGCTACCTTAACGCTTGTAAGCTTCCGGGGATCTTGACGCGTGCAGTTTAGAATGGGCGGAAAAGGGATGTTAAGCTTCATATTAAAATAGTGTTGATTAGCATTGGAAGTTAATTTTGAATTATGTTCAATAATATAGTTAAAGTTCGACAAACGATTAAACGGGTCTCGTAAATGTCCTCTGGCAATTATATTCTAATAATTTTTAGTTTTCTATAATCAAATCTCCTCGATTTCTTGTTATTTTTGAATCAGGAATTTGACAGGTAAGAACCTTCTTTCCATCGAGTAGGGCAGTGTAATCTCTTGGCTACTTCAATAACCTAATGAAATTCGATAAAAATGCTGTTAAATAATGTCGTTTCCTACTGAGTTGTTTATCTTTTATTTTCCTTTCATACACATAATTTACAATCATTTACAAACATTTCCACAGATCTTAATTAATTAGATACAACGCAGCCCATGTGTCCCGAAGATAAACGAGAATAACCGAGCCGGATTATGCTCTACACATGTCTCCGACCTTTGCAAAGATCTGCATATTATATTGTCTGAGAGCCGAGCAGAATATTGCAGGTGAAGTCGAGTGCTCTGACGGAGATAACACGGTTTCTCCACGCATATGACCGTATTGTGGAATTCTCGAATTTAGCTGTGGATATTCTGAGGAAGATAAGCTAGAAATTGTACCTAGAATTTAAAGTTACAAAAGTTGAATTACTTGTGTTAAAATCTTATTTAGCTTGGATAAAACACTATATCAGGCCAGTTATATATGCTTTATAAGGCTATTTCATAACAGGCAAATTGTACTCACGACAAAGTAATAATTTTACGGATAACTTTCATAATAAGTAAAAGTGGTATATTTGTCCGGGCCTGTGGATCTCAGTCTAAATACTACCTCAGAAAAAAAAAGAATCGATTTTATACTAATAAAAAACCTAACACACAATATAGCCAAACCACTTAAATCACTTAAACTCAAATTTTCATTTACCGTATATATTTAAACTACAAACATTATTTAGAAAGATATTACAAGGCGTCGGGTGAACGAGGGGCAAGAAAGAAGCACTATTACCATAATAAGTTTAGCTGGAAGGCGCGCGGTTAATTGCCGCCGCAGTTACGCAGACCACGGGGTCACGTACTGAATTACTCGGATTCTATCGTTTACAACTAGTATTTATGTATTGAAGATTGAGATATTGTATTGGTTAGTTTTCTGTGATATTTTGCATAGTCACGTAATTACTACGTCATCGTCCACAGCTCAAAAAAAAACTAAGTCATGCTGTATTCAAAAGTTGCATATCGGCAATGGAAACGGCCTATATCTTCTTACGACTACAACTAGTCGACTGTCTACTTTTTAGGCAGACATGCGTTGCTCGGTTTTACAAAATAACAGGCATTGGGTTAGCGCGGTATGAACTAACCACTTTAAAAAAATATATTATACCGAGCTGATATTAAATAATTTGTACATAAATACATACATACATAAACTCACGCCTTTTTTCCAGAAGGGATAAACAGAGGTTCTTCCAGGACACCCACATTTCGCCTTGTATTTTCGGTCCCACGATGTGATAGAGGGTAAGCCTATCGCCATATCGAGCACAGATTCCTGACTCTGGGTTGATAATTAAGTAATTTGTTGCGTTACAGAATACAATACAAAAAATTAGGAATTTTAAAACCAACCATTAACCTAAATCATACTTTACACCCAGTAACATAATTCCTGTTTATTTGATAATGCGCCTAATTTGACCACGCCACGGCATCACAACGAAATCGAACCCAAGCACGCGATTTGAACGATGCTATAGTCTCATGATATTAATACTAGGTTGTAAATAGTAATGGCTTGATTAGACTAACAAATCTATTAAAGTAGTCTTTTAGGGCCGGTTGTGATGTAATGAGGTAATATTTATAATATTTACATTATGGTATTTTAGTAGCAGAGCCTTTCGTAGCTCATTAAGGCTACTTATTGATCGGTTCAACCGGAATGACATTACTGTCTTTGGTCTAATAGAAAACTGGCGTGTAGTAAAAGCTTTGTTGTAGCATTTCCATTGGTAACTAAGATTGCTGGTGAGCCTGTTACTGGTGGCAGGAGAATCGTATCTACAGGGATTAGCGACCTCCGTACATCTTTTTGTCATCTCAGCGGGCCGGCATGATTGTATCGAATGGTATGATAGTACCGTCTGATACCATTCGATACTCTATCTGGACGGCATTAGCACTTACCACCACTTGCAATGCAGTCACTTTGCTGTACAAGAATTAAAAAAAATCTACTCAAAGTCGAATTTCGGTCTCAGCCCATCACGACTATACCCACCGACGACAGACAAACATCTCTCGATACTGTATTGAATTGCGTTTACCATTGTAGCCAATTTTACATGCCAGTACAAAAACAAGATTTTAGTAGTTTTCCTCGGTTAGTAAAGTTACTGCGAACTTAATAACCATTACTCTTAAAACAATGCATTAACTATTTCTTAAGATATCCATGACGTCAGATGCCAGAGCGCTGACGTCGACCATTAAGTGAAATCTTTTAATACAAGCGTAATCTATAATCTGACGGGAGTGGGTGGAAGATTTGCGTCATTGCAAGCGTAGGTGCAGGGTCTATTATGGTGAAACAGTGATAAGAATAGTATCGTGTTTCTTTAAAGACTGGCAGAAGGTGTTAAAACTAACCTCTTTGTTTATTCCGAAGGCGTCGATGTACTGTACTGTAGGCGTCAATATTGCATTGTTATTCAAGAAATGCGATTAAGTGTCATTTACTAATTTATTTGTAAAGGTTTTGTGTTCTCATAACACGCACTCAATTTTTAGGAAAACAAATATAAGTACTATTTATATAAAACACATTTTCAAAATTTGATTTATAATAATGTTTTAGTATAACATTCGAACGTTGTTACATGTAACGTTAGACAGGTCCACCATAGATATATTTTACGTGGCATGTTTATCTAGTTATTACCTTATTAGTCTCTAAATAATTAACACAAAAAATATTTGTCGTATCATTTTATTATTCTTCACTCGGAGTACCATATTTCAGATAAATCATATCAAGAATAATTGTAGCTACTCAATTGGTCATCCTTTATATTCCCTTCCATTTATACCGTGGGTTTTACCTACCTGGTAAATTCTATATAGTGTTATATTCCACGGTTACTTGCCCTTTTTAGGGCGCGTGTTTGTCTCACAGACAGCTGCCTAGTCCCTAGCAAAGGTTGTCCGCCCACCTTCGCTTAGTTTGACCACCAACGCGGAGTAGAAGGCGAGGACTGAAACGAGAGGTCGCAAGTTCGTTCGTTGTGTTGGGGAAAATGTTTGTGTATCAATATAAGATAGATATCATATTGTGTCAGAATATTTACTTTGAACTTTGTATCAAGAATCAAAAACACTTTTGTTTTTTATATTTACATATTATGTGACAAAGTTTCGAAAAAACCCTAAGGAATGTTTGGATACTTCCAACAGAATTTGATGAAAAAATATCAAATTGTATTAATTTAGCACAAAACAAATTATTTTGCTAGACCACTTTACCTAAGTATATTATATACAGCAAGAAGATAACATTTCGATGCTTACATATCGAGGTAAGACGATTTTCATGCTCTGCTAACCCTCAATATGTCAAAAGGCCTATGATTGATGAATATATTATGTAAAGAATTCTCAGATAAATTATTTTAAAGGATTAGTAGATTATAATGGGTTATAATCCATTAATATTTATAGAATTTGCAAGTGAATACATAATTTTGCCTTGTCTAATCTGGGAGAAACGGAAGCGCGGCAGATTATTATGATAACACAATCAATGAGTTTACGAAAAAATATTTATGGTTCATTGACTTATAATAATATAACTTAATTATTCATTCTGATAAGATATTTGTAACAATGTTTAGTACAGAAAACAAAATCAGTAAATTTCGTAAATATTTGAAAGGTAATATCTACGCTAGTGTTAATATAGAAGCCCGTAGACTGGACATTAGATTACATAATTAAATAATAAATACACCAGCAGTCACATACATAGACACATACATACACAGAATCCTGTGTCGTGGGTTTCAAGAATGACGAAAGACTTTTTGGTCTCATAAACACCCAGACCCGAAACAAACATCTGTGGATTAGACAAATATTTGTCTCGGTGCGGGGATTGAACCCGCGGCCTCTCGTTTCACAGCCGGCGTCTAAACAACTGCGCCACGGAGACAGTCAATGCCGAACAAAACATAATCTCTCCTTCTATTCTCTACTCCTCCACGGTCTAAAGTTGGGATATCTTATGCGATTTTTTGGAATTTATAAACGTTCACGTCTTCATATCAAAATTACATGTTACATGAAAATTCTATTATATAATATTTTTTTTCAAAAGTATTTCTAAACAAATACACAACACTTTATTGAACACCACATTATAAATGAAAAACAGAGAAACCTTACAGTTTAGTAGACAATTAGCGTTCTTATGAGCGTTCTGATAAATGATAAACATGTCTCATAAAAATATCCACATTTGAGATAATTTAATAAATTTTGGTGCCCAAACTGCCGATGCGTTATTGTTTATGCTGTGATAACTTGCAATTAATGTCATCATGTCATTGGGTATTGGTATGTGGCGCTGATCACTGTGGTTATCCGGTAAGCCGCATATATATAAACTAGTATTGCTCATACTAGCGAGAGAATGGGAGGTCCATTGTTGACGCAGTAATAATTATTTTAAGTGCTTGTATTTTTTTTCATGTGTAATGCTTTTTTTGTATATTGTAATGTATAATGCTCCTTTTTGTATATTTTTTATTACTGTCCAACAATAATTTATTTCTGTCTTAACGGTTTCTTAGATTTACGTGAATGTTACACATTGAAATAAAACTATTTTTTACGGATTTTATCTCGATTTGGTTTAATTTTTACATTTTTTAACTTCCCGACGTTTCGATTGCTTTCCAGCTTTCGTGGTCACAGAGAGTGGTTCAGAGTCCACCCCGTGACCACGAAAGCTGGAAAGCAATCGAAACGACGGGAAGTTAAAAAATATAAAAATTTACCAAATCACGATAAAATCCGTAAAAAATAGTTTTATTTCAATATTTCTTTCTTTCTCATGGTTTCGCCCACGTTGAATAGTTTTTCCGCGATAAAAGACCTGCTATATATTATTTTCCGGGGATAAATGTATTCTATAGACTTCCTCGATATATTGACTATTTAACACTATTTTTTTTTCAATTCCTACTAGTAGTTTTTGAGACTTGCGCATCCAAAAAAACACTTCAGCTTTATAGGTAGGAATTCCAATAATCTAATGGCATATTACAACCATATAATCATTTTGACTTCGATTACCACAAATTAAATACGTTATGAAAATGTATCGGATGTCCATTCTCATAATGGGTTTGACGCTAGTAAGAATATTATTTGCGTCGCGCTCGGCCTTTTTAATCAATGGGGTGACTTTGTGCCTCATGCATATTCATTTATGGATCGTGTGACAGGTAATGGGCGAATTAAATTATACAGGATGTATCCTGTTAGGGCAGTTGAGCAATCCAATCATATGGGGAAAATAATCGTGGATCATCATGTTTTAAATGTAATGGTGAATAAATACCCCGTTTTTTATTTATTTCTAATGGTGAATGACACAATGTATGGAGCTCATTTTCTAACTGTTTCAATATACAAAAGCAATAAAAATAAATTATTAATTCTTCTCCCCATCCTTGATTATGCCGATGTCAGCTATCTAGATCTCACCGAGGACCAACTTAATAAGCTTGAGCGTCTCCAAAATTTCTGTATCAGATTCATATTTGGTCTTCGCAAATATGACCATGTTTCTGAATTTCGTACTAAGCTCAAGTGGTTACCCATCCGCTTTCGTCGGAATACTCATATTCTTTCACTTCTGTACAATGTTTTGTTTAATCCTCTCACGCCTTCTTATCTTAAAGATCGATTCATCTTTCTCCATGACTCACATTCGAGATCCTTGAGGTCGTCGGAGAGCCTGAAACTGAGAATGCCCGTGCACTCCCCGATTTTTATGGACAAATCGTTTACTGTCCAAGCTGTCCGACTGTGGAACTCACTCCCAGTTGAGGTAAGACGGGCACGAACACTGTCGTCATTTAAAAAAATGATTAAATACCATTTCCTATCTCAAAATGTATGTAGCTGAGAAATATTTTATGTCCGTTCGCATGTTTGATAAATATTAGGATAGGTATATATGTTTATGTATATTGTATGTATTGTAAGTCTGTGTATTATTATTATTGTTTTTAAATATATGTTTGTATGTATTTGTATATCATATTTATTTATATATATGTATATTATTATTATATATATTTAATATATTTAATAAACACCTTAGACTGCCCTCTCATTTTCCTTTTTACATATCCATCCAAAGGTTGCCTGTAAGAAATTGCCTAGTGTGATAAGGCCGCCTCTTGTACTATTATTATGCCTTTTATTTACTGTAAATGTTTCTTTTTGTGCAATAAAGGATTAATAAATTAATTAATTAATTAATTAATTATTTCTGTAATTGTTAATAAACAGAAAGCCCCTTCTACTTGTACTGGGCAATTATAACGTCTCAAAAGTTTGAAAGTGCAGTGTTGTCTATTCAGTTTCAAAATTTCCAAATAAGTAACTTTAGTATTTTTTTATTGCGGTGAATGGCGACACGTACATGCCGTCCGCCTGATGGTAAACGATACGACCGCTCATGGATAGTAGCAAAACCAAACAACACCATGATTTACAAAGCAATGCTTGGCATTGCCCTGCGATCGCTATCCTGAGACATAAGATGTTAAGTCTTAATATGTCCAGGAGTTACTCTAGCTACAATGTCCTTCAAACCGGAACACAACAGTGCATTTACACTGCTGTTTGGCGGGAGAAATAGACATTGCAGTGGTACCCGCCCAGGCGGCCTCTTACGTCTAATAGACCTATCACCAGTTATTAATAGTTTTTAACTGACCTAAAGACATTTAGTTTTAGAGAAACAAAAAATAACAAGTAATAATTTTACATCTTATATCATTTAACCAAATTATCTTCGATTGACGATGTGAAACACAGTCCACACAAGAGTACACGAGTACGCCCGTTGATATTTCACAGCTGAAAGAGGGTTACTAATTTGCGCGGGGGCAAGTGCGACGAGAAATTGTCGTCAAATTGTCAGTTCCGGAGCGCTGATTGCGCCGCGCTCCCCCTTCTACTCTACGTGTTTGCCTATTTGCTGTTTATTCGATTACATTTTAAATGGAGACGCGAATTAGAATATTATCTTATTGAGTGCGTGTTTTGATTGAAACTTTTGTTTATGTACTTTTCGTGAATGTGTTGTAATATTGACAATTTGGAGTGAGTATTTACCATAGGAAGTCAAGGAAGGGACAGCATTTTGCCGGCCTTTCCAAATCAGATATACCAAGACAGATTGAGTTAGACAAAATCGGGCTTTACTCGATTGCTTTCAGTAAGGGAAAACCAGTAATGATTACGTGTATACCTACCTACCAGTATTATAATAAATGTATGATTTCAAAACGATCGCAAAAAGATATTATAAAATATTTCTCTTTATAACTCTACATCTCGATACTCCAGTAACAGCTTCATCTAAAACCTTCAATAACACCATAAAATCAACCAACCTCTTCAAACTAGTTGATAATGCTCTAAAGATGTTGCTCTAGAGAACGTTATGTGTCATAAAATGCAGTCCATTGTGATGCCTCATAAAAATATCCGAGGCTTGTTTGAAAACAGTAAAAATACTTTACTACCCTGTTTAGTAGAGGTCATAGCTGTAAAACAAAGAAGGACATAATTTTTGAACAAATTTGCAACATATTTAAATCGTGAATAATTTATTACGTGCGGTTCGTGCTGTAATTGAGGTTGCAATTTCGGTTTAAACGTAAAACAAAACATCGCGATAAACTCATGAAAATTCCCCACATGATTTATAATATTTATAAAATATGAAGTTTCTTTCCCTCTAGTCTCTCTCTAATTTTAAGAAGAGGCTTTACCCGGTTATCATCATCATCTGCCACAAGAAGTAAAAAATTGCACAAAGGCTTCGTTCAATTTATTAGGATTTTGCTTATAGGTACTCCCCACACTTGACACCGGAAAGTATCCAATACTGCAAGCCGCAGCTTCTCGCACTGATAAATTATTCTTACCCAGTACCACTGAAATGTAAATGATGATATAAATACCAATATTCAAACCATACTACACAATTTCAGTATAAAAGATCACACAAATCTTCAAATAGAGTGCCCTTCCATCTCTGCAGAAGTTACGAGAGAGGTTTTCAAGTTTAATTTTGATCTGACGTCACCGCCCCGAGCGATTGGAGGGCGTTAAGATATAATTTCCATCGAACAGGGAGACAAGTGTCTGCTAGGTAAAGATATTACGCACTTCAGAAATGAGGGTAAGAATGTACTTCGTCTTGTGTAGGTTAATTGGAAGCGTTTCATTGAGCACCCGTTTGAAGCCTTGGCAGGTAGGGAATATTTTCTATAGATTTTAATCAAATATTTTAGAATCTTGGTACCAGGCTTTTTGTGTCAACTAATGTTTTGAATTTTGATAGAAAAGTGTAAGTTGGTTTATCTTACGGTAGAAACAAATCTATAGATTCATAATAGTATTATTTTATAAAGAATGAGACTGGTGGCGGTAAACTGCGTTTTAATAATTGGATTAAAATACGCAGCATCTAATTGAAGATAAAAAATACTAGTCTGATGCGCCTTTTTACCCCTATTTAAACAGAGAATAAGGTTTTTGTTCTTCAAGTATTATAAAGACATAATCTACTAGTAAACATTTTCTACTAATTAAAATACGTTAAATTATCTACAGCTCTGTAACGAGCTTACAAATCCCAGCATATTAAACAGCAATTATCCTACAACAACATCGCCAAACTTGCGAAGCGTGTAAAAAGGGATCGGACAAAAACTCGACTTTCAGTATGTAAATACATCGCAAAGTCAAACGGTCACGAGCACCTAGATTCACCAAGTTTAGATTAAACGATAATTAACTTTTCCGTTTGTTGTAGGCTGATTGTCTCATGGAAATGTTTGAGATTTACAAAAGAATGTGGAGTGTGAATTGCCATAAAATAGAGGAGGTAATTACTGACGCGTATTTTTAGCTGAAAGTGTGTATTTGCACCCATATATGGTCTAACCCCTGTCAATCGTACTCTCGATTGTAGAGGTGACTCGTGCCCTGCAGTGGGACTATATAGGCTGATACACTGATACTGATGATGATAGTTCTTTGCACCGGATAGTTCTACAACTCCACTACTGACCTTCTACTCCATTGTGCGATAATAATTTCCGAACAACCCACATTACGGTTGTGGACAAAACTTGGCTGACACCACATTAAAATAATAACAACAAGACACAAAGCTGAAGATAGTCACCGAATGGTGGTAGCCCGCCGATTTTGACATCTTATGTGGTCAATCGCTATTCCGGATTCCAAATTAGATCACGCCACTTAAAAAAACAGTTTTTTTTTGTTAGTCCTTATTTGAAATTAATATTGTTTTATGCTTAGTTTCCGCTACTAAACAAGATATAATTAGAATTGAAATACTGTTCTTTCCATTCATCACGCAAGCCAAACCTCTATTAATAAACAGCACATTTTTGTACCACAGTAAATATTGGACCAGTGAGTGAGTACCACAGACGGTTTATACATAAGACCTGTGCACGCGCACGTACGCGACTCCGAATCATATGTAAATATGCATAACTGTTCCTTACATCAACATCAAATAAACCTAACACTTTTATAACGATCGCTTGCATTCAATGTTTTTTTTTTTGACAAAATACTATAAAGACTAATTTGGGACGCAGTACGAATTTTAAATAACATGTTGGTCAGCGTACGCAAATTGAATGAAATCGATATAGTCCAGCCTTATTCATAGACAGTTTTAAAACCTATTTTAATTATCGAATGTTTTGTCTCTTTTGAATCACTTTTGAATCCAGTTTGAGCGAAGAAGACAAAACATTCCATAGCTAAAATAGGTTTTAAAACTGTCTATGAATAAGGGCCGTAAAAGCTAAATAACAATACATACAAGTTCTAAGAAACTCATCTTTGCACCTGACATTAATATAACGTAGGTAAAACATTTCAATAAGCATTGGACATCGACCCACTAGGTGGATCGACGACTGTCGGATGTCGATATATACAGCTTGACCCAAAAGATAACCATGTCGCGATGGAAATACTTCCACGTCTATGTTCAAAAATGCTCTCATATAGCTAAAGATAGTGATAATGGAAACAGTTCAGACGAAATTAATTCGAAATTCTTTACAAAGATCAGTAAGTAATCGATGAAAAAAAAACATTTTAACTCATGAACAATTGGATATTCAAAACCTTATTTAAGCAAGTTTTATGTGTATTGTATAGTATGAAGCTTTTAAAAAAAGCTTTATAAAAGTCATACCAAGCCATATCAGTAATCATACCAGTGAGTGAAATGATTCTGGTAATGAGATACACAACTATGTGCACGACTAACAATGTAAAATGCCATGGAATAGAACCATAAACCCAGTAAATTGGTCTACAAATCCCTCTAAAACCCAGCGATCTGTAACTCCTCGTAACACAGTTACGTACTGTCCAATACTGAAGTAATGACGTCGATTACAGAATAAGTACCGACCTTGCGAGATGCATTCGATAATCTGCAGATCGTACCGCGGTTCGGAGATCAGGGCTAACGGTATGTGTGGACGCGCATGAACTGCCGAATAACAGAACCGAATCATGTGGTTAAGGTCTATGAATATGGTGCTTCTGAGAATATTAATTTGGTTTTTTTTTTAACAAACACATGCATAAACGTCACGCCTGTATCCCATAGGGATAGGCCGAGACTTTGGATCTCCACTTTGCTCGATTCCGACATATTACTTTCGCTTCGTCCACTTACATTAATCTCTTCATGCATTCTCGTTGGTTCTGTATCAGCCCATATAAATCTCACTGCAGGGCACGGGCCTCCTCTACAATCGAGAGTACGATTGAGAGTGGTTAGGCCATATAGACCACCACGCTGGCCTTGCTCGTCGGTTCAAGGTACCTTTAACCTGACCTGACTAAAATATTATATTAATTTCAGATTTAAAATGGAAACTTATTTATTAGCGAAATCAAGTTCTACACCTATACCTAATTAAATAGTTGTTGATCTAAAACCACTACTAAAATACTATCATGTTAGAATTAAAAGATTTATCCTGGACTTTATTTCGAAAGGATAAAAATATCTACAATCGGCATCATCTATCCTGTCGGAATACAAGTAGTAAATTTTTCCCAGATAGAAAGAAATTATTTTATTGACCATATGTAAAATTATACAGATTTTTGCGTGAAAAAAGAACCATCATTACGCATAATATTACAAGGGTCTTAGGACTTAGGCACTACTAGAACCGGCGGACCATCTGCGTGCGTGTTCTATAGTCTATGCCCAAAGTCAAAGTATCCATTGGCTAACTGTACCAAGTTGCGCGTTGTCTTGTCTCTGCTCGGCGTGATAAGCCTCGATGTAGCCGGCGTCTCGAGATTAACTCGGAACACGGACAACACGGTTCAAGTGTTGGCAAACTTGTCCGGGGAAAGGTGAGGGATAACAATGACAATGAGAAATAGACAGATTAACTTTAACGCCGTTTGCATTTTGAACGTGAGGGTTTTAATTTGTTATGGATTGTGGTTTAGATATCGGGGCTGTGAACGTAGATGTTAGACGCTTTGTATATAATAAGTCTGTTTTTATTTCGTATTTATGAAACCATATGTACTATATGGTTCACTACTACTGACAGCCTCCGTGGCGCAGTTGGTTAGACGCCGGCTGTGAAACGAGAGGCCGCGGGTTCGATCCCCGCACCGAAACAAATATTTGTGTGATCCACAGGCATTTGTATCGGGTCTGAGTGTTAGTGAGACCGAAAAGTCTCTCGTAGCTTCTGATACCCACGACACAAGACTCGATCTTAGTGTGGGGTCAGGACTATGTATGTGACTGTTGGGTGTATTTATTTATTTGTTTATATTAATATATCGGAACATACTTCTTCTTCGGCCACAAAAAACTCCACTGCTGAACATAGGCCAGCCCAAAGGATTTCCACCTATTGAAAGCGGCCTGCATCCAGCGACTTCCTGTTACCTTTATTACGTCTATCCTGTATCGCGACACTCGTATCCCAAAAAGGGTTGGCTTAGGTGCGACGTTGTGGACCTATCTGTATATCGGATAAAAATCTAACGGAAGCTTGGGAAAATTGTGTTTCGCTAATGATGCGAAATACACGCAACGTTAGATCTAGGTATTCAACTTATCACACTACGGTACTGAGCTTAAATACATACGTTGCTTTCTTAAAAATACGATTCTTAGGTATATTTCTAACCAAGTGAACTTTTCTTTTATCATGAAGAAATCCTTTTGGAACCCTGTTTACCTTGGCGATGGTATACGGAGTATGCCATATATTCACTTGGTTAGGGACTCCAAACCTAGTGAACCTCAAAATAGGTGACAAATTAGTACAAGCTAAGGCAAATGTGTATTTATATTTTGTGCTAACCCACATAACCCACCACCCAACCCAACACCCACATAATCGTCCTCTGTGTCATATCCATCCCATGGTTTGTTGTCTGGAAGGAATCGCCTCGTGGGATAAGACCGAAATTGTACTCTTCTTTTTTTCTTTTTTTCTTTTCACTGGTGAACAATAAATTTATTAAAATACCTAAACAAATGAATGTGTTTTATACGTAAACCTATACCGATATTTCACAATAGCAGTAACCCTAACCTTACACAGAATAACTACATGTTCGTATTATTAATCTGAGCTAGGGTTGTATTCTTTTAGCTCCGATCAAAAATAAACACTCTTGTTAGGGCTTAATAGAACACAGCACTAAATAAAGGTACGTACACACCCGACCCCAAACTGTGTCAGCAACATGCGCGGAATGTTTGCGGTTATAAAATATTCCACACACGAGCGGCAAATACCTTCGCTGTCAATGAACGAATAAAATGAACGAATAAACTCCTCAATACATACCATTCATTTCGTTCGCTCGCAATCAAGAGGCTTCATGCTAGTTTTTGTGGAGTTCTCATATCCTTTGATGTAGAGCGTGCGATATTGATATCGGGATGTCTGATTGAAATATATCCCGCCTACATTGCTGTTCTGTAAGCCTGGATTAAAAAATAATTTTGTGGACAGCGGCTAGGGTAACCAAAAAATCATAGGCATTTACTATTTAGTAAAAAAAATTTGTATCCCAACACTACTCTTTAAAGTACCTATTCTTGTTTTACTGACTTGATCAAGTATCCTAGATATTGATTTGTGCTGCGATCTGAATTCAAGAAATCATATCGAGGTCGTAATATCAGCCACTATAAACAGCGTAGGAATATTAAACGCAGATTTTTCCTGACCTAGTCTGCTGTTTATATGAATGGTAAATCGCAGGCACGATGGGGTATGCAATTTTATACCATATTAAAGATCGTACTGAAGACTAGAAACGTTTTGTAAACAGACAATTTATATCCATGCGGTGGAACCTTCATAGCGTTCTCTTGCGTAATTAAATTAAACTAATTAAATTACATGACGCCTATATTACAAAATCCCTTTGGTGTTACCCTATGCAGTACGTTATATATCACGTATATAACGCAATGCCGCAGACGCTAGTTAGGTAATCATTTAAATAGTGCCACATTCTCACGCATACAATCCCGGCAGGCGCAATAAATCGATGCAATCTCCTTCGATTCCCGGCGCAGTACTTTAACTGGAACACTGGGGATCACGTGTGGCATTTTTCTCAACGTTAAAATAGAATGCTGTGTGAAATTGGAGTTTATTTTTCAATGAAGAGGTCGAAAATTTATTGTGTCAAGCCTCTGCCAAGTCGTGTGATAGGGTATTATGTTACGTTAGTATAGCTCTGATGCAAATATTGTTAAATGTTATACGCATTGTTCGCTAAATATCTATAGTCCTCACACCACTCATATTAACATCAATTAAAATATTACACAAATATTATAAAATCAAATTTTATACATGGTAAATTATTTATCTCTGCCTATCCCTATCTCAGAAGGTGTTGAAGTCTGCCTGAACAAAATTGTTAGTAATAAAACCGAGTTTTTACAATCGATCGATTACGGCTTCCAACATACTGAGCCAAAATACATTATTTTATTTATTATTGCATGCTTATTTTCGAATTTTCCAATAATTATAATGTATTAACAAAGTTCGAAATAGCCGATAAAATGTACAATATATTAAGCTAACAGCATTAAACCTTAGGATTATCTTGATTTATTCAACCGTGACGCAATAGTTTACGATTATCCTTCCACCCTAAATCCAATATTCGGTGTAGGTTCATACAAATTACAAGTTGTATTTCTTTTTCCAATGAGATGAGTTTTCAAAGTGTATAGTATATGATTAACATTGGTAGTAAGTAGCTCGTCGAGGTGTTATAATAGGTAACAAAGTAATGTAATATCTGAAAGAAGTAGGTAGTCTTTCAGTTAAGCAGAGGTCTCGAAGGTTTTTCTTCGTCTTTGAGCTTTGTATAGATCCCCTTACTTGTTTCCTACATATATTTTGGAAATTACTGGATTATTTTTTTGGGATCAAGTATGGCACTACTTATTTGAAAAATATCAGAAGGAAAAAATATAAGAAGTAGAAGACGCATGTCCTACTAAAATTTATACCTGAATCCCTACTACATTTTCGCTGAAACGCATTTCTTGAAGTGGTGACCAACTTTCGCATAAACCTCTATGGTTATCCATGGTCTAAAGCTAAATTATTTATTTTATTAATACTCTTTGTTGTACATAAAGAGTATAAATCTTATCCTTCTTAAATAATATTATAGCTACTAACAACAATTTCATTCGTACTAAGGACCGACATTAATAACACCTACACAGCCCATACAGAGGCATAGTACTAATAATAGATAATATACGATCTAAATTTCTTATAGAACTTTCTTCGGCACCGATATTTAAAATCATAACCGTCATTGCGCATAATGTGGCTATGATCGCCGCTCTTTTACAAGATTGGCTGCGGCAAAAACTACACTTACACACAGCGCGGCGTAAGAAAATGCATGCGTGAATGAATAAAGGAAACTGGCAGAGATAACCGGACGCAATGGAGCACATATCGAACTTATAAAAATAAAACAAGCTATTATGAACCTTCTTACACCAGCATACGGTCGCGAACCCCCCACCAATCTCCGTCCGAGATATCTAAAGTTTACCTTTCTCACAGCGCCGCCAATTATTTCGACAAACAAACGAAAGTAGGTGACTCGCTGGAACAAAAGCTACACTATTCCGTTATAAATATTTAAGTAACAACTACGCAATGATTTCCCATTTTCCTTATGATCAGATCGGAGTTTTTGATCGCATGTAGGCCGGTACAGTGTATACATGCTCTAGTACCGCGTCATTCGTTCGCAGCGGCATTCCGGTCTATCGTTCGTTTCGTACTTCAGTCGTGGGTGATAACCGCGCCGAGGCCGACGTGTGTGCGTTCGTTCCGTGTTCCCGCGTATTCGTACGAAAGCGTTAATTTAATTTAAAGTGATTAAAACTGAGATTGTGCTGTGTTGTACGTGTCGTTGAATAGTTTTGTGTTGTTGCTATAGATTTGATGTGAGTGAGTGAAGAACGAGATTATTCTGTGCCCTCTTAGCTCGGATTATTCTTTCGTTAGGTTTTTGTGGTGAGTACTAAGTACGAGATTAAAGTACCATTTTTATTTCAATGTTAATTGCACGTTTTTATTTATCAGTGTCAATTTAATGTACGTGTGTTATTATCGGTGTAAGTAGTATTGATTTGCGGTGAAGTGTTGTTAAAATTGATTCTTCAACATTCTTTCACAAAGTTGTAGCGGTGAATAAAAATTCTTATCGGAAAGTAAACTAAAATGTAAAATATTGTACGAAAAAGAATTTGTTTTGTGAATATTAAACACGTATATGTCAGTACATTCATACTTCAGATAGATATCTCCTTATATGTGTACATAAATAGTAATTGGTATTAATAAATTCACCAATACAACCAGGCCAGGACTAAGTAATGTAAAGTTCAATTTATTTATAACTTACAACCGCCTTGATTGATTTATAATGTTATAAATATTTCTATAAATAATCCTATTACAGCTCGGTATGTAGTCAGATTTAAAATTTCATCAAGAACCATACAATACATACTCAATTGTTACTTTGATCGAAACTTTTAAGGCTTCTAAGCGTTTAATGCATTCCTTCGTACAGCCGTAGCGATTTCCTTGACGACTATAGATAAATACAATATACGTAGAATGTACTACGTAGATTGTAAAGCAATATTACTATAATTGTTAGGTGATTTAATAAACTAGGAAATATTTTGGGTCAAGTTTCTACAAATGGGTGTCAAGTGGTTAGGCAAAATTATCGTCAGATTCGATACTTGTAGTAACTGAAGATATTTTTTGTAAATTATGTCGTATGTTTGCATTCTCTCAGCCAAGCGTCGGGCTAGCCTTATGCATCTCAGCGAAAATTCTAGAACGTACATTCAAAACCTGTTTTAATCTGAGCTGTGTTAAAGTGATAAAAATAATACAAGGAAGTATTATCGAGTTTTGCAATGCTACTCCCACATTGAATTTATTATGACTTGTTTCATAATTAATTTAAAAGTTGTTAAAATTTTTAGTCACAGAGAAAGGGTGCGAAATAACTACAGAATAGTAGTATATGGCGTAAAAAATATATCTACGTAACTTCACGCCTGTATCCTTAAAGACGTAGGCTGCGGTATAACTGACACCTAGACACTAGTGCGATTGTCAGAGTTCGCTGAGCTTTTCCCCCAAGATGTGATATGGAGCGAGCCTATATAAGACCCTAATTCTTACGGCCATGACTTATCTGCATAAGTCGCATATGACTTGCTCTATTATAACAAAGATTACTTAGTTTATCTTTACAGATCTATAAAAATATTTATTGAGACAAAAAATATCATTATTAGATTTTTTTAAATCGTAAACCTCTTTAAAATTGGATTGTCTGGCGTAGGAAACAGAGCTATGACATCACAATTCAGGTAACTTACGAACAGGTAACTTTAAAAGAAACTCCTATGCTGTAAAATTTTCCTGGTTTCATTAAAATCAACAGTTCTCATCAACTTCGATGTTTATCTACCAAAGTACTTAATATACTTACACACCATCGATTAGATATAATAGCGCCTTTATCTGGGATTTCCGAAAAATGTAAATTATTATTTAATTATAGCTTCTATATGCCACTATCACTACTCTTCACTAATTTCGGTTTACGGCCCTTGATAACGATAAGAACACAATAATATGTCGTATTACGCACATGATTTAATCATTTATCAATTAAATCTCAAAATAGCGCCATCTGTTGGAATCGTTGACCCAAGTTGACATTGTACTATTATTTTGCTAAAAAGCAGAGGTGGAGTTGATAAATTAAGTATGTACATTTAATAATATAGTCATGTGAAGACAACTAATGTTAAAAGAGAACGTATCTACAGATGGTAGATCTAATTTTATAACAGAATATGTGACGTTAGAAAAATCTCTTCTTACACAATATTGTATATAAAACAGAAGGAAGTATTTTACGATGTTACTATCTGTGACCATAACAAAGTAATTATTATGTTTATTCCCAGTCGGATAAGATCGTATTGTAGTGGGAACTGGGAACAGTCCTTCAAGAACCCGCAGAACGTACGAAAATCGAGATATTTCCCTATACTGGTCAAGCAAAATGCATTAGTCCACTAACCAACGAAAACTAAAACATAAAAACCACCCAAAATGCGAGGAGCCTTTAGTATGAGAATTAAATTATCATCCGAATACTGCCACATAATATGTACATTTATGTCTCACTTTACCATTCCAGTTAAATCTTAATGAATCCGTTTTTAGTTCCAGTACCTGGAATTGGATAAAACCTATCATATGGAAAACATCATTCGTAGAATACAACTCTATAAAAACAGTCCTCACTTTTAGAGAAATATTTCAATTCTAGATAAAATTTATACATAAAAAATATATTTTCAGTTCTTTTTATTGCATAGGTCCGGCAAACAAGCAAACAGGTCACCTGATGGTAAGTTATCACTGCCGCCCATAAACATTCCCAACCCTGGATCACGATGTGTTGCCGGGCCATCCCATCCCAGAGAGCGGGAAGGAAAAAGGATGGGAAGAGGAGAGGTATTCGGCATCCAGCAATCACACTCACCGGACGAAACGCGACAGCTAAGCTGTCACTTCACGTCGACTTCCTGTGAGACAGTGGTAACGCCCCGGACGAGCTGCCTGCCCTGCCCATTCACGCTGAGTCATGACTGACAACAGCTCTACCACTTCCAGATCGAAGTTAAATCTGCCTTACATCTGCTGGTTATCAATAATACAAAAATTTCCACAAAATTCATTTTGCAATCCAGCAAATCCTATTAGATAGTATTCGAGTGTATTCTCGCTCTTCGTGTCGGTTTTAGCTAAATAAGACATTTATAAAACTGCAATGCACACTCGCTGAAATCGATAAGTCGATTCCGTATATGGCGATGGGAATTGGTTTGGCTTGAATAAAAAATAACAAGCGTGGCGTAGTTCCTATATGGGTAATTTTTAATGAGCATTTTACGTCTATCTACATAACCATAAGTTTTAGTTCAGCATATTTTTATCATGATCTGTAATTTTAATATTAGGCGTTAACCATCAATATATTAGTTGGACTAGACCAAAATCCAAGTGCCAGGTTACTTTCGATCATTAGAACACCCGAAAACAGCCGAATGTTTCCGAGCATTCACGATCGCAGATCCATCAACACTATGATGGCCGCAAACCGGTATACAGAACGTAACAATCTTCTCGATCTAACATATTGACCCCGTAATCCGTGTACGCAACCTTTACGGTTGTCATGTCATATTTTAAATGATTCTCACTCAGTGCTGATGGTTGAGAAATTTCTTTGTACGACTGTAATCTTTCGTCATCAAATAAAATGGACAGTCATGAACCTTATGTGCTTTAAGTAGCAGAAAAATAATTATGAAGTTAAAAGGTGAAAATGAATTCTTACAAATTCTGTAATTAGAACTAAACTATATTTTTTTATGTAAAATGAAAACACTAATACATTTTAATAATTACATGAACAATATCAAAGAAACCATTAAGGTTTCTACTAGAGCTGACATGAGTTTACAACTGCACTTAAATACCTAATAAATAATGTTTTTATCATTTCCGATCTTACAATTAACAAAATACAATATTTAAAAGTAGGTAACGTTATTGATCGTTTAGATAGAAGTTTTTCAACTTAACCTTTATATTAGACGGTGTGATATTTAATTTCCATCTGCCAAACCGCATTGAGCTCTCATGATAATTTTCCAGTTCCGTTGTCATAATGTGAGACAAAATATGTGCTTTGCTAGCAATATGACATGTATTTAACATAATAAACCAATCGAGCTTGTTGTAAGAATACTTACGCCATTTATTACCTGCGCCCAAAAAAATGAAACAAACTAGTGTACGAGAATTTCCAGGAACATAAACTCACAACCAGTTTGAATATCATCTTTTACTACATCCAGTTCCCTTATTACGTATTATTAATGCAAATTTAATTAGTATGTCCGTTACTTAATAAGCCAGTGTATGGTCTGAGACTGCATACAAATGTCTTACGACCGCGTACATGCTCCGTTCCGTTTTACGCAACAATTTTGTTACAATGTTTGTCTTCCTCGGGACCTATTACAACTAACACTATATACTGGGCATTTACTGGGTGCAATGAAAGCCTTGGTATCCTGGCAACGCAATAGATACCATTTTGGAATTCTATGTAGCCGATACCCGTATTTCAGGGTAATCCGCTGAAGGAAAAAAAATAATTTTGTGCATTGGTGATGCTAAATTTAAATAAAATGTTATTGCTGATATTGTTTTTAATCAACTACAGCTGATGTTATATAAAACGTTGAGACATTTTACATCATCCAACATGGCATACTTTAAATGGAGTCGAAATTCTTAACATCAAAACGCAAGTAAATCCCTAATATATTTGTTAAATATGGACAAATCAATTCTTATTTGGCATTCAGAATAAGTACTGCCACTATATACATTAAGAATATAACTTAAGCGTATACTACGTACTTCAAAGTGCAGTTTCATCGAACAGACACTCAAGGCTCCGTATTACGAATAAGACGAAGCCGTAGGGTACAGCTATTTTGTCGATTAACAACAACTTATTCTTGCAGTATGTATTCTGAAGTAATTCCTAACATTTCGGATTTATTAATAAAGGAATAAGAACTACTCCTAACCAACGAGCTTGAATTAGATAAGAATCAGAATAATAATATTATCATTGAATCTGCTATCCAGCGATCTAGTGTCAAAACTAGTAGTAGAATTAAAGAAGTTCTGTGTTACTTAAAAACATTCAGTTATTTCCTTCTGCCCAACTTTGTATTGCCTGATGACAGGGTTCCCTTTCCTGCTAGATCTTCGCCGTTTTGCTTGGGCTTTTGCATCTTTATTTACAAAATCACTGGTTCTCCATAGCTCCCTTGAAAACATTAACCCAGTAGTCAACTTTTTTGGCCAACCTTGCCTGAATTTAGCTATTTTCAGACTCAGGCAAATAATGTAAATTGATTATTCTGTTTTTGTTACATGAGACCAAACCAAGCGATATTCCTGAAGTTAATGCCACAAGTTATTTAGAAACACTTGGGTCTTATTACACACGCTACAATTTACTTATTCATCAAATGGTTCTTATTGTAGCAAATACAGTTCTGTGTTAACAGGTGGTCAGATAAATATAAAAAGCAGATTCACTTTACGATAAAATTTATCTTACAAACCATATCGTAGAAATCATTACCACGATCGGAAGCGCAACAGATTGAAACGTGGGAAATTAAGTCCCGAGACAAAATATTAAAAAGATTATTTTGGAAAAATTCTATTGAAGGTATTTCTGTATATTCTATACATTCTGTGGCGATACAATGATTCCAAAATTTCCGCATGCTTTTTTTGCCTTTCATACAGAACGATTTATCTTTTAAGACGACGGTCGGTCTTGAAAGACGCTTAATTTACAGAAGTATCCTAATCATTACAAACAAAAATCTTTCCATGAAGCATCTTTTTTAAAATTAGACATTTAAACAGGGCCAGATAATATTCATATTTATATATATATTTAATCTTCTATCTTTATTTATTTTATCCAATTTCAATGAACCACGAGTACTGGATTTAGGGATAAGTACTTCAAAGATACCATTGATACTTCGACGTGGTATGATTTAATTATCGTTGAATTATCATGGATTGTTTTTAAAGTTCTAGTTAAACAAGCATCAGTAATCCAGTCGACAATATTTTCCATTTCATTATCTAATATTGAATCATTTGGTATGTAAAAATCTCTTAAAGTATTACACTCTGCATTTTAGAAGCTCCATTTCGTTACGGATTCATGAACATTATGCAAGTCCTCATAAATATAAAAACCGGCAAGTTTCCTTATGAAATTTTCTTTCGCTTTAATAAATTGTATACATTAGGGCGTGTTTGTTTTGATGAAAAATCTACATGGATTCGCTTTTATGATGACTCAATTATTGAATGGCAATGCTTTTTGATGATGTAACCAGGGTTTCATTGTCAGCAATGACTTGTATTAATAATGTTTTATCACACTGGGATACAACAATCATATAGTCTAGTCCTGAATAGCCTAAAATACCGCTTGTATTAATTCTGGTCTCCAGCTTTAGTAGTTGAACGTATGACATACCTCGA
Source organism: Deilephila porcellus (assembly GCA_905220455.2). Taxonomy (NCBI): domain Eukaryota; kingdom Metazoa; phylum Arthropoda; class Insecta; order Lepidoptera; family Sphingidae; genus Deilephila; species Deilephila porcellus. The sequence continues at coordinate 13,057,022 of LR999977.1, read as the reverse complement.
TAAAATTGAGGAGAATCTTAGGAAAGGCGTTACATATTTACGCTCAACTCATTCCTTTCCTAGCCTGTTGCGTCTCATGACAACATTTCGTTGACAACTAAAAGCGGCCACAGTACCTAATTGACGTTGTTAGGGAATTCCAACAGTCCACGTTCACGTAAAGCAAGCGCAACACGATGATTTGTGTTTATTGAGCTTTCTAACAAACCGCCTGGCTTGTCATTACAAACGCCAACCGGTTCCCCTACAGCATCTGTTAGCTCGTTTTCAGTTTGACAATAGCCGGCTATAAAACGACAATCAAGTCCAGTGTTGTACACCGAAGGGCTAGTGGAAAGGGCCGTCAGTACTTGGCTTTGTAAGCCATTAATGTTACAGCAGACACTAGGCTTCTATAAAATATTCGCGCTTCAGATTCGATAGACTGCTATGAGCAGTAGTTTATCTCAGACGTCAACCGCGATTGTATTTTTATTTTTTATTTTATTTATTTTAAAGGAAAGCTTACAGACAAATAACAAAATATATCAACCGTATATAAAGCTAATTACAAGCTGCCACATGTAGGAATTTGTATGGGTGTTTATGTCCTAGATAATGTAGGGAGATGAAAACTAGTTGATTTTTCTAATTACATTATGAGTGTAAAGTTATTCAATGTAAGTGTATGTGCTAAACATTTGGCATTATATTCACCAATCACCAGTCGTGCAAGTATTGTTATATCAAGTTTGCGGAGGATTTCGTTAGTATTCATCACTTTTCCAGAGGATTTGTTCAAGAATATATTTCTAATAAAGGCGAAGATACAACCAAATTGGTCATACCACGAGAGCCAATGTCAGGAACTTGTACTAATCGCCATGCAAATTTAACTATTACGGTTCATGTCTTTCCATTCTTGTTTTACATGAATAGACTTCACCGTGTATTGAGGTTCATTGCTTTGAAAATTCAACAAATTACTTAATTAAAAATGAACGGAACTAAGTCGTTGCTTTTAAACAGGTATGCAACCTATTTGATTTACCTATTGAAAATATACTTTTGCACTATTTGAACCCAGTGGAATGCTAGATTATAAATGTAAATACCTAAATAAATTATAATTATCGAACGTTTAATGTTTTGTTACTATGCTAAAACGCTGAAAGAAGAGCGCGAAAAAAAAACAAATAATGTTATATGTGTACATTTACGAATAAGGAAAAAAATATTCAAATAAGAATGGAAACGCCTCACAAAGTCGGTACAATTGTTAATTATTGTTACGGAAGCCTTGAGTATGAATTAAATACAATATCATGCAAATTCCAAATGATAAGGAATTAAATTTGCTCGTAATTCTACAATTATCTGATAAAATTACGAATTTGCTTCGTATATCAGGGAATAGATAATATCATGATAATTTTTATTTTGACGCTGTCCTATTCGATATTCATTCTGTAAAATGGTTACAAAAGTCATTGTTAAGAGTGATACCCTGGTCATTAATTTCAAAGATATAAATTTGATTTTTAATTTTGGAAATATTGGTGCACGTTTTCAATAATTTTATCGATATAATACAGACTGCGTCTATATTACATATTAAGGCAGCATTATCAAATCGTTTCGACTACTGGATATCGACCTCTTCTTTATGACACTATTTTACCCTATTGGTTCAAAAGAATTTAGAATTGAAACAGTATTCTATTTCATAACATATGATGTTATTCTTTAATCGGATTTCAAACATCTTCTGCGTGTCCTTATCCCAAACTTACATGACTTTTCGGTCATGATGCATTGACTGGTTAACTGAATGGTTTGACTCTCGGCAGACCTATGAGGTTTAGTGGAGAAAATACGATTCCCATTATCTAGGTCACGTCAACGTTTAAAGTTTTACTTAAAAATTAAAACACAGTTATTTATGTAAGCGTGAACTCACATGCCTTTGATATGAAGTCTTTGTATCTTACAAAGTCGGCTTGATGTATTGCAAGACTAGAAAACAAGACATCTATGTTACGCCTTGTGCGGCACACGTAAGACCCTCGTGTCGTGTGACCTATTTATTTATGTATGTTATTTTGCTAAGAAATGCCCTTAATTATGCGGGTTATAATGTTCATAAGTACATTAAAAGACATTACATAGTATAATTATACTTTAATGTGACTATGGGACGTGCTAGAGCCAACTATGTGACTTAGAAGTTTCTAATTCAATTATAAAATATGGAACACGAGTTGTCCTGATCTTGCAGTTTACTCTTATAAGCGCACATTTTAATATAGGGGTAAAGGACCTTGAAGTTAAGACGATTAATAGAAGAAATAAACAGATGCTCCTATAGTTTGAAAAATGAATCGAGAATATAACATAAAATAGTGTCTAAGAACTATAATATACGAACACGCATATGAACACTCAATGGTTGTATATTATAATTTGGATATTATAGATTGCGAATTGTTTCGCTGAGATGTTGAGCACTTGTGTAACGCTAATTACGATCGTATAAAGTTAAGGTCAAATATTTGAATTGTCTGTTGTAAAACCATTTAGCGGGCATGTTTTGGCGTGATAATTTATGCGTGATAATTGCTAACATGTTGAACGATGAATATGTTTTCGGCGAATATGCGTGAAAATACTATAATAAGACTTAAAGGAGTATTATAAAATGAGAGGTTGTGTGAATTGAAGGAGTCGTTAAGGACAGCTCTAAATTCTAGCAGTTAGCTTTTTCATATTTATATTACTGCAGATCTCAAGGACTGTTAAAAATCATATAACCTAACTTAGTAAGAAAGACAATTTTAAAAGCTCAAATCTTTAGTTATAAACAGCTTCATTTTGGTTAATCGTTAAAGAGACCTGATGCTTTCTTTTTGTAATTAATATTGAGTTTTAAGCGTGTGCCTCTCCCACACCTATCAACCAAGATCCGGCTCATGTGTCGCGCCGCTTCGCTACCATCGTACGCAGTTCTCAGCTGTTTCGAGACTAGAGTTACTGAATTTCCTCATGCCTTCGACAGGTATCTATTACGTTCGTCACTTTCGCACTGTCTTTAACTTGCAACATAATTCTGTAAGAATCATCTTTAGTTACTCTTTTAGCATAGAAGTACCTATGCTTGGTGTAGGTTCATATTTTCATAACATTGAGCTTGGTCTTATTAAAAGAGTAATTTACTACTAAATGTCCTAATACAATATAATATGGACACAAAATGATCTTGTCACTATAGAAATAAATAAAACCCCATGTCATTTATAACATGAGCTAACATTGGATGAAAAAATATCCAGGTAGTTTCCTAATAAAATACGATTCGGGTTTTCAATTATTCTGATCCCGTCGTAGATTTTTTGCACTCAATGTTATTGAATGAGACGACAGGTGGCAGATCTTTGGGCAAAAATGTACCATAGACAAACACACTGTTCGAATTCGGATTTCTATAACTTATATTAAGTTTGAAAATACATGCGACCCGGGGTAAAATTTGATCAGTGAGGTTTTTGTATAGTTTAATTTCTGGTGTTAAAAGATGACATTTTGTTAATCGAGTGGATCTTAATCTTTAGTAGATACACGTATCTATTACATAATACGAAGTTAGTGAACCATAATAGGTCTTGTCACCGTGTCACGACTAACCGGTGCATGCCGGCCACTCACGCCTTAGTTCCCGGAGCAAGCATTTTAAATATTAAGTCTATTTTAGAGAATAAGTTTTTCCGCTTGATGTTTTTTGTAATTATTTTTATTAATAGATAAATTGGTTGCTTGTTGTTTTTCATTTATATGGTAAAACTTGTTTCTCGATACCTATCAGGCAGACTTTATATTATATTCAATAACTATAGGACAAATTGTGTTTATTTGCATTGTGATCTCTATCATGATCATCGTCATACTCAACTAAGGGAATCCTACATTGTTGAACGTAGGCCTCCCCAACAATCAATTTCTTTGCTTAACTTTCAAATTTATTACCCTTGTAAAATTGAATAAAAATTCTTTACTATTTATAAGCCACAATTGCTGGTACTATAAAACCTAAGCAGTAAGGTTGAAGAGACGCCGATCGATACGATATGCATTATTAGATTACGTTAGGAAATGGACCGTGAGAACAATCGCATACTAGCTACTCGGTAAATAAATTAGTTAGAAAACAAAGGTGAAAATATGAAATTGCTCGTGTGTGTTCTATGGTAATTGTTTGGTTTAGAAATATTTACGCACCTCTTGGTTAAGCAAGTGAAACTCATTTACTTGATACTGGAATAATTTAGTTTCGAGACGACGTTATCACTGGGTTCCTGGATGCTATCATCAAGTAATGACAGCAGTTTGTAAGTTTCGGAAGTAAATTCTGAAGACAACAATTTACTCGCTGACAATTTTATTAAAACAACGAAATTGACTTAAGTTCCAACCCTCCCGCGTGATGTGGGAGAAAGCGAATGCTAGACATCTAGCGCCTTGTAGATAGCAATTATCCCAGAAGTAATTATTTAAACTTTAGCTAAGAGCGTCATTAATACCATTAGTGCAAACACGTTTAGTGAACATAATAAGAAACTTAACTTCAAGCAACATCCTAGAATTTAAACTTAAGTACAGCCTTTCAAATTCACCGCCAACAACGTTACAATCTATGAAACATAAACCACTTTAGCATATTAATAGAAAAGGGATGCAATTACAGTAAATGCTTCGATTATTTTTCCATCGATTAATCTTCTGTAGTCTATATTTACCTCTTCCGTTTCCCACGGGATCAGTTTTGCACGGCAATTATGCTAATCGACGTATAATCTTGGGTGTGATAGAATGCACCATCATTTGTCTAATGATGTCAGTGACGGTCGTTTCTATATGAGATTTCCTAGTATGGACGTGTGATTTAATAACCTCAGTAGAAAAGTCTGTAATATAATATTTATTTATGAGACAGACGTTCAGCCGTGTTTTCCTGTAGACGATAGTGATGATTACTTTAAAAGTGGATAGATCGCTGGAAGCAAATCGATTCCAGCAGATCCCTTTAACAAACATTAAAGGGATCATATTGACTATTTCGCAGTGCACGTCCTACCGTCTAAAACTATGAAGATCTGAGCTAATTATTAACTCGGACCGTAAACTTTATATAATTCTATGAGAAGAAGCAGATCTATTTTCCGATAGAAGAAAAGAAAATTTAAGATACGATGAAAAGCGTGCAGTTAATTTACACTTTAGTGATACTATAGCAATAAATAAATACCACCTTATTAAGCAATACATAGCCAAACCCGTACATAGTAGGTACCAAATTACATTTGTATACCACAAAAACGTTATCGGTTTTGGAACCGCTATCACATGGAACTTGTCAATCACACCATGGTAACTGGAAATGTACTGTAAACACCCACGTTCTCTCCGATACTTTCATACTTAGAGTAATTGACCTATAATATAAATAAAGGTGGGCCAGTGAACCGTTGGCAAATTCCGTGATTACCAAATTGCTTCATACATTAGCTCGCATTAGTTCTATGTGTATGAACGTTATCTCAATCAGAATGTGATTGGATGTACATAAAACTTTATTCATTGTGGAGATATCAATGTGAAATGAATTTCAAGCGGTATTTTAAAGTTATCTAAGGTAAATCCAAAAAACCTCGGTGGCATAGTCGGTTAAGAAGACAGTTGTCGCTCGCATTGAGACAATGTTTGCTAAAAAGATATTTGTTTCTGAGCGTTTTGATGCCAAAAAGTATTTTTTTGTTTGTTACACCCACGACACACTTAGTACCTTACTGTGAATTGCTTTGTGTGTGGTTTTTTTTGTCTTTATTGCATGATGGTTTAGGTTCTCCTTATATCACAGTATCCTTAGGCGGCCTAAAAAACTGGTGCGTAGTATTACATCAAACTAATAGCTTCTTTTTTTAAGCCACGCATAATTCATATGTGGGTTTATTACCATTGTCATTTCATAGATCTTGCTGCTAGAGTACTGACTAAATCACAGAATACTTTTACAAATTATACCTTTATAGCGTATTATAATTCACCAAGAGCAGCTTTAAACCGTATATCAAACAAATCAATCCTATGTTTAAAACGCCGTGAACGGTCAACACTTCGTGCTCATTTCGAAATGAGATCGGTAATCATTTATTCAAATGACGTAAGGCACGCTTTTTATAACTCAGTTCTTCTAACCCGACCATAAAAAGTCGGGACTAACTCACAACCGGTATTCAGATACGATGTACCTTGTCAAAATGAGAGGTACCCACAAAAACCCATAGCTATGATGCCGCTAGTATTTCTCAATTTAGCCAAGTCATATACAAAAAACCTTATTAATATTGAAGGGCAAAGACGTTGACCATCTGATTGCGTCGTAGAAAAAATAAATTGTTTTGTCTATTGTATAGCAAATAAAATTTTATAGTGACTTAGTACAAACATCATACGGTTTGTTTTGATATTGGTTGATACTTATACCAATATAAAAAGTATGTATTTTACGAGTAGTAAAGAAGTTGTGTATAAATGCCGAAGAGCTAAAGGAAGGTTGGTTACTTTAGTAGGCTATATTGTATAATTTATTTATTAATAGTGTGAAATGAAGAAAAAATTAAGACAGTTCGTGTTGCTGAGGGAATTTCTTACACCGTTTCTTCTTCACAGCTATAATACGTTGCGAAGCGGTGGTAGCAGTAATTAACGATTCAAAAGATCTTGTGAAAGACTATTTAAATAAAGAATATGTTGATTTTGGTTGATTTGTGTTCCTGCCATTTATAGTATACCACACCCTAGCTGTGTCTTCAACAAATCTCTCCTATCAACTATTCTACAAACTGAATAGTCTTTAAAGGAAAGTCAAACATAACAAATGTTTGTTTAGATATCTGAACCTTTGATACCCAGTTCTGAGCCGATTTGATTGCTTTTTATCTGAAATTGCTGTCTTGATCTTAATACTGGTGCCTTGTTTAATCGACTCCGTTACGACAAACAATACAACGTCTTGTGAGAAACATAACTGTACATTTTATTTGCCTATTTTCGAAGAAATTGTGCTGCCTTGTGTATTATCGGAATTATACAGTACTTCTGTTTTGTTGTTTTGTAGCATATTTATATGTGACTTGCTGGAGAAGAAGGATTTATAATTTGTGTATGAAATATTTCTAGGGTAATAAAGATTTATTGATTGTGGAATCGAAAAAATTATATTTAATTTAGTCGAGACCACTAGTTTTTCGTGTCATCCTTCATCATGTCATCCAACTATCACGACCTCATTAGCTATATCAATACAAGGGTCGCTATTTATTACGGAGTAACTTATCAAGTATAAAATGAGCGATAACATCTAAATTTGTCAATGTCTAATAAATTCATAACCTGCTGCCATAACATTTTTATTGCTATCAGATAAAATTACCGCCGCTTAAATTCATGCAAAATTTGATGTTAAATTTATCTAGGCAACGAGCTTCCATCGTAAAATATAACTGCTCGAATTTATAACTTATTACAATAAATTGCAATATTGAATAGATTGACAACGTTATATTAATGTAATACTTGACAATTATGTCCTGATTGACATAACTATGTGTTTATGAGGCAAGTTTTTTTGTATGTTTATAATATGACAAGCAAAACGACGACTATACATGTTTTTGTTGTTAGTGGATAGAATTAATGTTGCGTTCATCGATATTAAATGTAGCCTGTTCCGTCTATAGACTCGTATGATTTCTATTAAAAATGTTATTTAAATAACTACTTATACCTAATACAAAAAATATATTTAACCATTGATGACATCAGTTGCAAAATCGTTTGCACCAGAATATAAAGCAGAGACGTTGAAACATGTAACTATAGCTATAACTATAATAGTTACAACTTGTCTTTTAATTGACCTGACTTCTTCAACATCAAGGCACGTTGTGCTAATGTTCAAGTTTGACTACATTAAGATTCAAGATTCTATCACATCTAAATATTAGAATCAGAAATTAATTGTTTCTGTCATTTAAGTTGATAGTTTGCTCAATCTCTAAATATATTATTTCATCCACCATCGAGATATCTTATACAAGTTTAATTGCGTAAGTATTTTTTCCAAAAGCAACCAGTTCACAGGATTATCGCCTCTATCATTTTAACTAAACGTCTCTAATTCATTTAATCACTTTACTGTCTAAGATACATATCAGCGCAAATGGTTACTTTAATCGAGTTCTTGTTTTTAAAACCCATTGTTCTTTGCATCACAATTGACAGAGATAGAAATTGTGATAATATCCTCATTACTATTTCGTTCCGGGTTTGTTATGAAAATAGTTTTTAAACGTTCATTGTCGAGACCAAATCACCTGCATCTGTCATGTTTGTCTTGATTTATTTTAATGTTATTGAGTTTTAATTGTCGCTTGTGACGCAAGTTCATTTGTCTTTGGTATTTTAAGTTGTATCTTTATTAGTTCCGTCGGCTGACGTAAGATATTTTTCCTTTTCGTCTACGTCTTAGTAAAATCTCCATCCAGCTTCAACTGTATTGGAAATCTTCTGAAGAAATCATCAGAAAACACTTACTTCCGAATAATTTGCAAATCCCAGTAAGAATTTCTAGAGCTGAACTATAAATTCCAAAATAAGACTTTACTATTTCGATAAAGAATTCACCAAGATGCAAACCTCGGTCATTTGTGGAGTAGTTTTTTCTTATTCAGCCATACCGAGACCAAGCAATTATATCCATAGCCGCGACAAACTTGCTTTCAATAATTTTATGGAGTCGATTAAACATAAATTTATTGTACCTGAACTCCAAAAACCCAATTAATAGGTCCAATTTCATTTCTATAACCATTACAGTAATCGGTCGTTAGTGTTATATCATTTTATGATTAAGAATTACTTTTCATACTTCCTTCATATTTGTATACAACTTATTGGTCTAGACTCTAGTGGCACAGTTAAGAGATTGTAATCCATAATATTCTGGGGTAGATTACAAGGTCATAGAATTTGCTTCGTAAAAAAATTATTCTATAGTATGAGTTGTTCATAATTTCCCAAAACACATAGTATGAGGTATCCTACTGGACCTAAAATGGTAAGTATGATTCTCTGTTTCTCTCTCTTGACCCACAGGAAGTCCACTGCAGAATACAGATTGTGTGCCTCCCTCAAGGATCACCACTTCGACCAGAATCAAATCAAATATTTCTGATTCTCATTTAATTGTTTATGACTGAGATAAAAGCCCATATTCCTTCTGTAGCATTCATACAGAAGGCATTTATATCACAGTATGTTAGAATGTACGAACACGATAAACAGTTCTAATAGGATAAAAGTATGTCAAGTCTGTGTCATCTTCGAAATTGTAACGTTAAATGTTGATGTTATGATCATTGATCACGTTTACTTGTATCGGTCACGCAAAATATTAGAAACTTGACAATCTGTTGTGAATTTGCTTTCAAATTGACTTTTTGTGTTGCTCTTTTGAATTTTGAACGTGCATCGTTTTGGTTTGTATTGTACCTACGATTGTTAATGCAATTACGGAGTTTAAAAGCCAGTTTCATATCATTTTCGTTTTTTAAGTGGAAGTTAGTATTATGACTGCATTCACTCGTTCTCTTTTATGTTTGAATTAGGTTTAAAGATTTCAATGTGCGATTTGTCTGAGGATCGCACGATTATTGTAGTCATCCCTTATTAGCATGAATTTGAATCTTTTACATCTTTAAGCAGAAAAAATCCTACTAAATGTATAAATACTTGTCTTTATCTTATTTCTACAGTCTACACATCGCCGACAGATTTTTATTCAACAGATCGACATATTTATGTATAGTCATAGTTATACACTGAATAGGGAGTATTCTACTTTTTACGTCGAAAAAAACCTATGAGTCTTCAAAGATAGGTCTGATTTGAGGTAATTCTTCTCATATTTTGATGGTAAAGAGTAACTGGTAGAAACTAAATACCGGTAGAAAATTAACTTGCTGTACCCCCATCTACTGTGCCAATAGAGTGGGCCGCGTACTTAACCGTTAATTAAGACAGTGTAGGTCGTTTGTTTCCTACAACATATGCAATAGCCCCGGTCCTCCCACGCAATCCTGGTCACTGAGGCCATGACAATAGTGATTTTGTAACAAATATAATGTCTTGTCTATTGAAATAGCTAGAGCTATGGAAATGGAGCTTTAGAAATGTTGTTATATTCTGATACATTTTATTTGCTTTGATTAACTTAAGTGGTGTCCTGTATCTCCAAAACAGTGGGTGGTGAGTCTAAAAGCATTTTTCAGTAATTTTGGCTTATGAGATGAAGAGCAGATTGTACGTTCATGATACAACTGCGTTAGAGTGATGTGGATTGGAATCCTGGATAGAAGAGTCATATTTGGTGGCAACAATTTTAAATCTCTATTTACTTTAGAGAAAACGTTGAGGTGACGGTCCCAGTTGGCATTTGATAACGCTAGCAATTGTTAAACCTACCTAGAAAGCTAGTGGTTAGAAAACTGTAACACCAGATTGACCATTCTTTTAAATAAAACCATCTACCCACCAACACGTATTAAGGAAGCGCGTTGGAGTAAGACCATAAACCCCATCTAACACTGTATCAGGAATGAGTTACATAGGGGCTGAAAAAAAATGTGATTTCATTGCTCTTGGTGAAGGCTTACTTTATTAACAATCTAAATATGGGTCAGTACCATTAGGTAAGTAGGAATTAAACATATTACATAGCTTAGAGGCCCATTTTATCTATTTTATTACAAAAGAATAATGTTCTGTGTTACGAATTAGGTAATGATTAACATAACTAGTTATTTGTGGCTTGACATCATATTAGAAGCTTTATTGATACATGTACGATTGACGTATATGGGTTTGTTAACCGTAAAATTTTGGTATGGATTCTGAGTCGAGACATCTACTTTATTATATAGTGATCCCTTATTATTTATTAGTGATTCAGGTATCTTAAAGCCTTTATTCAGAACGCAACCTAATAGTATCGTAGTATGCGCTGACACTTAAAAAGGTTCCCGTACCGTTTAAGTCTTCGCTCTCTACAACAGGCCATGACTGTGCTATGAAAATATGAATAAATAAACCTAAAGTTTTTTTCGCAAAAATCCGAAATCCATGACAGTAACTTGACACAGACCATCTACATCCAGGAACTGTGTTTTTGTGCAAGTTTTTACTTGCAATAGGAAACATCTAATGAACTTGCACAGCACAGTAATGAGAAAAACACCATAACTGGCCCATAATGTATGCACAATGAAATCTTATGAGATGATTTGAATAAAGCTGACGTGACTGTGCAAAAACTGGTTGACATTTTAGCATGGCGAATTCAAATTTAGTTAAATACTCATATTCATAGAGCAAGGAGTGCATTTTTGTGAGTGCTGTGGAGTTAACTGTAAAGAGTAAACATATTATAAGATTGTGACAAATTAGCTGGAATGAAGGTTGCGAAATTTTAAATATAAATATTTAGGGCGTGTGATTTTAGGGTTAAATCTGCGTATTTTAAACAGAAAGTAATAACATTTTTGTGGCATTAGAATGTTATTTGTAAATGGCCAAAATATTAACTCTACATTTATTACATTATATAAACAGATAATATTAATTAGTTTTACACTAATAATTAAATTAATGTGATCTATACATATAATAAAAATGTAAATGGTCGATGTCTGTACATGGAAGATATTTAAGAAATTTCAACGCGGGGGGTCTTTATAACAGCAACAGAATCCAAAACAATTTTTTTTAGAATTTTTGTCTGTCTGTCTGTCTGTCTGTCTGTCTGTCTGTCTGTCTGTATGTTTGCTTGCGCATCACGCAAAAACTACTGCACCAAATGAGATGCGGTTTTCACAGTTGTATTGCTGCAGGTTCAACTTAAAAACTGGTATATGTTGCATTTGCATACAGGGTGTTTCTTTTTGTTTGCTTGCACATTACTCATAAACTACCGCACCAAATGAGATGCAGTTTTCACAGGTATATTTCTGCAAGTTCAACTTAAAAATTGGTATATGTTGCTTTTGCATACAGGGTGTTTCTTTTTGTTTGCTTGCACATTACTCATAAACTACCGCACCAAATAAGATGCAGTTTTCACAATTACAATGGTGCAGGTCCAACTTAAAAACTGGTATATATTTCATTTACATACAGGATGTTTCTTTTCGTTTACTTGCACATTACTCAAAAACTATCATACGAAATGAGATGCAGTTTTCACAGTAATAATGGTGCACGTCCAATTTGAAAACTGGTATTTATTTTATTTATAGACAGGGTGTTTCTTTTTATTTACTTGCGCATAACGCAAAACTACAAGACGAAATGAGATGCGGTTTCTCAGTTATATAGGTACAAGTCCAACTTAAAAACTGGTAAATGTCTTATTTACATACAGGGTGTTTCTTTGTATTATGGAAGATAAATGAGAAAAACTAATATTCCCCATATTAACACTGGATTAACACTTAGGCTACATTTTATCCAGATAAATTAAGTGTTCCCATGGGATGAGGACAGAAATCCGATATATTTGTTACTTTTTATACTCAAAGGGATGCGATGGGCGTGGATTACATACCGTGAGTGAGAATGAGATGGGACTGGCGGGATATAATGGGACGGGACGGGATGAAAAGTACGAAATAAAGTTAATCACGCTGACGAAGTTTGCGGGCAGAAGCTAGTATTTCATAAACCCACAATGTAGAATACTTAAAATTTTACGGCACCGCGCGTGTCATTGACCGGAAGCGTCAGCTGATTTTTAATAGCATTACACTGCGTTATTTACAGGATGAGTATTAATCATTTTCTTAATAAATTAGCATTGTAAATTTATTAATTAATACATTATTTTGTGTAATAAATACAATAATGGAAGTAATTTTTGTGATTTTTTTTATAGTGTCGTCTCCAACCAGCACAATAAATATAAATTTTCTTGTGCAGTCTTCTTAATTTATATAGATACAATAGGTGTTAATAAATAAATATTGGATCGTAATCGCGGTGAGGAAAGCGCAACAAAGTCTCAACTAACGGGCTCGTAACACGATACCGAAGCCACGCGGCGGTGTTACTTCGAGAAAAAAACGTTGGCGATCGAGAATTATGTCATAAACACTCTGTAGATTTTTTAGACTATCGTATGAGAATTGTGATTAAATCATACATACGAGTAGGTACACATACATACATACACTAATGCACATCATCAACCTTGACCGACAGTCGACTATGTGTCAAATTCTTGAAGAGTTTCTCTTTACGAAAGGTCTGGGCTAATGAAGGTAGCTAAATTACAGGACTGTTATTAGAAAATTATTAGCACATAACTTTATAGTTTGACGTCAGTACGATCCACAAATAATTTGCTTTCGACAACTATTTCCCTGCAAACTCTATTTTCAATCTTCAATTTTTATTTAACTACGATATACCAAATATCACAAATTACTTAAATTCCCAGCTATAATAAAAGCAATAGTCGATCCGTTCATTTTCCACTTGTAACATTAATTGTATACCTTGCTTGCAGTACTTTGACCCCTGATTGACTCGTCACGAACCAATCTATGTACGAATTCAACGGCCAACGGACTTTGGGACGGTTTTTGTCTGTACGCGTACAGTCGGCGAGAAAAAGCTTGGTGTTTACCTTATTTTTATGAGTTTTTATAGATGATAGATAGACTTTTAGGAGTAATTATCTGTGAAATGAAAATGTGATTAATTAGAAGTATGCAGCAGTTGTAATCATTGTGTTCATGGAGATGACGTTACTTTAATGGATATAATTATGTCTAAACAAATAATTTTTGCCGGTTGCCACTACAATAAATAGACTGAATTTTCAGTGTATTAGCTTCGTAGTAAGTATTGAATAGTAACAAGATAAAAACAATCACAGATATGGTAATATTGAATATATTTTAATAAATCACGCTGGCCGTGAAATCAAAAATTAATTTTTAAAGTAAACATCACAATTAATATTAAATACCGGGTATACAAGTAAACAATTGAGTTTTAATTCCGCGTAATAACTAACACAAACAATTGTACACGTCCTTCATTATAATAGCAGCTAAATGACCAAAAAACTAACCAGGAAATAAGTAGTATCACAGTGAAAAAAATTAATTAATCGTTGCGTATCATATATCGCACATGACTTGAAATCCGGCATGTAACGCATAACTAGATACAGTCGCGGTTCGTGCCGTGAAAAATAGCTTCAGACGAAGCGTGAAACAATTCTAAGTACGTTGGCATAATTATGTCTTTATCCAGTTGATACTGTACGTAAGCTCTTAGTTCTGCGAAGTTTTAGTCCCTCTATGTATTCTGTTTAGACTTTAGATTAAAGTATGAATGAGTCGGTTTGATCTGAAAATCACAAGAAAATCGGACCTTAAACATAGTTTTTTTTTCTTTCCTTTACTTAAAGTTTCATTTGTATTTAATTCTATCTTTCGAAATGGCGTTATCTCGAATGATGCCAAGATCTTACTGTTTAAACTTCTTTATTCTGTACATTAAATTGCCTCTGATACACTATACTTTAACAAAAAAGATAACAGTTTTCCACCGAACTGTACGGCTCGAATAAGCGCTACCGGTCCATTGTTGATGTAATAATTTTAACGCTTGGAAAAAAGGTTTTTTCCTAGAGTTCCCGCAGTGGCACTAACGAACCCTTACAGATCCGTACAATCAGCTCGCGCGCCGCACCAATGATTCGCAAATAGAAGAAGAATAATTCACGCCCGCTGGCTTTCGTGCCAGCTAAATATTGACTATTCCGCATTGTGTTTTCGTTGATTAGGAATTGGGAAATATAAGCATTTGCTTAAATTTCCCAAAATGTGAAGGATTGCGTCTGATACAATTTATTCAAGAAAAAAACGAAAATCGATAGTGTGTGAAAACATATAAAATAACTGTTACAAATTACAACAAATTTCCTAATTTATTTTGAAAATATACAGCCCCACCGTATCAAAACGTACGGTGCCGTTAAATTCAATAAAGTGATTCCTTACACCCATCCATGTTTTTCACACGTCCATTCTCGTACAATGAGGCTCAGTTATGCGGTCTCGCATGTAATTGGTCAAACGGTAGAAAGCACTTTGTGTAACAAGCCCTGATGTATCTATAGAGTATTGAGGCACTCTTGATGATTAATTTAATAACGTGTACTGTATTCCAAGAGGTTGCTCAGTAAGTTGATTATCGGTAAACTGCGCTGAGGAGGTGAAATTCGTCTTTAATATTTGCTTATAAACTACGGTGTCTATAACCCTGTTATATCGAAAAATATAATAAGACTTTTACCAGTTATTATTCAGTGTACAGAGATGACTGAAAAAACTTGAGTATCCTCAAGTTTATGCCCAGCTGCGGACTTCCAGTAGGTATTTGAGTTTAATGACGGTAATGATTCAGTCATCCTTAGTCTAGGTATACCTTAGTTTACCACTGTTATAATGGGACTTCGTAAGTTTCAAATGCATTCAAAATCCTAATGAACATCTCAGAAATGCTGGTTTCCTTATGATAACTCCTTTCACAGTAGAGGCGATAGTAACTATGAAAGTAAATTAGAAAAATCAGAGCTATTTTCTTTTCTACAATTATAAAAATATAAAATCTACTACCAGTCAACCGTACAATTCACATATTTCTTTAACCCGTTAACAATTGCATAAGAATGTGCTAAATGTATTGTATCGCAACAGACCGGGAGCGAGGTTAAGACCTTTCCCACGTCGCGTCGCGGGGCGGTCGCATTGACCGCACCTGTCAGAAACTGAATTAGATAATGCGGACCTTGAATTCTCATTTGTCATTAGGTCTATTGATAATTATGTTTAGGGCGGGTTGAGTTGATACGCGTTGCGGGTAGTTGCATGTGTAGTGTTAATTTGCTATTGTTAATGGTTTGTTCTTAATGACGCTTTCAATTTAAAAAATATATTTAAAAAAAAACAACTTCATAAAATAGTAGTATTTTTAATCACCCGCTTGTACTTCGCATCATTAGTAGTGAAGTAGATGAAAAGCTGGCTGTATAATGGGATGATTTGGATTATCCCCGCAATAAGAGAAATGTTTGTGTAATATTGTGTATAAATTATATTTTCGTGTTTGTCGGTTAAAGAACCGTTAATTTCCTCCAAATTTCAGGTTCAAGACTACACAACAAGTTTCCCAGAAAAAAATAGCGTAGTGTAGATCGACTTGTGTAACGTCTATCACTTAGATTTTTTTAAATAACTCATGTTTTATTAGGAACACTTTATTAATTAAAAAACAAACACAAACATTTCAATTTTACGCAAAAGATTGCATCATATATTAGTGAGCCAACACATTTTGAAGCTAACAAAAAATAACTAACGCCAACAAATCGCCCACACTCGGTTCCTAATAAAGGCGTGCAAAAAATGAGTTCAATAAATAATAAGTCATAGATATGGCAGACTCCATATTCAGAGTACATTGTAATCTTAAAAGATTAATTAATGTTCCCGCTATAAAAACCATGTAATACTACAGGAAGTCGTTAGATGCAGGCTGTTTTAAGCAGGCTACTGTGGAAATGAATAATTACACGCAATATTATAAGGACAACAAAAATATATCTTAATTGGAAGTTACAAGTTTTCTTTCACTTAATAGACCGTTAACACTATCTTTTAATAAGTCTCAATTGGCTTAATCGATGGATGTTTTTAAATGTGTGAAATATTTTTGACATTTTCCTTTACTTTATCATTATTGATTTAATTGTTGCTTCTTCTCAGATCTATGATCCTATACCTATTTAGCATAACTACACCGATAATTGATACAATGATCTTATAATTATTTTAATTATTTCTAATTATGCGTTCAAATCTTGAACTTCAGCCCCGCCTCTTGTTTACCAATTTTTTCCTCATCAAACTCGTTCGACATCCTCCAACAACTTTTAAAATTCAACTCAATAAAAGCTAAACAGACAGCGCAGTAATTCATTAATCCACGACACAATAGCCCTTTATGAGCCTTGACCTGACGTCTCGTGTATGTACCCAGTCCTTTTGTTGCTATATTCCTGTCTATACCGAAATTAAGGCCTTCCCGTTTAGTTTCAATAAGCCTATCAGGCTTCTGGGAATCAGCCTTGTATTGTAAGCTGAGGTTACAGGTATTGTCTGATGTCGTGTTACCGATGAGATATTAATATTGATGTTAGTTGACCTCTAGGTGAATTGTAACGGTATTTGTTATCTATCTATCTATCTATATCAGCCCATATACGTCCCACTGCATAGCACGGGCCTACTCTACAATCGAGAGAATCGATTGAGAGTGGTTAGGCCATATAGTCCACCACGCTGGCCTAGTGCGGGTTGGCGGACTTACATACCGTAGAAATTCTTTAAAATCGCTACGGTATGCAGGTTTCCTCACGATGTTTTCCTTCACCGTTAAAGTGCGTGGTGATTGACTATCAATACACACATAACTCCCGAAAAGTCAGAGGTGTGCCCTGGGATTTGAACCCGCGACCACCGTGAACATGTAGGCAGCCGCGTCTGGTCCGTTATCAACAGGCCACCACGCACTTGTTATAATTATGTATAATTTATTTTAACAAAACACGAACAAACCCGATAGTGGCACACGTAGTCCTGATCCTACATTAAGATATTCTTATATCATGGTAATAGCGATCGACTGGACCGGGAAATTTTAAAGGTTTTAACAGTCTAATAATTCAGAGCCATTGACTCAAACGAAAAAGAAGACTTATCAGTAAATATAAGGCACTGTTTTCAATTTTACAAACGACTCAAAAGCAATATTTCTGGATTTCAACATTTACCTAGATACAGAAACCAACCCTATCGATTCTTATTTCACAACCAGCGTTACCAACTGCAACACGCAGTCTGCTAAACGTTCCCAACACGACAGGTCGATAAACTGGCACTAATAACTTGATCAAAAACGTCGGAGCATCGTTCATGGGAGAGTCACGGAAATTGCTCAAACTTACAGTTACCTTCATTATCACAAGTTAGCGGCGACGTGATAATTTGATGACATAATGCTGCTATAAAATTCTCTCTCTGAATAAATAAAGGGTTTTTACTACCACGTTAATGTACAATGTAAGTTTATGTATGTCTGACGCAATGCCGGGAACTTTATCATGTTAACAAAGAACATTTTGTCACTGGTGTTAAATCTTTTTGACTGACAAAAATGTGTTTATGTCTCGTTTGTCTGCATGTTTTTATACCGTGCTCCGTTCGACTTCGAAATGTAAATAGTTTTAATCCGATTGTTTCTATTCATTTAACTATTAATCACTAGAATTTAAAACGTTGTCTTCCTTGTTTTGTTCTACATTGGCTATTTTTCTGAAACGTTTATAATTCTGCTTAAAATAAGGAAGTAGAAAACCAACCGTAAAATAATAATGCACATCTTTATGCGTATATAATATGCGTGTATAATATTCGGTGCAATACTTCCTTGCGATGGCAAGGAAATGTAAGTACAAAAAAATATTTACACAGTGTACACAAATTCAAAACCAAACTTACTCATAATTTAATATTCCATCTCATAAACATTGCGGAAACAAAGTAATGTATTTCTCAACGCATTGAGAAAGTGAGGTAACCGCAACATCTGGCATCTGACACAGATGACATAATATTCTACGAGACAGAAACGCCATCCTTGATACCACTATCGAGCAACGACTTACCTTACTGACGTACGACCAGATTTTTTACTAGAACCTGTTCTTTGCGCAGTTGCTAGGCTGATCTTAAAGATGGCGAGTAATCTGAGTGTCGTCCTTAGATTGTGTTTAGTTGGAAATGTCGTAATACTGAAGATATAACTGCCTCGACTGCCTTGGTGGCGAAGTTGTACTACTTTGTGATTGCAAAGCCGAGGTCTTGGGTTTGTCTCCCGGGTCGGGCAAAGTAATATCGGATTTTTCCATTCATTATCAGCCCGGAGTCAGGAATTTGTGCCCGATATGGCGATAGGCCTCTATCACATCGAGGGATGGAAAATACAAAGCGAAATGTGGGTGTCCTGGTTGCACCTCTGCCTACCCCTGCTGAGAAAAAGACGTGAGTTAATGTATGTAAGTATGTATGAAGATATAAAATGACGTCATATATCTCGTAAGCAGGCTGTTCGGGGCCGACGATAAATTCTATTTATAGATTTGGTTTAATTTTTAATTTTTTTAACTTCCCGACGTTTCGTTTGATTTCCAGCTTTTGTGGTCACGGGGCGGAATCCGTCGGGAAGTTAAAAAATGTAAAAATTAAACCAAATCGCGATAAAATCCGTAAAAAATTGTTTTATTTCAATGTGTAACATTCGCGTAAATCTAAGAAACCATTATTCTATTTATAGAGCTGATTTTGCGAAGTTTATTTTTGTAATAGGTCAAATAATTAGGCCTATGTCCAGCAGTGGACTGCAACGGGCTGATGATGATGATGATGAAAATAATTTTATATAAAAAATATATTACATTAATTTAGGACGCTAACGACAGGACGAAATTGCGAAGATTGTGTAGGCAAGCAAACTCAGGTACCTACTGGTGAAAACGCCAGGCAAAAAAAACGAATGAAAGCTATTTAAATCGTTTTTCATAATGTCACGTAGATTTTCAATTTATTAATTGGCATTGCGTTACTTGAACTTTGATTTTGCATTTTCCTAATGGTAGCATGTCGTCACCAACACGATTACCAGTGTTCGTTTACGTGTGTTCAGGCATTCCATTTCTCAAACTAAAACAAATACGCAATCTGAAAGCAACGAGTGGTAGCCGCAGAGATGCAGAGAACTCGTTGATGGTTTACTCGACGCCCGTTCGAGCTCAAACTGTGCTAGTTGCGTATGCTGATTAATGATTAACAAGCATCGGGCCCTGCTCAGCTCTGCGCAAGGTGAGGAGTAATCTCCAAGGGAATTGATTGAGAACTGTTTGCACTTCTTGTAATGGAAATGTGAAGTTTCAATAATTTCAACTAAAAACAAATATATTAAAAACCCGGTAAAATAATGATCACAAACCAGTAATTCTAGAATCTAGAGAAACACTGTAAAAATTAAATTGTAATTTACCGTACTTATTAAATAAGTACGTGATATAAACCAACTCATTTAATGCATGACGGCCACTTAATTTCAATTGATAGGAATTAGTTACTTATAATTCAATTAAAATAATTATCAGTTAATGCTTTTGTACTTCACTTAATCTTATAAGACATTTAGAAAACTATAAAATTGATAAAGCCTTCAATTTAACTACATAGATGTACGAAACATTAATATCTCAATTATCGACTTCCGCATCTTTTAAAACACAGGTTTGTTCAAATAGCGAATAACCAATACGTTGGTGATGCCACTTTAGAATAATACTCTCAAAAATTGAGAAGCATAGTTGCGTTACTGCCCAATGAATATGAATGAAGAAATGCGGGGAAAGGATAGAAAAAATTGACTATAAACAATCATATTGACAAATCGAAACATAATGACAAAGCTTTTAAGGACCTCACATCGGTTTTCGGTGAGACAGTAAAACCAGTTACCACTCAGTATGATCCATCCTTAGAATTACAATCTAAGCTATCTAACTCCTTTTAAAAACTTATCATTCCAATCCGTGTTGTAATAGAAACAGCTTCCATTAAAAACTTAACGCATCCACACACACGGCGCTAATAAGTTGTCTAAACCAACAGGCTGATGCAGTTGGGTCGAGTGGCTAGTGTGTGGCTGTCCAAATGTTTACTCTGTGCCGCGTCGGAGCGGGAAACATGCTGTACCTACTACCGTTACGTATTTACACGGCGATATGAGTTCAGCGTCCCGAAATGTTACGAAACATGCCTGTGCATTGTTTTTATTTTGTATGGATATGATGATACAGCAACAGTCATTGGTAATGACGCACCAGGAAGAAGTATTATGAAAGATCAGCGCCAAATTTCTCTAGGTATAGAGTATGCTATGCCCTAAATTAAAAGACTAAAGGTAAATTATGAGGCATTAAAAAAACTACTTCCCTGTTCCCTAAAGCTTGCTAGGAAAAATAGATTTTAAGTAAACAGGAATTTGTAGCAGGGTTGAACCTGAAATGATGGATTTGTTTGGACTAATGTTGAGCTTCTCAAAAAAATATTAAAATTCACAGGTCTATTAAAGCCTAACAAACACTAGGATATAACGTTATTTCATGACTAATTGTTTAGAAATGATCGCACTTTAATTGAAAATACCATGCTGTTTATTCCTACTACTAAAACGGAATAACTAGTTTTTGAAAATGTTTGCATAACTACGCTGGAGCATCAAACCCCATAGAATTTACATCAAATAGAATTTTAGTATCAAACTGGTTCTGTTTATTTGCAAATGTGTTTATGAACTTTAATAATACCTTGATGACGAGCTGTTGAATTATAGTGGTAACGAGAAGCATGTTTTAGCAAGGTGTTGAAAAGTTATTACTTAGCTTAGCGGACATTCATTGCTGAATTATTAAATATACATACTTGCGAAAGCATTATTGATGCACGGTTAGACATTTAAATATTTCTTAAATAAAAGTGAAAATGTCTACATAATAAACACATTTTTTATAATAAATTACAATGATTTGAACTAATGGGACTTCAGAACAAAACTATAATTCATTAAAATACATACGGTAATTATCGCATGTTTTAAAAAATCGTAAACCACGAGAACCTTCATAATCACTTAGTCACTAATTGCGTTATTGACATACAAACTAATTCCAATAACAAGAGCAACACGATACAAATGTATGTTATCGACCCGCCATTAAAGAGTGCTTAAATAACACTTATATACACGTTTACATTTACTTTGGTACCATGAGCGTGTAACTACCCCTTATCAGCTTATCTACGTGTTTACTTGTTCTGTGCTGGTACACCGTTCATTATCATGCGTTTTTATATTGCTAGCTGTATCTACATCGGTATCAGCTTCAACAGCAACTACACAGAACAAGCTAACTACAACTTGAGTACCCTTGTGATTATGAATAATTCTGTGAGGAGTAAAAATTGGAAATTCTTTTAGGACCCTAGTGATTATTAGACTGTATTGTTGATTAATTTCTTGTATAGATAAAATAATAACTGAGCTGATTAACTAAATATTCTAAAGATTATCAATTAGATTAGACTATCAAAAATACAAAATATGGCGGCGAAGATGTAATTCCAGTAAGATGCATGTGTGCGGAAGTAAATATTAGGCAATTAATTTTATTACATTAACCATCTTTAACGCCTTGGATTTTTTTCGGCGGTAATTTAAAATTGTGAATGCCAAAATTGATAAATAAATTTAAAAACAGTTTCATGAAGCTTTATTCATTAGATTAGTGATAGATAACATCACCCACTTTTTGGTAACCAAAAAAGACAGATCTAATCTTATTTATATACGAGTTTTGAACTAACACTAGGTATACAAGGGGTGATATAGATATAGAAACGACTATATGACTTGTATGTATATTCTGTGACTATTGTAACGATGTGGCTTGTATAAATTGTCGTACTTGTACGCATTATCAAAATCATCAAATCTTGTATGTGTCTGTAACTGCAATTTCAATGACAAACATATTCAACATCATTGATAACATTATGATTAAGATCACAGATACTAAGATATATATCATTTCTCGGCTTTTGATTAAACCTACTCCTTCCAAGACATACTCGTATAAATACGATCATCTAATATAATTTGACGTAAATCAAGATATGTTTTATCATTAATTTTATTAACCTGATGGCACAATTAAATTTTTTTAACATCACGTAATCGACTGTTTTGAGTTGCTTACTTAATTCTTCATAAAATACTACATACTACCAAATAGGTAGTCTCGTCTCGTGAATGTATTCATCACTTGAAAAAAATATATTGGATTTTTCTATTCAATAATAACCCGAAGTCAGGAATTTGTGTCCGATATGGCGATGGGCTCGCCCCCTATCACATCGTGGGACAAAATATATAAGGCGAAAATTGGGTGTCCTGGTAGCTTCTCTGCCTATCTCTTTTGGGAAAAAGGCGTTAATTTATGTATGTATGTTTTTCATTATCCATAATATCTGGATCACCAAGACGTCGAACTCTCAGCTTCTTCTACAGCTGATTTTATCAACTCTGCCACCGCTATCAAACAATACGTCAAACGATAGACTATATAAATAATTAAAACAACATTAACAGTTAACCGCAGATAAAATATTACTTCTATATCGTTAAGATAAACGGAGGCGGTGTCACAATGACCGATACAGGCAATTAGGGCCGGACATTAGGCCACATCAATGTGCCACATTATCCACTATCTATCTTTGTTCGTACATTATTCTATCGCTGTTAAGATAGGGAGGTAACTGAAATTTTTACTTGCATAGTTAACTGGGGATTGCGATTTGATTTTTTATGGATGTAAAATTTTTGTGCAAGCAAAATGTTTGTCTGTACGGTAAAAGATATATTTGATTTTCTTTAATATACGCCGTAATAACAAATATAACAACTCTTATATGCAGAATAATTTAGTGTAATAAGGGCGGTTTTATCGATTGCAGTCATTTTTTGAGTGGACTGAAATGTTTTCTTTTGAGTTTATTTTTAAACTTTCATAGCTCATTTAAGAATATACGAATTATTCTATGGTAAAAATATGTGTTCAAGAGTACATCTATGCCAAAATCAAAACCGCAATTCTCACCTCGCGCCAATAACCTCGCGAAAATTAACCAACAAAATCCCCACAAATGAGGTAAATTTCGGAAGCAATCGCAGCCTCGTCACCCATTCTAAGAAGTAGCGATAAACGCGGCGCCAAAGCAATAGAATACATAATGGCAAGTTCACAGAACGACAACCGGACAGCGGCGCGTGAGGCGATGCGATTCTATATCATATTAAAAACTTTTACTGAGAAGCCTTAATGTATGCTATATCGTGAGGGGTAATAGAAAGTAATAAAGCATTGACGGGTCCTGTACAATGAATTGGAAGGATTTTTGTGACTTCAATGTTTCAATTAAGTATGCGAAATTGACTGCTGATTTGAGATTGATAGAATTTGGAAACTAAAATATTTAGTGAAACATATTAAAAGTTCACATATTAAAAGCATACTTATGACTAGGGGCTATTATAGTATTAAACAATATATTGAGGATAAGGAAGCCTGGCATTAGGTGTTTTCTTGCACTTTGCGACCTCCTGGGGCACTGAGGTATTCACTTATTACATTCTCATTTTAAAATAACTAAAATATATAAAATAAATAATTGTAAAATAAAAACTAATCAAAATGAGACAAATTAATTAATCAACAAGTTTATAAAATAAAATAAATAAAATTAAATAATGAATAAATAAAATACCTATTTAAATTATATGACGACCGATCGAGAAAAATAAATAATAATAAAAATAAGCAAGGCAAGCTTTGTAAGACAAGTCACAAATATTTATTTCAGTAACTTGACCAAAACCAAGCCCACTGAGTTTGACTCGCTGGATCTGCTCAGAACTGGGTCGCGCCGCGTAGTATCCAGTGGTAAAGTTAAGCCCGCTGAGTTTGTTCGCCGGGTCTTCTCAGTCGGGTCGCGTTGGATCCGGCAGTAAGCCTAAAATTACGGGACGTTTCGGAAATACTCATGGTCGTTATTTAATCAATTGGACCCAAAACAAGCCCACTGAGTACTATTCGCTGGATATACTCAGAATTGGGTCGCGTCGCGTAGTTTCCAGTGGTAATGGAAGCCCACTGAGTTTGTTTCGCCGGGTCTTCTCAGCCAGGGCCGCGTTAGATCCGGTGGTAACATTAAACCGCTACGCACCGCTTTAATTTAATACTTATGGTCCACTTAGACATCGATTATCGTAAATAATGTATTTCCTAAGGGAAAAAAATTACCATAAAATACTAATAAGTAATATAATACTTAATATAATAAAATTAATATAAAAATTACAACGAATATCTTGTAAATAGAAAATAAGTACTATGTGTATTGACTTGTCATAAGAGCTATTTAATTGCCTACGTGACCAATAAACGAATTTCATTTCATAAACGAATTTCATTTCATTTCATTTCATTTCATTTCATTTCAGTGTGTCCGGTAACTCAGAGATAATATGTCTTTGATTAATAATTATTAGCCTTTAATATTACGCAGTTGTTAATAAAGACACTGAAATAAATTATCGTGAAAATAAAAATCAATGCTAAGCACGAATTCCTAATATAGTGTAGGAATCTTCGCATAAAATATAATAAGTACAGCGCATATGGGACAATATACGTATAGATGATATTTGACAGCCTCCGTGGCGCAGTTGGTTAGTCGCCGCCTGTGAAACGAGAGGCCGCGGGTTCGATCCCTGCACCGAAACAAATATTTGTGTGATCCACAGGTATTTGTTTCGGGTCTGGGTGTTTGTGAGACCGAAAAGTCTCTCGTAGTTTCTGATACCCACGACACAACTTTATCTTAGTGTGGGGTCAGGACTATGTATGTGACTGTTGGGTGTATTTATTTATTATATGAATGCTAGCGTCTTTAGAGTTATGGTCTATGAATATAGATCACCATATATGCATCGATCGCATTGATCGAATTACCATCAACCGATGCACTTGTTCCATAGCAAAATAGTGGCAGAGTTAAGTATACTGGATGACTTGTAAGACGTCAGGAAAATATAGTAACTATGTGCCAAGTGCATCAAATAGAAGCTTTAACCATATTTACGTTTTTATCTCACTCAAAATTAATGGACTTATCTCATACTATCAAGGACTCGGCAGCCTCCGTGACGCAGTTGGTTCAAAGCCGTCTCTGAACGAGAGGCCGTGGATTTGATCCCCGCAAATAACCAAAGATTTGCGGGGCGCAAAAAGATTTGTTTAGGATGTGAATGTTGTAAGACTAACTCATTCGCAGTTTTTGACTTCGGCAACACAAGACCTGGATCTTAGCGTAGGCTCAAGACAATGTGTGTAGCTGTTACTTGTATGCATTTATTATCTCCATTCGTGTTATTAATTGTTTTCTCTTCTTCCCAGATGGCGTAGCGTAATGGAGGGAGAGTGCTCAGAGGGCGCAGAGGGCTGGCTCCTGGTGCGCGTGCACGTGCCCGAGCTCAACGTGCAGAAGAGCCTGCAGTTCCCTCGAGATCAGCTCATCTGGGACGTCAAGCAGCAGTGCCTCGCCGCGCTACCTAAGGTACATACCAATTACTACATAATGATATATGTGTTCTGTTGAATAAGGATTTACATTGTACAAAAACGTAAAGGAGGTTTTGTTTATGTACATATAAATATATCGTAATTTGCGTACTTAGTGAACCTAATAAAAAAAAAGTACATTTGTTGAAAAGTCATTCATCTTCGTCTCATTCATTTCAAGGTGTACATTGTATATACATGTTTTTATTAAGGGGGCTTATATTGATATTTATGCACGTCCAATTCAGTAGGTTTAGTTAAAAAATCAATTAACACCTCATGAAAAATCAAGTGATAATTTTATTTGGGTCAATACAGCATTACATAGTAAACTGTTTTATATAAATAGAACTGTTAGTTGTTAATTAAGCGAAAATTATTATTGAACCAAATTATTGAATGTGGATCGAATTACAAACCAAATACAATAATTATTTTCAAATAATTCATGATAAACAACAAACAACACGACATGTTTTACAGCTTGGTAATATAAATAAATATACCCAACAGTCACATATATAGTCGTGACCCCACACTAAGATCTAGTCTTGGGTCGTGGGTATCAGGAACTACGAGAGACTTTTCGGTCTCACAAACACCCAGACCCGAAACAAATACTTGTGGTTCTCACAAACATTTGTTTAGGTGCGGGGATCGAACCCGCGGCCTCTCGTTTCACAGGCGGCGTCTAACCAACTGCGCCACGGAGGCTGTCAAGTTTGTCTGTCTGTCTGTCTGTCTGTCTGTATAGGCAACCTTAGTTATCAATACAATGTTGCTTAAACTAAACAGATGTTAACCACAGGAAAGAACCAAATCTTAATCTTGGGTGCCCATTCCACTCCTAACTACTTTGTTGCACAATTAATATTAAACAGTTGGTAATATTTCCAAATCAGACTGACACTGTTGTTCGAGATTATATTTTAAACTTGACAACTACTTAAGCAATCAATTATAATTTAAAGACACAGACAGAAATAAGATCGATCGAGGTAGTAAATTCATTACATCATGGTATTTCAGGACTTATATTATGACTTAGCAAAAACCAGATCAAAAATTAGAGTTTCGAAAGAGTTCCTCAATCTTATTCTCATTCAATTGGCAAAAGATTTTATATTCAGTAAAGATCATCTACTAAAAAATATTGTGAGTGGGGTTGCCAGGCTCAAAATTATGAGACAGATCCATCTGCGACATACACAAAAATAATAAGGACAAAAAGGTAACGTACTAATGATAATAATATTTCGATCCGTAAGCAATCGCCTAAATAATCACGCGTAATCGTAATTCCCATGACAAGGGTGAAACCACAATTAAACAGTTTATTAGTTATAAATCAATAATATTACAAAGAAATTCATTGCACACATACAAAACGACATTTTTGGGTCGACAAAATTACCAAACCAAAGCTCTTAAACATGTTTTCCGAACGGTTGCCAAGTGCAACCGCGAAATGAAGCCATTTACATGCTCCGATGCGTTGTAAAAATTTTATTATCTTTATGGTAACAAAATTTGTTACACTTTTACACAATTCGCTACAATTTCATTTAATTAGCCCACATCGTGAGCGATTGCAAATCGCGAGAATGCACGAATTACTCAAACCGAAAAATTCTGAGCACTCATACGTGTAGACCATAGATGTAACGCGGTTTTGTTCACCCAAATTATTTTTTTACTTTAGCCAGTTTTATAACAATACTGGGCTTACCTTAACAGTACTTTTCACTGATTTCTATTTTCCGTCAGCAAAGTACCTACAGACAATTTCGTTTTAATGTAACATTTTAAGCACTAAAATATTCGTACTAGAATAAATATCCACGGCATCAATAACAATCTATTTCTTGACAATCTTATATCATATATTTTTTTAAGTACTTTCTACTCAACTTATTTTTAGTACACGGTAATCCGAACCAATCAGTTCCGACAAAATGTATACTTCTTAATTTTCTTTAACCTAAAAACACATAACCAGCCTAAAATCAGGCCGTACGAAACGGACAGACACGCCTATTATTTCACATTAAATCTTAACATAACAGGTTTGTAAAAACTTTCGCTTATTCAAATTCTTTTGTAAAATATTATTCAATGTTACAACTTCACGGTAAGCGGGTCGCCTTTATTCTGTGTCCGTGAACTACTGTAACACTATTCACATTTCTTGATTCTTCTATTTGGTCTGATTCTATAAATACAACAGTGTAACATTACTTGTATACATGTTAATTGTCAGAAAGATTTCTCGTTTGCTTTTAAGACGAGCCCTCTTCTAAATGGCTTGTAGGAAATATCAGACTCAAATAATACATTTTTTAAAATCGAGAAACTTATACACGTGGGATTTCTAAGCCTTGGAATCCACAGTCTTGCGGTATACGAACTAAAAGAAAGAAAGAAAAATAAAAAAAACATTTATTATCGCATGGCCAACACATAATTCAAAAATCGATAATCATGAATATTTTGCACGTTAAGAGTAATATGTTTAAGTCACATTTATTAGGAACTTAGTGTTACACGTTCTTCGTTACTATGATAAACTAAGCTAAGCAAAACCTACAAGCATGAAAAAAATACTTCTATTTTTAAAAGTCTTTCATCGTCTTAAACGTTTCGATGGAAACACTCCAATTAAGAAATAAATAATTAAGTGGATCTCTGATATTATTTTTATCGAAAAGCTTCCAATCTAAATTTATCTCAATAAAATGATTTTGACTATCGTTTCCTTGACTTTATTCTCCATTATGTTCTTAGGTAGTTAATATAATAAATCAAGTTATTCAGGCCGTAATAATTATGATGAAAATCGAGTGATAACAGTCTGCAATCGGCACATTTACAATGAGGTGTACAGTAGGCCCCATACTTTTCAAAATTACGTCTCAATATCAATTGCAGGCTATATACCACTTGATTTGTCGAAATTAAGCGGATGTAAATGTAATATAATTGAATACTACACAATAAGAGGAAAAAGTTATGGACGAATCTGCAAAACCAAAAGTTGTTTACAAGAATTTTAACTAGACTACTATAAACCCGCATTATGTCACCAGACTACGTCATCACACCTCACAATTAAAACAGTTAATTACCTCGCTGATACAGATAAAAGAACGTCAATAACATTCACACAAACCGTACTTATGGTTGGTAAATATTTCACTCCACAGATCGTATCTTCAATCTTTACATTCTAAAAACAATTAATCTCAATCGATAGTAAGCGTGTATTGATTCAATCCGGTACTCGGCCGCTCGAGGCCCAGAAATCGAGTTATCAAAGGCATAA
This sequence comes from Deilephila porcellus, assembly GCA_905220455.2. NCBI lineage: Eukaryota > Metazoa > Arthropoda > Insecta > Lepidoptera > Sphingidae > Deilephila > Deilephila porcellus. Next base: position 13,027,218 of record LR999977.1, on the reverse strand, counting down.
AATAAATTGGACCTTAGAAGGCGTACGCCAACGAGTTAATTAAATACGCGAATTGTGTAACTCTTGTTACGATTTACAATAATCCTTTTAAATTGAATTAATGTCTGAGTATTAGTTAATTCGGAATGCCGAGTTGTAGGAATGCCGGATATCCAGAGTTTTAGCTTTACTTACGCCCGAATGCTCAAACGCCACTTAAATATTATGTTGCACTTAACTACGGAAGTCCCGCTTAAATGTACTGATTAAGTGGGACGTGGGTAGTTAAGTACATCTTAATATTGAAATGGCGTTTGAGTATTCGGTAGTATTAGTATTGAGTATGTAGGACATTCACAACCATCGTAGACAAAGGCATTGAATGCGCAATTGAGTCGTGTTCCGAGTTTAATCTACGTATTATCTTCTAAGATGCTGGCATATTTTGTCGATTGTCGAGTTATAACCATCTTTTAGCTGTGGATTCTATGTATAGACTGAACGGCCCTCAGTCGAGGGAAAGTAGTCTTTGAAGTAGTCCTAAGTCCTTTTCTATTTTATATTATAATAAATTTACGTAAATAAACTTCAATTTTACCGTCCCACTAGTTTCCTTTGCTAGCATTCTCTTTATACTCAAATTTCATACGAAATAAAACTTCAGTCTATTTTCTATTAATAGAGCTGAGGAAACCTTCTCGGAACAAGTCGATATTATGAAAAGTAGTTTTTGACATAACAGATAAAGAGCCTGAAAACTATAAATATAATAGAGAAATACTTTTGCAGTTTTACAGATGCTATGAGCTATGAATAGCAGAAATAGGTTAATCTGTACGTTTGTTTCAAAATGAACTGTTAACAGGCCGCTGCATTTGAAGCTATTCATCATTTTCGATTTATTTTCAACTGAGAATTCAATTGGAATAAGTATATTATATTTAGACGCACATATGAATGACGTGAGCAGATAAATAAGGATTGCATAATCTGCCAGTATTTCCACCTTATGCGGATAGTATCTAGAGTCCATTTCAGCGCAAATATTCTTTGAATGATTTAAAAAAAATACTAAATTGTCTGTCCTTAAACACAAACTGAAAATCTCAGATGTCTTCCAATTCACACTAATAGATTTAAGACAACAATGTGTTGTAAAACTGTGTATTTCACATATTTTAGTATGGACAATAGAATTGACAAAAGTATACAAACGTACAATAATACTTATGTCGCCATTTCAACATACACGAGCGTACAACGCAAATATTTTACGTCAAAACCCGCCGCCATAAATTAAACGCTGGATTATTGGAAAAGTGCTGGGATATCCGCATTACGTTTCAACTGATTGAATGCAAACAAGACACAAATTTTGATTGTAAACAGAGTTGATTTTATCAATTGCATTTGATTTGTAACGAGGTAGGTAGAGATGCTATAACCATAGTTCGCTGAGCTGGATTCCTGTCCAAGATGTGACATGAGGCGAGATTATCGCTATGGAGGCCACAAATTCAATTCGCAACCTCTGATAATAATATGAGATTTTTTAAGTCAAAACAGTACTATCACAATATGAAGTTCTTGATGTAAATCGAACGATTTAGAACCTTTATTAATGAAACTTTAATAATGATAGTCCTCCCTATAATACACAATATATAAGCGACGTTCTATCCAATATCAGGCAGACACTATCTTCTAGCAATCAGCGTCGCTTAGCACCACCAATAAATTTATTCCATCAAAGTAGATACTGAATCCATTTCCCACTAAACCCAACGCTCAAGCCTTCTGTAACGATTGCCGATTTCCGTCTCAACCGTTTCCTGTGCAGACGAGCGGGCGTGTTTGCACAGTACTTTAATCAACAGTCTAATTAAAATTTCAATTGTCCATTGACAATTTTGTATCGATGGCATTAAGTCGCTCGGAATATCTCATCTGCGCAATCTTTGGAGGATAAATATTAATTCGTTACGTTTGCTTCTGGATCTGGGGTATTTTGGTTTCGTTCAGGAGATTTTTGTTGAGCATCTGAACTGGAATTGATGGTTTCATATCGGTATGGATCAATTACTTTTCAAACTTAAATTAATTTCATAACAATCTTCGTATGGAAGTTATATTTCATATTTCTCTAGGTCATATTTCTGATAGTATGACTCACCATTTTGTTAATTGGGTTTAAATTATCACGCTCACTTAATCAGATCTCGTGTATAATTTTTAAAGTGCATAAGTTTTTAAGGACTGCTCCAACGGTTCAACGGCTTAAGGTGGCTTAGCTTCTCGAAAATTTTTGGCAATGAACTTGCTCGTTCCATATCCTAAATACGATCCTATATCACTCTACTACTTCGGTTTTGCCAAATTGCGGCTTTCCGACGTAAGCTAGTATTTTTTTAAATTTCCAACACAGGATGCACAACAAAATGTATAACAATCATGTTTACAAACTTGAGTTATAGGAGACCACGTGTCACTTCACAAATAATAAAAATAGCCCTTGATATTTCAAAACCAAGACGCAAAGGTTCTACAATTTACATTCAAAGCTAATGAAATATCTCCGTCCATTAGTAAGAACAAATCTTTCAACTGGGCCATACTCGTTGTGTTTACAGAGATGGTATTGTAAATCCGTTTTCAATAAACATTTTTCAGAGTCATAAAAGTGTTACTGGCTGTGCCTGCTCGGCAATCATAAATACAAATATATGGCGACCTTAATATTACTTTTGAAGTATATTCTTGCTTTTAAAGGAATTTTAAATTGCAAAACGCCTACTGCCCAGTACGTAAGTTATAGTACTACCTATTTGAAATACTACATCGCTCTGTGGCTTCAAAGACAACTTACAATATTTTCAAATCTTAAAGTATTTTTGGCCAACATTCGCGCGAGATAATCTTCATGATCTAAATACCAACTACTCCATTTTAAACGCAGACACCATAAACTTCCAAATATAGACGGACTTTACATCGTGTTAAACATAAGCATAAATACAGCTGAATTTATATCGTCAAAATATATGCAAATCTTGGGACCTGGTTAAGATTTTTCCATAACAATATAGGTACGTAAGTAGGCGGAGGCCACACAATGTGTTTTTTTGAAGGCTTAACATAAGTTTAGCTGCAGGCCTAATCCGATAAGGCAGTAATGTACGTGCAAACTACAAACATTACTTGGCACCTACGCCAATCATTGAAATAATCAGTGACCATAATTACATGTTCAACCACGGCTTTGTTTTACTTTGTACTTGCAAACATACATTTTACGCACAAACACATATGTACATACATAATTTTACGCTTATATACTGATGAGGTAGACAGAGATCTCACTAATACCATCTACAGATCGCCGAAATTTTTACCGATCCAATATATGATATGAAAAGAACCTATCAACATACCGAGCGCAGAAAAATCAAAATCAATCAAAGGAAAACTCATATGGAATTTCCAAACCGAAAATCATTCATAACTGTTTGTGGCAGACTTGAGACACGAACTCAGCTCATACACGCTGCCAAGAGATCAATAACAACCAATTCCGCGTACACATGTCGGAAAAATGACAGACCGACATCGGTCGGACAAACTACATACTACTCAAACCGGTTTGGTTCCGTTACTAGTAATTTCTTAAACTACACTCTAGTACGGGGAATCGACTATCGGCCGTATCGACTATCGGCTGACTATCGACTATTTGCATCACTCAAAACACGCCACGAACTTTCGCACTCGCTGCTCCAAATTCACTTCTATGTGGGATACGATCAAATTCACCCCGCAACAGTGACATGACTAATTTTAAAAATAGAATACTTCGTTCTATTTTAATATTAGCTGTTTTTTTTTAATTATGCAGATTTGGAAAAGAGGTTTTATATTCGATTTCGAATATATTTAATCGGTTTTTTTATTATCTCGCATTACTATTATCCTTGTTTTGCGGATGTGTAAATTAAAATGTCTAATGGTATTTAAATTCAGGCAAATATTTTTACCCATATCCATATTTATCAATGCATAAATGAATCTTAGCCATGTAGCTTCGACAAGTTATGCATACATTTCAGAATATTTTTTCCCACGTTATTAATGTATATTTTAAGGTGAAGGTGAACTAACTTTAAATAAATAATATATTTGTATGTATATTGTATATGTGTATACATTTATTAATATATATTTATTGTTTCCGGTGCGTTGGACGAACCTCAGGTGGCCAGTTGGTACAGGGTACGTTTTTGCAAACCACGTATGACATATCAAATGCATGAATCAAACGTGATTCAGTGTAGTATGGACGAAACACGTGTAAAACCGTGTCCTATTGCATGCTAACAGTCTATTATGAAGGTTGACACGTCATAATACTGTCAAATTTTTATCAAAAGTATGACGTCATAGCTTACGAATGTACCTTCATAATTAGCTGGCATTATTAATCACAGCATGACAAATGTATGAATATGACTTCCCTTGTACCTGAAGTCGTCTTGCATGTTGTACCCTGTCATATTATCCATACTTATGAAAATTGGCGTCTGGAAATTGTCATAAAAATTGATATGCCCATAGCATTTTAACAACATGTGTCTAGCCGAATGTAGCATGTATTGATTATAAAATCTATAGAGATACCTACGACAATGGTAAGTACTTATAATTAATAATAAATAACATAAATAATAAGAGCGTGGTGGCCTGTTGGTAACGAACCAGACGCGACTGCCAACATGTTCACGGTGGTTGCGGGTTCAAATCCCAGGGCACACCTGTCTTTTCGGAGTCATGTGTGTATTGATACAGAGCAGGCCCTTGCCCTGCAATGGGACGTATATGGGGTGGTACAGTACAGTACAACATAAAAAATCAACTGATTGAAAGAATTATAACAACTTTTGACCGAGGAATGCCTAAAGAATTTTGTAAGTAAAATTATAAATCCTATTTGACATTGTTGGCACTGATTTATTTTCAGCAATAAATCTTTATTTTCAGGGACAGATAATAAAAGTAAATTTTAATTATTTTTCGCTTTAACGATATAAAATGATGAATGATCATACAAATATTTATTTGAACGTGGGTATTGAACCCTCTTCTCTTTTACAGCGTTGTAACTGCCTACGCGTAGTCTATCAGAAAGAAACAACTGCTGTTTCAAAAAACATAACCTAAATACTCATCCCGTAAGCTCTCATCGTCCTACTTACAAAAATAGCCCGCAATGGACACTTTTCTAAATCATTGTTGCGTCCCGTACTTCGGCTTTACATACCCATTGTGTTCGTCCTATTTCGCTATAGAAAAGGCCTGAAATGGCACATATATGTGTATTGGTGTCGCGTGTGTCATTTTTGCTTTTATTCATTGGTATGGGATATTTCTAGTCCTGTAAGGATTAGCGTTTATTGATAGCAGGTTATTATATGGTCTTGTTTACACAAATATGTTTTAAATTAAATAAAGAAATAGTATAATTCATTATGATCGTTTTATAATAATTTAATATAGTAATTGTTTTCCAAAACATGGAATATATCAATTTATGTGTAGTCAAAAGGTTCTTACTGGGTCGGCAACGCGCGAGCGTCACCTCTGGTGTTGCACAGGTGTAAGGTTACGGTAATGTTTGCCATCAGACGTGCTGTATGCTTATTTGCCTCCTTAGTTCTATAAAAAGGAAACATATTAAATATAAATATAATAATTAATAAATTAAGTATCAGTTGTGACGATTTTTTTTTTGCATTGAATGGCGAGACAACCATGCCATTCGCCCCATGGTAAGCGATACGACCGCTCATGGACAGTAGAAAAACCAAACACCATGAATTATAAAGCAATGCTTAGCATTCCACAGCGCTCGCCATCCTGAGACATTTAATGTGTTAAGTCTCATTAAGTCCAGTAGTTACTCTGGCTACAATTTCCTTCAAACCGGAACACAACAGTACATTTACACCGCTGTTTGGCGGGAGAAATAGACATTTCGGTGACTACCCAGGCGGCCTCTCACATATAAGAGACCTACCACCAGTAGGTAGTAGTAAGTAATTAGTTGATTATCTGCGCCATTGAAATTAATTGTCAATCATGTACAAATTACCGTATAATAAAATAAATCGCAGGCAATCTTCCGGGGCGTAAGCGCTTCAGCTAATGTTTAGTATAAACCATTAGACGCGTTTGATTGATATGGCAATATGATTACCGTCAGTCATTGCTCAACACCCACACTTATTCTCATTAAATGTTAAAATATAGTGCTCATTACTTATATATTAGAAGAGTTTATAAAAGAGCTAACAAAATAAAACAATAATTATTTTTCGTGTTACCGAATGTATTTCTTACGTTTCTTCCTTCCACCTGTAATACTTTTCAAACTGGTTGTGTTATAACTTAAAGACTCAAAACCTTTTGAAATTCTGAATAAAGAACACTTTTAATTTGTGGTATTTGAAAGGCTCCACTTCCAAGCTAAGAGTAGATCGACAAGAAGATTACATGAACTGTGGATGTAAAGGCGAGCAAAAAATTATGTTGTAAATCTTCGTATTAAATGTAGGTTTGACACAACATTCCATGCATATCCAAATAAGATTATTGTTTATGACTATTTTTAATGGGCTCAGATAATCTTATACCCGTAGATTGTACCTATATAGCACATAAACGAGTAAAGTTAGCTAAAGGTAACAGTAAAACCCCATTTACCTCGAAGATACGATTACCTTTTTTTTTTATTCCGGCACGGCATAGTGACTGCATTGCACCTGATGGTAAGTGCTAATGCCGTCCAGATAGAGTATCGAATGGTATTAGACGGTAGTCTCATACCATTCGACACAATCATGCCGGCCCGCTGAGATGCCTCTTCACGCTACGGCGGAGGACCCAGGATTATAAGAAGGAGGGAACACGTGTGATGGCAAACCGTTCCACAGCTTGACTGTGCGGCAGAAAAATGAATGAGAGAACCTTATTGTAAGGATATAAAAAAGTTGCATAGTGTAAACATTGTCAGAACACGATACTCTCAAAGCGGTTATGTCATGCGATAATGTGATACGATTCTCGCAGCGAGGAACTCTCCCCGTGTAAATGGCGCTTTAATGTATCATAAAATTTTGTTCCGGGTTTTGAGTGCAAACTAAATTGAGCTCATAAACGCAACCACATAGCTAGGCATGGTGATTGTCGAATACATAGTTACTAATTACTATCCATCTTATGAAACAAATAGTGGTTATTTTGGTGAAAATGTCCCTGATTAACAACAACATCTTTTTAACACAACTAGATAAATAAATCAGTAGGAGTAAAAAATGCTTTTTCAGTGGAATACCAAGCATTGCTTTGTAATTCATGGTGTTTGGTTTTGCTACTGTCCATGAGCGGTCGTATTGCTTACTATCGGCGAATGGCATTCTCGTCTCGCCATTCATTGCAATAAAAAAAGGCAATCCCAGGTTTACCAAATCTTGTAAGTCGACAAAGACAAAGTCATAGTCAAATTTGCGCGATTTAGACATAAATACCTAAACAAACTCAGCATTGTTCCAATTCAATTAATCAAAAGCCAAGTAAAGCGTTGCTCAATATCCAATAGCTTTGCTCCATTAGCAACTAGCAGTAGGTTAATGAGAACGTTTAGATACAGGGCCGTTCTTATCAGGATAGTTCTAACCTGAATTAGATACCCATGTAGAGCTAACAATTATTGAATAAATAACCGTACATTATGCGTATGATAAAGTTCACTAGACTACCTTGGTGGCGCAGTTGTGCTACGGTACGATTACGTCGGTGAGGTCTCGGGTTCGAATCCCGGGTCGGGCAAAAGTGATACTGGATTTTTCTATTCAGCCCGGAGTTAGTTTGTGCCCTATACGGCGATAGACACGCCCCTATCCCAACGTGGGACGGAACACACAAAGCGAAACGTGGGTGTCCTGGTTAGCACCTCTGCCTATCCCTTCTGGGAAAAAGGCATGAGTTTATGTATGCAAAGTAAAGTTATAATAGTCTCTAATCTTTGTGTATTGTGATACTCATTTAGAAAGAAGCTCCCATAAATGTGAGGAATAATAGTCTCTATTCCCCTTGTATTGGATTTATCAAATTATTAATCAGAATATAATGAAAACATATCAATGCCTTATCATAACATTGCCATTATAGACTAAGTTGGTGTAATTTACTAATTTCCTGAACTGTTATATCACGTAAGTTCAATGCAAATATCAAGCTTGCTGTTAACCTGTCTAAAAGGACATCAACCCCGATCAGTTTCGTATTATAACGTTGAAATTAACCTCGATCCGGTATTATAGAGTTTTTAGAATGAAAAACATGTACAGGAAAGTATTTCTTTTAATAGCAGTTTAATTGAAAAGGCTGTGAAATGCTTGCTTCAAATGTTAATTGTATAAATAAGAAAATGGATTCCAAAATATTTTACTGACCCGTGAAGTAGAATCGGAGAAAAAATCGACAAAGCTAAACAGTCTGAATATAAAACATTTAGGAAAAAAATAAGGCTTACATTCCATAAATACAAATAATATTCCTTCAAATGAAGAAACCTATTTATCTTTAACTACTTCAATAAGGGCGTCTGTAAAAAAAGATCTACTAAGCAAAATAAATTATTAAATCCAATAAAAATCATCAAATGGAAACTAAAGCACAGAAACTCTCAGTATTAACCTTTTACTTGGCAACTCCACACCAATCACACCGCAAAACTTAACCATCCCAAGCAAAATGTATTAAAACTAAAAACTCAATTAAACTTGAATTAACACACGCGGGTGTCGCCCCCTATCGCGCAATTAGAATAACGAGTCAGATACAAAACTCGATTTTAATTAAATTCTCAACTTGAATAATCTAATTGCTGGTTGAAACTGCGAACTAATCTTGCGTGTGTCCGTTCCCTTTTCCTAGTTGATAGAAATAGTCAGGATTTATCGGTGAAAAGCAGGCTTTACAATTAACTTGCGTTATAAGATAGGAAATATCAAATAATGAATAGAGCTAAGTAGATAAAACCTTATGATCGAATCTTTTTTTTTTCTCTTGCGAGTAAACTTTGCTCATTACAAATTTTCGTTTCTAAAGGGCATTCGCTTTACACTTCCATATTTTACTGAGCTAGGGCTGTTTTAGCCGAATTTGAAGCCTTCAGCATCTCGACCTATTACTTGGGTTTTCTTTAGATTGCTCTTATCTCAAGCGCTATCTAGAGCTCTTCAGCCATGTCGAAGTATAAGATTGTCACCGACCTACAGCCTATGAATGTCTGTAGCGGGAATGTTTCAAACAGTTATTATAACCGGGATCTTGAACATCGAGATTCAGTCAAAATATTGCGTAGCGCACGTATAAATATTTACCCGAATCTAGAAAAATACCTACGGTTCTATTTTTTAAATATGAAATGCATTCTCAAAAGCATATTTTTAAAATATCCTTTTAACAATAAAATTCTTCACAAAATTATGCAAAATGAAATTGTTTTTATAACTAATAAAAGTTTGCATTCGAAATACCCCTACGACGTATTCCATCGGCTCTTATTGTCGTACTGCAAATCAAAGATTTCACAACGCGAACACGACGCTCGTAAAGAATTTCCCATGAATAAATTCGAGAATTCGATAACAATCAGAATACAAGAAAAATATTGGGAATAAAATGAAAAGCCTGGCCAGTGGAGCGAAATAAAGGCGTATTTACATTTCGGAGCAATGAAAGGATGTACAATAATTTCAAGCCAGGATTAATGGTACGATTCGATGGGTCCCAAGAACAATATTTTAACAAAAACGTCTTGGAAGGCAAAAAATTACATGTATTTTTGTTATTTTTTTTGCTTAGAGAAATACGGTATAACTTTGTGAATATGTTCCTAACGATAAATTATTTCAGATACGGTTTTGCTATTGTGACCGAATATCATGCCGGCGATTTTAATCTATTAAATAAAAATAAAACAATAATGAAGCAAGCACTAAAATATACATATATCCAGTGTCTCGTAATAGCAAACAAGTAATACTGTAAATTAGAAGTGTCAACATCACACATAAAAATACACGTATTAGATAATAAAGTCATTATTATGTATCTTTCCTAGAATGTTTCTCTTCATATTATTCTAGTAAGTATTTTTAATACTTAATGTATCTCTCCAATGATAAAACATGTCTTATTTGCATGGTAACTATTAATTCCCAAGTCGAAAGGAAATATATGCACACACAAAGCACTTATTAACGATAGCAATGCAAAAATATTCGCATACAAGAAGCAATAAACAAGGCCGCCTAGTTTCACAGGGCGTGATAACTGGAATTTTGTATGTCATGAAAAAAGGTTATTCGAAAAATATACGGAAAAAGTTGAAGGGCGTTTTATTGGTTCGAAAATATATTATTTACATTCACATTCCATATAGAACTGTTGGTTTCGATTTTGTGAAATAAAATGTAAAATGTCTTGATTCTTGCGGCAATTCTCAAGGGAGAAGCTGTGTCTTTAATTATAGTCTAAGAATGATAAAATGATGATTTCTGGTATAATAATGCCCCCTTCTTCCATCTAAATCTTCGTCCACGTAAAACAGCTTCAAAGTTGAAGCCGTAAAGTTATTTAAATTATTAATTTTAATTAGAAGTTAAAATATAATAAAAAAAAGTTTGAACCTCTCGTCTACCAGAAGGCTCCACAGCCAATGCGCCTTGATAGTTTTCACTTAAATTATTAAAATGCCTAAATTCGGCATATGATCAAAATTTTGTTATATCTTGACTGACACTTTCGCTTTTAAAATAATTTAAATCTTTCTTAAATAACAGCCGATTCCAAAGAAAAAAATTCGACACCCAGAATAGCATACCCTTACCATCTTATGACAACCCATAGTCAGACGCTCAAACTTAAAAATAATAATTTACGAGACTTCTACTTTTGTGCAACTGAGCCTAAAACTTGCAAAATTATGCAAATAATACCTTATTTGAACATACAAACAAAGAATATTAACTTTGTTGGAAACAATGTATTTATTTTTGGAACTTACCAATTTGGTTTACGTCATTCCTTTACTTAGAAATCTAAATTCGTCTCGATTTATTATTGAAACTTAACTTATATGTTATGGAAAAGACGTATGAAAAGTTATATTTTTTATACCGTAACACCTACACTCCAGGAAAAAATATATTAACCAAAATCTCAAAATTGAGCTTTTAAATTTCTTTAAACTTAAGATGTGGGGATCTTCGCAGAGTGAGAATGTTATGATATTGATTATAAATATAGAAATATATAACAAAAATATAACCTAACATGCTCAAAAGCTAATCGTATAACGTCCTTTAAACAAGCCTATAATAATCTGTAAGCCAGTTCTGATATAATTTGAAAAGGCATAAAGTAATTAACGCTGCCTTTCAGATAGAAACCTCCTTTTAGCTATTGAAGGCATTAAGTCAACTACACTGTACCCTTCATAATGAAAAGGCTCTGATGAAACGCGATCCAGATTCGTTTCAATAGTCAAGAACTCCTTGACCGCTTTTTCGGGTAACGTAAATATCATATTTAATAGACTTCGGACTATAACATAAAGGAATATAATTATGAAATCTCATAAATAGAGGATAATTGAAAGAGACATGAAAAACAGGAGCAATTTAAAAAACCTGTCTGTTGACTTTGTCTTTTTAACTAACCAATGCAGATTGCAGACGTTTTCATATTATATTTGTAATCATTTTTTAATACTTTAGAACTCGTATTAAACCTCGTAACCTGAGTAAAAAGGGAATAATGCTACTTTATAATATTAACAAAACCACCGAAAACCATCGAACATTCATATTCACATATAGACCGATTCAAATTTGAACTTCATTTCCACGAAAAATGTAGCAAATGAAATAAATAATAAATTATTCAATACAATCTGATCGATCCTGGGGATATTCTCGAAATCGATGCAAAACCAGCTGTTTGTGCCGTTATTCCGCGAACGTCTCAATCAATGCCAGAACACATTTTGAAAATTGCCGGATGAATTTACATATATTCAAAGTTAGCTCTTTCGGGGAAATACTGTTTGCTCAGTAAGATATGGTTATAGGATCGCTATTTGGTCACGCACGCTCGTCTTGCTAAGGGTGTATTCAGATAACAAGCACTAAACTTACGTTTATAACTGGTGTATTTTTTTTCGGAAATTGAATACGCTGACTCGCGGTTTTTTAGGCCTGGGTTTTTTTTCAGACAGGCGAATTGCGCGCGATTTATATTAAGTCACACGCTGCTTTTTAAAGCGACGTAGCCTCGCTTAGAATCAAATAAGATTGCTTTTTTGCATAAAATATTTCATTTGTGTATAAACCATCCGACTAATTTCCCGCAAAACAGCTTGCGCGATTTCATATCATAGCCTTACAATAGGCGCCAGCAAATAACCGAAAGAACCGCGCGAATTAAGATTACTCAAACGTAAGTCACCTTTTTAAACATCATCTATATATCGCGTAGATTCGCAGCGAATTCGCCTCAACAAGGCAAAGTTAGTACCAAATTACAATGCTTGCGTCTTTGTTATCTGAACATACCTTATACCTCGTCCCAAGAAATCATGTCGCTCGTCTGATTATGGAAATGAGCAGATGACGTAAGAGCGAAGTGTCTCGTATGATTTCAGGGCCGTATTGAGGTATGGGCATACTGTAGATATTTGTGTCAGGTACTTCGAGAGCCTTATGCTTTATCATTACGTAATTATTGGTAAATACCTACATATTTTATGATTTTCTTAATGTTGAGTTGGTCTGCTTGAATGCCACGTATAAAAAAATAAAACAAGGTTCGACTTGTGAAAGTAAACTGCGTAAATATGCAACGAAATATCTGTATATATTTCTTGTTATTTATTCTTACTTAATGTCAGATATAGTTACTCATATCCTAAATACATATACATAATTTTGTATATCATGCCTGTAATAAAACTTCACAAACGAAACCTCGTCTTCATTTTAAATCCAAAAGAAACACCCAGGCTTAGACCAGGACTATAGACTTCACATCCTTTCGAATATTGGAAATAACACCTACACATGATTCCTTAAGATTCAGCTTGTATTAAAGTAATATCAACAAATATAAGTACACATAATATGATAGAAGATTGTATAATGGAATAAACATGCATTGGCGTGCAAACATCGGGAAACACCCGGGAATGGTAGTCCCTGCACGCACTCCACACCACAAGGAAGCATATTGATATAATGACGCCACCATGCATGCACAGACTGCAGAAATAATTTACTATATAATGATGATATATGTAGCGCTAATATTGTGGTGTGATGTCAGTTCCAAACGTGAAGTAAAGCTTTTATGTTATTTTTTATACTTCAAAAGGTAGTATAGTATACGGATACCAAAGTACTTTTATTCGTGAAATCATGCTCATGCCCACACTCCCGCAGGATTAGCAATTTTACACAAATATGACATCTTGGTGAAGTATCATTTTAACACCAAGTACCAAAACTTGGACACTCAGAAGATAATAACTTGAATTAACCAACAGCAAAATTTATCATAGATAATGACAAGAGGATTTTAAAAACCTAATAGTCCAATTGCACATATTTAGTAAAAGTACTTCACTTACATTAAATATTATACAGATGAATCACGCCATAAGATAATATCAAATGTTTTATGATTCACCTCATTAAAGGAGCAAGTGATGTTTACTTTAGGAATGTTTTGACTAGCGGCTATTGAAACACTAGAAGTTATAATACAACTCATAAGCTTTGTGACTAAGCTCAATAAAATTTGCGAATTACTCGAAATTATAACTTCAACTACTCTCCATAATACAGGACTTAAACACGAGGCAAGAAATCGCTAATTTTCAATTTAACTTATTACCATGCCCGCTTCCTATTTAATACCGTAAGGCCATCGCAAACCAATGAATTTCATGGAAAAAGCAATGATCCACCACTTTAATCTTCTTTCTAATTTATATTCACAATTCAAAAGCATACATATTCTAGCCTCTAGGTATCAACTGCACGACGGATCTCGTCAGGTAACAAATGACCTCATCGTAAGATGACGCAGACGGAAAAATATACTTGATGCATTTTTCCACAAGCATTTAACATAATTAAATGTTTTAAATCACCAATTTAAAAAATATATAAGTATAATAAGTATCATGTTCTGCGACTTTTTGTTACCTGAGTATATACCTAAGTAGATTTCCAAGGTCATTATTATCATCGCTACTAGAATACCCGTCTTGAGTAATATTGTCACGTTATAGCCAGTCTGTGGATCTGATCTATCCAAACTGTCGTAAAAATATTGTGAAGTAACAACTTGTCATGTTTCAACCGTCCAGAACTCTGCCTGGAGATTGCCAGAGACCTCATCAATTCCCATAACCCTGTGCCTTTTTTAAAAAGAGGGAAGTTGTTCACCTCTTCTCATATCTTTAGAGGAGGCTGAAGGCTTTACTTTTCCGACCAGCAATGCCATGATTTTATATGGTCGGTGGTGATCACTTATGTAAATCACTGTTAAGTTTTCCTAAATGTAAAACCTAAGCTTTAATATAAGGATAACTATCGTACAAACACAGAACCCATAACATTTTCTCAACCAATGACTGACCGCACCGTCACATTTACCGCACAAATTACTAAAATTAGAATAATTTTGAGCTCATAATTAAACCACCTACACCCCTATTTTGTGGGGTGTTGACAGTAGTGGGCCTCGAAACTACCCGCCTACCCGCTGCCCTAATAAAATTATGACAGGTAACTTACTCCCACGCGGACAAAAATAGTTCTAGCACCGGCTCCAGACAGCTCCAATATCCCAAGCCACTCGTCCAACGTGACGAGGAAAATAATCCACGCCAATGTTGGAACCAATGCTACTTGTTGGCGCTAAAGGAGAGAACCGGCGATAGACAAAGAATGTTTAATAATATGTAATGACGTCATAAATTCATTAGATTTTATCGTATTTGTATAAAACGAAGATTCCGCATATTATGTTTTAAAACCATACATAACAGTTTCCTTGTTCTTTGTTAGTTTTCAACGAGGTGAAGAACTCTTACAAGAGGCGGAAGGTCGTGGTTTGTGTTTCTGTATATTACAATATCAGTGTGTGACAAACGTCCATAAATGGTCTCTGGACCAATACGAATGAATGTGCAATCAACAAATATTTGTTTCTAATCCGTGCGTTATTCCGGTACAACAAAACTACTTAATTACTAATTTCTGATCCTAATCTCATCATAAAAGGTAATGGTTTTGAGCACTTATTATTATTTTGAAAATGTGTATTTTTATTTCTTTAAGTGCCTCACTGACTGTTTTAGTTAAGTTCTTGTAAGCTTATTTGCGTTTATAAATCGGAAAACTTTATTATTTGATGATTGGACTTTGTCTTAATATATCCAGGACAGGCAACATCTATCTCTTAGAAAATTTACAAAGACTCTTTAAGTATATTAATTAAAATACACAAATTAAACATTTAATAACGTTGAAAGTATAAAATTAACATGCACATAAAATATTTATTGGCCATAAATAATCGGTAATTGTTTGCGTACATTCTTGCTTATTCACTTATAATAAGACAAGCCGTTATGAAGCCATCATAAAGCCAGGCTTGCGAGGCTTTTTCCTTAAGCCTTAATGAGACGGCCACGAGACAATTAACAACATAATGAACAGTAAGACAAGTGTCATGGTTCAAAGTTCGAAGCCGGTAAGCCAAGTTTATTTAGTCACGTATTTATAATGGAGGGAAATAGCGTTTTTATGTGCACTAGTTGTTTCATAAAATGGATAATGGTTTTATTATGGTCTAAAGTTTAGCTGCGGTTTGTATTACTTCCTGTAGGAAAGTAAGCCAAGAGTTTCTATGTACTTTTTTTGCATCATTTAAACTAGGTTATTTAGACACTCATAATTATGGTTTACTATCTTCTCTTTATTTTTTACTTATTTTATTATTAACTTTTAATTTTATTTTTCGGAACTGAAGACAAACCGATAGCTCCGCTCCCCTCTCCCTTCAGTCTCGCCGAACTCTGGTACCCGGCCTATTTAAATTGGATGCCTCATGCCACATACGATCCTGATTGACAAAAGTTAAAGTGGTAATTACAAAAACTTGTTTTTGTCGTAAATATCGAAACACAAGGTGGGCGGAAAACCTAATACACCGGGTATATCAAGACTGCGACCGAAAACGAAGCCAGGTGGTAGTTTGAGTGGTTACAGACACGATGCAAATAATAATTTCACCAAACAGTGACAGATATTATTTTTGTAGATTTTTCTAAAAATCGTCTTGTTTGAGTAGTAAATACCTAGTCATAATTTAAACCCTTACGTACCATTGAGTGTATAAAAATAAAGAGGTCTACATCATTATTTTAGGAAAACTATGTATTTATCACCAAATACGACGATAAAAAATTACAAAGAAAAAGTTGTCGATTTTTTTTCGAAATTTTTACTTGTATTTAGTCTTAAGTCACTAATAATACCACCTGGCTTCAATTTCGGTCGCAGTCTTGATATACCCTGTATATTGCAGGAATCACTGGATGCAGGCGACTTCGCTTTGAAAATCCTCGGGGAATAAAGCTCTTGTCTCCTCAAGGCCGAAGATATTGGCGCTGAAATAAGGCATAACATAATATAACAGAAACAAAACAAATACAGCGTTCATATCACGTCACGTTATTTAACTACAACACACGTCAGAGCCACTTAAACACTTCATATTCCTTGAGTAGCAGTGATTATTCTAGCTATTATAACTCATCCACACGTGATTCGTAGCGCTTGTTAGAGTTGTATAACACAAAATAAAAATAAAATATAATAACAATACATATTTATTCTTTATTCCAATATAATTTATTATATATCTTTCATAAACACAAATATATTCAAACACTGCTATACTTTAATTGATATTCTTATAATAACATTATAATCATTAATTCACTATATTAACTATTAAAATTAGTAAAACAAATATAATTACTAAAGCAATATAAACCAACAATTATACTTATCTTGTTAATGGTACTCAGAGCCACATTTACACTGACAGGGGGCAGAGTAATGTCCTGCTCCACGACTCGAACAACACTGTGTCACTTCAAGCAATGCTGGTCTATTTATACCAAATCGTGAACAACCCCACTCTGCCCCTCTTCTGACTACCCACATCAATTTGTATTTTATTGTATTTAAATTGATGTTTACACATTCCATAAAATGTACTCAGATAAGTAATTAATGTATATCTTTAAATCATAAACATCTCACACGGCCATTCTGACGGTTACTTCGCTCTCGAAGTAATGCTTTTCACTGTTTCCATTAATTTATTCTTCGGCAGAATCTTCATTTAGATTTGTAGATCAATCAATACTTTATTTCATTGGTCACTTTTTCATGGTGTTGATCTCCCATCGGACCAACATACTCAACATCTCACACGGCTCTCATAAAACCAATACCCTTAAGATCGCACAATCTCCCCTGCACCTGTCGTGATCAGGCCTACTTTGTGCTGGTCATAGTATCTAACCCTTTCACCAGGCCAGTGTACCCAGCATCTCATAATCCATTTGTTCATTATTCACCATTTGTCATGACATTTCTCAGGTTGGGCTGTCGTGTTCAGTCCCACCACGTGCTGCCTCGTGGTGTCCAGACATCACACCAGGCCACCTTTGCAGCAAGCATCTCATAATCCATTTTATTATCATTGATCATTTCTCTTGGCCATTTCTCAGGTTGGGCTGTCGTGTTCAGGCCCACCACGTGCTGCCTCGTGGTGTCCAGACATCACACCAGGCCACCTTTGCAGCAAATACATACACACACAGACACACACACATAAGTGAGCTCACCCCATTCATTCCAATCTCTAAACTAAACTAAACTTCATACCTTGTTCTGTTGTGCTGTTTTCATCTTTTCATTCACCAAACCTTCTTTCAGGTCTTTTTTTTTTCTTTAGCGATTATGACATTTTGTAATCGTCCTTTGTCCTTTTAGTCGGTAATTGTCATTCTACAAAAATTCTATTATTTCATAGGGTCAATTGTAATTGATATAAAGAGTTCGGCCATTCTGCCTCTTTGGTACATGTGGTCGTCATCATATTAACATATCGTTCCGCTAGGCCGTTGCTATGCAGTGAATCCGCTTATTATTATTTTCTTTTTTTTACTTGTTTTTCACGATCGAGTCTTTGTTTCAAATTATCTGGAACAACAAAAATAAAGTATGTAAGTCATTCGCAAGCTAAGTGGGTAGAGATCCCTTGTTTATCGCATCTTTTTTTTTCTTTCATTTCATCATATATTTTTTTCATCTTTTTTTTTTCACATCGCCTACTTCTGGAGATTTTAGTTAATACCAGGGTGGTTCCAACCAACTGCCTTCCTGGAATAGTGTAGCGACAGTCGTTACACTATTCCAACCGTTTTGAAGTCTTCTCCAAATCGTATTTGGCTAGACTGAACACTAGTAGTGCAATGCAGATATTTCTTGACCGAGAAATGCTGACAGGGTCTTTAATTTTTGTGTGTAGTTCCTTCAGACCGGTGTCGGCTATCCTCATGAAACAAAATAATATTTAGTATCATAAATAATGGATACGGATGTCTTCCAAGACATCCAAGTTCTAACTTCCAGGGCACACAGTCACCGCTGATAGCTCTTGGTTACAATGAACTGCCTAGGCAGGCAGACGAGTTGGTGCCTCAATTAATGGTTAACAGTCACCACGGCTCATAGGCGTTTTCAAAGTCAAGGATATAGCTAAACTGATGCCATGTATATTGAATACAGGTTCAGGAACTCCGATTGCGTAGTTGAACAAAGAGCTTCCTTGATACTTGACAGGCTCTCCTCCCAACAAGGATGTTTTATCACTGTATGACAGGAGCTTATTACGATTCACTGGTACGACATATGTTCTTCTGAAGGTTTTAGGAAACAGACGTATTCTAGACCAGGTCTTCCACTCAGAAGTAATCCTGTAGATATGCCCATTAGCTACAGGAATTCCATCATTGGAAACAAGTCTACATTAAAACTTCACACTGGGATCATTGATGATAGATGAACTACAATTCTATGCGAACTAACTTCTGCTACCCTTATCAGGTATTCGGTCCATACTATCAGCAGATGTCTGACGCTATATTTGCTGGTATTTGTCCTCTGCATGGGGCCGGCTTGCCTTGCATCAGCCACCAATTTTCCGAGTCGTATTGCTGTGTAAGTGTGTCAGCTGCCACTTGGCATAGACCGCGAAGATACCTTGAGCCTCTTTGATGCTGCTATATTATATGTAGCTGGTAAATGACCTTGGTTTGATATTGTTTGGGCTTCATCAGTCACCAGCTATTGGTACCGATTATATCTTGGCGATTGCCTCTTGATACAGCTCGTGAAGATACTTTGGGTCCCCTGAAGAAGTCCATAGTTAAACGATTCAGTGTCAACATTATGACCGGCAGCATACTACAACAATCAAGATCCGTTGAGGTAATCTGGACGAGAAGACTTAGTCCGTGAAATGTCACCCAATTAAAATGGGTGCAGGATGCAACTGGGTGCAGTGGTTATCTTGTCTTTTACAAACTTGGACCCGCCCAACAAAATAATGATTCTTCAGTAGATAGACCGTTAAATGCTTTGGCCTGGGCACAACATGACCTTTCGACAGGATCTTTGGCTTGTCAACTTTAATCGATTCGCTTTGGTCAATCCTAGTAATCGGTCCTTGCGGCATTCCTGATCGCTGATCATCGAATCTGAATTTGCTGACGACTTGTAGATCTGTCAGCTCTCTTTGCTATCTTGGAATATAAGCGCCACTGTCTCATAGAAATCGACTTGCGCAGAAATACCAGAAGCGACTCTTTCTGGTTCAGGCCACTTTTAGCCTTCCATAAATTACATCAATCCTCCTTGATAGCTCCTTGATTCCAATACAAGGTACCTTTTTTTTTTATCTCCTTTGTGTAGGTAGTCGTACGTCGTATTGTACTGTACTCGTTGCAGAACCGGGAGGTATCCTTCAGAGCGGCAGTAAATAGTTTCAAAGGTACAGCTTTGTGTCTCACATTTTTTTTCAGAGCAACTAGATGAAACCAAATACTCGTGGTCAGACTTTGTAACTGGCTCATCACTACAGTCACTTCCCAATGTACCAGCACTGTTTTAGCCACAATGGTGATACTGTTCCAGCCGATATCCACCGCAATTTCATCGATTGTGTTGCACCAGTTCTTTGCCCCATTATAACTTATCAGGGTCAAAAGCTGGAAGAAAAAAGTCACTTCCATGTTGCATTGTGAATATCACGAATGGCCTTTTTAAAAAATAATGGGCACCAGGATCAATTTTAATCCACGCTCACTGCTCCTGCAACAATATAATTTCAAATTAAACATGTTAATTCCGATCCCACTTCTGATGTTAGAGTTGTATAACACAAAATAAAAATAAAATATAATAACAATACATATTTATTCTTTATTCCAATATAATTTATTATATATCTTTCATAAACACAAATATATTCAAACACTGCTATACTTTAATTGATATTCTTATAATAACATTATAATCATTAATTCACTATATTAACTATTAAAATTAGTAAAACAAATATAATTACTAAAGCAATATAAACCAACAATTATACTTATCTTGTTAATGGTACTCAGAGCCACATTTACACTGACAGGGGGCAGAGTAATGTCCTGCTCCACGACTCGAACAACACTGTGTCACTTCAAGCAATGCTGGTCTATTTATACCAAATCGTGAACAACCCCACTCTGCCCCTCTTCTGACTACCCACATCAATTTGTATTTTATTGTATTTAAATTGATGTTTACACATTCCATAAAATGTACTCAGATAAGTAATTAATGTATATCTTTAAATCATAAACATCTCACACGCTCAACTGCGCTCAAAACAATAGTTTTATCTTTCAAACTATCGTTTTTTTTTTGTTCAAATAGAAACAAAGGAATTGCCTACTCATTTTACGGACACGTTCTAATTTGTTTGATTGGTAATTAAGGAGATATGTACGTATTGCGAACAGTAGTAATAAATTTGAATAAAAGTTGATAACAGGAACCTGTATAACATCCTCTATATCTACCATTTCAGTAACCAGTCTGAAAAATTGGGTTTATATCTTGTTTTAGCATTTTTAATTTCTGAAAGAATTATTGGTTCGTTAACCTATTGATATGCAATATAAATTAATGTATACACTTTCAGATCGAACAAAGGCTCTTATATAATGTGGCGTAGTTGACTTTATCAGCCGATAAACGATGAAATACATAACTAGTAAACATATCTAGGTGTACGAAAACAAATGTTATGACCATGTCCTTGGTTATGACTCTTTTTATTCTATTTTGAATTAAACTTAGCCATCTCATTTTTTTTTCTAAAAACGACTCTCGAGACTCATGTCTCAAAGCCTTGCTAACTTTTAAGATTTACAAAGCGATCGTCACAACTTTGAACAAAAGACTAAGACTGCACGAAGTTATGTAACCTGGGAGTCATAAGACACAAGACAGCGAACAACAACTTTTACTTAATAAACTTTCCTTATTTAAAGTCTAGAGAAGTCCTTAAGGAACGCCACAAGTTAAAGAAAAAAATCTGGATTTTATTCCAAAGTGCTCTCCTGTATTCACGAATTACAAATAAGGGACGCAATCATCACCTATTTCGGCCTTATTTTTGTAGTAATCATTAGAAACTAAATTAGAAACCAGAGATGCTGCAATATTACTCCTATCTAGTCAGTATAATATTATCAGATATCAATTACACTAGTATTTAAATATGACTTTATTCTGTTTCACGTAATATATATCCCATGTTTTTATAAACACAAAAGTATCATCTTCAGCTGCAATATATCTAATGAATAGACCTTTCCAAAGACCTTCTTAACGACCTGCTCGCACCAAAGAATTTACTACCTATATTAAGTCGCCTATGTACCTTGTGGGTCGTGATAACACAACTTTTACATACATAAACTCACGCCTTTTACCCAGAAGAGGTAGGCAGAGGTGCTACCAGGACACCCACGTTTCGCCTTGTGTGTTCCGTCCCACGATGTGATGGAGGCGAACTTTTAGCCATATTAGGCACAAATTCCTGACCCCGGGCACAACTTGTATTATAATTTTTTTACGTAATATTAAAAGATTTAATTTTTGATATATCCGCACTGTTTCAAATAGCGTTGTGGGAGTACCAACGCATTATCCGATTCAATGATCGCCAGTGACTGGGCAAACGGGTTTTATTGAACAATAATGCAACACTTAATAATAGATCCAGTCGGTCACTTGTAAGCAACTTATTTTATCAAATCTCATTTAATTATGCATGATATTAACGTAGTGATGCTCGGAAATATATCGATTTTTAACGTGTCATATCGATCTTGATACTTTTACTAAGTTATTTAATACTTTTGTATGAAATATAATATTTCGAAATATTTGCAGAGGGAAAAAACATCACATAAGTACTTTAGCAGTTTTTTTGTTCTTTTGATATGTATTTAAAAAACTCCATCATGCAGTCAAGATGTGCAACTAAGAAATTATAGTTTTTAGTATCTTCACAAACGTGCTATTTCAATAATGAACTCCTTTCTTCGGTGTTCCCCACAAAAAACAGATTAGTAGAATTCTTTATTATTAATTCTTTATTACTTGTAGTAGAACTGTAGAATTCTTTAGATAATTATGTACTATAACGTCCTATAATGGTTTGTCAATGTGATGTCAACTTTTTTAAAATATACCATATTTAAAACTGACATTAAGTTGACGTTACATTAACAAACCTCTATAGCGGTCGGGGCGTTAGACTGGCTAGGCCTATTTCGGCATCATATATTTGAAAATAATATCAAACATACATAAACTCACGCCTTTATCCCAGAAGGGGTAGGCAGAGGCGCCACCAGGACACCCACATTTCGCCTTGTATGTTCCGTCCCATGATGTGATAGGGGGCGAGCCTATCGCCATATCGGGCACAAATTTCTGACTCCGGGCTGATAATTAATAATTAATAGAAAAACCCAATATCACTTTGCCCGACCCGGAATTCGAACCCGAGACCTCAACTTTGTAGTCGTACCGTAGTAAAACTACGCCACGGAGGCAGTCTCGATAATAATATCGACACTCGAATACATATCAGACACCTCTATATTGAGTCTCTGAATACATTCGTTTAACCTATCTAGTACATTACTTATGTATGATCAAGTAGCTACGCTTAAAAGGTCGCCTTGGTATTTACACGTCGAGATCTGCTTTGGGAATGTATTGATTTTATTTTTATTAAGTGAATGATGTCAACTGGTGGCAAAAAACATAAAAATATAAAAACCTTGAATATTTTGTTAATTTGTTTATTTTTTTTGACTGTTTAAAAAGTTGTAGTAGCTTTAATAGACATAACAAAAATAAAAACTTTATTTTTCAATTATGTTATATAGTTATTAAACTATGAGCGCTTGTTATTAAGAATTATTCTTTAATTAAGAACGTAATAATGTAATGAAAATAATTCTTCAACGTGACTTCATTCCACACAATTATGGTGGCCACGTAACATAATAGTTTGTCTGCATATTGCACAATTATATTATTTAAAATTTATACCTTAATTCATTAAATATATTCGGCCTGGATTCTTCCCTAAATTTAATTTACAGCGTATACACACAAACAATCAATTAAATAAACAAATAATAAATCAATTATTCAAAAATATCAACAAAATCCTCGCTTATAATAAATCAAAAAACTAATCAACACTAATAGTTGTGTGAGCAAATATTTGTGCCAATTAACGCCAATCAGACATGAGCTTTATTTACACGTGTTGGCAGGGTTGCCAATGATACAGAGTAATAATTTAAATATCAGCCAGTATATGTATGTCCTACTATTTATTAGGGCTATTCAAAAGGTCGACCATGTTTGCTTAGTGAGGTTAGTAAAAGGCTGAAAATGAATAAATAATCTCGTGTCAAAAAACTCACTTAAACTGTATTCATTTATTTTCGAGTCGAAGGCAGGACCGCACAATTTATCCCATACACGCTACTACTAAACCAGTGACAGTTGATCAAACGATTTTTTTACTCTGGAAAGTATAATAATTAGGTAATAATAGCTACATTTTCGACAACCCTACACGTTTGTTCAAACAAAGTTAACCAGTTTGGCATGTTTTGTTCGTTACATGTGAAATAATTTTAGCTTCATTTTCTGTTACCTATTTATCACATAATAATCCAGTTTAAGTTCTACTGGTTTTCTAAAAGATTCTTATATTCGAGACCTGTCAAAAATTATTACTTGTATTTTCTTGTTAAACGTTATTTTTTATTTTTCCTTTAATTTTTACAAATTTTCGGCTGTATAGCCACAATCGCTCTAGACATACGGACCACCTACCTCTTAACATCATTGTCTTTTTTTTGTGCAAGAGAAAAACTGTTAAGCTCCCCTTTCGGTACCGCGGGGCAAGCCGAAAGGAGTGTGTCAGTGTCACCACCACCGCGGTGTACCAAGCGACCTCCATGACCCCTATAGATCGCCCCTTCCGACGGGCAGGGGATACCGTGGCGGAATTCTACACCCCCGGACCACAGAGCAAGGACGCCGGTTTACCCGTTTAAACATCATTCTAATCCTCATCGGAAACTTAGCACAATCCTGCACGATGATTTAGAGGATGAGTTTACTGATTATCAGCTATGACGTCAGAGTTGTGTATGGAAAACTCCCCTCTGACTCATTGTTTTTACAAAGATCACAACTAATACGTGCCTGAGACAGGAAAATTACTATAAGCACCTTAATCCACAGTGCACTTGTCATAGCTTAGTAATATAGCATAAAAAAATCATTGCAC
Organism: Deilephila porcellus; assembly: GCA_905220455.2. Classification (NCBI taxonomy): domain Eukaryota; kingdom Metazoa; phylum Arthropoda; class Insecta; order Lepidoptera; family Sphingidae; genus Deilephila; species Deilephila porcellus. Next base: position 13,002,090 of record LR999977.1, on the reverse strand, counting down.
TTAATGTCTTTTGCTGGCTATTACTGGTCTTTCATATGTGAGAGGGTGCCTGGGTAGGGTAGGCAATATTTATTTCTCCCGCCGAAAAGCAGTGTAAATGTACTATTGTGTTCCGGTTTGAAGGACATTGTAGCCAGAGTAGAGTAACTACTGGACATAATGAGACTAAACGTCTTTTGTCTCAGGATGGCGAAGGCAGTTGAATGCCAAGCATTGCTTTGCAATTCATGGTATTGTTTGGTTTTGCAATTGTCCATGAGTGGTCGTATCGCTTACCATCAGGCGAATGGCATGCTCGTCTTGCCATTCAATGCAATAAGAAAATAGAATACCGACTGGACGGAGATGAGAGTCCCTTTATTTTTATTATTTTTTTTCTTCGTTTGTATCAATCGCTCTTGAAGTTATTAAATATATAACAATGTATATATCTTTGGCTATTTTATTTTTAAGGCAAAGTCCAATTGTAAATTAACAATAATTGTTGGGTAACATGAAAACCACCCAACTGGGTTAGAAAATTAGTGAGACACCCTTAATATGAAATCGGTCTCCTTGTTTTGCAATTATATTTAATATAATTAATATAATTTAAATATACAATAAACGCTGAAAGAAAAGTAAAGCATAGGATAATAAATTAGAAAATACCAGGAATGAAGACCGAATCACAACAGAAATCTGGTTATATCCCCGGACACTCAATAGCCTATTTCTGTCTCACACTTATATTCTCCGTCCTGTCCCAACTAAAACAACCTTTGGTATATGCTTTATACCTACCAGATTATCTTAATCATCATCGTGCAAACTATGACATCATTCTTCCTTATAGGAATACTCATTAAGTTGTTATTGGGTATAAAAATACAGCACGTATAGTGAAATCAAAAAACAATATTAATCACTAAATCTGTATGTTATTTTTTTATTCTCATTTACCTTTAAGTCACTGCTCTTCTATTCGGATACGCGGACGCATCAAAACAAATGATTATAAAAATCAAACAAAAAAATATGTTACAATTCAGCTCAAACCATATGAACATACCAAAATTCCAGACTTAATCCTTTCATAATTGTAGCCCTAATCATAGAGCTCAGCGGCACAACCACAAAGACTCACCAATTGAATGCATTAATATCGCCTGTTGAAATCACAAACCACACAATTCGTTATCAAGTAATTTACTTCTGAATAATCATTTATAGTGACACATTCCAACTATTTTGTTTGCTTGCCAATTTGCACAGCTGAATTATTGGTCTGAATAAATCATACAAAATGTTTAGGAAAACCACCATTTGTTACCGGCATTCCAGGCCGATATTACTCGGATATCAATAGTGTAACTTACTTTTGGTTGATTACAATGATAAAATCTTGTTTCTTGTTCATTTAACGAGGACAAAGGTATTACATTTAATTCTATTTATTGTGTTGCTCGGTTGAATTTGGTGTATTAATTTTATTTTGTGAGATTGCAAAACAAGCACGTGTTTAAATTGTGAGTTACATTCCCAAGAACCTTTGTTGTTTCCTATTCCCGGAATACCTCTTAATCATTAATGACATCATAATCACTAAAACCTACTATTTCTCTGATGAACTCGCTTTATTTCAAACCGTGTTAATCCAATGTAATTGCTCGCAAATTTTGTCATACATTATTTAATAACGACGATTTAAAAATCAATTCCCATGGGGATATCCACACTTGTTGTTTTAAGTTAATTATTTCAATACTCTGAAAATATTCAAATATAAAATAGTTCTCCTTCAGGATTAACGCACAACACAATCTCACAATCGAGAGTGGGATCAGTAGCAAATTACAACCACATATCCCCGAGCGGAGACTTGACGTTTCAATTACCGATGAAAGGGTTGAAGATAGAATTCCAATGGCAGAACCTGTCCGGCACTTCATATTGCCGCCTTAATATTTTATTGTTTGAAAACTATTTATCAAGCGGACGGGTTAATACTTCTACGGAGCGGTCGTGATGGAATGTCATTGTAAGGCTATTAAGGGTTAGTTTGCATCGTGCAGATATTTTTGAGAGTGTGCTAAAGCTGTGGGCTTGATGAGATAGGCCGGTGATATATCACAGGCCACTATACTATAAATTCCAATTGTCGTTAGACCTGTGTCAAATTTAAAAAATGACGAATCACCCTATGAAATGGTATTGCCTACTGTTAGCGCTCACGAACTTTTTATGAAGTACACCTACGCAAAATTTCTTGCTTTTAGACTTATCGATTCATGCTGTATTGTATATCAATAAGGACGCCTTCAAGTTAGCGGTTAACTTGAAGACATCTATCGTAATTAGAATTTTATTAAGTAGAAACAAGAGCTGCGCCATTGAAAATAATCACCACCCATTTACACTCAGAAAGTCTCGGAAATTATTAATGTTTTAAGGCAAAAATGCAAGAAATGAGAGATTAACAAAGATTACAAGACTTCTGACAATTTACCTGATGTAGCAAATCTGAACAGCAAACCTGCTACTCCACGTCGAATTTTCTCAGAAAAAATGTCCCGTTCCAATCGGGCCGATCCATTACAGCTATAAACTGGCTAAGCCCATGCCCTGCCTCTTAAAGCGAGCTGATACAGACGACATAAGTATGAGTGACGGCTCGCGCGTCTATCTGCTTATCTTGATCGTAGATTTGCAATCTGGCCACTTGTTACTTGTCAGGGTTGGCTTCCGTGACTCAGGAGACATTAGCCAAGACATATTCAGCTTTATAAACTGTTGCAACGTTCGTCCTTATTGTTTTTCGCTAATCACAAGGTTGGAAAAGGTTTTTGTTAGTTATTTGTTATAATAGTCTCTTTCACAATACAATTTTTGATTGATTACGTGTTCACTTTTATTCTGATTGGTTAATTGGTAAAAGTATGGTACTAAACTATGAGGTATTGGCATTGATATTTGCCATTGATTATGTGGATAAAAAAAATTATCTGGGATAATACAAGGCGGAATGTGGGTGTCCTGGTAGCGCCTCTGCCTATCCCTTCTGGGATAAAGGCGTGAGTTTATGTATGTATGTAAGATAAATTAAAAAAATATATATACCCGGATTTAATATATTTTGCCTAATTTCTTTACAAGACGAATACTGTTATGTAAGTTTTGCAAAACTTACTCCGTTCAAAAAACTGCACAAAACGAATCGCATAGTTTTAGAACCCCTACGAATTCAAGCAACACTAAAAGCAGTATTTTAGTGTCATTCATAAAAACGTATTCATCTGCACGCGCGTCAATTTTGTTCTCGCACGGAGCCAAAGCTTTCGGTCGGCCCGCGCGACCCCATTCGGGGTACTTTAAAATCAGGCTTTAATTCCTCGCACAGACCGAACTGAGATCATTAACAAAGCCCGGATTGTGCCTGATTTTGCGGCGATGTGCTAGAACTGCTTGAAAAAGAAATTAAGGTGTAATCAAAACATTTTTATATTAAATTTTGGAATCTTATTATCTATTATGTTAAACTGAATTTTGAAACAAAATTTGTAATAGATTTGATACGTGCTGGTTGGTTTTGCTACCATGAGCGGTCGTATCGCTTACCATCAGGTGAATGGCATGCTCGTCTTGCCATTCATTGCAATAAAAAAAGTCAATACATAGTCCTGGCCGTACACTCCAGCACAAATCTTGTGCCATGGGTTTCAAATACAATACAGTAACTACGAGAGGCTGTCTCTTTGGCATCTTCCTTCTCCCTTCACGGAAGCAGTAGCAATGTTAAATACCCAACAAGAGCCGTATTTTCTTTCGATAATAATAATAAATATTTGATTTATATAATGTGTGTATATACGAGTACATGTGTGTAGCAACAATTAGGAATAAATATTTACCGGGGTCAAGAGTTTACATCGTGTTTCAGTCAATTGTTATTTAAATCAAATGCGTGGGAGTTAACTAACTTATAAAATATGCACACTTATTTAAAATATTTCTGTAAAAACTACAAAAATTATCAATTGCAAATTCAATTAGTTTTTTCCCGCGATTCCGAACAATCTAACGGCTATTGAAAGGTCACTGTAGCTGTATGGAGGCCTCTCCAAGGACACTTATCTAAAGATATACCACTTACCTATACTACGCCTTTCATCGAAGTAGACTTAAAGTTCATCAAATGTAAAAAGATATTCCACTTACCTATACTACGCCTTTAATCGAAGTAGACTTAAAGTTCATCAAATGTAAAAATTGCATCAAATTTTAATGTAGTAAAAATATTTCGGGCTTGTATTCCATGCACGCTGGGTATGCGAATATCGCTCCAGCTCTTACTTTACTCCATTGTAATCTGTATTGAATAAAATATAATGGAAATGTCCATTAGTCTTGTGCTTATTCAGAACATACAGCGAAAAGCAAATAACAATCGCATATCGATAAAAAATATTCAATAAATACGGTGCAAAAATCCCGCTAATTGGGCTATTAAGGATACAATATGTAAGCGGCTTTACACGGATCCAGAAATATTTATGAATATGAGAGAAATTTTAATTGCTAGTGGATTTGCAAATATATTTGACTTTTGACTATTATTGACTACTGCATTGTCTCTTTGAGATCAGCTTATTGTACGTCGATCGATATTCAGCTGTACTTTATGAGCAGTGAGGAACAGGATATCGAAGGTATTCATTTTGAAAAAAATGATTTACTAACAAGTTAAGTTTACCTTGACATTATCCTCGTGTGTTTCTCTATGCCATTTCAATTCTGCGTCCAAAAATTTCTCCAAAACATCGCAATACATTTCGGTAAAATTTACGACATGCTACGACAGAAAATTCAGAATTCCACGACGTCAAAGATATGTTCCACCATTTTGAACGCAATAAAAGTGCAACAAACTCTCTACCTCTACGCTTGCTTGTAATATTTTGTCATTTTAACCGAGGCATATTCATGTCGGCTGCCGGCGGGCAATGAATAACTATCAGATGTAAATCTACCGACGTGGGCGCTGGTGCCTCGAAATCTCAATTTAGCGCGAAACTAAGCTTGCCTGTGATTACATGCTTGATATTATTTTATATGCTTTAAACGGTTTAAGGTTTTGACTGCAATATTAATTATATAACGGTATATTTTTATTTGAATTATTTTTGGCGATACGACAATTTGTCGGATCACTATTGACAACCAGTCAAGCTTAATCGTCTTCTTCTAGCTTTGTTCTCTAGGTTTTGATAACAAATCCTTGGTAACTTTTTTTTCTCTCCAAAATATAATGAAAAATATATGGCATTGTTCGCAAAAACAATAAACAAGCGATTTATAATAAAACATGTCGTCTTAACAAGCTAGATCTGCGCCAGTGTTTGCGGTATCAGTGCCGCACGATGGTCGCAGATTGATTCCGGCGGCCGGCCACGACCACGTGCGGTCGCCGACTGTCGCATCACGACAATGACCCTCGTCTGCCTCGCGACGACAGACTGCCCATTGTTTAAGTTACTAATAATTTCATATTATACTCGACGTACTATACAATGATATTTTTATTTTTAATATCTAAATTGAACTTTGGTGACAATAAACATCGCGACAGCCTCCGTGTCGCAGATGGTTAAACGCCGGCTGTGAAACGTTAGGCCGCAGGTTCGATCCCCGCACCGAGACAAATATTCTTGTGATCCACATCATTTGTTTCGGGTCTGAGTATTTGTGAGTATAAAAAGTCTCTCGTAGTTTCTGATACCCACGATACAAGGCTCGATATTAGTGGACTATGTATGTGACTTTTGAGTGTATGTATTTATTATTTATTTAGTGTTATCAGAAATGAGTAATGTTAATTAGCGAAGCCTATGCAGACTGCTATAAGTAGATGATTATAAATAAAACAAAGTTATATTGACTTAGACGAGGATGCAAGGCAACATGGTATTGTTCAATTGTCAAAAAAATATATCCAATTAAACCCTATTTTCCACGCTAATCTTTTGAATTTCCTTTAAAATTCCGCACATCGACTCCATACTTATCAATTACGTTTTATTACAATTTTCCGGCCTTCAGTCATTACGGCTCATATCTAAAGCGACACATTAATTTGCGTGCGCCATTTATTACTCCAGCTGACACGTGGATGTAGAGTATTAACCTGAAGCTAATTGGCCAAAAAATACAATGAGTGTTTTTGCGAAACGTGTATTTTTCCACATTACGTCCAACAAAAGACTAACGTGATAAAACTAATTACCGGTTTTACGTCTCATTTTGTTATTTACGAGCCTGAATAGAATCCTTTATTATCGAATATCTACTGAATAGGTATTCTGTCTTGGTCGACGATGCTTCGTATATCAGTGAATGTGGGCACAGATTTTCTTTTGAAACAGGAATTGTAAGGGCAAGCGACTCGCCTGACGGTATATTGTTTACACTCTATAAATAGCTGTATATAATACCTGGAATCACAAGAGCGTCACAGCCCTTTGTGATGTAGGAAGAGGGGTTGCTAGCGGATAACGATTGTTGGGTTTCCGGCAACCTCACAATAAGCAGCAGTGAAACTTACATGCCGGTTTTCTACACTAGTGTTATGGATAGCGTGGTGCTTCCAATTTATAAATACGTATAGATTTAGTGTTAACACGTAACATTTGACCTGTAGACCTTAAGTCATTTAACTAAATTCTGTTAAAAAAATAATCCTAAATAATACTGGATGTAATGAATGAAAGAAAGAAGATTGTGCTAGGTGCCGTAATTGGACGATGGACAGATCTAGGTTCAAAAACGTACGTAATTAAGGCCAAAAATCATTTTAATGGCAAGCCCCGGGGCCCGCCACAAACAACCCCACAATACAAAAGCAAGGCTATCAACAAGATAAATGACTCACAAATAACACGATACGTTACACAATATTTTGAAACGCCATTGAAGCGCTTAATGTAATAATTCCACACATTAACACATAATACACAAGCGACCTTAAACCTCACTACAACATGTAATCATTCTATCACAATAATTATAAAAGAAGTTGGCAGGTCAACATTAATCCGACCTTGGTTTTTTTTTTTGCTGTAAGTCCAAAGATTTGAAGCATACATTAGCATACAATTCACCAAGAATACGAACTGCATTTGTAGCATCAAGTAAAGGAGCATTTGCCTATTTAATTTAAAGCAGCTATTCTAAGTACCTGTTATAAAAAAAAACAACACAAAATTATTCAAATCCCATTGTGACAACTGGTAATACTTTAAATCCAATCACATGTTATTCTATCAACGCATATTCCAAAAAACACGAGGCATGTAAGAAGACTCGGCCCACAGACTCAAACGCCGCTCAGTGGCCAAGTCATGTATTAGACTTTCCGAATTTCCGAAGGAACTATAGAGATTCTAACGCGGATTAAGCGTAATTTCCATGACAAATCAATGGAAACAACTCTATATAACCTAACGTGCTCTGCGACATATGCAATGTACTTCTAATTATTGCCACCAAAGATCGATCCCAATACATTAGAAAGCTAGACCAGCTTCCAAAATTAGGAACGTCATTTCTGGACGTCCTTTGTCACACTTACAATAATAGTGGTAATTTTGTAGGTAATATAAAAACTCCGCAGCCTCCTATTTCATAACCCGTCATCTGGACGGCTAGCGGCTCTGCCGACGCCGCGACGGTCGTGCCAGACATTTTCTTTTTATCTACGCCACGAGTTAAATCTCAGATGACATTATCTTACTAATACAGACGTAAGAAGGGACAGATTTGGGCCGGCTTTATTTGATAAATACATGTCTCCTTAACTTAAATTGTCTTAACTGGCTTACTGAAATTGATTGCATTGATTCAAATTGTCAATATTTGTCAAGTGTAGTTTAGGGATTTTTATGTTATCAACTTCTGAAGCTGCTTATGTACTGTTACTATTGCTAAGTGTTAAAAAGCGTGTGGTTTACACTCAGAACTATAGAAGTGACTTCGACTCGACTTCTTGATTGAAATCCTCGCCACTAAACGTCTTATACAACCGTAGAATGTCAACTGTTGAACATAGACCCTTCTTAAAAAAAACCGTCAGTAACCAGCTGTAAATGACCAGTCTCCAGCAACCATGTACGACTTTCTTACATAATATGACTCAACTGACCCCTAATGTATCCAACATAACAAAAACAATACCAGTTATTGACACTCCATCTCGTATTTCGTGCAATTGAGCCAGCACCTGACCTTCATATCTTGAAAGTATAATTCGTGCCATCAGATGTAGATCAAATTCGATAGTGTCATTTCGTGGGGCGCGCTTACCACACCGCAGTAATTAAGTTTATGAACAATGAAGTTTTTGCTTCACCCTACTTCCGACAATTTGCGTTTGATACTCTAAACACTGAGTTATAAAACAGGAAGGTTATTGTCTTATCCGTGGATTATGATTGATTGTTCTGTTGCGAGAAGTGTTGTGTAAAGCGTTTTGTTTGAAGCTCTCTTCATAATATTGATGTTTTGAAGGAAATTGGTATTTGGTACTTCCTAAATATGTTATTGGTTATGTGGTGAATTTATTTTAATGTTGAAAGACTTCAAATGGTAAGTGCCAAATTATCCTACAATCATTACCTGCCGTTCTTTTGATACATTCTCCCCTTAGATACAAGAAGTCCACTATTGAACATAGTCATATTCATATTCTATTGATTGCTTGGAAAAAGTCTTCAATAAATTCTTCCCATTATAAATATTATTTAACACTAAAAAGAACTAGAACAATTGTTTCATCTGTATGAAAAGTAAGAACACCATTTTTTACAAATCCAAATTGAATTTTGAAAAATAATGAGCAAGCAATTTGGCAGCGTGTGTAAGATATTAACATACAAATCTCCAGAGAATAAGCATCACCCTCATACATTATACATACCGTTCAAAATATTCGGCGATCATATTGACTCTCAGTAAATTCTCCAGGCTTTGGAAAATAGAACATTTGAAATTTTCCATGCCTCTGTTAATGACATTCAAAATTATGAGAATTTTTAACAAGGACAAATTTCGTACAAGAAGCGGGAAGACGTAGTCTAGTAGCTAAATAAATTTGCTTTGAACCGTAACACCCTAAGGTTTTCCCCATCTAATTAACCGCTTATTTTTATTTTGTGGAAATCATATATGAAGATTTTTATGATGCTTATTAAGTTTTAGTTTTTCTGAAAGAATAAAGTAATCCAATTATAATTATAAGTTTTAAAAGAATAACGTATTTTTTCTACGACCTTTATAAGTAATTATCTTTTTAAACTAGCGAAGTTTGTGACCTTTTAAACCGTTTCCATATGAATTTATTTTCTGATTCCCATAACAAGGCAATTCTTGAGATACAAGATCATATGGGGTCAGAACTATGCATTTCACTGGTGGATTTATTTATGGCTGTTGTTTTCATTCGTGGTGTTTTAATTTACTACATCCTTTTAGAATATATCACAGAGTGTACAATGTAAATATTGGCACGTACTGGTCAGTAGATACTTTTCTTTTTATTGCATTCATAGCAAGAGCTCTCCCAGAGCTGGCTCAAAGAAAAATCGTCGAGTATTATTGTGTTGTCCGCTTATTGTTCTGTCTGCAGAATGTTCAACAATTTAGTACCACTCCACTATGGTGTTAAGTTCGACTTGTTGTTATTCTTGAAGTATACATTCTTTTGATATTTATTATGTCTTGTTTTGAACGGATGGTGCTGAGGCGAGTGTAAATAATCTTGAATGTTTACAGATGTAGGACAATCTTTACTTTCTATCTACTTTTGTCATGAATTTTTCAATGCATATTCAAACTCTAGCAATGCGATTTGGGCTATAGTGACATATTACAATCAATAAAGTGTTTTTTTTTTTCATTCATAATTAATTAATTAACCAACAAATAAAGCAAATTAAAACATCGTCACAACATTAAAAGGAGACCAAGCAAATTCATTAACCTGTGCAGCCTATACAACCTCCACAAACAAATTTAAAAGAACACTCAAGTAACACGAAACCTCCTTGCTATTCAATTCGAAAAGAAGAAAAAAAGCATTAATATTCGAAAGCGAATTCCTTTTTTAAATATTCCACGTTACAATACAATCCGTATAATAAATAGTCGCGGATAACAACTGTCTCTGAACTTGATGCGACCCGACAAAGTCACTCCGGTCGTTGGGTAGGTGAGACTCAACTTCGTCTCGAAGTGATTAATTAGTTTCTAGAAGGTATAGACTATAGTTATATTTTTATTGAGAGATTTTGCGGGAGTCTAGTGGCTTTTGATTGTTTCTGTTCTCGTAGTTTCTGATGTGACTTGTATCTTAATAGTCTGGATGTCTATGTGACTCTGAAGTGTGTTTATTTAGCACAATATCGTGTTTCATTAAGTATTTTGGTAAGGCAAAATTTAACGATTCTTATTGATTGTTTTGAAATAAGGAAATAGATAACAAAATTGTAGAATTGTTACAGAAAATGTGTATTTTGATGAGCTTTATGAAAAAAAACACACTGGTGTGGTAAAAATGTGTTAGATAGCAATATACCAAGATGTGGGATGAAACCGATTTATTGTTGAGGTTCATCATGCACACCATAATTATGTTCCAGTAATGTTTGATTGAATGACACTTTACATTTTGTGTGTAAATTTCTTTATTTTGATGTTTTGTCTAACATTTAACTAATATAACTTCTTTCTTTTACAGGTAAGTTAATTAACAGAATCAAGATAACACAAATTGGTAAAATTAATCAATTTATATACTTAAGAAACTTGTTGATCTTTTTAAACAAGATCTATGTACTTCAGAAAATCGATCGAACCGCTCGAGGCTAGCGTACTAGTTTACTACCCAATTCCGTGTAATGATAAAGATCCATGTCCATCAACATACAGATCACACATAATTAAAACATCTGCATACGTAATGATACAGAATTATCTGAGGACGGTAAACTACACTGTAATTAGTAGCGATACCAGAATGCGTACACTTAAAAGATAATTTCACTCCACTGTATATTACCAGACGGGAATCCGAAGAATAATTGATAACTATGTACCCGGTGTACGCTATTTGTAATTTAACATGTTTACATTTTGCTAGAGGCGTGGTTAAAGTCTACTTTTTCATTAACTCAAAAGATATTTGTTTCGAGAATTAGCCCAAAACGAATATGGAGAAAGAGCCGGTTTACAATATGGTCATACGTTATGCAATAGGACCGCTCATGGACATTAGCAAAACCAAACAATGTCAATGCAGATCGAAGTTGAGGCTAATATCTGTCTGATTGCGGCAGAGATATCTACAGTAAATCTCAGTAAGATTTAGCTCTGACAGACAAAAATAATTACCTATTTTTACCACTCTTTAATACAAAACTTTTATAACAACAAGCACCTACAAAAAAATATTAAACACCAACACTTGAGATCGTGCAATAAAATTTAAACGCACTATTGTAAACCTCCTCTACTATGGACTACACACTATCCATTAACACTCGTTCAATCACCACTAACAATGCTAATCTCGCTTTAACAGCATTCATTTAAAAATAAAACACCGTCGGCTTTGTTCTCATCCAGGTTTTTTTTATTCTTAGCAAGACAACTGATTACTTTTACGAAGTATCGGCGTTAATTGTTAAGTTTTAGACGTTTTATCCGTTTGAAAATTAAATTATCTTAGGTTGGAAATAATCCAATTAGCCTATTTTTGTAAAATTCATACAAATATTATGTTGTATCAATCCTATAAAATTATAAAGGAAGGGAATGTAATCGATGCCGAAAAAGCGGATCTATCAACCCCGACCATAATATGCTACAAAGGAACTGGAGTCTCGAAGACCATATGATTCGATGAAACTATTGTGGAATTTCCAATATCTTCTGTGGTAGTTATTCACAGAGATAATAAACGCAAACACATGTACCAATGAGCCAAAGAAGTTTATTGTCCAAAATGTAAAACTTTTTATTGTTTCTACTAAAATGCTAGAAGGTCAGAATTCTCACCCTAACGCTGTACCATCAATTAGTGAATGTTTGATTGCTTTCACAACTTAAGCGATATCGCAGACGGCGAACGTAATAACTGTCAGGGTTCGTGATGGATCCCCTTGTTGGGAAACGTTTTTGTCACAGACTTTTTGATCAATTATAAAAGTTGATGTAATAATTCAAGACTTTGTGATATTTACGACAAATTACTTTAGGGTAGGCAGAAATTTCGAATGTTAAAGTTTATTTGAATTGATGCTACAAGCAGTTTCTTCAGAGCATAAGTGGTCATTTTTGGAAGCAATGAGTCTTAATTTAAGGCAGGGATATTAAAGAGTGATCAATGATGTAAGAGACAATCCTATGATATAACTAGCTGTTCAATTTCTTCGACCCAGGATGAAATATGTTACACGGTAGGAAGTCTTCTTATACCACAGCTCGGAAAGCCACTTAAAGTCCTTGATCGGGTTGAAACTTATAATATTCGACAGTTAATTACTCATTGATTAAGCTACGTTATTTATCATTGATATAAATTTGATTTCATAGTCCCTATTTTGCTTGTATTTAGCAGTCAGATGAAATACAAAGACCTAACCATCCAAGTAAATTTGACACATTTATGCAAACGAGAATGTTTGTTGAATACTGCCGGTCTAATCACAAAATTAATTGCTATTCGTCACACACGCAGTTAACAAATAGGAAGCCCGAGTTATTCAATTGATGCACTATAGACTAATATTTGGCATGCATTCCGACATGCGGTTGAAGTTTTGGGGAACACCACCAATATTAAATTAAAACTAGGTTGGCGCCAGTTATGTTCAGATTTTAGGGAATTTGTAGAATAAATATTTTTGAATTGTTAGTCGAATTCTTTATTACGATTAGGGATTATTTCAGTTGCTTATAGAAAGATAACAGGTATTCAGCTAAGTTAAAGTATTTGAGCCTTAAGAGCTATTAAATTATTTACCCTGTAACCTTAGTTATTAAATAAACTAAGTTAATATTATACTTACTTTTAATTTAAAACCAGTATTAAAGAATATTTATTACAGGTTAGTAACTTGGGCATTAGATAGAACAGTTTACCAAAAAAATAAAAGTTAAATATAAATAATTCTAGTGATAGAATGCATGAAGAGAATGATGAATGTGGATGAAGCGAAAGTTATATGTCAGGATCGAGCAAAGTGACGATCCATAGTCTCTGCCTACCCCTATGGGATACAGGCGTGATGATTATGTATGTATGTATGTGTAATATTTCTGATATTATATTCTAACTAAAAAGTCTAGCCAACCCGAGTAAAACGTTGTACAAACAAGCGGACTCGGTACCTAATATACTTTTACAGCACGCACGGTTTTGGTCAAATATTGAATCGGGTCTGAATCAAATTTCACCGCTGGGCATAATTTCTGGATATTACATGTGTAACGACACTTACATATATTATTTTCTCCTACGCAGTTACCGAAATTTGATTTTCTTTGCGTTGTGTTATGTTTAGCTATAATTATATTTTAGCTGAAATCTTATTGGTATCAGATAATGTTAAAATCTTCCAACTTCTTTTTCATTGTCTTGAAATGCACCGAAATAAGTTTTTAATCCAATATTTGAAATTACTAGTAACTAGGGGTATAAGTGACCATAGTGTGTGAAGTTACGTGGGCCATACAATCCTACGAAATAAATAAATAAACAGTAACTATTTTTCTGTCATGATCATTAAATTGTATGTATAATAAAAGTTATTATGAATTTATTGGGTTTAATTAGCCTTGTATTTTATACAAATACCGAAGTTATAGAAGTGACTGAACAGAGCCGCGCTAATTAAAATGAGAAATTGCATTTTTAATTAAATTTGCACCCTCGCCTATATACTTGCGGAGGTGGTTACAGGCTCGAAACACAGTAAATAGGAGTTTGCGTGTACCGGTAAGAGGAATATAGTATTTTGGACAAGAAGCATACGCGAATGATGGTCGAAGTATTGAAATATTTCCTGTTTCAAAGATGTTATGATGTCAATCGAGAATATTAGTTTCAAATTATTAATTTCTGGCTAATATTTGTTGCAATCGTGAATGAGTAGGCGGGAACAGTCTCGAAAACAGGCGCGACAGAAATTAATCTTTTTAAATTCTTATACAAGACTGTCCTTGCGTATCCATCCGCCTTACAACCAGCATTGGGTCTTCATACGTAGAGACTTATGTCTGGCAGTAAAACATACGTAGACTGAAATGTCACGGTAAAACCTTACCAATATAATTTACAAATTCGTAATATCAATTTTCATCCTCATAAAAATTGAAACAACTTCTATTAAAAGATGAAGGTAACAGGGCTGTACCAAGACCGTTAATGTATCATAAACTGCGGCATCACGAAAACAACTGAACAAACAGCCTGTCGTAAAAGCTTAATGGCTCGGTTCACGGTTAAGTTCAAATTTAATATTAACTGGTACTGTAACAGCCCAGTGACATATGACGTCAGACGTCTTTAGAGTTGTCGATCTACTGTTTGATTTGTCATAGATATAAAAGGTATCTTAGTGAAAATTATGTTGTCCTTATTTCGGGTGTTTGTATACATACATACATACATACATACATAAACTCACGCCTTTATCCCCGAAGGGGTAGGCAGAGGTGCCACTAGGACACCCACATTTCGCCTTGTATGTTCCGTCCCACGATGTGATAGGGGGCGAGCCTATCGCCATATCGGGCACAAATTCCTGACTCCGGACTGATAATGAATAGAAAAATCCAATATCACTTTGCCCGACTCGGGACTCGAACCCGAGACCTCAGCTTTGTAACCGTACCGTAATACAACTACTCCACCAAGGCAGTTTGTATGGTATTATAAATATTATATTATAAATGAAAACAATAATTTTGATCCACTAAACGTAACGGTTACACTTTTAGGATAACAACTCGTGAAAAATAGGTGCTAAAGATACAACCAAACCTTAATGATTTCATTTGAAAAATTAACATATAAAAGATACTCTACTAAAGTATGGTATTATTTTTCAAAATTTACTACAATTAGTTAATATTTTAATTACTAAATAATTAATAAACACACGCTACTTATAACTTCATAAAGTTAAAGTTAAACAATGTTAGAGCCGCGGTTATGTCCGCAAGCGATTTATTCGATAACCGGGGCGAATACGTGCCGAAGTGGCGATGTCAGGGCTCTCTTTGTCATGATGCGCTAAGATCCTGAAGGATTTGCGATAGACCCGCGCACTATCTGTTATTAACTATATTGGCTATAGGAGCAGAGATGTAAAAGGCTCGGGGTTTTAAAGTGTCAGATTTTTTATAGTTGTATGTATTTGCCATTTGGGAGTGATGTAAGTCAATAAATGTTGTGATGTAAATTAATAAATACGCTCGTTAATGGTCCAGTAGCAACATATTTAGGGTGTTCGTTGATCTAATTGCAAGATGTACGGGCTGTAAACAGTAGGGCCATGGGTTCAATTCCCAAGTCGGACAATCCACTTAGTCTAACATTTTGATTTCAAAATCTTCACATAGTTACTCCAGGCTAGAAGTTGGGCCCGGCATGGGCATTACAAATAAAAAAATCTCTAAAAAATTACCTGCTTCAGTCTTTATAACTTCACCCGGTGACCTTACCTCGATCATCGGTAACGCAGTCCCGCCTCCACATGCCGTGTCCCGGCGCCTTGTCCCGACGACCTTTCTGTCCCATCGGTTATCGGTCGCTGGCTTAACAATACCCGAGATCCGGTCTTATGGGTCTAACTTAGAAATTAATTCAACATAAAGAAATATACCTACGAGTATCTCATACATTTAGTTTGGAGCGAGATTTGCCTTCTGTTACATAAATCAAAAAGTACGATAGGTAGTTCAGTGCTATAGATCATTCAATATTAGATAAGAAAAAAATTACAAGCATTGGTTTGTCTCAGTGCGAGGATCGAACACCAGGCCTTTCGTTTCAAACGCTGTTACTACCTTTACGTGCAATTAATATTATCTTTTCAATCCCTAGCAAGTAATGTTTCCCATCAAAGGGTCTAACAAAGAACGCAACGGTTCACACCTTGTACACGACACGAGATCAATGAATTGACAGACTTTCAGCAAACTCGATTTTTTTTTTTATTATTGCTATGTAGCGCGAGACTTGCATGCCGTCTGCCTGATGGTAAACGATACGACCGCTCATGGACAATAGCAAAACCAAACAATACCATGATTTACAAAGATCCATCCTGAGACATAAGATGTTAAGTCTCAATATGTCCAGTAGTTACTATGGCTACAATGTCCTTCAAACCGGAACACAACAGCGTATTTACACTGCTGTTTGTCGGGAGAAATAGATATTTCGGTGGTACCTACTCACGCGGCCTCTTTCTTACATATGAGAGACCTACCACCAGTATAGCAATGGAATAATTGCAACAATTATTCCATTTTGATCACGTACACGCAACTTAAATCAGCTCCTCGATGCAAATCAACGTAACACCTTGTTAACATTCATTAACAAGTGGCGCAATCGGTTCATTGACCGCACAATCTGTGTTTTAACTCATTAGCTGCACTAGTCCTTAATTTGAAAGCTATCGTATATCAATGAGTTGCAGCGCTGCGCTAACTCACCGTCGGAACTGGCACGTGCGACTGTTACACAACTGGGGCGAATTATTTGCATTTGGGAAATACTAATCTCTAGGAAGAGTTTAATTGGGACGCCGGATTGTGGAGTAGTGGGGCTTGGTTCAACACAGCTACTGGTATCTTGCATATTACTTTATTGAATAAACTTGCCATCGCTGGGCGTGAAACTCTGTTACTATTAAGGCTCATACTTTTTGTTCTTTCTGTTCTATATACCAGCTTAATACAAGTTAGAACTCGCATACCTTGAATCTTTTAGGCAAGTCTCAGGTATACAGATTTAACTATTGACCCTAAATATCATGATTTCTTTAAATATTATTTTCTTGAAGTATTTAGTTCAAACGCACTTTTTTTAATATCCTAGGCACTCTCGTTCCATAACAAAGCACAGGTCCTATTGAGAAGCTGCTTGTTTCGAAATAGGCCACCACGAACAATGCCTACTTGTGTTGGCAAGGGGGAGAATTTATATAAAGTCTCTCCAATACTAATTCTGCTTGGACGCAGAATCTTTAGTTATTTAACATTGTACGAGCGACTTCGATTACTTCAATACCGGCTCATTCGATCAACCCTTTATTTAAATGTAGCTCGAATAAGTTAACCTTACATAATCTTGAAATTGATAGTCGTTTTCAATAAAACACCTAATATACGTTTCCATCCTCCTATATCCGTAATCTCATTCATATATCGTCGTGTATTTTTGTCAGTATCATGAAAGTCTTCATTTTAGAATGCTGTGAAACTAATTCATTTTATTACTATAGTAAAATCGCCAAAAATGTTAATATCTCGTATCAGCAATATATTGTTTAAAAAATAGGACGACCATGGAATCAAAGCCATTAATAACCAAATCAAAACTAAATTCCGCAGTCTAGACACAGGACAATTTAGGCGACAAGTAAGCGCAATAAATACAATTAAAATGTGGCGTTTAGTAGCGAATCTAGCACGTGCGATCATTACACAAGCCGCTCCACTTCGAATGCTAGGTATATTGTATAATGTGCCTTTGACATGAGAACAAACGACACAATGCACGAGCTGTATGCTACTGATAACAAAACTGTGAGTCAAGTTTTAAAGTTGCTCCCGAAGTTTATAAGGCATCTGTAGAGTTGAGGTATTATGCTTTACTATTTTTGGTTACAATTCTCATATCATTATCATGCTTTTATTAGCTTCGTCTGAATTACCAAAAACAGAATGTATGGCATTATATTGGTTACGCAAAATTTAAAATATAAACTAATTAATATTTTAGCTTACATTAATATACTTTATTATCTGAGTTTAAGAACTGTTTGACACTTTTTAAGACTTATTTTCTTGTGTCTTGCTATGAAGTATCATTTTACTTACATAATATATGTTATTGTATTTTCGTATACTTTTAAACCAAAAACACAGGTAATAACAACTTAAAGCAATATTCCATTTAAGTCACATTATACTTTTACGAAGAGTATTATTATCAATGCATCGGTGATGATATAACACACATTAACCCTTTGAAATCGTACAGTTTTGGGGTTGTGGGAAACGCAAGCGTAACATCAGATACCATACTATACCCCTGAAACGCTAACACAAATACGGCTAAAAGGGTTTTACAGAGCAGTGGTCGGCGAGATCGTTGTCACATATGTCCAATAAAGTCTATATACATATGATGCATAAAGTCTGTGTGCCTTTGTTAATATCGATCTTCAGGGGTCGACAATCTGCAAGGCGTCGATGCTAGGGAAAAAATAATCTGGGAATCACGATAGAAGATCTATATTTAACAGACCGTGAAATGATTGCTTTTTATTTCAAATTTGGTAAGATTAGTAAGTAAGGTTTTTCCAAATCTAAAAGTTACGGCAAGGAGTATACGATACAAAAAGATTGTCACAATCTTTAATATACTGTGACTGTATAGTCACAATAATAGAAAATCAGCAATATTTTGCACAAAAACTAATAAACACTTTAGTATTATACAATCCAATATAATGTATACCCAATACATTTCTGTGTTTTATATTTAAAATATATAAAAAGTCCAAAACAACTAACAATGCAACACGACCCCAGAAGTGTTTTAAAAATTCACGGATATATGCAAATTGATTTTGATTTCCATTTATCAGACGAAAAATGTTATGAATAATTAATCGCGCGGTGAACTGTGAACTTTACCAACGTGGGGTTTTTATTTAGGAAAGTAATAAATTTTCGCAACTGCCAATTATGATCTCACAAACGATTGTCCGAGTAATAACTGGTGATTTATTGGTGCCATGTTTACTAACCCATTTGCCGCGAGACGTGTGTGGCCCAAATGTAGTTTCACTGATTTAATAAAAATAAAAGTAGTACCTTTATTAAGTGAGCTTGGGTAAGCTTATAAATACATATTATGTTTACTATCTAAGGATTTTTAACAGACACGATAAAGTGGTGATCTTTTTCGCCTGCCAATATATTTACGTTAACTAAAATTTTACCTCCCAAGTATGGAGAAGGCCCGTGCCCAGAAGGACATTAAAACAACTATGCTATGCTAGCAAAAACGGATAAATTCGAAAGCAGCTTGTTTTCGCATAATAACTAAGATGCAAGCAAGCGTTTCAGATATGCACACCGTACGCGACGTATAAGGCTTTATACAATTCCTTATTGTATTACTATAAGCGACAATCTGTACAGTCGAATCTATTCGGTGTGTAGGGCCGCCTGAATCACTCGACACCTGGCTTCGCTTCGCTTATAAGGAATGTGATGGCATTTCTGCGGCGTTGGTGCGATAAGTTGGGTCTACGTGCGTTTATTTTTAATATAATGTTTATGTATTGTGCTATAGTAAGTGGTATGTATGTATTTATAGCCTTGCTTTTCTTTTTAGTAGATATGTAAAGTCAGCGACGCGTAAGATACACGCATATTGCAATTTAATCGATACAAGAAAGCTATAATAGCCTAACTGAATAGTTTTAGAAAGGATTTCGTTTTAGTTTTTATCATTAATCTGCTTGTAAAGAAAGAAAGAAAGAAAGAAAGGTATATTTATTTGTCACACAAGACAACGCACATGTACACGCTTAACAAAAAAATTATATAAACAATGTTCATACATAATAAAAAAAAAAAAACAATAATATTTACTGTTAATGAGAATGCACGTCGCATCGCTGTGACAAAGTAGGTGACCACTCAGCTTAGATGTTGCACCAAGGCACGAGCCACGGCGCAACGCTGATTTTCAGTGGTCATCTAGAGTGACATGCGAACGTCGGCCACTAAACTACGATAACAACTTATAATTAAAGATTAAAACAAAACAAAGTTAATAAACAAATTCATAACCAAATACCTATAACACAATTTTATACAATCAACCCATATGAAGAAAAAGTTACAATAAATGAATAAAAAGTACATATCTATCTATATGGGTATAAGTAACAAACAACTTAAATGTTCCGTCCCGCTTTCACAATGCGCATGCGTATTACCAATTGTCGCGAAGCGCCAAACCTGCGCTGCGCGAGCATAGTACTATACAATAAATATCAAATAGATAAAAAGGCACAATGCAGTCATCCGTCGCCAGGGACGTGAGAGGACGCTTCTCAGTTAAGAAACATTTGGCCCCAAAGCGTGCGACTAGGGCTTCATAAATATTTAACATCTACAGCATGGCTATGTCGACTAGGGAGGTCAAGATAGTACGTATATATACCGTAAATTAAAACAAATAAACGTCTCGGGTAAGTGCAAATTGCTTATTTTTGCATATGACTCAGTTAATATAAAATATTTAATGTGAAAGTATAATTGTTGCTTGTCAATTATTCTTTAAAGAAAATATCAATTTTGTGGCAATATCAGACTTCTTTTATTTTCTAAAATGACAATAAACGAAATATCCCGTTAGAGAATTAAAAACTGATGAAGCTTATTTGCCCCTATTACTATAAATCAGTAATCCATAATTATCAACTCCTTATCTCCATATCTTTACTGACCCAATCAACCGAGCAGACCAATATTTCATCACACATTCTCAGTTTTACATAATGGTTTCGTACAATCGTTATATAATCCAGATCGCGATTAAGACACTTATTTAACTACACACGAGCATTTCGTGTCGGCTGCAATGTAATTGAGTAATTATTACAAAAGTCTAAAAAAACATTAATTCTGGTTCGAAACGAGTGGGTTGTATAATTTTTGAGAATTTATTAATGATAGGCTGTTCGACTATCGGTAATTGGGTAAATTGATAAATTTTAGAAACTAGTTCTATTAAAGTTTAGGAGGTGACAAATATTGTTATCTGAATGAATTGTGTTATTAATCGATTGATAGCATTTTAAGACGCCATAATCGAAGTTATGCCTAGGTACTGAGATGTTATTCTATCAAGGGGTAAGATCTTTTAAGTAGGATATCAATCCTTGTTCGTCGCGGTTGGTCGATGTCGGAAAGTTTCAAGTATAGTCATCGTAACGATCGCGATACGTTTAAACCTCTACAGCAATTTCTCTTCAAAATATACACGACAAAAATACAACATCAGTGGAATCGCTCTATTGAATAAAGTCTTGCAAACTACATGTAGAAAATAATCCCTATTTCAAATACGATCTTCATTTCATCCCATCTTCATTAACAATATGACCTCTGCCTCATGCCCGCTATCAACTCTCATTTCGGGCCGCCATTGTCACCGCATTCCGACGAAGGTCTATAGCATATTTTTCGACGAAACCCGAGGGCTTTCCGAAAACGTGACCACTTAAATTAGAGTACAGCCCATCTGCAAAAAAGGTAGTTTGAAAGACTAGAACAGATTTCTTGCTAAAACGGAATTTTTATAATATCGTTACTGTATTACCCATAATCTCATTGCTGAGCGAGCGTAGGACTCCTCTAAAATCGGGAATTCGATCGAGAACGGTTGGCGAGTCCAACTCGTCCAGCTTTTTTTTTTTATTTTTTTTTTTTGTTAAAAGGAAACGGTTAAAACGTTTTTCCTTTAACGGTGAAGGAAAACATCGTGAGGAAACCTGCATACGGTAGCGATTTTAAAGAATTTCTACGGTATGTAAGTCCGCCAACCCGCACTAGGCCAGCGTGGTGGACTATATGGCCTAACCACTCTCAATCGATTCTCTCGATTGTAGAGTAGGCCCGTGCCCAGCAGTGGGACGTATATGGGCTGATACAGATTTTGTTAAAATTTTGTTTATTAACTTGTTATTTTAGTCTTTAATTATAAGTTATTTAAATGGTAATTCATCGGCCGGCGTTCGCATGTCACTCTAGGTGACCACTGAAAATCAGCGTTGCGCTGTGGTTCGTGCCTTGGTGCAACATCTAAGCTGAGTGGTCACCTACTTTGTCACAGCGATGCAGCGTGCATTCTCTTTTATTGTTAATATTATAGTATTGTTTTATTATTATGTATGTAATTTTTTTTTTAAATGAGTATGTCCGTTGTCTTGTCATCTCGCGTTCTAGTGCAGGTTTACGAACTTTACATCTGTTGAATGGCAATATTGTAAACCTGATACGATATTGACAGATAATAACCTGTTAACACTTTTTTAAGTCAAAACGTCAGGTCTAATTACAGACATTACTTTTAAACAGCAACTTAAAATATTCCAAGCTTATTTTAAATTCGTGATACTTTAAAATAAGCTAACGTTGAAGTTAATTGTACTTATTAAGTATTACGAGTATTAAAGTATTTGAATTGTTTTAAATTGTTACTGTAACATAGTTATTTCGTAATTTTCTAATATTAACAGTTTAGTATTATTAAATACCCATTATTAAATAAACGATAGCATAGCTGAGTCTACCACACTTACGAAACAGAGTTCAATGTTTCGAGTCAAATAGTATTGTTAAAATTAGTTGTGTAATAATTAAAATAGTTTAACAAAATGAAAAAGTGGTAAGAAAATTTACTTCACGACAATTTACGTCAAGAATCACAAAGTTAACGAAAACCAACTGTAATATATAGCATACTAGATCATCATCATCATCATCAGCCCGTTGTAGTCCACTGCTGGACATAGGCCTCTCCCAAGGTACGCCACAAAAAAAATTGCATAGTGGATAAAAAAGCCTATTCTGGAAAGGCGTGATTTATCATACAGACCAATCCTAAATTTTTAAAACATAATGGTGCACCGGTTGTATGAGACAATGGCAGACACAAAAACAAGGTTACTATAAACCCGTACCCATTCCTAATTCATAATAATGAAGAGCAGTAGACAATCAGATAAGATCAATGCTACAGATTTGCATTTGACATAATTCCAATGGGCAAATGAAACATTAAATTGAAATCATAACGGCATTGTTCGCTTCTCACCCGGACCGGTTTGAAACGGTCTCTTACAGTCTGCGACCCAATTCGAATCGTTTAATTGGAAAGTACTGTATTTAATCAAATATATAAGATTTCGATCGGGTTCTGGTTCGATAACGAGGCTACTGTGCGATTTATGTACCGACACACGTGCTTGGTGTAGAGTGAAAACATTTAATTTGTAATGCGAAATTTCGACAAACTAATAGAATGCTTTTTTAACAAAGCATTGTAAATCTAAATACGAATCAGCTGACTACCATCACCGACATTCGCTGTTTTTTAACAATTACTATGGAATATACATATAAGTACTACTAAACATATTAAACAAAAATCGCCTATTAAGGAAGTATAGGCGTTCCCACTATATCCTCTGCGTAACACCATCATTACTTTTAATAACAATATAAAGAATAACATACTGAATGCTGATGAAATTGAATCAAGCTGACCACATAATATCAACGTAACGCGGTTTCCTGCAAAATTATGTAACACACAACATGTAGAACATTTAGATTGAACGCGCCTGGACTCCACTGCCAAAATCAACTCATTCTATTTTATTGCAAATTACAAGTGCTCTCCGTTCTTTTAGCTCGCTACGTGATGATTTTTTGCTCCAATTGTCCAAGTTGAGCAAATAAAACGAAGAATAATGTATTATTTGTCGACATCTGAATCTGGGACGCTGTGACCAAACAAATGTCAAAAGTTGTATTACTTGTTCACTTTATGTGCACCGCCCTACCATTTGGCACCGATTGCTGTCCCTATCACAATCGATTAGTGTGAGCGGGAAAGAAACTTGACGTGTTTAATTAGATATTGACCAAAATAAGTTATGTGTTACAACTTACAATGTAATGATATTGCGTCCGGAATGACCATTAGATACCTTGACAACCTTGATAACTAAAATATCATGATCTTTTATTACATGTCTTAATACTTGTCATACCACGCTGTCACTAACAATAAAATAGATTATAAGTTAGATTAAAACAAGAGCTTGATTTTAATTACACTTTATACGAACAGCGACTGTTCAAAGTTCGACAGGAATGAAAACAACACAAATCGAGAACAGCCAACACCCAGCACTGAGTTCAATTATTTCGCGAAAATAGTTGTACAAAATCGGACATCCAAAAGAGTACGGAATAAAACGTAATTGACAGAACATTTTTTGCACCGAAACGTTGTTATTTTAAAATGTTTTTGTATTGGTACAAAAACCTTTAAGCTCGCGTCATGCATATATATTTCGGACAGGTGACGTCATCCCAGTATAAACGGAGGTGCGGTGTTATATTCAGTAAGTATTTGATGGATATCAATTGTTACAATTTTTTGCAGTTTCGACACCGCTAAGTAAAAACTTTGTCAGCCACGCTTCTAATTTTTTGTAGAGAATTGTGTAAATAACCTTTAGATACCTACCCAAGAATAGAATATATCTGATATAATACATTTTATGTAACTACATTAGGCTATATTCCTATGTAGGGTGTCTAATCCCACATAATGCAGCATTTGTCCTTTTGTCCAATGTCCATCATGCTTGCTCTAATAAATTGTTGAGCGTACTTCCTTTGTTAGTATAGACACCTTATGCCACCAAAACCAAACTCGTTCCACCACCTATTTTAAATTCGAACACATGTCAAACAATATCAATACACATACAACGATTCCACAACTTTATAAACAATTTAACTAAACTAAAACCAAAAACTAAGAAAATTCAAGCATTGTAAATATTGGGAAAAGCAACTATAAAATATCTAAAGATACTCGTATGCTCTACCTTACTATATACCCCTTTAGTAATACGGGCGTGAAGTTACATTAGTTACATCTATGTACGAAGATGTAGTTCAGTCACCCCCAATGAAACGTAATATATGGCACAGCGAACCGCTTTTTTCGCAGGATATCCTCATTACAAACTATATGGGACTGCATAAATTTAAATAAGAGGAGAATAAGCGAATATGAAGTGTACACGCTGCCTAATGGATGCAAGGGGTTTGTGCACCTACCCTTAATGGAAAAGGGTACTAAAAACTTTACTAAAGGATGAAAGTGGCAAAGCGAAGCAGTACAATGTTTGTTACGTATTTTACGTTGTACTTTATGTTAAAGCTAGAATCATATTGTATGCATTTATGTTAGGATACCTTGTATTAAAATCTTATAATTTATAAATATGATATTTAAGACGAGTGTAGTGAAATAAGAAGAGGTCTTTGGTAACAATGACCAAAAATAAAAGCCAGAATAATAAGCAATGTAGTCTTTACAAGGGAACAACCGAATTTTCAAGTTCTAAAATAGATTTTTTTTACTGCAACATACAGATAAAGTATTGATTGGTTTTACACATTCGTATCAGCCCACTTAACTATCTAATAACCAAAAAGTTTAAACTATTAAATAAAACTGTTAAAAGCGAAATAGATATTAATTCGAATAACAGAAGTTACGCGAAACACAATCAACAACTATTAAGTGCTAATCTGTTGGATTTAATGTTTATCGCCGTAATCTAACGTCGGATATAATTATTTTGAAATTAAACTACTGTTTTATAATTTGCTTCTGCGACTGAGAAACAGATTTCAGGTTACGAATTCTCTTATATATACGGAATTGTTTGCAAGAGGTCCTTGTTATAAAACCGAATCTATAGACGACACACTTTTTTAATGAAACCACGTGTCGAAAAGACATATCATTATCATCATCATCAGCCTTTTATTGTCCACTGCTGGACGAAATACGACACATACGAAGCGGGATCGTTTCAAGTATGAACTTTACTACCCTACCAAGTAATTGTAAAATGGCGTCGTAAAAGAAAATAAATAATAGGATTATTAAAGAGGACAGTCAACAATGCTGCCATTACATTAAGTAAGATTAACGACTCTAATAAAACACACTCGCTTCCAAGAACAATTTTATAATTGACAGCTTAAGAGATAAAGTTAATTTGATACGAATTATCTTATTAAACGCCGGCATTTGCACGGCGTTTCGGTGGCATCGCATAGTTTCGCATAGGTGGGTTATTTGTAATTATTCCTGTAATTAATTGTAATTTTTAAGTACTTCAATTAATTTGATGATTTTAAATGGCATGATATGGCTAATATGGGTATCTGTGAATAAGAGTAAATGTTTTTTTGCTTTGTAATGTGTCCCACTGCTGGGTTAACCTACCATCTTCCATTAGCCCGTTATAATATCATCTTCCAATTTGGAAGGTTATATACATAGTTTTATTAAAAACCTACTGAATTTACTTAGTAAAACTTCAGTTACTCCAAAAACCAATTAAGAGAGATGATAGCTGGAATATTTTATATTGATAAAGAATACTTTTACATGGGTCAAAGTGGAGTGGCTTTGTGATCATGATCCAAATAGTATCTTGATTTTGTGAAATAAAAGCAGGACATAGAAACCTTACACTCTAAATGTCGACTCCCACGAGAAAGTATTACAGTGCGTCTTACTAATCCACTATGTGGCACATATTACACAAGCAAGAAATTATAATTAACACACACTTTTCTCACGATATTTTCCTACTTAAATTCAGTACAAAACCCATTCAGTGACGCTTATATAACGTGTCTAATTGTAACAATAACACTACCATGACCTACTTACATTCCAATCAAATTGGTGTTAAGAATAATTTAAAATTAGATTATCAAAATAAGCAATAAGAAATTATCAACTCCATTCGATAAAATTATATAAATACACTTGTGAAAATTAACATACATAGCTCCGACTCCAAGGATGCGTATGTAATATGTTATATGGTTCCCCAACATATACGTACTCAGATTAGATGCAAAACATAAGGACCACACAAAGATTTAAACACGAAATTACTGTTTGTTATTCACGATTCGAAACCAAAAAACGCTTAGAAACTCCATATTTTTATGCAGTGACGATCCTATTTATTTCATACACCCAATTTTCCCATTTAATATGAAATATACCTAATCCACCTACAAGACATAAACACTTATCAGTTACCTTAGGCTTCGAAACTATTTCTCAATACTAACGGACGCAACAAAGGGCTCCTTTGAGCACATTCTCCACCCATATATCCCAGTGGTCGCGTAACATCAAAACCCACTTTGAATAGGTGAAAGTACTTGATGATACAACCACCGTAACAGGTCACAGAGATTAGCCCTAGGTATCCAAGACGCCGCTGAATAATGCCAGCATTACATGTGCATTGTGCTCACTCGCCTTGGCTTATGCAACATACGACTAGATATTATAAAGTTTACTTGAAATCTAGATTTGGGAATGAGGCCTGACGATCGATATGCTGATTAAATGCTTTGTTTTTTTAGAATCACTCCTATTTGTGTTGGATAAAAAAAAAGAATTATATTATTCTAATTTTGGCGGCAGTATCTGTATGTTGATGTATGACATTTTCTAACAAATTTTGATAAAGTTATTTTATGGTATTTGTCATGCTGAAAAAGATGTAAATCAACGATAGCCTTGTCGAGTGCGAAGTGTTCTAACAAATCAGTGGGACGAAAATAAGGAGATAGATTTGTTTACAGAAAAACAATAATCAAAATCGGATCAGCCAGTACAAAGTTATGAGGTAACACAACATATGTACATAAAAAACATACAGTTGAATTGAGAACCTCCTGCTTTTTTGAAGTCGGTTAAAAATGGGTTTATCTCAGCGTTGCCATATTGAAATGATACATCCTTTAGGATAATCATTATGGAGCCTCAAGGGGTCTGTCGAAAAAGATTTAGGCCCAGTTGCATCTAGTAACTTTGCCCATAACTTTGACTTTAAAAATGACAATCCCATATTTTACAATCACAAAAGCATGGCAATGGCCTTGGTAAAATAGGCCTTAGGAGGATGCGGTAGTATTCAAGGATTTGCTATTGTATCTACAATGATTTAGTTAAAAACCATTTGAAAAGAATCAAATAAATAACAATCTAAACCGACAAACTTTGTACGATAAGATTAATGACAAAACAACGGATAACACGTGTTGTTAACTACAAGGTGTGACGCTCTATAGAATTTGTATACAGGAATGGAATGCGAATTATATTGAATTTATAAACCTATTGACCAATTTCCTTCGTACATTCATAGCTAAGATTATACAATCATTCCAAAGCAATTCAAAACCAAATTTTACCAAGAACCAATTCCCACGATACAATTTCGCATGTATTAAATAACACGAAAGCCGATAAATATAACGCCTACGTAGACGAATGGGCTAAAACAATCGCAAAGTAAATACCAGAGTTAATCTAGATTCTAGGCTAGACTGGACCGAAGGCCAATCGTCATAATTACATTAGTCATTAAGTTTCGTCACGACTAACCTGTCTTCATGTAACTTCGCGGCCTCGATCTACTAAGAGCTGTTTGAAGGCTGTAATAACTTCCTCTGTTTTGGGATACGAAAGTAATATGCAATAATTTGGGCTTTTTTGAAAGTTGTTTAGTCAAAGTGTAAGAGAACAACTTAACTTAGTCGCATGTGTAATTTAACATTATTTTTATAAGCATCACATATAAAAAACTATATAAATAATTGTACAAATTACCTGGACGGCGAGCCATTTATTTGCATGATCTTCATTAATTGTAAATCCTAAATAAATCCGACTAGAAACAATATAATATAATAAATAAAAAAATTAGTGTAGAGACAATATATATGATACTAATGCTACCATCCCTTTTCTTTTGTTAAGAGTTGAATTTAGTAATAAAAAGTTTCCTATACTTTTTCTAAATTCCATGCTACACCTTTACCAAACTTCATTAGGATCTGTTCAGAAGTTTAGTTCTGCAGACAGATATTTTTTTCATTTATAATATTATGTGTACACATTATACAAACATAAACTAACTATATTTACACAACTCTTATCGATATTCAATATCTTACCGGTATAAATGTTTATACAATTATTTGAGTTGGCAACACTCCGATTTGAGTCAATAAGGAGCGTGTCAGTGACACACTGGTATTCTGTCGCTCGTAGTTGTGACATTGCGATGAGAAGTTGTTAAGTGAAGAATTAATAAATAAAGAATGAGTGTATACTGCAATCTTAATGTTTTTTTACATACATACATAAACTCACGCCTTTTTCCCAGAAGGGGTAGGCAGAGGTCCTACCAGGACACCCACATTTCGCCTTGTATGTTCCGTCCCATGATGTGATATGTGTTTTTTTTTAACTGTATCATATTAATACGTAAAGGAAAATCTTTGTATGCATTTTTACGAAAATTGCGCGGACGAAAGAGCATGAAATTTGGCACAGTTGAAGGTTATATGGAGAAGAAATACTGAAACCTAATATTTAATATTATAGGTATAAAACGGCCTAACTCCTATATGGCAATCCACTTGGTATGAGTATTTGGGTTTGTACCTCACATGGCAAAATACGCATGCAAAAGTAAGCTCGTTGATCTGTAAAAGGTGTATATGGGACGACCCTTTAAAAGCACCATTCATCTCCGTATTACCTCTGCCTACCCCATGGGGCATACATACGTGCACTCATTTATCATCCCGACAGACTTGGGTAATAAATTACGACGATCAACAAACTAAGAACGTACACAATTTTTTAGGAGGGCAGGTTGAGCTCATTAAGCACCAAATTACATGTTGCAAACATAACTTATTCGCTACTTTAAACGGAATTAATCTCAAGCAACCCCGTTGGTTACCAGTAGGTACTTACATAAATTACCCTTTAATAATGTATCCTCAAATTAATTCTTTAGAAACGGCATAATATAACTAAAATTGGACTTCGAAATAACCACAGAAATATTTTGGTTCTTTTTGCCGAATAAACGTGTAGAAAAAACTTCATGTAAACCAGGACAGTATTACCAATTCAGATAAGGCATTCGGAAGCCCAAATTTCCGAGCAATTCCTATAGAATGCGCATTACGGCCTCATACTCGCACATGTGATCACGACTCTTTTGTGTGGCGAATATAAAACTAGGACTTTTGTCGACAATATTATATTCGCAAAGGTCTTGTAAACGTTACAACTATAATAAAATTGTATTTTTCTAGATAAGCACTCAATCAAGAATTATACAATTCCTAGCACGTAAAGAATAATCCATATACTTATTAAGATGTAATTATGAGGAATATTTGATATTTTCCCACTAAAAAAGCCACCAGTAGGCAACAACATTTTGTTAAATCAAAAACTGTCTGTTAATATACATACATAAACTCACGCCTTTATCCCCGAAGGGGTAGGCAGAGGCGCCACCAGGACACCCACATTTCGCCTTGTATGTTCCGTCCCACGATGTGATAGGGGATCTGTTAATATATTATTGAGTTATTTTTTATAAACACAATAGTCTGTATATTCATATAACGCCCACATCTAGGCCTATAAATAAATTATTTTAATTCAAACGTCTTATACTTAATAATTTCTTGAACATTCCTTTCGCACCGCTAACAAAAAGCGCGAAGCCTTACACATTCACTGGCAAATTCTTTGCTCGAATCATTGTTCTGTAGATACATTGAATGATAATAAGGCATTATCGTGTTGCTAATGGAGGGCGGTGAAAGCGAAAGGCCCGTACAACGGTTATCTTGCAAGGCTCACCTTTATATCACACGCACTGTATGGCCCTTTGAACCTACGTCACTTAATATCGCGGAGACAGATTGGGAGAAGTTGGTACAATGTCTATAGGAAATTACACTTCACAGTTTTGGTATTATTCGTCATTGTTTAATATTAAGAACGGTTTCTGCCTCCTTGTCCCACATTTAGGTAAACCTGAAACGTACAATCGATCTTTTGAGAAACTTGTCAATGGATGTGGAATTCAAAACCGATACACAAAATGGATATTCCGATTTAGGAACTTATTTCAAGGTCTTACAGTTCTAAACACATTTAAACTACCATTAACAGAATGAAGCGAATAATGAAACATGCCAGACCCCGGCCATCATTATATTATAACATCATTTGGGCAATCGGATACTAAGAAATCCGCTGCCTAATAAAATCCTTCTAAGTACTATGATTGAACAGATGTCTGCTCAAGGTAAAACATATGAAAAACATAATTATCACCAATTACTCACATTTCCAGCGCGTTCTCCGATCTCAGCGATACCGATCAGAACAAATTTCGATAAAATCAGACCATATACTCGCGGGCTGACAGACCGCATGTTTCACATACCGATCGCTTATCATGGTTTACCTGTATCACGTATGCAATTAATTTACAGTTAAATAACCCAACTTTTCGTCAGAATAATCGAAAAAGTTGTGCATCCATATGTCGCGTGAAATGGGGTTATCTATGCTATTATTAATCAGTCATTAAATTGTTAATTAAAACTGCACGTAACAATAAGTAAACCTGTCATAGTGAATCACGTATGATCCAAGCGGACTGCATTTTGGGTTTAACCTTGTTGCATTTTATTATCAGGATTTGCAGTCACTTTGCTTGCCAGTAAAAAACAAAAATACACACAACCTTGTAATTATCCTATTAACCCAATTTGATAGACATTCGCATCAAACTAATAAGCGATAACTGTTGGCATACAGGGCAAGATAACCTAGGCTTTACCGTATGGCGCCAGGCACAAATACTGAAACCTAATTGAGTTGCGTAATTACAACAGTGGCGAAAATTTATGCAAATATAAACCGTATTCCGTTGATTTTGGACACAGATTACGTTTAATAATTTAATACTTTCAAAGATAAAGGAATTGTAACTAGAGAATTATTAGAATAACTGAGTTAATGGCAAAATGTTTATTTAGTGGTACAGCTGGTTGTAATTTTGGTGTAACGAGACAAAGATATCGATAGAAATTACACTGAAAATCTAGTTTTGTGTAATATTATGTTTCTACTTATTTATATCTATTTTGATCGAAAATAGGTGGCCTATTAAGAACACCTTGATTTATTTTGTACAATGTCTCAAGAAATCGTGGCTTAGGGAAAAATCAAATCAAAATACCTAGTTTTAAAATGGAATTTTTGTATCACATAGGTACTTTACTAAATAAGGATGTATATTTTATTTAAGAATTACTGACACGGGGTGTAAGAGACCTGAAAATTCAAATAGATTTAAAGTACATCATCAGTGACACATCATCATGAAATATTTTAATACATTAAGCAATTCTCTATACAAAAATTAAAATGTATAAAACGAGTTCGTATTTTGCTAGCTTTAAATTCGAAACACGCTCACCTTTCATCACCTACAAATGACGAATGATTTATTACTTCCAGCGTATATACTGACTATTAATTAAAAACCTGAAGACTGCTAGATACAATGAATCAGTAAAACAAATTGACTAGTCCATGCCAAATGTGAATGGCGCAAAAAAGCGACGGGCGCGAACACATAATTTCAACTAATGTTGACAGGCGCGGATCGGCGAACGTTGAAGTGGTCGTGATCCACGCGAACTTTTAGTTCTAATCTGAGTTGATTACTCTGACTAGTGAGTTCATGGCTCGTGGCTATTAAAAGACTTTATAATCAAAATATTGATCTAAGAAATCTAAGATTTTTGTGCGATTTGTGAATTGAAATCATGTCCAACCCTTTAGACAAAAAACAAACTTGGAACCTGGCACAACAATTGTAGCTGACATAAATATCATACCTTTATCTCTTAGTTTATAATATCTTATGTGCCCTTGACACTATCTATTCTAATAAACACCCACTTGTATACCACCCTAAGAATAAGTTCACTACACAGCATGATAAAAGGGCTGTTCATATTCCTTATTGCCTTCATACCCGATGTATGAGAAAAAGCATTTGTGGTAACGGTCCCCCACATATATGATCCAAATTCGCGCCCAACATCTGACGAGACGATTACGAGCATGATTAAACAGGTTGCCGTCGTCGGTTGCCCAAGAAGTTTCTGTAACGACTCACCCAGCGCGGGTTATGCAACTGTGTGGGATTTGCGCCCATTGTGCTGGGACAAATCTTGCTCGTTTTGCACTAGCGGGATTTGGAGCAAATGTTGGTGCGTTTCCGTGGTTGGTCGGATTTTTTAAGCTTTGGATGGTTTTAAAACCGTCGAAATAAAAATTGGTAACACGCTGGCATATCATGTGCTTTTACATTCTAAAGACTAGTGAGTGACAACATTTGCTAAATATTTATATGTGCAATAAGTCATCGCGCTGAACTCAAGGAATAAAGATACATGATTCGCATTTTAAAGGTCCTAAACATAAGACAACTAATATTAATTTATATTTTTAACGCGTTGACTACTGTATAAAATTAATTTAGTTTATGTATCGATAATATGTAGAACGTATGGACAAGTATAACCCAACATTTCTGACAGTAAAATTTAATTTCGCAACATCCATTCCTTAGTTTCAACATATCAAAAATTAAACCTCCATATTTCATTACACTCAATTTACTGAACTTTGATCTCGAATTGCACCTATAAAAAATCTGACAGTTTACAAACATTGGCGTAGTTGGCCTTAATACGTGTATGATTATCGCATTGGCAACATGTGATTGGTGAGCTGGTAATAAGGAATGATGAAACTAGAAACTACTGCTGATATTAAGCAGTTTGCTCTGAGATTTTGTAAACACATGAATTATGTTCTTTAACATAAGTTATGTTTCTAGACGTAATGTCTTTTTTGTAGAGTTCAACGAATGTTCCGAAATATCGATAGTTCAATGTATGTATGACGGTCTTTCGGCTATTTCCTATTCCTCAAATGTCAATTATCAAAAATGGTTAAGAATCGAACTTAGGTGATATATCCCAACCAGTTACTAGATTAATATGAGAAAACCTAATTAAAACGATCTACTTAGCCACACTACATTACCAAAATCAAAACCTCATATCCGAGCCCATGGCACGCAACTCCGTTTTTTATAACTTACATACATATGTATGAACTCGTAGTTTATAGTTTAGAGAGTGACACAGGATAATTTTATCCCGGGAAAGTCTACAATATCCGTGAGATAAAATGCAATTATCCTACACTGCCTAAACCTTCCTTAGTGGCTTATTCAAGTGTTTTGCTCTCCGGGATCAGTATTCCCGGTTCCAGCCGGACATCATTATATTGATTAGTAAAAGACAGTATGCGTTACCCATTAGTGGACAAGTTAACTAGTTCAATATAAATTATAATTTTAAATCGTAATTTACAAGAGCTAAAATAACCGATTAGCATTCACGGATGTCCAAACGCGACAACGCACCCGTGTCGAACTGCGAGAAATTACGTTTTGATATAAATATCGAGGGTTCAAGGCTTCCTATAACGCAATACCCATAAAACTGATAACTCAATAAAGATTTATCAGAAAAAATTATATTCGCAAACTGAGTTTCGTATTCCGTTCGCAACGGATCGTGATTATATGCGTAAAACTCTTTGATGCGAGAATTTTGGAGGCTTTTGTGGTGTTGCGAAAAATTGAAATTAATTGGAATTTGGAAGGTTTAATGTGCCAATAAATTTATGTTTATTGTTATGATTATGGGTTTGTTCCTTGCTAATGTTATATGTACATACTATATGTAGAATAGTTAAAAAATCACTTGTTTGATGAAAAACAAAACGTGGAAACCCACTATCCTAAGTTTGGTAGACTAAGCTATCGCTGTTTCGATGTAATGTAAGCTGACGATTGCGTAGAATTATAATCCAAATAAAGCTTTAGTTTCTCCTGCACCGACTCCAAAAAATATATGATAGATAAAGTAGAGAAGGACAGGTTTAGATTTTATATATACAATGTAGAGTAGTAGTACTTAGAGCAACTATACTATGAACATTGACATCCTGAGTTCGTTTCCACTGTCGAACAGCAAACTAGGTATGTGGGGTTTTTAATTTCAGAAACATCAATAATTTGTAAAATAATTCTAAAATCAGGCGGTTGATTCAAAAATCCCATTCTAGATATAGTCGGAAACATAGGCAGCAAAGAGTAATGATATTAGATTTATTTGAGCACAGATTTTAATTTTAATCATTTGTTACAAAATTCTTGTGTCGTATATATCTATAGTCACTAAAATATTGATTCTACTTAAATTGGACACAATAAAATATCGCATTCGACAAAATACCGATACTGAACCAATCTCTTACATTTGATACCATTTGTAATTCATAGTTCAAACAACATTCTTCTGTGTCTATATTAGTTCTTTTTTATTATACACAATTAATATTTCTAATCATGGAATAGTTTAGGTTTTCATAATTCACAAAAGATCACAAAATTTACCTATTATTTCGCGTTTTTTACCCAGTATTCACTTAACGTTTCTGATCAACTCTTAACATAAGATGACATTTAGCAACCAGGCGATGTCCAAACAAATTATTTCACATAGTGCAAAATAACGCGAAAATAACTACTCCGTACAGGCATTTACAAATTGTTCGTCTCGTCATTTATTACTGGAATGACATTCGGAACTAATGCACATAAATCGATGATACCGCATACTGAGTTTCATAATGACTCATTTGTTACACAGCACGTCTTGTGCAATACTATTCCACTTTACTATGATTTTAAAGAGGTTATACTTACATTACCATCTGCATAAAAGGCAGAAAGAGCCATCCATCCATCCATCCATCTGCCAAAGGAAGTCGAGCAGAAAGAGTACACAACATTTAATGTATAAAACATAATAAAACAAAGCATATACTAGGACGTAATATTAAGAAAGTTTTACTGTACAACCTGCATAACGTAGATTATTTCCTAAACTAATAGCTGGCTCGTTTTAGTTATGTCTTCGATTCAAACCGACTTCATACGTAAATAACAAAACAGTTTAGTGTACACGCGCTTTGACTTCTTATTATGCATGTTGTCTATCACTGTATTTTCCGAAATAATTGACACTGACTCAAGCTCTGCACTTTAATATCCATCAACATAACATACAGCGTATTAATTTATATAGTCTATTAACTTTACCGAATAGCAACTACGTAGAATATGGCGTAGTCCATACGCAGTTTATATAAATATCACCCATACATCTTAAACTACAAAAGTTAGGTCACAGCGCAAAAAATGCCTATTAATTCACCCACTATCCACTGTCGTGAAAAATGGCACACAATAAAAAGTCTAGAGAATACGAAATCCCATACAGACAGTTGTTTATCTCCTACGATTGTCCAGTAATGGAGAGACGCACTCAAACTGATTCATGCCTTCGGCTACTAGATGCCGCTCGTTCCGATGCCAAACAACTATACTGATGCTCGATAACAGGCACGTAACCAGTAATAAGCAGCCACGAGGGGGCACGACCTCCCGCACCTGCCATTCTAACAAGTTTCAATAAATTTGTAACTGCTTGACCCTAAATTGACGTAATATCTTATTATGCTCATGAGTAAAACGCGTGAAACAAAATTATAATGGTGCTATATCGTTGTGTAAATAATTGTTGGGCTTGAATTTAATTTAACGTGCGAAATTACATTTATGATTCCCTTGTTTACCTTTTCTTTTAAAGTTTATACATTTGATTATATTAACCAACCAAAAAGTTACCAGTTTGCACTAAACAACACCACGAGGTACAAAACTCGCCATAGTAATCCACGCAAATGTGTCGCATTATCATTTACATCATTGACATAATTATCACTCTCCAGTCAGTATTCTATCTAGCAGTACTGCACTTACAAGCAAATGCATTGCAGTCGCAATAACCCGAGATATAAACCCTCTGAATACGTTCCTGTCTTAAAGATTCTCCAGACTAGATACCACGGCGCCAAATAAACTTTATTTGCGCTATCAAATTGATTTTTCGTTTCGATACACTTGGGATATTGATTTTATAAGTTAAGTATACATTTCAGACGTACCCGACGGTAACCACTTAACTATCTCCTTAGACACTCATATTCTTGTATTATTTTATATTTATAAAGAAAATTGTTTTTGCTGTTTACTAGAGCAGACGCCGAGCTTAAAAATTATTTTACCGGTCCTATATTTATCCAGATGAAGTAATAATCTGGTCAGTGGAGGTATTAAAAACGTTTATTTATTTCCTTGTAAACTGCTGCTCGTTATCCTGAAAGATATCCATATTTGCAGTTTTATTATTATCAGCCTACGCGGTGAAGCGTGTTAAAAGGCGAGGCAAATGTTTGATCAAATTTGAAAATCGTTCGTTGTTTCTGACGCTCATGACACTACGCTCCTAACTAAACGTGGGTTCGGTACAATATCTCTGTTATTTATTTATTTATTGTGCAAACCCCTCAGTGAAAAATGAGGAGACGAGTGTCAAGGACTTTGCGCCAATAAAAAAACGCTCAAACGCAATGCGTATCCAGCTTATCGCATTCGGCCGGCCATCACAAAACCCAAGGGAGCTAAATAGAGGGGAGTTCATTACATCCTTCCGTAGGGGCGTTAGTTCCGTCACACGTTCCGTTTCGCACATTACGAGAGCAAATTAAACTCGGCGGCCGCGGCTGGGCGAAATAAAACTTTTGCCAACCAAATGGGTCAGGTGGGCAGTTTTTTTTAATATTTCCCCCCGTGTGCTATGTGTGTTTGGATTTAATACGTTAAAGTTGAAAAGCGCTGTTTGCAACGCGGTTAAAAATGCTTTTGTCGAGCATTGTTGAGTGAAACGGAACGGCCGGCAAGATTTTAAATAGGATTCGCGCGGAAGTAGTCCATTCTGTTTTAGTCGCGTTCTTTTTTAGTAATTTTAAAAGGAGGTCTTAGTTGTATTGTACTTGTTTATGGGTCATAAAGACTGTAAGATTTCAGAAATTTTACGTCCTGGTGGATTAATAAAAATATACTAAACCTGGTTTGAAAGACGTAACACATTCAAACCCGATAGTTATTGTTTTACGAAAACAGTAATTCAGACACGTGGTTTACCGACATAGAAAGCAAGCTACAATTATCACGGTCTAAGAACCCTCTGTGCCATTTCCAATAGTGTTAATTTATATTACCTTACAAATAATGAAAATTACTGTGAATGCGGAACCGCAATAACTCCTACAAGAGCCCATTGCGCTCATCCATAATTACGTAACGTCTTCACAAACCCAAAAGCAATCACATATGATTTACGTTCTATTAAATGTGGTAACCAACGGTTATTTATTGTTATACAAACGCATAAATCTGCGACCGCTGACGGCACCATTACCGTACTAGCGTGCCACATAATAATTGACGGCAATTTGTACCAACACATGCGGCGTTATGTATCAATTCGTATGTTATATTGGTTCAATTGCAATTAGAGCCAGGTCAAATATTGGCTGCAATGTTGATGTCAAACTCTGTGAACATTGTGACTTGTTGCATGGAATTGTGTGATATTTTTATGCTGGTTGAATGAACTTTTCGATGGCACCAATCAGAGCGCATTTATAACAATTTATAAATGCTCAGCAGCTCCACACAAACGTACTTCTTCGGACATTATATCAAACGACTAAGTCCACAATATGACTAAAACCAATTGGTGGATGGATTTTCTATTCTCATTAAAGGAAATTAAGAGGCTTTATCTTGTTGCCTACCTTGCGAAGGTGGCATACATT
The DNA here is from genome assembly GCA_905220455.2 of Deilephila porcellus. Lineage (NCBI taxonomy): Eukaryota > Metazoa > Arthropoda > Insecta > Lepidoptera > Sphingidae > Deilephila > Deilephila porcellus. The sequence continues at coordinate 12,963,179 of LR999977.1, read as the reverse complement.
AGTGGTTGTCGTGGGTGTCGGCCACTTGCTGAGAACTCCAACGCAACTAACTCCAGTAGAATTGTGTCGCAAAAATACAGTCTATACATTAAGCTACTAACCTTTGTAACTATCCTAATTTCCCAAAATGTAGCAACACAATTTACCCCATATAAAAATAAACAAGGCACATAAAACAGAACACAATACACTCAGCAAGATCAGCGTCACGGCAATATTTCTCGCGTGTTTACAAAAGCCTCCAATGCCTAGACTAGATTCGTAGATTTATCATGTCTGGAACTCTTGGTCTTATTAAGTTTTATTGCGGGAACTTCGGACGACCTTGTGTATATGGAAATATGTGCGTGGAATTTATAGGAAGGCTTAGTATTAGAGAAGGAGACTGAAGTAAACAGCTGTGGGTTTTCAAACTCCTACCTACAATTTTTTTACATTTTTTGAATCTGTTTTGACAGCCTCCGTGGCATAAGTAGTTGGTTAAACGCCGGCTGTAAAACAAGAGGCCGCGGGTTCGATCCCCGCACTTTGTTAAATGTTTATGTGGACCACAAGTATTTGTTTCGGACCTGGTGTTTGTGAGACCGAAAAGTTCCTAGTACCTACGACACAAAACATATCATTAATACCATTAATACATTACATGACTATTGGGTGTATGTGTACTATGGTAATTTAAACCATTGCGTACCATTGTGTCTTTAAAAATAAAAAGGTGTACATTATTATTTTAGGAAAACTGTGTATTTATCACCCAAATACGATGATAAGTAAAACATTACAAAAAAAGGTGTCGTTTTTTTTTTGATATTTTTGGTTGCATTGTGCCTGAAGTCACTAATACTACCACCTGGCTTCGTTTTCGGTCGCAGTCTTGATATACCCGGTATATATCAATACATCACGACAATTACTTTACTTCAACTATAAGCCTGCATACGCCCCAAATATATTGTGTACATATCTGGCGTTTATATTTATTAGTTGCAATGTCAGCGGTGTTCGTTGGACAGCTTCCAAACAGCTCCCGCGGGATCGTTTATTTGTTATTATCCCACTTACATTACTTTCTGGACGCTGCGTGGTCCAGGCCTCCTTTTAGCAATACTCATATCGTAAAGTATGTGTTTTGTGGACAACAGCGGTTGTTTTGAGATTTGATCAGTGAAATTCTTCTCTATTTTTATGTAGTATGACATATTTATTTGGAAATCCTTTTAGTGAGTCACTCCAAATATCGATGTTTATTAAATGTTGAGCGTAGTAATTGCATATGTATACTCCAATTACGGTATCATGTAGAAAATATGTGTATTAAATGAAATCTTATCTTCAATGATACATGTCCAGTCATTTCTACGTACTTTCAATCTCGTAAGCTTAATTCTTAATCTTAGCAAAATATAACGTACCTTAAATATCGTAATAAATAAATTAAACTCCCAGTATCATTTTATACCAGAACTGGGTAATAATCACACAAGTTTTTTTCTCCTCTTTAATTACCGTACCTTTGAGACGTCCCAGGCAGGATGAAAGGCCGTCTTAGCGATGATTACTTTGGAAACAATAACCGCGCTCCGAGCCGGAAACGGCCGAGTTATTGACTTTCTCTCTCCTCTTATTGACTTTGTGGATGAGAAAAATGAAACATTACCTAATATCGAAGTATTGAAATATGCCTGTAACATTCAAAAAAAATTTAAAAATCTTTTGGTACGTTTGTAGTCAATTTTTGCAAAGCTTTGTCATAATTTTCTTCTAAATTATATGAAGATGCAAGCTATGGGAACAACAGTTTTACAATACCACATAATATAAATGTAACACAATCTTCACCACACGCCCTGTTTTATTTATACATGATATTTTTCCAAAAGCTGTATCTCTGTGCGAAAATAATTAAGCATATCACATAAGCACTGATAACGTTAGGCCGTAGTCCATACACTACATATCACTCCTTTTTTTATTGCGATGAAAGGTGAGACGAGCATGCCATTCGCCTATGGTAAGCGATACGACCGCATGGACAGTAGAAAACCAAACAACACCATGAATTACAAAGCAATGCTTGGCATTCTACTGCGCTCGCTATCCTGAGACATAAGATGTTAAGTCTCATTATTTCCAGGAGTTACTCTGGGTACTCCTAGCGCACCTACGATATAATTTAACACACCAATTACAAACAGTAAAACAAAACACGACAATGAATATTAATGAATTAATTGTTTGCTTCCGCAGCCCGCATGAGTTCGCTAAAATATTGGGCTGTGACGTCACCTCGCTTCCGAAGTAACTCCGATCCGAGATTAAACTTGGTAATTGTTGGATAGCGATCCACTGTCATCCGAACGTACACTAATACTGTAATTATGTCTGAGATAAAGGGGATTTGAATTGGGGAAAGATTAATGAGGCCCGAAACAATTTAACAATTTATATTGTCATCAAAGTTGGGCAATTGATTTCAGTGTAATATTGCATGTTATTTTATTTTATCTGTATTTTTATACGTTTAGTGGACTTTCCAAATTTTTGGTATTTATCTCTTAGGTATGTAGGTTTTCTTGTTATTGTAGTCGCTATACCCAATTACTTTTATTGTATTTCGATTGAGTGTACAATATCTTGCAATACATAAATCGATACAGCAGTATGGTATATACCAATTTCGAAAATTTGTGAAATCATAAAAACGAGCTGAAATAAAAGAGCAATAACATAAAATGAATGGAATATACGAGTATGTTGCAAATGGCAATGCATACATATTTTCTTGTCACATAACTTATAATTAATACATAAAATATACTTATATAAGCATCTTGCATTATGCCTTTTTATTCATGACACGGATTAAGGTAGCACATTGATACCGTATCAATATTGTGATATTTTATTTGTTACTATCCTTTTTAATCCCTTTCAAAGTCTTTATTACGTGTGATAAAAATAATCAGTGAATGTAAAACATGGGTTATATCGCTATTCTCATTGCGATGTTGTTACGTAAATGTAGTGTGATAGGTATTGTTTTTTTAAATAATTTACTTGCATTATGAATTTAGGTAAATTATTGATGCAAGTGCATTATGCTGGTCATTGTTAGATGCTGGCCACTTTCTACAGATCTGTGTGGAGATCTTTGTTAGTACTCAGGCTTATTGTTATTGTGATCTTAATACACATTGCATAATATCTATTGTAAGTCACGCACGATTATGCAACATTAATCAATACATTATAATGAAGCATATTAATCTATTTATTTATTTTTCAACTAATTTAAAACCAAATGGAAACTATTTGTTCTAACTTTAAGTTATTTTGATACAAGTATGACGAACAAACGCCATAGTTAGTCCGTCATACCACAATAGAAGCAAACAAACGAGTACAAAACATCAAAGATAGAATTCCAGGGAAGTAGACACGCGCCTGTCTGCGTTGTTTTAGCGATGTTCCCGGCAAATAGTAGTACTGTCGCTGAAATATTTCCTGCTAGATTTGTAGATGTCTGGCGCCTATTTTGTCCTGGCGCTAAATGTTATTTTGTTTTATTCGCTGCGCATTGAAGACCTTCAAAAATAAAGATAACGTTATAAAAAAATCTAAATTGCCTAGATTATTTGTTGTCACTCTAAGTTTCGATTTCTTGTTTAGGTCAGAACCCTTTTTTTGATATAAGAAAATAACTATGACATTCACTATACTATAGCTATAACTATGAACTAAGACTGCCTCGGTGGCGTAGTTGTACTCCGGTACAATTACAAAGCTGAGGTCTCGGGTTCGAATCCCGGGTCGGGCAAAGCGATATTGGATTTTTCCATTCATTATTAGTCCGGAGTCAGGAATTTGGGCCCGGTTTGGCGATAAGCTCGCCCCCTATCACATCACGGGACGGTACATACAAGGCGAAATGTGGGTGTCCTAGTAGCAGCTCTGCCTACCCCTCCTGGGAAAAAGGCGTAGTTTATGTAAAATAACCATGATTTATTCATTCATCTTATTTCATAACATAAATATAGTTAATTCATACAAGGAAGCAGACAAGCGACATGAAGACGCCTGCGTTGTTTTAGCGATGCGCGATCCCAGCAAATACTCGCACTGTCGCTGAAATATTTCCTGCTAGAGATTTGTAGGAATGCTTACTGCTTATTTTGTCTGCGCGGCGTACAGTGGGCAAAAACTGTGATATAAATATATTTTATTCCCACTCAAAGATCTGAAACAATTATAAATATCACTTATTATAATATACGAAAAGAACAAATGCTTTTTATATCGTAGTCTATTAGTCTGACTGTATTTTACATATTATCTTTAAAATTCTTATGCAAAACTCTCAAATAGGTATACAAGGCTTTCACAATTTCATTCATTGAAAAAAAAAACATATTTCCATAATATTAATGTAGATAATTTCAGAACTTAACTATTCATCATTTATATGCTAAAACAAGAATGAAAACCAAATATTTTCGCCCACTGCGTAGTGCGTGGCGCCTACTCCTTATCTGCGCTATTGGTTCCGCCTTGTTGCTGTTACAAACGTTATCTCATATCAATCTCGACTTAACTCGAGTACTGGACTATTCCCAACTGAATATTCTGCAACGGAACTATTTCTATATTTAGCAATTTCATCTGATTGTCTTTGGTATGCGAGTGTTTGATGCGGCTGGAAATGATAGCCGGTTTAAGGATTTTTTCATTTATTTCAAATGGTTGTTTCATTGTTGGATTATTTATTTAAAGAAAAGTTTTGTAAAATGAGTGGTAATAATTTATTAAGACTGAATGGTATATCAGAAATAATATTTAGGTGATTTTTTTGCATAGAAAAACAAACACTTATTTTTTGAAAGTCGTGTATTCGTATATTTAGTACTTATTAACATAATTTTTACACAAGTTGTTCCTGCTCGCTCCTTGAATACAAACGGAAATGTATGTATGTAAGATAAACAAATTACTAAGTGTAGTCAACAAAACACGAGTACCCATAAATAAGCCACAAAACAAAAAAACATTACTAACTTTTCAAACAGCATTAATTTCAAAATTAGCTAACTTGAAGTTTGCAACTTCAAAGACATTTATTTGAATTTGCTAGCTCTCAGCTTTAAGTTACTATATTAAAACAAATTAACCGAGTTAATCAGCGGCCAATGAAACATTACTTACAATCATAATTTATGGTCATTGAGTCTTTGCTTAAATAAGTCTTCGGTTAATTGGGTTGTCTTATTATCGATTCTTGCTTATTAATAAGAGGAACAGTCTTGTATTATTACTATTGTAATCTTTCACAGCACAGTTAATAGACGTTTACTTAAGAAAAGTAGCGGATTTTTTGACCACGCCCTGTTTTTACTCCGTTTTAAGATGAAATTGGAAACGAAATTTTATAAAATTTTATATAATACTTGCGAAGAATATTATTGTTCTATTATCTGAACTTACCCAAACTGATGTCGGTTAGACCCAATGATTTTGATTTATATGTATAAGAAATCTTAGGCAAATCGCAATATTCAGTTACCAATTACATTTAATTGTGTCTTTTTGTATAAAATTCCTGAAACATTATATAATTCTTGATACCAAACATTTCTCTATCCATTTATCTGACCATACCTGACTCATTCCCTAAATCAAAGATGGCGCTTGCAAATAATTCGAGGCATTTAAGCGACGTCTTCGGCGTCCTTACATGGCGGCCCGAGGCAATGCTAGCCTCCCAGCCCAGACCATCTCATTATGTTAATGCTAGCGGTAATGCTGAGGCGCAAATAAACCAACGTAATTGGCAGCCCACCTAGTAAATGGACAATGTACAAAAGAATGTGGAAACTTCAATAGAATAAACGTGTACGGAAGAGGCAGACATATGCGTGATAAAAGCATGTAAACGCCCCAAAATTCCATGAACCTGGTACCTAATCTAATTAATAAATCCAGGCATTCCTATTTAAGATTTTAAAAAGTATCCTTTCACTATATTTTCTGTTGCGAAAGGTAAAATTATTCTACTTTGTAACCGTTCTCGATTATCACTTTAAATTAGGTATATAATGTTATTGTTTGGAAAAGATAAGAAAAAAATATTTTAGAAATATTTTATTGTGGCCTACTCGTACATGTACTACACAGTACATAATGCATACATTCAAATTATATTCAACATAAAATTACTCGAAGTTGTGTGGCAAGCGATATACAAGAACAACTTGTCATTGTTGTTTAATTGCATATGCATAACTTAACGTGCCGTGATTTAATTTTATTATAGTGTAGGAAATATGCACGGAGCACGCCAAGAATACCTTGAGGTATGCACGCTGTATTTAGTATCTTGTTTATTTAGCTTCGAGCTAAAAGCAGTTCCGCTATATGACGCTAGATGTCGCTGGGATGAAGTCGTCGCGGCTTTACCGAGTCAAATCGAGGAAAAGTTTGTTTCATCTATAGATTAAGACAGATTTTTTTCCAGGAAAAATGACTTGATTTAAACATACTACGACGTGCAACTTTATTAGATCGTTTTCGTAGGATTTTTAAAATACAATTTGATGAAAAATACCGATGTCTTACGTCACTAGACGTTAGCACGAATTTGTTAGTACTCATAGTAGTAATTATTTTAGGAGGTAACTAAATGCAATAATTTACCAACCCCAAAATGCAAGAATATTAGACTTATGACTAAAACATCAATTTTTGCATCAAAGAGCAGAGCCTAGTAGATAATGGAAATAGGCATATACAGGACAATATTTAAAGACTGTATGTACCTCGGATATGTTAAATAACCCGCTGATTAATATCCGTATTAACATTGTAAATGACAAGTATTCAGGCCGCAAAGATGTCGAATACCAAGGTACGCATAGCTTTAAATTAATTAATCAAATACGAGAAACACATACCGCGTATATTTCGGTCTCAATTTCCCGAACTTAGTAATGAACGGGCTTTAACACGAGCAGATTCTATTTCACAAAGGAATATACGATTCCTTTAAGGTATTAACTATCTTCAGTCTATTGAAGTCTAGGATTACAGATAGGGAGTTATGATATGGACATCGGATTCTCAAAGCGACTTGTGTTATATAATAGCTCTGACATGGTTAATTTTGTGGAGCATTGAAATTCTAAATAAGCTTAACTAACTGTAGCAAACCGTACTAATGTTAAAGTGTTCTATAAACAAAGAAATCTAGACTAGTCGCCGAAATTTATTTTCTTCTTCTATCTGACAAATAGTTAGTTTATTTTAGCTTTAAAAACTTCGTAATTCTTCAGTTTTTAACCATATTTGTTCTCTAGTTTTTTAAACCTTATATCTATGTTTGTATGGTTCAACTTCTTAGGCGCAAGTTAATATTGCTAATTTAAGAGCACCATATTTCAATACAATACTACCTCACTGACAACTTTACAACCCTCAATACAAAAAGCTAAAGAAGCACTCAAACCTTCGTCCTTTTTATACCACTAGCGCCAACCCTACAATATTCACCTACGTCCATTAGTCCCATGCAATTTATAATGAACAAGGCGCACTTCTCCGGCGCGTCCGCATGTATTAGCGATCATTTGTCAAAGCCATCGGACTCGCCGGCCGATATCGACGGCAAACAATGTACTAACCCGTTGCATTGCTAAACCCAGATTGATTTATACCGTAGCGCGTTGTGTTAAGTGCACCTGCGCAATATATTGTGGGTGTGTAATGCCTTATATTATATTCGTTGCGATCGTCCGCGAATTATGACTATAAAGTAGGGTTGTCGAACGTCAAATGTAATAATGGACATTCGTTTCAGACTAGTTGGCTGTAACTTCTACATATGTTAAACAAGGAGATATGTGTAGAGGAAGTGACACCTTAATTATGATATCAGCCCTGTATTAAAGCGACTTACTGCCGGGCGCGGTCTTTCTTTACGATTAAGGTGCGTAAGGAATTATGCCAAAGCGATTGTGCTTAATAGTTAATGTGGATTTGTAGATTTCACCTAACAGGTTTGTAATTCTTATGGATGACTCTTAATTCTCTGTGATTTAGAACCCAATTCCTCAACCAAATATATAGAAGAAATGCTGTAGCTGAAGTTGCTGTTTAAAGATAAGTCTGCAATAAATGACTTATTGTGCTTGATTTTATATGAGATATTTGATATATCTCGAATAGCAACGATACTACTCCAAAATTTTAATAGTTTAAACAAATACTATTCTTTATGTTTGCAAGTTAATAACTGCACTTTACCAATATTTCACAATACCGTTGTTAAAAATAATATTATTAATATTTACAAACCAAATTCCTCTTCTATTCGGAATGCTGCCAACCAATAAAAGACAGCATGTCGCAAGCAAATAAAACGTAAACGAGTTTTGAAAATAATTTTTGGTGTAACCAAACGGACAAATAGTATCACATAGCCTTTATATTATAGACATTTCATACATGAATAGTGTACCATACCATAACGTGCATATTAATTTAAAAAATAATGAACATATAACAAACACAGAATTCGATAGTTTCCAATTTCGTATCAGATAGCTGATAGACTATCTATGTACCTCAACTGTCTATAATTTTTTACTACTATTTTTTTACGACGTACACGACACTGACACAATTCTACAACCCATCCGTTTTAATCCTATAAAAAACTCACGAGCATCTATTTATCGATGTATATCCAATACCACCTACTGGGTCAGCAAATCACGCCGGATTATTCTCAAACAGCAATTAATTAGTAAAAAATACGTTGATTTTCCACGAATGTTGAATGAATGTCTCAGCGGATGTGGAGCGGAGTGTCAAGGCGGTCCGTATAAGGTCTGATCACTTATAGATTAACCGGACAAAGAATTCTCTGGTGCCCTTCACCGAACACGACCGTTTCTTACGCAGCCGTTCATTGATACATTGTAATTTTTCAATAGTATTATTAAAGATAATACTAATGCTTGTTTCATATAACCCACGTTGAGGCGCAGCGCCCCAAGAAGTTGCCGCATTCAGGCTGCTCCCAACACGTTCCTGTGTAAATCCTTGGGGGAGGCATATGTTTATGTTAAGGATGATGAGGAATCCTCACATGATATAGAGATTTTCGAACGATTAACAGACTGCAAACTTACACTTTCCTCAATCCTGATATAACTCTCCTATTAATCTTTCTTTAATATTTTTGATGTTACGTTATCCTAATCGTAGTTGGGGTTCGCCTTCCTGCTCTATGATCTATACTTCAACCAAGTTTATACATTTTCTTTAATTTATTAACGCATTTTAGTCGGTCTAGACTAAGAATTTTCCTAAATTGTGGTAGTTACATTTTTCAACAACTCAATCAGTAAGCCAAAAAGCAAATATTGTACTGAATAATTCGCAGACCTAAGCATAGACAAAGCAGACTTCAACTAATCGACACGTTGTACTGAAATATGGCCTGATCTGGTATCGAACTCAGGTCTCATAGAACACAACTCATGCACTGACAAGAGACTAATGACGCAATAATGGTATCTGGGTGCAATGGCAATTGAAAACATTCATCAACCGAGTGCTGAGACAACCAGCGTACATGATTGAATCATATCATTTAACTTGTGATGGAAATAGTTTAAGTTTATGCAGCATTTTTTATCAACGTACATGTAATAAATTACCTATTAGTTTGGTATAATTGATAGTCGTTATCATTTGCAGCCTAAAGAAGTCAGATTGCTAAAAACGTCTTCCCCGTGGATGTTCACACTGACCTGGCCTGCATCATATGTCCGGTAGAATATACAACTATAAAATGAATGAATTATAATTTCAAATAAAATTAAGTGCGCTATTAATTTGTTGTTACAAAGTGATTGAAATATTTTGTTTTGTTAAAGATTTATTAAATTAAAATTTAATAATGTGTAGGCATAATGTTGGTATTATATTTCGTCCCATTAAAATTTATCAACAATTTTTAAAATATTATTAAATGAGAGATATCCGATCAATATATCAATTATTTTTATTTTCTGAAAATAAATTATCGAACTTACACCCACCTTAAAGTGACAGACACCACACTGCTATTTAATTACCTTTCCAGCAGAACATCGATACGCAATATTAGAAATAATTGTCAAAGACACGGCGGCCAATTCTCCGGGCAGGCACATGTGAAATGGAGCACGGTAATGGTGTAATGGCTGGAATTGTACCCCGAGGTGCGCAGATGAATGCCGTCTCAACCGCACGGAGCTGGGATGCGCCGCGCGTGACATAACAGACAAGATGTTATGGGTGATGGATATGGCAAGATTGTGAAATATTTTATAGTCAAGTATTTTATTTTTTGTGGGAAAATGTAATGCGATACATGCCGTTCTTCTTGAATTCCGTAATACCCAATAACCCTAATACAGATTTTTTCCGTAATACTATCTAAATTGCTATCCGTTTTGTTAATACTTTCGTCCGAGTAACGCTATTTACTTGCATGGTGACCATGAAAAATATTCAGAAAAACATGCTCACGATCTCACAGAACAGCTTCACACAGAATGCGCCTTCGTCTTTGGGTTCTTACAGCTATAGAAAACCGACAGAAACGCTTTAAGTAGCTTTTACTACTAAAGTCTCCACTTTTAAAATAAAATCTATTTAGGTACGTCAGACTAAGACTCCACCTAGTATCCAATCTCCTTCAGATACCTGCGATTGATTTGGTCAATCGTGTTCATCAATGCCAAGCATATAATAAAGATAAGTTTTCTTTAAACATTATTTTTGTGGCTAGCAAAATACAGGCCAAACTTAATTGTGACTATTTTCTTTAATACAAAATCTTCATATCTCCAGCTGAGAGTATGTCGTTTCCAGCGCACCCGCATCGACACCGCACGATGGTTCGCCGTGTCCCCGAGGCTTGATTATCGTTTATTACCATGCATCATGCCATTACGGCCCGTGCCGATGGCCGGAGTTTTATTCTTTTACCTCCGTTCCCATCTCGCCTGTAAAAGTGATGCAATACTGATATTCGTACTCGTAAAATGAAACATTCGTTATTAGTAGCACTACGGTCATATTTGATCGAAAAAGTCTATTGATGAACGTAGGTTTCCTGCAAGCATTCACGCCGAAGGAAACCTTCTAATAACATAAGTTGCCTCGAAATTATCACGACGATTCGAAATAGTTTTATGTCCTGCGGTTTGCTACGTTTACGAGTTTTATTTATTTGCAGAGTATGATAGATAAGTTGGTCATAATTGTTAAAAAAATAAACACAAGTGAACCCGTCGGTAAGATTAATTTAAATACTTAGATAATCTTCTTTAAAAACTCCCACAATAGCCTTAGATATATTAACAACGGAGTATAAAATAATACAGATAAGAGAAATCGTTTGCCGAAAACAGTCGTATATTCTATATAAGGCTACTTCTGGTTAGTTTTGTTAATTTAAGTCGGGGCAATAATAGTTTGCATATATTCACACAAAAATAAAAATAACCTAGCGAAATGTCAGCCTCAAAGGTCAGCAAGTAACAGCATCGTTTAAAACTTTAATAACACAATAAACATGATTAACAGTCAATTGAACCTTTTCCTAGTTCATAAATGAAGTTTTATAACACTTCTAAACATTAATAAGTGTCTGGCAAACTGTTTAGGTGTTTGTCATTTTTGTAATAAAGCTGAGAACCATGTAATTACATACTTCATGAACAGAGCAAAAAATATATTCGCCGTTATTAATAACTACATAATAAATACACCCAACAGTCACATACATAGTCCTGACCCCACATTAAGATCAATTAAATCTTGTGTCGCAGGTATCAGAACTACGAGACACTTTTCGGTCTCACAAACACCCAGACCCGAAAGAAATATTTGTGAGCCGCACTAACATTTCTCTTGGTGCGGGGATCGAACCCGCGGCCTCTCCTTCACAACCGGCGTCTAACCAACTGCGCCACGGAGGCGGTCAAATAAATACACTTAATTATTGCCTATATCAATACTCAGATAGAGATAGTGTATTCCGCTTTATTCTGACAAATAGATTAGCATCAAATCCACAAATATTTATTCCTGTTACGCGTCTAACAGGACTTGGGGCGTTAAAGTCTTAAGTTTATATAAGAGGATGAAGAATAATATCAAAAGGGCCATAATATTGTATATTTGACAATGTTACATGAATTGAAACAATTTATTTTAAAACCTTGATACAAGAGCCCTGTACCAAACTATTAAAACTTTCGATCTATAAATGATATGGCCCTAGTTCCTTCTCAATACTTCACGGTTTTATTATAATTTCATAGGATTTCGTACATTTTATACATGCCCAATGGTCACGCGACAGTTCGCGGTTAACCTTCATTCGTTCTAGAAAATTCAATCTATATAGTTACGCTTAATTTTTATGGTACGTGAAGCACAAATTCCTGGGATAATGTGTTTTTACTAAATGGCGCGTACTTTGTTCCTATCTCTGCAGTCTATTCTAAATTAGGCTTAACGTGTTCCATTTATATCTCTATTCATAATGATGTATGTTAAAACTTTATATGTTCATTTTTAATAATTACAACTTAAATACAATAATCTTACTGTATTTTTGGAGAATAAATATACACAAAGTGCAATATGCATCAACAACTTTATAGCTGTTTGTAAGATTTGTACAACTCCGACGACGTGGCGGTTTGTTTCGGCACTAACAAAACCAAAACAAAACAGTGGATATGGTAATCCAGTTCCACTCTCCTACACGAATACAGATGTACTAATCGCGGTGACAAATTGTACTATATTTTCTTACTAACCTGATAGTGCCAGTTTATGTAATGACGTCATTATTGAATTACAATCGATTAAGAATTATCTTAATCATTAAAATTTTCATCAAACATAGATTACTGATGATGTTTGATGATTCATTAGATCTGGTAACAAAGAAATTGCTATTATCGTGGGATGAAAATAAGGCATTAGGTGAGTTTGGGTTCTAATTTATTGACCTAATTTTTTGACCACTCGAAACGACACAAAATTATATCATGACTTTCTTATTTCTCCAATTTCAAATTATAACCAAACAATCCGACAGTATTTATAGCAAAATAAATATCCCGTTATTACTCGCAGTGATCTAATTACAAGAAATGCTGCTACATCTAGACTGCCAACGCATCCCAGAGAACCAGTAAGATTTATCTATAAACGTATATAAAAATGCAGTTCCTACTCATTACTAGCAGGATGGTTTGTACGTACGTATGTTTGTGTAAACGTGCGCGCAACTAGTTGAAGTTTCCGGCGCGGCGCGGCCCTCGGGACCTCACTAACTACGGACGGAGTTAATTAGCTTAGCTAGAACATTGACGGTCCAAGCTGCGGGCGATTGGCGAGATTTGTTTACTATCTAGCGCAATCTGACTGACGCCTGGAAAAGCGACATATTAAGCAATTCCAGAGATTCGCTATTCTTTTATGTTTAGTACGAATCACTTGCGAGCCACTACCGATTCTAAAATTATTAAAGGTGTTGTAGCGAGTGTGCAAACTGGAATACTTGAACAAGTCCTTTATAGTTGTTAAAACATGCTAACTTCATGCTCACTGATGATTTTGTGTTCAGATACTCTTCTCTATTCCATCGTCACATCAATGCTTATTTTAATTATACTATTATACTTATCTATGCTGTAGCTTATGGTTTATCATCCAACAAATACCTTACAAGACAATTAAATTAAAAATAAATAATCTATCCGCTACACCCATCACATACACCACGCGGCCCATCCGACGGTCAACACCAAACATCAGCGGCGCTTTCGTTGACAAGTCGACAAATAAGGATGTGCCACCACGCAAACTATTAGGTAGCTGATCCATCGATGTCCCCGGCCAGTTGCGATTCAACACGATTAATTACTTCCACTGCCTTTGAGGACTACCCTTTGACGGAGTGATTAGAAAATATTAATTTTAATGTATGGAATGTCTGCTTATTGGAAATATTTTCATTGGAAACTATGAATAACTGAATATTAATACAGTGAATTTGCTTTCAATAATGAGATAGGAAAAAGACCAATCATTATACAAGTTACAGTCTAGATAACTAAGGAAACTAGGTTATGTGCTATAGACGCATGGAAGCCGCATGCCTTTAATGCTGTATTCTTACTTTACTCTTGCGCCAAGGAATCGCTCTTCGTCTACTAAAAGGAAATAATATATGTAACAATTTAAATATGTCGTACTCGTTTTGACCTACATAAATACAACCCTCGTAAGGATTCTCTCGCGAGTTTTTTTTTTACTAACAACGTTGTAAGGACACCACTATCATTCTGCTAATTGGATCGTCGTTTTGTTACCAAACACGAATATATTTTTGGCTTTAAATCCTCATTTTACATAAATACAGAACGTTAATGAACATTTTCAAAATATACAAGAATTTAAAAAATATAATTGTTTTATATTACCACGGAGTAGTTTAAAAATAGGAGTCAAGAAGGAAACCATATTTTTAAGTCTGACAGTAAACTCGATGCAAATTTTGCTGGCATATTTTTTTTAAATCGGAACATGGATCAAACCAGTGCGATAGGCTATTGCCACAAGTCCTTATTTATTTATTATACATTCAGATAACGCGAGGTCATAATGTATGATCTGAATCTTTGATTACATTTAACTCCCACCTTCCCTGGCAATATAAACTTAGTCATGAATATAGAAAGATTGAATAATCACGCATCGATAAAATCTAAACACTGACTTATCCACCTGGGTACCCTTTACTGATAACTCACATCTACCCTTTTAAAGTAATAAAAAACTCAGTCTCAAAAGGCGTTTCCTTTGGTCTGGCACACTTATACAGAATTCACGAGTGTTATCTGTCAGATAACGTATCGAGAGCAATTCTAAATCAGACTACCGTTATTGTTATTATTTGCTTTCGCGCTTACGACCCGGCATACGGCTCTCGGTACTTTGACACTACCTACGTACAGTCGTGTTCGAAAACGGATAGTTTCATAATTTAAATATATTTTGAAAGACATTTTAAATTAGTCCATCGTATGTACATCGTATTGTCTCAGTGTTTTTTTTTTTTATAGTAAAAAATTATTGGGAAATTTATTAGATCAGCGTTTTTTTCCTTTCTATCTACGCCGGCCACGTATGATGCTGGAGAGCGGTAAAAAAATATTTTATAACGCACAGTACCGAGAGATTTAATGTCTAGTCGGCTTTGACCCTTGTCAAAAAAATATCTAATCCTAGGTAAGCTCGTCAAAAAGCTTGCAGCCGAGCCTCCGGTCTAGAAATTCGACCTTGGGATTTGACACATCACAGGCCATTTACGTTGCCATTAGACAAATGGAACGATTTTTCCTATGAAAGGATTATTAAAATTATTATCTCATACCAATTCCTCTAGCTGATATTTTGTCCTTAATAGTTTCTTATATTTACGCGAATTATACATTGAAATAAAACTGATTTTGTCCATTATGAACCCGACTGTACTGTTCAGCTACAGTCGACCATTAAAACTGTAACTCCACTTTAATCTATCTCCACGTATTACGATAATTTTAATGTTCTTAAATTATTTCATCCGGCTTCAATACCAACTGCGCGCCCTCGCAATTTCCATTACATTATTGACAAATCAATCTCTGTATAACACATTTTATTTTTATTTATTTTAACATTAATAAGTAATAAGGCTGTACGTACTAACATTTATAACATTATACTTCATAATTAAAAATATATACTCGTTCCCCTCCTAATACATACAAAAAAAACCTAAAATGTTATTAATACAAGAATAAACATTTTTCTAATAAAAGTTTTACCTTCCAAATGTTCACGGTATATAGCGATATTCATTTCATAACTCCAATAATACCTATTCACGACACATGACCACATTAAAAATTCTAAATTAACTCAATCTGAAACTATAGAGTATAATATCCACGAGTGAGTCTTTAAAACTGTACATACATGCAGTTTCCGACAGACTGACCATATATCCGACGACCGTCGTATCAATTATAATGATTTATAATTAATAACACAAGTATTCATTCGGAAAAATAATTACCGCCGAGACCTCATTCACAGAAGACCGGTCTCAAGTTCCAATTCTGAACTTTGACGAATCGTGAATCAATACCTATGCATTATAAAGCAACTTTCTCCGTAATAACCATCAGATGCCGTGAAAAAATCTTTGTAGCAAACTGCGGTACAGTATCACTATTTCTGTCCTTATCACTCGTATGCAGTCATACCATCTTCCTTCTCTTTCCACTGGGTTCCTGTGGTCCTTGTTGGTACATGTGCCTGTGCACAGATTTTGTATAAAACGTTCCACAATAATACGTTAATGGCGGTACAGTACCGAATTTTCATATTCTATCGATCTCACTCTTAAGTAGCTACACTATCTTCCGTCTCGATCCATTGATTTCTTGCGTGCTTGGTTACCGCGTGTAGATTTTGCTTAAGATGTCTACTCTATTATTAAGCCATTGAATTACGAAGCAACTATCTCCGTAGTAGTTCATTCATCAGTGATATCATATCTAATATTTGTACAGTTGATAAGCTTCTACGTCGCCTTTTATTTGCTTTGTGATATTACGAAATATATGTAGGTCAATGCTACTGCAATACGCTTGTGTTATTTGATGTCTTTCTTTTATGGTAGGTAACGTATGATTTGATTTTGAAATGTGTACAAGTAAATAGAACTATATCATCTGTCAGATGTTGCGAAAGGTTACGAGCAAAACATATCCTCGATATGTTTGCAAGACCAATGTGGAATTTGTTGTTGCAATAATACAGTTACTACGTTATATTTTATTTTAACATTATGTGTATACATACATTTCTATGGTATAATATATATGTTTTATGTTATGTTGTATTTATGTTAGTTTATAAAGTGGCCACTGTGTCCATTACCAGCACCACATACAAAATCAAGGCTGTTCATCCAACGACCTTTGCTATAAAAAAGCAATTCATAAAAGGCAAAAACACGCGGCAAAGAGACGGACAGCCCATTACCGGCGCGGTGAGGCAACCAATAGAACCTGTAGCCGCAGCCAGCAAATTGACCCATAATCCGGCGATAGGCTTGAGCAACGCACACGCGGAATGGTGGCCGATGTGACAAAACACATCTGTCATTTGACCACTGATCCACTTAGGTGGTGTCCGTGCCTCGTTTGCAATATTGTGTGGTACGAGTACGATTACTATCAGGTTTTAAGTAGGTATTACATTATTTATTTCGTTTATAGTATTATGATCGTTCGTATAGCCAATAGCAAAATTGTTGAGCGATAAGATTTTAATTATCATTGACATACTTTCTTCCTTTGAAAGACCGGTAGGATTCCTAGAAGGAATATTCTACATTATGTCATTATTTAAGCTAAGGACTCTAGGTCTGCTATTCATGGATACCCTCTAATATGCCGTCAATCTATAAATTGTGGTAGCTACGTGGAAAATTGATACTCTGATATCATGTTTATACAAAACGAATCAATGCAAGCCCAGCACACAAATATTTTGGTACCTTTATGCCTTCATCACCAACCTACTGGCCCAATAACGAGCTCAAGTCAACTCGCCAGTGTATCAGAATGCGCCGAGCGAGTGGAGCGGCCGTCAACTCAGTTGAAGCCGCACATCAATTACACAGCCACGCGGAGTGCGGACCGCTATAAATTGATTGCTTCCCCTCGCGCCAAATGGCCCCATTCACTTACAATCTTTTTGTACTACGTCTTGCGCGTGTTTGGAATTACGTGTGCTTTTGATGGCCATGTGGTTTATAAAAACTTTAAATTACGTTAGATATTAGGATGTATATAGTGACAGCCGTGGCACAGTTGGTTAGATGCCGCCTGTGAAACGAGAGGCCGCGGGTTCGATCCCCGCACCCAAACAAATATTTGTGTGATCCACAGGTATTTGTTTCGGGTCTGAGTGTTTGTGAGACCGAAAAGTCTCTCGTAGTTTCTGATACCCACGACACAAGATTCAATCTTAGTGTGGGGTCAGGACTATGTATGTTACTGTTGGGTGCATTTATTATTTATAATATTAATATTACTTATTGACTTCTGGACTTAAGAGTCAATCGATCTGGTCTTGCCGTAAATCTTGTATATGATACAGGTACAGAGCATGTGAATTTTTAAAATAGTTAATATTATTTCATGAAATATTTTTTACTTGATTTTTATCATCTAAACAGATAGCCTTGGAACGAAAAACCTTTTGTAAAAAAAACTAGCCGTCGTTCATTCCCCGAACATTTTTGGCCTATGTATTATGGGACTAAATATTGTTCGTATTTTTGCCCAAGACAATCAGTTTTTAGGGGCCACAACTACTTGAGTAACTTTTCAATGTAACTATATAATTTATCACATAGTCAACGTCTTCAAAGTTACATAATTACAGAGTACAATACAGAAAGGCGTAATCGAGGCATGATCTTTATTAAACGCTGCAGTTCTCGAAAAGCGAGCTCTCGGTGTATCACGCGAGATCGCAATTATCATCCGCGGATGTTGATTTTCAATTAAGATAAAATTCGCGCAGGATAATCCAAGAAATGTGTGAAATTGTGTGTTCTTTTATGCTATCCAGTACTATTTGGTCGTTCTTTGTTAATTTTCCATGAAGTTGGATATTACTTTTTTTTGTAACGCTAAGAATTGATTATCTGAGAAATCATTCGGGTGTTTTTTACAAATGCGTATATTTTTCCTGCTACATTATACGAATCATGTGATATTGAATAGTCAGATATGTATTTTTAGTTTTGTTGACGACTTAATTAAGGTTTCAGGAAGTCGTAGAATTCAGATTGCTTCCTAAATACCGCTGACCAAATCTTTGAGGAAGGTATACACTATACATATATTCAGCAAAGTGGCAGCTGAGAATAATAGATAGAATAGTGACATGACGAAAAGGACGTTCGCTTTACAATCCAAATTTGAATGAAGTATGCGCTAATAGCGCTGCGTCATCCAAGAGTAGCTGAAGCTGGAATAATCCCAGCTGTCATCAACCGAACTGACCTACAAAACGACACCACAAGCCATTGTGTGCAAACAGTTTTAATTGTTCCTCTCGAACAGGGACACCCACACCAAACCGGCTCATGTAAAATGATTTGAACCGTGGCGTGTACTGTTATTGATGTTGGACCACTGACAGAACTGGATGTGATTGTTTTTAATGTCTAACGGTTAGAACTGATATTAGCATAAAGTAGTAAAAACAAATAGTATCGTTTTTAACTAGATGTACTAATATCCGTAAATTCGTTTCTACTTGCGAGAATGGATCACATTCAGCATCTTTACAGCGGCCCAAAAAAACTAAGTGTTTTTATTTATTTATTTCTATTAAATAATTGTGATTTTTCATATTGAGATATCACATACTCATTAAAAAAAATACATGTAAATTAGACCAGTTATTCTTATATTTTAAACTCACGAAAGCGCGGATAGCCGAACTTAAAGTTCAAAGATGATCAGGTAAGAAATTTTAAACTCCGAGAGGCTTTGAATCAGCGAGGTGGTCGGCGGATGTAGTCATATGTAGTCATCGTACAGATATTTACATCGCTATAAAATTAAATAAATTACCAGTAATTATCACGTAGCCTCGTTTTATAAGTGCAAATGTTTGACTTGGTTTTTTATCGCCAGTGTGGACAGTACGAATGACACAAGTTACCAAACAGAGCTTAACGTTATCTACCGACGAGCTCGCACAAATCAAATAAGATAACGTTTCTTTGCTGTGAGATAATCTGTTTTGTGCTGTTTCTAACACCCGTATTCTAAGACGTATCCTCCAATCTTCCTCAACCTTATTTCAGTCGAGGTGACTTTACAAATGAATTGGAGGGACCCTCGAAAATGGTATGCTTAGTTAAAAATATACCTTTACTAAAGGTTCCTCGAGTGAGGTTGAGTCAAGGAAAAACGTCATTAATTACGTCATTGATGTATAGATAAAGTAGAGATTTAACAAAAAAACTTTGAAAATAGTCTATGATCACTTGAAAAGTGACAGTCAAATGTCATGTCAGAGTGTTTACATAGAATAATATGTAATTATTGAACTCAAAATCTTCGGGATTGTGACTGGAAGACAAATATTTAGTGAGTCGGAGAAAAAAACGCATGCAGACAGGAGGAGGGTCATACCATCCAACCCGGAAATTTCGAAGGATATTCTTATGGATGAATCGTCGTTCGGGATATTCGTACGGAGTATCGTACAAGTATTACAGGAACTGTTGAAAATCTTTAATAACTTGTTTAAATAATAAACACTGTTTCCAAACCACAAATCTTTTATTAAATGAAATAAAGAGTAATGTTTGTATCATTCACTAGGAAAACGTGTAAATCGTGTAGAGGCACCCACCTCAAAAAATTGTTGGCATATTTAGGTATTTAAGAATTTTAAAAGGTAAACTTTATTTCTCTCTTTTAATTACAATTTTAAAGTAGGATTATTTCTTTCATTTCTTCCTTAAGGTAGGTCGCGACGTACCTTGAGTTTGACAGTTGATTCCTTTCCTCGAGACAGGAAAATTTTTGAGTGACGTTGAGTGGAGGATATTTTTTTCTACTAAGAATACGGATTTCCTCTAGTAACGTCAAGTGGAGTCGAGAAAACGTCTTAGAATATGGGTGTTAGTAATATTGAATGTGGCAGATAGTGAAGGTGAACTTTTAAAAATGTTTTTTTTATTTATACAAAATTTCTGTCAGGCACGTCAACATTTATGCCGATCCATAAAGGATACAATTTTTAAAAACTCAGCGTACACGACAAACTTGACACTAGCAAAATCATCTTATTACTAACTTTTTTGTTTGAAGTTAAGCAGAAATTGGGAACCCTGGACTGTGCAGTCAGGATAACTTAGAACGACCGATCAGTTTACAAAAATTAAGTCACGATATATTTCACTGAAATTGTTGTAATTTGAGCCGACTGTACGTAATCGTTAAGTCTCCGTGAACAAGCAGTAAAGGCTGTCAGATTTTAGGTTGACGGCTTGGGCATTAACCACAGCGTGTCGCGGCTTCGGTGCTTGACTGACCCCGATTTTAAATTTAAATTTAAATTACATAATTTTTTTGAAGCATATTCTTATTTTGGTTTGTTAATTATGATCAAACGAATACACAAAAATGTATTTCCCTTCTATCAATATTTTGAGGCAACGTTAAATAAGACTAAAAACCATTTAGTTTGGCGAGTAAAATTCAAATCATGATGTCATAGTATCGAATGATTAAATTATGGTTTTGATCACATAAATTACTTTCAAACGTGTATCTTTAGACTAAGGGAAATAAAAATGTAAAATACTGTCGGAAATTTTACATCATTGACCTAAAAACCTTCATATACCATTTTCCGCCTCATTCCACCCAATGTTTCCCATTTTGCAGTATTACGTTTGCGCTCCATCTACCTGTGACCTGCATAAAACGGGAAGGTCGTATTTAATCTCATGATATTACGTGGGTTCCCGCGGGACGCCGTGTAATCTAAACGCCGAATATCCCGAGGTCCCGATATTTCCTCGCCATATTTCCTATATCTCCAAGGGAGCTCTGCTAATATTACGCCGGTGAACAAGCCTGAGCGGCCAATATCTTGAATTTGCTTTTCAAATTCTTCACAAAACGGAAAAATTCCCAGGGAAATGTTTTATGAATTAATTTTAAGCCGACTTATGATGTCGCCCAACTGAGCTTCGAGTTAGCAGAGAGGGTTTATAGTTATTGCAATTGAAATTTCGCAGCGTCATTCGCTGCAGACAAATCCATTTCTGCCGTAATATAAAAATATTGAAAACTTGCGAGCTGTAACTGCGTTTATTATTAATCTTAGAGAGGCGAACAAAATATAAATAGGATATGAAGATAATAAATATAGAGATGTTGACTAATAGGTGTGCAGAAGAAAGCATGGTATCCTAAGCTTTATTCTGAGGTAGAAAGTTTATGATAAGTTATCGACATCAATAGTGGAAAATATTTTGCGTTCCTTTGCAGACCTATCACCTAATGTTATAAATTACGTAATTACATAGATAACTTTGTCAACCTCTATATCTTAATTATGTTTTGAAAATTATTCTACTTCCACAAATCATATTGTGATGATTCAGTTTATGTTTACAAGCATAATTATGGAATCTTTCCTTATTTAGTTAGATGTCTTTTTAGTTTTCACTCCAATAAATACTGTTTTGGAGTTATAGCTATAATTTTTGTAGCCCTTTCTACAAAGCCATCGATAAATAACACCTTGGATGTTTCTTAAGAGCTACGATCAAGCCATTATTTACTTCGCCCAGCGTATTTATCATTTTAACATGTTGATGTTGAGCAAAATTCCTAGCACGTTCAACTTCCTAGTATAAGTTGGTTGAACATAGTCGTTAGCTGCTTCCACAATATATCATGCTAGTTAATCTGCGCTGTTGCTCCGTCGGGAACAGTGGCTGCGGACTCGTTGTCCACGCGTTGTGATGTCACATCAGTACGGGCGACTGCAAAAGCGCTTGCTATTTATCTATTAAATTCTTGGGTTTTGTTGTATAGTATGGGATGGTTATTAGATTTATGAATGTCAATTCTATTAAATGAAATTAGTGCAAAGCCTTAAACATCCTACATAAAGCCCGAATGTTTTAGTTTTACAACGGTCGCATCTACATAGAAGCTGATGTAGACCTGCATCGATGGCCTCACATATTGTGTTTTTTTTGTTCTATATTGATGTCGTTGAAACAGCATAATTTTCATTCTTTATACTGTAATGAGACATACCATACTTCAAGGTAATTCAAAATGAAAGTTAACCTAAGATTTTTTTTCATGTCGCAACACGTACAACACTTATCTGACAATTTATACCGCCAATAACCACCGCAGATCACAAATATCAATATTGTTTGCAATTCTCCAATCAGTGCCGACTTTTCAATTACAATACGTATCAATCGAGCTAACGAAGCTAAAATTATTAAATAACATCACAATTGGAGCTAACATTATCATCGCGATGGCTTCGATAATAAATAACAAATGTTGCAGTCATTTGTAAAGGTTCGTAGCCGGCCCGTGCCAGATCTTGCTCAAATGTAACTGCAATACGTTCTGCAACTCTCGGTTCATCAATCGTTGCCACGTCGTATATCCATCTTACTTCGTTAAAGCTTAGTTTGTGATTTAGAAGCTTTCACATGCCTTGCTTGTGTTTGATCGCTGCAAATTTGAATGTATTAGGTGTTTCCGTAGTTATTTATGTTTCTAGTTCGTTTACTGTGTAATTGAAAAGGTCGTTTTGGTGATTACCATTTTCTCTCTAAATATTGTTTCATACTTACATTTGGTCATCTCAATTCTGAAACAGATATTGCAGTTTACGATGTGTAGTTTTAGTGTTATAAAGTATTATACTATCGTGCTATTTTACGAATGAAAAAAATCAGACTCAACTCCTGCTCAAAAATGTCTTTCACTGCGAACTTTTTCAACTTTGTGTTTTATACCTCCAAGTTAACAATAACTATATTTCATCGTCTTTTATATTTCTCAATCGATATTTTAATCACATTAAGTATGACAAGGTAATCCGACGTTAATCGTTCGTTAACAAGGACGTCCGCACTTAAACCTCACCTAAGCACAGTCCGCGGTGACGATACTTTATAAAAGCCTTATAATCCGTAAGCGACAGAATATTCCCACAATCGTCTTTGTTTATGTGAAGCCTCAAGCACTCGGCCGTCGCTTATCAGTGAAATATGACATCATTAATAACCTCAAGACACATGACTCTAGCATTAAGTCTCTGGCCATAATTAACTACTGTTTTTACGGCACTTCTTAGAA
The DNA here is from genome assembly GCA_905220455.2 of Deilephila porcellus. NCBI lineage: Eukaryota > Metazoa > Arthropoda > Insecta > Lepidoptera > Sphingidae > Deilephila > Deilephila porcellus. The sequence continues at coordinate 12,939,117 of LR999977.1, read as the reverse complement.
CCCCAAACGAAACGTATGTAAATATCCTTCCTTATGTTCCACTTTATCCGAATATTTATTTTGGTACACGCAGCTGCAAGAAAATAAATGACTGAATAATTTATATGATATCCAATTTAATCAAGGCCTTAAAAGATTTGTGTAGTTCGTTAAACAAAATACGTTTAAAATTTTATACACAACGTTGCTGATTTCATTACTATTGGATAAGTTTTAAACTAAATACTGTATTCACGGAAAAACTCAAACAGTATTTCCAAAAAGCGAAAATACCATTCATCCACACATGAATATCCCCCAAATCCAAATTGCACTCGAAATTGTAACGAGTTGCGAAATTTGGAGCAGCTAAAGGAACATCTAAATCCTAGTACCGAATAACCTTCCAAAGGAACCGAGCCGAAACTAAGTTTAAACTTAGTTTATAGTAGTTATAGCCAGGTAACGTGGAAATTAGTCGCACGACCTACATACAAAGTTCACAAGCGATTAATTAATTGTCCCAAGGCGTCACCTAACGAGGATTTGCTCGTATGTGCTATCTCGGTATATAAACGCATGTTTAAATACGCAGCCTTTAGAGATCCTACACTCTATACAAGCTTACTGCATACATGATCAAAGAAGATTACAAGTACTTTTGTCACAAGTAGCCTATTATGATTCATTTGTCTGTCATTTCAACAGAAAATGACTCTGAAGTCTTGCTCGCGACCTCTGTAAGAACGGCGAAAATAAAAAATATCCTAGTCTCTTGTTATAATGGAGAAAAGAAAAATCATGTCCTTTTATTTTTCTTAAATCTTCAAGTAAAAATAACAGAAATAAACCGAACATGTCAGCAGACTAACTTTTAATGAGATTTCATGCTCTGAACGTTTTCACACATCCATCACGACCTAAATAAATAAAGAAAGAAAACGCTGCTAATAGTACATGGTATAACTATTAGCTACACTATTATCGGCGATAGTCCTAACCTGGTTTTAATTAAACTCACTTCTGCTCACAACAGTACAATTAATTGGTTCGATTACCAAAGAAGATTAACGACGTACAGTCGGGAGTTAAGTAATGTTGACTTGTTAACATTGTAATTAAGTGATTGATAACGCATCGACCCGATAACTATTAGCTGGGAGGGTAAAATGCATCTCCACTATAGCAACAATGTATGCACATGTTAGCCCACACTTTAGGCATGTGAATCGACAAATGAGAATCGATTTCCTTTATCTATTACAGCAATTATGTAAATATAAAATTGGGCCCTAACAATATCGACAGTATAATCGACCTAGTTTATTCAGTTAGTTTAGGCAATTTAAAACACACTTATATTAATTTTGAATCAATGATCTGCGTCAAGAAGTGCTTTATTTTCATACAATTGATAAAATAATGAATTAATTAAATCGTTTATCGATTTTCCCATTCACGATATTTCTAGAAGAAGCACGTCTCTAGTACATTGTGTGCAAAATAGCGAGTTTCGTTTTTATTTTAAAAGAGTAATTACAGCGATCGGCACTTTAACGGAGCACGATACCACCGGGGCGTTTATAAAACAGCACACGTCACAGTAAACTCACTCCAAGGATATTTAAATGGACTTTAAATTGCTTTGAGCTGCTTGGATGTCGACGTATTGAGGATATTTTTATTCGCTCATTCAATAAACGATATGTCGTCGATATTGCCCTGGCCGTTTATGGGATTGATAAATGGCAGTATAGAATGAAACAATGGTATATAAATTTTGAATTTTTGTACTACAATTTACTGATGTTTTTTTAGAGTACCAATAAAAAGCGAAATGTGGATGCGTTTGTCTTTAGTTGGCATTGTAAGACACTGAAACAGTTGACAAATTATCTTATGAATAAAAAGACAATATATTGACCTTGTTTTCAAAATAATGTATTTTTATGTTAATGTTTATTTTCTCTGTTATTTCCAGGAGCTAAAAGAGAGCTTCAACTATGGCCTGTTCTGCCCACCGATTAACGGCAAAGCTGGGAAATTCCTCGATGAGGAGCGTCGACTCGGCGACTACCCTTTCAACGGACCCGTCGGCTACCTCGAAGTGAGCATATTATTTATTTCTGCTACTAATGGTTACACATTTTTTTGTAACATTTCTTTGCTTTAATACATGCTATTTTATAAGAAATATAACTTCCCGTGGATACGGACAACTTCCATAAATAATTTGCACTAAATATGGAAGTTTGTCATAATGGTTATATATAATTCATACTCTTACGCATTTCATTACTTTGGTGAAGCTACTATACAGCTCAATTACAATATAAAGAATAGCTAAAATTAATGCTTTAGCAAAATGTTCAATGGACTTTTTTTTTTATCCACGATTTCAAGTCAGATCCTGCCTATGAAATTTCATAATATTAACAATAAATTAATCAATCATAACACTCCCAAAAACGTAATCACGTACCACTCCATTCCAGTTAAAATACAAGCGGCGCGTGTACAAGATGCTGAAGCTGGACGAGAAGACATTGAAGGCGCTGCACTCACGCGCCAACCTGCGCCGTTTCCTCGAGCACGTCACGCACGGACAAATCGACAAGATCAGCAAGGCCTGCTCCAAGGGACTGGACCCTAACTTCCACTGCCAGGAGACGGGAGGTAAGGGAAATGAAAATATTTATCATTTTTTATAAGCCCGTAATCGCCCACTGCTCGTAGGTCCGATTGAGCGGAATAGCGGACTCGTTGATCTGTTCTGGTTTGGCCATCATTCTGATATTGGAGTATTTCTTTTATTGCGATGAATGGCAAAACGAGCTTGCCATTCGCCTGATGGCTAGCGATACGATCACTCATGGACAGTAGCTGAACCAAACAACACCACGAATTATAAAGCAATGCTTGGCATTCCACTGCGCTCGCCATCCTGAGACATATGATGTTAAGTCTCATTATGTCCAGTAGTTACTCTGGCTACAATGGCCATCAAACCGGAACACAACAGTGCATTTACACTAGAATAATATTCACTAAAAATAAATTTATATCGGTCTTGATTTCACACTATCACAAGAAACAATACTCGTATTAGGTATATGAGTTGGTCATGGAATTAATGAATAAATCGCTTATGATTTTATAAGCGACCGCATGCCACATCAATTCTATTGGAATGCGATCCAAATCAAATCAATTCTTTTTTTTTCTAATCATTTAAACGACTTGAAGCCCATGTACTCTACCAAGATACTGTTAGGACACCAAATATAATAATAATACTTAATTCAGATAGATTTTCAGAGCAGAAAACAATCAAAGTGATTATTGCAAAAAGCCTTGTAACTTCATTTAAGATATTAAAATAGAAATGAAGTCAAGTGTGAGACATTTTGTTTTAAAATCAAACATCCGGCAGCGTGCTATCTGCTAACTGTTTGTATTACAAATATATTCAAACATCCCATTACACGGCTAGTACATTCTCTTTTATCATTAACTAGTTCTCGCCCACGACTTCTATCATTAATTAATTAATTTCCAATGAAATAATTTTGAGAAAGATTTATTTTGTTCGGAAAGATTTGTCTCGTCGATACATCTGATGTTATAAATTGGTTCTGTCTGTATACAATAAATCTTCAAGCTAGTCGACATACATAATTACTATTACAAGCGAAAAATCAACGCTCTTTTGCCTTATAATACTTATGTATAATATCGGAAAGCACAGAAAAAATCCCGAGCATATTTTTAATTAATATGGTCATGAATTGAATTCAGAATTCAGGAAATACAACAAATTCAGAATTTTGATATTACAATGACAGCAGAGGGTAGTTTTAACACCGATGGTGGGCAATGTTACATATAAAACCAGCTGCGAGCTGTTGAAAGAACAGTCTATTTTCAACACTGGTGCGGAAAAGTGTAAAAAAAGTGTACAATATTTAATGTGAATAACAAGCAAACACATTACTATCTATACAGCTGACACTCTATTTGTTAAGGTAATGTAAACTAACCTAAAATTACTTCCAGAGCTTTTAGGTTGAAATTAAATTCATTAGACTAAAATCGCGTCAACAAACATAATAGCTCTCGATTTAGACTCAGTCATTTCAACGTAATGAAATACAATCAATTCTACCTACTAAGCGAGAAACAGAGCTCCAATAGTGAAGAAGAAACACAACCGTACAGTCATACAAATTACAAACGGACTCAGATCTTACAGAATTAGTTTGCCAATACCGCGCCGAAGTTATAAAACGGTGTATTTGCATACAGATCCTTATCAGACATTGTTCCACGTGTGCCGGCGCTCGCTGCCGACTATTGTACAAGAACCGTATCAATCCAGCCGTGGATAATCTGTGATAAATGTCGAATGGACCTTGAAACTCATTCACTGTTTATTTCTTTCGCGATTTATGCGTCCTTATTTCAAGTCATTTATATTACGAATGTAATGCATTGTTCTGTGGTATTTACCCTCAGTGAATAAGAAACTTCTAACATTGGAATTACATTTTTGAATTACTGAATTTGTTAAACCATGACTTAACTTAAATCCATCTTGGTAGTCGGGGAGGCTCATTTGTGCAGTGTATGGGTCACATATAGGCCGTTGAATTAATTTTTACCTTCAAATCGCATCGTAAGTCGCACTACTGGTTTGTCTAGAATAAAATTTAAACTATTTTTTCTCAATTTCTAGAAACACCCCTCACAATAGCAGCCGGCCAAAAATCGCCCGGAAAGCTGCTGATAGCGCTGGTCAACGGCGGTGCTCTCCTGGACTACAGAACGAAAGATGGAAGCACTGCCATGCACAGGGCGGTTGAGAAGAACTCCTTAGAAGCGGTAAAGACCCTGCTGGAGCTGGGAGCCTCGCCCAACTACAAGGACGGGAAGGGACTGACTCCATTATACCTGTCGGTGACCAACAAGACGGACCCGCTGTTATGTGAGACGTTGCTGCATGATCATGCGACTATCGGCGCTACAGATCTGCAAGGATGGCAGGAGGTGCATCAGGTAAGATTGATAGAATTGTGTTGATTAGATTAATAAATAGCCCATAAAATTAACATTATGCAGAAATATGATTTAATGTTTTGTACTGTAATGAACCAATTCTATATTGATAGCAATTTACCTACATTATGGTCTGTAGGTAATTGAATACAGGCCGCTTATAAGAGGCTTTGTGTTAATGTTTGGTTGCGGCCTTCATTCAACAGAAGACTTCCCGAATCTAACAATAATTTTGCCTAATGTTGATGACATAATATATTCTCAGGCTCATGGAAATAAAAGGAACAGCCCTCGATCACCAACATTTTGATATCCATCAACGTCAAAAGGAAGTATATCCTTAGTCCTTAATCCTCTCTTAAACAATTACCCTCATTCTTGCAGGCCTGTCGCAACGGCCTAGTGCAACATCTAGACCACCTGCTGTTCTATGGCGCGGACATGAACGCTCGCAACGCTTCAGGCAACACTCCTCTACACGTATGCGCTGTCAACGCTCAGGACTCCTGCGCTCGACAGCTGCTCTTCAGGGGCTGCGACAAGGAGGCTCTTAACTTCGCCAACCAGACGCCGTACCAGGTAAGATTCCCCCTTTTTGATGCTGAACTTTTTGTGAATTCAATGATGGAGTTAAAGTACCTAAATTATGAGTGTCTGTGTGTATGGGATTTCCTTGTGAGATTAAAAAGGAAAATGTAAGAATAAAATTAAATCTGATTAGCGTACTTTATTCTTTACACCAGATTGGAGATTACTCGCTTAACTCATAATTCCTTTTACGACGACCCAAGCTTACCATACATGGACGTCATAACTTAATTTATGGTCAGTTGACTGTTAATGGAACTGGTTTGCAGATTCTACTGTTAGTCGTATTTAGTATTAAAAAACACGTAATGATGAATTCCAGGTGGCTGTTATTGCCGGAAACTTAGAACTGGCGGAAGTGATAAAGAACTACAAATCTGACGAAGTCGGTGAGTCCAATACCATTTCAATATGTTACTGCATGGCTTTCGATGGCGCTTTTTATCGATATGTTTTTAAGTATTATAAACTACATATGTATGGGATTCTTAGATCATAATTGGTACTTGTTCATGGAATTTCTTTTTATATAATTCATTTTGTAAGGGAATTTTTCATCTGAATCATACATGATATAAGAATCCTCTTTGCGAATATTTATACTATATAAATGTATATGCATTAGCACAAAATGTGTGTTTTTATAATTTATATTTAACAGCAACGACAAACTATAACTAATCTTTGATATTACGAGTATGGAACTGCATGCCGTCATCCATTTATGTATTTTAATCCATTGCTTATTATCATATGGTGATGGTTGTGTATGGAGTTATTGTGAGGTTTGTAGCACACTAACCAATATCTAGATAAACAGTGTCCACACATAACTTTATACATTTATTTATTTATGAGCAGTTTAAGTATTAATTTGGAGCACATTGATTTCCGTATATTTTGGTTATATGATTTATTTTATGTTATTTTCTCGCACGATTCATTATCGTTTTGTTCGGTTTGTTAACGACGCATTCGCAGTACCATTCCGATGCCCGCCGAGGTACAATCCGAAGCGGCGGAGTGCGGTGTGGGGGGGGTGGTGGTCGGCGGGGGACAGGTCGTCTCTAGCGTCGTCCACGCGCATCCCGGCCGAGCTGGACGCGCTGCTGCGGCGCCCGCCCGCGCCCGCCGCCTCGCCCTGCCTCGACCGCCTCGACCGCCTCGACCGCCTCGAGAGGCCCTTCTCCTCCGCCTCCTCCAGCATCAGCGACGCCAGCCACCCCAGCCACGAGGACGACGCCAGTATACTCACAGGTAACTGCTGCGACGGACGGAGATTCATAAATAACCGCTTTGTTGTGGATGTTACATCTTAAAGTTGACGAAACCGTATTGTTAATAGACCAACCGTAATTGGTGACCACAAATTTAACTAAATGTGAGATCGAAAGATGTGACATGTACGCATAAAGCGCGTTATTTGACCCTTCTGAAAGGTAACCGAGAGCACTAACAGTGACACGGACCATGTGAACAACCATCACCATGCACACACCTCGCCGTCTCCATCAACGATCATACCGTCTGCATGTGTATGTGTGCCTTTATTGTACATTGTAGATCGGACCTGGCCGCATAGAGCACCACATTCGCACGTCACCTTCGCATGTGTGATCGTGCTCGGTGTGTCCAGTCTTTACCTCAATCCGCTTCTTCGCTTCCTTCTGTTGACGAGTGTTTGAATTTAACTCTCCCCTATTAGATTTTAGATCTGTAGGATGTAATCGATAAACTTAATTGTCTACCCGAGTTACAACGTCCATACACCGAGCCTAAGTTGCCTTCAAGATCCCCTCCATTAATGGTACAAAGCTGAAGATTCCGAATGAGTTTGGTGAAGTTGTGCGTGCGTTCATCCGTCAGAGGCGACTGGTGTTAACAGATAAGAGCGCGGGGGAGACTAGCGACATCGTGTCGGAGTCGAGCGGCGTGGGCACCAGCACGTCGGACACGACCACGTGCTCGCTGCAGACGGGCGGCGCCACCGTCGTGTGTCTGCAGCCCGTGGAGCCCGCCGCGCACGGACACCTGCGACTCAACCAGGGCGATATTATCGAAGGTACGTGGAAAAAATCCCTGGGTTTTATAAACGAAAATGATAAACGAATGGTGAGACATGGTCGTCTGTTGCCAATCGATATTTTTTATGACGCTTGATATCAGATGCAGTCGAAGGAAGCAGTGTAAACAATTTGCGGACTCTCCTTATACGAAGATACGATTTACTTGATTCTTATGTTACTTAACTCTATTGTACTTTGCGTTTGTTTTTTTTACTATATTTATGCTTAGAATAGATTATTCTTAAATATTATTTTAATTGGAGCTCTTTGGTCTATTTGTTTATAACATTTTAATTTTTATATCCTTTTAACTTTCTTTTGCACCTTATTACTTCACTTTTCTACCTATTGAAATAATTTTCATTGGGTGATTTTAACGATGATTCAGACGAACTTGAAATAATATGGACAGCCATTTTTCAGAAACCAAAAAAATTATTTTATTGATCTAAACTGTTTTTGAAGCAGAAACAGCATAAAGCGAAGGTTTTACGGTAAGCAGTGCAGTGCATACAGTGAATAACTCTTGTAACTAACTGCGTGGACGCTCACGATTGTGGCTACCATCACACATTCATTGACATGAATATGATTAAAACTACTTAACAAACTACAATAAACTGAGTCATATTTAGCGCCAGGAAAAAGTATGTGATAGGTACATATATGAAATGGAAGCCTTTGGGGATAAATGTACTATATCCTTCTTTTTTATCGATTGTAAAATTAAAAACATATAAACTACTGTGAAGCGGAATAATTCAAATGTTTATTTTCTATTTAAATATCTGTACTGAAAGGATTTTTTTAATGATTGTAAATGAGTAAAGTATAGGATTAAATTAGTTTCACATAAGTAGTAAAAAATATACGTATATTGAAAGTAAATATGCCACAAACTTTTATTTCATGTTCTTGTCACACTATTTCCTGGCGCTAGATAATGCCACCTATTATGAAAATGGCGCTAACGCTCATATAAGAGATGGTTGTATTCCAGTGACGGGCGCGACGGACGACGGGTACCTGGAGGGCACGGTGCGCGGCTCGGGCGCCGCGGGGCTGTTCCCCGCGCACGCCGTGCAGGAAGTGCGCCTGCGACAGAACAACGCACACTTGCACCAGGTAATATAATGAAATGAAATTCGTTTATTGGTCACGTAGGCAATTAAATAGCTCTTATGACAAGTCAATTCACATTAATTAATTATCAATTCAATATTTACAAGATATTTGTTGTAATATTTATATTAATGTTATTATATAAAGTATTATATTATTTATTAGTATTTTATGGTATTTTTTTCTGAGGAAATACATTATTTATTTTAATCGGTGTCTAAGTGGACCATAAGTAGATATTATTAAAACGGTGCGTAGCGGTTTAATGTTACCACCGGATCTAACGCGGCCCTGGCTGAGAAGACCCGGCGAAACAAGCAAACAATAATATCAAACTACATACAAAATACAAATATCATCTGAATTTCTCTGGACCAGAAAAAAATATATAAAAAATCTGACATTTGAAAACGTGTTAATCTTGATATTTTATGAAATGTAGGTATATTACACAACAGCTTGAATAGAATTATCAGAAATTACTGGGTCGTGGTGTGACGATAAATGCATTAACATCCTTAGAGGACGGAAGTTGGGAAAACGGAATAGATATTAAATAAATATATTAGACACATTTGTGAAATAAATGCAATAAAGTTGTCAGAAAATAGCACTGATTCCGCTACATAGAAAATACAGAATGTCGTATTCAATAGAGTAATAATAATATTTGTAATCTGCAGGTGCTAGCATCGGGTCCGATCCACCACTCCCGAGTGACTGGGAGGCGAGAGATGACCCTCAGCAAGACGTACAGTGCCACCGCTCCCAGGATAAAGAAATCGTAAGTACACTTACTGCATTTACTACCGTACTAACTAATAATAAGACGAGAGCTGATCAGTCTATTCTGTCAGTTATTAAGAATCAAAGTCTTATAAAGAGCAATATACATGAGGTCATGTTGCATCATCAATTTTAAAGGGGCGGTAGCATGCAACAACTCGCCAACTTTAGAAAGTTTCATAATACCTATAGAAGAACAATCCCAACCACACCGAAATCTTATTTTTATAATTCGAAATATGGTGCATTCTGGTTTACCTAATCGAAAAACGCCGAAATGAACATTTTAAACCAATCGCTGATCAATATAGAATTATAGTAAGGCACGGTTACAGAAAAAAATTAAGAGGTGCCGAAGCCATATTTATTTTCGGTAGATAACCTTCCGGCACCGTGGAAGTTGGGCCTAGAGTTCCATTAATGCTTGTACACACTACACCTTGTAAATTTCTTGCACATTTTTTTTCACTGCTGCGCTAGTGTTTACTGAGAAAGTAATAAGTGAAATGTTATAAACGACGACATTAGTAAAGAATAGTGTTCGATTTGAGGTTTTCTTAGTGCATAACCATGTCCCTATAAGATAAATAATCTATTACAAACAATAATTTGATCAAACAATGGACAATAGTTCAGTGTCAAATCGTGTCACAATATTTACGGAAGTGAGAATGGGTAGTTACCAATGTGCATCACGCAGAAGCCGTGGGAGCAATTAGTGTCATTATATTGTGCAGCAAAAAGGAGATCATGCGCTGTCAGGATATTCTGCAATTTGTTGATGCACAGGTTTATTTTTTTGAAATTCCTAAGCTAATTACTCTTCAGTGTTGCAAAAATTGTTAAACCATGATGCAGCCAGTAATCTGTTAGTTCAGGGCAGTAAAACAGTGATAAAAAACCGTATGATAAATTTTCTTCTGGTTGAAGGCGTAGAACAGTAGCAGGAAAGCGATTAATTTTTAATGTTTACTTTTCACTACTTCCTATAATTTTAAATCCTAAATATAACGCTTAAATAATTCGTAGACAAATTAAAAAACAATTGCTAAAATTCAAATTGATAACATCTTTTCGTGTTGTGACTCGTGAGAACAAAAGGGGTTGATGATTTCCTTAATACAAAGTTTGACGCGATGTTATTGTGAATCAGAATTGTGATGGGTGCGTAAATTGTCCGGCGTACGATGATGTGTACACATGACTGAGTGAGTATGCGGCAGGTACGGCGGCATGGAGACGCGCACGGTGGTGCTGCACCGCGCGCGGCGCGGGTTCGGGTTCGTGCTGCGCGGCGCCAAGGCGTCGTCGCCGCTCATGGAGCTGCGGCCCTCGGAGCGCTGCCCCGCGCTGCAGTACCTGGACGACGTGGACGCGGGCGGCGTGGCCGACCGCGCCGGACTCAAGAAGGGGGACTTTCTTGTGGCGGTGAGCATTTTATACTTTGAAATAAAACTATTTTTACGAATTTTATCGCGATTTGGTTTTTTATTTCAATGTGTAACATTCGCGTAAATCTAAGAAACCATTTTATACTTACTTATTTACACGTCTTTCTATCGTAAGGATATAAAAAAGTTGCATCGTGTAAAAGTTTGTGGGGAGTAATTCTTGACCAATTAGCAATACTGGCGTAAATCACTTGAGCATATTGGCTGGCTGGCGATGCTACATACTCATATCAAGGTTCATTGTTCAAAGATCTATCATTATTATGTGCTATCATTATTTGGAGTAAGATCAAATAAAACATTTTCTTTCGATTTGTAGTAGATAAACTCAAGATTCCGTTACAAATTGGTCAACATTGTCGAAAATATGCCTGTGTTATGTTTATTGATTACTGAATCCCAAATACACGATGTTGTTTTACAAACACAATACCCTTTCTTTAGCGCAGTTTACCTGACGCATTCGTAAATCAACCATGTGACGATATTATGCTGAAATTATGGCTGTTCTCGTGAATTATAAAAAGGTTCGGCTTACATAAAAGTAAAAGTATTTTTCGTTATAAAATAGTTATTTGCACTGGCAGGATGAGTACATACTTATGGTGTGGTTGTTTTAAAATGGCAGTGGTCTAAATACTCATACAATAAAACCCTTCAGGTCTACCTTTATGATGATGCTCCCCAAAATGACACGGCTATGGCAGTAATAATGTTATATGTTACATCGACAAGTCTATTTACTACCCTGGGCCATCAAGATGGAGCTGTCTAGGAGTGAGGTTGTGTATCATTGTACTTATATAGAAGTTGTATGTATTTGTGTTGCAGATAAACGGCGAGGACGTGTCCGCGGCGTCGCACGAGCACGTAGTGGAACTCATCCGCAGCTCGGGCGCACTCGTCTCCATGACTGTTGTCTCGTTGAACAACGCTCACGGTACGAACACCTACTTATATTAATAAGTACACCTGACAGCCACTTGTACAAATGCCTTGCGTCGACTTGTTGTAGTTAGCATTGTGACAAACCTTTGTGGTTTATAAATGCTAAAATACCTAAGAATTATTATACTTCATATTTTGTAACCATGATAAATAAATAAAAAAAAATAATAAAAAAAAAGTAAGGAGAAAACATGCCAAATAGCCAATGAAGATGGACACCTTGTTTTCGAAAACATTGGCCCTCACTATGGTGAAAATGAATACAGACGGCGTGTAGTATATTACAAAAAAATACTACATTTTAATTTATAACCAGCATTTACAATGGTGTTATGGACCTTTTATGAGACGAAGACCACTGATAGAAATGGTGACTAGATAGTTAAAAATTAATTTGTTAATGATTTTCACGCAATATTATGTTTGGCGGGGTAAATACGATGATTGCTGGTTACAATAGTTTTCACAACAGACCAACGTTTTCAACATATATACATAATCTCACGCCTTTATCCCACAAGGGGTAGGCAGAGGCGCCACTAGGACTCTCGCATTTCGCCTTGTATGTTCCGTTCCATGCTGTGATAGGGGGCGAGCCCATCGCCATATAGCGCACAAATTCCTGACTTCGGGCTGATAATGAATAGAAAAATCCAATATCACTTTTCCCGACCTGGGATTCGAACCCGAGACCTCTGCTTTGTAGTCGTACCGTAGTACAAATACGCCACCGAGGCAGTCGATTTCAAAGTACGTTTCCAAAGTAGTCGATTTTGCTATCTACGTCCTAAACAACGAAATATGATGTATATTTTTTAGTATGTATTTATTATGTGTAGGCAACAACGAGAACAACACGTGTACGGTGCCCACAAGCAAGTCCCAGAACCAGCTGTCGAGTTCAGGAAGACCTTACGCTGCCACGCTGCCCAGGAAAGCCGCTGGAGGTACGAATCGCCTTCGTACATATATCACTTAATTATAAACAACTTATACACAATTGTAAATAATCTAATTCTAGATGAACCATCTGCCTGCTCTTGTTTAACGCTTTCTTAAATTAGGTTGGAGTAAAATTACTTTCCATCTAATATTATGACTAAGAAGATAACGTTGCGACTCGCTACCGGCCTGCTATATTTGTTTTTCGGGTTTAGACTTATTATTCTGTTCCGGTATACAGTTAGTAAACTTCACACACTTTCGAAACCCTTGTCTGAATTGTTCTATTAAACACGTATACTCGCAGTATTATGCTTCGCTGTAAGAAATATCTACATTTGAATTACTTTCATGTCAGGTCGCAGCCCCGCGCCCGCGCCTCCCCGCCGGGACCCGCGAACTACCCTCAGCGTGGGACGAGCCCGGGCCAAATCTATGGTCGCCGGACTTGGTGAGTCAAACTTATTATTGGAATCATGCAGGGTATATCAAGACTGCGGCCGAAAACGAAACCAGATGGTAGTATTAGTGACTTCAGACACAATGCAACCAAAAATTTCGAAAAAAAATCTTCAACTTTTTTTTGGTCATTTTTTACTTATCGTCGTATTTAGGTGATAAATACATAGTTTTACTAAAATAACGATGTACACCTTTTTAAGACGCCATGGTACGTTTGGGTTTAAATTACTATTTTCGCAATAACTAGGTATTTACTACCCAAACACAACAACTTTAAAAAAATAAAATCCGTCGCTTATTTTGTGAATTTTTTATTTGCATTGTGTCTATAACCACTGAAACTACCACCCGGCTTCGTTTTCGGTCGCAGTCTTGATATACCCGGTATAATTGTAAATAATATAGTAAATATATATAAAGAATTGCATAAAATAAATTTTATGCAATTCTTTAAAGAATCAGTAACCAAATTTTATTATAGGTATGATTGTACGGAGCCTTGTGTTAGGGCCCACAAATATTTGGCAGATTTTTGATGCTGAAACGTACTTGTTGCGTAACGTCTATAATATTTTGCAATACTTTTAGAAAATGGCGGCGAAAAAGAAGAAAGCTGCGAACCTCTGAGTGTGGCTGGTAAATCATCATCGGCTGAATCTGTGCAGTTACATGGAGGAAGTAATAGTAAGTTAGAATTTTTAATAAATATTATTCGTAATACCATAGTTTGTCAATATTCACAATTTTGTGGGTACTTGATATGGCGACTAGTTTCCGGGTATAAAAGGCCGCCGGTTATGGAATATTAAACAGTCGCTGTTGAGATTCCGTTGGGTATAATTGTTGTCGAGACTCAGACGAAAACCAATAATTCTCATCGACCCAAAGAAGAGGTAAGAAATATTCAAGAATACAATTAATGAAAAAAGCTAACTCGTGCAGTCATATAAAAATAACACGTGTATGATAATTTCAAATTTAAAATCTCGAAATATAGCAGATATGTATGTATTAACCAAAACTGAACCAACTAAACATATCTATTGCAGTGATAATTATAAACGTTATATTTTTGTACATGTAAGTTCCACTACACGGGCTTCCTCTACAATTGAGAGTAGTGTTGAGAGGATGTAGACCATATAATCTATATTTCGAAGCGATATTCATAAAGCTATGTATGGTTACAGATAGCACGCCGTCATCAGGCACCTTTATTTTTTTTATTTTATAGGGGGCAAACGAGAAAACTGTTCACACCTGGTTTGAAGTGACATTACTAAAAGAATTAATATGTATTGCAGAATGAATGTACAAATAGATGCTCTTAAAGTCATGCGGGTCATGATCTCCCCTGGGCTGATTCCAGATTGACAGATTTTTTCAAATATTTCGTTGATTTTCAATTAAAAAAATCATAAACATATTCTCTACTCACAGGTGTGACAAACTTTTAAATAATCACTTTTAAATGTAGAATTGTAATCTAATTCGAGTACGTCCAGAGTTCTGACTAAAACTATCTAGAACTATATGACCCCCCCCCCCTGACTTGAGACTTGAAAGCTGGATCCGTCGTTGAATCTAGAATGAGTTGCAAAAACATTCTACTGTTATCGGTGTTCAATACTTGAAGTGATAACTATAAGTCGTGTACGTTTGCAGGCGGCACGCCGTCGTCGGGCACGCCGGTGGCGCCGCGCACGGCGTCCATCCGCCAGCGCCCCGCCTCGTCGCGCATCACCGCCGCCGAGCTCGAGGAGCTGTTCCAGAGACAAGCCGACGCCGATACTAGGTTAGTATTTTATGTTGTATTAATTGTTGGTAAAGAAGACACTTGTACTACTGATCAGATAACTTCGATTTAAGACCAAATAATGAGGTTGTTAATTATAATAAATAGGTACAATTGGTGCTAAAGGTTTTCTATTCTTACATTTTATGGTGTTATTAATTTGCATGTTGAATACAAATTTTATGGTTTTATGATCGACTACCAGTCCTCCATAGTCTTTCAATGAACCAATGTTGAAGTCATTTTTATTTTATAAATAAAACTCAGAAAAACAAACGTCTTAGGCTTTTTTTGGGTACCTACCTACCTAAGAATTTACTCTGCTCGTACCAGTGGCATGATAACACTTATCAGTACAATATTTTCCATCATTCTGTGTACACACATTGCATAATGTTTGCTTGCAGCGGCGGCAACAACGCGATGATGACGCGGTCGGCGTTCCAGGGCGGGTCGAACTCTCCGCCCTACTCGCCCGCCAGGCTGCCGGGCAGGGTGTACGCCTCCGTCGCGGAGATGAAACGCTCCAGGGGAAAGGTAGGATTGCATTTCTATTTATGAATGATATTAAATACAAGGTGAATTTTTCAAATGGGTATAAGCCGGTTTCGATAACGAGAAATCAGAACTGATAATTATAAAAAAATCAATATGCCGCATTGTCATACCATTCGATTTGCTAATAAGGTTCTAATTATGGGAAATAATGATATGCGCCAGACTAAAGAGGAAATTTTAGGCTAAATACCATTTTTCCATTTTTCCCTCGTTACCTAGACACCAAGTCTCCTGATTAGGAATGGAACGTATTTAATTATATATTCTTTTTAAAATATTACAAAAAAGTTGAATTCTGTAATTAGAATATGGATTGGTTTTATGATAGATTTGATCAAATGAAGGCATAATATGTGAAGTATCACTCCTGCTTTTGTGCCGAAATAAATGTCCTACCTCTTTCTTCACTATAAATCATCTTAAAAAATATATTAATAATCAACAAGAGGCAGCTTTATCAATCTAAACTAATAAAACCAGGCCTTGTAATAAAATATTATAAATAACTGTCCAGGCTAATTAAGTTATTATCAGTTAATAAATTCCCAACGCACGAACCTGGGCTTTAACGTTAGGGAAGAAGAAAAATGTTATACCTCTTTCGGTAAGTTTGTGATATTGTCATTACTTCACAGATTTTGATCCTTATTAGCAACATTATGGAATTAAGTAATATATTTTTTTTTTAATCACCGAGTTTGATTTCACAGTAGTAATATTGAATTTTTGGAAATCCAAGTATGCAGATATCATCAAAATCGGATTCGTGACGCCTTTGAGCATTTTTCGCTATTTCTTAGTTTCTTATTAGGCCCCTCCACGCCCACTTAAAAAAAATCACCCGTAAAGTTTACGAATAATTGACAACTTAAATCGTGTATTGGCTCTGAATGCGCCTCCTGCAGAGCGCAGGGTCGTCTACAATCAAAAGTTTCAATGAGGGTTTACGCCTTAATATAACGTGGTGGAATTATAGTCTAAGCCATCTCATTCAATCACTCAATTGTAGAGACCCGTGCTCAGCAGTGAGTGTACTGTATCAGGCTCTAAAGAGTGAAATGTTTGTATAGAGCCTGATATACAGAATAGTGTAAGCTAAAGCCCCATTTACTCGGGGCGAGTTTCTCGCCTCGAAGATTCTCGTAAAGGTATAAAAAAGTTGCACCGTGTAAACATTTGTCAGAACACGATAATCTATGCCAGTTTATGTTATGCGACAATATCGTACGATTCTCGCCGCGAGAAACTCTCCCCGTGTAAATGGCGTTTAAAGCGTAGTTTATACTATTCTGTATCAGGCTCTAAAGTGTACACGTATGTGTAGTTGTGGAGCAAGAGCGTGTCATGCGGAGGAGCAAGCGGCGCGAGCTCGTTACGCCGCGAGTTCCACTCCACGCCCGACCTGGCCGCCGAGCACGCCGCGCATCCACTGCGCACCAGGTCCACCGAGGACGTGCACGGTAATATACTCATTTATTTCATAAACGACCGCCTTCGTGGCGCAGTTGGCTCGCCGGCTGTGAAACGAGGCCACGGTTCCCTCCACCGAGGTACACGCTTATGAGGAGGCCCACATGATTTTTTGGCCTTGGGTTTTGATACTTACGAGAGCGATTTCTCCTTAATGAAGAGGGAGAGTCAGGACAATATTCCATTAAAACCAATCAATTGTGTGATATAATTTATTGCCACAGTTGACATGTAGTAACTGGTGTGTTGTGTGGTGCAGCGGTGTCGGGGGCAGGGCGCGTGCCGCCGCCGTGCGAGCCGCCGCCGCCGGTGCCGGTGTGCGCGGGGGTGTGCGCGGGGGTGGGGGTGGGCGCGGGGGCGGGGGTGCCGTCGTCGTTCCGGCCGCAGGCGCCCGCCAAGCTCTACGCCGCGCCCGCCGAGCTGCGCGCGCTGCACTACCGACACAACACCGAGGACGACAATGTATGTACTTCATTATTACCATGACAAAACAATACTGAAATAAATGACGTTACAAGGCTCTGCTACATACACCACTCATACCTGACTCATACAATAACCTTCACCAGACAGCGGACGGATAGTGCGTGGCGAGCGTGATCTGGTCGTTTAGAGTTGTAATGTATTGGTTAGTATGAAACGTGTCACACAGAACCGTCACGTCGAACTCAATGACGACGTGACGGCTCTATGTAACATGTTTACTAACAGGTACATTACAACTCCAAACGACCTGTCAGCGCCGCGCCTGCATCGCGTCGCCGTCCTGTCCCGCCCACTGTCTGGCGGGCAATATTAGGACTTAGTTACACAGAACGCATACCTTTAAAGCCAAGTCAAAGCTCTAAAGCCCCCCGTATTGTCAACGTGCTCTTGTGATATGTTGTGTTGTTATTTTAAGATGGTACGCCACGGTTCAACAGCGCTAGTTTTATGTGAGACCAAGGCTTTGTTTTGCAATTAAATACCATCACAGTAGAACACAACGTGACATAAAATGATGACAAGACAGGATGCTATAGCGCTCAGATTATGCGTTTCATGTTGCCAAGGGTTTATTGGGCTATATTAAAATTATTATATCATTGATTACGTATTCAACATTCATTTCAAATATCTAAAACGTAAAACTCAAATATCGTAAATTACCGACAACAAAAAATCATAATATTGTTCATAATATAAGAATCTCAAATACTAACCTATGTGCGTCTGCAGAGTCGCAAGTCGTCGTCGCTGCGCTCGTGGAGCGGCGCGGCGCGCGCGCAGTCCGCCGACGAGCCGCACAACCAGTACGCGCAGCCCTTCAACAACAAGCCCTTCGTCAGACAGGTACCCCAAACCATGCCCCATTTCTCATATTATATCCTTCACCACATATTCTTAATCATAACTTCAATTCCACATCCATAAATAAAAAACATTGCTCCCATGTATGATCTGCAAATGAACTTTAGGATCGAAATCTAACTAGTGCGTTAAACATTGTTTTAATTTCACGTCACAAATGTTAACTTCACACTGATGGGCACTTAGTTGTATGTACCACTGACTGCGAATCCACTATGGACATATGTGGTCAACTTATACCTTCCTCACCGGAAAATTTTGATGCACATGTGTGATCAAATCATATTTTGCGCGCCTGGATAATTTATCCAGTAACCTAATAGCTATCTGGACAATTATATCTCTTTCGAATAAATAGATAAAACTTTATACTCACACCAGCTTTTGCTTTACAGAACTCAACCCCAGCGCCACCCATCCCAGAGCCGGACTACAGCATGTCCGAGTCGGACGAGGAAGCCGACGCCAAGCCCAAGGGAGACCCCGGCGCCGTCGCCGAGACCAGCGCCAACAGCAACGCCAGGTAACGCTCACCACATCTTAACAACTATTTTAATTTATTATCCAAAACGCTAATTGAAACTTCAAACAAAAATAAATGAATAAATAAAAGTTAAGTTTGATCCCTTCCACTACCTCGAAAAAAGCTAAGGGATTTTAGCTTTTTAAAACGTATCGAATATGGGGAAATGGTGACGGAATGCAGCGTTTATGTCACGCCCAGTAGATAGGGGCGCGAGATAATTGAGGAGACCGTGTTGGGAATCCGTTATAGACAAGAGAACGCGGGACCCACGGAAAAGAGAAAACAAGTGGAAGTGACACTACGGCACGCGCTCGGTGGCAATATTATGCGCTGTCGATTGATCGCTGAATATTCAAATTTCAACTTTACAAATGTCATAGTTTAACTTTTTCGGTGAAATAGATCTGTGTTTTAGGCAAAATAAATAAAAAATTCTCTAACCGATGGTACCTTACTTTGCTCTAATGTGAGCGACAGCGCATAATATTGGCACAGCTGCGTGCAGTATTGTCCCTTAAATAAATACACCCAACAGTGACATACATAGTCCTGACCCCACACTAAGATAGTCTTGTGTCGTGGGTATCAGAAACTACGAGAGACTTTTCGGTCTTACAAACACCCAGACCCGAAACAAATACCTGTGGATCACACAAATATTTGTTTCGGTGCGGGGATCGAACCCGCGGCCTCTCGTTTCACAGGAACTCTCACGGGGAGATTTTTACCCGGTATGCAGACGTACAATCGTACTCTCGACTGTAGGGCAGGTCCGTGCGTTGCAGTCGGACGTACACATATATGGGCTGATACAGAGATGCAGACGTGACACTTGTTTGTACTAATCTGTCTTTTTGGAACCTCAAATGGCACTTACACTCAATGAGATTATCGGAACGCATATGAAATATACTACAAGTATTACCTTGAATTCTCCGGGCAAAACGCCCAAGTGTGGATGTCGAGGCGATAAATGTATGAAATTCTCTTGATGGCCACGTTGCCCAGAAACTCAGGTTGGCGTTGGCAGGTGTCTCCTGGGCCGGTAGTCCAGATTCTTCGTAAACTTTCTGGCCGCAACTCTTCGCCTCTTGTTAGCCACCGGCATGACTTTTTCAGGCTTTCAAAAGCAATGAGACTATAAGCATTTTGTGAATAGGAAGATTACGACTTATTTATTTCTAAGCTTATATAATCAGACTTACTCACACCAACGACCAATGCATTAATTTATCTTGTATATTAACTTGTCACCCACATCAATATCCTTAATGTCCCATACTTCTATTTTTCTAATTTCGAAAAATAAAAATCTATCGATTACAAAAGAAACATAACATACTAATTGAATGTTAAGAAAACTACCATAGCATGAGAACTAACTTATTTAAAATTTTCAGGAGTTCAATATATGCAACAATATATGAGATCGATGGGGAATAAATATTGACAACCTAAACTATAACGTATGATCTTGTCGTTAAGGTACAGTTTACAAAAAAAAAGTTTTAAAATCATGTGGGTAAAGCTTTGTGTACATGTGTATCATCAAAAACAAAACACCTATTTTTGTTACCTAACACAAAAATGCACAAATGTAATTAACTTCATATAACATTTGTATTTCACATGCTATAAAAATAAATAAATATTTGTTGATCAATTTAGATTTTTTGGCTTTTTGTGAAAAGTCCGCGTTTTGATATCTTAATTTGTGTGTGCCTTAGTCATTTTTTGACATGATTATATTGCCCGCTAATATAACACTGATGAATAACTCTACCGTTCTTGAAGTATCGGAAAAGCGGTTTCATAAATAATGTAAATTGTTAGAAGCACTGCAGCATTTACATGTTATGTTTTCATTATTTTTTGTAATTACTTTTTGTCTGTGGATGGCAATTGTAAATCAGATGAAGATTACTAGGTTTAGGTTCATTTCAAAAATGGGAATATTATACTTTACGAATAATATCGCACGATAAAGTATGTATGTATGTACGTGCGTTTGCAGCGGCAGCAGCTCCGGGTCGAGTTCGATGCAGCACTCGTTCTCGGTGGACGAGATCCAGAAGATCCGCACGCGCCTCAAGTCGTCCAAGTCGTGCGGCGACGAGCTCGGCGCCGAGCGCGACGACGGAGACAACTCCTCCTCCGGCGTGTCCTCCGACCAGGAGGCGCAGGCCAAGCCGCGCCGCGACAAGGTCTCCTTCTGCAGCTCCGTCACCGTCAAGTCCTCCAACGACGTCATCAGCACCGAGCCCGTGCACAGCTCGTCCGAGAGCCTCGCGCCGCCGCCCATGCAGCGCCACAACTCGCTCACGCGCAAGCGCGCCACGGCGGCGCTGCTGCGCGGCGCGGCGGGCGGGGTGGCGGGCGGGGCGGCGGGCGCGGGCGGCGCGCGCGCGCGCTCGGCGGCGGAGCGGCTGGGCGTGGACGTGGACAAGGCGCCGGGGCGGCGCGCGCGCGCGGCCGTGCTGCTGGCGTCGCTGCCGCCGCCGCCCGAGGAGCCGGCGGGCGCGGCGGGCGAGGCGGGCGCGCCGCCCGTGCTGGCGCCGCCGCCGCAGTTCAGCGACCGCGTGCGCGTGGTGGCGGCGCTGCCCAAGCAGCTGGCGCCGCTGCAGTAGCCCGCTCTTCTTGTATTTTCACGTTTTTTCACTTACACATAGTGCACCGCGCCGGCGACGAGCGGCAGTGCGCCGAGTGTGCGTCGCGGGTGGCTCGTCGCGGCCGCGAACCCGTTTACTTATAATTGACCGCGCGTACGTTTGCGACGCGACATAACAGATGGAAAACGAGTTAAATCATTTTGTAATCAAACGACTAAATGAAACCAAAGATTTATAGTATTTATTGTTGAGGAGTTAACATTGATATAGTTGAAACTAATTTTTATACATTCCCTTATTAACTAGTTATTAATGCGTTTCAGTATAACACTAGTATTGGTTTCATTTCATATTATTGAACATCAAACGACGACTTCCAGTTCATTCATGTGCCGGCTACATAATGATAAATCATTCACGGTTTATAATATTAGACCTAAAAAATATAATCTAATATTCTGATATAGCGGCTAGTTCTTGACTTACTAAATCCAGCCTGGACAAGAGTGCACTCAGAAGTCATCGATAAAACTTATAACCGTATATTATAATTATTTAAACCTACGCAATTCAACACCGCCAGCAAATAATACCTATTATGACACTAACAAAAAATAAGGCGGGCAATATCAAATTCGTTGCCTTTATGTAAGCCAATCAACCGATATCGGTATAAAATAAGAAAAGTATAAGATCAACAATAATACTGATAGAAGTTGTAAAATGGGATATTATTTATTGGTGGTAATTTGACCTTTTCACAACGCAACCAAGTGCCATCGTGTCTATGATTTTTAATATATTTTTATATATATATGTGTGTGTGTGCGTGTAAATATTTCACAAGAGCTATTTATGTGAGGAGAGTGGGAAGGGCACGATGCACCGAACTTCCGGCCAACATATTATATCGTATTTTACATATAAATTATTTATCAAATACGTATATATTTATATTTTACGCGATTAAACTCGTGCTGTGTTCAAAATAATGTAATTATTTTTGAATTAATTTGCTTCGTCCAAAAACGTACAGCCGACCCACTCTTATCGCAACGCATAAATTTAATATAAATTGAATATAAAGTGCAATACAGAGTCAATTTGACTACTATAATAATTCGTCTTTATGTAAGAAATATTTTGCCTTCCTTTATTTTACCCCAAAAAACGAATATCTCCACTTTTACGCTATAGCAATTGCGAATCGAAACTGTATTGCATATAGATATCCAATAATTGTCTTGCGCCACTCGAGACTTGACTATTCACCATTAATTTGTTTATTATAACTTCAATATATTTGATTTCAGAATAAAAAAGGAAGGCCTAAACAGCATATTTTTAATTTAGAGAGTGTCAGTGTGGCGTAGGCTTAAAGGGCTCAGTAAAGCCCATTTTAACGCGTTTTCTCATACAAGAGTAGCGCTTATCACAACTCATTAGTATTTCGTCCGTTGTAATGTAAAGTTTTATACTAATCGAAGGCATCCGTGCGAACATTTAATATATACATAGATAATATACGCAAACTTTATGCAACACCAATATTGAATTTTTTACTTTTTAAAACTTGTCGATTTTATATGTTATATTTCGTGTAGGCAATTTGTACTGCTTGGATATACAAATAGATATATTTTGCCCGTTTTCTGGGAATATTAACGAATATTTTCTTAAACTTAAAAAGTACTTTCTTCAATTTTGTGGAACATTGCTTTTGGAATTCTAATTTTTATTACTTTTATAATGATATATTTAAAAGTGCTTGCAGGTTTCTGAAGTGTATATGATTTGAATCTGTTTTTGTTAAAAATAGATTTTAAAAAATATATAAAATTTCCAGCGCTACAAAATGCTAAATGTACCTTTACAAGGATTCATCAGTACAAATTGCCTGTATAATATAGTGTGCTGCGCATTTTTCTGTAGACGCAGCGTTACATGTAAAATATTATAGTAATTATATGAAAAATCTCTGCGTACGGCATTACTCTTGCCGTGTGAATCGATTTTATATAATAAATAATAAAACATTTCAAAATTTTCGTTTCGACGTCAAAGGCCATATGAACACACAGCCTTAACAATTATCGATAAACTTTTCTTTACGCATACTAAATAACTTTAATTTCACGAAAATATATAAGTATAATCGTATTTTATCAGAATAAAGAGTTTTCGTGCGTAATTTTAGCTAAATTCTAGCGAATTATAGAGTCGATAATAGTGGCTAGCCTTGACGTATTATTATTAGCACAATCAGTTAATTTTTATTATATTCAAAATGTATTATTTGTTATAATCGTCTTGTCATTATTTTAAGTTGTATAAAAGTGTATTTGTCTACTTAAGGCATAGCTAGGTAGTGGTAATTATTAGGCGATAATTGATCGTAGAAGTATCGACAGGAGCGTCAGGAGTTGATCGACACTCGCTCACTTCATTTTGGCTCTGTGACGTCCAAAGAGGAGTTTCCGGTGGCTGCTAACGTGAACAGTCGGAATCGAGTGAGCGACTGATCGTGGCCATACTCTTCAATTTTGTATAATAACATTTGTGTTTTGCGTTTCATTTGGAATCTCAGTATCGAACGTGTAACTACAAATTGGTATACTTTCAAATGAAAAATTAAATGTTTCATCACTTAGCAACTGTTTTATTTTATCTCATTTAAACATATTATACACATTTTAAAACATAGTACACACACATAGAAGTAAAACACAGTTCTAATATGGAACTAAAATTTTAGTAACTATATATATGTAATTAAATAAAAATCGAATTCAATCAACATATAATCGCATTAATGTTCAAGATTAACATCGGAAAATTAACATTAAATAAAACAAAATATTTATGACAAGCATTAGGAAAGAAACTAACAACCACACAACTATAGATAAGACAAAATTAACTCCTCCTGTGTGATAACTATAATCCAGAAGTTATCAGACCCTTATCTAGGAATTCTGAGAACCCAAAGGGCCCAACATACCTTTTTTTTTTTTTTTTTTTTTTTTTTTTTTTTTTTTAATAAAGGAGGTTTGTTCAAAAATGAACATGTCACCTCCATAAAGAAACATAACAAAAAATATTATCTAATCATACAATCGATTGACTTAAGTACTACGTCTATTTTTTAAGCCTATAAGAGTCAGTTTATATAACAATTTAGCTTCTATAGAGAGAGGGAAGGACAAAATACTGTTACACCAACCAACATTTCGAGGATTTAAATCAATTTGATTTTCCAGCAAGTTTTTTCGAAAATCTTCGTTACGAACACACTCCGTCAAAATATGATATACGTCCTCTACTACATCACATTCAGAACAGTTCGGTGAATTGATTTTTCGCATTAAAAACGCAAATTTATTTAACGGAATGTGTCCTGAGCGAAGTCTAAAGCCTGTAACGGTGCTAAGCCTTCCCATATCACATTGATCAAACCAGAGAAAACGAGGTAAATTTGGTTGTACAGTTCTGTACCAAATTCCTTTCGTAAGTGATCTTTTATCAAAATATTCAGACCATATTTCGAAGCAGAACTCTTTAATGTTACCAACTAGGTTTGTATAATAAGGTAAGCAATTAAAACTAACTCCATCAACTACAGCTTCTCTTGCTAATTTATCGGCCGTTTCATTCCCTACCAATCCGATATGGGAGGGAATCCACTGAAGAATTACTTTTTTATGGCTTGAATTAAGTTCCTGTAAATCTTTTAAAATATCGTACGCTAAAGGAATGCCCCTAGCCGTGGATGTACATTTAACTATGTGTTGAAGGGCGCTTTTAGCATCTGTGAATATTACAAAGTGATAATCTGAAACTGATCTTATGAATGACAAGGCTTCTGAAATGGCTATTAGTTCGGCGTGCATAATGGGTATATCACTATTACATATTTTGAATTTCATCTTGATGTTTGCTTGTATATCTATAAATGCCGCACCCAATCCGCATTTGTCCTTAGATGCATCGGAATATATTTTATAAAAACTAGAATATTCTCTACTTAACCACTGACTGCATGATAAAAGTAATGTATCTTTATTATACTGGTGTTTAGGCTTATCTACATTGGGAATATTACAATATATGCAACTATCTGTGTCTATACTGCTCATCCAGTAATCTAAACTAAACATTTCAAGTTGTTTGCTAACATGAACAGGTAATGTTTTAAATTTGTCGTTAATAGTTACTAATAGAGGTTTTTTCTTGCGACGCCAATACAAGTTATGACATAAATTACTGAGATCATCTAATAAATATATTAATTTGTTACTGCTAAGTGATTTAGTTTTAAGCCAGAATTTACCTGCTAGAAAAGTGCGCCGTACATGCAGGGGTTGAAGTAGTAATTCCGACTCCATTACGTGTATAGGCGAACTTTTTACAAAACCACCAATAATCCGCATGAACTGGTTTTGAACTTTATCTAGCTTTACAGAATTACATGCGTAGCTAGTATCATAGAGAAAGCTTGCATAATCAATTCTACTCCTGACAATTGATATGTACAAATTTCTTAAGTGTAAAGGATGTATGCCCCAATTGGGCCCAGTAAGTACTTTAAATATATTTAAAAATTTCATTGATGTTTCTCGGATTTCATTTATATGTTTTACCCATCTTAAGTTACGATCAATCCATACTCCCAGATATTTAAAATATTTAACATTTTCTAAAGATATTTCATTTATCACTAAATTTGCATATTCGTTTTTATAATTAGTTCTAAATATACATACTTTACTTTTATTTGAAGATATTGTTAGGCCTAAATTAGTTAACAAACTATTTAAATTATTTAAGGAATTTTGTAATATTCTAGTACTCACTGAAACAGACTGACTAGTATGGTACAAAACCAGGTCATCTGCATATTGCGATATAAATACATCTTTTTCTATAATTTTACAAACATTTATTGTTGCCACATTGAACAATAACGGGGACAGAGGGTCGCCCTGCGCAAGGCCTCGACATGTACTTCTAGTCAAATAACCATCCACAGATTTTATTTTAAGTTTTCTTAATTTCAGAAAATTCCACAGGTATTGACACATTTTTGATCCAGCATTAATTTTATCTAAAATTGATATTAAAGCTACAATATCTACATTGTTGTAGGCATTATCTATGTCTAAAAAACAACTAACTGTATGCAATCTTTCCGAAAATCCCCTTTGAATGCGACATATTAAATAAGCTAAACTATCTAAACAACCTCTCGATTTCCTAAATCCCACAACATTCGGTGAAAACATGTTATGTTTTTCGCACCACCATTCGAGTCTTCTGTTAATAATCAAGTGAAAGACCTTACATAGACACGATAATAAAGATATCGGTCTTAGAGATGAAATCAAATCAGGATTCCTCCCCGGTTTTGGTATTGCTATCACGTAAATTTCCCGCCACTGGTTAGGAACAAAACCAAATGTCAAGCATGTGTTAAAGATAGAAAGAAGGATTTCTTTACCGTTATTTGGTAAGGCTTTTAACATGGAATAAGAAATACCATCACATCCAGGAGATGTATCCTTCGTTTTAATACATTTAATTAACTCCTGCATGGAGATTTTCTTCTCCAATGTAAGATTGGGTAAAGAAAATTGTGGTTGTTTAGGTTCAACGAAATCTGGTGTAAGACTATGAAGTAAACCATTTGCTTTTTCGGAATCTATAAAAGTATTATGCGATTTGTACCCTTTTATCCATTTCATTTTATACCACATTTGTGCAGCAGATATTTTGTGGTCAATTGACGAACAAAATTTCATCCACTCGGCAGACTTGGCTTGCCTTATTAATTTTTGTGCAACCTTAATTCTATTTTGCAAAATATCTAAATTTGAAGGAGTCGGATTTTTACGAAAATGAGTTAAAGCTAGCCTCCTGAGTGCCACTGCCTTTGATATTTCAACATTCCAGTATGGTTTAGGACTAAATTTTGCAGTTGGATTTTGCGATATTTTAATAAAAGGTATATGTATGTCTGCAGCCAAATTTAAATAGTCAACGAAAAGATCATATGCTTTTTGAGGATCTTCAGGTAGGATAAGATTTGAGAACATTTCTTCGAGACATAGTTTATAAGAGCGCCAATCAGCCTTTTTGAGGTTTCTTTTAATAACAGTGTTTCTGTCCATGTGACACTCGGAAGATAGCTTTACGATCAGATGATCACTTCCTAAAGACTCGTTTAATACATGCCAGTTAAAATTAAGCGCAATATCCGATGTTACCAAGGACAAATCCGGGGAAGATTCCTGCACAACATTATTGACTAGTTTTACACGTGTTTTACAACCATTATTCAAAACTATATAACTACTATCTATAAGAGAGTCAAAAATTTGTAAGCCTCGAGTGTCCAACTTATGAGACCAATTCGTATGGTGGGCGTTAAAGTCGCCTACTATAATTGTTTTCTTACTAAATAAAGAAAATAGGTCGTCCCAATCCGCTTGGCTAGTTCGAGCCGACGGAGGACAATAAACAGATATTAAGTTTTCTAATAAAGGATAGTTCAAAATTTTAACTTGAAGCACTTCTATACTAGGATTCGAAGCATGAAGAGGTGCAAGCTGAGTTTTTATAGACTTGTGAACAATAATAGCCACCCCACCATACGCATCGTCTCTGTCGTTACGAAATATATTATATTGATTAATTTTAAGAGCCGTATTAGGTTCTAGCCAGGTTTCTGAAATAGCTGCTATATGTATTTTATTCATCTGTAGCAACTGAGAAAATTCCAATAATTTAGGTTTAAGGCTTTGGGCATTCCAATGAATTATATTGACTTTCACGTTTTCGTAATTAGCCATCAAAGAAACTTAAAATCATTTGCAACATTGGAAAATCGGATATATTATCTACTACTAGAAGTATAATCCATTCAATACATAGTTTCACTAATTTTCTAAATTTAACTTCAAATGAACAGTTTTTAAGAAAAATTACTTCTTTCAAACGCGATAATAATTCGTTACAAGTTACTTTCGGTTGTGTTGTTTTTCTTGTATGTTCCCTTTCATAGTGCTGGTGGACCTGATCTTCATTGCACTGCGATGTCTCCGCTTCTTCTTCAATATTCACTTGCCACTCAGATATAATATCTTTTTGATTATACTGTTTCCTTTTAGGTTGTTTAATTTGTCTAATTGGTGAAATATTATTTCCTTGTTCAACATAGATGTGTTCCTTTGTATGTGGGATTATTTCGGCAAATGTGGGTGCAATTTGGCTTATGCAAGATGTAGATGGCTTATATGTTACGTTGCGTGGGGTGGGTGAAGGTGGAACATAAACTGTCAAGGCCTTTTTATATGTGCAGTTAAATTCTGCCATGATCTCCCGAATACGTCTTTCTTTAATATATAGTGGACATATTTTGGAAAGAGCCATATGCTTCCCCTTGCAATTCACACAAAAAAAGTTTTTCGTCTCGCAATTAGCGTGGTTTGCGCCGCACTTGGGGCATATAATTTTATTAGAAGGACAAGTCTTAATTTTGTGTCCCAATCTCCAACATCTAGAACACTGTGACACTTGGTAGACGTATGGTTCGACTTTAATCCTTAAACCGTCTGTATATACATAGGGAGGTAATGTATTTCCCTTAAAACATAGCCTCACAACTTCACAGAGAGACCATCCTCCGTTGTTTCTATCTCGACGACTTAGACGTTTCACGTTGACAAGTTCAAAATCCTCAGGGCACGATAAACTTTTCATAATATCCTTTTCTTCTATCTCTAATTCTACATCCTTAATTACTCCGTAAGAAAAACTCACTTCCAAATCCTTGTTAAATCTCCATCCTTTAGAAATAAGTATTTCATTAGAGCATAATTTATACATACTCGAGTTGTCTTCGAATTCAATACGGACTTTGTACGAACTGAGGTATTTTACCCGGATTATGTTGTTGATATTATTTGTTTTCAATAGTTTTGCCAGCGCAAAAGATTTTGGAAGTTTATCATTGCATGTAACCGTGACCTCAAACTTCAATAATTCGTCGGTATTATCTAGTCGCGATCTTTTTACTTTTCCATTTCGCCCCACCGTCTTCCATTCTTCATCAGACTCTTCCCGGTCCAGATTTCTTTTATTAGCCCTAGATATTATTTCTTCCTCATTCTCAGAAATCTCCCTGTTGGATTCATTCAAATCACCTATAGAATCATTATCTCGTTCCATTATTAAACAACACCTGGCCGCGGACGACGCGTCGCGGCTCAGGTAGTCGCCGGCCGGACCGAGCCCGACCCGCTTTCTCAATACGCACAATAACAAAAACAATATCGGAACTAATGAATAGCTATTAAACAACTCGCAAAACAAACGACTAGTTCGTACGCGTGTCGACACGAGACTGCCCAACATACCTTGCAGATAAACAACTAGGACATCGATACAGCTTTACTTACTTATCTCTACGGACGGACGTTAATCACAAAGCCAACTGATTAAATGTACGCTTTTTGAACGTGTAATTACTGGGCAATACGTGTTATTTATTGGTGTAAAATGGCGTGCTCGAAATACCGTAAAAGTTAGAAAAGTAGACGACCTAGGCTTCACTTCAATTCATATCAATTTTAGTATAAATGAAACTTCGACATAATTATGTTTCGACTGTACCATATATTATAAAACCGACACTAGATGCGAGAAGTAGGTAATAGTTAATTTCTTGGTCTTTTATGTTTCAGTCTTAAATGGAGTAATGCTCTAGAACTGTAAATTCTCATGTAATTCAAAGCTCCACTGCTGTAAGGTTTGAAGCCTCAGCTCACTATACTGTATCACACCCTGATTCAATATGGTCGTATCAGGAAAAAAACTGCTTACTACACCGCATCGTCACTGTCAGTAAATTTTGTAAAATGTTCTAAAGTAAGAATATTTTTCGCATATCTGCATACCATAGCGATGTGAGAATTTCTATGGTATAAAAAATCAGCCAAACTGCACCAGGCTATGGAGGGTAGAGGTAAGTAGAATCATCTCATATGGGATAAAAGTTGAAAAAGTGTCCAGCTGTTTGCTATAAAGTATAAATAACAGTTCAAAAACCCTCCACAATCGCGCTGGTGTATTCACAGGATATGGTAGGAATGTAGCAATTTTAAATGAATTGAGTATGCAGAGTTAAAAAAAATAATGTCATTGTCGACTAAAGTATAACCGCCGGCACGGATCTTGAGCGCTCGGCGATAGAGTGGGGATTTCTTTGCGCATCGTGAACTTAAGGACAAAATAAATGTATACCGATTTATTATTATTAATTTATTCTTAGTTACTTATATATTATTATTATTTTATGGGATGAAAGCCCTTCATACCCCTAAAGAGACCCAAAAATCGACATCTGCGCAAGTAACGGCCAGCGCTCAAGATACGTGCCGGTACTCGGTAGTTATAGTTATTTATTGAAAATTTCAACAACTTACGTTGCACAAAATAATGTAGTAAATATAACCTTAAAGAATTATTATAAAGGGCACGTGCAACTAGAATGATTTTATTTCGTAAACTGTGAATAATACGCTTATTGATTTTGGCGCTTCCTTATTTGATTTACCCTGATGGTAATGTGGCGCCATCCTAATTTAATGCATTTCGACGGACATTTTTTCTTAAACAAGATAATTCTTACCTCTACCCTCCATACACTAGGCTAGCGTGGTAGATTATATGACCTGAGCACTCTCAATCGTACTCTCGATTGTAGAGGCCCGTGCCCTGCAGTGGGACGTATGTGCCTTACGGGCTGATAAGAGTATAATACTATGTATATTTTTCGCTTGCTACGTTCATATTAGTGTGATACGGTATAACGGACTGCGCCCAATTTACTCTAAAAGCACCTAAATATTGTGCTACAGCCCTTAAGATTCCATCAAAAACCTTTTCAGGTAAATACATTACAACTACCTACATCTCACCTATAGGATTATCTAGTTCTCTAGTTTTCGCGTTTCTGACATATCTACTAATTTCAATTAAACCACTTATTTATTACTAGAATTAGTTCAAAGTTTGCTTATTATTTTGCAAAAATAATTTCGTATATACTAAAATTGCCACTAGAACTTTAATATTTAATTTCAATTCGATAAATTACACAATAAAATCGGTGGTTGTAACCAGATCCATAATTTAGACACCAATGACACGTTTTAAAATTCTTAACAAATATTAATAATTGTTTACCTTACACAATAGTTTTAAAACACATGGACGGATAAAATTGCCTTATTCAAAATCGCTTAGCTACTAATAGATGAAATATATCTTACGCTTTCCCTGAATCAAATGACATACAGAGGCGAAAACAAGTTATGATATATAATGTAACGAAAAGTAATATAGTAAGTATCGACTCACCAGACTCCTGCTTTCGAAGATTATTGGAGCACGCGCACCAAAATGTCAAGAACCGAGCCCAAATTAAAAGTAGAAGATAAAACCAAAACAGCAGGCAAAGCACGTCTGACGCGCTCGGATTCTTACACGAGACTAAACTCTCGCTCCAGACAGAAGCTACAAGAAAACAAACTACCCTCCGCTTGATTATATTTATAAGAAAAATAAAAGTCACAAAATTATAAATCGTCTACGATCTTCCGTCGCCCGGAAACACTGTTTTGCAAAGTAATAAAATTATTTTCCAATCTTCACTTTTTATTACATTGGACATTTTATAACTATTACATTACAAGTATAAAATGCGCGTTGTTTCATTGTGAAAATTATGTTAAACAATGCGTAAAAAGGATATTTTTAATTTTATTTGTTGTCCCTAATTTCGCCACACGGCAACTTATGCCAATATTTTTTAAACTTAATAGTATGTTACAGCGACACTCGTATTTTATATTTCCCTTCGGAAATAACTTAAAAACGGAATAATCTAGATTCTAGACCAGTCGATTTTTTTTTCCGAGAATGCGTGTGTTCTTCACAATAAAACACAATATTAAACTTTATTCACTGGTGTTAAGGTCGAGATACAGCGACACGTCTTCGATCTTCACAAGACGCCTGTAGTCAACATTTTCATTGCACATCGGACATTTTCCTTCCTCTTTCAATATCCTGCGGGAAATATATTTAAGAATAAATCCTAAAACTTGTCGCACCGGTTAAAATGTTAACATTCTGTACGGGATATTGCACGTTCATGTCCACATTTTTTACATATAAAAATGTTTTTATTGTTAATATATAATTTTTGATTTAAACAAATACTTACTCAATAAATTCCGAAAGAATTGCAGGAAAATCACATTCAGGGCACGCCGTCAAGTCATCTTTAACGATGTGAAGACCCTATGAAAAATAACCATACTTACAAATTGCTGATATTTTGTAAAAATAAATTGTAGTCTTAGAGAATTTCAAAAAATTTAATATTTGAGTGGGAGTACAGGATAATTGTTATCGTAGAAGTCATTCAATAGGTCGTTGTGGAAACCCTTCGAGGGTTATTTTAATTTCATATAGTGAGGAAGAAGATGATGAAGATTTTGAAACAGGCTAAATTTTGACTAACCTGTATACTATGGCATCACAACTCACATCCACCAAGGTTATTCTAAATTGATAACAATTGATTTTGGGCGCTTTTTTGACAAGAGGAAATATGTTAAGCTGTTCTTTGGGCACTTTGGAGGAGGCCTAGAGAGTTATGCTGCTGTCATCGGCCTTTCAGCCCAGTATGCTGACTAAAATTTACGGGCTACAGACACAGTTATGCAGAAACATCTGTATAGTCCTCACTTGCCAGGTTAGAAGCCCAAACCTTCACTCGGCCAAGGGTTTTAAGTACGAAAACCACACTCAGATATCCCTTAAATAATTTATGTATTTTTTTTTATTTTTTTTTTTATTTTAGAATGTAGCATACCGTAGCGATACAGAAGGGTATATCGGCCTCGCAGTGTGCGCAGTGCAGCAGCGAGCGCGGCACGGCGGCGCCGCACTGCGGGCACGGCGCGCACGCGGGCGCGGGCGCGGCGCCGCGGGGCAAGTGCCGCACTACCGACTCGATCTTCTTCGCGTACTTCGGCTCGATCTGGTAAGATAAATATTAAATTAAAAACATCTTTTAATGATCTGCATCAAAAAATGCTTACAACAAGCCTGGTAAAAGGACTCAATATAGGCACAAGCCATGTCGTTTAGGGCAGGGTTAGGCTAGAAATAAGAAGTGCTGTAGACCTAGTGTTTTTTGCATACTTACAGCCAAGACGTCCAAGGTCCAATTAATTCCACTCAGAGTGCCCTAGTGATTTCGTACATAAGGCAATTGAAGTAAAATTGTTAACTATACAATTTTATACATAACATCAAATAATGGTAATACTTTTATTCATGCTGCCTTCACATTTTAACTCAATCTGGTTTAGTACCTTCACATAACTGCAGCATTCTACGAGCTGTATCTTTCTACTTCGCCCAGAGCGACTAAAAGGAGTTGACCATTATAGAACAAACAATAAATTCCGCGGGCTGTAAGTAGATGTTGGTAGCGGCACCTGCGAGCGGTACTCGGGCTGCATGAGCAGCTTGGCCCAGTGGTGCGCGTCGTGCTTGAGTCCCGCGCGGCTGCACTCGATCACCGTCGACGTCAAGATCGACACTTGATCTGCGAACATGCAATAACCGATACCTTACTTAGCGGAATACTATTTATAAACGCATTTACAATAACTAAATCGATTATTGTAAACCAAGTCATGACATATAGCTAAAGAATATTAAATGAGTTCTTGTCGAATACATCGATTAGTATGAGACATCAAGAGCAAGTCATATTTTAATTTGTACGCCAGAAAAATATTCTTACGTTGCGGGGTGGGGAAGAAGCTGACTTCAGCAGCTGTACGCAGCAATAGCATGGCAGCGAGGTCGTGACGACCGCGCTTCACGTGAGTACGTACCTTGAAAACAAATAGTGTAATTAGATAAGAGATTACTCCGCACTCCACCTCGTTACAGAAAATTTTATAAATCAGAATCAACAGTGGTACTAAGCTACGGTGTGACAACATCAAGTGTATGATGCCATGCTTATTGGCGATGGAACAGTGTCTAGAGTTGAAGAATATGATTTCTTAATACGTTTACAGTATTATAGTGGTATGATACATTGTAGTGTGCACGTGATTTATGAGTTTGTTGGGAATATGTAGTAAGTTTCGTGAATGTGCTGATGTACTATTAGGCGTTGTATTATGGGGACGATTTTGGGCGATCGTTGCGTCTCTCGGGTCGAGGGGCGTCGCACCTTGCGAATTAAAGGGCATTAAGTGTAACTAGACGACAATATAAAAACTTCTTCTTCCGTTGCCAGGCAGAGCTGCAGAATGGTGTTGCACCAGCACCAAGTGTGCGTGTGCGTGCGTGTGCGTGTGCGTGTGCGTGTGCGTGTGCGTGTGCGTGTGCGTGCGTGTGCGTGTGCGTGTGCGTGTGCGTGCGCGTGCGTGTGCGTGTGCGTGTGCGTGTGCGTGTGCGTGCGTGTGCGTGCGCGTGCGCGCGTGTACCAGTATGTAGGAGTGCAGCAGCGCGGCGGCGCGGCGCAGGTCGCGCGGCGCGGGCGCGGCGCGGGCCCGCAGCGCGCCGCACATGCCGCGCGCCACGTCGCGCGCCTCGCGGTACCGCCCCGCGCGACACTCCGCGCACGCGATTATCACCTGCACGCACACAATACTTCAGCTGGTCAAACATATTTCTTACATATACACTCTTAATGATTTCTTAGATTTACGCAAATGTTACACATTGAAATAAAACTATATTTTACGAAATTTATCGCGATTTGGTTTAATTTTTAAATTTTTTAACTTCCCGACGTTTCGATTACTTTACAGCTTTCGTGGTCACGGGGTGGACTGACAGTCCGCCCCGTGAAGTTAGAAAGTAGTATTAGGAAGTTAAAAAATGTAAAAATTAAACCAAATCGCGATAAAATCCGTAAAATATAGTTTTATTTCAAAACATACACTCTTGTTATTTGTTAATAAATAAAGCATAAAATTGACCAAGGCCTAGCATATCATTGAGATCGAAAGTGCCTAACTGTACATAATTCACAAGGTAGTAATCTATAAAAACCGTAAAGAAAATCACTTCATATTATATTTTTCGGGATAGATCACTAGCATCGAGAATACAGTTTTTAAAAATCCCAACAATCTTTCTCACCATATTAAACAAAAATAAAAGTTATTAAATCGCATGAGCTTTCTATGAAACAATATAAAACGAATGAGAAAACTTACAGCAGTTTTTGCTGCCTCAGCGAATTGTTTCTTGGCCATGTACAATCTGAACAGATGTCGTGGCTCACGAGGTGTACCATCCGCTTCACCCAACAGGAACTCTATTAACCTGTATAACCGAAAACATCATTTGAAAATAATTTCATCCACTTTGATTATTTAAATAAAATTGCACGCATGGTCTGCTTTCCTATTACCGAGACATTGATTACATTCCAGCCAATGATTCTTTAACGCCTTAAAGATAGTAAAAAGGATGCCAAAGAGTAGAGCCTAAATCGCTCTATAGTGGGATAAAAACAAAAACCTACCTCCTAATCAATCGCTCATCGTCACTAGCAGCCGCAGCATCTATGGCAACACTGATCGCCTCGTTTTCGTCCTCTTCAGAACCGCCAGTCTTCAGCAAATGCGACATCGCCTTACTATACTCCCCAGCGTGAAAGTAAAACTTGCCAGCTAACAAATGATTTTTCTCCCCTTCGAAATGCAACGCTAGACTTTTAAAGTCCTCTGGCCTTGCTTGCGACGTCTGAATTAAAATTTCCCCATAAAGATGCAGTTTTCCATTCTTCCTTGCTAGCTGGAAGGCCTCGTCGTAACATAACGACATTACTAAGAATTTTATTGCTGATGTTGGATCGTCGCTATTTTGGAAGTAATTAGCGACCATTTTGGCTCCATGAACTGACTTTGTCTCTTGAACTAGGTTGACCGCTTCATCGATATCGTCGAGTTTGTCCAAATTCAATCGTATCGCTGCTTCATAATCTTGTGCTTTTAGGTACGATTTTAGTGCATCGTGGTACCTTCCTTCTGCTTCCTTAGCTTTGGCATACTGTATATGAATGCTGGGAGAATTTATTTTGGGTAGTAAAGCTTCGACTTTCAACCAAGATTTGAGTTTGATATATAGCGAAGCTGCTTTTTCTGTGTTTCCGATATGGTCATAGAGTGCCGCCGCGTGGCTCAACTGCTTTTCTTCTTCGAGAAGTTGTGCGCAGTCTTTGACGAGGGCGTGGTCTGTGGAGTGCTTCATGGCGGTGGTGACGCCGCGCATGACGTCACCACAACGGATGGACGTGCGAGCGATGCCCGCGTCGCATTTCTTGTTGTGTTCCTTCACTTTTATATTGTCGGTGTTCTCCGTTATCAGACTTTTCTCGTAGTTGGCTAGAGCTTCGTGGTAGTCGGCACTAGAAGGAGAAAAATAAATAAACTCGATTTTTTTTTTGTTTAATTTTTTTTAAGTACAGATTGTTCTAAAATATTTTGGGTAAGGACAGTAAGACTGTAACAATTATGCGTTGCATTCTGGTGTAGCTGCATACGTGAGTTCGAGGTGTTGCGCGTGGTGCAGGCGCACGTGCGGCGCGCGCGCGGGGCTCGTGCGCTCGGCCAGCGCCGCCGCGCGCGCCCACTCGCCCCGCGCGCACTGCAGCTGCAGCGCCAGCGCCGCGCCCGCCCCGCCCGCCGCGCCCTCCACCCAGCGCGCCGCCGCCTCGCCCTTGTTCACGCACGCGCACAACGCGCCACTGGCGACACATGCATCATACCGACATTACTCACTCGAACTCTACTGCTTTATAGATGCTTCTACGAAATATTAAACTTCTTTTATACTCTATCTAAAAGTAACAGCTGTGCACCTGATGGTAAGTGCAATGCAGGCCAAATAAATATCCACTAGCAAATAATGTTTATCATTCACTAGTCGACAAACTTATGCGGACCTGATTGGAACGAGATATACACAGATAAACTGAAACGAAAAGGGAATATACACTTTGCACCATTGCGTATGGTAATCACTACCCGAGTGAATACAAATATTATTCTACCATCAATAGATCGTATTGTATTAATTAATGTCATAGTGACAGAAACATAATATTACAAACTTACCATAGCAAAGCAATGTCTTCGATATTCGCAGCGTCTTCTAGTGCCCAAACCATGGCGACATCGCTCAGTCGGGTGTATACACGAATAGCTGCAAACAAACATTATGTATGTTACTATCCTCTAAATTCTTAAAAACAACAACACATTAACTCAAAAATCTTTATCTTACAGCAAAAAGTAAGAAATAAGATCACCCCAAATATGCAAAAATATCATCCTCACTCCAACATTATACTCCTCTCATATCCTAGTTAATCTTTACAAACATATTTCCAGACAAAGTGAAATATTGCTCTCTAAAGCATCGAATTCAAAATTAACTTTCAACAAACGTTTTCAATTTACAACTTATCGATAACGTGCTCTACACAATCGACTACGTGTAAATCATCAATCGATCGATTACTACACTCAACATTGAGATCAGCAATAGCAGCTTTCCCCAGCTTGCGCCACAGAACAGCCACGTATCGGTGAACCGCCGTAGGAATACCAACTTTTCGAAATGCTTCCGTTGGTTGGCCAGGCCTCCAACTTACAACTTATCGATATCAATAACATACTTTACAATCGATTACCGAAAAACTTACCAAACTCGACGTTAAGGTCAGCAATAGCAGCTTCCCCCAGCTTGCGCCACATTAGCGGCTCGTCCACGGCGTCGCAGAACAACCACGCCTCGCTGAATCTTCTCAGAAGAATTAATTTCTCGATATGCTTTCTCTGATTAGCTAATCGCTTCTCTGAGTCCGCGTCTGCTAGTCCCGCTGTATTGTGAGACTCTAGAGGAATTTTT
The DNA here is from genome assembly GCA_905220455.2 of Deilephila porcellus. NCBI lineage: Eukaryota > Metazoa > Arthropoda > Insecta > Lepidoptera > Sphingidae > Deilephila > Deilephila porcellus. The sequence continues at coordinate 12,900,391 of LR999977.1, read as the reverse complement.
ACCACACTGAAAATAATAATAATACCGGATCGAATCGGATGTATAGAAAAAATATCTAAAAGTTTTCTCCAAGCGCCAAACATTTAACATTTTATGATAAATGAGAACCAAACGGTGTTTAATACTCATATCAATAATTGTACCCAACCTATACAGCAAGGAGGATCTATAGAAATCTAATATTTTCATCGACTAAGCTACTAATCATAATGGTAAACGATTACTGCCAACCTTAGCACCTAGAATACAATATCGACTTCTAGAATGAAATGGGACCAAATGGGATAAGGAAGAAACCGGTTTATATTACTAAAGAAATAAAATGTATCATGTAATTTGGTACTCACGTTCCCCCCGGCGCGTAACAAAACACATCTCCCGAGAAGAGTATGAGAGGATGGTGCCCGGGCGGCAGGTTGGTGGAGGCGACGTAGTGCACGCGCGCGCCCTCTATCGAGCTGGCGGCGAAGTAGTACGTGTCCACGCGCTCTGCCCCGTGCGTTACTAGCACGTTGCGCTCCGAGAGGCAGATGTCCCAGAGTACGCCACTGAGTGAAAATGTTAAGTAGTAGATATAAATATTGTGGGGATTTTTGAGTATTCATAACAATACGTACGAAGTGGGTATGTGAAATTTAACATCACGGAATATCAAGTTCGTTTTTAGCTGAAAAAACAAATTCAAATCAATAAAATAGTCTTTGTCCATAAATTCCTAAATATCGTACAATCAAAAATCGATACATTGTAAAGTTAACCTATAAAATAGAGTTGATATAGATTTATATATTTAATATAAAACATATAGAATATGAACCCGAGCAGCGGCGCCGCTTCCCCCGGCGGCGGCGGCAGCACGGCCGTGAGGTCCGGCAGCGCGGGCGCGTGCAGCGTGACCCGGCGCGCGTCCAGCAGCGCCAGGCGCGCGCCCGCCGCGTCGCACCGCGCCCGCGCCGCGCCGCCCGCGCGCGCGCGCCACGACACGCGCCACTCCTCCACGCCGAAGTACTCCACTGCTCCTTGCTGGAGTGGTATGTATTTACATTGTCTATGCCATGCAAAAAAGGCGGGAAACCGATGCGCGCGCTTTTGGGACTTCTCTTCTGTCAAATCAGTAATAAACGAGCATCTCCTGGACTGGTTGTTTTATTGTGCTTCCACATCTATATCATGGAGACATACGTATGTTTTTATATTAAGTAAAATGGAATATTAAATAATCATATCCAGCCACCAGCTTTTTTGTGCCCCAACAATCTTACTCACTGAGTGAGAGAACAAATGAATACGAAAAGAAGTTCTTCGGATAACGATTACCCAGAAGTATGCAACTTAACCATGTCTTAACCCCTCTTGATTGTAGTTCCGAGTAGCAGAGGAGATGTATGGGCTGATAATTTTTTTACAGTTACATGCAACTTATGTCTGTCATATTTAAAGACTAAAAACAACTTACATCGGTAACGTAAATGAAAAAATCGTTGGTAAGCTGTATGTCTGTTATTTTGGCGCCTTGCATATGCGGCTCCGGGAACATCATTGATTCTCTCTCAGCCTGCGATGCCTCTGCAGGTTCGATCTGTTAAAAAATATAATTAGGAAAACGATTATAAAATTGGCTTAAAGCTTTATTTTCTTCAGATATTATAAGTATATTAGTATACATGTAAAGACAAAATATTTGAAATTTCACCATAATAAAAGTGAAATATCTGGCTCGAAGGACCAAAATGTATTGAATGTGGTCTTATTATCATCAAGTCCAATACTCCAGTAGTCAGTCCTCTACTGGAGTGTATGTCACATTAACATACTTGCGTGGGCCACTAGGCCGGATTTTATATCCTGTGTGGATGACTCTACAAGCAGGAAACGTATTCTAACCATGTGCAACATAGCCCGTCCTTGGAACAGCGCAGCAGCATAGTCGGCAGCGAGTCGCAGTGCCTCCACTGGCGCGGGGTACTGCTTGCGCCTGGCCTGCCCGCCTGCCAGCGGCTGGAACCACGCCACGTCGCCGCGCGCGCACGCCACGTGCCGCAGCCCCATGGACACCACGTGCGGCTCCGTTGGCAGGGCGAATGTCGCTACTGCTACACCCTCCGCTATACATAGTCATTGTTGCAAATGATCGGTGACGTCACAATAAGCCTTCTCTTTTTCCTATCGGTTTTAGAGGCCAAAGGATCAATGGACTGCTATTTTTTTCAATTCTGATATTTACCGTTTGAGCGACATTGGAAAGTTAATGGGCTAGTACATCGATCTTAATGTTTTTCGGTATATTGACGTGAGATGAGATCTTTTTTCATAGGTCCGGCGAGCAAGCATGCGGCTTACCAGATTTTTATTCAAACCGTATAATGACTCATGAATATGGCGGTTGATTATTTGAGGTCAAAGATCGATTTAGTGGTGTCAAAACGAATGAGGGAAAAATTACAAAATATTTCAAGTATAGGGGTATGTAGACACTAACAGTTGCCAAGGGGATCGGAATCATCAGCGAGCGCGATGCACTGGTAGACAGTGATCTCGGCGAGGCTGGTGAGCGCGAGCGCGCGCGTGGCGGCGGCGGCGTGCAGCGGCGGCAGCGCGGCCAGCAGCACGCTGAGGCGCGCGCGCCCCGCCGCCGCCACCAGCCGCCCGTCGCCGCTCCACGCGCACCGCTCCGCGCCGCCCGCCGGCGACACGCAGCCCACCGCCGCGCCGCTGTTCCATACCGATATCAACTTCAACCTGCAATCACACCAATCTATTGTCACCAGCAGCCACATGATCGCACTGTTGAAGATTATACAGAACATAAACTTCCCTCTTTCTACAAATTTTTACAGCAGACTCTTGTGATTTTCTTTTGTGTAGTCGGGCTATCTTATGATGCCCTAAACAACGCTTCCTAATGTCACACAGCTCCTACAGCTACCATAGGATCGAATTGCTGAGCATAGACTCCCGCAAAGATTTCCACAGCAACCTCTTAAAATGTTTGTCAGATTGTATATCTATTTTATAATTCATATGGTTACGCTTACCGAGTGCCAACAAGATTGCTTAACTTGAAAACTTTTCGGTACCACCAGGTAGGAAAAAATATTTTTCAAAATTCTCTGCCCAACATGGCATTTGTCAAAACACGGCTACTGTTAATAAAACATTGCTGGAAAACGCGGAAAAAAACAATAATACAATATACTAACTGTCCATCACCACAGGACGCAGCTTGTCCGTTAAACACAGCGATATCAGTCAGATTATCTTTATGATTCTTGACTTGGAACAACTCCTCGCCAACCTCCTTAATGTGCGTGGAGATGGCTATAATGAAGCCGGCGCTGAACCCGATCAGGATGTACCCGTCTCCGTACCACTTGTAAGACACTATCGAGCCGTATCGCTGCTGAAACGCTAGTTCGATAGGGTTCTCAGGGTTGAGAAGGTTGTAGAGGTATAGTGTTCTTTTACCAACGACTAAACTTATCTGGAACAATTTAAATTATTAAGGATATTTTAAAATTTAAATCGCTCGGGACTGCCTCGGTGGCGTAGTTGTATTACGGTACGGTTACAAAACTGAGGTCTCGGGTTCGAGTCCCGGGTCGGGCAAAATGATATTGGATTTTTCTATTCATTATCAACCCGGAGTCAGGAATTTGTGCCCGATATGGCGATAGGCTCGCCCCCTATTACATCATGGGACGGAACATACAAGGCGAAATGTGAGTGTCCTGGTGGCGCCTCTGCCTACCCCTTCGGGGATAAAGGCGTGAGTTTATGTATGTATGTAATCGCTCGGGAATAAAAGTAAAGTAGGTAAGCGGACCTTGGGACTATCCTAAACGATACTTGGTAGAAAAAATACCATGGAAACCTAGATGAAAATATGTTCTCGTGATTAATAGTGATTAGCACTGTATCAGCCCACATACCTACATCCCACATATACGAGTGCGTGGTAGCCTGTTGGTAAACGAACCGGACGCGACTGCCAACATGTTCACGGTGGTCGCGGATCCAAATCGCAGGGCACACCTCTGACTTTTCGGAATCATATGTGTATTGATAGTCAATCCCCACGCACTATAACTGTGAAGGAAGACATCTTGAGGATGTCTACCACAGCGATTTGTAAAAAAATCTATGGTATGTAAAGTCCGCCACCCCGCACTAGGCCAGCGTGGTGGATTATATGGCCTAACCTCTCTCAATCGTACTCCAGATTGTAGAGGAGGCTCGTGCCCTGCAGGGTATATGTATATGGGCTGGTACACTGCACGGCACGGACCTTCTCTACAATGGAGAGTACGTTTGAGAGGGTTTAGGCCATATAGTTCAACACGCTGATCTAGTGCGCGTTGGCGGACTTTAAATACGACAGAAATTCTTACAAATCCCTATAGTATGCTGATTTCGTCGCGATGTTTTCCTTTGCAGTTAAAGTGTGTTTGACGATCAATACACACATGACTTCGAAAGTCAGAGGTGTGCCCTGGGATTTGAACCAGCGTCCACTGTGCACGCAGTTGTGTCTGGTCCGTTACCGACAGGCCATCTCGCACGCTTTTGATTATTACTACCCATGAATAACCCGAACAAGTTAGAAAACCTATCTATTTTCCCGGTCTTTTAAGATAGAAGAAATAGGGCAGGAAACGAATACTGAATCTTGTCCCCTCTTCTAATCACCAACCGAACAAAAACGGCAAAATAGGTACTTCATGTCCATTTTCCTTATGACTTATGACTGTCTAGCCATATCACCAAGAATGGGGAAAGCCCCTACGCAACCTTATTGCGAATCTTACTTACAACTTTTGAATAATTCATTTAGTACGTACACTAAAGTTATTACCTAAAAAATTAGTCGTACTGTGTGTAGAAGAATAAATATTATATATTTATAGATCAAACTAAATTTTTGAAGGATATATAAAATAGTATTTAATTCAATTAAAGGTGGTAGCACATTTCATAGATGATTTCAAATTATTTTTCCAAAAAATGTTTGTTGCAATAGGCAATGTAACATGCATGCATGAATCCCACTCAACGTTACTGAGGTTTTTTCATATTCTGTTTAACTTTATTTCCTCTAGATTATTACTTTAGTTTAAATGAAGTGTAGTCGATCATGAGGCTGTAAGGCCCGGCGCCCATTATCGGCATCGGTACGACTGAGGATTTTAGGTGGCAAATAGCAATATACTATAACATAATGGTAATAAAGTAGAAATTTCAGTGATATGTGGTCGTAATAACAAAAATACCGCTTCGGTATGCTTGAGGCTGGTGTATCGGCAGCCTTGAGAATGCTTCGGGATGCTTCGGCATCCTTCGGCAACCTTCGGTACGCCGCCGGCGCCGAGGCAACACTCGGGGGATAGTTTGCCCTGCGGGGCGAGGGGAGGTATCCGCCATAATTTGCATCATTTGACTCACACAACACCAAAGAGTAAAGTAAGTATAATGTAGAAGAGTAGCAACTTTATAGTAAAATTATCATGTATGGAAAGTGCTGCCCCTTGAGATCGGTGGTACCAAACCTTAACAAACAAACATCCATACATACGTAGGTATATATAACTTAGGATTCTCAAAAAAATATGTATCAAAGTTCATCGTAATTAATAATTGAGAAATACGATATTGAGACGCTTCGGCAAGCTACAAGACGGTGCAGCATCCTTAAGGACGCCTCGTCATCCCTAAGAACTTTGCAGCATGCCAAAGCATAATTGCCGATAGTGTTAAAGAATGCAAACTATAAATTGAAGCTGGTCGTTTCTTAGAATGTTTTATTCATATATAGAATATTGTATTGACAGTTTGGTATTTATTTTGTTTTCTATCTTGTTCTTGTTTGAGGTCTTTGACGTAATAAAGTATTGTAGAGCATATTATGGTGTGATTTTATATTTTCTCTTACAATACCACTGTGCTGTTCTCCGCTACAGATAGTGTGCGCTTGCATGTAGGGTGCCGAAAGATCCTTTTCCTAGCCGATGCCGATAATGGGCGCCGGGCCTAAGTTTACCTTTGGTACCCCCGACCCAGACATGTCTAGTGGGGAACCACGTTTTAAATGTTCAGAAGTATACAAGGAACTAATTACTAATGTACAAACTTAAAATAATTGTATGATCTCATATTGTATAAGCGTTTTGTATATTTTAATAAATATTTTTTCATTTTCATTTTTTCTATCCATCCTACTGCCGAGTTTCAATATTTTTGAAACTGTAGTTTATATTTAATTTCTCAACTCAAGTAACTCCGACCGTCGCCGATTTTATGAATTTGGAACATACATAAAGACTAACGCAACGTGACTATGGTCACGTAAACCAAGATAAATTAAAGCGCGTATTGCCTACAGCTACAGAATTTTAAACATGATTATATTAATTTTAAATATTACTTATGAATAGTTATATAAATCGCATTTTATAAATAGTGCCTAATATTTTACGAAATTCTATGCATATATTATGTAGAGAATATTCTGAAGGCATTAACTGATGTACATAATATGTATGTTAATTGAATAGTCAAACGTTTATGCAAAACAAAAAACGAATCACATTAAATTTTATTTGCCACATAATTACAATAAATATTTTAAAATTAATATAGGGATGCCACTATTTTACAAGACCTAGTGTATTGTAAAAAAGTCAAATTATAGCACCGCGCCCGTAATTCAAACTGAGACTATTTCATGGTAATTAAATTTTATTTTTTCGTCATAGCAAACGAGGTCAGTAGCCACAACTAATAATTCATATAGTTAAAAAAAAAAACAGACAAAAAACTGCAGAACACTGCGCGTACTCATAAGTGGGTCACATAAAACAGTTACACTTTCACTTCACCTTCCCCGATGCGGAGTGGACAGAGTATGTAGTATTGAAAAAATAAAGCGTCTATTCTTTTCGGAAGAGGAACTTTTATATTGGTTCTGTACGTTGTCATTTAGTAGCTTTTTTTAAGTCCGCTTATAACTTATACAGAAATTGATAGAATTTAGATATTACAATAAAAACATCCTATTAAATTAATTTATTTTATATTTTATGAATCCATTCCACCGAGTCGGTACTCGTTTTGATGAGATAAGACACCTATGCGAGAGTAATATAGAAATGCAGAGGGACCACAAGGATATCCACATTTCGCCTTGTATGTTCCGTCCCATGATATGATAGGGGGCGAGCCTATCGCCATATAGGGCACAAAATCCTGACTCCGGGCTAATAATTAATAGAAAGATCCAATATCACTTTACCCAACCCGGGTTTCGAACCCGAGACCTCAGCTTTGCAATCTTACCGTAGTACAACTACGCCACCGAGGTAGACCAGCAAACTTAATAAGCTGAAACAGCTATTGCCGAAAGAGCTGGTCGTAAAATAATACCTACACCACTATATCTACAGCTTGAATAAAGTGATGTTATGCGGACCCCTTCTTAATATGGAAAAAGAGTATACAAACAAGCAGTATAACAACTCACAGTGTTCTCCCCGGCTACTCTTTCATCAGTCTTCATCTCGGAAAACTGCAGGTCGTTTGGCGCATCCCTCAGAGATATGATCCTGAGCGTGTCTCCATCAGAGTTATTGATGGAGAGGCTTTTGTCTTCAGACGCTAGGACCAGAATACTGTCCTTGTTCCACGCTGCGCACGTTATCTTCTTCGTGTGCTTGCCTATTATCGGTATTCTCCTATAAAATTTTGATAATTTCTTAATTATATAAGAATTTATCAAAGTATCGTCTCCTTAGTTTTTTGTAACCCCGGGCAAATGTTTCGAAAATAATGATTCAGCATATTATTAAACAATTATTTTTGCAAAAGAAATCTTTATGAATACCATGATGTGAAATGAAGCCATACAAATAAAGGGTATCGCGCCAACAGTTTGTGTACCTACAAAAAAGTTTTCAGTTATACTTGAATTATACAATTATATCGCGACTGAATATGTCTTACTATATAGGTATGTAGATACGTCAGACCTACACATAAATTATTACTTTGCTTCATTATAAACATTCGCAAAACGCTAGTATACCTGTATTGAGGTAATATGCTTTTAATAGGTACTTTCACTCAATAAAATTACATACATACACTTAGACAAAATATTATAGCTTTAAGGTACGGCAGTAAATAGCATATGCAATGGACAACCAAAGTCAGAAAACATTATATTTTAGTTTGTGGCATTACCCCTCTGCATAAATAAGAAATAAAACTTACTTAGTAGTATGGTGATTGTACAAAACCAAGTTTCCCTTCTGCGTGCCCACAGCTAACAATGGTTCTCCATACGCCCAGGCAAGACATGAAGGTGGTTCCCTTAGTCCAGTCTCTATGTTCATACGCTTGTTCACATGACATTCCCACAGTAGAATTGTATTGCTGTTCGGCGTTATTATCGCTAGATAATCGCCATCATTGTCCCATTCCATGCCAGCACATAATCTAGAATTTTTAAAATGTTGATCATTTTTGCTCTTCTGCTATGTAACACATTGTAAAGACTAGTAAAACACCACATGTATCCCTTTTAGTTGTACCTGTAGTTCCACTAAATTTTTTTTAAGTAAGTGTACAGGCGACATGCTCGCTCTCTAATAGTAAAAAAGGACTAACATCAAGTCCCTGCCCTTAAAAACAGACTATTTGTTTTGCATTAATTATACATTAAGTGTGTCTCGCAATTTGTCTAACTGACAAGCTCTACAGTTACCAGTATGGACATGTAGTCTCTTTGATTAAACAATATAAAAATGTGTGGTATGTGAAAAAAGTAACTTTGTTACCCTTGCAATTTGATTCTTTCCAGCATTTGTCCATTCCTGTCGTGTATGGCAACTGTAGCATCAGTGCCAGTTGTGGCGAGTAATGAATGTGATTCACCTTTTTGCCACACAAAATAAAGCTCGCCCAAGCCATGGGGCTGTTCTATTGTGTACAGCAACTAAAAAGAGGAATAAACAACTGAAAAACAGCTTACCAATAAATAGTCTGTATTCAAAATTAATGATGTTAGTATCATTATTTTGTGATCCCCACTAACATATTTTGGCCATATGAAAGAAAGAAGAAATAAGAAAGAATCTTTCTTGTAGTATAAAATATTTGATTTGACTTATTTTTTATTATAGTAATACTATTACATCTTTGAGCTTACATCTTCTGTTTTATGTTGCACAATGCGTTTTACGGCTATCACATACTACACCCATTGTTCACCTAAGTATATGATATGTACTAGCAACACAAATAGAGGATTAATTATTCTGGCACTACAACCAATTTTTATAAGTAAAATAGTTCAGTCACAGAGATCATTGGAATTAATTAATTAACCATTTTAGGCACCTAATTTATTATGACATATAAAGATTTACAAAATGAAATAAAACCTAGTCACACACAAAAATAATCATTCGAAACATTTAATATACTTTAAGGGAGACCTTGGACAGATGATCAGCAGAAATCTTTGCATGGCTGAACATTATTATGATGATACATAAATACCTATTGAAGTTGCACAATGTCTGGCTAGTAAACAAAAGTTGCTAAATTGTTATTTTCTGTTTCAGTTCATAAAACTTATTTCATAACACCTTGGGTCATAGTCAGCCACAATGTCCCAGTAAGGTTTAGTGGTCTCGGCAGCATTGTTACCAACCATTAAAGGCCACCACACACTCAATTTTTACTATTTGATATACTATAAGACTACTATAAGACTGATATGAAAATCTGAAATGATTTGTTTCTTAAGACAGAGATCCTAAGACACAAAACATAACATAGATGAAGAGAATCCATAATAGACATTGTGCAAAAACAAATATTATTTGATTTTCGTACTTGCTTTATCATAAAGTAATAGAATCCATAACTATAAATATTAAAACTGCCATTAATTTCAAAATAACTTACTTTAGGCGTAGTCATGTTTTGACGTATTTTGTATAATTCTTGACTTAAAATAAGTTTTATAATTTGTAATTTCTTAGACAATGTACTAGGTCATACCAAAATTATTTGGTATTCCTTTTAAAATACATAAAGATGAAATAAAAATACTTAAGGTCTTTGAAAAATATTCATTGTTTATAAAATGGTGATATTTCTGTTGCTAAGCAACTGTATGACAATGACAATTTGAGGACTGTTCTTTACTTAATCGACTCCGAAATTTAATCGTAAGCAGACTTTCTCTATGATTTAACTGCTGTTATTTTAAAATGTATTAATTTGTTAATTTGTACATGTTGAAATTTGAATTGAAAACTTCTATTCCGAGATCATAGATGTAGTATAACATAGATCGGCAATGTGAAAGAGATAGAATGATTTATATCATACATTAAAGCGAGATGCATGATGCGACCATGCGTTTACACGGAGAGCGTTCTATAGAGATTTGTGTGAAAATATGTCATTTAAGCGAACGACAAATTTCGCTTATTTTCTTGATTTATTTAATACTAGCATTTGCCCGCAACTTCGTCTGCGTGTTTAAGATAATGTAGACGTTATATCGCTAAAACTATGCCATTATAACCTTTACGTAAACTTTTAACGAAAATCAACGTGCAGCATTTTTATTTCCAATTCTGACTCTGAGTTTAGATTATCGGATCAAAGGGTCCGTCAGTTGTCGATTTTGAGACCAATCGGATCAATACATAAACAGCCTTATTCATATACGGTTTTAAAACCTATTTTAGGTATCGAATGTTTGTTTTCTCGCTCAAACTGAATTGAAAAGTCGTTCGAAAGGGACAAAAGTTAAATATTCATAAGAATAACTTCAGCAGTTTTATTTTCCATACAAATTTTCAACCCTTATTTTTACTCCTTTAGGGTTAAATTTAAGTAAATAGAGTACGCACTTATTTTTGATTTTAGATGTGTAATTATAGGGTCAAGTTTGAAATCTGCAACTTCAACGGTTGCGGTTTTCTATACAAATTTATTTTACCCTTTTCCCCCCCTTAGGAGTTGAATTTCCAAGAATCCTTCCTTACTGCTACCCTACGTTATAAAAGAAATCCCTGTGTAGAACTTCAAGTTCCTAGCTTAAGTAGTTTCGGCTGTGCGTTGGTCCGGCAGTTCGGTTCTACAAAACTTCAACCCTTATTTTCGTCCCTTTAGGGTTAATTTTAGATAAACAATATATGCAATTATTTTTGTCTTATAATGAATAACTTAAGTGCCAAGTTTGACAATTGTAACTGTAATGGTTAAAAATTTTCCCTATATCAGTTTTTAACCCTTTACACCCCTTTAGGAGATGAATATCCAAAAATCCATCCTTAGTGCTATCCTACGTCACAATAGGAACCCCTGTGTAAAATTTCAAGTTCTTAGCTTCAGTAGTTTCGACTGTGCGTTGATCCAGCAGTTCGGTTTTACAATACTTCAACCCTTATTTTCACCCCTTTAGGGTTAATTATAAGAAAAAAGAGTATGCAGTTGTTCTTGTTTCTAGATGAGTAACTAAAAAGTCAAGTTTGATATCTGCAACTTCAAGGGTTTCTGTTTTCCATACACCAGTATTTTACCCTTTTCACCCCCTTAGGGGCCGAATTTCCAAAAATCCTTCCTTAGTGCTACCCTACGTCAGAATAGGAACCCCTATGTAAAATTTCACGTTTCTAGCTCCAGTAGATTCGGCTGTGCGTTGATCGGGTATTAAGGAAATCACCCAGTTTCTAAACATTTCAACCCTTATTTTAAACCCTTTAATGTTAATTTTTAGACAAATAAAGTATACAATTATTTTTGTTATTAAATGAGTTATTAAATTACCAAGTTTGAGAATTGTAACTTCAATGGATTAGATTTTCCATACAACAGTTTTTAACCCTTTTCACCCCCTTAGGGTTAGAATTTCCCAAAATCCCTTCTTAGTGCTACCCTCCGTCACAATAGGAATCCCTGTGTAAAATTTCAAGTTCCTAGGTCCAGTAGTTTCGGCTGTGCGTTGATAGGTCAGTCAGTCAGTCAGTCAGTCAATCAGGTTCCTCTTTTATACATATAGATTTCAGTACTGAGCTACTTTTATTAAATGTAATTTATTATGGTGAGTTGTCCAGTGCCTGGATGTGATTGATTTTAGTGTAAAAACCCGAATAATCATAGTTTTTCATAAGATCGTATCACTTTTTTCAATGTTGTTTAGTGACAATATTGTAGATTTGTAAGACAAACCTTGTATGTATATCGGTAGAACAGAATGTCCTTATTCATTATTTAAATGCATAGAAAGCATCCATTGCCTATAAAAAATGATATCATATACGTGAATTTATAATAATTTCAACCAACATTTGCTAGAGATTGATTGACAGTTTCGATCAATAATATTATGTCGATAAAAATAGTCGATGACCATAGAGGTTTCACTTCATTTTATAATCTCGTAGTATAACATCAATTCTATAATAACAGTTATTACTTCACTTTATTTATTCACTATTGATATTTGCTAAATATTAATTAATATTTCGTGTGCGTAATTTACCATTTCTGATCCGGTTTCAAATTAACTGTGCCACGGAGGCTGTCATTTTAATAAAACAATGGAACATTAGATATTATTATAAGGAATGCTTTACAAAACTTGTCAAATAAAATTATTCTCAAATATGACGATTTATCTTTATTTAGGTATCTGTGTTGAAATAAACACAATCATTATTTTTCTGTTAAAATACCATGAAATGTCTCATATATATCTATAAAATTTAATTTTATTGGTTGGGCCGTTAGGTATGTCGATATGATAGTATCGACAGTGCATGGCGCAGCATTATCTGTCACGCACACATGCAAACTTCACGCACACTATCATATTCTCGTTTTGGTTTCACTCAAAATGATACATTGCCGATCTATGTTATACTACATCTATGTCCGAGATAAATTATCACAAATTTTTCACATTTAATTCTTGTAATTTGGATCTATACTTGATCCAATACATAATTCAAAATAGTGAAATGTAATTTGGCTATAACCATTATTTTAACTTCGACAACTAAAACATACTATTTTTGGTACCAGATATAATAATCGACTTAAAAATTTTAGTATAACACGTCACAACACTATGCTTAATATTCAAGTGTTATTTAATAAATCTAGTTTATTATGTGAGAAAATACAAATAATAATACAATGCTGCAGAATTTAATTAATTTAAAAGTTTGAACAATGGGTATTAAACCAAATATAAGCTTAATTGATAAGGTAATTTTATTATAACCTCTCAATCACAACTTGTAGGCGACCGAAGTAGCTTATTTATTCCAATTGATTACAGATAATTCCTCGCACAATAAGGAACAAGGAAACAATAAGAAATATCAAGAACTTAAACGTTGCATACAAACACATTGAAAATCGTTTCATTATAAATTTGCAGAGTGGAATAACTCCCAAAAATAAATCTTCAGACAAAATACTGGATACTGGTACTTTAGGTGATTCATTTGATGTAGAAAGAAATATTTTTATTGAGAATGTATTAACACATTTGAAGACTTCCAAATCTCAAGAAATAACACCAAAAAAGATAGTCATTGATTATAGCTCACCGAACATTGCTAAACCGTTCCATGCGGGGCATTTAAGATCCACAATTATAGGAAACTTTATAGGCAATATCAGCGAATATTACAATAACAAGGTTACAAGAATTAACTATTTAGGTGACTGGGGTACACAATTTGGGTTATTACAATATGGGCTAACATCCAAAAACATTAATCCAAATGAGCTCAAAAAGAATCCAATAAAAACATTGTATGATGTGTATGTTTATGCCAATAAGCTGGCATCTGAAAATGAAGAAGTTAAACTACAAGCAAGAAAGTATTTTTCTGATATAGAACAGGGTCGAACAAGCCTGGAGAACTGGAAGGATATAAGAAAAGTGACTGTTCAAGAATTGGGAGAGGTTTATAGAAGATTGGGCATAACTTTTGATGCATATCATTGGGAATCGGACTACCATGGTGGAGCAATTAAAGATTTAATTGGTTTATTAGAAAAGCAAAACATAGTTCACACTGATGAGTCTGGAAAAAAGATAACAAAAATAAAGGACAAGAATATAACTATATTAAAGAGTGATGAATCAACATTGTATATATCACGGGACATTGCAGCTCTATTAGACAGATATAAGAAGTATGAATTTGATAAAATGCTATATGTAGTTGACAATTCACAGACTGATCATTTTGCTGCAGTATTTGAAGTGGTTAAACAAATTAATAGCAAATGTACTGATGGATGTGAACATGTAAAATTTGGTAGGATAAGAGGAATGAGTACCAGAACTGGAAATGTTGTTTTTCTTAATGATATATTGGATGAAGCCAAACAGAAAATGCATGAAAAGCAAATGCAATCAAAAAGTAAATCATTTTTTAACATAATTATTAAAAACTTTTTTATGTCTTAATATGTTTAAAAAATATAAAATAAATGTCTGCTCAACTTTATTTTTGTAGAAAATTTTATAATTTAAATATAGGTAGTGTTTGAGTTGTCTGAGACTATTTAAAAACAAATAAATTATTTATATACTGAATTCAACATAAGTTCAAAATACACTATCAGTTATTATAATTTTACTACATTCTCTTACAGATACAAGAAATTCTGCAATTAATGATGAAACATGTGATATTCTGGGAACATCTGCTGTCATTATAAATGATCTTAAACAAAGGCGACAAAAAGATTATGACTTTGACTGGAATAGAATTCTTCAAAGTGAGGGGGACAGTGGCATAAAACTTCAATATTTGCATTGCAGGCTTTGGAGTTTAGAACAAAATTGTAATGTTACAGTTCCAGATGAATGCATAGCGAGTTATTTAACTGAAGAAGTCATTGGAGATGTCATAGGAGAGTTAGCAAAATTTGAATATATTTTAGAAAAATCTTTAAGTGAATATGAGGCTTGTATATTAGTTAATTATTTATTCCGGTTGTCCAAGCATATAAACAGAATGTTTAAAGAATTGAGAGTCAAGGATGTGGAAGCTGAATTGGCTGCACAAAGACTCCTTGTATTCCACACAGCTAGACTAGTGGTTAAGTCTAGTTTGGAAATTTTAGGTGTTAGACCATTGTATGAAATGTAAATTAATTATTGTAGTATTAAATATGTTAAATTGACATATTAAATATGGTTTTATTTCAATAGCTTTGGCTTATATATTATTGCAATGTAATACAGAATTAATTGCATTTTTTTTCATAGCCATTGAATACTACTCCATAATTTTAAAAAACTCAATCAGATTATTTGCTAAAATATGATTAAATTGGTGGTGGGAATTATATCACAAATCTTCCTTTCATTCTCTTTGCCAATACAAGCAAGATTATGGAACATTAACTGACTGGCAAACAAAAAAAATACTGATAAGATTTAGGAGCATCAATTTTAATTTTCAATAATATCGACAACTGGGGACTGGTGTCCATTTTATGATTATAAAATATTTTCAAAGAAGCAATAATATACAATCTTGTACAATATTCAGGTTATTTAAAATATGATTGAATAAAAATAAACGCTCACCTAAATAGATTATTAAATAATTTCCCCTAAAGCAATAAAATTATTTCAGAACTGACATATTTTTAAAGGCGGGAAACCGAAATCCTCCAGTGACAGGTTTTAATAAAAAGGCGGGTATGGATGGCGGGAAAATTAACTTTATTTTGAACACTGTTGAAAAGTTTATATCAATATTTTTTAAATATCACTCCATTCATTTTCCATAAAATGATAAATATTATTTATGACAGAAAAGGGTGTACATCTAGTTTATACTTCTACGTTTAAACAATTATATAATAAATACATATTTGTATTTTTTTCCCCAGTGATATATTTTTTGATACATTTGTATGTAGTGATTAACAACATTTTTGGACACAAAGACCACTATCTTAGAACCACTACCTACTATGTATCAGGTACCTATTTATTCAAATCAAAAATTAAATTTATTTAACAATTATTTACTGACGACATGAGAATATGAGAACTAAAAGCCTTGGCTCTTGGATTGCGATTGGATCTCTAAGGCCCTATTTGTCAGGAGTAGTAACAATCGTAGTATTGCGATTCCGTTACGTATTACAATAATTAGTACCCAAATATAGGAAGGACTTCTTTATTATAAAAATATAAATTTTTTAAAGTGAAAATAATAAAATGTGCATACATAGTCCCGCTTGAAAATATTTTCATAACTGTTACTTCGTGCAAAAATTTTATTATATTGCCCACTACTTGCCCCTTCGAGTTGTCCAAATAAACATTTGCGGTGACGTTTTCAACAATTTTGGTTTGTTATAATGTTTTGCAATTGAATTCGGAAGGTTTTATTTAAAATAAAACAATAGTAGATGAGGAGCTCTCATTGGATGTGATAGGTATACATTTTTTTATTTTAGTAAGAATATAAAACTTTAGGTTGTACTAAAACTTAAGAATAATGAAAATATAATTCAATCAATCAATTAGAATCAATTATCCATAACATTGGAATCTAAGAGGATATGTTACATGATATTTATATAACAGCTACAATAAATATTGCAATGTATTTTATTAATGATGCTTAGTTTGGAAAAAACGTGTAGAAAATATAGTTTCAAATAAAAGATAGTGAAATACTACTTTATAAATGAATAAATAAATTCATAATTAAAATAATTCATAATTGTATAATATATTGATTTAATACATTTTGATGCTTATATTACATAATTGGTGTAAGTATAAAGTAAAATTAGTTGCAAAGGTTTACATCAATGATATTTCCAATAAAATTATCCGATCTTGTATTACATATTACTTTTGATTGATTTTGAATCTTTGGCTGAATAAACTGTATTTCGTTGCTTTTGGATTAGAAATAGGTATTTGAATAGACAATGAGTATAACTAGACCATAGACAATTTACAGACACGTCGTATTGATGATGGCCACTCCCGATTTGGAGGGAAGATTTGAATAAGTATTTTGCATTCACTTTTATACACGTTTTCACATGTGTGTAAAAACTATAAAATTGCTATATTGTATTATTTTGGCTAGCAAACATTTTTACTAATATTTAAAATGTATAAAATAATCATATATATTCAAAAAACTCTTTTACATGATCTTGAGATGTTCGACTTCATTCGTTAAAGTTCGGCTATTGTCGGATTTGTACACCTTGACGTCACATTAAACCGACCGATCCTGCGTCAAGTTCGTACTTCCGGCAATCACGTGGTGTGCGCGGACCAATCAGGGCGCTCGGTCTCTTTATAGGCCGACATTTTCTGACAAGCGTAGAAAAAGTTTTCATCAACAGCCGCCATTTTGCGCTGGAGAGACTGAGAAGAATTTCGGAATTTGTCGTGTAAATTTTCTGTTTTTTCTTACATCATTTTATCATAAACTGCACCATTCCGTGTATTTTAAAGTGTTAAGTGAAATCGTGTTGTTCGATCGGATAAATAAGTTCATTATAGTAGCTAAAATCTGGTGATATTGTTTTCATTTATTGTGCTAGTTCCGACGGAAGATGGTGAGAGGTTCTGTGTAGCTCTTCGATTCGGAGCTTTGTAATGGCGAATACTTGAGTGAGAAATTTTAATATGTGCCTTCTACGGTGCGAAGGACATCGAACGATCGTGATGTGGGTGAATTATATTATGATGAATGACAAATCGCTATAAAATGTTATTTCTTGAAGATATAAGACATAAAAGTGTTATTTGACTCGGCGGGCCGAAATATTCAAGACGGCTTACGTTTAGTAAACAGAGCCATGGCCGATGAGCCGCCTAACAAGCGGCCGAAGATGATCAGGGACCCTTTCCAGGGTCCCTCTGAGTCTGCGGGTGAGTATTTTATTGTTTTGATGGAGTTTGCAAAGTGTTGGACTAGTGTTCTGTCATATTATCTTTCTTGGTTTTTGACATTTTGCCTTCGTTCTTGTTAGCGCCTCGCAAGTTTTGCGTCGTATTTATTGTCTTGTAGCTCGTGAAATAAGAAAACTTTGCTATTTATACGTATTTTAATATATTTTGAAATCAAATATGAGTTATTTTACATTATTTCATTTATTAATATGAGTGAATTACATGTTATCGTACAGTGTTGTAAGGTTGCTATTTATTGTTTTTCGAATAGAATATACGAAATAATGTGGGTTTAAATCAGAAATTTCTCGACAAACCTCGGTACCAGTGAACATTACTCTGAAATTTCTTGAAAAGCGCTAAAGAACCTGTGCTAGGCTTAGAAAAATCGGGTCAGTGTAGATAAAACTATTCCAGAACATGTAAATTGGTGAAGAAAACCCCAAGAAAAAATAAAATTATAATATTGGGTATTTTTTCTAACCTATATTTAGCCATGGATACTGTAGTTTTAAATTTTTGTCACAGAACAAGCATCAGATCTAGTGTGACCTACATAATGTGCCCCATAAAGAAAAACTAAGTTAATTTAAAAAAACAATAATTTTATTTTATCAATTACATTTGTGACCACATGAGATTGTTTATATCATGTTAGTTTGACAGTTGTGATAATACCTAACCTCTCATACATGCACATATTAGATAGATCAATGTCTACACACACTAGATGATTAATTCTAGTTAAATTCGTAACAATATAGAATATATTTTGTTGTAAATGTATGAAATTGTCATCTGATATTTTATCTACATTAGGTTACCTTGAATGAATAATGATTAAATTTAACATTGAAGTGTTGGTCAGTTTTGCTTGGCAAATTCATAGGAGGTGTTTAAAACTATTTAAAATTAAAGTATTATTAAAATGTGTTGATGACTTGTCATTGTCAGTGAATAAAAATGATCATTGTAATAACAAAATCATCACAGTGTTTAGCATGGTCTATCAGCTGAAGGAATTTTAATTTTACAATAATATTTAAGTGAAGTGGGTGATTTTGCCCGTTTTCTTGGGTGCTTAAATCACTTCAATTTGTATTGTAACTTTTAGCCAAAACTGAAGGTTTATCAAACCTTTTGTATCTAAGTTTTAACATAATTTAATTTTCAATGCATTCAAAATAGAGCAAAAAACGTGGCAATTTCAAAGTTTGATCATATTCAGATAGACCAATATAAGTGTGTTGTCCATAGTATTTGTGTTTTTTAAAACATACATTTTAGTGCTGAGCTAAGGTTTATTAAATTTCATTCCACTGTCCATAGACAGTGTGACATATCACAAACCATATACATTTTATGTAATTATTGATTAAAACTACATTCGATTGTATGCAAAATATTTTTAAATCTGTTAGTTAATATGGATATGTTTTTATATGAGCAGTGTGAATAACAAGTCATACAATTTCCTGGCAATAAATATCCTAGGCCATGTTGATGAAGGCTATATAATTTATGGAAACTCAATATTTAATCAATTCAAATATGTTTCTTTTTGCACTATCCATTAAATTGTGTGTTTTATATATCACTAACTAGATTTTAAACAGATAAGTTGCTTGATTACCTAAAGGTTTGTGATATACTTAGAGGTTAAGAACATTGGAAAATTAAGTTATATTATTATTATAGGTTGGTAAACTAACACTGATTAGTGTACCATGTGAACAAAATCAATAAATAATTATGACTAGTAATTTTGTATTCGTTTTCTATGTACATTAAACACAAATATAAATTTATTTAGTTAAACTTTATATTTAAAATCTTGTTTATTAGGTATTTTGCTTTAAATAATTTTAATATACTCGTTTTTATCTTTTATGAACATCTTTTTAGAATGTACTAACCTTTAGTGTGCTATGAAATATTTTGGATTTATCATTTTTTTAAGATTACAAATAATGGCAAGTAAAGAAAATTTATTGAAGCTAGTAGATTGATTTTATAGTAATATATTATAATACACACCCAAAATAGTTAATGTCTGGTAGGCTGAAGGATATAAAATTATAAGCCAAATTATTAACACAGATTCAAGAATAAAGTCAATTTGCGCTGACCCTATGTAAGTGTGGAGTAAGGTCAGGTAGAAGAGAAGGAATATATATTTCACAACATTATGATATTGTGTTGTCTGGTAGTTGTAATAATTTTATGAAATATTATATGTTCCAATATACCTTATATGATTAATGATCTTGTAATTTTCTTCAAAATATTCCTACAAATAAAATTTACTAATTCCTATTGGATATTTAGTGTAAAATGGCATGAAATTCTCAGTTTACTATTTGACTCAAAGTGAATTTTTTAATAATGTGGCTGTTATATTTGGAATAATTTAATACAATTAATCTATGAATATTATCATGTATTCTTCTTAAACATAGTTTGTTAAATCATGCACATGTTTGTATGTTTTATTCAATAAAATAAAATATATTTAATTCATTTTATGAATATAATTATACTATATTCTTAATTTAGTTTATAACATCACTAATAATAAGAATAAGAAACATTTGTCTCATTTTTCATGCAATAATTAAAAAAAAAAATTAAGCTCAAAAATTTACAAACATTTTACAACAACTTTTACTATAAATTATATTGTGTACAGAAAAAAAAGTTGTACATTTGACAAAGAAAAAAATTACAATACCATGAATTTATGTAATACTCAAACTTGTACTTTTTAAGAGTCCATACAAATAAAAGTAAGTTTAGAAATGTAATAAAGGTATTGAATTTAAGTTTATGAAATATTAAGATTCCTTAAGATTAAGCATTACCTATAAATAAAAATAGTAAAAATAGGTTATAGCATTAATATTAACAAAATTAGATTACACAAAAAATACTAGTAAAACAGTATTCATATTTGTTCAGGGTAAAATTTAAAAAAAGTGAGAGTAATTAGGTAGTGAAAAAAAAACACAGCCTAGTCAAAAAAAGTCTTCTGCTATTTTCCCATTTACAAATAAATTCAAACTTATGATTGTACAAATGACACTGTATTATGTATATGCACAATAAATGGATTAAATCATTTAAATAAATTTCCCATTTTTTAACAAAACTGAGCAATTTCAAACTATAAAAATATGTGTATATCAAATTGACCATATAGGTCTACTATTATCATACTGTGTTAAGATCAACAAATGTCTACCAATTTCTCTATTTTGTTTATAAAAATTAAATTATATAACATTAGCATAAATACCTGCAAAATAAAAACTATAAAAAAGCACTTTAACATTAATAATTTATTTATTTCTTTAACCCTTTAATACAGATATAGAGAAACATTAAAGAAATTTTATAAGAATAATAGTACAAGAGAGACCTTATCACACTAGGTAATAATTTCTTACAAGCAATGGATAATATATAAATAAGAAAAAGAAAGGGTGGTCTAACTTAAGGCATATACTAATATATGTATTAATAATAATGTACAATGAATAAGTTATACTAATAATTTATGACATATTATCTAGTAATGGTTCCTTCAAATCAATACAATTAATGGTTTATTTTTATAGACAAGTTGAAATAAACAAATCTTTATGTAGGTAGAATTAGGATTTAAATAATCATAATAATTGTTATAAACCATTAGTATTTTTCAATATTATTTATAATTATGTATTTGAATGTTAATTTAAATGTTTAATACAAAATATTTTTATTTTTTCAATAAAAGTAATGGTAATGAAGTTAATTTTGTCCTTATTATTATTTTTCCTCCTTTTTTACCTATTATATAATTGACAAATATAACATACATCAAGTAAGTATATAAGATACTTTTTTTGTGTAATGCACACAAATAAAAGTAGTATTAACTTTATATTAATCTAAATATTAATTATGGTATAAATGATTGTCAATAAGTTCTAATTCAAAAATGAAAGTACTACAATTTATTTATTTATTTATTTATGCTTTATATACAATGTATAACGGCGGACTTAATGCCTGAGGCATTCTCTCCCAGTCAACCATAGGGTCGTGCAGAGAAATTGTAGTAGGCGCATAAACTAAATGAAAATAGTAAAAATAAAATTAATAATAAAAAGCTATAAATATTACATATATAATTAATATATGTATATATGTATATACATATATATATATATATAAATATCACATACATATATCATATATAATATGTACATACATAAACTACATAAATACTGAAATTATTCTGCCAATTTATTCAAGAACAGCTGTCGGACTTTCGCTTTAAATGTCAAACGAGTACCAGACGACCTGATTTCGAGGGGGAGTGCGTTCCACAGAAGTATTGATTGTATAAAGAAGGAAGAATGAGTGAAGTTAGAGGTGTGTGCAGGACACTGCAGAAGGAGATTATTGCCTGAGCGAAGGTTCCTATTATGGTTACTCCCTAAGTAATGAAATTGGGAAATCAAATAAGAAGGTGGAGTAGGGGACATAAGAATAGAGAAGAGTGTTGTAAGGGCGTGTAAAGAACGACGTTGACGTATGGGTAACCATTTTAACTGTGAGCGGAACGAAGAAATATGATCATATTTTCGAAGATTAAAAATGAATCGAATGCAGTTATTAAGAAGACGGTCTAGTTTATTGAGGTGTTCTGCATTCAGATCAAAATAGCACACATCACCATAGTCGATTATAGGAAATATTAAGGCTTGCACAAGCATTGTCTTGGTTTTCACTGGGAGGAAGTTCTTAAGGCGATAAAGAACTCTTAGAGACCCTGTAACCTTCTGGCAAACTGCAGCTACTTGGACACGCCAGCTCAGAGAGGAATCGATCAGTATGCCTAGGTCTTTTACCACAGGACTCCAAGGAATAATTGAGCCATTATAAGTAAGAGGTGGTAAAAGTGTGGTGTCCAACCTACTTACCATCCTTGGACTACCTACGACAATTGCCTGGCATTTACTTGGGTTGACGGTCAAACCAAAACAGTCAGCCCACTTCTTTATACGGTCTAGGTCTCCGTTCACATTGTCAATCGCTACGGCCACCGAGTCGATTCCCGCCTGCGAGTAAATCTGCAAGTCATCGGCATACAAATGATACGCACATTGAAGATTTTGGGTTATAAGATTAATAAAGATAGAAAATAACAACGGAGAAAGTATACCGCCTTGAGGAACGCCAGAGTGAAGGTCACGCCAATTTGACGAAGAGTCATCAAGACGAACCGATTGCTGACGCCCCTGAAGATAGGATGAGAACCATTGCAGTGCCTCGGACGAGATCATTAAGCAGGAGAGGATAGATAAAAGGATGTCGTGACTGACGGTATTAAAGGCATTAGAGAAGTCCACCAAGGCCAACACAGTAACCTTGGAGTTCTCCATGCCCTGCCTTATATCGCCAGTCACTTTGAGGAGCGCAGAGGTAGTGCTGTGTCCAGGTCTGAATCCAGACTGTAGTGGATTTAATAAGTTGTTTAGATGCACAAACCTGGACAGCTGCTTGTGTACACACGCCTCAAGCACCTTGGACAAGAAGGGTAGTATGGATATAGGACGGAAGTGGTTGGCAGTAGACGGGTTAGGAATTTTGGGAAGAGGTATGACATAGGCTTTTCGCCACGAAGACGGATATACACCAGTGTCGAGGGAAGCATTAATGATTTGGGTAATAGTTGGGAGAAGTAGGTCCAGTAACGGGATAATCATGCGGCGACTGATATTATCGCAGCCCATGGCATTGGATTTAATAGAAAGGATAATCTTTATGATCTCGTCAGGAGCAACTGCAGAGAAAGAAAAGGGATCAATATTAGGACGAGGAAGGGAATTAAGGAAAGCAAGGGTGCGGTGCTGAGTTTGGTGATTGAGTGGAGTAACATTGGTGAAATGAAAATTAATATCATCCAAACTGATCGCACGCGGGAGTTCACAAGGTTTTCCCTTACCAATACCTAGCGTCCCGAGGAATTTCCAGATATTGGAAGGGGTGGAAGCGGAAATATTATCCAGAATATGGCGGCGTTTAGCATTACGTATCATCTGATTGCAACGATTTCTTGCAGATTTATATAAGCACCAATTAGCATCTGAACGTTCACAATTACAACAAATAACGTTTACAATTCTTATTATACACAATTTTAAATTTACTTTATACAATAAAAACGATACATAAAAAAATTAGTTTAATAAAATACGCTTTTATAGAAAATCCAACTAAAAAATAGAAAATAGATTTGAAATAAGTGTAAGAAAAAATGATTTAATTGTAAAAAAAGCGTGGGGTGCTTTTCAGGATATTATCAAAATAACACAATTTTTAATTCAAATCTATTTTCTATTTTTTAGTTGGATTTTCTATAAAAGCGTATTTTTTAGTTTTTTTAAACTATTATTTATTTTTCATTTTTTAGTCAAATGCACCTGGTAGATTCCTTTATTGGTCTTCACGCAGACACTCCGGGTCTCAGGAAAACAAAAATCGCTTATCCTAATTATCCTAGTAAGGATAACGGGTCAAACTGTTTAAAATATTGAATTGTCATCGGTCCTTAATAAGAATGCCAAATTTCGAGTTAATCCGACGTTTTGAAGGGGGTCAAAATCATGTTCAAAGATTCCGTTACATACTAACATACATACGTCTGAAGCTAATAAAAGCGTATTAAAAAGGGACTATTTTAAAATGATGTGCATTATAGTTTTGTATTCTTTAATGATTATGTTCTGAACCTACTATAGGAAGCGGGTTGTACTAGATTTCTTCCATTTAAATACCCCATATTTGTCTCCATTTGCATGTCATGTTGGAAGGGATTTTGGAATTGCAATATGATCATTACTGAAAAGCCTTGTGTGTATAGCTTAGAAACTATTCCTTGGTCAAATAAAAATAAATATAGCCTGGTGAAAACTTTCATGTCTAAGCACATGGGCTGAGATTATCTGTCTTATCTTTGTGGGAACTTCATCTCTGAAATGGACCAGTCATCTCCTGATCCCACTTCTGTTGGTAAATATGATATGATAATAACATATGTTTCTGTTTTCAGCAGATGGGTTCTCAAACCTTGACATGTTTGACCTCGAGAAGGATCTCCCTGATGAATTGATGGGAGGTTCATGGGGCGAACAACCAGGGATCACAGGTCCCAAGCCCCCTGCACAGGGGCCAGGGCCAGGGGGGCAAATGGCCCCGCAAAATCAGCTCAATGGAGATGATCCAACTGCTGGTATGCACAGACAAATGAACAATCACCTTATACAAGTAAGTATCTGAGATTGATGACAACTTAAAAAAAAATGTTTTAACAGTATTTGAAAAGAAATACTTCTTTTCCATTTTAAGTTTTAGACATTTTGTATTTTTAATTGACCTTAATTTATGATATAATGATTCCGAATTGTAACATAAAATATATGATCATACATATGAATCTTATAATAAACCCATATAATTCCCACCCTATAATTCCCAAAACAGTCAATAACTAGAAACTAAACTTTATTTACTACATAAATGATTTTTGTCAGTTTAAATTTCTAAAACAGAATTTACAACATACCCCAGTTATATGTAATTTTTTAATTGATGATATTATGGCTGTTCTTTATATTAATGAAAAACATATTATTTTCGAAAAACAATGATATATTTGTTGATGTTGGTCTGGACTTCTACGAGATTAGATTACTATTATAGATATAAGTAGATCAATGTATTACTTGAATGGATTTACTAATCTTGTATATGTCGTTTGCTGGTCTTTTCACAGGGCAACAAAACCGGCTTAGTTAGCCACAACAATCCTTTGGGATTGAGTAGTTTAGGAAGTAAGAGTCCAAGCTTACAATCACCTCCAAATGTGTCCGTATCAAAGGACCTAATGGGTGGCATGCACCCACAACTAATGCCAAATACAAGTCATCCAAATCAGCTGCATTCGACCATGCCGATGAGTTCGATACAGGGCAGCATGAACATGGGTAACATGATAGTGACTAACAGCAACATGACGGGCGCCAGTATGCTCGGCGGTAGCATCATTAACAACGTCAATAAGCAGTTGCCCACGCTGATGGGCAACAGTCACCATGGTACTCCACCGCACCACCCGCATGCCCAGGTAATTTCTCTGTACAATTATACATACCGATGATGCTTGCTAATTCTTCTGTTAACAAAATTTTAACATTGATAAATAATTTACTTGTTATATTGTGTAAATATTTTTTCCCGACACCTTCAGAACAAGTAATCGATTTACAGGCTATGCAAAACGGTCCGCTGGGAGGTCGGGTCGGTGCCGTGGGCATGGGGGCGCCGAACATGAGGAGCAATACGTTGCAACACCATCAGCGCATGCAGGCGCCCGGCGGAGGCGGACATCCCCTGGCGCCGTACCATCCCACGTACGGACAGTCGGCGACGGGCGCGGGTGCGGGCGGCGCGGCGGGCGCTCCGCTGCCGCAGCGGCCGGCGGGCGTGCGCTTCGGGCCCGCGGGAGAGGCGGGCGCGGGCGGCGGGGGCGCCGCGGCCGCCGTGCCCCCCGCGCCGTCGCCGCAGACGCCGGGCGCACCGGCGGGCGGCCAGTCGCAGCCACAGGCCGCCACGCAAGCGCCCGCCCCGCAGCAGCCGGCAGCACCGCAGCAGGCGCCGGCCGGTTCCATCGCGTATGACCCGCAGAAGCGCAAACTCATCCAGCAGCAACTCGTATTGTTGCTGCACGCTCACAAGTGCCAGCGACGGGAGACTGCCTCCAATGGCGAAACGTGGCAATGTGCGTTGCCTCACTGCAAGACTATGAAGGGTGTTCTCAATCATATGATGTCGTGTCAGGTCAGTCGAATGGCATAATTTTATTTAACTTTTTTTTGCCTTTATCTAAGTTATTAAAAAAGACCTTCGAATTAATGGTTCATTGTTGCTTGCAGGCTGGCAAAAATTGTTCAGTACCTCACTGTTCCTCATCAAGACAAATTATTAACCATTGGAAACATTGTGACAAAAATGACTGTCCAGTTTGCTTACCACTCAAACAAGCAGACCGGACTAGAAATATGAATGGTGAGTCACATAACTGTACCTTATTTTTGAGTGTTTGTTAAAATAAATGGTGTCATGTTCGGTCCCATGAACACGACCTGATAGGAGATGTCCGATGTACAGCGGCGGCAGCGGCGCACGCCCCGAGCGGTGTGACCGGTGTAACCGGCGTGAGCGGGGGAGTGACGGGCGTGGGCAACGTGCCGGGCGTGGGCGTGGGCGGCGTGCAGGGCGCGGGCATGGGCGGCGCGGGAGGTGGCGCCAGCGCCGTGGGCAACAGCACGGGCTCCGCGCCCGGCGCCGACATGAAGCGCGCGTACGAGGCGCTGGGCATCGCGTGCCCCACGTCCGTGCCCAACATGAGCTCGGGCTTCACGCGCGCCGCCGTGCGCATGCCGGCGCCGCGGCCGCCTGGCCTGGTGGATGGCGTGCAGGCGCAGCAGCAGCCGCAGCTGGTGCAGTCCATCTTCCAGCACCAGGCGCAGCCCGACCTGCAGCAACAGCAGCCGCAGCAGCAGCAGCAACAGCAGCAGCAGCAACAACAACAACAACAGTTGGTGAGGCATTGTAGCATCACTACTTTTTTTTTACTTTTGTTAATTTGTATTTAGTATTAGTTAAACTGTAACATTTCAAAACTAAATATCTGTATCTTTCACAACAGGACCTGTTGCAAATGGGCGCCGGTAGCCTCCAGCTTCCAGGTGGAGCCGTAACTGCCAATCCTGTTTCCGGCACTAAGGAATGGCATCACTCTATTACGGCTGATCTCAGAAACCACCTAGTCCATAAACTGTAAGTTTTCTCACGTTCATTATGATATGATTGCATTTAATAATTATTATGCTGTTAAATGAAGAATTAATATTGATTTTTTTTTTAAATTACTACTCTTATAATTGTCCTCCAGGGTTCAGGCAATATTTCCTACACCAGACCCTACGGCCATGTTAGACAAACGTATGCATAATTTAGTTGCGTACGCGAGGAAAGTCGAGGGCGATATGTACGAAATGGCTAGCACGCGCTCTGAATATTACCATTTGCTTGCTGAAAAAATCTATAAGATTCAGAAAGAATTAGAAGAGAAGAGACAAAAGAGAAAGGAACAGCAACAGCTAGCTGCGCAAGCCGCTCAACAGCAGGCGCAACAACAAGTCCAATCACAGGTAAATATTGTTTTTAGTTTAGTCCCTATTATCAATACAAATGTTCATGTGTGTGATTTTACATGAAGAGAATCTAAATGAATATAAAATGAACCCTCATATGCTTTGAGAGTAAAATCGTATATTAAACGGTATGACGATGTATGCGCAGGCGCAGCTTGGGCAAGGTGGCGTCGGAGGCGTCGGCGGTGTCGGAGGCGTAGGTGTGGGCGGTGTAGGAGCAGTGGGCGGTGTCGGCGTGGGCGGGGTGGGCGCGGCGGCGGGCGCGGTGGGCGCTGCGGCGGCGGGCGTGCGCGCGCCCATGCCCCGCGCCGCGCTGGCCGGCTCGGCGCCCATGGCCGGCATGCGTATCCCTTCGCCAGGCATCGCGCTCGCAGTCACGCCGGCGCGCTTGCCTTTCCAGTCCAACCTCGTGGGGCCGCCAGGACCAAGTCCTAACCAGGTAAGATTAATTGTGAAATCGAATGTCGGATCTCATTTTGGTATATAATAATAACACATTTCTTGTTTAAGTAGCGAAGTTTTGTCAAATATTTTCCAATCAATATGTTTGTATCAGATGCCACAAACTCCAAACGGGGGCAGCGTTGGGGCCGGCAGCGTGAGCAATCCCGGCATGTCTCCGTTCGGCCAGCCACTCACCTCCCCCGCGCCGCAGTACCCGCCCGTGCACACCAACGGGCCCGCACCCCTCGCCTCGCCCAGCCATCAGACTGATAACACGAAGGTGAGTAGCAACTCTGTCACATATTAACGTCAAATTCAATTATGAACTGAACAAGTACGGAGGTTGAACACATTAAAAAGTGATAATATTAATAGATAGGTTAAAAAATGCAAGAAATGGAAGATGTCGAAAAATATTGAAAGCCTCTGTGGCGTTGTCGGTTATGATACCAGTTGTGGGATATGATTTGATCACCGAGTGTAATGTTGTGTGACCCGCAGATTTTTGTTTTATAGGTGTAGTATAAATATATGTGTAGTGGGACAAAAAAATGTGTTAGATTCCGATGATGATGTTGAGCATTATTGAGCATCTCGTATGTACAGGCGCGGTTGAGCGGTGCGGTGGCGAGTCCGTTCGTGAACCACGGCAGCTGTCGCGACGCGTCGCCGGGCACGCCGGGCACGCCGCACGCGCGCGCGTCGCCCGCGCCGCTGCACCTGGCGCACCGCGCCGCGCTGCCCGCGCAGCTGCCGCCGCTGCCCGCGCCGCCGCAGCCGCTCGCGCCGCCGCCGCCGCACGCCGCGCACCAGCCGCCCACCGCCATGCCTGCTGATCAAAGGTCAGCCACATATTACCAGGATAACAAGTGCCACTAACATGTGCAGTCGCGCTTCAATTTTAACCTACGTATTCCAATTTTAATCAAGCTAGCATAAATGTGTTGGTGATCACTATTTGGAACCACCGGAAGCACTACAATAGCTTTGTTGTACTTGTTTGATTAATTAGTCGCAAGTAATTAATTTTTCCATATAATATCCTAAAAAGAAAAAAATTACCTATTGATTATTGTATAAAATGCTATTCCCTATAGTATTGTCTAAAAACGTTATATATTTTTTGCCATCAGTGCACCTTTTAGAATGACGTTTTCTAATATAAATAATTAAAAATAAAATATCTGTCGCTAACAGTCCGCAACAAGACGATGTGAGAATAAAGCAAGAAACGGATGAAAGTCGCATTAAAGAAGAGCAGGACGATGACTGCGGTGGAAAAGGTATGAGAGACGAACCTTCCGGCGATAAGGACACCACCGATCGGGGGGACTTCGTCGTCAAGCAGGAAATTAAGCAGGAGATCGTGCC
Source organism: Deilephila porcellus (assembly GCA_905220455.2). Classification (NCBI taxonomy): domain Eukaryota; kingdom Metazoa; phylum Arthropoda; class Insecta; order Lepidoptera; family Sphingidae; genus Deilephila; species Deilephila porcellus. Next base: position 12,870,325 of record LR999977.1, on the reverse strand, counting down.
AGAAGTGAAACCGGAAATAAAAGAAGAACCGGGCGAAACGAGCGTGGGCGCAGACACCAGCGGAGACTGCAACGCGAGGAGGATCTTCGTATTCAAACCCGAGGATCTGCGCCAAGCTCTAATGCCCACTTTAGAAAATTTGTTTCGCCAAGACCCCGAGTCGTTGCCGTTCCGACAGCCAGTGGATGCACAGGCGCTCGGCATTCCGGACTACTTCGATATAGTCACTAAGCCCATCGACTTGTCCACGATAAGAATGAAGCTCGACCAAGGGAGGTACAAGGAGCCGTGGGAGTATGTGGACGACGTGTGGCTCATGTTCGAGAACGCGTGGCTTTACAATAGGAAAAATTCTAGAGTCTATAGATATTGTACTAAGGTGAGTAAATAATTAAATATAAATATATTATTGGATTAAATATATTATTGGATAATTTAAAATTGTCATATCAGATTTTCCAACCACCGGAATTTATTTAAGCATCATTTATTGCAATTTCAGTCGCCTGAATACTTAAACGCCCACTTAATATTTATGTTGCACTTAACCAGGCAAGTCCCACTTAAATGAACTGGGTAGTTAACTGCAACTTAATATTTAAATGCGTTTGAGTACACAGGCATAAAAAAAATAAAAACTAGTAATGAGGGTGTTTGGTAGAAATAAAACATATTTAGTTATTTGTAGTAATGAAATACATTCGCAAATTTGGTTTCCATTAAAAGATCAATATGAATTCCACAGTAACAATTCATTAATATTCTTTTCTCTATATTTGTAGTTGTCGGAAGTGTTTGAACAAGAGATAGATCCGGTGATGCAGAGTTTGGGTTACTGCTGTGGCAGAAAGTACACATTCAACCCTCAAGTATTGTGCTGTTACGGCAAACAGCTCTGCACCATACCACGCGACGCCAAGTACTTCAGTTACCAAAACAGGTGAGTTTTTTATTGTGTTTTAGTGTACTGGCAAAATATACAAATGAGATATTTTACAAAAATTTATGATATGCACTGTCTTGTAAAATGTAGCTTTGTATACTTTGCCATTACTATACTATGTACTCTTCCATGTACTGATTTTATAGTGATATGATTTATGTAAACTATTGCATCACATACACTCGTCCAAATACTTCAATCTCTTTTTTATTGGTTTTACATTTGTATGCGTCGAATACTAACGTCCTTATTCATAGACAGATTTAGCACCCATTTTAGTTATCAAATGCTTTGTACCTTTGGAACAACGTTAGAATTCAGTTAGAGCGAAGAAGACAAAACATTCGATAGCTAAAATAGGTTTTAAAACTGTCTGAATAAGGCTGAAAGTGTTTGATAATTTTATTAATGTGGGAATGGATATGTATAATGTGGTATGATGTGGATATTTTGTATCTGATGATTCTTATACTGCAAAAAACCTATGTACATAGTAAAATAATAAATATATAAAAATACTGCTAAAAAACAAAAAAATATATAAGTTACAACATTCAAAAGACCAGTAAAACAAAAAAAAAAGGTTATTTGACTATGATCGATATTTTTTATTATTTGGCGTAGAAACTCTATACTATTAAAATAAAACATTTCTGTCATAACTGTATCATAGTAGCTTCTAACATTGGACAAATATTAGTATTTAAAAAAAGAGTGGGAGCACAGTGCAGACATCTTACCGTCTCTTTCACATGCACACACTGTAATGCATATTAAGACTAGTGAAGTCGCTAGTTTTGTTTTCGATCCTTTTTCTTTTACTCCCACTACAAGATTTAAAACGTTTCTAACTTGTTTAATTCTGAATGGATTTACAAAATTGTTTGTTTGCTAGATTTTGGATATTGATAAATACAATAAATTAAATTGAGTCCAATACCCTATTGTCAATTGATGTTAATGATTAGTGAATATGCAGCTATTTCATGGGTTCAATAGAGTGTTTTAAAATTTTATATTTGATTTATCTCTAAAATTCTGAAATATCAAGAAATTACATATTTGTCTCTATGTTCTTTATTAATTATTATCTGTACACCACTTTTATAAAACACAAATTGTTTCAATTGATTCTTTTTCCAATGCGTACACGATTTATATCAGTCATTAGAACTTTCATTTCATGAAATTATTTCGAACTTTTTTTAAACACCGTTTTTTATGAAATTAAACCAAAATAAGAACTTGCAGTGATATTCATTTTCAATATAAGCAGAAAGAGTAAATAATAACGTACGTTTTGACACAATATTGAATAATGCAACTGAATTTATAATTTGTAATGGCTTAGATAAATAAATATGACTTGTCCATCACTAAGAACACTATATTAATTCACAATTTTTGGCTACTTATATTATTTTATATGGTAAAAAAAATCAATAAACATTTAGCTAGGGGTCTGACATTCACTTACTTAATTTCAAATATTTGTCTTAAACATGTAAAGAAACTGGGTCAGATAGTTAAAAAAAAATCTACATCTTTGTTTCACACTCGAAACTGCATTGTGCCGGTATGGTGTAGTCATTCCTTAAAATTCAGTTGCATTATACGAAATTAGATTATATTGTTGTTATTACTACACAATATAAAGTGTAAAAAACCAGTGTCCTTTAAAATTTTTAGTTAATTATGTAATGAATATGATTGGTGGGTTTAGGCCATATTATCCAACACGCTGGCCGATTAGGGGACTTTAAATACATCAAAAGAACACAACCTCTTAGTTTTCAGTGGCGTATTTTTCACCACTGGTTTTTAGTTATTCAATAATGCGCTCCGATTTGAACTCAGCATGACAAACTGCATAAAAATAATAGGGACTTTTTGAGTAAATAATTTAATATTTTTTGCATGATTTTCCTTAAGCTGATAAGCGATTACTATTGCTGCTGGTTTCTTATACTTTGTATGTTATATGTTAAGATAGCTTAAATCCCTAAATATGTCACTAACGCTTCTCGTAAGCTTTGTCTTCCTTATTGTTGTGTTTACTATTTCATTGTCACTAATGTTTTTTCCGCATCTTAGGAATATTTGCTGTCATGTTGATTTGCTTTATTTCGGAAACCGATCATTTTCATTGTGCTTTGTTTTATTTGTTTGGCAACGGATAGAGGTTTCTAATTCATTATTTTTTTTTTTCTAAATAATGTACTTGATAAATTCGTGCTAAAATATTTACATTTCAAGTTAAATATTCTATTTAGTTTTTATAATACGACATATTACAAAAACACGATCACCAACCTTCCAAATAATTTCAACTATGACATTCGATATCAATTTTTATTCATGTTTTGAGTATGTTTTAAGAATAAATTTGTTATTGAAACATATCAATGGAAAGTTGGTAATAAAATTTTTATTTTATTTACAAAACTTTTAAAAATATTCACAATTTTTCTTTCATGTGGTATTTCGCACTGATCTTAAACATCGCATGAATTGTTCAACAAACGATTGTACGGGCTACAGCTAATTTTTGTGAATTCCTATAGAGAATCGTGATTAATTGCGTTGTAAATGTTCGGTCAATACGGTTTCCATTTGTTACAGTTACGAATCGGTGTTAAATGTGGAATTCGAGATACCAACGTATTAGTGAATTAACATTGTTTTCATTAGTCTTCTATCGAACGGCAAAAGTTCGAACGTAATATAAATAAAACCATTAATATTAAATAGATAGTGCTCGTAGCAAATCCTACATAATTTTCAGTTCATTTTACGAATATCTTTAAATTAATCCTGATTTGACAATTTTAGAGATTTCCCCTTGGGTAACTATTTACCTGTATTAGATTTACACCGTTAATTGGAAATTAACATATTTATTTAAAAATATGATTATCTTAAGCAGTGAATGCAGATTTCACTCTTTTACTCGCGCAACATCACCCATTCCTAATAAACAATAAATGTAAAATATAAAATAAACATAAATTATAATATTATGTAGGTTATTAAATCGTCATTAAGATTTAGGCATCAATGGTTCCATGATCGGTAAAATCGTTCTATTAAAAATTTGCTAATGTAATACTGTATGTATTACCTACCCTGGCTTGGGTGCTTTTTTGTTTAATGTGTGTCATAATCCAAAAAGAATTGGCTTTCTGCTATTAGATGTTTCTACATTATACACCATGTTACATGAATAAGTTCCGCATTGGTGGTCTTTGTCAAAATTATTTTCTTCAATTAACTATTGTAAATGAATAATAGTAGACCAAACAATAGTATTGTATTTTCATAATCAATCATTTATTATTTTCGTGGTTTCATTTCGCTTTTAACCAGTGATAACTGTAATAATTTGGCTCACTTCAGGCACATAACAATTATTTTTGCAGCTCAAAAAATACTGTAAAGTTTTATGTTCAATATTAAGAAATAAAATAATTCACAAAACTCCCTGATAATATTTTAGTTTGTGACAAATAAGATATATGTTCTGGTTTACTATTAGCATATTGAATGATATGAATAATAATTGTTTAAAAATGATAATAGTGCGTACTGTGTGTGTATGATTGATTCACTGCAATTGGTATTTCCGTGTACTCGCAACGTGTTCCACTGTCTAACTATTAACCCCTTTTATGTTATCATTGCTTACTAATTTTTTTTCGCCCTCTCCACGCACGTCCTTGCCTGCACACAAAACGTTCCTGTACACGCTCGCTTCACATCACATCTGCTACACCCGGCCGGTTGTGATAAACAGTCTAAAAGCATATGGGGTTGTGTCCGATAGATACACCTTCTGCCAGAAATGCTTCAATGAGATCCAGGGCGACACCGTCACGCTCGGCGACGACCCGCTGCAGCCGCAAACGTGAGTATATATCAATAACTCATTGTTTACACTAAATATTTTATATTCAACATTGGTGTTATTAAATGGTTCTAATCAAGTCAATAAAATTAATGAGGTTTTTTAAAAATATTTAAATCACCCTAAATATTATAATGAGATGAATTTTCGATACTTGAATAGTCGTAATTCCCTTAGTTCCTGATATTGAAAACTACATAATAGATTTAGCTTTTTTCTTTGTCCATATTTATTTTACTTCCATTTTTCATGGGTTTATCGTTATATTTTATGTTCGTAATTTTTGTTTAATTTTTAACATCCAATGTTAAATACTCAATTTATATTTTTTAAAATAACTTTAAGAAACCAGTTCCGTTCTAAAATTAGACGCATTAACGGATGAATTGCATAAAACAAATAGTGTTTGACACATATTAACTCACTTGATTGATTTCAGTGCCATCAAGAAGGATCAGTTCAAGGAGATGAAGAACGATCACCTGGAACAGGAACCGTTCGTAGTGTGCATGGACTGCGGCAGGAAGCAGCACCAGATATGCGTGCTGCACCACGACCAAATATGGCCCCAGGGCTTCTGCTGTGATAATTGTTTGAAGAAGAAGGGGGCCAAGCGGAAAGAAAACAAGTTCTGCGCCAAGAAACTGCCCCCGTCCAAGCTCGGCATTTACATTGAGACTAGAGTCAACAACTTCCTCAAGAAGAAGGAGGCGGGTGCCGGCGAAGTGCACATCCGGGTGGTCGCGTCGTCTGACAAGGTCACCACCAATATGCTCCAATTATTATGGACTAGTTCACTTACAACTTTTTATGTGTTCAGTTTAATGTTTCAAAACGTAACACGTCATACTATAGAACAGTATTGTCATGAGAACTCATCCGATATTACATTACAGATATCAACTAACTCGCTGTTCACAATATTAATATGAAATCGGAAATAACTTCTTATTTAGATTGACTAATGTGGTCCCAACAACAAATACACTAAACAAGCGATTACTTTCAGATGGTAGAAGTGAAGCCGGGCATGAGGTCGCGGTTCGTGGACGTGGGCGAGTTGCCCGGCGAGTTTCCGTACCGAGCCAAGGCGTTGTTTGCATTTGAAGAGGTCGACGGGACCGATATATGTTTCTTTGGCATGCACGTACAGGTGAGCACCATTGTTTCATATTGCTGTCTATTAGGCCAAGCAACACAATATAATTGCGTATTGTTCTGCTTCCGTTAGTGCAGAGAACCATTTCTGGACTGGAAAGATGGTACGTTTTGTTGACTGCATTCCATGTTTTCTGTAGTCGGTCGCAAACTGTTTATTTAAGTGCGGGAGATGAGATTGATTGGGAGGAAGATAATTAATTATTAAATGGTTAAATATTTAATTTTTTTATATTAAGGCTATGTAGATCATTCTAAACTTGGCATCTAAATTATTATATATCTTTGTAGAATCTATATTTTTCAATTTCCGTGGTTTATTCATAAAATGTAAGAATTTTTATCGCCTATCTCACTATCCATTCATAATAGGAAAACAATAGAAATCCAGTTCTTAGACGAAAATATTTTTCAAATAAAGACGAAAAACAATCCGTCGGTTAACACTCTTGTTTCCTAACTCATCGCTAATCCTACAAGAGCATGAATAAATGATTTGTTTTTGTTACAGGAATACGGTAGCGAGAGTCCGAAGCCCAACACGAGGCGCGTTTACATAGCATATCTAGATTCTGTTCATTTCTTCCAACCGCGCCAGTATAGGACGGCGGTGTACCACGAAATCCTATTGGGATATTTAGATTACGCAAAACAACTAGGATACACAATGGCCCATATATGGGCGTGTCCACCTTCCGAAGGTGACGACTATATCTTCCACTGCCACCCGCCAGAACAAAAGATCCCCAAGCCTAAAAGGCTACAAGAGTGGTACAAGAAAATGCTAGATAAGGGTATCATAGAAAGAATTATATTAGATTATAAAGACATTCTCAAACAAGCGATGGAGGACAATATCTCTTCAGCGGCGGAGCTGCCGTACTTCGAGGGTGACTTCTGGCCCAACGTCCTCGAGGAATCCATCAAGGAGCTGGACCAGGAGGAAGAGGAGAAGAGGAAGCAAGCGGAGGCCGCGGAGGCAGTGGTCAGTATCGATTGCACTTGCACCATATATGTATATAATCTGTTTATAACGTAAATTTTGGCATGCGACAACAATGTCTAACATGGTTTTTAGATTTTCCAGTCGTCAGAGGAGAATGAACAAGGTCCCGATGGCAAAAAGAAGGGTCAGAAAAAGGCGAAGAAGTCGAACAAATCCAAGGCTGCCCAGAGAAAAAACAGCAAAAAGCAGAGCGATCAGCAGCAGGGAAGTGATCTCAGCGCAAAGATATTTGCGACGATGGAGAAGCACAAGGAAGTGTTCTTCGTCATCAGGCTACATTCCGCACAGTCCGCTGCCAGCTTAACAGTAAGTTACACTACTACGTTTTCTTACGAAGTAGCTAAACAGTGAATTATAGGTATCGTTATTCACATTAAATTTTCATTGCAGCCCATTAACGACCCGGACACATTAATTAACTGTGACCTCATGGATGGACGTGACGCGTTCTTAACGATGGCGCGCGACCGGCATTACGAGTTCTCATCGACGAGAAGAGCGAGGTTTTCCACGTTATGCATGTTGTACGAGCTGCACAACCAGGGACAGGACAAGTTCGTGTACACGTGCAACAACTGCAAGGCGCACGTGGAGACCAGGTACCACTGCACCGTGTGCGACGACTTCGACCTATGCGTGCAGTGCCACGAGAAGGACGGACACCCGCACAAGATGGAGAAACTGGGTCTCGACATCGACGTGGGCTCGTCCCCGGGCGACATGAAGCAGGCCAACCCTCAGGAGGCGCGCAAGCTCTCCATCCAGCGCTGCATCCAGTCGCTCGTGCACGCGTGCCAGTGCCGCGACGCCAACTGCCGCCTGCCCTCGTGCCAGAAGATGAAGCGCGTCGTCACGCACACCAAGATCTGCAAGCGCAAGACCAAGGGCGACTGCCCCATCTGCAAGCAGCTCATCGCGCTGTGCTGCTACCACGCCAAGCACTGCACCGAGACCAAGTGCTCCGTGCCCTTCTGCAGCAGCATCAAGCAGAAGCTGAAACAGCAGCAGGTGCAGCAGCGCGTGCAGCAGGCCAAGCTGCTGCGGCGCCGCATGGCCGCCATGAACACGCGCGCCGCGCCCGGCGCCGCGTCGCCGCCGCCGCAGCCCGCGCTCGCGTCGCCGCCGCCCTCCAAGCCGCACGCCGCCTCGCACGTGCCGCACAACGTGCAGAAGGCGCTGCAGCAGGTACCCCCTCTCACTTAATGCAGTGCAATCTAGATAGAGTATTCACCAACATGAAACAGTTTTTTTCCTCATTCGACAAAGTGATTGATGATTATATCCACATACAATAAGCTGAACTCTAAACACGACACGGTTTCATCGCTCATAACAAGTTGTTGAATGTTGGATCTTTTATTCACTTGTGTAACAACAACAGGTACAAGAGGAGGCAGCGCGACAGCAAGCGCCGTCATACGGCAAGCAAGCGGCGATGGGTCCTCCGGGCGGCGGTGTGGGTGCGGTGGGCGGCGTGGGCGGCGTGGGCGGCGTGGTGGGCGCGCGCGGCGAGTGGACGGCGCGGTACCGCACGCCGCCGCCGCTGCACCACCCGCAGCACCACCCGCGCCTGGCGCACCACCACGCGCCGCAGCACCCGCACCCGCACCCGCACCCCGCGCAGCAGCTGCAGGTGAACAACGCATACCTACTCATTTATCAATCACTTGCATTCATATACCCTGTAAAGAGTAACAATTATTGATGTACAGAAATATTTTTTGGCAGTTACAGAGTGCGTAATATCGTCTATTAATTTGACGTAACGTCAAATGTTTATTACGTACTATCGCAATTGTTTGAATCTGTAGTTTTTTTTTTTAATCTAAATACATAATATGAGGCATGACCTATGCTTAATCGTTTTTACAGTATCAAAACTATTAATAGATTGTATTTAATGTCTTTCCAGTATTATTATTTATCAAATCTTTACTCATTATCAATCACCCATTTCATCTACCATCCAACATTATAACTGAATATGCTTACCTTGTCAATAGAATGCCTTAAACAACAATGTGGTAATGCTACAGCAGCGAGCGCAAGCGCCACAGCAGCAGCAGACGCAGCCGCAAGTGCACCAGAAGGCGCTGCAGCAGCTCATGGCCACGCTGCGCTCGCCCACCAGCCACAACCAGCAGCAGGAGATCCTGCACATACTCAAGAGCAACCCACCACTCATGGCCGCCTTCATCAAGCAGAGACAAGTCAGTATTGCTTTTTATTTTAAATTTTATGCAAAATTTTATTCAGTAGCATTATTATATAAAATGCCAAAAATAAATAAAGTTATTTTCGAATACTAATAAATTGTCCACTTAAAAATATTATTTACAAATTTAAATATTAGCCTGTATACTAGGAACTATTATAATTAGACACAGCCATCTCTGCACATTATTCGAAAGGGCAAGTATTTTCTTACTTTTTTTCTATTTAAGGTCCTACATTAGGATCACTCCTGTATTATGGGTGTATCATCCAAATGAGCAATGTATAGTTAAACAGTGTATTAAGCGTGTACGTGCATTGCAGAACGCACAGAGCCAGCAGGCGGGCGTGGGCAGCGTGGGCAACGTGTGCGGCGTGGGGCTGGGCGGCGGCGTGCAGCAGCCGCAGCTGGCGCACATGATGCAGCAGCCGCAGCAGCAGCGCCTGCAGCAGATGCACCAGATGCTGCCGCAGCAGCCGCAGGTGCGACACTACATATATACAACCCACCTCATCTACTACTTCCTTTATAGGGCCCTTCATACAAGCACAATGACCGATAAAGCACCTGCCGTCTTATAATGGGGTAGTTACTCTTGTTTGATTTCAGAAAATCAAATAAGCTTGTAACCAAATGGGTTGTAAATTGGAGTAATTGCCACGTTTAACCCTTGACGCAAAAATGGGGATTTTTTATTAAAAGTGGGTCCATAATGAAATTTCTTACTGTTTTATGTGATCGTACTGTAACAGTGTAGTAAAGGTGACGCATATGAACGCACATACGTGTGAATATGTGCACGCAATAATATTCTGTTTAACTATAACTCCCTACTACCAGGTTATTGTTGTTTATCATTTTCTTATTTTTAAACGCATTTTTAAATTTATATTTCCATTTTTAATTACAAAACCCTCTGATAAGTTTTAAAAAAATGAGTCATCTACCCTATTATTGTATGAGCGGTGGTGATAATTTGACATTAAAGGACCCATGTGCTTGTATGTCGGACCAGTGCCACAAAAAAACTATTTACATTAATTCACCTGTATCATGTGATTGAAGCCTGCCCGGATGGAAAGTCGGAATGTTGTCATGTGTTTAGCATGGGTGGTGTCATTGATGTATGCGAGAAATTTAAAACTGGAGCAATTTGTTTGAAATTGTCCACCTTCTGTATGTGATGTGAGCAATTAATATTTGCTGGATATACTGGTATATTGAAACACGAAAACTATATTAGGATAATGTTGCTAATGATAGAAATTATAATGCCCAAGGCAGATGAAGACACTTATGATGATTGTAATGAAGGTTGCTAAGTGGGACCAATATGTAGTAATAATTAATACTCAGGACATAATTTATTTGTGGTACAGAATGTGATTGTATTGACCTTTAAACTATCAGAAATGTGCCTACAATCTGATATTTTAATATGACTTGAATGGTGCAAAATGATATGTGATGTATTTTATTTCATACTCGCCGCGAAAAACTATTAAATGTAAGCGAAATTACAGCAAATACAAGTATAGTTTGTGAATGAATGTATCAATTATCATTGCAAAAGAAATCTGTTGTAGTTTTACCTTCAGCGCGCTGAGTATTGTTAGTGTCGCAATCTGTGCTTATTCTTCTTCCTATTGCATGTTTTGCGCGTGCGTTATTGCAAGGTGCCACTCTGTTATTCGCGTGCGTCGTCTAGCAGCATTGTCGATGACATGGGGTGGTTAGACTGCTTTATCTAGTAATTTGAGATACACGTAACTTTGAATCAATTTATGTGTTTTATTCACTTTGTCTCGTCCAGCTGTACTTATGTCACTTGATCGAAAACAAATCACCAGATTAATGAATATTTGCAACATGTAAATATATTTGAGACCATAACACTTGCTTTATGCATGTCCTCCCCGCGCTCTTTAGGACAATTTGGTCTCATCTTCTTTCTATTACGTCAAATAACACAGCTCTGTAATAACATCGATTTCAAATAGTTATACTATACGCTAAATTCAACAGTTTAACAATTTCCTTTCGTGAAATATCTGTTTATACAGGGTATATCAAGACTGCGACTGAAAACGAAGCCAGGTGGTAGTATTAGTGACTTCAGACACAATGCAACTAAAAATTTCGCAAAAAAAACCGTCAACTCATTTTTGGTAATATTTTACTTATCGTCGTATTTGGGTGATAAATACATAGTTTTCCTAAAATAATGATGTACACCTTTTTATTTTTTAAGACGCAATGGTATGATAGGGTTTAAATTACTATTTTCGCAATAACTAGGTATTTACTACCCAAACACAATGAATTTTAAAAAATTGCAAAAAAATTCTGTCGCTTATTTTGCGAAAATTTTATTTGCATTTCGTCTGTAACCACCTAAACTACCACCCGGCTTCGTTTTCGGTCGCAGTCTTGATATACCCGGTATAAGCCATACATACGAATAATTATATATTAATACTCATACAAATTAAACTATCAAAATTAATGTGCTGTGCTGTGCGCAAATCAATATGAAATTAAACAGGTGTAAAATTTTTACGGATAATATTGTTAACAATTTTTTTTTGTACATATTTATTGAGAAATTGGATCCTAATCAAGTATTTTAAATGGTTTTTGATAGTGTTGTAGAGCTGTGTTATTTGTCACTATGAAACTGTCCACTTTGTCATGTATAGTTCTTGACAAAAGTCCTTAGGTATAGATGAGCTATTTTTCAAAAGCAACATTTCTCTATTACAAAGTCATGTATACACATATCGATATTTGGCTTACATCATATAATTAAAATTCAGAACACCTCGAAGATTGATACTAATGTACAGTCTTCATCACGCTGGTTATTCAAAATACAGCATTGTTTCTTATCATTGGAAGGATTTCAAAATATTGTTCATCATTTTATGTGTCGAATTTAGAGTACCTAATTAGTGTATGTGCATTTTAGGATTTATTGAAGATTTTGCTGACTTTGGTCAATTGCAGGTCGGTGGCGTATCAGGCGTAGGAGGCCCCGGCGGAGTCGGCGGCGTCTCAAACGTAGGCATGGGTGGCCCCGGCGGCGGCGTCGGAGGAGTCGGCGGCGTGGGCGGCATGGGCCACGGCGCCGGTGGCGGCGCGTGGTTCAAGCAGGGCGCCGGCGGCGTCGCGGGACCCACGGTCGGCATGATGGGCATGCGCGGCGCGTACGGTGGAGTGGGTGGCGTGGGAGGCGTGGGTGGCGTGGGCGGAGTGGGCGGCGTGGGTGGGGTGGGCGGCGGCGCGGCGCGGCTGGGCGGCGCGGGCGCGCGCTACGGGTTCGGCGGCGGCGGCGTGGGCGCGGTGGGCGGCGTGGTGCAGCGGTCGCCGCCCGCCACGCCGTCGCCGCGGCCGCCCACGCCGTCGGAGCTGCTGCTGCTGCGGCAGTCGCCCGCGCCGCCCGCGCCGCACGCGCCGCCCGAGGACCAGCTGCCGCCCATGACGCCGCAGGACCAGCTCACCAAGTTCGTGGAGCAGTTGTAGTGTACATAGCCGAGGCGCGGCGCTCCGCCCTGTAATATATAACGTAATGGCGGCGGCCGCGCTCGACCCGCCCGCCCCTCCCTCCCGCTCCCGCGTGGCCCTCGCTCGCGTCCCGCTCCCTTCCCTCGCCCTATTTATTGTCAATAAGTTGTCGTTGGCGACGCGAGGGACGTAAATTAAGTATTACGATGACCGAATCGAGCGCTCAATGTACAAAATGTAAATATGAGAGGAGTACGTCCTGTCCGCTTTGCGTAATAATTGTAAGTTGTTCGTAGTGTAGGTACATTATGATACTTATTCTGTTTATTGTAATTAAATCATTTTATAATATAATTATGTGATCATTATAAACTGTTGTTTCAGTTTTCCGCCTATTTAGAAACCTATATTCCCACCTTTAAAAACTTATGTATTAACACACAATTGTGTATGTAACTCAACATGACGAATGCCCTACAAGCCTATACCAATAGCCCAAAGGACCATACAAGACACTTCAGTACTATATCTATAAATATAGTGAACTTGAACGAGAAAATGTGTAATAAACAGCGCCTTAAGGCGCTAATATACTAGGTTGTGCACAGACGCCAAAGTTAATTAACTTTCCCAAGTTAGTCATCATTATTATCTTCTATAAGAAGACCTAGTGTTGCACATAGACCTCCAAGGAATTCCACACCAGCAGGATAGATCCAGCTAATTGCGACAGCTTTCATTATAGACGATCAATTTTAGTAATCCCATGATTTGCGCTTCCCATTGACAACCTCCGTGTCGCAGTGGCTTAGACACCCGCTGCGAAACGCTAGGCCGCAAGTTCGATCCCCTCACCGAGAAAAATTTAGTATAGTCTACAAGTATTTACTTCGCGTTTGAGCGTCTATAAGACTGAAGTGTCGTGTAATGTCCGATACTCAATAGACCTAGTGTTAAGACAAGGTCTCATTTTATTTATCATTCCATATTGCGCACAAACCTTAAATAATTAATTATAGTTTGAGATCAGGACCATGTATAAACTAACGGCCTTATTCATAACGCATTTTTAATAATTTTGAAAATTAACTCGTGACTCGTCTTTACTACTAGGAATTCATGAAAACGCAGAGATCACTGACTATCGACGACAATACGTAACTCCATAGCGTAACTATGATTGGCTGTCTTATCTAATAAAACTAAACTGGCTTACTATTGACATCTCGCACTTACCGACAAAATAGCTATGGAGTGGAATAAGGATAGCAAGAGATTGCTCGTTGCGTTTCTCAAGAGTCTAATTAAAGTGGTCGATCGTAAAATTGTACCAAACTGTCGATACCATAGATGTAGCATAACATAGATCGGCAATGTGAAAGAGATAGAATGATTCAAATCATACATTAAAGCGAGACGCATGATGCGACCATGCGTTTACACGGAGAGCTTTCTATAGTGATTTGTGTGAAAATATGTCATTTAAGCGAACGACAAATTTCGCTTATTTTCTTGATTTATTTAATATTTCAGTACTGAGCTACTTTTATTAAATGTAATTTATTATGGTGAGTTGTCCAGTGCCTGGATGTGATTGATTTTAGTGTAAAAACCCGAATAATCATAGTTTTTCATAAGATCGTATCACTTTTTTCAATGTTGTTTAGTGACAATATTGCAGATTTGTAAGACAAACCTTGTATGTATATCGGTAGAACAGAATGTCCTTATTCATTATTTAAATGCGTAGAAAGCATCCATTGCCTATATAAAATGATATCATATACGTGAATTTATAATAATTTCAACCAACATTTGCTAGAGATTGATTGACAGTTTCGATCAATAATATTATGTCGATAAAAATAGTCAATGACTATAGAGGTTTCACTTCATTTTATAATCTCGTAGTATAACATCAATTCTATAATAACAGTTATTACTTCACTTTATTTATTCACTATTGATATTTGCTAAATATTAATTAATATTTCGTGTGCGTAATTTACCATTTCTGAGCCGGTTTCAAATTAATAGTGCCACGGAGGCTGCCATTCTAATAAAACAATAGAACATTAGATATTATTATAAGGAATGCTTTACAAAACTTGTCAAATAAAATTATTCTCAAATATGACGATTTATCTTTATTTACTTGTGTTTACGTATCTGTGTTGAAATAAACACAATCATTATTTTTCTGTTAAAATACCATGAAATGTCTCATATATATCTATAAAATTTTATTTTATTGGTTGGGCCGTTAGGTATATCGATATGATAGTATCGACAGAGCATGGCGCAGCATTATCTGTCACGCACACATGCAAACTTCACGCACACTATCATATTCTCGTTTTGGTTTCACTCAAAATGATACATTGCCGATCTATGTCGATGCCGATATATGTAGTATACATCTATGGTCGATACCTTCAAATAATTCTGATCTCCGCGCAATCTTTAAAGCCTGAATCTGAAATCCTGGAATTTACAACCATAGTTCTATAGTGCCTTTGGTCAGATCTCCACAAGCTTTTAAAACTACCCACACTAGATGCACTAGATAGTAAGTACCCTCACCTAAAGTTATATTAATAAGATGACGCACCGTATTAAACAAAAATGTTCGGGAATTAAGATACGATACAGAATACCAGATAGCTATTTACGTGACAGAAATAAAAACCATGATCCCAAAAGAAAGATGTTGGGAGATAACTCCAGAATTTATACTTTCAAACGACCATAAAATAACATGACAATAATCAATATGTTAGGTTACGGTAGCTGCTTCTGTGCGGATACCAATATTCTACCATCAAGTTTTGGATCTTCAGCAATCTTTGGGTGCTACAGCAATTCTCAAATCACCAATGGCTTTTAATTAGTAAAATTAATAAAACAAATTATGTAAAACACTTTATTTAAATTCATGTGACAATGTTAAAATAAACATTTAGGTTTAGTATTAGTAACATTTTGTTGTGTCGCACATTTACACCACGATTATATCTATGAAAATATGTTTTATTTTAATTCCATTGAATGTAAGAACATGTTCTTATGTTATCTGAAGACACGCAACTAAAGCGAGAACAATACAGGTACTGTAATGTGATAGGAAGGCTGTAAACTAGTATATTCAAAAAAGTTCTATAAATCTCATGCAATTTGAAATCAACATGAATATTGAATAAAATCAAAATGAATATTCGTTTTTCGAATACGAAGCGATTTAAATGAAACTAGGCATATACAATTTTCTTTATACTTATATGTATTATGAATTTTCATTTCATCGATAAGTTATACAGAACTTTAATGAATAGCAAACAGCACGAAACAAGTATTCTATACTAAATTAACCAACGGCCTACAAAGTAACTAACGCTGAAGTCAACAACACGAGTAGTTAGTTTGAACACAACACGCACTACGTCCTTGGCAACCTCAGAACAATGTTAAAGTTCCATTAATTATTTTCTGTGTATTATTTTTAATATTTGTAATTTGTTCGTAACTATCGCACTCTGGTTTCTAGCTACATCACAAGAAGGGTTCTAGGCCACTAAGCAGCAGTTGTATTTTGGACGGATTGATTTTTTAATATAATAATGTTTATATATTTAAAAACCAATAGCGTTTTTTTACTATCAACAACTGCGTCCGTTTGAAAATGGCGCGAATTGAGTTTACTCTCGAACACACGATATGTCATTTCATTTACTAATAAAAAAAATCAATGCACAGCTTTTAAATTGACTTCGTAAATTGTGATGTATAAGGTTGAAATAAACTAGTATTCGATTCTTTGTAGTTTTCAATGCTACATGATTGATTTTTTTTTTTTTTATTGGTCTCATTATTTCGTTAAATCGGTGAGATTTTATACATAAGTCATAACTACATACCATTATTTATTATCTAGATATACTTGAGTACTTTTGCAGTATCTCATTGGCAAAATTGTGTATAAGCCTCATCAAAATTTGGCAAAATATTTTTTGATAAAAAATAATAAGAATGAATTGTTAAAACTTCAACATTATTCCGATCGCTACATATTATGACCGCTAGCACGAGGGCAGTAACAAGCCCACAGCATACACCAAAATACAACTAACATGAAATAGGAGGAAACAACAATTATTATAACATAATTTTATTGATAGGAAAATGTTAACAATAATTTTGGCTCTTTCCAGATCAACGAAAATATTAACATTTAGCCAATCGTCACGAAAAGTAGGGTAAGTGCACCAATGGTAACCATCATTAGTGACGATTTATCAAAAATATCAGACTTTTATTCTGAAACTATGCAAGACTATCTAAGTAGTATTGGTAATTGCTATTATTGGTATGTTTTTAAGAAACTCAATAAATAATACTGGTGCATTTACCATACTTACATAAATCAGTTCCAGACAATTTCTAAGAATGTCGAAGAGACGTTGAAATATTTCAGACTTGCATCTCATTTCAGTAAAGTAACTACGCCTGGAAAGAGTTGCTGTTCAGTTCATAAATCAATAATAACTGAAGCGTAACACAATTGATTTCGCTTCTAAACCTTTCCACTACATATTTATACAAAGATTATACATTCTTGTGTGACTTGGGACTAAGTACATTATTTCTCAAACAACCAATAAAGAGATAATATTTTTTCTGCAAGAAATTGACTGTTTAATTTAGAATTCTTCCAGTCACCAATTTGAAATAAAGTTTTATAAATAACTATGTTTTCATATATGTCGTTAACATTATGATCAACTTATTATTATCCATGTATATTCCATATCTGGCGTTGTAAGCAAAAATTGTTACAAAGACTAGAATGAACGTGCATAAGAATAATAACGCATAAGATTTATATTAACAAGCAAATAATCCCCACAGAATAATATGCGATGACGTGACACTAATTTGTACTTTAGTAGTTTTAAAAGGATTTATACCAGAAATTAATTTTGTTATCGCATCAACCACGAATAAATTATAAAATATATCAGACACACTACCAACAAACACATATATTCCATTTAGATTCTTACTTTATTATGCAATTTTTTATCTATATATACTTTTTATATTTTTTCAACTTGCAACACATATTATATTTTTATAGAGTAAGTACCAGTAATTGCTTGGGGTTGGAATACGACGGCAGCAGTTGGCAACCCCGCGTATTGAACGTGAAACATCCATATTAATGAGAGATTAACGTAAATTTGTGGTAAGGTTAATGAGTTAGAAATATGGTTTAAAGCAGTCTTACACGGTCAATTACGGTTTGTTTGGTGTGTTTATTGTTTCTAGGCACTAATGGAGTCATTTAATCACGGTTATTTAATTGAAAATATTCACCTATCTTAAACAAGGTTGTGCTTTATGGTCTGTGGTGCCGTTTTTTTATTATTTAGATACCAAATATATTTATAGTAAATATAAACATTTTTTGTTACATATAACGTGATTTCCAACACTTGATTTTTGTATATTTGTGTTTCACATTTATTTCCATACAAGAATGCTTCAAACCAATAAATAAAAACCTATTTAATCACTGGTCCAATAATTTCAAATGCAAGTAGCGTACAATGAATGAACAAGTCAACACACCATTCTTAAATAACTGTCTCTTAGTAAAACCTCTCGACATCCCGCTAGGATGCAACATCTGTCCGTAACTAGGAATGTGCATGATTACACCCCTCAATAACTTAATATGCCATCACTCAGTCTTTCATTTCATCGTACTGTATATATACTATATATAATATATCCAAAATTTCTGCAATAAGCAACAGTTTATAGTGACAATGATACAATAGTTCTCATATATACAATAAAATCTCGCTGGAAACTCACTGGCAGATGTTTAATGCTTTATTACTCAAGTTTTGACTAAATTATTTCATGCTTTTAACACATTTTTCTACATAAATAAAAACTATTACAAATATATGATTTTATATTCTCTTGTCGGATTTGTGACATTCAAGGGAATTATATTTGCAAAGAATATTAATTAATGATTGAATTTTTAATTATTTACTCAATATTTAAATTGTTACAAATTCTACAATAAAGAGTATGAAACAAATATTTTCACTGACTTTTTATTTGAGACGACGGATTTACATGAATTTAGAGACCAGCTCTGAATATCAAAAACAAGGCATTATGAGCCCTATTAGTAACATCAGTTGAATAATAAGGCTTACTGTAAGAGCCCATATTGCACTAATCTCCTCTCCAATCGGGAGATTGAAAAGGTTTTTACCACAGCCCATCTTGGTCTATTTTCGGTTGGTGGATACAACATATTTCTAAACTCCATATAACTTGCATTAAACAATCTGCCGGTATTCCAAAGCGTTACCTGCCAACACAAAACAAGTTAGCGCCGGGATGCGCGGTCCGCCAGGTCGGGCGGCGACACCGCTCCATTAAAACATCGACTCATACAATTTGCATTACTTACGCTCCGCATTCAATGAGATCGCTTGAGACACGCCTCGCTTCACACCGCTCTGAATACATTTTCTGTGTGTTTTAAATGAAAAGTTTATAATCATGCTTTGTAATGTTTCAGTTTTCGTTTTTTGTCTGGTTTGACCGTGCAGGGTTGATACCGTAGAATAATTTGCGTGGAAAATGTGATTTAGTTGAGAATAGATTTAGGCCTAAAATGGGTTGTCTAATGTCTTTTAATTTAGGACGGAAATATTGCTGGAGAAATGTTCATACAATTCTTATCTACCTTTATACTGACACCCATATAATTTTTATGTTTTCACGTGAATATCCTTAGAACATAAAAATAGGCGAGGTTTAAAATTTCAATGAAAAAGAAGAAGTTTTATTGGATTATAATAAATATTGAAATAAGACTATTTTTTTACGGATTTTATCGAGGATTTTTTCGTGGTCCGAGTCCTGACCACGAAAGCTATAAAGTAATCGAAACGTCGGGTAGTTAAAAAATGTAAAAATGAAATCCGCGATAGAAACCGTAAAAAATAGTTTTATTTTAATGTGTAACATACGCGATAATTTAAGAAAACATTATAATAAATATCTAAAATTTGTATCACATATTACCATAGAGTTTATCCGCAAAACAAACAAATATTTTGTTCACATAGATCCCACGGAATTAAATCCATTACCAATGCAAGCTTATCGACAATATCCCGCCATATTGTTTTCACAGTTAGAACATCAAAGCGTGTCTCAAGGATCCAATGACAAACGAATCAGTAGAAAAATCTATTTTGTTGTGGCAGTGGTTTAGTCGTCTTTCTTGTCGTCCGTGTGTCCGGTGGAGGTGTCCGTCTCCTCGGGCTCTTCGTCCGAGTAGTTCCGAGGCTCTTCGCCGGGCCGCAGCAGCCGCCCTACCAGCTCGTACTTCTCTGGAATACGCAAACGAAGAAAAATTAGATATGTAGTCGCTTGGTACAGGCCGTTTTCTACGTCGTAGTAGAAATCCTTAGCCGCAGTGGACTTCTTCTAGCAGAGAAGATGATGATATTATAAATTTGTGTAACTTATTGTACTGGAATTTTGGAATTTGACGCCCATTTTTATGACATAAAAGTACTCTCGTTGATACAAAATGTTGTACACATAACGTACAAAATAGTTTGAAATAAATGGGGTTGTAACTTTGTATACAACAGATGGAGATACGCATTATTGCATTCAGTAGACAGGTTTCAGTAAAGCAACGGCTAAAGGGGATATTATACGGCATCCCCCTACTTGCAACACCCAAGCGAAATCAGTACGGAAATAGACTAGACTTCTGGTAGTCTTTACTATTTGATTCCTCGGGGGGCCGGGCGGCGCGGCGGTAGACCAACCGCAACATAATCTAGGGCGATATGGTCGCAAAGCGACAAAGCCTTTTATTATTAATAAATTAAAAAAACATAATCTAACTAATTGTTTCGTTTCGAGACCTATTCATATGGAACATTCAACAGAAAGTCGACAAAAATATTTCGATAAAAGATTTTTATTTCATCCTTTTCTCATGACAATATAAATTTAAATACCGAGCTACAAGTGCAGTATTATTAAGACACTTTTTGCGTATTAATATAGTCACTTGTCTGTTTAGATCTGAAACCCGTTTCGGCTGGCTGTAGGTAGTGCATATTAATTAATATTATAATTCGTCATAATTGATGCAGAATTGTTCTAACCTACTTCTTAGATTAAATATTATTTAATCGTCATTCCGTATGTAGGTACTTGAACCGCTGCAAGGCTTTACCTCCCACAAACAAGTCGTCACTACTTTGGTCCAAATAGGCTATTGAGGCTGAGGTTTGAATGGGCTGGTTGACCAGTCATCCAATTCGCTAGTGGGTTATTAATGCCCACAAAAAACCGACGCGATTTTAAAGCCTTGTGAGCGTTTCATACGATAATATTAACAAAATATATTTTTCTGCCCTATCTCTTTTCCATTCAAATCCATAATCTGGTAATGCATGATCTTTAATGGTTAGGAATGTTTATGGATAATGGCATTCACTTAATATTGAGTGAGACTTTTGACGGGACTCAAGATTATGCTAATAAAAAAAACTATCTTATGCATCGATTACATTATGAATTGATTTTTTCAATCACGATGCACAATTAATTTAATGACAACCAAACAGCGTCATATATTTAGAACTCATGAACATTTTTATTGGCTGCTTTAAAATTGAGCACATTGTATTAATCAAATATTCCTTCAATACTTATGTATTATGTAGAACAAATAGCTTCGTTGCGTCTATCTGGTCAGTATATTTTTCAACATACTGCACAATTTTAATATGGTTTTCATTATCGGGTAGACTCGAAAATTGGGGAACATTTTAATACCTAGATAGATAAGCAAATTGTATAAGGCATATATGCAAAAATCTTTTTTTTTATGAAATGAAGTAAAATGTAAACATCACACGGTAATACTTAATAAATAAAAAGTAGGAAATTCGTCTTTAAATAAATACATGCTGATAAGGACGCTTTTTTTAATGCATTTTTAACCTTAGGATTAAAAATAACATCACCGTGTTAATTATCTGTAATTTTATAAACATAACACAGTCCAATGTCGGTATGTTACATAACCATCTAGAATGACTTGAAACACTTCATTTGCAGATTCAGTTAAGAGTAAAATACAATCTTTAACAATACTATAATTAACTCTCAAAATGTGTTTTTTTTTATGAATAAGAGAGGATTAGAGACCTCAAGCGGAAAAGTTAGGGAAAATAATGTGATGTTGTAATATAAAACCTAGAAACTTAGAATTCTTTTGATAGGACGCATTTTCATGATACCCGTAAGTAGTGTCAACCCCGTTCGGTAACAAGTAACAATCGATAGTAAATAATCCAATCCGAGTTTGGAAAATACTCCAGCGATCCTACAATCAGTACTGCATCAGGAAAGCATATATTTTAATCACTATTGATGAATGCCGATCAAAAGGTTAGAAAAGTACGCGATAAAATATAATCTTCATATTAAACTAAGTTCCAACAGGCTAGCAGTTTCCGCATTTGACTTTTATAGATAAAGATGATGAAACAAAGTCCAAAATAGCCATAACTAAGCATCAATAACATAGCAAGCATTTTCACATGTTGCAATCATTTTTTATATCACAATGTGTTCATTCTGATTAAAATCGAAAATCGATAAAAACGAGCGCCGAATATTAGTAAATATTACTTCTACTGCAAATAAATCACTGTAATTGCCTGTAATGGTTATCACGACCGCGCGTGGAGGAGTTGATGATATCATCTTTATGAGATGAATATTCGACATTCTGACAATATTCTTGCTATTAAGATCCGGGCTTCTATGCTTCTATTAAATGTCATATATTATATAATATGTCCTTACATACAGCTAACCATAATGCCATAGAATTTATTGGGGAAATTGTTTCGACGTTATTATATTTTTCTTGCGTAAGTGGTTGAGGATAACACGCGCCACTCGCCGCTTGCGGTTATTGTCTACGAATACTTGCAACATACGAGGCGTTTAGAATACATTCCATATTTTCTAAAGACGCTAAGGCAATACATATATGTACCCGATGAAAATTGTTATAGCCGTATCACAGATAAATGCATAGCGTAGCCAAATGAAATCAAATGCTTATGTTATATATTATCACAGTTTTCGATAACAACGGCGCGGCGGGAATTTCTTTGGGACTGACTCCGTCGATAAAAACGTGCAAAGTTTTAGCGTGGCCGTGATAATGGCCCAGATATAATGATTTAATAAACAGTGACTGATAATTTGGGAGCATTATTTTATAATGGCACGAATAAGTAACTATAGTACACCTGATAGTAAGCGCAATGCAGTCTAGATAGAATATCAACCGATAAGAGATAGGGTAATTATCTCTCGCGTATCGACACAATGGGGTATTTTACTATAAGAAAGAAAAAATCTAAGAACTATAAATGTATATAGTAGAGCATTAAGCAATAAGTATATGTTAATTTCAGTTTTTATTTCCAAGGAATAAATTTTATAATTCGTTTTGAAAATTTTAATTTTTTTTCTGTCCTAAAAAGATGTGAAACGGCTGCCGCCATGATGGTTAACGATTCTACGTCATTCCGCGAGTAGAATACCCCCTCCGGTGTCCAAGAGCTCATACTAACACAGGTTGTTTACTGGTTGAGTGACGTATCATTTTAAAGCAGTGATTCCCAAAGTGGTCCAGGTGGACCCCCAGGGGTCCACGGGAGACTTGCTGGGGGTCTACGTAAGCATGAACAAAATATGGGGGTCCATAAGATGTTAATGGGGGTCCACGAAAATTTATCTGCTTTTGATAGTAAAAGCAAAAATAAATGTAAGCATAGTTTTTATAAGGGCCTACCTACATTGTTTTAAGTACCTAACTAAGCAGATAATATTTTAATAAGGCAAGCGATTGTTACTTGTCCAAACTTGCGTATTCGATATTACGTACAATTTCGTGTACAGACTTGCAAAGCGCTATCCGCCCGACAATGCTTAATGCTTGTTCAGACATGAACTTGATCACCACTATAAATACTTGATGCCAAAGGCAAACTCATTCATTTGTTTCCGGAATTTCGAAAAAAGTGTGAGAAAATTTATATCAGTGTTTGCTAGTGCCGGAGAAAAGTAAGTACCTACCTTTTTTTTGTTATAGTACTTAAGTATTTTGTTTCCGTGTACTAGTCGGTTGATCACAACTGCTTGTATAGATAGGTAAGGTAGATTAGACGTGTATATAATCTAAGATAGGTAACTAACGCCCAAATACTGGAACGCAACTTAAATATAACTTGCGCTTAACTACGTTAATTCCGATTAAATGTACTGGCTAAGTGAGCCGTGCGCTGTTAAGAGCAACTTATTATTTGAATGTCGTTCCAGTATTCGGGCGTTAGTAACTTACAGATATTTTAATTGTCCTCTTTCGATTTGAAGACAAACACAGCACGTTTTATTCCATTGTTTTTTCACGAGAGAAGCACTGCCTCTCTAAAAAGGCCGAATAAGCAATATTGCAGAGCAATTAATATTGTAATTTTTCTTGCAAATAACTACTAGTTTTATAAAACAGTAATTTCACAATCATTTTATATTAAATAAATAAATACACCCAACAGTCACATACATAGTCCTGACCCCACACTAAGATCAAGTCTTGTGTCGTGGGTATCAGGAACTACGAGAGACTTTTCGGTCTCACAAACACCCAGACCCGAAACAAATACCTGTGGATCACACAAATATTTGTTTCGGTGCGGGGATCGAACCCGCGCCCTCTCGTTTCACAGGCGGCGTCTAACCAACTGCGCCACGGAGGCTGACTAATTGAGGCTAATTGATTTTGAAGTAACTACATATTTTATCAAAATTATTCCTTTTCGGAAAAAGCGAGCGGTGCGCGGGCGACGGGAAAAGGGCGGGGCTTGGGCTTCGATGCCAGTTTGTCACGTTTTAATGTGCGTTTTAACAATGAAGCCGCAGACAAAAAATACGCAAATACACGGAGCGCGTGAACTCATTGATTTGATGAAATGTTAGTTATCGTTTTTATGGAATTTTGAGATTTCGACTTTTATTTTTTCCTACACAAATATGATCAGTATTCGATACTGAGTACACCAATTTTTATTTGTACTATTAAAAATTAGTGGTAAATTAGGTACTTTAAAATTGATACCGTTTTGTGAAAACGTCTGTATTTGTCTTAGCGGTTTATTAGTTGGTCCCTTTACAAGCCGTAATTCTATTTCCGCGTGCTGACAAAGGCTGCGGTGTGATACCTATATTCAGAAAAAAACTTGGTTACTAAAACATTTTTTTTTACAGGTAAGGTAACTGACACGAAACATGGCTACAGCAAAGAAAAAATGTCGACAATATAGTGTCGATTATTTGAAATATGGTTTTGTTCCATCAGAGGCAGACAAACAGTTGCCCATGTGCCTATTATGCAACAAAGTTTTGAGCAATGACTCTATGAAACCATCAAAGCTCGAAGATCATCTAAAAAGGTGTCATACTGATAAAATAGGTAAAGATTTAAAATATTTTCAAACATTGAAGGAAAAATATGAAAAGAGACCCACCATGCACAGTATGTTCGCTTCAACATCTCAAAGTAACGATGATGGCTTGCGGGCATCTTACAATATCTCATTACTTATAGCAAAATCTGGAAAACCACACACTATCGGAGAACAATTAATTTTACCCGCTGTTGAAGAGGTTTTAAAAACTGTTTTGCACAAATCTCCGTTTGACGTACTAAAAAGAATTCCATTAAGTAACAATACTGTACAAAGACGCATTGATGAAATGAGCTCTGATATCGAAAGTTTTTTGTGCAATCATCTGCAAAAAAATCATTTTTCTATACAACTGGACGAGTCAACGTTACCCGGTAATGAAGCATTATTATTGGCATATGTCCGATTTATTATGGAGGAAGAAATTCACGAAGAATTGCTATTTGCCAGAACTTTGGAGACTGATACTAAAGGCGAATCAATATTTAATGTCCTGAGTAATTTTTTCACGGAAAAATCGATTCCATTTACAAACATTATTTCAGTGGCAACAGACGGAGCTCCTGCAATGGTCGGGCGATATCGTGGGTTTATAAGTCATCTCAAAAGAATTATACCAGGACTTACAGCTATTCATTGCGTAATCCACCGACAACATCTTGTGGCAAAACATTTAAGTGACAGGTTGAACCAATCTCTTCATTTTGTAATAAAAGCTGTCAACAAAATCAGAAGCAATGCATTGAATACGCGTTTATTTGCTCAATTGTGCGACGAAAATGATGAAGACTTCCAACGACTGCTCTTACATACTGAAGTACGCTGGTTGTCGAAAGGTGCATGCTTAACGAGATTTTACTCTGTTTTCGATTCCGTATTAGAGTTCCTAGAAAGTAGAGATCCAGATTTAAAAGAAAACTTGATCAAACTCAAAGCAGACATTGCGTATTTGACAGATTTGTTTAAAAAATTTAATGATATTAACTTGCAGTTACAAGGGGTACAGCCTGAATTTAATAAAAACAAAGGGGATAATTTCGGCTTTTCTTGGGAAATTGAAATTTATGAAGCAAAACATTAGTCGGCGCGAATTCTCTCAATTTCCAAACTTGTCGCAGGTAGAATGTATTGATGAGGATATCCATACCTACAGTCAACATTTAAATGCCCTGCATGATGACTTCAAAACCAGGTTTGAAGATATCCTGACGATGGATATACCACCATGGATCATAAATCCATTTGATGAAACGGAAGTGGCCAATGTTGTATTACAAGAGGAGCTGCTCGAGCTAAGCACCAATGAGGAGCTGAAGGTGAAATTTAGAAAAGGCTACCAAACATTTTGGCTGCAAGCAGAAATACCCGAAAAATATCCTGGACTGTGGGAAATCGCAAGGAAATTTTTAATAGCTTTTCCCTCGTCATACCTTGTCGAAAGGAGTTTTAGTGCCGTTACAAATCTCTTAACAAAAAAAAGGAGCAAATTAAACATCACAGAGCGGGGGGATTTGCGGTTATTGCTCACAAAAATAAAGCCAAACATTGATCGTTTGCTGACACTCCATCAAATACATCCTTCCCATTAATTAAAATTATGACCTGAACCTATATTACCTTATTATTTTTTTCTTGTAATTCTATTCTTTTAATAAATAAAGTGTTATAAAATGTACCATTTTTCGTTTTTATTTTACCTATCGGAATATAGGGACAGAACTCAGAAGCGACACAATTTTTATTTTTTGGCGACTTTAAGAATGTGGTAGAAATGTAGCAGCAGGGGGTCCACCAAAACCAGTAAAATTTTGAAAGTGGTCCACGAGAAAAATAAGTTTGGGAACTACTGTTTTAAAGGAACATGGCGCCTAGCATTTTCAGATATTTGCGCGCATAAATTTAAAATTTAAATTTTAAATGGATTTTTATTGGACTTGCCGAGCGAATAAAAATTTGATATTTTTTTTAATAGTTTGTCTTAATCTTAGGAACAACTTAAAAGACTTTTTGAAAATGGGTAGAATACTCCATTGTGCAAGCCTTCTCGAAGCCGGATATGCATAAGATGGTTCCGAGTCACAGTATATTCGTGGGTGACTGTTATATGTTTTATACTTTTGGTATGGTGATCGCTGTACGGACGAATATACATACATCACCAGGTTATTAAATAAATACTAATACATTCTCAGGATTTTGTATTTATTAAAAACAGAATCCTATCCAAATTAAATATATTTCGTCGTTGGTTGAACCGGCTCTTATGTATAGGTAGCTTGTGAAGCATTATCACGGTCTTTTGGATTGGGTGCAGAGCCAGTTTTAGGCGCAGACGACTTGGGTCAATAAAATCAATTACATGTCACCGCCGTCGTCCAAAAGTTTAAGATCTTTTTTTGCATAATGTATAATAAATAAAGCATAATTATTTTCCAAGTAGGTACCTAAACTGTACCAGGAAAGACGATACTCGACGGCTAACGCAAGGTTATAAAGTTACCCAATTAGCCGTCATAATAAATGGCAGCGCCCGCTGATGTAATGATGCAAAATAGTTTCAACTGCTGACACATTTTTTCTCATCTGTGTCGTATTATTAGTTTTGAAATTAATTTGTTTCGTTTCATATTTTCCCGCATCATTAATCTGTGGAATGTTTTGTTGGCCCAGATGTTTTCTCCTTCCTATGAACATGATGAATAGGTAAAAAAGCTGTTAAAATGCTCTAAATAATAGTGTCGAATAGGAAGACTTACGCCCGAATACTGGAACGACATTCAAATAATAAGTTGCTCTTAACAGCGCACGGCTCACTTAGCCAGTACATTTAATCGGGATTAACGTAGTTAAGCGCAAGTTATATTTAAGTTGCGTTCCAGTATTTGGGCGATAATCTTCTCTTGCCAACCGATTCTCGTTTTGGACAACATTGCATTAGTTAAAAGGCGCAATGCGATCCGTTGCACCGTGAACTTAACAATTCATTTCTTAATTTTATGTCTACCATATTAGGGCTTGAGCGTGGCATAATATGCTTAGGTATTTTGACATTTCGTTTGTTTATATGGCATAATATACCGACAGTAAGATACTGCCGTCAAAAACATTGTAAAATATTGGGCGTACGATATCGATTGTACGAAATTGCAATGAGGCAAGACAAGAACAAGATTAGACACTTTAAATGTGCCGAAAGTACGGTTCACAGATCAATTCGTAAATTATATATTTTTTCTGGTCCATGCATAATAAAAATATTCCCGGGGTATACATGATAGTAGAAGGAGGTAATGAGTCCCCTGCAATGATTTCCAACTACGGCCGCGTTCCCGCCGCATAGTATTAGCATGTTATTATCATGTATCAGTGTTTGCAGGTGGGTGTGTGTACATGATAACAATTTATTCCTGGCTACACATCAACCGATAAACATGCAGTGCTTGGATATACATTTATTCTTATTATTGCAACTGGGTAAAGGCATATTGCAGAACTTACAAACAGGATAAAGTCCTGGTCTTTTAAATAATATAAGTTAGTTTCTTGTATTGGGAAAATCCTAGAATAAAATAAAGTCTTCCTCATCTAATATTGGTTCATTCACACTGAATGGGTTTAATGTGAGTTTTCAGGTTGAGTGTGATTTGTAATTTGTTCAGTATGACTAAAAGTTGCTTAGAAATCACATTGTCTATCCTGAGAGGATCTGAACTTATTTATATTTATTTCCTCAAAAGAGTATTCTATATATTGGTGGACTTGGTGAAACATGTTTTTAGGGATATTTGAGAATAACTTGATTTATAATTAGACATGTCTATCTCATGTCATCATAAAGTCAGAATACAATCTGGGGTTCCTATTAATGATGTCATTATCTACCCAATGTCTATAATATTATAGTAAAATTTACACACTTATTTGAACATACTAAACTTAATATCTCTTTGTTTTGTTAGTATTTTTTTGTGTCTTTATTAATTACAAATTGTGAAACAAATTGTGTGTCTATATTGAATAGTCATTTAATTGCACAGCACAATAACGAAAAAAGCTTTTGGAATTTGTTACGTAAAGGTAACACAAGGACACACAACTCATTAAAGAGGTGTATAAAAGTGAACAAAGTAACATGGCTGGTTGACCTCAGCTAAAACAAATTACCTCTAAACTGTGCCTCCCACTCCTTCACTGACTCCATTTCCATTGAGTTCAGGTCACTAAGGTCATCATATTCTTTGTCTGATGATGTGACTGAGAATGTTGCTAGTCCTCTTGAGGCATCTTTACCTCCAAATGCTGCATATGGCCCACCTGGATAAAGATGTTGTTTTAGTTTTTATTAAGTTGTCTGTGTTTTAGGCTTGTTATATATAAAAACCCTGCTGTGCATCTGATAGCCACTGTAAATTTATTAAACTACTACCTTACTAGTCAATCATCATATAAATTCTCTAATTAAACACTATTTATATATAGTCTAGAAACTGGTCTAGAAGCCAAGGTTTAAAAACCTACCTATTGTTTTCCTTAGCTTGCTT
Organism: Deilephila porcellus; assembly: GCA_905220455.2. NCBI lineage: Eukaryota > Metazoa > Arthropoda > Insecta > Lepidoptera > Sphingidae > Deilephila > Deilephila porcellus. The sequence continues at coordinate 12,840,446 of LR999977.1, read as the reverse complement.
CTTTATCCAACATGAGTAATATGGAAAGAATAAAAATGGTGTGGCCTATTATATTTATGTTAATAATGTGAACAATATAACACATAAGTACTATTATGGTTTGTATTACTTGTTTACTTTTTTATTGCCTCTATGTGGTATCTTCGGGTTTAAACTATTTTTTATGACAAACATTTGGTTTCAAGGGTCTTGAAAGATGAATGTTTAAAAACGATTGATAACATTACTGATTAGTCTTGGAATAGGTACTGCAAATATAATATTTAAATACTGATAAAACAAATTACCAGATGATATCAGGGCTGTATAGGATGCAATTCATTTGTAAACTTGTCTGCACCTTAAATCAAGGTCTAAATATTAAAAACTACCTATAAAACAATGCATAAAATATAACGAGTAAACTACAGCTGCAAAACATAGAATGCAGCGTGAATAAATAATTAAATGAGTCACTAGTGTCAACTCTATTTATAAACAGCGACGCAACTGCACTTACCGGGCCCGTAAAAGCGGCGTGCCCGTGTTACATCGAATATCCATCCGTTAACAGCCACCAACACTCTTCCGTCCGGCTGCGTGCCGTCGTAGTGCCGGAGTTCCGCCACGGTCATGTCCTTGCGTATCTTCGGCAAATTCAACGCCGGTGCGTCTGCCGGCGCCTTTGTGAACTTCTTGAATATTTTATACACCAACATACCGATCATCAAAGTCAGTATCAAGTTTAAAGGATTAAATATGATCTCGTTTATGATAGTCAAAGTGCCGGCACTCTCCACCTCCGGTGTCTTGGTCTCGGGTGCTGATGCCATGTTTACGTCGCACGTCTGGCTTGCTTCACGGGGTTTTGTTTTTGTATAAATTTTAGAAAAGTATCGCCATTCGCCGATGAAAAATACTAAAATCACTGACGTCAGCGTTCAATCAGCGCAGGCAGGCAGTGACATTCCAGATCAGTGTTGCCTCAAATTCACATGCAAAGTTGGAATGTTCATTTAAATAATGCATGTGTGGCGAAATTCGGAACTACAAATAAAACTTAATTTAAAATAAAATAAAATTTCAAAAATTTCCGATTGGACGCGTTGTTTGTGATATATTAAAAAAAAAAATACGTAAACTTACCGGGTATATCCAGACTGTGACCGAAAACGAAGCCAGGTAGTAGTTTATGTGGGTACATACACAATGTAACTAAAAATTTCGCAATAAAAGCGACAGATTTTTTTTCAAATTTTTAAATATAATTTATCACAATCAGTTATTATTTTAGCAAAATGATAAATATATCACATTGCTTCGTTTTCAGTCACAGACTTGACATACCCTGTATTAACACGTCCAATATAATAACCATTATAAATTCTAAAAATCATTGTTTTGGGTATTATTACGTTAATACAGACCCCCATCATATTAGTTTTTTTTCATTTTCTTCCATAATACAAAGAAACACCTTGTATGTAAATATACCAGTAAATATATACCAGTTTTCAAGTTGGACCTGCATCAATATAACTGTGAAAATTGCATCTCTTTTCGTGCGGTAGTTTTTGCGTGATGCGCTAGCAAACATACAGACAGACAGACAGATAGACAAAAATTCTAAAAAAACATTGTTTTGGCTTCTGTTGCTGTTATAAGGACCCCTAGCGTTAAAATTTCTTAAATATCTTCCATGTACAGACATCGACCATTTACATTTTTATTATATGTATAGATTACTTTGTTTAAGAATTTGAAATATCTGTATAACTATCGTATAAAATTATCCTTTATCAATGATATTATTAAAGATTGACAGCGGATAATTATATATGATAGTTACACAAATAATATCTACACTAATATTACAAAAGCGAAAGTAACTCGCTCCATCTACTACCGTTTCATTCCCTAACCACTGAACCGACTTTGATGAAAAGTATTACTCTAAATTTGGTTATGTCCTTTTATTCGGCAAAGTGAAGTTAAAAGAGCCGGAACGGAGAATCAGTATACACCGTTTTGTCAAAGCAATGAACTATGATAATAGTCGAAAAGTAACCATAAGTTATCGTTATAGGCAAACTGGACAAGCAATAACCGTTCGTGAGTATGATCAAATGGCTTTGCCAGATGCCATTGGCTTTCTCATGGACATTTTTCTAAACTGTCTCTAAGCATAATGCAGGAAAGTGATTGATCCATCATTTATGTGCATTTAGTGATTCACCTTAAATACCTACATTATTTTTATATAACATTATTGTGATATTTGTCATTAACAGAGATAATTTAAATTATTTTTCTAACTTAACAATAGAAAATATAAAGTATATTTAATTTGGTCGCCGTGATAAATCAGATCACGCAGGCGAAGCTGAGAGCAAAAGCTAGTGGCAAATGGCGATTGGTGCGACACCATAGCGCGACTCTTATTGTCAGCTGCCGTCCAACAGTATTTTAACCACAGATCATACACAGAGATTACCATTATAACCTGATAACACTTGTTATGAGTTGTCAAAATAAAAACCAATCCAGGTCATTTGGCCCAAACATATCCGATTGCTAATTCGTTGTTGTTATAGTCTGTGATTGATATAGGTGTTTAAACCGGCGATTTAACTAATTTATTTCATTATTACATATTAATTAAACAGTCTGTCAATGTAGTGGGCATTTATTTAGAATTAAGTGATTGTAGAATAGTTTTCAGTATATTTTTTACATGTGAATAAGATTTTATTAAACCCCAAGTTCATTATGAAGGGACGTCAACAAGATCTGTGTTCGAGATATATAAAAATATTTTTGGTCGTTTCGGCGTACTGGTAATAACTATCTTATCATGAAATAATCTATAATTAATGTAACTGAAACATAAAAATAGTCAGCAATACATTTATGTAGCTTTTTCAAGTTTACGATTATCCTATTAGGTATGTTATATTGCTTATAAAACATAATCAAATGGAATATAGGCTAATCCCCTATCACTTATAGCGGTAATAAGCTCGGCAAATTGTTAATGATACTGTTACTTATCTCTGCCTACCTCTTCGGGGATACAGGCGTGAACTTATTTATGAAAGTACTCAGAAATAAAAGTAATTTTTTTCTTAGCTTATTTTGTCTCGTCTTATATATTTTTTCATGTACAAAGTTTGAATAAAAACTGCAGTGTTTATAATTTTATTGCTAACTACATTATTTAAGTTGTTTCAATTTATAATAATATTAATATGACATGCAACATTTAAAAATATGTGTGCCATAATCTATTTATATGCCTTGCCTGCATGCTATTTAAATATTTGGTTTATAATTGACAAGATGCTATCTATCCTCCTGATACCTACCTATCTAAGTATCAATATGTAATTCCAACCAAATGATGTTTTCAAATTGAAAACTGAACTGTCCGTCCTGGGATCTAACACAGAGCCCTATGCTGTAATGTCATAATACATTACAGTTGAGCAAAAAGGCTACACAATTTTTAAAAAACATTTATTGCATTATAATATGTTATTGTTCCACAGGGTAGTATCAATAGCGACAGTGTTTGTAAATAAGACTCTGTTAAGTAGTCAGAATATTGCCCTGGAGGCTCCGCTCTTCATCACTTGGTTCCAGTGCATTGTGTCCTTTACAATATGCTTCAGTTTGAGCAGGACAGGTGGCATACCAAAGATTTTCACATTTCCTAATGGAACTCCATGGAATCTCGAAGCTGTTAGAAAGGTTATTTGGATTATATTTCTTTATTTCTTTTCAAATATACAACATATTGTAAATATGTAGGTGAAATAAAATAGAATTACGCTTGCAAAGTAATGTTCATACTAATGATTATAAAAGTTGTAATTCCCTTGATAAGCAATAATTGGTATCCTTTTTGTGATAAGATAAAAGTATGGTTTTCATTATAATTGTTCATTACTGACATAGTTTAAATGTATGTTTAGGTAAAGAGCCACATATCTACTTAATAAAATGTACACAGACCATACAATTATGTCTATTTCAGTGTCTTTTTACTTTTAACTTTTACTATTACTCTGTGTCATCAAGTCATACCTATAATCCATGCCCCAAAAGAACATAATTAAAAGGGATAGTTCAATGGGAAGTTAGGGAATTTCATGTTTACAATGTATTGCAGTCTTCAATTTTAAATTTATTATTTTATCAATAAATGAGCAAGCACTGCTACCATTTAGGTAATAATATTTTTGCAAATGTATACAGAATGTATTACAAATGTAAAATTGTCTTTACAATACATATTATTCAATTTGAAACAGAAGTCTAAGAATGTTTAGTTTCATACCAGCCATGCCTTAAATCTTAGTATTTTTCATGGAAAGTAACATTATTGTAATATTTTTAGTTACATATGTTTTCATATAATCACCTTTCAATAATTTTATCTGAATAATATTATACAGTACTTGAATCTGTATGGTACACTTAGCGAATACATTTGCATTATTATAATTGTAATACAAATAGAACAGTGAAATGTGGGTTAAACTTATGCTCTAAGTTATTGAACAAACAATTGTACTGTATATTTACTGTTTTAGCATTTAACAGTACTGTCTTTATGTTCCATAGAAAGACATACATGTGCCATTTTGTCATAACATAATATGCAACTAGGTATTTTTTGGTTTAATTAATTATACATGGACAGCCTTATATAAAAATCAAAATGACACTATTATTTCCCATTTATTTTATCTTTGTTACGAAAATTATGATAAATATTAAATAAATTTTCGTCCATAGAATACATACTTATAAAAAAAATTCTTTTAAATCCATATAAACTCAGAAATATTGTTTTGATATTATAATGCACATTGCACAGTGCATTTGAGTTTTCTAATTCAAATCCATTTCTTCCAGGTGATCCCGTTATCTATAATGTTTACACTAATGATAGCAACAAACAATTTATGTTTGAAATATGTTGGTGTACCATTCTATTATGTTGGAAGATCGTTGACCACAGTATTCAATGTGGTGTTCAGTTATATGCTGCTGGCCCAAACAACTTCCTTCAAATGCATTATGTGTTGTGCATTTATTATATTTGGATTCTATCTTGGTGTAGATCAGGAAAGTTTATTAGGTAATAATTTTATACTGGAATAATAATAATGTATAAGTTTGTGGAACATTTCCTGCTCAGATTAACTGCCATGCATATAAATATTTCAAAAATCCACATAATTATAGTCATCATTTGAAAACTCAATGTAAATTTAATTAATTATTTTATTTACATTTTTGGTCGTTTATAAATCAAATACATTTATCTGCATAAAAATACAGGTATGATCAGACCTCTTAGTTGGTAAATATTATTTTACTCCATGTATCTAATTCTGAAAACATTGGTGATATATAAATAATGTAGCATTGGTTTTCCTGTTTGTAATATTAATTATGATTTTCAGGATCATTTTCACTGATTGGCACAGTGTATGGTGTAATTGGTTCGCTAATGTTATCATTATATTCAATCTATACCAAGAAAGTACTCCCCAGTGTGAACCATGAAGTTTGGCTATTGTCATACTACAATAACGCTTATTCTATTATTTTATTCATACCGTTAATAATGTTAAATGGTGAAATGACAGTATTATGGAACTACGACAAATTTGACCAAACAAGTTTCTGGATACAAATGGTTGTTGGAGGTGTTTGCGGATTCGCCATTGGTTATTTCACATCATTACAAATACAGGTTGGCGTTTATAATTCATATATTACTGTAAATTGATTTTAATTGTTATTGGACATACCATTAGTCAGTAGCGATGCGACGTAAGAATTGGGCGTGGTTAGATAACTACCCAGCGCGCTAAAAATTATAGGAGTACCCCAACAGGCCTAATTTTATAGTATCTGTTATTCACATATTGAGTTTAATACTCAGATTGTGTGAAGCGCCGTAGAAGCCTAGTTTAGAGTGCTGTAGAAGTTTGTAGCACTGTCAATACTGCAAAATAAAAAGGAATACAGTTTCTAAGTTATTTTTACAAACATCCTTGATGAAGAATTTTAAAAAACGATGTCTTCAATTTGGCTCGAAAAGTTTAACAGAGTAGATTAAAGAACAATACATGTAAGCAAATAACTTTAAATTATCAAAACTTGTCTTTCAGGTTACATCGCCACTCACACACAACATATCCGGTACAGCAAAAGCGTGCACACAGACGGTAATTGCAACCCAATGGTATAATGAATCCAAAAACACATTATGGTGGACTTCTAATTTAATAGTCCTAGCCAGTTCTGCGTTCTACGCCAGGTTCAAACAAGTTGAGATGGAAGAGAAATCCAAAAAACCTGTATCAGAAGAAAAACAAAGCTTAGTGTAATTTTTTTATGTGTAAGTGTAAATTTTATTGTTATTGGCTGTGTGCTCCTTATAACTACATTTCTATATGTATAAGTAAGTGTACTGGTGGGTAATGATTATTTTTAGGTAAAAGTTATCTATTGATGTGATTACCATGTTGTAACATTGAAGTAATGTGTTGCCTACCCAAGAGTTTGTTACTATTCAAATTGGAAAACCATAGACATCAAAGATTGAAGTTAAAAAGTTGATTTAATACCAGTGTAGGTAGTCAGTTTTTTGTATGTATGTATATTGTTTTACATATTATATGAGCAAAGTAGGTAGTTTGATTAAATTTATTCATACTATTATTGTTATATGATAGAAATTTGAAATGGCAACATAATAAGTCCCCCTTTTTATTTTCATAAACATAATATGATCTTCTCTTTTTGTATTTGATATCATTATTGCATATATTATTAAATATGTGTGTATTATATTCATAACTTTGAAATTTGCAGACACAGAAGTGATGTGGTGCAACTAAATATATTTTTTAAATGATAAATGCTAGTCTCAGACTGAATTTACCACACCAATGTCCTTATTTTTAAAAAGACGAATAAATATTTGAAATATTAATGATTATGACATGTGCAATACAATTGTATATATTTACTAATAGTTTGTGAAGGGTTAAGCGAACATTCACAGTTTTCGCCGTGAGGTGAAAAAGCGCAGCAATGTGCAAAATATGCCGCACAAATTAACTTAAATATTTATATATCCATATTTGTTTGCGGGCCCCACAAATATTTGCATCGATGTAGGAATCGAACCCGCAGCATCTCGTTTCAAAGTCGCCTTCTAACCAACTCCGCCACGGAGGCTGTAATAGATGGCACTAGTTTGTTAGGGCCATTCTATATCAGCCCATATATGTCCCACTACTGGGCACGGGCCTACTCTAGAATCGAGAGAATCGATTGAGAGTGGTTAGGCCATATAGTCCACCACGCTGGCCTAGTGCGGGTTGGCGGACTTACATACCGTAGAAATTCTTTAAAATCGCTACGGTATGCAGTTTCCTCACGATGTTAAATTAATTAAATTCCTCAAAAGGCGTATCTCAAAATATACGCCATATTGTAACAATTTTTAAAATCAAAGCAGTGCAGCGACCAAAAGAGTGTAATAAAAATTATATAATATGTAAAATGCTCCGCGTGACAAAAACTCGTAGTGCTCCCTTAGCCCATATACTGTGTAAATCGACATTCCCAGCTTCATCTATTTATTATGAGTTTCTAAATTGGCTGTCGCACTGCCATTTATCTAGATAAAGGAGTTTCATTTTCTATTCATCAGCTATTAATCAATATATTATGTGATAATAAGGATTATAATATAGTTTTCTTATTTACAAATGTATTTTTAACATTATTTTATTTTTACTTTAATACAAAACTAGCAGCTTATACGCCTTTGTTTTTCAATATAATTTGAAGCGCAAATTACATTTTGTATAAATTATAGATATTAATCCGGTTTTTGTATTTTTGTATGTTTGTATACCTAAAGATATATTTGTAAAAAAGTTGATATGCGATACGACGTTGTAATAGTAATTGTTATCCATATTAATTTGAATAAAACCTAAGATAAAAATACAAATTATACAGATATACCTTTATTGTATTATTATTTGTAATCAAATGTTATTTTTATCCACATAATCAATAAATATGGCCAATGCATTCTTGGCCATTCCATTTGAAATTTTTCAAACATTGTATTTTGCATTCTATTTATTGTAATTATAATGTAATTAATTTAGAAATATTCGATGAATACAAAGTAAAGCCCGTTTAAATGAACCGGTGCAGTGTATTAAAATACTCGACAAGTTTTATTTCCATTCAGTCGTACGCATTTATCTCGTATAATTGTTTATTTAACTCTAGTATTTCCACGGTGTAGATATTTTGTTAAACCATTATAGGAGTCACTAAGTTACAATAGCGGCGTTAGGGTAGAGCGCAGTTATATTATGAAGAGGCACTTCAGGTCAAGGTTTACTGTTTTGCCAAAAGTTATAAATCCCTCTCCAGGCGCCAACCCTTCTCACCGATGGTTCTCTGACGGTCGGTCTCTATTATTTATCTATCTTTAACGATATTTCAGTAGATATTACGATGCACTTTGTTTCAGTAATCATAAATGGATATGTTGCATATATTTATAGATAACTAGGTACGATTAATATGTATGTCTATCTTTGTTACTTGAAGCATATAATTGTATCGACATACCAATAGGTATTTTAACCTGTTAAAGATAGATAGGATATAGAGACAGGCTGTTAGTGGTTAAACTGACACTAGTCATCTACACACTACTAAGTGAAGTATAGCCTGCTTGGTAACGACTAAGGTTTAGTATAATTTATGTAGTTTGGATCTACATTCGATCTTAATAACTTTGACAGATAACGTTTTATATTTTCATATTTAAGCGATACCAGGTTATTGGATTCATCTGGGTCGAGTGTATGATCATAGAGTTCTAAACCGTATAATTGATTCCAGTTAATTATAAAGGCGGTGTTATTAAACTCTACCCATTCTGTGTATCGGTATCTTCTTGTTCTTATACTGTATCCCATTATTTTTATATCTTTCAGACGAGGTTTGTCGGAGTTTTTGTGCGGGTAGACGCCTGGCCTAGGATATTGACTGATAGCAAATAAGTCATCATTTATATTTTCATTGTTTTTCATCAAAGACACCACACTTTTTCCTTCGAAACATAATAATCTCTTATCCCTCTGGTTGGTGCATTTAGGTACATTTTTTGATATTCCAGAAAGTTCTACCAAGGTTGGGAATATATCGATCAGCTCCACAGGGATATTGATTTTGTTCTTTTCTAATCCAGGTGCAATAAATATTAAAGGTACTTTTAAAGCCATTTCGAAGTTACTGTATTTAGCCCATAGTCCATTTTCGCCTAGTGACCAACCTGTAAAAAATACATTATGAGTAGACTGCACAGCCAACCAGCCTTGAGGTCTTCCCTAGTAACCAACAAACACTAAAATGATTACATAATTCGATTTAATTTTTAAAACCTGTGGCATATCCGAAATCATAAGCCAAGGTCTTCCGTTATGTACCACCTACATAACATGCAAATTATTTTGACTAACGCAGTACGAATGTAGGAAACTCACCATGGTCACTTGTTAGAACAACTACCGTTTTCCTCGTATCTACATGTTGCATTAGTACACCAATCAAATCGTCTATGTACATCGCCGCCGCATAATAACTTTGTCTTATCTTTAATGTCCAGTCTGGTGGCATGAGGCCTAAAGGAAATGATATGTTGAGGCGCCTGATATCATGTCTTTGACGAACATCCGTCCATGGATGCCAGGAAACTAGCGGCATGTTCTTTGGCATATATGGTACCTTTGGTGGTTTGACATTGCTCAATGGTATTCTATCTGAAAAACAAACCAATGTTAATGGCCACGGTAGTGCGCCGGACAAGAGTGAGAAACGATGTAGTCATATTTAATGTATTCACATTCTTGTGCCCGTTAAATAATCATGCAATAAAGTTAAACTTAAAGACATGGTTAAATTATATAAACGCGAAAGTATGGAACAACATTATGGAGTAGATTATAGAACTGCTTATACTTTACAGTTAATATTCACCTGCATACACTTTTTTCATGGTAAAAAAATCGTAATAATTCATCAAATAACCAGAATCTAAATTCCAGATACAGTCAATAGGTAATCAACGACATGTAAATAAAATTAGTTAGATTTGTTAATAAAGATAGGATCGCACTGATATCTACACTTTATCACTGAACTGATTGAATGCTATGTAGTCGTCCCAGGTACCTATTTTACTTTTATGCATGGTAAGTATGTACCTACCTACCTAATTTATTTCCAAATATGTATCAATTAAAGTTGCAGTATTGGGATCGCAAATTTGTATTTTATAATTATTCTGTATTGTACTATGTATGTACTTATGTCTACGACAGCAAAATAAAAGCACAGAAGAGAGAAAACAAGAAAATACCTATTGGCCCAGCGGTTACGCAGTCAACATGTTGCGCTCAAAACTGCGATTTTAATAGCTTCGGTGAAATTTCTACCAGTGTGAAAATTTAAACGACTGGACCGTTTGGGTCATGAGAAATACTGGGTTTTAATTTAAAATATGTACCTACTTATATACCTACATATATTTCATACCTAGATATTCCTTTGGAAACTTCAAAGGAATGTGAGGCTTGTGAAATCCAACAGCTAATAGAAAAGGTTTGCTGCTGTTTCTTGATTTAAGTATGTTCACAGCATAATCTAGGCTTTGTATGTCCGGCAACGACTTTTCAGGCTGCTTCGCAATATTTACCGGGCAAATCAAGTTCTTGTGGAATTTTCTAGTTTTCTTGTCTTTGCATACTGGCGAATCTTTGTATTTTTCCGTAGGTGGATGGTACGGAACATGAGACCAGCTGTACGGGTAATCATCTGTGAAATTAGAACTTAGTCCAGGGTGAAAGATTTTGCCAACAGAGAATGTATCATAATCGTTTTCTTTGAAGAATTGTGGTATTGTGGTGAAATTTCCGACCGTGTCACGCCAATAAGAATAGAAATCGTATAGTCGAATGCTGTCGGGCCGGCGGCCAGTTAATATGGAATTTCTGCTTGGAGCGCAAAGAGCTTGCTGGAATGGTAAACATTATTACAAATAAGTAGGTACCAAAAAAGGTGGTTACTTTAAACAATACCAAAATAGGAGTTTAACATTATAATTTTATCGTGGAAGATATGAACTAAAATATAGATTAATCGGCTTCTGTGACACAGTGAAAGAGAAAACCACTGATAAAAATGAAACTTCGATACCCATACAACTTAATTTAACTTACCTGCGCGTAAGCGTGTTTAAATATAACGCCCATAGAAGCCATGTTGCTTAAGTTGGGTAAATGTACACTTTCGTCCAAAAGATGGCGCATATCATCAATGAAAATAAATAAAATATTATATTTTCCATTGTTCGTCATCGCGACATTTCCAATTATTTCGACAAGGATTATTATAGTTAGCAGATGGTTCGTGCATTTATTACACATTTTATTGAATAATCACGAATTTGTCAGCACAAAATATATTGTACTACTCAGTGCTCAATGTACACAGTGCTTCTGAATTTTATTGTGATCTATAATATCATAAGGCTTATGATATTGATTTTTTCAATAATTGTTAGTAAATAGTAGCTAAATTTTGTAAAAAAAATCTTATAATATGCGTTTAATTTGCATGCCATCAGAATACTTAATAAAATAATTTTGTGGAAACAATGTTTTAATGAAGTTCAAAATATAACATTTTATTTGCGTGAATTGGAACGTTAAGAAGAGTAAATTGCAAAGAACACAAAAACAGATCCGCCTATTTAAGTCAGAGTTACAGGTAAAATTAAATATCGTTATTCATAAAATTCATAGTTTCAAAATGATGTTATATAAGATTCAATGTATTTGAAATTCAAGTTCTAGTCATGATATATCATAAAGTATGTGTAGTATGCAAGGTGAAGCTAATAATAAAACGTTGGTTATTTTCATAACTTATTTACCAAACATCTCGTCTGTAAGATTTTTTTAATACATGACGTATTTTTCCACACAATGACATTTTATGTATGTTGAACACTGTAGGAATACGAACATCTGTTCGTATTTGATTGACACACGCACACAAAAACAAAACTAACAAGTGGGCGTTCGAGTATTGTCATTCAAATCATCTGTTCTCGTAAATCGTTGTATATTTTGTACATAAAATTAATTTATTTGTAATTAATTTATTTAATGTGTGTTTGAGTAATTGTAACAATCGATCAAGAGCGCGAGTGAGATAATATGTATGTGTAGGTTTTGTTTTTTATTTGTGTGACGTCATTGTTTTCGACTGCCAGTAAACGACGCAATTGCATTTTACTCGAAAATGGATTTAAAATGAGAATTGTTTTCGTAAACAAGGTAAGCCATTAAATTAATGCGTAATTTGCGTAGTTTTATAACCACTCTCAGTAGTTATATATTAATATATCGCGGTGAGGTGAAGTTGCATCGATTTCCTTTGTCCTCGGTCCCTTTTTATGTTTGCTGTGTATAGTTAGATAGATGTTAGTGCGCTTTAACCAGCTGTTTCCCAAAATATAAACATATTTTCTAGTTTCTAGTGTAACTATTGAATTTTCATAAGGATGACAATATTTTGTGTGTAAATTATGTAATCTGTACGCTTGCCAATAACATAATAATCATGTAAGTTTTTACGAATTCTATTTTCAAATTGCTTTTGTTTTTATTTTTTGTAGTGAAAGGGTTATTGATCCGTTAATATTATGTTTATTAACTGAGCTATATTACGAGTTTAAGTAATGAAATTGCATTTGATGTAAAATGTGGTAATTTCGATAAGCTTTCGCAATATATATTAGGAGTTCTGCAAATGGCACTAACATTTTATATTCTTCATACTATTCTCGAAGTAGGTACCTAATTAATACATTAATCGAGTATTTAGTTTCTTCCAGTACTTTTTAATTGTACAAAAGTTAATGATGCAAACATACACTGTTCATAATTGGCCATATGAGTAAAAAAATAATGAAGCATAGTTCTAACATTATAAACACATATAAATGTAAATAGCAATATATCCATGAGCATAGTGATTTTAAAATCCATAACTTTTGATTAGCAGAAAAATTACCTTCTTATCATGGCTATTAATGTTCATTTCTTTTTTCTGGCTAAATAAACTCTTCTCATTGTATCCTAACTAAATGCTCTTATAATGGTTTCTTAGATTTACGCGAATGTTACACATTGAAATAAAACTATATTTTACGGATTTTAATGTGATTTGGTTTAATTTTTACATTTTTTAACTTCCCTTGCTCTTATTCGTTTTACTAATGTGAATCCCCACGGTAATAGAGATTTTGTAAATTGGGACATTTTAGTCTTACAGATGAGAGCCTCATTGTATTTCTAGAATTTAAAGTATTAGACATAATAATTTATTTCTCAATTTCATTGTATGACTTAGATGACTCATTTTTTGTTACTTTGTTTGACCTTCCATTTGATTTTTACTGATTGCTGCCTTGTCTACACTTTTTACTAAATCAATTTTTTATTAAGGCTATGTTATCAAGATTGCAATGCTACTGCAGTGCATTTGAAATTTACAATATCAGTTTGATTTCTAGATGGTGCAAATGTTAGTCATAATTTTTTGTTCCTAGGTCTAGTTCATTGTTAATTATTATGACCAAAGCAAACGGGAACAAGACATAAGAATTGTGTTTTATTTTATGTGATATTCAATTAAACAAAAAGTCCCTGAATAGTAACCAAAGTGCAGAATGCAGAGTATCTAAAAGCAAGTAATGTTTAGAATTCACCAGTCAAGACAATTATGTTGCCATTTTGAAATTGGATATGCACAGTCTGAGCTTGAAATGGAACAAACTTGTATCTGTCATAATGTATATTTCACCATTGTGTATAGTAGTGTTAGAAAACTAAAGTATTATTGGTAGTATATTTTATGTAAATATGTAAATCACTTTTAAAGGCTATTTATTTAATTTTATTACTAAATTATAATTTTTAATAACCTGACCTTTCTATGTCTACATTATTTTCGCAAATTGTAAAATTATACCAAGTATAACTTACTACACTAAGTTAAAAATGATAGAAACATCAAAATTATCTATTTTATAATATACATACATAAACTCACACCTTTTTCCTGGAAGTGATAGGCAGATGTACTACCAGGACATCCACATTTCACTTTGTATCTTCCGTCCAATTATAGATAAAATAGTACCTCAGGATATCAGACTGGGTTGTTATTATTCTGATGAATACAAAATATTTGGCACTCAAGTGGACCTGATACAAAGTTGTTATGGTATTTAAATAAAATAATTTCATAATTGGTACTATTCTAAAGTAATCATAAAATACTCATAGCAACTACCTATGCATGGTGCAATTGGTATTAATATTGCATCATGTTTTAGACTGGTACTTCAGTGACTATAAAATGGTAGAGGCAAATGATTAATGCATCTAAAGTAAATAGAATGCAATCAGTTTGCATGGAATTTAATGGAAACCTCTCAGAACTCATGTTTTTTTACTGTCACATCAAAATGACCACAATACAGTCCAAATGGAGTATCTACCAAAGTGTTCTCTTTATGTTTACTGGGGGCTCTCGGCTAGTTGACACACATTTTGCTAGCCTAATTAAATCCCGATATAAACAGATGTACTCGAAACACGACATACTTTCAAAAATCACGATCAACGAATTTTTGGCCATTATATGGTGGTCAGTATCCGGTGAGAAATATCCTCCCACTGATTTTGATTTGTTAGCCTTTCTGGTAGTAGTTACAATAATATCCTACCCTTACATCCATATTATATACCCATTACTGGTTTTTTATTAAATTGAAATTTTAAAAACAAAATATTAGATTTGGTGCATAATAAAAATTGTGGAAGATTTGAAAGCTGTTGGCAGATTTTTCGTATCCATCTAAATAGCTATGTAATTTGGGTTGTGGAAAACCCATCATAGAGAGAGACACATCTATCTGATATAATAATTTAATTATGCTACATAATTGTGGTGATAGGCAAATAATAATTATTTAAAACCAGTGGATATTATATTCTCCTCTCGATTAAAGAGAAGTCAAGTATCCTGCAGAAGGACGCATATGGGCTGATACAATACAATAGTACGACCAGTGGATGCACCATTTGTTTATTCTGAAATTACCACCAGGACCATTACAGCCAGTTCATCATGCTACTTTTCTTCCTGTAATTATTTCCTTACTTACATGAGATCAGCACTTCATGACTAGGCTTTATTCCGACAGCTTTGTCGTGTCAGTATAAATAAAAAGTAAACTTAAATGTTACTGTATTATCCAGACAAGTACAAGTCGCAATGTCGGCGGAGTCACCGCGGCACGTGCGGTCGGGCGGGCCGCTGACGGTGCCGTCGCGGCCGCCGAGTGACCGCAGCATCATCGACGCGGTGTCCGGCTTCATCAACGACGTCACTCTCTCCTCCTCTTCATCGGTAGATCCTAAGGATGTTATACAGTGGGCGCGGTGAGTTGGCATGTCATTTTTTTCATTCAGTCTGGTGTACGGTTTCACGTAAATAATGATTATAGGTCCTAATTAGTATGTCTTCTGAACGTAAGTCTCATTAGTATGCTAGTGTTGATGATTTTTAATAACCGTATGAAATGTTCTACAGCACATCGTTTAATCATAAATTCCTCTAATGGTTTCATAGAAAGTAAAAAGGTATGACTAAACACAAATGGCAATATTGCCATTGGCATCAATTTTCGTAGGAAACCAACACATTGATACCATAGATTTTCATTCCAAAGTTGTGAATTCATATAGTACCTAGAGATAATAATTGGATAAAAGGTCAATTTCGATGTTTTCTGTCTTTATATTACTCGCGACTATCGCTCATTGAAACTCGTAAATTATTGCAACCAGGTTTGAAACCGCCGACATAAACGAGCCCACGCCAGAAGGAGACAGTGACACCGACATATCTCCGCTCCTGCTCATCCTGGGCTACGGCTCGGGGGTGCAGGTGTGGCTGATCCCGCCCTCGGGCGAGGCGCAGGAGGTGTTGTCCTGGCGACAAGGCACAGTGAGGGTGCTCCGTATACTGCCCACTCCGCAGCACGGCGACTGCTTTGCATCGAAGAGGCCCCTCATCGCCTTGTGCGACTCCGCCGGACCCGGCCCGACGTTCTGCGCGCTTAGTTTTATATCTATCAGAGGTGGTGAACAGGTGAGAATTTTGATCTCTCTTTATCAGCCCACGTCAACTCACTGCTGGGTAAAGGCCTCTTAGTCCATTTTAATAAATTATTTTGATTTTTATAATTCGAACGCTGATATCTTTGGTGTTTA
The DNA here is from genome assembly GCA_905220455.2 of Deilephila porcellus. NCBI lineage: Eukaryota > Metazoa > Arthropoda > Insecta > Lepidoptera > Sphingidae > Deilephila > Deilephila porcellus. Next base: position 12,823,995 of record LR999977.1, on the reverse strand, counting down.
GCAGTGAATAAGATTGATGATAAATGCGTGACGTAAAAAAAGGTTTACATTGTCTATATGTATGAAATATTATAAAGGGATGAATTTTATAACAATGGAACCGTTTCTGATCTTCAAAGATAATTAATTAAATGAGATATTTAATGAATCGGAAAATTTGAACGAGATTAGAAAATTACTAATTTACTATAATAGCTAAGTTTTTTTCATAGTAGGTATCTACTTAAGTAGGTAGGTAGGTGGTGCAGTTAATATATGAGTATTTCGCATTATTTAGAATTATATTGATTTATTTATATCATTGAAACTGTATTATGTCGTCTACTAGTTATCAATTTGCGTAAGGTGTAATCTGTGGTTGGCACGTGTATGGAAGTCGACACGGTGATTCAGGCGAGTGACCCGCGCGTGCATGCCGACACGCGACGCTGTCTAACCCGTCATTCTAACCCAATTTAATTCCTGATAACTTCTAAAATTATATAAAACATTAAAAAAATATCAGAGAAATAAAATGTAGATGTTTATAAAGTTTTGGTTGTGATTTCTTCCAAGTATTTTTAGCCTCCACATGTTTACTATGGTCCGAAAAATTTAATTAGTAACTTACTATGAAAATGACATGTATAGAAGCTATATTGGGTGCACTTCTATTTTTGGTTTGATTAAAAACCTCGACTGAACTAACGACCGATATAAAGTTTCCAATCTGCAGAAGCTTTAAGACCTAGATAACATTTAATGTGGCACGGCGAAATGATTGTACTGTATCTGATAATACCCGCAAAGCTTTGCCGATACACTGACAAAGCGCAACAAATAATTTTATATCCAAAACTTAATAAAACCATTTTGGACATCGATCATTATCCCTCCTAAACCTTCTCGTTTGTATCGAATATAATTATTGGGCCTACAATATTATTATTTAATCTCCAAAATGGGTATTTTTCCTCCAACCTTAATAAATTATCACTAAGGATGAAACCTTAAGTTGGTTGTTTTACGCCCAAATACTGGAACGCAACTTAAATATATCTTGCGCTTAACTACGTTAATCCCGATTAAATGTACTGGCTAAGTGAGCCGTGCGCTGTTAAGAGCAACTTATTATTTGAATGTCGTTCCAGTATTCGGGCGTTAATGTACTCTGAAATAAGAACCTATAATACCTAATGAAGCGTAAAAACCCCTCCATATAACAAGACTCAAAAAAGGTTGAAACATAATCAATAAAAAAGTTTCGTTGTAAGATTTAATATGGCAAGACATGTCTTTATGTTTTTTGTTTACTTTTAAAACTACAACCAGTTTATCATATAGGTCATTTAGAATGGATCGAGGTTTTATAGTCATAACATTTATGTACGCTTATAAAAGGAATGAGAAATGTAGTCTTGTAAAGATAATGTCCATTATATTGTTTTTTATTTCCTTGTCTTGTAGTTCTGACTACTGAGAATGGAGGCATGTTAAACATTCTTCACAGTGGAATTTTGCTTTTAAACTTTAATTAGTATGGATACATCTAATAATTGATGATTATATTTCCGTTCATCACTTTTTCCAGGCATATAATGTCAGTTTCAAGAGAATATCAATCTTTCAGGAACCTTTTAGCAGACAAGGGCTGAGTATTGGTAAAAGAAAATTAGCGTCTCAGGCTTATATTTTATTTAGAAGGATTTATAACCTTGATAACTTTATCGTATACTTTTTCTCTAACCATTTCAAACCTACTATATTTTTTGTCCGCAGGTCAAAAGCATAAAATTCAAGAACCCCATATTAGATGTCTTGGCTAACAAACGTTCCGTGGTGGTATCCTTCTCGGAGAGGTTCGCTGTGTTCGACGCGGCTACATTAGAGGATAGGATGGCAGTAACAACTTGCTACCCCTGCCCTTGTCCACTGGGGGGTAATGCCCCAATCAACCCCCTGACCTTGGGCGATCGCTGGCTGGCATACGCTGATAAGAAACTCAACCAGTCTAAACGAAGCAGTGGGGGATGTGAAGGTAAGATTGATCGCAGAATGATTGGGAGATTATTCACTGGTTGCATATTAAATATAAAATTGGTCTTGTAATTAAACTTTCTTATTGCTGATAAATGATATCGTGTTTCCCTAAGTTCATATTATATCTTATAAATTCTTACGATTAGGTTTCTTTAAATTCTTTCCCTTTTTTTTATAAAGCTATCAATATATTATTAGTCATTTCAAAAACCAATAATCCGAAGTAAAACTTGAGGCTTTTTTTTAATTAAAATAAAGTATACTTATAAAGGTCATGACCGTATAAATAAGCACCTAACTAGTTAGAAAACATACTACAATTTGCTCGAAAGGAGCATGTCATAACACGTTTAAATAGTACCAAAAGCCTTTTATATTACAACTTCATTGCCTCGATAAACATAAAAAACGTTGAATAAAAACTCGTTGATAACAACCGCTTTGTTGGACGTTACAATTAGAACATTTAATTTATTGGAATAATAGTTTCTATGTCAGCCACTCACGCGATTCCACTTGCGTAGAGTATTATTCCGGGCTGATTTAGCCTATTTTCAACCGGCAAGTTCTAAGCCTTTTTGAATGCGATAGGCCTTTTTATCCACGTTTTACATATTTCTAATTATTCCTGAGTGTTTTTTCTTCAACTTAAAGAAGAAAAACATAACTTTGAAACCATCAACATTGATTTAGCATTCTCGTCTTCAGCCAACACACTCGTTGTTAACTTCGTTCGGATACAGTACCTATTTAATGCAAGGATTTCATTACGTACTATTGTTTTATCAGAGTGCGGATTACTCATGCCAATAGCGTTTTTCTATTGACCTACATAACATTACGTCGTTGTCTGTTGAGGGAAAATGTGTGAATATTTATGTTAGACGTTTACCGTTCGGCTTAGAGGCACGACTTAGAGGTCATGAGCGGGTGGCAGGTGAATGCGAATGTTAAATTCACAGTGGACAGTTGGTATTATAAAGGAAAAGGTGGTTCTTGGATGTCACCAAATTTTTTTTGTTCTTTTACGCAGAAGTAGTTTCTAGATGTACAAGCCTAGTCTCTCGTTCAATTACGGATATTATATACTGAAATTGGTATTTTTTCTGCATTTTGTATTCCGATACCTTTTATTTATTACTCCACATTTAAATTGTTACTTATGCCTAGCATAGATTAAAAGTAAATTACTGAGTGACTTCCACTAGTTTATTTGATGATTTTTGTCATGGGGAAAAAGCATACAAATTTCCACTCACTGAACTGTCTATATACAAGATCACACCACTTTCAGATAATGTAATCTGCTCAAGGAAGTTGTTCAATATCTCCAATACAGCCGATACATAAACATAGCCAGATCTTCCTTTGTTAACCAACGGTTATTGACTCGCGTACACGATGACCTTATGGTCGCATATCGTTGTGTTGCAACCACTCGTGCATGACTAAACTTGCGTTGTAATCTGTATGTGTGCTGGCCGTTAAAGATGTTTGAACGTTGGTTAAATTATATAAAGAATATAAAAAATATATATTTTTGTTTGGATGTGTTTGATATGGTAATTTAAAAATATTTTTCGAAATTGTATTTTTTTTTGGTTTTCTTCCGCCTTAATATACGTTTTATAATTTTAAGACAAGATTATTATGATTTTTTGTAATATGAGCCGAGTATTCATTGTCATATCTGAATTAATTACAGGAAACGATAAAGTTTATAGACCGAACAACAATACTTATGCTAGTTATTTAATAAATGGGTGTAGTTGATAAAAATATGTTTATTTGTTCAAATGACAATGTTTTTATCTATATTGCGTAAATTGATAAAATAATTGTTAACAAAAATATACGGGTCAAATTAAATTCGTAGCTTATTGAGTCAATCTATGGTGTTCAGAAATATATTATTTTGTCTTTTTTCTGCTATTATAGTGTACAATGAAGTATAAATAAGTAACTATTTTATTCCACGTGTTTGAGTAGTATTAACAAGGGTCAGCCTTTTTCACCTTCTTCCACTTTGCCCTGTTCACACAATCATCAGTAACATCAGTAAAATTCAGCATAGATAAATAATGAACATTTCTAAATTCAATTTTATTTTACTTTTAGCCGAAGGCGTGACCAGCTACACAGCGACCGTGCTCCACGCAGCGAAGTCCCTGAGCAAGGGTCTGCGTGGGCTCGGTGAGAGCGTCGCCCACAGCCTCTCTGGAGGGAGAAGCACCTCCCAGTCACCCTCCCCGCCCAACGCCGACATACAGCAGCCCGGGATAGTCACCGTGCTTGATATTGAGGTATGATGAATGTTTTTTTCAGGGTCTGACAAATTAAGAGGCTTGTGTCCATCATCTTAGATGATGGTAAGTGATTGCTTCCGCCCAAAAACACTCAATACATTTGGGTGAAAAGAGGGTGGCAGGAGAGAATCGTCAGGACTACAACAAACTCTTTAAAACGAAATGCTGCAGTCTTTCACTGAGATGTTATTTACTGAAAAGTGCGAAATAGTATTACCATCCTAGCTCAGTCCTCTGTGTTATATTCTGGCTACAGCGAGACTACTAATATAATGTTACTTTCCCCAGGGTCTGGACGATGAAGATGGCCAAGACAGCGAAGAACAGTGCGACCCGATTGTCGCTCACTTCGTGGCGCACTCGGAAGCGATCATCGCGCTGAAGTTCGACGCGAGCGGTATGCTGTTAGTGACCGCCGACCGCCGCGGACACGACTTCCACGTGTTCCGCATCAACCCGCACCCCTGCGGACCCAGCCTCGCCTCCGTTCACCACCTTTATATATTGCACAGGGGTGACACTACGGCCAAGGTTCAGGTGAGTTATAAGTGAAATCAGCAAATTATTCTGTAAATTCAAGAAGGAAATTGGCCATGTAACGGGGCGTTGGATTGATTATTAAATTGTTTTTAAACGAAAGTATAAGAAAAACAATAAATGCACGAAAAAAAAAAAAACCAAAATCCTTACAAAGACGTCCTTGAACGCACAAATCCTTCATTATTGGGTCTCGTTTGCACGCGCATGCTTCTAGCGTAAGCGAATCGAGCAGTATTGTATTTTCCGCCCGGCATAGACGCAACACGCCTATTGCCAGTGTGGCGTGTACATGTACATTGTAGAGTATAATATAACGTGTGTCGCAGGACATCGCGATCTCGGGCGACGCGCGCTGGGCGGCGGTGAGCACGCTGCGCGGCACCACGCACGTGTTCGCCATCAGCCCGTACGGCGGCGCCGCCGGCGTGCGCACGCACACGCAGCCGCGCGTCGTCAACCGCCTGTCGCGCTTCCACCGCTCCGCCGGCCTGCCCATCCACGCGCACGCGCACAAGCGACCCTCCGCCAGCCCGGTCAGTCACACTACATACACTCACTGCTCAACATAATAAACACTACTACACACTACTGCATACTGCATACTCAACCTTATATACCAAAACGATTGATAAATAAAAAATTATTAACATAACGTCTCCAAAACATTACCGACTTCTAAAAAGATTGGGAGCGATTTTACTATCAATATCACAAGACAACGATATGACTGCCCAAGACATTGAAAATTGTAGTAACTTTATTTTTCTTCCCGCAGGTTGGAGACGGCATGTCCCAGGGCGCTTGGTTCCCCAACCCTCGCTTACCGCCGTACCCGCTGCCAACCACATGTACTCCATTGGCGCAAATACGTCCAACAGCGAACTTGCCCACGCACACCATCACTAGAAACAGTTCAGGTAAGTGCTTATCCAAATATACCTTTTGAATTATTAAATAAATAAGTGACAATAATGTAAGTGCCCCGTTAATAAATTTTTCATACACGGGAAAATATTTTAGCTAATGACCACACAATGCATCTACTTGCGAATTTAATCGGTTTTAACTTGCCAGAATTTTCAGCATAATATCCCATTATCATGGTAATGTAACCACTCTCAATCGATTCTCTCGATTGTAGAGTAGGCCCGTGCCCTGCAGTGGGACGTATATGGGCTGATACATATATGTAGATCATGGTAATGGTTAGTGTCATTGACTACGATTAATGCTGTTGTTGGTTGTGCACAGGTCGGCAGCGTCTATCATCCGGATCTGAAGAGGGTAACAGTGCGCCATTGCTAGCACGTGCACGTTTTGGCCCAGTGGGCGTGGTCTCCGGGGTGGTGTCGAGTGTAGTGGTCGGAGGGGGTGCGGCTCCGCGTCGCCCCGCCCCCTCCGCGCCCGTTGCCGCGTTGTATCTCATGGCGGCTGATGGGTCGCTGTTACATCTGCTGTTGCATCCTAGACCACTGTCCAGTAAGAATAATCTTTTGTTATTTTACCATCATGATAGTGTATCAAAATTAATTTAAACCTGTAACTCAATACCTATTAAAAAGTGATGATAGTCTCTGTCTCTCAGAACACTATTTGTTTTATCGCTATATTGCCTATAGACTACTATCTGTCACGTCATCAAGCTTGATCGTGTTTCACCAGGCATCCCGAAGGAGAAGATCTGCGACGAGTCTGCCATCGAGGTGGAGGTGGAGGCGGTGTCGCAGTGGCCGCTGCAGCGCCCCGCCGCCGCCGCCGACCTGCTGGCGCCGCTGCCGCCCTCCAACCCGCTGCTGCAGCCGCTCACCTGCCGGGTAACGTCCTATGTTTTATATACGTGATGAAATTCATGCAATGCATCTTTAAATGACATTCAAAGCGGTATAGCCACACTGTAGTCTGGCGAGCTATACTGGGCGCTTCTCGTTACTCCCAACTCGGCCAGCTTTAATGCATATGAGGGTCATCGAAAGTTTTTAGTAGGCATGTCAGTGTAAGACTTTGGTTACCGACCCACCCCGTTATAACATTTATGCGGTGCGGATATAAATTCTTGATAAAAAATTAATCATTTTGCGCCAAGCCGAAAATCCAGTACAGTTTCCCGCCACCTCCGAAGGATCGAAAGTGAAGCTTAAGGCGGTTTCTTCTCGAAAAAAAGAGTCATGCTGTAGATGGGTCAGCACAAACCGGTTAGCACCACGTGTCTCATAAATAACCGATGTAATGTTACGGCTTTGCCATCCAGTTTCGTTAAGTGAGTGATGGAGTGCTGGAGGCCGATATCATGATATTTTTCATGCCCTACTTTTTCGTTTATTTCAAGAATTAATAGTGTTTTATTATTTTATTTATTAAAACAGAGGTGTGCGGACATATGCATGAGCGAGGAGGAGAGATGGTTGTCGCAAGTGGAGATCGTGACGCACGCCGGTCCGCACCGCAGACTCTGGATGGGACCTCAGTTCGTTTTCAAAACTTACAACCTAACTGGGTAAGCTAATACAAAGTATCCATAGAGATATCGTAATACAAATGCACAGCAAATATTAAAATAATGTATATGAATGTATAAAATAAATTAAGAAGGTTTGAAATGGAATAAAAATATTTCGATAATTTTCTTTTAGATAATTTACTGTATTGCATTTAACTGTGATTGTAGTAGATTTGAATATCGACAAGACTAGACAGAGACTTCTAACGTGATATGAGTGTAAAACATTTAATATAATTACATACATAGATACATAAACTCACGCCTTTATCCCCGAAGGGGTAGGCAGAGGTGCCACTAGGACACCCACATTTCGCCTTGCATGTTCCGTCCCACGATGTGATAGGGGGCGAGCCTATCGCCATATCGGGCACAAATTCCTGACTCCGGACTGATAATGAATAGAAAAATCCAATATCACTTTGCCCGACCCGGGACTCGAACCCGAGACCTCAGCTTTGTAACCGTACCGTAATACAACTTCGCTAATATACACTGATATAAAGTATAATGAATGTCCACGCAGGTCGAACTCGTCCCTGTCGGAGGCTGAAACAGTGGAGGTGGAGGCGGCGGGCGTGGCGCGCTCCAACCCCGTGAACATGCCGGGCGCGCGCCCGCTCGTGCCCGTGCTCGTCGACTCCGGCTCCGCCAGTCTGTATTCACTCTTGCACTGCTATTCATTATTTATATGTTGTCGTGGTATGATAGGGTTTAAATGTTGTTTTTGTATGTTAGCGATACGATAAATATGCGCTTTTTTTTAATAGCTTAACTCCAGCCGAGCTGATCAATTTGTATCGTAGCTTTAAAAACAGTATTAAAGAGTACGAATTGTTCCAGGCTCCCTAGAGCACTCTCCGTCGGACAGTTGTCGTCGCAAGTCGTTGCTGGCGGAGAGCGGGCGCGCCGCCTCCGTGTGCGACGTACAACTGCGAGAGGACCTGGCAGAGGCCATGAAAGAGGACCACGGTATGTACTATCTCACATACATTAATCCGCTTGCTTACTCCGATTTATAAATTTATTTAACGTAAGTGCAATTATCAATTTATTGAGAATGGCCACGACTCTCGGAAAACATTAGTAAATTCAGTTATTCATAGATTTGTAGGCACGCAAGAGATAATACTGCGCTAGCACGAGCGTTGTTATTTATTGCTAAAAAAAGGATAACATTTATTTTTTCAAATGTCGAGGTTTTTCGACAATGTCCTCAAATCTAACCATAGACATGTTGGGTCATTGTTTGACTAAAAGATTGATTAAGTGAAATAAATCAAACTCATTGATTTGTATTAGTAAATCTGGATAGACGTTGTGCATGGCAAGTTAGTTGGTAATTATACGCGCAAAAGCTTCATTGACAATAAAATTTTATGCATTTATATTATTAAAGCGTACGTACAATACGAGCACTATTTTTGTGCAGTGTTTATTGTGGTAAATGCGATTTGCTTCAAAGCATATGGCTATCAAGTGAGTGTGTTGTCGTCTGTGCAATCCAAGATGACTTCAATATCAAGCGGAGTCACGTACGAACGTCACCCATAAGTGTGTCGCTCGCCGCCGGCCCTATACCGAAGCCAAAGGCATCCATCGCACCGATTAACATCTTCCCTGGCTTAGAAACGTAACGAGCTTCTCTCGCCACGGTACGGTGCTCAAATACTTCACTATAACTGCCTGCGGGTCCCTCGGTGACGACCATGTGACTCCTCCGGAACTCACCAGTCACACTCGCACAGTCTGTCACTGACGGATCCCTAAACCCGAATCGAATCGGGCGGTCCGCGGCGAGAGACGCTCCCCCACTAACCGCGATCGCGACCCTCGGTCCAGACACGAATAATAAGGTTGCCTTCGGTTTCGAATAGGGTGGGCGCGCTCGGAGAGGCCGGGCAGCGCGGTGCGGCGCAGCGCCGGCGTGGAGCTGGCCGTGGGCCCCGCCGGCTGCGTGGTGCGCGCCGGCCCCGCCGCGCCGCCCGCCGCGCTCGACCCCGACGCGCACACGGCGCCCAACCGCGACGAGGCCACCTTCCGCCCCGTCGTGCGCGCGCCCGCCGCGCTGCCGCCGCGCGCCGACCTGCCGCTGCGCCCGCTGCCGCGCACCACCACCATCCCCGTGCAGACGCTGCCGCAGCGCGCGCCGCCGCCGCCGCAGCCCGACCCGCTGCCGCTCGCCTCCCGCGTGCTCATCCCCGCCGCGCTCACGCACGTGCGGCCCTGGTCGCCGCCGCACTGCGACGCCGCGCCCGAGCCCGCGCCCGACCCCGCGCTCGACCCCGCTCCATCACTGCCAAAATGCGCCCGCCCGGATGATATTCAGCCGGTCGGGCCTAGAGTTAAGAGATCTCCCACCCCCGAGGATAGAATTAATGTTGTCGCTTCTAGAAGTAAGAAATCTAGTAAAATTAAGAGATCCGAGCGAATAAGCGACTCCCCTGACAAATATGGGGAAGATTTAGTTAGCGAAGAGACCAAACCGCGTCCAAAAATCGAGGAGCACCATGCCGTCGAGAAGAGCGAAAATGTGAAGGCTGAAAAAGTTGCTTCTTTTGATCAACCCGAGTTGCCCACGAAAGAAGTCGTTGTAGAATCTAAAGTAGACGACGAGAGAATGAAACCGCTCGTGTCTACAGAGGTGAAGGTTTCCAAAGATTCAACATCTTTGAAAGAAAAATCCACTAAAACAAAGAAGGAAAAGAAAACTGAATTTAAAGAAGTGCCAATACGCAGGGAAACGGAATCTTTTGAGGAGATTGAAGCACCTAAAAAATCAATGTTTGACAACGAAGAGCTCGTAACTATATCAATTCCAAGTGAAAGGAAGAGATTTGTTAAGGAAGCATCGCCTCTGAAATTAGATAGTGAAAAGAAGAAATCTGATAAAAAATGTGATGTATTTTTAAATGAAGCATGTACAAATAACGAACCAGTTGCCATAGCGTCGTTAAATAATTCCACCAAAAAGGAATCCGAATCAAAATCACACGCGATCCATGAAGAAGAGATCAGAACTGAAGACCAAGCTTGGGATTTACTTTTGAACGAGCCCGAGAGGCCGATATTGACATTTAATCAACCAACGACGGATAAAGTAGCTACTGATTCAAAGTCGAAGTCGAAAAAGAAAAGCAAAGGTAAAAAGACTCTCGATGAATCCCAATCGAAGTCGGAAGATGATAGTTTTGTTGAAATCCACGCTATAGAAGAAAACCAGCAGCCGTCTAGCGGTGAACTGGTCTCTATCTCAACTCCTTACGAGGATATTGAGGTAACTACTTCTTATACTGGGAAAACTAAGAAATCTAGGTCGTCTAAAACCCCTGAAAAAACTGAAACATGTGAGCCCAAAATACAACCTCCCGCGGAAGAATTAGAACCGACACCTATCACAAAAGAAAGTAATAAAACAAACGTCGATACACTTATTGAACCGTTAATTGACATAGATCCAAAGAAAAAATCAAACAAGGAAACTTATAAACAAAAATCCAGCGATACACTCAAAGCTCATACTGACGATAATGAAAGTGCTACTACATCGAAAGAAATTATAAAACCTAAGAAAAGTAAATCCGTCTCTCCATATACCGAGCGACGTAAATCAGTCGAGAAGCCCCACGAAACAGAAGTCAAAGATGTATACGTAATTGATTCAACTAAAGAAGAATTCCCAGAAATACAAATAACTAAAGCTACCAAATCTCGCAAGAAATCTCCTCAGCCAGTTGAAAGAAAAGCGCAAGAAAAAGAAGTTGTGATTGAAAAACCTATTAAGTCTTGGAGCTCCATAGCGGCATCTAAAAGTATTAAAAAACCCGAAGACAAAGAGGTAACGGACACTGAATGTATGGACCGGAAGATTGACCTCGTTAAAACAACAGAATCAAAAAAATCAGAGAAAGATATGTATGTTAGCACAAACGTATCGCTGCAGGAAAAACTCATAGAACTCTGCAAGAGAACCGATATAATGGTCGCCGAATGTGATGCGCCGTCAGAATTGAACTTTGTCGAAGAACATCATTCAGTTATGGACGATTTACCACCACTAGAAGGTTTAGACTTTGGATTGGATGACTTCAAACTGGAAGTCATGAGAGATAGCCTTCTCGATGTTAACGATGCGAACATGACAAGCCCAATTTGTAAAATAAATATTGACAGTATTTTTACTACAATCAAAGAGACATCAAGCAAACCCGCGGATTCATGTATGTTCAATTTGATCGATTTAGAAAAAGTTCCAACTAAACAAGAGAGAGGTTTTAGTGTTGTTGAATGTGACAAAATAACAACACAAGAAGTAAAGGTTGATGATGATGTGAAGTCAGGGGACAAGGAAGTCGAGGCAATGGAAAAGTCATCTGATGATGATAACGCATCGCCAGGCTTGTCCGCTGACAGTGATAAAGAGGATAAAAAATCTTCTGGTGCTCCTAACGTAACCATGCCTTCTTCGAAGCAATCGTCAAAATCGAAAAAATCACGTAAAAAGAAGAAGTAATATCACAATGTGTTCAATATATTAGCTTGGAATCATTTATACATTTCGCAATATATAAATAAGTAGTGTTCAACGGTTGTTGCTGAATAATAACGTTAGTTGTAATGCAAATTAAAATAGTTAAGTACAGGTAAATAAAAGACAAAAAAAATCTTTTAAATAGTTACAAGAATGTGTTAGAATATTTGCTACTAATGCCTAATGTTACGTGATGATACTTGATTCTTCTTCGAGAAGGTAGCGGTATTTATAGAAAAAATAAATATAAAAATGTAAAAATTTTACAAAAAATTACCAAAAATATTTTCCATCGATCTTTTTATGAAGATGATCCGCAGCCCTGTTTTTAATTAGTTGCTATATTCATCTTCATAAAAACTTCAATGAGTCGCTTCTCTTAATAGTACTTATTTCTTTTTAGGTTATATTTAATTAGCACAGTGCGCTAAACAGCTAGATCTTTCAATACACATACTCGTATCCGCGATGTGCGACTTAGTTAAAGGCCAGTAAGAATTCTGAAATATGATTTCACTATTGCTTGCTATACATTTTCTTGTTTATAAATATTAAGCTCCATTTGGGAAGCATATTAGAATAAATATCCCATTTTAATTTTCTAACCCCATATTGGTACAACATTTTAAGAAGGTCTATACTCTTTACAAATATCATATTTTATATTTAGAAATTATCAAATCACTCGAAATAGATAACTGAAATTTTAAATATTTTACACTTATATAATCCCATTACAAGGTTGGATATTGAAATATAAAGAATGCATTAACTTGTTCAAATTTGACCAATGACATAAATATATATCATCATAGATATTGATAACAACTTTGAAATAATATATGTAGTATAAACTAATTTAAACTAAATCATCTTTAGTAATAGTTGGCAGGAAAACGATTAAAACAAAAACAAATAATTACCCAATTCAAGTATAACATTAAACAAATACAATGGTCCTCAGTGTAATATTTTTATATTTTTAAAATGGGATCCAATTTCTTCACTAAAACCTAGGTTTTTTTTTGTTATTATATTCGAGCGGTGTCTATAAACTATCTAGCTACATTTTGTATTAAGATTCTTTCCTGTACACATAAGTTTATTACCTTAACACGTTAAGTGCGAAGCGAGGCCTAAATCACCCCTGATGCAACTTCCCTGTGGTGCGACAAGCAAAAAAGTGAATTTCTCTGTCGTGCGAATGGCATAGCTTTGGTTTGGTCCAGTGTAGGAAAGAGATAAATATATATTTGAGATCACTAATGGTTCCGGACTCGGTGGTGTACCTACCTTGGTACCGGATGTCTTAGGCCTCGTGCCGCACTGAATTAATATAATTTTAATACAGTGCGGAACGAGGCTAAAACGTCCCATATCCCCCCTGACCTCGTACCGCACTCAACGCGAGCTTCCCGCGACCAGTGTTGTGCATCACGTCGATTGGAGAGCACGTCCTTTTACAGCGCCGAACATGTCGGAAGTAGTTAATTTTAAAAAACCCAAAAACTACGCACATTTTTACCATCTCGTGAAGCTGATAAAAAATCCAAAAAGATTTTGACTCAGTGCACTCAGTGCAAAAAATCTTATTGTCTACCCTGTTTCAATGAAAAACACTCATAAATAAGTACAACATATATATTGAGATTTTTATAAAAAAAGTATATTGATACTGATTTTTTAATGTTAATTCAAGTTCTAATAATTGTATTTTTAAAGCCCGAGGCAGAATAAATAGGACAGTTTCTTTTCTACTTCTGGTTGCCTTTTCTTTCTATTCTGTGAACCGCATTAAGATTTTCATATACAAATAGAAAGATAAACCTTATGCATAAACCGTAATCCATTATTTTCCAATAATAAGTCTGTAATAGGTGCCTCTTAATGGTATAGAATGGAACGCTTCGTGCGCGAGTCCGACTCGCACTTGGCCGGTTTTTTTTCTTTATGGCGCCTTCAAGCACAATTTAGATTATTTAAAAAAAAATGTATCCTTTGATAGCTTTGTGTTGTTTTGCCAGGTTTTGCCCTTAAAACGATCTAATGAGATATAATTGATCAAAATCGGTCAAGTCGTTGCGTAGTTAAGACAGTTTAAAAACGTCGATATTATTTTTCCCATCACTAATCGCAGCGAAAATTTTCCCTATTTCAGTGCGTTACGAGGTGTATAAGATCCCATATTTTGTTTTGCTAATAATTCCTAAACTAGCCATCAGATCCCGGGGCGACGGTGGATTAGGGTTCATCAATTCACTGTCTATATCAATAAGGACCAAAATTCTCATTTATCTTTGATTTCGCGCCAGAAAATGGATTTTAGTCTGTAAAAGGAGGTGGGGTCTAATAGACCGCGTGTCGCCCTAACGTCTGGTCACGGTACGGGCCGATTATACCTCGTGCCGCAGGAACGGAAAGTATGCAAAAATTGGTGCCGCAGCTAACGTGTTAATCTGATTGAGGCTTTATGTAATGACTTGTGGTTCATTTGCAAATAGTAATTTATTGAATCCATCAAAATGAACAGTAATAACTCAAGTTATGTATTGATCTTTAATGGACATACAAAAATATCTTTTTAGTGGTTAAAATACAAATAAAAAAATCATAAACAAAAAGGTTTAGCAAAAAACATGTTCCACATTTTGTGGGTTTTAAATAATTTTAAACATGCCGTCTGTGCCCCTAGCCGGAACATTTTGCAGTATCGTAGTAGAATAGTAATAGTAAAATTTTGTATGGGAATTTAAACAGCGCCATTGTGAGCGTATTTGGAACTAAAATTTCACAGCGGGAAACGTTTACTTTACTATACGAGAATTACTATACGATACTTCAAAATGTTCCGACTAGGGGCAATGGATTCATCTGTACTATGTGAAAATGATCTACGACTATGTATTATAGAATACTTGGCGATACCTCAGTATTATTTATTATCTGCTATAACAGATTACTCATGTGCTTGGTGACTAAGTCAAACCGGTATGTAATACCTTTCTCTCGTTTACGGCTGTCTTTTGTACAAATATTTGTGTTGCGGTGGTCGTCTGTATCTATTATTATTTTACTTTAGATTATAAATTAAATATTCATACAATTTTTTTTGGGTTTATTTAGACAATTTGAAATGCTTGAACCAGGAAATAAGGTTGTTTATCAGTAGTTTTAAATTTAATCCATTAATACTTAGGTTGTCTGTAGTTTATAAATTAGACTGATTTTGACATTGAAAATAGAAACAACAAGATCTTAAAAAAGTAAAATAGAGATTGGTACATTTGATGAATATAATGACATATCGTTTTCAAGAATATATTGAATAATTGTCGAATATTATACCTAATGTAGAAATTAGAAACGTAAAATAAAAACGAAAAAATACTTAAATGTATTAATAATGCTATGATTAGGTTTATTACTTTGATTTGAAAATCTAACATGTTTTTATTTTTAGTACCTGAATTAAGATTTTTTCCAAAGTTAACATAACAAAAATATAAAAAAAGACAAATTGTTTGTATTTTATACTGCTCATAATTAAAAATGAATTATTTTAGGAATCTAACAATCGGCGAGTTTAGTTTAAGATTTTTTTTTTAATTGGTAATAATAAAAGATCAATATTTTTTTGAGAATTGACGATCACCGCTTAGTATATTATTGGTTAAAAAGTATTATTGAAACATATTTTTTTATTTTAATTTATTTAGATATACATGTTGAATCATGACAAATGTTTATTATTTTCCTATTGTAGTTTTGGAAATTAGTTTCTTTATAATTATTGTACTTTTTAATTTATAAGACAGGCATAGCTGCTATGTTATTATTTAGTTTAATTATTTAATGTATAAAATTAATATCATAAAATTAAAACGAGAGATTCAATTTGACTAATATAAATTGCGGATTTTCTTTCTTGTCGAAAGTGTTTTTAAAAAACAAAATTACCATAAATTATAAGAAATACCTTATTCCGTAATTGACCTTTAATACAAGGCAATCATCAATAATGACACAATTATTCCTTATTATTTTGTCAATTAAACTTGAAGCTGCTGTATACTCAGTCATTATTAGCATAAAATAATTGTGTTTGCGATTCTTACAGGCAGCTTTACATACATTTTGCTTCCAATAAAATATGTGTATGTGAACGGATAATGTATAGATGTAATGCATCTTAATGTGCTATTTTTAATATATCGACCATGGATCATAGCAATAATTTAACATAATAAGTATGTAATCGTTTTTATTGTTTGTATTCTAATTGGCCCTGATAAAGAACTGGTAAATGTATACATATAAAATGTCTTTCGGGCAAATATACAGGATATTATTATGATTAAGTTAGTATTTGTCGAGGAGGTATATTGATAGGGAAATTAGTCAATTTAATGTGAATACAAACAATAAAAATTAATATAACACTTTCTGTGTGATTGTAGGTCACAAACATGCCCAGGACAATTTTGACAAAGACGTGTTAACAGATACAAGACGTCAAATGGGAACATTATTCTTAATTAAAATCCTCTAAAAGCCAAAGAGCATCAAATGTTTATTTCTTCCATAAATAAATTGATAGATACTCACCATTTTTTCTATAAAAACTTTCATGAATTACCCATGGCAAATTAAAGCTTTAGGTTGCATTACCGTAGTTACCTTTTTTACCTAGTACTTCTGTGATTTATAATAATTGGAAATTGTGAATTGCTCTTTGCAGTTATTAACAATGTGTCACATAGAAAGTGTTATATCTTTTAATGTCTTGAATTGAGCTACCACAACTGGACTAAGGGTCTTATATTTTTATCAGCATTTGTGGTAACGTGTCGTAGGGATAACAATAAGAAAATATGTTAATGTGATTCATAAAATTGCTTGCACTATAGACAATATTGACAAGATTTCACTTCACGATAGTGTTTTAGTTTTACGTTTGTAGACTTCGGTATTTAACACTATAAATCTTTAAATCAGTCGTAATTAAATACGTCCTCTTAATAATAGAACTTGTTTTCCCTACGATACTCAAATACATTTTAATGTATTAGGTGCATCGAAATAGATTAATTATTATTGATATAAATCCACTTGTAAATTTTCTCTTTATTTTTAAGTAGTTAAATTCCATAAAATATAATTTATTATTTCGACGTGTGTCGTCACGTTAATGCAATAAACAGGCGTGGATTAAGTGCAAATTGCGGAAGGGGATGCTTTACCCTTGCAAATTACATTTGTAGCAAAAAGTCTATGTTTAAAATATTGGTAACAAAGCCTTTGCCTGAATTCCAGCCTGTATGAATTTGTAAATTGACATGATGTTATTGGCAGTTTTTATTTTGCCTTTATGCTGATAGGTTAACTGGGGGGACTGCACAGGTTCATTACTAAACTTAAAAAAATAATTAACGTAGTAAAATATATATGTACTCAGATATAACAGCATTGTTAACAATTCTTATTGAACATGAGAACAATATGTTTTTTTTTGTTCATTTAAACCTTAATACGTATTGACTAAATTTTAATGGTTCTCACGTCATTTTAAAATTATTCAGCTACAAAATTATACCAAAGTTCCACTATATTGTTGTCCAAGTTCGGACGAGGTTTTCGCTTGTTTTGGATAACTATTGTATACTATTTTTTGGCTGTCTTATTTTGTTGGTAATGTTATGGAGTGTTTTAAAAAATCATAATATAATAAAATCTGCATAATAATAAAAATGAGAATTCAAAAACCGAAGTTAAGCATTTTTATTTTTTACCCAAAAACATATTTTTAAGAAACTAGTATCATTCATATTCATATCAGTTTCATCAGATTTGTTGTATTTTTATAAGAGATTCATTGTTCATTCATTCATTGGAAAGAATATAAACTTCAAAAAATTGGCTATATCATAAAAAATATTGAGTATACCGTACAACCCTGTGATTATTGTACATGAATTTCCATTTTCAAAACTAAATATTAATCAGCAACATGAACATTCCAGCCATAACATCCAGCGGTCGTTATGAAGCGGAGACTGAAGAGTTGAGTTCTAGCAGTTTCAGTTCCGCGTCCCGCGCGTCCCTCGACCCCCCCTCCTCGCCCACCCCCAGCTGCGGGGGGGACAACCAGCTGCACTTTCCGGGGGACTCCAGCAGCTCCGTATAATTCACGCCAGGTAGGGTGACTTCGGGAACGTAGTGACTAGAATGTCAAGATCCAGAAATGTAATTAGGTTCGTGGATTTTGGAATCTGCTATTATAGCTCAAAAGCAAGGTCTGATGAACGAGGATATGGTCGAATAAATAAAACTATGTTGCAACTGAAAAGTTCGAATATGGTCTCAAAACTAATTCTGAATACGGACCTAAAACGTGTTTGTGATTTTGTGGCGTTTAACGTATCAATAGTATAACAACATATAATACGAACATACGTACATGTACTGGAAAGCGGAACCAAATACGATATTTTATTACGAAAAATGTTATTGGCCGGTACTTAATTCAAATTATCAATTGGTGCAGACATATTTATGAATAGTCTTGCAAGACTAAAAAATTACATATTAAGAGAATATTTTGAAATTATATTATTGGATATTGAATTTTTTATAAATAATTTTATGCTATGGACATTGATCATAACATAATTGTAACGTTTTTTAGTTTTTCAACATACTTAATGTATTTAAGTGAAACTATGATAATTTTACTATGTCAGTGTAGTTATTTCTCAGTAGATTTACGATTAGTATTGATATTCGATTATCGTGCTTATTTTGTATATCCCACGGCATATATTCCTACCACATTGCTTTTTCACTATCTGTTGGTAATGGTTCCCAATAATGAAGCGTTAAACTTAGATATACTCTATTTTTTTTAATATCCATTGGTTTTATTAAGAGATGTAAATTAGAATATTGTTAAAAGATAATAGTTACTTTCACTAATTTCTAAGTAATGTTACCATCTCTGTAGTTATTAACATAATGGTTTAAAAAAATATCTGGTCTGAATTTCAATATAAATGTGAAAATTGCATTGTTATTTTAAGAATAATTCATCACAATAAATTAATTATAAAATAAGCTACGTTATTGGGGGCGAATCTGAGTTTCTATGCATTTGTTTACCGTAACTGTGATATGTTGTAGAAATTATGGTCCTAGGAACAATAGCATGGAACATTAAAATATGTTAGGTGCACAGATAATCTAAATTTTCGATTGCTTAACGCCGTACATTCCATTAATCTAGAAAAGAATGGGAAAGATTTTCAATCACTCCAATCTGTAATATTATGTTTAATTGGACTCTCGCTAATTAAAAAGGTGTCAAAATCGTTGTTGGAAACGTGTGACTTGAATAGCTTCCGTTGAGTGTCTTCCTAATTGGGTGTCTTTGCAATATGCTTTTATTATTTATGTATTTATTTTAATTGCAATGTCGTCATGTATGATGATATATCACATGATATCACTTTGCATATGTTTCGTAAAATTATCATGACAACGGAAATTATTGTTCTGCATATTAAGTTGGGCCTTTGATATATTGCCATCATTTTATATACTTTTTGAATGTCATTTTAATAATCACCATGATGCACTATTTAAAAATTAGAAATAATATTAATAATAAACAACTATGTTTGAACCTTACTATTGTTTGCAAGAGCCAATTAGAATTTAGGCAAAAATTATAACTAAAATTTATGAGTTTGGATAGTTTGTTAATAAGGCGAGTGGTACAGTAACTTATTTCTTCGTTTTTTTACATTGAATGCTTACTAAATGTAAGATAAACTTAGAACTAAAATGTTTAAAAAAGAAAAAAAGAAAGTTTTTTACGAAACAAATAGCAAGGTGTGCGTGGGTGGTATTGAAATGTTAGAAAAAAAAAGCCTTTCATAGATTCGTTTTGTGTTTGCTATATCCGATATATTTGTATAATTATGACTTGAATACTTAATTATTTCGTTAGATTGATATATTTTGTATCTTTTATAGCACTTGACTTTAGAGTAGTTACCATCACTTTGAGCTATCTTTTCAGAGGCTTTTTAATTGTACGTTTAGACTGTGAATTTGTTTATACTAGATGTTAATGAGGATATGTACAGGAGAAGCGTTTTTCAAGCATGCATATAAAAAATATTGTTTTAGGCAATATTTTTTTTTTATTGTGCATATGGTTAGAGTATGGCTAATCTACATTTTTTATCTTTTCTTATTTTCAAAGCAGGTTGCATAACATAGTTAATGTTACTCTATTAGGCTTTAAAAAACTTATTAAATATGCAAAGGCAGTTTGCCAATCTACAAGTATGATTGAGTCTCAAGTGTGTGACTCGATTTGTTTTTTCCATTCTTAGGTTCTATTGTTAAAATGTTTGGACGAGAGCGTTAGCTTAAGTGCACAGCTTGTACAAGTTCCGTGTTTAAAATTTGTTTTTGGTTTTCGTGTAATTTTAGTTGTAAATGAAATTATGAGTGCGTTTGTTTGCAAGCCATAAAATTTAGTCAGTTTTAGATTTGTTATATTGTGTTACTGGTAAAGTTTAGGTAACATTTTGGTATTGTTTTTAGTATTAGAAGGAAATTATAAAAAAGAAAAATAATGTTGATAAACATTTTGTATTGGTTGACTATGGGCCTAGAATTCATATTTAAGGCTAAGGCATGCATTTTCTTAGCCTATATCTTAGTTTTGGACTGTTAAAGACGAGGAACTTTATGCAAGTTCTGATGTACATAAACATTTACATAAAATAAGAATTGTTTGTTGTTTGTATACGACATGGATATCTATGTTCTTGAATTTATTCCCCGATTCTTGACCAATTTCATTCCATTAATAATTTATGTTAAAATTTTCCATACATTTTTATGCTAGTAATACCGTTATTGAAAATTAATGTTTAAAATAAATGTTACCAGTAACGCAGTAGTTTGTTTGGAAATTAATTTATTGACTATATGCAAGGGACATGTGATGGTTGGATGTGATAGGGCTATGGTGGTTAGAAAACAGTTATATATTTATATGCTAGTTTAAGTTAAAGTCCTATATTTTAATAAGACAATAGTGTGTAGTTATTTTGTAAGACATGGATACCAATAAAGGATATACATATAGTATGTTGTTTTATTTCTTTTGAATCATTTGATAGAATGAAATGTTCTTTAAAATGTTGTGTGTAATATTACGGAGGGCAACACTGAAGGGCTGAAAAAACAATGCACAGGTTTTTTATATAAAATTGTATACTTTCATAAAGTTAATATGATACATAATTATTTATAGGAAAACATAACACAAAAATAACTTATATTTAAGTACAAACTTCAAGGCACCAGTCTCAACACAATGTATAAAGGAATGTATTACATTTGCATTAAAATACTACATAAATTCAAAAATACATTTATTAAACAATATGGACGGACTTACATTTCTAATATTACCTTTTCCCAATCAATAAAAACTATTTTTTATGTAATAAAAGTACAAAAAGTTATATAATAATAACTACAAATACTTCTAATTCTATTTATATGATAAAGTGAATTTAAAATTTTATGTGAGAATAATTTTCTAACCATATAATGTATGGGAATATTTTAGCTATGCTGAGATTGCACATTACATTGGACTAAAATGCATGTAGCACCTTCTTATATTTTTCAAATAATATAGTATGTAAAATATTTATCAGATTTTTACATAGAATTAATTTTACCTGAAAACAGGTAACATTTATACACAACATTATACAGGACTTATTTTTCATTGCATTTACAAACTTAATAAAGCAATAAACTTACTTTTTATTTAATTAAGTAAATAACATTTAGATTAAATAACAAGGTGGACGGAATACTTTTATAATACTGAATATTTTAAAGGTAACAGTCATAGTAATAATTTGCTATTTATTTATTCATGTTTCAAATATAAGTATTCGAAAAATTCATGAACCAACTATGTATGTACAGTGTATATTAAGTACATAAAAATGCAATCACATTCAAAGTAGAAATGGGGCATATTTCATTATGATCTTCAAAATCGAGATTCTATGTATATTAATTACCTTATACAATACTAATACGATTCTTTTCGTTTCGGAGCACATACAAATTAGAGTAGATTGGACACATTACAAATACTCATCTTAATAAAACTAGTTCTCTTATGCATTATGGAAATATACAGGGTATCTCAAGACCGCGACCGAAAACGAAGTCAGGTGGTAGTATTAGGGAGAGTTGCAGAAAATCTGACGTTATTGTTAAAGGTAAAGTTAACTTTAGCAGTGACAATAACAATGACCACGGGATAGAAAATTCTTTTGTTGCACCATTGTCATAATTGTTATAGTTAAAGTTAAAAGAGTGACCAGTGAAATGATGCGATGCGATATTTATCAGCGTATTTTTGTAAATTGTTTTAAAGTACAGGTTATAATTCAAATCGATACACAAATGACACTTATCAATACAGAGAACACACACAAATAACGAAAGATAACCGTGACTTTAACAATAACCGCCCGAAATTGAACGGTTAATGTTAATGTTATACGTGACGTCATTTTAACCATTGTTAATTTTATGCAACCCGAAAATTGCATAACCGTCGATTTGACTTGATTTGTCGATTTGATTTGAAGTTATTTTCTGCAACCCACCCTTAGTGACTTCAGACACAATGCAAGTAAAAATTTCGCAAAACAAATCAACAACTTTTTTTTTAAATTTTTTACTTATCGTCGTATTTGGGCGATATTTACATAATATTTTTCCTAAAATGATGATGTACACCTCTTTATTTTTAAACACGCAATGGTACGTAAGGGTTTAAATTTGTATTTTCGCAAAAACTAGGTATTTACCACCCAAACACGATGATTTAAAAAAAAATTCTAAAAAAATATCTGTCACTGTTTTAGCGAAATTTTTATTTGCATCGTGTCTGTAACCACTAAAACTACCACCTGGCTTTGTTTTCGGTCGCAGTCTTGATATACCCGGTATAAAAATATTTAGCTGTTTGCTGCGAAAAGGTGTAGGTACTCTTAAATCATTTAGGCAAACTTGCTGGAGAAGGGGAATAAATGGCTACTACAAATTCATAATTATTCCGTGAGGTTGGAAAAGACAAATTATAGAAGGCCAATTTTTGATTGGTTGTATAGGCAAACAGTCTAAAAATTATTAGTCTCATTTCTTATAAGAAAATCTAAAATGATTTTAGTTAATGTTCGATCACATGTATAAGATTGAAGTGTTACTTTTAGATAAGTCAAATGGTATAAATAGAAAAAAAACGATTGGATAACAATTTTTGGATTAGTAGTTCTCAGACTGTCAAAATATTGCATAAGGTATACAATTATAATAAAACTGATGTCGACAAATACTGTTTTAAGTACATTATCCAGCAATAGGGACAGTCTGAGAACCACAACCAACATTAAAATGCAAACAAAAAATTACTCCTCATGTCATACACACTTGATGTTCACTCTAATGATAAGAACATCATCCTTTACAAACCCGTTCCTGATGACGTCACCAACGGTCGCGTACTCCGTATACCCGAACCCCCTCACGCATATCTCAGTAGTGGGGCGGTTGAAAGCTATAAGGTTTGAGTTGGACATCATGGTATCTTTCTGGGTGAGTTCAGGGTTGTACTGGTTGATCATGGCGAAGGAGATCCTACCGTTGAAAGGCCACTCCAAGCAGGTGTCGTTTTCCGTCTTCATGAGATGCACGTGGAGGGCGAAACAGCGCTCGTTTTGAGGTGATATGTTGAGACGGACGCAGAATCTGAAATATTATATTTTTTTGTGTTTTTAAGATGGCTTTGAGAAATTATTGTGGAAGCCTTTGGAAAACGTTTCTTAACAGTAGGTTTTGCGTAGTTGATGATGTAAGTAGCTACATTTAATGTCTCAACAACGCTCGTTATTTAAATTTACAACACTAAACCAAATCTTAATGTGTAAAAAAAAATCAATTAAAAAGTATTTTTCGGTATAGATATGATTTTGAACTTCATTACACAGTGATTTTGACTGTACTGGCTATTGATTAGATTTTAAATTTTCGAAAAGTAATAGTCTGCCTGACGTTTAAACCTACCTATATCCATTTGGCGAGGTGTAAAACCCAGGGCTATAGAGCATCTTGCAGTGATCCTTGACCATGGCTTCGAGCCTCGCCTTGAAGTTGTCAATCTTCCACACGTAGTTTCCCATGCAGTAGCGCAGCAGCATCTCGTTGTTCTGCTTCATCTTCGCGACGGCGAAGGCGGAGAGCTGCTTCGATATGTTCGCTATCACTATGTCCTGTTCGCGGTTCCTTTGTTCTAGCACCACTACTCTTTCGTAGAGCGCTCTTTGGAGATAAAACGTAAAATCAGTCTATTTCGATAAATTATATTCTCCAATCGAAGTGTAAAATATATTATTTATTAGATATTTTAAACTTTGATTGGGGATGAATGATAAATTATATAAATTTATATTTGATAGGTTAAAATTAATATCCATGGGGGAGGTCTATGTTCAGCAGTGGACTTCCTGTGGCTGAAAAGTGAGAGAGGGAGAGGGAGAGAGAGATTAAAATAATTCATAGATTCATGTAGAACTGATTTTATTTTGGAGTTGTGAAGTTAGTTTTTAAGTTTTCATTTATTTTTGTTATGTTTCGCGTGACTAATATTTAATATTTTACCGTATAAGAGCGCTGGTGTTACTTATAGGCGGTGTGGAGGCTTGGTTGCCGTCCTTGTCGGGTGCCTCCCATAGTGTCATCGCCTCTTGTTCTTTGGCGTCTATGCTCGCGTTAGACATGTCATTGTTTATCTTCATTTCTGAATAAGCGTTCATGAGTAACTGGTAACATAAGAAAAATAAAAATTAGTGTTTCAAATTGGTCTTGGTGCAATACTATTCTCATAAGATCTTCAATTAGAAAATAAGATTTTCTCCAATCCACAACTAAATTAATCTTGTGCAGTTGTCCTGCATCAAGGGTATAACTAAATAGCTAAGAAAGACATCATACTCACACTCATATGGCTTTGTGTATCAGTATGTAAATGCTGATTCATTTCATCTTGGCTATCAAACTTCTCCTTACAGCCTACAGCTGTAAAGGAGCAAGGAATACGTATCTCTGGTTGGGTTGATGTCTCCGGCTGGTTGTATTCACAGGCAGCTATATGTGCGTCCAGGTCTAGCGGAGTTACCTTCACAGTGCAACCTGGAAATACAAAACATATGTGTAAGGAAAAACTGTCAAAAAACTTGAAATAAAAAAATTTGAAAGTATTTGATTTATACTGCAATATTTCCAGACTGCTTAAATGGGAGGTGCAGGGTTCTAAGGCTCTTTAGTAATTATTTGAGTGTCCATGGGTGGCAGTGACCACTTATCAAATGTACTCCCAAGGTTATGAAATGCTGCCACAATCTTTTTATGGCATACAGCTATTGTTCAGCAACTATATTTATAATAATTCAATATACCTTTAGCTGAAAATGGACAATTCATTCTCTGTTCTTGTATTTCTCTTTTAGTGTAATTATCAGGAAAAATATCCACTTTCATGCTGAGATTAATGTTGTCTATAGGACAGTGTCCACTGTTCCTGAAAATAAAATTTACTGTCAAACATATTTTATGGCTGACATTTTGCAAATGTTTTAGACAAAATACACACCCATATTTTGCATTTCGATGTATATCTTGCAGTGTAGGTATTAACACCAGCAAAAGTATTTAACAACTCAACACTCAGACTCAAAATAAATGGATGTGTGGTACAGTCACCTTTTGTTCTTTAGTACTTCACCGGAGTTTGTCAGATTAAATTGTTAAAATAAATATCTCTGAATGTTTCAGAGACGATTTTGTTTTGTCAGTTTTAAATATTAGGAAGGTTATTTTAATGACTATGATATGTACATGCAAATGATGTACAAGGATGTACCTGACATGTTTACTAATCTAATGAATCATCTTAATTAGATTTTCAAATTACTGACAGTAAGCAATCAGGTTAATCATAATATGAATTGGTAAAACTTATGGGAACAAGTTTCTTTCCATCTGAAATAATTTCATATGTTAAAGCAAAAGTTTAAACTTGTAGTAGTTCAAAATCACATGTTATAAGTTTATACAAAATGTTGATTAAAGTGCCAAAGAGCACGGGTTTTACTTCTATAACATATAACCTGTCTGACACACATATGTTGTGTAGTTTTGGGTGCAAAGTGTGTGCAGCTATCATGCGCTAGGTATTTGATTTACCTTGTTTATATACCTGAGCCGCAGAGGTGGTTAGTAAATTGTTTTGGCACCTCAATTAGTGTGAAAATCTATAATTTAAGGATCAAAAAGTAATTTATTTTTTGGAATTACATAAAATAAATGACATTAGAACCAAATTTTACCACTTTAGAATCTTTATGTGTTAAACTTTTAAAGAACTACTTACTGTAGCCATGAGGTGATGCAGCTTTTACAAAACTTGTGTCCGCATGTTGTAATGACAGGGTCTCGTAGCCAGTTCAAGCATACTGGGCATTCATACCGAGATTCTGGTTGGTTGCTCAGTACAGTCTCATTTAGAGCTGTTATACCCATGGGCTAAAATTATATTTTTAGACATTAAAACCTCTTTTGTTATAAATATTATATTTTTGACATTTAAAAATTTTGTATAAAATCTTTTTGGTCTTAAAATTTGTAGGGAATCAAATAGACGAGAGTATGTTTTAAAATAATATCGAAAGTTGAAGATTAAATGAATGGCGTGTCAAATTACAAATAATTACCACGCCCGGCGTATCGCATCCTCCTGAATTACGTAAATTCATATTTTACGTAAATATGTTGCAAGTAAACGTATGAAACCATAGAGTATACTTGAATAAATACGTGAAAACAAGTTTTGTAAAAAAAATACCCTAATGACAATTTTGAATTAAGAACGTTTTGTTCTATTGTTGTGTAAATTTGGTACTAACCGCAATTCCTTCTGAGGCATCTTTCGTTCTACTCCAGTCCATTACCTTAAAATAAAACAAAATTAATTACTTTTAAGTAAAAAGTTTCGAAAGTTTTAATTTCTCGAAAAAAGGTATCACCAAAACAAAATGCAAATGACACTGACGTATAAAGAATGACACATGACTTTAGTGACGTAAATATTACAGATAAAACAAAGTTGTTCTGTTTACGAAGATATTAATGTTCAATGATATATCTAACAAAAAGAATTAAAAATATATATTTGGATAGAGTTATATCTTCAAATATAATGCATGAGGTGTGGCTTTTAACTAACGGGACTGACTCTCAAAAAATGTATTTATTATATACTTCTTTAATTATTATCGCTTTCACAAACACCGCTGATCTATCTTCACAAAGCCTTACGCCCGCCGCATGGAAATATTGTATGATTTGTAACAGTGCTTGTGGAGTCCTTCATCTTCATGAGGCATCTTCTTTCACAGCTTTAATGAATTCGTTTCATGTTTTATTTAATATAGATTTCCTTAGGAAACTAGTAGAAGCAAGGTGCAGAATCCGACAAATACAGTAGATAGATACACTGATAATTCTAGTCTATCATGCTGGAATTGGATTGAAATCTCTTGATATTCTATCTCTTGATTTTGATTGGCACCTAGACAATACTGAAGCACCTCACCGCGCTTTGTCTTACTTAACAGAACTCATGATTTACAAATTAAATGATTTTTCTTGAATTTTGTAGTGGCTTATTTGATATTTTTGGCTATAGATGAAGAGATTATCTAACTCACTGAAAGTAACACACTAAGAAAAGCGTCGCTTCACGTCTTTTATCTCTAGGACAGTGGTGAGTGGTTACACCTCAGTCTTTAGTTAGTTCAAAGTAGCAAAATTTTAGGTGTACCACTTAAGTCCATGTTTATAAGAAAATATTTTACTTAAAACATACATGTACAAAAAGAGAAACCGGTTTATTTAACAACTACGGTTCCTTTGATGATGACAGATCGATAGCGCTCTAAGAAATTCTAAACATGTTTTGACTTTATCGACATGGGAATCTTGACTTCCGCAACTGGAACTTGGCCGCTAGACCGTCGTCAAGTTGTTAGCTTTAAGTGCTTGATTAATTAATAGGAAGGGAAGGGAGAAGAAATAAATAGTAATAGTTGTTACAATGTAGGTATGCTACAAATAAAAAAAAAATGCTGATGGACATAAAATTATCCGTGCAAGCTTAAGTTAAATTGTAAGATAGTACAACAGAGGGAGGAAGACAAATTAAAGGATAAAACAAGAATGTCTAACAATGGAGATCGTTCATAGTTTTTATCTTATCAGTTGGCACTGCTAGATTTATATAAAAGGGGACTTGTAGGTACATAGTTCCTGAACTCTCAACAAAAATATACTAAATACGGCGCTGCTCTGAGATATTCCGACTAATTATGATAATTGGTCGCAATATTTACAACTTTTCGATAGGAACAGAATGGGTATCGCATTCATTTGCAATTTAAGTTTTTTTTTTTTATAAAGACTGTGTGTTATGTAGTCTTACAACTCTTTGTTGGAAAAAACTAAATTTTGGCGGAAATTGCAAGTGCATCGGCCACCGTGGCCTGTTTATCAACAGGTTCGATATCTCGAACCGGTCATGAATTGCTGAAACGATGGTCGCGGCTTAAAATCCCAGGGTACAGCTTTTACTATTCGAACCTAAGCTACGTGTGTTTAAGTACCTAATTACTGATTAAGGAAATCATTGTGAAAACCTGTATGCCTGACAGACTTCAACAGTAAGTCCACCAAGGTGTATTGCTGCCTAGGCCGAAAGACTACGGCTTAAATATAAGCTGATATATCAGCAATTTTCCATAAACTCCGTCAAAAACATCATAACTTACGAAACTTCACGTCTAGTTACAATGCAGAAACATATCACGAAGTATTACCAATATATTGGTTGGTTCCGTTATTTCTCTAATACTTGGTGGGTCTAACGATTACATTGTATGCTAATGCGGAATAGGAACGATGGCTCGCGGCGCGCCGATCAGATTCTTATCTTCCATCACACTTTGATGAAGTACCGTTATAAAACATTTTGTAACTATGCTATTTTAATACTTATTGACATGATAATTAAGTATTTTTTCTGAAATGCCGTATTTACGCAGTTTAGACATAAGCTAAAACAAAACACTGCCGGAATAGACTAATGATCGTGAAAGAAGTGACGGAAACTTGTTTGTTTTTATGTGTCGTGGCAGCATGCATGGAATGTTAATCGCAAGGTCTTAATTTTGATTCCCAGCTTAGGTATTTCGTAATGAGCGATTTAGATTTTAAAAATCTCATGAGTTGGGAAAATCGCGCCAAGGCTGTTTGAAACGGAGCAGGTAGTATGAGAAGTACAACGGCTTCATAGAGTTGCTCAGAAGCGGCGCTATAGTGCAATCCGTCTCCACAACCCACATGTATTGGGATGACATGAAGTTCCCACTAACTGGATGCAAAGCATATTTATAGAAGCATGAAACTCATCATCCAAACTGCCGTCCCTGAGGTCGCACGATGTAAAAAGCGTTATAACAGCCTCCCCACAGCGCGCCTGCGAGCTCCAGTGCTGATGATCTGGTTCTTTCATACCACAGAACAGTTGTTTCATAGGGTAGGCAGAAGAGATAACATGGTGGGATTGTAAAACCGCTCCCAAAGGCTCAATCTATAGGGTGATTATTTGTTTTTAAGTTTAGTGTGGAAAATCTTCATTGCAAGTACGATAAGTATGTACGTACAGTGCAATTTAATGCTGAATAGCAACAGTTGATTATTGTCTCGTCCATTTCATATAATAGTTCCAGCGTATACTAACTACTTACAATACATCCTAATTTACGGTTTTTCATTTCTTAAATTAGTTTTTGCCTAGATTTAATGAAACCATGTTCTCTGTTTATTTAATTTTCCTACAGTCCCTACGTGTGGCAAATAAACTAAAATCCGTGACATAATTGCTGGCATATACCGTATTCGTGAACGTTTAGAATGGTAATGTTCAGGACAATATGGTTTTATGTAATAGTGCACGAGCCATGGCGTTGCTTCACCGATCTGCGATAGATTTGATCACTTTATATGCCGTGCATATGGTGCCGGCGTGAGGCAATGTCTCGACTAGCCCACTAGTCACTTAAATGAAGGGATTAGGTATTTCCAGTTTGAAGGGAATTTTAATATAATTTATTGCAAAAGTTGTGAAATTACAGATTGAAGAACGGTAGTTTTTTGTAAATGATACCCACAGTTTTTGGAAGAATGCAACAAAGCGCGAAATGGAAATACTCTATTGGTTTTTTTTCTATACCTATTTATATTTTCAAGATAATACACAACAGTATATCTGATGGTAAGTGCAGTGCAGTCAAAATATATTATCACTTGGTGACAAATGTAATTATACCTGATCGAATCCGGATATACGTAGGTTAAATCTTAAAAGACGCACACTTCCGTGGGTCGCTGTGACGTATTTCATTGATTCATTGAAGGGAAGAATGGAATCTATTAAGATTCCCAAATATAAATTCCATTGGCGTATTTTACAGTTCATACGGTTCGACTAGGTAACACGATGAGCTGTAGAAAACATGTGAGTATATGTCCGCAAGAGAATAAATAAATGTGTAGATCTAGGAGGATAAAAGTTACGACCATAACTATGTCGACTATCAAATTAAAGTAGCAGTAGGTAAGCTCACATACTGGGAACTGATAGCTAATGAGGCCGAAAGTTCTAAAATGTAGCCCGAGTATCGATTAGTCAACTTACGAGGTTTTACGACCCACTAAAGTTTGCAGGAAGATGCTGGATGCGAGCTGTTTCCGATAGGCTGTGAAAATTCTTGGGAAGGACTATGTTCAGCAGGGA
Source organism: Deilephila porcellus (assembly GCA_905220455.2). Lineage (NCBI taxonomy): Eukaryota > Metazoa > Arthropoda > Insecta > Lepidoptera > Sphingidae > Deilephila > Deilephila porcellus. Next base: position 12,793,084 of record LR999977.1, on the reverse strand, counting down.
AATTTAAGCCCCATTTATACGGGGAGAGTTTCTCGCGTCGAGAATCGTATCCGATTATCGCATGACATAACCGCCATAGATTATCATGTTCTGACAAATGATTACACGATCCACCTTTTTTATATCCTTACGATAATCGTATCTTTGAGGCGAGAAACTCTCACCGTGTAAACGGGGCTTTACTGTTACAGGTTGCTGAAGATGTTGATAATAATGGTTATACAAAGTATCATGCGTGAATACTGAATATATGTTTAAATTGTTTTTCGTAAGGCGACATTATTGTCTGTGGGTGCCTAATTAGGTAATTTAATTAAGCAACGAAATCGAAACTTCAACTTCTGGTTTCGTGTGAACGAATAAAACAACGAAATAAATTTTTGTGGCGAGAATTTTATATATGGTTAAAAAACAAGGTCGTTCTCATTATGTAATTGGTGTTTAATATTATAATGTTGCTCATTCGGTTTGTGTGTTATTGGTTTACGAATATATTACCATATAAGTGGCACATAATTTTTACTGTTTACATAGATATTTTGCAACTTCCATGGCGTAACGGCATAATTTTAATATGTTTCCTGTTTAGGAAGCGTTGTATTACTATATTATTGCTAGCTCTTAGCTACTAATTCATTGCAGAGATTAGAATTTTACGATTTCTTAGATAACTTTTGTATAAATTTTAATATGATTTTCACCATATTTTACGTAATAATAGGCTTAGATTAAATAATTTTCGTTGATAATGTATCTCTAGTAGTGGATTCAGTACGTTTTGGTACAACGGGATACGGGGATTTGTGCAGTGATATCCAGTGGCTGAAAATGACGTATGAAGCGTACCATAGCTGCATCAGGTTTCCTGATAATCCCTATATTTTCTCACCTGTAGTGTAAAATGGTGTGATTATCACTGTATCGTTTATATTAATGACACGGGGCTCTCTAGCTATGAATTAAAATACTAAAGAAGATAGATTAGTGTTGGTAAATAGGAGTAGGTAGGTACGTTGAAGCCTGGGGCTTTAGTTTAATTTGGCGTTTAGGTAAACAGCCTATCGCTTCGACCCACATCAGCTTCTCTCAGACGTCAAATTATATTTATCTGTATTTTTACTTACCATTTACGGTTTTGTAAGCAGCTATGAGGCACGTGGTAACATAAAATTACAGTTTTCTAATACATTTTTACCGCTTATTATGTCATTTGGAGTTGTCACATTTTTCCTGGCAAATCTTCATTTATAGACTCACAAGTTGGTGTACGACCATCTTGCCAAAGTGGGTCGTTTTAGGAGACGGTCGAGGCTTATTAGTAGAAACATCCAGTAAAAATAATAATCACTAATTTTTTGACTGTTGAATTGATGGAATATTTTAATATTGCATGGCGCAGTTTTAGGTAATACGGTACCATAGAACGTGGGACTGAACAAACAAGGCGAAACGTGGGTGTCCTGGTAGCATTTCTGTATACCTCTTCTAGGAAAAAGCGTTTGGTTTATGTATGTGTGGTATAACATACCAGTTTAAATATAACGACGGCCTAGCCATATACAGATATTGCAAATGCTAGTTAATTTTGACTCGAGACTTATTTAATTTTGAGACAATACTGCGTTAGGAGCAGACTTTTTTTAATTTGGTATTAAAACTTAAGGACGTATGTCGAGCAAGAGTCCATTCATAGAATACGTTACTAGTCCCGCGTTGGTTTTATCCGGCTCTAAATCTTTAGATGTTATTTTCGATTAAATACGATTCCCACGTCGCTTCCTTTACGTAATATGGCCATAAGATATCAGATATAGTTACTGCAATTATGTAATAGCAATAAATTGCCATAAATGCCTCTTTGTGGACGGTCGTAAATTCGTTCTTGCTTGAGGATGCAAATGGTTGGTACCATTGTTTCTCGACTGTTACATTACATTTCGACATAATATTAAAAGTGGCGTCGAAAGGATGACTAAGAAATTTAAGATTTAAAAGAAGTCCGATTAACAGCATTTCCAGAAGTAAGATTCATTTTAGTTATAGCGATATGATTTAGGCTTGTTTCAACAAACTTCTGTGTTATCGACAAAATATTTTGTATTTTAAGTATTTAAGAAATATCTCTAAAAATTCAATTTATTATCGTTACTCTTAGCCAACAATTCTACAGTGGCTCGTAGTGTACTATATATACTATGTCTGGAAACCGGCCGTGGTTTCATAAAACCCAGACTCATGACGAAGAGTTGTAGATTGCCCAAAGATTTGGCTCTACACTCATGGTGTTGTTTGGTTTTGCTACTGTCCATGAGCGGTCGTATCGCTTACCATCAGGCGAATGGCAGGCTCGTCTCGTCATTCATTGCAATAAAAAAAAATCAAACCCAGAGCATCTCTTATATGTGGCTTCTTAGCCAACTGCACCACGGAGGCTGTCACGATAATAAATGATCAGACAGTAACAATAGTGTCATCATAACAGTTTTTTCAGTTGATGTAATATTCCAGTACAAATAACGTTATTCTCACAGTATCGAGAATTCTGTTTAACACTAACGTAAGACATTAAGTAACATCTATACAGAGATATTACATTTTTCTGCTGTACAAAACAGACTTTACACCTTTCGCTGTGTATTGTAATATAATTAGCTCAGTTGTATCGATGATCGTGCTTGGGTGAAATGCTGAACTGTGACTACTTTTCTTTCGTGCTGTAGAGAATGATTTTGACTCTAATTATTTATTTTAAGCAAAGACAGGAGTCCTACATGTCACATCTAAATACCTGGTATATGATAAGAAAATTCTCATATTAAGTCTGTGACTTTTCATCGTCTTCAGTTACAGAAAATTTACAGCTAATTATTGACCTTCCACAAACATCACTGCAACGAGATAAATCTAACAAAATCCTATCCAATCTACTGAGTGGCGAAGCGTAAACTATATAAGGAATTATCCATTCCTTTCCAGAAACCATCCTTGTTTCATGACATACGAGTAGTTCGTGATAAACTTAGACTAAACACGAACTTAAAATTAAACTTGATAAAAGTCATTTCTGTTTCTATTTTAAAGTACACAACAGATTACATGAACTTAAATATTGCGATACTTTGCACAAAAATCGATTTATAAAAAAGAACATAAAAAGGACTACGTTATAATTTTACTGTGTCGACACATAGAAGCCTAACTGTATTGGTTATAAAAAATGCGTACATCAAACATGTATATAGACGTCAATATCACTCGTCAATTTTAAAATGGATAATTTGTACATAAATAATATGGTGCAAGAACCTGTCGGTCTGTTGCTCATATTCCAAGAGATATTTACGAGCGCTGTAATGTAACAGCAAAAGAAATATTTCATAATGTGAGAAAGATTACTGAATCTCCTTGGTAAACAGATTTGTAGATAATTAGGCGTAAGTTTTATAATATCACGAGCTTTAGATTCTCCGAAAATATTAGTGACCAAAAGAAATGCAATAGGTAGTATTTTATGTTAGACAGTGATACCGCCGTGGTCGAGCCGACCCATTTGTACGGCTTTAACGATTCAGAGTATGACTCTATAATTACTTTTAAGTACTTTACCTACAAGATCTTTAATTTCCTTATCAAATCTAGGGTAAAGGCATTTATAATTTATGAAACAGATAAAAATATTCTAAACCGAGTAAACCCGCGAACAATGCACATAATTTTAAAAATGGAATACGATGTACATGTTAATTTCGTTTGAAACCGGTTTGTGAGTAAAACACGTTATCGGTTTCGGATCGACAACCGCTAGTAGTGTCTATTTGAAATGCAGTTTTTATGTGATGTGCTACGGTCGATCAACCTCGTTTAACGGTAAACTGAGTCAGGGCCACCATGGGACTTACATCATTGATAACCGAGCTGCCCCTACCTGCGGAACTCGTCAGACGTAACGGCTTATCGACTCGGATTTAATTGAGAGCTGTCATGCTGATGTTCCTGCTTCATTAGATTTATTCGCCGTTATATTTGAATTAGTTGGAGTACAGTTTAATTTTTTACTCCTCTTTCGATGCTATTTCGGCCAGGTAAACAATTTTTTGTTAGTTTTTTGGGTTAGTTTGTAGAGTAAGGTGGGACTAACAAGTTATTTTTTGTGGTTGTAGATAAACTGTCTTAAAGTTACGATGCCTGATAGAGTTGAGGAGGTTTTATTCGATTTGTTGAATTGTCGTGTAAAAAGATTATTTATGTAGTATTAAAAGGTCAGGACCGACACCGGAAATAAGTACCTAATAGTTAACCAAACACAAAATAAATTCTTTAAAAAATAAGTTCTGTTATTTAATTCAAATAGTCATAATAGAATACGTACACTTTTAATTTATGGTCATATCACAAAGTACGGTCATATCATAATAATTTGAAGAGCTAAATCAAGTCGCACATGACTCAACAGACTAGGATCGTACGTTCAAACATTCAATACGGGACAATGTATTGTGATTCTGGCGGCATGAAGTAATACTATATTTGCTAATACACTTGATTTGTACCGTCATACAATGTTCGTAAGCTGTGTTGTAACTTGACATTTGTATGAGGTCTTGGTTTTGCAAGTTCTGTTCAGGGGTTTTGCATAGATTGCATTCTGTTTGGTTGAGTAATATCCTGATATATATACTCAATATATCAATGCATATTATATTTCTTTTCTATTGTTTTTTTGAGGCATATTCTAGATTTTCATTGAGGTGATTTTTTTTAAATTTGCAAATGAATTATGTACATACATAAATATATATTTATCTTGGTACTTACCTACTACAATCAATAAAAAAATATACGAGGAAAAAAACCACACAACAAGTGAAGATAAAATATCTTGGATAAGCGTTCAATAACCGAACCTTGTTTTTTTTTAAAAATCCTCATTGGATACCCGACTATCTGGATAGAACGGGCATGCCGGACTCTTACCGGCTAAAAAACCCCATGTCTCCATCTGCACTTTGGAGGCACTTTGGGACCTCAATACGAACACACCAAAGTGCCTCCAGCGCGCGAGCTTTAAACTCTCACCAACTTAAACTCCACAACGGTGCTACGCGGAAGAAACAGGGCGATTTCTTCCACCACCGTTGCGTCTCCGTCTCCGAGCGGGATCAGCTCTTTCGCGATCACGCTCTGCAGCCTCTTTATGAAGCATTACAACTTCACAAAAGAGGGCCACGGCTTTCCATTTTGACTCTCCTTTCAGCATTGCCCTTATGACTGCTGGAAGAGAGAGATCACCTCCAATTCGAGAGACCAGGGCCTATCGCTCCACTTCCCACGCAGAACATAGCGTACTCTGCGAGTTTTGACATTACGTTATAATAACGGAACATTTTTTTTAATAAACCTTTTGTTAAAACATTAAAGTCGACGTGACCCAGAGGTTATATTGGCTAACCTACATAAAAACTAAGAACGCAAGCGTTTACATAAAGCTCGTTATACAAATACGACGGGGAAATGTTTTATACACGCTAATGGATAAAATACACTGAATCCTGCTGCATAGTAAGACGGGGACTGATTTAGATACAAGTTGTGGGTGGCATGGACCGTAAAAATATAAGGCGGTGTTTATTAAATTTTAATCGAGTTTATTGTTTATGAGCACACTAATGTGTATTTCACTTTAAAACAGAGTTTAGCTGCGGATTTGATATTTTAATAATAAAGCTTTATTCAACCACGAAATGTCATAAACAGAGCTAGGTATATACATATATTATATTATAATAGCCGCAAGTAAAGGCATTACAGGTTTATCCTGTGGTTTTTTCGATAAGACGTCAAGGTAACAAACGCACAATACCACAATTTACACTTGGGGTAAAGGTTGGACCCGACGTCTTCACACTAGCGTGATAGATGAAACGCTATTCAAGTACCATAAATGCTATTATGGCTGAATCTAGGTAAAGTTTGTGGGGGCAAACGTTCCATTAAAAGACATCAGTCAGGAAAAGAAGACTTATAACGTGTAAATTAAATTTTTCTTCTATACTTAGATAAGATTTATGATCATGTCTACTGCTGAACATAGGTCATGCCTATTTACTGTATAACAGTAAAATAAAAAAAAAGGTAGGAATATTTTCTAAATAGTGCCCAAAACTTCAATTCTCAGTACGTTCATAAAAGTAAATAGAAAGTTTGATAACTTGCCTTTATTACGTTGTACGTAAAATACTTTGTATTATCGCTGCAAGTTTCAAGTGGGTATCAACCTCATGCGCCCTAGATACACGCCTGTCCTTTAAACCTCTACTTTAGCTTCACATGTTAATATATCTAATTAATTTATTACGTTGATATAGGTGAAAGGCGAACTTACTTATTCAATTTATTAACAAGTGTCGGAAATGTCAGCTAAAGAACTTTGACTCGGATAAAATAGCTGTTATGAGGTAAAGAATCCACTGAACGCATGAATAAAGATTTTAATTAAAAAATATTGGTGTAATTATTGGCAGTAAAACGAACGACGATCGAGATCACTCGAATTAAATTTACTTTATGCCGTTTACCTGTTTCCATTACGTGTAGGAAGTAATTTGAGCTGGTTCTCAGGAATAGGCTTGGTTTATCCTTGATCGGGTGTTAATGTAATTAAAAATGATAAAGGTCGATATAAACGATTATATGATTGTAGAGATCAGGTTAAGACATTTTTTTCTTTTTAATTTATTTAGAGAATGTCTCGCCCTCATGTGCCACTGCAACTGCTATAGTTCAGGATTCATAGTGATACGTATTTTATTGAGACCTAGTATTGTAGCAAGTTGTTGGGAATATCTAACTTGTCTTTGACCCGCAACGATATCTATGAAGTCAGAAGTAGTAAAGTGGGAATTATTTCTCGTCCACTTTCCTCCACATCAAAACCTCTCACAAGTAGGTCAGCTTCTTATACCGATTAAATTATGAAGCTTACCAGCATTTTATATAGAATACGCCGTAATGATATTCAAATGGAAAAAGATCGATATTAATCTCTTCGAATTTTAGCACTTAAAGTACAAGCACTTAAACGCAAATAATTTTATCCTACGAGTACATCATAATCTTAACCTAACGATCTAAACGCATTCCATCATTCATGATACTTATCTAACCATCTTTACCATCCAAAGCGAGATTATAGGGTAATATGTATCTTAAAACTGCACCCCTAACTATCCCCACGTTGAGCTTCCGCTGAGTCCGTCGTGCAAGGCTCATTCAGTACCTCGCGAGACGCTCAGAGCGCCACAGCGCGGCACTCCGCGGAACAATACGTATTAGTGATTAACGTAAATAGTGATTGATTAAATAGTTTATTTTATAAATTAAAATTAAAACGTGACTTATTTGCGTGAAAAGGGATTAGCCGCGAGTTGATTAGGTATTGGTTACTTTTATTATATATTCCTGGTTTGATTTGAAAATTTTGGAAGAAATTTTAAAGTTGATGATTAAATTAATTATGTGTTGGATTTTAGTCTAAGCTTATACATATATGATAATTAACAAAAGATTCAACTGATATTTCTTTTATAAATTTGATTTGTGATTGCTTTGTAATAAGTAATAGTAATGAGTCTCGGTGCCGGAATCGAACCCGTCGCCTTTCTTTTGTAGCCGCATTCTTGTTAATTGCGCTTCGAAAATTGTAAGACAAGTGAAATGTTAGTTATAGGCGTACAAATTGTGTACAAATTATTACATTGTTCACAAAGCCCCACTAAGCCAGCTTGATGGACTAAGACCTAGACCCCTCTCAATTGTAGAAAAGTTCTGCGCCCAGCAGTGGTATATTATATTATTAATTAGTTAGGTTTATTGAATCAATAAATCCCGTTTTGCGCGAAATTATAGCTTAAATTTATCTGTTTAACAAACGATCCAAAGGCTAAAAGGCGTAAAGCATGGTCAATATTGACAAACGTCCACGACCTTAAGGTAGGAAATTATTTGCGGTTCAAAGGCTTAGGAACTTGCTTTAACTCTTGAAGAATATTTAGCTAAAATCATTTAAACTTTAAACCTGCTTAGAAGACTCTTGCATTAAGAACCCATTTCAATACATTTTTAAGGATATTTAAATTAGATGCCTAGTAATTTTTGCCTTGCCTTTTTGGTTTTGCAAATGCAGGGTCCACAGTTACAATTTTCATTCAAATGGAAAGTTTCTTAAAATCACGCGTATTGCCGACACAAATATCGAATTTAAATGGTATCGTCCCACTTACCCACATTGTTAGATAATGCTCCTTTGTACACAATGAATAATGCCCGCCACGGCACTACACTGAAATGTCATTAACACAAAATTACAATACGCGTTGCCTCATTTCGTTTTGTAAGTATAATAGCTCTGCGATTGATAAAGTTGGAGTCGATAAGTTTAGCTGAAATCACCGCGGTTTCGTGAATTAGTTAAATAAATTTTAATTAGTTCTCGCCGGCATAAGCTTGCATCCGACACTGTAAGTAATCCGCCTTTTAAAAATTACCAGATTGACCGTAAAAAGAAAGATTAAGTTAAAGCAAACTTAAAATCAAAAATGATAAATCCAATTTTAAAACAACGTTTTTAAAGAACGAAATGACATTACAATAAAATGTTTATTATAAAATCGAATACTTTCTGCAAGTAACAAAATAAGAAAATATCCGGTCTTCTTCTTCTTTGGTCTAGAAAAGATTGTGTTTTAAAACTCTTATTGGTCTTTATTAATGTTAATCAAAAATCTATCCTTACTTCTGTTTAGTATTTTCAATTATTTTTTTCAAATTCTACAAAAACAATCCATTATCCAGCGATTTTAGTTACCACGTAATTTAGTTTTCTATCGATATGACAATAAGTCCGCTTCGTATTCGTTTTTTTCTTAAAAAATACAAAGTAATGTGAAACTATCTTGTAACCGCGACACTGTTACGAGTATTTAATCTGGGAAAAAATACGACAGTATTTTCCAAAGTGGCTTCAGTGTGTTTCGAGGCTTTTTGCAGTTAAGTTTGTTATGAAACTTGCTCTATATTTCCACAATATTTCTGTAGTTTGTAGAACTAACTAGTTATGGCGTCAAAGAACAGCTAACAGGTAATAAAGTTAGTAGTTACCTAACATTTAAATTTGAACACACACACACATTATATTTGGGTGTTTTGGATTTTTAATATCTAATTGACGTTAATATCGGCTTTTCAATATTATGGCAATTTATAAATTCAGTAACTATATTAAATTCTTGCTTTTTAAATTTGATTCCCAATTATTACTGGGCTTAGTGTAAGACATTTTATAATTGAATCTCAGAAGAGTCCGTACAAAGACTGTTAAGTGTTGCAGTATTGGTTCAGACTCTATCCGATACTTCCAGTTAGTTATATCTATTTATTATTAGATATGTACTCAGAATAAGACATTTTTATGTTGTATTGTGTCATTCGTTTTTTCGTAACAATTTTATGGCGGCGTTTAGGTAAATACATAATATTTACAATTGTAAGAAATCAATTACATTTTTGTGTGCCAACCGCTAGCGATCTTGAAACCTTATTTATAATTAAATTACTTTTGACAAAACAGAAATCAATCTCATACAGTATACAGTTCCTGTTGCATATTGGGACATCCCTATTAGATTTAGATTATAATGATTGTACATGGACATCACTAGTCTGTAGTAAGATGGCTGATTAATAAAACCTATTAAGAGAGGACTCCTGTGTTTGATATAAACCCAGCCTTGCCCGAGCCCGAAGACTAAAATATAAAGATATAACATGGCGCTGAGGACCGGATAAAGAAAATACGGCAAATAAGAAATATATTCGAGAGAAACAAGAAAAATAAGATACACGTGTTTCTTCCAAGATGCAACAGGCACAAGGTGTTCACGGATTAAAAACCCCAAACCCTTTGGAAAACCTAACGGCGGAGACATATAAGAAATGGAAGCAACAGTTCGAGTTGTACAGAATAGCTTCGGGCGCAAACGCTTATACAGGGCAGGTACAAGTTGCATTATTGTTACATTGCATGGGTGAAGCTTGCATTGATATTTACAATACATTTGATTTATCAACGGAAGAGCAAAATAATTACAATAAAGTGATAGCATGCTTCGATGAGTATTTTAGGCCAAGTGACAATGAAAGCATTAGTACACATATATTTTTTAAAAGAGATCAATACCCAGAAGAACCCATAGATAAATATGTAACAGAATTAAGGAAATTAAGCTCTAGCTGTAACTTTGGAGAATTAAAAGATAGGATGATAAAGGACAGAATTGTAGCAGGAGTATATGAAAGCAGATTAAAGGAAAGATTGTTAAGGGAGCAAAATTTAACTTTACAAAAAGCTATAGGAATATGTAAAGCTGCAGAAATAGCCAAAGAACAATTGAAACAAATAGAAAATAAACCAGAAATACAAACAATACAGTGCAGGAAAAAAGGAGAAAATAGATATGAAAAGAGTTCTAACAGTTACATGCCTAAGAAACAAGAAAATTTGAAACCGACAGATAAAAGGAATAACTTTACAAGTCAAGGATTTAAGAAAGTAGCGTGTACAAGATGTGGATACAACCACAAGCCTCGGAATTGTCCAGCTTATGGCAAGAAATGCCTGAAATGTGGAAAACCAGGGCATTTTGCTCTCAGGTGTGGCAGGAGAACACTAATAAAGGCAGTCAGGGAACAAGAAGAAGGAGACAGTGGCGAAGAGAAAAAAGAACCTTCAATAAATATGGGCAGCATAAAGGTGAACAAAATAATGAAGAGAGAAGATGGTTGGTATGAATCTGTTAAATTTAAAGATTGTAGTGATAAAATAATACAATTTAAACTAGATAGCGGTGCAGACTGTAATGTAATGTCATTAAAATGTTGTAAAGAAATATTGAAAATACAGGAATACTATCCTTCTCCACATTTAAGTAATTATAATAATTCAAGTTTGGAGACAGTAGGTAAAATATATAGGGAGTGTGAAATTGTTGGAAAAAATTGTAATATTGAATTTCACATATCAAAAGGTGATTATGAGCCAGTATTAGGATTTCCAACTATAATTCAATTAAATTTACTTCAACGGACAAATATTAAAGTAGAATTAGTTCATGACAAAGTAACAAAACATTACTTGTTAACAGAGTATGCAGATGTTTTCAAAGGTATTGGTAAAATTAAAGGGTATGAATATAAAATAAAATTAAAACATGATGCAGTAGGAAAAGTAGAACCATGTAGACAAATTCCATTTAAAGTAAAAGATAAATTAAAGGTAGAACTAGATGACAAGGAAAATAAAGGTATTATAAGTAAAGTGCATACAGCCACTGAGTATGTCAATTCATTGGTTATGACGTTGAAGCCAGATGGGTCAGTGAGAGTTTGTTTAGATCCACAACACTTAAATAATCAGATATTGCGAGAACACTACCCTTTGCCTAGATTAGATGAGATAACAAGTAAATTAAAAGGTTCTAGATATTTTAGTACACTTGATGCAACTACAGCATTTTGGCAAGTATGTTTAGCTGACGAGTCAAAAGAATTAACAACATTTAATACACCTCATGGTAGGTATATGTTTAATCGTTTGCCTTATGGTTTGAATTCAAGTCCAGAAATATTCTACAAATTATTTAAAGAAATATTTTCAGAAATAGAGGGAGTAGAAATTTACATAGATGATTTGTTAATATATCATGAGACAAGTGAAGGTCATGACAAAATATTAAAGAAGGTATTACAGAAAGCTAGAGAATATAACATTAAATTTAATGAGGTGAAGAGTCAAATAAAAGTTGAGCAAGTTAAATATTTAGGACATATTTTGTCAAAAAGAGGGATTGAAGTTGATCCAGATAGGACTGAAAGTATTTTAAAAATGATAAAACCTACTTCAAAGCCTGAACTTCAAAGATTTTTAGGTATGACTAATTATGTATCTAGATTTATTGAGAATTATTCAGAGATTACAGGACCTTTGAGACAGCTAATTAAAAATGATGTTCCTTTCATATGGAGTCAGATACAACAAGATGCATATGATAAATTAAAGAAAGTTATATGTGAGCCACCAGTTTTGGCATATTTTGATGTTAATAAGCCTATAGTACTTAGTGTTGATGCTTCAAAAGATGGATTAGGTGCAGTTATATTGCAAAATGATAAACCTATAGCATATAGCTCAAGAGCACTAACAGAGACAGAAAAGTTATATAGTCAGATAGAAAAAGAAAGTTTGGCAATATTGTTCGGATGTAAAAAGTTTAATCAATATTTGTACGGACAGAAATTTGTAGTTGAATCAGATCATAAACCATTAGTTTCTATATTTGCAAAATCATTAAATAAGTGTCCTGCTAGATTACAACGAATAAAGATAGCATTGCATCCATATAGTTTTACAGTAATTTATAAACCAGGGAAAGAATTAGTTGTTGCAGATCATTTAAGTAGATCATATTTAAAAGATACAGAAAAAGGTTATGATAAAGAGATAGAAGCTCATGTAGCTATGATTATGAGTGGTTTTAATGTCACAGATACAAAATTAAAATTAATTATAGATGAGACCTCCAAAGACCAGGAATTACAGGCATTGTTAAAATATATTAGAGAAGGTTGGCCTCAAAATAAAAACCAAGTTGATTCAATAGTTAAACAGTATTTTAGTTACAGAGATGAATTAAATTATTGTAAAGGATTGATTTTGAAAGGATGTCAAATAATTATACCAAAAAGCTTAAGGTCAGATATGTTAAGTAGAATTCATTATGCACATTTAGGTATAAGTAAATGCAAACAATTGGCAAGAAAATCTGTATATTGGCCATCAATGAATAAGGAAATAGAAGATTGTATAAATAATTGTGACACATGTAAGAAATATCAAAATGCTAATAGAAATGAACCTATGATTTGTAAAGAACTACCACAACTAGAATGGCAGATTGTAGCTTGTGACATATTTTTTATTAGAGGTAATCCTTATTTGTTAGTAGTCGACTCGTATAGTAAATTTGTTGAAATTAAAAAAATGTATAACATGTCAGCTCACACTGTAATTAAATTTTTGAAAGAAATATTTGCTCGATACGGAGTCCCAGAAATTGTTTATTCAGATTCTGGAACCCAATTTAGTGGATTTGAGTTTAAAAACTTTAGTTCAGAATGGTGTTTCATACATAAAATAATAAGTCCTAAACACCATCAAGGAAATGGTTTAGCAGAGAGACATATTCAAACAGTAAAGAGAATGTTAAAAAAATTAATTGATGAAAATAAAGATATTTATAAAGGTTTACTAACTTATAGAAATACCCCAGTTTCAGATACAGGCAAAACACCAGCTGAGTTATTGTTTAACAGGAAAATAAGAAATATGATGCCTGATATATCTAGATTTAGAAAAGATAGGAATTATAAACAAGAATTGTATAATAAACAAAAAAGACAGGAGAAATATTTTAATAAAAAGACTAGACAATTACCTATATTAAATAAAGACAGAGTAGTAAAAATAAAAGAAGATGATAGCTCAGGTCCTCATAAAAGTGGAATAGTTGAAGGATATGGTCAGGGGCCAAGATCCTATTATGTAAAGACAGAAGAAGGAGGAGTAATAGTAAGAAATAGAAAAAGTTTAATTCCAAATGGAAAATATGTAACAAATAGATCAGATATAGATATTGAGGATAATTTAAATTTAGAAAGTTGTAATGAGAACAGTGAGAATGTAAGAACTGAAACTAGAAATTGTAGGCCAAAAAGAACTATTAGAAAGCCAGCATATTTGGCAGATTATATTACAAATTAAAATTAGTTAAGTATGTGTAGGAATTGAAAAAATAATAATAAATAACTAGGTTGTAATTTTATTTTTAAAAGAAGGGAGATGTTGCATATTGGGACATCCCTATTAGATTTAGATTATAATGATTGTACATGGACATCACTAGTCTGTAGTAAGATGGCTGATTAATAAAACCTATTAAGAGAGGACTCCTGTGTTTGATATAAACCCAGCCTTGCCCGAGCCCGAAGACTAAAATATAAAGATATAACAGTTCCATCTATCAATCCAGTAATCTCATCAATATTCATACATCAATCGTAAGAAACATTGAATTATGTGGAATAGGAGTTTTTTGCCGTCGCGTTTTTTACCATCGTGTAACGGTGTACGTAACAGCATTTCGTCTTGCAATGATAGCAGGTCGATCTACTTGCGATGTTTTATTGTGTAGTCGTGGTCACGACATTTCGAAGATCGTGTTCGAAATCTTGAATTCGGGAGATTGGGGGTAAAGATGTTTGTATGGCTACCGAATGGATGAAAGCCAGATATTAAGGATTGCCGTTGTTTTCGTACAATGCGAGAAAAAGATAATTCAAGTTGATAGTTTTTATTCCATACCGTTTGGTTCAGTAGTTTTTAGTTAACTGCATGCGAGTATTTTTATGTTTTTGTACAGAACAGTCGCTGCTTATAGAAAAAGTTCCAAGAGTATGAAAGTATGAAAAGACAAATTAAAGGTTTTGACTCACAAATAATTCTGTTAATGCCTTATTTACCTTGTATGCGAATGTCTAATATGGAAGAAAAATGAATATAACTTGAATGATTTGGACGTTTGTACAGAAAAGATCTTTATCCTTAACATGCATTAGTGAAAAAATAAACTATCTTTAATTAGAAAAAAAAAACAATATAAAATCAAGATCGAATTAAAGTGCTTATCTCTAATAATAATACTGTCAACAACGTAACATATTAGCACTAAATTATTGTTATTATAGTCTTAATTCGAACAAGTCGACAACGCCACATTTCATTTACAAATGATCTAATCAGCACTAAATAGCAACTGACAGAAATCTAACCACAAAGTTAAGTTAAAAGCGATGGCGTGTTTTGTATTTTTTACACCTTCTCATTCATATCCTTAACACACGTTATGCTTACATATCTTATTTAATGTCTGATTGGTTTAATTTATTGCTTATGGGTCTTAATAAATAATTTAGGATGTCACGCTTGAACACACTTTTCGAAACCATGTATGGGCAAGCATTAGCATTAAAGTTATTTACTTTAAGGGTAGTTTACACGACTGCCTATAAAGTAGATATAATATAAAGACGCGGAAACCACTGGTTCGTTTCCAAAAAATTTTTAAATATATTTTAGGGAGGTTTAAGTGGAGCAATGAAATCTCTGTAGCTGAAATGATAATGAGAAAAGCAAATATAATAAAATAAAATACACAGAAACGGCTTTGATTTTAGAGAACTGTTGATTTACCGAAAATGGTAATAGAAACACTGTTTCGTAAACCGCTTTGTCTAATCATTCTTAAGCTCGTAAAGAACTATAAAAACTACATTTAACTAGTTCAGTCTCCTCCATTTAATTACAGCAATCAATTGACCGTCAACATGGTAGAGGCGGGTGTGAAATGAAGGAAACAGATTAACTGCGTTTGATTAACGAGCATCTATTTCATGAAATGTAACTTGCGTGTTGAAAATGATAGGTCATTTTGTATTTCATAAACTATCCATTTTATCAAGTTCTGTATCAAATATCAATTGATATTTAAAAAACTATGTTAATAAAAAATGTTGGTGAATTTTAATCATATTTTTCATCATTATGACGACCGTCAGCATATTACATAACAATTATATCAATTTATCGTCTTTCCTAAAATTACTCGAATGCTAAGTTGTTTGAATATAAATGAGCTTAATAAATATTCAGATGATCCTTTTATTTATTTAAAAATATAATTATTGGCATCAGTAATATAATCAATGTACAATGTGCAGACAAACAATAATGTGCGGACAAATAATAATGTGCGCTTACACATATTAGAAATATGCGGAACATTCGATACAATGAAAGACTTTGTACAAGAAACTGTAATCAAAGCAACATAGCAAATTTGTGTCGAATGGCGAGACAAAATAGTCTTTAGTTCGATACTCTCTCTATATGTATGGCACTGTACTTAGGGTCAGGTGTAGAAAGATAATTACAAAATTTTAGACTTTGGTGTACTAGATACATAAATTCAGGCTTCCAGAAGGCAAAGGTGCTAGTAAGACACCCACATTTCACCTTGTATGTTCCGTCCCATGATGTGATAGAGGGCGAGGCTAGCGCCACATCCGGCAGGAATTCCTGACTCCGGGCTAATAATGAATAGAAAAATCCAATATCACTTTGCCCGACTCGGGATTCGAATCCGAGACAGTCTTGGAGTCAGGTCTTGTCTTGCAGTCTGTACTTTAGTGTACTACATAATAGCCTATATAAGTCTAATTTCTGTCCATGACCCTTAGCTCGCTTTAGGTCTTAGTCCACTAGGTTGGCATGTTACGGGTTGGTGAACCTCACATTTGTAATATTTAGAAAACCTCCTAAGTAAGGGAACCTAAGTTCCTAATGACGCTTTATTTACCATTAACGTATCTTTTGTTAGTTGTTTGTAAAGACATTGTTAATGATAAATATCTTTACGCTTGCAAATAAAAAGTGTATCTATCTTAGTCGCTCGTGCCACGCGAAGCTCACACGTAATCACAGAGGAAACTAGGTTAAAATATAATTGTAGTTCGTTTCGACAGAGGCGGCCGAGTGCCAATACAAAACGGTAACCAGCCCCGTTATCTGACGAAGTAATGGCTCATTGTGGCAGATAATGCGCCTTACAGCTAACCATTTTGCTCTACAAGTTGTATAGCGATGAAAAATTATAATTGACTTACGGAACAGTAAAAAATGTTAGCTAAGAATGATGAAGTTTGTTTCGTTTGTTTTGTTAACAATACTTATGGTTATATCATGTTTATGCGTATTCGGGTGCTGCTTGTGTAATGGTGTGCGGTTTTGTATTCTAATTTTGGTTTAGAATGAGCTGTTTTTTAAAGCGGGTCATTAAATAAAATGTAGGTCCCTTGTGGTTAAGGCTGATTTATGTCGTGTGTAGTTTCGTTTTATCTTTTTGAACTATTACCGTTAAGGGTTGGTTCTTGTTTCAGACATTGTAGGAAACTCAAAAATTCAAATCCGGGGCTAGTCTTCAGTTTTCACTTTCGTCGATTCATTACCAAAGATCTATTTGGGCTTTGAGTTATTTGGGGTTATAAGCCTTTCATAGGTTAAGCCATTCACACAGCGGATGTAAAGGTACCAATTAGTTTGCTGTATTTTAGCGTTAAGGTCAATTAAAATTATTTACTATTATGTAGAAATATGATAAACTACTATTACTACTTCTACTCCAGCCGTAGGAGGTCCAGTAATGATCATCGTAAATTATTAATTCCGTACTATCTCATTACTAAAATTTTCATCTCATGTTCATTCTTAAGTTTCATCAAAATTCACTTTACAAGTTCTTCCGCATTCGAAGAATAGAATAAGGTTTAAGTTCAAAGACAACTGAACAACTCTTCATATTGCGTGGAACTAACCGGTTGGAGAGAATTTGTAGACTTGAATTTGTTTCCATATTAGCTATTTTGTTATTTCTCCGGATTAAAATATTCGTAATCGAGTGTGAGCGTGTTTCATTGGCATGGATTCGTGAACGTGTATTTATTGATAGGATCATAAAGTGGAATCACTAATGGTTTTGTATACTAGTTCTTTTCTATGACTTTTCCTTTGTGATCGATGATCAAGACGTGATACGATTGAAATAACTTCTTTGAGAGATCATCGAGTTTTCCAATGCATCCTCTGTCAGCTTCTTTGTGAAGGTTTATCGCTCTTCCTGTTTTTAAGGCGTTACTACTTCCGTTTGCTAAGCCGAGGTCCCAATTCAGCGAATATTTGAATGAAGTTGTAACTCTATTTTTATTCTTCTCGACTTGAGATCGTCACAAATGTTTCCCGAACTGTGGACTTCCGAATACATCGGGTTGAATTTGTAACTTTATTTTGAAGTTCTAAACATAATTACTTTTTTATCCACAAAACAAACGAACAAAATGTGCAGTCAATTTCATAACATTTGAAATGGTTTTAGCAACAATATTAATGTTGATACGAATAGGAAGTGGAATGCGGATAGCGTTTGTGACCTAACATCAAATATATATTTGCGGAAATGTATATGTGCCATCCGAAGCAGTGGGACGAACTGCCGGCTTATGTACTTTCTATTGAATCGGGTCGCCTGATCGTAAGGTTTTATTTGTGGGTTTAGATAACAGCTAAAACTGTCGTGTAGGATTTCTTTCTGCTACCTTTTCTACTTTACCCGATATTATTTCTTGAGACTGGTTGATGCAAATGGCCATCATCTCGGATGTTCTGTTTTAGGAAGCCTCCTCTCCATCGGCTCTTATGCTTATCTTTTAGACTATCACACAGTATAATGACAAAATTATTATCGCATGCTAAACAGCGCTGCAACCTCTGTATAATTATTGTATTGTAAACTTATTTTGAAAAGAGCAACGCTAGAGTTTCTTGCCCGTTCTTCTCTGGCGAAAACAGCCTTGTGAACCGGGTGGTAGTGGAAAAAAGTGACTGAATCTAAATAATGTATGACATTTCATGGGTTCAATAAATATTTTCATTTCATTTCATTTCATTTCAAACAATTGCTCCGACTTTAAATGACTCTCTCTCGTCATTTAAATTCTTTCGGTACTTTGACATTGAATACATTTCCGACTTATGTTTAGAATAAATCTTGACGAGAAGACGCTGAATAAATAATACATTCTTTTCATTCAAAAGAATAAAATATATCATAAGGTCTGTACAAGTTACCAAACATTTTCTCATAGTGACTACCAGTGACAAGTGAAAAGTGAATATGACGAATGTGTGAACTTTTTCGAATTTGGAATTTGTAACAAAATGGCAACTTGGATGTGGTTGACGGCGCTGCTTTGCGGGACCCACGCTGCAGTGCTGCCACCGCCATGGGCGGACGTGAGGAGAAACCCCTGCGCCGCGCACCCGAGAGGATGGCTGATGCTGTACTGGCCTGCTGATGGAAAATGCTACACTATTTACAAGGTAAATGTTGTTTAAAAATATACCTTATGACTATAGTAATACAGTCTTTAAGAATTCTATCTATTCGGTAGAGTTATAAGTCACTAGAGTTCTGAAAAATGAGCTTTACATGTAGGTATTAAGGCTCATAGATTATTATATGGACTGAACTTTGATCCAAATGAAGTCTTAAGTTGCGTTCTGAAAAATCGAAGTTGAGCAGCGTTTATTACGCGCAGGAATGTTCTTTGCTATTTAGCCGAGCTTATTCTTAGCACCTGCTTGCTGTGTATCGATAAAATTACCAATTAATTCGTCAACTTTACTTCCCAACACTTATTGCGCAACTGTCACCAAAGTTTCCATTATCACCATTTCAAATCTCTCAGATCCGCTATACTGTTATTCATAGATGCATCATTATTGTGGGAACTCTGTGTTGCGCAACCTGACTCTGACCTCAGTGGCTTATGGTTAACATGCACACTACGCTTTGGTACAGCCCGCTGGAATTTTAAAAGTTCAATGACATTAGTCATTCTGTACGTGGTTTCCATGTCCTGTTTACGTGGGGCTAGATTAGTCCTCATTCATATGCGTCAGTCTGATCTTTTAGGTTACGGCCGTTCAATGGTGTTAGACAACAGTTTCTGCAGGTTATAGTGAAAAGTTGTTTGTCTTATTCTTGTTACTTGTTGGAACCTTGCATAGTTTAAAATTAAATATTGTCCCAGTAAGAGTATGTCCTAGGCATTTATATTCAATAATATGTATTTTTTTCTTATGGCTTAAACTGGCTTAAACTAATTAAAACTTGGCAACCAAGCTGTGTCGAAAAACTAACGATGGATTGTGGACAGGATGCAGTTATCGGTCCATATTTGTTATTTATTAAAGCTTCATATACCGAAAGTAAACAGGATTTAATGCCTTAAGCATTCTCTGGCAGTCTACCTTCGGGCGGTGGAGGGATGAAGCAAAGCAGTTGTATAAATAGATTATAATATACTAAAATGATAATTATTTGGAATTAAGGGTTCGATTATAGTTTCCCAGTTTATTTCCATCTGTTTGTACTTTAACTGACGTTACTAACATTAAGGTGAAGGCGTGAAGAGAGACAGCAAGGGTAACTTACACTGCTTCGTTACTCTTACTTATTTTTGAAATATTAAGTTACTCGGTTTTTATAACCCACTTCGATGCTCTCTTCGAATGTATTTTTATAAACGGAATCCAGCATGCATAAAATCAAACAGGGAAATGTTTATTGTTATTGAATTGATATTAATCGGCATTATGTTAATAATGTTAATCAAATATTTGATCCACAACGCCATTTGACTTTGTGATTTGTGCACTTTAAATTAGAAGTGATTAATCGGTGTTTGTGTTCAATCTTCATTGAATTCTATTTGTAGTTTAACGCGATCATCATTTAGCAATAAAGTTATTCAAAACTGATTGCTCGTGTCTTTTTACTAGTAATACCGTTTGTATGTATTCTATACTTCTCTCTCTCTCTCTCTCTCTCTCTTCAGCCACAGGAAGTCCACAATACATGCTTGCGTTGCACATTGCATACAATTGCCGTGACAAAATAATGACAGTCATACACAATGGTTTCTTAGATTTACGCGAATGTTACACATTATCATATATCATATATGGCGTCCCCCCGCCCCGTGTCCACGAAAGCTGTAAAGCAATCGAAACGTCGGGAAGTTAAAAAATGTAAAAATTAAACCAAATCGCGATAAAATCCGTAAAAAATAGTTTTATTTCAAGTCATAAACAATATTTGATAGCCATAATTGTTTTATATGAATGTTTATAAGTGTTAAGATAAAAATAGTTTTTCCCCGTATGGAATACTTTCAACTTTTTTTCGAAGGGGTCTAAAGTGCCGTTTGCATCTTCAACGAAAACATTAATGATAACATCCACTCGTATCTGAGACGTCAATCGAATGACTATTAAACTAGTAGTACTACCCATATATTATATTGTTTTTGAAAGCCTCCATAGCGCAGATGGTTAGACGCCGCCTGTAAAACGAGAGGCCGCGAGTTCGATCCCTGAACCGAGACAAATGTTGGTGTGAACCACAAGTATTTGTTTCGGGTCTGGGTGTTTGTGAGACCGAAAAGTCTCTCGTATTTCCTAATACCTATTACACAAGACTCGATCTTAGTGTGGGTCAGGACTATGTATGTGACTGTTGGGTGTATTTATTATAGCTAACAGAGCCAAATCTGCGGTTTCTTTGAAAGGTTTCATATTGTGGTTGGGTGTTAACACCTGAGTGGTGATTGCATCAGGAGCCACAAAAAAGGGTCACGGCATAAGTGGCGGTTTAGGAATAATCATATTTTATTAAAAAGCAATTGAGCAATCTGGAATAATTGTAACGAATGGAGATAAACTTCTTTTGCCAGTTAGTGCCCACTCGTACTTGCCATAAATTGCTATGTCTTGTCGGGCCAGTAAAAAAACTAATGAAAATAAACGAATAAAAGACAGCTGTTAAATTGTTCTCTTCATGAACTAATTCCTAAATGTCAGTAGAAGCGATGCTAAACATAATAACAGTGTTTTTGCAATCAACAGATGTTCGTCGGCGTTTCGTTTTATTTTTCGCAACGAGCCGTGATGAAATAATACAATTTAAAAGAGAAAGGAAGAAGCATATCGCATAACTCTGTGTAATGATTATTTAATCTGTCACGATAATATCTACTGTGTGTTTTAGCGCGAATAATTCGAAATAACTCTTGTTTACTCGATAATGCGCGTTTTCCGTATATCATCATCAGTGTAAAACCTCCGGAGTGGAAAGTGATAAGTTGATTTGAAAACGAAAAGTCACGCCGACAGAAATGTTTGAGCTGTACCCACCTCCTTAAATGTTTGTTTCTAGTCGTGGATTACACATTGATGCAAATATGTACAGGCTTTGTATATAGCGAAATAAAATCTCTTCGGCGCGGCGGCGATGTTTATAATAAACCTCTTTTCACAAAAAGCAATCATCCTTTTTAGAGATAGACGGTAACGTTTGCGCCTTCCTTGTCTACGGTCTTCCTCTATTATTGACCACGAATAAAATGTCTCCAATTCCTAAAAAGGAAAAAATATAACACGGTTTATTTTTAATTTAAATTTATTGAAAGAAAACAAAAGTTATGGAAACATGTAAGATATTTTCTTAAGATATATCACATCGTATAATGTTGCAAGTCAGGTTAGTTCCCGGAACATTTGTGGAGGTTACCTACAGTGTGCAAAGGTCGACTTACACAACACTCCATAAATTTTATACAGGTTGATTGTTTACTACAAATATTAGTGGATGTATCTAAGGAAATTGATGATCTGTTTATCGAACATTTTTGTTATGTTACTTGTAAGTCAATGTTGATTGCTGCAATATGATTTTCAATTAAATATGTCAAATTATCTCAATAACATTCTAGAGTCAACATTTGGAACTAGATTTCTTAAAATAGATGCACTTGAAAATCATCCTCTACTTAAGTATTTCATTCATTTGCTTCATATTGGTCGTTTTCTTTACTATGAAACAATCTCTATAATTCAGATGTTTGATATTGAATTATTTATAAAAATAAGTTTCGGAATATAATCTTGTAAAGTTAGTCTTAGATACGTCAGCAATGTGCGCTTGAGCTTCAACATAACGGGGCCAATGTTTCGAGGTCGACCAAAAACTGCTGATTTGTTATATTAAGGAAAATGTGAGAATTTATTACAATGTCTTGCAAATAAAATGATCTAGCGAAAAAGACGCAATTAAATAGGGCGGCAAGCCTTGGCACTAGTGACGATAACCTCAGGACTCAGGTAGAACGAAGATACTCAGAAAGTTGACTCTAGTAGTTTGATTTGAGTAAGGTTGCTTCCTGGAAGGCATGTCGAGGTTGACCGCGCGGTTCAAGTGTCACGTTGCACTAGTCGCAAGCGTGTACTTTAGGTTATTGATTTTGACATGATATTAGACATTTATTGTATAGAAAATTGCAATAATTTTGTACAATGTGCGATCCGGTGGTATGTGCGTATCACAAAATAAATTCTAAGAGTATCATGTGTGTATTTAGTATCAATTGTTGTCTTGTTGTAATTTCGAGGATTAATCTTTAGCGCGTGGTTAATTACACTATTAATTGAGCGTTTTTAACCGTATTTTATTTCAAAATTATTCATATTTTAAGTTTTACTTACTAAACTGATGCATAATTTGTTATATTTCAATATATTAAGCGCAAACTTCACTTTAAATACGTGGTAGAGCCAACTCTACCATGTCACCTTACTGTACCAAGACATTTTTCGATGCGTGAATGTAGCAGGCTTGTAAATCGTCAGTTAATAACAACAAATTTGTTCTCATTCTATATTTATCATGATCAATATTCCAAGACTCTTGTAGACTCATATCTTTTGTTATCTGCAAGAAGTCCACCGCTGAACATACATAACAGATAACATTATCATGAATTATCTGCTAATTTCTGAACAGTTTGAAATGATTGTAAATCTAAGACTTATATTTAATAAGCATCATTAACTCGCCAACGTGGCCGTCGTTTAGCTTGTTCCCAAGTATCTCAATCAGTCACAGTAATTTATACGGTGTTCTTGCGTCGCCCTCGCTTATAACGTAATTGTTAAGGCATTAGTGATTCTGATATGAATCCCCGCTTCCGGCATATGAATATCCTTACATCTATATTAATAATTGTGCGTTTGTAACTTGAGTATAAGCGGTCTCATTTACAAGACTTTTTGTATGGGCATTGGCTTTATAGTCAGGATTAAGTAATACATCATAATATGATCTAAGCTACGCCAATGCTTTTAATTAGGAAGTATTTGGCGAAGAAAGGCCATTTTGACTATAATAAAAACACGACTAGAAGACATTCTAAGTATAATATTTTAGTACAAAGATACTTCTCATATTTGAGATTCTTGACAACAGAGTGCCAATAATTTATGCGTTACGGTGTCTACCCCACCAATAAATAACAAGAAGACGATTTACTCTTTTTTGTGCTTTCAATGTCAATGTTTTATAATCAAAAACGTGTAATTATTTCCTTATATCTTTTGTACTGAGATGTAGCATTTGAATTTTTTGATGAAAGATGAGTAGAACGAAACGTGAACGACGGACGACGTAATGACGTATTAAATAAAATTAAAGTGAAGAAAATTTGAACAATTTTTGTTTCATTTGACCTGACACGGAACTATTCCCACATATTTTTGTATGAATTGTAAGGTTTAACTGTTTGTTTATAAATTTACATTTATTCAATAGGTACGTGCATAAACACTCTCATAAATCCTATTGGGATAGGCAGAAAGTACTGAGCGTGAAATGCTACGATCCATGCGTATCTCTTTCGTCTCATCAACTGTCTTTATTATTATACAATCTCGTCTATTATGAGTAATATTTTCCTTTATTTTTCAAGTCTCATATTTAATTTTTATAGAACCACCTTTGACAATAATAAATTTTAAAGCAATTTGCAGATTAATGTCAGAATCCCATTAAAAGGCACATATACTTGTCTTTTGTCTATTTTTTATTAGTAACAATGATATAGTGTTTTAGTTTCGAAACGTTTCCCACGGCCCAGTTTTATATGCGAATAGATTCAGGGACGAGTAACAACACAATATACGTAATGTTATTGTAAGTTTAATTAAAAATAATATAGTTTTTACAGAAATGGTTTTTGCTCATAAAATTGTAATGTTTTAATTGATGTAATAATGAGTTTTGGTTACTGAAAAATATGAGTTTTTATAACAACTGTTTTTGCTTATAAATTTTTCATTATATAACATAGAAATAAGCGCTAATGACTTTGTTCATCATTATGCGTCTTAATTTTAGTCGTTTCATAAAGCTTTTTCATAACATATATATTTTGTTTTTTTGCAGCAAGATACTTTAAATGGCTTAACATGATCTTGAAAATCACCTATGATAGCTGCTTATGAAAGACATGAAAATTTGTTTTTGTTATAAGTTATATATTATTTAGTTTTTATTTATTGTAGAATAAGTAGATTATAAATGTTATGTACTCCTCTGATTTCCTCGCATGAATGGATAACATACATACATTATCTTTTCTTATCATGTGGTGTCAGCTATAACGTTAGTTTACCCACGTGTAGCATTATACCGGGTATATCAAGACTGCGACCGAAAACGAAGCCGGGTGGTAGTTTTAGTGGTTACAGACACGATGCAAATAAAAATTTCACCAAAACAGCGACAGATATTTTTTAGAATTTTTTAAAAATCATATTGTTTGGGTGGTAAATACCTAGTTTTTGCGAAAATAATAATTTAAGCCCTTACGTACCATTGAGTGTTTAAAAATAAAGAGGTCTACATAATTATTTTAGAAAAACTACATATAATATATCACCCAAATACGACGATAAGTAAACAGTTCTAAAAAAAAGTTGACGATTTTTTTGCGAAATCTTTACTTGCATCGTGTCTGAAGTCACCAATACTACCACCTGGCTTCGTTTTCGGTCGCAGTATTGATATACCCTGTATAGACATGGGAATTGCTTACATACGTTTAATGTTGACTGACCTAGCCCCAAATGCATGAACTGTGACGGTAACTTTGACTATCTATAAAAATGTCAATTCCATACATTTGGCATCTCAAATGTATGTTGAAATTGTTGAAGATAAAGTTACCATCAAACTTGGTCGATGCAACTGGCCCATAATGTAGTAAAAGGGTAGCGGGTAGTGCCCTTACTTTTAAGTGATTAAACTGTTTTTGTGTTTCTCTCTTTTATTGTGGTGTACCATAAAAACTATGTAAATAAATAAATAATAATAAATAAATAAATATTTTTTTGTATAATGATCCACAATTCCACTTGCCACCAAAGAGATTGACAATAAGGAAATAATTAAATAAAAAATAATTTCAATAATTAACAAGGTACTTATTGTTGTGTACGTACACTATGAGAATAGTTAGTTTATCGCATGGAGCCCAAACAATGAGTCATTAAATACTTGAGTAATTAGAGATAATTACTGACAATTTGAAATACCAAACGTCTACTGCGTGTTTCCATGGAAAACAAATTTGTCCCGGTTACGGCATCGATAGTTAATATTTAAACGTATTTCGAAGCCCTCTTTTTGTATGTTAGTTTACAGATTAATTAAAAACAATTTTAAACTATTTTAGGATTTCAATTCTCTCTGACCAACATGACCTCAAGACCCAGATGTATTCATGAATCATTTTTTCTGGTGGTATGTCTTTCATATGTGAAAGGCCGCCTGGTCTATTTCTCCCACCAAACAGCAGTGTAAATGTACTGTTTTGTTCGGGTTTGAAGGACATTGTAGCCACTAGCCAGAGTAACTACTGGGCATATTGAGACTTAACATCTTATGTCTCAGGATGGCGAGCGCAGTGGAATGCCAAGCATTGCTTTGTAATTCATGGTGTTGTTTGGTTTTCTACTGTCCATGAGCGGCCTTATCGCTTACCATCAGGCGAATAGCATGTTCGTCTCGCCATTCATCCCAATAAAAAAAAATCATCATAAGGCGTTGATATGTAAATTGGTTCATATAATAAAACACGGAGCACCGAACTTATAGGTAATTTGGATCATTCCTTCATTATCAATGCATATTCTGTAACGTATACTGTTAATAAAAACATACTTACCAGTTTATCCCTTCCCTTATTTCCAGAAGGGCCACCCATGCCCGGAGACTCAAGAGCTGAGTCCCGGTAGGTGGGGCGGGAGGACGGTAGCGGAGTGCAAGTGTCCTCCAGGCACAGCACAGCTACCCCACACCACGACATGCCACAAGCTGTTCGAACGCGGCCCGTGTCGACCGGGAGAATACTTCGCGCCCGTAGAAGAGTCCTTCAACAAGCGAGGGTAGGTAAGCATCCCACCATTTTGGAAATTTATTTGGAATTTAAAGTATTGATTGAAGATAGATTAAATTGTTTTTTGTTGAGGAGACTGATAAGATCATTCGCCTGATGATAAATAAAACGCCTGCCTATAAATACGAGCAAAACCATCCAGAACTTACTATTATTAAGCATTGAAACTCTTACACTGTGCTTGTCACGTCAAAACATCATGTGCTAAGTCTCTTAATGACCAGTAAACACTATTTTCGAAATCCTTTAATTCGGAACATAGCACCTTTTTGTCTGCTCACATTGCTGTTTGACGGCAGAAATAGACAAAATAAATCTGTATAATCCCAAAAAAAAAACACCCTGGATATTGGCTGTTTATTCAATAAAACATTCATGAAAACTAGAGATCACTTCCCAAAGTCACAAATATGATTGAATAACAAACTACAAAACAGCTTTATAGGAATAGCAGGGTTCAATGCATATCGAATAAACATGACACTGTGTACAAAACGCAGTTGTAATAAAAATTGTAAGCCGTTTAATTGAATATTCCGTGTGGCGTGACGTGGTGTGTCAAATTGATAGCCGGTGTGACGTCACTATCCAGGATACACAACTATTTGGTCAATAGCGGGCAATTTACACTATTATACGTGGTCAGCATGTGTTGTGCATTTTTGATTTTTTATGAAAAGGTTGGAAAATTAAATTTTTGGATTGAATTGTAGGATATTTGTGGCTTTTGCCTTTGTTGGGAATGTGTGATGATGTGACGTGATTTTGAGATTTTAGAACTGATTGCGTTTTACAACTTACTCGTATGCATTTCTTAGAAAACTATTCCATTATTAATAAATATTGTACCATCTGAAGTAATATTCTTTTTAAAATTTTGGCAGATTAAGATTATTTTAAATAACTTGACAAAAAAAAAATTAAGAGGTCAGTATTAAAGTAAAAAGTTTCACAATCATCGTTGTTGAAAGTCAAGGACATTCGTACAGTGCAAACGGAAGCAAGATTTCTTTGACCCTAATAACGAGTATAATATCTCACACGTGTTTGCTTTCACGGATTTAATGGTACAGGTGTCGCATGACTGTTAATAGAAAATTTGTTAAAAAGAGGCAATTGTGAATAGTTGTTTGTTCATTAACAATTTGTTTAATTCTTACTCGGTTCTTTGAGAGCGACTATGTTATGTGAAAACTTTTCTTTGTAAAACAAAAACAAAATTGAGATCGCAAATTCGATTTCTTAGTTCGACTAATAATTTGTATGGGTTTTCCAGGACCGACTTTTTCTCAAGGAGTTTGTCTAAGGGGCTGTCCATTAATCACGTGAGTTTCGAAAGGGGGAAGGGGTTCGGCAAAAATCACAAAATATCACAAGGGGGAGGGGGGTATAGTAAGATATCACGTGATTAATGGACAGCCCCTAAGTACTTCTTATAGATTAGATATGACATCAAGCTGACTGGCATACATCGTACAACATGATTTTTCACTAATTCTCATTGATAACTCTCCATCGATAAAGTCATTCTTATATACATAATCAATTGCAATATCTTTATACAGAGAGCGGCAAGGCATGTGCGTAAGGCCTCAGCAATGCGCTGATGAAACACTGCTGTACTGGCCTGCAGACGGCCGCTGTTATTACCGACTCAGCCAGGGACCCTGCTACCCTGGCTCCATACTCGACGTTGGTGATGATGGACTGGCTAATTGTACGGTGAGCAGTTAACATTAGTAAAAAGTTATACACCGAATAGTCAGACTCCTAGTCCTGATAATATAATAAGATGCTTTATGTTGAGAATATCAAAAGTTATGAGACTTTATTGTCTCAAAATACCCAGACCCGATAAAATTACTCTTGGATCATACAAACATTTTCCAAATCTTTATCAGTATTTTTTGGTAGGTATGTGAAGTCCACTCGTAATTGTCTGTCGTGTTAGACTAAGGCCTAGTCTTTGTTGGCTTAAGCCCTTCTAATCGATCTTTCTATAATACGATTACGGGCAGATACAGATGACTACAAGATGATTTAGATCTTAATGTTCTTTTTTCAACGCATTCTTGATCATGATTACTATATTCACTGAAGTTGATCACTAACACGGGCTACATATACTGTATTAATATACTCTTCTCTTGATTCCAGTGCGACTCCGACAGTCCGAACTTCTGGTCGGTGGACGGCGGGTGCTACGCGCACTTTACTCGAGGTCCCTGCGAGAGAGGCCAGCTGTTCCTGCCAGGGCCGAGGTGTGGCTGCGAGACGCATATGCCGCATTACCATAATGAAAGTGGAGGTTGTTTTGAACTGGGTGAGAAATGGTATTAATATTATTAGTTAATCATTAAGGGAAATTAGCAAAATGAGTGCTTGCGCTCTGGTACCTTTGTATTTATTGCATCATGCCAATTGGAAAAATCATGCGGTAGTCAGTCATGCCTTTTAAGTTTTAAATATTATTACGACAGTGACTATAATGCACCTGATGACAAATGCTGAGCAATCACAATAGAGTGCCTACTTTTTTTTTTCAAGAGGAATAGCTATTGACCTCCCTTTTCACATGCGTATGACACATATATTTCACTTATATAGAGTGCCTACTGCCCTAACAATAGAATATAGTTATTGACCAGCAGTGCATTTACGTACTTTAAAATATTGTACTGAAGGTGTTCATTAGCGGTGGTAATAAGTTACCATCCACATTTTATATTATTTATATTTTTGTTAGGATTTCTTACCTTGTTGATTCCCATTAGTCCATTCTAATTTACATAAGTTTATCAATTACTATTAAATTCACCATATTCTTTATAATATTGCAGACTCCATCGGGCCATGTCCGCGCGGCCACACGTTCGCGATCACGGAGGTGACGCCGCAAGGCTCGCGCGCGGAGTGCAAGTGCAAGTCGTTCCACGCGCGCGCGGCAGATGGCGCTTGTTACAGACTGTACACGAGGGGGCCTTGCGCGCAGGACGAGATGATCGCGAGGGGAGGACGGTGTACTAAGGTATTCACTTTTGTCTCCAGTTATATTATGATAAAGTGGTATGAGATGTGATAATATTGCTTCTTTGGACAAGTGATAAGGTAAACGCTGAGGACGTTTAAGCTGCTTGATATGGTTACGGGTTAATAATTATTAGTCTTTAATCAAAAGCCATATTCTTTTTCCTTTGAATTGCAAAATATATACTGTGATAAAAAAGCCACTTCTATGGACTCACCGAGTCGTGGTCACTAAGGCCTTAGCTCAAAACACAAGTTTATTAAGTTCGGCTTATTATTTAGCTGCAAAAAAAGAGATATAGTGTGTTAAGGTCCCCCTTTTTTCTTTTCTATGACCCTTGGCTTTTAAGTTAGATTTAGAATCGTAGCTAAGTACGAGTATAATAATTCATAGCATTCTTGTTCATAGAGAATATTGATTTAATTCAACAAATGACTGTAGATTGCCTGTCGCCAATCGATAGTCTATCTTAATCCCACTACACTTTTCATCAGGGGTAGTACTACCGCCTAGTACTAAAAAGGTCCTCATATCTCAGGTGCCGTGCGGTCGCGGGCGCCTGTACGTTCCCTCCCGGCGGCGCTGCTACCGGCCCGGCGCCAACGAGCCGTGTCCCGCGGGCGAGGTGGTGGCCTTCGACCTGGACGCACGCCCAGCACTCGATGGACTTAGCCACAACGGCGTGTGTGTTTGTGCTGCTGGCAGGTGCTCCCATGCTCAGGTAGGGGGAGAAATTCCATATATTTTTTGATTGTATAAAGGTCTATACTCACTACATTACCATATGAATTAGGCAACGTCACCAATAGTTAACGGGACGGTCTAGTGGACTGTGGACAGCGTTCCACAATCTTATGAGATGACAGCGACTGTTTGAGTCCAGCATGGCAATGGACTTGCCTTTTATCGCATAGCCTCTTATTGCTAAATTTATAAATTGTACGAATAGTAGGTGACAGGTACTGATGGCGCCTCAGCATGTTCCTTGGAAGATATTGACGTGAGCTGATGCAAATTAAAAATGATTCTAAACATTCTGTGTTATTGTTACATAATAAGGGCGTGATCATTATGACATTATTATTGTAACAATATATAAAAATATATTTTTCTTGCCAGTCGGAAACCTGCATATCTCGTAAAGGAACAGCAGCATACGGTGGAGCTTGCCATATCCTGAACACCCAGGGTCCGTGTCCTGAAGGATCCTGGCTCGTCAAGGAGTCCACCGGAAAGATCAGGTGCCAATGCAGACCAGGGCGAACACCTCCCGAATGCACGGAAGATACCGCCTTGGTGGAAGTCAAGAGTTGACAGAGGATGGAATAGACTTTCCTATGTGATCTCGAGGGGTTATTTCTAGAGGAGTGTAGAAGTAGATATTTTTTGTATTATCTGCCAAACTTGGGAATCGATTGTAACATCGATGTTGTGTAAAATTGTTTTAATATTATTTATATGAAATTGTGTGAAGTCCTTGCTCAATTAATGAGATAAGTTAAACGCCAATTTTGGTATATTTCACACTAAAATATTAGATAATAATATTTAATACGGTATATTTTAAATGATTAAAATGATAAGATTGAATATCTATCAATTAAGATGACCTTTGGACAAATATTTTATTTTAATATCAATTAATTTTAACCCATTTCCGAGTACGTTTATTGTTGCATCCATTTCTTTGCCGCATCATTTTAACTGGTGATTACCTTGTGTTAAATAACGACACTTTTCAAAATCGATTAAATTTAACCGACTGACAATACTTGGTTTTTTTAATCGATATATTGTATATCTGGAAAATGATAATAAATAAATTATTAATACTTATTTATAAAAAAAAGTAAGTATTATATTAGTTGTCAATACTGTTTTCTTTTAGTTGGAAGTTAATTCTAATTATTTAAATTGCTTTCTACTTTTGTG
This sequence comes from Deilephila porcellus, assembly GCA_905220455.2. Lineage (NCBI taxonomy): Eukaryota > Metazoa > Arthropoda > Insecta > Lepidoptera > Sphingidae > Deilephila > Deilephila porcellus. The sequence continues at coordinate 12,761,049 of LR999977.1, read as the reverse complement.
AAAGGGTCCGTTTAGGTTATTTATATACGTAAGAACTATAAAGGTACCAAATTGTACTATTTAATAGCGATATCCCAGTAGTTAAGTATTTAAAAGTAGTAATTTAATTTTCTTGGTCAATGCATAAAATGCTACTGATTCAGTCTGGCCACTATGAGCATTTATTGATTGTAGATATCTTTAGAACAAGTGTTTTAAATATAACTTAGGTTAAATAGTTTTAATGTATTTTGTAGACATGAACTATGTTTTAAGATTGTGTCTTTACAAGTAATTTTATAAGTGGTTGGTCGACTCAGCTTCCGCCGGGTTAAAATGAAATGTTCTTTTTGCGTCATATGCTTTTGTGACAGAATTAGTCTTGTTTGGTGCCTTACTGTAGTAAAGTGGCGTCCTAAACAATTATTTCATAATTGTCATCAATTTTGTTTATCTTATTTAAACTAATATCAATTAAAGTCTATTAGGATTTATTTATTATTATACTCGTGCGTCAGCAAACTTAAATAATTCTATGTATGTCTATATGTCATGTTTATGTAAATTTTCTTTTGTTATAAAGGAAAAACCTAATTTGTAGCATGTGTATAAAATATTTTTTTGTTTCGCAATAAAGGGAGGATAGTAAAGAAATAAAAAATAAAGAATATAAATAGAATAGTTTTATTTCATTTGTCGATTATATCTTAAATTATGTCTATGTATTCAAAATATAAAAATAGTCAAAATACACATTAAATGTCTAGGTGATGTTTTTGGCTATTACTAAACATTAATTATAATAACACAGCACTCGTTAACCTAAATTGTCTTCTTATCTATTTGTCCTTTAATTTGGTCTGTGATTTACCTGAAAAATTACAAAATATTATTATTAAGGAAAGTCTAATTCTATGTAAGTAATGTAGTACAACCCTTGGAATATGTTTGTTTGTTGCTAGTTTTTAATAATAGAAGACAAGGGGCCAATATTTATTGTATTAGATAATTGTGTTGTAGATATAGAACAATTCTTTATGGTTTCTGAAGTCAATTGGAACTATGGAATCAGACGGCGTGTTTATAATTTTTGGGGGTATTTATTATTTTAATAATACGAGTTCAAATCAGAGCAGAGCACTGACGTCTGGAATACAGATAAGCTTCTTTAGTTCAGACACAGTAGCTCCATAAAAAAATGTTTCAAAGTGAATTTTTATATAAATAAATAAATAAAAATAAATCAAGCATTTTTCCCTACCTAAATACCTCAATGTTCTGATTCTGTGTCAATAAAACTAAAATGTATTGCCTTACCGAAATATATCCTGTAAACTTGGTTGAAGGGCATCTCGATGGCGACCGTCGCCATTATTGATATCACTAGGACTGCCAGCATCTCGGGCGCATGTAGCTGTGGAGAAAAGTAATATTAGTTTGTGTATAGTAGATAATTATGAGGAAACATAAATTTAAAATAAGACTATAATAGTACGGTATAGAAACGGAAACTCGACATATGAAAACTGTCACTGTTATTAATGAAAAGGCATATTAAATGCGGTGGTGCCAACTGCAATTGTGGATGAAGTAACGAAGGGGTATTTTTTTATTAACCCCAATGACGAGACGCACAGTTCACTCGTCTAGTGGTAAACTTTTCGCCTGCCTATTTATAAGAGCACCATCGTTCAGCACTCATGATTTTATGAACTAATATATGGTAGGTACTTTGGAGAGCTCATCGCACTGAAAAATTTGGAGTATTCAATGGCAAGAAAATTCTTCAAACAGAATGAGGATTTAAAAGGCAAGTTTGGAATTGACCTGCACTTTTGAATTGACATTTGGCAATGCCATCTTCACTTAAATTCTCGGACACCTTCATATAAGTAGTATATTTCAATCAAAAACATAACCTGGGTTTATAAATCACATTCCTGTAGTACAAATTGTCACCAAATAATGGACTATCTGCACAGGCTTAAGTTGTTATCTGGCATTTCCTTAACTTTGCGCAAGAGTATGCAATTGACCTGACCTGACCGCGTCATTCTCGTACTTCGTCATTCGCTTACGTTACACGTTTTATTGTAATATGAACTTTACATAGATTTTTCATTCATTGAACCCACAGTTCAAAGTTTTTATTGATGATGAGTGTGAATAATTTCATTCATTGAAAATTATAATTGATTAGTCACTCAGATTAAACTTCTGAGCATGACTTTTAAGCATGACTCTTCGTTATTTATTTTACGATTTTGAGGCTTCAGAAAGTAGTCTACCACACTGTTTTTTTGTGGGTAGGTGGATATGGTATGATATATAAGGGGTGCCTGGAAGAGATCGCAGGTAGCGATAAGGCAGCCAATTGTTACCATCCCTTTACTTTTAAGTATTTTATCTGTTTATTGTTCCTTTTTTATAATTTTTGTTGTACAATATAGTACCTATATAAATAAATAATTATGGTAGGTGGCTTATCTAAGTGAGGTGAGTGCTTATCTTAGATATCTAAGTGAGGTTGGTTTTCTCACGATGTTTTATTCCACCGTAAAAATCTACTTAATTTTAGAATGAAGTAGAAAAAAATGTCTCTTAGAAAGTATAATAATAAAATGGCGACACGAGCATGCCATTCGCCTGATGGTAATCGATACAACCGCTGAATTGATAGTATAGTATAGTAGCAACACAAAACAATACCATGAATTACAAAGCAAAGCTTGGCATTCGACTGCGCTCGCCATCCTGAGACATAAGATGTTAAGTCTCATTATGTCCTGTAGTTGTTCTGACTACAATGTCCGTCAAATCGGTACACAACAGTGCATTTACACTGCTGTTTGAAAGGAGAAATAGACGTTGCGATGGTATCTATCCAGGCGGCCATATGAGAGACCTACCGCCAGATTTTTGGTTTAAATTTATTTTTGTTACAAATGCTACCTAGGTCTACAAGGTATAGGCGTCGCTTTTATGTATACCTCTATATCTTACTATATCTTGTTGAGAAATTCCATCAATATTTCACTTCACATCCTAATGATTCAGTTTTTGTGCGTGTGATATTGCAGCTTGTGTAAATAGCACGTTTTTTGTTTGCTATAGTAGAGATAGTGCGCAAGATTATGACTGCTTACGTAAGTATAATAATTTTCTTACATTACCGTCAGAAAATTTGAAAGCGTAAGTAATTAACATCATAACTACTTCCCTAGAAATATTATAATATTTAATTACGAATAAATTTATTTTTAACACAATTGCTACAAACATAATGAGAATAACTATAAATAGAAGTTTATTAATTCATAATTTATGTAATTTATGTTTCGAGAGAGCTAGAATAATTGTGATACATAGCACTGAATTATCATCGAAATTAAATTTGACTTAACCGTATGGAAGAGATAAAATACACAGAAATTGAAAGAAGGATTTTTTATACTTTACACTTATTTCAACACCTTCTGACGGTGCTACGTATATGTTTCAATATCTAAATACAAGCTGAATATGGCTCATAGGTTAATCAATCTCTCGCTTGATTGGTCTAATAACTTTGAATCGCGAATCACTAGGCGCCATTAATTAATTGCTTGGAAATAGTTTAAATGGATTTGCGACACATTTGAGGAAATTCCTTTATTTTAATTCATATTTTGAAGCAATAGTGACCCATTCCGAATCGTGTGTAAGCAATATTGTGTTCTCATTTGCAGGACATTGTATTGTACTTCAATAACTACTAGCTACATATTATAGTTGCTGACCTTAATGACGATTCTTGGGTTGCTGTCATCCCGTTGTAAAACGAGCTGTTTCGTGTTGGATCGCCAGCCCAAGACAAGTTGTGAGAGCCAGGAATATTTGTTTCGGAAATGGGTGTTGTAAGACCGAAGTCTTTCGTAGTTTCTAATATCAACTACATAAGGCTTGGTATCTTAGCGTGAAGTCAAAACGATGTATGTGACTGATGGTGTAACTTTTCTAATATAATATTATACTCGTAGTGTTAAATGTTTTGTATACTCACGAGTAATAAAGGCGTGTAGAACTCCGCATGTCTCTGCACCCCTACGTTGTAGAAGAATATTGGGAACTGTGTCAGATACACGCTGTATGCTATCTTATTGAAGAATTTAAATGGTATACACTCAAAGAATGCGGTGCCAGCACCTGGAAATGTAAAAAAATATAGGTAAGTGGTAAAATATTTGCAGCTATCTGTATAGTGACCATTATACAGGATGACAGAACAATCATACTGAGCTATGCAAGTGTGTCGCGTTTCGGGTTCGAATTGTCTATATCACATTTCGGCTAAACCGACATAATGTATCATACTACATTAGTTCAATTACTAACTAATGTCGCAGTGTTCATCGAAATAAATTGTTATTAATATTGGTAGTCATTCTCTTTTATTATTGTGAACTAAGTTGGTTGAATTAACTACATTTATTCATTAAGAAATCTGCCAGATTTACGGTTTCTCGAAACATAATATGTCTTTTAATCAAATTATGGTCAATGAGATTTTGTCTACCCACAGTTGCCCAGGCCACGATTGTGCCTATTACAGGCCTATCTGATTTTCACATAAAAGTCACTGGAAATTTCATAAGATATTAATTGACCGCACCATAAGCCTTGGCGTTTACATAAAATATTCTTTACACAAATTTTAAACTTTATAACCTTTTGCTTGTGCCAATTACGCACAGTATGTCTTCATCAAATTATATCGTGGAGTAATTCGTTTAAATAGTGTTTTAAATATGCCTAGAAAATGTTTCGTTTACATCCACTTTAATTTTACTATCTTTATTAATTTCTACATGAAAATTAAGATGTGTATATGCAGCCTACTGTTTGTGAAAGTTTTTTAAATGTCTTTCTATAGACGGGAAAATATCACGAGTCTCTCTTTACTTAAGTTACCCTTTAAAAACATGAATTTGTAATTTAACTAATGCTATATCATCATTATCCTCAACCACAAGTCTATTGTTGAAGGCAGGCCGCGCAAAAAGATTTCTGACCAAAAACAACTTGTATTCAGCGACCCAAAAGCTTTCTCAGGTAGTCCATTTTTGTGTGTATTCAATAGAAATTTTAATATGTAATGATAAACCTACATACCTGCATAATCATTGCATATAGCCCAATGCATCATGGACATGAAAATTCCCCACAAAATAGGCGAGAAGGCAGCGAACAGCGCCGCGGGCCCGTGCTCGTATGTGTACCCCTCCAGGCCCATTCTATACGGGCTTATGATTGTGAACGCGGCCAGAGCGAGGCACGATGCCCAAAGGAGTTTCACTTGCGCCTGAAAGTTATGAATATTGATAATATATCATCAATCTTACGAAATAACTCCGAGTTTAAAACTTGGAGTTTTCGACTGAGTAGTAGTAGTTGTGTGATGTTTTAATAAAGCATATCGTGGGTTTATAAGTTGTATGATGTATGCGATGACTTTAAAGTAAAGTTATTGCTAGTTGTATTAATGGATTGGTATTGTTGTGTCGCATATTTGGGATTTACATAAAATATTTAAACGTCACCACGAAAGCTTTAAGGTAATGGAAACGTCGGAAAGTTAAAAAATTGTAAAAAAATAAACAAATCCGCGATAAAATCCGTAAAAATTTGATAAATTTTTATATTTTTGATATTTATTTTTTGGATATTTATAGATTTGTTAATAGAATACTCTATGTTAGATCAAGTTTATAAATTTATTTGTTCCTTTTTTGCACTGCAGTTTGGATTAACTTCAATTACTATTTATTAGCTTTGAAATAAAACTATTTTTACGGATTTTATCGCGATTTGGTTTAATTTTTACATTTTTTAACTTCCCGACGTTTCGATTGCTTTTCAGCTTTCGTGGTCACGGGGCGGAAGTTAAAAAATTTAAAAATTAAACCAAATCGCGATAAAATCCGTAAAAATAGTTTTATTTCAATGTGTAACATTCGCGTAAATCTAAGAAACCATTATTTATTAGCTTTTTATAAACTGTTACTATGTTTGTCTTATCACTAAGCGTCACGTGAATCTTGCTTGGTTATTGGTGTGTAGGTAAAATGCCATAAAATACAATAATTTTAGAAATTAGCATAAATACTCACACTGGAGAGTGATATGTGGAATCTCTTAGACCTCATGAAGTAAGCCATCACGACCCCTATAAGGTAGATGGTTGCTCTGTGTGTGGGAAGGATGTAAGAATATCTTGCGGCGTCTAGGAGTTTCTGGACTCTGAAAAGATTGACAATTATTGATTTCTTTATGGATTCGTAGTGCAAATGACCTTTAATTCAAGTATTCCTACGTCCAATGTAAAAGCTACAGCATTTTTTACGTTTCACATTTAGAGTCTCTATGTTTTGCAGTGTAGCATTCCATGACGATGCTGTGAACATCTGTATGTATTAAGAAAAACCCTTCTATTAATCATTCTTGAACGATGCATATTCGATTTTCCGTCGCCGGTGACGTTCCATAGCAATTCATACAAAGAACAGTTTTTATCCGGAAAGTTCATCTTTTGATCGTATTTGACCTCTCGGAAGTTTTAAAGGTCGTTATCAGTTTTATTGAGAATAATGACATTCATAATCTTGTGTTGTTAAAAAATACCATATTTATTTATAGTGCATAGTCATATACCACGAAAATAGTGAATTGTACGTAATTGGTGTTGTGTCAGTTTTGGCAAGAGGTGTCTCCCTTTATATTGTGAGTTTAGTATAATCTAAAATCCATAGTTGTTAATATCATAGTGTATATTTCGTGTTGCATGTTAGTACCTACAGTCCATTTCGTAAAGTGTTGTTTGGTAAGTACATATATGTTTTCTTTGTAATCGATAATAACCAGATTGTATTACCATTTTTCTTTTCTTATGCTATGCGCCTATGCGCTAAATATAAATTTTGTACTCCGTAAAAGGCAAAACATGTAGCTACTTTTTAAAAGCTTTTATTTAACTTGCAATGTTCGAATGTTCGACACCCTCCGTGGCCCAGTTGGTTAGACGCCGGCTGTGAAACGAGAGGCCGCGGGTTCGATCCCCGCACCGAAACAAATATTTGTGTGAACCACAGGTATTTGTTTTGGGTCTGGGTGGGCGAGACCGAAAAGTCTCTCGTAGTTTCTGATGCCCACGACACAAGACTCGATCTTAGTGTGGGGTCAGGACTATGTATGTGACTGTTGGGTGTATTTATTTATTATTTATTTATAATGTATGTTTGTTCGGGTGGAATCTTGCTAGTCAATTTTGAAGCAGATATCTTCAACCGATTGAGCTGAAGTTTTGTATACACGTTTAGTTTCGATGATAATACACGATAAGCTGTGTGACGTCATTCTAAATTCAATATGGCGGAACATCCAAGATGACGGAATAGTTATTTTTAATGCACTTCTACAATATGGGTATCAAATGAAAGGGCTCGCCGAGAATAATTATAATAAGTTAAAAAAAATAAAAAGCGAAGTAATAAAAAAAGCTTTTATAAATTATTCTATAAATTAAAAGCAAGATAAACCTTTTTTAAGACAAGCTTTTATGATCATATAAATTGTGTATAATGAGGTTATAAGTTGATAGTTAAAATATTAAAGGAAAATTTTATTTTCTTCTTTACAGACCATTTAAATAAAAGCTTTTCTTAAAAAAGGGTTTATCTTGCTTTTAATTTATTTAAAATGAAGACATTGTACAAATTTATTGACACTTATATCAAATAAATATCTTTATCTTCTAGTGATAAGAGATGATTACTATCAACACTCAACACAATTATACAGCCTGGTTATACCCAGATGTATACTGTTTTAGGAATCCTGCACACTTTCGAGTCACTCTAAGTTTTACGCTCCATTTGCGGTAGTCGTTGTATGTATGTATCAATTTGCAAATTTCTTAGTGGTTACTTACGACTTAATAAGAAAATTGTGAGAATTGGTCGGTCACACTACACGTGTTGTGAGGATGGAACTAAATATTGATTTATGTGATTTTTCTACTCTTATTCATGATTCTCAAAAATTACTATCAATAACACTATAGCACAAAATTACGTTTTTAGAACATTTTTACAAGTTCATGACATTGTTATACGCATATTTTTAGGTTTTTATGATAAAATAAGCATTTTTTCCTATCAGCGGTAGCTCGTAATTGGCTATCCTTTGTATACAATTTGTAATATATAATATTATGTTCGTTTGCTATTAATAGCTGTGAGCGACCGAAACATAATAAAATATTTTTTTTTTAATTTAGTAAGTAGCTACCGATAAATTAGATTATTAACGAGAACTAACACCATTATGGAACCATTGATTGCGACTTTTAAAGACCAAAATACATTAGAAATTACCTTTTCTTTATTTTTAATGTTTTAAAATAAATAATTGTAGTAATTACGATGCGATGGTAGTCCATTTACTAATTCGTTTGTTTTACGGTTAAGGCCTAACTGACAACCATTTAACAATTAGCAAGGATTTTTCAACTAATTACAAACCGATAGAGTAATTAGCTGCTTTTCGATTTTGCCATTAGTGCTCTCGTGGCTTTGCAATTTTGTATTCAAACTAACGAGCGAAATCAACACTTTAAACCGTAGTTGAATTTGTGTTCGATTTCGAAGCAAATAGCTCAAAGGCTCTGACTTCGAATATGTGAAGTGGGGTATCGCTTCGGCATGTTATTGAGAAGGGTGTCAGGCGAAATTTTCTCGGATCCGCCGGCGGGTCGTGTAAGCGTGAAGCGACACTAAATCTATTATCATTGCCTTTTGGCGATGGTTGTTTTTCAGAAAGATAAAAGGAAGGAGCCAGTGGCTGGATCTGGAATACGCTGTACTTAATATCAGGCGCATTATGAGTATAATATGTACTTACCGCCTTATTCATAGACAGTTTTAAAACGTATTTTAGTTATCGAAAAAGAAGTAGTATGTTTCGAAATTTTTAGAGTTGTGGAAAACCCCTTTAATTGCATCTGCTTATGTTTTTACGTTTTCGTCCTAATTGTCCACTAGGTAGTGAATAAGTTACCACTTAGGCATGTTGTTACTAATGGATGTCTTGTTGTAGCCTTGCAAGTACATTTGCTAATGTTTCGAGAATATGGTCAGTGTACAACTTACTACTTAATACTTGAACAATACCAACAAAACACAGTTTTTTGTTAGGTACTAGTCATTTTGGGAAAATTATGTCGTTCCATTGCGTGCGAAGCCTTTTAATGTGTATCTCGTTATTATTTTATTTGAGTTGACTAAGCTTGAACTCACAGAAAACAAATTTCATTTTCTGTTTGATTGACGTAGGATTCCGGTTATTATCTATACTCAAAACTCAAAAACAAGCAGAGAATTGCTGTATATGATAAACGCGAACTGGCTGGTTGGTGGTTGGGCGCTCTTTGATTGTACATTTATAGTATAGTTTGCTTCCAACACTAAGTCTAACAAGAACGCTATATCACTCAGGCTCTTCCATATTTAACAATTATTACTTGAGTGAGGAATTTCCTGCACGTGCGGACAAAAGATTTTTTCACTTAGATCCTCAAGTGTTAAAGTAAATAAGATTTGAATTCTTTATCATAGTACGACTAGTTTGTACTATGACTATGCTCTACTATTTCGAAGCAAATAAGCAGACTAACCATACTTCTCCAAGTCGGGGAAAAAGAAGTGTCAGACTACGAAACTTGGGAGATATCAAACAACTAATATATCAATCTTAATTTCCATTACAGTCTATTGTCACTTTTATTATTTTTTACGTATTGTTGACTTGCAGTACCACCTTTTTTTATAATATGTTGGCACTTGGCACATATCGCGGGAAAAACCTAAATCCAAAGGGTATTAAACTTGGAGGAAAGAAAAGTCTACAGAAATTGTTAGTGGCCACAAATCCTGATAACATCTTGATTTTTATATACATGTTTAAGGTATACCAATTTTAATTCGTGATATAACATTTGTAGTCTGTATCAATTTAGCACATAGATACAGAATATTATGGAATATTACGTTATGGGGTGCTAAGTAGAATTTATACAATACAATTTGTATACACAGTGTACAAGTCATTAGTATCGTTAAAAATATATAAAAAAATGATTCAATATCATACGTCAGAGGGCGTTGTACTGCAACTTAATAGTCCTGAAACACAGGTGAAATGATTCATTGGCAGTCACGTTAGGAAAAACCTGCGTTTTTTCATTCAAAACAGTCATTATTTCCTCGGGATGTATTGTTTGGATAAAATGTACATACAAACCGAAATTAATGTATTATGTTCTACAAAAAAACTGATGATTGAATTGAATTACAATAAAAACTTGAAAGCCGCATCACCGAAGGATGATGAAGGGTATGAAGTTTCACATTGAATTTTTTAGAATTGGATGAGTAAGGTGTCTTTCATCGACGTTACTTTTTGTTTACGATGCGTCAATCTTTTGATTAATTAGTTGAAATTGTGAATTGAAATATGTCGTCATTTAGCGAATGGACGGAATATTTCAAAAGGAAAGGTCTTTACGTTTCCATAAATCCTAAACTCCACCGAATTGAAGTGAAGCAACGAATCGTCATTATTGTTTTGCATATTTTTAGAATATCGATTACATAATTTAACCTATTTTTTTAATTGAATTTTAGCAATTGAATTTAGAGTTTTAAGACAAATGTTATATTATGTATTATGATAAATACCTACTCGTGTAAATAAATGGTTTGATTTTAGCTTAATTCGTACGATTTTACTAAATAATATGAGAAAGTTTCATAAAACAAAACATTTGGGTGAAAACAACATAAGTGGTCAGCTCTTCATAAATCAACTATTTTTTGTGGGTTGAATAATTAAACTTGAATTTGTCTAATAAATAATAATAATGAATAATAATCCTCTGTTTATTACACAGAGGTCACCAGCCATTTATAAAATTTGAAAAGGCATTTGTCCTTTTTGCGGAAATTTAATTTGTTTTTGTATGGGTTCATATCAGCTCGCATGACTTCTGTGATTACTTAAAGGACGAGAAGTCATTGCTTCGGTTTATGCTACACACACATTTGTGTGAAAATGTTAAGTTCTTTTTCTCATAGAATCCGAATCCGTGAAAACGTCGTACCAAATTTGTGCCCTTAATCAGATAATGTTAGTATCGAAGTAGCTATCTTTAATGGTATAGATACATATTTATCTGTTACCCTTTCATTAAATGCAACTATCCTTTATTCCATCACTATATGGGATTTTGTCCAGTGATAGTTAAAACATCTGCGATCAACTAGGAGTATTCGTGATAGAAGTGACGGTGAAGTAATGTATTTTAATACCAAAATTTTCTTCGGAACAGGCCATGGCAGTAATTTTCTTCGTAGTACAAATACTTTAAGTGAGAAATGCACATCCTAGTCATATTAAACTTCCAAAGATTTCTTTAAAGCTATAATTACAACAACTCTATGAAAATCAAAATACTCACGAGATCCCGTAGTAGACGAACATGCTAATGTCATACCAGTATATGGCAAGGTACCGGAGCACGGTGGAGGCGGCGGCGATGCCCACCAGCAGGGTCCAGCCCAGCTTCCTCGCCTTCCACATCAGCAGCATCAGGGGTAATGTGGCCACATACAGCTGCATATCCATGCCGATCTGATGCGTGTGGGTGAGGCACTGGGAGAAACAAATAATGGTTGTTTATAATTACTATATGAAGTAGCCCCTCTCAATCGAACTCTTGATTTTAAAGAAGCCCCGTGCACTGCAGTGGGACGTCTTATGGCTGATACATTTTGATTTTGAAAATTGAATTAGATTTCCGCCGAAAAACAGTAGTCCAGCGTTGGTAGTATGTGCTATAAACCCTTCCAATCGAACTCTCGATTGTAGAAGAGACCAAGGCCCTGCGTATATAAACAAGTGGGACGTATATAGACTGAATTCATTTAATAAGATACAATAGTATTCGTATTTAAGGTTGATGGAAGTTTCTGAGTTAGGAAGAGTTTAAAAGGTCAATGTAGTCCTTAAGGAAGGCATGTCTGAACTTAAGCTCATTAGCGAATTTCCTGTCGCTGAAGATGAAATTTTATGAAAATAATATTTAATTATATTTCTCTTTAGCTACAATTTCCTACAAAATAAGTTCTTTGATCATGTAGAAACATTGGTAATAACGCAGTATTGTAGGAATTAAGTGCGCAAAGAATCTTTCCTTGTAGTTAGCTCATCAAAAGAAGTGCACGTTTGATGTGAGACTCAAAGCCGTTCTAAGAAAGCGACCGACAACAGCATACGATGCAGCTAAGTAGCATACTTCAGATATGTGTATTACACGAATTTTGTACCAGTTTTTTTTATTAGCTTGCATAATAGTAAGCGTCACGTCTGCCGATAAACAAGAACAACACTAATCGTATTTATTATTAAGCCCTCTATGGCATTACTGTGTTCGTCACCTTGAGACATTTGGTTCTTAATGCCTATCATGCCATCAAGGGTGGCTGCAATGTCTTTGACACCAGAACACAACGATGCTTTCACACTGTTGATTGGTGACAGAAAACGGTAACCCAGACGGCATACGGATAAAACGAACCTTCCACTTAGTACAAGGTGTTTCCAAACTCAAGGATAATTAATCGCCAATTGTTTCAAGATGCCTTTGACATAAGATCATTCTTACATAGTTAGTATTCGTAAGCATTACAGAACAATTAACAATGCAAAAATGGCGAGGCATTATCTCATGGCTTGATATGTAGGTGACATAGTAATCAAATACGCGTTACATAACTGCCATGTGAACTATGAACTAGAGCGTGACATACCTAAATGTGTACATGCGTGTTATAATTTAGTTTCTCAATAGTGAAGACGTATGTTTTTCAGAGAGGTATAAAACGGACACGGTATAGAGTGCCTCAGTGGCGTAGTTGTATTACGGTACGGTAACAGAGTTGAGCTCTCGAGTTTGAGTCCCGGGTCGGGCAAAGTGATATTGGATTTTTCTATTCATTATCAGCCTGAAGTCAGGAATTCGTGCCCGATATGGCGATAGGCTCGCCCCGTATCACATCGTAGGACGGAACATACAAGGCGAAATGTGGGTGTCCTTGTGGCGCCTCTCTACCCCTTCGGGGATAAAGGCGTGAGTTTATGTATGTATGTATGTATGTATAAAACGGGTATAAGAATATATATCGTTGGGTTTTATACTGGTAGGACGTAGAGACTACTTGAACATGCAGTGAAAGCCAAATAGAGGAGTAGTAGTTATGTTATCTCTCCACGGCCGACACAATGAATCCGGCTTTAATCCCGGATATACATACATTGGGGGAAAAACCGCGACACATCTGCGTTAATTACTATGAAGAGTTTCACACTATCGACTTTTGTGGCAGCGGATAAAAAAAACAATGAGTCATTTGTGTGGGATTTTTTAAATAATTTCGGCCACATATTACATCATAGGAGTTCGGAACAAAAGCATTTGTAACATTCCTGACTACGCCTTAAATGACATAGGTGTTTGGACATTGACATTTATCGTATCGTTAATATTAATGATTCCATACGTATTAGTTCTGTCGGTTAAAAGTACAAACTGCGTGTCAATGTGGTATTCTAGCTATTTCCGCCATAAAAAAACGATACATGTGAAGTCCTAGAATTATGACCAATATTATCTATGATCATGACGGTGTTTTGAAATTCGACAATGCAAATTTTATAGGGAAGGAAAATATTTCGTATACTTGGTATGCCCTTTTCCGTCAATTTTATCTTTGTTAACTCATTTTGATTATAAAATATTAATAATAAGTCTTAAAGCATATTGAGATGAAGTAAGTTTGCTACCACACTTGAGGTAAATAAAACTGCTAGAGAGTTGAAAATATTAACTTTATCATCACGTACTCTTGTATTATTTAATGTGTCCGCCCATAATCGATGCGGGGTCTCAAGATTCACAGCCAGCGTTAATCCAACTTTGTTACAGAGGCTGTGATAAATATACAAGAAAGTGAAATCTGCGTTTAAAATTCGTACCATCTCCTCAAAGCCGAAGTAGTTGTGTATGAAGAGGAAGCTCTTCCACATGTTCTTCTCGCAGACGCGGCTGTGTTCCTCGACCACCAGGTTCCACTGCGGACCGCTGCTGATGTCCGGCAGGATGTACGTGCAGAACAGCATTAGGCTCACGAATAAGGGGAATAGTCTAGAAAGAAATGAGTTAATTGGTGATTGGTCGTCTGGTACTATAGTGAGTTATGGTGTCCTGGATTAGATACCCAGATCGAGTGGATAAAAAAATATTTAAGTTGGAAGTACAATTAGTGCTTGGTACGGTGTCATCATGTCTAATCTTGAAAACTAGGCTCGATAAATTCACTGACTTCATTTCCATAACCAGTGGTAGCTTTGCCTAACTCTTCCGGAATATAGTGACCTTCCTTTATATATAAATTACTTGTTTTAGCAGTAAAATGCAGATAAAGATTGACATGACGAGCTCTTTGGTAGGTTTAAGTTTGGCAACAAGTCTTTTTTAGGAGTGGATGATGTAATGTGCTATTGTTACATGCTTATGGGCAATCTATTAAGATATCATCTGTTTTAATCATAAAAAATGTTAAAGTAGTAAAAATGTATAACCACAAAGTTAAAGTTTAATGTGGAAGTTAATATTGCTACATATTGCAGCAATTGCTTGAGTCTTGTTTTTTTCTGAATTGCGCTTGTAATTAGAAGCTACGTTATAGAGGGTTTCTTCTGGGTTTAGGGTTTTTTAACAGCACGGTATATTTCAATTGTAATTATATATCCCGGATTCAATTTCCTGAATTGATTAAAGAGCCACTCAAAAAGGACTAAAGCAAGTATTGTTTAGTACTGAATTGCTAATATATTTCATAAGTTTATCCAAAAGCGGATGTCTCGTGAAAACCCACGTGCACGCTAGATAAATTGATTAACAATCAATAAAATTAAAAAGCAATCAATGTAAATTGTTTTGTAGATGACTATTTAATAATTCCATTAACATAACGGACTTACGTCGAGATTTGTTGGAAAACCCCTAAACACGGAATTTGAGGTATCACTAATGAATGTGTTACCGCTATTCCATTTTTTCGTGTTCAATTAATTTATAACGGATATTTGCAATCAAATGCAAAAACAAAATTTAATGCCATTATATTTTTAAATCTTCTTTTTTTGCATGAGATGAGTACAAATCAAAAGCATAATATGAATAGGGAGAACCAAAAAAACTGGGATAAATTCGTTTCTTTTCTCGTTATTGATTTATTTGGAGAAGTTCCATATCCACCATATTTTGGATATACAAAAACTGATCTAGATTTAAAAAATTGCTTACCTGAACCACCGGCCGACAAGTCTGTTCTTCAAGTCGATTGTGCCTTTTCTATCTAGCTCTTGCAGAAGATTGTGTGCATTCAGAAACCCACTGAGATATAAGAAGCTGTCTGTGTATAGTATCGCTGAACGACCTATCACAGCCCATGGCATTCCAAACACCTGAAAAGTTATATTCGTTAAATTTCGCATGCAATGTTGTAATACATGCTACTACATCTCTGTCCTTTAGGTCGGATTAGATGAATTTTGTGTTATAAATATAAGTTACGTCAAAGAAATACATCAGTTTTTAAAGTTTCAGAGTCAGAAATAAATTTTAGACCTCAATAGCATTATGTATGAAGACCAGACCGACGGTGGTATGAGGTAAAAAAATCTATAATAAGTACAAACTTTATAACTTCACATAATATATATACCTTGAATTAAAGTCTAACGCATAAATAGGTACATGAATAACACAATATTGAGTCCCCATGATCAATATCTCAAAATAGCCAGTACCTAATTTAATTAAACCTTAAAAACTCCAATGAAGTGTGTCAGATAAATTTCCCAGTTTTAAAATAATCCGGTGGGCCGGGTCCGAGACGGACGATCAAAGATAATCCCCCAAAGCACTCGGCAATAGAGTATTAACACCTAATGGAATCCGATAACTCACCTTCATCAATTTAGATACTCATACCGTAAAACACTTTGACGCGTTAATTGACAATTTATTAAAACTTCAAAACTCCAAATTGGAATGTAATAGGATTAAGTCTATTCAGGAAATAAATGGCAAGTACACAACATTTCAGAATTCTCACAAAGGTTTCTATGTTGTTGATCTAATTCAATTTGGACGTTTGAAATTTAGTATTTACAAGATACAATTTACAAACTTAAAGCGAAAACGAGCTAGCCAGAAATCTGTTGTAAAGGCACCAGTTTTGGTCTGCCCAAAATATCAGATTTCTGATATACTTTAGATTAAACCTAGTATGCAAACTTGAAACGAAAAGTAACCTAGCTTCGCGTTTGTTGATTCAAAGGGTCTAGTGTTGTCCCAAAAACGTACCTCAGAAAAGCTGACTTTATTGACGTAGGGGCTGTGAGCCATTGCCATGGATTTGTGTGCTATAAGCAGGGCGATGGCATTCAAACCTCTGAACGCGTCCACCCCTTTCACCCTCGTCGGTGCGTCCGACAAATCAAACACTTTCTTCAGATTCCGTTTCAAAGAGAATGCGTTTAGTAATTTCTCGAAATTCGTCATTCCTTCCTTGCCGTCGTCGAATAGCGTCCCGAGGCTCAGCAGTAGTAGTATAGCAAGGAAAAATGTTCTGTAAAGGAAATTGAATTGTTACGTGCAGTCAGTATTGTTTGAATTTAACTTTAACTTTTAAGACTGTATAGGTTTCTAGAAGGACCATAAAATAAGTCATGCAGTTTTGCAAAACTTAGATGAAACGTAATGTAGCGCCTACCCATGTAAGTGTGGGATAACACCAGGCAAAAGAAGATCCACAAGCGGTATCGTAAATAAATACCAGTGTTGAGCCAGTATTGAAAAATATAATAAAAGATATTATCTCATTCAATATCTTACTAGTTTAACATAATTGTAGCTTTAAAATAAGTAACTTATATAATAACAACTACTTCTGCATATTGAATATATTATGGGAAAATAATTATATTGTTGATTGTGTAATTACACGCCTGTTAACGTAAATATATAGAGAGGAAATATCGTAATTAAATACTGTTATGCACACACGGTTGTGTATGATAAATACTTCATTGCTTAAGCCTAAAGGCATTGTTCTATAGGGCAACACAAATTGATGGAATTTGCATGCAACACACTAAATGTGTCGTGTTGCAATTGTTCACATGTTAATGATAGTCTAATAATACTTTACAATCTTGATTATTACTAAAATATTGATTCTTTTTATACTGTTATAGTAATTGCAACGCACATTATGGTAGGTCTTTCATATATAAAAGGCCGACTGGGTAGGTACCACCGCAGTGTCTATTTCTCCCGCCAAACAATAGTGTAAATGCACTGTTGTGTTTCGATTTGAAGGACATTGTAGCCAGAGTAACTATTTGACATGATGAGACTTAAAATTTCAAGTCTCAGGATGGCAAGCGCAGTGGAATGTCAAGCATTGCCTTGTAATTCATGGTGTTGTTTGGTTTTGTTACTGTCGGTGAGCGGTCGTATCTCTTACCATCAGGCGAATGGCATGCTCGTCTCGTCATTCATCGCAATAAAAAAACATGATGCTAATTATATTGCTGTTAAGATCGAGTATCTACTGACAAACAGGCATATCTCAGTTTAATACAATTATTTATATTGCACTGTAAAGGGATATATCAGATTCAATTGAAAGTTATGATTATTTTATTTATAAAAATAGTTATGCCTGATACATCTCAGTGATCAAACTTTGTAAGAGTGGTTCGATCATTAACAACTGTAGTCATAAAACTATTAGGCAAATCATACTGCAACATGCAAAAATTTTTTTGTGTTACACCCATTTTATGCGAGTGTAGTCTAAGGACACTTACGGCGGCACTCAGAGACTTATAATGTCAATTAAATTGTTCCATAATTGATTCTCTTTGTAAAATCTACACTAAGTAATGATTTAATTGACATTAAATGTCTCTGAGTACGGCAGTTTGACTGCTAATTACTATTATTTTCTCTATGAGATCGGCCGTCCAAAAAAGTTTGGTCCCTTCCCTACCTTGGTTTACGCGACATTTTAAAATACTATTTCTCGTAATGAGGTCAAGAAAGGAAATGAATTTAAAATCTTACAGAACAAATTACTGACAGCTGCACAGAAAATATATTTCTGTGGACAGCTCTATGA
The DNA here is from genome assembly GCA_905220455.2 of Deilephila porcellus. Lineage (NCBI taxonomy): Eukaryota > Metazoa > Arthropoda > Insecta > Lepidoptera > Sphingidae > Deilephila > Deilephila porcellus. The sequence continues at coordinate 12,742,723 of LR999977.1, read as the reverse complement.
TTAAAGTGAAATGCTCTACTTTAGTTTAATTTGATTATGAAAGCAGCCTCGAACTTTGCCTGACAGGATCAGTACACCATGATTAAATATTCATAATCGTGCAATAACTATACCGGGTATATCAAGACTGCGACTGAAACCGAAGCCGGGTGGTACTTTTAGTGGTTACAGACACAATGCAAATAAAAATTGCGCAAAACAAGCGACAGGTTTTATTTTGCAATTTTTTAAAAATCATTGTATTTAGGTAGTAACTACCTAGTTATTGCGAAAATTGTAATTTTAAACCTAACGTACCATTGCGTCTTAAAAAATAAAAAGATGTATATCATTATTTTAGGGAAACTATGTATTCATCACCCAAATACGACGATAAGTAAAAAAATACCAAAAAGAAGTTCGGCTTCGTTTTCGGTCGCAGTCTTGATATACCCTGTATAATGTAATACACAAGTCTGCACGTGGAAAGTACAAAAATAAATCATATTTTTTAATTTTTATCTGATTGTTTATTTGTGTGCGAATCACGTAAAAACTTCAGTTGTACAGCTACAGATCTCATTTAAAATCTGATATAAGTTTAATTTTGATACGCTGCATTGAAGCCGAGTTATTCATACATATATACAGAGTGGTTATTTGGACATAAACTACACCTTTTTCATCATTCTACGCATACGAAGTCGGGGGCAAAAGCTAGCTAATTATTATTAAAGAGTTAATTGGAATCCGTCAGTTTGTGTTCTCCACGTCGATGCAATTTTAATCCCACACGACATTCAAAGGTGAAGAAATTGTTCGAGAGCCGCTTGCCAATTCTAAAGGCCGGTGTTACTGTGTGACAGTTTTAAGCATGTTACACTTAATGCCAATGTAATAAGGGCTCTGTTAATGTAGGAAAAATATTCGGTTCATAATTATTAAAATAAACATTCTTAACAGTGAGTAAATAAGCTACAACGATCTCTGAACAGATGACTATTATTAGGTAATAGGCGGAATACATTTTAACTAATCACAAAGCGCGTCATTTTCTCGCAAACTTTTTCATCTGTTATGAGTTCTTTGTACCATGGATTTTTTTTACATCTCACTATGGCGCTGATTGTCGTCAAATTGGCATATTTACGATTTATCACAACATCGTGAAATTATTACCTACTTAGTAGGATGAATCTGTTTTTGCTGTAGGTACTTAGAATCTAAGCATCAATAGCCCTATTCATAGACCGTATTAAAACCTATTTTAGCTATCGAATGTTTTGTCTTCTTCGCTTAGACTGAATTCAAAAGTCGTCCGAAAAGGACATTTATTTATTTATATATTCTTTAGTACACCAGGAAAAACAAACAGGGATCATAACAAAATTTAACAATAAGTTTATCGAACAGCATTCGATAACCAAAATAGGTTTCTATGTATCATGAGGTCTATGAATAAGGCCGTTTGGCTTTTACAATCGTCTCAAATCGACAGTAGGTTGTTTATTTACGTTTAACAAAATATATTCTTGTAAATTATTCAAGTGGTATACTTACACTTATCCTCAATTAATTTAAGTATTTATCAATAGTAGAATTTAATTAAAAACTTACATAGAAAGTGCCTTCCCGAACGAATAAGGGCGCTTGACATCCTTCACAGTGCACATCGTGTTGTGGACTCTGACAGAAACTCCAAGATCCGCGAGTCTTTGGGACAACTCTTCTTCTAGATCGAAACTGCTGCAAGAACTTGGTATGCAGACGCCCCACAGCAGACTCGAAAATCTGGGGACCCGGTGACCCATCTGTAAACAAAAATGTTATGTACCGAACTAAAATATTACAGCGGTGTAAATGCACTGTTGTGTTCAGGTTTGAAGGACTTTGTAGCCAGAGTAACTACTAGACATATTGAGACTTAACATCTTATGTCTCAGGATGGCGAGTGCAGTGGGATGCAAAGCATTGCTTTGTAATTCATGGTGTTGTTTGGTTTTCTACTATCCATGAGCGGTTTTATCGCTTACCATACGAATGGCATGCTCGTCTCGCCATTAATCCCATTAAATTAAAAAATATACAGGGTATATCAAGACTGCGACCGAAAACGAAGCCAGGTGGTAGTATTAGTGACTTCAGACATAATGCAACTAAAAATTTCGCAAAAAAAATCGTCAACATGTTTTTGTTAATTTTTTACTTATCGTCGTATATGGGTAATAAATACATAGTTTTCCTAAAATAATGATGTACACCTTTTTATTTTTTAAGACGCAATGGTAAGTTAGGGTTTAAACTACTATTTTCTCAATAACTACGTATTTACTACCCAAACACAATGATTTTTAAAAAATTGCAAAAAAAAATCTGTTGCTTATTTTGCGAAATTTTAATTTGCATCGTGTCTGTAACCACTAAAACTACCACCCGGCTTCGTTTTCGGTCGCAGTCTTGATATACCCGGTATAAGACTGTTACTGCCACGAGAAGATTACTAGCTGGATGTTATTTCAGTCTCACTGACACGTCCATGGTAAGTTTAAATAGTCAGCTCTATAAGAATAAGCAGTTGAATTTTTTATATAATAGGGGACAAACACGCATGCAGTTCACCTGATGGTAAGTGATAATCACCGCCCATGAATATATGCACACCATAGGGCATAAAGATGCGTTGCCAGCCTTCAACGTCGGAATTCGCTCTTTTTTTAAGTTCGCCAGGTCGTATTTGTCCGGAAATGCTGCTGTTGGCAATTGCTTCAGAGATTTGTAGTACGTTTAAGAATATGTCATGATGTAAATATGTACATATATTTGGGCTAACTAGGTGTTCAGTATGTTTACGTTTCTGTCAGGCATATTGTAGTCACTTAAGTAATCTTGAACAGTAAGAAATGCACAGGATTCTAATCATTTAAAGTAATTGATTTTATAAGAAATTTATGAACAGAAAATATTCTTATTAAATAAAATACGGACTCCCTCTCTCTCTCTCTCTCTTCAGCCACAGGAAGCCTACTACTGAACATAGGCCTCCCCCATGGATCACCACACCGACCTGTTGGAAGCGGCCTGCATCCAGCGACTTCCTGCGACCTTAACCAGGTCGTCCGTCCACCTTGTGGGTGGGCGTCCGACACAATAACAAAAATAATATTAACAGCAATTAATTTCTTATAAATATTAATGACAATTAATTATTTATAAATATTAAGGGACTATGCAATAAAAAAGCACGTGTAGGTAGTTGTCGTGTATTTTAGATCATAAAGATAATAAATTTATTTTTTTAATATAGAAAACAACTGAAGTTTTAACTAATCATTAGGTAACGAATTTTATTTATTGATACATGACAAATAACAAGGACAATCTAAAATTAAGGCATCGTATTATTAATTTAATTTTTTTCAAATCCTATTGTCAATCAACCATTAATGTCTTTCTATTAGGCTGACTGAATTTTATTATTTTCGAGTTGCTTATTTATGCGAAATAGGTGTTGGGAAATTTGTATGACATTAACTTTTTAGATTTAGAACATTACGCAATTTCTTTATATATGTTAATAACTTTGTTAATAACTTTGAAAATGTGCAAATTTTTATTTCAATATATAATTATATTGCAAAATTTTAATATTTAATTGCAAAATTTAGCACCTAATATGCCAATTATTATTCAGTAGCTTTGATGCTCTATTAAATATTAAGGTTGCTACTAACTAGGTAAATTATGGGTATTTATCTATTGTCTATTGGTGGACCTCATGTCAGGCGACTGGACGACGTTTATAATATCAAGACAACAGGAAGGTAACAGATTCACTCAACGTAGAAGAGAATATCCTTGCTTATTGCTAGATATTATTTTTACGCGTTGTGGATACTGGATACCATCTTCGTACATTAGAATGCGAGGGGAAGATGGTGACCCTGAAATCCCATTCTCGTCACCAATCTTACGTATCGCAGTAAAGAAGCTATAATCAGCTTTACCTTCAAAGATGCATCGAAAAAGTCACGTATAAATAAGGCCAATGTCTCTCTCCCTTTCTCCAGCTACAGGGAGTCCACTACTGAGCATGGGCCTCCCTCATGGATCACCACTTAGATCTGTTGGAAGCAGTCTCCATGAAGCGACTTCCGCGAACTTAACCAGGTTGTTTGTTCACCTTGTGAGTAGGTGTCCAACACTTCGCTTACGTACGCGGCCTCCACTCCAGAACCAAGAAGTAAGGCCAATAGTTATCACTAATAGATTACTAATTAGTGTTTGCTTTAACAGTGAAGAAAACTAACGTGAGGAAATCTGCATACCTTAACGCTCTCCTCAAGAATTTCGAAGGTATGTGAAGCGTAACAACTACAATAGGTCAGTGTGAAACACAAAAAGACGTACTTCCGTAATAATTAAAGTTAAGCAGGCGCCGGTCGTTATTTCCTAGCGATATCATTACACATATTACTGAAAAGTTCTTTAGACTTCCTGTATGTTTAGGAAAAAGAATAAAATCTCTAATCATTTTTGCTAGCCTATCGAGACAGCATTATCCTATTCAATAGTACTACAAGCGGACACCTCTCCAAGGAATACAGGCCTTGGACAGTACATAAACAGTAACAATGTAATTATTGCATCAAAGTATAATGAATTGTAATGGGCGTGTAATGGTTGACGCTTAAGATCGTCTCATGCGTGAGGAGCTGTACACACATCATTAACTGTTTCAATTATATAACACTCGTTGTATTCATTGTGTGTTGAATGTGTTTATGTTGGTAAGGAGCTACTTATACTAAGTATTTTATTGATTTACAGCACATTAGAAAACATCGACTGGTAAGTCGATAATGTCCACAATAGAAATGAAAAATTTGCTATATATTGCTATAGAACTCAACATTTTGAGTTTAAAGTGGATTCCCTACTTGGGAATCTAATGAAATATAATAATATGTATTCTAGTACATCATTCTAAGATATGCAAGTTAAATTTACATGTTTACCTACACAATCACAGTAAGGATGCACATGTAACTTCGAAAAGTATGAGATTGTACTTCCGATTTGGTAGTCCCAACTATTGTTCCATTCAACAATTGTGCATACTTTTAAACAAATTGATTAAAGTTGAACAAACTTAACTCAAAACAATAACAAACCCTTTTATCAGAACAACCAATAGGGCTGAAACAATTGTTTCACATATCATTACAATTGTAACAATACTGCACCCAAATTGGATGCGCATTGCGCCAAACAATTCTTTGTATCCAGCATTTGGATACTTTGCCAGGCTTTGTCAAGGGCCTGTTTCACAATAACTATTGTGATTCAAAATCAGTTCGGAGTCCAAATAAGCTGTACGCTGACAGAACGACAGGTGCTTTTAGAATATTAAGTAAGACGGCGGACCTTGGGAATGTTTTGCGTGTCCGCGATACAATTGATACGTTGTGATGAGCAATGATTGAATGGGGTCTGGTGTGCCGACAGGACTAGGTTTAGGATAATATCGCTTATGGCGTAAGTTTGAGTCTATGTGAAGTTGATGTAGTGTTTACTAAGCAGTGAAAAACATGGCTTTAATACGTGCTAAATAACAAGAGGCCTATGCATATTTAACGCGCAGGACTTTGTAACTTTTGTTTTAGTAAGATAAATTAAAAAATAATTGTATGTAAGGTCCGATTTCTGTGGCAGCACTTGTCTGTGTGTTTATCGTGAATAAATTGGCTTAAAATTGATTTGATAAATTTTTACTTGCTGGCTATTTAGTTTCGTTTTGAGATAGAATTAAACTCACGCCTTTTCCCAGAAGGGGTAGGCGGAGGTCCTGCCAGGACACCCATATTTTGCCTTGTATGATCCGTCACACGATGTGACAGGAGGCGAGCCTATCGCCATATCGGCCACAAATTTCTGACTCCGGGCTGATAATAAATTGAAAATCCAAAATCATTTTGCCCGACCCGGGAATCGAACCCAGGACCTCAGTTTTGTAATCGTACCGTAGTACACCTACGCCACCGAGGCAGTCGCTGACTCTGGGTCGTTGTTTTAAATAACCAATAAAATAATTGCATTGCATTTTACAGTCAAACATTCCTGACAAGTAAAACTGTTGACTCATCATTCTAAATAAATATTTACGTGTGAGATTTTTTACACTTGCATAATTTTTAATAAATGCAAGCTAATAGATAAAATATGTCGTTATATCAGCAAGTTCAGTGAACTTGGGTTGCTATGGTATTTTCAGTAATTGCTGACAAATCACATATGTAAATTGTGATATATATCAAACGTTTGAAGGTCTTGTATGTACAAATAATTTGTCTATTTTACAAATTAATACCTTCGACATGTGAAGTGCGTAGCTGATTAACACGTTTCATGGGTTATATGGATATAAAAAAATCTTCAAATAAGTATGATATGATTAAATACACGGTAGGGCGTAAGGTCAAGTAAGGTGCGAGAAGAATTTAAAATAGACTAACTCAGGCCTGCCGAATATACCGGGTATATCAAGACCGCGACCGAAAACGAAGCCGGGTGGTAGTTTTAATGGTTACAGACACAATGCAATTAAAATTTTCGCAAAAAACGCAACAGTTGTATTTTTGCAATTTTTAAAAAATCATCATGTTTCAATTATAAGTACCTAGTTTTTGCGAAAATAGTAATTTAAACGCTTACGTACCATTGCGTCTTTAAAAATAAAAAGGTGTACATCATTATTTTAGGAAAAATATATATTTACCACCCAAATACGAAGATAAGAAAAATTCAAAAAATAAATTGACGATTATTTTTGCGAAATTTTTAGGTGCATTGTGTCTGTAACCACTAATACTACCACCTAGCTTCGTTTTCGGTCGCGGTCTTGATATACCCGGTATATGTAAATTATGATACATATAAAACGTTTGAAGGTCTTGTATACATACAAATAATTCGTCTATTTTACAAATTAATACCTTCGAAATGTGAAGTGTGTAGCTGATTAACACGTTCCATGGGGTATATGGATATAACAAAATCTTTAAATAAGTATGATATTATTAAATACACGGAAGGACGTAAGGTCAGGTAAGTTGCGAGAAGAATCTAGAATAGACTGACTCAGGCCTGCCGAATATATAATAACCGCAACGTTTGAGACAATTCTCGATCTAATTTTGCTAGTTTAACAAATCTGCATCGGTTGTAACATGACTACCTGAATAGGAGTAACCTCATTGGTAATAAAATACATGCGAGTCTGCGTTTCTGATAGAACATCTTTTCGAAATCCTCCTATTTTTCGGAGTCTGCAGAACGGCATATGACTTCTTGTTTCTTTTTCTGACCTTTCATAATAACCGACTTTCTCCTTCTTCATTCCTTTAATGTTCTATTTTAAAAGGCCGTCTACAATTTCCTATGTTTTGTCAATATTCAGGGTTGATGAAAGACAGTGTGCGCGATTCAAGACTCAACATTGCCTAAAATTTCCTTCAAGAATTCGAGGAAGTACGAACTAAAATTAAGCATATTGTTCTTGAATGAATCATTCCACTTATATCTTCCAAAATTATATCATAAGGGCAGTTGTACATTTAAGTCTATAGACCACAACGTTCACAGAACATTTTATATCGTGTCGCGAATCTTAAAGGCGCGTCCTTGGTCGTTCGTTTGATCATACGTTTTAAATGACGTCGTAGATTTGGGCAGATAATTTTTGTCACATTGTTTTGGAGGGTCGTTAGTTTGGTTATGGTTGATGGACGATAAACGATAATGCGTGTGGCACGTGCTCTGCCCTTACGAATAATGATTTATTACCATGGGGCTATGAGCGTTGTGTACTGCTATTTTAGCTTGGAGTTGCTAAGCTGGAGTTCAATCCAAAAATCCAGAAGTCTATAAAATAAATCGGTGTTATAAAGAATTGTACGGAAACTAGGAGTAGTATGCAGCTTATGAAAGGGTTTTTATGAATTTTTGTAATAATAAATGTGAAAAGTCCCGAAGATTCATGGCCAAAGATGCGCAGGTTTATGAAAATAAAATTTTAAACATAAAAATATGGAATTCGTGTTGGAATTCTCACGAATGGTGAGATGATCGTTCGCTATTTCGACAGTAGCAAAACCAAAAAAACATCATGAATTATAAGGCAATGCTTGGCATTCCACTGCGCTCGCCTACATGAGACACAAGATGCCAAGTCTCATTATGTCCAGTAGTTATTCTGGCTACAATGTCCTTCAAACCGAAACACAACAGTGCATTTACATTGCTGTTTGGCGAAATATAGAAACTAAAATATAGAGTCGGTAATAAGCACCAGGTTATATATCGTATTTGCTTTATGATTATCACATCATACATAGTTATAAGCTATTATGAAAACTGATAGCCATCGTATTTGGTACGTTGAACTTCAGTTCCCTTGTCATCATTTATGCATATTAGTTGCATAGTAAACTGCATGCATTACCGCGTATAACTGTATTTGTATATTTTTATATATGTACGTATAACCATAGCCTCCGTAGCGCAGTTGGTTAGACGCCGGCTGTGAAACGGTAGGCCGCGGGTTGGACCCCGCACTGACACCGCCTGGGTATCGGTCTGCGGTCAGTGAGACCGAAAAGCCTGTAGTAATTTTTGATACCCGCGATATATCAATGTACTCACGACACAAGACTCGATCTTAGTGTGGGGTCAGGACTATGCATGTGACTGTTGGGTGTATTTTTTTATTTATAAAATGACTATAGAATCTTCAACATGTTTTCGCCACTGGAACTTTGAAGTCCACTGCTGAATGTAGGTCAATCCCAAACAGAGATTGGTTGGAAAAGGAAAATACCTATTTAAAATTTATTACTTAATTTTAACTGAAATATAACATATTGCTAATACAACAAAAAATATTTATATATACTCGTATTTGATGAGACAGAGAATAATAAAGAGTATAAATCAATTATATTGATAAAATGTTAATCAACAAGGAAACTGACAATTTAGACAATTAATAATAGTTGTTAACTAATTATATCGCCTAGTGAATTTTATTTATGGACATGTCAATTCGTGTTTATAGATTTATCAATATTTGTGTAGAATGTTACCTCATATTGTGTTACTTTTTTTTTTTTTTTTTTTTTGGTATCGGGTTGGAAAATCCTCATGGACATCCTCCGCCCGGGGGAGGCGCGGAGGGGACTGTCAGACTCTTACTGACTAAAAACCAACCCGTGTTCCTCATGTACTCGTGTGTCGGAGGGTCGGGTATCGCCGAAGCATTCGTCGCAACCCCCCGACGGGTATTGGCCCGCCATAGTCAGGCGGGCCCCGTCACCCACTGCGGCCGTCACCCCGGCCGCAGGACTCCACTACGAGGCGCGCGCGGAACACGACGCCGCCGCCTCAAGGCCTGCTGCTGGTCGGACGGCAAGACGCCCCGAGTCTGCCGTCCACAGGCCGCGCCCTACGGTGGCCGGAAATCTGCCACCCTACGACGCCCAGTGCGTCTGCTGCGGGAGGGGAGAGAGGAGGCAGCCTCTCTCTCCCTTTCCGCCACCTCCTTTGCGAGCATAACGGCCTCGCAGAAGGTGGCGACAGCTCTCCACCCTGACTTGCTCCCGACCATGGTTGAAACAATGGCCGGAAGCGAGAGGTTTCCCGCAACACCTACGGCCGCGACCAAGTCACGGCGCTGCTCAGCCCAAGCTGGGCACTCCGCCAACGTGTGCAACGCCGTATCGTCGCGGCAATCTCCACAATGGTGGCACTGGGACGTCGGCTCCCGGCCTAGTCGACACAGGTACTTCCCGAAACACCCATGTCCGGTAAGCACCTGCGTCAGCCGGAAGCTTAGGGCGCCGTGGCTCCTGTTGAGCCACTCCTCAAGTATGGGCCTTACCGCCGCTACAGCGGCGTGCCCCGCCGTGGGTAGCGCTAGGCGCGTCTGCCACTCCGCCACTAGGACCTGGCGGAGCTCTGCCCTGCGTGCCTCTACCTCTCGAGGCACCAGGCGCTCGCCCCTCTCGACCGCCTCCACACGCCACCAATAGAGCGACGTGAGGAGCTTTGCGTCGAGGTCCCAGGGCGAGGATCCGGCTAGGAGGCTCGCTGCCTCAAAGGAGATCGTACGGTATCCCCTGATGATCCTGACGGCCATCGCGCGCTGCGGCCTTCGCAGCGCGGCGACGTTGCGGGCCGTCAGGGAGTCCGCCCACACTGGCGCGGCGTATAACGCCATCGACCGTACGACCCCCATGTAGAGCCTCCGGCAGGAGGAGTTGGGCCCCCCCAGGTTGGGCAGCAAGCGCGAGAGCGCACAAGCGGCGCCCATCAACCGGGGGGCGAGCCGTGTAAAGTGCGGCCCGAAGTTCCACCGACTGTCGAGGACGAGTCCAAGGTACTTCATCGTCGACTCGACAGCGATGGAGACCCCTCCTACTATTATGCTGGACCCCGGAGGCGGCTTCGTCCTCGGCCCGTGAAAACACAGGGCCTCAGACTTGTGCAATGCCACCTCTAAGCCCAGCCGCCGGATCCTACCCACGACGTGCGCGACACCAGCAGTCGCGCGTATGGCCGCCTGCCGGTACGACTTTCCACGCGCTGTGACAAGCGTATCGTCGGCGTAACAAATGACGCCGACGCCGTGGATAAGCGCACCGCGCAGAGCCCAGTCGTACCCCACGTTCCACAGGAGCGGCCCCAACACCGATCCCTGCGGAACGCCGCACGACGTCTCTCGCCGACACCACTCTTCTCGAACCGGGTACACCACCGATCTATCCGACAAATAGGCCCCGACAATGCGTTGGAGGTAGCGCGGCACCCCGTGGTACCGGAGTGCCTCTCGAATGATACTCCAGGGCAAGGTGTTGAAGGCGTTGGCGATGTCGAGCGACACCGCCAAGACCACCTCACCCCGGGCGACTGCCTCCTCCGCGAGGACCCTCACGCGCATGATTGCGTCCACCGTGGAGCGCCCCTGGCGGAAACCAAATTGGTTGTCCGCCAAATCCGGACCCACCCTGGTCATGTGCTGGACGAGGCGACTAGCGATGATTCGCTCGAAAATCTTGCACACCTCGTCCAGCAACACGATGGGCCTGTATGCAGATGGTGAGTCTGCGGGGCGCCCCTCCTTCTTGAGCAGGACCAGCTTTCCGGTCTTCCACCGGCTTGGAAACTGGCCCCGCTCCAAACATGCGCTCAAGAGCCCCGCTAGTCGGGGCCAGAGAGCCTCCATGGCCAGGACCCATGCACGGCCTGGAATACCGTCGGGCCCTGGGGCGGTGTTCCTGATGCGAGCCACCGCCACTCTCAGATCTACCCGGGTCACTTCGGGCACGTCGTCGTCAATGTCGTCTTCCGCGTCGGGCACATTGCGAGGCGGAACCATAGCCGGTGGTGTGTGCTCCGGTCTCGTCGGAAACAACGCACACACCACCTCCTCCAGCAGTTGAGGCTGAAGACTCCGGGACAGTGGGGGAGCCCGTTGGCGCAACTTTCCCCGCACCATAAGGTAGGGGCGCCCCCACGGCTCTCGGTCCAGAGTCTCCAGCAGCTCCTCGTTGGCCTGGGCCTTTGCCCGGACGATGGCCAGCTGGAGGGCGCTCTTCGCCTCTCTATAGCGATTGTATAGTTCCGCCTCTTCCTGTTCGGCCGCCGCTGTAAAGGGGCGGCGGCGTCTTCTCCTTCGGCACCTAGCGTACCGGCGTCGCACCCGCACACAAGCGATGCGCAGCAGCGCGATCGACTGCGACCACCAGTACACTTGGCGCCTGGATGGTAACGGCCGGACTCGGGGCATGCCAGCGTCGCAAATGTGCGACATGCTCTCCCGGAACCACTCCGCCTCATCGTCGGTGTTGGTTGGCCTGACTGGAGAGTCCAGCCAGGCCTTGACGATGGAGGCATCCAGGAGAGCCTCCCTGTCCAGCCGCTTCAGTGCCCAACGCGGGCCGTCTCCAACGCCCACCGGGGCTGCTTGGACCGGCCCAACCGAGGTCTGGGCGGAGACGCTAAATCGAATATATCGATGATCAGACAGCGTCTCCACCCCCTCCAGGTCATATTGTGTTACTACTTTTAGTCACCTCTACTTCATCTTAGTATAGAAATTTTTCTAGCTAGGGAGATAGAATAATTTAAGCAGCTAAAATAAATTTAAATAAACTTTAATATTTTTTTCGTAAATAACAATGACAACATCATCAATCCATGTAAGCATCTAAAAGATGTAACAAGGAATACATATTAATATGAAATCGAGATACGAAAAAATGAAATGGAAACAAATAACTTATCCGTATTTATTTCCACCCTATTAAAGACGATTTAATTAACAAATCAGCACATAAAAATTAAATTTATATTTTATCTATTTTTTTATGTACCGTCACGACAGGTCTATGATTTTATTTAAGCTGAGCATTCTTTGTTTACATTTCTTCGTATCTTTGATGCGTCGAGGCATTTAACCTCGTTTAAAAGCGTATTTCTTAACGTCACAAAATACAAGAATTGCAGATGTCGTGCAGTCGTTCGAGTGTATCCCATATAGGCGGGGTGGTATATGAACATGGCGTAAGAGCCAAGGTTGGTTCTTGCAACAGAAGCAGCTTTTATGAAGGTCATGGGTGCCAGCCGTCCAACTGCATTCAAATTGCAACAGACTTTACGAAATTCGCACATTGGAAAATTCGACCGAATTTGTATAATTATTATACAAAAACGTTATACGTATTTTATGTAGTGCAGTATGCGATGCAAGGATTTGCATTCTGTTGGTATGTCATGAATGTAATGTTGGTCAGGGTTACTATGAATTGTTTTGTTTATGATTTTATCTTTCTTAGTGATTCTAAAAGTGCAGCTTTTAAGTTATATAATTAACTAAATATGTTTTTAATGTGATTTTAAAAACACACAAATAAGTGGGTTTTATTAAACTGTAGAGGTTAAATTTTTAATTGGGGGGACGGGTTTTGAAAGGTTTACATATTTTATGTAGAGTAGGTACTATACACTCTTAAGATATTACATGACATTGTAGGGTCAGATTCGATTTTTTAATAATCTGTTTCAGATACCACCGAAATAATGTAGGCTAAATTTTGATCGTGTTATTGTGTGTATAAATTTAATATGGAATGTAAAATTATACAAGGCGAAATGTGGGTGTCCTAGTGGCGCCTCTGCCTACCCCTTCGGGGATAAAGGCGTGACTTTATGTATGTATGTATGTAAAATTATTTATAAATCATACGCATGCGTTAATTAAGCAAGTTATTTAATAGGCTCAAAGACACTTAAAACATTGATTACTAAAGCTTACCCAGATCATCAAAGAAATAAAAATTTTTAAAGGTACGTAATTAAATCATTCAAGAATCGGTTGATTAAAGACAAAAAAGTAAATTAAGCCCAGAATTTTCTCGATCTCCATAAAACACAGTTATAGGCTATTACTATGTATTTTTTTGTTTTTTACTGTGACTCAGAAATGTGATTATACTGTCCTTATGCATTGTTGTTCTGAAGTAACAGTAATTGTCGATAAACTACATATTATTGTCATTCAATTACATAAATCATATGCGGTTGGATTCATTTATGTTACATAAATAAAATTGTGCATATTTTCTGCTAAATTACATGTTTTTAAATCCTCCAATATAAGTTCTTTGTTTTGCTATTGGCAGGCCACGTCAATTCCTAATACAACATTTATATTTTTTTCTATAAATACAAACTATAATTAAGACACACGTGCCCATCACCGATTTAACTTTGATTGAGATGTGAGCAATCAATTTTTTAGGCATTTCGTGCCTATTTCAGTTCTATTATAATTAATTATCTTAAACTACAACCAGGAATAGTTTAGCATAAAATATTTTTTGTGTCTAAAGCATGTTCATTTAATAATGTTATTTACATACTATTATTTTTGTGGGTTATTTTTTAAATAGATTTTTTACAAAATAATAAATAAACATTACAAAACCGATTGTGTTAACAATTGGCTGATTCCGGGGCATATAGTAATCAATTGCCACTAGGTAATGACTTAGAACAGAATAATCGCTTTCTATTGGGTAATCTCCTGTGTCAGCACATATACGTCCCACTACAGGGCACAGGCCTCCTCTACAATCGATAATACGACTGAGAGGGGTTAGGCCATATAGATATAGCATATGAACTGCTCTGGTTCAAACCAACTTGTAATTTTTGTAATAATCACTACACTGTAAACTGGTTTTGAAAAGAGCATCACTAGAGTTCCTTGCCCGTTCTTCTCTAGTGAAAACCGCTTTCCGGACCGGGTGGTCGTTCAAAAAATGACTGAATCTAAACAATGTTGAACATTTTAATGGATTCAATAAATTATTTTCATTTCATTTCATAGTCCACCACGCTGGCCTAGTGCGGGTTCGCGGACTTTACATATCATATAAATTCTTCCAAATTGCTATGGTTTGCAGTTTTCCTCACGATCTTTTTCTTCACCGTTATAGTACGTGGTAATTGACTATCAATACACAAGACTCCGAAAAGTCACAGGTGTAGGGTGCCACCACTAGGTAAACACTAGCCACTGGAAAATAACTACACTGCTTACTCTATACAATCTTTAACGGATGGTTTCAATCGTGTTTATTCAACCTCGAAATTTGTTAGATTAGTGAGGCCTTTGCTGTACGTAATTAACACCTCGCATATCGAAAGTGCTATATTTGTTGGTAAACAATAAGTTTGAAAAAACGACGCGAAAATTTAAACGTTTTAATGATTCTTAAAGTTCAAATTATTCATTATACATGTATTTCAATTATTTTTACATATTATGATTAGTGGCAATAAATTAATTTTAATACTTGTCGCGAATGTATTTAAATATTTTTGTGCAGCCTTGGCTTATAGCGATGTATTTGTTCCGGGTCTGGATGTTGTATGGCCACACAGTCCCTCATATTTTCTTATTGATGATTGTTATGTTGATTATTATCAAGACCAAATACATGTATAATTGTGGAATGTGGGGCTATTGGATGTATAAAAATAAGTAAATACACACAACAATCTCATACAACAGATCGAATCTTGTGTCATGGGTATCAGAAATTACGAGAGACTTTTCGGTCTCTCAAACACCCAGACCCGATACAAATACCTGTGGATAGCACAAATATTTGTTTCGGTGCGGGGATCGAACCCGCGGCCTCTCGTTTCACAGGCGGCGTCTGTCGAAAGCTAAAAATCCAGTTTCTATATCTATCTATATCAGCCCATATACGTCCCACTGCAGGGCACGGGCCTACTATACAATCGAGGGAATCGATTGAGAGTGGTTAGGCCATATAGTCCACCACGCTGGCTAAGTACGGGTTGGCGGACTTACATTCCGTAGAAATTCTTTAAAATCGCTACGGTATGCAGGTTTCCTCACGATGTTTTCCTTCACCGTTAAAGTGCGTGGTGATTGACTATCAATACACACATAACTCCAAAAAGTCAGAGGTGTGCCCTGGGATTTGAACCCGCGACCACCGTGAACATGTAGACAGCCGCGTCTGGTCCGTTACCAACAATTAATCCAGTTTAATTCAATTTAATTTACGTTCAAATCCAGTTTAATTTACGTTAATTTTTTCCAGTAATACTTTTGGATAATAATTCATCTACCTAAAATACAGATAGAATCAAATCGTGCATTTACGGCTATAGTAACCAAATTTATGGTGATATTTATTCAATGAGGGCTGGACGTGCAATACAAATAAGTCGTCTCGAAATCATTAAATTAAACTTCCGTAATGGCATTTAGAACTGACGTACATCGTCTATTATTCGACATTGTCATTGTCCGAACTTGTACTGATTTTGAATGACAATTATTTTTTACGAACACCTCCTTTTTTATGTCGGTTAAAAATACCTATTATTCACATATAGTATATTCTAGTCGATTATATATTTTACATCGACATAGTAGTTTCCTGTGGCGGAAGAAGAAGGAGAAGATAGAAGGAGAGAGAGAAATAGGCGACATAAAATACAATTAATGAAGTGAGTATCCAGGAACATTTTTTGCAGACCAGTTAATATTCATAATAATGATTGACTTTTGTAGAGATAAGCTAAACCTAGATATTTTTTTCCTTTACTTTATCTACTTTAATAAATGCCTTAATACATGCTCGTCCAGGGATTTTAATAAAGAAATAAAAAACAAAATACTTACATCAGTAATATTACTTCTAATATAATGTCCGCTGTGCACCAAGTAGTCCAACTTCTCATACTTCTGATCTTCGAAGCTGAGCAGAAGAGAAGCTAAGCAGTACTTCCCTCGCACCGCGCCGTCAACGCTTAGACACTCGTCAAAGTCGCCATATTGGTTGCCATTACCGCTCAGTATGCCAGACGGAGGCTTGGCCGTTGCGTCAAACACTGGAACAAACATTTGGCATTGTGTAACTTGTGTAACTGCTGCCTTGTCCTTCAACTTTCGATTGAGGTTCAAGGACGCGTTATATGGTGTTTGAATACATTCGATTGGTAATGGTGAGAAGAAACGGTCAGTGTTATGCAATTTATTGTTTTTGTTTTGTTTAATTGTAAGCTATGGGAGGAATTTAGTGTATATTGTAATTGGTTTAAAAGTGTTTAGGAAGCCTTGTGTTTTGTTCGTAATTGTTCTTTTTTGGTGTATTTTATTGGGTATCCTTGTTTTTCGGACACGGTAGAGTGTAGACATTATACAGCGCTTTTTGATTGGTTTAGTTTAAATATTTTTTCTATCGCCTTTGCTATTTTGTAAGCTTCGTTTTTTCTTTCTTTTGCCATTTTCGGGTATTAAAATCCAATTTCAGTAAATATTTTTTCGAATATTTTGCCTACAAACATTCTGTAAGACCCCTTCAGAAAAAAGACGTCTTAAACAATGACACCCCAACATCATTGGCCTAACATGTCATTGAAGACGATAATCCCCTAAGCAAATCCCAATCACGACCAAGTAGCTCAAGTTTTTGAATACCAATTTTGACCGTTGAACCTTGTCATGTCAAATGCCACTGGTGAAATGAAGGTAGGTGGTGCATACGAAATGCGTGGCGTGGCCCGCAAGCCCGTACGCGTCTCTCCAAGGGTGACATCACAGATTGGAATACGCTACGCTAGGCTGACGCACACGTACCACGCTTTGGGCACTCCGTACTAGTGAGTAGTGACGTTCCAAAAAGGTTCCATTCATGAGTCGCGTTTTGAATATGGAACGTGATTCGATGACTCAAATTTATGAATGTTTTTTTTTTAAGTGGTGTATAATTTCAAAGGAAACAGTTTAAATCCTAGTTATATGAGCGCATAAAAAAATCTATGCCAGGGAAAGGGATGACATTGAAGTATTACGTAATTGGTAATTAAGCTAATGTCTTGTTTTATAAATATTAAATACATGAAAAATATTTGCTAAAAATAAACGTGTTTTGGTCGTGACCCATTCTTTGGTTTTTACCTCGGCTAAAAAGTTGTTATGTTATAATAATAAGTGAAGGTTAAAGTACCAAAAGTACTTGCGTTTACTTTCAAATGTTATTTTGTTTGGGTTATAAAGGTTTTTTTATGATTGTTGCAGCCATACGTTTTTGGGCAGAAATCGTACGAAAGTTTTAAAGGTTATAAGTCATGCTAGGCTAGTAAGTGATTTGTAATATGCTTTTTACCTACTTGATTATTGAGTTCTAATTTACCAAAGATGATTTAATTTTTGTGAAACAAATATATTATTCCGATTCGATGCAAAAATGTTTTTTTAAATATCGTATTTCTTCGTCACCATTAATTCTTTCTTTATAGAGGTAAATTTTTCTATTGAGCGTAGATGTCTATACAATTGGCAAATCCGAACCTAGGAGGAATAGTAAAAATGCTAAAAGAAGTTGCAAGTCTTATTTTGATGAAAACTAAAACTGCCTACTTCAATTTGTGAAAATCTATAATCGTGGCGAGGAATCGAAACCGATGATTTTGGAAAAATAAACACTTGCTGTTTTATTACACCATACGATAATGTTGCTTATCAGGTTCAAACTAAAGGAAAGAGGTGATTTAAAAAAAAATGATTTCAATTTTGTAGTAGATCACAGTGAAAAGCCCGCTAGTGATCCACTTAGTGTGTCATAGTTATTTTTTCCATCATTATCATGCATAATTTTGACAATAGTTAACTATCCCTCAGTGAATAGTCTTATTTAGATAACATTACATTTACCATCGTCCTAAATCTCCTTTATCCTACCGGTATTAAAAAGCCTCGCCTTCGAAAAGTTCTGTGACATTCTAGAAATTTGCTAACGGTGCATTTTGAAAGGGTTTTTCGGTTCACCTCCTAGACTGTTTGGTAATCTGCGGGCGAGTTGGCGTCTGCCGCGACTGCAGATGAGAGCACGTTGTGTCATTGACATGCTCTGGCCACACGGGACTTTTGGTGCAGCCAAACTGAAGGTATGAAGGTTCACGGTTAAGTGCTTGGGAATTTTAAATATAATTGATATAATTTTGGTATTGTGTGGTCTATGTACGTTTTGCTAAGGTTTGATATCGAGCTTGTTTTTATCTTTTATTTTGGCGTTTTGAAACTTGAAAGTGTAATGTTATTCAGATCAATAATCACACATAATTGGCTAGTCAAGACATATAAGACAGAATGTGACTCGTGCCTGTATGGTTTCCTACGGCTGGTTGTATATATATCAATTATATTTCTATCGCGGTGCCGAATCTTTTGATTGACAACTCTTCACTCACTGCGTCATGGAATCCGCCAACAACACAACGGGAATGCCCAACATAGAACTCGAACCCAAAATGACACGATTCACAGCTCGTATACTGTACTACTAAACCAATAACACAAAAATATTCGCCGTAAGTAAAATAAATATTTATGAGCTTTTTATCAACACGTGTCTTGTAAAAAAGGTCTGGTCTAATTCGAAATAAATGACGTCCGAGTTCATTGCACTTTGTTACGTCACGTCATGATTGCAATACTGCGAAGTTCTATGTAGTAATGGTTATTTTGCTGCATCAACAGAATATGAGAATTAACACGCCTACATTTTAAAAATTGCTTCAAAGACAAAAATAGTGACCGTGTTTTTATACTGAAAGCACCCGATGGTAAGTGAAATTCGAATAGACTATACTTTGCCGAGAGATGGTTGTCTATTGCTAGTCGCCACAATTATGTCGGCCATCTGGATACCTATTCCTAGGCTGAACCTGAAACGCGATATACTTGCGCGGGTCCCTATGACAGGTTTTGCCAAATTGCTACAAATGTTACTATCTGAGATACGAAGGCACACATGTGAAATATTTTGTATAAATAAAATATACAAACATGTATTACTTTATATGGAAAACTATATCACGGACAACATATCTTGATTCTAGAGGACGATTAGTGCATTATTGTGTGCAGTAAATCAACTTTCATTGAATCTGTATTAACTTGATTTTTTATTTGGTCAAGGGTACAAGAAAGTAGTTTTTAAAACGATTTGAAATATTGCTTTAAATCATTGAATATTCATTAGGATGTTTTAAAGGCTGATATGACAGGTTTTTGCAATTTTTTATGTTACATTGGGTTCTTGGATGGACAAATATCTATACATATTATAATATTTATAATAAAGGTAAATCAAGAAGAGTTATTTAAATCGTAGTTAGTGTTAAATTCAAATTTTAGCTATATAAGATAAATTATAAATAAATAAATACACCCAACAGTCACATACATAGTTTTGACCCCACACTAAGATCGGGTCTTGTGTCGTGGGTATCAGGAACTACGAGAGACTTTTCGGTCTCACAAACATCCAGACCCTAAACAAATACCTGTGGTTCACACAAATATTTGTTTCGGTGCCGGGATCGAACCCGCGGCCTCTCGTTTCACAGCCGGCGTCTAACCAACTGCGCCACGGAGGCTGTCAAATCTTAGTAAGATTAAGCGAAAACATTATTCAGGGGCTAAGTTGTGCAGTAGAATTCCAGTGACTAAAGCTGATGAAAAATCAGAAGGCTTATTCACGTAATTAAATATATATAAGTTCAGCTGCAGTGCAGTTGCAGTTAAGTTTCAACCTGATTGGTATTTACCTATTAATTTGACGTCTCCAATAACAGTTTAGTCCGACCAACGTGCAGCACATGCGCAGTTTAAGCATATCTTACGCGCAGCTAAACAATTACAAGAATACCATTTTGACGTACGTACGATTAAGACGTAAACCTAATCGCAACTGCATCGTAACTTGATCGGCGCGTCAAGAAATTACGTGAATTAGCCTACAGGAGCAAATCACTTTATCGCTTTTAAAGATACTCATCTATTCATTCACCGCGTTTCATTAAACTAGTTTGTTAGACTAATGCAGACACCCCCACATACTCGTATTTGAGGGCTATAAAAGCTTAAGTCAGAGTTATTTCCTTGTCCGTTTCTTTTCGGGAAAATTACATCATTTAACGTCTATATTAAAATCACTTCACAGTAATTTGCATAATATTTAATCAATCTGCAACTTTAAGGCTAAATGCCAATTAAATCATCTTTAGAAATACAGATTTCATTATGCGTCATGTATGGTCATAATAAGGAAGTTGAAAAATCTGCGAAATATAAATTTGGATTGTCATTTACTTATTCTTTATTGTACACAAAAAAAGAAACAACAATATACAGAATTAATAAAATATCTATAGTACAAGTGGCGGTCCTATCGCTCTAGGCAATTTCTACCAGACAACCATGGGATGGATAGCATAGAAGTAAATAGAGAGGGCAGCGTAAAAAATAAAGAAGACGAGCTAAATAATACTATTTAAACTTATATATGCACAAACATAGTATACTTACAAAACACATATCGAAACGGCTGCCTCTCGTTTCACAGCCGTCGTCTAACCAACTGCGCAACGGAGGATAAAAAGCAAAATATTTGTTTTGGAGTGTGGATCGAAGCCTTAACTTCTAGATGCAAACGTCGTCTTCTTAACAGTTTCAGCAGATAAGCTGGTGAAGCTGTTATAGGGTTGATAGCTTACCGCCTTGTTCATAGACAGATTTAAAACCTATTTAAGCTATCGAATGTTTTGTCTTCTTCGCTCAAACTGAATTCTAATGTCGTTCGAAAGGGATAAAACATTCGAACACTAAAATAGGTCTGAATATATGAATAAATCTGTTAAAGTTAGGTAAGTATATAGAAATTTTATGTCAGAGTAATTTGTATTCCTCGACAAAGTAGGAAGATTGTGATCGTATGTAATCTTATCTTGTGGGCTATGAAACGAGTTAAATACGTGAGAAAATGCGCAACAAAGAATCCTTAAAGGGATCAGATTATGGACAGACCACGGTTCACTGTCAAGGTAAGAAGTAACAAGCCGGCGAAATTTGTTTGAAGACGTTAAATACGTACATACAACAATTACACATATTCCCAACTTATACTGACCTGATAAAGTAATTATAGTGCACCCGATGGTCATTTCAAACATACATAATTTTGACGGCTACATATTGAATATATGTTAGGTTGTTGCATAGGCTGAACCCAAAATGAGACTTTCCGCCGATCATTGTGACGAGTTTTCTAGCACCGTGTACTCCTATATTTTATAGGAGTTTTCGTTCTTACCCCTTCCTTCCTTGTATTACGGTGTTTATTTATTTATTTAATAAGGTTCACCAACAATTGTTTACATTGATTATAAACTAAAGTGCACATGTACAATAATAAAAAAGTAAATGCTACAATCACTTAAAGGTAAACACCACATGTGCAAAAAATATTACAGTTAACACACCTAATAAGATATTTAAAAAAACAGAAGTTTTACAAAAAAGTGTGTGTGTTACCCCGCAAGGGTTAGGCTGAGGTGCAACCAGGACACCCACGTTTCGCCTTGTATTTTCCGTCCCATGATGCGATAGGGGGCGAGCCTATCGCCATATCGGGCAAAAATTTCAGGGCAGACTAATAATGAATAGAAAAATCCAATATCACTTTGCCCGACCCGGGACTCGAACCCGAGACCTCAGCATGGCAATCATACCGTAGTATATCTGCGCCAACTAGGAAGTCTACGTAAGTCTAGTCAACGCACTATAGTATATTATATAAGCGTGTATCTTTTGTATGCATCTACGGTGTCTCCCATTGGTATCAGACAATACAACGGAATTCTTCAAAATGCCCAGGCATAAAACAAATGTTGATTTTACAAACATTAGTTTCATTGCCAGGATCAGTACTGTGGCCTTCATTATATTTGAGTGCAATAAATCAACTGCGCAGCGTGATCAGAATGATCGAAAATTAAACTTGACTTATTTTTACATGACTACTTAATATACTAGAAAATTACTAGGATGTTATTTAACGATGTTCGGGACATACTAACGTAAAAATAATAAAAATATAGAGCTGTAAAATTGAGGCTTAGTATCACAGATCGAAAGAAAACCAACGGCAGCCAAATCAGAAGTTGGTAGAAAGACGCAAAAGAAACTGATGGATCTCAACATCTTTCTTTGACAGTCTCTGTGGGTTAATCGGTTAGAAACAGGCTGTGAACTGTCTAGCGTCGAGACAATTGTTTCTGTGATTCCGAACCTTTTTTTGAGTCCAAGTATTGTGAGACCAAAAAGTCTCTCGTAGTTTCTGATACCCACGACACAAAACTTTAGTTCTTATCGCGGGGCCAGGATAATGTGACTGTAGGTTTAATGGTTTCTTAGATTTACGCGAATGTTATACATTGAAATAAAACTATTTTATACGGATTTTATCGCGATTTGGTTTAATTTTTACATTTTTTTTAACTTCCCGACGTTTCGATTACTTTACAGCTTTCGTGGTCACGGGGCAGACTGAGGTATTAGTCATCCGCTCAGTGACTGTTACAATTTAACTACCCTTAATTTCCAATTATTAAATTAAAAAATTAATTTAAAAAGTTAACTAGTATTTGTGATCCGATCTACGCAGAAGAAAATAGTTTTATTTCAATGACTGTAGGTTGTATTTATTTATTATCACGCACTTTGTATGGTTTTAGAGACTTTTTGCAATAAATAGCATGTGGTTTGTAAATTACGGTGAAGGAAAACATCGTGAGGGAACCTGCATACCGTAGCTATTTTAAAGAATATCTACGGTATGTAAGTCCGCCAATCTGCACTAGGCCAGCGTGGTGAACTATATGGCCTAACCACTCTCAATCGATTTTCTAGATTGTAGAGTAGGCCCGTGCCCAGCGGTGGGACGTATATGGGCTGATACAGATACAGATTTTCTATTACGACAAATAATATTGCTATACATTTTAGACATAGATAAATGTGTTTTACTATCAATATATCTACGTTATAATATCAATCAATGTGAATTGTGAATGTTCGCATATTCGCGAGAGGGGTAATATTACGAAAATGTTTTGCATCTCATATTGACCTTGAGTTTCTTGTGAAATTACGAATAAATTATCACAATTAAATACTATCATTTTTAATTATTACTAGCCTTGAATGTAATATTGAGAAGCAATAACTTTAGTTTATTGCTATTTTTATATTAGTACCTATGTTTCAATGTTTTCGAAATTATTGCTTAACATAATAATTGAAAGTTTTTCGATTTTAGTTTAAAGATAGATAGTATTGAAGATTGGATGGCATGTGGGTTGTGTCTCGCAAGGTCCTAGGTTGTATCGCCAGGTGCAGGAATAATCGAATAAATTGTAAAAATTCCCGCGAATGGATTAATTGTATTGGTGATACTTGTAATATCTTATGATTTTTTTAAATTTCTAATGATATTTTGTCCGCATTTACAAATAATTATAATTAATTCTATTTGCATATTGTAGAACATATTAGTTTAATAAATCCATTTTATTAAAATCAAAAATTCTCTTTATGCTAAACGTTTCAAGAATTTATTTACACATATTTATTTATTTATTTTTACGTTGCGCGTTTTTTTATAAATTTTTTTTTTTTATAAATATGCCTATTTAATTAGTTCTCTAACATTAAATTATAATAATGCATTTTAAATGAAGACAGCTTATGTCTATTTATGAAATGTTTTATTTTATTTGTTTTAATGGGATTATTAATACTACAATTATGTGTCAATTTGTTTATTAATTATTTTACAATTAGGTAATAAGAAAACTAAGCTCGCGGATTTAAAAGTCTGTATTATAGAATATAATGTGCAGGATAATCAGAAAAAAATATGGAAAACACTCTGTTTCTGGAGGTTAAATTGGATATAGGGGAACGACTTTCACATGGATAATCCTCATTTTTTTACCTTAAAATGGAATTCAGTTTTCAGTTTTTGAATGTCTTGGTGGGATATTTTATGAAAACATGGCTGGTTAGAAAATAATAATACTACTACTGAACCATTATTAACGAGGGTTTTGGGAGGGTTTCAACATATTTTCTCAATTGATAGATCTATGTTTACGATGTAACGTTTACTGCGTGTTTAGTGAAGATTATTTTACAGCATAACACTTCGTCCATACGTTTTTCGATTGGAAAATCTTAACGTTTATTTATTGTTATCGTTTTTCAATTTGCATAAACTTACTGCAAAAACTTAATATTTTTTCCCTCTTAAAAATAACCGAAAAAAGTAGTACTTATACAAAATTAATAAACTAAAAAAATGTTTTGAATATTATAACCCTCCTATTGTTTATTAACAACATAGACGGCGATTTGAATAATTCATAAAAATATCCAGACTAATAATAACACAACGTACCTTAACAAAAACAAAACACGCGGGTAAATAAAAAACAAAAAATAATTACTTTTCAACGCCCATAGCTCGAGTCTTTCCAAGCTCTCCAGATACAGCTGGCTGTCTCGTCGGCACTGCTCCCCCGTTCCATTCCTGAGCACCACAACCTTCGGGAACCGCTCCCACAGGTCCAACACGTTAACGGAGACACTATCCTCAATACTCTCATTTTTAGCCGATAGTTTTAGTATAGTACTGTTTAGTATACTCTCAGTGATGATATTGTCCGGTATAGTCAGTTCGATGCAATCTCGCGCCGCCGCGGTCGCACACAGTATAGCAAGCAAGGCGCATGCGATTGCCGCCATCGTACTAAACGCAATGATACCGTCTCCACATTTCGCGGGTATAAACTGTTGTATCGACGCCACTCGGTGACCCTACGGCACTGATCCGCTCCCGAACAATGGAGTTAAGAAATTAATCACAATTAACTATTGTCCTTCGCACGCAATCCTTTTAAACAGCGTGATTTAAAAAATCAAGAATTAATTAATTATCATTTCTATTTTAAATCACAATTTTATAAATTAATTAATCGTGTAAAATTATTTTCGAAATAAGAACGCGTTATAATTTTAAAAATTAATATTACACACTGGGTTTTTAATTGAAAAATAATTTCAAAACTTATTTATTTGATTAATATTTTTAAAATATTTCTTTTTAATTTAATGAGTCACTGAAATGCATCACAAAATGTAAAAAATAATTTATTCTAAATGTTTTGCCTTGGACAAGGCGTGGTGTCCACTGGTTGTTTTTTTTTATATCTAGTAATATAAGGTACTTAGCTAATGTTGTTAGATAAGGATAGAATGATGTGGTTAGTAATCTTGTGTTACAATTTATTTCGACACTTGAAGAAGAATTTCGTGTTTACCGTTTTTAGAATTCTTTTTACCGTTAATCATTGAGGTAAAAATAATTCATCTTTATTCACCCAAACGTGGTGGTAGGATGTTCACATCTACCCGGATAGGGATACTTTGTTGATCTAGAATAAAATATAATATTTTGCTCTTTTGTATAATTTCATTATGAGGCATGGCAGCCACAGTACATTATCAGCCCGGAGTCAGGAATTTTTCCCTTTGTGGGAGTCCTGTCTACCCCTTCTGGGAAAAACAGGTGAGTTCATGTGTGTATGATTAAATTTGGTTTGGAGATAGTTGACATCCTGGATTAACACATTGTCTACTTTTTACCCCGAAAAATGTAGTGTCCCCGTAGGATAAGCAAGGAATTCAAATATATTTGTTACTTTTTAAACTGAAAGGGATGGGATGGGTCACGAGAGGACTGGATTTCATGCCTTGAGTCATGGGACAGAATGAGACGGGATGGAGCGGGATATAACGGAACGGGACGGGAAAAGTAGTACAGACTACGGCAGTCACATTGAGTTTAAATAAAATAAAATAGTATATTGGCAGTGGGCCGGGCACGTAGCGCTAAGAGGTGATGGTTGTTGGCGCCGAAAGATTCTGGAGTGGAGGCCACGGACAGGCAACGAAGTGTCGACCGCCCACCCACAATGTAGACGGACGACCTGGTTGAGGTCGCAGGAAGTCGCTGGATGCAGGCCGCTTCCAACAGGTCGGTGTGGAGATCCGTGGGGGAGGCTTATGTTCGCAAGTGGATTTTTTGAGGCTGAATAGATAGATAAAAATAAGTACATACGCGAAGTAATATGTTGCTGATGTGGACTGGATTCAAAAAGTATCTGCACGCGGGCGGGGTCGTGCCGGCCCCTAGTAATAAATAAATACACACAACAGTCTCATAAGCAGTTCTAACCCCACACCAAGGTCAAGCCTAGTGTTATGGTTCTTAGAAACTAAAATAATTTTTCGGTCTCACAAACACCCAGACCCAGACAAATACTAGTGAATCACACAAACATTTGTCTCGGTGCGGGTATCGAACCCGCGGCCTCATGTTTCATTTTCATTCTAATTAACTCAGCCATGCAGTAAATAAACATGTAAATAACATATGATGTTATCACGTGTGTTGGCCGCGACCCCAAAATATAATAAGTACTAACAAGCACGATAAACACTAAAATCACATAGCTGTATATCAATATAGTACAATAGTCAAACAGATTAAACTATGGTTTTTATCTCTGTCTCTCTCTCTCTCTCTGTTCAGCTACAAGAAGTCCACTGTTTAACTTATTCAAAGATTTCTATGGCCTGCTCGGAACTGTCTACAGCAATTATTATTATAGAAAAAAGGGCGTTGAGGTCGTGTGTTCGATTTCCGCTGTGAAGCATGTTATTGTGATTAACATATATTGTGTAATAACATAAAATACAATATACATAAACTCACGCCTTTATCCCAGGAGAGGTAGGCCACCACAACACGCATGTTTTGGCTTGTATGTTCCGTCCCTTGATGTGATATGGGGCGAGCCTATCGCCATATCGGGCACAAATTTCTGACCCCAGGCTGATAATGAATAGAAAAACATAATATAACTTGGAATACAAGTTTAAATAAATTAATATCGGCTATACTGACTACTCGCCGTCATCGATTTTAATCTAAATTTATTATTTTTACTGTTCCTAAATTGTTTAAATTAATAAAAGTATTTCATTTTATAGTTTAACGATCGAAGTTCCTAAGCGCTTATTACGCGAAGACGTAAACGAAATTCGCATATTGAAATGGGCAAAGTTAAAAAAACCTCCCGTAAAATGAACTTAAAATTGAGCGCAGGAGAAAACTAATGTTTCACGAAATAAAATTAAAAACACATTTAATTAGTTTCATGCTCGTTTTGTGGAAGTTTTAGTGCTAATTAAACTTATGGAAAATATTTTCCAAGTTTTACAAGGACACTAAAACGACTATGCCAAGGTAGTCCAGTTCTGGTTTGGTAGACATTTACATATGTGACGACATTTTTTAATACATTCCGGCAAACCAGAAAACAAGTCATCTGATGGTAAATGATCACTGCCGCCCATGAAGATCCACAACGCTTGGATCATTGATGTGTAGCCGGCCCATCAAATCGGGAGAGGAGCCAGAAGGAAAAAGATGGAAAGAGGAAAGGGGTAATGGGCATTCCGCGGCTGTCAAAAGCCATTGGATACTATTCTACTGGCGGATTATATGTAGGGAGCGCCCTAGGCAAGCACCTCAAAGGCGCCCCTCTACCAGCCATTTTAAGAAAAATACTTCAAAGGAACGAGGAATCATCTTATTGAATAGTTGGTGATTGTACCATTATATAAATGAGTGAAGAACACCACTTCACACTTTGCTATATAATAGAAAAAACAGTTTCAGTCACTCTAGATGATTTTGCATAGAAACGAAGATATTCGAAATCAGGCGCGCCCCTGCGTAACCTGGCGCCCCTAGGCACGTGCCTAGTTTGCCTTATGGATAATCCGCCACTGCTATTCAGCCTATTTGCTTCATCACGTTATACCTAGAGGACCCAATGTCGTAAAAGAGAGATACATGTGTGACCGGCAAACTGTTCCATGACTTGATTATATTTAGCGAACCTTATGGTATAGGCTGATATGGAAATGACCATTATATTTTTAAGAGTTTTTTTGCATTTGGTACTAAAGATCATATTTTTAGTGGCAGTCAAACTATTGTTAAGGACAGCCTGCGTGTTAGACTAAGCGAGATGTTAGTGGTAAAATCTCGATGCCAAAGGTTGCGATTCGTACAGCGACGCAAAAATATTTCTATGATAAACAAATATTTGTTTTGGGTCATGGTGTTTCTTTGACATAAAATTTTTGTTTTTCCATAGGGTTAGGAGTCCTAACGCAAACAAAAAATACATCTATAAGTCCTAACTTCGGACTTATAGATGTATTTGTTGTTTATTCAGTAACTTAGCTCAATATAAAAGAACATTAAAGTATAATAATATTATAAGCCAAAATTTTACACAACCTGTATGTAACATGTGCCACAGGCCATTTGTCCCGAGTAATGCAAGTGGTAGTTATTGTTTTCAGCGTAGGTTTTTCTTATCATACATATACTTATCCCAAAACAAAGCTCGAGGTAATAAGATTTAAATATTCTTTTTTTATATGAATAAATAAACTTAACTTTTTTTATAATAACAGCAGTTTGATTGAACGATTTTCATCCAATTTGAATCAAATCAAAAATACAATACGTATATGGAAGCCGCATTTTATATACTCGTATTGCAGCCCTATTGGGCTATACCATATTATATTTTGCACAGCACTTTATATAATCGGATATCACCATTCCTGGATGTAGGCCTTTTAAGCATCCAGTATCCATCCGCTATCCGTCATCTTATCCCACGCGCCAGAACATCGTACAGTAGGATATCCTACTTCCACTGCAGAGTGGTAAGCCTATGAGCAATGTAAGTAACTTTGATTCTCTGGCGGATTACTTCTGCCTGTAAAATCATCATCGTTCGTGTTATCCGCCACGAGAAGTCCATTGAACAATTATCATCCAATTATTTCCACGACGACCTATTAGAAGTGGCTTGCAGCCAGCGCCTTCATACAGCCTTAATTGCAACTTTCTGAATGTTTATCAATATGGGAAATAATATTTGGTTCATTTTGAAGGTCTCGACAACAATGCGGTTACAAAATTCCTAACTAAGCGATATGTTGCAAGAGATTCTCAAGAAACATTGCTTTGATTAGGTCATGAGATCTTCTTTTGTCATGGTTTATTGTAATGAATATACACGCGAGTGCTAATGGAAATTATCATTCGCACGATGTATAGTTGGTCTAGTGATAACAAGCTAGGGACCCTGAGGTTTTGCGTTACATTCTTGGGTAGGTTTGAATCGAGCGATAAAAAACAAAAATATTTGCTACTAGGTCTGTAGTTGAACCATTTGTGAACGCGCGGCGCTTCTTTTAGATGCGGGGCCCATAAGATATACTACATAACATGCTATATACCCAATCCGGGACTATATCAAACCAGCTTTTTGCTCTTGTAGTCTTTAATGGTAAGATGCAATTTCACTTCCTGGTACCTTGCCATCATCTTTGGGTTAATCCTTGATGCATTTTAAATGTCTTTCCAACGACTATAAGACCTGTGCGATGGCACGTATGCAACGCTTCACAAATGACTCATTAATAGCAGAAGGCTTGTTAGCTCGATGATTCGACTCATTTTGTGGTTAGGTGGCTGATTAGCGACCGAAGATTGTATTTATAAGTATCTCGATATTGGAGCAAAAACATGGGAAAAAAGTCAAAGGATTATATTATACTTTTTTTTCCGAATTTGGACATTATTATTATTGACGCCATTGGTATTTATAGTCAGACCGGGTCAATACAATTATGTGTGCCTGCACTAATACAGATATACACAGTTACAGATATATATATATGGCGCAGTTGGTTGGACGCCGCCTGTGAAACGAGAGGCCGCGGGTTCGATCCCCGCACCGAGACAAATGTTTGTGTGAACCACAAATATTTGTTTCGGGTCTGGGTGTTTGTGAGACCGAAAAGTCTCTCGTAGTTTCTGATACCCACGACACAAGACTCGATCTTAGTGTGGGGTCAGGACTATGTATGTGACTGTGGGGTGTATTTATTTATTATTATTTATTTATTTATACAAACTGAATCCAAAACTGGACGGGTCTGCGATTGTTTTCCACCATCGTGTACCTACGGTGGTCGTTATCTGGGGCTAAAAGGAACATACTTTTATCATCATTAGAAGGCAAATCACTGGTAAAGGCAATAGAAAGTTGCTCTATGCAGGCCTTCTCCACAAATTGCTAATGCGATTTTTGAGAGAGGCTTATGTTCAGTAGTGGATGTCCTGAGACGATGACGGGAGACAGCAATCATTATGGCTGTATTTTAATATCTTAACGTAAGAAGGCGAGCAAAGACCTGGCTTTTAGTCTCTTCATTCAGTCCCAGGAAATAAACAGATGAACATGTGCTTCCCGTAGGAATTTCATTTTCATTTCTTCGGGTTTATATTGTTCCTAAAGTAAATTACAGTTTTTCATTCTAAAAGGAAGGTATTTTAGTTATTCACTCTTCAAGACATCTGTTTACGAGCGTTCGATATAAACCAGAAACGTTCGGAATGATGCAATTATTTCCGACTCGTATCCTTCGACTGCGAGTTAATATGAATTAAAAATGTAACTTTCTATATGTGGTAACAAATATATTTTATGGTAACGGATACTATTTATTTATTTATTTTTAATTTGGTTTGACCTTACTTATGTATGCAATGATCAAATGTGCAATATGTGTTTCGGAAAGAACTGGATTAGCAAATATTTTTATGTTATTTCATTATCATTGTCGCGTAAAAGAGGATTTCTAGCTCCGCTAGTAGATATTTTTCCTTATAACAGTGCGCTTAAAAGTGAATTTGATCAACGTGTTTATCCCGTGAAAGATAATTGTAGTTTCTTGTCAATTTATACTCTTCTATTACTGCATTGTATTGAGTACCGGGTGTCAGTGAGGTTACTTTCCCGTGCAAGTATGAAACAGGGAAGGGTCACGTTTTGGGGCACAAACCTTTACTCAGGACAACCCTCTATTTATGCTCTATTATTACAGAGTACCCCTAATCGTTAAGGGATATACAGATGACCAGAAATATAGAAAGCTTGAAACGGGTCCCATCATAATCTGAAGTTATTTATTTGCACAAAATGTAGGTACATTCATAAGGTGTTAAATAATATATAAAATAGGTCCTATATTTTGCCGTGTGGCGTGTACAACTTATAATTATTTCGTCAACTTATAAAAGTAATTACAGCAGCATCATAAACTAATATTGTTATATAAACAAAGCTTAGGTTAGTATAAAATATACAAAAACTAAAAACTACACTATTATTACTAATTAACTAAAATATACTCTTATAATAATTACAAAATAAATAAATCAATGAACAAAGTAAAATTACAATGTCGAGTTTCGTGTTAACCGGCATAGTTATGGTGAACGGCGATAGACCGTCTTCTGCTGGTCAATATTCTATCCAGACACCCCATTTTATATTGGTTCAAAAAACTGACTAAATACATAATTGTCAATCCTGTATCCCATAGGAGTAGGCAGAGACTATGGATCGCCACTTTACTCGATCCTGACCTATTACTCTCGCTTCATCCACTTTCATCAATCTCTTCATGCATTCTCGTCGGTTCAGGGTACTTTTGACCTGACCCTTGTTGAGGGTATCACCGATTTGGATGGTGTAGGTACGGTAAGGTCGACTCCTACCGACTCTCCCATCCACATTCGCCTTGTATATTTGTTTGGTTATTCACCTTTCAAACTGACTACAGTGCGCCATAAAGTTAGTGTAGGGCACATGCCATAAAGTATCTACCAAGATCTCTGTTAATGTCAATCAATCATACCGGCCTGATAATAACCGGCTTCACTAGTGTTGATTATCATCGCCGAATATTTTTTATCAGCATGTGACGTGACCTTCATGATTCACGAAAGATGTAACCACGAAAAGGTCAAGACCGAAGCATCATGACAATTATTTTGTCATTGAAAACGATGTCGAAAGAGATTCCATCAATTGTCACACCCGTGCGAACATAGCTTTAATATCAATATTCAGTGTTTTGGTTTAGATATCCGTAGTATTTAATACTTGTACGGCCTTCATCATAGACAGTTTTAAAACGTAGTTATCAAATGTATTGTCCCTTTTGTACGACTTTTGAATTCAATTTGAGCGAAGAAGACAAAACATAACAAAAAACAATGTAGAAAATTTAGCCATATTTCCGTTTTTTAATGCATAAGCCGCCAAACGGGCACATAGTGATCATGAACATCGACAATACATAGGTCGTAGTAGCGTCGCCATCCTCATGAAATGGCTTAGAACAGGGAAAGAAAAGGACGAGGATAATAATATAATAATAAATACACCCAACAGTCACATACATAGTCCTGACCCCACATTAAGATCAATTAAGTCTTGTCTCGCAGGTATCAGAACTACGAAAGACTTTTCGGTTTCACAATCACCCAGACCCGAAAGAAATATTTGTGGACCGCACAAACATTTCTCTTGTTGCGGGAATCGAACCCGCGGCCTCTCGTTTCACAGCCGGCCTCTAACCAACTGCGCCACGGAGGCTGGAGGATAGGAAAGATACATTGACACCCGTATTCTAAGACGTTTCCTCCAATCTTCCTCAACCTTATCTTAGTCGAGGTGACTTTACAAATGAATTGGAGGGATCCTCGAAAATGGTATGCTTAGTTAAAAATATGCCTTTACTAAAGGTTCCTCGAGTGAGGTTGAGTCAAGGAAAAACGTCATCAATTACATCATTGATGTATAGATAAACTAGAGATTTAACAAAAAATATTTGAAAATAGTCTATGATCCCTTGAAAAGTGACAGTCAAATGTCATGTCACAGTGTTTACATAGAATAATATATAATTATTGAACTCAAAATCTTCGGGATTGTGACTGGAAGACAAATATTTAGTGAGTCGGAGAAAAAAACGCATGCAGGCAGGAGGAGGGTCATACCATCCAACACGGAAATTTCGAAGGATATTCTTATGGATGAATCGTCGTTCTTGATATTCGTACGGAGTATCGTACAAGTATTACAGGAACTGTTGGAAATCTTTAATAACTTGTTTAAAATAATAAACACGGTTTCCAAACCAAAAATCTTTTATTAAATGAAATAAAGAGTAATGTTTGTATCATTCACTAGGAAAACGTGTAAATCGTGTAGAGGCACCCACCTGAAAAAATTGTTGGCATATTTAGGTATTTAAGAATTTTAAAAGGTAAACTTTATTTCTCTCTTTTAAATTACAATTTTAAAGTAGGATTATTTCTTTTATTTCTTCCTTAAGGTAGGTCGCGACGTACCTTGAGTTTGACAGTTGATTCCTTTCCTCGAGACAGGAAATTTTTGAGTGACGTTGAGTGGAGGAGATTTTTTTCTACTAACAATACGGATTTCCTCTAGTAACGTCAAGTGGAGTCGAGAAAACGTCTTAGAATATGGGTGTCACACCCATATTCTAAGACGTTTTGAAATACGACAGTGAAACCATAACATGGTCGGTTTTTACAGTGGTGCCTTATCGTTCGAAACGAAGTGCGAATGTTCGGTCATTCGACGTCCAAAGTAAGTTATAAGTTTTCTACATCTAAAAATCAACACTATCCTCTGTGATACTTAACATTCACTCCGAACTAACTCTATGGTTACGACGTACAATATAGGATTTGAACATTGTGTGGAGTACCTAAGCACATGCGTACAGTTTTACGTGCGACATACTAGTAAGTAATCCCCCAGCTCAGTGCCACACTAGACGAAGGAAACTACAGTTTTCCACACACTTATTTTATTTACACAAATTAATCTCTGTTTGTTTTTTTAACTAAGCTCGGATTTAACTGGAATTCGTAAGTGCATTTGTTTTTACTCAAATTTATATCCGACTTCTACGCTCGCATTCCAAACATCCCTTGGCTAATAGTTTAACTGAAACATAAACATATTCATATTCATGCAAGTAATTTTAACAAGTCTAAACCGCAATAATGTTAGTTACCACTGCTTATTTCGGGGCAATAACAAAACCCTGGCGAATAAGTAGAATACTCCCTCTTTTCGAACATTTTGAACTTTAATACAAAGGTTTCAAGGTTGGTTTTTAGTTGGAGTTTAAAACATCTTATACCCACTTCACATTTTTCCCAGGGCACACATGTGAAGTTTGCATTTATCAACTGCTGCAGGATTACCGCGGCATTACCAGCATTTACGTATTTTTCTTTACTTCTTTTTAACCTCTTTTAGAGTTTCGTAGAATGTGTAGAAAACTGGCTTTTTGGACATTTATCTTGATTGCTGCAATGTTCAGGGTGACTTTCAAAGACGCAGGCAAAACATTTGTATCTTATAAACCTACTCTTATTGCAAATTATACCTATAAAACGTGCGGTAGCCTAATTGTAATTGTCAAAACCGTTGATCGCAGATGCGAGCCTACACTTGCTTTTATTATTTCGAAGATAGGTTTATACTCAGTCTGTTGCTCAATTAGGTGCAGAAAATGTGTAGAATTAAAAAAATAAAAATTCTAAACAAGAATACACGGGTGTCAGAAGTCCGCCAACGTGCACTGGACCAGCGTGGTGACCTAAAGCTTTGCCCTCATATCTTGGAGAAGGGTCATGCTTACTGGTGAGGCATCTATATTATATACCTAATAAATAGGCTCTATAAGAAGTAATCAGGAATTTAGAGATCCGTGGGAGAACAAAGGTTACCGACGTAGCCCAAAGAATTAGCAAGTTGAAGTGGCAGTAAGCCGGGCATATAGCGCAAAGAACATCAATTCTTTGGGCTTAGGCCATTTGGGCCGAAGGTTCTTGACTGGGGACGATGTACAGGCATGTGACGTATCGACGCCCGCCTACAAGGTGAATGGACGATCTGGTTAAGCTTGCGGGAAGTCGCTGGATGCAGGCGATTTCAACAGCTCGATGTGAAGATCATTGGGGAAGGCTTATGTTCAGCAGTGCACTTCTCGTGACTGAAGAAACTACCCATATGCTTTTAATAATTTGAATATTTTAGTTGACCGCGGAATGATAATAGCTTCGGCTTATCTTAAAAATCTTAGGTAGGAAAGAAGTTGTGCGCAAAATAGAACGTAGTGGGTTATTTTCTTGAGGCGTTTTCCTAGTCTGAGTAATTTTATATAGTTAGACTTGAAAATAATTGTATTGGTTAAAACCACAACCTCCAAAGTAGTGACAAAATACATATGTAAGACGATAATGTTATGTGTCCCTCTTTGCGGTCAAATATCTAAGGCTTAATTACATATTCCTCTATCATACCATACAATCAAAAATAAGTAGTAACAGATGTCTCACTTTGTTGTGTCGTATTTTTTTTTTATTGCAATGAATGACAAGATGAGCATGCCATTCGCCTGATGGTAAGCGATACGACCGCTCATGGACAGTAGCAAAACCAAACAACACTATGAGTTACAAGGCAATGCTTGGCATTCCACTGCGCTCGCCATCCTGAGACGTAAGATGTTAAGTCTCGATATGTCCAGTAGTTACTCGCTACATCTGGCATTGCATTCTCTATCAGGTTCAGTGCCAATCACGCAGCTAGATGTAAAAAGTAAATATTAGTTTTTTTCATCTTATTAGTACGATGATGTTCTACGTCAATACTAGACGCAAGCTAACCAATACTCCTTGAATGAAACGCATCGATTTCTTTGTTTTGTGAAAGTATTCATGTTATTTCTCATGGCGATGCTGCAATGCTTGATAGATATTTAGAGGTCACATTTACTTCGAAATCAACGGTAGCACGAAAATAAATGATACATTGGATTTAGTTAGACCTGCATCGAAATTACGAAGTGTTAGAGCC
Organism: Deilephila porcellus; assembly: GCA_905220455.2. Classification (NCBI taxonomy): domain Eukaryota; kingdom Metazoa; phylum Arthropoda; class Insecta; order Lepidoptera; family Sphingidae; genus Deilephila; species Deilephila porcellus. The sequence continues at coordinate 12,706,327 of LR999977.1, read as the reverse complement.
ACACTACTGTCAGTCATGACTCATAGACTCAGCATGAATGAGCAGGCTCGCTCGGGGCGGAAGCACTATCTCACAAGAGATAGACATGAAGGGATTGCTTTTTTGTCGCGTTTCGTTCCGTGACAGAGAATGCCGGATATATAATTCGTGTTTCCTTTTCCCATTCTTTTTTCTTCCCGCTCCCTTTCCGAGTTGAAGGGCCGGCGACATGTCTATGATGGCGTTGTGGAAGTTCATGGGCGACAGAGATCACTTAGTATCCGGTGACCTGTTGGCTCGATTACCGGTACCTACCATTGGATAAAAAAAAACAGAGTAAAAGTATGATACATCTTTTATTTTAAATTACAGTATTCGATTGCTTCTCTTATCTCCTGAACATTTGTGAAGAACCTAATTGACGAAGTAATTTTATCAAAGCAAAGAAATAAACCACCTAAATTTTTATACGTATTAAAATAAAATTATAAATAATTTAACATAAAATAATAATTATTTAATTGTGAATATTGTGTCACAAGTAAAATAAGACATGCAAGTGGATTGCCTAGAAAAATTCAACCTTGGCCGTGACCGAGGCAGCCTAAGAAAGGAAATATTTAATGCATGCCGTTTTTGCTATGCAAACGAATTGTTTTATGAAAGATAAAAGACATATTTGAAGTTGTTAGGCATTTCGGTTGTGCCAAGGCCAATATCTATAGTCCAGGAAGTTTAAAGTTTATATTTTAATATAATTTTGGGCTAGTTTAACTGGTATTACAATTGTGATACAAAATTACAGAGAAAAGATTTGACGGAGAAGAAAGGGTTTAAACCACCACTTACTGGTGATAGGTCTTTCATATGTGAAAGGCCGCCTAGGTAGGTATCACCGTAATGTCTATTTCTACCGCCAAACTGTAGTGTAAATGCACTGTTGTGTTCCGGTTTGAAGGACATTGTAGCATATCAAACAACACCATAGTGTTGTTTGGTTTTCTACTGACCATTAGCCGTCGTATCGCTTACCATCAAGCGAATGGCATACTCGTCTCGCCAAAATATATACTTGGCTTATCACTTGGCTTGGCTTAGTCACCATCATGTTCTTGTTCAGCTTCAGCATATCCACCCCTAAACATAGGGCTCTTCTAAGTATCGTTCGCCAAACTCGTAATGCTTGGAAAGTGGGTTGGTAGTGCAAAATTCAGTTTCTCGCACTGATGACGTTGCTGACAATCATTAGCTTAATTGATCTTAATGTGGGGTCAGGACTATGTATGTGACTGTTAGGTGTATTTATTTATTCTTCCGCCACCTATCACCGGAGCTTCGTCCTTTGGCCAGCGCGATGCACTGCGAGCAGGTGATGTAGCCTTGGAACCTATGAAATTATTTTTTCTTTTTGCTGCGGAGAATGGCGACACGAGCATGCCATACGCTTGATGGTAAGCGATACGAACGCTCATGGACAGTAGCAAAACGAAATAACACTAGCAATGTTTGGCATTCCACTACGCTCGCCATCCTGAGACATAAGATGTTAAGTCTCAAAATGTCCAGTAGTTACTCTGGCTACATCTGGCATTGCATTCTCTATCAGGTTTAGTGCCAATCACGCAGCTAGTTGTAAAATGTAAATATTAGTTTTTTTCGTCTTATTAGTACGATGATGTTCTGCGTCAATACTAGATGCAAGCTAACCAATACTCCTTGAATGAAACGCATCGATTTCTTTGTTTTGTGAAAGTATTCATGTTATTTCTCATGGCGATGCTGCACTGCTTGATAGATATTTAGAGGTCACATTTACTTAATCGTGGTTTGTCAGAAAGAAAAAATGTGCTTGTTTACTATTAAATTGCATATGATTATATACTAGAGGTAGTTATGTTTATTTATGCTTTTAAATTGAAGGTGTTGAGTTTCAATTACAGTATTTTTATTTACGATATATTGGGTAGTTATAGTGGAAGAATTTGTCTAGCATGAGTCGTGAACTCAGTACTCAGCAATACAGCCTTCATTACCTTTTAAAAGGATCTCTTTCCTACAACAGTTATTTCGAAACAATAAAAAAACTTTACTTCGACGCCCTAATATGATTCTCGGATTCTTGCCTCACAGCCAGCTCTTTAAGACTGATTGATATATGTATGTAGCTATATTGTATGTATTTATCTCTTTTTATGTATGTTATGATCTAATAATTTAGCTATACGAACATTTTTTACATACATACATACATAAACTCACGCCTTTATCCTAGAAGGGGTAGGCAGAGGCGCCATCAGGACACCCACATTTCGCCTTGTATCTTCCGTCCCATGATGTGATAGGGGGCGAGCCTATCGCCATATCGGGCAGATAGAAAAACCCAATATCACTTTGCCTGACTCGGGATTCGCATTCGAGACCTCAGCTTTGCAGTCGTATCGTAGAACAACTACGCGACCGAGGCAGTTTTTTCACTGCTATTAAAATTTAAATCATAATCTTTTTAATGATCCAAATACATTAAGAATTTCCACATTTTTTGCCATAATTGTATTAATATTAAGCAATTGAGAAACGTACATTTAGTGCATTTATTTGTAATTTTATACTATTTGATAACCACATTAAGAAATCCCATTCGTTATTTATTCAAATACAGTTCGCATATCAAATAAAAAATATTTAAAAGATCTTTTGGTAAAAGTAAGCCAGGGTCATTGCACTGTGCGTGTATATTGCTATAGTATAATATTATTATGTTGATCGGGCAACTATCGCGAAAACATCAACTTTTTTGCAATATTCGGACGCACGAATTTGTTAATTTGCATGAATTATACAAATTGATTCATGACGTATTACGGTTGATAAATTTATGCATAATTAAATTATTTTATAGAGCAGGCTGTTTCTTATGTTTCAAAAGGAAAGCTTTTTGTGCCTCTTTCCCGCATAACCCAGTAGAGACATATTGGGGTCCCCGGCCTCCCAGCCCGGCGTGTGGGGACTGCATGCGCATAGGTTTTATGCTGGGTTAGGTTCCTAATATAACCTGTGCTGGAATACACACTGAACCTCGGCAACCTTCTGCTGATGATTATGGCAGAAACTGTATCAACAAGCTTGAAATGCCCGTCACTCAATCAAAGCTCTATAAATTCGGCACAAACCTGTCCAGCTGCCACTAAAATGGAGAGCTCAACCCTGCTCCCAATAGCTTTCTTTGGGTGTCCAATAATAGCTTTAGTGGATGACCTCGACGTGCCTCGCGTGCCGTCGCCCCTCCAAGGGACTACTTCAGCGACTGCGCACCGGCCCCGCAAGCAATACAACGTTCCTAAGGGTAGTTTATAGTCGTATTTTACAAATAGGCGCAAGGTACTGTGTTGGTGTTATTTTCCTATGCCATGACTTTGACAATCTATGACTTTTCACCTAAGTCAATTACTGCAGACAGTTTTTCGTCTGTTTTCACGAGAACTGAACCCAGGTCACCTGTTTGATGTTTTGATGAAGAAACAATTTCATGAACATGGTGAGTAATGTCTGGGTCAATGTCCATTGCTCCACGCGAACAATCGTCGTGAATTACAATACAATGATCTGGTGTGCCTTTTGTTAATTCTAATCGCGGCCGGAGTTGCGACAGCGGTGCGTTGCGGCAACTGCGATCCAGGAGCTGGTTTTTGTACAAACCACACCAAGGTTGGAGATGTGAAGATGGACAGGTAGCGTGTTTTTTCTATACTGGCATGATGGAGTGACTACAATTCAGTATGCAGCTCATGGTAGGCCAGATATAATATTCCCCAAAGCGAGACGGCAGTTTGTCGCCAGTTGACGCAAATGTATGTTGTTTTTGAATGGTTTTGAATACTAATCTTGTTTTAAATACTTATCGCATTGTTCCGGAACTTAATATTTTTATCCACCTTTGCAAACATAAGTCTCCTACGGGGATCAAAATGAGTTTACAGAAGATTTTAAGACGTAAACTTGTGAGACGTCTAAATTATTGAATATCTTATTGAAGTTGATTTGTTAAATAAGGCAATGATAATATCACTAGTCTGAGTTTTGTTGTCATGTTGTTTCGGTTTGTCTTCTATTCATTGCTTCATATTACCTTTTCCCACGCGAATTGTCTTAAAACATCATAAAAAAATTCCACTCACAAAATGCATTTCTAAGAACACTGACACAATCTGCCAGCAACACAGTGTTACAATCCAGATTTCAATCCAAATATATATAATACAATTACTTGCAGTTCTATTGTGAAGGCATAACAACTTGCGTTAAACAACATCTGCCTTGACAGCATCCCTGGTCAGACGGAGGCTCTCTCGACTTCAACCACAATTAACAAAGCTTTATCAAAATCGCCTCTAGTCTGTGCCTGTAGCAAGTTTATTTATTAATAATTAAATAGATTGCGCTGAGATATCATGAAGTGATACAGAATACAATTCTAGCAATGTGTTCTTGCGGTGTTATTGTACTTAATCAAGCTGATGTAGAAATGGATGTATATGATAAGTTATTTTTGTAATTAGGATTCATATGCGAAACCCAAGGTAATTTGTATGTGACTGTTGGGTGTATTTATTTATTTGCTTAAATTACAGCTACGAATTTTTAGGTTTTTTTAGAATTTGGGCTATGTAAGCTAGTCATTGGAAGTTGTAGTCCTTACTAGAAGACAGGTAGGTTATAAAAGAGTATTTTTTACACAGCTAACGTCTTTGATTAAATAAAAAATACATTAATTTAAATGATACTTTTAAAAATATAAAGAGGTAAATCTATACGTTGTAGTTTGTACCAAAAAGGTAGTTTGTGGTTGACGCCTTGAACTAAACGTTGGCAATACACCGCACGCAGTTCTTGCAACTAAGAAATTGCCAGGCGCAATGTTCATTTTGTATTCATTGATGCTTAATTAATTAGTAATCCAGTTATTGCTCATATTGATTTATTCACACGTTATAAGCTAATGGATATTTTGCGAAATCAAGTGCCAGAATTCAAAGGCGAATTTGCATAAGATGATTTTGAAGGCTAAAAGATATAAGGACACTATACAAATCTTTTACGAAAGTTGAATCGTAACAGCATGAGACTTAAATTAATAATTTTGGTAATATATGGGTTTGTATCTGTTTGGCGAAACAGAGAATACTGATTCTTCGTAATGGGCTACTTCGCTTCACTCAGCCATATTAAGTATAACGTTTAATTTTTGTAATAAATATATCCTACTTGCTAATTATAACAAATTATTAATGATTTGCTCTGGTCTAAACCAACTTGTAACTTTTGTAATAATCACTATATTGTAAACTAGTTTTGAAATGAGCAACACTAGAGTTTCTTGCCTGTTCTTCTCTAGTGAAAACCACTTTCCGAACCGGGTGGTAGAACAAAAAATGACTGAATTGAATTAATATTGAACATTTTAATGGATTCAATAAATTATTTTCATTTGATTACATATCCCGATAAACCTCATTCTGTGTAAATATAAGATTTTTTATGAAATATTGTCTGAAGAAGTAGCGACGGATGTTAAATCTCTTTTATAATTCATCAGTTGGACTAAAACCCAAGTTCAGTCCATTATATTGTGAAAACCTAGGGCTATGGAATAAACACAGCCCGTTTGGGCCAAATAATGTCAACAGTGAATATAGGAGTAACATGTTAATCTCAAAACGCCATTGAACTCAAACAGGGTCCTTCAGATTTCATGTAAGTTTATGCAAAGATGAAACGCTACAGACTACAGCGCTAAGACGTATTAATCCCTTTGGGACAAGGGATGGACACGTATCGTTATAATATGACATAAATCTGACTATGTTTAGAGAAAATCTAAAAAAATTGCCTTATTGGTTTAATGAAAGCGAGTATAAGCAGTGAATCTTGTGGTTATGATGCGATTATCAAGTCACGCAAACTAGTGTGATATTTTCTTTTTGAGTAATCTGATCTCGCTGCCTCGGTGGCGTAGCTGTATTACGGTACGATTTCAAAGCTGAGGCCTCGGGTTCCAATCCCGTGTCGGGCAAAGTGATATTGGATTTTTCTTTTAATTATCAGCCCCGAGTCAGGAATTTGTGCCCTATCACATAGTGGGACGGAACATATATGGCGAAATGTAGCATCCTGTTATTATCTTTGCCTACCCCTTCTGGGAAAAAGGTGTGAGTTTATGTATGTATGTATGTATGAATGTATATATGTATGAGTGGATGTAATCTCATTTGGGTTGCCTGAGACTAGAAAATATGTCCTCCGTGGGGAATGGGGATAGCCTCAACTGTCACATAATTTTAGTCTTGAAAAAAACTTAAAGAATTATGTGTGTGTGGCGTTAATCTGCATCTTCTGCTTATCCTTTAAAGGGTTTTTTAAACAATTTTGGAACAACAACCATATCCTAATAAATGGAATAGACCTACATTAACGAGTTAAAGAGCAATTTTAGACCTTATATACTGAAAGTACTCATTGTGTAATTCCGGATTCAATATTTGGATTAATGTTGGAATAGAATCATCAACGAAGATTTCATCTATTTGTAATTACTATTTTATTAATTTTTACATTGTAATTTCAGTGCAACTATTTCTAAACAGAAACAGTGATTGTGATCATTGTAAAAAAATAACGCGAATATTGTAGACTACTAAAATAAATTTTAGTTAATTAGTGCTATCTTAGACTTGACCTGTATTTGTATATAAAAAATATTTATTACACTACTACATACAATACACTCAAAATATTCACTAGTATCGGTAAGCAAGAGTTTGATTGTGCCCTTGACATTGTGAAAATCTATAGGCCGCGGTGGCTACTTACCGTCAGGCGGGCCGCTAGATCGTCAGCCTATGTAGGCAATAAAAGTAAAAATAAATCAATCCCCACACATATATGTTTAGGTGTACATAATTTAATTATATTCTGCACCGAGCGGTGATAACTGTGTCAAATGGTGGCGCAAAAAAGAGGTCACGAATCTTTAGTCTACGTCTTTCAATTGTTTATTTATAAAGCGTCTGCATAGTCCGAAGTCATGGCAACGTTATGGCATGCATATGCAAATAGCATTGCGTTACATAATTATACATCCAAGAATGTAATGCGTGCATGAATTATTTTATGAAAAAATTCGTGTAGGCACTAAAATTTTATTAATCGGAATATATTATTCAGATTGATGTTAATTTAAGCAATATTAATTTGTGATTAATTTAGATATGAAAAAACGTCTCAGTGATCCGTCACGAAGCAGTCAACCTTATCATCAAATCGTTGCGTGCGACGGACAATCGCCTTAACAGCACTATTTTTACACTGATCTTGGACGCATGCCATCAGCTGAGCCCGTGCGCCAGTACGTTAGCATTACATTTTGCTGAAACGCACCTATCCTAACTAAATATCGATTGATCCGTTATCCCTTAGCCTAGACCGCGAAACATCAATGAAATCAGCCCGAATCAATGAGTTACAAATAAACGCCAGGGTCCGTGGGTGAGCTAGCTTCCAGTCGACTCGAGAATGGCGCCGTGAGCGTCTCCGCGTCGGTCATGGCGCAACCACGGTGGACGCTAGCTCTAATTATAATCTGCTTACCGATCCTAGCAACATTGATAACCGCATTCCGCTTACGCGATTTACCCAAATCGAGCCACGATAGTGCTAAAAAACCGCAAATATGTGACGAATGTGAAGTGAAGGTTGGTCAAAAGATTCAAAGTGTAAAAATTGACAGTGAAAAGAACACGTTCGAGGATTTCAAGAAAACAGTCCGGGATAAAGAACAGGTGATTAGTAAGAAACCAGAAATACAGTTGTCTCATAAGTTTGAACCTAAAAGTGATCAAAAGAAGGAGGACGAACATTCAGAATTTTTGAAATCTAAAGCAGGTTTTAGACAAGAACTTCCAATATTTAGCAAGTCTGATAAAATATCGATAAAACAAGATACTGCAGCAAAAAAACCTTGGGCCTCCCATGATGATTATGATAGTGAGTTCGATGTCAAAAGAGATGACGATGAAGATGCTGATTACGAAGCGGGAGATTACGATGATGTCGATGTTCAAATCCCTGAAGTTTTACGTAAAGGTAAAAAGGAAATTAAGATAACAATTCCGAGATCAGAAACACCGCCTCAAGCACCAGAAATAAAGAAGCCCGAGTCTCCAGAAACCAAACAGACTGAATCTCCAGAAATAAAACAACCCAATCTTCCAGAAATAAAAAAGCCTATGTCTCCAGAAGTAAAAAAGCCTGTAATCCCTGAAGTAAAAAAGGCTGAACATAAAATACGTTTAAAGGTGCAAAAGGACGAAGATGATATTAAACCAGTCAAAATTGATACCACTGAAAGTAAAATTAAAAAACTTGAAACAAAAAACAACATTGATAAACCAATCAAAAAAAGTGTTTTTAAGATTGAACTCGATGACGACGATGATGATGACGACGACGATGATGAAGATGATGAAATAAAAGTCAAAGAAGATAAAAAGAAAGCAGATGATAAAAAGAGTAAAAAAACGGCAAGCATTAAATCTGAAACAAAACCAGCGATGAGTTCTTTAGAAACAAGGATAAACGATATGTTAAAAGCCATCCCTTATTTTAATAATGACGATGATGATGATGATGATGATGATGACGATGACGATGAAGACGACGATGATGATGACGACGATGATGATGATTATGAAACTGTTACAAAGCAAGACAAGAGCCATGAACACCAACAAAAATTACCAAGAAAAACAGACAAAGAAGGCGCAAAGTCAAAAGAAGTGACTTCTAAAGAGGATAGAAGCAAAGAAACAGTAACATCTAAATCTAAAAAAACTGAAAGCAAACCAGATGATAGTGCTGAAGATGACAAAAATAAGCGTAACGTTAAAAACAGAGGCTTAACATCGGGTCCCACGGAATCTAAAGTTAAAATTTCAATTCAAACGTCATCGAAGGAAATGAAAAAAATATTCAAGGATTACGATGATTATGAGGATGAAGATAACGATAATGATGCTGAAGAAATTAAAGCACCGAAGCCTCCACCTAAAGTACTAGTAAAAAAACCTATTGAGAGACGTGAAAAAAAAGAAACCAAACCAGAGAAAAAAATTGATAGTAAGTCAAAAGAGACCGAGACTAAAAAAAGTGATACCCTAAAAAAGGAAACTAAATCCGATGAATCAAAAAAAGTGGATAAATCTTTTCACCCAGACTTATCCGAGACTAAGAGAGACGACAAGAAAGAGTCAAAAGCTGCTGATGAAAAATTAAAGAAAGAAATTCCCAAACTAAAAGACACGGAAAAAGATGAAGCAGAGAAGAAAAGAGACGAAAAGGATAAATTAGATATTAAGAAAGACACTTTACTGCCAAAGATAAAAGAAGAGAAAATAAAAGACACATTTAAAGTAACAGAAACTAGAAAAGCCCCAAAGATTGAATTAGACAGTAAACGCGGAGGCAAAGATTACAGAGAACGGGATAAAACGTCAAAAGAAAAGCTTTTTGATAGCCAAGAAGCGTTCACGTCTAGTGAAAGTCATTTAAAACCCGTTACGGATGCTTTGCACAGACGTAACTTGCTCAAAAGTGAATTTGAAGACTTTTATGCATTCTTCCCAACTTTTGCACCGAATTTTTCACGCATACATAACCCGGAATGCAGGCGTCACGGAAAGATTGTGTTGAGACAGCTTCGAGGAACGAAATTATGGGCTTTGAATAGTAAGTTGCCACTTGATATGTCTTTGTGTATATTAACATATTATTATGATTCATGCTCGCGTCAGAATTCGTCTGTCTAATCGACGCACTTTATTTCTGACCTTTATGTCTCAAATTTTGACGACATCAATCCATTATTTTTAGATGTATTATCTCGATTTTAATATTTATTTTGTGCAAAGGGCAAAGCTTTTAGGAAGCTATTCTGTTGCAATGTCGTTCGTGAAACATATATATATCATGATTAGCAATTATCGTGCCTGGGACTAAACTATGAGCTGTAACAGTTATTTCAAGATTGGATTTATAACCTACCCTTTAATATGATAGACATAGACGATAAAAATATTTATAGAGATACAAGTACATATTGTATTCCAATGTCTACGGATTGAGATTTCTCGGTATTATTGACGTCTGTTGGGATGATTCTTTTACGCTACAACTATTTATTCAAACTGGCATCGTTTCAGAGATTTCGACAACAGATGCTGTGCGAAAAAATATTTCATTTTATAACTGTACACTCGGTTAATCAAGTGCACACTTTATTTAAATTTTTGTGGCACGTGTAAACACACAACTGTAGACTTGTTGGCTTGCATTCCTAAAGGTAGTTAATTTGGTTAGCTCTCAAGGGCTTTGAAAGCTTTATGATACACGGTACCGTTAATACAATCAGATCACTTTGTTATTTATTGGGTCTACCAACAGCGCTATAAACATCTATATGGTAGACTGTCAGTTTTAATTATTAAGATGTCATTCTTATTTTATTGATTTATTTTTATTTCATTAAAATGGTACAACGTTTAGAGCATGACCGACAATATCAATAAATGCAAATACGCCAGAAAAATAATAAGTAATTTATGTTATCTATCTTATCTATTACAATGCCAAGATTTAGGGCAATCACAAGTCCTCAAAGAGACGACAACTAGCTTTAGGATTTCTTCCGTTTTTCCTTTATTGCACGTATATTTCAAAACTAGTCTGAGAATACTGACCTATAATTATGTCTACTTCTATACTGAAATACGTATATACTTTTAAACTGAATGCCTAAAATTAACGACAAAATACCATAAACAAAACAAGGTCATATGAATATTGGAAGAGAAAGTTGCGTGCCATAGACATTTCCCTAAGGCTTGCATAGTTGGAAAACTGGAATTTTTATTACAGTGCTCGATGCCACCGCTAAAATCCCCTCGGGATTACTACAAGGTAATGGGATTCAGCTTGGTGACTTCGACCAGTGTTTGGGGAGTCGCGCAAGGGTTCAGCTGGACACAGGCACCGTGGTCAAGGTTCAAGGGAAGTACTGCCTGGCGAGGATCGACGTGAAGGCAGAACATCCTGATTTGGAAACGCCTGTCAATCTGGCGCAAGCCAAGAACTTGATCAGGAGCAGGATTGATGATGTGAGTTCTTTAATTAATAGTACGCGTAGTAAGACTGCTAAGTAAAAAAGATTTTTTTGACGAAACTCAAAATTTGTGTCTTTGTGTACCAAAAAGCCATATCATTATCATTGCCTGACCCACAACGTCGATCGTGATGTGTGGGGAAAAGACTACAATTTTACTATTGATTGAATAAGCATCACTTTTGGCTATAGGAAGGCTGATGATCATTGCCATACATCATATATTTCTAACATGATGATTTTACCACGACAACAATTTTAATTAGACACAACCATTGCCAAATAATACAAATATTATGAAACAGACGCTAAGCGGTATTATAATTCGTTCAGCCAGGTCACTTCGTGCCGCGTTTTTCCACGCTGAGTTGGGGCGTGTGTATGCCCAACGCCTGCACTCATGAGGATGTTGAGTTCGTTCTCCGTGACGCCATCAGACATTACCAGAAGAAGAGCGGGGTAGCTGTGAAGGTCAAGGTCGATGAGGATGACTGTCATGTCGAGAAGCGCGCTGATTGGTGGAGGGATTGGTTGGAGACTCCTACTATCTTGACATTGTGAGTTAATTTTCTGTGTTTGTTTGTTCTGTAAAGTCTGAAATCAGGGATGTTAGATACATCCCTAGCAGACAATCGTTAGTCCTTAATTTATTTTATTAAGAGCTCTGGACTACATAATGGATATTTTTTAACTTTAACGCCTTTGCTCTTATCAGTTCTTCTATACATCGTGCGGTTATTGCTGATAACTAAAACAAGGTTCGATAGGCATATACCATTGAGTTAACGGCAAATTAAAACATAATTAAACATACGTATACATACATACATAAACTCAGTTTTTTCCCGGAGGGGTAGGCAGAGGTTCCCCTGTTAGCAACCAGGACACCCACGTTTCGCCTTGTATTTTCCGTCCCACGATGTGATAGGGGGCGAGCATAGCGCCATATCAAACATGTATATAAAATGTTCTAAACTGCAATGAACATTAATACCCGTGATGTTCATGATCATGAGGCGTACTGATATACATGAATATAGTAATTAAACGAAGATTGTAACATTGCAGGTCATTCTACGGTATCATAATTCTGCTAGTAATGGTGGCGACGATTCAAGACTTTGTTGCTAAAAGAAATGGGGATGAAAATCAGAATGGAGCAGAGTCAACAACGAATGCAGAGGGTGATCAAGATGGAACTGACAATGAGAAAGAAAAACAGAAATCATCAGGTATTACCTTTCTTATTCGTAAGGGCGTGGTTGCCTGTTGGTGTTGAACTCTACATGAGCTTTCTTGGCGGTGGTCGCGGTTTGAATCACATGATGCACCACTGAACTTTCAGAAACATATTTGCATAAGTCTACCTTCGTGAGGGAACCTGCATATAATTGAGATCTATCGTTTAAATCAATTCTCAAAATGACGCCAGGTTGCTGATTTGATCTAAAATCTCGCACCAAATCATTCTACGACATGCAATGCATAATTTTCTTCGAACCCACAAAGGTGTCATGTAAGAGTAGGAAAAAAATCTTTATTCACAATTGTTTTAAAAACATTGATATCTACTTTACAGACAGCGTGATAAGCCCATTCTCCCTCTACCGGACCCTAAGCAAGCTAATAGCCCCCGGCACGACAGATGAAATCGCCTGTATCCATGGCATCCGAGGGATCGCTACCCTGGCCCTGCTCATTGCACACAAGTTCCTGCCAGTAGCTGTTGTTCCGTATACCAACAGAGTTTACATCACTGAGGTAAGAGAATAGGTTTATGAACAAAATCCACTGAACAGTGGCATAGCTGTCTTATGATTAAATCTTTTTTAATTGAAGGTGATGCCTGTATATTTGGAGGATGGGATAGAGACCGTCATTACTCCCATAGTTTTCTGGGTTAATATGAAACTTCTATTCAGGGGAGTCCGTAATTTATTAGGATGTATAAGGGAATTTATGGTCTTGGAAGTAGTAAAGGAGAAAGCAATCCAAAGGAAAAATTCGTGGGACCACTGGAGGCCACACCACAAACCTCTATAATTGAATTTAGTATATAAAATCTTAGGTATTACAGACAGGATGTTTTCCTACACCGTTGAAGCGAGCAATAATCTCTAAGAATACTCACGTTACTTCGAATCTCAGAACAGTTGTTATGTGATTCAAACAGCGAGAGACGTGTGCTCTCAAATTGAATTTGAGATTTGCAGTAGCACAACTCCCAAGTATATACTTTTACCAAAATTACCCTTGTTGTATGCTAGCGATTAGCATTTTATATTTTTTAGCAGTTTGCCATTCATTCAGAACTGCTCCAATAATGTTACGAGAATGTTTTAATTAAGTATATCAAGTCAATAAAATATCAAGTAATTTGTATCTTAATTTTATAAAAAAATAATAAACCTATAAAAATTAAATGAATCTATTTAAAACTTGTCTCCAAGCGCAAAATACTCGGTAATATAAATATAATTGAACGTTTCATGAATGTTTATCTTAATTAAAATATTTAATTGTATTTAATTAATCACAAGTGAATTATTAACGTATGTTTATTCGAAATTGAAACAGTATCTAACCACTTTACTTAATTAATTTTAAGAGAGCTTAAATAATAAACCATACGACACTTGAATTAACAGACGTTTATCAAAGTGATAGGATAATATATTCCAAATAAGTTGGATGTAATCTTCGGATGTAATGCAATAAACAAAATGTAACCTTGCTTTGCGTTTACTTATATTAAGACCAGGCGCTAACTATTCTATGATAAGATTTTATGATTAAAATCAAGGAGATATTTAATGATCCGAAGTACATAATATTTTTAGTTACATCACGATTTAATCTGTACTCATGTAGCTGGTGTAGAAATAATCGTATCCACATAGATATGGAATGTATGAAAGCTTACTAGAGTTATTTAAGCTCGTGTTTAGGTTCAACCTGTGTGTACTCGATATTGTGTCTGCTGACATAATTGTGTTGACCGTGCATTCTTTATTATCATTGCACTGCATCCTAGTTTAAAACCTATTTAAAAATGGATCAATTGAACCAGTCCTTCCATACTTGTTGTGTATGCATATAGGATTAGCTTTATTCATTAGCTTCACACATACATATATAAACACACGCCTTTTTCCTAGAAGGGGTAGGTAGAGGCGCTACCAGGACACCCACATTCCGTCCCACGATGTTATAGTGGACTAGAATATCGCCGTATCGGGCACAAGCTCCTGACTCCGGGCTGATAATAAACATGCTTTGCCCGACCTGGGATTCGAACCCGAGACCTCAGCTTTATAATCATACTGTAGTACAACTACGCCGCCGAAGCAGTCATGATAGCTTTATAATAACAATATTATTATCTACAATTCGCCATCTTTGTGTCTTAGAAGGTGAGCTGACAGGTGTGATATGAGAGGCAGTGTATTTGATTAGGTGAGCGAGGCAATTTTTTAGGTTCTCAATATTTTATCCTTTTGTATGTATGTCTGGACCAAAATGGCCCTCGTAATTTATACAAGGCACATTTTATTTGGTTAAAGGCATAGTCTCTGATTGGGGTCTTTTGCTACACTTAGCATATATTTTGCTACATTATTTTTATTTGTTTTATATAAAAATCGAGCGCCTAATCAGAATCTGATATAGTGTTTGACCTAGGACTTTTAGTATTAGCTTTCGACTAATAATTATCTATAATCCGGTCTATATACGACCAAATACAGGGCACGGGACTTCTCTACAATTGAGATGTCTAAACTCATAGTTGGCTTAGTATGGCTTGGTGCAGTATTTTTTATTCATCATACATCAACATAGAAATGGATTATGTACGTTCTTAGAATCATATCGCACACGTCTTTTAATATTAGAGTATGTTTCTACACACATGTATATAGTGAGTATTCACAGAACAGTTGAATATTCGTGTACTAGATCAATTTGTCTGGCTGTGGCGTTATTATCTCTACCTCATGCAGACATGAAGTTCTGTCTAGCTAATTGTTCAACAGACTATGCGGGTGTCAAAGACAGGTTCAAATATATATTTATAATAAAATATTGCGGTTTGTTTTTGTCGAATTTGTTTTGTTCATTCATATGTATTGAAAACTTTTTACGAGTTCACGATTCACGAAAAATAATAAAACAATACTATTGAAAAACGAAAATCTGACTGTGAAAAATTAATAAAAATCAAACATAAACAACTGCATACTAGAACTAAAAACACGTACTACATACAAACATAAACATCTCCCCGGCGATATTCGTAAATACCCATTATAAAGATCATGACACATTGCTTCTGTTTAAGTTAACATGTCGTAACTAAAACAAAGACAACGCGTTGACCCCAGAAACAATATAATTCGAATTGCAAAACGATACGATGAGTCAGTACTATCCACGCACGCCCAAACGCACTCCGCAATCGAATGGCAGGTGGCCAAACAACACTAGCTTTCAGAGACAAAACAACGTTACTACTACTGTCTGCACACGGGAATATCACCCTTAATACTTCCACATAATAGCGAAGCTGTCATACAGGGTTTTAGCACCGGAGTTAATTAAACAAAATTCTCGTTTTCACTCAAGGACGTAGGGTTATAAAAGAGTGAAATAAACTATTCAATGTCATGTTGCATCATTAAACTAAATATGTAGAGTGGGAATGTTTGTTTATGATTTGAATTCACTAAAGACTTCACAGATGGGAAGGGCAATGTGGGATATTTCCAGGAATAGTACCTAAATTATATTAGGAGTTTTAATTACGAGTATTAGTTTGTAGTTTATTGACCTAATTCGTACCTACTTTCCAGTATCTACAAAAATTTCGAGTGATTATTTTAAGTATTTGGTATTTATGGACCTTCGCAGTTCGCACGTTCCACGTCTTTACACATAATTCTTTCTAAGGTTTCCTTAATCTTAAGTTTGAAAACTAGAAGTAAAATATTTTAGAATCCGCGTCTTTCGGTGATACCAAATCCTCTTACGTAATTAAGTGTGACACGTATGTTTTTAGTGTGACATTTAAGTGCATGCTGGCCTGTCGGTAAATGGACCAGACTCGGCTGCCAAAATGTTCACGTTGGTCGTGGGTTCAAAGAATTTCTATGGTATGTAAAGTCCACCAATCCGCACTAGGCCAGGGTGGTGGACTATATGACCTAACCCCTCTCAATCGTACTCTTGGTTTTAGAGGAGGCTCATGCCCTGCAGTGGAACGTTTGTAGTACAGTACAGTACTTATGTACATCAGTGAGTCGATATTAGTTCATACAAATAGCTTTTTAAATGAAAGGCAGCCTGCTAGCTCCTTTAAGGACGTCGCATTCTTCCAAGGTCAAGCTCCTTTCTAAGACGTCTATACCATCTCCGCAAACGTTTGCATCACGCCCATGCAGAAAGACTACCAATGTGTTACAAGTTGGCTAATCAAATGTGAAGGTGATTTTGGAAGCGAATCCGCATGCAGAATGATGTTGTACAATGGAAGAGCAATGTTATGATTTATGTAGCAGTTGTTGTTGCTGTTGCAATTCGGGGCCTTAGTGTTGCAGCATAAAATCAAATCATTTTCATGGGGACTTAAGAGCTTTATCCTCTACTGCGTATTTTAGTATGAACTTGTCAAAAATTGCAAAATGTTATACTTTTCTATAAGATTCTATGGGGAACGATAAATTGGAATAAAAAACTTATGCCTAGTGTCAAATACAATAAAATCGGCCAAATAATTAAAAATATATTCGCCTGAAAGAGCATTCGGTGTTTTATTTAGGGGATGATATCCCGATAATTTTTATAGCGTTGGAGTAAAGAAGCGAAAAAGAGATGTTAAGACCGTATTACTAGCAATAGCCAAACCCTGTGTTATGTCTACACTTTGTAAACAG
Organism: Deilephila porcellus; assembly: GCA_905220455.2. Taxonomy (NCBI): domain Eukaryota; kingdom Metazoa; phylum Arthropoda; class Insecta; order Lepidoptera; family Sphingidae; genus Deilephila; species Deilephila porcellus. The sequence goes on along the minus strand of LR999977.1, from coordinate 12,689,206 downwards.
TAGCTATTAAGTCGACGTATTTGAATATCCCACTTCTGTATCAGCCCATATACGTCCCACTGCTGGGCTCGGGCCTACTCTACAATCGAGAGAATCGATTGAGAGTAGTTAGGCCATATAGTCCACCACGCTGGCCTAGTGCGGGTTGGCGGACTTACATACCGTAGAAATTCTTTAAAATCGCTACGGTATGCAGGTTTCCTCACGATGTTTTCCTTCACCGTTAAAGTGCGTGGTGATTGACTATCAATACACACATAACTCCGAAAAGTCAGAGGTGTGCCCTGGGATTTGAACCCGCGACCAAGTAGGCAGCCGCGTCTGGTCCGTTACCTACAGGCCACCACGCACTTGAATATCCCACTTTGAATATCCCAATATTTAAAGTGTTTTCTGCCTCTTTTCAGACCGTGAGTTCTCCGCTATGGTCATGGTGCCGAGCTGGATGGGTGTTCACCGACTGCTTCCTCCTTCTAAGTGGTGCTTTAACTGCTCATCGCATCAGCAAAGACAGCGACACCATCGCACCTAAACGACTCCTATCTAGATATGTGAGGTAATTGTGAGAGAGCAATTGTTTCTACTAACCTGTTTTTGCTTGCTAATAAGCAAATTGGTGACACCTAAATTAGGGGCAGTAATCTATGCACTAAGGTATCCTTTCAATCGTTGAAGAAAACACAAGAGCAAAGCTATTTCATGTCGGTTTTTTGTTACACATTGGTACCTATTCAGTCAAGCTGATTTATTGGTATTGTTGCTATAACCATATAAAGCATGGCTCTTCCTCTACAAGCATCGATATCCGTGAGAAGTAACCCTAGGCTATACAAAATATTTAAAAAAAAATAAATAAAAAAAATACACCCAACAGTCACATACATCCTTCTGACCCCGCACTAAGATCGAGACTCACAGCCGGCGTCTAACCAACTGCGCCACGGAGGCAATTTACCCCCGGTCTAATCTGCTATCTCGAACGAAAAACGCAGATTCGTTATTTGATCATGTACGGCAATTTTAAATTAATGGTTATTTTCATCAAACTGATAAGACTAATTGATTGTCGTTGTTATATTGGATGACACCACATTATGAATGTCTCCTAGGTTTCAGGTTAGGATCTAACATGAAAACTGTCTGGGTGAAAGACCTGCGTAATAATAATAATTAATCGATCTAAAGATGAAGTGATTTATATCTCGATGTCACATTTTATTTGCGTATTTTTATACTTTTTTAGTATTTGTTTTAGAACAATAAAATATAATAATAAAAAAAAAACACACACAAAAATAATATGTTGAGTAAATAGAAAATAATGCGTGTAGCGCCTGATTTTTTTTTAAATTTTATCAGTCATATATTGCTATTGTAAAATTATAAGGCGTTTATTACGATTGTGTTACGAATAGCTCAACGTAATGTTAAAGTTTAAAGGTAACGATTACGTAGTTAAAAGCGAATGGAAGACTTTATACAATAAAAACCCACTTGTAGTAAGCACTTAAAATTAAAATCCTTCTATATTTTTTTTACTGGTTACAAAAGTAAACAAAGAGCTTTAGGAGATGCATTAAAATAATTAGTTGTATATAATAGCCGTCGGTAAAATTCTCGGACTGCCTCGGTGGCGCAGTTGGACTACAGTCCGATTACAAAGTCAAGGTCCTGGCTTCGAATCCCGGGTTGGGCAAAGTGATATTGTAATTTTCTATTAATGATTATCAGCCCGAAGTCAGGAATTTGTTCCCGATACGGCGATAGGCTCGCCCCCTATCACATTGTGGGACGGAATACACAAGGCGAAATGTGAGTGTCCTGGTAGCACCTCTGCCTACCCCTTCTGGGAAAAAGGCGTGAGTTTATGAATATATGTATGGTAAAATTCTGTTTTAAAGTACTTATCTGAAACAGGAGCTTTGTATTCCGTACCCTAATTTTATTTTTGAGATGCCCACGAGCGAAATAAACATAATAACGGGTTTGAAAGGCAAAGGCCGACAATTAAACGAATTACAAAGGATTAGAACAAGCATAAATAAACAGTGCGTGATCTGTATAACAATTTAATTGTGACATTTGAAATAAATATACAAGGAAGCAAAGTATTATAAATATACTTAATTTATTAAAATCTTTGTGTTACAACTTACAGTATGGTTTTTTCATTCAAATGACACAAATTACCAGTATTTTAATGATATTCAGGGGGAGTGATTTGTTCACCATTTTGATACAATGACAGTGTATATGAGCTGTGAACTGATCTTGTTCGTAATCAAAGATTGGATTTGCTTTTGAGTTTTGTATGAGTTTTCGGTTTGGAAAAATCTCGTAGGAGGTGCTTGGTACTAGAATTTTCGTCTTTCTAATTATGCATGGTAGGTTCGCGTCCTATAGTATCATGGGATGGTAACAAGTACGGCGAAATGCAGGTTGTACTAATGGCATCCCTTCTTCGTGGAAGAAATGAAATTATATTAATTTCTGCATTACATTCTCGTAATTTTTATAGTGGCACGGCAAAGTGCTTAGAGTGCTCCTCATGGTAAATGCTATGATGAGTGCTGCGTACGCAATTATAGACCTAGTTTCTATGTATGCATGTGGATTATAGTACAGTATATTGTATAATTCTACCCAGTCACGTGGTATTTAAGGCTTTTCTGCGTAGACGCAGGTTAAATTAAAAGTATTGTTTAACATCTTGCCGCCCGCGTTTACATGATTTTCACATAAATATTCTAAATGTGTAAACGTTACCTATTCGTTTAGCGTGAGTCACTTGTGAGTACAGATGTAGACGGAACAAGGAATCGTCTAATGAAAAAAATGATGATTCTAAACATAAATAAGTTAGAGCTACTAGTTGTTCCATTCCAAGACATTATGATCGGCGAACCTACAGTCAAACATAAATTTTATTTCCAGGAAACGCATGTGATATCTCAAATCTAAACAGAAAATTCACACATAGTCGAGTGCCCGATTTGGTATTTGAATTCAACATTTTACAACAGTCCTCACAAGCTGGCTCTGGACCAATTGAGGACAAAACATAGATAGATTGTATAAAAAGCAATATGTTATTTCCATTCCAAGGTAGTCGGTAAGAGATTGCTTCGAGCGATACGACGGCCTTTTGTACTGCTATCTAATTTAATGTTTTTTTTTGTTAAGCTTCTGTAGTGTACAATAAAGAATATAAATAAAAAAAGAAAATAAATATATTTCAAATGTGTGGAGTAGAATTCTATTGTAGTCCTTAATCCGTTATCGAATAGTATTGTGAAGATAGCGATAGGCTCGCCCCCTATCGCATCTTGCGTCGGAATATTCCTCTGCCTACCCCTTCTGGGAAAAAGGCGTGAGTTGATGTACTTATGTATGTATGTAGTAATGTAAAGTATTAACTTTGTTGTCGCATTTATTTATTTATTTAGTCTTTTTTGTACCTACACAACAATGAAACACAATATACAGAAATAACAAAAAAAAAGTACAAGTGGCGGTCTAGACAATGTCTTACAGATAACCATAGGATGAATTTAAGAGAAGGAGAAAGAGAGGGCATTTAATTCAGTCAGTGGGATAACTAACCTGATAAAACCATCCGAATTACTCTTTCCTTGTATCACTTTCATCTTCATCTACAAAATTGGACCTATGTACATTACAATGGTTTTTTATTGCTGTTAATGGCTAGACGAGCATGCCATTCGCCTAATGGTAAGCAATATGATCGCTCATGGATAGTAGCAAAACAAAACAACACCATGAATTACAAAGCAATGCCTGGCACTCCACTGCGCTCGCCATACTGAGATGAAATATGTTAAGTCTCATTAAGTCTTGAGTTACTCTGGCTAGAATAGATCTATGATTATTCAGAGGTTGTGGATGTTCATCAGAAACACTGGTATATAAATAAAATAAATACACCCAACAGTCACATACATAGTCCTGACCCCACATTAAGTCTTGTACGTCACAAGACATTTTCATAACAACAACATCAATATTAAATTGCGCTAATAATTTTACATATATACGTCATAGTCTGAGTTATTGATGAATAAAATAAATTCTAAACCTGGATCGTCAGAGATAAAGTCTTTTTCTAATTATTAATTTTTATGACCTTTACTCTGGTTGTTAAAAACATCGTGAATGTCAATTCTTGCCATCTATCAAAAATTCATGTCGATTTGAGATAATTCAATAAGATATTAATGATAAAGATTATTTTATCGTTTTCCTTTAAAGGAGATGTTTTATTTTGGGCCGTACTGTGTACATCTAGTACAAATACTAGAAAAAAATGTGGAATTCAAATAAAACACATTTAGATTTCTTGGACAACGGGGGGCTTTATACAAAAATGTGATTGTTTTAGTACAGAAATAATATTTTCTTCGTTAATCTGTCCTCCATGATGCCTAATTGTCATTTCGTTCAAAAATGCGCAAACCCATTATCTTTAACTTGAATATATGTCTTATTTTTAAAAACCCGCTACTAATTATAATTGTTTTCTATATATTTATCTGTTGATACTATAGTCCATAAGTTGTCAAAAGATGATATACGTTGTTAAAAGCGTCACTTTTATTATTATATTTATATTTCATGATTTCAGTTATAGAACGAAAATGTTTGACATGCTGCAATTCCAAAACAATATAGCCGTTAATGTCGCCATATTACTTGTAGTGTTGCTGTTCTTGGCTTGATATTTATTTTTGTATAAAGTTAATAAGCAACGCATAACAGTAATTAATACGGAAATCGAAAGCCAATTTCACGAACTACCTATAATTCATGTACTGCAGTACAGCACTATGGCCCAAAGTCCATACATTTCTGGACCATCTCCTTTCAAATATATTTCCTTATTTCGTCGTCACTTTTTTATGGTTTTTAGTACGATTTACAAATAAAATGTTCACGTGCGCGCATAAATATCTGCGTTATAGATTTAGCTGAATCTGTGAAACCAGGCCTTTCATAGGTACTTTCGATTTAGCAAACATTCATTATTTTTTCGCATGCCAAAAGATTATTCTCTGGTTGTAGTCAACCTTACTAGGAAAGATAGTACGCTTTTATTTTGTCCAAAAAAGTTCACTCACGATCAAGGGGTAGTATTTGCGTATTTGCGATAAAATTTAAAAACTCTAGTGTGAAAAAAAAAGTGTTTAGTATTCTTCAGTTGGGGTCGCTCCATAGGTTTTCGTAGAAAACTAATATCATATGATTTTGACAGCCTCCATGGCACAGCTGGTTAAACGCCCGGATATGAAACTAGAGGCCGCGTTTGATCCGCCCACCGAGACAAATGTTTTTGAGGCCTTTAATAAGCATTTGTCTCGGGTCCGAGTGTTTTTGAGACCGAAAAGTGGTTTGCAGCTTCTGATACCCTCGACACAAGACTTATTTGATGTTATTGTTGGATCAGGATGAGTTTGGTGACCGTTGGGTGTATTTATTATTCATCATCATCATCATAATCATCAGCCGCCCGTTGCAGTCACTGCGGGACATAGGCCTCTCCCAAGGTACGCCACAGAGCCCGGTCTGCTGCTTTACGCATCTAGTCGCTGCCGGCCCCCTTGTGCAAGTCGTCCCGCCATCTGGCCAGAGGACGTCCTATTTATTATTATAATTATGATATTACTATATAGTCGCCAAACAATTTTCTGACAGGTTTATTGATCTCTTCTTTTTTCATCTCATGCTATTCTAACCGCTTTCTTTGAATAGTCTTCTGGATCATTCAAGACTGGTCTTGTTGCAGGTTGACTCCAGCTCTCTTCGCAGTGGTGTTGTTCTATGCTTACGTGTGGGATCACATATCGGTGGGCCCGATGTGGGGCAGCCTAGTCACAAAAAACGCCAAGGTGTGCCAGGACGGCTGGTGGTGGAATCTCCTTTATGTGCAGAATTACTTCGGTCTTGAGGAAATGGTGAGAATTGAGCAATAATCATAAATTTTAATATGAAATATACACATGAAACAAAAACTGATGGGTCTCGAAGGTCCAACTGATGGCAAGCTCTCAACTGTAAATTCAGCCCGAAGAAAGACTTCCTGAATAAGGTTTATGGTGGTGGTTGTATCCAAATTTGATAGGTTGCTGTGAAAATAGTATGTAGATGCCTATCTTTAGCAGTATTCATGCTTCAACTGATAGTGATGACTTAAAAATTAAAATTCTGAATATTTACTTAAACAGTATCGGCGTTTTTACAGACAGTTTTAAAACCCATTTTAGTTATCGAATGTTTTGTTCCTTTCGAACGACTTTTGAATTCAGTTTGAGCGAAGTCAAAAACATTCGATAACTAAAATAGGTTTTAAAACTGTCTATGAATATCTCGTACTTCGTTTGTACTCCGATAAAGTTTTCAGTACAATATCACTAGGAATTAGGTTTTACGTAACATAGACACTAAACAAGGTTCTTTTCCAGTGCGCTCCTCAAACACACCAGCTTGCCCTGGACATGCAGTTGACCATACTCGGTGGTATAATAGTTTGGGCAGTGCAAGTCAACCAGGGACTTTTTAGACTCATCATACCAGGACTGCATATCTTAGCCACCTATTCGAGATATTCCACCGTGCGGGACCATCGACTTACATTGCTGGCTTACCATGGAGTCAGGTATGTGTGATTGTTAAGAGTCGTCAATGGATGGGAATATGACTAAGAGACTGAAATAATTACAAAATAATGGTTAGTCAAAACGAAACTAGAGCAAATAATATTACTCGTATAAGGATTTCGTATCTCTAAATTAGTTAAGTTACGCTCCTTACTATATAAAATTGGTCTTCGGAGAGACTGACTACAATATATGATCAAATAGATTTTAAAAGTGAACTTACAATTTTGACTAATTCTCATGATTAAGGTGATACCATGTCTCTTAAATAGTTGACGGACACTAAGAGCGTCAATTTTATTATTAACCGAGCATACACTTAAAATTACTGGTTTGCTATTTCTAAAAAATATGACATGATTAATGCATTAAAATATTTCTTGTCTCCGTCTATTTAAAATGCACGTTCAAATGTATAAATCAACGCGAGACGTTATTTTCTGCAAATGTTTCTAAATATAGCGATCATAATTTGGAAATTCCTTTAAAAAATTAATTATCGAGTTAGAATATATCGCATTTCTGATGTGAATTATATTACTAGACAATATTTTGTTTACATTAACATTTGTCGTGTGTGCACGTGAACCTAATATAAGCATGAGACCCAAACGGTATATTTAGCACTTCAACACGCGTTCTTTATTTCTCAACTATGTGCGAAATTATAGAACTTGTATCATTTGATGCTATTAGTGCATAATGTTTATATAATAGGTGACGTCACACGGAACTTTTTTAAGCGTCAAACAAAACTATTTTTTTTGTACTGCGTAGGATTAGCAAATTTAGTGAGTCGCGTGATGAAAAACATCACACCACCTGTAAACACGTGTAAATTCAATGCTTTGTAATTCATGGTGTTGTTTTGTTTTGCTACTATCCATGAGCGATCATATCGCTTACCATCAGGCGAATGGCATGCTCGTCTCGCCATTCATCGAAATAAAAGAAAATACTTTCATTATAAATCCAACTCAGTGACGTACAATTTTATTTTGTTGTTAAATATTTTAATAATATACCATATACGAGTACATATTTATGGTTAAATTAAGTAAATTTAGTACAACTTAATTGTTTAGCCAAAAAAATGAAAAATAAATTTCGTTTATCTATCGCTATGAGATTTAAAACATTTGCGTGGCAACAGAATTTCATCACGCAACGTAATGAAATATTATTACGATGGTTGTTCCAACAAATCAAATATTGGTTCCTTTGATATAATTTCTAACTTGCTGTTTACGTCCCTTTCAAGTGTAGTTTAGGGAATAAAAATATTATTATATATGAAAATGAGGTTGATCAAGCTATTGTAGTTAAGCGCGATCGGTCAATTATTTATACTTAAAAACTTTTTATTTATTAGGTATTATCCCACGAGCGTGTGAAATGGAAGCAATATGATATTTATGTTTTCAAAATATGACTTATGATTTTATCACCAGCCAATTAAATACCTGAATTAAATACTCTATGGAACCTAGAAACCAGATATTCACAGGTTTTTGTGCACTGATATGCGCTGCGCCCAAAGTAAAGCCGTGAAGACAAAATATCGAAATGATTCCCCCTATGATGATGTTTGTCCCGCTAGAGACATGCATCTTCCTTTTTTATTTATTATTATGTATGCTAAATGGGCTTTGATATATTTCAGCGTAAGCCAGATGTATCGAACTGCGCGGCTGAGCTACACGTCCACGCTGCACCGCTCCACGCCGTACTTAGTTGGGCTTAGCTTAGGCTTGGCGATGGCGAAGCCCGCACGACACGGCAAAGTGAGTCTATAAATGGATAATTCTATAAATTTAGTATTGAGGATTTCACCTCGATATCAGGCCGCTTCCAACTGGTTGATGTGGCGATCCGTGGGGGAGGCCTATGTTCAGCAGTGGACTTCCTGTGGCTGGAGAGAGAGAGAGAGAGAGTATTGAGGTTTACTGGGGAAAATATTAAATAGGCTAGATAATTGAGAGTTATTTGAAACTCCGTTTAGACTCTTCAATTGTCACTTATAATACCACAAGAGCTTCAAAATTATTGGGTATTTCCCGATAGGTTCGTTGCAAACAAATGAAGGAGTCAAGTTTTTCAGGTTAAAAAATCACGAGCGCGAAGCGCGAGTGATTTTTCCTGAAAAACTTGACGACTTTATTTGTTTGCAGGGAACCTTGAGGGAAATGCCAGATAATTTTGAAGCTCGTGTGGTATTCGGGGGATTATTTTTCCGTCCCAAATGTCGGCCAATAGAATTGCACCATGAGACGAAATGTACAGTTAACAAATAAACATTTCCTTTGACTTTTTTATCGATGGTGGACAGAGAACAAACTCCAAATCGAATCATTTTCATGCAAAATCTCCAATTTTCACAATTGAATTCAACCTGTCAGTTTGACGTGTGGTTAATTTGACTGGATCATGTTTTGTTTTTTATATATAGCAACTACCAGCGAAAATTTTCAAAAAATTATCAGTATAATACCATGTAGGTTGTACCACGTGACGTCGAATGGTGCAATTCTATTGGTCGATATTTGGGTCGGAAATAATCTATTAAAATGCAGTCGAATCTCGATACTTCGAAGTTGATGGGTCCTCTCTAATACTTTGAAATACTAAGAGTTCGAAATGTTGACAGGTTTGTTTGGTGTTGGTTTGTAGGGATCCAACAGTTACTTCGAACAATAGAGAGGTTAGAATTATGAAGAGTCGACTGTATTTATGAAATACTAGCTTCTGCCCGCTAACTTCGTCTGCGTGATTAGCTTTATTTAAAAAAATATACATGTGTAGATTATTTGAATTTTCCCATCCCGTCCCGTCCCGTCTCGTTATATCCCAACCCTCCCATACCGCCATATTAATTTTTCTCATTTATCTTCCATAATACAAAAAACACCCTGTATGTAAATGAAATATATAACAATTTTCAAGTTGGACCTGCACCAATATAAGTGTGAAAACTGCATCTCATTTCGTGCGGTAGTTTTTGAGTAATGTGCAAGCAAACAAAAAGAAACACTCTGTATGTAAATAAAATATATACCAGTTTTCAAGTTGGACCTGCACAAATACAACTGTGAAAACTGCATCTCATTTCGTGCGGTAGTTTTTGAGTAATGTGCAAGCTAATACAAAGAAACACCCTGTATATAAATAAGTCATATACCAGTTTTTAAATTGAACCTGCAGCAATACAACTGTGAAAACCGCATCTCATTTGGTGTAGTAGTTTTTACGTGATGCGCAAGCAAACATACAGACAGACAGACAGACAGACAAAAATTCTAAAAAAAATTGTTTTGGCTTCTGTTGCTGTTATAAAGAACCCTCGCGTTAAAATTTCTTATATTATATCTTCCATGTACAGACATCGACCATTTATATTTTTATTATATGTATAGATAATGTTAATCGTCATTGACTTGACTGCCTCAGCGGCGTAGTTGTATTACGGTACGGTTACAAAGCTGAGGTCTCGGGTTCGAGTCCCGGGTTGGGCAAAGTGACATTGGATTTTCTATTCATTATCAGTCCGGAGTCAGTTCAGTGTCAGTTCTAATTTTTCCAGATATTCCTAGCATTCGGTTGGATTTTGAGCGGGATCCTGTGGAGCCTGGTGTGGTGGGCTGGGTTTGATTCTGGGTCTATCCCGTATCGGTATACGACCTCCTTCGCGGCACAGTACGCTGCCCTGGCGCCTATAGCATCAGCAGTCGCCATCGCCTGGGTCATCTACGTCGTGAACAATGGATCTTGTGGTAAAGATTTTATTTTATTGAAAATTCATAATATTACCATCTTCATCATTTATAGCCTGTGGAGTCCTACTGCTGAGTTTAGACCTCTATACTTGTATGACACTTATTCGGTCTTTCGAGAGTCGCATCTAGGCTCCACCCATGACCTCATAAATACTCTAATGATATAATGATAATTCGATTTTTCCTGCTATGGATATATTTGTTTGTTTTGTAGGACTTCACCCATGGACTTTCTGTGGAGGAGGAAGAAAAACAAAAAGCATGTGGTTAAAGATTATTCACAGTGCCTTTCGAGCCCTCCGACGGTCGTTGACTTTTTTTTTTGGGTTACATTGCAATATCAAAATATACTCCCGGAACGAACACACATATTAAATACCACCCTTAATCCTTCTAAAAGCAAATTGGAAATAAAGTACGACTTGATAGGCTGAGACCCTTGACAGTGGCACGGCTCATGGTCAAAACTCACGTTAATAGGCAACAAAAAATTTATTAAATTAAGTGTCTTCCAAGAACGGAAAATAAATTAACATTTATATACCGTTTGCGGTAATAACAATGAATGAACTGTCCTTTGATGAACGAACAACAAGGCTGTTGCTAAGGATCAGCTTGAATTTATCTGAGAGTAATTTTATTAATATCTATCCGCATTGACTTATATTGTGTAACATTGATATCGATGTCTATCAAGTCAGGTCTATAGAAGCTATCTTTAAAAATAAATTTAAATGTAGTTTATTATAATTATATGATAAATATATTTCAATTTATATTTGTCAAAGAAAGTCTTACTTTATTTTACGAAAATGGTACATCAACGACATAATAAATTAAGATATAATAATGAAGATGACTGAGTGAAGTTTATTCGAAATAGAAAAGAGATGGGTACCGAGAATTAAGTATCGGTTTAAAATTAAACCATTTGTTTACAGATTATATTAGGAACAAAGATTTATCGATTAATATATTTCCTAATAAATTCGTTTTTCGGGTTGAATATATCAACGCACAGTTAAAACTACTTTATCTAAAAAGCTGAAAGGGGAATATTTGAAAGGGCACTTTTGGAACTAAAGCTATCGTGTCCACCATTGATACTAGATAGATCTATTTATTTCATAAAATGCTCGTAACTGTTATGACGTGTTATTTTACAGAATTCATGTCTCGTCTATTATGCTGCCGTCCTCTGGTGTTGATAAGCCGTCTGTCCTACGCTCTATATCTCTGCCAGTTCGTAGTTTTCATCACAAACGCAGCCACGGTGAAAACATCGAGCGAATTTACCCTAATGTCATTGGTATGTAACTGTGCTTCAAATAATATTTTTAGAATCAGGGCTTTTCACGACAATGATGACGCAATTGGCAAAATACTTTATTTGGTGCAAAAATAACGTTTTAATTAAATTGTTTACAGCAGTGCTTCTAAGTGATGTATGTACTGTGATGAAACTTAGTAATCAATATTAGATCTGTTTTAATTTGGACTTAAATGGTATTCATATTAATAATTTATGAGGGAATATAAAAACGAGCAGCTCTGACTGTGACTGTCGAACTTATTACCAATGTTTACAATTTGATTACAGATTGACGTCCAAGAAATATCACTGATATTACTATCATCAATAATTCTGACTGTAACACTGGTAATACCAATGCAATCACTACATAAAGCGATATCTTTCTCGACAAAATCAGCCGATTCCGAATCACCAGAACCTAAAAACGGAAACGGTAAGACCGAACAAAATGAAGTCGAAAAAGCAAAAGAAAAAGAAATGCCTCCGATAAGGCACAGGCAACATCTTCTTGTCCACAGAGAAATGTTACAAGAAATACCTGAATCAGAAGCAGAATTCGAAGCTCAGAGAGACAAGAGAGAAGGTTTAGGAGAAATTTTGGAAGAGGAAGAAAATGGCGAAGAGTTAGAAGAAGAAGAATCACAAATGCAGATGGACGATGATCTAGAGATTATTGAGGAGGAAGAAGGAGGCGAGGATTCTTGGCCTGGAAGAGAATACGGTGGAAGGTCTTATTCGAGAGAGGAGGATCGGGATCTTGACGAGTGGGAATGGACGGCGAATGGAAGAAACGGAGCTCAATATTATCGATACTCGAGGTAGCGGTATTTATGTGTTAATAAAATTATTTCGTTTGTAATTTTTGTGTTTAATTTACGAAAAGCTAATTATCTTTACTTTGAAGTTTTTTACTATTATTTAATGGACGTAAATATTAAAATATAAATTAATAATCACAGCAATAAATTAAAATACTAGATTTTGGATCGAACTACTAAAATACATATTATATTTCTTAGCTGGTTTGCCAGTGTGCGTTGTTTAATATTTAGAGCATAAAGCAAATCTTGATAAGAGTTGCTTTCCACACGTTTTTGTAGCAATTTCATTTATAGGTGATAATTAGCGTGTCTAGTATCAAATTCATTTTGCGGTCATTAGAACCAGAGATTTTGCAATATAGTTTAGTATGAACGTGAATTTAAAGTCACCGTTGAACGGATGAAATGAAATTGAATATAATTTCTATAATATATATTTGCAAATTACCTAGTTCTGGATGTAAGTAGTGGACTATATTATAATATCCTTAAAAAAGGCTTCGTATTTTTGGAGATGACAGCCTCCGTGGCGCAGTTGGTTAGACGCCGGCTGCGAAACGAGTGGCTGTGGGTTCGATCCCCGCACAAAGAGAAATGTTTGAGCGGCCCACAAATATTTCTTTCGGGTCTGGGTGTTTGTGAGACCGAAAAGTCTCTCGTAGTTTTGATCCCTGCGACACAAGACTTAATTCATCTTAATGTGGGGTTAGGACTATGTATGTAACTGTTGAGTGTATTATTTATTATTGTAGCTACTTCGGTAAAGCAATTTTCGTAAAGTATAGGGTGACAAAATAAAAAGTACCTAGTTCATGTGGTGGTAGCTTGAAATTTTGAGGGTCTTTGAGTCACTCATTGAAATTAAATATTTATTTATTACACACACATTTAGGTTTAGCCCGCAACTAAATTAAACAGGAAGAAAATAAAAATCTACGTAATTACAACTGGCTCTTTGTTCCAATTTAATACGTTTTTTATTGCCTTTAATATATATTATAATTTATCTACGCCTTGAAAAATATTCGTAAAACATAAAAATAATTTTATTTTTTTTCCGCAAAAAACATCATAATAATGTTTAACTAAATCATATTTTGGGTGCCTAATACCTCCTTTCGGTTCTTTTGTACGGCAATAAAATCAACGGCGTATTTAAAATATTATTTTAGCTATTCCGAACTGGTATGAAGAAGGAAGTATAAAAATGCTCTCATGTGTAGTAATCTTCGATTAAATATATACTAGATACAGTGTCGGGAACAAAATCACATGCCAAAAGTGGCCGAGGTTGTTAATACATATACATTTGTATTTCGAACTACGAGATGTAGAAAAATGGTCTTATAATATAAATAACTTCATATCAATATACTTTAATTGTTTGAAATAAGATTTATTATATCTTAGAATATACTTGCATTTAAGACGTTATGACATTGAAGAAAAAAAAATACATATTTATCGAAAAAAAGATATCTTTGTATTACAGTGATTATTTTGACAATTTTGAAAGGCGCACTGCGGCATGTTTACGCGTTGCCGTTGGTGATGATTGAAGCAAACTAAATTGAAATAGAGCCACACTGACTTTGTGGCTCAATTTTTCGGGCCGTTTTTGAAGTGCTCATCCGACATCTAGTATATATTTTGATCGAAGGTAGTAATGGTTTCTTTTATTTACGAGAATGTCATACATTGAAATAAAACCTCTTTTTTACGGATTTGATTTCATTTTTTTTTTGTTTTCCCAACGTTTTAATTTTACAGCTCTCGTGGTCACGGACGGACTCAATCTGATACGTAGTGTTGTCCAGATGGAGTGTAGTATATACCGTCAAGAGATAATTAACTGAGGCTGGCTCACGTTGATCTACTTGTCTTTTTATTGTTTTAATGATGTTTTGTGATTATAATTTCGTCGCGGCTTAAGGACAAGTTAGATATTCTCGGAGACATACTGCGCGCAACGTAGTACTGTGTCGGTAACAAATTATAATTTTTATTAGAACTAAAAAACTAAACAATCATGATATTTTTCCGTGTAATTGTACAGGAATATTAATGAATACAATTTAATTTACGGCTGACATTTACAAGGCGGTTATTAACAAAAATCAATTTTGCAAATTCTCTTTCTTTTTTCATCAATCAAACCGATCAATATTTTTACGATCCAATACATCAGATAGAAACATCGAGAACATTAATGTATGTAAATTACGATGTTCCTTACTGTTTAAAGACAATGAATCGATTATAGTAATGGTAGGGCCTAAGCGAGGTTGTCTCATCGATAGAGGCTTTAGTGTGATTTTGAGAGCGCTCGGTGCGCACGCGTCGCCATGCTCATCTACGCCAGTTTCCTCGCGATCGTGTGCGTTGTGGCGGCCCTCGACGACCGGCAAAACAAAACAATCGATGTGTTAAACCGCCTGGCTATACTCGATAATAATCGGACGTTAGACCAGCAGGACATAGCTCTTTTAAACAGGACCGCGCAGAAACTTGGTATCGATAAGGAAATAATAGCGAAATTCATTGAGAACAAAACTGAGGCTGAACCTTCTGACAAACCTTCGTATAATGCTTACGAAGGTGATAATAAGGAGACTACGAACGTTAGGGTTGTAGTGGAGTCTCCTGACTACGCGTCGTCTGTAGTGCTGGCGAGTGACCTGCTGTCGCTGACGAGTGCTGTATCCAATGTTAAGGAGACGGTATGCAGGGAGCAGGGGTACAAGTTCCTAGATGGACTACTGCTGAACAAGAGGTGGGCGTTGAAGAGTAAGTTAATTTATTTATTTTATTATGATACAAAAACCGTTACAAAATTTGAGAACACAGGTAAAAATTGTTTTAAAGAAATTTTGACACAACTAATTTGTCTAGAGCGCAATTTTTTTGCAATTATTTAAATTAATTTTATGTGGAGTATTAATTAAGTATGCGTAAAAAAAAATCGTTTTATTACGAAAGTTATTAAAATTTCGTATGCGACGACTCGATGCTGCATTGGTTAGGCAATTGACTTTTTACGTTAAAATTTGCGACATCAGTCTCCAAATGGATAAAAACTTGTATGGAGTACAAACATTTTTTCCGAGTCTGGGTGTTTTTGCCAGTGATTTTTATTTATTTATTTGTCTATTTGTGGAAAAAGAGGAAGGCGTTATAATAAAAAATACTTTAAGGTTATAAAATTAATTACTTATAAATCACCTACAAAATGATATTTGTTTGTCTAAACGCACGCACCATTCGGAAAGACATTAGAAGGAAAAAGTTTTTCAAATCTCATTTTCGCCATGTTTAGGATTGTACCAAACTTTTGATTGAGCTTCAAATCTAGGATAGTATGCCATAATATGAATAATTGATAATCGATATGTCAACATACTTCGAAATCCATATCGACCAAAAATTGTATTGGCAGTGTGCGTTTTGCAATACTACATTTGAATTACAAAACTGATAGTTAAAATTCCAACACGATCGTTTCCTAAAAAAAGTTTAGGTTAAATATTATTCGGGACGGATGTGTAAGCGGAATTATAAATTTCCATAAACATTACACTAAAGAAAAAAGTGAGAACTTAGTTTAAAGTGCCTACGAACTGCTAGGAGAAATGTTGTGGGTTTCTATCTCAAAGCATACACTAACTTCTTAAAGGTATAAAGTATTGATCGCTAACTAAGAGAGAAAGAGAACTTCTTAAGCCCCTAAAAAAAGAAAGAAAGAAAGAAAAACATATTTTTCTGTCACACACCTACGTATTCTACAGGAATTTCAGATGTATGTTGAGTTTAACAACCTATTTTAGGTCGGCGCTGTGTAGTGGTCTGATTATATTGAAAATGTTCGTAGAGGGCACCTAAAATTCCTAACCCCACATTTAGATCTTGTGTCATTGGAATTAAAACTTATCCACTTTTCGGATCGATAACGACGGTACCCAAAACAAATCTTTGTTGTTTACAGCAAGAATTTAACTGGTCCCGGTATCGAACCAAGGGCTTTCAGTTGAACTGCCAATTTCCCGCCCACCCACAATATTTGTCAATGAAGTCAATGTAATTATTTATTGCACTAAAATTATAGTCATAAAACCTTTTTGCACGCGACCTTTGTCTCGAGCTCTAGGTCTGTAGGTCGACAGGAAGTAGTTAAAAATAAATTAAAGTTTAAGTTTGGATAACTCTTGCGTCATAAGGTATTAATAGATATGGTATTATATACTGTTCGTAGTTTCACCTGCCTTCAATGGTCCTTGGCGCATTAGTTTTAGAAGCCAAACAAATCGTGTTTAATACTTATATTGTGTAAATCTTTGTACAAACCCTTATGATAAGGCATCTATTTCATACTTATCATGTAAGAGGTCCAAGATATGAATAACATTAACATTAAATAATAATTTGATAATTTGACTGCCTCGGTGGCGTAGTTGTATTACGGTACGGTTACAAAGCTGAGGTCTCGGGTTCGAGTCCCGGGTCGGGCAAACTGATATTGGATTTTTCTATTCATTATCAGCCCGGAGTCAGGAATTTGTGCCCGATATGGCGATAGGCTCGCCCCCTATCACATCGTGGGACGGAACATACAAGGCGAAATGTGGGTGTCCTGGTGGCGCCCCTGCCTACCCCTTCGGGGATAAAGGCGTGAGTTTATGTATGTATGTATGTAAATAATAATATTTACTGGTCTCCTGTTAGCAGTTCATGGGCCAAAATAATAGTAAATTGTACTCAATCCCATA
This sequence comes from Deilephila porcellus, assembly GCA_905220455.2. Lineage (NCBI taxonomy): Eukaryota > Metazoa > Arthropoda > Insecta > Lepidoptera > Sphingidae > Deilephila > Deilephila porcellus. The sequence continues at coordinate 12,671,863 of LR999977.1, read as the reverse complement.
GTAACTGGATATATTTTTATCACGTAGATTTCTACATTTAGTTTGGTAACCTAATTTAATAATTATAAAGTATTTGATTGACTCGACGATTGTTTTGGAGTTTCATAAATGTTTCGACATTATGGTGTGCTACAAATTAAGTTAAATAAGCGAATTTGGTTGTACTTTGTTCCTAAGAGTTTCCTTCTTTTGGTAAAATACTGGTTTCGAGTACCGACAACGACAATCGTTTTATTTCTTAGAGTGAGGTCTATCTATCTATATCAGCCCATATACATCCCACTGCTGGGCACGGGCCTACTCTGCAAACGAGAAAACCGATTGAGGGTGGTTAGGCCATATACTACTAAGACTATTTCTACCTTTACACCATTATATCAGGCTCCTCCCCTTCTTATCCTTCCTTTAAGTTTGGCAGCCAAGGCGAACAACAATTTTTTTACACTTACATCTGATTTTTTCGTACGATTCTAACGTGTATCAATAATTCCCATATTAAATAATATTTAAGTAAGAATCACCAATACAAATACTCCATACGGAAGCTAATCTTAGAGCAAACAGAGTGTCCGAGCGCTGGTTCTAAGCGCAAGCCTATAGTAAACTTCCGATGCGCGTGTGAACAGTAATGTTTACCGAAGAATTATTGTATGCATAGATGAATACTAAACAATAGCCAAGTTTGAGTAGAATCTTTAATCTTATGGGAGCTAGTGAACTTAAGATTTCTTAGAGGTAACCCGGGTGTAAGAAAGACGAAGGTATAGCGAATTTAGATGGAGCAGAATTATATCTAAAGATGTGAAGCAGAGCATCACTTGTAGTTAAGCAAAACCGGCTTTCTCCGTTAGTATAGACTCTCCTATACCGCTACAGTACACTGAATAATACGTAAAGATCCATCAAGATACAATATTAGTCGGCGATTGACAACATTCCCTCACTTTTCGATACAATTATGGCAGTCAATTCAATTACTTCTTACATTTGGCATAAAGGTACCGGGCTTATAGGATCTAAAGTTACTGAAGTGACAGAGTTATGTAATGCGAAGTCACCAGCATATCGGATAATAATATCTCTCTCTCTCTCTCTTCAGCCACAGGAAGTCAACTGCTGAACATAGACCTCGCCCATGGAACTCCACATAGGCCTGTTGGAAGCAGCCTACATCCAGCGACTTCCTGCGCCCTTAACCATAATAATATCTATGTCCGTTATATAGCCGGTGACTAGATCGCAATTATACATTTTGCTACTGCTCGTCGTATTTCCCCTAGTGTCATTGACATTGAGAAACTGCAACACAATACGATAATTAGGCCTTTGGAATTTTTCTACCATTAGCAGTGATATTATTACTGTTTTTGGGACTTTTCCATTGGTTATTATCCAATTTTGATCCCGACATTAAATTGAAGTCTCTTCATCGTCATTGATTTGAAAATGACTTGACATCTTTTGTCTTTTGTCTTTATCACAAACTTAAGACTTTATCAACAATACGTTTGACCGAACGTTTTTATCATTGTATTATTGAGGGTTTTATAATTTTGCAATCAGCTGTTGTCTGGTGTCAACCTTTTGGACAGTTATTTATTTCTAAACAAATCACGTAATTTTAATTGAATTGTTTATGTAAAATGAAAAAAAACAAGAGAATTAAAAAAAGTTGCTTCTTCAAATCTACAACACGTTCCGAATCCGTGGTAGTTTTACTAATTCAAAAGACCTTTTGAAAACAACAATATTTTGATTGATTTGAATACTCGCTCTGTGAGGCTCTGTAAGGTACGATACACATTAACTATACACGAGACAGTTAAACCATATTGTCTCTTCCTCAATGATTCGCTATATTTCGCGCTTGCTTGTCAATATAAACTGATGACTAATCCATATTTAAGGTCAAACGTGATCTTAAGCAAAATAATTGGCATTGTTTGCTTTCAATTGTTTTGTGCGTCTTTTCCCATAAGAATTGAGTTGTTGTTCATGATGTTATTAAAGGTTGTGGGTTTGAGAAGACTTTATCATGTTGAGGAATTGCTTCTTTTTACCGTATCTTCAGGTTATTTTATGGCAACAGTATTTTTTGGTAGTGTTGTATAAGAGCATCCAATAGACTTTTTTGTATTAGTTTGTCTGAGCTTGTTTTGTGGTAAGAATGCATGTTGTTAAGCGTTATAAGTTATAACTGTCTATAGAAAAGAGTAACTTCTATTTTGCGTACGTTACTCCGACACATTAGGTTAATTTACCATCCTTCTCTCCTAATTTCTAGTAATTAATGGGTACAATATCAATTAAACGTGAACATTAGATGCAGTGCGATTAATTTTCCTTGCCAGTACAAACATTTCAATGTAATTAAATCGATATAACAACTCATTAGTTATGTATCGACGATGCAAGCTGTGAGGTCGTTAGTATCAGCAACTTTTAACACCTAAACCCGTGCAAGCATTAAATATTCATTAAATCACGATTCATATCGAAATCAAACAAAGCGTGCATAAGCGGTTTGGAAACATTGAATCAACTATTTACAATGTATTGATTAATGCAGTGCTTCACTGAGATTTTGAGACTGTTTTCAAACGACTGAGCTACCAAAGGATGTAATAGATGGACTTTTAATTAATACTAGCTTCTGCCCGCAAACTTCGTCTGCGTGAATGACGTTTTTTTAAATTAAGTTTGTTTGAAGGAATTTCCTATCCTGTCCCGTCCCGTCTCAGTATATCACGCCCGTCCCGTTTCATTCTCACTCAAGACCCTAACAAAACCTACGCCAGCATACTGACTAAAAACCCCTCGGTGACCTTCACACGCATTATGGGCGGCACCGGACATCCCAGGGCGACAATCGCCCCGATATACGTCCGCGTAACCGCCCGGCGCAAAACCGTTGCTGGTCCTTACGTAGTGGGGGTCTGAATGCCCCACATTTACTACTAGTTTGGACGCCCGTTTAAGATGTTGTGGACGTCCACGATAGAGTCTGACCCATGCACTCTATCACACGTCTCGAGGTCCTTATGAGTGAGGGCGCACCGCCCCCGCAGTTTGCCTAACGACCCCGATGGCCCTTTAAGTCGCCTCTTACGACAGGCAGGAGGTACCGTGGCGGAATTCTTGCACCCCCGAACCACTGGGCAACAAGCCCTACTCCTAATAGTTTTTATTTCAATATGGTATCCATATATAATTTTTTTAGCCTAATTATTCTGAACCTGTCTAGGATTAAGAGATATGACCTAGCCATATTTCCCCTGTCTAAATTAGCAGGGAGAGACTGGGGTTAAACATAGCCTTGTCGTGTTTAGGCTAGAAATCAATATTATTTATTATTTTATTATTCAAATATTTTTCTATGCTGAGATCGAATCCTTAGACCGCAGTCTTTGGCACAGGAAGCCAATTTCTTAACAGCTGTGCCAATCGCTAGTCAATGTAATACTTTTTGTTGCATATTACAAGCATCGAACCTGTTTACAAAACATGATTATGACACTATTTATATAACTAGCGATGTCAAGGCCGATAGTTGTTTTTGATTTGACGATATAAATAAAAAAATATTAATAAGAACATGGAAATTTTGATGTTTGTGTTTTTTTAATGGTATTTTTTGTGAATGGAAAATTTTGCTATAATAAATACAAAAATGCTATGAAAAAATATAAAGCGTGTTGTAAATAAATTGCGTGATTTTTTTAAATAAAAGTACTTGTTTGTTACGGACTGTCCTGGGAGTGGTGGCGAGTTCGGATTCCCGGGCACACCTCCTGTGACTTTTGGAAATAATGAGTGTATCGATATTCAATGGCCAATTACCAAGCAGTTTATAGGTGACAGCAAACATCATCAGAAAATTGCATCTATCAGGGTCAAAAAATAATTTCACAATCCAAAGGAAATGAGACTGACGGGATTAATTGGCAATCATTTTACTGACGAGTATAAATAAAGTGAATACGATATAGATGTCCTTTCTTGAATGTGTCCGTTGAAATCCGTATCGAAGTCCGTTGTGTATGATGTCCCTCTGTGTCAACCTGACCAGCTGATGTCCTTTGCCTAATATCGATACACCAAGACGTTTGATAATAATAGATAGATAGTATGACGTATTCACCCAACTAATCATAAACCGATTACCATAACAGGTTCGCGACCGTGGTGCACGATATAAGTCCAATGGACCTTGCATTTTATCGTATTACGAAAAATATCAATTAACATATCCACGCTCGATTTCGAAGTGTTACACCTCCAAAATCGTTTGTATTGCATAATATTATAGAAAGACAAGTTCATGCGCTACCGTTTAGTGGAACGAAGGAATTGGTGCGGGGAGAACGGGGCACAATATATTATAGATATTATTTATTTAGTTAGTATTTATTGTACACAACAATGGAACACAATATGCAGAAATAACAATAAAAAATTAAAAGTACAAGCGGTCTTATCGCTCTAGGCAATGTCTTACAGACAACCATAGGATTGATTTAAGAGAAGGAGAAAGAGAGGGCAGTGTAGATATAAAGTTAAATAATACTAGTTGATGTTATTACCGTTTTGCGCATCATTTGTCGCTTTCGTACGTTAAAATGACGTCATATGATACTATACGATGCGTCAGCGGTGCGTTTACATGCATCCCTGCGTCACCTATCACAGTGACGTGCTAATTGAGGCGTTGCGGTAATAAAGATACACAACGGAAATGCAAAGGAGATAAAAAATGAGAAGGAATACGTTGCAAAGTTGGAGTAGTTTAATGTCCTTATATGTATACTCATTCATAATGATATACTCCGTGCGTCAGATTATTACAATGCAATGCATACAAAGCCGTATTCTGTGGTTGCACTCTTAGTTCAACTTCCTCCGACGGCATTCGTTTCGCAGAACATCGCGCACCAATTTGCTTGTCTATAAATAATTAATAAAATTCACAGATTGTTACGATAATTGATCCTAATGATTTTATTACAAGTATAAATTGCCTTGATATCTCAATAACGTGTTACGTCGTGGTTTTAAGCATTTCGCAGAATGATTTGGTTAATGATTTTACGGGCGGTCGTCTAGCTTGTGTGAAGTGGTTCCGGCAATGATCTAAGAGATATATCCTGCATTATGAATCGAATTGGTTAATCGCTTTGACTTGGAGACCAAATTGGAACTTTAATCGAAGTTATCCTGATTTCTACATCTGTATGAATAGACATATTTATCGTATAAATAATATAAACAGGATTAAGTCCACAATAACACTTTATTTCTAAGACGTCGATAAAAATATTAATCTGACAGCGATTACACTAACGACCCGGTTAGACGATTGGAAATAAAAGGTTATTAATTTTTGCACGCAAAAAGTAATTGGCGGCGTTGGAATTTGGAATAAACTACTAGCTTTTTTTCAACAACGGGCATTTGGAAAAGTACTATTTATCCAGGAAGCCTTTTTTACGTAATGGGTCGTTATTCCGCTATACGTATAAAATGATACTGAGTATACATAAATAGAGAAGGGGGAGGGAGTGGGACGGGTAATCAAGAGAAGAGTCGTTTATAATAAACTTAACCCGCTAGTATCTCAGATACGAGAGGTCGTCAATTTGGTTTGTGCTACATAACATTGATACTTTAATTTTCGAAACAGTTCAAGGTTGATATTAAAATAACGTTACCAGTATGTAAACCAGTATATTCAATTTCAAGCCTCAATATCAATTTTGTTCTGTGATTTATTAAAAATGTTTAATTACTGCCACATAAAACGTGATATTATGATACTAAAATATTCGTATTTTATTTTATTAGGTAATCTTTTGTCGACGAACACAATTATACTGGCTTATTCGAAAACGGATAAATACAGAATAAATAAATGCGACATACTTGCGTGATTTACTATAACGGTTTTCAAGTATCGTGTACATAATTCGCTAACCAGTAATATACGTCATTTTTTTAAATGAATCGTCCGGCAAACGAGCAAATAGTTCACTTGATGGTAAATCGGAAGCGGGAAGGAAAAATGATGCGAAGACGAAGGCATCGGGCATCCTACTTTAATATCTAAAACGCGGCATACTGTTACAAATATACATATGAAACACAGCTTCATACATCAAAGCGATCCCAAATAAATATTTGTATCCAAACAAAATAAATTGATTATTTAATACAAATATTTTGAATGAGCCTTGATCGTGGAGTGCTAGTAAGGACGCGTGGGTCCCACGCTGTATCGAAACTCGAAAAATACAAGGCAACCGTGTTTCACTTCCTAATAACTCGAATTAAGGGCTTCTAACGTTTGTTTACTTTGTAAATATAAACATATTAAGTATTTGTTTTATTTATAGATTATCAGTAAACCACACATATGTATATAAGTTGAGAGACTCCGTAGTGTGTTGTCAGAATGCCGCACCGAGACAAATGCTTGTATGATCCACAACTATTTCGGGTCTGGGTGTTTGTGAGACCGAAATGTCTCCTCGAAAAGTAGTTCCTGATACCCACGACACAAGATTTGTAATAATTAGTCCTGACCCCACAATAAATCTATGTATGTGATTGTTGAGTGTGTCAAAAACTCTGCGCTGACAATATTTTTCTGAATAATATACTTGTATCGAATCTGGGTTTCATGAGATCGATGAGACTATAAAAATTTTTTGCCGCATTGAAATTTGGTAGTATCCGTACATGGATTTATTTATATATTTTAATTTGTAAATGTCACTTTTTACGATCTTTATATTAATATAATTTTATATATTATAATAATCACAATAACATTTTAATTATAATAATAAAACGGCTGAATATAATTTGAATGAATTAGTGATAATCACATCCTTTCAGGAAGCTGAATTTTTTTTTTTTTTATTGTTAATATATTTCTACAAATTATGATTGGCGTGGGATCCAGGGTTACTCTTTAATATTCGAATAGTTTTATTTGTATTTTTACAGTTTCGCGTTTAAAATAGTTGTCTTTATTTTATTTTAATAAGCCAAACTTTCACAATAATAATAAATAAATACACCCAACAGTCACATACATAGTCCTGACCTAATATTAAGATTAACTAAGTCTTGTGTCGTGGAAATCAGAAGTTTCTAATCTTCTAATCTTTTCGAGATGCGGGGATCGAACCCGCGGCTTCTTGTTTTACAGCCGTCCAACCAACTGCGCCACGTAGGCTGTCAACATAATAATGGGTCATAGCATATGCAGCTGATAAACCAGTGCTGGTCTGTTAAGATCGAAAGAAAAAAAAACTAAGCCTAAGCACTGTCATTTTTTGATAGACTGTTATTGTGCCAATTATTGTTCCTTCACGGTTAAATAAATTGAATCAATATGTAGGAGGCATTCAAGGAGTCAGCAAGTTGCTTCATTGCTAAATGGTGCGTGGTTCCAAACTGTATGGGAAGGGGAGAGGAGCTTTACTGCGAAGTTAGCTATCTAGTACAAACATACATACATAAACTCACGCCTTTATCCCCGAAGGGGTAGGCAGAGGTGCCACTAGGACACCCACATTTCGCCTTGTATGTTCCGTCCCACGATGTGATAGAGGGCGAGCCTATCGCCATATCGGGCACAAATTCCTGACTCCGGGCTGATAATGAATAGAAAAATCCAATATCACTTTGCCTGACCCGGGACTCGAACCCGAGACCTCAGCTTTGTAACCGTACCGTAATACAACTACGCCACCGAGGCAGTCAGCCATCTAGTATTTTTATATAAAATCAGGAAGGTAGGCTATCTTTTTACACACGGCTTCCTTCGGGAAAAAATATGGTAATAACGGAATGTGATAAAATAAATTTAATTTATTTCAGGAAAAAAATGAGGTTTCATACAAGCAATGCAGCTGCCTATTCTGCATTGTTAAAACTTTGTGTAAATACTGTTCTCTTACCAACACCCTCCCAAATTTTCGGGGGGATAAATCTGCGTTTAATAACATGTCAATGTTATAGGTCCATGTAATTTTACCAAATATATATTATTATTACCAACTAACCAAGATGATATTTATTCTTTCGCGCAGTGAAATGATGCCACAACGAAAATGTATCACATTATTTTTCATACATATTAAGTACATACATACATAAACTCACGCCTTTATCCCAGAAGGGGTAGGCAGAGGCGCCACTAGAACACCCACATTTCGCCTTGTATATTTCGTCCTATGATGTGATAGGGGGCGAGCCTATCGCCATATCGGGCACAAATTCCTGACTCCGGGCTGATAATGGATAGAAAAACCCAATACCACTTTGCCCGACCCGGGATTCGAATCCGAGACCTCAGCTTTGTAGTCGTACCGTAATACAACTACGCCACCGAGGCAGTATTTTTCATAGAAGCAGGTTAATTGGTAGAGTCTTTCTTAATTTGGGTGCCTTTTACAGCACATAGCTAGTTTTATCATCGCTTTAATTAATTTATTATTCATATTTCCGGTAATTCATACGCTGTGATTAATTATACCGGTGTAGACTTTTAAATGCATGTCGAGAGACGGGTCTCGTTGGTATTTAATTTTATGGCTATGAAATAATTGTTCTCTGGCCTTAAAATGAAGGTTTTGTAATGACTGCACTACTGCGGCTCACTTGGTAATCATAATTAATATTTTTTTTTGTATCTATTCCAAAATAGTTCAAAATAATCAACCATCAGGCATAGTAATATGTGTGTCTTTCGGGATCATCTTGAGTACAATCAAACCGAAAAATTATATCGATCGGCAAGAAATAGCTATCGTTTGTCACCGGACACTCTATCTCGACTGCATGCAATGCACTTCACGTTATATGCGAACGAAGTGCAATTCACGTTTAATAGCTAAATATTTTAGTATAATTTATAATGTGGAATTCCACCAGCTCAGAAATAACAGTAACTAGCCATCGTGTTTACGTTACTATGTTGCAGCGGCATACACGCCTACTAAATGTTGTTATACATCTATTATAGTTTGAGATATGATTTAGATATTATCATTCTTTGGGATTTTGTATGTATGATGAATACCTATATGTGCACGTTATATTCAAATAGCATTGTACTTTAGCGATTTTAAAGAATTTCTACGGTATGTAAGTCCGCCAACTCGCACTAGGCCAGCGTGGTGGACTATATGGCCTAACCACTCTCAATCGATTCTCTCGATTGTAAAGTAGGCCCGTGCCCTGCAGTGGGACGTATATGGGCTGATACAAAAAAATATTGTACTTTATTTATTAACAGCCTCCGTGGCGCAGTTGGTTAGCCGCCGGCTGTAAAACGATAGGCCACGGGTTGGATCCACGCGCTGAAACAAATCTTTGTGTACTTCACAGGTATTTGTTTCGGGTCTGAGTGATTGTGGGACTCAAAGTAGTTTCTGATACCTACGTTATGTCAATGTACCCACGACACAGAACTCGATTTTAGTGTGGGGTCAGGACTATGTATGTGACTGTTGGGTGTATTTTTTTTTTTAAATCAAAGTGTTCGGCTTTCGTCCATCTCACTGTCTGAACGAATCATGATTGCAAAGTTTTTACACCTCGTATTTTTTGTAATATGCTGCATATTACGAAGATAATAAAAACAATAATTGTTTTAAAGTAAATACTATATTTATAATAATGTAATTAAATATTCTCGGTTATGCAACAGTCATTGGGCGGTACGGTATCCGTTGTACTTGAATGTTTTGATTTTAGAATGTTAGCACCGACCGTGATATTTAATGTATTTTTTAAACGCTGATAAATATTAGGAAATCTTTTTATTGGTTGATATTTAAGTCCGGTATCTAGGCTACTGATAATTAATTTGGACTCCGTGGTGAGAAACTTCCTTATGTTGTGTCATGTATTCAATAATACGAGGTTTTTATTGCAGAATCTCAATATTTAATATTTCGATAATTTTAACAAAATTGCGGCTGACTTGGTAATCATAATTAATATCAGCATGCACGTCTGATTATAATATCTTTTTTTGTATCTATTCCGAAATAGTTCAAAATAATCAACCATCAGGCATAGTAATATGTGTGTCTTTCGGGATCATCTTGAGTACAATCAAACCGAAAAATCGACGGAATAATTATAATAATAAATAGCCTACATTACAACATACATATGTATAAAATAATCAAGAGAAGCCAGGATAAAAAAAGGAATAAAAATGAAATAAGGAGTTTCTGGTGCCGTTTCTTCTTCGCGTCACAAACCCATGTGTACGAGTATATGCGGTAGTGTGTTTAGAAAAGTATCTAAAATACCTTTTAAAAGACTATTTGAATAAAAATATTTTGATTGTATAGATGTCAACTCTGAGCCGTTATACATTTAAAAAAACTGCGAAATTCAACTTATACTTGTAAAAAAACTAAAAGCTGTGTGAGTAAAATAAGAAATAGTATGAAGTATAATCTCCGGTTATTATGATCGTTTAGCATATTAACACAAAACAATGGAATACTCAAAATAGTAAAGTGCGAAATTGTTGCGGTTATTTCGCTCATTTACCATGTTTTACAATTTTAAACGAGCCTCTTTTCTTATATTTGATACGAAAATAAAGCTATAAAATGAATTAGCAGTACAATTCTACACAATGAAATAACTACACCTGTTGGTATGTTGTGGAACAAAGACCTCAAGCCTATTATGAAAGGGGTGGATGTCACCATGGAAGATACATACATACATAAACTCATGCCTTTATCTCCGAAGGGGTAGGCAGAGGCGCCACCAGGACACCCACATTTCGCCTTGCATGTTCCGTCCCACGATGTGATAGAGGGCGAGCCTATCGCCACATCGGGCACAAATTCCTGACTCCGGGCTGATAATGAATAGGAAAGTCCAATATCACTTTGCCCGACCCGGGATTCGAACCCGAGACCTCAGCTTTGTAACCGTACCGTAATAGAACTACGCCACCGAGGCAGTCGTAGATATAAGAGTCAAATGCCTTTAGACGCTGCAGTTCGGGTGATATTTAGAAGACTGAGCGGAATGGCAGAATTTGACAACTGCTGGAATAACACCACGTAGAACAAACACCTTATTGCCAGTGTAATCGATCAATACCGATATGTTGAATATTGAGTAGTATATTTATTCAGGAATTTGTGCCCGATATAACGATAGGCTCACCCCCTATCGCATCGTGGGACGGAACATACAAGGCGAAAAGTGGGTGTCCTGGTAACACCTCTGCCTACCACTTCTGGGAAAAAGGCGTGAGTTTATGTATGGATGCATACATTTAAGTCGCTTTAGGCAATTACTTCACTATACTTCTTTGTAAAAAGCCGCAGATAGGTTTTTTTTAATTCTTTTATAGGTAGGAGAGAAAGTTGTGCCGCTTAATGGTGCAATAGATAAAATAAATGAGAAACCTATCTTCGGCAACACGCAAGATTGTGTAATAGAAAGAAGAGATGGGTGTATACTGGAGGTTCTTATAACGCGACGTGCGCACAAACACACACGTATACTTGCAAGCGTATTTATGGTGATTTTTAAAATTGCTTACGAAGGATTCTATCCGCGACTGCAAATGTTCTACTATGATTACTTAGTATAATTTAGTCGATTAAATAAAATATTTGTAAGCATAAATATATTTCCAATCGATTGTATTTACGCAGCATATTCGACCTTTTGTTTGGACTCATGGATATGTAGTCATGTGTCGAATACTCGGTAGAAAAATGAGGGCAGCTCGGTCAGTCGAAGGCTACTTAATTATAAAACGTAAATAATATCAACGCATTGATTTTTGTGTCGTAGACATTTTACCAATTAAGTTATTTTGAGAAATTACTTAATTATACTTTCGTCGCAAGGAGATATTATTTAATTTTTTTTGTTCACGAGGTTATAGCGACTTATAAATTAACCTTGTTCGTTTTTAATTTTAAAGATGAAAACTAATTTATAAAACTCGATTTTCGTAATTATGTATGTAAGCCAAACGGGCAAAATCAATATTCAAAATGTTTTCTTACGCAAATAGTTTACTGTTTTGGAACGTGTTGCAAGCAGATTTTACTGTAGATTCAGATTTAACTCCCGCAACAGCAAAAAAATCTCATTTACTTCTTTTCTAGACGTTTCACTTGAGTGAGAAGAATTGCCAACAAGTTCTTTTATGAAAATTATCTCCCTTTGGATAAAGATCTTCCCTTTTTTAACTGGTGGTAGGTCTCTCATATGTGACAGGCCGCCTGGGTAGGTACCACCGCAATGTCTATTTCTCCCGCCAAACAGCAGTGTAAATGCGCTGTTGTGTTCCGGTTTGAAGGACATTGAAGCCAGAGTAACTACTGGACATATTGAGACTTAACATCTTATGTCTCAGGATGGCGAGCGCAGTGGAATTCCAAGCATTGCCTTGTAATTCATGGTGTTGTTTGGTTTTGCTACTGTCCATGAGCGGTCGTATCGCTTACCATCAGGCGAATGGCATGCTCGTCTCGCCATTCATTGCAATAAAAAAAAAAAAAAAAAAAAAAAGAAATCGAGGGGTAGAGACAGGGAGAAGGTACGGATTGTTATCTTCGGAACTTGAACAAACCGAACGTAACGAAAAAAAAAACTGTAATTTTTCTAAAGACCCTAGTGCTACCCCGATCGCCTTAGCCTCTCGCGCTATCTAAACACTTATCTTTGTAAGTTTTTGAATAATTGAAAATAGTTTAAAGAGGCTCTGTGGCCGTGGAACGATAGACATTAGAAAACATGAACAATCGGATCTGGAGATTGTAACCTTTTTCAAACCTTGGAAGTAATATGACTACGAGTATTAATTTGAAAAACATGAATTATATTCACATACATACTGCGAATAGACGTAAGACCTGCAATCGTACCCCAAATAAATACTAGATCCCAACTAGATCCCATAGAGCTAAAATGGACCTGAAATTTTTTGGGACACAAAAAAATAAAAGAGTTACAAAGTTGTGAACCTAACATACCTAATAGTTTTTGATATCATCGACACAATAAAAGTATCTTAATGTAGGTCAGGGCTATGTGTCGTTGTTGAAAGCCATTACATAAATACTATTTCTCTTTAGACTTTTTGAGAAATGTCTAAACTTTTATAATTGCGTACAACCCACCAATTTTTTTTCGTGATTATACACTGACCTTATTATTAATTTAATACGTTATGTGTGATTATGTTTATGTTATGGAAGCGGTGTCTAAATATTCGTTATTTGGCCGTGAATCTGTCGTAAGGATTATATAGGAGAATGTAGGGCGAGGAGGGTCTGTTTCGATTTAGTAAATATTTGATCGTGACAATGGTGTTTTGATTTTCCTCGGTATAAATGTAATAAATTGGTGAAACATTTATTTTGTTACCAGGCGAACGCTTTCTGTTAACCTGTAATGTAAAAGTGTAAATATAATTTCACAGAATTACTCGTATAACATTATTCGATTGTGAAATTTGTATAGAAACAAATATAATATTTTGCCTGTATCCCATTATTTGCAATCATTTTCCAACCAGTGAGATAACAACCTTCAAACAATTTATTCTGTATTCTTTTTAATATTTTGGATAAGATTACGGAAGGATTAATTAGTTTAGTTTTAAAATATGCACAAACAAATTGCTTAAGCCGTTTTGCTAATATTAAATCTTATGTATAACTTCTATTCGACCTTCCTCAAATTACATAATTAATGCTTTATAGCTTCGTGCTACTGTTGTAACTTGAATTCATATTTGCAACATGTTTTTTTTAAATCACTTCATTTCTCTTATGGTTGCATAGGAGGGTTTGTACTGTGACGTCTTAAATAAATACACCCAACAGTCACATACATAGTCCTGACCCCACACTAAGGCCGAGTCTTGTGTCGTGGGTATCAGAAATCATGACAGACTTTTCGGTCTCATAAACACCCAGACCCGAAACAAATGTGGTTCACACAAATATTTGTCTCGGTGCGGGGATCGACGCCGCGGCCTCTCTTTTCACAGGCGGCGTCTAACTAAGTACTGAGGCTGTCTTAGTTTCGATTTCCAAGTCAGGCAATCCACGTCGTGTCACTTTTTCAGTTAGATAAAGCCAATAAGTACTCGTAACTTGGTGTTGGAGTTTGTTTCCGGCAAAATGATAGGCTTGTTCTTAGGACTAAATTGAGCTCGTCGAACGATGAATGTTACTGATATTACTTCTTCCTTACTTTTCTCCCATATAGGGCTGAGCATTTTTTTAAGCAGTGGGATTACCTACAGCCGATAGTACCTGGTCCATCACTATAACAACCTCCGTATGTTGTATGTTGTGTCCGTATTGTAGTCATATCCGTCGGAAAAGCCCAATGAGAACCAGCTTCCAAAAACCAGCCAGCTTTTGAAATCAGCTTCCGAAATGGAAGTGGTCTTAAGTTTTGTGCGCAAGGTGCAGTTGAAGATTAGTGATGTTAAAATTTTGCTAAGCTCAGGAGGTGTAAAAAATTCATGAATATTTTCTTGGAAACATAGCAATTAAGTGTTCGCAATTTGTTAACTTGGTCAAGCAATCAAAAAATTAAACAAAAACGACATCGAAAACATAAAATAATTCGCAGTAGGTAGTAATTAAAAATACGGAAAATATATACTTATAAATGTATTCTATTGAGGAATTTACCTATAACTAATTGTTTTAATTACGATGAACTTTCGATATAAATTGATTATTTCCTTTTGAAATACCCTTTACATATTTTTGTTTCAAATTCAGTGTTTTTATTACTTATCTTAATTACTTTAACATTTTACATATGTATATAACTTTGGCGGCGTTTAATAAGCCGAATGAAAGTGTGTCCTTAATCCAAAAAAGTTTAAAACCTCCATGTAATTAATTCACATACCGATTGACCCCGACTTCAAAGTCTCAAGGACTACGACACTGAGGTTAACGGCTATCATCGAAAATTGGGGCAAGCTTTGTAAAAGTAGTTTGTATAGATAATTGAGTAATATTAGTCGTAATTTATTAGTAATGAGTATTCATGATATTTCTAATCGAGTCACGTGTCATGTTTTTTAAAATTAATTTTGGTTTATACGATTGATGTAAAATGGGTATTTTTAAATGTAGCTAGTTTTTTTATTATTGGCGCCTCGTTGATTGGATGGCAGTAACCACAGAACTTCACGTTGTTGGGTTCGATTCCCAAGTCGTGCAACCCATTTTAAGGGAGTTGTTATATGATGATTGATGGTTCAGTAATTTTTAGGGACTTTTGTACTATGGAAAATATATACCAGTCCCATCGCACCTTATACATATAAAACAAATGAAAAATATCATAATAGTTACCTGGGATTTGAATTTGGAGCCGGAAAGGCGAAACGTTTGCTTTTTATCACTGCATTTGTCTCGATACTGCATTGAAGCCACTACTTCTCATTATATGCGACTTGTCCATTGCCTTCTGGAGGCTATCGTACTCAATTTGCAATTACTTATTAATTTATTACATCCTTTACCGCTGATTTGATGTGGAACAAAACATTGACATTTCGAATGGGTAGAAAAAACCTTAGATGTCAGACAAAACCGATTTTACCCATTTATTGAGCTGAAGATTAAGGATTTTGATTTTAGAGTGTAGCTTGGAGAAATATAAATATTTTTTTTATATCCGGGTTGTGAATAAAAATATGATAGAAGCCATTTTGGTATAAGTACAGTGCAGTGATATAAGTAACAATCACGGACAGGTGGAGTAGGTACCTACTGTCTTTTTAACAATGGGTCGAATATCGAGTTTTGTCGACTTTAAAAAAAGTCAGTTCCAAAGTCCAGTGATTTACGAAACAAAAAAAAAGTTTTTAAATGTGGATATATAAAATACATAAGCCCGAAGCTTTTCTTCTTTTTTCCGTTTCCCACGAAAACAATTTAAGATCATAATAAATAAACTGACTGCCTCGGTGGCGTAGTTGTATTACGGTACGGTTACAAAGCTGAGGTCTCGGGTTAGAATCCCAGGTCGGGCAAAGTGATATTGGATTTTTCTAATCAT
The DNA here is from genome assembly GCA_905220455.2 of Deilephila porcellus. Lineage (NCBI taxonomy): Eukaryota > Metazoa > Arthropoda > Insecta > Lepidoptera > Sphingidae > Deilephila > Deilephila porcellus. The sequence continues at coordinate 12,655,759 of LR999977.1, read as the reverse complement.
TATCAACCCGGAGTCAGGAATTTGTGCCCGATATGGCGATAGGCTCGCCCCCTATCACATCGTGGGACAGAACATGCAAGGCGAAATGTGGGTGTCCTAGTGGCGCCTCTGCCTACCCCTTCGGGGATAAAGGCGTGAGTTTATGTATGTATGTATAAATAAACACACCACCATTAAACAATGTGAAAAGCAAATTCCAATCCCATTATAAAATCTCATATCAGTTGCAATAATGACGTAGATTACTTAATGTAAGCCCAAATAAGATTAATAGCGTGTAAGTGACAGTGCGTTGACCTGGCACACATTAAAACTAGATTGTTGGGTAATTGGAATTGCCAGGTGCAACCGTGGCACTGTTTGCCAGTTGCGAATTCGAGTTGTGGTTATAGTTGATCGACTGCGATGTTTGTTTGTGGGTTTTTGTGATGGAACTGTATTGCAGTTTCAATGCACAGCCTGTTTGGGATGACGTCATTTAAAAATATAAGTTCCAATTTCAAACTGTTTGTATTTGTTCGCAGGAACCGAGAAATGTTAAAAGTGTTAATTCTTAGGAAGGCATGATATGCAGATTTTATATACCAATGTATGAGAAAAGTTTGTTTATAGTTGAAAATAAGCATTAGAAAACTATGCATTAATTTAAGGAAATACTTTAAATATTTGCCTATATATTTCAGAATGTTTGTACTAGTGTATGAAATGTTCTGCATGAAGAGAAGTGGATTGATGTCCAGATAAAATATTAACAAGCAACAGATAATTATGTGTCGATACAATTGTGCCGGAAATTACTTTTTCTCTGCTTAATGGACTCGATGTTTTATTGTAAGCTTAATGTATTCATTTTCGAAAAAACTTGAAATAAAATACTAATTAATGTTTAACACAATAATACTTGTTACACATTCAAAAATAATATTGGCTCATTACAAATAAAATATTTGATGATTATAATCAAACATTGGTTCGCAATATTTGCTCATGCACTCGCGGTCTCTTGAGAGCAAAGTATAATAATTTAATATGGAATCTATCAGCAAATATGACACGTTTGTTCAAATATTGTTAGGTTAGTCTACGTATGTATAATAATAAATGGTCCCAAGATGAAAGTACCGGTAATTTAATGATCAAATGTACCGGTGGATTTTGTTGGAGTCTCCGTAATTGGTGATGTTTGTAACCGCCTGCGGAGTGGGGAGGGGGGGGGGGTATATTATATGATTCGAAACGAAGTTTTAATGTTGGAACGTCGTACGTAAAACTGTAGGAATGTGTCTAGGTACTCCATAAAATGTTCGAATCCCCTATTGTACGTTGAAACCATAGACTAAGTTGGGAGTGATTATTAAGTGTCATAGAGAATAGCATTGGTTTTTACAAGTGGAAAACTTTTAACTAAATTCGGACGTCGAACGCTCGAATTTTCGAGCATTCGAACTTCGTTACGGTTCATAGAGTAACCCCCCCGGATAGTAAAAACCCACGAATCTCTATTGCATTTTGTTACGTACGTTTGTTTTCGGGCAGGTATAATTATGATCTATGGGGGAGCCCTTCCGCAATGTGACGGGTTGGAAGGCCAGAGACACTGACATACCCCTTTCGGCCTCCCCCGGCGTACCGAAACGGGAGCTTAATAGCTTTTCCTCTTGGACACAAAACAAAAATGGGGGAGGCCTATGTTCAGCAGTGGACTTCCTATGGCTGAGTAGATAGATAGATAGAAATAATGATGACAGTTGGGAGATAACTATCTTTCCATTTGTTTTACATAACCTTTATCCTATAATTAATATTAAAAGAGTAATCTGTGTCATCAGTCTGTGTGACGTGGTGCGTCACTGTTCTACATACATGTACGCAGACGACTTGTGCGCACTCTATGCCGGCACTGATGCTACACAAGCCTTTGCCCGAGTGCAGGAAGATGTAGACGCGATCGTAAAATGGTCGCATGATAATGGAATAGTCTTAAACTCAGAAAAGACTCAACTGCTAATTATACACTCACCTTACATTCGCCCACCTGTTCTACATCCACCATTAATAACTCATGAATATACATGTTTCCATACCAACTCAACACAATGCAAATGCAAACCTATTAAAAAAACCGATTGTGTAACATATTTGGGCGTAAAAATAGATGAAAACTTCTCCTGGTCGCATCATGTAGATTATATAAGTGAAAAACTAAGAATATTATTGGGTAAATTCTATCTGTTGAGCCATAAAGTTCCCATTAAAACATTAAGATTGTTGTATATGTCCCTAGTTGACTCCATTCTAAGTTATGCTCTTGATTGCTATGGATTAACTTTTAAAACACACTTAATTAAATTAGAAAAAATTCAAATCAGATTTCTTAAGTTACTGGTTAGTAAAAAAATTAAAAATAATTGTAATAATGATTACTCCAAATTGTTTAAAATCTGCAATATTCTGTCCGTCAGACAAAAGCACAAATATTTATTGGCTACCAAACTATTTAGCAGTATAGACCAATATCTAATTTCATACTACAGAGACCATAAAACCCGGTCAGTAACCGGTGGTAGTTTTGTAGTTCCCCGGGTTACCAATTATTATGGCGACAGAACCATTAATAAACGATTACCTTATATAATGAATAGTTTGCCGCCGGAAATTAAAAATGATCCCGTATACAATAGTTTTAAAAACAAATTAAGAAACCACCTTTTAACATGTTCCTACTAGTAGCCTTAAGCATAAATTTACTTTACTTTTTAGGTATACTTACAGTTTATTTCTATTGTGTGTAGTTGTAATGCATATTGTGTTTTATTTTAAATTTATATATAAGTTTAGAAGTGATGTTTTATTTTCTGTTTAAATTTTTGGAAGTGATTTTTTGCTAGATTTTATTGTTTAAAGTTATATCCTGTTTTTATTTTTATTTTATTTTCATTCTATTTTATAGTTATAAAGTTTATGAATGATACTTGGTTTATTTTGTTTAAAATTCTAACTTCATAAGTGTTATTTTGTTTTTCTTTTTATGTTGTTTAATGTCTAATGCAAATGTATTGTACATGTGTAAATGAGACTCACCACCTCCACGGTCAAACCGAAGCCCGGTTTCGTGGAAGTAATATTTATTTTTGTTTGTAACATTGTATTTTAATAAATAAATAAAAAAAAAAAAAAAAAAAAATCGGAACTTTAATTTTTTTAATGTCAACATCTGGTTGAAATCGTTAGATCAAATGTTGTGGTAAAGGATTGAATTTTGGTCATACCTGATGACTGAAAGACGATACTTATATAAATTAAAATCTGTTGTTCGATTTGTTACTAGTGTTCAGTGTTTATTTAATTTAAATGCAATGCACAATCATAAAAGGAAATAAATTCATTGATCAACGCACGCGAGATTTTTCCTCATTCCTTGATGACAATCTGTATGTGTGGCCTAGTACGCGATTGGTTTGGATGTATTCCTTACATTGAGTATGATGTATTTTGAGCGGAAATACTTGCATGTGATTTACATGGACGCTCTAAAAAAAATATTATTATACTAGCTTCTGCCCGCTAACTTCGTCTGCGTGGTTAACTTTATTTAAAAATATATACATTTAAAGATTATTTGGAATTCCTATCCCGTCCAGTCCCGTCTCGTTATATCCCACCCGTCCCGTCTCATTCTCACTCATTGCATACAATCTAGTCCCATCCCATCCCTTTGAGTATAAACAGACAGACAAAAATTCTAAATCTCATTGTTTTTATGACGTTAATTAATACAGACCCCCCATAATAATTTTTCTCATTTATCTTCCATAGTACAAAGAAACACCCTGTATGTAAATAAGACATAATATACCAGTTTTTAAGTTGAACCTACAGCAATACAACTGTGAAAACGGCATCTCATTTGGTGCAGTAGTTTTCGCGTGATGCGCAAGCAAACATACAGACAGACAAACAGGCAGACAGACAGACAAAAATTAAAAAAAAAAAATGTTTTGGCTTCTGTTGCTGTAGTAAAGACCCCTCGCCTTAAAATTTCTTAAATATCTTCCATGTACAGACATCGACCATTTACATTTTTATTATATGTATAGATATATGTATAGATTATTAATGTTATATGTTTTAATCATGAAAAGTTTTTTTACTTCGAGTTTTTAAAGTTATGCTTGGTTTCTATAGACTAAAATAATTAATATTCACCGTTTTTACTACTGTACTTGAAACCAAGTTTATAACCAATGGTTTCTCACAATTTCTCCCAAGCCATCGGTGCATCTGGTGGGATGTCTCACATTGCACATTCCGTAATATAGTACTCAGTTATTATATTATCTATTTAATTTAATTAATATGCTGTATTTTTTCCCACCATGATCTGTCCTGCTTAATCCCGTCGGTCCCGTCACTTCCCGCTCTACCCATCCGAATCTTTCTCATCGTATTCCCTCCCGTCCTCTCTCGTCGCATCCCATCCCATCTCATCCCGTGCCTTTAAATTTCGTCCTATCACATCCAAACAAATCTATCAGCTACCTCAATAACTTCGACTATGTTTTTTACACTTAATTTAGCCAGTAAACCTTTGTCTAGAGTAGTGTGACTTGCGCGCAAAAATTGCGCTCATTGCGTACTTATGAAGAATTCAACTTCTGAGTAATTCAAATTCGTGTAAAGCGACTATTGCAGTATCTTGCCAAAAGCGTTTTCAATTCGCACCAGTTTATTCACAGATATTTAACTTTTTGATGGACGAAATCTAAGATTTCATAGCTCGACTAATATAATCTACGGGTATCTATAGGTCACCATCTCATAAGAATTTCTTCGAATTATGAACATGCTAACATTATTAGCAGGGCCTGATTAACCCTTAGGCTAATTAGGCTGCAGCCTAGGGCGCGAGGATCGGGGGGGCGCGCTGACATCTTATCTTCGCATGCACTATTAATCTAGCGTCATTGCTTTTACCCTACATATTTCAACTAGACCGAGACAAAACACAAAACCTAAACTGTGAACTGAAAAAGCTTGCGAGTCCCTGAGATTATAACAATAAATAAAATTTTAAAAAGCACCTGTAACAAACACTGACTTGTCTTGTCTTGTACTTGTTTCAATAGTGTGATCACAGAGTACATTACTGTGTGATGCCTCCCGTCTTTTTTAAATATTTTAACAGAAGTTTAAATATCAAAAAAATGCTTAAAGTCGAAGCAAATGTTGAATATCGTGCAGATTAAAGGACAACGTTAGTTTCGCTTGCAGATCAATCTGACAACTTTTATAAGTTGTATGAATCATGTTAAAATTTTCACACTTGTAAACAAAACAAAACTAATATACCACTTTTTAGGCTCATTGTAATGCACCTGGCGGGGGTGCGTCCTCGTAATGAAGAATGTTAACTAATTTTGATTATTAGCACTCCATATTCTCTGGCAAAAATAAAAAATACTAGTGAAAGAATTACTTCGATATGTCAATTAGTTTCCGATTTAGAAGTAAAACAAGTTGTAACCGTACGACCCGGGCTGCCGGTTACGGTGTGACGTCATAGCACAACACGCTCACTGGCTCACTCAGTCCGCTCGTGGTCGCGCGCCCGTGCCGTTGAATTTATACCCACAGAGTACTATAATATTACGTTTATACCTAAAGACTTTTAACAATGTCCAATCCAAATACTAGGAAATCATGTGTTGTGCCTAAATGCACAAACACAACTACCAATTCGCCAGAAAAGAAAGTCTGGAATAACACATAGGCTACTTTTAATACTGGGAAAATGTACAGCTTCTGAGGGAAACTGGGGCGAAGCTGCTGGCGGAAGCTAGTTTGCAATAAATCAATATAGGTATGTATGTATTCATTTAAATTTACTAAGAAGAGCGTTACCTACCTATATTATACATACGTGCCTACCAATAGCTACAAAACTGTAATACATACATATTTGATGTCTTTAACTTACAAATTTAATGGTAGGTAGGTAGTTCTACTATTTGAGTTGCATTCTTCCATTACGACATTAGTTGGGTATTTTGTTTTAATAAAACAATTTAGAACAGATAAACTATTAAGCATAAGTAGTAGCACGGAAATTTCACTTACCGTTGCATTTTTATTCCTCGCATTTCGACGGCAACGAAATCACTATTTGTTGACAAGTAATGCGCAACCATTAATCCATCTATTTTAGGTAGATTAACCGATTGCCCTTTTTCGAATCCTTCATCCATTTCATTAATCGAATAATATTTACTATTATTAAACTATTAACTTAATACGCGAACGAAAATCAACAACAAAACACTGCGCAAGCTATTACAACTACTATAATCGCTGGCGATTTGATACGAAGCGAGTCGTGGCCCGTGCGGCGCGTTGTGAAATGACGTCACAAGCGATCACGCGACTGTAGCGGGACTCGATATTTTTCAAAACTTTGAATACCCATAAAATCAAAACTACTAGGTATTTTTGACTACAACAAAAACTATTGTGTTTGTATACATAAAGGCTTTACTGAGACAACATTTCAAGCGATTTGGCATACCTAGTAACATTGTCCATTAGCCTAGGGCGGTCAGAACCCTTGATCAGGCGCTGATTATTAGTTTAATAGGTGTCATATTTGATTTGAGTAATTAATTAAATGTTAAATTATTAGGCAAATCTAAGGTAAATGTATTTATTACTTAAACAAGTTTTTAAATTTGGTGCTAAAATAATGTTTTTTAAAGCCGCAATCAATGAGCTATGACTTTTAATAACAAGTTTACGTTTTATTCAATACACGTGGAAGATGATTCACATATTTTTGTGCGTGCGTAGTTTTTTAATACAAAATGGTAATGTAATAAAAATACATTGGATTGATGTTTCTGGACGATTATATTATGTCGTTTGTTTTTGCCATGACAATATTTATCATTACTGTCTGTCCTATTGGCGCGTGGCAATGTTTGGAACTTCAAATAAAATTAAAAAAAAATATATTTAAATCATTGTTTGAGATATGTTTTTATGATATAAACAACAAGCAAATATACTATTAATTAAGTAATATTATCATGTCCAATGTAATAAAGTGTGAAGAGAGATAAACTATTCTTATTTCTCTGACAACGCATTCGCACGCTAAAAGATCGTAGACGAGGTCTATTACGATTTGAAATTTCGATAGATTAATAGTGATACACCACATCTTTCACTGATAATAGGCTCCCGATCTGCGCGTAGAATAAATAGCAACGCTGTGAACTATCATTTGTATACCAGTTGTTAAAGTCTTGGCTCTGATATAGCAAAAAGCTTTAATACGTATATATTTATTATAATTTATTGAACAGAAAATGTTAAAACTTCACGTCTCAATGACGTTATTTTGTACAGATTATAATTCAGTTATTCCCACGCGCTCAAGATTTTCTTTTGTTTTCCATTCGGCTTTTCCCTTGCGAAAAGCAACGGCAATTAGATTACCCCAAAATGTTAGCATAAAAATAGATAGAAAAATTCTTTGCTGTTTTGTATATAGTCTTAGATATTTTTGTAGCTTTAATGCTAATATTATTTGTTGTAAAGAGGTAAGTGACGTCATTTGCAGGACAATATATATTTTTGTGCGGATTAGGGATAATTTACATTTTACGTATATAATCATTTGGGTGTACCTAATATGTTCTAGGCATATTGCAGAATTATGGATTAAAACAAAATATTGCCTGGCCATACTTTACTTAGTTTTCAAGCTGACGGTTGACGTCAATCCTTTTGGATAGTAATCAAATTCTATTATATTTCGGGAACTTAAAATCGCACATATTGAATTGACCGACAGAGGGTACAAGCCCAAGACATTATCGATCGCAGGTCACACTTACGGCCACGAAACCGATATTTGATAACCGAATTTTTTTTATGAATAATAAATAGTAAATAAATAAACCCAACAGTCACTCACATAGTCCTAACCCCACACTAAGATCGAGTCTTGTGTCGTGGGTCTCAGAAACTACGAGAGACATTTCGGTCTCACAAACATCCAGACCCGAAACAAATATCTGTGGATCAAACAAACATTTGTTTTGGTGCGGGTATCGAACCCGCGGCTTCTCGTTTCACAGCAGGCGTCTAACCAACTGCATCGTGGAGGCTATCGACATCAAATAACATCTCATAAACAACATAATTTTCTGACGGTATTATTTAACATACATAAACTCACGCCTTATTTCCAGAAAGGGTAGGCAGAGGTACTACTAGGACACTCAAATTTCGCCTTATATATTTGATCCCACGATATGATAGGGGACGAGCCCATCGCTATATCGGGCACAAATTTCTGACACCGGGCTGATAATGAATAGAAAAATCGATACCACTTTGGCGGACCCGGGATTCGAACACGGGACCTCAGCTTTGTAATCGTAATACAACTGCACCACTGGGGCAGTTATATTAAGTGTTAAAGTTATATTCTACCTTAACGGTATGTAAGGAAAGATCTATCTTATAATGAAATGTTTTTATAACATTCCTATAATGTGACATGATTCACAGCAACTTAATAGTCGACTGTGGAACTTGTCATTTGCAGTTGTTAACTAGGTACTTAGAATAAACGGTGTGCATTAAATTTCTAGACTCGATTAGCTTGACTAGAATCTTAAATAAACTCTAGTCTAGATTTATTTTGTCTTCCTTGGATGATTATGTCAGTAGTAACGCTATGATATCTATTGTCACTTATGACTTTGATTTTATAATAGGGAAGAAAAACACCGTAAAGCGCCATTCACACGGGGAGAGTTTCTCGCGGCGAGAATCGTATGCGATTATCGCATGACATAACCGCCATAGATTATCGTTTTATGACAAATGTTTACACGACGCAGCTTGTTCATATCCTTACGATAATCGTATCTTCGAGGCGCGAAACTATTCCCAAGTTAATGGGGCTTAAAGAAATCTGCAGAGGTCTAAGAATTCTGTACAATGATTTTCAAAATATTGTGAAGATTTCCAGTTAAACACTGGAGGTGGATTAAAAAGCCTATAGCCGAAAGTGTTGACGTTAAGCTGGCAGTCATAAAATTGGCCAAATTATCGTCATACGTCAGGCATACGTTAAAGTCGGTATACAAGCTGATATACAAGAAATACATATTACAGAATTAAAACTGGCACCCATAAATATATTGCGGAGATTCAAGCTTGTACAGCCTTTGGGAATAGAATGCAAATAAAGCGTTCACTGGCTAGACAGACTAGTCGACACAATTATGCCGGCCTGGTTGAAGCCGGAGATACACAGGCAGAACCTGAAACGCGATCGAGTAGATCACGGGGATAATTTTTCCGCCATAATATAGTTGTGGTCGCTATGATTCTGGGCGGACACGAATATCCTTTTTTTAATTATTGCAATGAATGGAAAGACGAGCATGCCATTCGCCTGATGGTAGCGATACGACCGATCTTGGACAAAAGCAAAACTAACAACACCATAAATTACAAAGCAATGCTTGGCATTCCACTACGCTTGCCATCCTGTGACATAAGATGTGGAGTCTCATTATGACCAGTACTTACTCTGGCTACAATGTCCTTCAAACTGAAACACAACAGTGCAATTACACTGCTATTTGGCGGGAGAAATATATAGATATTTCGGTACCTACCCAGGTGGCCTCTCATATATGAGACACCTACCACCAGTAAACAGGGAGTATCCTATAACATTTTGTTATACAAACTGTATAGTTTGCATGCATATGCAAGGCTGTTGATCAGCGATTGACAGTAACGTTACAACTCCTAGTTTCTACACTCTAATGTTCTACAACATTACAGATAATAAAACTTATCTACGTATTATGCTGTTCCCACAACAGCGCAACACACTTTCCGTTTTTATTGAAACTGCTGGTGTCTCCATTGTTACAAAGTTTGCGCCAACTGTTTGTTCAAACTCGTTATAGTGTTGTGCTCTAACTCAAATAACGAGTAGACAAAGCCAGAACAGACGTACGTATAAGGACCTGTTGAATAACAATTTGTTTTGCTGCTGGAAAATCTTGCTTTAATGTATCGGGTCTGCTTCAAAGTCCTTTAATTGGTTTAGTTTGTTAGTGATACTGTTGGTTTTCGCAGTGTCTTTGGCGTGAGTTTGTTGGCTGTGCTAGTTAGTTTTGAGAAATTGCTTAGGTGCCAGTCCATTATTCTCTGATATTGGCAAGTGAGCTTCCAAGTCCTAATTTGTTATTTTTTTGTATACTTGTGTGCGTACATGGATGCTTTGCTGGATTTCTTTCGATGCTTTTCTTATGTATGCGTAACTTCCAAAAGTAAAAAAAGCATGCCTTGAGATCTATTCCGAAACCTTTGATTCGACAATCCGTTGCGATATACAATAGATTCAGTTTAATTAACGTATCATTGAACACAATTTGATGAAAAGTTTTTATAAGACCTTTGTAGTTATATCCAGTAATTTCAGCAATGAATTTATCTCTAAGTCTCTCACTCTCTCTTCAAGTACAGCAAGTCCACTGCCTGCCATTGGACAAATTTTAGTGTCATTCACAATTACTAGATCCAAGTTTGGATAACGTTGAATCAAGTTAATCATGATTTTGTTAACTGTTCCGAAAATCTAGTTAACTAAGTAAGTAAGTATTATAGCTATTTTTTGCTCGTTAGCGAGAATATTGTTGTACGAGTATTCTGAGGCTTTATTACGTAGCGGACTTTTGGAAAAATAAAGTTATTTATTGTCTTAATATTCATGTCTTAACCTTAGTAGATTTTGTATAGTTTGGGTTATATTATATTATGTTTTGTTTATATATTTTCATGATTTTCATTAACCTGTTAAAAGTTTATATTCTCTTCATCATCATCAGCCCTTCTGCGTCCACTGCTGGACATACGCCTCTCCCATAGCACGCCACTGGGCTCGATCTTCAGCCCATCATCGCCAACAGCTACCAGCCACCCCACAAATATTTTCGCTCTACCTGGTTTGAGGGCGTCACTACGTTTGCCGAGGCGCGGTCTCCACTCGAGAACACGTCTACCCCAACGTATATACTCTTACATTTTGCCCATTAACGATGTATAAATGTTAAAGTTATTTGTGAAGTAAAAATATTTATACGATTTTACCAGCCACAAGGTATTATTGGACGAAAATTTCCTATCAAACAAATAATTATTTCTGAATCAAAACATCAATACCTAAACAGCCTCCGTGGCGCAGTTGGTTAGACGCCGGCTGTGAAACGAGAGGCCGCGGGTTCGATCCCCGCACCGAAACAAATATTTGTGTGAACCACAGGTATTCGTTTCGGGTCTGGGTGTTTGTGAGACCGAAAAGTCTCTCGTAGTTTCTGATACCCACGGCACAAGACTCGATCTTAGTATGTGGTCAGGACTATGTATGTGACTGTTGGTTGTATTTATTTATTTAAACCAAACCCTGCAACTTTAGTTTCAGTCTGTAATAGGTTGATCAGACGTCAACATTATAAAATGTAACGTTTAATATTAAATTGTGTATGGACATTGATTGCACTGTATGCGGTGAATGTGTACCGACGTGAATGCGCAATGCAATGCGGGGCGTGACCAGACTTCAACAGCTCAACTCAATGAAATCACAAATATTTGTATTGTTATTGCTATCTAAGTTTTACATAGATAATTATCGCTTTAATAAGGAAAATATTGTAATAAAACCGAATGCTTGGGAGTTCTGTACAATGGTTTGTTGGTAGAAAAAGCAGTAAACGGAGAAACTGGTACGCCTATCCTTGAACGACATTCTAGAACATCTGACTTATGACAGCCTCGGTGGCGTAGTTGTACTGTGGCATAATTACAAAGCTGAAGTCTCGGGTTCGAATCCCGCGTCGGGCGAAGTGATATTGGGTTTTCCTATTCATTTTCAGCCTGGAGTCAGGAATTTGTGCTCGTTATGGCGATAGGCTCGCATCACTATACGTGATCATTGGACACATCGTGGGACGGAACATACAAGGCGAAATGTGGGTGTCTTGGTAGCACCTCTGTCTACCTCTTCTGTAAAAAACGCATGAGTTTATGTATGTGGGTATGTTGACTTAAAAATTTGATCTTTGGCTCCAACTTTTCAGGTTTGTTAAGATCTAGAAAAGACAACTAGTACAACTCAACTAGTTATTTAACTTAAATAGAATGTAATGACACTACAATTAAATATGAGGAAATAGCCGCTGACCCAAAAGTTGAATACGGGTTTTATTTTACAATCCAGTTGTTTCTGTTGTGGCATTCTGTTACATAACCAGTACAATTAAATTACTATTATGTTATTTCTCGTTTATGTGCGAACTGCGTGTGGTAATTTATGCACTCTTTGTTTTTTAACTGCACATCATTATCATTATTGTTAGGGTGTAGCAGTCCTCGGTAGCGTAGTTGTATTACGATTACAAAGCTGAGGTCTCGGGTTTGAACCCCGGGTCGGGCAAATATTGGATTTTCCTACTCATTATCAGCCCGGATTCAGGCATTTGTGGCCGATGTGGCGTTACGCTTGCCCCTATCACATTGTGGGACGGAACATACAAGGCGAAATGTCCTGGTAGCATCTCTGCCTAGTCCGCCCTAAAGTTATGCAAAACGCCTCGTACTTACATTTAGTTTCGAGTTGACTGCAGCTTTTGACCAAACTTCTATGAAATCCATACAAAAATGCCTTATTATTCGTATAGTTAAACACAAATAAAAACATAGACAAATAAAAATACTAGAATAACATGAAAATGAAAACCCAAACAACACATAAATTATATTTTAATGTATTCATTTTATTGCTTATTATATTTACCTATGTGTCATATTATTTCTATAAATAATATACATACATACATAAACGCACGCCTTTATCCCAGAAGGGGTAGGCAGAGACGCCACCAAGACACATAATAAATAATATGTAACATGTATATTTTATATTTAGACACTGGCTATACAACCATAATATTTTTTTCCGGATTAAAAATAGTCCACTCTATAAGTTTCCACGGAAGTCGTTTTTAATATTAGACATTCAAGTTCTAGGCGGCGAGTTGTTGGGTATTTGTAATTATGGAAAAATTTAAGCGAGTTTTATATAACAAATAAATATATCGAATAAATTCGTACGAATGGGCTAGTGCTTTAATTTTGATTATTGTTTATATCGAAAAGTTGCGTTATGCAAAATCGTAACAAGGAAGACTTTTCTTCCGTTTAGTAATAGGCAAGTCACACATATTTAAAATTTGGTGGTAGGAGTAATAGACAAGAATGAAACATGCACTACGTGACGTCATTCTCCATAAGGTGCATGCTTGCGAAAGAGAAAACGAGTGTCCCCACCGCTCTTTTGACATATTATATTATATTAATTAAATTATATTATTTGAATTTGAATTTTTATTTATAACTAATTAAAGTCATTCGAAAGTGACAAAACAATCAATACCTAAAACAGCTTTTAGTCCATGAATAAAGCCGTAAATCTGGAAAGCACTTCATGTATCATCAGGTACGAAATTACATTTTAGTTACTTTATCAAAAAATCTAGGAAATCTAAGCCCAAGTAAAAAAGAATTTTTCAATTCAAAATCTTATTTAATACCCTACCTGGGAACAAAACTTAAGAACCATATTTAACTGTAGGAAAACCCTGCATTAATTACGGACCATTATTATTAAACCTTAAGTCATCGAATCATAAAAGGATAAAATATTCAGCTGGAATGAATTCATTTTACTACATCATAGAACAGTATTCCATACACGTATCATACAAGCCGTTCATACAAATAAAGATACACCTGGAATATTTATATAGTATTGTTCCGTTGCAGTGAACTTGGGTGTTGTGACACCCCTAATGGAGCGGGGTTAATGTATTCTATCGTCATTTTTTAAATAACTTTGACCAGTTCAGGGTTTACTCTTGTATTATGGTTGTAAACACCAGTTACATGTACATAAATTAGATTCATACATATTTGTAGGTCATATGTATTCGAACGAGCGAAGATTGTATATATCTCTCCAATACCGCGGTAATTGATCGACAAAATGTCCATGAATCCATGTTTTTAATTCACAGGGTTGTCAAGAATAAAATATAGGATCTAAATTATTAACTACATTAGATAATCAGGACTGCATCCAGGTGCGTTGGCTAATAAAGCCCACGTGAAGAATTATTAGCTTATAAAACCAGGATGCGGGTGTCAGAAAATTCCTGCTTCTATAAATAAATAAACCCAAAATATAATTTCATAGTTCTGATCCCACACTAAATCTAGTCTGTGTCGTGGATATCAGAAATTAAGAGAGATTTTTCGGTCTCACGAACACCCGGACCCGAAACAAATACCTCTGGATCACACAAGTATTTGTCTCGGTGCGAATTGGAATCCACGGCCTTACGTTTCACAGCCGGCGTCTAATCAACCGGACAACTGAAGCTGTCGAATAAAGTTGTATTAGTTCTCGGAAATTGAATGCTTATCAATCGTTACCCTGAATACGAGGTTCTGAATCACCGATGGCAATCAGGAAAGAATACGACGGAAGGTAAGATCGAGATAGGAAGGAACTCTTTACGGTATTTTCCATATATTTTTCTAAATTACTATATTCCGGCCGGTATTAAAGACCACAGTCTTGTTTTAGTAGTTCCACTTCTAAATTTTAATCTCCTCAAAGGTATGGCTCTCGTAATTAACTTCTCTAATGACATAATTCATACCGATTTTGTATCAAATATTTCTTATCTATAAGTTTTAAAATATTAATTTGAATTAAAACAACTTTGTATCTGTTTCTGTTATTTATAGAGCTACCAAATAAATAATATAGAATTCAACAATTGAATAAACTTCTAAATACATTGAAGCGTATTTTTATACTGTCAATTGTCTTTTGTTTGTATTACGTCCAATTTGAACTAAACATTAAAGGAAAACGTCGTAAAATTAGCATCATTGTGATATAGAGTCGGTGATCTCGTTTGACGTAATAAGTCATTTTACTTCATTATCACTACCAAGTTTGGGTACTTCAAATACGGCTCTTGATTAGGGTGTCGCCGATTTGTCTGGCGTAGGTCCGTTTTGATATCTTTATATGGTAATGTGTACTCAATTTCGATTCCTTATTATGGAATAGCGTGGTAGCCTTTTAGTAACATACCGGACACAATCTGTCGAGACGGTAGTTACGGGTTTGAATCCCAGAGTACATCACCGACTTTTGAGCCATTGTACTATTGTTAATCTATAATCATTGGATTTTAACGGTAAAGAAAATCATCGCGAGGAAACTAGCGTACTATATACATCTTAAGCGTATAAAGTTCGCCAAACCGCTACAGATCAGCGTGGTGGAGTTTGGCCTAAACCTTCTCAATCGTACTGTCGATTTAAGAAGAATTTCGCCTTCAGCAGTAGTTGCATTATATGATTTATATGCATTGGCGTAGTATCTTCGGAGAGGTAACGAGAACACATCCTTGCAGTTGGTACGAGTATTCGCGATACCACAAAAATGTCGCCAATATACTTAACCAGTCAATCAACCTTATAAAATCATGCTAAGTAAAGTTACTCAATTGGGTCAATGCTACAGTGAAGCGAGCGCGATTCGAATGCGCCGCGGTCTCTTATACCCGTGCGGCTTGCTCCCGAAATGCTTAGGCATTCGCGACGCCGCCCAAGGGCGATTGAGGATTGACTGCTAATGCGGCGGACGGTTCGGGCCTGTTGTACCCGCTCGTGTGTATAATGACGGGTTGGGTGTGCGTTTGTAAATATTTGTATGATACAATATTGATATTATGTACTGAGAATAATATTTATAACTTATAAAGGGTTTTTGCCAACTGCTAGTGTTTGGCTTCTTTCTGGTATTGTTGCGGGTTAAAGAGAAAAGTGTCTTTGACTAGTCCAGCTTCGGTGTTTAGCGTCAACTGTCAATCTGGTCTTAACTCTCGTAATTTTAAAATATCTAGAATATTATTTTATAGTGGCTTTACAAAGAATATCTCTCTTATTTTAGAATGTATCTTATGATGTGCAAAATAAAGAATAAATACACCCAACAGTAACATACATTGTTTTGATCCCAGACTAAGATTGAGTCTTGTGTCGTGAGTATTAGGAACTACGAGAGACTTTGCGGTCTCATAAACACCCTGACTCGAAACAAATACCTGTGGATCACACAAAAATTTGTTTCGATGGGGGGATCGAACCCGCGGCCTCGCGTCTTACAAAAGTTCTTTTAAGAATTTCTAAGGTAAACTCGACCCAACCGCTCAAAACTAGCGAGGTAGGTAACTCTTAGTAATAGAAGAGAAACCAGAAGAAAATGGCGTATTAATAGTAAAATCCTTTAAGGAAAAAATTGTTTTGTTTAAGATCTGAGTGTTGTGGAAAAAACCTCTTGTAGTTTCTGATCCTTATGACACAGGCCACGTATTTTCATGCGGTTTTGGGACTACATGTGTGACTTGGTTGTATTCATATTTTATAATACGTGGTCCGAAAATAGACTTAAAAGTGACTTGTTTTTTGTGATCACGCTCTTTATTACTCATAGAAATGCTACAAGCATACTAATGTGTATAATAGTTTATTTGTAAAAGCCTTATTTAACGGCTTTTTATCTATTTTTTATTCCATAGCTTTATTTGTTATTTGTTAAATAAAGGTGCATGGTTTTAAGGTCTTAGATGCGTAAATCTAACAACATTGCACGGAACCTATAAAGGGGAGGATGTAAATATATGTATTTTTCCAGTAATAACTCATTACTCTTAACGCATGTTGTTATTATTTAAATTACTTCCTTATAATTGGTTTAATGAGATACTAAAGTTATACTGGCATTTTTACATTTGTAAACACGCCTATTATTAGCAGCTAGTACTTGTACATATGTTTATGTCTTGTTTTTTAGAACCTAAAATTAAGAATTAACCTATTTAGTCTTTATAGTTCTGAAAATAGGTATTACAAAGGTATATAATATATACCGTTTATACTATTTGAAGTCGTTTAGGTTTGTTTCCGCGTGTAATCTAGTAAATTTATTTTAGTAATAATAACTAATTATGAAATAAAACAATTTTTTACGTATTTTATCGCGGATTTGGTTTAATTTTCTCATTTTTTAACTTCCCGGAAACCGTCAAAAACTTCAATGTGTAACATTCGCGTAAATCTAAGAAACCTTTTATGATATAATTTTATTCTCAACTAAACGTAAACTAAAGATATTTATCAATATAATGATTATAATTAACTGTGCCATACTTAGACTTAAGTCGTTTTATATTAGCGCAAAGTACATTCGAAGGGAAACGAAACATAAATCCTAAAGTAAAGAGAGTTCTTAAACCTTCATATGAAAATACAGTCGTTCTAAAGCCCAAATCAGTATAAAAACGTCGTAAACTTGTGTGCATTCTGCGAAACACGCGCGTCCAAGAGCGACAAACACAAACTTATCTAAAAACAAAAAATGCGTTAAGTTGTGTATCTAAGGGCGAATTTGCTGTGTTACCTTTTAGATTAAAGCTCCACTTTATCTTTGCGCTAGTATGAATCGACCCATAGGCCTATGAATTAATAAGGAATTAAATAATATAGGAAGGTTTAAACTAGATCTCACGAGTTACCACTGAAATCATAGTAAAAAGCGGGTAGGCAAATATGTTGTAGTAGACATAACGTTTTTGCGTATATTTACTTCCTACTAGTAAGTGCTAACTACTAAGCAAACTATCGAATACTCTTCAAATACCTTCCATCCTTATCACTTAATAAGGATGTGACAGTGATGGAACATAGCGGGTATTGTACTAACGGAAAGGCCTTTAAATATTTGTTTACAAATATGATGCATTTACGTGTGCGTTGTTTGTTGTTTGATCTCGTGAAGATGGTTATGTAATGGTTGTGTATATTTTAATTACTAATTATATTGGTTCAAGCCTTATATTTCCTTTATTTATATTAGCTTTACATCTGCTGTTTAACACGAACATTGACTCAGATTATTGGCGACCGGTTCTTTTCTTATAAAATTTTCATCATTTTTTAATGTTATGCTGATTTGTTCCAGGAATTGCCTTCTTAAACAATAATTTTGGCAGCTATCCTTTCTTCTATTAGGTCTTTGCGTTTTAAAACATCCTTGTCGATGTCAAGCGCATAAGGTGCTTTTAAAACACTTTAAAAAATAGTTTATCTTTGCGGTCAAAATTCATTAACCTAGTCACAGGAAACAGGTCAGATCTATGATCGATCGCATTATAAATAATACCCACAAATCAATCATAGGACCAATTTGTACCGTTTATATCTAATTTGGTAAATGTTTAATTTATTTCTAAGATTGGCTTCTAATGTCACCATATCTCGGCCCTAGACAAGTGCCAAATTACTTTACGTGCTGTCAATGCTACCGGGAAACCATTACGACGAGGACGGCGGCGCAAGTACCCACGTTTTCCGCAATCAGACAGCTCGCTCCTTTGTCTCACTACAACGATGAAGCGGTGATAGATGAGTGGCGACCGTGGATTAAGTGGGATGGGGCCTCATTAATAATATATTAGGGAATAGCAAGGGCAAGATTGAGGGTGAAATGTTTTTGAACAATTCTCAATGACAATTGTAGAACTAATGTTTGTTGTTATAAAGGTTTTTTTTTATAGAGTCTTTTATAAAATTCGTTGAATGTAGTAATTTTTTTTTATTTACTTACCATAAATACATATTATGTTTACTAGTCATCTCATCGTACAGTGCATACTAATATAGTTGTGTAGTACATACAATAGTTATAAGTGGTATGGAGTATAAAAAAAATGTTATTATTGAAACATGTGATTACGATTTAAATACGTTTAATAGCTCTCTGTGAAGTATTTTTATATTCAATTGCTATTACCACATCAAATAACCTATTAAATGTAATGTAGTACAAAGCAAAACTTAAAGAAGCTATATAAGTAAATCTACAAGGAAATTAATCCAATTGAACTTAGTTAGACGGTTCTTGGCTTCATTACTAGTCGTTTTCATTCAAACATCTTTCTAGCCATTAACCTTTATAGTGGTTACGAAATATCGCTTTCTCAAGTTCACAGAAAATGTACAATGAAACTAAATGTTAAGGACAGTTTGTGGCGTAGTAAGCGAGAATGTGGTTCGATCTCCACATAGAGACAAATGCTTAAGTTATTAACAAGTATTTGTCTAGAATTTAGATGTTTGAAGGCCGATAAGTCCTTTGTAGTTTATACCTAGACATTGAATACCTAGAAACTTTGAAACTCTAGAAACTCTCTCTTTCTCCCATTCGGTACTTTGCCTGGACGGCATTAGCATTTACCACTAGGTGCAATTCAGTCAATGTGCCGTGCCAAAATATTTAAAAAATAAACTAATAGCACAAATGTACTCTTATTTTCATACCGTATTAGTCATTTATTTAACTGATTCGATACTGCTTTCGTTATAATGAAATTGTACTAAGTGTCGTTAATTTCAATGGTCAATTTTATTTTCTGCGTTTGAATAAATTGATGTTAAACTGACATTATTTTTACAGTGTTCGACGCCTCAGCCAAGTCTCCACAAGGTCTTCTGTTCGGCTCTTCCTACCACCTCGGGAACTTCGACGAGTGTATCGCTATACAAGATCCTGGCGACAATGGAGTTACTATTGAAGGACAGTACTGTCTTGCGACTATTAAGTGGCAACATGAGGAAGAAAAAAAGGTAATATACTGTTATACTGCGACAGCCTCCGTGGCGAAGTTGGTTAGACCCCGACTGTGAAATATGAGGCCTCGGGTTCGATCCCCGCACCAAGACATATTTTTGTGTGATCCACAAGTATTTGTTTCGGGTCTGGGTGTTTGTGAGATCGAAAAGCCTCTCTTGGTTTCTGATACCCACGGCACAAGACTTGATCTTAGTGTAGGGTCGGAACTATGCATGTTGGGTTTATTTATTTATTTATTCATAGTTTAGTCTCAATATATTGATGACATGTTAGGGCAGTGAACGTGTGTAACGAAGTAACTCGTGTGGTACAAAACGAATAAAGCACTGATAATAATTATTGAGTTATTTTCGAATTATGTGGAATTTTGGAGACTTTGTCTGAGTTTTAAAGGACAGGATAAAAGAAAACGAGAAGCAATAAATGGCGGTGACAATAATGTGGTTTATCCAATCGCTAGTTTCCTAATAGAAAAACCATAAATAAATAAAATTAGTATTAATAAAGATTGGAAATATTGGCCGTAATAATATTTTAATAAGTTACATGGAAGAATTTGAAGTTTCTGATAATAATTATCTGAAATCAATATTTTAATTAGGAAATGGAGGTATAAACTACACAGTTTTCGTAATAATATCTCAAATTTCAATGAAGAGAGCAATAAATAATAAATTTATCAAGTCCCCTGCGCAGTAATACTTCACAATGAAGCCACTAACCACATAACAAATGTCAGCAGAATGTAAATACCCGCGTATACATCAAACAGATTTGTAACTTTGTAATTGATCCCATTGAAGCAATTCACGACTTTCGCCCCATGCAATTTACTTCTCGAATTATGTAAAGGCAATTCAAACTTCCCCATCTTAACAAACACGTGTACAGAACAAAGTTTGTGAGATCGATGCCTTGCATTATGGTCGAGCCAAGTTCCATGCTAATTGAATTGGTTGTCTTTACTTCCTTTCCCATGAGTTGGAGAGGCTCGTTCTCAAACGCTTTGTTATGTGATATATCGGCTTTTAGTAGTTTGCGTTGTAGTTGGAACGGATTAGCGTCTTACTGTTGGTGGTTCTCAGCTGATCTGTTTGTTTTAGATTTATTTTATTTATTGTCTTACATACATACATACATATACTCATGCCTTTATCCCAGAAGGGGTAGGCAGAGGCGCCACCAGGACACCCACATTCCGCAATTCTTTATTGTACAAAAAACATAGGAATAACACAAACAAGGAAACACCTTAATCTACATATCAGTACAAACGGCGGTCTTATCGCTCACGGCTCACCTTAGGATGGACTGGAATTAACAGGAGAAAGATCTTCGTTGAGAATATTTTTTGTTGTTACGATATCTTTTTAAAAATAATTGTTTAGTATTAGGTTATCAAAATAGTTAATAACTAGTGCATTGATATTAGCATAATCATCGTATTTGACGGTCTTCAATTTATCGATAGTTTTTATCAATTCTGACGTAGTATTTCGATTCAGCACAAATAGAACAGGCTTTTTTAGTTCGACGGATGTGTCTATGTCAATATTTGGCTCCAAGCTTCACACCTACGTATGCGTCCGATCACCAAACCAGGTGTTGTTACGCAAATCAACAATGTCCTGTTTGTCGTTACTCTGCGCTTTATTGGTAAGGTTCCAAATGAATGAATGCATTTTGTTAAGACCAAAGATAAATGAAATTGTATAAGTACTTTGTTTATTTACTCAATATTAATGGTTCTTAGTATTGTTTTTTATAACCTATATAATTGAAGCGGATGAGGAACTTTGATTCAGTTTAACAGCAAATTTTTTAAAGATATCCATATGATTTCAGATCTAGCTTAACAATTGTCGCCGTTGTCAAATATACCAGGATATAATTAAGTTCAAATATTTAAAATGTTTAATTAATACAAGCTTGAATACACAATGAAGAACACATTAATAAGCATCGCACATAATGAATGATTAGACACGGTCGCTCCTTATATGTTTGATATAGAAATGACGAATGTTGGTGACGTAGGTTATTTGATAGCATAATAATATTCCCTTGAGAAGCAAAAAAATTGTGTGCAAAAAATTATGAAGAGCTACTAATATTTAATATAAATATTGTGGAATATATGTAATCTTTCGTAGTTGACGTAGCTTGGAATACGTCACTAAAAGCAAATATTTAAATCAACACTTTAACAAACATACAATTATCACATATATACAATGGGAGTATGAAGTACAGTAGAGATGTGAGTCATTCGAATGTAAATGACAATTGTCTACTCCGGGCTTTAAGAATTGGCCGGGCTACGTGAATTTATGTATTTGTATTAAAAATTCCATGTCAGTACTCATGATCAATGTCAATTGTTGCGTCAAACTGTTGCTTTCTGAATGATGTGGTTGGATTTTCCAAAAACATATTTGCATTTCCTATCTTGGGTACTTTAAAATTTACAGGTACATCCTGGGATGACTGATTTTGGATGTATCATCGATTTTTTCTTAAGAAGCAGTATTCTCACCTAGAAAAGCTAACAAACCTTGGATACTTTGTGTCTGTATAATGAGTAAAGCGTACCTTTGAACAGTAAATATGAAAATGTAAATTTTTAGGTTTCTTCTTCTAAATTCCCTGAATTGATTCGTAATTTGAGTCATCATTTTGTCATCACAGGCCAATCCGGATTTACCAGGTGCCTACTGTAAATAATTTATGATGGTCGCGAAATGTGGAAATGATGAATGAACTTGTCAATCAAAACAGGAACTTTTAAATATTATTTTCTTTTCAGCTGAAATGCTGAGTCTAAGTTGATATTTAAAGTCGTTTACTGTTGAATTATTGTAAGAATGTTGATTTATCAAACCCCATCGTTAATACCAAAAAGCAGTGTTTGTTGAGTCCAAATATTAATCCTCAATTCTCCTTTCAGGTCCGAACTGGCCGCGGCGAGACACTGCGTTGGGCGGTATGCGTCCCCAACTCTTGCAATGCTAATGCTGTCCAGAGTTTCGTGAGCAGTGTCCTGTCATACACTGTCGGGAAGAACACAGGAGTTGACGTCTCTGAGAGAGACTGCTATACTCGACGACCTTTAACTATCGATAACTTGGATGTTGGATTTTTGTAAGTTGTATACCTTTTAATAGTTCTGATATAGGAGCATGTATTACTTGATGTGATTGCCTCGGTTGCGTAGTTGTACTACGGTACAATCGTACCGTAACTTTGTAATCACAAAGCAGACGACTCGGGCTCGAATCCCGGGTTGGGCAAAAGTGTATGTATGCATTACTTGATGTGTAGTGGTTACCACTCTCTACAAACTCTTACAAAACTTAGGAATTAATGTTAAAATCCCGAAATATTTATTGCCACAGTTTTCAATATCAGCAAGCACGTGGTACATAGTGATACATGTAGTACAAGTTACATGTAAACTCTTAAAATATTTATCAAAGGATTTATAATACCTCATCGTACTTAGCATAGTCATCTTCTAGGTTCGATTTTGTTTAAAGATTTAATTCACTTCACTGATTTAGAGCGCCTTTAAAATTATTATTAAAAGATGTTTACTCGAATATCCTAAATATACCAGAAATTGAAGTTTAAAATAGACCTTATTTTAAAAGATACACTGTCTACAAAACCAAGTCATAATTTACGCATCTTTTATTAAGAAGTTTCTAAAGATGACAGACCATTGTTTATAATACAAAAAGCTTCAGAGTTTTTCTTTACCCACTTAAAAAGCGTTGCATAAATCACAGGGCAGATGGCGGACTCTATGATATATCTTCATTTTTCAAGGGATTTCGCCGCTGTAATCGTCTGGGGCATTGTGACGTGCGGACGAAAATTCGCCACATTTTGAATGTAATTACACTTTGTATTTACGCAGATTGTGATAAACGATGCCTTTGTAATTTTGTTTTGATGTTTATTTAATATTTGAGTCTAGTACACGAGTTAATGATTGTATTGTTTACGATTTAGTATTGTTAATCTTTTTCTGTGAAACAGAATGTAAAATATTTTATTTGTCTTCGAAATTAACAGAATTATAAGTTTCTTGCTGTTTTTAAGCATTGAATCAATAGTAAGGTTAAATTTGGTATTATGGGTCATTGATATTTGACATGATGACCGATTAAATTATCAAACCACGGATTAGATGTATATATTAGTAAAGATAAATCAACACTCGGAGTTTGTCCTTTGTTCCTCAATTTGCACAAGAGGTCAGTTCCTAACAATAACATTGTAACAATGATAGTCAGATTATATAGGCAAGGTTTGTTTGAGGTGCGAGATAGCTAAGTTGAGAGTCAATTGATTGCCAAGACGACAATTGTGGGTTTGATTGACCTCGAGGTCAAATATACACATCTGGCTCCGCGAAGTTATGTGCGTGTATTTGTAGTTAATAATTGTTTTAACAATGACGGAAAAGTTTACGACAACATCGGCATATTTGCGAATTCCCGAAAATAATTTTAAATTTCAACGTTTGCCAACCTTTATTAGACCAGCTTGATGGACTTACGTTTTATTCCTTTTACCGAAATGGTAACTTTTATACTAGTATCATTCAGTCGCAAAAACCAGTAAATAAAATTAATGTACCGCCGATCCCACGTGTGTAAGGCACAAAGAAGAAGATAAATCAATACTCAATATTTCTTCTTTTATAATAATGCCTAAGCATCTCAGGGCGCAAACACGCTCGTATATTTGAAACTCCCCAACGTATCGGCAACTTTTGACGTATTATGATCGATCTTTTATTTGGTAGAAAATATTTTGCTTCATTAATACTTTTCCCACATCTTGAATCACCCTACATACTTTAGGGATATTGAATCTATTGGCTTACGAAATTTATTCATTGATAGTATAATATTCGTATTCACTAGAATAGCGACTACTGCAACTAATGGTAGAAAACTAGTCATACTTGTCAACGGAAGATAGATGTGTTTCCTACCCACACCTGCCACTAGAAATGTTGTAAGCCAGGATCAACAATGGCACGCATTTCATTGACATCACACACTGAAGCTTGGCGTGCCACCAGCAAACCTAACCAATTTAGGAGTATACAAGGTTTATCTGTTTTTCTGCTTTACAGATCCCTGATTTTGGTGTTCATGGCTATCCTGTTCCTAAGCACTCTCTTCGAAATCGTCACCGTTTACATGGGCAAAAAGAAGGAGTCGGCCATCAGAGATCTCATCATCTCCTTCTCAGTTATCAACAATATCAAGAAAATTATCTCTACCAAGCAACATTCGAACCTTGGCTTGGATTGCGTCACCGGTATCAAGACTTTAGCTATGATCTTCATTTTGGGAGGTCATGCGTGTCTGTTTATTGCTAGTGGACCTGTTATGGATGCTGCAGCTTGGGATCGGGTAAGATGATAAATCTATTTGTTATAAAAGCATAGTAATAAGCTACACAGCACCTGACGGTAAATGCAAGCAACTCAGATCAGTTTAGAAAAATTTCTTCGAATAGATAAGTAGTACTCTGTTGTTTATTTTATTGTATTCATATTTTTATCATGAATATTTAAATGAAAATTCAAAGCTTATTATGTCCAAAAGCAAGACATGCTTGAAATTATAACTAAGGATTTCACGTTTCGCTAAATATGTTCAAATAATTCTTATTCTATTATAACACGTGAATAGCTACAATGCGTAAACATTTTTATCGAAATGTTATTCTTTGTGACAGTAAAATGTGTTTTAAATTATATTAATATTAGACTAAACAGACTAGGCTACTTTCGAGAATTCGATTGAGAGAGGCTTAGGTCATATTCCAGCACGTTCACATTTGTATTTCGAATATTAAATTGTAATTTCTTCTTCGACTTGTTTTTGATGTCCTATTTCTTCATTATTTTTCAGTTAGTCCGGGATCCACTCAACGGATTCATGCTCAACAATGCCTTGTTAGTAGATACGTTTCTACTGCTCAGCGCTTTCCTCTTCAGCCGACTTCTACTGTTAGAACTGGACAAGAGAAGAGGACGGCTAAACGTCATACCGATCCTGGTGTTCAGATACATAAGGTAAAAATTGTATACGCATATACGTAAACTTATGTCTCTATAGTATCGCCGAGAGACAAGCTTTTCGCACTGTAGGGTATAAATTCTAGTCCGTTACATCTCATATTAATATATATATATATATATTATTATTTTTTTGAATTAAAAACTCAAGCAATATCGGTAGCCTGAAATCGGATATGTACACATGGAATTTAATGACAGAATTGACTTAGACCGATGACCAACCAACCAACCAACAACCAACAGTCACATACATAGTCCTGACCCCACACTAAGGTCGAGTCTTGGGTATCAGAAACTACGAGAGACTTTTCGGTCTCACAAACACCCAGACCCGAAACAAATACCTGTGGATCACACAAATATTTGTTTCGGTGCGGGGATCGAACCCGCGGCCTCTCGTTTCACAGGCGCCGTCTAATCAACTGCGTCACGGAGGCTGTCAATGATGAGAGGGTTTAGATTTCAATAATATGTGAAATGAAATAAAGTTCGTTTATTGGTCACGTCACATTAAGTCTCAGTGGACCAGTTTTAATAAAACGACGCGCAGCGATTTAATGATAGGTAGATATAGGATTATTATATTTTCATGGAGTATCATTTCATATTCCTTGCCAATGTCAATAGAAACCAGCAAAAATCGTAATCGACGAACTAATCGTAACTAATCAAATATACTAGTTACAATTTGATATTATAATAGTTGCGAACCTATCTTGACTAAACTATTGAATACTCTCGGGATTCGGCAACGTGATCTGACTGTCTCTAGTATTGTGCTTGCTTAAACCTCTCAATAGCTGTTCTATCTTTATAGTAAATTGAAACAGTTGAAAAATTGCTTAATCTGATTTTGGTTATTTGATTGCTCAGTTATGGATCATTTTATTATGAAATTCTATCTGAATTTTTATTTTTTGTAGTGGAATTGTTAAGTGATTATACCGGGTATATCAGGACTGCGAACGAAAACAAAGCCAGGTGGTAGTTTTAGTGGTTACAAGCACGATGCAAATAAAAATATCGCTAAAACAGTGACAGATATTTTTATAGATTTTTTTTAAAATCATTCTGTTTGGATGGTTAATTACTAGTTTTTGCGAAAATACTAATTTAAACCCTTACGTACTATTGCGTGTTTAAACATAAAGAGGTGTACATCATTATTTTAGGAAAACTATGTACATATCACCCAAATACGACGATAAGTAAAAAAATATATAAAAAGTTTTTTTTTTGCGGCATTTTTACTTGCATTGTGTCTGAAGTCACTAATACTACCACCTAACTTCGTTTTCGGTCGCAGTCTTGAGATACTCTGTATTTTACGTGATGTAAAGTTTTTCAAATGGCAGAGCCGTGATGTAACTGAAGCTAAAACTGGTGAAAGCTGCGTTATGGTTTTAACTGGTGCTAATCACATCCGAATTTTTGTATCAACTCAGATAGTCCCAATGATCACTGCACACATTGGTGGAACACCCATCACAGTATTTTTTTGAAGCCGTGATCTTCACACGCATTATGGGCGACACCAGACATCCCAGGGCGAGAAGCGCCCCCATGTACGTCCGCGTAACCGCCCGGCACAAAACCATTGCTGGTCCTTCCATTGTGGGGGGCTTAAATGCCCCACACTTTTTTTTGGCGCCTGTTTGCCATGTTGTGGGCGTCCAAGACAGAGGCTGGCTATCGTTGTGACCTACACAAGTGTACTGTGATTTGGGTTCTGTATCCGGTTTCAACCAAGCTACGCTAGTAGAATTGTTGAGATATTAATTTCTCGCTGGTGAAGTAAAGCACTCCATATGTATTATGCAGTATACACTAGCACACTCATATTAAGTGACTCATGCCAGTACACACGTATTATTCATGTTGGTTGTTGTCATTTATAAATACCCGAAATAGTAAAATCTTGGATGCCACACAACTAGCAACGGCACAATACAAATAAATATAATTGACCCAAGGGACTTAGTGATTGTTAAAATTCTGGCACTAGCCTAGGTTGCTATTGTTCGATGTCTAATGTTTAGAAACCTTTTTATGGACTATAGCTGTTAATAAAGCCAAAGATCTGACGTCATATTACTTGGAGTAAAGCTTTGTGATCATAAAAATATTATTGTAATTATGAAAGTAGCTTATCCAAGTTAAAAGCAACATCATTTGCATGACTATTACTTGAAGCATTTCATTATTGAAAGACATTGTTCGAATCTGGACAATTCACTACACCCAATTCACGTACTGATTACTAGTTTAATTCATAGGTTAGGGCTGTCAACACATTTATGATCCCAGTGTTGTGGATGTTTAAGGGGGACAGTGATCACTTACCATCAGATGACGTGGTTGCTCATTTGCCAAACCTATGCTATAAATAATAAAATAAATAAATACACCCAACAGTCACATACATAGTCCTGACCCCACACTAAGATCGAGTCTTGTGTCGTGGGTATCAGGAACTACAAGAGACTTTTCGGTCTCACAACACCCAGACCCAAAACAAATACCTGTGGATCACACAAAATTTGTTTCGTTGCGGGGATCGAACCCGCGGCCTCTCGTTTCACAGGCAGCGTCTAACCAACTGCGCCACGGAAGCTGTCAAAAAAAACCCACACTCAAAACGCTCCATAATATCTACTCCATTTGAGTTTACGATTGAGAATAAGTAGAAAAACCACGGTCGTGAGCGTTGTCGTGACATCAAATAAATGAGTTATTATAGAATTCTAGCAAATGTCCGTGGATTTTTTATCACTTCAGTGGGATTCATATATTTTTTACTTTGTAAAAAGTATTCGTTTAAGTATGATAATATTTAGGCCAATAATTTATGGGAGATGATCATTCTCCTTTAGTGTTTAATTTTTTTTCAGAGTAACTCCGTCATACTTAGTTGTGATTCTATTCTACATGACTTGGCTTCCTAAAATGGGAGAAGGTCCGTTATGGGAAGATCGCATGTTGCTGGAACAAGAACGCTGTATGGCTTCTTGGTGGGCGAATATTTTGTACATCAATAACTACGTAAATACTGATAAAATGGTAAGATTCGATATTTTGCAATATTCATTATTAAACATTCTTAAAATGTACATTATATACATGTGTCATAACTGCTAGAGCAGGCCTGTAAAATCTAGGCTTGGAAAAGAATACCATCACTCATTAGGATTGATTGATTGGGGGCCTGATTGCGGGTACAATATCGTAAATACATATGTTTTCGTAATAATTACTTTTATTGATGGTAATTTTTATGATTGTTCTGTGCTCATTGTAGCCAAAATAAACATTTTATCTATCTATCATTAAACCAGGTCAATTGCAATCACTAACTAAATCAATTTTAAAAGCTGTAAGTTTCATCACATAAGAGTAGAACAGTCGAGGTATTGCCATTCCTGGTTTTGCCCGTACTAAAATAGAAATAATCTCTTCAAAAAACAGAATTGTCACACTTCACTCTATTACTGACATTACCAAAAGGTCAATAATCCGTACCTTGCCCTTGTTCCCTCAGTATACGAACATAATATTATATTAGACTATTTTTTAAATCATATTTCTGTTTCAGTGCATGTTCCAGTCTTGGTACCTCTCAGTGGACACACAATTATTCTTCGTCGCCCCCATCTTCATCTACAGTCTTTGGAGGTGGCGGAAATTCGGTTTCTTCCTGATGGCTATTGGAATCGTTGTTTCTCTATTGGTCCCAGCTGTCATCACTTACAGGGACAACTTGGATCCAACGTTGTTGTTTTATGCCAAGTAAGATTATTATGAAGAAATTAACTCCTCCAAGATTGACATTGATTTAGGCTTATATAGTGCGAGTTGGTGTGCTAAACATTCCATTAAAGTTGTTGTGGAGATATCTTAAGTATGCTCAAGATTTTTACTTTTATCATTTAAGTGAGCAGTAATAAAATAAAGTAAATAAAATAAGCCTTTATTGCTGTTTGTTTATCAAATTTGCAATAGATCACTACAAATATTTAATAAGGAACTATAAAAAGTCATAGGTCCGTGCGTTGGAATTGAATCGCCGACCTTTGATTTGTCAGTTCGGTCCATTAACCTATGGCTCACTCCTCTTAAAGTTTCATGTTTTTGGTGACACTTCTTAAAACGTAAATAGATATTTTATACTGCACCTTCTTTGAATTTAACGATATTACAGACGTTTGTTATCATTGCTCTTACTTTTATTTAAGGAACTGCAATACAGTAACTAACATACATATAATATACATAAACTCACGCCTTTTTCCCAAAAAGGTAAGCAGAGGTGCTATCAGGACACCCACATTTCGCCTTGTATGTTCAGTCCCATGATGTGACATGCGAGCCTATCGTCATATCGGTCACAAATTCCTGACTCCGGGCTGATAATGAATTGAGAAATCCAATATCACTTTGCCCGACCCGGGATACGAACCCGAGACCTCAGCTTTGTAGTTGTACCGTAGTACAACTACGCCCACGAGGCAGTCACTAACCTCATTACTGAACACCCATCCAGCCCAATATACCTTACATTTTCCGTACAACCGCATCTTTAGTTTATATTTTTTTTTTCTGAGAAAACACACGTGTCACTGAATGTGAAATGAATATTATATTTCTCCCTTGTTACAGAGAATTCACAGATATTGTATCCAATTTCTATTTCAAAGAAGCGTACATCAAGACACACATGAAGATGATAACTTATTTTATGGGATTGCTGACAGGCTACGTACTGCATAGGATCCAATCTGAAAAGTGAGCTTTTATTTTGTTTCGAAACATATTTTTCTCTGAG
The DNA here is from genome assembly GCA_905220455.2 of Deilephila porcellus. NCBI lineage: Eukaryota > Metazoa > Arthropoda > Insecta > Lepidoptera > Sphingidae > Deilephila > Deilephila porcellus. The sequence continues at coordinate 12,624,973 of LR999977.1, read as the reverse complement.
ATTTGTATTTGTTGTGTTATTTCGGTTGAAGTGATTGATATCGAGAAGATATCAAGATTTAAAGTAACATAACAATTCATTATAATTATTTTCTTCCGATATTGTTAAAAATTGATGTTAGTTGTTGCTTATTCTCTTTGTTGACTATAGATATGAAATTTGTATGAACAAACCAAGCTAGATTATGTATTTTTATAAAATAATATTTTTTTGAGACAAAGCGAAATGCGGTGTAAGTACGATTAGGAATATAATATTTTTAATAATACGATTACGGATATAGTTTTTAAAATAGTAACATAATATTTTTAATGTTTATGGTCCAATAAAACAAATAATATTTCCACCACTCCATTCCTAACCTGACATCTTTATCCACAGCTACCAGATGTCCCGAGTGCTCAAGTCATTCGGCTGGGTCATCAGCATAATCCTCGGGACGGTGACCACCTTCTCAGTCAGCATCTTCTACCAGGAGTGGTACCAGTACAGCAGTATAGAGGCAGCTGCCTATATATCACTGCATAAGGTCGCCTGGGGCATCGCTAATGGATGGCTGATTATTGCATGTGCTACTGGAAACGGTGGTAAGTTTGAGGTGTTATTATTATTATTTTTACTGCAATAAATGGCGAGATGAACATGGCATTCGCCTGATGGTAAGCGATACGACCGCTCATGGACAGTAGCAAAACCAAACAACACCATGAATTACAAGGCAATGCTTGGAATTCCACTGCGCTCGCCATCCTGAGACATAAGATGTTAAGTCTCATTATGTCCAGTAGTTACTCTGGCTACAATGTCCTTCAAACCGGAACGCAACAGCGCCTTTACACTGCTGTTTGGCGCGAGAAATAGACATTGCGGTGGTACCTACCCAGGCGGCCTCTCACATATGAGAGACCTACCATCAGTTATATTTTGTTATTATTATTAATCTTTATTGTACACCAATAACATAACAACATAAAGATATAAAATAATACAAGAATACACAAGGCGGTCTTATCGCTCTGAGCGATCTCTGCCAGACAACCTTTGGGTGGATATAAGGAAAGCAGAAAGAGAGGGCAGTGTAAAAATAAAGAAGAAATGCTGAAAAAAAAAACTGATTATTATTTTGTTTATTTTTTATCTCTTCTTCGGCTACTAGAAATCCATTAAGAAAAAATGCCTCATGGGTTTCCTCGGCTATGATTAATTAGCAAGATAAGTTTATTTGTGTCAGGAAATGTTATGTAACATTGTATGTGGGTGTGGTTTGCACGACAAAAAGTAAAAAAAGTTAAAATAATTTGGTGACTAGAAATATACGAAAATAATAAATACTTAGAAGAACCTCATGAAATTTGTATTGTTCAAAGTAATATTCTTTTAATTCATTATGATAAAATAAACAATAAATGAGATGAAAAGTAAAATGGATAAGTCTGACACATAAGTCTCTCATATGTGAGAGGCCGCCTGGGTAGGTACCACCGCAATGTCTATTTCTCCCGCCAAACAGCAGTGTAAATAAGCTGTTGTGTTCCGGTTTGAAGGACATTGTAGCCAGAGTAACTACTGGACATACTGAGACTTAACATCTTATGTCTCAGGATGGCGAGCGCAGTGGAATTCCAAGCATTGCCTTGTAATTCATGGTGTTGTTTGGTTTTGCTACTGTCCATGAGCGGTCATTTTGCTTACCATCAGGCGAATGGCATGCTCGTCTCGCCAGTCATTGCAATAAAAAAAAAACATTATAAAACGAATTGGCGCGTTTATTATTAAAATCGAAATCTATGATACAAAATATATTAATATTTTATGCTTGTAGAGTAAATTCGTTTGAGCTAAACTAATCGTGATTAAATCCGTCACTGTATTTGAATATACGAGTAATAATATTAGCTAACATCAAATATTCCATTTCTACAATGATTGAACGGTAATATATAACAATTTGTGAAGGCTTTATTGTACATTGAATATTTCAATTGACCGAAATAGCGTTGAGCATTGATTTATTAATAAACCTAGTATCTAAATGTGTTTATGTTATAAATCCAATCTTTATGAATGCCCTCTTCTCACCTCTCCTGTCCAATCCTTTTTTACCATTTAAAACTATTGACTCAACGCAGTAAAGTCCGTGACAAATACTGTAAAATATTGTCATTTTTTATCCTCTTTATTACAATTAAAAAATAAGTACAGAAATAAATTATTTTTCTTTTTTTTTTTGGCACGGCATAGTGACTTCATTGCACCTGATGGGAAGTGCTAATGCCGTCCAGATAGAGTATCGAATGGTATCAGAAGGTAGTCTCATACCATTCGACACAATCATGCCGGCCGCTGAGATGCCTCACGCTACGGCGTGAAGAGTACGTAGAAGTACGTAATTTATATTTATCACCAAAAATGTATTTCAGGTATATTAGGGAAACTGCTGTCTTGGAAATTCCTGGCGCCGATGTCAAGGCTAACATTCTGCGCGTATTTAGTGAACGGCATAGTGGAGTTGTACTACGTGGGCCAGCTGAGGCATCCAGTACACATCACCTTCTTCACAGTGGTACGTAAGCTTAGCAATACTTCGACGGCCAAAGCCTTAATAATTCATTGTTGGAGAGCGACTCACATGCCGACATATTTGCTGGTTACATTCGGTGCTGCCTCGGTGGCGTTGTACTACGGTGATATAAAGCTGAGATCTCGGGTTCGAATCCCGGGTCGGGCAAAATGATATTGGATTTTTCTATTCATTATCAGCCTAGAGTCAGGAATTTGAGCCCGATATGGCGATAGGCTCGCACCCTAACACATCGTGGGACGGTCCTGGTTGCACCTCTTCTTATCCCTTCTAGGAAAAAGGCGTGATGTTTATGTTTATATGTACATTCTTAGGAACCTGTTATCTAATAATAATTATGGTATGTAGTAAAGTAACCAACTTACACCTGCTGGCAACAGCTGTGACAAATTATTAGAGTACCTATTGGTGACATGATTATATCTCGCTAATTGATAATAATATAAACCTGTTCAAATGCATATTCACTGTTTTTTTAATGGACGCAATGTTTTTGAAGGAAATTAGTAAATAAATATGCACATAATACTTAATATGTATATTATTCACAAGTAACCCAAGTCACATGATCGTGTCAATATAAATGATTAAAGCAAACCTACAACCTATATCAAATAAAAAATCCATACAGAAATTTGAATATACAGCAGAGAGCACTTTGTTTTATTAGAAAAAAATATATTTTAATTCAATTTGCACAAAACAATACCAAGTTTATCAACTCTAGTAACGATAATGCTGTCAGTGCCCCTAGCTGCAACATTTTGCAGTATCGTAATAGAATAGTAATAGTAAAATTTTGTATGGGAATTTAAACAGCGCCATTGTGAGCGTATTTGGAACTAAAATTTCACAGCGGGAAACGTTTACTTTACTATACGAGAATTACTTTACGATACTTCAAAATGTTCCGGCTAGGGGCACAGTATTCCATTCCGATTCAGCACGACCGACGACGGAGGCCGGAAGTCGCTCCTTGTTAATTAGAGGCCAACCGTTTCCTTAACCGTTTAAAACTTTCGATATCTTGTATCTGGTAAATAGGAAGCCCTTTGTAATTAAAGCCTTTGATCAAGTTTGTTTAGCTTGTTAAATAAAGTCACTTTTTTTGAATAAATGTTAATGTGCCGTAATTCAGTTAGGTACAGTGAAGTGGTTGGTTGTTTTATGTACAAAACTGGATGTTATTTTTCGCTTGATCATCGTCATGGTGCAATGTGGAGTCAGTTACTTAAAAGGCTAATAGATGTGCCATCAATGCTAGTTCAGTTTACATTAGTTAATTTTTGCTCCAAGCGGTAAGGGCTATTGCAATGCCAGATAATATTCGCGACGTTATTTATTCATAAAAAATGATTAAAACGTTGATTTTGTATTTGTATCACCTCGAGGAATTCATGGCTTTAGACCTTTAAGCTTCTACTATGTAAATCAATAAGGTGACTGGTAATTATTATATTATGTATGTTGTTCCAGGCGGCATCTGCAATATCGCACATAATCCTGACGTTCATCCTTGCCATGTTCTTATGTATCACATTTGAGTCACCGTTGCACGGGATCGAGAAGATTCTACTCAAAATGTTCGGTATGTTTCTTAAAAAAATTAATGTTAATTGTTCATCTTGAGAGTTATCAATGGCCGACGCTGGTGCTAAATGATGGACTTTGGACGCCATTTCTGGTTTCATCCGAATTTGTCAAAGAAAATATAGATCCTGGCTAATAACTTAATGACTCTTTCTTTCATTCGTCTTACCGATTTATATTTTTACATTCTTACAATATAATGAATAAATATTCCATTCATTTCTTATGAAGCTCAGTCAGTTTTCATCACACAAAAAGTGTAGTCTTAAGTAACTACTTGAAATATTGAGACTTAAAATCATATAAATAAAAAAAAAATATCTCAGGATGGCGAGCGCAGTGGAGTGCCAAGCAATGCTTTGTAATTCATGGTATTGTTTGGTTTTGTACTGTCTTACTGCTTACCATCGAATGGCATGCTCGCCTCGCCATTCAAAGCAATAAAAAAATACTTGAAATACATTCACAGTTTAAAAACTTTTGTGTTCTTCTTTCCAGCTGCACCAAAAAGAGACGGTGACAGCAGAAGGACCGACTCCGCAGAATGTTCTAGAAACACTAGTCAATCCAAACTAGATTCATAGCATTGATGTGCAATTGTTTTGTAAATATGGCGTAAATGTATGTTCATTGTATAGTACTCAAATACTCAGGTATTTTAAATAGTGTTGTAGGTTACGGTCTTAGAGTATATAATTACTAGCCCGCTAGTTAGACTAGAACATCAAAAACGTAGATAAAAATGTTGGTGTCGGACCACCGTTTTCTGCCCTCCCATTGGCTAATATTTGACAGTGCTGGAATACTCACGAATTGTTTGAAAAAAATATGTAGAACAGCGCTATTGAATTTCAATTAAAATCGTTTTGGGCGGATAATAACTAAATTAACTTTACCAACGGAATTAATAGCATTTACTGTTAATTAATTTGCTCAATTCATTAATACAGCAGGGCTACCGACATTACGAACAAAAAAGTCTACGTTTTTGAAAACGCATATGTATGACAGAGCTCCCTCTAGACATGAAATACTCTAAGCTTACGGTGTGGTCATGTAAGGCTTTGTTGTTAGTCGTAAGATTGTGATGTGATATATTAGTTGTAAATATATTTTATTAGTTTTGTTGTACCAAATTATATTTTTATACGTTGTATATGCGATTTGAGGTGTTATTAAGGGCCAATTGCACAAACTAACTTTGCATATAAATTTGACTTTGAAAACGTCAATCCCATACACTAGCAATGTCAAATACGTCACAAATGAATGGCGATGGCATTGTCAAAGTTAAAGTTATCGTCAAAGTTAGTTTATGCAACTGAGCCCTAGAGTTTAGGTAAACGATTTATAACACCTCTTTTAATGTGTGTGTGCAATAATAATTTCGTACTGTATATTATACAAGTATGAGGCAAATAAATAAGATGTAAATTATATGAACAATAAATAAATAAATACACCCAACAGTCACATACATACTCCTGACCCCACACTAAGATCCATTAAGTCTTGTGTCGTGGGTATCAGAAGCTACGAGAGACTTTTCGGTCTCACAAACACCCAGACCCGAGACAAATACTTGTGGGTTTCATAAACATTTGTCTCGGTGCGGGGATCGAACCCGCAGCCTCTCGATTCACAGCTGGCGTCTAACCAACTGCGCCACGGAGGCTGTCTATCCATACTAAGCATATTTTTTAATTAAAGTAAATATTTTTTTATTATTTTTCCATAACGTTGAATTTGACTGGTAATGACAACAATATGTGGATTTCTATGGGATTTATACCAACAAAAATTCTGTATGGCACTGATATTGGTTTATTTGAAATGTTATAAAGCGACATCTGTTGTCCTGAAAATAAATTAGTTGCATAAATTATCGAGGGCACTGTTGTCTTCCGTAACGTTATAAGATTAGGTATCTCCACGGGGTTTCACTGTGTTACCTCGATGGCTCCAATGAACACTCCTCTAACTCAAAACTCATAGGTTTACAGGAGGAGCATTTGAAAGAAAAAAGTTGATAAAACCTTTACTATTGCAGATATAATTATGAGTTTTTTTGTGTGAATAGCTGATTTACTGTTGCTTTAAACCCCATTAATAATATTTTGTACATCTTTCTGGTTTTTATGTTAGCTCTACTTAGCGGAATGTAACAGAAAAAACTCTTATTCAAAATTAGGATACACTCCGCTAACTCACAGTTAGTGGAGTATATGAGGGAACACTAAAGAATACACAACTTTAAATTAAATCCATGTCAGAACAAAAATACATATTACTTACGTTAAAAATCAATTTTGTAAGTATTTTACAGTATCATAACCATTATTTTCTGATAATAAGACCTATTTTATCAACTTATAAAAGTTGGCGTTGTATAGTTATAATAATAAAAAAATCTTCGGCCGTGATACAAACCGCTATCAATAATATAGCGTAATGTTACTCAAAATGTGTATGAACTTGGCGGTTTGTATAAGTAAATATTAAAGAAAATCGTAGGATTGCACCCTAGTTGGTTTTAGTTTTTTAAATAATAAGGAGTATCTATTGCAATAAAACTATTTTATACGGATTTTATCGCGATTTGGTTTAATTTTTACATTTTTTAACTTCCCGACGTTTCGATTACTTTACAGCTTTCGTAGTCACGGGGCGGACTCAAAAAAATATAAATTAAAAAGTATAAAATAGTTTCATTTCAATGTGTAACATTCGCGTAAATCTAAGAAACCATTAAGGAGTATCTAATTGGTATAATATAGCCAAAAACGTTGTTAAAATTTTATTTTATGTAGTAGGGAAGTATAATTCGGAACAAAGTTTAGATTTAGACAGAATATTTATTTATTTTTATTATAAATCTTCAAAATGTCTTAATATCACAGCACTCTTGTGGTACGAATAAAACTATAAGTTTAACTTAGAAACTTCTAGGAAATAGTATTCTTACATAATAAATCACAGTAATATGTTCGTAAGAATTTTTAAAGAGATGATGAGATCAAGCAATGGCATGTATTGACAATATTTTGTAATATTATTGCGTGTAATATTTTTTCAAAAATTATAATCATAAACAAAAGATAATAAATGTAATATTATCAAAATTTAAGAAAACAAAAAATTATTTGATGTTTGCTAATCAATTTTATTCATCAATAATATTCGTTTCGGGTTCTCCTGTCACTGACAAATTCTTATAAAAATTGTGATATTTTTGAAGGACTATGCTATTGATACAAACATAAGTCCTTGTACTTAGCTTTGCTAATTGCCAAAATGTTTTCATATGCCTTTTGTGGCAAAGCCTCCACACGAGGCTGTCTAGTACCCAATTTTTTGAAGCATTGAATTTGTTGCCGTTCTTCATCACCTAAGCTGTATTAATTGTAACTCAAAACGCCGTAATTCTCTGGAGAAGCTTCAATTTTTTTAATTTTGTTCCATGATACTTTCTCATTGCATACGTTTGTTCCAATTTTTTACAACAATGGCGTTTTTGAAGTCGAGAATTATATCTTGTTTCATCTCTATAACAGTGCAAGGCTTTCCGTGTACATTTATATATATAATATATACATATACATTTATTATCGTAAAGTTTTCATCTGTTTCACATTAATTCACATTGCTTATAGGTTTATTTATGTAGGTTAATCTTTAGCGTAGGAATTTCTTTACAGTAACTAAGCTGTTATAATATTAAGTTTTATTTTGTTTAGGACTTGGCACCGACTTCAAACCTATCAATAGGTAGCACATACAAATAATTCTATTTTATTGATATGAAAGCTATAGGTTTGCATAAGAGGTGTATTAAATTAAATCTTTATTAAGTTGTTTTATACTTTTCAGTAGTTGAAGTCAGTTTTTTATACGTAGTTTTTTATTTTACTTTTTAGTGTCTGTAAGCTAAACTTAATTTCCGTTAACAACGCTCATAAGAGCAAAACGTCTACAATAACTTAAAACCGTACACAAACTAAAATTATATCGTCCACGTAAATAAATGAGTACATTAAAGAAAATGTTCTTACCGATGAAAAAGAAATCACTGAAAACGGTTCAATGCTACGGAAGATATTAAGTATTTACATGTATATTAATTTTCTCACCCCCCTCCTAACCCCTACTCCTTTTTCTCTACCTCACTAAAACTTGACTTTAATACTGAACCTATTGCAAAAAGAACCATTTTTATGGGACCGAATGACAGCTATTTTGCATCCAGCTAAAGAAGAATTACGTAAATCGGATCATAAATATCAGCACATACATAAAAAAAACCAACGAATTGATAACCTCCTCTTGAAGTCGGTTAAAAAGTGATCGCAAACGGGCAATACTCCGCCAACTGTCAAAAAGAGTAAACATTAACAAATGACTCTCCGCCAATTCTAGATGGCGGCATGTTCCACGCGGGCTGCCCGCCGCGCGCGCCGTATAAACTCCGCTATATTAACATGGCGGTATGTCTATCGCACGATTGCCAAAAGTACATATAGTTAGCGTTATGTAAACCTGAAAACTTCTTTATTTTTCACAATATTTTTCTAAATTTTGGTGGGCGTAATCCTTACTAAATAGTAAAGCAATTTACGTGAAAAACGAAAATTTCAAAATTTTGAGTTAGAGGAGTGTTCATTGGAGCCATCGACCTAATACTGTGAATGTATATTTTTATTGTACTTAAGTAGGTATTGTATGAAGGTTAAAGCGATCGAAATACGAGAAAATATTTTTCAATTAGTATTTTTAAATAAAATTTTAATATACATTTTGTATTCCGACAAACGTTGACTCCTGCTTTTTTGACCAACACACAATATTTTTATATAGAAGAAAATCGTCCAAATATTGGTTGCGGTATTGCAAGATGTTTTTTCACCGGAACATCAAAGGGTTGGGGATATTGATCAGGTTGTCACACATCCCCTTGTTTTTTTTATGTAGAGATCTAAATTCGGCACGTCAGTTCGCTTTGTAGGAGCTCAAAAGTGTCCATATTTCACAAAGTTAAATGTTCAAAAGTGTGGAGCAGATATTTTGCAAATTATTAAGAAACATGAAATTTTGAAAATTTTATAATTATTGAAGTTATATTTTTTTACGCAAGTGATTTATGAGAATAGTAATTATATTTCTTTATTAAAGGGAGTTGAATGAGGCCATGCCACATGCTCTTAGAGCCAGAATTTACAAAAAAGTAATTGGATCGCTAAATTACTTTGCTTTTCCATAATATTTTAATTCCCCAATAAATCTAAAACATGGAAATTTTATCATCGCATTTCCACTACAGATTTAATTTATATTGCAAATAAATAAGCGATAAATAAATGAACCTAATTGCCGATAGATAACCCACAGATATATTACGATGCGGAATATTCGCTTCACTACGATTCCCATTTAAACGTTATTTATGTTTTGCTAATTCACTAATTTGCAAACAAACTAAAACCGTATGATTTATTCAAAAGTGTTCGCTATTAACAGTTCGCTTGATTCAGTGCTAATGTGTTTGAATTTCTATTGTCTATTTTTATTGTTTTTATATCATATTTTGTACCTCAATGTGAAGTGTTTTTGTAATAAAATTGATATGTTTTATTAATTTATTTTTTATATAAATACTATATTATTTTCCTCTCTATACGAACAAGAAGAATGAATGAAGAATTATTCGACAATTATTATGCTAAGAGTATATTTTATTCAATCGTGTGGGATGGGTTAAATGCGGTGTGGGTGTGGTTTTGTTATTAAAAGTACGTTTAGGTGTATTGGTATCAATTATAGGATTAGGGATATTCTAAGAGACTTATCGTCTCTGAAATTGGTAGAGACAGAATTTTAATCACTGCAACTTAGCTAAATATTACCTGTCCATTTATCTGTATTGCACTACAAAGTTTTCTAAAATATTTTATATTTTTCTACACAACATATTTTAAAATAAAAAAAAAAAAAACGATTCAATAATTTCCAATGATCAAAAGACAAACATACCTTTCTGTTTGTAAAGTTATGAAAGGTTTTCTCCAGTGCGTATTATTTACTCCATCCGAGACAACGATTGTAAAATGAGAATTTGCAGGTTCGATCCCCGCATCGAGATTATGTGTGATCCACAAGCATTTGTTTTAGATCATCCCAGATCTAAAACAAACAGATTGCGAAACCGTAGTCTTCTGCCAACCGCGACACAAGATTTGATTGCTTTTAAAGTGGGATCAGCGTTGGGGGATTGTTAGGGGCATTACAAAGACGATACCTGATTTATTTATACCTCTGTTCCCCTATATAATTACATAAATAATATAGTACGTAGCGTAGTTACAGATGCATAATTTATTTGAAAAACGACTCCTCTTCGCAGGGAATTACACAATCTCTACGCGGTGGCGCCGAGAGGTATGCTTCAAATGCGCTCCTCAATTACATCTAATTTGACGCACTCCTGTAAGCCGATGTTATAGTAAACATTGACTACAGATGCACCAGAGAACTTTATATTCAACTGAGGTAGAATTGAAAATGAAATACGAATTTTGATTTGTTTTTCTAGTTCTCAGTGTGGTTAATGCGAGCATATGAGGTCTCCCGAAACGCTTCTTCAAATTAAAGAAGTTTACATTTCAGGGCGGTATATTATGAACGGCTTTTTATTGTAAATATGTAATTTTGGAATATAGAATTTGCGTAGGACCTATTTATTTTTAAATTATATTAACTACTTTGATGTATGTATATCTATATATACTGTTAAAGTGCTGGAGTTTTAAGACAATATACAATTATATTATAGACAATATAACTGTTAAAACCAAGAAGATAGGCACTTTGTTGAGCAGCAGTAAGAGTATAAAATAAATCACCTACTAGAATTGATAGATCAGCGTGAATGCCAAGAATATTGAGATATACCGCCCATGAACATCTGCAGCATCATAGGGCATGGAGATGCATTACTTGCATTCAAGGTGGGAATGCGCTCGATTATAAACATTATAATATATATTTACACCATATCAAGTTAACTACTGAACATAGGGCCCTAAGGATCTATACTGCCCTGAATGCAGCGATTTCCAGCATCGTTTACTGGGTCTGTTCATCTTGTAAGTATGAATGCCATGAAATAACTTTATCAAAAAATGTCAAATCAACAGTCAAAATGGTTTTGATATCGTCAAAGTTATCCCATACAACCGAGGTTTAATCAAGAATAATAAAAACGTTTAACCCATCTGTACATTTTGTGCATGTGTGTTTAATTTACACGAACCGCAGTACTCCTGTGCAGTGGTACTTCAATATTGCGAGTTCGGTGTAAGTAATTTTCAACGCGTACAATAATTGTCTGTAAGTATTACATTTTAATGAGATGTTGTATTTATTAATTTGAATTTATGTTTTAGATGAAATTGAAGTATTGCTGGGGTAGTCATTAGTCTTGTGGTAGTTTAGTGGTTGCTATCAATTTTGTTTTTTTTTTTCAATTTGAATATTCATTCCTGATTTGCAGGTGGATATTCTATTTGTATTGCTAATATGTGCTTAATCTATTATTAACAGGTGCGTTGCAGTCGTGCCAGTACTTATAAGAGTTGAGCTTAGACACTCTTTATTAAATGAATAAAATTTCTATGCTATTTTGGAGTTAAAAAGCCAATAAGGTAGATAGATTATGGTGCCCACAATATACATGTGTGTGAACTGTCATGCCTGATCCCATTCTTTAACATTGATAGGGTACGGTTTATTGAACATATTTACTATATCACCATCGTAACATAATGTTTAACAAGCTTTTCTTATACCGGGTATATAAAGACTGCGACCGAAAACGAAGCCAGGTGGTAGTTTTAGTGGTTACAGACATGATGCAAATTAAAAATTTCACCAAAACAGCGATAAATATTTTTTTAGAATTTTATAAAAATCATCTTGTTTGGGTGGTAAATACCTAGTTTTTGCGAAAATAATAATTAAAACCTTTACTTACCATTGATTTTCTGAAAGAGGTCTACGTCATTATTTTAGAAAAACTATGTATTTATCACCCAAATACGACGATAAGTAAAAAATTACAAAAAAAAAGTTGTCGATTTTTTTTGCGAAATTTTTACTTGTTTTGTGTCTGAAGTCACTTATACTACCACCTGGCTTCGTTTTCGGTCGCAGTCTTGATATACCCTGTATTTTAATAGTAACCCAACGAATCTTAAAACGAAACCTTGAGAGAGGCATATGTCTAGCAGTGGACTGCAACGGGCTGATGATGATGATCAAATGACACCGAAATCACAAAATCCCGAAATCACTGAAAACACTCGAAGTTTTGTTTCACACACCAGTTCAAATAACCAACCGTTTGCAGTGGATTAGCCGTGTCTTGGAGTTATGTGTGGTAAGTATGCCGGGGTCTAAGTGACCTCGAGTATACCAGTCGGTACACAAGACCCAAGTTGGACAGTTTTCAATTACTACGGACTTAGTTATTCGTGGCTTAAGTGCACGCTCGTCAACTATTTGCGAAGTTGCATAATCTTTGTGTCGGATCGCGTGAACGTGGCCTGATATATTGCATTTGACCCGGTCTACAAAGAAGACTTTGAGTGCATAATTTAATTTTGCGGTTTCCTGGGGTTTTCTTTGGTATGTTTGATTTGATGGTTGTGAAAATGATGTTTGATTTTATTGTTGTCGCGGCAGCTGTTGGTACTAATTTTACTATGGTAAAGAAATCAAGCTGATATTGGTTTGGATACTAGGAATGCTTGGGCGATTAGGAAAATTATTCTTGCTATCAAATGATAAGATAATCTTTCCTAAAGATTAAGCTCTTTAAAATCACGCATCACGAATAAGTTAAAGAACGTTATTAAATTAGGTAAATTATGTAGTTTATCTCATAGGATTTATTTGAACTAGGTTTCAGGTTGATAAGGAAATTCAAATAACTTAGGCCTCAATTCAACACGACTCCATTTCGGGTTCTATCTTAACAAAACATTTCTCAAGAAAGTAAATTAAATTATAGGAAAACCTGCATATTCCAATTCGATATAGATATTTTTAGTAAATATTATCAAAAAAATAAGAACACTTTATTGCAAGAATAGCCCCACGATACTATATTTGTAAGGTATATTAAATTACATTTACGAAGAATGGCACATTGGAGACACATTCGCAATGCTATTACTGCTGTCGATATCTTGGGGACAAAATTGAATTGCATTGGCATCCTTTGACACTACACTGTCCAATATTGGATGAACGTTTTTAGATCCAAAACAAAGATTGAAAATTTACCCTTCGTCAGACTTGTGCCATTGTCTGCATCGATGCGTTTCGACAAAGACTTAACACTCTTTTTTGTTAACTTCATTAAACTTCGAACGAAATTGAGACTATTTGGCGAATCTGATACCAACTTCATTCTTTGCGAAATTATTACATTCTTTTCAGTTTAAGAGCTGCAAACTATCAAAGTCTTGAAAATATTGTTGGTGCCAACGCATAAATAACGTTAAACTGAAATACACGGAAGTTTTTATTTAATCACTTCTTATCTATAAATGATATTATGTAATTGTAAGCAAACAGATGTTGTTTATTAGTAGGTATGCAGTTTCAGTATAAAGTTTCTATTATATATTTACAAAAATAACCAGATTCTTAATAAATTAAATTACTTGTGTTTACAAATACTCTAATGAATCCCGTACATCATGTAAGACACCTAAAACACGCTACTAACGTCTCCATAAATTCAACAACGAAAAATACGTCGGCAAATTGTCTAAATTATTTATGAAAAACATTGTGAAGCTCTCAGACTGCGGCCCTCGATCTGTCTGGAATAAAATGACGTCACAACACGTCTACAGTGGCATGTGCGGCTAGGGGTGGTTCTACCCTCCGGCGATATTAACACAGAATGTCGAATACTTTCAGTGGTATGGAATTTTTCGCCAAACGCTACGCAATATTGAAAGCGACAACGTATGTTTATAAAAAACGAAATTAAATTTTCATATTCCACTAGCATAGGAGACGTAACAGAATAAATTGGTTTATTTTGAATTAACAGGTGAACACGTTTCATTCAATGGAATCTTTTACACTAAACACTAACTAATGTAATGCTTAGAGACAAACTATTACACATCGATTATTGTAATTTCTCCGAGCGAGAAACTCCGGTGGGCCGTGATACAATTCTTACGACCTATGTTGAACAGTGACCTGTTAGAAGCCGTCTTCATTCAGCAGCTTTTTGTGGTGGCTATGTTTTCTTTTTTAACGTATCTATTCTTATATGAATTTTATCACAAACATTTATTTTGCCATGAAATTTGCAAAACATTTTTACAAAAACTAAACAAAAAGGCTTTGATTTATTATCCCGAAGCATTATACCACAAGAGATTACGTAACACGTAATAATTCAGCCTAGACATTCCTTTATTGATATAAATGATGTTCAAGCAGCTTTGATTAATGACAATGGAGCTCAAGTGACAAAAACATTCAAAAGTTTCCCTGCGCTTGGTGTTGCTAACTTTTAAGTGAACTAAGGATGTTTGAATAGAGTGTCATTAATCAGTACTTTGTCAAAAATATCACGCTTTTCAAAGGGTTGTCTTTTGCATTGTACAGTTTTTGTGCATGTATCCGATGGATACAACTTATGGACTAAGGACCTTGTTCACCGTCTTCGAGTAAACCGTTGATTAGTTACTTTTTGATTAACGTTAATTGCGAAGTAAAAGTGACGATTATCTTCCGTCGATTTCACTACTGAAAGTAAAGTATCGAGTAACAACGTGCTGGACGAATAATAATTCGTTCAATATTACTCCAAATGCAATGTTTATAGAATATTATTATTTAATCATTGGTCAAATGTTCTGAAGTATCAAGTAAATAGGCTAATTGGCAGACGATGTAGCCAGTAAAGTACTGATTAGTGTAATCATAGGATTAGTGTTGCTGGAGCGTCGTGAAATCGAAACGTAATGTTACTGGTGACTTTAACTGATGACTAGTCTACAAGTTGACGCTTTACTTCAGGGTGGCGAACGAGACCCTAAGACTGCCATTGGAACATTGAATGCAGATTTTGCTAAGAACTTAGAGTCTTAAAAATCGAATTGTTGCATAACCTAGTATGTGTTGTGGTCGATAACTATGTAGATGCTCGAAAAAAGTAGTCAATTTATCCAATTTTGTACCACTCATAATAGCATTATAATATAATAATACTCGTATATCACTCATAATACATATTCTGGCTTTCAGAGCCATGATCTTCGTGGTTACTAATTTCTGAAATTTAACGAATAGGGTTGGGAATTTAGACCATGTTATCTTTTATTATTGACGGTTCTAATAAAATATAAATGTCTGTGTTATTAGTATTATTTCTTTAATTGTAATCATCTTTTGAAATATATTTATTTATGATCATTTTTGGACAATAATGAATATCTATAGTATGTAATATAATCATTTCTGTTTTAGAGGATATATCATTTGTAATTAGGGTGATGACCATGCAGTTTATTTAGGCCCTGTTGATGTAGTAAGATTCAAAGTAATTGCATAAATAAGGAAATTAAACTATTAATAAAATTATTTATTCCATGCGGTAATAATTTAACTGAAGAGGCGATCTAACACCTCTTCAGCAATATCGAAAACATTGATTGTAAATGCAATCGATTTCACTGAAACAATAAAATACTTTGGATTTGAATTTGAATATTATTCAAATACAGGAGCAAATGATCATTAAAATTAGAACATATTCAAAGAGTATAGCTATATAAATAAATACACCCAACAGCCACATACATAGTCCTGACCCCACACTAAGATCAAGTCTTGTGTCGTGGGTATCAAGAACTACGAGAGACTTTTCGGTCTCACAAATACCCAGATTCGTAAGATTGATTTTAGCGAATTTTAGACTAAAATAATGTGTATTTATTATCCTAAAATTTGATCAATTGCATCCGCAGCATCTTCGAATATACTTCCTGTAAATAATTTCATGGTGTTATTTATTCAGCTAGCATTATATCTTATCCATAAGCAATTGGATGCGTACTTTCATCTTCTTCGCTATCGATGTCAAAGATGAAGAAGTTTGTTAGAATGTTAATACCAGCTTGCATTAGTAAGCATATCACCAGATTCCAACTTATCTGAAATACATAAAGTAATACAACTTTTGTTTAAGAAATATTCGGAATTGGATAATGAAGGCAGATGACTTTACAGAATTCACTTAGTGGACAATAGATGTAAGATATCCCCAGGTTCCCTGCCTGTTGTGAGAGACAACTCGAAGGGGTCATCGAGGTTGCTGGGCACAGAGCGGGGCTGTGCGCTCGCGCTAAAGGTGACTCCGAAATGGGCGGCAGACCGCGTGGCCTCGTGCGTGTCGCGAGCGGTCAGCTCACCATGGGCGCCCGAAATAGGGTAAATGAAATGAAATGAAAATATTTTATTGAACCCATGAAATGTCATATATTATTTAGATTCAGTCACTTTTTTCCACTACCCCTACTAACCCGCTTCACAAGGCTGTTTTCGTCAGAAAAAAAACGGGCAAGAAACTCTAGCGTTGCTCTTTACAAAACAAGTTTACAATGCAATAATTATACAGGGGTCGCAGCGTGGATGAATTCAGAGCAGTTAATAAATAATTTAGAATAATAATTAATTAATAGTAATGTTGGTAACTGGGAAACATCTCGACGGTTCCTACGTATATAAGGACAAGTCAAAAACCGAGGTTTACAGGAGAGCGTAATTTGTGTTCAATTCGCCCTAGAAATAATTCTATGACCAAAAATAAAAAACATCTTTCTACAATCATTTAACTGTTTTAAGAGCTTTATAGTGCCATTTACACATATTTTATTTTTTTACGTTTTCTTAGAAAACTTGATAGATGACTGTTTCTACACCGATAATAAAATAGAAGCATGTAAGTCATGTCTATGATATCTTTTTATACGCAGGAAACAAAAAAACTGTGTCTGATATAGAATTTAAATAAAATGTTTTATGAAAATATAGGATTAATTTACTATTTTTAAACTAATACATTAAATATCCCCAAATCATCACCCATGTATATAATAAGTACTCCAATGGAAACATATCACTTTATACGTGGATTTAGTAATTCGGGGTAGGAATATGTTCTTTTAATGTATACAAAGACATGTCTTTAAATAAAATTATCCGGTTTGTGTTTTATTAATTAAACAAGGTTTATAAATTCAACATTATTTATTATTAAGCAACAATCTGCTTAACATATAAATAAAAGGCACTTAAATCATGGCGTGGAGGTCTCCACCAGCGCCTCGATGAAGTATCTTGGAGTTGACCTGGGTATCCTCTCCAGATAACTCCCATGTCCATTTTTAAAGCCTAAGACCAAAACTAGTTAAGGCAACAGGCACATTGTCTAGCCTGCTTCTCAACCTCGAAGGTCCCGGCATACTTTGCCGGAGATTGTACGCGGGAGTCGTGCGACGATTAATGGCCTTTTACAGATTTTTTTTATATCAATTGGAAAAACGATCGTAAGGTTCACCTCAGGGTAAGTTATAACGGCCGCCCATGAACATCTGTAACACCATAGGGAATAGAGATGCGTTACCGAACTTTAAGGCGGGAGTACGCTCTTTGAAAAT
The DNA here is from genome assembly GCA_905220455.2 of Deilephila porcellus. NCBI lineage: Eukaryota > Metazoa > Arthropoda > Insecta > Lepidoptera > Sphingidae > Deilephila > Deilephila porcellus. The sequence continues at coordinate 12,607,057 of LR999977.1, read as the reverse complement.
CACCAGATTCTTCTGTGAGGTCGCACGGTCCTATTTGTCCGAAAATGCTGCTGTTGGCAATTGGTTCCCGAGATTTGTAGTATGTGGAAGAAAATGTAGGGAGAAAGGTACCGTGGTAGATATCCAACTTCCGAGCTAGTGAAGATGGTATTTGGAGGTTGCCGCGTTGTACGGTGGCGGAACACAGCAGCAGAGATAAGTTCGAACTTCAGGGTACTTCCTGTGGTAAATGCAATAAATAACGCAGAACGGTGTTACATCTTTACGCAAAGCCAAGGATCAAGCCGTTCGGAAAGAACTCGGTCGTCGATGACTCAAGCTGCCCGGCGTTGAAAACGGTCGACAGGGAGAAGTTGGTACCTACTGGGGTGGCCCCGCCTAAAGATGGGTGCAATATTCCTCGTGAGGTCAAACCTGTGCCTTATAAAGTTGCAGACAATGACCCGACGTGAAATATCGTCCAATTCCAACGAATGTCTCGTTGTCGGTTGAATCTTTGCGCATACGGATGATCACGATTCAGGGGAAATTGTATGATCGCCCAAGGGGCGGCCTTCGTTCTTGCTGGTTTCCTTTTTTCTTTGGAAAATTGACGCCAAAGTTCTGTCGCCGGTTTAGTCTAACAGGAGGAAGCGTTTCGTCAAGAGGAACTACCAGCCCTTTGAGAGAGAGTGAGGGAGTGATTGGACTATTGTGGCAGTGCGTCCTGTTTTTTTGCTAGTTGCCAAACAGGCGCCACGGCGCGGCGTAATGGCGGACAATTTGACACAGGTCCTATCGGGGCACGCCTGCTTCGTTAGATACCTGTGGTGGATAGAAGCGAGCCAGAAAGGAAGAAACTGCCATGTGAGAGCGCGAACTGAAATCGTGACGAACGTGATCGAAAAATTCCACTCGCCGCCGCCTACAAAGAAGGGGCGCCGGGTGATAAATAGCTGAACCCTGTCGTGTAGGTGCAAGATGTTTGCCCCTGCCCGTCGTAAGAAGCGACCTAAAGGCGGAGGCGGTGCGCCTTTGCCTATAGCGACTCGGAGATGGGTGCCAGAGCCCATGGCCTCGTCTTTGCCGTGGACGCCTATAATATCTCAAGCCGGCGTCCAAAAACACTTTTAAGTGAGGGCATCCGGGCTCCATACGTAGAAGGACCAGCAATGATTTTGTGCCAGACATCGACTTGTCTCGTCCGGGGAACTCTCGTAAATGGCGACAAGTCTGACAAGACCGCGTTCGCACCGAGTGGCGCGCATTTTAAAACACCGTACAAAAAGATATGTATAGATGTCTGTATCTACGACACTTATTTATTGTATTTATAATACTTGTTCTTTTATACGATTTGTAAAACAAGGTAAATAAATAAAATAAAATAAAAAAGAGTATGTCAGTATGTGCGCATAGATCATCTAAAGCCAATGATACAATAAAAAAAAAATGGCATTTTCGACATGTCTTTATATACGTAGGAACCGTCGATCTGTGCTGTACTCATTTGAGAGGTGCCACACTTTAGCAGTGCGCTGGGTGGAAGGCGAGTTTACTGGGCGCTACTCACTCGTCCAAAACCTACATATTGCTAATAAGAATGAAATATACTGGGAAATCAGTGAGTCTACACTTTCCAATCTAACTATTCATACTCTAATAACTTTATAATTGGATACCAACAAATACATCATGGACTATCCAAATAACAGAACGGCACAGCAATACGTTTAAACCAGCAGTAGTTGTTATCACCGAACTAAAAATAAACACAAAAGATAATTGCGAATTCAGTAATTTTCAACGAGAAAAAAGGAAAGTTGAAGTTGATTCAATTACCTGAAGTGACATTGCTAGTTCACAAACAGTATTGAAGTCTATAGCCCCAAAGTAATTCAATTTATACACATAGTTAATGTTTCCGCTCCATTTATTTTGCAAGTCTTGATTATTTATTTGATGAATATTTTCCGAATTAAAATACACTTCGTTATACGCAATTACAAATACACCAGGAACATTAAATTAGTTTAAAGTATTCATTTGAATTCTTTCGACGTAAGTATTTATTATCAAATACTTACCCGTAAAATGATAGCGTATTTTAGAAATGTAAACTAATGGATCCACATTAATTAGTTAGCAAATATTCTACTCGGTACACGTAAGGACTTTTATTACTTTGCCGTGCTGCGAAATAGTAATGGCTAGATGTCAGGTCAGCTAAATTTTAGTCTGAATTAATGAAACCTTATTCGGTAATTTCGACTTAAAAGGCAGATGTGAGCCATCTATTAAGTTATCGACGTAGTTCTTACATATATAAAATATGTTCACTTGTTTCTTAATTTAAATGCATAATGAGCAGTGAAGTGGTATGCAGTGCTTAGTTATTGTATTGAGTGGTGTTGCTCCTGTTTATGGGCAGGCGTAACGATTACCGATGATTACGAGTACGAACGATAGTAATGATTACGAGGAACTTGTTCGTCTCGTCATTTAATAAAGCGTTACTAGATAATTGTGTTTTCAGAGAATGGTTTCTATTATGCGGCAACTGCCGCGGTGGCGTAGTTGTACTACGTTATGATTCCAAAGCTGAGGTCTGGGGTTCGAATCCCAGGTCGGGCAAAGTGATATTGGGTTGTTCTATTCATTATCAGCCCGGAATCAGGAATTTGTGTCCGATATGGCCATAGGCTCACCCCCTATCACATCATGGGACGGAACAAGGTGAAATGTGGGTGCCTGGTGGAGCCTCGGCCTACCCCTTCTGGGATAAAGGCGTGAGTTTATATGATGTATGTATGTGTGTATGGTTTACATTATTTAAGACGTGATCAAAATATTGCGTCTATAGTAACTGAATGAATTGTATGGCAGCAGAATTAAAAGACTATACTGGTTAATTTTGTTTCAGATATATTTGATACTGTTAGTACTAATGGCAATATTTTCGGGGGTCACCGCGGAGGATGCTACACATTCTATCAATCCGTTTAAGCGTATGTAATGTATTTCAGATGTTTTTAAAAACCTGATATATAAATGAAATCATTAATTGTTGGTTGTCAAAAATGTCTGATATTTTCTTCTGCATCATAAATAAAATTCCCTTCTTACTCGATTTTTATGACATTCTTAATTCTGAATAAACGTGTATTTTTATCCAATTTGTATTTGTATCAGCCCATATACGTCCCACTGCAGGGCACGGGCCTCCTCTACAATTTAAAGTACAATTGAGTGTGGTTAGGCTATATAGTCCACCACGCTGGCCTAAGGCGGGTTGGGGGTACTTTATATACCATAGACATTCTTACAAATTGGTATGCAGGTTTTCTCACGATGTTTTCCTTCACCGTTATGATGCGTAGTAATTGAATATCAATACACACATGACTTTGAAAAGTCAAATGTCACACATGCCCTAGGATTTGAACCCGTGACCACCGTGAACATGTTGGCAGCCGCGGCCGGTCTGTGACTAAATCTGAGAATAACTAAATATGCCTTTTTTTTCAGGAACATTTGCTTACATTTTGCCACTTGGAGATTATTTCAAACTTCTTGGATCTGTAGCATCAAAGTTGACCTTACAACCATGAACGATTACTTTTTTCGGAAATAAATTATATTTTGTTAAATGACTTTTATTTTTCTAAATATTTATGTTTAAATTATTGTATTTTAAACAGTGGCGTAGAAGCCTCAACAATTAATATTTGAGATTATTGTAGAAAGCTCTGAGACATTTTTTCTCAACAACCAGGAATACATTTATGTCTGGATATTTGAATGAAAATTGATTACTTAATTTGTAAGTGCCTCGCATTCTGCTAATATCACTTGAACTAAATTTATGTTATCTTTTCAGGTAACGTTGATCGCTTCCCATTACCTTATGGGGAGATTTTAAAATATATTTCAGATCAATTACTTAGGACGTAGACTTAAACACAGCTTAATTTAAGGCACTGTCTAATGAAAAACTCTTTAAAAATTACAAAGTATAAAAAATAAATCGTTATTTTTCCATACCTACGTCTCACATTCTAATGGCTTAATTCAAACAGTAAGAAAGTACATGCGGTAATGAGATTAAACTTGTGTTATATTTTCAGGTGACTTTGATGACGAAGTAACTTTTTCCGAGATCTATGAACGCACTAGAGCTATAATTATAATTGAAATAAACAGAATTATTACATATTGAGTTTTCTAATAAATATAAAAATTGATTTAAGCAGTATAACATTTATAATATTATAAATAAAAATAGTCTTTGCATTTATGACGTATCGTGTTCAGTGCGTTTAGTGTGAATAGGAAATTGTAATTTTGTCATAAAGGATATTAATAAACACAATGAAACGTTGTACGTATACTCCTGACCACAAAACCAACTATCCTTTACAATGTTATTAAATATAATAGAAACGATTATTTTAGCAATAAAAATAAAAATAATCGCCACTAATATAAAAAACGTGTTGTAGATTTATGAATATATGAAAAACTACTTTGAATGTTTATAGTAAGGAGTTTTGAAGAAAATTTGGCAGACGGATAACGGATTTCGATGAAATGTGGTAATGAGGTAGCTGACACCCTGGGTTACCACGTAGGCTACTTTTGATCCCGAAAAAAATAGTGTTCCCGTGGGATGAGGATGGAATTCCGATATATTACTTTTTATACTCAAAAGAATGGGATGGGACTGGATTACATAACTTAAGTGAGAAAGAGTCGGGGCAGGCGGGATATAATGGGACGGGATGGGAAATTCAAAATAAAATTAATTACGCAGACGAAGTTTGCGGGCAGAAGCTAGTTTTTATTTAAAAACGTAAAAAAGTACAAGAATAGCGTGATCTCATTTGCAAACTTGTTTCAACCATAATTTAAGCTCGCTAGACTAGCCGAAAAACTAGTTGTTTGTCAACTTTTGTAGTGTTTAAAACTCCAAAATGAAGGTATGTTTATATTTTTTTCTCTCATTTTACATTGCGATATGATTGCGACTAAGATTGAGATTGAGACTGATAATATTATAGGCTTCGAGAACGAGCTGGAAAACAGACCTTTACACGGGCCAGGAAAACGCTAGGTAAAAGGAAAAATTATAAAATTTAATTGGATATTTTTTGTTTTTGATGTACCTACCTACTTCTAAAATAAATTTATATTTTAACATCATTTTACATAAGTATTTTACATAGCTAGTACTGCTGACGGTATTTTTATGGCCACAACGTGAGGTGGTAAAAATGTTCCTGATATATTTTAGAATGAGTACTGACGACGATTACGATTCACAGAAATCTTCACTTAAAATGCCCATTATGGCTCTAACTAAGGAGTAAGGGCCACCCGATAGTATTGAATGAGTGAAACTGTATAGTGGGAACGGGCGGTGGAGCAACCAACTTAGATATGAAAAAGCGCGCCGAAAATAGTTTAAATATTGCGGAAACGAAAATAATCTTAACTTAAAATCTACTTGCTTGATTTAAATGAAATAAAAGCTGGGGTATTTCTAGACACATAAGCTATACGGTAAAAAGGTTTCAAGGACCTGGGAACATTCCCAATTATGAAAATGTTCCGCCAACAAGGGGATCGATAAGGTTACAACTATAATTTCAATTCAAGGGTAGGGAGGAGAATAATAGTCCTTATTTAACGGTGGAGGTAAACAACTTATAAATAATATTATTTTTTGTTTCAGATGTATTTGAAACTACTAATTCTGCTAGCCATGTTGTCTGCAATCGCCTTGCAGGACGAAACAAACCCCACAAATACAAGTACCTATGCTAATAATATTTGTTTACTTTTATTTTGGGCACTAATCAATTTTATGTGTGGGCGCATTCCGCAGGCGGCGGCCAGCGCACGCAACACACAGAAAAGGGGGTGGACATGTTTGCTTGTTAAGTCTTTTTAAATAGTTGTGTTGTTCTGATAAATGTACTTTATAGATAAAATCGTTAGAAATAAGGTCATATTTACATAAATTCTGCATATTTAATTTGAGAATTGACTACTTAATTTTTAAGTGCCTCGTTTAATCCTTAGAACGTAAAATTTTGCGACTATCACTTGAACTAAACTTATTGTATCTTTTCAGGTAACGGCCGCGTCGCATTACCTTTTGAGGAGTTCTTACAACGTGTTAGAGCTCCATTACTTAGCAGGTATACGTAGACACCGCTTAATTTAAGGCATTAACGGTGTATTAAAACCTTTTAAAATTACAAACTATAAAAAATAAATCTTTATTTTTCTATACCTACCTTTTACATTCTAATGACCAAATTCAAACAGCAAGAACGTATATTATACCTATACGCGATATATAAAATAAACTTGTAAACGTGTATTATTTTCAGGTGACTTTGCCAAAATGCTATTCGCTTGATGGTAAGTTATACATATAACCGCATATAGAGAGTAGCAAAACCAAACAACACCATGAATTACAAAGCTGTGCTTGGGATTCCACTGCGCTCTCCATCCTGATGCTTAAGATGTTATGGCTCATTATATCCAGTATTTACTCTGGCTACAATGTCCTTCGAACCGAAACACAACGGTCCGTTAACACTGTTATTTTGCGGGAGCAATATAGATTGCGGCGGTGCCTACCCAGGCAGCCTCTCACATATAAGACACCCACCACTTGTGAAACAACTAGTACAAATTTGACAGTTGCTAGTTTCGTCAATATGGAACTCATTCTGTTTTCGAATACAGCAATTTCGGTTGTCAAACGACTTGGATCATCGAAACTCATAAGTAGTTGCCATGTGTACGTTGGACCTTTAAGTTATAATAATCTATACATATAATAAAAATGTAAACGGTCGATGTCTGTACATGGAAGATATTTGAGAAATTTTAACGCGGGGGGTCTTTATAACAGCAACAGAAGCCAAAACAATTTTTTTTAGAATTTTTGTCTGTCTGTATGTTTGCTTGCGCATCACGCAATAACTACTGTACCAAATGAGATGCGGATTTCACAGTTGTATTGCTGTAGGTTCAACTTAAAAATTGGTATATGTTGCATTTACATACAGGGTGTTTCTTTTTATTTACTTGCGCATCACGCAAAAACTACTGTACCAAATGAGATACGGTTTTCACAGTTGTATTGCTGTAGGTTCAACTTAAAAACTGGTATATGTTGCATTTACATACAGGGTGTTTCTTTTTGTTTGCTTGCACATTACTCAAATACTACCGCACGAAATGAGATGCAGTTTTCACAGTTGTATTGCTGCAGGTCCAATTTGAAAACTGGTATATATTTCGTTTACATACAGGTGTTTCTTTTTATTTACTTGCGCATCACGCAACAACCACAAGACGAAATGAGATGCGGTTTTCACAGTTACTTAAATAGGTACAAGTCCAACTTAAAAACTGGAAAATGTCTTATTTACATACAGGGTGTTTCTTTGTATTGTGGAAGATAAAAAAGAAAAACTGATATGGGGGTCTTTATTAACGTAATAAAAAATATGATTTTTATTTTTTTTGTCTGTTTGTCTGTGCGGTTGTGCACAATGAACTCAAATGCCGCTTAATGGATTTCGATTAAATTTGGTATGGAAGTAGCTGACACCCTGGATTAACACTTAGGCTAATTTTATCCCGAAAAATTAAGTGTTCCCCTTGGGATGAGGAAGGAATTCAGATATATTTGTTACTTTTTATACTCAAAGGGATGGGATGGGACTGGATTACATGCCATGAGTGAGAATGAGACGGGACGGGCGGAATACAACGGGACGGGACGGGACGGGATGAGAAATACCAAATAATGTTAATCACGCTGACGAAGTTTGCGGGCAGAAGCTAGTATGTACTAAAGAGAATATAAAACACTACGTTAATATGTACTTTTAGTTATTAATTTATTTGTATTTGATTTACTATTCAGCGTTAGCTTCTATCTCTTACACTTTAAACTGCCGTCAGTTAATCCTTTTCTAAAATCCATCCCATGGTTGTCTGTAAGAAATTGGCTTTGAGCGATAAGACCGCCAATTGTACTTTCTATTTAAGTGATTTTCATTTTAATTGTATTTTTTTTGTTGTGCAATAAAGTGTATAATTGCTGTGTAAAATTGCTCTGATGCACAACACCTTAGCAACCTTCATTAAAGAAATTCTATTTAATTTCTATTTAAACAAAAAAAGACACCACATTTGATTCATCAGATGATTATCCTAATGTACTATAACTATAATTAGGAAAATAATTGTGTACATTTTTACTTTATAATTTGCATTAATTGTTTTAATGACTGTTCCGAACCATTTTGATGTTGATCTGTTACAGTATGACAGAATTAATGACATGTCATTAATTTAATTTTACAAAGGTCTTTCATTTTAGATGCGTACCTTCTCCTCCCTTTACTCTCTTTATTCAAAAGGCGACTATACCCTTGCCTCAGACTAAGTACTTATAGACGTAGCCAAGCCATGGCCGCACATGAGACGGATATATATTTCTTCAGTGTGACCATGTTGGGAAAATTTCCTATTTTTGGTGGTAAATAATACAGTCTTAACATCAGCGTTGCGAGCCGTACGATTTGTAACCGATCCATGTCTGTACATGGAAGATAAATGAGAAAAACTAATATGTGAGGTCTGTATTAACATACTGATATCATATAAACATACTTATACCATTATGATTTCACTCTTAGTAGGAAACCTAAAATAAATAATTAGTTTTATTTTTGTACGTATGAATTACGCTACATATTACTTAATGCAAGTATTATCTAGGGTAAATCAATTTTCTTACCATAGTAACACTAAACTTTCAACAAATTGAGGTTATGTTATTTTATTTGTAGAAATTCTTAATGTAATCGATATTTCTCATAGTAAAACAATTTGAATTGACATTAAAATACGACAATATTAGCAATAAACAACTAAAACATTATAATGTAACATAAATGAGTAACTTACGAGTGAAATGTTACTCCATCAATTTTTCGTTCACTGCGGCTTTTGCAGCCTAAAATACTACACACCATTGTACATACACTATAGTCACTAATATTTGTATAAATCGCTGCTTTACACTATCCAAAACTATTAAAATCTCTGTAAAACTGAATGACGTTCATTTGCTTGGCCAACTGCGCTGTTTGCCAAGCAAATAAAACCGGCCACGGTGACAAGGATATAAAATAATCTCCTGCCTCTTTTTCGCACACTAAACTTGTAACTTGCTGTCTCACTCTTACCATTGGTGCTTCAGTGATGGCTACGTCTATAGAGTATTTAGTCTGAGACCCTTGCTATATTATTTAAGATCAGAAGAGCTGTAAGTATCTACAGGAATCAGGCAATTTTTTTGATGTATTAATTACTATTTTTTATTAATTACCATTTGTACCGATGCTATTCTCTATACAGGTTGGAATAAGTGTTGGAATAAATACTTTAGTATATTGAGACCTTGCGTTGGTAACTTTTAAAGCTATTTAATTCATGTGGGCCATGTTAGTACTAATATTCCTGTTATTCCTGTGCTGATATTCTTGTTTAAATTATTAGCTTCGTTTTATTGCGCTCTCTACTATCTACTTTGGAGCTTACCTATATAGTCTACTAGCGGCCCGTCCCAGCTTCGCCTGGATGCAGATATCTTTTGATTCCATTCCAGATCAGATAGATGTTATTTTTTATACACACTCTTGTAAACCTAAACCTCTTGAAACCTAAACTCGACCTAGCCATCCTACTGTCACTTTTTTTTCTAACTATGACCTATCCTCGTCAATCCCGTCATGTCCCGTGTGTCAAGTCACTTCCCGATCCGTCCCGTTCTTTCTGTTCATTATCCATCCTGTCTCATCCCGTGCCTTTACTTTTCATTCTATCCCATCAAATGAAATCTGTCAACTATCCAATCCTATCCCATCCCTCTCACTCTATTCTATCCCATGTAGTTCTATCCACTCTATACTCAAATAGTGTGCCTTACGATTTTTTGACATTAAAAACTTCAGCGATTGCGGATAAGGAAAATCGGATCAGTAATACGGACGCTTCAGCGATTTTGGTTTCCATACAACATGTCATTCCTTATTTCACCTCCATATTGTTCTTTTCCAAAATTATTGGTCGCCATTATTGTTCGTTTGTAATCAAGAGCTGAAATATAATTTTTCATAGAACAAACTTAAGGTTTTGGTTTTGGTTTAAAAATATAAAATGCTATTAAAACATAGGGGTTGATCGTAGAGGGTTGAAAATTTAGGGCTGTATGTATTTTTTAATGCTGCATTATAGAAAAATAACCACAAAAAAAATTGCCTGAAAAACAAAAAAAAAATTTTGGCGTGGACTACCCCTAATATTTAGGGGGATGAAAAATAGATGTTGGCCGATTCTCATAGATACCGGATAAGCACAAAAAATTTCATAAAAATCGGTCAAGCCGTTTCGGAGGAGTTCGATTACGCACCCCGTGACAGAAGAATTTTATATATTAGACTAGCATTTGCCCGCAACTTCGTCTGCATGTTTAAGATAATGTGACTTTGAATTTAGATTATCGGATCAATGGGTCCGTCAGTTATTGATTCAGAGACCAATCGGAACAATAAATTAAAAGTTCAAAATGACGGCCTACATTTTCAATTCTGAATACCAATTTAGAATATCGGAACTCAGATATCGATTTTGAGACCAATCGGATCAGTAGATAAATGGCCTTATTCATATACAGTTTTAAAACCTATTTTAGGTATCGAATGTTTGTTTTCTCGCTCAAACTGAATTGAAAAGTCGTTCGAAAGGGACAAAAGTTAAATTTTCATACGAATAACTTAGTATAACTTAGTAGTTTTGATTTCCATACAAACTTTTCAACCCTTATTTTTACTCCTTTAGGGTTAAATTTAAGCAAACAGAGTACACATTTATTTTTGGTTTTAGATGAGTAATTATAGTGTCAAATTTGAAATCTGCAACTTCAACGGTTGCGGTTTTCCATACAAAATTATTTTACCCTTTTTACCCCCCTTAGGGGTTGAATTTCCAACAATCTATCCTTAGTGCTACCCAAAGTTATAAAAGAAATCCCTGTGTAAAATTTAAAGTTCCTAGCTTCAGTAGTTTCGGCTGTGCGTTGATCCGGCAGTTCGGTTCTACAAAGCTTCAACCCTTAGTTTCGTCCCTTTAGGGTTAATTTTAGATACAAAAAATATGCAATTATTTTTGTCTTAGAATTAATAACTTAAGTGCCAAGTTTGGCAATTGTAACTTTAACGGTAAAATTTTTCCCTATATCAGTTTTTAACCCTTTACACCCCCTTAGGGGGTGAATATCCAAAAATCCATCCTTAGTGCTACCTTACGTCACAATAGGAATCCCTGTGTAAAATTTCAAGTTTCTAGCTTCAGTAGTTACGGCTGTGCGTTGATCCGGTAGTTCGGTTTTACAATACTTCAACCCTTATTTTCACCCCTTTAGGGTTAATTATAAGAAAAAAGAGTATGCAGTTGTTCTTGTTTCTAGATGAGTAACTAAAAAGTCAAGTTTGATATCTGCCACTTCAACGGTTTCGGTTTTCCATACACCAGTATTTTACCCTTTTCACCCCCTTAGGGGTCGAATTTCCAAAAATCCTTCCTTAGTGCTACCCTACGTCACAATAGGAACCCCTATGTAAAATTTCGCGTTTCTAGCTCCAGTAGATTCGGCTGTGCGTTGATCGGGTAGGAAGGAAATCACCCAGATTCTAAACATTTCAACCCTTATTTTAACCCCTTTAATGTTAATTTTTAGACAAATAAAGTATGCAGTCAATTTTGTTACTGAATGATTTATTAAACTGCCAAGTTTGACAATTGTAACTTCAATGGTTTAGATTTTCCATACAACAGTTTTTAACCCTTTTCACCCCCTTAGGGGTAGAATTCCCCAAAATCCGTTCTTAGTGCTACCCTACGTCACAATAGGAATGCCTGTGTAAAATTTCAAGTTCCTAGCTCCAGTAGTTTCGGCTGTGCGTTGATAGGTCAGTCAGTCAATCAGGTTCCTCTTTTATATATATAGATAAGATTACAATAGTAATCTGCTGTGCTTTATCTTGTATTTGAATCCAATTTTGAAGTATCTTAACCTTCATTCTCTATAATAAAATTTGTTAAGAATAAGTGACTAAGGAGATTAAAAACATTACTTTCATTTCTCGGTATAGAAAATACCGTCTTTTGAAGAATTTGAAGACTTACTATTGTCGCTAATAACCGGTGAAACATCTGAAGATTAAAGGCGTGAATTGTGGATCCCGTCATATTTTTAAAAAATAAGTAATAATTCCATTGACTTATGTTCTACCGATAGACGAGACACGTCATAGAAATAATGTGCCCCCGTATTTTCGAAGCACACTGCAATATTACATCACTTAATTAGTATTTTATTAAAATATTGAAACTTTAGACGATTTGTTTTCGGTTTGACGGCGAAACATACATTTATTACTTTTAAACGTATGCGATAAATGCATGCATGCATGAAGCAAACTGATTCATGTGCGGTGCATGCACCGCAACTAGGTGGGACACATGTAGTGCTTTACTGATACAGTATTTTCCATGGCCGCCACGCAGGGTGGTCGAAATTCTTCTTATGTATCTACAAATGAGTACTCAGTATTTCATTTTCTTATAGCTTTATCTTGGGTTTTCCGTTTTACATCATAATATACTGATTATTTTAAAAAATATAATATGTTGGTATACCGATTTTCCACAAAACTGTAGAATCTAAAAAATGGCTTTGGTTGAACGAAAGGGGTTGTTCAATAATTATATCTAAGCTATTTTAATTTTTTTTCATATTCGACACTGCAAAAATTTGAAACGAGCTCTATTCATAAGTGCACTTTTCTTCCAGGTACCCCTGATGACGTGTTGCCTTTTGCAGAGTATGATTAGAAAGCTGAGGTCTCGGGTTCGAATCTCGGGTCGCGCAAAAGTGGTGTTGTTCTATTCAATATCAGCCTGGAGTCAGCAATTTGTGCCCGATATGGCGATGTGCTCGCCCCCTATGGACATATGTATAAGACCGCAGGGGAGGGAACATACAAAGCGAAGTATGGGTATTCTCTGCCTACCCCTTCTGGGAGAGAGGCGTGAGTTTATGTGTCTATGTATGTTAATTAGATTAAAAACGCATGCAATTAATTGAAGGTCACTCTTATCAAATACGTATAAAATGAGGCGTTGTGGCCATGAAAAGCGTAATAGCGTATCATCCTTAGTTAGAAGAGGGAATATTTTATAACATACAAGAACATTTGTTAAGTAAAATATATAATAATGATTCGGTATCAGGTAAGTCATTTTTTTATTTGATCAATAATTATTACTTGCGATGCAGTTTTATATAGGTACATATTTATTATTATAAGACGTATTTTTTATTGCCATTAATGGCGAGACGAACATGCCATTTGCCTCATGGTAAGCGATACGACCGCTCATGGATAGTAGACGACCAAACAGCACCATGAATTGCAAAGCAATGCTTGGCATTCCACTGCACTCGCCATCCTGAGACATATGTTAAGTCGCAATATGTCCAGTAATTGCCTTTCGAACCGGAACACAAAAGTTCATTTACACTGCTGTTTGGCGGGAGAAATAGACATTGCAGTGGTACCTACCCAGACGGCCTTTTACATATGAGACCACCAGTATGTTATTTTTTTTATTTACCCATACATTATGTGGTTGTATGGAAGACTGATGTTTCAAATGGCGTTTTATTGAGCTTAATTTGGGCCATAATCATAATAGCTGCTATCAATAGTTACAAGACGTGAATAATCCTTGCACAATACAGGAAGAAAATTTGAATTTTAAATACCGAGAGTTGATATGCATTTTTGTTTCAGATGTATTTGAATTTATTGGTATTAATTATTGTTGTGGTTGCAGCGCAGGGCGAAACAAATTCTTCAGTTACAAACAGTAGATAAAATGTTATTTATACAACTATTTTGCACTTTTGTTATAAATATAATATGAGAATTTAATATGTAATTTTTAAAGCAATTTTGATTGTGGGTTATTTACCTCTTGATGCATTTGTAGAACATTTAGTAGAAGCGGTTTTTCCGTATAATTAATGAACAATGATTAGAACGACGGTAGAAACGTTGAATTTTATAATTCTTGTTTATAAGAGCTTGTATATCTACGTTGGACTACACATATAGTATATCCAATTTAAAATGGTTTCGTATTTACACGACTGTTAATAATTAAAATAAACTATTTTTCGGAATTTATAGCATTATTAAGTTTAGAATTTTTTAAACCATGACCACCTCTGACTTCTAGGGATTTATATGTGTATTGATGACTATTAATATCGTGGTGATTGAATAATCACCACGCAATTTAACGGTGAAGGAAAACATCGAGAGGAAACCTGTATACCGTAGCGATTTTAAATAATTTCTACAGTATGTAAGTCCGCCAACCCGCACTAGGCCAGCGTGGTGGACTATATGGCCTAACCACTCTTAATCGATTCGATTGTAGAGCAGGCCCGTGCCCGGCTGTGGGACGAATATGGGCTGATATAGATATATAGATATATGTAAAGTCCGCCAACCCGTACTAGGCCAGTGTGGTAGACAATATGGCCTATCCCTCTCAATCATACTTTCGATGGTAGAGGACGCCCGTGCCCTGCAGTAGGACATACATATATGGGTTGATACATATACACATACATGGCCAGAAAAAGTTTATAATATTTATCGAAACGTCAGGAAGTTAAAAGAAACAAAAACAACGCGATAAAATCCTTAGAAAAGTAGTTGTGTTTCAACATCTTCGATGTTGATATTTATGGCACTGGCTTATTTTTTTGCGTTCTTTCTATGAAGTCGTAAGACAGAAATAAACTAATTATATTATCGTTTCAGGTAACGGTGATTCATCAGTAAGTTTTGCGGAATTCATAGAGCTCGTCAGATCTTTAATTAATTATGAAGCATAAAAGTAATTTTTTCCTTCTTAATTCAGTTAAAAAGGCCACGTACAAAAGTATCTATAAAAAAATATGATTAAATGAATTCAACATCTTGTGCTAATTGTGTAGATAAATATTTTAAAATGTAGTATTGTTATTTTGGTTATAATTAATGTAAATGGTGTTAACCGTATGCATTTTATTCAATAATCATATTTTAATCTATACATATAATAAAAATGTAAATGGTCGATGTCTGTACATGGAAGATATTTGAGAAATTTTAACGCGAGGGCTCTTTATAACAGCAACAGAAGCCAAAACAATTTTTTTTAGAATTTTTGTCTGTCTGTCTGTCTGTCTGTCTGTATGTTTGCTTGCGCATCACGCAAAAACTACTGCACCAAATGAGATGCGGTTTTCACAGTTGTATTGCTGTAGGCTCAACTTAAAAACTGGTATATGTTGCATTCACGTACAGGGTGTTTCTTTTTGTTTGCTTGCATATTACTCAAAAACTACTGCACGAAATGAGATGCAGTTTTCACAGGTGTATTGCTGCAGGTCCAATTTAAAAACTGGTATATATTTCATTTACATACAGAGTGTTTCTTTTTATTTACTTGCGCATCACGCAAAAACTGCTAAACCAAATGAGATGCGGTTTTCACAGTTGTATTTCTGCAGGTTTAAATTAAAAATTGGTATATGTTGCATTTACATACAGGTTGTTTCTTTTTGGTTGCTTGCACATTACTCAAAAACTACCACACGAAATGAGATGCAGTTTTCACAGTTGTATTTCTGCAGGTTTAACTTAAAAAGTGGTATAAGTTTCATTTAAATACAGGTGGTTTCTTTTTATTATACCCATAGGAAACACAGGGAATTTGATTTAGAAACCTCTGGTAATATTAAACTGTTGTCTGCTGCAATTGTAAAGTTAATTTGACGTTGGTAGAATTATATACAGGTTGTTTCTTTTTTATTAATACATAGTAAACGCAATGAGACTAGATCTTAGGGTTATGTAGTGAAAACCGCCTTCCGAACCGGGTGGTAGTTAAAAAAATACTGAATCTAAATAATGTGTAACATTTTATGGATTCAATAAATTATTTTCATTTCATGTCATTGTAAAAAAAACTTTATTTTCTTAAAATCAACTCTTCCCTTTAGTTTGCTGTATACCATTACTTTTCAGAATTTGATCCTTATTAGTGACACTATTAAATGGTGTAATAATATAGGTATGTTTTTTTTTTTCAAAATTAACGGGTTCGAATCCTAGCTAGGAATGTTTATTTTTCGAAAATTCAATAATTACAAATAAAGTTAATCACGCAGACAAAGTTTGCGGGCAGAAGCTAGTATATAATAAAATGTTAATTATGGATACTAGTTAATATTTTAATGTACTACAAAGGGTCCCTATAGGTTTTTTAGAAATGTTATGATGATCCTTCGTTCATGTTTACCAGGGATATTCATGATGGAAGCCTTGGATTTTAAATGAGGACCGCTGAAGTCAGTGTTATGTGAACAGTAACGTTGTTCTTTAGAAGTTAATTATTATTGTTACCATAAAATTAATTCTTGTCATTAAATGTTTTTAAAATAATTATGGTTTTGATTATATCTCCTCTTTAGTCTTTTATTTAGTTGGAACATTGCTCAATACCCTTTCTTAACCTTAATTTTTTGCTATGTATTTTTTTCAATTCATTATTTACTATTTTTGTATTAATGTGTATATTGATTAAATTGACAATTTGTTTTATAATTACTTAAGTTGATTCCTGCATAAAAAAATCATGAATACTATAAAGACGCTATTTCGAAACTGGGACAGTAATTACAGTTATCACAGTAGTTACGCTCAATTGATAGCAAAAAGTCGTAAACAAAAGGCGACAATTTAGACAATTAGTCAGGTGATAAACTAGTTTTAGCATCATGGTGCATTGCAATAAATAGAGCTTGCAAAATAGTTCTACTTATATTAAACAGTTCACCGAAGTGGTCTCTACGGTCTTGGCTTTGGTTTAAAATTTTATTTATTTTAGTTAAATTTACACATTGCACAAAAAATAAAAAAAGGTGATAAATAATTTAACTAAAGAAAGGTCAGTTAAAAGTTTCGGTAAGGTATTAACATCAATTGCTACTACATTTCTAAAGGGTAAGTTGATTTTAATTGGGCTAAACATTAATATGGGAAAGTTCCGTGTGGGTCAAAATAAAAAAATGATTGTTGAGATGCTCTTCAATATAATTATTTATTCTTCTAGTTCGTCTTTATCGTCTTCGTCGTTCGTCGTTCTATCGTCTTCCGAACTGTTCTCTCTTATTCCGTTCTTTCATACTTCAACATTTTAATCATTCATCCTCTAACTCTTATACTCTTTAGTATTTCCATTCGTTATCTTTTTTATATAAACTACGTTCCATATCAGTCATTCGTATAACGTTTCATCACAGAACTGCAGGGCACGGGCCTACTCTACAAGCGAGGGAATCGATTGAGAGTGGTTAGGCCATATTGTCCACCACGCTGGCCTATTGCGAGTTGGCGGACTTACATACCGTAGAAATTCTTTAAAATCGCTACGGTATGCAGGTTTTCTCATGATGTTTTCCTTCACCGTTAAAGTGCGTGGTGATTGACTATCAATACACACATAACTCCGAAAAGTTAGAGGTATGCCCTGGGATTTAAACCCGCGACCACCGTGAACATGTAGGCAGCCGCGTCTGGTCCGTTACCAACAGGCCACCACGCACTTCGAACGGTATAATCTTATCTTAGAGCGGTATAATCCTGGAATCAATTTAATAAAGATCCAAGTAATTAATTTATATCTTAATTAGTGAATAATGACTGAATAAGTCACAATACTTGATAAATACTGCTGCAGTGTGAGGAGTTATCTGTTATTTTTTGTATCAAGAATAGAAATACACTGCCGTGTTGTGACGTCATATTTCGTGATATGACGTATGGTGTCATGGGAGTGAATGCTCACACTGATATGTCGCTTCAAAACACTGCACACAACGACAGTCCCTTTTGAGAGCCATACATTTATAAAAATGATTTTGACAGTCCCGATAGCTGGGTAATCTATACATATAATAAAAATGTAAATGGTCGATGTCTGTACATGAAAGATATTTAAGGAATTTTAACGCGGGGGTCCTCATAACAGCAACAGAAGCCAAAACAATTTTATTCGGAATTTTTGTTTGTCTGTCTGTATGTTTGCTTGCGCATCACGCAACCACTACTGCACTAATGAGATGCGGTTTTCACAGTTGTATTGCTGCAGGTTCAACTTAAAAACTGGTATATGTTGCATTTACATAAAGGATGTTTCTTTTTGTTTGCTTGCACAATACTCAAAAACTACCGCACCAAATGAGATGCAATTTTCACAGTTATATTAGGTCTAACTTAAAAACTGGTATATGTTTCATTTACATACAGGTGGTTTCTTTTTATTATACCCATAGGAAATACAGGGAAATTCATTTAGAAACCTCTGGTAATATTAAACTGTTATCTGCTGCAATTGTGAAGTTAATTTGGCGTTGGTAGAATTACATACAGGTCGTTCCTTTTTTATTAATACATAGTAAATGCAAGGAAACTGATTTAGAAACCTTTAGTAATAATAAGACCGTTGTCTGCTGCAATAGTAAAGTCAATTTGACGTTGGTGGGATTATGCCAGCGATTTGTAATGATAATTAAAAATAACTTATTTTGATTTATTCCCCGTCCTCTGCTAATTCCCTGCCCAAAGCAATGAGACTTGATCTTAGGGTTATGTAGTAGAAACCGCCTTCCAAACCGTGTGGAATAAAAAAAAAATACTGAATCTAAATGATGTAAAACATTTTATGGATTCAATAAATTATTTTCATTTCATTTCATTGTACAAAAATAATTAATTCTTAAAATCAACTCTTTCCTTTAGTTTGCCGTATACCATTACTTTTCAAAATTTGATCCTTATTAGTGACACTATTGAATGGTGTAATAATAAAGGTATGATTTTTTCAAAATTAACGGTTTCGATTCCTAGCTAGGAATGTTTATTTTTCAAAAAATCAATAATTACAAATAAAGTTAATCACGCAGACAAAGTTTGCGGGCAGAAGCTCGTCATTTATACAATTAGAAAAAAAAACAATTGTGCATTATGTTGTCAGAAACACTGAATATGTGCTGGAGTATTTTATGCTTTAAAATATTTCAAATAATTTGACAAAAAAAAATATTGAATGTTCATAATTGGTCCTCTCATTCAAATTAACCTCCTAATTGGTCTCTTTTTTTTCAGATGCGTTTAAATTTGGTGGCACTGATTTTTATTATAATATTTGCAATGGCAATTACGCAGGACGTCCCTAGCAGATTTAAAAGAATCGGTACTTTTTAAATTCTTACGAATAATTTTGTTTCGATGAAAAAAAAAATACAAAAAGAAATCGGTTATATAGCTGATTACATATTTATTGTTGTTTTAATTAAAGTTTTGTTTTGTTACAATCACGCTGTTCTTATTATAATAATTAGTATGATATCGAAAAATGTATACTAACTCAAACTTAACATACGTTCGTATTATTTAGAATATGAATCTTTTTTTTTCAGATAATGCTGACAGTCTCTGCAATCTAGATTTTCTGGAATTAGTTAGAAGAATATGGAGTAGCCGCAGTGTCGGCGTAAGGTAGGCTGGCACCCTGGGCGGTTGTGTGTTGAGCACCCCTACATTAAACGTAAAACCAAATACGAAACATGCCTACTCCGGACATTTCGCGCTCGTATACCTAAGATCAGACTTTTTAATACGCTTTTATTAGCTTCAGACGTATGTATGTTAGTATGTAACGGAATATTTGAACATGATTTTGACCCCCTTCAAAACATCGGATTAACTCAAAATTTCGCATTCTTATTAAGGATCGATGACAATTCAATATTTTAAACAGTTTGACCCGTTATCCTTACAAGGATAATCAGGATTAGCGATTTTTGTTTTCCTGAGACCCGGAGTGTCTTCGTTAAGACCAATAAAGGAATCTACCACGCGCATTCGACTAAAAAATGAAAAATAAATAATATTTAAAAAAAACAAAAAAAATACGCTTTTATAGAAAATCCAACTAAAAAATCTATACATATAATAAAAATTTATTTGGTCGATGTCTGTACATGGAAGATATATAAGAAATTGTAACGCGAGGGGTCTTAATAACAGCAACAGAAACCAAAACATTTTTTTTTTAGAATTTTTGTCTGTCTGTCTATATTTTTGCTTGCGCATCACGTAAAAACTACTGCACCAAATGAGATGCGGTTTTCACAGTTGTATTGCTGCAGGTTCAACTTAAAAACTGGTATATGTTGTATTTACATACAGGGTGTTTCTCCTTGTTTGCTTGCACATTACTCAAAAACTACCGTACGAATTGAGATGCAGTTTTCACAGTCATATTGGTGCAGGTCCAACTTGAAAACTGGTATATATTTCATTTACATACAGTGTGTTTCTTTTTATTTACTTGCGCATCAGGCAAAAACTACTGCACCAATTGAGATTCGGTTTTGACAGTTGTATTGCTGCAGGTTCAACTTAAAAACTGGTATATGACTTGGTTATATACAGGATGTTTCTTTGTATTAGCTTGCACATTACTCAAAAACTACCGCAGAAAATGAGATGCGGTTTTCACAGTTATAAAGGAGCAAGTCCAACTTGAAAACTGGTATATATTTTATTTACATACAGGATGTTTCTTTTTAATTACTTGCGCATCACGCAAAAAATACTGCACCAAATGAGAAGCGCTTTTCACAGTTGTATTGCTGCAGGTTCAACTTAAAAACTGGTATATGTTGCATTTACATTCAGGATGTTTCTTTTTGTTTGCTTGCACATTAATCAAAAACTACCGCACGAAATGAGATGCAGTTTTCACAGTTATGTTGGTGCAGGTCCAAATTGAAAATGGGTATATGTTTTTTTGTATTATGGAAAATAAATGAGAAAACTAATATGGGGGGTCTGTATAAAATAGAACCCAAAACAATGAATTATTGTCAAGAATTGTAATTGTAAAATTATTGTCTGTCTGTGCGGTTGTGCGCGATGAACTCAAAAACCGCTTAACGGATTTGGATGAATTTTGGTATGGAAGTAGCTGACACCCTGGATTAACACTTAGGCTACTATTTATCCCGAAAAATTAAGGGTTCCCGTGGGATGAGGAAGGAATTCCGATATATTTGTTACTTTTTATACTCAAAGGGATGCGATGGGACTGGATTACGTGCCTTGAGTGAGAATGAGACGGGACGGGATGAGAAATACCAAATAAAGTTAATCACGCTGACGAATTTTGCGGGCAGAAGCTAGTAGAAAATAAATTTTAATAAATTTGAATTAAAAATAGTGTAAGAAAAAATGATTTTATTGTAAAAAAAAGCGTGCCATGCCGAAGCACCATGTTCAGGACTACAACCCTGCGGGAAGTGGCAGATATTACGCCCTTGGTGTGATTCCTTGGATTAAGATCACAGCGGATATCCACACCAAGGATACTCAGGTCATTGCGCATTAAGAGGAGAATACCCTGAAGATTGGGGAGGGGACAGAACGGCCATGTCAGTGCCTAGTGGTGGCGTTAGGAATGGGCGACGGTCCTAGGGTGCCAGTGCCGAAAGTGCGCCGCATGCTGGAATTTATTGTAACCGATAGTGTATTTACTGTCTATGATTTACAGTTTTTCGCTAAGATTTAGGTAGTCCTTATGGGGCCCCGTAAAAATCTACTCCAGGGCGTCGGTAATGCTATAACCGTTAATTCCAGTGCTAAACGCAGCAAGGGTGGCGGCGCGGCGTATAAAGCAGACCAAGCGCAAAATTAATTAATTATTTTAGGGAATTAGAAATTATATTCGAAAAAAAGTAAATAATTATAGTTGCGATGCGTTTTAAAATTATAATATTAGTATGCAAGTACTTACAAGCTCGATACAAGGGATCGATGTATTTATTTAATGACATCTTTATTGAGTTAGATTTTGTGGGATTTTTTTGGCTTTACGACTGAGTTGTCTTTGTCACCCCTTGGTGCTTAGTACCCGGGGCGGACCGCCCCCACCGCCCCCCCCTTACGCCGCCACTGAGTAGCCGCTATACATAATGTTTCCAAAAAAGGTGAATCAAGCAGATGCTCTGGGAGATATTTTCAGTTGTATTTTTGAAACTAGGTGAAATTACAGAGTATATCCAGACCGCGATCGAAAACGAAGCCAGGTGGTAGTATTAGTGACTTCAGACACAATTTAACTAAAATTTTCGCAAAAAAGGGATATATATGTTTTTGTATTTTTTTACATATCGTCGCATTTGGGTGGTAAATACATAGTTTTCCTAAATTAATAATGTACATACGTACATAAACTCTCGCCTTTATTCTCGAAGGGGTAGGCAGAGGCGCCACCAGGACACCCACATTTCGCCTTGTATGTTCCGTCCCACGATGTATAATGTATAATGTATGATGTATGATGTATGCACACTGACGAGAGAATTCGATTCAGGACCTCAAATTCCATAGCCCATTTACACTGTACATTGAAAGCCTTGCGACCTGTCTACATAGTCATATTGTCGTATCAGGATATTCGCATCGTTGAAGGAGATATTCCCATACCATACATGTCAGTTAAGCAATAAACCACAAGTATGTTATATTGTAAATGCAATAACCTTGCTAGACAGTGAGAAGGCACGCAATTCCTCCGGGGTAGAATTTTCAATCTTTCGCGATAACTCGAAACGTATGTATTCTGTTAAATATATTCTTTTGATATTTTGTGTTGAAATACTGCGAATAGTTGTTGGACTAACACGTGTCGTCTTTTAGGGCTCTTTTTATTTTTCTTTGAATTTTGACGAACTCTATAAAGGCTTTGTTTTAATATTAAAGACTTTGGAGAATTTGTTCTGCTGTATTGGTATTTTTTTAACCATAAGTTTAAATGAATAAAATCTTTAGACGATACATTTAGACCGTAGTTATTTTTATTCTAAGTATGTGTTATTTTAAGATTTTTTGTTATATTAACATGATCAGTTTTTGGGGTTTTAGAAATAAACTGTTTCATTTAAAATATTTTGTCATTTTGTGATAGGCTCGCCCCCTATCACAGCATGGGACGGAACATACAAGGCGAAATGTGGGTGTCCTGGTGGCTCCTCTGCCGACCCCTTCTGGGATAAAGGCGTGAGTTTATAATGTATGTATGTATTTTGTCGTAATTTATATTGAGTTCCATTTACGTAGATTTAATGTTACGACACTTTTGAGGTTAAACCAAATTTACCATACAAATGTATGGTAAATTTGGGGTAAAAACCCCATTATATGCATTTATGGGCAAAAAACGACCAACTGTTAAGGCGACGGATCCCGTAAAATAAATAGATGGATTTAAAAAAAAACAAAAGTAATTAAAATGTTGTTAACAAATTTAATCAAAAACAAAACCAAAACAATACAAAACCATTACGGATCCTTCATTGTAAATAAATAATCACCAGCGATCACAGTCGCACCTGTCATTAACACAGGCGCCACCTGGTAACCCAATTTGGCGACACCAGCGGTGGCACGCAATGAAATCGCACTTGGATCTGCGCATGCTGACGACACCATCGGTATCTACGTCTTCGCCAACTGAAATTAAAGGAACAGTAAATTACAAGAACATTTCCCATCTTTCAGTGCAACTCTCGAAAGCCAGGATTTGTCGTTTCTGGCTTATTGGCGCATTCTTATTAATGACCTCGACCATTGAAGCTCGGAGAGTCTCTTAGAATTTGTTTGTGGTCTTTAAACCGCATAAAAATGTTTTTTGTGTAATTCCTTCCGTAGTAAAGCGAGAGACCTATAAGAACTGTATTTCAAAGGGCAACAATCAACATGATATGTGACTATAGCATCCATTAATAAAGCTAACATTAAAAAAATTCTTAAATTATTCGAAAATCTCAAAAAGACAACATATATTACCCAACGTAATATATTTTTATATACCGTATCCTACTTCACCAATACGGCAAACTTAAAATAAAATAAAATGGAATACTTACCCAAAATTGGGTCGGCGAAAGCGAACGCCGCAAAGAGCAGAACCACAGCAAATACCAAAAAGTAACCCTTCATTTTTAACGCGTTGGTTAAACACTCAGCAAAACTGTAGACAGATGAATGATAAATCTTTGATGTCTCCAGCTTATATAGTAAAAAACCTGTGTACAATATGTGCGAAATGTGACTGATAAGAACAGTTCAATGATAGTAATATATTATGACTAATGCTAAAGATGCAATGCTGGTCATTGATAAGACACTCCGCATTTGTATAATAATTTATGTGCGGTCGAGATTTTTAAATTCTTTCTTGCATAAATAGCATGTTATGCGTTGCGCTTTATGAAATATATTTAAAGTGGCTTTATTTATTGCAGGATTTCTAGAATGGACTTATTGCGAGAAAATATTTGCAGCAAATAAAGTACGTGGTGGCCTGTTGGTAACGGCCGAGACGCGGCTGGCCAACATGTTCAAATCCCAGGGCACACCTCTAACTTTAGAAATAACAAGCATAAGATAGATAAAGAATTTTCGTCGCTTATTGACGACTGCTTTGTCGCCAATTGTCCTGTCAGGTTCAAGGAAGACCAGATTTTTGCAATATTGTTCTCGTTGATCTAATCCAATTATTTGGACACTATATTCCTTTATTAATACCCTTAATTTATAACCTTATGTATGTTCGTCATTCACAGGTCTAGGTCCCACTGCTAGGTATAGGCCACCAATAAACCCATTCATTCCTTTCAATCCAGTAACTCAAATAACATTAATCCGTCCAGGGTAATTAATCCCTGTACTTGATTTCTCTTAAAAAACCTGATGATTTTTGGTCATGTGCTAATTATTATCTACGTATAAGGAAAAAAATACATCTTTACCTGCGGGTGACGCCCCTACATTGTCAACATTCGATAATATCATAACTATGCTTACAAATATTGTGTAAACAATTGCAATATTGATTTTACAATCGATTTATTATTTATATTTTGTAACTCTACAGAGTTCAATAAAATCCTTAAGGATTCCGTGATGATTTTTGTTCAGGAAAAACCTAATGTTTTGTGCTAATTATATTTCGGGTACTGGACATATTATATTAATAATGTACTTATGAGATAATAAAAGAAGTTGATTTAAAAAACTTAAAAATTATTTTATTCTAATTTTAAAATTAATTTTAGCGCACAGAATTTTTATTATCTATTTATATTTTCTATTTAAATTAGGTGAATATGAATGTACTTCCAGTAATAATATTATTATTTGATAAGGCTTAGCGATCCCAAAATATTGAGATAACATTCATGTTGTGATAGGAGAAGAATGAATTTATTTACATAACATAGTCTACTCCTTACTATTAGCTTTTAGGACAACTTAAATAAAAAAATAGCCTATGTATGAAGTGGCTTGCTTATGGTGATATTAATATTATAATTGGTTCAATAGTTTCAGAAAAATATAAAAATATTGTGCTCGTTAAAATTTGTGAACTATAATAACTTAAGTGGTTTTGATTTTCTATACAACATTCAAACCCATTTTTCTACCCCTTTGGAAAAATATCTGGTTGCAGTCGTATGAAACCGCGGCGGCTGAGTAATTTCCGTTTAATACGCTGTCTCTATTAATAGCTATTTTATTTACACGGCATAAATACGTCGTAGATTTATGTAGGTGCTCCGTGATTTATGCGGAAAATATTATTCCATTGTATCACAATACTGTGACATAATAAGTTTTAATAGGTTCCTATTTTTACCATGTGCATGGACGGAGTAAACGGAAAAATGTGAATTCCAGAAGAGTATTTTTCGATTTGAAAGAGCACAGGTTTCTAAATGACAGAGGGCCACACGTTGTTCTTTAGAAGTTGAATTATTATTGTTACCATAAAATGAATTCTCGTCATTAAATATTTTTAAAATAATTATGGTTTTGATTATATCTCCTCTTTAGTCTTTTATTTAGTTGGAACATTGCTTAATAACCTTTCTTTACCTTATTTTTTTTCTATTCATTATTTTCAATTCATTATTTACTATTTTTGTATTAATGTGTATATTGATTAAATTGCCAATTTGTTTTATAATTAATTAAGTTTATTCATACATACATACATACATAAACTCACGACTTTATCCCCGAAGGGGTAGGCAGAGGTGCCACTAGGACACCCACATTTCGCCTTGCATGTTCCGTCCCACTTTGTGATAAGGGGCGAGCCTATCGCCATATCGGGCACAAATTCCTGACTCCGGGCTGATAATGAATAGAAAAGTCCAATATCACTTTGCTCGACCCGGGATTCAAACCCGAGACCTCAGCTTTGTAAACGTACCGTAATACAACTACACCACCGAGGCAGTAAGTTGATTCCTGCATAAAAAAATCATAATATATGTAATTACAGTTATCACAGTAGTTACGCTCAATCGATAGCACAAAGTCGTAAACAAAAGGCGACAATTTAGACAATTAGTCAGGTGATAAACTAGTTTTAGCATCATGGTGCATTAAAATAAATAGAGCTTGCAATCTAGTTCTACATAAATTAAACAGTTTACCGAAGTGGTCTCTACGGTCTTGGCCTTGGTTTAAAATTTTATTTTATTTTATTTATTTTAGTAAAACTTACACATTGCACAAAAAATAAAAAAGTGATAAATAATTTAACTAAAGAAAGGTCAGTTAAAAGTTTCGGTAAAGTATTAACATCAATTGCTACTACATTTCTAAAGGGTAAGTTGATTTTAATTGGGCTAAACATTAATATGGGAATAGTTCTGTGTGGGTCAAAATAAAAAATGATCGTTGAGATGCCCTTCAATATAATTATTTATTCTTCTAGTTCGTCTTTATCGTCTTCGTCGTTCGTCGTTCTATCGTCTTCCGAACTGTTCTCTCTTATTCCGTTCTTTCATACTTCAACATTTTAATCATTCATCCTCTAACTCTTATACTCTTTAGTATTTCCATTCGTTATCTTTTTCATATAAACTACGTTCCATATCAGTCATTCGTATAACGTTTCATCACAGAACTGCAGGGCACGGGCCTACTCTACAAGCGAGGGAATCGATTGAGAGTGGTTAGGCCATATTGTCCACCACGCTGGCCTATTGCGGGTTGGCGGACTTACATACCGTAGAAATTCTTTAAAATCGCTACGGTATGCAGGTTTTCTCACGATGTTTTCCTTCACCGTTAAAGTGCGTGGTGATTGACTATCAATACACACATAACTCCGAAAAGTCAGAGGTATGCCCTGAGATTTAAACCCGTGGCCACCGTAAACATGTAGGCAGCCGCGTCTGGTCCGTTACCAACAGGCCACCATGCACTTCGAACGGTATAATCTTAGAACGGTATAATCCTGGAATCAATTTCATAAAGATCCAAGAAATTAATTTATATGTTAATTAGTGGAAACCAAGGCTCGGAACCGGTTTAAAGGGAGCGGTTAATTTTGATAAAATACCGGTAAATTATATCGCTCCTGCGTTTACCGGTTAAACCAATGAACGGTTTCAAAATAACCCAAACGATAAGGGTTACAGGTTACTTACGCAAGAACGTTTTAGCACCCAAATAAACCGGTTAATTCCATAATAATACGCAACGCAAAATCAGTCTTGTACGGTTCGGGTGGATTCGTGTTGTGACGTGTTTATGTCGATACCGCGCTAAGGTGAAAATACGGGACAGCGGAAGGTATTATTACAATACTTGGTTTTAACCGGTTAATTATCACTCCCAAAACCTAAATTCGTGAAAAACCGGTATTCAACATTAACCGGTTAAGCAAAACCATTAACCGAAATTGATTTTTATTTGGGGTCAATGACCGAAACCGGTTTAGGAATTAAACCGGTTTCAGAGCCTTGGTGGAAACTACTAAATAATGAAAGAATAAGTCACAATACTTGATAAACACTGCTGCAGTGTGAGTTGTTATGTTATTTTTTGTATCAAGGATAGAAATACACTGCCGTGTTGTGACGTCACATTTCGTGATATGACGTATGGTGTCATGGGAGTGAATGCTCACACTGATATGTCGCTTCAAAACACTGCACACAACGACAGTCCCGTTTTAGAGCCATACATTTATAAAAATGATTTGACAGTCCCGATAGCTGGGTAATCTATACATAATAAAATAAAAATGTAAATGGTCGATGTCTGTACATGGAAGATATTTAAGAAATTTTAACGCGGGGGGTCCACATAACAGCAACAGAAGCCAAAACAATATTTTTTAGAATTTTTGTTTGTCTGTCTGTATGTTTGCTTGCGCATCACGCAAAAACTACTGCACCAAATGAGATGTGGTTTTCACAGTTGTATTGCTGCAGGTTCAACTTAAAAACTGGTATATGTTGCATTTACATACAGGATGTTTCTTTTTGTTTGCTTGCACATTACTCAAAAACTACGGCACGAAATGAGATGCAGTTTTCACCGTTATATTGGTGCAGGTCTAACTTAAAAACTGGTATATGTTGCATTTACATACAAAATGTTTCTTTTTGATTGCTTGCACATTACTCAAAAACTACCGCACCAAATGAGATGCAATTTTCACAGTTATATTGGTGCAGGTCTAACTTAAAAACTGGTATATGTTGCATTTACACACAGAATGTTTCATTTTGATTGCTTGCACATTACTCAAAAACTACCGCACCAAATGAGATGCAGTTTTCACAGTTATATTGGTGCAGGTCTAACTTAAAAACTGGTATATGTCTTATATTCACATACATGTCTTATATTTCTTTGTATTAGCTTGCACATCACGCAAAAACTACGACACGAAACGAGATACGGTTTTCACCGTTATATTGTTGCAGGCTCGACTTATTATTAATATTTGGTATAATATGTTTCATTTACATACAGGTGGTTTCTTTTTATTATACCCATAGGAAATACAGGGAAATTCATTTAGAAACCTCTGGTAACATTAAACTGTTATCTGCAGCAATTGTGAAGTTAATTTGGCGTTGGTAGAATTACATACAGGTCGTTTCTTTTTTATTAATACATAGTAAATGCAAGGAAACTGATTTAGAAACCTTTAGTTATAATAATAAGACCGTTGTCTGCTGCAATAGTAAAGTCAATTTGACGTTGGTGGGATTATGCCAGCGATTTGTAATGATAATTAAAAATAACTTTTTCGACCTATTTTGATTTATTCCCCGTCCTCTGCTAATTCCCTGCCTAAAGCAATGAGACTAGATCTTAGGGTTATGTAGTAGAAACCGCCTTCCGAACCGTGTGGAAGTAAAGAAAAATACTGAATCTAAATGATGTATAATATTTTATGGATTCAATAAATTATATTCATTTCATTTCATTGTACAAAAATAATTAATTCTTAAAATCAACTCTTTCCTTTAGTTTGCCGTATACCATTACTTTTCAAAATTTGATCCTTATTAGTGACACTATTGAATGGTGTAATAATAAAGGTATGATTTTTTCAAAATTAACGGTTTCGATTCCTAGCTAGGAATGTTTATTTTTCAAAAAATCAATAATTACAAATAAAGTTAATCACGCAGACAAAGTTTGCGGGCAGAAGCTAGTCATTTATACAATTAGAAAAAAAACAATTGTGCATTATGTTGTCAGAAACACTGAATATGTGCTGGAGTATTTTATGCTTTAAAATATTTCAAATAATTTGACAAAAAAAAAATATTGAATGTTCATAATTGGTCCTCTCATTCAAATTAACCTTCTAATTGGTCTCTTTTTTTTCAGATGCGTTTAAATTTGGTGGCACTGATTTTTATTATAATATTTGCAATGGCAATTACGCAGGACGTCCCTAGCAGATTTAATAGAAGCGGTACTTTTTAAATTCTTACGAATAATATTGTTTCGATGAAAAAAAAATACAAAAAAAAATCGGTTATATAGCTGATAACATATTGATTGTTTTTTTAATTAAAGTTTTGTTTTGTTACAATCACGCAGTTCTTATTATAATAATTGGTATGATATCGAAAAATGTATACTAACTAAAACTTAACATACGTTCGTATTATTTAGAATATGAATCTTTTTTTTTTGCAGATATTGCTGCCAGGCTCTGCAGTGTAGATAAGTTTCTGAAATTAGCTGGAAGAACATTGACTAGTCGCTACATATAATGTTTTCAAAAAAGGTGAATCAAGCAGATGCTCTGGGAGATATTTTCAGTTGTATTTTTGAAACTAGGTAAAAATACAGACTATATCCAGACTGCGACCGAAAACGAAGCCAGGTGGTAGTTAGTTAGTGACTTTGGACACAATTTAACTAAAATTTTCGCAAAAAAGGGATATATATGTATTTGTATTTTTTTACATATCGTCGCATTTGGGTGGTAAATACATAGTTTTTCTAAATTAATAATGTATATACGTACATAAACTCTCGCCTTTATTCTCGAAGGGGTAGGCAGAGGCGCCACCAGGACACCCACATTTCGCCTTGTATGTTCCGTCCCACGATGTGATAGTGGGCGAGCCTATCGCCATATCGAGCACAAATTCATGTCTCCGGGCTGATAATGAATAGAAAAATCCAATATCCCTTTGCCCGACCCGGGACTCGAACCCGAGACCTCAGCTTTGTAGCCGTACCGTAATAGAACTACGCCACCGAGGCATTCAGTAAAATAATAATGTAAACCTTTTTATTTCGAAAGACATAATGGTACGTATGGGTTTAAATTATTATTAAAGCAAAAGCTAGGTATTTACCACCCAAATATGATGATATTTAAAAAAATTGAAAAAAGCAGCTGGCGCTCTTTTTGCGGCATTTTCAGTTGTATTGTGTCTGTAGTAACTAAAACTACCACCTGGCTTTGTTGTCGGTCGCAGTCTGGATATACCCGGTACCTAAACGCCATTCATAATATTTCTAAAAATATTAAAACTAAATATAAAGACCTGATTCTATGTGAGAAATTTACTTTTTGCTATTTTCCCATCTCCTAAACACTCATATAGTCACCACAATAAGATGCCAAGTTTTGCGTCAAATCTAAAATTGAAGCTATATAACAAAAAACAACATTTAAAGTAACAAAAAGGAAATAAACCAATTACGGATCAACACAAATCATTTATAGAATATATACAGGGTATATCAAGACTGCGACCGAAAACGAAGCCAGGGGGTAATATTAGGGACTTCAGATACAATGCAACTAAAAATTTCGTAAATAAAATCGTCAACTTTTTATGGTAATTTTTTTATTATCGTCGTATTTGGGTGATAAATACAAAGTTTTCCTAAAATAATGATGTACACCTTTTTATTTTTTAAAACGCAATGGTACTTTAGGGTTTACATTACTATTGGCGCAATAACTAGGTATTTACTACCGAAACACAACGATTTTTAAAAAATTCAAAAAAAAATTCTGTCGCTTATTTTGCGAAATTTTTATTTGCCTTGTGTCTGAAACCACTAAAACTGCCACCCGGCTTCGTTTTCGGTCGTAGTCTTGATATACCCGGTATAATTATACGTAAACAAAGGTACTGATGCTTACTAGTGCCCAACAGTAAATTCTATATCTATAACAGCCCATATACGTCTCACTGCTGGGCACGGGCCTACTCTACAATCGAGAGAATCGATTGAGAGTGGTTAGGCCATATAGTCAACCACGCTGACCTAGTGCGGGTTGGCGGACTTACATACCGTAGAAATTCTCTAAAATCGCTACGGTATGCAGGTTTCCTCACGATGTTTTCCTTCACCGTTAAAGTGCGTGGTGATTGACTATAAATACACACATAACTCCGAAAAGTCAGAGGTGTGCCCTGGGATTTGAACCCGCGAACACCGTGAACATGTTGGCAGCCGCGTCTGGTCCTTTACCAACAGGCCACCACGCACTTTATATTACACCACATAAAATTATACAAGGCACTTAAATTGATATATTACAAACGCACTTTAAATAAATAAAGATATGGGAATTCTAATAAGTAATGGAAGCTTGAAATGAGTTTTGTGGAGATGACTGAAGTATTCCTGCATCCTTTAATTTTGCGCAATTATGGTAATAAACATTTTTTTTTATGACTTCGTCTACTTTTAATCGACTTCAAAAGCAAGTTAATCAATTTGACCTGTATGTATGTAATTTTTGAAGCTATATGTAGCTAATAGTCGCACAACTTTTGGCGCTGACTAAAAAATAGTTAGCATATTTGGGTATTTGAGAATTTTAAAAGTAGTAAGTAAACCTTTTGACTTATAATTTTGAAGTCGGTAATTTTTTTTTATAGTAACTCCAATATTGCTGGAATTGCCGAAAGACATTCACGGCTCAGTATTATGTGAAACGGAAAATTCGCAGGATAATCTCCAGCTGATCTGCAACAGTCTCGCCGGTACAAAGCGAACTGAATAATCCCAAATTATTTTTAAATTCTCTCCGTCCTATCTGGCTTTGTTTGCTCAATCTTAAGTCATTTGGGCTCGTAAACATTTTTGGTTTTTCAATTCTTTATTTCGCGGCTACTTTCAACTTTGTGTAAATCTGAATCGACGCCTATTAAGCATTTGCTGGTACTAATATTCATTGCAACAAGTATACGTAATTATGGATTTGAGTAATGAACAACAAGCATACACAAACAAGATAATATACCTAAATGTTGCAGATATAATTATATAGCGAAGGATGATAGCAGGTTCGATGGCGCATATAATTCATGGAAAATTTCCAAATTTCTAGGAAGTTACGGTTATTGACTTTTTTTCATTTGCGACAGTGGCGTCTTGCTGCAGGTCGCTAACTGATGGTGACTGTCACGCCTGCCCATTCATAAGAGCAAAATCGCTTAGGTACAACTTATTATTAGGCACTATGTTCATCACTCAAGACATTGGCTATTAAGCTTCTTAATATTATGTAGTAATTATTGACTACAATATACTTTAAAACGGATAATTATAAACTCTGGTGTTAAAGATAGAAGATAAAGCGGTGGTACCACGAAATGGCGGAGCGAGGCTATCGTCGGAGTAAGAAATCCACCTTATTTTAGACACGTAAACCGTATTTACCACATCTGACACTGATTTGCATAATGGTTTCTTAGATTTACGCGAATGTTACACATTGAAATAAAACTATTTTTACGGATTTTATCGCGATTTGGTTTAATTTTTACATTTTTTAACTTCCCGACGTTTCGATTGCTTTTCAGCTTTCGTGGTCACGGGGCAGACTGAGGTATTAGTCATCTGCTCTGAGACTGTTACAATCACAGAGCAGATCACAGTCACAGAGCAGATGACTAATACCTCAGTCTGCCCCGTGACCACGAAAGCTGAAAAGCAATCGAAACGTCGGGAAGTTAAAAAATGTAAAAATTAAACCAAATCGCGATAAAATCCGTAAAAATAGTTTTATTTCAATCTGACACTGACTTGAAGGACACTGTAGCCAGAGTAACTACTGGACATAATGAGACTTAAAATCTTATATCTCAGGATGGCGAGCGCAGTTTAATGCCAAGCATTGCTTTGTAATTCATGACGTTGATTGGTTTTGCTACTGTCCACGAGCGGTCATATGGCTTATCAACAGGCGAATGGCTTGCTCGTCTCGCCATTCACAGCAATAAAAAAACATGTATTTATATGCATGTCTATTGGTAACCTATACAGCCCCTTGCAGACTGACCAGAGAATTCGATTCAGGACCTCAAATTCCATAGCCCATTTACACTGTAGATTGAAAGCCTTGCGACTTGTCTACATGTCATATTGTCGTACCAGGATATTCGCATCGTTGAAGGAGATATTTCCATTCCATGCATGTCAGTTAAGCAATAAACCACAAGTATGTTATATTGTAAATGCAATAACCTTGCTAGACAGTGAGAAGGCACGCAATTCCTCCGGGGTAGAATTTTCAATCTTTCGCGATAGCTCGAAACGTACGTATTCTGTAAAATATATTCTTTTGATATTTTGTGTTGAAATACTGCGAATAGTTGTTGGACTAACACGTGTCGTCTTTTAGGGCTGTTTTTTGTTTTTCTTTGAATTTTGACAAACTCTATAAAGGCTTTGTTTTAATATTAAAGACTTTGGAGAATTTGTTCTGCTGTATTGGTATTTTTTTAACCATAACTTTAAATGAATAAAATCTTTAGACGATACATTTAGACCGTAGTTATTTTTATTCTAAGTATGTGTTATTTTAAGACTTTTTGTTATATTAACATGATCAGTTTTTGGGGTTTTAGAAATAAACCGTTTCATTTAAAATATTTTGTCATTTTGTTATAGGCTCGCCCCCTATCACATCATGGTACGGAACATACAAGGCGAAATGTGGGTGTCCTGGTGGCTCCTCCGCCTACCCCTTCTGGGATAAAGGCGTGAGTTTATGTATGTATGTATTTTGTCGTAATTTATATTGAGTTCCCTTTACGTAGATTTAATGTTACGACACTTTTGAGGTTAAACCAAATTTACCATACTTTTACCCCATTATATACATTTATGGAAAAAAACGGCCAACTGTTAAGGCGACGGATCCCGTAAAATAAATAGATGGATTTAAAAAAAAACAAAAGTAATTAAAATTTTGTCAACAAATTTAATCAGAAACAAAACCAAAACAATACAAAACCATTACGGAACCTTCATTTGTAAATAAATAATCACCAGCGATCACAGTCGCACCTGTCATTAACACAGGCGCCACCTGGTAACCCAATTTGGCGACACCAGCGGTGGCACGCATTGAAATCGCACTTGGATCTGCGCATGCTGACGACACCATCGGTATCTACGTCTTCGCCAACTGGAATTAAAGAAACGGTCAATTACAAGAACATACTGAGTCGCTCTCCCACCTGTTAGTGCGACTCTTGTAAGCCAGGATCACCAGCAATCATTTTAATGACATTGAAGCTCGGAGAGTCTCCATGAATGTGTTTGTTGTCTTTTAAGCCGCATTGAAATATTTTTGAAGTGAAACTTCTTTATCGACGTATGGGAGAAATTTTATGTCAAAAATTGTAACGTTTTTGTGTTACGCGCCATCTTTATTTCTAAGTCACATTTTTCCGATACGTGCCATATTTATTTATTTAAAGCTTCATATTTGAAAGTATAACGATAACAATAATAGTAATAATTCTATTATAATTAATGAAAAGCTATCATAATCTAAGTAGCAATAAGGTGAAATAATTGTATTATTTGTATCCTTGTCTATGATAATAAAAGCCTTTTGCTTAAACTTTATTTAATTTAGCTTTATTTTACCAATTCTGTAAATTTGTAAATAGTAGATCATTTTTCGAAAAATGATGTCATAAAGAAGTTTCACTTCTTACGTGTGTACACTAATACACACACACATTTTTTGTCTAATTCCCTCCGTAAAGGGCAATAATCAACATAATATGCGACTATAGCATCCAATAAAAAAGTTAACATCACTAAAATTAAAAATTCTTAAAATATTCGAAAAACTCAAAAAGACAACATAAATTAACCAGCGTTATATATTTTTATATACCCTATTCTACGGCAACATACCAATAAGGCAATCTTAAAAAAAAAAAGGAATACTTACCCAAAATTGGGTCGGCAAAAGCGAACGCCGCGAAGAGCAGAACCACAGCAAATACCAAAAAGTAACCCTTCATTTTTAACGCGTCGTTTAAACACTTAGCAGGACTGTAGACAGATGAATGATAAATCTTTGATGTCTCCAGCTTTTATAGTAAAAAACCTGTGTACAATATACATGCGAAATGTGACTGATAAGAACAGTGCAATGATTGTAATATATTATGACTAATGCTTAAGATGCAATGTTGGTCATTGATAAGACACAGCGCATTTGTATAATAATTTATGTGCGGTCGAGATTTTTAAATTCTTTCTTGTTTAAATAGCATGTTATGCGTTGCGCTTTATGAAATATATTTAAAGTGGCTTTATTTATTGCAGGATTTCTAGAATGGACTTATTGCGAGAAAATATTTGCAGCAAATAAAGTACGTGGTGGCCTGTTGGTAACGGCCGAGACGCGGCTGGCCAACATGTTCAAATCCCAGGGCACACCTCTAACTTTAGAAATAACAAGCATAAGATAGATAAAGAATTTTCGTCGCTTATTGACCACTGCTTTGTCGCCAATTGTCCTGTCAGGTTCAATGAAGACCAGATTTTTGCAATATTGTTCTCGTTTATCTAATCCAATTATTTGGACACTATATTCCTTTATTAATACCCTTAATTTATAACCTTATGTATGGGCTTGTTCGTCATTCACAGGTCTAGGTCCCACTGCTAGGTATAGGCAAAAATAAACCCATTCATTCCTTTCGATCCAGTAACTCAAATAACATTAATCCGTCCAGGGTAATTAATCACTGTACTTGATTCCTCTTAAAAAACCTGATGATTTTTGGTCATGTGCTAATTATTATCTACGTATAAGGAAAAAAATACATCTTTACCTGCGGGTGACGCCCCTACATTGTCAACATTCGATAATATCATAACTATGCTTACAAATATTGTGTAAACAATTGCAATATTGATTTTACAATCGATTTATTATTTATATTTTGTAACTCTACAGAGTTCAATAAAATCCTTAAGGATTCCGTGATGATTTTTGTTCAGGAAAAACCTAATGTTTTGTGCTAATTATATTTCGGGTACTGGATATATTATATTAATAATGTACTTATGAGATAATAAAAGAAGTTGATTTAAAAAACTTAAAAATTATCTTATTCTAATTTTAAAATTAATTTTAGCGCACAGAATTTTTATTATCTATTTATATTTTCTATTTAAATTAGGTGAATATGAATGTACTTCCAGTAATAATATTATTATTTGATAAGGCTTAGCGATCCCAAAATATTGAGATAACATTCATGTTGTGACATGAGAAGAATGAATTTGTTTACGTTACATAGTCACACGTAATCCTATTAGCTTTTAGGACAACTTAAATTAAAAATAGCCTATGTATGAAGTGGCTTGCTAATGGTGATATTAATATTATAATTGGTTCAATATTTTCAGAAGAATATAAAAATATTGTGCTCGTTAAAATTTGTTTACCATAAGCAAATAAGAAGTGAATATAACACCAGTCACCCCACAAAACTTAATTAAATAAATAAATAAATAAATAAATACACCCAACAGTCACATACATAGTCCTGACCCCACACTAAGATCAAGTCTTGTGTCGTGGGTATCAGAAGCTACGAGAGACTTTTCGGTCTCACAAACACCCAGACCCGAAACAAATACCTGTGGATCACACAAATATTTGTTTCGGTGCGGGGATCGAACCCGCGGCCTCTCGTTTCACAGGCGGCATCTAACCAACTGCGCCACGGAGGCTGTCAGTAAGTGTAAGTATTTTGTTTACCGACACATTGATAACATACATACGTACACATAAATTCACGCTGTTTTCTTAGAAGGGGTAGGTAGAGGTGCTACCAGGACACCCGCTTTTCGCCTTGTACGTTCTGTCCCACGATGTGATAGGGGGCGAGCCTATTGCCATATCGGGCACAAATTCCTGACTCCAAGCTGATAATGAATAGAAAAATCTAGTATCACATTTCGCGACCCGGGATTCGAACCCGAAACTTCAGCTTTCTAATCGTACCGTAGTACAACTACGCCACCGAGGCAGTCATTGATAACATAACACAAATATTATGTTCAAACACGGTGACGAGTATTAAACACTTAAAACTTTATCACAGTAGACGTAGGGGCATTACCGCCACACATGTAAATAAACACTCTACTTAACTTAATTGGATTATCGTAACCAGGGATCTTAGACGGAGTTCCATTAACAGCAATTATACATATTAATAATAAATTATTTAATTATTATTGTAGTTTAATAAATAAATACACTCAACAGTCACATACATAGTCCTGACCCCACATTAAGATCAATTAAGTCTTGTGTCGCAAGTATCAGAACTACGAGAGACTTTTTGGTCTCACAAACACCCAGACCCGAAAGGAATATTTGTGGGCACTGGCTGAATCTCAATATCATTCTACCATTTCCAAATATCCTACTGCCAGTTATGAACTAAATTGTTTTCCGAATGTCTTGATGTAAGCAACTGTTTATTTATATTGACAATATACATAAAAATATGGTAAAAAAAGATCTGTTTTGCTGTCATAAATACTGAAAAAATTATGTGTTGGCGACTTATATATTTTATATAGTTTTCCACTATACGCAAAGAAATAAAATACAAGTATGTTAGGGAACAATGAGCGCAGTTTTCTATTGGATCCTTTCTGTTACGATATAGCGCGAGCTCTCAAACGGTTCGATGGTGCGGCTAACCGAGTAATCCACCTGGTTGCAGGCGGATGAAACCGCGGCGGCTGAGTAATTTCCGTTTAATACGCTGTCTCTATTGATAGCTATTTTCATTTACACGGCATAAATACGTCGTAGATTTATGTAGGTGCTCCGTGATTTATGCGCAAAATATTATTCCATTGTATCATACTGTGACATAATGAGTTTTAATAAGTTCCCATTTTTACCATGTGCATGGACGGAGTAAACGGAAAAATTTGAATTCCAGAAGAGTATTTTTTTATTTGAAAGAGCACAGATTTCTAAATGGTGGAGGGCCACACTATAAAAAAATCCTTTCCCCATCGTCTTTCGTTTCCATTCCAGTAGTACTTTGAGTGACCAAAAACGCACCTAGAACGTAAGTGCTATAGACACTTCTTGGACAGTGGTAATCACTTTCCATCAGATGAGCAGATTCTCCGTTAGCCGGCCTTATGCAATAAAAAAGTTATATATATACAGGGTATATCAAGACTGCGAACGAAAACTAAGCCAGGTGGTAGTATTAGTGACTTCAGACACAATGCAACCAAAAATTCCGCAAAATAAATCGTCATTTGTTTTTGATATTTTTTTTACTTATCGTCGTTTTTGGGTGATAAATACATATTTTTTCCAAAATAATGATGTACACCTTTTTATTTTTAAAGACGCAATGGTACGTAAGGGTTTAAATTACTATTTTCGCAAAAACTAAGGATTTACCACCTAAAAATTATGATTTTTAAAAAATTGAAAATAATAATCTATCGCTTATTTTGTTAAATTTTTAGTTGCATTGTGTCTATAGCCACTAAAACTACCACCCGGCTTCGTTTTCGGTCGCGGTCTTGATATACCCGGTATATATATAGGAAGACGTATACATCATTTCATTTCGAATCAACACATACAATCAGCAACGTGAAAACATATCAGAATTAAGCACCTATATGGATTTAACTTATCCATAAAATAATATTATTTATGAGTTAAATACACACAGCGCATAGCTGAGCTAATCGGTTTCTGTGTAAAAGTAGATACAATTAACTGTAAGACTAAAACAGCGAAAGCGTAAGCCGTTCCAAGAATTGAGCGAAAACATTGGCTGAATCGGCTTTTATCTCGCCCAAGCACCAGGCTTGCCGTTTAGAAATACCTTGAACTAGTTTCATTTTTATTTCACAAAACTTTTTTATTGACCCTGTTTGTAATACTTTCCAAACTCATCACACTTTTATTTAGAAATAACATATTTTAGAAGTACTGCGAAGTGATTTTGCTAATGATTAGTAACTTGATTATTTATCTGGTGGTTGGCTTTTCGATAAGGTTATTTTTTTTCTATCAAGCTGGCTTATTACGAATAGTATTATATAAATTTAAAATTGTAATAGGTTTCAGTTACATTGACTGGCTTTAAATGTTTTCCCATACAGATAAAACAAACGATTATAAATTAACACTTTTATAAATATCACAGATCTGTGTTTGAACTGGAAAGTGCATCTGGTATCTATCACTACATTCATTTACTAGCATGTGTTTGCCCACTACACAAGGCCTTTGCTAGATTATGCCTTTGTGAATCATCAAGATTAGCCCATATAATATAAACCCTAGGTTGGTGAGCGATCTATCTACAGCTCATTTTTCTAAAATTATTGTTGTTTCTAACTAAAATATCAGAAGATAGACATACAAGATGGCCCTATTATTAATGGAATCGATGACTTGGTTACTAAAGCACTTAGTGCTCTCAGACGCCTCGCGACGATGTTGACTTTGTCCACAAACTTCTACGTTATCCTACTTTTGTTCATCCACTTCATAACTTAATATAATTTAAGTTTCG
This sequence comes from Deilephila porcellus, assembly GCA_905220455.2. Taxonomy (NCBI): domain Eukaryota; kingdom Metazoa; phylum Arthropoda; class Insecta; order Lepidoptera; family Sphingidae; genus Deilephila; species Deilephila porcellus. Next base: position 12,566,589 of record LR999977.1, on the reverse strand, counting down.
TTGGATTTCAAAAATTGTCCCCTAATGGACACACGTTGGTAACTTTTAACTTGAGTGTACTGAAGAAATTGTCTTATTGATATTAAAGGACGTTTCTGCTTTTTTTAATGAAAACAACATTTTGCCAACAGGTTTCTGGTACTTAGTAGTTTTTTAAAGTGGGGTAGGATGAAAGGAACAAACAAGTGGGATTCATAATTATTTTCATCCATTTGGATCTCTAACAAACATACTAACTTAAAGAAATGAAAACGCTTGAACTGAAATAATATTCTTACATTTAATATTAAAAAAGCGCAGCTAAAAGCACTACTCCCGTGGGTACTAGGAATTAGCAGAATAATTTATTCATGATTTTAATTCTTCCTCGGTAAGCTTTTGCATGCAAGAGAGAGACAATTTTCTATTCCATGTATCTTATATGTACGTAACATAATTATTTTAAAATTATAAAATCTTGATGAAACTTTACTAATAAATAATTCCAACTATTATCTTTTAATCGGACAACACGTCTTTCATTCTTTGACGTTATGAATGTTTGTTTCCAATCCTAAACATATCATGCAAAATAATATACTTAAACAAATAATTAAAATAAAATGACGTGTTATTTTATAAACTTCGAATACACGAAGTTAGTACGAAAACTGACCACGCAAAACTCATTTCTGCTCACAGCTTTATTATAAAATCCTTTTGAATCATTTCGCTTGGATTAAATTCGTCTGTCACAATGTCTAAAGGCCTGACGTTGAAATGCAATGCATTATGCATAGTATTAAAATATTAAAGAATATAGTAATGACTGCGGCGGCAATGGGAGCGCCGCCAACAGCTTTCACCACACTTCGTCGTTTTAAAACCGACGGCAAAGATAAAGTTTGCAAACGTTTTTAATGCTGGGTTCAATAATGCCTACGCGGATGTAGGCTCTGAGAATTATTGATTTTTGGAAAAGAGTAGTCACGGCGTATATTGATGATCCTATGTTAACTTGATGTCATGAATTATCGTCTCTTGATTCTTAGTCATTTTTGATATTCAGTTTTTAAAGGTGCCTATTTGATTATAAGACTGTTAGAATTGATGCCAACTCGAGTAATACGTATTTAATCGACAAAAATAAAGTCTCATATAAGACGAAAGCTTTAGATATAATTTCCAAATTTGAAGAGACTTCAGCAGAGTCTGACTGTCCTAAGAACTCTCTTTCAAAGTAATATTCAAGCCTAGCGTCAAATTCTTCTTTCTAACACCACCGGAAAATTAACTGTACGAAGCTAACTCGGATGAAACTTACGATCGCAACTTTGTAATAACATGTAGTTACAACCAAAGCCAAATTTAAATATAAATAAAGTCGGTGCATAAATTTTGTATAACTATTTATTGCCTCCATCCACTGAAACTCATTTGAACTTCTCAACTTTATTTTGAACTAAGCTGTGCGATAAAACTAAATTTCAAACTCGTTACGTATACGCAGAGCCAAAATTATTCTAATAAATTAAAATTTTGCTATCATATAATTGTGTCATGAGTAAGATAATGAATGGTGATCGATTGAACTTTGTCATTTAAGCTATTTTAAGTATTTAAGTCGTTTAATTTAAATCTTTTAATTATTATCATTGCTGACCTACGTTGAGTCAAATTACCAGTATTCAAATGAGGAAGAAAACTTTCTTAAACTTTTAGTCTTCGTGTTTATTTAATTTTAATATTTTTTCTACAATAATACTTAGAAATAAGTTATAACGGAATTAAAACAGTTATGTTATATCCTAGGTATATTTTATCTGACAATGATCATTTATTTATTAACTGGCTAATAATTTACGGACAATTGGTAGGTAACAAAAAAGGACTATCCCATCTCAAACAATGACATAATCTTTGACACGTACGTTTTTAATACACGTAGGTGTATAATAAAGGAAGATGTAGTTACTACATTAATTTAATTGAGTGCTTACCTGTCTGGGTTCAGTGTGACGTTTGCCTCGAAATTTGCTGTTTCATGATTAATTTTAGGAAATTTATTACAGACACGCGCCATCGGATCGTGATATATATGGGGATATGAGCTGACGGTATTTCGCATTTAGTATTTATCAAAGTATGTGGTATGAGCTGTTTCTTATAAGAATAATTTATCGCTGTGCAATGATTTTAATATGTACATATATAGTTGTATTTATATTAATGCTTTCTATTTAATAATGAACGCTTTAAATATTATGTAATTCTTCATAGTTGCAACAGAAAGAACGATCACTTAAATAGTCTCAAAGTTCTGTTACAACGAAGGTATATGACCTCTGTACTTTAATAGTAATATAATTAGTTGACTTAATAGGTAACAAGTTGGTTCTATTTTCAAGAGAGTTGTGTACCCACTAGGGTTACAAAACAAAGCTTTTTTATGACCTAACCCTTCATCAAACATTTCAAATCTTTCCGAAGTAATGTTAATGTAAGGAAATTAACATTAAGCTGGATAAGGATCCAGTGACTGCTTTTAAACCTCAATTTATTTAGTGCGGCGTTTAACTCCCATTTTTAATACACAGAAAGTAATTGTCTAAAAATTTGAAACGTGATATATTCATGATAGCATTAAAGCGATTTTGTAAAGCACCCATGTTCAAACCGCAATGCGGTAACGACAAATTGCGCGTGTTATACATTTCATATAACTTTATAAAAATAATAACAAATATACCCAACGCGACGGTCACATACATAGTCTTGTACCCCACACTAAGATCGAATCTTGTGTCGTGGGTATCAGGACGTTCAATTATAGTCGAATACTTTCATTAAAATTATTCCTAAAGTATATATTTTTATATCGATGGTAAAATGCATGGTATTGCATCTGACGGTTATAGCAGTAGGAAGTATTAACCGCGTTGAGAAGACTAACTCTCATATTTCAATATAATTATGACAGTTTACGCTTAATTAAAATGTCCTATAGTTATAGGAATAGTGTAATAGCAATGAGGAATAATATACAGCAGCATCATAATACGGATCAGTGTGTATCTTCGCTCAGCTAATGGAAGCACGTACAGGAAATACAAAATCGAAACACGATAATCTAGCCAATAAAAAATGTCAAATCAACTTACTGGATTCTCATTCTTGAAGCTGGAGACCGAGTGACTAACGCCGGTGATAGTTCACTATGGATCTACCACCACCCCAATCCACCAATTAGCACTAGGTAGTCCACAAAAATAAATTAGACGAAAATCCAGCACATTGGCGGACAGCGTGCTACACTCTTGAAAGCGGACACGTTTCATATATAGTAATGTACTCTGTGCGGACACGAGACTAACGATAGACGCACAGAGAAGGCATACAATGACAAACTACCCTCCACGAGATTATATTTGCAAAAGAAAAAAAAAAAACTATTGTAAAGCTGTAAACTAGCTATTAAGGCTTACAACACATACTTTAAAAGCTCTACTTCAGCAAAACGGATATATGGCTTGGCTATGGCTTCAGCAAACTGGATATACCCTGTATATTATTGTTGTTCCTTCTTTGGAAATATTCTCATTACTAGAAACAATATGAGCAAAAAATAAATCGTATACACAGCTTCTCCTTCAAAACATTTAGTAATTAAATGAATTTCTGGTAATCAAAGGCTTCATATAGACACATAAACCATCGAATTAAATTCACCCCTGCAGCGTCCGCAAGTTTGCTATCTGCAAATATTTGCCATGCGTCTGGGTGTTGTCGGTTCAAAGTCCTCGGTAACTCCCACGCCACGGGAAAAGTTATGTGGGATGTGGATATTGAAGCTATTTTTGTCATAATTATTTTTGCATGGAATTTCTTTCCTATTTCTACAAATATATTTAGTTTTGGGTTTGAATTAGGAACAAGATAAAACAGAAAATGAAACAAATTTTAAATCATTCGGTATATTTACATATTATATTGACAGACATATATTTATATATTGACAGCCTCCGTGCCGCAGTGGTTAGACGCCGGCTGAGAAACGAGGGGCCGCGGGTTCGATCCCCGCACCAAGACAAATGTCAAGTATTTGTCACGGGTGTTTGTGAGACCGAAAAGTCTCTCGTAGCTCCTGATACCCACGACACAAGACTTAATTGATCTTAATGTGGGGTCAGGACTATGTATGTGACTGTTGGGTGTATTATTATAAGTATGAGTCCTATGATATATATACGTATGATATACGATATGAGTTTTTCATTTTTAATAGCTATATCACACTAACACTAGTACAAACCTTTCAGTCGTGCAATACGATCTATCAAAAAAGTGATGAAAATTATAATTCTACTAGCTAGTTGATGTAAAGCTCAAACGGGCAAACATATCAAAATCCAGCTGCTAACCGCTGCAACATTTTCCGAGGCAAACAAAGTTGGACAGTGACTTGCGAAGTTACGCCGCAGTTATGATTTAGGCTATACACGAAGTCCAACATGCTGAAGACACGATGTTGGAACTTTATTATTTATACCAACTATTTTTGCTTGGTGCTTAAATAAGGAATTTTGTTCTGGTTCAGGAAAGTGATGAAACTGTATCTAATGCTAAGGACACATAAATAAACTCACGCCTTTTTCCCAAAAGGGATAGGCAGAGGTAGCAACTAGGAAACCCACGTTTCGTCTTGTATTTTCTGTCCCACAGTGTGATAGGGGGCGAGCCTCTCGCCAAAAATTCCTAAATCCGGGCTGATAATAATTGATAGAAAAATCCAATATCACTTTGCCCGACTCGGGACTCGAACCCGAGACCTCAGCTTTGCAATCATACCGTAGTAAAACTGCGCCACCGAGGCAGTCATGCTAAGGACACATAATATGTCTATTGGTGATTGATGACAATATCTTGACGCAATTGTTCAATTCTATCTTTACACCCTGTTCAAAGGATCAGAACTATAGATTATTTAAAATATAACCCTACACTAGAATTGCTATTAAATCTTGTTGGCGTTTTGTGAACAGAAATTCCATAAACTGAATACCAGATCTACAGATATTTACACTTTTAAATCCATAAATGATGGTATTTTCAACGCAGAAAGTCCACTTCATAGGCGATGCACGAATTACTTATTAATATTGTGAATTTTATTTTGCCATATAATGCATGCCATGCCATGCCATGCGGTCTAACCGAGCTATAAACTATATTATTTGTCCAAATAGCCCTCAATAGAAGTAACAAAATAAAAACACAACGCAATATGATTTCCAAATCAATTCCATCTACAAAAAACCTCATCCAATCCGTCACAAAGGGAACTATTCGAGCCGTGTTCGCGGAGCAAACAGTTTTTACGGAGCCACTTGAAGTTTTCTCATAAATATTGACAGGGCTAGCTACATCACTATTCATAACATGTGCTCGGACACGGCGAGCCTTTATGTTAAATTCTATGGCCGGCCTCATTTGGCTGCGGTCGATTTCTTCGCCTTAGTCAGATGGGGTTACTGCGATTTTAGTGTCACCAGATAGAAATTGTGTAAAACAGACATACATAATGTATTCCGGAAATATATCTTTGAGGGTAGCCGAGGTTCCACCAGTGCTATTCACATGCTAGATAGCACAATCTTAACAATATTTTTGTGCTCTAAGGTGTCAGACAGAATGAAATATAAGCTTGTTTCTTTCGACTGGCACATTAAAATGAAAATGCATATTATGTCCATCAGTAAACTGATATAAAGTCGTGATGACGACGATGATAATAGCGATGACGTTTATAATGATGATGATTCTGATATATATATATAATTTTTTAGTGAGTATTGCGAAAAAATAATCTGCTCAATCTTAAAAAAATACAAATTCTGAAACTATTATTTTATTTGTTTCTTTAACTAATTTTACGTTTACCCTCTCTTCAATGAGACGTATTCATAATTCAATAAAGCTTTAGGAAACAACAAACATACTGCAATGGCAGATCATCATTGCACCTAAAAATCTTGGTCTACATAAAGCAAACACCACAAAGACACACCACCCGCTCGATTTTAAGTTCTTGCCAAAGATAAGAGGTCCCCGAACATCATTTCGTAACTAAAGGCATTCTATAAATCTTTTAAGAGATAACGAACTTCGGGTTTTAACAAGTCAATTATTAAAGTGGGGCCTCCAAGTTTGCGAGCTAAATTAAGTTTTGAGTTCCATATTGGAGTCAGGTGATTGGCAGCTGTTAAATGATGATAGACGTTCTAATGGAATCTGAAAGTGTAATGGCGGATGAGTTAGGTAATGAGAGTAATTATAATATTGTTTAATTATCTTAATTTAACTTAGATATATTTATCCTATAGATCAGTTGGTTGAAGATTAGGCTGCTAAACGAATAAGATTAAATCCAGAGCATACATCAGTGTTAATTCGGCTACGTGTGTTTTCTAAGTTAATTAAAGATGTTAATAACGTAAAAGAAAATATCGGAAGTAAACCAGCGTACTTGTGAGTTTTATTCTGAGGCGTCTAACATGTAAGACTGAAGCTTTTGATATTGCAAGATACATTTTTGTTTCTAGAGGTATTAGCGTGCCCACAACATTCGTGATTAAAAATATGTATTTATTGATAAAATACACAAATTTTTACTATATCAAGAGACCCCGGATGCTCTTGGTATTCGACCGGCTTCTTTACTACTAAGTCACAAAATCTTTCAGCTATCATATATCATGATTTGCGCGAAATACCTTATATGTTACTGTCTATACATCGAATAGCACTCAACAACACACTTATCTCCTCGATCTCGTATATTATTCTTAACTACTATGTAAAAAAAACTATAAACATGAAATAAATTTTTCGTGGAATGTTTATCGCGGTTTTATGTGTTCAGAGCCGGGAATCGAACCCGTTTACGAGGTCCAGGCAATAAAGCGAGGAACGAGCTTGCTCACTGCTGTTAAAATGTATCACAAAATGACATTAAGTTGATGTGCTCTGAATTATCTTCGTTATGCGTCTGTTTATGTTAAACGTTTCGGAGGAGTATTTTGTTGTAGAAATTCTGGGAGACTTTATGAGCATTCTAAGGAGATTAAGCTTTAAAGAGACTGAAAGAGTTTGTTGTCGGATTCGTCTTAACGAAACTCTCCAAGGAACGGCACTTTATAAAAAACAATCGAAGGATGCACCATTGATAGAGGGATGTGACCAACGGAAATTAACATTTCTCAAACCCAGGGAATATTAAGCGCGTTATCATATATATTTTTTACATTTAAGCAAAACAAAATCTCTACTTTATATAATCAGTTAACACTACTTCACGTATATCAACCTGTTTCAAATCAAATATAACTACACTACATTTTCAAGGGTACTGATGCTTTTTACATCATTGCGATGGGTTGAAAGTACCGTTTTTCTTAATACATTCATTCATAAATTCACGCCGTTTTCCTAGAAGAGGTAGGCAGAGGCGCCACCGGGACATCCACATTTCGCCTTGTATGTTCCGTCCCATGATGTGATAGGGGGCGAGCTTATCGCCATATCGGGCACAAACCCCTGACTCCGGGATGATAATGAATAGAAAACCCAATATCACTTTGCCCGACCCGGGATTTGAACCCGAGACCTCAGCTTTGTAGTCGTACCGTAGTAAACTACGCCACCGAGGCAGTCTTTTCCCTTTTTGTTTTCACATCGATAATGCATAGATTTGAGTTATCTAATGCTTGGAAATTGCAACGTTGCACAATTATAAATTGCGAACAGGCAAGTTTGTCGGCGCGGTATTGTAGCGTTACCTGAGCTGTATGGACCAACTTTAAGTAGCGATTATTAATAGCTTCTGAACATTGTTGTGGAATACTATTAGTTTGCGCGTGTGGCAAATGCAGAAGTATATTATTATTTATTATACATACAATGTTTTTCTGTTGTGTATTGGATAGGTTATGTGATGCAGTGGACAAGAAACAGTAATGTTGGGAAATTGTAAAGTTTACACTGATATCCGCGATGCAAGCAATATATGTGTTTTAGTGTGAGATGAATGTGACTGCAAGTTAGCTTTAAGTTTGAAATATAATGGAAATATTTTCGATTATTTAAAGAAGAAAGCTCTATAAAGCCTTTAAAAATCTCACTTAAATTCAAAACTCAAAATTAAAAAATCTTTACAGCAAACATTATCCTCAATAAGCCAACGTATTCTACTAAAGTATGTATGTTTCTGTATCAACCTATATATGTACGTTCCACTGCAGGACATGAGCCTCCTCTACAATGGAGAGTACGTTTGAGAGGAGTTGGGCCATGTCGTGTACCACGATAACCTAGTGCCGCTTGGACTTTACATATCATAGAAATTCTTGTAAATCGCTATGGTATGCAGGTTTCCTCGCGATGTTTTTCTTCACCGTTATAGTACGTGATGATTGACTGTCAATACACACATGACTTCAAAAAGTCAGAGGCCCTGGGATTTGAACCTACGACCACCGTAAACATGTTGGCAGCCGCGTCTGGTTCGTTACCAACCCCCACGAACTTTTTCACTTGTAAAGTTACAGACTAACAAAATAGAAACAGCAACAGTTGCCTCTATCGGAATAAAATTGCACTTCAAAGACAAGACAAACATGAAATCAATTTGCAGATAACATTTGAAGAGAAACAGAACATTAAAGCGACAAACCAATTGCGACCAGTTCCAGCGAACAATTTACCTGCGAACAATGAAGCGTGGTCCGATGTACACCAGGCTAATGTCAGTTCCATTTAGTTCACAGTTTACCAACTAACATTCAAGTTTCATATATCGGGGCCGGCAAAGTTGTACATGTAGGAAGTTTAAGCCGAGGAGCAGGGACGTTTGGGGGACACGAGGGGGCATGGCCACGTGACTGAATTTCTAATGCCAGTTTAATTGTGTGCTTAAGTGGAGTAAGAGGCATCTCGGTCGAACTCTCGGTTTTAGGAGTCCTGTGCTCTGCAATTGGTTATGGACTGATACAGTTAACTGGGCTTCGATTTGTAAATAAAATATTTTTAACATAACGTTTATACTTGTTTTAATCGTGTTTGGTAAAAGATAAATGGTTGATTCATAATAGGCATAGGTGTCTTTGGGGGAAGGTAAGTCTCACCCATTGAGTTTTTGAAATAAATGTTAGCAATATGAAATTATGTTTTTTTTGCTCGTTTCTATATATTATTTAAAATTGTATGATTATATTCATTTGCATCACAAAAAAGAGACCTAAATTCAGTCCTGGACTGTCTTTGCTAGACTTCGTCTCAGTCTAGGTCTTCGTTGGTCCAACACTGACACCGCACAAGTTATTAACAGTATTATTGGGACAAATTTGAAGCGAGCGCTCAAGTTGCTTAATACGATCACTTTATCGATCTTTTAGCTACGTTTAAATTGGTATTAGGATTATTATATAAATGTTATGACATTGTTAAAAAATTGAGTAGTAGAAAAATGCAGAGCATTTGGGACAGACCGCTTTGGATATCTTTGTGGGGGGGGGGGGGGGTTAGCCATGTTTAGCAATGAACTTCCTGCGGCTAAAGAGAGGGAGAGATACAAAAAGGAGGAGATAAAGAAAAATGTTAGTAATTCTATGATCCCGCATAAGCACCGCATAATAGACCGTTTTGGGTTCCAGTTCGATTATACAAAAGAAGGGTATAAAAACCGACGGCAGTGTTAAAAAGTTGGAACGTGAAGTATCAGGAGTGGGATTCCAACCCACGCCCTCAGAGAGGACCAGAACGCCCCGCATCCGTATGTACGGACAAGTTGCCTTGAGTCTGGCGCCTTAGACCGCTCGGCCATCCTGATAGTGAGTGCTGCTGGTGAAAATATGAACTGCACCAAAGAGAATGGTAATAAACATGAAATCTTCAGTATCTCTGGCCAAATAAAAACCACTGACGCGAGTCTCCGCCAACGAGTAACATAGTAACTTATCGGAGATTTAGGGCTAAAAAACATGATCAACTTAAAATCACTTCCACATGAAATAAAATAATATATCCGCCTACCATTCTAAAAGCTCTTCCTTTTTGGATGGTAGTAGGCAATTTATCAATTAACTTTAATTTCTGCTTACTCACAATCCAATTATCTTCACGTTATCAAATTAAAATTCATGTAAATAGGGATAATGACAAATTAATGTGTAAGCGGGTCACATCCTCGCCAAATAAAAGTATTTTAAATTTAATACCACCACAATTTCATTAATGCAAAACGATCCACGGTTAAAATGCGTAACAGGTACTTTGCGGAACCTAATTTGGGATTTATTCATTGGATTTATTGCCCCAAATTGTAGTTTAGTTAACATTTACGCTGATAACTTATGATTACGTTGCAGATTAGTTTCAAAGAGCAAACGCGGAATATTTATGAGGTCATGTAAACGTGTTTTGATTGGTGCTTTATTTACTATCCATTAAAAATTCAATGTAGGAATATTAAAGGATTTTCACTACCTTTTGAATAAGAGGCTGTTTGTTAGAGCCAATTTTATGGGCAGGATAATAAAGTGTTTAAATTTTGGACGTAATTTTACTCTCTCGGCGGATGCAAATTTTGAATGGGATCGCTTTCGTAGTACTTTTGATACTGTAAAGTAGTTTTATAATCGTAATTAATTTATATTTTTTGTTTAGTGTTGCAGTCTGTAGCAATTTTTATGGTATGGAAAATCCTTCAAGCTGCACTAGGCCAGCGTGTGGACTATACAGGGTATATCAAGACTGCGACCGAAAACGAAGCCAGGTGGTATTATTAGTGACTTCGGACACAATGCAAGTAAAAATATCGCAAAAACATCGTCAACTTTTTTTTGTAATTTTTTACTTAACGTCGTATTTGGGTGATATACATAACTTTCCTAAAAAAAAATGATGTACAGCTCTTTATTTTTAAACACGCAATGGTACGTAAGGGTTTAAATTAGTATTTTCGCAAAAACTAGGTATTTACCACACAAATACGATGATTTTTAAAAAATTCTAAAAAAATATCTGTCATTGTTTTGCCGAAATTTTTATTTGCATCGTGTTTGTAACCACTAAAACTACCACCTGGCTTCGTTTTCGGTGGCAGTCTTGATATACCCGGTATAGCCTAAGCCCTCTCAATCGTACTCTCCAATTTAGATGAGGCTCATGGCCTGCAGTGGGATGTATATAGCTGATAAAGTAAAGTATACTAGCGTCTATTAGAAAGGAGTGGATGACCACGTTGCCAAGCAGAAGGATTTAGTTGGTTTCCTACTGGTGTGACAACGAAATTATAATTCACATGAAAGTTGCATTGCTATTATAGCTATCTCTCGTCGATAGAAACATGCGCGGCCAATTGTATTCGGGTACAGGTGAACCCGGAACGCCAGACTTACTGGTGGTAGGTCTCTCATATGTGAAAAGACGCTTGGTTAGGTACCACCGCAATGTCTACTTCTTCCACCAAACAGCAGTGTAAATGCGCTGTTGTGTTCCGGTTCGAAGGACATTGTAGCCAGAGCAACTACTTAACATATTGAGACTTAACATCTTATGTCTCAGGATGGCAAGCTCAGTCGAATGCCAAGCATTGCTTTGTAATTCATGGTGTTTGGTTTTGCTGCTGTCCATGAGCGGTCGTATCGGTCACCATCAGGCGAATGGCATGCTCGACTGCCGTTTTTAGCAATAAAGAAAATACGTGAATACTATGACAGGTCCTTAATGGCTGTGGAGGGTGTTCGCTATCCGGATGCATCCATACATACATACATACATAAACTCACGCCTTTATCCCCGAAGGGTTAGGCAGAGGCGCCACTAGGACACCCACATTTCGCCCTGCATGTTCCGTCCCATGATGTGATAGGGGGCGAGCCTATCGCCATATCGGGCACAAATTCCTGACTCCGGGCTGATAATGAACAGAAAAATCCAATATCACTTTGCCCGACCCGGGATTCGAACCCGAGACCTCAGCTTTGTAGTCATACCGCAGTACAACCACGCCACCGAGGCAGTCCGGCATCCGGATGCATCCAACCACCGACAAATAGTTATGATATTCACCAGCAGCACTCACAGTCAGGATGGCCGAGCGGTCTAAGGCGCCAGACTCAAGGCAACTTGTCCGTATATACGGATGCAGGGCGTTCTGGTCCTCTCTGAGGGCGTGGGTTCGAATCCCACTCACACTTTTTTTATACTAGGGTCGAAAATCTTCTTATCTAGTACTACAACGCAAGTTAAACTTCAGGGCATAATTATAGAGATTCACCACCTGAACTATTGATTCGTCTATCTTTGTAGCCATGCTGTATTCATATTTTAAAAAAATATGATAGGCTGTAGTTGAGCTATGGGTTATACTAGACGGTAGATAATTATTCTAGGCTATTAAAAAAAGAAATGGCTATGAACCTGACATATCTCTGGAGGAGGCCCGTGCTCTGCAGTGGAACGTTTATTAGCTAAACTACTAGACTCTAGGTGAAGAATTATTCAGGATTTTATAGGTTTTAAATCTGTGCACCTTTTTTATTCCATAATATTATCCAAACAATTTATAGGAGAATTGATTTAATAGTGTGTAAATTAGAGTTTATAGATTTATTATTATTAGAAACAATAAAGGGAATAAGGTTATTGAAAGTATGTTTGTTTTATTATGAGCAGATCCTGCGGTCTTCATATTTCAGAAAATCCCGTACAATTTTAGATTTTATTATTTCAAGAATACAAAATCACTTCCGTAATATTGCATAATCAGTATAAAATTTATAAACAATTTGTCTATTTTAGCTTGAGTATAAAAACTGTGGCAATATATTATTTTGGGTAAAAGTGCGTATTAACCGGATTTAACCACTTTATCATGGTAAGCGGGGTCCGGATATTTTGTTGTTACCCAGTTTTGACTGCATAATGGAACGGATTTCAATATATTAATATTTATAAGCAATTCGTTTGCTATAGGGCTGGTTGCTCCTGCCTCTGTGTATTTTAAGTTACGCTTTCAGCTTTATAAAAGAAAAATCCGTTAATCCACTGTTGTATATAGTTCGGTTTTTTTCTTTTGAAAGCTTTTCGACACGCCAGTGATTGCATGAAATTGTTTAACATCCGTTATTTGTTGATTTTATGCTGGCTTTTTTGTATTGTTTTAGGTGTTGGTTGACCAAATTGACAGGTTCAGATGTTTTGGTTTGTTTGAAATGATTTGTCTACGTACTGAGTTCTGAATAGGACCGTGATTCGTAATAACATTTAATATAAAGACGGTCGATGAAAAAAGGACATAAATATTTTTTGTATTCATTATTTAAAATATGTCTATTTATATGAATAGTACGATTCAACCAGAGTGGTAACAACACCTCACTAAAACTAATGTAATATAAAACATTAATATCTTAATGACATTGTAGGTGCTTTAGATGACAAAGGTCATTGCTCGCCACCAGACAAACGATTTGTTTGTATAGTTAAGCCTTCAAGAATTACCATCTTTTGCCACACTTGAAGGCGCTCACAAAGATCATTATACCGCCAACCGAATACCTAATAGAGGCCAACACAAATAATTCTTAGAAATGGCAGATCCCACGTAATCGGCTTAATTTACCCGCGTCGTGTAATGAATAGTCCAGCCGTTGTATTACAGAGATGATGGGCCGGCAGAGGCGCGATAATTGAGACAGCATATATTCTGACCTGTAGCGAGTTTGCCGAGGCTTAATAATGTTGACTGCGCAAGTATGTAACTCAGTTGTATGGTGCGTTTTGAAGTGAGTTTGATAGGCATAAAAGGTATTTACCAGGCTCTTCAGTGAGGCCCAGCTGCATAAACTAACTTTGACGATAAATTTAATTTTGACAATGTCATCGTCATTTGTTTGTGACGCATTTGACATTACTTATGTATGGGATTGACACTTCCAAAGTCAAAATTATGGACTACACAAACTAGTTGTGCAATAGGCCCTAATTGTCGCAGAAATTATCGTGAAGTAAGTTACTTCAAGTAACGGCTTTGCTGTTCCGTTTGATTCTGTGAGTTCAAGGAACATTCAAAAGCAGGTAAAGGTAAAAAGGTAAATATACGCTCGTGTGCCAACCATCTTACAATGTTTTAGCCTAAACATTCCTTTATGATTGAAAACACGACTCCACGCGTGCGAACCCTTTGCGAACAGATACGGTTTCATAAAGCCATACACAATCACTTTTTATATGGCAATCTCCATTTATTTCTAAAATAGAATTCACACTAAAATAATTACCTAATGCCAACCCCGCTGACGTGACGCGGAGCTGTAATAAAACTAAAATCCCTTTTAGCGTGAATGAAAAAAAATCACGAAAGTGGAAACCGTGGCCAACTGTCGGATCCACTCAGGATTTTTAAGCCCAGCCCGCTGAAATCTGACGGGCTGTCGTTTCCATGTAAAAGGCGGGGAGGAAAAGCATAAACAACTGTAATTTCGGGTCACTGACCTTTTATATAACTTGGTTTGTCATGTTTGTGTTTCTCGGTTTTGCTAAATTATGTTGCCCCTTGGGATTGTATTGTGGACACGTGTACTGTAATTGAAATAAATAGGATCCGTAATTAATGTTACGTTTACTCAACCCTCGGAATATTATGTAAAGGATAGCCCTCACATTAAAATAATTATTATCGTTTGATCGAGGATTCTAAATGATTTGTATACTCTGGTTAAACTTCTGCTCTTCTTATTTTGAATTTGTAACAATACCATTTTCAATATTATAGTAATAGACATAATATAAAGGATTCGATAAAAGATTCGAACATTATTTGGAGTAACTAGGCGCATTCGTACAGTTTTACGTACGACGTTTGAACATTCAAACATCGATTCTGATCAAAGAGTAACCCCACATGATTAAATTTAGAATACTATAGTACCTGTGTATGGCGCTGCGCTATCAATTATTGCCGTCTGGTGATTTTGGCGCGCCGAAGTTAGAGAAACAGATGCATAAGATGCACAGCCAACCCCAGAATGGAAAACACTACCACCTGAACCATCATTTATCATATGATCCTTATTGGGCTGTTCATGAATATCCTATTAATAGCAAAAATCTGTTGGAACCATCTCCTCAAGCCTATTCTCAAAATCACTAAAGATCATAATTTACTAAGAACACTGATGAAAATCGATACTATAAAAGAGTTGCCACGTCTGCATTCTTATTAAGTTCACGTTGGAACTAAGGTAATTAAAACGTGGTACCTTTTTCTTTGCAACTTTAATTATCTCGGTGTTCGTTAAAACGGATCGCTGCTATAAGTTTTCGCAGCGGCCGGCGACGAATGGTTTCTCAAAGTTGTTAATTAATATTGCTAAATCAAAACGTTAAAGCCCAAATACAAGACTAGCCTTGATTCATACATGAACATTTAGCCCCAAAAACGAATTTTAGACGGCGACCAAGGAATTAAAAGGCCCGGAAAACTATCCAACGGTTCAGCAGACTTTGCGTGATCACAATCAATCTAAAACACTGGTAATAGTTATGTTACCAACTTTGAAGATGATGGAGGAAGGGTCAGGTTGGGAAGCAAAGATTGCAAGTTGTTAGAAATTTTCAAATTGTAGTTCACCTGCTCTTAATTCTTGATTTCAATCCATTTCATTAAGTGTCACTGTGATTATCTAACCTTTTATATCTATAAAGAGTAAAATCGTTAGCGTACTAGTAGCGTTCAATAATACCAAAATGCCAAGTTTAAATCAAATCGTAAACAAAATCTAGTGTTTAGACTAGGTCTTCTAATGTTTATATACCATGTGTATTAGAAGGAATTTATACCTTCTCATATAAACGTTGTTAAGAACTCTTCAGGAATTTTCTTTGTAACCCGAGTGCGTAGACAGAAGCAATTTGTAACATTTTGTTAAGTATTTCAGGAGGAAGATCAAAAAAGTGTATTATATTTTAGCATTAATTACCCACTTTTCCACTCGAATTAATTTGCTTTGAAAGTTAGAAGAAAGAGGAGTTCTCCTTTGATCTCAGCTTTTAACCTCGTGTTTAGATTAGATAATTAGTAGATATTAATTCAGCTTAAGCGAAATTTAGGGCTTTCTGTAGTTAATTAAAAATATTTCATTGCTTATATAACGTGTAAGGTATCTTGGACGCCCAATTGGAATTTCAATGGAGCATTCCTTTTGAATGTGCCTCTTTTACACTGTATTTATAGCGATCAAGTAGGAATAATGGTGACGGAAATTTAATGTCAAGGTCCTAAGAAGAAAGACTGAAGAAGCGCTGGCTTGATGTCGTCAAGGAAGATATGGGAGTCACTGGCCTTACTATTAAGGATGCTGAAGACCGGGTGAAATGGAGAAGACTCAGCCGGAAAGCGGACCCTCGCACCGGCCGGGATAACGCCTAAGCAGAATGAATGAATGAATGATACACTAGATTATTATAATGTGGATGTATCAAAATGTATCGGATTTAAAAGCATTACACTAGGTTAAAATATACCCAGAAACGTAAAAAATTGACGTTTGTTAAAAATATTTTTCATTTCTTAAAGCCAGGCGTCCACATATCCGCATCGTTCGTATCGGACGCATCGCATCAAACGGATTGTTCACATCATTGAGTTATAATGTCGGCAAATCCGATCGCTGCTGATACTGTGGACGCATTGTAAAAAATAATCCGTTTAATGCGATCCGTCCGTTACGTACGATCTGAATATATGTACGCCTTCAGGCGTAAATTCACTAGAACGTGCTATGACTTCTATTTGGAATTTTAAACGTTTTAAGTATATGGAAAGGAAAGGGAGGAGGCCTTTGCCCAGCAGTGGGATACTAATGGCTGAAAATAAATAAACAAATTATAAGTATACGCGTTAATAGTTGTCAACATATTGTATAATAGCATAGTCGATAAAAGTTAGTAGGGCGTTAGTGTGAGACTTAATGATAAGGCTACTAAATATAGTCTTCCTGAACTAAAAGACTTTCCCATTGATCGCACAAAACCCAATGCTGCAAATAAACATTCTTCAAAGTTTTCACACAAAATCTCAAAACCAACACCTGTTATTGAACCATTGAGAACACCTAGCCACTACTTGTAATCCATTAAGGTGGGAGCATTGTGTGGCGCGTACAATGCGCTCATTGCAGTGTGACGTCACGCGGCGGTGGAGCCGCCGGGTAATGTACCGTGCCTTAATGCGAAACCTCCCGGGATTATCCTTGGGAATATTATTTATTTGATCGAAAATTCAATACTGCTCTTCGTTTTCACTTAACCTCGTTTCTGTTGGTGTGAATTTTTTGATAATGTTGATTTTTTGCGATGTTTATCTATGGAGTTTAAGCTGTTTCGGATTTAAGAATGTCTATAGAGCGGTGATGATCTAGGAGTTTTATTGGTTGAAAGTAATTTGCCAACAGAATTCGTTGGTTGAAACTAATTTAAATAAGCCGACAAAATTAGGATCGTTTTCCGAGCTGTGCAACTGTGAAGAACTAGTCATAGTTCTCAGAGGACTGCTACTATATTTTTGGTGTAAAAGGTGAGTTTAGGCTTTATATGAGCGGCTCAAATTATATCTTAGAGTTTCAGAAAGAGCCTAGACCGTTGTTACAATCATTGAATCATATCCGTATAATTGCAACTTGATTGGAAATTGTTATTAAATTGACTCTTGAGATGTTATACAGAGAGTTGTATATTTGTACCGACGTTAGAGAACATCGGATCGCATATAAACAGAAAAATGTGTTTATTGAAAAACTAAAAATAAATAAAAATTCTACAGTATACTCAACAGTGTTAAATATGTGACCTTAAAATTGAAGTTACTATACGTAATAAAATTCTGCTACAAAGTCTTTGGTAATTTCCCAATTTTTTTATGTCCTTCATGGTTTCATAAATTATGATTTACACAGGATACGGGTCTTTCAAAAAACATTACATATTTGCGGAAATAGTGGTAAGTAAGCCAGTAATGAGCTTTTTAAACTACGTTAGCGGTGGTAGGTTTTAGCAACATCTAACGCCTTCACAACGGATTTCAATTTTTTTGCAACAAAAGTGCAAAATATGTATCCACAATCTAAAACACGTAGATTTTAAATCTAACCCACCTACAGCAATACAAACATTCAAAGGCACGTAGGAACAGGAAGTATTCCAGATCGCCTGCTCACACCGGACGTAGTCATCTGGCACACAAAACAAACGCTATGCAGATGACTTTTACAGGATTCTGTTTTATTTACTGGAAATTCCAACTATATTCTTCTTTTTTTTTATTATAGGGGAGTATTTCGTTTGTATTGTATTATCGTTGTTTTTATTCTCATGATTTATGGATTTGTTGAGATATCATGAATAGTAATTATACGAATTTACGTTATCTGTAAGTCTATCGATTTCTCTAAAAGGATTTTTTAAATCTGCTGTTCATGCATCATGTTCAATCATTAATTTAAATTAATTTAATTACTTATCACAATCAACACAAATTATATCATCAATAAATCTACTTTTAAGATCATGTATACTAAAATGACCATTTTCAATTTCACCAAGACTGACTTGACCTTCTGTTCTAATCGACCGTTGTGCGCACACACTGCGGCCTCTGATTTTGACTCGCTTCATGAATATTTCATACTTGTGGCATATGTGAACACTGAAATTCAGCGAGTGAATGGCACAGGTCAAGCTGTTGGACGCGGTTTGAGACATGTATGTTATTTCCTCTTAGTTAGGTGTTATGACGGAGTCTTGTGCGACCGCATACACGAAATGGGCTGTCTTTGAGGATAAAGCAAACTGTAGCGATGAATAATACAGTTTAGGTGTTCCTGCACGTGTTCTTCTATAGTATTAATAAAAATGATTCACGTGTGAGTGAATGAATGATGGTAAGAAACTGTTTTTTGGAGGAAGATAAGTGTACTATAAATGCAAATCTAAAAAATAAAGGTCTAAGTAAAATATTTCTATTTTAATAATACAAATTAATTATCAATCAGTCAAGGAACCAGCAATACTGTTACTTCCTACTGTAAAATGCTTTATTTGGGTACTTACTGATAATATTAAGGATGATAGCGACAAGGTGTTTTATATTGTAATACACGTACATACTCTCACGCCTTTTTCTCCCAGAGGGAGTAGGCAGAGGTGCTATCAGGACACCCTCATTTCGACTTGTGTGTTCCATCCCACGTATGTAAACGACTGAAAACGGCCAATGCAACTAAACTGGCTCCTATTATCTTGTGATACATCACTGGGATTAGGCAGAAATTAGTAGTTTAATGTTGCCAAAGGCGGAATTTTTCGAATTAACGATCGTACAACGGTTCGTTTGAATTATTGGACTAATACGCTTGTTCGGATTAAAAGCCAAGACTGATATGCCGAAATCGGTTTAGTGTCAAAACGATTTTATAAATTGGGCTGTATTTGTAAGCGCAATGATCACTCTGGAGTTACGATTAATATTAGAATTTATTGTAGTTTGTGAAATCGAATATATTTTTTTATTCGCAATTAATTGTTTGTATGACAGAGATGATTCTAGTCCAGTTAAACCATGTTGTCTCTTTAACGGAGCTACGAATGTTTATTTGATCATAAGATGTCACTTAGGTTAGTGCTTCATTGTCTTCATCTCTTATCTTTATCTATTATATTATTTGTTTAAGATTATTGTGCGTAATTTACCCATAGGTTACTAACCCAGGACCACTTACTTCATATTTATTGTTCGTACATTTGAAGAGCCTCTCTTAGTCTTCGTAATTTATTAATCCACTTTATAACATCCACAGCCATTTATTTCAGATGTCGCAGGTTGATAAAATGGTTTTCTATGCCCTCCAAGACGCTCAGTCCGGCACGATATTCGTGTACCTGATTAAATTAAAGGTTAAAGCATTCGCCCCTGGCAGACACGTACGGCCATCTCTAATCAGTATGTGCGCTCGGCTGCATGACTTATGGCACTACCCGGCCCCTGCATCTGCCTGCACAGAGATCATAAATTCGCTTCGCTCGATGGCCGTTCGATTTACGAATACCGATGAGCCTTCCAAATATAGGCGAGGAGTTGATAATGTTTGAAATTTTAAATTATTGTGATTTAATTTTATAGATGTGATGTTTTTTGTGTGACGTAAGAGTAAAGGTGCAGCAAGACTTGGTTATTGTTAACAGTATTTTATTTTCTTAGGGCCTTTGCATATGGCGCTATCACGCTTTAAACACTATTCATACGCAGTGAGTAAACCTTTGCACAATGCGCTTCAGTCGCGCGTATGTATTTTGATACTAAAATTAACAAGGTGGAGTGAGCCGCCAGTCGTGCGGCGTGCCCCTTCCCCACGCCCTTTTCTCCGACAAATGTAATACAGACGACCTTAGAACTCGTTTCTAGCGCGCGTTTATATCGCCATGTACGCGCGTGTGAATCGATACAATTGCACCAATCTGCTTTATGGTCATTTACAGCGCTATCGTCTTTGTCGGCGCGTAAAAAATTCGCCATGTGCAAAAGCCCTTAGAATAGATGGGTTTTGGTTAGACCGGGATACCACTGTTTCAAAGAAATTGTGGTTAGGTGACAGCTTTACTGTTAACTAAAATCTTAACTTAATCTTCTTCTGAAATACCTCGTACGAAATGAATAACTAAATCACGCTATTCACTAACCGTACCCTCTAAATATAAAGCGACAGAAGAATCAATATTTAACCTGCAAGAAGCAAAATGCATTCGACCAAGACATCTCGTGAAGGCCAATGTGTGCACCTCCCCGATCGATACGTACGATATTCAATGCAGATTTGGTCCGGATATTTGTTCCGCAGCTTTACTTCCATAAAAAATACGAACATATATCAAACTTTTGTTTACTGTGAATGGAATTTACGACAACTATATTCATAACTAGCGAAATATGTCATACTATTTCATAAAAGTTGCCGCGAATCCATTTATTTTTTACTGGTTAATTTATTAAAAGATTACAAATTTATTATATGTATAGATATGCTGGTATTGTTTATGCGTTTTATTAATTGATCGTTTCGTTTATTGAATGTTCTATGTTTGGTGGAATAATCCGGTGTTGCAGGCCATTTATGAATTAAATATTGTTGAAAACCTATACATTGTATAATCCCTGCAATACGATATTTGCAGTCCAAAAATAATCTATAATTTACAAAAATCAAAAAAAATGCACCCTATACATACACTATATCATGCTACTTACTACTACTACTACTGGAATAGAGTAGGTAGGAATGTGCCGGCTGGACCGGGATGAAGTTACTGTCTTTCAGAAATCCGACGAAATAGACAGCTTTGCTCTCGCGTCAGGTTTTTTTTAATGCAATGAATGGCTGGACGAGCCTGCTATTTGCCTGATGGTAAGCGATACGACCGCTCATGGACAGTAGCAAACCCAAACAACACCATGAATTACAAAGCAATGCTTGGAATTCCACTGCGCTCGCCATCCTAAGACATAAGATCTTATTATGTCTAGTAGTTACTCTGGCTACAATGTCCTTCAAACCGGAACACAACAGTGGATTTACTATGTTGCTAGGCGGGAAAAATAGACAATGCGGTGGTACCTACCCAGGCGGTCTCTCACATATGAGAGACCTACCACTAATGATAGATTTGGTGAGTCTGAGCACCTGAGGTCCAATATCACGTTCCTCGTCTATTATTTTCATCCATTTCCCCTCTCATTTCGAAAGCTATCATCGCGTCTGTAATCCATGAGTCATGGATAATACTGGGCAGTGGTATTTCGGTAAAGTATTTCCTAAGTTAGACTAAGATATTGTTTCTCTCTCTCTCCCTCTTCAGCCACAGGAAATCCACTGCTGAACATAGGCCTCCCCCATGGATCTGCACATCGACCTGTTGGAAGCGGCCTGCATCCAGCGACTTCCTGCGACCTTAACCAGGTCGTCCGTCTACCTTCCAAGATATGCTACTTTTAAAATATTTTAACATCGTAACGAAAAACTAGAATTAATAAAAAAATACCAGCAGCTCGGAATACCCTAAATTTAGGTCACAAACGTTTACATTTCTTAAAGAATATCTTCATTTTCGGTACTTCAATTTCGCTTAACCTTAGCTTTGATCAAACGAAGACCTTGATGTAAAGAGAGCGGTATACATTTTCCATTCCCACGGATAAAGGTGAAACGGGCCGGTTCTTTCACTCCACTGTGTGCGGAATAAACGTGGTTTCTTTGAAAGTGCCCACGGCGAAGGCTCGCCTTTGCTTGTAAGTGCTTATCCACTTATGACAAGTGCTGGCAACTGATCTTATAGATTTGTGTTGCAGTTGCGTTGGAATGAAATCTGAGGATTTCTTGTTCGTGTTTTGTGTTTGTGATAGTTTATGGAATGTATTATTGGCTTTATAATCCAACCCACAACTTACGTCTCGGAATTTATATATAATTTTTAATAAAATGGCTACTACTCGTAAAAAGAAAGTAAAGGGGAAATATTATATATTTATTTTTTGTTGCAAAGGTTAAAAGGTAAGTGGTTACTGCCGCGCAGGAACATGCACACCGCTGAGTCATGGATGTGTTGCCAGCCTATCCAATTGGGAGGAGAGCAGGAAGGAAAAACACTGGGAAGAGGTACCCTTTTTTTTTGTCCAAGAGGAAAAGCTATTTAGCTCCCCTTTCGGTACCCCAGGGAAGGCCGAAAGGGGTATGTCAGTGTCTCTGGCCTTCCAGACTGGCACGCTGCGGATTGTGACCCTGCTGGGTCCCTAACAGTACCTATGCCAGCATACTGACTAAAAACCCCTTGGTGACCGTCACACGCATTATGGGCGGCACCGGACATCCCAGGGCGAGAGGCACATCGATTTACGTCCGCGTAACCGCCCCGCGCAAAACCATTGCTGGTTCTTCTATTGTGGGGCCCTGAATGCCCCAACTAACTACTGTTTTTGGACGCCCATTTGAGATGTTGTGGGCGTCCACGACAGAGACACTAGCCCATGCGCTCTATCGCACATCTCACAGTCGTTATAAGTGTGGGCGCACTGCCCCCGCAGTTTGCCCAACGACCCCGATGGCCCCTTTAGGTCGCCTCTTACGACGGGCAGGGATACCGTGGCGGAATTCTTGCACCCCCGAACCACAGGGCAAGGGTAATGGGTACCTGGCAATCTCACTCCGAAACGCGACAGCAAAGCTTCTCGTCGATCTCCTGGGAGACAGTGGTACCGCCCCGGACGAGTCTGCCCATTCATGCTATGCCATGACTGACAACAGCGTGGCCATACCACTTTTAAAAATAAATAGTAATATTAAGAATGATAAATAATTACGATATAAATATTGATAATTAACTAGTAAATGATAGAATTTAAAAATAATAGTACAAACTCTAGATAAGTTGTGCAGTTGGAACGTGATCCCCAAACTTAATCGCCGAGGCGGCAAACAACGTTGAACTTTCGTTGATACTACTGTATTTTAATAAAACTACAGCAGGAGGGAATGTCTTGATGAATTCAAAGATTGGATATTTAAATCACATTTTTGAAAGGGTCGTGATTTGACATACCTTATGAAATTGTTATCCATTTACTTATTTATAGCAGTCCGTATGTTTTAATACAGAGCATAGAGTCACTCTGCATTTGATAGGCTAAGTACCTATTGTATTATGCTGGTTCGTATATTTGAAATAACATCGAAATTCTTGCAATGTTCAAATGTCCAGTTTAACCGAAGTTTTTTCGCCATTCAAACCAACGATAACGAACAAATATACAAGAGCAGATTCCATATAGCTTTTAAGTGATCTACCCTCCCTTCCACCCAAATCTTATCAAAACACGCGGCAGAATGTCAAAATTAGCGTATCGCGGTCCCATGTTGTTAATCCGGGCATAGATAAATAATAACTTTGGGCCTAACAGAATTGTTCGTCTTAAGCCCATATTATAGACGAGCGTTTACTTAGGCTCTGTTTACAAACTCCCTCGTTATAAATGAGTGGTATAACTACGGATTCCATTGTTGCTTTGACACATTATTTAAAAGCTTTGTTGTTCAGGATTCGGTGACATTTGTTTTATTTTTGTGTCGTGCTGTTTTTGTAGAGTCTTAAAGACGCACTAACGAACATAGTCATGAGTATATTCATAGTCAACTGCCGTTAATTTAAATTTCAAACCCTGGTTACCTTAGATTGCTCCATGAAGATTTTGTAAATTTGTATATTTTCACAACCCCATTATAGTAGACTTAGACGCTTTCAATCTTAGCAGACGCTGGTTACCTGTACAAAGAAATCATTATCAAACATTTTTGAAATAATAATCTTTATTCATATTTATTAACCGTTTTCTTAACAAATATGACGTGTTAAGTAAAAGTATCGGTAATACCTGATGATAAATGATAGCTCATCGTTCCCGAAATTGTTACCAACAACGGAGTGTTCCGGATCAAAAAGAGAACCTTCTTCCGTTCGTCTGAGAGTAGCGAGATTATATGCTACACACGGCCATAACGTTAGAAAAGCAAATCATCAAGCACTAAAATATGATTGTATACAACATAGTTAAGCAGGAAGGCGGACTCGTGCTTGGCCATAGCAGAGCAAGATGAAAAAAAATTTGTAAACAGTTCCACTCTGTATACGAAATAACAGTAATAATTCTTATTGTCGAAAATCCTTATAACACTTAGGAAACTGAACTTTAGATATTTTTATATATTATAATTCCACATTCACAACCAAATACGGACCCAATCAAATCTAAGAATTTTGTGATCAAATAGATTGACAAAACCAATGGATTTATATAACTGTAAATAAAAAACGGCCGAAGATACATCAGCGACACAAACACCTTTAAAGAGTCCATGCCAAGATCTTCCGTTAATGCTTTAAGAACTCAATACTTTGTCAATCGATCAGAAAACACCGAACAACTCCCATCCATATCAGCAGTAGGTACTCCGTGTAAAGGCTTAAATTTCACGCCTTGTGACGGCATCGGAGCCATAAGAACGTTATATAAAATTCTTGTAAGGCAAAATTGCCACCAGTTCACGTAAATTTTTTACAACAGCACTTCCAGATCCTGCGAATAGGCACTTAATAAAAATTCAACGATGTCTACGGTGGAATCGTCGCTTTTATTATTTTGATTACACACAAGCGTGTGTGTAAGCGTTTGTTGAAAATCTAGGATGCTTGGATAGTTGCTTTTTATAATGGTACGTTAATTTGACGGATGGTTCTGTATTAGTCGATAATCGCCCAATGTTGAGCAAGGGCAATTCTTCTACAAAAACAGTTCGATTATGATGGTTTAGGCCTTGGCCTATCACACTAGTCTATTGCGGCTGATACTGATGAGAAGTGCAATACAATTCAAATTATTCATAGGGGAGAGATGATGATTTTATCGCCGGTTAACATTGTTCAGATCTTCTTAAACAGGAAGTACAACAGTGAACCCGAAACGCAAGTAGCATGCCACTATGACGGTTTTTCCACCATCGTGCAAGGTGGATGTTATCCGAGTGTATTGGAATGTCTTACGAACAACATGCTATAGCCGCCCGAGAGTTCGGGAAATAAGTGTTCTTGCAGTTTTGTTTCGGTGATGTATGAGTGTAATCTACTAGGGGATAGTCCTTTGTTTACTGTCCTTTGTAAGCAAAAAGTTGTTCAAACTTGAGCCGAGAGATGTCGCTGTAATAAAAATGGATTATCATAAAAATATCCGATGAAGCTCTCTAACTATATTATTTACGAATCTAATAATATTTTTACCGTAAAATTAAGAGATAACGATTTTAGATTTTATTATTAAAACTTGAGGAATAATGTTGTTATAGGTAATTTATAGAGGGTATATTTAAAAATTGCACCTAGTTTACAATAAAAAATACGGAAATATAAAAATTCACTTTCTTCAATGTTGTTTTTTCTGTTGTTTTTACACTAGTAAAACAATAAAATCATTTAACTTTTTTTAAAAGAGGAAATTTGCCTATTTAATTTAATTACCCATGGTATGCTAAGTCTATCAACTAGGCCAGCGTGAAAAACCGAGACCTAACGCTTGTCAACAACTTTGATATTATTATTATATTATAAAAAATCATCGAAATACAATAAAACACCCAAACAAAAGTAATAAAAACGAACGACACAGTAAAAACTGTAGTCGCTAAAATAAGCTTATAAAAATAAAACTGGTTTAAGCCATCACACTGGCTTACTGTAATCCCCTATAGATATCCGAACCAATAAACAACCATTCAACAATACGCACCTGAATCGGGACGCGAATCTCGCACAATTCAGCATAAAGTAAATATTGATAAAGTTTCCCATTCAAGTTGCGTTTAGTTTCCCCAATTCTGGATACGGTTCCCCAGAACTAACATAAATTTGATAATTATTTGAAGAAACTCCATTGGAAACTTGCGATCCCTTAATCTAATTGGAATTTATGAGGTAATTTTGATTAACTGAAACGGATGTGTGGGTTGTGGCGGATGTGTACGTTTTATTGATGTTACGCTACATAATATTGATAGAACATTTATATGAATTAATAATATGTATATTATCCGAGGAAATGATAGACTTAGCTCGTTTAGTGTAGACAAAATGTCACTTAAATTATTTTTTCTGTGTTTTTTTAACCCTATAAATATTGTGTCCGGAATTAAGTACTATTCACGAGAGGATTAAACTAATCGTTGTATTCCACCACCACGTTATATGTCAAAATTTAACATCAAACCTCAAATCTTTGGGAATCTCTCGACAATCCTCAATGGCGATGCGTCCATGGAGTTTTCTCCTCTGCACAACATATCTCAGGAATCAGCTTGTTTCTGCATTATTTTTGGGCCGATACGATTTGGGAAATCACGGCAAAACAATTGAAAAGTCAAACACCCTAGGAACATGCTCATAATTGATGTTTCCACAGGAAGTCTAGTTGTGCTTCAACTGATCTATTACTGCAGGGTATCGACCAGATGGTAACATGGGATCTATTCCAAGACATTGCACAGGCTTGCAACAATGCCGTTGGGATAAACAGAATCAAGAATTGTCGTGTTAGGACACGAATTGGATGCTTTGCCGACCGATAATTATTATTGGTTGCTATGTAACTAGCAACGGTAATGACCATCCATCAACATTGAAATAAAACTATTTTATACGGATTTTATCGCGATTTGGTTTAATTTTTACATTTTTTAACTTCCCGACGCGACGTTTCGAACGAATCGAACGACGTAATCGAAACGTCGGGAAGTTAAAAAATGTAAAAATTAAACCAAATCGCGATAAAATCCGTATAAAATAGTTTTATTTCAATGTGTAACATTCGCGTAAATCTAAGAAACCATTACCATCCATCAAATCAAATTCTGGTTCATTTACCACTCCTGTAACATACATACATACATAATCTCACGCCTTTATCCCAGAAGGTGTGGGCAGAAGCGCCACCAGGATTTCCACATTTCGCCTTGTATGTTCCATCCCATGATGTGATAGGGGGCGAGCCTGTAAATATAAAATATGAGTAATTTGTGTTATATTGTGTATTCACACAATTAAATAGTAAAATCGTAGTAGTAAGAAAAGTTTGGTTTATATTAGAGAAAACATATTTTTTATAATATATACTTCGCCAAGTATAGTATCCAGATTATAGGGAGCTTTAGTAAAAAAATGTCAGGAGTGGGATTCGAAGCCACGCCCTCAGAGAGGACCAGAACGCCCTGCATCCGTATATACGGACAAGTTGCCTTGAGTCTGGCGCCTTAGACCGCTCGGCCATCCTGACTGTGAGTGCTGCTGGTGAATTACTGAACCATTCAAGGCGGAAATTAGAACAAGACATGGAAAGATGCATTAACGTAGTCAGTAGCTGTAAATATAACTGCACAGGATGCTGTTAATAAACCACAAAGGCGCCTGAAGTGAAGAGGCGTCACTGTTTTTCTATGCATTGGTTTGGATAGCAGATATGGCGTACCATAGTTAAGGTTAGTATTACCAGTATCATAGTCGGCAAGGACTAGAGGTAGGATGTTTATAATATGCATAAGCTTAACTGCTTGACTGCCTCGGTGGCGTAGTTGTATGTACTATAGTATGACTACAAAGCTGAGGTCTCGGGTTCGAATCCCGGGTCGGGCAAAGTGATATTGGGTTTTTCTATTCATTCTCAGCCCGGAGTCAGGAATTTGTGCCCGATATGGCGATAGGCTCGCCCCCTATCACATCATGGGACGGAACATACAAGGCGAAATGTGGGTGTCCTTGTGGCGCCTCTGCTTACCCCTTCTGGGATAATGCGTGAGTTTATGTATGTATGTAAGCTTATATAAGCCTAGACCTTACACGAGTGATAAATTCACCATAATTGCACGTGTATTGTGCTGCAAATTTAATCCATGTTTATCAATTACTTCGCTGGCATAAATTTGTGCAGAACGTTAACATCTTAAATGGACTTCACTGAGTCTATTTACAAGTACAACACGTGCAGTCTTATGCTAAATATAATAAACTTAATAACAAATTTTACTAGAAAAGTTGTTCAATATCTTGACCAGTGAAAAATAAAGTTTGTGTATACGTGCAGCTGGCAGCAGACGGCATTATTTTATGCATATTAGTACCACGTGCCACTCGTTACGACCACCTGGCTATTACTACTAAGGAATATCTGATAACCAAATTGTCTATTTACATAATATCGTAAATATGTAATAGATATTTGTAAAGTATAGATTTGTATGAAAGAAAGCAGGGTATTTTTTTATTGGAATATTATTAATTTAATTAGGTTTTTCATGTTTGATGTTAGGCTTTCTGTGTTTGGTGTTAATACTAAAAAAACAGGTAAATACACCGAAATATAAAAATATAATACACGGGTAATTTATGATGGAGTGAATTTGGATTTCACTATCTAATTTTTTTTATTGCGATGAGTGGCGACACGGGCGTGCCATTCGCCTGATGGTAATCGATACAATTGCTCATGGATAGTAGCAAAACCAAGTATAGTCAAATTCCTCGCCATGCCATGCCGTTTCGGTCTGCGCTGGCTATTACTCATATAGCTAGTTCTTCATTTTGTAAGGCGCGGTCGTTTTCCCAACGCTCTCTTTAAAGGTACTTACGTTCAATAGAAAAAATGTCTAGACAGTATGCCCTGTTTGAAAAATGATAGGTAAATAAAGATTTACCTAAGTAATAGTACCTCTGTTAATCCTTTTCTAAAATCCATCCCATGGTTGTCTGTAAGATATTGCCTTTGAGCGATAAGACCGCCAATTGTACTTTTTATGTATGTGATTTTATTTTTAATTGTATTTTTTTTGTGTGTTCAATAAAGTGTATATAAATATAAATAAATAAATAAATAGTACAACGACTTTACTTACAGTTGCAAGAGCATTACCATCACATAATTCGATTGGGGAGACTGGGCTGGACTATTTGAATATTTAAGGCGATGCACAAGGCATTGAATTCAGTTAGATATTGAGTCTGGAGAATTGTGAATTAGTCCTCAGTCTGAATGAATTCATCAAACTAGTATCAAATATGCTTTAACTAATATAAATGATTCAAAATTTGATGACGTAAATGCTTTATTATGTGCTTTTAGAAATAAATTGTACAGTCAAAAGAGCATCTATTTTTTTCGAAATACATAATAATATTTATTAAAAAATATACCTATATATGTAAGATAGAGTGAAGACTCGAATATTATCCAGTTTATAGTAATTATAATGTTTCACATAATCGAACTCAAGGTTATATTCACCAAACAGGTCATATTCACCAAAGCTAAACAATTAATATATTTACACGAAAAAAAAAAAATACATTTTTGAGTATGAAGACACAAAGTATGAAGACAAATTATTAAACAGAAGCTAAAGTTAGTAAAACAATCCGAACAACAACTTACATTAGTTTTCAACCATATTTACCGACTCCCGCAGCCCATTACGCTGGATTAATACAGTTTCATAGCGCCTCAATAAACATAACATCAGAACGATTATTGAAACAAAATATTAAGAGCTCATAACGACATAATATTATTATAAAAAACGCGGTGGTATACTTTGTCACAAACTGTTGTTTTGTTGTTTTATTTTTGCCATGGACGGAGAGACAAGCATGCCATTCTCCTGATGGTAAGCGATACGACCGCTCATGGACAATAACAAAACCAAACAACACCATGAATTAAATAACAATGCTTGGCATTCCACTGCGCTCGCCATGTTCGATAAAGTAAATAATAATAAATAATAAATACACCCAACAGTCACATACATAGTCCTGACCCCACACTAAGATCGAGTCTTGTGTCGTGGTTATCAGAAACTACGAGAGATTTTGCAGTCTCACAAACACCCAGACCTGAAACAAATACCTGTGGTTCACACAAATATTTGTTTCGGTGCGGGGATCGAACCCGCGGCCTCTCGTTTCACAGCCGGCGTCTAACCAACTGCGCCACGGAGGCTGTCGAAAGTGGAAAAGTGACTACAATGCATAGGTAAGTGCAGTCAGTGTACTCGAGATAGAATATCTAGCGATGATGTTTGTTACTTACCAGTTTTCACAATTAAACCGGTCTATTCGAAACCGCAGCACGCGATTCACTTTTATGTAATATTTTTTAAAACAGCATGAAAACGTGACTAAAATGCAACTGATGCTATCTGCAGTACAATTCCAATAGATTACCCCACATAAATATGATTACCCGCCGGCGAGAAGTTAAGGGCGGGTTATCTTATACCGGCTGTTAGAATTATGGCGGCCTGATTTAAACCCGCTCGTGTCCCAAGCTAATGGGCCAGCAACACAACTATGAGCCAAGCGACGTGGATGTTCATGGGCGGCAGTTATCAATTACCATCAGATGACCTGTTTGCTCATTTGCTGGACCAATGGAAAAAAAAACCCTATCTAGTTATACATAAACCCGAAAATGTATTTATGTGAATATTACGTGTCTGTTATTATTGACATTATGTACATTGATCGCTATTACACGAATATCCCAACACCAAACTCTTGCCAAAACACGTCAATATAATATGTCACAAGCTGCCAAACTTCATACAGTATCTTGCCCAAGGGATGGTGTGGAGTGAACTTTATTTTTCGCTTGAGCGGCCAGCCCAATCAATGAGTGTCGAC
Source organism: Deilephila porcellus (assembly GCA_905220455.2). NCBI lineage: Eukaryota > Metazoa > Arthropoda > Insecta > Lepidoptera > Sphingidae > Deilephila > Deilephila porcellus. Next base: position 12,535,233 of record LR999977.1, on the reverse strand, counting down.
CATCAGCCCGGTACAACGGAAATATTGACAAACTTTATATTGGACTTGAGAGTTTGTACCAACTTGGAATGTTGGAGGAGGTCGTTCGACTGAGTTAGGTGCAGCATTCAGACTGAAACAAGATACCTTTTTTAACAGATATATATTTTTTTGTAGGGTTATACAGTTTTTTTTTCGGGAAATTTACAGGCGTACATAAATATTTGTCTCAGTGCGCGGATCGAACCTGTGGCCTTATATTTCACAAGCAGTACCAAACCAACTGCGCTACGGAGGCTATCAATTAATATTAATATAATTAGTCATATTTTTATCGTGTAATAAACTATCATTGGTATTAAGATGAATATAACATTTGAAGCAGAACGTTTTCTATGTATGAGCACAGAAGAAAAATAGGTTGATATTATAAACTATAAACTGCTTATCCGTTGACCATTACCCGTTGGAAGTACAGTCACCAACAAAAGTAGCTGAACACATTTAAAACGCCAAAAGTCATACACACATTAAGCAACAGAAGTCGGTGACGAGTGTCGGCCACAAAATTTCATGAACACCTTAAGGTTACAAAAGTTGATGACAGCAAAAGCAACAAAAGTTTATGAACAGCAAAAGCAACAAAAGTTGATGAACAGCAAAAGCAACAAAAGTTGATGAACAGCAAAAGTAACAAAATTGCTGAACACTTATAAAAAGTAAGATTGCCGTAGATGTGTTCACCTACTTTTGTCGCGTTGTTATGATTTATTTTTAAATTTTATTTCACAGTTTATTTTTTTGCTTTTTCTCTGCATTGACATATTGTTTTCTATTTTTGAGAAATTATTATGTTTTCAGAGTTTGTCGTGTTCGTCTGTTATTGGCAAGTGTACTTTTATTGAACAATAAATTGTTAAACATCTAATAATACGTACCTAATGTTATTGATATCGTGCTGCTGGTGTTCCAAATATAGTAAATACATGAAATAAAACACATAAATATTTATTTGGGGTCTTGTTCCGTGTATAATAAATAATAATGTATAACAATATTGGCAAAAATTGTGTATGTATAAGTGTTAATTCTATTTTGTTTGTACCGACTTCGTGTGTACGGCTTGGGTAATAATTTAAAAAAGTAAATTTATAAATATAAAAATAAAATTTATTAAATAAAAAAAAATCAACAATATAAATAAAAATGGTAAAAATATTGTAAGGTATAAAATCAGGTGTGGCCTTCATTTGCTTCGATGACGGCCTGTAGTCGGCTTTGCATTGAATTTGCCATATTTGCACATACATCACCTCCTCTGAAGGAATCCCGCATACGTTCCACATGCCTTATAATGCCTTCCTTTGTGCGTGGCGTGTCGGGCTCTTAGGCTTAGACAATGAGACCCTATAGATTTTCTATGGGATTCAAGTCTGGACTCTTCGGTGGGAACGGCATCCCAATAATCGCATTTTCATTATTGCAGAACCATGTTTGACATCTTCTAGATTTATAAATATTTTTTTAATTGACCTTCTTCATCCCACTACTGAGCGAAGGTCTCCCCCCTGTTCCTCCACAATTCGCATTCTAACGAGATTTTGGGCCACATGGGCTCGAAAGCATCCAGGTCGTCTCACCAGCGTTTTTAGGTCTGCCGCGGCGTTGTCGACCATCAGGTATCCATTGGGTAACGAAATTTGCCCAACGCTCTGGATGCATTCGAGTCACATGGCCTGCCTAGTTCTATTTAAGGAGTGCTGTTTTGCTTCCCACGTCTGCCACGCCGGTTTTTAAGCGAATTTCGCTGTTTCGCACTCTGTCAGTCCGCCTTATTCCCAGGATGCTGTGCTCCATAGCTCTCTGACAAACCTTGAGCTTGGACTTTTGTGATTCGGTCAAAAACCAAGTCCGAGCTCCGTAGGATAGAATAGGGAAGTTATAAATGTCATTGTTTCTCAACGGTATCGGAAACTTCCTGTTCTAGAAGAGAAAAATAGTTAAAGAGTTCAATGTTGTATTTATCTGCGTTATTAAGAAGATTTTTGGATAGATTTTTCATCGGTTATTTAAATTTAATGGAGAACACATGACTTCCTAGGGCCAGAATACATATGTCGGAGCCGATACACTTCGTCCACAACAACAGCCCCGTGCATAAATCTAGAAGATGTCAAACATGGTTCTGCAATAATGAAAATACGATTATTGGGATGCCGTTCCCACCGAAGAGTCCAGACTTGAATCCCACAGAAAATCTATGGGGTGTCATCGTCTAAGCCTAAGAGCCCGACACGCCACGCACAAAGGAAGGCATTATAAGGCACGTGGAACGTATGCGGGATTCCTTCAGAGGAGGTGATGTATGTGCAAATATGGCAAATTCAATGCAAAGCCGACTACAGGCCGTCATCGAAGCAAATGAAGGCCACACATGATTTTATACCTTACAATATTTTTACCATTTTTATTTATATTGTTGATTTTTTTTATTTAATAAATTTTATTTTTATATTTATAAATTTACTTTTTTAAATTACTACCCATGCCGTACACACGAAGTCGGTACAAACAAAATTGAAATAACACTTATACATACACAATTTTTTGCCAATATTGTTATACATTATTATTTATTAAACACGGAACAAGACCCCAAATAAATATTTATGTGTTTTATTTCATGTAATTACTATATTTGGAACACCAACAGCACGATATCAATAACATTAGGTACGTATTATTAGATGTTTAACAATTTATTGTTCAATAAAAGTACACTTGCCAATAACAGACGAACACGACAAACTCTGCAAACATAATAATTTCTCAAAATACAAAACGATATGTCAGTGCAGAGAAAAACCAAAAAAGATAATGTGAAATAAAATTTAGAAATAAATACATAACAACGCGACAAAAGTAGGTGAACACATCTACGGCAATCTCACTTTTTATAAGTGTTCAGCAATTTTGTTGCTTTTGCTGTTCATCAACTTTTGTTGCTTTTGCTGTTCATCAACTTTTGTTGCTTTTGCTGTTCATAAACTTTTGTTGCTTTTGCTGTTCATCAACTTTTGTAACCTTAAGGTGTTCATGAAATTTTGTGGCCGACACTCGTCACCGACTTCTGTTGCTTAATGTGTGTATGACTTTTGGCGTTTTAAATGTGTTCAGCTACTTTTGTTGGTGACTGTACATCTGCAATAAATAAAAATACTTATAATTTCCTTTTTAACTTTTGAATACCACAAACGTACAAATATACATACATAAGCTCACGCTTTTTTCTCAGAAGGGGAAGGTAGAGGTGCGAACAGGACACCCGCATATCCTGCATCCGTCCCACGATGTGTTAGGGGGCGAGCATATCGGTTACAAATTCCTGACTCCAGACTGATTTTGAAAAAAAAAAAAAATCACTTTGCCCGACCCGGGATTCAAACCCGAATTAAGCTCTGTAATCTACCGTAGTACAACTACGCCTACGAGGCAGTCCACAATCAATTCACCAATAATTATATAAAAAGGTGCAGCAGGTTTGGGCGCACGAGCTATCTTCAGGAAGTATTTTTCTTCACTGGCCAGTCCAGGCATCTATAGAATGTTTCACTTTAGTCCACTGCTATGGACCCATTGAAGCAGAAAATGGCCAACTTTTAAACATTTCCATGTAACATTTTTTTTCCTGTACAATATTTTACTAGCCGAATTTTAGTGTACGCCCAGATTTGCGATTGTAAAAATATGATTCTATATGTAGATAGATAACAAATTATTTTAATCAAGTTAATACCTACCGTAAAAAGCACTACTAACTTAACAATTCATTGTAGATTATTCTAATGCCATATTTCTTCTTCTTCGTAGTCGTGCTCTCCTGGTCGTGGTCAAGTATAGGCCGATTGCTGCGCAGTCGTTCTCGCGATACGTCTCCACGTGTCTCGATGTTAAGCGGAGCGGGAGCATTCATTGGAAGAGGTGGCAAACGATAGTGTCAAACTAACCTCAACGAAATGCCCAAAAATAATTTTGGTCAATTCTTCCAGCAAAATTGTTGGCACTTTTGCGCGTCCGTGTCTCCTACCCGCTCACAACTTGAGCCCTACTTCGCTAACGATCGCGCTATTTGTCCCTCACGACTACACGTAACGATTATCTGCACATCCACTTGTTAAAACTTTGCGTCGATAAATGAGTTTTATTAAGCTCTCCCTTGTAGATGAATGGCTTTGGCAGGGATGGAAGTTTGATATAAACTGATTTTGATTGTGTTTAATGCTGTACTGCCTTAGGTCATAATCATGCCATTCATGACCGTGGCGCAGTTGGTTAAACGCCGGCTGAGAAACAAGAAGCCGTAGGTTAGATTCCTCCACCGAGACAAATATTAGTATGATCCAACGGTATTTGTTTCAGGTCTGGGTGTTTGTAAGACTGAAAAGTCTCTCGTAGTTTCTGATTCCCACGACACAAGACTCGATCTTAGTGTGGAGTCAGGGCTGTATATGTATATGTGTATTTATTATTTATTAATTAGCCATTGCAGGCGACTCCTTCATAATCGAGAGTGCGATTGATAGTGACAAGGCCACAGTCCATCACACTGGTATAGTGCGTTGACAGACTACACATACCACAGACAATCTTATTAAGATTTCTATATTATGCGGGTTTTCTCACGATTTTTCGTTTACCGTGAAAATGCTTGGTAATTGACAATAAATAATATTTAATGTCTACTATAATATGTGTAGTTTCGTATCAGAATATAAATATTTCTATAATAATAAATGAAAATAAATATCACGTTCATTTAGAGGTGCAAATAGCTCATGTTATTTCATATTTTGAATTATTGAAATGCAATTGAAAATTTCAAACGTAATTTATCATTCCTATTAAATTCACTGTGATTCAAACAAAGCGGAACACAAAACCTATCTTTTATAAAATCTATCACTTATCAATGCTAGGCTCTCGTTTGAAAATTAACTCTACTGAATAATTTTAAGCTTCAGTTTCCCTTGGCAGTGTCATAAGAGTGTGGTAAACCGTTAAACGCGAAAGGGGCAAGTTTGATGAGAGTCGCATGTCAGTGGCCGAGACAGCTGACTTTTAGTTCTTGTACTCGACGAAGGGGCTTGATGGTTGGACTGAGTCGCTTCTTGTCTCACATACAAGCATTTAATTCAGCAGTTATATATAAAAAGCCCAATGTTTTATGGCAATTTCCGTAGGGTCGGTCTATCATTAGATTGTAAATTAAAGCTAGGCATTTTGGAAATATGTTATTTTATGGTAAAAATTGCTTCACGACTAGCAAGCCGCGCCGGCGTATTAATATATTAGTCTAATCTGGCCCTACCACAAATGTATCTATGTATATACTGGGTATATAAAGACTGCGACCAAAAACAAAGTCGGGTGGTAGTTTCAGTGGTTACAGACACAATGCAAATAAAAATTGCATTTTTTTTTAAATCATTGTGTTTGTGTAGGTCCTAGTTATAGCGAAAATAGTAATTAAAACCCTAACGTACCATTGCGTCTTAAAAAATAAAAAGGTGTACATCATTATTTTAGGAAAACTATGTATTTATAACCCAAATATGACAATATGTAAAAAATTACCAAAAAAAAAGCTGTCGATTTTTTTTGCGAAATTTTTAGTTGCATTGTGTCTGAAGTCACAAATACTACCACCTGGCTTCGTTTTCGGTCGCAGTCTTGATATACCCTGTATATCTATCTTTCTATCACCCTTATACGATCGTACTGTCCTTTTTATACCGGAACGTCATAGTGGCAACAATTCGTCTGACAATAAATACAGGGCAATTGAGTATCTTACGGCGAGTAATATTTATCTCTCGCTCATCAACACAATTATGCCGACCTGACCAAAATAGGATAAATACAGATTCAACTAGAAGCGCGACGCATAAGTGATGGGTGGGTAGCTATGACGGACAAACTACCATAATTATGTGTGTATGTTATATCATTACATCTTCGAGAGCATTGCCCTTACACTGTATAAAGATAGAAGGCGTCAAAATCAAACCTCCAACTCAATTTCTGCTAATAATGCTTCCACATCTCACCTTAACGTTATAGATGGCGTCAAATTTATCGCTGAACTGCGCATTCGTCGCCGTGGAGTGTGATTTTTATAACGATGCTCCTTAACAGACGAGAACTTATTGATCTGTAAGTTTTAGAAGTAGAAAGTAAGTATCTATTCATTAAAATTATACGTCTGAATGGAGGTAACGAGTTGGGTGGTTGCAAGCTGGTGGGTGTAGATATCTGCCTGGCCTACAAGTATTTTAATAGCTTTTTAAGTAAAAGTATTTCTTTTGCTTTGTTTTTTATTATATGCGCATTTATTGATCTCACTGCTTCTGCCCTTGGCTTTACTCCACCAAGTGAACTCATTGAGGTTTGGAAAGCAATCTTGTTAAACTATTATCTAACTACCATTAAAACTTTTACGTCATATGTAGTAAACCCAATATTTAGCTAAACAGAGCCGCCGAGCAACTTGAATTTGTTACTAGACGCCGACTGAATAATACAAAAAGAAAAAAACATTTTAATAACTGTGCAAAGGTCACGTAAATGTATTAAACGTTGTTCTATAATACAATTATTGTTCTAAACACTTTTCTGCGAATATTAATTTTCTAAATCAAAATACGACGAAGAAACTCTAGTAATATCATTTCTAATTAATATTTTATAGCCAACTCGACGCCAGGTTAACCACTAATTGCGTCTAAGACAAAATGAAAGGTTGTAAATTTTGTTTCATATTTTACGGGAATTTATTCTCAATTTCGTCTTCAAGCATACTCTGATCTCGGTATATTAAAGAACGAAGTAAGCAATTCCAAACGTTATTGTATATTTTTATTTCAAGCAAGCAGCTTAACTAGTAAAACACCAATCCATAAATCAATACCTAGGAGTTGCAAATTCCGTGCTTTAAAAATAGGCGGATAAAGGAAGCTGAAAAATATTAGTAATATACATTTTAACGGAAAAGTATGTAATCCATGATTGTTTAAAATTCTTAGGAAATGTGTACAATTTACATAAAAAACAAACTTAATACAAACATTTTTGGCAGGAAATGTTTGTATTACAGAATCCTTAAAGCATTATCTTACACATTTCCTAAATAAACAATTCCTAAGCTTTCACTTCACTTTAATTTTCGTTAGAGTGAGTAAAGAAGGTAAGCCAAAAAATAAACGATACACTGACGCCAGAACGTATTAACAAAAATACACCAAAATGAAATTCTGTCCGTCTCTAAAACAAAGTATCGTCTATCATTTTTTTTTTTTTTTAATAAGCAGGTACCTAGTCAGTTAATTAAGAGAGCTGGTCTTAATCCGGGATTACAATAAACCTGTAAAGGTCTTCATAGCGCTTTGCGAATGAATTTAATGAGCATTTTCTGAATTTATTGTCGACGGCTCTGCGAGGTTTAGCATTTTAATATTATCTCCTTGCATTGTGAAAGCATTTGCAGACTATTGTAAAAACATTTTTGCCGCATTTATAATGTCCTTTTATAATGGTTAGGGAGTATAGACATTATAAGGGAGTTCGAGCTTTCAGAAACCCGCAGGAACAATAGTATTGATAGTATAGTGACCTTGGTAGAATGTGCTTCTGGCTCAAATGATGCATGTTTGTAATATTTATACCTCTAAATTATATACTTTCCGTGTATATTCCTAGTCAACTAGTCATTGAAAGTTCTAAAAACACTCTTGAGGAATATAATATAAGTATATATGTATAAGTTTTAAAGTATAAATAATACTTTAAAACTTATACACAAGCAGATGTAGGGTCAAAACCATTGAACTATTATATACTTAATTGTATCTAATGCAATACCCGTGTTCCTATGTAGTTAATTAGTTTCATTGTCTGATAGTTTTGGAAACAAAAGGGTCAGTTTCGAAGGTAAATGTATAACAGTAGTTTTATCACGAATTATAATCTGGCGGACGGTAGTTTCTTGTTTACTTTCTCACTGAATTAATGGTGTTGCGAATGCTTCCGGCTTCACAGCGAAGGCTCTACTGCACTCCTAATTTTAGCTCCTTATCTATGCGAATTGTGGACATTCTGGTTCAAGTCTCCATCGGTGTGAGGAATCCCAACTATTTATTAGATTGAAATCAGCTTCATTGTAAATCAGGATTTAGTTTGTTTTTATAATGGCACGAAAAAGTCTTTACAATACATGATGGTATGTGCAGTACAGGTGAGCTAAACTATTTACCGACGTGAATTAATAGTTCTGTTCCCGAAATGACGATAGGCTCGCCCCCTATCACATCGTGGGACGGAACACAAGGCGAAACCTAGTTGTCCTTGTACCACTTTTTGGCAAAAAGGCGTGAGTTTATGTATGTATGTGAAATGGTTATTTCTCGTCAGTCGATAAATATATGCTGATCTGATTGTCTGTGCCTATATACACATTTATGAATATCTACGGTTTGTCATTGCTTTTTTCCACAACTAATCCAAAAGTGGTAATGATACTCCACAGTCGTAATTCATACAAATGACCTTCAAACAGCAATCACGTATAGCGAGAAAGTTCGACTCCTTGGCAGATCGCGTTATAAATCAAGGAAAACGCTTTGTGCAAATGAATAGGATGAAATCCCGCTGAGCGTTCGCCGTCTGTTGATGAAATGTAGGGGGGTGAAGTTTATATCACGTTTCTTGGATTAATTCCATTTCTATGTATTTGGCGATTGAGTGATGATCACATCACCTATATTTTGTGAAAGGCGTTTTATTTTAGTAAATCACGTGACTAAGTTGGGTGATAAAAACTGGAGATGCTTGTAGACTTTTGCTCTATTAGTATTTTGACAGCACTTGAGTGAGTTGGAATACCTGAGTTGATTCCTAAGCCCCGGTTTTTATCATCAACGATAATTTCAAGCGTAAGCGGTGCCAAAAAAAAAATGCAATTCAACTTAACTATAGGCTATTTAACGTCACTTCACTAGAGGCTGAACTTCACCAGGGAAATACTTCATATAGGTTGATGTTACTAAGCAAGAAACATTGATCTTACTAGTAAAAACGACCAGGGCTTACATATTTACAGAAAATAGAGCGTGTTAAAAAGAATGCAACACTCAAACGCAAAAACCCACGAAGTGCAACCGTAGCAAGCTTGTAAAAACAAACAATTGAAAGCCACATCGTCCGCCACATTAAAGTATTAACAAATATAAGTATTATTGGCCATTATACGTGATAAAAGCCACTTTCGAGCGTTGGTACGGAACCTTAACTGAGTTTAAATTGGCCTATTAATGGTGTGGTCCGCTGAGGTAATTTTGTCCTCTCACAATTCGCGAATGGGTGTCCAGTCCAGATGAAGTGGTTGGTGAAATATATATCTTATAATTTACGTTATGTTACTAGACAGGTCAAAATTTTGACTAAAACTGAACGCTTATTAGATCTGTAATATTAACTAGAGATGTGGCAAGATTGTTACAACAAAAATCCCTTTTACGGGCAATTAATCTGATCAGGTAATAAGTAATAATTCGGAGGAGACTATTTGTAGTAATCCCCAGTTTAGAATCGGATTGTGTGGATTTTGAAACAGGTTGCAATTGCAATCCACTAATCCTGCAGTTTTAGAAAAAAACAAAAATATAAGTAATTATAAAAGTATATTCAATTAGCAAAAGACTAACACGAAGTCGCTCTAGCGATGAATGTTGGTAGCTATTATTCTAACTCAAGCTCTCCACTGAAGAAACGAAGTACAACTGCAAAGGTAGGCAGTGGTACAAAGGACCCGGCTCGGCCGCAAAATCCGTAGAGTGCTGGGCTGGTAGATCAGTGACACTGACATACCTCTTTCGGCTTCCGCCAGTGTACCGAAAAGGGAAGCTTTACATCTATCCTATTGAAAAAAATACATTTATATCCACCTAGTCGGTCGTTCGGATTGCAGCAATGTTCTACCATTTAAATAAATTATAGCGTTTTAAACAAACTCCACAGTTATAGTTTTTATAGCCATTCCACTTTTAAGGCAACTGCAGAGTTTTATTGTAATAACATTTGCCGTTCCAAATTGGTAGTAACTCCAGCATAAAGACATGGGAGCTGTAGTTACAGTTTTACAGCTCACGACAATGTTTGTGATATTTCATGGAGACGAATTATATTGTTATTTGTAAAATCCGTTTTATGGTTATGAAAGTTACAAATGTAAATGCAGTGAATTTGATAAACCTCAAAATATGGTATACTTATTAACCAGGGTATCTTTCATATATTTTATTGCCAATGCCTAATTTATATCTTTCTAACAATATTTTTCTAACAAAAAATGCAAAATCACTGTATAGTTTACTCCCTGTATTACAATTTTATTTATACTTTTTACTACATGGTCTTAACAACCTTTGCTTACTTTACTTGATTATCTAAAACTTGATTAATTATCATTTAAATCTATCAACTGAGTTTATAAATAAAATCGGGCTTGCGTTATTGGGTATGACAGAACCACGGGTAATGCTTATGTATAACCACAGCTTTGTGGTCACTAGTACTGGCTTTGGTTGCATCTCAAGCAAACAGCCCGTTTAACGATAAGTCAATAAGTATTAGATCAGCCCGGCTATTTGTGTTGAGCGATTGTTGCTTAAAATTTTGTCAAGTGCGTGTGCCTTCACGTCGCCGATTTATTAATCTTTGATTTCATATCATCATTAAACATAATTATTATTAGATCATTTAAACAATGTAATATAATTTTAATAGGTCTAAATTTAATTCTTTATCCATTATTAATAATATTTCCTCTTATATTTATATGTTGTTCATTGCTTCTATAGTTATAATCTCTTATAACCTATCCCATTATCGCTCGGCAGTGGAAGTGCACCTTTACCCCAGTTTTAGCGGTTTCGCCTGCTGTAAGCTTACTAGGCATTCTGTATGTATTTAGATGTGATAATAACTGCACAGTGACGTATTTGGGTATGTGAAAAACAATTTTACAGAATTTAACATGTCACAAACAACGTTTAATTTGTTAAGTTTTGTTGTTTCTTGCATATATTTAACCGTGATGCGATGTTGGTTTTGAAATGTTGTGGTATTAAGTTGTAAATAAGCCTAGTGTAAAGATATTTATAGGCTTAGCATGTGATCTACCGGTAAAATGACTTAATGAATAATTAAATTGTCATAATATATACAGTGCGTGGTGGCTTGTTGGTAACGGACCAGGCGCGGCTGCCTACATGTTCACGTTGGTCGCCTCACCTCTGACTTTTCAGAGTTATATGTGTATTGATAGTCAATCACCACGCACTTTAACGGTGAAGGAAAACGTGTCTCCATCAATTACATTAAACAACATTTTATAGCTTCATTACATAAATCAAAGTTACTACCTTACCGTAACCAACGATATTTTTATCTTTATTTGTATAGTATCAGAACTGGCCTTAAAACAAAAGTAAAAAACCCCGCTATTTTAAATATTTTATTTCATTTAATCAAGTTTATTTTTCTCAGCAAACTAATACAATGACCAAGTACTCTCAAGAGGCTATCAAAATGAGACGGCCCTTTGAAAAAAAGGCTGAAGTATCCGGCGTTAAACGTTTGTGAAATAAATTAAAAGTTAGACACTAGATTTTGGTGTCAAGTGTAAAGGCGGCGAGAGCCCAGCTTACCTATTTTCAATAGGAAGAGAGGCTTTTATCGATGTCTGGGAAACTAGGTCGACATTTAGCCTCCTAGCATTTGACCTAACTGCGTATGTACATACACTGTTTTAATTACTATGCCATAGATTGAGCTTAGCTAGAAAAGTCTGGCATTGTTTCTCGCGGTGACATTTTTAATTTGTAGGATACACTGCTCGGTACAATCTTATTGTTTGTATTTTGCCCATAATGACTCCGTTCTACTTAGTCCTTTTTGAATTTTAATTAAGTTCGAGGTATTGCCTTACTGTATTTCTTTTGTTTGTTTGTTTGTTTTTACAAGAACTTTATGTACACAAATACGTAAAACCCGAAGAAGTATCTGTAAATATTTCAAAAATTAATTAGGTCGGATTTACATATAATTTTGGGCGCCTATTCACTGAGCACTTATTATTAAGTACAGTGTACTCAAATTACATCATAATTTACTATTGTATAATAAATTGTTATCATTTTTCTATAACCCTTTTAAAATCGGTATACATCGGTAAACATAACTGTTATTTAATTCTCAAGATCTTTATATTCGCACATTTCGAATCAACTCGTTCAACGGAAAATATTGGATGGAGTAGTGAAGTAGCGATTTTACAGCGCTCACTTCGCGACATTTATACGAATAAGCACTCGATGAAAATATCTGAAGGCAATTTACGCAAGTGAAAGACTTATGTTTCGCTCGTAAATGCAAATTGGAAACATCTTGGGCGTCTTTTTATGTAACAGCCGAAACAAGATAAAGATTTATAAATTGGTACATGTATACAAGAGTAAAAGAATAGCTATGACTAATACGAATATTGGAAGTACAGAAGGCGTGTATCGTCTATTCAATATCTATCCTCTTCTGTATTCTATACATACCGGGTATATCAAAAGCGCCCATATTATATAGACGATGGACGCAAAATTATAAGCAAAATCTTTCTGCAAGGTGATTGAAAAGCCCGCCGCGCGTGTGTAGGTGTGGGATAGTAGCAGGCAAAAGAAGATAGTGCAGACCGACAGGAAAATTCCAAAACAAATCTAAAATCCTTAAAATTTTCATAAAAACTACAGTTAAAATACACTTCCACATCCACATCACAAAGAACTGTTTTATAAACCTCATACATTTTTCACTCAGCAATCATGAGCGTGAAATCCGGTCTTCGGCGGCGTAAAAGCGTTGGCACTTTTTATTACATTTCCTCGCACAATTATCGTCGATTCCCATCTCGTATGTTCAAGTGCTCACTCAAGTCTTTCATATGGAGCTCCAAGTGCCATCGGTTCAATAGAAATGTCATCGTTCGATAAAGTCCCGCGGTGTATTGTTATATTTTTTATTTATTGCTTCTTTGAGTTGATTGATGCCGTTTGTAAGTTTTTCCGGTGACTTTTTATTTAATTTCTCTTTTATTTGTTCGCATCGAATGTTATTCCTACCGACGCGGCGGCAATACTCGCCATTTCGCTTAATAGGTGTCATCCTTGATTATGCAAATTTCGGCTCTCTTAACTGCTATGGCTTGATGAAGCCAGATTTGTTTTCTCTTATTTCTTTATATTTCGAAAAAGTAATTTTATTCTGGTATTATACATACATACATACATAAACTCACGCCTTTATCCCCGAAGGGGTAGGCAGAGGCGCCACTAGGACACCCACATTTCGCCTTGTATGTTCCGTCCCATGATGTGATAGGGGGCGAGCATATCGCCATATCGGGCACAAATTCCTGACTCCGGGCTGATAATGAACAGAAAAATCCAATATCACTTTGCCCGACCTGGGATTCGAACCCGAGACCTCAGCTTTGTAGTCGTACCGCAGTGCAACCACGCCACCGAGGCAGTCCTTGCCAGTCATTCTGGTATTATAATTTGATTTTAATACGCCTGATGGTGGGAGTAACGCCGCCTCATTACAAGATCGTAGATTAGCGAGAGTCGAAAACATTGCTTCACTTTGCACTATAACTCCTGTAACGAAGGTGCATTAAAAATACATATTACAAGTGCCTAAAATGTATACAAAATATTATCCAGGTGGGAATCAAACCCGACGCAAAAAGCCAACTACCCTCTGCGCCAATCAGTCATCAACTTCGTGCAAGACTTTATATTTGAAAACCATGATTTAATCGAGATAAGTAGTTTTTTTTTCTGTGTTTTGTTCTGTAGGGGAATTGTCTATATCGCTATAAAGTGTTGTGTTTTAGTCTGTGGAGTGATTTAACTGACAAAGGAGAGACGCCTCGCTATTTGATACGATGGAAAGATAAGTAGATTATAGATAAATTTGTCGTCACGTAGTCGGTGGGTCGTAAATAACAGCTTAATTTATTAACTGATAAACGTACAAATTTTTGATGTTTAGTTAAATTGTTATGTAAGTATAAAGGCAGGCGAAATAAAAACCAAGGGTAAGAAACAAAAGGTCAGGTTTTAGATCTTTGTTTCGTGAAAAATGTATCATTAGCGAGTGTTACAAGCTTGAATAATTCGCAAAAGAAAAGGCATTCGTAATTTCTAATGTCTACAATTCTCAGCAAGAATCAATACTAATACTGAACGTTATTTGAACTGACCTGAGTATGCATATTATATGCAAATAAAATATAAAAAGCATGTTTTAAAGATAACGAAATACGCACTCTTGTGATTTTTAATCTGCATAAATAAATATTAATTAAACACAGCAAATAAAAACAATCCATATGTTTCAGTATTCAAATTAGATTGCATTGTAATAAGGTTTGTTAGTTCGTTATTATTTTCAGATAGCCGATGTTGAATTTAAACGCTTTTAAATTGTTTCATTATACGATTAAACGAGCAGCTGGATTATAAAAAATATAATGTGTTTGTTTTGGAGAAACAAAAATCGATGTTAATATTATTATTATTATTTTTTTTTTTTATTGCTATGAATGACGAGACGAGCCTGCCATTCGCCTGATGGTAAGCGTTACGACCGCTCATGGACAGTAGCAAAACCAAACAACACCATGAGTTACAAGGCATTGCTTGGCATTCCACTGCGCTCGCCATCCTGAGACATAAGATGTTAAGTCTCGATATGTCCAGTAGTTACTCTGGCTACAATGTCCTTCAAACCGGAACACAACAGTGCATTTACACTGCTGTTTGGCGGGAGAAATAGACATTGCGGTGGTACCTACCCAGGCGGCCTCTCACATATGAGCGACCTACCACCAGTAAATTATTGTTAAGCACATATTTTTTACATTTGCTCCATTAAGTTATTAATTATGATTTTACCAATTGCATGGCTAATCGAGATGTAGCATCACTAGTAAGAAGTCGGCTATCCTTTGCTGGCTGACACGATTAAGCCGGACTACTTCAAGTATATACGCAAACCCAACCCGAAACACGACGTATTTCTGGTCGATTTTTCAAATTTCTGTACAATGTATGCTATGCGGGCAGATAGGAATATCGTGAAGATGATAATCGTAAAGACCTCACTGTACTTACAACAGGGTATTTTCTAGTCACTTTACTTTGCCAGTATAAAAATGTCTCTAAGAACAAGATTATTTTTAATTTACTTCACAAAAATACTAGTTTTAAGTTGTGCCTATTCTTTGTTGACCAAATTAAATCAATTCTAAACATGGATTAGCTTTTAACATTTCGAATTAAAATCGTTCAATTTGTTTAATACTGTAGTCTTCAGAATTCATGTATTCAATTCGTTTTTATTACTTGGAGTTAATGTGATTGCTATAATTAATGATTTCGATCTTAATGACTCATAAAAAAGGGTATTTTTTTTTATCAAAGCACGTATTTAAATAGTTTTGTAATGTTCACTTATAGGAGGTTTGCATGCAAAATTCGTCTTTAATTCGTTGTTCGGAAAAATACCACGTTTGAACACATTAATGTAATCTTTCAAAAGTAATTTATGCATGATAAAGTCTAATGAGTAGGAAATTTTAAAACAAGTACACGTAGTACCTACTTGTCATGTTAAAGCTGATCAATAAAGAATGTGATAGGTTTCCATAATATTGAGCTACAGTGAAGATTGGAGTATTAAATTAATAACAAAATTTGTCGCCAAGAATTGTGCCTCAAAAAACAATATTCTATTATAACAAAATTAACAAAATTAATTAAAACACTATTGGAAGAATAAGTAGTAGCAATACAAAGCATTACTAAGAATGTGTGGGGCAGAAGACGCGGTTACCTCAACATATTTCCAATTTGAAAAAACAAAAAAAAACATTACTTATTACATCATCTAGTCCAAGAACGGCACAAGACTTGATGAAGTTATAAATAAATAAATACACCCAACAGTCACATACACAGTCCTGACCCTACACTAAGATGTATCTTGTGTCGTGGGTATCAGGAACTACGAGAGACTTTTCGGTCGCACAAGCACCCAAAGACTTGATTTTTCGTAGATTTTTCGAGAAAAATACTAGAACACGACGGAGATATTTTTGCCCGCTCACCATCCGAGATATATGATAGCACCCGGCATTCGGTAGCGACTGATAAGTCGCCTACGTGCCTCCGAATAAATCGTGCCATCGTGATCGGCATTACACCAAACACTACATATAAACGTTACATTTTATTTAAATCTCGTGTGTCTTGGATTTTTCTTGTACCTGCTTTTTTATAACGTCCGTTAAATCGATGTCAGAGAGTGAATACTTTAAAGTTTTTATTTTAAGCAAACATACATGCATAAACTCACGTCTTTTTCCCCGAAGGGGTAGGCAGACGTGCTACCAGGACACCCATATTTCGCCTTGTATGTTCCGTTCCATGATGTGATAGGGGGCGAGCCTATCGCCACATCGGGCACAAATTCCTGACTCCGGGCTGATAATGAATAGCAAAATCCAATATCACTTTGCCCTATCCGGGATTGGAACCCGAGACCTTAGCTTTGTAGTCGTACCGTAGTACAACTACGCCACCTTGACATTTTTTAAGAAAAGATACTGTTAATTCTCAGTAGGTACTAGGTACTCTATTCTGGCTTGTTCAAAAATAAACATAGTAACTTTTATGATTTTACAATTCGGTGACTTTTTAAATTCGCTTCACTGCGTGATTTCTATTACTTTCGTACTTGATACATACCAGTTCCTAAAATAATCGTCTTTCAGTCCAAGTCAACCATCTACTCTGTATTGGTCTAGTTTGCAGACCACTCTTTTAATTCTGTACAAAAAAAATCGACTTCCTACGACTTTTACGACGGTCCTTGTTCAAATAGTACTCGTAAATACATCAAAGAATTCCCATAAATCTCATGGACCTTGGTATATAAAGATAAAAGATTTGTAAAATTTAACTGAAGATTTCCGCATAGCAACAACCCTTATTCATCGACTCTTAAAGCTAATCAGGAAATAAAAGGGTTGGCACAGTCACTACCCGAATAATTACGGGAACAATCCAACTCGAGTAAAAGTCTTTTTTACCTATTGTACGGCTGATCGCTTCTCTATCCGTAAAGCCAGGTAATAGAACTTTGCCCTGCGAAATTACTTTTCGTACAAAATTTCCACCCCTTATCAAATTCAATTCGAAAACTGCTCGGTTTGGCGAACTTTGCTAAGTCCACCTATTGGGTTTTAGATAAATTTTGAACTTAGATTTGAGAGAGACACTCATATTGAATACATTATCTACATTCCTATTAAAAGTTATATTAGTAACTATATTTATTTTATCAGCCCGTTTATGATTTACATATCTAAATAAATACACCCAGCGGTAACTCAAATAATCTTGACCCTATATTAGGCTACGTGGTGGTTATAAATTATAGGAAAATATGAGTGCTGCCTCTGTTTCTTAATACTCAGAAATAAAAAAATCATTTGCTTATCTCACGGAAATTCGCCACGTTGCGAAAATCTGACAAGCATCCTCTTGTTTTACAGCCATCAATATTTGGAAACCTAACTTCGTTCGACACAGTTCGTCACAAGTCGTGGTCTTGACTGGAAAACCTCGCATAAAATAGGCTAATCTAATTGAACGCAAGATCGAGTTTAGCTTGTATGGTACCAAACAAGAAGACAATATAACCACAAAATGATTAAAAAACTATCCTTTCTCATATTAGACAGTCCCACCCAATTTTCACCAAAATGTGAGTCAGTGAATGATCCTACCTACCGCATATTACTCTATCCTTTACCGAAGGCCCCATATCAATGATTTATTTGCTCGCTTTGCGTCAATATTTGGTAGCTCTCAAGCCGTAGATAGTAATAGCGGTGAGGCTGAAGAAATCGCAATCCATTTTGCTTAGGCGTGGGCGAAGACAAGTATGTATAGTAACTGAAGCTAGTCTCGGTTCTTGTGTGAAAAATATGGAATCATAAATATTCGGGAGGATTGTACGTACTAAAATTAACTTTTTCATACATCTCATTAAAAATGGCAAAATCTTCAAGAACTAATTTCAATTCAAAGAAAACTACTTTAGTTAATATTAAATTATTTCATGTGAGCACTAGTATTTCATGAGTAATTCTTAAGCAAAATTAGATTCTTCTATACCAACTGATTTAGGCAGTGTATTGCCTATCTGTGATTGTTGGCTTTATCGAGTTAATTATTACACATCCAGTCATTAAAATCACGCACCTCAAGATGCAAAATTTAAACACCAAACAGCACATACACTTTCTAAAGTCACGATATTTAAACTCTCTTTAAAAGTTCCTCGCAATTTGCATATTCATCAAGCACTAATCTATTTGCAATCTCAAGAAAGTCTTCAAGATGAATTTATTCATAGTTTCACGTGAGTAATACTGTAGCCGAGTGGAAATTAAGTGTCGCTATGTAGTTCCTCTTAGCTATTATGTCCGGAGGATCAAGGAAATTGGAACGTCAACAGGCTTGCGACGGAGGCTTTTTATGCCGGCCAGCTAATGGCTTGGCGATGATACATGGTAATTGCAATTTACACTTAATTAGGTAGTTGTTGGTATTCTCATTACTTTGTAGAGGAAATTTTGGTATTTAAATATTTATATTTTGAATTGGGTGACTAGGTTGTGGTGACTAGGGTATGCTAAGACAAGTTTGAGAAAAATCAGTGACATCTGAGTTATTATGGTTTCGATACATATAGTTTTCAGTATAAAGATTGGATATTTTGTAACATTTTGGAAAAAAACTTAGGAAGTGTTAAATAAAACACGCAACTTTTACTTCGTAGAAAGCCATAGAAGTATCATAGTTGTGTGTTTCTTTTTTGAATAGAAAAGTTTTTTTATGAAAACGTGTATGTGCTAATGAATAAATTTATCAGTGCTAATTCGGATCCTACAATTGGGATTTTGGTGTAACATAATTAATATAACTAAAACAATATAATTTCATAGAAATTATTTCCAACCCATTTTCTAAGAAATTAGGTACTTGCCGCCATAAAGCAGAAACAAAAGCTAATATAATAAAGCAAAATCTGAATTTTTCCTTAAAAACTTGTGAAGACCTTGCAAAAGCAACGATGCATACCTCCGTTCATAATTAGATGTACATTATGCATACACTTAGACGAAATAGAATTTTTAAACAGCAACTTTTAATAACGACGTGTTCTTACTAAATTCTTATACGGAATTAATAATTGAAATATTCATTAATGCTGAATTCGAATTACGCCAGCGGGGGATGTACGACAGATGTCCGACTTTAATTTAATATAAGTCCCGTTACAGTTTCTTTTAATATTATATCTGTTGAAGGCCGTCCCAGATCTCATTTCTCAAGACAATTCGATGTAAATTCAATTTAATATCTGACTCCGGCCCGTGGAACAACTCAGAAATGTAATATTTAGGCTTTTAAAAGCTGTAAACAAGTTATTGGAGTCCCAGCAACAATAAGTTCAGCTTTGTGAAGTTACGTTTTAAAGGTTGAATGATTGGAAACCCTTTAATTCGAATTTATTGAAACCATTTGTAAATGGAACATTTAGTTTGGAGCTGAAAATGTAATCAGATGTTGAGAAGGCTTAAGGTTGGTTCGTCAAATGTTTCTTTGGTTTGTATTGCGTGAGAGATTGATACAATGTCAAATATTAGAAAGGTCCAAATTTAATTAATTTGGAGTCTTTTCTTTGATACCGCGTTGTATAAATGTAATATTACGTTTTATATTTTTAACTTAAGTGGTAACGTTTAAAATAACCTTTATGGTTTTAGAACGAAATGAAAATCATCGTAAATTAAAATTAATATTAGTACTTTGATAAAACGTTTCTGTATAAAGACTTCTCCAATTAAAAATTAAAAGAAGACATATTTTTGCTTAAACAGCTTTACGTTATTTCGTATTTCTCATGATTATTAATATTTAAAAATTAGTCTCCATTCGAAAAAATAGATACAAAGATATGAAAAGCAAAATAACAATAGGCATTTTTCACGCTGAACAAATTGAGGCTCCGAGTGCGGAAAACAAAGTTACCCTCATATAAATCAGTCGCAGTATGTAACCGCTGAAACTTGGGGCTTGCTCATGACAACACGGCTAGAGAGTTTAACTCCTTCAACTTTTCAACTGTAAATTTATATTCGCCTCCGTAAGGTTTTGTTGTGCGTATGTTCATCGATTGTCGTGTTTCTACAGTTTGTGGTGGATTATTTACCAGGTCGGGTTTGGATCGGGTTTCGGGATGTGTAATAATTATTGTTTTATGTGGAATAATTTTCCAATGATCAAACAAGCGGTATATTTTCTGAGGTTTAGTGAGCCTCCAGCTTTGGATATACGTAATATTTCAGGATTAAGAAAGAGGATGTATCTCTGAGCTTCCAATTATGCCACTAACTGAATCATACTCCACAACAATGCCATTAGGTCGGTAATGTCATGTAGAAGGTGGTCCGAGCCATTCTGGTTTTTAATTTATATGACTACCACTCAAAATAAATAGATAACAAATCTTTGCGTCTCTACATTAGTATTTCTTAGGTACTAATATTATCTTAATTAATCACTTACTGTTGGGCGTAACTCTCTTCCATCATCATGATGAGTTAATGGTATCGTGTTCTTCTTCGCTTTTCGCTTAATGTGATCCCCTTATCTAGTATTTCGTATCACAATCATCCTGAGAGGCCGCCTGGGTAGGTACCACCACAGTGTCTATTTCTACCGTCAAACAGCAATGTAAATACGCTATTGTGTTCCAGTTTGAAGGACATAGTAGTCAAAGTAACTACTGGAGATAATGAGACTTTACATCTTATGTATTAGGATGGCGAGCGCAGTGGAATGCCAAGCATTGTTTCATAATTCATAGTGCTGTTTGGTTTTGCTACTGTCCACTTGTGGTCGTATAGCTTACCGTCAGACGAATGGTATGCTCGTCTCGCCCTTCATAGCAAAAAAAAAAAATACAATCAATGAGGAGTGCGGTGCTACGGGCGGGTGGGCGATAATGGTCGCATACAGTAGTATAATACAAAACAATACAATACAGTACAGTCTGTACTGTTTTTTTTTTTGTCTGATGTTAGTATTGTTACTAACATCAGACAAAAAAAAAATAGAGAATTGAAGAAGAAAGTTGGCATTTGAACTCATTGAAAACAATTTGTATGGGTCAGTGGACTTTGATTACCATACCACCCAAAACAACTAGTGTCAGTGAAAATTGAAAACGGTTAGTTTTATTCGAGGTCCATTACGCAATTTGTTCTTAACGGTTTCAAGGTCAGCCTGAATTGGGGGCTCTGTAACATTTGTGTAAGGGCTCGTTTACAAGGTTCAACATTGAAAAGGTTTTCAAAAAATATTATTCTTGTATTTAACTTATCCCAGAAACGTCCGAAACGAAAATCCTTGATGTTATCAAAGTGGTCACTGATTAGAATACCTTTCATATCAAAGAAATAAAATTAAACAAAAATCTTTTTTATACTGTAATTATTTTAGGACTTACGACATCCTCGATTTAGACATAATTATGAGAAGACAGTTCAAACAAAAAAACAACCAGTATCGGTTCACATGTTGAAATTCTAGATCGTGTTTGCCACATTTCAAATCCTCTTATAGCACACGAGAGTAGTTAATAACAGTCACAAACATAGTTCTGACCCCTCACTAAGATCGAGTTTTGTGTCGATAGTATCAAAAACTACGAAAGACTTTTTCGGTCTCACAACCACCCAGACCCGAAACAAATACCTGTGGATCACACAAAAAATTGTCTCAGTGCAGGGATCGAAACCACGGCCTCTAATTTCACAGGCGGCTTCTAACCAATTGCGCCACGGAGACTGTCATACATTATTTCTACAGATTTGAGTTCTACAGATTTATTTACTTTTAACATTATTAAAAAGTAAATAAATCTGTAGAACTCAAGATTTAGTAATAGGAGAAGGCTCGACAGCGAAATTTATTTTACAAAGTTCGCCTTAAAAGATCCTCTTCAAATTAGGCACCGAAAACAATACTCTTTATTTTGCTAACGTAATACGAAGCCAATTAAGGAAAGTATCCTTTGAATACAAACAAATTTCAAGGGAGAAGTATAGATTTAAATATAGAACAGTTTAATTAAAAAAAATTCTTGTCGGGCATAAAAATGATTATTAACGATTACAACTTACAGGAGGTCTGAGTGTAGGAGCGCTAGAGCAGTGGTCTTCTGGAAGAAATCACACTATATCTAAAAAGTATTATTCCAGCGATACAACATGCGTTAGCTTATAGTATAATTTTTTTTACATCAATATCTATCCAATTACGATAGCATGTAAAGGCAGCCTTATAAAAAAGGGTTGCCATCTTCGATTCAGATCACGTACAGGTTCTAAGCGTGACTCGTAACGAGAGACATTAATGGGCGTTGAATTTTTTTTTCAGATATTACCTAAGGCATCGTTAAAGTTAAGGTGCGATAAAGTGGCACGTTTATTAGTATCCGAAAATAAATAAAAACGACAATAACTGGGTTTCATGTTGATTGTAAAAGTAACGCTGTATTAAAAACGAGGTGTGGTGTTGATGTGTTTTTTCGCCTCTGAGTGAAAGTGAAACTGAGAATCCTGGGTACAATTTTTAAGTCTGCAATCATCGTTAGCTGGGTGAAGTACAATGCTGAACATATAGTTCAAGTATTCCACGATTTATTTGAAATGACCTGTATCATGCTTGTTAAATTGTTATCGTATAAATAGTACACCCAAATAATACACCCAACATAGTTAAATTCATTATTATTTAAAACAATATGTTTACAACGAAGATTTACAAGTATATTTGCTACAATAACTTACTTACTGTTGACTTATTCTATAAGCTGCATTAAGATTTATAAAAGAGCTTTGTAAATCCAATTTCCAAATATTGATTACTCCCCGATTTAATTCAAAACTCTGTCGGAATATGATAACCCCGAAACATCTCGCACACAATAACATTTAATTACAAAGGAAGTCGTATAACAATATCTTCATTAATTAACTTTGCTTGTGGTTTTCATTGATTTCCCACGTACAAATTTATATATTGTAATTTATAAACAGCAGATGTTAACAATCTTAACAATATTTTTTATGGTATGTAAAGTCCTCCAACCCGCATTGAGCCAGCGTGGTGGATAATACAGGGTATATACACACTAAGACCGAAAACGAAGACAGGTGGTAGTATTAGTGACGTCAGACATAACGCAACTAAAAATTTTTCAAAAAAAAAACGACAACTTTTTTTTATTATTTTTTACTTACCGTATTTGGGTGGTAAGTACATAGTTTTCTTAAAATAATTATGTACGTCTTTTTATTTTGAAAGACACAATGATACGCAAAGGTTTAAATTATTATTTTAGAAAAAAACTAAGTATTTACTAACCAAACAAGATGATATTGAAAAATTGAAATAAAGATAACTGTCGTATTTTTGGCGAAGTTTCAAGTTGCATTGTGTCTGTAATCACTAACACTACCATCTGGCTTCGTTTTCGGTCGCAGTCTGGATATATCCTGTAGAATAACTCTTTTAATCGAAATCTATGTTGTAGAGGGGATTCATACTGGCAATAATGTGCGAAAACAATTCAGTACAAAAAACTGCAGTATTGCCACAGGTGTTAGTAAATATTGATGTAGACGGGGATACATAAAGACTGTCTAGACTTGGGGTAGAAGCTCCCCTGCGATATGACTTCGGTTTGAAATCCTTTATGTCACAGGGCCTCACGGAAATCACTGGGATTTAGACAAGTCTGCTAGTATGAATATGTCTTACCTGATTTAAAAATATTTTTTTGTTAAATAATCACATAATAACTGCCTCGGTGGCGTAGTTGTACCACGGTACGATTACAAAGCTGAGGTCTCGGGTTGGAATCCCGGATCGGGCAAGTGATATTGGGTTTCTATTCATTATCAGCCCGGAGTTAGGAATTTGTGCCTGGTATGGCGATAGGCTCGCCCCTATCACAGGGGACGCCCCCTACTATGGGACGGAACATAAAAGGCGAAATGTAGGTGCCCTGGTGGCGCCTCTGCCTACTCCTTCTGGGATAAAGGGCATGAGTTTATGTATGTAGCTAATTTTCTTATTCGGTCGCTGTTGTAAATAATTAACACGTCGGATTTTGGGTTAAGACTGCGTAAGCCTAGTTTCGATTAGGCAAGCATGATTATATCCACGGGGATTCTTAGCTAGAGATAATTATCTCTCACCAATGGGTACCCTATTTGAATTGCAATGCAACTTATAAGATGCACGGTTACGTTACCGGGTCAGTATTAAAATTACGAGGCAGAAATATGGATGCTATTTGACTAACAGTGTTTGAATATTCAACCATTTATTCTCTGGCGTGGCGTTACGAAAAGTCACCATTGACATACAAACGACCACAGATCAACAAAACAAGTATATGTAATTCTTCACAAACAAAAAACTACACGCAAAATTATAATCACAATATTCAAATAAAGATTTAAATAAACACGAATATGAAAGGACCGCCGCGGTCATTTATCTGCCAACATTGTTGCAAAAAAATAACAATCGCTCCGAACGTTATTGAATACCCGAACTCTATCGCCGTTTTGACAGACATAAGTTATTGGAACAATCGAAATCTATGAAATATTGGAAACTAGCGTCCGAATTGTTTTAGGGCTGTTATTTCGCCGGCGATTGAATAGCGCGCGATTTGTATCTGTCACGTGTACTGATGTCAAAGATCGAGTTTTGGGAAAACATAAAGCTTTAATCACGTCTTTAAGAAATGAATGATATATTTCAACGATTTTTTCGTTTTCATTAAGTATTCGTACATCTACTTTTCCTTATTTCTGCGTCACCTTAACGTAGACTGCTGTACAATACCTTATATAACATATTATGTATGAAGCGTAATAAACAAAAAATAATACCCAGCATTCTTGTTGCACGTCCAACAATCTAAACGGGGCATCTTCAACCTACGTGGCCAACATATTAACCTCATCTCGTGGCATGGAACTAAAAACCGCAAGCTATTAGCAAAATATAAAGGCTGGCCGGAATTCTCTAGTGGTTTGCGAGTGTGAGTCGGCTGGCTCGTTACGTGTTGTGCTACTGTGGCAATTTTGCTTAAAACTGCTAAAGAACGGGGAAACCTTTCCTTTAAACGTAAGGTAGCGATGAAATCTGGTGCAAGTTGGACACTTGTGTCCTGTTTGAGTGGAATTGGATTCGAGTTAACAATTTGTTGGTATATTGAAAGATTTGAAATTGGAATCGTGTATTGTATGGAGTGAAGAACTGCCGATTTAATAAATACTAGTGGCTCGGCCCGGCTTCGCCCGGGTGCAGATAGTTTTTGAGTCCAGTCCACATCAACAACATATTATAGATTTCGCAGCGCACGTGATGTAAATAATATTTTTGGTAATTTTTTTACACCTTGGATTTCATTATTGGAGTTTTAGTAAGGATTCCTAATTTTATTAAAATTTAATTTATGTCATCCGGGGATAATGTAGCTTCCAAACAGTGAAATAATTTTTTAAATCAGTTCAGTAGTTTCGGAGCCTAATCAATGCAAACAAACAATCAAATATTTCCTCTTTATAATATTAGTATAGATGTAGTTTGTTAAGGATCGTGTAGTGATTATAATAAATGGTAGATTTTCGATAAAAGTGGTGACAGTTTTCCACAGAAAATTAATCTAAAATTCATATTATAAATTAAATTCAAATAGTAGTCTAAAATCAATCATCACGTGGTTTTCAAATCCACAAAAACAATTTAAAAAAATCAACTAAACTCACATCATAATTCCCGAGTTTGATTACGTGCCGTTTGAATCAGCTTGTACTAAAACGAATTAAACTTCGAGATTGCATTGCACCGGTTCCAATTTCGCAGAAAACCGCGTCTAAATCTTCTATCAGTTCGGAATCAAAATAAACCATGTCGAAACGCAGCTAATCCGGCACGCGTTCAAGTTTAATTTCCGCCTTAACTTATAAGAAACTTGCAGGTGCATTCAGCTCGCTCGTCGGATGTACTTTTATATTAGCGCTATTTGATATTTCTTTCTAGGATTTTTATCTTTTATGGTTTAAATTCAAGTACGCTTATTTCTAACAATATTTATAATATCCTCGTCTCTTGTCAGCCTAATTATTGCGATTGTATATTTTGCATAATACATTGTTGCATATTTCCTCCGCTTGACAGTTGTGGCACGAGTCTTCATGTTTGATGTCTCAATTTTATCATGTAAGAAGTATCCTTCGTCAATATTTAAACGTTGAGATTTATCGTCAATTGTCCGCCCCGTGACCACGAAAGCTGAAAAGCAATCGAAACGTGGGGAAGTTAAAAAATGTAAAAATTAAACCAAATCGCGATAAAATCCGTATAAAATAGTTTTATTTCAATGTGTAACATTCGCGTAAATCTAAGAAACCATTTATCGTCAATGTTCTGTGTTATATTCAAGATTTAAAGGTATCAATTATCTCCAAAATCAGTAATTTTCAAAGATATTATTAAACTGTTGTGATTTTTATCATCTGACTGATAGGCAAATTATGTTATTCTATGTTACTTACATAAATATTAATAAATTTTACCTTAAAGCATTTATTTAAAATTATTTATATTCAAAACCACATTTTTACAGCATAAGATGCAACAATATAACCCAGAAATAAACATCGAGCTTATACAATGGGACGTTAGATAACCAGTCCTTCTACCAAATTGCTACTTAGAAAATACGCTTGATATTTTAATATAGCTGACATTTTCTTTAAAACAAATAAAATTGAGATAGCACTGCAGAGCAGTAGTGTGGAATAAATAGATAACATTGTCTTTTGTCCATGGCTCACGCGATTTAACCGGCTGTAAAATATATGAGAACATAAATCTTGAAATGTGTAGATATTCGTTAATCAGTTTTGTTTAGGTGTTCGTGGCTTAACGGTAACGCTTTATAGGAGTTATCTTGGCACCTTTTATTAGATGTCATTTAA
Organism: Deilephila porcellus; assembly: GCA_905220455.2. Lineage (NCBI taxonomy): Eukaryota > Metazoa > Arthropoda > Insecta > Lepidoptera > Sphingidae > Deilephila > Deilephila porcellus. Next base: position 12,507,938 of record LR999977.1, on the reverse strand, counting down.
TTTTTTTATTTCTTTATGGAATTTACTGTAAGATGTTTATAGTTGTGGGTTGATAAAAATTACAGTTAAAGCAGTCTATGATACTCATCAATATTCGTAATGTCTCGAGAATATTTGGTGCGCTTCGGATCCATGAAGGATGAAAAATGATACTTTTTGTAGTTGATTTTCATCCAAAGAGTGCTTTTGGCATCGAAACTGCTACTAAAAATGCGTTTAACACAATATGTATGTATATAATTAAAAACAGAAGTTACAGTCTCACCTTTAAAAAATCTGTACGAAACACAAATAAACACAGCATTGTAAAAAAACAGTACATTTGCTACGTATTATTTTAAAAATTAATAAATACAGTATGCACCTCGAGCAAACAAAAGTATACGTTTCCAGTTTGAACAAATATTTTTCCACGGCGCGGAGTGGCGTATCTCGTAAGGTGCATTTATGTTTGTCTCGGAGAAATATCAGTTTGTTGCTGGAATGTAATCGGTCTCACCAACTACACGAGACTGTAACAAGTTACCTAAACAATGGCTGTTATTCACTTGTTTAACAGCGTTACTGCTTATCCTATTTCCATAGTGTATTCTGTGAAGAGGGAACTTTGTGGTGAACTTTTTTTCATAAATATTTTTGTGGAAGTTAACACACCGTACGCATGCATATTTATTCAGCGATTGTTTCTTATTTAAATTAAATATAGCAGTAAATAAGTAAAGTTCACTTTCCAAAGAAAATAAAGTTTTAAAGCAAATTTACAAATGTGTTTCTTAGCATTCAGTTAGCTTATTGTCATCAAAATATTTTAAAAATATGAACTGAAGAAGTCTTGTTTAATAAACCCCTCCCCCCTAACGATCTAAGGAAAAAGAAAAAACGTTCACGTGTATGAATCCCCCACCCCTCCCCCCTCAGGCCGAGTCTCTGGGCGCAAACATCGGCGAGTGCGTTGCGATACCTATAAAACCGGGAAAATATTTATTTTTCAGCAATCCCGGCGGAATCCACTGTTTTATTTATCGCTTTCATTTCAATACGATTGTGTTTTAAATTACTCGTGTGATTGTCAGATAATTTGCGCGACGTTGTTTTTGCGTTGCTGAGGACCCTCCATGCGGCCTGATTATCTTGATGGAGGTTCCTGGTTTCGGCTTTAATGCCTTTGATTTTTAATTGTCGTGTGAAAATCTGCTTTATATTATCATTTTTGATTAAGGTTTTTAAAAGCTTGAAAATATACCAGTGAGACGGTTTAATTGTACCGTTATATAAATCTATTAATTCTGCCTAATGGAAACTAAATTATGGTAAAGTTATTTACGTCCAAGACGTCATAGGGGACGAGGCTATTGCTATGTCGGACATTTTTAAACCTAAAAAACTTACACTTAGTGGAATCCCCGTTCTGGAGATAGAATCTAGCGAGTTACGGTTCACACTCCTAATATGCTGTCACAAGATTAATAATTTGTTTTTATTCCAGTGAATGGCGAGACAAGCATGCCATTTACCCGATGGTAAGCGATACGACCGCTTATTGACAGTAGCAAAACCAAACAACACCATAAGTTACAAAGAAATTGTTGGCATTCCACTGCGCTCACCATCCTGAGACATAAGATTTTAAGTCACATTATGTCCAGTAATTGCTCTAGCTACAAATTACTAAGTCGACGTAAATTACTATTTATTACGTACTAATCATATGTGATATACAGGGTATATCAAGACTGCGACCGAAAACGAAGCCAGGTGGTAGTATTAGTGACACAATACAACAAAAAATGTCACAAAAAAACTTCGTCAACTTTTTTTGGTAATTTTTACTTATCGTCGTATTTGGGTGATAAATACATAGTTTTCCTAAAATACTCGGTGGCGTAGTTGTACGAATCCCGCTTCGAATCCCGGGTCGGGCAAAGTGATATTTTTATCGGGGTTTTTCTATTCATTATCAGCCTGGAGTCAGGAATTTGTGCCCGATATGGCGATAGGCTCGCCCCCTATCACATCATGGGACAGAACATACAAGGCGAAAGGTGGGTGTCCTGGTGGCGCCTCTGCCTACCCCTTCTGGGATGGAGGCGTGAGTTTATGTATGTATGTATTTTCTTAAAATAATGATGTACACCTTTTTTAGTTTTTAAGATGCAATGGTACGTTAGGGTTTAAATTACTATTTTCGCAATAACTAGGTATTTACTAATCAAACACAACGATTTTTAAAAAATTGCAAAAAAACATCTGTCGCTTATTTTGCAAAATTTTAATTTGCATTGTGTCTGTAACTACTAAAACTATCACCCGGCTTCGTTTTCGGTCGCAGTCTTGATATACCCGGTATTTATTGAACTACGTGGCCTCCCTGCAATGCATCGTTCTTTAATGCGCGAAGAAACTATAAAGTAGAATGAAATAGCCACGGCCTTCATTAAGAACCGCTCGCGTGCCTAAACAATATTTTCTATGATACGTTTCCTTTTTATTTGGAGCCTATATTTCGTCTCACTGCTGGGCAAAAGCCTCCACTTTGTTCCTCCACTTGACCCTGGCCTCGGCAAGCTCGTGCCATTTTGGCCCGAATGCATCCAACTCGTCTTTCCACCGCATCTTTGGTCTTTTGCATTTTCTCCGGCCATTTGCGGGAATCCAGCCAGTAGCCAGCCTGACCCAACGGTTTGGATGCTTACCATGGGGGTGCCACTCTCTTGCATTCTATTCATAAAGGTACTAGTCGCGCCATCTTGAATGCATTAGACACAAACCACGGGTCCAACCTGATGATCTTTTTGTTTAGTATTACTAGATGTCGCGGCAAGTGCCAAAAAAAATTAAAAAACTAAAAGTATAAATAATAAACAAAATAAGCAGTCTTGCTTTTTAATAATTATTTATTTTCCTTATTAATTTAAAAAATTCAAGTATATTTTATTTATTACTGTAACCATTTTATTACATTCTTTACATTTTTTAATTTATGTACATACCCTCTTTACAATTTGTGTCAAAAACTGACACAAGTTTTTCGAAAACTTTCGTGTGTGTACTACTGCGATTCAATAGCTATAATTTTGCGACTTTGGCTTTTAACTGGACTTGTTTGATATCTTTTGCGTTTGACCTCAGCTTCCTATTACTGGATTTTCATACTTGCTTTCCGATTTGGCTTTATTTTACTGGATATTTCAAGAACAACAATGGCGCCTAGGAAGTGTTTCTGGAAGTGCTATTTTGAAATGGTGTGTACGTCTGAGGACGTTATAAGCCCTAACCACTTTGTTTGTACATAGATAATGCAAGAATCTTTTCCTCCGTGATATATCTTCTGCCTCGTGGTTTACTTTTGTACTTCATTTGGAGTTTGCTAAATACCCGGATGGACTCGGGCAATTTTTCGATATAATTTAAAAATTGTGCTGAATGTAATAATTTTCTTGCACTTTCTATTTGATTTTTGCATTTTAAAATCATGTTAAATATGGAGCATATATTATAGAATTGTCCTTAATTTCTATCAGAGGTGCATTTATATATTATTTACGCACACGAGAAAACCCGTAGATGACACATAAAAGTATAATACTAACTAAGAATTATAGAAATTGCAGCATTAAACAATTTATATCTTGAAAACTCTTGAGCCATATTTGATTATGCTTAAACTAAATGTGAAAAGTCACCTAGTTTAACCTGAGAAACATACAAAAAGACATAATATATACATGCACTATAAAATTTTGCCTATCTATTGAAACATCGACATAGACAAACATGCAAACATTGCGCAATTATAACAAAATGATAAGTCCGTTTTTATGTCGGGTAAAAATAAAGATAATGTTATTGCAAACGTGCTGTTTTTTTTAAATACGGCAAATTGGTGCCAGTTCTCTTCGTTTTAAAATGAAATTATTGGGATTTGGATACAAAACGATGAGCTGGTGCCGAATTGTCGTGACTTACCCCTCCATTCTTTAGATAATAAAAAGGCATGAGCAGCACCATCTGGCGGATTTTATTTAAAACTGAATATTTCCAGCGACATCTCGCGCTCAGCAGAGTATTTTTTTTTACCTCAATATTTTTGAAGAGTGGCATATCTATTTCCTATATAGTGTATTATCTATGATGCTTACTTAACAAAAATAAAAACAAAAAATTACCTTCATAAATACATAGTAAAGGCACAAATAGCGTGCTTTAACCTTAAATCAACACAACATTTAACACAGCGCCATCTTTTATTTGAAACGCACGCTGTGTTAAACTCAAAAGGCCTCGTTTATTAAAATGCCAAGATAAATGTTAAAAACTCAGTGGTAAGCTTGTTTAACCCCTTCACGCCGTGTCTGCAACACATAGGTATCCAGATATTCGCCTCACAGCTGTGACCTATTTAATATAATTAGAAGGAAAAGTTCCCCAGCGCCGATTTATCTTCATAAACTGAACCGATTGTACAAGGTCGGTTGAGGTTTCTAGAGATATCATGTTACAAAGATCAACAATGATTTTGTGGACCTATATTAGCAGATGAGGTCTGACTAAATTTAGAGTTTAAAACTTCATTTTATTATTGTAATGTCAATTTAAATGAAATTTTAATTCGTTATGCTTACTTGAATGGTGAAAAAAAAAAGTTCGAATAGAAACCTGCGTCTGTGTGTTTATAGATAGTTTTAATAAAATATTAATCTGTTAGTGAAAGCCATATCATATCTATTTTCCTGTATTTGTATTTTTATCGTAATTATAACGCAGTTGAGGGTAGTTTGATTGTAGTGTACCGTCGCGATGAATCGTTCGGAAGTCTCGTGTACGCTTCCCAACACGTAGTGCGTATTCAGTCAATGCGCTGTATTATCGCTTCGTTTCGTGTATTATGGTGAATAATGGTGATTGTAGAATATTCGAATCCGCCCGTATGGTGACCTGACCACCTTACACAAGGTTTCAAGGCCGTCTTAGTGACCCATGCTCGTGTGTCGCGTTTCGGGATCAGTTTATCTATATTCGGTTTCGAATACACCAGTCTAATCGTGGCAACCGGTGAGACATAGTTGAATGTTTCTCGGAGGTCGATGCGTGCTAAGTGTAAAAATGTAAAAAATTAGTGCAAATGGTGTTTGTGCTAGTGTGTGATAGTTTTAGATTCTAGTTGACGACTTTTTCAGCTTCAAGTACGTGGCTCTGGTGAGTAGGAATTTAAAAGTATTATTTTTGTTTTGGATTAATATTGTGATATATTTACCTCTCTGAATACACTTCAATTCCCGGATTACGCAGTGCTTGGGGATCACAAGATTGTTAAGACTTTAAAAAGGATAGACCGAGATGTTCCAATCACGCTCTTATTTATTATTTTGAACTTATATGCGTATGGCATTTAAATATACCTACTATTCACCCGTGAATACCGCTAACTTAAAAATGATGAGATGTTAAATTGATTACACTCGATAAATCCGTGTTTACAAAATTTCCGTCTTGTTTAAGATGCCGAGAAATAATAATTTTTCCATCTACATCATAAAATAGATAAAGAAAACGTTTGATCAGAACATAATTAGATTTTATGCTTAACTTGCACATTTATACATTGATACGAAAATCCTCTTAGAGAACGAGCTACGATCGACAAAACAAAATAATAGGATATCTGAATTGTTTTTGATAAGTCTGCGTCAGAAATAGCCATATTTTAATATAAATCCCTTGAGCCTTTCATTTTGTACCAAAACCGTTTGATTTAAATTACTGGCGAGTGAAAAGACAAAACTTCTTTTTATTGATAGAAGTATATTAAGAAATAATATTTTTTATTTGGCTCAAGTAAATTACTTTTTTCGCTCCGGCAAATTCGGAGTCTTATGAAGTCAATTTTATTATTAATTTGAGCTAATTTGATTGCCTTCATATTTTTTTTAAGTTAAAACGTTTTGGTACCTATAAATTTAATTTGACGAGGCCATCGGGTCACCCTTGGTTCGATAGTGTTTAGGCTTTCGGAAAAACTTTTTTATTTGAAAGGAATATCAGATAGGTAGGAATATATCTTGGTGGCATAGTTGTATTACGGTACGGATACAATGATGAGGTCTCGGGTTCGAGTCACGGGTCGGGCAAAGTGATATTGGGTTTTTCTATTCATTATCAGCCCGGAGTCAGGAATTTGTGCCCGATATGGCGATAGGCTCGCCCCCTATCACATCGTGGGACGGAACATACAAGGCGAAATGTGGGTGTTCTGGTGGCCCCTCTGCCTACCCCTTCTGGGATAAAGGCGTAAGTTTATGTATGTGGTTATGTATGTATGAATATCAGATAACGTATATACTGCAAACTACGTAACAAATTACGAGGAAAACCGCTCGAATATTGTATGTAGGTACAACACCAGTACAAACTGTATTCTTTTATTTTATTTTGTCTATCGTATAGAAAACATCTTTGTTATTTGCACAATACGATTAAAAATACGTAATATAAGTTTTTAAGGAAACTTTAATGTATTTGTAGTCAGAATTACTTAACTCGATATAATGTGAGTTAATATAACAACAGCACATGAATTGGCTGCTTTCTACCGATCGTTTAAAAAACTTGGGCAAGGCCTATTTTCACTAGTGATCTTACTGTGGCTTAAGACAAAGAAAAAAGGGAAATAAAGACAGCGAGAGATAAATAGATAACAAACACACCTCAAAAGTTGATTTCATATTATGTATATTCGATATCTATTAAAAGTGTATACCAGTTTCTTCCAATATGTTGTACTTTACAAACGAACGATAAATTTTAATCTTCCTGGTCTAAATAAAAAGCTATTAAGCAAAATAATGAAGCAGGATTGGCGAATCAAGAAAGGCAGAAAATATAAATAGCAATTTTGTCACAATTATCCCTTGGAAAAGAAATCTAATAAAAAATCCTATCATTTTAAATGTTCTTAATATAATTTCCTTCAAAACATAATTTAATATACCAGGAGAGTTTTATATAATTTATTTCAATCATTTCAATAGTTACCCTGTAGTGAGGCAGCTGAAAGCGTATTTAATTTTCGTTTATTAAAAAGTCGTCAAGAATTTTAAAATTGTAAGCAAGACAACTGAATACAAAGTTTTTTTCGCGAAACAAATTTCTCAATTTATTTTCCTTCATTAAATGTAAACGGAAACGTTGAACCGGGAAAACATCGCGTCTTGTTGCTCCCAAGTTACTACACTTCCATTTTAATGAGGGACTTTGAAACTGAAGGCGAGGTGAGGGGAGTTTTGTTTCCTTTGTCATAGTTCGCTAATTAACGCCGTCCGATACTCGACTTAGAGTAAATCACGAATATATAGACATGGCACCGGGAATCGTGACATTTGACTTCTTACCGAGAAGTGTTTATTGTTGACAGCCTCCGTGGCGCAGTTGGATAGACGCCGCCTGTGAAACGAGAGGCCGCGGGTTCGATCCCCGCACCGAAACAAATATTTGTGTGATCCACAGGTATTTGTTTCGGGTCTGGGTGTTTGTGGTCTCGTAGTTTCTGATACCCACGACACAAGACTCGATCTTAGTGTGGGGGTCAGGACTATGTATGTGACTTTTGGGTGTATATTTATATATTTATTATATTTGCTCTTATTTTGATTTGTTTGTCTTAATTCTTAAACACATCTGTGTTTTTTGCTACATCTTGATAACTCGTGTGTCAGGGATCTAAATACTCATAAATTAGTAACCAGTTTTCCGGACATTATTCGTTGAATATATAATGCATGATTTTAGTTAAAAAACACACTATGTTTTACAGGGGATTGACCACCGATTGACATATTGGAGGGTTGACCACCGAACACAAAGGTTTAAAAGGCCATAGGGACCATGTCATGATGCTTCAGGACAACCTGTCAGATCCTATCACTAATCTTGCACAATTTGTTTTTGAAGCTAAAAATTACCTCAGGGATGTCATCTATTTTAAGTTACATTAAAGTAAATGTTCCAGTAATTTGTTAAAGTAACGATTTTGTAAACATTCAGTAAACGCGGTTATGAATTCGAAACTTCATACTTTGTTACACGAAGAAGGTTTGAATACAGTTATTATGTTTCTGAATGTTATAACATTTAGTTTCTGAATTAGATTTCATGAACCGAGTCTAGACCCGTAACTTGTAATATCATTTGAACAAGAAGTCATGTTCCATTCTAATGTAATTTCATTACCAAAACTAAGTACGACATATGAAATATTTGGTTGGTGAAAGTATAAGAGAACAATGTTTTTCATGAAATACGAGTATTATATACTTGAGAGCAATAAAGTAATATGAGGCCAATACATTTACTTACTAGTCAAGTTAAATAAAACAGGATATCTGCTTACCTCAAAGTATTCCACAATTCTCAAATATTTGAAGCCTTCCAATTCGCATAAGATAAGGTGTAGAAATAAGTCCTCGTTTCTTGGAACCTTAAAGGAAATCTGCAACAAGCAGTAGGCTAGGTTAAATTACTCCAAGCTTTTCATACGGTGAACAAATGACCCCATACAAAATGCAAATAGTGCCAGGCTGGAGGCCGCTTCCAATAGATCGCTAATAAGGTCCTTGCAGGAGACTTATATTTAGCAAGATACTTATTCAGGTTAAAGAAGCTGACAGCCTCAGTGGCGTAGTTGGTTTACGGTACGGTTGCAAAGCTGAGGTCTCGGGTTCGAGTCCCGGGTCGCGCAAAGTGATATTAGATTTTTCTATTCATTATCAGCCCGGAGTCCGGAATTTGTGACTGATATGGCGATATGCTCGCCCCCTATCACATTGTGGGACGGAACATACAAGGCGAAATGTGGGTGTCCTGGTGGCGCCTCTGCCTACCCCTTCGGGGATAAAGGCGTGAGTTTATGTATGTATGTAAGAATATGGCGATGCTCAATTAAGTATTTAATATCTTTTCAAACCCTGGCAACCCATTACTTAACATTAAGAAAGACCTCAATATTAATTTTGTATTCAACTATTAAGCCGCTATAAATAGAATATTACAATTCTAAAGAAAACTTATGAACGCTCGAGTGGTAATATCTTATAAATTTACCAAACAAAATGTAAATTTTAAACTATTATGTAAACGAAAATTTACAGAAACAAACTTACTAAAATTTTACTACTTCACACTACACTAACGGTAGCGGATGTTTTTAAAGACACCCCTAATAAATATAGGTGAAATTTATAAGGCCATTTCGACCCTTTGAGCTAGATAATTTAGTACAATCTAGTGGACCATTTCAAAGGTTTTATGCGGTCGTAATTCTCGCTGTGTATTCGGTTAACCGCAATCAACACGTTAATTATCTGCGTAATTATCTGTGGTATATTTTGACCCTTCTACAAATTCAGTGGTGGCTTATCACTCGACACTAATTACGAATTTCTTCGCTAACTTCACTTTCACTCAAACTAGAACGATGGGGTTTAAAACGTGCTTTACATTGACGCTTCAGAACGCCGCTGCGTTTGTACACGCGACGTGGAACAAGCTAATTAAACTTAAGTGTTTTGAGGTACGCACGCAAAACCGTGTTGTGGTATTGATTTGAAAATGGTTTCTAAAATGTTTTTTTTTTTTTGTAGACAAGTGGCAGGCTCTATTAGTGTATTTGTTTCCCTGAAGTGAAAATTCAAATCAAACAATAAATGACGTAGCACATTTCAAGATTCATAATTTTATGTCATAACCGAATAGCATTAAATCACGTTTCCTATATTATTGAGGCAATAAAGAAATTCTAAGTATAAATAATTAAATATATCTATACAAATATACGACGTCGACATATAATGTACATTAAATGGATACAAATGTTCATTGATTGCAAAGATACTCGACGAAACGTGCAAACAAACTTGCTTTATAGAATTAATGAGGTCTTGTTACCCGTAGTTTCAGAGCGTGGTGATATTTACCTTCTGAAAACTTTCCGAGAAACACTCTTTCTAGCGAATTTTTTGATCATTATACTGCTGTTGGTAAACCAAAAGATTATTTACACAAATATAATCGTACCCATGATAAATAGTCGTAGCCCTAAAAGGAAGGTACATGTCATCATCGGGCATATCAGAAATTACGGCAAACTTTGTGGTCCCACAATACTTGAAACATGAACGAACATTTGTATGAAACACAAATAGCTTTTTGCCATGCCATTATGAAGACTTGTATGCATGTATCAAATAATAATGCTAATGCTACCTGTGCTTGTTTATCCCTAGACTTTATCTCTGCGAGGTCCCAAGTGCTAGTCACTTCTGAATTTTCCTTGCTCTTCGCTCATTCCGAATACAACAACTAAACGGATTGTATTTTGTTTCGTCGAAGGTTTTCGAAACCTGATTAGCTGCAAAGTTTGACAAAATTATACAGTCCGTTGGAGCAACATGGTGGAAATAGAAAACTGTATTTTAAGTACTTGTTACGTAATTCAAGATTAATGTTGTAGCATAATTCCCAGTACTTTCCTGCGTATCTAAGACAATGGCAGTAGAGAACTTTATCGTTAGAAGATTTTCAAGAGTACATGCAATCGACTAACCAGCACCTTGTTAGTTTGAGAGACTGAAGTATAAACCCCTCTCAATTGTATAGGCGGTCTAAGATCTCTCCACTTTGACTAAGCAGCATTAAGGTCAACGTCAAGGTTAATATCATCTGACACATGCTCTAATGATCCATGGTATTTGAATATATTATCCACTTTCACGATTAGTTCCCAATCGATATATTTACGGGGTACGTACTCATACCAGTGTTCTTGGTCAGTAAAAACTGTAAATAATAAAAATTCGAATTTCGGGGGCCGGCACCGATCGGATGCATAAAACAGCAGACCAGGCTCTGTGGTGTATCTTAGGAGAGGCCTATGTCCAGCAGTGGACTGCAACGGGCTAAGAATGCTGATGAAAGACTACGGAGCATTACCTTCGTGTATCTATCATGAAAACTTTATAAGTTATTAAGGGTGACTATAAAAGGGAGAGTGTAAATTAAACTAAATGTCACAGCTAATGATAATGCAATGTTTCCAACCTTTAGACGATAATGTTCACAAGCAATTTGTACCTATATTGTACTTAAGACTTTAAAAATATCTTACTTAGTCATTCTGGTTGCAGACAGGTATTTATTGGGTACCCGGTATACACTAGGTACTTGATACCTGCTGGGTATTAAATATTGACTTGGTACCTATTCAGTTGAATGTGTAGAGATTGGAGATTATTGGCTCTTCTGTAAAGTAGGGCCTCGCAATAGCCAGGCTATATTAAGATTACAGAGGTTTTAGCCTATTGGTACCTTCAGTCTTACAGAAAACGGACGTTAAAAAAAATATTTTTCAGTCACGGTCATTTGAAAGAAAAATTACATAATGCAAATATTGCATTTCTTTTTTGAAGGAAAGCTAAAGTTGGCTTCATTCTTGCTTTTATTTTGGGTGAGCGAGAAACGTGTGTTGAAATCTTGGTTTTCCGGCACGGCGTTTCGAAAAATAGCTAAATGCAAAAATTCCTCAGAAAGAATAAAGTTTAAGAAATCTTCAAGAAAAGAGTTTGCTCGTTTCTTAAAAGTCAGCAATGAATCTAAGTGTTCCCTGAAGATTTAGGTGCTTATGATGTGACTACTTATTAGGGTAGACCGTTAGTCTTCTTGCTATATTACCTGCTATTTAAATGGTAATTTAATAATGAAATAAAATACTTTAAGAAAAGACTTGGAGTAAAAAAATAACGGCATTCGGGCAAAGCTGGTCCGCTAGTAGGTTTTAAATTATTTAAAGTATAATTTAATCATTTTCATCATCACCACTGCACTGCCAATTATAGGCCTCTCCAATTGCACGTAATTATACAAATCTTTGGCTTCTCTCATCCAGCCGAGTATGGGTATAATTTAAACAGGGTTATTTCGATAATAAACAATAATTTTCCAAACAAATACCAGTACAAATCCAGCATTCCTTAAAATTATCCGTCAATAAAAGTATTGTGAGAGCAAACACTTTACAAATCGGATCCCGCTGCAGTTGATCCAGTTATTGTGAGATGCTCGTTACTCGGCTCTAGCCCGGCAATAATAACCTTTATAGTGAATTTTATTTTATTCTCCACTCACATTGGAGAATGTGGATGGATAATGTTTATTCTTTATTATTATGGGCGTTTATGTTTAGGAGAAATAATATGGTTAATGGTATTTTAATATTACAATTAGTACGATAGCTTTGCGTTTAAAACGACAGGGGAAGATGCAGGGCTCCAGCGGCTCAGTTACTGCAACAAACGGTTATTGTAACTGTAGTTCTAAATAACATGTGTTAATGCACTACCACGCTCGCGCTGCCCTTAATGTGAGTTACAAAAGTCATGTTGCATTCTCAATATAATAAAAAAAATGCAGACAAATAAAATAAAATTAACTAAACCATTACATCAATACGCTAAAAAAATATCATGTAATGTTTCGAAGCAGATTTCAGCAATTCACCGCAATAGTCCCAGCCATTGGCACTTAATGATATAGAAAATACACCGACGAAATTTTAAAAGTTAAGGGAAAGTTTCCAAGGTGACTACTAAGCTCTTTCCAAGTATTAAGAAGCGGACCCTCGATTTTTTTCTCTGTTTGAATATAAATTCCCTTTTAGTTAGCTACTAAGTTGTGTTTCATGTACGTGTCTGTCAAGTTTTAAGGTAACGATTTTTTTTTTGTTTTTGTAGTTGTTAACATCTGTATATTTCATTATTTATTTACATGAAAATGTTTTATATAATATAGACTGATGGTAAAGCGGGTAAGAAATCAACTCAAGTGAGAATTTCGTTAAACTGAGCAGTGCGTACTACGCATTACCATATTCATTAATTAGAATGTAATAATGTCCACTAATACTATAAGCCTAAATGTAGGTACGTGGTACGCAATGAAATAACAGCACACACCAAAGCACACAGAATCTTTAGGAACTGAATCTGGATGGCGAGCGCAGTGGAATGACAAGCATAGTGACATTCATGGTGTTGTTTGGTCTTGCGGTATATGGGCGGTCGTAGCGCTTACTATCAGGCGAATGGCATGCTCGTCTCGCAGTTCATCATAAAAAAAGGGTCAGTTAGACTGGCTATTAGTCTAATAATATCTATTTTAAATCAACCCGTATTGATCGAGATCCGTGGTACTAATTAAGATATTCATATGCCTATTGAACTATTCTTAAAATCCGTAAGAAATTAGTGAAAGTTATGAGAAATACCCAAATGCGTTTCTTGAACTCATTCGATTTCTCCTCTTCGGTACATAAGTATTAATCCATAGCATGCCTTGAAGCATCTTACCGGTTTTTCATTGGTAAAACCTTGTCATGATCATTAATCATTATAAAAACACACCTGTCTACAAGATAATTGAAGAAACCGTAACAGACAAAATAAGAAAGAGCAATTAAAAAGTGTTAAATATACACGATTATAAATTAATGGACAAAGGCAAATTCATTTATATTCCATTTTTAAAACTTTCAAGTGCTACGTCTGTGCACAAAAAGATGAATAATGTAAGTTGTCGAGGTAAAAGACAAAATGTTTAATTTTCATTAACTGTCTGTAACAAGCAACTTCGAAATTATAAATTACTTTTATACTTGGAACTATTCAAAGAGCAATAAAATTGGGAGATCTTGAACACCTTTTGCTAAGTGGCAGTACAGAAGTTATAACGAAGGTTGGGTGTCTCAAAAATAATGGAACTTGTTAAGAAGGCTCGACATTATCTCTTTTTGATTACTTGGGATTTAGACTTGGAGGAGTTCCGAAATGATGCTTTTATAGGGCGGGTGCGGTCTTCAAATTCTTTTAGGAACAGCTAAAAGGACTAATGACTAATTGTTGGTCTATATTGAATAATGCCATATTTTTCGATTAATTTGAGAATTAAATGTTCCTGATCTAGTTTATTTTTTTTGTTCTGGTATTTATTTTGGCCTCTCTTTATTAGGCCAAATTGTGTGCGTGATATTCTTTTAACGTCTTTGGAATGTCGAATTACAGAATGACTATATTTTACATTTGCATTTGTTATTGATACCTGCAATATTGAACCAAATGCACGTACATTTTGAAGCATACGAAGTGGAGAGATAATTTAAACCGTTTCATTAAAAACTGGCATATAAAAGCTTGCTCAGATAATGGAGGAAACACGAAGTTTGCCTTGGGGTAGGGTCGATTATACCATTAATAAATTAAAAAAAGCTTGTACTATAACATCGTCACCACTCGTTACCGCAGTAAGTTCATTTCTAACACCTGGAAACTATCCGTTCCCAGACGGTACGTTTCCAGCGTTCTTTTATATCACGCACGTGCAAGCTCTGGAACGAACTCCCTGCTTCAGTGTTCCCGGAGCGCTATGAACTGTCCTTATTTAAGCGAGGCTTGAAGAGCTCTCCTTACGGTAGGCAGCGATCTGGTTGTGTTGGCCCCTGGTACCGCGAAGGTCCATGAGCGGCGGTGACCGCTAACCACCAGACGGTCCGCATACTCGTTTGCTTGCTAAGGCTGATAAAAATAAAATGAAGTTTTGTAGGTCGTTATTAAATAAAGTATTGAAAAAGTATCCACATCAGCCTACGTGTTCGTAATAAGCCATATTACTATCACAACGTAGTTCCAAATTAACCAAACTGCTTTCACACAAAACTTAATTATTTGTTTCGAGGCCCAAACACCCCGTTGTTTTGCAAGCAAACAAAATTATACAATGACTTCGATAGCTCGTACAAACTTCGCCATAATATACTGATATGAAAATTAAATTTTCATCTATGCAAAGAACGCTGCCGGATCTAAAATGAAAATCTCCATATTAAGGTCAGGTAAACAGGGGCCCCGTTTATTTTCGGTCCGTTGATATTGTTCCTTATTATTGGGTGTCATAAATCATAACACCCGAGGTGCCGCGCCTGTACCCTCTTCGTAGGTGTTTAATGCTGCCTGGTAACGTGTTTTCATGATTATAGATTGTGTGACATGGATTTGGAAAAATACGGGGTATATCAAGACTGCGACCGAAAACGAAGCCAGGTGTTAGTATTTGTGACTTTAAAAAATCAACAACGTTTTTTCGTAATTTTTTACTTAACGTCGTATTTGGGTAATGTATATATAGTTTTCCTAAAATAATGATGTACACCTCTTTATTTTTAAACACGCAATGGTACGTAAGGGTTTAAACTAGTATTTTCGCAAAAACTAGGTATTCACCACCCAAAACATGATGATTTTTTTAAAAATCTCTGTCACTGTTTTAGCGTAATTTTTATTTGCATTGTGTTTCTCACCACTAATACTACGTTTTTGTTGTAAACTACCACTAATATTATGGCTTCGTTTTCGGTCGCAATCTTGATATACCCGGTATAATGTATGAGCAATCAAACATTATGCGTGTAATTTTATTCAATTCTGATCCCTCAATTCACAAACACATGTCTGTAAATTGTCGGCCCATAACTCGAAACAAATATTATTGATCATTAAAATATTGTTTCGAGTTGGCACGACGCGATGGGTCAAACTCACTTTGGTGTTTTGCAATACGTCATGAAGGGTAATAATACACAAAACTTAATTGAACTTAATGTGGGGTCAGGACTATGTATGTGACTGTTGGGTGTATTTATTTTACTTATTTATTTAATTGTATTCTCTAAAAATTTCGCCATGAATGTGACAAGCATTACCTTATATGGGCACTATTTTCAGTGGAAGGGTAACCCCAATGGATTAAGAACAATCACCATGCGGCTGCACTAGGCTTAAATTATACAATTTCAGCTATTTTATGATTCCTGAATGAAATTTTAATTTATCTTTATCATCAACTAATTCTTTAGCATTCACACTGCTGCATGCATCAGGTAATTTTTTAGAAACCGAGGGAAATAACACAGAAAGTATTATATCTACGAACCAGTAATTAAAGATCTTAATTAACATCTTTGCCCTTTTGAACCAACATTCTAATATAAGATATCATCATATCGTATAGAATGTTCGCCCGTATCGAGGAAGCATCGATGTTTACCGTTTTAATAAACGTTTGTTTTGCGAAGTGACCTAATTTCGACTCTTGATGCTACAAAGCTATAAATTAGTTGGAGTATTGATGGACTGTTAAGCACAAGATGAATAAGAAATTTATACAATTTTATAGCAATTTTAGGTTTTACTACAGTTCAGAAGGGCGTGTTTATTGGTATATTTAGATATGGAGATGTTTGATATTTACTTTTGATCGGTAATGTATAAAAATTCAGAAGTAAAACAAAAGGATTTAGGAGTTATGTTTTCGTTTCAAATGTCTGTATCGACTGATCTTGTGAAAGAAAGTTCCAGTTAGTGCTGGATATTACAAGATCAAATTGTACACCTTTGCGTATAATGTTGTTCTCCTTTATTATAAACAGAAAATATTCCTAAATTATACGGCAAAAGCGGCTAAGTATGTATACACTATCTTTTATTATGAGCTTACGAGGTCAATGTTGCCAGAAAAACCTAAAAGTAAGCCTAAGCGTTGAGAATGGACCTTTGTAATTTCAGGTAACGCGATAAAAGCTGATGTAAAAAGTCCTACAATAACATTTAAGACCCAAGAAATCTCAGCGAGGCGAAATTATTATATTTTGTATCTTGCGGTGGAGCAAAATTGTTAAAGACTCTGAACGTTATAATGTTCGATTCTATCGTACTTTAAGTAAACAGAAGCCTTTATTTTATAGCGTATACCGACTACTTACTAATAAACACAACTTTTGTAATCCAGGATTGACAGTGACATTCAAGGAATTGATACCGAGCAGCGAAGCTCGGTGTCTCGTTTTGACAGTAAAATGTAAAAAATCCATGAGTAAACCAGCCCATTCCACTGCAGGGCACGAGCCTTCTCTACAACTGAGCGTAGTTGGGTTATAGTCCACCACACTGGCCTAGCGCGAGTTGGCGAATTTTACATATATATACGTATTTTCTTCTTATATTTTTGTTCTGTTCACAAGCTTACTTATGATGGAGACATCATCGTAAAAGTGCCTGCTTAATGACTGTGGCCTTTACTTCCCTGTATCCCCCGACTAGAGACATTAATCTACAACTACCTTTAACTTATAACGATATTCATACAATTATTTAAAAATAAATATAAAATAGTAGTAAGCGAATAATTGTCAACGTCATAGGATATTTTCAGAAGCCGTCAAGCGCAATAAATTACCGTCTGCGGTTTTCACGAACAGTTACTACTTGGGACCAAGAAAACAGCCGACATAATTGAAGGACGGTAGCTCAGTCGACTTGTGGGTGTTTGTGGCTGGCTGTGGACGCTTACCATCGGGTAGATTTGACCTTTCGAGCTTGGTAAACGTAGTGGAAAATGCCCCTAGGCTATGTAGAAATATCTTCGCAGATTGACTGAATGGGGTTGATAAGAAAAGCGGAGGATCTGGCTTATAGATATGCAATGAAAATGGCTAAATCCAACTAAGGACATTGATATTTCTGTATGGCATATGATGGCATGATGATGATAAAAGTATGGGGAAACGTATTTGTAACCCGAATAGTCGTGATTATAAAATGCTAATTTAAAAAGAATCGTTTTCTCGTATAAGAACACACAGTAAAATATTGACTACTAAATATAATATTTATTGAAAGTCTTTTTTAATAGAATTATCAAAAAATTGCAAAATTAAAATAATTTTATTTCGGATTCATATTTCGAACACAAAATAACAAACCACATAGAATATGGTAACATGAAACACAATTAAATTAATTCTACCAACTACGACAATGTCAAAATATAATTCGTGTTAATATTTCGAGGAAGGCCGCAAACATTGTAACAGAATTACGTCCGTAGCTTTATGTTCTCAATTAAAATCTCGCAGATCCTGAAATACCTTATAAGAAGGGTCGGCCGTTTATTCAATTTGCTTTTATTGTTTAAAAGAACACTGCAAAGCGTGGGTTAACGATCCCGAGACCGGGATTCAGGAATAAACCCGGAATTTCTTATGCCCGAATTAATATAGTGAACGAGACTAGCAATTTTGTGCGGAATTCGCGTCTTTTTTCGCCCGGACAGTTTTATATTCAATCTTGACTCAATTTGATTTGGTTTAAAATTTATATCGGGGCATTATTTGTTATTTTAATTTATTACTTCCATATTTCAAATATTTTTATCTTTAAATATGAGACACATTGAGTAAAAAAATATATTTTGGAAACCCTGTAATCCCCGCAGTTGTTTCTTGTGAGAGTTTTTCGGCTTTATGTATGCTATTTGATTATCCTGAAATTGATTCGTGCCCGATATGCCATTAGCAGACTGTTAGGTACCACGAATCGACGACTTTATCTACCTCTTGGCAGACAGACGTAAGCTTATGTACCTACGTATTATGAAAACCGCTTTCCGAACCGGGTGGTAGTTCAAAAAATGACTGAATCTAAACAATGTTGAACATTTTAATGGATTCAATAAATTATTTTCATTTTCATTTCATTCATTATTATGTTATCAATTATTTTCAACTTCAAATAATTTCGTTCATTATTAACTATTAAAATAATGAATTATTTACCTAGTGTGATAAAGTCAATCACCACGCACTTTAACGGTGAAGGAAAACATCGTGAGGAAACCTGCATACCGTAGCGATTTTAAAGAGTTTCTACGGTATGTAAGTCCGCCAACCCGCACTAGGCCAGAGTGGTGGACTATATGGCCTAACCACTCTCAATCGATTCTCTCGATTGTAGAGTAGGCCCGTGCCCTGCAGTGGGACGTATATGGGCTGATATAGATAGATAGATATTAGATATAGATAAAGCCACCACTTGTACTATTATTTGTATTGTATAATTTTGCATTTGTATATCTGCCTGTAGTGCAAAAAAGAATTAAATAAATGAATAATAAATAAATTTCCTTAAAATTGTGTTAAATAACAATAAATTTTAATTAGAGCACGATTTAATGCGATACTTGTACTTAGCGAGCGCTCGTTGTGACCCGTTGCAGGAGTGGTGCAACTAACACCTCCAACACTTCGTCACAACTTTCGTCTTTGTTCACTATAAAATGACGCGAATAAAAATAAACATATTTTTTACCAGCTTTCCACAACCTTCTCATATTTAATAATGCAAATTTATACTTTTAATATCTTCACCACAGATCAATTTTGAAATGCTGTCCCTACACACTATAATTTATTTTAGGAAAATACTTTCGTATCAAGTAGCGAAGTTGTTGGAGTAATGAATGCATTGTTATTCGTATCCGCCCGGATAGTATCCTCAGTATACGTACTAAAAGCCGTGAAACCTAGTACACTAGTAATAAAAAATATGTTATTGCCTATTATGACCAATTATTAATTAACTGCTCTGATTTAAACCAACTTACAAGTTGGTTATTATCTTCTAATGTTACAACACTTGAAGATAATAAATATTCAGTGTATTGTAAACTGGTTTTGAAAAGAGCAGTACTGGAATTCCTTGCCCGTTCTTCTCTAGTGAAAACCGCTTTAAGAACCGGGTGGTAGAATAAAAACCAAAATTACAAATCTAAATAAACTGTACATTTTTATGGATTCAATTAATAATTTTCATTTCATTTCATTTTCACGCGAGTGTGCTGCTTCACAGATTATATTAAAATAATAATTCGTCTTTTACCAAAATGGTCAATAAACTATTTCAGGTGAATTGCAATCACGCGGTCTAAAATATAGAAAGCAAGAAATCAGTTGTAAAACAAGGAGCCTCGGGTTCTATATTAACCGAGACAAATATTTGTATATAAAAAGATAAAAAGATAAAATGTGCGTGGTGGCCTGTTGGTAACGGACCAGACGCGGCTGCCTACATGTTCACGGTGGTCGCGGGTTCAAATCCCAGGGCACACCTCTGACTTTTCGGAGTTATGTGTGTATTGATAGTCAATCACTACGCACTTTAACGGTGAAGGAAAACATCGTGAGGAAACCTGCATACCGTAGCGATTTTAAAGAATTTCTACCGTGTGTAAGTCCGCCAACCCGCAATAGGCCAGCGTGGTGGACTATATGGCCTAACCACTCTCAATCGATTCTCTCGATTGTAGAGTAGGCCCGTGCCCTGCAGTGGGACGTATATGGGCTGATATAGAAATATTTGTGTGGTCCAAATATTAAAAGCACATGATATGACATTTTAATTTGATCACACACAAATTTAATTCTGAATAAAACTGAAAATTCTAGACGCCTCTGTTGAAACAGAGGTATAATAAACGAGCAAACATTTCACCTGATGGTAAGTGGTGACCACACGATCCACAATGCAGAGGGAACGTATGTGCCGTCCTTTGAAGGCTGTTGACTCACCGCCGAACCACTCATCACTCGAGTCGCAATGACAAAGCTTTGCCCTCCGCCAGCATTTGTTGGACTATGTGTTATCTTGTTTCATCCGGGTTAGGCTTTAAAACATTAGTATTGTGTGGCTCTTCCATTTGGTTATATTTTACTAAGAATTAAATTAAATGATTCAAAGCTAAATATACTTAATTTAAAATGGGATGGCAGGGGCGCTTGTATTGCTAGTCGGGTATAAATTTCAATCAATATATTTTATTAATTGAAATTCATGATTATATTATATTGGGTATAATTTTTAAATGGAATTTTTGAAACTGAAAATTCACCCAAATTGAAGCTATTTCTCATTTTTCAAAGTTAACATACTACTTCCACTAGAATCACGAAGTAAATTTTACCTTACGAAATAAAATATTCCCAATACATTTTATCAAAAAATATCAATTTACAATGAACCGATGGGTCATCACCCGAAGTCGGCGACGATACGCCTCCAAATGAAAAATAATTGCCTTAAAATTTCCTTTAAAAACAGTGTTGCGGCCTCGGAACACAACAAACTTGATTGATGTTAGTTATTAGACGTACCGACGGCCCGACCTATAATGTTTTTCCTCCGTCCTCGGCTAATTGCGTTTTGTCAACATTTTTTTTAAATTTCCAAGCTAATGCCTTTCGGTATCTTTTGAAGTTTAAGTTCCTCGGGTTTTGTTGGTCTTTTGTGTAATTCTGAAGGCCGTGATCTTTAGGTTTTGTTTTAAATATTGGTACAATCTAATACTGCTTAAAATCATTTCTAGGTGAATTGATGTTGACATTGGTAGTATCTGGATTTTTTAGTTGGAACCATTTTTATAAACATCTTCATCACCATTTTCAACCACGAGAAGTCGACCGCTGAACATAGCCCACTCTTATGTATTTTTCAGTGACCTGACAGAAATTGTGACGTCGTGCAAATCTAGATGTTATTTAAAAATTCAAACTTAATTTTTATTTTCGTTCGTATTTAAACTATTCCTCTGCTGAAACGATTCTACCGTTGGGTGACGTGGAGTTTGAACTCATCTCGTTAGTTATTTGTGGGTTGGTATATATTTTAGACCTTAAAAATTCACAAGTTACCCCAGGAATCAAGATGTCTGCCTTCGTCGTTAACGTTAGCGGTATGCAACAATAAAATGTTACCTTCACAAGTAAATTCCAAAAGGCATGTTTCTAAATTCAAACCCAACATCTTCATCTCTTTAAGCTACAGCATTACTACGATGTTTAAAATCTGATCTTAATCCTTGTATAGACAAAATAGTTCAATAACAACATCTTCTCAAAGATATGTATCAGCAGAAAACTCACTTTACCGATCGAAACTAACTCAACTAAAATACGAAATAACAAAACAATACACGAATTTCCAGTTACACATATACCTACGAAAATTTTAAAACGGGCAAGTTATGTTTCCCGTTCGGACTCCATCCGACCGCAATAAGCGATTTAACCAACTTTCCATACACATTGCCCGACAGATCGCATAAGCTTGATCCAAACTAATTCTTGAACGAATGCCAAGAGCGCTTTCATCGACCTTATGGTCTGTGTGTCCCAATTCCGGTAGCAGCAAGTTGCATTGCAGACGTAGTGAAATCCTCCCTTCGACCCAGAATTCCCGACCCTTAATGAAGGAAATGCTCGGGCAACGAAAAACGACAAGTTTTTTAAAACGGGGAAAAATATTTTTTCTTTGCAGCTCCCCGCTCTAAAGTCATTTCGAAGAGTGTTTGGATTAATGAATGAGTGATTTTTCAAAAAGAATGTGTGTTTATGTTTTAGCTTTTAATTTTAGAAAAATAACGTTTGGTATAAAGGTTATATTACATAATAACGTGTACGTCTATAAAGCTGAGAAGTGAAAGTTTAAATTATAAATATGAATTGGCTTTTCAACTAAACATCGTTGAGTTTAACGCGCCTATGTCTTTATTGAGATGCTAATAACATAAAAAAATATTGACTTTGTGCTCAATTACAATAATAATACTACAAAAGATAATAAGAGATGGTGTTCAAAATTGCTATCATAAACGGTACTTAACATTTCTCACTAATTTTCTATCAGATTCAGTAATTACTGAACATATTGAGACTTAACATCTTATGTCTCATGATGGCGAGCGCAGGACAATGCCAAGCATTGCTTTTTAAATCATGGTGTTTTTTGGTTTTGCTACCGTCCATGAGCGGTCGTATCGTTTACCATCAGGCGGACGGCATGCTCATATCGCCATTCACCGAAAAAAAAAGATGAGCTGTTTGCTACTTCACTGATATTAAAACTAAAAAATAAATCGGCCCGCCTATTACAGAGATCTTGAAGACTTCGATACTTTTATATCATGTTCCAAACTACTTTTAAAACTTTGAAAGTAGACTAGTTACTTCAGTACCACTACTATGTGCTAAAGGTTTGAGGTAGCAACTATCAGTGTAGTTAACTATAGCGTACAAATTATGTTGTCGAACCTTCATAGGCCTACAAATTCATTTATTCATTAAAGCTATAAAGGCCTTGGATCAAAGTTATGAAAGTTTGTTGATACCAGTTCGATTTATGGATATTAATCTTCGATGATGAGCTATATTGAGGTAAAGATGTTCTCACCTTTACCTGACTGCCTTCTGGCTGTTGTCAGACAACAGGCCATAGACTTGATTCCCACACCAAAATTAGTGATTGTGTAAAGGTTGTCTGGAAATCGCTTTAAAAATAAGACTGCAGATTGTACCTTTTTTATTGCAATGAATGGTAAGGCGAGCAAAATTTTTAGTTATAAGACGTGTATTTTTTTACTGTTCATGTCAATGTGTATGTAATGGACGTAATATTCTAGTGTATTGCATTATATTTGTTCTGATCTAAGTGTTGTACGAGAATAAAAACCTTAACATAAACCACCTTTCACAATGGTCGAACCACAGCCATACTGACCCACGCAGGTGCGTTGCGTTTTGACTTAGGCCTGTATATATTCGTTTTAAGATCGTCATACACATGATTGTGGTCCGGTTATCATCAAATGTATTTATTTCACATTGTCGCCCCAGCATTAAAAAAATCATAGTTATGCACGGTATGAGACCCATATTTTATACAGACGTGGGAATTATATGTGTATCTTCCACGTATACACATTCATTAATGTCAATGTCACGGTCTCTATATAATGTTTCCCAATTCGATTGTTTCAAATTCAAATTCAGGTCGTGTAGTTATTTTTTCGTCCTATTTACATAACAATTATTTACTGTAATGGACTTGCGAGTCGATTTTGTCCATTCATTCCCGTGATTAATGGGATGCAGACTATGGAAAATGGAATTTATAGTATTTTCTGAGTTCGGACTGTTTTCGAAAATATTTATTTAGTCAGGTATAGTGGTTGATATTTGAAAAATAGTAATAACAATAAAAAAGAAAACTATGGACACAGTGTAGGAGTATTATTTTATTATTTATTTAACTTATTTTATCAATACCTATGGGAAACGGGAAGGACACATGATGAGAGAGAAAAATGAGAAATGGACAAGAATAATTTCAGAGTGGTACCCGCGGGACGGTAAAAGAACAAAGGGTAGACAAATTAAGCGCTGGGAAGATGACCATAGATGAGTTGCTGGTCCAGAGTGGATCAGAATTGCGAGAGACAGAGATAGGTGGAAATCTTTGGAGGAGGCCTTTGTCGTAAGACAAGCTGTTACTGCGATTACCGCTCGTTAATAATTAATAATATAAATTTACATATCTAATATTGTAAAAGTGGAACAGTCATAAAACCTTATTTATTTAACAATAATACTAAAGACTATAAAATTAAATTCAACAAAGCCAACACCAAGAGTTGGATAAAATAGAATCAAAACCATCATTTGCATTGCTGTTACCTTATCTCACAATAACAAAATAGGTAAGTATATTTATAGTTCGCAAGCGAGTATAGTTAACTACACCCACCAACGAGCCAATGGTACCGCCAGTAAGGCCGCGTTTCCACTGACGCGGAGCTGGGCGGAGAGGAGCTTAGCGGTGCACAAATTGACCAATGACTATGCTTGAAATATCCGCTACGCTTCAATGGAAACAGTACGAGCGGGGTGGAGCAGAGCTGAGCGGATATTCATACATCGAGGCGGTGCAGTGCGGAGGACAGCGAGCATTGGGGTACAGAGCGGAGGACAGCGGGGCGGTACGGAGCGGTGCGGACTGGGGCGGTGCGTGACGTTGCAAGCCTTTCTTCACTTGAAATCGATCTCCTGCAATTAGTATCCTTCTTCTGTATATATGGTTTAAGATGACAATGTAATTCATGGAAAAGTTTTCTTGATACCCTATACGAAGTTTCGAACATTTCGTCATCACACGTCTGAAAAATAGTTGAAAATTTTCCATGCACAGAATGGTACTTTATATGTTGTCGAATCCAGAATCTATGTTTTCTCTTCGAATCCAAAAAAGTCGCAACAGTCAATGCTACTTCATCTGATTCGATAACTTCGTCTTCAAGTAGAGAAAGATATAAAAGATTGCTTTTTTCTTTTTAAGCGACAACATGATGTATGGTCTTTCCGAGAGATTGAGTGTAACTAAGTGCAAAAATGCGCGATTCCAAAAGTATGCTCCACTCCGCTCACTGACCACTCACCGCTCTTCATCGCTCCTCTCCGCCCAGCTCCGCTTCAGTGGAAACACTGACCACTTTTCACCGCTCTTCTCCGCTCCTCTCCGCCCAGCTCCGCGTCAGTGGAAACGCGGCCTTAGGCCTTAGGCCGCGTTTCCACTGACGAGAGGAGCGATGAAGAGCGGTGAGTGGTCAGTGAGCGGA
This sequence comes from Deilephila porcellus, assembly GCA_905220455.2. NCBI lineage: Eukaryota > Metazoa > Arthropoda > Insecta > Lepidoptera > Sphingidae > Deilephila > Deilephila porcellus. The sequence goes on along the minus strand of LR999977.1, from coordinate 12,482,561 downwards.
GCAGAGCGGAGTGGAGCATACTTTTGGAATCGCGCATTTTTGCACTTAGTTACACTCAATCTCTCGGAAAGACCATACATCATGTTGTCGCTTAAAAAGAAAAAAGCAATCATTTTATATCTTTCTCTACTTGAAGACGAAGAGTCACACGCACGCACTGCACGCAAGTCACGCACCGCCCCGCTCCGCACCGCTCCGTACCGCCCCGCTGTCCTCCGCTCTGTACCACAATGCTCGCTGTCCTCCGCACTGCACCGCCTCGATGTATGAATATCCGCTCAGCTCTGCTCCACCCCGCTCGTACTGTTTCCATTGAAGCGTAGCGGATATTTCAAGCATAGTCATTGGTCAATTTGTGCACCGCTAAGCTCCTCTCCGCCCAGCTCCGCGTCAGTGGAAACGCGGCCTAACTGTAGGTGCTTGTTCACGTTAACACGCGGGCGCGGGCGCGATTGACGTGGCTTTCCCGCTACATACATCGCACTTGCGTTTCCTACGTGAACACTTGGTTGACATCCATATGTTTGATATTTCGTGACCGCGCCCGCCACCGCGCCCGCCACCGCGCCCGCCACCGCGCCCGCCACCGCGCCCGCCACCGCGCCCGCCACCGCGCCCGCCACCGCGCCCGCGTGTTAACGTGAACAAGCACTAGTAGTGTTCTTATACCAAGTTGTCACATTAAATTTGTCGTCACCCGCCAACATTTGCATTGCAAGTGGGATTCGTGAACTACTTGGCTGTTCACGAGTTGTAAGTTCACGCGTCGTTTGATCAGGGGTTCAGACGTGTTAGCAATATATGGGTAATTATAAAACAATGTTTTTTTTTATCATATAAAAATATGTATAAAATTGTGATTAAATAAACACTTTCGCCTTGATGCAGTGAATAAAGATTGTAAAATAAATACATATTTAATTTTGGTTTTAGTTCAAAATTGGTTGATACCTTGAGTCGACTTATACTTTTGTTTATACACAAACAAGATAATGATATAAAGCTCGTAGTGGACTTGGTTGGGAGTCGACTGCAAAACGAGAGTTAGTAAGTTCGTTCCACGAACTAAATGATTTTCCAGACAAATGATTTTGCGATCATTGGTATTGTTATTACCTACTTGTTTCGTTTCTGGGTGTTGTGAGACGTCTCGCGTATTTTTCTGACTGGCATCGCAAAAGACTTCTTTTTTATTGGTAGGTCTCTCAAATTATGTGAGAGGTCGCCTGGGTAGGTACGTCCGCAACACCTATTTCTCCCGCCAAACAGCAGTGTAAATGCAATGTTGTGTTTCGGTTTGAAGGACATTATAGCCAGGTAACTACTGGACTTAGTCTGACATAACATCTTATATCTCAGGTTGGCGAGCGCAGTGGAATGCCAAGCATTGCTTTGTAGTTCATGGTGTTGTTGGGTTTTGCTACTGTTCATGAGCGGTCGTATTTCTTACCATCAGGCGAATGGCCTGCTCGTCTCGCCATTTATCGCAATAAAAAATAAAACTTAGCATTGAGTCAGGACTTTATTTGTATGTGACAGTTGTATGTATTAACTATCTACACGAACACAAAGCTACAGGAAAAATATACTCTTTAATTGTTATTATTCCTAAATAAATACAGCGGTTCTCATACATAAATTAAGAAAGGTTAAGGCCTAAATATATCTTTTAGTAAACCCCGATCTATCTCTATCCATCAGTCGTTTGTCCTCATCTAGACAGCTTTGAAGGATGCTTATTCCCTTTTATTCTTTAATCACTCTTTCATAACCTAATTACGTATTACCTACATAGTATTTACGTATATTCCTGGTTTTGTAGCTTTCATACGTAAGTAATATTATGTATTTGTTACATGCTTAGTTTTCTAGTTCTGCTTATACAGTAGGAGAAGACAGCCAAAGGGGGAAGAATTCCTGTTATTTTATATTTTTCTTCCATCTAGCTTCAATCTTTGAAACCCGAATAACCTTTATTACCCGGTTATTTTTTTTTAATAATGTGTTTTTAAGTTTCACGGTGTTCAATTTTCTCTCGATGATTCGTTTGCTTATTTGCTGCATCCAATAAAGCAGTTTGTTTCAAGTGACGTGAAATTAACGATTCTTGGATTGAAATGCTTAACTTCTACATAAAATGAAATGCTAAATAGTAGCATAATATCTGGAAAATTATAATATGTACAAAATTGAAATTTATCTCTTAGGTTATTCATAAATGCTTTTAGGAAAATCCTCCTCAAAACCGTTGAATAGGACGTCAGTAGATTACATAAAAGCATTGGTTTTGCCGTAAAAGAGATTAAAACTTAGCAGCAGGTAGATATAAGTCGTAATTTAGCTGCAGATGGCATCAAAGAACGTAATGTGCAGTGGCGAAATTCCCTGAATCAAGTTAAAACCCCGCAATGTCCGACAAAACTACATAATTAACAAACCTAATACGTACAAGGCACACAGCAGTTTCCAAACAGCACGAGACGCACCGTTGCAAACAAACGGCTGTAACATATGAATGGCGAGAGACCATAAACTGGCGGCCCCGGTTGACCCAATCAATTACATAAATACCCAGCCGTTGTATCGGTTTTGTTGTGGACGCAGAAATCCCATTTGCATGGTAATAGTATCGACGAACCTTTAATAATGTTTAACCTATGTACTACCGCCCGTCCGCTACAAACTAGCGATAAAATAGTTCTCATGAATATTAAAAACTTTTAGAACACCGCCGCCCGCATCTGAAAGGCTTTTGTTGAAAATTGTGAAAAGTAAAATAAATAGTATGAAATTGTTCTTTGTAATGAAGGATCATATTATCATTTTATCTTTAGTGCGGCGAGTCATTGTTCGGGTTTACTTGTTCTGAAGTTTATGCTTTGTGTAAAATATTGCCTTATATGCTAGTTGGCTTTGGTTTTAGAACAGTTGAATCACCGCCGGATTATATCAGTGTTGTAATATTATTAGATAAGTTTATAGTAAATTGCGAATGTTTGTTGACTCCTTGTACTGTTTGCAGTCTTAAATATTATTTTTAAGTAAGTTCAGTTTAGGTTAGGATGGTTAGTTTAGTTTGTTTTTTCAGATCACATTCACCCATCATAAAATATTAACATTGCATCTCCACCAAGGCACTATTTTCTTAAAAAGTGCCTTGGTGAAGCACTGAAAATAAGTTATCCAGTTAATTTTGAGTATAAATTATTGAAATAATTTGTTATAAATAACAATACCCGGTGATTGGGCTCTCGAAATTGATTAAATATGAAAATAAATAACCTAGAAATACCAATTTATTGAAGAGCTCATAATATCTAGAAATGCAGGATCATTATTTACATGTGACGGCAAACTTCTTGGAAACTATTTCGAACGATACCTTGGAGTAACTTAAAATCCTTTCCATGTGAACAAACTATTCTTAGACAAATATTCTAAAATAATACACAAATTTTTGCATCATTTACCTGCGAAACCGGGATTGGTTTTCAAAGTTACAGGTGTTAGTCAGTACGTGCGCAACTTTTAAAACTACCATAGTTTTCCAAAGAAGCGCGAAAACGTAAGCTGCTTTAAAAAAAATCTTTGTATTTACCTTACCGAACAATCTAGTCGGAGGCAATTTCTAGAAAATTTCATTAAGAAAGATTTTTTAAATATGCATGCTGTATTAAGAGGAACGTTTAATTTTATTTTAAATAAACTTTGCTAACGTCTTGGTATGTTTAATTTAAGCTGCAGACATTTACGTGGTTACTTAACAAGTCCTAGTTCTTTATTTCATAACACAGGAATGATAAACGAACTGGCTCATGTTATTTAAACTCTTTAATTCCTATTCACTTTATATTGGTATAAAGAAGAGTCTCCGTGGCGCATTTGGTTAGTCGCCAGCTGTGGAACGAGAGGTCAAGGGTTTGATCCTCGCACCGAGACAAATAATTGTGTGATCTACAAATAACTGTGTCGAATCTGAGTGTTTCTGAGACCGAAAAGACTAGACTGCCCTTTCTCTCTCCTTTCTTCTATGTCCATCCCAAGGTTGCCTGGACGAGATTGCCTTGTGCAATAAGGCCGCCGATTGTACTTATTGTTTAGTTTTGTTATTATCTGTGTCTTTTTTCCGTGGTGTACAATAAAGAATATATAAATAAATAAATAAAAGTCGCTTTTTCTTACCTTCCACCGCCGAGCCACATATTTTGACTAAGGTATAGGTTTTGTGAAGTAAGGCCTCGTAGAGTTAGGACGTGAAGAGTAAGAACTTAGCTCAACATGAGATCTGATAACTTTTTGACCGTGCGAGTCATATTATGTTCTCGTCTTGGCAACATTTTACATGAAAATGTTAATGGTGTGATGCCCTTGACACAAAACTTGTATCTTCACAGAAGCATTTTGAGTTTATTATTGTTTAATTCTACTCTTTATACGAGCCTATTTATGTTTTTTTCCAAAGATAAAGGTATTTTAGCTTTAAAAAAGGGGATGGTTGTTATAAAATTAGGCATTTATCGTAACATTTCAATGCTCTCCTCAATTAGATAATAACTAAATTAAAAATTAAGTTTGGTTTGGTGGAATAAAATTTTAGCCACTTTGACATTGAATTATCAAAACTTCAAAAGAATGGATTAGATAGACAAGATTTAGTACTCAAGTTTTAGGATTTATTCAATTAGTAGCGATGGAATCGTCACAGATTAGACAGTTTGTTTTGAATCTTTGAATTTTGGCTGGAAAACTTATTCATAGAAATTATTAATTACTAAGGGACTTTAAACTAATAATTTATTTGTAGTTACCTTTGCTTTAACTCAAAACTTAGCTATGAGTTCTCGAGCTGTGAATAGTCAGCTCCTGGGTTCTATTGATAGGTTTGACATTTCACTTTGTATGGGATTATAGGTTTCAATTACATACGTTTCCTGAGACTGGAATTTGTGTTGGCAAAGCAATAAGCTTGGCTATCACATCTTGACATCAGAATATGTTCGCCGGAATATGGATGACACCAAACGTGGTACTAAACCTGTGGCAGCTCTACCGAAAAACATGTATGAGCATACACGCACGGACTATGACATTTTTGATACATACATACATAAACTCACGCCTTTATCCCCGAAGGGGTAGGCAGAGGCGCCACCAGGACACCCACATTTCGCCTTGTATGTTCCGTCCCACAATGTGATAGGGGGCGAGCCTATCGCCATATCGGGCACAAATTCCTGACTCCGGACTGGTAATGAATAGAAAAATCCAATATCACTTAGCCCGACTCGGGATTCGAACCCGAGACCTCAGCTTTGTAACCATACCGCAATACAACTACGCCATCAAGGCAGGCACATTTTTGATACACTACCTTTTATTTTATTATATTAAGACTCACTAGCGTTTATCACATTGTAACTTATAAAGTAACACAAAATTAAAAACAAACGTAAGTATGTTACACAATTAAGACACTACATGCAAGTACAACAACATGACCAACACTCAGTTTTATCAAGGAATCCTTGTTTTGCAATAGAGTTAAACTTAAACTAAGAATATATAATCAAAAATAAGGGAATGAGAGGAAAAATAAATATTTTTTTATACTATACCATACGCAAGTAAGACCAGGCTCAAGTTATTTTGAAGCTAATATTACTTTTTGTAGTTTGGCGTATATGCGTGGTTGTCAATTATGTCGCTGTAGCTGTTCAATAACTTACATAGCCAAGATATAGATGAGTTAGATCCTTGGACTGTTTTGCGGAGAGGAGGCACAACGGAGTTATCGTTTTCGTACTTTCGATGAACGCAACCTTTTGCTATTGCATTGGCCTGGTAATGGAGCAAACGACTTACCTAATTTTAAGTGATATGTGTACACACTTACCATATTTTTTTAAATATATTTTTAAATTGGCTTACATACTAATTAAATAGTCGAAATAAATGTAATAAAACTAAATTGCTGACAACAAGCCTCCACCAATACATATTTTAAATAAGCACCTTATATTATACTTATTAAAAAGTAGTATAGTTAATTTAAAGTACTTTTTTTAAGTACTTTCTATCTATCTATCTATATCAGCCCATATACGTTCCACTGCAGGGCACGGGCCTACTCTACAATCGAGAAAATCGATTGAGAGTGGTTAGGCCATATAGTCCACCACGCTGGCCTAGGGCGGGTTGGCGGACTTACATACCGTAGAAATTCTTTAAAATCGCTACGGTATGCAGGTTTCCTCACGATGTTTTCCTTCACCGTTAAAGTGCGTGGTGATTGACTATCAATACACACATAACTCCGAAAAGTCAGAGGTGTGCCCTGGGATTTGAACCCGCGACCACCGTGAACATGTAGGCAGCCGCGTCTGGTCCGTTACCAACAGGCCACCACGCACTTTAGTAAGTACTAAGTACTTTAGTACAGTTAATTTTTCCACCGACTGTAATAAAACGCCAGTACCCTGCAGTGGGTCCTATCTGTTCGCCAAATAAACAAGTTTCAGCTACAACATTGTTACCCATGTGAGCTATGTAGCTAGCCAGGTCAGTCACGCAGGAAGTAGATAAATAAATCTCGATTAGCATCACGTTTCCAATATCTCAAGGCTGTGTTATTCGGTTCATAAATTCTACGTCTCGTGAATAATAGACTCGTGGTGTCGTGTTCCTCGACAGCATACATTATGCGTCGCCAGCTTAATACATCTGTCTTATACCTCACGCCTTTTGGCATTTTGATAAGATAATTGGAGAATAAAGACAGGATTGGAATTAGCTGGTATCTTTATATTTTTTATCTGCCTGTATCTCACAGTATTCTTGTACTGTATGCTTCCGGGTAGATAATGATATCTAACGGTGGAGTATGAACTCCACCATAGTGACTCATATGAATGTGTCATATTTTGGGTTCAGCTTGTATATATCTGGTTTCGAAAAAGCCAGCATACTTGTATCTGTGTGTAAGACAATCTTTTCTCGGCAACCGACTCTTTACTTTCTATTTGGAGTTTATTGCACCTATACTTTCTCCTGTTTTAAAACAGTAATGTTGGAGTCGTTAAACTATGTTTTTCCATTTCTTCTGTGAAGTTATTTGATGAGATGACAATTCCTTCGTAAAAGAGCTAGTTTCAGGAGAATTGTGTCATTAGAATTTAAAAAATAACAACATATTGTTTACTCGATCTGAGAATTAAGCCTAGGGTCGAATGGTTCTCAGCTTAGACATTTTACTACTATGTTTATAATAGCCCAGAATGATCTCTAACTAGTCTTAATGAGATTGTAATATTTAATTAAGTATCACATGAAATAATTAATTACGTTTACCCACAAATTCATATTAAACTTGTCGAATTGCACCTAATTAAAAACTGCTCCCGCGGTGTTTCAACTCCGAGTAATATTACCCATCCCTTTTAGTTCCCGTAATTTCAAATTTAATTGCTCACACGGTATTACATAGAATTTCGGTGTAGGCCAAGTATACTCATGATCTTTTTTCAGTAACTTTGACAGTATAACCCAAATTTGTGACGTTAATGTTGCTTCGCTGTTATAGTTCGTTAAATTTACGCTGTTGAAATGTCGAATAAATTTTATATTAGATTTCCTTGGTATTGTAGATAGTTAAGACAAAAGAGACCATGTTTTTTTTACCAGCTAGAGACTATTTTTTAAGAGAACCAATCACTTGAAGATTTCAGTAGCCGCGAACTCCTTAAAATTGTCTTCGAATGGAGAAAAAGACCCAATACTCTTTAGTATAACACCCACGCTATATCTATTGAAAGTGTCCCACTCACTTCAACTCGGAATCATACACAAGTCATAAAAAAATATTTGTTTGTTTGTTTGTTTAAATCTTTATTGTACACAATTAAAAATGAATATACACAATACAGAAACAACAATAAAAAATAAAAAAGTACAAATGGCGGTCTTATCGCTCTACAGCAATGTCTTACAGACAACCATGGGATGGATTTAAAAGAAGGAAAGAGAGAGGGCAGTGTAACTATTAAATAATTAAGGCTTAATAATAGAAATGAAACATATTACATAAATACACAGACATAGTATATGTCGCCGCAAAAACAATAAATATTGATTTTATTACTCATTTTAACTATAATTATTTTCTATACACAATTATACATCACCTACAGTTTTATGTTTACAATGTTAACTCTTATTTAAAGTAATTTAAGTTTTAAAAAGTAGATCTACAGATGGCGCACATTGTAATCATGGTGGAGCTACTTCCTTTCTATCCCTTTTTGATTATAAAATGATTTATCAGCGTAAAAAAATAATAAACATTAATTTTAACCATATTAGATTTTCCATCAATTATTTAAAGCCTACATTTGTAATACTTAGTTGTTATTTCCTTTTATTTAAGTTTCACATTACAACCGTACAGATGTCGCGCATCGTAAATATGTTGGAGCGATATCCTCTCGATGTTAAAAGGTTTTTAGGCTACAAAATAATTATCAATATTCATAAATAATAATGGAAACTTTCTTTCGCGTAATTTAAGATTTTATTATAAGATGTTACATTAGAATAGCTATTCTAAAGTGTTTAGTTTCCTTTGTTTATATTGAACCAATCGGAGCGCTGGATTGGTCGACCAATCAGCGCGATCATAGAATTTTCTTGTAGAAGGCTCCTGATGAGTTGAGCATTCAGTAATTCGCCTTCGAATGGAAAAGTTCTGTGAAAACTACTAAGTGTCTAAAATTAGTCTTTAAAAAAAGTGTTTAAAATCAGTGTTTAAAATAAGTGTTTAAAATACAAGTGTTACAAGAAATTACTTGTGTTTAAATTATTAATTTATTAAACAAAGGGTGAGAAATTAAAGTAAACGATGGACCTAACAAATAACCGCGATGTCACCCTCTCGCCAATAGAGTGCGCTGCTGCTGCAGTCCCAAATAATACTGAGGAATCATCTGCTTCGTTATCAGAAGTGGGATCGCACACGCGATCCCATCCAGCCGAAACCGGACATCCAGAACGACGACATCATGAAGCCTACTCTGCTCCGGAAGCTATGCCCAAAGAATTCTTCATGGAGATGATTAAAATGATGCAATCCATGAGTCAACGCCTTGCGACCCAGTCTCAAGAAAGAACTAAGATAACCGATATTTTTCTGCCGTCATACGACCCTGATGGTAACGTAGGGGTACGTGAATGGTGTGACCACATATCAACTGCAGTAACACTTTATCAGCTAAGTGACTACGATGTGAGGATGAAGGTGTCTAGTCTTCTGAAGGGGAGAGCAAAGATTTGGGCAGACGAATGGCTTGTTACTACGTCCACGTGGGACGAATTACGACAAATTATTCTAACAACTTTTGAACCTGAACATCGTTACTCAAGAGATGTGCTCATGTTTCGCGAACACATTTATGACCCATCAAAGGATCTATCTGAATTTTTATCAAAAGCGTGGATGTTATGGAAGCGAGTTACAAAAGATAAACTGGACAACGTAGACGCAGTGGAAGCCGTTATCGGGAGCATTAGTGATCAACGACTCCGCATTGAATTAACGAATGCAAGAGCTACGTCAGTCCCAGAGCTTATATCAGTAGCATCTTCTATTCGTCCTAAACGGGTAAGTCCTTCAACAGCTTACAATAGTATTCAGCCACCAAATAAAAGAGCTCGTTTAGAAAATAAGCAAATTCCTTTCTGTACTTATTGTAGAAAAACTGGTCATAGTATTGATATCTGTCGTAATAAACTACGTGAAAACTTTAATAATAGAGATCCTAATACAAGTGATAAATTTCGTGCAAACTTGCCTACTGACTCTGTGTGTAGCTTCTGTTCCAAGCCCGGTCACACATTCCAAATATGCTATAAACGTCTAAAAAATATAGCGCCTAACGCTCCTCCTAACAACCAAGCATCTAAACAAGTGAATAACATTGCAAACTCTACTATAACTTGTATGTATATTCAAATAGGTAACTTTCAATTCAGGGCCACTTTCGATAGCGGAGCTGAATGCTGCGTCATGAGGGAGACCATTGCCAAAAAACTCCCCGGTCGTAGATATACCACCGTTACTTATTTGCGAGGCATAGGATCCCTTCCCGTAATTTCACTTGGTTCTATTGATTGCGTTTGCTTGATTGATGGTATCCATGTAGAACTACAATTCGTTATACTTTCAGACAACGAACTCTCAACCGATGTCCTTATTGGTATTAACCTATTAAAAAAGACTGGTCTAAGCGTCCTGGTGGATGAGACCGGTGCAAAACTTATGTATCGTCCACAAATAATGTCTTTAGAAGCTCATAACCCATTGTTTGACAATTTAGATCATGATCTTGATGATGTAATTCAAATTAAGCAATTAACGACAATGTTAAATAAGTACGCCCATTTATTTATTCGCGGTTACGCTAAATCTCGCGTGAATACAGGTGAATTGCAAATAAGACTCAAAAATGAAAGTAGATACGTTGAACGTAGACCCTATAGACTTAGTCCCGTAGAAAGAGAAACCGTACGTAATATTGTGCAAGAATTATTAGATAATAATATTGTTCGCGAAAGTCGATCGCCTTTTTCAAGTCCCATTATTCTAGTGAAAAAGAAAAACGGCACCGACCGTTTATGTGTAGACTATAGGGAGCTGAATTCAAACACAATTCGCGATCACTACCCCTTGCCTCTCATAGGCGACCAAATTAACAATTTAGCCGGTGGAAAATTCTTTAATACTTTTGATATGGCTTCTGGTTTTCACCAGATACCAATCTCTGACTGCTCGATTGAAAAAACAGCGTTCGTAACGCCGGACGGACTTTTCGAATACGTGACTATGCCGTTCGGTTTATGTAATGCGCCAGCGGTTTATCAAAGATGTATCAATCGAGCCTTAGGTTCTTTATTAAATCCAGGAAGCGCTTGTACCAATGACAGCGAACCAAACGATAGCGTTGCACAGGTGTATGTTGATGACGTGATTAGTAAAAGTAGGAACTTCGCAGATGGGCTGATTTTTATTGAAAGAATCTTAATAGCTTTAGAAAAAGCTGGTTTCTCCATTAACATTGACAAATGTTTGTTCTTTAAGAAGTCCGTTGAGTACTTGGGCAATATAATAGAAGATGGTAATGTAAGGCCTAGCCCAAGAAAAATAGACGCTCTTGTTAAGTCTCCAATCCCCAGCACCGTAAAGCAGGTTAGGCAATTTAATGGACTTGCTAGTTATTTCCGTAGGTTCATACCAAATTTTGCACATATTATGATCCCTCTTTACGAATTGACTAAAACTAACAGTAAATGGCAATGGACTTACAGGCATGAGGAAGCCCGAAATAAGATTATACAATACCTAACTTCTTCCCCCGTTCTGATGATATTTAGTGAAAAGTTTGCGATAGAATTATTCACAGACGCGAGCAGTCTGGGATTAGGCGGTATACTAGTTCAAGTTGTTAATGATAGACCACACGTAGTCTCCTACTTTAGTATGCGTACGACTGAAGCCGAGAGTAGGTACCACTCTTACGAGTTGGAAACCCTTGCCGTAGTTAGGTCAATTAAACATTTCCGTCATTTCCTATATGGTAGGCGTTTTAAAGTTATAACGGATTGCAATGCTCTTAAAGCTTCGAAAAATAAACAAGAACTTCTGCCACGAGTTTATAGATGGTGGGCCTTTTTACAAAATTTTGATTTCGATATAGAATATAGAAAAGGTAATCGCATGCAACACGCGGACTTTTTTAGCCGTAATATAGAGACATGTAGAGTTAATATTATGACCAGAGATTTACAATGGTTAAAAATAGAGCAACGCCGCGATGGCTCATTACGAGCCAAGATTGACTCCATTCGCAGAGGAGAGTCGGTTGAAGGATTTCTTGTTGAAGACGATCTACTGAAACACGTACGCAAAGATGAGCTATTAGGAACCCAGAAGCTCGTTGTTGTACCAAAGACGTTTCAATGGAGTTTGATAAATACCTTCCATTCGAGCCTCAAACATCCTGGCTGGGATAAAACTTTAGCGAAGATAAAAGAGACATACTGGTTTGAACGAATGAACACAGTGGTTCGACAATTTGTAGACAATTGTATTGTTTGTAAGACTTCCAAAAACTCATCAGGTGCTATTCAAGCACAATTGCACCCAATAGCGAAGCCTACGATTCCATTTGAAATGATCCACATGGATATGACTGGGAAACTAGGAACACCGACCGATAGAGAGTATGTGATAGTGACCGTCGATGCTTATACCAAATTCGTCCTGTTGCATCATGCAAACGACAAAAGTCAGCACAGCACCCTTGGAGCTCTTAAAAACGCTGTTCATTTGTTTGGAACTCCGAAAATAGTTATTGTAGACGGTGGACGCGAATTCCTTGGAGTTTTTAAGGAATACTGTGAAAGATACGGTATAGAAATTCATTCAATAGCTCCTGGTGTTAGTAGAGCGAATGGGCAAGTAGAACGAATAATGGGGACTCTAAAGAACGCATTAACCATGATAAAAAACTATGAAACCGTTGACTGGCATACGGCACTCGATAGTTTACAACTTTCACTCAACTGCACCATGCATTCAACGACTGGCGTTGCACCTTTGACATTATTAACAAAACGACAACACTGTGTTCCACCGGAATTGTTAAACCTAGTGCAGCTTGATAACATGACGATTGATTTCGAGGTATTGGAGAAACACGTAAAACATAGAATGACCGAAGCAGCAATTAGAGAGAAGAAACGATTTGATTCGAAAAAAGCCAAGATACACAAATTCGAAAGAGGCGACTTCGTCTTAATAAAGAACAATCCTCGTAACCAAACTTCATTAGACTTGAAATTTAGTGCGCCCTACGAGATTCACAAGGTGCTGGAAAACGACCGCTACTTAATTAAACCGGTAGTAGGAAGAGGACGGCCACGAAAAGTGGCCCATGACCAACTACGGCGAGCGCCACAACCTGGTGAGCAAGCATCCGTGTCGCCAAACGACCTATCACCGGACAGCGAGCATCCGTCATCGGACAGCGAGCACCTGTCACCGGACAACGAACGGCCGTCACCGGACAACGAACGGCCGTCACCGGATAACTAACACCCGTCGTCTGACGTCTCACCTAACGCCCACCGCCTAGGTAACACCCTGTAGTCTTGCATTATATTGATCGATTTTTAAAAGTTAAATAATGAAAATTTACAAAATTATACGAACGAAATCCAATAACTCGTGTAACACCAAGTGCCACCTACACCTAAGCAGTGGAGGCAAATATGACATACAAAATAAGCAAGACATGACATCATACCAATGAAATGAAGTCGTGGAGACTCAATATCTCTCATGTTATCCCGCTGGGACCACGGCGTTCAGGACCGCTCAGAACCTGGCTCCTATATCCTATCGAAACAAAGCCTTCGTGCCTGTCACGGAGCAATGGTCCTAAACTCCTCACCTTATTTTCCATCAGTGCAAAGACTTTGTGTCTACCACAGAGCGGTGTTCCTGATCCCATCCTAACTTCCCGTCAAATCAAAGACTTTGTGTCTATCACAGAGCATTTCCGTCACGTGAGAAAGATACAGAACTATGTACTTGCATATGTGTGATCGCCTGTCCATAAACATACTAATATTATGTGTGGCACTGCCTTGATAACATTCTTACTGAGTTTCCTAATTCTGGAAACTACTTCTACTATGCCTATTCGTTTATGCAAAACTACTGGGTGATGAAAGGCCGGCTGGTGCAGAGCGCGCACCGCCGATCAGAATGGCCGTGTCGCCGCAAAAACAATAAATATTGATTTTATTACTCATTTTAACTATAATTATTTTCTATACACAATTATACATCACCTACAGTTTTATGTTTACAATGTTAACTCTTATTTAAAGTAATTTAAGTTTTAAAAAGTAGATCTACAGATGGCGCACATTGTAATCATGGTGGAGCTACTTCCTTTCTATCCCTTTTTGATTATAAAATGATTTATCAGCGTAAAAAAATAATAAACATTAATTTTAACCATATTAGATTTTCCATCAATTATTTAAAGCCTACATTTGTAATACTTAGTTGTTATTTCCTTTTATTTAAGTTTCACATTACAACCGTACAGATGTCGCGCATCGTAAATATGTTGGAGCGATATCCTCTCGATGTTAAAAGGTTTTTAGGCTACAAAATAATTATCAATATTCATAAATAATAATGGAAACTTTCTTTCGCGTAATTTAAGATTTTATTATAACGTAAAAGCTCCTATTAACGACCCCCTAAAATGTGTACTCTATTAACGACCTAATTTTTAAATCACTCATATTAGACATAATATAGGGTTCCAGAAAAGTCATACCTTAAAAATTAGTTACGTATTTTTGTTGGACAACAAATAGAGTAAAGTTTGTGTGTTTAAATAGTCAGTGAAAGAAATAATTTGAAAATGAGTTGGACGCGCCTGAAGCGGACGCACGTTTCATAGTGTCGCGCCTCCAGCCACGTAAGTACACCTAAATATTACTTAAGGAAAATAACACACTAAAAATGGGTTTTTCTTCTTGCTATCACATTACAACTGTAAAGTATATATTCGTTTTCTGAACTAACCCTTAATATAATAAATTTTGTTGGTTTTTTAGTTATAAAATCATGTTTTAATTTAAGGCGGTAATAGGATCCAAATTTCAAAACTTGATACTAATAACGACCCATGGCGTTGTTAAATTTTGAGAACATTTAGTATTTTAGAATAATATCTATTATAAGCTACCTCATTTGAATTTATTTTTTTCTTGTTCAATTCTTAAAATTATTTTACTTCGTTAGACCTATTAACGACAAAGCTATTTCTTAAAGTTTCTTTGTAAAACTCGATTCAACGTTAGACAATATCCCTATTATTATAATGATATTATACTGTAAATAACCTTTATTAACTTAATTAAAGACTAACTGACATTAAAATAAATAATTTAGCAATGAGATCGAATTTAACACTATTTCCATAAAGCGGATATTTTATCTGTTTATTATTAATTTTATTGGTCGCTAATAGAATATTGTAACCTTCATACTTGATTCTATTACCGACTCACGATATTTTTGGTAATATTACAGTACACAAACACAAAATGTATATTTTTTAACAAATTGGCTTATTTGTTGAATACGTGACGTTTTGAGAGATTTTGTCACAGGCCGTATTATTAATGTAAAATAATATTTGCTATCCAGTTTCATTCATGGCATCATGGCATTGGCTATATTTCATATGTTTTCAAATCAAATAAAAATGGCGGGATGGAATGGGGGCCATGTAACTTTTTAAAGCTTCTTTTGAAGAATTAAATTCTATATCTCTTTAAAGATTATGTTCTTTTATAGAATCATGAAGCCGCAGAAGCGCAAGCAATACGCCTCTGCTCAACTAGAAGCTGCGCTTCTAGCTATAAATGAAGGGACCAGTAAATACGAAGCTTCAAAAACCTATGGCGTACCGAGGACAACTCTGCGTGACAAGAGAAATAATAAATATATAATTAATGAACATTGTAGAAAACAAACTGTTTTAACGAAGGAGAAAAAAAAGACTGGTAGACTGGATTTTCTATCTCGAGAAGTCAAGTTTTCCTGTAACTAAGGACCAATTGTTGGAAACAGAAGCAAAATTGGTGGAAAACTTAAATCGCTCTAATCCTTTTAAAGATGGTGTTCCCGGTGTTTCTTAAGTTTATGGCGAGGCATCCTACCATTTCAAGAAATTGCAGAAAAAGTTACATTTAATTATTTGAAGACTGTTTTCTGAGACTGATTATACATACATATTTTTTATTTTATAAAATAACAAAAAAATAAGTACTCTAAGGGTTGCAATAAATAATTATGTTCGTATTGTAATAATGTTGATCTCATAACTATTGTTATTATATAATAAATACCTTAAAAACGATTTTTTATTTTATTCAATAGTATAGAAGAAGTGACAACTTCGTAGCGGTCGGTAAAAGAAGTAGAAAAATCGGTAATAGAATCTTGTTGCATTCTACGGGTCGGTAATAGAATCAACTACTCTTTTGGATTAAATAATTATTGAGTAACTATTGTGTTATTAAATATTGAATTTAAGTACTGAATTGTAAAGAATACGCCGTTGAGATTAATTATAAATTATAACATCTTTCCTAACATAACAGCTTATATCTATTTTTTTAAAGTGAATCCTAAGACAGCTAAAACTGGCGGTAATAGGAGCATTTACCTTAAGATGTTACATTAGAATAGCTATTCTAAAGTGTTTAGTTTCCTTTGTTTATATTGAACCAATCGGAGCGCTGGATTGGTCGACCAATCAGCGCGATCATAGAATTTTCTTGTAGAAGGCTCCTGATGAGTTGAGCATTCAGTAATTCGCCTTCGAATGGAAAAGTTCTGTGAAAACTACTAAGTGTCTAAAATTAGTCTTTAAAAAAAGTGTTTAAAATCAGTGTTTAAAATAAGTGTTTAAAATACAAGTGTTACAAGAAATTACTTGTGTTTAAATTATTAATTTATTAAACAAAGGGTGAGAAATTAAAGTAAACGATGGACCTAACAAATAACCGCGATGTCACCCTCTCGCCAATAGAGTGCGCTGCTGCTGCAGTCCCAAATAATACTGAGGAATCATCTGCTTCGTTATATACATATATAATATATATTCATAAATACATACATAAATAAATAAATATGTGTCAATATATACATATACATATATATATATATAGATATATATATAATTATGAATAAAAACATATATACTATAAATAGCCAAATGATTTAGTTTAAGAGAATAATACTAAAGTCTAGTTAAGGAGAAAGGTAGTGCTCTTTAATCAACCTCTTAAATGACGACAGCGTTTGTGCCTGTCTCACCACAACAGGAAGCGCGTTCCACAATCGAACTGCTTTGACCGTAAAAGAATTGTCCATAAATGTCGTGGTGTGCACAGGCATTCTCAGTTTAAGATTCTCAGACGACCTCAAGGATCTCGAATGTGAGTCATGAAGAAAAATAAATCGTTCTTTAAGATAAGAAGGGGTGAGAGGATTAAACAAAATATTGTAAAGAAGAGAAAGGATGTGAGTATTCCGACGAAGTCGTATAGGTAACCACTTGAGCTTAGCACGAAACTCAGAAACATGGTCATACTTGCGAAGACCAAATATGAATCTTATGCAGAAATTTTGAAGGCGCTCAAGTTTATTAAGTTGGTCTTCGGTAATATCAAGATAGCTGACATCGGCATAATCGAGGATGGGGAGAAGGAGGGATTGCGCAAGCGTAATCTTCGTGGAAACGGGTAGAAAGTTGCGTAACCTTCGCAAGGACCTTGCGGAAACAAACAGCTTCCGGCTTAATTCCGAGAGCTGTGGACCCCAGGAGAAAGATTTGTCTATGTGTATGCCCAGATTGCGGACGGAGTCACTGAATGGAATCGCGATACCATCACAATAGACACTTGGTAGTTGGGACAAGTCAAGCTTCGATATCATCCTGGGGCTGCCGACAACAATGACTTGGGTTTTACAAGGGTTAATCTTTAAACCATGAGCTTTACTCCAACTACAGATATGTTGAACGTCTGTATTGATTATCGCAATCGCATCCGACATCCTGTCTAAAGGAGCTTGAGTATAAATCTGGAGATCATCAGCGTAGAGGTGGTAGGAGGAGCGAAGAAGATTGGTAATGGAGTTTATAAAGATAGCGAAGAGAAGAGGAGATAGCACGCCGCCCTGAGGTACGCCAGCAGATACGGGGCACCAGGAGGAAAAACTTTCTTCCACACGGATGCGTTGCCGGCGTCCATACAGGTAACTACGAAACCAATCAACTGCCATTGGAGATATGTTAAGAGAACGTAGCATGGTAAGTAATACGTCATAGTCGACAGTATTAAAGGCATTGCTGAAGTCCAGCAGAGCTAGGACAGTCAGCTTGCCTTCCTCCATGCCTGATCTGATGCCATCTGTGATATGTTTTAAAACCTCTTCACACGCGACAAAAGATGAAAACTCCAATCAGCTGAGTTGCCAACTCGAATGAATAAAAAATAACATGAACGAAACGCGTTGGAAATGAAAAAGCACTTATAAAAGGTTCTAAAGAATATAGCCGAGCTATTTTTAGATAATTGACTAAATTGTCTGACGAATATTGGATTCAAGAGCCGTCAATAACTCTAGGGCTTATTTTGAGAGTTAAGAACTTAAATAAAGCTGAAAAAGAATTTTCAAAAGATTCTCCTATATTTTTATAAAGTTATGCCCACGCGCGAATTTGTATTTTAATTTATTTTATTCAAGGTTGTTAAAATTTATGAATTAGGTACAGACAAATTCAATATTTTAACAAAAATGTTTTTACCAAACGTTGTTTTGCATTTCGGACATATCTATACCGGGTATATCAAGACTGCGACCGAAAACGAAGCCAGGTGGTAGTTTTAGTGGTTACAAACACGATGCAAATAAAAATTTCACCAAAACATCGACAGATAATTTTTTAGAATTTTTTAAAAATCGTCTTGTTTGGGTGGTAAATACCTAGTTTTTGCGAAAATAATAATTTAAACCCTTGAGTACCATCGAGTGTTTAAAAATAAAGAGGTCTACATCATTATTTTAGGAAAACTATGTATTTATCACCCAAATACGACGAAATGAAAAAAATTACAAAAAATATTTGTCGATTTTTTTTGCGAAATTTTTACTTGCATTGTGTCTGAAGTCACAAATACTACCACCTGGCTTCGTTTTCGGTCGCGGTCTTGATATACCCTGTATATGTTGAATCAAACTGGAAGGGAGAGGTATTGTAACAAATATTTTCCTTTAATTTCATAGAGTTTAAGATAATAACTATTAAAAACCTAAAGCACTGTCCATCTATCCAGAAAATTCCAGACCTTACTCACCCTCACAAACTTTTGCATTCCAAATACCGTCCCACAGAACTCAAGTGACCGCAACAAAATTTCTGCAAAGCGACACCACACATTTTGTGAGTTGTGAATCGCAACCCATAATACCGTCATCCGAGGCTTCATTCTTGATTATATTTAAGGAAAATATCCACGTTGAGATTGCGGTTAGAGGAACTTATTAAGCCCCCAGCTCCTAAAGGCCGCGTCGAGTTCATCAAACGACTCATTTCGTGGGATCTTTTCGTCGTTTTGAGTTGTTCAATTTTACGTAAAACGCGACATTTCTTCCCGTTGATAGATGGTTATTAAAATGTGGCTGTTACACGATTTAGGTACTTATTAATGTGCTCGGAATTCTTCGCGGAGCGTTTAATGAAGTTCGTGGGATTGCTAAGTGCTTGTGTTACTCGAGATTTTTATTTTTAATTAGTAATCATTGTATAATTTTGTAAAAAAAATTACAGACTTCTATATCGTTGAATGCCATCACTTTGGTTGAGTGTACACAATAAGCATGTGTTTCACTTAATTATATAGAAATCATTATAACCATTACAATTCAGTTTGGCAAATTATTCTCCCTAAGATTTTATTAATTTGCTAATAATAATATTTATAAGTAATAATTATAACATTAATTCACTTTCTTGATAGAACCCAAACAAAACATTAAGCTGGGTAACAACTGGAAAACAACTAGGTAACAACTCCGGGCTGATAATGAATAGAAAAATATTACTTTGCTCGACCCGGGATACGAACCGGAAACTTCAGCTTTGCAATCATACCGTAGTACAATTCCGGCACCGAGGTAGTCTAGGCCACAACAACAGACATTATATTCCAACAGATTATCTAACTTATTTTATTGCCATCAACATCTGTGAGTAAAGCATACTCATTACGAGGTCATTTTATGGTGGTAGGTCTCTCATATGTGAGAGGCCGCCTGGGTAGGTACCACCGCAATGTCTATTTCTCCCGCCAAACAGCAGTGTAAATGGACAGTTGTGTTCCGGTTTGAAGGACATTGTAGCCAGAGTAACTACTGGACATATCGAGACTTAACATCTTATGTCTCAGGATGGCGAGCGCAGTGGAATGCCAAGCATTGCCTTGTAACTCATGGTGTTGTTTGGTATTGCTACTGTCCATGAGCGGTCGTATCGCTTACCATCAGGTGAATGGCAGGCTCGTCTCGTCATTCATTGCAATAAAAAAAAAGGTCCACTATGACATGTTTCCCTACTATCGTATCGTATACGATAGTTCCTATTAGGGCGGCTACGTACATATGTATATACCACCAATTTATTGACCTATACCAACCACAAAATCAGGAGTTATTTTATGACCAAATGTAGATGCAAATGTTACACTGTTATTCTGTTGTATTTGTCTTTTCTTTAGCTTCTTGAACGTTCGCCAAACACGTTTTGTGTACGGCCAAGTAGATAAGGGTCTTTTTGTCTGGATTGTTTATTGCAGATACGTATAGTTATTGACCTATATAGTCTTAGTGAAAGGCACAAATCTGGGGTTAAGTTATTTGGTTTCTTAGATTTACGCGAATGTTACACGTTGTCCGTTCCGTGACCACGAAAGCTGTAAAGCAATCGAAACGTCGGGAAAATCCGTAAAAAATAGTTTTATTTGCACTAGTTTCAGGCCAAACAAGCTGATCTGCAGTTTGACTGATTTTTGGCGGATTATTTGTAATGAAATGAAAAATCAAAAGAAAATAATTTATTGAATCCATTAAAATGTTCAACATTATTTATAATCTGTTATTTTTTGAACTACCACCCGGTTCAAAAACCGGTTTTCACTAGAGAAGAACGGGCAAGAAACTCTAGTGTTGCTTTTTTCAAAACCAGTTTACAACGTAGTGTAGGGAAGGATTCTAATGTAATATCATTATCGGTAAATGGTAATAAAAGCGTTTCGTCAAAAGCATGGTTAGTACAGATACTAAAAGAATAAGCAATTTACGCTGAATCAGAATGTAAATGCTTACTATTAACCACCTTACGACTAAACCTATTCTCTCTGAAAGCTTTCAATGAGACGTATTCCATTGTCTTTCTATTTTGCTAAAACACGCTATATTAAATTTATATACGCAAAGATGAAATTGAATAAACTTATCTATGATTCTGTAGCACCAGCAGCTGGGCCAAATATACATTTTCAAGATAATTAGCTAAGAATTTTTCGATTCCGTAACAAAATACTTCGTCAAGACAAAAGTGTTTTCGACTACTTAGAAACATTTAAAGAATACCATACACCTAAATTACAAAGCTGTAAAACATATAAAAACCTACTTAAACATTTACTAACCTGATTCCTGCAATTGCAGTAACAAAAAGCGCACTTATAAAAAAGGTCCAGATCACTCGTGCTCCATGGTAAACATGCATTGGCCTTTCGTGGCACATTTTATCCCAATTAAAGCCGACTATCTCTGGCGCTGCGTAAAAAAGAGTACTTTTTTTCGTATAAAACCAGGACCCAGCCGACCTCAATAGCGATTCGTGCCCGGGCCACACGTAAAGGGTGAATAAAATGCCAAACGTCAACACATGACAGAAGCGGAGTAATTAGATTTTACCCGGCACTGTGGCCCGGATAAAACTGATAAAGCTTGCTGTGTTATATTCGATAGCTAGCACAAAGCAACAATTTTACGCGCGTGTTTTTCACCCGGAAAGTTTCGTGTGTCGGTCGATATGACACGATAGAGCACACCGTAGCGATCCGAGTGATTATATTTGTCAACATAGATGAATAAGTTCACGTCTGAATTTTTTAAAGGGCTAGAGATACACCCCTAGTATTATGCGCAGAACGCCCAATTTATTTCCGTTATAAGATACCATAGGGGAGAAGAATAGTCTTTCCCTTCTCTAGATGGGCCCTTTCCGTCTTCCATTAAGAGAGGCTGGCGATGCATGTTTATGATACAATTTTAGTAGAATCCATCGCTATCCTAATCCTAATCATATCCTAATCTCTTTCCCTCAAGTGACCTGTACGCCTGTTTTCCAGACCTATGCAATAAGTCTTGCAATGATTTGTAAATCATTATTACACTGGTTTATTGATTTATTTATGTTTTAGTAGCGTGTTCTGAAGTGGAGGTCGCGTCTTGCCAAACGTAGCGTGGGACGACCTCTGGCCAGATGGCGGGACGACTTGAACTAGAGGGCTGGCAGCAACTGGATGCGCAAAGCAGCAGACCGGGCTCTGTGGCGTACCTTGGGAGAGGCCTATGTCCAGCAGTAGACTGCAAAGGGCTGATGATGACGATGATGAAGTTTTAGTATCCTAAAGGCAAGGATGACTGAGGCCTAAACTAATCAGTCTTGATAATAACGTAGGTATAAATGAAAAAAACACCAATCAATACTTTTATACCCCTGTTGTTTATGTGGAAAGAAAAGCTGTTATCAGAATAAAGTCGTGGGCATAAATCAACAATAATCTTGTTTGTCAGAAGTGATCAAACAGCTGTTTTTAGTTGTTATGATTTTCGATGTGTAGGAGAAGTTTCTTATTACTTTGTTTTTGTGATGTTACGTCGTAGAAATGTATTAAATACTAGCGGCCCGGCTCGGCTCCGCCCGGGTGTAGATACTTTTTTGAAAATATTCTATCGCCTATGTTCATCAGGGATAATGTAGGGTTTTTAATGGTGAAATAATTTTTCAAATCGGTCCACTAGTTTCAGAGCCTATTCAATGTAAACAAACAATTAAATCTTTTGTGTGTATTATTAGTTTAGATTTCGATAAATTCTTGTTTATTTGTGTGTAATAATATAAGCTGGTGGTAGAACAAACCCTGAATAGTGGCCATTATTGTATCTCACCCAGCTAGCGAATTTCAGATTCAGCGCGTATAAATCCAATTTCGAGTAGGTAGGCTGGCATAAATATGTCAACCTGCAGGGTAAACCAGCTAGTCGGTGGATTCTCTATCAGGACTACAAAGTACCACTTTCCATCAGGTAGTCATGTTTCTCTTTGTTTAATTAATTAAGCGCGATAATTTTTTTAAAAAATATCATTGATTCTTACTAGTGTTACTTATCCTTACAAAGTTCAACTGTACATCAACTACCATTGGAGCAACTGCTTAATAGACTTAACGTTTTCCATAGTATGGAGAAGGCCCTAAGCCATTAGCAAGAAGAATCAGACTTCTGCCGAAACTGATACAAAATGTCCCAATTATTCAACTCAGTGAATCTTTCTCTTTTTGCGGACAAAATTTAATATTACAAGAGATTTTATATTCAATAAACAGACAGAAGACGGAGTCGCAAAAAATAAAGTATTTGGTGAAAACAGTGTAAAGGAACTTTCACTGATATAATATTTTCCAAGGCCGCGTCTAAGACGCAGGGCTTAGTTCCGTCGTCGTGTACTTAACGAGACTGAGCTAATCAACGTAAAATATTTCAAACAATTTGTAAAACTAAAAATGAGAAATAAAATTGTAAAAAAATTATTAAGAATTAAATCACTTTTTTGAAATAAATATGACTAATTAGATATTCATTTATGCCTCACATAATATAATTAAGCCATCGTCCTTGGTTATTGCCATTTAGTAACGCTTGAAACCATCGTTCGCTATCTGCAAACCATAAGAACCAAGCTATTCACGTGCCGATTTATAATCTAACTTCAAGTAGATTGAAACCAAATATGTTAATCATACGAAAATTAAGTTTACCCCGCAATTCAAATAATATTTCAAAATATAAATTGAATCACTATATCCTGTTTTTCATCAAGGTTCTTACCCGCTTATCATTAAGACCCATTTACACGGCGAGAATTGTATGACATTATCGCTTGACATAGTTTCCGCTATAGATTATAATTGTGTTCTGACAAACGTTTACACGATGCAAATTTTTTATAATTTTACGATAATCGTACCTTCGAGGCGAGAAATTCTCTCCGTGTTAATGGGCTTTAGTCTCTCTAATATCTAACAGAGATAGTAGTTTCTTAGATTTACGCGAATGTTATACATTGAAATAAAACTATTTTTTACGGATTTTATCGCGATTTGGATTAATTTTCAAATTTTTTTTATCTTCCCGATGTTTCGATTGCTTTTCGGCTTTCGTGGTCACGGGGCGGACTGACCAAATTAAACCAAATCGCGATAAAATCCGTAAAAATTAGTTTTATTTCAATCTAACAGAGATTATAATATACCCGTAAACTTAGTTTGTTACTCAGGAACAAAGCCTAAATTATAAAAAATGCCAGGTAATTTGAAGGAAGCAATTAAAACAAAAATTCCCCGTAATTATTCACCATTTTCCCGACAATGCATTAAGAGGAAAGGATGGAGGTTTTTTAAGACAACTACAAATCTGTTTTACCGACGGACTGGAACATTTTCGTTGAGCAAATGGAATAAGCAAAACCAGGGGTCATTTTAGTTGCTATATCAAATGAAGTTGTATTTGTTGTAAGAACTAATTAAGCATTATGAATGAATGTTCGACATCCTCGACATCTTCAAATGTGTTGTTTGCTCTAACATGGTAATTTTTTTACCGAATGCATCGATAGTGGACAATGATTATATCTGATAACTCATTTTTTTTTCGCTGGGTCAGTGATTTGCTACATGCATAGATTAACAACTATTAAATACATGATATATACATACATTTGTGCCCGATATGGCGATAGGCTCGCCCCCTATCACATCATGGGACGGAACATACCATTCAAGGCGAAATGTGGGTGTCCTGGTGGCACCTCTGCCTACCCCTTCTCAAATAAAGGCGTGAGTTTATGTATATACATACATAAACTCACGCCTTTTTCCCAGAAGGTGTGCTACCAGGACACACTCATTTCGCCTTGTATTTTCCGTCCCACGATGTGACAGAGGACGAGCCTATCGCCTAATCGGGCACAAATTTATGACTCCAGGCTGATAATGAATAAAAAATCCAATATGACTTTGCCCGATCCAAAATTTGAACCCGAGTCCTCGACTTTGCAATCGTAGTACAACTACGCCACCGAGGCAGTCGTAAAATGTCAAGGTAAATTATTCCGATACACCAACAAATGCTGCACCAACCCCGTTCAAGTACGGGTTAGGACCGACCCATCCAGGATTTGAACCAGAGGCCTCGACTTTGTAATCGTACCGTAGTACAACTACGCTACCGAGGCAGTTAAGTAAAGTCACTATTAATTACAATGCGTCGAAATACAGCATATTCAACTTAGCATACAAGGCCCCTTACAAATATTGGTAATTAATATAATACATTTTTTTCGTTCTTAAGATGATATCCGACATTGAGACACGAATTTCATTCAATGGTACTCGGTAGAAACTAGCAACCAAACTTATAAAATATGAACTGCACAAAGCAAAACAACAAAATTATTTATGTGACATTATCAAAATAATCCACACCAAAAATCAACAGTAAAAGTGAGATACTCGCGTTTTGTCTTCAAGTTTCTTAGGAACGCAAAATTTGAGGTAACGGCCCCTTATAAATCAGCTGTTTTATCAGTTCGCGGGTGAGTTTACTATCTAAGGGGTTGTTTTACGGCGGCAGCAATGCGTAAATTGAAAAATAAGAGTTGCAGCTTTGTTCTAGGTGTCTCGTTTTATGTTTTGTAGATTTCATCCGCTGGGAAAATATGTTTTCGTGTCAGCGTGCCCATTGTTCTTAAGAGGAGATTATGTTTGAGTGGTTTAAGGATTATCAGTTTTTGTTTAAGGATTAGACACACTTTTGTTTTTTCTATTGGATCCAGCTAATTCACCTGGGAGTCTCATTTCATTCAGTCTGTCTCCAACTAAGCAACTATCAATCTATCTATTCAGCCTCAGGAAGTCCACTGCTGAATATAGGTTTCCCAAGGGTCTCCACATCGACCTGTTGGAAACGGTTTGCATCCAGTGACTTAATGGAACCTTTACCTTAATATCGAGCAACTTTTTTTTTTATTCCCTTCGTAGGCAGAACTAGTGAAGATAATTTCTAGACAGCAATTGAATTTATCTTAAGACAAAAGTAGATGTGTCAGTGAAGTATCAAATATTAGTGACAGTTAATAAGTAATCGTAAACGAATATTGAGCTTAAAAATTCTAGTAAAATATTTAAAAACGTCATCGGTATAATAAGTTAACATGTTAGAGAAATTACAAAATTAATCCGAAGAATTTGCCATCGAAGCACCTTTTAAATGTGTGTTAAATTGTGACAAAAATGCAGCACCTTTCAAGAGCCATTGGCATTTTAAGTTTTGTTTTCAATCGCTGATTGAAAGCGACTGGATTTTTTTATGAAGAGTACGTTGGTCTCATTTCTGTAACTTTTTATGTCATCTTTGATAGAAATATACCGAAAAATACGAAAAGTCATAAACAGATATGTTCCTCTTTTCTGTAGCTATTTTAATTTGTAATTAATTTTATGTATTTTATTGTTACTCTAAGCTAATTATATGCAGTATATTCACCAGTATGGTGGGTCCGAGGCTAAGACGCTTATTAACTTATTACCTGATTGGTATCAGGTAATAAGTTAATAAGCGTTACCAATAATACAGGTCTGGTCGAAATTAAATGAAATACTTAAATGCTATCCTCCAAACAATACAGACTTTACTTTTTTTCTAATAAAAGTACACCCAACAGGCAAATACATAGTCCAGCTGACCCCACATTAAGATCAATTAAGTCTTGTGTCGTGAGTATCGGAAACTGCGAGAGTCTTTCGGTCTCACAAACACCCAGAACCGAGACCAATATCTGTGAGCCTCACAAATATATTTTGTTTCGGTACGGGAATCGAACCCGCGGCCCCTTGTTTTACAGCCGGCGTCTAACCAACTGCGCCACGGAGGCCGTCAAACTGTTAACTGAAACCCAACTTTCTTTTTGCATCCTTAATCTCATTTAATTATAACCACATCCAAATAATATTTTCACGAAAAAGCTTGCTTCAAGGTACTTAGGTGCAAAGTCTCGCAGCGGGCCAATACTCTTAGCCCCACTCAAAAGGTTCACAATTTATTTTACCACATTGAATTTCCCCGGTCTTGGATGCCAGAACAAATATTTTGCACTTAACCGCTCGGGATTGTGATGCACAAAGGAAACCTTTTGTTTGTTGTTGACGAGTTGCGTATGTGTGTCTATGTTTGTGTGTGTGTGTCTGTTTGTATGTGTGGTATTCATTGTGACATGTTCTGTGTGTTTGTGTGTATTATCTTTATTTCGGTATGTGTCGCGAAGGCTTTTATAAATGTTGATATTTGAAGTTAAACGTTGGCATTTCAAGTTTTGCTCTGAATATTTTTGCGCATTTACCTATGTTGATTTATTTCTGTACATCTCTTTTCACTTATTTCGTATTAATACGGTTTGATTTCGTATAGCTTGTGTCACCTTTTCTCTGATCTAAGACTCGATATTAGCGTGGGGTGAGGACTATGTATGTGACTGTTGGGTGTATTTATTTATTTATATGTTTTCTTGCTGCTTTTATATAATTTTTATTTTTCATTTATTCAATATTTTACAAAATAGTTACAATCAATTATTTTTCAATCATCTTCGGCCCCAAACCCGTGATATTATAAATGATTGTATATTGGAAAAAATCTTGTTTAGAAACGTCCTGGAATATTATTACAAAAAAAGCAATGTAATACATACAACATTAAATAAATTACATACCGAATACTAACCAAAGAGTCCAACAAACAGGCTTTATTGTTCCTTTAACGTTGTTTGGATAAGGGGTATTTAAAACGGTAGCTTAGAGCACTTGTCTGTAAATTCTGTTCTCAACCCACCGCCAGTAAAGACGGAAAAATCTTAGAGCACAGACGTCTTAATTGTTATTTGCAGAAATATATTTGAAAGAATATTGTTTGGTGCCGTTTTTTTTTTGATAATAGAAAAAAAAACTGTTGGTAAACAAGGTGAGACTTTATATTAGAAATGAAATAAATGACTATATGATTTTAAACTAGATGTACTATTTAATACTCGGTGGCGTAGTTGTATTACGGAGTCAGGAATTAGTGCCTGATATGGCGATAGGGTCGCGCCCATCACATCGTGGGACGGAAAATATAAGGCAAAACTTGAGTGTCCTAGTTGTACCTCAGCTTACCCTTCTGAGAAAATTGGCGTGACTTTATGTATTTATAAATAAATACACTCAACAGCCACATACAGTGTTGAGTCTACACCAAATACACACTATGAGAAAGTACGAGAAACTCTTTGGACTCACAATACCCAGACACCAAAAAAATGGCTGTAGATAACACAAACATTTGACTCGGTGCTGGGATCGAACCTGCAGCCTCTTGTAACACAGCCAGCGTCTTAACAATTGCACCACGGAGGCTATCGTTTATGCCGTGTATTATATGACTTTTAAATTTAAAATAGGCTCTACTTACCCTTTAACATCAGAGACAACCACAAAACAATTACTTTCGCAACGCAATTCCATAAAAAGTACAGTTGTACACGGCTGATTTGAAATTGCCATCTTAAATCCTTTAGTTTTTTAAAAGCTCGTAAAACGCAGCCAGCGGATCCATAAACCTGTACCAGTTGGAGTAAAAAAATAAAAAAGGAAAATGGCTTAGCTGGCAAGTCGGTACACGGTGGTGGCTATCTGTGCTCGTAAACAAAAGATTGCCAATGATTTACCGCTGTACAACTTTGCTTTGTCACAAAGAAAACTGAGCAGGCATAAATGGTGTAATTATTGCGTTTTTCATTCAGTTGCAGGTAGTCTGGGAAATATATTGTTTAGGTATTTTATTTTAGCTTCCAGGATTTCAATGTGGCGCGAAAGAATAATGGCAGAAAATATTTATCTATGAGTTTAATTTCCAAAGCTTGGAAACCAAAGAGGACAGATCTCAATAATACTATATGTAAGGAAAAATTAAAACGGCTACTTCAAGAAGAGTAGTAACACCCTATATATACTTGTATGCATGTGCAAGAAAATCCACATGACAATCTCAGATATTGTTAATTCAGATTGTAAAAATGTTACGTACGACGTAACTATTCTAAAATATTATATCTGTAGGGTACTTTAAATTGACTAACTAAATTTATCGAAAATAATAATTTTAACAAATATAATATATAGGCCTTCTGTTCTTCTTGGTTTGTGGCATAATAACATTTAATTACTAAAATAAATTTAACAAGGCAAGCTATAGTCAGTTCTGTGTAAACTGTAAACATTTAAGTTTATCTTTTAGTAATATTGTTTTGAATTTATCAAAATATTTCTGATACTTTTATTGTTTTAATATAAATATTGTTCTTATTTTTTGTGCCTCATTGGTAAACAGTTATGCAAACCTAATCGAAACAGTCTTATAGCCCGAATAATTACTGGACATATTGCAGGATGGCGAGCCCAGTGGAGTGCCAAGTAATGCTTTGTAATAATTCATCGTGTTATTTGGTTTTCTACTGTCCATGAGCGGTCGTATCGCTTACCATTAGGCGATTGTCTTGCTCGTCTCGCCATTCAACGCAATAAAAGAAAAAATACTTAATAAAAAAATTGTTGGTGATACAAATAAACGAAAACATACAATTTCAAAACCCACTAGACGAATCCCGCGTCTCCCAAATTAAAAACAAGGCCGCAAAACAAAGATTGTGTTCATATAATATGAAGTGAAGCAAATGAGATTTTGTTCAAACATTTTTGGCCTTCACGGCCTTCAACCAAAAGGTTAGACAAAGGTGAATCACGTATATTACTAACCATCCGTCATTATCTGTTTGCGCTAGACACAGGTAGGGAATAATTCGGTAATTTATCTTACGGCTCATTCTCTCAAGTACACACATTTATGAATAACGTGGAGGTATAAGTCTATTTTGGTATAATACGATATTAATTTGTGCCCAATATGGTGATAGCCTCGCCCCCTATCACATCGTGGGACGGAACATACATGGCGAAATGTGGGTGCCTAATGGCGTCTCTGCCAGCCCTTTTCTGGGATAAAGGCGTGAGTTTATTTATGTATGTATCAAATAATTCCTAATACTGTTTATTTATAGTTTTAGGAGAGGGAATAAAGGAACTAAATCATTGTGGTTTGTAATTACCGCAGCCGATTACCTTAAAAATTATAAATGCAGAAGGTAGAGATCATTTAAGTCTACAATCAATGTAGTCTAAATTGTAATCCTTTAGATAAACTAATATGCAATAAGTATTATCTTACTTTAAAGTTCCTATAAACAACTTAGTTACTACCAACGAGATCCGCATAACTAAGAAACACGTGTGTAATATCGTACACTAAGCGTAATATGTATTACAAAGATCAACCTCACCTTTAACTAAAAATAGCACAACTTACTACAAAAATACACAACAAAAGATAAAATAAAATAGTGATTTGTCAAAAAAAAAGCAAATCATCCATTAAAATGTTTACCACAAACGCTGGACTGACGTCAGAAGACGTCTCTCTTAGATAAGGGGCCTTTCCTTTGCAAATGTTTTACAGCGTCTGAAATGTAACATGATATAAAATTGTGGGTACATTGTATCCTTTGAACTCCGCCCTTTCATGTAACAATAGATTGTGAAGCTGTTCTAGTGAGCGAGCTGGCTACGATGTTTTGTTTAATGAGGACATTCTTGATGATGATAAATTATTCGGATGTATTCTGTTTGCGTGTTACGTCTATATTTAATTTTATTGTATAGTGTTGTTGTCATAAAACAGTTGGCTTTTGAAAATATAATTTTAGTGGGGTTTAATAGAAAGTTTACGGCCGTAGGAGGTAATATTTTGCAAAGTATTTCTTTTACTACAGTGTTAATATTTTTAAAATCGACTTATAAAGATAGGAAAATACTACTCTAGCCCTTTACTTGTGATCCCGTTGTGTTATAAAGTGGGTGTCTTCAACGATAACACTTTCCTTTTGCCTATAGCAGAACTTCTCAGTTTTTGATTATGTTTTACGTATGAAAGCATTTTAGATATTGTATTTAACTATGCATTTATTTTTATACTTTCATACTATCAAATACTAACAACAAATTTCATTAAATCTTTCAAAAACACCTGGTACCTACGTGCTTCAATCAGCCCTTGAAAGGTTATTTTTTATATCAAGCGTGACAGATTGGATGTTTTGATTATATTCTACTGCGTTCATAAGCATAGCCACACTATCGTCTAATCGCAGATTAAGGTATACATGCAGACGAGTTTTATGTTAATTTGCGTTATTAAATAACATACGTATATTTGGTATTAAGTTTTGTATTTATTGAAAACATAAATATAACGTAAGGCATCTGAGAATGATAGATGCGATCTTGAAAATTAAAATATGATTCGTGTTATTTATTTATATTCTTTTTGGAGAATTTTCTAGTTTGAAATATTTATTTTTGCAATTGAAGCACACTTTACGAGAGTATTTTTCTAATGCAATTTCGTTATGATTTATTATGCGTGCAGCTAAGGGTTATAATTTGTTACAACCTGTATGTCCTTGATGCTTTTATTCTTGGGCTCCAGGCCAGAGCATAAGGATTAGATATTATCTTTATCTTGGCAATGCAGACTTAGTGGTGGTAGGTCTCTTTATGTTAGAGGCCGCCTGGGTAGGCACCGCCGCAATGTCTATTTCTTCCGCCAAACAGCAGTTTAAATGCACTGTTCTGTACCGGATTGAAGGCCATTGTAGCCAGCGTAACTACTGGACATATTGAGACTAAACATCTCATGTCTCAGGATGGCGAGCGCAGTAGAATGCTAAGCAATGCTCTGTAATTTATAGTGTTGTTTGGTATTCTACTTTCCATGAGCGGTCGTATCGCTTACCGTCAGGCGAATTTCATGCTTGTCTCGCAATTCATCGCATTAAAGAATACCCTAAAATACTCATATACAGGGTGAGTTTTTCAAGTGGGCGTGGATGGCCAAATCCGAAACTATGAGGAATATCGAAAAATGGTCAAAGGAGTTACGAGCCCGATTTTGATGAAAACTAAAACTGCATACTTAGATATTTGATACATCAATATCCCTAGCGAGGAATCATACATACATACATAAACTCACGCCTTTATCCCCGAAGGGGTAGGCAGAGGCGCCACTAGGACACCCACATTTCGCCTTGCATGTTCCGTCCCATGATGTGATAGGGGGCGAGCCTATCGCCATATCGGGCACAAATTCCTGACTCCGGGCTGATAATGAACAGAAAAATCCAATATCACTTTGCCCGACCCGGGATTCGAACCCGAGACCTCAGCTTTGTAGTCATACCGCAGTACAACCACGCCACCGAGGCAGCCTAGTCTAGTCTAGTCGAGGCACCTAGCGAGGAATCGAAGTTATAAATTTAGAAAAAAAAAAATACACCTACCGTATTATTACACTATTCGATAATGTTGCTAAGAAGGATCAAATTCTGTGAAGTAATGGTGTACAACAAACTAAAGGACCTGTATAGTGATTGCCTATAGACACAATTTTGTTGTATATACCTACAATAGACAATTATTGACCGAAATGATACTAATGACTTTTAGTGCTGACAGATTATAATTATAGTTCATCCACAAATTATATCTGGATGGCGCTTTATTTACCGTTTAATACCTTTGCTTAGCCAGAACCTAAAATAAACATCGATTTTCTGAATAGTATATTACTTGATAAGCAACATGGACACTTGAAACATGTTACCTTCATGTGGTATTGTTATTCACGTAATATTGATTCAATTAATGAAACTGTCCGTACAACAGCCCGCACCGATAAACACATAGTACCGCCAGTGGCAGTGACCTTTTATTGGTAAAATTTTCCGATGTTTTTCCACAGTACAGAAATAATTAAACGAAAACAAATATGAACGAGAGCAAACAAAACATTTGGAGTTTTTCCAAAGTAAACAGAGCGTTTATTAGTTTCTCCAGGCGACCGTTGGGACTTTACTAAATTAATAAAGTTGCAGTCACAGGTGGCGAAATTCACACTGACTGGCCAAGTTTTACATAAACACGAGGTGGGGATCTTGTGGACCGCGCTCTGCGTAGTTGGAATTTTACAATTAGTTTATGTGTTCGTGTGTAGCTTATATGTTAAATAACCGCGGTATTGCACTGTTTTGCAGTTTTATTGTGCATCTGCTGTGGACTCCAGGCTTTATAGTATCTATTATAAATGTACAAGTTATATAAAATCTATGTTGACATGCATGAGATACAAAGAGCTGTGTAGCTATGGAACCAGCATTATTTGTATTTAAAGTCTGAAGAAGTATTAAATCACATTTCGTTTAAGAAAGGAATGTATTATAATTTATTTCTATTTTAATAAAAAGGCAAGATCTTCTATAATTTTATATTAAGAAATATTAATTGTATTTAAATAGCTCGGAAGGCCTAACTTCAGCAATGGATTTCTGGCTGAAGAGAGAGAGAGAGAGAGAGAGAGAGAGAGAGATTTAAGTGGTAGAGTTTTGCTTTATACATAGCTATGTTTTTCTAATCTGCTGATAGATTGATTATAATTAGAGTGGTAACCTTTTTCCGCGAGTAGATATTCTTTTAGGATTTCATAGCAATGACCATATGTCATGCCACTGTAAAAAATAGCTATAGAGAAACTGTGCTACACAAAAAATCGATACATAATAAAAAAATACACCCAACAGTGACATACATAGTCCTGACCCCACATTAAGATCAATTAAGTCTTGTGTCGTGGGTATCAGAAACTACGAGAGAGGTTTCGGTCTCACAAACAACCAGACCCGAGACAAATATTTGTCTCGGTGCGAGGATCGAACCCGCGGTTTCTCGTTTCACAGCCAGCGTCTATCCATCTGCGCCAAGGAGGCTGTCCCTATACATATGGGCATAGCTATTTTAAGTAAAATTAAGTTAAAAATTATTACATAATAACTAACTACCCAACCAAGCCGAAAACAATACAGTAATTAATACGTCCGTATAATGTTTCATAGATAGCCTACCAATTTCATAGCTTAAAGATTTACGTTCCACCCCGCATAAATTAAGGCCTTTTCATAAAATATAATATATTGTTAAGAACAAGTACCCTATCAGCGGATTAAACAAATCCTTTTAATAAATTCTGTATTTATGAACAAACTGACTATTTTGAATTTAAATTAACACAATTTAAAAGCTTATATAGACAGTCGAGAGGCATTTCGAGGGCACTGTCAATCCTGACGTCCTGGGTTCGATTTTTAATGCATTTTCTGTGAGTTTTCTGAGTGATAACTAGGATTTGCTTGAGTATGGTGTTAAATTCTGGAGGAGCTAATGCCAGGTAGATGGCATCACGTAATTTTGTGATATAACATTAAAAGCATTTGTAACATCAAAAGCATTTGGATGATGTCATAAACTGATAGGGATAAGTGGAAGGAGTTGAGGGAGACTTTTGCTTTTGCCTAGCAGTGGGACAGTATAAATAAAATAAAAATATAAAAAAGAAAAGGGCTGAAGATGTAGTATTTCTCAATCATGTAAATTACGGGGAGAAGGCTCACGACCGACGACTAGATTAAATCTATCAAAAATTCCTTAAATTCCTGGACTCCAATGGAGCCGAGAACAAATTTTCAATTCAATTGTCTAAATCTAGAATTCAAGTGCTTCAGTTATTCAGCCAGACAGCTGAACGAATTCGAATTTTAATAAAGTGATTAATATCCGAAACAAAGATTTTGAATTATTGAATATCATCGGCTTACATTGATTAAGGGCAGGTATTCAACATTGGTAATAGGAGAATTTTGGTGCTGTAATCGTAAAGGAAAAATATGTTGTGATTTTTAGTAGGTAGGTACCTATGTAAAATGAGGTGAAATGGGGGAGATTGAACAGGAAGGTGGACCCTGGCATCAGCTGGTAAAAATATTTTTAAGGCCTTCTCATCAAGGATATTTGCAAGCGTTGTACAGACGAACATACATGGTGGTGCCAGACTATGTCCCCAATGTCCTTTCCTTACATCAGCATACCGACTAAAATCGTTCAGTAGCATTCTTCTCTTTTTCATTTTATTTTACTCAGATTATAGCATTCCTTAGAAACTGCTAGTCAACCCTATGCGGCGGGTCGTCACACCTATTTTTAACTTCCAGAACGCACCTAAAGTAATTAAAAAAAATATTCTAAATTTCATTCATGCACGCTGCTAAGTTGTGAGTACCTCGGCCCTTTCAAAATATATGAAAAAAGTATCAGTACACAATATGAGATTGACGCGGTTGTAAAATTCTCCCAGCTAGCGAACACAAGGTTGCTGACATCAATTTAACGGCACCTCGCACTAATGTCATTAAAACGACGCGACGCCTGGAACTTGGCGAAATTAAAATTTTCCACCCAACAGCCACAGCACGAGTGCTATCGGAATAATTTACGTAGCAAAAGTTGATACTATTTCAAGCAACGTGAAAATCAGGGTGTGTTTTAAGTAATTCATAAAGTTTTTATGTAATTATTGTCGTTCAACTGAGATTTAAGCGTGTGTTGTGAAGAGAAAATAGAATGTAAAAATATTAAAATACTAATAGATAGTTCTGTAATGCCTGTAATCCCATTTAGACTTAACATAGTAACTTAACTTAACTTAGTTGAAATAAAACTATTTTTACGGAATTTATCGCGATTTGTTTTAATTTTTACATTTTTTAACCACGTGTCCGTGACCACGAAAGCTGGAGAGCAATTGAAACGTCGGGAAGTCAAAAAATTTAAAAAATAAACCGAATCGCGATAAAATCCGTAAAAAATAGTTTTATTTCAATGTGTAACATTCGCGTAAATCTAAGAAACCATTATAATACTTAGTTTTGGGAGGCAGGGACCACGTAGTAAAATAGACTTTAGGACCATTTTTTATAATAGAATGCTTTTTAAGGCTTGGTATTGGAATAACTATTTTGATGTATTTAATGTCGAGTAGTACGTACATATATACTTGATGAAACTAGAAAGTAAAGTTCGTCCACCGTGTAGTTTTCACGTGGGCGTAGATTAATGGACATGTTTTTAAATTCCACTGCAGCCTCTTTATTATTAATGACGAAAGTTCAATGTTTTAGCGAACTAAAGTCACGTTTTGACTTTTGAAAAATTTTATATCATTATACGCATAAATAAAAAAGAAATATAAGCAGTATTTAGTAAAGGTTATTTAGCTAGATAAATAAAATAATGTATGTACTTATCTAAGCAATATTCAAATTCAGAGCTCTGTAATAAAAACACTCATCATAATGAAGTCTATAAAAATAAAGCTCTCTTAAATTAGCAAAATAATTTAGTCGAAAACAACGAGTTCTTTTCAACGCAACCTAAAAAATGCAGTCGAGAAAAATAAGAAAGGTTATCCACGTCTTTGTATCAGAGGAATTTATTTTTCAAGTGTAAGTAATTTCGCAAAGTTGCATTCGTAAAAGACAGTGAGAAAGTAACATTAAAATATTCACTTCACTGTGTTCTACTCTTTACAAAAGATCTTGAAGAAAACGGCATTCACTGAAGCATTTTGTTATTATAGGCGCTGGAATAAAAACGCCAGTCTGGGGACTAAGAGCGAACTTAATTTTTATTTTTACACAGACAAATGCAATGGTTTGGCTAGCTTAAAAGAAAATGCTGAAAGATATTTAACACCATAAATTGCTGATTGAATTCAAATTCCAATTACAAAAATATCCAAGATAAATTATCGAAATAGGTATCGCGACAATATCCAGCATCGAAGCATGAAAAGCGCTAGTGCACGTAAACGATACTGAAAATTCAGCGCTTCAAGCTCGTCTACGAAATTAAATATTAAAAGTCGATCCGCTTTATCGAGACGCGAGTGGGGCGCTTTACGTTGCAAGAATAGGGAGCTCAATGCATTTAGTCAAGTAAATAGCGTCGGTGTCTTGAATACTATCTCGCTATCGTAAACATGCAGTGAGCGTAAAACCCCGACAACCCGCCCATATTTACTAGTTGCTGCTCGCGGCTTCGCCTGTATGATCAAGCGGAACTGTCACCTTATCTCAGAGGACCTGCGTTCACTGCATACTTACAAAGTACAATTTAATTATAAATTTAGAACAAAATGTTGTCTATTCAAAAAATCGTTAATAATGCCTTAATATAAGGATATCGAATTCTGATTAAATCATGTTTATGAGAACAAAAAAGTGATGTAATAAATAATATATACATAGGAATAGTTTCATGTCGGTTTAAATCAAACAAAGATTACCTTAATAATCTTCAATATATTATAGTTTTCTGTATCTTAATAAAGATGTAAAGTTATTTTATCGCCATCCGTCGTCCTCCACGTCTTCCTTCCATCGTCTTCCAAACTGTTCTCTCTTATTCAGTCCTTTTATACTTCATTCTCTTAACCGTTCTCTCTCTTCCTTCTCAGTCTCTAACCCTTTCCATCTTTAGTACTTTCTTTCTTCATCTCTTTCATTTTCACAAACACATTTCACAAAACACATATTGGTTGTATCAACTTGTACACATAAGTTGATACAACCAATTTTCTTCACACAGTGTTCTAAATAAATTCGAAGAAGACGTGCTAAATTTTCAGAGCTGTGATAGCTGGCACTCGCATTGAAATATATCACTTTTTACTGTGTTATATTATTCATTTAATACACGCTTCTACAACTATTTCCTGCGTTGGCGAAACAGAGTAGGTATACTGATTCTTCGTTATGGACTACTTCGCTTCTCCCAGACATATTAAATATAACGTAAACATATTTGTACATAAATGTATCTTACTTGCAAATTATAACAAATTATTAATGAACTGCTCTTATTTAAACCAACTTGTAACCTTTGTAGTAATCACTATATTGTAAACTGGTTTTGTAAAGAGCAACACGAGAGTTTCTTGCTCATTCTTCTCTAGTGAAAAGCGCTTTCGGAACCGCGTGGTAGATCAAAAAATGACTGAATCTAAATAATGTTGAACATTTTAATGGATTCTATACATTATTTTCATTTCATTTCAATATTTATATATTTATAATACTGATTTTATACTAGCATTATAAATAATGTTTGCAAGTGTATAAGGGATAATCTCCCTTATTGTCCCTATATAAGAAAATCTTTCGTTGAAAATATACTTTATTCTAGTTCAACGTTTTTTTATGTAAGTACCGATAATAAGACTCAAGCCTGTAATAATCGAGCGGACGGGGAGTAAAAAAAGAAGTTTTTATTTGCGATATAAATTCTAAACACCCTTAAATTTTGTTTTGTTTTACGCAACAATAATACATTTAATAAAAGAGAAATCGGCTTTAAGTTACCGTCTTATCGGCTTACTCAACATCCATGTTATATAACAGGACACTAAACTCGAAACATAACACTTAATTTCCACAATAACATTAAAAAATCCCGCGCACGCACCAAACAATCATTTTTAATGAGGAAAATTCACCTCACTTCTGACCTTGACCCTTCCATAAAAAATTCAATCCAGTAGCGCACCGGTGGATAAAAAAATACATGATTTGAAAGGGAAAACCTTAACCGTCCTACATAAACATTGAAAAACACAAACTTGCGCATCTTTTATTATTCATGAAAATGTGTAAGATGTGAATGATAAAATATAGGGTTGCTGATTGAATAATTTAATTAATGGAAATACAAACACCGTGTAGTGATAACTTAGCAGATATTTTTAAATTGTTATTTGAATTAAAGTTTTTATGCTTCATGTTAAATGTTTTCTAGTTAAAATAATGATTAAAGAAACATACTATTTAATTTTATTGACACAAACTGAATCTCACGGCTGTGTGTCGTTGGAGACTTTTATCATTTCTATACCCATTTATCACCATATTTAAGGTCTGATTCCAAGATTCCTATGATTTAATGATTCATTTAATAATTACTAAGGAAGAAATAAAATAGACATATAGAATGTATAGTTTACCTACACGCATTCACCCATCTACAAAGTACTACACGCATTTTAATGTTACAAAATGAACAAAAAAACATAATAACTATATTTAAATCCCGAAATTTAGCTGCGCTTGTAACCCCTACCTGAACTATTTAAATGTCGTGGCTATATTACCAATACACGCGAGCATCGAACCATACACACAGATAGAATGACAAAGTACGAGTAATAAAGATGTGTCGAGTAGAAACTACTCAATCAGTTCAGATGCTTCAATGTGACAGAAAGTAGTGTTTATTATCTACGACATTGTATTTTATTTAAAGTATACTGTAGTGTTAAGTGAATCATCCATCCATCCATCCATCCATCAGCCAAAGGACGTCCACTGCTGAACATAGGCCTCTCCCAATGGTTTCCACAGTGACCTGTTGGAGGCAGCCTGCATCCAGCGACGTCCCGCCACCTTTACCAGGTCGTCTGACCATCTTGTGGGTGGACGTCCTACGCTGCGCTTTCCGCTACGTGGCCTCCATTCGAGAACTTTTTGGCCCCATCGGCCATCAGTTCTCCGCGCTATGTGCCCCGCCCATTGCCACTTCAACTTACTAATCCGCAAATGAATCCGTTAAGTGAATACCAGGAACAAAATAAATTATACTGAATAAGTTCATTACCTCGTGGTAGGCCGCGCAGAAGGTGGAGAGATGACTTGGATCATTTTGATACCAACTGGTTGAAGAAAGCTTTAGATAGAGATGGGTGGAAGAAGAAAAGGGATGCCTTTGCCTTGCAGTATGATAGTAAAGACAAGAAAAAAAAAAGTTCATAATCGCCAATTGCTGACTCTTCCATAGTCATTTCGATTTACAGGGTTGATGCCGTCCACCATGTTGGTCTTGTAAAGTGGATTCCTGCGCAATTAATAGTGTTTGGCCGCGTAGAAGCAATGCATCAGAAAAATAAGTGTTCCGGTGCGGGGATTGAGCCCGCGGTCTTTACCTAGGCTTTATATTCGACTTCTCGATCAGTTGCGCCAGAAGCTCTCTAGAGTGATGAATCTAAATTCTAAAGTAATAATGAATTAGAAAAACAAACAATTTTGTGCAATAAATACAGACTCAAACCATTCCAGCACATCGACAAGAATAAAAAATGAGAGCTTTCATACGTAAATCAACGATAATAATTAATTGAAGTAACGAAAACTCGATAAATATTTACGAGGACCGGTTCGACAATGTCGTTTATTATTACTTCTCCCGCCCCGCCGATTCTTGTAAGCTGCTACGTGCACAGATTTTATTCGTAATATCCGCTTCGGCACAATACCTTAATTGTAATCAATCAATATATTCTTACACAGATAATAGAAAATAACTGCACGTCAAAACGCCTGGACAGAATTCGATTGATGGGAGAATCAGGCCTGCATTAATGTGTTGAATATTGAGAGACCTTTTTTTAAAATATCGTTGGGCATTTTGTCTGGACGGCAATTGTACTCACCTATTAAATTATGCAACCTCAAAACATGTAATTAGTCGCGTACAAATGAAACTATTTTTAAGAATTTTATCTCAGATTTCATTCTAAATTTAATTTCCTACCAAGTTACTTAAAACTACAGCTTTCGTGGTCACGCAGCGGACTGAGGTTTAGCAATCAATTAATACTCGTGTATACGTAACTACTTTACTTGCTTAGGTTGGTATGGCCAGTTTTATTTACATCGGAGTTTTTTATCCAGACGTCAGATGTATCAAATATATAAGATTTTGAAGAGCTGTCTCCAAAGTCAGTTTTGCGATAATTTAGCTAGGCCCAATTTTGCTTAGATGCAACTAGTTCGTGTTGCAGCCAATTTATGATGAGTTTCTGGTCAGGATTAATTAATCACGTGTTAATGACATTTTAGGTAAGTTCATCACCTCACAGTAACAGATAATTTTTATACAATAAAAATATATTATTCAGGTATGCAGTGGTAAAGCTTTGTAAGAGTAGTTACAAAAATACAAACATAGCACATAGTCTGGTATTTTGTATGTCACTCAAATATCTGACCAGGACTATAATTATTTCCTACAGTGGGACGTATTGAATATGAGCTTATACGGATATAGAAAATTTTGGTTTACTTTAATGTCACACAAAAACATAATATTAAGTAGGTACTTATTGTGTTAAAATACTGAATATAAAATAAAATAAAAGTTTTCATATTATACATTTTGTTCAATTCTCACGGTATCTCACTTGACGCTTACAGAATACTATACAATGTCTTGCACTTTGTATCGTGATTGTTGCATAAAAATCTCTTTGGGTGTGTAATTCTCGTTTTCGTTCGACATAATATCGAAAGTTCTGTTCAATTTGTCGCTCAATTGTAATGAGATAAATAATTTTTAACTGAGTAGGCTATATCATAAAAGTGATTTGTTTGTCCACTTACAAAAGAACACAAATATACACATAATGTTTTAATACAACCGAAATTCGTAATATGAACTGTGAATATATAAAAATCAATTAAAAAGTTACTTTATTACAATTAATGTAATATGAACTATTTTCGGCTCTGTGAAATACTCGTTCATGCGTTACTTATATCAAAATACATAGTTGATATCAAATAAAACGGTTTATGCAAAAAAATATTTAAAAAATGCTTTAACTGAAATCATACTATCAATTATATGAATATTAACGACTTATAT
The DNA here is from genome assembly GCA_905220455.2 of Deilephila porcellus. Lineage (NCBI taxonomy): Eukaryota > Metazoa > Arthropoda > Insecta > Lepidoptera > Sphingidae > Deilephila > Deilephila porcellus. The sequence goes on along the minus strand of LR999977.1, from coordinate 12,440,777 downwards.
ATGATTATTTTTTTCTAAAAACACCTAATTTAGACGTTATCAGTACCTCTCATGGTTCCTCAAGTATTTGCGATGCTACAACAGAAGACACGTTCCTGGGTGGACAGTAATAGGCTGAGTAATACAGGTTAGGCAATAAAAAGACTTCAATATTATTTAATTTATCGTTTAATTCATCTTATTTAGATTTAGGCGAACAAAACAGTATAAATCAGAGCAATATTTAGAAGTGTCAAAAGACGTCTCGCTTCTCTAACTACATTTTCTAAGAAATTTTATTAGTTGTGAGTTGTTTTGAACCGTTTATAGGTAAAATTGACCTTTAACAAGAAAATAGGTTCTTGATATTCTATTTGACAGTTTACATTTACAAACAAGCCTTGGTGTCTTACAAGTTCATGACAATAATATTCATCGTAGCATCGATAATAAACGCGTGGCTGGGTAAAATTAAACGCGCCCGGGGAAAGTGCAATCTTCCAAGAAATGTCAGATGTCGATAACTACCCTCCGGGTTTATTCACAGTCGAGATCGTCGGATAACAAGCATAGAAATAATTAGTTGTTTAGTAAAACTGCATAAATATTTACTGGAAGAGATTCTACGTACAAATTATAAATGAGTAAAAGTCTAATTGGGATGAAAACCGACTGCAATATATTATTATGTCTACCAAGGCATTCAATCTCTATCACAACGAAATTGTCTGTTTATTCGTAGGCGAATTGCTCATTTTGATTGCAAAGAAAACCTAAGTGAAACTGTAATTATATTGACTGACATAAACACTATTACATCAAAAGTCGCACGACATCGAAAATACCCCATCTGGGTAGAACTAGACGTGTAGCTCCCTTGGTAGTGCGATCCTCGAAGAAATGTCGTCAGTCGTCGATCACTGCCCGCGGGCATTATTCACGGACGAGATAAGTCCGAAACGTACCTGAGACTCGACACCTTACGATGGATACTACACATGCAAGTTACAGAGGTGGAGCGTTTTGTTGGATGTTTTTTTCGCTTAGACTTATTAAGATACTATGATAGAATATTTTAGATGGTTTCAGTTAACTGCAAACATTTAAAGACTTTTTAAACTAGTTTCTGGTAAGAGTAAAAAAATGGATATGCAATTATAATTAAAGCTTTTACACTATTACCAAATAAAGTATAGGATGAAACCATCTTATTTTGTTAAAACTAGGAGGATTTCTGTTCGTGTTTTCAAATGTATTATTCAATTTGGAATAAAAGAGTATACAAATCAAATGCGGATATTCAAATACGATTATTTATGCTGGAATTTAGATTATTTAACTGCTAACAGTTTCCGCAAGACATCATGTTGGAGAGATGTTTGGTTGCAAAATTATCAACTAAATGTTTTTCCAACATGTGATATTCACATGGTAGTATTGGATAGGGACTTACAATAGATAATAAATGTTACGAAAGAAGTATTAAAAATGAATGAAAATCCAAAGCCTTTAAATATTAATTTGACAGCTTCCGTGGCGCAGTTGGTTAGACGCCGCCTGTGAAACGAGTGGCCGCGGGTTCGATCCTCGCACCGAGACAAATGTTTGTGAGAACCACAAGTATTTGTTTCGGGTCTGGGTGTTTGTGAGACCGAAAAGTCTCTCGTAGTTCCTGATACCCACGACACAAGACTCGATCTTAGTGTGGGGTCAGGACTATGTATGTGACTGTTGGGTGTATTTATTAACATAACAATATTTAGGCCTGTTTACGCAATGCCTCGGCTTAAAACAGTTTGCGTCGCCTGTCGCTCGTCCCTTACGCAGCCAATAAGAAATATCTAAGGGTGAATCGAGCAGCGACTGTGAGTGCGAGATTGGAGTATAAATCTAGCTTTGAGCTTTATGTTATGTCGTCTCACTCTATTATAATTACTTTTGCCATCTCCACTGTAGCACACATACTCCTTGACGCTAGTTCTCGAAGTATTTTCAGCGCTTTCAGCGGCTGTAACTGATACCTTAAATTTCATTTCTAAGAGATTCAGCTGATTTATAGCGAAGCGTGAAGTTTCTTATTACTGGCAACATTTATTTTCAGCTTTGGATTTTGTTTCTCGCTTTGTGTTTACTTTTTTATGTGTTCTAGTATTATTTATTAAAAACCATCGCAATATTTCGGCGAATTTCACAAAGCGTTTGATGTTCATACATAAAACTTGTTTTCAGAAAAGCCATTTCCAATAATTCACTGATATAAATAATATAAGTACCGGTATTCGCAATTAATTGAAATTTTATTCCATGACTTTCAAAGAATTTCCGAAAATTGACTGAATTGCTTGAATTTGCTAGTCTCAATTCTCAAATGATTTAAATTATATCAGAGTTATATTTGAATTGCTCTTTGTGTTTGTATTAAAATTAGAAATATCAGTAGGTTAAGATTGTTTAGAAAATCCACTTCTCAGATACAGTAGGTAATTGATCCCGCTTTAAATCAATTCTGTTTTTAAAATAATATAATGTGATACTTCAATCAATTGTAATAAAACGTACAATCAAGAGAAAAGATACATACATGTTAAGTCCAATCATATTTAAAAAATCCAATTTAAATTTTAATTTACCACTGATATATTAATAAAACATAAATGGTTTCATTAAAAATCAACACATTAAAATACGACGCAATCCGATTAAAGTATGTATTATCACATATTGTGCCTTCCAATTTTAAAAAAGAGACCGTTCTATTTACTTTTAATACTATCCCGATGTTTCGAACCATCTGCGAATGCTCTGATACAATGGTCGTCGAAATCTTTTTGATTTACTCTCGGGCGGCTATTACAGGACGTAAAGCTGTTTGCATTCGACATATTTTTCTTTGTTGTCAATCCGGTGGTTTGTGAAGGAAATTTTCATATACGAGTAAAAAGCGTCAGGTTTTTTGCCATTTTTGTACAGCTTGTTGAATGCTGGTTTTGATCGGTATTCTAAAGTACAAAGACTTTGTTTTGCTTAAAAGAGGTATTAATAATAAATGTTGAAAATTTTGTGGATGGCTTAGCTGTTATTGAGGGGGTTATAACAAAATTAATTTTATTATCTTACATTATTTTAATATATTTCGAAGGATTTTTTGACTCTTTTTTTATTAATATTTTTAATGTGCACCTTATAGCTTTAGTAATTATACGTGCTAGATACAATACTTATCTTTATTATCGATTATAATAAAGTAAAAGTCCTGAAATTTCTAGCAAAACAGATTTTTAATGCTATAACAATTTAAGCACAAAGTTTTGCTTCTTACGAAATTGATGCTATCTTACTTTATTAAGCACACAGCTATTTCAAACTCTTAAATCTGTGTGCACAAATAGGGTAGAACCATCCCAATTTTCTTCCAATTTCCTAATCCGCTGTAAGTATATAAACAAAACTGTATGTTATTTATGTTTTGTTCCACCCGAGCGCTCTTTGTTGTGTATTCTGTTCAGGTTTTCGGCACATAATTTACGCAGAATTCACGATTCCACTGCGTTCATTTTACTGTCTCCTTTGATACGACTGCTAAGGTTCCGGAAATAGGGGGTAGGTACTTCTGTTTGAGAACTTGTTATTTCTAAATACGTTAAAGTAGTTCAAATATGACGCATATATTAATCGTTGGTATAAGTAGCAGATATCTTCGCTAGCTTGTATTTTAAAACTCAAGAATTATTATAGGTTAATTATTGACTGCGGACAGCACTTCCAATACGTGTTGGAAGGGAATATTGCACCTATTACTATCGCGCTGGGCCAACGGGAAGCTGTGACTTTCCATCGATTTTTTGAGCCTGGGGAAAGAGAATACAAGAGCCTCACATTAACCCAAATTCATAATACCATGAATAATAATCTGGGGATTGTTTATCTCTTAGCTCTCTCTTCAGCTTTCAAAATACAATTTGTCAATTAAAATATAATTTAACTTTTAACTAATAATTTTATAAACCATTTCACAAACCTTCCTCTGTAGTAAAACATTACGTACATATTACGATGTCACAAAGCAATATATTCATACCGTTGCTAACAGCCAACGCGGCGTGCAAATTGACTGTTGTTGACCGTCAACTTCATGAATAGTTGCCACGATAAGAGTCATTAGGGCACGAAATATGATTTCCTATAACATAACCTTTAAATGAAAGCTATAGCGAACAGCGAAGGCTACTGAGCACAATGGAGCCTGATTTGTGACCGAGGGTCCGTAGGGGTGCTAGTACCTTTGTTTGCCGCCATAATATTACATTGAGATACAGTAAACAGATGAAATGAACGGGAAGTAAACAAACAAGATGACGTGTTGCAGAAATATAGATGTTTCTTTTGTTTGAAAGATGAGGTTTGGAATGTAATGAAATCAAACATTTTGAATTGATAGTACCGTCATCGATTCTATCAATGTATTTTAACTGCTGCTATCATGGTCATGTTTAGCATCATAGGTATTATAACTCCATGTTATCTGACATCTGGATATAGATCATAGTAGCCCCAACCAGCCAATTTCAATAATTCTAATAATGATACTGTATTAGAAAAGTATCTAGGTAGCCTATTCTCTAAATAAATCATCATTCGTTTTAAAACCATCATCACCAATCACATTAAATACAAATTATCGCTCACTTGCACCGGGCAACCCTGGATCACAAGCCACGCACTATCCGCAAATATTACCCCCCATTGTGGGACAAAGATACAAACCAGTCCGCTAATATTATCTAGATTGAATCTGCGTTTACGTGAGGTGTAAATACTACCGCGGTACCCTTACAATATGCAGTAATGAGGACCGCTTAATCTTATGGGTTCCGGGTTGTTTTACTGATTTTAGCAAAGGTTATTAGCATTTTGTTCAATTTTGGATGAAGGTGTAGGTTTCGTTTGTTTAGATCATGGAGATAATTTAGTAACTGGATATTTTTTGCTTTTTATCGAATTTAATTTTAAATTGTCCTTCAGAGAAACTCCGAGTATAGCTCTTTCCATAGTACGTTGAGCGATTTTAAGCTTATGGATTAGCCCCACAGTCAGTGTCCACGTCTGATTATGAGAATTTTTATTTATTTATTCCCATTGTCTTTATCTAATTTACATATATCGCTGATACGTGCAAATCGTTGTTCCCGTATACGATTTGTGTAACATAAATCAGTGGCAATTAAAATAAAATATGAAACAATATAAACAAAATATATTTAGGACTAAGTTTAAAAAACCGTCATAAAAATCTGCGTTCTTCGCAGCCATTGAAGTTAATATGATATACAATAAGCTGACACCCGCATTAAGCTCTTTGTGCTAAAATTTTAACGCTCCATTTATTTTTACAAAGCGAACTTATACCTTTCAAGCACAGGTTGAAAAATACAAATTTGCCACATTCAATCGCATATAAAGTTTATATTAGAAACACCCACACTTGGAGGTAATAAAATTGTCTGCTACATGAACGTGTGTGCTGGCCTATTCACATCAGACTCGACGCGGCTGACGACATAGTTATCATAGATTAGAATGTACGTGGTTAGATTTATGTAGTCAATTACCACGGTTTTAACAGTAATAATAAAATAAATAAATACACCCAATACTTACATACATAGTCCTGACCCTACACTAAGATCGAGTCTTGTATACCCACGATACATCAGGCACTACGGGGAACTTTCCGGTCTCACAAACACCCAGACCCGAAACAAATACCTGTGGTTCACACATACGTTTATCTCGGTACGGGGATCGACCCGCGGCCTCTCGTTTCACAGCCGGCGTCTAACCAACTACGCCACAGAGGCTGTCGTGAATAGTGCAGGAAAACATCGTAAGAAAACCTTGGTACTATTGAGATCTTAAGGTTTTCTATGGTATATGAAGTCAGCCAACACGCGCTAGGCCGGCGCGGCGTGGTGGACAATGGTGCAAACCCTTCAATTAGTTTCGTTTGTAGATGAGCCTAGTGCTCTGCAGTGGGTAATTATGGGTATACATATAACGATACACACATTACAGTGCAGATGAATCGTCACCAAGACTCATAAAATGGTGCATACCACCACTATCGTCACAAAACCTGGGAATACGAGTAAATCCAATTTGGTTGGTACAAAAATGCAGATAGGCCAGAAACGCCGGCTCGTTAGTGGAGACCCGCGGCCCGAAAATATTTTTAATTTTCCTTCCTACTTTTTGGTTGGGCATTGTGACCTTTTCAGTCCGCTCATTCCGTCAGGATTTACATTTTAAAGAACTGTAATAGGAATAATTTTGCGTGCATTGTCCAGACGCGCATTTGACTAATGCTGTTGTATTGTTTTCGGGAGCTACGGTCCTTCCCTTTTTATTTGCAGCTTTTTTATTACCACTTTAGTGAATCTTCAAATCCTTCTCACTAAATTATCGATTACTATTCATCTTATCCTTAGACCAATGCAGATTTCGTTGAGAGAATCGTTATTGGATTTATCTCTTAGCTTGATAATGAAATGTTCCAAAAAGACCAACATTATTCGGATTAGCTGCAGTTGGTCTTAGTATTGTTTTTTTTCATTCAACAACATCATATGTTATATTTTCAAATGATATTCATATATCAGTCAAAATTTGTGCGCAGTCATGCGAAGAATATTATAAATTGTAGCATTAGTATCCATTAGACACAATCAATTTAAAAAACAATATTTGAAGATAAAAGCGTGTTATGATTTAAATAGCTTCTAATCTTTTTGAACTTAAAGGCTTTGACATCGAAAAATATAATGCCTTACAAATAATGCCTATATAATGTGATATTGTAAACGAAGGACTTCAAAGGACGTACAGCTTGCTTTCAATTATATTATAGACTAGCGCATTAACCTTTCAATCATAATAATAGCTTTGAGATCTATGATTATGAACGCAGACCAAACTAAATAGAAATTCACATTGATTAACAGAATCGATGGAAAGCTGCTCGTTTCAATGCATTGGTAATATTACGTATTAAAATAACTTTGTTGTTGCTTTAAAATTAAAATAAAATATTGCTGCCTCGGTGGCGTAGTTAAACTACGGTACGATTACAAAACTGAGGTCTCGGGTTTGAAACCCGGGTTGGGTAGAGTGATATTGAGTTTTCCATTCATTATCAGCCCGAAATCAGCACTTTGTGCCCGATATGGCGACAGGCTCGCCCCCTATGGGACGGAACATACAAGGGGAAATGTGGGTGTCCTGGTAGCACCTCTGCCTACCCCTACTGGGAAAAAGGCGTGAGTTTATGTATGTATGTATGTATGTATTTAGGTAAAAAATTAATCGCATATTTAAGATTTGTATTATTCTATTGTCTATTTTTCAGATTTTAATAATAAAAATATTAAATTGCAAATTAAAGAGCATTGTGCATATTTTTTGTTAAACCAGAGATGAATGTCAACAAAAGCTGGTTATGGCTGTTGCAAAGTATGTGTTCTATTTTTAAAAATAACTCCACAAACCACAAATCTAAAAATAGTATGTTTAATATAATGAATCTTGAATAGTTTAGCTCGGCAGATCTCTAGAGACGGTCTGTGTGTAAAACTCCAGTAATCTAGTCCATTCCCAGGGCTTGAACGCAGCGACCTACTTCACAGAAAACTCGGGCTTATGTCGAGATTTAATTAGAAGGGAATAGGATGGGGAAAAAAGAAATTCTTCAAGCTGACATAGCCTGGCTTATAATGTTTTGTGGGCCATTTGTTATTTTTCTTGAAAATGGACTGCATTTTTTAAAATAATTTGTGGCGGGATTTTTTTATTTTGAAATACGAGATACACTCATTGTATTGATGGTTAGGATTTCCATGTAGTTTTTTTTGTGCTTCGACGTCTTGTTACTGCAGTCTGAATTTATTTCGAACCTATAGAGAACATTTAGGTCATCAGTAGTCGGTATTGGTTCTGGTTAACAATATAGCAACCACTAAAATATCATAATTTTTAAAAGCTGTATGGTTATTTATTAACCTTTACTGTATGTTTCATAGGAAATCATGTCGATAGACTGCAGCCACGTTTTCGAAAGATCTTCACCATCAAATCGCACTCCACAAACCTCTCATACCTAAGTTCGTTCGTTCTACTTAGCATTATCGCAGCTAGTGCTTTGTTCCTTCATGGTGTCTGCAACATCGCTCAATCTTTGACCACTTCAGTTGTAAGACTATCGACTCATCTTCCATAAAGTAAATCTGCCTACAGTACTTAATAATATTTAACCCATAAAAACCCTCGACCCCCCAAAACACAATAAATCCAACAACATCAAAAGCCGACAATTGCAAGAATAACATTCTGTAACGGTCCGTAACAACATTTTATTAGCGAAACCTTTTTGCAGTTCGTCAAAACATTTGAGTGCTAAATTTTTATCATCAATAAATAGCCATTAGGCGCACACTCAAACAGTAACTTTTCGAGATAAAGCCGTAGAACGGTTTTATACAGCGTCTATTGCCGCAGACGGCGCGACGGGTAATCTGTACCTTGAGTTACATGTAATGAGAAAATTTGGAGTAATTCCGTGAATCCGGGACCGCATTAAATTTTCGACTCTGGATGTTTGAAAATACATGAAGTAAAAGTTTAAGAAGATATAGATGCTTCATTTGTACATCCCATTAGCTTAAATGTATGTGGTGATTTTGAGAACACTAAAATTCGCAGGTGATAATTATAGCGTCATAGACAAATATCTTGTGAGTTAATAGCTCTTCATCTAACGAGTTAAAAATCGGATTAAAAGGAGTACAATTAGCGGCCAAGCGATAGTTAGAGCCGGTAGGAATAGCGTTATTAAGCGATCAACTGTTATTTGAATGAAATCGTGATGATGTCAACTAATTTAATTTCTATATGAATTTTTATGTTTTGAATCGAAGTATCACGGAGGTGGTTATGAAAACTGATTCTATTTTTATTAATAAGAAAGTATTACAATTTTATAATTTCACATGATACTCAAGCAGATTGTTGAGTAATACATGCGCTATCTATTGGAAGAACTAGGAATTGAAATAAAAATAAAACTAATCGAATTTCCTTTATCTGTACCACTGATAATTTTTCAATCAATTATTTATTTACAATTTGTATTTAATAATTAAATATTATTTAATGAAAAAGACACCAATATTAGTGATAATACAATGAAATCCCTTACTACCGGTTTAATCCAGGGAACTTAAAATTTACTTGTTCTCGTAAAACTAAAGCACCCATACAGTATCAACGGGATCTTACTTAAATGGCTGAGCGTTAAGTTTTACTGAGGATATTATTTAGAAATGTTCATCTTTTTCTATACTTAAGGAGTAAAACTGAGGCCTGTACACGAGTGTGGAGTAGGGTATTAACCTCAACAGTATTATTTACGCTATCAGAAGTCTTAATAGCAATGTTTTGATAGATAAAATTCTCGGAACGTTGCTATGCGTTAGATGCTATATATAATTTATTTAATATCCGAAATACATACATAAACTCACGCCTTTTTCCAAAAGGGGTAGGCAGAGGTGCTACCAGGACACCTACGTTTCGCCTTGTGTGTTCCGTCCCACGATGTGATAGGGGGCCAATCTATCGCCATACTGGGCACAATTTCCTGACTCCAGGCGGATAATGAATAGGAAAATCCAATATAACTCGGGCTTCGAACCCGAGACCTCAGCAATGTAATCGTACCATAGTACAACTACGCCACTGAGGCAGGCCGAATCAGAGTGCCTTAAATATCTGAATATTAGACGTATACAGTAAATTAGAATCCTCACATCTACGAGTATCTTATGACTTTCATTTTTAAGGCCACTATCTGTGAACCAGATTTTAAATATATTTCACTTCTCCAAATAGAATTTGATTGTGTATTCTGTATTTATAATCAAAACAATTTATACAATTAGAATTCAATGCGTTATTTGCCATTTATAGTATGTTTTTTTAGCTACAACAAACGAATATTAAAATGCTATAATAAAATAGCTCGAGTTTTACAGTTGATTCTAGAATACAGGAAACGTTGGTACACAGCGGTCTTTATCACAATACTCGTATAATATCTGCATTGTAGATTTTCGTAGTTCATCCACCGTAAAGAAATTCCACAGAGCCCGGCAAAAGTTTGGACAGCTCTTCAAAAAGTATTAAAATGTCAGTCATAAATACGCGAGAACATTTTGGACTGGCGAACCGGCCATAAATAAACTCTACGTGACATTTCATTATTTAAACAACACTACACTGCCCATTCATTTGTTTTAGTGCACCGATTTTGGTCGAGTGGATAGGTGTTCAATTGGTTGTATGTTACGTGTTCTACCTAGAGCAGGGCTATCAAAATTAGCATATTATTTTTAGACTGCCTCGGTGGCGTAGTTGTACTACGGTATGACTACAAAGCTGAGGTCTCGGGTTTGAATCCCGGGTCGGGCAAAGTGACATTGGACTTTTCTATTCATTATCAGCCCCGAGTCAGGAATTTGTGCCCGATATGGCGATAGGCTCGCCCCCTATCACATCATGGACGGAACATACAAGGCGAAATGTGGGTGTCCTGGTGGCGCCTCTGCCTACCCCTTCAGGGATAAAGGCGTGAGTTTATGTATCGACGGTTCCTACGTATATAAAGACATGTCGAAAATGCCATTTTTTTTTATTGTATCATTGGCTTTAGATGATCTATGCGCACATACTGACATACTCTTTTTTATTTTATTTTATTTATTTACCTTGTTTTACAAATCGTATAAAAGAACAAATATTATAAATACAACAAATAAGTGCCGTAGATACAGACATCTATACATATCTTTTTGTACGGTGTTTTAAAATGCGCGCCACTCGGTGCGAACGCGGTCTTGTCAGACTTGTCGCCATTTACGGGAGTTCCCCGGACGAGACAAGTCGATGCCTGGCACAAAATCATTGCTGTTCCTTCTACGTATGAAGCCCGGATGCCCTCACTTAAAAGTGTTTTTGGACGCCGGCTTAAGATTTTATAGGCGTCCACGGCAGAGACGAGGCCATGGGCTCTGGCACCCATCTCCGAGTCGCTATAGGCAAGGGCGCACCGCCTCCGCCTTTAGGTCGCTTCTTACGACGGGCAGGGACAAACTTCTTGCACCTACACGACAGGGTTCAGCCATTTATCACCCGGCGCCCCTTCTTTGTAGTCGTGGAATTTTTCAATCACGTTCGTCACGATTTTAGTTTGCGCTCTCACATGGCAGTTTCTTCCTTTCTGGCTCGCTTCTATCCACCACAGGTATCTAACGAAGCAGGCGTGCCCCGATAGGACCTGTGTCAAATTGACCGCCAATACGCCGCGCCGTGGCGCCTGTTTGGCAACTAGTAAAAAACAGGACGCACTGCCACAATAGTCCAATCACTCCCTCACTCTCTTTCAAAGGGCTGGTAGTTCCTCTTGACGAAACGCTTCCTCCTGTTAGAATAAACCGGCGACAGAACTTTGGCGTCAATTTTCCAAAGGAAAAAGGAAACCAGCAAGAACGCAGGCCGCCCCTTGGGCGATCATACAATTTCCCCTGAATCGTGATCAACAACGAGACATCATCGACAACGAGACATTCGTTAGAATTGGACGATATTTCACGTCGGGTCATTGTCTGCAACTTTATAAGGCACAGGTTTGACCTCACGAGGAATATTGCACCCATCTTTAGGCGGGGCCACCCCAGTAGGTACCAACTTCTCCCTGTCGACCGATTTCAACGCCGGGCAGCTTGAGTCATCGACGACCGAGTTCTTTCCGAACGGCTTGATCCTTGGCTTTGCGTAGAGATGTAACACCGTTCTGCGTTATTTATTGCATTTACCACGGGAAGTACCCTGAAGTTCGAACTTATCTCTGCTGCTGAGTTCCGCCACCGTACAACGCGGCAACCTCCAAATACCATCTTCACTAGCTCGGAAGTTGGATATCTACCACGGTATCTTTCTCCCTACATTTTCTTCCACATACTACAAATCTCGGGAACCAATTGCCAACAGCAGCATTTCCAGACAAATAGGATCGTGCGACCTCACAGAAGAATCTGGTGATATTCAAAGAGCGTATTCCCGCCTTAAAGTTCGGTAACGCATCTCTATTCCCTATGGTGTTACAGATGATCATGGGCGGCCGTTATAACTTACCCTGAGGTGAACCTTACGATAGTTTTTCCAATTAATATAAAAAAATCTGTAAAAGGCCATTGATCGTCGCACGACTCCCGCGTACAATCTCCGGCAAAGGACGCCGGGACCTTCGAGGTTGAGAAGCAGGCTAGACAATGTACCTGTTGCTTTAACTAGTTTTGGTCTTAGGCTTTAAAAATGGACATGGGAGTTAACTGGAGAGGATACCCAGGTCAACTCCAAGATCGAGGCGCTGGTGGAGACCCCCACGCCATGATTTAAGTGCCTTTTATTTATATGTTAAGAAGATTGTTGCTTAATAATAAATAATGTTGAATTTATAAACCTTGTTTAATTAATAAAACACAAACCGGATCATTTTATTTAAAGACATGTCTTTGTATACATTAAAAGAACATATTCCTACCCCGAATTACTAAATCCACGTATAAAGTGATATGTTTCCATTGGAGTACTTATTATATACATGGGTGATGATTTGGGGATATTTAATATATTAGTTTAAAAATAGTAAATTAATCCTATAATTTCATAAAACATTTTATTTAAATTCTATATCAGACACAGATTTTTTGTTTCCTGCGTATAAAAAGATATCATAGACATGACTTACATGCTTCTATTTTATTATCGGTGTAGAAACAGTCATCTATCAAGTTTTCTAAGAAAACGTAAAAAAATAAAATATGTGTAAATGGCACTATAAAGCTCTTAAAACAGTTAAATGATTGTAGAAAGATGTTTTTTATTTTTGGTCATAGAATTATTTCTAGGGCGAATTGAACACAAATTTCGCTCTCCTGTAAACCTCGGTTTTTGACTTGTCCTTATATACGTAGGAACCGTCGGTATGTATGTTAATTTTAGACCTGCAGAAAAATGCAGGTATTATCGTTGAGGATGTTCAAGATCCGGCGATATCACGAAGTAATGAGACCCAGTTTGCTGTACGCTGCTTTAAATTGCTACATAACATTGACACTTTGTATTCATTATTTCAACCTTCACTATTTTTTAATTTCTCTTCATTTGAAATCAATTTCTTCTTTACAGGAATCAAACTTTTTTATCAATTTAACTTATTGTTGATCTTTCAGAGACATCTATCAACAAAAGTGTATTAGTTTCTTATTTCAGTAACGTATTTTTTTTCCTATATAATATTTATTATAAATTATATCACATGTAAGTACTGAACTTATGGACTAGTGGCATATTTCGATTTGTCAGAAGTCCATACAATAACTTACCATAATTTCTTCTTCATTTTACGTCTAGTTCGCCAAAGATGCAAGACTATTTATACCTATATAAAATGTCTGTGTAATACCTATTCCCGGGTTAGAAATAAGAGTTGGTCGGCGGTACGTATGGCAAAGTTTGGCCATATCTCAGGACGCTGGAATAAGCCGAGGAGAAATTGTTGCTTTGGTGCAACTTGGCGAAAACACACGCTCGTAAGGTCGACGTGCGGTTATCGTTTGTCGTGTTGTAACAGTGTTGAAGCCGTCATTATTCGTGCAGTTGTACTGCCTCGGTGGCGTAGTTGTATTACGGTACGGTTACAAAGCTAAGATCTTGGGTTCGAACCCCGGGTCGGGCAAAGTGATATTGGATTTTTCTATTCATTATCAGCCCGGAGTCAGGAATTTGTGCCCGATATGGCGATAGGCTCGCCCCCTATCACATCGTGGGACGGAACATGCAAGGCGAAATATGGGTGTCCTAGTGGCGTCTCTGCCTACCCCTTCGGGGATAAAGGCGTGAGTTTATGTATGTATGTTCACTAAAAAATAAATTAATGATTTCAAGACCCCCAATATAGTTGAATGTTTCGACGACTGTTTTTCAAATTATACCAACAACATTATTATCACAAATTATTATTAAACATTAAATAGTATATTATTTGAAGTCCTAGCAACTGTTATAAAATTTTTGATTACTACTTAATCATATGAAATGGGGTCGTATGTGGACGAAAAAGTCGAATGTTCAAGTAATTAAATCATAGCGAAGTTTGTTTAAAATTCTTTTTAAATTACAAACAAATGCACTTGACAATCATACCCTACGTACGGGACTATGTCCCGACCGCATGAAACTTGTGACGTTCGTGACTTGTGAATATTAGAACCCATTAGGGACCTTTTGTTCGCACAAACATGAAACCAATGTGTTAATCACTTAAATATAGTGTTGTTGATTGGATTAATGCGATTCATGTGATTTACAAATGTCGCGTGATCTTTCGGTTATACTGTTTTCTTCATTTGCTTCTTCTGCAACTCCTTCCTTGTTATATGTTTTCCTGAATATGGTTAACCACGAGTGACCAAGTAACTTTGAAAAGTTGGAAGTGGATTAAGTGGCTCTGGTTTCGAGACTACTACCTCCATCCCAGCAATCCGACCTTTTAGATAAATTTTATACATTTTTTGAAAACATGTGTAGAAATTAAAATATGGTTGATTTTTTTTAAAGAAATTATTTAAAAAGATTATTCGGAACGTCGCGTCGCTTCTACCTTAAACCGCGTAATAACCATATTTTGAACATGCCGCGGTGCATCTGCTCTGCTCATCTAACTTATTATATTCCGGCTGCTGTTGGCTACTGTTTGGCTCATAAATTATGCCAATAAAGAGGACCCAAGTATCATTAGTGGTCTAGAATAGGCGGCTATTCATGAACCACGTCCCTAACCAGCATTATCATTGGCACAAGTCAATCTATTCAACGTCATTTTCGTTCGCATCAAATTAAATGTAAATCAAGTGATTGGTTAACGTTGATGCATGGCTATTGTGTTGGCATTGTTTTATTAAGTGCAAGTGTACTTGATAACCAATATAGAAACGCTACACGATTGGAAATATGTAAGTAAGTGTGTTGTTTTCGGTGTTGTATTTGTGGGTTTAATATCTATCATCTATAGAAACAGTAACCGTGCCACAATTGACGAAATGGGTTGTAAAAGGATAAGTCCCGGGTTCGATACCTTCGTTAAGATAATTGTATATATAATAAACAATGATTTGATACTTTTTCGATACGAATACCGAATCCAGGGTCTCTAAATTCACAGAAGGCTCACCCGCTACACCTCAGAAGCTGTCCACGTTCAATTTTCACCATAAAGGCCCAGTTTCCACCATACTAATAAGTAAAATACCGCAGAAAGTTCCTTTAACTTGCAATAAGCACCGTCAGTAAATCAAGACGAGACTTGTACGACGTTCCTCCAACAATGTCGAGAAATTAAAGCCCCTTGAAAGATATTAATTTCTCAGCTGTGCCGATAGAAGGCAATTAAAACTTAAAGACAGAAATGTACGGTAGGAGAACTGGAGACACTTAATTCTTTTTCATTTAATTTGATCTCCGTAGTAGAAATAAATCTGTGATGAAGATGGTCTGAAGGATTATTGTCTTTAGAAATGTAACGGCGATTAGTAAGAGATCCATGCCCTTTCTTTGATGTCAAAGTGAAATATGAACATCGAATTTTGATAGCAATTGTATAACATCAACAGTTAAGTTATTGTTCTGAGAAGCATCAGTCCCAATTAGTGGGAACCAGGAAACAGGGCTTAACAAATTCAGGGGGACCGTTTTGTAATTGAATAATTTGACAATTAGGTCACCCAAATGTGTCTCTACAGTTTATCAAAGGTCATAGAACCGGTGCTCCAATTATTCATTGTTAATATTGTATAGAAAATTCAATGTAATTAATTTAGAATATTGAGACAACAACTCCGGGATCCAAGCAACTTTACCTGATAACAGTAAACCCGCCGCTATTCAATCCTTTAAAAAACAATGAAATCTAAGACACTTACGGCTTACAACTTGTTCTATATCACTAGAATAATGAGGAATACCTATTTTCTTTGATGGAACACGTTCTTAATCATAAAATATAAAACATTTTTTTGTATGTACTTGTCCGTCGGTAGTTGCGGGTTCAAATCCCAGGGTACACCTCTGACTTTTTGGAATCATGTTTGTATTGATAGTCAATCTCCACGCACTATAACGGCGAAGGAAAACATTGTGAGGAAACCTGCACACCATAGCGATTCGGAAGTATTTCTATGGTATGTAAATTTCGCCAACCCGCACTAGACCAGCGTGGTGGACTTTACGGCATAACCCCTCTCAATCGTTCTCTCGGATGTACAGGACGCCCGTGCCCTGCAGTGGGACGTATATGAGCTGATTCATACTTATCTGACTTCCAAGAATTACGACTTATTCTTAAGTTCCAATAAGAAGAACTTATATTATAAATGTTATTCCCTTTTCGAATCTGTGAAGGACGCTTACCTATTCTGACTGCATGGCCCTTTTATTACGGGCTGCTTAGCCATTGACCCCTCGAGTTTCTACAGGGTGGTAATAAAGAACACAGGGGCCTAATACCACACTCCAATCAATATTCAAATCTGAACATTTATGTAGGTCAAAGTGGAAACTTGCTGCATACATTTGTCGCTAGTGAATAATATACATGCAACCAGTTGCAGAATTCAGAACTAATTTATATCGGAAATAATTGGCCCGGCAAGAAATAGGTTAGTTATACAAGGAATAAACTGCCAAAGAGGTTGTGGATTCAAACCTATGACACACGACTGAATTCATATTCTGAAAATACGGGTGTCTGAGTGTTATCGAGAAAAAAAGGTAAAGTCTTTATAGACTTGTATAATATAATAAACCGTACTACTGAAGGGGTTGCTATCAGTAAAATATTAGTTAAATAATCGTAAAAGACAAGTGTGAACTTAACACATGCAGAATATATTAATATTCTTTCTGATCATTACGTAAGTACATCAGCATAAAACCCAACAATTTATGAATAAAAGAGAGGAAAAGTAATCAATGGAACGCGAACAAACAACAATTTCCAAGTCAGAAAAGTCGCGTTGCTACATAAATAATGTTATTTTAGCGTATTATTTAATATTAAAGAAACCTTGTCAAGTCTCGCGGCGCCCACGCTCCCCTCTATTTTAAAGAGACTGTTCAAAATTATACGTAAAATAAACTGGAATAGTAATGTGGAACTTTATGCGCCAGACAAACTCTTATATAAGCGAGCAGAGTTGAAAAATTTAAAGAAAATTTCTGCCAAATTATTTTAAAATTTATTTCAATTAAGAAATGTTGATTAAAATCAGGCATATCGATAGTGATTCATATTTGATTACAGCTAGAAATTTATTTTTTAAAAGAAATATGATGCTTTGTGTCTACGAGTACATCGATAATAATTACTTGTTTGATTCCATGT
Source organism: Deilephila porcellus (assembly GCA_905220455.2). Classification (NCBI taxonomy): domain Eukaryota; kingdom Metazoa; phylum Arthropoda; class Insecta; order Lepidoptera; family Sphingidae; genus Deilephila; species Deilephila porcellus. Next base: position 12,423,250 of record LR999977.1, on the reverse strand, counting down.
GGTCGGACGCCAAAATTTTTGTTTCCTACTTCGCTATAGGTTTTTGTCAGTGAAGTAAAATATAATTACAAGAACAATTAAATCGCTTTAAATAACTAGTACTTAAGAAGACGTAGGTTACTTTGTTTGTATCGCCAGTTTCTATACCAAAAACTTGACGTATACAACTTCCGTCAAATAATTTATTGCGCGTTTTTACTCAAGCGCATATTAAGTCATCATGAAATAAGCGAATAGACCAACATATCCTTAGTTTTGTCGGCGTTACCATACTAACTGCACAGATCATAGTTTACCACCAAATCGATTTGCAAACACCCCCTCTCCGTGCCTTGTTGTATCAGATTAAGGAGAGATTAGTAAACGTCGTGCGGCGCGATGAAGATGCATTGCGTGAAATCGACTGGTGGCCGCCGCTGTGACATGATTGATGGCGTCGCTGTCTTGTATACAACAAACTAATCGCATAGACTAATTGGAAAATTTGATAGAGCTGACACGTTGTATTATTGACGTTCGGCGTTGAACTGGTCATCTTCTCTATACCCTTGTCCCATATTATTTTAGATATAGTGATCCCATATAGTGTTCAGCTTGAACTTTTCAGCGATGTTACAAAAATACTTGACTGTTTGCAGTATTGCTATTATTGTAATGGTGTAGGATTGAATGCCACGAGTAGAAGACACAAATTATTAGAAAGATAGTGTGATGACAGTGACTGGAAGTCGTTACGAAATGGAAGTTCTTAAAGTAGTTCTCTGTAGTTGAAGAAGATGTTGATGATGAAAGATTGAGATCAAGAAATAATTAAATAACAAAACTCTACTTTTTGAACATATATTTTATTCTGTAGTATGTAGCCATCTATGTTACATACTTATAAGTAAATGTGAATATGGATGAAGGATATGGCAATAGGATGACCTATGACCAATTCGCAATGGTAATTCAAAATTTCGTCAAAAAATAATGAATATAGCAGGCACAAACACTACGATGTCAAGGTTCAAGGAGGCCAATAACCTTTATATTACCAAGTCAAAAGATCTTGTAATAAAAATATTTTAGAGGTATAGTGATACCAAATGTCTATCTGCACACCATGTTTTTATAATTGTCTCTAAAACAGGAAAATCTGTATCTTGAGAGTCAGTAATTCAGCTTTACATTTCATAATTTAGGACAGACATCGGGATGTGCCAGTCTGCCACAGAGATGTTGTTTCTTTATCAATTACGAGAAATTCTGTTATGATGTTTTCATGCCACTTAAAGATCCAATTTTTATCACATTCACGCAGAAAGCAGAGCAAAATATCTTTGTAACAACAACTTTGAATTTTAGTGGTTTAAAGTGAACTGTCAGTCATGGTCTAATTGCCTGAAGCAATCGAAATTACTGGATCAGTTTTAATGATAAGTTAGTTTCCAGATAAAACCGTATACGAACGCAATCGAACATCATAGATCAAGGCTCAAATTTGCTTGAGATAGTCAACGAACGAGCATATCACATAATACTCCAGAAAGCATCATATCTGTAGGCAAATTGAATTACCCAACTCTTCTGTTGTACACTACAACTCAGCTTACTCAATTGTAAACTGACTATGGATTGAATCGATTAAGGATTATCCTTAGATTCTATTACATACAGGTTGGGTTCTTGTTTAACTTCGGGGTTCAACAAACCCCATGACTGTATGTAAATAACATATCCCTCTATTTAACATCACAGACACAATATTCAACTTGTAGGATACAGTATTCGAGGCAAAAGGGACGTTAGTTCTGAGTAAATTAAATGTAATATTATTAACTGGAAATTGGTAGTAGTTTGGATATGTTTTATTTGTTTGTAATTTATACGAGCAGAAATTCAAATGTTCGATGAATATTAGAATAATTTACCACTGCTTTGAAAACATAATTATTAAAGTTATCAGGTTTGCATGTAGACCTTCAAGAACTTTCTTAGCAACCACAAACCATTAAGATATTCAAACCATATATTTATTTACTTTTGTTTCGAAGCAAAAATATATTTTAATCTTTAAACTAACTTATATGAACATAGAGCTTATATCTAACATTAAAATAATATCGTATAAACGAACCTGTAACTGTACCGTTGAAAAGTAATGAATCAGATAAAAATCATCGACCAATCACCTAAATTCACAATTAGGCAGAACAAGTTAAGACGTCATTGATTACAACCGGCATCCTGATTAGAAGACTATATATTACGGCCGGTCGTCTCACCGCACCGTCATTACTGACCACGATGTCGTGCAAACACATTCGGTTTGCGGTCTCACCGGCCAGCCTTAGAATCTATTCACGGAGTGTTGTAAATCAACATGAATAGTGGGTGATTGGTATAGTGGGTGATTGAAGTGGGTGATTGGAGTAGGGTGTGTCGTGTAGGTGACGTCGACTTTGTTAGTGTTCGGAGCTAAGGGAATGATTTGACGTTTTGTGGGTGCCTTTATGTTAATTGATTTTGGGTATTTTTTGGTGTTTTTTCTACGTCTTATTTCAATATAGATTGGCTTGTGTAACTCCGAGGGAGCGTGCAGAGATGAAACTCATATAGTGCTAAACCTTTTATCGTCCCAAGATGTGATCTCGATCACCTCGAGTAATAATTCCAGTCCTACATTTGTAATTTGATTTTTTTAAACCGAAAGACAAACTGCTATTAGACTCAATAAGGCAATTCACATTAAATCAAAAATATTTCAAAGGGGTGGTGGGCGATGTAAAACTTGCACATAACGGCAGTTATAATTAAATTATATTTTGATGGCACTATATCAGTGTTTCCGCTGTTTCGGACTAAAATGTTCTATATTTCATCGTTTTCAAAGTTGTTAAGCTCTGATAGATATTAATATATACGAGGGTTATATGCCGTATAGAATGCAGTTTTAAATCCCTTTAACTGTTATAATTTTGGTAATAAAAGTTTTTGTATTTGAAAATCGGTTGCACCAATTAATCTTACTTGAAGGTGCTCAAAAATAAAACCAAAACATTTGCTATTATATATATTTGGTTCCAAATTAAATATTATTAGTACTTCAAGCAGGCGATTGTGTTAGTCTGCAGAGATGATCATCACTTACTGATTGAATTATATTTATTCGTAAAAAAACATATTGTATTGTATTGTATCAGCCCATATACGTCCCACTGCAGGGCACGGATCTACTCTCGAGGGTAAGATTAGGAGTGGTTAGGCCATATAGTCCACTACGCTGGCCTAGTGCGGGTTGGCGGACTAAAAGACATATAAAATGTCATTACTCCACCTCGGTTGTGGTTTATTCTAATATTCTGTAATATTCTTATTCACATTACTCTTTAATACACAATTCAAAAGCCTATTGAGTTTATTTTAATAATTCCGAAAGGCATCTTTGAAAACATTTAAAGTTTTATACCAGCGCCGAAATGGAACATGGCATTATGAAGAACATCGCTGCCTTCGTTTTTAACGTTGTTATTTAAATTTTAATAAAAGACGGTGGCTTACTGGCCATCGTAACACTTTTGGACTATCCCCTTCATAGTTTCATTTATGTTTGTTCTCTTCAAAAGATAATTTTGTCGCTATTTTATTTTTTAAGTCATTCTGTGTGCTATGAACGTCTTTTACATTGAGCTTTTTATTTGGTCTCTTTCACCAATGAATTATTATAATAGCTCTGAGATGATATCAGTGTTTTAAGAACCAGGTGTTAAGTCATTTAATAGTAGGCTATTTTATAATAATGTTTACATCTTTTTGAAAGTCTCTGTGGCGCAGTTGACTAAACACCGACTGTGAAACGAAAGGCCGCGGATTCGATCCTCGCACCGAGACAAATATTTGTGTGAACCACAGGCACTTGTTTCGGGTCTGGGTGTTTGTGAGACCCAAAAGTCTGTCGTAGTTTCTGATCCCCACGACATAAGACTCAATCTTAGTGTGGGGCCAGGACTATGTATGTGACTGTTGGGTGTATTTATTGTGTGTATTTTTTTGTTAATAACGTAGCTATAACAAACTATTAGGTGAGGTTTACCAACAATATCCGTAGTGCTATTGACAATTTTGCGTTATAATGTATTGTACGAGCATTGCGCGTGTACGAATTATCAAAATTATATATTGATGATCAAAAGTATAAAGCAATGTTATCCAATTGCGTTATGTCTGTGCAATTTAATGACATTATCGTTGTCCAATTCAGTAACCTGTAAGCTTAACACACCTAAGAAATACATATAACCAATGTGTTTACATTTCTATGATTGTAATATCCTAGGTATAATTCGCCATTAGCCCGCTAGGGGGCGTACGTTACATTGAAACCGCAGCGCATTTAGAATACAGAAGGGCACTTAAACGTTAACGATCAATTTTGCAGGTAAGTCAGGTGGCCTTTGGCGTACTAAGAGTTCTGCAACGCGTTTGTGGCGTGTTAATGTGTTATTGTGATTCGATTTGAATTCATTTGTTTTTTTTAATGAATTGTTTGGATTGTAATGACTGAAGTTTCTATCTTCAGAGAATTGGTGGATTAGCTAAGATTATATAGAAAATTCAATTGTAGAGGTTGAAACATAGAACTACATGAGATATATTTTGGTGATTAAATTGTAAACGGACTTTAATGTACATTACTTGATTATCGAATATCAAGGCTATGATTTCATAAAGTAATAAACTAATCTAATATACATGATCCAGTCATTAAAAAGATGTGCAGGTATTATTTTAATTCTAATTATTTAATTTTTAATTATTTTGCTGATTACTTAATTTTCATAAATTAGAGCTAAGATTTTATAAACAAAAACAAACCGTTATTATTACTGTAGTCGGTAATAATAAGGGTAATAGTTTACCCTAGCATGAATACAAAGAGAAACACCTCTAGTACTTCCAAAGGCGTTAATAATGGTAAATTAAATACACAGACGAATAAAAATCGGTATAAGTAATTAAACGGAAAACCACCAAACAATCAATTAAGCCAACTATCATTCACAACAGTACATTTAACATTGGAGCCAGATTCCGGTGCCCTCGAGGGCTGCCCTTTATTATCTTTACATAGTAAGGGAATAAGGCTCTTGTTTAATTCATAATGGCGTGCTTTGATCCCTCAGGGTTAATTCTGAATCATGAATACGATCAAAAAGTGGGTGGGGTTTCTGTATTTCAAAGAATTAAACGACAAATTGGTTTGGCGGTAACTTTGGTGATGTTGACATTTTGTGGTGAACTCGTAATAATGAATCCTGTTAATATAAAGGTGAAAGAATGTGGTGAAAATTTTAATGAAATTCGGTATACTGACGCCCTGGATTAACACAAATGCTGTTTTGTCGGATGAGCAAGGAATTCAAATAAATATTTGTTACTCTTTCAAACTCAAATGGATGGAATGGTATATAGTATAGGGTGGATGAAATGAGACAAAAGAGAACAAGATTGCCTGCCTCGAGTCAAAGGATATAGTAAGGCGGGATTGGATGGGACTAGCGAGTCCGAACGAGAAAAGCAGTACAGAGGATGGCGGTCACGTTGAGTATACATATAAAATATGTAGTTAGTACGAAATAATAATATGTTTCTGATGTGGACTGGACTCCAAAAGTGTCTGCACCAGGCGAAGCCAGGTCGGACCGCTGGTTCAGAATATGGAACAACATTCAGTCATTTTCAGATGTTTTCCTTGATGAACGAAATTGATTATGAATACATAATACGGAACTTCGAAAACTCAGAGCTATGTTACTTGTGCTTCATGATTAATGTAAACGAAAATTGATTATGAATACATCTACGAACTTCAAAACTCAGAACTATTTGTGCCTTATCGTCTGTCTCTGTTGATGATGTATTTACGTAAACTCTACCTATCATCGTCAATTGCTGGAAGTAAGCCTCCCCAATTATGCCTCTTACCATGTATGATAAATAAAACAGAAGTATATGAAATAAAAAAAAGGCAATAACAATACAATTTGGTTTAACACGAACAAATCCCTGGCCCAAAATGAAATGGGAGCAAAGGTTTCCAAATTACTGTAAATGGTAAGAATGTCGGTGCGTTTCATCAAATAAATATCTATTAAGGAAATAATTTAAATAAAACACAAGGGCTCGACGCTTGCCGCGATGAATTCGCTTAATCTTGGAAGATTTAATTTAAGTGTGATTGCTGGATCTGCTGCGGTGAAATCTCTTGACTTTTTTTGTTCTAAAATTATAATAATATTATTTTGCATTCTTCCATTCGTTCTATGCAGTAGTCTTATAGCTGCTTCAGGAAGAAATTGTATACAATATGCATACGGAAATTTAGGTTTTCTTCTATCTAAAACCATCTCATTCGCCTTTCCAAGTACGACTAATTTTTCATACAATGAGGTTAGTTCCGAGTATAACTTATTTTGAATTATAATATACTCACTGTTTTATTATTCCGAGTCTATATTTTTTTAAAGAAAGTCACAATACTCCAAGCTCTAATTTTCCACTGACACTTTTTCTTTTCTGTCTTTACCAAATAAAATCCTTTACCTGGATTACATAAATTGTTGCTGTAAGTAAAATATGAGGAAAGATTGAAACACCACCAATCTCCCAATACAAAGATCGGTCGGCGCTACCTACTTAATTTACCTTGATAATTACTGAAATACAAACAATTTTCCAATTACCACTGCAGCTGGAGCCTGGACTGCTGTGCACAAACAGTTACTTAAAGTATTTATTCATCTCATCCCCTCCACCGTAAACCGGATGACAGTTATCGAAAACACACAAAACAATTAACCCATATGAAAGGCTCGGTATTGATTCCCACGGACCGCAAACCAGAAAACCTGGTATCGTTAACTCTTACTGGAAGCGACGCATTGTTTGCTAATTGAATGAAATCAATCAATTTTATCGTTTGCTTTCACAGCGGGAGATATTGTGGGCGTGTGGCGAGGCAGATGTTTTGTGCCAAAAATCTGGGTATTTTTATACGGTTGTGACGTGTTGACTTACTGATTAATGCACCCAACTGTCAGTCATGACTAAAATGATGATTAATCAAGTCTTGTGTCGTGGGTATCACTACAAGATTTTGCAGTCGGAGTAAGACTCAGACTTGAAACTGACTTGTGTATGACCAAACTTTCGTCTTGGTACGGAGATCCAACTCGTGACCTGACGTTTTACAGCCGGTGTCTAACTAAGTGGCTGTTTTGAAGTCGGTTGACTACTGACGGCCTCATTCATAGACAGATTTAAATCCTATTTTAGCTGTCTAATATTTTGTCTTCTTCGCTCAAACTGAATTTTGAAGTCGTTCGTAAAGGATAAAACATTCGATAACTAAAATAGATGTTAAATCTGTCTATGAATAAGGCCGTTATAATTTAAACGTGAAGGCAAACTTAGCGGGATTCATTGTCACTGTCCGTTACAGTATTGTAAATGTATCGGTTGTATTTTTTCAAATGAACAAGTATGGAAAGTCACCGCTTGGTGACAGAACGGTCTAGTGGGCAGCCTTCCACAATTGAATGATTCAAAGAATATTCGTAATCTTAATATACGTAAAATTCCTAGTTTTAGTCAGCGGATATCTTATAATGGCACACATCAAGAACACCAAGTGACAACCTTTCTTGACCTATAATATTGAGTACCACAGTAATAATATAAAGAAGTATTTTTGTAGATTTCTGTATTAGACATTGTACCGAGACATAAAAACATTCATACCTTTTATACAAGCAATAGTCATAACTTAAGAACCATGATGTAACGACAGTATCCACGATAAAAGTCATGTTAAAAACACAGGTCTACAGTAATAAGTTACCCAACATGATATAAAACATACCAGAAAAATACTTAATCGTTGTCTTTACACACGTGTAGGGAATCTAGCGAATTTTCATTTAATTTCATCTTAGAAACTTATATCCTTTTATAATAATGCCCCTTATTGACACGGACATAACTTCGTCATTTGCTTAATTGCGCAAAATTCTCTCCCACTGAGGTAGATAGAGGCTATTGATTGACTACACTTAATGTTGACTGACTTTGTTATCATTTTCTTCAAATATATGTACATTCGATGTGATTGACCGCTTCTTTGGAGCCAAATATTGCTGGTCTAATCTCACACTTGCCAGATATAGTCAGCACAACTTGACTTACCTATCGGACATATTTCAAAATTTAATGTAATATTAAATGACCAAATGAATGACGCAACTAAATATAAATTTATTTGTGGTTGTTACTATTCCGGGCTTAAACGTTCTGTTGATATGAAACGCGATGCCGTGTGTGCGGAATACAACGTTACGTATGTATGTTACTAACGTCACACGACGTATTAAAACGTTGCAGTTGCCATCTCGTATTTAACCTCTATTTACATTAAAATAATATTCGCAACTGAAATGTAGCATATTCACGCGCTAATTAGCTATCTAATTAAATGGGATTTTTCCACAGACGCGATATTTAGGCCACGCCAGTGTCTTCGTGTGACTCTGTCCTTGAGAAGCATTGCTTGTTTTTTTCGTCTCTGCTGCATTAGTGCAATCTATTTGTCAGCTCTGTTTGTAATCTCTATTAAAGAAGAAATAAGTAGCGCGTGGTTGACTATGGGTAATGAAATAAAATTGTTTTCCCTAGACGGTGGATCTCAGTTCAGAATCCCAGGTCTCACCTCTGACTTACACAGTCAGGTATTTGAAAAGCACTCTGATGATCAAAGAAAAATAAGGAAATCTGAACACAGAGATATATATAAGAAATTGTATGGTACGTAAAAGTCGGTCAACTTGCGTTGGTTGACGTGTTGAATTATGGTCGAAATCGTCTCAACCAAACTCTCGATGGTAGAAAAATTCCATGCATAATGGCATTGACACACACGTGACCTTCACACCGCCCACAGAAAATAATGATTCAGTGTCTTCGCTATTTTAAGAGACCATTCTATTGTTTCCTTGCATTATGTTTAAAATTACCTTAAATAATGGTCACGATCATAAATAGCCCTGCGCTATGTATCGGAAAACAGTAGTAATTCTTGTATGGTGAGTTGGTTTCCATACGATGTTTTCCTTCTTCGTAACTATACGTGGTAATTGACTAACAATAAAGACCAGAATTCGAACATTCGGAGTTGTGCCTTGGTATTCGAACCCACGCCTACCTTGTCTGCAGCTAAGTTCGGTTCGTTACTAACAGACCACCACATTCAATACACAAAATTAATGAACCCATAAATTATGAAATAAAACCACACACACATTACCCACACGTCACCCGAGCACTACATCGAACATAATTAATTAGTTTAGCCGAGTTTTTCAATTTCTCGCCACGGGACTCGATTACGTCACACGATAGCCGGCCGATGTTAATGTATTGAGTGCATCCGCCAGTAAACCTGAATAGATGGTTCAATTAATGTGAGTAGCGGACACCTAGTGCAAACGTAAATGCCGCTCTCGATACATTTGAAATTGGAAACGGTCTCTTGTAATGTGCAATAGTGGCCCCCTTGGACCTCAATTATTTACCGTTTAAGTGAAGTTGTGTGTCTTCGAGCTTTGTTTGCTTGACATGGTCTCCTTATATTTAATTAAGATCGTAATTAGTACTACAAAATTGTCATTAGACAGACTACGCTGCTGTTCGGAAGTAGATGTCATATATAAATGAATATTTAATAAAAATCAAAGATTTTCTTACACACCATCTGAAAGTGGTAAGCATTATTTCTCCATTCATGAATATCTGTATCCCTCATTAGGTCCGTCTTTCTGAAATTAAAAGATGATTATTTCCTGCTACCGATGTTACTACCGAATCCTGTCAGAGCCAAACAAATGAATGAAGACGAATATTTCGGCGACAATTTGCTTTTAGTAAATGTATTGCGAGTGGAATATGTGCAGAACAATTCAATATTAATCAACAAAATATGCATTCCATTAATAAATTCTCGCGTTTCCAAGTGTCAGATTGTTCATTTCGTGTTGTATTTAGTTTAATGACTGCAGGATTACGTGGTTCAAATGTGAATTGTTGTGTGTGATGTATGGTTTAAGATTTTCTAGAGTTATTTAAAGCCCAAATTGTATTATATTGTATCAGCCCACATACGTCCCACTACAGAGCTCGGGCCTCCTCTACAAATGATCGAGATGGGTTAGGCCTTGAGGTCGATTAAAGCCTTATATACAAAAAAACGAACTCTGAAACTTATTCAAATTCCAAGCTCTATTGCACTAGACTGATCCATTTCAAAACTTAGATTTTTTTGTTGTCACAAACACACTGTAGCTATTAAACGAATGATTCAACATTGACGTTTGCAATGCACGTTTGTCAGTGGGTACGCGCCGCTGACCTATTTATCATCACACATCTATTTATCACCCGCCCGACAATGGACGGCAATATTTCTCCCTGCCCTGAAATTATGATCGCGGTATCGAATACGTACAATTTGTTTTAATACGTCTAATGTGGAAGTGCAATTGGGTCTGATTTAATGATATTTGGTTTAATTTTTGAAAGCAATATTTTGTTATTGGAGAGACTTATTTTGAGAGTCAATTTTGTTGCAATTGAGGATGCTACGGATTAAAAGAATTTAAATAAAATGGCTGACTGACTGATTAAGTCCTTTGCCTATCCATTACGTCCAAGGGTGCTGTCAAAAAGTGAAAAGTTTAAAAAATCAATTAAACTAATAAAGATTAAGGTGTTTCTTGTGTGTCATGAATTATAATTCTATGGTATAATTTATATTTATGTATGCCTATGTGTTCTCGATAGTCACGCGATACAAAATACTATCATTCAATGCCCGATCTAACGATAAATAATTGTATTACTAGGCTTATGCCTACAATGACATCGTAATAATTTAAATGTAAAAAATATATAGAAAGATTTAAAAACCTTGTATTATTACTAAAACATTTATGAAAAAAGAGAATATTTGATCGAAAAAAATTACAATAAATAGACTATCCGCACTCTCTACCCCCAAATAAATCCGCTTATTGAACAAATAAAACAAGTATATTCATCAGATACACCTGAGCCCCTACCACGACCACAAATACTACACGAGTCGTATTCGACAGTGAATATAGTAACAGCACACGCATGAAGGATTTATTCCAGCTGATTCAGTGCAAGGCCGGCCGGGCGATGTGATTTGCGGCCGACTCACGGAATAAGCAGAATTTGATTGAACCACGACATGCTGACGTCAGTTGGACACTTTATAGTTAACTTGATGTACGTGCTACAGAAGTTCGGGTTAGGGGTTTTGTTGCCGGTCGTTAATCTCTGAGTTGGGTTGATGATTCTAGACTAGGTTTAATAAGTTTTAGTCCTTGGATAAGTTCCGTTGGCTAATGTGTCGCTGTAATAGACCAAAAATAAAATATGGGATAAGATGACCTGGACTTTAATTTGTGCCTTGCATAGGTCTATAACACGAGTTGATATCTTTAAAGATGTCACATTTAAAAATCTGTGGGTAGGATAGTGCCCCCGCCAAGTTGAGCAAAAAAGCGGCACAGCGGTACCATCCTTTTCTGAAAACAGTTTAAGTCATTTTCGACTCTATAACTTCGTTGTGGATATATCTTAGAAGAATAACATACCGATTTATAAAAATCTTCTTTTCGTGTTAATAAAAGCCAATGATAATTTAAATTTTAGCGATATAGAGCCCTTCATATTATTACATCTTAAAGATGCCTTTAAACACTGTTTGCCTCTAACGATAAGAACTAGATAAGTATTTCCATCGGCCCCATTTCGCAAAGTTATACAAAAAGTTCAAATCTTACATTCTAGTCCCTATCTATAAAAAACGCAACACCATACAAATTCGCAAAAGTCATGGTATCTAAAAATACCTCGTATGTGTTGAACTCAATGTTTTGTTCAGTTGCACAAGGTCGTTTAATAAACATCCATACCATACAAGCCAATTCTGCCGTAGCATTCACTCATTCTACTTTACAAGCACAATAAATACCGACGCAAACCATATTATCGAATTTACATATTGCTTATTTATTTCCACTAGACACGTGGAGGAAACGGAACTCATATATTCGGCTGTTCCGGCGTAATATCGCAGAAGTGATGTTGTATGTTCGATTTTACGGTTCAACACTCTGCTTATGGCTCCACTCGACAGATTATACCTTCCCGTGATGATTGCTAATACGTTGTTACGATGCTAATAAAATGTTACTGCTTGTATCTTGTGGTTTATGATCTCCTGGTACTTATTCTTTCCTAATTATACTCAACAATCAACAATACGCATCTTAAGTAATAATTGAAATTAATTATAAACATAAATTGCCTCGGTGGCGCTGTTGTACTACGGTATGATTGCAAAGCTGAGGTCTCGGGTTCGAATCCCGGGTCGGGAAAAGTGATATTGGATTATTCTATTCATTATCAGCCCGGAGTTAGAAATTTGTGCACGATATGGTGATACATGGCGAAACGTGGGTATCCTGGCTACCACCAGGTGAACCTCTGCCTATCCGTTACGGGAGAAAGGCGTGAGTTTATGTATGTATGCTTAAACATAAATTATTTATTAATGACTTATTGCTCACCTTAATGATAATGGAATTCATAGTGATTTTTTTGCCACAAAGATTTGCACATGAATTTCATGGGTATGGGCAGCCCGCCAACTTATAATGGGCTAGTGTGGTGGACTAAAGACCAATTGCTGAAAAAGGTTGATGTTAGTAGGTACGCAGGGAGTTGTTAAATTGTAAGGTAAATTATTCTGATACATAAATAAATGCTGCACAAATCATGAACACATCAAACATAAACTTAAGATATACTTCCTAAATAATTATTATTCTTCTTATTCTTAGAAAAAAAAAATTTGAATGCATTAACCTCAAATCCCTAATATCACTGAAATGTCTACTTATAACCTTATTGACAACTCTGATAGCATAAATACAAACCACTAAAGTTTCTTGTTGTCATCTACTAACAAACATTTTTGTAGCTTTCTTAATCACGTTTAGTAGATTAAAAAACCCGTTCAAGTATGGATTAGGAACAGAAGGAATTAAAAAAAACATGTGCTGCGGACAAGGGTGATATATGACTACCATTTGACTCATTTGAGTAAAATATTATGCGTTTTAACTCTGATCTACATCAAGGTCGCCTATTCCGGTTTGGTGTATTTCACATACCATAGAACTTTTTCTAAACATATCTATAATTTCTCATGATGTTTTCATTCACCGTTAAAGTGCATTGTAATTAACTAACAATATTCACACATCTATGTCGGAGCTGTGCCCTTGGGTTTAGAACCTATGTATGATCAATGCCTTCCTTCGTTGCTAACAGGCCACCATGCACTTAATTATACATTGTTATTAATTAAAACTCTACCAGAGCCGTTCACTTTGATTGTGAGCTTGTAATAGGTTGTCACAATCAGAGTTAATTGATGGATGATTTTTAAGTCGATGGACACATTTTCATTAGATTTTTCAGATAGGATTTTCAACATTTTTAGCAATATCTAATGAAATAAAAAATCATCTTATGAAAAGGACAAGGTGATTTACGAAACATCAAAAGGTACAAGTCACAACACAACGTAATATAAGGTTCAATCCTTAGGGTAATGACCTTTTTCCAGAATAATTTGTTTTTCGGTATAATATTGCCAGTATTACCTGTGTTTCCCGGACATTTGTTATATTTGTCTTTTTCCTGTAGGCTAACATTGAGAGACGTAATTCAATATGATTATGTTATGAAATAATATTATTCCATCATTCACAATCTTGTCGTGTAAAATAAATCATTTTTGTTAAGTGTCGAAGTTGAAATACTAGAGATAGTTACTCGAGGCCTTTTTACCGGTGGTGCATTTTCAATATTTCGACTATAAACCGTATCCCACGGCGATGCCACATGGAGGGAAAGTCTGTTAAATATTGTAGATATACAATTTTAATAAAAGAAGCCACCATTAAATTAAAACCAATTTAAGCTGCATTCAAAGTATTTTCAACAATCGCCTGTCTGAAACGGAAATCGAACCCGCTAACTGCTTAAGACCCATAATTTTACAACACCAATCAAAAGACTCAATCATCATTTTTTTCCGAATAACATAGCATCTTTAATAAAAGGAAGTTACATCAGCTTACTCGATAAAGGCTGACTGATTCCGAAACACGACAGGAATCAATTACTGTAATAAGTTTTACTCCCAGTATACAAAATAACCATACTCCAGAAGCAATACGTTTGATTATACAGGATTTTTATAAATTATCATCATATCTACAACCCGAGGCTTAAGAAGATACAAATCTATACCAGTCTTTGGCAATTTGCTGCAACAATTCTCTAGATGTCAGTTTGATCTGTCGCCTGTTTGTTATCAAAATTGTACCGCACAGTACATTTGTGCAACAAAGCCGTCTCAATGCGGTACAACACAATAGCTCTTTATTCAGAACATCGTCGTCTATTCCCGTATTCTTTACTTAAGTGGGGTAAATCAAAGACTATTTCGAGAAATTATTTTTTATAATTTATCCATGTCTTTATAAATAAATAACATAAAAGGTAAATTTCCTGACCTAAGATCGAACCAAAAATGAAGGTTAACTTAATTATCTTTTTACTTTCTGATCTCTATTCGTATTACCTTTAATTTATTAGAAATACCACAAGCATAAAAGATAAATATATCAACACACAGAAAACGAACATGGTAGAATAACGCCTAAACCTTTTTCAATCTTAGAGGAGCCGCGTTCACAGCAGTAGAAAGTTTAGGCTGATATTTTTATCTATAAAATAATATTATTATGAACTAGTGACTGGAATGATCACGGAGCTCTGAATAATAAAGTCAACTATCAAATAAATCTATTGAATAAATACCAACAGTAAAGTAACATTTTCGTGTGTCAATTACGAATTAAGTAAAAGTTGGCTACGTAAAGAGTAAATAGAATTTTGTTCCAAATAATTCACAACCTTTCCAACAACTAATGACAGCTGGGGTACAAAAACTAGAATAGAGTCTTTTAGACGTCCATCAACAAGATTAGAGAATCTGGGAATGGTCACAAAAACTTGTTGATTGCAGGTCATCTAATAGGAGAGACCCATTCGTGTTTAGAAGTACCCACATATTCTGTGGCTGATGGAAAAAAACCAATAATTTGCAACGCCTAAAGGTGTTTTGTGAATTAAAATCACCCCCAATTTCATAATGTTATTTCAATTTTCTATTTACAAATCAATCGGCAAATCAATTAATATACGAAAAAAACATTTTCCTATATACTTCCTCCTTACGTAAACTTACAAAATAATTTCTCGTGTTCGCCTAGGGAACGGTTACGAATAAAATTGTATTCGGCAACAATACCCAGACGGGCGAAATATGTTCCGCTACAATTCATGGAAAATTAATGTTTACTTTCATAGATGTCGACGTTTGTGTGTGAATTTCCTTCGGCCTCTCCCTTGTGGTTGAGCGGAGGTAAGGTAAAATGAATTGACTGCTGTGTTCCCACTTCATACATCTGTCCTTTAGGAATTCATAAATATTTTTCATAAACAATTGGACCGCTTGTCTCAGGAGACTGTGACAACTGAGCTTAGGATGATTGATGGAATTGAACCGTATTACAGTATTAGTTGGCAACTTAGTTGTGGACGTCGGTGCCTGGGGCTTACTCTTGGTTAATTTGTTGGTTCTGACGCTAACCCGGCCAGTGGGAGAGTTCGCGTTCATGTTAAATCTCCTCTACTTTGCCCAATCTTCAACGTTTTCGAACGCAAGAAATTTTCTCTCAGTTACTGTGTTCTCCATGTCACATACGTTTTTCCTTAATGACACCAGGCCTGAGCTTTATGGTTGTTCTCGAACCACATTATTTTGATTTTCAATTGAGACTGTTTATTATTTCTGAATAGGTGATAAGCTTGATGATGATGGGACGGAGCATGCACGGCGAAATGTGGGTGTCCTAGTGGCGCCTCTGCCTACCCCTTCGGGGATAAAGGCGTGAGTTTATGTATGTATGTAGGTGATAAGCTTTCAGTATTTTTATTGTTTACATTAAGCAATGAGGAACAAACCTAAAATATATTATTCATCTCAGAATTTTATCCATAACCCCGATAAAACTAACCGGAAGGGACACGCTGAATAAATGACACGGCACGGGAAATTTCCATTCACTTCCTTATCAAACTTCCAATAAGGGTACACTTCTTATATTATACAGTATGATAAAAAACCTGTCCGATCCAAGACGTGCAATTTGGGTATTTCAACTGTAATACTAGAAAAATAATTATAATAAATGATAACTTAATTATCGTAAGTTATAATATACATTTTAGTAGCAATATTACCTTAAATCCAGTAAAGTTATAAATTCTGACAACATTGTCTTCTATGTACCGACATACACCGGTATTTGAATGCGTATCGGCTTCTTTTGACGCAGTGGTCAAACGATGCACCGCCGGCACATCATTTGATCGCCGGCATCTTTGACGTCGCTGCTCACAAAAACTCTACCGGCACATGTATGGTGGCTATTCCGTCCTTGGAAACATCGCGCCGCATGTTGCTTGTTACAAACGCGGTTGCTAGCATTGTGACGTAAGTTTCGCTATTTATTACTTTATTTTATTAGGGTATACTGGTGGTAGGTCTCTCATATGTGAGAGGCCGCCTGGGTAGGTACCACCGCAATGTCTATTTCTCCCGCCAAACAGCAGTGTAAATGCACTGTTGTGTTCCGGTTTGAAGGACATTGTAGCCAGAGTAACTACTGGACATATCGAGACTTAACATCTTATGTCTCAGGATGGCGAGCGCAGTGGAATGCCAAGCAATGCCTTGTAACTCATGGTGTTGTTTGGTTTTGCTACTGTCCATGAGCGGTCGTATCGCTTACCATCAGGCGAATGGCAGGCTCGTCTCGTCATTCATAGCAATAAAAAAAAAAAAAAAAAAAAAAGGTACATGTTTTAACATATTATGTGAAACGGATCATTTAAACAGAACACATTGATGATGCCTTATAACACCTTTATTGATCAGATAGAGTTTTTTGTCACCCTGTATATTGCAATAACCACACACACCCGTAAATTAACCCAGTTGCTAAGGCTGGTTTAATCAGAGCCAAAATAACGTGGTTAAGGAAAAATAATTTTTAACCCTCAAAGTTAGTAAGCTGAGCGGCTCTCGGCTGATCACATCGGTCGTAAAACTGATAGGTTTTCAAATCGAATTCTCGAGTGGAGATCACGTCCGGGAGGCGTGGCGTGGGACGTCCTCAGACGATCGTCGAAAATTTGAAGAATGCGGGCTTTTTCGACCCGTAAGCAAGTGAGGGTTTTGCAAGCCAAGCATTTGCTGATTTTTGCAGATTTGTGTAGGTATTTTAAGGTTAATTTTAAAAGTTTTTTTTATGTTTTATGTATTCTTCTTAATTAGAAGTTCGGATATATTTCTACATTTGAACTTTCTTGGTGTTTTTTCTTCACAAGGAAAGTAAATTCATTTATCATCCTAAACCATGCGCTTAATAGTTGAATAGAGATCTCGGAACATATTTGAATAGTGAGTTAATCCAGAAAAATTATAGTGGTAAAAATTGTCTGCATATAAAATTTAGCGGCATACAATTTTATGTATTGTAATGCAATGAACCGGGCACTTTATACATTTTCAGTCGTCACACTCTTTTATAGCTTTTATTAGAGTGCATAAAGAGGATTTTATATTCATTTCTATGCCAGAATATTACGCGAAGCCGGACATTACAGCGAAGATACTAAAACAACGTACATTTTGGTTAAATCCAAATGTAACATTGTGGAACAAAAGTTCATAACACTATCCAGGAAATAGGAATCTCCTGAGTTTTAGAAGCTAAGAGCGGACAACAACTTTAGCCGAACAAATAACCATATATTTTGATATAACAATATTAGAGAGTTTTCCAAGTGTTTGTTTTGAAGATATTATCAGAACATTTAACAGTTTACATGTCAATCAGGAACACTCGAGTTTGGCCCATAAAATTTCGAGTCCCATTGAGCCTTGGAGGTATTTTTAAGCTGGGACCGGTTCGTGCCAATTGATAACCATTCCATATTTAAAAGGACTGATTATATGCACAAGTAATAATTTTATGACTATAAGTGATGCAGGATGTATAGACGTTATGTTTTATAACACAAAGTATCTAGATTCAAAGGTTGACAGCCTCGGTGGCGCAGTTAGTTGACCTCGGCTGTGAAACCAGAGGCCGCGGGTTCGATCCCCGCACCGAGACAAATGTTTGTATGAACCACAAGTATTTGCTTCGGGTCTAGGTGTTTGTGGGACCGAAAAGTCTGTCGTAGTTCCTGATACCTACGACACAAGACTCGATCTGAGTGGGGGGTCAGGACTATAAGTAACTATTGGGTGTATTTGTTTATTCATTATGAAATTATCCCATTTTTGTCTATCCCATAATAAACCTTTGATATTACACGTTTCTGATCATCATCTTCAGCTTTACGTATTCACCTATCTTAACTACAGTTATCGAAACACGGCCCTTAGTCAAGAACTTATCTTACTCAACTATTACTTCTCTGGGTTCCGTCCAAAAGACATCAAAATTAAAATTCCTCACGAATTTTAATAAAAACAAATCCAAAACTGTTTAACTAACTACCCAATAACAGAGCGAATACTTGCCAAACCAAAGCGTCCTTATGAAAATTCTTGGTGAAATATCTGATGCATTTTCTTTGTAAACATTCGCATCTAAAGTTACTGAATGCAGTCGCCAGTCGGAACTTTACGTGTGGAATGCAATTTCCTTTTGGATTCAATTACACATAGCGTACGATTCGACGTTTTGTTCGTCGTGTTATTGCGACATCACATTTGCATGCTTATGTCTCTGTTGCGGCATCTTGTATGGGATTTGATTGCGCTGACCGTCGCTCCCTTGATTTTATTGCTGCTTTAAATATAGTGCCGTTTCGGGAAATGGTTAGGAGACGTAAAAATGTTAGCGTGTAGTGAGAATTGGTATTTGCTGTAACAACATACTTAAGCAAAATTAAGAGAGTTTTTTTACAGCTGAAGTGCAGAGATGATACTGACGGTGTACTTGATACAAATGGACCCACAAGACACAAAATAATAATCAGATACGTGAAAATTATTTTTTGTTTAAACACGCACGAGTGGTGCCAACATGCACCTTTTCCTTCACCACCAGTTTCTTGCCCACATCGTCTGTCTTACATGATTAACAAAATTACACGACACCCTGATCTTAAATAAAATTGTGAAAAACCTTCGTCCATTAGCCTTTTTAATATACCATAGCTTAATAAAAACAATTTCAAAAATATGGACAATGTTCCATAATCCTCCATTTTCGTAATTGGAAAGAGAAAAACACCAATACAACATATTTCATTCCAATACTCGCATCCATTACGAAATATGAATGCAATATCTTTCGTAATGCGAAAACACATTTAAAAATTCCAATTTGGGCTTAATGCGGTGGAATCAAGTGGATTGGTGTTTATAGAGTGGGCTCATAACGTCACGTAGCCACCTACTGAATTAACTGAGGTTTATATCGCCGGTGCCCATCGGCTACGGCGTTAGTGCTCGTTTATTACACGGATTAAATTTGATATTTTTAATAATAGTTATGTCAAATTCTGCTATTATTAATCCACTTTAAAAATAGCTTTTTAATATAATTTTAAAATTAATTTAATTTTCTATTTAATAAAACTCTAACATCTAACTGACGTCATATAGAGACAATACTGGCAGATCACAAAGAAAGCAAGTTTAAATAAAGAATGCCTATTAGGCCTTCTTCATTCAACTTAGATGAGCATAAAGACATTCTATTTTTAAATTCATTCTCTAATGGGGCTTAGTAGCGATGAAACTTCGTATAAAATGAATGTGAGAATTCGTTCGGAACATGCATAGATGACATAAAAATGAAATAACTTACGAAATAATGAAATACCAATGTAATTACACAAATCAAAGTCATCAATGATATTATGACAGCCTCCGTGGCGCAGTTGGTTAGACGCCGCCTGCGAAACGAGGGGCTGCGGGTTCGATCCCCGCACTGAAACAAATGTTTGTGTGATCCACAGTTATTTGTTTCGGGTCTGGGTGTTTGTGAGACCGAAAAGTCTCTCGTTCCTGGTACTCACGACATAAGTTTTAATCTTTGTGTGGGGTCAGGACTGTATATGTGACTGTCGGGTGTATTTATTTCGATACTATGTTACCAACATAATATATTCAGCTTTTTGCCGTCCATTAATGTTTTCATGTAAGCCTTTCTAAATAAGCGACAACCATCTGGAACTTGAGAACCCTACATCCATCTGCTATCTACCAATTATATCAAGTTGTGGATCCATAATTCAGCAAGACATAATTTACATTGCCCATTGCCATAAATAAGCTAAATATTAAAATTTAAAAGTATCAAAAATATTTATATATTTTTACTTACATCACAATTCGCACTACATCTTCATCCATAAACCAATATTTGCCGAAGATCGCTTTCCGCTCCGCTTAATTCAAAGCACGTGCCCGTCCCGGAACACGTGCAAATAACGGCAACAGTTCACCGAGTCCTGGGCCGCTACATTATCATTAATTTAATAGCCCCAGG
This sequence comes from Deilephila porcellus, assembly GCA_905220455.2. Classification (NCBI taxonomy): domain Eukaryota; kingdom Metazoa; phylum Arthropoda; class Insecta; order Lepidoptera; family Sphingidae; genus Deilephila; species Deilephila porcellus. Next base: position 12,402,410 of record LR999977.1, on the reverse strand, counting down.
GCTGGGTAGTTTCCATGTCGGATCGTGACTTCACTTGTTATTTGGACCTCTTCGAAACTGACCGATATTTCTGCATGTGCTCGGTCGTGGGACTCGTAAGTTTTTCAGTTGGGGTTTCATTTTGTTGTACTTCGGTAGGTTTCAATTTATTTTTCATACATACATACATAAACTCACGCCTTTGTCTCAGAAGGGGTATCGGACATCAGGACATCCACATTTCGCCTTGTGTGTCCCATCCCACGATGTGATGGGGGCGAGCCTATCACCATATCGGGCACAAATTCCTGACTCCGGGCTGATAATGAATAGAAAAATGCAATATCACTTTGCCCGACTCGGGATTCGAACCCGAGACCTCAGCTTTGTTATCGTACCGTAGTACAACTACGCCACCGCGGCAGTTTATTTTTCGCCTCTTTACTTTCTGATTCCTAATATATTTTGATGTCCCAAATCCCAATACTGTGTTCTGCAATCATAATGTACATATCGACGTAGGAAAACGTATTTGCTGTAAGCCTCAAAACATGAAATGTTCAGGAGAGCCAAAAAACTTTTCAAAAATTAGAAAAAAAATCATTACAAAAAAACTATACATCGTAGGAACATAATTTTAAAAACGTATTTTTATTTTCTCTTGTGTTACATGTTACGTATAAATATATCCTTCTAAGTTAATAAATAGTGGTGTTTTTGTGGCTTACAGCAAACAAGTTTTATTTCACGGACCTATAGAACGCTGTAACCATGGCGAATTTTCTGTGGCAACAAAATATTTCTATTATGTTAAGAACTTTTAAATGCTGTAAATGACATACATGTCTTATTAAGTAAAGCTAAATAGATGTAAGCCTCAGTGAAGAATTTTCTTGATTTGATCTTACTGCTTTAAGTGAAGGGAATGAGAAACATGTTTTACGAATAAAAGACAGTAAGTTTAGAATATTTATTTAATGTAAACTTTCAAAACGTTATCATATTCACTGCTCCGTGTAACAAACGTAATTAATACAAAACAATTAAAAGAAGAAATAAAAAGGATTTTTCTTTTTGAAAATTCCAACACTTATAGTAGAAATGTACAGATTTAGATTTCTTTTTAATCGACTTCAGAAAAAGGAGATTATCAATTCGATGTGTATGTATGATATTTTGTCAGTATTGAACGATTTTTGGATATGTGTCTATGCCAGCTTCTAAATACGTGTGCCAAATTTCATAAATGTATGTATGTTTGCATGTTTGTCCGCGTATATCTCTAAAAGAATAAGTTGGATTTCAAAAATTCTTTTTGCGTTGTATTAGGTATTGTCCAACTTAGGAGCTGTGTAAGTTTCATAGAAATTAGTTCAATAGTTTTTGAGAAAGAGCAGGGGTATCCAATCTTTTTCAGTCTGCGACGCACATAGGTACATGTTTATTATTTTGTCGCGGCTCCCTGATCTATCTCCTCCTTGGGCTCCTCCAAGACCGATCGTGCTGGCAGAGCTGCCCATGCATTCGCTCTGACACATGACTTGACACAACTGGTGAACCAGCCCACCAGGATCCCGGATGTGGCGAGTCATGCGCCTTCTTTGCAGGACCTTCTGCTGGCGAGCGGCTGGCTGATCAGTGACAGACAGTACAGATTCCGTCACAACCGATCAACGGGTGATCTTCTGGCGTTTGTTCTGCATCGCTGGGGTGAGGCGATAGACCGGCGTGGCGAGGCTCTTGCTGTTAGCCTCAACATAGCCAAGGCGTTTGAATCTTGTCATTGATCTCAATCGGTCCTTGGAACTCATTTCTACATGGGGTTCTAGGAATATCATCATCATCATCATCATCATCAGCCTATACTAGTCCACTGCTTGACATAGGCCTCCTCAAAATTGCGCCATTTCCCCCTGTCTTCGGCCAGAAAAACCCAGGTGTATGCGTTCACGTGCAAAAAATTCCCGTTCTCTCCCCTCCCCAATCTTCAAGGTATTTCCCTCTCAATGCGGAATGACCTGAGTATCCTAGGTGTGGATATCCGCTGTGATTTTAATCCAAGGAATCACATCGAGGGCGTAATAACTGCCACTTCCCGCAGGGTTGGGGTCCTGTACAAGGTGAGTCGGTTTTTCACGCCCGGTCAACTCTACCGTTTGTATAAAGCGCAGGTTCGGCCGGGTATGGAATACTGTTCGCACCTCTGGGATGGATCCGCCCAGTACTTGCTCGATGCCTCGGATGGATTGCAGCGGCGGGCCATCCGTATTGTGAATGATGCAGACATTACGGTAAACTAAGAGTCGCTACAGTTACGAAGGGATGTCGCCTCTCTAAGCGTGTTCTACCGTCTGTATTATGGCGAATGCTCTGAGGAATTGTTTAATTTGATCCCCTCCTCTCCTTTCCTTAACAGAACCACGCGTGCTGGCTTGTGGAGCCATAGCTTGACTGTTCAATCCATCTCGGCGCGAATCAAAAGGTTCTCTAATTCATTTTTCTGACGCACAATCAAGCTTTGGAACGGTTTGCCATCACACGTGTTCCCTCCTTCCTATAATCCTGGGTCCTTCCGCCGTAGCGTGAAGAGGCGTCTCAGCGGGCCGGCATGATTGTATCGAATGGTATGAGACTACCGTCTGATACCATTCGGAACTCTATCTGGACGGCATTATCACTTACCACCATGTGCAATGAAGTAATTGTGGCGTGCCAGATTAAAAATCAGTCTCGAACACCCAGACCCGAAAGAAATATTTGTAGGCCGCACAAACATTTCTCTTGGTGCGGGGATCGAACCCGCCGTCTCTCGCTTCATAGCCGGCATCTAACCAACTGCACCACGGAGGCTGTAAAATGACGCGTGTGCACCGAATGCGAGCCGCGATTTAATGTAAACGTGGTGGAGTAGCGAGTGCAAGGATGCAACCAACAGCGTATGAGCATTTGTTGACAAGTATTTAAATTGTGTATTTCAGTAGGTATATTATTTCATTAGTATTTCAGTTACTACAAACAAACAGCATTTATTTTAAATATAAAAAAGTTTTAAAACGTTTTAAAACGTTGCGAGTATCATGCGGTTGCGATTTAATTTCCGTCAAAAATGTGTTAAGTTCAATTTATATTTAAAATAAATGCTGTTTGTTTGTAGTAACTGACATATTATGATGAAATACTTACCGAAAAAAGGTAGTAAATGTTTTTGCTGTTTATTAGAAGAACCACTAAAATGATGTCAGTGTTACTAAAAAAACAACTTGTCCTGTCAAAATGGCGTAAGCATCTCTTGAAAAGTTTTGCTGACCGCAAAAATAGCGTAAGCAACAAATGCATCAAATATACTAGTTTTTGATAGACTTACAGCCAAAAAGACACTACTATTGTTCAAAACACTTACAGCGTAAGTGATTTTTTTTTCGTCGCAAAAATATGAGACTCGGACCAATCGACGCAGTATTTTTTTCTGATAAAAGTTATGTAAAAAACGAATTTTCGATTTTTTGACGCTTACAGCAAATACGTTTTCCTACGTCGATATATCGCACTCACTCTGATTTTCCTAGTTATTAACTGGTCTATACTTAGGTGAAAATCCTTAAATAAGTAGATCGTATTAATATGGCGTAACATGGACTGCAAAATCATGTTCACGATTTTTTCTTTGAAAAGTTATTTCAAAACCCTTAAAGTCTTTTCCTGTTTGTACAATTTCCTACGTATTACTTTTCCTCGAATTTGAGTTTCTAATCATTCCCAATTTTGTTTATTCCATTTAATATTTCGTCTGTAAGTTTTCATAACAACTCCTTGTTTGGTATCTTATTTGACATTTCATGAACTTTCACATTTACCGCAGTTCTAAGTATTTTCATAAGTATTCTATTTACTTGTATTACTTTTTTGGGTTATATTATTTTTACTTCTATGTTTTCTAGTACCTGTTATTAGATTTATATAACTTAATATATAATTTCACAAACACAAAACATTTATGTGATTCATAATAAAACAACTAAAAGACATGAAATTTCGAAGTTGGATACGTGTTCCAGTTTAAATAAATAGGACGACTATTTTACAGCATAGAAATGCACAGTTCCCTTTGAATACCCGATAAACTTAACAGTGTGGTACGCGACTAAGATATTGCTCGCAATAACGCACTGAAGCAAAATGTCGCATTGCCGCTTTATGATTGAGCTATTAAGACGTCTCTAGCAATGGCCAGAACCGTACTGTATCAACACATATACGTCCCACTGCAGGGCACGGGCTTCCTCTACAATCGAGTTTACGATTGAAAGGGATCAGCGCATATAGTCCACCACGCTGGCGAAGTGCGGGTTACCGGACTTTACATACCATAGTAATTATTACAAATCACTATGGTATACAAGTTTTCTCACGATGTTTTCCTTCACCGTTATAGAGCGTGGTGATTGACTATTAATACACTCATGTCTCCGAAAAGTCAGAAGTGGCCCCTGGAATTGAACTCGCGGCCTCCGTGAACTTGGCATCCGCGTTTGGTCCGTTACCAACAGATGGCCATAACGTTATAATCAAATAGGCCGGGCATATTTTCAGCGACATCTGCCAGTAACGGGTATTAAATAAGTCGTCTTTTAGTCTCAAGACTTTGTAACTTTGGGTCGTTAAAGAGATTTGTCAGTAATGTTCCCACACCGAGTGTTATGGCTATGGCTATGTGCACTTTGCTTACATTGAAATTCAAGTCCGGTTGGGTTAACTTCACGAATAACCGCGGAGTCGAGTGCGTTAAAACCTGAGGAAAGTTGAAGCTACTGTTATTGCATTGATACTTATCCAACTCGTACAATATTCTTTATTAGTGCGAAGGAAGTGACTTCGTTGTGTTAATAACTTTTCGTTCTATTTGTTACATTTGTTTAGTATAGTGGATATTTTTACAATATAATGGGTATAGTGGAATTTTTAAGTCAATAAAGATATATCGAAACCTTCAAAACCCACTTCGTAAAAATAATTTGATGCAAGAAAACGACAATATACAAGTACTCTTCAAGACTGCAGCGGTCGAAAGATTTTGTTTAAATTACTAATTAAATATTATTTATAAGTATTTTCTTGGTTCGTAGGACTCTCTGAGCATATTATCTTTGACATTGCCTTTTAATATTAATCACGGTAAAACTGATACCATACTGCTTGAAGTAGTGGAGCCACGCTGTTGTCAGTCATAGGCTCGTCCGGGGCGGTACCACTGTCACCACGAGATCGATGTGAAGCGGCAGCTTTGTTGCCAATACCCATTTCCTCTTCCTTTCCTTTTTACTTCCCGTTCTCCTCCCAATTTGAAAGGCCGGCAACACATCCATGACCCAGCGTTCTGGACGTTCATAGATGGCAGTGACCACTTACCATCAAGTCACCTGTTTGCTCGTTTGCCGGACCTTTGCTTTAAAAAAAAAGCACTAAAATGTATCTCTTTTGTCGTAGGCATTATAGAATATGAATGAATTTACATTCCCACAATAATCGAAACCGAAACAGATATAAGTCAATCACAAAATTTGAAAACACGCTCACCACAAAACAACACCGAAAAATCAAAACACCATACCGAAAAAACGTCATACACATGTTTTGTATTAAAAGCAAAAGAGCAGATAAAACGTTGTTCGATATATTTAGGTCACAGCCAATCTCAATGCACCTAACAACTAACGAACGGGAACATGAAACACTATTTTCCATTGCGTTACCTGGAAAATACGGCGATTGCTTCAGCTAAAATTTCGAAAATTCTGTAGTCGAACGCGGAAATTTTTGCCGGGAAGCAGCTCAGCTTATACGGATGTAAGAAAGATGACGGCAAATGTATTGTAAGTCGTTGACGCTGAAATTGTAAGCTGTGAAATATAATTTTATTATCTATGCTATATATAGCCATTAAGCGTACGAAAACCATTGAAATAATACTATATTTTATGGATTTTATCGCGATTTGGTTTAATTTTTATATTTTTTAACTTCCCGACGTTTCGATTACTTTACAGCTTTCGTGGTCACGGGGCGGATTGAGTCCGCTTGAAGCTGTAAAGTAATCAAAACGTCGGGAAGCTAAAAAAAGTAAAAATTAAACCAAATCGCGATGAAATCCGTAAAATGTAGTTTTATTTCAATGTATAACATTCGCGTAATTCTAAGAAACCATTATTCGTACGAAAACCAGATTGGGAGAGAACAAGACTGCGGTAATTAGTTTTCAAAACGATGTGGGTATCCTTGATCAGTTGATTTTTTTTTCCTTGTAAGAAAACATTTTGTGGAAAACACCCGAGAGTTCTCCACAAGTGTTTCGATATGTAATATTTACCAACCACATTAGGCCAATTTAGTAGACCAAATGGCACATTGCCTAAAATTTGATGTCACATGGATGGACAGGCAGAAGAATAACATAGGTACTTTAGAAAGCCCGAATATATTTATGACAAGCTAGGCTGTAATGAACGATGATTCATAATAAGAAACACTGATAAAAAAAGATTTATCTCTTTCGGCCTTTGAACGTGTTTCAGTGATCATGAAAAACGGAAAAAAGAGGCCAGAAATAAAAATGGCTGGGCCCATATCAACCAACCATTTAACAACTAAACGCCTCTTAACTTTAACGACGTTGACTAATTGAACGGAATGAAGGCAATTCTTTTTTGTAACCACTCGAACATTTGTAGTAGTTTATAGAAATTGGTAAAAGCAAAAATTTAATGAGAAATGAAATTACAGCACCAAAGGGTCCATGCGTCTCGACTCTTGATCCCCGTTTTATTCAGAGTCAAACACCGTTTTGACACCGACCTATATCACTCACACTTGACAGAACTGACAGGCGAAAATGTCTTCATTGTGTTTGAAAATGTAATTGAAATCTTGACGTTTTTATTGAAAAAATATCATATGTAGAGAAATGAGGCTGCGGCGACCGAGGGCGCTTCTATCAAATTTGTTCAATATACTCTTTTGGGATGTTACAACGCATCGTGTGTGGTTTTCATGACATCTCTTTCTGTTTGTGGATATTAATTTGCAACAGACAAAACCTCTTTTTTCATCAAAATATCTCACTAACAATCATTCCCATTCCCATTTCAACACTCTTAATTTCATCAGCATCTGCTTTAATTATCACTTGTTTTACAACCTAAGACCAATCTTCAACTCTAATAACTGTTTCCTTGAATCCAACCCGACTTAATCCTTGTTCATCAAACAGTTTCATTTCAAAGCTATTCGCAAAGAAAACATTTCTACTATACTCAACGACTAATTCCAAAAGATAAACTATTACGTTAAACTGAGCACATTCTCTAAGTGTCTTGAACAAAACAAACTGCAAACGGCTGTTGTCGCTGGCGTCACCTTTCTACAAGCTTCGAGCGGCAAACAAACAAACACGTTACAGCGTAGTATTTAATTAAGTCCCTAGAAGGTTTCACTCGGGCACAGTATTTATTTTAGCTGAAGCCTTCATGTTTGGAAGGGTCTATTTGCCCTGACTTTATCGGCGTGACGTCATATTTGTGGCTCTATTGTTATTTTATGCCCGTTTGCTTAACCACATGTGTCTTCTGGAGTGGGAAGGTTGTATTGTGTATCACTTGTGAGTTTAATCGAAGTGGAAATTGAAAAATAATATATGAAAACACTTGGTTTGAAATCACGTGTTTTTTAATAATATTTGTTGATGCTGCAAAATATTCAGACATATTATTTTATCATCAGGCTTTTGAAGAAAAATTGTTTATTTTAAGTAAAACACTGCCTCTCGCCAGACAAATTGAACTTTCAATTATATTTTATAACAAACTACGCTTACATAATATAATGTAATCAACTTTATAGTAATTAATCACCATCATAAATTGATCCTTGCATATTGCATAAATATCAACAGAAACCATTTGAGCCATTGCTATATTTGACGCATCTGTCTCGAGTATTACTACATTGAATGTTTGGTTAGCAAATTGCTCCTGCAGTAAAATAAACGGAGCTAAAGTCTAAAACTGCTGGTAATAAATCTATTCAGACTGTGTCTAAACTTTCAACCCCTTGACCACCCACACGAACCAACTTGATATGAATATTCACTAGACGAAGCATATCTTGTTGTTACTAATTGGATTTGAATACGCTTTCAACATCAGTTAAAATGTATGGTTGGAACGTTTTATTTCAAATGATATTCTGTTTTCGGAAAGTATTTTGTAAAGAGTCACTATAGACAAATGAACAACTTATTTCGAACATACTTGGTTGTTTTTGTCGCAAAAATCAACCATACACATTGGTTGAATATCTGTCATAGTGTCCCACACTAAGTTTCGTGTTCCCGATTCAGCCGTATAATAAAAATAGAGGGAAATAATCGCTGTCAGCGGTGGAAACTCAATCTGAAATGAAATTTACTGGTGGTAGGTCTCTCATATGTGAGAGGCCTCCTGGGCATGTACCACCGCAATGTCTATTTCTTCCATCAAACAGCAGTGTAAATACACTATTGTGTTCCGGTGTTGAATATACTCATGTATGCAGGGACCGTCAAGCTTGGTGTCTTTGTGTGTATATGCTCCAGATAACCTTGACACATGGAAGTTGCTTCAATGGGTGTATGGGTTGAATAGTTTCTGCAAACTATTGGCTGTTATTGCATCGTTAAGGTCAGAGATTTTTCTTAAACCGGGCTTTTCATTTCTATTTCTTTTCATCTAAGCTCGCTTATTTATCTATACTATATTTATTATATATTATACTATATGATTTTTTTGTGTAGGCGTGGATGGCCAACTATGATAGTATGAGAAATAGCAAAAAATGCTGAAAGGAGTCAGGAGCCCGATTTTGATGGAAACTAAAACTGTAAACTTAGATTTTTCTTAAATCATTAAGAACACATACACATGCTATATTATTCAAAAGTCTGTATTGATCTGTGTTGATCAAAATCGGACTCGTGACTCCTTTCAGCATTTTTCGCTATTCCTCATAGTTTCGTATTTGGCCATCCACGTCCACTTGAAAAATTTACGTTGCCTAGTAAGAACAGTGCTTACGAAATTATCAAAATCGCTTCCGAATAGGCGGAGATATCGAGTAACAAGCATGTCGATATTGAGTATATTCGAATTAAGAACCTCCTTATTTTGAGGTCAGTTAAAAATATCGACCAGCGAGACACTTTATTATCGACACGTTAAAACCTGCCTTCTTTTTATTGAGGCTAATGTTATTATCGAAAATCCTAAGCATCCATAAAAATTCCCAAATACGAAATTCTCGTATACGCGTCACTACAGCTCACAAGTCCATCCTCGTCGAGTAAACTTTATAAAAACTTCACTCGTGTGCGATGCCTGAGAACTTTGCTTGTTAGATGCCTTCATTAGTAAATCTTTGAAGTTTCCAAATAAGAATTTCGTCTAAAGACGCAGTTAGGTAGAAGGTACGTGCAACTTGCGTATAAAAGTTTATGTGACTGAAATATGCTGTAGTTATCGTATTATTAATTTTGAAAGGCTTGTTATTGATACTGTGGATAAGGTTACATTTAGTAGTAAAGTAACTATTTAGTTAGATTTTGCTAGAATCGTGTTGTCTAAAAGGTATAAAAGTAGCTATTTTTATTTATTTACCGTTCCTATCTGTCTCATAAATCTCGGAAGCCAATAACATTTCCTAACACTAACACATACCGTAAAAGATTTTTGTCAAAGCAGATCTCGATAGAAATCATAAAACATGCAAAGGAACTATTCATAAAACAGATAAAATCACACCATTATAGGTAAATGACATCATAAACTCGAAATCAATTCTAACAATTCGTAAACTCTTGTAAAATATTTGAACATTCGTAGATACTATCAAAGACATAAAATGAAACGTGATTATATGATATACGAGTACATTATGTATGCAAAATGCAATACTATCAATTTTACAGCGAATTGGAAACGACGCTAAATTTTACGGTTTAGAAAGATTTTATTGTTAGCAACGTACCAAGGATTCTACAATCGTGGATTGGTATTCGTATGTTCGTGGATTGGTATTAAATATTCTTGCTAGAACTCGGTTGTAGTTAATTTGTATTCCAATCTGAATGGATACTGGCCACTTAAGGCAGGCGCTTCCATTGGAGGTTTTCTTAGAGTGCCCGCTTCCTTGGGAGGGTGGGAGTGACATAATATTTTGTTCAATTGTGGACTTCCTATGGCCCAATGTGGTGAAACATATGAATGGACGAGTTGACTTTAAGTGAAGGCTTTGTACACATAGTAGACTGCATGATTTAGCGAAAGCAATTACCGAATGCTTGTTAATCCTAACTCCTTCTTCTTATATTTGTATTAAGTATTGTGAGTGCTTATAAATGTCAATGACCACGCACTATCAGACGAGTCACTTGTTCGTTTATTGAACCTATGTTACAAAAAAAACATCCCCTTTGTTTCATAAATTGTCAAGATGTTTATTTTACGTAAAACGATGGAAATAATTCCTTAATTAAAACCATGTTCTGTGAACTGGAATACATCAGTTAGGCCTAGGTCACCGACCTTTGCGTCGGCTCCATTTTTTATTTCTTATTGTAATTTGTTTTCAAATTAAGACTATCCAATTATTTTGAAGAAATCCGATAAAATTCTAGATTTTGTATTTTAAATAATATTATCTACGTTGTAGTTCAAATTTATTTTAATTTCTTAGCACAGAAGCCGCATATCAAATTATAATTAGTTTATAATACTTGTTCTAGATTATGAGCCAAAACAACTTTTTATCTCAACTATTGAATTTTCTGAAAATACTCTTATCTTATCTAGTACACATTGTTGTACAAAGTGCGCTACACAAAGATAAATCTTTGAAATTGGATGCTTCTATCTCCGCTGGTGTTATGGTGCCGAGTGGTAAGGATACTATCCCCGTTTATAACTCACAATTGTGGCCCGCGGGAATATTCTGTCTTTTATAAAACTCCAATTTGATGAGTCTACGCGATAATAAATTAGATCTGGTAATCATGGAATGAGTGCTATAAGGATTTCTTATTTTGTAAATATTTGTAAGATTCATTTCTTATTATTGTGAATTAGTGAAGTGATTGCATTTGAAATTATGTGAAGGCCCGTGAAGACAAACATTGTATTCGACACAGCAACTGTAACAGGTTCTTGCTTCATCACGCTAAGACATGACTATTGAAAGGAATATGTGGCTCAATGAACCAAAGAAATAATATTAATTACGATACATATTTCCCTAGTCTAATAGATGACTTAATTTTTAATAATACCATTTATTGTTCGATAAATAAAATTAAAACCTGAAGCAATCTAGCTAGTTACAGCGTTCATATTAAAAGTAACATAAGTGAACAATTCAACTGAATCGGTACTTCACATCATAGAAATCTAAATATTTGTTTTCTTTGCATCTACCTCGCACGTTACATAACGTCAAAACCTTATTTCATTGTTATATTTATCTTGAAAGTTCGCTAAATTACACGCCACATTTGCACGTACAGATTTTTCCTAACATTTCGTACATCCAAATAAGACGGTGGAAATGTGCCTATGACAGTCGCATTACCAACCCGGAATACAACTACCTCCCCCTTCCACTTTAGTTTTACCTCCCACCGTCCTTGCTATATCCAAAATATCTCCTATAAGATGCTCTGTGTATGTGTGATTTTCACAAGTGATTCTGTTGAAATATGAAAAGATATGTCGAATATTAGCTATGGAAAGAGGATTGGAATTATGATTCTATGATTCTTATTAAATAACATATCTATCTGATAATAGTAGTAGAAACTAGTCTTGTGATTTTATGATATTTCGTCCTCTTTCTCTTCAGCTGTAGGGAGTCCACTGCTGAACATAGGCATTCGACAAGGATCTTGACATTGACCTCTTGGAAGCGGTCCCATCCCTATCGTCGGATGAAACATACAAGGCGAAATGTGGGAGTCCTGGTAGCACCTCTGCCTACCTTTTCTGGGAAAAAGGCTCAAGTTTTTGTATGTTTGTAATAAACAATAATAAATATAAGCCCTACATAAACCTAATCAAGGTGTGCCTATATCTAAATTATATCAGAGGATATAGAATTTATTCCATTTCACCTGCCCCCTGTAGATTGATGGATTTGATTAGATGTATGACCAGATTATAGTCTATCTAAACTAACAGGTTCCATTTGACGTTTCATACTTTTAACGTAAATAACTTTGTGCAGACGTAACCCACACAATTTCAATAACACTTTCCGTAAATCCATGGAATTATGAAGCTATTCTTATTTTATCACTAGACTTACAATCCATAATCACTAAATTTAAACTAGAATCCTTTAAATAAAGCAAAATAACCATTTTAAACAACATATTTTTTTTCTAGACTTCATTACAAAGTCACCTCGTTAGGTCTTTTACCGGTAGAGTCGAGACTATTCAAACGCATTTGTATACGCATAATCGGTAAAAATATTTAAATAATCGAGCAGATATACAACAGTTGTGTTTAAATTTTTAAAAATACTGAACCTGCAGCTAATAATAGGTATGCTGTCAACGAACATACATCAATAAATAATGAAATAATAATATTAATATAAATTAATTTAATATTAGACAGATTAGACTGCCTCGGTGGCGTAGTTGTATTACGAATGTTCGAATCCCGGGTCGGGCAAAGTGTTATTGGGTTTTTCTATTCATTATCAGCCCGGAGTCAGGAATTTGTGCCCGATATGGCGATAGGCTCGCCCCCTATCACATCATGGGACGGAACATACAAGGCGAAATGTGGGTGTCCTAGTGGCGCCTCTGCCTACCCCTTCTGGGATAAAGGCGTGAGTTTATGTATGTAATTTATTATTAAATAATAGATTTGGATATTACAATGGAAATGAAGGCAGTATTGTAGGATACGACACACATAGTGAGGAGATTCCTCACTTTGGAGTATATGTATTGTATTGTATGTATGTATCATATGTTCATAAGCATGTGCGTGATGTGGACTGGACTCAAAAAGTGTCTGCACCCGGGTGAAGTCGGGCCGGGCCGCTAGTAATAGATAAATCACTCCTTTTGTTCCTAAATAGTAAAGTGACTTATGCAATTGTTAATGTCTCATTAGAATAAAAATGTTCATGAAGAAATAAACGAAATGATGTAAACTGAAAATATAAACTGTAATCGATTAAGAAATACAAACAAATATTATCGATATCTCTATATAATCGGATATTGTAAGAACCGATTTATTTGACAGCATCCCTATTTCCCAATGTCAAATGGAACTTCTTAGTTTAGATAGGGTATAGTAAGGCTTTGAAAATACGCATTCGATTCGAGGAGTGATTTAACGACGGTTGCCAAATATAACAGATATTAATGGCTATCCGATTAGATCGATATCTCTAGGTCCTAATAATTTTCATCATAAACGTGTTTAATACTCATTATTAATTCAAATCACTCCAGTACACTTGTACCACCATAATCCGAATCACCAAGTGAGCTGCCATTTCTATATATTAAAAAATAATTTACGCAAAATACGACCCTAACATCAGAGAGAAAAGCAAGAGAAAATATTATTACCTCTTCTTTACAACACAGACATAACCGCCGATAGTAACTAGCCAATAAAAGTAAATTTCATTTCACATTGTTCCACAAATAGATTAAGAAACACGCAAACAGGCGTTGGATGATTTATTTTGGCAATAAGTGTCGTGTTAAGCTTTGCCATTATCGGTAAGGGTCGACAGACGGCCGACGAACGGTGTAAACTACAGACGTTAAGCAATTTTGTCTATATTTATTTTATTTATTCGAAATAATTACTATCTTCATTTTCGTAATTATGGTATGTTTTACATTGTCCTTTGATTGTTAATTATTCTCCTATCACCTGAATGATGGTTAATAATATAGTTATTAGTCTTCGGCAACAGCCTTAGTGAGTATACAGTACTAAATTGCTAGCTTATTTTCCACTATTTTGTATACCTACTTCTTAAACAGGTCTTTATAGTATTTTGAAAGTTTGTCTAGTATCGGGTTGTACTAGTAAGAAAAACAGAAGCGAAAATAATATAAAATAAATAACACCCAACAGTCACATACATAGTCTTGACCCCACACTAAGATCGAGTCTTGTATCATGGGTATCAAAAAATACGAGAGACTTATCGGTCTCACAAACACCCACACCCGAAACAAATACCTGTGGATCACACAAATATTTGTCTCCGTGCGGGGATCGAACCCGCAACCTTTCGTTTCACAGCCGGCGTTTAACCAACTGCGCCACAGAGGATGTCAAAATGAGACTTATCGTGTCTATACCAGTATAAGACGGGCCGAAATATTACAAAGACTATGTATAAATTTAATCAGTCTCCCCAAGCCTATGTCTTAGGCCATCAGCTTAGAAAAGTTAAGAGTAACATTACATGTTTATAACATTTATTAAGCGGGCTATGATTGACGTTTGTTTAATAAAAGCGGGATGTCGTGGTTCTAACTTGTTTACGTTTACGCTCAGACTCAGCCGCGATCGATTATTCTTGGCTTGTTGTTTTTACGTCTACTTCTCGTGGTTAATTTAATTTTAAATGTCTTTAGTTATTTATTATGATAGTATATTGTTGTTTACAAAATATAATTACGTTTTATTCTTATGTCTAATAATCATCTGACCCGAAACATGTAAGTAATGACTCGTTTCACAGCACGGTTTTCATCTACTGTGTCACGAAGTATATCAGATTATGCTATTTACAAGTATACGTCGATAAATACACGGTTTAGTATTATGTGATTTCAGATTAATGTTGTAGTTTGGATTGGGATATGAATAGGTCGGCAACACCACTGCAACTATACTTACAAAAAAAGAACTGAAGCCATGCTGTGAATCTAAATTGCTTTAAGTGGGATACTCTAATAGTAAGCTATTATTATCTATCTTAAAGGAATATATTTTAAAAATATTGGGGCTTATGTCTTTCTACCCTGGTTCATGTGCGTTCAATATGAACTGTAACACTTCGTTATTGGGAAAATCTTACCTTTTATATTTCAAAACTTAAATCTTATCTTATCAATAAGTATGTTATATGATATTTTTGTTCTCAAAGAGATTATGACAAGAGGACTATGTCCAACAGTGGATTTTAATAGACTGACTGTCACGTGCGTTATTGGCAAAATATAGTCCTAATGAAAAAATGACGTTTTTTGCGATGTTGATAAAATAATCGAATGTAAAAAAAGTGTGATAAAAAAGCTCTACTCTTTATTAAACCATTAAAAATACAATATAATTCTGGCTTCCTCGAACCATAGTAAACATAAGAAAATACATAATTACGCGGACAATCTGATAATGTGAGTAAAGCAAAGCGTAGTTCCCGATTACTGATTACACTTTGCACCCCATTGAAGCGATAAGCTTCATTTGCCCTGTTTACCAACCTAATGAGACCCGCAATGGATCCCTACCTTTCCCCTTCGTGGCCTTATTAACGTAAGTCGAGGGGAGCGGTGATAGGCCTACAAGAATTTGTCCCCCACAAGGGGCTTTTCAAATTAATTTGATGCCCTACTTTTTTGATGCTGAATCATGGATCGACTTTGAAATTGGTTTTTGTTTTAGAACTTATAATTAGGTTTATCGATATTTTTGTAATCTGTCTAAGAAAATGAGGCTGCCATTCTTTTAGTGTTTTGTTTTTGCCTAATATGGTTATTGGATTGAAGAAAATAGAAGGCAATATTATTAATGTCAAAAAATAAGTCTAACATAGGACCGCATTTTTTGATGTCATAAAAAATTTAAAATGATATTACAAAAACTAGGTACGATCTACGAAGATCAGGCTTGTCGTGCGCAAATAAATAAAGAAAAAATACGCGTTTCATTTAGCGAGAGTAAAGTGCGGACTTTGTTCTAATTAAGTACGTAAATATTTCTGAAAGTTCACTCAGCTAATTAACTCTTTTAATTCAAGAAAATATTACGTACACTGTGAAGTTTCGTTCCGGGAAGTAAAGAAACAAAGAGAATAAAAAACAAGAAGCTGTTAAGGAGGCTATTGGGGAGACATGCTTTGATACCTTTACTGAGCGAAACATTTTGAGCAGCTTCCCTCCACGTAGAATATTTAACGGAAATATCTTGTTGATTTATTATTATCAGGAAAATATTTCAGTGCTTTTAGTAACACGAAAGGAAATTTCTTTTTAACCTATTAATTACTAATACTATAATTATTTCTAGCTAAAAGATGTCCACTGCTAATTATAGCCATCTACCAAGGATTATATTTAGGTACCATTTCTTATATCAATTTCATTATTTCGGTGGTATGCCTATTAAAGGCGTTGACTCAGTGGGGTCGACCTGCTCCCAAAAGGTTTAATGTGAGGGACGCAGTTAGTCATACGAATAGTAGTCAAACGACTCTGCAACATGGCTCAAAAATCATATTGTGTCAAACCAATGTACACTAAGGTAAATGTGGGGAGAAGAATTTAAAAAAATGCCATAGTGCTAAGATACAATTGGAGAGATAGCTTGCTCCAGAGTTTAGCTTTTATCTTTCGTGAATTGTTGCTAGTACGAGTTGTATATCATCACATTCGTAACCTCTAATTTATTGAAGTCTTTCTCTCATTTAAAATGCATCGAAATATTTCGAACCCATAGCGTCATTACAAAGACCATTAGTCAACCAAAACCAAATCCATAAATTAAAAAGTCCATTAAATCAATGCTAGCAAACACTCCAGCCTGTGATTAACTTTTCACACGATCCGAATAGCACGTTAGCGCGGCCCATTAGTCCGTCCGTCAGGCTGGAATGGCGGAGTAGTTATCACCGAGACGAATTACATAGCAGTCGCTCGATTAGCTGCAAGCATCTTGCATAATTAGAAAAGCAATATCCCGCTTTCCGCAACCATACACGACAGACCGATAGCATTCCTAATTGAAACTTGAATGCGCTCTTATCTTTGGAAAATCTCCAACAAGGAAATGTATTTGCTAGACGATGCAATTACAACGCTGTACAATTGGTTTTTCAATCGATTGCTAGATAACTGCGAGTTGAATTAAATTTTGCTTAGAGAGAACTTATTTTGGTTTGTTATTAGTGGAAAGACGCAAAAGAGGCGGAATAAAGACAGTTCGTGTTGATGAAGGAGTTTCTTTTACCGTTTCTTCTTTAGAGCAATAACACATTTAAAATTTATGATTGTTCTGCGACGTTTTTTTTATAAAACAGTGGTATCAACACAAATATGGGGTCACATTGTATTGAATGGGGCGCAATCCGAGGTACTTACTATAACTATAAAGTAACTGTACTGACTTTTCCTTAAGTCAAGTGTAGTTACTCTTATTAATTCATTTTAAATGTTTACTTGCAGTCTTTTGGTAATTCATTTTTTAGTTCATACATTAGCTACATACATAAACTCACGCCTTTATTCCCGAAGGGGTAGGCAGAGGCGCCACCAGGACACCCACATTTCGCCTTGTATGTTCCGTCCCACGATGTGATAGGTGGCGAGCCTATCGCCATATCGGGCACAAATTGATGACTCCGGGTTGATAATGAATAGAAAAATCCGATATCACTTTGCCCTACCCGGGACTCGAACCGGAGACTACTACGCCACCGAGGCAGTCTACATATGTTAGCTACTTCAGATATTTTAATTAAAATATTTCTTTCACAATCCATGTTATGCGCGCCGATGACCAGACTTCCAGTGTATTTGAGTCCACGACGTCGTGTGCGGAAGCAATTTGCTTTGAATAAATTTCGCTTTAAATGTCCGTGCATTTTGCTATGCCGTATGTCACGAAGTCCTCTGCTAACAGGAAGTATCAAATAGCGAATGCATAATATTGTGTGATGTTCTTGCATTTGCATCGTATTCCTGTAACTATTTATTGATTTCGTAGAAGCTTCGTACTTAACGAGGGTACTGAAAGTGATTAATGTTACTGAAAGTTGGTATAACAAAAGCAAACGATAGAGCTCTTAGCAAGATATTCTATGGTATGTAAAGGCCGCCTATGGTCAAAGTCATCTCATTCGAGCTCTTGTTTCTATAGAAGTTTCGTGTTCAGCAGAAGACTATCACGTTTTGATACAGCTCAGTACAGTATAAAATAAACCAAAAGAGCTATATTTGAACTATAGTACCAATTGGTGTTCTATAGTTTCCCCCCATCCTAATAGAATTCAGATGTCGGCTTATTTATCAATAGAACTTGTTATATAAGCAAACAATTAATATCTTGCAATGTTTACATTCTTGCTAAAAACTTGGATTTCAATTTGAATAAACACCAATGGTATTTAATTGCAAAGTTCTTTCAAATCAACTCCGCTTAAATTGTGTTTATTAACGAGAAATAGCGGAGGTATCTTGCGGGTAAACTTAAGGATGTTTTCATTCAAATTCTTTTTGAAGGTTTTATTTGCGACGAAAATAAATAATCAACAACTTTCTTAAATCTATTTTCGATAAATATTTGATTTTAGTAATTTTAGTCGAGCTTTATATTACTTAAAATATTTTTCAAATCGTGTTAAACGTATTTACTCGTAGTCTAGGAACTGACGCCAGCATATTATCATTGTTTCTCTCTCCCTCTGTCTTAAGCCACAGGTATTCCACTGCGGAATATTGGTCTCCGCCTGGGACCTCCAAATCTTATCATTGTTTATAACCTAAGTATTACCACAAATCAGATGTGCCAATATTTTCTATTTCACTCCTCCAATAAGATATTCGAATACCCACGTCGAACGCGAAGTTCGTCCCTGCGCACTCACTCATACACCAGCCCTTCTACGACAAAAATTACTATTTCGACGCGCGTATTAGCACCTTAATTTTATAACATAATGTGACATCTACATAAAAGTCGTAAAATGAACGAAGTTGCTGTTTAATATATTAATGACAATTAAACTGCAAATAACCCGAACAATTCCAAGCATACTCAAACTTCCTGAAAGGATGTAACAATATAACAACGGAAAATGGTAACAATAAACACCGAGTAACAAAACCGAGAAAATTTTATAAAGAATAATCACGAACAATTACAACACATTAAAACTGGTATAACTGGCGCAGCACACACGCCACCGCGCGCATAAAACTGAACTATTAAAGAGGCCATTGGAGTAGTGAAACGCAAAGTAACAAAGGGAGCGAACCACTTAGTAGCCACTTGGCTTTCTTGGCATTCTTTCAGGTCTATTTGATACCACAGACCGGGTCAGCGTCTAAGGAGTTTTAATATAATTGTGTTGCGAGTTATGTGAGAGCAAGTCACTCAAATGTGTGGCAAAGGTTTCGAATGCGCTAAGGAATCGTTTTACCTTACCGCTTCCTTCTCCATTCCACATTCTCCATTAACAGAACCACGTGTTTTACAAATTACCATTTGTTGGTAAACAACATTTCGGTCCGAAGGAAAAAGTTCCCCAATTCATATTTCTGAGGCATCTACAAACCGTTACACAGTTTGCCAGCACAAATGTTCCTCCCTATAACCGTAGACCTTCTACCATAGCGTGAAAAAGCAGTTGAGTAACTACGTAAGTCAATATAATTGTACCAAAT
The DNA here is from genome assembly GCA_905220455.2 of Deilephila porcellus. NCBI lineage: Eukaryota > Metazoa > Arthropoda > Insecta > Lepidoptera > Sphingidae > Deilephila > Deilephila porcellus. Next base: position 12,382,699 of record LR999977.1, on the reverse strand, counting down.
GGCAGAAGTGAAATGTCATTATGATTTTTCTCTGACCCATGTTTTAGGAATCACTATCATATAATATTATAACTGCAAAAATATCGCAAACCAAATCATTCATTTTTCTCATAACAAAAACTCCAACCTTTACTGTCATATACAATCAAAATGCCCCATCTTCATCTCTAAATCCTACAAAAGGTGCGGTCCAAGCCATGTTTTACTTTTCTCCAGTTAATGGTTGGACTTAAGTCACTTATGTGTTTTCTAGAGCGCATTCTGCTCGGTCGCCTTTGCGTTCACCGCCCATTGGATTACCTCCAATGACATTACTTGTGGTTGAACCCGATAAATCTGCACTCTGGAACGGTGATTCAAATCCACTGTCAACACTTGGCGACCGGGTCTGCATTTTATTCTTCTGAGAAATCGGACAATGCTGTTTCACCACGTTTGGTATGTCGTTTGAAACAGAGGTTTGGTTTGAATTTTATAGATGACGAACGTCTATGATAGAATTTAATATTTCTTGCAATTATTTGAATCACCTGATCCGTTTGATCACTAGGATTTCAATTTCTATTTTTCAACTCCTGGAATTTCAATTTAAAGAAAAGCCGTATAATAATTTTAAATAATCTTTGTTATTTTTACTTCAATTTGTGGAATTTAGTCAGTGATTTATTTAGTTATTTGGAAATTAAAGTTGATTGCAAAAATTGTAGCGAAAATAAAAATAAAGCGGATTTAGAAAAGTTTCTCAAATAGCTTCAAGATATTTTATATTTCATACGTACATTAACTTTCTTTGGCTGTTATTGTGGACGTTCTTATAATAAAAAGTAAATAGGGTGAGCATATCAAATCAAACCAGGCGTTAAATTCTTAGCGGCAACGAGGCTAATAACAACGTCCTTCGCGCTGCGTTGGGAATATTTTTATCGTCCAACGCTTCCCACGTGGTTTTCAAGGAATTCCATACATAATATGTTCATACTGGTCTTTAAAGAGGTAGTCCGTTGTAGACTTCTTTTACCCATGGTTAGTTGATCATATTTGCGTCGCTAGATTATGCTTGTATGAAAATATTATTTACGGTGATTATTATCCGCTTTCAACCGGTGTTTGTGGCAATCCATGGGGAAGGCCTATGTTCGGCAGTGCACTTTCTGTGGCTGAAAAGAAGAAGAAGATTAATAAAAAGAACATATTTGTATCTGCCCGGACAGCAATTACCTAACACGGTTATCAAAAATCTGTCAAAGTGACGCAGGCGAGTGCAACATGATTCAGTTTGAACCTCTGTGTATTTGGTTTGGACCTGCCTTATTTAAATGCATCGACCATGTCTGGATGGTGGGTACTCGGTTTCTATTGTACTTACCAACAAGGGCGTTATAGATGTATTATTGCGCCAGTAGGGATTTTAAAAAAAGTATTATAAAGGGCGCGAGCTTATCATACAAAGCAGATAACTTGAACTTGAAAACAAACCACACGTTTCACAGATTATAGACGCTCCATGATGATCAATAGTCCCAGAAAACCCAGCTCCTTCATATAATAATTTAAAGAAATATAAAAGCGATAACCAATAAGACGACTTGTCTTTCAAAGAATTAGCTTGGTTTAATTGACAAGGAGTTAGCGGTCGCCGCGTCGCCCGGATCCGCAAATTGTGTCGCAAAGTGAGGGCTTCAATTGTTTCTTAAAGAGTTCACGACACATTTTGTCTTGTAAAGGAATTTCTAGTTTTATTTATCGGTAATAAGTTTGTGTTTAAGCGAAGTTGATTCGTGTTTCTTATGTTATGACTATCTAGTGATAAAAATATTTAATCGTCTTATTTGCGTTGTGATTTGAATTAATAAATAACGATATTCAAACAACATTAACATGGAATACTAACCTAATATGTACAGCACGGTAATGGACAGGGGCAAAAAATATTTGTGGATCTAACAAAACGGGCAATTATAAAATATTACTGCAGAAAGCGGAATCCACTAGAATGATGTACGGGCAAGAAAACACGTAGTTCTGACTAATAGATGATATGCATGGAATAGCAATTGCTATGGCATTGCGCGTCGATGGATTTCAAGGGCAGAAATTATTTTAGGTAATATTTCGGCATGGACAACATAAAATGCAAATATTCGACACGTTTTCTACATAAAGCCAGTGAGTAGTTCCTAGAATATAGGTATGTTTTGTCATATTTTTCTACACACAAAAACGATTGATGAATGTAGTTGACAGCTCAATTTTTAGCCTTTGAAAATATTCGAATGCGGAAATGATGTCGGTTACCATACTAGTTTATGACCTTTTTGTCGCTTGAATGCTTATTTTGCAAGAAATAGTTTTGCTTCAATATTATGGCTTCATTTATTTAAGATTCATAATAAAATATCGTATAGTCATAATCTTAATAATGCCTAATCATCCTGAGAATTCATCCTAATTCATGTAGACCGTATACAATATACGTACAAATATTTCTTATAAAATGTGTTATCTTGCCATCAAAATATTTGTAGTAAACATTTGGCTTCGACTGAGCACTGAGGCGATTTTACATACTTTCCTAGTACCCAGCAGTTTTATATCAAACGAGCAGCCGAGCCTTACAAATAAAAAACTAAAATAATAAACATTTTGTTCCCAAATATTGTTGTTCATTCTGTTTACACACTAATTGTTAAAAAGTAATTGAATTTTCTATTTGGAAATTTTAATTGGAAAAATTGAAAGCACCTCAGGGACGTGGTATTATTTTGTTAACATTTAGCGGCGCGTTTATTAACAATTTCCAAATTACTCTACTCTATTGTAACAAGTTTTCAGTCAGTAGTTAATTAACGCAAACCGCAACTCTCTGTATCGTCTAGTTTTGGGTGGTGGGCTAAACACCACAGGAGGTAGCGATTGGAATTTATATTGTATATTTATTTGAAGTCATTATTTATTATTAATTTTTAACTTTATGTATGTATGAGCTGTTAGTCTTCCTGAAAGTGTAAAATAAAATTGCCTGACTCTCTAAATGGACTGCCTCGTTGGCGTTGTTTTACTAGGATACATCAGCCCGGAGTCAGGAATTTGTGCCCGATGTGGCGATGGGCTCGCCCCCAACACTTCGTGGGTCGGAACATACAGGGAGAACTGTCAGTGCTGTTAGGGATCGGTTGAATGGAAGAAGACTGGGCAGAAAAACAATGGGTAGAGACCCGTCTTAGGGTCGCTTTTCTAATTGAATACATGGTAAAATGAAAGGATATTTTAGACTTGGTGTAAAAGTGCATTATAATTTTTAAAAAATATGTGTACTACGTGTGGACAGACTACTACAACATGAGAATATTATAAGAAATAATTAATCGATATGGACAACTTATCTAAAACGAAATTCATTAAATAATTTTTTTCAAACTAATAAAAATTGTAAATTTTTTTGTTACTAAAATATATATAAGTATACAGTTAGATGAATACGCTGGCAGCTTTAACTTGATGAACTTTATCTAAATATAACAATAGCTGAAGTTACAATATGTCAAATGTCTCTATTAAAGCAACTACATCTTCAAAACATCCCCACGTTGCTCGGTGTAATCACAAATTTAACATTCAAATGCTTTCTAAACGTCATACATCGTGAAACAAATGCCCCTACCATGGACCAAACAAAAGCAATGAGCATTCGCGTGAGAGAACACAGCGCCGCGCAAACAATTCACCAAGCAAGGGGTTACGTATGTACTGTCTTATCGCTACAAGCGTCACAGACTCTATTCATTACCCCATAAGATCTATATTCGCTAAACACTGCACAAACAGCAATAAAGGATGGAATATGTCGAGAGACCGAGAGATAACATCGCGTTGATTGTGGTGAACTTGAAAATTGTGTTTGTGTTCAACTAAGATTTATTCAGTTTGATGTTTATTTGATATCGAGGCACAGCCCTACACGTGAATCCGGCGGGAAATTGAGCTAAATGCGGCCAACGCGTAATGTATTGCAAATAACATTGCGTCCTAACGCTTTGACGCAATCAAAGCGGATTTGCTGAGATATCAAACACTGACAGTATTCAGAGTTATTACAATTGCTATTTGATAATCATGGCATTGTGAATAAAATAAAATGACAGAGAAAAAATCTCTACAGAATTATTCGTGAATTTTAAATAAATAAATGGTAGGTCTTTAATATCAGTTAAGAATTTTAGGTCTTAGTAGAACATGCTGCGTCGACCCGATTCGGGTTAACATAGGGACGAAATTCCCGCTACGACCTTGCTAATAGATTAGACTAGTAAACGATCTGCAAATTATATTCTGCAGATAATATTAATACTATACACTTTTAAGTAGACTTACTTAAAACTGTTGCAGCACCCAGATTCAAAATCAATATCTGATATTCATAGAGAACACATATATTGAAGAATTTTATTACATAGTTTAGGATTTTTCTGCTCCCAGCGCTCCCTTGATTATCATAATGTAAACAAAATAATATCATAAAAATTATACACAGATCAATTCCTCTTAATCACAATTGAACGCAATGAAATTGAATCCATCCATCAGCCAAAGGACGTCCACTGCTGAACATAGGCCTCTCCTAATGATTTCCACAGTGACCTGTTGGAGGCAGCCTGCATCCAGCGACGTCCCGCCACCTTTACCAGGTCGTCTGACCATCTTGTGGGTGGACGTCCTACGCTGCGCTTTCCGCTACGTGGCCTCCATTCGAGAACTTTTTGGCCCCATCGGCCATCAGTTCTCCGCGCTATGTGCCCCGCCCATTGCCACTTCAACTTACTAATCCGCTGGGCTATGTCGGTTACTTTAGTTCTCCTACGGATCTCCTCATTTCTGATTCGATCTCGTAGGGAAACCCCGAGCATAGCCCTCTCCATAGCTCGTTGAGTGACTTTGAGCCGCCTAATAAGGCCCATAGTGAGAGGCCACGTCTCGGTGCCGTATGTCATCACTGGTAACACACAACTATCGAAGACTTTCGATTTGAGGCACTGAGGTATTTTGGACAAGAAGACGTCGCGTAGTTTCCCGAACGCTGCCCAACCGAGTTGGATTCGACGATTGACCTCTCTCTCGAAGTTGGACCTGCCTAACCGGACCACTTGTCCTAAATAGACATATTCGTCTACAACTTCAAGAGTCGAGCCCCCAACTCCAATGGGGGTGGGCACAACATGGACATTCGACATGATCTTCGTTTTGTCCATGTTCATTTTAAGACCCACCTGTTGGGAGACTCGATTGAGATCTTCGAGCATAGTGCTAAGGTTCTCCAGCGATTCTGCCAAGACTACAATATCGTCGGCAAATCGAAGGTGAGTGATATACTCGCCGTTGATGTTGATGCCGAATCCTTTCCACTGCAAGAGCTTGAAGGCGTTTTCCAGCGCGGCAGTGAACAGTTTCGGAGATATTACATCTCCCTGTCTCACGCCTCTCTGTAGTGGAATAGCCTTCGTGCTCTGATCTTGTACTCGGACCGACATGGTGGCGTTGTTGTATATACACTTCAACACTTCGATGTACCGATAGTCTATGTGGCATCGCTGGAGAGACTCTAGCACAGCCCAGGTCTCGATCGAATCAAAGGCTTTCTCATAGTCCACAAACGCTAAACAAAGCGGCAAGTTATATTCCTCGGTTTTTTGTATAACTTGCCGAAGCGTATGAATGTGGTCTATGGTACTAAAGCCTTTTCGGAAACCGGCTTGTTCAGGAGGCTGGAAGTCATCAAACCTGCGTTCGAGACGATTTGTGATGACCCTCGAAAACAGCTTATAGACATGACTCAGGAACGAGATGGGCCTGTAGTTCTTCAGCAAAGTGTTATCACCTTTTTTGAAGAACAGTACCACCACGCTCCTGCTCCATGCCTCTGGCGTTGATCCATCGAGGAGAACGGAATTGAAGAGCCTCTGAAGGACTTTCAGTATCGGCGCTCCGCCCGCTTTCAGAAGCTCTGAAGTGATTCCGTCCTCACCCGGCGCCTTGTTGTTCTTAAGCTGCTTCAGGGCCATCTCTATCTCACACAGGCTGATGTCCGGGATATCATCGCTAAAGTGTCGGATCAACTCGGCTCTCGGGTCTTCGGCCGAGCTAACAGTAGGTTCGGCAACCGAGGTGTAAAGCTGTCCGTAGAACCTCTCGATCTCCCTTAAAACCTCTGCCCTCATCGACACTACGCGGCCGCCGTCCGTCTTCAGCCTACACAACTGGCTTTGCCCAATAGACAAGTCTCTTGCGAACACTTTGGAGCCTCCATTCCGCTCAATTGTCTCTTTAATGCTCACAGTATTGTGAGCACGGACATCGTGTCGCAAGGACTTCCAGATCAGTCTGTTGAGCTGCCTATATGCTTCGGCGTCATCGGAAGACTGCAGCGCCATAGATCGACGTTCGGCCATGAGGTCAAGAGTATGGATCGAGAGTTTTTGTGGTCTATCTCTACGGCGAGGTCTAAAATACTTAGATCCCACCGTATGGACAGCTTCTACCAAACCGCTGTTTAGCTCGTCCACTGCAAAGTTTTCTTTGAGACAATCAAAGCGATTTGCCAGCTCAAGTTGAAAGCTCTAGAAATTGAATGCTGTTACAAATATACATTTTAATTCGATTAATTAATAGCTAAACTGAGCGACCTAATGAGCCGTCCGTGTGTGAATATACGCTGAAAATATCTAAAGCGTGGTCGTCTCTATATTAACTTTATACCTAAGTTTTAGTCGACCTAGATATCTCTTAAAATCCCTAAGTACGGACACACGGCGTTCATATCGGATATATTAAAATTAGTAAGGGTCAAAATAGCCTGCGCTTAATATTTTATGAATCGACTGAAATATTTGTGACTTAGTACAATGTTTTTTGACGAGTTACATTTGTAATAGTTTAATTATTAGTGACTCGTTTTATAATTATAGATTAAAAATCTAAATATTCTTTACTTATAAACTCAATCACATTTTTAAATCTTTAATGTTCAGTATTTAAATGTAAGGGAAAATTTAATACTACTATCGCTATAAACAGGCTTGAAGTAAAAAAATATGACACGTATTCAGTGTCACAACGAGACTGTCAGTGTGTCGTGCCCCTAACGCGACCTCATGAATTTTAATTAGAAAAAAATCTGCGCTGGATTTTTCCACGAGCCGCAACATAGCAGATTATAAGGAAGCTTATTATTTTAAGACTTGCTAAGTAATCAGGTGCTTTTATCTCGCGTTCATAAATTAAGGACGTTGTGAGAGTGGATGACGAAATTGCTTCGTGTGCAAACTATTTTATAAATTTTTATGAGGTGCCTTAAAAGGTTTTCGGTAGTTTACATTATGTTTTGCGTATGAAACTAGAGTGGGAACAAAATGTTATATAGTGATAGTGTTTTTGGGTGTGGTGACGCACTTTGAATTAAGATTTTTAGGCATATTTACTGGCTTATGCTGCTTCGGTGGCGTAGTTTTACTATGGTACGATTACAAAGCTGAGGTCTGGGGTTCGACCCGGGTCGAACAAAGTGATATTGGATTTTTCCATTCATTATCAGCCCGGAGTCTGGAATTTGTGTCCGATATGGCGATAAGCTCGCTCCCTATCACATCGTGGGACAGAAAGTACACGGCGAAACGTGGGTATCCTGGTTGCACCTCTGCCTACCCCTTCTGGGAAAAGGCGTGAGTTTATTTATGTATGTGTGTTACTGGCTTATATCCATTTTATGAGCGTTTTGTTCACTGATCTTGGGCGTATTAATTATGAAAATTATGAGAAGAACATTTTTATTATTTACTATTTTCTTGTCCATCAAAATTCACGAGTCCTACATGAAATAAAATAATAAAAACTTGTGTGTGTACTTATGCAGTCACGTAAGAAGTAGATATAAAACACATGTATATTTATGAATATTTAAGAAACTACTTTGAGTATAGTTACGATCACGGAAATTTGACAGACAGTTAACAACTAACTTTATCATGTCGATGTCGTAGTGCGCGTCTTGAAAAAATCTCTCATAAATTTCCAAACTTCTCGAAACAAGTATAACTTCAATATTTGTATGTGGGAATAGTTCCGTTTGGGTCAAAATCAACAAAGATTGTATAGATGTTCTTTAGTTTATTTATTACTCTTGTAATTCGTCTTCATGGTCTTCGTCGTTCTATCGTCTTCCAAATTATTCTCTTATAATCCACCCTTTCATATTTCAACATCTTAATCATCAACATCATCCTCTAAGTCTTTTACTCTTTAGTACTTCCATTCGTTATCTCTTTCACATAAACTACATTCCATATCAATCATTCGTCTAACGTTTCATTCTACTCATCTGTCATCATTACATTGAAATCCTACATCTATGTTAGGATAAGAAAATTTTACTAGCGTTCGGGAAATAATGCGTTTCTTATAAATTATAGAAAAAATTCCAACCATATTTGTGCTTACACCACGATAAAAAAAATAGTAGTTCTCGAAGCAATTCTGATACAAGCGAGTTAACACCAAAGATTAATCGCGTGAAAACTTACCGAACAAACTAGTCAGCTAATATATTCCGAAATAACCGATAAATGTCACTTAATGACACTCTCGGCATAATGCACACTTCATAATGTTGATAGAAACCCACTTAAGTGAAGCCAGATTAGTCAGTCAGTCGTGTCGGGTCGCCGAATACGAACTCTCTAAGTAGGTCAGAGCGTTGGAAATGCTCGACAATTACTGCCACTTACCTAACTGTGTTGTAGGTTTTATTGAGCCTTTTAGATATATTTTTATTTTTTGTATTTATGAATGTAACATTTTTTTCTGATATGTCTGTGTCGCGGGACTTGTTTCACTTTATATCAGTAATACACTGTGAAACATGTAATATAGTTGCTTAGTATAGATTTTAAGAAGAAAATCTATAATAAGGGATCATTTAATTCACGTTCAATATACCTAAGTATGGCAGCAAATATTCCTTCTAGAATTATTCTTGCTCCTGTTATTCGAGACATTCGTTGAATCGACATGATTAACCTCTTATTATTGACTTTATGCATCTTATACTATTGGTATTGGAATCATTAGAAAATTAATATTGTCAATAAAATGAGAATGATAAGTGCATAGTCGGACAGAATCGTTATCGTAAAATTATGGTTTTACGGTCAGTTGCCCTCATGACGTAAACTATTTGTTTTTTATTGCCATGAATGGCGAGACGAGCATGCCATTCGCCTGATGGTAAGCGATACGACCGCTCATGGACAGTAGCAAAACCAAACAACACCATGAATTACAAGGCAATGCTTGGAATTCCACTGTGCTCGCCATCCTGAGACATAAGATGCTAAGTCTCAATATGTCCAGTAGTTACTCTGGCTACAATGTTCTTCAAACCGGAACACAACAGCGCATTTACACTGCTGTTTGGCGGAAGAAATAGACATTGCGGTGGTACCTACCCAGGCGGCCTCTCACATATGAGAGACCTACCACCAGTAATTTACCACCATTTAGAGAAAGCTACTTATGTCAGTTTTTACCTTACAATAAATATTCCCTTTGGGTGTACACTCGCAGAGAGTTGGTTAAAATAAATACATACTATATTTCTCTTATCCCTTCTATAAGAAAACATTAGTGGACTAATTCGTAGATAGATTTAAAACCTCTTTTAATTATAAAATGTTTCGTCCCTTTCGAACGACTTAAGAATTCAGTTTGAGCGAAAAAGTAAAGACATTCGATAACTAAAATAGGTATTAAAAATGCCTATAAATAATATAAATAAGTCGTAATTTTTATTTATAATTGTAATAATATAATTAAACAAACTTCTGTTTGGAATTGTAACAAGTGAGTGCACTTACGATAAACTTAGAACTATAACAATACAAAGTAGTAATTATGCTAATGTATTGTGTAGAGTATGTTAATTTATATAACTTGAAGTTAGCTGCAAAAGTTAAGAATTTATAGTGGAGACTTACATAATCTGAATAATCAAGATAAAGTCTAGATTTAACGCGCGAAGATTTATTTTTATAATGACGAATTTACGTATGAATACGAATGGTGAACCTACTATTCCATTTATGATGTCATCGATTATTAACAGACGCTGAAACGCGACGGTATCGGGAAATTCAATATCAAAGATTACCTGAAATCCAATGAGTGTTAATGAACTATTAAACTTTGATACATAAAATTATTAACAGTGATATTTTGTAAATTCGTGCGTTTTTAAGGGTAAATAGATTAAAAGTCAGCGATAATATTTTTAATAAATTTTACAGTAATTATTAAAATTAGCTTCAGTTATTTTTTTACAGTAGCTAATAGCTAACTGCCGTACTCAGAGACATTTAATGTCAATTAAATCATTACTTAGTGTATATTTTACAAAGAGAATCTATACTAGGGAACAATTTAATTGGCATTAAACGTCTCTGAGTGCGGCCGTAAGTCTTTAGTCATTTTTTCTACAGCTCATTATTTTTTTCTACTTTCCATAAATTAGCTTATAAGGAATTTTATAAGGAACATCCACATAAAAATTTAAATCACTTCAGTCCAGCCCTCTCACACTGAAACCTTATTTTCCCTGGCCAAATAGAAATGCGGCAATATATTTACGTAGGTGTATCATTAGGGCACAGTCAATAGTTGCTGGAAGTGTATAAAAAGATCTCATACAAAACGTCACGCGTTACGGCACAAAGGAAAGGTTTCCAATAAGCATCTACATACATGTAAGGGACTCGATAGGCAAAGGGTTTTAAGGTACAATTCCGATAAAGTAGGTGGGATGGCGGATGAATGCGAGTACGTTTTGAGTTTTCCACGTTTTTTGTAAGAATTTGAGTCTTGCAATGTGTACAAATTGAAATGGATAGGCTACGTGTTCTGGTTACAATATTTGTTAATAATAGAAATGCGATATTGGGGACACTGTGGTTAGCAATCACCACCACTTACAACCAGCGATGGAAAAGAGGAGTAGAGGAGAGGATTGTAGCAAATATTGATTAGAGTTTAGACCAAACTTCATATGGAGTTATAAAACATCTCGTAAATAAGAGATGTTTAGATACCCCTTTCCTTTTCTCATCCTTTTTCCTTCCCGCTCTCCTCCCAATTTGATGGGCTGGCAACATATCCGTGATCCAGCGTTGTGGATGTTTATGGGCGGTAGTGATCACTTACCATAGTGAGCTGTTTGCTCGTTTGCCGGACCTATGCAATAATTATAAGACAAAGTTACTAATCGAATAAAGGGGGGTTGGGAGAGGTATAATGTTGTCTTTTTATTGATTTGTAACGTGACTGATTGATTAATATGACCTAAAGAGAACATTATATTTAAATAAAATAGAAATAAAAATATCTCAAATGAATTTCATCTACCAAACCAATACTATCTATAGAAATAGCAATCAATAATTTTAACTGCTCCGCAGCCGTTCATTATTAATGCGTATCACATATTAGCTTTTATTGGTTTCATATCTCTCGCAGCACAGAAGTTTTCTCGTTATCGACTTGGCCGGTTTCCTAGCTGAATCCTAAGAATAGCGTCTTACCAACAGTGGTTAATTAAAGTTCAAAATCAATGGATCGCTCTAAGATATTCGAAAAGTTTTGATATAATGAAATTATTTACTTAAACTTGCTACACTGTAAATGTTGATGTTTATTTTATTATCAGCCTTAAGCGTTTTTGTAATTTTCGAATAATATTAAGAAATGAAATTATATTATATATTTTAATTATCTATAAGAATTTTAGAGTAAAAATATGTAGATTATACAATTTGTATTTATATCTTTAGCCCTTCCATAAGGTGGATAGACGGCATAGTCATAGTTGCAAGAATGCGCTTGATGCAGACCGCTTCCAAGTTGCTATAAAAATCCTTGTAAGAGACCTTTGTTCATGTGAGACCTATGTGGTTTTCATGTAACTGAAAAGACTCAGGATATATCTATTTTTTGCTTCTTCGGCCCGATCTCCAAGACAGTCTTTTAAACAATTCATGAATATTTTTAACACATTATAAATTCTATAATAACAAAGCAGGAAAGATCTTAGTGCTTAAATAATGATAATATTCTGTAACTTGTGTGATCTCTAACACGGCCATTCTGCGCCTCAACGCGCTCTCGCGTTGCTTATTGACATCAGAGCCAAGCTAGATGGAACAGCGCATAGCACACAAGCATAGTATTTACACAAACAGCTTTCAACCTCACACACAAAGCAAAGCGTAACAGCTTTCAGCACGTGACTTCTAACGTTTAGCAATACGTCGTAGCTTTCAGCATCGACCTTCAGTCAAAATAGATCAGATCCCAATCTCACTGCAAAGCGTGGTAGCTTTCAACAGACAACAATGACAAAGCGTTAATGCTTTCAATTTATCCTGCAAAGCGAGGTAGCTTTCAACAAATCACAAGGATAAAGCGTTAATGCTTTCAATCCATCCATCTGCAAAGCATGATAGCTTTAAACAGATCACAAGGACAAAGCGTTCATGCTTTCAATCCACCCTGCAAAGCGTGATGGCTTTCAACAGATCACAAGGACAAAGCGCTCATGCTTTCAATCCACCCTGCAAAGCGTGATGGCTTTCAACAGATCACAAGACAAAGCGCTCATGCTTTCAATCCACCCTGCAAAGCGTGATGGCTTTCAACAGATCATAAGGACAAAGCGCTCATGCTTTCAATCCACCCTGCAAAGCGTGATGGCTTTCAACAGATCACAAGGACAAAGCGCTCATGCTTTCAATCCACCCTGCAAAGCGTGATGGCTTTCAACAGATCACAAGGACAAAGCGCTCATGCTTTCAATCCACGCTGCAAAGCGTGATGGCTTTCAACAGATCACAAGGACAAAGCGCTCATGCTTTCAATCCACCCTGCAAAGCGTCATGGCTTTCAACAGATCACAAGGACAAAGCGTTCATGCTTTCAATCCATCCTGCAAAGCGTGATGGCTTTCAACAGACCACAAGGACAAAGTGATAATACTTTCAATCCATCTTTCAATAAAGCATAGCAGCTTTGAGTTTCAATAAATCATTCAATCATCAATCAGCAACCAATATAAGATTTTTTTTTATCAACACACAGAATTACTACAGAATTATCACTAAAATTCAAACAATGATTATTCAATTCGGTACAGCAATTCAATATAATATAGAAATTCAATTTAAATCAATACTAGGCACACATAATAATAAATAAATTTAGTTAATTTTAATTAAATAGAAACGAACCGATAATGGATCCTAAAGGATCAACACAATCAGACAATTCTGGTAGATTAGCTGGATATTTGCGTAATCGTTACTGGCACACGTATTAGGCCTGTTCCTCAGATAGTTCAACAATGTAACAAACATACTTTAGTAATGTTACATGGGCCAATTAACTAATTAATTATTCAGGAGTTTTTCTGAACCATCACCAGATCACCACAAAAGGACGAATAGTGGCTTTATTAGTCATAACGATTTTTATCTTTCGTCGCCTGCTCGTCCATCCTATTCTTATCTTATTCCTGGTCTTAACTCGTATATCTTAGTTGCATCATTCATTAGTATTCCCTGACTGTGATTGGCAATTACCTCTTCAATATCTTTGTGTTACTAAGTTTGCTAGAGGCCTGATCTTCCAGATAATTAATACTGCTTGTCATCTATTTTTTTGTCAGGAGTTATAAATTCAGTGCATCGAAATCAGCATGTGCCGTACACATATCATCTATTATTATTAATGTTAAAATCAAAGGTATGAAGACTGTTTTACTTGATTCCAGAACTTCAAAACGCCGCAAAGCACGAAATTTCGTCCTAGTCTGCACTAGGTCCATGTAGCATACAATTCCGGATGTTGTTCGCACAACCAACACTACGCTCTTTTTGTTAAAGAATAGACTCCAAAGTAAATGATGCGCGGACTGTTTATATACGCCATTAAGTGCTGAATATGAACACGCATGCGAAACAATGAACTTAAATTTAGAGTACAGTTTAAGACTTTAAATTACCATGGCCAGTAATAAAGTGTAAAACGCAATAATCAATATTAATCCACCCATTCTACCTTATAAAAAAAAACAAAAGATGACTTCAAAAGAGTTACAGTCAGTCATCATCGTAAATGTCCGGCCACGGAAGTATTGTCTGAAGTATCCAACTGCTTTTTCCATGGCAAGAATTTCAGTTTTATTATTTATAACGGCACGATTGTTAGTGACAGAGTTATAAAAACTCCTTAGCGGAGATTACGGGATCACCACGTCAAGAATCGGCTCCATTCGACACGGATGCACTGCGGAGGATCGTGCCGGATCCACAGCGCCGGGCTGGCCACACTCCGGGCAATTAAGATAGTCGACAGCGTTCTACAACAGAAAGTTCATTCATATGTATCGATTATTGTAATTTGTAACCGCTACTTTATTTATTCAAGAAATACCTTAAAAGTCGTTGGTACTTACCTTCACACTTTACTACAGCAAAGTGACCAAAACCCGCACGATGGCAAGCGCGGTGTAGACCAGATGGAATATCAACTGGCACTATATGTTCCACACTCGCCGATCCACACAACTATGCCGGTCCGATTACACACGGGTAAACACGAGATGATGTCGATACGCTTACCTAGGTAACCATAATGGGTATCTATCCACTATTCACTGTCGTAGCCATCCGGGCAGAATGAAAATCCTACCACAAGCAAAATGGCCTTCGACCATCTCACTCACATAATAATAATAATATTTCTACACGTCACGCCGGCCTTCTATAAGAAAATGGCAAAACACCATTCGATCCAGCCCTCATACTAAAGACCTGGCTGCAACGTGTTTTGCGTATGTCACAACACGATTCTGCTAACATCGTGGTTTTGCTAAAGTATGCGATAGGCCTTAATTAAATTCTTACAGGTTAGAAATTAGAATAAAATAGCACCATAGCCATTGGCACTGGCATCTGCATGAAACTTTAATAGTATAGATACTGTGGCTTAAATATCATTGGAACTGGTTCACCAATTCACTGCCGTGTCTTGTAGCAATTATTTTCCAATTCAATTAGGCATTTACCGAACGCCAATTTATAAAGCTGGATCCATAAGAATTGATGAATTATAAACAAATTGTTTCATCTGTGTAACAGTATTAAACGTGCCATGTGTTATGACTTGTGTTTACAGACGCCAACCTTGTCAGATACAACTAATGTGCGGACATGCTTATTTGAAAACTATAATTCAAAATGTCGCAACCCAATATTATATTTTTGCGAAGATTCTTTACCAGCCAAAAGTGAAATACAATTTCGATGCTTAAATCATTGATTTCTACCTAACATAACAATTGCACAGTAGGTATCGTATCACTGTTGAACATATGACTTTTCCACAATCGAGAGTTCGATTGAAAAGAGCTAGGCCACAATCAACCATGCTCAGGCAGTGTACGTTGATTTAATTAACACATCACAGCAATTCATGCAGGTTTCTTGTCGATATTTTCCTTCACTATCAACGCGCGTGACAATTCACATCAAGAAAAGCACCTGGCCAAACAATATCAATTCGCTTACCTCTTAACTTGCGGCAGACTCTTTTACAAAAGAACACTCAGCGCCAAAGTAAAAACCAAATTTAAAACAATTCGGTACTAAAGGGTTTTAGTGTTTCGGAGAGCAGCTCGACCACACATAATAATGTCAACATGTTCTACAACAGATGTCGATGCTGCGGCGCTGGATCCGTGAAGACAGTGAATCGCTATGTGAGCTGACGAATCTCATCTGTAACATACTGGCAAGCAAGATTGTTGGCGATAGCCAAAACTCATTGTTAAAGAAATTGATGGTATCTTAGCCTTTTTCTATACGTGACAAATCTTATGTCCAAGTTTATCGCAGACACGACAATTGATTTACGACTGCGGATTAGATTTTGGACGCTTTTCGTTTTGACAACAATAGGAACCTTACCAAAAGTGTCATAACCTTTAGGTAGGTACAATTCGTACGACAAAGTTATTCAAATGTTTTCGTCATACCTGGACAATTTATCCGCAACAATCACATGGATCCTCTGAATATTTTACCAATCGCTATTACAAGTTGATACCTTTAAATAATTACTTCTACCAATTGCATGTTGATGAAAGCGTATCATCTTTTTCAACGTCAATTTGATCTATCAATCTTCTTTTCAATTCCAATGGAGTTTTAAATGCCAAAATCAACGCTTGATTTTGCTGATTTTGCATCTTAATAAATATTCGCCATCGTAAGCGTATAATTCCTGGCATATTCTCCACATCCGTAGTTCTTTGCCTAGACGTCTGTGATGCCGGAAATCTCGATTTCGGTAGAGCTGTCAGTATCTAGCCCATCTATCAGCGCCGCCTTGTTGATAAAATACTCGTTGTACGTGTCCGCACTACTGAGCCCCACGTTCCGACCGAAAATATTCTTCAGTTTGGGTAGCAGGCAATGCGGTAGACACGAGGGATGATTTTGAAATCGATCCCACCGCTGCTGTCGCAGAATCATACAGATTGCGATTTATATGACCGTCGTTGCCGTCCGACATGATGATTCTTATTAATCAGTCAGTGCGCACGTTTGGCGCTGTTCCGGGCAAGATTACAATAGAAACAATTAAATATTATTAAACCGATCACAGACTCTACTGACAGACCATTCAGCCTTACCATTGGCAACCGATAACTTATAAGACGTCAATCATGTCGGACTGTGTTGCAATTCCAATAAAATAAGTAACATCATTGCGTATGGCATTCATCCTGCGTGGATCAAACTTGTGTGATCTCTAACATATATATATCGTTTCTTGCGCGCTTAGTGGCTGGGTCAGGAGTCTTGTCTCTTTACTTCCATTTCACTCTCCCTCTTCAATAATACAAATAAACAAAAATAAAAGTGTTTTTTCCTTAATTTCGTATTGAAGACAGAATTTAAATTAGTTTACAGACTACATTAATGTAGGTCAACCAGCTGCTTTCTTTGGTTTTACAAAAAATCTGCCGGAAACTTGCTTTACGACGCTGTAAAATCTAGATCTTGATTTTATGTGTCTTCAAAATTAAGGACAAAGGGAGCTTTAAGGAGCAAAGGTCAGCCCGTTAGCAAAAAGATACATCCTAAAAATACAGATAGAAACGTACCAAGGTTTTACGATATTTTATCTATTTCAAAGCTTACAATTTGCGTCAAAGAGTAAGAAATATGAAATATAAAAGTTTCGTGTTATAATAAAAAGGGATATTATTTTTGGAATTAAAATGAAAACTCCTCTTTATTGCGATGGATTCGGGTTAACATAGCTTGGACTCTGACGTGTTTGTTTTATTTGAAAGTTAACTTTTCATCATAATTAGTACTGTTGTTTAGGTGTAAATTTAATTACAGGTTGCCATAAAATACGTGTGCATAGGATTGCAATTTTTTTTTAATAAAGTCGTTATGATACTTATGCAGTGAAAAATGCTTTATATTTTAACTTTCGGTAAAGGCTTGTGCAATGTATCTTCACAAATTTTGTTAAAATGTTTTAGATTAATATTATATCTTTTATAAAAAATAATGCGCAATTAAGACTTACAAATTTTGATTTTTGATTTATGCCTAGATAAGTAAACGAGCTCACAAGCCGCCTCAATGCTCTGGCAATGCCTGGGGTACACCGCAATCTACAGGCCTGTCTTACCACGTAATAATACAAATAATAATATAATATAATATTCTATAACTTAACCTCGCTGAAATATAAAAACCCGCTATAAAAATAAACCATTCGATTCGACCTTCTCAGATTTCTATTACTCACACGAAAAATTAATAGTTGCCAGTTTTGAGACCGCAAAAACATTTAAAAAATCGTAATAACGTTTTTTCGAACGTAATGTGCACGCGAAATGCACCATCCTAAATACAATGTTGCGTGACTCCAAATTGGCTCGGTTTTATTGGACTTGCAATGGCTTTGTGAAATTATAAGGATGTATTATTATATCGCAATTTTAAAGGCGACGTAACGCTGGCCTGTTATAATTTTTGTTGTTCTTTAATTGAGTCCGTGTATAATATTATGGAATTGTTTTATTTGCATAATATAATGGGCAATGCATCTGTAAACGTAATGGGGATTTTATATAAGTTTTGCTAATGTGTGTTTTTGCTCATATCTAGGTTTAATAATATTTTTTTTTTATTTTCTTACGAATGTGTGATTTACTTGTAAAAATAAAAATAAGCCCACACTCAAAATACCGTTTCAAAAACAAATTGTAAACGTAATTGTATCTGAAAAGAAAAAAGTGTTACATAACATTTTCAAACAAACTCCTTTTTCGTAGCCCAAATTTCGATTGACCACGCATACGGTCACGCGAAGCGTCGCTTAAGATTTTTTTACATCATTCGTTACACTAAAGAAACGTATTTTTGCTGTATACACATTTTATAGAATTCCTTTGACATGGCATCCGACCATTACTTCGTTTGATTGCTACGGCGTAGCTCACTACGGCGTAGTGCCATGTGCGTAGCAACTGACTTGTTTTTTGGAGTGAATTAATTCGTTTCCTGTTTATTGTTTTGTTGATGTAACTAATAACGTCAACATAATGTTACAGTTGTGACCTACTTTTACAAAAAAGAAACAACACTTTCGTCGAAACGTAAATCGAAAATTTTCTGTTCATAGTAATACAATATTGTGATGTACTCAACTACATGCTAGTGTTACACGTTGCTTTAAACATAATACATATCCCAAGCGAGCTTTATATTTCCGAGAATAAAAACTATGAATTACCCGTTATGTGAAAGACAATCATGCCTTTGGCAATGATTGATTATTCTACAGGGAGCTAAACGGTAATAACGACCCACATTGTTACGGATATTGTGAGGACGAGTGCTATTTCACTGTCATGGTATTTAAAAATAATGATTATTTATACAGAGCCTTGTTGGTTAGCAGTGATTTACCTGTTTTTGCCTCGGCGGCACAGTTGTACTACGGTATGATTGCAAACCTGATTGAATTCGAATCCCGGATCGGGCAAAGTGATATTAGATCTTTCTATTTATCTCACTTACCAGCTTGGAGTCAGAAATTTGCACCCGATATGGAAACAGGTTCATTCTATCGCATCGTGGGACGGAAATTATAAGGCGAAACGGGAGCGTCCTGGTTGCACCTCTGCCTACCCCTTCTGGGAAAAGGCGTGAGTTTATGTATGTATGTTACCTGTTTTTGGAAAGATGGCTTAGATATTATTTCTAAAACAGACACTATTTGTTGGTTAGTTTTCTTTTAATTCGTTTAGGAATTAATTCTTTGGTGGGAATTCAGTATACTCAGTAAAGATTTTAAAACACACCACGCTCCAAAGCGCATTATAGTCGTGGTTGTTTTTCTATGGTAACAAGAGCAGTCGTAAGCACGTGTCAGAAATGCTATTAGCAATTTAAATTTTCTAATTACAAGCTAAGTGAGCCATACTCAATAGTGGTCTCCATATTGGCGATTATATTATTATACATTCATATGTTCATTCTTTTATTGATTGATTGTAAACGTTGTGTGCGTAAGTGCTAAACGGCAAAAGAAAAGAAGATCAGAGTTTTACTGGTGGTAGGTCTCTCATATGTGAGAGGCCGCCTGGGTAGGTACCACCGCAATGTCTATTTCTCCCGCCAAACAGCAGTGTAAATGCGCTGTTGTGTTCCGGTTTGAAGGACATTGTAGCCAGAGTAACTACTGGACATATTGAGACTTAACATCTTATGTCTCAGGATGGCGAGCGCAGTGGAATGAGCGTCCATGAGCTGTCGTATCGCTTACTGTCCATGAGCGGTCGTATCGCTTACCATCAGGCGAATGGCATGCTCGTCTCGCCATTCATTGCAATAAAAAATAAAAAATAATAAAAAAAAAGATCATACTATGAAACGATAATAATCTAATGTTACTTCGAAAATAGGCCCGTTGTATACAGTACACATAAATGTACCAAGTTCCAAAGAATTATAAAGTAATTGTAGGTTAATACCCACTTAGTTGGACTTCCGAGATATTGCAGGTCACTGACCTTTCTTAAAAACTGGTGGCACGCAAGCACTCCGCAACGGTCGAGACGCAAGGAAAACTGCTCAACTTCGTTTATGGTTCATTTTAATGGCTATTGTGAAAAACCTTTATTCCGTCGAGTGTTTTTCGACCCGTTTCATTACTCATTTTTCACAGTTTATTAAAAATTCACATATTTAGCTTTTTAGTAAATTGGAATTTATAAACTTTTTTAAAGACAAAGTGCCTAGGGGTTTTTAAACTTTGAAATATGACATTGAATATTTGTCCGCACTTTATTGAAGCCGCCTTTGAAGCAATGTATACCTTATGAGTTTATTAAGTGTGTTAAAATATTTGATACAACAAACAATTTCATCTAGATTGTACACAAGGTTACCAAATTTTCCACTTTTTTTGCCTTATTCCTTTCTGTTTTCTAACGTTTTATGAGTGTTTAGGAATTCCATGTTAGTAGTTACCTAACATTCTTTTGCAAACGGTTCACATCATATTTAAGCATAAAATATTCAATGATAAACAGAATTCCGTACCAATGTGTCCACCCACAGACCTACGCCGCCTACACTTAAGAAGTTTTCCCTATTATCGTACCGTAATAACAACATCAATTATCCAACCTCTCGACAGCTCTTCAACAAAAAACTTACCAAATATTGCCATTTAATTAAACCTTTGAAAACGTAATTGTATACAACGCTGCTTATTTCTAAGAAATAAACCGCTGTATGAAGTGTTTGTGTGGTCCCACGGCGCGATAATGGTCTTTATTTCTTGTGCGTTAAGGACCAGCCGTCAATAGCCCATCGCCGCGGCTGGGTTTAATCAAATTATTCAAATAAAGCGGAGTCCCACCGCCTCGCAGGCGCCCGGAGAGTATTCAACAAATACGAGTATTTACTGCGGACTTGAGTTCGTGGTTGCGGTGATTGCAATCCATTGTTTGTGCCTATTTTATAAGTGCGGCTAATGTTGTGATTTAATGTTTTCACTAATTATTTATAAGCTACAACAACAATTAGGAATTAAAATTATTATACTAGTAACTACATACATAAACTCACGCCTTTATCCCAATAGGGGTAGGCAGAGGCAACCAGGACACCAACGTTTCGCCTTGTATTTTCCGTCCAACAATGTGATAGGGGGCCAGCCTTTCGCCATATCGGGCACAAATTCCTGACTTCAGGCTGATAATTAATATTAAAATCCAATATCAATATGCTCGACCCGGGATTTGAACCCGAGACCTCAGCTTTGCAATCATACCGTAGTACAACTGCACCACCGAGGCATCTTACATGTATAACTTCATATTTATTCCTCGGTAAAGTAAATATCGCCTCTACTATTGAGCTATTGAGAGGGATTACACATAAGCTCACTACGTTGGCCTGAATGTAGTTAGTATTATTAATACTTCGTAATTTGTTAAGTTTATTAATTTTAATCATAATTACGTTATTTAAAGTATTTTTTTTATTGCGGTGAATGGCGAAACTAGCATGCCGTCCGCCTGATGGTCAACGATACGACCACTCATGGACAGTAGCAAAACCAAACAACACAAACATTCAACATTTACACTGCTGTTTGGCAGGAGAAATAGACATTAACTACCCAGGCGGCCTCTTACATATGAGAGACCTACCACCAGTAAAATTTAAAAGTATTCTCATATAATCCTAATAATACCGGTTAAAATGCATGATTTTAGTATTCATTGTTCGCAATTCCATTTCAATTTCAATACCAATAAATTTATCCGGAGCAAGGAAAACATACACTGAGTAAAGCAAAATTACGTCTATTTCATTGATTATTACAGAACCATTGATACCATCGCTCTTTTTACAGTTTTACAAAGTCACTAACATTTCCAAATAAAAAAATGTGTGTGTGTATTAGTGTACACACGTAAGAAGTGAAACTTCTTTATGACATCATTTTTCGAAAAATGATCTACTATTTACAAATTTACAGAATTGGTAAAATAAAGCTAAATTAAATAAAGTTTAAGCAAAAGGCTTTTATTATCATAGACAAGGATACAAAAAAATGTGTGTGTGTATTAGTGTATGTACACGTAAGAAGTGAAACTTCTTTATGACATCATTTTTCGAAAAATGATCTACTATTTACAAATTTACAGAATTGGTAAAATAAAGCTAAATTAAATAAAGTTTAAGTTTAGGAGGGGGGAAATTTTTGGGGGAATTTGGGATTTCTATCGGGGCCAATTTGTAGCCCTCACCGAGACGGTACCGAGGATACCAAGCTCGGTGGGTCCACGACCTTTATTGGCCGAGATAGGTTTAGGGGGGGTGAGGTAAAAATTTTAGGTGGGGGTAGGGGCGGGGGGGGTTAGGTTTCGTGGGGGGGCTATTGGGCACCTTAAAATATTTTTGGGTGGGGAAAGTTGTGGAGGGGGAATTCGGGAATTCTGTTGGGGCAGGATTGTAGGCCTCACCGAGCCGGTTCTAATGAACCCAGGGTCGATGGGTCTACGATGGATATTGGCGGAGATAGGAATAGGGGGGGGTGAGGTAAAAATTTTAGGTGGGGGTAGGGCCGGGGGGGCGGTTAGGTTTCGTGGGGAGGCTATTGGGCACCTTAAAATATTTTTGGGTGGGGAAAGTTGTGGAGGGGGAATTCGGGAATTCTGTTGGGGCAGGATTGTAGCCCTCACCGAGCCGGTTCCAATGAACCCAAGGTCGGTGGGTCTATGATGGATAATGCCGGAGATATGAGTAGGGGGGGTGAGGTAAAATTTTTAGGGTGGGGGTAAGCGGGGGGGGGGAGGTTTCATGGGGAGGCTATTGGGCACTGTTTTGGATTTATGGTGGGGGAAGGCCAGAGGGGGGGTAAGGATCAAATTATAAAAAAGTGGGTGGGACTTAAAATTTTGGGTGGGGCTTGGAAACGGTTGGGGGTGTGGCTTACTGAAGTGGGTACTAATTTACTAAATAAAAAAGATGGCGCGTAACGGAAGAATGTGACGCGAACGAAAAATTTTTTCCAACCCCGATAAAGAAGTTTCACTTCAATAACAAAAAACTGCAATTAAATAAATTCTCATTCTAAACTGGGTGGTTTTATGCATCCGATAGCAATTCATTCCAGCGAAAGAAAAAATAAATTTACAAAAGAAACAAAAGCGGGGTCGTTAACTGTCAGATAGCGATCTCATGACGATTCCATTAAGAGAAGCCGCGGATCATTGCAATTCGACATGCGATACGATGCCGCAAAATACGTGTAATATCTGTAAGATATCAGGCAATTAAATATTATATTAAAAATCTGTCTAATGAGATCAGCAATTATAACAAAAATATTTGATTATACAGGGTGTACAAGAGAATGGCGCACTAGCTAAGTTGGGCGCAAGGGCATAATATTAATATCATAATAAAAGAATAATATTTGGAAAATACTTATCCATTTTGGGGTTATGACCGCTTAAAGTTTTAAGTATTATCATCACATTTTCGCAAAAGAACAATTGAAATGGGTAAAGAACAAGATTTTAAAATATACGTATTTTTTCGTTTCGTTGTTAATTAAATGGTTAACGAAATATACCACGAAAACATTTTTTATCAGCAACAAAAATTTCATAGACTTCGCCTTAACATATTTTACAAATAGGCCAGGTCATTAACTCTCAGCTGTATACTTTATCCTTCTCTAATTTTACAAAAATGTATTTTTGTTTCATTTCAAAGAAATAAAACAATGAAACAGGGGCGTACTTAGATTTACAGCGTCAACAAATTCACAACATAATAACTAGGTAGGTATAGTTGCATCGTGCATGGATCGAGTGTTTTGTCATTATTTTCCTTAAGGTGTCACAAATCTAAACTCTAAGATTGGTATCTTCTTAAATCACGCTGGTCCTCGGTTAAACCATGTTGTACCATGCAAATTTATTAATATCAAACGTTTTAGTAATACGTTATTTAAATTATCTAAGTAATTAATATTCATTAAAATTTCTTTTTACGCAATTACACTGATAAATAAAAAATAAGCTATTAAAATGATTGCAGAATTCGGCCCATTTCTTAAAGGAAGCCGAAGGTCACTGTGTACTCGTCGGAACTTTGTCGGAACTAGCGCGGCTCGATTATTCTTCCTTTGAGCTCGCCGCTTCCGAGTTTGAGTGACACTAATACCATTGGCGGTGTTTTGTGTGCGTTACTCAAAGGATGACCGCCACGTTAGGGTGTGTTCACACTTCACACTTAGTACAACTTAATTTGGTTAGGTTCTTGGATAATTAGAGTTACGTAAAAACGGAAGATCATAATGGATTGATAAAATGATCGTTACTCTCCCCAGAGATATTAATCTTATTGAAATGTGTTAAAATAGTTACATAATTTAATCCATTCAGTTACAAGACTGCCTTTGCTTATGATTTAATTAATATTAATAATGATGTTGCTTTAAAGTGATAAAAATGTACTAAAATCTCATACTACAAGCGAAATTTAAAAAATCATTGTAGCCGAATAAATGGTGTTTACTTAAGAAATAGCATATTATGATATTAAATTAGTCATAACAGTAAAAACGTGTATCAATTTTGGGGAAAAAATTATTATGAACTGAAATAGGTGTCTAATGTGAACAAGCCTTTATCTTTCGTTTTTCGAAAAAAATATTTTGTATTTTATTAGTTGAATTCGGACTACGTTCGGGTGTACATGTATTTGTCGTGTATATAAGTATTATTAACTCGTTTTCAGTTACTTTGATTGAATTTTATCAATTTTGACGTAGGTACGGAATATCCCATGGTATTTATTGTGAAGTGTTAGTTTAATATCTAAGTGTATTTCGGGCATTGCAATGATGATGGGTTCGTGGCTAAAACGGTAGAATACTTTAGTGAGCGACGGCTCTATGTACACATAGTACATTTTACGTGTCTAATGAAGTGAATTATAAACGTAAAAGTGTTGTATGTTATCAAAATGTGGCAGTGCTTTCGTGTTGGATTTTGGCAGGTCCAGCACTTACCTCCTTACCTAAGGTACCTATTTACGACTTAAATTATAGGGTCAGTTATTATTTATTTTATGATCATTAGTGGGACTTAAGAAGTACGCTTGAATTATTGTAGGTCTTCTACGGTTCGTTCAATGCTAAATTCTTATTGCCTAACTATGTATATTAAGTGGCGTGGCAATCATGTAGTTTAAATCACCTATTATGGAGAAGTATTCCTACTTATCTGTTGTGGAGCGACCCGTTCAGTTGTAAGGTTCAATCACTTTGGCGTAATATGTTAAGGGGAAGCACGTGTGATGGTAATTCTTGATTTCTCGGCATCTTTGTTATTATCAGAGAACGCTACGAAAATGCATCATAATCTAGACGTAATCACGATTTACTAAAATGTATATTAGCAGGTGCGCCATTCTCTTGTACACCCTGTATAAGCGAACACGCGGAGAATATTTTCATAAAAATTATTGTTATATTGCGTTATGACGTACTTACCTGTTCTTTAACGGTAGACGTCGCAGAATATAATATTTTATACAGGGTAAAGAGAAAATATTAAATTATTTAAACTCAAAATATTACATTAGTTGAACTGTTTAATGGAGAATATTATTCTACAATATTTCTATTGGCATATAAAACTTAAACTTGGGTTTACATCACCACATTTGAATAAAAACAGGGACCAACATTCTCCATTTCCTCCACAAAGCCCTAAGAAATTAGCAATTCCTAAATAAATGCAGTACGGGTCACATCTGTACTTTCAGCGCATTTGTCAAGCCACATAAGCTTAATAAGTTTTCAACGGAGCGGAATTCCCAAAATTCCCGGCAAGAAGTCCCGTCGTGTGGTCACTTCACTTGATGACAGTTTATTCTTGTAAATGTTTTGGACACGCTTTACATTTGAAAGCAAATACAACAATGAAAAGCAAAAGCAATTAGTGAAAGCACAATATTACAATTTTATATAAACGAATATTTTGTAAATATCACGAATTCACTTAGTTCTATAGAAGAGTTCACGGTTGGTTTAAAAATATATTGACCCTTTGAGTAACTTAAATTGTTTAATATACCAGATCCGCAAATCCTGATACTGATAATGTGATAACTATAATAGTTCCACAAAACTATGCTAATGGACTAGAATGGTGGACATTGGCCCAAATACATGTATGGATATATCCAATAACTATGCGCAATATTAGAGAATGTTTAAGCTAGATACTACTTGAATATGCAGACTATGTAACATGAGCTTCACGGGTTATTGATTTTAGCTAAAACATCCGACAACTGAATTAGTGACCCTCATTTATCTTTAGTAACACTCGTGTGCGCTCCGACCACGAATCTGAGTATAGCATAGCAAGATATATTTTACAAAATAGAGTTTCAATGCATTTTGGTATAGTGTATATGCATCTAGGGTTGACAAGGTTAGCATAATTGTATCGACCATTAAAAAACACATAAGTATATACATACATAAACTCACGCCTTTTTCCCGGAAGGGGTAAGCAGAGATTCCCCTGGTGGCAACCAGGACACCCACGTTTTACCTTGTTTTTTCCGTCCCACGATGTCATAAGGGGCGAGCCTATCGCCATATTGGGCAAATTTCAAACAAAATGTTGTCTTACCACACGAGAAATTCTCTTAACGCAACCTTTTGTTTTACAGACGAATTCCCATCAATTGTGCCAGGAAAGCTGTTTAAAGACAGGCGTCCACACATTCGGAGCGTAGGTAACGGACATATCGCATTCATTGGATTATTTTTAAAATGCGTCCACAGTATCAGCAGCGATTTGCCGACATTATAAGTAATTGGTGAGAACAGGGCAATAATCGAATGCAAATGCGGACGATGCGGAGCGAGCGAGCGCGCGCGTCCACGGATCGGCATTCCGTATGAAGTCATCGACACGCATCGTAAAAGTTACCCCTCCATCGGCATTGCCGACGGGTAGATTCGTGCGATCCGTGCGAAACAGTGGACGCGCTTGTATGAATTCCTATTCAAAGAATACTACAATCCGTTTGATGCGATATGTCCGATACGTACGATGCGGATATGTGGACGCTTGCCTTAAATCATCATATTTAAAATACAAGCATATAATAATATAATTTAAAATCATGCTCGTATAGTACCTAGCACCATGTGTTTTTAAAACTCAGATTTATACATTTAGTCATAACCATAGGAAAAGTAATAAAGGCACGTCATATAAACTATTATTTTTTAACTAATTTGAAGTATTGTTGTAATTCAGTAAATGGGCCGTCAAGTTAGCATTGGAATTGTTTGAGTTATTTTTCCTATGTTAATGTGAAATGTTAATGTTAAAGTGTGTGAATGTTTGTTATCCAAAAAAGCACACACTGTTGTATGTATTTGATTATTATTTATAATTTGGATCGATATTAATATGTTTTAGTTTAGGTCATATTTTATTTTTTGAATATGTAGTTTTACTTCTTTTTTGCCATACGGCAATATATTTTCATTTAGTGCGATTCAGTTCGTGGGGCAAATCAGTAGTAATTTAGTTTTGGCAAATCTAAGCGAACGAATCCAGGAGCTAGTAGTTGGTAATTCCCCGCTAGCGCCATAATATTGAAAGTTAACCTGTTTTTCTAGAAAGGTCACACTGAGATGTTCAAATAAAATGTGAGTACAAATACTGTGTAAGGTTATTAGAGTCGTACATAATAAAGAACTTTATTGTTTTGTTCTTTGTCTCAAATAAATATTTATAAAACAACAATGTGAAAAAAATGCCTTACAAGCTTATAAAATATTTGAAATAATACACAAAGGTAGAGTAATATTTTTTTACAAATAATGATTTTTACTTCATTACTTTGTTGTGGTGTAATTAGTTTTGAACCGTACAGTCTGAGACGCGATTAGAATGTCAAATATTTCATTTAACTTTTTCAATTTCTCGTACGCTCTTAAGACATCATCTACATGTGGCTTATTAGGTCTATGTCTATTTATACAAAACATTTTGCTCTTATCAAGAGGCAGAGCTACATAAATTTAAAAAATACACCTAACAGTCACATACATAGTCCTTAACCCAAATTAATATACCAGTTTTGTGTCGTGGATATCAGAAACTACAAAGATAATAGGATTTTTTTATGTATGTTACGTTTTTATATTATTGTTGATGGTATTTGGCTTGACGCCCGGATGTCACTTAAGTTGTCCACTGAAAATCAGTGTTATGTCGTGGTTTACAGTCCACATCATAACATAAGCTGAGTGACCACCTATCGATCACAGCCGCGACCAACCATTTTTTTTATTCTGTATTGTTTACATTAACCATGTTTGTGTAAGTTGCGAATGTGACCAATAAATAGCTTTTCTTTCTTTCTTTACCAGACTTTTCGGTCTCACAACGGAATGTTTGTGATTCCAGACCAAAACAGAAAATAAATTCTGAAAGTGAAATTAATTTCCAGCTCTACATCACAATTTGCGTGCAACTTATTTCAATTCAATAACATAATAAACGTCTACTCAAATGAATATTTCTTCAATAGTGCTATAAAGGCATCATAGGCATCTCGATCTCCATCATTCAAAGCGCGGGGCGCGTCCCATCCCACTGCACTTTTAACACTTCATAAGATTCCTAGCTGCTATTTTGGAGCAAATTGCTTTCATTTCAACAATTTCTCGGCGAGACGTCTCCGCTCCTTTCAAAATGTATTGCATTATTTGCATAGTAGCGACGTTAGAGTTGTTTAACGAGCAGCCAATTTGGTTTTTATGTGCGTGCTAGTTGCAACGGTATTTGACAAAGTGAATAGCTTTTTGAATAGAAATATTATGAGTACCTACGTGTGATAAAAACATTCTAAAACATTCTTCAAAAATATAATGTTTGGGAATATTTTAGTGAAGAAAATATAATATGTTAAAGTATGTCTCCATAATTTCAAGCATATATTAATTAAATGGAGAGCAACAAGGTACTGATATTCAAGTAAAATTTTCTGTTAATGTAAGTTTTTAAGGATTATACTTCAGGTGTGATGGTGAAAGGCTCGTCTTCTATCATATAGTGGGATTGAAATACAAGTAAGGTATATGATTATAATCAACGTTAAGACGGTAATGAGTTGTCGGCTAGCAGACACTCATCTGGACGATGTATTATTTCGAAATACCGTTGACATTATTTCGATGATCAAGGACTTGAATCCAGTTATAAATACGTTAATGTGGTGTTTTTATTCATAAACGCAAATAGTTTCAAACTGTGGTCATGTTTAATAAACCTTGCAGTTATTTAATCAACATAGTTATCGTACAATATCCATACTAATTAACAAATATCTTTTAAATCCATCCCATGGTTGTCTGTAAGACATTGCTTTATGCGATAAGACCGCCATTTGTACTGTTTTTTTTTCTGTTCCTGTATTATATTTTACTGTGTACAATAAAGATTTAAATAAATAAATAAATATCAAATTGGCCTGATTTATTACATAATTAGTTGGATAAATTATGTATAAAACACAATTTTCCGCATTAATTTGGTAATAATTTTGTGAACTTACATAGAAAGGTTGGTAATATTTGTTCATAAATTGCGTTTGATGTTTTGTGTTATTTGCCGAATGATAATTTGGATGTATAATTAATACATAATTATAATTTTTCGGAAAACCAGGTACAGGATTCTAAACGGACAACTACGAAGTAGATATCTCACCACATTGGCCTAATCCGGATTACTATACATGTAATACCATTGCAATTATTGTGAACAACTATTAGGCCTGCAAGCTTACCGTCGATGTTTTTCTTCACCGTCAAAGCAACAATAATAGTGCAATATTAAGCAGCGAGTTTAGGGTATTGCATAGTTGTGGGACCCATGGCGCCGGAGACGTAGGGGCGCCTCATATCTAATTGTATTGTTAGTGCATGTTTTGGATGATAGATAAGTGCTGTTGACATCACGATCAGGCATCGCCAGTTCTAGTAACCTTGCCTAGAGTACTGTACGGTTTATACCGTGGGGCTTTTATGGGCTTATGACATAATCGCCCAGATAACGAGGTTTGGCGGACTTGTACCATCAAAATAATACTTAGGATATCTGTAGCATGCATGTTTCCTTATGATGTTTTCCTTTAGCGTTAAGTTGCGTCGTAATTGACAATTAATACACACATGGCTCAAAAAGTGCTCAGGGTAGTGTCGAGTAACAGTAGAATAGGCAACAGTAAATCAAATAAAGAAACGATAATTGTCTCCCAAAACTAGTATTGGTTACATTTGTCCACGTTTGGGACTTCACATGCATTTAAACACTCCAACTTAATTCCACTTCGAAGAACCTAATGAGCCGGGGCCATTATCAGTAAGCTTCATTACAATTTACGTTGCCTAATCTACTGGAGCCAGTTGAGCCAATTGTCAGGCAATTTTGAACTCTATGCAAATGCGATTACGGCCGGGGGATCGGCCATTGTCGGTAAGCGAACTGAGGTAATCGGTTTACCCTTTCGACTGAAAAATTTCTAGAACTCTGTTGTGAGTTGAATTTTAGGTGTTCAAACGAAAATGGTTGGGACTGGACGTGTTTAAATTCCTCTCCATCTGCAGTCTCTGTTGAACTTGCTATTATGTAGAACATTACCAGGACATTATGAGTTATTTGCTATTTTACTGTGATTAGGTGATTAGTGATTCTATTTCATAGTTCGCCGACTAATGTATTTTAATGTATGTTAATTTTATAATGTAGTTGTTGAATACAATTTACATTAATTTGTTTTTGGACTGATTTATGAAAATTGGACAGAATGAAATACTTAATCTCTATTATAACACAAGGCAAAGTATTATATTGCTACAGGTGGTACAATTATTTCATTGTAATTGTTTTTCTTTATGGTGCAATAAAGGATTAATAAATAAATAAATAAAATTATTTGTGAGGTGTTGTCAAAATAGAATATCAGTCAGCGAGGAACAATTTATATCTAATCGGTTGACACAGTTATGATGGTCTCAAGTCTTATTTACTAGCGCTAGCCCGATAACTTCGTCTGCGTGATTAAATTTATTTGGAATTTCCCATCCCGTCCCGCCCCATCCGCCCCGTCACGTCTTGTCCCAAACCGTCCATATTTGCACAAATTAGCAAATGCTACATTAATATATTATTTAATACATTCCCCTAAGGTCTAAGCAATTCCAAACGTTATTATGCTACCAAATGACATCACAACACTCGCCTGTACATTCATCGGAATTACTTCATTTTTCCCTAAACATATTCGCGAAACTTATTCAAATAACATGTAAATATCGTCGCCGTGCGGAGTCGACATCAGTTAGCATTATGGTAATGCGTTGACGACTCGCCGCTTCTACCGCGGTTAATCAACTTATACTTGTATAGCTACAAATGCTTCACATTGAAATGGAGATGTTAATCGAGCCGAATGTGTTTATTTCTGAGCCAAATAATGGATGTTTGCTCGATGTTGCTAAAATGAAATTTTGTTTATGTTAGTTGGATGATATAGTTTAATTTTTTTAAATATAATTATTTTTCTTCTATTATGTAACTAGTATTATTTAGCTACAATCGAGTTGGTGTGTCCATGTGGACAAAACACTGCCAAAATTAATAAAAAAAAAAAAGATTTTAATTTGGTTTCGAATAGGTGGGGAAAAATGATTTTCACCGAGATATAGGAGTCGGTTGTATGTTGATAGTAAGAACATTTATATACATGCTCATGCCAGCATCGCTGGAGGTATAGGCAGAGGTGACACTAAAGTCACCCGTAATATGCCGACTCTATGCGAAGAGGGGTGAGCCCGTCGTTATGCAGGATTGAACACACCAGTAACTTATACAAAGTGAATTTTCCGACCAGAGATTTAAAGCTAGTAACTAGTGGTTCACATGCATTTTGCATCGTAATATACCTATTCTACTAATGCCTGATACTCAGTCATCAACATCGCTGTTATTTCTAGCCTTTTTATGTTTACTTTTTTTATTAATTTATTTTTCTCAATTTATATTTAAATCCTAAAGCAGTGATATTAAAAAAATAATCAGCATTCACATCCCTGAATGATGTGCAATGCAGCTAGAAAATATTTTACTTCAGTACTCATCTGCAGATAATTAGGAGAAAAAAGAATGACTCAGCGAATGCGCTTCTCCCTAGACACTGGAGTTTTACGTGGTCAGCGTTCTCATGAACTTTGAGTAAATAGTATTTTAGTTCGGTAAGCTTTTAATATCTTTCTTTCAGTAATTGTTTCAGTTCTCTTAGAAACTGGGTTTAAAATGATGCGATATTTTTACTGCGAGAATTTTATTTCATATTAATATTTTTTTATACAAACTATATATTAGTTAAAGTATTGATCAGGTTAATATTTCGCAATTTATTATTAAATTGAGAAATAAATGCTCCCAACTGCGATAAGGAGACTCTCGAAAAGTTAGAAACTTGGAGAAATGATTCGTAATATCAATGGATATTGTAAATAATTCAGAACACTGCGAACTTATAAAAAACAGCTTGAATATTTTTACTCTGTCAAGATGTTTGAGAGTAGGTTATATTAATTTGGAAGTTACCGCAAATAGATTTTAGGCTTTATGCTAAAAATTTCATCCGATCTAATGATTCTTAACATTTGCATTGTATTAAAATATTATTTTGAAAAATGTTCCACAGAAAAAATACTGACGTTTACAGGGTGGAAATTAAACTGTCGAATTATTTGCTTTGCCAGATGGATCGGTTGTCGGTTATGCAATTGACCGATATAAGTTGATCCCTGCTGCTTTACTGAGTTCCATCTCGTGCTCCCATCTTTGTACGCAGGGGTGGGAGGCGGAGAGGTCTCGGTAAATTGGGCCGGATAGGGCACGTCAGTGTTGGCGGATTGCTGTCGGAAGTTGGAGGTCATACAGCGCCCGAGGTCACTATCCGGTTGCCAGTTGATTGTAGGTTTTAGAAAGGTAACGAATATTTGAGGTCACTTGTTATGATTGTAGGGAATATAGAAATGTATTTCAAAAGTATTCATCAGATTTATGTTAGTATAAGCAGAGTAATGTAAATTCAATTCCTGGTAATTTCCACGCCGATAATAATTTCGGAGCTTCTATTTTCCAACTGAATAATTTTAGGTTTACCGAAATTCCAAAAAGTTGAATACTGTAACATTACAATAGATATTTGCGTATTATGTTTCAAATTCTAACTATATTTTCGGGAATTTTTTCGGGAAACCAGCATAAAAAGGGAAAAGTTCTGTAGAGAAGCCTCAGTTTACGTACATATTTCAGGCTGAATGTCATTTTAACGGTTCTATTCCGTTTTAATGACCTTTGACTTTAAGCCTGGCTGGAAAGCCAGCCAGCGCGATGCAACATTCACACGATCATTCATTCAAAACTATTCTTTTAATTCATTCAAAATAAAATCTGCTGGGGGAGCTGGGGGATTATTTTAAATATTTTTGTCTAAGAGATTATACCAATAAGGCTTTACGATTTTTTAATATTGAATATCTGAGTTTAAGCGAATCGAAATTATCATCTCAGGTCCACCGTCTGTGATTAACCACAAATATTAATTCTGATGACCTCGACACAATACTGTATTTAAGTTGTCATTAAGGTCAACGATCAGGACTTTGTACGTGACTCTTGGATTCATTTATTTTTTAAACTTCAAAAAACTCGCATAGTTGATTTTCTGACGTTAAAATCGAACCGT
The DNA here is from genome assembly GCA_905220455.2 of Deilephila porcellus. Lineage (NCBI taxonomy): Eukaryota > Metazoa > Arthropoda > Insecta > Lepidoptera > Sphingidae > Deilephila > Deilephila porcellus. The sequence continues at coordinate 12,348,683 of LR999977.1, read as the reverse complement.
GACCCTTACTTTTCAAACCCCATGCTTACACACATAACACAAAACAAAGAAATAATTTGTGCAACATCTAGAGACTACAATTCTGCATATAGCTGATTGGTTTTCATAATACATTCCGACACTATTCACTCCCCAAACTGAATCGTAAGTTTTTATCAGCGCTGACATAACATTCTATTCCCCCAGGCCTGTAGCATATAAAATATTCCTATTATGTTAAGAAATATGATCAGTTTTATGACTGAGGAGTCGAGTCAAATAACTTAGGGTACAATGTGATCGTGCTTTCATAAGCTCTCCCTTATATCACATCATTCGCACTATTAGACAGGATTTTTCTATCTCCAGTCTTTTTGCTAGCTCGTTTATGGGTGGATATTTGTAAAAGACCTTTTGCGAATGTGGATTTTCGTGAATGGAATATTCCTTAAAAAGGGTAATTTTTGTGAAATGTTTAAATAAGCTAAGGGGCTTTGGGATACAGTTTTAGTTTGCAATTTTGGTACCTGCGCACTACGGTCTACGATACGTTGTAAGTATTATTGATGAATTCACAATCACCATTACGAGATCAGCGTTTAACGTGTACAAGGAAGACAGATTAATTAAAGTTGCTGCATGCAGGCAGCTTCTAACCGATTGCTATAAAAAGTCCTAATTCATCACCCCCCATGAAAATACATAACATCAAAATTATCTCTTTAGAAGATTAAAAATAAAGAAAAAGCGATAAAGGGGTTAAAGGGTCACTGACCTCCGATCTCATAACAGTCACAAAATGCAAATTTTGTAAATTTATTCAATGTCCCGTATCAAAATATTGTCTAACATCTTCCGGGGTATAAAATCTTAGCATCGAGATAAATGTTGCCATAAAATGACGACGGGAAAAGGGTCAAAAGGCGCCAGTACAATTGTTATTGTATGCAGTATCACAAGTGGGGTCCGGAGACGGGGGTAACACTTCAATATAATATGGATGTATGTATGAATGTGTCAGTCGGGTTTTACTTCTTTAAATAAATATGGTTTTTATTCGGTAATTTATAGCCTTTAGGTTATTTTGATGTTTTTTTACTGTCTTCGCAGGCAGATGAACACGCGGCTCGCCTGATGGTGAGCGGTCACCGCCGCTCATGGACCTTCGCAGTTCCAGCGGTCTAGCACAGCCAGGTCGCTACCTACCGTATGATCTATAGTACAATAAAGTTTCATCAAAATCCAACCAGTGCTTTTTGCGTAATAAAGTAACAAACGTTCATACATCGATGTAGTTTATAGAAATATTTTATTGAAATAAAACTATTTTTTACGGATTTTATCGCGGATTTGGTTTCAATGTGTAACATTCGCGTAAATCTAAGAAACCACTACAGAAATATTTTAATTCATATCTGACAGTTCAGTGTTGATACATAAACATAGTATTCTAAAACTAATAAAATGTTGCACTTATAACAAATAGGCACAAAGAAATTATATTTCGACATTAAAAACCATATTTCGGTACATCGAATTATGGACTATTACCTAAGCACTGAAGCGTTGACTATCCCTACTGCTATTGCTTTATAAATAATTTATTTAATTCAGTAAAATATTGAAATTTATTTATTACACACGCGTAGTTCATATGCACATGGACACGGAGTGACATTGCATTTTTTATCGTACGTCACGTCGCCGTATTTTACATTTACCCTCATGTTTTATTTATGAAATTATATCTGTACGCTGAGGACAAAGAAACAATGATATGTTTAAACGTATGTTAACTAAGGACTGAATATTTGAGCGACAATACGGGTGAAAAAATATGTATACAATTTAAGTGTTATTGAATGGGAATATTAATTATAAAGGTGTTTATCAAGTGCTCTTTAAATACATTAATTTATTTAAGAGCTTTTTTATGCAAAGCTTTTGAAGATGTTAGAAAATACGTAGATTTCAGACAAGGTGTTTTAATTGAGAAGTTATTTTATCTTTACTAAGAATTTTCATTTTATAGTTTATAGTAATTACATTTTTAATTATTCTACCTAGTCTAATCATAATATTGCCCTGAGTCACCAATTCGTCTGTTACATGAAAAAATGTCGGAGTTTGTGAAATGGTTTATAAACCCGATGAAATTGTGTCGCTTAATTAAAAGAATACACGTTATTGGTTGATCCATTATGCGATTTTACACCTCACTGATTTTACTTTTATATGCCAGGTTAATTAAAAAAATATACCTGTGACAGTACCTATTCGATAAAATAAACGAAAACCTCTTAAAACAAGTATCCATTGACAAAATTCACGGAACAAACACTCCTTTTGTCTCGGAATTATCGATAATATCTCCATAAACTATTGAATGGGACAAAAACGGAATATTACGTATTGAAACAAAGCAAAGTCCAATCAAGATAATCCTCAACAATGACACCTCGCCAACTTTAAAGCCCCGAAACTTTCTCCACCCACAGTTCAATTCATTGTTAGGAATTGGCCCATATAAAGTTGTTGTAATCCCTGGGTGGATCAAGAATTCTCTCGGAGTGGCCGTGTACAATGAAACTAGTGTTTTTTAGATTGAATTTATGTTTTTCTTGTAGTTATTCATTTGACCCAATCATAAGTAGAACTGTGAAACTGATACGTGTCCTTGTTATAGAAACTTTTTACTACTAACCGATTTTGTATCGTCTACTGATTTTGGAGATAAATATGCAGTCATTATTTTGATCATTCGGAAAAAATAAATTATACGACAACTAAAATTGAGAGCTTAGGAACTTTGCTATACATCTAGATATCACGGGTTTAATCGTTATACTGTAAAATTATCTCAATGTTCGTTTTGTTATTGTGGTGATGATTTCAACACAATATTATTTTATGAAACAATTCTGTTATAAGAACTTATGAATATATTTTTCTGTTTTTATTCACTTCATATTATAAATCATAAATTACTATTTTTATTATTAACTTTATTCTCCAGGGAAAAATGAAACTCTACCCACCCTTTACTTTTAGGGTAAGATGAATATTCAGGAGTTATTGGCCTTTCGAGAATCAGCATCCGGAATAACACCCTTTTGTTATAAGAAATAATGTAGATAAATTTATGTTTCATAAATTAGAGTTTATAAATAGAATTATGCAAGATATTTTACTAAATCACACTTAGAAATTTGTTCTACTAAGATTTAACCACAAGAGTTGGTGAAGTCATAATGTAATTTTATTGAAAAATATTGATATAACTTTCAATCCGGCGAGTGGGAGCAACATCTACAATTAACAGTTACATCACTACGCATATGAGTAATTTGTAGTCGACAACTGTGCATCATTTCATTCGTTCTTTATTAAGAGTTGCACTCCAACATTGTAAAATGTGAAAATATATTTGTAGTTTATTTTATTTGCAGCGCTATTGTGAGAGATTCTTGATGCATTTATCCACATGTGAAATATTATGTCTAACATTATATTATGTCTGTCTGTTACTGGTGTAGGTCTCCCAAAAGTGCGAGGCTGCCTGGGTAGGTACCACCGTAATGTCTATTTTTCCGGCCAAACAGCAGTGTAAATGACCAGTTGGCTTCGGGTTTAAAGGACATTGTAGCCAGAGTAACTACTGGACACAGCGAGACTTAACGTCTATAAATCTCAGGATGGCGAGCGCAGTGGAATGCCAGGCATTGCTTTGTAATTCATGGTGTTTGGTTTTGATACTGTCCATTTGCTGTCGTATCGCTTACCATCAGGCGAATGGCATGCTCGTCTCGCCATTCATCGCAATAAAAAATAAATCTTATATTTAGTGTCGAAATACCCATTAATACCATCCCTCCCCAACTTGGTCGATTTGATCTTGGCGTTTGATCATGTCCTTATGTTTACCGTTGCTATTAAATCCTGTAATAATAAGTCACTCGAAATGGTTGAATGGACTAAGAAAGCTATCCACTTTAATCTGTAAAGAGCATTGATTTAACTAGAGCAAGACACACACAGAGTTGTAATTGAATAACCCGTTGAGTCTTAGAAAGCCATAAGAGCACTTAAGAGATGACTCGAAACCTAAACGATGTTATAAATATATCTGAAACAGACTAACTTAGTTTCAGTTGATAAGTGCGTCGTAAAGATGTGAGAGAGAAATTTAGTAAATACATGTAATATAAGGATAGCTATACATATTTTAGTAACGGAGGATCGTGATGTGATACAAATGGAAATCTCCACCACAAGATAAATACACCCCATAAATTATACGAAACAGGTCGTAGCGGCCGTCGTAATGTGTCGCTTTTTTTGGTTAATTCTTGTGAAAAATAATGAGTCACAGAAAGATTCTGACTATGAATAGAACTACCTTAAAATCCTTGAGGGAGACTTTCGGTGGCTGAAGTGAGAGACAGATAAGGCAGACGCTTGCTTCGCCCATCTTTAATTCATTCGACGATAGAAACAATATTTAAATATGTACCAGAATTAACTGCTCATTCCAAACCGTATATAAATTTCATGTACCAATACCTCGAACTTACTAATTGAAACTGTTCCGGAACAGTTCTCTATTGTTGGCAACACTCCGTACGTGAGGGTTGATTGGCCCAAGGGTCTACAACGCGATTTAGTTAATCACCGCTCGGTAATCAAACGTGGTGGAATACAGTCGATTACGTGTCGGTGCCGTTAGCCTGTTTGTGCCTCTTCTAATAGGTTCCTTAATCGAATGGGCTGGTAGGTGTAGCTAATCGGCAGAATGAGGAGCCATATGAAATTATTTGTTTGATTGAATTAGGTAGTGCTGTATTTAATTAACGAATTGTATATTTGTTGGGTCTGAATAATGGGTTGGGTGTTTTTGTGTATACAATATGACATTTCAAACGTTTCATTTGTTTTTTAATTATTTATAACTCTCATGAAGATCTACAGCTTTTTTATGGGAGGTACTTTTTCGATATCTCAAATTAAGAGGGAGAATGATATAAAAAAAGATGTTAGGAGGCAGGGTAATATGCGCCCAGAAATAGGACACCCCTAACGAAAGACAGCAGGAATGTCGTCACTCGAAGACGTTTTTTGTGAGACAGTAGTACCAAAACGATCTAGCCTATTGCACTGTAGTTCAAATTTGTAGCCCTGCTCTATTCTATTGTACATCCTGTAAAGAGTAAAATTTGAGTAATAATTTGCTTTGAAATTACAGCTAGGTGAAGGCTGATGTCCTGATTGAGGTCTTTGATTAAAAAGTAGGCAGTTATGCGTGACACAAGATGACCTAAAATTGTGGATCAAATTATAAAATTATCTCGTAGTGTGAATTTAACTTGACGCCTTTTGTTTCATAACTATTAACCAATTGCGCCACGAACGCTATCACTATTGGATGTATTTATTTATTACACTCATAATCTGGTGCTAATGTTTCAAAAAATATTCTTTTAAAAACCCCTATTTTAAAGCTTTAACTTTTACTAACTTTTAATGTTCAGTTTGTGTATCAAGAAAAACTTCGTAACACGTGCAAATATGCAGAAAATGTAGTATTTAACTTTCAGTTTTTCTGAAAGCAGGAAAATGCATTAATTCACTGAATTAAAATTGTTACTTTATTTGATTCAGTGTGCTTTGTTCCTTATTCTTTTAATTACGACTAACTTGAAGTATGCCAAGTTGGTTGTATTTTCCTCTGGGCGTTGTTGGGAAGGGAAAATTGGATATATTTGAACATAATATATCGCAACTTAATTTTAATGCGAAGATAATTTTGTTTGTTAGTGTCGTGGTTTCCGACCGGTAACTTGCCATGGTAAAGGTACCGGGTTCACCAGCGCGTATTATCAAAGATTATATACTCAGTGATTGTGGAGATAATCTTCAATAGATTCATCAGGTAGTACCAAGTTGTTTTGACATTCGGATTGATATAAATACCAGTATCCGGATGAATCTCTCTATCTCTTCAGCCACAGGACGTCCACTGCTGAACATAGGCCACCCCCATGGATCTCTACATAGACCTGTTGGAAGCGGCCTGCATCCAGCGACTTCCTGCGACCTTAACCAGGTCGTCCGTCCACCTTGTGGGTGGGCGGTCGACACTTCGCTTGCTTGTACGTGACTTCCACTCTAGAACCTTTCGGCCCGAGTGGCTATTGGTTCTACGTGCTATGTGCCCCGGATGAATGTAGTAACATTTTGATCGAGAGTCGTCGCGTTGAGTAGAAGCTCTGAAAGTGAGCAATACTTTCACTTCCAGTTGCCAATCCTGATTGGCAAGTTAAGTAGTTCTAATTTCATGTTTTGTTATTTATTTGTTCAGAGTAATTGGATATTATTCTGTAATATTATAATTGCCATTGTTGTGGTATAATTAAAGTGTATAATTCAGCCGAATAATGTCTATTGCTGCGTAATAATTAATTTATTTGAGTAATTGTTATAGTTTATATTTTCTCGAGGTACTCCTATATTCATCATCAGCTACCGTGTAATTATTTTAACATGTCAGTTGCTTTATTACGTGAATGGATCGGGCATCGTGACTGGCTGGGTTCGATACCCAGATCTGGCAGTCGGTCGATCCGTTCTATTCTCTTACAGTTCAGGCATGAGCACAGGTGTATATGTATTTGGTGTAACAAAAGTTAGATTTATTTCAACAAGAAGTTAAAACAAAGAAGTAGCAACTGATTCAATAATCCACCGCTTAATTCTATCCAAGTATGAAAGACATGAAGTGGCGGCACCTAAATATGCATAATTTGAAACGAGCCTGCTTAAAGTATAGGCACTCGTCAGTTCCCAGAACAATTCGTTGGGCCAACTCGGAGTAATTAACATTTATACAATAATGGAATGGAACTTTGGTTTTATACTAATTGTTGTTTAACCGTCCCGGAGACCGTTACAATTTCATGCTCTTTTAATTATTTAACCCTTCATTTTTGCTGTTGGATTTAGTGTTATTATTGTTGTTGGATCGCTGGGATATTTCCTGCGAGCTTACCTCGGCTACGATGGCTTAACCCTATAAACGCCTGGAGGGTCTTATTAGATTATAGATTAATATATATTGTTCTTATTTGTTTGCTTTTATTATTACTGCGGTCCTTTTTTGTGCGTGGTAGATAGTTACACCGTGGACCACAATTCATACAACAATTAAACATACCTATGAAACTTGTATATTCCTGATAATTGAAGCGAACGATAGCCGATGTATTCTTACTAAATTATTGCTTGTATTAACGGTAAATGAAATTATCGTAATGAAACCTGCATCACGTTGGAGGTTGGAAATCCACCACAGTATGTTCCCGACACTTTCTCCCACGTACTACAAATCTGTGGAACTAATTGCCAACAGTGGTATTTCCAGGCAAACACGACCCGGTGACCTTAAAAAAACTAGCGTATTTCCACCTTAAATATGGTATGGACGCAAAAATATGGCAATTCATTCTGCAACCTGACTGAAAACCTACATTGCTCCGATTCCATATGATCATACGAGAACTCGCGATCTTTTCACTTCAAAATAAGCTCTCTGTTAGGCCTCAATTACACAGAAAATCATCCTCCCATACACATTAAGGGAACAAAAGTACTTCCTAATTAATTTATCGCCACGTCCGTTCAGTCTGTCGCGTTATCGTAAAAATACCTCTCTATTCGGCTCACGACAAAAACTTTCCAAACTTTAGTGTCAGCCGACATAATTAAATTCCTCAGACGTTTATCTAACTCAAAAAGTTTTACTTCACAGAAAAAAAGTTGTTGATATCTTTTTTCTTTTCCTTTGAATAAAATTTAGTGCGTTGGGAGAGTGTAGTGTGTGACCTTTCTGTGATTAATTGCGCCCCTGTGGAATACGAGGAATGGTTGATAGTCTTCTGTTACATGAAATTGGGAATTTAGAAGCGTATTCTTCGCCTTATTTAGTGTAGTGATAGCATGTTTAGAATTTAAACCGTGAGGTTTCAAAGCAAATGTGGAGTCATACAATTTATGTCGATTTTTTGTTTTGTCTTTTTTGATGGCATGATTCATTTTTGCGCCCAGCATGGTAATATGCTCGCACTGTTTTAGTATATTCAATTCTGAGAAATTTACTTTAGTCAACGATGTCATTTAAACACAATTTGATGAAAATAATACACCAACGAAATTCAAAATCAAATACCCACACATACCATAGTCATTATAACGCAGTGAAAATCTACGCGATGGATACCACAAAGTAATTACACGAATGCCTAAACAATTTATTGATGCATTATTTGTTCAGAAATCAAAATCGAAAGTCCAAAACCGACCTAAACGCTGCGTAATTATGGCCGCTCGTTCCCATGTACCGTCATTTATTATACAAGCTATCAAATAAATATTCAATGGAAACCGTACCTGGCTTTGGGAAATTGTAACTGCTAGATAGTAAGGGCTTTGCCACACAGAACGCGAACGTAGCGCAGTGTTAGAGCGGTGTAGACCTGTGTATTTTTATCCTACTATAGTGTCGCTATACTGAGGTTAATATACTGTCTAACTACGCGGGTGCTAGCTGTTATGCAAGGTTCTGATGCTTTTTTTGACAGCATAACGGCTTTGCCACACAGCACGGGTACCCAGCGCTGTGTACCGTCATCGTGCTATATACATTGTGTTGTACTGAGGTGGTAACATTATCAAACCGTGCGGGTGCTAGCTGTACTCGATTTGATATTTTAAAGACTTTGTTACGCAGAATGAGTACTTAGACTCCCTGTGACTGCGTTTTTGCTATAGCTTTGCGTTTTACTGTAACGGTAGTATGCTGTCAAATAGAGTGTTAAAGCGTCGCATCGCTAGAGTACGCCGTGCTACGTAGGTTTTGTGTGGCAAAGCCTTAAGGATAGACGGAATAGACAAATGAACCGCCGGGTCAAAAGATGTCTCCACGCTTTACTGTATCGGAACCGAGGATTTTCTCCTAATGCCGATTGAATGGTGGAGCTGAAGTAAAAATAATTGCTTTTGCGGTTGATATTTATTCATGCTCGTTGTTTCTTGTTTCTGATAGCGTGAGTTTCAACATTGGCGTATTTACTATAACCACGAATGAGGAATTTATATTTGTTTAGCAGGGTGCTGAAGAATAAAAGAATCTGCCTTTAAAGAATTATTTTCACTTTGCACGTCATTGTATTTTCCAACCGGTTATTCTATTATATAGTACACCATTAAGGCGATTTGTGAATTTGTTTTTCTGACTAATCTTTTAATTTACGTATTTATTTACATAATTAATAAACCATTGAAATAAAACTAATTTTTACGGATTTTATCGCGACTTGGTTTAATTTTTACATTTTTTAACTTCCCGACGCGTTTCGATTGCTTTACAGCATTCCTGGGCACGGGGCAACGTAACCATTTTAAAATTTTCAATTCATAGCACTAAATAAATACATCACGTTTTTAGGATTAGCCCGAATTCTTCCTATACACTTCACAATAAATAAATAAATAAATAAATGCACCCAACAGTCACATACATAGTCCTGACCCCACACTAAGATCGAGTCTTGTGTCGTGGGTATCAGAAACTACGAGAGACTTTTCGGTCTCACAAACACCCAGACCCGAAACAAATATCTGTGGATCACACAAATATTTGTTTCGGTGCGGGGATCGAACCCGCGGCCTCTCGTTTCACAGGCGGCGTCTAACCAACTGCGCCACGGAGGCTGTCAATAAATGACATACATTTATCATTTTACAAAAATAAACATTTTTAGCTGTCATATTTTTTCTCTTTATCCACTACTCCGCATATAAATAACTGCGTAGGTTGAAACGTGAAATAATATGAAAAATCGTGACAACCTTTGTGAACGTGGGAGCAACCCGTGGATTTAAAAACTAACAACTTTTACAAACCTTTAGGCGGGCGGATGTTATCGGTTCGCATTATTACTTTAACCTCGAATCGATTCTGTGAGTCTTGGTTGTACTGGGAGCAAGACTTCATTTATTATAACCCTGCTCCCAGCTAAAGAAGGAAAATTAATCTATGATATCCGATCTGAGAATTGGATTTTAATTTAAGAGCCTCCGTGGCGCCGTTGGTTAGACGCCGGATGTGAAACGAGAGGCCGCGGGTTCGAACCCCGCACAGAGACAAATGTTTGTGTGAACCAAAGATATTTGTTTCAGGTCTTTTCGGGACCGAAAAGTCTCTCGTAGTTCCTGATACGCACAACATAAAACTCGTTCTTAATGTGGGGTCAGGACTATGTATGTGACTGTTGGGTGTACCTACTTATTTATTATTTGGTATTAAGCATATTTATATCTATGTAATCATCACCTCTTATACCTTCTTAACTCCCCGGGTAAGGGATTACAGATCAAAATGTTGTGTGGAGTGTTGCATAGATGGACGTCTTCTTAAAAAGGGTTCAACCGATTTCAAGTATTGTCGGGTACTTTTTTATTTATTTTTTTGTAGGCTGACAGAATAATAACATGACATGCTTTTACTAAATTAGTTATCACATATAAATATTAAACTCATATCAACATAATTGAGCAACAAAAAAATAGAATATAAAATTAACATAAAAATAGTGAAACTTAACTACGAGTATTATGATATAAGTATTCAGTACAAAGAATAAATTCAGTTGATTATAATATTAATTTGCACGTAAAATAGAAAATCTTTTGCCAACATTCAATAATAAGGATAAATGTGACTAATAAGCTTTTTGAAATATCAGTCCGTAGCATTGCTGGCTTTAAATAATCTACACGAATCGAACGTCGAATACCTAACCCTACGCCCTATATGGAAAGTAAAAGCTAATGGCCCTGGCCCGGTGTGGCGCGGGGCTAACCCAACCGACTATAGCAAGTCACGTGGTCCAATTTGTTGAAACACTCGTGGGTTCGACCTGAGCGGTGAAAGTACACTACGGTCTTAACATTCAATGTTGGTATTCTGCTGTGATCGCCCAAAGAAGTTTTTGGGATTGACAACGCAAAATAATGACGTTAAGAGAAATAGAGCCTTGACGTGGCGCTATTAACATAAAGACATCGATATCCATGTTACACTAGATAAGACATTCAGTACAAAAAATGTGTCCCACCTACTTGCGGTGCATGCACCACACATGAATCAGTTTGCTTCGTGACAGTGACAGTGCAGTACGCCTTATCGCATACGTTTAAAAGTAATAAATGAATGTTTCGCCGTCAAACCGAAAGCAAATCGTCTGAAGTTACAATATTTTAATAAAATACTAGGTAAGTGATGTAATATTGCAGTGTGCTTTTAAAATACGGGGGCACTTTATTACTTTGACGTGTCTCGTCTATCGGTAGAATATAAATCAATGCATAAAGGGTGTTATGAAATTATATTCCGCTGCTGTAAAACCCGCACTTTAATTGACTTTTGGTTCTCACTGTATTCTAATCTCAAAAAGTCGTGTGTATTATATTACTAGCTACTCCAGCCCGGCTTCATCCGGGTGAAGATACTTTTCGAGTCCGGTCCACAACAGAAATATATTATTATTATGCGTACTAACTATTGTTAGCTTTTATCTAGTAACAGTGATATTGCTGACTATTTTTATATCAATGGTAGGTACCGTCATTTATTCAATATCACTCAATTAACCACTTACCTTAGTCATTCATTTTTATTTCATTCATTCGTTCTCGTACTTAATATTAATCCTTACGAAGCGACAGCAGCGGCAGTCTTGTTCGAAACGTGAAAGTGGAAACATCTCCTCTGAAGTTATATTTAATTGGAAGATAGCAGTTTATACACCAGAATGTAAGTACATTTACCTATGTTATTGTTATGGCTAAGATGATGAGTTATTACACGGAATAGAAGGAAAAGGATGGATGATGACCTTGTAAATTGATACAAGGACCGTTAATGTTATATAGGTTTATAAGTAAAGGAAAGTATATTATGATCTTATGTTGATGTTGATTAAACTAAATATGAAATTACTGTATTGAATGCATTTTTATTTATTCACAATCCAAATACCTTACGCTCTAAAAACCAGATGACAACACTGTTTTATATTTGAACTCAACGTTACTGCAGGCCTTCATACGGCTTTTCCTCTCGCGTCCCATTACATCCCATCCTGTCCTGTCTCATTCTGTCCCATGGCTAAAGGTATGCAATGCTATACCATTTCATCCGCCTTTATTTATCCCATCATTCTGAGTTTGAATTCCTTGTACAAATTAAAATTCACTTTCCTGCTTGATGTTTTATTTATAAGTCCTAAATTAATAGAAACAATTACATATAGCGTTTTTATTAATAGTCAATCACAACGCACTACAACGGTGAAGGAAAACATAGCGAGGAAACCTGCATACCGTACCGCTTTTGAAGATTTTCTACGGTATGTAAAGACCGCCAACCCGTATTAGGCCAGCGTGGCAGACTATATGACCTAACCCCTCTCAAATGTAAGGGAGGCTCGTGCTCCGTAGTGAGACGTATATGGGCTGATACAGATATAGATATAGAACATATAGAGAGGACTATAAACATAATATATATAGAATACTGCAGGTATTGGATATTATTATACAAGCAAAACCACATACATTTACAACATAGTTTCTAATGGCGCAATTTGTGTCTGACATACTGAGGTGTTCCGCAATATGGTTGAGTAATTCATTATCAAGCTGTCGACAATGGGTGACGTCAATAATCAATAAAATGGCGACGTATAATACGTATACTACATACATACATAAACTCACGCCTTTTTCCCAGAAGGGATAAGCAGAGGTGCAACCAGAACCCACGTTCTGCCTTGTATTTTCCGCTCAACGATGACTTCCGCTCAAATTCCTGACTCCGGGCTGATAATAAATAGAAAAATCTTATTTCACTTTGTCTTACCAGGGACTGGAACCTGAGACTTCAGCTCTACAATCATACTGTAGTGCAACTGCGCCACCGAGACAGTACGTATACTACTCGTAAATACCATGCTCTTAATATTCCTTTTATCCCATGTGGTGTGTATCTTTTATCTTGCATAATCTTTCTAAGCGTTTGTCTTTGATAAACGGAATTTCTGCCATGTAAGGTTTTGAATTTTGCCTAATAGCTTTTTAGTGAGGTTAGTATATTACAAAATGCTCATCATTTAGAATCTCTGTTGGACTTATAACGGTATACTTACTCTTAGATGTACAGTCATGTCAGTTCAAGCTTTCCTCTATGATACGAGTACTTACAGTCAGCATAGTATAAGATTTTTTCTCTTTATGATGATGTATTCCTAGCGGTTTGCGGCCTTGGCGACTGTTATTTTTAACACAAGGTCTTTTTTATTTTAATCTTTTATCTTTTTTCTCCTAAATATGTATAATATTATATGTGACTATGGGCCTTGTGAGGCGGCTCAAAGTCACTCAACGAGCTATGGAGAGGGCTATGCTCGGGGTTTCCCTACGAGATCGAATAAGAAATGAGGAGATCCGTAGGAGAACTAAAGTAACCGACATAGCCCAGCGGATTAGTAAGTTGAAGTGGCAATGGGCGGGGCACATAGCGCGGAGAACTGATGGCCGATGGGGCCAAAAAGTTCTCGAATGGAGGCCACGTAGCGGAAAGCGCAGCGTAGGACGTCCACCCACAAGATGGTCAGACGACCTGGTAAAGGTGGCGGGACGTCGCTGGATGCAGGCTGCCTCCAACAGGTCACTGTGGAAATCATTGGGAGAGGCCTATGTTCAGCAGTGGACGTCCTTTGGCTGATGGATGGATGGATGATTATATGTGAGAGTTATTGTTATATTTTCTTGTATAATGCATAGGTTTTTAAACCTATAAAACTAAAAGTAAGCTATTACATAGTATAATATTTATTTAAATATGTTTATTAGATTCGACAAGCGAGAAAATGGGTCATTGGGTTGTAAATAATATTCATTCAACATTAGGCAAATATGGGTGTACGGTCCCACCTTAGTCACAGATGGGAGACAATTAGAAAAAAAGTGGATTGTATAAAGTCGGTCGGCATAATTGTGTTGAATGACGTAACATAGTCAATACTTTATGAAAACATAGTTCTACCGTCAGATGTGCAATATGTAGCCGAAGCAATATATTAAATAATATTGCATGTTCATTATATAGTGTATGCGTCATTAAAAAAGTGAGAATTAAAATAAAAGACTGAAAAACTCATAATAAATGCACAAACAATTGATATTTCTACAAGGGACGTAATAATAGAATTCTTGCTTGAGAAAATGCCATTTAATTGTACCAGCTACGACTGTTTTTCGTATAACAATGCATTCAAAGCTTAATTATCTGTGACCTTTAAGACGAGTTCATTTCTCACTCAGTCACATTGTGTGTTGGAACGTAATTCAACCGTTCGGTTAACGCTCGCGTGACGAAAATTATACCAAACTATAAAAAATAAGTTTATCGATAAAAACATCATTATGAAGAATAAAACACGCTTTTTACTCGAGATTTAAAAGAACAATTTACCAAAAGAGAAGTTGACCTTAGATATTTTAGGAGTGTGTTATTAATCGCTCTGCCATTTAAAAACAATTTGTTAGAGAAGTCATTTTTTTAAGTAATATTTGCTCATTTCAAAAATGTATTCGGTATATTATGATAAATGTAATTCGTAAAATGTTGAAAAATGAACATATTATTTTTTGTAGATGATGATGATTTTTTATGTTTGATATTCACTGTATTTACATTTTAGCAACAGCTTTTCATTAAAATAACTTGTTTAGTATATGTGATGACAAATGACGTTATGTAGACAAGATCTTGACCATTAAGTCGATGTCAGAGTTTCGTAACCAATTTAGATTTATTGGTAAGATAGCTTTGTTTTGATATATTTTGTCTACAGTATGCGAGGAACAGAACGAGCTGGGTACTAGTGATACTAGATGGATGGTATAGTTCGATTTTTGAGGCTTCATAGTCTCTTTCTCCTCTCTACCTCAAAGCCCAGCAACGCTTCTACAATTCCCTAGCTTTTGTGGGCTACTACGATTCATGATCGTAATTTTCCATCACAATTTACATCAACTAGTTTTACTGTACCCGCTAAGGTAGGAAATTAGCACATTAAAACCCATTTTGAAATAAATACGACGCTAAAAGACACTTAATAGCGTGTTCGCAACATTTAAACAATAACTCAAAGAGATGTCTCCAAGCATTCCAAGTCACAAAACTAAATCGGTAGGTAAGCGTCGAACTTTCCAGAATATCAGCAAAATTAAATTTTCACCATTTCCTACGTTGCTCCAAAGATACGGACAATGTTTAAAGGAATGCTAAACTCAGTAGTATATAAAACTAGAAAGATATTGCTGCGTTTGACTGTGTTGGCCTGGTTTTCTAATCTATTTTTATTAGTCTCTGAAGTAAGACCGGTGCTTTGCTTTTTATTGTTGTCCAAAGCAATATATAAGGCTTAAGACTCGTTACGTACCTTCAGCTGTAAATATTTAAAAAGTCCTGTTTTAGAAATTTAAAACTTGATTTCAAATGAAAATCTAGTTTAGAGTTAAGATTTAAAAGTATTTCAACCTCTTTCGCTTATCAGCGCACGTACATTTCAGTGAGAGAAGACAAACTGTATTTTCAAAAAGTAAATGCTACTCTATTTATTATCAAACCTATATATTTGTTGTTTCCACACAATTTAACTACCGAAATCAACACAAATCCTTCGCGACCTACAAACGTCAGATCAGATAAGCACGACCCGATACTCGCAACTTTGTACACGCCTATTTAATATTTTCTAACACAAACACGGCCGATGTAGCATGTAAATAAGTCTTTACGAATTACGAATCATATCTTTCAACAAGGCTTCCCTATTAGATATTCAAAAGAGCGCCTCACACCAGCCGCGCCGCCCGAACGTTTTTGTGATTTATATTTGTAAACAAAAAAGTTTCCTTTCGTCAGAAATAATATGAATCTATAATGCTTTATCCTTCCACTTGGCGAGGGAAAATTACTTTGTATTCGTTTTACGAGGTTATGGCGAGGATTGTGTTATCTTTTTTATTTATCATTTATTAAATCGAGGTTTACTGGAATTTCATTGTATTCGTAAATTAAGCCTTTGGTTGGTAATAGGATAGTGCAAAAAATTAACGTTAAAACAATGAAGAAATTCTAATATCGATGTATTAGGTAAAGGGTTTCATTTTCGCCATTCCTTAGCCTATATGGGCCGGGATGGTACCACTGCGTCACAGAATACGCATGAGAAATAACAGCTATTTTAGAGTGATTACTTTGAACTTCCAGCATTAATATAAAGGTGCGGTGAAGTATACTTACCGTCTGGTTATCCGTTTATAGTCTAGTGGGAAGGAAAAGAAATAAGGAAGGGAGTGAGTATGTATAATAAAGTAACATAATCCTCTTCTAGATAATAATGAGAGCCGGATTTTTTAGTTTGTAGTCGAGAATGCGAGTTGTTTGCATTTCTAAGACACTGCCTACATTAATTATTTATAATAGGATGAAGCTTAGGTACTTAAAAAAGGTGATGTAGGTAAAGACTTCGGAGGTTTGAAATCATTGTTTCGTGTTTCCTTAAATATTCTATTCTATATCAGCCCATATACGTCCCACTGGGCACGGGCCTACTCTACAATTGAGAGAATCGATTGAGAGTGGTTAGGCCATATAGTCCACCACGCTGGTCTAGTGCGGGTTGGCAGACTTACATACCGTAGAAATTCTTTAAAATCGCTACGGTATGCAGGTTTCCTCACGATGTTTTCCTTCACCGTTAAAGTGCGTGATGATTGACTATCAGTACACAAATAACTCCGAAAAGTCAGAAGTGTGTCGCGGGATTTAAACCCGCAACCACCGTGAACATGTAGGCATTAAAAATATCTAGCATCACAAATTGTGACCATAAACCAATTGGTACCAGATAAAAAAAATCAAAATAATATGGGATATATTCCAAATTTTTATTTCCGAATTGGTGGCCATGGTGGAGGGAAAACAATCATTATTAATCTGTTAGATGTTATAAAAAATAAAATTCATAGTAAAAAACACAATTTTTTTTAAAACTTTATTGTTTCTTTATAATGTTTATTACACATGTAACTTATATCGCGCGTCACACCGCCCAGTATCGTACATACAACAAATTTATTACTATTGTTACTTGTATACAATAATAAACTTTCGACATAATAATAACTGGTTATATTAATCCAGAATCGTCCGTACAATATCCTAATTCAAGAAAAACACTTCAATGAAATAGTTTATTTGTTTTTTACATCAAATTAGCGGGTGGTTGGAGCGTTATGTACATCTAGGGAAACAAATTAACATCTATATTTTAGAGACAGCATCTGTCATGAAAGCACTTGGATATTCATATTTGAAATATAAGAAAGATGCGGGACGGGGCGCGAGACTGTGAAAACAGTAAAACTGATGTTCAGGAACTTGTTTTATGGATCATGTTGGCCACCAAATACACCATAGTTTGGTCAAATCTGTCAATAATTTCCTCAAACCTTGGCCAAATCTTTTTAACTGCATTCAAACGTTACCACCATTTATATCTCACTACGCTGTCTGGACCAGAAATCCATTACTTATCGAACTGACCACAAGGCATCTATATTATGGGCATAGGTTTTGGCCACAACCAATTGCACATGATATAGTGGCTAACGTGAATAGGAGATTTTAGTTGAAAACAATGAAGGGGATAGTAAGATTAACACAGTGCTGAGTCAAGGTAAGAAAATTGTTATAAACTATAGTTTTTCTGATTTGGATAAAGATAAAACCAAGCACATTTTGAAAATATTTACATTACATGCTCATTATTTTACTGGTATGTTAGAGAAACGTTTAACAGAAACAACAACGGGTTTATGTACTTTATCAAACCTTGAAGCTTTGATCCACATTTTTGATGTTTGTCACATTTATCAAAATCATGTTTTCTAAAACTTAGGTATGTTTTATTGAAATTTAAATAAAAAATGAAACAAAAACCAATCCAGGTGCTGTTAAGATTACTTTATTAAATAAAACACAGTCTCGCATAAGAGAGGAACGCATATTACCATCCTACTATGTTTCACAGGAAGATCATTTAAACAATATTAAAATCAGAATTGTTTTCTAACTAACCTGTAAAATTTATATATCCTAACATTACGCTTATATTTCTACCCTAATACAATATTCTTTAATATGTTTTAATTACAATGAGTTTTAGTTTCACAGAGATCCTAAATAACTATCTTTGGTTACGATTTGAGTGATATTTCATTTAATCTATCCATTTGGATATCTAGATGTTATCGGGTTTTATTTAGAAAATCTGCAAATATCATTTACCTATACAAAATATTTACATTTTTATTTAGTTTCACATGTTTGCCGAAAAACTTAATTACAATGTACATCACTTAAAACAGGTACAGTAAAGCTAGATAGATTGATTCGTATAACTTTAATCTTTATTATTTACAGTTTTTTTTTCACTTCTAAACATTTGTGTTTACGTAGTATTGTCAGCTGTTTATACATTTCATGTGTCCTCTATCTTTTACACAACAGTTTAATATTTTTACGTCATTTCAATTTTCTAATCACCTATTACATTTTGCCAATAAATGCGTAACATGCAAACGAATAATACATTTCTATCTGATACATTTAGAATTTCATTTTGATTTAGGTTGTCAGGAGCTTACATTTTATCGTCGGGTAAACGAAACGTACGTCAAACGTCTATATTGGAGTGACAAAAAGAAAATTACACCACTTGTATTATATTACACTATGTACACTATATGAAACAAGCATTTTACCTACTCGTTCAGGGATTTTATTTAAATTTATATTGTACATAACACAACCCACACTATAAAATAGCGAATGTATTCGGCTGCTTACATTGACGCTTGCGAGTGAATCGATAGAGATGTCAACAGCGCGTGTAACTTCACAAGGGTCATTATAGTCAACGGAATATGATAAAAATCTTTTATTTACACCGTTTGGATTATAGTTATGTGTCAAGATAGGGTCAAGAAGAGGCAGGCAGCCAACACGAGGCAGTGCGTCAGCGTGGTGGGCGCGAACGCCTGGCCGCCCCGCTGCATCGCCGCCGGGTACTCTCCTGATAAAGGAAAAATAGAATTTGCTTCTTTGGCAAAAATTAAAACCGCCCTTGACAATATTGCTTACGCTAGATTTAAGACATTCATGAATATTTATTATGTTAAATTAGTAGAAGTGAATTAGGTTTAAGAGTCCTCTGATGATGCTTTTCATCTTTTATTTTTATTTTACAATAGTACTAGTAGTTTTATATCGTGTCGTTATCCTCTGTAATTATTTCATCAACTTTTTTGATACACTATTAGTTTCTATAGCAGAAGAAATGTATTAAATTATAATCGGCTTAGTGACAAACTTATTGATTTATGTCTTTGCGTATTCAATATATGGAAAGGACAACAAAACCCTTGCTATTTTTACAAGGCTGAATATGAATTCAACAGGACGTAACAAATTTTCCTAAATTAAACTTAGTTAAAATAAGGAATGGATAACATCTAAATTTAGCACAAAAAAGAGGGGAGTACAATAAAACGCAACTAACAATAAAAATTAGATAGCAGATAACAACACCCTTGTAAAATAAAAAGATATCACTCCGCGATATTATTTGCGGCTTTTAAGCACCTATTCTCAGGAAATATTTCATTTAATCTGATCCATCGTTATCTCCGCCTTAACAGCCCTTATTCCCAATTGTTATTCCTTGTTGTTCTTTTAATGTATCCTGCTTTCGCAATCTGAGCTCGTTTATCAAAGGGAAGCTAATGTTTTTTTACTTTGCGGCTTCGAAATCCACTGAGATTAGAGGCGTCATAAATTATTAATCGAAAGAAGGTAAATTCGGAATAATTATGGAATTACTTGTGACGCTATGTCTTTTTAATTTAACGTTACTTTTTTCATTTTATATATAATTGTGAATTGTTACTATGGTTTTATGCTATCCTGGTACGGCAAAGTTTTCGCAATGCCGTTGAGGCAGCGCAATGATTCGTAACAGCCATTAAGTTTAGAAAGCCAACACTACGATGGCGGAAATATGAAATGAATTTCAGTGTACATTTATGTTTAATTCATAAACAATTTTCAAATATAAATTAGTCTTGTTAATGTTTTAACTGTCACTCTATTTTCATTTCCTTAATTTAATTTGTATTTCTGATTTCCATTTAGGGATCAGACAGTTTGACACGGCTTATCCCGTTTATTATCTCGACAAAATTTTACAATCATTTTCTTTCGCCTATTGAGATTTAACAAAAAAATTAACCTAATTATTTACTTGAATTACGAAATTCTAGTAGCTCTACGATAGCGAACCTTAAGTTCCAAGCAAAATTTGGTTACAGTTTTAGAGTATAGCTTATTCCTTAGGATAATTTCCGTGCCTGGTATTTAATTATAGCATTAGCACTTAATATGAATATTCATTTATTTTTTATTTTATCTTTATTTTTCTAAATCATAATAATAAAATAATAATTTCTCACTGAATCCCAGTGTACAGTACTCACCATTCAGCACGTGTACCACAATGCTCTTAGATTGTGCGTTACTCGGGTTGCACTGATAGGTCCCGGAGTCGGATGGCCTCGCTTGCTGGATCAGGAGGAATGAGGTGGTCGTCTCCCCTTTCTCAGTGACCACGGATACTCCTCCACGAGGCGAGTCGTAGCTTATGATCTGCGAGAATGTGTTGAAATTGGTATACTATGTTTTTATTTAAATGGTGAAACGCATGAACCATTATTTTACAATGATGGTATAAAAAGAAATAAAAAATAGAAGTGCGTATCAGAGAAGGCTAATTTAGCTGACATTTTTAATGTTTAGTACATGATTCTTAAGTAACTTAGAGTATTTTTTTATTCCGTAACGATAAATTTAACCGAAAGACCGTAAGTAACTGTGAATTTGCCTTCAACGAGAGGCTCCATCAATATGAGTTTAATGATAGTCATTAGTGTCAATTACAAATATTTATACAGCACGAAAGAACTCCTAATGAACACAATCATTTATATACAGTTAAAAGCATAACAAAACAGGAAACCTCAACAAGACTGTGTACCAATTACGTAACAAAAACAACACACGAAAACATACCGCATCATTATGATTCCAAAATATGTAAGCGGGTGGCTCTGGCGAGTACAAAACCACGCAAGTCAGATTTATCGTGCTGCCTCTGTCTATGTAGAGTTCGGGGCCGCCGATTATCTCCGTTGTTGGCTCTGAAAGGAAAAATATAATTACATTTTGCCGGTTGCTTGTTAGAGAATACTTGTATTAGTGTTTTCGTAGAATATTGTTATCTGCTTTAAGTGGAGAGGCCTGTGGGTCGTAGAAGAGGTGTGATTTATGTGATGTTTTATTTTTGTGTTTTCGAAGTAGGCTTAGCATTATATCTATTGTTGGATATAGAATAAGTTTATTTCTGGTAGTGGGACGAATGTAGACCTATATTTTCAAGCTTCTATATCTGCTGTTTATAATGCAGCATTATTAATCTTAATACGAATATTAGATTTAAAAAAATCCAACGGTCTCGATCACTCTTTTTGTAGTTAATTATTTATTATATTTACAATTTAATATCGTACACTTTTAAATTATCTATTAAATATTTGTTCTCAAAATAAGTATCAATTTACTAAATACAATTGTATGTATCAAAACATTACATTTCAAATACTTTGTTGGTGTGTAGGCGACTCCATACAATTTTAAAATATTTAACATTTTCACTGCACGTGACAGTTCGACCCACGCCAAAGCGATTACAGTAGCATTGATTTATTCCCTAACGTTCCAAGGTTTCATTTCGACCTCTCGAACAGGCGACGTAAATAAAATTGGATTCATTATAAAACATTCAATGGACGTCAATCTTGGCCCGCTTTTCCATTGAAACCTTTCAAATAAATTGCGAAGTAATACATCAGGTAATTATAAGAATGACCTAAGCAGAAAGATTTGATGGGGTTGATGACCAAAATTAACGACATGTAATGTGAAAATGACCGTGAAATTAAGAAAATCAACGGGCTGAGTTGAGTCATAACAAAATGTATTTCGATTGCAGAGCTAATAAAAAATCTATGTTGAAAATACAATTCAGAAATAAGTATATTAGAAATCGAGTCGCAAAACTGTTCTTAAGTCTTTTTTGTAGGTAAAAGATTAATATGGTGAAAATGGAGAAAATACGATCATTAGAGATAAAAATAAACGTCAAGTTAAAAATCAATTCCAAGTAGCTAAAACTGCTTAGGTGATGATGATAATGAATTAAAATAATATCCCGAAGACAAATTCAAGTATATATTTTTTTGTTTTCATATTATCCATACTCCGGCGTTTTATAACTAAAAACTAATTCTATAAGAAAACGTTTATAAGAGTAGCCTGCTTTAGGCTCATGTTGATGATAATGATATAAATTATAGTCCCAAAGAAAAATTCAAGTAAGCGCATATTTTTTTCATATTATCTATACTCCGACGTTTTATAACCCTATATTAAAAATCCTGATAAAGCATTGTCACACCGAATAAATTGATGAGAGCGTTGAAGAATTTTATGACGACGTTATTTAATTTTCGCCTTTTTATAGCTCAGTGAAGATATTTATCTGCGCTGTAAAGTGCCGTTGGGCGATTCAGACTATCAATCGCCACCCCTTTCTTATCTGAAATGTGAAACGTAAAATAGAAACCCTCAGCTATCTGGACAACTGAAAAAGATAGTAGCCCATGTACTCTTGCAGTTAGCGTTCTTTCCGACCTACATACATATGTACATATATGTAGTTATCGATTGTGAAAATTATAATCATATATGTAGTTAGCGATTATGACTGCCTCGGTGGCGTAGTTGTATTACGGTACGGTTACAAAGCTGAGGTCACGGGTTCGAGTCCCGGGTCGGGCAAAGTGATATTGGATTTTTCTATTCATTATCAGTCCGGAGTCTGGAATTTGGCGATGGGCTCGCCACCTATGACATCGTGGGACGGAACATGCAAGGTGAAATGTGGGTGTCCTGGTGGCGCCTCTGCCTACCCCTTCGTGGATGAAGGCGTGAGTTTATGTATGAATGAAAATTATATAACGGAATTTTCTATGATTTCCCAACAGCCTCAACTCAACATCACTCTACAATTCAGTGCATTGGTTTTGTTAACATCACTGCAAGATTATTAGTTTGATTAATTGATCTAACCCAAAAGGTCACTTCAAACTATTTACTAGACTCAAAAATTAAATATATACGTGTTTTAATTACCGATTCTAATAAGGCCCTTCATATCGGATCTTTTTGATAATACAGTAGACTGTACTGCTTACTGTCAGGATTTGTCCCACATACCGGGTATATCAATACTGCGACCGAAAACGAAGCCAGGTGGTTATAAGGATATATCTAAGAGCATTGTGGTACACGTGCTGAATGGTGAGTACTATATAAGGATATATAAGGATATATTCAAATGATTTGAATTTCCCTCATTTCTTATGTTCCAACCATACGACATATTACTTGTAAGGTCGTTTGACTTTTGTTTTTCTTTCCACTCCCACAACTCGCGTGCGTGCCATAATATACCACTGTTAATTAACCGACTTGCCCAAACATGAGGAACGTAAACATTTTGGTACTAACTTAACGAACTTTGTGACGCGAGTGACTTAGACACCCTCATTGAACAAACAAACACACCGTACCTCTTATTAACCCTTCTCTTTCATTTTGTTTATGCCCTACAAACGAATGGTTAATGTAAAATAATTAATTTGGATGAAAATAACAAAAATAATCCTGACAAGGGTGGTTTTATAGCGTTATTATTAATTACAGTTTTCGGAATTAAATTTCAATTTACAAAGTTTTTATTTGATTCCATGACGCACATAAAACACTTACGAATGTTTCCCAAAAATGAGTAGAGAGATGAGCTAAAAGTGTCTCCAATTAATTTGTAGACATTCATAGTAAACAAGTTTTTGTTGATTCCTTTGAATTGTAAATCATAATGCTATTTGAAAAATACGTTTTATAAATAATAAATAATCTTTACTCTGTATTATTACACTGTACACAAAACCTAATTATTTAAAAGAATATACATAAAACAAGGATCCTTTACCCTTAATGATAAATTTTATTCAACTCTCTCTAACAATGTCGCCTCATCAATACAATATTATAACATTACAGAGAAACGTTATCTTTCACTTCTTTGTTTAAAAAGGTCCTTTCATATAAAATTACGATTCCACAAACAAAAGGACAGATATTTAGGTCATTAATAATACTCAGAAAAGCGTATAAAAGACGAAATATTTAGGTCTGTAATAATACTGGGTTCAAAAAGAGGTTTGCGCAAGTAGTATTAATATTTATCGCAGAAACAAAAACGTCTGTATTCGTATATTGGGCTCTCAAAATAAGAGGACGTAAGCCTCTCGACGTGTATAATATATAGACGCTTCTCAAAGACTTGAAAATGTAACTAAGAGTTAAATAAGTTTATGTAACCGACGATACATTGATTGATGGCTTTGAAGGAACGAAAAATGTGTATTTAAACTATAGAATAGGTTTTATAATATTTGCATATTACAATAAGGGCCTCGTTCACCATCTTTAAGTAAATCGTTGATTAGGCTAATCATCAGTAAAAGTCATCCGTAACATCATGTGTCGATTTCACCATGCTCCAGTAATACTAATCCTATGATTACATTAATAAGTAACTTACTGGCTGCATCGTCTGCCGATTAGCGTATTTACTTAATGGTTATAATAAGGTTAAAATCTCAACCTCTTTTTTTTATTTTTTACGAAAAAAATCGTTGACGCTTTAGCGGGAGGCAGGGCGAGGAACATTTGACGCAATATTGAACGAATGATTCATTCAATTTCTTATGTCATTCACTTAACCAGCACTTTACTTTATTTTTACTTGTGAAATCGACGGAAGATACTCTGCACATTTGCTTGTCAAATAACGTTAATCAAAAAGTAAGTAATCAACGGTTTACTTGAAAATGGTGAACGAGGCCCTAAGACACTTTTGCGTAAACACCGATATAATTATAATTTTGGAACCACTTCGGATAGTTCATTTATTTTTCATTTGATAACTCAATGTCTAACAACGCCCTTTGTTCTCGATGTGTTAGGGCGGCGTTGATTAATTATAATTGTGATTAATGATAATAATAAATATCAGATGGTCCATTAACTCCATTGCGTATAGTGTACAATAAGAGAACAGGTAAAATAATTAATTTCCTTCACAAAGGACTGGCCGGCGTGTCGATAAGCTCGCCTCCTCCCTAATTCTTAAACGTAAATATGTATATGATGCCTCTCTCCACCTCCTTGGGACGTAAAAATAAGGGTATGTCTGCATCTATGATAAGGATACTTACCAACAACGTTTAAATGTATGAAGTGGCTCATATGTGGCGTCGTTGATATCTGGCACTCGTATATCCCCGAGTCTCTGTGTTGGGGATATTTTATCTGAAACAAAATGTATGGTTAGCTTCATTAAAACAACAAGTAAATGTCGTGTGCTAAATTTAACAAACTGACGACTCATTTGGACCAAATAGCAAGAACTGAACTGAACTGAACTGACTCATTTGGACTAGTTTGAAGTTTTAGTATCAAAGAGAAGTAACTGATTTATTATCATAAAATTAGTAGTTACTTATTTATATCCTTTATTGTACACCAAATCAATCTTGAAAATCTATTACATAGTATTAGTGATCCACACAAGCTTGGTTCGGGTGCAGCTTGTGTATAGTCTGTTTTGAGTACTAGCAGCGGGAGATGCCTGATTCCTTAGGTTCGATTCTGACGGTGGTTGTTTTATTTTAAATGGCGATTTCGAATTGAAAATCCTAATTGACTTTAAGCTGGCCGTAAAATTAAAACTATACTGCGACATAGAAAGTAACGTTAAGTTAGTTTATATCAAAAATATCCGAGTTATAACACGAAAAAAACTGGAAACTCACGTAAAGTTACACGCAACACAGCCTAACGATACTTGATGTAAAATCGATACGAAAAAATACTCGTGTTACCAACAAAACCCATCCACTCACTGGAATTAATGTTACAAAAGCTAATATCCGATATAACAGGACACAGTGCATTTATCTTCGTCAACGCTGCAGCCTTTGTATTAAAAACTTTTGTGGTATTTCGATATACGGTCTCGTATAAACAGAGAAATATGTGTTTTTATGGATTAACAAAATTTTGCACGGTGGTAATGTTTACGCTCTCGATCTAGTATAAATATTGTCGATTTCAGCAACTTGCACATTGAAAATTTTCGATTTGAAAAAATGATTTTTATTCAAATTGGATTTATCAGGCATAATGCAGCCTTGTGACTTAAATTCATTAGCCTGGTAGTCTGATTTTCAACTGCCTTTATTTCCCTCAAAAAAAAAAAGACCAGAGTTTTTGGATCTACTTAACCTTGATGTCGAAGCCATTTTACGAGCGCACTACCACAATCTGTTTCAACTAAACGACAATTTAAATTAAAATAGTTATAGCTCACAGTTTATTAAGTCATTTCCGCAGATAGCAAATAGCTGATAATCCTTCAACGATGGCACAGATTGTTATGTAACATTATTGAAATTTTTTTTGGCTACTATGAACTTTAAAAAACAAAACTTGAAATGTTCGTTAAAATTTCGAACGCTTCGTACGTTTGATAAATAAAGGAGTTTAAAAACATTACTACATATTGATAAACATTGTTTTATCTTCCATCATGGTGTTACACTTGCGTGGCGTAAAATTAATTTATTCAACGAGACAGAAAATAATAATACTGTGTAACTCAATTTTAAGGTCTGGTGAGCACGAGACAAATCTGCTTTAAAACTTCGTCTTCGAAACGCTCTCACGATACGTTTACATTGTGTTAACTCTTGGATTTCATGTTATTTTATGAGATGTTAATTTACTTGATATATACGTTTGCCTAGGATTGGTACTATATTAATAATAATAAAAATAACTTTATTTGGTTCCACAAAAGGTACTAAAGTTTATACGTAGCACTAGACCCCACACTAGGAGGATTCCCTGTGTCTTGGGATCTAGTTATATTAATCATGTTTATAGAGCCCCGTATCCTTTAGCTTCACAAAATCTTAGCCCGAATACATAATGCGTACATAATATTACGCTGGATAACCTCGGAGACAATAGCGTACAATCACAATCTCTGCCATTACAATTCCAAACAATCATCATTATATCTCGCCAAAGCCTTGTAATTAGGCAATCACAGCTAAACGCGAAGCATTATCTCAGATCCAACGTCTTTAACTTTAAGTTTAGTTAATATAATCTCACATTACGTAAGATAATATCATTCAGCTTAATAACCCAAATGTTGACGCCCTCTGACGCCGAGTATTATAATTTTCATTATTACAAGAGTAATCTTAAGTTGGATGGAACTTATATTTCGTATTCTTATTAGTCATTAGTCTCATAGCAGTGTGGCTTTAAATTATGTCGTTTCTAAGTTTAAATAATTTAAAATTTAATTATATTATTATCAACACAGTAATTATACAAAAATTTTACCACAAAGACATAATACTGACTGATAGTTACAATCTTTCATTTTTCTTCAGAACACTTAGATATGTGTGTATGTAGATTTCCTGATAATTCCCTAAAGATGAGAAAATTCATAACGAAAATACGAACAACTTTAAACATTATAAAGTGTGGTCTTTAAACTTCGCAGCTACAATTCTTTAGTTCATTACTTACGCACTAATAAGCCTGAGAGATAAGAATATAATTCATTTCAGGAATAGGTATCTCTTATCTTATGTCTCCTACACAGTTTGCCGGCGACACGGCTGGCAGGCATCAAACACCCGCCGGCAAAGCATAAACGAGCCGCCGGCATGGCCGCCGGGTTTCGCCGGGTTGCACGGGGAGCCGGCGGCTTTTTAAATACAATTACTAGCATTCTACACGACTGTGACAACTAAAAAGATGCTCTGCGGCAAATACCGCCGGCCTAGTATTGATTTCGGCATACCCGCGTGTTACAAATACGCCGGCATACCCGTACGGCGCAAATATCCCAGCAGTGCCGCCGGCATAGTGTGTAGGAGCCTTTAAACCTAGCCTTACCTAGAACTTTCATTTAAAGTGCTTTTAAGGGATGTCGCAAGAACTGTTCACTTATGATTTTAGTATCGACCTGGTCTTATACCTCTGTAAATTCCATCGAGTGAGTCATATTTACCAAATTCAATATCCTTGTGCACTTTACTTACAGTGTATCATTCACCATTGTATACAAACACGTCTAAGCCGTGCACCTATTCCTTTAATCCCAGTTTACAGCTATCAAAGCGCTATACATGTAATTCTAGGAACGGGATTGAGTATTCACCTGTAATGTCCAATCTTCGGAATGTGGGAGATGTATTGCCCGAAATCGCTGGTCACTCGTGTATGTGTATCGACCGACAGTCAACAGATGAATGTCTCGGTGCCGCACCCACGATACTTGCATGTTTAACTGTAACAAACATATTGAATTTAGTATAAGAAATATATTATTTATTAGCCTTCATAGCGCAGGCGATTCAGACGGCACCCTGTGAAAAAGGTTACAAAAAATGCAGAATTTGATATCTATTACTTATATATGTTACTGTAAAAGCTCGAACTGCAGTAAATCCTAAGATATTCCAGTAAAACCTAAGATCTACCAATTCCTAATGGTAAATGTCCGAAAAGGTTTGCGATTCGAACTCTTACCACCATTCCGTTGGTAAATCTTAGGATTTACATTAATGGCACGGTAAATGTTGAAAAACAAAACATCCGCCGATCCGCTCGCCTCAGTCGCTTGTTTGACACGTTTGAACTTGCACGATAATTTGATTTCTAATTGTATTTTTTGGCAAAGATAATTAGGTTAGGTTAGGTTAGGTTAATGTGTTTTTTTCAAAATAATTTAAATAAGTTGGTATGAGTTTGTACTTATTACTATCATATGATACCTTTATAATACTATGTACCTGTTTTGTCTAATAGTTCATTAAAGTAAATAATTAAGAATTACTCATTGTTTTATTCCTAAAACCAACAAATACCAGCTGACAGTGGTAAAACCTAGCATATACTGAATTCGAATGGTAAAAGCCCGAAAAAATCGTCGTATTTTCACAAATACTTACATTTACCAACTCATGTCGGTAAATCCTAATAGGTAGTTCGAGCTTTTACAGTAACATATATATTTTTTTCAAATATCAAATATTTCAATTTCTCAATATCGAGCTCGCGACTCTTTTGAGTATTTTTGAAATATAGACTGCCAATTGACAAATTCAAACTGTATTAATAAACCGGATATATGTAGCTTAAACGGAAACTTTGTTTTACCGAGTATTTATTTAAAAGTTTTTTCTTAGACAATACTAAATACAAATGTGCATACGATGAATACTGCATCATACTAATCGATTTACCGATTATACGTTATAAAAGCGGCTCGCCCAATCAATATTTAGACTCTGAACTGAATACTATTCCCAAAATGAGGCAATTAGAAACAACAGTAGGCGAAATCACGTCAAATTATCCAAATAGATGGTAGGAAACCGCTAATGTATGGTAACGTCCACGCAAAACGATTACCTCTAAATGTTCCAAGTGGAAGCCAGCGCGCATCGCTTCTGTTATTAGGCCCATTCACTACAAGAGCTTTGTTCTTGTTAAATCGTTTATATGAGAAAGCCTAAATTATGAAATATTTTGTTTAACCTTTGTTGCCCTCATTAAAATACTAAGAAAGTCGCGCTTCATTGAACTAAACTCATTTGACTTAAATTAATTTGACCGAGGTTAAATAGAACACTCTAGAAATTAAATGTTGTGTAGGTTTTGTAAATGAATGTACACCGCGCGGACTGATTCTTGGTACCCCGTCATAATAATTGTTTATACATTTTGAAATTATTCATGGAATTTTGTACGAGTATAGTTGACAGTAGATTTATAACATATGTGATAAATTATACTTAAGGAATGCAAATAAAAAATGTAATTGGAGTCCTACTGAAATGAGGATGCAAATACTTCTTATTATAGTCATTAATGAACACATTCTCGTTAAATGTGCTCAAGTAATAGTAGAGCCCTATAAGCAAATTGATAACACAAACAAAAAGGAAGTTCGATTTCCAATTGAGGTCAAGTGGGGCTCATAGCTCACTAGATTCGCGAGCACATTGCGATCTACTCATAAAACAAGCGGACGAATTAAGAAGTCAGTTTATACCGTCTCACTCCAATTACCAGGAGGTAAATTAAAAAAATCCGTATAACCGTGGCATCAAAAAGTCCGCGTGAAAGAAACAGAGATATCTCGTTAGCCAGACTTGTTATTTAGGTGGGAGATGTGGCGTTGCGGCCTAATGAGACTTTTATTTATAAAGTTGAGCACACAATAGGGACTTTAAAGTTGCATTGTGCTATTGTTGCTTTTCATTTTAAACGAGGAGTTTGCGGTACACCGCTATGTAAATTGGACGGTCGTTGTTGGCATGAGGACTCGTTAGTAAGGGAATGTACATACGTGTATTCCGCTTCACATGCGTCTGTATTGTAAGTCCTACGGTCCTAATGCCAACTCATTTGGCCGCTTTTTGAAATTTATTTTTAATATATTTAATAAAATGACCTCATTCCAAAGAGAAATTGAAAAATATTTTTGTTAAACTTACGTGGGAAACGTTCTGGTAATTCTGATTTATTTCAAGTAAGTTGGGTGAAGGTAAAATAATCTGCGTGCGAAAATAAAAATTATATTACACTTTTTTAAATGCTAATTAGTAACACTATAATCTCATGTAAATTGGAACCAAAAATTAAATTCCCAGAACTCTTTAATATCAGGAAATGCGATAGACTTTCGTAAAGATAAGTGGCTTCTGAATAAATTAAACTTAAAAAATCCGAGGAAAAATAACAAAAAGTCCATTAGGTTCGAGGAATTTGAAATATCGTGTTTAATAATGCACAAACTACTGGTTTTTTGATATAAAGGGTCTTTTAAAAGTAACAGAATTTCTGAGAATACCTAACAAAATATTATTTGTCATATTATATGCTGGCACGACAAAAGGAGACGGTGTGAGAAGCAATGCAATCCAATTAGTGTATTGACAACTAGAAAGACATGGTTATCTCGATCTGGCTGACGAATGACGCTAGCCCACTCGAAATCGGTATAAACAAGCGGAATTTAGTACGTACTACTTTATAGAATCTGCCTATCCTAAACAGAACTAAGCATAAAAAGTACACTTAAAGCATTCGTTTATCAAATAATAATACATATATATATCTAAAGAAAAACAAATTGAATTGAGTACTCAACGACAGACGATGTTGATAAGTTATGAATTTGTAATCAAAACAGACAAACGCTGAAATGATTGTCCGATCCAAAAACCATTTCAATATTTCTCATTTAATAAAAAGAATATTATAATAACTCTTGACATAAAATTGATGCTATAATTTCAATTCAAGGGTTTGTAGTTAACACGTAGTTTTCTTATACCATCGAGTTAGAGGACGGCAGGACCAAACCCTTCACCGTTAAGGAAGAAGTAAAACGGTGAAGTATTACATCGTGAGGAAACCTGCATACCGTAGTGATTTTAAAGAATTTCTACTGTATGTAAGTCCGCCAACCCGCACTAGGCCAGCGTGGTGGACTATATGGCCTAACCACTCAATCGATTCTCTTGATTGTAGAATAGGCCCGTGCCCAGCAGTGGGACGTATATGGGCTGATACAGAGGACTAAACCCAGCGTGGGATACGACAGCTTAAGATATGTCCAAGTTGAAGCCAGCATTCCCTGTTGTCGCAATTTTACCTAAGTTGACCTAAGTTGTGAGTTGTTCGAAAATTGTATCATCAGGCTATATTTACTGGTGGTAGGTCTCTCATATGTGAGAGGCCGCCTGGGTAGGTACCACCGCAATGTCTATTTCTCCCGCCAAATAACTGGACATATCGAGACTTAACATCTTATGTCTCAGGATGGCGAGCGCAGTGGAATGCCAAGCATTGCCTTGTAACTCATGGTGTTGTTTGGTATTGCTACTGTCCAATGTCCATGAGCGGTCGTATCGCTTACCATCAGGCGAATGGCAGGCCCGTCTCGTCATTCATTGCAATAAAAAAAAAAAAATAAGCCTGGTTGGTGACTGGTCCAATAAAACGAGTCGGCGATAGTTCTCCATTGTTCATAGACAGTGTCCATTTTCTTTCGACATCAGATTTCTAATAGGTATTGTGGTATATGCATGCACGAGGTTGGTGGGCGTTCGGCTGCCGACCGTGGCCGAGTGAACATCTCAATCCTTGAGTGCGGATATTTCTACACCTCGTGAAGTATAGAGTGCGTTTCATTGATACCAAAAGTACTACAAGTATCAGATATTTTTTAGTTAAACTTCCAACCAGATCCCCAAAAATGCCAATAAATCTTTGATATACAAATGGCACACAAGTAAAAATACACAAGTTGAGAAATGAACCGTGATTGTCACACTTACGAACTTAGCAACAAAATAAGTGGACGGTCGTCCAAGTCTTTCAACTTCAACACCATTCCACGTAGTCGCCGTCGAAATAAACTTAAGCCGGAAACTCGGTATGGCGACGTGGCTTTTGAAAAATTGCATAGTTTTATTACTGTAGATATAAAATTTTACATTGAATTATGGTAATGTAGCTGTAATGGCTGAATTTGGTTTGGTAAACAAGATATCTACGCAGTTTTGTTGTTCGTTATTAATTATTGGAACCGTACCAAATATGACGGTTATAATGCTATGGGAATTATTTCACGATAATACTACTTTAATTTTGTAATACTGGGTTATTTATAGTATATTATTACTGCAAGCAATAGTATTAGTTGTTTTATTTTCTTTTAAATCCACTTTACAATGTCGGTAATAATGAAGTGCATAATTGAAATTCATGCAAAGTAATCCAAGAACACTACGTCTTACTTCATATCTTATGGGTATGAATATATATTGCATGGAATATGTGACTGCCTCATTTTAAGTAAACGTAGAAAATTATTGTACTACAAAGATTACATTAAAGTTGACGAAATATTATACATAATA
Source organism: Deilephila porcellus (assembly GCA_905220455.2). Taxonomy (NCBI): domain Eukaryota; kingdom Metazoa; phylum Arthropoda; class Insecta; order Lepidoptera; family Sphingidae; genus Deilephila; species Deilephila porcellus. Next base: position 12,315,248 of record LR999977.1, on the reverse strand, counting down.
AAAATACTCGTAATTTAAGGATGCATAACACCGTCATACATATCATACAGTGCATTATATTTTTTTTCCGTATAGTGTAGCTGTTCTTTATGGGCCAGCATGACGCTTAACACCAAGTGAGCGTTGTGCTCCTCATATCTCTCACTAATAAAAAAAAAGCAACCCACCGTCTTATTCCCTAAATTCTTGACTCTGCAGTTCAGATACGCTGTTTTCCCAAGCAGCGCGGTGACATTCTTGGATGCCACCAGGTCGAAGTAGGGCCCGGTGCGCGGGGTGGGGCGGGGCGCGTCTGCGGCGGCCGCGCCGGACTGTATGGCGTTGTCCACCGAGCCCGCCGGGGGTGACGTGGCCGATGTGTTCCCGAACACACTCTTGCCGAGCTCGCGCTGCGCTGATGATACTGGGGAGAAAAAGGATTTGTTGGTTATAAACTTTTTGGTGGATTTGATGATACAGGTCGTCCTGAAAATAAAAGGGCGTTGTAGATTATAACCTTTTTGGTAGTTTCGGTGGTGTTGGCCCCAAAGCTGGGAAACAAAAATTCGATTTTCAAATCGAGATATTTGTGCGAAATACGTTAGTTCTGGGTAGAGTTGATGTGCACCTTCAAATAAGTCTAGGTAGTATTTGAATAGAAGCATTAAAGTATTTTAAGTAGTATTGATAACCATGAACACGTAAATTAATGCTGCTGTGAGTTTGTCATTACGAGAACAAATCCAATCGCATTAAACCATTTGTTAAGTGAATTCACAATCTCACTAAATTACCCGCCTTCACAAACATTATTTACGTTTCACAACCATATCCCAATTAAACACCAACATATCTTACAAAACACATTAATTATTCCATAGCAATAAATAGCAAGCCTCGTGGAAACGGTACGCGCAAAAATAGAAGCAAAAAAATAAAGTCAAAAACACAAGTCACACGACTTAATTAAGTGGCTTTATTCGAAAATACCCTTTGAATTTCTTGCTGAGAGCTTATTACCGAATTTCAACTGGTATAATGAGATGTTTTTGCCTTTCCGACATAGTTTTGCGAGGATCAAGTTGCATGTGTATTGTTGAGTACATTCCACCGCTCCCTTTGTTTCAATGCAGATATGCCGTTGTGAACAATAATATTGTGTTTAACAATGAAGGAATTTTCAATAGTGGTCTAGGTTATGGTTGGATAGTGGTAAATGTATACGTAAAAGAGAGAATATAGTTATTAGTTGTAGTTTTAACATTTTTTGTCTGTTTTAACTTTTGATCACGTTGTGAGGACAATTTCAAAGGTATGTTAGATCCATTAACCGGCACTAGACTAGCCTAGTTTCTAAAACCCTAAAGTTGTATAGTGGGCCTATAGCCGATATTAAGACGAATACAGCGCCATATTATCCATTATACCTGTCAGCGACGCACTCCACCAAGCTACAGAACGAAACCGATGGAGACAACTGGTTGACGGAATTAAACGGAGTCACGATCCTCAGCAGTGAAGGAACGATTTAGAGAGAGCTCCATATTATCAAATTTATACAAATATAGAATAGAAATAGTACCTTTAATTGTGTAGTTGGGAAAAACGAACAAACAAAAACTGAGCAGTAATCTCGATGCTTGCACCAATATAAGTGTATATAAACATCAATATAATCGTTTTTTTATATCGGTAGCTTGGAACGGAAAATATCGCAATGCACCAAACAACCTTCTACTGTTGGCTTTCATAGGTTTTGGTGGACAGGTCATATTGAACATCTTCAGTGAAAAGAAAAGAACTACAGACCTCCTCAAAGACTTTAAAATAGTTAATAAAGGTTATTGAACGTCACTGCATCCAAGCGAGTTGCTACTGGCCGCCGTGGAAGTGTGTAGGACAGGGACTAAGCTAACATAATAAAAAAAAGCGAACCCAATAAACAATGATTATATTTTATTAATAAATATAGATCAGTGAACGGTACAGCGCGCCGACAACTCCATTATCTAGGTTTGCTCGCGCGGAAGCTCCGTAGAACCAATCACGTGTGTGAACATCACTTCAGAACGCGAGTGACGTCATACTGGACCTTTAAACCGCGGCCGTGCTGTTACTAGATAAGCTTGCGGCGTACACCTAGCAATGACGTCATTGGTTTTTATTATGTAAAATATATGCGGGTTCAAAAGTCAGAGAGAATATGAGGGCTAGTGGAAAACAGATACTGAAAATTAGGTGAAGAGAAAATTTGTAACGAAAAGTCACAAAAAGTATGGAAAAATATTTGAATCTAGGATCTTACTGTTTAAATAATACACAATACACATGTTACTCAATAACAATATGCCCACATCGATTGACATGTACGAGTATTAACAATACACGACAGGACGAATTGAATTACAATAATATTAATTTAGCTAATTAGTAAGCTGACAAACCCCTAATATAATAAATGTTATTTAATGTAATAAAATACCATTTATTATATTATTGTGGTCAGTGTGATTTGACTTTTAGTACAAAAAAATATTTTTATTTATAATAATTTAAAATTAATACAGAATTTACATATTACATACATATTAATCATTGACCTATGGTTATAGTTATAGTGTAAGAAAGGTAGGTTTTCCTGCTGTGGTCATCTTCCTGTGACGCGAGTACTTATCTGGAAATTCACATACAGGTAGGTTAAACAATGTGAGGTTGATTGAATTCAAAATCTCTGTTTCGGCAGTTTTTCATTTATAACTGCTGTTGCCACTTAAAAAAACCCCTACACATAAACAAAACTGGAATTATACGGTAAAGGAACCATGTTCTTAAAAACTGAATACCCGAGAATGATGAATAAGAATTTCAATATTGAAGTCAGCCAACACCCTCCCCCCAATTTTAGAGGAGGGCGATCCTCTATATTGGCCTGCCCTACAGTGGCTTGTAAGTATAAATACGGACGCATATTTTTATTTATTAAAATTCGTAAGCTGTCGCCTCATGGCACAGTTCAAGTACTTTTCATTTTTTAAATAAAACGGTACTATGTTAATATAAAATAGTAGGTCTTTCCACCGTTTTTATTTTAGTTAAACAACAACATTTCATAAAGTTTGTTCGAGCCCAAGTTTGTGTAAGTAAACTAATATTGTACAGTAGAGTTATGAGAAGAAACTTGACTACACCGTAGTGCACCCAGGTTTCCAATAACATTTGACAGCCTCCGTGGCGTAGTTGGTTAGACGCCGGCTGTGAAACGGGAGGCCGCGGGTTCGATCCCCGCACCAAGAGAAATGTTTGTGCGGCCCACAAATATTTCTTTCGGGTCTGGGTGTTTGTGAGACCGAAAAGTCTCTCGTAGTTCTGATACCTGCGACACAAGACTTAATTGATCTTAATGTGGGGTCAGGACTATGTATGTGACTGTTGGGTGTATTATTATTATTTATTTGTAACATACTTGTGATAGGGCTAGTAGGATATTTTTATACGCCGTTAGCAGACAAACGAGCATGCGGTCCGCCTGATGGTAACCAGTCCTGCCACTCACTCAACCTTCGCAGTGCCAAGCTCTAGCCAGGTCGCTGCCTACCAAATAGGTATTATGTGTTATGGTAAGCGACATGCTTGACCATTTTCAAGATCAATGCCACCCAGAAATAATTACTTATGCACTGCGTGTGACACTAAGACATTAGGTTACAAATCTCTTATTACCTAGTAATCAGTAGCTTTAATGTCAAAGACCAGAAAACTGCTTAAACTCGATCAACAGCAGAGAAAGATGCAAAAAATCGTTATAAACCATGCATACGAGAAACTTGCCACATATGGATAACTATCACCTTACATGGAAAGTAAACCCGCCAAGTAATCCACGCAAACACGCGATGCGGAATAGTCATAAATAGAACTCAATTACAGTATAATAAAGATTGACTGCTCGTGGTGAGATTATATTCCCCTAGATAGCGACTAAATAAAACCGTGGCTTCAGATCCTAGAATTCAATTTCGTGTGAGCTGTATAATTGAGAACGATCGGTATTGTAATTCTGCAGTACATAAATTACCACCATATCAGTGTAGTAACATGAATATTATTTGTAATTTAAAGACCATCAGTATCAGCAAAAAATTGGTTGTCTGTAAAGTCGGTTTACTGACGATAGTTAAACGTGACAACGTCTTAAGAAAATACTGATGGAATGGTAGCATTTTTCAAAAGAAAATTTTAATTTCATTTGTTTAATATCTATGAAAATCATTTTAAATTTAAAAAATAAAAATACAACAAAATACTTGAATAAAATTTATTGTTTAAATTTCTACTCAATAGTTAAAATTTAAATTTTGATTTTATTATTTTAATAATATAATTAATTTTTTTCAATTAGTTACTTAATTATTCTTGCAAATTTAATTGTAATTTGTTATAAAAAAGTAATAATTTTAAATAATTCATTATAAGAATAAACAATTTGTCGCTCGTTCCGCGCTCTCGCTTGCACTTCAAGCCTTACATGGAACGCCTCAGAGCGAGGTAACGCCACATGACGTCATGTTTTTTCGTGCGTGCAGCCGGCTCTATCGAATTATAAGACGTTGTCACGTCAAAATTCAAAGTATACCGACGTGTCAATCCACCAAGTAAATAAAATTTACCTTAATCTCAAGAAAATAAGGCTCATGCTTTTATTTGTATTGGTATATTAGCCCTCGTCACTAGTAGATATGTGTATTCATTAGAATGCGCATCCACTGGTATGTTTATGCCTTATTTTTATATTCTAGAAGACAACTTCAGACATAATATTCCATCATGGCCTCAGCCATTTTTATTCAATAACAACGTCGCAATAAAAATACAAAAAATGGCCATTTATTTATGGAAATAAGAACTCTGGAATGCGTGGTAATGCTTAATAAAGAAAATCGTATTTCATACTGCATAAATCCTTTAAAAGCGTGGGATTTTTCATACAACAATGCTCTGAGTGCGGTCAGTGTGATCCCAAGCAAATGCAGATGACGTATTTATTATACGCTTGTAACAATTAAAACCATTGTTTTCTGCCTCTTTATATTCATAATGTATAGTCAAAATTATATAAAATTATTTATGATTTATTTAATAAGCAGTAACCCATTAAAATATTTATAAGTATTTATATGGTAGGTGTAGATGGCACATCTGCACTACACCAGCGTGGTGGACTATATGGCCTAACCCCTCTCAATCTTTCTATCGATTGTAGAAAAGGCAGTGCCTTGCAGTTTGGTGGTTATACAAGGGCTTGTAAGATGATTTTCAATACTGAGTTCTTCATTTTACACGTAAAAATTGCATACAAACCCAGTATCTATATCAGCCCATATACGTCCCACTGCAGGGCACGGGCCTACTCTACAATCGAGACAATCGATTGTGAGTGGTTAGGCCATATAGTCCACCACGCTGGCCTAGTGCGGGTTGGCGGACTTACATACCGTAGAAATTCTTTAAAATCGCTACGGTACGCAGGTTTCCTCACGATGTTTTCCTTCACCGTTAAAGTGCGTGGTGATTGACTATCAATACACACATAACTCCGAAAAGTCAGAGGTGTGCCCTGGGATTTGAACCCGCGACCACCGTGAACATGTAGGCAGCCGCGTATGTAGGTAGTGCGTGGTGGCCTGTTGAGTGCGTGGTGGCCTGTTGGTAACGGACCAGACGCGGCTGCCTACAAACCCAGTAAATTGTTGTAATATCAAGAATTTAATATAAGAGCAGAGCCGCTTTTCATGACATAATAATATAAGCGAAATTTTAAACATTCATTTTTCAATAAAAGTCTCTTCCATTAATTACAATATCATAAACCAGTGGCCGAGCGAACTTAATTATAAGTATAGCCATAAATATCGAGGTTCATACATTGTACTGAAATAACTTTCAATATATGAAACGTTGTGTGATTTTGCGCGGAATATTTAATCAGGTCAAGTTTGAGAGGTTGTAGACGAGTTACATAATTTTTCATAGTTGAATTACTTACGTATGAAGTTTTAACGCATTTTTGTCACACTGTAAATTATACCTCGGTGGCGTAGTTGTAAAACGGTACGGTTACAAAGCTGAGGTCTCGGGTTCGAATCCCGGGTCGGGCAAAGTGATATTGGATTTTTCTATTAATTATCAGCCCGTAGTCAGGAATTTGTGCCCAATATGGCGATAGGGTCGCCTCCTGTCACATCGTGTGCCGGAACAATAAAGGCGAAATGTGCGTGTCCTAGTAGCGCCTCTGCCTACCCCTTCGGAGATAAAGGCGTGAGTTTATGCATGTGTGTATGTAAATTATCCAAAAAATATACCCAAAATATTATACTTATGTTTGTGGACCATAAAATTATCTGTCCATGCGTTCTTACAACATTTTTTTTAAGACAAGCAAAATTTTGAAGTCTTTGTTTGCCTAAGAAAATGTTTCGAATAATAGAAATCTTGCTTGATGTAATATGATAATATAAAAAATAAGTATTGTATATCACGCCGTCAGGCAATTTAGTAACCTAATATTTCTAATCCAAATACATATAAAAAACAATACGTGTATTTTCTCAGCAAAGTCCCCTATTTCCTAGTAGAGTAGCAAAATCAAATACTCGGGGAGAAAGCATTGCCGTGAAAATCCCCGAAAAGATACACCCCTGTGTGCTTGTATCATGTTACTGATATACGAGTGGCTTCGAGGCCGCTTCCAGAAATTTCGTCTACTTGTGTCTTAAGAAAAAAGTATTTTGAAAGACGACTGTCACGAAATAAGTGACATTACATTTACTAAGATCATATTTGACAATAGTACTTGACAATAGTTGGATAATTTGAATTACTGTAAATTGCAATTTGTAAAACATATTGTTCGGACTTTAGATGGTGAACTAAACTAGTAGGCCATTACTCAAGTCCCAGTACGTTATGAACACAACAGTCCGATACATAAGCACATTGTATCGTGGCATGAGACTCTCAACGGCTACACGTGTTACTACAGCGTAGCTCCGTAGAGCATCTGCTACGAGCGCTACGAATATTAACACACATTCCCAGAGCGATTTTATAATACGGTACAGATACAAATGCGGTTTAATTACAGTACAAATTGAATACATATTTGACAAAATCTCAATGGGAATTACATAATACGAATCCTCAAGCACAAATAATGAAATTAAAAGGGGTTGTATCTCGGCACCGTATCGAAGAATGACACAATTAGAGTAAAAGCATTGTCGACTCTATCAATTATACTGTCATTCAGACTGGCATCTGCTTCTCTAGATTGCCAGCGATATTTTACGCTAATTAATTTTATCTTTCACAGTCCTTGAATAAATATTATTTATAAAGGATACAATGGCCCGAAATATATTCACAACGTTGTTTCGTATTTATCAATTTGTACGCCAAATATCTTGTACGTTTTGAGTAATTTTCAGGGATGAACTCTGATGGTAGAATTAGTATTTCAGTTATTCTACTAATTTTCGTGTTATTTGTTCTTTGATTTCGGTGTTTATGTCTGTAACTTTTGATATAAAGTTTTAAGCGTTCGAGAAAAAAGTCGTGCTGTAACTCCCCTACAACTTGAAGGTTCTTAAATGGAACGTGAAGAAGCAATTAAGCAGGTCGACATAATTATGGTCGAGACATATTCACTATTTCCGTCTCTCGTCATTCGGTATTCGTATGAAGCACTCTCACCATCAAAGGCAGTCATTGAGTTGCGACCGTACAAAAAATGTAAGGGTTCAGATACAATTTTTAGCAGTAACATTTAAAATTTTGAAATGCTTTTCATATATATTCTGACAAACGATCAAGCGGCTTTTTTGATGATTAATTAAACTAATCTGGAGCTTGGCACCGTTTTTTGAATTTTGAAAAATGTGTGTAACGGAAGGAATCGTTGGGCTATAAAATAAGCTTTGTATTTATCAGCGGTCTTCTATAAGATAGTCTTGACGCTTATAACCTATTCATTTATTAATATAAATTAAACATAAATCGACTGCATCAAAACTTATATATTACTGAAAACGGCAATATCAAATTAAAAAAAACGCAATTTCACCAAAAATCAAATAAGACGAACACCTAAATAACGTTCTAAATAATTAAAGCAGTACCTAAACACAAATAAACTCGGCAAAGTCGGAAGCCGAATTTTCAATTACTCCTCAGAAGCATCATGAAACACAAATGAAAAAGCAGAACAATATTTCACGCCGTCTCAAATTTCAAATTGAATTTGTACGCGACAGTAGCGCCCATTGTAGCGAAACTTCGACGCCGTGAATCGTTGACAAGCATATTTAAGCGGAGCCCGTAGCATCCTCGCTAAATTCAGCTTTGAATTTTTTTAAAGTGACCGCAGTTTTTCATTGGTGTTTAAGTCCTTTACTAAAGTGTGGATTTTAATCATTTAACTGAAATTCTATAATGAAGTGATCTAATTCTAAACCATTTCAGATGAAAATTCTTTACTGTATGTGAATTAGGTGATTTGGCTTAACTGCTCTACCCTATATTGGGTAAACATATTATCGTAGACCAGAATCTAACGTCGTCTGAACTGCTCGATTTGTTTTGATTACTATATTTCCTCCAGCGAGGATAGTATCTGGTTAGGGAAATTGTAGAAAATCCCTAAAGAAACTCTCGTAATCTATTACGAGAGTCTGCTAACTTGGAGGACATTAAACGCTGCAATTGTCTCTGCCTCCCAAAACGGGACGGATGCATAAGTGTTTAACGCTTATATGTTTATATTTGGATGTAGAGTGCTTTGTGATAGGAGAATTCGCATACAATCACTCAATAAACAGTGGTATAATTTTCAACCATGTTTTCTATAAAAATCCCACCGCTCCAACTTATAATGCTATTACATGCATGATAATAAAGAAGCTCCCGGCGTTCTTATTGTGCTGACATTGAATATCACAAAATGGCGGCGCAAGGGCTCGAGTGGAACAAAACACGAGAGAACATGGATGGCTGAGGTAGTATTTCATAGCTGAAGCCTTAGGGCCCTCAATTTTTTTCCATTCAAGCCTTTCTGAATTTAGGTTACAGCTCTATATTGAATTCATGAGGTACATGCTTTCCAAAGAACAAGTTGACACAAGATAAAGCTACACCAACTCACTCCTATCTAAAATTTTAATAGATAGTACTCTATTCATTTGTTAAGTAATTAGATCCAATTACTGCATCAAATATGGAATTTTACGTAAATAGAGATTTTGTTTAATTTTTAAGCTGAGCTAATTTTTCAAACGGTTCTATCTGATATCACTCCTTTAAATATACAACAAAAAAAAAACTTCTAGGATTTGATAGTACTATTCAGTGTGAAAGTAAAAATATATTACACGTCAAATTATTTATTGATTATTATTATTAACTATTTATTGTATTCTTAGAAATAAAAAATTTAAACATCAGATGGTTTGAAGCAAACACAATACATTTACTAAATCTACTGAAAATAAAATATCAAAAACAGTCTCCAAACACAGTGATACGCCCCTAACGACCTTCAAAGCAATCCACTTTCAGAACCATCGAAACGTATTTTTCCTCCGTTGACAAAAGTTTGTGCCGAAGATGTACTTGAGAGTTAAAAGTTATCTCATTTGCATTGTGATATGTTTTGCACAGTGCGGCAAGTTAACGAACATTCCTCGCCGGCGTAACACAGTACGCATTGCAGATGCCGTATTGTTCCAACTGTTTTGTGTTCTTCAATAAGATTTGAACATTGATTCGAAACCTTTTCGCTATTGTTGCTAACATTCTACGGACATTGTCCGGTGTATGGAAGTAGACTTGACTTTTCGTTTATGAAAGTTATTTAGCCTCGTTTAGGAATGGTCTATGACAATACTAGCTTAATATTATATCATTACATTTATTATACCATTTGTACATTCTATTTATTTAATTTAAATACAAAAAAATAAAATGTTGTCGATAAAATGTCTAAAGGAATTAAAACATAAATATAAATAATTAGTGAAGAAAAACATACAGTCTACAGAGATATTTACATATCTTTTTAAATAAGTGAAGTCCCCAATCGTCAATAGCTCAGCGTGGTAAACTATGGCTCAATACCTCTCAGTTGAATTCCTAGTACTTAGCAGTGGTCATACATGTGCTGATTTATTACCCTTGAAAACATATTTAAATCTATAGGATAGGCCTCAAACAATTACAATAAAATGTAATTTATCAGATATTTATAGCAAGAAAACCAGTTTTGGGACAAATATTTTTGTCTCGCAGGGTCATCAAACACCTCACCGTATTAACCGACCAATAGTCCATAACGGAGTCGAATGAAATAAAACAAACCGATGGATCGCTGCAATAAAACTGACCATTACCGAAGTAAACAATATTAGAGAAAGAGTCGTAGCGATAAATCCCGACTCGAATGCCTCGACAGCGATAGCCGGCCAAATTGTGGCAAAAGAAATATATTTACGTAATACATACGTTGGATTATGTTATGTGTGTGTATGTTTGGATATATTTGATCTTTTGTTTCTAAAGTATGTTGCGCAAATACCGCCCTGCGCTATTTTTTCGCTTTTGATCTTTGGTTTCTATTTTCGAAATAAATTTAATCAGACAGTAAGACTGTCTGAGAGGATTGAGGATTCATTTTTGTTAGAAAAATCATTAAAATATCCCTGCATTTGATTAGCGAAATAATAAGAGATAAATTCGCTTTGTGGTATTACTTGCTCCATTATCCGTTTTATTTTATCTCCATATAGGCGCAGCGGTCGTGTTTAAGCCGAATTATTTTAATATTTATTTATCTACGTACTTTACAATGTACACAAAAGCGTACTTTATGTGTAGGCTGACACTTAATGATGTTATTTCGACATAAAATGTGCCACAAATCCTCGTCGGCGTATAGCTTATAGACACAAAAAATAATGCCTCCTTAAAATTCTGCAAAACGCCGACAGAAGGTAATTTGGAGAAATAACAATGTATTTTTTTGTACAAATAATATAGTTTTTGTGCTCTACATTACATTGGATATTACAATTGTTATATAAAAGGGAATAATGCCTAGACGAAAGCAGAAATAATATGAAAGTTATTATAAAGCAGAGAGAAATAAAAGTATCATAAAATATTCAACGTAACAATTACGTGAGCCCGTGACCCTTGTATTTTACCATCGGAAACGATATTTTTGTAGGCGTAATCACTATTTCATACTGATCGGCAAATTGTGACGTAATTTATTTTGATACGAAATTCTTTTTGTACTTTCCAAAAGACTTGTTATTTCAATGCTTTGCTTAGAATTATTTTACCTCTACAATTTGTGATTGACATAGTCTTTCTTGAAGAGACAGCATCATACTGTGACTTTCATTTATCATCAAATCCGTCCAATGACAGTTTTAGGATTTCCTAGGATTTTTGCCAATTAAGTCTATCATTATTCTTCTTTAATCCCATACGGACTGAAAAAATACAGACCTCTGCTGAAAAATCTTGCATGGTTCCTTATAAATTGCAGACGAAGTTAAAAATAAATTTTAAGAATGTATTCTAAACGTTACTTACGTACCTTGATTAAATACATGAATTCCAACAATTATTCGCTGTTCGTTATTGATCGTAAGCGAGGGTCAAATTAGGCCGTGTTCATACACATGTTTTACGTAGCTTACTGCCGCAGAACCCGTTTGCGGGTAGCCGTATCGATTTGGAAAGACTTATGAAGGACACTGGCCTTCTCGTGTGGAGGGTAACTCACAGAATTCGGCTCCAAATATATATTTTGTATGAATAAATTGTAACTTTTCATACTGAAGAAGGTATTTAAATAGTAGTCATCAATTTTATTCTCTGTGATCTAAGTTCATGTTATAAACAGTTGATTAGTTAAATGTTGGAAATAAAATTTAACCGATCGCTGTGAATAATGAAAATGAAAATATAACTGTTCAAAAATAATTATTTACAATCACCATTTTCCATTTTTCTCTTTAGACGTTGAAGGATAATAAATATAAAAACTACCTTCATACACGCAGTAATGAACCCATAATAGTGTCTGACGAGGAGCCCCGGCGAATCATATTTCGGAGTCAGCCTATATCCAATTACTTTGAAGACTGGACTCAAGTGTCTACGCCTGGGATTACGTCTTGTTATATGTTAGTCAACATTGAAATAATGTTCAGTGATTTTGCGTCTCAGTGAAATAATCTCTGTTATTTTTTCCAAGGACGGATTATCTCATGAAGAGAATTATTGAGAATTTCATTCTATTCTATACACACCTTGTTTTTGTTATACATTTTTGTTTTTAGTTTAAGAACGAATGTGATATTTGAGCTGCTAGTTAAACCCACTAATTTAATAAAAATAAAATTATTAACATAAATAAATAATACACCAAACGGTCATGCACATCTAACACGATAAAAGTGATATAGGTATGAGTTTATACGATAGATTTTTTGGTTTTACAACACTTCTAATTCTTTAGGAAGCCCTTGCTCTTGCAGCCAGTTTCTTAACCAACAGTGCCACAAACGCTGTCTCGATGAAAGGAGTCAAACATACATACATACATAAACTCACGCCTTTATCCCCGAAGGGGTAGGCAGAGGCGCCACCAGGATACCCAAATTTCGCCTTGTATGTTCCGTCCCTCGATGTGATAGGGGGCAAGCCTATCGCCATATCGGGCACAAATTCCTGACTCCGGGCTGATAATGAATAGAAAAAACCAATATCACTGCCCGACCCGGGCCTCGAACCCGAGACCTCAGCTTTGTAACCGTACCGTAATACAACTACGCCACCGGGTTAGTCAAACAATACAAATATAATAATATACATATACATATATACGTACTGCAGCTTAACCCTCTCCGTTTTCCTAAGCTTGCAAGCCCCATTCGTTCAATTATACGAATGGGTATAATTAATCACGGCCCGGTATTGATCGCCAGCGAGACCTAAATTCATGTTTAGGATGACTATCAAAATATCGCCAAACCGGATTTAGCCCGTATTATTCAGGAATGTACGAAAATTGTACATTTACAAATGGTTCGGTTTAATGTACGTACGTGCTGGTGACATTTCAGTTTTCAAACGTAAAAGCTAATTTTATACCGATCTGTAGGCTAATTCACGTAATTTATTGACGCGCCGATCAAGTTTCGATGCAGTTTCGATTAGGTTTACGTCTTAATCGTACGTACGACAAAATGGTATCCTTGTAATTGTTTAGCTGCGTGTCATAAACTGCGCATGTGCTGCACGGTGGTGGGACTAAACTGTCATTGGAGACGTCAAATGAATAGGTAAATACCAATCAGGTTGCGATCTGAATCACGCATGTATAAAACGCGCAGCCGTAGAATATGCTAAAGCGCTCACGTGACGCGAACTTGACGCGAGCGTATCTGACAGCGGTTGTCTAAATTACGAGAATACGAAAAGGGCCGTTTTGATCGAAACTTAACTGCAACTGCACTGCAACTGAACTCATTTAATTACGTGAATTGGCCTACTGGGTTTTATAAATTTCGTTTGAGACGTATTTGTATGTACTCGTAAAATGTCATACCCATGCTAGTTTATGATTGTCAGATTCAGAAAAAAAATGCTTTTAATGTGATTTTTTTTGTAAAAGAATTGAAAAACGGTGGTATTTACGCTCTAAAAATGTGCCTATTCACGCAAATTGTAGTATTGTCTTATTAACAAATAAAAAATAATTTTAGGCAATTGTTTATTACAACAGGCTTAATAGATGCGTATTAGGTTACCTTTCTAACTAGCATTTAATAAAGCCGCCCGAATCGCAGCGCAAATTGCGACATTCTACGCCTACCCTAATGTCATACAATTAATATTATGTTGTCGTCGTTGTAGTGAAATGATATCCAACCTTTGTACAGACAAACAGGGCACAAATTACCTATTGATTATGATTGCGCTGCGAATGAGCTTTGAATTACACAGGACAATTAGGTATTTAATCTCGATAATGTTTCGTATGAGAGTGGTTGTAAGATTTAGTATTTTTTTTAATTCAATAGTTTTCTTTTCCTATTTGTATATATTATAATGTTACAGCTATCGATGCATCAATTTCCTGAGTAACAGAACCCTTATCAGTTTCCTAAAATTATAACGTATTGAAAAGATTCAAGAATTGTTGACAGTCTAAAACAGTAATCATCGCGTTATGTTGATTTTCAGCCATACGGAATGCTAACTAGCTAGTTAGGATTCTAAGAGCTACTGTTTTAAAATAAAAGGAACACCAGAACTGACAAACAAAGAATGTAACGTTTAAAAAACATACATACTCTTCAAAGCTTAATAACCAATGCATTATTCACAAATTACTATAAATCTACAAATTACTTTAACGGTGAAGGAAAACATCGTGAGGAAACCTGCATACCGTAGCGATTTTAAAGAATTTCTACGGTATGTAAGTCAGCCAACCCGCATTAGGCCAGCGTGGTGGACTATATGGCCTAACCATTCTCAATCGATTCCCTCGATTGTATAGTAGGCCCGTGCCCAGCATTGGGACGTTTATGGGCTGATACAATACAAATACTATAAATCCAAGAATCAAACCCGTGTAACTAAACTTCAGTGATAAACGTTATCGAATGAGCCACAAAAGCCCCAGTAAAATTGATGGAACATTGAGCGGAGCGTTAAGATATAATTGAGTGTTTCCTAACTGAAAGGTTTACGGTAAATTGACTACAAACAATGTGATTTCATTTTGATAGTGTCGGCGCTGTCGAGTGGATAATACTCGAGTTCAGTCGTAATTGAAATCATTTTTAAGTGCTACAAATTGAAAGGAATCGAGGAGCGTTATTAATTTATAATTTATATAGAGGTATAAGTTCTACAAAATAATTAAATGAAATTATTTTTTGTCTCGTTACAGGTTTGATGTAAAAGATGATGCTTACATGGCGTGGTGAGTATTGAGTATTGATTTTCAGTACCAAAGTTTAACTACATACATACATACATACATAAACTCACGCCTTTATCCCCGAAGGGGTAGGCAGAGGCACCACTAGGACACCCACATTTCGCCTTGCATGTTCCGTCCCACGATGTGATAGGGGGCGAGCGTATCGCCATATCGGGCACAAATTCCTGACCCTGGGCTGATAATGAATAGAAAAATCTAATATCACTTTGCCCGACCCGGGATTCGAACCCGAGACCTCAGCTTTGTAACCAACTACGCCACCGAGGCAGTCAGGCAAAGTTTAACTACCTACTTTATTATACATTGTCCGTAGTTTTACTACGGTACGTTTACAACGCTGAAATCTCGAGGTCGAATCCCAGGCCAGGCAAAAGCCAGGAGTCAAATTTTGTGCCCGATATGGCGATAGGCCATATGGATATCACATCGACAATACACAAGAGACGAAGCCTGGGTGTCCTGGTGGTAACTCTCTCTACCACTTTTGGGAAAAAGGCGTGAGTTTATGTATGTTATTGCATTGTTGAAGATAAGAGAATAAAATTATATTAATAGGTACATAATTTATGGGCTTGGTTTGAGAGTGAGGTCAGTACGATAAGTGTCTTACAGTGTGAGTTTTAAAAACCTCGGGTACTCCTCGCTACCCATCATTATCACATCATATTTTAACATTATTTTTCTTCCACACGGCTCCCGTATCAGTACCAGCATTGATTTGTTTTACAGCTGGCTTTACCCTCCCCTCTATACCACATACGCTGCCGAGTCATAAGAGCTCTATCGGATCTGTAGATATAATATGCATACTAACGACCTACAGCATCAGCATTCCATCCCAGCGATCTTGTAATTTGTAACGCGTCGATGTCGGTGGCTCGAGGCAGTTGCCATGGCAACAGATATCACGCTCACTAACACATTAATTTGTGTAAATGGTTTCTTAATGTCACCCTATACGAATATAATATATGGTTTAATTAAGTACTAAATTGTTAAAAATCACAATAAGTAAGTGCATTGGTGTCCCAACCGGTGGTGATATTAAATCGCTGCGCGTTGTTTTAGTAATCCTCATGGTCTATTCAGACATTGAGTAACGTAAGTAATGTATTTCCTTGAATAACATTATTTCTTAAAATAGTAATAAATAAGAAGACTACCGAAAACCAAATATATAATATGAATATAGCCTATGTATTGTTTTCTTAATCGAGATTAATTACTACGAGTATGTATTGACTTGCTTGTCATGAAAGCTATTTAATTACCTCCATGACCAATAAACGAGTTTCGTTTCATTGAAATTTAAACATAGTGTTTAAGATGTGTTAGTTATTTAAAAAAAAAAAAACAATGAAAAGATGGTTGACAAAATGTTATTTGTAATGTTATTTTGTAAAAAGCCAGACCTGTAAATTAAATCGCAGAAAACCTTTAAGCTAGATCAGATGCATAAAAGACGTATACATAATATGATTTTTTAAATATTATTAGAATAAACTAAATCCTTTTTTAAAATCCAAATATAGCATAACCAGATAATGGTAAAAGTGTATAAGACGCATAAAAAAACCTCTTTCATGTTTAAATTCGAAATTACCAAGAACTCTGTAGGTAAATATTTTATTTAATTCTAGAAAGGGTCTTTTTGTTTTAAAATTCAAGCCGGTGTTTCGCAAAGATACACAAGTGAATAATGAAAACATATCTCGCTCCGGGCCTTGTATTAGCTGGACCTACGCAAATTTAAAATTTCCCAACTGACCCCTGGACTTTATGTGTGTGAACTCTTTGCTGAATATAATGTTTTTGATTAAAATATTTTTTGCGTGATTTGGTTTAGAAGTCAGAAAATTGAAGGGTGAATGTGGGTCATATATGCAGAGGCATTGAACGCAGACGTTTAACTAAGTGGTACTCGGTTTTCTAAGCTTTCAAAATTAATTTAAATTGCCAATTTTCTTGAATTTTTTATATTCTTTCTTTTTAGTTATCTTCTTGTTGTCAAAGTTTATGGAATACTGTTAATCCGGATTTAAAACGTAATAATGCTTATACACATTACAGAAAGTCTAATTTTCTATTTTTGAAAAGATAATCTTGACGAGACCTCAAATTACACTTGCAGTAACTGTATAATTTGTATTGAAAGTCTTTGGCATAGTTTTTGGCTATAAACATCACACACGCTCCGAAAATTGCAATGTAATAAATAACTCTATTTTATTACAATGCTTTAATGCCACATGTACCAACAAAACTTTAAGAAAAGCTAACAAACACAGCAGAAAATATAAAAACCAACCGTAAACTGCAAAAGTATGTTCTTCGGCTCTTAATCAGACAGATTGAGTGGAAAATAAATGGAAGAAAAAACCCGGTGACCCAAATTCGAGGCGTCCCGGCCTTCAGTTGCAGCAGATTGGAGAAACAGCTTGATAGCATGTCACGTATCAATCGCTGTTCGACAAATCAATAACAATCACTGCAAGGTTATTACGTCTAGAGCTTTTAAGAAGATAAATATAATATGTATAGGAACATAAAATAAAGAAAAATTGTCGTATAATTAGGTAGGATATTATACTACTCTTCATCGACAATAAAGCCCCATTTACACGGGGAGTGTTTCTCGCTTCGAAGATACGATTATCGTAAGGATACGTAAAAGTTGCATCGTGTAAACATTTGTCAGAACACGATAATCTATGGTGGTTATGACATGCGATAGTCGCATACGAGTCTCGCCACGAGAAACTCTCCCCGTGTAAATGGCGTTTTAGTTAGTGATTTTTTTGTTGCATAGGTTCGTCACTTGATTTTAAGTTGACTAAAAATTGGATCTTCAGTGCGTCCATTTCACCGTTCTGTAAACAGCCAGTGGTATATATTATAATCAATTTCTGCTGAGCTGGCCAATTCCAAGAGAAGTCAAAAGTTATCTTTTTTTATAAATATTATATTTTCTGTAAATCATCAATATCTAACAAAAAAATACCGTGTTTCCCATGAATAACAATATCTCAGACGTCAATCCACAAAAACATCCAAAAACGAAGCCATTATCTGAGATAAGGCTCGACAAACAATGACGTCACCAAGAGATAAACAACAGGGTAAAAATGAAGTACTCGCAACGCACGTGTTTGGATAAACGTTAATCTAACTTCTTCAAGTTAATAAAACTTTGCTTGTTTCGTATTCGCGCGAACATATTTTTGGTAAGTCATGAATAATAATATTATGGTAATACGCAATGCGCAATGGTTCGGTTACTCTCGTACGAAATTGGTTGCACGCGTTTATAAATTTGCTTTTTACATTTTGTATACGCTGTTTAGTATTTATTTATGTATTTATTTTTATGGGAGAGGGTAGATCGGTAATGTATTATGAAATATTCCGATTCTGAACTAAATTGTAACTTTTTTACTTGATAGTTCTTCTTTATCTTGTACTTATGTATGTAAAATCTTCATATTATTATGTTTCTTTTTATTAATGAACGCATTTACTTATAATATTACAGCGGCGTGTTTGACCTAAATTGTCACTCCAATAAGTACTGCCGTATTTCTAAATTAATTTGAGTAATCAATAAATTAATAAATAGTTTTGATGACATATTATTTATTATTTTTGTTCGTATCAGTCAAATATCCTACTTGCAATTCGATGAGATATCTAAGAATACACACCGCTATTGATAAAATACCAAATTAAAGTAGGACCTTGTTAAATATTAATAGATTTACGACATACACCAACCTCGAAACTTGCTGAGGCATTACCTTACCTATAAATAATTCGTACGTCGCTGTCAAAGCTTTTTCCTTTTTTCATCGTTTTATTTTTTTTCTTATTTCTTTGCCGAGCGAGGATCGTGCGTTACGCGTATTTCTGTGTGTCATTATTTTTTTGCTTTTTCAGGTAGCCTACGCAGAATAAATATTGATGGGGTATGTTTTTTTTTTTATTATTGAAGCCTGCACAGTAAAGTATCGTTTTGATCGCAGTGTGTATTTAAAAAATGTTTAGTTATACTTTTAGATATGGCAGCCATAATTATTTTGAATTATATTAAGCTCTTTTAACCAACAGGCCACCACTCACTGTGTATTGATAGTCAATCACCACTCATTATAACGGTGAAGGAAAACATCGTGAGGAAACCTGCATACCATAGCCATTTATAATAATTTCTATGGTATGTAAAGTCCGCCAACCCGTATTAGGCCAGCGTGGTGGACTATATGGCCTAACCCATCTCAATCATACTCTCAATTTTAGAGGAGGCTCGTGCCCTGAAGTATATGGGCTGATATAGATATAAGCTCTTTTAAGTCTCTAAACCTGTAAAACACTACAGATGAAAAAATTGTGACCATAAAAGTAACCTGCTGCTAAAAATAGGTTTATATATTTTCTTATATGAAAAATCTTTGTAGATCTTTTACCATCTCTAATATTTCCTGTTTGTCACTATTCGAGCCCAGAACGATGGAATATTGAGTCTTCACGACCTCCCGAAGGTTTTCTTTAATATTACTGCTAAAATTAATTTATCCGTCCACTGGCTTTTTACAACCATCGTCTTATAATTTATATCTCAAAATTTTTGGGTGAGGCATGTATAAAATATAAAGGTTGATTTAATTCGAATATAGGTTTGTCAAGACGAAGCGTGATAAATAAAAATTCCGGCTCGCAGACTATTCATTAAAAATAAATACATATTTCGTTTGAAGCAAATTAAAGGAAACGCACGTTATGGTTAGTCACCACGCTTTTTGTTTGCGTTAATTTAATAGCAGACTGTCAGGCACACATTTGAATTTATAAAATGAAAGCAGACGGAAATTATGCAGCCATTTTCACCTTTTCATTATTATTCTTTAATTGCATAGGTCTGGGAAAGTAGAAAATTGCTCTCCTAAATATATATAGCACTTGAATCGAAGGTGGGTTTTGTATTTTAAAAATAGGACAGAGAGAGCTAAAATATACAGGAAAAAGGATGAAAAATATATTGGGTCACATCTAAAATATAATTTTGAACGGCACGTGTAGTTAAAATAATATATTTTTCTAAAATATACAAACATACATAAACTCACGCCTTTTTCCCAGAAAAGGTAGGCAGAGGTGCTACCAGGACACCCACATTTCGCCTTGTATGTTCCGTCCCAGGATGTGTAGGGGGCGAGCCTATCGCCATATCGTACACAAATTCCTGACTCCGGGCCGGCTCCAGGCTTTCTCAAATATTTCCTTCCAAATCACGTATTCACTGATCTGTCATACTACATAACTTTAATACGTGTTAACATGATTCCCATATTAACATTAAGGTAACAGCCTACGCAGTCTGCTTTTGTAATGACGACACGTATGTGACGTGCGAATTTATGATTCCAAGAAATAGTCATAAGATGTACACTTGGAGTCATTATATAACATCGTATAACTGAAATACTGTCGAGTACCGAAAACGGTATTGAAAGAGAAGGATGAACGTAGCGTTGTCCTTGTCTTACATAAGTAGTGGAAATTGACATAAGTAGCTTTAATCACATGACATAGAAAAGTTATTACGTAGATCGTAGAGACATAATTTTCGAGGCTGTTTTTAGCTTATGACTGTTTCATGGGAAGTTTACTTTGTTAATTACGGCTTACGTCATTTATTGCCAGTTAGGCAGAATAAGTTGTTGACTATTTCACACAACAATAATAAAATTAGACAGTATAAGAAACACATATCCTTGATAAACCTGTATCTCTATCTATATCCGTATCAGCCCAAATACGTCCTACTGGGCACGAGCCTCCTCTACAACTGAGATTACGATTGAGAGGGGTTAGACCATATAGTCCGCTACGCTGGCCTGGCGGACTTTAGATACCGTAGAAATTCTTCAAAATCGCTACGGTGCAGGTTTCCTCACAATATTTTCCTTCATCGTTATAGTGCGTGATGATTGGCTATCAACACACACAAAAAAGAAACACAATTTGTAAAAGATATTCATATATTATAAAACAATAGGTATAATAGTAAAACGAACATAAAAGATTACTTAAAAGCATCTATCACAAAAGATTATCCGAACTTGTAGCACCGAATTTTATTTTAGACTAAATCTTTTGGAAAATCGCAACTTAATGCATATTTAGTCTTTAGAACCATTTATGTGCAAACTGGATGCCGAATTTCTAACAGAGTTGAATAAAATTGTTATTGAATTTGAATAGGTGCGCTTTGCGTATATTCGATGGTAGTCTTGGAATAGGTCGGCCAATTGATTTTTAAATATAGTCATAAAATAAATGTGGGCTGAGCTCATTTCTTTTTCATTTATGCACAATTTTATGTATAAATATTTAATGTAGAATTTGTTTCCAGAATTTCGATATGCTCGCCTGCGATATCGTAGGACGAAATTACGTTCGGCGAACTGTTCGCAGAATTACTGGTAATTTTGCCCACGTATTCTGCGTTACAGGCGTGATCTTATTACATAGTAGTATTAATAAGTTTTCAGAATTAGAACGAGGTTATATTTTTGTACAAACATAACCGTTGTCCTACATTATTCTTTAATCTCGATGTAGATTTTCGTGAATGTACAAATATGTAGAGCACGAGTGTTTGTACCGACATGATCTACTTTAACCGGCATTGATCGACGGTCGATCGTAACATTTTCGCCCCCAATGCATATAAAGCACAAAGGACCTACTTACAACAAGTTTCGTAGTGCACAACAAATTATTAACACCTTCGTGCCGCGTGGGTTACAAACATTTCACTACACTTTAATCCCGTGGAAGTTTGCGCGGAGTCACGCAGGCGAGCCCCCTTGCCTGGGAGCCCTTCCCCCACCCCCCACCCGTGAGAGACGATTAACAAAATTGTAGAGACCGGTTCACGGCACTGCGCCACTCTACCTACTTAACTCTACAAAAGTAGAGTTACTCACGCACCTCTGGGACACAGTGAACGTAATTATTTTTGTCAGTTCGCTGTAAACAGTACTGTGTGACAACCATGGTTATCGCGGTTTTTAATCAAACAGCTTAGTTATTACAGCGTCCAGTATACGTTTAAAACGTCAAGCTTTTGCGATAAATGAAAAGTAATTAAAACTGATTGAATCTATTACTTTAAAATGTTTCTTTTTCCGTTCTAACTATTGCTATTTATGTAAAGTGAGTATTTGGTGGAGCTGAATTACGTTCAGAGTAATTTATCAACTAGGTGTTATACGCAATTGGTTTATGTTGCCAATTTTGTTATATGTGCTTACGCACTTGTAATAGTTTAGCGTGTATATAAATATGTATAACTCCTGAAGTCAATGATATGTAATATAATAATGTAATATGTCAATAATATGTAACTTCAAAATAAATAAAGAAGAATGGAATTAAAGATATAAAGAAAGAACACAGAAAACGTAGTCATCGTTGTAAAGGATAGCAAAAAAATGTGTGTGTGTATTAGTGTACACACGTAAGAAGTGAAACTTCTTTATGACATCATTTTTCGAAAAATGATCTACTATTTACAAATTTACAGAATTGGTAAAATAAAGCTAAATTAAATAAAGTTTAAGTTTAGGAGGGGGGAAATTTTTGAGGGAATTTGGGATTTCTATCGGGGCCAATTTGTAGCCCTCACCGAGACGGTTCCGAGGATACCAAGCTCGGTGGGTCCACGACCTTTATTGGCCGAGATAGGTTTAGGGGGGGGGTGAGGTAAAAATTTTAGGTGGGGGTAGGGGCGGGGGGGAGTTTAGGTTTCGTGGGGCACCTTAAAATATTTTTGGGTGGGGAAAGTTGTGGAGGGGGAATTCGGGAATTCTGTTGGGGCAGGATTGTAGGCCTCACCGAGCCGGTTCTAATGAACCCAGGGTCGATGGGTCTACAATGGATATTGGTGGAGATAGGATTAGGGGGGGTGAGGTAAAAATTTTAGGTGGGGGTAGGGGCGGGGGGGGGTTTAGGTTTCGTGGGGGGGCTATTGGGCACCTTAAAATATTTTTGGGTGGGGAAAGTTGTGGAGGGGGAATTCGGGAATTCTGTTGGGGCAGGATTGTAGGCCTCACCGAGCCGGTTCTAATGAACCCAGGGTCGATGGGTCTACAATGGATATTGGTGGAGATAGCATTAGGGGGGGTGAGGTAAAAAATTTAGGTGGGGGTAGGGGCGGGGGGGGGGGGGTTAGGTTTCGTGGGGAGGCTATTGGGCACCTTAAAATATTTTTGGGTGGGGAAAGTTGTGGAGGGGGAATTCGGGAATTCTGTTGGGGCAGGATTGTAGCCCTCACCGAGCCGGTTCCAATGAACCCAAGGTCGGTGGGTCTACGATGGATAATGCCGGAGATATGAGTAGGGGGGGTGAGGTAAAATTTTTAGGGTGGGGGTAAGCGGGGGGGGGGGGAGGTTTCGTGGGGAGGCTATTGGGCACTGTTTTGGATTTAGGGTGGGGGAAGGCCAGAGGGGGGGTAAGGATCAAATTACAAAAAAGTGGGTGGGACTTAAAATTTTGGGTGGGGCTTGGAAACGGTTGGGGGTGTGGCTTACTGAAGTGGGTACTAATTTACTAAAAAAGATGGCGCGTAACGGAAGAATGTGACGCGAACGCTAAATTTTTTCCAACCCCGATAAAGAAGTTTCACTTCAAAAATTTATATGAGAGAGTTACGCTCAAGTTTCGACTCCACCACATTGAAATAGAGAAAACAGATAGTCATTTGTCACAGAATATCACAGCAATCATTTTCTAAATCCTTTCAGCTATACGTTCTGAATTGCAAAAATATGGAAACATGTGCAAATGCCACAAAGGTACGAAAATATGTGTATTTTATCACTCCAATTTCACAGAGGTAGAGCTTTCGAAAAAGAATACGTAAGGCCTCGCCAAAGGAAATTGCAAATCGATATATTTTCACAAACTGCGAAGCCTAGAACACATTCACATTCCGACCGAGACTAACGATCCCACTTAAGTCTTGGCTCTCATATAGTCTCTTGTAATGGCAAGTTTACGCTCTTTATCTCAAGATAGGGGCGTTCAACCCTTGTTTCAGTATAAATTTTGCAAATCTGTGCATTAACACATGAATTATACCAGTCTGCGAATATAAAGTCGAAACTGACTTGAGGGATTATAATGTATTATAATTTAGCTCAGAGACACTTTTAGAAGACCAAGCATATCCAAGTCGAAGTCTTTTGTAAGAAAATTCTACCCCGTTTCAATATTTCTCGAAAGATCATTAATTTTTATTCTTATTTAAAGCCAAATATAGCATCTAAATTATATAGTCACAACGTGCATGATTAGAAAATTGATAAGTAACCAAGCAAAGAAATTAAAACATACATACATAAACTTACGCCTTTATCCCAGAAGGGGTAGGCAGAGGCGCCACCAGGACATCCACATTTCGCCTTGTATGTTCCGTCCTATTAATAATTTCCAGTAAATCTAAAAATGCTTATAAAATAAAACTCTTCCATCCCAGACGCATCTAATTAGTCCCATTACACATATGGACTGCCAAACTGTAGTGCGACGTTAGTGACGAGTATGACGTCATCGCAATCCAATGCTATCCGAGTTCTGCCGATGTAGGAGGCGCGACGAATGCGTTGACATCACGGGACACGCCGTCGCTACATCACTCAGCCATGACTGGAATATGACGTCATGTTGATTATACTATCCCGGCTTTATGGAATTAACGAGGACGGTTTTTACCACAAAAAATTACAACAATGTACTATGGAGCTTCAATTATTATACTTCGAAAATATAACTAGGTTAGAAAAATATTTCAGTTACGAAGAAAACAATTATTATGATATTATTTACTCATGGACTATATCGCTTATCCCTCTAAAATCTAAATCGTACTCCTGATAAGAAGGCCCGTGCCCTGCAGTGGAACTTACATATATAAACTGGTACAGTTTTAATCATTTAAGCGGAGTTATTTTTCTTTTCTATTTCTTCGTAGCCAATTAAAATGTTGTTATATGTGGAAAAAAGGGTAATTAAGCCTGAAACTAGTTAACTATCACTCCAGAAAATAAAACATATTTCATAAAATTCTGCGCGAATGAAATAATTTTCTCAATAAAAAACGATGTTGGATAACATTGCTGTATAACCTGACTTAAATTAAAAAATCTAGGTATTATCATTACCATTAAAATCCAGCGTGCTTTGTAACTATGAAAACTTATTTCAGTAGTATTAGTGACACGAATAAATAACTGGGTCGAAGAACGTTGACAGTCTCGCAAACAATTTTCCCCTCTAATGAGCTTTGGGCTGTGTGCTTTGTTGCAATAAAGGTAATCCCGCAAAAAAGATAATTTACCGCCCTCTAGCGCAAGGGGGTTTGTAAGAGTTTCGTTGTATAATCAACCTATATACACATATTTATGTATTTTATTTTGATTTAGAAATATTTATCATATATATTTTTTGATGTGATATTTAACATATTTAAGATTTTACAAAATGGTGGTATGGTATTCATAACGCAAATTTTGTAGGTCTAAATTAGTTGTATGATATCTACTTAGTTGAGTTCAGCCATGACGACTGCGCAGTACGGTAGTTATGGTTTGTTTTATCCCCCTGAACCACTTATAAGTGACGTCAAAATATAATTTATAGTAAATTTGCGACATACATATAGAACATCATATCAAAATAAAACTATGGTCTTTATAATTTTCAAACCACATAAGACTTGAAGCAGTACAATATATTTTTATACTATTTTCGTTCTATATATCCACTTTAAACATTTGTAGTTCCAGAATACTAAATATCGACCCATAGAATAAAATTATTATCTGCTGTATCGTAACTGAAAACGAGCCCGCAGACGATGTTCAGTGTCAACTACCAAGAACTTCTAGGAATTTGCATCCGTAATTTTACAATTTCATTTTGCTTAAGCGCTGTTGGGAATTCAGTATCGTATTTTATATTTGATCTTCGGAAAGTTTCAGCAAATGCCAGGTATTTATATAACTGTCCTCGAATAATTAACTAGAATAAGAATTACACATTTTATTATTAAATAACGATCCGATTTTAAATAACCTGAAGTAGTAGTTTAAATTAGTGTAGTTGTGAGAAAAAATAATTTATGAATGTACATTATATCATTTATTAATAATAAAGAGTATTTTAAAGATGATGGAATGATTTGCGCCAATCTATTCGCAATGTGGACCAAATGCTAACTCTCTGGCTCAGCCACATAATTACAGTTTAATATTTCCAAAACCACGATCCTAAGTCATTCCTCCAATAAACTTAACAACATCTGCCTTTTGCGGTATATTCAGGCAACAAAACAATAAAAACAAAAACATAAACTCTATCAAGTCAACTTTATTGGCAACAAACATCCGATATATACTTTTTAAAATTATTATTTCTCATTTCCTTTTATCGCGATAAGATCAGAGCCAAGCGTGAGTTTCTAGCGACTGTGCCGAGTATACCCGGCCCACTTTCTTTGTTTGCCTTCAATAAATGAACTACTATGTACGTTACGAGCTTGCTCCGGTAAGTTTGATCAGCGAACGGTTTTATCAAAGTTATGTACACAATAACTTCAATATTCAACTTAATTAAATAAATACTTGGTGATATTTCTCTTGGATACATTTTATGATGTTTTGCGGGGAATATAGGGCAGTAATGGTATGTGCACGCGACCTAGTTTGCACGGCTGGGATTTTGTTACATAATAATGAGCAACTTGTTTTATATTTATTTTCCACATCAATACTCTTGAAAATGCGTGGTGGCCTGTTGGTAAATAGACTAGACGCGACGGCCAACATGTTCACGGTGGTCGCGGGTTCAAATCCCAGGGCACACCTCTAACTTTCCAGAGTCATTTGTGTATTGATAGTCAATCACCACGCACTTTAACGGTGAAGGAAAACATCGTAAGGAAACCTGCATACCATAGCGATTTATAATATTTTTTTATGGTATGTAAAGTCCGCCAGCCAGCATTAGGTCAGCGTGGTGGAATCTATGGCCTAACCCCTCTCAATCGTACTCTCGATTGTAGAGGAGGCTCATGCCCTGCAGTGGGACTTATATGGGCTGATATAGATAGATCAATACTCTTACAGCTAGCAGCAGGAAGTTAATTCTTATTTTACATATTTGTTTAATGATGAAAATCATTACTAACTAAGTAACTAACTAACACAGTCAGAAGTAATTAATTATAAATTGTTAGAATTAGTAACAAAATAAGAAGTAGCGCCATCTTTTGATACTAATTGTTAAACTGTATTGTTTTTTGGTATCTTAGTTACTGTATGTAAAAATGTAAAATGTTCTAAAAAAATAGTATGTTTACAACCGCCATCCAGTTTTATTTTAAGTTACATACGTATATACTTATGATAAGTAAAATAAATGCATAGGAAAAGATATGTTGAAGACATAAAACGTAGAATCAAAACTAGATCTTTAATGAAAGCCACAAAGTATTATACAAATGCCGTTAAGCATAGTCTAAGATTAGCGAGAAGATAAAGTTGTCAAACCGCCTGACACCAGAAACACTAATTAGTTAAACAGTTCAGTCAAACTTCAGATCGTAATAATTTCAATTCCGTAATAAATAAATTCTCGGCAACTTTATAATGACGTAATAACTTTTCTTTTGTACCCCAACTTGGGCCTACAAATGAAAATATAATGAAAATATATCCATATAAAATAACTTTAATGACCGAGGAAGAGTCGTGTTATTTATTTGTATTGTTGTTGCTTTTTGGAGTACCAAACAATTAGTTATTGAAAAACGGTTTCTGGTTTAACTAGTGCTACGAGAATATTATTGTGAGAAAGATATTTGGAGGATTATTGTCAAAAAGGTAAAAAACTTAATCATATGCATAACAAGGTACTCATATCATTTTTAAATATGACATTATAATAATATCTTGGCTCATTTAAATAGTATTTCGCTGGTATTCAATTAAACGTTTTGCTGATGTCTAAAACCCTGACGTGCTGGTTTACAGGACTTTTTGATTTATCTTGTACTTTGTAAGCTTAAATGTAAAACTAACATTCAGTATTCAATATTGTATCTGGACATTTGTAGTCAAAAATTCAATAATAATCCTATTTCTATAATAACATTTTCGTAATCTAACCATCATGTTATTTCTGTCATCTTGTAGTAATAACCACGATCATAATTAACAATAATTGTAGTTCAGCCATGTATACCGGCCGTCCATCAGATATTAAAATTGAGTATAATTATGTACTAATTGACGGTGGTTATAATATCATCAATTTCAGCCGTCGAAGTTCACGAAACTGTGGTGAAAGGACTAAACTGTGATAAGAACAGTTTTAATTAAAATATATTGAGTTTTAGACGAAACAAAATATTTTAAAATTTGTAATGAAAAAGTGCGTGGTGGCCTGTTGGTAACGGACCAGACGCGGCTGCCTACATGTTCACGGTGGTCGCGGGTTCAAATCCCAGGGCACACCTCTGACTTTTCGGAGCTATGTGTGTATTGATAGTCAATCACCACGCACTTTAACGGTGAAGGAAAACATCGTGAGGGAACCTGCATACCGTAGCGATTTTAAAAGATTTTCTACAGTATGTAAGTCCGCCAACCCGCACTAGGCCAGCGTGGTGGATTATATTGCCTAACCACTCTCAATCGATTCCCTCGATTGTAGAGTAGGCCCGTGCCCTGCAGTGGGACGTATATGGGCTGATATAGATATAGATATAATGAAAAAGATAAGCGTCCAACAATGACACATAAATCCTAACCTCAAGTATTGAGCCCTGGGTTATCAGAGATATGCAAATTTTATAGTTTCACTATAGATTTTTGTAGGTCCCACAATCATAACTCGTAATATAGGGAATGGATTTAAACATTGCGTTTCTTATCAGACTTCTTGACCATCTGCGTCTCGGATGTTAAAGTAAGTTTATGCGCCGATTTGGCTTATAATTTTAAGTCCACCTACCTGACTGATATGAACGGTTTCGGTGAAATATGATATTAAAGAGAATTCGCATTTCACGATTCCTAAAGTAAAACAAACTAGCGCCTCAATACTCAAAGGCCATTTAAAAATTGTACTCAACTACGAAAATCCTGCTTAAATGTATTGATTAAATGGGACGTGGGCAGTTAAGTGCAACTTAATATTTAAATGGCGTTTGAGTTATCAGGCGTTAGTCATCCTATCTAAAAATCGACCTCAAGACGTCGCAACTTCCGGCCCTTACACGTCCAATAAGTCACTAAAGCCATCGTTTAACGTCCTCAGAAAAACACCTGATAATGACCCAATGTAAAACAATTATTTGGATACCTACAGATAAGTTGTAACAAACGTGTCAACAGAGCCCGTAGCGCATAATCGTCGATTTGCGTGCGCCCACCCGCCCGTACATTAACGGCCTTAATTATTTTTATCGAGTGCTTGTACAATCGCTTTTACAAAGATTAATGCGATATTTCCAACAATGTTTGGCAATTTCGGCAGAATTTCTGTGAATTTTGTGTACTTTAATTCTGGGGAAATAACGTTTGTTTTGCGAAACATGCATGTATATTAATTGTTAAGGTAATCCAAACACGTGCATTATGCAGCATGCATATGCATTATGCATGCAAATAATTTAAATGATCAGTATCTCGATACAATATCATATATAGTACAAAAAAGGATATATTACTATTATTACAACAGAAAACCGAGTAAATCATAAAAAGAAAAATCACAATGCCCACATGATAAATAGACTATCAAAGAAAGATTACAAGAAGTCGCTGAATGCCGTGTCGATTTGGATTCCTTGGACCTCCCCAAAATTTCCCCTATGTTCAGCAGTAAGCTCTTTGGTTGTAGATGATGATAAATCACAATTAGATGGTAATAATATAAACCTACTCACCTAATAAGTTATCGTGTAGCAGGATATCGTATAAGGATAAATAAATTATGAATATCCGCCTGAAAAAACAAGCATCCTAGTCCGTTGAAGGCTTTATTACGACATCCCGTGAATTTTTTATGCATTCACCCCATGACTCGTAAATTGCGACACAAAATGGAATAAATGGAACAAAAGATGCGGTTTCTTACCAGTGTTATAACTTTCTAAATTCTTCATATAGAAAAATCCAACGTCACTTTGCCCGACCCGGGATTCGAACCCGAGACCTCAGTTTTGTAATCCTACCGTAGAACAACTACGCCTCCGAAGCAGTCAGCAAATGCTTTTCGTGAAATAGATATTTTAATCCTCCAAATTACCTCAATATTACTCATAAAACATGTTTATCTTTAAATAACCTATATTCTAATTACCAGTATTTATAGCTACCTAACAACATTAAGCTCTTTACCCAGTTCAGCAGGCGAGAAATCTAAATGTCTGCTTCAAAAGATATTCGCAGAACGATCTTCATTAGCCCTCGTTAAAGCACTCGCGGTATTAACGCGCGCAACACCTCAAGCGTATATGCTCCTTAAGGCATACGTAATTAGTGTCACTATTCTATCAATGTTCAGTGCAGTGTGTTAAAAAAAATATAAATTGATTAATGTTATTGTTAATAATAATATCATCATGTTAAAAGCAAGTTTACTGGTGGTAGGTCTCTCATTTGTGAGAGGCCGCCTGGGTAGGTACCACCGCAATGTTTATTTCTCCCGCCAAACATCAGTGTAAATGCACTGTTGTGTTCCGGTTTGAAGGACATTGTAGCCAGAGTAACTACTGGATATATCGAGACTTAACATCTTATGTCTCAGGATGGCGAGCGCAGTAGAATGCCAAGCATTGCCTTGTAACTCGTGGTGTTGTTGCTTTTGCTACTGTCCATGAGCGGTCGTATCGCTTACCATCTGGCGAATGGCAGGCTCGTCTCGTCATTCATTGAAAAAAAAAGAGTTCAATGCTACGTACATACTTAGGCTTTGGGTCCCCACAAAGACTAGCCCGAAAGAAATAGCCTGTTCCTGTAGTCGGAATGGTTCTGGATAGTGTAGGTAAATAGATGTGTTGCCGGTCCATTAAATCGGGAGGGAGGAGGAGGGAGGGGAGCGGGAAGGAAAAAGGACAGAAAGTGGAGATAGCAAGTGGGCATCCGACAATCTCACTCACCAGACGAAACGCGACAGGAAAGCTGTCGCTTCACGTCGATCTTCTGTTTAACAGTGGTACCTACCAGGACGAGCCTTTCCAATCATGTTGAGTCCTCAATGACAACAGCGTGGCTCTGCCACAATATAAATTACAAATTTTATTTCATTTTTAAATTATTTTAGAAATTTTTCGAGCGTCGATTGTCTCATTTCAATAATGTGTAAAAGATGTCTCATTTCAAAAATGTGTAAAAATTGTCTCATCTCAAAATTATGTTTCAAGTGTGAACAAAACACTCATACGTGTAGATATGACAATAAAAACAAATTGTAGCCAACACATACGAGAGAAAAGTGGATTGCTTCATAAAGACGCCGTTTATTTTAATTCAAAACGTCTGCTATGTTTAAAACAAACATACGTTGCTCAGAAATTTTATATAAAATATAATATAATTTTCACTATGAGATATTTTATATAAGAAACCTAAATGTTTCCATACAAATTAGTTTTGGTATCGTGCACGGCAAGTAAGTATTCTTTGCTTAAATAGAAAACCTAAACTAGGTCTATATTCTTTAGCAATTTCTAGCGAATTTTAATTTTAAAGCATAAACTCATTAAGCAGAATATATTATATTATAGCCACGCAATATAAAAAATGTCCACGAAATTTTATTCATAAACAGGACCCGCTTTAATATTCATCAAAAGAACTTTGGGGACCTAGTTTAAAAAAATATTTCAAAGGACATAATAAAATAAAATATCGTTATTTAACTTAAGGTTCTAAATCATAAAACTATTTATAAACACATGACCTATTCGTTGTTATGTGCTCTTAAATATTATTTATTATAGTGTGAAGGGCACGAATTTTGAAAAGTTGGCTTAATCGGAGTAGTACTACTTTTTTAATATAGTCCTGCATGATATCCCAGCTTCACTCTCGATTTTCCTTCGTTGAATGATTGGCAGAGGATAATTATTAATTCTCTAATACGTTCTACCTATTATACTCGTTATACTTATTGTATTTTCAAAGTCTCTCAACTCACTTATGATTGTCAGGTATTGTATAAGATTGTATGTGTTTTTACATAGGAGAAAAAAATCTCCATCACCGTTATGCAAACTTTTATCCGATTATTTTTGTATCAGAGCTTTATCCAGAAAATTTTCCCACGTACATTATAAAAGCAAAACCAGTTTCAGATTACACAATCGCCCATATAATGATTGAAAGACATCGTTACCCCAAACAAAAATCAAAACCTTTTTCCATTAAAACAACACCTTTCAAACAACTAACAAAAATAGCACTTTACGCTACGGGCTACGGGGCATTCACCCACACAGATTAACAACAAAAACTTATCAAGAAGCGTATTTTCTTTTTAATTTTGCAGATAGAGCTTACGGATTGATCCGCCCGCTTACTTGCTCGCACGTGCCAGCTTCAGTGGGCTCTGCCGGGTCGGTAATCCTGAATCGAGCCATCGAGTCATCGACGGAAATTTTAAGCAGGTCTATGTAGTTGCGATTTCGCCAGGTATTGTTCTCGGTAATTGAGTCCACGTTCGAATTTCGTTGTCCGCTATTAAATGTTGGTTTATATTGATTGGATTTTATTGTATTTACAAAGTGAGATATTTGTTCGGGGAATTTTCTGTTGGTTATTTATCAAAATTTGTGACTAATGTGGGTTATTAAGTTAGGCAAAATTAATAATATTTCCACGTAATTAAGTGACCTGCTTTTGAAGTCCCTGGAGATTCAGAGGGCACTTTAAACCAGAGCTATGGACTGTTCGCTTCACGCAATACACATAGATATCTTTCATTTATTGAACACTGGCGTAATTAAACTTGTCTTCACAACAGAGATTTACCCCACAAAATATAGAGGAGGTATTAAATGCACTAAATAACAATTATGGGATGAAATATCGATCATCCAAAAATGGCATTTTTCAGCTGACCCAGCCAGACTTACAGAGTACCGAGTTTAAATTTATTTCGTACCTGAATTAAAACGCCCTGGTCTAGGTCTGAATGCGTAATACTCAAACATAAAACATGAAAAACTTAATTTACGTATGGTAATTGAGTTCCTCGCTATTATACAGAACGCTCATCATGAAGTGAAATGATACGGATTTAAATTATTATGTAGCTACTTAATCCTTTATTTAATCTATACGAAATCTCATATGTGGGTAATATCAACAGTCTTTTAAATAAAATTAATGGTGCCCATATAAACTTAAGTACAACTGTTAAATCTTCGATATAATATTCGACATCCTCCGTGGCGCAGTAACTTGGACGCAGGCTGTAAAACGCGAGGCCGCGATATCGCATCGAAACAAATATATTTGTGATCCACGGGTATTTGTTTCGGGTCTGAGTTTTTGTGAGACCGAAAAAGTCTCTTGTAGTTTCTGATACCCACGACACATGACTCGTTCTTAGTGCGGGGTCAGGATTAAGTATGTGACTGTTGGGTATATATATTTATATCGTATCAATATTTTTGAAGTGAAGAGAAAGAGCAGACAAGATTAGGAACCAAGCGATTCTTGTGGGCTTAGTTGCGGATTGAGTGAGGTCTTAATTTAATTACAAGTTCTAGCAAACCAATTCCTGTATCTCGAGATGAGAAATATAATCCCCGGCTAGATTTTATGCTTGGCATGGCAATGGGTTAGCTCCTATTTTATTTTAGGGATTGAAAGGTCGGCGTTTTTTATAACATTTGTGTGGCCCCTGCCTACCTCTTTGGGGATATTCTTATAGTTGTTTTTATGCTAGGCTAGATGAATGATTAACTGACTAATTAGGGACATGTTGGAAAATATTAGCAATGCCAAGCATTGTTTTGTAATTCATGGCGTTGTTTGGTTTGCTACTGTCCATGGGGGTCGTAGCGCTTATCATCAGGCGAATGGCACGCTCGTCTCGCCATTCATTGCAATAAAAAATGTTAGTTGCCATGCTTCGGCTGTATATGTATTAGACAACAGAACTTTTATTGATCACCTCATCGTTTAAACGCCTGTATATACGTACTGAGGCGAGAGCAGTCGAGATCGATTGTAACGTCGGGCGAACTATTTTATCTCACTTACTCAGCTCTTCGATGGATTTCGGAACTATAATTTGTCTGTGATCAATCTCCCTTTATATCATATTAATGGGGCCATAAATCTATTAAATTGTGAGTATTCTTTATATATTATTACTTCCATTTTACCTTTTGTTGGAACAAGCTTTGTATTTTAATTATAATTCTTGATTTATAGTATTGTTCTTCGACAAGAAAATTTCAATACAAGAATTAAAGTATAATTTAGACATCTAAAACTTACTAATACTTCATATATTGTGAACTATGAACACGTACCTACAATTTTTCAGAATATTCCCCTCAAATGACGTTCTTCAATACTCACAAACTTCATTCGCACATCAACATTTTGCAAATCCAAACTGACGCTAATATATTTTTAAATAGCATCAACCATTCTCTATTTAAAATGAAAGCGACAGCATCTGCATTTCCGCAGCCTCATCAATCATATTACAGTTTCAATTCCGTGTGGAAGCGGAGTCATCAGGCGTCATATCTTATTCACCGTGAGGAAGCCCTGTGGCAGTACATACGCCCTCATTTTGGGGAACAGTTGCTAGAATTCCGCCTCATGTTTTTATATTGGATGCCAAATACGCGAAATTGTAACTTTTCCGAATTAAATTTCCTGGTTCGTTTGTAAATGAACGGGTAGATATTTGGAATTTGTGGTTAATTTTATGTTTAGAAATTTCAGTGAATTTATCTATAAAATATTATATTTATTTATGCATAGTACGTCTTATAAATGAGACGCTAATCGCTAAGATGAGAAAAAATGATAAACCATGGGTTTATTTGTCTATTTTTCAGGAAAATGAGACGAGAACTGTGTCTTATAATCTTTGTGCATAATGCTGAAATTAATAATGGGCTATACGATACTTAGTACACTGCTATAAAGCTAACTTTATTATACTTATTACCAATCAAAAAATCCCAACAAATTTTAATAACACAATAAACTGAATACACCAAAATTTATCATCAACAAAATACTTTGCAGTCAACATGTCTCCTACACCTAAATTTAAAAAATAGTGTTAAAGTGCTAAAATGTGAGAGCTAAACACTTTTTTCTGGTACAAAATCGTAGGAGCCCCGAATAACAGCTTAACCCGTTTATCCTGGCACTCGTCTGGCTCGTTCGGGAATCGTTAAGCCTTCTCGGATAACCTATGAGAGCTTTAAAATTCTAACACTAGACTAGTCTAACATCGCAGGATATAGCGGATTAACGTGTTTTATAGTCTGTGTTAGGTTGATTTTAAAGAATTTGTAATTTATTCAACTTATATGCACTTGTATTACGCATGTGATTTTTAAGCCTTCAAAAAAAAAGGATTGTTATTTAATTGTGTGTTTGTAGCTTTGTAGCTCATAAACTGCTGAACTCATATTAAGGTTTTTTTTAACTACTCGTCTAAAATTATGGAATATTGTTTATATTCCACAATTTTGATCAAATAAAGTTACACTAATTTTAATAACTAATGCAGGATTCCGCTTGACAAATATTAATATTTATATTAAACATTATTTTTCTGAAATGTTGCTTTTTGACATGTCATTTTAATGTCTATAATTCCTCAAACCTATTATCCTACGACAAAACTGAAACCTTTCATCTATTACAAAGGATTAAAGATATTAAGTTACGTAACATCCCTATTTAATAGTAACAAAATCGAACACATTCAGAAATTAATTTAAACTTCCAATGCCTCACTGGCTTATTTAAAATGATTCACAAATTGAATCGGCGATCCCTTAATCGAAATGTTTACAAACAAATCAATTCGGACTCAACTCCTTTATGTGCCGATAATAAAGCTGTGCGTTTAGAACGTCAAAATAAAGCGACCAAGTAGTTT
The DNA here is from genome assembly GCA_905220455.2 of Deilephila porcellus. Taxonomy (NCBI): domain Eukaryota; kingdom Metazoa; phylum Arthropoda; class Insecta; order Lepidoptera; family Sphingidae; genus Deilephila; species Deilephila porcellus. The sequence goes on along the minus strand of LR999977.1, from coordinate 12,278,974 downwards.
TGTCTGCAAATTTGTTAGTTGGTCACAAACAGCCCTCGAATTTTGGGTTCGGCTCACGATAATTGGGTCTACCCTGGTTAGCCTTTGTGAGAGGAATGGCATGCAAACCCATATTCGGTACTTTATTGTTACGAAGGTTTCGCCGGCGGTGGTTTGCTTGTTATAAATGAAGTTTGTCAAACAACGTGTGAAGAATACGAGTAGAGTTTGTATTCGTCGAATTGGAGAAGGTTGAAAATTATATCATTTTGAATTATATTGTTTAATTATATTAATATAATATACCTATCAGGCTATTTACACCCACTGCTGAGCACGGCACATTTCGTTATCAAGAGTACGATTTAAACGGTTTTGGCCATTGGCTCCTGCAGCTTAGAGCCTAGCTAGCCTTTAATTCTTTCATATCTTAAATTGAACATCATTTGTTAAAAATCCATATAAATACGCAACTTATGTAATACTTTTTGTTTCGTTTAATTAACATTAAACAAACGTACAACAGCTTAATTTTATAAAAATACTTGCTCGAAAATACAAAAAAATCCTTCGAAAAGATACAGTTGACGTAGCTCCAACCGAACACCGATAACAATCCCAAAAACCCCGCAAAAGCCAAAGATTGTTTTGTAAGAAGCGTGGCTCGCGGCTATCCTGTTAAGGAAAATGTTTATCTAAAGTACATAATAACGTCAGTTTAGTTGGTGACGACGGTGGGGTCGCAGACCGATGTCCTCGACTAAACCAAGACGTCTTTGTCTGATCCCGAGATCTCTTTGATTTATGAAAGAGCTGCGCTGGCTTAGTTGAATTAATCCATTGCCGGAATGGGATGGTAAGTTCGGATTGTTGTATCATTAAATGTAGGAGAGATATTTTTGTTGTTTCTACTTCCAAAGTATGTATAAGTTGAAGTTGTAGAGAACAGGAAATAGCGCGGAGAACCTCTGTGCCGCAGTTGTTTAAAACGCCGCCTGTAAAACGAGAGGCCAAGGGTTCGATCCCCGCACCGGAACAAATATTTGTGTCAACCACAGGTATTTGTTTCGGGTCTGGGTGTTTGTGAGACCGAAAAGTCTCTGGTAGTTCCTAATACCCTCGACACAAAACTCGATCTTAGTGTGGGGTCAGGACTATGTATGTGACTGTTGGGTGTATTTATTCTTTTTATATAATAGTTGCTTAAATAATTTCCATTATAAATACATTTTAGAATGCATAAAACAAGTGAACGCATGTATCCATTTCAATTTATCGCGACTATAGGCACTCATAAAATCAGATAACTCCATTTCATACTCACACAAGCATTTATATACAAAATATATATTTTTCTTTTTCTATTTCCCGTTTAACATTTAGTTTCGCTCTGTAATTGTAAAAGATGTTATCTTGCGGAAGGCGTTGCTAGCTGTAACACAGTTAACGCTAACTACTGCGGTTGGCAGTTTAAATGTTACTTTTTATAATGTGGTTTTGTATAATAAAGTTATATATCTGATTGATTTTATCTACAAGTAGCTTTTTACGAAATTAAGTTAATTCTAGAATCTAGACAAAGAAATACTAATTAAGCGTTAAATTGTTTGTCTTTATTAAATATAAAATTAGTAACAAAATATTACGCAATATTCCTGATTTGTTTTTTGTCAGTGACTAATTGATAATAATAATAATATGTTTATGTAGGAATAGTTCCGTGTCGGGTCAAATCAAACAAAGATAGCTTAGATATGCTTCAGAATAATTATTTACACTTTCATTACGTCTTTACGTCGGACGTCGTTCACGTCTTCCATCGTCTTCAAACTGTTCTCTCTTATTCCGTCCTTTCATATTTCAACATCTTAATCATTCATCCTCTAACTCTTTTACTCTTTAGTACTTCCATTCGTTATTTCTTTCACATAAACTACTTTCCTTATCAGTCATTCGTCTATCGTTTCATTCTACTCATCTTTCATCATAACATTCAAATCCTACATTTATCTACTCTTAAAAATATTGAATAGACATATGGCAGATAAAACGTATATATAAATGTATATCAACCAACATAACATCGCAATCATAGAAATTCAATTTATTAATATATTTAGATTTCCTAATTAGATCACGTAGACAGTAATGTCTAGACATCGTAAACTATTACATCGGTAAATCCCACTAAAAGTGAAAGCAGATCACGTACCTAATTGAATAGATCTTAGTGCTCAAGAGTCAGTGATTACACAATATCAACTAAAGTAAGGAAAAATTGCTACTAAAATATGACTTTTATTACAACGCAATATATTTGAATATCACTTGGCAGTTGATGCTAAAACAAGACTACAATTGAAAGAGAACCTTTGTGTGAATAATTGATTGTTTTCATGCTGGAACGAAAGGTATCTAATTAAATTCCCTAATTGTATAATTTTTAATTAAGTTGCATAAAATACTAATCTAATTTGTTGGCCTACTTTTGTGACTCGATTTAATTTTGTTCTAATAACTGCCATTGAAATAAACTAAAATAGCACAGACATGAATCTAAAATTAGAGTAAAATCTTGGGTTACGCGAGCATTCAAAAGTACTAAAATTACAAGTATTCAACCCTTAAATGAATATCGAAATAAAACTAATGTCAAGAGTAGGCCAAATAATCTAATTTTAAGTGTAAAGCACTTTTATCATCGTCAAATATTATGTCAAAAACCTGTCTTTAATGACTTCGTATTTTTCTTAACTTTACACTAAAACTTTTAATAAGTATTATACGAGTATTATCTAATATGGAACCTGCACTTGTTTTAGTTTATTTCAAAGATTTTCGACTTAAAACAATATATGCAATATTTATTTATAAAGTTGCCAAAGAGTATTGTAATAATGTACTCACCATATTCCGGGCAGGTGACACAAAAAGCCACAGCGAGGAGGAATCCGATCACCTCGCCCCCGAACCCTTTGCCGGCCATTTTATCTTTTTCTTTAACCAACACTCGCTTTTACCGACATCTTTTTCTCTTCTATTTTCGCAAAATTCACTAAAAACCTTCAGCTACGCTCATCGTTCTTTGTTCAGCCCTGGAGTGCTGTATCGGCATTTTTAATTGTAGAAAGTTTTTAATTTATCTTTGCTTTTACATCTGCAACAAAGAAAAATCAGGAATTAAAATTATTGTACTAGATGACTAAAACTATGCATGTTGGATAATAAGTTGCAAATCTGCAGTTTGATTTGTTGTGGTATTTTTAGTGTACACGCATAAATGAAACGACAAAGTGACAATAATTTCACGAAATTTATAACATATTAGGTTGTGATTTCTGTAGACTAGAAATAAATTTGTATTAACATAGTGTCGAAATACAAAACCACGCCAACAACATCATGGATATTGGCTAAGGCTTAAGGATTTTCTCTATATTATACTAATACAGGAAAACTGATAACACAATAACCAACTTATTAAAACTCGTTGTAAACACGACCTAAGAAAGGCCATAGATAATATTATTAGTAAGCTCCAATATTATATTATAATTCTATATAATATAGAAGACTTAAACTTAGTAACAATACTTAGAAGCCGTTTGATACCCAGAAATTATCGACTATTGACCTTCGTTCTCTACCGTTCTCTACCTTATGAGATTCAAGGCTAATAAATTAATTCCTATAACAACAATTTCGACATAAGATATCTTTTAATTATGATCTAATATTTTACCAAAGCTATCTACATACTATGTTGTAAACCTTTACCAAACGCTTGTCGGGATTCAAGCTTTGTATTGGAGACTAATTATATATGTAACTATATATTTTTTTCACTTCTTATTCTATACTGCACACAAAAAAGAAAAAATCTTAAGAAATATTACAAATATAACAATTACGCTATATTGTATAAGCCTGTAAACGTCTCACTGCAGGGCACGGGCCTACTCTACAATCGAGAGAACGATCGCGACTGGTTAGGCCTCATATCCACCACGCTGGCCTCGTGCGGGTTGACGGACTTTATATACCATAGAAATTCTTACAAGTAGCTATGATAATTCACTGTATGTAGGGTACAACTGTAATGATAGGTAATAAGCGTAACATTTCTAATAATGTTAAGTTTTGTTCATTAAATCCAGACTTAAACTGTTCTTACTATAGTGTAGTTGCTGCTATTCCGTAGTTTCTTATTTCTTGCACAATAACTATTATTACTCTCGAACTCATTTTTGCTCTTTTACCTTTGAAAACTGTCTCGCTTACAAAGCACAATTTCCTGAATGCCTCCGTGGATTGTCGTAATTAAAATCAAATCAAAGATATATAGATTCATATCTTTGATGACTACGCACACTTGTAGTAAAAAGTTGTATTGTATTGTTAATAACAGTAACACAAATATTCGCTCATAAAACATTCCGTCAACTCCATTTGAAATCCAGTGGTTAGCTTAAACGCTAAACAAACGTTTTTTCACACAATACCAGTCTCATAATAATTATTTGTTGAACACGTTACTGCTGGAAGTGACCTGAAAAGGACGACATGTATTGTACAAAGGCGTCCGAGGCAGAAATTGTATTGTACTCATTGCTTTATGTTCGCCAGTGGTGTCGCTTCACTCGCTACTTATGTCCGTTCTTTGTAGTGTCACCTACATTAAATATCGGTTACTATTCGTTTGTTCAGCGGTGTTGTTTGTCGTAATGAACTAATGTTGTGTGAACCTCTGCCTTGCCCTGAGTTTGCTCCTGTGTAGATCGTTGTCTAGAAATGGCGGTACTGTTACAATTCGATTGAATATTATTCTATGATAATATATGTGTTTAATAAGGTAAACTTAATATTCAATAGTAAGTACTGAATGTAATTGAGTTTGGACATATGACATGGATATAAAATTTTGGTGCCACGGTAACATTAGTCTTTACATCCCAAACCGAGGCGTGACTGCTTAAGAGCTAACAAGATTAATTCATCTGTATGTATTCTCATAATTTGTATGTATATTATAGCATAATAAATCATCTATTTATAAAAATAAAACAACAGTAAATTCATTTCTTAACGTTTCACGTATATGTATTAGACGGAATCAATTTTCATAGTTACCAACAGTTTAAGTCATGTTACTAAGTACATAAATACGTAATATTACATTTATTTAAATTTAAGAACCATTGATTTAACCTGTTACATAAATCGTCCTAGCTTCGCAAACATACCTTACAGTTGTAATACTTTTAAAGTTAAATTCCCACCAGTAGTGGCTACTTAATCTTGAAGTTGGTCAATAAATTTCGGAACTTCCTAGCATGCAAGTTCTAGCAGCAGGGGATGTAACGTTTGTCCATACTGGCAAACGTAGGTAATAATGTAGACCTTTTCCTTGTATTATATTATAATTCAGTTGTATTGTGTGTGTGGAAGAAATAAATGGTTTAAACAGTTGGATAAATTAAAAAAAAATATTGAGATTACTGTGAGGTTTTTATGTCGAATTATACTATGATTAAATAATTATTCTGAATCGTGAAGAGACTAAAGTATTCAGGTATTAAATAGTAGCAGTTAATTTTAATGAATTTTCTATTACAAATAAAATAAAAAGCTCGTAATAAAGCTCGTTCCATAATTCCGAATAAAATTGTATTGTTGCTGCATTTTCCATTCTAACTATACTCCCAACAATAAATAAAAGTTTTTATTCTCCTGGTAAAATAAGGAAGAAAATAAATAAAAAGCATTGCTCGTTTGAGCGCGTTTCAACTGCGTCCCTAATCAGGTTCGCTCACTCGCATTGCAGCACTACCCTAAGGCTCGCAAAACATAAACGAAATACCCAACTAAAATAAGAGAAAATAAATCCTTTCTCCGACCGAAATAAAAGAGGTTGATTTCGAATTTCTGTTTGCTTAAAATAGGCCATTGCAATTTAACTAATCCTAATGAAGTAATAAAAATAATTTGGGCTAAGGAAATAAGGGGCGGTCGTGATTACTCAAAGAAACTGGGAAATCCTATCATTTCTTTGGTCTAAAATCTTTTTTTCAATTTGTCTTAATGTTAACGCTGAGGAAACAGGATTCCGCGCTCTTGCTCCAATTGCTTAATGTTTGTACCATGTAAATAAATGTAGGGAGAGAGATGGGGAAGATTCAATTACTATAAAATTGGGATCGCATGTCGTGACGTAATGATGTTGTCTTTCGTATTTGCAAAAAGAAAATATTTTATTTATGCTTTTTCTTGTCTCGTCGAATGTGGGCGCATCTGTTTACCTCTGCGCATGTCAATTACGGAAATCAATTATTTTTAACATAATTGATGAGGTGATCTGGATTTTGTTTCTCTCTCTCTTTCTCTAAGGTGCTTTACATAAGCGTAATACAGTATATTTGCCGTTTTATAGTCCGTTTTCATGATAACGTTTTCCACATAACTATCCGTCCAACAGATAGAGTACTCATGTAGTGAAATTACTATTTAGTGATCCACTTTGTAGTACCTGTTTAGTGTATAGTATTAATGCAATGAACAAATGCACTACTTGTTATTCCTTATTTTTATTGTCTGCTTTTTAGATGTTGTTTAATGTAGATGGGTCCACCTGTAACTAGGTAAACAATTTAAGAAGATCTTAAATTTATTGTATAGATATTTAAGTTAGTGTTGTCATCTGTTGGTGGATCATATAAAATGTACAAATAAAAAAATAAAAATATCGCTAATAAAAAATACATTCATTAACAGTAGTTTTCTTTAATGTCTCGTTCCTTTATGTCGAATTTCTACCTCAATCTAGCCGCTCGAACATTCTTTAATCAATATTGGCTCCAACACTTAAACTTAGGGCACAAACGTTGCGTAACTTTAATACCTTCTACGCAACACTTTTTCTTTGTTAGTACTCTCATCAGTTTTCGTTCAATCTATTTTACACGTTGAAATAGAAAAGTTTTTGTGGCCCGTTCGGAATATATTACTATTTCCCAAATTACATACACTTACGCGCCAATAAATTTGAGATCACCCTCATCCGTATATGAGCCATCTATTCTTCAGCCGACGCCGTATAAACAGACCATAAAAATAAGTTTTGTATTGTCGATAAAAACATTTTATGGTATTCCTGTAAACGTTTTCCAACAAACATAAAGTTTACTGTGATTATTAGACTTTGTGTGTTAGGTTTTAGGGCTCTTTTAGGGTTTATTTTATAGGACGCTTACGTAAGTTTAGGTGAAATAATTTATGAATATAATTTAAATGCATTAAATATAATAGGTGATTTTTTTATTGCAATGAATGGCGAGACGAGCATTCCATTCGCCTGATAGTACGCGATACGACCTACGCTCATGGATACGCATACGGCTCATGGATAGCAGAAAACATAACATCATCTACAAAGCTATGCTTGGGATTTCATTACGCTCGCCATCCAGAGACAAAAGATGTTAAGTCTCAATATATTCAGTTTCTGTTTTATTCTCGGTATATCACAGCTAATCTTAGGCTTCTACAATTGAACACCACACTCATGTTTCATTTTTGAGTAAACATGTAAGTACATTATACATTTACCTACTTAGTAGTAATTTCCCTATCAACTACACTTAAAACAAGCACGTCTCAGCAACTAGCAAAGATTTAAATAGCCAGTTCGCAACTACAGAACTCATCTGCATTGTAACACTGCAAAGTTGAGTTGATGTAAAAACTTCACGATCCCAAGACAAGCAAGCACCAACTTAATTTATGGTTTGCAATATCATTGGGCTAAATGTCCGGATATTTCTAGGGATAGTCAGGCTACAATGTTCAGCTATTTCTGTAATTGAGTAAGGGTAGTAAACCTTTGTTATGGTGTATTTGCTAGTTAAGCAGGTTTAAAGTCACGCAAATATTTTACGAGAAGGTTCTGTGCAATTGTATTGTAAAACAGGAAATTTTCGTACGAAGTTTTTATTGCAAGCGCTGTTTTGTGTTTAAAGACGTATATAGGGAAGGTATCGTGATAAACCTTTTAAGAACGAAATATGACCCTTTTTATGTAAGGCGAAAAGAGATTTTTATACCTGAGAAATTATTAATAAAAATCCTGCGTTATTTAATTAAATTTATTTTGTATATTATAGATATAAGATACTACTTTGTTGTGTCGACATAAAAAAAGGTTTTGGCCTCGTCCTGTTTTGAAACAAAATTCAAACAAAATAATATTGTCGTGATAGAACAAATGGAAATTAAAAAAGCGTGCAGTACACGCCACTAATTTTTAATGAGTTTATTGTGTTCAAAACAATAAAACATGGTAACAAAGCTCAAAGTAATTCTGCGACTGCACCGTGCAATTACAGACAATGTCCACGCAAGTTTGCAATTCATGACCAGCGTAACTTGAGCCGCGCTAACTGCAGTTGTATTTCATTTGTCCTTACTTTGCTGAAGCTTCTTAGTTGAGTTATGTAATAATGGGTATGTTTATTACTGAGTAATTCCTGGTAATATGTACCTATTATGGAATGAGTTATTAGAGGAATGACGTAGGTAACGAAAGGGATGACGCCAAGCAGGCAGTGTGATAAAGTTATAAATTTTAATAAAATCATTGATGCTTTTCCACGCGTGTAAGATTAGAGTAGCTAAAATTCTACTAAATCCTATCCGTTAATGCTATGAAAATTATATAATTATATCATATGTTTGAAATCGAAAATCTTACATAAAATAAATATACTGTCAGTTTTGGAAACGAAACCCCCAAATCATTATTCACATATATTGTACATTACCCCTAAGCCAATAACTTTAAGGTAAACATATAAAAAATAACAACCAAAAGCCCCTTACAAAGCCCTCCCCGAACATGAATAGTTATCCTTTTTTTCTATTCGTACGAAATCTTGTATAAATATTTTGTATTCCAACATCGCAACTCATTATAACTTCGCTAAAGGCAAAACACGTCTTAGTATGTCGACGAAGAACCTTCTAAAGGACTTTATTACCCACAATATTTAAGATATAAGATGTCTGTATATAACGCTAAAATGAAATTGTACCGGATTTGGTGTGGTTTAGTAGACATTTAAGTCTTAACAGACGCTCTGTAATTGCCCAAGTTTCTCGGTCGGAGTAATTTCAGTAATAAATCATACGCTTTGGGATTTTTTTTTATTAAAAGTTCAGAGAAGATCCTTTTTGGTAATAAAATGTAGCACTGTTAAATCTCGGGTTCGTTCAGAAATGAGGCGGATTAATGTTTTTGCCGGATAACTAGGAACATTTTGCTTTAAAAACTGTGAAGATTTAAGATTAAGCTCCGGTTTTTTATACAAAACTTGATTATTTTGATATAGTTAAAAGTATACCTATTTTATTTGGGTAAGTCAGTTTATTTTGATTTATTATCATCAGACGAAAACAGAAATTCTTATTTTAATAAAGAGTATTATACGAGTAGCTTTTGTCCTTATTTCAATTTCAATCTCGATGTATTTAATCTTTGAAACGCATAACCTTCCTACTTTCATTTCTTAAAGGATGCCTACAGTCGATAAAAAAGTAATTTGCTTTATAAAATTTTAGCTCCTTAAATTTACGATGTGCCAGATTCACAGACGTGATAGGATTTGATATGTTTTTTGTTATATTCAAATGCGCGATTTATTCATGTTACCTAGTATTCCACACAAGTAGATTGTTCATTACATCGCTTACATACATTTAAAATATTGAAATAAACCATTATACATACATTATACTAATCTTTTTTACACTACACTACTATTTTTAACGCAATTACACACTGCATTAAATATATTTACATACATACATGAACTCACGCCTTTTTCCCAGAAGGGGTAGGCACAGGTGCTGCCAAAACACTATTTGCCTTGTGTGTTCCGTCCCACAAATTTCCGACTCCAGCTGATAATTAATAGAAAAATCCAATATCACTTTGCCCGACCCGGGATTCGAACCCGAGACCTCAACGTTTTAATCATACCGTAGTACAATTGCGCCACCGAGGCAGTGAATAAATTTATTAGTTAAAATATGATAATACAGACTAATAAAGCAAAAACTAGGTAATAACTACAAAATGTCACCACCAGAGCCCAATGCGTTTAACAAACGTGACCTTTAACCCGACACAAATCACAACAAATCCAAAAAGATACAAAAATCACAAACACCCATCCGGAAATTGAGTTTATAGATACAGCCGTCACAATTCGCGACAAATGTGACATCCGAAGAAGCAATAGTATATTTAAACAGGAAATATGTACGTCAAAACGTGCCCGGTCTAGTTGGTCGAGACGTGATGAACGAATTCCTGCGAATCAAGCAACCGACATACGCTGAATATCAAAACAGCACTGACTGAATATCCCGATAGCACTGATATATTGGATGGCGTCGCGGTTACATATTGAAAAGGCGCGGGTAAAGGATAGGCGCGTGGTTTTTACTTTCGTAACATTATTTTTAGTTTCATAGATAGAAATGAAAAACAGAACCTTATTTGTTGGGTGTGTAGAGTCAGTTTGGATTGCGATGTGAATGAGAGCTCGATCGGAGTGAGATCATGGACTGATGTGATTTAACTATTTTGCTGTTGCATTTCACGAGACATAATATTATGTTACCGCCTAATTTGTGGATATTCATCGGTGATTAGAAATAGTTACCTCCACTCGGGTTTGCTTCCGATATAGAAATATCACGAAAAGATAAGCAATAAAGGAGAAATGAAAATTGACGCGTTAAATAAATTGGTTTAAATATTTCAATAAAAAAAACCTTTAAAAGCTCTATAGTCCTCATACTTTATTCGTAAAAAAGAATTTGTTGGTTTTATTATTTTTTGTTGGGTTCATTGTACTCAGTATAATGATGCTATCCAACTGCTGAGCAACGTATAATAATTTAGAAAAAGGTTTTACCAAAATATACGATAGTTTGGAATTGCTACTCCAGAATTTATTTCTGAGAAGACGCTGCCAATAATAACGCAATACTCGAAAGCAAGAAAAAAATGTAATAATTATTTTTTATTTCAATACCGTTGAAGGCAATACGTGCCGAACACACTAATAGACTTATGAGCCGTTCTTATAATACAAATACGCAGAAGCTATTGAATGGCACGTCAGTATTTATTTGTACATGTATTATATTAACCTATACTTTCTCAGTTCTATTTTGAGGAACGTCATGTATATTATAAATGTACGAGGGACTTGGTCCTCACTCTTGACCTCATACAGTTTGGGTGCTTAAATTTGTCTACACCTAGCAGATTTATCTGATGCCAAATTGCTGCTAAACTGTAAAGCAGAATGATGTCAAAACGTGTTTTCGCAACCATAAAGAGACTTGAGATTTTTGGCACCTAACCTGGATACTCTCCATCATCGTTTTCCATCCACGTCACAATGTTTCTTAAAATTACTTGTATAAATCGGGTTAGAAGCCGCTAAATACAGTATTATTATTCAGAGCTGGAGCTCAAAGTTCAAAGAATACAGGTATCACGTTACGATGTCATAAATATGATATGACAAGACGTCTGAAACCACTTTACGGAATCTGACATCCACATCGTAAAGAGTGGTGACGTTCGCTTGTTAATAATTATCATATTTTAGAGCGTTATCAAGTTTCACGTGCTGGAATATAGACGTAAATAATATGCGACTGTCATTTTTCTATAAAATGTGATATCACTGGCATTCTATTTACAAAGACTAAAACTAGTCTAAGGTAGCGTAAGAGGAAAGTATTAAAAAAAGGCACTAATTAGGCAAAAGCCTAGCCGATAAATAATAATGAGACCTTAAGATGAGCAGCAGTGTTTTTAGTTAGAGGGCTCCAATACTGCGCCCGTCTACTCGGCTGCCCAGCGTGTATGAGTACGAACATTTCTTTATATATACTCAGCCTGTCGCCGTCCACTGCTGGACGTAGGCTTCCCAAAGTGAGCGTCAACCATCCCGGTCTTGAGCAGCTGTCATCCATCTGCTACCCGCCGCTTTTTTCAAGTGGTCGGTCCATCGTGCTGCAGGACGTCCTACACTACGTTTACCTAAGCGCGGTCTCCACTCCAATACATGTCTGCTCCACCGATCATCTGTCCGGCGGCAGACGTGGCCCGCCCACTTCCACTTCAGCGTGCTAATTTTACGAGCAATATCTGTGACTTTAGTTCTCTGGCGGATTACTTCATTTCGAATTCTATCCACACAGAGAAACTCCAAGCATTGCTCGCACTATAGCACGCTGAGTGACTTTGACTTCTTTCTTGATTAAAATTATTAATTTTCTTGATTAAATTTGCTGCATAGTGGCGTCTGATGATTTGACTTTGACGTTGAATTTGTCGTCTTTCTTCTCAATCGATTCAGGCTAATGGGACATAGTGGTATCATCCTGGTCAAATTAGTCCATTAATGTTGTGGTCTACACTGATAATATACAGCTTTTCTACTTCGAAATTTACTATACGTTTTATAATCCTATTCTAAAATATTATTTCCTGATTTTGATTAGTTTTTCCTTATCCCGGCAATTCAATATTTCCTTATTCTATAACGCCAAGAAATTGTTTTTGAATTATAGTTTATAACACTACGGTATTAGGGGGAGAAGTTTCACTTATGTAAGGACAGATGGCGCTAGATGTAAGAAGCAGTACTTTAAGCAATTTTCGTCCATAAATATTTTAGCATGTTGCTACATAGTACGGTCGTATTATATTATGTCTGCCTTTGCCTTAGATGATATTCCAAAGTTGTAATGTTTGTTTTCAAATGTTTAGATGTAATATTCATGCGTGTATTATCCCAAAAATATACTACTGAAACCGCACATCACTCCCCTCCATTACCTATTACGTCGTGCAAAATATTACCATTATTCCATACCGAAAAAACCTAATTTTGTCGCAGCCATTCCGCGTGAACTGGCTCATTATGTAAAAACATTCTGATGTTTATTTCCCGCGTTAATACTAACGCAATAACTTGAAGATTACTCCGGGGGGCGTCTCGTCTCTGAAATGGCAGTGATTATTCACAACTCAGAATGTTTTTTTCATTTGATACGTTCTTTGCTGGGTTTTAGGTTAGGTAATGCTTAGTTAACGAGGTAGAGACCTTGCAATAGTTTTTTAGCTGATGAAATTTCTTTAAAATGGGAATTTAGGACAGCCTACTGTTAGTTATATGACTTGTTGTAGACAAAGTTGGTGTAAATTCCTTCAGTGAGATGAAAACTAATTGAAGACGTTGTGAGTCATGATATATCAACTTCGTTTATATTTCAGCAACTTCAATCTAAAGTGCGTTGGTAGCGGACCAGACACGACTGCTAACTTGTTTTATAGTGGTCGCGAGTCCAAATCCCTGGGCACACCTCTGGTTTTTCGGAGTTAAGTGTGTAATTTGTATTGATAATCAATTACCGCGTACTATAACGGTAAACATCGTGAGGAAACCTGCTTATCGTAGCGATTTTGAAAATTTTCTACTGTATGTAAAATATGCCAACCTGCACTAGGCCAGCGTGGCGGACTATGTGGCCTAACCTCTCTTAATCGTACTCTCGTTTGTAGAGGAATCCCGTGGCCTGCAGTGGAACGTATTTGGGCTGATACAAGTACAGATACATAATCTAAATTGATTCAATTTTATTAATGGATCAATATTTGTTTCTACGCATTTGATTCAGCGATCATTGCAACCGGAATCTACCGCAAAACCTACGTTAAACAAAAAAAGAACGCGAGAGAGAATCAAGAAAATGCGAGCCCATTCCATTTATAGTCCTAATAAACAAAGTAGGAATTTATGCGCCTACTTTTGGAGATACGAGAACGGGGAAAACGTTTGTTACTGCTAGTTAAGGTTATTCGACTTGACGAAAGTTTTCATGCTCATTAAGCATTACCGATTTAATCTTAATCCCTTCGAATTTAGCAGTAATTAAGACCTCTGGGGACGTAGCTTTATTGCCATCACGCAGGTCGTGCGAACGTTACGGTCCCGCGACGCTGATTCAGCTCGTGAAATCAATGAGACGCATGACGTCATAATAAATATTAGTATGTCATTAGTTTTACTTATTATCGTCAGTATTAATACTTTAAATGACAATATTCCTTATCTATTTAGTTATTACAGCTCATAAGTTAGTCTTAACTACATCATTAATAAGAAGGTTCGATTCAGTACTGTCTCTAATAAGGTGGCAAGTTTATTTCGCAATACCCGTGTCTCAAAGTATCTTCTTTAAATCAATTTTCTTTCTTCTTATTTCTTTCTTTCTTCTTTCTTCCTTTTTCCATATTTTGCGTCTATTTGTCATCATCAGTGATGAATTCAAGTCAATTGAACAGTTATTGGTGCTATACCTAAAAATACTAATAGTTTCAAAATATGATTTATGTTTTTTTCAATTAACATACGCTAAAAGACTATCAAACATTAATTTTCCACAAACTGATAATAAACTACCACTCTTATTAAATTTATAACAATTTAACTCTAAATTTAAAGGTGAGCAACCGTACTAAAGCGTTGTAAACTGGTAACATCGTTAATTAAAAAGGTGGCGTCAGAAAGATAATAAAAGATTATGAGAAATGACCTCGAGGGGAAATAAATTCGCTTTAAGGTTATAAGGAAATTTGCTGCAATTCAATGGGAATAAACTGTTAATAGATATTCGGTCGACATGTTTTGTTTAATATTTTGTTTCTTTTTTTACGACACCGCTTTTTTGGTAATACAATAACTTTAAAAACATCATTTATATTTATCGGTGCCTCGGTGGCGTAGTTGTATAACGGTACGGTTACAAAGCTGAGGTCTCGGGTTCGAGTCCTGGGTCGGGCAGTGATATTGGATTTTTCTATTCATTATCAGTCGGGAGTCAGGAATTTGTGCCCGATATGGCGATAGGCTCGCCCCCTATCACATCGTGGGACTGAACATACAAGGCGAAATGTGGGTGTCCTGGTGGCGCCTCTGCCTACCCCTTCGGGGATAAAGGCGTGAGTTTATGTATGTATGTATTTATATTTATCAAAAACTTGAGTTCCTTTTCTTAGATAAATAAAAAAAACAGTCACATACATAGTCCTGATCCGACACTAAGATCGAGTCTTGTGTCGTGAATAATATCAGAAACTACGAGAGGCTTTTTCGGTCCCACAAAAACCCAAACCCGAAACAAACATCTGTGAATCACACAATTATTTGTTTCGGTGCGGGAATCGAACCCGCAGCCTCTCGTTTCACAGCCGGCGTCTAACCAACAGCGCCACGGAATCTACGTAGATTACTTCGCTATATGGTATGCTTAATACTTCCTAATTAGAACCTGAGGTAATGATGATGAAAAATTCTCCAATTACTATAAAACTGTGACGCACGCATTAACGAAGGGGCTTCACATAATGGCTAGAGAACGCAATAAACATTGCAAGGTTTTATTGCAAACAATAAACCCGTGTAGAGCGAAATAAACTCTTTAGGGTAAATTGATTAATTAACGGTTGACGCTGATGGTTTAGTAGATGACGAACCAGCAGAAGCAAACCAAGATTCAATATTTTTATTAAAAAAATATAAAGTATCTATTGCAAGTGAAGAAATCGCAGTGCGCCTAAATAGTGAATCGACTGTCAAGTCACGAATATTTCTTGCCAGTCGGCACAATTATGCCGGCCTGCTTACACGAAACTTACAACTGATCAGTCTGAATGTTCCAATTTTCATAACATGTTTTGACAGCTGCTGATGGTAGAATATTCTAATCCGTCCGAAAAAGATCAACCATGCTGGACGGTAGTCATAATGATCCTCGCAAGATAAATCATCTTAACCCAATTTCGACCAGACTGGTAATTAGACCGCACTGCACTTTTCATCTGGTGTACAGACATTTTTCGAGTCAGTATAAAACCACCTCATACTATAAATCTATTATGAAAACAAACCGAGACTGCCTCAGTGCCGCAGTTTTTCTCCGCTATGATTGCAAAGTTGAGGTCCCGGGTTTGAATCCCGGGTCGGGCTAAGTAATACTGGATTTTTATATGGCGATAGGCTCACTCCCTATCACATCATGGGACGGAAAATACCTATACAAGGCAAAACGTGGGTGTCATGGTTGCACCTTTGCCTACCCGTTCTGGAAAAAAGGCGTGAGTTTATGTATTTACGTATGAAAGTCAAACACATTGGATTTACACCGATGAGTATTAGGTTCATAATATTTCATGATACTAATAAAACAAAAGGTAAACATCCATTTAAGTGAAAGTTCTCGGGCTACGATCATTCCTTTTCATACAAAGACAGTGAAAGACGCAACAAGCATTCGATAAATTGGTGTTTCGACTTCTAGACGGTCTAATCAATCTAAATGAATTTTTGTGACCTCTTCGCTGTACATATGATTAATATTTGTTTATTCGTGTTATTCGGAATTATATTTTACCACAATATATCAGTATAGTATTACAAAGCAACTTTTTTATGAAATATTTAAATTTTTTATCCAAAATGTCGGCGGTATGATGACTTTTTTTTAACCTTTTAAGAGGTATCGCATTAGAAGTCCCTACACCAAATATTATTAATTCATTATCACCAAAAAATTATTAATTTACAGATACATAACATATTGACCTCAATTGAGGACATTAAACTAACGATTTTTAGGCCAAGGCTCTGTGACGTTAAGACGACTGTATCGTTGTTTATCTATGGTTCTTTCAATACGTCATCAAATTGTCCTAGGTGACATTATTGAACCTTATCAGCTATATTACAAACACAATATTATAAACGTAAGTTTTTTATTTAATTGTCTGTCTGCGATGTGATAATTTTCTCTAAATATTGAGATTGAGGTCAGGAATTTGTGCCCGATATCGCGATAGGCCCCTATAACATCGTGGGACGGAACATACAAGGCGAAATGTGGCTGTCCTGGTAGCACCTCTGACTTTCCTTCTGTGAAAAAGGCACGAGTTTATGTATGTATGAATTGAGATTTATAGCGCATAATAAAGACATATTTTATCCACCACATACGGTTGTGGGATACACAGAATAAGAAGGCAGTAAGTCAAACAACACGGTACTTTGTAACAAGGTACTTATAGTTATGATTTAAGGTCTAGTTAGCCCGCTGGTCCCCAAACACCAACTGAAAGCAAAACTAACGCGAATTTACAGCTATTAATATAAATTACTTGCGATTTACAATACCCTTTGGGCGTTAAATTGCTGTTATTTCCCTTTGCAGTACATAAAGGCTTAATTATGACGATATCGCGGACCTTTACGTGCTCGCATCAATTTTAATTATTTATTATTGTTGTCTTTAATTGGGTTGGCTCGCCTTCCCGGCCCAGGTTAATTAAACGCATCATCTGTGATTTGATTTTAATTAAATTATTTCGTTTTGTAATTGCTGAGATTGGATTTGTAATTACAAGTTAATGTAAAACAGATTTATGAGATAACTTACCATCGAATGCGTTTGTTGTTGGATTTACCTGCAAAAATATGAAATGTTTGTAGAGATTGGCTTTGTACGTCTTAACTAGATTATGTTCTTAAATGGAAATAAAGACTGCATGAGGTCTAAAACTAGCCACGATAAGTCATGTGTGTTGCGTATGGGAATCAGGAAGTGTAAATAATTCGATTTCGAACCAGCATAGTCATGTTTACCAGCGTTATATAGTTATTTTATGCTAGTCGATAATCTTTTAGAATGGCGATATGCTTCCCATTAGGTTTCTTTAGTCACTTTGTCGTGCTCATAGCAAAAAATACCTATCCGGTCTATTTAATAACGAAGCTTTTAGTACTAATAAGGGAACAAAATGATCCACATTAATTTTGATTATTATAAAAGGCATGCTTCTATCATCCATCACATGTTATTAAATTATATTACGCTTAATAAAATAACGTGATGAGCCCTATGTTAAGAGTGAGATCACCAAACACAACCTTTTCTACGTATACGAATTTGCTTTATATTATAATTGACGTATTGCTAGTCTACCGAACCAATATGTTATACCATCACAACTGCATATTCAAATAGGCATTAAAAAAAACAATCAAAACAAAATATTAAAAAACGAAGGTTTATTTAATTTGTGACAGTAAAACTCATCAAGCGCTCCACAGAGGGCGCCATTCGAAAGCGCTCGCATCAATCGCGTGATTTGAAATGCAAACGCGCCAAATTAACTCGAATTTGTCAACACTCCCTTTTAACAATGACACGGAAATTGCCGTGACTTTATGAACGATGACAAGTTTTCTCTAATTTCATTATTAGTTTTAGAGACTGTTTTATGCATGACTGGATTTACGTATTTTATTTTATGGCATAAAATTGTTTCTATTTGGGTATTTGACAGCCTCCGTGGCGCAGTTGGTTAGACGCCGGCTGTGAAACGAGAGGCCGCGCGTTCGATCCCCGCACCGAAACAAATGTTTGTGTGATCCACAGATATTTGTTTCGGGTCTGGGTGCATCGTGCATTTATGCATCGTGATATTAGTGTAAGACACCACATTTAAATGGTTATATCAGAGAATCTAAAACCATATTTCACACTCGTTGAATTAATATTTAAATGTTAACAACAGATTTTTCGAATACCGCGCGAGCATTCATAAGACCGTTTCCATTGTAAGTAGCGCTTTACATCCATATTTCAATGGGGGAGTTCATTGGCCTGATGACCTAACATTGTAATTCCCGGGCCGGCAGCCAACGATAGGGAGATTTAGATTCATCCCGGAATGGGGGCTCCTGAAATATGGGACCCAGCCGTTGCCCAAATAGATGTTATTTTTAGAGGCGAGGGTAAACTCCAGAAAACAACCAGTTCCAACATGTTTCGAAGCTTACATTTGTGTTTATCATTTTAGTTTGACAAAGGATTAATGTTTTCGGTTCAACACGTTTTTTGGAGGAATTTGGGTGTCGCTAATGGCCTTTCTTGCGAGTGGAAAGTTTTGTTCTTTTTACCAATTTATCATCGTCAATTATTAAGCTGATTTGGTTCGCAGTGGTTATATAGGACCAAAATTCTCGCAACATTTTTAAGGCATGCGTTTAGCAATGGTACAAAACATATTATGTACATATTTTGACAGCCTCCGTGGCGCAGTTGGTTAGACGCCGGCTGTGAAAAGAGAGGCCGGCGCGGCGGTTCGATCTTGGCACCCAAACAAATATTTGTGTGAACCATAGGTATTTGTTTCGGGCCTGGGTGTTTGTGAGACCGAAAAGTCTCCTGTATTTTTTGTTACCCACGACATAAGCCTCGATCTTAGCGTGGGGTTAGGACTATGTATGTGACTGTTCGGTGTATTTATTTAAACTATACATAGACTAATGAAGTGATTACAGTGGAGAGGGCCAGCAGAGGTGATACTAGTGCCAACATGATATTAAACACATTCAAACATTACGCTGCGTGATAAATGCCAACCAAATATTTCAGCTTTATATTTTTTACAATATCGTGTCCTTAGTCAATTGTCTTCATTATAGGTCACCCTACAGCGGCTTTAATATAAAGTGCTGTTACCATAGGCTATTACTCTAATCACTGGCAATGGTTTCCAATTCCATGGCAAATTGTTCATTTGAAGGTTGTCTGGAGGGCGATTATAGTTATAAAACCGTTATAAATTATATTAATGGTGATCTATTTATAAAATGTTTCACAGTGAAAAGAAAATCATGTTAGTCGTATTAATAATATAATTGTACAAAATTATCATAAAATAAAGATAACAAAAAAGAGACAAATTTTGTAATTGAACATACCTAGTTTATTGTTGTATTATTTTATTAAATTACCAAAATAGATATATCTGTGTTGAAACACGTTACCATAATAATCTTTATTACACTCAACTTATTTTATATATCTCACAGAAAATATTATGTTTGCAAATCTCAATAACACTTATGAGAAGTAATTGTTATAATCCTATTTTTAATTAAGATTTTTTTATACTTTCAAATAACAAGCCTTAAAAATACGATGAGTATGGAACCATTACTTCAATATCAAATCAGAGATCTTCATAAAAACTTTATAAAGGTATTCTCGAAGCCTACATTCCCGTGCATTGATGTCCAGGCGTTGGCCCACAGGATGGGAGTCGAGTGGCGACCCATTTCTGTCAATGCGACGCACAGTTTGCAAAAAAGTTGCTACGTTGTGCTAGCTTGATGATATACAGAGTTAGTCATCATCATTGGCAATTTACATCTACGTAAGATGATTAAATAGCGTGTGGTCTGTGTTTGTTGTAGATGTTAGATTGGAACAGTGCACCTACGCTGGTGACTTATTAGACCAATTCGTGCGTTACAAATACGGCCACAATTTGGGCATTTAAAACCTGTGCCTGTATGTGAATGAGGAGGAGAGAGAGTGGCTCGATAATGCCGAGTTTCACGCTTGCGGGCTAACTGCTCAAACCAGGTCTTATCGTGAGCAGAAACACCGTCCGCTACGAATTTGCGCCATTCGGCACGCTCGCCCGCCCTATCCTCCCACTTAGTTGGATCTATTTCAAATGACAGCATGTCCCGTTTCACGCTGTCTTTGTATCGAAGTAGTGGTCTACCTACAGGGCGCTTGGCGTGGGCCACTTCAGCCAAGAGGATCTGTCTTGGCAAACGATAGGGTTCCATGCGATGCACATGCCCAAGCCACCGCAGTCGTCTTTGACGTAGCAAAGCAGTTATGCTAGGCAACTTTGCAATGCTTAGAACCCTCTCGTTTGTCACTTTATCTTTCCACGTGAGACCCAAAATACTCCGAAGGCAGCGCATATGGAAGTTGTTCAATCTTCAATCTTCAACCAATCAGAAACGATTGGTTTCAAGCTAATATTGAACATCTAAGCCCACTACTTACCGCTAAAAACTCAGCTGCATTAAACCACCGTCTTAAGCCATCAATCTCTACGAAAGAAAAACTTAAAGCAGCGAAAGCCGAATTACAGCGTAATACACGTTATTTCGCAAATGCCTACTGGACAGAGCTTTGCCAAGGCATCCAAGATTGCGCTTACACAGGCAATATTAGTGGCTTATACTCACGCATTAAGAAAGCCCTAGGTCCTATCCCAAAGAAAACAGCACCTCTTAAGGAGTCTGACGGTTCAATCATAACTGATGGAACACGTCAACTCGGTCGCTGGGTGGAACACTACACTGAGCTATATTCTAGACCCGTAGACATTGACATATCAGCTGTGGAAAACATTCCAAATCTGCCCGTACTGGAAGACCTTGATGCCTTGCCTACAATTCAGGAGTTTCACACAGCAGTCAATAAATTAAAGTGTGGAAAAAGTCCAGGAAACGACGGTATCTTAGCGGAGCTGTTGAAAGTGAGGTGTATAATGCCTCTTTGTTACAATCTATTGGTAAAATGCTGGCGCGAAGGGGAAGTACCACAGGATATGCGTGACGCCAACATTGTCACTCTATATAAAGGTAAAGGGGATCGTGGCAACTGTAACTCATACCGCGGCATATCACTACTGAGTATTGTAGGCAAGCTATTTGCTCGTGTCATCTTAGAAAAGCTACAAAAACTCGCTGATCGTGTCTATCCTGAGGCGCAATGTGGATTCCGCGCCCAGCGTTCCACTACCGATATGATATTTACATTAAGGCAACTCCAGGAGAAATGTAGGGAGCAAAGAACCCCTCTCTTCATTGCTTTTGTCGACCTCAACAAAGCGTTTGATACTGTGAGCAGAGAGGGGTTATATACAGCACTGGACAAAATAGGATGTCCTCCGAAATTATTATCCCTAATTAAATCTTTTCATACCAACATGAATGGCACAATAGTATACAATGGGCAAACATCAAAATCATTCTGCATGCGTAGGGGCGTACGTCAGGGCTGTGTCTTGGCTCCAACTTTGTTCGGTATATTTTTCTCACTTCTCTTAAAAAATGCTTTTCAGGATTACCAACAAGGCATGCATCTTTTCACAAGAGATGACGGCAAACTATTCAACGTTGCCTTGCTTAAATCCCGTCGCTATCGTAAGGATCTTTTCGTGGATAGTCTCCTCTTTGCAGACGATGCAGCCTTCGTCGCTGGATCCCCACAAGAACTGCAAATTATTCTATCCAAGTTTGCAGACGCATGTGCGCACTTTTCCATGTCCATAAATGCAAAGAAGACAGTAGTAATGGCCCAAGGATGTAGTGATAAACCAGTAATGACACTAGAGTTAGTCATATAGAGATTATAAAGCCGAAATTGGGATGCTACACTCATCATAACGAACAACTTTTGCTATGGGTGCAACGCTGAAATCGAGAAAAAAACAGTTGTTACATACAATAATAATCGTTTGAATTTGCAAAATGTATGGTATAGCTGTTTTTTTTTTTTTTTTTTCGATTTCATTCTTGGACCCACAACAAAAGTTGTTAATTATGATGAGTGTAGTATCCCCCTTGCAGCTTTACATACCCTTTCTGACTAAGCCTGTAGTTGCTCTTACAAACTGGTCGAGGATGTTTTATGGTTTGTTTAAAATAATACTTCTATGGATTTATGTGTGTAGCTCAATTTTTTTTTTACTGATTAATTTAATTTTTATCTGTTATTTATTCTACCAGAAATTACATTACTACATTTATACATTCCTAAGAAATGGTAATAACAGTTGATTATACCTTCATGATTATAATCAATGAAAGGGTAGATGTCAAGCAGGCAGCCGGTCATAAAATTATAAGACAAATCATTCCACAACATGGCTGAAATATCATGTTGTAAGTGTGCGATAAGATCAGGTAGAGGAAGGCTAAGATTGTAATAAACGAAGCATTATTTAAGGGCGCGTTAAGTCTTCATAAGCCTTACTACTTTTAGCCTTATTAGTGATTTCAGATTAAGGGGCAGCCCTAACAGTATCAATAAAAGTCTAGACAAACTTGAGGCACGTACATAATTATAAAAATTCTAACACACGACGTTTCTAATCGTAATTCGTGGAATAATTCCTAAAAGCTAAATGACTTAAACTAGAACTCAAAATAAAATTCCGAATGTTCGATGTTTAAATTTCGAGCGAAGGCGACAATACTGCTTCGTAGAAGCTGGCAAACGATGAATCGGTTCATTGCAGATCACCGGGAGCCAAAGCAATCGGAGTGCTTTACCGTCCTTCGAAGACTATTGGTCTATCAGAAATCTCACTGACCTCAAAAAACGCCAACGCTGTTACTTCACGTCAATATTTCCTGAGCAGTGTTCCACTTCAGTCAAGCTGAATATTTCAGGCTGTAAGTACTAAATTAAGTGCCTGTGCTACTGTTGATTTCCTTGATAGAATCATCTTAATTTATCATGAGGTCAGCAATCTGTCAGGTATTCGTATCGTAGATAGCCTGACTTATGATCTTTTCCTCCTCTTGTGTTTCTCATTATTTAATTCTGATGAGTCGCTGAAGAGTATAATATGGTTTATGGATGTGGGTTTCAGAAAGAGAGGAGATTGAACTAATTTTTGATATAGTCTACTCCTTACCGGTAGACTTTTGATATTATGAGCAACTTACTACCTGAGTGATGTTGACAATTACTGCAATTCCCTTTCGATGCTTCATAAACAACAAATTATATATATAATTATGTAGTTATCATTATCGTTATATTGCATTCATCATCTTACAGTAATACACTCGACGCAAGTATCTCCAATTGCGCCTCACGAACTTATTCTCAACATTGAACATTCCGTCATCTAGAAAACGATTATAAACCCAGTAAATCGTTAACTACCGTTGCTTCTGGCTCAATTTTCCGCCACTCTAAATAATCTACTTCGCTAAAGAAGTAATCATGTCATAATAGGCGTATTTTATTAACAGTGCCGAACATTATTTGGCTTCGGACAATAAGAAGTCACGATTGCCCCAATTTTTCGTGTCTCGAGTGACAATCAGGATTCAGTCGCGAAAAATCTTAAATCTTTTGAAAGAGGAAAAGTGAAAGATGATGCTTATGGCAATTTTTATGGCTCAACAATCGCTTTGTTGAACTTTGTTCTGTTTCGATATAAAATTGTTTATTGTCCCACTTTCATTTTCTTTGAAGTAATTATCGTTTAGTTATACATTGGGGTCAGGTCGTCTGGGCGGTATCTGAGCTTATGTTGGCTAGCTATAAAATTAATATATGATAAGTTGGGTCTGCCATCATTTTATTTATGGCTCGTAAATTAGATGGACTCGTTTGGCTTATTACTTTAGTTATTTACTGCTGATTGCTTTATACCAGCTCATGGATATTTCCAGTGAGTACATATCTTGGTATTTTTAGGTTTGTTGTTTAATTGTGTGGTTGGTATATATATAATAATGCTTTAATAAATGCTTTTCTCACTTTCGGCCTTTTAAAAAATTCTTACAACATTTCATTAATGTTACTACTACTAACAATCATCCGTACAAAAAACCATCACTGAAACTCCTATAAACCAAGATTAACAGAGGCACGCAAAATTAAAGCCACCACCGAAGCTCGACGAGACTCTGAGAGACTAGCTATTATGGCTTCAAGCCGCAACGGAATTAATCATTAGTTAATTACATCCCAAATGATGAAAACAAACAGTTATTCAGTTAAACGATAATTATCGTGCCGACGTTTCGATTGCTTTACAGCTTTACCACCACGACCGGACCACGAAAGCTGTAAAGCAACCGAAACGTCGGAAAGATAAAAAAAATTAAACATTAAACCAAATCAGCGATAAAATCCTTAAAAATTAGTATTATTTCAATGATACTAGACATAAAAACAAACTATACAACATTATTTCCATTAAAACCATTCGATAGTGGTCTATTTTTGCCCGTTGTCGGTACACGGGCCGTTATGTCAACTCATCTCGTGGCAAATATGTGCTCTATACTGTAAGGACGCGCCCTAGTTAAACGCCTTATAAAGGCATCCGCTTTCCTACATAAATCCACTTTGGCCGCGCTTTTCAGTTTATGCAAATCGGTTCTTTTTATTGCGCTGAGTGTTTTTGTTAATTAGACTTAAATACTGTTAAGCGGCTTCGGGCAGGGAAGAGTAAAGTGATTTTGACTTTTTCATTGGTAAGTACACTGCACCTAGTCACAACAATAAACTCACAATACAGGGTATATCAATACTGCGACTGTATGTATAAGTATTATTAGTATATATTGTAACTTCAGACACAACGCAAGTAAAAAATAGACAATTTTTTTTTTACTTATCGTCGTATTTGGATGGTAAATACTATACATAGTTTTAGTAAAATAATAATGTTCACCTTTTTATTTTTAAAGTACGCAAGGGTTTAACTTACTTTTTTCACAAAAACTAGGTGTTTACCATTTACTAAAACTACCACCTGGCTTCGTTTTCGATCGCAGTCTTGATATACCCGGTATAATACCAGCTAATGACAATTGTACATCGATATTACCACGTTTTGACAAAATTCAAACAGAACAGCTATGCTTAATTGCTTCTTATTATTTTAATTTAATTCCTAGTTAAGTGGAGACGACTAAAGTGCAAGATTTTACTAAAAATTAACCCCCGGCCGGTATTTTCACACACGAATTCTAGCGAACCGCATCCTGTAGTCATCTGTCGCTTGGTACGCCAAGACACAAAGAAACTTGTAGATTTTATCACAAAGCTTCAACTAAGCTAAGTACATACATACATAAACTCACGCTTTTTTTCCAGAAGGGGTAGGCAGAGGTGCTACCAGGGCACCCACATTTCGCCTTGTATGTTCCGTCCCATGATGTAATAGGGAGCGAGCCTATTGTCATAGGGGGCGAGCCTATCGTAAAGCTACTAAGCTAAGTTTGTAACGGAAAATTCTTTTCATACCCTCACGACGCTTAATATAAAATACCAGTACAGAAATGTGTTCCTTATTATATACTTCCTTTCAAAGGCCAATAGGTGGCGCCACCGGTCAATGCGGCAGGTATAAAACACGCACAAAACAAAGCCTTACTTGCGCAACCAATTAATATTGTATCATAAATAACTTGCTAGGAAATAATAGAGGGAGGGTACCATACTTACGCGATACGGAAATTCTGTAGTACTACCTAAATGATTAATATTCGAACAGAGTTGTGTGAATCAATTCTTGTATTATAGAATCACAATTATTATAGAGAGATAGCATAAACAATGATAATAAATAAATAAATAATACACCCAACAGTCACATACATAGTTCTGACCCCACACCAAGATCGAGTCAAAAACTAAGAAAGACTTTTCGGTCTCACAAACACCCAGACCCAAACCAATATCAGTGGATCACGCAAACATTTGTTTTGGTGCGGGGATCGAACCCGCGGCCTCTCGTTTCACAGGCGGCGTCCCACCAACTGCGCCACGGAGGTTGGCATGTGTAGTCGCTCCTGCCAGATACACATATAGCACCACCAAAAAAAAAACTCAAACCTCAAAAAGTCTAATAATTTCTCAGAATATACCGCATAAATTAGGCCACATAATTAAGAATTTCACCCGCTCCTGCGACCGAGAATGTTCATAACTTAAAAATTCTTGGTATTTGTCACAAAGCTAAAAGTTTCCTTATGAGTGTATATCACAAAGTTTATAAGTAGGTAGAATATTTCACGGAGCTCATAACATATTCCACCTAACTTTCCACTTTTTTGGACGCTTTATTTAATATTTCATCCGAAAATGCGAGTGTAAGAGTGAAAATAGTAAAAAACATAATATTAAGAATTACTTTGGCTTCTTGGGATCCTTTCTTAGATGGGTCTAGACCAGGAACGAGACTTAATAATATATATTTGTTTTATTGTGATGAATGGCGAGACTAGCATGGCATTCGCCTGATGGTAAGCGATACGACCGCTCATGGATAAAAAACCAAAAAAAAAACAAAAAAAGTCAATGCTTGACATTTCTCTTAATATTTTTGCACAAGATTAGACAGTTTTTCGAAAGGGTCGACTAAAAATATGTTAGTATAAATTCGTATTCTCCGGATGGCTATCATTCTCGGCAGACCTGTCCGTTTATTCCGTTTCGAAAAGGCTCTCATCTACCCTCGTTGGTAGATTTCAATGCCCTTACCAGCAGATGAATTGGAGTCATTCGTCGTAATATAGAGCACGATAAATATTGAGGTTTAAGGATCATTTAATTACTGTCATATTGTATCTGTAACCAGGAGTGCTAAGTTCGTTACTAAACAATAGCGACAGCATGTAAGTGCCCCAATGGGATTTATTCACATCATGATGACTTGGTACAAGGGTATAATCGACGAGATTTGAGGGACGTAATTGTTACAGCTCATTACATCGCTGTTGACGATTAACATGTGGCGTAATCTATTGTGATTTAAAGAGATATCGGTGTAAACAAAAGAGATCTAGTTAAAAGAACGAAAATGCTTTCTGTGATGATAAATGATCACAGCGACTTCCTGCAATATTGATGGTTTCATTTAGATCCATATTTTAATTTAAATGTTGTGATTGCTAGAACTAAATTAGGTCTAATTATTCCGTTATAGGTCTTCCTCAGGGGTCCCAACAACTTGTTATGAATGGCATGCCTTTGGTAACTTATCATTCCTTCAGCCCAACTTATAAAAAACACCTCCAAAGCTAAAATTGAAATTGCAGTAGAACTAACACTTCTAACAATTCATCAACATTTCTACTAAAGACTTTAAAGTAGATTTCGTCCTTTGAATATCAGTTACCAGTAAATTCAAAAGTCATTGTATCTTTCTTTGTATCGTTTATGGGTACCATCTTCCTATGCATTACGCATCTAAGTACCATCTTATCTTACCTATTCATACACATACTCGAACAAGCAAAAATTTTGACATGACAAATTTCCTAACTTCAAAAATTTTCTTAAAATATTTGATCTCATCCAATTGATTTCTTAATTTTATTCTTCACATCGCCATCTTAAGTGAACATATTCCTCCCCCTCACTTATGTAACTCGGTTCCAACGAACGGGAGTTAACGAACCGTATAGGATCCTGCTACGGGATTCCATCAAATCAAGTTGACGCACAAAGTTTCATATTTATGCTCCAAGTTATACGCTTCAAGTTATACTATGATTTTTTTGGAAGAGTGGAGAATATGATATGATTTGGCGGATCGATATTCTGTAAGTGGAATCGCGTCGTGTCTTTTCGAATGGCTAATCAAATATTTTGAAATATTTTTAACACGCATATTCTTGCTGGAAATTCGTAAATTTACTACAAATTGACTTCTTTATAAAAAACAAAAATATTCGTATTCTACATACTACTTAAGACACGGGCGTTTTGTACTAGTATTATTTTTTTTACTACCCATATTTAACACAACACTTAAATACTATATTTGACAATCATAAGAAGGAGGACTTAACAGTATAATATATTGTCGGCTAATTGAGACAGCTTTACAACATTATGGACGCTACTTTTAGGATAAAAAAATTTGATTGCCACACGCATAATCAGGTCGTATGAATTTATTATTTCGTCCCTAAAATCTCAAATTTATTAAGCCCTTGAGGGAGAACTTATAACATACTTAGAAACCTGTACATTTTGAATAATGCAGAGTTAAAACCTCCTACGCGTGCTAAAATGTGAGCCCAAGTGTTATATAGCATTCTGACTCGAAACACGTGCCTGGCACGCTGTTCATACCTCAACATGTTAATAATGTATAAGGTTTTCTTGGCGTGTTTATTCTAAACGCGTCGGGTGGCTCATGAACTTGACGCTCCTTTGAAACATGTGTTACGAGTACATATATCGCTTTTTTCACTGCTGAACTTATTGTAATAGACAAAGACGGAGAAACGAGAAAGCAGGTCGTGGTTTTATTTTTGAGGTAACTGCACTTTTTTTTTTTTTATTGCAATGAATGGCGAGACGAGCATGCCATTCGCCTGATGGTAAGCGATACGACCGCTCATGGACAGTAACAAAACCAATCAACACCATGAATTACAAGGCAATGCTTGGAATTCCACTGCGCTCGCCATCCTGAGACATAAGATGTTAAGTCTCAATATGTCCAGTAGTTACTCTGGCTACAATGTCCTTCAAACCGCAACACAACAGCGCATTTACACTGCTGTTTGGCGGGAGAAATAGACATTGAGGTGGTACCTACCCAGGCGGCCTCTCACATATGAGAGACCTACCACCAGTAAAATGACCTGCACCTTAATATGCAGAATCGGTGTTCGGTCAGATTTAGATATAATTATAGATGGTATAATTGACGCCTTCATGCTACAGCTTATGCTGCCTTCTACAACTGAAAACTATAATTTAAGCCAGCTAGAACGTATTGTTAATGAAAATATGAGATCAATATTTTTTCTGATAAATTGATATTAGTGTCGATTATGGTTTTGTATCATCAAAATGGCATTTGCAATTTGTTAAATCAGACCTATATAGTCTACATAAATACGTAGTTATTTATAAGTACATTTTCTATATGAAAAATAAATAGCTTTATCTATTCACTGGCTGTACGTATGTCTAGTTACTTTAGGTACAACCTCTTAAACAAACGTCCTGGGTCAGTAAAAATGCAGCAGAATTTCAAGTGAATTTCCAGGCGACGTCTTAGTTGTTTGGTTAGAAAGACGTTACTGTACACTTAAACAGTAAAAATACGAAACAGTATCTACGGCATAAAAGAAAAATCCAGAATTGCTTTCAAAATATATTTGTTCTTCTTTTATCGAAAATGAAATGTAACAAGTTTGTTCAAAGAAAAGGATTTTGTAAAAAAAAAAACAGATTTTATTCCTGTTCTTTGGCTTGACGTAAACGAAGATTTAAATGGAGTTGCCGCAACATCTTAGAAGCGAGGCGCGGAATGATTTTACTTTTGATTTTATCACGTTCTGACCGTTCGTAAAAATGTCTAATACTAAGAGGTTTTTGAAAATAAAAATAGAAACAAGTGATCAATTGAACCAAAACCTGAAAATATTCATGTTTGTTGGTGCATGAAAATAACTGATAAAAGTTATTTTCATATTTTATTACAAAACACAAAGAGTAAGGAATGCTTAAGTTAGTACAAGCCACATAGTAATATAATATAATTTCTAATTATGCCGTGCTTCTGAAGCCTAGTAAAGTTTTTGTTTTCATAATATAATATAGTAGGTATATTTTGGTTATGAATATTATATTGCTTAAATTAATATTCGGTAATGATCTTTCGTGTAAAAATAATAACCTTAAAAGCGTGATTACCTTAAACAATATAACGGATAACAGTTTGGGATAGGTACCTACTTATAAGAAAACCAATCTTATAATCATATTCATGGCATTTAGTCAAGGAACATGCGTCATGACAGATTGCATGTTTTTGATGTACATTGCGTTGTTTTAACCAAACTCCATTACCAATAATGAGTAATCAGAGTAAATGGACTCGCAACGTGCTTCGTTTTATGTCATGTCATGTGCCTGTAATTATACATAATACGAGCATGTATTAAATCGAATGTATGAGCTATTTCGCATAATTTCGCATATCATAATTACTTTTAGCTTAGATTTATTGTAATAACATCTGATTTTTAAATTGTGAACTCTAATAGATGTTTGTTGTTTGAATTTTGATTTATCTAATAATATTTCGTCGTCGTTTCATACCATGTTATCTACAAGTTATCAAATCTTCCCTTTACAACGTTTTCAAGGGTTCCTGCAAAAGAAGCAATTTCCTTAAACCGAGATTCACGAGCACCGAGCCATATACTTATATCGCCTCTCTCATTGTTCCAGGTAATTGCTGCATGTTACGACATCCAGAGGATCCATTTTAAGGATCTTGTAAAAGAGGTATACGATATATTTCACATTATTATTTGCAAGATGCCATATGAATTTTGGGCTTATAAATTCTTGAATTTGTTTTGTGTGGTGACTTATAAGTGAAAGTTAACTTAATCAAATGTAATCTCAAGCAACAAAATCCCTAAGGAAGGTCCGCAGGTTCAGCTGAGCTCAAAAGCTTAAATTTTTTTTATTCGTAATTTATCAGCCATTTGAATGGTAAATGATAACAATGTCAGAAAATATGCATCACTGAAATTATCACAAATGTGGATATCAATAATAATAAAATAATTTAATAAAACAAATAAATTAATTAATTTTATAATATGAAACACCCAAAACATGTACCGAGCACTAAGCATTTAATGGATTTTACCTATGTCAGTAATAAATACCATACACCAATTATTATACACCACTGAATAAAAAAACACACCACCTAATCAGTTAAGTACCAAAAGACCTCGATATATAATGGCTTGTCACAAAGGATACCACGATATATCCTTGTAAACACCCGATTTATCCCCACCCATACCATCTAAAAGGCACTTTAATAAAATACGCGGTGTTAAGCGAGCACATTACTATTGCAGAATAAACGTAATGTTTCGCTGTATTTTATACGTTGTTTAGTCATTTCACGTCACATTACGTATGATTGCTTTGAATTGATAATTTACGGTTTGATTACAAGCGTTTGCGTCGGCGAAATGTTCGTATGATTTCGACGATTAGGGGTGGAATGCTCATGAATGTGTGTGTGTCTATGTGTATGGGCTTATAAGTTGCAAGCTACTGATATGATATTTTTGTATGAAATTAGAGGACTAGCCTGGTTTTAGGCTTTTAACCAAGGATATTTAAATTCATGCAATTTTATTTTTTTTGTTTTGTATCATGACTCTATCGATGTTTTATATTAGATACATATATCATAAATGATTGCGTAGCACTCAATTTCGATTTGTTAAGTTTTTACTTAAAAATTGTAGACAAAAATGTAGGTAAAAGTAAATATAACTAGAATTATTTTACAACTGATAAACTCATCAAAAAGTATATAAAAAATACTGTAACGTAATCAACTGTAATATAGTTTTTGCCAGCACATTTTCATGAATATTCCACAACAAAAAAAAATATTTCATAAACCGGCTTTCAGATATCATATTGAGTGCAAACGCAAAAAAATGATGTTGAGCTTTTGTTCGGAACACAAACAATGCAGCACGGGAAATAATTTAATTTATTGAAATATTTTGGCGTGGCGTCGTATTAATTGTACAATATGGATCCTAAAATCATACACATTATTTTTACTGTACATGGTTAACTTTCATAATAGCGACTGTTATGTAATTATTATCTTTTATTACCTATTCTTTTTATCTAGCAAGTACTTACTCATTGCTAAATACAGGTCTTGTCAAGATTTCGACTTCATTCTGTAATCATAAAGATTTATCCAAATTCACACACGCTGGGCAGTTGAATTAGTGAGCGCAATACCGAATCTCTCTTACTAGTGGCATTGCCGAGCAACAATAGACCCTGTCATTTGTAGTCCCTAAATATACGGGTATCGGATCGATCCTTAGTTTGCTGTGCCGCCTGGTTACTGCGTTTTGTGTATATTATTCCGTATCCTACTCCTGATAGCTCCGAGTTGGTTTGCGGATAAAATAATGGTTCGACCACAGTTGAATCTGGCACCGACTTTACAACGTCAAATTCCATATTTTCCTTAAAATAAAGAAACACGTATTTTGCAACTTGCACATACTGTACTTTGAATGACAGCCTCTCTTGCACAGTTGGTTCAACGCCGCCTGTGAAACTAGAGGCCGCGGGTTCGATCCCCGCACCGAAACAAATATTTGTGTGATCCACGGGTATTTGTTTCGGCTCTGGATGTTTGTGAGACTGAAAAGTCTCTCGTAGCTTCTGGTACCCACGACAGAAGACTCGATCTTAGTATGGGGTCAAGACTATGTATGTGACTGTTGGGTGTATTTATTTATTATTAACTCAACGGTTAATAGATTTGCAGACTATGTTCTTAATTCTCTATAACTTGACAGGGAAATCACTGTACACCAAGTCTATTGTCTATTGTCAATTAGGACATATTTTAAGGTTAGACAGAATGCATCATACATGCCGGTAACAATGAAATTGCAAATTAAATAATGTGAATTGTTTTTATGGCGTGTAGCTCCCACATTACAAGAGTATAAATTCATTTAAATATTTCCGAACATGACAGTTACATTGATAATGTTTTTGCGTGATAAGCGAAAATATCATTAGCATATTAATTGCCCTATTCATAATTTATTTTTACAGGTTGCCACCTATTTCATATTTATTTGCTTTTAATGAAAAATCTATATGTTTTTTACTTTATCGCCGAAAATCGACATCTTTCTCCATTTTCCTTACTCAGCTATTCCAATTTACACCTAAAAAGTCTTGAACATTTTTAGCCTCACCTGGGACCACAAGTCAGGTCTTACTTTTCTAGTCCATGTATTTAAAAATAGCCGAACCATGTATTAATAACGGTACAAAATACTCGAATCAAGAAATATTATAATAAAATATGACTTACACCGAATGTCAAAAGTAATCACAATTCCTCGCCAATATTTCACATTGTAATGTAAAATTATTTATTTATAAACTCTGCGCCTTTGTAAAAAGCCTGATTTATTTAAATCACCTTGAAGTGACAAATGTCGTGAAAGCGTCGTAAACGTCTCGGACGGAATTAAATATTCATCTCATTTACAAATCCCCAAAGAAAATGGATCAGCGCGGAACCCCGAGCGTTCGCGAGACGTCATAGCACAACATTAATTCTCTTCAACTGAAATGTTCTCAACATTTATTGGCTCGGTGCCAGAGCTCTGCCAAACTTTTCAGTCCGTGTTACCTCACCACACCATGCGCGATGCCCTTGCCTTAGCGCTTCCCCTTTTGGGAACCAAAGCTATCTGATTGAAATTAATAACAGTTCCGCCTTTCGTGAAATCGCAACCAATGGAGCGAAAAATGCCATCTCAGATTAAGGACGGTTAAACATCCCCGATTACACAGCATTTTGCTTTGGTGTCACGGCACCTTCGAAAATAAACCCTCCGATGTAGACGGAAATTGGAATTAGAAGTTCAAGTTATACTGGTCTGTTATTTCGAGGATTTTTGTACAGTTCATCGTGCCAGTAACCGTGACACAAATGTCAATCAAAGTATTTGTTTTTTATTAAATTACGGAGGGTGTATTTATAGGGTTTCTCACATTAAAGGTAAAGTCGGTCACTATTAATAATACCACGAATCTGTTTGACTGTTGGCTCTATTTTTATTATATTTTTTTTAAGAAGCTTTTATTTTACCAAGTGTGGACTTAAACCGTAGCAGATGCGGCATTGGCGGGACGAAAGACCAATTTTCATAGGTACATTACGACACGCGCAAAGAGCGCCCCTTTTTGTAACTCCGCAGGGGTAAAGCCAATAAAATTTATTGACATTCTTACAATGACATTACTAATATATTTGCAACAGAATTTGTATCATTAGGCATTACAGCTTCAAAATAATCTACTGAAATCAAAGCTATTTCGATAATCGATTCTTTCTCTAAAGTAACCAATCATTTAGATTTTTATGTCTGTGTTATTGAGGATAAAATATTATATATTATATTTCATATACGCTTTTAATTAAAATTAATTATACTAACGTACGGTTTCATAGCAATCAGATCTCTAGCATCTGATATAAATCACGTACAATATATATCTACGGACGCCGTGGTTGTACTGTAAATCATAGCCTGACAGAATGATTTATGAATTTTAGACATGAAGTGAATCATCCCAACGAACCGAACGCTATACAAATTTTACTATAATAACAGGATTTATTACAAGTGTTTAAAGTGTTTAAGAACTAGGTACTAATTGATTGATATACATAAACTCACGTCTCATTCCAAGAAGATAGGCATAGGCATATACATGTTATGTAGATTTTATTACTCTCTTTTCTAAGTACCTATAACATACAAGGGGACAACACCATTTGCACCCATGCTTAATTCTAAACCGCATAAAAGTATAGAATCATAAAAAACACACGCTACTATCAACAAACAAACGGTTCGCTAAACTACACAAGAATACACTTGAAAATATTTCAAACGGGCCGATGAGGCCAGACGTGGCCCAGAAGAGCACTTTTCGACTACGCTCCGGTTACTACCGCCCTAATGAGGCTGGCCAAATGACATCGCATTACCGCGTATAAAATTGTGACGTGTTCCGGAATGGAAGTCAGACCCTTTGGTCAAACCCTTCGCAAAGATTCAGCTTTTTGGAATTGAATTGTTCTGCGGGGTCGTTTGATCCTGCTCGCTTTTTAATTGCAAGTGTTCAGGTTTGGTTTTTAGTTTCGTAATATTATATTTATATTACTTTGTAAGCCTGAAACAAGGCGTCATTTTTTTATTACATCGAATGTTATTAAAGCAAATGAATAAAGAAAAGTATTGTATTAATCGATTTTTAAAATCCCATTTAATTATAGAGTTTTCTACATGATATAGACAAGATAATATATTTTACTAATAAGACTTACAAAAAAAAAAAGTATGCAAGATATTGGATTTATTGATCCAAAAAATACTACCTCATTTCAGTACATCAGTCGAACCCTCGCATCATAAAAATCAAGCCAATAATCACCCTAAGTCACGATCACACATTTAGTAATTGTAACGGAAACCAAACCGATAACCAAGGATACTTTTATACCAATATTATTAGTAAATCCATTCCCCTAAGCGGATATTGTAATTAATAATGAAACGGGAATAAAGAACGAAAT
Organism: Deilephila porcellus; assembly: GCA_905220455.2. Taxonomy (NCBI): domain Eukaryota; kingdom Metazoa; phylum Arthropoda; class Insecta; order Lepidoptera; family Sphingidae; genus Deilephila; species Deilephila porcellus. The sequence goes on along the minus strand of LR999977.1, from coordinate 12,243,078 downwards.
ATATTAGCGTGGGGGAATAAGAATGGGGATATTGTGAAGGGTGAAAATATTGTTTGATCGAATTGAATGAACTGCTGCCTCGATACAGATAACAATGTCGCTCGCAGCACTTCATTTATTTGATCAATAGTTATAGAATTGGACTTTTGTAATCCTGTTATGGAAAACAAAAAATGAAATGGCAATTTAAAAAAATGAAATAGTAAAATATACGTTGATTTGGATTTTTAGATAAAATTTCCAACTACTAGAGAATTTATGATGAATGATCGCTTCTTGTAATTTTATTGCATTTACGCAGGTAACAGGTAATATAAGGTGTTCTTTGCTGACTATGAATTCCTATAATGGCTAGGGTATCAGCAAATGTGTTACCAACCTGTGCGAAATCAAACTGAAAGAAACTATACCAAATTAATCCAGCCAATTTAAAGCAAGTAGTTCCATGGAAAATGCATTAACTAGTTCTAAAAACACTGTTCAGCTTTCGTAGTCCTTAGAGACTATTTTCAGTGGTCCCAGTGGTTTTAAATCGCAGCGTTAGTTGAAACATTTCAGAATCCCTGTAGTCTACTAAATTTTCTAACAAGTTATTTTCTAACAAGTATAGCTGGTAGCCCCTCATCAAAACATGTGCCAATAACAACGTTACTTAATATTCCATTCATTAACTAACGTCGATTAGATCCGACGCTTTTGACAGCTTGCTATGTGAATTGAAAATTGGCACTTATCATGTACTCAAGTTTAAATTCTATTAATTATTACGCGTACCTTCTTCAATAATGGGATGACGTTGCCCTCTAGAAATATTGAAACGTTAAGACACGATTGAGATTTAAGATCCTTGTCGTTTCAGTTCAAGTTTGGATTTTTTAACGTTGATTTTAGTAATGTTTACAACTCTTAAAAATTTTATTCCATCTTTTTTGATCACGTGTGACCTTAAAAATGTAGTGTTTTAATTCTGAATATTTATTTAAATAGTAATGGTGGATTTTTTATTAGGATCGTCTTATTTGATAGGAAAGAATGAAACGTAATATTAATATGTGATGAGAATGGTTAATTTCTTAAAAATATAATTTTACGTTTATAGATTTTAGTTTGATTCTAAATTCAATTGATGTTTAATTTAATATTTACGCAATAATATTATTAATCAATTATGTCCAAGAAAAATATTCGGCAATAAAGCACTACATCATATTCCAAAAAATTAAATTTTCTATCTTACAAACTATTTTGAAGTTTATTCTGTAAAGTAGGTACATGTTTGAAACATGTCAGCTTGTTCAGCTGCTGTTTATGTGCGTCGTTTTACCTATCTGAAGCACGCTCTACATTACGTCTACTTAAGCTTAGCGAAGAAATTGTGGAGACTTTTGTGTAAAGAAATTTCTTAAGTAGACTATATCATAATATTCGCGTCTAAAATGTGGTAAAAACATGTAATACTTGTAACTTTAGTAATAAGAAGTATGATGTACGATTAATATTAAGATATTGAGTTTCAGTATTGTCACGTAGGTACTCTATGGAAACTAAAATATTAAATCTAATACGTTGAGATACTTCAATATTAGGAGATAAATAACATTCCGTTACAAAATGACTTTCGCGGATTCTGTATGAAAATACTTCTTATATTTGCGACTCGTTAAGCAATTAATATAACTAAGTTTATTACCAGTAATATGCGAGTGTGGTTAAAATACGACTTTTTATGTTATTTATTTTAAGATTCAACTCCATGCAAGAATAGAATCACCGACACTTAAAGGGCATAAGCAATGACACTATCTTCCACGCAAATCAATTACACTGAAGACGTCAATTTCAGATCACCAAAACAATTTCCTACAAGGGAATAATTAAAGCCCCAGTTACGTTATTCATGTAGCGAGTAAGTAAACGGTACGTGCTCGCGTCATTACCCGAGTCGAGTCATTACTCGAACTAATTTATTCATTGGAATGTTATCTCGTGTCGTGTCTGTGTTCTGTTGATTGCATAAAATTTTATTGCGTAATTGCGATGTTCCATTTGTTGTGGGTAATGACGATGGGGAGCGAGTGAGTTGCTAAGGGTCTTGTCACAAAAAAACTATGTGGACTAATAGGTTTGTTTTTGTATTTTAGTTTAAGTTGGATTGTGGAAAGTCAAACTTAACTTAGTTTAATTATTGGTTATGAAAAAACACAATTAAAATCAAAAACAATTTTGAATGAAGTGTTATTATTGTTTCAATGTCGTCATATTCGTAGAGAGCAAGAATTTTCAAATTTATTATTACTAAAAAACTACTACATTATCAGAAAACGTTTTGTATACCTAATTCAACGGTGAAGTGAAACATAGTAGAGAAACTTGCACACCATAAGTATATTTATGAAATTTTCCATAGTATATATATCCATCAACCCGCGTAAGGTCAACAGAGGCCAACTACAGGCCGATACGGCTCAGCTAACTATAAAAAAGGTCGAAAAGGAAAGAACAAAATAAATATTTCATTGACTTTACAAATAGCCAATCGGTTCAAGATATGCAATTTTTATTTGCCCCATGTTAAACAACTTCATTGTGTACGGAACAATCGATATAAATTATAGCATACATACCAAGGCGGAATGGGGACGAGTTGTACAAAAGAATAAAATACAGGTAAAATTGGCCGTGATTCCTTTTCATTGTTAGCTGTGTAATTTACGTCTCGGAAGATTACATTAAACTGTGGATAAATCGAAAAAATATTAATTAATGAGTGTGAACATAGTTAGGTGCGCATCTAAATGGAGTTGGAAGTCGTAGGTTCAAGCTGAAGATAGTTACCTCTGTTTTTACAAAGTTCCATGAGTATGGTTACTTTAAGGACGACGAAAGAACTTCGGTGGGAAATCCTGTCGAAGTCTGCCGACTCACACTATGCTAACGTGGTTGACTAAAGTAATCCCCTCTAACCCGTAGGGTAGGCCTGAACCCTTACTAGTGCTTATATTATGGACCAATATTGTATTTTTAGTACACTACTAGCCAAACAGGTATTGGAATTTCAAAAGCCACCTACACAGTTTGTGGCCTCAGTTAACGACTGTTGTCATAGCCAAATGGCATGAAACTGGATCGTCGGATTAACGTGAACTTCGAGTTTCGGAACTTAATATGTTTGCCATTCAAGCGGTTACTCTTCAACCTGATTTCACGCGACGCTACGTCACTTCGGTACGCAGTTTACAACCAATAGAACAGCATGCATTTACCATCTGTATCTGCATCAGCCCATACGTCCCACTGCAGGGCACGGGCCTCCTCTACAATCGAATGTACGATTGAGAGGGGTTAGGCCGTGTAGTCATATATATATGCATTTACTATAACATGGAATATTTTTTTGTCTATTTATTACTTTAGATTCATACTAGAAATCCAGCTGCTGCTGTATAGGGATGTTAAAAGATTTACGAGTTTTTTTTAAATTAATTAAACATAAAAGAAATTGCAATTAAATGTAACTGGTATAAAATTACGGTTGTATGAATATACGAATAAGAAGGATATAGATCGTCGACTTGTTATGGGATAGTGGGATTCAGTTGAAGGTATATTCCTTTATTTTAAAAATACACGTACAGTTGCATAATATTTAAAAAAAAACAACATTCGAATTAAAAAACTACTTCAAACTATAGATGCAGAATGTACCTCACATTGTTATACCTTCAATTCTAATTTAAAAATCACTAAGATAAATTCAGTCAACGTGGAGAAAATTCAATCATTGGAAAAACGTAAGGAGCGATGCGACGGTGACTTGTTCATTACCTCGGGATGAATCTTTCTGCTGACGTGACATTAGCTAAGGGATTTTTCAATACTGCTTGCCGCTGATTCGTGGCGTGAAAGCCTTTGTAATACAAAAACTGGCACGTCCCATTATACCAAGTGATAAAAAAGTATATGTTTTAGTTACTTAAATTGAAACGTTTTATGTTAAGAAATATATTGCTTTTTTTTGGCAATTTTATGGTTTTTTACGTTGTTCCATATTTAATTGAATGAAGTTAGTGATAATTATAGAAGCGAGTTTTTGACAGACCATGTCGATCCTTTACATTTAGTGGCTACTTTCTTTTATTTAATGAATATTCACGATAATATTTCTCAATCTCTGATCAAAACTGGGAACAAAGAAACAACTAGAGTGTATCACTTTATACTATCCTTCGGAGGTACATTAATCATCTATAAATCTTGCACTACCTCTGATTAAATCCAGCGTCAAAGCAACACAATTAATCGTTAACGTAGTTAAACTAGAAATACAAGCACCTCCTGGAGGCACTGAAAATCTAAAACAATAAAACTTAAAAATAAAAGTAGCAGGCACAGCTCAGCACAGCGTTCGAGTGGAGGAAGTCATAAATATCGTTTTATTCGAAATGTGCTGGAATACAGACGGAGTTTACGACACCCACGGGTAGTGTTGCGCTCGATTCTGGGCATTTTATTCGCGACCAACCGCAAATTTGGGGCCAAATGTTGTGACTTTTACCATCTATTTACCATTTACTATGTGTAAAGTACAGTTGCCGACTGGATCTTGCATCTGTTTGGAAGATGTTGGATAGTTAAGGTGTGTAGGTATGTCCTTTTTGTTGTGCTTATCACGAAATTTTTAAGTTGTATTCAGGGAAAGATGATAGAAAAAAATACATGCTTTCTATTGATAGCATGCCATTTAAAAGGATAGACAATAGGTAAGTACTATTAATGCTAGTATTTTTTAAAGTATACATCAGCGTTTTGACCTTTTCCAGAATAGGAGTACCTAATAGTGATCCATTAGTGACGTATTAAAATAAAGGCTTGATTAATTACATATATTACCAATTACCATAATATTACCATAATTGCACATAACATGATGCTTAGGCCCATAATAATGTACATGTTCTACAATTTGTTAATTCATTTTGGGCAACATTTCATTTTCAACTTACTTGCAATCTTACATTAGTTGTGGGACTTCATGAAAATAATTGAAAAATATTTTGCTACATCTGTTTTCTTAATTTAAGATACTAATTCTTACATAATAATATATTTACAAGTAATTGAAAACATTTTACCGTTACCACAGTGCCATCTAAAAGCATTTTTTTTACTACATAACTCCAGCAAAAGTAGCAACCAGCATTCTCTATAAATCACTTATTCGTAGCTCTAATGGGCTTTTTACATTCCTTTGTAAAGAAAATTAAATAGATGACAAACAAGATACGCTGTCGTGATAAAACCTCCTTTAATTTACGACTTTTTCACTAAACTTTTTCCAAAGTACATTAATAATTTGGAGCCGACGACCGTAATGCGATGTCCGCTGTCCGTATATATCGTGTTACAGTAAGATTATAAAGTCAGGTATGCAGTAAAGCAGCTAAATTGGACAGGTTACATGCTACGCGTGCTTAATCTTTGTCTGTGAATTAGGTTAACGTGTGTTTAGCTTAGTTAACTTGATTACGGGTAAATTTGAACTCAAGTGATATTAATTTGTTCAGAGCTTTATCGAAGTAGGTGCGTTGAAAGTATATTAGCTTATTTACCGTCTTAGCCTGGTTTTAGCGTTGGTGGTTTTAGTGTAAGTACGTTTTAAGGCATAGTAGTGAGTTTTCCATACAAGTCCAATGTGGAATATAATATATGATGAAATTGAAGCATAAATTTTTTGGTGTTAGTGTGTCTTATAGAGTTAGTTGGACATACAATTTGCAATTATAGCTAATCGACGATAACTGTTACTGTTGAAAAAAATGCAGATATCGACTCGTCCCATTTTAATTTAAAAACATCGATTGTTCCGGTTTATTGAAACTAAAGTACTATTCAGTTTTGAAATAGGTACTAATCAGGCCAGATCAAGTGAATGCATCAGGTATGGTAAGAAGCCATTACGTAATATTTCTCAGTGCTTCCATTTGTTGCCAATATAGTCAAGCCAAGTCTGTCACGCTTCAGTCGATCTCTATGAAAAAATTTAACTACTTTAAAAATATTTAATACCTTAAAATTTACTATCAATAATTCATTGCTACATCAAGGACGTAACAACTAGCTAACACAATATACCGTTTTTAATATTATTACGACTATCATTCACAAGCTAACCTCTACTTTTTAAGCCGCCCACGAATTCAGCAAAATAACTAACTTTTCAGCTTCCTGCAGCTGAGCTCACTGGCACCAGTAACAGCTAATACCTGCTCCATTTTCCAATTTACTCCTTTATCAGAAATTCTGTGCGCGATCGTAACGCGAGGCATTTTGTACGCAGTCACCGCTGGTAAGCCGGCCGTTTTGTTTTTTTCCTTATTCTCTTTTAATTCACTACACACTGGCTTGTTCCAATAAATCTTGCCGCAAACACAATACTCCTGTCACCGATGTAAGAATTTTTTGCCAAGAATTCAACGTCCGGAATATTTTCTCTGATAAAAACATATGATAAATGTAAGTGCACGTTGAAGAAAACTTATTAAACAAACTCATCCACAAAGGAAGTGGCAAGAGTATCCCTCATGTGGATTGTCGGGAAATATTTATTGTTCTCCGCTCTTTGTTTGTAGCCGCGGTTTGTGATATATCGTTTTAGACTTTTGAGCAATCGGATTACTGGGCTTGTGTGGAAATACGCTGGGAAACTATTTGTTTTGAGTTTACAAATATGTGTCATGTGTTTTACAAACTTCGAAACATGGAGCCAATGGTTCGTTGCTCATGCTGACGAAAAATAGTTCTGTGGCGGACAAATATTTTTATAAATCCATTCTATAACGACATACGACATGAATCAATGTAATTGATAATGATTTCGACAATATGTATATGAAATTATTTTATGTAAAAACACATTTTGCCGTATTTCAAAATGTTTTATGTAATTGATAAATTGACAAAAGTATGCAAGAGCAAACCGTGACAATCCTGAAAAGCACAACCAGGGAACTGAAATTGAATATTTAATTTAACAAATTGTTGATCAGAAAATTGATGCTCAGAATATACGGAAATTCGATAGCCAATCATAAAATATTGGAATTTAAATTGAAAATCTTTAATGTGGCATTAAAATTATTGGACATGTTTAAATATTTATTTAACTTTGTTCATTTTATTTGGAACAAGCTTACTCGGGCATAGAAAGCTTTTGGCATGCAGAAATTTTAACAGAAATGTATTAATCTTTAATGTTTTCAAATAAAAATGCAAGTCTCACACACCCATAAATCCACAGTTAGCGCCTTGTGTCGTGAGTATAACTACATGAAACTTTTTAGTCTCATAATCCATTGCCAAGACTGACATTTATGTCGACGCAGCTCATGTATGCTGACAGTTTAACATCCAGTAAGTTATATTTACACATATTGTTTTGACGGAAATTGTGATATTTTTATAAGTTGGGAATAATAAAATCTATAAAAATCTATTAATTATCAGCCCGGAGTCAAAAATTTGTGCCCGATATGGCGATAGGGTTGACCTAGAGGGCGACGTTCCGTCCTACGATGTGATAGATACAAGGCAAAATGTGGGTGTCCTGGTAGCACCTCTGCCTACCCCTTTTGGGAAAAAGGCGTGAGTTTCTGTATGTATGTAATATTGTCTAAAAGTGGTAGAATTCCTGCCATCTTTAATGGTAATTAATGCAAATTCGCCGTGAATGTGCATAATCAGAACACGCACGCAATGCAGTCGATCATTTCTTCAGCCTGTTGATGTCACGCGAACTAACAGATGTTATGGACACCCTATTTTTGTGTTATCTGCACTATACACGTGACGATGCCATTACTCCATAAATCTGTATGCCACTGTTCGGTTGTGGGGTCGTGAGGGTGGAATGAGTAGGGGCTTGTGCGTATCGTGGTCATGATATGGAATTTGAGTGATTTCAGGGTTGGTGCATGGATAGATTGCTAGTTCTAGTATTCATTTTGATTGATTATGATTTGATTGTCAGTGATATTTTTAAATCAGTGTTCTTTTTGTTTTTCTTTTGGTAATTGTCACATTTTACGTTTTACCATTTATTCACATGCAAATATTAATGACACAGATAACATGTTTTCTTATTAGAAATAACTTGATTTTGAATAGTTTGATGAATAATCAATATACATGAATACAAAACTAGCCTATATACTCCCTCCCACTCCCATCCATACTTTCCTTCCCATCGTATATAAGGACATCGGCAACACACTTGTAACCCAAGTATTTTAAATGTTTGTAAGTACCTAGTCGTAATCACTTATCATCCAGACATATTCAATAAGAATATTTTTTTATGATTTAATAATAATTTTAATGCTTTTTTGCGCAAACTTGCAGTAACCCTAACAGTACGTAAACAAGCGTATCTTAACACATGTACACCGTACAACCCTAAAAGACGACCACCTCGCACTCATAATTCGTGCAATTGGCATAGAGCCCAGTACCACGAGCCAGCGTAAGCCTGCTTTGAATACCCTGACATTATGTCACGTGATAGCTAACTAACAGTCCCGAAGTTGGCATGCTGTTTGGTTACCGAGCGGACCATTAGGCGCTTGGCTCGTATGTGTTCTAGTTTTTTAATGAATGAATGCCTACGTGTATGATTGCGGGGAATTGTTTCATATTTTGCTCGTAATTGGCTTTTGAGTAATGTTTGGTTTTGTGAATTTTATTGCTGGAATGTTTGTTTGTGGTGCAGTGTTATAAAGGATGGAGGTAAGTACTGCAGTTATTATCCTATGTTTATTAGGAACGTGCCTATGTGAAACTAAATTTTTTTTTTTTATTTTATTTATTTTAGAGAAGCTTACAGACAAATAACAAATACAAATAACTAAACTTAAATATAACTATAGCTAATTACAAGCCTCCACCGATTTATAAACACGATTGTTACCTCTTATAATTATTCTTATTAACTATGTAGTACCTAATATAATATATTAATATTGAAATAAATACTTACTTGAATTTACACTTTCATTAAAGGTTATAGTTTTCATTTCTCATTCCAGGAAATTATTTCGTTTGAGTTTTTAAATTTAAAAAGCACAAGGCGGCGATGGATGGTGTTCAAAAGTGTTTATGTCATGTAGTAAAAAGATATATTAGAAATTAAATATTGTCAAAAATTATACATTAACTCGTAGATTTGGATAGTATGAAAAGACGATACTACAATAAATAATCCGATTTTGTAGAACCACTAAAGCTAAGCTTCTAAAAAAATACGACCTATAAAAATTAATAATAGAAGCGTAGGTGCGTAACCTATATTCTCAGAACTAATTACGCTTATAAACGATAAACGACAAACGATCATAAAGGTACGGCAACACGAAAAGCAAGGCCTCCCGGCCGAATCCGGCTCATACGACAAAATGCGGCAGTTAACCCAGATTTTTATCATACGGTATTGTTTGCATTGCACCCATTAAATTCAGTATTTGAAATATTTACAGCGACCTCGATTTTATTTTTTTTTGACGGGAAATTACGTGCGGAAAGTTGGAGACAATTTTTGGTGTTTCAAGATCACTTGTTAGAGACGATTGTTGAAAAGCAGGAAGCAGGCTCACACCTGAGATACTTTAGTACGGAAATAGAATTGGTTGCTGTTAGTACATTAGTGGCAGCCCTGCTAACAACTTGGAAATACAAGCGTAAGCTTAGTGTGTGAATATTTGTTTAAAGTCTTGGAAAACTCTTTAAAAATCCAATCCAATCGTTTATGTTTCATTCGAGCAAAGAAAACATTGGAAATTGAATAATACCTAACTCTCATACCCCCAAAAACACTTTTGTACGATTTCTTAGGTGGTTTTATAATGACTGAATAATGTAATAATTTCCATCAAGTCGAATTATTCCCTCTTTGTCAGTTTTAATATGAAAACCTCTTCAAAGATGAATGAGTATCCATTAAAAATACTTCGTAAGAGAATAAATACGAAGACGCTACAAAAAATATGCTAGTAAGGCACGGTAACGAATTAGCCGGCATTTTTCTCTTGTCTCGACTTTTTGCTAGTTAACAAAACCTTCTGTAAAATATGAAATTTAAAATGTAATTTGTCATAACTGTGCAAGCGTTTATGATGTTAAAATAAATAAACGAGTCATTAACATAGTGAACATAAAATATACACTTTTGGTGTGAATTTTATATTTTCAGCTTTTAGAGTTTCGAGTATTATAGTTTCATTGTTCTGGATTGGTTTCTGTTGTAAGAAATTAGCGAAAATAAGATACCTTCTTAATTAATTTACTAGTCGATAAAGTTTAACTAATCAATATTACTAATTTATTTAAGTTCTAAGAAGAGTTTGTAAAATATGAATGCGGAACATAAAAATGGTGGTTGGATTTTCTTATCAAGTCTCGCTAATTGAATATTCCATGAGGCACACAATATTAAAAGCTCAAACACTATTACATCAAGGTAAATGAACTCTACAAAGACCGCAAACACTAATATTAACTTGTAGATAGTATCTAGTGTTTTATTACTTTTCTGTGTACATGGGCGACAGTGATCACTCATTTCTCAGACTTTCACCATAAAACCCACACATTAGCAGCAAAACACGGTAAAAATAGGTTATAAACAGTAATGCATCACACAAGGCCACTTACGCAAGCATTCCTAAATATTAAATAATTTATGAGGGCACTAAACCAAGTTTCCTTTTACAACGAAGCTGTAGAGAGGAAAGTATTTTCCCTCTTGCGAGACATTAACAAGTTGTTTATATGTTTAGTGTGACTCTTTTATGTCCGAGACATCGTTTCTATTTACTTCGCCGAGGAGCCGTTTTTGGTAATTGTTGGCTTCTTCTAATGCTGTTATGTAATATTAGTAGGTATTTTTCATAATTATTACACTTTTTAAATAAAATTATGCAATAGTTAAATGTTAGTGGCCTATTCATTCAGATTTTAAACCCATTTTAGCAATCGAATGTTTTATCTTCTTCGCTCCTGACCTTGTAGCTGACAAGCGTGGATAGTGTAGCTTGCCGTTCAATAGTCTCCGGCTGTTCAATGGGAGATAAATAATAAATAAACCCAACAGTCAGATATTTAGTCCTAACCACACACTTAAATCGAGTCTTGTGTCGTAGGTGTCAGAAACTACGAGAGACTTTTCGGTCTCACAAACACCTAGACCCGAAACAAATACCTGTGGTTCACACAAATACTTGTCTTGGTGCTGGAATCAAACTCGCCGCCTCTCGTGTCACAGTCAGTGTCTAACCAACTGCGCCACGAATGCTATTAAGATATGATTGATAGAATCTACGGATTGCCAATGGGTTGGCGAGAGATGCAATCTAAAGCAATATCCATCGGCTATTGGGAATTTTGCCGACGTAATCAGTACACCTCTACACATGATGAAGCCAAAACGTGAAGCAATTGCGTCAGACTCCATGGTGTGCTTTAAACAATTGCTATTCCATTCAATTATATAATAATTAAGATACAATTATTTTACTACCAGCTATAAGTTCCTTGCCAATGACCTTTAAAGCAACTACAATTTAGTTGGAGTAAAAATGCGATAAGGTAAAAACATTCCCCCAACATTCACCTAAGGGCAACTGCATTTCCAACAAAAAATCTGATAAAGAAAAACATCGTCACAAAATGTTTATCATTCTGACTTTATAACTTCGCATAACGTTACATAAGACGATACTTTTGCATTTCAACTCGGAGATGTTTACGAGTGTAAGTTTAAACGAAACTTCGAGACGCTCTCGGTTAACTTCAACAGACCGCGGCTGCAAATAAAAACAAGGCATTCGTAGGCTGTTCGCAAGTTGCAGAAGCGTTTATTGGTTATTTTACTGAGCGTTTATGTTTATAAGGTTATTTCGAGAATTTTTGTTTATTTCTATTTTTGTAGAAATGGCAACAAAATCGACAATACCACCTTTTATTTAAATTAAAAAGGGAGTGTATTTATTTATTTCAATTATAAGTACCTATAGGCTTGTATGTAAATGTACCATCTGTTATTTAAACACGAAACTTCGAGACACTCGGTTAAATTCAAGCAGACCTCGGCCGCAGATAAAAATTATAGCGTTCGTAAGCAGTTCGCAACTTGCAGAAACGTTTATTGGTTATTTTACTGGGAGTGTTTACGTTTTTATTTCTAACTTTTTTATTCAATTATATTTGTTACGGATTGCCAACGAAATTTAAAACATCACCTCAATTAAATCCTTATCATATATAGCAATTGTAAATGTTGGCTTGTAAGTAAATCTGCCATATTGTTGAATCTCTATTTTTTTGTCATACTTAAAAGATGTTTTTTTTTTGTAAATTAGCGGTTTTACTCCTTATAATGCCTAATTCTTTAAATTATGTAGTTGCTCAGAACTGTTGACATAATATGAAAGAACATGAAAAAAAACCTTTGTATACGTCATTCTGTTTTCCAGTAACCTTCGTGTTTGGTGCCGTAAGGGTTAAAATAAACCTAGACTTTAAGCAAATATGAGCTGTAGCAGTATTAATTACATATTTGATCAAACAAAACAGAGATTATTTGTTACCAACTCGGCAAGAGTAACCTTGATTCATACCTACACGCCATTCGAGTATATTGTACGTCATATATGCAGAGTTTCTTGCTCGTTCTCTAGTGAAAACTAACTCCGAACCGCGTGGTAGAAAAAATGACCGTATCTACAACATTTCACTAATTCAATAATTCATTTTCGTAATATTTTACACTATTAATTTAATAAATGACCATAAAAGAACCCAACAATGCATACAATAGTAACAAATAAACTGCGGATGCCACTTCTATTTTCATATTAGCGTGCGGGTGGGCTGTAAGGAAACGTTCGGAAGGTGGTTCATTATCATTTGTAATGACTGCCCATCGCATTATGCGCTGCTGCATTGTTTCCACTATTTATCTTCAGTTTAAAAACGTTTATTTCTGTAAAATTTATTTCATTATGAATAATTTACTTTAGAAAACATTTGACATCGTGAAGTATTATGTTAAAGGTTATAAAAACATCATTTTTTACGAATCGTACATAGTTCTAATGTCAATTGGAAATCATAATCATCAATTCCTCATGATGATGAAAAATATACTAATTTATACCAAAACATACAAGATCAATAAATTATTTAAAAGGAAGTTCTGAAGTTAACAAAACCGTATCTTTAATTTCAACAAGCGTGGGTTTTGAGGCTCTCCTATCTCCCTAGAGTGCTATGCGAAACTTGTGGCTTTCAGTAACAAATTTCTAAACCGGGATAGTATCGGGCTGACCGTTAATTGCAGCTAGAATATATTTTATAAAATAAATGAAAACGTGATTTGTTAAAACAATTACATTGAAAGTAATTGTACCAGAGATAATAGAGTAATTGAACCGCCAACTCGCACTAGCCTAGCGTGGGGGACTATATGGCCTAACCCCTCTCAATCGTACTTTCGATTGTAGAGGAGGCCCGACCCTGTAGTGGGACGTATGTATGTATATGAGCTGATACAATACCAGAGATGCTGGCATGAGATAATAAACGTTGAGGATTCAAGAACATTATAATTTTAAACTTCTCATTATAACTTCTCTTGTCTTTATCGAAGCTTAAATCATATACAAGCGACATTACATAACAAGTTAATCAAAAATACGGATTGATACATACAGATACAATTACAACTTAATATCAATTATTGTAATCCGCACTATCATCATTGTAAGTCCATATCATTGTAAGTTTGTCTGGTAAAGGTTGTCTGGAAGATATTGCTGACAGCGATAAGACCGCCAGTTGTACTGTGCATTTAGTTTAAGTGTTTTTTTTTTGTATTTTTTATGTACATTAAAGTGTAAATAAATAAAATTAGTCTGCCAACCCGCACTAGACCAGCGTGGTGGACTATATGGCCCGTGGTGGACTATATTCTATTAATACCACTCTCAATAGGGTTTTTGACTATCATCGATTTTTTGTATTATTTTGCAGACAAACACAAGTGCCATTAAAACAAAACATTTTTGTGAAAACAGTGATAAAGTAGCTTGTAACATGAGGCAAATATTAGTATTTTAAATGAAAGAGTGGGGACGTAGTGGGGACATCTTACCGTCTCTTTCACACCCGCACACTATAATGCATATTAAGATTAGTGACGTCACTAGTTTTGTTTTGCATCCCTTTTCTTTTACCCCCACTACAAGATTTAAAACGTTTCTAACTTGTTTAATTCTGAATGGATTTACAAAATTCTTTGTATGCTAGATTTTGGATACGGATTCTTTTTGATGGATACAATAAAAATAAATGAGTGAAATACCCTATTGTACTCTTGATAGTAGAGGAGGCCCTTGCCCTGCAATGGGACGTATATGGGTTGATACAGATACAGATCAATTGTAATAACACGGTTAATATGCAAGCTAAGCCCATGAGGTGTTTTTACCCTTGCATTAAAAAATGAATACAGCTAATATTATAAAACTAAAACTATGCGAGGATGTTTGTTACTCACTTAGTTGTTCACTTAGAATCTACTAAACCGACTTAAATGAAAATTCTTCAAAATACAAGGGTAACTAAGTAATTAACTATTACGTGGCAAAAATCCTAAATTAATGATATTATGCATAGGTGTAACCTTGGATTTAAAAAATACACAAGTATATATTTACCATAAAATTAAACCCTTAATATAACGACGAGGCAAATTGGTAGATTTCTCAAATTTAAGATTGATAATAATATGTCAGGTCACGTTAATTAACTGTACCCAGGCGAAGCCTTGTCGAGCTGTTATTAATAAAAATAGGTTAAATCAAGGTTTCATAAAATGTTAATCATGCATATGTTTTATAATGCATCTGCATAAGAGCTATTTCTATTTCGTCTGCGGTCGACAATGAATGCAGCACCAAACTAGAACGGTATCGGAATAGAACCGCTCAACGGAAATATCTTGAATAAATTATAAACGTATTGACATTTTAATTAATGGTTAGTTGAGTGATTAAATTGCTCTAATGGCTGCATTAGTAAATTTATGTGTATATATTTATTATTTTTAGTTTGTTATTTTTTTTCTTCGTAAACCACATACACAAAGCACACACCAGTTTGATGTGTGTGTCCATATATTTATTGTTTGTTACAGTATATTTTTGTTTATGTGTATATGTGACTATGAAATATCTTCAGCACTATTGTATCAAAGTTAAGGATTTTTGTTGTTGAATATTGACTTAATCTATCACATATTGCGAGCTTTATAAAGTACTTGATTAAGCGGTTGTTAGGTTACCACCTAATTTTATTCCACGATATGATGGTAGGCGAGCCAAAAGTCCTGGTAATCCAATTTATCTTATGGTAATCCAACATCATGTTGCTTATAAATAACTAGCCGAAATAGACCAATTAAACGTGTACATTCATTACATAGTCAAAATATTTATTACGTTCTATAGAAGCATTTTATAGCAGGAATACATTCAATAGGTAGGTACTACATACTATCTTATTCGAATTTACCGGATACCTAAATCAGTTTGGGAATTACAGATCACAGCAAAAAAATATGATATATATCTTTAGTTGATAGTTCCATCACATAATTTTACACTCATTTTGTCACTGGTTATACAAAAAGAACTAATATGTAGGTATATAGTGGAAAGGTATTTTGAACTTTTCGTTTAATTTTATAAAATATTTTCGATAGCTGTATTGTTGGAATACCATGACTACAAAAAAAGAGCAATGAAATAATACCTTTTACGTTATTATATGCAAAGCTGCAATGAAATTCTAGGAAAAGAATCAGCAGGAAACGCAACTTTTTATAGGCGACGTTGAAATGAATTAGGTACTGGAAGAAATATCTACGAACAAACGCAACTTAATATCAAAACTTCAATTAGGACCAAGCAATTTTCGTCTATAAAATTCATATAGGCAGACGAGACGGTCCCAATTTGTATAGAATTCCATAAACTATTAAGTAATATCTCAATAACATGGCCTACGGTATGAACTAATAAAGCTTATTGAACTTGCTCTTACTATGAAAGTTATATCATCAACTATAATCTAGATGAGATTTCTTACGATACATAATACTCAAAACGTACCAGCTGTTAAACCGTCCATCAACTGACTCTACAACTCATTTAACAAAAATACATACATACATACATAAAATCACCCTTTTTTCCAGAAGGAGTAGGCAGAGGCGCCGCCAGGACACCCACATTTCGCCTTGTTTGTTCCGTCCAACGATGTGATAGGGGGCGAGCCTATCACCATATCGGGCTCAAATTACTGACTAAAAATCCAATATAACTTTGCCCGATTCGAATTCGGGATTCGAACCCGAGACATAAGCTTTTGTAATCGTACCGTAGTACAACTACGCCACCAAGGCAGTTTAACACAAATTATAAATTCTTCATTCATAAATAAAACGCATAAGGTTGGGTGTAAGAATCAAAATCTTCATTAAAAGAGTCATTCACAAATTCTTTTGGAATCGATCAACAATTGCAATCACTTCAAAACACATTGAACCTTGAAACTAAGCAAAATTGCCGCATTAATACGAAATAATCATTATCTTAAACGTATGACAGCTTCAAAACTCCCAAAAAACAACAAATTACTCGTAATACCAAATCTCAATTAACCAATACTCCTTACACGAAGTGAACTCGATTCGAGACCAAAACGAATAGGTCGGCAAAGTTTAAATTCCGAACGGAACACGAAACGGTAAACGTACATATAAAATAAACAGAGGTTGTTCGCTGTTATTTTTGTACAAAATCAATATTGTTACTGGCTCCCGGTCCAAACAGTTCCCCGCATAAATTATTCAGGTATTCAAACTTGAATACAGATCAATTCGCACTCATACATCGTACAGAATGTAACTTCGGCTGTTTTCATTAGTAAGGTATATATTGAATTAAATAACATAAATTAACGACAGAACAATTAGAAGAGGTATAGATTCGAGCCGTGAAAACACGCTTCTGTCAATTTAATTTTTTTCTGTATTTTTTTTTATTGCAATGTTGCCTTACTCTCCCATGAGCATGCACAAACTATTTCAAAGTAAAAATAGGACAAGTGAAGCCGTCGCTTAAAGTAGGTTTTCTGTAAAATAGTAACAGCACGGTCAAGCCATACCATTACAAAAGAGAACATCGCGAGAAAACTTGCATATTCTCGTTTACCACAAGAATTTCAATGTTATGTAAAGGCCAGCGCTTTAGTAACGCAATGTATCTGCCCAAATACGCTCATTACTGAGCACTCTACTATACGGGGTTTGATTGAGAGGGCTTAGCATATAATCCAGCACGCTGGCCTGTTACGAAATGGTGGAATACACATTCAGAATATTGTAATAAATTCATTAAAGGTCCTCATAATCGATGAGACGGCTAATTTAAAAGAAATATCCTTATAATATGTATATGTGCTTATATAATAATAACAACACATCGAAAAAATATTAATTGTTATAATTTCATGTAAACTAGGAAGCAAAAGGAACAAAATACTAAATAAATATAAAAACGTATACTAAGTTTGATATATTATATCAAAATAAAATTTAATTTGTTTGATCTAAATAATAAGCGCTCTTAGCGTTCATTCCTATTTTAAATTTATATTCAAAAGCTAAATAATGAAGCCCATTCAGTCTCACATACTCCCGCCTTAATTCGCATATTTTAAGTTATTATAAAAACATAAATTAAGTTGACAGTAATGAAATGGTAGATAGAGCGAATGCTAGTTATTTCCCTATGAATTGTGGTTGCCCATCCTGAAAACACGCATGTTTAACGCTTATTAGGAACCATAAAGACTATTAACCTGCCTCGGTGGCGTTGTTGTATTACGGTACGGTTACAAAGCTAAGGTCTCGGGTTCGAATCCCGGGTCGGACAAAGTGATATTGGATTTTTCTATTCATTATCAGCCCGGAGTCAGAAATTTGTGCCCGATATGGCGATAAGCTCGCCCCCTATCACAACGTGGGACGGAACATGCAAGGCGAAATGTGGACACCCACATAGTGGCGCCTCTGCCTACCCCTTTCGGGGATAAAGGCGTGAGTTTATGTATGTATGTAAAGACTATTAACCCATCCTGAAAACAATATGTTAACAGTTATTAGGACTTAATTTGAAATCTATCGATTTAGGTGGATCTTCGTAGTATTAAATAGTAGCAAAAACACCGTGAAAGTGTATTTATTGTTTAATTTCCTTATACTGGGCAATAATTTTATACAAGGCAATTACTATACAATGAGCCACTACAACGTTCACTCACATACCACATACAAACGAATGTGAATCGTACGTAGATATATTTCTATGACCATATTCGATTGTACGTTCATAAAATATTTCAAAGCTCTTTGAGAGCTCTTACTATTCTGTATTGCACGCGTAAACTCACGTATGCATCCCGCAAGGACCTGAAATCGACGATTCCAGCTATTTCTAGACTTCAATTTATTTATTTCCTATGATAGATGTCTCTGCGTATGATATTGATTTTGTAAGTCGCAGGACAGTATACGGAGTGAACCTTTAAGTCTTGTGCGATTTTTTAATTTTACTATCACAAGCAACTGTTTCAATGTACTAGATTATTATTTATGTTATGGCTAGTACTGAATTTATTTCCACTTAACTAGAGAATTATTTATATCACAATAGAAAAATTACACACTGACAAATTATATAAAACTGAATATTACCATAAACCGTATACATATTACATTCATACGTTTCATCTCTACCGACCCCTTCGGATACACCGGAATTTACGTATCTTTCTCCTTTTCTCCTTTTATTTCTGTTCCATTCTCGGAATACTGAATATCTATTTACTCACTTAATAAGCTTAATAGAAAGAAGTTAATATACTCAATTATAAATTAATGCATTGAAATAGTAGATATGGTGGATAGTTTAAATACAGCTGATTATTACGATCTTTTGTTAATTAAATGCAATATTCTACGTCATCGGCGCCTGAAACAATGTATCTTGTCAAGCGTAGCAAATATTGATAGTCCACTCCACGTTCCCCTCCCCTCCCTTCAAATTATCCTTATTAGAGGCCTATGTTATGCAATGGACTACCTGTAGCTGAAACCGATGTCTTGTTGCAATTACTCATTCAAACGCACGAATGCTTTGAGTAAATGCAGCTATATATACATACCGGGTATATCAAGACCGCGACCGAAAACGAAGCCGAGTGGTAGTTTTAGTGGTTATAGACACAATGCAACTGAAAATTTCGCAAAAAAAGCGACAGATTATCTTCTGCATTTTTTTAAAATACGTCATTTTTAGGTGGTAAATCCTTAGTTTTTGCGAAAATAGTAATTTAAACCCTTACGTACCATTATTTAAAAACAAAAAGGTGTACATCAATATTTTGGAAAAAATATGTATTTATCACCCAAATACGACTAAGAAAGAAAATTACAAAAAAAGAAAAAACGTTTTTTGTAGCGAAATTTTAGTTGCATTGTGTCTGGAGTCACTAATACTACCTGGCTTCGTTTTCGGTCGCTGTCCTGAGATACCCTGTATATCTTCCATAACTATGCTTACGGAAATCGTACTTTTAAGGCAGCTTTACAATTGCAAGGGCATTTAAGGACTAAGGGGTCTACCGCTCTAACCTTGCACGCATTAGAGGACTTAAGCAATGTTTCAACAAGTTACTTAAACTTTGATGATGCCAGATATATTTGGTATCCCAAATGTATGGCGTTAACATGGGTAAAGTTAAAGTTATGGTTAAAGTTACTTAATGCAAGTAGGGCTTAAAATATTCTGGAAAGTTAAAACATGCGTGGCGATCCTTCAGGTTAGTGGGTTTTCGGTTTCTATTCACGGTTAAAGCGATCAATAAGCTTTGGATACATAAGTGATATTGGAAAACAAGGTTAGAAGAAAAAAAGTATTAGTAAACGCATTACGTCATAACACACTAGTCGTACTGCATGCTAATTTAAGACGAGAGTGACCGTTGTCAGTTGTCATCGTTTCGCCGGCTTCGATTATGATTGTAAAAACACGTGGTTTCTAATACTCCGTCGGGAATACCTCCACATAAATACAGTTAAATGAGTATTTCTTGACTGATCATGCGTAATTTTTAACATTAGACGCTGTTTCGAAGTATTTTGCGCCGTATCTTCTTCACAACTCTGACCTTTCGGTGCGTTAGTAGTAACTATTTTGAATTTAGAATTGTCGTTCAAAACATCTAGTAATTCCAATAATACAGGTAATTGATTTTATAATACACGACTCTGTAATTATAAGCGCTTTTATGCTGCCGGTTATTGCGCAAAGAGTTTTCTTCTGCATAAATGAACCTCTTTAGAATCAGACTCACCCATTTCCGAAGACCTTACTATAATGTAATAAGAAAAACGCAATTTCTGCTAGCTAAATTCGTTCTAGATTAAAATATCTTCCCAGTATTACTAAACGTATGTATTAAATGTATGATTGATTTTATGTCTAAAAGAACCCTAATTAGGACAATTGAAGCCTAATATCGTTCACGTGAAGTACGGTAGCGCAAACCTCATTTCCAAAAAGTCTTAAACTCCATGCGGAAGATATTAAAGATGAGAGATGTATTCATTGAAAGGTTTTGACTGATTATTCAATCAAAACTTTTGCGCCAATGCATTGAGGTACATTTTAAAGCCTTAAAACTTAGCTTATACAACGTACTAAAGAAATGTATGTAATTAGCTAATTACATACGTGATTAATGATGCGTTTTCTTTTAATGTTTGTTGATTTAATTAATAATTAATTAATATAATTAAAGAGTTAAGAAAATTAATGTGTAATTAAATCAGTAATTATTAGCTCCGCTGTTTATGTACCTAAATTTTAGATAATTATAAATAATAACTTTATCCAAGATTAATATTTGCTTTTTAATGGGGTCAAATTAAAAAGTAATTAAAATCCCTGGAGTACAAATTAAGCGTCAACCACATCCCACTTACCGGTGAAATCCAATGGTAAATCAGACACAAACACACACAACACAAGTCACAAACTCACAGACCGTCACGCATGTGCTGTGATCACTTTCACGTCACTGACACAGTATGGCAGCTCCGGGCGCTCGAAGGGGTAGGGACGGGCGTCCGTGCTGTCGCCTCAGCTCGACTGGCCAGGGCGACGCCAACGCGCGTGCCTAGCCCCCCCGCCCTCTCCTCCCTCCCCGCAACCCGCTACAGCCAAATAGAAATAAAGTATGCGCTGTAAGGACAGCGTTGAAGAAAAAACGTATCTGCCTCAGGCGAGTTACTTAAACGCTTGCCGTTTGATCTGACCGTGTTATTGATAATTTTGAGTGTAAATTTAAATGGTTTGGAGTAGGTCGAAATGAAAATAGATTTTGTAAGAGCTCGCGAGTTCTAAGTTTTAGTATAGTCGCTTGAAAATATAGGGCGGGATAATATTGAGATTTTACGTTTAAAAATATGTTCAAATTATGTATGATGTTCCAAAGTGAATTATAATATTCTTATAATATCTCCTAATATAGCGATTTTTGTAACTAACAATATATATTTTCCGTTACCATATAAAACTATTGGTTTCGTAAACATAATATACAATATACCCAATACAACCAGTAATCAGTTGCATAGAGCCTTATTTTAGGCTTTTTTTACGAATAGCAAAACGAGCATTCGATTTGCCTGATGGTAGCTTCACTCATGGATAGTAGCAAAACCAAACAACACCATGAATTACAAGGCAATGCTTGGCATTCCACTGCGCTCGCCATCCTGAGACATTAGATTTTAAGACTCATTATACCTAAAATGCTAAGTCTCAATATGTCCAGCAGATACTCTTGCTACAATGTCCTTCAAACCGAAACACGACAGTGCATTTACACTGCGGATTGGCGGGAGAAATAGACATTATGGTGGTACCGACCCAGGCGCCCTCTTACATTAATGAGAGACCTACCTCCACTTAGATTTCTGTATTTTCTCGTAGTACGTCTTCCTGTACGATGGGCCGACGCAACGACATGAACAAGACCGGGAAGGTTGGCGCTTACCTGGGGAGGCCTCCGTTCAGCAGTGTTTGGCTAAAGGCTGAGATTATAATTATGTGGTATGTCATAGAAAGTTCACTTATGCTTTTCCTCTATCTCTCTCTCTTCAGGGACAGGAAGTCCACTTCTGAACATATTAAGGCCTCCCCTAGGGAGCTGTGTGTTAATAGTTTGAAACTCTGTAACAATTTTTCAATTTAACAACACAAAGACCCGAAACAAATTGATTGATTATTTCACAGCCTCTTCACAACTACCTCCTAGCCTATTATCCTGACTCGAACTTCTAAACCATAACGAGTTTAAGTCGCTTGCCATGTAGGTTGTCAAGGTTTCAAATCCACGAAGTTCGAACAATGTATGTCTAGCATATTACCAACTTAGGTAAGAGTTTCTTCAAAATACCCTTGAAATCAAATATTCACTCTCCAGCATACGTGACCTCTGACATTAGTAAGTTTTAGTTCACTACGCTCGTTCAGCGCGATTTAGAGGATAAACTTAAACTGGAATTTTAAAATTTAAATTATGCTATTGCTTTCGTGTAATCTGAAACAGCATACTAATGCGCTAAGGAGTAATGATATTAATATTTCTGTATTACCATCTTCTTAAAATTATATTTTTTGTTACTAATAATTTGATTTAATATTCGTGATACTCTTGAACAAATATTCGACTTCAACGAATTTAAAACACAAAAATAATGTTTGTTTCACTTTTTGTGTAGCTTATTTAAAATAGCACCATCTTTCAGCATATGCTTGAATGACTATAACTCCGAGTAAAACTAGATTTACCAACATCTTCCAATTAAACCTGTTCCCCTGTACAAATGCTACTAGCGTTTAAAATTGCCTAATTGCAGTGAATGCATTGGATGAGCGCCAGCGGCTGATTTACAAGACTCTTTGCAAACCGCCTCGTGTAATTCATTCTTTTAACTTAACCTAATCTGACTGGAATAAAAAGGTACTGGATCATCTGCAACTACCGAGTATTGTAAATATTTTGCTGGGGACCAAAGTATTAGATAACTGATATTATGATGTAGCAAACTAAAAATGGGTTTACAAAAAAAATACATGTTTACCATCGACTATCACTTAACATACCAAACCTTCACAACAATTAGGATATGTAGGCACTTTTCTGGGCTTATTTATAAGCAGAAACAACGAGACGAGCAGTCCGCTTGCACTGTGGTGAGCATGACGTACCCATGAACAGGACCAGCAGGACTCTAAACGTATATTAAATAAATTCTCCACGGTTAAAGTAATGAAGGGTGAGGTGCAATCATCTCTACTACAAATTTATTCGTAGGTGCTGGACTGCAGTGTATATCACTAGGGGCCTCGTTCACCATCTTCAAGTAAACTGTTGATTAGGCTAGTCATCAGTTAAAGTCACCCGTAACAACACGTGTCGATTTCACGATGCTCCAGTAACATTAATCCTTTGATTACACTAATCAATACTTTACTGGCTACATCATCTGCTAATTAGCGTATTTACTTGATTGTTAAAATAAGGTTAAAATCTGGACCTCCTTTTTTTTCTTAAGAAAAAAACACTTGATACTTCAGCGGGAGGTAGGGCGGGGAACATTTAACCAATGATTTAATAATATTCTATAATCATTGCATTTGACGCAATATTGAACGAACGATTCGTTCAATTTCTTATGTCATTCACTTAATCAGCACGTTACTCTATTTTCACTTGTGAAATCGACTGAAGATACTCTGCACATTTACTTGGCAAATAGCGTTAATCAAAAAGTAACTAATCAACGCTTTTCTTGAAGATGGTGAACGAGGCCCTAGGTGTTCGTCAGTTTCAGTGTTTTCTTAATAATATAGTTTTCAATATTCAAATGCAGGCCTAGTTCAGGTATTCCTATTTATCTAAGTATCGACACACTTATATCAGAATTGTCACCAAGTTTTTTTTTCTATTCTATGCTGACACCTGCGCCAACAAGACAGATTACGGCCCTTTAGAGTTCCATTTTCTCATTTCAAGCGATTTCGTGTACAATGTAACGTGTCGCTGTTTTATAGACATATGTGTAATTTATTTTGCAAACATTCTTTGTTTATAGCTTTCTTTGTTAAAGGTCATAAAGTTTATAGCGTTTTGTAATGGTTAGTGATGTTACGTTTCTTAGTAGACAAGAATTTATTTTTTGTCTGTCAGGTCCGTTTGTCAGGTTAGGTCACTTTTTCAAAGTAGTTTTATTGTTCTCTAAAAATATAATTGATATGTCAACCCATATATTTTACCAGCGTCCTAAATGATTTAGTTGTGTTAAGGTATAAATCTACCACGCTGGCCTAGTGCGATTATTAAATTCAAACTTTTGAACATTTTGTAGAAATTTCCTAAGTATTTTTAAATATACTTATGATATATATTACTTATTATGGTATCTAGGTAGGCCAAAGACGAGATGGAAGGATGTAGTGCGGAAGGACATGCGAGAATTTCAGATCTCCGAAGATGACATCAGGGATAGAGCGAAGTGGAGAAGAAAAACGAAGAAAGCTGACCCCATCTCCATGTGGGATTCATAGCTTGGAAGAGAGAGAGATATATATACATATATATAAATAATCATGTGTTCTCTATAGACATTTTTGCCTGCATGACAAGCGCCTAGCGTCTCACAACACGGGTATAAGTATACTCATGAATTGTGGTTAGGTTGGCAACTCTGCTTACCCTTTCAGGAGCATAGACATAATCTTATGTAAACGTACGTATTGCATAAGATTTCGTATTAAAAGACACTTAATCAGAAACCGAATGCAAAATTGGTAAAATAAACTAATAATCTCAGCACTTCATAAAGTTTAAACAATACTTAGAAGTATATAACTGCCATTACTCGGTAATGTTTCTCTTACGTTTACATAAAGGCGCCTTTACAAATCATTATCGGTTTCCAATGCTTTTTATTGGGACATTAGTACGTAATATATGCAAATCTCTTCAGATACTCTGCCGCTATTTACGAACATTATGTGATTTTCGTCATTGTTGTTGAAGATAATTGTTTTATTGTGGTCACAATACGGCGAGAAGAAATTCATATTTGCAATCTATGAGACAGCGTATTTATACATTAGGTTTTAGTAGTTAGTTCATATATCATACACATATCATACATACACATCAGGTATAGATAGTATGCCCATTTTCTCTCAATATTTGCCACTGCGCTCAAGTGCGCCATAATTGACATTAAAATAAGAAAATAGAAATAAATTTATTGAAAAACACGGTTAGGTACATACAATTTGAACAGGAGTCCCCAAACTAAGCTAGGCTTGTATCTTGGGGTACCAATACAAACTTTGAAAAACTTAGAATTTGAAGCTTATTTGAAATTAACACACACAATTCCAAAAAGTCATAAATGTGTGTATTAGATCCTCAGACCTTTGACATATCAGTCCAGGCCAATCCTATCCGGCCTACTTCATAGTAATATGGACTAATATAGATATAAAATTCAATACCCATTTTTCCTCATATTTTGCTCAAGAACTCCACAAAGGAACTACAAACCATTAAACTATAAAGGAGACATCATTCATTCAAAACTCTAAGTTCAAACCGGACCGAGTCGTATCGATCCTCTAAACCAATTTCACGAGTTATTTTGTAATAACAGTTCTCAAACGTTTTAACATTGACCTCGGTGGGCGCCCAGGCATTACAAAGGCTTGACCTATTTGCAACACTTACAAGGATTAGATCCCAGTTACCCGATATCAAGAGGTGATAGAGATGTGAACTTAACGGATTTATGCTCCAATATTGTGCTGGATATTGGACGTATTTTATCTGCTTGTCGAAGCTTGGACCAAACTGGACGGCTTAGATTAGGGCCGCTAAAAATCTCGCGATCGTACCTACATGTTATGGTATCGGTTAAGACCATGGTTTTTTCTAACAAACCTGGGGTTTATTTAATCTTCGTCTATTAGGCCTTATAAAACACTTGCGGATAGCTACATATGCAAGAGGCGTTGCGTTACCTTTAATATTTAAAGCAGGTGATTATTTACTATGAATACTCACTTGGCTACAAAAATCAGAGTTGTGCTCCGATGAAATCAAACCTGCGACTTCTTGTTCGGCACATGATTTTGCTCCAAACAAGAATATCACGCAACTAATCTAAATATCATACATGTCCAATCGACTCATTCGAAAAATACGTTACTTCGTTACAATAAACCAATCAAATCGTAATTAACGTCAAATAACACGTTTGATTATATAAAAGCTGATTGACACAGTACATACACAAGTTACGTTCACATATACAACGGTTCAAATGTGAATTACATGGCGGCATGTTATTATGTGCCAATCAATATGTCGTAGCGACGTAGCACATTGCTACGACATGTGCTACGATGTAGGCGATACACAAACTGCGTAGACCCTAACTATTGGCTCAATTTTCGTAAAACATTTAAGCCATGTACGGCTAGGTATTATCCAATTTTATCATAATACCTTATCCCAGCTATGATTGTCTATTTCATAACAGGAAATTGAAAATACTTATCATGGACAGGTGCGTATGTTAAAAAGTATTGTCAACTACTTTAATCATTTATATTAATAGACAATTCTGTTTATTGAAAACTTATATTGAAATCCGAGATATTTTCTATAGCATTGTTGAAGAATAAGCTATTTTGTAAATATAATGATTGACAATTAATGAATGTTTAATCTCTTAATTCTTTTAATCGTTGATTTTTCTTGTTGATTGATTATTATACTGTAACAGACCATATCTGCTTGAGCGGTTCAGCAGTGCTGAGAACAGAAACTCCTCTGCAATCGAGAGTTTAATTGAAAGGGCTTAGGCCATAGGCGACCACGCTAACCTAGTGCGTTTTGGTGGAATTCACACATCTTAAATCTTGTTAAAATCTCTATGGTATGCAAATTTCCTCACGATGTTTTACTTCTATTCTTTTCTCTTAATAAATTATATTACGTAACAAGAAGACTAATCATTTACATTTACAACTGAGTATCTTATGATGAACATAAGTTACCAAAGATTTCCACCACTCAAATTGATGTAACGTATCGTTCTCTACCCATTTTATTAGTAAACATCCAACGCCCACCCTCATAAAGCATGAATTAATATTTATATTCCATTAATCTGTTTTGAAATGCGTGTATAATAGTTTTAAGCCCGCGCGTTAATTTTTGCCGGCAAACTGTGTTTGTTGGCTCTGTTTATTTTACGAATAAAACAACGCGACCATTATTTCATATTTACAATTTGTTGATGAAACAACTAGTTTTTGCAACTTTTCGCATTGATAACGAATTTTGTTCGGAAAAACTACGCTCCATATTTCACAGGTAAAAAGTATTTAACAGTTTGGAGTTTGTGTGTTTTTTTGTACTTAGTCAATTGTTAATTACCAATTGTGCTTGCTGGTTGGAAAAATTAATAGTTAATTTAGTTTTTATATATCTGGTAAATGTATAATGATGTCTCTATTTCGAATGCCTCGGTGGCGCAGTTGTACTAAGGTACGATGAAAAAACTGAGGTCTCGGTATTGAATCCTGGGCCGCCCAAAGTGATATTGAATTTCTCTATTTCTTATCAGACCGGAGTCAGGATTTGTGTCCAATAGCGGGTGGTAAAAGGGGCGAACGTGAGACGAAGCTGTGCTGGTAGCACCTCTTCCTACCTCTCTGAGAAAAAGGCGTAGGGTATGTGTGTGTACATTGAACTGGTATTTTTAATTGTTGGGGTCGGAGGGGTACAGGTGCACCTACGGTTCGCCACGAGCAGTACTGGGCGTCTGAACCGAGTGACACTCGGGCGCTGGTAGCCCAGTGCATGCACCTCAACGATGCGAGCCGGGGCACTTTTGAGCTCGCTCCGAAAGGTGCGCTTTACAGAGGGCAGGGTGAAAACAAACGCTCGATGTATAAATATGACGGCATTGACCACGCCCGCCCTATACATAGAACTTATATACATACATTCACTGGTGGTAGGTCTCTCATATGTGAGAGGCCGCCTGGGTAGGTACCACCGCAATGTCTATTTCTCCCGCCAAACAGCAGTGTAAATGCACTGTTGTGTTCCGGTTTGAAGGAAATTGTAGCCAGAGTAACTACTGGACATATCGAGACTTAACATCTTATGTCTCAGGATGGCGAGCGCAGTGGAATGCCAAGCAATGCCTTGTAACTCATGGTGTTGTTTGGTTTTGCTACTGTCCATGAGCGGTCGTATCGCTTACCATCAGGCGAATGGCAGGCTCGTCTCGTCATTCATAGCAATAAAAAAAAAAAAAAAAAAAAACATAATGTGGATGCACGTGCGTTATCAACATTATCAGTGTTTTATTTCATCGTTTCACAACTGACTGTGATGTCATCTCTTTTTCGAATATAGCTTTATTGTTGTGACCCGGAAATTAGAATCACATATGTTCCCAACTATTTTAGGCTACTTGTGCTAGTCTATATGGAAACATCGATTTTGTTATATACTTATTTACAGTAACATATATCTAATAAATCGGCCACCCTGATAAATGAAGCAACAGAAGCTATTTTTAATTCTATATATTTTGTGAATTTTGATAAACACGTGTAAAATATATACCCACTCCAATTACGCTATACAATCTAGGCCATTTTAAACTTAAACAAATTACATATCATACATCACGACCACTAGTGAAACATAAGTAATTTAATTTATCACGGCATTAATATAAAATATACAGGCTTTACATTTTATTCTGTATATTCACTTATGTATTAATATATCTCAAGAAGGGTCAGGTCAAAAGTACCCTGAACCGACGAGAATGCATGAAGAGAATGATGAAAGTGGATGAATCGAAAGTTGTATGTCAGGATCGAGCAAAGTGGCGATCCATAGTCTCTGCCTACCCCTATGGGATACAGGCGTGATGATTATGTATGTATGTATGTACATATGTATATGTATATGTATATGTATATGTATATGTATTAATATATTTGTCGTTGTATACAAATAGGTTGTAAAAATGAATGTGGGCTCCGGTCCTTGGCTAATGTGATTACATGGGGTATGTCCTTCCACGTTTTATTTCCCCGATGTGTTAATGAGCGGGCCAAGACAAGGGACAAATTAAGTCCGTACACGAAGCACCAAGTGTTGATATTAATGACATTGTATGAATTTCTCATCGTGATATGGTTCTGATATATTTTTTTCGGACAGAAGGGGGAAGGAACGTCAAAAGAGCAATCGACTCACTTACTGATATTGTAAACCTAGGTCCTTTTCTGAACTTGTAAGTTTAATTCAGAAGTTAAGACGGAAAAAAACCTTGTCTTTAAAGCCTTAAGCACAATTTTTTATAAACTGTATAACACATTATAATTAACAAAACTCTATGTTGATTTTCTGTCAAGCTGCGTCCACGAAGGTTTGGCCATAAGATTTGTTCTACATTATATCTATACCCGGTTTTTTTTACATTCTGTTCTATTATTGTGAAATATTTATAAACATTAATCAAGACTGATTTTCATACGCCCAACTATTTACTTTTCCCTGAAAGCCGTATTAATCTAATGTAATACAAACTATTTGTATCGCACATCATTAGTCAATTGTTTTTGAACTTATCAGGAAGTTGAAGTGGCAGTAGGCGGGGTGTATCGACGCACCGGAAACTCTCTGCCCACCCCCGCATAGACGGACAGACGACCTGTTGAGTACGTTTGGAAGATATCAGGAACTATTTAGTAATGCGATACGTGACATTATCACTGTAATATTTGAACATTTAAATAAGGGCCATATTTCTACCGGCATTCTTTCCTTTGTGCTATAAACTTGACCAATGATAAAGAAGCTCACCTAATAGAACTCTTTTTTATCAATGCAGCCCATCATCAATATCACATTTACAACGCCTTAGGAATTGTATAATTATGACTTATGGACAGGAAACAAGAAGTATTATGAAAATAAACAAGGGCTATTGAGACTCTGGATTTTTACCCGCTCTAATACTACATTTTTACTGTAAAAGGTCTCTCATATGTGGGTCATATGGTGATATCATAGGTGGGTACCACTGCTATTTCTTCCCCTAAACAGTAATGTGAATGAACTGCTGTGTTCCGTTTGAAGGACATTGTAGCAAGAGTAACTACTGGACATAATGAGACTTAACATCTTATGTCCCAGGATGGCAAGTGCAGTGGAATGCCATGCAATGCATTGCTATGTTATTCATGGTGTTGTTTGGTTTTGCTACTGTCCATGAGCGATCGTATCGCTTACAATCGGGCGAATGGCATGCTAGTCTCGCAATTCATCGCAATAAAAAAAAATGAAACGTGGCATCAAAATTCCTACACCACAGGAGTATTTAATTATCTCGTCTTATGGAAGGTAACGTCACAGCAAGATAGTTGTGTCCTAGGAGGAACACCTTCTACCACCAAATTTGAAATGATTCTAACTTGTTTATTATTTACGGATTTAAAAATATATTTCTGTTTACTATTTTGCATATCGATATAATTAATAATAAAAATGGAATCAACATCCCTATTTTGTACATTTGTCCGGTAGGCGATATTATAAATATTTGTATTATTAATTTCATAGATGGTTGGTAGGTGTAGTGCAATCCAAATTGAGAATCATGTGTCAAATGCCTATGTATCGCCGGTTGATACTATCATTTCGGCCAGATTAAAGTTATCAACGCTGCAATAAGCAATAATTTATTATCAAGGAGGTCGTAATCATAACAAACTGTACCCGCACACTGTGCTATCCACGACTAAACGATGCAGGCACATATCACTATTACAGAAAACAGTAGTTATCAACCTAGCCTACAAGATTAGCAAACATCGGTGCTCACGTCACATTGCAAAGCAGACCGCCGCGGTAACCGTGTTTGATGCCATAATCCACCCCGATGCGTGTTCGTAAACGATGTTGTACCGTTGACTAATCCAGCTTCGATTTTAGGGAACACTTACTGATGACTGATGCCCTAATACCTGTGCCAAACTGTCTATTGAGTTTCCGAGTTTAGGTTTGAAAGAGCTTGTTTAATACGAATAAGTTAGATACCGATCATCGTCTATGATGTAATAACATCGGTATTTTTATTTGCGTGGTGACAGTTTTATTTACAAACAATTCTTCATCACTTTATTGTACAAAACAGACAAGTCTATATAATTGTATCCACCAACGAGAAAAAGTATTTTCTCGCTTCCTGATATGTGTATGATTTTATAACCGACATGTCTGAAATAAGTCCTTATCAAAACAATATTTCATTAGGAGTCAGTTATACGTATTATTTTAATTCCGGCTCATTAAATGATAAACTAATACTAAACTAATTTTGCAATATAAATAACAAACAATGGACCCCACAATTCTAAGTACGTTCTCATATAATTAATTAAATCAATCACTTAGCAATTTTACACTTGAAAACCTATAGACAAAGTTGTTGCTTCACCCAGATCTATATAACAAAATATATCACCAGACGAGCCTATTCGTTTGGCATATTGAAAAATTTGCAATCACTCAACTGTTTTGCATTAAAGTAACAACCGAGTCTGATTGCGATAGGTCTCAGGCCTTGAAAGTCTCAGCCTTTTCAAAATGTAAGCCATCAAACATTTGCTCCCTGTTTAGGATTCAGTAACCGACACTACAAAATTAGGAACGTAAATTCAGGTACGAAATATATTTTTATTTCGTTTCGCCCTTCGCGTGTTAAAATTCATCGACGTTTAATAAAATTTGGTAATGAAAGACTTATGAGTATTTATTTAGGCTTTAACCTTTTGGTATCTGCGCGTCTCGCTAATTAGTTTTCCAATTAAAGCGCGAGTTAAATAATATTCAGTGTCAGTGAGGTCAGTTTGTTTAGTTTTTATTAAACTACTAAATAAATAATATTGATACGCTCAAGGTGAAATAAATTAGAGGTAGAAAACTTGCTTTGTATTGTATAAAGCTGTGGTTAGAATGGTAAACAAAACAATGAAAACTATCTCAGCGTTAAAAACGTTCAAGGCAGGGATTTTGGTATAAGAAACTTTTTTTTTTAATTCACCTTATTTGATAATACCTACCCATGAATATTCGTGCGTGTAAGCGAATCGTGGATCCATCGATGATCTATTAGGGAATCCTACTAATATTACAAAAGCGAAAGTTTGTGAATACAATGAATTTCAATGAAATTTGGTTTAGAGGTAGCTGATACCATGGATTAACACACTGTACTTTTTATCCCGGAAAATTTTGTGTTTCTGGGGGATGAGTAAGAAATCTTCCCGCTCAAACGACTGGACTGATTTTAATGAAATTTTGTAGGGTGATACCATGGATTGAAGCATAGGCTACTTTTAATCCAGAGAAATGTAGTATTCCCGTGGTCTGATCAAGGAATTTAAATACGTATATTTGCTACTCTATGAAACTCGAAGGGATGGGATGGGCTAAAATATAGGGCGGCTGAAATGGGATATAAAAGTACAAAATTCTATGCCTTGATTCATGGAAAACAAAAAGCATGGGATGGAACAGGACGAGGCGAAACAAGCAGTATAATGGACGGCAGTCACGTTGAGTGTAAATATAAAACAGTACGCGAAGTAATATGTGTCCGATGTGGACTGGAGTCATAAAATATCTGCACCCGGGCGAAGCCGAGTTGGACCACTAGTTTACTATATTTAAAGGTCTATAGATAATATTATATAAACTGCACTTTTTACGGACTTTACCAACCTAATCACGACTCTGGAATGTTTACAACGTATACATTCCGAGACGACGTAATATTTATATAATTCCTGATATTATTTAATTTAAAAAAACTACTACCGCATACGTTCTTACGTACCCTATCAACGTATTCAATTATAAACCGCATCGACACACTAGTTCACTGGTAGCTGATAGGATATTGGTATTCATCAACTCTACACGATTAAAGAAAACACGTAGCACTAAGCAGGTTTGTTCTTTAGATTTATATACCTGGTTTCAAATTTTGAAACCAGTTTCTCGATAAACCAGGTATTCAAATATGTCGTTTTATTTTTTTGCATCGGCGAGGGAGACATCTACCCAATTAATACTTTATCTAGGTTGCAATAAACTGAACATCAGGTACAGAGTGGTCATTCGATTGTATAAGAATAAAAAACCCGTCGACACGAAAAATCCAAACTATATTTTCCAGACGGTTGGTAAATCAGGGCGACCCCGGCCTAAGCTATAATTTTATAGGGTCTAATCTGAACATAATTTCGGTTACCCTTGGAACTTATCGATTTTACCTACGGTCTTTGCTAATGGTAAAGTACTTTCGCCTAGGTAAAACTTGGCTAGACCGTTTTTATATATACCTATTAAAGTTTAGTCGTTCGGTTTGCAGATCAATCGAGAAGTTTTTACGATTGTGTTTTGGACCAGGAAAATTGTATCGAATTATGTCAAGCTTAGCTGTTTATCCCTGTTTTAAAATACCTATACATCGAATAGGAATTTAATTCAAAATGCATTTATATCATTATATTGCGACATAATTTAAAATATTTACAAAAATATATGGAATACAAAATGCTACCAAACGCTAATTGGACGAAAGAGGAATATAATGTGGTACAAATGAGAAAATTAAAAATAAAATTTAAGTCTCAAAGAAGTTCTGAATCGATTCAATAATTGTATTATTTTTCTTCAGTTACTTATTTATTGGTAAATATTTTTGGCTACAATATGTGCTATGTATACGAAACACCTAGGACTAAGTATATTATATGTGAAACTGCATCTGGAGGAACATAATAATAGTCACTTAAAAGATATTTGTGCCTTCTGGTAGAAATCGGTACGTACCAATACGATATCCTGCAGATCGGCATACTTATATCGACTGACGAGAAAACATATCTCGTTGATCAATATGCCATCAGAGTAGCACTATTCTTACTTCTGATAGTAACTAAAAAACTAAACTATAGTCTATCTAAACTAAGAAGTTCCATTTGACATTGGGAAATAGGGATGCTGTCAAATAAATCGGTTCTTACAATATCCGATTATTTAGAGATATCGATAATTGTTTGTATTTCTTAATCGATTACAGTTTATATTTTCAGTTTACATCATTTCGTTTATTTTTTCATGAACATTTTTATTCTGAGACATCAACAATTGCATGTCACTTTACTATTTAGGAACAAAAGGAGTGATTTATCTATTACTATAGTCTATCTAAACTAAGAAGTTCCATTTGACATTGGGAAATAGGGATGCTGTCAAATAAATCGGTTCTTACAATATCCGATAATTTAGAGATATCGATAATATTTGTTTGTATTTCTTAATCGATTACAGTTTATATTTTCAGTTTACATCATTTCGTTTATTTTTTCATGAACATTTTTATTCTAATGAGACATCAACAATTGCATGTCACTTTAATAATTTAGGAACAAAAGGAGTGATTTATCTATTACTAGCGGACCGTCCCGGCTTCACCCGGGTGCAGACACTTTTTCGAGTCCAGTCCACATCACGCACATGCTTATGAACACATGATACATACATACAATACAATACATATACTCCAAAGTGAGGAACCTCCTCACTATGTGTGACGTATCCTACAATACTGCCTTCATTTCCATTGTAATATCCAAATCTATTAATTAATGATAAATTAATTCATATTAATATTATTATTTCACTATTTATTGATGTATGTTCGTTGACAGCATACCTATTATTAGCTGAAAGTTCAGTATTTTTAAAAATTAAAAAACAACTGTTTTATATCTGCTCGATTATTTAAATATTTTTACCGATTATGAGAATACAAATGCATTTGAATAGTCTCGACTCTACCGGTAAAAGACCTAACGAGGTGACTTTGTAATGACGTCTAGAAAAAAAATATGTTGTTTAAAATGGTTATTTTGCTTTATTTAAAGGATTCTAGTTTAAATTTAGTGATTATGGTTTGTATATCTAGTGATAAAATAAGAATAGATTCATAATTCCATGGATTTACGGAAAGTGTTATTGAAATTGTGTGGGTTACGTCTGCACAAAGTTATTTACGTTAAAAGTATGGAACGTCAAATGGAACCTGTTAGTTTAGATAGACTATAGCGGCCCGTCCCGGCTTCACCCGGGTGCAGACACTTTTTCGAGTGCAGTCCACATCACGCACAGGCTTATGAACACATGATACATACATACAATACAATACATATACTCCAAAGTGAAGAACCTCCTCACTATGTGTGGCGTATCCTACAATACTGCCTTCATTTCCATTGTAATATCCAAATCTATTAATTAATGATAAATTAATTCATATTAATATTATTATTTCACTATTTATTGATGTTTGTTCGTTGACAGCATACCTATTATTAGCTGAAAGTTCAGTATTTTTAAAAATTAAAAAACAACTGTTTTATATCTGCTCGATTATTTAAATATTTTTACCGATTATGCTTAAACAAATGCATTTGAATAGTCTCGACTCTACCGGTAAAAGACCTAACGAGGTGACTTTGTAATGACGTCTAGAAAAAAAATATGTTGTTTAAAATGGTTATTTTGCTTTATTTAAAGGATTCTAGTTTAAATTTAGTGATTATGGTTTGTATATCTAGTGATAAAATAAGAATAGCTTCATAATTCCATGGATTTACGGAAAGTGTTATTGAAATTGTGTGGGTTACGTCTGCACAAAGTTATTTACGTTAAAAGTATGAAACGTCAAATGGAACCTGTTAGTTTAGATAGACTATATAATAACTGACTTTTACTCAGTGTACATATTTTTCAATACCAGTGTCTAAAAATATTCTATAAAATCTACCTAAACCACCTCGATTTCAAATTTATATCACCTTGTCACTAAATATGAACCGCAGGCGAAATTGAGCATTAAATTTGACTGCTCCAGTCACAATTTAAAATAAAACCCGTTGAAACATATAAATTAGTGGCAAGTATTGTTCATCGTGGCGTGCGCACCGCGTATAAAAATGTTTATTACAGCAGTTTACATAATAAACACCGAGTAATGTTTAGTGGTTATTACAATCAAATTTGTTTGCATTTTTCACATTTAAACAGCAGGTGGTATAAATATTTATATGTATGTCAGGGGTATAAAGTTATGAATATTGTCACTATAAATGCGCGTGAATAATCTGATTCGCAAATAATTATGGTATTTCATTCAGCAATTTTTGACGTGCACATAAAATGAAAATGAATCAAATTCATATTACTGATTGATTGAGTTCAAACTGGTCTTTAATCGAAATCAATTTGTGTAATGGAATTGTTTCATTACAATATGAAATGTTTATTTTATCATGCATACAAAAATATCTTACCTTTGCCCTGAAAATATTGACAAATGGCCATTATTGGCGTTCCCAGTTTACCATATTTTCATTCGCTTCTTTTCTTCCATGATGTGATAAAGGATAAGTCAAAAGCCAAGCCGGGTACCTATTCTACCTTACAGTTTAACTTATTAATGAGACAAAATAACAAACTAATAAGTTGGGACCGCTGAAAAATGAAATGAATAAATGGTTTTAAAACACCATAATTATTTTGGGTCTTGCAAGCAAACAGTCATAAATGCAACGTATCACTTTATAAATACAGTCTTTTCAGGTCTGGTTGTAGTAAAACCAAAAAATATTCCTAGTATATTATCAAAGATCTCGACACAAGACTACGTGTACACGTAACGTTACTGTGTAATCAGGACTTTACGTGTGACTGTTAAGTATACTCGTATGTATTATGTCATTTATTTTTGTTTAGTTTAGCAGACTATGGATCAGTCCACGTCTAGCAGACTTTCATAAATTCAGTTGCGAGCTGACAAATTACGCATTGTCCCAAAAGATAAACACACAGCGAGTGGGGAACCGAATGTAAAGCAAGATTGATGTTTCCACAGAGGGATTTTAAACTTCTTGATCACAACATTTTGCTGTGTTTGGTGCAAAGATAAAGCGGATCCATGAACTGTATTGGTAATAACATATGACTTTATTACAAATGACGACCGTGTTATATGTATTGCGATAGCACCAAAGTAACCGTAGGTGCTTTCCCGGCTTTTCTGGATGTAGGATAATCATGAATGATGAATCATGGTTAAGAAAATCTTTGGCGTGACTCTTTTATTTAAACTACAATAAACATCTTTGACTGTCTCGGTGGCGTTGTTGTACTACGGTACGACTACAAAGCTGAGTTCTCGGGTTCGAATCCCGAGCCGGGCAAAGTGATATTGGGTTTTTCTTTCATTTGCAGCCCAGAGTCAGGAATTTATGCCCGATATGGCGATAGGCTCGGCCTTTATCACATCATGGGACGGAACATACAAGGTGAAATGTGGGTATCCTGGTGGCGCCTCTACCTACCTCTTCTGGGATAAAGGCGTGAGTTTATGTATGTTTGTACAATATACATCTTAAAGTGTTAAGTTAATAAATATATTACAATAATTATCTGCTATTAATTTAATTAAATCATGGATAGAGATCACATGATGCACATTATAGTTATCAAATCACATGGCTAATTGAATCATCGCGGATAACGCGTCAATAGTCAAAGCAACCAAATGTCTGCTTTATAATAGACTTATCTACAGGAAGGGTTGTGATAATCTAGATACAGTCAATAATAGGTAATTGATGGTTAATTGAAGCAGCAACTCAAAACCTGGTTTGCTATGCTAAAAGTACCAGATTCGATTCTTGCAATGCAAGAAATTTCTTCTTCTGTAAGTGCCTCTCTATTACTGAAGCTTGGCAGTCAGTTCCTTAAACCTCTCGTTGTCCATGGCGAGCCGGAACAACTCTTCGACCGTTTTTATTCCAGTCCACTCACGAATGTTGCGTAGCCAGTACTTCCTTCCCCTTCCCACTCTTCTCTTCCCGGAGAATCTAGGAAATTTCTAGAATAACATTTTTATTTTATTAAATTAAATACGCATAAGCTTGTGACTCAAGCTTCGTGTTAAAACACGACTACAATACTTTGCTTGTGGATAATGTGTAGCGAAATATAAAATAAAGTTCATCAATAACATTATATAAATAATATTGTTAGTTTTATGCCCGAAATTTTGCAGACGAAAACTATCGTATGACGTTAAATATATGTTTGGTAATGTGTATCAGAAAAATCAACAAAACCGTAGACCCAAATAAATAAAAATGATGTAGGATGAAATCCCTTTAGATGTAGGATTAAAGCCCTTAGGATAAGAAAGTTGAAGTTGCAGTGGAAGGGCACATAGCACGTAGAACTGATGACCGCTGGGGCCGAAAGGTTCTAGTGGAAGCCACGTACAAGCAAGTGAAGTGTAGGACGCCCACCCACAAGGTAGACGGACGACCTGGTTAAGGTTGCAAGAAGTCGCTGGATGCAGGCCGCTTCCAACAGGTCTATGGGGCGTTCCATAGGGGAGGCCTATGGTCAGCAGCTGACTTCCTATGGAGAAAGAGAGAGAGAGGGAGAGAGAGTTAATCCGTTACATTTAATTACAATTGTACCTAAATCTGTTTCTTAAACATCATAATTCGATCATTTCATTTCCAAGAATTTAAAATACGTAGTTTTTACACACCAAACAGTAATAATTAATTTTTATATATTTAATTGACGACATTTATTTGTTAAATCTGTAATATTATTATTTGACTGTAGGTCATCGTCACCATAAATTAGGTGTAATTTACTCTGCTACAGGAGAATGTTTCATTTTGCATCAGTCGAATATATTATGTGATATGTAATATGTGACTGCCTCGGTGGCGTAGTTGTATTACGGTACGACTACAAAGCTGAGGTCTCGGGTTCGAATCCCGGGTCGGGCAAAGTGGTATTGGGTTTTTCTATTCATTTTCAGCCCGGAGTCAGGAATTTGTGCCCGATATGGCGATAGGCTCCCCCCCTATCACATCATGGGACGAAACATACAAGGCGAAATATGGGTGTCCTAGTGGCACCTCTGCCTACCCCTTCTGGGATAAAGGCGTGAGTTTATGTATGTAATATATACGGAATCCGAAATGCGGTACACCCACGTTAGTCACTATGATGAATTTTCCTCCGTCATGTAAGCTGGCACAATTACGTTACTTATGTATTAAATGCAACGTCGATCATAATATGCACGCTTCGTGATTCTACCGCGTCAACTATTCAACACCAAGACAAACCATTAAAATCTAAAATGGAAGCACTAATATTACTAGTTAAATATTGAAGCAAGCGGAAAAATGGTTGAAAACGAAATTAATGGCCGCGAATCGGGAATGGATTGATTTAAATGTCGGATGGAAGAAGGCCGGTCGATCTCGAAACTCGAGATATTCGCTTTGATTGCTTCAGATTGTCAATTTGTATATTTACGTTGCTACTTATTTACTCCAATTCTCCTTTGTTCCCCGGATCTGACGATGTTTTTGAAATGGGGCAGAATCTGTTACTAAAACGATTGCGGTGTCACACCACGCTTTGATGGTAATGATATAAACGGATTTTTATGGAACTAATCAATATCGTGCGGTTAGCAATGTCGATGCTGTGGGTACAGTGTAAGAATATACAGGGTATCTCAAGACCGCGACCGAAAACGAAGCCAGGTGGTATTATTAGTGACTTCAAACACAATGCAACTAAAAATTTCGCAAAAGAAATGGACATATTTTTTTTTTGAATTTTTTTACTGACCGTCGTTTTCGGGTGGTAAATACATAATTTTACTAAAATAATAATGTAAAGAATGTTGTTTTTAAAGACGAAATGGTACACAAAGGTTTAAATTACTATTTTCGCAAAACTAGGTATTTACCACCCAAACATGATGATGTTTAAAAAATTGCAAAAAAATCTGTCACTTTTTTTTGCGAAATTTTTCATTGCATTGTGTCTGTTACCACTAAAACTACCACCTGGCTTCGTTTTCGATCGCAGTCTTGATGTACCCTGTATATTGTATTATTGTATACAAATAGATCGAATATTATATCATTTTGAATCATTTGGAATTGTACGAAAACTGTCTTTAGTAAAATAATGTTTATTTTTGGTGAAACTCATGAATTAATAAAAGTACACGTGGAAGAAGGCTTACATATTACGGTTGCGTAATTCTTTAAGAATAGAAATAGTAGACCAGGCCGAAGCTATGACTATAAGTTCCATGGCAGTCTTTCTAATTGAATGTAACGTTGCTAGTTCATAGATTTGAGTTAATTGTCCATTCCTGTCGAGACTGCCCATCTTGCTCTCGATAAAGCTACATAATATTGGGAGCATTGTATAGACAGAAACGAAAATAGACCTTTTAAAAGTTTGTTAGTGCTCTTTTGATCTAATCTTCACAAAACAAACTAAATACTCTTCAAAATATAGTCTCGAAAATATTTACTTTCTGTAAATTGAAATAATTTTGACAAACTGCTAGCTAAAACTCGCTTCTATTCAAGTCTGGCCGAATCCTTTCGGCGTTTAATTATGTTATAAATTTGATATTGTAACAAAAGGCTCTTAGATAGTGTTTGTTGAACAAGGGTTTACAGATCTCGTTATGACATATTTCGTGACAGGTGAATGGTTTGGGGTGGTTCTGTCTAGAAATGGTCTAAATACTAAAGATTACAAACCTAAAGTTACGTAATGGAACATTTCCATCTGCGTGTATTTCTGACATCTATTTCTC
The DNA here is from genome assembly GCA_905220455.2 of Deilephila porcellus. NCBI lineage: Eukaryota > Metazoa > Arthropoda > Insecta > Lepidoptera > Sphingidae > Deilephila > Deilephila porcellus. Next base: position 12,201,989 of record LR999977.1, on the reverse strand, counting down.
TATTATTAATAAAATAGAGTTGAATTTGAATTTTATTTCTAAGAATGCTCTTGAGATTGCTTAGATTGATGTTTGTGTTCAAAGGTATTTGTAATCATTTTCTAACAAGTAACACAGTAACTCACACTTAGCCAGCCATTTCTATCGACTATATATACAAACTATCTAAGTATATAAGGCACGTTACATGCATACGGTCGAATACAGAACTTTGTTTTTATCTGTATCCGTTTGTATCAGCTCAAATACGTCCCACTGCAGGGCACGGGCCTCCTCCACAATCGCGAATACGATTAAGAAATACTGCTTTTTCTATCTATCTATCTATATCAGCCCATATACGTCCCACTGCAGGGCACGAGCCTACTCTACAATCGAGAGAATAGATTGAGAGTGGTTAGGCCATATAGTCCACCACGCTGGCCTAGTGCGGGTTGGCGGACTTACATACCTTAGAAATTCTTTGAAATCGCTACGGTACGCAGGTTTCCTCACGATGTTTTCCTTCATCGGTAAAGTGCGTGGTGATTGACTATCAATACACACATAATTCCGAAAAGTCAGAGGTGTGCCCTGGGATTTGAACCCGCGACCACCATTAACATGTAGGCAGCCGCGTCTGGTCCGTTACCAACAGGCCACTACGCACTATACCTTGATTAAAATACAGTAAATTGTTTCATGGTTAATTATAATTATATTATGATGAACATCAAGTGACAAGAGCGACAGGGTGCACTGCCGACAAATATTCTACCTACGTAGAATTACATGTGATCCGAAACATCTGTGTCATTTCCTTAATATCCAACCAGTGCGGCCTATGAGCGTTAGATAACGCTTCAATCATATTGCGCGAGAGCAGCGGGTGGGGTTTTAAACTCATTATTAAACTATGCAAAAATATTATTTAATAGTTAAAATAAGTTAGCTGTAAAATACTTACAGCATTTGGATCATAAATCAAACTACCGCCGCCTTTAAATGTGTTAGAGTTGTGAAAAAGAAAATGTGCAAGAAACTCCCTGAGCAACAACAACTGTCTTTATTTTATCTCTTTTATATTTTCAAAAAAAAATTTTTTTCATGTCCTATAAATGGAGTGCCAGGTTGTTTATATAAATTATATCATACATTAATTCATATTTTATTTAATTATGTAATATTTAATTTCTTATAATTAAGAATTACATAATAAATTATCTTGAAAATATTTGCTGTACAGTTGATAATAACCTAGATGAATAATGAGTTATCGCCATAAAATGACAGCTTCATTAAATTCCCTTTTGTGCAGATATTCAATGCCTCAACTATGAACAATATTTGTCCGTATTTATGCAAAATGGAACCACACGACAAATATCGTTTTTTGCTTTTTTTGAAGAATACCAATTTAAACGTGCTCTAAATTCTTATACAAAAAAGAACCACACGATTTTTCCCTTAAAAACAAGGTATACTAAAAGCTGAATAGAACCAACAGCAGAAACAAACATTATACATAAAGCCAAACCGAACCACAGCACAATGGAACTCGATTGTTCAAACAAATAAACGATATTAATACCATGTCATTTTATACAAAACAGATCCACACATACTTGGTACCATTATACGTTACACATATTTCTATTATTAACAATTATTTTTAATACCCCAAATGGAACCAAGTTGCTGTGATATGGTTATGCGTAAAATAAATTCATATTTTAATTGCTGACATTTTTATGCAAAATGGAATCACGAGCATTCGGTTCTATCATTTATTAATAAATATTGTAAAACAGTAGAACCACTAATTTGTGATTCCATTATGCATATAACATTTTGAAACCCATCATCGCTCAAAGGTACCAAATGACATGATTTGTTACATGCCTCTCATCTTTAAACAACGAAATATTAACTTTATTCCATTGCATATATGGCTCAAAGTGCAATAACTCAAAGTTTTAAAGTAAAACGTCGAACATCTGTCAAAATAGGTGACATTCAACGAAATAGTTCGAATGATTGAGTGACGACCGTTATTTTTCTCCGCGAAGAAAGTTCTATTGTTTTTATTAATTTCTAATTAAATTAAGTGTGAAAATTTTGAATAGAAGCAAGCAATTAGTAAATAAAGCATTGGAGATGAACACCGAAGATAATTTTGAACATACATCAGGTAAGTAGTTTTATTTAGTGCATTTAAGTACATAATGAATCTGAGTTGTACGCTTTATCCACATTTGATTTATTCCCTATTGTGGAGTGAGTCACCTTTTTTTTTTTATTGCTATGAATGACGAGACGAGCCTGCCATTCGCCTGATGGTAAGCGATACGACCGCTCATGGACAGTAGCAAAACCAAACAACACCATGAGTTACAAGGCATTGCTTGGCATTCCACTGCGCTCGCCATCCTGAGACATAAGATGTTAAGTCTCGATATGTCCAGTAGTTACTCTGGCTACAATGTCCTTCAAACCGGAACACAACAGTGCATTTACACTGCTGTTTGGCGGGAGAAATAGACATTGCGGTGGTACCTACCCAGGCGGCCTCTCACATATGAGAGACCTACCACCAGTAAAAAATACCTAATTGTGTGTGGTTTGTCGCGGTGCCGGGATAGCTAAAAATTAACAAGTTTTTTTTTGCATGATTTTTATACAAGGCGCATGTACAACAAACTTTTTGAAGTGACATTAAGCCGCGTCCCCACTAGGCGATATTTCCCCATGTCACCCGCCTGGCAACGTCGTCACCCGATGTCACCGGGGACACACGTTGCTCGACTAATGTCGCCTAGTGGGGCTTTATAACAACTCATAATATTTTGCTATCGTCATTTATATATAAAGCCTTACGGTTTTGTTGCTTTAATTTTAACGCTTTAATTTATTACAGCAGAAGGTAACGAAGAACCTGGTACATCGGAACCTCTGGATAAGCTTTCTTCACCTTCAAGCAACATTTCAACTTCGCCAGATCGCTTAGAAGAATATTCCTCGCCGTTATTAGAACTGCTCGAAAACTTGTCCCCCTTTAGTTTTCAGTCCATATTACATCTCATTCCACAAGATGCACTGAGTTTTTACAATGGTCTCGTTAGTGATGATGCAATAGAAGACGACATAGATGGACTAGACACGGTGGATTTCGAAATCCAATTTGATGATAACGTCGATTAAACGTATAATATGTATTATTTTTTTATTTTTAGTGTATTAAAGGTTTATTACGATAATATAAATACATATTTTCATTTATATCAGGAAGTCCCTGCGTTGTGGTTCTTTTTTGCATATGAGAAAACCTATCAATTAGTAAATGTTAAAAGGAACCACATGCACATTTTCTTAAATATCTAGAAAGTTTAAGAGTATTCAGAGTAAATTTATATACACATAGTTAAATAAGTAATATATCACTAAATTTAAATAAAATAAATAGTAATTTTACTTAATCTAACAGAGCTGCACATGTTTTTGTAAATCTTTTGATATCTCAGAAATGCGTTTTTGCTGCATGGTTCCTTTTTGCATAAATACGGACATTTTACCGCACAAAATTAAAATGAAACTCTTTGACAAAAAATTAACTCTTCATATTTAAAAATGAATTTGTTTTTCTCACCATATGAGATCAAGTTACATTTTTATATGTATCAATTAAACAGCAATAAATCAAAGGCAATTAATCGTTATCTCCTGTAACATGACCGCACCTCGGCGTATGTTATGTAACAGGTCGCAAACTGCTGGGAAGGCGTAATAATACCAACGCCGCCACGCTCAGCCGATACAAGCTAGCGGAAATTAACAGCTTCTAGCTAGAGCGGAGTCGAGCGGAGCGAGCGCCGGCGCGGGGGCGGCCAATTGTACCGATTTATCGCTAAGATGTATACTGCCTACGTGTTCAGATCGATGAGTAATAATTTAGTGGCTTAAGCCAAGGTTTAGTATGCTTCAACATATTTCTTGCAGATTTTAATGGAGAGTAATTTAACTAAATATTTACTCATTCTTATTCTCTATCTGTCTATCTCTCTCTCTTCAGCCCTGGGAAGTCCACTGCTCAACATAGCCCCTCCCCCCACCCCCCTGTAACGCCAAATAGACCTGTATTATTATGCTATCTGCACTAAAACCACATTTTACTCCGAGAGTGCAGAATAAGCAAGAATTGATAAAGTGATTACTGCCGGTCACATCAACAATATTAAAGACATGAGGAATGGTAAGTCCCTCCCGCCATAGGAAAACAAAGTCTAGAAGGAGCAAGGCTAAATGAGATAATAGCTATCACATTAGCTTATATCCGTCCACAATTTGTTTTAAGATTACGTCATTGAACATTAAACACGATGATATACGCTCCTTATTTAGGGCCTATTATATTTACCGGTATATGGAATGGATATGTCGCCATCCGATCGGTATACAACTTGGTGTACTTTCTGTTGAATGCCTTTCACGAATACCGTCGTCTTACCTTTCCTAGTAACACCAGAGAGATTTCGAAACAAATTGTGGTATTTTCATAGATTAATCCGATATCGACTACATCACGAAATAAGACAGCATTGATACTGGTAATAACAATGAAATACTATAATACAACAAGTATTACATACCCGCCAAAAACTAACAAAAAATAGGCGGTTGAAAAATATAAAAAATAGCTTAACTAATAACGCATTAGAACAAAAAATATCCATAAGGACTTAAATAAGTATCTAAGACATAACACAAAATGCATGTACATGAAATCACGCATATTGTCCCCATTGGTTCGACTGTAGATAAACATTAAAACACCGAGCAGCAGCGCAACCTCAATATTCCAACGCAAAACAAATTCAATAAATTAATATCCAATAAAGCGCTATCTGTTTTAATGAAAACTGGAGAAATAGTGGAATGACAGGAACACCTGCAACTCGGGCCGAAGTTAATTCCACCTATAATTTTCCGGTGTCGCGTCCCACGTTCAACTTCATTATAGCAAAGCAATTACAGTGCGGTGTAATATACCAAGTTAACACTTGACCGAGTTCAAGCATCCGGACTCGCCCGCGTGTGCACTTGCATAATTCATTGTCGTGCTTTTTAATTATTGTCGATGCGGCGTGGTGGTGTTGGTGTATTTATAGATATCGATTGTAATTCTATTTTACTGGTGGTAGGTCTCTCATAATATGTAAGAGGCCGCCTGGGTAGTTACCACCGCAATGTTTGTTCCTCCCGCCAAACAGCAGTGTAAATACACTGTTGTGTTCCAGTTTGAAGGACATTGTAGATAGGATACATACTGGATATAATGAGACTTAACATCTAATCTCTCAGGATGGCGAACGCAGTGGAACGCCAAGCATTGCTTTGTAATTCACGGTGTTGTTTGGTTTGGTACTGTTCATGAGCGGTCGTATCGCTTACGATTAGGCGAATGGCATGCTCGTCTCGCCATTACAAGCAATAATAAAATACACGTCAAGTCAATACCTAGTGAAAGCTGATATGAAGTGACAGCGGGCACAAATCTTAATTTCTGACGGTATAATAAGTCTTTCCTCCTTCCGTAAGACCTCTTAACAATTAGAATATTTACCATCATAGTCTAAATTTAAAATCTCAATTTAATATAGTCCCGTTTTTCGGATGTTATTTCATTTAAGCTTATTAAACCTTTTAAACAGTTTGCTCACTTCTTTAATTCGAATTAGATAACTCTTTTGTTTTATGATTCCAAGAACTGTAGATATCATATTTTTACCAAAAACTGCCAGGGTCTTTTCTATCCCATTACAACGCAAACAAACATCTGGAGAATACAAACATTTGTCTTTGCAGAGGTCGAGGCCGCGGGCTATTGCCTTAAAACTGGCTTCTCGGGCTCTGTTTCCGGAGTCCATCGACAAAATGCAAGTTATAACTGACAAGAATTGGATTTTATAAAATTTATGTAAACATCGTTTCATTACAATTTATGTTAATATTGCTAGTAGAGATGCAATAAAAGTTAAAGAAAATCATTATCTCGAATACGATAATGCCGTGTACACCATACCTAAGTAAGTTATTCAATATTTAAAAAGTAGAACAATTCTCACCGCTACTGTAAGACAAACAAATAATCATACAATAAAGTATAAAATTTCCTAAAACAATTAAACAAGAAATAAATATAAACAAAAAACTTAAAGATTGAAACGTAAACATTAATTCAGGATATTCGCAATATGTAAATGTTTCTGCTCTATTATGATACCATTGCGACCTAGCTGCGGCATAACCGTGAAATCGTTGAAGATTTACCGTCACTCCGAAACAAGCTCAACTGTACAATGAGACTTAAGCCAGTCCAATCCGGTGCCAGTCTTGCATAATAGTTTCTTTTACACCGAAACCAGTTGCATTTCAATACTAGGGAATTAATCCAGAATATTTAACTATCTGTAACTGTGTTAGTACATAATCGCCCACTGCAGAGCATAGGGTTCCTCTACAACCGAGAGTGCGAATGAGAGGGCTAAGGCCATATTGCTGATGCTAGCCTAGTTCTGAAATGAAATGAAATGAAAATAATTTATTGAATCCATTAAAATGTTCAACATTGTTTAGATTCAGTCATTTTTTGAACTACTACCCGGTTCGGAAAGCGGTTTTCACTAGAGAAGAACGGGCAAGAAACTCTAGTGTTGCTCTTTTCAAAACCAGTTTACAATGTAGTGATTATTACAAAACTTACAAGTTGGTTTAAATCAGCAGTTCATTAATAACTTGTTATGATTTGCAAGTAGGTTCACATATTATGTCTCTTAGTTTTTTTCACACACGACCTATCTATCTTAATGTGGGGTCAGGACTACATATTTTGTAACTATTGTGATACATGTGTATTTCTTTATTATACTTTAGCATCGTGCTTAATAAAATTATCAATGGTTTTGATTGGTCGTTTTTATTTCTTGCTAAGAATTAATTAATACATTAAACAACTTTTGTGTGCATTACCTACTATACTTAGCATGGTAGTAAAACTGAAATGTGCATTGAATTGGTTTCTTTTTATTATTTCTTTCTGAGAATTAAGCAAAACATAAAACTTTGCTTTTAATGTAGGTACAATTCATGGTATTCGGTTTAATTGAAAATTGCCAAACATTAGCTGAACTGAAATTATGGTAAAATATGATACATAATTTTAAGCTTTGCTTGAAGCTTTGGCCGTCATAAAAAACATTTCGAGGCCAATTAATTATAAAATTAAATGGTAAATCAATAAATACCCATTTAAGATTATATAAGGGAAAACTGCGGAAAATGTGGTTAGTAGGGGCAGCCTGCAAAATATAATTAAAAATTTCACAACCAGCAGCTTAAGATGGTGCCAAAAATAAAAACAGGTGGTGGTTATTACTAGGATATCCACAAAAAATCAAATAATTTCATGTTTGTTCCTGTAAAATCTGTGAATTTATTTTAACTCTTAATAGCACAATTTACAGCAAAGTGCCGAGTTGTCCATTGCAATTTAAAGAAGTAGCAAGTTCTGATATAAAATTTACAGAAATAAATATTCTATTCCGTTTTACTCTTTTGCTACGTAAATGTATTAACCAGGACCTGGCTAAAATTTATACTTTTTTACTGTGTAATATCATCCGAAAAATTATATATTCAGCAAATACCTGAATAAACCTACAGACAGCCTTCCACTATCCTGTCATACTAAACATATGAAAGACCATGAGTTCTTTTTAACATCAATTTTGTCCAATTTAATAAAACTCACAAACAAACTTTTCATTAATCTTATTTGGTGTAACATACGGCCGTTTTCAGATGGGTCCAACAGCACCCGAAGTGTTATTCAGTTCGGTTCTACGTTGGTCGTTGCCACGGGGAATTACTGTCTTTATCTACCTCCATTCTATCAAAATAAATGAGTTTATATTTATTTAAGTGAAATACTGACAACGGTGCATCAGAAAGTAAGAATATTTTAATTAATATCAAATATTATACATAATCCAGACATATACAAATCGTTATAAATCTGTAGGTACACCTAATTTACTCTTACTTCATTTCGAATGCAGGTGAGATCTCCATATTATGATCCACAAAATTACTTGCATTACAATTGTTCAAGGTGACATTTATTTAAAAAAGTTAAAAAATATTCTATGTACCGAACAAATTTATCCCAAATTTTATGGTAAACACAAGATTTCAAAGAAAACACCAAAACGTAAATAACATACATCATTTTTATCATACAACACTTTCTATTCTATTACAAACGCTTAGAAAACAGTATAAGTTTAGAACCATAAAAGAAAATTCTACTTTACTCTCGAGTAAAATACCGTGTAATAATTTAATACAAACAAAATATTCGTCTGTCAAAGAAACATCAATTCAAAAATCAGGTTGAAAGAATTCATTTTTGTCTGAAGCTTTCGGGTCTCATCACTTTCTGAGAGCCTTTGTATGCGGCTCTTCTCGCTAAGTACATTATGTAAATGTAATACCGGAGGCAGGACCGCTCGCTCCTTGTACATGGTTGATAACCACACCCATATTATCATACACAGAGGGTCAAAACTCCGTGTATATTTAGCTATAATTCTGCAGTATGGAACGCGTTGGTAAGCTGTAGTTTTTGCGCTGTGACAACTATGTGAAATGTAAACGACACTAAAACGCAACGGGCAGCCTCGGCGTGTGAATGCACGCGGTATTTTTCAAATATTTCGTGGTGCAACCATAAACAGTGCAGTGACTGTGTTGTTTTACTTTTAAAAGAGGAATAATTTGGGATTTTGGTGAAGGTTAAATAAAGATAAATGAAATCAGTACTATAAATTTATTTTACTTCGGATTAAAAACAACGGGCAATATATGAAATTATAAAAAATATCTAGTCTTGCAATTTTATGCATGTTAAAATCAGGTTGGTTCTTACGAACTCAAATTATTAATCATTTCAGTCGCATAGTGTCTAACTACGTAGTCGGCATTTCATGGGTCGTGGGTTCGATAGACAGACAATACTATTTTTGTGTATTTTTACAACGATGGGGAAAAGTAATTTTAGATGGAATATCAAACGGAGGTGTCAAATTGTATGACCGAGGTATAAGTAGATATTTTTAACCTCGATGTGGAGATCCTCTGGGAAGGCCAATGTTTAGCAGTGGACCTTGTGGTTGAAGTGAGAGCTTTGCGTGTGGATATCCGATATGACTTGGATTAAGTGAAGATAATATTTAGAGATAGATGATATTTAGAGAGGTTCAGACGAGTTTATCACGTCATTGTGCATATACAAATATTATCTACGAACCGCAGTGTAGTCGAGGATGGTAAAGGCTGGGTAGAATGTCAAAGGGTGCGACGGAAAGCGGACCCTGGCACCGACCGGAATAATACAAGATAGACAAAAAGATTGACGAACGATTTTTAATGTACTTTTAAAACGAATGAATGCTGTCTAAAAACAGATTAGATATGTATATTTTTAAAGTAACATAAAAACGAAAGTGGCGTCATAAATAAAATTTCAAATTTTATTTCATGCTTTAGAGAAAAAGTATTTTTTCGGTCCTAAACTACATTTATTTTTTCAAACACTCGCTGTAAAAACATTGTAATTCGCCTTAAGCGCTGGCTAAAAGCAAAATAAATCCAGACGTATCAAATCGATTCCCAAACGGATTCGCTAAAAGATTTATTACTCAACCTTAACACGTTTTAATCTAAGTTTTTTGGTTTGACATTGCTTTCAAACGCACAGTTTAATTCAAACACCAGCGCTTGGACCTAACACAGGCGAATAAGTTAAAAAATTACCATTTTGAGTGAAAATTCCCTTTTTTTCACACTTTGTCGCCCCTGATGGCCGCGCCTAATGGATTCATGCCATTACTTTCTTGTATGCGCCAGGTACCGAACCGTGAGTTTTTTGAAACCCAAGTATAAAATTATGTGTTAACTTAATGTGGGAAATATTTTAGGGATTAGAAAAGGCCATTGTAATATGGTGCAAGGTCATACAGATGATAATTTCAATGTTAAAATATTAGTAATATAAGTGTGTGTGATTAAACTTATGTATTGACGTACGTAGAACTCGCATGTAATTTATTTAATATTTTACGCGGCTGCTAAGGTAATTGCCGTTAACAAAATAAAAGCGTGTACAAGGATATTTAAATATTGACTTTTTATTTGTCATTATTATTTTTAAAGGACCAGACGCGTCTGCCAACTTGTTCACGATGGTCGCGGGTTCAAATCCCAGGGCACACCTCTGACTTTTCCGACTCATGTGTGTGTTGATAGTTAATCAGCACGCACTATTACGGTAAGCCTGCATACCATAGTGATTAGCAAGAATTTCTATGGTATCTAAATCGGTTAAACCGCATTAGGCCAGCGTGGTGAACAATTCATTTATTTATTCTTAACTGCACCCAAAAGAAATGAAAACCAAATTAACAAAAAAATACAGATGGCGTTCTTATTGCTCTAGGCGATTTCTTACAGACAACCTTAGGATGGATTTATGAAAACGAAAAGAAAGAACAATATGAAAAATATAGTTGCCTAAACATTCTCAATCAAACTTTCAATTTTAGAGGAAGCTCGTGCCCTGCAATGGGACGTATATATGGGCTGATACAATCCTCTACATCCCTTTTAGGGTCTCGTTTAAAATTACAAATCCTAGTTTGAAATGAAAAGGTGATGCCACCATATCCTAATGAGGTCGGGCGACCCGTAGCCTCCTTCGGGAGATAACAGAAACAACGAATATTCACGAACTTTCCCGATTTCAAAATACAATTTACTTTAGCGTAATGGATGGATAATAACGTGTCATTAGTCTTGTGGCAATAAAGAATTGTGAGTTGTGAACTCATGGATTCAATATTTTGTTTAGATGACCAAAAAATACTAAAAACTTGATTAATTTGTTTTTTTTTTTAAATATTACATCCATTATTTATATTACATTCCATAAAACAGAAGCTTTGTCTCGGATCCATTTACCAGGGAAAACAACTCACGTGACATTTTGTGTTGGAATACATGAATTTACGGTTCGATTTACGGCATCCAATCGCATGTAAAATTATAAGCCAAAGCATGTTCAGCTACATCATAACCCACTGAACACAAATATTACTCGGATAAGGACAAAACAATGGTTAGCTATTGAAATAATTGGGAAGAAGGGCCTTTGTCCAGCAGTGGGATGTTAGGGGATTAAATATTTGTATGTATATAATAATAATAAATATATTAAAAAGGTTCAAAGGTATTAAATGACTTACTTATAGTGACAGCAAACGAATCTATTCGCTTGTAAAATTTCTTAGAATAAATAATTTTGAATTGTGCCCGCTAATGTCAACGTAGCCTGCAGTCGGTATAGTGCGGTTTTTGTTTAACATGTCGACTTAAGGACGATCACCGTCGCCCGAGAGGATTAAAACTAACTTTCGTTTTAGTTTGTGTGTTTATTTTTTATACTTATTTGTATAATGTTTTATTTATCAAAGAAATATAATCAAAGACTAACAACAATTTTAGTGTACTCATACGTGTTTTAAAAAATAGACATGTCTTGCTAAAAAAACGTTTATGAAAAAAATTAATATCTTTTATATATATATTATTAATATCTAATAATATTTTGAAAGAGATTCCACACAAAATACTGAATATAAATACAAAATACTGAAGCAAATGGTATCTCGTTTTTTCTAAGACTTTTCTAAGTGATTATTTTCTCTACTTTTTTTTTATTTATTGAAGGATAGCAATTATATACAAAACAGAGAAAAACACTAGAATCCAATTGTAATACAGCCTTTTTGGCCGGATACTTGGTTTTTCAGTCTGGTTGTCCACCGAAATAGAGTTCACGCACTGAAACAATTAATGTTTCGGGCATTAACAAATTTTGGTTCGTTGTGGGAATGAAAAGCCCCGTGAACTTGTAAGTACCGCGAAAATATATGTAACATACTGTTGAGCGATCTCTCAAATAATATTTTTCAGTACACCAAGAAAAAAAACTTAATTTCTTTTACAAACAAGAGATTTACAATTTCTGCGTATGGCTCGTAATATTTGATGAAGGTAAATATTAACACTCAGAGCGAACGAGCTAAATGTTTGCGCGTACAATATACAATATGGATATTGCATATATATATAAAATACTAGGACTCCAAAATAGACTAAAATTGGAGAAAAGTTCGTGGTACGATTTTATACAAAATACTTTACACAACAGAACATTTTTGCTATACGAGTATATTCTCAAGAAGATGCACTTTTATATGCGCAATTGAGGGCTCGATTATCTCGATGTTAATCCGAAGTCGGCTGAGTCCCAGTTAGATGTTAAATGATTATTTAATTCTATTAACGCATACCTATTACGGCTGTGAAGGCATTGTGGGTGCAATTCGAAACTTTAAAATTCCTCGTAGATTGGATAGAAGAATGGCAAAATTCTGATGTTAGATTTTTAAATTACTTGGTCAAGCCAATCTAATATTGCTGTATAGAGAATCGCGTGGGTACACATGCGCAATCATCATAAATATGAACAAACATAATAACTTTAATTGGAATCTACTGGTGGTAGGTCTCTCATATGTGAGAGGCCGCCTGGGTAAGTACCACCGCAATGTCTATTTCTCCCGCCAAACAGCAGTGTAAATGCACTGTTGTGTTCCAGTTTGAAGGACATTGTAGCAAGAGTATCTGCTGGACATATTGAGACTTAACATTTTAGGTCTCAGGATGGCGAGCGCAGTAGAATGCCAAGCAATGCTTTGTAATTCATGGTGTTGGTTGGATTTCTTCTGTCCATGAGCGGTCGTATCGCTTACCATCAGGCGAATAGCGTGCTCGTCTCGCCATTCATCGCAATAGAAAAAAGCATATTCAGGATCTGACGTCTACAATTGATAATATACTAACATTTGAATTATAGAATGAGACCTAATTTAAAAAATTCAAAGTATTTTAATTCACTCACGATTGTCATAGTGTAAGTTCATGTCACGGTTCCACCACACTGCATTAAAAATAACTTACCAACAAATCCCAGACATTCGTATGAAAATCCACATTTTCCACGATTTTAAGTTGGCGACATCTTTATTTGCGTTCCTTCCTTTGAACTCGACAGGTAGCCTGCGGCGATACATCTACTGAGTTTTAATCCGCGCCGCCGACGGCAATCGCGCGGTAAGTCGTTTTAAATTAAAACTTGTACTACCCAATCCTTACTTATAGGAAAGTTGGCAAAAAACTTATTCATTGATCCTCAGGTAGTCGTGAAAATAATATATATTAGAACTCCGATTTTGGAAGGCAGAGTTTCTGCTTATCTTGTTTTGCCTTTGTTGATTTCTCTTTGTTGACGTAAATGAAATATATTTTTGTGTATAATGTGGTGATCTGTTTTTATTTTCTAAAACATATTATGTTTTCCATCCAAAAGGGTCATTGTCGTCTTGTTATAGAAATGCTACATAATCCGATTTACAATGTAGCCGCAAAGAGCAAGAAACCTATTGAACTGTATTATTATTTCTCAAAAGCAAGATATATTATTATTTCGCTGATTTATTTTATTTATCTATTATCAGCCCTCTGCCTAAGGTCAATCCTTCTTGAAAGTACCCAAACTGAATTCACCTCATTTAAAACGCCTCATTGCTTCGGTGGTTAAGTAAATGGACTGCTAAAATTAAGGGAATGAATTCAACCTTCCCGCCCAATCTCCGCCACTTTCCAGCCTGATGCATGCGCTACCAACCGACTGCGGTATGCGCAAGAGTGTGCTGGCACGTAATGGTCATTGATACTTGCAGTGACGTAACATAAGTCACTATTATGAAAATGCCCACCCGCAGTGACTTTTTGCGTAAATATTTTAAATGTTTCCCGTGATGATTATTACAGATTTTATGTTTATATTATCCTCAATTCCATGCAAGCTTTAATTATTATCTAAGTGATATTGGGTAGTCTCTAATAAATTCTACAAAAAAATTGACGTGATATCAAAGTAATAAACAAAACAAATTAATGGCCCAGTTACTTGGTTCGATGACATTTCACACTCCCTTAAGGCAAATACTAAATAATGATCACACCGCATCAACGAACTACCGCATCATACCAAAGTATATGTAAAAACCACAAACAAATTAGCTCAACTTGCGACCGCATATCAATTGGACTGTCAGAAATAAAATTTAATTTGATGAGTATTGATTAAATTATTTGCTTAATACCAATTTATTATTTATACAGTCATTTAACTTTGTGCGCGTCGGTCTCTGCGGTCCAGACAGAGTGATTGCTTTTGTATCGGCATATCTATCTGTTTTTAGTTTTTGACCGCAGGCACGCGAACGCCTTGCGCATTGTTCGATTTTCGTATTTGATGACCCGGCCTAATATATCTTTGTTTTGTGGTTATAAAATTTTTGTAGAAACAGTAAATGTTTATTCTTGTTTAAATGATCAGAACATCTTACCGTAGGGTATATGCCCCTTATAAATACTTGCGATACATAAAGAGTTTGAGGTATATGAGCATACCTTTGCATAGCAAAGCAGCGGTTGAAAATTGTTAAACACTTTGTGAATAGTCATTAAACAAGCAAAATATCATATCCAAACTATGATTTCAAGTCCATTCCCTTTTCATAGTCAATAAATCCGACAAACGAGAAAATTTAAAAAAATCCACACAACCATGAAACCTACGAGGAATCTTCCACCATACCCCCGAAACAAATATTTGTGGTTCACAAAAACATTTTGCCTCGACAGCCGGCTTTCACGCGCAGCGCTTTGAAGGCTGCCTGTGAAATAAAGGCTGTTGGCGCTGTAAATAATTTATTTTGTGTCTCGATAACATGATTTACGCCTGTGATAAAAAATCTATAAGCACGTTTCAAAGCCTACTATGATGAGGGATTTTTTATACTACACACGCGTTTTACTACCTCCTGTGAAATGAGGATTTTATCACAGATGTTTGCAAGCGGAATATTTTCAATTTTGTTTTAAAATCTTTCATATATTTAGTTTCGAGTATGTGTGACAATTAATCATATACAGTGTATTTCTTTTAGTTTTTTATTTATATTTCTTAAAAATCTATCTGTCTGCTGTGGTAGCGCACGATAGAAATCTGTGTAAAGCACCCGGCTATTTTGGACAAGGACAATAATAATATTAGGAAAAATACTATTAAATATTTTCCAAATATATCATCCCCCATCCGATGATGATGTCCAGGACGTAAGGCACCTAATCAATGACTGAGGAAGAACATTTCACGTCAAACTCATGACTTGCCCCTTGAAATATGCCTTGCCTCATATTACCGCATTTCAAACCCGTCTTCACCAACAAAAATATGCTTACTGAACTTAAACGAAAATAACACAAAACACTACTATTGGTAGTCTATCGGCGATGTTTTCTTGTTAAAGGTTCTTTAGTATCTGCAAGTTTTCCTCGCCAATGAGCCTTATAAGACTAATGTTCATGGACACGGAATTAATTGTTTGTTGCTCAGCTTGTTCAAGTTACTCAAGTTTTTTAAGTCTGCTGTGAATCGAAGTTGCTTTTCTCGTTACTGTTGAGAGGTCTGAAGCAAATGGAAATGATAACTAAATATTCTTCTTTGATGCATCGTCATCTTTTTTGTAATATTTATTTAAACTATTTTTGTATTGTTGATTTGTAAAAATTAAGGTATGTCGAGTGACACCGACTTATCTATATTGATAGAGATAAGCTTCACAACGATTAATAGAAGTATTCATACTATAAAAAATAAAATGACATTTAGTTAAATATTCTGGTCCTGGATGATTAAAAAAAATACAATTCTTATTTAGTTTATACGTCATTATTTCTCCAAGAACAAAATGTGTTAGTTCAATATTAGAGTCCTGATAGACTGCATGAGTCCTATTAACCTGCAATGGAACGAGAAGAAAATTTTCGACACAGCATTCAAAAATCCCAAATAGAAAAACTTAAACCCTAGATAACATGACATCCCATGATTCCAAATTAACTTTAGGAAACTTCGAATACAAAATGCCTGCAAAACACGCTCATTATATTCCAGAACAGGTTGCCAAGCCTCCGGGTCGAGGCAAATTAATATGTGTAGGTGTTACCTTAATTTTAGCTCTAAAATCTTTTACATTTCCAACGTAATAAACTCCACAGTTTTCCTCTGAACATAATATGTTAAATTTTGTGAAGTGACGTGAATTCGCTTTAAGTAACTATTTTGTGTTGCTAAAATTACACTCCAAATAACATGTATTGGTGTTTGTGATAAAATTTGATAAGGGATTTGCTTATTCGTTGTAATAAATGTTTCTATTTCGACACTCGGGAAGTTAAAAGGAAAGTTTTGTTTGGCACGTGGAGATACAGTTTGGGTACATAACGTTGAATTATTTAAGTCGTATTGTGAGTTGGTTTTTCCTTTTGTTTACTCATAAATATAGTGTAGATGTGGGCGATGCCTGTGACAGGACAAGGAGCGGTTGGACGGGACGGCCTTTAACGTCAGACATGATGGTAACATGACGAAAACCAGGTTTTATTGTTTTTGACATGGCATTGAAGTGTTAGTAGTGCTAAAACTACTACAATACATACGTGTGACGGGGTATTCAAAGAAATTGGGTTCATCATAAATATTGATATAAACGTAATATGGATGTAGTACGAGTATAGATAATAATTAAAATTATATCTACCCGGTGAAGGATTCAATCGTTAGCATATAGGCAATTCATTATTTTAAATACACTTATTTAAGAACACAGAGTGACTTTAATCCCAAAGCATAAACGAATTACATACCCCAAATATATTTCAAAACAAATACTGCGATTACTCGTAGATTTAGCCTCATAAAACAAATGACTCATCCCACGCTTAAACAAAGCAAAAAAAATAAACCCTCAAAAAATACCTGTGATTCATCGGCTAATCTCTAATAGGGACGGGACATATTTACCCTCAACCGAGTCCGGCGTCTTATAATTAGTTTGGATGTTTACGTAGCCGGGTAGTGCCCGAACAGGCTGCGAACAGATGCCTTAAAACTGTTTACATAAGCTGCCCCACTTGTTTTATTAGCCACTTTGCCCCGCACACGGCGATGCTCGACCAGGCTTTTAAATTGTTTCGTAGCTAAAAGTTAAAATTTTAAGCAAAAATGAGTACGTCAGAATATATTACACTCAATTTCGTGTTGCTGCGTATTTCTAACGAGGTAGATAGATTTTTAGTGCTTTAAAGGTCGTTTTTGGAATTTCATTCTTGTCGTTAATAAAAACCAGCGGAGGGTAGTTTTGACTATATTTAACGGTACCGTAAAACGGGATGGATTGAAACTCATAGGTGAACAGAGATAAACTAGATGTTTTGATTTATCATCCAATGTGATTAACGTCTGAAAACTACGCAACTCCCGCTTAAATGCACTGATTAAGTGGGACCTGCGTAGTTTAGTGCAACTTAATATTTAAGTGGCGTTTGAGTATTCAGGCGTACATTTTACTAATCTAACACAGGTCTAATATTTTTGGAATGATTACACCAATATGTCACATTTGACAAACATTTGACCAATTTTGTTTCTATTCACCCGTGAATTTCCATCCAGCAAGTGTTACTGAAGTTATTATTTTAAAATTGCATGTCTATCATAAATATAATTTTGTGGAGGGTAGTTATGATGTTTGCCTTCTTTGCTAGGTCTTTGCAGTCCCGTCAGTGACGGCTCCAATGTCATTTGTGGCGTGGTTTCAGCTTCCGTGGCGCATTTGTTTAATCGAGAGGCCGCAAGTTCAATCCCCGCACCGAAACAAATATATTATATGTTATCCATTAGTATTTGTTTCGGGTCTGGTTGTTTATTAGATCGAAAAAGTTCCTCGTAGTTTCTGATACGACACAAGACACAATCTTAGTGTGGGGGCAGGACTGTGTATGTGACTATTGGGTGTATTTATTTATTTATTTATCAGTGTGTATTGTGGACAATATAGTGCAAGTGATGTGATTATGAAGTGCTTCAATAGACCATCGTTTCCGTCGAGGCTGACTAGGCTCCACACAAAACATTTCGGTGAGTTTACTCGACATATACATGTTATTTATCTGGCCTTTCATTGGGATACAGGTTATTTTTAAAGTATTTAGTATGTAGAGATGTGATTATGAAGTCCTATAATAGATCGTTGTTTCCGTTTAGACTGAGTAGGCTCCACACACATTTCGGTGAGTTTACTCGACATATACATGTTATTTATCGGGCCTTTCATTGGGATATAGTTTATTCTAAAGTATTTATAATATAGAGGGAGCGCAGGTTCTTGGAAACGTAGATAAATGGTGGTATAGGGCATTACTGTAATAATGATCTCGTCAAATTTTATCAATACTTATTCAATATGTATTAGTTATCGATTTAATAGTAATTGTGTTTTTTTAAACCAATACCTACGACATACATAAAACCGGCATGAGTTAATACATTATCGTTCGCTTAAATCATTTAGATGTGTCAAAATATATAAGTTATGTTATACAAATTATGTTATACTATTTATAGAAATTTTAATAACAACTAAAGATTTAAAATTGATTTTACCAACTAGCCGTATGAAGTTGAAACATTTTAACCGCTTCAAAATCATGTGGGCGGCTAGTAATTAATTACACAATTTTAATTCCAATGCATCAGTTTAAGCCACATAGATCCAAACATTTTACACAAAACAATTTCGAACTAATATTACTGCATGATTGCGGGGATATTATTTTAACAATATATTTTATAAATAAATAAACTTCTAATTGAAAAAGCTTAAATATGAACAAATGTGGTTAGTTCAACCTCATTTAAAATCATACCATACGTGATTAAAATTCATATCTCATATTTCATTACTTTTATTGATCTCTTCGTTAGGTATGTAACGTAATTTAAAATTTGTAATATTAATCGAAAATATAGACATTTATGTTCTTAAAGCAATAGAAATATATACACATACATAAACTCACACCTTTATCCCAGAAGGGGGAGGCAGAGGTGCCACCAGGATACCCACATTTCGCCTTTTATGTTGCATCCCATGATGTAACAGGGGGTGCGCCTATCGCCATTTCAGGCACAAATTTTTGACTCCGGGCTAATAATGTATTGAAAAATTCAAAATCACTATGCCTGGCCCGGGATTCGAACCCGAGACCACAGCTTTGTAATCGCAAATAATACAACTACGCCACCAAGTCAGTCATTGAACGACGTGACAATAGAACAACCAAGAAGGCACTATCACAATTTTTACAATTACATACTATATTATTTATTATATCCCATAACATACATATATACACACAAACACACAAAACCCGGATACTATTAGTGCGTTGCATTACCGTTGCCGTCTCTCGAATGATGTTTACACAGGATCTGTGCTTGTTTTCCGTAATTTAAATAATAAATCTTGTATGTTACACCGGTGTTCTCTGTCCACTAAATTAGCCTATTAAATAAGATTAGTTTACTTTGCAAAGGTTGCTTCTATTAAATATTCTAATGGCTTGGTGACAGATGAAGTTGTCAGGTTGGTGGACTCAATTGATTATATTTTAAAATAAGTAAATCTATTATATTCTATCCCGAGCATATTTTATTTTTGACCTTTGCACGTCACCATTGGTCAAACGATTTTTTTTCCATTGAAATCAATAAAACAAAGTATATTTCTTAACCGGCAATTGACCCCAGAGCCACACGATTCTTTGCCCATACAAACGGAATAATACCCGCAAGTCTGTCTCAGCAAAAATAAGCCCAATATTTATATTACATTACGTAGTCCATTGCATAACTTATTCCCTTTTGCACGGCAATAGCCTATTTTTTACGAGGCCTTACGTAAGTTCCAAGTGGGAGCACCTCAGGATATCAGCTCGACGATTTCATTCTCATTTTATAGGCATCGTCATATAAATTCAGGCGGGTCCCGAATTCCGATGTATACCCATGTACTAGCACGGCTGAATTTCACGGGAGACTTTTTTATATCCCACCTGACAACAAGGTTTTTAGTTGGCGAATCCCTTGTATTTATAAAATATAATTATGGAGTTTTGTTGACTACTTTTATTAGAAAATAGGCATATGATGCACAATTGCGCTTTGAAATGAATGTCACTTCACGTTGAAGATTGGTAGCTAAAACATCGAGTCCGTCTGTCTTTGAAAACATGATGATTGGTCGGGTCTTTTTACAAAACAGTGGAAATAACATTAGGCAGCTGAAATCATAAACAAAAGCAATAACTCTCAATTTTTTTGTTCTTCTTTGTCATCGTCAGCTTGTTTCTCAAACTTATGCAGTATTTAAATATTATAACAACAATAACTTAATAACGCTCGCCTTTTTCGGACATCCTTCATAAACTTCCAATGAAAAACGACCACAAGCTCTGATTCATACTTAAAACGTTTGATACTCAGATTTCTGAGTAAAACAAGTGTACGAACTTGCCCGTAGAGGGGAACTGTGGTGGACAAAGTTGAAATTATGTCAGACTTATGAAGCTTACTCGGCCCCGCTGTATCCCAAGCTTAAAAACTGTCACCACTTTTAGTTAGTACGAAAATTTCGCTCAAACTATTAACACTGGATAATATCCGTTTTTTTGGAGTTTTGACGTGCTTGTTAAATGCATTCGGGTCGTATTGTTTTTTGTTGTTTCGGTACAACTGGTTTGTTTAGGCGCGTGCGAATCCTTTATTGGATCAGTTTTTATAGGCTGTACTAATTGGATTGTTACAGCCCGGCGCATAGGTAATATGAGTTCCGTTTCACTTATTTAGATTCGTATAAAATCGTACTTTTTTGTATGTTGTTATGACCTAGATAGAATTAAAAATTAGCTAATCAATGTTCTATTTATTGTAACTAATAGATATTTATAACTTTATAGATAGATATCTATAAAGTTTAAATATTATAACGCAACACATTTATAAACATGTAAAAACATTTATCACATTTTTTTGTAAAAAGAAAAAACCTGCACTTATTACACATTCCAAACAACAGACAATCATCGAATGAGTTATTACAATATTGCATCGGAATTAATCCAGCTCAACTGAAACTGGGCGATGCTATACATAATTCATACCATTGTACTTATTTTCTTATCAATTATTAAAAGCAACCAGGTACAAATGATCTCAGAGTACTTGTGAAAAATTGATCCTTTTAGAGTTGCCACAAGGTCTCTTGAATAAACAAAAGCTTATGCAGCCTTATTCCGAACTAACTCAATGTTAACAAGATCGGAAAGAATCATAGGATTTTCATCTTTATTGTTACAGTATTAAAGATCAATAAAGCCGATGTTGATATTATGATGAAAGCCACAAACAATGCTCGCCCGATAGAGAAACGATACCAATGTTTATATAAAAATATAAATATATGTATGGGAACCGTTGTTTGTCATTTGTTCTGTAGTTTTTATTTGCAATAGTACTGTAGCAATATCTTTCGGCTAATTAACAGGAAGATATTGCTTGATGGAATGAAATAAAGGGAAATAGTACATTATCTCATTATGCGCATGTAAGTTTTAAATAATATGTTTCTTTTTGGAAATATATTGTGATAAATTATGGGATCAGTACCTAAATTAGTTTTTATAATTTTTGGTTTTAGTACAACCAAAAATTCAATGTATTTTTTTAATAAATATTCTGAAATCTTGATTTACTTTCATAATTATCACATTATTTATTATTTGATAACAATTAATTAAAAAATACATACTCACTAAAAAATAATTAACCACATCCATTGAACACGACAGTACGCTACAAAAGAGAATTTAATTCCACAACTCATCTGTTAATTGGTCCCCGCAAAGTCAATTGAATGAGCGGTTATTATCTCATAATTGGAGAAATAATAATGAAAAGTTTCATCAGGTAGCAGATGCGATACGAGGCTGAAACACAATCGGCAAGTTCAAGGCACGCCATTTAAACTTAGCAAAATAGCTTTCAATTTAATAGCAGTAATTTTGGTGAGCACCTTTGTTCACTTTGAAAATATCTCCAAGTGTTTAGTCGATGTAGTATATTTAAAAGTTGAAGTGGATGGGGAGGGAATCTATGTTTCTGCAAATGCTGTCTAAATTGAAATTGTGTGGGTAGAATTAATTTTAGATAATAAATTGATATTGCTGTTTAAGGTTGAATTTTAAGAATTTTCTTAATTGATAAGATAATAAGATAATAACACTTTATTATTACACCACACAACATAATATAAAAAGAAAACATATTTACATTTGAATTTTCTTAATTGATTTAGATTTTTAAAGTTACTCAAGGTCTTCTAGCCCACGTGTAAAGAAAAGGCGATGCGTTTAGTAGCCAATGGTTAAATAGTTAAATTAGAAGCCCTACGACTGAATTTGACAACACATATTAACTGGGCACTAATCATGTGAAATTAATTAACGCATTCTGGGAATGCAAGGTGCAGTCTACTCAGCTGGCCGAACGCTAATTTGTAGAAGGTATTACTGACGTACAAGTAGCCCTGTCATCTAACCAATCTTTGACATTACTGGAATTAGATTATTTATTTATTTATATCGTTTATTGTACACCAAATAAAACGACTGCCTCGGTGGCGTAGTTGTATTGCGGTACGGTTACAAAGCTGAGGTCTCGGGTTCGAGTCCCGGGTCGGGCAAAGTGATATTGGATTTTTCTATTCATTATCAGTCCGGAGTCAGGAATTTGTGCCCGATATGGCGATAGGCTCGCCTCCTATCACATCGTGGGACGGAATATACAAGGCGAAATGTGGGTGTCCTAGTGGCACCTCTGCCTACCCCTTCGGGGATAAAGGCGTGAGTTTATGTATGTATGTAAATAAAACAATATATTACATAGCAGTATAAAGGACGGTCGTATTGCACGAGGCAATCTCTTACCGACTACCTTGGGATGAACATAAGAAAACGATTTTTTTGGTATTGTATCAGCCCAAATACGCTCCACTGCAGGGTACGTGCCTACTCTATAATCGTGGGCACGATTGATAGTGGTTAGACCATAGAGAAGGAATAATTTGTGGTAATTAGAAATGGCTCTTTATTCTATCGATTATGAACTGTTGAATCACTGGTTCAATTTCAAGGTAAATCAATATATTTTATGGAGGATTTTCCGATCTGAAAATTTGGTTTAGATGCCATATACACACACATCACGCGTTTTCCCAGAAGGGGTAGGGAGATGTGTTACCAGGACACCCACTTTAACCTTGTATGTCCCGTCCCACGATGAGATAGGAGCCGATCTTATCCCCATATCAGGTACAAATTCCTGACTCCTGGCTGATGATGAATAAAAATATTAATATTCAACCCCGGATTCGAACCCGAAACTGTTGTAATCGTACCGTAGTACAACTGCACCACCGAGGCAGTAGGACTGGATCAATTCTTAAAAAGGATATGACTACATGCAGGCGGGAAATACTAAAGTCACAAGCTAATTTATGGTGCGATGTATGTTCGAAAAAAATATTTCGACTACAATAAAGAAATAAGACGAAGTCAGAAACGACGATATTCTCGCACTTAAAGCCACCGTACCCAGTTCACTTAGCTAAGTATACAAAGCATTTATGTCACCATCACACAAATGAACACAAGATAAAACAATAAACTCATACTGGTATATTTGATAATTCCCCCCACGTCACACATGACTTGGTATCTCGTTACTTGTAAGTTAGCAAGATTCGACCTTTTTGTTCCGACCTCAGTGTACTCAGTTCCCTTTGTTTTGCTTCTGACAAAAGACGCACCTTTGAAAAGGAAATCCAGCGAGCGTGTTATGTAAATTAGAAACAGAACAGACTTCTGTGTGATGCCTGGATGTAGGTAGTTGTGTAAAATTAGTGAAATTCTATAAATATCGTCCCGAACCGAACAACGAATCATCTAACTAAACTCACAGGATGTCTCCGGATGTAGCGGCTTTCAAAAAATCGCTTTGGAAGTCGTCGGAGACCTATAAAATAAAAGCCTACCTATAAAACCAAATAAAAGCCATTCACATATTTTGTGAATCATGTGGTTAGTAACGAGATATTATGTCTGACGAATGTTATAAATAAATAAATACACCCAACAGTCACATACATTCCTGATCGTGGGGTTAGTGTGGACTAAGTTCGAATCTTGTGTCGTGGATATCATTAACTAACGGTCGCACTCAGAGATGTTTAATGTCAATCAAATTGTTCCTTAGTATAGATTCTCTTTGTAAAATCTACACTAAGTAATGATTTAATTGACATTAAATGTCTCTGAGTACGGCAGTAAGAGAGACTTAACGGTTTCACAAACACCCAGACCTGAAACAAATCTCTGTGGTTCACACAAAACATTTGTCTGGTACAGAAATCGAGCCCGTGGCATTTCGTTTCACAGCCGGCGTCTAACCAACTGCGCCACGGAGGCTGTCTTTGTTATATGTTAACAACAAACCATTAATGTATCCAGCCAATTATTTTTTGTATTAATTTGTAAAAAATCTAAACAGATGTAATAGAAATATATATTTTTTGTTCACAGACTCAAGGTAAGTGAGAGACGGTGTCAAGCTAATGGATCAATTCAGCGACGGGTAAGTGCTAAATATTTATCGATATTGAATTGGACAATCAGATCGCGTTACTCCAATCAATCACTATGGTCCGATGCCGATACTATTTCATATTTTTATCTGCATCTTCAAGGTTCATATTTATTTCTTTATCTATAAATTCAATACATTAAACGGTATTAACGTTGGTCGTTACATTATGTTTGTCGGCGTTTCTTCTGTTCTTCCTTTACGTAATTTATAAAATGTGCGTTGTCTCCCATAACGGAATTAGCAAGTTATCTATTTGAATATAATTAAGTTGAAAGATGTGTTCGTTTGAAGGCGCAAATCTCTGGAGATACCGGTTGGATTAAAAAAATATTTTTGCATTTGATCGCCCAAAGTTTGAGGAAGCTATTTATCATTTAAAATCACGGTACGATCCCCAGAATCCAATGAAAAAAGTAAACATGAAAATAAATTTTGAGTCTGATTTATATAAATAGGTTAATCAGTATAAAGAGTCGTTGATTAATTGTACCCGAACAGAAATGAGTCGGAACTCTATTTACTTACAATAAACCAAAAATATATTAATCCTTTTAAGTACGACTACTACTTACATCAAAGCATCGAACGTACGTAACAAAGTATTCGGTTTTATTGCTATAAAATACGTGAACACTCAATTTCGAGTGTCGCGTCTCCATGTCTTATGAAAATTTTGGATTATATTTTCACAAGCGGTATAACGTCAAATTGTTCCGTTTATTAACACCAAATTAGGTATTGTTTGAGTGGCTGCTCGGGAGAATTGGCGTGGAATTTCAATGCTGCTGCGTTTAAAAGGAAAAGATGTAGGATTCTTTGGATGTTCTGTCAAAATATATTGGAGTACATTGTGCAATATTATTTTTTGGTGGTCACACTGCGCTACATGGATATTTAGAACTAGATTTTTGCGAACGCACAGTTACCGTTTCCAGCTACCCCACGTTGGTCCAGCGCAGTCGCATCACGAATAATGTGACTACCCTCAGAACTTTTATGCGCTAACTTCGCTCATATATGTTTTTTTAACAAATCCAAATTTTACTTGCCTTATGCATATGTATACAAAGAAACAAATTGAATACGTTGAAATGACGTATATTTGTCATAAAAAACAAAGATAAAGTCGACGTGGCTCACCGCTAATGCCTGCGTAACCCTCCTCGCCCTTATTCCAGATCATAAATACCCTCGAATCCTGATAAGCTCTAAAAAGAAACCAAGTTTTACCTTACAACGGGAAAAGTACGAAGATAGTCCAAGCATCGAATTCGATCTTTTGTTTGAAAGTTGATCGCCTCCTAATTTTCTCAGCGAGGTAAAAACAGGTCGCCTGGATCATTTATGAGGAAAGTAGTTAAAAGTAATTTTGTTACGGGTTTGGAATAATTTAACCTGATTGAGGCGATCGTAAAAACTGCGTAAAAACCGTACAATATGAAACCATGTTAATAATAGTAAAGTATTTTATTGACGATGTTGTAAATTGGAATATATGTTTTACCACTAAGTTTGGTTACGGCTTTAATATTCATTCTTTTTGTGAGAAATTTCATCTAAAAAAAATTACCTACTCTTTATAAATATCTCCTAAACTTTTCAACTGTATGCACCTACGACACTCTATAAAAATAATAATAAGTAGAGATAGATAGATAGAAAAATAGATAACACTTTGTTGTTCATCACATGTACATGTAAGAATACCATTCACATAGACAGATCTTAAACTTTTTTAAATCCATCTATGATAAAGGCTGTATATATTCAAAGAGTTGCTTAAGGTCTTTTGATGGTTTTATTTAAAGGTCTCTGCCTACTACAATTTAGTACACCATAACCGTTTTATCAACGTATCAGATACAAAAGTATTATTACTATGACTTGTCCTGCGAGATACAATAATTATCTCTCGCCGATGGGTATTCTATTAGAATCGCGGTACACTTAGGCCCTGCGAGATACAATAATTATCTCTCACCGATGGGTATTCTATTAGAATCGCGCTACACTTAGGCTGCGCCCACGATGGCAGCGATCCTCAGGCTTCAACCGTGCCCCTTTATAGTACGGGAGCTAGCAACGTCTGGAAAACAAGCATTTCAGGTGGGCCAGTTTTTAGATATGCTATCTCTCTCACTCTCCCGGACGTCATACAGGCTATCTGGCTGGCGGTAGTGGTTGCGTTCGTCAGTGCGCAGCCTACCTATACAGGTAAAATATCGAATTTTAAAATCATTTTAAGAAGCTTTTTTCCTTTATTATTATTTTTATTGAACTTTTTGCAACATGAATCTATTATTGCCAGATATTTCTATTGTTGTTTAAACTATGCCAGACTCTAATTTTGAATTAAAAAAATATTATTTTTCAAAGTATTTCAGTATGGCTGTAATTTTTATATGATGTTATTTAAGTATCTAAAAACCTAAATTTAATTTGCCAGACATTAATTCGATTGTTAACCTTCAGCCAGACCGACCTAAAAGTGAAAAGTGATGTGGTATCATTTTGCTTGATCTAGGAATAGTTGTCGAATAAATTACATAGAACTAATTAAAAACTATTGAATTAATGTGTGGATTAATATAGTATCAAAATAACTATTTATCGTTGTACAAAATAAGATAATAATCAATCTCAAGGATGAAAATAACCAAAAATTATATTTTTCAATCCATAATTTTATCACAAAAAAAACGGAGGCATCTTGATAATTATCATCATCATCATCATCTTCAGCACTGTTGTCATTTTTATTGTCATCGTCGTCTTTTGAAATGTCATCGTCTTGTAATAAGTTATTATCTGTAAAAGAATGAAACATTTTATAATCTATCGGCAAATAAATTTATTAGTATTTTATTTTTAATTTTTACCTTTAATGATAATGTCGGCAACTAATGATGGCAATTGCTCTCCAACAAACCAGATAAAATCATATTTATGGTCCAGCCGGAAACTTGAGGTGATAGAGATGTTGGTTGTTGTAAATGATCATTTCTCCAAAACTTTGTAACGTAACGAACTCGTAGTAAATGCTGATAAAATTCAGCTTTGCATGGTGGTAGGCTTGATGGATCAAAATTACGATTTTGTTTTTTCAAAATTATCATCTGATTTTGTAGACCGATATGTGTTTGAAAACAGATGACACCGAACTTCATTGACGTTCATGACTTCATTCCATGAATCCCGAGCTCCGTAAATATGACAAATTAACTTTTCTAAGATCTTAAATGTCTCATCCAGCAATTCTTCATCATCTGTTATAATATTTTGACAGGCTAATTGATACTCTTCTGATTGCTCTAACAGTTTAAAGATCGAAGTTTGCCTTTCCGGAAAAAACCTGGTGTGTAGTCGCATCCAGTGAGTGCATAAAAGCACGGTAGAGCTTTCGATAAAGAATTCTCTAGAATTTCGTGTACTTGATGACGCTTATAAATCGCTCATAATTCCCCACGCCCAAATTTACCCAGATTTTAGTGATGCATTCAAATGCTCCATGTTACCAAGAAGTATTATTAAAATATCTGTGTCTGAGCAGCGTATCACAACTTCGCCATCGACATTTATTTGACAAATGTGATATATTATTATTTGAGAATCGGCTTCTTCTTGTTCTTCGCAAGACAGTACATCTTCAACAGTTTTAATAACCTTATTACTTTCAACCCGGTATGAAAAGCACTTGTTAATTGCATTAGAAGTGTCAATTTCTTGGATATTAACTTCTGTATGTGAATTCTGAGACGTATTATCTGGCAGGGTTTCGCTAACATCTACTGCAGTATTTGATAACGAAGTTGAACTAGATGTGCTGGGAAGATCTACTGTTGACGAGAAATTAATTTCAGATAAATTACGATATTTTGTCATAAGAGCTGTAAAACTGCTGTAACAATTTCTGTGATATCCATCAGTGTCATTAACTTGCTCCGGTAACTGTACACTATTATACCGGGTATATCAAGACTGCGACCGAAAACGAAGCCAGGTTGTAGTTTTAGTGGCTCCAAACACGATGCAAATAAAAATTTCGCCAAAACAGTGATAGATATTTTTTTATATATTTTTTAAAATCATCGTGTTTTGGTGGAAAATACCGATTTAAGCCCTTATGTACCATTGCGTGTTTAAAAATAAAGAGGTCTACATCTTTATTTTAGGAAAATTATGTTTTTATCACCCAAATACGACGATTAGTAAAAAATTACAAAAAAAGTTGACGATTTTTTTTGCGAAATTTTTACTTGCATTGTGTCTGAAGTCACTAATACTACCACTTGGCTTCGTTTTCGGTCGCGGTCTTGATATACCCTGTATTTCAGTTTAAAATTTATACGTATTTGCAGAACTTCTTTACACTTTTTTAATGTATCTTCAACAAAAGTTATTATTTTTCCATTTCTGTCTTTACAAAAACCACATTTTAATTTTTCGCTAGCCATTGTAATACAATTTTGTTATACACATTAAAAATAACACGTGATTGTCTGTACTCTTTCAACATGCCCAATCACTTTTCACTTTTAGATCGGTCTGGCTGAAGGTTTAACAATCGAATTATTGTCTGGCAAATTAAATTTAGGTTTTTAGATACTTAAATAACATCATATAAAAATTACAGCCATACTGAAATACTTTGAAAAATAATATTTTTTTAATTCAAAATTAGCGTCTGGCACAGTTTAAACAACAATAGAAATATCTGGCAATAATAGATTCATGTTGCAAAAAGTTCAATAAAAATAATAATAAAGGAAAAAAGCTTCTTAAAATGATTTTAAAATTCGATATTTTACCTGTATAGGTAGGCTGCGCACTGACGAACGCAACCACTACCGCCAGCCAGATAGCCTGTATGACGTCCGGGAGAGTGAGAGAGATAGCATATCTAAAAACTGGCCTACCTAAAATTCTCTCTCAAAAACGTTGCTACCTCTTAGACTATTACCCGCGCTGCCTCTGCTGTCCCGCTCGCCGCTCGTATCTCTCTGCCATCGTGGGCGCAGCCTTATGTACAATCAAGTGCGCTGCATGCCAGTATAAAAATAATAAAAACTCTCCACGTCATCAAGATACTGTTTGCAATGCGGACTAAACATGCCTATTCTCTACAAGGCATTTGTCAGGCAGGTGGTAGATCGTAAAATTATAAGCTAAGTCAATCTATGAAAGGAATAAAAAAGTTGTCTACATAAATAGTAGTATAAGTGACCCCTTCAATTAATACGGAAACATTTAATCAACTTCAAAAGCATAAAACTGTTTTATTGATCATATTAATTGTAACATACGCATATACCAAAACATTTGCCGTGCTTATGGCCTTATTATATCTTCTTATATATATATATATATATATATATATATATCTTCGCACCACGTCTTACAAAGTTTGTCGTCGCATAGCCACCCTCTCTTCACTCTGACTTCTAATGAACTTTCTTCTGAGTCTTTATTATCTGAAAACAATCGTATTTATGTAATTTAAAATATTACAGCCAACCTATTTCCATATTGTGGTGACGGTATATCTTGCTTGTAGTGAAGCAAAGTCGTAAAATTGGGTAAAACCACTTTCATAAGTTAATGAAAGCTTATCTACGTTTTTTATGAAAAAAAAATGCATCCAAACGCTCACGTTTTATTTCCCAAAGTGTAGATCGTGATATAACTAGTACGACCTTCATTTAGCCCAGCTAATTTCACCCCCGAGATGTATTAGAAGGCGAGTCATGCCGACCACTAAATAACAAAAACAAAACAAAACTAAAAAACCCTGACAGTGTGAATTCAACTAAGGAATCAAACCCAAGAACTTATCAAAGCGCAAACACACTACCAATAAAATATATAATAACACAATTCTCAAATCGTAATAAAAAAATTGCCTATCTAAGAATTAATCATAGAAATAGCTCTCAGAAACGAAACACGTTAACATGGCCTATGTGGTAGAGCCACGCTGTCATGATTCAGCATGAATGGGCGGGCTCGTCTGTTGAGGTACCACTGTCTCAAGGAGGTCGACTTGAACAGCAACAGTTTTGCTGTCTCATTTCTTTCATTGAATAAGATTGCGGGATACCCAATATGGGTATTCGTTTTCCCATCCTTTTTCTTTCTCGTTCCCCTCCCGATTTGATGGGCCGGCAACTCATACATGATCCAAGCGTTGTGGATATTCATGGACGGCAGTGACCACTTACCATCAGGTGGCCTGTTTGCTCTATTCTATAAAAAAAAAACAACTTACCTATAGACGCTGTCAGAACTGCATCGACAATCAAAATACATAATAAGCCAATAATAAAGAGATTACACTTCATGTTGAATTGATGTGTAGTCGACCAAGCGTGATACTGCTCTGAGATTTCATGACAGCTCCAGCTATTTATAAGGAAAATGTGTGAAGGGAAATTGTTATGTGTTATGTGTATTCAATATTCTTACAAAGGGGGACTTTTTTCATATCTTCAGTTAGTAATAAAACTTGAGATCACTGCAATAAAATTGTTGATTTATTTCCATAATTCCGTATAGTCGTCGCAAGCAGATCATGTTTTTGATAGAATATACCAAGTAATAATTGCGTTAGGACTTAGAAAAAAACACACCCTCGCTTTACTTGCACAAAAATTAGATAATAGTAGAAAACTTGCGGTGTTTTGCAATGAAAATATATCGGAAACCTTGTCGTTGAGATTTCCACTATTAATTATTTTGTGATTGATTAAGGCTCAAAAAGTGAACGGTAAGGCGGATATTTTATTTCAAGATATGCAACTGCATAATATAATCTTATAGCCAAAGATTTGGTGGTTGGATATTACTGTTAGTAGGTCTCTCATATGTGAGAGGCCGTAGTTGGGGTAGGTACCACCGGAATGTCTATTTCTCCCGCAAAACAGCACTGTTGTTTTCCGGTTTGAAGGACATTGTAGGCAGAGTAACTACTGGAAATAATGAGGCTTATCATCTTAAGTCTCAGGATGGCGACCGCAGTGGAATGCCAAGTATTGTTTTATAATCCATGGTGTTGTTTGGTTTTGCTACTGTCGATGAGCGGTCGTATCGCTTACCAACAGGCGAATGGCATGCTTGTTTTGCCATTCAACGCAAAAAAAAGGGAAGGAATAAAAAAAAAGTCCTTCAATGAATACGGAAATGTTTAATTAATTTCAAAACCATTATTTTTTTCATTGATCACATTAACTATAGCATACCCATACGCCAAACATTTGCCCTGCTGGTAGCCCAGTTCAGTTTCACACCACGGCTTACTATCCTTAGTAGGATTATGCTGGTAGTAGCAAATAGCGAGAAAAGATGCTTTGGGGCCTAGGTACATATAACCCTCCCACTAATTGAAAAGTCACAGTCTGCCAAAATATCAACGTGTAAAAACATGCGGTATTTTGATACTAAATCCTGCAGATTTTTCCGTTATTTAAAACCATCTGTAAAATTATTTAAGCCAGCAGAACCCACATTGTCACCTGAGTGACAACCCTCCAAAAATACGCTCCTTAAAAAATCCTGCAACATTGAGAATTCGAATACTTGTTTAAGCTGAACGTTGTACATCGCATTGTCACGGAGAAATTGTCAGAGATTTATTGTCTGCTGTCGACAACCCTACCGTTCGGAATACTGATACGAGTTTTCTGCTTTCATAATTTCTGCGTATTGATGCTCACAGGTGTGTGTAATTTTTAATATCGATGTCGATCACGTATGGGCGTTTGAGAAATATATTTATACTATGTTAGACGTAAATTGACTGTAAAGACGAGGGGATGGTAGTAAAAATTAATAGTAATTTGGTACATAACATTTTTGAAAGCAAAATGTTTTTACAGACTGCCTCGTTGGCTTAGCTGTACTATGGTACGATTACAAAGCCGACATCTCGGGTTCGAATCCCGCCTCGGGCAAAGTAATATTGATTTTTCTACTCATTTGCAGCCCGGAGTCAGGAATTTATGCCCGATATGGTGATAGGCTCGCCCCCTACCACATCGTGGGACGGATCATACAAGGCGAAATGTGGGTGTTCTGGGCTACCAGAAGGGGTAGGTTAGCAAGGAGTAGGTTAAAAGTAAGCACTTCTGCCTACCCCCTCTGGGAAAAAGGCGTGAGTTTATATATGAATGTTAAATGGGGTTATCGTAATCGTTAAGTCGTAAAATATAAATCAAGGAATATCGCACCTTCACAATGTCGTATACAATAAAAGAGTTTATAAAATTATAATTATCCCGTATACCTAAGTAACCCAGATATTTTGTGCCAACGAATAAATCACAACTTATTTATTTTTTCCAAAAATCAGCGCTCCAACCTGGGATTACTGAGGTTCACTAAAATACATAACTATACACAAACGCCATAATAACTGAATTTCTATGAGCAGTATAAATATTAAACATTCCAGGAATTGACCCCACAACCTTCAGCATGGAAAAGAAGCATCAGCTCTCTGTGCCAATCAGTCGTCACACTTAGGTATTTCTCAAGATCGTTGCTCATCTCGGTCAATATACAAGTGATGGAGAAAGATAACAGTATTATGATTGTGACATCTACTTCCATGTTTATTTACAATATCTGTAAACAAACCCTTGCCAAAGAGATATTTGTTATTAAGGGTACAAACATTGAGGTAATCGAAGGAATAGCAGCAGAACGAACTGCTAATATGAAAGATGTAAGTTCAATACCATGGCCACCAAACCTGAGTTTTGTAATTTATTAGGCTTTTTTTGTAATCACCGAATATTCATGATCATCTCTGAGTTTTTCGACTTCTTCAGAATATTACTGGGAAGCAAATCATTAAATTCATTATTTTATTTATTTTTTACGCTTTGATAAACATTAAAAAACAAACACTTAGACTAAATGCACAGTAGAACTGGTGGTTTTATCGCTATTAGCGATATCTTCCAGACAACCTTCAATGAAATAAAAAAATTAAGAAACCGCCACACTTGACTAGACTAGTGCTGTTGATAAATAAGTTATATGTTTAAACAGAACATCTGTAAAATTATATGCAAGAGCCAATACTGTAACCAGGACAGAAGCCACAATTAAGTTCATTTTGCACTCCAGTAATGCAGCTGATTATATTTCCGATACACATGTTAAATTCACATCCATTGTAATAACTTTATTACGAATGTTAATGCAATGTTAATTTATAGGGTAGCACACATCTTCATAGCTGTCAGAAGGCAGAAAATTTTACACTTTCAAAATTTTCTCTAACTTGCCTTTAATTTTCGCTCAATCAAGATTTAACAATTAAGTGACGCTGAAATAAAACTATATTTTACGAATTTTATCGCGATTGGGTTTAATTTTTACCAAATCGCGATAAAATCCATAAAATATAGTTTTATTTCAATGTGTAACATTCGCATAAATTTAAGAAACCATTATGTAAGGGAGGCTGTTTATATCGCCTATAATATTTTTGCAATAATGTTCACTATAACACCAAGCAGGGTATCGAATGCATTTAGTCACCCTACTTGCAATAGGCAAACGTAATACTACAGCCTTAAAGAATTAATACATTATATATTATACCAACAATTACAAAAATGAAAACAACGCAATAAAATCAATTAATTAAAACTATTACGTATAAATCATTTAACACTATGAATAATTTTTTTTTTTTTTTTTATTGCTATGAATAACGAGACGAGCCTGCCATTCGCCTGATGGTAAGCGATACGACCGCTCATGGACAGTAGCGAAACCAAACAACACCATGAGTTACAAGGCATTGCTTGGCATTCCACTGCGCTCGCCATCCTGAGACATAAGATGTTAAGTCTCGATATGTCCAGTAGTTACTCTGGCTACAATGTCCTTCAAACCGGAACACAACAGTGCATTTACACTGCTGTTTGGCGGGAGAAATAGACATTGCGGTGGTACCTACCCAGGCGGCCTCTCACATATGAGAGACCTACCACCAGTGACATAATAATAAACATATGAATCAATACGTCGATTAAACTGATATACACGGCGAATCATTCACGATTCCATTTCATTGTAAAATGCCGATCATCGATACTATGATATTGAAGACAGGCGTAAATTCCTACGAGATTTGATCTCCGGTACGTTAAATGCGAAATTTACTTAGTATAAAAAATACTGTTGGTGTTTCACTATAATCAAGCTGTTGTAATAATTGTGGCTTATTGAGGGGTAATTTTTCTATAGAAAGCCGATTTATCAATATCAATCAATTCGCATTTTGCTTTCTGTCATATCATGTTATCCTGTTTGGAGACCCCAAACAATTTCCTTCAATCTTGCCCGATTTTTAGAATACTTTAGAAAACCTTACCGTTCTTACATAATTTCCTAATTACTAATCCATTTTTACATAGCTATTCTACAAATAGGATTTTTGGTATTTTATTCTTAAATACACTTTACTGTAGGTACAAAAAAGAAAAACCTTACTAATATTATAAACGCGAATGTTTGTATGTATGGATGTTTGTTACTCTTTCACGCAAAAACGGCTAAACCGATTTTGATGAAATTTGGAATAGGGGTAGCTGGCACCTTGGATTAACAAACAGGCTTTTTAGCTCGAGAAAATGTAGTGTTCTCGTGGTATGAGTAAGGAATTCAAATATACATATTTGCTACTATTTCAATGTCGAATGGATGGCACGGGACAGGAGAGGATACTTTCATCATGGGACAGAATTTCATCATTGGACAAATATTTTTACTAAATATGTAGGATACATTTTTATAGCCATTGACTGATAACGAGTTAAGAACCTCGCTGTATGTTTGTCTTCATAATGATTATTATCTTTGAATCATACATATTTCTACACAATTTTCATTTCTACGCTGTACCTATTATTTTCGTTATGAAACATATTATACCCTTTTATGTAAGTACAATGACCTTTATTAAAATAGCTTAATATGACGTATTTACGATCAAATACAAATATGCTCGTTATCATCTGTTACTTTGAAGGTTTTTGCTATTGATCTTTATCTTAGTGATGTGTCAGGTACACAACATGTATTTTAGTTACTATATGTTGTATATTTATTTGTAACTAGAAAAAGAACTCTTACCTTCGATCTTTCATAATTCTAGACTCAGTAAGTTAGATTAAAATGTTGTATGTGTACTTTGATTCAATAATTTCATTACGAAAACATCACCAATAAAAGCATCAAAACATTTCTATATTTCTCTATTACAATTAACATAACAACAAAATATGTTTATTACATCCATCAATGATATTTCTCAATCACAACAAAGCTCAAGCAAATTGCATTACTGATAAATCACATTCCGATATTCTTAGCTGAACTAAATCCAATATTTCAAGAAATTATCACAGAATTAATCCATCAGGAGCATTTATTAAGGAATGCCGTTGAAACCCGTTCGCCGCAAGCCTCGCTTCGGATAAACGAGGTGATCTAATTTCTATCTAATAAATTACTTAACACTCTATTCGCCGGTTTAATTGTTTTCCATCCTGTTACGATTTATGAAAGTGGTCGCGTCATTTTCGAATACGTATCCTATTGTTCCTCCGCTGTTAACGTTACAGCCTTCAACTAAATTTAATTGTTTACGCACGAACCTATTTTGTGGGATTTCTATCATTCACGTTTCGATTGTGTCAACAAATTGTTATTTTTGGAAGACTTTCGCTTATATTATTATAAGTTGTGTAAAATTTTGGCTTCATGGTAAAGGTCAATGCTATTTATACCTTGTAATCATTTTTATACTTTTCTAAACATTGTTAAACAATGCTGGAAGTTTCGCATTTCTAAAATAGGAGCTCTTTTCACTTAACGACTTATAATACTTTTAAATGAATAATTCCTTAAATTCAGTGTTTTTGCCACAATAGTAGCTTTCGTTACTTTTTTCACGGAAACCATGGAGATAATTCATTATAACATACGTACCTCAATATAGATTTTAGTAGTAACTAGATATATGACATTCTTCATAAGAGTACCATATTAACTTACAAGGTTATTGGATATGGGACACGTACTGTAAAACTCAACGTGGAAAAATGACTTAAAGTTATAGTCAATGTAAATTTATCTTTCGTGAAGAATGTAGCTAAAAGTCTCAAAAATAGAACGTTTTAATATAAATAAGTAGGGCATGTCTGCTGCAAAGATGAACCAATTTCATATTTGCAGCTTCTTCGGATTCTTGTAAAATAAATCGTTTTAGTCAAAGAATAAAAAATATTTATACGTTCTGTCAACGGGCTCGCAATTTAATATCAGAATTAATTATGCAGTCGTCTTGTATTTATTTTATGGCTTACTAAATAAATGTATTATATTAAAAGACATCATGTCGCACACAATTTTGATCCAAGCTCGTCTAAATTTTGGAATTTGTAAATAAAAAAATACTTCACATAGAAACCTTTTATTAAAAAGGGTTCGTATAGTAGTTATTATTATACAAGACACATATTTAGATACAGCGAGCCAAAACGTGGAACGTAAGAGACAAGTCATAGACTTAAAATATTTACTATATCCACTGTGTTTTAACAAGGGAAAATCCATTTTAGGCACATCAAATACCTTCAAATATAATACACCCATATAATACACCCAACATTCACATACATAGGTCCTCACCCCACACTAAGATCGGGTCTTGTGTCGTGGGTATCAGGAACTACGAGAGACTTTTCGGTCTTACATACACCCAGAGCCGAAACAAATACTTGTGGCTCACACATACATTTGTCTCGGTGCGGGGATCGAACCCGCGGCCTCTCGTTTCACAGCTGGCGTCTAACCAACTGCGCTACGTAGGCTGTGAAATCAAGCAAAATATGTCTGCAATTTGAAACTCCACTATCCAGAGGAAATGCAAAAATAAAAGCCAAGCCTCGCTCCATAGAGTTACCGGGGGTCCCATCTATACTAATCTATGACAGAGAGCAGCAACGAAAGTCGCGGTTCGAGAGCTAAATAAACAGCGTGCATTCGAGAAGTTATTCCAAACTTGCGCCATTGCACTGGTACATCGGTCGGGAGCAATAGAATTCACTCTTTATGCATATCCGTTGAATTAAATAGGTATTTGCTTATATTGGATACTGTATTACTGGTTACGTTTTGTTCCGAGCGTTTTGTATGTGATTATAGTTGGAGAGGAATTTGCTTATTTAAATATACCAATACCGAATTATAAATTGTTTGATACGTTGTAGTAATGTTAAAACATCGACGGTTCCTACGTATATAAAGACATGTCGAAAATGCCATTTTTTTTATTGTATCATTGGCTTTAGATGATCTATACGCACATACTGACATACTCTTTTTTATTTTGTTTTATTTATTTACCTTGTTTTACAAATCGTATAAAGGAACAAGTATTATAAATACAACAAATAAGTGTCGTAGATACAGACATCTATCATCTTTTTGTACGGTGTTTTAAAATGCGCGCCACTCGGTGCGTACGCGGTCTTGTCAGACTTGTCGCCATTTACGGGAGTTCCCCGGACGAGACAAGTCCATGCCTGGCGCAAAATCATTGCTGGTCCTTCTACGTATGGAGCCCGGATGCCCTCACTTAAAAGTGTTTTTGGACGCCGGCTTAAGATATTATAGGCGTCCACGGCAGAGACGAGGCCATGGGCTCTGGCACCCATCTCCGAGTCGCTATAGCCTATAGGTAAGGGCGCACCGCCTCCGCCTTTAGGTCGCTTCTTACGACGGGCAGGGGCAAACTTCTTGCACCTACACGATAGAGTTCAGCCATTTATCACCCGGCGCCCCTTCTTTGTAGGCGGCGGCGAGTGGAATTTTTCGATCACGTTTGTCACGATTTCAGTTCGCGCTCTCACGTGGCAGTTTCTTCCTTTCTGGCTCGCTTCTATCCACCACAGGTATCTAACGAAGCAGGCGTGCCCCGATAGGACCTGTGTCAAATTGACCGCCAATACGCCGCGCCGTGGCGCCTGTTTGGCAACTAGTAAAAAACAGGACGCACTGCCACAATAGTCCAATCACTCCCTCACTCTCTCTCAAAGGGCTGGTAGTTCCTCTTGACGAAAGGCTTCCTCCTGTTAAACTAAACCGGTGACAGAACTTTGGCGTCAATTTTCCAAAGAAAAAAGGAAACCAGCAAGAACGCAGGCCGCCCCTTGGGCGATCATACAATTTCCCCTGAATCGTGATCATCCGTATGCGTAGAGATTCAACCGACAACGAGACATTCGTTGGAATTGGACTATATTTCACGACGGGACATTGTCTGCCACTTTATAAGGCACAGGTTTGACCTCACGAGGAATATTGCACCCATCTTTAGGCGGGGCCACCCCAGTAGGTACCAACTTCTCCCTGTCGACCGATTTCAACGCCGGGCAGCTTGAGTCATCGACGACCGAGTTCTTTCCGAACGGCTTGATCCTTGGCTTTGCGTAGAGATGTAACACCGTTCTGCGTTATTTATTGCATTTACCACGGGAAGTACCCTGAAGTTCGAACTTATCTCTGCTGCTGAGTCCCGCCACCGTACAACGCGGCAACCTCCAAATACCATCTTCACTAGCTTGGAAGTTGGATATCCACCACGGTACCTTTCTCCCTACATTTTCTTCCACATACTACAAATCTCGGGAACCAATTGCCAACAGCAGCATTTCCGGACAAATAGGACCGTGCGACCTCACAGAAGAATCTGGTGATTTTCAAAGAGCGTATTCCCGCCTTAAAGTTCGGTAACACATCTCTTTTCCCTATGGTGTTACAGATGTTTATTGGCGGCCGTTAAAACTTAACCTGAGGTGAACCTTACGATCGTTTTTCCAATTAATATAAAAAAAAATCTGTAAAAGGCCATTGATCGTCGCACGACTCCCGCGTACAATCTCCGGCAAAGGATGCCGGGACCTTCGAGGTTGAGAAGCAGGCTAGACAATGTGCCTGTTGCCTTAACTAGTTTTGGTCTTAGGCTTTAAAAATGGACGTGGGAGTTATCTGGAGAGGAGACCCAGGTCAACTCTGCCTTTTATTTATATGTTAAGAAGATTGTTGCTTAATAATAAATAATGTTGAATTTATAAACCTTATTTAATTAATTAAACACAAACCGGATCATTTTATTTAAAGACATGTCTTTGTATACATTAAAAGAACATATTCCTACCCCGAATTACTAAATCCACGTATAAAGTGATATGTTTCCATTGGAGTACTTATTATATACATGGGTGATGATTTCGGGATATTTAATGTATTAGTTTAAAAATAGTAAATTAATCCTATATTTTCATAAAACATTTTATTTAAATTCTATATCAGACACAGTTTTCTTGTTTCCTGCGTATAAAAAGATATCATAGACATGACTTACATGCTTCTATTTTATTATCGGTGTAGAAACAGTCATCTATCAAGTTTTCTAAGAAAACGTAAAAAAATAAAATATGTGTAAATGGCACTATAAAGCTCTTAAAACAGTTAAATGATTATAGAAAGATGTTTTTTATTTTTGGTCATAGAATTATTTCTAGGTCGAATTGAACACAAATTACGCTCTCCTGTAAACCTCGGTTTTTGACTTGTCCTTATATACGTAGGAACTGTCGACATGTTCATCGGTTTATAGTCACAACAATAATACAAAGACATTATATCAAAGACGCGGTAATCTTACCCAAGGCAACTGCACTTAGGGATACACAGGGATGCCATTATCAGTCTATACTCTTCGCTATAGGCTTCTCAACAAAAATAAAATAAACAAATAAATCGTATGTGCATTCTGCAACTAAGGTTACAAAAAAATATTTTATTTAACCATGAGCCAGTCGAATGCCACAATTATCTGTACTGTACTTTTAACGTGGCGTAAAGAGTCCATTATATAGACTTATGAAGTTATAACATAAACTAGAAGAACACTAAATATTTATATAATATTTTAATACAATAAGTACACGAATAGCTAGTGATAATCCTAATACAAATTGTTATAAACTTCCAAATTATCCAGCTGAGCCACATATCTAATTCCAAGAGAAAAGTCTGAGAGTATTTAAACATAGTTAACTTCTTACCCAGTTACACTAAACTGTTGAACTAATTTGAACAAAACGTTATCCCAGATCAGCACTCGATTAAAACAGATAATTGGCTCTAATGAAGGCAATTAATAGACGTAAATAAAATCACACATTCGAAATGATAAACAAGAAAACACATAAAACTATTTATACAGATACGCAACCTCTCTGTATTATGTATTACGAAAACGTCAAATAGCGAAAGAAACTTGCTGAAACAACGCCAAGAAAACGTATTAATGACCTTCTTCACTCCAATATAGACCTTAAGATAATTCTGTAGGGTGGGAAATGGTTTGTGTATGAGGTAAATATTTTGCTAGCCTACAGTCTAAAAACAATATTTAGAGACGGGCCACAGTTCTCAGACAGAGAGTGATTGTGACGCATGGCATCTTAACCCTCATAACTCGGCGAAGCGATCCAATTCAGCGCCGTACCTTTTTACGTATTTCGAAAATTGCGTTTCCTAATGTGACGGTGATGGAAGCATTTTGGATATAAATTGATCCGCGCTATTGGATCATAACTTTTGGTTTGTTGACGAATGAATTTTCCGGTTTAGTTTGATCATGTGACATAACTTTTGCAAATTTTGGTCCTTTGTGTTGCATCTGCAATAGTATTTTTTGTTTTTGTAATGTTCCTTTAATGAACGATACTTTTTTCTTTTAAAGCTTCATTTTTATGAAAATAAGAAATTTTACTAATGATCAAATTTTAATATTGAAGCGAGAGTAAATTACTTCAGCAAAACCTTAATAAAAAATGATCAATATTATTGCAATATGCAAAGAAGTTAAAAATAATCAACTTATTTACAGCAGCCAAATGAATGCACATAATTAAGAAACCCCACAATATTTACGCCACCTATTAACGGCACATGTCGAATTTTATGGATATTTCTAATCTATATTGCTTCGTATATTTTAATTTGACAATTTACATTCAGGCTCTCACTGCCTCAAGTAAATTAACTGCGAATCGTGGTTTGAGAGTAAATTTCAATAAGTGTGTAAAGGGTGCAAATAATAACAAAAATTTAATTTATAAAAGAAGATTTGAAGCGTAAAATTTTAATGTTTTGTGAAAAAGTCGATTGTGTTACCCCTTTCTACCATAAGAATCATGAAACTATTGATCACAGCCAGATTGTGTGGTTTTTTATATTGAAGATACATTTTAATTAAAAGTATCCTTCGATCATTATCCTCAACTTTAACAACAGGAAGTCCAGTATTGAACACAGACTTCAGGGTTTTTAGCTTCACGTATCAAAGACAAACAACCAAGCGATTGACTTGATGATAAGCGATATCTATTGCTTGCGAACAGCCACAAATCCGACAACTCTTTCATCAAAGAAAACTCAAGCAGAGAGTCAGGTGAACATTCCATGAGACACTAGTACCAGTTCTATCGAACAAGCTCATTAAAATTCATATAGAAATTCATACATAGGTACTAATGCTCTCGCTTGTATCCCCGAGAGGTTAGTTTTCTTAAACATATCATCAGTATATCTATGTAAAAAATGCACAACTATTTTTAAAGTACCGTGTAATTAAAACATAAACAGTAATAAAAACTACTTCAACATCCCAGGAAACATGTTATAATTTTTCACAGCCATTCCGTACTTATAATATAATTACACATTTCCTGGTGTACTGTGTAGGTCGTGAGTTGCCCGCTACTCGCACCCACTATATCACAATCAATCCACGTCACTTGAATTTCATTTCTCTCCTTATGATATCTGGAGTTATTCATTAGGGAAGAAACTTGGTAGCGGAAACGAAAGGATATGATCTTAGTTATAGTTTGTAACATA
Source organism: Deilephila porcellus (assembly GCA_905220455.2). Lineage (NCBI taxonomy): Eukaryota > Metazoa > Arthropoda > Insecta > Lepidoptera > Sphingidae > Deilephila > Deilephila porcellus. The sequence continues at coordinate 12,159,166 of LR999977.1, read as the reverse complement.
TGACTTGGTTTAGTTCTCTATATTAATGGTGAAAGACTAAAGACCAAAGAGCTGATTTGTGAGAATGTGTGTTAAGTACTAAGCTATTTTCACTTGATAGTAAATTGCGAGCGTCGCCCATGAACACCCATACCCAGGGAAACCCTCGGGTCGGTGTGTTAAGGAAGACTTTGATTTTGGTGTAGAATTTGCTGCAGCAGAAGAAAACTCATATCCCAGTGATCTTATAAGGAGAGAAAACTCCACGTAAAACGCTTTTCATCAAAAGACACCCACAAAGCTAATTTTGACGAAAGTTTCACAGGTCGTTTGATGAATTTATATTATGATAAATCTATGGAAAGGTCCAATATTTAATAGGCATTCTGTCGATGACCTTAATTATCCAGTTTATTTTAGTCAGTTTCTAAACACAGATAAACGTCTACAATTTCTAGCATTGTGATACGATGCGCGTCATTTTTACTTTTCACTCCAAATTATTCCTCTTGCATCGCTTTTTATGTTATATCACTATCCTTTGAAAAAAATACAGGCCACAGCAAACCGACGGTATGAAATGTACCCCGCATTTTCTTTTCCATTCGAAATCGATTTAACTAACGAACCGCGCTCAATTCATCGCGACGTGAGTTTCGTGACATAAAAAACGTTAACATGTACAAATATTCAAATCGAGTGGGACATACTGAAGTGTGCTTTTGAATTTTATTCGATTCGGTCCGGCCCTGTGTTTCAGTGCCGCCGTGTTAAGCTTCGGCCACACTCGCTGCACTAATTGATAAAAAATTTGGACTTGTTTGACCAATATTGTGTACCAATAATTTAATTTTAAGTTGGTAATGTAGTAAATATATTAATTCAGGCTCATTAATGCCTGCGCTTGTTCATCCTAATTCCTTCAAGTGAATTAGAGCTAATATAAGTCCAAGCTAATATATTTTGGCCGCCCGGCCCGACACCCGAACCGGTCTCTCCACTTCTACGGCACGGATTCCCTTTCTTATAAGTATGTTTGGACGCTCAAAATGTGCCACACATCTTCCATTCTCAAAATACAGCCCATGATGTCCCAGGAGATTTATGTTTACAACAAACACTCGTAATATATCAACATTTGGATATCTGCTGAACAAAATAATTATAATTTGCATAACTGCCTGGACAGCGACCATCGTAAACAACGGTGGAAAACTCATAATAGTGATTCATAAAGGTTTCGGGTTTAGCCCGTGTACTTGGTTCCGACTAGTTATATTCTGTCAATCAGTGCATATTTGAATTGCATTTCATTGACTATCAGATCCATTGAAGTTACTTTGTCGTGCCAGTATAAGAAAATACAAAAACTTAATTAGGTGTTTAAGTATATATACTCAAACATTATATTATTCCATTATATCGCACATATTTCGTCGATAAGGAAAGTACAATATTTAATCAAACAACATCCACGTAACTCGGCTAACACTCGCCGGATCGCGTTTGCAATTTTCCCTCCGAATAGGAAATTCTGTTTATTCTTATTTCATATTGATGAGGTAGTAATCAAGCTATTAGAATGGCGGATATGATTGGTAGTTATTGAACAACCGCCCACTATCGCCAGTATTATCCGAGTTCGTATTGTGATGGGAAAATATTTTTCCAGCGGAGTATTTCCTCACGAGATAAAGACGAGTTTTAAGTGTAGCTTTGTGTTATTATTTGATTATCATACGTTTATTAGATTAGTGTTTTGATAATTCAATCAATAAAATAATGTACCGCGTCATAAATTACCATCTGAATTCAAGTCAATTTAATTCCTTTTTTTATTGTGACACCAGCGATATCCGGTTCGGTATATTACGCTCAAAGACAGACGAATACGCGATCAACATTTTTTTCCGAGGCTGAAAAACCGTCGCTGTTCCTGCTGTACAAAGCACCTTTTTGTATAATTTCTTCGGGCATTTTTGTTGTGTATTTTTATAAGGGTAGATATTAAACTACTACTTATTCGCAAGTCACTCAAAATAATTTAATTTATTTAAGTATCACGTCAAGTAAACCTATATTACTTACTGCCCTCACTACAAGAATCCCAAATCCGGTTAACCTACACTCCAAAATCCTATATTCCACAGCAGACAGAACCAAATAAAACCCGTGTACCAATTACACAATAACAAAAACTCAACGATATGAGCTAATAAAGCCGCTACACAGGTCGTAAATCTGCGAGCTAGTTGTCAGTTTATCGGCGCGTCAGATGTGGTCCCCGCCTTACCGTACGATTCAGTGCGGACCGGCGCGGCGCGAGTTTTATGGCAGGGGTATCTTTGAATAATGTAGCAGGCGCCGCGTGAAGAGACGAGCTGTGTGCTGCGAGAGACGAACTATTGGCGATGTTAAAAATATGTCATTGTTATGAAAATTTAAATAAGAATAGAAGGATGGAGAGAAAGGGAAAGTGATGACAATTTATCAGAAAAGCGTAATTTAGATAGATATAAATCAAGGGATGTTACAGCATTATCTGATATTTTATAGGCTTTAGTAATAAATGTCAGTAAGATTCAATTACTTATGCTTGTTAATTGAAATAAAACTATTTTTACGGATTTTATCGCGATTCGGTTTAATTTTTACATTTTTTAACTTCCCGACGTTTCGATTGCTTTTCAGCTTTCGTGGTCACGGGGCAGACTGAGGTATTAGTCATCTGCTCTGTGACTGTTACAATTAAACTACCCTTAATTTTCAATTATTAAATTAAAAAAATGTAAAAATTAAACCGAATCGCGATAAAATCCGTAAAAATAGTTTTATTTCAATGTGTAACATTCGCGTAAATCTAAGAAACCATTATGCTTGTTAAATTACTGACAATATAAAGAAGAGTTCGATCAGGAATACTCTTAAGCGATAAAAAGGCGTGAAGAGATTGATAAAAATGATTTAGACGACATTATTTTAGGTCGAGTCAAATAAAACAAGGTGTAATGGCGCAATTTTGAGAAGGCCTATGTCCAGCAGTGGACTAATATAGGCTGATGATGATGAAGAAATAAAACTCATCATTAATGTGCCACGAGTATTATGACAATAGAACTAGCAAAAGCTTATAGTTTTTATCTTAAACCGCATCCTAAAACTGTCAGCATGCGATTTAATGCAAAGTGTCAGAGAATTTTAAATGGTTGAATATATTGCAATATATTTTATACCGTCGTTTTTAAAACAATTAGTTTAAATTAGACCATTAGCCAGTTCAAGTATAGAAAATATTATTTCGTTATTTATAAGATATACATTTTAAATTTTAGCTAAACATCAGTGGCGAAAGGTGACTTATTTCAAATGGGAAGCCGATATTTGTGGTAACTAGTTTTATTAAATTAAGAACTTACTATAATATTTTACTCCACATTTTACTCTAAATTTTCTCCCACACTTGCTACAAATTTGCAAGGCAATGCACTGATCTCGTTGTGTAGTTACTATAAGTTATTTTTATAAGAGACAAAAATTACAAAAGGTGAGCCGGAAATATTCGGCATATATGGAGGATTCGCCACTGCTAAACATGCCTCGAATATATTCTCGAAGGGTAACATGATATGTTGATGTGTCCAGACTCTAAAGGATTCTTAAATAGTTTGAAAATAAATAAGCACTAAGAGACTAAACGTCCAGGGTTCACAAATAAACATCAAAGTTTTTGTTACCAATACTCAGTATAATTAATTTCATTGCACCTTTAAACCTTGTTACAATTATTCCTTTAATTTTTTTTACATAATAACAAAAAGCCAATTCCATGTGCCTAAACCCCCCAAATCCGAAAAAGGGGGGTTAAACAAAGAACATAAATTCCCGAGAAAACATTTAAATTTACATTTATCAAAAAACACGTACATGGCTGCATTAACGCCTGTGTAAACAAAAAGACAAATCACCTCGTACAGGAGATTACGGCGCACGCGGAAATCCAATACCGCATCAAGATAAATATTTGCGAAAATCTCATTAGTGAACTCGAGAATTTCAATTTGAGGTCACGTATTCCTATCGCGAACGAATTAATGTCCTTTAACATTTTAAAATGTTTATTTACACCTACGTAGGTTGGCAGGATTAAAATTAAATTCGGATTGGTTGTTCGTTTCTCGCTGGATAGCAATCGGCACACAATCGGCAATACAACAAAGCGTAAGACCCGTTAGTAGCATAAGTGACATTGGGTTTTCGAGCAGACCGGCACTGTTCTACCATGCCTAAAGAGTAACTACGTCTAACAGGTGTATTCTCTTTATGGACGTCACTAAAAGTGTCACTAGTGCCGGTGTTAGGGTAGGGCGCGATTGGGCGACGGCCCTAGGGCGCCGGTGCCAAAAGGGCGCTGAATGCCAGGATTTACTGTAACCTATAGTGTATTATCTATGATTTACTGTTTTGCGTTTGAATTTGGACCCGTTACTGGGTACTAAAACCGTTACTGCGTGTCACAATATTACTATCAGGTGAACTGTTAGTTTGTCCTGCCAGTAAACACAAATACTCCTGAGATTATTCAGCTATCGTTCAAAAATTTTCCATTTCCTTCCTTAAATAAACATCTAATTGATATCAATAGTTAAAGCACACATTGCAAACTGCAGTCACCCGTCAAGACCAAACCACACTTTACACTGCTCGCCCAGCCAGTGCCGAGTCCACATTAGCAAGCAAACTTCGGTGTTAATCTATCAAGCCAGCCACTACATTAAAACAAACTTGCAACGGAAACTAATCCTTATAAAACATTTTGAACAATCCATTATTTAATCAAATATAAGGCGGGAAAGTGCTGAATAACTCACGTAAGGTGCTGTAACTTTTCACTCGACGCCACACTTATTGAGAAGCTCGTTACACAAAGTGAATGTTTCTTGAAGTTTTTAGCCTTTGGGTTGCCGATTGGAAGTATTCCCGCCGAGTAACCGGTAAAGAACTACTAATCAAACGTTTTCTTCACATTCGAGTTGTTCATACGAAATACTTTCGACGAATTACGTATAGAGACCTGATATCTTAAGATTCGTGTTAATAATAATTACCGACATATCTACATAATAATAGGAATATTCTTATGACAAATGGCTAGCACTACTCTTAGATTTAGTTTAGATGGTAGATTTGTTTTGCTTTTAAAAATGAATTAGATGTCAAAGGTACAAAGATCAAAGGTATTTTACTGGTCGGAGGTATCTCATACATGTGACGGGCCGCCTGGGTAGGTACCACCGCAATATCTATTTCTCCTGACAAACAGCAGTGTAAATGCGCTGTTGTGTTCCGGTTTGAAGGACTTTGTAGTCAGGGTAACTACTGGACATAATGAGACTTAACATCTTATGTCCCAGGATGGCGAGGACAGTGAATGCCAAGCATTGCTTTATAATTCAAGGTGTTGTTTGGTTTTGCGACTGTCCATAAGTGGTTGTATCGCTTACTATCAGGCGAATAACAGTCTCGTCTCGCAATAAAAAAGAACAAAAGACTAATGCCCGAATACTCAAACGCCATTTAAATATTAAGTTGCACTTAACTACCCACGTACCACTTAATCAGTACATTTAATCGGGACTTGCGCAGTTAAGTGCAACATTATATTTAATTGGCGTTTGAGTATTCGGGCATATGAGAGAGAAACTAGTTACTAGTGTCAAGATTAACAAATGGAATATTGGTTCTTGCTTTCCAAAAAAAGCGTGAGATATCACTTAAACTGTAAGACCATTATACTGAGATATCTGATTCAAGCCGATACTTTCATGGAGTATTCTAACTTAGCTTCTTTTCTATCTAAAATTATGTGCAATAATGTTCAAGTACTTTGAATGACGAAGATTCTACAATCAATGTAGCAATATGAGCGTGTCGTATTATTTGTGATGTCTTCTTACTAACATTAGATTTAAGTTTTGTTTTAGTAACACAAATAAGTTTATGTTACTTGAAATACCAAAGAATAATAATATAAGTTCCTGTGACAACACTGACTCAGAGATTTGCACAACTTTTAGTTTTATGACACGTGCATCGAACGACCCCCTCGGGTCACACGAGCGCTTTACTCAGGAAACGTTATAGCAAACCTATGGAAGTTATTGCTCTGAATATATTGCCAGATACTTTTGGAAGCAAAATTAACTCAAATTTGGATTCTAATTATATTTTTATTTTTTTAACTTTTTTTTTCCATAATTCTTTCAATTGAAAGACAAATTTTGAATTCTAGACGTAATTCTACTGATTAAAAACTTAGTTTTTTTATTATATAACACAGTCGGTTATGTTATGTATGTTATGTTCAACAGTGGACTTCCTGTAGCTGAACAGATAGAACACAATCAAAAAAATAATGGTAGTGTGTTTTTTTACGCAGCAACAAATCATAACCTTTTTATATAGGAAGAAAATTAACTACCCAGAGTCACAACGTTTTCCAAATAACATTTCGATTGTCCTCAAATTCATTCTGAGCACTCCAAACACGAATACGTTATTTTTTAATTATTCACAGCTTCCCGAGAAATGTACTTTAGGGAAATGAACAGGAATACAATATTCATCAAAGCATCGCTTTGTAATGTGTGGGCGTCGCGCAACTGCGTATTTATTGAAGCGAGCGTTATTTTACGCTTCGTATAGCTTACATATCTAGAGCCTTTTAAATATTATTGATTATACAGGGTATATCAAGACTGCGACCGAAAATGAAGCCAGGTGGTAGTATTAGTGACTTCAGACACAATGCAAGTAAAAATTGCGCAAATAAAATCGACAACTTTTTTTTTTGTAGTTTTTATCTTATCGTCGTTTTTGGGTGATATACCGGGTATATCAAGACTGCGACCGAAAACGAAGCCAGGTGGTAGTTTTAGTAGTTACAAACATTGAGCAAATAAAAATTTCGCCAAAACTGTGACAGATATGTTTTTAGAATTTTTTAAAAATCATCGTGTTTGGGTGGTAAATTACTAGTTTTTGCAAAAATACCAATTTAAACCCTTACGTACCATTGCATGTTTCAAAATAAAGAGGTGTACATCTTTATTTTAGGAAAACTATGTACATATCATCGAAATACAACGATAAGTAAAACATTACAAAAAAAAGTTGACGATTTTTTTTGCGAAATTTTCACTTGCATTGTGACTGAAGTTACTTATACTGCCACCTGGCTTCATTTTCGGTCGGAGTCTTGATATACCCTGTATACATAGTTTTCCTAAAATAAAGATGTACACCTCTTTATTTTTAAACACGCAAAAGTACGCACACGTTTAAATTTGTATTTTCGCAAAAACTTTGTATTTACCAACCAAATACGATGATTTTTAAAAAAATCCAAAAAAATATCTGTCACTGTTTTGGCAAAATTTTTATTTGCATCGTGTTTGTAACCACTAAAACTACCACCTGGCTTCGTTTTCGGTCGCAGTCTTGATATACCCGGTATAAGCCCACAAGCTACCGGGCTGGCTGACGGTGAGAGTCACCGCTTGTGGGCTTTCGGTGTGCTAGGAGCACATTGGCAAAGTCTAGCCCGTAACTACCGTTTGACCTTTGTATATTTTGTTGTCACCATCTTTGTCAATCTGTAGGTGTCCATTGATGGTGGATAGGTCTCACCTTTGCAGGGCATTGAGCTACTTAGCTATTTTTATCAATATACAGCCTACTCTTTACGAATATTTGTTTCTAGTGTTTCTGAAAATATGAGTTTTCCTTCCTACAACACCCACGCGCAGGCAGTTAATCCCCAAGCGCTTGTAATGTTGAAGTTACGAAGAAGATTGTTTGACAATTACATCAAACGTAAAAACTTATTGTATCTATAAATCAAGAAGTCCATACGTGGTAATTGCGACCGAAAAACGCAGGAAGATAGTTACAACACCCACATCGAATTCGAGCAATAAAGCCGAAATCAAATCAGAAAGATCAATTGGAACAAATCAAAGCCACTAACACAGATTTGCAATAGGGCCGGACGGTAAATTGACGGATGCCACCCACCACCCCTCGACACCGGCCACATAGTTCAGATCGAGTTAATTACACTTACTTCAGACGGAATCAGAAATGCAATTAGTCCCGTGCGTGAGGCACCGTGAGCGAGTTTTTACTGCCGTGGGTCACTTTATGAGTCACCGAACGGATGACTCGATAAAGGACACATTTTATTGCAAAAGTTCAAATGTATCTTATCTTTATCGGAAAGGGCACCGGGTCGATAGCGTCCAGTTTGCGCCTTATTTATTTTGGCGTAGTCTGATGTGACAAGAAACAATATCGGTTGGGAGTTTTACAATTGTTGATTTTGAATATTGTTATTTCATCTCCGACATCTTATTATTTTGTGTATAAAAAACTAGATTACCAATGAGGGTGTCAGAATCACTCAATGATTAATAAACCCTCTAAAAATAAAGAAAAGAACTAGATTACATATTAAAGGCCATTGTTCAAATCGGCCCATGAATCAACATCCGGTAGACGTAATCAATATTTACTTACTAGTTTATTTCATTGTTTAAAAATAGATTCTAGTTAGACAATTTAAAAATAATTGAAAATAGTTATGCATTTATTCAAATCTTTATACGAGATCAAATAACCCACTTTATACCATTGAATTTATCATTTCAATACGATGAACCAAAATATTAACCCTTCACAAAGTCTTACACAAAACACCTAGAAAAACATCATATTAGTTCAAGACAAAAGAATATCAGGAAAAAGTGACGCATAGTAATTTCTTACGTAATCCTTACCAATCAAGATAGGGTTGTCTCCACTAGAAACGGCAGCTTTTCCTTGCGTATTCATTAGGGAATCGTTGCGACAAATGTTCCGGAATTATGTTTCCCGGATTATTCGCTTAGTCAAGAAAACAAGATGTGACGCTGTTTGTTGAAGGGAAACATTCGTTTGGCCCGTCTTGTGATTGTTGATCCCATTATCTGCCGGTCGATCTCTCACTTTGACCCGTTTCAAAATATTGCGCCGGCCACTATTTTTGATGTGGGTTTTCATTCAATGTTTTGTGCTCGTAAGTAATGATTTTTTTGCGGTTCGTTTGAGGTTTTTGTTCATGTTTGGTGTTCTAGATATTTAATAGAGTCTAGTTTTTTATGGTATAGCATGGGTATGCATTTAAACATCTAATTGTAATAGTAATATATCGTGTTCATCAATGGCATAAAAATAGAGGAAAATAATATATATCTAATGGCAGGGATAACACTGCAGGCAACCTCTTACAAATAGCTTTAGGCTTTATATAAGATAAAAGTTATAAAAATAGAGTAGAATCTTACACACATTACTAAATAAATTACTAGGTATGCGTATACTCTCTGTTTTAAACATGAATAGGTACAAATAGAAGAGAGGAAAGGGACAAGAGGTGACTTGTTACATTTTATTTTTTATTTTATTTATTAATAACAAAAGAATAAACTTATAATCTACACAAGCGTCCTGCAAAACTATACAAACAGTTTGACTGCAGGATCAATTTATACATTTAATTAATTATACATTAGGGCAAATTGGTTAAGTAGTGCTTTTTAAGAATCGACTTAAATAATTTTTTATTAGATTCTTTATATTATGTATGTCTTTTTCACGGTTATTACAAATACCACGAGTTTAACACTTAATACTTACGAGTAAATCCCATTTAATTTTCACACATTAGTTTATCATTTACTATCACAATATTTCTCAAAATAATTATGTGACCGATGCAAAACAAATATTTGGGGATTTTTAACTGAACATAGAAATAAATCATAACTTTCAAATGGATGACATGAGCGCGTATAGTAATGGATTCGCTTATGTGATATTCTCGTGGATAGGGTTTCGTAGAGCATACGTAAAGATTAGGATATTTGAAAATTTCAAATAAGCACAATTGCAAACAAATGAATAATGTCCACTACCGGCCATGAATTATAAATACACTGAATAAACGTAGTACGAACTCCACATTATAATCATTCAAGTATTGTGTCGCGGCTATCGGCAACTACAAGAGATTTTCCAGTCTCAATAACACACAGATATGAAAAAAAAAATTGTTAATGCTACAAAATTACTTGCAACACCTGAAGTAACGTAGGTGTCATGAGAGTCTTCAGGAGTGAACAATAGAATGGAATGAGTACTTGAAAGCAGTGGTAATGGTCAAAGCTTAGTAACCTACACCCCCTCTTGAATCGGACTGGTTTTAATGGTGGTGGTAGGTCTCTCATACATATGTGAGACACCGTCTGGGTAGGTACCACCGCAGTATTTACTTCTCCCGCCAAACAACAGTGTAAAATGCACTGTAGTGGTCCGGTTTGAAGGATATTGTAACCGGAGTACTGGATATTATGAGACTTAACATCTTATGTATCAGGATGGCGAGCGCAGTGGAATGCCGAGCAATGCTTTGTAATTCATGGTGTTGTTTGATTTTGCTACTACTATGAGCGGCTGTATCGCTTACCATCAGACGAAAGACATGCGCCTCTCGCCATTCAAATCAATAAAAAAAAAGTAACCAACACCCTCTCCTGAATCAGATTCTCGGTTGTAGAATAGTCCCGTTCCTAGCAGTGAGCGATTGGAGGCTGATACAGAAATAGATAACCTATCTGACGACTTGCCTAGTTGGACAAAACCAGACAGAATTTCTTCACATCCGTATTATACGAGACAGTGAAACTGCCCCGGTCAATCCCTTCAATTCGAGTTATAGGCGAACTGGCTTCATAGCTCCAATACGGCTAAATCAAAGTACCGCAGAATACGTAACGATAGAGAGTTACTGCGTGTTACTTGCCCTTAATCCTCAAGGGAGACGAAAGGAGGAAATCTGTGTGAATCTCGCACGCGGATCTTCTTGGTGGTTGAAATGTGTATGTCTGTGCGTTACGGCCTGTCAGTTGGAATTGAGGAATGACAATAGTCACTGAAAAGAATAGATGCTGCGAATGATAAAATAATTTCTTTTAAAGTTGGTAAAAAATAAAATATGGATATATGAAAAAAGAAAAATCAATTTCGAGATACAGAAAAAGCAATATAGTTCTAGCAAAATTATATAAGCGTCCCAAAACAAATATTTTCGGCCAACACAAACATTTGCCTCGCTGCGGATATCGAACCACAGTCTCTATTTCACAGCCCATTTTTAACCTACTAGCGCCACGTAGAAAACGCAGGTGAAATATTTCTTCAAAATTTTCTCGTTCAGACTTACCTGGTATAACTTCCCCAGATTTCCGTCTACGTAATGCATGAACAAATGTTAGCTTTTATTTGAAAGTTATGATGAATCGTGCTATTATTTTGTTTACTTTTGTTCGAGTATAATGGTTTCAATGTTCCCAATACCGAATACGAATATGCACAGTTCTTTTGTCTTTTGGGAATCGAATATCCACTCGTCTCTGTTGTTTCGTATACGTTAATTAGAAAGAATTTTCTTAACCAATACATTTTATTAGATTAAATGCTGGGAGTATTAAAATTATTATTTATCTGACGACCCATTTCAAAAATATAACTTTCAATACATGTAATTCAATAAATATACACTCTATAATCCATATGACAAACTTAGCCTTGGTCCGCCGAACTTATTTCTGTCTCAAAATAAAATAGCAGTCAAACTTATCGCCATCTTAGACTACAATTGTCAAAGTAACAACCATGTAACTATGAGATTTTTCTAACCAACACAATAATACAGAATGAACTGTCCAACTAGGATTTAAACCCAAGACCTCACTCTCCACAGCCCATACGCACTGCGTTATACCAACCAAGCAATGCAATAATTATTCATATTTCATTAAAATTATTCTCAACATCGCAGAATTACAAATACATATTTTCAGTCGCAAATATCAAAAATTATAGTTGCCAAAATCTCCCAGCGTAGGAGACGCGAAGTGGTATATCTAGGGAATGTCCGGGACATATGGCCACAATGTTTTTCCTTTTCCTACTTGGCACCAGACACCTACTATTTATTGCGCCGGTGGAAATTGTCCTAATATATTTGAAGCGGTGACTCTAATACTCCCTCCCTAATTTATTGGTGGAAACAATCATTTATATTAATTTGGTGTCGATTTAATCAACCAGTTGTTGCGCTCGGTTTAATTGGTACGTTCCTTGATTTAGTTAAATTGGAATTGTAGTTGTCGTGATGCTTTATGTGACGGACAATTATACTCGTATTAGCTGTTATAAGTCATGCATCTCCTACTGGCGTGTGGCGAAACTTGGAACTACAAATTAAAAAAAAAATATCTATTTAACGCATTGTTTGAGATATGTTTTTATAATATGAATAAGAAGCATATTATATACTCGTAATCTAATAATATTAACATGCCCAATATAATAAAATGTTAAGAGACAAAAAGGGTTCCTAATATTTTGACAATAGCATGGAAACAACGCTTTCGACGCCAGAAGATCATAGACGACCTATAAACAAGTTTTAAAACTATTGGCCTTGACAATAACTGTTGACAAACATATTATACATGCATACATAAACTCACGCCTTTTTCTCAGAAGGGGTAGGCAGAGGTGCTACCAGCACACCCTCTTTCGCCTCGTATGTTTTATCCCATGATGTGATAGGGGGCAAGCCTATCGCCATATCGGACAATAATTATGACTCCGCGCTGGTAATGAATAGAAAAATCCAATACCAATGCCCGACCCGGGATTCGAACCCGAGACCTCAGCTTTATGATCGTACCACAGTACAACTACGCCACCGAGACAGTCACTATTGAGCGATGTCTAAAACCTAGGACAGAGCTTTTGACTTGAAGTCGTAGATAATATTATAATATACAAAACATTTAAATTGTAAAATGTTAATTCCGCGAGAAATATATCAATGTTTTAAAACCAATTAATTCTCTGAAATAAACAACTTCAATTTCCGAATAATCCTGAATCAATTTAATTCCGTGTATCTCTGAGAGATCTGCATTTGTACTGCAAAATAAAAATCCTGATGATAAAAGCGGGTTTAATTGCCGTACGTTTTATTTGCTAACATCACTACGCTACGGCCCCTCATTTGTGCAGTATACCAAAAATCCTGTTCATTTGTATGTGTTTAAACTTTTAAAGCGCTGTTTGTGAATCCTTTGTGACTGCGATGTAATCGCTGTACTGTTGGATGTTATTTATGTCCTTTTTCGAGGCATATCATTGATTTTTTGGAGTTGTGCTAATATTTATAAAGCAGCGAACATTTTAATTTTGTTTGAAGGATTTGATGACTTTTTGGTACAAGCTGCGAATCCATTTTGTTATGTTTACGAATTTTCTGCAGCATTTTTTTTCTGGCATATACCCATTCTATATTTGTGATAGAATGTTAATAAATATATCCAGTGAAAAAACAAGCTATACAAAATAAAGTATTATTCAATAGCAATTGTTAGTGCAATGAACAAATAAAATTGCAAGTAGATACTACAGATTTTGACTCTAATTTATGTCATTTACAATACATAAACCCAAAAAACATACACAGATCAAATATTACGAAACAATGGCAACGTATTCGGAAGTTCAAATATTGCGTCAGTCAGAAACTCCGGAGTGGGCTCAATGAAGAGTTACTGCCTTTGTTGGCCAACACTTTCTTATAAGAATATATTGTTGTGTTGCGAACTCAACGCCATTTTTGAAACGCTGCTATTGATACGATTGTAAAGTTTCTTGATATCTGCGCTGGAATTTTGGTAAATGGAGACAGTTTTAAATGTGTGATATTACTGGTGAAGCTTCCTTTGCGTTGCGGGACGATCATGGTCGTTTACGTAGACAGAGTATAAAACTCGTTTATGTAGATAATGCTTGAAAGCTGAATGGTTAAGTATATTGACATAAGACATCGAAACATGACATTATGAAATCCAGGAAATTTCTTGCGGAAAAGATATTTAACTTTCCCGGCGATGCTGAAGTAAGACATAAATATCTCCAATCACTTGCACATTATCTTGTTACTTAAATTGATACAACGAAATGAAATGTTTAGGTACACATCAATTTAATTCCATAAAATAGCTATGTCAGACACAGGTCTGGAAGTTTGTCGTAGCAGAATTTTGAAGTCATCCATTAGGTTTTAGGCTGACGAGTCGTGAGCTGTGACGTCAGCTGAAGCCAGTGGCTCAGCATGCTCTGAAGCATGAAGCCAGGCACTTAGTCAATCAAGTTTCTAATCCGAGTGATGTCAATACACCGAATATGCAGTTACTATGTGATGTATTGAAAGGAGACTTGACATTTTCGTTCCACCTGATCTTAATTTTCACTAATGAATGTTGCCTATGGTTGTCTTTGTTGCTACTAACTCTTTTAAGAGTAAGGCTAATATTTTACCACACTAGTCTTAATTGGAACGAGAGACTTTGCTTCATCCTTACTGATCTTTTGCAATATCAATACTTAACAATGAATAGAAATAAACGCAGCTTGGGACGTCCTTGCATTACAGGGCCGGGAGCGACACGATGCATAAAGCAGCATACCGAGATCTGAGGTGTACCTTGGGAGAGGCCTATGTCCAGCAGTGATCTGCAACCGACTGATGATGATGATGAATAGAAAAGTAAGCACATAAAGATTATTAAGAGTGATCAAGAAATCAACTTGACATAATCATGATCCCTAACAACTAAGGCTCAATTTATCATATAAGAGACCGTTGAGCAGTAGAGCAACAGCTTAAATACAGTATTAATTACACCCAAAAATCGAAAGTAAACAAACACTAACCGACCGAACGAAATGTCCAAAGCACATCGAAAATGTAAGTAACTTTAAAATGCCACAAAAATGAATGTTTCCAGCCAATCAGAATAACAAAGACAAATTGTCACAAGTGGCCAATTTTGAGCCAACAAAAGTACGCCCTGTTTTCACAGCTGTGATAATTTTTTCACAGACAGCGCGCGCTTCGCTCAGTTTTTTCAATATTTAATATCAAATTTACTTTTAATTGAACAATTTTTGTTGTATACTTTAACTGTAATATATATGGGTTATTAAGAGTAATGTCCATGATATATTTATTTTTATTTAATGTAATGTTATGATGGCTATTATTATGCTATAGAACATTCACGTTTAAATATTCCTCGACCGAAAAATGCTAAATTCAATTTGAAAAAGTCCATCAGTCCATCTTGTTGGTGGTAATCTAATGATACCTATGGCAATACCTCATGTCCATTCGATGGTTCTGTAATATTTGTTATTAATAATTTTAAAAGTCTTCATTTTAATTTATTTATTTTAATTTTTATTTAATCAGTCAAAATCCTGCCAAGATCCTATTTTCTCTAGATCTAAATAAGAATAAGGAATCTCTTTCAATTGGTCTTACAAAACACGAATGTAGGGATTATCCCGCATCTAGATAGCGCTTATGCTCCCAGATAGTTCCTTATCTATCCTAATTAGATGCTTGTGAGCTAGCGAGCAGTAAATTTAGAGTTCAGACAAACACGGGTATGCATTATTTTATTAGGAATCTCTTTCCACATTTAGACCAAATTTTATTCCAATTATTGTTTAGGTTTACAACATTCATATAAATTGTATAGCATTAGAAGGAGTATCTGTCTGTCTGTATCAGCCCATATACGTCCTACTGCAGGGCACGGGCCTCCTCTATAATCGAGGGCACAATTCAGAGGGTTAGGACATAAAGTCCACAACGCTGGTTTAGTGCGGGTATAGTTTTAGTACTATTATGTAAAGTATAATTATTTGTATGAACAAGGAAGACGTTAAAATGTTAAATACCAACACTTTTTGGCGAAAACATAAAAACTTGCTTGTGGATAACTAAATAAATAAGTTTTTAATTATTCTCTTAATAAAATGTATGTATGTGTCTTATTAGCATTTTCTGTTTTTATAATACACTATAACTAACATTCAGTTGTAATTAAAAACACACATATATTAAAGTAATGATTTTTCTTGCAGTAAATATTTTACGCACAGTAAAGCAATTGTGTTCCCATCCTAAGTCTTTAATTAAAACGCGAAGACATTAAAAACTTTAATAAAGGCAAGTTTTATATTACGAATAAAATTAATGCTTTATTCTAGGAGTTTCTTAATATTGAAATTTATATTTGAATCATGTATTGATCCGAATTAGGTCTTTGGGTTCACGGGTTGATTTTTCAAATACATTTATAAAAGACAACTAAAAATTCTGCTTACATTAAATACATTTTATAGGCACTCAATCAATACATAACTCATGCCTTTTTCCCAGGGGTAGGCAGAGGTGCTACCAGGACACCCACATTTCGCCTTGTATGTTCCGTCTCACGATGTGATAGGGGGTGAGCCTATCGCCATATCGGGCACAAATTTCTAACTCCGGGCTGATAATGAACACAAAAATCCAATATCACTTTGCCCGACCCGGGATTCAAACCCGAGAACTCAGCTTTGGGTTATTCTACTTAAGGGTTATTCAATAACTACCATCAAATTCTACTGGTAAATGCAATGAATCGAATCGTGTATGCCTAATACACAAATATGGGTAAAAGCATAAAAGTGCATTTTTACAATCCAACAATTTTATTCCATAAACATGGCTTATTGCCCACTTTAAAACGAATATAGAAATATAAAATAAACATTAAAGCGGGCCGAGGTAAGCCGTCAAAAGGTACACACGATTCAATAGAAATTTAATAAAACGTTTCTGAATGAAATGAACCGTAAAATAGAGTTCCTTCCATAGATTAGACCCTTTTGTCGACCGAGCGTCGCCCCAGCGAGGAAATCACTAGGAAATTGACCAGAGCCCGCCTACGAGCTGAGGAATGCGACGAGCAATGCGAATATCCTGACAAATGTACTTTGAAAAAGTTCACTCGCTAACCCTGTTTTTAATCTATGTTTTGTGAAAAAAGGCTTCCGTTTTTCAGTCTACGAAATTGAGTGTACCGTTCGGAAATAAAAGGAGAAAGTCATAATTTACCATTTTATTGATGCAATCATATATGTTTATGCCTGATAAGGTGGGTAGGCGTATCACTAGTCTTGCCAACAGTTTGCTATATATATATATATCCGATCTATAAGGGGCGAGACTTGTTTGCTAATCACACACCGAGACGTGGGCATGAAATCTGTGGCTTCTCATTTAAAAGGCAGTCGGGTTCATTTTTTTTTCTCTATGACAATGGATGCTGAGGTCGACAATTCTGCCAATGTCAGATGTGCGATGAGAACTCGTACGTGTGTATAATCAATATTTGTTGTAACTACCTACTCTCTCTCTCTCCCTCTTCAGCTATAGGAGGTCCACTGCTGAACATAAGCCTCCCCCATGGATCTAGCTACCTACATACATACATAAACTCACGCCTTTATCCCCGAAGGGGTAGGCAGAGGCGCCACCAGGACACCCACATTTCGCCTTGTATGTTCCGTCCCACGGTGTGATATGGGGCGAGCCTATCGCCACATCGGACACTAAATTCCTGACTCCGGCCTGATAATGAATAGAAAAATCCAATATCACTTTGCCCGACCCGGGACTCGAACCCGAGACCTCAGCTTTGTAACCGTGCCGTAACAAACTACGCCGGCGAGGCAGTCACTACTAACTACCTACTACACTATAATTATTGGTTCGACAGTGAACTTGACATATAAAATTATGGCTAGTATATTGAAACAAACACAATCAAAATTACTGGCATTTTGGCAAATATTTTTTGTGTATATATAGAACTCTTGAAACCTTACCCTCAAAACGACGAAAAAGCTCTTCATAAAATCGTCTATGATAATGATATGTATACAACGCTCTCACGTCGGGGATCTTAATTCAGAATCGCGACACGATTTGGCGCGATTATCGGGTCTCAAGTCGATGATAGAGTCAGCCGTGCGATGCATGTCGAATAACTCGTCATGTGCCGAGTCAGGTGGAAAGGACCTGGTATTGACGGCTCTATTAGTTCGAGTCTATTTTTTTAAGACATAATTTGTAAGATATTGCTCATAAGACTGAAATTATAATCCGTTTATAATGAATGTAATGTCTTTAGAGAAAGAGGAATGGATTAGGTTACATTGATAGTGATTAGTGTAGGTATTCCAAATTTGAAGTTCGTAAGTTCCTAAGTTTCATTCTTGCAGCGGAAATCAATTTCAAAATTTACATTGTAATAATATCCACATAAATTATATTACAAATGTGGAAATAAATAGCTAAAAGCGCAATGGATTTTCCCTATTTTCTTTAGAATTTTTACAAACCGAAAAGCATTAATCAAATCCTAACGCCTTTGTGGTATTGCCGAACAAAAATAAATCCGATATACGATCGAAAGCATCGGGCAAACACGGCTGTTTGCTAAGCAAAAACGTAAAATAAATTGCATTTTATTGACCAAGGTCCGTCGTTTAAACTAAACGCGGTATTTAAAAATAACATATTGGCGTATAAAATTTTATTTATTTAACAATCAGTGAATAAATGCATTGTATTGTAAGCTATAATCTAGTTGACAGTGGACTACAAAAACTGAGTTTGTGATATGAGGACCAGAGTATATTATATTCGAAACTTTGATGTTTATAAGTTACATGTAGTACAGTCACCAACAAAAGTAGCTGAACACATTTAAAACGCCAAAAGTCATACACACATTAAGCAACAGAAGTCGGTGACGAGTGTCGGCCACAAAATTTCATGAACACCTTAAGGTTACAAAAGTTGATGACAGCAAAAGCAACAAAAGTTTATGAACAGCAAAAGCAACAAAAGTTGATGAACAGCAAAAGCAACAAAAGTTGATGAACAGCAAAAGTAACAAAATTGCTGAACACTTATAAAAAGTAAGATTGCCGTAGATGTGTTCACCTACTTTTGTCGAGTTGTTATGATTTATTTTTAAATTTTATTTCACAGTTTATTTTTTTGCTTTTTCTCTGCATTGACATATTGTTTTCTATTTTTGAGAAATTATTATGTTTTCAGAGTTTGTCGTGTTCGTCTGTTATTGGCAAGTGTACTTTTATTGAACAATAAATTGTTAAACATCTAATAATACGTACCTAATGTTATTGATATCGTGCTGCTGGTGTTCCAAATATAGTAAATACATGAAATAAAACACATAAATATTTATTTGGGGTCTTGTTCCGTGTATAATAAATAATAATGTATAACAATATTGGCAAAAATTGTGTATGTATAAGTGTTAATTCTATTTTGTTTGTACCGACTTCGTGTGTACGGCTTGGGTAATAATTTAAAAAAGTAAATTTATAAATATAAAAATAAAATTTATTAAATAAAAAAAAATCAACAATATAAATAAAAATGGTAAAAATATTGTAAGGTATAAAATCAGGTGTGGCCTTCATTTGCTTCGATGACGGCCTGTAGTCGGCTTTGCATTGAATTTGCCATATTTGCACATACATCACCTCCTCTGAAGGAATCCCGCATACGTTCCACATGCCTTATAATGCCTTCCTTTGTGCGTGGCGTGTCGGGCTCTTAGGCTTAGACAATGAGACCCTATAGATTTTCTATGGGATTCAAGTCTGGACTCTTCGGTGGGAACGGCATCCCAATAATCGCATTTTCATTATTGCAGAACCATGTTTGACATCTTCTAGATTTATAAATATTTTTTTAATTGACCTTCTTCATCCCACTACTGAGCGAAGGTCTCCCCCCTGTTCCTCCACAATTCGCATTCTAACGAGATTTTGGGCCACATGGGCTCGAAAGCATCCAGGTCGTCTCACCAGCGTTTTTAGGTCTGCCGCGGCGTTGTCGACCATCAGGTATCCATTGGGTAACGAAATTTGCCCAACGCTCTGGATGCATTCGAGTCACATGGCCTGCCTAGTTCTATTTAAGGAGTGCTGTTTTGCTTCCCACGTCTGCCACGCCGGTTTTTAAGCGAATTTCGCTGTTTCGCACTCTGTCAGTCCGCCTTATTCCCAGGATGCTGTGCTCCATAGCTCTCTGACAAACCTTGAGCTTGGACTTTTGTGATTCGGTCAAAAACCAAGTCCGAGCTCCGTAGGATAGAATAGGGAAGTTATAAATGTCATTGTTTCTCAACGGTATCGGAAACTTCCTGTTCTAGAAGAGAAAAATAGTTAAAGAGTTCAATGTTGTATTTATCTGCGTTATTAAGAAGATTTTTGGATAGATTTTTCATCGGTTATTTAAATTTAATGGAGAACACATGACTTCCTAGGGCCAGAATACATATGTCGGAGCCGATACACTTCGTCCACAACAACAGCCCCGTGCATAAATCTAGAAGATGTCAAACATGGTTCTGCAATAATGAAAATACGATTATTGGGATGCCGTTCCCACCGAAGAGTCCAGACTTGAATCCCACAGAAAATCTATGGGGTGTCATCGTCTAAGCCTAAGAGCCCGACACGCCACGCACAAAGGAAGGCATTATAAGGCACGTGGAACGTATGCGGGATTCCTTCAGAGGAGGTGATGTATGTGCAAATATGGCAAATTCAATGCAAAGCCGACTACAGGCCGTCATCGAAGCAAATGAAGGCCACACATGATTTTATACCTTACAATATTTTTACCATTTTTATTTATATTGTTGATTTTTTTTATTTAATAAATTTTATTTTTATATTTATAAATTTACTTTTTTAAATTACTACCCATGCCGTACACACGAAGTCGGTACAAACAAAATTGAAATAACACTTATACATACACAATTTTTTGCCAATATTGTTATACATTATTATTTATTAAACACGGAACAAGACCCCAAATAAATATTTATGTGTTTTATTTCATGTAATTACTATATTTGGAACACCAACAGCACGATATCAATAACATTAGGTACGTATTATTAGATGTTTAACAATTTATTGTTCAATAAAAGTACACTTGCCAATAACAGACGAACACGACAAACTCTGCAAACATAATAATTTCTCAAAATACAAAACGATATGTCAGTGCAGAGAAAAACCAAAAAAGATAATGTGAAATAAAATTTAAAAATAAATACATAACAACGCGACAAAAGTAGGTGAACACATCTACGGCAATCTCACTTTTTATAAGTGTTCAGCAATTTTGTTGCTTTTGCTGTTCATCAACTTTTGTTGCTTTTGCTGTTCATCAACTTTTGTTGCTTTTGCTGTTCATAAACTTTTGTTGCTTTTGCTGTTCATCAACTTTTGTAACCTTAAGGTGTTCATGAAATTTTGTGGCCGACACTCGTCACCGACTTCTGTTGCTTAATGTGTGTATGACTTTTGGCGTTTTAAATGTGTTCAGCTACTTTTGTTGGTGACTGTACTTGTGGCAGGCCTCTCACATATGAGAGGCCGCCTGGGTAGGTACCACCGCAATGTCTATTACTCCCGCCAAACAGCAGTGTAAATGCACTGGCTGTGTTCCGGTTTGAGAGACATAATGAGACAACATCTTATGTCTCAGTATGGCAAACGCATTGGAATGCCAATCATTGCTTTGTAATTCATGTTGTTTGGTTTCGCTACCCATAAACGGTCGTATCGCTTACCATCAGGCGAATGGTGTGCTCGTCTCGCCATTCATCGCAATAAAAAAAATATGTGTATCCATCGTCGTCGCTGAGTTTAACGAAAACAGAAAAATATTATGACGAAACACATATGCCATTAAAATTCCCTATAAATTTCGAAACCATTATAAATCTATAACAAGCTTATAGTGTGTAGTTGTTGAATAACGCTTATTCATTTGCCCCAAAAGGGCTATTGTAAGACAGGTGCCAGGATGTAACAACTAAATCATTCTAAAACAATTTCAACAATAAATTATTAAGAGAAATAATGGGAAGACCGAAGAAGTGAATAATACAAAGTCTAGTATTGCACAGCGATTTTGTGTTGTTCTAAACATCTCTTATATTTATGCATTGAATACATCTTGGTCTGGAACCTCGTGGCGGCGAGTTTGCTTATGCGAATTTATTACATATTTTTATATTTCTGTACGCCCCAGGCGCGAGTATTCTCTATATTATGAAAGGATTTTCGAGCACAAACATAAGTTTTATCAGAATAGTGGTTTTAATGTGAGAATTTGCAGTTGGAATAAATATAAAAATTTAAAAGATAGAGCATTCTGGTACAATTGTATCCAGCGGGAAGACATGATTATGTATAGGGATTTTCCGCTTATTCACTCCATTGCAGCAGTAATAATGTACCCAATAGTGAAACATAACATTGTCCTTACAATACAATAGGATACACGTGTGTAGTCCACGTCAGAAACTACGAGCGACTTCATTCGCACAACACCCAGATTAAAATATTTTTATATCACAAAAACATCTCTCATATACCTACGTGAATCGAACCCACGGGCTCTTGTTTTACACTACTTAACCAACTGCGCCACAAAGCTGTTTAAAAATATATTTAGGTTACAATATCTATTAACTTCAAAATGTTAAATTATTATAGTGACTAAGATGTGTTATCGAATATTACTTCCCGAATAGATATTTATCTAATATCGTTGCCAACAGCACATAGCGCACAATTGACACAGACGTTACAACTCTTCCTCTCTTTCATATCTTATCGCCGGAATGATAACGATAAATGTATATTTGATGTAGTTTTTTTACTATTGGAAGTTCACAGAACTTTACGGGAAAATAATATTATTGTCGAAAATTATAATAGCTTAATCCTCTGTCACCCAAAATGGTGTTAGATATTTTTGTGGGAAACCTATTTGTAGTAACTGATTTACTGTGGCTAAAGATATTAATAATTCAAATCACTTCACCACAGCTACTTACACCCTCAAAGAAAGGCTTCACAATGTAATGCCCTAATATTGTAGGTTCTATTAAGCAACGGCAATCAATTTCGGCAATCATCGTTTATCATCATTGAGCTATTAAAATAAATTCTTAGAAATCGATACAATACGTAATTTTTTTTATTAAACTTTGTATTTAAATTTTCGTTTCTAACAGAAGAATAAAATTTAATATGAACATGGGCCAAAACTCTCTTTGTAGGACACCCAACAGCGAAATTCATATAAAAATATAAAATATACAATGTTTATTTTTAACCGTGAATTTATTTTCTTGCAAAGAGTAGGGACTTTTTTGACTACCCTTTTTCCTCGTCTTTTATGTCAAAGCCTTGGTTGTCTGTAAAAGATTGCCTTGGGCGATAAGACCGCCATTTGTACGGTTTTGTGTAAACTATATTATTTACCATATTCTGCGTCTTTTGTGTACGTAAAGTTATAAGTTAAAATAAATAAATATTAGTGCGTGGTTGCCTGTTGATAACAATAAGGACGCGAGCTGTCGACACGACAGTCACGGTTTCGAATCCCAATGCACGCCAGTGACATCTTGGAATCATGGATATATTGTTAGTCAGTTACATCGCTTATAGGTAACGAAAAACATTGCACAACTACACAACATAGAGATGGTGAACTGACCTAAACTTTTTTAACCACACTATCATTTTTAAAAGAGTCCTGTACTCAGTAAACTTATATTTTCTGATGTACAATAATAACAAATACACCCAACAGTCACATACATAGTCTTGACCCCACAATAAGATCTAGTCTTGTGTCGTGGGTATCAAACATTCGAGAGACTTTACGGTCTCATAAACACCCAGACCCGAAACAAATACCTATAGATCACACAAATATTTGTTTCAGTGCGGGGGTCGAACCCGCAGCCTTACGTGGAGACTATAATTAAAGGTGCATAAATAAAATTACACAATAAAAACCAAACATAATTTAATAAGTATATCAACCACTTATCTATGTTTAAAATTCTGGTTAACGCAACCCTTAACCGACTAAAATATATCACCTATTCAACAATATCACTTATGACGAAGTTTTAGACCGCTGTAAACAATTTACTGCGATTTTTTGTCTTCACTTTCGTCGTCGCTGTATTTGTTCGCTGTCTCGCCTGGCTTTAGAAGACGGCCTACGATGTCGTATTTTTCTGGAAAATAGAATATTTGTTATTACTATACTATCAGGTATTTCTAGCCTCGATATTATAAAAAAGTGGTATTACATTATTATTTATCCGAACACAATATTTTTAAAACGCTGTTTGTGCTAGGTGTGCTTAGTTTAAGTTAAAGATGAAACATGCAAGACTTAATGGCACTGTTTCAAAACTCTACTTTATACCTCCTTCATAAATTGAAATTTATGTATAGAATTTCAAAGTAAATGGACCTGTAAGGTTACTTAAAATATTAGGCACATTCGTTTGTATTGACCCTTCTATGACCATCATATTTTAATTTCAATAATGTCTTATACAAAAATTAATCCTCTGTAATAGGTAAATCATAAAAACAAAATTCACACGTTCATCCATCGTTCTACTTCCCATATAAGTATTTCTCGCCCAACAACCAAATTCTTACAAGAAGCAATGTTGATACGCAACACCAATTAGCCGTCCAAAATTATGACGTAGCCTTGAAGAATTCTTAAGTTTTCTTATTTATTCGACGCTTGTTACATTGTCTTGATACATACTCAAATGTAAATAAAGTACCTCAGAATTTATAGTCACGAACAGACAAGTTTCAGCTAAAGAACCTCAGCTAATATTTCTATTGTGTTCTATAAATAGACTCCTTTTTACTTCACAAAAGAAACTTGTATGCTCCGAATGTACTTAAACTGTACAATTGTATGAGTGAAAAAGACGCCGCAACATTCTCAACCTGAAATCCGATTTCAAGTCTCTCGCGGGTTACTCTGAGCCATTATTGCAGTGAATTTAAAAACACTCTTACTGGAATTAAAGAGGTTTTGCGTAATAATTAATAACGTTTACAAACACTGCCTCACATTTTCAGACTGCCTCGGTGGCGTAATTGTACAATGGTATGATTACAAAGCTGAGATCTCGGATTCGAATCCCGGGTCGGGCAGAGTGATTAATACAAATTGAATATTAATATTTATTTAATAAATTTAAACGTTATTACTACGAAGTCCTCATTAAATGTGCAATATGAAATATCAATTAGCTACCGAAATATTTTATGCTGTGTTTAATTCTGGTTAATTAGTAATCTCTAGGTAACAAAGTAAATATACGTTTGATTAAATATGTATTTCTGCCTGACTGGATTGTTTGTTTTTTAATATAATATAGTTACAATATTTAAGAAAGCGTCATTTCAATATTATCTTTCATTATGTTCTCTAGGACTTTCTCTTTTAGGACTCTTATAATAGATACTATTCATGCCTGAGCAATGTAAATAATAATACCCCATTAATTGATTGTGTTACGAAGTTATTGCACAAATACGTTCATTTATTTAACTCAAGGTATCTTTGGTCTCAATCTCATTACACATCTTAATATAAGCATCATTGTTATTAGAATACTGTTGCTGTCTTTCTACTTATTATTCTCCAGTGAGGCATTTATGCCAATTTATTTCGCCACTTTCGTCCAATCCTTTCATTCATAGCTCATTCAAAACCCCCCGCGGTGATCCACTGATATATATACATCACTATGTATAAAGATAAATTTTAAATCTCAGTTACCCCGAAACTGTTCTTCCCATTCCTTAGCTGAAGCAACTTCGTCGGCCGTCAGGTCATTGCATTCGTCATACTCGTCGTTTTCAGATGCGGCTACTTGACCAGTCGCGAGCCCTCTTGTCGCGTCCTTGCCCGCGAACGCTGCGTATGGACCTCCTGAAAATAAAGGAGAAAAAGAATTATTAATATACATATAGACATTCTTAAACTCACACGTTTATCCCAGAAGTGGTAGGCTGAGGCGCCACCAGGACATCCACATTTCGCCTTGTATGTTCCGTCCCATGATGTGATAGGGGGCGAGCCTATCGCCATATCGGGCACAAATTCCTGACTCCGGGCTGATAATGAATAGAAAAATCCAATATCACTTTGCCCGACCTGGGATTCAAACCCGAGACCTCAGCTTTGTAATCGTACCGTAGTACAACTACGCCACCGAGGCAATTATTAATATAAAATTAATTATTAATATAATAAAATAATTATTAATGTTATTTTCTATTGCATTAAATATTTTACTGCATGGTAGGCCTCTAGTATGCAAGGTGGTCTGCGTAGCTGTAGCTATTTCTATCGCAATTCAATCGGCATCCATTCCACCAGTATTTTCATTCTACAATTATAAGATCGAGTCCATTGTATATCGATAATAATCATGTATGTATTATTATAAGCCCTTTCAATCTTTACAGGACTTCAGAAGAAACTTAGAACTAGTAGAAGTAACTAGAAACTAATTATCCTGCCAAACCATTCAGGTTATTACAAAATAATGAATAATACCGTTTCATTTTAATATCTTAAAGCAAAAATACCTAATATTTGTGTTTTCCACTTATCATTTAGGTAAACAAAGGGAGATGTGGTTTCGTAAAAACAAAAAGCAGGATAAATTGTCAGCGTATGCAAATATCCGAATAATAAAGTAAAAGCCACATTTCTCTAAAAGATTTTCTCGTATTTTGCAACTGAATATTTCTAAGCGCAGTGACACGTGAAATCTTTTAAATTTTCGACAG
Organism: Deilephila porcellus; assembly: GCA_905220455.2. Lineage (NCBI taxonomy): Eukaryota > Metazoa > Arthropoda > Insecta > Lepidoptera > Sphingidae > Deilephila > Deilephila porcellus. Next base: position 12,132,421 of record LR999977.1, on the reverse strand, counting down.
CAAGACCTTGGCAATTTATTGGTAATATTCAATTTCGCTGTCTCAAGCGCCCTTCCAGTAAAACAATATAAAATGCAGAATGCAATTGATGTTTTTGGCGCATCGCTGTGACTTCCAAATCTGCGGCTAAGTTTCGATAAAATATATTTCGTTTTCTTGTATAAGTATAAAAATATTTGCAATTTGATTTCACATTGTATTATTAACTATAGAAAATTGCTACATAATATTTTTGAAGTTAGAGAATATTGTTGAGTCACCTGAATTGATCCCACCATACATAATATGATTAGTTGCCTGTATAACAATATTATTTGTATTCTCATTTTCTAATTGGCAATTAGTTCTGTATTAACATCACAAAAAACTTATTCTGAGGTCTGAAAAAAGCTTATTAAATATGTATATACAAGTGGCCTCTTTTGAAAAACTTCACTTAATATGTCTCTCAAAGTATGTCTTTTGTAAGAACATCAATGTACAATAGACGAGCTTGAAGACGAACGAAAACACAAAGACGATTCTGAAACGATACAAAGGAATTGAAACGGAACGTGTAACATCTCGAAATCTTCAATGAAATAATAACAGTACATTTGTACGTTTCATAAAAAGTTGAATGTCCAGTACACACACAGAACGAAGGATGTGGACACATGTATCTACGAATGTGCCAATAATTGTTTCGTTTGTCAAATATACCTTTTATTTACAATAATATTTCTTTGTAATAATAACGATTATACAGATTACATACGTCTTCATATCGGTGAAGAAAGACATCGTCAGGAAACCTGTGCACACTATGCCAGCGTGGTGGACTATTCGGCCTAACCCCTCTCGATTGTAGACGAGGCCCGTTCCCTGCAGTGGGACGTCTATGGGCTGATACAATACATCCTTCTACAAGGGGTTTCTTTAGGATCTAGAGAGCTAAACCCAATTAGTCAACCATGTAGGCTGAAATCAGGTAACATTAAAATGTTTTGTATTTCTTAACACTTGAATAATAGGTTTTTTATTATTGAAATCAAAATACAACTTATGTGATTTTAGTTTTTTGCCTTTATTTAACTGACTTTATTAATTGTTACCTTATGTTAATATAAGATTTTGACATCTTAAATACAATAAAGGTTACAACTTCAACATTAAACTCATTGTTATTAAACAACAAAAGTAATGATTGCAATTAATTGATAGACTTATGGGTCAATATATTATTGCCAGTTGTTGTTGGACAATGTATGTATCTGTAATTTCATTAACTATAGATCTTTACAAAATATTGAAAACTACTAAACTCAAATAATAAAAGTAAATTATAGGAATATCAAAATCGAATGTATGCTAAGATCAATATAAAGTGGTAGAGCCATGCTGTTGTTAGTCATGACTCAGCATGAATGGGCAGGCTCGTTTGGGGTGGTACCACTGTCTCATAGAAGGTCGGCATGAAGTGAAGCTTTGCTGTTTACCATCATATGATCTCCTCTGGCCCTCCAGCCAGGTGGAGCGACGATATTCGTGGGGTGGCTGGTAGCGGTTGGCGACGATGGGCTGAAGATCGAGCCCAGTGGCGTGCTATGGGAGAGGCCTATGTCCAGCAGTGGACGCAGAAGGGCTGATGATGATGATGATGATGATGATCATATGATCACTTACCATCAGGTGACCTGTTTGCTCGTTTGCCGGACCTATTGTATAAAAAATCGATTGATAAAGCGGCTGAGACATTCACTTTCTGAGCCAAAGAGTGGCTGCTAATTACTTGCATCAGTAAGCAATTGGGTATTTAAGCACATAAAATTTGACTTTGTAAATACACCTACGGTAAATTCTATGAACACTGAATTGCACTAACAAGCTCATTTCAGAATAGAAAGTAAAATCTGCACGATATTTGCAATTGTATAAAAAATGTTTAAAGTGCAATACATGTAGATTGTTCTGCAAGTGTGACGTATTCCTATAAAACTTGAGCTCTTGAACAAATTACACTGAGTTACTAAGGATGATGGAGTCATCGTAAAATTATTCTAGAGGTGAATATGTTTGAATGTTATCAAGTTATCGTATAAACAATATAGGCGATAAGAAATAAAATACAAATAACATACATCGATTTATAGTATCAAGAGGTGTATAAATTGTATACTTTAAAAATATGCCTTTGAATATCGCAACATAGAATCTAATATTAATGATGTAGGTATTACTCAAAAGACCTCTCGTGAATTACGTTGATCGAATTATGCATGACGCGTCTTTAAGTTTTAGTCTAACCAATCCAACTATTTTATATAGTACTAGCGGCCCGTCCCAGCTTCGCCTGGGTGCAGATATCTTTTGATTCCATTCCAGATTAGATAGATGTTATTTTTTATACACATTCTTGTAAACCTACACCTCTTGAAACCTAAACTCGACCTAGCCATCCTACTGTCACTTTTTTTTCTAACTATGACCTATCCTCGTCAATCCCGTCATGTCCCGTGTGTCAAGTCACTTCCCGATCCGTCCCGTTCTTTCTGTTCATTATCCATCCTGTCTCATCCCGTGCCTTTACTTTTCATTCTATCCCATCAAATGAAATCTGTCAACTATCCAATCCTATCCCATCCCTCTCACTCTATTCTATCCCATGTAGTTCTATCCCCTCTATACCCAAATAGTGTGCCTTACGATTTTTTGACATTAAAAACTTCAGCAATTGCGGATAAGGAAAATCGGATCAGTAATACGGACGCTTCAGCGATTTCGGTTTCCATACAACATCCTTATTTCACCTCCATATTGTTCTTTTCCAAAATTATTGGTCGCCATTATTGTTCGTTTGTAATCAAGAGCTGAAATATAATTTTTCATAGAACAAACTTAAGGTTTTGGTTTTGGTTTAAAAATATAAAATGCTATTAAAACATAGGGGTTGATCGTAAAGGGTATAAAATTTAGGGCTCTATGTATGTTTTAATGCTGCATCATAAAAAAATAACCACAAAAAAAATTGTCTAAAAAATAAAATTTAGGGGTGGACTACCCCTAACATTTAGGGGGATGAAAAATAGATGTTGGCCGATTCTCATAGATACCGGATAAGCACAAATAATTTCATAAAAATCGGTCAAGCCGTTTCGGAGGAGTATGGCAACGAAAACTGTGACACGAGAATTTTATATACCTATTAGATAATTTTGCAGAATTTAATACATTGTAATCGCTTTGAATAAAATCTTGACCTCAAAACACAGTCCGAGTCTCGCAGCTATGGTTAGGAAATGTATTCACAATTGAACTGTGGGTCCTTAACTAAGGTGTTGAATAATTATGTCTGACAGCAACCTTTTTGCTGCTTGACCCCTTTAGCAAATCGTGTCTGGTATCCCGTGTAGTCTGAACAATTTGGTGGTGGGTCTCTCATATGTGAGAAGCCATCTGGGTAAGTACGACCGCAATGTCTATTTCTCCCGCCAAATAGCAGTGTAAATGCCCTGTTGTGTTCCGGTTTGAAATATATTGTAGACAGAGTAACTACTGGACATAATGAAACTTAACATATTATGTCTCAGGATGGCGAGTGCAGTGGAATGCCAAGCATTGCTTTGTCATTCATGGTGTTTGGTTTTGATACTATCCATGAGCGGTCGTATTGTTTACGTTAGGCGATTGGCGGCATGCTGGTCTCTCCGTTCATAGCAATAAAAGAATATGGAGGAGAGCCCGTATTCACCAGTGGATATTGCACAAAATTATTCAAAAATACTTAAATATATGGCGGTGTTTTACATCCTTCATGCTGCCCCTGTTGACATTAATAACATATTCAGAGGCCAGATGTGAAAAGGATTTAGCAAGGTCGATGCCGTATATGTCAATTATTGTCATTGTGAGCACGTGAGCTGTAATATCGTCGCTATAATTCTTTGTTGATATAAATTATTTTGTAAATTAATAAAACTGTTTATTATCTTCGCGCTTATTCAAGATAATTTAAGTATTGATATCAAAGGTATGTTTAATTTTCCGGCACTAGAATTCGTGCCTTGCATTGCGATAAACCTATTTCATATTAAGACGCAAAATAAGTCCAACGACAAGAGTGGAACCTTTACCTGGCTTTGGAGTATATAGGTTCGATCAATTTTTGTAGGACCAAGATTTTATTATATCTTTCCAATTATGATGCTAGACATTTATAGGTCCCAATACCTACATAAGACTGCTGAAGTCGAATGAGTCAGTAAAATAGCACACCAATCAGCAATTACCATCTCCCCAACGATGACTATTCACGTGACGAAAAAATCAGTGCATCAATTGATGGGGCAGACGTCATAAATTGTCTAACTGATACCGTTACGAACGAGGTCGAATCATTTGAAACAGAACTAGCTAAGTGGTATAATAAAAATAGGACAAAAGAGGGGGTGTCGATGAATCAACCGGCATTCCAATCGCATGTTCATTAAATGTTTCTAGTCCATTGTATTCGAATATAGCCAATGGTTTTGGACCCGATATAGTCGAGAAATCGATGGACGATGATATTGTTATATTCGGCATGACAACTGCCTAGAATAACCGGATAAAAAAATATACTTAAAAGCTCCAATCTTACAATTTTAGATTTTGCGTTGAAAATATCATAAATGATTAGGGGGTTTACGATGAAATCCAGAAATTATATTTGTCAATTACAAGAAATATTTATCTCCCTACAGAATTGAGACAGCTGTATTTTATTTTACAGCCAGCCCCTTCTTTAATACCGGCTGTAGAGGTTGTCGGGATATCCATACATAAAATCGTTAACCGTGATGTTGCGGTTAAAGAGCATGTGTTCCACGGTGACGGAGATTCGTATCTGTGAACATTTGCAGTATCTACCTCTGTCAATTTACGTACATATTTTTATTCTTATCGATGTACCGCAGCTCCCAGCTACCCTTGTAAGGTATTTAATGATTTATTTTACCGTATAATATGTAAGATTTTACGGTAATATAAACTATTAAGTAAACACTAGCTGCACGTTATTTCGATAGCCTGTGTGAAGAGTTGCATCATTCTATGAATAGTAAACATTGTTTGCATGCAAATTATCTTTATTCACAACGTACTTATTTTTCTAGAACACAGCTATCTTAGCCACAACTAAAATTACTTCAAGTAATTAGTTTTTCTCTCATCTTTGCAACAACGTAGCGTGGGTGATCTCTAAAAATAATTGCAAAATGAGAACAAAACATTATTAAAATTCATATCGTTCATTTTTTTCCCCGTTTTTTTTGTATACTGTGTTAATATCTATATAAAAGAAAGAATATCATGATGAAGGAATCAAGGAGAAGCGTTGCATCATAATCGTGTACAAACAGTTCACATATCCATAATAACAGTATAAATAGCAATTATCACACCCATAATTACAAATCCAAATAGTATAATTAGTAAATTACAACATTGACCTCAATACAAGCATTTTTAAATATACCTATAGTTTCAAAAGCAAAACACATGATAAAATTTAAATGAGACTAATATAAAGCATTAAGTATTGTATAAATATTGTGATGAATACAAAGTCACAGAGGTTATTTAAATAATGTATGACGTTGGTAACAATGAATTACAATAAATATTTTACTAGGGTTAGCCTTCATTATGTTCAATGACAGAGTGCAGACATTGTCTGAAATTTAACTTTGTTTGCCTTCTGATGTGATTGGCAACTTTATCGGTGGCACGTAAAAACCCCGCTGCATAATTATGACCAAAAATGCCGTATATATTCCAATCAGGCAACTTTGAATAACATTTAAATAATCCTATAAAATTAGGGACACATTCAACGCTTTGATGTGTTGTTATGAACAATATACAATTATCCCTCGCCATTCAATCTAATGTAGGGCCGCTAAAGCTGTTATTAATAGAAGCAATCGATTTTTATCAACTATGTCACCTTCTCAGACCTGTATTATTATAATGTTCGACCGTTAGACACAAGCCTCATTCCACATGCGGGCTCAAATAAAGGAACATATTGAATTGATTACTAACGGACAATCTATTATTGTTCCATAAAACGAACCCATGAAATTTCTGACAGGGCTTGATCATTCCATAATACATTTTATTCCATAAACACAAGTCGAGTGTAATGCCTTAAAGCTCTTTCTTGGATGTGAAGAGAACTGCCACTGAGTTGTTTGATGGGAACCAGCTGCCTCCCAACAAAATTGAGTTCAAGTCATCAAACTGTTACGAACTTGCACTCTAATACCATTAAATTATGGAGATACAAGCAATCTCGTTTAGTAAATAAAACAATATAACAAGATAATAAATATAATAAACAAGAATAAAGAGAGTGATAAACTCAATAACCGTCTTGATACAGGAAGATGTCAAAGAACCGTTAAATAACAAGATGTAACAGAGGGGTCAGATTTTATTGCACGAATGTCAACAACTATCATAAAAATCCGCAGTAAGACAATGCGTGGTGGCCTGTTGGTAACTGACCAGACGCGGCTGCCTACATGTTCACGGTGGTCGCGGGTTCAAATCCCAGGGCACACCTCTGACTTTGCGGAGTTATGTGTGTATTGATAGTCAATCACCACGCACTTTAACGGTGAAGGAAAACATCGTGAGGAAACCTGCATACCGTAGCGATTTTAAAGAATTTCTACGGTATGTAAGTCCGCCAACCCGCACTAGACCTGTGTGGTGGACTATATGGCCTAACCACTCGCAATTGATTCTCTCGATTGTAGAGTAGGCCTGTGCCCTGCAGTGGGACGTATATGGGCTAATATAGATATAGAAGATAATGCACATTCATCATTACTCATTAATATTGAATGTAATGCCGCATTGCCAGTATATTACAAGTGGTCTTGATAAGAACCTATACAAAACAATTATCATCTATCGATTTTATGTCAGTCGTGTAGAGTCCTTTTGATTTCTTTTGCCTTTCAATTATTATCAACATTGGCTTTAACACTTTATGGAAACTTATTTTGAAATTAATCCATCCACCTTATAGTTAGAGGAATATTATGATCACAATAACACTGTTAACACTGGTTTCGAAACTCCTAAATTCGCTTTATGTTGCATCTACTTGCTAATAATACCTTGCAACGCAAATTGCCTTATTCATAGTTTGTTAAAAACCTATTTTAATTATCGAATGTTTTGTCCCTTTCGAACAAATTTTGAATTCAGTTTGAGCGAAGATGTGTAATAAAGTGTTTATATAAAATTATGGTCTTAGTTCAAGAAGGCTATATTAATACCCGTTAGCAATTCGTAATTACATTCTGCGTACAGCATTGCATCATCAAGGTTACGTTGCACTTGAGCGTTGTAGCACAAGTTGTAATATCATTAAAGTGTTCAGAATCTTCAAGCTATTGGTTATTGTCTAACCAGTTAAATTTTTAAAACCACATTTGAGATTCGTGCGTAAAAGCAATTATTACGCAAATATATACTAGAGTCGTGATCGATATTGGTGACAATTTTTTATAACATTTTGAATTTGGAACAAATATATTGATGATGCAAGTGCTAGTACCAACATTTTTAATCAATAAAGGCGTCAAGTCGTGTAGACTTACAATTTGCAACTCCCAAACTAAAAATATGAATTTCATAACATAGTCTGCCAGACTGCCAATTTAGCCGCGAAAAAAGATATGGAAATACTGCAGGCAGATGTTTGTAAATTTATGTACCCTTTCGTACATCATCCTGTTCACATGTCATTGTTTGATGTATTGGAACGATAACACGACGAGTTGTGTAGTGGCCGGACCGATCATAAACACACGACCGGTTATGTTAATATTAGGTTACGCGTGCTGCTTCCCTTTTGCGCACGCACTAATTTATAGAATCAGAAAGGGACAACAACATTATTATCGCGTTTCTGTTGTGATACTTTAGATTACGAAGCTAGGAACGATTAAAAAGTAAAAGTTAATTTCCTATTATAAAACGCTGTGTATAAAATTTAAAATATTTCGTGGAAGTGGTTTATGATGCAATTGTGTGATTTCTTTTGTCATGTAACAGTTTTATTGTTGTTTATCTGTGAATATGCTATCAACCATGCAATGACAAGCAGTTTCTTATATTTTTTATGTAGTGATTGTTCTATACTTTACTATGTATGCATAATTAACTAGAATATTCTTTGTGTAATCGTACGCTAAATTATTCACAAATGTTCACTATTCACAAAGACAGACATTCAATATTGCAGTGTAATGTTACAAAACGTCCAAGGCTCCATATTATTAAGCCACAACAATTAACACTGAAATAAAATACTACAAAAACCGCTAGACCGCGTCGTAAACAAAAACCGGCGTACTCGGCTGCACAAGACCATGACCTTTGGACAAAAAGCCGGTATAACCCTACCAAATGAAAAAGCCACTTACCGGGTCCATAGAACCTCTTGCCTTTCGTCACGTCGAAAATGACGCCATTAACTGCAAGAAGTACTCGGCCATCTGACTGTGTTCCATCGTATTTCTTCAATTCACCAACAGTGAGGTCTTTTCTGAGTTTCGGCAGCGGCGGCGGGGGCGGGGGGATAGACACTTCCGATTCGAAATTCGACCTTATTATCTTGTAAATAATGTACACTATGATAGCAATTAGTACAAGGTTTACTGGACTGGTGAGTTCTTCCCAAAACGTTGGTCCCGTTGCTGCGTCCGCCATTTTGAATGCGTGCTACCGGCGCGGGCGCATGTATCGTACTGGCGGCTCCGGGCTCGTGTGGCATGTTATCGCGACAGTAAGGTCATCGTGGCGTGTCGTCACTCGTCATACACCGTTCATTGTGATTCGGCTGTTTTTCGAACATTTGTGTGCTAGTAACAACACTACCTACATTACTTTAAGAAACAATTACACAATATGTTTTGAACTATCAGACGAAACAGTTGTTGGGTAATATAATTTTACATTCAAATATACTAAAAGTAATAGACTTAAATTTAGAACAATGGTTTGGCATAACAATTCCCACGTTTACATTAATAACAAAATAAATAACAAGATACAACAATGAAGCTAAGACTTATACGATATTACGCAACCAAAATATTGCAAATATGTTGTATAATCTTAGCTTACATCATATTTGTGTAAGAAAACTACGCATTTACTGCTATTAAAATACCATTATTACCGCAATACATAATATCCACAAATCTTATACAAACAGCGTGTTAAAAATGTACGCCGTTTGAAGTTCACCCATCCCCGTCTTACCAACATGTAATATATAGCGCTGCCTCTTTCTTCTATTAGAAAGTTTCCCAAATGTGAGACATTATTTAGTCGTTAAACATTAACGAAAATTGACTTACACAGTACCTCAAACACCAAGCACACTGACCCTTCATATTAAGGGAAACCCTAATTTGTTATGGTACCCTTATACATCGTTATTCAATTAATCCATCAGTTTGTTGCAAAAGGATTACTTTCAAAGTAAACTGTGTGCCTAAACGGTAATTGAATGATTAGCCAATGAAAGTATTCAACACATTTGTGAGGGTTTGTGAGCAATTATTAATATCGTATGAATCATCTCTTAAAACACAGTCTTGTTTACTACAACGGCCATCTTTCTCACATCAATGGAGCAATGGATAGACGGTTTTTTTTTAAGTGTCTACTTATAATAAATTTGAGACCTGTAGCTTGGCCGAAGATGCTGATAAATACTAGTGCGCTATAATTAAAGGACTAGCTCAAATGACCAAGTAAATTGGTATCTACGGTGGCACCTGATAAATTAAATTTATTCTAAAATTGCGACGTTTGCTAGCAAAAATCTCGAGCTCTTTAGCGCCTTAGAGTAAGTACCCTTAAAAACCTTCACTAACCGTTTTTGCCATTTATCAATGGGAGCTGAATTTACATCACATCAGAAATCATAGCGTATCTGTTTATGTTGGCGCCAGTTGATCATTTTGATTAAACATACGTACATACATACATAAACTCACGCCTTTATCCCAGAAGAGCTAGGCAGAGGTGCTAGCATGACACCCTCGTTTCCCCTTATATGTTCCGTCCCACGATGTGATGGGGGCGAGCCTATCACCAAATCGGGCACAAATTCCTGACCCCGGCCTGATAATAAATAGAAAAATCCAATATCATTTGACCGACCCGGGATTCGAAACCGAGACCTCAGCTTCGTAATCGTACTGTGGTACAACTACGCCACCGAATCACGCAGTCGATTTTTGATTAATCAATGCTGTACAATAAATTCATCCACCAGCCAAAATTCATTGTATATTCAAAAATTAATGCCTCAACTGCCTCGGTGGCGCAGTTGTACTACGGTGTTATTGCATAGCTGAGGTCTCGGGTTCGAGTCCCGGGTCGAGCAAAGTGATATTGGATTTTTATATTCATTATTATCAGCCCGCTGTCAGGATATGTACCCGATATGGCGATAGGCTCGCTCCCTACCACATCGTGGGATTGAAAATACAAGGCGAAACGTGGGTGTCCTGGTAGCACCCCTGCCTACCCCTACTGGGAAAAGGCGAAAGATTATGTATGTATGTAAAATTAATGTGTATTCTAAAACACCATATCAAGTTCCAAATCTACTTAGTTGTATAAAGCTTATATTAGAACTCCGAATCTAAATTTTATCATTCTTTTAGCACACAATTCCTCGCAGTTTTAAGTTAAATATATTTCCCTACTAAGTAATATAAAACCTACATGTGAAAAACAGTACGAGCAAGAACAGTCGGCGTTGACTGCGAGATACGCTGAATATTTCATAAACTTAGATAAATAAATCAGTCTATCTCCTTTTAAATAAATTGAGTCTACCTACCACAGCACAAACACAATTTATAAAATAAGATAGATGTGTTCAAGTCGTGGCTCCACTGGAACCGAGTTTTACGAAATGCCTTTTAAATTCCAAACATTTTGTGGACGTGTTTGAGGCGACATCTTATTTGGGTCTTTTTTGTTTTTCAACTGCTGGCAGTCTTGATTTAGCAGCCCTTATTACACTTAACAAAATTTAGCCTGAATTTACGATTGGTCGCATGTCTGAGTTACCGTCTGGAGAAAATAAGTTTATTGAAAGTCCACTGAAAAATGTCCTCAATTTTTTTTACGGCTGCCAATGTCCTACTCCATCTACATTATCATCATCACGATCATGGCTATATGGCTTGGCTAAGACGGGGTGGACTATCATCATGTACGATGATAACTATCTGGGCTAATTTTTTTCCAATTTCCCACTCCTTGAACGAAACGCAACAGCAACGCCGTTACTCAACGTTGTTTTTTTTATGAAACCGTGGTACCTGTCGTGTTGAGCCATAGTATTTCAGCTACGACAAGGTACAGAAAGGCTCTAACGTTTCATGTTTCTTAGCCAACTGGCTAATACTATCAATCAAATTCGAAATAACAGGAAAATATCTTCAATACCGATTAAGATTCCCTCCTAAGTAACCCAGCTTTTGTATAGATTATTACGTAAAGAAACTTGAGGCACGGAATGAAAGATCGAAGTTCATAAATATTGTGTTGAACGATTCATTTTAAAATCAGCTCGGAATTATTCGGAACGGTATCCGATTATGGTGCTCAGTTAAATTGGAAATCCGACAGTTCAATTAACTCGAACCACTTATGTTGGCAATTATTAAAAATCTTCGGACTTATTGCTGTGCGGGTGGTATACTTCTGTATTTTAATTAATTAATTTTCGGGAATGCCTTCTAGGTTTATGAACGTTGTCACTTCATACGACGTAGGGAAAGTCTAATTAAATAAATTCTGCGTTCCTCCTTTTAAGTTTGCAGACTTGTTCAATATTTAAAGGTGACTTTATTTGAGACACTATAACTTACATTATTTTGTTCTCGTGTTGAATGTTTCAGATATCATCATCACAGTAAATTTGGATGAATAAAAAAATTGTTCACACAAGATACATTTAAAAATATCACATGCCCCATAAAAATGAAATCCACCATCACGATAAGACTAAAAGACCCTTGACATTTCTTGTTTGCAGAACAACGCTGCACTGTAAAAAGCAAAGACAAATGTCTTTTATACACGAACAATAACTCATCAGGCCTTGCTATCACAACTGAAGACATGATTTTACAATAGAAAAATAAAATAATACAAGATATGTTATTGCAGCCGGCACTCTGTGACATTCGGCGCACAAAGTTCAATACCATCGATCTATTTCCATAACCGTTCGCTCACTGACGTCTGTGTTAGATTTTAATTTCATGAATGTTGAATATAGCATAACAGAGACTTTTTTATGAATATTTGATTAGTTGAATATCAAATTGTCAAGCTTTGGTGATGGTCAGAGTTCGATGTGATTTTGTTCGATTTCGTGGGCTTAATTTCTGATCTTGTTGCTAAGTGTCGGAATACGGGTGCTGTGAGGATAGTCGATGCACGATCAATTATGTCCTTAATTAAATATTAAAGACTGCCTCGGTGGCGCAGTGGTACTACGGAATGATTGCGAAGCTAAAGGTCTCGGGTTCTAGTCCCGGGTAGCGCAAAGTGATATTGGATTTTTATCCTTATCAGCCCGGAGTCAGGAATTTGTGCCCGATATGGCGATAGACTCGCCTCCTATCACATTAAGGGGCGGAACATACAAGGCGAAATATGGGTATCCTAGTGGCGTCTCTACCTACCCCTTCTGGGATAAAGGAGTGTGTTTATGTATGTATATTGTATGTATTTTAATATTAAACAAAAACAGATATTTTATATACTGCAAGTAAAATATAAAAAAAACACTTGAACACACAAATTCGTATATGCTAATTTATCCGGACTCAAACAAATATTACATAGGACATATAAAAATAATACGTATAGAAAACGAATCAGCAACCTCTGCCACAGAATGTTAATTCGAGAACTGCTACGCCAATCGTCATTAAAATTAAAAAATATGCACGTTTAGGAATATGACCTTTTTTATTTCTGTATTAAACTATCTGCCACAAACATAATTATGATTGCCTGATAAGACCCCTTAGGTCTTAATTATCAAATTATGTAAGAATGAACATAAGTCCACAAAACGCTTAAACACACCTTATCACTATAAATAGACCTTGAGGAACACTAAAACTACGCTTAGCCACTTCAGACGGTTTATTATATTCTGTCTGACTGTAGAATTGCGATGAAATAACCATCAGGTCAAATACAATTTTGCTGGAAATTGACACCAGATAAATATCAAAATTAGATTAAAAACAACTAAACTTGATTTCTTATGAAATGTGGTCCCATTCTCGACAAACATTATAAAGCAAAACCAAAAGTACGATTGAGAAATATCGATCCTTTGTAATGACACGGTAATGTGACTGCATTACATTAGCAGTGACAGTCTCCGTAGCGCAGATGGTTTGACTCCGGCTGTGAAACGAGAGGCCGCGGGTTCGATTCTAGCACCGAGATAAATGTTTGTGTAAACCATAGGTATTTGTTTCGGGTATGAGTGTTTGTGAGACCGAAAAGTCTCTCGTAGCTTCTGATACTCATAACACAAGACTCGATCTTAGTGTGGGGTCAGGACTATGTATGAGACTGTTGAGTGTATTTATTTATTTATTTATTTATTTGAAAGTAACTCCTGTTCGGATTCAGCAGGCTTAGAAAGCGAAGCAAGTATAATCTGATTTGCCGACTTTTTTAAGATGCGTTCCTTCACCATAATAGCAAGCGATAATTAGCCTACACGCGTAACTTCTCAAAATCTATGGTGTATCTCTGGGGTTTGAATCCGCCGCCTGCAATTTGCCACTAAAATTCTCATCCAGCTGACCTGCAGACCTCGTATCTATATATTCTATTAAAACAAATTCCTATGAATAGACACTCGACCGCATATTGAATCGATATGACTTTTACCTAACTATATCGCCCCAATTCTAACTATTGGACAAAAGTAGACGATTCAAAGGCCACTAAAAATATTCCGTATGGAAATAACATTTTTTAATATTTCCAATTGAATTTGTGTAGTCGAACGCAATAAAATAGTTTTTGCCGAGGTTCAACATCGAAGCCAGGGTATGTATTTTCTTATTAATTGAATGGGTGAAGAGCTATGCAGTGTCCGACTGTTATAAAATCTACACGGTGGTAATGTCACAGAGGGTTATTCGTCTAGAAGATTTTTTTTAAATATTCAGAATACACTGTACTTTTTAACGCTTGTCTTTAGTAATTTGGTACAATATATCAATATTAAAATATGTGAAATGCGACTTACTAGATTTTATATAATTATACCTATCTTCTTAAAATATACGTAAGGTGAACCCCAAAAGCTGATACACGGCGTAGTTCGAAACAACGGATTTTCTAATACCATGTACAGTGACCGCTGTGCATCCGGATCCGAATATACAAACACCAGGTCAATTTATATAGTATATAAAAGTTTTTTTTGTTCTCTACTTCTCAGTACTTTTTCAAACCTAACAGATATTTACTTAAACGTCTCACAGTTGCTTGAACTCTCATGCGACTCCCTGAGCGAGCGGGAACTCACATTCACCTTTTTGTATTCTGAACCACTAGTTAAATACTTTAAGAAACACACACAAAAACTATGCAACCTGAAGAACTTTTGTTTCATGTAGTTGCGAGGTTTAATTTATTATCAAACAGCTGTGTTGCTAACAAGATAATTAAGTTATTTAGCATTGATTCGTCTAGTACTGCAATAATTGTATCTTCAAAATAATGTACCTAGCTTTCTTTCGATTGCATGTCACTGTATACCTACCACTCTAAAAAAATTCATTTGTATTTAACCTAGCCCTTCATCAAAACCGTCCAACCCAGTTTTATTTATTAATAGTAAAAATCAAATGTCCAGCTCAAAACACTCACCACCGTTCACAAATCAGAGCGTTTCCAGGTACTAAAAATCCGTGGAACGCAGCTTTTATCGACCCGCTCTCTGTGCGGAGATCGGCCAGTCTCAAATCGTCCATGTTGTTTTATCAATAGCACGAAACCATCGACGTATCCACTTGCCTACCTCACGTACTTTATCCGTATCGAGTCGGGCCAAATTAACAACTCGATATGAGCCTCGAAATATTTTAGAAACTAGACAGGCGTTGCCAGCAGCGATATTCGATTCGGGTTTAAAATATGCTGTGAAGTTGTAAGGTTTCGTATTTAATATTTGATTACGTTGAGGATACTAATGATTTGATTAATTAATAAAATAATTTTGTCCCGACAGAAATAATGGCTATCAAGTGTGTATGACCCATAAATATTTGTTACGAATATGGTTTATGATATCAAAATGAGTATCTTACAACACAAGAATAGTTCTTAGTATTTTATCAGGATTCAGAAATTTGTATATAACCATTGAGTGTGTCTATTATTACTTTATTTTATCCCTAAACGAAATATATATTACCAACCTTCTATTAACAAACTCCTCGATATTCTTCCATAATGTCTCAAGATTACTTAGGCGCAGGACGAGATAAAGAAAATTAAGTAAACGATTCTTCTAAGTGCCCACTTACATAGTTCGCCTATCAGCATGAGCACAGCCAAGTTTAGTAGAGCCTGCAATAATGTCCTTATACACTTGGTAGATTGAGCGCGAGTCGAGAAGTTGGTGTAAGTTCCAAATCCGTAATGTTTTAATGCACTCCGTCTGGGTTGCTGGTTAAATAAGAAACCGTGTCCACTGCCCTACATGTTTACTGTTCTCATTAACAATCTATTATTCTAGAGAATTCCACGTATCCAGTCTCCAGTCATCATAAATATTAACTGACTCGAGAACTACATAGCCGGCATCATTTATTTATTTAAATCTTTACAGAAACAATTCAAAAAGTACAAATGGCGGTGTTATCGCTCTTCAGCAATGTCTTCCAGACAACCATGGGAAGGATTTAAAAGAAGTAGAGAGAGTGTGTAGTGAAAAAAATAAAGAATAAAATCTAAATAAAGCTAATTAAACATATAAATACAAAAACATACTATACATACGTAACAAATAAACATAATAAACATATTGCTATACAAATTTTGTTTTTGTTTACCATAAAGCTGAAACACCCCAATGAGATTATGGTATTAAAGATCAGAAAAAAATATTTAATAATACATACATACATACATAAACTCACGCCTTTATCCCCGAAGGGGTAGGCAGAGGCGCCACAAGGACACCCACATTTCGCCTTGTATGTTCCGTCCCACGATGTGATAGGGGGCGAGCCTATCGCCATATCGGGCACAAATTCCTGACTCCGGACTGATAATGAATAGAAAAATCCAATATCACTTTGCCCGACCCGGGACTCGAACCCGAGACCTCAGCTTTGTAACCGTACCGTAATACAACTACGCCACCGAGGCAGTCTAATAATAATAATTATGAAATCTCTTAGTGCGGGGTCAGGAATATGTATGTGACTGTGGGGTGCACTTACTATTATTATTACTCTATCTAACTGCACCACAATTATCATCAGGCAGACTCTTTGCCGTGCCAGTATAATAAATAGTTTTATGAACTATTAAGAATTTTTATTTTTTAACATATCGGCATCCACAAAATCCCATCGTAAATAGATATGGAAACAGGCCCCAGCAGTGGAAATACGTCTGCGGAGTAATCGCGCAAGTTGGAGAAGTGTTTGCATTCGAGATAGCGTCTAGGTGTTATGACTGCCGCCCGTCATGCGCGCCTTTGATGACGGCGACTCGATAAATACAATTCGATCTAGCTTTGACTATTAGAACGTTGAACTTCTCAGTTTCAAGTTTGCATATAAATTATTTGTAGTTGTGTTGTTGAATTTTGCTAATACGCGCAATGTAGAGTCCATTTTACCTATTTGTTCTGAAAATATGTTTAAGTATCTAACTTACGCAATAATTGGTTACTGTCATCGTTAATTTAAATACTGTAAATGCCGTGTTGTGTTCCATTTTGAAGGACATTGTAGCCAGAGTAACTACTGGACATGACGAGTCTTAACATCTTATGTCTCGGCGAGCGCAGTGGAATGCCAAGCATTGCTTTATAGTTCATGGTGTTGTTTGGTTTTGCTACTGTCCTTGAGTAGTGATATCGCTTACCAACAGGCGAATGGCATGCTCAACTCGCCATTCCGAGCAATTAAAAAAATCATGTATATTATATGTTTCTATTCTTCGTATTTTTAAATAATACTCTTTTACGGTTCATAAATAATTGTAATTATATTTTTTTTCTATTAGATTAAAATCTTATGATTGGTTTTTTGTTACTTTTTCCATTACCTACCAACGATGTATTATATACAATAATAAAATACACTTCCTGTTACTCAAATTACACGATTCGAATTGAAAACAACGTCCACGTCACACCAACTAAATATAGCCTTATGTTACCACCGACACAACCAGTAAAAACAATCATACAATTTTTTGAAATCAGGAAAGCACGGCGTATAATTAAACCTTAAATGTAATCCTAAAGAAACACTCCAAGTAATTAACCGTATTACAAGGAGAGAAGCAAAATGAAATACATTGTCACGTGAAGCAGCTAATTTAGCCAGTACCAATGGAGCAATAAAAATTTACCGAGCTGTCTGTTTTACTGCGCCAATCCTTGAGCTAACTACTCAGAACGATACTAGAAAAAGAGATTTGAGGTTTTATGAGAACTGCTTTATAATGTAATCTGGCAGTACAATTGAGCTGATGAGGAGATTTAATTTCAGCGACCATTATCAGTCTTTTAGCTGGATATTTTGTGAAATGCAATATTTAGAGGTGAAGGAATCGTGATTCAATTTGTAATATATATTTACAATTGGTAGTGATGCATCATTCAAAACACTTAATAAGTTCTGATCAAAATACAGTTATGATCCATAGAAATACAAGTATAGGTACAAATTTCAGTATTAATAACAGTATTAACTCAATACAAAACGGTATACAAAAGGTTAAACTTTTGGCAACAAAAGCAGTATAATCACAGTGACAGACACGAATGGTATACAAAGAAAATATTCATTCTCGCAAAGAAATACAAGACCTTAAAAACTTCACAAAAAACAATATCATGAGGAATATCAAATCGCGAAATTATAACGAACCATTTACATTCGTGTTCAACAACAAAATTGACTTTTTCAAGTTCAAAACGAAATAAACTTGGAGCGACAACTTTTTCATCTAATAAAATAATGTCTTGCCGGCAACTTCGTACATCTATGTAAAAGAAAGGAGCCTCGAATAATTTACCCCGGGCGTCCAACTGCGCTTGGCGAATACGCAATTACCACTTTTTTGTCTCAGCAGTATACTTTTTTGTTTTTTCCTCTCGTTCCATCCCAATGGAGATGGGGAGATGCATAGACACCCGCCGGTAATGAAGAGACGAATTACCTGACTTACGAATATACAAAAAGTACACGACATGGTCTAGCAAATTTGTTGGGTGAAGTAACAATACATTGATATAGCGGAGAATTGAAGTGAAGAGGTGGGTCAGGTCATTTCTATGCCTAATAGGAGATTTTTTGATATTTTGAAGATTACAAATAAAATATATTATTTTAGAAATCTTCTCACATAAAAATGTGTCAGAAGATTTGAAGAAGATAGGCAAGCCTAATAAGAGAATAAAGTATGAAATTGCATCAACGAGCACTGGACTGGACCAAAAATTATAATATATAATGATTATATTTATTTGCCGCAGAAATAAAATAGAGTCATTGTTAGTCATTGAACTTTTATTTCTGAAGAGACTTCAGTTCTTGTTGCTAATGTCTAGTAATGCAAAAATTGTATATAAGTTTTAGGTAGTTTCAATTATATTATTATCTTATTTTCGAATAAAATGCATGTACAATCTGTCACGTAATACAAGAACGATATAGAATATAAAATGTAATCCGAAGCTGATCACCTGTGGGATTCAGGCGATATACCAGAATTGTAAAATGAAATAAATGTTAGAACCGACGGGTCGTGTCTGATTATTTGCTATTTCCATACAAATCTCATATTCTATAAAACGTTGCAGTTCTAGCTGTTCGTCAAATTGCCCTTCTCCTGTATATTTGAAGGATCTTGTTCTGACCCCTCTATGATTCTGACCTTTATGCATAATGGTCATATTGTTCTGCAATCGGGAGGTTGCAATAAGATTAGACTAATACATACATTACACACATAAACTCGCGCCTTTATCCCAGAGGGGTAGGCAGAGGCGCCACCAGGACACCCATATTTCGCCTTGTATGTGCCGTCCCATTATGAGATAGGGGGCGACCCTATCGCCATATCGGGCACAAATTCTTGACTCCGGGCTGGGAATGACTAGAAAAACCTACTATCACTTCGCCCGAACCGAGATTCGAACCCGAGACCTAAACTTTGTAATCGTACTAATAATGAATGATTTGGTTAATTAAATAACATCTTTACAGAAGCAATTATACAATTCCTCATAATTTCAGATGTATTGTTTCCTTTAACGTCTAATGCTAACCGTAAAATAATAGAAGTATTATACTTCGTAAATCTGGCTTAACCAACTTTATCGCTCAAGTATGCAACACGCTGATATGTAAAAATCTTTAGAATCGCTTTATTCAAAAAAGCGTCTGTATTCAAACATAGGCGTTTCAGCGAAAGTTTCCAAACAATTGCTTTAAGTTGATAATGTTCATAATCGCATGTCGTTTAAACTCGATAAAGTTGCGGGCCAAAGTTAGTCCATAATGGTCGCTGTCACACAAAGATCCTCGCGGCGTCGGGCGTTAGGACGCAACGGGGCATTACTCACCGATTTTAAAGACTGCTCTTATTTGCACAATGCAAATGTGACTGAATTGCGAAAGTGAAAATAAAAAGTGGTAGGAACCCTCCATTCTTTCATTTATTTCTTTGATAAAGACACAGTGAGTTGAAGTCTCGCAGCTGCGGCCAATTGTTACTTTAGTTGCTTGGATGGATTTGCATCCTCGTTGGTAATGCATTTCTCTTTGTTAGAAAGGAGGGCGCCACAGACCGATGTTTTGTCTGTATGAATAAAATTCACTGTTTTACGTCGAGTGCGGTTTTGGAATGTGGAAACGTTTTAAATGTTATATCTGCATTTGAATTGTAACAGCTCCGTGATAATATTTGGCAACGTTTTGACAGTCTCTGTCACACAGGGAGAAGCCGGCTGTGAAACGAAAAGCCAAGATATGATTCCCGGATTCGAGACACGTGTTTGTATGATCAACAAATATTTGTTCCATGGGGTTGGAAATGTCGTAGTTTCTGATAAAAGTAACGCAAAATATATGTGAGAAGGCGATTGGCATGCGTATCTTTGAGTGTTATGTTTTAGCCTGGAAAACATAAGTATTGTGAACTTAGAACACCTTCTGAGATATGAACATGAGGCATATATTTGCGCAATGTACTTCTAATATCAGCGGGGCTCCGTAATTCCCACGTTTCGGCTACAGAGCGGACTACTTGTTTTGAAATTACTAAAGAGCACGTACACAATACACATCTATTTCTTAAATTCAAAGCTTAAGCTTCTATGGCTACTAACAACAAATACAAGCCACTGCTCAATAGAACGTCAACCTTTCACTTTGACACCCGTGTGCGGTGCCACGAAACTAATTATTGTATGCGACTTGTTGCACGTTTAAATTCAATGTTTGTGAAGCACTGTAAATCCATAAAGTAAATCAATTAATTAGTGGTAATTAATTTATATTCTTGCTCAATTTATTTAATGATTATTCTTCGTGAAAACAGTTGATATGCCAGGTGAAATTTAAACAATAGATTAAAGGAGATTATCTTATTACGTTTATTCGATTTGGTATGTAAGTATTTAAAAATTTTAGATTGTTGTTAAATACCTTATGAAAAGTTTAGTATTTACATTTTACTCCCCACAAAGGAACATATTTGTTCTACTTAATAAATAAAGTGTATTTTTATTTATAATACATTTGAATTGAGAATGTTTACAATTGTAATTTTTTGACTAAACATATCTATCTAGTCTATCTAATACATAGTCATTAGGATAACATTACTGCTTCGATTAACATCAAAGAACAAAACTTTAGAAATTATATGGCTATCAATGTGGGAATAGTTCCGTGTGAGGTCAAATCAAACAAAGATTGCTTAGATATTCTTCAGTATTATTATTTACAATTTATTTCGTCTTTCCGTCGTACGTCCTTCACGTGTTCCATCGTCATCCAAACTATTCTCTCTTATTCCGTCCTTTCATACTTGATATCTTAATCATTCATCCTCTAACTCTTTTACTCCTTATTCGTCATCTCTTTCACATAACACGTTCCATATCGGTCATTCGTCTAACGTTTCATTCTACTCATATTTCATCATAACATTCAAATCCTACATCAATAACAAGTAGGCGTTAATTAAAAGAACTTTGATTATATTAAAAGTCAACAGACGAAGAAAAATTAAACTTCATAAGTAGGTATACAAAATACTGTACAAAAATAGACAGCTAAAATTATTATATTAAATTTGCTCAATCTCTTTATGGACAAAGTTTAATTAATTTCATTTAACTAACACTTCATTTCAAATTAATCAAAGACGCAAAAATTTTGATCCTAAGTATGCAAATTAGAAAATGTATTTATTTTTTCTTAAACCCTTCACTTTGAACGTATTTTACGGTATTTGTATTAGGTTTAATATGCAATGAGATTTTTTTCAATTACGCGTTTTATTCGACTTGAAATACTAATAAAGCGTAAGGTAATTTATTTACTTTGCGGCCTAGTGCAAGTGAAAATAAAATTCCAAATTTCGATTTTCTTTTTGTTTCTCGTAGAGCCTTATTACCTTAGCTCATAAATATATGTACATCTACTTCTACAAGTAGTCATTAATATAATTGAAGGCAGTGGCTGATAAAATTATAGATAAATCAATGAATGTGTGAAATTAACGATGTAAATAAATAATTTACCTACTAATAATTTAAATAATTTACATAAGTATACCGCAAGATGTCGCTATGGTAAAATGTCTTTGAGCGAAAGATATTATGTAGATATATATGTGTGTTAAAATGATAATATACATTTTACATTATATGTGCTTGTGTACTTATTCACCTGTAACCTTGAAGGGATAACTAGAAGTAATACTGGTATATCCCATGATTCGCCGAGTTAAGATTTGTTTAAAGTAAAATTGATGATAGAGGGTAAGCCTAGCACCATGTCGGACGCAGACAATATAAAATAGTAATTATATATTCCCTGAGTCTTAAGCTGAAGTGCAATATAAACTCAAGTCTAACGCGAAATACAATACTACTGCCAGAGTAATATTGCAAAATCCTTGCAAAAATCGTAACGAAAAGGTTCTGCAGTGTTCAGAAAATGTAAAAATTTGAATACCACGTATTTTTCTCAAACTAAAGAATATTGCGTATGATTTCTATTGATCCGAGCCTGCGAACTCATATCAAACTGTCGTTAAGAAACACTGGATACACTTTAGATTTTGTGTTGATAATTTTAATGTAGAACAATGAATAAATCAACAAAAGCTCTTTATGGAACACTTCGACCGCCCAGAGGCCTGCGCTATCAAAATAATGAGAACGATATTTTTGACTGGATCCCTTTAGAGTTCTACAATGAAATAATTTATCAATTTAAACTGAAATAAAATAGAATGTTGCGTATCACCGCACCGAACAATGCGGTTCGATTTGATTGTTATTAAATTATTTAAATATCTTGTGTCTGATTCCGTATGATGTGTTTTCAGTTTTATTTATTTCTTTTTTGTTCTCTGAGCGGCTTCTTTAAATGACTACACAATAAAATATTTAAATAAAGTAATTATGTCTAGTTATGACGAAAAACTATTACTTTATATAACTTTTGAAACATATAAATTATTAGGAATGGCGTTAAATATTTGTAAGCTTCGGACATTTATGTTACCTATCCTACTAATTTATGTTTAATTTGTGTACTACTTTTGTTCTTAAATAATACAGGAGATTTTTAAAGTAGCTAAGACAAAGCAGGTATCATTAATAGTTCCTTCTACGTCATACTTAATACTATGAGCTGTAGCACTGTGCTTTTACCGTTTATTGGTCTGGAGGAAACATTTATGACTTAATGCTCGGTCTAATTCTGTGATTATTACGAAACAGATGACTGATCACATGTGTTTTTAATAAAAAACCAAATGGGCAAAAGTTACATTCATAAATAAAATCTAGACACTTAAATTTAGGTTAAAGGTGAATACAAAAAGGCAATAATTGTTGGATATATTTCGTCTCAGAGAATACGTAAACGGAGATGCTTAAATAAATTTTATTATAAGTAAACACAGCTACGATCTTTGCAAGCACCTCCATAACAGAATCATAACGAGCCATTCCAAAGATATTAGACACCAGCTTAAGTGTAGTTTTAGATATATTTTCCCTGTAGTCTTTATTGTAATTATGTTATAAATCGCTTTATTTAGGAAATTACTTCTTTAGACATAGAAAGTTGTTTAAAGGTTTCTTTATGATGTCTCCATTAAGTTTTTAACGTAGCTAAATTTAAAAACAGTTCAGTCATTGATCACGAACTAATAACTGCTGACTTCGAATACTCATAATATTCTGGGGACTTGTAGGTGTCTTACAATCCTTTTGGGAGTTGCGAAGAATAAATGAACGAGGAATAAAGCGATTTTATGAGTGAGGATTGTTTGACTTGTTACTACACGTTAGTTTGCTACGTGAGAGGTGTATTGAGCTAATCGAGCCGGACATTAGCGTATGTTATCTAAATAGAATAGACTACTTTAGTCATTCTCTTATGTAATAAAATTCATCCGTCCACCAAAACGCATTGGGTCAGCGCCGTAGACTTGATATGGCTACGGTCTTATGAAAAATGGACAACCTCGCTCCTGTCCAACATAATAATATGGTCCAAAATAAACATGATAATAGGGTATTTTACTATAAGAAAGAAAAAATCTAAAAACTATAAATGTATATAGTAGAGCATTAAGCAATAAGTATACGTTAATTTCAGTTTATATTTCCAAGGAATAAATTTTATATTTTGAAAATGGGTAGAATACCCTATTCTGTCATTAGTTTAAATGTAAATGAATATATTCATATTATCAGTGTACGGAAATCTTTTAAGAAGAATGATACGGCTGAAGCCTCACCGCGGATCGCTATTAAGGCGGCTAAATAAAATTATGAACTCAAACTTTCCACAGGAATAATGCAGTTTCTGAAAACCTAAAGAGAATGAACAGAGACTATACAGACAATATCGTTTTCACGCCACTTTTGTCAAGAACAGTGAAATAAGCGTAAAGAACGTTTCCAACGAAACTGGCTGTGATGAAAAAATCCCGGCGTAAGTCGGAAACATTTAACTTTCAAGTTTTTGCGGACTTTGCGATTTTTTTTCTTTACTTTTCACTCAGTTCCCATTGACCATAATACAGTGGAGGCTTGTGGAAGTTTCCCGCCGCCTAAGTTTAAAGTTGCCGAGTATTTTAACTATGTACGTAGTTGAAGCGGCTTAAGTACTGCGAGGCGAGCGGGCAAGAAAAAACTTATCACGCAGTTAGTAACACTTAGCGCCGACATAAATATTGCAATATACTGTTTGCGGTGAACTACAAGTATCTATCAGTTTTTTTATCTGTTACATGAGCTCCTTCAGTTTGTCAATGTTGACATGATTTTATATGCTGTATAATGGTTGTTGTATTGCTATCATTGGATTATTATGAGGGTTTGAATAAAATGATTTTAAGTTGTCTTTATGTTTTCAATCTGCCCTATTTAAAATTGGCGGTGTTTAGCTTTAAATTCATGTGCAGATTAAGATATACAAGTTCTTTTCCAATATTTTCTTGCACAATTATACTGTTCAACAATTAACTACAAACACACTAACTTATAAATACGATACATATATCCTAAAATATATTTCCCAACCTCATTAAATTTAGCTCAATTCATTAACAATATTAAGGGGAAACTATGCAACTCATAAAGGATCGGTGAGCGGTGCGGCGACCGGGCTGGTTTTATCTCCTTAGGCGACAGGGGGCGCGCGCGGCACGCCGCGCCGTACATCTCGGTATGTGTGATAGAGTACTGCATTTCTTAACTCTTCACCGCTAGGAATTCCGGGAATTCGCACCCACTTGAATACATAATATATTCCTTAAAGTGGTAGTTCTTTTTCGTCTGGTCACCGTCTAGTAGGAGAATGATTTATATTATAAGAATTACTCGTTTTGGTAACGTTATATGGCAGATTTTGAATGGTTTTAGGTAACATTTGTATTACAATAAATAGCTTAGTAATATGCTAATAGAATAGAACTAAAGGCTAGATAATGATGAATGATGTTGATGATAGAGTTTCTTATTTTCAGATGATGAGACAATGATGGTTTGATGAATGTGAGTACTTTAGTGATTTTTTTTATTTCTTCGTTGTTATATGTATGATTTAATCATAATATTCAGCCATCTGATAACCCATGATTAGGTATTTAAAAAGAAATCAATAATTATTAAAAAAAGAAAACGGTAATTTATAAAAGCAATTTTTTGCCATTAAATGTGGCCGCTCTTCCTTAAGATCCATTCTACTCATTGACCAAAAATACCACCACAAAATAATAATATTTCCCACGAATAAGAACAATATGTATAATCCACGAATTCCACGTACCATAACAAGTCCAAAGATCTAGAAAGTCTCAAGATGACATACAAAAATATTCGTCAGAAATGTATCACGGAGCTCAGCGCATCTGTCGCAACATTTATTCCGTTGCCACTTTTTGTATCGAGCTGGTGTTACGTAAGGGTGATTTACGAATGCACAATAGACTTTAAAAGCGACAGTGAAAAATGTTGCCACGTTTGGTTCATTAACTATTGATCAGTTCGGGAGCGTTTTGAGAATTCTCTCTGCGAATGTTGCAGCTAATTGTTTTCGTCAATTAGATGAACTCGTTGCTAATTGGAACTAAAATCAGTTCCGAGTTTCGAACTGTTTGGAGGAATGTGAGTTCGTTTTGTTTTGCTTATTTGATTTTTACGTATGCAAAAAAAGGGAGGTACATTTTTAAAGTTTTTTATTGATATCAAATTGTCCATTGCAAAATTAACCACTATTATAATAATCTTAATCTTCACCATATTAATCTTACGGTAACATTATTACAATTTACAAATTACACTTATAACGATAAGCATAAGATAGCATAAGATTCCCGTATTATTATTATTCCCACCTTAAAGGCCGGCAACGCATTCCATGCCCTATGGTTTTGCAGATGTTTATGGGCGGCGGTGATCATTTATCATCAGATGAACCGTTTGCTCGTTTGCCCCCTATAATATAAAAAAGATGTGCATATTTTCCTAATTATAATGAATTGTAGTCGCACTTGAAAAACTACAACTGACCAACGGTAGATTATGGTGTCCTGAGTGGTGGCTATGGTATCCTTTACGTCGCTTAGAAATTCATACGCGAATATTACTAAATATTTTTGATCAATTCTGAATTTGCAACATAAAAATATTATGTCTAAAATAAAACCTTCAATATTTCAAAGACAAAAAACACCGCTTATCTAAACTCATCAATGCCTGCAGAAACAGCGAAACACAAAACACAATAATCAAGACACCGTAGACTTGAAGGAACAAGTTCATTTAAAACAGTAAGGTTTTTGTGGACACGGAATGGGTCGCACCGCCCACACAACTGGCGTCCTTGCGAGAAATGAAAATTTAGTGCCGGCTTACACCGTGTTTTGTCTATCTGCAGCACTGTAATTGAGGATACGACTAGAAATTTGCGTTAAGCAACATCTCGCACTAGATTCCAGTAATAATCACAATTTACGAGTGAAATTATACAAAGAGGATTTGTATATAGCCGTGATTACATTTATGATGTCACTAGCATTTGCCCGCAACTTCGTCTGCGTGTTTAAGATAATGTAGACGTTATATCGTTAGACCTATTCTAATGTAAACTCTACGTAAAGTTTTAACAAAAATCAACGTGCAGCATTTCTATTTCCAATTCTGACTCTGAATTTAGATTATCGGATCAATGGATCCGTCAGTTATCGATTCAGAGTCCAATCGGAACAATAAATAAAAAGTTCAAAATGACGGCCAACATTTTCAATTCTGAATACAAATTTAGATTATCGGAACTCAGATAACGATTTTGAGATCAATCGGATCAGTAGTTAAATGGCCTTATTCATATACAGTTTTAAAACCTATTTTAGGTATCGAATGTTTGTTTTCTCGCTCAAACTGCATTGAAAAGTCGTTCGAAAGGGACAAAAGTAAATTTTCATACGAATAACTTCAGTAGTTTTGATTTCCATACAAACTTTTCAACCCTTATTTTTACTCCTTTAGGGTTAAATTTAAGTAAACAGAGTACACATCTATTTTTGGTTTTAGATGAGTAATTATAGTGTCAAGTTTGAAATCTGCAACTTCAACGGTTGCGATTTTCCATACAAAATTATTTTACCCTTTTCAACCCCTTAGGGGTTGAATTTCCAAAAATCCTTCCTTAGTGCTACCCTACGTTATAAAAGAAATCCCTGTGTAAAATTTCAAGTTCCTAGCTTCATTAGTTTCGGCTGTGCGTTGATCCGGCAGTTCGGTTCTACAAAACTTCAACCCTTATTTTCGTCCCTTTAGGGTTAATTTTAGATAAACAATAAATGCAATTATTTTTGTCTTAGAATGAGTAACTTAAGTGCCAAGTTTGACAATTGTAACTTCAACGGTTTCGGTTTTCCATACAACAGTATTTTACCCTTTTCACCCCCCTTAGGGGTTGAATTTCTAAAAATCCTTCCTTAGTGCTACTCTACGTTACAACAGGAAATCCTGTGTAAAATTTCAAGTTCTTAGCTTCAGTAGTTTCGGCTGTGCATTGTTCCGACACTTTGTTTTTACAAAACTTCTACCCTTATTTTCACCCCTTTAGGGTTAATTATAAGAAAAGCGAGTATGCAGTTGTTCTTTTTTCTAGATGAGTAACTAAGACGTCAAGTTTGATGTCTGCAACTTCAAGGGTTTCGGTTTTCCATACACCAGTATTTTACCCTTTTCACCCCCTTAGGGGTCGAATTTCCAAAAATCCTTCCTTAGTGCTACCCTACGTCACAATAGGAACCCCTATGTAAAATTTCACGTTTCTAGCTCCAGTAGATTCGGCTGTGCGTTGATCGGGTAGGAAGGAAATCACCCAGTTTCTAAACATTTCAACCCTTATTTTAACCCCTTTAATGTTAATTTTTAGAAAAATTTAGTATGCAATTAATTTTGTTTTTGAATGACTTATTAAACTTCCAAGTTTGACAATTGTAACTTCAATGGTTTAGATTTTCCATACAACAGTTTTTAACCCTTTTCACCCCCTTAGGGGTAGAATTTCCCAAAATCCGTTCTTAGTGCTACCCTACGTCACAATAGGAATCCCTGTGTAAAATTTCAAGTTCTTAACTCCATTAGTTTCGGCTGTGCGTTGATAGGTCAGTCAATCAGGTTCCTCTTTTATATATATAGATTAGAAAATGTTGGAGACGCGAATTCGGGTGATACCGTTGAAATATTGTTGCTTTAAAGTTTTGTTGAATTAAGCGAATTTATGGTTGAAGTTGAGTACCTGAATGAACTAAGTCCATTATTTGCTGGAATCATTGGGTGTAATGTAAGGCATTAATATCATTATTGTACTCTGAGGTCGGGCTTAAATCGTGATTCCTTACCGAATCAAGACAAAAGATGTTAGTCTCACAGACATTGATTTTGTTCTGGCAGCTCTCGTATCACTTACTAATTAATAATTTAAAAATTAATACGTATAATAAATGACTTAGGGCCTCGTTCACCATCTTCAAGTAAATCGTTGATTAGGCTAATCATCAGAAAAGTCATCCGTAACATCATGTGTCGATTTCACCATGCTCCAGTAATACTAATCCTATGATTACATTAATAAGTAACTTACTGGCTGCATCGTCTGCCGATTAGCGTATTTACTTAATGGTTATAATAAGGTTAAATTCTCAACCTCCTTTTTTATTTTTTAAGAAAAAAACACGTTGACACTTTAGCGGGAGGCAGGGCGAGGAACATTTGACGCAATATTGAACGAATGATTCGTTCAATTTCTTATGTCATTCACTTAATCAGCACTTTACTTTATTTTCACTTGTGAAATCGACGAAAGATACTCTGCACATTTGCTTGTCAAATAACGTCAATCAAAAAGTAAGTAATCAACGGTTTACTTAAAGATGGTGAACGAGGCCCTTAGAATAATTGTAATCTGTCTTCTGACTGAAAAGTCACTTGTAATTGATACGTTGTTCCAAAAAAGAAACAAATTGCTAGTTTTACAATAAATCTTTTTTTTAATATTGTATCATCATCAAATCAGCCTACATTTATCCACTGTTGGACATAGGCCTCTTCTCTACCACCATTCTTTTATATTTATACTAGCTTCTGCCCGCAAACTTCGTCTGCGTGGTTAACATTATTTGAAATCTCCCATCCCGTCCTGTCCCGTTATATCCCGCCCGCCCCGTCTCATTCTCACTAATGAAATGTTATCCAGTCCCATCCCATCCTTTTGAGTATAAGAAAGTAGCAAATATATAGGAATTCCTTCTTCATCCCACGGGAACACTAAACGGGATAATAAGTGGCCTATGTTACTTCTAATACCTCCAAGAATATGTGTATAAAGTTTCATGATGATCGGTTGAGTAGTTTTCGCGTGAAAACGTAACAAACAAACTTACATTCACATTTATAATATTAGTAGGGATATCATAATTTTCGTTATTTATATCATATGGTCCTGGTTCAACAAATTTCATACTGGTAAATATAAAATAAATTAGTTGTAGTAAAATGAAGGAATACCTGGAGCAAGCCTGTTTTAACAGTGTTCTACATTTTCTTCTACGCTTACTTTATAATCGTACTAAGAATTATTCTCAATGGAATCGATGTTATTGAAATAGACTACGTAGGTACTTATTATTTACTACTGTTTATACTTTTTTATACCTGCACCATATTCAAGTCTACAAGGTCGGAGAATCGTCTTTCCAATTATTTCATTAATAATTACTCTGATAACCAGTTTATTCGAGGTCAAGGTAATCCAAATATAAAATAATAATTTAATCTTAATGTCCACCTGATTTTTATACGTCTGAATAAAATAAACAAACTGATACCTTCCAGACGATATTTAAATGAGCTGGATTTATTTGTAGCACAAAACTAATTGGCGTGGTAGTGATAATATTGGAATGGAAACCTTAAAGACCTATGATTTAATTTGTAACTTCGATAATAAATTACATTTGAGACCGCCCCACCCTCACACCCGCCACGAAAACTCCTGTAAGCCAGGATCAACAGTGGCACGCATTTTAATGACACTGAGCATTGAAGCTCAGCGAGTCTCCGGGAATGTCTAACTTGTCTTTAAACCGAAATCAATCATAAAGTTAAATTAGCAATAGGAGGAGATGGAAATAAAATATTGTCCACTTCCCTTAATAAATTACATTTGCCACGTTGTTTTCAGTGAGGACTCAGCATGAATGGGCAGGTTCGTCCAGGGTGGTACCACTGTCTCACAGAAGATCGACGTAAAGCGACGGCTTCGCTGCCGCGTTTCGTTCTGTGAGTGAACAGCGAGATTATCAGATGCGCATTACCTATCTCCATCCTTTTTCCTTTCCGTTCCCCATCCGATTAGAAGGGCTGGCAACACATTTATGATACAAGTTGTGGATGTTCAAAGGCGGCAGATCACGTACCATCAGCTAGCCTGTTTGCTCGTTTGCCGGTTCCTATGCAATAAAAAAACATCAAGGATTTGTAAATGAGTTATCGACTTCAAAAATATATTAACTGAAGATCACCATAAATTACATTTGGACTAAAGCTTTATTTAAAGAATAATTATAAAACAAAAGATCGGCATAAATGGACTAGACTAAACTGTCATTTAATTGGCATTAAAATTTAGAAACATTTCTAATATTTAAGGCCGGTTATAACTTTCACTGCATGACCAGTGTATTCCCGTCACAAATGGAGGCTGTGTGGTGCCGTCACACAAAATTGATCGATACTGTTTCCACCGCAGCGCTGACCGCGGACTGATACACAGCCACCTACGTTTTATGTGAACTAGGATTTAAATTGATTGGCCTGCTGTGTGTAAATAATTATTTCAAAATAATTATTTTGCTTTGTATTACTTTGTTTCATTAATTCAGGTTTGTGTGTAAAGGGAGATTACGTCGGTGTTCGGAGTTAAGATGATTAAGAGCACCAGTATTGAACTCAATGCTGGTTATAAGATAGATCGTATTTATAAAACGTTCGATATAATTTGAATGTTCTCTATGCTTAGTTGTAGTTCTGTTTAATTTTATAACATGCCTGAATCTGTTCAGACTTGAAACCTTGTTACACTAAAGTTTCGCGGAGAAAGATATTCTATCCTACAAATAAATAATTACTTTGACATCTAAAAACAACCTTCAAGCGAATTAAGGTAATTTGTACTTATGGTACAGATCTCTCTGCCTGCCTCTCTCGCGAAGACTCGCGAAAAATATGGGAAAGGTAAAATATTTTGGGCCTTCAGCAATCTCATTGACTAAACAAAGTAACAGCAATACTCCTTCTTGGTAGAATTGTCGGTTCAAGCAAGACAAAAAGCCAAGACGCAGCGTTTAATCAATCTAACTCGCTTAGACTCCCGTTGCTCAATAGCAGAGTCAATACTCTGCCTGCCTCTGGCTGTCATTAGAGAATAGTTTCCCAGGTTTTGGCGGTCATTATATTACAAGTCTGTCTATAAAGTTCACTTCCAGAATTGTAACTTCTACGATGAGTATTTTCGAAGTTGTTTTTAATTCTAGTACCTAATAACTAAACAGCACTTGATAATCTTACATTTATGAAAATCTTACTTACATTCTGCAGATTTTTGGTTGTACTTTTGGTTCCACGTTAATGTATGCACTGAACAGTTTTGTTTATTTTATAAAACATATACATATACTTTTGTTAAAAAAAAATATTATTGCGTTTACAAATGTGTACAAATAAAATAATATTTTTTGTTACTATGGACTAAATCCTCTCGATAGTTGAAGAGGCCCGAGTTTTGTAGATGGAATATAAAGGCTTGTTTACTTATAATTATTCAATTGAAATGTTGGATCCATTTGGATAAAATACAAACTTATTCTGAACTAAAATATTATGCCTAAGCTATACTGTAATAATACTTTAAATAAACGTATGTGCTAACAGTTCGGTAACATTCTGACAAAGCGAAATTGGATAGTGGAAATTAAACAATTTATGTTACTCTACTACCAGGTGGCAAACAGGTGAGTAGAGTGAACCTTTTCATATTGTTGGAGTTGTATAAGCTTTAGATATAGTTGGGGATGTTTTAATCACTTCCCAAAACTACTACTTTAGACTAGTCAATTCTAGTTACAAAGGCTTGTATTCCAAAATCATTGTAATTTACCAAACTATACGAAAATTACTTTCTTGTGAGATGACAGCCTCCTTGGCTCGATGGGTGTGAAGTTGGTTGTAAAATGTAAGAACTAGAGTTGAATTCACAAATCAAATTGTTTTATATGATGAACAAATGTCAATTTTTGACATCATATAAAACGAATATTTTTGTTTGTGGGTTTTATGAGACCAAAATATGCTTAATGGTTCCCGATCTCTGCGAAAGATTAGAAGTACACTGATTTTGATTTGGTTAAACTAAAAGCTTTAAGCTTTCCTTTTAAATCTAATCTAGAAAATGCTTCCTAAACCGGAACAAACATACAAAACATTTTCACTTATTTATTAGAGCAGAAGATTTAAATATGACATCCAAGAAATACAATTTGCAAACAAGCCTCACATCGTGAGAGGCAGCCATAATTGCCGGGGGCGCATAACGTCACAACGCAAAC
Source organism: Deilephila porcellus (assembly GCA_905220455.2). Taxonomy (NCBI): domain Eukaryota; kingdom Metazoa; phylum Arthropoda; class Insecta; order Lepidoptera; family Sphingidae; genus Deilephila; species Deilephila porcellus. Next base: position 12,099,181 of record LR999977.1, on the reverse strand, counting down.
ATAATATTGCGTTTGCAAAACTCCACTGATACTTACAAACATCATTAAAATATCTTTGATGTATACACTCCCGGGATGCATTCGTAAATTTGTGACCCTACCTCGGATTGTTCACGCAAATATGGTGAACTTCGCATAATGTATGACAGTGTGATAATGTTCCTCAGTTTAGCATTTCTCCGACGCGAAGCCTTATCTTTTGTTTAATTTTTCGCTTTATAACATTACTTTGAAATTAAGTCTGACGTATGAGTTACAACTTTGGTACATGGTGGTAATATGAATGAATAATACTTTAAATAATATACGCTTGTAAAATGTGCATGTGAGCTGATGTAAGTCTAACTTGTTATCATATTCTTGAGCTTTATTTGCCTCTTTGAAAAGAGCGATCGTGTTAACATTTTTACTGAACCCTATATTGTTACTATAATATTAATTTATGCATAATAAATCTATGTAGTATGTTGTTTTTTGGTTAGTAAGATCACCTTTCACTTTTTTTGTTTTATAGAAATGTCTGAAAAAATACTTGTATCTATATGTGGTGGCCAAAAATCGTGAAAGCTAAATTCACGACTCGGATTTTATTTTTATTTTGTAAATTTTTACTCGAGGTGGTTTGGAAGACGTGGTTCAAATTAAATAGCAATAATTAATGTCAATATCACTCTGCATACCTTCCGGTTTGCTATAGTCCCTGTCTCAGATAGAGTATTTAGTCTGAGGTCCCTGTACTGTTAAGAATTGAGAAAACAACAATACTACCTGCTTAGTAAGGCTTCTTTTATACTTGTAACATAGGTTCGTTTATCGAATATGCTAACCTTGGCTCACGACCCTATACATTAATTATAATTTAAGCACAATACACAAAGCAATCAAGATAAATAGAACAACACGTATTCAGGCAATAAAATAATATTTTTCTTATGATTTTTACTTGAGAAACCTTTTACGCAAAGTAGACCATCAATTATTCATAAGAAATAATGCAAATACGAGTATAAAGTAATTTATCTTATTTCGATATTGAATCTTGTCGTTTTTGCAGCTGTTACAATGAAATTTTCATACATTTTTCGATAATGTTTTTGTTAGATTAAACTATACCGTAGAAGTGTATTTCGAATTAATTTTGGATAAAATATTTTGTAAATAAATAAAATGAAATAAACATTTCATTTTAAGTGAGCTTTTTATTACAAGTCAGGTACTAAAAGTTACAAACAAAACGAAATAAAACCAACCCATGATGGAATGTAATAAACATATTATGATTTATAGGGCCTATTTAAAAATATTAAACAATACAATGTATTGTGAGTATGAATACATTTTTACGTCTTATTAGACACTGAGTATCAATTACTGAAATATTATATCTGGATCTAGTTTAAAACAAAAGACTACACAATAGTCTAAAAAATATTCTGTACTATATTCAATAAAATTATCAGTAAATTGCGTACATATAAAAACAATGGGTTGTTAAAAAATCCCTTACATCCAGACACTAATAAAGAGCTACGTGGACACTTTAGTAACTGAATTAAGTATTTATCACAGAGCTGCTACATTGGCGGGGTGCCAATAACTACACCATGTTTCTGCTGGATGCCAATGATCATTTCTTGAATCAAGTCAATTTCTTGTTTTGATATTGTAATGTTATCATGTGCTACTGATGATGAATGCGCAAAATTAAGGACGGTGCTATGTGGTGTGGGATTGGAAAACTCTCAGCAGTGGACTATAACAATTTTTTTATTATATAACTTTTTTCCTAAGTTGTTAATGTGGTTTGCAATGGTCTAATGGCAGACTCTCGGTACGAGCGTTTCCCCTATACACCCAAATACGCAGCTATTTAAAATCAAGTATTCAAATAATACTTTTTTTAATTTTTAGAAAATTAAGTATTGTTTCATTTTAATCTTTGAACAGTCATGAAAGTACCCGCTAATGTTTCTTGCATGAAACAAATATTTTCTAAATAAATTCCACTATTAAACAAACGATTTCGCCGAATAGTCACATACACGCAAAAATAATCCCTTTGTTAACATCAATGAGCTAAGCCCACAAAGCACAGAATTTCAGCGAACATTCGCTAAATAAGTCAAAGCAAAAACCAAATATGACATCTTTTGTTTTTCAACGAGTCGCCCCGGGCACCACAGAGGTCATCAATTTAGATCGTAAAACGGAGCAATGAAATTCCGAAACAACATTACGGAATATTCAAACATAGCGAAAGAATTTGCAATACTTGATAAGGAACAATCGAACCGAAGCTAATTTCCTTTCTAACGTTATCCCTATAAATTCAGGTGGGAACGAGGAGTTAAGCAACACGTGATTGGCATTCCCATCAATCTCAATAGATCGTTATCGAAACGTATCTTATTGCTTGAGTGATAAAGTTCAATTTTGTATTGGAAAAAATTCTCGGATACTTTTAGTACAAAACAGAGTTGCAGGGTGAAACTAATCACTATAATTGAATTTTCTGCAGCGCGTCCGCTCGTGCCTCGAATTCAGCTAATTCTATTAGCCATTTTAGTTGCTAACTAACGCCTTTATTTTCCCCATGAGTGTAATTCTCATTCCGTTTAACGTGATTCCGTTTTGAATATGTGTGGAATTCTTTAACAACTGTTATGTGGGGTGTGGGGGTATAATGCCATTACTTGAAAACCATTACCTTAGTTAAGGTTTCGTGTCTAGCTAGATACGTTGTTATCGTTATTTTAAAGTTGCAAGTTTAGTGTCGTTTTGTATTATTGGAACTGGAATTATGTTGCTTCATTGCTTTATTCATAGTTTGTGAGGGCTGCGAACCTTGGAGTCCGGGGTTCCAGCCCGATCCGTCAGATCGAATTGCAGATAGATTTTATTAAACTAGCGGTCAATCTAATGTCAAAATTTTCTAGCTATTCATAGGATTGTTGGACCCATGAAGCAAAATAATAATTCTTATAAGAGAACAACCACAACTGAAATTTCCGAGTGAGGCCGCACAACGCAAGGGCGTTTCATTACGTCGTAGAACGTAAGGATTTTAAGACACTAAATACCACGTGAAAAATGCATCTTAGCAACGCTACGTAGCTCGTAATACAATGCTGCTACGCCGTCGTAGCGCATCATTCTCCCTACTTGGTATCTAGACGAACCTTTCGTCTGTGGCGAGTGCGTTGCGGACCCGTATGACGTAGCAAAGCACCGCCCATTAATGTGTTGTCCGGGTCAAGGAAATAGTCGACTATTTCAGAATTTTATGTTTAATTAAATACGTCACATAGAATATTATGAATATATATTTATGTACAACATGTTACCCTTTAATAATGTTTTTTGCTTATTATTGTTTTTTAAAAATAAATCTGAAATGGAGACTGTCCCGCCCTCACACCCGCCACTGCAACTCCTGTAAGCCAGGATCAACAGTGGCACGCATTTTAATGACACTGAGCATTGAAGCTCAGCGAGTCTCCGGGAATGTCTAACTTGTCTTTAACCCGCAACGAAATCAATCAAAACGTTAAATTAATAGGAGGAGTTGGAAATAAATTATTGTCCACTTCCCTCCCTAATAAAGCGGGTGACAAAACAATGAACTAAAGAGGTAAATAACCTCGCATAAAGACATTTACAGCCAGATAAGCCAGCTGTAAAGCACCACGGATTAGTCATTATTACATTTAAATGGGACCTATTATGTAAGCTGTTATACTTGATTCCAATAATAGGTATGGCAAAATCGCCGGAAAGCACGGAAATTCTTCCTAGTCTCCACAAGGTCCGTGTAGTATACAACTCCAGATGTTATTTGCATACTATCTAGCATGGTTTTACGCTCATTCTGCCAAAGACTACACTCCCAAAGTATATGATGCGCGGACTGCTCATATTCGCAATAAGGTGTTGAACATGAATCATAAATCTGAAATATTTAAATGCATTAGTTTGAAGTAAGACGGGCAGAACTAAAACTTATACTTCAAAGAAATTAAAGTTCTTCCTACTTCGAAACTTTCGTAGCAAACACTACCTCAATGATTCTGTTATTAAACTAATAAAAAAATCTCATTTTGGGTTCCATTAACAAAAGCAAAAACTGAAATCATTTAGTGTGGTTTTGGTTATCGCCTTCAAGGCATTTCTTTATGTGAACTCAAAGTTGCATTCATTAATATCATTGTTTTATTTTTATCAAGTTAGCAAATAACACCAGTTTAAACTAAAATGCCACATATGTAAAATAAATGTAAGTTTTATATTATTATTTTTTGCATCACTTGTTATTATATCATATTTTATTATATATACAGCCATTCTACTGGTCTCTCATATTATTTATGTGAGAGGTCGCCTGGGTAGGTACCACCGCAATGTCTATTTCTCCTGCCAAACAGCAGTGTAAATGCACTGTTGTTTTCCGATTTGAAGGACATTGTAGAGAAACTACTGCACATACTGAGACTTAATATCATAAGGCTTAGGATGGCGAGTGCAGTAGAATGCCAAGCATTGCCTTGTAATTCACGGTGTTGTTTGGTTTTGCTACAGAGCATGAGCAATCACATCGCTTACGATCAGGCGAATGGCATGCTCGTCTCACCATGGACGCAATAAAAAAAATCGCGTCGGTAGGTCAACACTTACCATCTGATGTGTTGACACTTGTTGTGCCAGTATTAGTAACCAAAACATAAAATATGAGTAAAAAAACAGTCTAAATTAGATACACAGTTACAGAACCCCCGCCGCGCAGCCTACTCGCTCCTGTTCATAATCTCCGTAGGTATATCTTGACGCGAGAGTTTAATAAAAATCCGGACGTAGCGCCGTCTTCCCTTAGAAATTGTAGTCGAAATTAATTTTGACCGTGTTTTAATATCCCGCGCAACGAAAGGCTTATTTATAAACCTCCTGAACCACATAATAAAGTTAAAAGAAAACAGATATTAAGGCAAAATCTGTTGTCGTATAACATTTTCTTTGTGTTATTTTTTTTAGGTATGAAGCGATTGTTGTTATCTAAGACGTTGGTTTAGCATGTAGAATATTGTACAGTCTGTACGTAATAAGCTGTGATGCAGCGTCATGGCCAATTTTTGTGGATGATTCAGCTTGGTCCAATGAAAAACCTGACAATGTGAACTACGGAAGTGTTTCGCATTTTATTTTCAACCTGCACTATCAAATGCCAATGCATTTGATAGTGCAGGTTAAAAAAAAGAAATAAAAAGACGTGAACATATTAAAAACACCAGTATAAATCGCTTCCCTGCCTTTATCTTCTTTTTGTAAACTCTACAAAATCTTGATAGGATTTGTTTTCTGTATTCCTTTGGTATTTCTGCTTTGTCTTCTTTATCTCAATCGAACCTTATGATTGATTTTTTTGTCATACCATATATAACCACGAAAATGGTGATATTTTTCGTGGTATTTTTACTACATTAACTATATCTGTTGAAAAATAATTAAATGTCTTAAAAATGTGTTACATTAGGACAATTGTGGTAATTGCCGAGCGAAAATCGTCTTACACCATTCTAATCTATTTGAACAGCTTGAGCTCTGTACTCGTTATCTTGAGACAAGTAAATAAATCAGGTAAGAAGATAAAAGTAACGTTTCCAATGTATTTACTATCTTAATTCAGGTAGTTAATGGGATGAATTAAACCGTAGTTTCTATACTAAATTCGTCTTCCACTTGCCGCTATCCAACAGCACGAATTTCACAATTTATGACCTCTTGTGTGCCTCACTTTTAGAATTCACATACTTTTGATATTCTTGGAGATCAGTTATGCAGGTTTCCTTATATAATTTTTCTTCAGGTTTAAAATAAGTATTAATAAATTATGAATACGTATACGTGACTTCGAAACGTTAGTAATTGTTACCTTGAGTTTGAACCCGCAACCTCTAATGGCTAGTCCACAATCAATTTCACAATCTCTGGTTAACTTTCTATACTTAATTATAAATTACAAACACCAACAAACACCTTTACAAACCAGTAATACGAGTTACAAAGAATCGTGTGTGCCATGAGTGCTGCTAATTTCATTAATGTGTCGTTTAAACTTCGTAACGCGCACAAAGAGGAACAAGTGACAAAGCTAAAGGTGCATGCTCAGACATTGTCTAGTGTTAATTAAAGTTATTTTAGTGCAAACATGCCCCAGACTTGGTGCTTCAAATTGGACGATGTTCAACAATCAGAAGTTTTTGGATGAGGTTATACCGATGTTGGGTCATGGGTGTGCCGAGTGAAGTGTTGTTTTATATTTTTATGAATTTTCAAACAAGCCACGTGTCAGTGACCACCACTGGAAGTCCATCCCAAGTCTTGATGAATGGTAACTGTGTTGCCAGCTTCTAACAAAAGATAGAATTTTTTAAGAAATATTTTTCATGTTCTCATCTGAACGAGAACATGGAAAATATTTCGTGGTCTCAAATCGATAAAAGTATTCAACGTATCCGTGAAATGAGTAAAAACACTTATTTATAAGATGAAACAAATTCCAGAAAACCAAGTCTCTAAAATCTAAACTTGATATAAGCTCGACCTAATTCACTCAATTAACATAAAAACCAAACCAATAAAGACAAACCAATCCACCAGAGAACACACCAAACCTATGTATAAAACGAAAGTGCATGCAGATAGATGGGCCGACGTCGCCGGAATACCAATGCGTATTGGATGTGCTAATGACCATCGATTTGCTGCCACTTGTATGGTAATGCCGATGATAAAGTAAGAATAGAATGTAGCTCTATTATAAATTGACAGTTGATTATCTGGAGTCTCTTGGAGGTTATTAATGTCTCCTACGCGGCAGGAGTTCTTGTGAATATCGCAAACTATTCGTAGGTGAATGTAGTGATTGATTCATGTGCGGATGGTTGAAGGTAAGTATGTCTATTTAAAAATCTGATGATTATTTTAGTGGTTTCTTGTATAGTGTGTGGTTAATTTTTTCCAGTAACAATTTACAAAAAGTAAAAATACAAAAACAAGACGTGATGAAATTATGAAGGCTTATATGGTATCTCTCTGATCAGCTTTTTAACTTAAAATTACTTGATTGAGCATGTATTGTTTAAACAACAATAAAAATATTTGAATTTTATTAGAATTAAAGGTTTCCTTGAAAGTGCATAAATGTAAAACCATTCATTTTGAAATCGAATACAGTGAAGAGCTAGAATTAGCATCTCTATACTTATTACAAAGGTTTGACGTTAATGTAAGAGCATATCAACTTAATTATGATTTATTCTTTAACAAACGTACAACAGTACGTCAACTAAGCTTATTATATGATAATTACGTCACGGCAAAATCTGTCACCCTCGTTGAAATATTTCCCAAACTAACAACAATGTAAGCATTGTTTTAATAACATTTGCGGTGACCCACTTTGGTTGTAAAATATTCTGGATGTGAGCCCAGAATAAAGCATTCATCTTAGTGCTATAACTGACAACGACAAGTGTACATACTGCCGTCTCGACCGCAAGTGTGAAGACGCACCTTTGAACATCGTGGATGTGGCAGTATATTAATTTTGCAACATTTTTTATATATACACATAAACTCATGCCTTTTTCCTAGAGGAGTAGGCAGAGGTGCTACCAGGACACCCACTTTTGCCCTTGTATGTTCCGCCCCACAATGTGACAGGGGGCGAGTCTTTCGCCTTATGTGTCACAAGTTCCTGACTCCGGGCTGTTAATGAATAGAAAAATCCAATATCACTGCCTGACCCGGGATTCAAACCCGAGCACTCCGCTTTGTAAATAATCAAAATAATGATATAATAGAATCAATTAAGGTTTTGAAAAACATGAATATTTGCCAAAAAAAAAGTCAGCACTATAACAATTAATTGAAAATTTTTTGAAGACATATTCCAGTTCAACTTTCAGCCTCGTCCTTTATTATTTAGCTAATTAAAAAACCATCAAAAACAAAATCATAAACAATACCGCATCCTGTTCACTGTAAATTCATTCCACGATCGTGGCGATGAAACATCTATAAATCCGGCAACGACGGAATAAGACATCCAATTTTCTCTAAAGCTACAGTCCACTCGAGATCTTTGTCGTGATGAATAGAACGCTCAGGAAACAAATCTCTTTGTTGAATTATTCCACACTGACTAAGGAGATGACCCTTTCAGTTTTATTTACTTAATGGAATACTTTGTGATGTTGCGTTGTCGCGCGAAACTTTTTTCGCTTCCTGTTAAACTAAAGCTTTAGTTGAACGCGTTGTATGAAGTTTCTTTGTAGTTGAGAGGTTAATGTTCTTTGTATTTTTAAGGATTTGTTTTGCTCTGGTCGCCAGCGCGGATTTGATAATATTTGCGTATCGTCTTATATGTGTGTTTCATTAAGTTATCATTTGTACAATTGGTCAGTCGTCAACTTATCGAGTAAAAGTATATTTTAAATGAATCGAAGAAGGAAACACATTCAAGAGGTTATGAAGTATAACGTTTACACATTTATATTATAGTGATGGGTGTTTTGATATATCTACAATCCGTTTGCTGTACTAAGCCAAGGACACAGTTGACAAAATTCGTTTTGCATGAATATTTTAGTGGAGTCCCTACTCTCAACAACAATTGTGATTCCAAATAATAACCGGGTAAACATTAGTCGATCTACATTTTGTAATCGAACTATGTCATTCAAGCATTATTTTCTGACAAAGCTACGATCCCCTTAAAGTCAATAATTATGCTTTATGTCCTTTAATTTATTTATCCGCCTTCCCATGTAGGATAGTGGTTCCCAACTACTATTTATTTTCCTTCTGATTTTCGTTGCCGATTAAAAACAATTTGGTGTCCAAACATTCGTATAGCTTCGCCAGTCAATGTCATTTCAATTCGGCTTACTGCCAATCTTGGCCTACAACAACGTCTGTACTGGGTATGTGGACTAGGGATGTAACGGAGGTAGTTTTATCGGAACCGAAATCGGAATCGGAGTTTTCAAATTTGACTTATCGGAATCGGAATCGAAATCGGAATCGGAATCGGAGGCAGGGTCAGTTTGTTTAAGGACAAATAAAACATGATTTATAGTCTTTTAAAACAATTATCTATAACCTAAATGTCGTGAGCGTAACAAATAATAACAACAAGTGAAAAAATAATTGATCATAGAGTGCACGTAGCGGAGGTCGGGGGATTCCCCGCGCGACATGTATGAACCTGTTCGGCACAGGCCGTCGCGCGCCGCTCACTTCGTTTCGTCCAACCTCCGATTAACCTCCGATATAAAAGTATCAGAACCGAAGTCGGAACCGAAAGTGTAATAATAATCGGAAGTTCCGACTTAACGGAACCGGAATCGAAGCTCCGTTACATCTCTAATGTGGACGACTGCCTCACCATGTCAAGTAATAACCAATACAATTCAATAAATACATTGTAAAGTTACATGCATTCAACTTGCACGCAATATTTTATTATATAAATTCAAATTTTCAACATAAAACACAAAACGTGATAACAAAGAAAAAATGGAAATCAAGTTAATATCCGCTGTATAAACAAGTCGGTAATACACGTCGGATAAATCCGAACAGACAACCAATGACAGTGGAATATTCAAATTTTATGTAACCAATGTATATTTTAAAAATAACGGGACTATTTCCATGTTTAGTTGAGTAATCTTTTTAAATGGATATTGCTTTTTCTGTTATTGGAAACGGCTCGTGATATATCAATAGTTGTATTCGATAGTGAGTAATAGCTTAATTAAAAGTGAATTTGTTAACCGAAAATCTCGCGGTTGTGATTGTGAATTATTGCTTGCTTTAAGTGTGGAAGAAATCTTTACGAGAAACACAAAGTATCTAAGCATTCATCTCTAGAATTTCTAGGTTTTGAGAAGTCTGTCAAACCGCAGCAGGCCAACGTAATGAACTTTGTTATAGTCACGTAATTATAAGCCATTAACTTCATCTTACTGCCTGTTGGATTACATTAATAAAACATTTTCCTTACGCACATTGTAGCTTATCGGTTGTAGTCGAAGTATAAAATAAAAAAGCTATCGCATTCAATTGTTTTATAAGGTGACTCCACACAGTTGAGGCGAGCGAGGCGGTTCTGGTCGGTCCTTTGGAGGATACCAACATGGATGGTGCATACATCATCCACGCCAAATGTGTCCAACTTAATTTGTATCACATTCAATTGTTTTATAAGGTGACTCCACACAGTCCTCTCCAATGTTATTGCGTTGGCGCGTGCAACGGAAATGGTGAAAGGGCTCCGAGGCCATATATCTCGCCGAGGCCGGAGATGGCCCTGCGCCGCCCCAAATATTCTATGTGCTCGGTACAAATGAACTTCATAGTTCATAGACATTTTTCTTCATTATGAAAATGTTATAGACAATGACGTACTTTTAAATTATAAATATGATACTTTAGAATACTGTTGACCACAGCACTCTTCTAAAATGGAGACTTCGGTTGCAAAGGCCTTAGTCCATTAGGCAGTTTTACCATGGGCAAGCTGACAACACGGAAGCAATATAATTTGCGAACAAAAGATTTTAATAGCTATGAAAGCCTTTCATACTTAATATGCATATTTCAATTACTTCAAAGAACACACCTTTAGCCGATTACCTAAAGTTCAGAAACTTCGCTTTCACCAACTATGCACATTAATAATTATTTGTGTGTAATTAGTTGGTTAAAATGTTATTAAGTTGGTTAAAATGTTAAACTTCATGCGCACACGGTACAAAACAAACATGGAACTAACGTGGAAAGTTCTGGCGAGCCGCCAACTCCTGACTTCTCCACATGCAGTCCTTTCCAATGGGTGCTTGAAACAGAGATTTTTAAGCTGTGCCCAAAATTCTGTATTGGAAATGTATGTCGCAATATAGGCGTCAAATTGATCGAACTGCACTTGATAGTACTTCTTATTCAGAACGTAAACCCAATTGTTATTTGACAAATTCAGTGTTTAATTCGCATAAGAAATGCTATTGGTAACTTTATATTACTGAGATTTAGTCCGCTGTAGTCTAGAAAGGAATAAGGGTAGTGACTACACAAATAAATTGTGTTCACGTCTGTTTCTCTCCGAATTAGCCCGTAATCTAAGCCCTTAATTGCTCAATGCTTCTCTATAATCGAGAAATCGAGTATTCACCGTCTAAGTCATATTCGGCCATCAGGATTAACAAAATCTGAATGTGTTATTCAGCCTTTAGTATCAAAAAAATAGTCACAATATCGTGGACTCTTGTTTTTATATGCTATGTGTATGAAGCCAGTTTAGCCAAACTCGTTCGATTCGCAAAGTCATTACTCATTGACAATCCAACGGAAATGAACGGTGAATGCAAATGAAATAAAATATTGCATTTTTCATTTCAACAGCACGGCTTAAATTCGTATTACTGGCATCCTTCGCACACAATAAAAATCGCTTCAACACCATCCGTCCGTTTTAAGTCGCGATTGATTCTATACTTTTTTTTTTGTAAAACCGGCGCCGCTGTCCATTGAGACTCCGTGGCATCCGTGACAACGTGCAACGGCTAGTTCCATACAATGGCAGGCGTACGTACAAAATTCACCGCGAAAACGTTGTATGAGCACCTCTATAAAAGTTAAAAGCTTTTGTCGAAAAAAGTGCCGGGAATAAAATAAAAGTGGATGCATTTCTAAAAGCGGGTGCAGCAAATGCGAGGGCGTGCCTGTACATTGAACATTTGTCGCGTCCCACGGGACTCCTGACCCGGGAAACCCCGGGAAATATTTGCCGGCCGGGTCAGTTTTTGGGGCGTAATGTTGCTTTTTGCCGATAAACTGCGTCAGTCTGTAATAGTGTTTCCGCTTTGTTTTTTATTGATATTTTTTTCTATTCCAACAAACGAGTTTTGTCGTTTCATGAGTGTATTTATATAGGAAGCAGAGTAATACTGAAAGTACAGGCGGCTGTATGGTTAAGTTAATAAAGTAGAACTGTTACTGTGCTGTAGTAGTAGTTAGAGACTGCCTCGATGGCGTAGTTGTACTACGGTACGACTACAAAGCTGAGGTCTCGGGTTCGAATCCCGGGTCGGACTAAGTGATATTGGGTTTTTCTATTCATTATCAGAACGAAGGCAGGAATTTGTGCCCGATATGGCGATAGGCTCGCCCCCTATCACATCATGGGACGGAACATACAAGGCGAAATGTGGGTGTCCTGGTGGCGCCTCTGCCTACCCCTTCTGGGATAAAGGCATGAGTTTATGTATGTATGTATGTACGTATGTATGTATGTAATAAAGTAGAAATGAAGCTGGTTGATTTTATGTAACCCTTCAGTCAACGTGCCAATTACTGAATATATAGAATGTCCCTCTTATAACAAGACGTTAACACGTGCATTTTGAGACACGTGCTTTAGACATTCATCGGTGGTGGTAACCACTTACTGTGATGTTACCCATTAACAAGTTTGTCCAACTTATGCGATAAAAAATCAGTCAACAATATGTGAACGTTCCATATTATTTTAATTCCTTTAATATACTACGCACAAAAATTAAAGGATATTTTTTTTGATCAATTTTTTTTGGTGTTTTTAGAGAGTCTGTATCTTGGAGAAAATTGATTGTTAAGAAATTCGGAAACTAAAACTTGGAAGCTTGAAATGTCTATTTTGCAGAACTGTGCTTTATTTCTTGATTTCTCGCTAAGTTGATAAGCAATCGTAAGAAAACCAACCAGAAAAAAAAAATCCAAATTTTTTCTGGTTTTCAAAATCGTGCATTTACTTAGGTAGTGTTGTTTTGGTGACATCATTATAAAATTCCCGTAGATAATTTAATTGCCTTTAATTTGATATACCAGAAATCTCCGTGACATGATTTGGAGCTGACTTATGGTAAATCAAATTAAAAATGGCCTATCACACTTTGACATTGGATTACTCCATGAATATTAATCATGGGGAAAACAAAATCAGAATTTTAGTAAGTTCAAAACATGTTCTTTAAGATGGTATTAAGGTCTTATGATAATAAACAGTATTTCTAAGTAAAATTGTTGACTGAAAAAAAGGTAAAAAAACGGTTATTTATGGATATTCGGAAAACACTGCATATCTTTGGATAAAAGAAACAAACGAAGGATATCGTCGGTAACTTTTCAACCTTAAAGTATTCTAAAGAAACTCTGAAAATTTCAAACTGCTCTGATTTGATTATCTTAGTGTTCGGAAGGTTTGAACTTACTGTATTCGTCAAAATTGTCGTAATAAGCATTTTTCGTATGTGATCGATTTTTGTCACTTCAGAATGCTTTTTTGGTGATTATCCATATTCTTTTAATCAAATCATTTTTTCTAACGTTTTCGCTATTCTCCGCAATTGTAAAAGAAATACTGGCACAGTTTTACTATAAATCCGACCACGCAACCTCCCCGTAGTACGCTTTGCGTAACGCTAATGCCGGCGGTAAAACAGTGCCAGTATTTTTTTTACAATTGCGGAGAATAGTGAAAGCGTTTGAAAAAAGGATTTGATTAAAAGAATATGGATAATCACTAAAAAAATATTCTCAAGTTACAAAATCATTAGCATGCGAAAAATGCTCATTACGACGATTTTTGCTGAATACAGTAAGTTCAAACCTTCCGAACACTAAGATAATCAAATCAGAGCAGTTTGAAATTTTCAGAGTTTCTTTAGAATACTTTAAGGTTGAAAAGTTACCGACGATATCCTTCGTTTGTTTCTTTTATCCAAAGATATGCAGTGTTTTCCGAATATCCATAAATAACCGTTTTTTTACCTTTTTTTCAGTCAACAATTTTACTTAGAAATACTGTTTATTATCATAAGACTTTAATACCATCTTATATAGCATGTTTTGAACTTACTCAAATTCTGATTTTGTTTTCCCCATGACTGATATTCGTGGAGTAATCTAATATCAAAGTGGGATAGGCCATTTTTACTTTGATTTACCATAAGTCAGCTCGAAATCATGTCACGGAGGTTTCTGGTATATCAAATTATAGGCAATTAAATTATCTACGGGAATTTTATAATGATGTCACCAAAAAAACACTACCTAAGTAAATGCAGGGTTTTGAAAACTAGAAAAATTTTGAATATTTTTTTTCTCGTTGGTTTTCTTACGATTGCTTATCAGCTTAGCGAGGAATCAAGAAATAGAGCACAGATCTGCAAAATAGACATTTCAAGCTTCCAAGTTTTAGTTTCCGAATTTCTTAACAATCAATTTTCTCCAAGATACAGACTCTCAAAAAACACAAAAAAAAATTGTTCAAAAAAATATCCTTTAATTTTTGTGAGTAGTGTATAATATGTAATTATATTTTTATCCTTATTTGCTCTCGAGAATTAAAAGCGAAAAATCCCAACAAACAAATAATGTTAAGAACAGGAAAAATCATATCAACACGATAATTATAGGGGTGAATATTGCTTGTCATCCTACTAATGCATTCATGAGCAATACCGTGCTATTCCAAGATCTAATAACCTGTCTATTCTCGTGCAAGTATAATATACATTACTCAATTTGGTTAGGCCTTGAATCGGAAACATCAATAAATACCGCGTTGGAATGCAATTTCTGCGTTTCCTCTCGCATTGACCCAATGTAATTACATTTGTGAACGAGAATATATGTATATATTCTCGTAAATCAACTTGTTATTTGTGTAAAAGTTCTTGCAATCATATCTCTTTTCTATATTATATTAATCCACTATAAAATTAAAGAAAACCGTTTGTTATTAAGTCAATCGTTTACACAGCTTTTGGGATCCAGTTCAATCAAATATAAATAAAAATATTCTTAAATTATAATATTATGTAACTACCAGCGCTTAAAGCGTATTTGCCTTATGGAAAAAAACACATTTACCAACAGACGATTTCGATTTATTTATTTATTGAATAGAACGGTTACACCCACCACTTACACTATTCAACACATAGTCTATGTTAGCATAGTTTATATCTTCTTCTTGTTCTCATTGGTCCTGATGTGAAGGCCCGGTCCACAGCCTCACACTTTACTACCGGTTTCTTTATTATACCACGAAAATTGATGATTTTCAGTAATTCTTATAAGATTCAGCTACTCTCTTGTTTTTTTGACAAGTAAGACATTCCCGGAGACTCGCTGAGCTTCAATGCTCAGTGTCATTAAAATGCGTGCCACTGTTGATCCTGGCTTACAGGAGTTGCAGTGACGGGTGTGTCTGGGTGTTTGTGAGACCGAAAGTCTCTCGTAGTTTCTGATACCCACGACACAAGACTTAATTGATCTTAATGTGGGATTAGGTCTACGTATGTGATTGTTGGGTTTATTTATTTATTAATTATTAATGTTATAGTCGATACATTTGTGTAATGTCAGCGTAGATAAGTAGTCAAATATGGAAGCCTTGTTTCATTTCCCAGATCGGAATTTTGGCACAAAGAATTTTTTTTCAGTAATTAAACAAAATGTTTTTTAAAATATATTTAGCAATATACGTAAAATAATTATTATAATTAAGACAAAAATATTTATCTTAAAATTGCACACAAGAAACATAAAATTTCAGTTTAAAATACCCGCTTAAGGAAAGAAAACAATGAAAGAAAGTGCAAAAGAAAGGATAATTATATTATAACATTTCGCACAAAACCTTACTCAGTTCCGACGAAGAGCGTATGTACGGAGATAAATGTGCTTTTTAAACTATTGTTCCAACACTTAAAAATATTTTTACGTGATTTATATTCTACCTGGCCGACACCTACGTAAGATTTTAATGCAGATGGGAGACTTGGTAAGTGTTCACGGTCGATTATGAACACCCACCAGACCAGAGGAATTGTGGGTGGGTGTAACGAAGATTTTACAATTTCACCGAACGTTGTCTGACGTCTACTTTTTGGATAATATTGAGTTAAGCAAAATAATGAATACTAACGATACATATTCTTTGTTATATAAAGTGCCAATTGAGGGACGGTCGCACTCGATTGTTGTAAGTCTTACTCGTAGCTAATACTGTGGAGTTAAAGCAACCTACATATTTTTTTTTTTATATATTTTTTAGGTCAGGTTCATGTATTTTGCGAAGTTATTGTATCTTATTTTCAGAAAACATGCATCAAAACTTCAGTGCACCACTTGTCAATAGTAATTATAATTCAAATATTTGTATAAATATTTTTCAACATAAGAGACTATAGAAATGAACTATGAACATCAATGTTATTTCTATACAAAATAAAAACCTGTTTTACGACTCGCTTTTAATTAACGCAGAAACAAACTCGTATCGTTAAGCTCAAATTAATACAATTGCATTTCCACCAGGCAAGCGAAAAAAAAACTTTGAATAGGCATACAATATTCCGCGGGAACTATAATTAAAAATGTGAAACGAGACTGCCTATAACTATATTCTGCACATTACCTATACCAACGAAATAATAGGACACATCACAGACCCAGCCCACGTACGAATCCTACGGTAACAACTGATTTCGTTCAAGTCCCTGCGATTTGCTTGATCCGTGATTAATCTCACGTATGATGAGGGTCGCTGTTGTGACAGCACGATAATTATGATATGATATCGCCTGTTAGAACAGTTTACAGAACTCCAAATTATGATCTATCGCTAATTAGAGCATTTGAGATGGATTATGTATGCTTGTTATAACGCTATTAATACATGTCATACATACATAAACTCACGCCTTTTTCCCAGAAGGGGTATGCGTTACCAGGACACCCATGTCTCGCCTTGTCTGTTCCTTCCCATGGTGTGACAGTGGCCGAGCCTATCGTCACATCGGGTACAAATTCGTGAATCCGGACTGATAACATACATAAACTCACGCCTTTTATCCCCGAAGGGGTAGGCAGAGGCGCCACTAGGACACCCACATTTCGCCTTGTATGTTCCGTCCCATGATGTGATAGGGGGCGAGCCTATCACCATATCGGGCACAAATTCCTAACTCCGGGCTGATAATGAACAGAAAAATCCACTATCACTTTGCCCGACCCGGGATTCGAACCCGAGACCTCAGCTTTGTAATCGTACCGTAGTAGAATAATTGCCTCGGTGGCGTACCACCGAGGCAATTATTAATATAAAATTAATTATTAATATAAAAAAATAACTATTAATATTATTTTATATTGCATTAAATATTTTACGGACCTGAGACCTCAGCTTAGCAATCATACCGTAATATAACTGCGCCACCGAGGCAGTCGCAGTCGCAGGCTATTAATACATATAATACGGTAATAAGCATAGTTTACAGACTTCTGTTTCTATAGCAAGAGTTGTAAAGAAGCTAGCAGCGTATCTGATGATAACTGGCTTTGAACATCTGAGGAATCATTTTTGAATTATTATTTTTTGCAATGTATAACGAGACGAGCATTCCATTCGCCTGATGGTAAGCGATACGATCCCTCATGGATAGTAGAAAACCAAACAATATAAATACAAAGCAATGCCTGGCATTCCACTACGCTCGCCATCCTACTACATAAGATGTTAAGTCTCAATAGTCCAGTAGTTAGATACTCTGGCTACAATTTCCTTCAAACCGGAACACAACAGTGCATTTACACTGCTGTTTGGCGGGAGAAATAGACATTGCGGTGGTACCCAAACAGACAACACTCACATATGAGAAACTTACCACCACAAAATTTTGAAGTTGTAAAGGTAATCATGCTGTAATTTGCTAAGGATACGGCGCCAATGGGTCGCCTCAACTAGGGTAGTACCACTTTTTTATAGAAATTCGACGACGTCACAAACAGTCCTGTCATGTATGTTTGTTCGTATCCGCAGAAAAACGACAGCACTCAATGGAACAAAATCTATTATAGTGACACATAATAAAGCGGATGTAATTGTGCCATCGATATTTTATTTTTGTACTTAAAGTGCGTTGTAGTCACTTTATCGTGGTAGCATAAAAACATCTTAAAGAGCTTTAATTTATAGTACCAATGTACACTACATCCACGTAAATATTTAATGTTAAGAAAACGTAGGTACCACAAGGCCTTCACACATTTAGGCACGACTAATAGCAGCAAGAACTTAATATATGTTCTGACCTGGATCTCCTAGAGATACCAAGCAGGCGGCGCTGTGCACTAAATCATAGCTCTCTTACTAATGTAAATGTAGTCGTTCTAGCGAGTATGTAAAAATTGCTTATAAATTATCGCATAGACGTTTGCTTTATTAATATAGCCTGAAGAATTTTGTAAGTATATTCATCATATTGAAATAAATATATTTATAATTGAGAGTCAAACAATAAAAAAATATGAGTTTTGACTTCTAGTCTCCCCACGATCAGTGTAGTGATGGCTAAATAAATTCTTACATTTCTGCTAGATTATTACATTTCAATTTATCATTACTGAATACTAATAAATCTACTTAATTTAACCAACATTTTGTAGCGTAGATTATAATTTTTCGGGACAACCTACTATTACAAAATAAAATCAACACCAACCTAATTGAGATAGCGACAATCCCGCATTAAACACTCCTTTTCAATTAATTGCATGTGTGAACAAACAAGCACGGACGATTTTTAAAAGCGCAATCTGAAAACCATAAAACAAAACTGGCCGGCAGCGGGCGGCTGTAATAATTCCCATTAGAGTGTAGACACATAGCGGCAGAACACTCGCTTAGTTGAATAATTCAAAAATTCACGTCCACGACTACAGAAAACAAGAAAAGTAAACGCGCCACTGCTGCCGGTGTAAAAATACCAACGAGTTGAGAGTTGGACGAGTTCATTATTCTGTTTGACCGGGACGTTTTTACTTTTTGACAGGCCATGTATGCGGATTGCGGTCTCGAGTTATGGATTAGTTGGTTATATTACTAGGCTCACAATATACCGGGAGATATTGACGTATGGTATTTAATTTAAACCACATGTTCCTAATCGCCCCAGGTACCATTGTACCAAGTTTGAAAATAAAGTACCTGGCAGTTTTGTCAAAAATCGCGATTTTAGTTTTCAAGGCTTTTGATCAACCCGTATAGGAGTCTTTTTACAGCTCAGGTAAGTTCCCGAACCGAACCGAAGTTCATCTCAATTCTAAGCGATAAAAATTCTCGTATTTATACGGGGTTAACAAAAAATCATATTGGGTTTTTTTTCACCTTGGGTGATGAGAAACATGTACCCACATGTTTCAGTATACCCATACTTCTACGGGAAACAATGAGCGGTGGCTTGATACAAGTCACAATTTTTGTTAATATTGTGAACACTGTGGAGTGTGGACTGTGAGATTTATATTCATAGTCTCGTAGGTCTAAGTATTACTATACCTACGTGTCCTAGCTGACGCAAAGAAAACTATAAAAATAAGTTAAAAAATAAATAAAGCAAAATCCGCCCACAGTATTTACCAAGTTTGGTATTTTCACTTTGCTTATGTCGTTGCCAAGAAACTCCGTAAACTCGGCAAGGTGCGTCGCGAACATAAAAGTATTTTGTCTACATTACTTATTTAATACCTGCTATAAAGTAGTTATAGTCGTGTGTGCCTTCTGAAATATGGTAAACAAAGGAACTATAAAATATGTTTACTTCCTTAATACAAAAGGATATGGTCAATAAAAATTATGTATTGTCTATTAAACGTCATCACATAACGGCTTGGTCTCTGGTCCTTTTCCTTTCATATAGGTTTCGGGACACATATATGTAGGATTTTGATGTTTTGAAGAAAGATCAGTAGAATGAAACGTTAGACGAATGACTGATACGGAACGTAGTTTATCTAAAAGAGATGACGAATAAGGAGTAAAAGAGTAAGGGGATGAATGTCAAATATGAAAGGACGGAATAAGGGAGTACAGTTTGGCAGACGATGGAAGACGTGAACGATGTACGACGTAAAGACGTTACAAGAGTAATTAATTAAAGTGAAGAAAAAGAAAATGCATAACTTTGGGCAAACACCTGAATGTGATTTCAGTAAGTATTGAATCTAACGATGTGGATGAAGGATAGTATATTTATAATTTTATTTACTCTAAATATCTACCCAGCCATTATTGAAATTTACATCATACACAAACATACGCCTTTTTCCTATAAGGGGTAGGCAGAGGTGCTATCAGGAAACCCACATTTCGCCTTATGTGTTCTGTCCCACGGTGTGATAGGGGGCAAGCATATCGCCATATCGGGCACAAATTCCTGACTCCGGGCTAATCATTAATAGAAAAATCCAATATCATTTTGCCCGACCCGGGATTCGAATCCAAGGCCTCAGCTTTGTAATCGTACCGTAGTAAAATAACGCCTCCGAGGTAGTCAAAATTTATATCAACCCTCCTTTATTATTGGACACATTGTCAGACGAATGAATCAAAATTATATTCCTTAAAAGCAACGGAGACATTTCAATAGAAATCTCGTTGAAATTAAACAAAGCCATTCACATGAATCGAGTTGCCTTACAATCGAGCCAAATACTTTCGTTGCAGTTTTAAAAGGCCAATTAAATACCGTTCGTTTTAATTTCCCTGCCAGTGGCGATTACCAAAACAAAGACATTGTTGAAGCTCAAGAGAGTTGGCAAGCGATGCTAGCTTGAGATGCCAGTTGCACTTTAGCAAGTAGGATGAAGCTGGCCAATAATATTTGCCACTTGAAAAACAATTTGCAGTTTATAAATATTGAAAGGTGAGGGTAGATTTTTGGAGATAAATGGAGTTGGAGTTAAGTTTTAGTGTAAACTTTACCATCAATAATAGTAGGCAGATTTGGTCAAGTCTTGGCAAGCCGTGTCTAATAGGCCGCTATAATTTTTTTTAAGGTGACTTATATTCATTAGTTGTTTTTTGCGGCCACGAATAGTAGATGATATTGATTTAGTCCGGATGACAACCACCGAACACTATGATGACGTCATAGAACAACGCACATCGTTTCCACAGTTATAGTGATAGATACTCGCTCTTAACAGTACTGCATTAACCATCGGTTGCATTATAATCACATTGGCGTACCAATATAATAAAAAAAATATCCGAACAGAGATAAAACTTAGTAAATAACAGTTCATACATACAAATAAAAACATAACTCTGTGTCTTTTGCACGTAGTCGAAATTTTAAACTACACTAGACATTATCCTACATACATATGTATGTATGTCACTATATTACACCAATATTCCCCGAAGGAAAGAGCAACGAGTGCATCCATATTTTTCTGACGGCATTTCCGTTCTGTAAACGGATAGAGCGCGAGCCTTTTGCTATATCCGGTATAATTTCAATGGCAGGCAAATCATGATATCGAAAAATGCAAAAAATATGAGCAGCGAGAAATAAAACGTGTATCCTTTAATCCTTTATTTACAATAGTCCAAATACAGTTTAAGTACACCAATGTTTAAAATATAATGAAATGTAAAACAATAAATTTAATATCTGAAGATGATTTACATTATGTCTGTGTATATAATAGGCTTCCTGGCGCAGTTAGGCGCCCGCTCTGAAACAAGAGGCCGCGAGTTGGATTTCCGCACCTAGACAAATATTGGTGCAGCCTACAAGTATTAATTGTTTGTGAGACCGAAAAGTCTCTTGTAGTATTTGATGTGCACGACACTTAATCGATTTAAATGTAATCAGGATGACGTCAGGATCTACGTATGTGACTGCTGAGTGTATTTATTTATTATATTAAAAAATGTAAAGTGTATTTTTATATTTTAAAAGAAATTGTAGATTTCATTTCAGATCTCCAACAAGAACAATATAAAACAAAATAATTCTACCGTTTCATAACAAACGTATTCCTTAATCCGAGAATCAACAACAATCGCACTGCTGAAAAAGCAATACAGATTGAATAAGAACTCAATACCACCGTTCAGTTTCCAAACACGTATGTTTATACCAAAAATAAATCCTAAATTTAAAATGAAACTCGAGAAATTCAAATAAATATGCCATAACGTAACCCCAGTAAACAATTTTATGTAAGAATTTTATTACACTCAAAGATATATTGCTCCAATAAAACTATTTAGGTACCACACTGCACTGAATTCGAGCATTCATAAATTGAAATGTACCCAAGTAAAATTTGTCTACGTGTAAACTCTTTGCATTGCAACAACTCATTTTTTTGTATATTTTACTACGACTTAAATGGCACTTAGTTGTAAGATTAGTGTAGAAGCAATTTAAGTTTTTACTTTGTTGAACTTCTTTAATGGGACATGTATTTATATTAAATGGCGGTGAAGCTTGAAGTTCGTGGGGGAATTTGATAACTAATTGTGACAGGTCGTGCCAGGCAATTACCTAGGTAGGGGATTATTTAGAAGGCCCACTTAAAACCTAGACTGACTAAAGTGGCTCTCTCGTTTATGAAAATCAGGTATCGCGTTTTTGAGATGGGATTTTTTGTTATGAAAATATTGGATCTATACATAGATGTTGTAGTTTTTTTAGTGTCTATACGTACATTTTGAATGTGTTAGTGTGTATACGGAAAGTTGATTTTTTATAATGCCCGAAAGTTAATAGTTGCCGTGTCCTATGGATTTGCAAACATACATAAACTCACCTCTGTTTTTCCGATGGGATGGGCATTGATGTCACTAGTGCCATCGATAATAGCTAAGCTTATTTCCATCCCAAGATATGATAGCAGGCGAGCGGATAAGGTGGACTGCCGGACTATGCAATCGATCCTACGGTTGCTATAATTAATTAATTCGTCAATTGAAAGCTGAATAAGGCGTAATATAAATTTATTATTCCGTCAATTTAATACAATTTCGAAAAAAAAAAACGTATCGTCACTGGTAACAATACTTCATTCGTTGAATGACGAAATTGGTAATTTCGATTTCCTTTATCGGGCACAAGGAAAATATTATTCGCCTAATTGGAAATGTCCCAACTTCCACATTATGAAGTCCCGCGAAAAATGTTTTTTTTTTTCTTTCATTACACGAACCGAGGTATTTAAATATTATTCAATGATAATAATGGCATTGTCGTTCCATTGTCTCCAGAGGACGGAAGTAAATTAAACAGTGGGCAGGAATGTGGGGGATTCATGAATAAAATCTGTTAAATATAATGAACTACAAGTTCATTATTTACGCAGTTACCTGGTATAGTAAACGCGATATTAAAACCTCTGTTTTTCATTCTGTTTCATTGTTATTAATATTCCACTAGATTTCTTTTGGTTTATATAGAAGAAAAAAACCATTTATTATATTTGAAAAAACGATTGTTTATACGTATGTACTATATATTTAGATTTAGCAGAAGGTGATGAACACGGTTTTTTATTTTATGTATGTTATGTGTTTATTGTTTATTTGGGAAACATACAATCCTTAAGTTGTTATGGCTAAGTTTTAATTACAAATACATACATCAGCAAAGTATCTACAAAAAAAAGTTTATGTTTTTATCCTTTAATATTAACAAATTTCGTGGATTATTTTAATCACTTATCATTCTTTCACTACCCTAGTTCTATTCTTGTGAGTACCAGATTCCTTCTTGCTTAATTTCCTCCACTTCATTTGACCTATGTCTTCAGCTGTAAATCATCATTATTCTTACGATGACGAAATACGCCACAAAAAAAAAGAAATTAAAGAGACAATATATCCACAAGTCACTAGGCAACGCGGCATTGTAAGTATGCGAGTATATTTAACCTTGGTCCCACAGACGATTGCCAAATTAATTATGAAACAAGATTTAACTCAAGGACGCGACCTTGAATTTTACCGGCCCTCCACCATCTGCGCCTTTATGTTTTATTTATAATTATACATTATACAGCAGGTAGAAAACCTGTGTCCTTCACACCACATTGGCTTTTGCCAATCGCTTGACGTTGTAATTTATCGATAATGCAATGAAAAACTGTATTCCCATGTTGATTAATGTTTTTTTCTAGTATTGATAACAGGTGCGTCTTTCTCACAAAGCCGTACAAAGTGTGTGGCAGCTTTTGAGAATGTTTTCTTTAATTCTCCGCTATTTTGAAAACGTATTCAAGAATTTGTTAAGAATAGTAATATATAATATTATGTTAATTGCATTTGTCATATAAATCAAAGAAAACGTATTAATGTCATTCTACTACTTAGTTAATGAGATCAAATGGAAATTATTAACAACCTTTTCACTCTTTTAAGTACAAAGACTTAGCATCTTAGCCTTACAATGATTCGCAAAGCAATAAATATAAAACAGATTATAAAGAATTACAAATTCACATGAACACGCGCTATAAATTCGGAGATTACGAGTTTGAATAAAGCGGTGTATTCGACACACTGGGCGTGACTCACGGATTTATACAAAAGCCACGAAACTAACGCTGTCGATGGCTACCATTTTTGTTTACTTAATACTTGTCATCGGGCGTGGAATTGGTGTTTCAAATGTCGTATAATTAAGCCTTTCTGTGTGGACTTGCATAGATTCTTTTATACGACTACAGAGCACCATGATCCGTTGCAGAGATGTGATTGATGTATAAGTAAATAGGTAAATACACCACACATTCACACAAACAATCCTGATGCTACAATGAGATGCAAGTCCCATGTAACAGTTTATTTATTTATTAGGTCCACTAACAACGTTACATATTAATATAATTCACAATATTAGGTAATCAATGTTTAAATTTGTTATATGTACGAATTACAGATGCACATCAATGACAAAAAAAACAAATGAAGTAAAAAAAAACATTTATAAAAATACTACACTTACTGGACGCGCGATATTTTTGTATGCATTCCGTAATCTTGTATATTTTCATAACCAGCTCCTCATACTTTCCACCACGTTGCTGGGTCAGGCTGTCAAAACAGAGGCATACACATATTATTCCTATGAACAAGGACTAAAGAAACGCCTAGCTGTAGTCGCAGTTGCCTTATTCAAATACCAATTATCATAATTTAAGCTAAATATATTTTTGTTCCCTCACTGCTTCTGTCTGGGTTTATTCTACGTCTCATTGGAGCAAAATATGACAAAAATGACTGGATTATTATGTATTTCGTTACTCCCACAAACATTAGATCAAATTATTCAGTTTGATATATTTTTTATACATTACTATATGTAATATGAGAGAATGTTACCCTGTTTGATGTATACTAATATAATAATGCAAAATTGTTTGTTTGTTTGCACGTCTTATTATCTGAAAGCTCCAATCGGGTTGGAGTATTTTTTACATTTAATAGCTCGATTCTTAATAAAAGTTATGCCTCTTAGCAGCTGAAGAAAAGTAAGCAATATTGTAATAAGAGTGAGAAGAAAGTTCATGGGGTCAGAATTATTTCTAACCTAGTATGTGAGTAACTACAACCGAGCAATGCCGGGTCTGAACACTTGTGTTCTCATATCGAATAATGCCAATTACGACCATATTTAGATAAGAAAATATACCCATTAAAGGAACTTTCACTTGAACTATTTATGATATGCCATGAGCCAGTTACATTGGATTTAGTAAGATTATATGTTGAAAATGAAATGGCAAAGTAAAACTTTCATGAATATATTTCTACACACAGCGTCACCGAGTGAGAACAAAACTTATGCATAGAAATAATACGTAATATTTTGAGAATGCTTGCAACGCTATAGTTGGGGCAGTAGTAGCGAAAAATGAATCAAATGTTCGAAGTTTGAGTAATATAGGTGGCCGACATTATTGTCTCACAGCAAAAAGTATTCCCCTTTAGGTGACCGATAATCTCGGTATTGTATGCAAAATATTTTTAGATTGACCTATAACAGCCTATGTGGCATAGTATTATAGAGTAGGGATGTAACGGAGGTAGTTTTATCGGAACCGAAATCGGAATCGGAGTTTTCAAATTTGACTTATCGGAATCGGAATCGAAATCGGAATCGGAATCGGAGGCAGGGTCAGTTTGTTTAAGGACAAATAAAACATGATTTATAGTCTTTTAAAACAATTATCTATAACCTAAATGTCGTGAGCGTAACAAATAATAACAACAAGTGAAAAAATAATTGATCATAGAGTGCACGTAGCGGAGGTCGGGGGATTCCCCGCGCGACATGTATGAAGCTGTTCGGCACAGGCCGTCGCGCGCCGCTCACTTCGTTTCGTCCAACCTCCGATTAACCTCCGATATAAAAGTATCAGAACCGAAGTCGGAACCGAAAGTGTAATAATAATCGGAAGTTCCGACTTAACGGAACCGGAATCGAAGCTCCGTTACATCTCTATTATAGAGCTTTATTAGAATATAAATTATATATTTTCAAGGACAAATCGTCGATATTTTTAGCCAGACCTCATCATTACCAAATCTTTGGGGATTCCTACATTCAGTACGTTGTGGCTTTTTTCATGAACTTGTGTTTTGTTTATCATTAGATAGTGTTATTAATTAACCTGCCCCTGCTAGGCTAATGATCCGGAAGTAGATAGCCGTAAAATAAGCGAAATAATATAACAACAAGCCTGTAGACTCATGTCCAAATAAATAAATACACCTAACAGTCACATACATAGGTCCTGACCCCACACTAAGATCGAGTCTTGTGTCGTGGGTATCAGGAACTACGAGAGACTTTTCGGTCTCACAAACACCCAGACTAGAAAGAAATATTTGTGGGCCGCACAAACATTTCTCTCGGTGCGGGGATCGAACCCGCAGCCTCTCGTTTCACAGGTGGCGTCTAACCAACTGCGCCACGGAGGCTGTCAAATCCCACGTACTTACGAAGTGTATGACGAGAACAAGCCAAAAATGCATATAATTACTGCTGTCCATAAATAAATATTAATATTTACCATACCGGAGTATCTAATCGAATAGAAGCTAATGCATGCCGAGCTATCTTCGACTGGGTATCATTCGGTTACCGCCGTTCGCCTTTCGAACGTCGCCGCTCAATTTGGCACAGAGACGTCCGCCACTACGTTTGCTTAAATCCAATTTGGGCTTTACCACTCGATTATATCAGTAACTGTACATACTTTGAGGTACAGTGAGCTTCGGCTCACTTAATCAATTAAATTATTAACTCGTTAGTGAGTTACTCAATAATGTAGGTTACTAAGAACAAATAAGCTACGATATCTAAAAAGAATACCCTTTTCTATTTCTAAATATGATTTTTAAATTAAAACTAATTGATTCAGTCTCGAGAATAATAATTAACGTTTCATTGAATAATTATTGAACTTGTCTCAATTGTCAACAGTCCGTTGGCAAAGTCTATCTTACGCAGAAGTGTCTAAGTTTACGATTCCTAAGAATTCGTACTAGCTAGCTTTGTGTGTAGATTTGGTTTCAAACATTTCATGTTCATGGCTGGCATGGTTCATGGGTTTAATGTACTAGATATTTATAATTCTCAGGTTTCATCTGAAATTCTTTTTTAAAACCATCATAATCGCTTTGAACGCTTATCCATATTCTTCTGGTGCTAACCCCTCCCTGTACGTCTATTTCTTTTATTATTGGTTCTATCATATCCAATTTATATCATCATCATCAGCTTACAACAATTCATCCTTGAGCATAGCAAGCGACAATCGTCGGCTTCTCATTTCCAGCTCCGGCCACCTTTACTACTCAAAGATCAACTTAAAAACCTAAATTTTAAATAAACTAACACAAAATATAATTTACATTTGATGTAGCATGAATAACGATTCAAAGCAAACTCGAAACCGAAACTCACCCAATTACAGCACTTCTGAAAATTTGTAACGAAGCCATATCTTCAACAAATACTCCATTACTATCGAAAAGTTAACAGCGTCTAATCGATAGACTCCTAGTTAAGGTACGGACTACATTTTTATAAGGTGACGAGATTTATTAAAGGGCGCAGGCGGGCTGACGTGAAATATTCACGGATCAGGCGGTCGGCTGTCCCGTGGAAGATTTTCGCTTGGGATGATTTATTTGCGAGGCCCAAAGGTCACAGCGCTGTTGTATGGCCGCAAACTCCGTACACCTACAAAGGCGAACAGTGCCGTAACTGGGTTAATTGTAGTTGTACTATATTGAGACGCTTTTACCGAAATTACCTACTCGTATGTTTGATGCTTCGACGTTTTCAAATCGATGTTGTGCAATGATGTGCACCAAACTTGGAGTCATGTCGCATTGGTCTATTGCAAAGACAACCGTAAGCGTATATTCAACTCTCTTATTTTTTGGAAATGAGAATTTATTTGGTTTAGCGCTATGGTTTCTATGACTTGATAGAATAGACAACTTGATGTTCACAATTATATTATAGTCGACCATCTCTTTTTAAACATTAGGATAAATCATTATAATACGTTTTTTTTACTTATTCACCGCGTATATGTATACATTCGCCCCTAGTAGCACCTCCTGAATACGGTACTGACTATACCTTCTGTTTTATTTTGATAACAAAGGAGTTCTCATGTATTTATTTTGTAATAACAATAGTTCGTTGTCAAGTAATTTCGGTGTCCAAAGTATAAATAATATGCCCTCAATAATAATACATAATGAATACAATGCCTGACAAAATTAATTAGATATCTATTACGTAATAATGTGAGGTCGACAAACTTGGGGAAGAAACGATCAATTTGAATTTTGGTTGGCAACATGAAACAATTATAAGTCAATGAGAAGTAATTGATTTTCAATACAATTACTTCGTTTACTTCTAAAAGGAATCACAATATAATTAAACTCTTGGAACTTTGAGCACGGATTGACGATCGTACTTGAAGACATGAAGATATGGCCGTACCTACTATTACGCCATGATATTTCATAATCCGAAATGAACACCGCTCCACAATTTAATTAATGTACTGAAATGTCTTAGTATACGAGTGATGATACTGGATCCCCAGTTTTAAATTTTCAAACGAATATTCTTAAATTATTTTTGTTAAGTTTTAAATATACAATTAAGTGCATGCGATTGCACACACGCTACTAATACTAATATTATATCATAATACATAATGTTAATTCACATGTTCATCGTCACCCAAATTAATTCCGAAGCAAAATTAGCACGAGAACAAGAGTCAAGTGCGGAGAAAATTCGCGGAAAGTTTGAAAACACGTCCACGACGCCTTTGAGGAGAAGCGGGAAAGAAGCGAGGTTGAAATCCCACACCGCGGTTAGCCAAGCGGTAATCGGATAAGTTGAGGTAAAGAGGTGAGGCCGACGAGTTAAACCTCCCCTAGCAGCCGCAAGAAATTTGACGTTCATGGTTTTTTGTTTAAATTATCCTCTATCGCTCGCTGTTTACTTAAAAAAGGAGATTTTATAAAATAAATGTATATGGTATTTGTAGCAGTGTTTTTATCGTTGCCTCATTGGTATAATGGCATTGTGTGCGGCCTGAGAGCTATAGTATCTTGTGTTTAAAGTCAGCTAACTTTGTGTGAGCTTTTCGATTAAAAAGCCTCATATAATTTGTTTTATAATTTGTAATATATGCCCAACATAAAGATAGGCACACAGCTAGAAATAGATGGAGATATGAACTACTAATGAAAAATTATTAAATGTTTCTGCCTAACCACGACCAATGTTCTAAAGCAACACGAAGAAGGCCAAATTTTATTTTTGGCCAAAGCTTTGTACGCATATAATGGGCATATATATTTAAATATGTACTACCTACTTCAACTCAACATTAATTATATAAGCGATCTATTGTATTACGCTGTTGATGTACCATTTTAAATTTGAAAAAAAGAAGGATTACGACCCAAAATTCCTAAAGATCTGTACGACTACGCAAAAAAAAGAAAATTCTAAAGCAAGGAACACAAAAAGCGGGCCGGGCCAAAATAACTTAGCACTTAGTATTGTTTTCTACTTAAAAAGCTTTCCGAATTACTTAAAAAGTTAAAGAAAGAAATTGAGTTGAATTAATTATTAAGGCTTTGTTTTACCGACTCCCATTTTTTACCCTCCACATTGAAACACCTAGAATGTTGTGTTTTGTATTGCTAAACGCGTTGCATATTTAATTCAGTGGGACCTCGGAAGTTGGGACACATCTTGAAGGGGTTTTGTGAATTTTTCTTTTCTTTCGGCTTTTGTTTGCCTTTGTTGGAGAATTTGGCAATTGGAGACGAATAACTCAAGGCTATTTATTATCAATTGTTAGTTGCTTTTGATAAATAATAATATACTAATATTGACAAAAAATATATGTATATAGTATTTATAGATTATAGCTAGCTAGTTTAGAGCGGATTGGGCATTAATTCGCATAATTAGACATAAAACGCACACTTCTATCTTTTTTAATGTCACGTGTTTTCTCCTAAAGATCATTTACACTTTTATGGTAATGAAACTAGCATACCTACAATTTATCAATTCCAATTATATTTGAAATGCGCCAATTTACCAACATAAAGCAGCATAGCCCTCACAAACATTGAGAAAGCCCGTGCCTAGCAGTGGAACATCAATGGGTTGATATATGTGCATAAATATGGCAGTTTTTCAGCGATGATATGCAATACACAGCGTAGAAGAAAGTCTACAACGCTTAATTAAATTAATATTTACGTCAGCTCTCGCATTGCTATGAAGGTACACCGAGTGTTTAATTATAAAGGCCGGGCCACTGTCTTGTTTGTCCCAGCTTTCATTACGCTCACATACAAAGAAAATATTCTAGTCCGTCTGTTTTAAGTCGCAGGGAGAATCGTGCACTCAATGGCACCTTAATTTAAAAACTTATGTACTAGTTATTTCACCAACGTAGGTAAATGTTTACTCACATTCGCGACTTTAATATTAATAAAATTTAGTCTAAAAGCCTCTTGAAGTAATTGTGTTTACTTTTGTCAATTTGAGTTGATTTAAGCAGAGTTTCAAGTAGAATGTTAAATAAACATCATGGTAAAGCAAATAGTTTTTATTTAATAAATTAAATCAAATAATTGTGCATGCATATAGCCAACAAGGCGTATTAATTCACTGCCACTGGCAATAAGTCCGCCTTATATACATTTGTATATGAAGCTTATTTTTTTTTAATCGTCGCAATATTATGAGGCGCTTTATTTGCTCAGCTAATGGTAGTGATATAGTGACTTCGAATCCTTTTCCTATACTACTCCTATTTCTTTTTGCTGGAGTTGCTAGCGAAGTGTACTTAATGGAGATCGTGTGTGAAAAACACAGCCATAACGTCTAAGTGGTAGGAAAAATAAATAATTTCCTTGTCACCAATATTTCTCCAGATAAATATAAAACATCTATACAAGTAAACAATAAACAACGAATTGTAATATAAAGCTAATTCCTACATCTTACAGACGATATAAGTAGGCAGAGCATACCTACACGCACAATAATGGAATTAATTAAAATGCCAATGAATAAAAAGGGGAAATACGATATTCCAATTAACGTTAAGCATCCCCCTCATGCAAAATGAGGGTGCTATTTCTGATACAGAGAATATAATGAGGGCGTGACTAGCTCACTTACCTTTCATCGAGGAAAAAATTCTATCGTATTATGAAGGGTAGGGAAATATTAACAATGGTTTTGACTTCTTTAAAAAAACTAAACTGGTCGTCATTAGCTGTTTTAACCGCTAGTAAAATAGAGGTTCTTTAAAGCTTTTATGAGCGATCCTTTGAGGCGTTTCCCTGCGACCTTGGAGAATCGTTTCCCTCATTTTGCCAATGCTATTCTTGCCATAGTTGTACGTAGCTTCTATTATACAACTTTAGACCCAATGGCTGTCAGCTCTGCGCATTATATAGCCTATTTAAGGTTATTTCCACATGATAATACGCAGGGTAATGTTGATTTTCGTACTCTAAGGAGAAATAATAATCGAGTGATCCATACATTTTATGGTTGGGCGTCCAACACGGACCCCATTAATCTCATTGATAGATCTGTCATACAAAATAGGTTTTTAATAAAAACTGTCACGTAACAATCACGTTTACCTCAAAATATTGGCCGCTTTGACTTATAAGATGCTTGTGGAGTGCTGTCTAATTAAATATGTACTGCTTCTGCCTGAAAGCTGATTGGAGCAACTCTGGAGACACTTAATGAACGCCGATTAAGAAACAACAAGCCGTGCTCTACTCTAGCTGGACAATATATGTATACATTTTTAGAATAAATTTATTTTGATTATTTTATAGGCCTGTCTAAGAAACGTTTGACTACTCTTACTTACTTTCAGATAGTCGATTGGCTAGTTAGTTAATTATTGCTCATTTTAATGTGACAAAGTTTTAACCCCTGACCCCTCTCAATCTCAGCGCATCCTAGAGTAGTTATGATATTATAAATCGATTCAATAGACTTTTGTTTTTTATTTCAACATGTCGCCCTACTAAGGCGCCTCTGTATTAGCACACATCAAGTTATATAGGAACAAATTCACCGCAATGTGATGGTGCATCAACACATACATATTTCAAGTACGTACGTCGAAGGAAAATATAAATTTAATCACTAACAAATATTTGTTCACAGTCTTAGTTCTGTGAGACTCCCTCGTAATTTCTAATAAATATAATAGCACATAGATTCGAAACAGCGCAATATATGTATATAAGTTGCGCTTAAATGCTGCCTGGGATCAATCGTTTTAAGAGTAAACCTTATATCGATCGCACGGCGCACCAGACTAGCGTGGTATACATTGAAAATTGTGTAGATAAGTGGAGGAGCCCTGTATATATAAGCTTCAATACAAATGGGTTGGCTCGACTACGGTACCAATATCTTATAGATAACCAACACGAAAGAACAGCTTTGTATTTGCGTGTCGTTCGGCGAGATTTTAGGAAATCCAAAATCTGCTGGTGGAAGTTGCTTATGCGCATTGCTATCAACCACCATGCTGGTAAACCCTGGTAAACCCACAATGTGTCACGTTTCTGGTCCATCGTTTTCAACTATACCGACATTACTTGTATGAACAAGGCAGACACTCGGTGGATACTCTTCTTGACTGCAATGCAAAACAACTGGATTCGGTGAATTAACACTGTCGTATAAAAAGTGACATAATTATTCCTTTGAAATAAAACTATTTTTACGGATTTTATCGCGATTTGGTTGAATTTTTACATTTTTTAACTTCCCGACGTTTCGATTGCTTTTCAGCTTTCGTGGTCACGGGGCGGACTGAGTCATCCGCTCTGTGACTGTTACAATTAAAAATGAGTATAATTATTCCTGACAATCAAACCAGGACAACACGGTTCACAGTCCATGTACGTCGCTGATTAAAGGGATTGAAGTAATATGAGGACACCAATTAATTTGCCCGAGCGGAATTATTTATGGTGGTGAAAGCGTTGTAACGAGCCGGTTTGTTCTATTGGCAGAAAATCCATTTATCTCTACAGCTATATTCATTACTGGCGCTCCGCTTTAAATTGTGCGTAAACATAATGATGGCTGTTGATTCGCGGCCACGCAAACTGAGGCTTGAACGTGGTGTATTTTTTATTTGATGCCCAATACTGCTCTTCCAATCCTTTTTCCTACACGCCCCCCTCCCGATTTGACGGTCCAGCAACACATCTACAGGGTATATCCAGACTGCGACCGAAAACGAAGCCAGGTGACAGTATTATTATTATTATTTTTTTTTTTATTGCTATGAATGACGAGACGAGCCTGCCATTCGCCTGATGGAAAGCGATACGACCGCTCATTGACAGTAGCAAAACCAAACAACACCATGAGTTACAAGGCATTGCTTGGCATTCCACTGCGCTCGCCATCCTGAGACATAAGATGTTAAGTCTCGATATGTCCAGTAGTTACTCTGGCTACAATGTCCTTCAAACCGGAACACAACAGTGCATTTACACTGCTGTTTGGCGGGAGAAATAGACATTGCGGTGGTACCTACCCAGGCGGCCTCTCACATATGAGAGACCTACCACCAGTAAACTTAGTGACTTCAGACACAATGCAACTAAAAATTTCGCCCCGCGACCACGAAGTAAAGTAATCGCAACATTCGGAAACCAAATCCGTGATAAAATCCGCAAAAAATATTTTTACTTCAATGTGTACATTCGCGTAAATCTAAGAAACCATTATTAAAAATATACTTTCAGAATTTTACATGTGTAGATACTATTATAGTATAGACTTCATTTTAATAATAATATTTTATGAATAATAATAAAAAATTCCTCAATCCGCTACGCCCATACACCGCGGGCGTCCATGGCCCCAACATAAGTCCAAGCTTTACGAACTTGCGGGCGGGTGTACATTTAATTCATCCATTTCCCCGGGGTTTTTCTCTCGTCTATATCCACATTATGAGGGGATGAAGGCTTTATATGTCCGCCCGTCTACTCCACTATTCTTACCAGTGGAACTTTGAACGATCCAATTATAAAATGCAATATAACTTTTGAATGCTGTAGTTGCGTTTCCATGGGGTGAATGCACTGCTTGTCAACATTTATTTTTTTATTGTTTTATGATTCTATGTTTGTTATAGAGATGGTGATTGCTGGCTTTCTTGTAGTGTAATTATTTTTATTTCTGTTTTTATGTGCTCGAGAAATGAATGAGTGACTCATCTAATGGTAAATATCCACCGCCCATTTACATCTACAAATTAGATTCTACGTCTTAGGAATATATGAGTAAAAAATAAGAAAAAGATTCTTTAAGGCTCACTAGTTAGGTAATGCAGTACAATATAGGTACCTACATATTTACCTACTATCTACCTATAGTAGGTACATATGTAGGTATATTTTAATCCTAAGAATAATATTAGCCCATAATTTTAATTTATTTTACTTAAACAAATTCTAAAACGTCCCTATCCCAATACATTCTTACATCAAATCTTCAAACAATTCAAAGCTGCAACAAAATTACTGGTCCATTTGAAGTGTGAGCTACTGGTGATAAGCGTTATTGTCGGGGAGCCGACAGCCGACAGGGGATCGGTGTTGCTTTGTCTCCCCACATTCTTTGCGAACAATGCGGACATCCACTTTGGAATTATGACTGGCTTTACGCCCCTTTCCCTCAACACTACGGTCATTAAACGGTGTTTATTGCTTTATTTATAGGAATAAGCTGATTGGACTGGGTAATTAGTATGATTGTAATTTTTTTATTAGTTTATATTTAGGTATTTGATGCTTTCTATTTATATGGTTATTTTTTTGGATAATATTGGTGTGTATACAATACGGTAAATGATTTTTTATAAACTGGTACGACAAAGCGATTAAAGTGTAATTAATAGTAAGAGCAATGCTATCCAAACAATGTATTTGCCAACGATATGGTTATCTTGGTCGATCGATAGAATTATGCCAGCTTTGTCAACACCAAATATACACAAGCTGAACTCGAAATGCGATACATTTGCGTAGTTTACTATTACAAGTTCATCACCGCATGAGTAACTACTGGACATAATGAGACTTAACATCTTATGCCTCAGGATAACGAGCGCAGTGGAATACCAAGCATTGCTTTGTAATTCATGGTATTGTTTGGTTTTGCTTCTGTCCATGAGGGGTCGTATCACTTATCACCGGGGAATGGCATGTTCGTCTCGCCATTCATCGCAATAAAAAAAAACGTGGTATATCCACGTACATACATTTGTTTTCATACAAGGATCAAACACATGACCTCCTATTTTACAGCCTGCGTTTCAACCCATTGCGCCACAAAAGCTATCAGAAGCCTTACAAGTTAAAGCCTTATGAAATTTGACCTCATTACCGTAGTCAATAATAACGGGTTAGAAAAAAATTTAGTACTCTGCGGAGAAACCAAGTTCTTAAGAAGTTTTTATTGATGTAACTTTTTAACCTACTTTGCGTTAACTTTTCTTTTAAGGCATTTAAGTACTACCTAATTTTTATTTTATAATACTCTTTTTATTTAAATAGCCAAAACGACTGAAGCTTAACTTTAAAACGAACATTAAGAATATTCCTTTAAGGTCTAATTATTCAATCGGATTACTGGCAATGAGATAATAACTGACATCGGTAAAACCTCTTTAATGAAATGATTATGATGGTTTCTTAGATTTACGCGAATGTTACACATTGAATCTTCGTTTCGGATTCAAGCTTACCAGTGTCGACCAGGCTTGCATTGTGGCGACTGGCAAGGTGTGTCTCTTGTGGATACTCAATTTGCATTACATTGGGCTTACCCTGCATATTGAAGATATTTTGAAATGCCAGTAAAAATAATGCAATATTATTTTTTAGATAGATATCCGCTAACAAATAAAAAATCGCTCCTAAAACACTATCCAACAACGCATTACATAGTTAATAAACCCCGGAACACAAATAACCACTATCTTTCAAACAAATTGCAACGCATAAAATCCGAGCCCATAAGAAAAACAAGCAATACATATAAATCTCTAGTTTTACTTAAAACGCTAATACAAAGAGTGCTATAAAAATATGATAGCACGGTTATTACTTACCCCGGGCCGTATCCGCGCCCCTGGGACCACTAAATCAGTACGGACCTCAAAGATCTCGGGATCTGAGCGGTATCTTAAGCTTGAGAAATAGACTATTGAAAATTGTGTCACTCTGATGTTTTATCGGGCTTGTGAATGTATTTATTTTTGCGTTGAATAGTTATAATGTATGTTTTACGATATAGAAATTGAGTTTTTTTTTTTAGAGAACCGGATTATCGATTCTGAGTGAATTTGATACCGTTTACGACACTACACATCTTTATTGTTTATTCAAATATTAGCAACCTCTGTGGCATAGTTGGACTAGAGATCGATCGAATCGAAAAGCCGCGGGTTGGATTCCTGTACTAAGACAAATGTTTGTGTAATCTTCAAGTATCTCCCTTTCTTTTCTCTCTTCTCTTCTCTGCTCTCTCAGATAGCAGTTTCTGGTCCCCTTGATAAATGACTTGTATTATAATATGACGCCGGAGCTATATGTTATTATATATACGTGTTATAGTTAATTGCCTACTGAAATATACATACATAACATACATAATCGTCACGCCTGTATCCCATAGGGGTAGGCAGAGACTATGGATCGCCACTTTGCTCGATCCTGACTTATTACTTTCGCTTCATCAACTTTCATCAATCTCTTCATGCATTCTCGTCGGTTCAGGGTACTTTTGACCTGACCCTTGTTGAGGGTATCACCGATTTGGATGGTGTAGGTACGGTGAGGTCGACCCCTACCGACTCTCCCTTCCACACTCGCTTTATATATTTGCTTGGTTATTCTCCTTTCATCCATCCTCTCGACATGACCAAATGAAATATAAATATTAAAAAAATACTCGCAGAGTCGACCATTCAGTCGAAACTACGCAGAAGCTCTACAAAAAAAACATTTAAAACTCAAGAAACACATCTCAATAACCATCGATTTAAACATCGCTTGTAAATTCATCAAGACCGCGGTCAAAAGTAACATTAACCCGCAAATACTTCCAACCCTCAAAAATAAGGTCTCGATGAGAGGTAAACGCTCATCAGTCAGGCGAGTCACGTCTTGGGACACTTATCGTGAGATGCCCTCGTAAAACAAAATTAATTGCTGAGGAGGCGCTCGACCGGGTCACTCAGACCCTCGTGCCACGTAATCGGACAATTAAAATTCAGCCGCACAGGACACCTATTGTACCTAAACAGACTTTACAAGCTCTGGACTTGTAAAGGTAATTTAGGGTTAATTTATAGGTTTATTATTAAATAAATATTACCAACAATTACTCACTGCTTCGACGCCAAGGTACGACGTCCAGTTCTATGTATCGAAACTACGATGGATTTTCGGATGTCGCACGAAGACCTGAAATAGATTATTATGAATCTTCGTATAAAACACCGCCACGAAGACTGTGTATTGTCAAATCGATTACCGTGATCAAATATTTACTGTAGACCGATATTAATTAAGAGGTCTCTATTATCTTTAATTATATACTCAAATATTCTACTAATGGCTACGATATCTTTAGTTGTAGTTTTTATAACATAACATGAAATTTTCCTATAGCAGCCCACATAGGAAACTCAAATTCCAAGAGCAAAATGTCTACATTACATGAAGTAGCCTGGCATAATTATATCAAACGGTAAAACATTTTTCGCGTGTTGACACTCTATCTAGACTACACTGGACTTGTAATCAGTAGTGTAGTCACTATACTGTGATAAACAATATAAGAAAAATAAAAAAATATCATTCCAAACATTTACAGATAACAAAAATAAACTCAAAATGAATCGCTAAAATACTCGCGACTCACCTGATCTTTTTCTCTCGTCACCAATTTCCTTAAAAGCTAAGTGACGTCGCGAACAAATTTAAAATAAATCCAACACAAGTTCCGATTTTGTTTCCAGTCTGTATTTCTCTAATTCCACTCTAGTTCCATTTTTGAAAACACAGTGTAAAAAAATAAAAGGGTATTCCCAATATTTCCACCGGCCAGTGCGTTTAATGCTTTTAGCGTTAAGTTGTATACGCTAGGCCAGTTCTTGTTAACTAATGGAGCGTGCCTCTCTGAGGGGGCGTGAAGAGATTCTTTGGATATTCATTGAAGTCTCAATTGAACATTCACGAAAAATAGTTATATAATTTTTAGGTCTTAAATCTATTCATGTACGTATTGTTTTGGTCCGCACACAGGGTTCTTTTTAATAGCATAATGTCATACGAGTGTTGTAAAAAAATATTTTATATTAATAGTAATAAACGGATAAACATAAAGGATTAGTAATATATAGGGGACAGTCTATTTTAATCAAGAGAGGTGTAACGAAAAAAGTTTGGGGATCGCCGAGCTCGACTCTTTATAGTGTTGGAATCAAGTACTTATCCATTGCAGCTAAAGTGAATATGCCCCAAATTGTTAGATTCACTGTTTGAGAATTTCGTTCATGTTTGATTAATCTTCTGATAGACGTCAGATTTGAAATAGATTTATCTTTATTTTCTTCAACTAAGTTACTACATTGAATTTTTTATTTATTTTAGGCTTGCTTAAAACAATACCATTTATCTTGTTAGTGTAAGAAATGCTTAGTTATGTAGGTTTGAATTTTTTTTTTTAAATTCTACAAATATTACTTTACTCAGACGACATAAGTCTCCTATCTTGAATTTTGAAGTCTATAGATTTGATCTGTATCTGTAGAAACACCAGCAATAAACACAACATTATCACAATTCCGAAACCAGAACTGATAATAATACAATTTTTTTATAATTCAGCTTGGCTAGTAATACATGGATTTATTAATTATTTGATTTATTATACATATGTACAAACACCAAAAGAAAACAAAATAATTATTACTATATTGAAATTGAGCACAATAGACGGCCTTATTGCATTGAGCAATCACTTACAGCCAACCTTTGGATGGAGACAAGAGAAGGATCTGATAACTCCAAAATCTTGAAGTATACGTATTCACAGCTACAAACTCTCTATCGCATTCCACATCCCAGTACGAACGGAATTAAATATTAAACGTCTCATCAACGATTTGATCATGCAAGTCCAATATTGACGGACGTGTTTAAACGGAAGGAGGGAATTCGCAGCGCGGATACTTTGACATCAATATTCATACTTTTATTAATTTGTCTCTTTTTCCGTGCCGACGCATATTGAGCGGCCTGAGCTCTGAACAATTAGTGAGGAATGC
Organism: Deilephila porcellus; assembly: GCA_905220455.2. Classification (NCBI taxonomy): domain Eukaryota; kingdom Metazoa; phylum Arthropoda; class Insecta; order Lepidoptera; family Sphingidae; genus Deilephila; species Deilephila porcellus. Next base: position 12,059,314 of record LR999977.1, on the reverse strand, counting down.
TCGGGAATATCTGTCTTCCATTTCGTTTCCTACCTGAGTGTAGGACTCCCATGCGTGTCTTTAATCTTAAGTGCTATGTTTTTGATGGTAGATGGCGTTGATTGAGGGAAGTGGACAATAATTTATTTCCAACTCCTTCTATTAATTTAACTTTATGATTGATTTCGTTGCGGGCTAAAGATAAGTTAGACATTCTCGGAGACTCGCTGAGCTTCAATGCTCAGTGTTATTAAAATGCGTGCCACTGTTGATCCTGGCTTATAGGAGTTGCAGTGCCGGGTGTGAGGGCGGGACAGTCTCCTAAAGATGACGTTGATTTTTTACGCAAGAAAACAGTGAAGCTAGTAGGTAAAACAACTTGATTTTTCGTTCAAAGTAATCAACATTTTGTTAACCACATACTCATATTTGATTTAAAAGTAACACACATTTTTGATTTACAGTAAATAATATAATATTATTTCAATTTCCTACGGTGCTATTGGGGGCAGCAAAATTCCGGACTCCTTACTTTAAAATACGACAGATGACATACAATTATATCAAAAGAATTGAATTTCCTTTGCAAATGGAAAATTCACAATACTTGTCAACAAAAGATTCAAATACCCGCTATGATAGCAAACACTCTGATAGAACGGAAATTTTCCTAGAACGCACAAATTCTGTAGTGTTGGAAAGATTAAGCTTTGGTGTGGCGTCAATAAAGCTAAACGTTTTTCACTGCAGGAGTGAAAAATTGTTGCGAATATCTGCCGTCCATTTCATCGAATCCCGCCCATGGGCTAGTATTCTGGCGGCAATCGACATTGCTATAGACAATACATCTCACCGAAAGCGTAAATAAAAAACATCGCAATACTCCCCCGGCGTGCAGAGATACTGATATGGAACGCACAACGTCAAAAATGTTGTTGCAAAAAATTGTTAATTGAATTTAATAAGTTACCGAAATACATTGATGGGTTTAATTGCAATTAAAATGTTTTCTTATTTTTGATGGCTACAATAATAAGCTTTCGGTCAAATATGTACATTTAAATAGAAAATCATTCTTTTATATTTTGGGTAAAATAAATTCATACCGGTACCTTTTAACTTCATTATATTTTTTTACTTTTCAGTTCATTCAACACTCAATTCATGTTTGACGAGGTCGGAAAGCAGTGACACGTCATAAACAAATAAACGACATTTACTATCGATGAGAACGAGGTGTTCTACTAAACATCTCAACGCTGCCAAATAATGCGTATAACTAAAACGGAAAGGGGCGGGCCATATTTGTCAAGGAAAGGATAACGAATGGGACAAATAAATTACATAGTTAAGACCAAGGGACAAACATTCTGCTCGCCACTATTACGATGAAATTGGACAACTTTTTTTTTATATTGGTCGGATGAAATTACCCGATAAACGTGATTGTAAGGTCAACGTGGACTATCGAATAGCGAATCAAGAGCAACTTCTATGTTGACTTGCAATTTTTCTAAACATGCGTTGAATTATTCCGAATTGCTATTTATGAAACTGAGTCATGCATCTGACGTATTTTATTTATGTGTACATTTAAAACGTACCTATACGTTTTTCAAGGCTTCAGAAAATCACTGAATGCAAACTGTTTTCGACAGATCACTAAAAAAACCTTGGGACAGAGTCAATTGAAATGTTACTTTTTTGGGCTTTAGTGTGTGTTTTTCAGAGGACGTAAATTTATTATTTTGATATGTAGGGGGTTTTGTAAATGGGTAAATCAACTTTTTCTTGCTTTGGACAACCGTACCAGGTCCCAGATTTGTATTAATATAAATAATACCAAAACGTATTTTCTTTATAATACATAATCAATGAATACACACTTAAATCAATGTATTTAAGGCAAAAATATATTTTTTATTATTGTGTCACCTTCATTTGAGAGTGGTCCGGGGGACATTTGGGTAATTTTTATGTCAAATTCTGTGTCCCCTTCACCACTTCTAAACTAGAAACTCATCTACACCGAAATAAATCCTCAGACGCAGTGAATATAAAATCATAGAACAGATATTTATGGTTTTTATTTTTAGGAAAACATTTTATAAAAAAATAAATGTTTTTATTTTATCTATTTTTTTGTGAATTGTTCTTGTCCCACAAAGTTAGTGCATTGTACTGAGTCATTCGGACAACTAGTCTTTGATTACAAATCCAAAACAGAGATGGCCCTGTAGTATCTGAGATAACAAGTAAGTCTGTCTAGTAAACAATAGTTCAAGCCGCAATGTTGAATTAACGTCAGCGAAGGCGGCAGGCGGCCGAACATCGTGACGCGGATTGGGTGTGTTTATTGTTTGTCCCCTGGACCGGCGCGAAAATTGAGTAAGTAAATTAGTTACATTAATCAATTGCTATTGATCAGTTCACTTTAGTTCTGCACTTTATGTTAACAATGTAATCAAGCACAGTAAACAAATACTTTTTATGAAAAGACACATAATTTAAAAATGTCACTCGGACAACCAGTCTTTTGGACAACTAAATCAGTTGTCCGTGGGACTTTAAAAGTTGTCCTTAGGACAAATACAAAACCATGTACCCAACACGGGATGATCGGTTTCTTGTGAGTCGCGCATTGAGAAATCGCAAGTCTTCGTATGTGTACCTTAAGAACAACCTCGAAGTAAGAAATGTGCATATTAGTCTATGGACGGTCAGGAGGAGGCTTGTCGCGGCCAATATACGCAGTCATCGCCCGGCCCGCGGCCCTACGTTACTCCGTGGGCACAGAGTTGCCAGGCTTAGGTTTGCTCGAAATTGTGAGTCATGGACTCAAGAAGCTGGAATAGGGTATTGTTCTCCGATGAAGCCAGGATATCTCTGTTCGGTGAAGATTGACGTCGGCGAGTGCTACGAAGACGAGGAGAACGCTTTGCAGAGGCTTGTTTTGAAGAAATCACACCTTATGGTAGGGGCTCTGTTATGTTTTGGGCAGGAATAAATTCAATGGATCGTACAGAGTTAGTCTTCATTGAAAACGGCTCACTGACTGGACATCGATACATAACGGAAGTTTTAATTCCTCATGCACAACCCGCATTGGCCGCTTTAGGCGAAGACTCAATTTTTATGGACGACAACGCTCGCGCCCACCGGTCTGGCGATGTGGAAGCGTATGTGCAAGAGGTCGGCATTCGTCGTTTGGATTGGCCAGCTCGAAGTCCCGACCTCAATCCTATAGAGCATGTCTGGGACGTTCTGAAACGGCGCGTGAGATCAGTACAACCGGCTCCGTAGACCATCAGAGAGCTGAAGAATGTGATTACCGCGGAGTGGGAACGTATTCCGCAAGCAAGTATCCGGGATATCCTCGCTAGCATACCCAGACAAATTCAAACTGTGATTTCATCTAGAGGGGGTCACACTCGATACTAAACATTTATCTGCTTTTACTTTATTAAAGAAAAAACAAACAAAAATCTTTTTTTTAAACTTTTACTTCACGAGCATATGCACTACTAACGAGCATACACTACTAGTGAACTTAGCATTAAAACCCATACATTTTATCAAAATTTTGTGATAATACTGACGATAACGATTATTTGCTTATTAATTTACAAAATTGTGAAAGTAAAACTACCTATAATTATCAAACAAACCAATAGTAACATTTGAAATGGTTCATTGCTTAGGTGCCCGTTTTTTTGCAAATGAGTAAATATCAAACCCAATTTTCCTATGGACAACCAAAAGTCCATCGGACAACTATGATGTCCCCATATAAAAATGGAATCAAATCTCAAATAGTTTTATTTTAAACATTTTATTATGTAAATTTCATATATTGACGGGTAGCTAAGTATAAAAGCAACATAAATATATATATATATATTTAATATTTTCTGGTTTAATACTATGTAAATTAAACTTTTAACGTCATACAAAATTGATGGTTGTCCAAGAGACACTATTTCTTAAAATATTAGGAGTACTATGCGTAATATCTCAAATTGACTACTTTGAAATTGAGATATACACCCGACTTGATTTATATTTACAGTGTTAAATTACAGATAAAAAAATATTCACACTAAAAAAAATATTGAACTAGTTGTCCAGGTGACTGATTTTATAAGACTTCAGTGCGCTTACAAGCTAAAAATAGCCAATTCTGAAAGAAAAGTGCTCTGCTGTATGCAGATTCGTAAAGTAGAATATATATTCTAACTTCTGAAACTATTAAATATTTAAAAAATCAATACTTGAAAAAATATGGCAAAATCATAACCTGTGCACTAAATAGTTGATTTACCCAAATAACACAGGAAAATTATATATTATATGAATAAAAAAATATATAAAATAGAAAACAAAGCCCAATGGTTCGTTTTTATCCTATTTTTACGAGAATAAAACCCAGATAGATTAATTAAATTATGGTGGCGCCGCGCCCCCACAAACTTAAACTAAGCCTATGTTAAGCAATGGGCAGTGGCACAGGATGACATAATGCTCCTTTTCAATAAGTATAATCAACATTTTAATCAAAGAAATTCTTGAATTTTCTTAGATAAATAGCACAAACACCAGCATCGGTAATGAGAACAGTTGTGTAAACTGCGAGACGTACGCCAACTAGAATGTTACACTATAAATGATGCAAGACGCGTGGATTGTTTCCCGGTTTGTTCGAAGAGTACTACACTTCACTATTGTTCCGCAGTTTATGTATCTGCTTGTAGCGGTTTAAAGAGAACAACTTTTTATTTGTTTATTGATTTCGTGGCGTGCTTAAGACAATGTGAAATAAAGAGGAAGAAAGCTAAGAATTCGATCACCGAGCCAGGAGATGTCATACAACTGTTTCTTTAATACAACAATTTCTGTTTTATTAAGTATTCAGTTTTTTAAGTGTTTGATACAACAATTTCTCCGATAGTTTCCGAAAACCGCGACACTTGTATGTCACTGTGAGGTCAGGACCATGTATAATATCCCAAATATGACTATTACATATGTTTTTGCTTTATTTATCTAAGATTTATTCCGCGCAAAAAATTGCAACAACTAAAGGACTACAATTTTTTATTTCTTAGTATTAGAACAAAAAATTACAATAGCTATCTCCTGTTTCCATCCACACACGCCCATACTAATAACACTTGTTATATCAAACACGTTACCAAATTCCAAACATTAACATAAACTACAATTCATCGAATCAACCTTTACGCATGGCCGAAGAATTCAAAAATCACCCAAACGTCAGTTTATTACATTACCGAGCTTCACAAACGAACGCGCATCCTACGCTACGAAAGTGGTTTAATTAATTATCGCTTAAACCGTCAACGCATTATTATTCGATAAATTCCCTTTATTAATATTCGAATGGTATTACACATTATGTATGTGTTTGCTGACAATTATTCCCGACTCAATTCACCTCGCACGTTTTGTGACGTAAAACTTCGTATTAACCTTTTGTGATATTAAATGTGTTATAATCACCTCGTTTACCCATAAATTAACTCAATAATTGCAGCATCAGATTACCACGTGATAACAGCTATGATTATTAAAGCCTTTTAAAATTAACAAAATGTTCACAGACATTACCATTATTTTAGTAGAGACACAAGACTTGTAGTGAGAGTGTTAGAAACTCCGAGAGTCTTGTCATAGCCAAGTCAGTCTGAATTAATTATTTATTCATCACACAAATTTTCAGGCATCTAACCTGTGACCTTTTATTTTAGAATAAATTTCTCGCCCACTACATCCTATAGCCTCTTTGCAACCAAATAATTATTCTAGTCGAGTATCTTTCCTACCCGTTAGTTTTGAAATAAAAATCTACAGCAGACATCCTGTTTGCACTCAGTTAATTTAGAAAGTTGGGTATCTATCTTTGAAATTAAATTTCTGGAAAGCATCACGACAAATATTTTGTTAGAGCCGTGTTCATATTGGTAGCAGCCTTAGCTTCGTAATCAAAGAATAGTATAGAAATGTTTCAAACGAATCTAATAAGATGTACAATCTTATAGGATTGTAAACATTTATTATGTGGGCTATTCCATTCCCCTCTTTTTGCTCAGAATTTTATCATGCTTTTTTGTAACTTGATTAGGAATACACAATGTACACATGTATCTCAGTAGTCTGCCCCCCGGCTCCCTGCTACCCCACTCATCCTTAATACCTCCTAAAGTACGGCAAGATACCTTAGGAAAACTTATGCCCTAGAAGTAAAACAATCGGACCACCACTAGTCGTAACGTCTTTTAGAAAACAATAACACTTTTACCGCTGCATTTTGAGGTGAATGCGGTTGTTGGCGACTTAATAATGTTCATGAGGCGGCAACGTAACTACACTTTGGAGTTGATGATGTTGATTTCTCTTAGAGAACATTTACAATAACCTCTATCGTACAAGGTTCTGAAGCAAGTAAAGCAGCCATAAAAACAACAATTTCAATTTGAACTTTAAATTAGAGCTCATACGAAGTACTAATAACGTACTCTGCACACGCCCCAACATACACTTACGTAACGCTGTTAAAACTAACCGGGGTTCGCTTATTTACTTGTAGATCTCGAAAATTGAGGACTTTATTTAAAATATAATGTTCTAGTGTAAATTTATAATAAGTGATGGAATATAATTGTGAAGGTCGCAGTTGGGATCTTTGGATTCTTGTTCATCAGAGGATTAATTGTGGCTGAAGAGAGAGTGTGTTGGATAATATATAATTAATATAAAACGAAAGCAACAAAGCTGTCAGTTACCTTGACTAGCATTAAAGAAATACGAATTATTATCACTTATTATTTTACCTGTACAATTTTTAACCTTACTATCGACCTTTGAAAAACAAACAAGCAAACTCCGACATTAACGTAACATAGTCCACGCATTACAAACAAGCAACATTCGCCGAATTGATATCAAGGAAAATGGGTCGCAAAAGATAGCTTTATCTTGGTCCAAGTTGCCAACGCCTTACTCCTGCTCGCGTGTTCAACAGTAATTCTGTCAAGATTGTATTGTTTTGCTGAAATAACACGAGCTTGTATGACGTTAGTGATGTAATTCACTTGTTTTATGACGACACTAAACGGTTGAATGTTATGTATGTACGGTATTATGGCTGATGTATCTCGGTGCATTTCTTTGGATTTAGCAACTAAAGTTTCCGGATACAATGAAGATTGTGTTTGCATTTACATAAATGCAGATATAGGATACTTTTCCTTCAACATCTTTGATATACTTTAGCCAATTGTGGCTAACTTAGGCGAGATTACTATGTTTCCTTTCTTGCTTTTTCTTGCTAATATTGTTATTGTGAAACATATCCTAACATCACATGGGCTTATCTTCTTACGATGTAATAATTTTTACTACCTATTTTATTCTTTAATTTAATTGTAACTCAAGATTTCATTAATCACTTCACTTCGAAAAAAATATTTTAAAGAGCTGCAGTTCTACTAGTCCGACACATCTCATAAATAAACCGTAATGAAGATAACGAAATGTTTTTTGATAATAAATAAATTATTGTCCCCTTGTGTGACTTTCTTATCACGTACTATATTATATAAAATTATAGATTCTAAAGCAGTAAACAGAAAAGTGGAATAAGCATACTTTGTATGAAAACACCATTATACCGTTGATGGTTAAATTGCTTTTCCCTTGTCTTCGATCTCTCTATTTACAAATTTTAGTTCAACGAGATTTCCAGGCAATATGACGTCATAATTCTCTTTACCTAGTATCTAAGGAGCATTAACATTTAAAATTCAGATGATAACGATTCAAAGCATTATTTTCTAAACTAAAGCGAGATAATAAGATTCCCGACGGAAAACAACGAGGATGTTAAACTTCAGTACAGACAGCAAGAAAAATGTAACTTGCGTTTTATATTTTATGCAATAAAATGTTTATACAAGAAAATAACAAGAAATTTATTTATATTCAAATATAAAGTAAGTTGAGTTAGATTATTAAACAATCTTAAACGTTCATAATAAAATCATTGGACAATCAGAAAAACCTTCTTTACAAATTTTACGGGTGGGTAGGTATTTGAAAATTACCAGGTATTGCAGATAACAACAACATTTCATTATAGCTTTTTCTAACTTTCAGAGTCATCTGCGACAGCTAACTTGACAGTAATTTTCTACTCCAATACGATACACCATACTTAAATCACAAACATTTGTCTATCTTTCTGCTATCCATACTCCGTATATGATTCCAAGAAATATTCCTATCTTAAGACAATAGATGTGAGCTGTAATGATGGCGGTAACACCCCGTTATTTCCCTCCTGGGTGGGACTAAGATAAGCATCTCTACGCTTAACGAGATGCTTAATTATTCCATGTGCATTAACTGGTATATTTACCAATGAAAGATGTTATGAAATAATGATTGTGATTGCTTCTGTTTGGTGAGGGGTGGCGACCACCCTATATACAGGGTATAACCAGACTGCGACTGAAAACGAATATAAGTAAGTATAGAATTGATATGTTCTTTAATATTGTGGAACATTTTTTTGTTCTATCATCAATAGTTTTCGCAGCGCATGCGATGAAAAATATTTTATTGGAATTTTTGACACCTTGGGTAACATTATTGTAGTTTTAGTAGGGATCCTTATTTTTTCTCACAATTAAAATAGCCTATATTAATCAGTAATAATGTAACATTCAAATGGTGAAAGAATTTTTAAAATCGGTCCAGTACTTTATGAGCCAATTCGTTACATACAAACTTACATACAAATCTTTCCTCTTTATAATATTAGTATAGATAACAAAATATATCCGTTTTGCTTTTTAAATTGCTTCTTATTTTAATGTTTACAAGTTTTCTGTTGTTCTAGAAAAGCATAAATGTGACTTCATGTTCTTTTTTCTTTCTTTTCATAATCGCATTTGTAAAATTCACTGGCAACGAAATTGCCACAGGCTTAAAAATGGTAATTAAAATAAAGCCCTTCGGTCCAAATACCACCATTTTTATACTGCCCATTCATTTTACATTAAACTTATTCCAGGAAACTACCGAACAAGAGCATTTTTTCATAAGAGCAAATCATACTATATTTTCCATATACTGAGCAGAAATATGAAGTTGGTGTAATATCGTCACAATAAACTAACACTCGTTTGGAACTAATAAAGGAACGAGTTGTCTGGCCAAAGTTTTTTGATTAACTTTGGACCAACACACATGGCGGTAATTAAACATAAAGGGCCGAGGCTAGACATATGCAGTAATATTTTCGCTTTAATCCTGTTGAGTTTTTAAGTAAATTCATATTTGTTCAGCCGTGAATTAACTGGAGACTTAAAAGTTTATGAATATCTTCTGATATAAAACAACCTCGAAAATAACTCGATAAAATGTATCCAATTCTAGAACGAAGATATTTATCTCTACAACAATAAACGTACATATTTATGTAATGTGGTAACGAAAACTTCACAAGTTCAAAATAAACTTGTTGTTTATATTTATAACATAATATTTACTTTCTATTTGTTTTCCAGATATTAAAAAACAAAGCATTAAATTACTACAACTATAAAACAAACAAATTTAACAATTTCAATTATTTACATTGATAATTATAGAATATAGTTTTTTTAAAAGTGGTAGAACCATGAGTCCTGATTCGGCATGAATGGGCAGGCTCGTCCGGGGCGCTACCACTGCTTCACAGAAGATCGACGTGGAGTGACAGCTTTGCTGGCGCGTTTCAATCGGTAAGTGAGATTGCCGGATGCCTACACCTTTCTTCCTATCCTTTATTCTTCCCGCTCCCTTCCCGATTTCATGGGCCAGCAACATATTTATGACAAGGGTTGTGGATTTTCATGGGCGGCAGTGAACACTTACCATCAGGTGACCTATTTGCTCGTTTGCCGAAACAATAATATAAAAAAATTAGACCAATTTCTACGGCATCAAAATCCACACATGTAAAATGATATACTACTAGATATCAGATAAGCAGTTTTTCAAGAAGTCAAGGTTAGCAAGCGTAGAAAGGCTCAGGAGCACCCGCCGCACCGGAACAAACTACTGATTTATTAAACATTCCACTGCCGAGGCGTTCCTCGCGTGTTTCCCCGACTGTCTCTTTATTTAGCACTGTATTTTAACTCTTACATATTCACTTCACAGTTAAATAAAGTCCTTCTACTTTAGCGGGCCGCGGAATATGTTTTTAACTTCGCCACAGTTTTTGCGAAGCGTTGGTTCGAGATTGTGTTTCTAGTTTTAAACGGCACGTGTACGCCGCTCGGAGCAATTTGGAACTTTATGAAAAGTGCTTGTACTTGTCTTATGTTTTTATAAGTTTTCACCAAGGAATAAGTATTTTAAATACCCAGTATTGTTATGTTTTTTTTCATTATTGACACAGGTGACTTAGAACTGACAGAAATGGCAGTTCAATCCACGATAGATGAATAAGAGCTGAAGACGAAGATTAACGATAAACCCAAACTCAAATTAATTTAACATCACTATACAACATGCAGTATTTAAATATATATTACTATATCTCACCTCTTTTCACGCTGTCCTCTGTGTCCACGCTATGTTTGGGCCTGTGTTTGGAATAAGAAAACGCTGTCCCACTGCAGCTTAGCAAGTGGTTGGATCTTATTAAGCTAATAGCTAATCCGGAGTTAGAATGTAATGCGGTTTTGACGCTGCTTCCTAAACAGAAGACCCAACTACCAGACATCGTGAACTTATCATGTCTCCTAAGAAGTTCCAGATCAAATCGATTAGACTGAATGTGAATGTGCATTCAAAGCTACGTTACATTAACGCAGTGTTATTATGAAATGCTGCACTAGTATCAGAATCAAGCTGTGAACTAATAAATAAGTGCTGCTGCTATAAGCAACTACATTCACAATTGTATTAAAGATTTTGATAACTAAAATAAATAAAATCAGCAAAATGCGATAAATAACTGTGAAAACGCAAGACATAAGGAAGTGCAAAACTACTGATCCATTCAATTCTGATCAGAAGCCAGACAACAATTTAAATAAATAAATAAATAGCAATTCCGAACGCTTCAATTAAGCGCAGTAACTCTGCAATGGACTATGAACGAAATTTCTCAGCGAAAATGAACAACTGGCCATAACTGCAGCGGAACTCTGCGTACACTTTTCTTATAAAAAATTCGGTTTGAAAACTTGGCGGTTAATGGAATTTTAACCACCGCAATGATTAACTTATGGCGCGATGCTTTATGCATTTTCATTAGTTTGAAAATCATTTAGAGAACTGAGGACTTTTTAAATTGTGAGTAATGTAGGTTATGGAAAACGTTATTCCTTGTGTTGAAGTTCTTTTAACGTCTTGTCCGCTAGCAGTGATAATCATATTGTAGCGATAATAAATTTATAAAATTTAGATAAACAATAAATGAACTAAGGTATAAAAGGTATAAGGTATAAAAGTAAATTAAAATGTCTTGCATAACACCAAAGTCCGCAAATAAAAACCGAAGGTAGAATTTATACAACAAACTTGTCGTTCCGATGAAAATAAAGTGCTTATTTGAAATGGAACAAAAAGTGATTGATATTTTGCACCCAGTTGTTAAACAAGTAACTCCAAGAACTGGAAGTAACAAAAGAAACAATTGCATTTCTTTCACAGCCATTAGCTCGCCATAGATTTTATCGCAAAGTTACTAAAGACTTTTTACTGTAAAACATCACCGCACTGCAGAAAGAAGGATGAAAAAAATTCCGCCGAAGTTTTAACTCACCTATCCTAAGCGTGCAAAGTGAATATTCAAGAAGGTTGGGATCCTTGCATCTGCAAGCTGTGATAAAACCGGAGCCAGATGCTCGTAATTCTAATACTTAAGTGCTCTTCCACACTCGAATCGTTGTTTGTAATAACAAGGTCCCTCTTGTCAAGGATAAGCATTTGATCCTTGAAAGTTTTGGAGCGTCTGCTTCGTCAACATCGGATCAATGGATGTAGAGTGATTCCGCTATTCATGAAGGTTTGAATTGTATGAACAGTTGGGAACATTCGATGAGCGAACTTTGTGTTTTTCGAGTGTGGATAAAACATTTATGAATTGTAAGTAAATGTAGTGGGGTTTTGCGTATACTCGGTTAGATAGTTGGTTTTTTATTGTGAATCGTGAAGTTTTCATGAAGTTTCACTTTCTTTTCTTTCTTTCTAAAAAGATTTACGCGAAAACAACACTATTTTACAAGCATTATCATTATTGATAACAATACAAGGCTTGATTTAAGCTACGTTTTGTCGCAATTTATATTTCTCTTATTCATTTTCGCCAGCTATTTAGCAATGAATCGCATAGGCTACCAAAAGAAATTATTTTAACACACTGATTCAGAAGACAAATATTCAACATTTTTTTTAAATCACGTACGCTACCTGACGAAACTTTGACCTATATTTTTGAGTTCTCTTTTGATAAATAAAGGACCGGATACAATACACAAGGCATGCGAGCCAACGCAAATAAAACAATTGGAAATTATTTAATACGGAGCACTTTCACTCGCGGATTTGCGTATGCAATTTAATGTACCTCTTATTCGTACAGTCTTTTTATTGTGTTTTGTTTTTGTTATGTTCTTATCAGAAATTAGGTGGGATAAAGCGAACGGTCCAAAGTGATATAATTTATTTTATTAATATTTAATTAAACTTCATACAATAAAATTGTACAGGCGGACTTAATGCAATCGGCATTTTCTACCAGTCAACCAGAAATGAGACAAAAAGGGTGTCTAAGAAAAGTAGATAATATAATATTAAAAACATACAAACTATTAACAATAAAATATTATACCTAGGTATATTGCTACAATTTTACTTTGAGGCCTTGAGTATTAATTATCGATACATATAATAAAAATGTAATATATAATAAATGTAAAGATGAGAGCATAGGTGTTATTTCGCGCCCAGCAAACTTGTTTCCCTTTGTTAAACTTGCCTACATCCTAACAACATTATTTTAAGGCGGGTTTACGTCCCTGGACCTTTATGAACAATGATTTATCGACTTCATGGGCCTTATTTACATACCACCAAACTTCGACGCACATTCAATAAATATTAAATTTTATAAATATTATAACGTGTGCGGCCTTGGCTTTGGTATTAAAAATGTTATCTATATAAAAAATATAATATGAGCTCCGTCGTTTTCCACGTATCACGCTAAAGCTATGGGTAATTTCTTGCGCTATTTAAGAGACATTTGGCATTTTTCTTTCAAAATGTTGACCAACAAGGATGACTTTTGTAACTGCTATCCCTCTGCGATACGTGTTGCCTGTCAACTGAATTAAAATAAGCTTGTAAATGCTTACCATATTTTCTTAGTGGCCGAAAATTTTAGCTTTGAACCCAGGTCAGGCGACCGATTTATATGTACCCCTTCATATGCAGTAGGGAACTTCTACACGACTCATTGATATTTTAAATAGAATAACGCAGATAACATCGCGGGCATCGCCTAGTCTTGTATACAAGTTTACGTTGAAACCATTATGTTTTATAGGTTATGTTTTGTGTTCGCGTTTAAAATAACGAAAATTGCTGTTGTAACGTAACATCTAATCATACCATCGACGGCATTAACTTGAGCGCTGCGTATAAACACCTACGCAATTTTTATACATTAAATTTTTCTCGGAGTAAATTTAATATCTTTTTTTACATTTACTTTAGATATAGCAATTTTTTTTAGTTGTTTACATTAATAACATACATACTTGACAGCCTCCATGGCGCAGTTGGTTGGACGTCGCCTGTGAAGGGATAGGCCGCGGGTTCTATCCCCGCACCGAGACAAATATTTGTGTGATCCCCAGATATCTGTTCCGGGTCTGGGTGTTTGTAAGACCAAATAGTCTCTCGTAGTTTCTGATACTCACGACACAAGACTCGATCTTAGTGTGGGGTCAGGACTATGTATGTGACTGTTGGGTGTATTTATTTATTTATACATCCGGAAGTAACTCTAGGTGTTTGTCTGTTTGTTGTCTGACTACGACTTTACCTCTAAAGCAATTTTAATGTTGGAAATTGAAGGCTTTGGCCGCTTTGTATGAACCGGGTTAATTGAGAAAAGAATTGCTAAAGTTATAAATAGTCGCTACCTTACGCTTATTCTTCCGAAAGCATTAGAATTATCTACACTTCTCTCGAAATTTCTGCTAACACTTAGTTCCAGAAATTAGTCCTAGATGGCGGTGTTATGTTTGCCCAGACTGCGCCACATTTACAAGCTCTCGATTGAAAGAATCGATTGTACCGTTGCACGACGAAACTTTATTTCTATCTCATTATTAAATTAGCGGCATGCAAACATTGTGAAACCACTCAAAAGGGTTATGAAACAAAGTGCGTATAATCTACTAACTCATAACAATGTTGCCTTTATTTGCCCTCAGCACACAAGAGTGGAATATTCTCGTGAAAATATTATTACTTAGATACGTAGATACGTATGCATATACTGGGCGGTATTTGACGAGCGTAGGCGGGGGTTATATCATTTGTATCGCAACTTTTGGAGCATTGTTCGTATTAAAACATTAATAATTTCGCGTTTGGGAATTTTCACCTGACTAATTTTAATCGCTGTAGTCTGAAACTATTTCGATGTATATTTCACCTCAATTCATCGTAATTGAGAATTTAATAATTCAATTGTTGCTGTTTGCCGTATTGTTTATTTTTATTATTAAGTTATAAAATAAACTTGTTTAATTTAGCTCTATTTAGATTTGCTTTGATATGATGCATATTTATTATCCCAGAATAACATGGCATTTGCATTTAGCGTTTGTCACATGAATTTAATATCAGCATATTTCCAAATTAATGAGTATGGTAATTATAATAACCTATTAATTTCTCTGTTGGTTAGTGTTGAAAGGTGTTTATTAAATATATAGTCTTGGTATAATAATATATTTACGTAATTTGTAAGTTTATTTAATAATTGTATTATTATACAGGGTGTACAAGAGAATGGCGCACCTGCTAATTTACATTTTAGTAAATCGTGATTACGTCTAGATTATGATGCATTTTCGTAGCCGACTCTGATAATAACAAAGATGCCGAGAAATCAAGAATTAACATCACACGTGCTTCCCCTTAACATATTACGCCAAAGTGATTGAACCTTACAACTGAACGGGTCGCTCCACAACAGATAAGTAGGAATACTTCTCCATAATAGGTGATTAAAACTACATAATTGCCACGCCACTTAGTGTACATAGTTAGGCAATAGGAATTTAACATTGAACGAACCGTAGAATATGGTATGAAGAGAACATGGGCAGAAGACCTACACTAATTCAAGCGTACTGCTTAAGAGCCGCTAATGATCACAAAATAAATAATAACTGACCCTATAATTTAAGCCGTAAATAGGTACCTTAGGTAAGGAGGTAAGTGCTGGAACTGCCAAAATCCCGCACGAAAGCACTGCCACAATTTGATAACATTCAACAGTTGTACGTTCATAATTCACTTCATTAGACACGTAAAATGTACTATGTGTACATAGAGCCGTCGCTCGGTCTTCCGATGCAACGTGTTTGATTCAACTTCGCGTAATTTTGCACAACTCACTAAAGTATTCTACCGTTTTTAGCCACAAACCCATCATCATTGCAATGGCCAAAATCCACTTAGATATTAAACTAACACTTCACTAAAAATACCATGGGATATTCCATGCGTCAAAATTCATAAAATTCAATCAAAATAACAGAAAACGAGTTGATAATAATAATGTATACGACAAATACATGTACACGCGAACGTAGTCCGAATTCAACTAATAAAAGATAAATGTTTTTTTCGAAAACAGAAAGATAAAGGCTTGTTCACATTAGACACATTTACACGTATTTCATTTCATAATATTTTTTGTTTTAACTTTTACACGTGTTTACAGTTTTCACTAATTTAATATCATAATATGCTATTTCTTAAGTAAATACCATTTACTCGGCTACAATGATTTTTTAAAATTTCGTTTCTATTATAAGATTTCAGTACATTTTTTACCATTTTATAGCAATATCATTATTAATATTCATTAAATAATAAGTAAAGGCGGACTTGTAACTGTCTGGATCAAATTATGTAACTACTTCAACACATTTAAACAAGATTAATATCTCTGAGGAGAGTAACGGTCACTTTATCAATCCATTATGATCTTTCGTTTTTACGTAACTCTTATTATCAAATACCTAACCAAATTAAGTTGTACTAAGTGTGAACACATCCTAACATGGCGGTCATCCTTTGAAAATGCACACAAAACACCGCCAATGGTATTAGTGTCACTCAAGCTCGGAAGCGGCGAGCTCAAAGGAAGAATAATCGAGCCGCGCTAGTTCCGACAAAGTTCCGACGAGTACACAGTGACCTTCGGCTTCCTTTAAGAAATGGGCCGAATTCTGCAATCATTTTAATATCATATTTTTTTATTTATCAGTGTAATTGCGTAAAAAGAAATGTTTATGAATATGAATTACTTAGATAATTTAAATGTTATGTATTACTAAAACATGTGTAATTAATAAATTTGCAACCTAACACGGTTTAACCGAGGACCAGCGTGATTTCTTGGTATCTTACAGTTTGGATTTGTGACACCTTAAGGAAAAAAATGACAAAACAGTGGATCCATGCACAATGCAACAATACCAAAAGTTATTATATTGTTAATTTGTTGATACTATGAATCTAAGTACGCTCCTGCTTAGCTGTTTTATTTATGTGAAATGAAATAAAAAATACCTTTTTGTAAAATTAGAGAAGGACAAAGTGTACAGCTGAGAGTTCATGACCTGGCCTATGTGTAAAAAATGTTAAAGCGAAGTCAATGAAAATATTGCTGCTGTTAAAAATGGTTTTCGTGGTATATTTCATTAACCATTTAATTAACGACGAAACGACAAAATACGTATATGGTAAAATCTTGTTCTTTACCCATTCCATTTGGATTTTTGCGAAAATGTGATGGTAATACTTGAAACTTTAAACGGTCATAACTCAAAAACGGATAAATATTTTCAAAATATCATATTTTTATAATCATATTAATATTATGCCCTTGCATCCAACTAAGCAGGTGTTCCATTTTCTTGTACACCCTGTATATTCCCAACACGAATTACAATGATAGCATTGTAAGGATGGTATATCTTGTCCACAACTTTAGTATCTAAGATTATGTATATAAAGCACTATTGTTTGTATGTCTTGTAATAAATAAATAATCAAATTACATAACCATTTACCGATACCAAACTAAAAAGATTCGTTGAACACAGCATGGAAACAATTTTCATTAATCAAAACATTATCGCCCATCTTACATTGATTAATGAATCGACGGGGGTCACGGCCCACGCTTACCGCGGTTCATACCTTTACACACTGTTTTCTCAAGCAAACATGCTCGACCATAAGACCCAGCCATGATTTACGGACCCTTAGCATAATATTACCATGCTGAAACTTTCCAAAGATACTATGATAAACGGACGGTGCGCTGGTATTAATGATATTAAAAATTATATACTGGTAACTGGTCAGGTATTTATGGATACTTACCTAATTATTCTGTGGGAATTCAACTTGTATTTAGTTGAAAACATGTACAAATGTGAAACTCAAGTACAGCGTGAATAAAAAAATCTTGTTGAACGTCACTGTACTTTACTGTTTTAGCCACTAATTTCTCAATGCTGATCACGGGACTCTTCTAAGTCTGAGCGTGACTCGAAAGAGCTTAGGTTACAGCCCACCCTGCTGTACTTGTGTGGTTTAGCAAACTTTACTTTCCATTAAAATTCGTGTAAATCTATACCGTATTGAGTTTTCCTCACGTTGTTTTCGTTCACCGGTTAAGTTCGTGTTTGTTTATTGCACACATGAATAAGGAAAGTCAGAGGTGTGCCCTGGGATTCGAATCCGCGACCGCAGTCATTGCCGATGGCCGCTGCATCCGGTGTGATACCTATAGACCAATACGCGGATGTCATTACAATGGCACAATCATCTACTACTTTTATTTTCATCGCACAGCACCTGATACATAAATAACAACAAAGCCAATAATCGCTGAAAATATACATAAAAAATAATAATAAATACACCCAACAGTCACATACATAGTCCTGACCCCACAATAAGATTGAGTCTTGTCACTTCAAGACAAGTGTCTTGTTATCAGAAACTACGAGAGACTTTTCGCTCTCACAAACACCCAGACCCGAGACAAATATTTGTGGGCCTCACAAACATTTGTCTCGGTGCGAGTATCGAACCCGCGGCCTCTTGTTTCACAGCCGGCGTCTAACCAACTACGCCACAGAGGCTGTACATATAATTGAATTACAATACCGAAGTTGCAAGAACAGTTCAACTCGCGTTCAGTTGATACAGGCGTCAAGTACTGTGACGTCACCGTGCGGATTCACACAGCACTGATTGCACATTAAACTCGATCCAACGACCTACAAGTGGCATTATCGTTTTCAACTTTCATTTAGACTCAGCGTCTTGGTGCCATGATATTGACCATTAGTCGGATATTTCCCGGGCTTAATTGGCTGTGAAATGTTGGAAAATGTATTTATTTTACCAGGTATATTTGCTGTGAAAATAAACTAATAATTGTAATTGATAATGAAAACATTTTTGTTGGTGACATAACATTGAATTATTGTAAACATTTCCGATATTTTCGTAACAAAATATAAGATCAAATGAACTTTCAATAAATTCTCACCTACATACGCCGATAGAATGAATTGTTCATTTAGTCTTATTATACTTGTAAAAAGCGCATACATTCTTACACAAGATTAAGTTAATACACTTTCATCGCACACTCGCAATGCGGTAATACCGTTTCTAATCAATGTTAACCCTCCCGAAGTCCTCGGAAAAAATCCTATGAATACGGCGTGGCAAAAACGTCCATTACTTATTTCCGTCGTTCTCTTAATGACGTCATTATCTCTAGGGGCTCGGCGTGCGGTCACGTCGCCCCTTAATTCTGACTGCGACGCGGTCTGAGTGACCCAAGGTGATGATAAATGAAGCGACAAAAGCGGTGACGGTTAATGCGAGCTCGTATACGATCGCCGGGTTGTTTGTGCCGCGTTGGGGAGTCCTGCGGCGTCTAATGCGGTTAAAAAAAGAAGCAATCATAATTATTATAATGAGGATTTGCAATGCTAAGATGTGGTTGCTTGTTATTTGATTTTTTTTTGTTGCATAAGGCTCTATTGCAGGTGGGAAGGTTGCACTATAATGTTATTACCGAACTAGATAGTGACTATCGAAGTGGATGATGAAATGCCCAATATACAGGTATATCAAGACTGCGACCGAAAACGAAGCCAGTAGGTAGTATTAGTGATTTCAGACACAATGCAAGTAAAAATTTCGCAAAAAAATCGACAACTTTTTTTTTGGATTTTTTTACTTATTACATAGTTTTCCTAAGATAATGATGTACACCTTTATTTTTAAACACGCAATGGTACGTAAGGGTTTAAATTATTATTTTCGCAAAAACTAGGTATTTACCACACAAACATGATAACGATAACGAAATATCTGTCACTATTTATGGCGAAATTTTTATTTGCGTCGTGTTTGTAACCACTAAAACTACCACCTGGCTTCGTTTTCGGTCGCAGTCTTGATATACCCAGTAGAAATCCCTGCAAATGTGTCGTATTTATGAGTTAGCTTGTGAATACGCGTTTTCTGTTAGGCCTGTATAATTTTGCCGATTGGTATAGACCAAATGATCTAACTGCATTTGTCATCAAGTACGTTAGTCTTTATCCCATCCGATATATGTGCAGGTCAGTGTGATCTTATTTTTATGCATTATATCTATGTTAGGTAGTATCTATAGGTGGAGTAGTCAGTTACGTTTAAGTCTACTATAGCGGGATTACAGACATCACGTACGTTCAAATCTACTCGTATAATAGACCATTCTCAGGTCAACAGATTTTGTCACGATGTTTTCCAACGTCACTAATGTGAAACCTACATAATTATCTTTTATCTTCTTAATCATCGTTCCCTCACTACTGAGGATCGCGACCACATGTGATGTTCCTCCAACGTGTTCGGTCCTGGTTGTGTTATCTTTTATACATGTAATAAATTTGTAACTGATCGATTTCTGTACATGGAAGATATTTGAGCAAAACTATTATGGGGGACTGTACGAACGTATTAGAACCCAAAACAATGATTATTACAATGTTTGTTTGTCTGTGCGACTGTGCGCGATGATCTCCGGAACGGCTTAACGGATTTCGATGAAATTTGGCACGGAGGCAGCTGATACCCTGGATTAACATTTAGGCTACTTTTTACCCGAATGTAGTGTTCAGCGTCAATTATTTGTTCCTTTTTTAAACTCAAAGACACGGGATGGGACAGGAGAGGAAAGTATTACATCCCTTGAATAATGAGACAGAATGAGAGGGGACAGGACGAGAAGCATTGCAGAGGACGGCAGTCACATTGAGTTTAAATATAAATAAAACAGTACGTGAAATAAAATGTTGCTGATGTGGCCAGTCCACATCAGCAACATTTTATGATCTTAATATCTTAAATTATCATTTATCAAAAGTATCGTCACCCGGGTGGAGCCGGGCCGGCCCCTAGTATCTAAATAATATTATTATTCAAGTTCCAATTCCCACAACCTCAAAACAGTCACACTTCACTGTCTACCAACGATAAACGAATCCTTTGAAAGGGAAAACTTAGGTAAATCCTTTTATGTAGACCCATAATACGACAGAAAAATGGTCAACGCTGGAGGGACGTTTTCAACTCCTCCCAAAATAAGAAGCATAAAAACACAAAAGCCCCATAAAATCCAACAGCGATGGCCCACATCCCGGCCATTCAATGGATAAAGGATAAAAGGGAAATCAGGAAAACATGTACCATCACTAAATACATGGTGTTTTCTAAAGGGTGTATTGTAAAATGGTTGTGTGAGAGTGTATCTTATGGTCGCGTTTAAATATTTTCTATTTATTATATTATTTTATTTAAAACTGACTTAGAAAATTGATTATACCAACCCTGATGATGAATAAATACAGTGATGTCTGAATATATTATTGCGCGGCGAGTGAATGTTTTAATTTTATAAAAAGTGTCGTGTTTACATCAAGATAAATGAATGTACAATCTTACATTCTTGCTAATGGCATTCATTTAACATTTACGTTTGTCCAATTTAGTGAACTTAAAAAAAGAATATGTTGCAAAGTATAGCAAGTTGAAAAAAATATGCAAAGTATAATGCTATCCAGATTGAGTATCTGGCAGGAGACAGTTATTTTTTGGCATTCGACACATCAATACCAACTCAGTTGTGTCTTCACATACGTACATAATCTCACGCCTTTTTCCTATAAGGGCTAGGCAGAGGTACTACCAGAACACACAAATTTTCGCCTTATATGTTCCGTCCCACGATGTGTTCCTATCGCCATGTAGGGCACAAATTCCTGACTCCAGGCTGATAATGAATAGAAAAATCCAATATCACTTTGCCCGACCCGGGATTCGAATCCGAGACCTCAGCTTTGTAATCGTACCTTAGTGCAACTGCGCCACCGAGGCAGTCAGTTGCCTCTTCACTGTTTGTTCAAAGAAACCAATACTGTAAGAAAAATAAGAGACAGAGTTCTATACCTTGATAGAGGCCCAAATTATCACATAATTATATTCCTCCGTTTCCGGACATCATGTATGCCCACAATGGCCATTTTTCCACCTGTACGTTCCGATTGTGATTCATTCAGTCCCATTATTTACCTGCCAGCCGGAGGAGCTTGGTCATCACTCTCGAAGCAACGTAAGCCCTTTGCCGCGCCGACAAATCATTCCTCATAACACCTTTGGATAAAACTTTTTCACGCCCAATATTTAAAATATGGCCTGTATTCGTTTTTTGTTTGATGTTATTGTTATATTTTGATTTATGTAGATGTGGCTGTTACTCGCGATTTTGTTCATGTGGTACTGAGTAATAGATCTGAAAAATATATCCAAAAAATCGCACGAAATTCATGTAAGGACAAACGACTGCGGCAATCACGATGTAAGTTGTCATTCCGAACAATCTGTAAACATTGGGCCAGTATGACCTTAAAATTTGTTGTGTAGAAATCGATGAACTATTCTTTAAACGCATAATATTTGTAAACACTCACAATCATCGTCCCGCCAACAACTGCTGACAACCTGAAAATAGTTAAATTCAACACGCGCACTTCAAATAACAAACAACACCACGCCAAGCCGAAACACCGATCGGAATATCAATTTTGCCCATCAATTCTTAATGTAAATTACTATAGCACAGGTACGGTTATAGGGTATGAGCAATCTGGGAATATATACTGAATATTAGTACGTATAAACATTACGCCTTTTTCCCAGTTGGGGTAGGCACTCGTGCAACCAGGACACCCACGTTTCACCTCGTGTTCCATCCCACGATGTGATAGGGGGCGAGCCTATTGCCATATCAGGCAGAAATTCCTGACTCCGGACTGTAAATGAATAGAAAAAAGCTATATAACTTTGCCTGATCGGGGATCTGAACTCGAGACCACAGCGTTGTAGTCGTACCGTAGTAGATTTACGCCACAGAGGCAGTCTGAAAATTAGTAACAATATTTTCATACTACGTGAACATACGCAAAGTGACCATAATACTAAAAGCGCCCTATACTGAGTGCAGATCAATAAAGGATTCACAGGCGATACATGGAGACTAGATTCTTTATACTACTCGATTCTTTAAAAATGTGTTAGAATGTTAGAATGAATGTAATACGAATACGAAGATATCGTCTTTAAATTTCACTCTGTGTTTAACCGACAAAACAGTAGGTATCGATTGGGACCACTACGATATCTACTAAATTCTATACAAAACAGCCAATATACGGGCCACTATAGTCAATCCTTTGACGATTGAGAGGCATCGTGCACTAATCAACCATGCTACTCTAGGACTTATGGGTGCTTCCATCAATTAATGCATGAAAAAAACGTTATAAACCCGTGCGATAAACTCTCAGGTATGCCAGATTCACTACAAAATTTTATATTTTGTTTTTACTTATTCCTTTAATCATCTTCCACATCCATCTTTATCCATCCTGTAGGGTCCCACTATTAGGTATAACTCTCTCTCATATTATGCCACTTTACTCAGTCTTTTGTTAGTCGCATCCACTCCTTTAACACTCCATTATAATTACAAAGCTACTAAACATTCCGACTACGTTCCCTCGCAAACGTAAACCGATAAAACTACGCTGGCGGCAAAATCGCGAATTATATAATACAAAACGGACCACAGCGGTTTTGGTAGGGAACTTTTCGAATGTTGTTTTGCGGTTTAGCGTTTTCAGTTCTGTGTATTACTTTTAGTTTGGACCGCAGAAAGTGGCTGAATATTTTCGACAGCGAAACACGAGTTAGAAATTGATAAAAGTCCAAGTGTATACTACAATGTTTCAGTTCGAAACATTGTTCACAGTCATCTTAGTCGGTTGCGTATTTAGACGCCAAAATAAAGTGAAACAGAAACGATCAGAGTTTGATTTATCTAAAAATACATAACACATTTAAGTCAACATTCAGAACAATTGATACGTAATACATTTTATATGATAAATGTTCATCTAATCCTAAATACTTAGGAAGCGCAAAATCCTCGCGATCCTTGTTTTTTCATGTGAATAAGCACACGCCACAATTGATGGCAAGACCTTTCATGATCTTTCAGACATTTGGTTGTGGTAGGAATGCTGCTTTTAAATTGGGAGCAACTGAGGGTGGAGTGGTTAATAAGGATGTACGCCCACCCAGCACCCATTCACAAATTTTCTGCAATAAAAAATAATTTAAATTCCTCTGAAGATAAATTCGTGAGCCAGAATGAACTGAATATTCAGAGGTATGCTTTAAACATACCTCGAGAAAAATCATTGAATAAATTAATATTCTTAATATTTTGTATTGTATTCGAACCACATTCGAAGAAATGATATTTATTACAATACTGTCCATTTTCGTTTGTACACATGGCTAGTTTGCGATGTTAATTAAATTAATTTTGTGTAAATATTCGTCTTATATTACATAAGTTACTTTATGGTAAGAAAATAATATGTATTCAAAAAATATTTTAACTCGAAAACTCAATCTACACTATTACTCACACTAATATATTATACTAATATTCAAATCATATACCTAAGTTAATTAATTAAGCAACTCAAAATCAAATAACACAGAAAAGAGCATCTAATAGTAACGTGAGCAACTCGGTATCACAGCGAAATATAATAATTGAATCATAGCTTTTGAAACAGAAATAAACTGGCGTATTTGAAAACAATATTGATAAAATATTATTTTTGATTAAATATAACACTGATTGAATTGGTTCTACATTTGGAAAATGTAAATCAAGTCATCAATGCAGATAGCTTTAACTCTTTGCCATTTTCCGTGGACTACAATCCTGGTACTGGCTACAATTTGCACTTTGCATAGTATTAAGTATGTTTTTATTGCGATGAATGGCGAGACGAGTATGTCATTCGCCTGATGGTAAGCGATACGCCGGCTCATGGACAGTAGAAAAGCAAACTTTGTTTTTGGATAACAGTCCTCAGTGGCTGAAATAAAGGATCCTTACTAATATTTGAAATGCGAAAGTTAGTATGTATGTATATTCGATATCGGGAATAATTGTATATAGACGAGAAGCAGTAATCTCTCACCTATGCATGGTTACTACATCTGAACTGCAATAGAAATGCCATCCGAAGAGACCGTTAGTGGTGCTAGTATAAAAAAGATAATCAGCTAAATACCACACGAACTAACAGTCAACAACTAGTAATAACAAGACAAGACTAACATCAACAAACAAGTCCTAAAACTGGCTGTTTTTACGTATAAAACTGTAAAGACACTCAAGGTCTCGTGTGTTCGCATCGACATTCGACTGTTCCGGTTCATTTGCATAATCTGTCCGGCAGGCGTTCCCGCACCTACTCCTACAAGACTTATGGCGAATGAAAACAAACCAACGGATCTGTCTGTAAACACGAATAACAATGGGATCAATGTAATACATAAAACACTTGATACTCTTTTGAACTTTCCCTACGGATTTGGAAGAATAACACACTCATCTTGGCCCTCAAGAATCTTAATCTTAAGAATGTTTGGGGAGATTTGAATATAATGTTGTTTAAAGACACAACGTTGGTATTCTATGATCGTTTAACGTCAGTACAAGTAAGCCTTTGTATCGCAAGGAATGGTGACTTTGTTTTTTTTTTATATTAACAAGAAACTTCAATTTTGTAAACGCCATTTTACTAACAATAATTCAATGAAATTCGAAAGAAGATTATTTTGAATGTGTAAAATATATAAATAGTTCGTCATTATAATCGTCAGCCAATCCATTTTAAAATAAAAATATAATATTATCTGGGCCAAAAGGAAGTAGATGAAGATGTATTGTTCTATTCATTCATAACCGCTATTGTCCTAAAGAACAACGGTTAAGTCATGCACTTAACACATTTAAAAATAGTTTGTTAACATTTCACGTTACATTTCAGATGCAACAATAACATTTTAATGAGGGAACACCATTGTTGGACCAGAAGGTACGTCTGTGTATTCACACCATTCTAAAAAATCACACATTGTCGACAATATAAAAGACATAATGAAAATATTCACTAACTTCACCAAAAACGTGACTCCCATTCTTGTCTGAAGCCAGGGTGGGGCTTGGCACTGGTCTTTGCCCCCCTTATACATCACATCTTAGATGGTCTTGTAATTTAAACAATACTATCAGTATACAATATTAAACATGCTGCACAACAAATCTTAGAGAACTAACAGTAAAAAATATATATTTAGAATTACGTCACACAACTAACCATGCATTGTCTCCAGACTAAACGTGTATACAAAATTTCAGCTCAATCGGTTGAATTGAGTTGAAAAATTCCACCCGAACAATTATGTACATACAGAGCAAGTTGAATAAAAGCTTATAATTATATTATTTTACGAGTTCTTGAAATACGCATATAAATAAGACTAATTTCTCTGCTTTTATTTCCTCAACCACAGATAAGTTTCGACTCGAAATAAATTAATACTTAGTGTTTAATATGCCTTGAAAAAACCCTTGAGTCATACATTTTCATTCTTAGTAATAACAGGTCTGGCTACTGGTCTGGTTACTATCTGACTCCAACATTCGGCATTCGGTCAAGGACTCACATTTAGATATTAGTATTGACTAAATGTCAGATCTAACATCCCCCAGGAATAATTAAGAAACATACATAACCAGCTTTGCGACATATATACTCTAATTTCAATCTATGTACTCATTGGTCATTATCATATTCAGGATCCAGAAAATTTGGTCCCCTTGAAACATCCTCGCTACGCCCCGCCAGCATTCTGTCAGACAAAAACTCCTGCCACAAAAGCAAAGACAATTACAGCAGGTGAACCGGCTAGGAAGTTGCAAGCGCGGCAAATTGCGGGGACGCGCCTTGTTTATTTTTGATTCGAAAACGGGGGCTTAAAGGAGAATAGTCTGCCTCTTAGAAGGTTTATTTTGTGACTTACATTTTAGCATTGTAGACATTTTTTACAGTGGTATTATTTTTTTTTGTTTTTTACTCTGAGTCATTAAAGTGAGAAAAACATTTGGGAGTGGAACAAATTCCAAGTTACAAATATGTTCCATCTCAAGCGTATTCATCACAGGGTATACAATTTTGTTATTAAATAAATTAAGTCCCCCTTCTGAACACATACGTTCTCTACGATTAAGTGGAGTTAAGTCTTAGTCCATCACGCCAGTCTAGTGCAGTTTTAAAAAGTTAGAACTTTCAGAACTTTGCAAAATTACGTCTGAACTAATACCGAATTATACCTTGCTTTAACGTTGCAGAAAATTGCGTAAGTAAAACTTCATCCTTGAGAGTTCTAAAGAACAATTTCGAAGTTTGTAAAGTCTACCCTTACTAGGCAAGCGTGGTCAACTAATACTCTATCTTCATCGGAATAAGGGCCTGTATCAAAATCATTTTCGACAAAGATAATAAAAATAATTTCTCTCTTTCTCCTTCTTATGCGATAAGACCGCCATTTGTACCGTTTTTTTTTTCTGTTTCTGTATGTTATATTACTGTGTACAATAAATATTTAAATAAATAAATAAATAATCGTTATTCAATTGTAATCGAACCCGCGTATACTTTCAATGAAGAATACATTAAGCCTTATAGGTGAATACAATTTAATTACTCCAACTCCATTACGCAACAACACGAAGCCCCCAATACATAATCCAATTACACTATTGATTCAACCGTACACTTAACCTCGAAAGCTTAAATTGCCTTAAACAAGCCAAATTGAACAATAATCCAAAATTGCTCAGAAATATATGGCACTGCTATCGCGATAATACGGGGAAACGTACACAGTATCGGCGTGTCATTAAGCCGGAGGGCCCTTATCTTCAAGTGTCTTACATAAGGGCTTAGTGAATTCACTAATGACTTGATTTTCTGCCTCGTAAAAGTTGTATTACTGTTGATACTCGTTTGATTTGCTTTTGAATCTGGCATTAGTGTTTTAGGGTTGAACAGGTTTATGGGACGGCTTTTATTCAGGGTTGGCAGTTTAGAGTTAAGAAATTGCAAAAATTAAAATTACATATAAATTCCGATTAAGGTATGGAAACCAAGAAATCGCGGTTAATGTATTTATTGATCTACGAGAAAAACCTAGTTAAGGAAAAAATGTGAACAGTTTAATAATCTTTGTATGAAAAGATTTTAAAATACCGCTAACATTTTTGGCGAAAGTCAATAAAAAATATACCCGACACCCCGGCTTTAATCAACTTCTAATTAAAACTTATACCAGGAAAGTAATATCAAAAAGCGGAAACATCCACAAAACGGGCGATCAAAGAGAATGAATTCACTTTTGATAAGACTTAAAAGTGAAAAAGTCCGTAAAAGTATTACGATCAACATCCTTAAGAGGAGTCAATTATGAGAAACACATTTTAAGAAGACGACGTTCGTTCTTGGAAATTAATTAACAATCAACAAATTAATTCGTGTTCAAAGGGAAGAAAACCGGAGTACTTTTTAGCAATGTTACTACAAAGGAATAACTGATCCTGCCGTTAAGTGTATAAAGTAACAACATACGATGGGAGAAATTGTTTTTTTAATCGTTCGGCAAAGTGAAATGCAGCCCAGAGAGGGCATCCTGTCGCCAGTCGACACAAAAATGCCGGCCTGTTCAAATAAATACCCAACATTCACCTACATTCTCCTGGCCCCATAGTCTTGTGCCCTGGGATTCTGAATCTACGAAATATATAACAGATCTCGTAGTTTCTTATCTGAGGCCAAAAGGTCTTACAAGACCCAGAACTGATACCAATACTTGTAAAGAACACAAAAATTTGACTCAATGCGAGGATCCAACTCGAGGCCTTTCGTTTAACCAACTGCGTCACTAAGGCTGCCATGAGTCACCCTAGCTAGTTTATCTCTTATTCGGGATATTTTTACGAATTACTTTGACCTTCATATAAATGAGGACGTAACTACTAGTAACAAATTACAAGTATCTAATGAATTTGGCTCAGTTCGTCGCAAAGTTGCTGATATTACATTCTTGGCGGCCTTGGAAAGATTCTAATAGAACAATGAATCGGTTTGCAAAGTTAGTAGCTAGATCTCGTTTGATATATTGACATAATCTTTTACCTGAGGCAGTGAGACTAGTAAGTACTTCGGGGTCCTCATCTTTCTTATTATGTTCGACTAACTATAGTAACGATGAGGTCCATGGGCGACATGCCCTTACCAACATGCAAATCGCTTCTCTGATATTAAAAGTAGCGAGTGTAACTAACAATCGTATAATTAAATACACGCATGGTTGTTTGTAAAAAAATAGTTTGTTAAGACCGGCGTTTATATTTTTGGTATATTAAAGAGTTCAGTATTTTTGTGCCCTAGATGTATCAAAATTAAAACAACTTTTCCTTTTTTATCACCAACTAATGCCCAATAAACACGGCTTTCTACAACCTTCCAGCAATTCTTTCAACCCGACGACGTATTTAAACGCAGACGTACAGTTAAACTGAAACAAAACTATTTTACAGTGGAGATAAGCGGGAGGTCTCTTGTTTATAGCGTGCAGGAAGTCTTTAGCGTCGACGCAGGGAGGGGGTGGCCGGCGAATTACGTCGTTATGTGACGCGTTATCATTTCTGACACACGGGCGGGATGGACAACGAATAAGAATGTTGGAAATGAATAGATAAAAATTTGCAGAGACAATATTTTTAAAAATATAAAGTGTACCACAGTAAGAGTACAAACTTCTGGTAGAGAGGCAGTACAGGGTATTACACTGTAGAATATTTTAGTAATACCTTTTTTATATTCAGAACTCGTAAACAACAAACATACATAAATACCTACTGTACCAACCCATGTACGTCCCTCTGGAGAGCACGGGTCTTCTCTAAAATCGGGATTATGATTGGGAGGGGTTAGACCGTATAGTCTACCACGCTGGCCTAGTACATACCATAGAAATTCTTGCAAATAGCTATGGTATGCCGGTTTCCTCACGATGTTTTCCTTCACCGTTATAGTGCGTGGTAATTGACTATCAACGATGATGACTGACAAATGTCAGTCTGTGTCTATTTCGTCACATAATTCAATAACAAATCCGGCTAAATCGTGGCTCAAAGAGTACAGGAATAAATAAATAAAATATAATAACGTAGTGCGAGGAAGAGAAGTGATGTGAATAACAAGCAGCCGCGAGCCAAATCTGTGTAGGTACAGTGCCGCAAAACTTACTGCGACTTGTGCAACACGCTGTATATAGCTGCGCTACATATGGCTAATGTTTTCTTGTTGACACTTGGCAATACGTGTATGATTGTTTCATCCTGATGCCGAAACATAAAAAAATTAAGATATTTTAACCACCATTTTTTTATATTAAAACGGTCGCCTTGTTTATACTTTAACTCTACTATTCTCTACCATTATTTAAGGTTGGTAACTCACCTACGATTCGCTAAGAATTTTGTATGTTCTAATTCGTAATTTTTGGATTGGTAAGAAGATTACAATTATCCATATTATATATTCTTATAGTCATCATTAAGGCTCAATGATTAGTTCCTGTGGAGATCATAGTATTCAGCCTATGATTTTGAATATTATGATTTGATACCGTAACACTGTATTACATAGTAAAAACATGAAGTAATTCATTGTATTGTATCCACAGGTATTTGTTTCGGGTCTGGGTGTTTGTGAAACCGAAAAGTCTCTCGTAGTTTCTGATACCCACGACACAAGACTCAATCTTAGTGTGGGGTCAGGACTATGTATGTGACTGTTGGGTGTATTTATTTATTTATTGTATTGTATCAGCCCATATACGTCCCACTGCTGGGCGCGGGCCTACTCTACAATCTAAAGAATCGATTGAGTTCTTGGTGGTTAGGCCATATGGTCCACCACGCTGGCCTAGTGCGGTAATGCTAGTGCCACACAGTAATTCATGTTATGTGAATATACAAAAAATTACGGATATGAATGTTATCAATTTTTATTTATTTTACGTCGTTACTATCCGTGTGTAGAGTAATCGTGTAGCAGTGGCCAAAGGAAACGGCCCGATAACTTACTCTTGACTATTTGATGAACTTGCTAAGTGAATTTAACACATAATCGTACCACCCTTTATTGGTACTGGTATGCTAAATAGCCACGGATATCTGGACAACAGGAACTATAAAAACCTCGTTAAATAAAATAGTTTTATAAGGAAGTAAACGTTTCCTACATTTGTTTTATTATAGGAAGGAACTTTCATGTTGCTTAGTTTGCTGTTGTAGTCATTAGATAAAATCCTTTAAAGATATTCTTTGTATTTATATCCATCAGAAATATCCTTGTGGATGTTTTCGTGTCCACCGTAGGTTATGCGGCATTTCTGCGGAGTTTATGGTGCATATAGTTTGCTATCGGCATTAAGAAGAGGATTTCTAAGACAAAGCCTCTATCGCTCGTACTTTGGCATCTCTACATCTCTGAAAATTGCTAAAAATCGAAAAAAATTAAACTACTGGTTCTATCCTCACACCGCAATAGGTTAATTGTGTGTGCGAATGTGAGATGTTTTGTTACTCTTCGCCATCTATTCAAATGATCTTAATTATTTTTGCATACCTACACATTTTCATAACTACAGAAAATGATAGCTTTTATCCAGTAAAAGTGCTCATCCCGAAGGACAAACAATATAATTTCTATATTACTGCATCCCGTGTCGACCCGAAACCAAAATTAATTTATAAAACCTGTTTTACGTGAGAGAAGGTGCGAAGAAACCTGACAAAGAGTAAAAGATATTAGCAATAAAAACCTCTAGATAAATGGCAATCGCCGAAGGTCACTCAAGATGATTAA
This sequence comes from Deilephila porcellus, assembly GCA_905220455.2. Taxonomy (NCBI): domain Eukaryota; kingdom Metazoa; phylum Arthropoda; class Insecta; order Lepidoptera; family Sphingidae; genus Deilephila; species Deilephila porcellus. The sequence goes on along the minus strand of LR999977.1, from coordinate 12,027,560 downwards.
TTATATCGGAGTTGCCACCGACGGCGACACTTTAAAACACACCTCGTCGACAACAAGAGTTGACGCCGCGGTGGCCAACTTCTTAATGTTTTTGACAGCACAAAATTATTCTATTAGAAACTTTATCGTGGACGTAATTATCTCGATTTTTTTGTTCGGTTTGAAGACATTTTTTTTCTTTTTTCGCAACCTTCAATTGATTTTTATAATATCCCATTTATTCCTGAGGCACTTCATATTAATACTTTTCTCTCCTTTCTTCCATTATCATTGCAACCAAACCTCGTTTATGTGCATGCTATAGTGTGATTTGTGTTACTTATCATAATAGCCTTCCCTAATATATCAGAGTAATTAGCCAGAACCGTTTTATACAGCCTTCTTAAATGATTTTTGTCAATCCAATACACAAGTACATGTACAAAAATATCCACCTAAAATATTAACTTAACACAAAAGTCATACAGGGCAAACGTCAACTATTACGCAACTACACTGCATAATACCCAACTGGCGTAATCGTAACCACGCTAAATTCACCCGACACCCCCCTTTATACCTCCCCTCTCCTCCCCTTCCTCATTAGGACACAAGTTTAGCAGCAATTATCTGAAGCGGGGTACTCAAGGGTCATATTTTCAGGAGCGTAAATCCATTTTGCATGCATAAAGTTGCATGAGCGTATGTTGCTAAGACACCCGGCGGGTGTTTTTAAGTACCGCGTTAGTGCTCCAGAGATTTATTTTAATGCAAAGATTGCGAGACTAGCTAGTAGCTACTGTGCTTGATGGTGAACTTACCAGGATAGAGTTTTATTACTGGCGATTTTTATAGGACAGAAAACACGGTCGCAGTCTGTTGTGTGTTTACAATTCAATATAATAATTTTTATTGTATACCAATACAAAAAAAAATACAAAAAGAAGGAAAAAAAGTGTTTCAAATATTAAAAGTAGAAAGAATGGTAATAAAACTAAGAAGGTGATACTTTCGTCCAATATGTATGTAGATAGGGGAAACTTTTGTGCAAATATGTAAAAAGGTACATAGTATACAACGGAATACAGTGAGTCTTAACAAGCCGTCGACGAACTAAAATAGTTCAATCTGCCAACCCGCAATAGGTCAGCGTGGTGGATCATAATCCCTTTGCCATAGTCTTTAGCGTTACGCCTCTCAATCGAATAGTTATCTCTTTCGATTGTTGACGATTCCCATGCTCGGTAATGCCCAATTTCGAGCTGATACAGCAAAATAGAACACAGACAAAACCGCAACACAAAACTACACTAAAATCCTCTCAGACAATGGCTTACTAAAAGGAGTGTAACACGTGCGCGTCGCTAATGAGCAATGATTTACAGCTGCATTATACTGCACTGCAGTGTCCTTATCTCAGCTAAATAACATTACATGCTCCAAACTGGATTAGCAGCGTCAGTTGCTTATAAATTGGCTTATTGTGAAAATACTTTGTGTCAGCTGGAGAAACATGGCTTTTTATAATCGAAACGACAGACTCCGTGGCGCAGCTGGTTAGACGCCGGCTGTGAAACGAGAGGCCGCGGGTTCGATTTCCGCACCGAGACAAATATTTGTGTGATCCACAGGTATTTGTGTCAGGTCTGGGTGTTTGTGAGACCGGAAAGTCTCCCGTATCTTAGTGTGGAACGGGACTATGTATGTGACTTGTGTAGGTATGTATTATTATTTATAATATGTTGGTTATAGAATGTTCGGATATTGAAAAACGTATAGGTGTAAAAGCCACCATGGCAAATCTTATTACACGTCCTTGGATCAGCCTTTGTACGTACTAATTGAAGCATGCCACCATAATTATGTTGACCACGAAGATTATTCTCGCTGTTCCATCGAATCTCTATCTCAATAAATCTGCATTTATCACTAGGCGTTACGAAATCTCTATATCGTGCCAGCATTAAAAGAACTATAAAATCCACTAATACTAAACTACTGGAGCTAGGTCTCTCATACGTGAGAGGCCGCCTGGGTAGGTACCACCGCAATGTCTACTTCTCCCGCCAGTTTAAATACACTATTGTGTTCCAGCTTGAAAGATATTGTAGCCAAACTGGTAGCCAACTGTACTGGACATAATGAGACTTAACATCTTATGTCTCAGGATGGCGAGCGCAGTCGAATGACAATCATTGCTTTGTAATTCATGGTATTGTTTGATTTTGCTACTGTCCATGAACGGTCGTATTGCTTTCCATCAGGCAAATGGAATGCTCGTCTCGCCATTCATCGCACAAAAATCTTTATGAAATAATTAACCGTTTTTATACCTAAGATACCTTCTCAAAAAATAGCAGTTAAAGTTTATGAAACATTGCGTGAAATGGAAACAACAACATCAAAAATACATTCTAATAAACCATAAACCAAGAAACACTCGCAAATACTTTGAAGTCTTCATAATAAATTAAGTAAGCAAGGATCGTGATTTGATAAACCACGATTCTCACTCAAAGAGAGCAAAAAATTCCAGGATCCATTCAAAAATTCCACAAATATAAGACCGCTTTTCCAACTCGAGTCCAGTAATTTCCTAACTCATTTATATTTTAAGTGCGTTCTGACCTCACATTCGCCGAATATTGTTTCAGGGAAGTCAGGCCCATTTATCATTATAGAGGTACATGAGGTCTAAGCCGTGAGAAAATTTCACCGTTTTTACAGTCTAGCCGGAAAGGTTTCTTTGTTTTTCCGAATGATCCTTCACTCACGCGTGTTTGCTAGGTTTCGGAGATTTATATACTGTGAATGTCTGAGATTCCAGATTCAATTTGTTCAAGTGCAAATTGTTTTACTTTTTGTTTACGTACCATAAAACGAATAATGTAATTTTTCTATTATAGGTAGGTGATAACGTAGTTAGAATCTGAAAGGACTAGCAAGGATCAATTCTTGAACAAGCTTTTCGTAGATAACATAAACAAAAACGGGTAGCTACTCAACTTCTTTTTAACCTAAATTTTATTATTTCTCATACTTTAATAAATACACGAAGACAACATAAGATTTTCGTACTGTACTGTAATGGTTGATGATGAAATCACTTTCCATGAGATTTGCACCATATTCATATTCAACACTCATCGCTCTTAAACAACAGATTTCCACTGTTAAACATATCGCCAAACATTTCTTCAGTGACTTAGAAGCTCAATTATCAATTATATCCACCAACTTCAACTTTTTCCAGGCCTATCCAATTTATGGTCCAACACAGCATTAACAGCGTAAACATAACCCAATTCATCATGAAAGCCATCAGAGAAGCGATTAAGAAAGGTCCATTTACACGGTACAAAAACGTAATGAATGCGCGACGCGGGTGCATTTCCAGTGATACGGGCAGCGCGGGCCATTGCGTCGGAATGGTCGGGCCCGTATCGCGACCCGCACCGCAGCATCGCTGTGGCCTAGCTCCTATTCTGGTGCTGCAATTTGTAGTCGACATTTTCGTACTAATCAATCGTCATAAACTACGTCTTAGATAACATACATACATACATTAACACACGCCTTTATCCCCGAAGGGGTAGGCAGAGGCGCCCCCAGGACACCCACATTTCGCCTTGTATGTTCAGTCCCACGATGTGATAGGGGGCGAGCCTATCGCCATATCGGGCACAAATTCCTGACTCCGGGCTGATAATGAACAGAAAAATCCAATATCACTTTGATAAAGATAAAGATTATAAAATTATCGAAGTCCTTAGTATTTTTCTCTAACAATCCTTTTTCTTTCTGTGTCATTTCTCATTTTGCGAGGCCACACAACGCTCCAAATGTTGTAAATATTCATTAGCGGCGCAAATTACTTACTATAAGGAAAGTCTTTCATTTGTTTCTAAGATTTTAGATATTAAAAAACTCAAGAGTATTTTTATAGCAAAGACAGGAAACGAGCTAGCGAATTATAATGGTAACAAAATGTTAAAATATGATTATTGGATCCCACGAACGCCTACGAATCTAATGGGATCGTGGGTGCGGTGACGACTATAAAAATAAAAATGGGTATCTGTTTAAAGGTCGCTTAGTCGTATCGGATTGGAAATATGTGCTCGTCTTGTCATTCTCACTTATAATAAAAAATGTCGAACATTAACAAGTAGAATAGGTCCCAGAATAGCATGTTGTTCTTTCATGCGAAACCAACTGGTGACAAAATGTACGTGTGACCCACGAAATACTGCTGCAAGTTATATACAGTGCCCGTAAATGTTTTATTAATATGTGGTGAATTTAACCTATGAGGTTTTTCTAATTATTGAAAATGCCCATCATTACTCCTTACTTTATAACTTTCTCTTCACTATATTTATTGGCACAGGCTGACATACGTACATACATAAACTTCACGCCTTTTCTCTAGAAGGGGTAGGCAGAGGTGCAACCAGAAAACATACATTTATGTGTGCCTTCCCATGACGTGACAGGGGGTAAGGCTATAAAGAACAATCCAATCACTTTGCCCGACCCGAGATTTGAACCCGAATCTTTGTAATCATACCGTAGTACAACTACGCCACCGAGGCATTACCAAGCTAACAAGGTATTTATAATGATTAACGACTCCATTAAACATCAAAACATCATCAAAACTAATATAATTATTCTGAATGAAGCTAAATATGAATAGAGTAACAATATTCAATTGTAGCGGTTATAATTTAACAAATCAGTGTTTGCGGTGTTATCGATTGAGGACATATCTCTCACGCTTTGTCGCTCCCCAGGCGTAAAATAAACACTAAATGAGCCGTAATGAAACAGAAAGCGATCGCACCCTGAACCTTTTCCGTTAGTTTGATATGTTATAATTGTATGATGGTGAGGAAAGCAAATAATTACAATCAATTTTAACAGTAAATGATTTGCTATTAATTAATCGCCACTTTATTCGGTACGATATTACCATACTTCAGTATGATTACACCTTCACACTAAACAAGACATTTTCTTCTACTTATACGTGTCGAGTAAACACCCTTGAAAATTTTAATCTTAATTTGGTAATGTGAAACCCTCTCGATCTAAAAACTGAATGTAATCTCCGGCTAGTTCACAGTATCTGCGTTACTACAGCAACAACCAACTAAACGCCCCAACCTAATACTTGACGGCACTAACCACTACGTAAATTCGTAAACGATGCTCAAAACCCAACAGCTTAAAGACTGAACATTAAACATCGCACGACCACGTACGAATACCAACCTCAGATGCGAAACGTCGCAACCGCCGCGCTTACTTACACCGGACCGGCTCAAACCCTTCGAACCGGCGCTGAATGGCCAAGTGGATGCAAATGCAAGCAACAGATGGTATCGTAAGCTACGCCACTAATCTTGCAGGTCACGTTGTTTCGCCGCAGGTGGGAAGCAGCTGTACCGCTGGATTTATTGAGCCACTGCTGGAATCATGCGAAATGTGCGGCTATAAAGCGCTTTCAGCGGTTTGAATTTGAAATCGATGACGTGATATACATGCATGCTGGTATTTATTGCTTGGTCAAGTCTTGCGAGACACATCGCTTTATCGCAGAATTGCAACTCTGCGATAAAGCGACTCTATTTGGATTGCATTGCACGTACCGCAAGTGAATTATTGTAGTCACTTCGTTGAACCAATGTATAAAAACTATAATACTAGCAATTTTCAACTTAAAATAATACATCCTTATTTGAGATTTATAGGTAATTTTGGTTTAAAACTGGTGTTTAATGCTAGTGTTACCACCCTAGCCAACCCAATAAAATACCATTTTTTATAAATTCTATAATAATAACCTGACACCAAACGCCGCACGATAATAATGAAAGTATAATTACAAAAATAAAGCTGTATTCCAGTTTCCTCGCAGCGTTATTGTTATCAAATTATTTTTCCATCACTCCCGCAGCACGGCAATTAATTGCATGGCGACAAATTATTTTCGCTCCACTAATGATTTTTTGACGAGGGTCCCTAAATTTGTTACGTTCGTAAACAATGAATTTCACTCTTGCCCTCTTATTGAATGAGACATTCGCTATGCGTTACATATTATTATCATTTTAGCTTTCAGAGGTTCTCAACATGACGTTTTAAGAGGATTTATGATCATCTTTTGTTATCTCAGTCAGATAGCAAATGCTATATGAATATTGAAATTCGTAATGAAGTTTCGTTCATTCATTCCTTTTTACTGAAGTTGTCCCGGCCGCTACCAGAATTTCTAGTCGGTCCACTCAATTTTCCAATCTTCAGAGTCCTTAATTGTAAATGCATTGACGAAAATGTCTTCTCTTATTACATAGAATTTATGAATTTAAATTCCTGTAAAATAATTATAACGATAAGTAATGATAAACAGTATAAGTCGTAGCCGACTGTGATAAGCGGAATTTATAAAAAAAATAAGTAATTAAATAAAAAAATATTGAATTGATTTTCATAGTTTAAATATTACACGGTTATTTACATTTATTTTAGCAAGGCTGAATCTGGGTGAAGTTCAAGGCTCCTACAATTTTTCGGCTTACCTATACGCGTTCAATCTTTTCAAGATTTTATAAGCGAAGTATGAAGAAGCAATGAACTAAGAGGTATTAAACCCTGAGATTTCTCACCAAGCCAGTTCTAACAATATAGAATATACTTTGCTAGAACTATCTTATCTTTCTTCAGGTGTTATGTAACCAAGTTACTGCGAGCATAAAATAAATATATCAGGTAAATTGTAAAGCAGCGAACAAACACTGAGTCTGATTAAAAATGTTTTTCAATCCAGTTGAAATTCTAGAAGAAAATTTCCCGTTCGGAATAAATTAATTGGCGAGCAACAAACAAAGATTGGAAATGTGAAACGCGATTGTTTGATAATTACAGTGCAAGCCGGAGTCGAACCTGGGCCCTCTAATTAATTCTGTTATTCGACTCCCGCTCCATCGGCAATTTATTTTCTTTTAGATTAACCTGAATTTTGTATAGGGTCGACTAGTTTGTTGATTGCATTTTGAATATTAATGACGTCGTCGAAACTTTTGTTTGGTGAAAATTCCAATTTTGTGCGGTGATTTCAACTACCAATTTACTAATGGTAAATATTGCCATGCAATTGTACACTGAATAATTAATCTGGAAGATTAACAGTTTAGTCCTTGAATTCTCATTATATCGATTGATATCAGACATTGTAAGATTATTAGGTTTGAATGGCGTAGATTAAAGACAATGAAAACCATTCAGTTGTCTAATAAAATCACTGAATGGCATGCTAAATGGTTATCATATATTTGAGATTTTAAATGTATGGCGATGACAGTGTCAATTTTAAAGGTATCGGCAAAGTTAGTTTATGCAACTGGGCCTAAAATTGACACAATCACTTTGTGGCCAGTTTTCACTCGTATCACAGAGAAAAAGTATTAATGGAAAACGTATACATGGAAAAAGTATTCGTGATTAAGATTTTTTATTACTACAGGTTTAGTAAAAGTTTACCTCCTAAACAACTTGAAACACCGACTTTGTATATACTATTCCCTCAATGCTACTCAAATTAATGTGACACATTTGATAGATTCTTTCTAGTGAAATGCTGCTTCTTCACTATGTTATCCTGAAAATGACGTAAAAGTGAACTAGAAATATTGTAACACTTTTCAAAATATGATTGTAAGAGCTATCAACACGAGCATAAAAAGCTTGTTACGGCACCGCTCATATGCTATAACAAACCTCGTGTAACATTAAAACTGTTTATAATTAAAGAATATTAAATGATTACGGTGTTTACAGATTTGAATCCCAATGCACGCCTCTGACTTTTCGGAGTCATGTGTGTATTGATGGTCAATCACCACGCACCACTATAACGGTGAGAGAAAACATCGTGAAAAAACCTGCATACCATAGCGATTCGGAAGAATATATATGGTATGTAAAAATCCCTACCGCAATAGGCCTACGTGGTGGTGGTATATAGGCCGATACAGATACAAATACAACTTTAAAAACTGCCACAACATTGCAATCAGCCGTTCATATACTTACTTTGATACAGTAACAGTACACATCGATATTACAATGGAACAATGCCACTTACATCCAGGCCTAATATTGATTAATTATCTCAATTATACAGCGGACAAATAGCTTATTACTGGTGTACATTTGTTGAATAATTGGATTATTTGTCGACCGCTTTAGGTCAGGCAACCTTATTAGACAACGAATTGCTGTGTACATTTTGTAATTCGCTTTTATGTGAATGTAATAGTAAACTAAATATTTAACTACTATCAATGTTTGATAGATTTTCCCTTCTTCTAATATGGCCAATATGCTATTAGGAGCAGTTTATAAGGGCTTTGTGATCCTTATTTGAATCCTAGACGCGATGGGGGTCATTCGTATGGCATATTAACATTTTGCTACAATTACACAGTTTGTCGAAAGGATTTTGTGCCAAACATGTACTTGGCTATTACATTATAAAATATATAATTGGGAAAAGGATTAAAGGAACATTTTACGAGTAACATATTTATTAAGAGATAACCTTTAATTATTTTCCATAATGAAAATTATACATCACTATTTAACATTATAGGTCTATATGCCCCATTATATCATATTTTGTAGCGAAAATAACAATTTCGCCAAACATGTGTTGGAATTAAACTGCAATATGGGCCGTACGTGCTTCACGATACACGTGCATACAGCCATAACGCTGAAGTTTTCCCACCGAAATAGCACATGTGCTTATATAATTACCTAGTCCCTAATGGCGTGTCTGTTTTAGTCTTTATTTCCATCGGAACTTCATTGAAGGCACCGTTACAATTTCTTAGTACTGAATATTATTAAAGCTGTTAAATTTGTAGTTCAAGGATTTGCTTAATTTCCAATAAAGTTTCTGTTAATTACAGAGCTTAAAATAGAAATTTTGGAACTCATAATTAAAAAGAAAGATCAAATCTTTTTCTGTTAGAATCAAATTAAGTTTAATATTTATTTAATCTGTCTAAAATTTCGTGCGTAGTACAAATCTTACTGCAAACCACTTAGTATTCAATTATCGGATAAACTTGACAAAAGCAACAGCGTTAGGGTACGATAGTCATTCAAAATTAAAATTAAAGTCTATAATCAATAAATCAGAGAACACACGACCACTCACCACGAGTTAACGAAGCTAACTAGAATGCAAGAAATTATTTATAATCCCTGTAAAATTCATAAACCATAATTGAAAAACTTGTGAAATCGAAGAGATTCTACAAAATTTAAAGTTCAATGAAGAAGTATATGTTTACGAATGAGTAAAAGAAAGCTATCCCATTCAAAACGGTGGACATAACATCTGATTCAATAGTGAAAATAATATGATAATAAGTATTACTATCATAATTTGAACATAACCGAGGTCATGAGCCACCACATGGCAATTTAACGCACAGCGACGCATAAAATTGATATAACCGTAGGAACTGCTCCTACGAAGGAAACCGAAACGAGTGGAACGGTTAGCAAATTTATGAACCGAGAACAAGTCTTAAATAAAGGATGGGAGCATGAATTTTTTTGTTCGATGTTCAGCCATTCGGATTGCTTTTGCGGTCTATTTTTGTCACTCAGTTATTCATGTGAGGAATCTATTGGAACTAGTATTATGGGACGTTTGGATATGAGTTTTCAATGGGATAGCGAGTAATCTTTCTATAGATTGGAATGGGTCGAAACCGTAAGATGAAGGGAGAAGAACCGTAAAAAGTATTTCCACGCTTACAACAGTGTTAGTAGTGAGTAATTGCTTTATTGTCGAGTATTATTCAAAATATAAAATTGCACCAGAGTTAATACACAAAATAAGTCTCTGCTGTGGTTTTGCTAGAGTAGTGTCGACCACATACTGCCAGGCAAGCCGTCTGCCGCTTGCATGCGGTAAATAGTTATTGGTATTCATCACCAGGTCAGATGACCATCCAGAGCGTATGTAAGACAAAAACATTTAAAAAAATATACATGTGTTGTGCGTACCGACCATTGAAGGCACAGCGATCCATTAGAAGTGTACCCAACAACTTCCTGCATCCTTCATACCCAAAACTATTTTTATACTCGTCCAAATTATAATAGCTGGAACAGCGTTCTCAAATTGAAAAGTTTGTCAAGTACCAACAAAACTGTGGTGAGGGAATATTTTCAAGTTTCAAACTTTAACTGGCACAAACATTGATTATATAATGTTGAGAACTGATTATATACTGAAAACTTCAGGTAAATAGACGTTGTTTTGTATGGTGGAGTGATGCATTACTCGTGTTACTGCACCGTAAACACCTCTACTTATATGAAATAGTTTCTCGGCCTATAGCTTTCTTTTTATTAGCCTAAGCTGATCCCCTTGTCTACTACGAGTACTAGGGTGCATGTAACGAGAACTATAGGTCTTAGGTGAATCCTCGTGACTTTTCGGACCCACAACATGCAAAATAACAACAATGTTTCACACAATTGTTTGTGCGGAGACGAGACGGAGTTTGTGTCTCGATTCACAGCCGGCATTTTTGAAGCTGCACTATAAACATTTATGGCAATACTGTTATCTTTAATGAAATAATAGGTAGTGCCTATTTCGCTAACACCTGATAGTCATGTCATATTTGAATGTCTACTTTCGGAGTCTTACAATAAATGAAAATATACTTATTTCTACGAACTAAACGAGGTTAATTAACTTAGTTTTAAGCACATAAACGGAAAATATAAATAACGATAAATTCCGTGCACGGTAAAACCTACTCAGCCATGTACGATTTCAAACACACCGCGTTTTTTTTCTCGCGCCGCAATAAATCGCCAGGAATCGCTGTAATATATCTTATGGTTTGCTTACATACGTGGCTTCTAAAATATGTGTGGACGAGCTTTCCCTTGAAATATTCGGCGTCTGGGATTATGGTATTTGAGCGGAGGATGTATGAACTTGCCTCCGATTGCGACGATTGGAATAATGTGAGATTTACGCGAAATAGTTGTTTATGTAGTTTTTCTTTGGTCTCTCATATCATTGGGGTTTAAAAAAGCATTGGAGACTTTTACAGTGTTGCATTATATCTCCGGTCACTTTAGCCATATGAAGTCCAATACTGAATGTGTGCTTTTCCAGTTCGTAATGTTTCCCAATCATCCTTACTTTTCCCCGCCCTTCTTTACAAAGATTAATGCATCCAAGAATCTGCAGGTGTTGTGTGTACCGCAGCGAACACTTCCCATTAAGTAAACCGATATCTTAGTTGCCTCTCCTACGGTTTGAAAGCACTTTTTAGCAATGGACGAGTATTTCCGTCTAAAGTGAAGAAAATATCGAAAGTCTCAGTACCTATGGCCAAAGCTTGTCCACGTGTGTATGAACAATACCTCTGTTGTATTCATGAAGCTGAATTACCATTGTGCGATAAAAAGCCGTATTCTTCGGTCTAATTTGAATGTATGTTATTATATTTTTGTGTACTTTGAGCGAGATAAATTGAGTAAAGTAATGTCGCCGCGCGCGCCACGTCACATGGTACTTTTACATATTCTTTTGAAGTTCACCCTAATAAAACGAAATGAGCTGAAATTGCTAAAATATGGCAATTTCAACCGTATACATGTATGAGCGTAAAATGTTTTTGTGTAAAAGATTGTCTGCAGCGACGTTTATGTTCTCTAAATATACCTATTTGACACGTTTCCTCGTCACGAATTATTTAAAGGTCTTTTGATTTTTTATAAATAAACATATTTTTATTGTTATTATTTTGAAATGTGCTTATGACATAATATGTGTAAATAATATGAAAAATAAATGTCTATAGCTTTTGGTATTTCCGTGGCATATCAGATATTTAAATTAATTCATAAACTTGTTTTTAAATAACGTTGTGTAACTCTAATAAAGAGAAAGCAGTACTAACCGCCATCAACACACGCTACGAAATACCAAATCTATTTTTTGGTTAAGTATATATGTAAGAGAATATGGTTTTCCGTTTACGTTAAGCCAGTATATTGCCGTTTCGGCTTCAGGGGCGCTTTCCTTACACTGTATATATTATTCTAGAAATAGTTTTAATAGCGCATCTGACCTATATTCTAAAGCTAGTGTGTTATAATAAAATTGCGCGCCAGTGTTCCAGGCATCTCCGCTGTTTCCGAGTGCTTTTATCTCGCCATAGGAAATTGCTCTTATCTAATCTCTTATTACTTAATCTCGGCGTTTTCCTATTTACTTATTTACTTGGTTGCTTCTTTCATAACGTTTGTGCCTGTTTGATACTAGCTCATTGGCTCTCTGCTCTGATATTTTTTCTGCTAAGAATATTGAATGTAAAGATTGCTCTTATATACGCACCTTCGGCTTTGAAATGCCAGCATCAACTTTTATCGACCATCTTCCTTAGTGAATATCAACAAGTTTGATTTTAAAACTGAATACCCTCATATCTTCCTTGACGAGTTCAGTACAAAGATTTCTAGCTGGTAATTATTTTGCCTTTCAATAAATGATTCTTGGTACATGAACAACGGCGCACTCACACCGTAGATAGAATGCTGTATAGTACACAGAAGATTGTGAAAGTCTCACTTTCACATATGAAAAGCCATCCTAATCATGCTGTCAGACTACGTCCGCTCTAGTTGCAAGGTACTGTTTCCTTAAACCCTGAAATCAAAAATAGTAGGATAAGTCATAGCGTTTAATTTCTTCTATTCCTCTTACTTTCTACATGCTCTAAGGCGGACGCGGCATCTATATTTCTAGTCGCTTTATAAATTCATGGGTGTGGTGATCATTTTCTGTGAACATGCTGTTTCTCAATTTCTTTAAATAAAAATATTAATATCATGAATTTTTTTGAGTCATAAAATGTTTGCAAATGAGGCTGTATCACGGCTGAATACCAAACCAATAACCATCATAATAGAAATGAAAGACGTCACAATTTTTATTGAAATACGCCGCGACAGAGTCGAGAAAATTTAATACATCAAATGAAATTCAGAGTGCAATATTGAATGCTGGGAGATTCAAAAATTCCAAAACATCATAACGTGGATTGTTCCCTCAATTTTTTAATATGCGAGACTAGAAATACTTTATAAAATCTTCAATGACTTTTTATTGCAACGTGAGTGGTATAGAGGCAACATTGTAAACACAATGCCTTAAAATTTAATAAAACAGGCAAACTTTCCTTTGCTGAGAATAATGATTAAAAATATATGAACTGCTAATAAAATCAATTTGTAGTTCTTTTTATTTCACAGTTTCACAATGTTCAATGGAATTAGAAATATATTTATTCTGACAACTGAAAAAAATACATTGCAGGATGTGAATATTTCCACCGAAAGAAATCAAGGATGTTTTTTATCGGTAGTATATTACAATTAATAAACAATTTTTTATTAGTATGTCAAGTCTTAAAATTAATATATCCTATGTTTATATCGAAGGTTCATCCCACGAATATCCTAATATGCACGTGCATTTACTTACTTTATTTTCGTTCCATACCGTGTTTTTTTTATTCTACATACAAACAGTCTTTGTTGTAATAGTCTTTCATACAATATTTTGAGTCAGTCATTAAAACTACCACCGCTTCGAAACTTTCAGCAACACCACTTTCCTTTATTTTATTTTCTTCAATTATGACGGACTCAGTAAATCTTATGGAAACATTTGTTAATATCATAATAAGTGTGATGGAATACTAGTTGAATAAACATGTAATTACTTTACTAAAATTCATACAAGTGAAACCGTATCGTTCCTATGAATAAGTAACGTCCCCTTTACTTACACTGCTAGACTATGACATTAAACTAGCCACACAACCGTCATAAAAAGCTAGTTTTTTTTAACACCTAAAAACAATAATTCCTGGAGCATCTCAGGTACTCAGAGGTAAATATGAAGAGTTGCGCTGCCATGTTTCCTCGTGGTCCCAAGAGATGGCGCTGTCACCGTACCGTCCGCACAAATGTGAAAACATTTCACTCCCTTTGAGGTGTTGCTTTTCATTATTTTTTTATATGAGTTGTTTTGTTTTAAGTTACTAGGTTTTTAATAGATACGACCCTGAAAGAACATATCAGCTGATACCAACTGAAGTTTAGGTTTTTTTTGAGTAAAATGTAATTATTACTCCCGTTAAAGTGCAAGCTACTCAAACGTTCATAGATATAGAGAATGCGTGAAGTAAAAATCCTTATTAGTTTATATTTTTTTATTATAACTTATCACTCACCGAGCTGTAGGTACTTAGGCTCAATTCTTTGCGGATCACTGTTATTTCTGGCTAAGAAGATTTGCACCAGGATTGGAGCCATTTAGATAGTCCTTTAAACGATATCTTAATTCATTAAAATATTACGCCGAGTATACATTACTGCTGGATGTTTTACCTGACCAAATATTTGACAAATATTTTAAATGAACAGAAGAAGCATTAACAAATTAACAGTGAGCACAAAAAATAAACAATTTAATAAAATTCACAAAGAGAATTTGAGAGCAGGAATACCTATTTTAATTAAGATAAAATCTTGCACATTCTCAGTTCATTCTCACAAACAAAGCGACTTTATAATTAAATGTAATTACATTATACATAACAAAGTATCTAGTCCGGTGCTGTGACGCTTAGATCTTGTCTTGTACAGCGTACTCTGCATAAACTTTATACGTGACTATGAGTAGGAAAAACTTTTATAAAACGACTCAACTTAGCACCGCTTAGTGCCAACGGTAGATTTATTTGCTTAATTGTGACTCAATTATTTACTGCATAAAATAGCTTCGTTGGAAGTCATTAACAATATTGTTTGAATAATTTCCCAGGAAGTATTTTCATGCTGATTCTGTCAAGAGACTAGAAGACTAGAAAAGCCAGAAGAACTGAGGAGATTATGAATTTCCCACAAGAATTGACGTTTTATAACCCGCCAGTCTTTAGAATTGAATTTAACCTGATAATGATGATATATTTTGTTTTAATATAGAGAAAATATAAAAAGTGCGTGTTGGTAACGGACCAGACGCGGCTGCCTACATGTTACGGTGGTCGCGGGATCAAATCCCAGGGCACACCTCTGATTTTTCGGAGTTATGTGTGTATTGATAGTCAATCACCACGCACTTTAACGGTGAAGGAAAACATCGTGAGGAAACCTGCATACCGTAGCGATTTTACAGAATTTTTACAGTATGTAAGTCCGCCAACCCGCACTAGGCCAGTGTGGTGGACTTTATGGCCTAACCACTCTCAATCGATTCTCTTGATTGTACAGTAGGCACGTGCCCAGCAGTGGGACGTATATGGGCTGATACAATACAATACAAAAAAAGGGATAATATCAATTTTTCTTACATTTTTTGCAATACATAGACTTTTCAATAAAACTTCAGTGTAAACTACACCTGCATCAAATTCTCATTTAGTGGAATTATCAAATGAACAATTTGTGAAGTCGGGATTCGATTTTAACAGTGTCTAACGAGAATTTTCGTCGAATTCTTTTGCCAGAATACTGCCGAAATTCCATTTCGAGTTGCATGCAATTAGTAAAACCCCAGGTTTAAGGCACAAAGTTTCAATTCCACGTTGATACCATTTGACCTGTAATATAGTACTGCGCTGGGTGATCTCGTAGAAGTTAATCTAGACGCTTATCAGCCCGGTATATTCGATTTAGCTCATAATAAGGATAATAACCACTTAATGAAAATGAAACTGAAAATATTTTATTGAATCCATTAAAATCTTCAACATTGTTTAGATTCAGCCATTTTTTGAACTACCACCCGGTTCGTGAAAGATTTTCACTAGAGAAGAACGGGCAAGAAACTCTAGTGTTGCTCTTTTCAAAACCAGTTTACAATGTGTAGTGTTTATTACAAAAATTACAAGTTGGTTTAAATCAGAGCAGTTCATTAATAACTTGTTATGATTTGCAAGATATATTTTAATACGAATAAGTTTATTTTATATTTAATATGGCTGAGAGAAACGAAACGAAGAATCAGTATACTCTGTTTTGCCAACGCAATAAATAATTATAAAAGCGTTAAGTAATCTATTTATCAATTACAAAGTATGGAAGAGTCGGTAGGGGTCGACCTCATCGAACTTACACCATCCAAATCGGTGATATCCTCAAGAAGGGTCAGGTCAAAAGTACCCTGAACCGACGAGAATGCATGAAGAGAATGATGAAAGTGGATGAAGCGAAAGTTCTATGTCAGGATCGAGCAAAGTGGCGATCCATAGTCTCTGCCTACCCCTATGGGATACAGGCGTGATGATTATGTATGTATGTACAAAGTAAGCAAATCGGACAGACCAGTCCACACAAGCAGCACCCGTTCACGAGTATGACGCATGTGCCAGCCATCGGCCTTCTCAACCATGCTACAGGGAAGTGACCGAACTTAGATGTTTTTGTTGATAATAAAGGTTTTGTTATGGATTCACCCCTGCCGCAATATTTCCAAACATGCTAGACTGAAGAACCAGTAATACCTGCATACTCCTTTCGGCCCTTCCCTGTCCTCTAAGTTAGATTCAAAAAACATGCTAATTCATTATGCTTATACCCTTAGGGATACATATACATACGAACTAACCGATATTATATCATTAAAGCCATCGATATCAATGTTACACTAGATAAGACGTTCAGTACGCAAAATGTGTCCCACCTAGTTGCGGTGCATGCACCGCGCATGAATTAGTCTGCTTCGTGACAGTGATAGTGCAGTACGCCTTATCGGATACGTTTATAAGTAATTTATTTTGACTTTTCGCCGTCAAACCGAAAGCAAATCGTCTGAAGTTACATTTTTGTAATAGTTCCAGTCAATGAACTAAATGTCGGTAGTGTGCTTTTAAAAATACGGGGGCACTTTGTTTCTATGACGCGTCTCGTCTATCGGTAGAATATAAGTCAATGATTCACGCTGAAAATACCTTATTACTAGAATTACAAAATACCTCTACGTGGTTTGGAAATTCAGCCCTATTACGAGTATCATGCGGTGAGTGTCCGCAGCACAACTCAAGTGCATTACATAACATTAGTAATGTCATAGCGTTTGGAGACCGGCCAGCAAACACAACCTTCAACAAAAACGTGAAATATCAAAGATCAGCTAACAAAGTGACTAGCGCGTAATCCGCTTACTGGCAGACATTTCTCGTCGCAGTCGTACCGTATTCCCTTTGAGAATATTAAAGTTTCATATCTCAGTTTCTTGTACGTTCGTTGTTGATTGCTTCCGTGCTTCCTTCACTGAAATGAGTTCTGCGCAGCATTGTTTACACAATATTAAAACGTGCCTCAAACGTGTATTTTATTTTATGAATGTCTAAAGATTTATACGCTTTAGTCTTAATTAAATTTAATGTTGGTGTTGAAAAAATAATTCAAACTTAGTTAAGCCTGTTTTATTTGCTACGTTCTTAAAAAGAGGTTCGTAGTATTTACCTGCATTTAATTTTTTCAGATAATTTCTAGATATCAACTCGACGTTAAGAAAAGTAAAGTTGCGTAAAGCAGCAGACCGGGCTCTGTGGCGTAGCTTGGGAGAGGCCTATGTCCAGCAGTGGACTGCAACGGGCCGATGATGATTATGATGAATTTGAACTCGACGTTTTCCTTTCTTGTATGACCAAGCAATAATTTGCTAAGACCACACCGGTGATTTCTATATATTAACTTAGCGTGGTGGACTATTGTCTAAGCTCTAACTAACTTTTGGAACTAACAGAAGTGGCCATTATGAACTGACAGATACAGTACATTACATGTAACTTTAAAAAGTCAGAAATATGAACATTGCAAACTCGACCCACGTTATAGTCCTGTCAACTACTGACTAGGTTTCAAGATCACTTACTCACCGATAAGTATCAACTAAAATTAGTGTGCTTTGTATAACTGTTTGGCTAATCATGTATATGTATTATGGTTCATGGTTAATTAAAGAGATTTCATTGGATTTGAGCATGGTATAACCTAATGATTAATTAATATCATTTGATTTCTGAAACTAGATTAATCCTCGCTAATAAGTTCATTACAAATAGAACATACAGACAAGCTTATTATATACAAATTGGGGAATAGATCAGCAATAACATTCATTTTTTCCCTGTTTTTTTTTTTTTTTGCAAAACCGGGACAAATTGACTACAATTACGCTACTTGCTGGTAATTGCATTGCAATTAAATAGAGTAATCAACATTTAATTGCAAGTTTATCAGCAAAATCAGTGAAATAAAATCAGCCTAACCGTTTTACCATTCTGAAACGAATAATAATCTCAAAATTAATTCAGTAGCAAAAGAGGTTAATTGTGGAAAATACTAAAAATACCCAGGTCGATAAATTATTTTAGTGTAATAAATAATTAATTAATTTGATTCAAGACCTTAGAATTGTATATTAAAAAAATATAAGCTTTTTATGAAAAATCATTCTTCAAATGCTAAAAAAGGGGTAATTAAATGGAGGATAATAAGAAGGAGAATAGCAATTAGTTTAATAGAAGAAGTATGACACGAGTGAAATAGCAATGTTATGACAAGCACTAATACTAATCCCTAATGACACTACACAATGTACATATGCGACTAGCTGCGAGCCAATAGTCATGTATGATATAATCACAGCGGGCGCAGACAATATCACGTCCATAATACACCTGCAGATTACTCCCAGAGCACGACGCATATCAGTTTGTATCGGTACATCTCCAAAGGTTCGTTCATAACGCACTGAAATATATTTACTTACCAATTCAAACGAAGCACAAGATATTTCGTAAGAAGGTTCTGGTTCTAGTCTTAGTCTTAGCTGCAGAACCTTAGTCTTGTTTATACCGACGAAGGCACACAGATGCACGCTGCTTATCATAAAGTAAAGAAAGAAGAATGAAAACATATTTAACTGTCACACAATAAAACATTTAACATGGCGAAATTTACTTTTAACATATTACTCGTACCACCACAACTTATCGTCTCAAAATGTTCAAAATGTTATTTTGTTCTTTCACGTCGAAAGCAGACAACAAAGCGTTAACAAGGTTCTTACCTAGCTTCTACATTTTAGTCTGGGACAGATGTGTACATTTCATTCTGCTATATTGTTCTCACATTACTGAAAGATTCACTTTGTGACTTACCACCCTTTATTTTACTAGTCCAACTCAACAAACGGAAAACTAAATTGTGCATACTTAGCAATAAACAATAATGACACAATAGAACATTATATTGAATTGTATAGCCAACAATTCGAACGTACAGTGTCATAAAAACGTACTGTTTCTATCAATACGAATATGTATAGAATAAAATTGAATTCTGAATCTCACTTTGAATTTTTTAGTTCCAATTTTACGGGTGTTTTATCACACAATAGAATTTCTGTTTATTCTCCTCGGTTGTATAAAATTGCAATGAAAAATGCAGATGTTGGACAATAACGTTACTCTGTGACAACATTAGAATATGTGAATGGCGTTTCATGTAGAAACAGAAACGATTGAACACGACTGAAACCATTAGGTAGAGTGTAGTCATTTTATTCTATCAGGACAGGTTAATAACTATACTTCATCTGGAGATAAGTGTTATGTTGTCTAGACAAAGCATCTAACTAAAAAGGATTATCTCTCTATGTAGTATAAATACACTTTAGCATCTGGCCGCGCCAAATGGAAGGAAAGGAGGGAGGCCTTTGCCCAGCAGTTAGAATTAAAGAGCTTATAATAATAATAATACCCACATTCGCATATACCTTCTTGCTCAGTTCTCAATTACTTCTTCACCAATCTCTTCCTTCGCATGTATTGTCAGTTCATTTCTTACCAATCATACTACCTTCCACAACACTTCTTTGCCTAACACTTCTTTGACTAGACAAACATTTAGTAAACTCCATTAAACATCACAGTTGGCAAGTGTGAGCCGCGAGGAACGACTTCAGATGAGTCCTTGAGGCCTGAACAGACCTGGGCGCCGCCACAAAGCATTTATGTAGGTGCACGACACTCCACGTGGTATTAACGAAGAACATGCCCCGTATTAACTGAATTGTCCCGAGTAACAATTGGCTCTTTAACTCTCACGTTATTGACGTCATAGAGTTAGTGTTGTGAAACCTGCACGACGAATTTTCAAATAAGTTCAATAATAGCGATTTTTTAATTCATTCTATCTAGTATTGAATATCCTTTTTACCAGAGATTTTTGTTTTATATAATATCTATCAATAATTCTTGCGTTATTAAAATACTTTACTTTAGCTTTACTACGAGATCTAATACTATTTTCTTCATAAACACTTACAAAAATCCTGCTATAAATATTGAAACTGTAAATGCGTTCAAAGGTACACTACCGGCGCGGCGGTGCTAATTCCTGCAGCGGTAGGGTTTCGTGAAAAATGTCCGCTTGTTAGTTGAGCCAAGCCCGTCAGATTATTTATATCGCTAACGAGATAACCCTCCCTAATGGGATACGAACGCACGGTACAAACAATAATTTACAATCATTTGTTTGTGTATTTTTTATCGGGTGGAAAAAGTATAGATTTTTATAAGCTCTGAAAAGTGCTAGGGATTTACCTGATGCTATAGCACCACCGACCGGAACATTCGCAATACTTGGTAATCGAAGGCAGCCTGATGGATAAAGATAAGGAGAACAAACCTGTCTTAACTTTCTAGAAAGTCAAAGATTAGTTACATTTTCTTTGACCAAACGGAACACGATAACAACTAAAGCAGAAACTAACTACAATGAAGTTTTGCCGCTACCAAAATTAGATGAACTTAAATTTTACGTTTTATTTAGGGGGTGATTATGACCAGATCCAACGCATCAACTATTCGAGCAGCTTTAGAGCAGTACACATGCAATACAGCTCATTCGGGCTCTGTTTTCACCTAAACACAACCCTAATTATAAATTTCGCAGCATTCTCTTTGTGCCTTTGCTAGGGTTGTCAAAGCCTTCTTTGTCTACGTTTAATTGTAAAAGACCGGTGTGTACAAATAAAATAATTATGGAGGTAACAATAACGCTGTATAGTCTCAGAGCCCGGTTTATTTCATGGAAAAGTGAACGCATAAAGGAAAGCTTAGGTGAAACGACTGGAGCCGCACACGGCAAATGAAACCGCATTGCTGTGGTGACACTGCCGTTTTATTCTATATTTTTTTAACTTCACAAATGCTTTTGCCTTGGCACTTATATTTTTCAACGGGAATATGGTGTACAAATATGTAAGTTAAAAAGTATTGTAAAAACACCTCGGTGCCTGCCTCGGTGGCGTGGTTGTACTGCGGTATGACTACAAAGCTGAGGTCTCGGGTTCGAATCCCGGGTCGGGCAAAGTGATATTGGATTTTTCTGTTCATTATCAGCCCGGAGTCAGGAATTTGTGCCCGATATGGCGATAGGCTCGCCCCCTATCACATCATGGGACGGAACATGCAAGCCGAAATGTGGGTGTCCTAGTGGCGCCTCTGCCTACCCCTTCGGGGATAAAGGCGTTAGTTTATGTATGTAAAAACATTATGTGCCATAATTTCATTAATTAATACGTAATGCACACATTAAGTTTTTTGTTTATCTCTTTGGGCGCGTAGGTGAACTTATTGCTCTTTTATTACATGACGCCAGGGCAAGAACTTTTTTATTCGTATTAAGAAAATATTATTGCAATTTTTCTCACACATCTCTCCTCAGACGTCTCACATCAAAAATTTCGGTAAACCATTCAATTCTTGTAAAATCGTGTTCAATGAACGGAAATTCATACAAAGATCGCCCGATCTGGGAATCAACACAGGTTTTTAATTCAGAGCCATTCAATTACCACCAAACCAAAAAGCCGATAAAAATTTCAAAACATTTATAGCAAAATAAACTTTACGCAAATAGCAACTCAATATTATGTTTCTAAAGCGTTAGACAAAACCCTCGTAAGCCCCTTAATGCTGTCACTGGCATGTTCACACACTGCGAGTAAAAACCAACCAACAGGGATTAATAGCATGATAATACAGGGTATACCAAGACTGCGAACGAAAACGAAGCCAGGTGGTAGTATTAGTGACTTCAGACACAATGCAACTGAAAATTTCGCAAAAAAAAATAGACAACTTTTTTTTTGTAATTTTTTACCTATCGTCGTATTTGGTTGATAAATACATAGGTTTCCTAAAATAATGATGTAGATCTCTTTATTTTTAAACACTCAATGGTACGTCAGGGTTTAAATTATTATTTTCGCAAACACTAGGTGTTTACCACCCAAACATGATGATTTTAAAAAAATGCTAAAAAAATATCTGTCACTGTTTTGGTGAAATTTTTATTTGCATCGTGTCTGTAACCACTAAAACTACCACCTGGCTCCGTTTTCGGTCGCAGTCTTGATATACCAGGTATAATGTTTTACAAAAAATGCTGAAATACTTTTAATAACGTTTATAGCCTGTTTTGTTAACTTGTTTAGTTTATTTACTAGGGGAATTAATAGTCACAGTGGTTCAGTTTGTAAGGACTCCGTCTGTAAACGAGACGATTGGATTTGATTCCAGATGTAAGAATTTTTTTTTTCTTGTATAGATGATGTGAAACCGAAAAGTTAATTTGGGACTATTTTATGTATTTATTTTGTTCCTAAAATATGTAAACATCTTAGTAAATAGGTCCCATAGGTTAGATAGTAATTAAAATTAGTACAAAACAGTAACTCTTCATAGATTCACTATAAAGCAAATCCACAATGAGAGAATACACTTTCCATTATAAGGCATACACAGCAGTTATATAGCATCGCGCCCCATACGCGATCAGGCGAGCATTCGGAGCTCATCTGTCACCGTGACGGCCATTGTGACGCACAATAAAACCTGATTACACCGTCCACATACATATACTCACGCCTGCATCCTGTTGGAGTAAGCAGCAGGACTGTGTCCACACATCAGAAAAAATCATAAGTTGGACTTCATTTAACGCGACGCCTACTCAAATTAACGGTGGTGTTTAAATTGTCACGACCATACCAGACTTGTATCTTAATATTCTATTAGAACCAGTGACTATTTTACCTATTTTGTACTTGAAATAACTAGAGATTTCCTATAAATAACACCAACAATACACATTCCATTATAAGGCATACATTATAATATTGCCTCGTACCTCATACCCGATTAGGCGATTTTTTTTTATATAATTACTTTAATAATTTTTATTTACTTACTTTATTCGACGGGTATAGTGACGCATCATAAAACCTGAGTATAACGTCCACAGATACATAAACCTCACGCCTGCATCCCATAAGCGTCATAATTGGCGTAGGCAAGGACTAAAGTGTCTATACATATGGGGATATGAATTTATATTGGATTTCATTTACGCGCGACGCCTACTCAAAGTTATGTGTCTTTAAAATTATATCCTGCTACACTACTCTATCTTATTGTGTGAATAGTACGAGTGACTGTTAAATTTATTTATATAATCCGTGAAATAAGTATAGCTTTTAACGACAGCCTCCGTGGCTCAGTTTGTTAGACGCCACCTGAGGAACAAGAGAAATATTTGTATGATCCACGGGTATTTGTTTCGGGTCTGGGTGTTTTTAAGACAGAAATAGTTTCTGATACACACGACACAAGACTCGATCTTTGTGTGGGGTCGGGACTGTGTATGTGACTGTTGGATGTATTTATTTATTAGCTCCTATAAATAAGCTACACATTCCATTATAAGGCATACACAACAGTAATAATACAACATGCGCCATACACGATCAGGCGAGCATTCCGAGTTCATTAGTTGCCGTGACGGCCATGGTGACGAACAATAAAACCTGATTACACCGTCCACATACGGGTATGAAAAATTCAAGTTGATCTCCGTTTAAGCGCGACGCCTACTCAAACCTATATGGGGCGTTAAAAATATCATGTGATCATGTTAAGCTGTGGGCACATTGTTGAAACTGCGAAAGGTCTCGGTGGTAGGTCGAATTTGTATGCAAATTATTGAGACAGGAGCAGGAGCAGGACAGAGCAAGGAGACTTGTTATCTGTAGTCTACGATCTTGCATTATATTATTCAGCCGGTATAAGTATTCGTTTACTTGCATATTCTTCCCCTTCTTCAAGATCTTCAGCATCAAAATGGTATCCTTTGCTGTATGTCGGTATTGCTGCAGTACGAATGAGTCGACTTGACTGGAGTGGTAAAAACTCTAGGCTGTCTTACAGAAAACCGAATTCAGAAAATAGTTTTACAATACATATAGTTCGGTAATTATAATTGTGTATGATTATGTAGATCGGCAAGAAGTAACCGTCTCTTGTCGATGCATACTCTTTTTGATAACATTGCACCTACCATCGTTTGCATTGCAGTTTGTCGTACCACTATGAAGTAAAAAAAACGGTTAATTATCCGTATGAACAATCAAGCCTACTCTGAAAACATATATTGGTTAAAGAGCTTACTGAAAAATACTTATTTATAGATATAAACATTTGTTACAATGCAACCGAACTTACACCCTCATTTGCGCTTACATCCCCCTATATAACAAGTATTCCATCTCCTAAAGCATCGGCTTAAATCCTAAGCCACCGCATCTGCGTAGCTGCATTCGTCAGCCGAAACGAATGTGCACCGAGCTTGAAATTTAACGAACATAAGCGCGACCGACAACAGGTGTTACACGATAATGACTAAACAGCCTTTGAATTTGTAATGAAGGCACTGAGTACGGCCCAAAGAGGATGCAAGGGTGAAAGAGGGGGGGAGTGACGTCACACGGTGCCGTCAAACGTGTGCGTAATGTGAAAAATTTTGTGAAGGCACGAGTGTTTTTTTTGTGTGTTATAAGGTTTTTTATGGGGCTTATTATATGTTGATATGCAATTATTATCAAATTGTTGATAGAAATTAAACAGAATAACACCTCATTATCGTAATGTCAGGTGATGTTTATCCACGGCTAGACGCCTGAATTGTATTATTTATGACACCAATTTTCTTGGTATTTATAGAGACTTTCCCGTCCACACACCCATCACTCCAATTCCTGTCAGTCAGTATCAACAGCAAAGAATTGGCACCGAGCTCCGGACCTCGGCGAGTAGTAGGAACACTAGATCGTCTTTAACCTGCATAATCACTGTATTGTAAACTTCTTTTGAAATGAGCAACGCTAAAGTTTCTTGCCCGTTCTTCTCTAGCGAAAACAGCCTTGTGAACCGGGCGGTAGTAGAAAAAAGTGACTGAATCTAAATAATGTATGACATTTCCTGGGTACAATAAAATATTTTAATTTCATTTCATTTCTTTTCAACCCGCATAAAAAATTAATCAGTAAGAAAAAAACATCGAAATAACCAATTTTCCACTTTCAGCAAAGCGGGTGACAAAATATTGCACTAAGAATTATCCCTCGATGTAAAGATATACAACTGGAGAAGCCAGATGAAGCACTACTAGTTCTTGGTCTTTCAGAAAACTGTAAAGACACGAAATGCCCTTTCTATCTCCTTTCTTCTATGTCCATCCTAAGGTTGCCTGGAAGATATTGCCTTGTGCAATAAAGCCGCCGATTGTACTTATTTTATATTTAGTTACAATCTTTGTTTTTATCCTGGTAAACAATATTGAATATACATATAAGTAATCAAATAAAGGAATATTGTAATATGGCCCAGCAGAAAAATGTAATAGTTCGCCCTCTTTCGCGTTTTAGGACGGAGATAAGGTCGGTGAGGTGTGAGTGGCACTGGTTAAAAGTCTTTTAAGCCTTGTAGAATATAAAGGGTACATCAAGACTGCGACCGAAAACGAAGCCAGGTGGTAGTTTTAGTGGTTACGATGCACGATGCAAATAAAAATTTCGCCAAAATAGTAACAGATAATTTTTTTTAAATCATCGTGTATGGGTGGTAAATACCTAGTTTTTGCGAAAATACTAATTAAAACCACCACCCACCTACGACCCGTATATCACCCAAATACGACGTAAAGTACAAAATTAAAAAAAAAGTTGTCGATTCTTTTGCGAAATTTTTACTTGCATTGTGTCACTAATACTACCACCTGGCTTCGTTTTCTGTCGCAGTCATGATATACCCTGTATGAGCTAATTTCTGCAAAATTATACTTATCTCAGTATGAAAGATTCTCCGATCCGATTTGATAAGTATCTCAAAAAGCGGTGATTTGAAAAGTTATTTGGACATTTTCATAAAAAATTTCGAAAACTTATCATTGCTTTAAATTCTTACTTCTTTGTAATAAATTACCAAAATAGACATTTCAAAAACAATGAACATCGATGTAATCGTGGAAAACACTGTCCCGAAAATAATTCTACAACGAGACACAAAGCACATAAAGTGTCACAGTAAAATACAACCGAAATTTTTTCTCAAAACATTTCACGCAAAATATGTCTAAAATTAAATATACCAGTCCATAATTTAGTTCTATAAACAAGCGCGATTGTGTAAACGCCACAACTGAAACAAAGGTAACCACCGCTCGGGATTAAAAAAATTACTAGACCATCATTTACATGTATTTTAATGTTTATACATTCTGTGTTTACAAAAATAGGTTTATAACAGCTCCCACGCCGGTGACGAAGGAAAAATTACATCATTTGTTATATAAAACGACAACTTTTTCCATTTCCCCTAATCGCACACAACGATGTACCTACAGCTCAAACACTCCCGGAGGAATTCGACATCCGACGGGAACGGATTCGGGAAACAAGATAAGTGTGGAAAATCAACAACGGAATCAAAGAGGACGAATCAATCTTTGATTTTATAACGAGGAACCCGAGTGCAGTCACTCAAATATTCATTATCAAGATATCAAAAAAAAATAAAAAAATAAACCTTTAAAACAATTATTATTTCAGTTATTTATTAAAAAAAAAATCTTAACGTTTATCATCCCACTGCTGTGCCAAGGTCTCCCTCCTCTTTTTCCACAAGTCGCGGTTCCAAGCAATTTCAGGCCACATGGGCTCGAAAGCATCCAGGTCGTCACACGTTTTTGGCCTTCCGCGACGTCGTCGGCCATCAAGTACCCATTGGATCACTATTTTAGGCCACCAATTATTAATTAAGCATTATTACAATACATTGAAGACAATACATCATTTTACAATCCTATTATTATAAGAATGTGTCGAACTTACAACCATTTGGTCGCACTGCACCACGAACTTGACATATTTGACGCAAATATTCGCAATTTCCTAAAATGCTTGGTTCGCATCTTAAATAGTGAGCGTTAGAAATGTTGTTATTTAATGTTTAATGATTAGGTATTAGCTTTGTTTAATTTCATCCACTTTGTTATTTTGTCTTTCTTTTTCTCTGTTGTTACTTTAGTTTTATTAGCTCGAGTTGTTGTAATTATTATTATTTTATTTTAATCTTAACAAGTTGTGTACGCATGTGTTGAGTTGCATTCTAGATCTAAACTAAACTGTATATCATACCTTGTACTTGTATTGAATGTAATTTGTTTTGTGTACTGATATATAAAAAAAAATATATACGAATAAATATAACGAATATTTTTTGAAAAGACGCCGATTCTATGTTGTCCGCACACCTGCTATTGCAAACCCTGTCAGCCAAGGCAACAGTGGCTCGCAAAGTATTCACATCGGATACTGAAGCTCGGCGAGTGTCATAGGTATACTAGTTATTCTTTAACACGCTACAAAATTACTCAGTGAAATTAAAACATGTAAGAAATTTTAAGACCAGTTCTCTTTTTCTGCCTGTAATCTCTGAAAGTTCTGAGTTGAAAGTCCAGTGATTATACTCATATTATAGGACTCCCCCAAGGATTTCCATAGCTTCCTGCTGCAAATGGCCTATACCCAGTGACTTTCCACAACTAATCATCTAAGCAAAGTCTTAAGTATACACTTTATCCAAAATATCAAATTAGCAACGGTAAATAATTACATGGTCTCAAACGCAAGTTTAAATTTGTTTCAATTCAAGAATTAAGCCTCCGGCCACTAATTGTCTATATAATTTTTCACCCACAGCCAAATAACAATATAACACAATATTAACAAAACAAACATAAACAAGTACGTCCCTGCGAAGCCACAAGCGTGGGGTCCTAGCCGAGGGAACAAAAACTATTTCACGTAATATCGAATGTGCCATAAAACGCGATAGGAAAGCCATTGCTTATCTACACGCTCATGGGTGGCCAGCGGCGGGCCTTGACCGAGACATCACACGAGCTATTATTATGTCGGCGATTGAGCTCACTGAGGCAATTGAGTCGTGTCTTTATAGATACTGTAACTTTATAAATACTTGCTCTCATACCTGCATACATACGCCTTGAAGTTATAGCTTGTAGGAAATGCTTTTAATGTACTCCACATTTCGCCGCGCTTAAAGTCAGACTTAAGAGGTAGTAGTGAACGTGCATATCGCTATAACAGGCACAAACTCTTAATTTCTTTTAAGAGGAACTCATATGTGATATTTTAAATAGAAACCCTCACAAAATATGAATTCCCCTACCTGTTTCAAAAGCAATCAGCACGCCAGATCAACGAATCATTCGTTCAATATTGCATCAAATGCAATGATTATAGAATATTATTATTAAATCATTGGTCAAACGTTCCCCACCCTGCCTCCCGCTGAAGTTTTAACGTGTTTTTACTTAAAAAATAAAAAAGGATGTTGAGATTTTAACCTTATTTTAATAATCAAGTAAATACGCTAATTGGCAGATGATGTAGTCAGTAAAGTATTGACTTTTTTTTAATGCAATGAATGGCGAGACGAGCATGTCATTCGCCTAACGGTAAGCGATACGACCGCTCATGGACAGTAGCAAAACCAAATAACACCATGAATTACAAGGCAATGCTTGGAATTCCACTGCGCTCGCCATCCTGAGACATAAGATGTTAAGTCTCAATATGTCCAGTAGTTACTCTGGCTACAATGTCCTTCAAACCGGAACACAACAGCGCATTTACACTGCTGTTTGGCGGGAGAAATAAACATTGCGGTGGTACCTACCCAGGCGGCCTCTCACATATGAGAGACCTACCGCCACCAGATTCTAAATTTCACTAATCCTATGATTAGTGTAATCATAGGATTAATGTTACTGGAGCATCGTGAAATCGATACTTGATGTTACGGGTGACTTTAACTGATGACTAGCCTAATCAACGGTTTACATGAAGATGGTGAACAAGGCCCTAGGTGTGACAAAATGTATATATCTAATTTTCTGACTATTCAATAGTAAATAGTTAAGGCCAAACCCATGTACAATTTTGAGAGAGTGTGGTTTACTTCGTCAAGAATTTGTTTATGTCGTTGTACTTTGAATATTAATTATGTATCATCAGCAAACAACACTACCTTACATTTGTAGCTTATAAGATAAGGTTAGTCATAAATGTATATCAAAAAGAGAAAGAGTCTAAGAATTGAGCCTTCCGGAACTCCCATAGTAAAAACAGATCCAGGAGATATTTTTTGTTGATATCAACACTTTGAACACTATTGTTTAAATATGATTAATATGTAAAGCGCAAGACCAATAGTTTAGGAGTTCATTGCGGTTGAACAACGTGACACGAAATTTTATATTAAGAAAATTATGTAAGACTAGTGGCTCGGCCCGGCTCTGCGCAGGTGCAAGTACACTTTTTTAAAATATGCTATCATCTAGGTTCATCAGGGATAATATAGGATTCTAATGGTGAAAGAATGTTTCAAATTCAATGCAAACAACCAATCAATTATTTCCTCTTTTATTTTATTAGTGAATGGGACAAGGTTTCACGCTTCCATCATTCTTCTTAACGATGGTGGCATCACCGCTTGAATACGATCCACTTTGCGCGTTCTGAGAGTAACTTCCTTCTTTATCTTCGTAGTATACACCCGCTCCTTGGTATGAACCACTCGAAACTCCAGTTTGCAGGGATGTTTTGTCCTTATCTTGAGTTACGGATTGATATTGTCCGCTATTCTGAGATCCTCCAGCATAAGTAGACTGTACTGTACCATCTTTATCGTGACAATAGCTGTTGTGTTGCTGGTTATCGTATGTTCCACTTCCAGAGCCAACGACGGTCCCATCTTTGTCTTTGTAATAATTATCATAGCTATATTCACCCTGATTAGCATTACCAGATTTTATAGACGTTTTGTGATCGTCACTGTAATAGTGATTATAATCTTGGTTGTTGTCTGATCCTCTAGAATTATATTTCGAACAGCTATTCTTATCAACATAATAGCCGCTGTAATCCTGGTTAGAATGGCCAGTGCCCTCGCTGTTAACAATGGTCTTATCCTTTCCATAATAGTAATCGCCGTTTTGCTGATACTCTGAATCATAGTTACTATTACTGCCGCTCTTGGAGTCGTCTGTAGCGTAGTAATTGCTGGATTGTCCAGAAGATTTCCGATTGTTCTCGTTGGTACCACATACATTGCCTTTTTCGTCAGTATAGCTGGTGCCAGTACCGTGGTTAGATTCGGAGTAATTGTACTGGTTGTCGTTAACTGTGTGTTGGACGTTAACCTTATGGTGTCCATCGTCAGGTTCCGGAATTATTACGCCGCCGTCAACTGCAAGGAGGGAATTTATACTTAAGCTATCATTCCTCAAGTATTGGAGTGTAGGGGCTCGACATGTGTTTAAAAATTGGCCTTTTATATCAATTTTAAAAATATTAGTTCACTAATGTTAGATTACTGAGATTTGAATCTTATTTAAAACAGGGGAAAAACTTATGGAATCACATAGTTTCTTTAAGGAACGGAACGCTTGAGAGGGGTTAGGCAATATAGTCCATCACGCTCGGTCTAGTACGGGTTGGCATAAATTATGGCATTTAAATATTTATTAGTATTGTATTTTTACGAAAATTAAAAAATCACTTACCCCCATTTGCACTTAACGCCTGTAAAAAAACAATAAGATAACATATTAAAGCGTTAGGTAATTGTAACACAATAGTAACACTGTATACTGAAGTATGATTTAAAATATGACAATAACAATCTTCTGGAACAAAGTCTCTCAAAGTAGGCACACGATAAAACCCAGATGTGGGTGCTGGAAGCATTTCACTAGGCGATAGGAGGGCCAAAGAAAATTATAGCACGGTGAAAAAAACAAAAGGACCATTTAAATTCCAATATTAAATTGCATTGCCTCATAAATAGCGGTCACATATTACAAAGCTTTTTGCGACAATAATGAGGTGAGCAGGGCACTTTCCTGGTGGTGTCACCGCTGCTTGGCGGTTTAAATCGACGAGAGATATGTATTTTGATTGTTCATTATGTAGATTTATATAGAGGAAAGATTTGATTGTTTGTTTGCATTAAAAAGTCTCTGAAACTACTAGACCGATTTGAAAAATTCGCTCACATTAGAATCCTACATTATTCCTGATGATCATAGGCTATTTTTCTGCATTTTTGTTGAATTTTTTGCCTGATTTTTGCCTGTTTTGTTAACCCCTTTGGGTAAAAATGGCGATGGAAAATCAAAATCACCAAAGATATTTCGTGCAACATATAAGCAACGACCAATATTTTTACTAATACGTTTACGGAGAGATTACAATATAACAGTTGTAGCGATATAAATTGTTTTCCTTTTACATCTAAATCATCGTATCACGCAGACGAATTCGCGGGAAAATGCGATAAATATTTAATAGACTACATTCTTTATTTATTTTATTTGGGTGTGGAGGAATGAGAAGGCTGGCTACAGAATCTCTTTGATAGGATAGGACGGAATTCAAATGCACGAGATGAGACGTTATGAGATGCGACCAGAAACTACTTGTATAAAGGACAGGACGGGACGGAGCAGTACGGATCATGGAGTGATGGAACGGTAGAACATTTCCGTCGGTTTAGGTATACAAGAGTTTGTAAAGAAATAACATGTATCTGGTATGGAGGGGAGTACAAAAATATCAGCACCCAGGCAAAGCTGGGACGGGTCGCTTGTATTTAATAAGCAAACTAAGATATAAACAAAAACAATCATCATTTTTAATCAAAGGAAATCACTTCATACAGACCAATAGAAAAAAAAAACTTACACTGAGCGCGAGGACCAAAAGGCATGTTATCAGACGCATTTTGGTGCCGTGGATCCAAGGACCTGCTGTAGACTAAGTTATCACGATTCGCATAAACTGCTAGTTATATACGCAAACTACGTAAATAAAAAATGCATCTGTGTAAATTTTTATTGTTTATTTTGAAATAAAAAAGTCAAGTATTATATTAATTGTATGTCGGATGTTAATTTATGGATTTATGTTTTTTGTGACGCGCCGCCGCGTTTGATTCTGATTCTATTTATTAACCGACTTCAAAAAACAGGATGCTCTCAATTCGTAGGAATCTTTTTTTATTTATGGTCATCGATTACTCGAAGACGCCTGAACGAATTTGGAAAATTATCATTTTTTTGCTTCAAGTTTTGCTTTTTTTTTGTTTCTTCACAGGCAGTCCCATAAAATATTGGTCAAGATCTGACGAAAACTTCCCAAAATAGAGTAGGATTCCAATGGTTCTTTTTGTATTAGATTTAGTATAAGAGTTAAACTACAGTGGGTGGGAGAAGAAGGGATGGGGGCGAGGGAGGATGGTCACAAAATTAATATACATGTAAATATAAAATATCTTCGAATTCTATAGTCCAATTTGTTGACTTGAAATTCATAAAAGTTTATACAAATTAATACCTTTTCTTTGTAAACCATAGAAAGTCCACTGCTGAAAATAAGGAAACGCAAGGATCTGCTACAACGACCTGTTGGAAGCCGCCTACATCCAGCGATTTCCTGCAACTCTTACTTCTTACGGTGATGGAATTCACCGGGTAGTATTTTAAAACAAACCAACAATTACACAAATATTCCGAACCACTAACATCAAAGTATTAAGTCTTGTGTCGTGTGTATAAAAAACTACGAGATGGTTTTTGACCTCACAACACCAAGACCCGAAATAAAATTTATTTGTAGGTTAAGTACAAGCATTGTCTCGATGGGAGATCATAGTAGATTTTTTTTCACAGCCGGCGTCTATCCAACTGCGCCACGGAGACTGAAAGTATTAAACAAAATAATACCTTGGAAGTTGGAACACTATTCATTGTATTTTTATAATTTAAATAATACACAAAATAATCAGGAATTAATTTATTAAAAAAATATGTACTCCTTTCTTCTCTCTCCTGTATGTTAACTTATTAACGGTGAAGGAAAACATCGTGAGGAAACCTGCATACCGTAGCGGTTTTAAAAGAATTTCTACGGTATGTAAGTCCGCCAACCCGCACTAGGCCAGCGTGGTGGACTATATGGCCTAACCACTCTCAATCGATTCTCTCGATTGTAGAGTAGGCCCGTGCCCTGCAGTGGCACGTATATGGGCTGATATAGATAGATAGATAGATGTTAACTTATAACGGCTTATTTTTACCCCTTTTCTCCTCAATCGAATCAATTCCTAACTAATTTCTCCCAGTGTTACCATCCATTATTCAGTCTACCATAAACATCCTGGTATCAATATTACTCCGAGCGTCTACCACTTAAAAAACAAATACACTTTTTTTATATTTGTTTAGTATAAAAACAGTTAATGTACATAATAACATTTCTTTTGTTGGCAAAAACAAAAGAAAAGTTGTTTGTTTGTTTAGCGAGTATGGTAAAATATAATTATTAATTGCATATAGAGTGAAAAAACAGTACTTACCTTATATAAGTTGTTGTTAGTGGGATAATCACTGGCTTCAAACTGTAAAGCTGAGGTCTTCACAACAATTTCGTCTCTCAACCACATTAAACCAACGTGGAAGACCAAAAGGCCTACTGTAAAAATGTCAGGTAAACCTTTCGTATAAACCAATTTGATGGCAAGATTATACAGTATACACGATGTTGGAAAACCAATTATAATTACATTCATAAGTAAGAGATTGCCGGGTGCCCAATGCCTCTTTCCTCTTCCCATCGTATTTACTTCCCGCTCCCCTCACGATTTCATAGGCCAGCAACACCATTATAATCAAAAGGTCGTGGATGTTGACGGGTGGCAGTGATCATTTACCATCGGGTAACCTGATTGCTCGTTTACCGTATTTTTTTTATTGTATCAGCCCGTATAAGTCCCACTGCTGGGCACAGGCCTACTCTGCAATGAGAGTGGTTAGGCCATATAGTCCACCACGCTAGTCTAGTGCGGGTTGACGGACTTACATACCGTAGAAATTCTTTAAAATCGCTACGGTATGCAGGTTTCCTGTCGATGTTTTCCTTCACCGTTAAAGTGCGTGGTGATTGACTATCAATACACACATAACTCCGAAAAGTCAGATGTGTGGCCTGGGATTTGAACCCGCGACCACCGTGAACATGTAGGCAGCCGCGTCTGGTCCGTTACCAACAGGCCACCACGTACTTTTTTATTGTATAAAAAAATAAAAAGTAAAGAGTGGAAATGTAAACATAGCAAGCAAAGCAAACGACGTCGCTAACATCGACTAGTAAATCATTATACTCACTCAAATTGTTAGTAAATATGAGGCATTCGTGTCACGTCGGTGCCCACTTATCGCAGGTGCTATCGTAAAATATATTGCCTACAAGACTCGCCCCCGATCGCTCCGTTTGATTCGCGATACCCGCCCAAAATGAATAGTGCTTTTATCTAAATCAAAACGGGGTTGTTGCTTCAAAACATCTTTTTATGGACGATGTTTAGATATCTACATAATATTACAGTTTCAAAGGTTTTTATATGTTTAGTATCCTAGACTTTAGAATTGTTTGTCCTGAGAGTGAATAGATCGGCTAATATGTTCTTAATAAGTTTATTCGAGAATAATGGTTTCTTTTATATGGCATTAGATAAACCTCGTATAATAAAAATATCAGAAAATATAACAAACAAAAAGTAACAACTTTACGTTACACAGGAACTGTATCCTGTGCCGTCGATATCAGAAACAGCAAGAGTCTATGTGATCGTATCTAAAATTAAAACATATGGGTCATAAACACATGAACGTCCTGGAGTGGAGAACATGTAGCCTTTCGTTTCTAATCGGTTGTAAGCTTACTGCGCCAAGAAGGATATCTAATGTGTTCAGACACTCGCGTTTTATATTCGAAGCTCGTCCAACCTTTCTACAACCACACTGCTAATTAGGACCAAACAAACATTTAAACTACAAAAAGAAATTAAAACCAGCTCATTAGAGCATAACATTTGTCGAGTCATGAATTGATTAGGAAAATAGCAAGCATTCGCGATCTTTCACTCTATCAGCATTTAATTCTGCCCAGCGTGACTCTCGAATAAGTTTGCAAGCTGAAATTGGCTTAAATCCATTATTGGTCGAACTAAAAGTTAGTCGCGTTCACACAAACGTACAAGAATGGGTCGCAATTTGAAATTCTTATTAGCTCTCACATTCGAGAATTAGATTTTAGTTTGGGATAACGCTGACCGTTTTATTTCGATTAGATTAGATGCTTCTTTCTTCATATGTAGACAAATAAAGGTTTATACATATTTCATTCGGTCGGTTTGTGTTGCTTTTATGTGCTACAAGAATATCAGACGTTAGTGTTATGAATAAAATATTAGATTATCTTTAGTATTCGTTTCGACCTCGATGATAGACGGCTGGAAAGTGAAAATTTATGAATTTAAAGGTAAGCTTGAACAATTAGCATGACTGCGCTCTAAATTCAAGAACTAAATTCCAATGTTTATTGATTCAGATGTATGTACTATTTTTGTAGCTGTGTGTTTTTTTTTGGCAGTCAATTAAACATAATTAGGTTCATTCAAAGGCACACCGATTAAAATTGACGTAAATAGATAAGTCTTTCCTTCGTCGCTTAAACCAAACACAATTTACCCTAAACTAACAACTATCCTATAACATCAACCTGCTAAACACACCTTCTGTACCTAATCAGATATGAAGACCCTCCTGCCCCCAGCGCCATTACAGACGTGAAGATACATCAGCGTGAGTGCAGTAGACGTGTGACGGCGAAGCCACGTCAAAGGTAGCGGCAATTGATCACGCCCGGGCTCTCGACCGCCGTTGTACTCTTCAACAGCCTGTCAATTAGAGAGGTGAACTTATACTCAGATAACAGTGTTTAATTTTTTATTGTGTTGAATGTAGTTCGAGTGTGTGCCGGTAGATGTCGTTATATAGTTATTTGTGACAATTTAAAAAGTAAACTTTTATTAAGCTCGAAATGTTGATGTCACCGAACCAAATGTTTGGGAGTTCGATAATTAATATATTGTTTAATATACTTAAGCTGCTTCAAATATTGGATCATACATCAAACAAAAATAAACAATTTGGCATTCTTTTAACAAGATCGGAATCTTTGTATTTATCTAATTTAATCTTTTTATTTATTAAGTTCGGTATCTGTAGCAAAATGAAATTATTTAGTCGTTACAACATACAAGTCTATATCGATCCATCCATCAGCCAAAGGAAGTCCACTGCTTAACATAGGCCTCCCCCAATAATTTCCATAAGTCTATATAATAGTTATATAATGATAAAACAAATTACGATCGTCTAGACTCTAGACAAATTAGACGATCATAATATTTCGATGCCAATTACTATTTCATTACCCTCCGGCGGGTTCAAAACAAGCAATAGGTATCTATTGAAATAGAAAATTATCAGACTCAACTCTGAGACTAGCGCGGGCTATATTAATTTCCCAAAAGAATAAATGACTAATTGCAAAATTATTCTTTGTACGACAATCCCCCTCATTTCCCCCGTCGGTTTTTACGCTTTGAGCATTCTTGATTAATGCTATTATTAGTGTATGAATAATTTAACATATGATGAGACCCAATTTTTCAGATACGAAGTTTTAAGTATATTATGGAATAAAGTTTTTACAAAATTTTACGCCATACTTCGACAATACGTAAACCATTCTTTACAAAACGGACTAATTTGGTTTCGGATTGATTGATTTCAGACAGTACCATAATAACGGGTAGGACGCGGTTCAACAGCCGTCCCTGGCCCCAAAATCCAAGGGGGCGCCGTATAACTTTTTTGTTTTTTGCAAGGGTTCAGATGACAAATTGGGGACGACGCGCTTTTGTAACCTCGTCATAGGCCGTTAATGGAGCTAAATCTAGCACTGACGTCATGCGGCTGGTATAGACATAAAATAACAAATCCTACATGAACTTAAATCATATACCACCTATCCTACATATATTGGAAAATACAGGCAGGTTGAAAATTCAATTTATAGAACACATAAACGAGAATAAATTAGTTGATTCCACGACAAATGACTGGGTGTTGCGCGACATTGATGCGTATTGTTTCTTCGACAAAAAGGCAGTGTCGTCGGCAATAGATCACGTACGCACCCGTACCAACGCCTTCCGTTCATGTTATGTAGCGTACACATTTGAGGCTAAAACGTACGGCTTTTGCAATTATGTTTTCGTACTGAAATCTTCATAATCATTTTTAGCCACAGTAATGAAAATGAAAATAATCTTCCCAAATTAATCTATTGTGGTAGGATTAAATTATTATTTATCATTTACAACTGCCAAAAATTCAAATGTTATGTATTAAATAACCTACACAAAGTAATCAAAACATATCTTATAATTGAAAACATTGCGCCTCATAAATATCCTTAATTACTTTACTCAAGTCAATCAAAGTTGAATCCCAAGATATATATTTCAAGTCATGTTCAGTCTATTTCTCATTCCGTTCCGACAAACCAGACTAACAACTCATTATACATCAGAACAAAGCAACTCCTCGTGAAACTTGGTAAAGAGTTGGAGGAGAAAAACTCCGTAATCCCGTCGCTCATCTCGATGCGGCCCGCGTGGCAAGTGTAAATCCACCTTATAAAGAAACCTTTATTGAACGCGTCAATTATCCGAATTCGTCGTGAGGGCGCCACTGTCGATGGAATTAATGTTGAGAAAAAACGATAAACCTCTAATGAAATTAAAAAAGTTGCGGGTAATATTGCGCAACTTTCAGTAATTCGTCTTTTTCAGTGTACATGTACAATGTACACACTATAAACAATCGGTAAATTAAAAATAATATAACACTTTAGTCCATCAATCGTAGAGAAATTCTCAGAATTTGTGGCTGTTTATGAGCGGCGCGGCGATTATCATTTTCTCTTGAGTTTATTATTATGCCTTTTACTTCTTCTATAGTGTTGTACATCTCATAATATTAAGCTGTTGATAGTTTTTATAAGCATTCTTTTCTAAATTTAAAATAATACTGCAATGTACCTATTCATTATTATTTGCAGATTAATGCTTGAAATTAAAATGAACTTCTTCGACGAGCACGGACATTGTTTCAGAGCATTCATGAAGTAATTTAATTTTTAATTCCAATAGCTTTTCAACTACTCGACAAGTACGATTGGAACATTCCCAGTGCTGCTATTCTCGTGTGGTCGACATTTTTTTAAGATCTTTATAAAATGTCAGACTCATATGAAATATAAAACTTATGTGTAGAACGATATCAATTGCATACCATCCCATGGTTGTCTTTTTTTTTTTTTTTTTTTTTTTTTTTTATTATTGCTATGAATGACGAGACGAGCCTGCTATTCGCCTGATGGTAAGCGATACAACCGCTCATGGACAGTAGCAAAACCAAACAACACCATGAGTTACAAGGCATTGCTTGGCATTCCACTGCGCTCGCCATCCTGAGACATAAGATGTTAAGTCTCGATATGTCCAGTAGTTACTCTGGCTACAATGTCCTTCAAACCGGAACACAACAGTGCATTTACACTGCTGTTTGGCGGGAGAAATAGACATTGCGGTGGTACCTACCCAGGCGGCCTCTCACATATGAGAGACCTACCACCAATAAAAGCAGAAATTCTCTTAAAACGATAAGACCGGTATTTTTACTTTGTTGTTTTTGTATTATCTCTATAAACTATTCTTTTCTTATTGTGTACAAATAAAGAATTAAATAAATAAATAATAAACAGCACAAACGTAGCCTCAAAACTTCGACACTACGTTCGAGAAACATAGATCGAAAGGTCCAGAATAGAGGTCCGTAGGAATCATTTAACGGCTGAATAGAGTGAGCCGCATATAAAAGTGAATGAAGTGCATTTCCATGTTGTAAGAAGGTCGGGTATCTGTTACTTCGCAAACGCTCACCAACTCACTGAAAGCCTTCAAGGCGTTCGATAATTGATTCCGTAACAGTTTCAATTGAATTTACTAGTTATTTCTTAACAATGAAGTTGAATAATGTCCGAGTTCCATTTCTAAATAGAAGACCTTAATGGCTTTTAGATCTGCTCTTCTAATGTGTGCAGAAATGAAATTTTAAATTGATAATTATTACCAACCGACCAGCAGTTTAACATTAGCATTCCTAAAGTATTTGTCGTTTGGATTATAAATTTTTGGTCTACCACTATCAAATCATAAACGACACTTATGATCATGAGTGATCACCCTCACAAATACAAATCAGAAGTTCATTGCTTGTCTTTGATGGATATAAATCGGATCATGTAGTATATTTACCTCTTCACCCACCCCTTAAAATACCCAGACCAATGACCACAGTACACATGAGCTGGCAACAATACCGTGTGTATTTCCTGAACTTCATTCCTTCATCCAACAATTATCCGGACATGTTTTCCTAAATCCACGCAACCTTGACCTACATTCCTAATCTCACTAAACAAAAAGTCAAAATCGCTATCGATAGCGCTAGGAATATCGGGTGGGCCCCGCTTTTCATTAATCAGGCCAAGGATCGGCAGTCAACTGCTAATTGACACGTCGTGGATGGCCCAATAACGAGTCCCGCAGATCGACACCCGTCTAATCTACTCGCATGGAATGCCGATCGCACCTCATATGGATATTGGATGCTTAATAACTAACTGGTTATGGGATCCTGGTTGTAAATTAGTGAGTGTATGTGATAATGAAGCTATGGTTAATTTTTTATCGGGTCAAAGTGAACAGTCTGTCTCAGAGTGGATAGGAATGAGTTGAAGTAATAATATATGATTTCTTAGTTTCTTGTACAGATAATTAATTAACTATAATCGTCTACTTCACATGCAAATAAACTTCGTGAGGGAACGCAGTGTGCATCAAGATAACCGAATGGTCTAAAGAACGTATTAATTTATAGTTTGTCTAATTCTCCAAAGTAATATTAAATTCAGAAACTGGAATATAAAAGTGCATTTTGTGGACATTTTAAATCAACAGCTAATTTCCCAGGACCCGTTCAAATACTCGACACTTAATAATATTTTTATTCCTCTGCATCTTCTATATTAAGTGTCATTACTTGTGTCAATTGCTTTGATAGTATTTTCGTTAGAGATTCGAATGAGGTTAAAGTATTAAAGTTCTATTTTATCGTCATCATCGTCAGCCCGTTGCAGTCCACTGCTGGACATAGGGCTCTCCCAAGGGGAGCGCCACAGAGCCCGGTCTGCTGCTTTATGTATCCAGTTGCTGCAATTTGCTTTTTGCATAATATTAATCACAATTAGACGATTAGTAAAGCTTTGATTCCTAAATCGTATACAGTCATAGAGGATGATATAATATTAAATATTCCATTAATAAAAAAATCACACTACAAGTTAATGATCTAATGGATCAATAAACACTAGGAGAAATAATTTATCTAAGCTTTAACGTAACGCTGTTAATAAAAAATAGTAGGAACCGCA
Organism: Deilephila porcellus; assembly: GCA_905220455.2. Classification (NCBI taxonomy): domain Eukaryota; kingdom Metazoa; phylum Arthropoda; class Insecta; order Lepidoptera; family Sphingidae; genus Deilephila; species Deilephila porcellus. Next base: position 11,986,549 of record LR999977.1, on the reverse strand, counting down.
TCATCTTATATATTAATTTAAAAGAATAATCCCGCTACTCACGATCGGTATTAAAAACAAAAAATATTCATTGCAAATTATCAAATGTAAAAGATATAAATGCTGTATCACAATTCATAGCTTTCCGCGCAATGTAACGCCAAATATAACTAAAATACAACACAAATACCAAGTAGGTCAAAAGCGTACACACAAATTATTCCAATCGAATCAATTCGCAATTTATAGGTCCCAAGTTTCTATTAAATTATAATTATTGTAACATTGTCCAGCGGCGAAACGAAATTTACTGGACGTACGTTTTTAATGTACGATGAATAATTGAATATGAATTGTAAACTTGAATATTTACTGTGTTAAAAAAAAAAAAAAAATAAAAATAAAAAAGCCTTATATTTCTTACAAAAAACTTACTATACATGTATTTTTTTTCTCTTAGTTTAACATTTAGAAATTAAAATCATTCATATACCTATTTAATTACTTCTTAAGTGTGTAAGAACCCCTCTTTATCGAAGGTGAAGGCCTCCTCAAGAGATTTCCATGTTTCTCTGTTCTTTGCTATCTCCATCCACTGTTTGCCAGCGATTTGTATGATATCGTCTGCCCATCTGACAGCTGGTCTTCCTCTCTTCCTAATGCCTCGTGGCCCGTTCCAAGATGTTATCTTCTGAGTCCATCGATTATCTGTCATTCTGGCTATGTGGCCAGCCCAGCGCCATTTAAGTTTTTTACAGTGAATTACTGCATCAGCAACTTTTGTCTTTTTTCTAATAATTTTATGTGGTATTTTCTTAATCTTATGAATTTTTAATATATTTCGCTCCATAGCTCTTTGACAAGTTCTGATTTTGGATGTCGTATGGTATGTGAGCTTCCAAGTTTGGCTCGCGTATGTTAATGATGGCATGATACAAGTATCCATGACTTTTTGCTTGATTTTCATTGACATGTCACTATTCATAATTTCTTTTAAATTCCAAAATTTCTTCCATGCAATTGCAATTCTCCTCTCGATTTCGTGTTCATTTCTCTGTTTTTTAAAAGAAATTTGTTTGCCCAGATATAAATAAGTGTCAATATATTCTAACGGTTTATTTTCTAAGTAAACAGGATGTTTTATGTAGTTCGTCATAATGTTGGTTTTACTAAGGTTGATTTCTAGGCCTACCTGTTGGCTTGCGGCATGGAGGCTGTTAATCATTAACTGCAGTTCAGTCGTTTTCTCAGACAATAAAACAATGTCATCGGCAAATCTTAAATGACTTATATATTCATTATTTATATTTAAACCAACCTTGTCCCAGTTTAACTGTCCAATAACACGCTGTAAGACTGCTATAAATATTGTTCGTGATATGACATCTCCCTGTCGTACTCCTTTTCTGACAGGTATAGATGGACCGGTCGTCTCCATTCTAATTCTACTGTTACAGTTTTGATATATATATTGTAGAACTCTCAGATATGCGGTTTCGACGTTTTGCGATTGTAGAGATTCCCATATTGAATTATGGTACAAGGTATCAAAAGCTTTTTGATAGTCAATAAATAGTAAGTAGAGCGGCCTACGAAATTCTTGATATTTATCTATGAGCATTTCGATGGAATGGATATGATCTACAGTAGAGAATCCTCGTCTAAAACCAGCCTGTTCTACGGGTTGGTGCTTCTCAATAGTGCTTCTTATTCTCTTTTCTAGAATTGATGAAAATAACTTGTATATCGAAGTCAATAGGCTAATTGGTCGATAGTTACCGATATTATTTGGGTCCCCCTTTTTATACAATAAAATTATATCGGACTCGGTCCATTGTTTCGGTGTAGTTGCTGTTCGTAGGGCCATGTTAAAAAGCTGTTTTAAAGGTTTTGCTAGATAGGGACCTCCCAATTTCAAGGCTTCGTTAGTTATTTTATCGGGTCCTGGGCTCTTATCAAACTTTAATTTTGCAATGCCCATCATTATCTCTGCTTCGTCTATGTCTGGTACATCTAGCGCCGCGTCTGTTGTTACAGTAAAAACAGGATCTTGATCACTTTCGTATAATTTTTTATAGAAATTTGTTGCAACCTGAAGTATTTCATTTCTATTACAAATTGTTTTATTTGAATCGCTAAGTCCTTCTATCCAGGTCGTATGAGATCTCAATTCTTTATTAGCTTTCTTTAGGCTTCCAGTCTGTGTTAAATGCTTTTCTAATGTCTTTTTCCGATAGGTGTTGTAATCATGCTGTATATATTTACTTGTGAGTTTATAGAGCGCTTTGAGCTCATTTTTCATGCTTCTTGTTTTCGGCTTGATTTTTTGGAGATTTCGCCGTTTTGACATTAGTTTTCTGGTATTATCTGATATAATGGAAAAATAGCTTTTATGTGTCGAAGAGTCGTGGGCTTTTTTGAGGCTACTATCTATTGAAGCAATGATTTTATCGTGAAGTTTTTGCACTGTGTAGCTTTCTTGCTTACTGGTGGTCAGATGTTTTAAGTTCTCCTGAAGTGATTCTATGTATATCTGTATCTCTTCTTCATTTTTTAAAGTACTTTTTGCATTATTTCCGTAGGATTTTCTGTTTTTCTTTAGAGATTGCAGTTTAAATTTTGCTCTTATCAATCTGTGGTCGCTAGGATATTGAACATTTATTACTTGCATATCGTGGGCAAATTTTTGGAGATTAGTTAGTATGTAATCTAATTCGTTTTTTACCATACCGTTCGGTGATTTCCAAGTCCATTTTTCACTACTTTTCTTTTTAAAAAAGGTATTTAAAATTGCTAAATTGTTCTCGTATGCAAATTGGATAAGTTTTTCGCCTCTGTTATTTCTTTTGCCATAACCATAATTCTTCATTATCATACTTTCTTCTGATTTTGGTTGTCCAATTTTTGCATTGAAGTCGCCCATAACTATAAGATTTTTTCCTGCGATTTTTAGCGCTTTATTTATAATATTGTAAAAACTGTTGATCTCTGATTCATTTGCTGATTCTGTTGGGGCATAACATTGTATTATGCTTATTTCAGTGTTGCCGATATTTAACTGAAGTAGAGCCACTCTTTCAGACAGTCCTTTGAAACGTATAATGTTCTTTTTATGACATTTATTTACAATGAAACCTACCCCGTACAGGCCAGGTGTTTGTCCAATATAATAGAAAATGAAATCTTCATGTTCTTCTATGGAATTACCAAATCGTCTTACTTCAGACAAACCGACGACATCGTATTTTATATCTTTTATGGCCTCGTTTAGTTCAAGAAGCCGAGAATAAGATGATAGTGTTCTCACATTAAATGCTGCCACATAAAATTGGTGTTGTACGAACCTATTTTTTAAACTTGTTTCCTCTAGAGGGTTTTGGTCTACGTCTCCCACGGGGACCAGCCGTGTTGGGAGAGGTCGAGGCGGAGGGGTGCTACCTAGTTTTTTGGAGGTTCAGGATCTTGGAAATATTGATTTCCAGAAGCTTTTGGCGCGAGATGTAATTGAGAAGGTCTTAAGAAGCTTGTTATATTTTGTGATTTATTTTTCTTGGGTAATTGTTTCGCCTGTTTTTCATTATTTAATATTTTTTCATTACTCGCAGATTCAGGGGACTCTGATAAAAATCTTTTGTTGGAGGTAAGCCCTTTGGACGTGTAGGTTAGTTCTTTTTGGGATTTTAAATTGACTATTTTGTCGTAACGTAGCGTTACCTTTTCTCCATGTGAACGTCTTCTTAAGAACTCTTCTTGTAGGTCCTTGCGCTTTTGTAGAACAGTTTGTGTATAATCTTCCTTTATATAAATACCGGTATTTTCTAATAACTTCTTATTTTTTAGAAGTTGTATTTTCCTCCATGTTGTCGTGGTAGTAACAACAACTGGTCTTACAGTACCGTTATTCTTTCCTATTCTGCGTACTGTTTCAATTTCCCACTTAGGACATTCTACATCCATTTTAATGTTTATGACTTCAAGAATTAAATTTAACAAACCTTCATAATTTTTTTCTGACTCTGGAACACCAAAGAAAATTATATTTTTCATTCTTAATTGCTTATCCAAAATGTCGATGGTTTTCTGTTGAGTTTCTATCTTTTGCTCGAGTTGGTTTGTCTTCATTTCGATACGGTTGAACTTTTCGTCTATATTTTTATTTATAGCCTTCTTTATATTTTCCTCCATATCTTTAATATCTTGTTTTTGTTGTGTTAAATCATTTTGTATGTTATGTAAGACTTTCATGATCTCTTCCATTTTAAATATAAACAATTTTTAGCGCCCTCTTGTGACAAGTGGCTATACTAGTAGTAAAAATTTGAAGTTGTTAAGCTGTTTGTCAACAGATGGCGCTAGTTCCGTCCAGAATCAATATTGCAGTTTAAATGACTTGCAATTTTAGATAACAAATTATCTGATTCCGTTCATAAAACAAATTCACTGGTTTTTACACCTTTGCCAACTTTGGACTAACCTTTAAGCTTTCCTGTTTCAATATTTTGCTCCTTAGTTTGTGTTCAATTAGTGTTTTCATATGTGGTCCGTTAGATGTAATAGATTCAAATTTCTGGTGGAAGTTCGAAGATTTTCGACATGCCCACAATTCTCCTGGTATTTTACACTTTTCTACACACTATTACACAACTTTAGATAACTATGGTTCGTTATTTATATTTTTTGTATTGTAAATTGCACGGAGCCGATGTCAACAGTAGCTTTTACTGTGTTATTGGACAGTTAATAAATTTTATTGCCCAGTTAAAATAAACGTTCGCGTGTTATCCGAGCGTTTAATATAATTGTAAGTACAACCGACAATGATATAGTCCCGATATCGGAATAACATACGTGCATTGTGCTGTAAAATAATAATAAAGAAATAATAAATATTTATTAATAAACCAAATTGTTTAACAACAGTACAAGGTGGGGACCTTCTATTAAGTATTGAGATACTTGTGTCAGAAGACGTTAATCATGAAAGAAGCAGAAATTCGTTTCCAGTGGCGAGTGATGGGAGAAATTATAATTACATTAATAAAGATAATTATTTTGATAGTACTCAGTAGCAATATTAGTTCTGGACGCGGTTCGCTGGTCGTACATGGCACCAAAACAAGCAAAAATACTGAAAATGCATCATTTTCAGTATTTTATTCGCAAGGACTTTGATAGCTGATTCGATGTGCCGAAAAAAACAGGCCTAAACATTAACTTACTTCTTACGTACTTACTTTATACGTTTAAGAACGCTACAATTAGGCTGATAGGTAAAATAATTTGTGTAATAATAAACCTGTGTTCTATAAATTGTCTACATACTGAGTTTTGATTCCACATTGAATATCGACACGTTAATGAATACAACAAAAAGTGGCACAATTAATGTTGTTCAACTAGCAGCAATAACCAGAGTCAACAATTCTTACATATCCGTTCTCTCTATTTAGAAAGAATGTTAAGAAACTTACATTTCCTAATATACTTACTGATTACCTACAATCAGAAGGACTGCTCGTTCTAAAATCCACAACCACATACGATGCCAGTGCGAGACCGCTCTTTAAATCAGATAGCGGGCTTAGCATAATTCCTATTGCATTGCTCGATACTGTTTGCTCGAGTCGTTCCATTAAACCCCAATAATATTTTATGCCCAACGCGAACTCGTATAAAAACGACATCGTTTCACGCGTTGATAACGAACGCTATCGTCGAGAAATATTACGCCAATATCACAGAAACCATTACCTGCGGGAAGCAGCGTCGCAGACAAAACGAATCGCGTGAAATGTTGCTCCCGCCTTGTATCTCGCATGTGCAAATGAAATTGAATCCTGACGTGATGTGGTAAGGCTGAAAATAGTTAATGTGCGCCCGTTCGATGGTAGTTAACGCGTATCACGCATTCGGATTTCTGTCTCTAGCCAGGTGGAAATAATGTTGCCAGGTCAGTGAGGAAGTTGTCTTCCTCGTGTTTTAGTCGGATTAAATTTTAATGCATAGACGCGGGTTATTTACGGTTGTATGCTCGCCACAATTACAATAATGCCTGTCTGTTCTTTTGTAAGCGACATCCTTAAAAACTGACAATGCATTCCCAACACTAGATTTTATGGATTTTCACGACCGGAAGAGACAAGTTACCATCAATGCTAATAGCATCAATTCTTCTGAATTAAAATTATAAATCAATATTGGATATTATTAAGTTAAAAATAATTAAAGCCAAAGGAAATTAATCCAAGAAATAATTACACTTATTACTATACGTTTCAGCAATAACGTCTAAATTTTCAGCTGTGAATGAGAAATATGTGGGACAAACGTCCAGAACCCTAACTCAAAATAGTAAGAATGACACGGGACAGGGTGGGATATAACGAGACGGGACGAGAAAAGTATTACAAAGTTGGAAGTCGTATGCCACCATTCTAGCTCAGGGCAATTTAATCTTTATGCTAATGTATATCTGTATGTATTTTTACTCATAATTGCAAAATAAATATATCATTATCCTAAACAACATTTCCAGAAATGAACTTACTATAAAGCCTTTTTTATGCTGGTACGGCAAAGTGATAACCAAAACCTGGTGGTAAGTGCAGTGTTCTGGATTATCTACCAAAGTGATTGGTTTTCTCTCACCGTTCATTACAATTATGCCGACCTATTTCCATCCGATTGTAAACAGAATGCACCCAAAACGCGAAACACTTTCGTAGGTCCCTGTGACGGTTCTTAACTACTGTACTGTCGCAATCCAAAAGGATTCGAAAATCGAACAACCGGCCTGTACTATATATAATATTTTTAAATCTGGGATAAATTTCAGTGAGTGGCAACACCAGTAGGCTTTCTGATCGATTGCGCCTTTGTCGCGGCGCGTGGCTGCGGCTCGATATTGCCGGAAACATTTCTTTGCTTGTCACCGCGGCTAACTCGCGTGGGACTTGATCAATTGCCCAATACGAAATTAATTTCAAGTTTTAAATATGGAACTGGAAATTAATCATAGTAGGTCAATAGAGAATCTGGTCAGCTGATATTTTATTGACAGCGTAAAATTGTAACTGGCTATATGGATTATAATATGGTGGAACTTTTGGCCTAACCCCTCGCAATCGTACTCTCGGTTGTAGAGGAGGCCGGTTCAGTGGGACGTATATGGGTAGGGGGCTGATACAGAAAAAATTTAAGTGGTTACATACAATTAAAACAGTAATGCTCAAGGTTCAAAATAATGTAACATCATTTAATATGTTATTTTGAATGTGAAATATGTGAAATTTACATCAATGGCCTATTCTTTGTTTTAAACCACAAGTTTATTATTTATCACTGTTTAACCGTAGACTAGAATTTTATGTTAGGTTACGGTGCACCTTTTTCGTAGTAACTTTCGTCTTGGGGTTCAAAGAGTATAATTAATTATTTGGTGGTCAAAAGTGTAAGCAATAGATGATAAATAAGATTGGCCAAACTAGACTATCTGGACTAAGACAGCTGGTTCCAGCCCCACCTTGATAAATATTTGCAAGTACACATCGTAAATGTCTTTATTGTAAATTCCGAAATTATAAATATAAATCTGCATAGTTTCGAAGTGTTATCTACTAACAAAATAGATTATTTGTATCCTTTTTAAGCATGTTAGATAAAATGTTATCCGTGCATAAAGTGGGGCGAGGATCACAACTGCAACATCTCATTTCTAACTAGCTTCTTGCCTAACATTTCACGCATGCTGTTTCTAGATAACATGCCGAATAAATATGTATTTCTCAAAACGCAGCAATAAAATTGCATTGCAAATGAACGCATGAAGTACACATTGTGTAAAACGTTACGAACAGTCGTAAGGAAGCTTATCGCTATTCTTATCAGATGATTAAATATAACAAAGGAATGAATAATGAAATCAATGTGTATTGGTTATTGCTACAATGCACCTTATGAAAGAAAGAAAGAAAGAAAAACTGTTTATTTGTCACTAGTGAACAAAACGACGTACATATACAGATGTTAAAAAAAAGAAACAAAAAGAAATTAAAATATAAAAAAAGAAGGAAGAATTTTGCACGTCGTGGCTGTGAGTAGTAGTAGTAGTAGTGATCACTCAGCAAAACCTGATGCTTATGGTATGCAATCTATAGAGAGAATCCATCAGCGAGTTCAAATTATCTCTTGCCAGTAGACACAATTATGTCGTCACAAAATTAACAACCTCCGTGGTGCAGTTGGTTAAACGCCTATTCTGAAACTAGAGGCTGCAGGTTCGATTCCCGAAATGTTTGTGGGGCCCACAAGCATTTGTCTCGAGTCTGCGTATTGTGAGATCGAAAAGTCTCTCGTAGATTCTGATACCCACGGCACTAGACTTAATTGATCTTAATGTGGTGTCATCAGAACTACATATTATGTAAATATGTATGTGACTGTTGTGTATATTTATTTCTCGATACAGAATATAAAAAGTAGGAACCGAATCAATACGCACTTGCATGGGTTGCGATGAGTTTTCATCCAGTGTGTACGGTTGTCGATACTTAGGGAAATACAAATATCTTACCACAAGAAAATTATGGTAATATATTCGTATGAAAAAGTGCGTGCTGGCCTGTTGGTAACGGACCAGACGCGGCTGCCTACATGCTCACGGTGATCGCGGGTTCAAATCCCAGGGCACACTTCTGACTTTTCGGAGTTATGTGTGTATTAATAGTCAATCACCACGCAGTTTAACGGTGAAGGAAAACATCGCGAAGAAACCTGCATACCGTAGCGATTTGTATGTAAGTCCGCCAACCCGGACTAGGCCAGCGTAGTGGACTATATCGCCTAACCACTCTCAATCGATTCTCTCGATTGTAGGGTAGGCCCGTGCCCTGCAGTGGGAAGTATATGGGCAGATACAATACAATACAAGAAAATTGTGGCTGTGAGGTCTTTTAATTATGCAATTATAATATACCAATAAATAATAATATATGCTTAGATTTTGCTGATACACCAATAAGCTTAGATACTTCTACGTTTGTCACGGATACAATAAATGCACAGATTCATCAGCCTTTTTTCTATTTAACCAAACCAATCATATAATATAACTACGTCTAGACTAATAATTCGGTAATTGTCGCAGAAACCATAATAGCTTATATGTAGGTGTATATGTTTAGGCATTCATCTTAAAATGATGTGGTTGCTCTAACAATACAAGTTTCCCCTCCCCTCCCTACCCGCGCAATTAGTTCCCAAACGTAACACGTTGTACAATTGTCGCTACAACATATACAAATTACCCACGACAATGTAAGTAATTATTGTACACGCTCCACAAACGAGTATAAATTATGTATAGAAATATATTGTTGTGGATAAATGACTGGCAAATCAATTTAACATATAATAAATGTTTTCTGACATATATGTACGTATATTCGTTATTATAGTTCCAATGTTTCAATAAGTTAACCTAATCATACAACGCTTAAAATCGAATGCTTTCGATTCAATAGTAACAGTTTAAAGTGCTCTCGTTGCACGGAAGAACTCAAGATTTCCGGAAAAAAACATGGTTTCTTTGCCTCTTCCTGAACTCACCTCGCTGGGGTAATGGTATCACTAATATGCGTTGGACCAACATACCTACCTAGTGTACTTTCCCTTTATCTTTGGGAGATGAACCTTTAAGATTCTACTCTTACAAATCCATCAAAAATATGGAAATAAGAATTAAAAAAAAAATCCCTTCTCCATGCCCTTTACAAAATTCCAATAAAAACCTAAATTGTTATGAAATATACTAGGTACATTTCACAACAAAAATATTAAAATCCAATTAAAGAGTGCGTTACTTACGGCGCGCGTGTCAAGTCATTTTTCTGTTATATCAGGAGAAAAGATAACAGAGGTACGGAACAATTCGCGCCCACTCCATCATATTTCTAAGAAAACACATTTGGCACGATTCAGACAACTGAATTGGGTGGTTTTTCTTAAAAGCAAGGAACATTACGCTCAGGCCCACTTTACTCATTTGCAGGGAAACTGTGATGGGGTCGTACCAACTTATTCACAACTTTCCCTCTCACTACGCGACGCAGATTAAATACCAGATGAGACTGCCTTTTTGACTCAAAAACGGAACATAGCGAATGAATCATCTGTTTTTTTTTTACGGACTCGTAGGGACTCTAGCAATGATTGCTATTAACTTATTGTTATTTTACTCATCAATCATCATCATGTACAAACATATTAAGTACACTGGTAAATGTAAGCCTTCTCCAAAGACCTCTGCAGCCACATTAATAAAGTGATCTGCATATAATAGCTGGCCGCTTTGTTTATTTTTATTATCTACTTTGCAGATAATAATTATAATAATTATTTCGGGCTTTACTTTTTCATAGTTTATCTTTTCACTGAAATAGCTATAACAATACAATATGACCTATATCTCACTCGGTGTATCTCCCTTCTTATACTTATTTAAAGTGTCGCTTCTTTTAGTAATGTATTCTATCACTAAAACCCAGCTCTAATAGACATCGTTTACTAAATCACTGGTGTTCGCTTTAATTACGCATTCTGAGTTCTTTCGCGCAAACTTCGCTCGTATCCGTCGAAAAGGTAAGGAGAGTTAAAAATACGGCTATATTTACCCGTTTCATTTATTTATTAGCTTTCGCGTAAATCTGAAACAGCGACAGAACGAGTGTCGCGTATTTATACTTAGAATTCCTTTTAACGTCTTGCTGTTTTATTTAATACTTCATTCCGCAAATGTAAACGTCTTTAAATCTTACTTTTATACTTCATACTACCTTCAACTAGAATATTTTCCACTTTGTTTCCAAAATACATTTATAGCTTTTTTCAACAAATGCGACACCGTAAACTTGAGGAAACCGCAATCGCATCTTCTGTCCCTACGTCACAAAACTGTCCCATAATTAATTTATACAAATATTTAGCTAAAACAATTTAAGCAGAACGCAACGCGTCATGAAAGTTGGTCCAGGCGTCATCGACCGAGGGTACTTCGCTGTGCAAACAAGTTTCGCGCCGAAAACCGATGTTCACCAACTTAAATTGTGTTTCAGACTGACTGTTTGCTCTCAAGATGACACCAGGAATAGAAAAGTGTTGGCTAAACATTTGTTTTGTGTACTTTTGTTTGTCGTGCGTTAATTTATTCTGCTTTTATTTTTGGATATTTTTGCACAAATAGATGGTGTAACCGACAAAATGTTTTTTAGCTTTGATGAATGTAAATTTAACAAATCAAATATATTGCGCAAACGAGGCGTTGTACCTACGTGAAAACAATCCAAGCGAACATTCGCAAATTTGCCAGCAGCAACTAGTGACTGAATTAATAAATAAATACACCCAACAGTCACATACATAGTCCTGATCCCACACTAAGATCGAGTCTTGTGTCGTGGGTATCTGGAACTACGTGAGACTTTTCGGTCCCACAAACACCCAGACCCGAAACAAAGACTTGTGGTTCATCCAAACATTTGTCTCGGTGCGGGGATCGAACCCGCGGCCTCTCGTTTCACAGCCGGCGTCTAACCAACTGCGCCACGGAGGCTGTCAGACAGAATCTGAGAGAACAGAGACAGAATCTGGAGTCCGAATTAGACAGAACTTCCACCTACTTTACCCCTTAATGAGGAGGGTTCACATTTGGGAGCTTTCATTGGAATTAAATGGTAAATGAATGTATTAGTTGAAGATCTCTGGCTTGTATTTACTCTTTATCCATGGAGTCTGTAGTAAAACCATCAATATTTTCTTATTGCTTATTGCATCCAATAATTATAGTAACATTGCATATTACAAAGTGTAGGCGTTTGAAACCCTCAAACTATCCAAACAGACTCAGCGAAAAAGTACCAACAATCCATACACAGCAGGAAACATTAAGCGAATACCAAATTTGTACAGAACCGCCAACTGCAAGTTAAACTAAGGAATAAAAACCTTTAAAAACTTAAGTGCAAGGCTTTAGGCCATATTTCTCATTCGACTGTCTAACAACAGTGTACATATTAACGAAGTCCCCCTCACTTCAAAAACGCCACGCCGCCAACGACCCGTATAACCTTTTACCTAGATTGTGCCAAAAATAAAGAATTTCACAGTGGCGTTGAGAAAAGAGCTCTTCACAATGTTACGCGTAATGTTAAATGAAATTATTTAGATACTTTCCACCTAACATTTCAGATTCTTTAGGATTTATCCTCGGCTTTTGCGTCCGCGCGAGATCCCTATTTTCGTCGCGCAAATTAACTTTCCAACGTTTTTAGCATTCCTGCTGTCTTTAACATTAGATTGTTTCATCAACTTGTATGTCTCGTGATAGTTTGCATTTGTTTTTGTTGTTACTACAGGAAACGAGTGATGAATGGAATGTACTCTATAGGACCTTCAACATTTTGAGTCTCATTTTGTGGTACGCACGCCTAGTCAACAATATTTGTTTTTAATGTTATTTGTTCTATAATTGGAGAATCTATTATCAAGTGCTTTTTAAAGTTCTTAGACAATTGACCTAAGTTACTTTATGCAAGCTGTTTCCAAGAAGTAATTTTGAAAATCTTTGAGTAAGACGTATATCTCGCCGTTGGACTCTATAAAAATCCAAAGGACTCAAATTAGAAGACATAAAACCACGAAGATTGATGATAAACGTAATACCAGAAGTATCAGTGCAGTGAAATAAGACAGCTTTGGCTCTAAGCTGCACTTGGCTGAACAGCAGTAACGCAGTAACAAGCTGTTGATAAATTAAGTTGTCGCACAGGGGCGAACTTATGATTTTCTTTATAGGATATTCTTATTAGAAGCAAGATATTCCAACACATGCCTGTGGAAATCACGAAAGGCCCAGTGGACCCACTATGATTGAAGATGTTGCTGATAATTTGACAAATGTGTAATACGACCGACTTGCTCAGGAATTGTTTTTCCACAATCAGTGGAATAAACCCATACATCCTATAAGTAGACATAGTTACCTGTTACGGTAACTCACTTAATGGTCTTAAGCAGTGTTCAGGTCCTATTCAACGAGTCCTGCAAACTTTGAAAGTTTAAGTATGTCTAACGCACAGTGTGGGCGTTCTCCCTCTGACATTTAAACCCACACAAGCTTAGTGCTTATTTATTAGGACCAATAAATATTTTGCATGAAGGTGTTAAAAATAGGTACCATTAAATTTCTGTTTACGAAACGTATATACGTAGTCTGCAATAATTAGAGTCTACTGAATAGGAGTTAATATTCCACCAGATTTGTAAATACGGTGGGTTGATTTTGATATTTATAGAGATTTTTTATCGTTGGTAATTATTTATTTAAATCATAGAACTCGCTAAATTGGCCTTTTTTTTAACATGAGGAAAATCCTCTTGGATCTCTGTTTACATTGGGGTTGGTAGACAGCATATGCCGGATTTCTACCGGTTAAAAACCCCATGACCACCTTCAGCACAAATAGGGGACTTCGGGATCTCACGAGGACCACACCAAAGCCCCTTTAGCGCATTGCTCACGCTAAACTGGCCTAGTGGCAGGTTGTGGAGACTGTGAACTTGACTTAAAATTATGTAAAATAGTATCCTGGAGTTTTATGGTCGGCCAGTAATCTTTTAGAGATTTGGTTTGAAGAAAAAGTCATTTGAATTGTCCGGAACTAGAATTTTAGCCCATCATGTCATTTAACTCACTCCTTATTACATCTTTGGACGGAAAGAAGACGACGAACCGTAAACGACCAGAGTCCGGGTAGATCTCTTTCATTAAGAAAATTAACAAAAAAAATTACATCATCTGTAAAACATACAAATTCCAAATTTCGCTTGCAGACGCCGTTGCCCTCCAAATTTAGGAGCAATGAATTTATTTTTCACCCTGACATGACGGCTTGTTAACTGTTGTGTTGCAAATAACATATGCGTTTAATAATATGTACCTTTAAAATTCCACGTTAATTCTGAACATTTAGAACGAGTGTACAATATAGCAGCATATTAAGTCCTTTTTTATCTCAAGGAAAGAAGTTAGATCTGATTTCACGTGTGTTTTCCCTTCCATCACCAGGTTTTCAAAATCCTCAGTTAAAAGGCCATAATGAGCGTTAATCATAACAAAATAAACTCATGGTCTAATGACTAAAACATTTCGAATTAAATATAACCTACAATATATTTACGTTTCACCTAATTCCGATTTTATGTTCACATCCCGTGAAATGCATTACGCCATGCCGAACAGTTATCTCCAAATAGGAAATTAGGTTAAACACGCAAGCACGAATTACACGTCAATAGTTTATGTATTATTTAAATTGTTAGGGTTCACGATTTTTAGTGGGTAGTTTTATGTCTCATTAACCCTTTCAGAAATAGGAGGTAACCTCTTTTGATTTATCAATATAGCCTAGTGATGTCGTCTTTTCCGCAATTTTTTTCTCTGTTAAAACATGCAATAATTAACGAAGAATAGATACGAATCTTCTAAAAGTCAGTTGTATCATATTCATTATCCAGACAAATCATTCAGGGGTGGTTCAATATTTAGCATGGCAATTTATTTGTCCACTAAGCCCAAGCGTTGTCTGTTATGGGAGGGGATTTGAGTCATCCCTTAATTACTATGTCGAGCCGAGCCAGATTCACCATGCTCGCCTCCACTAAACATTTGTTTGGTGGTCGGATTAAATAATAAACAAGAACATTGCGGCGTAAATTGTAATTTTTAAATTTCCATTTGGCAACGCGGTGGAGCCGAATTTTTTCTGATATAATTTAATAGGTTCGTAATATAATATTTTACGATGGATATCTGAGTCCTCCAAATCTCTGAGAAATACTATGTGCGGTGATGCAAAAAAACTTAGTCCAACAGGCAAGGATGCCAAGGATAGCAATTTCGAATATTGAACAAGAAAGTATCGGACAAAATAGCGCAATGATGAAAAAAATATTACAATAAAGTAATACAATGTATTTAACACGGATTTGAATTGTATTTCTAACTATACTATAAATACGACATTATTTGTGTTTTTCTAAAGTCCTTGTCCTTAGAGTCCATCCCTGTCCCGGCCGGCAGTCTCGGAGTGAACTTAGTGTTCGTCAGTTATGCTCGTTGCGGATATTGTTTCCTTGAACACAGTCTGCCTCTTAGAAAAATTACAATTACCCGAATGAAAAGATTTCATGCCGTTTGCTTGATACTTTCGCTTTTACAGCCGAGCACTTAAAATAAAATTGCACTGAGTATTAAAATATGGCGGGTTTTGTTGAAATAAAGTTCTCGGGTTCTAATTGAAGTTTTATAGGCTACCATTATACTGTTATGGCAAAGTAATTATAATTCACGGAGTGATAAAAATAGTGAATACATTAACACTAGGTATACACTTTCTAGAGAGCCGAACAGTGCATCGGCTAATGCTAGACTGCTATACTTACTTGTAGGTCTCTCATATGTGAGAGACTGCCTGGGTAGGTACCACCGCAATGTTTATTTCTCCCGCCATACAGCAGTGTAAATGCACTGTTGTGTTCCGGTTCGAAGGACATTGTAGCCAGAGTAACTACTGGACATAATGAGACTTAACATCTAATGTCTCAGGATGGCGAGCGCAGTGGAATGACTAGCAATGCTTTGTAATTCATGGTCTTATTTGGTTTTTTACAGTCCATGAGCGTGTCGTATCGCTTACCATCAAGCAAACGGCATGCTCGTCTCGCCATAAATTGCAATAAAAAAAAACACCATCCCGCCACCACCCATGCCACTGCAAATACTGTAAGACTCGACTTTTGCACGCACTTTTTTGACACCGGGAATTGAAACTAATAGAGTCAATGGGAAACACCAAGTTGACTGTAAGCCACAGCGCCATTACACAATATAATATGTAAAAAAGAACAAGGATAAAATCCAGCTCTTTAACCCTATTTTTAGGCAAAACACGTTGCAACAACGTACAACACCATTTCTAAAAATAAACCTTTTAAGCAGTAAAATCCTGCAAAAATATTTATATTTGGATACATACCATCCGTCAGCGCCGAAACGCATTCGCAGAGATGGATCAAATTTTTGTCAGGGTACAAATTGCACGACACACTCTCGGGAACGCGTGACACCCATTCCAGGTGGCTCTGGGAATCGTTTCTACGTGTTTATGACGTATGAATACCTTCGTGACGGAAGGGACGTGCCAGACGCACGAACTACTTTGATTAAGGACAGTTATGGGAAAATAGATCGGGGAATGCAATTTCCTTGGTTGCAAGGACGTGAATACTTAACTTAGAATATAAGGAGAATGAACCAACACTCCGCACTTAACAATCAAACACATAATCCTGACTTTAAGCTACAAGTCTTGCGTCGTGAGTTTCAGATACAACAAGACTCTCTGGTCGCCCTAGATATACATGTGAGTAATGTATAAGCACAGGTAAATAGCTATCTTATACGATATAGTCAGTTGTTATCTCATTTAGAAGCTTTGATACGAGTATAACAATTCATAGAACTGCCACTTAGGAGAAGCACTATTCTATATATATTACTTTTTTCTTATTTTGCTTGTTTAATTAGAATAATGTTTGGAGTCCAAGGTACGAACTTCTTTGTTTTCTAAGTAAAAGAAAACAGAGAAGTAGTTTGTACGTGACAAATTTCGCATTTCAATAAACGTCATCCATAAGTTCATAAGCGTATAAACTACTGGCTTTACTTTTTCTGTATACTCTTTTACGAAAACCATAATTCTGAGCGTTATCTAAAATACGCTATAAACTGTTTAATTACTCGAATTATAAAATATCGAATAGCAATATAAACATTTTAGTCAAAGTATAAATAAACGATGAATTTTGTAATAAAACTAACATTTTAATTAATGCATAACATCGGTAAAATACCTAATGTTTTGATGAAAATACAATAATTATGTCGTGCGAGGGCCGCCGCTGTCTCCCAAGAGACACAAACGTTTGTTTCTACGTTATATAAAGTTACTTTTTCCTCAAAGGGATTTGCAATGAAAACATTAGGTTTCTCTCGCAGAAATATTTGTATTGTGACATCTTAACCTAATTGCTGTTGCGAGGAAGATATTTCAATATTGCTTTATGAACAGTTATAGTTAGAAGATAGATAAAGAAGAACGATTTCTACGCATATTTAAATCAGTTATTTTGGATGATCCTTAGTCTCCCGTTTGGTCTAGTCACTTTTTGAAAAAAATTTCAACCGTTTGATCCTGGATTTGATGCCCATTGAAAGGAATAATCGGTAGTAGAGTAGTAATCAGTTCTATGCTTACCACAGTACTGTGTTTGCCAATATACTGCACCGAGCTACAATTTAATATAAAATTAAATGATGCATTAATAAACCTCTATTAAGAACAAATATTTTCCTCCAATAACTAATCAAAGTAAGCAATAACATTTTCCAATACAGAAGTGTCACTTAACCTGAATAGAACAACATTGCGGTGATATTCCTATCACACACGGACTTCCCCTAGACGTTTTCCTCAACTGCATGTTTCATAGATATATCAGACCTAACAGACTATTACAGGAACTTTGATTAGACCACAATTAATTCACATTCATGATAATAGATGTCGCTATTCATACATGATTGTAATTTTTACACTACAATTTAATATTTCAATATATAATTCAAATACAATTTCGCTGTTTATTTTCGTTTCAAAATGTGATAGACAAAACCTCGATTGCCAGGCTTCGTATAAATTACAGTTCCTATGATGTAAATAATATTTTCTGGCCAAAAAACTTCCACAAACAAGATAATGCAACATAGGAAATGTTGCTGAATGGATATTAAAAAAAAATCCACTACGAACACTAACATAAATACTAAAATAAAAACAATACTAAAACGATATTACAATGCCAACGTTAAAAACTTAATATAACCCGATAAAGGAACCAGTTTCATAGACATGAAATGTAATAAAAATAAAGTCTTTGTAAGGCGAGGCGTTTCTCCGAGGCACCGGCAGTACTATTGGAAACTGATCTTTCACTACAGGCGCCTATACACCTGCACGGCGAACTGGCATCTCTCCAAATGGAGGCCCACTTAGATAAATAAATTTACTACCGAAACTGCCATAAATTAGAAATAGGTGAGCGACCACCTACTGACGTCATGCGCAATCTCCTACCATATTTCACTTGATTAATTAGTCAGTTTTTTACCCACCATCCCCGATTCAAACCGGGTGAGGAATATTTACTGAAAAATCACATAAAACCACTGCAAAAATTACTTAAACTTCTCCTATTTGAAGGAAATAAGAATGAAATTAAATCCGAGAAATATGAAGTATTATGTTTTGGTTCGTTCGGACAAAGAATGAAGCGTATTTTTACTGTAATAAATTATTCTAAGAGTGATGTAAATGATATGGTTCCCGGGATATTGTCTGCATTTCTGTTTCAGCTTCTGTTATTAATATTCATTTTCAATAGAAATATAATTGTATACTAGCCGTTGTTCGCGTATTCGCCCGTGTGATGAAAATTACTAAAATCATTTACAGTGTGACTGCACCAACATAGAGAAAAAAATAAACCAATGAAATGTTAAACCATAAACAAATTCCATATTTTAATCCTAAAACGACAAGTCCAATAACCGTGCGGACCGCGTTAGAAAAAACGAGGGCTTTTCAGGCCCATATTTCCAATAATTTATTGGAATCCACTGGATTATACCAGTAAGTGAAGTGATCTGTGACAGACATTAAATTTGAAATAAAACTATTTTTACGGATTTTATCGCGATTTGGTTTAATTTTTACATTTTTTAACTTCCCGACGTTTCGATTGCTTTTCAGCTTTCGTGGTCACGGGGCAGACTGAGGTATTAGTCATCTGCTCTGTGACTGTTACAATTAAACTACCCTTAATTTTCAATTATTAAATTAAAAAGCTAATTTAAAAAGTTAACTAGTTGTTGCGATCCGATCTACGCAGAAGGAGCTCACTGTGTCTTGAGGTCTGGCAGCTGGTCTTTTGGGTTCCGATTTAATCAAATGTAGAATTGGATCCCATGATGGTGCAAGCTTCAAGCCATCTTCTCTATTGAAATTTGGATGTTTTTTAATTTCAATAGCCTCGCGAAACATCCTGGGCAGGAAACGGTGTTCTTTAGCAAGGATTTGGGGCTTATCAAAACGAAGGTAATGCTTGGAGCCTTCCTCGATGTGTTCAGCAACTGCAGACTTCGTTGAGCGTCGGTGTTTGACGTCAGCTATGTGTTCTTTCATCCAAATCAAATGTTAAAAATTTTAACAACTCTGAGTGCAGGCACGGAACGCACCCTAACATAGATAACACGCACTCCGGCGCAGATAAACAACGCGCTGTTATAAATCTGTCAAAACATCCATTGGATGAAAACACAATTCAGGTTTTATCAAGAGGTCTAAATTTTGCCGTAACTCCACGTAGGATACCGTATGAAGACATTATTTGTAACGTTGAGAACAGTCTCTTCATTAACAAATTGGAGAAGGAAGATTCGGAGGCGATACGTCAAGATATATCATCTTTATTACGACGAAACAAAGTGCCGAAACCAAATCTTCCAAAACAACTATTTATCGCCTTAAAGAACCTGCGATCTATGAAGGAATTAACTGTTCTCCGTGCAGATAAAGGGAATGCGACAGTAGTGATGGATACTTCAGATTATAACAATAAAATTGAACAACTTTTATCGGATGACACTACTTACAAAATAGTCAAATCAGACCCGACTACCAAAATATTAAAGGCCACCAGCTCTTTAATAATCAAGTACTCCGAGAAGTTAGATCTGAACTCTAAGTCACTCATCCCATCGTGTGCAAAACCTCCAAAATTGTATGGATTACCCAAAATACACAAGGAAAATGCTCCACTACGTCCCATCGTGAGCCAGATCGACACACCAACCTACAGATTGGCTCAGCACGTAGCACAAGTGCTTTCACCACTCAGAGGAAACACTAGAGCATCTGTGAAGGATTCATACCAATTTGTCAGTGACATTAAACATCTACAATTAGCTGACAATGAAACAATGGTTAGTTTTGATGTCCAGTCACTTTTTACAAGCTTACCAGTACAAGACTGCATCAAAATTGTCACTAAGAAGTTAGTAGAGAATGACATGCCACTAGAATATGCAGAATTACTCAAACATTGCCTCACATCTGGCTACATGTTGTGGAATAATCAATACTATGTACAAATGGACGGTGTTGCTATGGGCTCACCTGTATCTCCTGTAGTTGCCGATATTTTCATGGAGGACTTTGAGGAGACAGCCCTTAGTACAGCCCCGGTCTCGCCAAGATTTTACAAGCGGTACGTAGATGATACTTTCACAATCTTACCATCTAACCAAGTAACTGCATTTTTAAATCACCTCAACTCCATTAACAATAAAATTCAATTTACTATGGAGTTGGAACATAATAAATCTCTTGCCTTCTTAGATGTTTTAGTTATCCGTAATCCTGATCAGTCCTTAGGTCATACCGTGTATAGAAAAAAGACCCATACAGATAAATATCTGAACGGTGAATCTCACCACCATCCGAAACAGTTAGCTACCGTGGGTAAATCTTTGTTTCAGAGAGCACAAGGAATCTGTGACGAGAAACACCTGGCGACTGAGCTGCAACACGTCAAGCAGGTACTGCGAGACAACAAGCTCCAAATTCCACGCCGCCGTCACAGAAACCGAGTGAAACCAGCCACAGTTGAACGGGCCCCGGTTATACTACCTTACATCAAAGGAGTCACAGACAAGATTGGCTACATCCTGAAGCGTGCTTCCATTAAAACATACTTCAAGCCGCCCAAGAAGATTAGTCAATTCTTACCACCTGTCAAGTGTCATATACCTTTGCAAGAACCGGGCGTATATAAAATAGATTGTGACTGTGGCCTCTCTTATATCGGCCAAACGAAGAGAAGCATAGGGACCCGCGTAAAAGAACACATAGCTGACGTCAAACACCGACGCTCAACGAAGTCTGCAGTTGCTGAACACATCGAGGAAGGCTCCAAGCATTACCTTCGTTTTGATAAGCCCCAAATCCTTGCTAAAGAACACCGTTTCCTGCCCAGGATGTTTCGCGAGGCTATTGAAATTAAAAAACATCCAAATTTCAATAGAGAAGATGGCTTGAAGCTTGCACCATCATGGGATCCAATTCTACATTTGATTAAATCGGAACCCAAAAGACCAGCTGCCAGACCTCAAGACACAGTGAGCTCCTTCTGCGTAGATCGGATCGCAACAACTAGTTAACTTTTTAAATTAGCTTTTTAATTTAATAATTGAAAATTAAGGGTAGTTTAATTGTAACAGTCACAGAGCAGATGACTAATACCTCAGTCTGCCCCGTGACCACGAAAGCTGAAAAGCAATCGAAACGTCGGGAAGTTAAAAAATGTAAAAATTAAACCAAATCGCGATAAAATCCGTAAAAATAGTTTTATTTCAATGTGTAACATTCGCGTAAATCTAAGAAACCATTAGACATTAAATTGATGTCCGCCCAATCGACTTTCCAATAGGATGTACATAAATTGTTTTGTCATCCGTACATGTTTGATTAATGATACCAGTTCACATGGCAGATTCTAACATATTGGAACTGACACTTCGTGGACGATCATTAAAACGTGTTGTATAATCAATGATAAATACAACAATACCGCACAATACTGACAAAACGCTATCAACATGTCGGATCCACAACCATACTCGATATAAACGTTTTGATTAACAACCGTTGGATTTTTGTTTATCATTAAAATTGATTCTTCGCACGCTAATCACAAATAGACTATTTGAGTCTTGGTAAGTTTCCCTGCAGTATTTCGCAACTCATGCGGTTTTGACATTCAAGAGAAGAAGAAGAAAAGAGCTCAGTATTTTGTTAGAGACTGGAAACAATTCCTCTTGCACGGAGACAGGAACAGAGAGACATAGGCATAAATTATACGGTGTACAATAAAATAATGTCTACCTTTTTATACTTTCCCATCATTTTAAATTTTATATTTCTAATGTATAACACATGTGTTTATTGAGAGTTCTACTTTTTCCCGTGGAATTAGACCGACGTAAAAATTCGATCCTTTTATTTGTCCTCTCACCTTGTTATTCCGACTGACGACTAGGGGAATATTTCTATCGTGGGTAACATTTTGAAAGCAATACGCAACAGACCTTTGTAAATGGAAACTGGTGTTTGAACTCCGTTAGTTAGCGCGCAAAATGCACTGCACGGGGTTGTCGTTAGCTAACTTTTTCTTTGAATACACTAGGGATTTTTTCGCT
This sequence comes from Deilephila porcellus, assembly GCA_905220455.2. NCBI lineage: Eukaryota > Metazoa > Arthropoda > Insecta > Lepidoptera > Sphingidae > Deilephila > Deilephila porcellus. The sequence continues at coordinate 11,964,138 of LR999977.1, read as the reverse complement.
CAACTATAGTAATAAATGCTGCAGCGCATTTATATTATCTGACCATGTAAGCAGTACCTAATCACAGATAGAATTATCGTCACAATACAGTATAATACTTAAGAATATAGTATACACTATACAAATTATAATAAAATTAAGTAACTCACACAAGTACCTGCATCGCGATGTGGATTCATTTTGTGGACCTGACAAAGAAAAAACATCTCGTCAATGAATCATCTATTGGATAATGAATTAATTGATCTCTTCGCCGTTCCAGCAAAACACATTTTCGGACATATGTATCTCTATCTCTTTTTCTCTCTTCAACCACGGGAAGTCCACTGCGGATCATAGGCCTCTCCCAGGAACTATTAGCACATAAAAGCATCGATCATGTATAATTGATCGATGCATAAAAGTCCTAACCGAGAGAATCAACTTTGAAAAGAACTAAAATATCTACAAATCCAAGCCAACCTATCATTAAATGTCTTAACAAGAAATCTCAAATTAAATAATGAATCAGTTAACAAACTTGTCTGACATCCCACTCGGGGCAATACCCTTTGCCGGTGAAATAATGAACAGGAAAACATAAAACATTAACAGTAAACAGTGATTTTGCAAAACTCTAATAACACAGTAAGAATGTTATCAGAAATGTAATTCGTGCTGGTTCATAGCATGCAGGTGTTTCCTTATTTTTGTATCCATCCATCCATCCATCCAACCATCCATCAGCCAAAGGAAGTCCACTGCTGAACATAGGCCTCTCCCAATGATTTCCACAGTGACCTGTTGGAGGCAGCCTGCATCCAGCGACGTTCCGCGACCTTTACTAGGTCGTCTGACCACTATTTTTGTATGTTTAGACATAAATTGTTTGACTGTCTGTATTTGTTTGTCTTGATTAGATTAGTATCTAATTATGTCATGAGATATTTTTGCGTCTTCAGTAGTAGTTCCAAGATTGAAAGAGACATAATTGGTTTCAATAAATTGAGTACTTATTTATGTATTTTCGATTCAGTTTTTGTTTCTGAGGGTATCCAAGCTAAATCTTTTTATAGTTAATTTTAAAGAGTTATTTTTTCAAATGGAGCATCGAAATTGTATTAAAACGTATAAATATATAGCTTAGCCCTTACTGACCTGAAACCGACGCAGTGTGAAATATTCTTTTGTGCATGTCATACCAAAATGGCTTATAGTTTGACCGCTCGTCTGACGTCAATCCTTCTGTAAAATAGTTTTTCGAATTGTAAAAGGCTTACAAATGTCTGTTCTGATTACAGAACTCCGCACTTTAATATGGGAGTGGTTGCCCGGACAAATAATTCTACACAAGTTAATAGAGAGACCTTCATGCAAGTGTAGCATTTCGCGGTCAGTCTATACATGTTCCGGTCCGAGTAGGCTGGCATTATCATGAATGCTGAGCGTAGGACTCCAATAAAATTAAGAGTTCGATTGACAAGTTTTAGGGCAAGTAAATTGAAATAATCGTATAAAACTGTCTACAATCTGACTTGATCTTTACAATTTGGATCAGGTAAACCAGCAAACATAAACTAATCCAAACACTCTTACGACGAAACATACATCTCATGCATATCTGTGACAGTGAAATTGACTCGGGTATTCCCTACGTCCAATGTTTATTTGCTCGCATTCCCGCTATATTGCGAGCGGTCGCGCAATGCATCGTACAATCCCCTTTCACTGCGGATTTGAATCTAACATTGTAGTACTTGGACAGCAATGTATTTGTTATTGGCTGTAAAGTAGGATGCGCAGTGTTCTGGTGTATATTGGTGCATTCGTGTAGCGGGACTGTATGTGTATAAATATGCAGCTTTGCATCGTCCCCGAACAGACACGAAGGAGGTTTAACCATGAGAGCCTGTTTCATTTTCGCTGTTATCTGCCTGGCTTTCGTTGCCTTCGCTGAAGCGAAGAGTGTCGGGGAAACCGGTGAGTATATATACGTATGTAAACAAATACACCATACTTTGTCTCGTGTAGGTACATTTACACACATAAACTAGACCCCACATTAAAGTACAAGCCTTGTAGCATATGTATCACAAACTAACATTATTTTCAGGTCTCACAACTCCCAGACCCGATACAAATACATGTAGGATCACACAAACATTTATCTCGTTGCAAGGATCCAACCCGCAGCTATGATCACTTAATAACCAGATGCTTACAACGCTGGATATAAAATGCGTCATATATTACTTTTGATATTAATTTTGAACCTACATACAATTTCGTTATGTACTTGTTTTACATCATATTTCTTTTAAAACATAAATAACATACACTGCATTTTCTAAGCTCCTTGATAACAACTATAATAATAAATATCAAAATTTTCGCAGATTCATCACACACGCTTGAGAAACGCGAGACTATATTCGTGAAGCCTCCCTTCCCAGGATGCGTGTTCTACGAATGCATTGGCAGTTGCAGACAACGGGGTTATAAGAACGGCGGCTACTGCACCATAAACGGATGCCAATGCTTACGATAAACCAAAAAATTACGACCAGCATAATGATTAAGAGGCCGACAAAATTGTGTCGGCAGGAGATAAGCAACATCAGGTGCAGCACAGTAATTTTTCTGTAAAAATAAAAAATGTGCTTTTCCCGAATCTGTTTCTTAGGCACTGCCTTAATAAAAAACAATAAATACTTTTATACGATATAATATGCTCTATCGTTTAACCGCCTTCACGAGTTGGAGAAGGGTCGTCCCTTACTCTGTCACAGATGAGTATTTCATGAGGGAACTTTAAAGACATAAGTTACTTTTTGTAACCACTCAGGGACATTTATTTATCGACCTGTAACTCCACAAAAATGTATGTTATCTGTTAGATAGATAATTTTATTCAAATTATGTTATTTAAATTATTATGATTTCTCTAAGGATATAATTAAACCATTCATTGCAAATTTCACAATATTATTATGAATAATACCATCAATAATGTAAATTATGATTTCGAAATTTCTTGTAATCACTCGGATCTATAACCCGCACTGATAATAATATGACTTAACAGGAAAACGTATGAATAAACTCTGATTCACGTAATTCTGATAACGAAACGATATGAGTTCTCAATTACTTTCCTTTTCTATAGAAAAAGGCTCCTTTATCAAGTTATTTCTATATTCAATGGCATTGACACCCAGCGATATAATTAATGGAAAATGAAGATTAAATTGGACCCTGTTACGCAAAAAAGATCCAACTGACGTTGTCATACTTTTGAGTGAATGGCATTTAAACTTTGAGAGTGGATTTGAAAATAGTACTATGAAAGAACTAATTGAGCATTAGGTGGGTAACAAACATGTAATGAAACATAATTACATACATTATTTTATATGTACATATTATATGTAATGATCTCCTGTTCACATAATATGAAACATGATCAAGAGATTATGGCTATGTACTTAACTCAATTTCCTTCCAATGTAGGGAGCCTGGATGCCCCACACCACTGTTTTTGGACGCCCGTTTGAGATATTGTGGGAGTCCACGACAGAGACTAGGCCATGCACTCTATCACACATCCCGGAGGGTTATTGATGGTGGCGTAGTGCCCCCGTAGTTTGCCCAATGACCCCGATGGCCCCATTTAGGCCACCTGTTACGACAAGCAGGGGATACCGTCGCGGAATTCTTGCACCCCCAAAGTACAAAGTGGCAAAGAGCAAAGTGACACTTCTGCCTACTCCTTCGTAAGTAGGTATATGACCTTATAAATGTCACTGTGGATCACCGTCGACTGGTTTATGCAGTCCACCTTTACATTTACTGTTCTAATCTAATTTTCTGGTACATGGTATTTTTAAAATAATACAAAGAAATATGCAGTATACACGTAAATAAATAGAAGTGTGTTAAGATTATCTTTTTTATATATTTATCGATTTAGGGGCTACCTGAAACGTATGAGAAAAATTTATGGAAAATAAAACTCAGAATATTTTTTATATAATTTATTTAAAAAAGCATTTTGCTATAATATTTTGTCAACATTGAATCTTAAGAGGGCCAAAGTGGTAAAAAGTTAGAAAGGAAAATTATGATTTTGGTCAAGGCTATTGAAAACTTCTTGTCAATGATAATGGAGGGGAGTAGAAAATATAATAAATAACAGCAATTATGTAAGCGTTTATTTTATTGATTTCAAATAGAAATCTAGCATTTCTTACATCTAATGTATATTTGCGTACGCTTTGCACCCTACTTCGACTGCTTATACGCGTACACATCGCGCAATCTCTTTTCACCATGGATTTGAAGTTTACAAAGCGGTACTTAAACGGCAGTGTATGTGCTATTGACTGTAAAATCGGATTGCGCAGTTTGTTCGACTTAGTGCATTCGAATTTATTAAAAAGTGTATTTATTTTGTATTCCATGTTTATAATATTATACGCCTGCCCTATGTATAATAATAAATTATAATAAATACACCCAACAGTCACATACATTGGTCCTGACCCCAAATTAAGATCAATTAAGTCTTGGTCGTGAGTATCAGAAACTACGGCAGACTTTTCGGTCTCACAAATACCCAACAAATCACAAATATCTGTGAGCCTCACAAACATTTGCTTCGGTGCGGGGATTCAACCCGCGGCCTCTCGTTTCACAGCCGGCGTCTAAACAACTACGCCACGGAGGCTGTCAGATGTATACCTCTAGTTTCGCGTGAGCAGATAGTACACCAAAAGTAATTAAAGTATATTTAACAGATAGACAACACATATATATTATTTACTATAGTAACTGTTGATGGCACACATTACATTCTTATTTAGTTTGATTTACAATACCTATTGTACTTTTGGTTTGAATATGGCTCGTAATTAAAAACTGTAACGATTTACTCGTATGATCGAGTTACCGTTTATTATCGACATGACTTCAACACTATATTATGTACATTAACAGCTATTATAGTCTCCTTAGTCATTGAGGGTGCGTGAATTCATATTACACCTTTACGAACTACAATAATATGTTAGAGCATTGTAACTGCAATTTCGATATATCAGAAGTTTCGATCGGTATATATTTGATCGAAGGTCAGAAGTGTGTTTGTCGTGGACTTTCCATTTCTTAGCAGTCATGTTCATAATTTCTGTATAGTTATTGTAATAAAACATAAAATACTTTGGCTATGTACGAGTATATTTATTAATATACATTATATGTAACAATATAAAACATTTTTTCTATTATAACTTAACATTGGTATAAGAAAACGAACACAATATGTTTTTGGTTATTAGACTTATAACCAGAAATGCAATAATATTTAGGAGAAATAACAAATTAGTATTTTCCCTTATTGATGAGGCTGTAAGGCCTCAAGAAATAGGAAGGAATAGTGGAAGGAACGATGATAGATGCAGTTAAGTCTCTGATGACTTTCCTGGATCCTGTACCGAAGTAATACGCTTGGATGACCAACTTGGAGCAGTAGCTTGGATTAATAGACCGCCAGTCGGTGGTGAGCCTGTATGTGATGTGCTTCAGCTTCTTCTCCCCACCTGAAGGGTTGTAGTAGGTGCGATCAGCCCAGCCGGCAGCCATCGACGCAGTAGAAGCATCAGGGACGCGGTACACAGTGGTCCAGTCCGAGGCATGCTTGTCAAACCACTTGTCTTTAGGCACTTGTCTGTTGTTGTCCGGAATACCGAGCTGCCAGCCGTCGCCTCCGGGCATCTCCAACACCCAGTAATCCGATGTCATGATAGCAGCGTGACCGATCAGCCCCCCAATGCCTTGTCCAGTTATAAGGATGTCTCCTTTCTTCACCGTATTCATGAACTCCCTCTTGTTATCCTGCACACTTCGTTTCGAGATCTTCCTTGCGAACATTGACTCCTTAGTGTCGTGCAGGAGACCGAAATTATTCAGAAGCAGCCATTCTTTGTAAGTAAGCGGTATGCTGATATTAAGCGCTTTGTACTCTTCATAAACGTATTTAAATATGCCACGCTCGTCTCTTTCAAACTCCTCGAAGCCATATTTTTTGGGATCAATTATACCCTCATTGACTCCGGTGTCGTAGGCATCTTGAACTGAAATAAATAACGTAAAGTGTTATTTTATTCTTCATTTACTTCCATTTTCCGAACAAAAAGCTCTACCAGAATGGCTTATTTGTCAAAATAGATATGACAAATGTACGTGAAAGCACAATATGTTAGTCAAATAGAGCGTAACTCGCTGTAGGATCACGATAAACTGTATTACATGTGAGATTACATTGTGTACAGCTAATAAAAAAGGGCATCTAGTTTGGTTAAAATGCTGCGCGGTAATAAACTTCATATTTAGGTGAGACTCTATTTATCCAAAGCTTTATATAATGCATTCAATACACCACATAGAAAATTCAAATATTAAAATACAAAAAAAAAGTTTATATTTAAATTTACATACATACATACATAAACTCACGCCTTTATCCCCGAAGGGGTAGGCAGAGGCGCCACCAGGACACCCACATTTCGGCTTGTATGTTCCGTCCCACGATGTGATAGAAGGCGAGCCTATCGCCATATCGGGCACAAATTCCTGACTCCGGGCTGATAATGAATAGAAAAATCCAATATCACTTTGCCCGACCCTGGACTCGAACCCGAGACCTCAACTTTGTAATCGTACCGTAATACCACTACGCCACCGAGGCAGTATATTTAAATTTGGAATTTAGAATACTCACGAAATTCAAGCTCCGTGCCTTGCACTGTTGGTACCGCTGTCCCCACAACGAGCAGGACCAAAAGGCCCCCAGTACTTTGAAGAGTGTTCATCACGCTGGCTTGATGAGCTGGTTATACTTGGATTTAAACTGGAACTTGTTTATATATCACACAATTGTGTAAGAAACTAATGAGACTAGCCAACTCAGGACGAGGGGAGGTCCTGAAGATAAGCCGAGTGTTAATTTACTGAAATCAGTGACGAATCCGACCTTCAAAAGTTATTCTGTTTGCGCGATCGCAAGGTATAATAGGCGAGAAGACAGTATCAAAAAATTAAAGATTTTATGTTTTTAAGGGAAAATACGTATTACAAGGATTTCAAATGATAATTCAGTTTTAATCTATACTTGGAGATTAATAAGATTTTAAATAAAATCAAAGTACAAAATATAGCAATCGGCCATTTTGACAAAAACGCTCTTCACAACGCATGATGTCACGCCTATGTAAACATGACGCATTCGCTGCGCATAGACCACAGATTTAGTAGTACACAATGACATGTTTACCTAGTAGTGACATCAAAGCGGACGCCATGACACCTACTAGCGTTTTTTGTGCACTATTGAAAAATTATTAGAAAAATGGCTTAAAACTGTGTTAAGCCTTTGTTAATTCTTGAAATATAGATTTTTTCGTATATAATAAATGTGTGCCCATATTTTAGAATATAATTTGAAAATCATTCGTCTCGCCTATTGTATCATGCGGTGACGTTGACGGGATGATGTGGGCTGCGGCGGGAGTGCCGGCGATTTGTTAGGGGATTTTCTTTGTCATTGAAATGTCATAATAATTTTTATGCTGACTGTGATTATTTAATTTTTAAGATATTTACTTTATTGACCATGAATTATATAATTCTTAAGAATTATTATTAAGAATCTTTTTATAACAAGCATGAAATCTCATATTAGACTTTACCGATTAGGTTCAGTATTTTTTCCACCGTTTAATTATTAATGTTCATTTATTGACATTTTCCAATCATTGAGCACCAGTGGCTGCCTGCGAAATAGATTATGAAAATAATACTACGATATTTCTAAACAAAGAAACAACCTAAATTCTGATTGAGTTTCAAAGAACATAGCATACAAATACATTGTTTAAAACTTCAAAGGCGTTTTCACGACGTAAAAGAACAATACCCACTGTAGCATTATGGTAATCTGTACAGCTGGAACTAGATAAATTGGGTGTAGATGTTGGCACGGGTTTCTTAATGCCCTTGGGATCCGGGAGTCTACACGATGTCGCAGACGCCGACACGTCGGTGGAACCGCTTGCGGCTTGCACGATATCGACCGGTGCTGATTGTCAAGGGAACTGTATTCCGCAGCCTTTGGAAATATACCTGTTTGTAACGTCATAATGTTTTTCAAATACGCTTTAAATTTGCCATCAATGTAATCAAATATTTAAAACGATATTGATTATCAGTTTCATCCATAGACGTCCAGTGCTAAACATATCACGCCTCAGTATGCCAACTAATCAGATTTTTGTTAGATAATTTTATAAGCCAGAATTTCTAAAGAAACCTCAGCGACCTATAATTTTTATAGCCCCATTACTTAACCATTCGTAAGATTTCCTAGTCAGAATTCTTACACCGTTCCACGATTCCGCAAGGGTAATAGACATAGGCGATACTCTGACGTCATTACTGCATTAATCGCTGAACACCCGCTTGCAGTACAGACGCAGCGCTAGCATTTGTTACAATGTGTATTGACCTGTATTTAATCACGTAGTGAAGTATTTATTCCAGCTCGTTTCGAAGTAGCATTTGCGACAGTCGCCGTATCTATCAGCAGTTATCGTGTGGGGTAAACAGGTAAATAAATCCCCTACCCTGTAAGTTTTGAAACTTCAACGCTGATTTTGTAACTGTAATGGCATAGTGAGTTTTCAAAACATTTGTCGTTTGTTATGGGATGTTAGTTTTTAAACTAGCGATCACTTTGCCTCCTCGTGATATCGGCGACAATTAACATGCAAGTGTCCATAAAGTGTTTAAGTACAATAATGATGTGATAGAGATACCTTGAACTCATTTTTGATTACTGTATGAAAGATGAAATTTAAAATGAACGGCAAGTCAACCAATAAATTGAGTTTAATTTGGTCAGTGATTCTCAGAAACATATATTGATTGAAATAAAACTATTTTTACGGATTTTATCGCGAGGTGGTCACGGGGCAGACTGCCCCGTGACCACGAAAGCTGAAAAGCAATCGAAACGTCGGGAAGTTAAAAAATGTAAAAATTAAACCAAATCGCGATAAAATCCGTAAAAATAGTTTTATTTCAATGTGTAACATTCGCGTAAATCTAAGAAAACATATATTGATCTAATTTTTTTCAGATCCTCTTCTGCGTATTGATAGGTTAAGGAGACCAACGATCAGTTTTTATAAAATCCAAATTTCTTTACAGTTTTCTAATTAATTCCTAACAACCTTTTTAACCTTATGACCTATATAAAACTGGATATGTATTTTGTAAGACTAACGATAAAATCAACATATTTTCTACACCCCTTTATTCAAGTTACCCCGACTATATTTTTTAAGGTAGGTATATATCTTTCCTCGTCCAATTCCTTTTTCTTCCCAATTTGATATGCCAGCAAGACATCTCTTATCACAGTATTGTAGATGTTCATGGACGGCAGTGATCACTTACCATCAGGCCTATAATATAAAAAGGCAGCAAATAAAAAATAAAATAAATTTAAATTTGCTTAAGTCACAGGAACATATTATGCCTTTTTATTTATTTTCACGGTATCTTGTATACAAAACAATAATTGCTTAAATTAATTCTCAAAAACAATTGACTAAAACACACCTGGATTGAACCGATGGAAGTATTGGGCCAATAAATAAATTACGCTCAAGGACATAAGCACTCCCACGCGTATAAAACTAGGAACTTTTACTAAGCAAGCACAGGAAATGTGGGAGAATTAACTTATAAAGGTATAAACGCACTTACTATATTGTATGGCATTTTCACATTAACATTGGTCTAAAAGTATTTATTATTAGGAATTACGAGCATAGATATATATAGTCTACGTGGCAATCCATGGTGGAGGCCTATGTTCAGCCGTGGACTTCCTGTGGCTGAAGAGAGAGAGAGAGGGAGAGATAATTTACGAGCATTAACAATATTACCTCCAGATTTTGTTTTTAATAACCTCAGAGCTTCGGACAAAGGCAGATATAGTCTAAAAGCAATACATCACAAAATTATTGATATAAGCACTTAAAGTATATTTTGATCTTATAAAATAATATCTCCTGCGGCTTATAAGTTCATTGACGCATGCTCAACACGACCCGCCGTTGTAGCCTTAGAAAAGTTTTAATTCACTAGACCTCAAATTAATTCTTAGATTCATTGACTTGTTCAAATAAAATTGAATCAGCTTTGTAATTCTAGAAATATGTATACATGTCATTTTCTCATGTGGAATGCCCACAGACTATTTTCATTTTGGTAAATTTTGTGTATCAATATAATATAGTACCATCAATTCAAATATTTTACTAATGTAATATCATTAAGGTTGCAGATCGCGCTGAATTCAGGCCATATTAAATAGGGCGGATGTCCGACCCTTCGCTTCCTTCAGATATGATTCAACAATTAAAATAAATTAATAAAGCGGCATACTTATTTAATTCATCATCAGCAGTCGAACTCCGTGTAGTCAGACCCTAACATGCCTGAGGGAATCAGACGTTAAATTAGACGCCCGCCCACTCGTCCAACTTGCTGTTCTATACTGAATTGGTAATGAATTTTATTCGCGCACCTAAATATTTATTTGTGTTTGTTTAGCAACGGCTTTGTCCACTCGGGAGCAGTGTTTTGCTTTGTTTTGTGTTACTCCCACTCGTTATGACTGGTTGACTGACAAATATAACAAGACCCTTTTGTTTTGCGTTGGTCTTCCTGCTGAAGATGATGATGATATGAAATGTATAGCTTATTATGTAGGTATAGGTTACGCATATAAATTGCTTCTACGTAGATTAGTGTCTACTTTACTGCTATTCTACTCTAGCTCCTCTACTACTGTACTATATTACTACTAAACCGGTGGTCTTTATATGTGAGAGGTCGCCTGGGGGTGGTACCTGCACCACTGCAATGTCTATTTCAACAATGGTGTAAATGTACTGTTGTATTTCGGTTTGCAGGACATTGTAGCCAGAGTAACTGCTGGACATAATGAGCCTTAACATCTTAGGTCCCAGGATGGCGAACGCAGTGGAATGTCAAGCATGGCTTTGTAATTCATGATGTTGTTTCGTTTTGCTACTGTCTATGAGCGGTAATATCGCTCACTATCAGGCGAATGGCATGGTTATCTCGCCATACACTGCAATAAAAAAAACTCATACTACCGGAGAGTTAAAGCGCAGCAATGCGTGAGTTAATTGAATTATGCGATTTTACGGGCAAACTGGTATTTTTTATGTCAATAGATACATATATTATATACATTACGTTTTAAAGATAAGAGTGAATTTGCATAACAACTTGTTGATTGACGTCGCTGTTCTTCGAATTTACACGAATGTAAACCGGTCCTGAGTGTAGCTAGTTTATTGCTCACAATTTACTGAAGTACATATCTTATTGTATATCGTCAACGCTGGTCTAATAGGCTAAATACGCTAATATAAAACAAAAGTTCTTGTGTTTGATACAGGACCAATCAATGAATTCTAATGCTCTAGTGAATAGTCACTGGGTTTTGTGGATACTACGCCAAAACCTTGACACTATTTTATTATCGAAATATTGGCGGACTTAAGTATACTAGTAGCATCTACGAATATTTTTATAGATGAAACACAAAACTAAGTAGGTACATATAGTTCGAAAACCTAGAATATTAACAAAACTTTCAGTAGAACTAATAAGTTTTAGTTTACAAGCATATTATGCGGATATTACGCTTATGAACACAAAGAAGACGACATACCTAATATTTAATATCACGGTGCGACGGCCGACGACCCGAGAAAAGTGGCTAGCCGAGACACGTAATGTTTGCACTCGCCTAATATGTATGCATTTAATATTACAATTATATCGCATATGAAATTTCATAGAAGGTGATTAATTATCGTGTTACCCTACCAATTAATTTGTGACGAACCTGCCTATATCTATTGGATACGATTATTGTTTTGCGGGTCTATCCCTTCACTAGGAAAGAGTACGTTGCGAACAATGAGGGTCCGGTCCAAATTTAATTCAACCAACCTCCATCATATTAATATTTTAGAGATTTGATCATTCTTGTTAATATTTCTACCAGCATACGGTCAGAGGTACGTCGAAATACGAAATGCTTATGCATTTCTGCATAAAAATACATCCAACTATGGTATTACTAACATCCTTACAAAAACGTATTTATTTTGGAAGAATCAACTATGCACAAAGTCTGAAAAACATCTCTTGATCAATTGATCACAAAAACATTTGTATCAATCCGGCGCTCGCAACTGCAGGACTCTCGATTTACAAACTGCTGATTAGGTACCAATTAAACCACGGAGGCTGTAAAAGTAAGATTTTGCGATTAAATAGTATATTTAGCCTTAAATTCTTTGAATCAATATATTACTTCAATCTATTAGACCCACAAAAATTACGTTACTAACGCTACTACAAATCGCCAAATTCCTACCAATTAAACATTACTAACATAAAGACATGAAGGCGGTGTTGCCAGCACGACAAACCAACTAGAATATTCGGAGATTACCGAACATAGCATTCAGTGAGAGGCAGGTGCACGCGAGCAAATCAAACAACGTATGCACACCGCCGGTAATAACGTTGTCGCATGCAAATTATTCACCGAAACTAAATGGAGGGTAATGAAGACGTTAGAGCTGGCAACTCGTACCGAGTCAATTCCGCATTGTGACCAATCAGCGCGCATCATTACGTACAAGTAACCAATCATGGGAGTGGTACATAATTCACGAGTGTTTGAGGTCGGCTTGGTCGTGTTAACCTTAGATTATTATGCAAGATTAGCTAAGATTAGCATTATTAACGCACCGGTGAAGCTGTGTGTCGTTAACTTGTGAGAAATATTCAGTTCCAGTATCATTATTGGAAGCAAGGTGCTAACAATTTCTGTGAAAACCTTAACGAATTCTGTCTGTTCGGCAATGGGCGGGCTATGACTAAGGATGATGAACATCATCATTATATTCCTTCTTATCACTACTGGATAGCCTTCGTAATGTTGCGAAAAACACCCTCGCATTGAGACAAATGTTTGTTAAACAACAAATGTTTGATTCTAGCTTGAGTGTTGTGAGGCCGAAAAGTCCCTCGTAAATTATAATTTCTAATATCACTGACACATTTCCTGCAGGTATTTAGTACGTGTCTGGATGTAGTATATTATTCATATGTTATTTAAATTAACATGCTATGGTACATCGTTGTTGTCATTTTAGTGACTGTTTTCCTCAAATCTTAACTAGATTTAGGTTTTGCTTTGCATAAAAGATATTTAGTTTTAATGTTAGCGTTTTTTAACACGGAATTATTATTTCTAATTATAAACATTTTGTATCATACGCGCCGATTTATATTCGTTACTTACCTACTTAGTTTAATAACATCAGATTTCTTATTCTTCTTCTTCTCTTAAGCCACATTAAGTCTACTGCTGAACATAGGCCTCCGCCAAGGATCTTCAAATCGACCTGTTGCGACCTGCATACAGCGACTAATGGTGATGAACATTATGTTTCATCATCATCATCAGATTTTCTCTTCATTCTCATTGAAAGAATTCAAGCTTTTGTTTCATCTGCCCTTATCCTATCTTAGTCATCCTTAGATATTAAATAGCTTTTTTTAAACCATCATATTCGACCAGCTGCGTACTTTATTATGATGCTAAAAACGAAAGGGATATTAAAAATTTGTTTTCTAACTTATTAGCGACATTCTTTAGCATCATCGTGCCAAAGTTAACTTTCTAATCTTTCCTTACAACAAGTATTTCGGAGCCTACATATCCTTCTATTTTTTATCTTTTAAACGTACAATATTATGAGGAAAAAGTTCAGCCCAAATTGTACTGACTGTGGCGTGGTTGAAGATGTCCATCACATATTGTTGGAGTGCGCCAGGACCAAAGTTGCCAGGGAGGTTCTCTTAAAGTCTCTAGATATAAACCTTATGGATGTTGGTATTGTACAAAATATTTTGTCGAAACCTCTTTCTGACGCAGCTATTCTATTATTTAAGTTAGCAGTTAAGGCCTAGTGTTACTTATTTGCATTGTGATAATTAGGTTACGATGGGGCTGGCATAGACTAATATTGTCTAAAATGCCCTAAATAAAAATTGATTAAAAAAAAATACTTACAATACTAATATTACGAGTTATTTTAGTAATGAAATGCAGGCAACACTAGCGCGCTGCATCGTTTGCTCGAGATTATTGCAGCTGCTGTTGTAACATTAATAGCGAATCCGCGGAGCGTATTAACTCAATTTATGTACATACTTATCAGCTCTGATACGTTGCAGCTCATACATACGTAGATACGTATACTATCCTATAGTCTGCAGTAATACGAGCATTAAAAGCTGTGCGGAACACGACGGATAGGCTTATAATTGTAATGATAATCCAGCTCGTATACTTCCCACTGCAGGGAACGGGCCTCCTCTACAATTAAATGGGATTAAACCATAGTACAAAACAACCACCTAGTGTGGGTTGTCGGATTTCACATACCATAGAAATTATAATAAATCCCTTAGGTTTGCTGGTTTCCTGACGATGGTTTCCAATTGGCATTGGAATTTTAAACTGCGCTTTGGGTAGCTTTGCTTACATTTTGTTATATCCGAAGCATGATAGGACCACTTCATAGTATTATATCAATTATCAAAAAAGCAGACAGTTGGACTTTTATTACCTCTTATTTCAAAGCCGGATATTCACACAAGTGAAAAGACGTTCTAATTAGGCTCATTGGTTTTGGGAGTTCTTTAGTAGGCAGATCTCCAGCATTGGTCCTTCTGTGACTCAAGATGATAATGATGAAGCTGTGGTTTTACTAAGACCATTTACCAAAATACTTTAAAGTTTTAACATAGCCCAAAGTATCAAAGTATCCACGCATATATTTTCAGCGTTCATAACAATGAAATAAACTAACAAAGTGTATAATATGTTTAATAAATAATGACTTATATTAGCTTATATCTAATCTCCGATGGCTCTAAAACATCGGCAGGATCCACGTGAGCAGTAGCCCGCATTACTCCCTCTCAGTTGACAATGCTGGTCACAATCTCTCACGCACGGATGACGCACTTTCATCCTTGCATACGACCCTGTAACAATAAAAATTGATCTAATTAATCCTTGAAGAGGAGCAATATTTTTGCATATTAAATAGATTTAAAAGAAATTTGAGAGTGCTAGAGCCACGCCGCTGTCAGTCATGACTCAGCATAAATAAATAGGCTCGTCCGGGGTAGTACCACGATCTCACAGGAAATAGATATACAAGGACAGCAGTGGTGTCGGTTCGTTCGTTGAGTGAGATTGCCAGATGCCCAATACCCCCGTTCTCTTTCCGTCCTTTTTTCCTTCCCGCTCCCCTCCCTATTTGATGGTCCGGCAACACATCTCTGATCCAGGAGTTGTGAATGATCATGGGCGGCAGTGATCACTTACCATCAGGTACATGTTTGCTCGTTTACCGGACGTATTAAATGAAAAAAAAAATGATACTAGAGAAAAGGTCCTACCCGTCTTACAAGAGGGAATATGATTAATAACAACCTGAACTTAGACAACAGATCGATATAACTTTGTGGATGTGTTTTAATTGGGGAAGACAGCTGTGTGGTATTACTTGGCTAGATTTCACAGGCCCATAAAAATAAATGCGTAATGATTATATGCAAAACAGAAGGTATGTTTTTCCCATTATACATAGGTGACATTCAAGTTAGATTGCAGGTGATTCAACTCTCCCTTGTGTCTCCTTTCTCTCTTCCAATTCCCATCCATTTTTTTGGTTGAAAAGACTCTTACGACGTCTCCAGAGTTTATTGTCAAAAGTGATCCCTTACTAGCAACTTATTGTTTGTTCTTGACTATAAAAATTACACTATCGCTAGGAGAAACAAGAGAGATATCTTACATTTATAACATAAGAGGTCTCTCAACAGTCGTTGTCAATATACAAACTTGTAAGACGGTCAATAGTAGTGAGTCATTACTTCGGGGCTGTACCGACCACATGCAGGCCATTGACATCAATGAACGTACATACATATATATTACCAGTATGTGCATATTTATAACTTCTCTACTTGTTTTTGTTGGAAGATAACACAAAACTATCAAAATATCTAAGTTCAAATTTTAAACAAAGAATCAAAATGCGTATAAAAACACGTTAAGTATATAAAACTTTTTATACTTCTTTTATTAATGTAAACCGGTTATTTCTCATGAGTAATGTGTTTCCTTGATTTTGAATTGAACGGTTTAAGTGAACCTGATCGCAAGTTCAGTAACCTGCAAAAATAAAAAAAATTGAGAAAACAAAATAACTGTTGGAAATAAACCGCCACAATACCCGTTTATTACTTATGAAACACTCGCATTCCGTTTCATAAATTCTGTGTTATATAAGTGGGCTATTTTTCTCCTATTTCCACAGCCATAACGGCTTGAACAAAGTTAACAGCGTTCACAAATGCCCCTGAGCTAGCTGTTAACCATCTTTTGAAGTTAATTTAATGCTCGCTCGTCTACACTAACTGCTTGAGCTATTCCTGAATGAAGTACCAACGTTTACCCGAATATAGATTTTATTTCATATAAAATATAATGTTTAGTACAACGATTATTTAACAACTGTGTTAAAAACGCATTTAATTTCGCCGGGACCAGAATTTATACCCAGCATGGGCCCCTATTTGGTCTTTCCAACGTGTAAATGGACATCCAACCATTTTATTTGTTGCTACATATTACAGTCGGCTAAAGATACGAGATCTGTATTTATAAGTGGCAAGTATAAGAACAAGGAGCGGCTTATCAGTACTGTTGACCTGGTGACATAAAAATTCCTAGAAATATTTAATGACCAAATTTCGCGGCAAGTAACCAGCTGTTTGTATCTCTGTGCAAAAAGTATGTAGATGTATATTTATTATACATATTTATGTTAATTCCTGGACTGGGTGTTTGTTTAAATGAAAGTTTATCAACACACCCACAAAACAAGATATCATAAAGGGTAATATAAATGTTCGTCTGGGACAGAGGGTCTTCCTTGCAATAATCTATACATATAATAAAAATGTAAATGGTCGATGTCTGTACATGGAAGATATTTAAGAAATTTTAACGCAAGGGGTCTTTATAACAGCAACAGATGCCAAAAAATTTTTTTTTAGAATTTTTGTCTGTCTGTCTGTATGTTTGCTTGCGCATCACGCAAAAACTACTGCACCAAATGAGATGCGGTTTTCACAGTTGTATTGCTGTAGGTTCAACTTAAAAACTGGTATATGTTGCATTTACATACAGGATGTTTCTTTTTATTTGCATGCACATTACTCAGAAAATACCGCACGAAATGAGATGCAAATTTCACAGTTATATTGGTGCAGGTCCAACTTGAAAACTGGTATATATTTCATTTACATACAGGTAGATTCTTTTTATTTACCTGCGCATTACGCAAAAACCAACGCATGAAATGAGATGCGGTTTTCACAGTTGTATTGCTGTAGGTTCAACTTAAGACTGGTATATGTTGCATTTACATACAGGATGTTTCTTTTTGTTTGCTTGCACATTACTCAAAAACTACCGCACGAAATGAGATGCAATTTTCAGTTATATATTGGTGCAGGTCCAACTTGAAAACTGGTATATGTCTTATTTATATACAGGGTGTTTCTTTGTATTATGGAAGATAAACGAGAAAACTAATATGGGAGGGGGGGTCAGTATTAACGTAATAAAAACATTGATTTTTAGAATTTTTGTCTGTTTGTCTGTGCGGTTGTGCGCGAGGAACTCAAAAACCGCTTAACGGATTTCAATGAAATTTGGTATGGAAGTAGCTGACACTCTGGATTAACACTAAGGCTACTATTTTTATCCCGAAAAATTAAGTGTTCCCGTGGGATGAGGTAGGAATTCCGATATATTTGTTAATTTTTATACTGAAAGGGATGGGATGGGACTGGATAGTATGCAATGAGTGAGAATGAGACGGGACGGGTGGGATATAACGAGATGGGACGGGACGGGATAGGAAATTCCAAATAATCTTTACATGTATATTTTTTTAAATAATGTTAATCACGCAGACGAAGTTAGCGGGCAGAAGCTAGTAGGAAATAAAAATGCTGCATGTTGATTTTTGGTAAAAGTTTACGTAAAGGTTATAATGGCATAGTTTTAGCGATATAACGTCTACATTATCTTAAACACGCAGACGAAGTTGCGGGCAAATGCTAGTGAATCATAATATTCGAACAGTCAATTCTCTATAATTGGACTTCAATGTAAAAAATCAGGAGTTCGAAGTAAAAATCATATAACCGCTTAAAGATAAGAAAATTTAATTAAGTCCTACTCTATCAAGAGTTTAACTAGAAATTTCCTCGACCTAAAAAAAGTTTCGCGTCTTTGATACGTTATCTCTAATTCAGTTTGACCTACATTCTTTATGTAGACATTTTAAATATTATCCAAGGCCTAGACACTACAATTATTATAAAACGGTAGTTGGACATTAATTCAAACAATTCGAGATGGATTTTGATTTATCAAGTTTTCCGAACTCGTTATTATTTTCAAGGTTGACTAGTCTCAATTTGTAATTAATTTGTTGGAATTTTGAGATGTTATCACAAAGCTAAGATTATTATTTCTTTATATATTTACTGTGCTAAGAAAACGTACAATGTAGTAGCTAGTATGACCTTTCAAGTAAAAATCGAAATAATATCTTCTTCATGTTATAATGTTACTGTGGATTGGGACATTTTCTGTGTTGCAACAGGTACGTTAAACATAATGTTTATGATACGAGGCAGATGAATCGGATTCATAAGGCAAATGTGGAAGGTACAGAGGCAGCGGTCGAAATGGAGCACATGCCAGTCAAATTAGTGACACTTTATATATGAGCTGAAGTAGTAGACTTAAAGAGACCAATGACAATTGATTAACGCTGTGGATATTTGCTCGGTAAATTCGCTAGGTAAGCTACCCGGGTCAAGGACCCATCATATTGACCCGTATGTGTCGCGTTTCGAGTTATACATACGAGTATACTAGAAAACAATCAGACTAGCCTTGTTCTGTCAACCGACGAGAGATAACCATCCTACGGTGCATACTCTATCTAGACTCCACTGCACTTACCATCTGTCATTGGAGTCACTTTTTCGTGCCAATATAAGGAGTGAAATTGGGATTGAATGAAAGGGACAAATATAGGTATCCGTGTTCTCTGTCTATCCTTGAGGGTTAAAGAGTTGATGGCATTAAGATTATCATTAAATTGTTCTTTATTGTTTTAAAGCTCTAAACCAATACCTACATTACACGTGTTGTAACTAATTATGTTTTTTTCGGGTTGATAGTTGTTTTGAACTCATTCGACCTTTCCCTTTACTTAGCTCGGTTTGACCTTTTGCAATGTCACATGATAAATATCTTGAGCAAAGCTAAGCCAAATGTGTAGCTCCAATTAGATAAGGATTCCAAATTGATTTAAAAAACTATAACTTATTACACGTGAATTTAACATCGAAGTTGAATGTTAGTAATAAAAAAACGATAAAGCATGGCCAATCCAAATATACTTATTTTACATAAAATTCATATTCGGGGACAAATTATCATAATTACGCTATATGACACAGAAATAGTTTTTATTATCATTCCGTACCTAAACTACGAGTGATAAAATACACATTGCAGCTCATGTTAATTTTATACAATTAGAACATGTGTTTTTTATTTATTGAATAGTGCATTTGATAAACATAAGTGTACAATTACGTCGTATGAATTAATGTTTTATCAGGTTTAATTTAATATGCGTACTACATTAAATAACTTTAATAAAATACTAATATTTTAATTATGTCTGAGTTCTCAGGGTATGAATAAATTATGATTGATAAAGATTTTTTGAAGCATACATTATAATGTTAACCTTACCTTGTAAACAGATGATCGTAAAAAATAAAAGCACAAAATACAACACACACTTCATTTTATACACTAATTCGTACAAATATTTAATCAACTTTGTATCACAGCACGGACGACTAGAAAATTGATCGGGTACATGACTTATAAATTTCACATCGATAGACCATATGACGAGTATTGTGGGGAAAAACTTAACACCAATGATTCATTTGAAACTTGTTTAATTTCCCACATATTAATTGTCGAACAGCGACATCTCTGAGTCAATACCGAAACTTTGTTGTTACAAAATACCAATGTACTGTTTATTAATGACTTTTAAAACATTTGTCAAAGATATCGACTTCGTTAATTGCTTAAAACATTTAAATCTCATTTAACGAAGATAATTAAATCGTAAAATCGATACACTTTCTGTAATGATTTGATTCAAATTCATTTTTCGCGCGTAATTTATATTTGTGTAACGAAATACATTTCCTATATAATTATTAAGTTTATAATCATATTAAAATAAAAATTATATACGTTGCTGTTTTTATTAGTGCTTTAAAATTATGCGTTTTTCATATCCTACGAGTCGGGTGATATTTTTATGAGCTCATTACGGTTCAAGAATGCATTGCTCCTACAAAATTATATAGCAAATACAACTGAAAACTTAATCTAGAATGCTCCTATGATTCCTAATAGCAAAGACAATATTTACTAATTGGCGTTTTGAAGTTGAAAAATTAGTTAATCCTCAATGTTTTTAATTTAAAAAAAGAACAGAGTGTTCAGAAAATGTAAACTTAACACTATAGATAGGATCCCATTATATTTTTTTTAATACCTGGCATCACCAATGCATACATAGAAAATATGGGCAATTACCTAATTATGTATTTAAATCAAATGTTATTGAAATCCAAAAATTAATACAAAACTAATTACTCAACCTAGAAACTCAGATTTGTTACTAGATTATATTCATGTTGTTAGCTGGATATTAAACGATACCTACGGCGTTTTCTTTTATGATCATAAAAAAAACCCAACTTACGAATGACCGGTTCATCGAATTTCCAATAATAACGACCTCCACAAAAGTCGAAGACCATATGTGTGCTTCAAGATGGAGAAAGGGGACGAAAAAAGAAAATAAATGAAAATAGGTGACGGCGAGAGAGAAAAAGGAAAGAATAGATAAGAAGGTATCATTGAACTTCTGGAAATATATTGTTAGTCCCGATAGCATATAATCAGTGCGATATTCTCACTGATAAATAAAGCACTCCTTGATGCATCATATATGTCATACCGAAATGATAAATATAGCGCAAATACCTCTGGAATATTGAGTCATTCGCATTGTGAAGTCCCCGAGCACCACGCTTCAGTATAAAGCCCCGATATACCTAAAACCCGAACAGTCCCTTTTTGTTCTCGGAACGGAATCATTTCCATCAAAATGCAGTACAGTGTAATCGTTCTTTTTGTTTATATTTATGCAGTGAATGCGTCTGTCATCAATATTAACTTATTTAACGGTAAATCGATTTTGTACTGTTTCAATGAATGCTTCTTTGTGTCGCATTGCTAATGGATTACGTGTTCGTTCTATCGGTGTAGTTTTATCGGCTGAGTACATTTAGTATCGCGAAGTGGTCGGTTCTCACAGGACAATTAGCTCTTTCCAAGTTTTTAATCAAGAGCACTTTCTTGCATTGAACGGTCATGGAAAACATTGTGAGGAAACCTGCATGCCATAGCGATTTTAAAGAATTTCTATGGTATGTAAAGTCCGACAATCCGCATTAGCCAACGTGGTGGACTTTATGGCCTAACCCCTCTCAATTGTACTCCCAATTGTGTCGGAGGCCCGTGCCCTGCACTGGGACTTTTATGGGCTGATACAGAATAGAATTCTTGCATTAGAAAATGTAGTTCAACGTACTCTATTCCATCTTCATAAAGTGCCAGTTGGACTGCATTCCAATTATATTCACGTGCATTGTAGTCACCTTGTCAGGCTAGCATATAAAAGGTCACTTCCAATTTTTCCGTTCGTATAGCTTGCAGTATATTATGCTCCAATAGCTCTATACACCACTATTGATTGGATGCACAATGCACGTTCATTTCACTTTCTTTGTATGTTTTTTGTACGTCCGAGATTATGCTTTTGTTTACATGAAAAATTGCTATTGGTTTCAAAGTTCAGTTCTGATAACGCCGGGCTCTCGGTTAATCTACAGAACGTACGTTCAATTTCGATATCCACATGACTTTCAATATATCATACATTTACGACGAATTAATAGTCTCTTGTGGCGTTTAACATTTTTACTAGATAAGCTTCCAATTTTTTTGTTTTTTACTAAACTGCCAGAAGTAAATGCGCTTATAAAAGAAATTCTTGTGTTGAAAATAAAAATTACTAATGATCGGTCGCTTGTGTGTGCTTACCCAAATACATTTTGCGTCCACAGTTGTAAGCAGTACATCCCTTCGATTTGGTTCCATACTAGTTAAGGTAAATGGGAAGTTAATGCTTCATATTTTATTGAGTATATGATTTTCTATAGATGAAGGTCCTGAAGTATCCAATTCGGTGGAAGACTGCAACTTCCAAGCTTGCGACCAGCTGTGTCGTAACATGGGCTTCCCCGGCGGCGCGTGTGTCGGAGACAGATGTGACTGCGATAACTTCAAACACTTAACTAGTGAGTGAACCATTACCTTTTCTTAATATAAACTTATGCATTGATAAATGGCAAAATTACAAATAGGTACATAGATGCCTATTTGTAATTTTGCCATTTATCATACCTATTACCTATTCAATAACATTTACAGTTCACTTTATATATTTTACAGTTGACCAATTTAAAGTTTAAAATACTTAATCGATAGACAAAACGATGTTTTTATGTGACGATAAAGAAGCTGTACTGTTTGTTTTTGCAGATATTTTGAAGAGTTTCCGCTCATTATCAGATTGCTCCCCGCTGGATTGCGATCAGTCGTGTCGCAGAATCGGCTTTCATGGCGGTGCTTGCGTCAACGGCCACTGCAAGTGTGATATCTTGAGCGATAGAAGGGGTAAATATCTTGGTAAATGTAAACTAGATAGACACCATAGCATAATTTATTGATACGCCAGCTATGCATCGAGACGGTTTGATCCCCGCACCGAGGCAAATGTTTGTGGAATTAATTAACTTGCAAATATGGTTACTTATCTTACAAGAAATGTGTGTGAGAATCAACATTGGCACGCAAAGAACTGACACCGAGCTCCGAATGTCTGCGTCTCTTTTGTCTTAGGAATTATTCATTTCATTCGCATTAGGCTTATCTGTATTTATTTATAAGTACAATATATATTTTTTGGTTTTAGCAAATATTTTCCAATCTTCTCGCTCACTATCAGAATGTACGTCAATAGAATGCGATAAGGTTTGTCGTTTAATGGGATATAATGGTGGTGCGTGCATCAACGGCCACTGCAAATGCAATACCAAGAGTCATAGAGGAGGTGAATATCACAATTTGAATAAAATTTGAGAACGCGGAATATGACAATTCCTATTGTACCGCCATTTAAGGTAGGTGGGAGAATAGAACGCGATTTGAGCACCCAGAGGAACGTAAGTAGTTTTTTGCATGCGCGACGACAGAGTATTAGGAGCGCTATAATAATTTCGCCCAGGACGCCGACAGTACTCATTAGAAACCCAGCACTGCTCTACCAGGAATAGTCGGCTTATTAGAAAATAGAGCTCATTGCGCGTACCGATACCTCAGTGAAATATCGGTACGCAAACTGAATTAAATGTTTATTATTTATTCTAATCAATTAATCATTTTTTTTAAATGAATGAATAGTGGATAATTGTTAATATTATTTTACTTACAGGTCATCTGACCCGCAATGTTTCAGGGTGCGATATAATAACTTGCGACGAGATGTGCCATCGAATGAACTTCGCCGGAGGCACGTGCAGTGACGGGAGCTGCATGTGTTACTAAACCATGTAAATAAACTACCCTACTTAGTTGACCTTCGTTGTTGACGTCTGTTTATAAAAGTGATTAGGATATCTATGAGGGAATACTTTTGAGACTTTTTACCAAGAATTTCAAAGGCTTAAATCATAATGTAACTATCTTTTGGAAAGCATCTAATATCTTGTCAACCGAAAAAGGCAAGTCGAATTGAAGACTAACTGTTCATAGCCTATTTACGCAGCTACTTGATCAAAGCAACGAAAATCGCTCATATTCTGATAATCCAAATCCAAATTCTTTAACCCGAACTCGTAAAACTAAGAACAGTCATAAGAAACTCCATACTGAGACGTGTTCAAATTGGACTAGAGTAATAATTCAGCAATTATAATTTGAGTGCAGAGCCTGGCATTGTCTGTAAACACGCTTAGTTCTTCGGAACAAACTTAATTAAGTCACTTCTGGAATTTAGGTCCTCTCATTAAAACTTAAATTAATATGCGTCACGTGCGGTTGTTTTGAGGCTGAATACACTGATTCTGATTCCTGAAATGCGAGGCTTTGATATAATTAGACGACTTAATTGAACGTGACGGGGAATCTGCTGTTTGATAGTTTGGTTGTTAGCGAGGTCGCAGGAGACATAGCCAATTGCACGTAATTGGGACTTTAGCGTTGTCTCAATTGTTGCCGTTTATCAGTTGCAATTAGAAAATAAGTATATTGTTCGTGAATTTATCTCGAGCCCTGATGAGTTATACAGTTAATGATTTTAGCGAGAAAATTTATGGAATTGTTTAACCGACATTTTATTATTTGAGTGGGGCAGTTATGTTTAATGTTTATAATTTAATTTTATTATATATAATTCACACTCCCCGATCTATAAATTGAATGTCTTCGTCACTGTACCACGTTCATCGAACGCACCTATTAAAGCGTCAGCTGTCGTTGGATATTTTTGTGAAACACCGAATATTTACGCAAGACATTTACTGAATTCCTAAAAACAAGATCCTAATGTTTCGCTTTGGTAATCCTATACTCAAATGAATAGAAAAAACAAGAGTAATTAAACGACAATAATATAAGCAGAGACATCGTTTATTTACACAAACAAGAGATTACACAGGGGACGTCGCTGACAACGCTTTTCCAATAACAAGTGCCTAGAAATGAAAGCCTTTATGGGTCGTAAATAGAAAATTATAGTGTCCGCCGGCCCCTGGTCATTTTCACTGTACATTTACTGTTAATATCGAACGTTTAGAGGCTTCTGTCCGAAACTAAAAGTTTGCACGTGCGCCTGAAGAGCCCGCGATACCTGAAAAAGGTCTGGGTAGGCGTGGTATATTTCACGTATTGAATGCGTAATATATATAATGAATGTTTAGTTTGTTCAAATTCTTCTACGTTAAAGGTAGCGACAGTACTTTTTATATGGAGATAATATTTACCATTATGCAATAAAAAGAACACAGCATACACTGTAGTACAATAAGAAATAATAAATGTATCTTATACAACTAATCGCTTATATAACCAAAGAATGGGTTACGTCTTATTTCATTTTAATTACCTAACGTGTCTACCAATTAGACGCACAACAACGTGTATGTAAATGATGCATAAACTCTATAATAAAGGTTAATAAGAAACAAAGAATATATAAATCAATAATCATTACGTATTTAAACTTCCAAGTCCCTTGTAATAAAAATGCCATTCACAGTTGATGATATACACGTTGAATTACGAGGAAAAAGAAGAATACAAGTAAAAACTATTAATTCACGTTAAAAAATATGTATGTGGTATATAGGCCATCATCACCGTCATCACCATCAGCCTGTAGCTATCCACTGAGAAATTTTTATGGTGGTGTCATTGGTCTACTGTTGGCATTCAAATATTATAAACTGTGATGCCCCGGGTTCGATACCTAAGACAAATAATTCATATTGTGTGAATTTACACGGATTTGGAGTTTATATTCAGGGCGGTGATTACGCATGTCTTCAATCACATCTAGATACAAAAATAATACGCTCGGTGAACAGTGTACTAGGTGCACCTCTACCTATCCCTTCAGGATAAGCTCACGTCTGTATGTTTCCGTTCGTTGTATTAGTACTACGTGAAGTACTCTCTTGAGTGTACTGTTTTTGTCAGCTTTGCAAAGAATATGGTCGGGTTGGATGACGTAAACATTAAAACAGCGAAATGTAATAAAACACCAGGAGTAATTTCTCTGGTTTTTACGGAAAACTTTGCCTCGGATTAACGTTTCACATTAAATTTCCGAAGTTGTTTTTGTTTGGTTACACCATAACGACGTAAGGGCATAAATGTGTTTGCGAAATTTATTTCAGCTGTAAAATCCTTTTGTTTTAATTACCTTGATTGTACACGGTTGCCATGCCAATCACTACTAATAATCAACCTATCATCATGAAATAATGCGTATACGTTATCAGGGTCACACAAAATAACATAAGGGAAATTTTCATTCAAAAAAACGGTAGCAGTGTGACTTATTATTGCCAACGTCAAAATGTTACTAATTTAAGACAAGGACATTTCAAGGCACTAATCTGGTCTATTGAATATCTGTGAACTTAACTTTAGGCGCCTATCGATTCAAATCCAGCCTCTCCCCAATTCCACCACGGAAGCTTTCAAGAGTCCTACAGAAAAATAAACACACCTCGCCTTTGTACTAAGACGGTTAGCGAAGACAATCATTAAAGTACCACGTACATTGTCACGCATCAATAGGAATGAGATAAGTGCCCAAAGAGTCCGCAATTCCAAAGAATAATAAGACTGGCGTTTTGGAAGCGTCGAGTGCGTACTCATCGTACTCTCGCCCTTTGTAAGTCCTTACAATTAAGTTGAAGGACGGTGGTGGCTGACTCCCGCGATTCTTATCTAACTGAGAGGTGCCCGAAGATCAAAGATTATAGACGAACACACGTATAGTGACGTATTTCTCATTTGTGGGCTGGTTTTATAGAACTGTTACTTTATTGTTCCAGGGAAATTGTTCTTTAAGTTTATGCATATTCGGTATACTAAAAATATGCGTGACTGCCTCGGTGGCGTAGTTGTATTACGGTACGGTTACAAAGCTGAGGTCTCGGGTTTGAGTCCCGGGTCGGGCAAAGTGATATTGGATTTTTCTATTCATTATCAGCCCGGAGTCAGGAATTTGTGCCCGATATGGCGATAGGCTCGCCCCCTATCACATCGTGGGACGGAACATGCAAGGTGAAATGTGGGTGTCCTGGTGGCGCCTCTGCCTACCCCATCTGGGATAAAGGCGTGAGTTTATGTATGTAAAAATATGCGTAATAATGCCTGAGAATCTAGATCTGGTGGAAGGATAATTTTATCCGCCCCGATTTATAATTTAGATATTGAACAGTGTTAATCACAACGCACAGCCGCTGTAAACAAGAGAGTTCATTTCAAATTTCCAATACGGTAAAAAATAAAATCATGAATAAAAAAACAAATCGTTACAAATAGCCTCTGTGTATTTTAAGAATGTGACCTTCACGTCGATGCTGTGAATTCAGTTACGATATCTATTTTAGACACAATGCAGTTTAATTGATGATTTGGTAACTTTTGTCATGGATAGAACAAATGAATAATGATACTCAGAACTAAACTACCAAGTTCAGAAACCCTGGGCTTAGAAGCCTTTGGTATTATACTACATACAGGGTATATCAAGACAGCGACCGGAAACGAAGCCAGGTGGTAGTTTTAGCGGTTACAGACACAATGCAACTAAAAATTTGCAAATGAAAATAAAGCGGTGTACGTCATAATTTTAGAAAATCTATATATTTATCACTCAATTACGACGATAAGTAAAAATAACAAAAAAAATTGTGGATTTTTTTTTGAAATTTTTACTTGCTTTGTGTTTGATATCACTAATATTACCACCTCGTTTCGTTTTCGGTCGCGGTCTTGATATACCCTATATAAAACAACAAAACCGTACTATTTCACCGTACTATTTCATACACAAGACTACTCAAACAAACGTCCAATCCACAGATTAACATTGTATGAACCAGACATTGCCCTTGAGGGATTTCTTCCCTTTTCTATTAACTGGCCTCACGCAGCCACAAATAATATAAAACATATAATGGCACTGAATGTCTGATAGCTATATGGCTTGATATAACCCTTATCATAAGCGTGTAAGGTCCAATTTAGTAATGACTTAATGCACTTACATTAATTCTGACTGCTGTATTTTTAAGTGGTCCGTCTGATCCTCTAGACAGAAATCGCAACGGAAACATAATTTAAAATTCTAAAATATTTTAAAATACACAACGTTATCAATTTGAATCACATTTTATAAGATTTATTTATTTTATACAGTTTACTATGTTAAGGCATTCCGTATATATGTTTTTATCAGAGAGATAGACGCGACGCACGGTAGAGATTGTTACAGCGCCCTCTGTCAGCTATTGAAACTTACGCAAAAATAGCCAAAAAAACCTTACGACGACCCTTCTTTTCTGGGCCCCCAGACAACCGGCTGGTCGGGTTGCTCCCTAATGCCGCTACTGCTGGGGATTTCCTCAGGCCAAAACGTTCTATCAGATACATACGCCAAAAAATAATCCTATCTACTCCAACTGCGGGCAATGCCATTGCCTGTTTCCTCCTGTCTCAATCACAATCCCCAATGACATTTCAATTCAATAGCTCTTCTTTTGCCATGAAAAGATATATTTAGATCTGACTCTAGTTAAAATTCAAATACACATCTGACTTGCTAAAAGGATAATTTGGTGTGTCGCTCACATCTAACGTGTGAAATACACTCCGTACATAACCTAATTTCAAAGCCTAGACTCAGAGGACGTATGGAAAGTACATAGGTATTGTGGTGCAATATTACCCCAATCTGCTGACTGCGCGTAGTAGTGGCACAGATATGCTTACGATTCGTGTCTCTATCCACAAAGGCAAATAGCAATCTCAGCGCAAATATTTCAATTTCATCCGAGCGCAGACCAATCGTGACGCCAACGTTTATCTTTTCAGTGTGTATTTTACTTTTTGATCAACGTATTGTACCAACATCTTTGTTATAAGTTTTACTGGTTTTAGGTGAAGTATTTCTATTAGGTAACTCATTTGCAGTTTCAATCTTTAGATTCGAAAATATGCAATATACGAAGTTTGTACGAAGGATAATCTGTAAATCACTGGGACTGTTTTTAATTGCATAGGTCCGGCCACTAGCAAACAGGTCATCTGATGGTAAGTAATCACTGCCCCCAATGAACAGCCATCTCGCTTGGATCATAGATGTGTTGCCGTCCCGTCAAATCGGAAGGAGAGCGGGAAAGAAAAAGGATGGGGGAAGAGAAAAGGGATATTAGGCATCAACAAAGCTGTCACTACACGTCGATATCCTATGGGACAGTGCTACCACCCCGTACGAGCCTCATTCATGCTGAGTCATGGCCAGCAACAGCTTGGGTCTACCACTTCCATCCACATTTATTCCTGCCGGCAGATACCTCAAACTAAACTAGGCATTACAATGAAATGACTATGAATATGACACAAGCAATATAATTTAGCAACATTATCATCAGCTATGACATTATTAGAAAATTTCAAATCAAATATATGTATAATTTGATTCAATCAACTAGCCGCAGTTACAAACTTGTAGTTACTGCGACACAGCACGGATTCACAGCGTCATCGGTTCTACGTGATGCATGACCGAGAATTCCTTCATAGTTCTGGGAACCAAGATACATGTATCTTATTGTTGGGTCGGACGCTGTATTTGACTGTAGCGTTTATCTCTTAGAATAAACGTAGTGTATTATATTCTCTAATTACCACCGACTACTTGCTCCTTCAGATACTTATATTTTTCTTAAAAATTACTATCAAATAATAATTTAAATAATGTATAGACTATAGATCGTTAATTGCTTAATGTGGTCGTCTATAACGTTCAATCGAGACGTGATTTTAATTAATTTTGACAAGTTATTTTCAAACTCATTCCTTTGAGAGTTGGACACTTTGACACTTGTCTTGATAACCAAGTTTATAATGATCGAATGTTTCAATTCCAGAAAATGGGTTTGTTTAAATCAGTCAATAAATTACCTCGCATCTTTTTGCCTTAACATCTTTATTGAATAAAAACTTGACGGCCCAGCGGAAGATTATCAAATTTGACTTATTCGACTTGGCCGAAAGTAATACTAAAATGATTTAATGATCGACCCAAAAATTTACAAAGGAGATAAAAGCTACTAAGGTCTAATAAGTACATATTCTATCCTTATTTAAGAACTAAACTTACCCTATTGGGTGTTTAAGGTAAATTCTTGTCGATTACATTTTTCTGGCATTGCAAAGTGACTACACTGTAATTGATTGTCAGTGCAGTGAACTACAAATCGAATATCCATTAGCGAGAGATACCCACCTCTTCGTTCGCCACATTTATATCAAATTGTTTTGCATCATTGTGTACAGCTACCTTCAGCTTAAGTTAGTTAAGTATTTTTTATTGCGTTGAATGACGAGACGTGCATGTCATTTGCCTGATGGTAAGCGATACGACCGCTCATGGACAGTAGCAAAACCAAACAACACCATGAGTTACAAGGCAATGCTTGGCATTCCACTGCGCTCGCCATCCTGAGACATAAGATGTAAAGTCTCGATATGTCCAGTTAGTTAATTGTTAGTCAATTGGTCTCTGTTTGTTGCTTAATGTGGCAGAATTGTACAATCAAAATTCGCCAAGTAATTTTCTTCTTAAATTTAAATTTAACCTTTACCCGACCCTAACTCAATGTTAATATGACGAAAAAAAAAATATTGTATTCATCCCTGAAATCATACAAACTTCTGAAACCCCAAATATACAAAAACACTTGACGTAAGTGAAGACTTTTATTTATTTAAATTACTCACGAATTTAGACAATTCAAGCCGTTTGAAGTTGGTGTTTGTTTCATATTGGCTGGTTAATTAATTTGTTCCAAACATCGATTAAAAAGTTTTGTTTGTTCGAAAGATACATACGCATTTCGCAGTAATTTAATATTATACCGAGTATTAATTAAAAAGCTACACGACACGGGTTGGATGATAAAGGAAGCCACTTCACGCGTTTATTAAGGTTCAGCTTGGAGGCCGTTGTCAGGGTGAAAAATACTTCATAGAAGATGGAGAAGTAAGAGAGAGCTCAAAGAAATGAAATTGAAGAAGTTGTTATCTCGCAATTATTACTTTATCATTTTGTGAAATATAATCCTGATACAAACTTATCCCTTAAACTTGATAAGATGCCTTTGTATACGCAATTGTATGATAATTTGATCGTCAATATAGATAATTTATTTATTATTAAGCGAAAAAGTCCATTTCCGGCACTTCTTGACAGGGGAATCATTCATTATCCAAGAGATATGTTTGACACCTAAAGCACTGATTGATTGAACGGAGAAGGCGCGGGTCAGAACTTCGAAAACAAATTAATGTTTCGAACGATATGTTTGCTGAACACCGGCGAAATTTCAATTACACAGTTCACTTCAAAGTCAATGTTTCGCGCAGTCGAAACAAGGGGGGCTGTTTTAAAATTTTCAAATGTAATGCTAATATCAGCTCTGAGTTACTTTAATCAGCTTAAAACTTTTATGTATATTGTTAAATAGCCAGTTGTTCGAGCTACGGATTTATATTATTGGATATATTTTTGTCATTTGTAACATATTATATTCAGTAAATATGAATTATTGTTATTTTGATCTTGCCACATTTATTTAAAACCAGAAATAGGTTTAAGAAGACATTGAAATAAAACTAATTTGTACGGATTTTATCGCGATTTGGTTTAATTTTTACGTTTTTTAACTTCCCGGCGTTTCGATTGCTTTACAGCTTTCGTTGTCACCGGGCGGACTGAAATGTAAAAATTAAACCAAATCGCGATAAAATCCGTAAAAATTAGTTTTATTTCAATGTGTAACATTCGCGTAAAT
The DNA here is from genome assembly GCA_905220455.2 of Deilephila porcellus. NCBI lineage: Eukaryota > Metazoa > Arthropoda > Insecta > Lepidoptera > Sphingidae > Deilephila > Deilephila porcellus. The sequence goes on along the minus strand of LR999977.1, from coordinate 11,931,990 downwards.
CTAAGAAGCCACTAGGTTTAAGAAGAGTTTGTGTTATTCCTGTTACATCTTAAAAATAATTAGGAAAGTAAAGAGGTTTTATTATAGCTTATATTTTTACATTCCCGCTAGGTCATTAGGTACACATTTTATTATTTAACTGTTAAACTAAAAAAGGCGCATAGGACAGATACCCATATAGTCATATTTTTAACAGCGTTATGCCACGCGTGCGTTGTAACATCATTGATGGAGATACGGTACTAGATTCGTGCTTTCAGTAGCCTAAACCAGAAAATATTTAAAAAACATTACCTACACAAAATTCAGTAATGTTAATCAAGCGAGGCGAGCCCCCAGATTATCAATTACGTCCCTGAAACGTTACAAACCGGAGCGATACGCCTTTCCCGTCGGATATTTGTTCGCCATTAGCTACATTAATTAATCCCCAACGATTGATGGAGTGGAATTCATTTAAACCGATTTTATTTGGCCCGGACCGAGCACGTTCTCCTTAGGCTTTAAACATTCGGTAAGATAAATAAAGTAGGCCGTGAGCGCCGCTCGACGCCATGTTCCAATGTCTCGTTCCTTGAGCGAAACCGATTAAACGATAAGATGCTATTGAATTCGCCTTGATTTACTTTGATCAATCGTAGTTTTTCAATTTACCTGTTTTGTTTGTCTTGTTCGGATAAATGAATCCTTTAAAGTACTTCAAGTGGTATTTTAGATTAAATTGTTTGGGTTCATTAAATTTTTATTATGCTCCTTGATCATCAACAGATCAATGAATACATGAAATACATACAAATAGAATTACTTGAAATCCATACGAGCACTATGTAACGGTTAAAAGTCTCGATGATCTGAAGGAAAAATCTATTAGGAGTGTACTAATCTAATAAGGTTCAAACAAGGTCGTCAGCGTACCATGTAAATTTACAATCCCATGTAAAATATTTTAATATTATGGACAAAAAACTCTTTAACTTATCCGATCTGAAAATCTAACATACCTTCTCATGTCACACAATCTTAGTAATATTATAATTAACTAATGAAGCGTTTGAACATTACCGTTCAAATTCCATCCATTATAATATACTTCCCTTTATAAACCCCAAGCTGTATGTTTTGCAGTCATTTTCATAATCAAAGTCAAGTTGAGTGGTTAAAGACGAGGTATGAAGTTAGCACTGGTATAATGTAAATGTTTCTAAGCACAACAATCCGTGGCAAAGGAAGTGTCTCTCAGTGCTGTATTGGCTGATTGTATTAAACCGCTATAGCCAGAAAATACCAATATTCCAATTTCATTACATAGTAAATTAAATTTCAATCGAGGGCAAACAATGAAAGTTCCCGCCGTTTGTATATTTAATGTGATTGTGGAGTAGTAATTAAGGAGGATATTAATACAGAACTATGGCCGGATGCCTCGGCGTAGGTATTTCGATATTGCGCAGCTGTATTGGTGATCGTCAAGTGATATCGAATATTCTGGATGAGTGAGGCATCATTACGCCGTATTTTCTTTGTGCTTGTGCGTTTTCAATGTTATCACTTATTCTATTTGTGTTACGGTTATTCATAAAGACACTTATGGTTACTGTAATTTGATCAACCGAGAAATTACTCTTGAAACCCATATTGGATTTCGCTCGTTAAGGATTAAGATCGAAAACTCATCATATTGGTGCCATCAAATACTACAATAGTTTAAGACATGATTTTGTTTTATGACGCATCCACACCGCAATTACATTTAATGGAGTAACTGTCATCCCCTTATTAAACAACATCGGGAACCCTGAATCGAGAATTGCGCACCAATCCAATTTCAAAATTCAAATAATTACACCCATATTAGCTAATAACAAAGAAAGCTAGAGCAATTCCATATTCGCCGTCATCTCAATACTGTCTTATAAACGACTTTATGTAGTAAAACCTGCTTTGAAAAGAAAGACGTACAAATCACAGAACATCTAACATTGCTGCATAATGTCTGCGACAAATATAAGCTTAGCACAAGCAATTTTTGATCAAACACATCAAAACCATTTGGAGCGAACGTTGCCCATAAATAACCAGCAGTGGGTCAGTAAATTTCCCCGGGCCCAGTAAATAGGGATTACGGTGGTACACGCAAAACGGTTCGACGCGCCCGCTCCGATAAACTTATGCTATGAAACCGATTTGTTTTTTAACATATTTTTTTGGCTGGACATCGGCCTCCGCTCGTAGACGCGTGTCGGTTTAGTTTACGTTATATTTTATGCCTTAATCAGAGATAGAAGGGGCTTCGAGCTCTGTTGAGTTTGTGGATTACATTGTTCCATTTCTTTTAGGGTCGCTTGCCTCAAATGAAAAAGGTAACCCGTAGAACATTACTTCGTAGTCCGTCTATCATTATCCTTTTAAAAGAAATACATAGAAACTACAAAACGAAAGCATTTAAAATTAATAAAACATACATGAGTCTATAGTCCCTCAATGTTTAAAAAAACAATGTAGTAAGAAGTGTACTCGACATAAAATAACGGCCACTTTCTACCTATGCCTTTATTTTGTCACTCGAAGAGAGACTCTATCTACTCCAGTCAGCGTCATTTGTTGCCTGCGTTGGAAAACTAACGGGAAAGAAATGAAGAGTAGAAGTAAGATACAGACATGTGACGCCAAGCAATTCCTATCATTGGATGAATAAATACACCCAACAGTCACATACATGAATCTCGACAAGAAAGCTTTTTCTTTCCGAAGATATTCCTTCAAAATATGGTACCAAGGTAGAGCGAGCACATTCATGTTGTAGTCTATGTTAGTCGTAGTGTGGCATGATCTGTTTATTTTATTTCGCAACCGATGCGGTTTTTCGTGCTGATGTTTGTATTAAATTCCAGTTGTAATTTTAATAAAAATCTCCGATATTATTATCATAAATTCTGAACTCAATACTAATGTGTAGAAAAGTTATGTCGAACAACGAAAATACCATATAGAAAACAATAAAGTGTTATACACAAACCACGGCGGTCCCAAATTCTCGACTTTGTACTCAACAAACCTACAAATACAGCAAACAAAGTATTAAATCGTCCGGCAAATGGACGCTGATGATGTCCCGGGAATCTCCATCGCACTAAGGGGACATTATTATGTATGTAAATAGGTATATCTCAAGGCCCCGCCGGCCGTTGCATTCCCAGGGGAAGGGTTTGTATCTCGCCAGCGATTTTTCTCCCATTTTATTTATTAGGGTACAGAAGACCCTTGGTGATGCCCGTTTATGTCAGACGCTAGTAATAGATATTAATGAACCCTAAAACACACAAACATTAATTGTATTTTTTAAATTGTCCGTCAGAGAAGTGTGGTCGCAAAGGTGTGGTCTGGGTGTTTGTGAGACCGAAAAGTCTCTCGTAGTTTCTGATACTCACGACACAAGACTCGACCTTAGTGTGGAGTCAGGACTATGTATGTGACTGTTGGTTTTTTTTTTTATTATATAGAACATATTATACTAGATCAAACTACCATGTTACTTTAAAGCGCTATTAAGTAAAACTAAAAAAATCCGTTGGTCAGCAGTGAGACTGGCGAACGCTGATCATGGATTTATGTCTTTTCCAACTGTTTAAACATCGAGGTAATGTGATCTTTGTTGGGCCCCTTATCTTAATTTTGGGGGTGGACGTGCAACACTGTTTCTACTGATGTTCATATATATATTTTACTGTTCCAAATAAACTAAATAAACATTCTAACGACCCAATAAAAAGCGCATTGGCTATTTTAAAATCGCAAACGTAAATTTCTATTCCCGGCTCGGACAAAGTGGATGAACGTGTGGCGAGCTAAGCTGGTAGACAGTAACTAATAGGCAATAAGTTCTTTTAACTCGCAGTAAGCCAAGCATGGAGCAAGGCCAGCTGACAGTCCTAGCACTGCTAGACTTCAGCAACGCTTTCAACTCTGTCGATTTTGATGTGTTGCTTGGTGTACTACGTTCTCTTAACATATCTCCAATGGCAATTGATTGGTTTCGTAGTTACCTGTTTGGACGCCGGCAACGCATCCGTGTCGAGGAAAGTTTTTCCTCCTGGTGCTCTGTATCTGCTGGCGTTCCACAGGGCGGCGTGCTTTCTCCTTTACTTTTCGCAGTCTTTATTAATTCCATTACTAATCATCTCTGCTCCTCCTACCACCTCTACGCTGATGATCTCCAAATTTACACGCGGGCGCCCTTGGACAAGTTGGTTGACGCTATTGCACAAATTAATTCTGACATGCAACTCATCTGTGAGTGGAGCAAGACCCACGGATTAACGGTCAATCCATCCAAAACCCAGCTCACTGTTATTGGTAGCTCCAGGATGGTTTCTAAAATAAACTGGAACCTACTACCATCCGTCTCCTGTAATGGGACTTTTATCCCATACAGCGAGACGGTTAAGAATCTGGGCTTACTCCTTGATAGATCCTTCACCTGGGGTCCACAGCTTCGTGAACTTAGCAGAAAGCTGTTTGCTTCGGCAAGGTCCTTGCGAAGGTTAAGCAATCTTCTCCCCATTGCCACGAAGATTTCACTTGCCCAAACCCTTCTTCTCCCCATCCTTGATTATGCCGATGTCAGCTATCTAGATCTCACCGAGGACCAACTTAATAAGCTTGAGCGTCTCCAAAATTTCTGTATCAGATTCATATTTGGTCTTCGCAAATATGACCATGTTTCTGAATTTCGTACTAAGCTCAAGTGGTTACCTATCCGCTTTCGTCGGAATACTCATATTCTTTCACTTCTGTACAATGTTTTGTTTAATCCTCTCACGCCTTCTTATCTTAAAGATCGATTCATCTTTCTCCATGACTCACATTCGAGATCCTTGAGGTCGTCGGAGAGCCTGAAACTGAGAATGCCCGTGCACTCCACGATTTTCATGGACAAATCGTTTACTGTCCAAGCTGTCCGACTGTGGAACTCACTCCCAGTTGAGGTAAGACGGGCACGAACACTGTCGTCATTTAAAAAAATGATTAAAGACCATTTCCTATCTCTAAATTGTATGTAGCTGAGGAATATCTTATGTCCATTCGCATGTTTGATAAATATTAGGATAGGTATATATGTTTATGTATATTGTATGTATTGTAAGTCTGTGTATTATTATTATTGTTTTTAAATATATTTTTGTATGTATTTGTTTATCATATTTATTTATATATGTATATTATTATTATTTTTTTAATTATATATATACGTATATTTTAATAAACACCTTAGACTGCCCTCTCATTTTCCTTTTTACATATCCATCCAAAGGTTGCCTGTAAGAAATTGCCTAGTGTGATAAGGCCGCCTCTTGTACTATTATCATGCCATTTATTTACTGTAAATGTCTCTTTTTGTGCAATAAAGGATTAATAAATAAATAAATAAATAAGCCCCATTTGCCCATGTGTAACGCGTGAACTAGATCCAGAGGCCATTTTATACATCTGTCTATATATCGAAAGGTGAAAATATTGAGTGGTTGTTGTTAAACTCATGCTGATATAATAAATTTTGAGAGTATGTTTCTTTGTACGCGTTAATCTACGGAACTATTACAATTATTTGAAAAATTCTTGTTGCATTTGATAGCCTAATTCTTAAAGAATGTTATACTCTACATGACTTTACAAGTATCGAGACTGAGTAAAAATAAGAAATAAATCAATATCGGAAATGTTAGGTATAAATGTTAGCTGATTATTGTGTGTAAAGAGAAAAATCATTCTATACCTGATACTAAATTATTATTCTTTATAATGGCGCAGGAATGCAACCGCTCTGGCACCTGATAGTAATAATGTGCCCTAAGCGATATATTAAGAATAAACTACGGCTATCTATAGCTTTTGTGCGTTTCTTTCAAAATACCAAAAGACTTTACCTATAAATACGTCTTTAACAGACAACCGTTGTATCTATAGATCTTATAACATACGACATACGAATGAAAGAGACAACAAACAGGTTCTAAACTCGGTTATGTCTATAGTTACAAGTATTACAATCTGGACAAATCAATTCTAGTTCAATACATGTAACATTAGAAAGGCGTAACACTCGACATTAAAGAGGTCGCAGGCGACATTCTAGGGCTCATTTCAGAAGCAGAATAACGATAAATTTCACTAATGCGCTCAGCAATTTATCTTGTGGAGGACCAAACTGTGCTGTCTCCACCTTGTCATCGCGCTAACTTACGGCCGCTGTGACGTCACATTCGCTTACTTATTTTAAGGAGCTACTGTAGTAACTTCGCTGTATCATGAAATAGCTTCTGCCCATATTTTATATTAAATCATTTGACAATGCGTGTCTCTAGGTGTAAGCGTCGAGGGAGACCTCGAAAGCGATGGCGTGATTACCAGGATCAATTCGAAAAAGATAACCAGATTAGACCAGAACAAAGAATAATTATAAAGTTTAGAGGAGATCTTTGCAGTGCAAAGGCTCTATGTATGCTCGGAAATCACATACCTACTGTCATTTGCGTGCAATACAAAAATATAAAGTCGTTCACGGGTTACTCTTTGTTGTAAAATTCTATGCGCACTGAAAAGACGGCCGCGACGAACTGAGGTCACCTCGACCGGTGAAATTATACTTTCACACTTCATAAACAATTAATTCAACTATTTGAACTGTTAATTTAGGCCTAGGCTCAAAACAGTCTATTCTGAGCGCTGTAATTTAGTTATGCATTGTACTTTACTAATTCAATTTTATTTCATCAGATTTTCTTAAGACTAACTTGCTGAATGTAACTAAATTTATAAAGACTAAATATATTAAAATAAATCTATTGACTGACGACTATATTAAAAGGTCTTAAAGCTGAAGAAAACTAAAACTTTGCGTCATAATCGTAAGGTATATAACGTATACCAAATGGCGAAGGCAAATTAACGACATTAATTGAAATCAACTCATAAACCACATTGACCGTATTACAATTTCCGTCAATATTCATCACGCAATGAAACTATACTTCTTCAATGTAGGCACAAATTTAGTACGTAATAATAATAGCTGTAATAATATATATTCAGTAAATAATAATAGGCCTCTCCCTAGGATCTCCGCATCGACCTGTTGGAAGCGGTCTGCATCCAGCGACTTCTGCATGCCTAAGTTCAGCGGGGAACTTCCAGTAGCTGAACACTCGTAAATAGATAGAAATAATAATAATCACCGTAAGGTTGGCTGTTAGAAAATGCCTTTAGTATTAAGCCCCGCTTTTTTAAAATCATGTATAAGATGTACCTATTAAATAAAAAAATAGCTCACGACAGCGCTGTACAAACGTAGGTTATTACTTTCAATTTAATACCAACTTACAGCGACTCCGCTTATCATGTTATTTATTCTACTGTAATGTTGGCAAAATTCACGAAGCAAAATAGTGCTTGAGAAAAAAGTATCTATCGCTGGTAAAGCGAATTCCTCCGGAACCAACACAATATAAAAAAATATATAAAATAAAAAAAATATTTTTAGCAAATGTGTTGCTGGTAAACATGGCGTCCGGATGTCACACTGACCCTCCATTGAAAATCAGCGCTGCAGCACACCTGCGTTGTATTGCAGCAAATAGCTGAATGGGGGGTCATTGTTGTCTGGCCATGTGCATAATTAATGGCATATTGTTAAGTACCTTATAAGTTACATCGTCCTTGTTATACAACAATACATACGTGTTGGCCATGCAATAATAAATGTTTTTTCTTTCTTTCTTTCTTTTCAATATGAGACATCCTGTTGAGCTGAACTTATCATACTGTACCTGGTAGATACCACAATGTTGTATTCACTTTAGTGCGTAACTTTGAATGTTGTGTTATCATTGTTACTATTAACAGTTGGACCTTTTGCATATACCAAGTTGCAAATAAATGAGCAACGTGAGGTAATCTTGAGAAATTGAGAATACATTTTCTCAAGAAATACTAATTTGTATTTGAATTCCAGTAGCCCGCGCTCGGCCAGATTAGCGGACTAAGGCCTGAATCGCTGTCGGTAGAAAACTCCGTGCTCAGTAAGGCTAGTATTATACTATTATTATTATTCAGTTTTATATCACATAGATAAGGCATATCCATACATTCTCACCGAGAGATAGGTGAGGTTCCCAGGGACACTACAGATTAATGATACCCTCACGGGCAACTATCAGGTAGCTGGCGAAAGCAAGATATATTAGCAACAGTTTTTCCGCCTCTATGTTCCATGCCGGTTTGTCACCTTCTGGGGTGAATCCGAGGATATACCTCTATATTGCAGTTATATTATGAAGATTGTATTCTAAATTATATTTTAACAAGAAAGTATTCTGTCTAAATGAGTGTTCCTAATTAGACTCTTGCATATTATTAAAATAAGAATATGCTTCTGAATACTCCACTGCCTTTGATTTAAAATCACACTTCTTCTGAATATGTAACAATTGAAAGGATCTTCAAAACAATTTTCTAGGATTTTTATTGGAGTAGATAATAAAAGGGTTGACGTGAGACTCAATATTTTCAATTTCCGCCTGCTTGCGCTGCTCGCTGTTCACTTCGTAATACTGCGAGGGGAACGTATCCTCACGTCTTTTATCACACAGCTATTGCTGAGATGAATTTCTAATGAGAACATACTTCGTGAACTTTATTTTCAACCGAACTAAAAAAGGAGATTCTCCAGACAAATCCACCACTGACGTGTGCAATTTTATCGCATCCGGGATAAGTTTGTATGCATGAGGTTTTGAACCGGGTGGCGTAATTATGAAGGCATAAAAATATTGTAATCTAATATTCGATACTCTATCAGTATTGCACTTACGATACTTCGCAGTGCTGTTACCAAAATAGCACTTAGGAATAATTAAACAGGTAGGTAAAAGCCTTGGCGCAACAAAAGCACGACACCTTTGATTTTCCATTGCAGAAAGCAGTTGTTTTCGATTCAGCATTCCTTATTTATGAATGAGCCATTAGTTCCGACCGCCCCGGCAGTCTGCGAGACACTCTAAAAAGCCAGCATTGTTTGAAATCGTTCAATGCTGCGTCTGTGCCCGCTAAGTGCCAACCTAGGATCGAATTAGAACGCCGGGAAATTAGATCTCAGTTATATTTATAAATATATATTTTACTAGCGCTCATCAGGGAAACATAATTCATAAAACAGGAAAACAAAACACGTTTATTATAGTATCAAGTGCAAAATGAGTCTTAAATGAGTTAGAAATAAACTGAAATAACGGAATCAGCTCGTCACGTCTATGACCAAAGAAACAGCCGAAGTCCTAATTGCAAAACGTTCTTTGTGACCAAAACATTTTTTATTGAATTCCGTGACTTCAATGCTAAGCCAGCGGATAAAGATTTAGAGACTGGTATAGATATACCTCTTAGAGTAGAAGTACCGCTACATTAAAACAAATTAAAACTTGGAGGTATTCATCAGTAAGTCGGATAACATCGGATATCCGCCCATATTGCCACGCCAAAGCAAAAACTAAAAGCAATAAATAACACACGGAATATGAAAAATAAAATGTGTTCACACCTGCATTTCTAAACTGCGAGTTAATTTCTCGTTTCACCGCACTGACCGGCGATATTTGATTTTCCAGTCACGTGTCCAACTTGAATTCTGTGTGGAAAGAATATTCGTTGATTGTGTAAAAATGGTTTCCAAGTCCAACTTATACTAACAAGGTGCGAAAATTGATTTATATCGGGGTGTACACTACTGAGGAAGATTTAGCTTTATTTATCTTCGGATATCTTTAGTATATTTAGTTAATTATTTGCATTTTAGCAAAGAGCTCAGTTAGATGTGTATTCATGCGCTTAATGCTCAAATTAAATAAAATAAAATAATAATAATAATAAAATTAACGTCCTGATAAAATCGGCATTATTCTGAGAATTGTTTACACGAATTTCAATAGTATTGGCAATCTAGAACCTGGCCATTAGGCCAGCGCTATAACAAAAACGCGTATACCCGAAGGATTTTATATCAAAAAGGCAGCAAATCCTAGAAATTATAAGACAATATATTTTTCCGGATGCATTACAAGCTTCCATAGTTAAAAGTTGCGTCGACCCTAAGTCTGGAATCAGATAAAAAAAGACGTATGTAGGTATATTAATACATGTAAACTAAAAAAATCCTTCTTTAATTGTTGGAAACGCATTTGAAATTTTAGCTCGCTTGTGCATAATGTGTTCAATGTTCAATTTTATGTTTTGCATTTGTTCTATTGTTTCTTTCAGATAATTTCAATAAAATAAATGGAATAAAATAAATTAATGCAATTAAAGGTGAGTGCAGATTTAAAACCTAGATATAAGGCAACAATAGAACCCAAACGAATAAAAAATTCAGTATAGGGCAAGATGCACCATTACACGGGCCCCTGCATTGAAGTTTAATTACTACAAAAAGTTTCACAAAACTGGAAATGGCGGACGGCGGACGGCGGGTGAAGAGATTAAAAATGTAATTTCCGATGGCTCCGGCCGCTTTCTCACTTGATGTTACGTACACCACCATATTAGCAGGACTCAGTTAAACTTCCAAACTTCGATAACTTATGTGGAGCAGGATTTATTAAATGTACTGACATTTTAAACATTAAAGTTCTTAAAGCAATGATCGTCCAAGTGTCCAAATCACGTCATTGGAGTTATTTTGCAGAATTCCTAAGTATGCCTCAATTTTTATTTTATTTTATTTATGAACATTCCAAATAAATTCAATTACTTAAACCATTTTTTTTTAAACTACATTAAATAACGCATGTCTCTAAACATGATGTCCTAATATTTTATTTTTTGCCGTGCCCTACAGGGTCCACATTGTACTAAATAAATTGTAACATCTTTTTAACATATTGTGGAGTGCAATAAAGTATTGAGTATTGAGTATTGATGCCCACACAACAATTCAAAAAAAAATCTCTCACTGTTTTGGCGAAAATTTTATTTGCATCGTGTTAGTAACCACTAAAACTACCACTTGGCTTCGTTTTCGGTCGCAGTCTTGATATACCTGGTATATAAAAGTCTTTACTAGTGTGTAAGGAAAATGTATTAATTAATTAATTAAATAGTATTTATTTATAAAGTTACAACGATTATATTGCGTCCTGTTACTAGGTATGCGAATTCTCTGTATAATAACATTAATAGTTAATAAAAATAATATCATCCATTTGATTTACTTTTATTTAAAAATTTCAAAATTGTATTGTTAAGTTTTTCTAAATTTATTCATAGTATACATTTCACAGTAAATACATGCATTTATTGCTGCGACTTATCGACTTCAACGCATCTGATGCAAAGTACAGTGAAATAAGATATTTACATATTAGCTTTTATTTGATATCCATAATATTAAATGCACTTTGTGGTGTAAAACTCAGACAAACTTTGTTCTTGTAAGTTTTAGAATTCATTGTGTATGCACAGGTATGTAGATATGAACGTCTGCAGCTGCAAATGAATATTTTAATTCTATTATTATTAGTTACTAGGTTCTGAACGCCGATAACCATCCACATCCAGTATAGTCGACTCTTCGACGTCGTGTGCGGAAACTATTTGCTTTAAATGTCCGTGCATTTTGTTATTCCGATTCGGTTTTCATACCAGCTATATGAAAACCAAATGTATCACGAATTCGTCTGCTAAAGGAGTGACCAAATTGCGTATTAATCTTGTATGATGTTTATGGTATTGGTATCGTTTCTCATAGTTCTGCATTAACCCTTCCAGCCATCACGGATTAAGGTTTGTTTTATGGCATAGGTCCGGCAAACGAACAAACATGTCACCTGACGGTAAGTTATCACTGCCGCCCATGAACATCCATAACGCTGGATCATGGATGTGTTGCTAGCCCAATTGGTAGAGGAGAGGGAAGGAAAAAGGATGGGAAGAAGAAAGAGGTACTGGGCATCCGGCAATCTCACTAAAATTCGTGGAATTTCTTGAATGATAAATATTTTGCAATGTTTACATTCTTACTGAAAATTTTGATCTCATTCTAAATAAACCTCCAAGGTATTTAGTAGCAAAGTTCTTTCAAATCAACTCCGCTTAAATTATGTTTATTAACGGGAAACAGCGAAGGTATCTTGCGGGTAAAATCAAAGATGCTTTAATTCAAATTCTTTTTGAAGTTTTTATTTGCGATGTAAATATATAATTAATAACTTTTTGATATTTTTTTCGATTAATATTTTCTTTTACTAATTAGATAAGATTAAATTAGTTACAGTCTAATTGACTACAGTGCACAAACTAGTAAGTGAAGTACGATCTGAAACAAAGTAGGGTAGGTGTCTACTGGCGAAAGGCCATCTCTCATGATGTTTACCAGCCTGCTCACAACTTGAAATTTAGACGTTGAACCTAAAACACAACATACTTACGTAGCCCAATATGGCGAATTCTCCACCAACGGTGTTCAGATAATCTTCCGACTTCCTCCAGTTTTGGTCACTAGTAAACTCATTCCCTGAACGACACGCCACAGCAAACCTAACACGTCACGCTAGTTTTCTGTGTAGTGGTGCTACGCAAGTGTAGCCAACTCGTTCGTACCGGAGCTTTATCGAGCTAACGCAAGGCTCTACCACTTCACATAGCTTTGCAGTTTTTAGCATGGTCGGTTTAAATTAATTTACTATTATAAATACGCTAATTGGCAGATGATGTGGCCAGTAAGGTACTGATTAGTGTAATCATAGGATTAGTGTTAGTGGAGCGTCGTGAAATCGATACGTGATGTTATGGGTGACTTTTATTGATGACTAGTCTACTTGCCGCTTTACTTGAGGGTGTTGAACGAGGCCCTTAGTATCATTACCTTGTGGCAATTAACCGTTACTACCTATCTCCAGCGGACAAAAATCTGAGTGTATTTAAGTGACGTTTAGATCATACTATTATTATGTATTAAGAACTATTTGAATAGATCAATTTGACGTACACGTAAAGAAAAATAAAACAAAACCACCTTATTTTAAAAATCTGATGTTAATCATTAAAATGAGTAATTGTTTCAATAGCATTGACATTCGGTGGACGAGATGCACCTTCCATGAGTGAAGCCGAGTATATTGCATATAGCCACGCAGACGTTGTAGTTGCAACCCTTCAAGCGCATTGGAATATTCAGCATCTCATGAGCTTCAGCCACTTTGTGATCGGAATCCACTTTCTCTGAAAATAACAACCATTCATAAATATGAGTAAATAGACAAATCACTGTAAAAAAAACCTTTGGAGGAGTCTTATGCCCAGTAGACTTTCTGCGCTTATAATAGTTTGTATCTTCGGAATATATTTTTGAATAATCACGTATTTACGGCGACGATTCATTAAATAAATAATGATACATTTCATAGTGGGTTAGAGGCTATCCTTGCCCTCAGGGATACTCTAAGTTTCCGAGCTCGGTATTTATTCTTTACATTATTAATCCTGGTTGACCCGTTTTACGCTAAATTGGCCTCTATTAATAACACGTAGATAAATAAAATAGTCAACTATCCAACTAATAAACATACATGCAACATTTAAAAAATCAAAGTTAGTTTGTATACTCCACACATTTTAATGTGCAATTAGCAATCACAAATAATATAGGATAATATTGAGTTAAACACACTCGCCAAGTTTACTTCTTTATTAAAACCTCTTTTATTAACTGCCTCGGTGGCTTGTTGTTCTACGGTATGGTTACAAAGCTGAGATCTCGGGTTCGAATCCCGGGTCGGGCAAAGCGATGTTGGATTTTTCTATTCGTTATCATATTTTAGGCCCGCCCCCTATCACATCGTGGGACGGAATATACAAGGCGAAATGTGGGTGTCCTGGTGGCGCCTCAGCCTACCCCTTCTGGGGTAAAGGCGTGAGTTTATGTATGTTTGTTATTAATTATCGGTGTAATCATTACTAAAAATTAAAGAGCAAAAACCTTCGAAACATCTTTTCTATTTCTGCCTGCGAATATTCTGTCAACACGGAAAATAAGAAGGCAAAATGGGATAAATTCACTTACCCAAATTAAAGATTTCACGTACTACATCATCATCAAGATTTTTTACCAATATACTGGCTTCAGTGATTACGACAACAGCTGCAAAGACTATCAGTAGCTTAGCGTTCATTTTGTATATATTTTTTCAGACAGGTCCACTTGATTCAAGAGCAAGCTTCACAATACTTAAACTTGGGCCTTGGACAAGCATATTTATACTAATAGCGTTATCAGTTGAATTACAACCGGGAATTCGGAAGCAAATTAATTCCTTGCTCAGTGCAATAAAGTTCAAAATGGCAAATCATGACTTGCAGGATAGGACTTTTCGCATGGTATATGATGCGATATATGTATTGGTAATTATAAGGAAAACATAAACATATCCCGCTCAATCCTCTAAGTTTATTTTAATTGAAGGTTATATCATTTTGTTGTGGAGTTCGAACACCAATCGAACATCACTCGTCATTTCCGTGATAACCAAATTACTAGCCCATATGCCGCAAACCAACTATTGTGCTGGCGTATCTTTTATAAACCATTCTTCATTCCAAAATGGAGGAGAATGGAATCTAATATTCATTATCATTTAACCACATTTACGTAAATACGTACGAAACCCAATGAAAATGTGCGTCAACCAAATAACAATTAAGATTATTCTTTAACATTGTTAAAAATGAAAACAAATATATTATAATTGGTCATAATTTAAATACCTAATTGTTAATATTTTACATTAATTTAACACAAACAAAAATATGCATCGGCGGAAAATTGTTTTACCTTCATATAAACAACTATTAAATTGTTTTTAATATTAAAACTCCGACTGCAAAACTTTGCATATTAAATACATAATATGCAAAGTTTTGCAGTCGGAGTTTATTTCTCATGATAAATAGATATTTATTTCTCATGATAATTGATTAACATGAGAAATAAATATCTATTTATATTTTATATTTTCTATTTTTTGCAGACACGATAAAGCGACTTCAGTACATCTGATGATAAGTGCTTTAATAATATTATTTATATAGAGAATACTCAATACACTATCAGCACAACCAAAATTTCATACATCGATGACATATTATGGTTGTCTCTCGTCTGTCGGTACAATTAGGTCACCATATTTATGGATAGTGAACACCACCGCATCTGAACAGCAAGAATGCCCGAGACCACGGAAGAGAAAAAACAAGTGGAAGTGACAGTGCTGCACGCGCCCGGTGGCAACTTTATGCGAACTTCCACAGCACTCCGACGGTTGCTCGTTGGCATAGGTTTTCTATTCCGTGGCTAAGACGATGAAATAGTGGTCATAATTTCGTTCCTGGACTTTAACAATAGAAACACCTCCTAGGTCTTCTTGTAACGAGTGTGTTCACCGCTCGGCAAATTAGCGAGAACGTCAGTACCTCCGCCTACTCTTTTGGGAATATAGGCGCAAACTTATGTAAACGATTTCTATAGAATTTAGATAAAATACTATATACAACCAAATCGTTTTAGAGACGGGCCTACATTTATGCAAAAAAGTAGAACACGTTTGCGTAAAATAAGAGTTATTTCGCAAGCATTGCTTCGCCAAGATATGCGTCATATCAGGACCCTTTTCACGGGGAGGATAAATTAAAATGTAGCGGAGTGTCGCACGGGACTCCGCGTGATGTATGCCGACCTCTGTCTTGGCTTTCCGAAAACGTCGACGTTTCCGAATGTATGGAATATTATAAATAAAACAACCCTCTTTATTGCAAGCAGTTTGTCTAAACAAACCATCACAGTGTTAAACGAATTCTCTCGATTAAAGTCTGAATGTGGAAAGGTATTTACTGAAAATATCTTGCAAAGTTGTTTACTACGGTTTTCGATATTATCATCTAAGTTCTAATACGTGTGTAAAGTCTCAAAATGTTTTGTATATAAAAATCGGTGATAAGTAGTATGAATTTCATTATATGAAATATGAATACATAACTGTTTCAAATTGCATTAATTTATTAACAAAGTTAGGAACTCAATAAACAATGCTGTATCTTACAAAACCGCACAAACGGTATGACTGTGTATATATTTTTGGTTTAATGATAAAGTTGTTTACGTAAAAGTATTATTAGTTATGACAAGTAATTGAAGAGATATTTTTTTGTTTAAATTCAATTAATTCCTCATTCAATTCAAGTTATGACGAACTTATGAAAATAAATTCCCTACCATACCTTTTTCTATTATACCATGAAGCTATGGCACGGTTCACCGATCCACGTGCTAGTCCTATCAATAATCCTGGCTCTTTAATGGTATGAAGAAATATTTTAACAGGCAATCACTTCTTTGTATATATTTTTTGATGTTTAATTTATTAAGTTCACTATTATCGGGTAATATAATTATGTATCTTTCATTGTATGATTAGATATACATAGCATCCACTACATTTTGATTTTAAATTATTTAAATCACAGAATTTCAGCATTTGCTTGTATTCCTGTATACGGGAAAGGTAGAAACTGTTTATCCGGAATTGAAAGACGCCTTCTCCTCCGGGAATACATTAACACGTGTCCAAGTATAGCAATACTTTTCAAAACGCTATCCTATAAGGGTTACCGCCATGTAAACTGGAGGCAGTAAAGGTCGTTCTGCAACGTGGGTCAATAAAATCATGATTCGCTGACCTAACGTTAATCCTCACTTTAGGAGTCGCAAGGGAAAACATCAGGTAAAAGAATACTATAGAGACCAGAACAATGTTCTAAATATAGGTTACAAGAAAGTAATGTCTGCGACCTTGTCTGGGTTTTTACTATGTATATATAAAAATAAGAATAAAGTGAAACTCTGATCATTTGCAATCCCAACGATCATTATGGGAGGGGTTTGTCATAGCCGTTTGCGAAAATAGGAATCAAATATGTAAATATATATTAAAAAAACATATTAAAATCCATTCAATAATTTTGCGTTATGCAATGTGTACAAAACAACAGACTTATCTATAATATGATATTTAGATAATAACCTCATTAGTGCATTTCAACAGGAAAGTGTCGCGTCTTAGAACAATTTAGGACATGGAACTTTCATCTTGAAAGTTTTTAATCAAATAAAGTTAATGAACATGGCCACAAAGAAAACTTAAGATTACGGTGGAAGCTTCGCGGGACTTCACAAAAGCGAACTTAACGAATAGCCAATCAAATATTAATAACGAAAAACATTTTCGCTTAACAAACAAACTCTGCTGTTGCTAAACTCAATTTAAAACACCAACCAAACTTTGTCATGGAATACTTAATATGTCTTAATCTACATACCTAATATACGAAGACAGTAAAAGTGATAATTAATACATTTTTTAATGTATTAAAACATAATCGCTTAACATTCACCTCATTAGGCAAATGACTGCGTATTCCACATTAGGTAATCTGCATAATATCTCCTTACTGAATTTCAGGTGCTGAAATAAGAAGCGATTTTTTCATCCTAGAAGGCAAACTCTGCTCGCGATTAGTATTCCCTGAAAAGCTAACTTAGATATTTTTAGCCATTTACAAAATGGCTTTGTTGACAGGGCGAGTTATCGTATCAAATAGCGAAAAAAATAGCAAATAGCGGTTTGTTCACCCCACAGGTACAATCACGACACTCGGCAGAGAAACGAATCACCACCAACACAAAAATCACGGGCAATAAAAAAAATCGACAGATGTATGTATGTATGTAATAATCGACTAAATGTCAAATTTTGCTTGATTTTGCCACTATATCTATACAATACCCAGTACAACAATGACTGTTGGTTCTATCAATACTCGCAACTCCTCAGGGAATACAAATCACTCAGCAACAATTGAAACATCCAGCCACAATCTCGATATTGTGTTTAAAATATATTCCGATCACATCCAGTGTCCGTCCAATGTCCAATTCTGTTTAATTATAGCCTCAACGACAATATTAATTATGGTACAATGGTGGCATTATTAAAAGGGAATTATTCGTCAAGATTCATTCAAAAGCGTTCAATTGTATTTCACAATGGGACGTTTAATTGATTTCGTTATTTTAAGAGAGCTATTTACATCGGATTCATCAGTCAGCAATACCTATGTTCATTACCGATTCCAAGGAATGCGAGACCAAAGACGATATGGTAACCCTAACATCAGGAGGTATTTATTGTGATGACGAAGCTGCGTCAAATATGTATACTTTACACAACACCGGATGTAAGCAGCGTTATCGCTCTTATGGTTGATACGTTGATACTAAAATGGTAAATAAAACTCATAAAAAAATTAATTAGCTGTGTGCTTAACATTTACTAATAATATAGGTACCATAAATGTGTTTTCTTTCTTTCTTTCTTTCAACGTAATGTCTAATAAAAATTACAAAGGTTCGTAACAGCGCGCGTACCGACATCACAACCATGATCAATTTTTATGTCGGTTTAATTATAATTCTTTATTTGTAGAAGAGTAAGCTTACGCTTTTTCGGCACAATTCGCCGAGGTTGATTTCGTCTACACATTAAATTCCAGTCTTCAAATCCAGAAACTAATTATGGAAAAAATAAATATTAAATGAATGACCAATGTAAAATAGAAATAATAGCATCTAACATGAAATTATAGAGGTTAATTAAATGCCTATTTAGACAATACTGAAGGTTGAAACAATATTATCTAAATGACAAAACAATAACAAGGAAAAGTTGGACGATTATTAATATGAAATTTACCTACCATCTACAGTGTGGTTTGGCTTGTGGATGGGGCAGTGCCTATACAGTTGTCCTTGATGCTAAAAAGTTGCGAGTTCCATCTCGGCATAACAAAATATTCGTGTGGCCTACTGATATTTTTTCTAGGTCTGGTTGTTTGTAAACTCACTTATGGATCTACTGGTCAAATAGGTAGATATCTACGTAAGGCTAGACTTCGATTCTTGGACGAACTATTGACAACATGGTATTCAATTGGATTTAAAAACTTATAGGTCTGAAATTCTAAGAACAGCATTCATATGCTGTCTTTAAGTTATAGAAACCATTTAATGCCTATCAGTTATAACATTCCGCCGCGGATACGATCTCCGCATCATGACATATTATGTTTGTGCGATCCATATATGTATATTTGTACAGACGCTGGTCGTTATTGAGACTTAAATTTCTCTTGACTTTTCGTACCCGCGACCCCTAATTCCACAGATGGTGTAACCAACTGCTCTAGATAGCTGCTTTTTGATAGGGGGCGGTTAAGCAAATGCCAGGGTTAATATGCAAATCTTCACATTAATTTATTCTTAGGATTATTTTTGACAATAAAATACGTATCCATGACGAAATCTAAAGAAAGAAAAAAATACCTGTTGCCAGGTTCTTTTTTTTTACTAAGAAATAACGATTAGGTGGTATCAACAGGTAGCTTTAGCAAGAAAAATTTACCTATTTACTTTTTATGATGACTTGTATAAACCTAAAGCTTCCTAAGGTATGTATAACAAAATAAAGAATAGAAAACAACATAGGTATATGTAAATATTTGTTCCTCAAATCCGCCCCTGTCAGCAAAAAACGCTATCCTGTAAGCACGCCACGGAAAATATTTAGCTAATAAAGTCAAGGCTGTACAAATAGTGATATTTTTACGGCACATATCTAACAGTAAACAATATTGTTGGGAGCAAACAAAACTGCGTCATAACGTAAGTTATGGGCGCAATAACAGCGATGTTTGTCGCGTACGCGGCCGCACATTCCCGACATGCTCGTACGTGCTCTGTGTGTACCGTGTAGTAGGAACTGTATCAAATGTTACAGCGTTACAACTTACAGTACATACTACGATCCTTCTTGTCGGGTATCGGATAAGTATTATAACTGATATTGCTGCAGCTACATATTATACAGGGTATCTCAAGACCGCGACCAAAAACGAAGCCAGGTGGTAGTTTAAGTGGTTGCAGACACGATGCAAATAAAAATTTCACCAAAACAGAGACAGATATTTTTTTATTTTTTTTTAAATATCGCCTTTTTTGGGTGGTAAATACCTAGTTTTTGCGAAAATAATAATTTAAACCGTTACGTACCATTGAGTGTTTAAAAATAAAGAGGTCTACATCATTATTTTAGGAAATCTATGTATTTATCACCCAAATACGACGATAAATAAAAAATTACAAAAAAAAGTTGTCGATTTTTTTTTGCGCAATTTTTACTTGCATTGTGTCTGAACTCACTAATACTACCACCTGGCTTCGTTTTCGGTCGCAGTCTTGATATACCCTGTATAAGTCGAATGTTGGACCCGATGGATACAGGACCCAATTATTTTACCTCTACGTGAAGTTACAGTCCGACATATGTACATCATAAATAATATGAACGACATAAATCACGTAAGTCGTTTGCTTACTGCGGGGGCGGTGCGCTCTCATAACGACTTCGAGACGTGCGATAGAGCGCATGGGTCAGACTCTGTCGTGGACGCCCACAACACCCGACACGGGCGTCCAAACTAAAAGTAAATGTGGGGCATTCAGACCCCCAAAATGGAAGGACCAGCAACGGTTTTGCGCCGGGCGGTTACGCGAACGTATATCGGGGCGCTTGTCGCCCTGGGATGTCCAGTGCCACCCATAATGCGTGTGAAGATCACCGAGGGGTTTTTAGTCAGTATGCTGGCGTTGGTTTTGTTAGGGTCCCAGCCCGACCACAATCCGCAATGTGCCGGGTTGGAAGGCCAGAGACACTGATATAGCACTTTCGGCCTCCCCCCGGGTACCGAAAGAGGAGCTTAATAGCTTTTCCTCTAGGACACACAAAAAAATCATTTGCTTAAAAAGAGATCCGATACATTATGAGAGGCCGCCTGGGTACCACCGCAATGTCTATTTCTTCCGCCAAATAGATAGATGTAAATGCACTGTTGTGTTCCGGTTTTAAGTACAATGTAGCCAGAGTACCTAACTACTGGACATATTGAGACTTAACATTTAAAACCTCAGGATGGCGAGCGTAATGGCATGCCAAGCATTGCTTTGTAATTCATGTGTTGTTTTGTTTTGCTCCTATCCATGAGCGGTCTTATCGCTTACCATCAGGCGAATGGCATACTCGTCTCGCCATTCAGCGCAATAAAAAAAGCCACACAATGTAGTAGCAATCATGGAATCGAACCTGGGACTGGTTCGTTAAAAAATCATAGCTTTAAAATAAGCCAAGAAATTCCTTACCTCATGTTCAATTATATATTTTTAACCAAGGACTTTGTAGATATTTAAAAAAATAACCTTATTCCATTCTAATCAATTTCTTTTGCGGTTTTGTTTTATTAAAGCTTTCTGCCATTTCGAAGGCTTTACAACCTTCGTAGTCGCGGGACGACCTAAGATTTTAGTCATCCATTAAGTTAGTGTAGGTGTTCCCACATTGCTATTCGAGACATAACATAGTAATAATAATTGCAAGTGCTGTTGAGGGTTAATGCTAAATTTTGTAGAGAACTTTAATTATAGGTAACTACGGGTAATTGGGATTTTTACAAAAATAAATTTAACAGCTAATAATTATTATTTGATCATTACCATTATAAGTCTGGTGGCACTGTATTTATTATATATATGTTGCCTTTATGATTATTTTTAATATCATATTATATTAGACATATCTGTGTGTGGGTGTGTGTGTTAGTTTTTGTGTACTTTTTTTTTCTTTTTAAGTACAATTCCAAATAAAAACTTAAAATAATAAAATGTTATTTAAGTATTGGGAGAAATAAAAAATTGTCAATTAAAGAGAATGTCAATGCTTTATTTTCTTTTTGGAAACGTTTGCAACTGGCTCCGTTTCGTATTCTATCTCGACGCGAGGTTTCTTTCTTCGCACCATCTTCTCCGCAATGTCCTAGAACATTTGAAATTACATTGTGTGGCACCTCTACCTTTTCAAATGTACAAGCGGAGGGGGGTTATTGATACTATCACCGAAAAGTAATTTCACTTCACCTGAGAGCCAGAGCAGGTGCAGGATAAACTAGAGATATTATTAACAGGCGGTAGACAATTATAACAGCCAAAGACATGAGACATATTTGCGTTTGTTACTATTATGAAATTTACAACTTGTGTGCTAGAATGTTCATGAATTTTAATTGGACCAGCATGATGGAAGAAGGTCCAAACCTCACATAATGTGAGAGGTGAATTCCACCAAGCAGTGGACCAACTTTGGATCGATATACAATGATCTTACCTCTATATCTGATGTTTCCGATTCGAAATTACTATCAAGGTTAACATTTTCCTTTCTGCCAGAGTCACTATCCTGCAAATCCAAAAGAATTTCATTACTTGTAATATATTAAGTCAAAGCTTCACATCTTATAAATTAAGAGGTCCTTGATTCCCAAGTGTGGCAATCCAGTTATAGTCTAGGTATAAGTTTATTACTTTCAAAACCTTATTCATCCCAGAATAAATTATTCCCTAACAAGATGGAAAACAAGCAGTTTGTCATAAAAAAGTATATAAATTTTCTCTAAAAGTTTTGACTTTTGGCCCTATGCCATTGTAGGCCTGATTTAAATATGTAGATAGAACATAAAATCTATAGTAAAACACTTTTGTATTAATTTAGTTTGCAATTTATACCTGATGTAAAAGAGAGTAATTCAAGTGAAAATTTTATATGTATAGTTTTGAATGGAGTGTTAAAGAATATCTGTCACTTTGGGAAAAATGGGATTGGCCACTAGTTTTTGTAAAATATAGAATGTCTTACCTCATCACTGTCCATGTCACTGTCTCCTTCCACAAACTCATTAGCATCTTCCACATTCTTCTGCAGTTCTCTTTCTAAGTCTGGCTCCAGCTCCATTTCCTTCTCTACTTCTTCTTCATCTTCCTTCTCACTCTCACTCTCGCCAGAAATCTCTTCTTCTTTGAGAGCAGCATCAAAAGCCATTTGTGGGAAGTTGTAAAT
Source organism: Deilephila porcellus (assembly GCA_905220455.2). Taxonomy (NCBI): domain Eukaryota; kingdom Metazoa; phylum Arthropoda; class Insecta; order Lepidoptera; family Sphingidae; genus Deilephila; species Deilephila porcellus. Next base: position 11,908,894 of record LR999977.1, on the reverse strand, counting down.
GTCATTGTACTGAAAACAAAAATTGTTCTTTCAGTGCTACAAAGAAAAATATTATAAAAATCTACTGGAATTGTTAAGAAAATTGTTAATTTATTTTAGTAAAACAAAAAAAAATTATATACTATCAACTAAATAGTAATTATTCTCTTGATATACAAGTTCATCTCAGTTTTTGAGGTAGGTCTACCAAGGTTTGTAACCAATTTTGTGTTTAATACAGTTTATTCTCAATCATAAATTATTCAGAAAGCAATACTTACTGTACCCTTCTTCAATCTTTCAAGTAGTTGTTTCTCTATAGCATTATCTATTCTAGCAGCTACCAATGCCTTCTCTTCCCTTCTTCTCTCACGTCTCTCTATCTTCCTTTGTATTGGTACTAACTCTTTCCTGTAACATATTATATGTAATAAATAAATACTTCCAACAGTCCCACAGTCCTGACACCATGGTAAGGTTAATCAAGTGTGGAGGTTTTCAGAAACCTTACCAGGCTAGTCCCACTCAGACTCAAAACAAATATTTGTGGGCCACATAAACATTTGTCTTGTTTGACACAAATAGTTTATTGCCCAGCCTGGAATTTAAAAACAGCTACTCATTATATAGGTGCAAATTAGTTTAAAGCCATTAAAAAAATGACTGATTGCATATATAAAGTTTATTTAATTAGCTAATTAATACTTACACTCTCCTTAGTTTCAACTTTCTCATTCTTATGAGGTACTGAGTTATTTTAAGAAATCTCTGTTTACATTTTGCTTTTATAAAAGCTGGCCAGTAGAGTAAATTTTCATTTATCTGATGTATTGCTTTCTCAAAATTTCTTGATAGTTTAACTTTTTCCCATTGTTTTGCAGGAAACATTACTCTGAAAATAATAGAGGTGATAGTATTAAAAAAGATTGAACCATCAAAGTATACGTTTCTGAAAATGTTGTAGTAATAAAAAAGCTTGTAGTCATCCATCTCAGACAACGGGAGAAATGGACAAGGAGCATCTTACAACCAAAATGAACACAATTATGTATGTCATTATGTTGTATAGTATTTCTTTTTAAAAAAAGCTTCATACCTCTCAGCAGTCTTCATAAATAAGTATATGATACCATTCTCTTCCCTGATGGTAGCGTACTTGCTGTTGGCGAGTGGACATGACGACCTACTGCAAAGACCTGTGAGGTTGTATTCATTTCGACAAAAATGCTGCGTTTTTGTCCTAAAAGCAAATAATACCCACATTAGACATGGAAATACGTTAAAGGTAATCTCAAAAAACTTAATTTAGCAGTAATACTCACGTTACTTTGTGGGAACAGTGAGTTTTGTTGATAATAGCCCAAACAACCTATAAACAAAAATACATCAATGCTCATTTGTTTCCTCAGTATTATCACAATCACTTTAGATTTTGCAATACTCACATCGTCGTGTTGCATTTTGATTTACCGTAATTACACACAAATTAACAAAACGCACGTACTTATAACTAATAAATCACATGGGTATAATATAACCTCAAAATGCCATCCACAGACTAATAATCAAGACAGACAGCCAATGGACAATGTTACTAGGTATGCCAAATCGCTTGAAATGTTGTCTCAGTAAAGCCTATATGTATACAAACACACTAGTTTTTGTTGTAGATAAAAATACCTAGTAGTTTTGATTTTATAGGTATTCAAAGTTTTGAAAAATATCGAGTCCCGCTACAGTCACGTGATCGCTTGTGACGTCATTTCACAACGCGCCGCACGGGCCACGACTCGCTTCGTATCAAATCGCCAGCGATTATAGTAGTTGTAATAGCTTGCGCAGTGTTTTGTTGTTGGTTTTCGTTCGCGTATTAAGTTAATAGTTTAATAATAGTAAATATTATTCGATTAATAAAATGGATGAAGGATTCGAAAAAGGGCAATCGGATAATCTACCTAAAATAGATGGATTAATGGTTGCGCATTACTTATCAACAAATAGTGATTTCGTTGCCGCCGAAATGCGAGGAATAAAAATGCAACGGTATGTGAAATTTCCGTGTTACTACTTATGCTTAATAGTTTCTGTTCTAAATTGTTTTATCAAAACAAAATACCCGAGTAATGTCGTAATGGAAGAATGCAACTCAAATATTAGAACTACCTACCTTCCATTAAATTTGTAAGTTAAAGACAACAAATATGTATGTATTATAGTTTTGTAGCTATTGGTAGGCACGTATGTATAATATAGGTAGGTAACGCTCTTCTTAGTAAATTTAAATGAATACATACATACCTATATTGATTTATTGCAAACTAGCTTCCGCCAGCAGCTTCGCCCCAGTTTCCCTCAGAAGCTGTGCATTTTCCCAGTATTAAAAGTAGCCTATGTGTTATTCCAGACTTCGTCCAGATTCTTTCAGTAGTTCCATTTTTTCGCATTTTAACGTCCTTTGGAACTATAAAAAACAACTTTTCTGGCGAATTGGTAGTTGTGTTTGTGCATTTAGGCACAACACATGATTTCCTAGTATTTGGATTGGACATTGTTAAAAGTCTTTAGGTATAAACGTAATATTATAGTACTCTGTGGTTATAAATTCAACGGCACGGGCGCGCGACCACGAGCGGACTGAGTGAGCCAGTGAGCGTGTTGTGTTATGACGTCACACCGTAACCGGCAGCCCGGCTCGTACGGTTACAACTTGTTTTACTTCTAAATCGGAAACTAATTGACATATCGAAGTAATTCTTTCACTAGTATTTTTTATTTTTGCCAGAGAATATGGAGTGCTTATAATCAAAATTAGTTAACATTCTTCATTCCATACAATTGTTTTTACACGTTAAGAAAACTCACACAACCAAAACACTAACATGTACTTTATATCTATATTATGTTATACATTTCATTCATAAATCATTCGGTCACTCTTTCTATCCCGTGCAAATTTCCCTAGAATGGATTTGTCTCTTTCGCACGGACGTTAGACATATAAATATAAACAGTGCTGGAAATCGGTATGTTTCCGAAAATACCGATTTTTAGGGATGGCCTCAATGTCCGGTTTTCATCTATCCCTCAAATTTACCGGTTTTTCTGCCGATTTATTTAGTAGCACTTTGCATGAGATTTTATTATGTATAGTAAAAAACGTTTTCAGAGAAAGTAAATTTTATTATATACATTGAGAATTAAATATAATTGGTATTACATAAGTACAAAAAAATAAATAAATTATACATTGGTTTTCGTTCATTTTACATATGGTTTTAACCATATAAAGCCCATACTTTTTAAAATTGTAATATTTCGGAAAATTGCCTTTTTTGTTCCATATACATAGGTACCGATATTAAAAAGCTAACGAGTTTTTGTTTGTATAATAGGGCTAATCTTTGAAACTACCAGTAGAATAAGAAAAAAAGCTGCGTTTGATAGCAATAGGCGAGACGAATGATTTTCAAATTATATTCTAAAATATGGGCACACATTTATTATATACGAAAAAATCTATATTTCAAGAATTAACAAAGTCTTAACACAGTTTTAAGCCATTTTTCTAATAATTTTTCAATAGTGCACAAAAAACGCTAGTAGGTGTCATGGCGTCCGCTGTGATGTCACTACTAGGTAAACATGTCATTGTGTACTACTTAGTCTGTGGTCTATGCGCAGCGAATGCGTCATGTTTACATAGGCGTGACATCATGCGTTGTGAAGAGTGTTTTTGTCAAAATGGCCGATTGCTATATTTTGTACTTTGATTTTATTTAAAATCTTATTCATCTCCAAGTATAGATTAAAACTGAATTATCATTTGAAATCCTTGTAATACGTATTTTCCCTTAAAAACATAACATCTTTAATTTTTTGATACTGTCGTCTCGCCTATTCCCGAGGAATAATTTAGCATATTTCACCCCTAGGGAGTTATTATAATAAGAAATGAAACATTGCATGGAAGTCAGTTAATTACAATGTAAGAATCATGAAGTTAAATTAATTAGGAGTTGGAAAAAAAATTATTATCCACTTCCCTCCGTAATAAAATGGGTGACAAAACAATGAACTAGAGGTAAATAACCTCGCATAAAGACTTTTACAGCCAGAGAAGCCAACTGTAAAGCACCACGGATTAGTCAATATCACATTAATTAAATGGGACATATTATGTGAGCTGTTACACTTGATACCAATAATAGTTATGGCAAAAACGCCGGAAAGCACGGAAATTCTTCCTAATCTCAACAAGGTCCATGTAGTATACAACTTTAGATGATATTTGCAATACTATCCAGCATGATTCACACTAATTGTGGCAAAGACCACACTCCCAAACTATATGAAGCGCGGAAGGACGGACCTTGTATCAATCTAGGCAAGAACTCGTACACAATCATGCGACATGCTTACATACTTCTGCTACTAACTTAACATATTTAAAATATCTAAATTAAAACAAGCTTCTAGTAAATTAATGAAACGTTTTCAATTTGTTTTACTTTAGGTACATCAAAGCAAATAGTGCTAAAAACGACTACTAACTTTATATTGCTTTTCCAGTACATAGCATATCAATAAAAATATGATGTATATCATATGAAAAATATATGAAAGATGCGTGAATCTTATAAACAGTTTAAAACAACATATTATGCTTTACACTTGAGAAATGGAGAATCATATTGAAGATTACTTTGTTTTTAAAATTCCCAATAAAGTATTGCTATGTACTAAGTATAATTACAATGAAGTGTAATTGCGTACAATGCTTGCTTACATATCTCCTATTCTTAGAAATTAAAAACAAAGAATTAAGAAATTGAATACATCATTGATGACTTTCATTCTAATTTAAATAATAAAGACATGTTCAATATGTCAATATTAAAAACAATGAAACAATACCCTTAAATAAAATATACATAAAATTGTAATATACATTTACAAAATATTGCAACATGTGAGGCATTCCATGCATAATATCTGGTAATATCATATAAAGGCACATTTACAAGCAAAATGAATATAAAAATATTGGATGCAATATGATAAAGACATAAACACAAGAAACAAACAAATATCTATTTCAGGATACTACAAATCAATAATATAAAATATTTGGCATACAATTTAAAGCAGAAATTTTGTTTACTTGACAACCATCAGGTAGGTTCATTTTATTGTGTGAAGAATACTTAGCAACGCAAGTTTATTTTACAGAATACCTTGATTAAGACGTCGGAGACTTAAAAACTTTACACCATCAATAGAGCGCAAATCTGACCACAAATGTCTTATTGAGTTGATATTATGCACAAAATGCTTCAGTGATAGAGGTTTTGCTTCCCTATGATTGGGAGAGTCAAAACGCATTGACAATATTTTTTTTACAGCTACATTCCAGAATTCAATATGTTCAGAATTACAATACAAAGCATGTGACAACTTATTACCGTAGCGGCCAAAACCATTTAAACTATCAAACAAATCATTTATAAACAAAATTATTTCTGCTGTAAAAAAACTATTATCAACATTTACATCAATCTTTGCATAATTATGTTCACTTTGGAGATGTAGGATGTCATCCGTATAAACCTGTAGTGATGTAGCCACTTGCCGGCTAAAAACTTGGGCTGCAAGTTTGACCTGAAATGTATGTACATTCTAATTATTATTATGTAACAATAAACAATATCAAATCTATAGATATTGACATATGATATTTTTTTAACCCACATTTTTCTGATCACTCCAGGTGATATTCTCTGAGCGGTACAATCTCGTACCTATAGGGGTATGTCAAAAGTCTTGAATACTAAAATCGCGATTTGCGATAAAACTACCAGGTAGTTTTTTTCAAACTTTGTACTATGTTACCTGGGGTGGTTACAAACATGTGGTTTAAATTAAGTATCATATTGATCAATATCACTCAATATAAGTTTTTACATGTTGAACATTTTTATGAATAGTGTCCACTTAAAAACTTAATTTTCATAGAAATAGTATATATTAATGATTAATTTACCTTCATTTTGTCATAAGAACTTGGATTTATGTGTTTCTCAGTGAGTTTAGTGCTTCTTGCTCGGCCACTAAAGCCATCCATTTTTTTGAGGTTTTCAATACATTCCCACTTTGCCCTTCGATGGCCAATGAGAAGATTCTTTTTCTGAAAATGATTACGAAAATATTTTAATAAATGAGGTACATCATATGTATGATATAATTGGTTGGACCCAATTTTATAACAGATATCATTAGGGCTATTGTTACTACGTAAGAGATTGGCATTGGAATCTGATATTAATGACTTAATAGCAGCAACATTAGCAGAGCCTTGATCACTAATTGTAGCTCTAACTATAAAACCGGATTTAAAAACTGCTAACACAGTATGGTCTGGAATTATATCTGTCTGAACACTAGTAAAGCATTTCTGGTCTATAGTTGGTTGATGTACTCTATCAGATGGGGCAACTACTTTAAATATATAAGGTTCTGTAAAGCTACTAGTGGGCGTTATTTCTAAATGTTTCTCAAAATTTAAATTTAAGTATAAGCATGGAATTGCACTAGGCTTTAATCTAAGTTTTTCATTTATATCATCCGGAAGAAAATGTTTATGACAAATACGAATATTGTCGCGTTTAATGAACGGAATCTTTTGTAAATAAGGACATACCCCACACCACTTTTCCCACCTTGCTTGGTTTGTGAAAGGAACAGAAAAATATTTATGTTTCGGTCCTCGAGTGCTGCACCCAGGAACAATGCACTTATTTACCATAATGATTACACTATTATACCAAAAATATTAAGTATTTTAACACAAATTAAATAAACTACTACACGTTCTAGCTGGTAAACACTAAGGTCACATATGGCTATTTTATCTTTTACGAAAACAGTAGCAAGTAAAAAAAGGAAAAAACCGCCTTTAAATGCGAACTGTAGCACCAAAATTTGTGATTGGAATGATAGTTAATCCTAAAATGATAAATTCGCTGTGTTATGGCTTGATCACGGCACAATACAAAATTGCAGTAATTATTTTTTAAGTACGCAATGACATATGAAGTTATAACGTTTGACGATTTCAAAATCAAAAGTGACATTTTACTACGTCACGCACACTAATATAAAGACGGAGTGTAGACGGAAAAAATACCATGCCGTCCCTATAAAAAAGTGAGATAGCTAGCATAGCATAACGTGCAACTTTTTTTGTTCTGAGTTGGACGGGCCTGATGCCATCCTATTATTAGTGTACGTGAAGTTGTCAACTGTCACTCCCCGAAAACGAGATTTCTATTTCTACATAATTTGTTTAAAATGTGTGAGACTTTTATTTAATTTAATTTGATTTTAGTTTATAAAGACCTAAATTTAAAATTATTTTAATATGTCTATATAAATAAAAATGCAAAATCTTACTCAAAATAGTATTTTCATTATGAATATTTCTGAACAAAATATTGTATAATCTATTATACTTGATTTTAAAAGTGATGTTAGAAGTCGATATTCATTATGTCGATGATGTTTCAGTAGAATTTCAATTTAGTTCAATTCTTATATTAATGGCTTTTGCGCTATTACTATTTGAATATTTATGATGTAACTGTGGCGGGAACTGTCTTAAGTATGGAATATTCTATTTCGTGAAGTGATAGCGGCATCTTGCTTCAATGATTACAATCATCGTAAGTTTATAAATTCATAATTAATAATCACTTAATTGATCAATTTTATTTATGAAGGAATCTGTCGTTGTGACAAATTTTACACATCCCATAGTTTAGTACATATGAAATCTAAAATGTCTCAATCCTAAAATAAGTAATTGTCGAGCAATGGAACAAAGGGCTAATCCATCCATCCATCCATCCACCATCCAAAGGACGTCCACTGCTGAACATAGGCCTCTCCCAATGATTTCCACAGTGACCTGTTGGAGGCAGCCTGCATCCAGCGACGTCCCGCCACCTTTACCAGGTCGTCTGACCATCTTGTGGGTGGAAGTCCTACGCTGCGCTTTCCGCTACGTGGCCTCTATTCCTTCCATTAATAATATATAATAAATTAAACGACTTTGACTATTTTACTTGAATTTAAATTGCAAGCACTATTATATAAACATACACATTATAAAGATATTGTATTATAGTACAAACTGTAACTGAATTCTGTCAAATAGAAGACGCTGTGTATATATCGATTAAATAATCGTAGAAGAAACGCATCACTAATTCCAATTCTATTTTTTCCGTTTGAAATCTTACGTCGGTTATTTTTGCGTCTGTCAGTGTTCATTTGTTTCTTGTCACTTGCGGTTTTTAAAATACGCGGATTTGTGTGCAAACGATGAATGCGCTCGACCCGTACAATGCTATGTGATTATTTTGTATTTGTAAACAAGTTATAATGATACAAAATGAGTGATAATATAAAAGTAGTTGTCAAAGTTAGGCCTCTGATTTCTCGCGAAATCGAAGAGAAGCACTCTTACCAGTGGCGTGTGAAGAACAACACACTCTATCAGCTCGATCAGAATGGCAAGGATTTCGGGCCGGCGTTCACATTCGGTGAGTAACATTTGAGGGTTATCAGACACCGAATGGTAAACAGTACCTTAATACGTCATGAAGGATGCGAATATTAATTGATACTTTCGATTTTCCAGACAAGGTGTACGATAAGGACACAAAAACGTGCGATGTGTACAATGATATTGCGAAGCCTATTGTGGAGGCCGCCACGGCGGGTTTCAACGGAACCATATTCGCGTATGGACAAACATCCTCAGGCAAAACATACACCATGACAGGGACCGAGGACTCGCCGGGAATCATTCCCCTGGCAGTTCTAAATCTTTTTGAAATCATCAAGAATGTACCTGATCGTGATTTCCTTGTGCGGTGAGCAATTATCATATTATTTGCATGAATGGAATCTACCCACGGGCTCATTAAACGCACTATGTATGGACATGGGCACAATGCAGTAGGTAGTAATGTGATTAATAGTTCTTTATAATAAATGAGCAAGTTTTAGTGAGACATACTTAGACCCTCCTTACAATGTCATAGGAAAGATATACTTAATTTTTTGTAAGACAGTAATAATTATAATTATTAATAAATAAATTCATGAGTCCATACATTGTCCTAACCACACAATAAGTGTGAGGTATTTGGCATTATGACTACAGCAATAAGTTAAATTAACATCAAATACTTGAATTGTACAAATATATTTCTCTCATACTTAAGTTCATACTACAGATTAATGATGTTACTCGACTTTCAATATTGAATTATATGATGTTCATGGATTTTTCTGAGTAGGTGCATAAATAATTTGTTGTGGTATGTACTAGATTTGTGCTATGTCTGCAGTTTGAGTATTTTTTCTATTAATACTCCACAAGGGCTGATCCAGGGGGGAGGCCATGGGGGTCATAACCCCCCCTGGGCTGACTCCAGATTGACATTTTTTTAAATATGTATATTGTTGATTTTCACTTGAAAAATCGTATATATATTCACTAATTACAGGTGTATCAAACTTTTAAATAATCACTTTAAATGTATAATTGTAATCGAATTTTGAGTATGTCCAGTGTTCTGACTAGAACAATATGACCCCCCCTGACTTGAAAGCTGGATACGCTCTTGATAATCCATAAAATTAGCTTACAATGAAATAAATAACTTTGTATTTAAAACAACAATCCCATTCACCCTGCATTACCATAGTCATTGTAAATGCAAAATGTAAAAATTCTTTAAGTAGAGCTATTTTATCTACAAGTAAGCATTTATTGAAATATGATCTTGATTACATGTTGAACAATGTCTACAGTTTATAATTTTGTTGCATAAGGAATTGGTTCTATTAATTTTTCTTTGTGGTGAATATATTAATGGTTTTTATAACAATAATAAAGAGGTCAGTGCTTAGCATAAAACAAAAAGTATACATCCATGTTAGCTTTAGTGGAGTTATGGTGACGTTTGAATAGAACATATTCAAATAGAGGTTTTCTTTAAATTGCATTTCAAAGTTGGTGAGTATTTCTGGAATAATATTTACACATTTTTTAAATTAACATGATGATATGTCAGCTTTGAATGGATTGAATTTATTTATTTATTTTAATTGTGTTATGCCCTAGACACAATTTCCTTAGAAAATCAATTTAGAAAATCATTATGATAACTTTATTTTATGATATTTAATACTTATATTTTTTTACACATACACAACAAATATATATATTTTTTATATAAGAACAGTGAATATAATAAACCATGTGGATATAGCTACAGTCTCTTAAGTGCTTGTATAACTGCTTGGAAACAGCCCATCACAAAAACATTTGGCTCTAGGCCAGCTTACCATTGGTGTGTGTGGCTGGATTTCGTCAAACCAGTCTGTGACCAATCATTTAACAGATTTTCTAAGTATTATATGTAAACAGAGTAATTTTAATACATAAACTATGTCTTATGAAATATTAAATTACATCACTATTTGGATACATCTAGGGCAACTAGATACAAAAATTTAATTCAAAACAAAAAACATTCATATTAATTGAATAGGTTGTAAAAATGCATTTACTAGATCTAGAAACATTTTGCCATCACTTATTAGAAATTATGAAAACTATTAGCACCTGTGCTAATATTATGTAAATGTGTCACGGTATTGTGCGTACATCTGTTCATTTCGAAATTATTTAACACCAAGGTGTGAAAAATCACAATTCTAACTGAATATTTCACTGTGCGTGTGTGGGAGGTAAATTAAAGAAACTACGTAAACCAAAGTAATCTAGGCAACTTCTGTTTTCAACATAACTGTGGCATTAAGCTTTCAGTCAGCGTCAGGTATTATTGCACAACTATTCCTAAAGTTGACTGAACTCAATCTCTAATAATGCAGGCTAAAACCTATGCATAAGCTATGTTACACCTCAAGATAGTAGTTTTCATCCCCAATATACAAAATGGCACTAAATTATATTTTATATATGTCATGTCTCAACAGGGTGTCGTACATTGAAATCTATAATGAAACATTGAAAGACCTTTTGAATGTGGAGAAGGAAAATATCAAGATACACGAAAGCTTGCAAGGTATCAAGGTGGATGCCACAGAGCGAGTTGCAGCATCGCCTGACGAAGTATTAGAAGCTATGAAAGAGGTATGATATAATTAGGTTGATTTTAAACCTCGACATAAGAATTCTATTTAAATATTGAAATCCGTTTCAGGGCGAAGCCAACCGGCAAACGGGAGCCACAAACATGAATGAAAAAAGTAGTAGATCACATTCGATATTTCAAATTGTAAGTATGTTATTAAATACGTATCTATGTATATCAGCTATAGTTTTTAGTTGGAATATTCTAGAACCACGGGTGTGTAGATAAATAGTCTCTTTTCTAGCTTTTTGCTGTTTTTTCGACGGGATCCATAATATTATCTTTCCAACATTGTGGTGAACAATAAACATTTTGTGTATAGTATGTTAGAACTATGCGTGTTCGTTCCGGCACTGATGATCAAACTATGTGTTGTAATATTATTAATTTGCTGCATGGTGCAGACGATAGAGTCCCGCGAGCACCTGGAAGGCGGGGATGGGGAGGGCGGCGCGGGCGGGGGAGGCTGCGTGAACGTGTCGCAGCTCAACCTGGTGGACCTGGCGGGGTCGGAGCGCGCGGGCCAGACGGGCGCCACGGGCCTGCGCTTCAAGGAGGGCACGCACATCAACAAGTCCCTCTCTGCGCTAGCGCTCGTCATCAAACAACTCTCCGAGGACCCCAACAAGTACGTCCTAAGACTCCTAAGTAACTCGCTATTACTCAGTTTATTTTGTAACTCATATCAGTCGAGATTAGCATGAGCTGCTTGTTTTAAAGCTCATTTGCTTTTAAACAAGCAGCTCATTTGGTACTAAGTAACTGTTATCTACCATATTGGGGAAAAGGCTGGTCATTCATAATGGATGCAAGATTCATCAATGATATTATTTATTCCATGGACCTTTCTACCAAATTAATCTGTAATTTACCAGCATAGATAATAAAACGTTAAAAATATATTTTATCCTTGACCCTTAACTTGACAGTATTCAAAGGCTACTTGCCCTAGACACAATATTATATGTATCAATAAAGGTAAGGTAATTATTATCATTATGAAACAAAATGATTCACACTTATGTAATGTCAATTAATTGGATGATATGCTTAATCTTCGTTCTAATTAGCCTAGATAAGCTGTCTTATGACATAGTAGCACAAGGTAAACTATTTACACAAATAGAAATGAATGTATATGATACAAGGATGAACTTGGTTGAAATTTTCTATTATACAAGCTGCCTGGCCCATCGTCATCTAATTACATTACATTTAGTTACAAAAATGATAATTCAGCTTTTATCACCTATATTGACTATATATGTACATGCAGTCGAGGTTACGTGAATTAAAATTTGTTACAAATATTTATCTGCGTCACCTAATTCCTTCGAAGGCCGCTTAAGCATTATTCACCTTATTGCGTTTGTGTTTTCAGATATGCAAATTACCGCGACAGCAAATTGACGAGAATATTACAGAACTCACTTGGTGGCAATGCTAAAACTAGCATTATATGCGCCATAACACCGGCGGCTATTGAAGAAACTATCTCTACGCTGCAGTGAGTAAGGATTTTATGCTCATAAAAATTGGGATAGACTGCGATTTTAAATACTTCTTCTCTGATAACGTTCGAGGCTAAGATACTTAACTTATATATTTATTTATATACAACCCAAGATATGTTATCTGTAAAAGAAAAATAATATCTATTCATACTTTCATTCCCAAAGGAGCAGACAAGGGTGTCACTAGTGCCACCCAAAAATTGCCCTGAGTTTATTTCCTTCCAAAGATGTGATAACTGATACAGGCAATTGAAGTGTCAAATACCCACTTACAAAGTGAACGGAAGTCCTAGTTAAAATTTCAGGAAGCACTTCTAATACGTCGCTGTGGAGATTCTTGGGGCAGGCCTATGTTTAGCAGTAGATCAATGTGCCCGAGGAAAGATAAAAAAGATAACTGACTGCACTATTGCTTTTAATTTGGGACTGTATATGTTTGGTATAGATTCGCGAATCGTGCTAAAGCGATAAAGAACAAGCCGGAGGTAAACGCGGTGGCGACGGATGCCACCATGATCCAGAGCCTCACCAAGCAGCTGTCCCGTCTGCAGGCGCAACTTGACTCCAAGAAGAAGCTCGAGGTCATACTCGAGTCTAAGAAAAACGTTGAGGTACTTTTTTTTCACAAATTTTGGCCTACACTAGTATGACTTTTATTTCGCGAGTGCGTTTAAAATTCTGGAGTGTAATTTAAATAAAGTATCTGCCAAACGATTAGTACGTCTCGTTGAAAATTCAGCAATGCAAGACGATTGCTAATGACTATAACAAATGGTAATTATATCAACGTGACGAGTTTTCCACCATCGTCCATAACTCTAACCCAGGCACTTCTAATCCACACATCCCACCGTTATTGACACATACGTTTTGATTGTCTATGGCTGTAATCCATCCAATATCCTCCACATTCGATGTATATTCATAAACATATATTTTTCTCACAGCAAGACAACTACAACCTACAAAAGCAGATAGCGGCGCTGCAGAAGTTGATACTGAACGCGTTCGGTCAGCGCAGCGGCGTGGAGATGATGAGTCGCCGCAAGCAGCCGCCGCGCCGCATCACTATATCCACGCTCCACTCCATAGAGGAGGACACGCCACCCCCCGCGCCTAGGTTCTGCACTCCTGCTTTGAAGTACAAGTGAGTGGATAAGTATGAAGTACTGGATCTTGTTACTTAGTTGGACTATTAGTTTAATTTATAAAATAATGTTACTTTTATATGTCTGTCTCGTTTATTTACGCTAGGCGTGAAAAGGATTAACGCGATTAGTACAATATAGTGTACACTGTGTCTCTCTTGCACAGTTAATAGAAGTAGAAGGTGCTAATTGAAAATAATCGGTAACGCCAGTATGTTTCTGGGCCATTTGCTTTTTACATTTAAACCTGCACTTGTAATATAAAATTAATTAAAATGTACTTTATGCACAGTTGTAACTGAATTTATGCACGATTACCGACCTACGGATCAGAAGCGTTTTAAGAATAACACAGTTCTTAATGACTCAGTTTGCTCGCCATAAAAGTTGCTACAACCTAAAACAATTATCGCTGAATTTCCAGCCCCTTGACTACTCCCGGAGCGTCAGACTTCGTTCCGATTCCGAGTCGTAACACGCTGTCGAGCTTGCCCGAGGAGCCGCCGCGGCTAATCACGCCGCCGCCGCAACAGAAAAAAGTCAGTTTTGAAGGGGAAGTTATTGAACTTGGTAAGTAATATTTCAGGTTCCTATTGTATTCATGTAATTTTATGTATTGAAGTCAACGTAAAGTAAATGTTGCAGTCAAAATTGGTTTTGTACTGTAAGATTGCTATTAGGGCAGCAATCGTAGATCCTCTCCAAAATAATTTTCGTTATTTTTCTTTATCTGCCTTCAAATGCTGACAATACACTAAGCGTTACGACTCTCAAACAGACACATCTTTATGAGGTTGTTTCCATTACGGTACTTAAATACAAGTATTTGTTTACAGACAGTGATGACGACGACTGTTCCAGTACTCAGGTTTGCTCGCCGTATCACGCGTGTCGGGGTATGTTCTAACTGCTTCTTTTATTCTTAGCTTTGGAATTATGACAAGTCTTGCCTTGTCTGAAAATAATCTTGTACACATCTTTGAATTAACATCTAAATATTTGTCAAATTATTCGTTTCTTTAGTGATAATTGAGCTACTATTGCTAAGCAATAATGTAATTTTCAGATAAATCAAAAACACCTCCATGCGTTCTCCGGAAGAATGCAAAACTGGCCGAAAAAAATTACAAAGACATGGTACAATTCACAGAACGAGAAAAGATTTACACACCAAGTGTTGTAAGATATATATTTTGCTTTCAATTTTGTTAACAAATTAGAAGTCGCCTAGTTTTACGATGACCTGGCTGGTTAATCACAATAGGGAATATGCATAAAATTTAAATTAGTCTCAAATATTTTTTTCTAGATTCTTTATTGTCTTTACATGATAGCTAAAAGATATTTTATTTATTTAGCTATTTATTTAGCTATTTATTTATTTTTTATTTATTCTTTATTGTACACAATAAATATAACAATAGGTATAGAGACAACAAAACAACAAAGTACAAATGGCGGTATTATCGCACTAAGGCAATCTCTACCAGACAACCATTGGATGGATTTATGAGAAGGAGAATGAAAGGGAAGTGTATAATAAAGACAAAAATGCTCATATAAATAATACTATTTATACATAAATACACAAATACTACATAAATAATGTATATAAACATACATAAACACATTTATATATAAATAAACATACATATATAATTATATTACCAATATATTTAAACCAAGCTATTATTATTAGCTATTATCTATACCAAGAAAATATTAAATAGAAGGTGACAAATAAGGGAGGGAAACTTAAACAAAACGCGTTACCATTGGTCGAAACGAAATGTGAGTGGTCACGCTATTGAAGTTATCGGTGTCAATATTCATACTGATAAAGTAGTTTTTGTGAGAAAAATAGTTTAAAACTGAATTCCTGTGTGATTACTTGTGAACATATATGTATTTGTAGTCAACGTAGGACAATGACAGAAACTGGTTTTGTCAAACCACAATTGGATAATCTACCGAAAAGAGATGCATTTATGATGTCAGCATTTTTTGCATCAAACCTCGATTTTACGAGCGGTCAGATCAAAGGAGTGAAATTGCAAGGTAATTAATATGTTACACGGTATATTTTAGTCCATAACATGGATATTGTTACAACACAACATAACCTATACATAACCATTTGTCATTAAAATTGTTCCTAAATTCTTAATTTACGTGTACATGATGTATTATTAACATGTAATATTATATTATTGAAGCTCACTCATGTATGATATGTTTATATACCTTTTGTAAATACGATATTCCGATTTTCATGAACAATTTTGCTTGCAAATGAGCTTCATTTACTAGTGATAGTCTTTGCCTTTTAACTACGGCCATTCTTTCAAACTGTAGATACATTAATATAGCATACTTACGTTTAAATGATCTTCACAACAAAATACAACCGACAATGGACATTATCCCTTCTCATCATCTTACACCATTTTTTTCGTAGTTCCGCATCGCGTGGTATACGAAAAACATTTTATCGGGTGTACTAATAATGATGTTTTTGTACTTCGGAACTACACAATACTTGTAAAAAGGTTTCGTAACTTCTTCCATGGTTTGTATAGTAACTAAAACTGAAAACATATATAAAGTAACTGAAATGCTATGGAAAACAAACACGGGACACAACCACTGACGTCATCGCAAGCGCGTGCTAAATATTGCCGTTTGAACGGTTCAAATTTATTCAATATTTTAAGTTTCACTTTAAAAAATTATTTGACTTTTTTCAAGCCCATTTATTTTTTTTCTATGTTATAAAGATGTAAATGATTATTTTAAGAGATAAAAAAATACATGCATATTCCCTATTCAACCTAATTAATTTTTGTTTAAAAAGGTTACTTAAGTTTCAAACCCTTTTAATTGTTGAACCTAATGATTTAACTAATTCAATATTTGTACATGGAAATCTATTTTACGTCTTTGATGCTATATTTGAATTAAAAAAATAATACAAGTATTTTTGATTAAGTCTCGGCATATATTGTAATTTTCTTACAATACACAGATAGAACTATTAGAAAAGCTAGAACAAAACGCCGCAGTGATATCCAGGCTTCAAGATGAGATGGATGTTCTGCAAAAGCAAAGCAAGGAAAAGGATTTTGAAGTGGATCAACTTAAAAACAAAGTTAAAAAGTCTGAAGAGCATGTCAAAAGTGTTACATCAGCAAAGGTACAAAGTTTCAAAAATATTTTATGCAACATGTATCCCAAAAAGATATTAGAATATAAATTATCATCATCATTATAGCAAAACACGAAACTACATTTAATAACGAAATCATTCCTTTTGGCAGGCAGATTTAGAAGCACAATGCAAAGATTATATCATCCAAGTCACAGATTGGGAAGTCAGCTATGACACATTAAAAAATAAGTTTAAACGCAGAGAAGAAGAACTGTTGTCGTTATTAGAAGAACACAAAGTAAAGAAGTCAGATAATGTTTGTAAGTATAGACAACTATTTTTATATCTACCATAATATGATACAATATCAGTTGATTATGTGATATTTGATTATTGGGCCATACAAAATTTATTTATGTAAAACACTATTTCTTATTAACAATTAATGTATAAAAAGAAATTAAGGGATACTAACAAAATTCGCCAATCCTTTTGTAAATGAAATGAAATGAAATGAAAATAATTTATTGAATCCATTAAAATGTTCAACATTGTTTAGATTCAGTCATTTTTTGAACTACCACCCGGTTCGGAAAGCGGTTTTCACTAGAGAAGAACGGGCAAGAAACTCTAGTGTTGCTCTTTTCAAAACCAGTTTACAATGTAGTGATTATTACAAAAATTACAAAAATTACAAGTTGGTTTAAATCAGAGCAGTTCATTAATAACTTGTTATGATTTGCAAGTAGGATATATTTTAATACGAATAAGTTTACTTTATATTTAATATGGCTGAGAGAAACGAAACGAAGTAACCCATAACGAAGAATCAGTATACTCTGTTTAGCCAACGCAATAAATAATTATAAAAGCGTTAAGTAATCCACTTATCAATTACAAAGTAAGCAAATCGGACAGACCAGTCCACACAAGCAGCACTCGTTCACGAGTATGACGCATGTGCCAGCCATCGGCCTCCTCAACCATGCTACAGGGAAGTGACCGACCCGGCACACGACGCCACCGCAAGCACAGACTTTTAAGCGAGCATGACTTATCCAAATCGCTCACAAAGCAAAGCAAAATAGTTTAAGTTACTTAATATAAATTAAATTATACAGAGCACACTAATACCTCCGCTCCAAGATACTATATATTTAATTAATTTTATACTATACTATTCCCAAGCCTTATTATCATCAAGATATTCTGAAATTTTATAATAAGCTTTATTGCATAATTTTTGCTTGATAGTAACTTTGAATTTTTCAATACTTAAGGCTTTAATATGAGTGGGAACTTTGTTATAAAAGTGTATACAGTAACCCTTAAAAGACTTGCTGATCCTGTGGAGTCTGGTCTTATGAGTAGCTAGATTGTTCTTATTTCTAGTATTTTTATTGTGAATATCGCTAATCTTTCGGAAGTTTTCTTTATTTTTATGGACATACATTAAATTTTCAAAAATATATTGTGATGCCACTGTCATTATATTTATTTCTTTAAATTTTTCTCTAAGAGAATATCGGGACCCTAGCGAATAAATTGATCTTATAGCTCGCTTTTGGAGAACAAAGATGGTATTAATGTCAGCAGCACCACCCCACAGTAAAATTCCATAACTCATCAGACTATGAAAGTAGGCAAAATATACCAATCGAGCTGTATCAATATCAGTCAATTGACGTATCTTACCCACCGCGTAGACTGCGGCGCTCAGCTTTTTAGCTAAAGCGACTATATGAGGACCCCATTGAAGTTTGGGATCTAATGTGATTCCCAAAAACTTAGTTGTATCCACAAGGCTCAACTCATCCCCATTCAAAAGAATATTAGCGTTAACTTTTTTGACATTAGGAGTCACAAACCGTACACATTTAGTTTTCTGACTATTTAGTAACAAAGTGAAGTGTTGTCAGTTGATAGACTGGCGCCAGTATGTATAGGTCGTCTACGATCTTCTGTTGCCGAAAACGCTTTTGTCAAAATAATAACAATAGCTTTCTCTCTTCAATATTTTATTACATTGGATATTTTAATACTATTAGATTGCGAGTATAAATGCTTGTTATTTATATTACGAAAACATATCTCATCTGCGTTTAATAGATATTTTAATTTTATACCTAGTTCCAAATTTCGCCACCCACCAATATATGAATGACTTGTATAACAAACTTTAAAAACATGTTCTTAAATTGTTTCATTATTATTTTTAGTTATATGATAGTTTCAGATACATACACATTATTCAGTATAACATTTTCTTACAGGCAAAACGTGTATACCAACTCTAAACGCATTGGGCAATAGTCAACTAGACAATATTTCCCAAGTCACTAGCGATACAGATAGCAATATTACAGAATCTAATGACGATATGCTATCTGCAAACTTAAACACTTTAGTCACATCTTTGCAAAAAGAACTGTTGGTGAAAAATGAAGCAATTATGGAATTAGAGACGAGTTTAAGTGAACAAAAGCAAAGAATCGAATTTTTAGAAAATTCCATTCAAGAACATGAAGGAATAATGAATAATGTTACAGACAAACTAGCCTTTGTAGAAGAGGAGAATTCGTTATTAAAGAGTAACATAAACACTTTAAACTCTACAATAAAAAGCCAAAAAGCGAATTTAGAAACTGCAACCAATGATATGGAGTCGTATAATAGTGCTATTCAAGAGTTGAAAATACAACTTATGAAAAAAGATAATCTACCAAATGTTAATATAGATGATAGTTTATTAGAAGATATGATAGCAAACGAAGAAAAGTTTATTGCAAACAATGAAAATATTAAAAATGTAATTCACTCATTTAAGCTCGCGTTAGAAACTCGAAACAAGGAAATAAACCAACTGAAAACCTCATTAGAAAAAAACTTACAAGGTGATGGTGACTCTCTATACATAAAAGATCTTGAAGCTAAGAATAAAGAAATACTATCCTTAAATGAAGAAATCTGTAAATTAAAAGACCAAATAAAGGAGAATATTGTGACTATAAATAAATTAGTTAGAGATAAAAATAATTTCACTACCATTGAGCAGGATCTTGCCAAGAAGATAACTATTATTGAAGAACATAGTAAACTATTAGAAAAAACTAATAAAGAATATGAAGATAAAGTTAAAAACCTAGAAGAAAATAACAATTGCCTTTCTACTAAAGAACAAAATATTCTAAAGACAAATGAAGATCTAATAACCCAAATAGACGCAATGAAACATAAAATAACGGAACTTGAAACATCTATACTATTTAAAGATGATCATATTGCAGCAAAACATAAGGAGGAACAAGATATTCAAATAAAAACAGCTTGGTCAGCTTTAAATAAACTGCAAAATATACTTGCAACATTAACAGGAAATATTCAAGATATACCAGAAGTAACTGATAACTTGGTTAACATATTCAATACACTGAATGATAATTTAAATGTTTTAGAGTCAGTAACCACTACGAATGTGTCAGAACGAAATTCTGCCATAGAAAATATAACATTATTAGAAAAAGAACTAAACGATGTGAAACATAGTCGTGATTTGAAGTTCGATGAACTAAATGACCTACTTGACAGTTCGAAACAATCGGAAAAAACGTTAGCAAAAGAAATTTCAGAAGTCAAATCGAAATTAGAACTAGTGTTACAAGAGAAGAAGAACCTAGAATCAAATTTGGAAGAATACAAAAACAATCTTACTGCTTTGCAAAAAGACCTTTTATCTAAACAAGACGTAATAACTTTATTAAAAGAGGCTGAGACTAAGCTAGTCAATGAAAAAGAAAATGTTTTGTTAGATAATAAAAGAATTGAGGAAGAATATGTAAATGATATTAAGAAACTAAATGAATCGTTTAAATCAAAGCAGTATGCTTTAGACAAAATCTTAGAAGATAAAGATAAGGATATTGTTCAATTGACTCGAACAATCGAAGAATTACAATGCATATTAGAACAACGAAATGTAGAAATAATATCATTAAGTAATAGATTACAGGATGCCCAAATTAAAACCGATAGTGCTGCTGAGGCTATTTTAGATAAAGTTTCGAACATAGCTGTTGATTTAAATATGGAAAATATTATATCAGGTGAAATTAAAGATAAAACTAAGGACATCTGTGAAACAATTATTTTATCTTTAGATAAAATATCTAATTGTGTCGCATTGATTTCAAATGTTAATAATCATGATCACGAAGACATTCCATCAGAATACCTGAAAGAAATTAAACAACTGAAAGAACACAATTTGGAATTAATGGAAAAACTGAAAGAAATAGAAAACAAAAATAGTGAACTATGTAATGAAGTAGTAAAAATTCAAAAGGATAACAAGTGCTTAAATGGAAATCTTATCAGCAGTAGTGAATTATTAGAACAATTACGGGATAACGTAAAATCCAAAAGTGCTGAAATACAAATGATGGAAAATAAAGTAAAAGAATGGAAGGAACAATTTTTAGAACTGGATAAAGTAACAAAGGAACAATTATATGAACTTCGACTAGAAAACGCTAGATTAAAATCACATTGCGCGGATACTGGCGTGAATCGATTTTCGATCTATGAAACCACAGATTTAAATTGTAGTACATTCTATTGCGGCCACAATAATAGTATTCGGAAATCTCTGTCTAGTGAAGTTGAAATAACAAAATATTCTCCCAAAAGTCTAGTAACAATATGTTGCACTACTTTAATGGATCACATACAACCAAAAAATGATTCCCAAGACATTAGTCCGGCAAGTTCAGATACCGACATGGCCCTCCAAAATACTGAAACTCAAGAAAACACATGTGTATGTGATCAAATCAAAATAGAATTATTGAACACTCAAAACGAAAACGCGAAATTAATTGATATTGTAGAACAATTAAAATTTGTCAATCAACAATTAATAGACGACCGTGAAGAAGTTCGCAAAGAAATCGATCTTCTTTTAGAACCAGTGTATGAATTACAAAAAAGAGTGGTCAACCATAAAACTAATCTATCTATTTTAACTGCAACCACATACGCTGAAAACAAATCTTTAAAATCGCAGGTAAAAAGTTTACAACATCATCACAATCGATTTCACAATGTATGTCAAAGAGATATACCAGCGTTTAAGAGACAACTATGCGAGCTCTTGATGATACTAAAAGGGAACGCAATAATCTCGGATACACATAATGCGAGTTTCAAAAGATATTCCTTGCCAGATGTATTAGACAACAACACAACTGTATGTAATCTGAGAAATGAATCCACTTTAGATGAAGATCTTTTAATGTTAGATACGAATGTAACGCTGACAACCGCCGATAATACTTTAGTCGGCTGTGACCAAACCTGCTTAGACTTAACACAAATATTGTACAACGAAGCTGCATGTCAAACTAGTGAGACGAATAAATTATTAGATAGATTGAGCGATCCAAATAAGCTGTATTCTCAAATGGAATTGCTAAGTAATGACAATCAGTGTATGCTTGAAAGGTTAGAAATTCTCAAAGAAGAAAATCGTAAATTACGCGAGCAAATAGATAAACATTCTGCGTTGAAGAATTGTAATGATCGCGATAACATTATAGTGGAAGAGAAAAACATTGTTTGTAAAACATGTAAAAATAATGAAGAGTTAAGCATAGAAAAAGATAAGCTTGAGCAAGAATTACAAAAAATATCTGAGAAATTACTAGAAACTGAGACAAAAAAGAGTGAACTAGAACTTAAATATAATAACCTCATCCTTGAACTTCCTTCAAAAGAAATCTTAATACAAAAAATAAGTGCCTTGGAAAAAGACTATAATAGTAAAGTGTCAGATTTTGATAAATTAACGGAAACATTAAAACGAAAAAATCAACAATTAAAGGAACTACAAAAAGAAAATGATTCTTTATCAAACCAAGTTTTTGATACTGTCTCTGAAACTGATAATCTTAATAAAGAGTTAGATAAATTGAAACTTATAAATATAGAATTATCTGAGCGATATGAAAACTTAGAAAAGATCAAAAAGCATGATGCTATTAATGTTCCAACTAAGTGTCCTGAATGTGTTCTAAAAGACAAATTTATACAGTCTATGCAAAGTCAAGGAACAACAGAATCACATTCAAAATTAAATAAAAGCTATAGTGACTCAGAGACTTCATCGAGATTTAATAAAATATGCACGTTACAAAGTGAATTACACGCGGGTCGTGAAGATTGTCGCGTATTATCAGAAGACGTCACGACAATTAAGAATCATTTAGATAGAAGTAACATATCCATGGACCTAGATGAGAGTTTGGGAGATTCCAATAACTACGTATTTCCTAGAGACCCAATATCTAATAGCCATCAATTAAACATTTCGGAAAAAATATCTCAAAAACTATACGCAACAGAAAAATTAGATTGCTTAAATTATTATGTTGAGAAAACGGGTATCAAAAGAGAAAATTTGAATGGTGACTTAAAAATTATCGAACTTATGAAAATGTTCTACACCAGTTTAGTAGCAAAACATGGTAACGAAGTGGAAAATTTGGTTAATAAACTAAAAGATTATGATGAGTCTAAAATTCTCCTGCAATCACAGATATTACATATTAAAACGGAATACAATAAAATAACCAAAGAATTAGAAGATAAAAATAATTATGTTAAAAAGATTACGGACATTATATCACTTGTAAAAAATAATGTGAAATATGCGGAATCAGAAATATCGAAGCCGAGTGAAGAAGTTGATATAAAGAAATCCATAAGTATTGTCAAAGATAACCTCCTATCGGTATTGGATAGCGAGTTTGGAGTAAATAGTGTGAATCTTATTCATATATTCATTGATAAACTCGTAACAAAACAACAAAGCGACTTAAGTGAAATTCTAGGAAAGTACACGAAGCTACAAGAACAAGCTGAAATGTTGACGACTGAATTAACTTCCGTCAATGAAAACTTGGCAGAAATGAGACGTAGATTAACTGATAAAGAAAACGAATATAACTTACTCAAAGCACAGAAGGAGAAGATTCATGAAATCAATAATACCGTCACTTTAGATATAATTAGGCGAGAAAAACAATTACAGGAAATTGTGACTAGTTATTACAATCAATTATTAGAATTTAAACTCGTCAACTATGGAGAATTAGATTTATCAAAACCGTTAAACGAAAACTTGGACTTTTTGTTCGGTCGTCTCATCGATCAATACCAAAGCCATAAAAATAACGAAGAGAATGAAATTGCCACAAAGACATTAGAAAAAGAACGCCTTCATTTAGAAATAAATAATGCAAAGACAGCATTGGAAAATAAAGATAAACAATTGGCTGAATTGACGACGCTTTACAGTAAACTGCAGGAAGTGACCAAAAACATGAATTTAGAACTCAGCGAAAAGGAAAATAAATTACAGGAATTAAAGATTATACATGAAGATTTGCGTGTGGTGTATGATAAGAAAGTTGAAGAAAACGAGGCGAATGTATCGTTAATTGAAAAGCTAACTGAAGAAGTCCGCATATTAAAAGATACTATTTCTCAGAAAGAGGCGACTATTCTGTCGTTGTCGAAATTAGATGATAAAGTTAAGGAATTTATAGATCAAATAAAAGATTTACAAATTGAAAATTCAAACTTAAAATCGGTTAATGAAATGATAATTAAAGAAAAAGAAACTTACGCTTCAGAGTTGAAAAATTCTGGTGAGACCATAAAACAAAATAATGAGGAACTTGATAAAATGACCTCGGAAATTTTGATTATGAAAGAAACAATAAAGGAGAGTACATCTGCCATTGATACCCTTAAACATGAGGCTAAATCATTGCTTAAGCAAAATTCAGAGCTGAAACAGCAATTTGAACACAAGTGTCGAGATTGCTCTAGGTTGGAGACTAATATTAAAACACACGAAAAAACCGCAGAGATACAAAGCAGAATGATAATCAGGTAACATTACGTTTTTTAAGTAACTTTATTAAAAATTATATTTTAGATTTTTTAACATTCCTATTTTCTTGTAGGCTACAAAAGCAGAAAGAGGAGGATGACAAATGTATTACCGAGAAAAATAAGCAGCTTGAGGTTATCAGTCAGAAACACGCGTCGTTACAAAATGAGTACGAGAAGGCGCTAAACCAAGTGCAAACTGCCCAACTCGAGATCGATGAGTTGCATAATGCTAAGGAGACTTTAGAGGTAGGCCATGTCATATATTAATCACTTATTCAAAATCCGGCCAAGTGTGAGTCGGACTCGTGCACTGCGAGTTCCGTCCCACACCATGGCGCGTTTTCTGTTCTAAAAGAGTGCACGCCGGATGTAAGTGCTCCGTTTTTTAATACCTTTACACTGCATGAATACTGTAGTCTACACACATAGTACACAGCCTCTATGGCGTACTTAGTTGAGAGCAGACTGTGAAACGAGAGTCCAATGATTTCGTTTCCAGAGTATTATTTTGTGTATGGGTGTCCTCAGGTCATGTCATGATATACTGTTCGCTCAAGTGTATTTGTGTGACTGTCGTGTATTTATTATGATGGGGCAGTATAAGGGCTAGTAAGTATGGTATGAGACTACCGTCTGATACCATTCGATACTCTATCTGGACGGCATTAGCACTTACCATTAGGTGCAACGAAGTAACTATGCCGTACCAGATTAAAAAACTAAGTGAAGCCGCATTGTGTGCGTGTGCAGGCGCGCGTGTCGGAGCTGCTGGAGACGCAGCGCGCGCGCGGCAGCTCGGAGGGCGCGCGGCGCCGCCGACAGAGCCTGCACGACGCCAAGAGACACTTCGGTAAAACACATACCAACATTTCTCATGTATAATTTAAAAAAAAATACTAATATTAGAAAGACATAAGAAATAAAATTAATTTGTACAATCTGTAAACACGTTATTTATTTCCAGTTTTTTTTTTTCACTTTCATAATAATTCTGGATTAGTTAACCGATAGCACTGGTATTTAATCAATTACCACGCTTTTTTCCAGATGGTAAGATTACGGAGGCGATGTTCGAATCGCGGCACAAGTCCGACGAACTTTTTATGGACGTCGATGAAGATTTATCCAATCGCAGCACTCCTAACAGGCTTAGTAGAGGGTATTTATTGTTCACATCAAATAATAATCTACGGTTTGCTTTGTAACCAAAAATGGAAAGTAATTTTAAAATATTTGCGGACTTTTACGGCGGACTGTCCTAACCGTGAGTCCACCCCGTGACCACAAAGGCTGGAAAGAATGGAAAGAAACCATTAACGAATAAATTTTGTCTTTTCCAGGCGTGACAGCTTGCTCTCTCGAACGGATCAGGTAAGGCTCTTTTGCTAAAACTATTATTATAATTGATAATCATATACAATATTATCTAATTTCTATTGCCCTGTGTTAGAAACAAGTGAAAGTATTAAAGGGGCGACTTCAGCTCAAGAAGCAAAGATTTCCCGATCAAATACCGGAAGAATTTGTTAGTATGACCAAGATTTGTAGATTTTTAAAAATAAAAACATTGATGGTTATCATATAACAGTACAGGTCGTGGCTTAATTGTAGAAATGTTAGTTTAAACATTAATTAAAGAAATAGTTGTCTAATAAATAAGAGCCACCCGCTTATTTTTTACGATAAAATTACGTTTAATGTATATAATATGTATTTGACATTCATAATAAGTTAATGTTTATCCTGCGAGATGGTATTTTCAACCATAAGATCGACCGTTTGTTGGTTTTCCGTCGATTTAGTGAAAAATATAAACTTATTACTTTTAGGACACCGCTAACAAAATCTTTGTATAGAAAATAACTGTACCTGTAGTCTGTACTGCTATCCGACTATGTCACTCCTATGATATAACGCTATCTTTCCTCTGTTCCGAAACGTAGTTCAAATGTTCGAACATCGTACGTATATAACTGTACGAATGTGCCTAGGTATTCCACAAAATGTTAGAATACTCTATAACCAGGGGGTTAATACGTGCGTAGTGCCCCAGTATAACAGCAGTGACATGTACTTTACAGAGCGACAAGGATGAAGAACAATCGTCGCGACCCAGCAGCGTGCTGGAGACGCGGCGCCGGCGGCAGAGCTCGCACGACCTGCACCGCAGCGTCGCGCGGTACGAGCCCGAGGCGCACGGTACGTACACAACGTTCACATACAACGCCCTGACTATTAATATCCAACTATTGTGTCGGGGATATCAGAAACAGACCTGTATGTACACAACAATAGTTGTGTATAACACAAACATTCGTATTGGTGTGAGATCTAACCCGTGGCCTCTCGTTTCACAGCCGGATCTTAACTTTCCGGCGTAAAATATTACTATAGACAACCTCCATTGTTGTCTATAATAATATTTTTTTTACGTTTACGTCTTACTCGCATTAATATCGTGACGTATATGATTCCTAAGAAGACTAGGCTGGGCGTTTAACGAACCCCTTCATACATTCCTTTCTTGAAAAAATATTTGCTTTCATTTGAAATATAATAAACATGAATTGTTAACGTCTCAATATATATAGCCAATTGAATAAGTTTCTGCATTTCAACAATAAAACGCCTAATTACTCCAGTATCCAACACATGATTATAATTTTACAGATAATTCGAGGTTGATAGACGAAGCCAAAGACCAGAAACAATCCGATGCGTGCGACACCGAAGTAACGCAACTGCGCCAACAACTCTCTCACTGCCAGCAAGAGCTCGAGGAGTTAAGAGAAAAGTACAAGGAGCTGGACGACGAGTGCGAGACCTGCGCAGAGTACTTGCGAGAGAGAGAGGAACAGTGCATACGACTGAAGAGAGAGAAGACGGCTTTAGAGGTGAGTGTATTTGTTATTGCTTCACGACTCGCGTAGGCTTCTTGTAAGTTACTTATAAAATTATATAACGACCTGGTACTGTAACACAATGATTTTTTTTTTATTTTATCGTTTTAAAGGAAAAAAATAAAACACGTTATTTTACAATAACTACTTCATCTTTGGTTCAATGTATAAAATATAATTCTACCTTATTGAGTGATGTTTATGGTTAAAAATAACATTAAACCAAACGCTGCGCTGCCTCAAAAACTTTCAGATTCGCGCTTTGCTACTAAAATATACTAATAAAACATTTTGAAATTACAGAAGCAATTAGCTGATGTAAAGAAACAACTGCAGTCTGCAGAACCGAGTAAACAAGTGACACACGCCGTAATCGACGTAGGAGTCAACACCGACGAAGGTAAATATTGCCTTTTATTTTCAAAATAATAATATCCATTATTTTGTGTGAAATGTTGTTTGATTTATGAAGTCAGAAGTATCTCAGTTTAAATCTCACAGCTATCAAGCTAATGTAACAAATGAATTTACTGTTCAGATTGGACGAAGCTACACTCGCTGGTGGTGGACCGAATGTCGTACGACGCGGAAGTGGAGAAGAACAAAAAGCTAACAAAATCTATTGAAGAGCTTCGTTACAAAAACCAAGATCTGAAAAATACTCTCGCCAAAATGCAGAAGGCCTTGGAGAAAAACACAGGGAAAGACAGCAGGTAATATTATTATCAGGTTACTATACGGAACTTGTGACGCACTGCGTATATACCAAACAGAATCGCAGCAAATCAGTAAACTTGACCCCACATTAGGCGTGCGCGAGGCGCGTCAGCCTAAAACGAGAAAGAAGATAGTATTACTGGATAGGAATGAAAGAGATGGAAACAGAAATAGCAGCCCTTGATTCATAACAGACATTCCATTCGCAGTGCCGCCTCTAGTGGGGTATGTCAGTGTCTCTGGCCTTCCAACCCGGCACATTGCGGATTGTGGTCGGGCTAGGACCCTAACAAAACCTACGCCAGCATACTGTTTCTCAAATTTCAATATAATAATTGTCTTTAAATTACAAAATTGAACTACAAGTGACGGCCATCATCCTAAATTCCATCTATAAAGATCAAGCCAGAATATAAACCAATCAAAATAAATTAAATATGGGTATATTAATTTCGGTCGTAAGAGTACATAAATATGTGTGGTTTGTGCAGGGAGTGGGAGGTGTTGCGCGGCGAGGCGCAGGAACTGCGGAACCTCTTGCGAAACAAGGACGCACACATCCGCAGCCTTAGCGAAACCAAGGCCGCGCTACAGGTACACACCCACATCTATAATTATAACAAGGTATGGAGTCCAGCTTTTGGACTTTACAGCAACTGATAGAAGGTAATATGCAGGTTGCTCGTACGCTCGTAGATACTACTGTGTGTTATGTAGGATAGCAATATTGCAGATATCAAATAGATTGCACTGTTAAATCCTTCTACTCATTTTATCAATAGTTTGACCTTAAAAAGGGCCCCATTTGATAATCCACTGTAGTGCATTGACTGCCTCAATGTCAAGATTAAATTTACTGTACATAAATTAAATTATGTACTCTTGACATACAAAAATTTTAAATAACGTTTTTTTGTGTCTATACTTATCTATCACCACTTATTTACATTAAAGTAACATCTATAAAACGATATAATGTCAGGCGAAGCTGCAGGAGTACCAGGAGCGCGGCGGCTCGGTCCCCCGCAGCGCGTCCGTGCGGAAGAAGCGCCAGACCATGCACGACCTCAACCGCTCGCCCGCCGTCGACCTCTCCGACGCCGCCACCGAGACCAGCGACGGTAACATACTAACTTTTATTAAATGAGATAATCCTCCAGATTACAGACCCAACTATTAATGTCTCAAGACCCATTTGCATTTATATTACTTTGTTTTACATTTAGAATGGACGGGTGACACTTCCTGTGGCTGTGGAGAGAGAGAGTTTTTTATTTTTTATTGCGTAGGCATTCGTATAGATCCTGGCAAGCTGGGCTGGAACACTTGTACTTTTTTAAATACAAATAATTTTTCTTTATTTAAATTTATTTAAATATAAATTCACAGATTTCCTGAGTTATCAAGTCGAACGCGACGACACGTTTAAGGAGAAAACAAACGATGAGCATTCAAAGGAGATAAAGCAACTCAGACTTGTAAGTAAATGATAATACATATTGGTGATGACTTGTCAGTCACCTTCATCCGCGACAACTGCCTGTGTGACCCAAAACAATTTAATTCGGGTATTTGTTCGTAAGATCCGACTTAACGATCTCATAGTTTTTGATACCCACAATAGAAGACTTGATTGATCTTGCTGTGGAGTTAGAACTGTGTATATAATTATTATAAATAATATAGATGATGTATTGTGATTACAGGCGATGGAGAAGCTGTCGCAGCAGAAAGCAGCCCTGGAGAAGCAGTTAGTGTCCAACTCGCACCCGCCGACACACCCCACGCTCTACGTGGCGGCCGGCAGTGCCATTGTACAGGTATTCAACTCACACTTGCTGCCAATAATAATGGACATTAGTATTAAGAAGCTTATTATAACAGAAAACACTATTGTTGAACATAGATCTTCTTTATTTTATTTTTATCAAGTTGACCATGACGATAACTAACTATCCACCACATATCGCCCAGGAGTCAGCCTTAATTAAGTATGGAAATAACACATGGCGCACACAAATACTCATCGTGAGTGTGCGCAGGCAACGTGATATTTCGTATCACTATTTTGGATTTTGAGGCATTTTAAAATGTTTTTTTTTTCTTTTACAACAGATAAAATACACAATGTTTTTTTTTATTATTTTGCGTAGAATCAACAATTGACCGACGTGATGAAAGAAAATCAGAAATTGAAAAAAATGAATGCGAAGCTGGTCAGCATCTGTAAGAAGAGAGGCAAATCGGAAGCTAACAGGGAGAATGAAGATCCGTCCAACCAATGTTGAGAATCTCCTAAAATTCTCGAAGGAAAATTGTACAAGTATCGGCTAAGTGACGAACGAGCGCAAAAGGAATTCATCAAAAGCAGGACTTAAATCGAATTGATAATTGTAATACTCAATGATATAAATTTTATATAAATAATAATTTACTTAGTCGTGGTAAATGTTTTGTTTGCATGTGGGTGACATTTTGCCCACCCAGCTATTTTGTAGACTAGCTAGGTGATGCAACCCGGCAGCAAATGATTGTGATGTCTATACGTATTTGTAAAATGTCTATATTTAATTTTATTATCAATATAAATGAATGTATGTATAATATTGTAATGTATGGCCTTAAACTGCCTCATACATTATTTTGTCCTTTGTTCTCGTTGTTAAAGATTTAAATATTTTATTGCTTAATGTAATTATTCCCTCTTACATTTAAAAAAACATATTTTATTTTTATACCTTAGTAACGAAAACTATCCATTTTTTTTTAATTTCGTATATATCACGTATCTATTACTTAGAAACTGCTACTTATTTACGTTCAAAAGGGCTAACAAAATAAATACGTAAATGAGTATTATACTAAATCTGGTTTAACGGGAACAAAGGATTGTTCCAATATGATTAATTTTGCGCCACAATTATTTTTCTTCCGTCTGAAATATAAGACTGAATGCTATTGACATTCCGAAAGCATTTACAACGATTGGACGGAATCGAATGATTCCATGTTGTGAGGTATAGGTGCCATTGTTACCCTTGCATCTAAGCAAATATCCACTCTTGTAAATCAAAACAACCATGGGAAACTTTTTTAAAACACTTGGGCGTTATCACAACGGCGATTTCAGAATGTGTTTTTAGCGAGGTAAAAAAAAGGCTTACTTTAATCATTTTGTAATTTTCATGATTATTTTGGACCTCTGTCTCCCTTTCTCAGTGGCTAGGCTTCTCAAATCCGTAGTCCTATTTTAAAAAGAAAGTTCGTGATGCAACTAAGTCAACATTATGCAGTATCTCCTCTTGGCAAGATGTAGTGAAACGTGGATAGATTGGCGTGTAGTGTGCAAAATTTATTTTGTATCAACTCTCATTTCATAGCCAATCATTTTATGAAGTACCAATAGATTCAATAGATCAATATATGAAATGCGATAGGTTTCAATTGATAAAATGCAAATCGACGTCGATAAATAATATGATCTTTAAAAAAACAGTACACTCGCTGTCGATCGCCTCGGTCAAAACAACATCCCGATTTGCTGGTATGACAACGCTTTTATCTGGCCGGTGGAATATTTGCGCAGATGCATGAAGAGAGGTAACGCTGCAATTAAATGTTCTCATAAATGTTTATTGTTTTTCATGCGGTACAATACATAGTATTATTAGTACTTAAATACATATATCGATGTGCGTGTAACGTTTTGTTTGTGTATTATTCAGATAATCCATGTGACGTCAAACTATTTATTAGCTTTCATAATTTCACGTTAACGTTGCATATGCCATGTTCAATTTATGCACAAAATAATTTAAAATAACTGATTATTAATTACACATTATTTCAGTTTTAAAGTTTAGTTTATTTTCGATTTTTCCTAATGTTTCCTAATGGTACCCATACTAAAAATAAATGTTTGAATTTTCATGTTTGGTTTTATTGAAGTATAAACGTTGTGATTTTCAAATTGAATGAAACGAAAAAGAGACAAAAGTGTACTAGGGCGACAGAACAAGGAAGGTTCGTTGAACCTGTGTCATCAATATGCTTAATTTTCAGATCGCACAAAAAGTACTAAGACAACAGAGCAAAAAAGGAGGTTTTGTTGATCCCATGTCATCAATATGCGTAATATTTCTCAGAGCACTAGAAGTACTAAGGCGAAAGAAAAAAGGAGTAGGTTTTGTTGAACCTATGTCATCAATATACGTAATATTTCTCAGAGCACAAAAAACGTACTAGGGCGACAGAACAAAGGAGGAGGTTTTGTTGAACCTATGTCATCAATATACGCAATATTTCTCAGAGCACTAAAAGTACTAGGGCGACAGGGCAAAGGAGGGAGTTTCGTTGAACCTATGAAATCAATATGCGTAATATTTCTCAGAGCACAAAAAGTACTAGGGCGACAGAGCAAGGAAGGAGGTTACGGTAGATATTATTAGAGAGTTCTACCCACAGCTCGATAACTAGCTGCAATTATATTTATTATCTACCCGCAGTTACATACCCCGCACTAAGGTTATTTTATCATTAATCCAGTGAGTTTTTTTCGACCCATCACAAGATAAAAAGTTATACAATTTTGCTTTAAAATATTCGTTAAATAATTTTTGAGTGAGTAAATATATTTTAAAAATAATAAACCTTATATTTATCCATAAACCTACTCCTGATACTCTTTATTTCTCATTCTTTCGTATAGTTTCGCTTCTGCCGTGTATGAATTGCACACACACTTTTGTTGTTGGTACAATTCGCTTGGATGTAGTAAGTAAAATCGTACACAAAACAAGATTAGATACACGGTAACATCGCATCACAAAGAAAACACAAAAACAATAGTAAAAGCTCGTTTATTTTTTAGGAACATGCATTGTAAAGACGGGTTTAAATTTAACATCACTTAACACGATGACTGTGGCCAGTGGCTTGACGCGATACCAATTAACTATCCACTTGCACTAATTCAGCATATTGCGCACAATAAAACACGTACATGTAAGCCGCAATCAACGTGTTAATAAATGCTCACAATATTGACTACGGTTACAACTTAAAACCTTGGAATTATATTGTAGTTCGACTGAACGCAATAATTCCATGCTTAAAACAAATTGAATATAATATCACATAAAAATATTCACTGAGGTTTAAACCGTTCTTTGTGCGCTTGGTTTTCGTAAAACATGTACGTTATTGAATAATTTCGGTGGAAGTTCAAGTGAAGTGGAAGTATTAAAGTTATATGTATCCTTAATAAGGAAATTAGTACTAAATGTCCCTTCAATTAGTCCTTCATTTCATCCGTCACGTTATATACTGAAAAACTTACTATACACTATATCTGTAAGACTTATTGCTTTGGTTGAAAATGCAACATTGAAATACACTGGATGACATACATTGACAGACATTTATTGTATAACCGAAATCTAAAATGTATAATCATTTAAATACTAAAACAGCATTGTTAAGCTTACAATAAAATCTTAAGCGTGGACTGGTATAATATACCGAAATAATATTCCGTCATAACACGATGATTACAGGAAATTAACTATAAAATTATTTCACGCATAACACCTGATTAATAAACTCAGATTTACATAATATTGTTTCAGATTCAGATATTATTATATTACAGATTAATGGTTGGGCAGTAAGGGTTATGATATTCAACCCAAGCTGCAGAATGCAATGCTGCGGCCGCCTCGATGATGACTCGCACCGCATACACATACCATTGAGATATATCTTATTATACTAGAGAGGACACCGCGGACAAGATGCTTGAAATATAAAGTGTGGTACCAGACTCCTACTTACAGAAGTAGCGGTCTGGTGCCCAAGGGCGGATCCAGGGGGAGGTCATGGGGATCATGACCCCCCCCCCCAGGGCCCGCTCCAGATTGAGATTTTTTAAAATATATCGTTGATTTTCACATTAACAAAACGTCAATATATTCACTAATCACAGGTGTAACAAACTTTTAAATAATCACTTTAAAATGTATAATTGTAATCGAATTTGAGTACGTCCAGAGTTCTGACTAGAACTGTATGACCCCCCCTGACTTGAAAGCTGGATCCGCTCTTGCTGGTACCGCACTTTATATAGTGTTACTGTGTAGGCATGACAGAGGTATCACTATCTACCGTCTCACTTCAATCGTTTACCGCCTCACGTATGTAAGTATGCAGAGAGTAAATTGTATTCGGGATGTCCTCTCCAGTACACCTCAATGTTTCATACAAATAATAAACCAGTTACAGAGTTGCAGCCAAATGTTTGCATTCGCTGCACTTGCAGACGGCAGCGTGGTCCAATAACATTTCAAAATAACTATTCATCGAGGCCGGAATCGCCATTAGTAACAGATTCGCTTTGACTATCTTCATCATTACTAGAGTGGTTGATGAGGAGCTCCGCCCTCATGGGTAGTTCTTTCAACTGTGGCTCTTCAGCGTCCTGGGAATCCAGGCTATCATTATTTCGTATTTTTTTCTCAATGTGTTCTGCGAAAAGCGGCTGGTCTGTCATCTTGGCCATCTCTAATGCCAAATTCAAACAATTCGGCATATTGCTTTTGCTAAGGACTTTGGTTGCCTCAACCACATTCCCTAATGCCAGGTAACTACAAACAAAAAAATTACACACAAATTAACTTAACATACCTTATAATAATAGTAAGGGCCTCGCTGACCATCTTCAAGTAAACCGTTGATTAGTTACTTTTTGATTAAAGTTATTTGCCAATTAAATGTGCAAAGTATCTTCATTCGATTTCACAAGTGAAAATAAAGTAACGTTCTGGTTAAGTGAATGACATAAGAAATTAAACGAATCATTCGTTCAATATTGCGTCAAATGCAATGATGATAGAATATTATTATTAAATCATTGGTCAAATGTTCCTCGCACTGCCTCCTGCTGAAGTGTCAACGTGTTTTTTTTTTCTAAAAAAATTAAATAAGGAGGTTGAGATTTGAGGCAGATGATGTAGCCAGTAAAGTATTGATTAGTGTAATCATAGGATTAATGTTACTGGATCATCGTGAAATCGACATGTGGTGTTACGGGTGACTTTAACTGATGACTAGCCTAATTAACGGTTTACTTAAGATGGTAAACGAGGCCCTAAGTGAACGGTATTTTATTTTATTTGTATACGAGGGTATTTATAAAATATTCCAAAAATATTAATCAGAGCTTACAAAAATGACTACAAGTTGTCGTGTAACCCATTTGTCGGCTCATTGACGCCGCGGACAATAAATCAGTTTTATGCGCTTAAACGTAATGGATGTGGATATCAATGCGCGTGTAATTAGTAGTTTATATTAAAAGAATGTGTATTGTGTACACACCAAATGGCGCCTTGAAGGAGGTTCCCGGAGGCAGTGATTTTTATTGCCCAATCTTTTAACGTTTCTTCCGCTATACTGTCCATGTGCCTGTAAAAAAAAAACATGGTTATTGATTTAATAAAACAGACAATAATTCTTTGAAGCAGGGCTTGTTAACGATACCAATTCACATTAAAAGTATCGGTAAATACCGGTATTTTTATAAAGATACCTGTGCATCGTTAAAATTAAGTAGCGGTAATTTAGTATCGTAACGAAACACAATCGTTATGATACCATAATGTTAACAATTATTTTTAACGTTATCGACGTAAAAAAATATCGGTAATTTCGTATCGTTACTTTATGCCCGTTGTTTATTTGGTGCTTATTTGATTACAAACGCATGCCGACTACCGCCACGCTCTTCGCATGTATGTGGTTGGTTGGCAAACGTTGCGAGTTGCCGGGAGCGAAGGTAACGAAATACCCTCATAACGTTAAAAGTATCGGTAAGTTTGAGCGAAGGTAACGAAATACACTCATAACGCTAAAAGTATCGGTAAGTTTGGTAGTACCGGTATTTATATTTAACGTTATAATAACGTTAAATTGGATATCGTTACTTATGAATTTACCGATACTTGCTTCTAGCTCCATTAACGATACCAAACTTTTACCGGTATTTCAAGCCCTGCTTTGAAGACAGTATTGATAAAAAAACAATGCGATCTGGTTAAGACTAATGGGCAGCACCGTCCGCGATCGTAGCGAACTCCCGTCTAAATTACGGTACCACGTTTCATTGCGCCGCCTTTGTGTTTTAATCATAATAGCACGATGCCAGATAGTTTTTATTCTTTATTTTACACTGCTCTCTTTTACTCCTTCTCTTATATCTTATGGTTGTCTGTAAAAGTTTGTTATTTCCGTAAATCGTTATGTTTTTTGTGTTCAATAAAGAGTAACGGCCTTATTCCTAGACAGATTTAAAACCAATTTTAGTTATCGAATGTTTTGGCCCGTTCGAACGACTTTAGAACTCAGTTTGAGCGAAGAAGACAAAACATTCAATAACTAAAATGTATATTAAAACTGTCTATGAATAAGGCCGTAAATAAATAAATGCCCGTTTATCTAAAGACAAGAATGCTAGTTACCTTATCCTGCACAAGATGTAGGCTTCTTTGAAGAGGTTAACTTGCTTGAGCGTCGTCACGGCGGCCTTCACGTCGTGCAAGCTGAGCAGAGACACCACGCGCCGGTACACCGCGCCGCCGTAATGCTTATTTTCTGGAATTGCAGCCATTATTCATTAATTACATGTTATCATTCTAGTATAGATCATTAACATTCATACCAACATTTCTCAAAAGTATAAGTAAAAAGGTGTACAATATTATTTTAGGAAATCTATGTATTTATCACCTAATTACAACGATAAGTAAAAAATTAAAAAATAATTATAATGACGATTTTTTTTCGAAATTTTTCGTTGCATTTTATCTGAAGTTACGAACCACAAAGTTTGTGTTCCTCTCCTTTAGCATGAAGACGATCTATTTGAGCTGTATACATCTGTGTAACTTCTTTCCAATACCTGAAAGGCGAAAATATAAAAAATATGAATAGGTACAATAACGCCTAAGGCTATAAGAATAATGATAAGCTGCAGTAAAACAAACAATTAAGAATTGATATAAAGAGTCTCTATGTAAAAAAATATCTGTTATAAAATGGTAAATATTAGATTTTAAAGACAGCGCTAAACAGAAAATGTTTCCAAAAAATAATCTTTCTCATTATAGATTTATTGTTTTTAAATATTTTATTCCCATAAATACCTTCAAATTACTTCTAAGAAATACCAAAGGGTCATAAAACACTAAAAGACCATTTCTGCTCACTAACGCCATAATGGCGAGTTTTTGAACTATAAGTTATCGTTTACAAACAGACAATTTTTTTCAATTTATCCCAGTATAAAATGGTATTTCTGATTGTGCATGAAAGCTACATACTTGAATGAGACGCTTGGTGCAATGCTGACCAGAAACGGGTCGAGAATGTCGTGCTGGCTCGCAAACTGAATCATTGTGTCGATGTGGCCGCGGAATATAGATAGCAATATCCACTGCTCCATATTCGACGCAGCCAAATGACGTGCCACTGCAAATATTATTATGAATCATTATATCTGTAATCATCAGTGGCGTGCCTAGGGTTTTGGAGTAGGGCAAGCCCAATATTATTTTAGGTTTAATACATATTTATTTAGAAGAAAAAAAGACTAAAAACGACGAAATCGAATTTACGGCGCGGTGGCAGACCTATCACACAATCTATACAATATTAAGATTAGGTAATACTAATATAGATAGCTTGTGGTCATGCCACCGTAACTTTTTACTGCACTAACTACTGAGCACTTTTAATACCCGGCATTATACTAGCACAACGATAGCTACTATGGTCCCGTGTTTGACTGCGCAGTTAACCAAAATAGTGGACAGAAATTGTTATAAATACATTAAGGTTAAGTTTTTACAAGTAATTTTAATTACAAGTAATAGCATGCCTTTTGAAAGGACCACAATATCATTGAAATCATTAGAATTAATCAAAACATTCTAATACACAAGTGCCCCTTGAAAAACATATGAAACACGACTGTTTAACAACCTACATGAAGGGCAGCATGTAGAAATCGAATTACGTAGTTTAGTAAACTGAACCGATAAAATGCCTCTTGTGATTTATCACGAATTTAAGAAATGCACAAACTCGGCGTAGTTTTCGCGCCAGTTTCAATATAATTTAATTAAATTACCTTTATAACGGCAATGAACACTTTCACCATCACACTAAAACCATCACAGGAAACAATACAAATCATTTTCATATCAAAAAGTTTAAATAACATTAAAAAAACGAATAATTAACCTAAAACCGAACTATTTACAATTGCACAATATCAAAATACTTATGAAGTTAGTAGTAATTCGTACAGTATTGCTAGTAAACGAAAAAATAAACATTACAACATGCAATTATAATTTATGAAAAAAATATAAAAACCTCATTATTTGTATTACAAAAATAATTAAATAATTTTAAAAAACAACCAACATAATTTAATAACAATAAATATAATTTAGTTAACAAATAATGTTACACATGACGAACTTCAAACGTACGATGTTCAGTCAAAACAATTCTGTGGTCAAAAGCTGGGCTTTTGGTTTAGTACATTATTGCTATATATAAATATCTGTAGCTATACATTCGTAGTGCCGGAGTATATCATTTCACCCGTAAATGTGAAAGAGATAGCATGCGTTGCCAAAAGCCTCGTAAAAGCACACGAGAGAGAAGAAGGCAGATATATGTTTTGCGCGTACCGTCTTTTAAAAAATGCGTGGAGCTACGTTCTACGTGAGAGGTAAAATTATTGAATGAATTTATTACAAGCGTTGCGCAGCGCGGGCGGCGCTTCGGCTCGCCGTCGCAGGCGCTTCATTGAAGAGCGCCATGCCGCGACGGAACGCGGTAAATTCAAAAATGGTAGATGTTTCGTAATTACTGTTTTGTATTGAATGTAATTGTTTCGTTCAGAATTAAGTATATACGTATTCAGTAGGGCAAGCCGGGCTTTTGGGCTTGTATGGAAGTACCGCCACTAGTAATCATCACCATTCCTTAAACTAATCTGTAAGCCGGAATTTCAGGGGGAATGCACACAGTTACTGTTCCATATTTGATGTTGGAAACCAAAATTCAAATCATATTCTACTAATAGAAAGCCATAGGCATGAAATGTCGATAATTTCAATATTAAACATTAATAACACTGTAACTTTTCAAATATTAGATACTTAAATACACCCAACAGTCACATACATAGTCCTGACCCCACACTAAGATCGAGTCTTGTGTCGTGGGTATCAGAAACTACGAGAGACTTTTCGGTCTCACAAACACCCAGACCCGAAACAAATATTTGTGGTTCACACAAACATTTGTCTCGGTGCGGGGATCGAACCCGCGGCCTCTCGTTTCACAGGCGGCGTCCAACCAAGTGCGCCACGGAGGCTTTCAATATGTATGTATCACTTGTACAATATTATGGTCAAGTCTGTTTAGTATTGCTTTTGACTCTTAAAAAAGATAAAATTAACTCACTCTCTTTATCCAAGATTTCATTTACTTCGTTAATAGTTCCAAACATTTTTAAATAATCACAGTCGTATTTAGGCTTGTCATTAGCTCCGGATGGTTGTTCCAATCCTGTGCATTTGGACATGTGGTTCATAAACATTTTTCTTGCTGCGTTGATACTGTTACTATTTATTTGTTTGGATATTATTGGGAGTAAAAATGTTCTGGAAGGTTTGGCCATCGCTTCGAACGTGGTGACGATAGCTTCACATTCGATAGACTCGTCTATCTCTGCAATTTCATTTTCTACTATTTTCTTAACATCTTTTTTCTCCTTGACTTTCTTCTTCATCTTATTAGGTATAGACGGATATTGAGATTCTGCAATTAATATTTAAAAAAACTATATTATGGTAGTAAGATACAGTGTGGCATTTTTACGTTAGTAAAAAATGTAAATAAATAAAGTAGGCAAAACATAATTCCAAAGCGTTCGGCATATCTATTATTGTTGGTTTTTGACAACAGGTGACAGGGGATTGAGCCTATTTATTTAAATGTTCTTTAATGTACACCAGGAAAAAAAATCGAGATTATAACCAAATTTAAAAATAAGTACAATCGGCGGCCTTATTGCACAATGCAGTCTCTTTCAGGCAACCTTAGGATCGACATAGAAGAAAGGAGAGAGAAAGCCTATGTCTATCTAAACCACTAAACAAAACTCATCTGAAGATACCGATTACCGAGCCCCACACCGACTTGTCGTGAGATGGTGGTTTCACCCGAATCGAGCTGGATTATTTCTACAGCAGACCAAAGTAACTTATAACTAGAGTGTAGGTCTGGCGCATTTTTATATACCAGGGTTATCAAGAATGCGACCGAAAACGAAGCCAGGTGGTAGTTTTAGTAGTTACAAACACGATGCAAATAAAA
Organism: Deilephila porcellus; assembly: GCA_905220455.2. Classification (NCBI taxonomy): domain Eukaryota; kingdom Metazoa; phylum Arthropoda; class Insecta; order Lepidoptera; family Sphingidae; genus Deilephila; species Deilephila porcellus. Next base: position 11,867,854 of record LR999977.1, on the reverse strand, counting down.
TTTTTGCCAAAACAGAAACAGATATTTTTTTAGATTTTTTTAAACATCGTCGTGTTTGCGTGGTAAATACCTAGTCTATGCAAAAATACTAATTTAAAATTTTAAACCCTTACGTACCATTGCGTGTTTAAAAATAAAGACGTTTACATGTTTATTTTAGAAAATCTATGTAAATATCACCCAAACACGATAAGTAAAAAATTACAAATTTTTACTAGCATTGTGTCTGAAGTCACTGATACTACCACTTGGCTTCGTTTTCGGTCGCGGTCTTGATATACCCTGTATGAGTAGGAAAGCATACCGGTGAAGAGGTGCGCGGGGTGCGCCTGTATGTGCACGAGGCTGACGGCGAAGTCCCCGCCGCCCGCCAGCAGCGCGTGCGGCAGCTGCGGGCGCGCGCTCCACGCCGCGCACATCACCTGCGCCTGCGCCGCCACCACGTGCGAGCACGCGCCCGCGCACGCGTCCCACACCTGCCACAATACATACACGTTCTTTAATATAGCATGTGCTATTTTATTCGAAATCATCGGGATAGATTCCTCGCTAAGAATGTTAAAAATCATTAAAAATCCATTCATCAATTTATAAAAAATCCAAGCATGCAGTTTAATTTTCATCAAAATCGAGCTCGTGACTCATATTAGTATCTTTCGCTATTCCTCATAGTTTCGGATTAGGCCATCCAAGCCCACTTGAAAAATTCACCCAGTATATCTACTTTTATTTCTCTACGACTAAGAAGGTTATCATGATTCACCATGCTGGTCTGATGAGGTTTGTCAGCCCCTTTTTATCTGTGTCAAAGAAAACTCAATAATAACAATCTAGTAGAAATCAACATAACAACCCCAACTGCACTGGAGGATAATTTATTATTTAAGCACTGCAATCAACGTGTAAAATGCGTGAGTAATCGTATTCGCCTGTCGATACACTATTAAAACTGCACTACACTTACAACTAGATGCATTGCATTCTCACGACCATACCTGCATAATATAGAAAAAAATCTAATAATTGCTGGAAAAAATCAATATGTAAACAGTTACCCTAATTGTTCCGTCTCCTGAAGCGGAGACCAACTGCATGTCTTTGTGAGGACTCCACTCCACGTCGAACACCGATGCCTTATGACCGGACAACATCTTCAACACTGTCAATTGCTTCGTGTCGCCTACACATTTACATGCAAAACAGTATGAAAATATTCACTTAAATTTATATTTCAAGGTTTTATATGTTTTACTAGGAATTTATTTATCTTACCTCTTTCCGCAAACTCCACAATTGCAATGGCGTTCTGCCTATCCAGAGAGCACACTGCCATTATGTTCTTATAGGCAGACTCTTCATTGGAGCTGGATGTCTTCTGCGGATGCCAGTCTATGGTGTAGATCATTTTACTGAGAAATAAACAGTAACTTTGTGAAATTATATATGAACGCACCATATCACACACATGGCAGTATTAAGGTCATTAAAGTATTACATCACTCGGTTGTTTATCACTTAGGAAATTGATGGCATTTGACCCCTGAATGGACCAACGGGGCTTTTGTTCAAATATTGCATTCAAAACTAATTGTATAATACCTGAAAACAAATGAGGCAGTGATGAGAGTGTGTGGCCTCTTTGTTGTGAGGACCGCAACGCCGCCGTTGGTGCTCCCCACTACCATGCCGTGCGGATACCATTTCACTTCAGTGATCTCCCAATTCTGACCCTCCACCTCCAATTTGATAACTTCGGGAACTATAGAAAACACATAATATTAAAGTAGAGACTACTATATTACCTCTACCTAGGAGACAATTCTACAAATCTTAACAACTTAGTGTCCATTTGTGTTGCGGATTGCATTGCGAGAAGCTAGTGTGTCCAAATGACTCCAAGCTTTGACAGCTTTGAAAAATGTACACACAAGCGTAGTTTCTTATCGAACGCAACTCCTATGGCACTGGGTCTAAGTTATGGCCTAGGCCCATTCCAGGGCCTAAATTAACAGGCCGCTTTCAACAGGTCTATATGGCGATCCATGCTATGTTCAGCAGTGGAGAGTTCAGCAGAGAGAGAGCATAAAAGTGTGACCTTCATGTTTCCTGTCGGTGTTGTAGAGCACGAGGTCCCCGGCGCCGCACGCGTACAGCAGGCCGGCCTCGGCCCACGCCAGCGCGTACACGCCGCCTTTGTGCGCCGGCACCAGCGTGCGCGCCATCCTGTCGCCGCGCCCGCTCGCGTCGATCACGCCCACCTGCACACGCGCTCCAATCATACTACTACTTACTACTTACGACTATTCTCTTACAATTATACACTGAAAATATTGTGTACGAGTTTTTAGCGGCTAAGGGGCGTAATATAATGCAATTACTTGGTATTTTACCTTTTCATATATTTATTAAGCTTTATGTACTACTTTATATTAAACGGACTCAATGTCAAATAAAAGCTTTAAGCATTATTTACACATAAACATATTATTTATTTAAGTATTTACTATCTTATTAATTTATTAGGCAAAATATAATTATTTATCTACTACTATAAGTAATCAGGCTAAATGCGCATATGAATTAGTGTCATCTAGTGTAGCATGGTGATGTACCCTGGCCTCAGCGGTGGAGAAGGCGAGGCAGTTCTCCCGGGTGGGGTGCCAGGCCAGCTTGAGCACCTTGCCCTGCACGTTCTGCCAGTGGAACTGCACGCGCCCGCGCGCCAGCCGCGCCTCGTCGTGCGCGCTCGCGCTCGTCACCCACACGCGCACCGCGCCGTCGCCCACGCACATCGCTATTCTGCGCACACACACGCACACCATCACTGTCTGCTCTATGGCCGCGTTTCCATTAGACTAGTTACTTGCATGCAACTTGAACAAACCTACATACAAACTCCAACTTGTGGATAATTTGAACTTGTAATTTCTTATTCAAGTGACGCACAAATTGAACGCGCACAGGTAAGTTGCATGATTTTGTCTTCCACCCATGATTTCCTACAAATTGACCGTCTCCACTTGCACTTAAGTAAAACTTCCATGGATTTTGAACACTTTCGAAAACATATTTCTAATGTAAGCAACCTGTGCGCAAATGTGACGTCATCCTTGCATGCCAGACTTGCCTAATGGAATCACGCCCATAAGGGCACACGGCGTATTTTAACGTGCCGCCGGCGCGCATTTTACGAATGCCCGCTCACGGCGCTGTAGATGGCCAAAGGTTAAGACTAAATTTACATAACCGCGCGGTACAATATCAAACTAAGACTAAGTTTTCATGGACCGCGCAATGGGAGCATTCACATGACAGCATATGTACGCGTGGCAGTCTCTTTCAATAATCATTATTTATATCAAAGTTGTATACTTTGAACTCACTTGTCGGCATCATAAGGACATGATTGTATCATGTACACCCAACCTCCAGACGTTGGGTATGTGGCGATCGGTTTCCGTTCTTTCATGCAGTATTTTATCATAGCCCGGTCCTGTGACACTGTCCAGATCGGCCAGTGTTCGTCCGTCTCTGTTTTAAAAGCTCGAGGCGCCTGTGTTGCTATGCAGTACAGTGAGCGCTGGTGCAGAGAATGAACGAGCCGCCATTCTATTTTATTTTTACTGGAACAAACAGTCATTTTTTAACCCCTGGCGCAAAAAGAGAGGTGTTGTAAGTTTGTATAATATCAGCTACACACCAGTGGGGTAACTTTAAATTTAGAATAAACTTTGATATTATATAGCAGGTTTTAGACCTTCAGTTCTGCCTAAAAAAGCAATGTATGACAAGTTCAAATGAATATGACACCAATAATCTCACAAACACAGGTCGCCGAAAGTCGACTAAAGTTGAGATAGTTAAGTGGGCAGGCGGACCCTGATAAAGGTATAAACGAAAAAAATTACTCACTAGTCAAGTCTGAGAGGGTTGCATTCTAAAAGCTGGCACTTTCCATCCCCTATGAGCAGCATGTCTGTCTTGTACCACAGCAGCGTCGGCCAGGTAGGGCCCTTGTTCTTCACATTCTTATTACTGTTACAAGGCACTACAGAACTGCCTACTAATTTACCTGTTTTCGACCATACTCGTACTACACTGTAATTTTACAACATTATTGATGTATATTATTATTAAATGCAATTTTACTGTTACATTTAAATTGATTATTTGAAATAATACAATTTGAGATATCTACCACATAATTAATGTATTGTAAAAACTTTTTTGGATGTGTGGCTTTAATATATTGTTTCCTAACATGTATTTTTTTCTTTATACCTTAAACCAAACAACATCACAATAATAAAATTAATTTTGGTACTATTACAATATGTAGACAATAAAAGATATTAGGCTGATACAAGATTACCAAATAAATTATATAAACTCACCCAAATTTGCTAATGGAAGCTAATAAATGTTTATGTATGTGTTCATTTAATGGCATACTATATTCACGTACATTTTTACAATTTCCTTTTTTTGATATACTGGCACTGTTACTGCTGCTACCTACATGTGTCTTATCGAACGCCTCTACTAGAGATTCTATTGATTCTTCATCTTCTTTCTTATACTGCAATATATCATTCCTGAGTTTGGCACATTCTGCTAAGTAATCAAGTTCAGGGGGCTTTTCTACTGTCTTAACAACTATCATTTCTGGTTCATATTTTTTGTGTCCAAATTCATCTGCAGCATGATCTTTGTATATATCAAACATATCATCTTCTGCCACGAGTGAATTATTATCGTCACTATCATTTTGCAAATTATTGCCTGTTCCAGAAGCTTCTGCATCACCAACAGTAGCAGTTGACGCCTCCTCTACATTTGTAACTTCTTCATTTTCAATTTCATCTTCGGCATTACTGGTAGTTTTGCTTGATTTCGCCTCTGCCCCTCGTAATGCTTTCTTTACAGTAACTATATGAGTTGGACACCAACTGATGTTCACTATCTCTTCATCTTGCCCACGAACTTTGTACATTATTTTACCTTTACCTGTGTTAAACATAATTGGGACATTTCATTTTCAACAAATAATTATCTAGAATGGCAAAGTGACTACACCCAGTAGTAAGGGCTATTTATATAGAGTATTATATTATTTTAGTAATTTATTTGTTACCATCTAATATAATTATGTTAGATGCCAATATTATTATATTGACTTGCACAAATGCTGAAAAAAATGACTATCAGCATTACAATCTGTGTTAAGTGTTCAGCTCAATGACCTTTAACCTATACACAGTATGTGTGTTACATATAGTTAATTTTGGTACATTCACTCACCTGCTAAATCAAGAACAAAAATCACACCCTGTTTGGTTCCAATGGCCACAAAAATTGACATGTGTGGTGAGCAAGCCATACATGATGGTTTGAAATTCCTTAAATAATTGGAGTTGCCATTGCAAATATTAGATTGTAGGTCCCACTTGACAACATTTCCAAAGCAACCAACCACTATTGCATAGTTCCCTGTAGGGTTGTAACCAACCCCAACAACTTCCTGTAATAAAATACAAGTTAAATTATTTAGACATGTACTGCTGCAAAAGTATGTTTTAAAAAATGCTCATATCTGTACTCCACTAAGATGCAAATTATTTGTATCTAATACAAGAATTTAAATTAATTATCACATGTGCACTGTCAAAACAAACTATAATTTAATTTTTGTTAATCATTTTCAGGTAAGTATAAAAACTGCTTTACCTCTTTCTCACGAAGAAGATACTCATTGGTCTGAGTACATTTGAGTTTGAAATTATTGCCGGCACCATCTAGAGTCCATCGCCTGACTACACCATCTGCACTTCCAGTGAGGAAGTTCCTTTTATTGTGCCAATCTGGTGATATATCAACACTCACAATTCTGGAGACAAAATGTACCACTATAAAATTACCATGTAAAAATAGTTGTAGTTTTATGTTTGTTTTCTTACCTGATTTCATATTAAATTACAGTGATGTAAACTTATTTATATATTATTTATTGTACACCAGAATAAAAAACAGAAATTATAACTAATTTTAAAATAAGTACAATCTGCCAACATATTGCAAAAGGCAATATCTTCCAGGCAACCTTTGGATGGACATAAAAGAAATGAGAACGAAAGGGCACACCTATTAAATAATTATTATAGAAAATATCTATGATAATTTGCAGGCATTGTGGTATTATATGATAGATGATATCACATACAATATTTGTTTGAATTTTGGTAAATTTACCATACTATAAACGGCTGGACTTTAGAATCGTTGGGCATGAGGAGGGGAAACTTATTCCTCATGGTGTTTTTTGTCAGATTTATTCGCACTATTCCCTATTTGTTCCTAATATCAGTGAAGCATGCTGAACTGTCTAGATGAATTTAGCAAGTTGCAGCCGGTAACAAACCATTCTATCGCCATGAATTTTGTTCATAATGTGTTAAAGCTTAATGAGATCTTTAAAAAATTTGAGGGATGTAGAAGATTCATTTTTAGGGTAGATTTAAAAAACGTAAGGCTTAGGATATACTCACTTCTCTGCGTGTGATTTGTTAATAACGTGGGCCTTGTAGCTTTGGTCTCCTTCAAGTATTTGAGTTTTATTTGCTGGAATTGGTTCCAAAACACAAAGACTCTTATTCGGCCCCCCGTAAATTACGAAACCGTCGCTACTAATTTTCAGTATTGACACCTGAAACCAATTTGGAGAAGGAAATAACAATGTTTCGTCCATGTTGCCGATGTAAATAACGCCGGCAAATTAACGCAGAACGTAAATCCAATATGCAGCAATCAGCGGCAATTGGCAAACAAATTTCAATTTCTCAACAGCTGTCAACTGCCAAATGCACCACAGACTACAGACTGCATCCGTTACGGTACAGGATATAAATTAAAGGTGAAATACATTATCGGCCTACTCTTTAGTCTGTGTTATCGGCCGCGGCTTTGGTTCCGGATCCTGGCCAAAGGCCGAAAATAAATTATAAGATGCGGCTGACGAACGCGGCTGAAGAGCGCGGCTGATAGCATGCATGAGCCATGGTCCGTTCGAGGGCTCTCGTACGTGATTTTTTCTTCTATTTCCAAAATTAGGGCACCTCTTACTCATCTGCCAACGACGAAGTTTTGAAGGACGGAAGAGTGGTTTTTTGAGAACTTTTTATCTCATTAATAAGATAAATGCATAATTTGTAGAAATTATATCAAAGCCGCCAACATATTTTAAAGTATTTCAGTTTTTCGTAACTTAGTAACTTTATTCGACAATGCTGCCAACTCTTTTAAATATTTTATTTTGTGTGCATTATACACGCCAGGTAATGTCAGTACCGTAGAAATGGTCCATAGAAAACGCAATGATTAAAGAATAAAAGAGGATGACGCACAAAAGTAGTACTATATAATAAGTTATAGTTATGTTAGGAGTATCGACGCGGAATTGTACATTTATGTATCTGTCTCATTTACACAAAGCTAACTTGTCCCTTAATGAAAGAGACAAATAATAACTCCATTGTTCCGAATATGGCAATATTTTGTTCACTAACCACACTGGGACCGCCCTTGGCCCAAAATGACGCCATTTTTATTTCCTGCATGTAATGTCAAACTGTGGCGTTATCTGTCATTAAGAGTAAACAAATCTGCACAATCAATTATTTTCGATTTTTTCATTGTTAATCTCGTGTCTTAAGTTTGTTAAGTTTGCTTATTAGATTAATTGTAAAGTTTTTGAAATGCCTCGGTGTTGTGTGAAAGGATGCGAGTCGAGTTCAAGCAAAAAGGACCCCAACATTTCTTTTCATAGGTTAGTAACTGTTTTTACGAAATAATAACAAATATGTGTCTAAATTTACATTTTGGGTTTGTTTTTATCATTTATAATTGTTTAAGGATCTTGTTGATTAAGTTTTAGACTCTTCTAAGCGTTATTTATACAAGTTGTACGAATAACAACCGTATTGTTTGTTTACACACAAGTTTAGGGATGTGATACGAAATTATTCATATCGATATTATCATTTTTAAATATTTTGATGTTTATTTTTCAAAAAAAAGAAAAATTAGTATATATATATTCAAGACGACAAAGAAAGATAAATTAAAAATATTTTTTAGATTACCTATAAACATACAGACCAGGACAATTCAGGACAATGACTGAAATTTGGCAGTCAATTTATTATTTTAGGAAAAACTGTGTATTTACCACCCTTATACGACGATACAAAAAAAATAACAAAACAATCGTCGCTTTTACAGTTACAATTATCAAATTGGGCAATAGAGAATATGCACGAGGCTCCAAAATAAGTAAAAATGTTTTTTTTTGTAATCTTTATTGATGTAGACCTTATGGACTTTTTTAATTTTAATAATCTCTAAATTGGTAAAATTAATAATTAAAAAGTGATATTTTAAATTTGCCGTTAATCATTTCGATACGCGACGCTAATGGTTGCAACACAATGTGACGACAGCGTACACGACCTTAGCTTGTTGGGTGGTTATTTTACGTTTATGTTGCACGTTGATGTTTGTAAAAAATTTAAGAAGAGGTCACAATAAAATAGTTGTTGCGATTTCATGTAGTTTTCTTTTACGTCCACATTATTTTATAAATAAATAAATAAATGTACATTCAAAGGAGATGGTCCAGAAATGTATGGACCTTGGGCCATAGTGCTGTACGGTACATGAAATATAGTTCGTGAAATTGGCTTTCGATTTCCGTATTAATTACTGTTATGCGTTGGTTATTAACTTTATACAAAAATAAATATCAAGCCAAGAACAGCAACACTACAAGCAATATGGTGACAATAACGGCCATATTGTTTTGGAATTGCAGCATGTCAAACATTTTCGTTCTTTAACTGAAATCATGAAATATAAATATAATAATAAAAGGGACACTTTTATAAAACGTATAACAACATTTGACAACTTATGGACTATAGTATCAACAGATAAATATATAGAAAACAATTATAATTAGTAGCGGGTTTTTAAAAATAAGACATATTATATTCAAGTTAAAGGTATTGGCGGTATTTGGTTTGCGCATTTTTGAACGAAATGACAATTAGGCATCATGGAGGACAGATTATCGAAGAAAATATTGCTTCTGTACTAAAACAATCACATTTTTGTATAAAGCCCCCCGTTGTCCAAGAAATCTAAATGTATTTTATTTGAATTCCACATTTTTTTCTAGTATTTGTACTAGACGTACACAATACGGCCCAAAATGAAACATCTCCTTTGTCAGTCGTATTTATGCCACTATTGATGCATCGATGTCGATAGGAAATTCGGTACTAGTGTATCACTATTTTTAGGGGCGGAGCCGCCGCCATGTTGGTAAACCAAAGGGACCCGTGTCACGTGACCTTATGCTCTATCCTCTATATTCTATAATCATTGAGAAAACGTCACTGCTAGATTTCATAGTCATACTGACATTCACACACAGAATGGACCTCATTGTTCTGTGCATTCACACCCCCCTCCTAGCCGGTATCACCCCCGCCAACAGAAGTCGCCATTTTGACAACCTATCAATGTCAAAAAATGAAAATGTCCTTCGTGTTGATGAGAATTGAGAAGTGTTTTAAAAATATACTCTATGGTGTTTGCGTTGATTATGAGCTCCATCGACACCGGAGGGGTTAAATTCCGCCTCTTTAAATCCACAAATACAGCAATACCCCGTAACGTTTCGACATTTATTACAATGTATCGAAAGTGTTGTGTACCCAAGTGTAATAGTTTACGACAGGACGTTAAATTACATCAATTTCCCACAAGGGAAGAAAATAGATCGTGGTGGTTACAGTGCATAGGAAGTGATTGTGAGGACACGAAGAATATGTATGTTTGCCATAAGCATTTTGAGCAAAGATTTGTCAACACGGCGACAAATCGCTTGAAATGTGATGCCTATCCTAGCTTATTCACCGAAATAGAAATGTCTTCAGGAAATCCGTCAACGGCTGCTGAAGAAACTAGTAAGTTTCTCGAAGTACGTCAGAAATACTGTTACTGCGCCACAAGTACCTGTTTACTTATTTATTTTTTGTCATTTTTAGTTTCAAAAACGTGTAGTGATGATCACACCTATGCAAGGAAACGCCACATTGATCATTCCTATGCACAAATAATTGTGTCTCCCACGCCACGAATGCACGTGAAATTTGGTTCTATATTTGTTTATTTCTGTTTCCAGCTTTGTATCCCGACGGCAGACCAGTGAGTCATACAATGAAGAATACAGCAGAAGCGATCGCATTTTTTGACGACCTTTTTGACAGCATCAATGGCGCGAACACTAAGGGCAAACTTGTGAAAGGAAAAAGTTTGCGCAAGGCAATATGTGCTAAGTCCGCCCATCACGAATTTTGGAAAGACGCCATAAAAATTTTGAAAGGCACAAACTTTTTTCAAAAAATGGAAGTTTAAAGTATGTGCCTTCTATAAGAAATTGGATTATAACCCTTAAGAGCTTCCAAAGGTTGTGGAATTTATTGGCTTCCAAAAATATAATAATTATGAGGCCTAGATACTTCAACTCCGATATAATTGAGAATTTTTTCGGGCAGGTGAGGGCATACAATTATAGAAGCAATAACCCAAATGCCTATGCCTTTGTAAATACCTTCAAATCTTTACTGATGACAAGATTTATTAACATTCATTCAGAAAACTTTAATTGTGAAGAAGACGCTAGCCAAAGCATTTTAAATATAAAATCGCTTTTCGATAATAATAATTCTGCACCAATGGCTGACGTGGCATTACATAAATCTGTCAGCAAAGAAATGGATATTTGTGAAGAAAATATTCAGCAACAAGCAAGACAGGAAAAAATAAATATACATTCGAGGGCATACACAGCTGGGTGGGTAACAAGAAAAATACTGAGAAAAGTTAACCATTGTATACATTGCAAAAATAATTTGTTGTCAGAAGAAAGCACAACACATGCTTTTATTAAAGAAAAGGAATTTATAAGTAAGCATGGTCGAACAAAACTTACCTACCCATCTGAGTATGCTGTAACAAGTTTTGGTTACACAATAAAAACAACAAATGAATATTTGGAACAATATGGGTATACTAATAATATAAGTTCAAAAATAAAAGAAAAAATAAGTTCCAAATATTCATTTGATTTTCTCAATTGCAATATGCATAAAGAAATAGTTGCTGAATATTTTCTAAATATAAGCATAAAACTGTGTATTTTTAATTGGTGCAGTATTATAAATAAAATATTAAAAGGCATAGACATAAAAAGGGCGGAATCATCAAATTTGGGACCAATGCAAAAAAAGGCATTACTTAAATTTAAGAAAAAATTAAAAAATAAAAATGTGAATAAATAACAGATTTTTTTATTTTAAAACTATTATAACTGTCCAAAGTATAAGTACAGGAGAAGAGGTCTCGACCAGCAAATTAAATAAAGCTGTAAGGTTTTGAACAAAAATAATATTAGGCTGCACGGTTTTTTTCCATTGCCTGAATTCCAAGACTACTATGTAAAGCATAACTAATGTCATATTCTATTCGCGCAAATTTCGTTACGGTCCAAAGCAATGATTATAGAATATAGAGGATAACGCATAAGGTCAAGTGACACGGGTCACTTTGATATTTAAACATGGCGGCGGCTCCGCCCCTAAAAATAGTGATCCGCTAGTATCAAATTTTCTATCGACATCGATGCATCAACAGTGGCATAAATACGACTGAAAAACTTTGATTTTACGTAAATATCAGTGTATAAATTTGTATAACATTTTTAATTGTAGCTTTACATGTCAATTGGGTATAAACAGGGGATTTTAGGATTTGACGGTAAAGTCATTAAAAATTAAATCCGATAAAAATAGGTCGATGTTTTGATATTTTTTTCATAGTATGATTTATTTCATGGGTAAGTTTTGCCTGATGATTGGATTGGATTTGTGTCAAATAATACACACGTGAGATAAAATACAACTTTATTTATATCTAGAATTTGCTTGCACCATTGCAGTTGCAGCATTCTTTGCTAAAATCAAAAATACCTATCAGGACATTTAATACATATTAAATAAAATAAAATAACATAGGTAGATTTTTATTGCTATTATTTGACGAGGAAAATCATTATGTCTCACTTAAAATTCAATCAATGAATATGAAAGTGTTGGTTAAGATAAACAATTATAGTAATTAATAATAAAATATAAAACTATTTCTGTTCATTAAAAGGTTCTTCAGGACATTAGACAATATACTACCAATTGTCAAAATTATCTTGCATGTCATTTTTGTTGATTAACAGTTCTATTATTAATAGGATTATTAGGTAAAATATCATAATTATTACAATTTCACTTATATTGTTGGGAAGCTGTTATCTTTTAGTCTTGGTAAATTAATTTGTTTTAGGCATGCATGATGCAGTCTTTTTCAAAATGTAAAGAACAAATAAATGTATTTATTGGAGGGTTCCAATAGTGTCTTCCGATTTTTTGTATCCATTTTGTCCTGGTTTGTATGTTTATAGGTAATCTTAAAATATTTTTAATTTCACTTTGTTTATCGTTCTGAATATATATATCCTATTATTTCTTTTTTTGAAAAATAAACATCAAAATATTTAAAAATCATAATATCGATATGAATAATTTCGTATCACATCCCTAAACTTGTGTGTAAACAAACAATACGGTTTTTATTCGTACTACTTGTATAAATAACGCTTAGAAGAGTCTAAAACTTAATCAACAAGATCCTTAAACAATTATAAATGATAAAAACAAACCCAAAATGTAAATTTAGACACATATTTGTTATTATTTCGTAAAAACAGTTACTAACCTATGAAAAGAAATGTTGGGGTCCTTTTTGCTTGAACTCGACTCGCATCCTTTCACATAACACCGAGGAATTTTAAAAACTTTACAATTAATCTAATAAGCAAACTTAACAAACTTAAGACACGAGATTAACAATAAAAAAATCGAAATTATTTGATTGTGCAGATTTGTTTACTCATAATGACAGATAACGCCACAGTTTGACAGGAAAGAAAAATGGCGTCATTTTGGGCCAAGGGCGGTCCCAGTGTGGTTAGTGAACAAAATATTGCCATATTCGGAACAATGGAGTTATTATTTGTCTCTTTCATTAAGGGACAAGTTAGCTTTGTGTAAATGAGACAGATACATAAATGTACAATTCCGCGTCGATACTCCTAACATAACTATAACTTATTATATAGTACTACATTTGTGCGTCATCCTCTTATATTCTTTAATCATTGGTCCAAAGACAAAGTTCCTGACATGACCGTCTGTTCTTTCTATGAAGTCTGTGGCATTAAATAAAGAAAATTACTCAGCTTGTTTTTGTATTAAAATATGAATTGGACTTTTTAAGAAATGTTAGTTTGTCTCAAAAGACTTGTAGAAACTAGAAAGTTACGAAAAAGTGAATTATTATAAAAATATTGGCAGCTTTGATCATTTCTACAAAGTATGTACCTATACATACATACTTTAGCTCAAACTTTAGCTCACAGCTTTATCCCAGAAGTGGTAGGTAGAGGCGCCACCAAGACACCCACGTTTCGCCTTGTTTGTTGTGCATACTATCAGCCGCACTCTTCAGCCTAGCCGCGTCTGTGAGCCGCATCATGGCCGCATCTTATAATTTGTTTTCGGCTTTACTTTGGCTAAGACTTATCGGAACATATTTACATTGACTACGAAAAAAATAGCTGTCAGAATAATTTGTCTATTGACTCTTTTGACATAGACAGTATTTGGACAGTATAAATTAGATTTTTGACAGCTGTCTAGCACTTCGAGTGAGAGTGTTGGAGAGTGTTGTTATTTTTGTATGTTCTGGAAACTTGTTATTTTTTAGTTGTAAAAGACTCTTCAGTTGCTTTCTTGTGATAAAGAACAACTTACAACCATGGCTCATTACAAAGGAGCAGCTTCTGAAGCTGGGCGAGCCATGCATCTCATGAAAAAGAGAGAAAAGGCTCAGCAAGAAATAGAACTTCGCAAAAAGAAAATAGAAGAAGATCTAAAGATAGACAATATTGAAAACAAATTCGCTACACATTATGATGCAGTAGAACAACAATTAAAAAGCTCTACCATAGGTTTAGTAACACTTGATGAGATGAAAGCAAAACAGGAGCATATAGTTCGAGAAAGAGAAAAAAAATTAGCACAGAAAAAAGCTGAAAAGGAGAAAGAGAGACAAAAAGAGATAGAAGCAAAACAGGCACAGAAAAATAAACAAAAACGACAGGTAAGGGAAATATCTTGATTGTCTAGAATCATTCAATAAATAATGTTGCATAAATGACGCTACGGCCTTTTGTTCGCGTCCTAAGCTTTTTAATTCACTACAGTTTTTTTAAACAGTGTAAAATAATGTTAAAATTTTTATTTTAGATCCAGGCGCTTTCATTTGACCTGGATGATGGTGAGGAGGAGGAAGATGAAGAATCTAGTGATGAGAAACCAGAAGCAAGTTGGCGAGACAAAGAAGAACCAGTAAATATTATCCATTTTCTCAGTACTTATTCAATGGAATGGTTGCATGTTCCATCTGTGAACCATTGAGTCACATATTTGGTTACTATACTTATAGACTCTATTGCCCAAATACTCAAATGCCACTTAAATATTATGTTGCACTTAACCATGAAAGTCCCTCTTAAATGTACCAATTAAGTGGGATGTGGGTAGTTGAGTGCAACTTAATATTTAAATGGCGTTTGAAAATTTGGACATATGTCCCTTATTATTTGAGCTTATTCGAAAATACCTAGAAATAACTTTATATTTACAGCAACCCAACATTAACAAGACAGATAATAATTCTTCTTTATTGAATATTATGGATATCATCATCATCTTCAGCCTCACAAAGCCTCAGCTGACGATAGCCCCCTATGAAAGATCAACACAACAATCTAACCAAACCTTCTCTTCATAAAACCTACCTGCCTCCAATTAACGATTTATTTCAACCATTATTACCATTATTAGTTTAAATTGCAAGTGAATGTACACACTGTGCTAATATGCTAATATGCGCCAATCTAAAAATATTTCAATTACAGCTTATGAAGAAAATACGAAAAAATCCTGATGTGGACACATCATTCCTGCCTGACAGAGAAAGAGAGGAGGCAGACTTGAAGCTAAGAGAGGAGTTGAGACTAGAGTGGGTGATGACACAGGCTAGTCTCAAGGACGAGCCAATTACAGTCACATTCAGCTACTGGGATGGTTCAGGCCACAGGAGGAATGTCACTTTGAAGAAAGGTATGGTGGTACCTAACTATAAAAATATCAATTATTAATGAAATTGAGCTAGATGATCTGATACGATTAATGATGTATATACAAAGTCATCTGTAGAAAGAGATATGTGAATAATCATGTTTGCTCCTCAAGTGAGGCAATCCAGTTTGTGTGATTTCTGATTTATAAGTATATTTTTAACAGATTTTAATTATTTCTTACTTTAGCTAATACCAGGCAGACAGTCGATTGTAGAATCATAACAAAAAAATCTGCTAATTCCATGCAGAGTTATGTTGCACCTATCACATTTAAGTAAGTTTTTGGAAAAGGAATTTATAATATAAACATATATGAGTACACCCAACAGTCACATACTCTGGCCCCACACTAAGATCGAGTCTTGTGCCGTACGTATCAAAAACTACGCGAGACTTTTCAGTCTCACAAACACCCAGACCCGAAAAAATAAATACTTGTGGTTCACACAAACAATTGCCTCAGTGCGGGTGTCGAACCCGCGGCCCCCCGTTTTACAGGCGGTGTCTAACCAACTGCGTGACCGAGGCTGTATACAGGGTATATCAAGACCGCGACCGAAAACGAAGCCAGGTGGTAGTATTAGTGACTTCAGACACATGCAAGTAAAAATTTCGCAAAAAAAATCGACAACTTTTTTTTCTAATTTTTTACGTATCGATTCGTATTTGGGTGATATATACATAGTTTTCCTAAAATAAAGATGTACACCTCTTTATTTTTAAACACGCAATGGTACGTAAGGGTTTAAATTAGAATTTTCGCAAAAACTAGGTATTTACCACCCAAACACGATGATTTTTAAAAAATAAAAATAAAACTGTCACTGTTTTTGCGAAATTTTTATTTGCATCGTGTTTTTAACCACTAAAACTACCACCTGGCTTCGTTTTCGGTCGCAGTCTTGATATACCCGGTATAAGATTATAATAATTTAACTAAAACAATTTTAATCTTATTTTCAGGTAACTCTATATACCAATTCCTACAACGATGTCTAGATACACTTAGGCCTGAATTTAGTGAATTGAAAACTGTTTCGGCTGACCAGCTTATGTATGTGAAAGAAGATTTAATACTGCCACACCATTACACATTTTACGATTTTATAGTTACTAAGGTAAGCAGTATTCAAATTACTATGACTTAAAGATACATACATACATAAACTCATGCCTTTATCCCAGAAGGGGTAGGCAGAGGTGCCACCAGGACAACCACGTTTCGCCTTGTATGTTCTGTCCCACGATGTGAATGGGGGCGAGCCTATCGCCATATCGGGCACAAATTCCTGACTCCGGGCTGTTAATGAGTAGAACTTTACCCGATCTGGGATTCGAACCCGAGACCTCAGTTTTGCAACCATACTGTACATACTCAAATATAAAACTTGCTTCTGATAAATGGAGTTGCTTTCACTGCATGCTATATTTTTATTGACCCTGGGGACATTTTAAAGCAATATAATAATCAGGAAGTATTTAGTAATATTATGCATTTTTTAGGCTCGCGGCAAAAGTGGCCCCCTTTTTCAATTCGACGCATCTGATGACGTAAGATTAGTCAATGACGCTACACAAGAGAAACAAGACTCCCATGCTGGCAAAGTATTACTAAGGTAAGTTCAATTTACAAAGAAAAACTTAAATATATTTTCGCTCGACCGACCTTATCATAATGTTCGTGTCATTGACAAATACGATATATGAATACGTGACTTTTTTAAATCATGTAATACTTAAAAAAAAAAAGCTACACGGTTTACCAACATTTACGTCCAACTTGAAATACCAAATGGCCTTCTTCAATGTGTTCCTAATTGTGTCCAACCCACACGGTGGACGAATGACCTGGTTAAGGTCGCGGGAAGTCACTAGATGCAGACCGCTTCCAACAAGTCTATGTGGAGATCCATGGGGGAGGCCTATGTTCAGCATTGGACTTCCTGTGGCTGAAGAGAGAGAGAATAACGCCTCGCGGTTGGCGTGTGATAAACGCACACGGGATGCGCACAAAAAATGTACGAGCCATAGTCAATGTTAACATTACTTAAACCTCCAAGTATTAGTTTATTGACTCAATAATATATTGAGTCAATAAACCCAATACAACGGTCAACCTTCTGACTGATTGTAAGCCAATTTTAGCATGTTATTGTGTGTCTTATGGAGAAGTATATCTCCTATCCAGTGACTAAATAATGACATTAAAAAAACTTAAATATGAATAATTTCCGATATTTATTTCCAGATCTTGGTACGAGAGAAACAAACATATATTTCCTGCATCGAGATGGGAGCCATACGACCCCACAAAAACATATTCAAAGTACACCATCAAAGGGAAATAAATAAAACACTAGCAGTGAATAGGTACAATATCTTTATGAAGCAATCAATAGACTATTTTAGCAATCTACGCAATAATGTAACATACCATTATGTTTAATTATACATATTTAAATAAGTATATATACTTTTTTATTCACAAACCCATAATAAACACGTTTTTAATGTCATCACATCTATTGGATAAAATGAAATAAATAAATAAATACACCGAACAGTCACATACATAGTCCTGATTCCACACTAAGATCTATTCTTGTATCGTGGGTATCAGTAATATCGAGAGACTTTTCGGTCTCACAAACACCCAGACCCGAAACAAATATCTGTGGTTCACACAAATATTTGTCTCGGTGCGGGGATCGAACCCGCGGCCTTCGTTTCACAGTCGGCGTCTAACCAAATGCGTCAAAGAGGCTGTCAAAATTACAGGTTTTTTTAAAAAAAGTACTTAATATAGTTTTTTAAATTATTTGAAATGGACCTATTTTGCAAATAAAATAATAAAAAAACAACATACAACAAACTATTATAATCAGCACTTTTTATACAACATTGAAGATTCTGTACAATATAATGGAATGTGTGTTGTTACTGTATTCAATAGATGTGATAATGAAAATAAATAAAATTGCAAACATCAACTAACATTTTTCGCGAGTTCCTGCCACCTCTTGTTTTCTAAATGTTCCAAAAACGTTTGTTTTCTGGAATCAATATCTTTCTCTGCTTTAACAGGTGGTGCGTGTCTTTGAAAGTGTATAATCGCCGCCAGTAAATTCCATATGGTAAATTCGGGCCACAGAACATCGGTGAAGTACAAAACTGTGTCAGATATCTGAAAAAAAAACAATAATAGTTCAATATTTTACCTACAAATACCTGAGTCCGCCCCGTGACCACGAGAGCTGTAAAGTAATCGAAACGTCGGGAAGTTAAAATATGTAAAAATTAAACCAAATCGCGATAAAATCCGAATAAAATAGTTTTATTTCAATGTGTAACATTCGCGTAAATCTAAGAAACCATTATACAAATATCGAAATAAAATGAACCACACAAAAGCGACACCTTTGGTGTCTATTCATTTCTAAAGGCCATAAGTAGTCGCCGCTTGTGTCCTACTATAACACAGCTACTGTTCATGATTTGCATGTCCCGGAATTGACATTCGAGCAAATGTCGCCGATTAACGGACGCGACACTAGAAGGTCATAACTCGTAGATGCGTTGTCAGATTTAACAAGTTCCTTGAAACAGCTCCGTAATAAGCATTTTATACTTCCGGTGCGAGCTTCTCTAACTGCGCCATAAATCAGTCAAACCTCAGTTTGGTGTAGCTATTCCTGTGCCCCTCTCGAGTCTGCGCCCCGTGCCTGGAAAACACTCGCACCACCCTAGTTTCGGCAGTGCCGAGAAACAGTGAGAAGAAGAGCACAGCCGTGGTTATCTCACCTGCCATAGCATAAAGTCGGAAAGGCGGACTTCTCCCGAAGTTCTGACGAGCAACTCTGCTTCGCCGAGGTCCATGGCCTGCGACACGAGCTCGTCGTCGATGTCTTCCGCTGTAATTTCGTTGTTTTGCACACCATCTACCAAGTGAGACGCCGCTCTGCTGATCTCATCTCGACCTTCGAAAATCCATGTAAAAATAAATAAAAAGAATATAGACATGACAGCCTCCGTAGCTCAGTGGTTTAGACGCCGGCTGTGAAACGAGAGGCCGCGGGTTCGATCCCCGCATCGAAATAATTGTTTGTGGTATCTACAGGTATGTTTCTGGTCTGGGAGTTTATGAGACCGCAAAGTCTCTCGTAGTTACGAGACAAGACTCGATGTTAGCCTGGAGTCAGAACCCAACAGTCACATACTTACCTGTTTGTGACTGTTGTTGGGTTTATTTAATTATTATTTTTGAAAAGATGATTTTTATGAGAATCTAATTTTCATAATTATGAAATTTCATAACTGAGTTTAAATACATAATTATGAGTATGTATGTAAATGTTTATCAAACATTTTTGTAAACATTTTCGTGACATTGTGATCTAATTCCTAATGTTTTAACTTTGATTACAAAGGTACCTTCAAGATTTGAGGTGGGTATTGTGTGGGTACTGGATATCCTAAAGATCTGATCCTAAAGAATTATATTGTAAAAATATACTTAAATAAGTTTATATCTAAGCCGGTATCGAGAAAAATAATTACCTGTATATGCATATGCAATATTAAGTCTCAACTTGTTATTATTTTTCGTAGCCAGCATAACTTGGGACACAAGAGTTCTCAAATCTGGAGGCAGCATCGACAAACGACCCGCAACATGGACTCTCACTCCCCAATCATTAATTTGTTCTCTGTCAAACAACCAGAAAATATGATGGATCCTGTCCCACCTATGGGAAATATGAACCAAGCATAAGCAACACTAGTTAATTTATTATTTAAAGCATAGCACAGTATGAAATGGAATATAAATAAATACAACAGCCCTTATACAATATCTGCTGAGCACCTCTGCATTCAAGAGTTCCGAGAGAGGGAAGTAGACTATAAACACCACGCTGCACTGGACCAGTGCCGTGCGGGTTGGCGGATTCCACAAATGTTACCAGAAAAATCTTGTATATATCATTCTTTTTTAATACGCTTTTATTTATTGCATAGGTCACTGCCACATGAACTTCCACAATGTCGGATCATGGATCTATTGCCGACCCTTCAAATTGGAAAGAGTGCGGGAAGGAAATGGGATGGTAAGAGGAAAGGAGTATTAGACATCCGGAAATCTCACTCACCGAACGAAACGCGACAGCACAGCTGTGAGACAAAGGTACCGCCCCGGACGAGCTTGCCCATTCATGACTGACAAGAGCGTGGCTTTACCACTTCCAAGAAATATATTCATATTTGTATGGTATAAGTACAGGTTTTCTCACGGTTTCTTCCTTCACCAATAAAATAACTTGTAATTGACTAACAAAAGGTACACGAGACGCAATTCGCAAACACCGCTTCGATAGTTCATGTCCGGTTTTTTACGAACGAGAAACCACATCGTAATTATTTTATTAAGTTTGGAATATTATTTTGATGGAATTACCAAATTCAAGTATTTTTTAATACGTCAGTTCATAGTATGTATTTATTTAAACTGCTGTACTAATTGTGATAAATTTCGAAAGCTGGCTAAAGGTCAATGCCATTAACAATTTAACATAAGGTTTGTATTAATTAAGCAACCCACAAAAAGACAAAGATCTGGTTTTACAGATGCAGATTTTTGTTATAAGAGGTATATTGTATACAAAGTCAGTGTAAAAAGTTAGTTATAAATGATTATTGAGGGCATTTTATGAATATATAGATATGAAAAAAATACTTTTGTAGTAATAAAAATACAAAGCATAAAGAAGTTAATTGCAAACAATACAAAGCATACACTCGTATAATACATCAAATAAAATGACCATGTACCATGCATTTCGAATAAAAGTAATTTACATATTTAAAAATTAATGCAACTCATTCACATACAACAAGGCCAACCTTTATACTCAAGAACATTCAAAAAGAAACAGCAACTCAGAAGGTGATTTCAGACTATTTTAATGTCATAAACTCATAATTTAAAGCAAGGTAATGATAATGTTTTATGCTCTTCTAAAAAAAATGCCACATACATGCATTGGGATGTAGTATGAAATCACCTTTAAATCAATCTCACAGTTAATCGTCTACATACATTTCTTCCAAAAGTCTTTGGAACTTGTCTCTGGCTAGGTCCATTAAGCCCGCAACTTCATCATCAGTTCTCTTGAAGTTTTCAATGCTAAAAGCATATACTGTCACCTCTGGAATGCCAAGATCAAGACACCACTGTGGGATACAATATATAATTATTGTATTTACTATGTTGGTTTATAATCTATAATTTAAATCGATTAAGATCTAGTATATCTGGGACATACTTCAATTTAAATATAGCAATTTAGATAGATGCAATTGGTCTTAATATAAGGTACCTATATTAACAACAAACAATTGAAACTCTGTTCATCTTGGCTTCTATCTAAGTCAGTTTTTAATATATAAACTGAAGTATAAGTTTTATATCACAGAAATTAGCTGATAAATACTATTAATGCATTGGTAGTTTAATATACTTTCTATACTGACCTTCAGTGTCTCTGAAAGCTTTTCAAATCCCCTGTTGTGCCCAGTTTTTTTGTCAACACTAGTCTTTTTAGCATAGCGTCTGTTTCCATCCATAATAAACGCAATATGCTGCGGTATACGACCAGTTTTAATAACTTTAATACAGAACAACTGGAGAAATGACACTGAGTTTTCATTTACCCAAGTAGACATTTTTTAAAATTATTAATAGTAATTATATAAACTGTCTTTGTGTTACTTTAGCGTGCTTGACTGAAGTGAATTATTTAATTCACTTATAAAAGGCTCGCTGACCATGACAAAATAACCGGTTTGCTATAATAATAGTGCAATTGTCCTTATCAACACAAAAATACTCAGCTCTATGACCCTGAGGAATATGAATCAAAATAAACTTTAACGAAACGAATTAAGAATCACTGCTTTTCATAACAAACCAAATTAGCCTGGCGATGTAAAATAGAAACTCCTTCTACATTATGTTTAACTGTTCCGCCAAGTACACGTACTACCAAGATAACTTAAAATGTTTATTAATCTATCAAGATTTCTACATAGATATTACTGTGTTATAAGCCCGTTGGGTTATATCAAAACTTTGGTAATAAGTTGTCGAGCAAAATCTTTAAAGATTTACAAGAAAAATGATAAAACTTAAGTTATATAAATACAGTTGATCACAGATACGCCGAAAAATTTAATTGGAAATACGAGCTGTCAGTCTCAAAAGACTTCATAGTTCATTGTCAATATGACAGAAAAGAAATAATGCCAACCTAACGAGTTTGCATAATTCGGTATCCACACAATTGGTATTAAGTACGATGGTAATCTTTTCTGTACCAACTTTGCTTTTCCAGTCATGTAGTAGATCCTTAAAAATTGATCTATATTTTTAATCTGCGTAAGCAATATTGTCTATGTTCAAAAAGGTTATTTACTGAATGTAAATCGCCGGATTTTCGAAATTTATTATTTAATATCTACTATGAGTAACATATTTAAGCTAAAATTAAGTGCTCTGGGTCATCCAAACCCAGATAGTTTTAACTGCGAAGGTAAATATTGTGTAAAAACTTAAATACATCGCTTTATAGTTACAATCTCCATCGTATCAATACGGCTTGTTTTATAGATGAAAAAGAATACCGAAGCGTTGTATTGTGGCTGGAAGACCAGAAAATTAGGCATTACAAGATTGAGGAGCGTGAGGGCCTGAGGAATATAGATGCGGATAGTTGGAAGGAAGCGTATGACACGTATCAGCGGGACCTCGTAAGCCCGGCTGCAGAAGGTTCTCCGAACGAACAGCTTAATTGGCTGTTGGCCTATGCTGTTAGATTAGAGTACGCTGATAACGGTAGGTAGATAATAAGTTTACTAACAATAATAAAACAAAGTCAAATATATTTGTAATGAAATTAACATACTATTGCAACATCATCATATTATTATGAATCATGCAAAATCGACTTACTAAGAATAGTTTTTATCAAGAAAATTCTTAATATTTATACTCAACTCACTCAAGAAAAGATATAGTTTAATCCCAAATCAATTTTTTTTCTTGCATCTGAAGCAGTGCAATAGTTATTTCCTCCAAAATTTTAATTTCACATAATTTGTAACTATTATTTGTGTGATTTCAGTTGACAAGTATAAGAATGCAAAAGCAGAGCAGAAAAAGCAAGCTGCCCCCAATATAGTGTCCTCAAACCCTTTGGACAATTTAGACTGTAAGTACATAATATTTGCTTCATTATTTTCCCTGGCAAATTCCTAAAAGAAAGACATTAATGCAGTAAAAAGTGTCAATTTCAAAAATTAATTCGAAATTGTTTTTTATCTTCCAGTTTCAAGTCCAGCTTTCAAATCAGGAGTTGACAGGGTTTGCACAGTGGCTAGTGTTGGCCCACACTTAGACCCTAAAGTGAGGCTGTCTGCCCTCTCCAAAATCCTAAAGACTTCACCTCACCCTGACCCACCTAAGTCAGAAGTTAATGTCATTCAGCAGCCTTCCGATGTGCTGAAGCTACTGTTTATTCAAGACCTAAGAGATTTACAAACAAAAATTAATGAAGCCTTGGTGACAGTCCAATCAGTGACTGCTGATCCTCGTACTGACACAAAACTTGGCCGTGTGGGAAGATAAAATGACTGATTCTGTGCTGTTGGGCATCTTATCATAATATATTATATCTAGTCTCCTTTAGTGACTTAATAGTTAACACAATAATCAGATTTGGTAAAATACATGGGTCAAAGATGCTCAACCTAACATATACTTGTAATTATAAATTGTTGATCATACACTGTCTTTTAACTATATGAATATAATATTATCTAAGATGTTTATCAAGTACTAAGAATTGTTTATGATCAAAATCTTCAAATGTGCAAATGGAATAAATGAAAATTCATACAACATTGTAATATGATTCTTCTGAAAATTTATTATATTAATATTATATCAAAGTTATGGTATTGTTATATTTTTCCAAAGATACATTGATAATGTATCAGAATTACTTTTTTTGAGTTCAAGTCTATACAGAAAAATATTTTGTGTTTCAATTATTATTAATATTTTTCCCTGCAATTCCTTCCAAAAATTTCTTAGTAATGTTAATACCTACTCCTTAGGAATGTACCTACTATTTATAAGTTAAACAATGTCCTTTTCTGAGGTCTCCCTTAAAAGGCATCTCATTTCAATAGTAATTAATGATGAGACTAAATCTATGCAATGCATGTACTATCCAAATTGTATCTGAGTGTGAACATTATGATTTATATTGAATACATGGTTGTATATGAATATGACATATTACAATGTAACCAGTGTGTGATTAACTTAAACATTTATTAAAGGAACTGATCTGCACTGTATTTATATTATTAAAACACAAAATTTAGTTGTTCTACTTTATTTTAAACATAACATTTCCCACATATCACTCAAACTATATATCCAGCTTCATTAGGAGTACTATACTATCTGAAGATTGCAGTTTCAACTATAAGCTTGCACTCCTCATCTTGAACATTACAAAACTAAAAAGTAAATGTTTCAATTAAATTATTCAAGCTTTTAAGGCCATACTATCTACATAACAGGCTTGTCATCTGAAGACCCAAGTAAATTTAAGGTAAAAATATATTTTTTTATTTAATTTATAGTGTAAAAGCGGACATGGAAAATGCACAGAATACCAGGATTATTTCCATTTGCATGGGTATTCCGAAATACTAATAGATTTAATAAAGTGTATTAATAATATTTTAAGACTGATTTCCACTTTATTCTCGGACGACAAATCCATGTTTTTGACCTTATGTGACATCTAAATATCTCTTCATTAATTAATGCATACCACCGCCTTTTTCAAGCATCTGTGCAAATCTATTTGTAATGAGAAGTGAAACATCTATAAACCGTTCAACACAGTTTGTGATGCAAGTTTCTGTTCGAGAATCCAGTTTCGCACCAGGTTTATCCATGCACTTTTCCCAGCAAAAGTCGTTGAATTCGTGAATCTAAACAGAAAGAAACAAATGAGGCAAATCGTATGTCCAAAACTATAGGATAATAACAAACGTTTGGCCCTAAAACGGTGGGCACAATGTTTTGAAAGAATCTGATGTAACAGGGGTAAATAATGAAATATACCTGTGCGTGAAATTGGGCCTTCTGTTTTTCGGCTAAAAGAAAATCTTGTAGTTCCGAATCAGCGCCCTTCGGGCTCGAAAAATCTGAGAGGTCGCTCATTTCTTAATTTTATTTGAAAAGGTTTCCTCAGACTTAGAAGTAAGGAGGTTTTCAATTTTCAAATGTTATCTCATTTGAGGTTATAAAATATAAACACAGACTATAATAAACTAATGAGCTACGTTCCATGTAAATATTCGAAAATTAAATATAATTTCAGATTCAATGTTTCGCACTCGGTTATCTCCATGTTATCTCTTTCTGTCACCTTTTTTTACTACATTTTATTGATAGATTTTATAACTTCTCTTGGCCTTAAAAAAATGGATCTTATTATTGTTTTTAAATCCAAAGTTATTTCAAAGTTTAAACTCCCGGTCTCAAATAATAAAAAAACACCATCAGACGTTTGTCAATTTTATTTTACGAAAGGTTTTACGATTCCTGAATAAAATAAAAAAAAATTAGTGTTGTTTAATTTTCGGAAAATATCTACGTTTCGGAATTTCAGGAAATTTTTCGGATAAAATACAAAGAGAAAAAATAATGGAAAAATTCAATTATTTCACTTTATTGTAGCTTTAAAATCGTAAAATCGATTTTATTCTTTTATATTCCTAATAAACTTGCAAATAAACTGAAAATACAAACATTTGTAATACTGTAAAGTCCAAATTCACGGTAGGGATTTAATGTAATGGCTGCCTTTTGGAAAAAAACAGTCAGATGCCATTATTTATAAATAAAACATAATCAATTTGGTTCATAAAACACGATAAAACAAACATGATCAGTTTGTTTCCATTTCCTACTGAGATTCGATTCACCCCGTCTTTCAATTATTTCAGTATATTATTACGTTTTGTTCAAAATTTTTCATATTTTTCGGAAACATTTCATTTGGAAAATTTTCGGAAATTTGTCATTACCCAACAGTAAATACCCAACCGTCGCGTACATAGTCCTGACCCCACACTAAGATCGAATCTTGTGTCGTGGGCATCAGGAAGTACGAGAGACTTTTCGGTCTCGCAAACACCCATACAGACCCGACACAAATATCTGTGGTTCACACAAACATTTGTCTCGGTGCGGGGATCGAACCCGCGGCCTCCAGGCGGCATCTAACCAACTGTGCCACGGATTCTGGAATGCTTAAAAGTCTTTACGAATTTAAAAATAATACGATTAAATAGTTTTTATTATTATATTTATTATTTAAAGCTCGTTCTTATCAATAAAATTAAGCAATTTGTCGTTTATTTTTTTCTTAGAATCATCGGCAAACACATATTGGCATGCATTTAAAGATAAACGAGCAAGTTGCGAACGAGTGAGCTTGAAAGTTTCTGCACAAAGTAGATACTCTTGAGATAAAGATGTAGAAAAGACGCCCTTATCATCAGTCTGAAATATAAAGGTTACTGTGAACAGCGATAACTTTAGCAACTGTAATTTATGGATGCTAAATGAAGAGAATGGGTCTGATACCGAAATCTCCATACATTTTCTACTTACATGAATAGTTTATAAATAAAATAAAAAAATCTTTCGCCAGGTTTTATCTTAGATACGAGTTCCTTTTTAATGGTCAAACATCATGTTGCGACGACGGAACTTCAGTGTAAAATTGGGGTAGCGGTTTTCTTGATTTCTGCTTAATTACGTTAGCATGAATCGTGACATGTTTCAATATAATTATTAATGATTTCATTTGATAATATTATAGTTGATGAAATACATTTTAAATCTTACACAAATAATAAGAGGAATTTCAGCGTCATACAATTCCTTGAAATGATGAGATTCATAATCCGAAGTAGATTTTGTGTTAATATTACTGGTCAGGCAAACCTCTGAAAAATAACACACTAATATTACTCACTAGAATGGCGCAATAACTATTTAGATATATGAATAAAGGAAAACTGGGTATACGTATTCATTTAATCTATACATAATACAATAAATTTGTAACCGATCGATGTATGTACATGAAAGATAAATGAGAAAAACGAATATGGGGGTCTGTATTAACGTAATAGAACCCAAAACAATGATTTTTAGAATTTCTGTCTGTTTGTGCGGTTCAGCGTGATGAACTCAGAAACGGCTTAACGCATTTCGATGAAATTTTGCATGGAGATAGCTGACAACCTGGATTAACAATTAGGCTACTTTCTATCCCGAAAAAAATAGTTTTCCCGTGGGATGAGAAGGTTAATTACTCAGACGAAGTATGCGGGCAGAAACTAGTTACTAACATAATAAATAAACAACCTACATATTTCCTTACATAACGATAATCTACTAATTACTTAAAATATAAATCTTGACCAAAATCTAAAACATCACATAGGAATTCAATTGCAACATTATTACTATTTATGCCAAAACTTTAAGCTAGCACAGAAAACTACACTCCATCTGCATTATAAATAAATAAATACATCCTACAGTCACACACATATCCCAGACCCCCACTAAGATCGGGTCTTGTGACGTGGGTATCAGAAACTATGAGAGACTTTTCGGTCTCACAAACACCCTAACTCGAAACAAGTACCTGTGGATCACACAAACTTGTTTCCGTGCAGGGATCGAACCCGCGGCCTCCATGTGGCATCTAACCAATTGCGCCACGGAGGCTGTCAAAAAAAAAAGTGATTTAAATAACAAATATACAGACCAACAGGTGTTTTTAATTCACAAAGTTTGTTCCATGTTTCATCAGTGCCACCGTATTGTGAATGAATGCAGGTTCCATGACCAATTCTGTCTGGTTTGAACAATAACATTTCAAGTACTTCCTGAGGATTACATACTTCACCGCAATGTAAAGTTACCTGGAACATTGATACTTTATAATTTCTTAAATACTCTCTGTATTAGCACTACAGGCAAATAGGTTTAAAATTGAAAAAGCATATTGTGTGAGATTGCTTGAACATGCTGAGTAAAATTGCTATTGCTCTCCTATCTGCAATCCAAACCAATGGAATGACAGCAAAAGAACTAGGCTGGTAGAGTCTGCTACTGTATAGTAATAGATTTATAGTTATGATGTCTCATATACAATCAGAATAAAAATAACAATTGCATACTTTCAACCCTGCTTCTTTGGCTTTTGTGAGTGCTGGTATAAAATCTCTGAAGCTGCCAACTGTAGGATCTCCACTTAATTCAATTCCTACAACTATATCAGGATTCTTCTTGTAAAACTCTATGGCAATATTTGATATTTCATCAGCATCTTTCAATGAGTTTCTGTTTATTGATACTATAAGGCGGGA
The DNA here is from genome assembly GCA_905220455.2 of Deilephila porcellus. NCBI lineage: Eukaryota > Metazoa > Arthropoda > Insecta > Lepidoptera > Sphingidae > Deilephila > Deilephila porcellus. The sequence continues at coordinate 11,838,945 of LR999977.1, read as the reverse complement.
AATCATGGTAAGATGAATTGATGATTTCCTAAAAAAACATTTGTGAAATTTAATAGTATGTAATCATGACCTTCCAAAATATAGATTCAAAAAAATTTAATTATGTTTTAGACATTTATCAAAAATGTGCAAAATTCCAAATAAATTGCTTTCGTACAAAATTAATAACTCTTACTGTATTGCCTGTATAATTGTACCAATATATTGTCTTTTGTCCATGAACTGTGTGTCTTTTGGTGTGCTTCGTAGCTCTAAGTAACAACATCCATCATCTTGGAATTCTTGTAAAGTTAGCTTAGTAGCCAGTGCCAACGTCTCCTGTGTACTCGTCAAACGGTGTGCAATTCCAAACACTTGGAAACAACTGAGGAAAGGGAATAACAAATATTATTATTCAATATTTGCCAATATAATTAATAAACATCAAATGACACAAATCATTATGCAACGTGATTTCTCAGTACTGATCATCCCATAGAATGTCTACTGCTTCTGCAAATATTTTGGTAAGAGCTGGGTCAAAGTAATCTGCATATTTTTCAAAGCTTATCATAGTACTCTGTTGATTTATCCGTTGTTTGTCAAGCTGCTGGACCTCTATTTTTTGTTTGTACCTTCAATTTAACATTCAACCTAGAATTCTTCTACTCCTTGGGTATCAACTCTTTGGTGTTCAAAAGGATAATTTACAAGTAAATACTTTTTTCATTGATTCTCTATGAAATATGAAATATTAGAAAGAAAATTAGGTGTTTAGAACTAGGGGAAACTGCAAACTCATAAACTTTATAAAACATTTGAACTCTAAAAGATCCGTAGTTTTATTCCCTCATAAACCACACCCAATAAAAATATGCACAAAGCAAAAAAGAAAATTTATAACACACTCAGCCAAATGCCTTGTGTCTCCTGCTCCGATTTGAAATTCATCAAAGAAAGCATTAGTATTATCTGCTAGTCCACTGTCAGCATGATATCTTTTCAACTGCAACATAGTAGAACGACTCAGGGAACCATTGAGATGCGCATGCAGTTCCTTAAATCAACAACATTTAATTATGCACATTTGCTTAGACATTAAACTTTAAAGTTTATGTAATGATCAACACTGACAACTTTCGGAAGTTCACGGCAAAATGTTTTCAAATCCATATTTGCAAATGGAATATTCCCAGAAAAACTGATCACTCAAAATTATTAAAATATTGCGCACAATAAATTCACACTAGTGTTTTCCATAAAATAAGTCAAATCAAAACCGCCATATTTAAATTTTCAGACATTGACCAATCAGAGCACATAGATTTATCAATATGGACAGAGATTGGCCGGAAAACGACCAATAAGCTGTGAGGATGTTGACCTTTTTTTTATTTTTTATGTAAAGTATGTTTTTCTCATTTCTATCATTAATGTTTTTTTTATGAATTATCATTGAAGTCATCGATATCAATGTTGCATTGAAGTTATATTAAATTCATCATCTTTTACCGAAATGTCTCAAATCAGAAGAATATTAGTTCTTTTTTATATCATTGACGTGAAGCTCGTATTCACTCGTGTTGCAAGTCGTGTTCACAGATAACTATATACTGGTCGTGTTTACATGTCAATTGTCAAGTAAATAAATAATTTGATAGCGAAACAATAGTCCATTATTATTTTCCCTTAGGCGTATTCGCTGAAACATTAGTTTATTTACTCCTTAGTCTGTGAGTTTATTCTATCGCAGTATTTTAAGTTTTATCATTCGGTGCGGTTCTCTGTGATAATAGTTGTGTTAACAATTTATTTTCGATTTTATATGGTCTAATAAGACAATTTATTTGTTAAACATAATGAAATTAATACTACTTGCTTTATTAAACATTTTCCTCTATGGTGTAGTGGCAGTAAATGATGATAAAAATATACCGATTGTTATTAATACTTGGTGGTTTGTAAATGCTACTATGAAAGGTAACGATTCTTCTATAATTTTTTTTAAATAGATAATTCTCTAGAATACCTACTTAACCAACATTTCTAATATATTTAATTTTTTTTTCTTATTAAGCAATTTAATTGTAAGTGTAGTTTTCTGTCTCTGTTTTCTTTATGTAGGATGGGAAGTCCTGAAAGAAGGTGGCACAGCTCTGGATGCAGTGGAGCAGGGTGCCACAGTCTGTGAAGTGCAACAGTGTGATGGCACAGTGGGATATGGTGGGAGCCCTGATGAAGATGGTGAAACTACACTTGATGCTCTCATTATGGATGGGTAATATATCAACCATGCAAATAACAATATGTACCACAAAAGTAAAAATATGTAAATTCTGATTATTAGAAACAAGAGTATTATATGTGTGTAGACCGTTTCTATCACTTCACTGTGGGAATCTTCAGGGGAGGCCTATGACCACCAAGAGAGACCACCAAGAGAGACATTCCATGGTGTGAATGATGATTATAATTGAAAACAATATAAGAAATGTAAAATTTAATCAAAACAATTTATTGCTATATTATCAATAAAATATTTGTATGATTTGTGCAAGTTAGAATATTTTTTTTTATAAACTTATTAAATGATATGCTTTCTCAATGAGAAAATCAAAAATTATATTATTTTTAGAAAAACAATGAATGTTGGAGCAGTAGGTGCTCTACGTAGAATAAAAAGTGCAATATCTGTAGCCCGACATGTTTTGGAGCATACAAAACACTCTTTCCTTGTTGGGGAGTTGGCTACACAATTTGCAGTTCAAATGGGTTTCAAAGAAGAACCCCTTACTACTCAGGATTCCAAGAAAATGTGGATGAAATGGCATAATGAAGATAGCTGCCAGCCAAACTTTTGGATGGTAAATACAATAATTCTGATTATATTTCCTGAAAACTATAAGGGTACCTATATACCTTTAAATATAGTTAAATTACTAACTAAAGTATTATACATATGAACACATACATGAGGTCATCATATGTGTTGTAATAAATAAATGTGATATATTTTATCACACATTATTGCAAATCTATGAAGTGTGAATATAATGGACAGAAATAAGTAATAATTAATTTAGCCTATAGTTACAAACTTATATAAGGCTTTAATAAAAGAACCACTACAATTTTTACCGAATTTTGTCATATCAAATATTAAAGAAATACCCAAAGAACAAAAGTTCTGTAGTGTTTGTATACTTGTCTCGGGGACACGGGCAGCGGGGGGAATCAGTCACGTGCGAGCCGGGAGTGAGAGCGGGCGGTTAACCTCAGCTGCTGGTGACTTGACGAGCCAAAGACACCCCCTGTGTTGGAAGTGAACACAACAAGTGGCGACGAGGTAAAACTTTTCATTTAGTAATACATTTATTGTGTTCCTCGAAATTGTTCATGTTCGCTATAAGTTACATAAATAAACAAACGGTGTCAAGTAGGCATGATGACTGATTTTGAAGACTACTTCGGATTGTTCGTATACAGTGATATAACTTGGAATAAATATCGTTTTGAAAAAAGAAATGTTTTGCGAAAAAAATTACGTTTTAAATATCACAATTAAAATTGCTCAGAAATACTTTAATAGTAATGGCGTCCGTGTTGACGCCGTGATATCATAATATTAAATATACATCGTATTATTTTGAATATTAATGTTAAGTTATATTGTGGATCGATGATGTGTAGTTCCTCAATGCGATAATGCATCGATACAAACTCCAAACTAATTGTTTAATAATGTATCAATGAATATAATTAGAAATAAAATTAAAAGGCGGAATCCAGCAATTGTGTCTTGAGGTTCGGTGATAAATTTCCGTGAACACTTTTAGCGAAAGTATCGACTTTATTTATGGTGTTCATAATGTTTGACGTGTTTAGAAAAACTAAAATCGAAATTAATAATAAATAATAAAATAAATAATAACAATGTCGATCAACTTTTAGGCTGCGTTCCAAATAAACAGTGTTATAGAATATCGCATATTTCCAAATTTTGAATCTTCGTTCCGGGTTGTATGTTCCCCTTTTGGTAGCATAAAACTTATTGTAAGATTACGAAGTGATAAACAGATGTGACAAATAACATAGAAACGACCAAAACTAACCAATAAGTTCACACACCTAATATATCAATTAATAGTGTAGAATATACCTAAATAAAATATAGTGCTACGTTTTGAAAATGCAATAATTACATTTTAAGATCTGCGCAGTACCTTAGTTACGTATTGTCGATTAAAATATAACTGATGGAAACATTAAATTAGGGCATCTTATATATTTGCACGTTCACCTGTCAACGGTCAAATGTCAATATATTTCTATATATTAGCCACAGATATTAGCGGTCATATTGATATCGACAGGCCTCTAAAGAGGCCGGGATGTTAGAGTACATAGGCAGTATGGGCCTTCAAATAAATGAAAACCGTACGTATTTGTGTTACAGGCAGTATGGGCCTTCATATTTATGAAAACCATGCGTAACTGTGTTTAGGCAGTATGGGCCTTCATATTTAAGAAAACCATGCGTATCTGTGTCTAGGCAGTACGGGCCCTCAAATAAATGAAAATCGTACGTAATTCTGTGCAGGCAGTATGGGCCTTTATAGAATTGAGAACCATACGTTACGGTGTTGTAGGCAGACCGAAAAAAAAAAAAAAAAAAAAAAAAAAAAAAAAAAAAAAAAAAAAAAGGATAGACGGCGAAATTTAGTATGAGAATTCCGGTCTGAGGGCAAACTATACATACTTACACGAAAGTTGTTGTCCATAGAAAAGACCTTTTGGTTTCAGGTCGCCTCAAAAGCACTACAGAATATGGCAAATCTACTTCCACCCCCCCCAAAACTTGAACTCGAAGGTGACAATGCTACGATCGCTTTACATTGGGAAAAATGGAAAAGATCTCTCAATATTTATCTAGATGCAACAGAAATTAAAGGACCGGAGAAGAAAAGGGCCACTCTGTTACTTCTAGGTGGATCTGAACTCCAAGAAATAATTTACAACTTACCTGGAGCATATGTAGATGCTACAGAAGGAATCGACGTATTCAACACTGCAATCGAAAAACTTGATGGATATTTCCTTCCAAAACAAAATAAAATTTATGAAAGACATATTTTTCGCCAAATCAAACAAGAAGAAGGTGAAAAATTTGAAAAGTTTGTGGTTAGACTCCGGAAACAGGCAACGAAGTGTACATTTAGTAGTCCCGAGGAGAACCTTATCGATCAGATTGTGGAGAAATGTGCGTCATCAGAACTTCGTAAGAAAATACTAACTATAGGAGACAATGTAACACTGGATAAAATCATCATAGAAGCTAATACACTGGAAGCTGTAGGATATCAGTTACAAGGATATGGACAAAATAAAACAACAAATTCAAATAACATGGATATTAATACAATCAGAAATCGTTTTACTAGACCAGGATTAAATAAATCAGGAAATGACAAATGCAGAAGATGTGGACATATGATTCACACCTTACCAAATCAAGAATGTCCAGCAAGGAAGAAAATGTGTCACGCATGTGGTTAAATAGGTCACTTCAGTGCATGGTGTAGAACAATACCACAGAAACGGAAGTTTGAAAGCAAACCAAATGAAAACAAAAAATATAAAAAAAATAAACAAGAGAAAGAAGTTAACTCGATTGATGAAGAGATTGCTGAAGAATATGTTTTTAATATGAACGAAGACGATAATGCTACGATTGAGTGTATTATGGGAGGTGTTAATTTATCTATGCTAATAGATTCTGGTTGTAAGCTGAACCTCATCACTGAAAAAGCTTGGGAAATGTTAAAAAAGAAAGGAGTAAAAGTATACAATCAAATAAAAGGTTCAGAAAATAAATTATATCCTTATGGCAGTAAGACAGCATTGGATATAAAAGGAACTTTCAATGCCATTATAAAGGCAAATGGACGATCTGTAAAAACAAAGATTTATGTAATTAACGGTGGATCCAGAAATCTATTGGGGAAAGAAACTGCAGTCAGCCTGGGTGTTTTAAAATTAGGCATTGGAGTACATGAAGTTACAGATTTACATCAACCTTTTCCAAAGTTCAAAGATGTTTTAGTCGAAATTCCTATTGACGAAACTTACAAACCAGTATCACAGCCTTACAGAAGAATTCCAATCCCTATTGAAAAAAAAGTAGAAAATAAAATAGAGGAACTGCTGGCCTTGGACATAATAGAAGAAGTAAAGGGACCTTCCAAATGGATTTCACCTGTAGTTCCTATACTAAAAGATGACAATGATTTACGGTTATGTATCGATATGAGGCGGGCCAATATGGCAGTGTTGAGAGAAAATCATCCACTGCCTTGTATGGATAACCTATTGCCAAAAATTAAAAAAGCCCAATACTTTTCTAAACTAGACATCAAAAATGCATTCCATCAGGTGGAAATTCATCCCAATTCCAGACATTTAACGACATTTATAACATCTAAAGGACTATACAGGTATAAGCGATTGATGTTTGGCATCACCTGTGCACCAGAGTTATTTCAAAAAATATTAGAGAGAATATTAACGGGATTAGACGGTGTTATAAATTTTATTGACGACATTTTGGTCTATGGCGAAAATGAGCAACAGCATGATAAGAGATTAACAAAAACTATGGAGACCTTGAAAGAAAATAATGTTTTACTTAACGAATCTAAATGCGTATACAAGGTACAGAAGATAAATTTTCTTGGGCATGAATTGACACCAGACGGAGCGAAACCTCTCAAAAAATATATAACCAGCATTACAGAGTTTCGTATTCCTAAGACCATAGAAGAACTTCAAAGCTTCTTGGGATTGGTTAATTACATTAATAAGTGGGTACCTAATCTTGCCACTTTGACTGAGCCATTAAAGGCGTTATTGAGACAAAAGAGAGGAAAAAAGGCAAACATTGAAGACCTGTGGAAAGATGAACAGTACAAAGCATTCGATCAGTTGAAGGAAGCATTATCGACTGTCAAGTCTTTGGGATACTATGACGCTAATGATGATACACAAGTTATTGCAGATGCTAGTCCGGTTGGCTTGGGAGCAGTATTAATTCAGAACGATGGTCGTGGCCCCAGAATAATTGCTTATGGCAATCGAACATTGACTGACTTGGAACGTAAATACAGCCAAACTGAAAAAGAAGCGCTTGCTTTGGTTTGGGCTGTCGAACATTTTTGTATATTTTTGTTTGGAAAAAAATTCACCCTTATTACGGACCATAAGCCTCTGGAGTTTTTGTTTGGGCCTAAATCGAAGCCTTGTGCAAGAGTGGAGCGCTGGGTGTTACGTTTACAGACTTATCGTTTTGATATTAAATACAAGCCCGGAAAATCAAACATCGCTGATCCTTTGTCTCGACTTTGTAATTATGCAAAGGTACCTTCGGGAGCCATTGAAGATTACGTTCAACACATTGTAGAGCAAGCTCGCCCTAGGGCAATTCCTATGCGAGATATCACTAAGAGCTCTGAAAACGATCCAGAAATAAAAAATGTTAAAAGAGGTATTTATAATAATCATTGGGACGACTCTGTGAAAGAATATAAAATTTTTGAATCAGAACTTTGTTTCTATGATAAAATCTTACTAAGAGGTAACCGAATTGTTATACCAAAAGAATTAAGGAAAAGTGTTTTAGAAGCAGCCCATGAAGGCCACCCAGGTATAGTTGCCATGAAAAGTCGTCTAAGGTCAAAGGTTTGGTGGCCACACATTGACAAAGATGCGGAAATGATTGTTAAACAATGTAAAGGATGCACAGTTGTTGGTTTGCCTACTCCCCCAGTACCCATGAAGCGACGAGAACTCCCTGTAGCTCCATGGCAAGACATCGCGATGGACCTACTAGGACCATTGCCAAATAATGACTATTTATTAGTTGTGATTGATTATTACAGTAGATATAAGGAAATAAAATTTACCAAAATAATAACAAGCACGCAAATTATAAAATTATTAAAAGAAATATTCAGTCGTCTTGGTTACCCCAATTCTATTACAGCAGACAATGGTCGTCAATTCATAAGCGAGGAATTTAAAGAATATTGCAGACAGTGCAATATAAGAATATTCAACACCATTCCCTACTGGCCCCAAATGAATGGTGAAGTGGAAAGACAAAACAGAGATATTTTAAAAAGATTAAAGATTAGTCAAGTAGAAAAAACAAATGACTTAAAAGAAGCAGTATGGGAATATTTAATGATGTACAATTCGACACCACACACTGTAACGGGCAAAACACCAGCTGAGTTATTTTTCAGAAGAGTAAATAAAGACAAAATTCCTTCATTGTTATATAATGAACATAGTATGGACGATTCAGAACTTAGAGACAAAGATGCAACACATAAAGAAAGAGGAAAAGAGTACGGAGATAGAAAGCGAAAAGCTCAAGAAACAGTAATTTCAGAAGGTGACAAAGTATATGTGAAGGACATGGAAAAAAGAAATAAGTTGTCAGCAAATTTTAAATTATCTCCACATGTTGTGGAAAGAGCAGAAGGAGGAGATGTGCTATTAAGAAACGAAGAAACTGGTCAAACACTAAGACGTAATGTTATACATTTAAAAAAAATTGAAGGTGAATGGAAAGTTCAAAACAAAGAAATTGAAGAGGAAAAAGAATGTAATCCGAGCGAAGAAAAAATTAATTAAATAAATATAAAAAAGTAATTAAAACATCTGGTAATAATAATTCAAAATTATACTTTATTATGTAAGAAGTATCATTTAATTTTAAATAAATATATTAAGGGAGGGATGTAGTGTTTGTATACTTGTCTCGGGGACACGGGCAGCGGGGGGAATCAGTCACGTGCGAGCCGGGAGTGAGAGCGGGCGGTTAACCTCAGCTGCTGGTGACTTGACGAGCCAAAGACACCCCCTGTGTTGGAAGTGAACACAACAAGTTCCATTAATAAAAATATAAGAGATATTTTTAAGTTATTTTTTATTTCAACGTAAAGACGCTATCTGACCGCCACATATTATGAAACTAATTACTGGTAGGTACATATACGGAACGATTCTTATATGATTACAATTTACAACGCTGAGGTCTCGGGTTGGAATCCCGGGTCCGGCAACGTGTGATATTGGAGTTTTCTATTCATTGTAAAACCGGATTCAAGAATTTATGCCCGATATGGCTCTCACAAGGCGAAATGTGGGTGTCCTGGTAGCACCTCTGCCTACCCCTTCTAGGAAAAAGTATTTATGTAGGTATCTCGATAATGTAATCATTTAATATATTTCCGTACTAAATGTATTGTAACGTATTGAGATCTCAATCGAGTATCAAGATTATACACGAGTGTTATATCTTATCCAGAATGTTAAGCCGGATCCATCAAAGTACTGCGGCCCGTACAGCACTTTGGATAACTTCCGACGTGAGCCTCAAGCCAGGAATGTGAAAGTGGATAAATACAACCACGACACCATAGGGATGGTGGTGATAGACAGTAATGGCGATGTAGCGGCGGGAACTTCCACTAACGGTGCACGCTTCAAAATACCCGGGTATTTTTATTAATGATTATTATTATGGTCAGCTCATTGATTTAATGTATTATTGATTCAATTTATGTCAATGGGTCAGCTTGAGTCTTTCGAATGCTGGGCCAAGCTCCTAAGACTTTCCTTCCCTGAAATGCAATTCGCGATTATTTTTTTATAGGTATAATATAATCATAAATCAATGGCCTTCTGTGTTACATATTTAATGTTTAATGTATTATTAACAGCAGTTGAGATTCCAACATTCACTAATAGTGGGAACGGCATACCATTGTTTATCGACTACGGAATTCGTAAGTCGCTGTTCATAACTGTAAAATATGCCATTCCGTCTATAAATATACCTACAGAAACAAAGACAGTCATATTTTATGGTACCATATTCATTTCATATAAATAACAGACTCTAATGTCCAATAGGTAATATGAATATGATAGACATGACATAGGCAGGTATTACATATTATATTTAAAAAAATGTCTTGTTTACAGAAGAATCGGTGATTCACCCATTCCTGGTTCAGGCGCATACGCTGATAATTCGGTAGGCGGCGCAGCGGCCACGGGCGATGGTGACGTTATGTTGAGATTTCTGCCCAGGTACGGTTGGATATTTTGTGTTGCTTTTCGATTGGGTTTAATCGTTTAAATTAATTCAATTCGTTTTGATCAAGCGCCGCTTTAGTTGTTTAGCTGCAAGGTGGATGATAGATGATCTGTAGAGGTCCCAGGGGTTTATCGATACCAGGCTCTTCTATCAAGTGGCTTTGGAAATCATTAGCTATTTATGTTATGTTCTGTAGTAGACTTCTATGACAGAGGGTGATAATTACGATAATTGTGAATTTACAGTTTTCTAGCTGTGGAAGAAATGAGAAGAGGTGCTACGCCCACAGATGCTGCCCGGACAGCAATACTACGGATAGCGGCGCATTACGAAGACTTTATGGGCGCTGTGGTAGCTCTAAGGAATGATGGACAGTATGGTGCCGCTTGCCATGGCATGGAGCTATTCCCATTTGTAGTGCAAGATAATACGAAAGAATCTTTTAGAGTCGAGACGGTGCACTGTTTAAAAATATAGTATATGTATAAGTTGTTATTTAAATACATTAAAAACGTTTATACGAAATTCTCTTTTCTCTCGAAGGGACCCGAAAAGGCTCAGTAGGTAACTTATATTCTCCACGAATTTGTGCTTCAAAATATTGTATTCCATAACACAAACTAAAATGTCGGGCGTGTTGATATTGTGCGGAAACATTAGGTGTGCACTTCGATCAATTAAATACTAAATGTCGGATGAGCACTTCAAAAACGGCCCGAAAATTGAGTCACAAAAAGAAGTGAGGCCCTATTTCAATTTAGTTTGCTAATTGCTCCAATCATCGCTAACGTAAAGACGTTTACATGCCGCACGGAGCCTTTAAAATTTGTGAAAATAATCACCGTACCTAATATCAATGTTTCGGGGGAAATATATTTTTTTCGATAAATTAATGTCTATAACTATCCATTTCCATATAAAAAATTAAAACAAGCAATTTATGTGTTTAACTTTCGCGTAAATCTAAGAAACCATGGGCTGGGGATTTCCGCAGACACTGAAGTTTCTATGGTTTCGTTATTGCACTCGCTAATGGCACCAGAAGCGAGCGGTAGAGCATCAGGGGCAAAGGGGCTAGGGAAAACCGCGGGCGCTGAAGAAGGTCCAGCTTGGCAAATGGCACCAGAAGCGAGCGGTAGAGCATCAGGGGCAAAGGGGCTAGGGAAAACCGCGGGCGCTGAAGAAGGTCCAGCTTGGCAAATGGCACCAGAAGCGAGCGGTAGAGCATCAGGGGCAAAGGGGCTAGGGAAAACCGCGGGCGCTGAAGAAGGTCCAGCTTGGCAAAGGTTCATATTATTTTCAAAATATGATTCAAAAATCGTAGGAGAGTTGTTTTTAGATGGCCGGTTGTTATGTGCTGTGCTTTGGTTTTGCCACTCGTTATTGCCACCAGAAGCGAGCGGTATAATGTTAAATAAAATATTTGTATCTTCACTGTTTTCTGCGGTAGGCTCAGGGATAACAACAGATGAATTTGTCAAACCGTTTTCTATTTCTGATTTTGTACTTTGCCACAGTTCAAACAGTGAGATATCTTTTTCGTCTAACTCATTTTTATCTCCGTTGCAAAATATAATGAGCTTGCTTTGGGGAATACTTTGATTGAGAAACCGAAGCCCTTCTTCTAAAAATCTTCTACGTCCCTCAACATTTGTGACTTGATTATGAAGGTGTTCATTGTTTAATGGAACAGTGACTATTTCCGGGTGCCACGGAAATAGCCCACATTTTCTAAAACCATTTTCGAAGATTATCGCGTTCAGTGTAGTGTCGATAACTTCTTTCAGAAGTTTTGGAAAATCTTTTTTCTTTAAGATTGGAGCTTCCAAATTAGATATTCTCCATTCGTGTACCCTCTTTTTCCAATGCTCTTTCAGAGTTCTGAATACAGCAACATCCATTGGCTGTAATAGGTGTGTTGCATTAGGGTACAGGGCAATGAGGATGATGCCATTTTTTTCGCAAAACTGACTCACTTGTAGACTTAGATGAGACGCATGCCCGTCCACGAAAAGAATGACCGGCAAAGGAATACTTTCTTTCTTCAGCCAAGGATGAAAAATGTCGGCAATAAATTCGAAGAACGCCTCGCAAGTCATCCAACCAGAATCTGTTTTTCCCAGACCCCATTCTGGAGGAAAATTCTGCGCAATTTCTTGTGGGATTCTTTTATATTTAAACAAAATTGTTGGAGGAGGTATAGCACCAGATGCGCTACCTGTGATAAGGACGGTTAGGCATTCTTTCTCATCTGGATTAACTTGCTGATATACTGTCTTGTCCCCTTTTTGTGCTAAAACTTTACCACCCTTCGGATTTAAAAAAAAAGCAGTTTCATCTGTATTAAAGATCCTTCTAGGATCTTGTAAAACGTCTTTTTGTTGAGTCTGATCCAAAAATGTCTCTACTTCTTTAAACCAATTTAAAATGTTCTCCTTGGATATAACAGCTCTTGATCTTGTAAGGTTTTGAGACATACGAACACTTATTCCAGGATTCCTCTTCATGAATCCTTTCATCCACGATTTTCCTGGGCAATTGTCTTTAAACGGGTTCGGCCTTTTTAATTCTGTTAATAGACGCTGCACACTAAAGACAACCTCCTTCATAGTGACGGGAAATCCTGCACGGGCCATTTCAAAAATCCAATCTACAATGGTTTTTTCCTCTGTTCTACTCAATACGGCTGGTGGCCCCATTTTTCGGTCAATTGGATGTTTTCCTTCAACCTTGTACTTTAGTGTAATCCTTGGTACGTTAAATTTTTTTGCAGCAGTCTTATAAGGAGTTTTATGTAAACGCACATCTTCTACCGCTGCTTCCATAGCCTCTTGTGTATAATTCCTAAAATTTCCTTTTGTCGGTGGCATCTACAAAACGAAAGAAAAATAATTCGATAGTTGACACCTAAATCTCTAATAGTTGACACCTGCTGTCAACTACTGAACAAAATGGTTTTAAATTATTTTAGAAGATATAATAGAGTAATTTAATGTATAAGCAGCAAGATGACACATAAATTATACGATATTAATAAATTTCAAGAAAATCCATTAGTTGACAGCACATGTCAACTACTCAATCTTAAGTCGTTTTAAGGATCAGTAAATGACATGACCCCTTATTTATATTTTTTTTTTATTGTTTGTCATGTTAAATGACATGCATTCACACTTCAGACTCTAATATAAAGGATACAATTAATATTTATTCATAATTATAAAAGATTACGTACCTTTCCAATATTAATCTTTCGGCTTGCTCTTAACAAATTGCACACGAAAATAACAATAAATATGGCGCGAAACAACCGGCTATCATGGATCGAACGCTGTGACTAGCGATGACGTTAAAACGCCACGATAGTTTTTGTTGGTGCCGCTAGATGTCTATACTATATCATAAACACAATGTCTATCTTTGGCTACTTGTTTTATTCTTGTTATTTTATTTTCTTCGTCAAAGTGTCAACTATTGATGCAGTGTCAATTACTGGTGGTTTTACCTTAAACAAGCGTGAAATATGAATCAATTCATAATTATTAATATTTTAATTGTTTCCAATGTTTGTAACAACGCGCCAACCTGTCAAAAGTTGGCTATTTTAGAACAAAAATGGAGGAAAGTACACCTATATAATTTATAATTTGAGGGCCATTTCACTGTAGGTACAGTGTGGATGTCAATTATTGGGAAAGAAAGAAGAGAACAATTTCAAAACAGCGTGAACGCTAATTGTCAAAATATTATTTTCAACCTTATTGTTTCTTTGTGTCGCTTTATTTTAGAATATCTGTGCGCATTTATTAGAAACTTTATTGTTATGTGACATTTTTATTATATGGATTATTTTTTCTTCAATGACATAACGTCTTGAATGCAAGTATATGTGATCGAAGGGTGTGCACGTGGTGTGCACTATATTTTGACTTATTTGTAGTCTCTAGGTATTTTAGAGTAAACATGATATTCATCTTATGCACATACATTTATCCATGATGAAAGTGCACTTCTTTTTAATTCCTAAAAAGAGAACAGAACGGTTAATCGCACGGTGTTAAAAAAAGTACTTACTAGTATTGTAAGTTGATGTGAGCCAAACAGCTTTGTACTAGTTTAATTTATTATTTAAGGGACAAAAAGAGTTGCAAAATCTTAACGGCCTATCGGCTCTAGGAGCCTCTCGTGTTAAGATTAAAAAACTACAGACGTTAAAAACCATGTCCAATGGTACCAGTGGACCTTGCAAAACGTATTTATCACAGGTATTTATTTTGTTTTTATTTTCTCTTCTAATAGTCAAAATTCCCGCGAAAAAAAAAAAGAATTAGTTGGTTTATGGGCCACTTTCGATTCCAACCTACAACCGATTTAATAAGTTGGACGATTGTGTGGATATACCTTTACGGTACCAATTGCGTTCCATATCTATTTACAACTTTTTCTAACATAATTGTATGTTTGTGCTGTTCATACTTATTGTAAAGGCCATAAGTTGTACCTTCTTTACATTGTTTCCTCGTGTGGGAAGGGAAGGGATAACGTGGACGGTAGAGAGGAATCAAATTATGGCGCTTCATCTGCCATTTTGTAATTGACTCTCTCCCTGCGCTCATCGTTCAACGTGAGTACAATAATATTATGTATTTTGTAGTAATATTAAATACCTGATTATTGTGGCAAATTCAAGTATTAAATAAAACTAAGGATAAATATTTACGTATAGTTTAAAATACTGTGAGATTTCGAAGTTAGATGTAATCAAATAGCGGAATATGGAATTTCAATGTGATAACGCCACGTGTTTTTTTTTATGATGATGAGACATAACAATCATTTCATTCGTGGTATCTACCATAGTGTTTTCACGGTGATGGCCTTAACGCGTCTGAATTAACCCAGGTATCTTTTATTTCACCTTTTAAATTTCAATATGTCTAACTTATTTCTATTCGGGACAGAATGGCGGACGCTGCTCCTGCCGGTGGACGTGGCGGTTTTCGCGGCGGCTTTGGATCCCGCGGTGGCGACAGGGGTCGCGGCGGCCCACGTGGTCGTGGACGCGGCCGCGGTCGCGGTCGTGGACGCGGCAAAGAAGACCAGAAAGAATGGGTCCCTGTAACCAAACTTGGTCGCCTTGTCCGTGAGGGAAAGATCGATAAACTCGAGAGCATCTACCTATTCTCTCTGCCCATCAAAGAGTTCGAGATCATCGACTTTTTCCTGGGTCCCTCGCTCAACGATGAGGTGCTGAAGATCATGCCCGTGCAGAAACAGACGCGCGCCGGTCAGCGCACACGTTTCAAGGCGTTCGTCGCCATTGGAGACAACAATGGACACATTGGTCTCGGCGTGAAGTGCAGCAAGGAAGTGGCGACCGCCATCCGTGGTGCTATCATCCTTGCCAAGCTCTCAGTACTCCCCGTGCGCAGAGGTTACTGGGGTAACAAGATCGGCAAGCCCCACACCGTGCCATGCAAGGTAATGTATACCCATATTTTAATATCAAGTAAACTAATGTTAATTTTGATGATGAAAACTGATAATCATTTCATTCGTGGTATCCCCTGAGGTTTATCCAGTGAAGCTTTTAACGCGTCTGATTTTAATGCCTCATTTGTAACTCATTTATTGTATTGAATGTATCTGATTTGAGGAATATGTTTATTTCAGGTCACTGGCAAGTGTGGTTCGGTCACAGTGAGGTTGATCCCTGCTCCTCGTGGTACCGGTATTGTGTCGGCGCCAGTCCCTAAGAAGCTGCTTCAGATGGCTGGTGTCCAAGACTGCTACACCTCAGCCCGTGGTTCTACTGGCACCCTCGGAAACTTCGCCAAGGCTACTTACGCTGCCATTGCCAAGACCTACGCCTACTTGACCCCAGACTTGTGGAGGGACATCCCACTCACAAAGTCGCCCTACTCTGAGTTCAAAGTTTAAATAACAAAAACAAAGTCAAATAAAGAACATATTCTCTGGATAAAATATCTTTTATTTTGTATTAACTATATGACATTATTACTCTGCAATGTAATGTGTAAAAACTAAAAGCTATCCAACAGTCTATTATCTAATTTCTCATTGTTATTTATCAATGTGTGTTATGTAGACTGTCTAAGGTGAGATGAGGACATAATTTGTAATATCCCGCACATTATTGCAAAGTAGCATTTACACAATACCATACACAATCATTAAAATTAATTATTCAAGTCAAACTAACATTTGTACAAACACATCTTTGTTTCGTGGTAATGGAAAATAATTCACATAAATGGATTGTTAATAGGGAAATTATCAGTTTAAGCATAGATATAGTAGATAAATAAGTTATGTTATATATCTATGGTTTTGAGTGCCTTTTGACTAAAATAATTTGGGAGTTTAATAATTTTAATTTTTTATATCTATGGATAACAATGGAATAATTAGGTTTCATGTTTACAGCTTTTGTGACTCAGTTGGTTAGACACCAGCTAAAATAAGTCGCTGTGGATTTTATCACAAAGCAGTGTTGGTGTGATAATCAGATATTTCTTTTAGGTTTTGGTGTTTGTACGACTAAAATATGTTCTGTAGTTTCTGATTGACACGGCACCAGACTTGTGTAACTTTGTGTGGGGTCCAGACTATATAATGGTATTGTTGGGTGTACTAATCATGTGTTACTTATCAAAGTAATTTAGTCCAAAGGAATTAAACTGCAGATTATGTTTTACAAAACTCTTTTACTTCCTTTTCAAATAAATCTATGGTGTGATCACAAACTTTTTCCAAGTCTTTGAGGCCTCTTTTTAATATTTCTAATGCTGGAGTTTCTC
Organism: Deilephila porcellus; assembly: GCA_905220455.2. NCBI lineage: Eukaryota > Metazoa > Arthropoda > Insecta > Lepidoptera > Sphingidae > Deilephila > Deilephila porcellus. Next base: position 11,821,980 of record LR999977.1, on the reverse strand, counting down.
TTGATTGTATCCTGAAGTGCATTTTGTCTTCTGCTGGATGAGGGACTGTGTAGCCACAGAATTCAACATCTTCACTGAAAATAGACATATTAAGAATTAAATATACAAATAGATCTCTACATTATAAAAGACTATTTAGATGCATTAATATGGTATTTAAATATTTTCAGAATCCATAAATAACACAATAACAGATTGTGCTACATCTTTCTATATATGGGACTTAGAGCATTGTTTAGAATAAGTTTTTGAAATTTTAATGCACAAAAAGTGACATTGTTTTGTTAGATTGTTATTGACAGGTAAGAAAAACAAATATTACTATATCAAATGCCTGCGAGTTTAACAATTGGGCTGAGGCTCGTACACATTTTTTTGTAAATAGTGGCCATACACCTTGCACTCAAAAAATTGGTAGAAATTATTTATGGTGGATGTTATCAGCAGTGCATATTCACACACATGACATACAAAATTCTACTAGAAATATTTTCTAAAACCAGACATCAATTAAAACGGATGTTTAATTTGTTTTGAACTGCGGATTTTGAACATTTGCCTTTAAAAATTCAATTAAATCAAATTGCTATGTTTATTTTGAAATATTGATATTGAAATATATTATTGTTTTTGTAGTATATTTTTTTTGCCATGGTGAATCTTTTGTAATTTGATATTAAAAAATAGACAACGTTAGATACTTACTATCTAGTTATGATGCATTTTAAAGCATTGCCAAGTGTGTGACTTTCGTTTTGGAATACATAGGTTCTACAAGTAGGTCCGGAGTCCTCATCTCCTGGAAGCTGAAAACAATTGTTTTAAGCATAGTTTTAGCATAAAATTTATTAGAAAAGGTTATTAAAATATGAGATTTAAAAAGTAATTTGTAAAACGTTAGTAAGGGTACATTTCTGGCATTTTGAGGTTATGTTGTCATAGGTACATTATCTACTAAAATGGATTAGAAAGAAACTATTAACAATATTTAGTTCTACAGCACAAATATAATTTAGTAAAATATTTTAATATAGATCTAGTTATGTAAAAATAACACAAATGTTGATTATGTGCATAACAAATAACAATATGATTGTTATGAATTTACCTCTGATATTAGCATGTTTTGACTGCGGTTTTAAAAATATTTTTATTAATACTATTATATACGCATGAGGAAATACTTTAGGCGCTAGGAAACTAGAATTACGAAAATATAGTTATTTCTGAAGCACACAAGTAAAAATTTGAAATGTGATTGTTTTCGTGACAAAGGTTTTGAAATGTGACATTGACATTAGATGCTGTTGTTTTTTCATTTAACCTATCAGAAAGGTAAAGGTCTAAGCCATACAGCCTAGGATTGACATTAATAGATATTGCATTGATCGTTCCTAAATGACAAAAAAAAAAAAATATACAGCGAAATTTTTAAGTCCAGTTATTATATAACACAATGATTCGAGTTTCATAATTTCCATGGAGTTTCAGCGTCTATTCTTTTTGTCAAGTACGTATTAAGATATGAATGATGAGCTATTTACATAATATATTCATAATTAATTATTTATATGAGTACCTAAGTACTTAGACACTGGAAGATTTGAATTTAAGAGACTAAGTTCTACATTTATGCAGTTCGATTCCGCTGAATAATAGATCAATCGAAAACCGTAATTTTGTATGTCTATACGGCCATCCAGCATTCATAGTAAATAGGCATAAAATCAGTACAAGTGTGTTAGCAAGCGTATGTTTCCTATCAATAGTTTTTAGTATTCAGGGCTGTTTCACTGTATTCAGCACTGTTCCTACTTATTCAGCGCTGTATGCGGATTGTTCTCCATCTACTTTTCGTACAGAGTATTCTTAATCGTTTCTCGGGAATCCAATGCTGTGCGTGGGAGATAGAAGCATTTTAACGGAGATAGTACGTCATGGTTTACGATGCTAGGCGCGGCACATAATAGCGGAAATATATGTACCTATTTAAAAATAAATAAATAACACCCAACCATCACATACATAGTCCCGACACCGCACTAAGATCGAGTCTTGTGTCATGGGTATATCAGGAACTACAACAGACTTTTCCGTCTCACAAACACCCAGACCCGAAGTAAATACTTTACTTCTTAGCCTGTGTGTACCTACCTCCCTAATGAAAATCCGGCAATGGTACTTAAAATTCTTAATAAATACCTGCTGTAATTAATATGTTTCGTTCGACGATATTTAAGTGTAATTTAAATAAAAGAATACAAGTATGAATCATACTTGCTTATGAACTACCTAGACTATATAATTATTGTATGCATATTATTATTATTTTCTTTAAGCGGAATAAAGCGTTGTTGCAAAGTATCGCTTGTGATATTATGTTTGCGAAGCAATATGTTTAGTGAATAGTTCGGTGAATTTAAAATGAGAACAAAATAATTATATAATTTCTAATCACGTTCACCATAGGATTTGGAAACTTTATTGCGTCATTGCGCGTATGGCAAGATTATGGCCTGAATCATGATTAGTATTTTACTTACATTGCGTAAAGTTATATTATTAACGTTACCACATTAGATTCGTGGCTGATTGTAGGGCCCGTCAACCCAAGGTCATGGATTCGATTCTCAGGATAGGAACTCTATTGAGTTCTCTAAATTAAAATTTTAAAGCAAAATGTATCTCATCCATATAAAACTTTTGGTCTTGCGACTGCGCAAGTGTAATAGTCAAAACAGTATCGATCCATAAATCCCAGGTGCTTCCATAAACCATCTACGTGTAATATTACAAGAATTTATCGTATAAGCTTGGGTTACAATTGTCAAGGGAACTGCACCTTCACGTTAAATGAAGTGCTTATAACATCCAAAGTAATTTCCCTTTATAACCTGTGTCTCGCAAACAGGAGAATTTATCTCATCATTGCACGGCGAGGGCGTTTCACGAGTGATCTTTCTTAGCGTAAATTAAACTTTGCGGGTTGCGGGGCCCATTATGTCGGCGAGCGTCACGTCGCGTCGTGTTCGCAATATAAGTAATGTACGGCATGCGTGTGCTTCATTTATTCAGGGCTCCCGGCCGCTCTTAATTAAGAGATTACATTCAAGCACGTTGATATCAAACTTTCAAACATCAGTTGCTTTTGAACATAGGTTTAGCAAAAACAGAGTTCTTTGTTAGTGTTTCATATAAAACTAGATTACGTTGCTAGATACTGCTCATGTACGTGATCTTCGTCATCCGTATTAAAAATTGTAACAAAACTCGTAAAACTCGCTATAGTTATGTGAAAATATTATGCTTTGTCGCACAGATAGATTAGTAGATAAGGACCAACAAATTTTAGTATAATCCCACTGTAGTTTCTACATTACAAAATAGCATGAAGTTAGCACAAAGCGGATTTGTTTTATATGTATTAGGATTCTGTATGTGAAAAGATAAGTATCTGACATACAGACGTCTGAGCTATGTGACGAATAGGAAGTTAAAGTGGCAGTGGTAGAGACTAGGGAGAACCGAATTGACCATTATAGCCTAAAAGTTCTCGAGTGAGCGCCATGCACCAACCAGCTATCAGCGCTAGAGTTCCAAAGAAATGATGAAAGTTGAAAGAAGATGGAGAAAAGAGATGAAAGATGGACAATAAGTCACTAGAGGCAGGCTACTCCCGACTGGTAGAGACATTTGCGGAGGTCTACGTTCTGCAGTGGTTTTTTTTAGCTGGAATGACAAAGTGACCATATTGCATCATATTGTGAGTGCACTGCAGTCCAGAATAAGTGTCCCTCGACACGGCGACGTCGAAACAATTACGACAGCCTGATTATACCCAGATATAAATAAATAAATATGTCCAACAATCACATACATATTCCTGACCCCACATAAGGATCAATTAAGTCTTGTGTCCTATGTAATTATTAGAAACTACTAGAGACTGTTTGGTCTCATAAACACTCAGACCCGGGACAAATATTTGTGAGCCTCACAAACAATTGTCTCGGTGCGAGGATCGAACCCACGGCCTCTCGTTTCACAGCCGGCGTCTAACCAACTCCGCCACTCCTTCTCTACACAAGATCTGTACGCAGGTTTCTTCAAAATGTTTCTTTCATCAATAAAGTAGGTTTTGTTTTACTACGAATACACACATAATTCCGCAAAGTAACAGATGGGCTTTGAGATTCGAACCCTTGACCGTTACCCCTACCAACAGGCAACCGCATAAGTTGCCTTCCTTTTTCTGAAAATGATTATGATAATTGGTTTGTTTTTAGCAGCTATTTCTTATTTTTCTACGGAACTCAGCGCACGCGGCTCGTCGGATATGCTCTTTGTTTATTTAATTCGTTAGCTATGTGATAGCTGGAAGCAACTCGCATTAACGCTAAGCCTTGCAAAGCTAAGCTTCATTAGCTAGGTAAACGCTAAGTTTGTAACCCAAATAGAATTCAGACTAATGGGATGGGATGAGATTTTTAAGCCGTTCTGTAATACAAGTGACGTCATTGGGAAATCAGATTTTTAAAGGGAAAGTCTTTTTGTAACGTCTCGTACGTTACAATTATTAGTTATAATATTTTAATATAATCCTATATCCTCGACAGGGTAGGTAGGGATAGCAATAGAACCACTCACATTCTTCGATATATTTCCTCCCCAAAATGTGATGTGTTGCCGATCCCGACATCTGGGATTTATAAATTCTATAAAATAGCAAGAAAATGTCGAAATCTAATTTTATTAAACTTAGCTTGAATCGTTAGTGCTTCCACCGAATCTGATATAGGTACTAGACACATATCAATAAAAGGCATTTAATTACAAGACCTTCTGAGATCGCAAAATAGGATGTATAGATGGAATATAAACAATTTGCAATTTGTATTTTGTGTATTTAATAGTGAACTAAATAGAATGCGTGAAGAGATTAAAGTACCTGAAGCAGAAGAGATAATAAGTGAGGGTACAGAAAAGCGCAATTTTAATCTCTGTATATTTCTATAGGTCACTAGCATGATATTCGTGATGATGTATCTTTAAGAAATAAACAACTTCAAGTTCACAAAGTGGTCAATAATACATAATAATTCTGTGGCTCTTGTGATGAGTGATACAAGTCGAAAATCATCATTTTACAGGAGAGCAAAAACAAGATTTAAAAAATTCTCGCTCGTAAACTATATGTGCTAGATTAAACTTGAATACCTTATTTTGTGGGTAAAACTGTTTTCTTTCATTGTGCGTTTTATTATTTTTGATAAATATTATGTTTTAAAAGAAATTCACGAGAAACCTGTGAGATATACCTCGGCTAATGAGTAACATGTGCAAAAATGTTGTGATAAATGATATAAGTATAATTATATTACTGCGCACCTAAATACTTTGTTTAAAGTGCTTTCGTGTAAACTAATATACAAATGTTTACAAAATGTAATAAATAATTTGTATGAGTTCCTACCATAATGTTGCTCAAACAAAAGATAAAGGTATAATCCGTAAGCTTATTTTTTTTTAATCAGCAACCCCCTATTTTCATAAATTACTTGAATAGTATCTGTTTGCTAATATTCAAGTCTATTGAAAATATGTGTTAAATGATACAAGTCAAGTTATATCTCTCATTAAAATGCTTATGTATTGTGTAAATAGATACAAGCTTAATATTATTCAATAATCAACTTTGTTGTTGCGATGATGTTGTAAAGGTACGATGAGTCTGCCATGTATTACTGGATAGTATAAAAGTCCCTTAACTGTTAATAATAAATAATAACAATAAAACAACTTTGGTCAAAAATAACTGAATGATTTAGCAACTCAATCAATAATATGGAGTTTGGTGTAGATAATGGTGCGGTTATCCATGTCAAGCGAGGCGAGGTTGCGGTCTCTGATGACATACATGTCTCAGAGACTGTAAGACTCAGATCCCTTTCGCAGACGAAAACCTACAAATATATGGGTATGCCTGAGGGTCTAGATATTATGGGTGCAAGACGTAAAACACTCAATGCAAGAGCGTTTCTTTAGCCGCCTGACAAAAGTTCTTAACTGTTTTTATTCAGGTGGAAACAAGATTCGCGCGTTTAACGGTTGGGTTATGCCTGTACTTATGTACTCTTTTGGCAAAATCAGATGGACTCAGACGGAATTGGACGCCCTGGATCGTAAGGTCCGGACTCTACCAACTGCACATCGTATGCATCATCTAAGTTCGTCAGTGATGAGGTTGTGCATCCCGCGGAGATGTGAGGGCCGAGGCATTCTTAATGCTGAGGACCTGCATAATCACGAGGTGTGAAATCTAAGGGAGTATTTCCATCACAGTGACGTGGATATGCATAGTGTTGTAGTTATAGTGTGTAAAGGATTTACCCAGCTCTCATTGGCGAATGAGAACTGGCGGAAACCTTTGGTGATGAGCGTTTAAGATCGCGAGGAAGTATGGAAGAGCGAAGAGCTGCATGGTCCGTTCTATCGGGCCCTCCACGGGCCTGAAGTGGACCGGCCTGAATCTGTATCTTGACTACGTTTTGGTAACCTCTTTGGGGAAACTGAGTGTTTTGCCTTTGCAATTATGGACGAAGTTATTAAGACGAACAACTATAGGAAATACATCCTGAAGGACGGTACAGTCGACATATTTTGTCGGGCATGCCACAGTCCTGGCGAGTCAATCAGGCATGTAACTTCCGGTTATTCGTATCTTGCTAACGGCGAGTACTTGTATAGACACAACCTAGTAGCCAAGATCATACATCATCAAATTGCCCTTCGATATGGACTATTGTGACTTTTGAAGTGCCATATTACCGGTATGTTTCCCAACCAGTTCTTGAAAATGGCCATTCAACGCTGTATTGGGATCGATCTGTTATCACAGATAGGACTATTGCTGCCAATAAGCCTGATGTTGCGATAATAGATCGATTGACGCGCCGAGCAATACTTGTTGATGTTACCATACCACATGACGATAACCTCTTTAAAGCTGAAAAACACAAATTGTCTAAATATTTAGATTTGGCCCACGAGATTACTGACATTTGGGATGTAGACTCAACAATTATTGTCCCAATTGTTGTTTCTGCACATGGACTGATACCAAAGAGCCTAGACCAACATCTCCAAAAGCCGTTGTTGGTCGTTAGGTCAAGAATCAGATCCAAAAGGCAGTATTGCTGGACATGAGGATGTTCCTCACTTTGGATCCCTAACCACCGGTGGCTTAGGTCTTCAGTCTCGCCACCGCAGGGTTAACTATTTGTTTTATACTTTTGTATGTAATTTTTTTATATGTAATATTAATGTACAAAAATGTAAAAATCTTACAAAATAAACACAATTACAATAAATCAACATTAATGAAATTTTGATTCAAAACTAATATAATTAAATTACAAATTCTTAAGGCATAGTTTTAACACAATTATTAAAATCTTAGACTGCCTCGGTAGTTGTATTACGGTACGGTTACAGAGCTGAGGTCTCGGGTTCGGGTCCCGGATCGGGCAAAGTGATATTATTATATCGTGTCATTTACTCAAAAGTTCGAAAATGAAACAAATATTTTAGTTGGAAAAGAATAAGGAGTTTCTTTCCATTTGTAAATCAAAGATAATTTAAGTAAAGAAGCAATAATATTGAAAAATAAAATTTTTATTTGTAATTTTTTATGCATGTGGTGTTCAATAAAGAATTTTTAAATAAATAAATAAATTATGTACCAATACCGTTTTGACAACTGCCATTTTTCAATAAAATATAGAATAATTATAATTAATGTTTCTGACAGCTAGGTAAAAATTTTAGTTTTCGTATATTATTTACATTGGATATTGTATTTGATGATAGAATATAATATTATAATAAATCAAATTTATAGTACAAAAGTATGATATATTTGGCCATTTGAATTATTGGTTTTGTTGTGTTTAAATCAATATAATAATGTATTACCGCGCACAATTGTCTCACTTAGCACATCTTATTCGATATAAAATATTATTGTAATTTGTTTGAGTTTTAGATACAACTTGATTTGTATTCGTTTGCACATAAAATAAAAAAGTCTGTAGAATGATATATGTCGAGATGTATCACTTAGCACATCAAAAGCAAAAATTCACATTTGAATTGGCAGGTACATTTCGAGTTGTACCCTAGTCAATATTGGAAAAAAATGGTTCAAAGTGATATAACCCTAGATATATCAATATTCACGTTAAATACACTGAAAAAAATATATGTGAAAATAGTTAAAATTCTACTTATACCAGTAGCCACAATAATTGCGTATTAATCGATTACAAAAACGAGTTACAACTCGAAATATATCAATATTCACGTAATTTTCGCCAAAATAGCAGCACTTGTATCACTTTACACAAAATTATCTCCGTAACTATAGCAGATAGAAAATCGTGAGTTAGACCAAAAAAAAAGCTAATTTTTTTCTGATCATTTCTATATAAAAAACTCAAAAAGGGTACAACTCGACTTATATCACTTGTAACAAGAGCCACAGAATTATGATTGGTGTGTAAAGTTCGAGGCCATCAACTCATCGTCCCTAGCTTATTTATTGCGTCAAATATCAGTTAGACACGGAGTCTTTTTTACATAGTATTAATGAACTACTTGAGAGCGAAACGGGCTGACAAGCGGGAAGTCGCAGGTTTGAGCCCGACGCTCACACCTTTGACTTCGATGCATTGTGCCAACTTAATAAAATTAGTCGGATGCCAGTCCGCAAACCCAGTATATACGAGATGAAATTAGCATATTTACAAGTAAAAGACGATAATAAAATCATGATATTTAGTTAACGATGTAAAAATATCTGATAGCGGATATTAAAATTCTTGTTACAACTCAATAGGAAGCAATTCTTTGATTCATCTTTTGGACAATATTATTGCCTGCTCTATTTCCATAATTAGTTTCATTCATATTATAATTTTTATGTACAAGATTATAAATCTGCTCGGTGGCGTAGTTGTACTACGGTACGACTACAAAGCTGAGGACTCGGGTTCGAATCCTGAGACGGGTAAAGTGATATTGGATTTTTCTATTCATTATCAGTCCAAAGTCAGGAATTTGTGCCCGATATGGCGATAGGCTTGCCCCCTGTCACATCGTGGGACCGAAAATACAAGGCAAAATGTGAGTATCCTGGTAACACCTCTGCCAGCTCTTCTGGGAAAAAGGGGTGAGTTTATGTATGTGTATAGATTATAGATCTTTTCGTATAAACGATAAAACACCCAAGTCTTATTATGAATCTAATATCTCAGTTACCATACGAGAAAAATGTCTTTCTACTATGACATGGTAAAAGATTTTCGCTGCGGTACCAGAAAGCTAATTAGTACGCCAGACTGAAGTATTTGAATCATCTGAACGTGCTTGTTTCATATGCTTTGCGTTTTATGCGGAGATTTCAGAGCAGCTACTTTTCAAATGGAACCATTATGTGGATATCGCAAATTAAAGCCGAAAAGCGGTGAAACGGGCAACCGACGCGTTGCAAAGCTTTTAGCAGCCGAGTGGAGCGTGCAGTGATTTTTCTTTTTTTTGCAGATAGAACATCGTATGAACGTTTTATTGCTGCATTTAATGATCTATCATTATCTCTCTCTCTCCAATCGCTCCCTCAACGCTGAGGATCGTGACCCCTGTCACTTGTCGAGTCTTGGACAGCTGATCACCATGCCTGACGGTCCCCCGCCAGATGCAGCGCCTCCGGGATAGTCATGGCTAGCGTCTTGCTTATTAGATCATCCCAACGAGCTGGTCTGCGGCCACGTGGTCTGCTCCCCTCAACCTTTCCTAACAAAATAGATCTATCATTATACAGGGGCTTTATTCAGATAATACTTATTATAGTCCAAAATTGATCCCATTTTGCAAAACTTGTCTATATATTTTATGTGACTACCACAGATTGAGGCTTATATATTTTTTAAACTGTACTGTATTACTGTATTGTACTATATCAGTTCATATACGTTACACTGCAGGGCACGGGCCTCCTCTACAATCGATAGTACGATTGTGAGGGGTTAGGCCATATAGTCCACCACGCTGGCCTAGTGCGTGTTGGCGGACTTTAAATACCATATAAATAATTACAAATCGCTATGGTATGCAGGTTTCCTCACAATGTTTTCCTTCACCGTTATAGTGCGTGGTGATTAACTATCAATAAATACATGACTCCGGAAAGTCAGAGATGATCCCTGGGATTTGAACCCGCGTTTGCCAACGGGCCACCACGCACATATTTTCCAACAAATCTCTGTAATACCAAAATTTTTATGTTATACATATTTTTAGACAAGTTATGTTTTTTCTAAAATTAACCTTATTTTATTGTCACCTGTATCACGATTATTTTATTCCTGGGCATCGATATCAATAACCTAAGTCAATGTTCCTGGGTCATTCGGGGTCCGATTTATTCCTGATTATGTCAGATAACCAATAAACAGCATTTCTCTGGTTTCTGTTATTATGTTGTTTGCATTATCTCTTTCTAATTATACTAAGTTACAGTTCGTATTACGTGTGACGTAAATATTTTACTACAAAACGATCCCGGATGGGAGCAATTGTTTTGAATAAAATACAGGAAGTATGTAGCAACCCCACAGACGCTCATATGTATTTCAATGTATTTCGCATATGTATTTCTCATATTTATTTCGCAGTATTTTAACTATAAGTACCTATTGGTTAATACACACGCGTAACACGGTCGTGACGAATAATGTGCATAAAGATATTATTTTATTTTGTAAAAGGTTATAAAGTCAATTGTTCATACTACCTAAAATATTGTAATATGCTATAATCATTACGTAGGTACATTATCGTAGACATTAAAATTCTTATAAGTACTTAATTGCATTGAATTAGCAATTAATCAATGCATTAATAATGAATCCATAGTGACAGACAGACAGGGAACTCATGAAAATATTCATATTTTTTACTAAGTATTTGTTTTTATCGTCTTAGTTTTGTTGATGCGCCGCGTCGTTGTGTATGTTTGTTTAAATTCAGCCGTAATATGTCTGTGGATTCTATTAAGGAGATTAAGGTGCGTCGTAAAGTTGAATGGTTGACGCATAAACGCCGTAATGGGAGGTAGGCAGCTTTATTAAGAGGGCTTCGCAGTATGGGTTTCGCCTAACTATCCCCAAATGGGAGCAATCCTAAATACCGTAGACGAGACAACCCCGAGACATTGTCGGCAATTCTGCAGTGTCGTGTTTAGGCAAAAATAATAATAATTAAACCTCAACATTTTACGCTCCTCAATGTGTTTCTTAACGATAATGTTAGTGAATTTTAGTCCCAGAGGCTATACGTGAGGAGTTACCTTATTACCTCTTAAATTACTATGACACTAAGTTTGCGGTTTCAAAATACTTTTAGCAGATAATAAAACAGCTGGCTTTAAATGTTTGGTTAAGGTGTACTCATTCAAGTAAACACACATTTGTGGATAGGTAGTGGCACTTGCACGTGTGATATTAATGATGAAAAAAGCTTTTTTTTTCACCCAACAGTATTTCGTAGTTTCTGATATCTATATCTAATTGGTGTATCAACAGTCACTTTCATATTCCTGCCCCACACTAAGATCCGAGTCTTGTGTCGTGGTTATCAGAAGCTACGAGAGACTTTTTGGTCTCACAATCAGAAATCAGAAACCCAGACCTGAAACAAATAACTGTGGATCACACAAATATTTGGATCGGTGTGGGGATCGAACCCGCGAGCTCACGTTTCTAAGCCGGGTTCTAACAGCTAACCAACTACGCCACTTTTTATGACATTAAAAAATCATTCATCGTTGAACCGTAACATTCGGGGCACGTACTTAGTTAATAATGAAGAAGCATGCACTACCGACGTCATTGCATCTTCACACTTATTCACCATTATAAACATTTGAGCACTGTCTACAGTCTAAACGATTTTGCCTTCATACTATGTTTCCTTACTATTTATGTCATTTCAAATAAATCCGTTCTTTTATCGGTTATTTCTAATGAAATTGCTAAAGTTATAAGAATTTTCTTTTAGATTATTTTTTGTGTACCTATACACATTATCGTTTTCTGTAAAAAAATGAAAAGAAAACAGTGTAAACTACGATTTGGATTGTAGACTCGACTTGATCAGGTTTGGTCACTTCGTTTCGGCTAGTTTCAAGTTTTTGGAAATAGTCAAGGCTATTATTACTTATAGGCACTGTGAATTGTTTTTTTCTCTCTCTGTGTGTGTGTTTTTATTTGTCGGCAAAGTGGGCGAACGAGTTACCATTCCTTTTGATGGTAGGCGGCCATGAAATCTTTCAAGGCTAGGGGCACTGTCGAACCATAAACGCAAAGATTTGAAAGGAAGGCAAGTTTGGATATAAAAATACTTGGATACACAAAAAACTACAAAATCTCCTGTACTGTAAACCTTATAATGCTAGAGGCTAACTTTTATCCTTGTAGTTGTGTAGAAAATATAATCTTTGTGGGTTTGCCGGACCACGATAGTACTGTGTTACTGTACCTATATACATACACATAACAATATAATATTATGAATTAGTATCATGAGTCATTGGGGACATGAAGGAATTTTTCCCTGAACAATCGCGGCTGAATACTAAAGTAGGTTTCCTTTAAAACTGGAAGTTGACTGGATTTTTGTAAACGTAACATAATATTTAAGTCGTAGTTTTTACGCATATTGCAAAATTACTTGTCTTATGATTTTAAAACAGTCGACTTTCTATTAGACAGCTCACAATATGAGTCCCTCAACGAAATTTTGCTAGTGTAATACAATATTTTTTCGCAATTTGTTAAAATAGATAGTGTTTTATTACCAGTATCAGCTATAAAACTATAGTGGTACCTGTAAGTTGTACCTTCCGAATCACTCAGCAGATCACTCATCTATTTTGCAGAAGGGTAATTGTATTAATTCGATGTTTTTTTATCCAATAAATTAGGTACGAACTCCGAGCTACTGTTTTTACAGCTGCATATTATGTAAATAATAATAAATAAATAATAATAACTTTTATTTGAAATAAAACATAAATGCTTAAATCTATTACCAGGGGTTCCCAAACTAGGCACAGCCTGTGTCTTGGGAAACCAGCTTAAAATGTAATTACAGAATTACACCATTCAAGTAGACAAAAAAAATACCTATTATAAATCATCAAGTAAATTTAAAAAAAGGTAGAAAATTTAAATATTTAAATTAGAATCAAACACTTAAATAAGAACAAAAAATGTATATAAAGAAAATTAGACATGTCTGATTAATGTATTATATTTAAAAGTGCTTCAGTATCTTCGTAATTCAGACTTTGTAGCCATTCACTAATTTTACCCTTTAATTTGTTTATCGGATAGTTTTTCATATCTATTACTTTTGAGAATCAATAGATTATTATAAATATTAGAGTTAATTACTGATCTGTGAGTAGTGAGACATGCCTTTCGAATGTATAGTTGACGTACACTTAGTATCTTAGCTTCACTATAGAGTTCGGTCGTGGAGAATTTGGAGGGTTTTAGCAGCATCACTTTAAGTACACCACGCTGGGCTCTTTCAATATTTACACAATTACAGCTTTTTTTAGTGCAATATCCTCTAACCTCACCTCAAAGTTAAAATCTTAAATAAATAAGTTAAAAGTAGCATTGATAAATAGAAAAAACTATAAAACTCGGATGATAAATATTTAATACATTTATTACTGACTGACTGCCTCGATGGCATAGTTGTGCTACGATTATAAAGTTGAGGTCTCAGGTTTGAATCCCGGGTCGGGCCAAGTCATATTGAATTTTTTCGGCTCGCCTCCTATCACATCGTGGGACGGAAACAATACGGCGAAATGTGGGTGTCCTGGCTGCACTCCTGCCTACCCGTTCTGAAAAAAACGCGTGATGTTTATATATGTATGTATAATAAATAGTTAAGTACGACTGTCTTATAACGACTGGTACTATATAGACGATAATAGCGTTTGAATCACCTAACTTCAAACAACTTCGCTGTTGCTACCAGTAAGGCAAATTAAAATAGCGGAGTGGCATTACATTGATAATCTTTGTCGCACCAGGTCGTTTTTGAGTTTAATGTGTTTAAAATGATTTTACTAGTATTATTATGCGTGTTGGTGGTGTTCATTGTGATATCTTGGACGAATTTGTTGAAGCAGTGTAAGAGATTCAATGTTCCTGGACCGACACCGCTGCCCCTTTTAGGAAATGCTCTTATTTTTGTAGAGCATTCGTCAGGTTTGTACCAATATGATGAATTTTAAACACAAATTATGATAAGATAATTACAAGTCATTATGATATAGAAATCATGTAGCGAATGTATTGCTTTTTTCTTTAGTTGAATTTAATTGAATTTAATATTTATTTAAATGTGAGTGATAGCTTACTTGGCAAACGACTGATCTGAGACACTAAGGTTGGAGGTTGAACCCGAGATACACACCTTTGACTTTTCAAAACTATATAAGTATTTGTAATTAATTATCGCACACTTTCACGTTAAATAAAAATATATTTTTTTAAATGCCGCTCCTGCATTTTTGAAATAACTTTACAAGAATTTCTATGTAAAATTTATAAAGCCGTCCTAGTCTACCATGATGGACTAAGGTCTGAATCCCTAATGGGTTCTTACTTTACAGCTTTCGTGATCACGAAATAAAATCCGTAAATTTTAGTTCTATTTCAGTCCTTCCTTCTCAATCCTAGAGGAACCCTGCGCCCAACAGCAACATGTATACGGCCTAATATTTTTTATGTAAATATTTTTAAAGTGACACAAATCGTAAATAGTGGGGCAGACCAGGGACGAAAGTACCGATTTTCGATTTTCTTGCTATCTCGATATCTCGCAGACTTTATTATAACACAAAATAATAATTAAAACTCATGACATATTGGTGCCTCGGTGGCGTAGTTGTATTACGGTACGGTTACAAAGCTGAGGTCTCGGGTTCGAATACCGGGTCGGGCAAAGTGATATTGAATTTTTCTATTCATTATCAGCCCGGAGTCAGGAATTTGTGCCCGATATGGCGATAGGCTCGCCCCCTATCACATCGTGGGATGGAACATACAAGGCGAAATGTGGGTGTCCTGGTGGCGCCTCTGCCTACCCCTTCGGGGATAAAGGCGTGAGTTTATGTAAGTATGTATGTGAAAGAGACGGTAAGATGTCCCCACTACGTTCCCACTCTTTCATTTAAAATACTAATATTTGCCTAATGTTACAAGCTACTTTATTACTGTTTTCACAAAAATGTTTTGTTTTAATGGCATTTGTGTTTGTCGAATACAAAAATTCGATGATAGTCAAATGGGTATTTACTCATATGGGAATTGTAAAGATTTTGAATTAAAAATTGAATTTTAGTTGTTGATGGGAATAATTATCTTTTTGAGTTTTAAATACAATGACTGGAGCAATAAAAAAAAGAACACGTAGGTAACACCGTATAGGTACTTGTAATGTTTTTTAAAGATACTTTTTTCGTGGAACATGAGTGGGACAATGTACAAGGTCTTTAGTTTTAGAAAGTACTTACATGTTTTGGCGTTTATGGCATTCAAAATTACATATTAACGCCTATACGCACAACTTAATATTTTAGATGAAGTCGATATATTATTTTTGTCACTGTTAGTGGAGCAAAACTAAATCGTATGTCGTCATATTATGCACAAATAAAGTAATTTACACGTGCGTAAATATTTAGTTTTATACGGAAATAAAAATACGGAATTAATTATATGTACCTAAAAATTTAAATTTAAATTTTAAATATATTGTTGAATAAATACACTACTCACAAAAATTAAAGGATATTTTTTTTGATCAATTGTTTTTGGTGTTTTTTGAGAGTCTGTATCTTGGAGAAAATTGATTGTTAAGAAATTCGGAAACTAAAACTTGGAAGCTTGAAATGTCTATTTTGCAGATCTGTGCTCTATTTCTTGATTCCTTGCTAATTTGATAAGCAATCGTAAGAAAACCAACGAGAAAAAAAAAATCCAAAATTTTTGTGGATTTTAAAATCGTGCATTTACATGGGTAGTATTTTTTTGGTGACATCATTATGAAATTCCCGTAGATAATTTAATTGCCTTTAATTTGATATACCAGAAATCTCCGTGACATGATTTGGAGCTGACTTATGGTAAATCAAAGTAAAAATGGCCTATCACACTTTGACATTGGATTACTCCATGAATATCAATCATGGGGAAAACAAAATCAGAATTTTAGTAACTTCAAAACATGTTCTATAAGATGGTATTAAAGTTTTATGATAATGAATAGTATTTCTAAGTAAAATTGTTGACTGAAAAAAAGGTAAAATATCGGTTATTTATGGATATTCGGAAAACACTGCATATCTTTGGATAAAAGAAACAAACCAAGGATATCGTCGGTAACTTTTCAACCTTAAAGTATTCTAAAGACACTCTAAAAATTTCAAACTGCTCCGATTTGATTATCTTAGTGTTCGGAAGGTTTAAACTTACTGTATTCAGGAAAGTCGTCGTAATGAGCATTTTTCGCATGCTAATGGTTTTGTAACTTGAGAATATTTTTTTTAGTGATTATCCATATTCTTTTAATCAAATCCTTTTTTCTAACGTTTTCACTATTCTCCGCAATTGTAAAAAAAAGACTGGCATTGTTTTACCGCCGGCATTAGCGTTACCCAAAGCGTACTACGGGGACGTTGCGTGGTCGGATTTATAGTGAAACAGTGCCAGTATTTTTTTACAATTGCGGAGAGTAGCGAAAACGTTAGAAAAAAGGATTTGATTAAAAGAATATGGATAATCACTAAAAAAAATATTCTCAAGTTACAAAACCATTAGCATGCGAAAAATGCTCATTACGACGACTTTCCTGAATACAGTAAGTTTAAACCTTCCGAACACTAAGATAATCAAATCGGAGCAGTTTGAAATTTTTAGAGTGTCTTTAGAATACTTTAAGGTTGAAAAGTTACCGACGATATCCTTGGTTTGTTTCTTTTATCCAAAGATATGCAGTGTTTTCCGAATATTCATAAATAACCGTTTATTTACCTTTTTTTCAGTCAACAATTTTACTTAGAAATACTATTCATTATCATAAAACTTTAATACCATCTTATAGAACATGTTTTGAAGTTACTAAAATTCTGATTTTGTTTTCCCCATGATTGAATTCATGGAGTAATCCAATGTCAAAGTGTGATAGGCCATTTTTACTTTGATTTACCATAAGTCAGCTCCAAATCATGTCACGGAGATTTCTGGCATATCAAATTAAAGGCAACTAAATTATCTACGGGAATTTTATAATGATGTCACCAAAAAAATACTACCCATGTAAATGCACGGTTTTGAAATCCAGAAAAATTTTGGATTTTTTTTTTCTCGTTGGTTTTCTTACGATTGCTTATCAACTTAGCGAGGAATCAAGAAATAGAGCACAGATCTGCAAAATAGACATTTCAAGCTTCCAAGTTTTAGTTTTCGAATTTCTTAACAATCAGTTTTCTCCAAGATACAGACTCTCAAAAAACACCAAAAAAAATTGATCAAAAAAAATATCCTTTAATTTTTGTGCGTAGTATATTTGAATCACAAATTTCTCAACGTATTTTCACACAAATTTTTCTCCAAGTATGGGAAAACACAGATTACGTAAAAAAAACGTTTAAATGTGAAAATTAGAACAAAACAAAAAAAAAAGACTGAATTATTATTGAGAACTCAAAATTATAACATGTCGGTGTGCGCGCACTTCGTTCCAATTTTACTCTATAAAATATTATATAGTTACGAGTTGTAGTTAGTGACGCGAACGCACGAGATTTCACCCATCCAAAAAGTGTCTAAGGCGCACAGCACACTGCGCATGCGCTAGTCATGAGCATGTCGGTGAAGCGAACCCATAAGATTTCCCCTTACCAAAAAATTCCCAACGCTGCTAAAGAAGCTTTCACTTCAATATAATAATAATATTAATAGTTATTTGTGTAGACAAACATTTTTTCATAAAATGTATTATAATATTTTTCTGCAACAAATCTATCTAAAAGGGTTCACGCAATCAAAAGGTTAGTGCGGAAATACTCATATTTTTTCAGCTATATGAGTTAATTATATTTTGATCAATTCATTAACAAGAGTTATCAAATATAGAATTCTGCATGTAATCGAATAGTTTTACATACCTAGATGGCAATGTCCCTCCATAAATAAAACAAACGTATAAAATGATTTATGTGTTAAATAAATAAACTATCGTAATTAATACGTTTGCATGATAACTGGTATGATAGGTACAGACGATAGCAATTTTTCAATCAGCGACCTTCAAACGACTTCGCAGTCAGCACAAGTCTTGCAGTGTAAAATATACCGAGCGGCATTTTGATAATAATCATTGTCGTATGAAGTCGTTTTCAAGTTTATGGTGTTAAAATGATTTTCCTTATATTGCTGTTTATGCTGGTGGTGGTGACTGTGATATCTTGGACTAATCTGTTGAAGGAATGCAAAAGATTTAATGTCCCCGGACCGACACCGCTGCCCTTCTTGGGAAATGCTCTTATGTTGATAGAGCAGTCGTCAGGTGTGTATTGTCAGCAATATTGCGAATAGACTAATATATTTTTCTAATATAATTTGTTACAGTACTTATACAGGGTATATCAAGACTGCGACCGAAAACGAAGCCAAGTGGTAGTATTAGTGACTTCAGAGTTCAGACACAATGCAAGTAAAATATACGCAAAAAAATCGACAACTTTTTTTTTGTATTTTTTTATTTATCGTCGTATTTGGGTGATTTATACATGATTATCCTAAAAGAATGATGTACAGCTCTTTATTTTTAAACACGCAATGTAAGTAAGGGTTTTAATTAGTATTTTCGCAAAAACTAGGTATTTACCACCCAAAAACGACGATTTTTAAAAAATTCTAAAAGAATATCTGTCATTGTTTTGGCGAAATTTTTATTTGCATCGTGTTTTTAACCACTAAAACTACCACCTGGCTTCGTTTTCGGTCGCAGTCTTGATATACCCGGTATAAATCATCGCCTTCCGTCAGTGGGCTATAGAGCTATACTTGAAATCATATTTTTATGTTTTTTCTGTTTATATATGCAGTTAGGTAACATTCAATTGGTAGTTAATTCTCTTTCGGGGTGCATACACGCAATGTTGTTGTTTAAGGAAGCTGAATTTTATTTGTATCAGATCGATAAAATGTTATCTAAGAGACAATGCAACTGCGTATTATTTATAGTCAAATATGTTTTTTGACAATATTCGGCTTGATTGCGTAGACATATCTTTAATTTTGGTTTGAACTTTTAAGCGTTGATGTCGTTTACACATCTTCCACACTTTCCAAACTACTAAACTTAGTTAGCAAAAGCAGAGATAGGAGTAATTTTAGTAAATTACATATTATTAAAAATACTATTCGTTTGACTATATTTTTAACCGATTTTAAAAGGGAATTTATGTAATGGACTCGTATTACATACATATTATGTATTTTTGTATATCCACAATTTTTCAAAACTTCTCATTAGATTATGTTAGAATTTTGTTATTTAAATGCATATATGTTAGGAAAGATTTTATAAATTAAATGATATTATTTCGCAACTTAAAAGGATTATTTGGTATACATATTATGTATCTATACAATGGAGCAATGTTTAATTTTGACTTTAAATTTACGAATGAATTGATGATGATTTAACAGGCTGAATGTCGATTGTTGGATTTTGTGTCCAAGTGGTGATGTTAAATGGTTTTTTTTTATAACGATCTAAAAATATAGGTTTGCGTGCAGTAGGAATAGACAGAAAGAAACACGATTCACAATTAAATTAATTACTGCTATTATATGATTGTGTAGTCTTTATCTACATTGTTACATTTTTATAATTAAAAATACTTATAGGTGTTTCAATTGTTTTCTTGGAATAAATTATATCGAGTTTTTGTTATACAGTTTTTTTGTTTGTTAATTGTTATTTGTAAGTCATTAATTAATTTGCTAGATGCTAGGCAGCGGTTTTGCAGTGCCCCTAGCTTTATCAAAGGATGGAAGAATTCATAATTATGTAAAGTAATTAAAGTCAATGAAAAAGAAAAAACTTAACTTATTAATAAATTTTCGACAGCCTCTGAGGCACAGTTGGTTAGACGCCAGCTGTGAAACGAGAGGCCGTGGGTTCGATCCCTGCACCGAGACAAATTTTGTCAGGCCCACAGATATTTGTGTCGGGTCTGGGTGTTTGTGTGACCGAAAAGTCTCTCGTAGTTCCTGATACCCACGACACAATACTTAATTCGTCTTAGTTTGGGGTCAGGACTATTTATGTGACTGATGGGTGTATTTGTTTATTTATTTTATACACAAAGTTGTAGCTAGTGTATCAGGGATCCTGAAGTACATTTTTTGACGATATTGGAATCTATCGAAACATTTTGTTTTAAGTTAGGTGAGATCCGGCGCGGCGATTAGGTTATTTAGGTATTTACCAACACCTTCCAGCTTCGATACACCTTATATTGATCCTTATTGATCCTTGGCCACCTATACATTTCAATTTTCCTGCTTTTGAGAAACATGACCAGATCTTAAAAAATAGGAAGATAGTTATTGTCATTTATGCCCTCATGGAAAGACGTATAGTTGTGTTATTTTATGGACACCAGACACGCAAGATTAAACCTACCATAATAAAAATAAACGTAGTTGAAAAAAACAGCGAAAATTTATTTTGTGGGTATTTTTGCAGCATCGACTCGTTATACCTAAAATCCGATGTCATAGCGCTGTGAGTGCAACTTTACCTAAGTTCGACATTACTTATATCCGTCACACAGCACATCAGTGTATTTTTTCACAAATTAATTTGTTACTTTCGTATTTCGTCCCGCGTTACTTTCGTCCCTGGTCTCCCCTATATAAAAAATAACCTTGTATTTAAGGCTGCAATTAAACGGAGTTTCTTATAGTAACACTAATTGTTCGCAAAATAAAAATAAATAAACTAGCAAATTAACTGGCATTTAAAAACAAACCATAAGCTCATGCCTTACTGTCCTTGAGGAGGTTGGCAGAGTGTCATTAATGCCCGCATTTAAGGCGCGATTCCATTAGGCAAGTCACTTGTATGCAAGTTGCGAATTGCATGCAATTTCAACAAACTTGCATGTAGATAGTTTAAACTTGTACATTTTTATTCCAGTGACACGCAAATTGAACGCGCACGGGTAACTTGCACGTTTCAAATTGCGAACGAATGAAATGATGTCTTTCGCTGTAAAAATTACCGAAATATAATGGCTATTAAGAATATTCAACTTGGCAAGCAGCACCAACAACAGCAGCATGTTTTCCACCCATGATTTCCTACTCAATTTTGAATGTTTCCACTTGTATTCAAGTAAAACTTCCATGAAATTTGCAAACTCTCGAAAACATGTTTCCAATGTAAGCAAGATGTGACGTCATACTTGCATGCAAGACTTGCCTAATGGAATCGCGCCCTTAGTCGAACGTGTTATCATCCTTATATATGATAGGGCTACGGGGGGCGAGCCTGTCGCCATATTAGACATAAACAGTAATGTATTATGAGTCAACAACGCGGATAAGATGTTGGAGAAAACCTACATAAAGAGGATCGCCTGATCCGGGAATTGAAGCCAGACCTCATAGTACATTAAAAATGTTTGTCAAATTGGTTATTTATACGATATCTATTTGACCCTAAAAAGTTTTTACTGCTGCGCAAGGTTCTTCATTACATTATCTATGAATTTGACCTTGCTCGACAAGTCTACACGAATCCATTGCGAGTTATTGAGAATGTATACATTTTATTAGACTATTGTCAATTAATATGCATTTTCCAATCATGCAATGCATGATGAGGTTGAACAACACCGTCGAGATGCTATATCGATCAATATTTGTATGCAATGTTATGCCAATAACGGACGAAGGAGGGAAATCATTCAATCATTTCCTGAGAAAATCTGCATACCATAAATATCCCAACAAAATTTTCTATGATATAGGAGTGTCTCAAACCGCAAGAGGTCAGCGGAGTGGATCTTGGCCTAAACCCTCGCAATCGGATTCTGCGATGTAGAGTATATTACAATAACTTTTGTAGGTGTATTTAACAAGTGCAATGTTTTTTAATTGATACGGAGTGCTAGCTGGCTATGTCGTGTTGAAACATTAGATACCACGTCTCCGTTGAGTGCACATCACCTTGTGGAATCGAATGTTATCGTTTATTTACTCTTTCATAAATGCTCATACACGTATGGTTTATGTTACTTATGATACTTACAATACTATATTAGCAAAATAATAAGACAGCCACCGTGGCATATTGGGTTACACTGTACACGCCAACTGTGAAACGAGAAGCTCCGAGTTGGACCCCCGGACCGAGACAAATATTTTTTGTGTGAACCACAGGTATTTGTTTCGCGTCTGGGTGTTTGTGAGATCGAAAGGTCTCTTGCAATTTTTGATATCTACAAAGACAACACTTGATTGATCTCAATGTAGGGTCAGAACTATGTATGTGACGTTTGGGTGTAATTTATATTAGGTCTATTTAAAAAATTTTGAGTGTACATTGTCCAGTATTGCTTGATCTTTTTGTTTATTTTTCAGAGTTTCTGTATCTTCTCCAACGATTATGGGAAACTTATGGAGACGCGTACAGAGTGCACTTGTTGACAAATGCTCATGTTGTTCTCAGCCACCCCAAATATGTCGAGGTATGTTGATATTTTCATACGTATATTTTTTCGCGTGCTTGTTTTTCCTCTATTCCGTAAGAAATAAATAAGCTGATTAAATTGGTTTTAAAATAGATAGCTGTGAAATTGAAACGTGCAGTAGAATGTCGATTTGATTAGATAAATTAACGCAATTCTTAATGCGGCTTATACTGTAGATAACATGGAACAAAGGTTAATATCATACCTACACACATGCAAAACATAGTATACAACTCATCTGTATGAGACAGAATGTTGTGAAGTAATTATTTACAGTGATTATACATTTTCTAATGGATATTTATGTGTTGTTAAATGGTTAGGCTATGCATGAAACGCCAGTCAGGCCCATTATAAGATAATACTGAGGACTCTTAGCCGTCAGATAATTGACTATGTATCGGATAGAGATCTAGATATATATAAATATGATTTATAGTTGCATTTAATTTTTGAAACATTCGTGCTTCTAAAATTTTTATGACTAGCAATAAAACTAAGAATATGCATATTAAAATTATGATATTTTCCTCTCTATTCTTGTTTGCAGTTTAGACACATATAACGGGTATATAAATAACATTATTGATTTTTTGTGGATTTCAAACAATAATTAATGCAAAAAGTTCAGTCATAAGAGGAAAATCCTTGCATTTTTGTGACGCGACTTTGAACTTTGCTCTTAGGTATTTTTACTTGTGCGCTGATCACAAATCATAATATCACCTCGCTATTAATATTCTACGCACGTCACAATATATTTCTTACTTATAAACATCTTTGTTTTGATTGACATACCCAATATTTTACTCGTATCTGATGATACATTGAGATTATGGCAAAAAAATACCATAACATTTTTGCCACATACAACTATTAAAGAGATTCAATTTGAATTTAGTTTTTAATAGTACATGGTTTTCTACGTTGTTATATACCAAATTACACTATAGCCTATTACACATACATACATACATAAACTCACGCCTTTATCCCATAAGGGGTAGGCAGAGGCGCCACCAGGACACCCACATTTCGCCTTGTATGTTCCGTCCCACGATGAGATAGGGGGCGAGCCTATCGCCATATCGGGCACAAATTCCTGACTCCGGGCTGATAATGAATGGAAAAATCCAATATCGCTTTGCCCGACCCGGGACTCGAACCCGAGACCTCACCTTTGTAACCGTACCGTAATACAACTACGCCACCGAGGCCGACTATAGCCTATTTACTAAAGAAAAATTACAATAGTTAGTATTTACAAGACGCGGTAACTGTAACATAATTTACTGAAAAAAGAACACTATAATATTAACTTGTTCTTTTTTGTTAGACACGAAAAATTATGTAAGTACAATAGAAAACTGAAAAAAATGCAAACATTACATAACAATTTCATTTACCTTTTTTTTTCCTTCTTGTGTACTTGTATGTCCATCGAATTTGCATTAACGAATGCGAGTTTATCAGAAATCTTATAACTATTTTAACTTATAGACTTTAACTTATAGACTACATAACTTATAGCAGTTGGTTTGGTGTATACAGATGTATTTTTGCGTTAAGAGGTCGAAGGTTCGATTTTCGCACGGATAAAAATAGAGCAACCTATTGATAGTTTATAAGACTTTACGTTAGAAAACTTTTAGTATGTAATAATCCTACAGAAAAAATGTTAGTGTGGAAAAATGCTTTAAAATATTAACATATATTACCTCACGCCTTTTTTTACAAAAGGGGTAGGCAGAGGTGCTAGGACAGCCACATTTCGCATTGTATGTTCCGTCCCAGGATGGGATAGGCAGCGAGCCTATCGCCATATCGGGCACAGATTCCTGACTCCGGGCTGATAATGAATAGAAAAATCCAATATCACTTTCCGTGACCCGGGATTTGAATTCGAGACCTCAGCTTTGTAATTGTACCGTAGTACAACTACGCCACCAAGGCAGCAAAAATATTTTACAAAGTTATTCTTGTTTCAGCCAATAGTTTCAAGTTCTGAAATGATAACAAAAGGCAGATCGTACATCTACTTATTGGAGTGGTTGGGTGATGGGCTTCTAACGTCAACAGGTAAGAATAATTAATTCTATTGTTAGTGAACATTTGTATGTTCAATGTAATTTTTTATGAGAATTAAAGTCCAAGCAGTAGGTTGTTAGAAACAAATTTATAGTAGTATGCATGTTTTAATAAATAAATGACATTATGTTTGTATTGATAAATGGCATTGAAGATGGATTGCGACATTGATTAATATTAATCGTACGTTGCCACTTATGTCCCTGTATCTGTTTACATGCCGAACTGGGGTACTTGGTGTCAAATACATGTTTACCAACACACTTAACTATTACGTTCAATTTTGGAACCAATGTCATGCTATTCGATATTAGTTGTAGACAAATGCTAGTTTTTGATATAAATAGACACGAGCAATCGTTGTACGGTTCTCAAATAATTATATTATTTTTGGTGACTATAAAGCAGAGGGAAAAAAGAATGTGTATTGGTTATGCAAATAGAATGTGAAATACAAATCCAGTAGAGTAACCACCGACGGCGAGTTGTGCCAGGCGGATGCAAAACGCGACACACCTGATTTATGTTAATTTTTAATTTTTATGTTTTATATTTATGTCTATTAAAATATATGTATGAAAGTATGTAGTACTAATACCATTTAACAGTTCTTCTAACACAATCCTATTTTAAGGTGAAAGATGGAGGACCCATCGGAAGTTCCTGACGCCAGCTTTCCATTTTAACATACTGCAGAATTTCTTGCCAGTGTTTTGCAAAAATGCTCAGATACTTAAAAGTAAATTCGGTGAGTTAGCAGACGACAAGCCAATAGACTTGTTTCCTATCACCGCATTGGCTGCTTTGGACAACGTTACGGGTGAGTTTAATGAATTAAACTTCTTCTGGTTTCCTTTATTCCACACTTATGTTTCAGAGAAATATACTTTAGTCATGTTCTATTGACAATCGCCTGCCAAATGTGGACTCTTCAGCAAAGATTTAAGGTTCATAGATGAACAACACAATATTGCGATCGACGTTTCTGATTATACCTGACTAAGGAATTAAGAAAGTTAGTAGGTTGAAGTGGCAATGGGCTGGCCACATATGTCGCAGAACAGATAACCGCTGGAGTAAGCGTGTTCTGGAGTGGCGACCGCGTCTTGGAAATCGTAGCGTGGGACGTCCTCTGGCCAGATGGCGGGACGACTTGCACAAGAGGGCCGGCAGCAACTGGATGCGTAAAGCAGCAAACCGGGCTCTGTGGCGTACTTTGGGAGAGGCCTATGTCCAGCAGTGGACTGCAACGGGCTGATGATGATGATGATGATGAAGGAATTAAGAATGCAGTAGGTATATGCGTTAGGTTATTCTCGTGCTTGTTCTTAGTACTGATTATGCATATACATATCTATTTTTCCCCAGAATCAATTATGGGCGTGTCAGTAAATGCGCAAAAAAATAGCAGATCTGAATATGTGAGATCCATTGAAACGTAAGTATATTAGCTACGATCCATTAAAACGTAACTATCTTGTCCAATACATATAAATTATAACAATGTCTCGTCGATACATAGCGTGGATTGCAATGCACTTACCATCAAATGCGCTGTAGTTATTTTAGTACCTAGAAAACAATAAAAAAACAATTCTATTAAGTCCCTCTCCAGAACTACCTCAATGCCACCTGCGTATAACAAAAATTCTATAAACTTTGCTACTAGTCATTTATATACAGAGCAGAATTGTAAACATAATTAATGGCTTCTATTTTAGTTTGACAAAGATTATAGCGATGAGAATGCAAGTGCCAATTGTAAGTTTGGTGTTTAGTTGGTCGCCTTACAAAACTAAAATGGACAAGGCTTTGAAGGTTGTGCATGGACAAACAGAAAGAGTGATTGAAGCCAGAAGGCAAGACTTGGAAAGAATGAACATCACCAGCCTCAGTGGATCCAACGAACTCGGTGAGATATTTACAGAAAATTAATACAACGCACTTTATAATGAAACAAGGAAATTAAATGTACAAATATAACTAATTGGATGTTGGGCAATTTCTTTTTTACAAACTTGACCTTTCTGGCTTTCCCGAACATATTTTACTGAAAATCTGGCTTCTTATTTTGTATTCTGAGGATTAGAAAAATAAATATTATTTTAGAAAATCAATTTTAATTGTTCAAGCGACATTGAGACCCAAGTCAAGTGGACACATTTCTGATGGCTTCAACACTGTATATGACCACCAAATGCAGAACGTAATTAATTAATTTATTGTTTTAGGTATCAAGAATAGATACGCTTTTTTGGATTTATTATTATTAGCCGAAGTTGATGGCCAAAGAATCGACAATCAGAAAATTAGGGAAGAAGTAGACACCTTCATGTTTGAGGTATGTTTAATTGGTAATAGGCTTTATACTTCGTAATAATATCTGTCCGATATTAAGATGAATGACTTTATAATTATGTATTGCGTCATTTACATACATTCAATTGTTTTGTGTAATGCCAATGCGTTTAATTTTTGATATGCAGAAACTATGGCTGTTACGAACTGATTTCAAGCTGTAGACAGCATATTAGGTAGATTTTTAAGTATGGCATAAAGTATGAATATACTTAAGAATAAGTAGATATATATAATGTGTTCATAGAACGAGGATAATACCTATTAATATATTTTATGTTTTGCATTTTGCGGTGGAAGGCAGTAGAAACGTAAACTAACAAGCTGTAATGAGAAGTATGATGATGTCCGGATAGATTTAACGTTTAGTTTAATGAATAACAAACCAGTTGAAATGAAATGAAATGAAATGAAAATATTTATTGAACCCATAAAATGTCATACATTATTTAGATTCAGTCACTTTTTTCCACTACCACCCGGTTCACAAGGCTGTTTTCGCCAGAGAAGAACGGGCAAGAAACTCTAGCGTTGCTCTTTTCAAAATAAGTTTACAATACAATAATTATACAGAGGTTGCAGCGCAGTTAAATTCAGAGCAGTTCATAGATAATTTAGAATAATAATGATGGATAGTTTTATTGGTCAAGTGATTTTGTACGGCTGAGTTAGGTAAGTAAAGTTCGCATACTGTCATTAATGATTAACATATTAAATTTATTTCTGAAATCTTTGTCGTGCAGTGTAATAATAACATTGCGAGGAAAATGTAATTGTATTCTCACGTCAAATTTTATTATTACTAAGATATGAATTACCACGTGGTTGTTTGATCAAAAGAATACTCGGTGTTTACTAATAATGATGATATTGTTCTACCTATCCTTATCGCACGCTTGCATTGGGTCGGGGTAATATACTTTTTAATTAAACCAAATTATACAATAACTTATATTATAGAATAACTTTGTTTGTTGTACGCGCCGCTTACAATATACAATTTTTTTTCGGGAATTGGTGTTTTAATCCACTACGCTGGCTTAATAAGAATGTTATAGATCTTGTATTCTTATAGAGAACTGTTAGGTTCGTAGGTTTCTCTGATAAATCAAGCTATAATTAACAATGACCACACAATTACCTAATACACATCCATAATTGTTTCGAGAGGTCTACATCAAGCAAACGAGTTCTTGAGGATAGCAACGCTGATGAACAACGTCTTTGAAATGTTAGTGATGTGTGTTCTCTTGCGAAAGAATTCTCAGCTAGCGATCTCCGCATTTCCCATCTAGTCTACCACTGGCTTTCTAAGATTTTAATTTAGTTTTTTCTGTCTCAAAGGGTCACGACACCACTACGAGCGGCATAGTATTCACTCTGTTTTGCATATCACAACATGACGATATTCAGCAGAAAGTATTTGACGAACAAGTTGAGATCTTCGGCGATGATTTGGACGCCGATCCTTCATACCAGTAAGTTAATAGATATTATAACTATGTTGTCTATAACTGATTTAACAATGGCTAGTTTGGAAGCTTCTCGACTTTTTGTCATTGTAAGTGCTTTTTTGCTGTCTTAGTGCTTATGCTTATTTTACATTGTCATAAAGTAATTAAAAGGTCTTAAAAGTAAACACAAAACTATTTTATTTCGATGTCTTATTATT
Organism: Deilephila porcellus; assembly: GCA_905220455.2. NCBI lineage: Eukaryota > Metazoa > Arthropoda > Insecta > Lepidoptera > Sphingidae > Deilephila > Deilephila porcellus. Next base: position 11,792,947 of record LR999977.1, on the reverse strand, counting down.
TTCGCATTGTGTTTGCATGTAAAGATTCACAATACAATAAGATTTAATCATAAAATTAAAAAAAAAAAGGAAACTTGAAGCTAATAAAAAAAAAAAGATAATTATCGAGAACACGTGCAGTTCCTATGAAAACGTTTTACATTTCCGGTATGCAAAATGTAAAAAAATAATGGGGCAAAATAAGGGTTTTCCGCTTACATTATAATGCTATTAAGTTTCCGGTTTGTTAAGCATGGAAACTTTATCTATATACAGGGTATCTCAAGACTGCGACCGAAAACGAAGCCAGGTGGTAGTGTTAGTGACTTCAGACACAATGCAACTAAAAAGTTCGCAAAAAAAACCGTCATTTTATTTTTATTTTTATACTAATCGTCATATTTGGGTGATAAACACATAGTTTTTCTAAAATAATGATGTACACCTTTTTAGTTTTAAAGCCGCAATGGAATGTAAGGGTTTAAATTCCTTTTTTCTTAAAATCTAGGTATTTAGCACTCAAACACGGCGATTTTAAAAATATTACAAAGAAAATCTGTCGCTTTTTTAGCGAAAATTTTAATTGCTTTATGTTTTTAACCACTTATACTAACACTTGGCTTCGTTTTCGGTCGCAGTCTTGATATACCCGGTATATATTACAAATGTAACTGGTCGCTGTCTGTTCATCGAAGATTTATGAAAAAATATTATTGAGGACTTTGTAATAGAATCCAAAATAATGATTTTTAGAAATTTTGTCTGTTTGTTTGCGTTTGTGCAAGATAATTTCAGAACCGGCTAACGGATTTCAATAAAATTTTATATGGTGGTAGCCGACACCATTGATTAACACATAGGCCAATTTGTATACCGCAAAATGAAGTATTCCATTGCGATGAGCTAGGAATTTAAATATATTTGTTACTCTTTCAAACCCAGACGAAGCGGTTGAGATAGGAGAGGATAGGATTACATGCTTTGAGTTATGAGACGGGACAGAACGGGTCATATTGGGACAGGACGGGAAAACTCGTCTAGAGGACGGCTGTCACATTGAATTTAAATATAAATAAAACAGTTAGTATGCGAAATAATATTATGCTGCTGATGTGAAGTGGACTGAAAAAATAAGTGAGCTGTGGCGAAACCGGGTCGCGCCTCTAGTGCATATTTATATGAATATACATACATATCTGTAAAACGATTAAGTTAAGGAGGGTAGAGAACACATTTCGAACACACTCTGTCCCAAGCTAATTGTATTTCTGTATTGAATCAAATGTCCGAATGTTGTAATGAGATAATTAAAGAACCGGGTTGAACCCGGTTCCCTAAGGTCATAACCCAGATAAGCTGCCATTGAACTACCGATATGACTGATAGTAGCAATTATTAAGCTCAATTTAAACGAGTTGCCCTTCAATTTATACAATGTAATAATACTCATAATTACTTTATGAGTAGTTTTTATAGTACCTTGACAAATTATTATTTTTGAAAGTGGTAGAACCACACTTAAACTTGAAATATTTTGCCCTTTCTCCTTCCGTTATGAAAGGTAGTTATACCTACAACCCAAGTTGTAGATGTTAAAATTGCTGTTTTTTATACTGTCTAATACCTACAAAATATGTTTTTTTTTGTGTTTAAATAAATAAATAAAATTCTATTAGGTAGGCCGTTTGCACGTTTGCGGAACTTATGCAATAAAGAATATATTTTGTTTTTGCAGTAATCTGCAAGAAATGAAATATCTGGATTTAGTAATCAAGGAGTCTATGAGGTTATTTCCGCCGGTGCCATTAATAGAACGACGAATGATGAGGGATGTTGGTAAGTTTACGAGCATTAAATTTATTCATTTAAATTATGAGTAGAACTATAGTAATGAAATAAGCGACAATTTAGATTATTTATGGAGTAAAACTCAGGGCACACGATTCAGGCTTATAAGTCATGAAATTTGCGTGTGTAGCAATAGTGATAAGGAAAAGTTAAAAATAATGTTGAATATTTTTACGGCCTTATTCATAGACAGTTTTAAAATGTATTTTAGCTATCGAATATTAATCCCTTTCATACGAATTTTGAATTCAATTTGAGCGAAGAAGACAAATGTCGCTGGATATAGGCTGCCTCCAACAGGTCACTGTGGAAATCATTGGGGGAGGCCTATGTTCAGCAGTGGACTTGGATGGATGGAAGAAGACAAAAAATTCGATAACTAAAATACTTAAGACTATCTATGAATGAGGCCTTTGGTTGCAAATGTTTCCCATATATTTTATGCTTATTTTATTCTGAATCGTCTATTTTATTAAGCCAATGTTAAATGCATTGCAAATAATTAAATATTCAGCATGCGGTGTGAATTGGGTGATAAGTTTGATTGCGAGTGTTTTTATTACTTCTGGATGGAGCTATGCAATTCAATAAACATTTAATGCATTATACGTAATGCATAAAACATGCGGACTAATGCATAAAATATACCTATAAAAAATATTATTATGTATTAATGAATTATTTATTTATCTAATTATATTATTTCTATTGTACAAATTGTAAACTATATTTTATGGTCTTACCAATAACTATTACAATATACTTTAGGGATTCTGTTAGTTCCAACCAAATTACATGTCACATGGGATTCGGAAATATATTTGAAAATGTATAATTTCTGTTACTTACAGAAGTAGCAGGCATAAATTTTGCAAAGGGTGATTCGACTTTGATCAATATATACCAGATGCACCGGAACCCCAATGTGTTCGAGGATCCCCTGGAGTTTAGGCCAGAAAGATTCACCACTAATGGCGTCAAGAATGCCTTCGACTTCCTCGCTTTTAGCGCAGGCCCTAGGAATTGTATTGGTGAGTACTGAAAAACTGAGCAAGCAATTTTGATGTGATTTGTAAAATACAATTTTTTACCTGGAATATGTTTGACAAGTTGATATGCTCGTAAATTAATAAAATATTATTTAAAATAAAAATTTATGTGAGCACAGAATAGATTAATATGGGATGTAAACATTGTCTTAAATGTTACAAGTTTTAATTGCATTTTTTTACATAATTTGCGGGCGTAAATGTAACAAATGGTAGCAAATTAGATACCTATTACCTATATTATAATTTAGTGACATTGACATTTTATTCAAAATATCAATAAAAAATTATTAACCCACATGCTCATGACAGTCTAATAATAACATTCTGAAATTAACAATTAGTTATGACAGATATATTAAGTAATTATAATAAAACATTATCGTCTTCCCGTTGTGACAAATATTTACAACCTACATACATATATAAACACACACCTTTTTCTCAGAAGGGGTAGGCAGAGGTGCTATCTGGACACCCATATTTCGTATTGCATCTTCCGTCCCACGATGTGATAGGGGGCGAGCCTATGGCCATATCGGGCACTAATTCTTGACTCCGGGCTGATATAATTAATAGGAAAATCCAATAAATAAATAATAAATAAATACACCCAACGGTCACTTACATAGTCCTGACCCCACACTAAGATCGAGTCTTGTGTCGTGGGTATCAGGAACTACAAGAGACTTTTCGGTCTCACAAACACCCAGACCCGAAACAAATACCTGTGATACGCACAAATATTTGTTTTGTGCGGGGATCGAACCCGCAGCCTCTCGTTTCACAGCCGGCATCAAACCAACTGCGCCACGGAGGCTGTCAATATTACTGCCCGAGCCGGCATCTCAGCTTTGTAATGGTACCGTAGTTGAACTACACCGCCGAGGCAGTTATAATAAATATTTACAACAAATAACAAATTTCAGTGAATGGCCTAAGGTAGAGTTATCTATCAGACAACATAACATTTTATGAATGACTTTAAAGCATTGCATTTTTATTTTAACAATGTCATCAAATCACACACACATCAAAACATTTATGTCATCAATTTGCGTGTTAGCTGGGGTGACTCCTAGGTCATCTCAAAGTCGCTAAAACTTGAATACGTATTATTAAATTGTTGAAACCTGTTGGTTGCGTGTCATCCTATTAACCTACTGAGTACTATCACGGACGGACTAAAAGTTCATTTAGAATAAAATTACTATCGAAGTACATTTCAGACTATTACGGCAAAGAATACAAATATCTTACGACTTGCTTAATATTCTTCGGAATTTTTATTTACCGAACGGAATGCAACAGTGTACTTGTTACTCTACGTCAGTCTTTATTTTATTTTTATTATTTTATTTAGTTTTAGGAAAGCTTACAGACTAATACAATTATGAACACAAACGACAAAAAAAAACTACTTAGCTAATAACAAGCTTCCACGTATAGGACAGTACTGAGTACCATTCCAGTTGCCCCAATCATTGGCATTGTAAGTGTAATATCCAGCATGGCACTACCTTGCAGCATTGCTCTACCAATAGAACAATAGGCTATGTTTCGTAAAGAAGGGCAAAGCTTGGACATGAGAGGATATCAATGAAATTAACTGATTTATATTTGATTTCATCTCCCTTATTATTGCATCCCAACTAATACTGTATTTATAAAACATAAAAAATAAATTTAAAAGAAAATAAATTTACATTTATATGGTAAGTCATGTTTCGCTCTCTACCACATTCGGGACGTAAACAAGCTCGTTAAATCTTGGGCGGTACATATGACACCACTGCCAATCCTTTCGAAGATACAATGATAAGCTATGTATATTTAAAATATCTAATAATTCCAGGTCAAAGGTTCGCTATGATGGAGATGAAGGTGACTATCTCAGCGATAGTGCGGCGGTTCAGACTACACCCGGTCGACGAAGAGCCCAAGTTGTGCGCCGACCTCGTGCTACGCTCCAAGAACGGAGTCTTTGTTAAAGTAACTCCAAGGAAGTTTTAACTTATAGGAGTCATAGGGTTAATGACTACGAGCACCTCAAGTGATCACGTGCTGGTTCAAGAAGCCACAGTGGATAATTTTATGTAGACAGTTTATATTTAGATTCTCGGACTACTTATAAAGCCGGTGTAATTGTGCATTGCAAAAAATAATTGTCTCTTGTAAATCGACACTCCATTTGAATCACATTGCATTCTCAGAGAGAAAGTAAATAAATTTAGCTATAGATACGCTATTGATAATCATTTTACACACAAATTTTTGATTGTTATTCAAACATATTATATTATTGTATGTAATTACTGACGTCAGGCAAATTGCCGATGGATGAAACAAAATGCAAATCATTCTGCAACATGCATTAACATCATCACGTCTTTGGAGGATAACAATATTCAATATCAAGTAAATGAAAAATGTTTTTTTTAAGTTTGATAATGCAATGTAGATCCGTAAATTTTACTTTCAAGCATTTTGATAATATGGATTCTAGATTAATTATCATGTTAATGAAATAATAAATGCCATTAATATAGATTAATAATAATTATACAAGATGAATATTGGAAACAGTGATTATGGTGTAATTTATTTAAGTAGCAATTGTGAGTATTTGTATATAAGCTCATTATTCTTTACATTTTGTTATCCTTTTTATTTTATGTTTTTTTTCCTCATTTATTATTAAACACCTGCTTCCGTCTCTCTGCACCACCTTAAGGTTGACTAGGAGAAAATGCCCTTAGGCATTAAGTCCGCCTGTACTGTTCAACTGTACAATTTAATTTCACTGAGCACCTAAATTAATATTGTAAATATTTTGTTTTATAAGAATATATTATGTACATCTTTTAATAATTATTTTATAATACGGATAAGACTTAAAAGTATACTTACTTGTTAAATAATGGTTTTTGTTACACAGAGAGTTAATTATAATAAAATGTCATAAGTAAAGCTGTTGTATTATTTGTCCAACTTTCCTGTTTATTATTAAAATAATACTACAGGTGTTTTTGCTATAGCTATGTATATTTTTTGATAGTTACTTCTTTATAGACTGCCTCGGTGGCGTAGTTGTACTACGGTACGACTACAAAGCTGAGGTCTCGGGTTCGAATCCCGGGTCGGGCAAAATTATATTGGGTTTTTCTATTCATTATCAGCTCGGAGTCAGGAATTTGTGCCCGATATGGCGATAGGCTCGCCCCCTATCACATCATGGGACGGAACAAACAAGGCGAAACGTGGGTGTCCTGTTGGCGCCTCTGCCTACCCCTTCTGAACTCACATTTTAGCCACTTAATGCAACATATATTAATATACTTTCAATAACTAATTACGATAGAAGTACTGACAGGCGAGAGGCTTCAGCAAGTATGTCGGCGTAGGATTTGTTACCCACTTAGCTCGCTCGCAATATTTGGATGGCGGGCTGGAAGGCCTGAGACACCAACATACCCTAAGTTTCCCCCGGGGAAAAGATAATTTAACTGCCATCCTCTCGTTAAAAATCGCACATCTCACTTCAATAGTTATCTCATAACTCATTGCGGATAGTGAGAGCCTTAACAGGTGTCAAATGTATAATACTCGGACAAGACTGCATTGTTAGATTGTAAATCCGTAACCTCGGGCAGGCTGTAAGTAATTTATTGTCCCCTTGAGATTGGACGTGGCGGCCATTTCTCAGGGTAGAACAAGCACTTAAGTGCCCCGTTACATTACGGCCGAGAGAATTCGGCAACAAATTTCATTTGGCTAACCAATACGAGTGTTTGATTGGATTCGTCTGTTATCCGATCTAATATAACTGTTACATGTATTGTACTGTTTATACATGAATTATTGAAGGGTATTGTGTCAGTTTGTATTTTTTTTAGTGTCATGTTTATGGTATATTTTGGATTACCCGAATAGTTATTTACATTATAATATACCTACACATTTTAAAAACCGCGAAAGTAGTCATGTATTAAGTGAGTTAAAGACTAGTGTATAAATAATCAAGGCCAAATATATAATTTCTTGACATTTAATTAATTTCTGGAAGATTTCAAATAAACTGTTCCTTAAAAAGTTACTCTAATGTCTAAAATAGCTCTTAAAAGCCATTACAAAATAATACACTTGCTCTATCTTACTATATTGGCTCAATTTATACTCATAATATTAATGGATCTATCCCTACCATTTTTGCGGATTTCTATTTTTATTGAGGCGAAATATCAGTCAAGTAACGAATTCTATCGTTCGATCTAAATCAGAAGTGTCGCTCCAAACTTCACCAAATAGTTGATAGATGAGAAAAAGTTAGTGATACTTTCGCTAACTAGTAAAGTTATCAGTGAGGACATGGTTAGCAGGAAGTAATCAAAGTTTAGCGCCTCCTTCAAACAATGACACTTGCCCAACTAATTTCGGCCTCTTGCCTTCTCTCTCTCTTCACTCGCCTTGTGCCTGTGGATTCTCTTATAAAAGATGTTTGACTTTGCTCCTTCCACAGGTATCGTGACCGACTAAAAATTTATTAAATATTTGAATTGTCTTAAAGTTTCCTAGATCTTTCTGTTCAAGTTTCTCGAGTTAAATTAAACGTTTGCTTCGTAATAAGACAGGGTAGTACTCTGTTAAACAAATACTGTTATACTTGACACTGCAGTTAATGTTCTCGTTGGCTGCGGGTTAACTAAGCAATAAACTAACCTGCCTAGGTCTTGTTACAGAACTATGTATTAAAATTCTTTTCTCCTTATCTCAGGAAACAGTGTAATTCAACAAGATATAAACTTAGTCCGTGAACTATTTTATAATTTTAATTAAAATTGATGGAATTGAAGGACTTAGTCACAGGATCAGTCAGAGTTCACGTTTATAAATTCGCGTGTAGAACTACATGTATGCAGAATGCAGGTAGCCTTATTTTTTTTCATCATTAAACCTTTGTAATTGACTTAGAATACACACGTTACTCCAAAAAAGTCAGGGGTCAATCTAACCCCGGCAGTTCGTTATAAACTGAAATGACTGAAATAACACAATTCAACAAAAAAAAAACAATAGGAAATGGGATCCGGCGCGCCAGTTTATTCAGCTAGTTGCCGTGAAACAAAATTTTAACCATAAAGCCTTCCCAAAAGTTTGCGAACAGTTGTTATGAAATCCTAGAGAATATTTAATACTTTCTCTGGCGGAATACGAGTTTTATTAAGGTCAAACTTCGTGGGGATTCACATCGTCGCTGTTAAAATTTAATATGTCTGACCGCTACCCAACCTGTGCGGTTCAATGTCTAATATATTTGGTTGTATATGGAAATATTACACAATATTTATAGTCCAATAAAAACTTTGAAAGAAGCATTATATACAACGTGTAACAGGAGTGTTACAGGTTGTATATGAAACAATCATAATAATTGAAATAAAACTATTTTATACGGATTTTATCGCGATTTGGTTTAATTTTTACATTTTTTAATTCCCGACGTTTCGATTACTTTACAGCTTTCGTGGTCACGGGGCGGACCACCAAAATTAAACCAAATCGCGATAAAATCCGTATAAAATAGTTTTATCTCAATGTGTAACATTCGCGTAAATCTAAGAAACCATTAATCATAATAATGCCATAACAAAAAAATATAACTTCGACGCAATATGTACTTAGATTAGAAAAATTATATAAACGATTTCAGACTAGTAATAATATATTTTTGATATTTATACGTGATGACGTGGAAATTGTGCTTGTATACCCAATATATAGGAAGTTAGCGTTGCTAGTATCGAATTATTCAAGAATGACCCTCAAAACATTGCCTTAAGGACTATGTTTTTTCACACTGCAATAGAAAATTAACCATATCTATATTTTCACATTTATTTCTTATATTTTTCTTAATAATAAAAATACTCTACGTTGATAAAATAAATAGCAGATTTTTGTGTCATAATTGCTTTCGCAGCTGCGTACAACATCTGGTCTAGAAGTTTCTGTAACACAAGTTACTGGTCTGGGAAGTTAAAATATTAAATAATATTATGCTATCATAATAATATCTAGATCTGTTTGTAAGGAATGAGCAGGGATGGATTAAATAGGGTATTTGACTCATTTTTTTTTAAATTGTATAATCAAAAACTATCCATATCCAAAATCTAGCAAACAAAGAATTTTGCATCGATATCAATGTTACACCAGATAAGACATTCAGTACAAAAAATGTGTCCCACCTACTTGCGGTGCATGCACTGCACATGAATCAGTTTGCTTCGTGACAGTGACAGTGCAGTACGCCTTATCGCATTCGTTTAAAAGTAATAAATGAATGTTTCGCCGTCAAACCGAAAGCAAATCGTCTGAAGTTACAATATTTTAATAAAATACCAGGTAAGTGATGTAATATTGCAGTGTGCTTTTAAAATATGGGGGCACTTTATTTCTTTGACGTGTCTCGTCTATTGGTAGAATGTAAGTCAATGGAATTTTGTAAATCCATTCAGAATTAAACGAGTTAGAAACGTTTTAAATCTTGTAGTGGGGATAATAGAAAAGGGATGCAAAACAAAATTAGTGACGTCACTGTGTATTATAGTGCATTATGGTGTGCGGGTGTGAAAGAGACGGTAAGATGTCCCCACTACGTCCCCACTCTTTCATTTAAAATACTAATATTTGCCTCATGTTACAAGTTACTTTAATACTGTTTTCACAAAAATGTTTTGTTTTAATGGCACCTGTGTTTGCCTACAAAATAATACAAACATTCGATGATAGTCAAATACCCTATTAGCATATGATTGAACGGAATTTACTGCTCCTAATTTAAAGGATAGCTTGGCTAATACAAGCGAAATTCTAATCAAATCGTTTAAGAGGCTTCTTTGCGTCATGCGATCCTAAAGCATCGAGTTTCGATATCGGTTCGATGTATAGAGAAATGTTAATTATTTAGCTACCCGTATCTTATTATTTTATTTTATAGAATGTTTATAAATTGTTATTCTTCAGCATGTTCTTAACTCACAATTAGCTGGGATCGGTGTAACATGATGTTTTTTTTAATGCGATAAATAGCGAGTCGAGCATGCCATTCGCCTGATGGTAAGCGATACGACCGCTTATGTTGCAAAATAATTTGGCCTATAATTACTAGCTTTTTGATGAACCATGCAAGTCTAGTGCAGTTGGTAGAGTTAACATATCTTCAAATTATTTGTGTCCAAATCTCACGCATTTAGTTTTCCGAACGATAGTTTTCTTCACCGTTAAACAGAGCGATACTTAATTAAGAATACACATGTCGCTTTGAATTTTATTCATATTAGTTTAGTTTTTATTGACTTCACTATTTTGAGTCTCGAACTAAAATTATATAAAGTACTATTTCCCTTGAACCATTTCCCATTTTGCATAGTTTAATAAAAGCCCATATTAATGACAAGTCTTTAAACACAGTGTTGTTGTGATCGGTTAAATCTATGCATAACCGCAATGTCCTTGTATTTATTTATTTATTTAAAAGGCAATATGGCAAGATTCTTATGGACTACTGGTACTTAGAAGGCACTTTTAAAAGTTATGTTCGTCGTTATTTCGATTTTTCAGTACCTAAACTAATCTTAAAAGGCTGTCATAAAAATGTTATGGCGATGCTTTCGTTCTGCCATCATTTTTGAACGGTATATTATTACTGGTGGTAGGTCTCTCATATGTGAGAGGCCGCCTGGGTAGGTACCACCGCAATGCCTATTTCTCCCGCCAAACAGCAGTGCAAATGCACTGTTGTGTTCCGGTTTGAAGGACATTGCAGCCAGAGTAACTACTGGACATATCGAGACTTAACATCTTATGTCTCAGGATGGCGAGCGCAGTGGAATGCCAAGCATTGCCTTGTAACTGATGGTGTTGTTTGGTTTTGCTACTGTCCATGAGCGGTCGTATCGCTTACCATCAGGCGAATGGCAGGCTCGTCTCGTCATACATTGCAATAAAAAAAAAATATACTTATTTATTTCAATGAACAAATTACTTTGTTGGTTTCTGTTTGCAAAGATTACTATTTCAATGTTATTTTTATTAACTCGGTCAGGTGATTTAAGAACAACAAGGTCGCTGTGGATTCATTAAGGCTTACATATTAATTACCTATATCAAATAAAAGACATTAAAACACATACACTTGTAAAAAGCTCTACATGTTACATTTATGAGTACAAAAGTAAATTTATACGTATTGTGATCACACTATTCATATGTAGGTGTGTATATTTTATTTTTAAAAGCGCCTTTTCTTGTCACTGGCTTATAAATATTTTTGGCATTTTAGTTCTTTTGAATGCTACAACCGACCCTATACGACCCATAAATCCTTTTTATATTTCAAGCTTTAACGATACTAAAATGAATACTTGTACTTTTCTTTATTGAACGAGCAATTTTCATAGAAAATTAGTGCTTTCTAATGACACACTCGTAAAGTTTGCGAAGATTTCACAAGTAATAAAATGGTGCGATAGCTGAAGACCTTTATGATGCTGATATTCGCTCGTTTTACATTGAAATTTTTATATTTTCAAAGATAACTTCTTTTTACTGGCAATAAATCTGGAGAATAATATTTCGATTATGAATAATTTATTATGGACGGCAATATATAAAATTATAAATGTGTTTTGTCCTGTTTTATTAGCTCTCCAGGCAACAAGAAGGGTGTTATGCGTTTGACATATTCGTCTGTCTGTGACATTGTTATTTCCAAACGGATATAATAATAAATGTGTGTATAGTCATCACTGCTCATAAATAAATTATAAAATTTATAAGTATATCATAAATTACAAGCCAATATTCATTGAACTTATATATTTATAACAATATTCTCGATTGAAGAGTAGGCCCGTGCCCTGCAGTGGGACGTATATGGGCTGATATAGATATAGATTCATTGAACACAATTTCGTGAATCAATACAATCCCGGTAAACTTGGAAAACTAGCTGTGTTTTTGTGAGTTTAGTTTAACATAAGCCGGCCATAAAAACAAGCAACTAATACATATTCAGATTAGTCTTACAAGCTTTTACAAGCATGCGTTTCATTATTACAGGCTATCATGCAAAAATTTACATGAATGGCTAAGTTCACATGACCGCGCGGAACTATAAACCGCACGATACAAGATCAAACTAAACAATGTGTATTGTTCACATAACCGCGCGCCACCGCGTGGCACGCTGCGACTTGCTCGCAAAATCTTGTAAAGTTGTACAAACTTATATCGACTTGTTCAATTGATGCACGCGGTTTGAGACGGATGGACGTACAAATCAAAGAAAAATGAGTATAGAAGATGTCAGACTGCCGCGCGTACATATGCTATCAAGTGAATGCTCTCACCGCGTGGATTCGCGCGTTACTGCGCGGTCATGTGAACTTAGCCTTATATTAACTAGGGTTAAACTGAGAAAAGTCAATTTCTATTCTTCAAATTGAATAACACAAAATGCCGTATTCGTAATATATTATGATTACAAAGTGAATATATCGAAATCTACTGATGATTATCTATGTACGTGTATTATTTTGGTATTTTAATAGCGATGTGATTCGGATCACCTTTTGGTGTATGCAATTATTGATTTTTATATAAATTATTGCTTATCGAATAACATAAAGTAATTTTCTGTTCGGTATTAAAATAAATCAAGCTAAAATACATATAATGCTAATGTAGTTATCAGACGTCTCTAGAAATAATTAAATCATAATTAATGAATTTTGTTTTTTTTTTTATATTGCAGTGAACGACGAGACGAACCTGCCATTCGCCTGATGGTAAGCGATACGACCGCTCATGGACAGTAGCAATACCAAACAACACCATGAGTTACAAGGCAATGCTTGGCACTCCACTGCGCTCGCCATCCTGAGACATAAGATGTTAAGTCTCGATATGTCCAGTAGTTACTCTGGCTACAATGTCCTTCAAACCGGAACACAACAGTGCATTTACACTGCTGTTTGGCGGGAGAAATAGACATTGTGGTGGTACCTACCCAGGCGGCCTCTCACATACGAGAGACCTACCACCAGTGAATTACCACCTTACATAAAAAATCACGAACAAAAAGGTTGTGCATACATGTCATATTTTTAAATGTAGTTAAAATATGTGCATACATTGCTTAAAACTTCGCACCCAAATAAGATTCAGAGCCGCGGCTATAAATTAAGTGTCACTTTGGTTTCGTTTATTTTTCGTCTAGGTAAAATATGGCTGCAGCTAAGTTATTAAAATAATACATGAAGAGAATTTTTCGCTTTAAGTGTGAGAACATAACTGAACGAGGTGCATTTTCTTTGTCTCGTATTAAATTGCTGCCGAACAAAAGAGCTGGCTTTTGTAACAATCAGCGATATTGTTTGCTCAAAATGTGTGCCGTTGTTTACGTATCTACTTATATTTGAAATGTTTCAAAATACGATATTCTTGGGAACATTGGTATTAACTATTGTAGTAGTGTTAATAGATTTATATTTTCTTATTTCGTTATAAATATCATCCAACAGTTATGAGAAGAGTTAAAAGGTAGTAATGGTAAGTTTACCCGAAGAAAGCCTGTGATTGAAAAAAAACAAAAAGGTCGATATCAGGAAGGCCACCTGTCTTAAAATTAAATGCTACATCATTCAACATTATGGACAAACAATAAAATGTTGCGCAAGTGTCATGTAAATGCGGTATCATGACGGTATAATGACGGAGATAAATTAAATCCAAACCAATACTATTTACAATCAAACGGAATTTCCTCGAAATTTCATATTGGAATTTTATTTCAATCGTAAATTTCAACGTTAAGCTGACATCCATATATTAGACGGTGCTGCTAGCGAGATATCTTGCCGTAGCAAAATCTTCCGAGTGTAATTTACCGCAAAAATATGGATCTGCGATAGCAATGATGGAGATAAAGATTCATATTTTTTAATTTGAATTGTTATAATGTTATGGCTAAGTGGTAGCGTGTGTAAGCTGTGAATCGTGAATATCTTTTGACTCCTAGATCCTATTTTTATATACTTGTGCATATAGGCTTCATATGAGTCGATATCATCTGACCTCTTAAAGCGGACAGTAAATTTAAAAAGTCGGAATGCAGTGGCTGAATGTTTCATAGTTCACCGATGATATTAATATTTTTTAAATATTTATTATTGTAGTAAAATGACAACACAGTGAAATAAATTCTTTCTTACTTTTTTAAATGCTGATGAACGAGTACCATAATTACGCATTCAAAATAAACTTTAACCGTAGTGGTAAAGTTCCAGCTTAGGAATTTGTTATAATGCCTGTTGGAGACTCAGAATTTCATGCAAATAGGTATGGAGCCTGCAGAGTTGCAAAGTTTGGGACGTTACGGCCAATATATCATTGTCGCAGATGCAGCCAAGGATGGGATTCTCGTGCATGTGGCCATAGTTTAACAGTAACGAGATTTTTAACGACCCAACTTGGAATGGAATTTATTCATTTACTTTACTAATTCAGACAGACGAATTAAAATTATATTGTCGGTTTGTGATCATTCAACATGAATGTTGATTTAATTTGAACAGTCTAGGGCGTACTTATTTTGTCTATTGAAATAATTTATACATGTCATAGATAAACTCACGGCTTTATCCCAGAAGGGGTAGGCAGAGGTGCTATCAGGACACCCACATTTCGCCTTGTATGTTCCGTCCCATGATGTGATAAAGGGCGAGCCTATCGAAATAAATTATATCAAATTTATGTAAATCGAGTGTTGGCAAACGTAAAAGTTATTATTATACGCAATTGGATAAGATAGATCAAACTAGTCGCCAGTAGGTACTGTGAATTATAGAATATTACCTATTATGCATAAATTATGAATCTTTGTTTTTTATTTATCAGTGTTTTTGTATATTTTGATATAAACATGCAACATTTGTTGCAACAGTCGCGTTTTTAAATAATATCTCTTTTAAAATTTTATACCTTAATTTTGATATTTAACATGTATCAAGTACAAAATGTTGAGCAAATTGCACATTAATACTCCGATACTAATCATAAACAACTCCCAAAAAACAAAAGCAAGCAGGTACCAAAAAATATATATATTGCATATGAATGTTCTGGCATGACACAATTCCATGTAACAAGCAATGGGCTAGGTCGACAAGCAATGTGTAAAGGAGATGTAACTGCGACAGACAGGACATATTTTACCGCTACAAACAAATTTACATAATGCTAGAAAATTTATTGCGACCAAATGCGACTACACTTTCGTACAGAATGTGTTTACGTGGAAAATGTTTTCGCACTACTTTTTATTCTTATGTCTGCGAGTGTTTTATGGCCGTCTTGACGCCTTTTTTTAGGATGTCTGGAAAGATCTGCCATTTAGCAAATTTTTTATGCTGGTTTGGCAAAATAACTGCACTGCACCGGATGGCGCAATACTACATAGATACAGTATGCAGTTTGGCATTGGGTTGTGGTTATTAATAGGTGTAACTGAACCTAGATATTATAAATATTGCAATGGACATTAATTGTTACTAGCAGCCCGGCTTCGCCCGGGTGCAGGTAGTTTTTGAGTCCAGTCCATATCAACAGCGAGCGCTAGATTTGGAACATTTATTTGTTCTATCATCAATAGTTTTCGCAGTGCATGCGATGAAACATATTTTATAGGCATTTTTTTACACCTTGGATAACATTATTTTAGTTTTAGTAGGAATCCTAATTTTTTTCTTGCTATTAAAATAGCCTATATTAATCAGTGATAATGTAGCATTCAAATGGTGAAAGAATTTTTAAAATTGATCCAGTACTTTTTGAGCCTATTCGTTACAAGCATACTTACATACAAGTCTTTCCTCTTTATAATATTAGTATAGATTAACCTGTCGTATTAATTATTGTACAAATAATATTTACATGGCATTTAAAATGCATATGTGTTGTTTATTATCTTTTTTATCGTACTAACGAGATAGAGAACCGGAATAATTATGCAGATTAATTCTAGGCGGCAGGTACATAAAATAAGTCAAAAACTGTTCTCAGGAACCTGCATTTTGAGATGCATTAGTGGGTTAACAAGTCTATTTGCGATTATGAAATTTCGAAAAGACATGCTTATTATGAGTCATTTTGACTCTTAGATACGTTCGCTTCTTATTTCATTATGGTGTGAAAATATGTTCGGCGCAATGCGAGTCGTACTAGCAGAAGCTCTGCCAAACCCTTCAGGGATACATGCGTGGGCTTTGTATGTAAGTAAAGTTATACAGAAAACCCGCGTGCCCTTTCACTGACATTAAATGTTTTACTAAACAAAATGCTCGCTGGAGCCACTATCCTTTTATTCAATTAAGCAAATTCCAAAAACGTGGCTCCGAATTACATCTACTTTGTATTTACGAGGGTCCCTCTAAGTTTTGGAATGAGCCTGCGGTTTTATTATTTACATTGTAACTAGTTATGTTACGAAAACAACAGAATTATTTAGTTACAAGTTTATTTTTAGTTTTTGAACAAACAAATTGATTCAATTTGTCGACGCAATCTGTAAGTTAATTGCTGCTATTGTCAAAGAATTTATGACTATGTTTTAGAGAGTATAAGAATATTTCTCAGAAGTGTATTAAGTGTACAGTTATAGTCCAATGTGACTACAATGTAACTTTACTATTTTCAAGACTAGAAATGACTATAAGAATAACAGTAGTAGCTGAATCGAAACTGATAGCGTTAGCTGTAGAGAAAACGAGAGAGAGAGAGAGAGCAAAAGCCGCTGAAGAAGCGAGAACGTAAGCTTTAGTAGAAACGACAACAGTAATTGTAGTAAATAATTATATTTAAGTGAAATTTTTAAATGGTAATTTTTGCAAGAGCTGTTCCAAAATTATTATTTGATTATTTAAATGAATTAAACTCACGAGAAATGTATTGTTATCTGGTTTATTTCCCGTTGCAGTGGCATAAAAATGATGTTTATTCATTAGCTAGCTGCGATTATACGTGCTTTTCATTCTATATTCTTAAAAGCAAGTCACATCGCACGAGTTTTTTAAATATTATTTTGCGCGACAGTTTCCCAGGAGACTTAAGCTTCCTTTTAACACTTTGTTATTTACATTATTTAGCTGTACAAATGGAAATAAGTTAAAATAATCTATTTTAAAAATGAAGATAAGCATATAATGCATTTAGATTGAAAACAGCGTGGAATTGTGTTTATTTCGTTCAGCCACTACCTCTTTAGATAATAAGATTGTACGCTGCACTGAAAGCGTCTGTGAAAGCTATTTGTCCATAAGAGGTTTAAGGATACGCCACTAGCAGTGTCTTTAATGCAAACTTATCGAGATAGCTTCTTCCCATTCTTTTCAACTATTCATTAAGTTTTTTTTATATTGTATTTAAGTGCAATCAATGGAATGAAACTAATTTATACGGATATTATCGCGATTTGGTTTAATAAATTAAGGGTAGTTAAATTGTAACCGTCACTGGGCGGATGACTAATACCTCAGTCCGCCCCGTGACCACGAAAACTGTAAAGCAATCGAATCGTCGGGAAGTTAAAAATGTAAAAATTAAACAAAATCGCGATAAAATCCGTAAAAATTAGTTTAATTTAAACGTGTTACATTCGCGTAAATTTAAGAAATCTTTATGCAATCAATGGTTTATTTACTATAACCTTGCCTGTTTTGTCAAGGATATTACAGTCATTGAAGGTCCTACGAAAGAAGCCCACGGAACGAATTAGGAACTTTTTGCTCCAAAACTCAGATAGTTGACTGCGATTAAAAACCCGCATAATCCATCCAGGACTGGGATGGATATGTGTGCAGAGACCTTCATCAACGAAATACAGAGAGTAACCATCGACGGAACATTGACACGAACATCCAAAACATGTTTTCAACGATTTTCAATGTAATGATTATAGAATTAGAATATTCGTTACAATGAGTATTGTAATGAGTATTATAACCACAATACGACTGTACTAGTGATTTGAATGAATTCCATTCGCATTCAAACGAAAGCGGTCAATTAGAAAATATCCTAGTAATCGGAATTCGGGGCAGCGTTTTGGATGAACACCGCCCGTTTGCTGTCAAAATCCAATCAAATTATCCCGCAGCCCGCGTGAGTAATTTGCGAATGGTTCTATCGTGCATTTCCCAAATTCTCGTCGCCAACTAGCAGTCACGTTCGTTGAAGCGTGTAATGCAAAATTAAGGCACGCTGCTGCCTCCATAACTGAACATAACTTGAGGTCCTCATTAGCTGACTATTCCGAATAACTGGATGCCATTTGAAGTATCATGCGTAACCAATAACGTGACAGGGAATAATAACAGTTAGCATGATATTATCATTCAAATAATCTGAGATGAAATTGAAACATTTGCATGTAACGTTTTAAAATGTCATCGTGACCATACTAAATTTACTTTTGTATGTATAAGCTTGTTAAACCGCTTAGAAATATAATCAACGTGTAATCAATCTAGTTTATTTTTGCCTGTTGTTTTGTTTTTATGGTGTCGGCATAACTTGGGTACTTCACACAAAGTCCCTGTCAATCTATTGCATGGCTAATGGAGATGAAATACGCTTATAATATAATATACGTTATCGGCCTGAAAATATCCTCTGCAAGAGCTAGGTATGCCCCAAAGACTTTCTGTCGACATCATATTTTATTAATATTGGCCAGAGTAACACAAAATCCATTATGTTTATTGCTGGTATATTCGAATATGTGTGCTTCTTGATAATTCTGACAATAGTATTCATATCGCTGATTGCAGACTAGAATAATGGGATGCGATGCCTCGCCACCCAAATTGGACGCATTGAATTGTACCCAGCAGTTCATCATGGCCGGCAGCTCCATTATTATTCTCAAACATTAATGGAATCAAGGCGTGTGGAATATTGTACAATTTGATATGTTTATTAATTAGAGATTGAAATGAGGTTGAATTTAAATAACCTGGCGATTAGTAGACTAAATTTGAAAAAAAAAGTTTAGATACCCATATGAAATTTTTAATAGTGGATGTAATGTACCTAATTATTATTTACTCATAGTTTTTATTTTAGAAAATTTAGTTTACATTTATTGTATCGGTTGTGTCTAATGAAATACTACAACAAGAATATAATCTATCAAATCTCTGAAATCAAATTTCCTGTTTTTTTTTAATCAAAGGCCGTTTGTAATTTTGTAATCTAAATAAAACAAACATTCGTACATCAACTGTTCAACTTAACTGACTGAAGATATTAATGGAAACAAAACAAAAAACCCTTCCAATATCCATCGATAAAGTAGTGATTTATAGAGTTTTAAACTTTTTGCACTTTGTAGCACAAATAAATCTCTTTGAGAGCAGGAATATTGCTCTGCACTTCCGTCGGAAGCGAAAAATAATTTCCAGATATTCGCAGAACGAAATATTTCCATAACTAACCATTCGTATACTATACACTTTGCAGCAGATATTGGCGCGAGATGTATTTCAAAATCGAAAACAAATTTTAGATTTTATATTCCGTTGTAGATGTTTCTCTGTTTGTTTTCCTGTCGGGATATTACAATCTGTTATGCGATGCTTGTTATTGGATATTCAATTCGTTTTATTTCATTCTAGTCTTTATTACTTTTCTATACGAAGTGCATTTTTGTTAGTGCTTAATAGAACCTTTTGAATTTTTATCAAGCAGCTATTTCAACTGTACGTCCACGCAATAAGATCAAAAGGGAGAACACAAAATGTGGACAAATATGCTGTAATGAGACATGAAAGCGAGTGATCTTTTTAATAACGATGTCAACGATAGTGGCGGGGCGTAGTGAAAAAAGAAAGCAAAGACAGTTGACGTCGCTACGGTATGAAATTAATACTCAGGTAGAAATAGATAGAGAGATTAACTGGTGGTAGGTCTCTCATATGTGAGAGGCCACCTGGTTTGACCGCAATTTCCATTTCTACCGCCGAACAGCAGTTTAAATGCACTGTTGTGTTCCGGTTTGAAGGTAGCCAGAGTAACTACTGGACATATTGAGACTTAACATCGTATGTCTCAGGATGGCGAGCGCAGTGGAATGCCAAGCATTGCCTTGTAATTCATGGTGTTGTTTGGTTTTGCTACTATCCATGAGCGGTCGTATCGCTTACCATCAGGCGAATGGCATGCACGTCTGGCCATTCATAGCAATAAAAAAAAGAGGGAAAGAGAAGAAAATTAAAGTTTGCGACTGTAACTAGTTAGATAACTACTTCGTGTTAGATAAAATATCAAAAGTAAAGAATAACGACTCGTTTCAATTTTAAAGTTTCTTTTAGTGAAATCCAACTGCATTTTGAAGTAGAGTCTTAATTGCAGCTTGCCGATTCCGGCGTGTAAAACTTCGCCTTTGCGAGTGTTAAAAGTTGTTAAATTCAAGGGTCATTAATATTAATTGCAGCGGAGCGAAATAAAGATAATTTGCTGTAATTGCATTTTCTTAGAAGCGCTAACAGTTTCTGAAACAAATTAGTGTTTCTAACTTTTTAATAACTTGTCGTTTTTTAATATGTAGTTCATTTAAGTAAAAAAATATCTTTAACCATAGTTACCTTTAATTTTTTAAAACCTCTATATTTATTTTAATTCCCCATTAAATGTATTTTCTTGTTTATCTCACTGTTGTTTTTACAACCATATATTATTCAAAACAATTAAATACAACATCAAATATAATTCCCGTGCAACAAGTTCGAAAATATATCATTACAAGTTTAGAAATGTTTCTGATACCGACAAGACATCAGACGGCAGTTGCGAACAAAGTTTGATTGAGTCGTGATTAGTGATTCTCGACGCTATGGGTCACTGGCTTGTATAACAACTTTCAACAACTAATCTGGGGTTCAGCTCATATATATTACATTGTAGGGAAAGGTCTTTCTCTATGAATGAGAGGGGTTAAGCGTTAATTCTACCAACCCGCACCAGGCCAGCGTGGTGGACTATATGGCCTAACTCCTTTCGATCGTACTTTCGGTTGCGGAGGAGGCCCGTGCCCTGCAGTGGGACGTATATGGGCTGATACACAAACAGATACAGAAGCGTTAGTTCAACACCTTTTTTATAGCTGTTACGCTCTCGTATGGTGAATGTTGGGATCAATGCTTATAGCGCGATATGTTGCGACCGAACTAGGTCTTTACTAAGTCCTACGCCGGATATAACGATTAAATTCTCCCAGACACCATCTAGTCAGGTGATTTTTTTTTATTGCTTTGAATGGCGAGTGAGCATGCTATTTGCCTGATGGTAAGCGATACGACCGTTCATGGACTGTAGAAAACCAAACAACACCATGAATTACAAAGCATTTCTGCACTCGCCATCCTGACACATACGATGTTAAGTCTCATTATGTCCAGTAGTTACTCTGGCTACACTGTCCTTCAAACCGGAACACAGACACCGACACAACACACAGACACAACCGGAGAAATAGACATTGCGGTAGTGTACATTATGTGCGCTACGGCCCTACGGGTATCACAGGGCGGGACTTTTCTTAATATTTATTCTCGTGACCTTCTGTCGCAGAACCATGATTAATCCGAAGAGTAGGAAGGGAGGAGGTGGGGATCTTAAATGTGATGTTATGTTTCTCTCAAATCCGCTTAGACATGTGGTAATAAGACTAATAAGTGTGTGGTGATAAGTGCGTGTTGGCCTGTTGGTATCGGACCAGACTTGGCTGCCTACATGTTTACGGTGGTCGCGGGTTCAAATCCCAGGGCACACCTCTGACTTTTCGGAGTTATGTGTGTATTGATAATCAATCACCACGCACTTTAACGGTGAAGGAAAACATCGTGAGGAAACATGCATACCGTAGCGATTTTAAAGAATTTCTACGGTATGTAAGTCCGCTAACCCGCACTAGGCCAGCGTGGTGGACAATATGGCCTACCCACTCTTAATCGATTCTCTCGATAGTAGAGTAGGCCCGTGCCCAGCAGGGGGACGTATATGGGCTGATACAGATGTGGTATGTTAAATTACAACTAATTTATTAATATTTCCTCGACGCAAATGAACAGATATTTGATTTTGTAACACAATTCGTCCCGAAGCATTTTGTACCGCAAATTCCCTGTTGATCTGTTAATAAAGTGGAATCATTAATTATTGAGAGTACCTCTGGGTTGTTACAGATCATAAAACCGTGGTGCTCTTAGCAAAATTATGAGTTTAGAGCATTTCATCAAAGCTTAATTTCTTGCGGATGGATTGCTTTTCGATATTACGCTAGGATAGTTACATTAGTTTTGCTTTTTTCTTAATTAATTGACTTGTAAATATTTTCCTATGGGCACACGTTGTTCAGGTTTTCACACTTATTGTGAAACTTTTTTCACTTGGCCTGCTATTTCATCTCGACCTTCAATAAATCTAAAAGTTTAGCAAAAACATCGATTTTAAATAAAGCTTGCTTACTATATGTAGAAGTAATTTATTCCTTTTACTTAAATATGCAAATAAACGTAAATACATACAGGGTATATCAAAACCGCGACCGAAAACGAAGCCAGGTGGTAGTATTAGTGACTTCAGACACAATGCAAGTAAAAATTTCGCAAAAAAAAATCGACAACTTTTTTTTAGTAATTTTTTACATATCGTCGAATTTGGGTGATATTTACATAGTTTTCCTAAAATAAACATGTAAACCTCTTTATTATTAAACACGCAATGGTACGTAAGGGTTTAAATTAGTATTTTCGCTAAAACTAGGTATTTACGACCCAAACACGACGATTTTTAAAAAATTCTAAAAATATATCTGTCACTGTTTTGGCGAAATTTTTATTTGCATCGTGTTTCTAACCACTGAAAGTACCACCTGGCTTCGTTTTCGGTCGCAGTCTTGAGATGCCCGGTATATGACTGTAGTTATAATAGGCGAGACGAATGATTTTCAAATTATATTCTAAAATATGGGCACACATTTATTATATACGAAAAAATGTATATTTCAAGAATTAACAAAGGCTTAACACAGTTTTAAGCCATTTTTCTAATAATTTTTCAATAGTGCACAAAAAACGCTAGTAGGTGTCATGGCGTCCGCTTTGATGTCACTACTAGGTAAACATGTCATTGCGTACTACTAAATCTGTGGTCTATGCGCAGCGAATGCGTCATGTTTACATAGGCGTGACATCATGCGTTGTGAAGAGCGTTTTTGTCAAAATGGCCGATTGCTATATTTTTGACCGACTTCAAAAGAGGAGGTAATCAATTCGACTGAATTTTTTTTTTTTTTTTTTGTATGTTTGTTACTCGATTACGCTGGTATTTGGGAACCGATTTTAAAAATTTCTTTTTTGTCAGAAAGCATGATATACTAGGTTGGTACCATAAAAAATTGGTGAAGACCTGATGAATATCTTCGGTCCTGAAGACCAGAACTCCTCAAAATTGAACGGTACAGCAATAATTCTTTTTGCACCTGGTTCAGTATAAATGTATTACTACAAAGGGGGGGAGGGGGGTTAAAAGGGGTGTGGAGGGGGGAGAGAAAATAGATACTAATGTAAATAGTCAATATTTCGGGCAGTACTTAAACGAGTAGAAATAAACTATATTGTCGACAAGTATGATATGTTAGATTTGTGTCATTAAAAAGTGGTGAAGACCTGATGAATATCTTAGGACCTGAAGAGCAGAACTCCTCAAAAATGAACGGTACAGCAATAATTCTTTTTGCACCTGGTTCAGTATAAGTGTATTACTACAAAGCGGGGGGGGGGGTTAAAAGGGGAAAGGCGTGTAGGGGGGGGGGGGGGTTAGATAATAGATACAATTAATTTCCGTTTTCAATATAAAAGTTTTACTATAAACAGTAGGTGAAGAAGAAGAAGAAGTGAGAGAAATAGATACGTAAATTACCGACGTAAACTAAGAGAATCCGACCTCGTCAGTATCTAACTATAGCGGATATCATGATTATAATGACTTACAATCTTCTCATAATTTCACAGCAATAATATCATGTTTGGTCTGAAGAATTCGTAAATTTTAAAGACATCGTTTTGATTATATCATGATCACCTTTCTCATTATTACGATGCCTATCAAAACTAAAAAGGGACAAATAAAATAATTTTTAATAAAAAAATAAAAACCGACTTCAAAGTGCCACTACAAAGTAACAAATAAAATATATTTCATCGTACTAGTACCCAATGATTAATGTTCTTATTGACTTGACTAGCTAACAAATCTTTAATACGTAATATTTTGAAGGCGGGTCGCTAAATATCAAACACGTATAAATTTAAGCAAATGTTACACCATTTGATATTACATGTAGATCCTGCAATGTTGGCTCAGAAAGGCACATAAGTAAATTAAACACAAATGAATATAATGTGCTAATCCTACGTGTAAATTTATTGAAGTTTTGATAGAATTTCTATGTGTCTTACATGTGTATGGTAGCCTGTTGATAATTATCTAGATATTATGATCCACGAGACGGTTGACCACCGGAGTCACTTGTGTGTTGATGATATTCAATTACCATACTTTTTAACAGTGATATATCTCAATCATAGTCAGGAAACCTGCATGACATAAAGGCATTTAAGTACAAGAAAGGGTATGTTGTGTCCCATGCTCAACAGTGGACAATTACGGCCTGATATATTAAGACAAATTCATATTCCGTGTAAATCTTGCGTGTTTTTCGCTATAATTACTTACACAAATTAATGTTAAGCGTAAGGCGTACATGTTCGGCACTTAGCGACCCGCCTTCAAAATATTACGTATTTAAGATTTGTTAGCTAGTCAAGTCAATAAGAACATTAATCATTGGGTACTAGTACGATGAAATATATTTTATTTGTTACTTTGTAGTGGCACTTTGAAGTCGGTTTTTATTTTTTTATTAAAAATTATGTACTTTGATTTTATTTAAAATCTTATTAATCTCCAAGTATAGATTAAAACTGAATTATCATTTTAAATCCTTGTAATACGTATTTTCCCTTAAAAACATAAAATCTTTAATTTTTTGATACTGTCGTCTCGCCTATTATCTCTGTAAGATCAATGAAAATTCCATGTTATTAAAAGCAATAAGTTGTATAAACAGATTGCGAGATTGTTACTTTTGCTAACTAAAGATATAATAGCTGAGGACTCCCGGTAACCCACCCTACTGCTAGATCCCAAGCGTAATCTTTCTCCGGTGAGACATTAATATTGCAGATGACATGGAGTATCCCTACTCGGTAACGGTACGGAAATGGTTTATATCAATAGATTTTTGGTTGTTTCAGCTACAGCATACATGGAATGTGAATAAGGAATGCTTGAAAGAGCTCGAATATTTAGAAGACATGAATTTTGTTTCAGTTGTGCTTGGTGTGCAAATGAAAACATATAGCATTTTTTAAATGTCACAATTATTGGATTATACCGGATATATCAAGACTGCAACCGAAAACGAAGCTAGGTGATAGTATTAGTGGTTACAAACATAATGCAATGAAACATTTCGCAAAAAATATGACTGATTTTTTTGGAATTTTTTAAATACGTCGTTTTTGGGTGCTATATACCTAGTTTTTGCGAAAAAGGGAATTTAAACCCTTACATACCATTGCGACGTTAAAACTAAAAAGATGTACATCATTATTTTAGGAAAACCATGTATTTATCACCCAAATACGACGATAAGTAAAAGATACAAAAAAAATAGACGATTTTTTTGGCAAGATTTAGTTGCATTGTGTCTGGAGTCACTGATACTACCACCTGGCTTCGTTTTCAGTCGCAGTCTTGATATACCCTGTATTTTCTGCGCGAGTGAAATCTAATATAAACATATAAAACAATAATACTGTTTATGTAAAGAATTCCTGATTAACAATAACATAATATAGTGTGTTGCGATAACACCGCAATAGTATTTCGTAGTGGTAAGAACGTAAACTCCTATTAAATGTAGGAGTTAACGTTCTTACCACTTCCACCCTTGTATTACGGTGTAACCCCAATGCACCCTATAATGTATTCAATTATACTAATTGTTTCCTATTTATTTATTTATTTCTGATTACTTAATTGTTAGAGACAAGTTGGTGTCTATAGAAAGCATTACATCAGTATCGATTTATTGTGTTTCTATAGATCATTCTCTAGTATCTACTCAGATGCTGGTTACCTCAAGTTGTCGTACTGTACTGTATCCTTTTGGTCTCCCATACAAATACTAAGTCGGATATGAAATTCTCCATTAATGTTCAGTGTGGTCGAGATTAATAAAACATTGAGTGCAGCGGCGGGTCTCAGAACCGCGGCCCTTGCTAGTGCTTTATTGAATCCGCAATACTATAATCACATCTATCTGGACTTATTTACACTTAGGTAAAGCAGGTCACAAGAATATTCTATGATTTGTGCATAGCTTTGTTGTCTGGTTTTTATATACAAAGCTTTTAAGTAATCGAAACGTGTTGGGAAGTAAAAAAAGCAAAAATTAAACCAAATCCGCGATAAAATTCGTAAAAAATATTGATGTTTCAATAATTACAATAAAGTTGGTGGTAAGTGCAGTTCGGATAATAATAAAATAATAAATAAATACACCCAACAGTCACATACATAGTCCTGACCCCACACTAAGATCGAGTCTTGTGTCGTGGGTATCAGAAACTACGAGAGACTTTTCGGTCTCACAAACACCCAGACCCGAAACAAATACCTGTGGATCACACAAATATTTGTTGCGGTACGGGGATCGAACCCGCGGACTCACGTTTCACAGGCGGCGTCTAACCAACTATTATTCATGATGATTGTTTTATCTCGCCGTGTTGCTCTGCTCGAAACTCAATAAATCTACGGCTTTTGCAGATGCTTACTGGGGGTTGGTGTAATTCATGACGACATTCTTATGATGAAACCTGTATGCAGGTTTCTTCACAATTTTGATCTATAACGTGATACCAATTAGTAATCATTAAACATAAACACAGTGCACACACGTGACTTTGGAAATGTGCCCCGTACTTGAACTCACGTTTCAGGAGTCTGATCTGCTTTCAACTAAACCACTGCTCATTCCAACATTATAATCTGAAATTAGTTTTATTTGTATCGGATTTCCACAATTTTGAATTCAACATTTTAAAGGCGTTCGCATCACATTATTATGAAAATTTATTGAAATGGGATTAAGATATCTTCGAATTAATTTGTGGTCCACATAATTATCAATTTTATCAATTACAATTTATTAATTTTAGTGAAAGGTGGATTATAACAAGAAACTATAGATTTCAAAACTTCATAGGAATCAACAAAAAAATACTACTGGTCTTCTAAGTTTGTGAGATAAGTAAATATGATCGTTAGTTATTGGTTCGAGTCACCATCTACACACACACGTCCTTCGCATTCGATCACAATTCTTGCCACAGGGATCGACTCATGGCAAATACCTTTCCCGCCGCCTGGCTTGATAGATGAGACAGGTGTCCAAATTCTTATACAAGTGGAAATTTTTGCCTTATTGGTCGGGGTCGCGGATGCCACATAATTTGAGTGACACGGAGTCATTTTCTGTTTTTTTCCGACATCTTGGAGTCATGGTTTGGGACGTGGGATAGATATTTGTAACTTCAGCACGTTTTTATACTTGAACATTATATTACAATAATAAAACTTACATTCGATTGTGCAAAATATCCATGTAATGTATATTTTTCTTCATCTAAGTATTTTTGAATTTTTGGAGTATTATCATCATGGCATGATGAAGTCATACTTATTTGCATAAATTCTGTTAGAGATTCCGGACTACAAAGTAAATTGAGCGAGTTTTATTTTCCACGTTAAAGTGTATTTTAAAAAAATCTTTATACGCACCAATCTCACTTACACCTCGATTTTGCTAAACGGTTAATCGTAAATGTTTATTTAAAAATGCAAAAGGAGTGTTATCTATTTATGCAAAGGCTTAAAATCCACAATGTAGCGGCGACATGTCGGCGTTTCCATTCAAAAAATAAATTCCCTCCCACGCGTCTGCGCGTTGTTACGTGACGAGAATGTCACATCGGCCTGTATAAAACACCCCTTTTAAAGAATACATATGGGGTTTTCGATATTGTGAGAAATAAAATTGGGATGTTTCTGTTTTGTAAAGAAAATAGAGAACGAATAAAATATTGGTTGCAAAAAAAGACAACATTGTAAAAGGAAGGTCAAAACTTACTTGCCATACGGGCATGAAGAACAGAGGGGCAATTGAGCCGAACAGTTCTCGGTTGAAGGCAATGTGGGACGTCCACCTGCAAAATAAAAACCCCGTCAAAAAAGGTAGAAGATTCACTGAGGGATATTAAATATTGAGTGAAGTTGGGGCAATTGAGTAGAAAAGCAACCTATGGAACTATTATGGGCTAAACTCTACGGCTTACGGTCTTCTATAGAGCCATAATTAACATGTCGTTTTTTAGAGTTCCGTACCTCAAAAGGTAAAAACGGAACCCTTATAGGATCACTTTGTTGGCCGTCTGTCTGTTAAGACCCTTTTCTCAGGAACGCGTGGAGGTATCAAGCTGAAATTCATATCTAATACACAGGTCTATAATACCTTTAAGATGTAATGTTTAGTGTTTATGATACCTTTAAACTAATTTGTACGGAACCCTGGGTGCGCAGGTCCGACTTACACTTGGCCGGTTTTTTTATAAGATAAGATATTAATATACGCCCAGGTAGCGAGCAGTGTTTTAAGTTAAACATCCAATTTCGAACAAACCGGATAATTGTATGGATAGTCATTATATTATACCAATATAAAAGAGCTCGAGTGATATAACCCATACGCCTTCCAGGAATATAAGCCGGTAAGCAGGTTATTAGGCAACCTGCACACCACGGAAGAATTTCGGAATTTCGGATTCGGAAGAATTTCTATGGTAAGTAAAAGTCTGCCACAGTCTGCCATCCCGCATTATTAGATTTAGTGTACATGTACGTCCGATTTCTTTCTTTGATCTTGCTTTTACACATATAGCACAGCATATAGGTAGTATATTCATACGCCTTCCAGCAATATAAGCCGGTAAGCAGGTTATTAGGCATACCATTCCACGAATAGCAGAAATTTGCTGTAATGCCATCCTCGGTTAGTCGGCGCGGCACCACACCTGCCAAGGGAATTCCACTTTAATTACTTTGGAACTTTTCTTTAATTTATTAAACCGTATTTGCATAATGTCGGGACTTAGAGCTTACTGGATTAGGGCAAATAGTTAAATTGTTTGCGGGTCAAATAAATTTAGTAACTATCATAGGGACCTGGGAGTGTTCATTTATGACAATTACTAAATAGATGAATTATGTTAGGCATTAACTGCTTAATCAGGGCTCGCTTTGTGGTAAATGATTCAGATCGAAGAGAATGGGCTTTCGATATAGAATAGCCTAGATGGAAAATCTCTTGGCAATTTGTTTATTATCCTTTATTAAATACAGATGTTGATTACCTTGATGAAATGAAAAAGTAATGACAGTGTATAATTGTAATGTCTGTATACGGCTTAAAACTTATAAAATCTTAGAATAGATAAGATGATAATGTAAAATCATAATGATACTTGCCTACCTTAATTTAAGCGCATGTCAGATTTTGCATTTTAAAATAACGACACTTATCAATGGAACAAATGCGTCAGTTTTCAGATATTTTATCGTGCAATTTCAGCGTGGAGTTTGCTTGACGTAGATTGATGCAGTCTTGTTAACGACTTGAAGTGCTTTATATTCATAGTGCCAACTTTACACTCCTTCTACGCCACTTGCAGATATTCAAATTAAACTTTGAAAGATTTTCCAACTGATTCAAATTTTCACCCAAAATTATCTTTTGAGAGTTAAGTACTTGTATTTGAATGTGATCTGTTTGCAAAAACACTCTAATCACTCTACTCTTTGCACTAGAGGTCACTGAATACAAGCGACTTGCCACAGGTTGCAGTGGAATTCGTTTAGGGAGACACATGCTAATAATTGAACTCGTTGTGGTTGAATTATGTTCTAGGAGACTAGACGGATACTGAACAGAAAAATTATGCGAGAAATCTTTTAAGTAAATATATAGCGGCGACCACATGTAGCTATTAGCGTAAGACTGTAAATAATCAATTTATTTTCTTTCTTTCTTTCACTGTGGTTTAGATTTGTGTAAGTGGAAAAAATATTTACTATTAATGTAAGAGAAATTTGCAATTGTAATATTTCAAACTTTGTGTCAAAAGTTTGTGTAATTGAAATACTGATGATTCTCGGAAAAACTTTTAATAGAACGACTTGTTATAAAAATCCACATAGCCCATCCAAATTCTCTTGACTATTTTTGTGAAATGATTCAGAGGCATTTAATAAAAAAAAACTATGGGAATATTAAATCATAATTTCACAATTAACTAATAAGGAAATTATTTCGCTATTAAGTAGTAAAATAGTCTACGAGAAAGCAGTGCCTAACAATATAAATAGCGGTATTTGTGTGAAAACTAGTCCTTCCTGACATCTAGGTCTTAGCAAGTCTTAAAGTTTGCCTAGCACTTAAGGCTGCATCTTAAAACGCTGTGGCCTCTCAGAGCTCGAATGAAGTAAACATAAGTTAATGGCATCTTGGGGAAGCGGAAAAACGCTGTTTTATCGGATTGGAAAGTTGTGATTCGTTTAGGTATCTATTAAACTACATTTCATTTAATTTACTTTCGCAATCACATAATTGTATAATTACCTTCAACAGTATCCTTTTCTATTCAAACATATTTCTGTCACGTTATATAAATATAAAAGTTTTTTTTGTTTGTAAAGGTCTATTAAATCTGTTTAGTCAGACAAAGCGATATTGTGTTTCTGTCCTGTAGGGTTTGAATAGCTTGTGCTTCTGACAAGGGTAACATCCACTTGAAACAACTCGACAATAATAACCAGCCAATAATTGAGGCTTTATTTTAATTTAGGGTCTGCTACTTCATATTATGATAAAATCTGCTCTGTTAAATACAGTTTTCATTTATCGACTTAGCAGTTTTTCGGATTTCGAAGAATATTGTTTATAGGTAATTTTTATGATCCTTCTAAAAAATATAGCAATATTGTATTGGAGTGGCTTTAAAAAATAGTGCTAATTTAATCGATAGTATAATTTGAAATTAGAGAGCAGTAGAATTATTATTGTTAAAATTGTTTCCGTTGTGGCCACCTGTTTTTTTATTGTTCATGTGTTATTTATGTTTTCTGGTATGGTGGCTTCTTGGTAACGGCCAGATGCGGCTGCCAACATGTTTACGGTGGTCGCGGGCTCAAATCCCAGGGCACACCTCTGACTTTTCGGAGTTATGTGTGTATTGACAGTCACTCACCACGTACTATAATGATGAAGGAAAATTTTCTGGGGAAACCTGCACACAAGGGAAGAATTTCGAAATTTCGGATTCGGAAGAATTTCTGTGGTAAGAAAAGTCTGCCACAGTCTGCCATCCCGCATTATTAGATTTAGTGTACATACGTCTGATTTCTTACTTTGATCTTGCTTTTACACATGTAGCACAGAATACTAACATATAGGTAGTATATTCTCGGAAAAAATAGGTAATTTATTTTTAAAAAAATATACAAATGATTCTTTGATGACTGCCTCGGTGGCTTAGTTGTACTACGGTACGATTACAAAGCTGAGGTCTCGGGTTCGAATCCCGGGTCGGGCAAAGTGATATTGGATTTTTCTATTAATCATCAGCCCGGAGTCAGGAATTTGTGCCCGATATGGCGATAGACCCGTCTCCTATCACATCGTGGGATAAAACATACAAGGCAAAATGTGGGTGTCCTGGTGGCGCCTCTGCCTACCCCTTCTGGGATAAAGGCGTGAGTTTTTTTATGTATGGATTCTTTGATTTTAATAAAATTATCATGAAGAATCCTAGTATTGGAGCATTAAAAACACTTAGCAAGTAAATTATCTACATGTAAATTATAAGCATCTACATGTTCATAGTCCATTACTAATGGAGTTGCAAAGCGACTTGTAATGATTGGTTTGAGTAAAGTGGTATTAATTGAATGCGCTGTCCTAGATACCTTGTTGACATTGTTAATAGTACTAGCTACATAGATGGTAATGCTTTTAGCTAAGGCATGAGTCGGCTATATATGCGGAATATATTCGTCTTGTGATGATACTACTGACCTGGTATCTTGTTTTTAGAAAACAATGCGGTACCGAACGAAATTCATATGCCCATTAATACTTTGTCTCATTGATCTAGTGACAGCATGTATAGGCTGTGTACTGTGAGGTCGTGAGTTCGATTTCTAAGTTGGGAAATCCACTTTTTGTGCCTTTTGTTTGTCGAAATATCTTTTATTTGCCTGCGATTTGAATTTTTTTCCTGAATTACATTGAAACGTCTCATATAAATTGAGATACGATTGTTAGCTTATGTATGTTTTTATAAATTTAATTAGCACATAGGATAACAGCAAAATTAGGGAGGAACAAATTCGCTGTATGAACGCGTAATAACACGATTACAAAATAATCTGTTCTGGTTAGCCGTTTTCACCGCGCCTGTGGCAACAGTATTAGCAAAATAATTGGAAATTTGGTGTAAAAAGTACAATTATTTAATATTACTGTTTCTTCTATGTACTAAACAAGGAATAAATAAAAACTGTGGTTTAAACATATTTTTTGAGCTACAATGACCACACATCATACAAGGAAAATTGTTTAAATGTGTTTCTTCACGGACGGCTGGATGACTTTGTAATTTATAGACCTAATTGGTAATATCCTGATGTGAAGCAAATATGTTAATTATAATGTAATTTTTTTAACCTCGAACCAACTCTAATTGGTTAAGTGACTATAATACATTCGACGGCTAGAGCAGTGTAGTCACCGCTAAGGGATATATTCCATCGGGCGAAACAATTATGTCGGCTTATTCAATGTGGGTTGAATCAAGAAAGCGACACTCGTACGCTGTACACTATGACAAACATGCTAACACAACAAAATTAAGCCGAATCTGATCAGTTTACGCACAAAAGGGAATAAAGTAACAAGGCCATATTGAATAACAGCTTAATACGACACATAAAGAATATTATCCCATTATGGTATAAGAACTTAAGTAGGTAATATAGGCTTAGCGGCTCGAGCCGACTATCTTCGGGCCCATCATGCGGATCCATCAGGTTTACGTTATCGTATGAGGAAATGGCTTTCGATGCTCATTCCGTACCCTTGGAAGATAAATAGCTTTTAGGATGCGGGTATTAGCAGCATTTACTATCTATAAATGTAGAAATGGAACGTGTGATGATTTTGATTATTTATAATTTTTCTATGAAACATACATACATAAACACACGCCTTTATCCCAGAAGGGGTAGGCAGAGGCGCCACCAGGACACCCACATTTCACTTTGTATGTTCCGTCCCGATGTGAGAGGGGGCGAGCCTATCGCCATGTCGGGCACAAATTCCTGACCCCGGGCTGATAATGCATAGAAAAATCCAATATAAATATTAACTATGAAAATCCGAATAAATGTGGAATTAACAATAATTAATGTTGATCAACGAAAAACAGAGTATAATATACACCGTGATTGAACTTATACTCAATGAATTGCCTTTGGAAGGAATGAATTTATTTTTATCCATACTCTGAGGTGGTATGTTTGCCGATATAGCGATCATTTTACGCCATGACTAATCGTGCAAGAGTAGGTATGTACACAACACTAGACTTGCGCTAAAGTATAAAGGTAGAATTTTCTCCAGTTTAAAGGCACTACAGCTGATTAGAAAGCAAAGCAAAGCTATCACCTCACATAAGTTTTCTATGCTACAATCGTGCCGCTATGGTCAAGCCACCACATTCGTATTGTTACGAGCTATTTATTGCAAGGTACCACATCATGAAATACAATTAATACAACACAATAACCGTTCTTCCAGGTTCTCCAATTATACAAAAGTTCTCTACAAATTAAAAATATTTTTCCATTTATTACAATTTAAACAAATCCGCGTTCATAAAGTCTGCTCATTTAAATGTTAATTAGTGTGGACTTGTGTTTGTTTGTGGTACCAATGAAGAGGCTAGGCTTCAGAATTCGCGGCTTTGTTTTTATCCACCGAGATGTGAGAACTCCGCAAGCCCCGGACTTAGCCGGCTTAACAACTTTGTCGAGTTTTTGGGGAAAAAAATAATGACAATTTTTTGCTTCCTATGCCGAGCTTGTCGTGTTGTTTTCCTTTTAATTAGTTCAAGCCACCATAATTTTTAGATAGGGAATTTATTTGCCTTATCTTGTTAAAAGGTCAAGAGTATAACACAATTCAAATCACACGTTATACTCGTAATATTATTAAATTGTTATTATGAATTGACTGGTAGAGATTATGCTAACTGATAAAACTGCCAATTTTAACTCTTTGTTATTATTTTCTAACGTAATGTTATTTTTAGTTTACGATAAGGAGTTTTTGTAAAGTATTGATAACAATGATTAATTAACAAGTTAGACGATAGCTTATTTACGTGTTTCGCGTCATAAAAGTTTCCATTGCTGTCTTCTAAATAACATAATGTCATAAAAATGTAATAGAATATAGAACATACCGTTTCAATATGAAATGCTGTGTAAACTCGCCCTTGATGTCACAAATCAATGCCAGTTGCTCGGCAAATATTCCTATAATTCGTTGAAGTGGAGTAGCGTGCACTTGATTGTTCCGCGTAATACACTGACATTTGAATGAAAGCCATTAATCTATTTAATATTTATTGTTCTGTCTTCGTCTTCCGAGATTTATCCATTTACATGTAGTAGTCCCGGCTACGCCTCAATCCATCCGCACATAGTTTACCAACCCACATAAAAATAAAAATTGTGTCGGCTGGCATGCTACCTTCCGATAAATCATTCGTTCGTCGTGCGCGCCTGTCATCGCACGTAGTGTTTAATTACAGGAAAAATATACATATCATTGTTATTATACGGGATCCAAATTGTAATTATGCCAAAGCGGAAACGCAGCAAGGAAGAAAAGTGGAGGAGAAAACTCAAAAAGTATGAGGATAAACTTATGAGAAATCGAAGTCGGTCGTGCTCGTCTGAAGGTACATTATATTAAATTTATTTTTATAAGTGCTTATTTTATTTTATTCAAAAGAGAGAAACAATAACTCCGACTTAACACGCGATGTTAAGCTGTATAAGTTTTATTTGCTTCGAGCCAATACGGGATATTGGCCAATAGCTATTTTGTAGAGAGTTAATGCGAGACATTAACCAATTTTTTATGCATAGATGAGCGGGATCCGGGACCTATGACAGCATCCTCACCGCTAAACTCGCGACGAGCACGCCGTCGATCTACTGACGTCAGCAAGGAACCCACTGTGTCCCTTGGCTCGCCCCGTTTCGACACGCCGCCGCCACATAGCGTAGTAGTGGCGCCAGCGGAGGCTCTCAGACATGCCCCCGTGGAAACACATATAAACCCGATGCCTGATGAATTAGCACGGGAGGTCGAGGTATTTCCTGCGGCTGATCCCGAACTTTTGCAAGCATTGGGGGTATTTGAAGCAGAAAATGATGAGTGGGGGCCCGACATTATAAGCGACCTAGCAAAACGATGGGAACCAAACCTTAAAGGTGGACTTAAAAAAGAAATAAGAGAGGATTTATTTAAGAAATACCCTTTTCTTAAAAATTGTCCTTTTATTAAAGCACCCATTTTAAATGCCGAAATTTCTGCCGTTCTTAACGAATCTGCAAAAAATCGGGATGGTAGGTTGGAGAAGAAACAGAACCAGCTTGGTTGTGCTTTGACAATTCTGGGCAAAACGATGTCAGATATACTGATAAAGTCCATCAGTACACCCGAGGTACTTAAAAATCTATCTGATATGGCAAAAATGTTGGCAGATTCTCATTATTCTGAGACAGAAACTAGGCGTTCTCTTATAACGCCAATAGTTGATAAAACATTTATTGATTCCTTCAAAGATCGGAAACGAGATAGTCATTTGTTTGGTGAAAATCTCGGAGAATTTATTAAGAATTCTCGAGGTATACAGAAGACTGGCAAATTGATACAGCCTGCAGCTGTGAGCTCAACTAATTTAAACTCCAGGGGCCCGACATCTCGCTACCAACAGAGACCGACACGGCAAGCCCACAGGGCAAACGAGATGCGAGTGCCCCAGTATCAGCAATACCGCCGCCGTGCACCCTTCCAGCAAGGTCAGAACTATCGCGCGCCGCCGTTTGCGGCAGCGCAAACCGCCTCCGGGCCAGCTGCGCGGCCGAACCGCAGGCAAGCGGCAGCGACTACCCACAAACGCAAGCAATAGAATCGCAGGTACACGGAGGTCGTCTTAAATATTTTATTGAGCCTTGGAAAAATATTACTAAGGATAATACTATTTTAAATACCATTTCTGGTTATAAAATTCCTTTTACTGGTCTGCCTTTTCAAAATCATAGTACATTTCCTATAACATCATTTAGTAAATCAGATAAAACCTACCTAACTAAAGAATTATCGCGACTAATTAAATTAAGGGCAATACGCATATGTAAGACATGTTCGGGTGAATTTATTTCTAGTATTTTTCTTATTCCTAAAAGCAATGGTGAAAAGAGACTTATTTTAAATCTTAAAAAATTAAATGTATTCGTTCATTCAGATCACTTTAAAATGGAAGATATAAGAACAGCAATAAAGTTGATCACTCCGAATGCTTACATGGTAAAACTTGACCTTAAAGAAGCCTACTTCCAAGTACCTATACACGATGAGCATACAAAATATCTTAGATTTTATTATGAGTCCGTTTTATACGAATTTTTGGTTTTACCCTTTGGTCTAGCTTCCGCTCCACAAGCATTCACAAAACTTATGAAACCTGTGGCATCGTCTTTGCGATCTTATGGATTGAAATCTGTGTTTTATCTCGATGATATCTGCTGTTTTGGAAATGATTTTGAGGAATGCGTCAAAAATCGTAATGAATCCATTAAGTTATTCAATAAACTAGGCTTTGTTATAAACTACGACAAGAATTTTCTAGAGCCTAGCAAAACGTGTCAATTTTTAGGCTTTATTCTAAACTCGATGGATATGTCTTTGGTTCTGCCAGATCAAAAGAAGCACGATATTCTATTACGTACTATCGAAATGCTCCATACAACTCATACTTCCGTACGTAGTTTTGCTCGCTATCTGGGTATTCTCACAGCTGCCTGTCCTGCTGTCGATTATGGCTGGTTACGCACAAAAAATTTAGAAAGGGCCAAATATTTAGCACTTTTAGATAATGATGATTATGACACAATGATGAATATCTCTAGTAATTTACGCGAAGATTTATTATGGTGGAAAAATTCTGTTTTAACATCTAGGAGCCTAATTAGATCTAATGATTATGAACTGGAGATATATACGGACGCTTCGCGGCTCGGTTGGGGAGCCATGTGTCGGGGACAAAAGATAGGCGGTTCTTGGAATTCAGACGAGACAAATCTTCACATAAATTATTTAGAGCTTTTAGCAGCATTTTTCGGTTTGCGGTCTTTTGCTAGCAAACTTTGTCATTGCCAAATTCTAATGAGAATAGACAATACGACAGCCATTGCTTATATTAACAGAATGGGTGGCGTTCAATTTCTTCACCTCAATGCTATGGCTCGAACAATCTGGACTTGGTGTGAAGAACGCAATATTTTTCTTTTTGCTTCGTATATTAAGTCTTCGCTTAACGTAGAGGCAGATAGGGAGTCCAGAAATATTGATATTGAATGGGAATTGCACCATAAGGCATTCCAAAAAATCATATAATGTACTTTTGGTATGCCAGACATAGATCTCTTTGCTTCGCGATTAAATGCAAAATGTGAGAAGTATATCTCATGGAAAAGGGACCCATATGCCTACAACGTTGATGCCTTCACTATCAAATGGGATATGTTTTTTTACGCGTTCCCACCATTTGCCCTTGTTTTGAAGGTTTTAAATAAAATAATAGCAGATAAGGCTACCGGCATAGTTGTGGTACCGAATTGGCAATCACAACCATGGTTTCCGGTTTATAAATCCCTGGTTATTACAAAAACTATTATATTTCCTCCGAGTCATATTTTGCTTTCTTCTAATTTCAGAGACCTTCATCCTTTACACCGACATCTTTCCCTGGCAGTCAGCGTCTTATCCGGGAAGCGTTAGCTAACCAGCAAGTTCCTCCTGCAGCCTTAGATGTAATGATGTCATCTTTGTCTAAAAACACATTATCGCAATACACATCCAGTTTCAAGCTATGGTGGCATTATTGTATAAAGAATAATCTAGATGTCATGGAAATATCCGTTTATAACATTTTGAACTTTTTGTCTGAATGTCTGAATAATGGGTCTTCGTATGGGACGTTAAATACCCACCGTTCGGCTTTATCCCTTATTTCTAGAAATAAGGTGGGAGAAGACGTACGGGTTAAAAGGTTTCTTAAAGGGGTGTTTAAAATGAAACCATCGTTTCCTAAATACCATAGTACATGGAATCCCAATGTTGTGTTAGATTACTTAGCTGATTGGTATCCTAATGAAACTTTGACTTTAGAGAAAATTAGCAAAAAATTAGTTATGTTGTTGGCCTTAGCTACTGGACAAAGATGCCAAACATTATCTTTGATTAGGAATTCTAATATTAAAGTTCATAAAGATAGAATTATTATTGTAATCACTGATGTAACTAAAACGTCCGCTGTAGGTAAATCTGCGCCAATTCTTGATTTACCTTTTTTCAGAGAACGCTCGGGAGTATGTCCTGCAGAAACCTTGTTATTTTATATGAAAAAGACTGAATCTCATAGAGTTGTTGGTGGTATCCCCATAGATAAGCTTATTTTAACTTTTAAAAAACCTTTTCATGCTGTTTCTCCCCAAACTATTGGCCGATGGATAAAGCAAACCTTAGCCGCTAGTGGTATCGATACGTCGATTTTCAGTGCACATAGCACTCGACACGCATCTACGTCAACTGCACAGCAAGCTGGCGTTAGTGTCGATGTCATAAGGCGGACTGCGGGGTGGACAGAACACTCTGCAGTATTCGCAAACTATTATAAAAGACCAATTATTGAAAATGAAACAAATTTTGCAAGTGTACTGTTTTCTCAAATGTGATTACGATATTGATTAAACGTTGATCTTCTAATTGCGTATGTCTATTTTAGTTATTTCTACAACATTGAGAACTCTCTAAACATCTACATGTAAATGGATAAATCTCGGAAGACGAAGACAGAACAATTAAGTGATCAAACGAACTTACCTGAAGTGAAGTTCGATTCTAAATTGTTCTGTCTTCGTCGAAGAGATTTAGAATCCCTCCCAACCCTTATTCCCCATAAGCTCAATGTTGTATACTTGAACTCTCTGAACTAGAATGATTTATCGGAAGGTAGCATGCCAGCCGACACAATTTTTATTTTTATGTGGGTTGGTAAACTATGTGCGGATGGATTGAGGCGTAGCCGGGACTACTACATGTAAATGGATAAATCTCTTCGACGAAGACAGAACAATTTAGAATCGAACTTCACTTCAGGTAAGTTCGTTTGATCACTTAATAATTAAAAATGTATTTAGAAAGGTTAGAGTTACAAACTACCTTCGAAAACAATATAGTAAATAAGTGACATATATTGTCTTGTAAAGGTAAAATTCGTGGTGGTAGAAGTAAATTCGGGAGGGAGAGGAGTGCTGGAAAGAAGGGGAGACCTTTGCTCAGCAGTGCCGTAAAGGGCAAGGAAAAATAGATAAAATTGTTGATTATATGAGAAGTTGAAAATGTTTTTATATAAATTTTCTTAAAATATACTACTTGACCTTATTTGTAATCATAATATCCAAATGTCAATCTTGCTAGTGTAGAAATACTTCAAGTTAATTTATATTTAAACGTTGCTGCGGTTAGATATTGAAATATTAAAATATTGAGAAGTGGCATCGGATGTCCGCCCGCAAGGTTGGCAGATGACCTAATATGAATTGAAGAATTCGCTTTATACTCGTTCAGTGCGCCTGCAATAGTTTGCGGTGAAAATATTTTGAGTAGACTTGTTATAATTAATTAAGATGACAAAAGACAACAATGACGATAATTCAGAATATTCATTGCGTTTGTTGTCGTATTCTTTTGGAGTCCTTATTATAGTCAATTCCTTATATCCAAATGTCTGCCCACCACTGAATCAAGTATTTTTATCAAAACTTTATTACCAAACATTCCATTTAGCAATAAGAATTTGCTTATTTATTTTAAGTTTAGAATGCGTTGTTCATTTGTTACTATTGTGCGTCGCCTCATTGGTGTAGTGGTATAATGTATGAAATTGTATTAACAGTTCTGTGTTCGATTTCCTGGTACGTTATTCGACTTTATATCTGTTCTTCAGTTTGTAACTTCTCTTATGAATTGTCCGGCAATTTGCCCCCACCAATGGGATA
The DNA here is from genome assembly GCA_905220455.2 of Deilephila porcellus. Classification (NCBI taxonomy): domain Eukaryota; kingdom Metazoa; phylum Arthropoda; class Insecta; order Lepidoptera; family Sphingidae; genus Deilephila; species Deilephila porcellus. The sequence goes on along the minus strand of LR999977.1, from coordinate 11,752,349 downwards.
GCCGTATTCTTTCATGTATCACTATGTAGAACGGAAATCAGTTGAACAAAATTTGGATGTCCACTTCTGCCTATCCGTTCGATGACACAGGCGTGAGTAAATATATATTATATACTGTACTGTACTGTATCAGCCCATATAGGTACACCCTACTGCAGGGCACGGGCCTACTCTACAATCGAGAGAATCGATTGAGAGTGGTTAGGCCATATAGTCCAACACGCTGGCCTAGTGCGGGTTTGCGGACTTACATACCGTAGAAATTCTTTAAAATCGCTACTATATGCCCAAATAATTATCTATTATATATGAGTACCTATTTACATAGAGTTCCAGTAAAACCGCCTGCCGTATGAGTTGCGGTATTAATAATAAGAGAAATCCACAAGAATATCTGCACAAAGAAGGATATTGGATTCCGTGGTTTGTTTTAGCGTATGCTCGCAACCAAAACGCTTTTATAAACGCATTTTCAATTAAAGCGTTTTGCCTTTCTATTCAAAGTCAGCTTTGTTTGCACCGTATCCACAAACCAACGTGAAAAAGTAAAGAAATGGAAGGCAATAAATGTATTGCCTACTGTTTAGATAATATCTCTTTTAGTATCTTTTGTATGCGATCGCAAGGCTTCTTTTGTTGAGTGTAAAAATGTGATCTGACCCAATAAAATCTAAGATTGGATCTTGACCTAAATCCATTGTAAGTTCTGAGTGTTATTTGATCTCCGATAAAAATACTGCACTGTTTAGTTTTGTTTACAATTTGTAGAAACAGGTATAATTATTATTATCGTTTGAATAAGACACAAAAGTGATACAAAGGATTAAAATAACTTCAGAAAATCAATGTTATTTTAGATAGCATCACTTTTGTTTCGTTTGTATAAAAACATTGTTTATTCAAGTGCTTTTTGTATTTCAAGCTAGTAAATGGTAAAACAAATTACTACATTTTATATGTCTGCGTCAAAGGCCAGGTCGAAAATGAAACATTATTGCATAACAGCAATGAAAAGCAAATACCAAAAATAAAAATTTCAATTACATCAGTCACGCTTCGGCGAATTTAGTTTCATTTATGCCGTGACGTCAGTTTCGAAAAGAAAAATGGTAAGACGAACCCGTTTTGGCTATAAATTTTAGTGAAGTGATTGGCATTGAAAAATTACCGACCTCACCATTGAACAAACATTGGATTGCTTTGTCAATTTTTTCAGCTGTAATCCACGGGAACGCGCCGAATCGACCGGAAACGTGCCGCCGAGATTGCTTCTGAGACCTGGGGAATATCTGCCCATTTATATTTATAGCCAATATTTTACGCGGTTGAAAGCACCTGCTCTACAAGTTTAGTTTAAGAAACAGTGTTCTAAAATGCTGCTACATTTTTGTTTTGGCACGACAAAATGATTATTTTGTAATCTATGTTAAGCTTCGTTTTAGTTCAACTTTGACAGAGAAAGTGTCGACATAATTATGCCAGCCAGTTCTAAATACCTCAGACACAAACTGAACCTAAAACGCGACATATTAGCGTCTCTGTGGCTGGTTTTACAACTGTCTATGTCTAGAGTGGGTAGGTATATATGTAGGATATTATTTATCAGCCAAAAGAACGTTACGTTTTCACGAAATGCTTTATTTCTTAAAATTATACATTTTATAAGTTATCTTAATAATTTAACACATCTTATTCTTTGTCCGTCATCGAACCATCATCTGTCTATATTTTCCTTTTTAAATATCTTAAAATTAATTAGTTCCAAAATAACTGCAATAAAACTCTTTTTTAATTATTCCGACATATATGTATATTTTACCATAAGTAAACATGATTATAAAGGTGGAATTTAGGTTGGAATATGGTTAGTGGCACCCAACATGATTTGTAAACCACGATGTCCAGGGAAAAATTACGTCAGGTTATTATGTTGATTTTTCAACCCAAACAATATAAATTATATTTGTCCGCACTTAAATACAATTTTCCCAGAAGGGTTGTCTTCAGACAGGTTATCATAAAAATATAAAGCAAAATAGTAAGTATTATTTCCATCGCTCGAAAACTAGTTTTTTCTGGACAATTAATTGTTGACTTTTTCTGGACTCCTGACAACGTGTCTGCAAAATTTAATGTTGATCGGTTGAGTAGTAAAAGTGAGAAAGCGAAAAACAAACTCACATTCTCCTTCATCACGTATTATTAGGAATATATTTTACTTTTTCTTTTTCGTACTTTACTACGCCATGGAAACATGTTATATCTTAGTGAAGTGCACGTAGATGATAATATATATACTCCGCGAACAATTACTTTTGAATGTGTGGTAAGAGTTCTCAACGTCTGGAAAATGTTTCGCGTTTTAATGGATCATAACAGATGGCGAGATGGCACATGGTCCCGAGTCGCGGTGCTATTTCTCAAAGTACTTTTAGTTTTTACTCGAACTTACACCCGTATTCTAAGACGTTTCCTCCAATCTTCCTCAACCTTATCTTAGTCGAGGTGACTTTACAAATGAATTGGAGGGATCCTCGAAAATGGTATGCTTAGTTAAAAATATATCTTTACTAAAGGTTCCTCGAGTGAGGTTGAGTCAAGGAAAAACGTCATCAATTACGTCATTGATGTATAGAGATTTAACAAAAAATCTTTGAAAATAGTCTATGATCACTTGAAAAGTGACAGTCAAATGTCATGTCAAAGTATTTACATAGAATAATATATAATTATTGAACTCAAAATCTTCGGGATTGTGACTGGAAGACAAATATTTAGTGAGTCGGAGAAAAAAACGCATGCAGACAGGAGGAGGGTCATACCATCCAACCCGGAAATTTCGAAGGATATTCTTATGGATGAATCGTCGTTCGGGATATTCGTACGGAGTATCGTACAAGTATTACAGGAAATGTTGGAAATCTTTAATAACTTGTTTAAAATAATAAACACTGTTTCCAAACCAAAAATCTTTTATTAAATGAAATAAATAGTAATGTTTGTATCATTCACTAGGAAAACGTGTAAATCGTGTAGAGGCACCCACCTCAAAAAATTGTTGGCATATTTAGAAGGTATTTAATAATTTTAAAAGGTAAACTCTATTTCTCTCTTTTAAATTACAATTTTAAAGTACGATTATTTCTTTTATTTCTTCCTTAAGGTAGGTCGCGACGTACCTTGAGTTTGACAGTTGATTCCTTTCCTCGAGACAGGAAATTTTTTGAGTGACGTTGAGTGGAGGAGAATTTTTTCTACTAAAAATACGGATTTCCTCTAGTAACGTCAAGTGGAGTCGAGAAATTTTCGAGGAACGTCTTAGAATATGGGTGTTAGTGTCTGTTGCTCTATCAATATACCATAAATTGTATCAATTAGTAGTACAAGTAAGTTATCCTTTTTAATTACAGATATGATAAGAATAAAATTTCTTAATATGACGTTAAGCATCTGTACGATTTTGACAGTTTTTAATGTTGACTTTGATTTACGCTGAAAAACATACTTACCATAGCAACACATTCCAAAGCTCTAGCTTAAAAACCTTTTACTTATATATTTTTAAAGGGGAAGTAAATATAACTGAAACTGCAAAGCACGAACATCAATTCAAAATCCTCGCAATGCCTTAGTACTTTGATGCTCGGTCTTTTTGACCGGCTGATGTTTATGCATGAATGATGCAATAACGTCGATCTAAATGCAAAATATTCAGGTTACAAAGCTTGTTTGTTAAAGTCTGCAAGTGCAGTCGCTGGAACATCATTTACAATTCAGATCTTACCGTCCTCGGTAGCCAGGAAAAAATGAAAAGGTGGCGGCGCGACCCCGGAATAAGTTTTTAAATCGAGAACTAAAATGCGCTAGGATTCTTGATAAGTTCCTTAATTGACACTCTGCAGAGGAGTTTGAAGGCGGAAATGTATTATCTTTTGCAGTTGTAATTCTTGTAAGACTGCCTCGGTGGCGTAGTTGTATTACGGTACGGTTACAAAGCTGAGGTCTCGGGTTCGAGTCCCGGGTCGGGCAAAGTGATATTGGATTTTTCTATTCATTATCACCCCGGAGTCAGGAATTTATGCCCGATATGGCGATAGGCTCGCCCCCTATCACATCGTGGGACTGAACATACAGGGCGAAATGTGGATGTCCCAGTGGTGCCTCTGCCTACCCCTTCGGGGATAAAGGCGTGAGTTTATGTATGTATGTATGTAATTCTTGTAAAAACCTGGTAATTGGTCTATTACTTCTTTGGTCGTTTTCGCCTATTGTTTTCTGAAGTTGAATTAAACGTTGTTGCTAACTGGTTTTGCTCTAAACTGTTGTCATTAGTTTTTATTGAATGTAATTTTATGTCAAATATCTGCATCCATATAGGTTTGTGAATTTTATGGCACTACCAATTAATTTTGTTTTCAAAATTTAGCAAGTATACACCGATAAAGCTACTCATAATTATCGTAATGTTTACAAATTAATAACAACGCAAATAAATCAATGAATATTGATACCTAATGAATTTAATTCTGCAGCTGGAGAAATCCTACTTTGGCCATTACAAAATGGTTGTAAGACGTTCGAGGTACTCCAATTTTCTTACAATTTGGCGTATACTTCAGTAGATTTATCGAACTAATAAAGGAAATAGAACATACAAAAGCTTTTGAGGTTATTTAAAACCTAACAAACGACAAAGCTTTGTTGGAGCCTTTTGTAACGTTACGAATAGGGCGAGATCAAATATATTTTGTATTTATTGTCAACAATGGCCGCCATGGAGACTAATCAGTATTTTTTTTGCATTATTTTTGTATTTCTTTTTTGAATCGACTTTAAAAGGTTAGCTTTGATTAATTTAAGCCTTGTGATTATGAAAAATATATTAAAAGCTTCAGTACATTGTTGAAGCGAGTTAAGATTTCTTTGATTTATTTACAGATGCACAATATACGGTAAATTAACTTGAACAATATATTGTAGTTGAAATGTTTAGAAGCATTTGAGTAATTGGTGTAAGTGGCGTGATATATCGCTTTATTATACTATAGAATGTTATTAATTTTATTGTTTCTAATTTATGTTCAATGAAATTTAACGATTAAGTAATTATATTTGATTTATTACTGGTTTAACTAATAATAATCACGTACATATCACATATGATGATAATAATATTAACTTAATAATAATCATCTTAACTTAAAGATCCCTTAGACCACGTGCTAACTTATAAATAACAAATGTAAAAAAATATAATTGTACTATAGACTGGTCATATGTATGAAGTAATAAGATTTTTTTTGTTTGAATGTATGTTTGCCTCTCTTTTGCCGACTTTCAGTCAACAAATCAGACATTAAAGACTTGGGCAAAATAAAGTTCGTAAATTGCGGAACACTTAAAAATAAGTTTGAATTATAAAAATAACGAACTATTGAACGGCGAACGAGCTCGTCAGATGTCTTTGAAAACAAAATTAAAAGGTCCCTTGACGTAATTAAGTGAGGTCTGAACCACTTTGGGCGGCGGTCCAAACCACTCCACGCTGAAGTTTTCTATGATCCTCGCTAGGAACGTTTCCACTTCCAGCTCTGCGATGCGGCGACCTGAAAAATAAGCACGCAAGAAATCATTTTTAATTGGATTAATTTATATAGACGTGGTTAAGACGCGAGCTTGCGCACTGGATTTCAATAGTTTTGAAGACGACTGCTGAGAGGAAGTAATACATCTCATTAAAAATATTTTATTTTTCCTAGTACTTTAGGATATTTGGAGTAAAGTCCATACGGAGAATTTCTCCTTAGTAAACAAACTAATACTGGCCTTCTGGAAACTGGATGTATTTACTAGCTAGCTAACTCCGAAGCACAACACGATTGGGTGGGAGGTCATAACGGATTGGAAGTGTTTTTACCTATGCACATGCGAACACCGAAGCCAAACGTCGCAGTGGCGAAGGGATGTGCATTTCCGTGATACAAAAGATCATCCTTCGGCGCCAGCCAGCGTTCTGGGATGTACTCCAGAGGACGAGGGTAGTTCTCCTCACTGATTGACATATCATGATGACCAAACGCAATGTCCACCTATAAGAATAAAAGATTTATTAATCATTGTTAATTGGAAAAGGTTATCTTAAATATTTCCTTTAAAAAGGCGGTATGGATTTTCGTATTTTGCAAAATTCTTTACGGTGTTCTTTAAAATATTTTTAATAATAATTGACAGCCTCCGTGGCGCAGTGGGTTAGACGCTGGCTGCGAAACGAGAGGCCGCGGGTTCGATCCCCGCACCGATACAAATGTTTGTGTGAACCACAAGTATTTGTTTCGGGTCTGGGTGTTTGTGAGACCGAAACGTTTCTCGTAGTTCCTGATATCCACGACACAAGACTCGATCTTAGTGTGGGGTCAGGTCTGTGTATGTGACTGTTGGGTGTATTTATTATTTATTTATTTATGTTCTGATTGATTGCAATTTAGATCTAGTTATTACGGAAGTAGTTGTGTTGTTAGATGTTCTACATGAACATTATTGAGATGGTGGAGAGATTTTTAACAAATAAATTACTAGTATCCAGGTCAGCGAACAATAGCCTGGAGTGTTCGGCAATGCATCGCATTATAAATTCTTGAATAATTTTCATACACTTTTCATGATGCGTTGCATTCGACGGGAGCGCGACGCATTGAAGCAAAACCTTTTTAGAATATTATATTTTTGCAATCAGTGCGCGTTAATATAGGTATGTTTGATTGAGATTTCACTTTCTTTGTAACAGCATTGCGGCTAAGTTACAGCACTGCATTGAATTGATTGGAAAAACTACTCAATTGAATGATCCCTAATTATTGTAATTACTTTTTGTTTTTAGCATGCATAAAAACTTAAATATTTATAAGATACAGGCCGCTTCCTACTGAAAGCGACCTACGCGTTTGTCTGAAAATCCTCTACTAAAGTATACGTTCGGAAATTGATATCTAATGCCTAATCAATTTAGATATCTAATTGATATCTAAATTGTGTAATATGAGGTATCAGCAGTATAAGGCAATATTAGCATACGTATGTGACTTACATCTTTCGGAATGTGATAACCAAGAAGATTGTACTCCTTGGTTGTTTTCCTGATGTTGCCGGAGACAACTGGCATCAACCTCATGGACTCTTTGATACAGGCCCTCACGTAAGGCCTCTTCTCAGACTTAGATAATACTTCTTCACGCAGTTTCTTCTGTTTGTCTGGGTTCGTGGCCAGAAGGTACAACGTGCTTGTTATTGTGTTGGAGGCCTGTTTCAACAAAAACAAAGACATTTGATACTTGTGTACACTTCCTGATGATACGTAATTTGAAAATTTTTGAAAGACATCAATTGGGTGTTTGAATTGTTTTGCACACCAGCCAGGATCAATATTTCCCATAAGTGTCGTTGAATTATTTTTGAGTTTTATAATATTGCTTTCATTTATTGCGGATAATGTAATTGGATTTCCATGGTTTACTTCCATTTTTTATTTACATAAAAATACAAAATATGATTGATTATTATTGATATATTGCCCGGACTGTATACTCCTCACCTCAAGTGTCGGTCGTTTAGAAATTATCGTGTGCGTCATTTATTTGAACAGCGAGGTGTAAATATAGTATTGTAAAGTGCATTACCGTGTCTACACCTGCGAACAGCATGTCCGACGCCATGATGTACGCGAACTCTTCATTTATCTCAATCAGTTTCTCCAGTACACCTTTCTCGTCATTGGACTTTCCTTTATTTTGTTTCAGTTCAGTAGCTGCTTTTTGAATGAAATATTTGGAAATACTGAAATTAAAATCATTTAGGTTCTAATATTTAGTATGGAAAACATCTCGTTCGTGTCTTTTGAACTGTATTTGGCCAGGAATTTGAAACTAATAACTTTACAGAAATGAATAGTTGATTACGTGATTGTTTTACGGCTAATTACTTGCCCGCAGAGCACATTCATCTTCGTTAATTTTGAAGCCTTTAAAAGCCGCTACGTAACATAAAATTAATCTTGCTTCGTGTACTGTGGCACCCATGTTATTGCAGGGCAATTAAATGACTAATATATCTTTTGTAAGAGTTATGAATTAGCTTACTTTTCCTGTTCTTCGTACAGTTTCATTGCTTTCTTGAACATTGGCGTGGCGAAGTATTTCCACATGTTGGGCTTGAAGTCCAACTTCTCGGCTATGACGAAGAAGTCATGGATGCACTGAATGAGTCTCTTGGCTGGAGAGTCGTCAGCGAGGTTCGGGTCGAAGCAGTTTAGCCTACTGCCCAAAGCAACCACAGCGATGGACTCCAAGGCCCAAAGGTTCATTTCTACATCGAATTTACCACGGAGCATGTTGTTTTCGTCTCTGATTGATTTCATTCTTTAACAGAAAGTCATAATGTAAGTTTTCTATAATGTTGCAGTGACCCGATGTAAGCGTGTCTGGGCTGTAAATTGCGGATTTTTGTATTTAAGAAATAGATTTGAAAAATATTTGTTTGTTTTTAGTTATAATAACAAGATTGCTTAAATAATCTCAGATTCCAAGGGAAAATTTGCTAAACGCTGATCCTGGCCGCTTCTATTTTACTTCATGGGTTTCTAGCATATAGTCATGGAGGGCTGAGATTTGAAGCTGATATACACATCCTTCCCGTATAATAATAATAGACAATCTGCCCGGGTCTTTGATAAATACAGGAATTATAATGATTTATTTAAAAGTAACATACCTGGCCACCATGTCTTGGGCTACTTGGTCTATCGCAGTCGTGTATAGTTTGATGGTTTTTGGCTGCAGCATCACTGGGTTCACGGTTGATCGGAATTCTTTCCATGGTTCTTTGTGCCTGTGAAAGTTTTATAAAAGTCATTAATAAAAAAAAGAGTAGAGAAAGAAAAACGTCTTACTGAAATCACAATTGCACGTTGTTATATATTTGTATAAATTAATTTGTACAAATTCAATACAATATAAAGCTATAATGTTTTACGATTTTTATGGCGTATCATCTGGGAACAATGGAATAGATCTAGTATTTCGCAGCACAAGATCGTCATTAGTGCTATATTATGTTATCTTTAGGAACAGAATGTCAACTGCTGAACATAGGTATCACTAAACCATTGCATAACTGGAAGCGGCTTTCATCTGTTCGTGTATATAGTTATATTTTGTGATCACTCGATTTACACACATAACATAATATTTCAGTATCCATGCCATTATCAATTGTTAGGGTGTCATAAAGCAAATTATTTTTAAATCACTGAATTGTAAATTATCCAATATACCATGAACAAACTCCACGTGAAGTTTGTGAGAATGTTCACACATGGCGTAGATACATTGATCTACTTTGTGTATGAATAATAATATAGTAAAGTATTATTACTCAGTAATCAATCCAGTTGGCTTAAGGGACTCCTCTTTCGTCTTCTTGTGATGTTTTCTGTAATATTCCAGAGACAGAAAGCCTGGACGTATAGGCATCATGTTTTCGCCTCGTAGTACCTTAAAATAAAAAAGTCACTAATCAATATTTCTCTCTCTCTTTAGCCACAAGAAGTCCACTGCTGGACATAGGACTTCCCCATGTATCTTCATATTAACCTTATTTATAAATTCTTTTTTGTACACCACATATAGGAACATAAAAAAATAATTCTAATTACTATGTGAAATTCACATAATATGATCATTCATTTAATCCGCATGTTTCTGATTGGCCGAGGAAAAAGTACAACATTGAAAAAATCTGTTATTTTTGTCAAAAACTAACAACTATTGTTAACACCCAGAACCGAACCGCAGTTTTGCTGAGCATTAGAATACTCGCATCCATACGGGGCGTCTTCAAACATATGTTTTTGACTAAAATAACAAGCACTTTTTTTAATTTTGCAAATTTTACCTGGTGTTATAAAAACATGTAGATAAAACTAATAATCATATATCAATATAACACGGTATAATAATAGAAAGCTTATGTATATTGGTAGAGATATGGAAATAGCTGTTTTTAAACATATTCAAAACTAGTTATTATTTTTGTAGAATAATTAAATTATATATTAATTGTAGTTACAGTACATACATACCAAATACCAATGTATTTTATTTACCATGAATGAAGATGAGGCTAGAAACGTATGCTCTTACGTGCTTAGTATAATAATTTGTATTCTATCATTTCTATTCACAGCACATTGTCAAGTGTACAAAGTGAAGTGAGACAAAGGTACCATTCTGGTCTGGCCGACGCATTCTTACTTTAACCTTAACGCCCTACACAAAGGGTTTCAAAGTTATCAAAGGTCGATGAAAGAATCTATCCTACCCAAAAGGGTCTAATTCTTGCAGTACTCGTAGTTGTTTTTTGTTTATACTTTTATCATGTTAACTTCATTTACTTTTTATTAAAGTAAATGAATTCGTTAACAACAATTTTATAACCATAGAAACTTGCAAAATTTTACATAACTTGCAATACCAAAACATGTACAAACAAAATATAATTTGAAAGGTAATAATAAAAAATACGGCAATCAGTGTTAAACACGCGGAAATAGCGTGGTCATTAGACATAATAGCGGATTCGTCATCCGATTTAAAATCTTTAAAATCGCTACGGTATGCAGGTTTCCTCACGATGTTTTCCTACACCGTTAAAGTGCGTGGTGATTGCCTATCAATATAAACATAACTCCGAAAAGTCAGAGGTGTGCCCTGGGATTTGAACCCGCGACCACCGTGAACATGTAGGCAGCCGCGTCTGGTCCGTTACCAACCGGCCACCACGCACTTATACACCCTTTATTATACACCCTTCATATAGATCCAAGTGAGTGTGTCTCGTTTCGGATTCATCCTTTAAAAATTAGGAAATTGACTTAAAGCGACAGCTTTGTTGTCGCGTTTCGTTCGGTGAATGAGATTGCCGGATACATATTACCCCTGGTCCTACCCTTTTTCGTTCCCGCTCTCCTCCCGATATGATGGGCCGGCGTCTATGATCTAAGCGTTTTAAATCTTTATGGGCGGCATCAGGTGACCTGTTTGCTCCTTTACTGAACCTATACATTAAAAAAATCAGGATCAAGCCGGGCATAATTGTGTCGGTTGGCGAGAGATCATCCTAAGTTGGTTTTCTAGTAGGAATGCACGGCAGATACCATCAGTATTCAAGTCGTCTTATCGAATCAACATTAAAAAAACCTAAAAGCGTTTAATTTGCTTGTGTATAATGATTTTACTCACTTGTGCAGCACTCTCTGCGTCGAACAGGAAGATTAAGGGTTTCATGCCGAACGTCGCATCGAACCGCACGATGGGTCCGAAAATTTTGATCAGCTTCGTCGTTAAATCTATTCCGTTTATATTGTAAAATAAACCTGCGGACAATATTTTGTCGATATTCATTTATAGTCGAGAATCCCGCCCATAAACTCATTTCTCTTGTAAATCAAGATTCACGGTGGTATGCAAAGATTTGATACCAAGCAGTGAGGCTCGGCGAGTCTCTTAGGGACAATACCTTTTACCCAGTGAAAGAATAAAAATTGTATTTTGCTGTGTTTTTATCCGTCTTATGGCATCTTCTGAAGTATATTGACTATGCATTTATTTGACAAATAGGGCAAGGCTTTTTAAGCTTTTTGGTTTCTCTAGGATACAAATAGAAGCATAAATGATTTTTATGATAAAAAATGTCACACACACCGATGGAATTTGTATTTTTTAAATCAGGATTGTATCATAAACTATTTCATATTTTTCTAATGGAACCGGCCAGCGCGACTTTTTGCATGATTGACGTCGGATTGGGTTCACCTTTGGCAGCCGCTAATTGCGCACGCGGAATATGACTAATATACCGCAAAACCTGCTGACTGCCAGTTTTTATTTTCATAGGGAAATGCGCAGTTTTCCGACACCTGGGGAATTCCAAAAAGAGAAATCAGTTGCAATTATTTATTTTTGTACGTAGGTATATTGTTGTAATTATTTCAGCACCAACTCTAGCATGCCCCATAGCATCGTTGGGTTACGCTTAGGATTTTTTTTTCTACTGCCATCTGTATTTCGGCCTTTATTTTAGTAAAGTGTTGATTGTCTATTTGTAATACGAAGATATCTATCAAAATTTGGACTCCACACTTTGGATATGTACATACCTACATTATTATGTATAAGCTCATGTTAAATATACGGATATGCTACTTATTACATGAAATAAATTTACAGTGGAAACTGTAGTATTTTCTCTTTCCTTTTCAGATGATAATGATGATGAATAACTAATACGATACAATTGTATTTTCTGTAATTATTGTCCACGCGTACATAAATAGGCTACGTATAATACATAAGCGGCATTTTTCTTTCAAAATTTTGGAATTCAAATATTTTCAAGTTTGTAAAATTGTTCATTTGTCATCAGTTTCATATTATGATGTGTGGAAAGTAATGCAGAAGTGGATAAAATATATTCCGTTCGATTCCGTTATATAAATATTTGCCACGACAAATACACGTCATCCTTTTGAAAACGTGATAAAAACACAATAATTACGCACGTGACTAATTACAAGCTTGATTATATAATAATGTGTAATTATCTTAAAGAACGATTTATTTTTCTTCATGACTCTCATCGAGATCCTTGAGGTCGTCTGAGAATCTTAATCTGCGAATGCCTGTGCACACCACGACATTTATGGACAAGTCCTTTACTGTCATAGCAGTTCGATTGTGGAACGCGCTTCCTACTGTGGTGAGACAGGCGCATCGTTCAAGAGGCTTACTAAAGAACACTCCCTCTCTCTTTATACTGATTTTATTAATGAAATAAAACGTGACGTGACCACGAAAGCTGTAAAGTAATCGAAACGTCGGGAAGTTAAAAAATGTAAAAATTAAACCAATTCGCGATAAAATCCGTATAAAATAGTTTTATTTCAATGTGTAACATTGGAGTAAATCTAATAAACCATTATGATTTTATTATTATTTCCTACATCTGAATTCTCTTTACATTTTGTATATAAATTTATATATGTATGTATGTATGTCTATTTATTATGTATTTATTTTATTTGTTATGTAAGTATGTAATGTCTGTGTATTTATATTTATATGTTTAATTAGTTTTATTTCGCTTCCATTCTTTATTTATTTAAAAACTTTTTTTACACTGCCCTCTCTTTCTCCGTCTTTTAAATCCATCCCATGGTTTTCTGTAAGACATTGCTTTATGCGATAAGACCGCCATTTGTACTGTTTTTCTTCTGTTTCTGTTTGTTATTTTACTGTGTACAATGAAGATTTAAGTAAATAAATAAATGTGTATTCATATATTATCTCACTCATTTTTGCAGGGTCAAAAGTCTTATATTAATGTACAATAATAAATTGACGATCAGTACGATTACTCAGTACTTGCACTTGGTCACTAAGGTAAATGCCAAAAAGAGTGTCCGAAAACGAAAAATAGCCGTACAAAATATCAGCAAATGTGTAAAAAGGTTGTCATAGCGGAATAGTAAATACAATATGTAAAGTGAATTCTACAATTACGTAAAACGTAATGTCGAGTTATACGACTATATGCATACATTCTGCTTTGCATAACAAATCTGGTGTCTTGTTTAATACGTAATAGCCCGCAAATTATATCATATGTTGTTGAATAAAAAACTCAATGACTTATCTATTTAAATCGTCGTGTCAATGGTAAAGTGAATAAAGGAAGTGTCCAAGATTTTTAAATAACAAATTAAAAAAACAATGACCATGCATTTGAACAATATATACAGATTTTTACGTGGTAAGGGCCGCGCTCTAGTTAGGATTGCGAATAACCGAAGAATCTAACTGTGAGATGCAATACACTTCTCAGATTTAAACAAAATTGTTTATTTGTAGAATATTGTGTTATGATCATGTTTTTTTCGCATTTTTATGATGAATATAATAACTCAAAATTTATGATAACTGCAAATAATTAAATGGTGTAATCATGTTTTTTTATTTAACATCTGTCTGTGACCGTCATGAGTAGGTAAAGTGGGTTGTTAAATAAGAATAGAAAATACCAGAAAATTCGCGTCATCGACACCTTTTTATTTAAGACTAACGGCCTTATTCATAGACTGATTTTAAACCTATTTTAGTTATCGAATGTTTTGTCTTGGTTCAAACTGAATTCTAAAGTCTTTCGAAAGGGACAAAACATTCGATAACTAAAATAGGTTTTAAATCTGGCCATGAATAAGGCCGTAAAGATTAAAATTATAATCTATAGGATTAATGAGTGCCTGCCATGATCACGATTAGTAGAATTTCCATTTTAGATCACGGACGCCAGCTTATGAAACTACAGTTCATGGGTTTTCTATCTCAGGCCTAACCAAGAGATTTACCAACGCAACATATTGAGGAATAGTTTGTCACACTATGTGTCCTATAATTGTACCTATCTGTGATATACAGATACAATTATAGGATAATATTGGGTCCTCGTATAATTCTGTCACCTTGCGGCGTACCTTGAAGCCGGTGGAATTCCGGCGAGTGTTTTAGCCCGAAAAGACGAAATGTGGGTGTCCCGTTGGCGCCTCTAGCTACCTCTTCTGGGATCAAAGCGTGAGTTTATGCATGTATGTATGTTTCATTCAAAAAATCCACACTCAAGTATATTTTCTGGTACCTTACAATTCTTAAAAACACTTCAAGTCAATGGTAATAGTAACCTTACCTCCCGGTAAGAAATGGTGTGCTATGCCTATTAGAGGCAATGATGATGGCCCAGGAATCTCCTTCCATGACTTCAGCTGTGTGGCATCTTCACCCACTTTCACTGATGTGCTGCTCACTGCTACAGACCTAGAAATAAAAACGTCGGGAATTTAAAAAATGTAAAAATTAAACCAAATCGCGATAAAATCCGTAAAAAATAGTTTTATTTCAATAGAAATAAAATTGGTTAAGGATGTAAATAGGTTCATGTAAAGCCGATTGGTTTGATAAAAATAAAAAGAAAACGCAGTCGACTTTTGTGGTGAAGTTGGATAATTAATACTGATATGTATGTACGTATGTTTATATACATAGGTATTATAAAACGCGTGTTGGCCTGTTGTTAACGGACCAGACGCGGCCGCTATCATGTTTTCGGTGGTCGCAGATTCAAATCCCAAGGCACATCTCTGACTTTTCAGAGTCATGTGTGTGTTGATTATAGTCAATCAACACGCACTCTAATGGTGAAGGAAAACATCGTAAGGAAACCTGCACACCATAGCGATTCCGAAGAATTTCTATGGTATATAAAGTCCGCCCACCCGCACTAGGCCAGCGTGGTGGACTATACGACCTAACCCCTCTCAATCGTTCTCTCAGTTGTAGAGGAGGCCCGTACCCTGCAGTGGACCTATATGGGCTGATACAATACAATTATAATATTCAGGAGTATTGCGTTTTGCATCCATATAAATATTATTGGATTTGTTTTCGTACGTAAAAATCACGATAACAATATGATAAGAAGTATAAAAACAACAAGAAGCGCAATATTTTAAATCCTAATTATTTGGGATTAATTAACATTAATTTCATAGAAAAATTGCTTACCTTACAAACTCCTTCTGTATTGCTCCAATTTGCAAGGTAAAAACTCTCAGTTTCGTTGAATTCATTTTGCGACACGTCCTCTCAATGCCGACACTGTATCACAATACCACAATACCGGTAACAACAATCCTATTGTACTTATCACTTTATCTACACGTAAATATTAGATATGGTATCCACAACTCTACGCCGGCATGTCGAGTGATACAATGCAGACACGGAATAAACAGAAACTTCAACAAACATTCACAAAATACACTTTTCTTACAACTTCTACTCACTATCTTTTTTATTATGGTAATAGAATATGGAAAATATTGTACTATATTAATATTCAATATTTCGCGTTACATCTCGCTATACGCACAATGGGCGGCATGGACTGGAATCAACTATTCTGACCTTGCTGGTATTATTAGAATCTAACTGCCGAAAGTGCGTTTACCATTTACTGTAGTTCTTATTTCAATGGCATAGAGTTTAATTTATCTACGTCTATTTACAATATAACGTCCTAATTACATAGGATGTCTCTACGGTGACTTGCGATTTCTGTTGTTATGATTGTACATAATAAATGTAATGTTAGGTTTAGTGCAGTTCTATGAAAACGTTCGTAAACAAGAAACGTGTTTGATTATCTTGATAATATGCGTTATGCAAAGCGATGATAAGGTTCAGTAATCGATCTAACTATCCATCGATCATTCCTTGGAGCTGAAACGTCGTATGGCGCATTTTAGGCTTTTGGAATTTTTAACTTTATGTCACGGGGTCATAAAGCAAATATTCGTGAATGAACTCTTTAAGCGCAAATCGGTCGTATGCTATGTGATATTGTTATATTATGTTATGTGATTTGCATATGTTGTTGTTTTTCTGCAGCTATGATTTTATATTATGAATCTGTCTATGGCGTACCTTGGGAGAGGCCTATGTCCATCCGTCGCGGCAGTGCGACCTGTCCTCGAGCAGTGGCTGGACAGGCGCCACGGTGCGCCGACATACCGGCTGACGCAGGTGCTCACCGGGCACGGCTGCTTCGGTGCGTATCTGTGTCGCATAGCCGGAGCCGAGGAGACCGCCGTGTGCCACCACTGTGGCAATTGCTGTGAGGACACAGCCCAGCTCACGCTGGAAGAGTGCCCAGCCTGGGACGAAGAGCGCAGCGCTCTCATCGCGGTCGTGGGAAGCGACCTTTCGCTGCCGGCCGTGGTCGCCGCCATGGTCGGCGGCCGGAGTTCGTGGCGAGCCGTGCTCTCCTTCTGCGAACGTGTCATGTCGCAGAAGGAGAGCGCGGAGCGGGATCGGAAGCAGACCGATCCCGCCCGTCGCCACAGGAGACGTAGGAGGCGCCGGGACAACAACTAACCCGGCGCCGCAGAGGCCACATGGGGCCGCCGTCCCTACCTTGGCGGCCCCCGAGACGTGACGCAACACGCGTGTGTTGCGGTGCCGTTTAAGCGGCAGTGCGCATGGAGGCGGTCCCGGCGCGTTCTGTATTAACTGTATCCCGGGGCCGTCTCTGAAGTGCATCGATGGTGGCCAACGCGGGGTTTTTAGTCGGTATTTCGGCGCGTAGGTTACGGTAGGGACCCGACCCAGCGGCCGCCCGTCCACATCCACGGGCGGCACAACATCTTCGCTGGGCTCGGAAGGCGCCGGTGAGTCCGACACACCCTCGCCCCTTCGGGGGTGGGATGGTCCGTAAAGGGATTTTCCCCGCGAGAAAAAAAAAAAAAAAAAGGCCTATGTCCATTAGTGGACTGCAACGGGCGGATGATGATGATGATGAGGATGAACCCACGTTATTGTTTACAGATTAATGAATTACTTATTAATACAGCAAGAGCAATACCATATTCGAGAAAGAAATGTAGCTCCATAATATCAATATGAAAATCGAGACAGTGATAAAATTCAATATCAATGAAACTGAAAAATTGTTTATCACCCTTCATTTTCCTTATTTTTTGTTTTCGCTGTCTTTGGTTAAACATAACCATCGATCGTATGTTCTTTATCGACAACAAATACGACGTCCTCAAAATTTGACAGCGTCCATGGCGCAGTTGGTTAGACGCCGGTTGTGAAACGAGAGGCCGCGGGTTCGATCCCCGCACCGACACCAATGTTTGCGTGATCCACAGGTATTTGTTTCGGGTCTGGATTTTTATGAGACCGAAAAGTCTCTCGTAGTTTCTGATACCCACGACCCAAGACTCGATCTTAGTGTGGGGTCAGAACTATGTATGTGACTGTTGGGTGTTTAATATATATTTATTTCTAATTCAATTTACAAAACAAAATCAATCGCATTAATTTAATAAATAAAGACAAGAAAAATATTAATATGATTTAAAGGCGAACGGAGTCAAACATTAAACCAGACGGACCGACGAGGCATGGAAATCTTAAATTATAACATCGGGCGAAACTGTGCCGTGAGTGGACAACTTCTAGTGAAATTGCAAAGACGCAAATAAGAGTTATAATGCGTTGATATGCGTTATTTTATACTTGCCTCATTGACGTCAGATACCACTTAATTATTGCTTACCTCGTAGTTACATTATTTTTGATCCCATTTTGATTTTGCTTACTACGTCTAGTGTGGTTATTTTTATTTGTTGCATAGGTCCGGAAAACGAACAAACAGGTCACCTGATGGTAAGTAATCGCAGCCGCACACAAATATCCACAACACTGGATCATGGACGTGTTGCCGGCCCATCAAATTGGAGAGGAGATCGAGAGCGCAAACATAATTTATATTATATTATTTAATAATAAATATTATTCATAGAGTGACTTAGCAGATTTTCGGACACTTATTAATTGTTATTTACCTTTACAGACATGAATCCACTTACCTGTCTGTATTAGTAGTTATATTAATTATTTTATAAGAGGATGATGTATATTACAATAGAAATCACTAAGTGTTACTCAGTCTAACTAACATTAACAACATTGTCTCACGAAAAACCATCTTGAAATAATATTTTCGGATCATATTAGTTCTAGGAGATACAATCAAATGTCGTATTATTTGATTTTTGGGAGATCCACCAAGGAGAACGAAGAATACCGACGTAGTGTAGTTGTCTCTTGCTTGATCGTAAGCATCACGCCTGATTATAAGCTGGAGCAAACTCTCTCATAAAGTTAATTATTATTATCTACCTACTGTATGGTAGATAATAATAATAATACCTACTGGCACTGCACCCATTCGCCACATCAACACATAAGGTGCTGCGTTCTGTGGTGCTGAGTGTATATACGCCCACTAATAAATGGCTAAAAACGGTCCCTGCAAGACCTTTCCGCATAACAAAGAAACCAATAATTGTGAACTGTCACGAAAATCATATTTTACGATTCCGAGATTTTCGATATTACCCCGCCGTCCGGCATTAAATATTAATTTACGTGTTGTTCTCACCGACAAAATTCTGTTGAAACTTTTGAGAAACGAGGAAATTTGCAGCCCTCTGTCAAGAATACTTCGTTAACTAGAAAATTTTATTACACGAAATCAACCCTCATAAATTCGTCACAACTAATTTATTCCTTGAAAGTTATTGGCAGGTATTGGAGTTCAGTGACGGGCTTCAGGTTTTATTTGTTGAGAATTTTGTTTTGTTAATGTTTATTTAAAGCTATGATAAATTCACAGAAACTTGATAGCCCATAGTCAATAGATGTGTAAGGGAGACTTTATTATTAAGATCTCTAAAATATACTGCATAGTGTGTAAACAAATAAGTAATATTGACAGAAGACAGAAGTCTTCACCTCCATTTATGAGCGAAACATCTGTAATTATGTGAAAAAGCTGCTACAAGTTATTTCTGTTTTGGCAGCAGTTTTACGTGCGGTATCGACACAAGTTGGGACGCGCCGAGTTACAAAGTTTTTAACGAGACTCGCAACACTGATAACAAGTACACGTACGATAAAACTGTTACCGAGACCGTATCTACTTCGACAAGGATTTAAACGATGAGACTATTTGCTGCACAACTCTTTATTGAACTAAATTGGCTTAGTTGTCTTTGATCACAAGATTGATCAATCTCGCAAAAGAGATACGGTAATTGTGAAGGCAATAGTGGGTACTGCTGTTGCATCTTCATTTCGTCCCACTTGCGTTCTTCTGTCAGTGTTTTATTAGCTTAGGGATGCATTATGAGCATGCTCAATGTCTGTGCTATGCGTGAATAAATAAAAATATTTATCAACACCTAAGGTTTAATTATATTTATTTTTAATAAGACAGATACACCTCGAAGTTTTAAGTGGTAAAAAAAAGACTACTGCATCGGCTCGAGATTAAGTAAGTTTCATTTCAGAAGTAAGTTTATATTAATCAACCTTTAATTAAGCATAATCAAAGATGAATTCTTAAATTTGTTAGTTGAAAATCCAAAGTAAAATAATAAACTATGACATAAATTGAATGTATAATAATATATATGTATACGAAAAGCAGGTGCAAGGTAATAAGTGCGAACATGTTGGTCAGTAAACATAATTTTCTCAAGTGTGTTGCCTATTTAAATGCAAGTGGAGTTGGCACTATCCCGAATGCACTTTGCAGCATCTGAAGTGTTTCAGATAGTATTAGCCTCTTAGGAATAATTGAAAACGTGGTAATAAGGCAGGGATTTTTAAAGTATTTCTGAGTGCTATCGAATTCTGTTAAGGTTGCAAATTGATTTTGTTGGGAATAGCTGAAAGGGTAAAATAAATATTTTTGCAATTATTATTTTTCGTGAAACTTTTTTCTTTGTAAGTCAGTCAATCACAGTACAGTGATTGCTTAGTTTGGTTATTGCTTTTGTTGGGTATCTTTAAAAAGAAATAAACACATATTACCAATTAATAGTTATGAACCCATTAGGTGATACAACTACTCACATAACTATAGAAAAACACCTGTTTAAACTTTGTAGTAGTAAAAGATTTGAAATTGTTTAAGGACTAAAAAATGAGTCTGAGAGAATATTTCACGATAAAAGTTTGAAGAAAGTATTATAGTCACCTGCAGAGATTTACACTCTACTCGGCGATGCAAATGTTCTGGATTAGCATAACTAATTATAAGGGATTTGTGAGTCGTTCTTCCGAAGCGGAGTCTTAAAACCCTCTTAAACGAAGTACCTTTATTTATTTACAGTATTACTTTGGATACGGATCTTTCATCTTTGTTTAAAGGCAGTATTTTTATTTACAGGCTAAATCAAAAAGTCAAAGGCATAAAAGAACAATTATATTAAGACAAAACAATTTAGTTTACGATTATTTATAAGTTACCTTATTTAAGGTTATTCTTATCTTGGATTTATGAATGATAAATATATTAAATCAATCGTCTGTGTAATTAGCCTATTCTTATTCCACAGTTTTGGGTAGACCTTTCCTCATTACGTTCATGAATTTGTGCTTTAATCCACCTCTCTGGCCTGGTTGGGGATCATTTTATCTTATTTTCTTCACTGATTGCTAGAATGTTTCATTTATATAGACTAGCGATTGGTTAAAAGTTAAAAATTTCAAGCCCTCCTATGCAATATATTTTCCCAAAAATTGGAAGGATTCTAGATTTTTGCCACCAAATTTGGATAAAAACTATATACATATTAAGTGATTAAAATAAGTAACAAGCACTACAAACTATTGATTATTTTAATGATTATTATTTAATAGTAGGTACTATGCTTAAACATCTTTGAATATAAATCCAAAAGGTCCAAGTAATGTAGTTTATTATGGTGCTGCGTATGTTGGGCGGCGGTCCTCGCCACTCGATATTAAAGTTTTCTATTACCCTCTTGAGGAATATTTCCATATCCAATTCAGCTATTCTACGGCCTGGAACACGAATTTGAATAATTAAATCGCGTTTATAAGTATGATGTTTTTGTATAATACATTGTGAATATTATTTATCTTTTAACTCCTTATGAGGATGCAATTACAATTTAAGTACGTTGATAGTGAAGTCAGTTTGGTAAATATATGGAGGTCTTATCGCGAAGCTATTGTTATTGTATTGCTATTTTCCAATCGCAATAAGATGCCATCCTGTCAATTTTTCTTTTAACATTTTCAAAGTATGTATGAACATAATTGAACCCAATACCATAAAATTGGATGCAAACATTATCTTTGATCTATTTGGAGAGTATCCAGACTGTTTACTAATCGCTTTCTCACCTACGCAACTGCGAAATCCATAGCCAAAAGTCAGTGTAGCGAATTTATGCGCCTTTCCATGGTACAAAGGATCGTTTGGGTCAGCAGTCCATCTTTCAGGAATGTATTCGTTTGTCCGTGGAAATTGGTCTTCTGACTTCGATTTCTGATCCGAAGTTTCTACCTGTCTACGTTTTCTGTGGCAGTTTCGATATACCCGGTAGTTTAACGGCCTTATTCAGAGGCAGGTTTAAAACCTATTTTAGTTAACGAATGTTTTGTCTTTCGAACGACTTTATAATTAAGTTTGAACGAAGAAGACAAAACATTTGATAAATATAATAGGTTTTAAATCAATCTATGAATAAGGCCGTATAATTATAAGTATTTCGCACGAATAAACGCCTGACGGTATTCTAACGAGAACTTGTACCGACAGCATGTTTGCTATTTGAGACATAAAGGAAGTCCATTTATGCATTTTTAAACAGGATATTATACAGGTTTTTTAGAGTTGTTAAAAGTTTTTATCATATTATTGAAATATAAGAAGTCTACTGCTGAACCCGCGAACAGCGTCTTCTTGGAAGCAATATAAATATAGCGACGTCCCCATGACCTTTTAGATTTCTCTTTATTTATTATACAATTTTTTTTCATTTTTACATATATAATAAAAATTAAAATACATATAAAAATATAAAAAAAGAGAGATTAACCCAACAGTGACGAGGCTCGAGACCCAAGCCACCGGTGGTTAGGACCCCAAAGTGAGGAACCTCCTCACTATACGTGCCGTGTCAAGCAATACTGCCTTCTGAATCTGGCTCATTACCCAACGGCCCATTGAGAGCCTCTGGAGATGTTGGTCGAGGCTCTTTGGTATCAATCCATGTGCAGAAACAACAATCGGGACAATAATTGTTGAGTCGACATCCCACAATTCAGTAACCTCGTGTGCCAAATCTAAATATTTTGTCAATTTATCTTTTTCTGCTTTAACGAGGTTATCATCATGCGGAATGGTGACGTCAACAAGTATTGCCCGGCGCGCCAATCGATCTATTATCACAATATCAGGCTTATTGGCAACAATAGTCCTGTCTGTGATAACAGACCGATCCCAATACAGCGTAGCATGACCATTTTCAAGAACTGGTTGGGGAACATACTGGTAATATGGCACTTCAGGAGTCACAAGTCCATACCGAAGAGCAATTTGCTGATGTATGATCTTGGCTACTAGATTGTGTCTATGCAAATACTCGCCGTTAGCAAGATACGAACAACCGGAGATAACATGCCTGATGGACTCGCCTGGACGGTGGCATGCCCGACAGATGTCGACGGTACCGTCCTTCAGGATGTATTTCCTATAGTTGTTCGTCTTAATAACTTCGTCCATAATTGCAAAGACAAAACCCTCAGTTTCCCCAAAGAGGTTACCGAAACGTAGCCAAGACACAGACGATAATAGGTCCACATCAGGCCCATGGAGAGCCCGATAGAACCGACCATGCAGCTCTTTGCCCTTCCATATTTCCTCGCGATCCTTAATGCCCATCACCAGAGGTTTCCGCCAGTTCTCATTCGCCAAAGAGAGCGGGGTAAATCCTTTATCTACCATGACTACAACCCCATGCATATCCACGTCGCTGTTAAGAAAATAATCCTTATTAATATAAATTATTTTTATTTTTAAAATAACTGAATGCCGGACTGCCTTAGTGGTGTAGTTGTACTTCGATACGACTACAACGCTGAGGTCTCGGCCTCGAATCCCCGAGTCGGGCAACAGTGTTGCTGATTTTTTCTGTTCATTATCAGCTCGGGTCAGGAATTTGTGCCCGATATGGCGATAGGCTCGCCCCCTATCTCATCGTGGGACGGAAAACATAAGACTGAAAGTGGGTGTCCTGGTAGCACCTCTCCTTACCCCTTCTGGAAAAAGGTGTGAGTTTATGTAAGATGTCTTTAAAATGATCATTTACCTTTCAATCATATCTTTTCATTTCTAAATATTTCCGCTTTCACCATGTCTGTAATGAGTATGATTAGGATCACGTTTTTGATAACTAAAGCTACTAAACTATAAGAAGAATATTGAGGTTTTTATTCCAAATATTAATTTGACTCCTTATAACTTTTTTTACTGCAATGAATGGCGAGGCGAGCATGCCATTCGCGTGATGGTAAGCGATACGACCGCTCATGGATAGTTGCGAAATCAAACAACAACATGAATTAAAATTAATGCTTCGCATTCCACTGCGCTTACCATCCTGAGACATAAGATGTTAAGATTCATAATGTCCAGTAGTTACTCTGGCTACAATGTATTTTAAACCGGAACACATAGTGCATTTAAACCGCTGTTTGGTGGGAGAAATAAACTTTACGGTGGTACTCGTACTTCCCCAGGCAGCCTCTTACATATGAGAGACCTACCATTAGAGTCAATGTCAGTTATAGATAGAGTAAAAAATTAAATCAGATATATATTTCAACATCCTTTTGTTTCAACTTCTGCAAATTTATCGTCATCAATTTGAACGTAATGATTTTAGGACTACTTGAAATTGAACACTCTATAGCGAGTCCTGTCGGTTTGTCGCTGCGGTGTTTGTTGTTATTGTAATGTTTTCTATAGTACCTACGCCAATATTACCACACCTGGGCGCACCGGCATGTTGTTTTCACTGAGTGCCACCTGAGAAAACAAACATTAATGATAATTTAAATAAGTATTGTAATTAGAAATTCATTCGCGAAGTGTGTGCCTTTTTATCGCCTCTACCTGCTGTTTATCTTTTAGCATTGGTTGAATAGATCTTGCTTTAGTTTTTAATCAAATATTAGATTTTACTAGGTGTTATGCAGTTAGACTCGTCCACTAGCTCTGTAGTCTATCTAATCATATTGTGTTAGTTCTGGGCTAAATCTTTCTTTGATAAACTAGGTACAAACATAAAAAAAATAACAAATCAATCATGTAGGGACGATTAAGCCGCATCAAGTCAGCTCGTGACAGCTTGTGTCAGCTCTAGTATCAACATTAGTGGTGTATTTGGCATTTTTAATGTACTAATTTGACAGCCCCTGTGGCGCAGTTGGTTAGACGCCTGCTGTGAAACAAGAGGCCACGGGTTCGATCACCGAACCGAAACAAATATTTGTGAGATCCACAGGTATTTGTGTCCCGTCTGGGTGTTTGTGAGACCAAAAAAGTCTCTCGTAGTTTTTGATACCCACGACACAAGACTCGATCTTAGTGTGGGGTCAGGACTATGTACGTGACCGTTGGGTGTATTTATTTATGTTTTTTTGTTCAATAGATTTAAAAAAGTACAGGACTTGCATATAGTAAATTGCTGGAGGATTATAACCAGTTAAAAATTCCTAAAGATAGGAAAGCGTGACAGTAGTACTGAAGTGAGGATATATGGGATACCAAAAACTAACCTCCAGGAAGGAAATGGTGCAACTGTCCAATGATGGGTAGCGACGAAGGCCCGGGTACATCGTGATAAGTTTTTAAGCTTTTGCTAGTATTCACTGAAGCAATTTTGCTAAAGGTCCTGTGGTTTAGAATAGGATATAAATGAATATAGCTTTAAAAATAAAGTATTCAATTCAATAAGTCAGGTTTTGGAATTTGTTAAGTAATGTACTTAAGTAGGGAATCCCAGAACACTATATTTAAAATGTTAGAACATAGAAATATGAATATATCTTCTTCATCACTGGGATCAGTCCTGCAACATACCGTTATTAAAAATTAGTCTCTCCTAAATGCTTATAAGTGCTTCATGGCTTCTATTAGTACAACACTTCCGCAGATTGGTCTAATGCCAATGGTGCCTGAAATATACACAAAAATCAATCTTGCAAATAAATATTTTATGTCTAGCCTCCTTTCAATTTCACTATCATTTTTATTGGCTAGTCTATATCTGTTCTCCGTCTAGAGTTCAGCAATATATATTAAAAATAAAGTGTGCAGACACCGATGTTTTTTTAACACTGTCACATATAGCTTTGTACGAAGGTCGTCTGCGCTAAATGTTTACTCGTGCGAATAATGCCTAGTAGCTGGGGACCTTTGAAAGCCCTTTAATCCCAACTTATATTTTAAATGCGAAAGTGTGTTTCTTGATTAGTCCTTTAACGCAGCCACGGACCAACAGAACGTGACTTTTTGTATAAGTATCTAGATAGTGTTTGAACTTAAGAGTGACGTAAACATTTTAATAGATTCGCTCAAGGGAGGATGAATTATGTGTACTCGGTACTAGAAACTGTCTATATTAAATAGTTGTTCTTTGATTCCATATTCATCATTCATCATCATCAGCCCGTTGCAGTCCACTGCTGGACATAGGCCTCTCCCAAGGTACGCCACAGAGCCCGGTCTGCTGTTTTACGCATCCAGTCGCTGCCGGCCCTATTATGCAAGTCGTCCCGCCATCTGGCCAGAGGACGTCCCACGCTACATTACTTAGGCCCAAATACTCAAACGCCATTTAAATCTTAACTATGCAAGTCCCGCTTAAATATACTGATTAAGTGGGACGTGGATAGTTAAGTGCAACTTAATAATTAAATGGCATTTGAGTATACGGGCGTTAGAGTACATTTACTCTTATTCGATATCACTTTACGGGCTAGGAAATTTCGACAATGCAATAATCTAAGCCATAACCGCCGATCTTGAGCTCCCGCGAGTCCAGAAAGCACAGTCCAGCTTAAAGAAACAAGCACACTTCGCTGGCAAAGCGTCCATATAACCCAATTTTTACCGGATTTCCATCCGTATGTGGATGGACTATAGTTTAATTTTCGTAATATTTCTATTTAGACTACCTCGGTGGTGTACTTGTACCACGATCGGATACAAAGCTGAGGTCTCGGGTTCGAATCGCAGGTCGGCCAAAGTGATATTGGATTTTTCCATTCATTATCAGTCCAGAGTCAGGAATTTGTGCCCAATATGGCGATAGACTCGCCCCCTATTACATCGTGGAACGGAACACACAAGGCGAAACGTGGGTGTCTTCATTGTAACCAAGGAAACCTCTGCCTACCCCTTCTGGTAAAAAGGCGTGAGTTAATGTAGGTATGTATGTATTTGGAAGTTTGAAAAATGACACCTCTCGCCACTGGCACGTTCTATTCTGAATATCGACAATTCTTAGTCTTTTGAATTATCGTTAAAGTCGTAAGCACTCACCTGAAAAGTAGATTCGTAGAAACATGAAACGAATTTAATTTAAATGAGAGCATTGTGAGTATTAGTAAACCACGTGACTGGTATGTATGATGACAAAAATATTCTAATATTCTAATAACACAATGTTTAAATTATTATGTCATTGGAATATAAGGCTAGATACATGGTCTCAAATTAAATTGTTATCACTTTTTCCAACAAGATGTGTTTATTTATGTCCAGACGACGCAAAAGGTTTACCGGTTAAAAAAAAAACTAAAGCATAACTTACTGATAAAGTAAATTCCAAGAGGAAGCAATCGCACCTATTAGAGAAAACGCAGGTACATACGTCGCCCCTAGATCAATGGTCCAATACTGCTAAGTATAAGAAGTAGAATATATAATATTGAAATGCACATGCCATATTCAATATATATTCAATCACCACGCACTTTAACGGTGAAGGAAAACATCGTGAGGAAACCTGCATACCGTAGCGATTTTAAAGAATTTCTACGGTATGTAAGTCCGCCAACCCGCACTAGGCCAGCGTGGTGGACTATACGGCCTAACCACTCTCAATCGATTCTCTCGATTGTAGAGTAGGCCCGTGCCCTGCAGTGGGACGTATATGGGCTGATATAAATAGACATGCCATATAAATGAACATACATACATAACCTTACGCCTAAGAAGGCGAAGGGATAAGCAAAAATTCGTGCTATGCATTATTCATCACAGTTACCTGCCTGCAAAATGCTAATACAGAATGTATTATTGTATTAATTATTACTATTAACATGATAATAATATTCTTTTGGTCCTTCCTAAAACTCATAGCGGAATAAGATTTACCTACCTATTTTTGTCGTCTCATTGTTGCTTTAATTTTATCATCATCTTCACCCGCGGAAGGTCCATAGCAGAACATAAGCATTCCCTAATGATTGCCAAAGCGACTCGTAGGAAGCAGTTTGCTTCTGAAAACTCTTGAAATTTAAAGTAAAGTCCGTTTAAAGTATTAAATGTTTGCTTGTTATTTTAAAGATAATAAAATAAAGTAAACAACTAATTGTAACATTTTTGTTTTGTGAAATTGATTCGCCGTCTCTACGCCGCTTAATGACAACTGAGTTCAACACTCTCGAAATGTATTGTTATAAATATGTATGACACATTTCATCATCTTTATTTATTATGTTCGCTTTGTAACTGTAACTAGGGCAGATATCCTCGACTTAAGAAATGCTTATCTACTTTATACATAAATTCCCTTTTGTGTTACGGACAGCTCTTAGTTCCCACCAGTTTTGTTGCTATAATTTTGTATATTTCGGAGGATTCATATCTCATAGTATTAAAAAACAGGAAAATTGTTGCTATACCTTACTTATATTAGAAGCGATTTATTTCAAGGACTTTAAATGTAAGCAATATGTTTTTATTTTATATCTTTCCGGGATAAATATATTCTGGATCCTGGATAATGCTAGATTTCGTTGCCGAAACGTCACATCCTTTAGGTCTCTAAATCTTCTTCCCTATGAGTCTTCATAAAGCACTTTAAGTTATCCGGTTGTACTGTAGCCATTGTTTAAAAGCAGAAATTGTTGAGCCATTTAAATACATGGATGGTTTTTGTCGACAAAATATACCTTGAACTAGTATTCAAAAACCTCATCAAAATTATTTCCTAAAACTTAATTCTACAATCAACCCTATTAAGTATACAAGGACCCTGTTTCAATTCTAAATCGGTTATACGATAGTATGTACGTGGGTCATTCAAAATCTATGGATTGATTTAAAATAATTGAAAATAAAAAAGGGATTAAGAAAGAAAAGGATATGTTAACATTTAAATATTTTTATTGTAGTTCAACCTATTTTAAATATCATTAAATGTAAAGTGGAACGCCCGCTCACGTAGTTGAAGTGAGTGGAGTATAATATTTCATACGTAATGAATGGAATTTCAATTTTAAATAATGTACAGAAAAACCATGTAAGGTAAGTAGAATAGAATATATTGAAGTTGCAGTTTATTAAGTATTAATCATTATTGATAATTACTTAACGCAATATAAAAAAAGCTAAAGAAAAATAATAATACATTTCGCAAAAATTAGGAGACTGATATATATTGTGTTTATAAAATATTTTCTATCTGATTTGAAATTGGTTTAATGAACCCAACCGGAATTATAGTTTTTATTCACTCATTTTTATTTTATGTTTGAAAATTATTCGAGTTCAACCAACACTATGCCTGAAGGAAGAAAAATTTGTGCATAATTTCTAGCTTTGCATGATTACTGGCAGATGCTAATTCAGAATACAATAGAGATAGGGAACGATTTTCGATATAAAATAAAATCGTTCTTTTTGCTAAATGTATTCATAATTAAGAACAAAAAAATATCGATACTTAAAAAAATTGTCGTGTGAACCCCTTGTTTGCATCAGATAAAATGCAAGCCATAGGTTTCTTTCGCTTTCGATTTAGTTTAATCTACATAATCTAGAAAAATGTAGAATTATGTCTAATGGCCGCCACACATGTAACGATATATGTGCAAGTCTGTGTGTGCACCAGTATACTGGAACGTGTCCCACGCGCAATTGCGCAAACTTCGTTGTAATTTTCGATTCGTGACTGGTGCAAACTCGCATTTGCGCAAACGCACTTAACGTGTGTGGCGGCCATTAGATATTAATTTAAAGTTAGCCTATGTTAAGCAGTTTCTTGACTTCCTCTAGTGGAATATGTGAAATGAAATATTTTTTTTACTTTAAAATATCGTTTAACTTAAAATTGTACGGCCCTTTCACGTAATTAACGTGAGTGGAGTATATTTCTGGAGGACCTCCAATCCATTCCAAGTGGAAGTTTTGAATGACCCGGGTTAGGAGCGTTTCAATTTCTAGTTCTGCTATGCGCTGACCTGAAATATGTTTGATTAAATACAAATACCATCAAGCAATATTGAATACTACGTTAAAAATTAATGGCATTGACAATAAGCAATTAGCAACATTTAGTAAAACTACAGCTGGCAAATGGATCTTTGATAGATTTCTTATGATAATGGTATTACTATGATTACCTTCCTGGATTAAAATATATTATACAAAATGCATTATAAACTAATATGACATTTCAATTAGCATACGTATTAGAGGAAAAATCGACTCCAACTTTTAAAAAATTCTTGAAGTGTTAAAATACAAATGAGAATAGTTTTATCTCTGTCTTTTGTATCAGATCCATCAATTTAAATAAACTTCAACAGTGAATTACCGATACAGCTTCGAACACCAAATCCAAAAGGCATGTGGGCGCATGGATGAGCATTGCCGTAATATAATGGGTCAGTTTCATCTACTATCCACCTCTCTGGGATAAACTCTTTCGCTCTTGGATAATGTGAGTCCATCATTGCTAAGACCCGATGACCAAAAATAATGCCCAGCTGCAACAAAATACCAAATGTTATCTTGTGCTTTAACATATTTCATTTGAAGTGTCGATATGAAATACTACTTTTCCACACAGTATTATGTTTATGAGTTCACGACTGTGTCCCCAAGAAAGAAGCAGAAGAGAATTCTTTGTTAATCGCTTCTTTAAAGACATAATATTTTCGTTGTATTCAATCCTCGTTTCTTCAATTAATTACAAAATAATACATTCATTCATCATTATCAGCAAAAGAACTCATTTACTGAACATAGATCTTCATGAAGAATTTCCACATTGACTTGTTAGACTAGACTTATTCTTTCTTCGACATGTATTGAACGTCTTGTAAGTTTTATCATTCCGTCGATTAACCTTGTCTCATACTCGTTACTTTAAATCAACAGTACATATTTGTCACTTACACCCTTAGGTATTTCGTAGCCTATAATGTCATACGGCTTGGTGGTTTCTCTAAAGTTCAAGCCTACGACTGGCATCATCCTCATTGACTCTTTGATGCACGCTTTCAAATATGACTTTTTTTCTTTGTTTGATAGTAATTCTTGTCTCAGTTTGTGTTGTTTTTCTGGATTTACTGCTAGAAGATACATGGTAGCCAGCATTGTGTTTGACGTCTGAAACAAAAAAATACTTTCGATTTTCTTTAATTTCAATTGTATTATTTTAATATTTTTAAATATATTATGGCATAGATGATATAGTTAGTTGGTGTAATACAAAAGTATTTCCTAAACTTCCCACCGTCACATAAATCTTAATAGCAAACTGTCTTACAGTATCAATGCCAGCCACCAACATATCAGCAGCCATTATGTGAGCTACTTCTTCATCTATGTCCAGTAATTTTTCCAAAATACTCTTTTCGGAGTCTAATGTATCTTGCTTTTTAAAGTTTTCTAGAGCCTTTCCGATGTAAAGCTTTGTTATTCTGTAAATAATAGAAAGCTTATAAAATGTTAACTTTAAAATTATTTAAACGAAGTATGACGAATCAAAATATTATGTATTCAAATGATTACTATTTATTAGAAAAATACATATTTTCAATACATATTTGTTTTCTAAAGCAGCAATAATTGAAATTATTTTGATTCTTATTGTAGCACATTAATTTGTTTTTATTGTCCAAGATTGTAGTAATGAAGCACTTAATTTTGCCCCAAGCTTTGAATTTGTATTATCATTTTAGTCATTTTATTAGTATTAAGTAATTCTTACGTTTCGATATCTTCGTAAACCTTCATGGCCCGTTTGTACATTTTAGTTGGATAGTATTTCCACATACTGGGCTTGTAGTCAATTTCATTGGATATTACCATTAAATCGTGGGTGCATTCTATGAGCCTGTGTACCGGAGAGTCCTTTGGTAATGTGTGGTCCAGGCAGTTGAGTCGACTTCCAAGGGCTATCACACCTATGGACTCGAGAGACCATAAGTTCAATTCTTTGTCGAAGGTATCACGAATCATGTTGTTATTGTCTCGAAGATATTTCCATCTAGAGAAAGCATATTAAGAAGCTTTACATAGAAATGGTAGGAGTCAGGAGACCTTGTCAGGAGGTAATGTACATAGGGAAATATCACGAAGCAGGAATAGCGATAATATTTTTGACGAAGCACTTCGTCGAAAAATATAAATTATTATGCTAAATTATTCTGCAACACGGACAAAAATTCTGTAGTGCCAACTCTTTTTAGTGATGCATAAGGGTAACTAAACAAAAAACATTTTTGGTAATCTGTAATAAATGTTCACAATATTTTAGCGGTAATAATGCCCGTAAATTTTGTTTTTTTTTGTTTTCGGAAATTGTCTCCTCCCACCCCGGACACCGTCTTCATGTAATCAATATACTTGTATGGGAAGTTTACGTCAGAAATCCGGGTTAGAGCCCCTAGTTACCTTGCTACCGTGTCCTGTGCGACTTCGTCTACCACTTGACTATAAAGTTTGACCAATTTTGGCAGAAGCATGGCTGGTCCTACTTTACTCCGAAATTGTCTCCAAGCGTGCCCTTGGCTGAAGAGTAAAATTGGACAAAATAAATTATTTTGTTCCTAATAATTAGAATATTTTTCCTATTATCAGTTTGTTAGATGTTTTTATTGCATTATAATATTTTTAATTATTCATTATTTAGAGTTCAATATACAAAAAGTAGTCTGAATAAAAATGAAACTTATAAACACATTTTCTAGTCATACTTATTTTACTAAAAATGTTCTTACTATTAAAACTTACTCTGTAGCTAAACCTGTCGGTTTGGTGGCGTGCTCTTTACTTTTTTTGTAATATCTTCGGTAGTATTCCAATGACATGAATCCAATTCGTACGGGTAATCTATTTTCTCCATACAACACCTTCAATAAGGATAAAATAGCAAATTAAATTATAAAACAAGATATGTAATAAAAAGCGATGGATACATTATGAACGTAAGATAATAAGTTTTTACTAATGATAAGTGGAAATATATTTTGTGTCATAAATATTTTTTTATTCATCTGTCCTATGACACCAGTTTTTGCAGCTTCTTACACCAAGCATACAATTAAAGTACTATACATATTAATGTTTTGTAATTTTATCATAGCAAATAATGGAATTGCAGGTATCTATGAAATGTGAGATTAATACAACCCGATGTACATCAACTTGTGGCTATCAATTACAAACAAAGACTATGTGCCTTTTCTTGTACGAGTGTAAAATAAAATTACCTTCGCAATGCTCTCAGCTTCAAAAAGTAATATGACATCAGGTTTGAGCATCGAGTTCAGCCTTACAATTGGGCCGTAATTCTCATATAAATGATTGTACAATTCTGCCCCTTGCATGTTGAATAAAGATCCTAAAATTACAAAACTTTTGAGAGAAAAGTAGTAAAGGTCGTTATTTCACGTGGTCGTAATTTGAGACAGTTCGATTTAATTCTTCCTGTTCCGCAAAGAGGCCACTGTTTTACCTTGCACAAATATTTGTTTCAGGTCTGGGTATTGTAAGACCGAAACCTCTAAAACCCGTATTTTTGATATCCATGACACAAGACTTTAATTTATTGGAAGGTTTAAACTATACCGTGAAACTACCAGTATTAAGTATTTATTACTTTATAAATAAAGTATGAAACATACATATGTAAGTACTTACCGCCGGGCAAGAAATGATGAAGTTGTCCTATAATAGGCAGCGTTGAAGGACCTGGTATTTCTCTCCATGGTTTAAGCAGAGACGTGTCTTCCCTTGCTCTTAACGAATAGCTGCTTATAGAAGCGTTTCTAACAAAAAAAGATTTATAGATGTATAAGTTCGGAGATCCCCAAGGGAGTGTACTTCGTCCGACCTTATTCAAAATTTAAATTGACGACATCCATAATACAGCCACCCAAATCTCTGAAATCTGTGCTATTCCGCTATTCTATTGCATGACACAACCTGGGAATTAGTACAAGTCGAGGCACAGAACAGAAATTCAGACATAAAGATCTAGCCCGACTGCAACCTTCTATCTTCGAACTCTGCTAAAACTTGTTACATCTGCTTTCATAAAACCCCAACCGCGGCTCCGACATAATCGTTGAAACTTAAAATACAGCATTTCGTGTTAATACAGCATGCTTCTGTTCTGAACTCCTACAAGTAGAATCTGTTAAATACCTTAGGATTATAATAGACCAACGTCTCTCGTTCAAACTTCACACTTCTCAAGTAGCTAAGCGCATTAGACAATTAATCTATGTGATGAAACTTTGTGCAATGCAGCCAAAAAGAAGACTCTGTATCCGGTATACATTGCGTTGTGTGAGCCCTATATCAGCACCTGGGGCGAAATTGCACTGCCACCCATGAATACCCTCAACGCTTGGATCATGGATTTGTTGCCGGCCCATCAAATCGGAAGGAGAGCGGTAAGGAAAGGGACGGATAGAGGAAAGCTGTTGGGCAGCTGGCAATCGCACTCATTTAATGAAACGCTACATATTATTTTAATAATATTCTTTAGGTCACAAAAACAAATCTTATAATCAAATAAACCGCCCGTCATCGTTCCTGTAGCAAAAGTTCCCAAAATATTAGAGGCAATTTTATTATTATTATTTCATTATAATAAACAATAAATATATGAGTAAGTACAGAAATACAGTAAGAGCAGTGTCGAATGTCCACCCATAAGGTTAAAGACAACCTAATGAAAACAGCAAGCTGTTGTACACAAGTGCAAGTTTTTGCTCTGGAAATCCTTGGAAGAAGCTTATATTAAGTGATGACTGAAGAAGATGATGTAAGAAGTTGTGTTTTGAAATAAGAAATAAGTTGATAACGTAATAACTAAAAAAAAAATGGGTAAGAGAAAAGTATTATTGAAGTTCTAATAGGTAAAGTGCCTTATGGTATTAACACGTTGCCGAAAAGCAGCTTAGATTAAAAGAAAAAAATCGAAGGAATAAAAAAGGAAATAATAATTTGTAAATAAAATGTTACCTGGTATGAAATTTTCTTAATGATCGCAGCCTGAGTACTGATCTTAGTTCCTTCATTTTATTTAACTTACTATGCTTCAGTTCAACTATTACTGTGTCAAAGAAATAAATCAATACTTTATAATAATAACTACTTATATTTAAGATAATTTTAAGGAATAATTAATAGAAACAGCCGAGTTTTGTATAAAAAATTACTTACGTGATGAGACAAGTTTAATTTTCAGAATCTAATTCTTGAACTGAATGACAAATCGCATTCTTTGCATCGACTTCGCATTATTTATACAAGTATCTTAGCAAGAACTTGTTATATGTTTAACTTACTTTGTTGTAAATAATTAAAATGTGGGTTGTGTTTACTGAATACTAATATTTCTCATTATATTATTACCATGGGAGGGGAGAGCAGGGCTAAAAGTTCCTAGGTCAAGTTGTTTCAATGGAAAAAACTCCACGAGAGAAATATAAAAAAAATGTTTAGAAAATATGAACCGAAAAGTTATATTACAGTGAATCGAGTGCAGCCGTTTAGTCAATGCAAAAGCATCTGGTAAATGGAAATATGAACGCGTGTCACTGACCGACGTCAGTAAATAAATACACCCAACAGTCACCTACATAATCCTGACCCCGCACTAAAACTGTGTCTTGTGTCGTTGGTATCAGAAACTACGAGAGATTTTTCGGTCTCACAAACACCCAAACCCTATACAGATACCCGTGGATCACAAAAACATTTGTTTTGGAGCGTGGATCGAACCCGCGGCTTCTCGTTTCACAGTTGGCGTCTAACGAACTGAAGGCTGTCAAATATTTTCATTCCTGTTATTTTTGTTTATCTCCCGAGTTTCTGTAGTTAATGTTATTTTCTTGGCGTGTTTACGGCAATTACTAAAGAGTATCCTGATAAACTACACATAAATTGCGAAAGATTCGTAACTTAACTGAAAATGATTTAGATGATCCACAAATATTTTAGCCCCAGTCTCCCTATGTGTGTTTGCAAAGAATGATGTATTGTTGAGGACTTGTGCTAATAATATAAAATTTAAATATAAAGTTATATTCACATTTATTATGTTTTTCATCTTTCTATGTATTCAGCAGAAAATTCTCCCTTCAGCTAGACAATTTTTTTTTACGATTTCTATAGTTAAATTAGAGACCATTAACGTAACGAGTTAATAAAATTAACACTTTTTTGTAATTCTTGTAAAGATCTTTCAGATATGGTTTTCCTCACAAAGTTTTCTTTCACCTTCAAACTAAGATAAATGACTATGACTAGACTAATTCGGAGAATCATACATTAAACCTTATGATAATTAAACTTTAAAGATAGGTGCTCCAACAAATTAACGCTAAGATGTTCTCGCTTCGTTAATCCGGAGGGCAGATAGTTTTCGCTCCATATTATTCGAGGTGCAAGGTACATTAAGTCTGCTTTTAGCTTCAAGTGCAGGTGGTGAACGTGTTACTCCACTATATTAGACCGCTCGAGCTTATATGTACGTTGAGTTGAAATTAGAACTTTTTTTGTTTGATGTTTAAGAAGTATTTACCTAGGTCCTTTAACATGTAGTTAATATGTAGAGGAATGAATTTGTAAAAAATATAAGCGCAGGAAAAACCACGTACAATTTTCTTAAATGAAACATTTAAAAACTTTAATATTATTGCATTTAATTTTAATTGATACGATTTAGAAGCGTCTTTTTATCCCTCTACGTAGTGTACAATTTATGCGCTTTAACGAAATAGATAAATTAATTAGGAGTTATCTGAATGACTGGCAATAGGCAAATTGATATTTTTGCCGACAAATAGCACTGTATAAACCTTTTTCACAGAGAACTGTTTGATGATGTTGCTGCAGTGCACTACATGCTGCCCATTCAGATAAAGCCTTATTTGCGAGGGTTAAAAAAACAAAATCTGACTGCAATTGTAACCAAACAAGACGGCTTGAAATACTGGCTGTACACAGTAAAAAGAAAAGAAACTGTGAGGTGGTGCCCGTGTTAAGTATTTAGGGTACATCGTGAATTATTAATGCCTTGGATCCCCAGAACGCGGTTTGTTTGGATTGGATCGGGACTTTAGTCGGCAAAATCACACATACGTGCGAAATGTTCAACGAGCCGCCACCTGACTCAACTCCGTCTCCAAGGATAAACTTAAATCATGCACGAAGGTTATTATCGCTGAAACAAAATAAAAATCATGATTTTTTTAGACAATGACTTTTACTTTACGTTATGCCAGAGTGGTTAGATTATCTGACAAGGTGTTGCGTGTTGTGTCGTGAAGCAAAATATGTATTAATAAGAAAGGAGATGAAAGCGCGGTTGTGTAATATTGGAGCGATAAACAGGAGATTTAGGGCGATTGCACAAACTAACTTTGCACATAACTTTGAGTTTGAAAGCGTCAATCCCATACATTATTATCAATGTCAAATACGCACAAATGCATGGCGATGACATAGTCAAAATTAAAGGTATCGTTAAAGTTAGTTTATGCAAGAGCCTTAGTATATATTTTGGTTTGAATTTAGTAGATTTGATAGGTCTTGCCTTTTAGGCCAGAGGCAGGTATTTGAGCGTGATAGCTGGCTGTTCGCACACCAATTTAAAAAAATCGTTTGTAATGTGATGCTGATTGTTTGCGGTTTGTTTTGATTATCGCAGAAGGCGGTTTGGCAAATACATTCACTTACAATGCTTGTAGAGAATTTTAAGTTGCGCAGATTTTCTTTATAGTGAAATGTAGGTACACTAACAATACGATTACATCAATTTTGTTACTTTGGGAAGTGACAGTAGAAGCGGGGTTGCGATTTCTGTGTTGAGTCTGTTTCTAATTTTTATCTTATAATTAATCCATCCACCTTTCATCCATAAAAGTCTGTGTGGCATATAGAATAGAATAGAATATTAACAAAATGTTGTACGATGAACAGTATCGTTGCGTATTTGTAAGAAATATTTGTAGAACATGCCAATAATTATGTCCACAACAGAGGGTGTCCATGTAGAACTATTCGCCAGGAAAATGTATTTATTACAAGGTTTTGCACTTGTGCGCAATATACCGAAGCCGGTGGAATTTACGATGAAATTGTTCAGTCTGTTGGACATCGAAGAGTTTATTAAAAAGATAAAAGTGTTCTCCTCGGTTTATTTCGTGACTTAATAAAATAAAGGTGGTCGCAGCTTTGCTTTATGTTTTTAGGGCCCCGAAGGTCTTTTAGGTAAACCGTAGGAATGTTATTTTAGCTGTAAGTATATTGCGTAGGTTTATTGACAGTTGAAAGAAAAAAAATAAAGAACGTACGACTTTAGTGGTGAAGGTATTTTTTCCATTTGAAAATCGTAGTGAACTGCAAAACCTTTTAATATATTTTTGAAATATTTTTAGTTGTTTCTAAAACAGGTGCTTCAAGTTTATTACGTAAGGAACCCTCAAAGCGTAATCTTTAGTCATAATGAGGTAGTTTCTTTCCAATTGCTAAATAGTCTGCGGTGAAGTTGATGTTTAAAGAGTAGTAAAAGTAGTAATATCTCGTGCTAGTACTCGAAGCAGTATTTACTTGACTGGGATAGAGAAATATTATTATTCTCTACGTTTAATTGACAAGTTCTGTTTTAGTGGAATGAATTTTTTTATTGTAGTTATTTTAAACTTCTCTCACAGTCATTTCAAACACACGGAAAATATTTAATTATATTATTAAGGTAACTTTGTTTCAATTGTTCAGATGTATAAATAAAAATATGCTTGAAAAAAAAAACGAGAACAAATAATATATGGTTTCTTGAAGGGTATGTAGGTAATAGAAAAATATTGTGTAGCATTTTTTAGATGGATCCGATAGTACAATTGCTCAAATTCATTGAAATACAAGTATAAATTTTTGAACAAGTTCATTCTTAATTAATTATCAAATGAAGACATCAATAGAAAAATTGCTTTCCAGCGGTGTGCTAGCTTAAGCACTAATAAAGCTTTGGATCAGATTGCTAGAGGTTCCTGTGTGAGATTGTTGAGAACTCCAGGATAAGGTCACACCGGCACCTTCTATCTGTCGTGTAAAAACAGCCAAATGTCAAAAAATAGTCTAGGCCTATTGCGCTTCTTTATTTCTGGCGTCCTGGGCAGTCGATGGAATGAATGGAATTTGAATGGATGGAACTCCCTTACTGTAAACTGATAAATGTAATTCCTAGGAGCTCTTCGCGTGAGTTTTAAAAGTGGCAGTTTTACCTATACGTACTAAACAAGTAAGTAAAATTAAGCAAAACACCGAAACACATTTTTAATCATAAAAAAGAGTAGGATAAATACACGAGACAAATGCAATTCCAAAAATAAAATTGTACAGAAAAACTAACCTTTCAACCCTACCTAGACAGTGGGATAGTGTGCCTAGGTATCACTCGGTGTCCGTTACACCCACAGCCATCGCAGTGGAATTAAGTTCAGTTAGTTATGTGCAGACTTAGACAAACAGTGGCGGCTGCGGTTGTGGCGTCTGCTGCCTTTTGTTTCACTGCAATTATGACCACTCGTAAATTAATTAAACAGCTCTGCGAGACAGCGCCATTCATTGCACCACCGAGGATCTTGATTGTTTATGTTGTTTTGTCTCGGTCTTATTGCGTTCTTACCGGCTGGTGCAATGTTATATAAGAATATCGCAATGAGATTTGGTTTGTGAGCTAAAAATATATGTAGTTAGGATTCGTCAGGTTAACTGCATTGTTAGTATAGTATTAAATAAAGTATATTTAAGCTTGTTTTTATGTATTTTGATCAGGTCTGTAGCAGGTTATTAATTGCTGTTGTGTGTAGAAAAAATCATTACTTTTTCTCATTGACAATTTTTGTGGTAATTGTATAACAATACTATATATGTAGCGGC
Source organism: Deilephila porcellus (assembly GCA_905220455.2). NCBI lineage: Eukaryota > Metazoa > Arthropoda > Insecta > Lepidoptera > Sphingidae > Deilephila > Deilephila porcellus. Next base: position 11,712,374 of record LR999977.1, on the reverse strand, counting down.
TGCAACTGTAGAGACAGCTTTATAGAAGTTATTCCATCCAAAATTAATATTGTAAGCCACAGCTTTCAGGAAATTAGGCTAGGCTGAGTGGGTACAGGTGGGAGGCAAGATTAATGATGACGTGCCGTTGTTCAGAGCGCATCGCTTTTAGCGCTTGTGTGACAGCTGAAGCATTCGCGTGCATTACCCCGCCCCCTGCGCGCCGCACCGCACTATGATGATGAGTAAATGGTGAAGCAATCTGACATGTACTCGGATATTAGTTTGTTAATTGAAATCTTGAATAATGGATATGTGACACTTTTTTCGTACCATTGTATGTAAGCAAAGGATATTGCAGCATATGTAAAACACCATTAAACATGATACTCATGAGTGTAAAAATAAAATTTAAATTATACCTAGTCATATCGTAAATGCGAAAAGAATAAAAATACTATGGATTTTCCAGAATTCAGTCCGTGAGATTGCTGGTAATCCAACGTTCCTTCCTTCATTTCTCCCTACCCGCTCCATATTTTATCATCAAAGATCGGCAATGCGTCTACAACTCTTCAGGAGTAGCGGGTGTTTATGACAAGCGATAAAAAAAATGCGATGAATGGCGAGACTAGAAGGCCATTCGCCTGATGGCAAGCGATACGACCGCTCATGGAGGAAATTAAATAACACCATGAATTACAAAGCATTGCTTGGCTGTCATCCTGAGACATAAGAGTGATACAACAGTGCATTTACACTGCTGTTTGGCGGGAGAAATAGACATTGCGGTGGTACCTACCCAGGCGGCCTCTCACGTGTGAGAGACCTGCCACCAGAAAATATGCCCTTGCATTCCAAAAAAAAACCTTAACAAAGAGAACCTAATCCGTGCCTCGTGTAAACAAACATTAATGAAAATTCCTACGGTATCCTTATCCGGTAACTTATCTGATTTGTAAGACAGTAACCAATTTCCCATAATAAGAAGTTTTACGAGGCTTGCGTCAGCTAGAAGGCGCGGGCGTGACGCTGTCAGTGTGCTTCTTGTAGCGCTATTATCTTCGAAAGGTCACCTTAGCTCATTGTCCGTAATGTGAAATCAATGGGCCATTACTCTTTATGGTGATTAAATTGTAAGACTGTCGTTAAAGCGACACAATGCTATCTTTATTGGGATTTTAGTTGTCGCTGCCTCTATTATCACTGCAGCTATTTTCTAATAACCTCTTGTTCGTGGCTGAAGCTACTGAAAGTCCTCTGCTAATCATGGGCTTTTACATATAGGATTTGAATGTTATGATGATAGATGAGTAGAATGAAATGATATGGAACGTAGTTTATGTGAACGAGATAACGAATGGAAGTACTAAAGAGTAAAAGAGTTAGAGGATGAATGATTAAGATGTCAAGTATGAAAGGATGGAATAGTAGAGAACAGTTTGGAAGACGATAGAAAAAGTAAACGATTAAGAAGACGATTTTATATTGAAGATTATCAGACCAAGCTTTTGACCCTAATGGAACTATTCCTAAATACATAATGTAAATTTTGTGAAATAATTAAATAAATATTTAGAGTATAGATATATCCCAATTCGAGTTAATTGGTATAGAATTCGGCTTGGATTTTACCTCCCCGATTTTTTGTAAAATTAAACCAAAATATCTAAACCAGTTTATGACAACGCGAAACACTCACAATATATCAATTTTAAAATAATATAGGTGGCGCAAATAATCGTCGTGGGAAATGTTCCCCGAATATAAATCACGGCGGGTGTATGAGTCAAACAGCCAATAAAGCCTGTAATGCCTCGAATGAAGTACGACCGGCTGTTATTCGGAACTAAGGCTCTATACATCACTAAATGTTGTCCTCGAATAACACCGCTGGTGTATGCTTTGTGCGGATTTACGTTTTACGATTTTTAATAATTTGGACTATACATTATTTAGTTTTAGTTATGGGTATTTTGTCTGTATTGTTGTGACCTTAATCTTAATCTATTATTGTTTTGAAAATTAGATTTAGCTGGATGTTGGTTCTATAAGGTTTTGAGGATAGATTATTTTAGCTTCCTATCAGAATTTTGATAATATAGAAGTATTTTTTTATATTAGTAAAATTAAAAGTTCCAAAGTGTCAACTACCTACTCCTATCTTTATAGTTCACCATTTTCATTTATTTGGTTTAGTTAAAGGCTCAAAAATTTGACACAAAATCATTTTTCTTCGTTATGACTAAAACAGAACCTACTTCAAAATTCATGAAGTGACCTATGTAATATATTTGAAGTGAAGTTACTATTGTTTTGTTTAAATGATGGGTAATAAAGTGATCAAGGCTAATTAAATAAAAACAAGGGCATGTTTATAAAGATTGTGTTATTTGTAACATTGTTTGGACAACTGTACTGCGTTGATGATTCACGAGTGTTTGAGACTGTCAAATGGTTTTGAAATGAAACATCCCTGTATACAAGTCTTTTAAATAGATGTGGCAATTATTGCAACTTCCAATTATTATTTATCAATATGATGATTTTTCAAAGAAATTTCATTAATTGACAGGAAATGATTTATGACTGAAAAGCTATTTTTGCGAATAACTGCAATCTAACCTAATAAACAAATTCAATGTTCACAAAATTTTGATTTGGTCGATAGACCGTTGAAGGTTTTTGCGATAGCAACCCAGTCTGTCGTCAAAATCCATGCGATGCGAAGTCAGGTCTTACGCGCCGCCCGGGCTGGAAGCCCAGAGATCCCGATATACTCATCCCATCCATCTTTTCTAGAGCTTTTGGTAAGAGAGCCATAAGTAGCCATTCCCCAGTTTCTTCTTATGCAGCTTTAATGAAAAGAAAAACTGCATAATGCATTTTATATTGTTTTTCCAAATGGAAGAGAATGAAAAAAACATCACGTGTAAAAATCATTACTGAAAAGCTAATTTTAATTAAGTGGTAGAAAGAGTAGGCATAGACCTTGACAAATAAATAAGTCGTTAAGAACTAGCCAGGGATAAAAGAGGGAAATGTTAAATATGTATGAGACGAGGAAAATATAAACATGGAAGTATTCATGAATTTCTCATTACTGGTTTCGATTCATGTTTTGAGAACATTTGCGCGTCGTTAAATAAAGGGGAGCGTGTTGTTTTCTTTTCCAAGAAGACAGGGCCGGGGAGCAGTATTATGAAGCAATATCGCCGCGGGGCACAGACGTTGAACAAACTTCGCACACAATACTGAACGACACGTTGGATCTATACAGCTCAAATATTTTACAATCATTATTTTGGGCCATAAAGGCATGTTTCTATATTATAGGGGGCAAACGAGTATCACCCGATGGTAAGTGATTAGGATTAGCAAGTTCAAGTGGCAGTGGGCCGGGGCACATAGCACGTAGAACCGATGGCCACTGGCGCCGAAAGGTTCTAAAGTGGAGGCCACGTGGCCTTTGTTCAGCAGTGGACTTCCTGTGGTTGAAGAGAGAGAGCGTCAAATTACAGAATTGTTTTTTTTTTCAAATACTGAGAGATTGACGGCGTCCGTGGTGTAGTTGGTTAGACGTCGGCTGTGAAATGAGAGGCTGCGGATTCGATCCCCGCACCGAGACAAATGTTTGTGTGATCCACAAGTATTTGTCTCGGGTCTGAGTGTTTGTGAGAACAAAAAGTCTCTCGTAGTTTATGATACCCACGACACAAGACTCGATCTTAGTGTGGGGTCAGGACTATTTAAGTGACTGTTGGGTGTATTTATTATTATTTATTTATTTATGTAGTGAAATTCAAAGTTCGCCAAAAAAAAAAACAAACAAACGTCGTAAGTATGTTCTGTATAGCTATGCTATTCAAACCGAGACGCAATTACACCCAAATACACCCAATAATCGCTGCTATAAGTATATAAGCTAACTTCTGGCAGTACCATAAGTGTTGTTAGGTGACGTCGTTAGATCTCTCCTTATCTTATTTCTTAGCCGGAATGCGGCGGAACGCGAGAGTGTTACCTATATGTACAATATTGAGCACGCTTAGCTGGAACACTGCCCGGCAAGGATGTTAGCAGGCCCTGTTAAATATTCCGGGATGTATGAAAGATTGGTACCGTCGCTGCATAATGCTTTGTACCTTACGGGTTCAGTCTTATGGAGGAATGAAATTGTATTTGAGTATATAGTTAACGATTCAATTTAAATTTATAATAATAGTTTTTTTTTTGTATTCGTAGAAACCAGTTGAGAGATTAAATATTGGTAGGTATTAATTGCAAAAATGATTAGTAAACTTATAGATTAGTTATCCGTTTTGAAGTGGTAATTTACGGTGTCATATTATTTACAGGGACATTTTTGATAACACCATATTTTGTTAAACCTCAAAATGTTAATCCTTTTATTAAATCCATCCCATGGTTGTCTGTAAGACATTGCCTTTGAGCAATAAGACCGACCGCCAATTGTTCTTTTTTGTATGTGATTTTAATTTTATTTGTTTTTTTTTGCAGCATTAAAGTGTATATAAATAAATATTTTTTTCTACAAAACTTACATCAAACAATTTATAGCTTTGTGGCGTGGCATAAAATGAGTGAAGTGTGTCTCGCAACTTACGGCTTCATTCACGGCCCCGATTGCCGCCCCTATACGTGTTGTTGTAGTGAACGAGTGAGAACAGTAATTACCCCTTGTATTGTCAACGGTTTGAACACTGATTTCACTAGAATTGCTTTAAACATTCTTACATGGGATGTTTGTAATGCAAACGGGATTTATAAGTATACTTTAGTTTTCTTAATTAAAATTTTAAGTGTTATTTTGTGCTGTTTATATTTCTTGAATTATATTAAAGAACTTATTCCATAGAAGTTATAACTGTGATAAAACTATATTATGTATTAATATCACTACAGTCACGTTAAAATTAAGCAACCCACCTTTGATTAGCACCGGCAAGCGGACAGACACAATATTATAAGAAGTCGCTGGAGGTAAATTGTATCACTGTCACTGTGGAAATCCTTGTCGGAACCTAAGTTCAGCAGTGGGCTTCTTGCGACAGAAGAAGATGACGATATTTTGAAATAAAACTAATTTTTACGAATTTTATCGCGGATATTGTTAATTGTTACATTTTTAACTTCTAAAACACCTAAGAAACCATGTTGACGAAATTGGTTCAGTAAAGTGTAATACAAAAGGGAGTAAGTATCACGTCACTCCATAATTTTCAGCCAAAGGAAGAACAGCGCTAAACAGAAGCCTCCCTAAATATCCAGTAGTTACAAATGATCTCCACATGTGCACGCAATTAATTTCACGTACACTGGGAACATGGCCGCCGTGCGTAATTGCGTCTTAAACGCAATCATTGTCCCCATGTTTGTCGTGGATTACATTAAACTGTTACAGGCTATACGCTTTATCTTTGTAGCATTTAAATAAGCTCGCTTAATGTGTTTCACATTTCAAGGGAGATGTTTGGTGTATGAATGTAATTTGCTATCTTGTAATTTTTTACTAGTGAGTCTGGAGGCTCTATAATTCGTATCTTTCCCTTTTTAACACTTCTTTTCCCATTTCTCAAAGGCACACACCTTTTTAACAAGAGTTAAGCAATCAGTCCTTCCAATGCCTAGGGGTCGAAGAGGCGTGTCGGGGCCTCTGGCCTTCCAGCTTTGCGCTCGGGGACAAGTGTCCGCACCGCGCTGATATTGCTGCCAGGCTGGGTGCTTACCAAGATCTGGAATCTTTTGGGGGCATACCGTCCAGCGGCGTGCACAGGATTATGACACTGGGTATGCGGCGGAGTACTAGGTCACAAAAAAAATCATTTAAATAGATTTTTAGCATAGCCACAGCCACGCGACGGAAACCATTCCAATAGAACAAGTCTTAGATGTACTACTATTCATGTACATCTTCTACGGCAACGCAGACAAAACAGCGATCGATCGTCGCGGCGGAAGAAATTCTAATAAGTAAATTAATAAGCTAAAATAATAGTTATACGTTTCATAACTTTATCATGAAACTTTCGAGTTACATTCCCTTTTTGCTGGTATAATTGTTGTAACTCGGGCACACACCTACCTTTAGACACAATTTGAATCTTTTCACTGAATCACAACTGTGAGAACTTGTTATTTTTAATAAACAAACATTTTCAACACAAACCTCACAATCAAATAACATTTAAAAAAAATCAACAAACGCACTAGTAAAAGCAAATCACTACAATTATTATAGAAACTCAGTAATAAACTGTTAAATGTGCACACTTTAAATGTTAAAATAATAAATCTTATAATTATGAAAACTATAAATAAACTGGCGCAAACAAAATAGTAAACAATGCTTATCACATGAAAAAAACAAAATCAAAAATGGCCCCCGGGCCCCGCGAAACACAAAACATTTCTGCTATTTAAACAAATAAAACCTTACTAAACAAAAATGCATAATGTGCATACGTGATGTATTAGATTTCCGTCTATTATTTTACTCGGGTTATAGGCAACGAACATTTCCGATTACTCCCGACAACTGCCGAACTTCCGTAGCCTGCCGCTGGAGTTGGTTTCATTTCAGCCAATGCGGCTTTCGATATTCATGGGTGTGTGCGTTTGCGAACCGTGCACGGACACCAAAATTACTACACACATACGAACAAATCTCCTGCGGGACGCGACGGCATGAGTTGGTTGATTAGGTACATTATTTTGCAGCGCTATTGCTATTTATAAAATATTAGGCGTTTTTAATTTATTATATTTTGTTTATTCATTTATTTACTATTAATTAAAGTCATCTAAAACGTAAGAACGTTTTATTAAAATATTTGTGAATGGCAAGTAAAGCACTGCATTTCTGCCTACAAGGAGCGCACGCCCCTGATACCGTCTAAGCCTCTCGGTGGCCTGGCCTCGTTGGTCTTACTTTTTTATTTATTTATCTCTCCTCCTTCGCCTAATTCCTTAAAGAGACCTTCTATTGTTGGGGTTAATATGTTTTTGAAAACGAATTATACCTACTCTCCACATGAGGTTACTCGTTTTGTTTTAATTATGTAGTAATTCAATATTAAACCCATATATTAGCAAAGTGCTAGCTGAAGTTCAATTCCCGGATGGCGCGTGTATGGCCACGCTTTGTAAAGCATATTACTACGTCAGCCCCTATTATAACCAGCTGATTAATACTCGCTTATTATCCATTACCATTGAAGCGTATACAATTACTATTCAGCAAAACGCTCATAATTATGATTTTAATTGGCATCCAATTTTATTTGGTTTGAAAATGTACAACCTATTTTGTTTTTCCTGTTTCAGTAATATGACTGAAGTGAAAGATAAAGCTTCTTAAGGGCTTCCTACTGAAGGGAAGTAAATGTAATTTTTAACACATTTATCGCCCTGAAAATCCCTGCCTACGGTATGAAATCCCAAAGGCTTTACAATGAGTGGCACAATTTGTCACAAACAGAAAAGAGTCTCAACGCTTCGGGCTTACACGTTTGATTGCACGTCCAAATAAACGAATAGGGCTCCTTCAATGTTTACATTAAAGAAAAGGTCTTTGGAAAAGGGCCTTGACTACAATTTGTTGGAGTATTCTGAGATATTATTATTATGGAATTGATTTTGATATAATAAAGAATATAAAATTTGCTAAGATATAAATCTTTCTATTCAGCCAAAGGAAGTCCACTGCTGAACATAGGCTCCCCTGAAGATCTCCACATCGACCTGTTGGAAGCGGCCTGCATCCTGCGACTTCCTGCAACCTTAACTAAAATATAAAACTTTACACAGATATAAATAAAATACTTAAATATAAATCTTTAATGAAAAATATTATTGAATTACTAATTACTTTATTTCCTCGTAAACACTAAATCTTTAAACTACTTTCTATGGCCTAGGTATATCTGCTGACAAATCTGCAATAACATAAGTCACCGCGGCCCAAAAAGCAGCGCACTTTATGACGTCATCCTTATTCTGCACATTCATAGTGTCACCGTCTGAATGGTGGTACCAGAAATAATGATCATTTTTGTTTAACAAGGATGCCCCTGGCAATCCTTTTGCGATGTATAGCACGATATCAGATCCTGGGTAATCACTTGTTCTCATTTGATTCAAAGGGGTAAATAGTTTTAATATTTCTAACATGACACAACGGGCGTCGTTGGGACCAGACACGTCAAGACCGAGAGGCGCGAAAGTCCCCTCATCAGATTCCATAATAAAATCTATATTTGGAAATTCGTTCAAGTGCTTTTTTAGGTATGCCATTGCACCGATTAAACCAAATTCTTCAGAGGTCCACAGTATGGCCCGGATTGTCCTATTTGCTTTTAATTGTAACTGGTTTAATATAACTGGAACGAACCAACTTATCATCATGCCACCGCCGTCATCCATAGCTCCTTGCCCAACATCCCAGCTATCAATGTGGCCTGACACTATAACCATTTTTTCAGGGTGAGTACCTTTCAGATCTACTAGTGTATTTCTAGAAGTCTTATTTTCAGACGAGTAGAGCATTAGTAATTTAATAACAATTTTGTCGCCTTCGTTTTGTAGTCTATGCATTAAGTCTGCATCTTCGTGTGTAATGCAGGCAGTCGGTATTTTTGTTAAATTTTCCCCGTAAACTTGAGCGCCTGTATGCGGCGAGTTTATAGAAAATGGCGTTACACTTCTTATTAGTGCTGCTACAGCCCCCTTTTGAGCCGCTTTTGTCGCTCCATTTACTCTATATGAAACTGTTTCAGAATAATTTACGAACGGTTCATCGAAAACCACAATTTTACCTTTGATTTTCGACTCGTCAGTTTTATCAAGTTCATCAAAACTGCTAACGACAATAACTTCAGCAGTTATACCCTCTGGTGGCGTACTCACGCTCATACCAAGTCCAAGAAAAGATAGTTTTTTGTAATAAGGTTGAGTCATTTCTGCTGTTTCATTTAATCGTTTCCAGCGTGGGACCTAAAAAGAAAAATAAATATTTGTAAACAATGAGGAGTTTAAAACACTAAGGATTCGTATAATATTTATAGTTATATTTAATACCAAACATATCGTTACATTTTACAATAAACCTAGAAACTCGGTGTCCGAAATAAAAAAAAAATAAACAATTAAATACACCACCCAACAGTCATAATTTGTATAGTCCTGACCCAAACCTAATACTTTGCCGTCTCACAAACACACAGACCCAAAACAAATATTTCTTTGCATTACAAAAAATATCATGGTGCGGGGATTGAACCCGCAGCTTCCTCTTTTCAGCCTCTTTTTTAGCCGGCGTCCAACCAACTTGAAAATGAAATGAAATGAAAATTTTCATTAAACAATAAATTGAATTTTAATTCAACTTTGTGACGGAAGCTGTCAAATATAATGTTTATTGTATGTTTAGTATATCACTTCAGGTTTCCATTTTTGACAGATCACATTTGACAGTGGAGAACAATTGGAGAACAATGGGACAATGGAGAACGTCACATAAATCTTGATAGGAAGCCTAAAATGAGCTCCTGGACACCTGAAGTGATAGAAATATGTTATCTACGACCAGTCGTTTATCGGATATATGCATGTACATTTTTTAATACAATAGGTCCGGCAAACGAGCAAACAGGTCACCCGATGGTAAATGATCACTGCCGCCCATGAATATCCACAACGCTTGGATCATACATGTGTTGCTGGCCCATCAAATCGGGAGGGAAGCGGGAAGGAAAACAGGATGGGACGAAGGAAGAAGTATTGGACATTCGGCAATCTCACTCACCGAAAGAAACGCGACCGCTAACCTGTCACTTCACGTCGATCTCCAAATTGAGAAATATAATATATTTAAGAAATCATCGTTTTGGAAACGTAATCGATACATAAACAGCTAGTCAAATAAAGTGTAATTTTAATTTACAAAATCTAAATTGACATAATAAGTTAGTTGTATATATTGTGTATGTTTGTATATGTATGGATACTATTGTATATTGTATGTATATATGTATAATTGTATATATATTTTTAAGTATGTATATTTGTTTTTAAATAATGTTTATTTATTTTTTTAATTTTGTTCATAATTTTGCATAAACCTGCTTTGCTCCATTTCTGCTTCACCCAAAGGTAGACTGTAATAGAATGCCTCTGGCATTAAGTCCGCCTGTATACAATTTAGTATATAAAGCAAATAAAATAAAAATAAAATAAATAATTTTGTTTCTGGCAAATGTTAAAAAAAAAAAACTATGTAATACAGTATGTGTTACTAAGAGTAATTTTTCGTTCAAATTACTTACAGTGACATCTTCCGTGGTGACGTCATTAAGACCATGGTTTTTTGTAAGATCGATCATATGGTCTATTGCGTGCTCCAGTGTGTCAGTTCCTGAAGGACGTGCGCCGAACATATCAATGAATCTTGTGTATCTAAAAATAACCATAAAAGCTTCATTGAGTTATTTATTAAACACACTAAAAGGCGTAGATTATTATTTGTAAAGTATCTAAAATTTATATATTATAAACAATAGTTGTACAAGGACAGTGCTGCAGTCTATTTAGTAAATAAATAAACAAGCTTTCGTTGGACCTGTTTGATGGAGATGTAATAATGTCTGCTTCATTACTTCCAGAAAAGAGTGGTTGATGTGCGAATATAATATTATATAATGATTTGCTTAACACAATATACCTTTACGAAATTATTAAATGTATACGATTTGCTTCCAGAATTAGAATGGAATGGAATCCTCATCACTGAAAATCTAGCCGAAAAGTATAATTGTGTCGCATATAACATGTAAGCACTAAGCTGCTTCTCTAAATTGTTAATAACACCTGCTCATTATGAAAGTTTATTGATCTCACGGTCTGTTACGCTAAATTTATGTAGGCTGATAACTGAATTTAATTATTTCGCAAATTATACCCCGATAATAATTAAGTAAAGCAACGTAAAGGGATAGATTTTCTTTGAATTTTCAATTTACAACATATTTTACAGTAGCTTTAAAGCTTTTTATACAATCTGTAAACTAAAGAATTATTAACTTCTAAAATCATAAAATCTACAACAATTTAAACGCCTGATAAAGCAGTTGAAATTATTTAAATTCGCAGACGTTCTTAAGTAAAATCTAATAACTGCTTAAATTATATTTACTTGACTGAGGCGTTGGATTGCTCTGGTAGAAGTAACCATAAGCCTCCTATCCCACTGGCGTTTTACAAGCGTTGGCGTTTTCCCAACGTGTACGCAACGTCGACGCTGCGCTGATGCGACGTTGACGTCGTCAAATGTTGACGCTGCGAGCTTGATATGGGATATGTCAATACGAGAAGTAATATATGATGCTTTCTTTTTCTTTTACGCAATTTTCGTCCAAGGAGCAAAGCCAACACTAGTGTTTCTAGTCGGAATTCCCGTAGACAACCGCAACGTCAACGTCTCGTCAGCGTATCGTCGACGTTGCGCAGACGTGGGGGAAACGCCAACGCTCTTTAAACTCCAGCGGGATAGGGGCCTTAGGTATTTGGTTCGATTTACACCAAGCTACTTTGATTATCCAATTCCAATGAGGTAATTGTTTTCTGAGTCAATATTTACCAGTCATTAGGTATTATAATAGTATACATACTCGTACATACATTTATTGCGTTGCAATGCCTAACCGTGTGAGGAAAATTTCACATCAACATTGAGCATGGAATCCAAAGCCACCCCGTTGCCCGATAAATATTGTCTACTTAATCACAAATAAAACTTACTCGTCCCACATCGTGTCCCCATAACCATTATTAATAATTTGATCCATAATCCATTTGGTAACATTTTCATAAGACTTAATTTCTTCCACTAGTTTCGGGTCCAACACGCAATGGTTCTCGTGTCTTGTTATTACAACACTGGGTGTTACTATTTTAATATTTATAATTACTAATAAATAAGTCCAATCCATATTGCCGGCGCGAGGTTCAGAGAACAACTGCATGATACAAACAATCTTATCAAAGGTCACGGAACTTAGATTTGGTACAACTAAATTAGATTAATAAACAAAAGAGAACTTGGATAGGTTTATTAAACATTAATTAATTAATGCAAATTTGATTATTACGTACTTTATAATTATTAAATTAAATAAATAAATAAATACACCCATCAGTCACATACATAGTGCTGACCCCACACTAAGATCGAGTCTTGTGTCGTGGGTATCAGGAACTACGAAAGACTTTTTCGGTCTCACAAAATGACATTCTCGTTAGGAGATGAGTGAATCAAATTGCCAGTTTTGAGGTCGATGTGAATGGACCGGCTCTATTAGGCTGATGGTCAATGAGTAATCGTTTTTAAAGCATTATATATTTTTCAATGTACAAATTCCTTATATACCCATGAAGAAAATGCCTCTATAATAACACTCAAAAATATGCAACCGAGATTAGCGTTACTCTTTCAGCATTTAAAAATGTATTACTCACTCACTTATTACAGTAACAATAATAAGTATTAGTAGGCATTTTTTTTATGTTTCCCGAATTATTTTGTACCTAGTTTTGAATGCAAGTATGCATTTTATTTTACCGATACTGACACTTTGGATAAATCCTTATGAAAGAAACACTCAGCTTGATAAATATACAGTATGTCCTAGTTATTTTTGCTTCCTTTGTAGAAGGTTCATAAATAAATAAACTAGTATTTCCTTCGGTATAGGGCTGTGTATCAGATATTTATGTATAGTGCTAATGACACCGTCCGGCGTGCTCGTTTCCCATCCTGAAAAAACGAAAAAGAAAAGGTGAGAGCTACACTGGATTAACGGGAATCAGTACTTTTGAATTATAAATATTTTCTATGCCAACATCTATTTCAAAACGTTGTTCCATTGCTACTTCAAAAAAGAGGTAGCGACACATACAACAGTATTTGCAATATTAAAAAAGTCAAATTTCCAAATTGCTATTCTTATGACGGGTATACTCATTGTCCGTATAGTTATCGCTATCTACTACTTGGAATCTTTAACCAAAATAATGAAATTAATTTTATCTTCATCGCGAGAATGTGGAAAAGCCTTTGATTTTTATTTACTCGTAAATGTCGTTATGATTTTAATGTGTATTACAGTAATTACGTATATAATATTGTTATGTATTGTTTATTTGATGAGGTAATAATGTTACTATTTTTATATTACGTTGGGTATAAAAAACAAGCGAGAACAGCTTCTTGAAGCTGAGCTTGAGTTTCTTCTTGAGAAGGTTCTTGCTTTCATGGCGGTGTTTGGTTTTCTACTGTCCATAAGCGGTCGTATTGCTTACCATTAGACGAACGGCATGCTCGCCTTGCCAATTCCTCGAAAAATAACACACGTTAGTGTAAAAACAGAAACGTGTTCTTTGAAATGATTTTAATAAGTACCGACACGGTAATGATATCCATGTACCTTATGGTAAATTCAGTGCACTTTAAATAAATAGAGTAGGTACCTATGCACCAGGAAGAGCCGGTATATGTCGCTGGGTGATACAATTATGTCGCTGGTTCAAACCAGATATATACGCTATAGTGAATATAATATTGTTAAATCTGGTTTATCGGTGCCGACTGCCTCGATGGCGCAGTTGTACTGCGATATGATTGCAAAGCTGAGGTCTCAGGTTTGACACCCGGGTCGGGCAAAGTAATATTATATTTTTCTATTGATTATCAGCTATAGGCTTGCCCCCAATCGCATTGTGGGACGGAAAATACAAGGTGAAACGTGGGTGTTCTGGTTGTACCTCTGTGTACCTCTTATGGAAAAAAGGGGTGAGGTTATGTATGTATGTATGAAAATCTTGTTTATACAGCATCTCACTTTTTCTTTAGCCATAGGATGACCACTGCTAAACATGAGCATCCAAAAAGATTTCCGCAGGCGCCATTACGAAGCGTCCTGCATCCATGGTCTTCCTACAACCTTAATTAAACCTTCCTACATCTGTTCTACCGCATACCTTTCCAAATCTCAAATCTGTTATATGACGTTACGACAATGTAAGTGCGGAAACCTGGAGTACTACACGAAAATACTCCAACACAAGCGGGCGTTGCGTTTCACGTCACGTACTGGGAAATTTTCTACACGCCTTTCGCAGCGCGTGTGGCCATATTATTCTGGCTTCTGAATTCTAATTAAATATTACAGCCGTGCAAATTGTATTAATTCACTAGTAAATTCGCCAACGGTGAATTATGACTGCAATTATGTTTTTGCCCTTGTAAATTGTGCTCGTATTGTAAATATGCAAAAATTATATGCGTTTTTTATTTAATGTAATAGTAATGAAATGCGTGGAGTCGATTGCATTTTAATTTGGGTGATACAAAATATGTTAATAAATTGCTTTAAGTAAAACAAGGTGTTTTGAAACCGATTACAGGCTTATCCTGAAAAGAAATAAACTTACGTGTGTCATTGTGACGGGTTTTCACTATCTTGTACGGTGTTCGCTACACGGGCTATGAATATTATACCACCTAATATTTATTATTCGTATAATAAAATCAACTAAATACTCAACCACGCCTCATATTAAACTTCACGTATGCCGGGTAAAAAGTTATTTCATAAGGCAAAGTTAGCAAGCAAATGAAAGTAAAAGTAAATTGTATGAAATGATGAGTAAAATATTATGTAAATATTATGATTTAAGATTTTCATACGAGACCTATTAAGGAACATTATATTCAATGTAGGTTCACGAGTTTTTACGACTCTTACTGAATTTATCTTCTTATGTATTCGCTGTGTGTTAGGTAAACTTAGATGTTCATGAATTACGGGAGGGAATAAGTAGCTTCTGTTTCTTTATGAGTTCTTCAGAAATTACTTATATGAATTAGCTGTCGAGTAATCTCTTAATTTATGAGTGGCAGAATAGAGAGGTTTTGTATTAAATTATCGTATAAGGCAATCTATTTAAGTTTCGATTTATATTATTCTGTCACCCGAAATTTCTGATTATTTCCTGTAAAAGCTACAGCACAGCAGATTGTCTGCTATAAAAATGTCACCAAGGCGAATTCATTGCAACGGTGAATGTTAATCTCTTATTGATGAATTACCACTATAGTTTGATTCTAATTGTTGATAAATTGTATTGATTGGTTTGAAGATCGTATTTTCAAGTTTATCGGTCCTCTAAAGTCGTTGTTGAAATTGGGTATTTAACAAAAACACAACCAACAAAAACTTGAACACGAAATTTCCGCTGAAAGATATACCTAAACATCTTTGTAAACCTTTTCTGCATTGCGTTACTGAGAATACTATGTAATGTACAACAAGCAAGAGGAAGTGTAGCACGCTTGACGCGACGAGTGGACCGATACAAATAAAATCATGATCAAATTGCAACATGTCGTTGCCAGCGTATTCCTCAAAGAGGCTGTTTCATTGCACTGTCTGCTTTCTGTACTGATGCTGGTGTGTTGAGACCTTGTTGCATTTCTTGTACATATTTAGTAGTGATAATAATATTTTGTGGTCTTTGAATAAGCCTTATAAGCTAACATAGTAATATTTAGGAATTGGGCATATTTGTGGATTAGAAAAAAACTCATTCCATTTGCTAACCATTATAATTATTTATGTGCAAATAAATTAGGTGTATCAGGAATACGACTGGCTTAGTATTTTTAGCTTTATCATCATTTATTTAAAGTCACTTCGGCATACATCCAAACTTCAAACACTCAAACATATTCTACTAAATATAAAAAAATAAATAAGCGGAACACTTCGTCAAAGATGTGCGCAACAATTTCCACATAAAAAGGGACTTTAGCATTTTATTACACACATATACCCCATTTTGATTTTATGACTTATCGGACCTCAGATATCGGACCTTTAGATTCAGTAGCCGCAGATAGACAGTAAATATCGATGTATTCCGTACATACATGTAAAGTGGGCATAAAAATGTAATGCCGAGGCCGACCGTCAAAGCTACGTGACTCTACTAAATGAAGTTAATAAATACATATCGGGTGATATCGATACGATATGTGAAATTTAGGTGGGACGCAATAAAAGTAATATTGCACTGTTTGGATTTCATATAAATGATAATAGTTGGTGTTGCTAAGGAAATGTAATAAAGATTTTTACTGAAATGAAAGCATTTTTACTGTTGGTAGGTCTCTCATATGTGAGAGGCCGCCTGGGTAGGTAACACCACAGTGTGCATTTCTCCCGCCAAACAGCAGTGTAAATGCACTGTTGTGTTTCGGTTTGAAGGTAGCCAGAGTAACTACTGGACATAATGAGACCTAACATCATATGGATGGCAAGCGTAGTAGAATGCCAAGCATTGCTTTGTAATTCATGATGTTGTTTGGTTTGCTACTGTTCATAAGCGGTCGTATCGCTTAACATAAGGCAAATAGCACGCTGGACTCGTCATGCATTGCACTAAAAAAAAATATATTGTGAATATAAATTAATAAAAATACCTACTAAACATAACAGAAGTCCAACAGTAAAAGATTGTGAGCAGATAATTAAATGGACGAGAAATTGTTGGTTCCATGATCAGAAAAATAATGAACGTTTGTGCCATACCTTGGTCTTGATGCGGCAATCGAAGTTGGAACTCAGTTTTAACAATCAACGCCTTGTTTACTGCGCCATAAAATCGATATCTAAGATGACACGGTAACCAAAATATCATCATGGACAGGAGGGTAGTTTGTTATTGTTAGCCGTCTCAATGACTTCATATCGTTTCGGTTTGCTTGCGGTGCGCGATTTACAGCCCTGCTGGATTCTGCTAATTTCTATCGTGTTGTGGACGACTTAGTGCTAAGGGATGTCGTATACAATTTAGTGCCAATTGTTGTTTTAAGTGTGTGTTGTGTTGTGTTGTGTTGTGACAAATAAATGAATTTTTCTTTTTTTTAATGGTGTTAAGTGATACAATAATCGACCAGGTATAGGAGCCGGTTTGGGTGAGTTAGCTAAACTTAATTTATTGCTTTTCGTAGCATTAATCGTGTCTTGTTTTATTTGTCTTTCTATGCATTTGAGAAATTAAATAATAATAATATTTACATAAGTGCAATCTCCTCTCTTTGCCTGCTCTAAAGCGTTAGTACTCATAAATAATCCTTCTCGTTATAGAAAAAATGAGTTTTCTAGTAGTAGAAGATGCCTCATGCTGGGGGTCGTGTGGGTAGTTTCATAGCTATATCTACTTCTGCCGCTAAATAGCGTATACAAGCATTGCAGTTTCTGGTTTAAAGAATATTATGGTCAGTTATAAGTTGGCATTTAATATTGTAACTCAAGAATTAGGTAATGTATTGCAATAAAGACAATGCTGTGCCACGCAGTGCATAATAATAATAGGTACATTTTTATTCTGAGTGGTATTGCTACTCTTTAGAGGCAGGCGTTTACCACTAGGCAATAAATATGCTCGTCTCATTATTCTAGATAGGTACGTAATTCTAAGGACACATAAGAGTATACATTAATTGCTCTTAACACACATAATTTAAAAATAAAAAAAAGTTATAGCGAGATTAAAATTCCTAAAATATTTCGCAGTATATAATTGCCCGCGCACACCTGGCTAAACTAAGAAGTGTCGTTAATTGACAAACGATGTTCGCGCCAGAAGTATCGCTAAGTTTTCCGCGTAAACTTGTTACAGTGCTTAACCGTTTATGGAGCCTTTTTATATAGTTCGCGAGACATTATTATTTTTACCACAATGACATTAAATGTTCATTATTAAGGAATTTCGATGACGTGTTAGCTATAGCGCACGTGAAGGAAATTGAATTCATTATTTTTTTTTATTATTTATTTTAATTTGGTTTTCTAATCCTTGCCCAAGCATTTCCACAGTAATTTGTTGGAAGTGGCCTTTTTAAGTCGTCTGTCTATGGTATAGGTCTGACGTTTTACTTCAAGGTGCGTGGCCCTTCTTGACAATTTTTTGATGCCAAACTAAAAACTTTGCATTTAAATAATTTACCATATTCATAAGCAAGAGCGTGTCATATGAAATGTTGTTAAAAATTACATACTTCTCAAAGTGTGTAGTTAAAATCAAACTGTACTGAACAGGAATATTTTTCTATTCATATATTTTCCGACAATTCCGTGTTCTCAAAGTTTCCGAATTCCAAGTACAGGCAAATAACACTAACTTTTTTAACTCGGGAGCGCGAAAACAAGCGAGTTTCTTTTAACAAGGAAAACCGCGTTGAAGTTTTTACCGAAAAAAGCGGTCAATTTTACGTCACTTGCCTTTTCTACGACTTTTTCTGAAAGTGTTTTGATCTCCTAAAATAACACTGGAAAGTACTGATAAAGCCACATTCAAGCTAGTTTAGAATAGAATCGGCCGAAAGGACTGGACTATAGTGCTTATTGCCTAACCGAGAACTGATAAAAGTTGCAATGTTTTATTTCTGAATGAAGCGTTTTTTAAATGCTCTATTGTCAGTTTTATTTACTAATTTAATCTTTTATTTACCAACAAAAGCTCTGTAAACACTGTAGATGTGGTTACTCTGATAACCATAATGCGATTAGTAGTTGTGTCTTTATCGAAGATGCGACAGATAACGGAGACTTTCAAGTATTTTTTGTCCGAATCATATTTTTCTGAACGAAATTCTTTATAGTCTGTGCGCCTCATAATAAAGTGTCTTGCTAAAATATTTCTTCGTGTCTACGGTGACCGCCAAAGTAGATACTTGGGTATTAAGTGCTGTTCCAAGCCAAAGAAAAATTATGGTTTAAAAAAGGAATTCAAATGGAAATCAAAAATAACTTGCAGTAGAACAGTACGGGTCATGTATTTTTGACGTTCATATTACTACTCGTAGAATGATTAATGTGTATTGGGGTAAATGCCCCCTATATTGCTAGTGCTAAGACAGTCGTTTTAGTTGAGGTAGCGTTAACGTACGCGATAGCAGAAAATCCTTCATTTTGATCCATGCAAATGTAGTCCCGTTTTAGGTTCAGCTTATCAAAGCCAGTATAATATTATACACATCCATTTTGATGCAGGCCGGCAAAATTGTGTTTACCGCTGAGGAAACACCATCGCTAATAAGCATGTTCATTTTATTTTTTCTTTCAGTCGTTGCTCTCAAACCATTTAATAATTTAATCTGTTAAAAGATCACAAGAGACAAATAGAACATCACAGACTAATGCGATATACGTCTATATAAATCTTTAAGAATAAGACGGAGCCCGTAAGTAATGTTATAAAGCAGAAATGCACTTTGAAAGGGATACATCTTTGAGTTACATTTCTGTTCCAAGAAGTAAACTGAATTTTATGCTTCTAACGCGCTCCAGCGCTGAATCCGCGTAGTGCTTGAGCCAAATGTTATTTAGTGGTAAAAGTTTCTCTGAAATTATTTCAGCTTGTCTTATGTGGTAAATGGAACGAAAATTTACTTAGAGCGTCTCTCTTGTGTATTTTTATGTTATAAATCTGTATGAAAAGTTTTGTACATCGCTTCTACGTACCTGCAAATGCAAGCCATCAGTCTATCATATAATGTTTAAGAAATAAGGGGTAACTAGAATAGATTAGTGCATTAATGTTAACATTTTATTTAATACTAGTATTGCTTACGGATTCGCTCGCGTGAAAAAGGGTTTCCGGGATAAAAAATAGTCTATAGCTTTCCTCCATTAATGGACTATCCAACCCTATAAGGATTTCTCAATTCGAATCAGTAGTTCCTACGATTACCGCGTTCAAACCAACAAACATACAATCACACAAACAAACTCTTCAGCATTTAGATCGATGAAAAACATCTGTAAATTGGAGGTCTAACATCAGTGCTAAAAGCAAACTTGGGCTATTTGAAAATAGCCAGGATCTTAGAAGAGAAACCTGTACTTATTCATTTGGATTTAATTGGAAAATTTAGACCTTTATCGATTTATTTAAATAGTAAAGGGCAATTTCCAATGTCATTAAATTACATCGCGTTGTAAATCCCTCTTAAGCAACCTACCATGATCCAGAGCAAAGTATGCGGTTAACAGTCTAAGTAAAACTTCGTTCAAAACTGCGTCGCTTTCCCAACTTATTTCCAACTTGCTCGATGGAAAATATTTTATTACTCGTAGATATGTCAATTAATAAATTGGAAGTGTATTTACTTCTTCAGCAAGTGAGACATCTTAAGTCGAGAAATATTGGTCATAAATTGGATCAAATAATGCTTGGCCAATGTGTTTTAAAAGTTGGACAGTGGCCAATTTGATGATTTTAAATCCTTTCGAAGACGCCAGCTGAAAACAGATTTATCGGTTTTCCGAAACAGTGAGTTCAATAATGTTGCAGTTTTACTATTAAAATATTTTGTAGATTATTCTTTTATATCCTGTTACTTGTTTTTATTTCTATATTTATTGCTGCACTTCGGTTGGATTTTATTTTTAAACAAATTAATTATAAGTAGCATAAAGCATTGTCTCACTTTTACCGGTTGAGAATTGATTGGTTGAGAATATAGTAGTAGTCTTATAAATTCTTACGTACACTGAAACAGCGGTTTCTCGTGGCGTGTTTGAGCAAGATTTTCCCAAGAAAAGATTGCATTAGCATTAAAAAGACACAAGAGAGATGTGACAGGATTATAAAATTAATATCTGCCGAGCACATTTCCACGGAGACATTTTATAAAATGGCAAAATTACATGACTTTTATATCGTTGAGAAGTGGCGGGAATGATGCAGATATTTCGTGGAAAAAGTAATTTAAGCAAATGTTACAGACATTTCAGTCAGAGTAAACAGTGGAAATGAGACCATTGTTCTTTTAACGCCGCATTTAGTTAATTGGAAATTACGACTTTTCGTTCGCTTTATGATTTTTTTAAATGTTCTTGCTTTAACGCATTGTTCTTTTGGTATAATGGTAAGTTTTTATATGTAAAGTATAGATTGATTAAAATATTTAAAATTTCTTCTGTATAGTTAAAATGCTTCTTCTTTACGTGATTTATGGGCTGTAGAGAAACATAATTTGAAGTCGCGTCGGCTGAATCGATTCCGTAGTCTCCCAGAGATATAAGTTGCGGTTTTTGGAATGAAATACTCTTATATCCCAGACAAACGCGTATTTCCCTAAGGATAACCGATACAAATTGTCGAAGTGGTGTAGTAAAACCGAGATCGTGAGTTAGTAAAAACATGTAACAAAGATATATTGAGCATTCAAGTTAAAACATAATAAGTCTATAGTAAAATGTTGTATCTACCTAAGGTTTCCTCATGAAGTTTTCCTTCACCGATATAGTACACGTGGTGATTGACTATCAATACACACATGACTCCGAAAAGTCAGAGGTTATTTATTTTATTAATTTAAAAATTCTTTATTGTACACCACACAAATTATCACAAACAAAAACATAAAGTGCACAAATATGTGTAACAATCGGCGGTCTTATATGTAAGAAGTTAGTTATTTCCAGTAATTTAGTTAATTTATATTTGAATTAATTTAAAAAATACCGTATCTTCGAAACCGACGAGCGTGTATGAAGAGATTGATGACAATTGATAAAGCGAAAGAGGTATGGACCGTAGCATTTGGCGCTCTATAGTCTCTGCTTACCCCAATGGGACATATGCTTGAGTTTATGTATGTATATGTATTTACCAGGAATACGGTTTCAACAAACAAAAAAAAATGTACCTCTCAAATAAAACGGTCCATATTGGAATCACTATCACAGCACATAAGTGTGATTTCTCTAGTGAAAAAGAACTCTGAAAAGGCTAAGATGAATCTGAGCAAATCAATAAAAACCATTATTCTTCTATACAATGCGTACTCACATTGACCCTCTGGCCCCCGATATTGAATCTAGCGGAGGCATTTCAGGAATTTTCGTTATATTTGGGCCAGCATTCAACAAAAGATACGAGGGTACCCGATGTAAGGGGTTCGGTTTCTGTCAATATGTGAAAATTTATGAGAATACATATTGCCAGTAGAAATGTATTTCGCATTCGCGCGATAAATAAACGCCACTGGCAAAAAGACAAAAGCGGCTTAAAGCTCCCGCGTCCGGGCAAAAATGATTTATAGTTACGCAACGCCATTGTTTTTTACAGAAGCATCCCTCGTGCCAATGGTTTCGTTGTGAGAATAAGATTTTTAGCATCTATTTTTATCCAGCAGTCAATATCGCGGTAACGACGCATTTCTGTTTATTCGGGATGCGAAATGTTGCAATCCCCTGGGTTTTTTAAATGCTTGATTATTTGTTCCTTTTCTGTAGTGTTGTGTTTTGTATTTGATTGTTTAGAGTCATTGACGTGAACTGAATATTATCAATATAGGGGGTTAATTTTATCAGTATCAATGAAGTTGAATAATATAAGTCTATGGAGATTACATACTACAAAATTTGTTTTCATAAATATTTATACATCGGCGCAATAAAGTGACTAAAATGTACATGATGTTAAATTCAGTGGAGCAGAGATAAAGACAGTTATTACTTTTCGTCTGTCGAAACAATACAACTGTCTCTTCTCGCACTTTTTTAAAACATGTGGCAGATAAGTATATTAGTTCAAAACCCATTTTTTTTATTTAAGTTCTTTCAAAATTTGCCTAACTATACAAGAATCACTTCAACAATTACCAGTCACGAGAAAAACAGCAAACTACTACAAAAACACAGTAAATCAAAGCTAAGAAGACGTCGTGCGGTCACGTCTCATTTTTATTGAACTATGTATTTATATGACCTCACACTAGCAAACTTAAATTCCCGTCTCAAGTGGCCCGTGTTGATTTACCGCCTATAAAAACATAATCGTTAATAGTCGAGCAGTTTTATCGAAGCCTTTGTCGCAGCTAACATTTTATGAAGGGGTCTAAGTGACACTTGGCCGCCGGGAAATGACCGAAATCAATTCCCTTTGATAGCGTCGTTCATATGGTGTCTGTAGCAGCGGGTATAAAATATTATTTGTTGATATGAAAGTCAGAAAACAATTTCAGATGAGAATAAAACAGTGTTTGATTGTGGCATGTGTTCTGTTGTTGGATGGATAACATTATGTATTTAACGAGCTTAATTTTTATTATAGGCATATTGTGATTGATTTTTTTTTATCTACGTTATATCACCTGTTTACACATAAATTTAAAAGTGATAAGAAATAATGTTAAAGACAATCATTTGAATATTTTCATACAATCAGACATATACACAGGTAGGAGATGAATGATACGGAGACGAAATAGATATTTGATAGGAAAAACAGTATTATGGGTATGACTATAGATACTTCAGCAAACCAAATTGATGGAACGTTAATAATTAACAATTTAAAAATCTATTCTTATAACAAGGTATTTTCCACTAAATTTTACAGCGTTTAATCGTATTTTTTCTGCAAGGTTGACGTTTAATCTTTGATTAGTAAAGTCAATCTAATGGTAGTTTGTTTAAAGGCACTTATGAACTTGGGCACGTTTCAGATTGTTTTACAAGCAAACTTTATCAGACGCTGATTCGGTGTTTCAGACATTTTGCGTGAAAGAATTTAATTTTAAAATTTATACTTCCAGTCTTTAAGTTAGTTTTGCGGATCAAGTTTTGTTTAGTTTGACGTTGATTTAATCCGAACAAAAGTTTATACATTGCGGTGCCGTCA
This sequence comes from Deilephila porcellus, assembly GCA_905220455.2. Taxonomy (NCBI): domain Eukaryota; kingdom Metazoa; phylum Arthropoda; class Insecta; order Lepidoptera; family Sphingidae; genus Deilephila; species Deilephila porcellus. The sequence continues at coordinate 11,688,620 of LR999977.1, read as the reverse complement.
CTACCATAGATTTTGAAGTTAGTGATGAAGTTGAATTATTTGATTTTGTTTTATTTATTCATTGTACACTATTTAGAATTCTAGAAGTATTTCTACGGAATGTAAAGTCCGCCAACCCGCAATAGGCCAGCGTGGCGGACTATAGAGCCTAACCCCTCTGAATCGTACTCACGATTGTAGAGGAGGCCCGTGCCCTGCAGTGGGACGTACATGGGCTGATACAGTACAGTGTACCTATTTATACTTATGAACAAAATATATAATATGTATTGCAGTGTTTTGGCCACCTGCTTAATTAAATTAATTGGTAATTGTAAAAAAAACCATGGTTGTTAAGCCAGGTAAATCATGCGTAATTGTGTAAATATATGCATATTTGATATATAAATATACATTTAGTTACACGCAATACCTCGCTCATTGTACGTGTATAAAAAACTCTCGAAGGCACTAAATGGATTTAGAAAAGTCTCGCTAGCTCTTGTTAATAAAATTGAGTACAAATATACCCTTCGGCGAATTGGAGATGGGATTTTTGATGCCGTTTCCAGGCGACCAATCTATCATTTCTGTGAATATCGCACTGTTTATTTATACGTCCACACAAGGGTTTTTCAAGCGCACATATTTTACGTCACCCGACGGCTTATATTCCGTTATATCCTTTACTTCTAGATGTTGTTTTAGGTGTTGGAGCTACAAGAAAGTTTTGATTATATTATTGATTGTAGTATGAATGTGAAAGTGAGAAAAGGGTGAGATGATTTCCTCAAAATATTTTAGTTACATAGATATATCTTTTGGTTAGGGAGCCTGAAGTTCTTCTATTATCCTTGTTTTTCCTTTTTTTTCATCTTACATCGTTTTCAAAGGCATGTAATGAAATGCAAATCCTACTTTTACGCGCATTTATTATAATGGCACGACAAAGAAACTCCACCATGCAATTTATAATAGCTGCTGGGCAATCCAAATAGGGTATGCACTAGATATAGATGATTATCTCGAAATAATAATGTCTGCTTGCACAAAACTGGATATACTATGGCAGAATATAATCGTAATATGTACGTAGAATAACATGTGTGTATTGGTAGTCAATCACCTGCATACCATAGCGATTCGGAACAATTTCTGTGATATGTAAAAGTCCCCCAACTCGCACTAGGCCACCGTGGTGGACTATACGGCCTAACGCCTCTCAATCGTACTCTCGATTGTAGAGGAGGCTCGTGCCCTGTACTGGGGCGTACATATATGGGCTGATACGGATACAGACAGTATGTAGAAATAATACTTTCTTTTCGTGATGATGTTCTTTATTTAGAAGACAAATTTAGTTCAATCGACAGGTTAATTCTCTCTTATGTGTTTATGTCATACAATAACGCACGCTGAGATTGTTTAAAACATTCCTTTGGAGTTAATGAGAAAAGTTTACGGCTGCCAGTCCAACGTTTAATCAATCTGTTAAATAAATGAATACAATCTGTTTTTATGGCGCCCATTTTGAGTTTTTTGTTGGTAATTTTACTTTGTGTGGACCGAGTCAGGACGAATTTTGGGGTTATTTATTTGGCCGCCTTCAGTGTTTAGAAGTTCGCAGTAAGGTTTCTTAGATTAAAGCGAATCCTACACATTGAAATAAAACTAATTTTTTTTGATTAAATTATACCAAATTCGCGATCAAATCCGTAAAAATAGTTATACTTCATATTCGCATTATTAAATAAAAACTATGAAAATGAAGATTTTTATACCAAACTGGTTGTTAAAATAAGAAACAACGCTTGAAATGTTTAATAGTAGGTACGTACTATATTAACCCGTTATGTAAACGGGTAAATATAGTACGTGTAATATAAACTTATGACTTCATTTAACAAACAACCAAAAAAAACGGCGAAAATACAAGCATTCTTATAAAAGCTTAAGTAATAACTTATTTGTGAAATCGTTCATCACCCCGAATCATGGTAGACTCCACTTATTGTTGGTTATAGTTAAATATTGTTTCAAGCGTTTTTTCACTCATATTTAAATTCCCTTAAAGAATATTCTTCCTTGCGCGTACTTAGGTAATATTTTCCATCCGTTGTAAAACCTTGTCCCCTACACAAATCCCTGGTTTCAGCCCTGTGTTGTTTCCATTTAAAGTTAGACAGCAAAGAAAAGGTAACACAAATTGGATCTGCATATTTATTAAACAGCATTTCGGCCTAATGCCTGCTTTGATCGTGTTGCGATTATATAAAAAATGGACTAAGTTTAATTAGGTTTGCCGGGGCGCACTCATTATATCAAACTCACTTAATGCTGAGCGTCCATTAGGGACGTGACTGACCTCATCATACCGTTGTATATTTTTAAAAGAGACTGTTTCGGTCTTTGGCAGTTTGAGTTTATTGAACGTATTTTTAATTTATACTAGCGGCCCGGCCCGGCTACGCACGGGTGCAGACACTTTTTGAGTCCAGTCCACATCAGATACATATTATGTTGGATACTAACTGTTTTATATTTAAACTCAACGTGACTGCCGTCCTTTAACATCCCGTTCTGTCCCGTCTCAATCTGTTCCATTGCTCAAGGCTTGCAATCCTGTCCATATCTGTCAATATCTAGTGTACCTCTATACTAAATGTTATTAAAGAAATAAAATTAAAATGTCTACAAATAAAATTAAAACTACTTGGAGTATTATTAATATTGAATCTGGTAGAAACTCTGTACGCGACAATGAATTTAATCTTAAAATAAATAATAAAAATGTTACAGCAGATCTGGAAGTAGCAACTGAATTTGAAAGATTTTTTACTGACATTCCTAAAAATACCACTCAACATCTTCAGTCATCTTCGAGGTCTGCACTGTCGATACTTGAAAAACTTGTACCTAAATGTGACGTGGCGTTTGAATTCTCGCAAATTGGGCCGCAGCATATATTAAAAACTTTTAAAGAAATTAGTTTAAAGAAGACCGGGGACTTGTGGGGCATTTCTGTTATTAATATGTCTTTAATAATTGAACATCTAGCACCCCACTTAGCTGATATATTCAACCGCTGCGTGGTGTCTGGCGTGTTTCCTGACCTGATGAAACAGAGCAAGGTGGTGCCTCTTTTTAAATCCGGTGACAGTTCAGATCCGACCAATTTCCGACCTGTTTCAATTCTACCAACGCTTAGCAAGTTATTTGAGAAAATAATTCTGTCTCAATTATTAACCCATTTCAACACCAATAACTTGCTACACAAGAAACAGTTTGGATTTACGAGAGGTCGATCAACAATTGACGCGGGAGTCGATCTCCTAAAACAAATTTATGAGGCTTGGGAGGAGTCACAGGATGCCCTTGGTGTATTTTGTGACTTATCTAAAGCTTTTGATTGCGTAGAGCACGACACTCTGGTCAGGAAATTACACCACTACGGTATCAGGAACCAGGCTCTCAATCTTTTGTCCTCCTATTTGAACAATAGAGTACAGAGGGTTGATATTAATGGAAAACTTTCTCGAGGATCTGCGGTCACTATGGGAGTACCGCAGGGTTCAATTCTGGGACCTTTTCTTTTCCTCGTCTACATAAATGATTTACCTTATCACGTCGGTAATAAACACGAAGTTGTATTGTTTGCGGATGATACGTCATTGACATTTAAAATTAAAAGACAACAACTAAATTTTGATGAAGTAAACAGTGCTCTTCGTGAAGTTGTACACTGGTTTAATATTAATAATTTATTGCTTAATGCTAAGAAAACTAAATGTATTAAATTCACACTGCCCAATGTTAAGCAATTATCTACCACTGTACAAATTAACGGCGAAGAATTGGATCCTGTTGCATCTACGACGTTTCTAGGCATTACGGTAGACGCAAAACTCCAGTGGGGACCGCATATTAACAAATTATCTGGTAGATTAAGTTCAGCGGCATACGCAGTTAAAACCATTAGGCGTTTAACGGATGAGGTAACAGCAAGAATTGTTTACTTCAGTTATTTTCATAGTATAATGTCTTATGGGATTCTTCTCTGGGGAAATGCTGCGGACATTAATAGTATCTTTATATTACAAAAAAGAGCTATTAGAGCCATTTACAAACTTGGTCCCAGAGTGTCCCTAAGAGAAAAGTTTAAAGAGGTAGATATTCTTACTGTAACATCTCAATATATTTATGAAAATTTATTGTATGTTCGTAAAAATATAACTCAATTTAAGCGTAATTGTGACTTTCACAGTAGGAACACTAGGAACAAACATAATCTTGCCTCCCATGTTACTCGTCTCCACAAGATAAATAGTTCCTTTATGGGTCAAAGTGTACGCTTCTTTAACAAACTTCCCAATGGTATTAGAGAACTTCCAATTAACAAGTTTAAAAATATAATTAAAGTAAAGCTGTGTAAAAAGGCATATTATAGTATCTCTGACTATATGGAAGACAAAACTGCTTGGGAATAAATTGCTCAATTTCTATTAAAATAAGAACAATTGACATAATAAAATTATATATATAGACAATATTGTGACATTGTATTTTAAACTGGCTTTAAAAAAAAAAAAGAAAAGAAAAAGAAGACAGTTCGTGTTGCTGAGGGAGTTTCTTGCGCCGTTTCTTCTTCACAGCTACAATACGTTCCGAAGCGGTGGTAGCAGAAAATAACGATTCAAAAGATCTTGTAAAAGACTACTTGAATAAAGAATATTTTGACTTTGACTTTGACTATTAAAATTGGTCCAACTGTTTGAGCGGGAAGAAGAAGCAAATACACGAACTTTCGCGTTTATAATATTAGCAGGATGAAATGTATAATAGAATTTTGTGATTTGACCAATATGCTGCGTGGATTCTTTGCGTAATATAACTTTTCCGCTTTAGATAAATGTCGGTAATCAAAGGATTTCTGCAACTTATTTTGCGGCTGATATATTTAAAACTGTGGAACTTCAAATACACTTTGAACAAGACTCCGTATTGTTAATAAGGATAACATAATTTAAGTTAACATAAGTTCTTAATATTACGCATATTTACATAGGCTTTCAATCGTCAAAGAATCGGTAACACAATTTTAAATTCTTATTTGATCAGGCAACGAAAAATGTAAACATTTTTAGTTTAAATAAATGCATGGTGGTGATCTTACACAAAGAATTCATTTATAAAAGGTTTACATTTTTCCATACATATTACTTAATTTTAAATAATCTTATAATCTTTTATTATGCATTCAAATGCCGCCTTATCCTTAAAATTACACATAATATTACAATATTTATTGATACTATTTATTACAAAGTCCTCCGATAAATGGAAATTTTATTTAATTACAAACCTTCTTCCCTCTTATTTATTACAGGTTATTCACAGACAACACAGTTCTTCATTATTCTTAAAAGCAGTTTCATGTTCGTAAGTTTTAAGGAAATACTTTTGTGAAATACGTTAAAAATAAAAAATAGAAACAATTAACTTTTCGAAAAAATAAATGTACTTAAGAATTATATGACGTTATAAAAATACTTAGTTCTAAAAGTATTAAAGTTACCATAGAGACCGACCATAGTGTTGGATAACCAAATGTTCTATTATAACATGTTATTTTTGTTTATATACATAGATATTGTTTTTATAAAGATTCGTTTATAAGCAATTTTAAATATCTAATTATCGCCTCTAAAACACAACTTCACTTCCTTTTAACAATGTACGTAATGCCAATTTTTATTCTCAACTTACTGCACCTATTAACTTCAAATATGTTTTTACTAAAATGTTAGCTTTTAAAGTTACGAAATAAGAGCTAAAATTGTTTAAAACGTCAGAATATAGGTACTCATACGGTGAGATGGAATCTTATCGCTGTAAAACAGACGGATAGTGTTTATAGCTCTGTAGAAAATCCAACGACTTATTCTTTCAGCTTTCAACTGGCAGCTCAAAAGAGTTCGCTCGGCAAGATTACGTTTTGTTTCTCCATTCTACACATCTACGATGCTATTATTTCTTCATTTAGTCGTTGTATTAAATTTTAAATTGCCGTTTCTAAAAGCCTTGTGAATAGGAATTTTGACTTCTGTTTTTAAATGTTTTTTGTTACATTTCCTCATTGTCATTCTACTAGACTGTTGGCAAGGCATGTGAGTTATTTCTAAGTTTTCTTTTCAATTGAATAATATTTTTGAAGAACTTTATTAAGGCTATCTTATCTATGTAATAAACATTCAGTAATTACAGCGATTGAAAGAAATGTAAAGCTGTTACTTTTCACCTTTTGGTTGTAAGATATATTATTCTCCTTGAGCCACCCCTTTACGTATCGTAACAAAAACTAAGTGTATAGTAACTCTAATTTGTAAAATGATTTGAACATAGTATTGATACTATATTCGGTTATTACATCTTTGGCCACACAACATCTACTGTTGAATGTAGGTTTCCTCTAAGAATTTCACAATCCCTGTAGGAAGCGGCCTGATTAGAATCCTGAGGAATAGTTTAACAATAGAAACGTATTTAAAACATTTTTTAATTTTAAACTATATACGGGCTTAAGAACGAAAAATGTTTATGGCAAACGGTTACAAACAGCATTATTGGTCGGTTTAGCAGTCGGTGTGAGCGGGGAGTTTCGTTGTGAGCCGGACCGAGAACGAATATTATTGGAAAACATTTAGCACTACCCACATGGCATGCACGTTTCTCCTAATGCGCTTGTGTTGCTATCACACCGTGGAATGTAAATATATATTTTCTATGATTCGAATTCTAAGTACGGGTTAAACAATTCATTGCATATTACTATTTTTCTTTTTAAACTCATACACAATCAAATAGACTCGGGATCCTTATTCGAAAACATTAGCTTTAAAGTTCCACGTGTAACCTCCCGTAACCATCATACATTTCATATACCTCTCTGTCACACCGACTATGCTAAAAATTCTTTCTTCAGGCGTTCGTGCAAATTCTATGATCAATTTCTTAATAGTGTTGACATATTTAATTGTACCTTGTCAATGTATAAAACTAAAGTGAAAATAATTTTGTTTGCCGACTGTTAAATTATCTATTTGCGAACCAACTTATTATATTATGTAGCATGTCCTACACTATCATTCCGTATGTAATATTTATTGGATAGTAATATATATTTAGAATAATCTATCTATCTTTATAATAAGTTTTATTCCTTTGTTTAATACTGCAAGGTTTTAACAGTTAAGCGTGCAGGAATAACATATCTCAATATCCAAGATTTATATTGTTAACATTAAAATTATTTTCTCAGTATTTTAGGTACTCTGGATAATTAGGTGTATGACTGTTGTGATTATAATTTAGCCGCCTTTAGCTCTCTTATACTTATATATAGACCTGGAGGTCTTTTTGTATATATTTCCTCTACTATTACGCCTTTTATATGACTGTTTGTGTCCTTAATAAATGAAAAAAAAAAAAAACCTTTAATATGTTTAAATCAACATGAATCTTGTTTATAAAACATTTAATCAATCATTTCATCGTATGAATAGTCGAATTGTTGAAAAAACACAATTGGAATATAGTAAATTGTCGTTTTGGTTATATGGGCTCTGCTTCTGGTATATCATTTGAAATAAATCGAATGGCACATTTGGCAGCAATTTAGTTCTGCATTAATTGCGCTTTTAATTATCAATTGCAGTGCCGTCGCCATACTTTGACAGAATAAAAAAAAATTGACGATTATAGTGATGTAAAATTAGGACATTGGAACTTAAACCGATTACTATTGATATTTTATGTAAATCGTCATGAAAAGTAAAAATAATGTGACTCTGCCCTTAATTTTTTATTGTTAGTATTAATTTGATCTTGGATCAACAAGCCTAGTGGAAAATAATATAAAGAAATTCGCAGTATACATTTCGTAGAAGTACCTACATAAAAATATTTTAAATATTAAAATGTAACGGTGTGACTGAAATCCAATTCCCAACGGGATAAGCAGTAATGGCATTGCATATTATTTGACGATATTTCGATATGAAGGAATGATTTTCGCTCTAAGCCGAGCGATGCATTATTTTCCAACTTTTCAGTTTACGATCAAACTTTCTTTAATATTTCATGGATTTTGTAACGACGCTTTAAGAAAGAATTGAGGAGAGAAGAGGTTGTTCCACACTTTAGTGAATTAACAATTGTTCTAGCTCTAAGAAACGCTTTTAAGAAAGTACTCTGATAATTACATTGTGGTTCTTGTTTCTTAGAGTAACATAATATGTTGAACGAAGAGTACAAACACACCCGTTGAATTGGAAATAAAAGTTACGTTGTTACAAAGATTCCGACAATTGTTACTACTGGCGAAACATGCTTGGAATATTAGAATAGCATTATTGAATTATTCACGGAATTCACGTAGTTTTTATACTTAACAATAGCTTTCGTTGAATCTTGTGTAATATAATAGATATTACTTTAATCTATTTTGTTCCAATATGCTTATAATTTAAGGTGGATTTTACTTATAGATAAATAATGGGGTATTTTACTATAAGAAAGAAAAAAATCTAAAAACTATAAATGTAAATAGTAGAGCATTAAGCAATAAGTATATGTAAATTTCAGTTTTTATTTCCAAGGAATTAATTTTTTAATTCGTTTTGAAAATTTCAATTTTTTTATCTGTCCTAAAAAGATGTGAAACGGCTGCCGCCATGATGGATAACGATTCTACGTCATTCCGTAAGTAGAATACCCCCTCCGGTGTCCAAGAGCTCATACAAACACAGGTTGTTTACTGGTTGAGTGACGTATCATTTTAAAGGAACATGGCGCCTAGCGTTTTCACATATTTGCGCGCATAAATTTAAAATTAAAATTTTAAATGTTTTTTTTATTGGACTTGCCGAGCGAATAAAAATTTGATATATTTTTTAAATAGTTTGTCTTAATCTTAGGAACAACTTAAAAGACTTTTTGAAAATGGGTAGAATACCCCATTCAATCTTGGAATTTTGAAGGCATCTCTTGGATGCTTTTATAAACGAAACTTTAATACACTGGAACAGATGGCTGTTTATTAGTTCGGCACAACCATCGTAGAGACGCTACCTCTCAGAAATACCTTAATGAGTCTAAAACACGACTCAGGATGAAGAGTGATTGTCAAACATAATCTAAATTAAAGAGAAATCAAAGCAAACCATAAATTGTGAGTGTTTGTAAGTGGAAATAGATAAGACAACGCGGTAGGATACAGAAGACGCGTCTATCGTTAGAGGTTTTCTATATGATTGTGATGGAAGGTTTTGACATGACACTTATTGAAACGCGAAATAGACTAAAATATATTTTGCGAATTTCGCGTTAAATTGCGTGGAGTGATAGGCAGTGGTGCTCGCATTAGATGTGTGGCTGTCCGTTTTGATTGGCTGATCGCGTGCCTGTGACAGCCATTTAAGCCAATTTATCCAGCCCGCTTCTTTTCAAACATCGGCTAGGTTCGACGTGAGATAAATCACTGTTTTTTTTTTTCATTTCATCGTTTATACTATGTGTTGTGTATTGTATTTTTTTTTCTTTGACATTGGTGCTTACTTAAGCTTATACCTCTCGTTCTAAATAAAGCCTTAAATTTTTTTAACATTTCCAAGAATTTTCTGTATATAATATTCGTAGAGACACTTTCGTTTCAAGTATTGGTAATCAAAAATCGATATTATGGCTTTGAGATTTCAAAAAAATATCTGGAATTGTACTTTAGAATTGCATGAGAAGGTTTAAGCTGCCACCTTAAATCTTCATTATTATCAAAAGTTTTAGAGTCTATCTATTACTACGCAAAGATAAATGGAGTCAAGATTAAACTTGCGTTTACATTTCAGCACATTTAAATTAGAAGTCTTCGTTTGTATTACTTCTTGTAAATTATTCGAATAATGTTCGAGATAATTGTTAAACTATGCACTGGCATGTGAGAATAATTAAAATGATTAAGTGAAGTGTAAGCTGCGCAAGTTTGCTAATTAAAATTTACATATGAAAGTCAGACTTTCATGTGTTCATTTTGGAATGCAGACTAGATGCAAGCTTCCTCGTATTTTCTTTAGGTAACGCTGCCCCAATTTTAGTTAATGCATCATGTGGACACATACTTAATTTTTTTTTCTTATTTTATTTCTACTGGCGTAACAGAGAGAATTATATAACATAGATACCTTAGATCAGTAGTTCCCAAACTTATTTTTCTCGTGGACCACTTTCAAAATTTTACTGGTTTTGGTGGACCCCCTGCTGCTACATTTCTACCACATTCTTAAAGTCGCCAAAAAATAAAAATTGTGTCGCTTCTGAGTTCTGTCCCTATATTCCGATAGGTAAAATAAAAACGAAAAATGGTACATTTTATAACACTTTATTTATTAAAAGAATAGAATTACAAGAAAAAAATAATAAGGTAATATAGGTTCAGGTCATAATTTTAATTAATGGGAAGGATCTATTTGATGGAGTGTCAGCAAACGATCAATGTTTGGCTTTATTTTTGTGAGCAATAACCGCAAATCCCCCCGCTCTGTGATGTTTAATTTGCTCCTTTTTTTTGTTAAGAGATTTGTAACGGCACTAAAACTCCTTTCGACAAGGTATGACGAGGGAAAAGCTATTAAAAATTTCCTTGCGATTTCCCACAGTCCAGGATATTTTTCGGGTATTTCTGCTTGCAGCCAAAATGTTTGGTAGCCTTTTCTAAATTTCATCTTCAGCTCCTCATTGGTGCTTAGCTCGAGCAGCTCCTCTTGTAATACAACATTGGCCACTTCCGTTTCATCAAATGGATTTATGATCCATGGTGGTATATCCATCGTCAGGATATCTTCAAACCTGGTTTTGAAGTCATCATGCAGGGCATTTAAATGTTGACTGTAGGTATGGATATCCTCATCAATACATTCTACCTGCGACAAGTTTGGAAATTGAGAGAATTCGCGCCGACTAATGTTTTGCTTCATAAATTTCAATTTCCCAAGAAAAGCCGAAATTATCCCCTTTGTTTTTATTAAATTCAGGCTGTCCCCTTGTAACTGCAAGTTAATATCATTAAATTTTTTAAACAAATCTGTCAAATACGCAATGTCTGCTTTGAGTTTGATCAAGTTTTCTTTTAAATCTGGATCTCTACTTTCTAGGAACTCTAATACGGAATCGAAAACAGAGTAAAATCTCGTTAAGCATGCACCTTTCGACAACCAGCGTACTTCAGTATGTAAGAGCAGTCGTTGGAAGTCTTCATCATTTTCGTCGCACAATTGAGCAAATAAACGCGTATTCAATGCATTGCTTCTGATTTTGTTGACAGCTTTTATTACAAAATGAAGAGATTGGTTCAACCTGTCACTTAAATGTTTTGCCACAAGATGTTGTCGGTGGATTACGCAATGAATAGCTGTAAGTCCTGGTATAATTCTTTTGAGATGACTTATAAACCCACGATATCGCCCGACCATTGCAGGAGCTCCGTCTGTTGCCACTGAAATAATGTTTGTAAATGGAATCGATTTTTCCGTGAAAAAATTACTCAGGACATTAAATATTGATTCGCCTTTAGTATCAGTCTCCAAAGTTCTGGCAAATAGCAATTCTTCGTGAATTTCTTCCTCCATAATAAATCGGACATATGCCAATAATAATGCTTCATTACCGGGTAACGTTGACTCGTCCAGTTGTATAGAAAAATGATTTTTTTGCAGATGTTTGCACAAAAAACTTTCGATATCAGAGCTCATTTCATCAATGCGTCTTTGTACAGTATTGTTACTTAATGGAATTCTTTTTAGTACGTCAAACGGAGATTTGTGCAAAACAGTTTTTAAAACCTCTTCAACAGCGGGTAAAATTAATTGTTCTCCGATAGTGTGTGGTTTTCCAGATTTTGCTATAAGTAATGAGATATTGTAAGATGCCCGCAAGCCATCATCGTTACTTTGAGATGTTGAAGCGAACATACTGTGCATGGTGGGTCTCTTTTCATATTTTTCCTTCAATGTTTGAAAATATTTTAAATCTTTACCTATTTTATCAGTATGACACCTTTTTAGATGATCTTCGAGCTTTGATGGTTTCATAGAGTCATTGCTCAAAACTTTGTTGCATAATAGGCACATGGGCAACTGTTTGTCTGCCTCTGATGGAACAAAACCATATTTCAAATAATCGACACTATATTGTCGACATTTTTTCTTTGCTGTAGCCATGTTTCGTGTCAGTTACCTTACCTGTAAAAAAAAAATGTTTTAGTAACCAAGTTTTTTTCTGAATATAGGTATCACACCGCAGCCTTTGTCAGCACGCGGAAATAGAATTACGGCTTGTAAAGGGACCAACTAATAAACCGCTAAGACAAATACAGACGTTTTCACAAAACGGTATCAATTTTAAAGTACCTAATTTACCACTAATTTTTAATAGTACAAATAAAAATTGGTGTATTCAGTATCGAATACTGATCATATTTGTGTAGGAAAAAATAAAAGTCGAAATCTCAAAATTCCATAAAAACGATAACTAACATTTCATCAAATCAATGAGTTCACGCGCTCCGTGTATTTGCGTATTTTTTGTCTGCGGCTTCATTGTTAAAACGCACATTAAAACGTGACAAACTGGCATCGAAGCCCAAGCCCCGCCTTTTTCCCGTCGCCCGCGCACCGCTCGCTTTTTCCGAAAAGGAATAATTTTGATAAAATATGTAGTTACTTCAAAATCAATTAGCCTCAATTAGTCAGCCTCCGTGGCGCAGTTGGTTAGACGCCGCCTGTGAAACGAGAGGGCGCGGGTTCGATCCCCGCACCGAAACAAATATTTGTGTGATCCACAGGTATTTGTTTCGGGTCTGGGTGTTTGTGAGACCGAAAAGTCTCTCGTAGTTCCTGATACCCACGACACAAGACTCGATCTTAGTGTGGGGTCAGGACTATGTATGTGACTGTTGGGTGTATTTATTTATTTAATATAAAATGATTGTGAAATTACTGTTTTATAAAACTAGTAGTTATTTGCAAGAAAAATTACAATATTAATTGCTCTGCAATATTGCTTATTCGGCCTTTTTAGAGAGGCAGTGCTTCTCTCGTGAAAAAACAATGGAATAAAACGTGCTGTGTTTGTCTTCAAATCGAAAGAGGACAATTAAAATATCTGTAAGTTACTAAGTTACCTATCTTAGATTATATACACGTCTAATCTACCTTACCTATCTATACAAGCAGTTGTGATCAACCGACTAGTACACGGAAACAAAATACTTAAGTACTATAACAAAAAAAAGGTAGGTACTTACTTTTCTCCGGCACTAGCAAACACTGATATAAATTTTCTCACACTTTTTTTCGAAATTCCGGAAACAAATGAATGAGTTTGCCTTTGGCATCAAGTATTTATAGTGGTGATCAAGTTCATGTCTGAACAAGCATTAAGCATTGTCGGGCGGATAGCGCTTTGCAAGTCTGTACACGAAATTGTACGTAATATCGAATACGCAAGTTTGGACAAGTAACAATCGCTTGCCTTATTAAAATATTATCTGCTTAGTTAGGTACTTAAAACAATGTAGGTAGGCCCTTATAAAAACTATGCTTACATTTATTTTTGCTTTTACTATCAAAAGCAGATAAATTTTCGTGGACCCCCATTAACATCTTATGGACCCCCATATTTTGTTCACGCTTACGTAGACCCCCAGCAAGTCTCCCGTCGACCCCTGGGGGTCCACCTGGACCACTTTGGGAATCACTGCCTTAGATAGAGAATTCTACAGTGTTGGCAAAATTATAGAAACATAGTAGAAACTAACATAAGGAGGCTGAGACTGATACTCAACACAATCCGGGCGCATATTAATATCTTATCATCAGTAAAAGACGTTAGTCCCCGTCACTGGCGCTAATGCAGAATTTTTGGAAGAATTACTTTTCATTTTATTCGTGATGGTATTCTTCACTATTTAACCGAGCGTTATTTAATTATGAATATACACGTAACGTCCAAAACTCGAGGGAGGAGTGACCGGCTTGATCCTTTGACATCTGATAGTCTATTGTCTATACCGGGTATACCAAGACCGCGACCGAAAACGAAGCCGGGTGGTAGTTTTAGTGGTCAAAGACATAATGCATTTAAAAATTTCGCAAAAAAAGCAGCAGATATTTTTTTGCGATTTTTTGAGAATGATCGTTTATAGGTTGTAAATCATTAGTTTTTGAGAAAATTGTAATTTAAACCCTTACGTACCATTGCGTCTTTAAAAATAAAAAGGTGTACATCATTATTTTGGAAAAAATATGTATTCATCACCCAAATGCGACGATAAGTTAAAAAAAAATACATTTTTTTTTAGTTGCATTTTAACTGAAGTCACTAATACTACCACCTGGCTTCGTTTTCGGTCGCAGTCTTGATATACCCTGTATAATCCGCTCTCATCCGACTATCCCTCACATCAAAACATATTTTCACCAAAAAGATAAACGTATGCGTAAAACTATGTGATAATGTAGTTTAAATCCACTTGAGCCGTTCGTTACAGTGGAACGTAACTTCCTAGTTTCGGCAGTAACTTTTAACGAGCCCAACAACGTTTGTGCGCGAAAATTTTGTCGGTTTGATAATTTTATTCATTTCTGAGCTGGTCATTTCGCTAAATGTGCACTGGGTAATTTTGTTTCCATATTGTGAGCGCGACGGACTGGTGCGGAATTTGATTGCAGTTTTTATGTAAGGTTGTTAAATGTTTCGCGTTTTTGGTGGGTATATTTGACTGTAATATTAATTAATGTAAACAACATTTTAAGTATAAAATCCTGAAAAAATATTACATTTTTTTCCGCCTGCTCGAATTTCACTCGTACATGAATCAGAAATCCATTTTCCACCATCGTGTATGTACTGTACTGTATCAACCCCATAATCGCCTACTTCTGGGCACGGGACTTCTCTGCAACCGATAGTTTGATTGAGATGGCAATCCCCATCGTGTATGTGTATCTGGGAAAAGCCAATAGCTTAAATTGATTAAATTTATTAGTAAATTTACTACGCAATTTTTTTATTGCTAACGCCACAATGGTACGGGCAATTACAGATTCCAATATAACATTTTAATAAACGTTGATTATTCTTTGGATATTGTTCAATAGGCACATATTGACTGAGTTTTTGATTGCATCCCAGCTGAACGTAATTGCCTTTTTTTATTATCCAATCATTTTCAATACCCTTATATTATTGCTTTTGTTATTTTAATATTCATATAATGTGACCGGAAATGTTGTTGATTGAATAAAACCGGAAGTTGGTTGTAAAATATTATGTGATTTTAGAGTCACTCGAAAGATATTGATTACGTTTCTTCGTATAAAGAAATATCAAAGCCATATTTTATTTGTTGTTGGTACTTTAAGTCTGCCAAAAATATATATACTTTGTAAAAGAAAAGTAAGTTCATTCTTTTATATGACTAACACTTTTTCACTGAATTTGGAAGGAAAAAATGATTTCATTATGTTTGTTGAAAATATGATTTGCTTTTTGTTTGTGTGAACAGATGTCAAGACATTAGGTCATTTGGTAAATGTCAGGACACTTACAGAGAATAATCTAATTTAGAAGAAGTAGAAACGGAATCTTGCAGTGACTCCGTCACGGAGTGACCACGAAAGCTGTAAAGTAATTGAAACGTCGCGTCGGGAAGTAAAAAATGTAAAAATTAAACCAAATCGCGATAAAATCCGTAAAAAAGTAGTTTTATTTCAATGTGTAACATTCGCGTAAATCTAAGAAACCATTTTATAAAAAGGAAGTTATCGATGTCGCTCCGACAGCCACGAGTTTTAATTTCTGTTTAGTTAATTACATTTAAAAAAAAAGTTCCTAACTGGCGCATTAATTGATCACGTACGATGTAATAAATCAGATATTGACTTGAGCAATTAGGGAAAAAGCTTTTTTAATTAATGTGATTGGTAATTTTCCGTATTGATGGAAATATCATGCTAGTAGACATATCACTATTAATTTATTGGTTGATATTTCATTTATTCTTCTAGGTTAGTCGTTTACTGGTTTTACTCATGTAAGCAATTCCGCAAATCTTCTAGAAAAACTGTTTTAAAGTTTATTTTTTTGCCTTATTTAACGGTACCTGCACAGTGTTAGATTTTTTAAATACTTTAAGGATTTACTACGTTAACTTATAATGATGATGTTTTAAAATAAACTACAATAGTTATCAAACGCTTCGAATATAAAATTTTAGAAAACAAACGAGAATTTCAGCACTATTGAGTTTTAAAATCGTATGGTAAGATATTTCGCTCGTAAGTAGAATCGGTTTCTATTAAAATAGGGTTCTTATTTCGAGATCGCTTTTGGGATCCGAACGTACGATCATTATTACGGTACATTTGGTTTTATACTTTAAAGTAGGGGATCGAAAATAGAGTGGTCGTGTAAATAGTCACATCCATAGAGTTTATTGAAACTGTACCCTTACTAGTGATCTTATTTTTTCCTTATTCGACCTCAACTGCAGTTAACTGTACGCTTCCGTTTATAAACAATCTGAAAACAGTGATGTATATAAAAATTTGTAATAACGTGTCTGAATATAATTGTGCATAAAGAAATATAGCATTTATTTATGATACCTTCAGCCATATAAAGTCCACGGATGCACAACTTTTTTAAGGATTTGCACAGTGACTGAACAGTTTCAGTTACTAACAGGTTTCAGACATAAAAGAAAACGTTTATTTAGTCTCATTTCCTCAAAAAAACTTTTTGGACTTATCTTGTAATTCTGTTGATTAAGTACTCGCTTTTACGTAATTAGTACTAAATTATGGTATAGAAGTCTTGTAAAAGAAACTTTAAGAATGTGGGGTTGTTTCTAATACTGGCATATTTGTATGAAGTATACAATCTTTAATAGAGATTTCAGCTGATCTATTCGACATATGGATTGTGCCATTCTCACTTAAGCTACAAAGATTTATGTAATAATTACTTAAGAATACTAAATCAGGCGAACGGCGGAGTTAAAGTAGAAAAGCGGGCCCTGGCTTCGACAGGGCTGATGCTATCTAAAAAGAAATAATGTAGTTAACTACACACCTTCCCTGTAATTAGTTGAAACACATAGTAGGGGCTGGCACGTCCCGCACTGGTCCACTGTTCACGTGCCATGAACGACAAATGGACCGACATTTTTACACCGTCCCCCACTCACTGCATATTTTACGATGGGTCAAGAGGCTTAAAGTACTTTCACGCTAGATAAAACAGTTTCGCTTTGAATCGGAGCCGTTGCAAAAACTATCGGCCCTCGGCTAATGGAATGGAACTTCTGTTTAATTTAGAAGTTTGGTTTTCGACTCCGTATGTAGGGTTTAGTTTAGTTAGTGATACCGGTGTTCTTAAGAGTGTGTCTTTGGAATTTAATGGAAATATTTTAATTAAGTAAATTTATGAATAATACTGTAAGATTAGAATGTGAGAAGATTGATGCATAAATGTAAGTAGTGTTTTACTTTCGAGCTGGCAAATATCACATAATCAGAACTGCAAACAAGGCGCCGAAAACAAATTAAAATACATAGCACTGACCGCTCTGGAGACGGAACATTCT
Organism: Deilephila porcellus; assembly: GCA_905220455.2. Taxonomy (NCBI): domain Eukaryota; kingdom Metazoa; phylum Arthropoda; class Insecta; order Lepidoptera; family Sphingidae; genus Deilephila; species Deilephila porcellus. The sequence goes on along the minus strand of LR999977.1, from coordinate 11,670,943 downwards.
TTCTCAAACGTAGTGGCTCTACACTTATAGATCAATGTATTATTCCTTGCAACATCATTATTACCACAACATATTGTTGCTAATATTTTATATTATTTATAAATGTTCAAGCTTAGAGTAAATCTAAAAATCCAAGAGCAAAAACCTCCAAGCAAACCTGAGCAATATTTTATATGTCCAGCAGGTTGAAAGGCAATGTTCGACAATCGAAGCCATTTCCCGAACGACTGCGATTGCTAGAAGTCACGTGATGTACCGACAGCAACTAAGAATGAAGTAGTCCATTTGTCTCGAAGATATCGTGAATAGCTGACGATTTAGCTTGATTGTACTTTAAGTTCTAGAACTTGTCTACCAAATCTGTAAAGAAAGTTCAAGATTTTTAAGGTTGTTTTTTTTTTTACTTTTTTATATTGGCATGACAGTCAAAATCCATGAGGAATCACACTTGTTCTAATTTTTTTAGAAACAGATGTCAAAACGGTTGTGGAACAGAATGATGAAATTTTTCAGTACTTATTATGATCAAAAGTACTTACCAATAAAATCTCGTAATTTATATTTTTCAGCATTACAAATATACATACATGTATTATGTACATATAGTAATTCACTTTACTTTACCCTGCAAATTGAAACCTGTAACCTAGCGAATGTTGGTTTGAGAATTTGAATTCATTCCAACATTAGCATATTCGTATGCCGTACGACATCCCATTACCAAAAGACAACATGTAGATGCACTCTGCATTTACATACATTAACATGCACGACAATATTGACGATTATGCAATATTCGCAGGAACTACTGTGATGTAATTCATGATAATATCATTATAAAAAACTCTTCTGGTGGTAGGTCTCTCATATTTGAGAGGCCGCCTGGGTAGGTACCACTGCAATATCTCTTTCTCCCGCCAAACAGCAGTGTAAACAGCAGTGGCGTGCCTAGGGTTTTGGAGTAGGGCAAGCCCAATATTATTTTAGGTTTAATACATATTTATTTAGAAGAAAAAAAAGACTAAGAACGAAGAAATCGAATTTACGGCGCGGCGGCAGACCTACTACACAATCTATACAATATTAGGATTAGGTAATACAAATATAGATAGCTTGTGGTCATGAAACCGTAACTTTTTACTGCACTAACTACTGAGCACTTTTAATACCCGGCATTACACTAGCACAACGATAGCTACTATGGTCCCGTGTTTGACTGCGCAGGTAACCAAAATTGCAGACAGAAATTGTTATAAATACATTAAGGTTAAGTTTTTACAAGTAATTTTTATTACAAGTAATAGCATGCCTTTTGAAAGGACCATAATATCATTGAAATCATTAGAATTAATCAAAACATTCTAATACACAAGTGTCCCTTGAAAAACATATGAAACACGACTGTTTAATAATCTATACGAAGCGGAGCATGTAGAAATCGAATTACGTAGGTTAGTAAACTGAACCGATAAAACGCCTCTTGTGAATTGTGATTTACACGAATTTAAGAAATGCACAAACTCGGCGTAGTTTTCGCGCCAGTTTCAATATAATTGAATTAAATTACCTTTATAACGGCAATGAACACTTTCACCAACACACTAAAACCATCACAGGAAACAATACAAATCATTTTCGTATCAAAAAGTTTAAATAACATTAAAAAAACTAATAATTAACCTATAACCGAACAATTTACAATTGCGCAATATCAAAATACTTATGAAGTTAGTAGTAATTCGTACAGTATTGCTAGTAAACGAAAAATAAACATTACAACATGCAATTATAATTTATGAAAAAAAATTAAAAACATCATTATTTGTATTACAAAAATCATTAAATAATTTTAAAAAAGAACCAACATAATTGAATAACAATAAATATAATTTAGTTAACAAAATATAATGTTACACATGACGACCTTCAAACGTACGATGTTCAGTCAAAAGCTGGGCTTTTGGGTTAGTACCAATGATTAAAGAATATAAGAGGATGACGCACAAAAGTAGTACTATATAATAAGTTATAGTTATGTTAGGAGTATCGACGCGGAATTGTACATTTATGTATCTGTCTCATTTACACAAAGCTAACTTTTCCCTTAATGAAAGAGACAAATAATAACTCCATTGTTCCGAATATGGCAATATTTTTTTCACTAACCACACTGGGACCGCCCTTGGCCCAAAATGACGCCATTTTTATTTCCTGCATGTAATGCAATGATTATAGAATAAAGAGGATAGAGCATAAGGTCACGTGACAGGGGTCACTTTGGTATACAAACATGGCGGCGGCTCCGCCCCTAAAAATAGTGATATGCTAGTACCGAATTTTCTATCGACATCGATGCATCAACAGTGGCAGAAATACGACTGAAAACCTTTGAATTTAGATAAATATCAGTGTATAAACTTGTATAACATTTTTAATTTTCGCTTTACATGTCAATTGAGTATAAACAGGGGATTTTAGGATTAGACAGTAAAGTCATTCAAAATTAAATCCGATAAAAATAGTTCGATGTTTTGATATTTTATTCATACTATGATTTATTTCATGATAAGTTTTACCTGATGATTGGATTGGATTTGTGTCAAATAATACACACGTGAGATAAAATACAACTTTATTAATATTTATAATTTGCTTGCGACTTCGTTTGCGTGTATAAGACAGCCTCCGCTAAAATCAAAAATACCTATCAGGACATTTAATACATATTAAATAAAATGAAATAAAATAGGTAGATTTTTATTACTATTATTTGATTTTTATTACTATTATTTTTATTACTATCATTATGAATTACTACTTATAATTACTTAGAATTCAATCAATGAATATGAAAGTGTTGGTTAAGATAAACAATTATAATAATTAATAATAAAATATAAAACTATTTCTGTTCATTAAAAGGTCGCCCCGTGACCACGAAAGCTGTAAAGTAATCAAAACGTCGGGAAGTTAAAAAAATGTAAATTTTAAACCAAATCGCGATAAAATCCGTAAAATATAGTTTTATTTCAATCTTTGTTATTGATTAACAGTTCTATTATTAATAGGATTATTAGGTAAAATATCATAGTTATTACAATTTCACTTACCGGGAATATTGTTGGGAAGCTGTTATCTTTCAGTCTTGTTATATTCAATGTTTTATTGATGCAGTCTTTTTCAAAATGTAAACAACAAATAAATGTATTTATTGGAGGGTTCCAATAGTGTCTTCCGATATTTTGTATCCATTTTGTCCTGGTCTGTATGTTTATAGGTAATCTAAAAAATATTTTTAATTTCACTTTCTTTGTCGTTCTGAATATATATACTATTATTTCTTTTTTTGAAAAATAAACATCAAAATATTTAAAAATGATAATATCGATATGAATAATTTCGTATCACATCCCTAAACTTGTGTGTAAACAAACAATACGGTTGTTATTCGTACTACTTGTTTAAATAACGCTTAGAAGAGTCTAAAACTTAATCAACAAGATCCTTAAACAATTATAAATGATAAAAACAAACCCAAAATGTAAATTTAGACACATATTTGTTATTATTTCGTAAAAACAGTTACTAACCTATGAAAAGAAATGTTGGGGTCCTTTTTGCTTGAACTCGACTCGCATCCTTTCACACAACACCGAGGCATTTTAAAAACTTTACAATTAATCTAATAAGCAAACTTAACAAACTTAAGACACGAGATTAACAATAATAAAATCGAAATTATTTGATTGTGCAGATTTGTTTACTCTTAATGACAGATAACGCCACAGTTTGACATTACATGCAGGAAAGAAAAATGGCGTCATTTTGGGCCAAGGGCGGTCCCAGTGTGGTTAGTGAACAAAATATTGCCATATTCGGAACAATGGAGTTATTATTTGTCTCTTTCATTAAGGGACAAGTTAGCTTTGTTTAAATGAGACAGATACATAAATGTACAATTCCGCGTCGATACTCCTAACATAACTATAACTTATTATATAGTACTACTTTTGTGCGTCATCCTCTTATATTCTTTAATCATTGATGTAATGTCAAACTGTGGCGTTATCTGTCATTAAGAGTAAACAAATCTGCACAATCAAACAATTTCGATTTTTTTATTGTTAATCTCGTGTCTTAAGTTTGTTAAGTTTGCTTATTAGATTAATTGTAAAGTTTTTAAAATGCCTCGGTGTTGTGTGAAAGGATGCGAGTCGAGTTCAAGCAAAAAGGACCCCAACATTTCTTTTCATAGGTTAGTAACTGTTTTTACGAAATAATAACAAATATGTGTCTAAATTTACATTTTGGGTTTGTTTTTATCATTTATAATTGTTTAAGGATCTTGTTGATTAAGTTTTAGACTCTTCTAATCGTTATTTATACAAGTAGTACGAATAACAACCGTATTGTTTGTTTACACACAAGTTTAGGGATGTGATACGAAATTATTTATATCGATATTATCATTTTTAAATATTTTAATGTTTATTTTTCAAAAAAAGAAATAATAGAATATATATATTCAGAACGACAAAGAAAGTGAAATTAAAAATATTTTTTAGATTACCTATAAACATACAGACCAGGACAAAATGGATACAAAATATCGGAAGACACTATTGGAACCCTCCAATAAATACATTTATTTGTTGTTTACATTTTGAAAAAGACTGCATCAATAAAACATTGAATATAACAAGACTGAAAGATAACAGCTTCCCAACAATATTCCCGGTAAGTGAAATTGTAATAACTATGATATTTTACCTATTAATCCTATTAATAATAGAACTGTTAATCAATAACAAAGATTGAAATAAAACTATATTTTACGGATTTTATCGCGATTTGGTTTAAAATTTACATTTTTTAACTTCCCGACGTTTCGATTACTTTACAGCTTTCGTGATCATTTTATTTCAATGTATAACATTCGCGTAAATCTAAGAAACCATTATAATAACAAAGATGACATGCTAGATAATTTTGACTATTGGAAGTCTATTGTCTAATGTTCTCTCAACCTTTTAATGAACAGAAATAGTTTTATATTTTATTATTAATTATTATAATTGTTTATCTTAACCAACACCTTCATATTCATTGATTGAATTCTAAGTAGTAATTCATAATGATTTTCCTCAGTCAAATAATAGTAATAAAAATCTACCTATTTTATTTCATTTTATTTAATATGTATTAAATGTCCTGATAGGTATTTTTTATTTTAGCGGAGGCTGTCTTATACACGCAAACGAATTCGCAAGCAAATTATAAATATTAATAAAGTTGTATTTTATCTCACGTGTGTATTATTTGACACAAATCCAATCCAATCATCAGGTAAAACTTATCATGAAATAAATCATAGTGTGATGAAAATATCAAAACATCGAACTATTTTTATCGGATTTAATTTTGAATGACTTTACTGTCTAATCCTAAAATCCCCTGTTTATACTCAATTGACATGTAAAGCGAAAATTAAAAATGTTATACAAGTTTATACACTGATATTAAGTAAATTCAAAGGTTTTCAGTCGTATTTATGCCACTGTTGATGCATCGATGTCGATAGAAAATTCGGTAGTAACGTATCACTATTTTTAGGGGCGGAGCCGCCGCCATGTTTGTATACCAAAGTGACCCTTGTCACGTGACCTTATGCTTTATCCTCTTTATTCTATAATCATTGGTTAGTACATTATTGCTATATATAAATATCTGTAGCTATACATTCGTAGTGCCAGAGTATAGCATTTCACCCGAAAATGTGAAAGAGATAGCATGCGTTGCCAAAAGCCTCGTAAAAGCACACGAGCGAGAAAAAAGCAGATATATGTTTTGCGCGTACCGTCTTTTAAAAAATGCGTGGAGCTACGTTCTACGTGAGAGGCAAAATTATTGAATGAATTTATTACAAGCGTTGCGCAGCGCGGGCGGCGCGGCGCGGCGCTTAGACTCGCCATCGCAGGCGCTTCATTGAAGAGCGCCATGCCGCGACGGAACGCGGTAAATTCAAAAATGGTAAATGTTTCGTAATTACTGTTTTGTATTGAATGTAATGGTTTCGTTCAGAATTTAATATATACGTATTAAGCAGGGCAAGCCGGGCTTTTGGGCTTGTATGGAAGTACCGCCACTAGTAAACAGTTGTGTGTCAGAGGAACTGCTGGACATAATGAGACTTAACATGTCTCAGGATGGCGTGCACACTGCAAAGCCAAGAATTGCTTTGTAATCCATGGTGTTTGGTTTTGCTGATGTCCATGAGCGGTACTATCGCTTACCATCAAGCGAACAGTATGCTCGTCCCGGCATTCACCGAAACAAAAACAAAAATCTCTGCTTTAAAAAAGTGACATATTAGTTGTCATGCATTTGCCATGCGTTTAAATGGTTCAGTAATAATCAGGTTTCATTATTATTTGACGCGTTTACTTTTTCTCCAAGACCAGCAACGCACTAGTTATATTTTATTCAATTATAATATTTACCACTCATCGGCACTTCATCTTTAAGACGTTACTTTTTATTTATTTATTACCATCAAATGCAGTGCATCCACATTGCCAACCAATAAATTGTCCTTAATTGACTTTCAACCAATTTCCAACCATACTGTAGTCTATAAATCTATTTAAGTCTATGAACTGCGTGCGGGTAAATATTGTATTACGGCCCACGCGCGCCGCGGCACTGCAAGATATTGTCACGTGTAGGCGGAACTGTTTCACAATTTCGTTTTAATACGACGCCAGGTAGGATTGGCGTGTCATTAAACTTGAGGTTTGACATTCTGTGACAATCGAATTCGTGGTGTCGTCGAAATGTCAATTATTTGTACGAAAGGTATTAGTCGCACAGAGGGTGGTATCTTCCTACGGTAGAGGTTTCGAATGCTGCGTTTGAAGATAGATTTGCACTTGCGTAAGTTCTAGATTAATAATAATTATATTATCAATGAACTAGTATGGCAGATAATTTAATTTTTATATTTGCTTTTCAGTTGTTCATTTTTTTTATTGATTTATGAGTTATAAATGGATATTAAATAAAGATAAAATATGCGACATCGTTTTGTTTTTACATAGGTCAACTCGTTCTAGATTTAAATAAATTCAGTGTAATCCAGTTTGAATACAAACTAATTAGTGATGCAAGAATCAGTAAATTAATCATTCGAAGCTTCAACTATCGTTTGAGTTTCATTATTTATTTTCTTTTGAAACTTTGTTATTTGCAAGAACTCGGCAAACGAGTAATTGTACGAACTTCTTTGAGGCACGTTGTTAATCAATCAAAATAATGATTGCGTAGAGAAAAATGGACATTTACGAAATTGTAATAACGTAAATTAATCTAATTAATTTTGCAGTAAAATTATAAAGCGTTTTAACATGTCTCACTATGGAAAATCTGATTATGATTTCCGTAACTTTCTATGAAATGTTATTGAGATTAAGCAGTATTTTAATAAAACTGACGCCTAGCTACTAAACATTAGTACCAAATATTAATTACCTATACGAGTATGCAGGAAGAAGATGCGTAGATTTGGAAACGTGTGGTTTTGGATTCGATCCGTATGTCGGGCAATCTTTTTTGTGTAAGTATAAAATTTTAATAAAATATAAGTTGCTTGGTATTGGAATTTGTGCTCAGAACAGTGAGAGACTCGTTTAGTACTACATCTTGGTATAAAATAATCTCGGGTACGGATCCCCGTGACAACAGTAGTACTTTAAAATTATATATGAGAGTTTACAATATATGAATTTTAATAAATATGCCACCAAAACATCAATTAGACGAAAATCCAAACAATAACGCTACCGCAAAGGCTATCAAAGCCGATAAATTAATATAAATAAGCAAACATTCCAATTATGGTGTTAATTACATTCGTAATTAAAACGCGACGCGATTTCAAACGGAGATAATTGTAATTTGTAATACAAATCATATTATAATGAGATTCGAGGCGGCATTCATACAATTCGCCTTGAAATGCTTTTATAAAGTGTTCGAATATATTTTGCTGAAATATTGTGTTAAAGAATTTTTGAAACGTTTGAGCTTTGTGAGGAAGTTTTAGTGCTGGCATTGTTAATTACTGGATTATTCACCCGTAGTATTCACATAAAATAATGGGGCTAAAATTATAATTGGTACATTCTGGGTCCGACTCCAAGACTCGGCTATCTCCCGCCGGTCGTAATAATTATGACGGCGTGTTTGACACCGTATATGCAAACAATGTACTCGAAACGCTTCAAAATCTCGCAGGTCGCTATGTAGGATTTCCACCACCATGTATTGTAATAGTTATCCTACAAGCGACAGGGTTTCCGCCAATATCAATTGTCATCATCATCATCATCAGCCTATATTAGTCCACTGCTGGACATAGGCCTCCTCAAAATTGCGCCATTTCACCCTGTCTTCGGCTTGTCGCATCCAACATCTGCCAGCGACCTTTCGCAAATCGTCACTCCACCTAGCTGGAGGGCGTCCTACACTACGCTTGCCAAGGCGCGGTCTCCACTCAAGAACACGTTTACTCTAGCGGTAGTCGGTTCTTCGACAGATGATCAATTGTCGATTCTCTATAAACAGAACACTAGACAGAGCATTTACTTATAGATGACAGAAAAAAATGGAGCATCTACCGACGCAAGTTGGTTATCTCTCACCGGTCAATACAGTCCTACAAACCGAAACACAACAGTGCATCTATACTACTGCTTGGCAGGAGAAAAAGACATTGCGGTGGTAAATAACCTTTTTTTTTTTTTTTTTTTCTCGCGGGGAAAATCCCTTTACGGACCATCCCACCCCCGAAGGGGCGAGGGTGTGTCGGACTCACCGGCGCCTTCCGAGCCCAGCGAAGATGTTGTGCCGCCCGTGGATGTGGACGGGCGGCCGCTGGGTCGGGTCCCTACCGTAAATCTACGCGCCGAAATACCGACTAAAAACCCCGCGTCGGCCACCATCGGTGCACTTCAGAGACGGCCCCGGGATACCGTTGATACAGAGCGCGCCGGGACCGCCTCTATGTGCACTGCCGCTGTTGCGACGCGACATGAGACGCGTGTTGCGTCACGTCTCGGGGGCCGCCAAGGTAGGGACGGCGGCCCCGCGTGGCCTCTCCGGCGCCGGGTTAGGTGACATCCCGGCGCCTCCTTCGTCTTCTGTGGCGACGAGCGGGATCGGTCTGCTCCCGATCTCGCTCGGCGCCCTCCTTCTGCGACATGACACATTCGCAGAAGGAGAGCATGGCTCGCCACGACCTCTTACTGCCGACCATGGCGGCGACCACAGCCGGCAGCGAGAGGTCTCTTCCTACGACCGCGATGAGAGCGCTGCGCTCCTCGTCCCAGGCTGGGCACTCCTCCAGCGTGTGCTGGGCCGTGTCCTCACGGCAGTTGCCACAATGGTGGCACACGGCGGACTCCTCCGCTCCGCCTCGCGACACAGGTACGCACCGAAGCAACCGTGCCCGGTGAGCACCTGCGTCAGCCGGTATGTCGGCGCGCCGTGGCGCCTGTCCATCCACTGTCCGAGGACAGGTCGCACTGCCGCGACGGTCCTCACGCCAGCACTCGGGCTCTCCAGCCTGGAACGCCACTCCTCCACGGCGGTCCTGCGGAGGGAGGCCAACATGGCCTCGACCTCTCTGGGGACCAGCCTCTGCCCACGCCCGGACGCCTCCTCTCGTCGGAAGAAAGCCGACGAGAGGGTCTTTGCATCCAGCACCCAGGGCAGAGTTCCCGCCAATACGCAGGCCGCCTCATGCGAGACCGTGCGGTAGCCCCTGATAATCCGCTGCGCCACCATGCGCTGCGGACGATGCAGCAGGCGGACGCAGCGATCGCCCAGGGACTCGGCCCAAACGGGACACCCGTAGAGGGCCATGGACCGCACAACTCCAGCATACAAGTTTCGGCAAGGGATGCCAGGACCATCAGTGTTGGGCAGCAGGCGCCCCAGTGCGCCCGCCGCCCTCACCAGCTTCGGCGACAACTCCTCGAAGTGCGCACGGAAATCCCATCGACTGTCGAGGACGAGACCGAGGTATTTCATCCCCGACTCGACGGGAATCCGCACGCCCTCCACCGTGATGTGGGCCCCAGGCGGAGGCCCACACCGAGGACCGTGGAAACACACGGCCTCGGTCTTGTTGAGGGCCACCGTGAGGCCCAGTCGCCGAATCCTGCCCACCACCAGTCCGGTACCGAACGAGGCGAGCAGGGCGGACCTCCGGAATGTCCTGGCCGTCGCTGTCACCAACGTGTCGTCCGCGTAGCAGACGACAGCGACGCCCCGAAGGTTGGTACCACGGAGCACCCAGTCATAGCCGATGTTCCACAGGAGCGGGCCGAGAACCGACCCCTGCGGAACACCGCACGACACCGCTCTGCGATGCCACCCGTCGGCGCCCGGATACACCACGCACCTGTCAGACAAGTACGCGTGCACCAGACGCCGGAGATAGGGCGGCACTTCGTGGTACCGCAGTGCTTCTTCGATGCAGGCCCAGGGCATGGTGTTGAACGCGTTGGCGATGTCGAGAGACACCGCCACCACGACCCTACCCCGGGACACCGCACGCTCCGCTTGTGCCTTGACCCGCAGAATCGCGTGCACTGTCGACCGGCCCCGCCGGAACCCGAACTGGCAGTCCGCCAAGTCCGGGCCCGTGTCCTCCAAATGCTCGACGAGGCGCGCGTGGACTATGCGCTCAAAGAGCTTGCACACCTCGTCGAGCAACACGATGGGCCGGTAGGCCGACGGCGAGTCTGCAGGTCGCCCCTCCTTGCGGAGCAGGACAAGCTTGCCCGTCTTCCACAGCGACGGGAAGATGCCCTGCTCAAGGCACGCGGAGAAAAGGCCGCGGAGCCTCGTACCCAGCGACTCGACGGCCAGCACCCAGACACGACCGGGCACCCCGTCGAGCCCCGGGGCCGAGTTCTTGCTCCGCAGCCGAAGCACTGCCGCCTCTAGCTCTTGCGGCGAAACCTCCGGGATATCCCTTGCCGAAACCAACGACGATGACGCCGGTGGACGTGGCGCCATCGGTGGAGGAGTGAACTCCTCGGTGGCCGGAAACAAGGCCGCGACGACGTCCTCCAAAAGTTCGGTCCGGAGACTCTGTGTCAGTGGGGGCGCCCATGGGCGTAGTTTCCTCAACGCCACACGGTACGGACGCCCCCATGGATCTCTGTCCAGAGACCTCCGGAACTCTACGTTCGCCGCGGCCTTCGCTTGCGCGATGGCCACCCGCAGCGCTCTCTTCGCCTCTCTGTGGAGGTCGAGAAGGTGCCGCCCTTGCTCGTCGTCGCCGGGTCTACGTGTCCGACGACGACGGTGCCTGGCGAGTCGGCGGCGCGCGACCATGCAAGCCGCGCGCAGCTCTGTGAGCTCGGCCGACCACCAGTACACCTGGCGCTTCGCCGGGAGGCGGGTGACCCGGGGCATGGCCGCGTCGCAGACTCGCGACATCGCCACCCCGAACCATTCCGCCTCTTGCTCGACCCGCACCGGCCCATCCGGTACGGGGAGCCACGCCTGAATAATAGCGGCTTCCTTCGCGGCCTCCACATCGAGGCGCTTCGCGGCCCAACGTCGGCCGCCCGTGAATCGGGCAGTCGGACCACCACCGGACTGATGGGTGGAGACCCGGGAGGTCGAGACGCTGTACCGAATGTAGAGATGATCGGACAGCGTCTCTTCCTCGACCAAAACCCTCCAGTCCCGAACACGGCGGGCAAGGGCCGGGGTGGCGAACGTCACGTCCACCACCGAACCGCCGTTGTGCCGCACGCACGTGTTCTCCGACCCCCGATTCAGGACGACCAACCCGATGGAGATCGCCCATTCCTCCAGGGCCTCGCCCCGCGCGTCGGTCACCGACGAACCCCAAGCCAAGGATTTGGCGTTGAAGTCGCCGGCTACAAGCATGGGGCGAGGCTGGCTGTCAAGCTGCACCAGGGCCCCCAGGCGCGCGAGAAAGCTCTCGAATTCCGCCTGGGACCTGTTGGGAGAGAAATAGACTCCTACTACCCACACCCCTCCCACCAAGACCGCCACGCATCCCGCACCCTTCGCTACTTTTTCGAAGGGCGGAGAGCCGGCGGCGCCCCGAGTGATTACGGCCACCGAGCCATCAAGGTCCCCTGCCCAGTCGTCGCGGGCAGGGACAGAGTATGGCTCGGCGACCACAGCCACGTGAATCGACCACTGCGCCAGGGATTGAACAAGCAACTGTTGTGCTCCGACGCAGTGGTTGATGTTCGCCTGGAGGAAATTAAGCTCCATCTAAGTATGGGCGATCTCCATCGCCTCAGGGCGGGACGGTTGCGGCCGCGTCGCAACCCCGGCTCCCACACCGCGTTGAGAACGGTGCGGGACCGAGGAGGCAGCGCAGGCCTTGCCGCCCACCCGATGGTCCGCGGGTTTTCCCGCATCCGCGCAGATTGCGCAGTGCGGGTCCGCGGAACACTCCCGGGCCTTATGGCCCGATTGACCGCAGCGGTAGCAGAGCCCGCTACGGTCGCACTCGCCGGTGCATTGCATCCTCACATGCCCCTTGCAGAGGCAGCGGAAGCAGCGAAGGGGCCGGGCTTCAAGCAGCCGCACCGCCGCCGCCACCCAGCCCACCAGGACACGCCCCGCCTTTACTACTTTCTCCGCTGCCTTCGCTGGGCAGCGGAGCCACACCGCACCCAGGCCCGAACGCTCGTCTCGGATCTCCCCGACCTTAACGTCGTCGGGGGAGCATTCGCCGAGACGGGCGATGGCTGCCGCGACTGCCTCGGAGGTGGCTGAAGCATCCAGCCCCGAGACGCGCAGCTCCGCCGTCTTCACGGGCCGGGAGACGCGAACGTCCTCCTCCGACCCGCGAAGGACCTCCCTCATCTTGGTACTGAGGGAGTCGGCCCTCGCCTCCGACTCAGGCCCGGGCACCTCAAACAAATACGCCCCGGTGGCTATCCGCCTCGACTTTAGCCCGCCTGCAATGCCGAGGCTGGCCAGGTCCACCTTCGTCTGGACCTCACGCAGGACTTGGGCGTACGTTACTCCCCGCTTCAACGCCTCCGGCGTCACCGTGAGTGTCACGGCGGCTTTGCGCGGGAGACGGAGCTGGGGAGCAGCCCTGCGTGGGGCCTGGACCGGCCGTTGGGCCGCCCGGGACTTCTTCTTGCCCCTCTTTGCCACCACAGTCCACGGTGTCTCCGTGGATGTGGCGGGTTGAAGGGGCGGGTGTGGCGTCTGCGACCGAGGCGGGGCGCGCTTTCTGTTGCCTCGCTTGCGCCCGCGGGACTCCCTAGAGGCGACCGGTGGCGGAGCCGTCGAAGCTGCGGTCGGCCGGGCAGCTGTTGCAGGGCGGCGAGCCGCCGCAGGGGCAGCCGGCGCGGGGCGGCCCACGGCCGCAGAGGCAGCCCTCTGCTTCCCCGTTCCTAGAGCCGAAATAACCTAACCTAACCTACCCAGGCGGCCTCTCACATATGAGAGACCTACCATCAGTATATATTATATATGATACCTACAGATATACACAATATGAAACTGAAACGCCAAAAACTTGCTTACAGTTATTAGTCCATACAAAGCTTCAACTACCTAACCACACCAAACACTATAATTTTCTACTTGTATTTGGAGTTAATCTTTTAAAGTAGTTCGGCAGATTTGTCGCGGCGTGGCGTTTGGATAGGTAAGTGCTTCGGACACGAGTCCATGACCTTCACGGCTACACACGCGATCTACACTCATGTCCTCTACTATACGTAATCATGAGTTTCTCACATTCTTGTCGTATACAGCTTTGTTGTCGAAAGGCTTCCTTGCTCTGTGCTTTGAGCCACAAGTCTTAGACGAGCTAGCAGTTAGTATATGAAGCGGGTCACTTGATGGCGAATTACCACAAATGCACAAGTCATACTAAGATATTGCTGGTGCGTCAGCAAACTTTAAAAATTGTTTGAAAAATGGAGGAAGAAAGAAGAGGAGTCGAAATTTTTAAGATACTTAGGAGACCCAAAGCGTAAAAATTATAGATCCATATTCGTCCAAACATATTGTGTTGCCACGAAGATTGTAAAAGTAAAAAAAAAACAATATTAATTACCAACGTAAACAAAAAGTAGCTGTTTCGCACATACATCTACACACTTAATTTAATACAGTAATTTACACACCCTTTCGCTAATTTACACTTTTTACCTACCCTTAAATGTTTACTAAGCTCATTATTAGCAACCCTTGCTCACTTAAAGCAATTTAAAAGGCTTAAAGGGATGTTCCCGTGATTTCATTATTCCAAATAAATTTTCGACGGAGGTATTCGTCTAAGCAAATGGTAGGGGCTAAGAGTCCATTAAGAGTATTAAAAAGTCAACCTTACCCTTGGTTCCGAACACAATGGCTGGAGCGTGTCGTGACATTGTTCACGCACAGTCTTTCATGTTTGTTTTGGTCTTCCAGCAAATTGAAGTATAAAAATAGGAATTTATCTGATCTATTGCTAATGCGACTTAGTCTGTTGGGAGTTTTGATGTTAGGAATTACTATAAGATGTATCGTTTTTATAGAGATTTTGTATCTTCGGAGTTCGGGGCGGATTTCACATGTTGCTATGCGGAATTAATTGGATTATTCTACTATTCTAGACACTTGATTTTCTTAAATTTAATCCAATATCCAGTGTATAGTGTGCAAAAGTATATGAGTTGATTTGCTCAGCTTGATGCATTGCTTTGTAGAATATAGTTTGTGATTCTCCTGGGCGTCTGGCGTCTTTCCGGTCGTCTGCCTTAGTTCGACTATATCCATAAAGTATCTAAGTCCTGCAAAACATTTTTTTTAATGTAAAAAATTGTGCAAATCGTTCTTGAAATGTCATTAAGGTCTATGAATGCCTAGGCATATATCGCTGTCCCTGATTTCCTTTTACGTTTTGCTGTGCAAAATAAATTATTTCGTAATTTTCAAATCGTTTCAAGCTTCGTTAAGAATATACCGGTGAATACACTCTTTTGATTTGATTGTACTTATCAGGGTGACAGGGTGCATTGTAGTCACCATGTCGCACCAGTTTAAACTAGAAAAAAATAATAAAGGAACTACAATTATTTCTCTACAGTCAACATTTTCTTACGCCATCGGTTCAGATTTTATTCACTCTACATTTCACTTTGCCAAAGTATAAATCAAGTCAAGAATTATGCCAGTAAATTGCATGTAAAATTAACATAGATTCTCAGACGGCTTCCAAATATAGCGCCAAATGCTCAGGTTAATGAGGGCTCTGACCTCTGGCCCCCACATCACGTATTAGTGAATAATGAAAGCGGGATCATACGGGCTTACCTTTACGATTATGAAGGTGTGCTCTTAAGCACAGATTCCAAAGGCTTTTGCTCTAAGTATTTTATAGAGAGTATTTGAGACGTAGTACGTATATATATTATTGCAATGAATGGCGAGATGAGCATGCCATTCGCCTGATGGTGAGCGATGCTAATGGATAGTAGCAAAACCAAACAACACCGTGAATTACAAAGCAATGCTTGGTATCCTGAAACATAAAATATTAAGTCTTATTTTGTCCAGTAAGTACTCTGGCTACAATGGCCTTAAAACGAAACACAACATTGTATTTACACTGTTTGCCGGAAGAAATAGACGTTGCGGTGGTACCTACCTAGGCGGCTTCTTACACATAGATATATATATTTCGTCTTCTTCCTGCCAAGGTTTATGTCAGCCCAATTCTTCATTTCCTCCAAAGACAATATCATATCTTATTTAACTCTATTAAGCAAACTTCAAACTGATATTGTATATTATTATATTGTGGTTTTTTGTTACATGTGATAATTTAATACATGATTGAAATCTTTATGAATGACGGTGGATACTCTATCTCCGCCGGCCTAAGTTGGTTATTTCTTGTCGGTCGATACAATCATGTCGTTCTCCTAGATATAAACAATATATTTACAGATTGGACCAGAAATACGAAAAATGATACCAAATTTCAGCGTAAACATTATACGATCCGGACATTTATATAAAAGTTTCTAAAACCGACCAAATTGTATGCACAGATTGAATATGTACGTTTATTGTCAAGTCACAGGCTGATTAGGCAAGGCTATACTGGCTTATGGCTTATATCGTGAAGGTAAACTAATCCCAGGCTTGTTGGTATTGATGGGATCATGTTCGGTCTAGGCGTGAACAGATGAGCGATATTGCTTTCAATATTGTACGCAAATATTTGCAGTACGTGCCGACGCATGTTCCTTGTGTAAGTCGATTACGTGCCTAATGGAGAGTACGTATGCTTCCATGTAAATTATGTCCATTTTTGCATAAGGGATATCACGAAGTTTTATATATTGTATTATTTCTTTGCTTTTTTGCGTAACGATGGTGCATTAAAGTGAAATCTACAACGCTCTCAGGTCTACGTAAAAATACGAAGTTATTTCTAGCTTCTACATAACGATAGCAAACGAGCAGGCTGTAAAATCATTAATTTACGAATTTAGTAACTCTTTCTTTTGAAGCAGACTAAAATAACACAATTATTATCAAAATTAAACATGCCATAATCATTATGGGCAGGCTCGTCCGGGGCGGTACCACTGCCTCTGCTTTGCTTTTGTTTGGTGAGTGACATAGCCGGATGCCCATTATCCCTTTTCTGTTCCCATCCTTTTTCCTTACCGCTCTCCTCCCAATTTTTTCGGCTGACTACACATCCATCATCCAGAGTTGTGGATGTTTATGGGCGGTAGTGATCACTTACAGGTGAACTGTTTGCTCCTTTGCTGGACCTATGCAATAAAAAGAAAGATACGTTAAAGTTAATTTACGAGTGAAAGTTAAGATTTATTGGCCTTCACTCTATGTCTACAACTTCTAAGACACAGACACTATTTATTTGACATAAAGACATTAAGTATTTACTTTCCAAATTTAAATAGCAACTAGAAACTTTAATGGGTATTTAATTTCACAAAATCTTTAAACAGTATTTCTCTAGCACGTGTTTTGGACAAGTTTGACAATTGGTTTTGAATTTGTAAGAAACTTTTTGTTAGAGACTGGAGTCTAATTAATATACAAGAGATTGAGTGTTGTTTGAGATTTATATTCAGCGTGTTTTAAACGCCACGAGATTTTAAATAATGATATAAAAGACGGAGTCAGGAATTTGTGCCTGATATGGCGATAGGCTCGCCCCCTATCACATCATGGGATGGAACTTCAAGGCGAAATGTGGTTGTCCTGGTGACGCCTCTGCCTACCCCTTCTGGGATAAAGGCGTGAGTTTATGAATGTATCTATGTATGTATATAATAGACCTAAAACTGTGCAGGCTTTACAGGTTTCTAATGGTTTTTTAGATTTACACGAATGTTACACATTGAAATAAATCTATTATTTTTTATCCTGATTAATTGTAAATTAAGGCTAGTTAAATTGTAACACTGAGCGGATGACTAAAACCTCAGTCCGCCCCGTGACCACGAAAACTTTAAAGTGATCGAAACGTCGGGAAGTTACAAAATATAAGAATTAAACCAAATTTGCAATAAAATCCGTAAAGAATAGTTATATTTCAATTTACGAGTGTTCTTAAACGACTACTGTAACTTTTGATTATATGAACCATTTGCTTAGATACATACATAGCCTAAATATTTTACTTTTGAACTTATTATCTTCATCATGTTTGGTGTCTATCGTAGATCATTGACCTTTCAAACACATAAAGATTTGATTGTATTTTTCATTAAATTAAAAAAATATATTAAACGTCAGTACCGTTTTATAATGGCAACATATAGGAAGCGTAAAATGTTCACGTCTGTAACTTCAAGTATGGACTCACAAATAAATCTATACACCTACTCGTAATAGTCACATACATAGTCCTGATCCCACACTAATATCAAGTGGTGAGTATCAGAAACTACGAGAGATTTAACGATCTCACGAACACCCGACCCAAAACAAATAACTGTGGTTCACACAAACATTTGTCTCGCGTGAGAATCGAACCCGCGGCCTCTTGTTTCACAGTCTGCGTCTAACCAATTGCGCCACGGAGGCTGTTAAATACCTTTTCTTAGTGCTGACAAGTTATACAACATTCTCTACAAAATGTCGTCTCTCTAGACCCTTCGTTAGTTTCAACAGTTTATTAAGTAAATAACAATAAAATAATTTGCCTTATTACTTCAAGTAATGGGATAATTTCCTTAGGGTCTCAGTTCTTATTACCACGTTTCCCTTACTATTTAGCTTATTAACTTCTATTTAGCTAACAAAAGGCCGGCGCTCCGGGCCTTGTGTAGTGAAGTGTGTGAGTGACCATTCAGTCATCAGTTTATTTTGGTCCAGTGATTCTGAAAATGCCAGTCGAGGCCAATGCCTCAAGTCCTTTCCTCAGGTTTATACTGACAGTTTGTATTCCTAAAACATTGAAATAATAATGTGAGTGGGGATGGATTTTATGATGAGTATCAGTAAATGTCAAGTCTGGACGTTAGGTATCCTATGTCATGCGGTATACACTATACATACATATTAGAATGAAATTATGTATTTAAAATAGTATAGCTAACGTTATATTTCATTATTTTTTTGTTATAAAAATGGTTCCGATCTACATTTAAAAGTTGATAAGTTAAGAAAATCTTGCTCATTGATATTTTTGTTGTATAGTATTTTAGTTATTTATCTTCTTGAATAAGTAAAAGTAACCTTAAAAAACCTTATAAATTTCTTTAACTTTCCAATTCCTACCAAGAAAGGAAAAAATGCGTTCAAAGGAATTTGTAGATATTTTTACAAAGCGTATCAAAGTTGCGCTTTTGAAATGTTGACCAAAGAATTCTTTGTTTAAAAGGGATAGACCAATTTGCATTGCGGAATGAAATATAATTTTTGAAATAACAGACTTGTTTTTTTTTCATATTCAATGTTTAAATAGATTACTTACATGAAATAAAAACCTCTGACGTAGGTCACAAACAGGTAGCTGTACAAGTAACTGGCAAAGTAAGTGTTCCAAGAAGTATCAAAAAGCTTTTAAGTTAAAATGAAATCTTGATTGCTGAATCCCATAATTTCTTATGCGCTCGAATGACGACAGCTGTAGCAACTATTGTAATAACGACCCCAGACACAAACGGTCTAAAAACTTCCCTAAAGCGTATTGTTCATATCATCTCCACGTTTAGAATAGTGTCTAATGATAGATTTGTGTAGATTATTTCTTTAATTATTATCATTCTTGATAATAATTACAGAAATATAAAATCACAAGTCCTAAAATACGCAGCAGACCATTATACGTAACCAGCCAACCCTCCGAAAGAAAAGGGAGCGCCGCGTATTAAGGTCCTTCAAGGTCCTACATCAAGAGCGTTTACTCGTGTGCCATTCCTTTATACTTGGCACACACCTGACGTGTATTTTTGGAGCATTATTTACATTGCGAGGACCGGCTTCGGGCGAAGGTTACAAAACATGCAATGAATAATTCATGCGCGATGGTCTGTAGCTTTGTGGTCTGTAATTCAGTTAGCGCATGCGACACTGGGTCAAGACGCTTAAATTTACATTGTGGCTTCGATATAGCCAACTTTGTTAGTTGTATTCGATTTAGATAGAAGTTAGTTGTTTCCAAATTGTTACTGACAAGCTTAGTTTTATCACGATTTGGTTTGACTTTAGCATTTGTAGTAGAATTCAGTTTACGGTTATTCGAAATTTATTGAACGTGGCTGAAGGCAAATGTCTTATTCTTATACTGAATGACTTTTATTTATCTTCGATCTACAAGCTACAGTAATTTTCTGAGTAGCGACCATTAGTCAAAACTATGTCGGAGATCTGAATAAACCCACATATTAATATTTATCACTTCCCTGTACCAAATTGTTGGTGAACCCATCGTACATGTACCAATGGTCTGTTTTTTAACTTAAGTAGTGTCAAATGCAATCTGAACTAACGTTGATTGATCATCATCATCATCAGCCCGTTGCAGTACACTGCTGGACATAGGCCTCTCCCAAGGTACGCCACAGAGCCCGGTCTGCTGCTTTATGCATCCAAACGCTGCCGGCCCTCTTGTGCAAGTCGTCCCGCCATCTGGCTAGAAGACGTTGTTTACGTCAGATCATTTATTAATACGCGTACGTTTAAAATTGAGTCATGTTATCAATACTCCCATAAAAACATAAGTAGCGAATGTTTTCAGTAGTAAAAGTAGCTAAGGTCTCCCAACTTACAGTGGCGAAGACAAAACGTTCACAGGTTCTGAATAATACATGAACGTTTCCCCGCGAAGTGAATAATTTTAATGTACCTACGGACACGTGTTGTGGGGGATTACAAATTCAACTGTTTTACAAAGAGGCAAAGCTTATTGTGATGTTTTCCGCTGTATCAGAGCCTGGCGTGATAAAGCGCCTCTGGTTAGATAACTTCTTATGTTTAAGTCACTTACAAAATGATATTACTTTCAGGTCTATTTTAGTTTTAGTCTGTTCTGAGGTTTTATGTAATTACTTTTTGGCAAGATGAAAGCTCGAATAAAAGTTCTTTGATAAATATGTTATTACGAATTACTCTTTATATTTTTTTAAAGAAAATAGTATTGGCAAATTATGTGAGACACTAGTGGTATCTTTGCCTAACTCTTTCGGTATATGTATATATGTACATATACGTTGACCTTACGCATGTAATGTACTAATAGTGTTTACGTGAAAAGGCATTACTCGTAATAGCTGGAAAAATTAGGTTAAAATCCCAAATGCGATTTAATTGGCTGGTTAAATTCAGCAGTTGACAATGCCAATGTCAACTGCTGAATTTAACTAGTAATCTGCTTTGAACGTCCGCTCCATCAGTTTATTAGTGCCACTATTCCGTGTTTGTAATAGACTTAAATGGCGCGATGGCTGTTCCGAACCGTTATGCTTTCATGAAATTTGTTCGCTTGTATCTGTACTGTATCAACCCATTGGTGTACGTACAGCTGCAGGGCATGAGAGTACGATTGAGAGGGGTTAGGCCATATAGTCCACCACGCTGGGCTTGTGTGGCTTGTGTGGGTTGGTGGACTTTACATGCCATAGACTTTCTTACAAATCGCTATGGTATGTAGGTTTCCTCATGAGCATTATCATTTCTTCATTTTTATAGTGACATTTATGTACTATCAATACCCATAATATATTATTACTTCGAAACAAAAGAGGTGTGCCCTGGGATGTGTGTGACCGATCGCTTTATTTTGCATCAAAAGCCGGTAAATGCGAAAACAGCTGTTTTGTATAAAATGTATTTTAATGTGCTGTAAAAGTTGCAGCAGCTGGGAGAATTTGCGGTCTGCTGTTTGAATAGTTGTTTTTATTACATCGTGGAGGATATTAGTTTGTAACTTTATGGAGGCAACTTCATGTTACAATATAATACCTATATTGTCCATCCTCACTCCTGTGTGAGTTGCCATTTTTTTATATAATATGAGGGACGAGGTGAAGTTGAAGAATAATGAAGGACTGCTATACCATATCTAAGATATGAAAATATTTATTTTATTTTTACATGCCTAATAGCATTTTCTACTATTCGACCTTAAGGATAACCAAAATTAAATGTAATAGGTAGTTTAAATATGATTATAAGTAAAATAATTATAGCTATTCAGTTAATTTAAAACTATCATCGTCCTGGGTCACAAAAACACCAACAACACAAAGAGATTGCTTTGAGTTACAAAGAGATGGCGCTTTTAGAACATCACACAACTTAATACTTGTATGAAAATCGAATACATCGTAACACACTGAATATTCATTCAATGATGATCATTACATACCTAAATACATACATAAACTCACGCCTTTATCCCCGAAAGGGGTAGGCAGAGGCGCCACCAGGACACCCACATTTCGCCTTGTATGTTCCGTCCCACGATGTGATAGGTGGCGAGCTTATCGCTATATCGGGCCCAAATTCTGACTCCGGGATGATAATGAATAGAAAAATCCAATATCACTGCCCGACCCGGGATTCGAACCCGAGACCTCAGCTTTGTAATTGTACCGTATTACAACGCCACCGAGGCAGTCAACTTGTAATGCATTATGTACATTGTTCACTACCATCATAACGTAAAATAAAGTTAATTCCTAAGATATTTCAAGTTAAGTCGTCTTTTGTGCTTCTAGTATTTTTTGCCTTATTTACATTGAATTACTTTTTACAACTATTTGGTATACGTTAGTATAAACTACATGAACTACATATTACATTCATTAATGTGATCATCTTATGAGTTAACTAAAAGAAATAAATTTGAGGAATTACAAAAACAACACTTAATATGCATTTCCAAATATTTCCATTTTTTTTATTATTTATAATATACTGTCGAAGAACCATGAGGCATATTTTCCGTTTTTATTAATTTATAGCAGAAAATATTTACCTATAAATCCGTTTTTGCTTTGACATTTAAAAAAATATATAATTTCTAAAACAAATTCCAAAAATTCCGCGACCGTAATATTATCAAGTTAGCAGAGCGTGGTTTCGATCCACGGACCTCTGGGTTGAATGCCCAGCACGCTCCCACTGCGCTACTCTGCTACACCACTCTGAGTCGAAATTATTCATCATTACTGTGACCCAATCGGTAAAACGAACTAAATAGGCCGGCATTACTGTTGATTGACGGTATTTTGATACCATTCCAGAGTTTACAAAACCATTCCGATGTATTTTAGCTTTAATTATGCCAATGATGCAATGTTACACTTGGATAGAAAAGTTGATTCAGAAAATTAAGAGTTAAAAGTTATATGGAACTTGGTATTCAATTTCTTCGAAATAATTTATGTACCATCTATTTTGAAGTTTGGTATTTAAATTCTTATTAAACCTTAGGGTAGAAAAGGTGCTTTATTGGTGATTAATTTCCATTTCATTTTACATAATAGGTATCTCTGATTTGTAAATCGTTCAGAACTCTCTCTCTCTCTCTTCCTATTAATCCCACATGGTTGTGGAGTCAGTTTTCTCCACATACCCCTTTCACTCCGCCCTACTCATGACGTCGTCATCAGAAACGTATTTCGTTCAGATTCTTGAAAATATGTGTCATTGTCGATAACTTTGGCATAGTTTAACGATTGCTTTTACTTCCAAATAGGTACAACATTTGATACCTTACGTGCTCTTCATGGCACGGATGGGCTTCAGGACTTCATGCCATGCGTCACTCGATACCCGACTAAGTATTAAGTGTAAGCAGAAAAGTAACTACTTAAGTTCCTTTTACCTATGAGTAGCCGCATGCAAGAATTAGCGGCGCACGCGAAGCTTTAGCATAAATAATTAAGGTTCACCGGTTAATAGTTTTTGTGCAATACTGCAACAAACTAAATAAAGCGGCGCATGCAAGTCCATGTATTACTCTGGCCTCTATATTTCTTTTCGCTATCAGACATTTGCAGTTTAAGCCAAATGTTGCGGCGAACTGTATAAAATTAAAATGGCAGAATAATAAGATTTTTTTGTTGCATTATTTAAAGGCTGGAGTATGATTCAGACCTTCATTTATTTAATACATGCAATACGCATAGACTTTTGTTATTTATATTGGAAGGTGGTATTGGATTTTCCTCTGCATTATCAGTCCGGAGTGAGGAATTTGTGCCCGATATAGCGATAGGCTCGCCCCCTATCACATCGTGGGACGAAACATACAAGGCGAAATGTGGGTGTCCTGGTCACCTCTGCCTACCCCTTCTGAGAAAAAGGCGTAAGTTTATGTATGTAGGTAATTTAAGGATGACTTATGTTTTGCTTGCGTAAACAGATAAGGTATTGTCTTGTTCAATATTAAGCCATCTCAACCATCCATATACTTTTCATCCATCCAAGGACTACAGTCAAACCAAATTCCATTGGTTTCATTACCAGCACATGCTGAGCTTGAGCCGTTTTGTGACAAGCAATACTATTATATACCTAGGTTATTTTATATATGAGTATAACTGTAAACATTGCTTATCACGAATAAATGCTTTCTTTCTTTCTTTAAACCATTCCCTATCATGTATTTGACGCGCTTCGATACTCAGACCATGTACCACAATACCAAAGCTATTATAGTTCTAGTACCATTCATAAACTAAAAGCGTGCAGCATAAAGTAACCATTTCACGGTGTTTCGTATTCGTTTCGCGTACAAATGCAATATAGCGGGCCGAAACCAATGCCCAGACTTGTATTCAGCGATTGCGAATAAAGCTAGCGATCAATTCGAATATACTTCACGTTTCTCGGACGCGTGATGTGAATCGGAATACAGTGCAGTGCACTTAAAACTGCAAATCTATTTTTGTAGAAATGAAAATATTGGGGAAGAGATTGGGGCTTATTGACACTTCCAGACGGAGATATAAGCGCATTGCAAATAATAGATATTTTGTTCTGTGCGGTTGGACGTACATAGCACTTTCCCGAAATTTGAATAATCTATAAAATCAACTGATCAATCAATCAATCTGACTGCCTCGGTGGCGTAGTTGTACTACGGTACGACTACAAAGCTGAGGTCTCGGGTTTGAATCCCGGGTCGGGCAAAGTGATATTGGATTTTTCTATTCATTGTCAGCCCGGAATCAGGAATTTGTGCCCGATATGGCGATAGGCTCGCCCTCTATCACATCATGGGACGGAACATACAAGGTAAAATGTGGGTGTCCTGGTGGCGCCTATTTCTACTCCTTCTGGGATAAAGGCGTGAGTATATGAGTATGTATGTATGTATGTATGTATAAAATCAAATAACCCGCCAGAGTGGTTTCAGTAGTAGTACACTCATTAAAAATACAAAAGAGATGGTATTAATTTTAAATTAGTTTGTACATAATATATTTTAGCAACAAATCGTAAAATTCGACATTTCATCAATTTTCTTCATATAAAAACAAACATCAAAGATCTACGATCGAATGCTATAAAAAATTAATGATTATGTACTCATGAAGTGTAAGGCGCGGCATTACCTATTATAAAGTACCGCCTTAAAATGTTTACGATGCATCAATGAAAACGGTTTATCGAGCGAATGCATAAATGTAAACAATTTTACGGTTAAATAAATATTCGGAAGTGTATTTCCATCTAGGAAAACATTTAAAATAGACTATGTAAACACACAATGTTTTGACACTCGTCAAGGCTGGAATAAATAGGTAATCCTAAAGTGCACTACAGACCAAAGCCGCCGCCCGACCCACTGAACCGGCCTATGTAGGCAACTTTTTGTTAGCGGGTTAGTTGGC
Organism: Deilephila porcellus; assembly: GCA_905220455.2. NCBI lineage: Eukaryota > Metazoa > Arthropoda > Insecta > Lepidoptera > Sphingidae > Deilephila > Deilephila porcellus. Next base: position 11,645,543 of record LR999977.1, on the reverse strand, counting down.
AGCTTCACTCATTGCAAGTTGGCGAACTTTGTTGATGATATGTCCGCGGCTCAACATGACATCAGAAACATTTTTATGACGTTGCTGAGTGTCGCCGGGCAACTAAACAGAGTTCTTGCGTCGCTGACATGCCGCCAACATGTCGGCGGGCAACACTTGCGGGCGCCTGTTGGCGACATGATTATTTTCTTATAGGCCGGCGGGTTGTGTTGGCGGGCTGTGTCGTCGGGACGGCGGCTTTGCTGTGTAGTGCGACTTAGGCATATTACAACATAAAAGAACTTCAATTTTATATAGATTATGTTTATTTATTCTGCCCAGCGTTAGCCAGGTTGATTATGATTTTAATATAACTTCCACTACTGGCTCTACCACTACTAAAATTAGGTCTCGACCCACAACGTAATAAATAATATACATATTCTAACACATTGTTTCAACTCCATATCCCACATCGCAAGATAAATGCGCGTTGTTAAAGAAGTCGACTTTAAACCATAAGTCACATTCCGTTTAGAAAAGGCGTAGCGTGCAGTCGTCGACTTCAACCCCGGATCATGCGATAGCCGAGTTTCAATATCCGGGAGTGGTACCGAACTTGAAACGAGCCAATTTATGCTCGCCACCGACTTCCGACGTTTGAAATTATACTCAGAAATATACGTTTTTTCGGCACGTAGCGTAGGGATAAAGTGTCGCCTATAATTGAACTGTATTGAAGGCGCTCCCATTTTCCCCGTAAGGCGATTTGAAGGTATTTTTGATGAGGGTTTCGGGCTTTCATTTTTGTATGGGTTAGCGATCTGTCTGGCTTTTGTGTTATTGCAACGTTTTGGGTCTCATTTCAAGACGCCAAAATAATTATTTCTTTAATACGTGTTCATGTCGCCTATCGGTAAAATAATATTTAAAGTCGACTTGTCTTACAAAAACTCAAAGAATACGTAATCATTAGCTACACTCAAACTCGTCTATCGTCTGTATGAACATATAATAAAAAAGACTGAAGTCGACCCCAAAATGCTATTTATAAAAAGTTTTAGTTAATTTGATTTGTATCTCGAAGCGCACTTAGTAAAAACATTTTTAAACTTGCGCCGATGTTTTGTTAAGTAAGTTCGGGGTTCCGAATACACAAAACGGCACTTAATTTTTATTGGATTATTATTGCGAAGTAAATAAAATCTTTAACGGAATAAAATATTTGTTGAAGATAAAATCTACTTACCGTTTTTATTTCTACGGATAACGGATAGGAAAATATTTGAAGATTTGCTTTAAGAATATGGTAGAGGCACACTTGCGCGAATTGTATTATATGAATTTATCCTTAAGCCTGCCTTAGAATTCATATGATCAAACTCTTCCCCTGTTATAATTTTGTCTCATCACGTCCTTTTAATTTCAATTTCACTGCCTTAATTCTTTACCCAATTTTTTAACGCAAAAGCTGTAACAATACAAAAATACGTTGACCCTTAAAAACACACGAGTCATGTGACATCCGTTGCGTCGCATAATTAAATGCAAATATCCCAGTCATGTCCATACAATTTTCCAGCCGGGTGGTTAAAAATAAACAGCTTCATGTGTGCGTAATTGATCGAACTTGGTGTCCGTCACTCCAATTATCACCATGCATGTTGTCAGTATTTACTGTTCATTCTTTCTCCATTTACAATGAATACTCGGGTATCTGGATGAGTTAAGAGTTTAAAATTTAAGGATACTCGACATTTTAAAACCTACTTAAAAAAGGAGGATGTTCTCAAGTCGTCGGAATCTTTCCATCATCATCATCAGCCTTTTATTGTCCACTGTTGGATATAGGCTTCGTCCACGGAATCTTTTAATAGTACTTAAATAAAATAACTATTATTATAGTCCTGCAGTTGAATGCAGGCCGCTTTCAACAGGTCAAAAAATCCTTAAAGGGTTACATTCAACAGTCGACGATTTCTACATCAGTTCGACGTTTAGGAAAAGACCATGTTCATCTATTCTGTGAGGAAAAGTGTAGACTCCAATTTTTAAAGACCTATAAAGCATTGACGATTTCTCTGCTGTTGTTGTTGTTGATAAGCGGTGACAAATACTTACTACGAGGTATGAGGTAATCCATCTGTTTAACTACTATTCCATTGCAAATACAACGTAATTTTCAGATAAGATATGATGAATCAAAAATACAAATAAACTTTGACTTGCATCATCGTTTTTCATTATGAATCCTCTCCCTCGTAAATATTTTCATCAAAAATTCATTCCGTGAGCTATTTAAAACAATAATGTCCATCGTTTGTCAATGTCACAAGCCTATAATATTAGTCGTAGCGAGCAATTTTCCAAGAGAATTGCGACCTTTGCATTTCTCGCTTCTCCGCTCCGGTGCATAACTTGCGGTTTCATTCTTCACTCGAATATGGTTATTATCACAAGGTGGTAAGGTTGGAAATGTGTGATGTACCCCCGGAGTGTTTTAGAGCGGACACCGGAGTATTTCACGGCCAATGCACTGACTAGCCACCGCGTTAATCAATATCCTAGTAACTGATGTGGCTTATGAGATATTGTGCATTTTATGATAGACTGAAAATAATATGGCATCATAAATCTCCAGTCATTTGGGTGAGTGATGCATTTTCTTAACTTTATCTTTATTGAAATTGAGGGTTCTAAGCTTTGAAATAAAACTATTTTATGGTTCGCCCCGTGATCTTGAACGCTGTAAAGTAACCGAAACGTCTGGAATTTATAAAATGTAAAAATTAAACCAAATCCGCGATAAAATCCGATTAAAAATTAGTCTTATTTCAATGTGTTACATTCGCGTAAATCTAAAAAACCATTATGGTTCTAAGCTTAGTTAAAGTAGGCAATGTATTTTTTTAAATTTTGTCTTTTTGCAATTTTATTCTACACTAATATTTACAAATATGTTTTTACACGATTGAAAAAGACGAGTTAGCACTCGTATACTAATTCGAGTTCCATTAATAATTTTATTTCTCATCTATTAAACTTAAAAATGGAATTCTTGTTTGTTTGGTCGAGTGTCCCACTTCGATAAGCAAACAGGTGCCAACTACTGTCCCGCTGACGAAAAGACAGTACAGTTAATTACGTTCTCCTGAGCGAGAATCTACTGAAGCGACTCATTAGTATATTCCGCGGAATTTAGTTATATTTTTTGTGAGACTACAGGAATCTTGGTAGGGGTGACGAATTTTTGTAAAGGTTTTTGTAGAGTAGAGTAGCAACTGTAGAAGTTTATCTGATAGCAAGAGATTTTGATCTTTCACAAATTTATATATTCAAGAGAATCATAATGGATGTGTTTAACTTTTAAAAAATAGTAGCTCGAACGCTCGAACTTTTTTATTCTGTAGTCGTTTCTGCTTGGAAATACCGTGGATAAAAGCTGATTCCACGGGGTAATGAAATGCCAAATCTCCTCACTATGTAGTTTTAAGTTAAGACAGTTACAGAGGAATTTAAAATCCGGCTTTGTTGTTTCATAAGACTAATATTGAAAGTAAGCAGCCAATAATAAATAAATACTCCCGATACATCATGAAAAATAACATTTGATTGGTTTCATGAAAGGTGAGCATAGTTTCGATATTCATATATTTTGTATAAGTCCATGGTCATACACCTCAAGGTAGTAGTAATTATTACAAGGGCAATTTAAATAGGCGGCCTTGACTGGGGTTATCACCGGTCGCTGAGAAAATTGGGGCTAATGTCTTTGACATGACGTCACACGGAAAACATGTGGTATTCGTCAATTTTGTAATTATATTGTATGTTATATTGTATGTATGGAGAGTTACGGGTCAATGAGAGGGTTTGTTATGACTTATTACTTACTGTAATAGTAAATGTACTTGAAGAATCATCTGATAAAAATATTATCTTTTTTTTAGTGTTAATTATTTTACATTGAAATTACTACTATCCTCATAATCGTCTTCGTCATCGCTAGGAAATCTACATTTCTTAAAAAATATATAGGTGCAAAATAAATCAGCAATCTTTCAATTTTCTTAGTTATTTTTTTATTCTTTTATTGCTATGAATGACGAGACGAGCCTGCCATTCGCCTGATGGTAAGCGATACGACCGCTCATGGACAGTAGCAAAACCAAACAACACCATGAGTTGCAAGGCATTGGTTGGCATTCCACTGCGCTCGCCATCCTGAGACATAAGATGTTTAGTCTCGATATGTCCAGTAGTTACTCTGGCTACAATGTCCTTCAAACCGGAACACAACAGTGCATTTAGACCGCTGTTTGGCGGGAGAAATAGACATTGCGGTGGTACCTACCCAGGCGGCCTCTCACATATGAGAGACCTACCACCTAGGAAAGGTCTTAGTTATTTCTATAGCTGTACTTAGTGGTGGTAGGTCTCTTGTATATGGGAGGCCGCCTGGGTAGGTACCACCGCAATGTTTATTTCTTCGCCAAACAGTGTAAACGCACTGTTATGTTTTGGTTTGAAGGACATTTTAGCCAGAGTAATTACTGGACACAATGAGATTTAACATCTTATATATCAGGATGACGAGCGCAGTGGAATGCAGAGCATTGTCTCGTAATTCATGGTGTTTTTTGGTTTTGCTACTGTCCATGAGCGGTCGTATCGCTTACCATCAGGCGAATGGCAGGCTCGTCTCGCCATTCATTGCAATAAAGAAAACCTGTTACCAAGGTCCGGCAAAGAAGTACCCGATTCAATGGTAAATGATCACCGCTGCACTTAGAACATATTTCTTGTGTATTGTAATGATATGCTGTGGTTACCCACTATCGTAGATAAACTATTTCGGTATGCATTTGGGGTATCGTCGGTTGGCTTAAATCCTTAACATTAGTATACAGGGGGCGTGATGTACTACCGCGCTTGACTCGTGCATACATCCTCTGCGGTTGGATATTTATAGCCTACTGTTGGGAGCGGCTACCGGGATGAAGCGAGTCGATCATCCTTCGGGAATTGTGTTTAATCAGCACGAATTCAAATAGTTGTTAAAAGATAAAAAAATACAGAATAGATTTAAAAATATTGGTAGAGTTTTTTAAGTATAATATTTACTAAAAGTCAAGTTGAATAAAACATTGTTCCTGAAAGTGTAGTGCCATCCAAATAGAGAAAATCAATTAACGAATAACTCTAACTACTCGCCAATTCTTTATGAGGGAATGAAATGAAAAGAAAGGAAAAAGAGCGGGAATGGTGCTTACCCCTCTAGTATTAAGCTCAATCTCCGGTAAGCAAAATGCAACATCAAAACTGATTCAAGATACTTCTCTCTCTGCCCTTATAACCTTTCAGAAAACCTATTCAGGTACATATTATATTGTCTGTTTTATGCCTAAATATCCTTCAAATATTACAAACACATAAACATTGATCATGGATTACCAAGAATAATAAATACATTACGCGAGTGTGTGCGGTATACTTTCATGTTGCGCGCATAATTTGTTCTGAGCCGGCGGACAAAGCCATTTCCATATTCAAGAGCCGCATTTCCGTCAACAAACACATACGTAATGGGGAAATTGCTTGTTGCACTAACTCACTACTGATTTAATGTCACAGGGATTGTAATGAGACACATAGTGGCCGGGTTATGTAGTCGTGTGACCTCAACCTTTGAATGCATAAGTGATATACTGAAGACATGATACATTAATTAAAACCTCCAGCAGGGTCTTGCGTCACGTATTTGAAACCAAAAAAAATTTATTACTATAGCTACTTAATAATTTAACTTGATACATTTTAAAGGATGCATAATATATGATTGCGTTTCTGTTATATTGGTGTGTGAATTTACAAATAAGTTGAGATTATTGTGGATTGCACAATTTTGTTGTCTCGATACGGGAATGGAACCGCGAGCTTATCGTTTCGCGCCGGGTTCTTGACTATCTGTGCCACCGAAACTGTAATAAATAAATAATTATTTCGTATCAGTAGGATAGGCAAGGTATTGTTTTTTAACAATGTTGGGTAAAAGGAAAACGCCCCGCGATCCGTGTCTAGACTTCATAAATCTTACTTGAACGTACGGCGTTTCATGAAATATTTACAACATCAGTCAAATAAAAATCAGTTTGTCGAATTAACATTTATAAGTCGATGGCTTTCTAAGTGTTGACAGAATATTATTATCTGCCTGGACTTCAAATGGTCAAGAACTCGTCATATTCGATTGGTGTATAACCGTCTCTCATTGATAATCTATGTGTAATGCATTGCAGTTATTATATGCATTGTAGTAATTTACACTTGACTTGTAGTCTTCAATGCAGTTATTTGTAATTATGAAAATTCCATCACTCTATTTTAAGGCAACTTTACCCCTTTTGAAATGCATTGTGATATTGAATTTTGCTATTCATTATCAGCCCGAAGTCAGGAATTTGTGCCCGATATGGCGATAGTCTTGCCCCCTTTCACATCATGGGACGGAACATACAAGGTGAAATGCGAGTGTCCTGGTAGCACCTCTGCCTACCTCTTGTGGGAATATGGCATGAGTTTATAGATGTATGTAGGTATAAAATGCATATAAACACAATTGCTCCACTACTTAGATGATGAAACCAGGTAGATACGAGATAGACTCAAATAAATGAAAATGTGAAGCAAAAAAACCTCAACGCCTCCCATTACAATCGACTAATGCCCCAGTCGTTAGTATTCCTTCCGTGCCGTTTATTCTGTCTTCAACTAGACCGGTGGAGTTTGATAGTGGCTTCATTAATCTTGTTGTTGCTCGTAAGCACTGGCTCATTTATTACTTTGAATTCTGATGAGATGTACCGTTGTGTGCGTTTATTCAAGGGTTTTTATTTTTTCGTTATGGACTGCATTGTGCTCAAAATAAGCTATATTTTGACTTCGCTGAAGACAGATTTTTTTACTCTATTAAATAAGGCTGGAGATTCCTTACTGGACACCATTATTTTTTTAAGTTCCTTTAAAGACGGTATCTTAATTTGTATTCTATATAAATAATATATAACGTGTATTAGATTTCATATCAAGTTTCAAGTAGGTATGTAAGAGCAGTCGTGATTTTTCGATTATTAACGACTAGATTCAGTTCTGAAAAGTCCATGCAAAAGAATTATATTTGCAAAATAAAACCAAGCAAATGAAATATGAAGAAATTAGGCCGTCATTCCCATTACTCACTATTGTTACGGTTGAAACGATTTTCTTGCAAACCGTCGGCAAGACACGTGAAATGGAGAGCTCCTAATGAATACTGGGGCTCCTCACGCAAAATATCAATTATGACTATTATGGAGAAAATATTCGCACATTACTCAAAAATTGGGGTTTTGGTGTGGAAGATTTGATTATAATATTTCTAATAAATCTAATAATTTTAAATTAATTAAATATACAGACTATTAAAAAGATTGGCAGATCTAGGTAAGCGTTGATCTGAGTATATAGAGAGTATAAAATATTAAAGATGAAAAATCATATATTTTTAACTAATGTTTAGAGGTGTTGAAGCACCCTTCGGAGACAATGAACTATTAATAATTTTAACGTACTAAAGGCTGACGGAGACGTCTCAAATATTTGCATTTCGACGAAAACAGAATTTTTAATTAAAACTATCTAAATTTGAAACGTGCTCATTGTTTGAAATGAATAGCGTTTAACGGACAGGTAAATCAAAATAGTGTCTAGTTAACAAGAACTTAACAAGGTTTCAATGACTTGTTTTGAATGGTGAATAAAGGGGTTTTTACTAGAAACCTACGAAAAAGAATTCTAAATTAGGAGATTTGACAGAATTTCCTGCATAGCCGAATGGACGAGGAAGTTGAAGCAAGTTGGAATGGCAGAGGCCAGTGCTTGTAGTTTGAACAGCTGATAGTCGAAGGTGCTGAAAGGTTCCCTAGTGTAACTCTGTAACGACAATTGCAGTATCTGACGAGCACTTAAATGGACGACCTAATAGACGTTGACAATTGACGTTGTCGAATTCCTGGGAGACGACTTATGTGAAGCTTTGTACTGAAGTACGATGATCATTCAGATTTAGCTAATGTACTAGAAATTGTATACACTAAAACGTAGCAATGTTTATCATATATTAACAAATCAAATCCATTTAAATTCTTTTTATTTATTATACGCAACTACCTGAGCTCTGAATCCCTATAAGTTCAACATCACTGATCTGTCTTATTTGGGTTTGACCTTCACATAAAACACTTCTAAAAGTCTAATAGATAAAGAAAACGAAACGTAAGGCTAATTAGCGTTGTATATAAAACTTTGCTTTTCATTAAAAACTTTATGAAAATGTTTCCACCGAGGCGAGGGATCTATGACGCAGTGCTGTTAACATTTTCCTTACATTCGAACGAGTTCAAGTAAAGATAAAGTAATTAGCTGAAGTTTCGATACCCGAAAGTTGGGCAAAGTTCGCTCGGAATGCTACGTACGCCAAAAATGTTATGTGATTTGAACAAGTTGTGTGACGGAAACGATTAGGAGTTAAGCCTGAAGTGATAAACTTGTAGGGAGTAGAACAAACTGCGGGAAATTCTCCATCTCGAAAGTTAACTTCGGTTGCGGGTTCAAATCCAGGGATCTTAGGATTTTCGAAGTTCCATGTGTGTCAATAAATAATTATCATTTGCTTTAACCGACAAGAAAAGCTGCGTACGTGTTACGTTCTCCACAATTTTGAAGTTATGTGAAATGCACCAAATTTGCCCCAGGCCAACGTGATCCTATACCTTTGTATCCTTTCAATCGCAGTCGTAGCCGATACTAAGCACTGGACATTGACTGACACAATCGGTTGATGTATACAAAGTCTGTAACACTAGATAGGTGGATAAAGGCAAGATTACATAGTGCCTCGGGAAATCTCACAAGCCGTGTGTATCGGCTGTGAAGTTGCACCGGACCCATCAAGCTTGAAATTAAGCAGAAAGATTTAGACTGTCCCTGAAAGAATATAATACTGACTGCCTCGGTGGCGTAGTTGGACTACGGTACGACTACAAAGCTAAGGTTTCGAGTTCGGATCCCAGGTCGGGCAAAGTTATATTGGGTTTTTCTATTCATTATCAGCCCGGAGTCAGGAATTTGTGCCCGATATGGCGTAGGCTCCCCCCCTATCACATCATGGGACGGAACATACAAGGCGAAATGTGGGTGTCCTGGTGGCGCCTTTGCCTACCCCTTCAGGGATAAAGGCGGTGAGTATATGTATGTATGTATGTGATAAAATGTAGATTTATGCCCAACATGACTACAGGTTAGTTTCCATTACAACTTGTGGCGGTAATAAGCTAGGCGAATTGTGAATAGCTCTACCGGCAGCGCTACCTGGCCTTTTGTGTGACAGGTATATGTAGGTACATATGTATAAAATACACTAAAATGCCACTGCCTGTCGGTAAAAGTAAATATGTAACTACTTTTTCAAAGTTGTCAGACCTGGAGTTCTAATCTAAGATTAATCTAAGATTAATTAATTTACTGGTGGTAGGTCTCTCATATGTGAGAGGCCGCCTTGGTAGCTACCACCGCAATGTCTATTTCTTCCGCCAAACAGCAGTGTAAATGCACTGTTGTGTTCCGGTTTGAAGGACATTGTAGCCAGAGTAACTACTGGACATATCGAGACTTAACATCTTATGTCTCAGGATGGCGAGCGCAGTGGAATGCCAAGCAATGCCTTGTAACTCATGGTGTTGTTTGGTTTTGCTACTGTCCATGAGCGGTCGTATCGCTTACCATCAGGCGAATGGCAGGCTCGTCTCGTCATTCATAGCAATAAAAAAAAAATCTGCAGTTTAACAAATAATTAATGTCCCATAAAATTACAATTTATCAGTGGTTTTCATAACAAACAGGCTTCTATTTCAGGAGTCCACTACCAAGAATAAGAACTACATACCATCAATTATGTCCTGGATATTTTATAGAGGTTGCATTTTTGATTAGTCATGTCATGTAATGAATGTAAATATTAAAATAAATAAAATTTTAGAGAAACATGCGAAGACAAATTTGCTCAAATACATTATAAATAATATTATGCTAAATTACTCACTTAATGAAAGTAATTATTTAATCCTTCGATAAAATGTTCTCACGACTGTTTCTTTTTTTTTTTCGAAATCGAATGGATATTACAATAATTAAGTGGCAACTCTTCTTCATATCTTTTAACGTCTCCATTCTTTCGAATAAGTTACGTACACACGGACGCAGTGATGCGTGAACTGGATGTAGACGTCTAAGGCTCCATTCAAACTATAATGTATATATTGGTTATGGATCTGGGTTTGATAAAGTCTAATATTATTGACGTTATTTTAAAAGTGGTAGATCCACACTGTAGCTACTGAAATAGGAATGGCCAGCCCATTCCTAGCACTGAGTGGTATTATTTGTATCACTGTCTATAAAAAAACCGACGTGAAGTGGCGGCTTTGTTGTCGTGTTGTCGTATGGTGAGGCTGATTGCCAGTTTTATTAACTCTTTTTTATTCCTTTTACATTCCCAATATGAGAGGCCGGCAATGCTCTTGCGATTCAGATGTAGACATTTCCGGCGAAGGTAATCACCACCAGGTGAGCCGATTGCGTGTTTGCCGGGCTTAAAAAGATCACATACCATTTCAAAATACATTCGAGAATCGATAGTTTGTATGAACACGTTGTTTCTTATAATATTACCAGACCCAGCTAGAACCGAGAACCAAGATCGGCATTATACTATGAATTGAGCCTAATGGTTTTCGGATCGAACTATACCATGTAACATAATTGCCTATCGAAGTATGCATTTAGTGAAGCAGAAAATTCCTTCAGTGCAAATTCTCTTGCCTACCGAGTGCTTTATTAAAGGGCACCTTGTAACAGTAATTCAATATGTGGGAATTATTGATTACATTTTGCCATTTAATAGCGTTATGTATCGGTATAACTTCGTTTTATCAGCCAAAGTGGCAGACACAATACAAATATTATACTATCAGCAAAATTTCACGTATTAAACTCTTTCTATGGAAGAAACAAATACATACAATTTCCGCGTGTGTTGCGCAGTTGGCTAAGGTGCCGGCTGTAAAATTAGGGGCTACGGGTTCGATCTCTGCACCGAGACAAATTTTATACAAACTCCAAGTATTTGTTTCGCCCTAAGGTGTTGTGAGTCAGATAAAAAGCAGCCTACTTTCTGATACCGGCTACTTAAGACTTATCCTGCGGAGTAAAACTACATATGTGATGTTAATTGGGCGTATTAAAAAAATACACACATAAAGTTAAAGTAGTAATGTACGATAGCACTTAAACGAGAAAAACGGACTTAAATATTCCGCTGTCCCAACGATAAAAGAGTTGCGTTATGAACAGCTGCCAAGTTCTTTTTGAAAAGAATAATCATTATTCTCGACAACCATTTAAACTTTTTCCTGGCAAGTTTTCAACTGATGTAAGTTAATTTACCTCTTGCTGCAGTTTGTAGATTCATGAATAAAGACTTTAATATCAAAATGATGTAGGTGATATTTAGGAATAACAATAATTGAAAGGTTACAGCTATTCGAAATCGCTCGCAGTGCCTTTAATAGCATGAAGAAAATCCTTTGCAGCCGCAGCTTAAAATATTTCTATGGATCCGTCTATTACAGTACTATATCTGGCCCATCGTTCTATACGGGTATGAGGCCTAGACGCTCAAAGAAGGACTCCGGAAACGTATAGAAGTTTTCGAAATTTGGACCTACAGACGCATGCTGGCCATTAGCTGGACGCATCGGGTAACCAATGTTGAAGTACTGCGCCGCGCTGGGAAACAGCGCGAACTAATGCAGACCATCAATAGGAGAAAAGTTGCTTATTTGGGTCACGTGCTCAGGCACGATAGATACGAACTTCTGCAACTCATTATGATGGGCAAAGTGGCAGGCAAAAGAACCGTTGGTTGGAGGAAGAAGTCCTGGTTGCGTAACATCCGGGAATGGACGGGGATCGCGAGTGCCTCGGAGCTCTTCCACCTGGCAAAAGACAGAGTGAAATATGCGGAGCTGACTGCCAACCTTCACTAGTTGGAGAGGCACTGGAAGAAGAACAGCTATTCGAAATATAGGTACCTATAAAAAGTAAGTATACGCATTCGGGGATAGCATGTTGCCGAATAGGGTAGGCATTTCGCCTTGTATGTTCCGTCACTGGATGTGCCATATCGGTCACAAATTCCTGACTCCGGGCTGATAATGAATAGTAAAACCCAACACGACTTTACCCGACCCGGGATTCGAATCTGAGACCTCAGCTTTGTAATCGTACCGTAGTACAACTGCGCCACCGAGGCAGTCTTGAATTCATTAGTGTTAAATTAATAACTAATTAATTAACAGTTAACTTTTAAATACTAGATTTTGCCCGCAACTTCGTTTGCGCGATTAAATTAATTTGTAATATGTTTTATATACTACAGAAATCGAAAGATACCCTATAACTTATACCCACCCTATACTCTATATTGTCCCATTACTCCCCTAAAAAGGAGAAAAATCTAAAACCACGAAAAACGTCATTATTTATTTGTAATTATCCCGTTGGTCCCGTTGTATCTCACAACTACAGCTATCTGTCAGTGAAAGTTCCGTCAAAATCTGTCCAGTCGTTCACGAGATTAGCGGTTACAAATAGCACGACAGAAAGACGTGCAAAAAAATATTAAGAAATATATCGTTAAAGATATCGAGTAAAAAAAAAGTTATTTTCACTTTAAAAACAGACATTTCAATTTTATTTATATGTATATAAATATAGTTTTACAATATTATTTTATTATCACAAGTTTTTCATAATTCGTCCATCACAACACTTTGCGCCTCTAATTTAATTAGTCTTAATTAATAAATAATTAAGAATGATCGGATTTATTATGCGATGTCACCTTTTGTACTTTAATTTTACACCGATTTATAGTTACCATTTAAAATATATTAGGAGTGAATTTGTAATTGCAATGTATATAATCATTTTTTTTTAAATAACATGCATACTAACGTTCGCTCGCTCCAATATCCTTAAAACTGAGCTGCTACTATTTCCTTCTAAAGCTTAACAAGTTCATTTTCGTTCCAAAATATTGCTGATCTATCAGCACGTCAGCCACAAATTCTGGGGCAAAAGTCTCGCCTAGGGAGAACATTATGACCTGACTATTAGGCTCAGGATCTCATCTTACATACATACTGCTCATGAATGTTGCAACTTGACCAATAACGCCATTACACATTATCGTGTTCTGACAAATGTTTACAAGATGCAACGTTTTTATATCCTTACGATAATCGTATTTTCGAGGCGAGAAACTCTCCCCGTCTAAATGGGGCTTACGGCGAATATTGTACATTCGAAAATAGAACTATAACTAAAATTAAAAGTAACTTTTTCAAAGTTCATAAATAAAACAGAATGTACGGTAAACTATGTAGACAATAGTTTGGCGGTGTCCGCAGGGGTTTACACTGTGCACTATGCATTGTAAGCGGTAATGAAGAGTTATCTGGATATTAATTAATCTGTCAGCCCCCATGCGACCTTATTGCACGTATTTTTTGTACTGACATCATAATTTATGTAAATATAAAATTTATAGAAGCATACATGTAAAAATGGAAAGTTTTTTGAATATCTCTCTATGCCCTTTTTTGTACCCCTAAATTCATAAGGATCGATTGAGTAGGTAAGACGTGAAAGCGTAACAAAAAACAAAAATTCACTTTTGCAATATTAGTAAGGATAATATCTCAAATTGAATAAATGAAAAATCTATATAACCCATCAAAGAAGAAGCCCTAACTTGATTGTATACGCGAGGGACCCCTGCGTGAATATCGGCACTCAACTTGTAGATTCCACGCATTATTATGGTGATTCTCGGGGAACATCTATTTCTTGCGTTAGTCAGCTAGATTCCCTCGGAAATGAAACTGTCAATATCTTGAATAACGCAACCGAACCTTGTTAACCGAACAAGGGTAAAATGACTTTGCTGCCCACAATGGAGGGCCGGTCCGACGGAGGTGTTTTTGTTTAGGTACCCAATAAAGGGAATAGTGCATTGTTCGGTATTATGTTCAGTATTAAGATGAGATTTTGATAAGGGAACCCTAGTTTTGGGATTATAATTTACAACACGCTGGGGTTTTCGAAGCTATTGAAGGATCACGTTGTGTTTTAAAACGTAATGTCGATGTGTGACGTCATAATATGGTAGTCATAATAGGTGTTTTCAAGTATCAGGTTGACGGGTGGAAAGCCCGTAATGTTATTTCATGCAAGTATGTCGCGTTTTGTGGTCAACCTGTGTAGTATCTAGGTATAACCAGCTAGGTATTATGTCGATCCGCGAGAGATAATCATCACTCTTTATTAGCTGCTTTGTTTCGTTTGCTTCGTATTTACTATCAGGTAAAAAAACTCCTACACATAGCAATTTAAGTACGAGCGCTTCCAAGGCACAAAAAGAGAACTGCCTTGTATACCCCGAGGCAATCTTATTTATAGCAAATCGTAACGCGTTTTATGTTTTGTGCTAGTTTAGTTTTACAATAAAAATGTGTGGTATCATTTTTATTACTGTCTATATGAGATTTAATAATAATTCCTACATACTCATTTTTTTATAGATAATATTGTGATTACTACTGCCTCGGTGGCGTAGTCTCGGGTTCGAGTCCCGGGTCGGGCAAAGTGATGTTGGATTTTTCTATTCATTATCAGTCCGGAGTCAGGAATTTGTGCCCGATTTGCCGATAGGCTTACCCCCTATCACATCGTGGGACGGAACATATAAGGCGAAATGTGGGTGTCCTGGTGGCGCCTCTGCCTACCCCTTCGGGGATAAAGGCGTGAGTTTATGTATGTATATTGTGATTATATAAGACGTTAGTTGCAGGCCGCTGCCAACAAGTCGAATTCAACCAGACTTAGACCTCTAAGTTCAGCAGTGTGCTACCTGTGCTAGAAGATAATTATGATTTTTGTCATCTTGCAGTCGCTATTGTATAAAGACGACATTTTCGTTCAGTTGAAAAACAGTTACTGCTATGACAGCACAGAAAACTGTGTCTGAAAAACATAAAACCTAATTTGCATAAAATACCAACTAGCCAAATCGTAAAACAATATCCCTTTGCGAAAGTTAAATAACAGATGTCGAAGGGAATATAAAAATGTTCGGAGTGAGGCGCTGCGCGCCCCGAACAAACTTTGGGGAACTTGCCTTCTTTTGAGATATAACTTCGGAATATCAATCAATGACACATAAAGGCCGCGAAGACATAACCTATAAACTTCATCAATCAATTTGTTTTTTTTGTTCGAAATTATTTCTCATAGTGAACTGTCGAAATACGAGTAAAATAAAATGTGATTAAAATAGACAAGTATGAAATGAATTCATCCGATTGGTTCCTTTAGTATTACTATTCGAAATAACGTAGACAAAAAGCTTTATTTCTCATTTATTGGATTAATATATGTAACTAGAATAACATATACGTGTCAGATATAATTGGATAATGAAATGAACAGAACCATTTCTTCTTGCGATGATATGTGCTGGTCACACTACCATGCATTCTATAAGAGAATATATATTATGTTTTTGTCTCTTTCTTCCTTAATTATAATTATTTTCTTTTTCTTTCTTAATTAATTATAACGAAGTCTACTAGGTGTATTTAGTACTGTTTTAATAAGTTAAAACAGTACTAAATTTGTCTGATTCTGTATGTAAATAAAATAAATAAATACACCTAGTAGACTTCGTTATAATTAACATTGACATGGGGACCAAACCGACGGTTCCTACGTATATAAGGACAAGTCAAAAATCGAGGTTTACAGGAGAGCGTAATTTGTGTTCAATTCGCCCTAGAAATAATTCTATGACCAAAAATAAAAAACATCTTTCTACAATCATTTAACTGTTTTAAGAGCTTTATAGTGCCATTTACACATATTTTATTTTTTTACGTTTTCTTAGAAAACTTGATAGATGACTGTTTCTACACCGATAATAAAATAGAAGCATGTAAGTCATGTCTATGATATCTTTTTATACGCAGGAAACAAAAAAACTGTGTCTGATATAGAATTTAAAAAAAATGTTTTATGAAAATATAGGATTAATTTACTATTTTTAAACTAATTTACATTAAATATCCCCAAATCATCACCCATGTATATAATAAGTACTCCAATGGAAACATATCACTTTATACGTGGATTTAGTAATTCGGGGTAGGAATATGTTCTTTTAATGTATACAAAGACATGTCTTTAAATAAAATGATCCGGTTTGTGTTTTATTAATTAAACAAGGTTTATAAATTCAACATTATTTATTATTAAGCAACAATCTTCTTAACGTATAAATAAAAGGCACTTAAATCATGGCGTGGAGGTCTCCACCAGCGCCTCGATGAAGTATCTTGGAGTTGACCTGGGTATCCTCTCCAGATAACTCCCATGTCCATTTTTAAAGCCTAAGACCAAAACTAGTTAAGGCAACAGGCACATTGTCTAGCCTGCTTCTCAACCTCGAAGGTCCCGGCATCCTTTGCCGGAGATTGTACGCGGGAGTAGTGCGACGATCAATGGCCTTTTACAGATTTTTTTTTATATTAATTGGAAAAACGATCGTAAGGTTCACCTCAGGGTAAGTTATAACGGCCGCCCATGAACATCTGTAACACCATAGGGAATAGAGATGCGTTACCGAACTTTAAGGCGGGAATACGCTCTTTGAAAATCACCAGATTCTTCTGTGAGGTCGCACGGTCCTATTTGTCCGGAAATGCTGCTGTTGGCAATTGGTTCCCGAGATTTGTAGTATGTGGAAGAAAATGTAGGGAGAAAGGTACCGTGGTAGATATCCAACTTCCGAGCTAGTGAAGATGGTATTTGGAGGTTGCCGCGTTGTACGGTGGCGGAACTCAGCAGCAGAGATAAGTTCGAACTTCAGGATACTTCCCGTGGTAAATGCAATATATAACGCAGAACGGTGTTACATCTCTACGCAAAGCCAAGGATCAAGCCGTTCGGAAAGAACTCGGTCGTCGATGACTCAAGCTGCCCGGCGTTGAAATCGGTCGACAGGGAGAAGTTGGTCGTACTGGGGTGGCCCCGCCTAAAGATGGGCGCAATATTCCTCGCGTGGTCAAACCTGTGCCTTATAAAGTTGCAGACAATGACCCGACGTGAAATATAGTCCAATTCCAACGAATGTCTCGTTGTCGGTTGAATCTCTGCGCATACGGATGATCACGATTCAGGGGAAATTGTATGATCGCCCAAGGGGCGGCCTGCGTTCTTGCTGGTTTCTTTTTTCTTTGGAAAATTGACGCCAAAGTTCTGTCGCCGGTTTAGTCTAACAGGAGGAAGCGTTTCGTCAAGAGGAACTACCAGCCCTTTGAGAGAGAGTGAGGGAGTGATTGGACTATTGTGGCAGTACGTCCTGTTTTTTACTAGTTGCCAAACAGGCGCCACGGCGCGGCGTATTGGCGGTCAATTTGACACAGGTCCTATCAGGGCACGCCTGCTTCGTTAGATACCTGTAGTGGATAGAAGCGAGCCAGAAAGGAAGAAACTGCCATGTGAGAGCGCGAACTGAAATCGTGACGAACGTGATCGAAAAATTCCACTCGCCGCCGCCTACAAAGAAGGGGCGCCGCGTGATAAATGGCTGAACCCTGTCGTGTAGGTGCAAGAAGTTTGCCCCTGCCCGTCGTAAGAAGCGACCTAAAGGCGGAGGCGGTGCGCCCTTGCCTATAGCGACTCGGAGATGGGTGCCAGAGCCCATGGCCTCGTCTCTGCCGTGGACGCCTATAATATCTTAAGCCGGCGTCCAAAAACACTTTTAAGTGAGGGCATCCGGGCTCCATACGTAGAAGGACCATCAATGATTTTGTGCCAGGCATCGACTTGTCTCGTCCGGGGAACTCCCGTAAATGCCGACAAGTCTGACAAGACCGCGTTCGCACCGAGTGGCGCGCATTTTAAAACACCGTACAAAAAGATATGTAGAGATGTCTGTATCTACGACACTTATTTGTTGTATTTATAATACTTGTTCTTTTATACGATTTGTAAAACAAGGTAAATAAATAAAATAAAATAAAAAAGAGTATGTCAGTACGTGCGCATAGATCATCTAAAGCCAATGATACAATAAAAAAAAAATGGCATTTTCGACATGTCTTTATATACGTAGGAACCGTCGAAACACAGTCATTTTACAAATTGTTTCTTGCGTCCTCTCAAGTAAAAACGCAAACAATCGTCTGTAACACCGTTATCAAAACTATAATATAAAAGAACATCAGAAAGTTTCAAATCTGCATTCCCAAGCCATAAAATAAACAGCAACACTAGTTGTAGAAAACGAGCGCATTTGTATCACGACACTGCAAATGGTTTTGCATCTGTACACGTCACGCGGAGAAATAATTTTGAGTTCGCCCGCTTTACTCATTGTAAGAAAATATTATTCAAATTTGTTGGCGAAATGAGAAGTGCGGTCCCAGCTTCTTATCGGTTGATATTTTTTATACTTTAAGCAAGTTTGTTACTTTTTTCAATCGATGCCAGAATCTAGGCTTATCGAATATATTCGATTATTCGACTTTGCGATCTCTGATGTTCTCAATTATGGGATTATGTCCTCTACTTCATTGACGACTTCAAGCCCGAACTATTCAGCCGATCTTAGGATTTTAGAATGTTGTTCAATAACTCCCTTCTTTTTGAGAGAGTATGGCGATTAACTTGAACATTCATGTCTAAAATTTTCAGCGTATTCTATGTCTGACTGAGTTACAATAAGCTAGTCCACTTCAATTTTAGAGGCCTGTGCTCAGTTACAGATTGTAATTCCATAGTAATATATTTATGTACTTATGTCAACTTCTATATTCGGTAATATTTCACCCGCCGTATAAGCTATTGTAGGCTAAATAAAATGTCACAACAACATATTTTATAGTAGGTACGTGTCGTACAACTTAAGTCGGTGTTATATGTAAGTGTGACTCGCGGCCAGAAAAGCCTCTGATTGATTATGAGCACGTTAAAAGAGGAGATTGGGAGTTATTTTCTTTTCCCTCGCAAGATATATTGTGTAGTATTTGTTATAAGGCGGGAGGAGCGTTCAAGATGCTCTTTAATTTGGGTGGTTTGTCACTGGTGTGAGGTCTTGCAGTTTTTAGTGACTTCAATTAGAAAATGTAAGCGTTTCTTATATTTCAGCTCAGTACCAAATGGTACAAAATTTTCTTGTTAAAATTCGTGTCATTTTCCTGTTAAAATTTTGGATGAGCGTGTTGTGGTGGTTTAATATTTTAATTAAACTTTGCCACTGATATTAACTAGTTTGTTTATGGTAATACAAACTCGATGGTAGAATGATAGCCTTGTCACTTTATTGAACACTAGCGGCTCGGCCCGGCTTCGCCCAGGTGCAGATAGTTTTTGGGTCTAGTACACATCAACAACATATAGGTCTCGCAGTGCACGCGATGTAAAGAATATTTCAGGTATAATTTTTCGTCTTGGGTTACATTATTGGAGATTTATTAAGGATCCCTAATTATTCTTTAATGTTATATAGCCTATGTCACCCGGGGATAGTGTAGCTTCCTAACAGTGAAAGAATTTTTCAAATCGGTTCAATAGTTTCGGAGGCTGTTATCCTATTAATTTAAGATCTAAATAGAAACAACGTGGCAGGCACCGACATGAAACCACATACATAGATGCCTCGAGTATATACACTTCTCGTGACCGAAGTAAGCTTGGTTTACATCAACGATGTATCATTCAGTCGCACATGTTCGTATAATTATATTTTCTAATTGGACTGGGATGCGTTTATCAGGATCATCAAAATATACTTTAACTTTAAGTCAGTTTCGCGTACCAACCACTGTATTGTAAGGCTGCTTAAAAATAAAAGAAACATTAATTTGTTGATTTATTATAGAAACTCGTTACTCTTAAGCTGTAATACATAAATAAATCAAGAGAAAACTACAGTATTTAAATTTTCACAATTTATTAATCAAAGTTTTAATAAGGAAATGTCTTTCCGAACTGCTACTAAATGACAACGGACATCAATAACTTTACAGGCAGCTGCCAAAAAGTCCATTAAAATCCGTTCAGGGACTTTCTACGTGATTCGCGTACAGAGCTGGACCGGTAAAACGTATTTTTAAACTCTAAAATTTGAGGAAACCGCGAAAGCCAATTTGTTTCATTCAGAACCGAGAAGTTTGTAAAGTGGAAAAATCGGAAATATCCAATATTCGTATAATTTTCTTTCCATTGATACTGTTTTATAACTTCTTCGTATGTTTCTTTCATAAGGATTTGGAAAAGCGATTGCATTGCTTTCGCTCGTAAGTGCTTACTTTTTTAACTTAGTTCACTTTTTATAATAATATTTTGCGACTTGGTTGAAGGTGATGACAAAATAGTTCGGACAGAAATTGTTGTTATTTCTTTGTTCATCCAATAATTTTATGATCGTAACAAGCTCAATATATTGCTCAGAACTTCTGTTACGTTGCTTGAACAACGACTTATTAAAGCAGTTTCTGAATTTCCGTACATGCTTCGGTACCTGCGGAAGTAATATGCACGCGTCTTTCCCAATCTAGTAAAGTTGAAGGAAACTTCGCGAGTAATTATAATGCATGCCTCACGCTAACTAGTTTAAAACTTGAAAATTGTGTAAAATTGCAATTGCATTAAACTTCTTGCGTGAGACGTGCTTTTAAAATCTACATTAATACATATTTGTAAGAAGCGTATTAAGATTGATCGTTTCGATGGCGTGAAATAATTTATTTACATACATACATACATACATAAACTCACGCCTTTATCCCAGAAGGGGTAGGCAGAGGCGCCACCAGGACACCCACATTTCGCCTTGTATGTTCCGTCCCATGATGTGATAGGGGGCGAGTCTATCGCCATATCGGGCACAAATTCCTGACTCCGGGCTGATAATTAATAGAAAAACCCAATATCACTTTGCCCGACCCGGAATTCGAACCCGAGACCTCAGCTTTGTAGCCGTACCGTAGTACAACTACGCCACCGAGGCAGTCAAATAATTTATTTCTGCTACCTATCTTTGTTTCGCCATTACATGAAATTTTCGTACAGCTTTTTGTATACTTATTTTAGAACCATTTTGCAAATATACTTTTTATATAGCGAGCTATTTCAAGCCAGACGAGGAATCTAACTGCCCCTGCTAATATGTAAAAAATGAAAACAAAAGTCCATTTAAAACTCTAAAACCACAGTATAAAGCGCAAGTATGCTCCCATAAAGGGGTAGACATAACAGACAATTTACTTTCAGAAAATATCCAATTTTACGCAACTTGTGGTTCAAAAGTGGCGAAGCAATTAACAGAAGAGATGAAGTAAACACAAGACCCAGATAATTTGACGACAGGCATCGCTCAGGCTCTGTTGTTACATTGAACATAATTAAAGTTTACGCCTAAAGCAGACGTTAGATAAACCTAGCTTCAAGATTTGTTAAATAAACAGATTTCACGGACTGATATTTCAACATTTGATGTTTAAAAAGAGGGAAGAAAGCATGAAGTAATTTGGTTTTATATAAGTTACTAATGTGGCTTTCTATCTAATAACTCTATGTAATAACTTATACGAATGTATAGAGTCCTATACCTTAGAGCTCTCAACAGGATTTTTATGCGATGTAAATTCGATCGATATTAGCCCATTGAGGTGGAACTCCGTGTCTAGCATTGGGTCCTATAGACAGATTTATAAAACCATCTCACATCCTATTAAACACACTATATTCACAGAAGCGGATGCTATTACAATTATTAAAGATTTTACAAAGCAGTTGCCTGTAAAAATGCTTTTAGCGATAAGACCGGTAGTAATTGCTGATTACTAAAGTTTGCTTATTTTTCCCTACTCTGTGTACTCTAGTGTAGAAATTAAACAGTATTTATTGTTATTAAAAGTGAGCACAGCGTGCTTACTGAGGAATAAAAATGCGACCTAACAAATATTTAAAGAAGAGTTTAATTTAAAATAAGAGCTTAGAAAATATAAAGAAATAATATTATTACAAACAAATGACTATTATGCATTCCAACAAGTCGGTGTGGAAATTTTTGGGGGAACTTATGTTTAGTAGCCTATGACTGAGGATAATGATGTCAATGCTCAAACAAACAATATTATAATTGGATATCTGTAAATAAATCTCAAAAGATAATGATAAATTCTTACAGGTCTAGTAGAATTACGTCTAGGCAGTGGAACACTGGTTCAGGTGTGAGCAGAAAATGCTGTAATCAATATTGATAACAGCCTCTATCTACTGATTTCTAATTTCAGTAAGTAATGTATTTCTATTGAAATCGTGATATAAAATGAACTCTAAGAGTTATACCGGAAGTCATCTTATTATATGGTCGTTATATGGCCTCAGATAGTTTTGTAGAAATTCCACTTAACAGAAATAATTCGCGGAACCATTTTGCCAAGTTTTATTAGTTCGGTAGTGAATACCACTTATTCAAGAAACTATTTTACCTTCCTTTTTACTTTTGTTATATTTTTTGGTACAACTTTTTGGCGATTGATAATCGAAACTTCTAAGAAGTTTCACTTTAAAGATTGCGTTTTAGAACACCTAATTGATAAAATAATACTAAATTAGTTTGTTGGCTCTCAAATATGTCTTTGGAGATAAGCTTTCTACCCGAATTGTTTGTATTTAGCTATCTTAGTAATAATTGAGGTAAAAATATGCCCAAGACGCTATTACCTATCTTAAAACCTACAGACTAAATACCAACTTTATTAAACATAATTCAAAGAGATAAACTCTTGGAATAATATAAAACAGAGTAACAACCAAAAGGCATTCTCACTCGCAGCCATTTATAAAAAGTTTAACGAGCAAAGTCCTAAATTGTTTACGTTATACAAACGGAGTTTATACATTACAAAATTTAAAGGTAAAAGGATTGCAATCTAAATTAAAATCTGACAGGGGGCCATTACCACCCGTCTTAAAACGTGGAATGGACAGAGTTGTTAAAAATTGCTCCTCGGCTGTTTTATTGGCAGTAACAGCTTATCAGACTTTTAGGGGTTAGATGCCAAGTTTAAGGTCTTAATAAAAAGTTGTGTCTTCGTATGCTGAAATGTATATGGACGGTGAAATTTGTTTTTCTGCGAGTGGTGATGTTTTATTATGGAATTCTATAGCATAACTACTGGACATATTGAGACTTAACATCTTATGTCTCAGAATGGCGAACGCAGTGGACTTATTGTTGCTAAAAATGATGACACAAGTAATTTGGAAACGACACATGAATACCTTGGAATCTATATTAATCTATACGCAGCAGGCTTTACACTTCGATAGCCTGTTACAAACTAACTCAGCACAAACTACTGACGTACCAACAAGCCTATCTTAGACGTCAGCAGAAACTAGATACAGATCATGAACAATGGGATTTACAAGCCGCTGATATCGCAGTCGGCGTTTGTAAAGCCGATGCAAGACAAACGGCTTTGCACGGTCAAACAGATAACGGCTACAATGATCTGATCCCAGCCGCGATCCTATAGAAACTAGGCTTTATTCGGTGGAAAACGGCCGGCTTCGTTGGGTGCGTAACTAGATTTTCCAAGCTTACTTTTATTCTCACCTGAAAGGCTTTCGTGAATAACTCTGGCGTGAAGCCAATGGCTGGATTTAGCCTTTATGTTACTACTGGTGATAGGAAGGTTGAGTTGTTAAAATTGCTTCTAATTGTATTTGAAATAAGCTTTTGAATGCTTTTCCAGGTATAGAGCTCCAAATAAAAATATTCTTTATACTTACATATAACACTAGATTAGAAAATGTGTAGGCATTTTTAATAAATATTTTCTTTATTTACTAATTAAATTTGTTTAGTTTGTACGGTTAACATTTTTTTGGTTTGTAGTACAAGCTTATCACTTATGCAAACTACTTCCTTTATGCGAGGGCGTACTTGGGTTCGGAATCAATAGTACAAACATTATCTTTTAGTTTCTTTGAGGACCTTTCGTATGTGATTCATAAATCAATGTTTGCTTGGCAAATAAACAAGACAAGTAAGAGCATTCGAAAGGGTATTTTATGATTTATTCATTTTGATTTATCCAATACAGGATAACTGGGTTTTATAAAGAAACCGTTATTTTATTTGAATATTCGTTTCATAAAAGTATTTAGAGAGAATAATATCATCTATTTAATCTAGATGATTTGGTCTAGAAGAAAAACATGATTGGATTTGAACAGAATAGACAGACATAAAATAACAGAACGGAGAACGCAATAATAAGTCTATTAATGATTAATCCTATTTACTGACCGTAATAAGGATTCAACATAGCAAAATATTAAAGCTGTGTAAGAACAAATAAATTTACCAATGATTTTCTACCAATAAAAAAATACTGACCTAATACTAGTATTACACCATAGATCGTAGCAAATCAACACCCATCACAAGCGACAAGGGTTACAGGAAAAAAATCTCATTAATACTTGAGTTCCACAAAAACATTCTCAAAACGAGCAACGCTGAACTAATTATAAACTTTAATACTTCAACTGAAAATCCGAAAACAAGATTAAAGGAAGACGTGTTACGTTGGTGATAGCCACTTGGTATAAAACTTAGTGCCATAAATCATAAAGTTGCCCGACCTCGGGTGTCGAGGCTAGATAGGCACTTAAAGTACTTTAATGTACTATTCAATGTTGCAACTCCGGCTAAGTTAGTTGCAAGTTGGAGTGAGATAAGGGCGTGGACATATGTACATTGTTATATTGCTGCGTCAATAATAATAATTACTAATATTATCAGCCTTTTAATTCCCACTGTTGGGCGAAGGCCTCCTTTCTTTCTATTTGTCGCTGTCAGATGCTCATTGCGGCCAGTTCGTAAGATATGATTCGAGTTCGTCAAAAAGTGGTTTATTGTAGACCCAATACATAAATCTATTTGATGCCTTGTGATTACTTACATTGTAAAATACACTTTTTATTTAGTCGAATCGATTATTCATTGTTTTTATGGTTTACTTCTTCATCCGTTTCACTAAGAAAAGGCAGTTACGATGTACGGTACTGCAGCATATTTCCATGTTTATAAATGTTGGTGATAATTTTCATCGGATGTGCCAGCCAATTACGGTTGCCGCTTCCTAGGCTTAATTTAAACTAATTTTCAATATTTTATCACAAATTCCAATACTAACTATTTCTATAAACGATTCAATATTATATTACAACTTCGTATAGCAGTATGCAAAAGCCTTTCCAAAATTTATAGTTTCGCGTACAATACCGACGCATTACCGTAAGTCAAGAGTTGGATTGCAACTAGAACAAACCAGTTTCTAAGGAGTTCACAATGCCATCATTTAACTGCAAAGCCTCGGCGCAGTTATCTTCTTTGGAAGCGAGCCCAACTTCTAATGCAATCGATGGATTTGTGAATTTGTTGGCCATTTTGCCTGTTCGGTCAGTGCACGCTCGCTCGTCGCATTTGTTATGTCGGCCTGAAGAGTTATTGCTAATGCAAATGACCGGTTGGAGGTGGTTACCGAGATATGCGAGGGCTTTCATCGTATAAGAATGATTGGTAACGTGAGCCTTAAAGCACAAAGAGTTTCAAGGTTTTACTGGTGGTAGGTCTCTCATATTATGTGAGTGGCCACCTGGGTAGGTATCACCACAATGTCTCTTTCTTCCGCCAAACAGCAGTGTAAATGCATTGTTGTGTACTGGGCGGACACCGCCCCGCCCCGTGACCACGAAAGCTGTAAAGTAATCGAAACGTCGGGAAGTTAAAAAATGTAAAAATTCAACCAAATCGCGATAAAATCCGTATAAAATACTTTTATTTCAATGTGTAACATTCGCGTAAATCTAAGAAACCATTTTTTAAAGTAAATAAATATCTTTAACCATAAGTCAAATGCTTATGCAACATGCATGTAATTTGTGTTATATCGCCGAAGCTTATGGCTCCCTATAAATTTTCGATGGTAGGCAAGGTTAGGCGCATTGGTAAGATCTCAATGGCAACGGGGAGCTATTTACATTCAGGGGTTCCGTATGTTTGTAAGTCGGACTTACGAATAATCACACACAAAATGACGTAAGACTTAGTAAACATTCTTCTCTACAATTTGCGTTAAGATACTATTTAATTGACATTATACCTTTCTAAGTGCGTCAGACAGCATATAATGTTGTTTTATATTAATTATTTAAAAAATGAGATGTTTGAATAAGTATTAAAAGGTGAACGTACCTGGTTGAACTGTACCTTTTCTATCTATAGATATAAAATCTAATCTTTGTTTCTAGACTTTTTATACAAATGTTATATTTTTACAATTCTATTACAAGTACTTGTACGTCAAAACCTGTACGAGAATTAAGCCTTTGTTAAAATAGCTTTATGAAGGATTTATTTTTAAAAACAGAATTATTTTTAAAGTGAAAATAAAATTGGTACACCTATTATGTGCTAGTATTGTATTTTAGTTAAAAAATTATATTTTTCCATTTTAGAATACAGAGAGTATTTTAAATTTTTATTCGAGATAATTTTTAGTTTTATTATTTTTTATTTTTATACTAGAGCTTAATCGGAGTTAAAATAAGTTTTTCTAGAAGTGGGATATTCATGTACGTTTTAAAACCGAACACACACAAAGCATTTACTCGTCCCTGGAATCAAACCCAAGACCTCACGGCTCACAGTTTATACACGCTGCCACTACACCAATAAAGACCTATTTTTCCTTTATTTGCCCATTTACTCCATATCCTTATACATCCCTTCGACTCCCTAATATATCATTATCCGAGTCCTTCAAAGAAAACTACATCCTTCCTTGATCCTTCCCTTTGAAAGTTGAAGTACAGGGTCGGTACAGTTTATCCTTGCATTAACCGGCCAAGTGTGAAACACAGGCATGGATTAAGGCAACTTCCAAAACAATAGAACTTTCGAAAAATCTCCCAAACTTTGTAAGTTTACTACTTTGTAGTTTGTGCGGTTTTTACGTCGTGAATACTTTATATTAAAGTTCCGTTTGACTAGCAGCGTGTTGTGATAGAGAAATAAGGGCAAATCGTAGTAAGCGGGAAGTCGCCTTTGAATGAGAGTTTGCAGGTTCGATCACACCACAAAGATAATTGTTAATGTTCTGCGGAAAATCTTGCTATAGCTTGTTATTGGTATTCTTCCAATAGATTGGCACAACTAGGTCAGTAGAAATATTTCATTAAAAACGTTTTTATAGTGGTACGAGTGATTGCAATGCACTCGGTTGCAGGCCTAGTCCAATCCAGAATATCCACTAACAAGACATGGATCTCCTACGATATGGTAGCATCTGTTTCCCTAGTTACCACATTTATGCCGGCACCGAATATATGCTACACAATCGCATGTGTAATAAATAGAACGGGATTTCTTCCATTGTGACCTAATACGACCTACTAAACAGCGTCAGTCTGCTTTGAATAATAGGCGTTCTATTCACAAGTTTCTTTTTTGTTTTTGACTTGCTTTTACTGCTTTATAAGCAGTTCCCCTATTAGTCCGTCTCTGGTGACTCACGGTAAGGCTCGGCAAGTGCTCCTAATGAGCCGTCAGCACGTCGACACCATTAGAACGTTTCCTTTAGACGCTCCAGTAAATATTTACTAAAATATTCCTTTGAGCCGTATATTATCGTTCGCGTTAGACAAGTTTATTTGTTCGTATAAATGTTATTGTAAATGCTGTTTTAGTAGAAGTCGGTTTATGTTAGAGTGATCTGTTAAAAGGCTGTTGCTATGCGAAGTGTCTTTGTTGTGTGTCGATATGGCTTATACAAGAGACATTTCTTTTGGAGTTTGCCATACAGTCCTCCTACGGAAACCGTTCTTATTATTCGATATGACTTTCATGGGGAGTGCGAGAAATATTTTGTTTCTGTGGTGTTGTGTCAGTTTCATATATCATAACATTGCCTTAGCTAAAATTACCTAAAAATTACTTATTTTCGATAGAATGCTTCTAGTCTAGCGGGAAGTATAGTATAAACCTATACAAATGCAATTTGCTTCCGTAGTACAAGACGTAGTTTTGGTGTTATTCCGCTCCAACGCATTCAGTTTAAAGAACTCGTGCATACAGACCGGTGCCACAGAAATTGCCAGTATTTTGCAACGGTTCGCCAGGTTCACGCTCAGCTCCACTGCTAGTGTCTACTGAGTTGTAAATTCAATTTGGTACATTCAGCCCGCTTGTTTTTACATTTCCCTTTTGGCAAATTTAGCTGCTTCTTGCTCGACATAAATATATCACATACATACGAGTATGTACATACATACATACATACATAAACTCACGCCTTTATCCCCGAAGGGGTAGGCAGATGCGCCACTAGGACACCTACATTTCGCCTTGTATATTCAGTCCCACGATGTGATAGGGGGCGAGCCTATCGCCATATCGGGCACAAATTCCTGACTCCGGGCTGATAATGAATATAAAAATCCAATATCACTTTGCCCGACCCGGGACTCGAACCCGAGACCTCAGCTTTGTAACCGTACCGTAATACAACTACGCCACCGAGGCAGTCACGAGTATGTAAGCTCTTGATTATATATTTGAAGAGGTAAGTAGACATATCCCTGATACCGCGTATACTTGTCTGGACTGACTTCAGTCCCAAGAAATAAAAGAAGGCAAGTCTATTACTTACGAGCGTAACAAAATATTCACAAAATTGATCATGAGTCTTAGAAATTGTACCAAAAACCTCGCGACTTGTGGAGCACACATACTATCTCTAGAGCGATTTAGCGACATAATATACAAAGTAGTCATGTATGCAGCCGATCTATAAAACTGTTTCATATTAATTCGATTCCCTACGTATAAATTCATGTAAAGCCATTTAAAACTCGACTCCATCAAGCCAATTTGCCGTACGCACTCTAGTTATGATATTAGTTACAATTGGCTCTAGGGGCGGCGAGGCGACAGCGCGCTTTCATTAAATAAAGCATCATTCGCCTAGATATTTTAACAGTTTCACGTGTTGTTAATTAATTTAAAATTTCATTAAGTACTGCGCTGTTACTCGACGCGGAAATCCTGTTTTTCGTCCGCCATGCTTGCACTGAGACATGTATAATTATTGCAAGTATTAAATGTCGAGAAAGAATTGAGGTTGTGTTTCAGCGAGGAGACCGGGGTCTTTTGATAGTTGCTCTTTTAATTTTAGTTGTTGAATATTTTTAAAACAAGTGTAATGTGGGTAGTATTTATTATGGTAGAGCCATGCTGTTATCCGTCAAGACTCAGCATGAATGAGCAGGCTCGTCCGGGGTGGTGCCACTGTCTCACAAAAGATCAACGTGAAGCGACAGCTTTACTGTCGCGTTTCGTTTGGTGAGTGAGATTGTCGGATGCCCAATAGCCATCTCCTCTTCCCATCCTTATTCCTTCCCGCTCCCCTCCCAATTTAATGGGCCGGCAACACTTCTATCCGATCGTTGTGAATGTTCATGGACGGCAGTGATCACTAACCATCAGGTGACATGTTTGCTCGTACGCAGGACGTAAAATAAAAAAATAAAATAAAAAACACGCGATACTGGGTAGCAACACCTGTGTTATTTCCTTTTGCTTTGATTTATAATTTTTAATTGCTTCTATTTTTAAATACCGACGTTAATGCGTTTAACTATTTATTATAGACTATCTTGATCACCTGACATCTATTCTGATATCCACATTATCAAAATATTTTAAATATACACTAGATCTATTCCAGAATATCCTACATCTTGTCTAGATCTAATAGTATTAGTTCTATAATGTATTTTACGGTGTATATTTGTGTCTATACAACCGTTTCT
The DNA here is from genome assembly GCA_905220455.2 of Deilephila porcellus. Classification (NCBI taxonomy): domain Eukaryota; kingdom Metazoa; phylum Arthropoda; class Insecta; order Lepidoptera; family Sphingidae; genus Deilephila; species Deilephila porcellus. The sequence goes on along the minus strand of LR999977.1, from coordinate 11,615,450 downwards.
ATTGCTGGATTATTCGACATCTTCAACATAAGTCAATAATAACCCCAATTTGCAAAGTTACAGATTTCTTACCCACCGTTAGACCATTAAATGTTGAAATAATATTAAAAAATGAAATTTAATGACTTCAAATTATGTGGCTCAATAGTCTCTTCTAATCTAGTTTTATGGATGTTAATGTGTGACGATGAACATTTTCAGCAGCTGAACTTTTTGTCCTTTTACTATGTCTTATGTTAAGAAATATTGGAGATCTTACTTTTTTGAGAGAAATTAAATACAAACCAATGTCAACATTCAATTTACTAGACGTTTATTATATCTCCGGAATCTCATCGTAGTTTTTATATAACTGTGTCTATTTTATTCTTTACAGCTTTACAAATGCATTTATTACACACGTTACCTACCTAATAACGTTCGGAATAAATACAAAATTTTATTTACAAGCATAAACAAGCTAGGTCAGCGTCTACAAATATACATTTTATACAAAATATGTTTAAGCCTAACGAGAATATTTACAATTTTAACATACAATTGAACAAAGCGTCTTGGCTACGTAAAAAGATTTCACGGTAAATTTAATTCTTCAACTACCTCAAAGGTCTTGTTTGACTTTGCCCATCTTCCTCTTCTTATCAAATCAGTTTGGCTGACATTTTCATTCGATAATATTTTCCCGTTTATGTTTTGTTTACATGAATGTGATTTACTTGAATATGTAAAAGAATTTAACAGACCGGAAAATACAAAAGATTTTATATGTTTCTCAAAATAAAGTTATATCCACACATTTCAGAATAAAAAATAATATTATATGACATACTGTGTACTAAAAATATATTGTAAAATATTTCAAATATGGGTTTCTTAATTTTTCAATTAATGTGCGCATAAGATGATAAATATAACAATTTTTTATTGTACTCTTTAGTATGAAAGATTGAATAAAAAATATACTTACTAAGATTTTCGAACCCGGCTTTATAAAAATATATCGAGTACTGAAAACACATGCATTAACTACACCACTCTTATCACAGTCATTGGGCTCGAAAAAATAATTTCCGAAAAAACAAAAATAGTCGCAACAACTCAACATGACGTTTTTGACAAAATGCGAAAGAGATCACTAATATAATTGAAAAGTGTTATGAAGTTTATATGTGAGTTTACAGAAGTGATATGTACGATTTAGATTTTATATTTGACATTTCAAAACAGTGTCTTGTAACATTTTATTCTCATAACGTCTTTTTTATTACATAATTTATATTACAATCTTAAACTAGAGAAACTTATGAACATTATTTGTCATGCCACTTGTTGCCTTCCACTGCCGGGTATTCACACCGGTCAAAAACGCCACATTGTATTGAGCGAGCAATAACACTGCACTATTGAGAGCTCCGCGTCGTCATAGTTCGTGGAGGCTGGCGTCTGTGTCGCTCTCAGCGCCGGCGAGTAGCAGGGTGGACTCGCAGGGTTGCGAGGGCCCGGAGTGCTCCGCGGGTAGGTGAGGCAGTAGTCACAGCTCGATGGGCGCCGCGCCCTTCCAAGTGACGCCGGCGCGCAGCAGGTGGTACAGTCGGAGCACGCACCACATGCAGAGGCACTGAGGACAAAAATGCTTATGAGGAACGTAATAGTATCAAATTATTTGTGTTGATAACACTGGTGACAGCCAGGGCTGTTGGTTAAGACGTCAGCTGTGGAGGAATGGGCTTCAGATTCTGACATCGCAATAATACCGATGTTTGTGTGATCTACAAGTTTGTTTTCGAGTCTCGGTGTAGTGAGATCGAAAAAGTCTCTCGAAGTTTCTGATAGAATACGAACTGCACACATGTATTGTGTATGTTTGATGGGTTAATTAATTTATTGTGTTTCTGATTTATACTTTTTGTTAGAGCAAGGTAGCCAACAACTTATTCACTAGACCCATAATATCATTGGACGTGCTTAGACCGTGTAGGTAAAGTGATGGATCGACTTGAATAACATGTTATTTCGCGTAATCATGCAAGATATCTCCGAAAACTATATTAGAAAAACAAATATTATTTAGAATTGATCTAGGAAAGATCAAGTTATCCTGCCATAACACTAACATTCTTTGGTTCTGCAATGATTGCAACGAACTATTTTCAGTTAACTTAAATAATTTTTGAAATTTAAAACTTTCAGAAACCTATTTTATGGACAATTTGCCTTAATTTGAGGTGGAAATTGGAGGTTGGAAATCTACTACAGTACGTTTTTCCCGGCACTTTCTCCCTCGTACTACAAATCTGTGAAACCAGTTGCCAGCGGCATCATTCCCGGACAGATACGACCTGGCGACCTTCAAAAAACGAGCGTATTCCCACCTCAAAGGCCGGCAACGCATCTCAATGCCCTATGGTGTTGCAGATGTCCATGGGCAGCGGTGTTCACTTACCATCAGGTGAACCGCATGCTCGTTTGCCCCCTATAATATATAAAAAAAAAAAAAAAATAAGGCATGTCAATACTGACGATTTTAAAATGTAATGTGGACTTGGTATAGGACATATTACGATCAATGTTATATATTACGGGAACTCACCATTACTGGACAAGTGCGGACACAATGGTTGCAAATCAATGTTTTGGTAAACTTATAAAAGCATTTATGTACCATACAAAGGCCGAAATTAAAAAGTTTGTGGCATGGCGTTTTCCCGTACAAATTGAACAAAAACTCCGAGGTTGACTTAAAACGTATTTTTCTTTGGAGTTTGGGATAAACAATGGCTGACGTGAAGCCATTTCTGTGTTACGTCGCTTGTTAGTTTTTCTTATAGAATTAGGTTGGGAAAATTCCAACCATATATTGTCCATTCAAAAATAAAATGGCCTTCCTGTGGCCTACATTGTGGCCTTGTATTATTATTTAGTTTTTATTTTGTACTAAATTGTAATTTACTGTTACCTTAGATATTATTTCGATTTAATAAATAAGTAATTAATATTTTCAAGCAATACAAAGCTTGCTTCAATGTAAAGTAAATCTTAGAGGCCAAAAAAGAGTCTTGTGTCGTGGGTATCAGAAACTACGAGAGACTTTTTCGGTTTCACAAACACCCAGAACCGAAATATATACCTGTGGATAACACAAATATTTGTTTCAGTGCGGGACTCGAACCCGCTGCCTCTTGTTTTGTAGCCGGCGTCTAACCAACATCGCCACGGAGGCTGTCTTAGGGATGCATTTATAAAATGCGTCGACAATCGATATTGATAAAGTTATAATCCTCATACATTAAAGGATTACTTATAATCTCAACTAAAGATGACAGGTTACTATCGATGTAGGCGTAAGACCTACGAGTCTCTCAACTAGACTTTAAATTATGTATTTCTTTGTTATGTAAAGTCGGTTGACTTACTGCTTCGTGAAGTTTACGAACTGATCATAAATTCGGATTAAAGTTGTCACCTTCAAGAATCTTCGGCCATGTTTCTCTACGCCTACATTGTTAATGAGAACATAATAAAGTTTTATATTTCAGAAAGTTCTTATGTTGAAATTATGTAAATACAGATACACAACACGTTATTGAACACCACAAAGTACAGAAAAAATAAAACACAGAAAACTTACAAATAAGTGTACAATTGGCGGTGTTATCGATATAAGCCACTCTTTTAGGCCAAAGTAAAGTAAATATATTTTTCAGATTACATTTTAGAAATATGATGGCCTCGTAATCGTTTTAGAAGATGTTTTTTGAGAACATACATACATACATAAACTCACGCCTTTATCCCCGAAGGGGTAGGCAGAGGTGCCACCAGGACACCCACATTTTGCCTTGTATGTTCCGTCCCACGATGTGATAGGGGGCGAGCCTATCGCCATATCGGGCACAAATTCCTGACTCCGGACTGATAATGAATATAAAAATCCAATATCACTTTGCCCGTCCCGGGACTCGAACCCGAGACCTCAGCTTTGTTTCCGTATCGTAATACAGTAGCTTTTTCTTAAGCTGATTTAAAATTTCAGGAATGAAATAAATATAATTAATATACTTACATTTAGGAATATCCGGGGAACTAAGAACGATATTTCGGCTTTGCACATTGAGTCGAATTGCTGCAACAAAGGAATATTAATTTTAAAATAAAGTGGGTAAAACCGCTTTACGGTACATGAAGTCCGCAAACCCGTAATATGTCATGGTAGTTAACTAAGTATATCATAAGCCTTCCCAATCGAAGCCTCGCGATTTGAAACGTGTTCCGTGTATGATTTGTGTACCGGTAGTACATAATAAAAATGTAGTCAAAAGAGTCCTGATGACAACTTAAACCTTTATAACAATAAACTAAATTAAAAACCCTCATAATTACATGCATAAATACACCAGATATGAGACGCCATAAATTCCAAATTAAATTCCGAAGCAGAAAAGCTCCTTCACCAGAAGCGGGCACGCGGAATGTTTCATAAATTAAATTTGGAAACAAAATTGTCATTATAACGCCATTACGGGGGCCGAATTAATGCCATTATTATCATAAAGTAGTTAATTGGTAGTTGGCAGGGACGTGCTTTTCATAATGGTTTTTGTGAAATAAAATTTGTAGGCCGCTCGGGATGCACGTAATTACATTATTATAAGGGACATTACATTTCTCTTCCGTCTATGGTCAGTTCATTAGCCTAATGGCACTGGTTTTATTGAATATTTAAGTACTAACTTTAATTTCTAGATCAGCAGAGTTAATTTTCAGTGTACTTGATTCTCAGACTAATTCAACAAAAATATCTTAATATAGAAGACGAAAAGAAGATTGTATTGAACCTCATTGCTGTACAAGGTAAACCTAATCTGTTGGCTGGTGAGATAGTTTCCTTTCGTCAGGCGACTCACAACAAGAGCAGTGAAATGAAGCAAAAAAAGGCACTTGAAAAATTACGAGATTCTTATTGTATCTCCTTCTTCTGCAAACGCTATTGCTGCTGGCAAACTTAGCTCAAATTCTTTTTCCCATCGTGAATAAGTAAATCCCTCCACACTAGTTACACATCAGCAGTACAAATTATTAATGAGATCATCCATAAATTAACGGCCAAGTGTGATTTGGATGAAGGTTAATATCATTAATAAATCAATAGTCTGGAACTTTGCCATTAATTTGAGTGAGTTTCACTTCGACACAAAATGACCGAGCGCGGAGCACTTGATATTTAGGTGAAACTCGTGCATGGAGCTTTAGGAAAACGGATATTGCAGGTAAAATACAGTGTAAAGTTTATAATGAATGTGTAATATTTTCTGAAAGTGTTTTTTATAGTACAGATTTTATAATGAGCATGTAATAAGTCTTTTTTCAGATAAAATTGTATTATGTTGGACAAGGGAACATTTAAGAAATATTTAAATACAAATAACAATCAACATTGTCTTTATATTAAGCCTTAGGAAATCTACTGTTACTATATGTACTACTATATCAACTGTTCTTCATAAGATTTTCCACAACAACCTGTAGAAAGCGGCCTGCTTCTAAAAAGCTATTCAAATATTTCTGAACGTAGACACTACTTGTGAAAAATCTGCCACTCTTACAAACGTTTTAATTTTTTACTAAAAATATTGTTCTATAAGATTCACCAGAATATCAAAGTAAAAAAAATACTTGAAATTCGAAGCTGAATAATTAGTGTCTCCACGTAATCATATACCTATAAGTTGAAATTGTTGTAGTCAAGTCTTTGTAAACAAGGATCTATCGATTTAATGTGTGAATAAAACACATGTGTCATAATGACCCAGTTACTTATTTATTAAATGTGTAAAGGGCCGTTCATTTAAGAAAGAAAGAAAGAAAGAAAAACGATTTATTGACACAACATGGAATGTACAGAAAGTTAACAATAAAATTTGACACAATAAATAGAGAAAAAAAAAGAACATATAAAATTAAGAAATAACAATTACAAAAAAAAACAGTACATAACATTTATTTAAAAGGTTAATGATTCTGATTTAAATTGTATTTGTTTAATTATTGTTGTTAACAATTTGTTGCGAGTCTTCGAAACAGCAGCCGCTTCATTGCCATAGTGTCAGAGGCCGACTATCACTTCTCTTCTTCTGTTATTTTTCCGTCTCTTTCATCTCCTATTGAGGCCTGCAACACAACTACGGTCCAAGCTTTGTAGATGTTTACGAGCGACTGTTATCTGTTATCACTTATCATATATTTTTATCTCTATGAATGGATAGACGATCATACCATTCGCCTGATGGTAAGCGATACAACCGCTCATGGGCAGTACCAACACCATGTATTACAAAGCAATGTTTGGCATTCCATTGCGCTCGCCATCCTGAGACATAAGACGGTAAGTCTCATTATGATTAGTAGTTACTCTGGCTAAAATGTCCTTCAAACCGGAACACATCAGTGCATTTATACTGCTGTTTAGCGGGAGAAATAGTTATTGCGGTGGTACCCACCCAGACGGCCTCTCACAAATGAGAGATCTACCACTAGTATATGAGTTTTTGACGACTCATATAAGTTTTCGACAGGAGCTATAATAAAAATACTAGGAATTCTTGTGGCCGGTATGGTGATAGGTATGTCTCTTGATTTTATCTTGGAAAATAAATATGCTCGATGGATTGTGACTGACACCTCTGCCTATAGGAGCAGAATATTAATTATCTTTGGCATATTTTTTATTAAATAAAGCATTGCATACACCGTTTTTTTCTAACTGCTAAAATAGTCGGAATATTATTTTTTAATAATCAGTGCAATTTCTCAGGTTACGCATACTGAGGAACGTTTAATCAATAGCGGCGCGATGTCTATGTTTTCCATTAATTATTATTCACTATTTCATTCAATACACAGCAGAATGACCATCATTAATGGATTTATATTATTCAGTGTCGTTAGTGTGTGTTACCTAATGATTTAGATTCATAAACAGGTTCATTGCAATGAAAATCTTTTACACTAGGGCGCAGTGGTAGCTTCGAGTTGAGGGCATTCCATATTAGACCATCGTGTAAGAAATCTTCTCAACCGTAGAGTAAATCCATGCTTAACAATGTGTGTAGGTTATATTATCGTTTATTATTTTTTCCTAAAAAGATCTGAAAGTTCCGCGTATCTTCGTCGGAATTTTTGCGAAAACCTTTTCACGAATATGTGGACAAAGAAGTTCGATCGCTGAAATTTTTCGACAACGGAAAATATTTCTCTATGAAACTGTACCCGACCGCGTACCGCATTTCAAAACCTTTGAATTTTTAAAGTTTTATCTTTTCGATCGGTATCGCTCGTCCACAAGCAGCTTATACTTTTGTTTCGCCGCAAAACATCGGTATACAAACTGCAAACATTGCTTTGTTATGTTGAACATTCGTTTCAATAGACCATTGGTTTGTTTCATTGTACGAATTGCTCTGTTTTTTTTTAGTTGTAACGTTAAAGTGAGTTTAGGCGGAAATTTCGGTCGGTCCAGTTCAGTATTTTAATATTTTTTTAAGCTAGAGTTGTATTTGTTATTTAAATATGCTATGAATTTACGGCCATTGCGATTACTCTTTAGTAGCCGAAATGAAGTATTTATCAAGCCATAATTCTCAACACTACGTCATGCTGCGGGCAATTTTTAATATAAAATTTAATATTTTGAGCACGTAAATACCGAACACTATTTAATATTTTTAAACATTAAACGCACGTGCAGCGTTTCGCAATAACGTACGGGGCAGCAGAAAAATGCGACGCGGCTCCGTGATGAGTGTAGTTAATAGTGCGTGATGCACGGTCTTACAGTACTGGCAGCTGGCCTTTTAAGTTTCCAAGACTTGTGAAATTACAAACGGTAATTAAGACTGCGTACAGATTGCTGGCCTTTAGGGTTTCCAAGACTTGTATTGACTACGGTAATTAAGACTGCATTTTTTCAGTTTGTTTGAGATAATATGTGTGCGGTTTATTCGGTATGAGTTGGAATAAAAAATAAAGTTGATGTCGCTATGTACGCATTGAAATTATAACGCTTTTGTAAGTTGCCATTTGAAAATCAAATCATTTTAAATTAAAGAGTCTTTTGTAATAAAGTCTTTGGAATCAGCAAGAAATACAGCTGTTTCGGATTGTATAGCTTCGGAGAAAAAAAATCCCAGGAATGTTTCTGTGTTCGATTCATTTGCGCTTACTTTAATGTAGGTAGGTATATGTTCTTATAACAAAGTTGTATTCCATCATCTTAACAGACAAAAAATAAATCAGTCCATGATATAGCATAATTAATTCATTTGTAATACAAAATATGTCTTGTAATACAATTATATACTTTCTAGGTCGTGGGAAAGTTTTGATTAACTTCAGTACCATTTCCCGCTGGTAATTAGGTTACCTATTGTTCTTAAGCTTTGTACTGTATAAGATTAGCAAAAAATACTGCTATTATTTTTATTTAAAGTTAGAAACATTATATAATTCTAAAAAGTACTGCACTAAAAGAGTTTTAGAATCGAAGTAAATCGTCAAAGTGACTAATTCGAGTAAGAATTGTAGTCTACTAATTTCATAGCAAGGAAAATTTTTTCTTAAGACGCGGTTAAAACTCTTCATCTGCCATTTAAGTTGTATTCGAAAATACATCATAAGTTTTATATATTTTTTGAAGTGGTAGAGCTACGCTGTTGTCAGTCATGATTCAGCTAGGGTGGGCAGGCTCGTCCGGGGCGGTACCACTGTCTCATAGAAAATTGACGTGAAGCGACAGCGTCGCTTTCACGTTTCGTTCGGTAAGTGAGATTGGCGGATATCCATTACCTCTTTCCTCTTCCCATCCTTTTTCCTTCACGCTCTCCTTCCAACGTGATGGGCCGGCACAACAACGAACACATCCATGATACAGCTTTGTGGATGTTCATGGGTGGCAGTGATCACTTACCATCAGATGAAATGATTGCTGGTTGCCGGACCTAATGAAAAAAAAAATTGCTGCTGCTCGCGACTCTGTCTGCTTGGGTTAGTATATTGACAATAATAATTATTTTTTATTTATTCGGCATAATAGATTTCGTTATAAGTGCTATTAAAAAGTTGTCCTTGTATTCTAAAGAACTAAAATACAACTGTGTATTACATGAAAATACCGTATTATTATGTTTATGAATGGTAAATTTTTTTGAAATCGAATAAAATAAATTATTGAAATCCATCCAGTAGTTTTTGCATGAAGCTCGTACATTGGTAATATTCATAAATAATTATATCGATAAACTGTCTACATACAATTTGAGCGTTATGGATAATTTTTAAGCCCATTTACGAGTAAAGAGTAATTATAAATAAATAATTAATAATTGTTACGCCATTAAACATTCAGTTTGGTGTGTCACGACTCGCGGCGCGGCGTCTCAAGGTTTCTTATTAGGCATTCAGCATTCTGTGCCTCTCGATAAACTAGGTGAGAAACTTTCGTAATATACTTGTTGCTAACCGCAGCTGTAAGGTTACGTTTCCACCACGGATGTGGGAAAATAATGGCTGTGAAGTCACATACAAAACTCTACATTCAGACGAAATAAAATCGTTCACTGAAACATAGAGATGATGAGTAGAGAAATTGTTAGACGATGCTAAATTGTTATACTTCCACGGCAAAGAAACAGCAGTTACACCTGATTGTAGGTATAATGCGGTCTAATAACGGATCGAAGAGCGAGAATCATTTTGATTATTCTCACAGATCGACAAAAATACGTATATTTTGGTGTTTTGGAAACTTAAAATTCATGGATTGATAAATTTTTCTCATAGCCTTCGTCCACTACCGCTGTGGCTATTAAGATATAGTGAATAGTGATCTAATTAATTAATGGTTTCTTCACACATCTCTAGTGGAAAAACATCCTTATATCCATATCCATGGAGCGTAACCGTTCATGAAATCTTCGAAGCAAAATGGCGTCTGTTATAATTTAATTAGCAGCGTTTGTACTTAGATTAACTCCTGAAAACTGAAGTACTAGCTTTGTTATCGAGTTTCATATCAGTAGGACCTGTGGTAGGGCCAGATGACTAGATATTTGCATTACGTGTTAGTAAGAGTAGGCTGATAAAATTGTGTTAAACGAAACATAATCAGCTTGTCCTTGAAGGCTCTATCTGGATAATCTTGTCATCAAATTTAGTGGGCAATCTGTAATGTCCCTAAAAGTGCGCCAGTTAGGCCTTCTGTATCTAGATCTAGCAAAAGCATAGCATTCTTAAAGCAATTTTGCTCAAATACTCTTAGATATCGCTTGGCTAGTCAAATCATCTTTTGAGCACTTTTGAAGACAAAAAATACCATATAACTTTAGTCTACTTTAGACTAGTACCAAGTTCAAAATATAAAATGACATAAGATTTATAAAGCCTCAGCGTCGCGGCTTCAGCGGTATAGCTCCGTTATAAATTGCTCAATCTTTATAAGTTTTGTAATATACGAGCTTCCTTGCAGTTAGTGGAACGTCTCGCTGAACCTGATTCATTCTTATCACTAAATTACCTCGTTTGCTGAATTACTTATTTATACGGACTCGACGGTAAATGTGTGGTTTATACTTTAAGCTACGAACGTTTCGACCGCTTAATATTTTATTGCTGGCTTTCAAAGAAATAAAGGGAATGCTAACTTCTGAGCCCACGCGTTAAATATTTCAATTGTGTTGTAAAAATAACTAATATAATTTTAACTAAATAGGGAAGGGAAAAAAATATAATATTAGAATAATTTATCTTTGGTACAAAAGAGAAAGTGTTTCCTTTATCCTTCAAAAATTGTATAGGTACATGTGTTTTGTGGAAATTACTAAGATATTTGAACTCAATATTATGAATACACCACCAATCCACCGAACACCAATATTTATGAGTCTACAGACCACATCAATAGTAGCATCAAATGAAATGTCGTTTAGTATGGAGCCTCGAAGATTCTCGTATGGGTTTAGCTCGGAACGAAATTATTCGGGAGGAAAATAAATGGAAAGAGATAGAATTAAATAATTGCTTCTCTTACTTTTATATAACAATGCCATGGAATCGCTAGCGTTTGAATTTAATGAGTACTATACCTTTAGCTTGCCTTTGCTCACATATCGCGTTGTTTAAAAACTAATTTTGTGGTTTTTCGAAAATCTATCTTTACTATATAAAATATATCCACATGAGTTGCACAGAAGCATATTTCTCAGTTGTTAAAAGCCATTCCTATTAAACATACCTGAGTAATTTATTCTGACAAAACTTTCATTGTCTTTAATCCTATCCCTTTCTCGATTCCTCATATTTGATTTCAACCCGGCCTATTTAGCATTATAACCGGATCCAAATGAAATCTTCTAATGCCCTATTGTATGAATTTAGAGACGGTATTCGCCAGTGAAAAGCTCAAATTTCAGTGACAATTAAGTGAACAAAGCATTAGTTAGAGTAACCCCGCTGTGTTTTGTCCGGTGAAATTATCATTGTCTATTATATTGTGCTCCTATTCATCAATTCGTACATTTGAATGGTAAATTAAAACAATAGTCCCATTATAAACGGGATCGCCGTCTTCGAATGTCCAGCCGCCATTTTGAATATGTTTTGGAAATTAATTTTATAGATATCTCCCTCTTGTCATTTAATTAAATGTAGTGTTTGATCTCATAAACTAAAATATTAAGATTGAATTAAGAATTTCATCGACTTGTCCGTTATATCGTTGGACGACCGATGTTGCATCCATCTTGTTTTAAGCATGAAACAGTAATTTTACGAGTAACATATCAAATAGTTTTTAACATGATCTGTTAAATAAATATGGAAAAAACTATTTCAAACAATTGTTAACAATATCAAATAATATTTTATTTAAAATTACATTCATCTCCAGTTTAGTCTGCAATCATATTATATAAGAGTAACTCAAAACAAAAGCATTGTGTTTAAAGAAGTATACATACTGAAGGACCTTTCATGTTTTAATTGTAATATAATTTGACAAAGGTTGTGTTATGTCGTGTGTCATGCGCCCGGCCAAATGGAGTGACGGCTTGCAAAAGCCAACATAAATATGTATTATAAAACGACTTGTGTACTTTTAGATCGTACTTTCTAGATTTCTTGTTGTATGTTAATGCCTTCCTCGGTGGCGTAGTTGGCGGTACGATTTTAAAGCTGAGGTCTCGGGTTCAAATCCCGGGTCGGGAAAGCGCTATTGGATTTTTCTATTCATTATCAGCCAGGAGTCAGAAATTTGTGCCCGATATGGCGGTCCGCTCGCCCCCATCACATCGTGGGACGGAACATACCAAGCAAAATGTGTGTTCTGGTAGCACCTTTACCTCCTCGGGGAAAAAGGCGTGAGTTTATGTATGTATTATTCTTCTCTTACCTTATTTATCAAGTATGGGGGTAGGTGCGACATTTTTTTATACTCACCACAAATAAATCTGCCTCAGCGTCAACAATTTCCTTTAATCTGTAGCAGTTAATTGGAAAACTGGCTGAGAAACACGAGGCCTTGAGACAAATTGTGTGATTAACAAATATTGTTTCCAGTTCCCAGAGTAATACAATAATGCATTAAGAGTTTCAAATAGTCTCCACATAAGATTTACGTCTCACTGTGAGGGCAGAATTGTTTATCTGTTAGCTGTATCAATTTATTTCTCTCTAGCTTTGCGAATACAATACGATTAGAAGCACCATCAATTCGGTTATGAAATTATACAAAACGGCCACCATTTGCAAACAAACGACGCTGTTTATGAAATGAAGTCATGCACAATCTATTGACGTCATATGTACAATTATACAGGCAGGAGACGAGGCATCATTAGTAGAAACCATAGAAAATCACGCAACCAGTTCGTACATTATAAAATATTAACTTATTTAATTTATTAACTTATTTAAAAAAGTGCGTGGTGGCCTGTTGGTAACGGACCAGCCGCGGCTGCCACATGTTCACGGTGGTCGCGGGTTCAAATCCCAGGGCAGACCTCTGACTTTTCGGAGTTATGTGTGTATTGATAGTCAATCACCACGCACTTTAAGGGTGAAGGAAAACATTGTGAGGAAACCTGCATACCGTAGCGATTTTTAAGGTATTTCCACGGTATGTAAGTCCGCCAACCCGCACGATTCTCTCGATTGTAGAGTAGGCCCGTGCCCTGCAGTGGGACGTATATGGGCACACAACTTATTTACGGATATGACCACTGGATATTAGCTTATTAGATCAATTTCCATAATATATTATGCTACAATATTTTCTAATTTCATCTGCTTAAAAATATTAATTATAATAATCAAAGTGACACGTAATTAAACAATTGTAAACTGTTTTGATTGGCTCTAAGCGGTCGTGTCAAGTTTAATAACCTCCAGTCTCCAGCACCCTGTATAAACTATGTGTATTTTGAGAAGTCGGTAAATTGAAATTGAGTTGGGACCGAATAATGTGATACCTACAGTCCCTGCCGTGACCTGTTCGCGTTATGCAAACGGCTCTTTGTAAATGCAAATAAACATAATTTTGTCCTTTGTTTGTAGGCCTTGAGTGAGGTGCTTTCTCATACAAACGTAGGAAATACAATCATATGTTAATAAGATTAAGGTGTGCTCTTTTGATTTAGATGGAGACGGTTTAAATGAATGGAAGCGTTTCAATATTTGGACCACCCAATGTAGGTTGAATGCTCATGAGACTTATTTTCTTGTAGTTGAAATGGATAAGAATGGAAACAAAAAGAAAGATTGACTTAGTTTTTATAAAATCCAGTTAGCAGAAGGAAAAATTTTGAATGACTTAATACAGGTTGAATTTTTTAAATTGGCGGGATTCATTCAAATTATTACATATTCGAAATGTGACGAGTTTATCAAATATTTTAGTTAACTTTTTAAATTAGCTTTTTAATTTAATAATTGAAAATTAAGGGTAGTTTAATTGTAACAGTCACAGAGCGGATGACTAATACCTCAGTCCGCCCCGTGACCACGAAAGCTGAAAAGCAATCGAAACGTCGGGAAGTTAAAAAATGTAAAAATTAAACCAAATCGCGATAAAATCCGTATAAAATAGTTTTATTTCAACAAATATTTTCTATTTAGTTTTAAATTTCTGTTCGTTGAAATATTCAATTATTCAATATTCGTTCGATGATGATGATGATGAAATATTCGATCGAGACTGGTGCAAACTCGCGTTTGAACAAACGCTATTGAACGTGTAGGGCGGCCATAACGCAAAGAGCTTAAAAACAGTTGAAACAATTTCACGCAATCACTTTATGAACTCTATGATTCTTGTAATAAAATAGATTACTAAGAAGCAATCCGCAACACAAAGTACATGCAAAGGTACAAATCCGTTTTCCGTTTATCTTTTATTCGAACAACAGACGGAACAAACAGACCGCGTTGTAAATACTCATTGTTTAACAGAAACGCGCCAAACGGACCGGAAAATAAATATGTTTTCGCGTTTTACCTGCATTGAATTTCGCAATTTCGTCGCGAACATCGCGGACTGCTATGGGATGGTAATGATTTTACAACACAATTTCATCTGAATAAACAAACACGACAGTTACATGCATATTCTGAGCTCGTAGAAACAATTGTGCTGTAGATATTATGAAATTAAGTTTTTGAAGTGAAACTTCTTTATCGGGGTTGGAAAAATTTTAGCGTTACGCGTCACACGTCACGTTCTTCCGTTACGCGTCATCTTTTTGAAGTGAAACTTCTTTATCGGGGTTGGAAAAATATTTAGCGTTACGCGTCACATTCTTCCGTTACGCGCCATCTTTTTATTTAGTAAATTAGTAATACTTAGTAGTAATCCTGTGTATTGTAAATGTATTTAGTACGAATCCCACACTAGTGTATCATCCCACATTTGGACATAATACAGTGTATACCATTAGAACACATTCTGTACCCACTTCAGTAAGCCACACCCTCAACCGTTTCCAAGCCCCACCCAAAATTTTAAGTCCCACCCACTTTTTTGTAATTTGATCCTTACCCCCCCTCTGGCCTTCCCCCACCCTAAATCCAAAACAGTGCCCAATAGCCTCCCCACGAAACCTCCTCCCCCCCGCTTACCCCCACCCTAAAAATTTTACCTCACCCCCCTACTCATATCTCCGGCATTATCCATCGTAGACCCACCGACCTTGAGTTCATTGGAACCGGCTCGGTGAGGGCTACAATCCTGCCCCAACAGAATTCCCGAATTCCCCCTCCACAACTTTCCCCACCCAAAAATATTTTAAGGTGCCCAATAGCCTCCCCACGAAACCTAACCCCCCCCCCCGCTCCTACCTCCACCTAAAATTTTTACCTCACCCCCCCTATTCCTATCTCCACCAATATCCATCGTAGACCCATCGACCCTGGGTTCATTAGAACCGGCTCGGTGAGGCCTACAATACTGCCCCAACAGAATTACCGAATTCCCCCTCCACAACTTTTTCTCCCACTCCCAAATTCCCTCAAAAATTTCCCCCCTCCTAAACTTTATTTAATTTAGCTTTATTTTACCAATTCTGTAAATTTGTAAATAGTAGATAATTTTTCGAAAAATTATGTCATAAAGAAGTTTCACTTCTTACGTGTGTACACTAATACACACACACATTTTTTTTGGTCCCACGAGAATCACCCCATTATTAAGTTTAACTTGATCACGATATTATTTATCCCGGTGTGGCGACAAAATCAGCGTTGTTTTAATTTGCTGGCTGTTAAGGTTGCTATTTCTGGAGCATTATTTACTCGTTCTTAAGCTCGATATATCATGTATTTTTGACTGAAAGACCTTCATCTTCTTCCACCACCTTCTCCCAGGTTTGCAGTGCCTTTTTATAAATTGTACTTAACTAACATATTTTATTGAAGTGATCATAAGTTTGAACAACCAATAATACTAGAGTATTTTATATATTGTTTTTGACCACTTCAATCTATAAAATAACGTAAAGTATACACCAACACAAAGCTTTTATATGAATACCCGCCCAGAAATGTATATATTTGTTTAATGGTTTTACATTCATTAATTATTTAAAACCCATTATAAACTTCTTAAATATTGTAAACAATTTTCGTTAAATTAACTTAATTGTAAGCCATGTTCGTATCAGTGTTCGTGAGCGCAAAACCGCAAAAGTTGAAAAGTTTCGTCCTACTTCGCAAAATAAACAATAACTTTTCGTGGTGATAGTTCGCTAAATTGTATTATATGAAGCGAAGTTTCACAACAGACATAATGAAGCTGTAGCTTGAAGCGTGTACAAATGGCTTCACTGAACGAAATAAGTCGTCGAGAAATGTGATTTGTGTCCTGTATTAAAAAACTTGGAAGACACTCGTACAACATCTAATTTTAGTTTGATTTAGTCCTTCAACTTTATAAATGTCATAACAGGGGACTTGCGCATAAAAATATTACCAGTCGAAAGTTATAAAGACTGTATTGTTCGTAATATTTTTCTTCTAAACAACTTTGTTGTGAATTGATAAAATTTTCTTTTTTGTTGGAGATATTGAGCAGATTTATTTGTTGACCAGAAGACTAATGGTTGACAACACTGATTTCCATTGAACAAGTCATATTCAAACACGAGAACAAATAAAACCAAAATAGTTTCTCCAATCTCCAGATAGATGCGTCATTTGGATCTCAGCTATACGATAATCTAAATAAAACTAACCATAAACAAGATTAAAGATAGAATGCATGTTGATTCACAATGTAACACGAGCGTAAAATCTATTGCGGTTCGCTAGCTCCGACTTAAACTCGTTTGTAACATACAATACGGATTGTAATCAGCAAATTGCGCCCAAAGGAAGGCTACCCTTTGTTTCCTAGTTTGTTGTTTGATATACATCGCAAACGTTGATTACTGCTTTTGGCAACACCTCAGTGCATCGCGTGCAACTGCTCCGATTGTTTATTGAATTGTGAACTTGATTACACAACAAAATCCCAAATTGTATTTGTTGTTTCGTGTTTTAGTGTTAGCTTTATAACTTTTGTTAATGGTGTATTTTATTTATGGAGTTATATTTAAATTAGTAAAATAATAAATCATAAAAATGAACAAAATATCAATCATTAAGATTGCTTTTAAAAGACAATCAAGTTTTTATATCTCCTTTTTCTAAGCTAGATTTATTTCAACATTTATAAGCATCTTAGAGTCTAATTATTGTTTACAATTGTTGAAAAGTAGGGGTTTTGTAAGTTATCGAACTACGTCAACATATTATAGGGTTATTAATTTTGTAATCTTAACAACCGTATTAGTTAGTGCGACTCCCGTGGCTTGGCTGAAAACACAAAGTAATAACTGAGTATTCTATTATTTTACTGAGTTTAAAACACATTCAGGAACTCCTGCGTTGCACATAGAACTTTTTTAAAAATCTTTCCATAGTCAGAAAAAATTAATAATATTGAACAATATATAAGATCCAACTCGGTAAATCTTTCTACTTCATGCGGATTATTCTGAAGTTAGAGTCTAGCAACTGGGAAACTTGAATCAAACTTTGCAGGAAACCAGCGATATCAGTACTTTACAGTTTTAGTGGAGACAGTGTTTACTATTGGTATTAGTTTTTATTAAATATTACACGTATTAATTTTACCACAGTAAGGACTTTTGTCATAGTTAAAATAATCATCTATTTGGATATTGTGCAGTTACTTTAATATTTTTAAAGCTCTGACTAGCATATTTTCAAATTAGTTTTATTTTATTTTATTTTATTTTATTGGAAAAATAAACAAGTGTACAGATAGGTAACTAGTAAAAATATTAAAAGATTAGGTTAGTAAAGTGTACACTTAACCACGTTTTCACGTATTACTTAAAGTACATAATGTAAATAGTAATAATTTTTTTATAAGATTGCATTGGATGACACTGAAGTAAATTGTATAACCTCAATTCTCAAATTATAGTATCTACGTATACGTCCCGCAGCAGGGCACTGGGATCCGCTATGATCGAGAGTACGATTGAGAGGGGTTAGGCCGTATAGTCCATCACGCTGGCCTAGTACATACCATAGTAATTCTTGCAAATCGCTATAGTATGCAGGTTTCCTCACGATTATTTCCTTCACCGTTATGGTGCGTGGTGATAGACTATCAAAACACACATGACTCCGAAATGTCAGAGATGTGCCCTGGAATTTAAACCCGCGAGTAATGTGAACATGTTGGCAGCCGCGTCTGGTCCGTTTACGAACAGGCCTCCACAGGCACATTAGTCTCAACGGGTCATAATTCATTCCATTTCAACATTACATAACTATGGCATTATAATCGGCAGTAGTCAGGATGTTGTCGGTTATTAATGACTACCGAATTCTCGCTGCCATTAATCATATTCCAGTGTTATGACATGTTAACTAGCACTCAGATTTCCGCTGCACTAATATACGAGTATTATTTAAGTCGAAATGTTATATTCACTTTTAGTAGGTGCTTCATTGATATTTTTGATTCGATTACCTAGAGGGGTAATATTTTTTCTGGGTTATTAATTTTAACTTCTTAAACAGATAAATTATATGTTTGATATAATTGATAATAAACAATAATACAATCCAAACAACAAGAAACTTAAAAACGAAATCAAAGCGTGATACAATTTTAAGCAATCATGTTAAAAACACCAAATCAAATTAAATTGAAACTTAAATTAAATCACAGCAAGAAGGGACCAATATAAACAATACAGATGTTATGACAGAACACAATGAAGTTTATTCAAATTGGTAGGCAATTTTGGCTCCGACGCTCCAGATAAAGGCGTATGAAAAACAATTGTGTAAGACGATTGTATTGGAAACTATATGAACGTACTTTACATTGGTGCACATGTGTCTCAACGAGTATGAAGATTTTGATCAATAATATCCGAGGGGTCAAGTAATGGTGGTTTTTTAAAAAACGAGTTCTAGACAATTTTATGTTGCTAAAAGCATGAATAGATTCTTATATATAGTATAGACTAATAAACAATTGGTAATGAAAAGTATTAACTGACGCTTATTGTAGATAAACACAAGATCTAGGAAATCTTTCTCTCTTGCTATTCAAAGAAGAATTTTCAATTCAGATGGACAGGAATTTTCGGGCCTGTGGTTACCTCATCAGTCGCGGTTGGTCTGCGACTAAAGTTACTTTTTCACGTTATTTTACTGTTGGAGACATCATCTTATCAAGCCGGCCCATTGCTACTGAAGCCAAGTCACCTAGTTCTTCGACCAAAAACATATTACATAAAAAAATAAAATTATTACAAAATGATTTATTACCTTGTTAACATGATCTCTAAGTATATTGGAGTAGACCATGGCCATCGCCTCAAGCGCCATGAACGTCATGCAGCCCACCACCCACGGAACCAGGAAAGCCACATTTTCCTGCAAAATGTTACAATATTAGTACAGTTTACTAATGGTCCTAATGAGTACGAGGTTCTTTCGGAGACAGCTGGTTCTATTCACAATAAGATAGTCTTTAAAAGTCAATATCTACAACGTTGTGTCGTATGACCGTACTTTAAACGTGCTACGTTGTACTTGATAGAGTCCTTCATTTTATAAAATTACTAGCTTCCGCCCGCCAACTTCGTCTGCGTGGTTAACTTTATTTGAAATCTCCCATCCCGTCCCTTTATATCCCGCCCGCCCCGTCTCATTCTCACTAATGGAATGTAATCCTGTCCCATTCCATCCTTTTGAGTATAAAAAAGTAGCAAATATAACGGAATTCCTTTTTCATCCCACGGGAACACTAAACTTTTCATGATAAAAAGTAGCCTATGTTACTTCTATAACCTTCAAGAATATGTGTACAAAGTTTAATGATGATCGGTTGAGTAGTTTTCGCGTGAAAGCGTAACAAACAAACTTACATTCACATTTATAATATTAGTAGGGATATCAATAATTGGCTCTTAAGCCTTCCCCCACCTTCAAGTGCGTTTGAGCTAATGCGAGTTTACACCAGTCGAATATTGGACCGAAGTTTGCGCAGTTATTTGCCCACACACGTCTCAGTATACTGGTGCAAACTAAGACTTGCATAGTTACATCGTTATGTGTGTGGCGGCCATTAGACTTTTATGTCGCCACTCTTTTATTTTGCAATAAAAAACGCTAGACAAGTTCAATTTCTTCGATTTTCAATGAGTGTGATATTTCCCGGAAACCTTGTATGAGAGGGCTGCCACAGGCCAGCCTCTTGATTCGAAACTTCCTGTCCATTATAGTGTTGATTTCGTGGGAATAAAGACGAACAGGCCTTTGTACAAATTGTATTACGACCCCTTAAGTTTCCTCGAGACCGAGCCATTTATTAAGCAATTGAACTGAGTTGTTCCGTGTTATTGAAGCGAAAGGAGGCGTGGGAAGAAATAGGCATAAAAGTACATTTTATTTTTATATTAATATGTTTTGCGAATTAAAGAAATCGCGGAATAATCAATGTTATTTGTTCAGCAATACTTTTCAATTGTATTATTTTTTAAGTCTCTAAAATACCATCAACACTAGTAGTTTGAAAATAAAAGCAATAACTACCATCACAAATCAGGAGCCACTACACCCATGGTAAAACATGACAACACATAGTTGTACTATGTAACACTTCCTAACGACGACGCCACGATATTAATAAAGCCCCTATCTCGCAGAATTTGCTTGCTCTTCAATAAACAAGACTCGTAAACATTAATTAGCACATTTAATTACAACATGTATTTGTTGTACAAAATATACAAATACTCATACACTCATGGTAAATACCGAGCATTGAGAATTTTAGGGCGGATTAATCTGTGAGACCGAAAGGGCGCTCGGATAGGGTTACTGCGCTGAAGTGCCTTACTGCTTTGATGGAGGGTTCTTTCAGCATTAATATGTCTTTTATTCGGTGCTTTACTGAAGTTTATGGCTGTTTTTAAAGAGTTCTAAAGGCAGGATGTAATTAATTAAATTCTTTTTAAATGCGTGGATGTTTCGGATGTTACAACCAAGGTCGAACATTCATATTTTATTTAAAAAGGTAAATATTTTATGATGGAAAATCGAGGAAAATTAACAGTAAGCATTAAAACATTTGATTGTGAAATAAAAAGATTTTATATATCACAATCAATCTCAGAAAAATAGATCTAGTAATAAAAGGAAACAAAACAAGCCATAACAATAATAAAAATTTGTACTCACTTTATAAATCCCATAAAACAGGAATATGCTTAACACGATCATGAACATCTGTGTTCCTATAATTGCAAAATACGCTATCTGTACACCTGGAACAAGCGATAAATAGCACGTTAGTATCATTTTTTAAAGGTAAGCTCCCATTAAACGGGTAGAGACAAATCGCAGTACGTAAAATAATATATTTTAATTAAATTTTGGCAACGCGTTATGTTATTCTAAGTGGATAATTACATGATTAAAATAAAAAATTGGTCAGATCGATCTTTGTAGTGACTTTGTCTTACTAAAAGCCCAAATAACAGTTCTGATAACGCATTTTGTTGCATGGGTGAGATTGCAATACATTTACTGAAGATTGCGTTGCAATCCTTTTTTCTATTACCCTCGTTACTTTTTTCCTTTCTCCGACTAGTTTAAAAGCCAAATACGCAACTTGATCTTTAAGTTTAAAGTGGGTACCTCTACCTTCCTGCTCTTTTGTAGGACCTTTGTGAGAAAAAAAAGAACAAAGGAAGAAACCGCCCACTAGTAACAAGAATACTTGTAACGTACGGCCCAATCTATCTTTAGTAGACACTTAGCTGTAAGACGCGAATGTACGTGACAGGACAGATATTGAGCGATATTTTAGCCCTAAACACCCATTTGTTTACTAAAGGACGGGCTTGACGACTCACTCGTTTTTGCGACGTTTTTGCGATGTTCATAGTAAAATGGATTCATAGGAAATTCGGTTACAGGCGTGGCTTATGTCATTCGTTTGGAAAAGTGTTTTAGTTTGAGCTGTGTATGTTAAATACATACATGTTATTGTATATTTATACAGATAAATAGGAGTTGACCACCTGATGGTAAGAAGTCACCGTCGCATGGGAACACCCACAATAATATAAAAATAGTCAGTGCGTTGCCGGCCTGTAGAACTGTTACACATTCCGAGTCCAGGTAACGCTGAAAATTATTTTTGAAAATCCCATTGATATCGGTAACAAATGAAATGAAGACATAGATTAAAGGTAATTTCAAATTTAGAGCAAACGTATATTTGAACATCTTAATCCAGTCTGCAGTAAAATTCATGTCTTATACCATATATTTGAAAATTTATGAGTGAATTTTCAAACATGCAACTCTCGAAACGAATGTTTTTCTCGGTGCGATAATGCGACTTTCCCGTTCTCCTAGAATGCGACAGATGCTCTCGATACTAAATTGTTGAAATATATTTGAAATTGAGACATTGCCTAATTAACGTTGTTTACCAACCCTATTCTGAGGCAAATTCTGTTAATTAGTCCGCGTTTGTGCGAGATGTTGTTTGCCACCGAAGCGTAAAGTTTTTGTATTTTACATGTACCGAGTGAATCCCGGGACGCCATGCTCTCAATTTGATGTTTACTTTTCTCGTTATAATTATATGAGCTGTAGTTACAAAGCCCCACCGTTGGGATTAGAGTTTATCTAAAGTAAGAGGGGTTTGGTCTTAGTTAACTACGTATGCTGAGTCCCACTACAATTTTAAAGTTATCTCACATACTTAGAAATGTATAGGTTACCTTGCGATATTTTATTTCAGTTTTAAGTGGGGTGGAAATTATTAATATTAATTTAGAAACAGAAGTATGAATTATAGCGCCCTGGCGCAGTTAATTGATTGTTAGGAGTAGCTGTGAGAGGTGAAGCTGTGGGTTCAATCTCCACACCGAGGCAAATGTTTGTGAAGCCCACAAATATTTGCTGCAAGTGTGGGTGTTATGATGCCTGAAATAAAACATTGGTATACCGACTGTGGGATCACGAGCCTTATGAATGACTGTAACATACATTATTTCGCAAAATCAGGCTTGTGTCTTATAATATGTGAGAGGGTACCTTGGTAGGTATCACTGCAATGTCCGATTCATACTATTCTCCCTCCAAACAGCAGTGTAAATGCACTGTTGTGTTCCGGTTTGAATGAAATTGAAGCCAGAGTAACTACTGGACATAATGAGGCTTAACATCTTATGTCTCAGGATGGTGAGTGCAATGGTATGCCAAGTATTGCTTTGTAATTCATGTTGTTGTTTGGTTTTGATACTCGCCATGAGCAGACATATCGGTTACCATTAAGTGAATGGCATGCTCGTCTCGCCATTAATAGCGATAAAAATAATCCCTGGCTCGACAATGACTTCTTCCCACTACCCATTTAAGTAAATTTATGAAAAGAAAAGATAATATCAAATTGTGTTTGTTAGCGATATTTCCCCATTGCCATTTTGAGGCAATAATGGAAGAAACGTTTCAATTTTGCCTTATGTGTTAAATGGATTGAAGATTTTCTACGCTGAAATTAATGGTTCGAATTATTTTATTCCTCATGCTGAATGTGGATGAGATATGAAATAATTTCTGAGAAAATGTATTTGCGAAAATGTATTTAAAAGTGTGGGGTCACTTATTGCTAATAAATTGGACGCAAACTGCCGTGATAGTGTTGCGGATACGAATCCCTGGCACACCTCAAACCAGAAAATAAGAGATCTTTTTTATTGCATAGGTCCGGCAAACGAGCAAACAGGTCACTTGGTGGTAAATGTTCACTGCCGCCCATGAGCAACCAATCACAATCGAAAAATCCAAATCGTGGATGTGTTGCTGAAATATGAAATGAATTCATTCATTTTCCGTTCATTCGAACTCTTTCAGTCAGATGCTTATAGAGTACAATATGATTACTTAACAAAAGTCAATAATTAAATCTTTGTATTGATGCGCGCGAGAATGGTTCTCTCGTTGTTGGCACGTAATCGATTTTGAAGTGAACAAATAAATCGAGCTGGAATCGAATCGGTTACCCAAAGGGTGTTTGCTTCCACCGCCGCGCGGGTAAAACTTATTAATGGACGAATAAAATTGCATCTCAATGGAGGTTGACGAAAATGCATTGAAGGGACTGTTAAAAGTAAAAAATACATATCTACCAATATGTTCCAATGTTTACCTACTTATATAAAAAGGTCGGTGGGTGACCGATAGATGAATAGGTAGTGGACTATACTGGCAAATCAGAAAGCGAAGGTTCGAACGTAAGGCTAGATGGGCCAGAGTAGGCCCGTGTTAATCAGAGGGCTGAAATAATATCCCATATCTGCGTATATGTTCTTTGCTATTTCGAATAGAAGTATTCTTTATACGATTGAGCCGAGAGTGTGAGGTTATAGCCAATATTGTGTCGCAAATTGTCAACAGGTTCTTTGGCACAATCAAATCTAGGAAAGCAAGAAACATTGTCTAATAATAACCATAACTTTTTTTTAACTAAAAAGATGAATCATCATCATCATCATCCACAGCATGTGGGATCCCACTGTTGGGTATAGGACTCCCTCATACTATGCCACTTTTGTTTGTCTTTTGAATGATATTATATAATAGGAATAAATTTGAGTTAATAAAATATGGGTTCACGCCTAACAGTAATTTCCGGTTGAAAATATTCTGTGTCATTGATCAAAGGATACGCTGGATATTTGCGTAGTCTTGATCTGATCAACTTTTGATTCATCGTATTTCGTACTAAAAATAGCATTCTATTGATAGATGATATTTTGATGAGGTAGGATTATTAAAGGGATATTTCGAATCACATAAAAATATTTTGTTACTAGTAACCTAATGTAATTTTATTAATATTTTATCTTAGGATTATTCTTTGATTGCGCAATATGTATATTTTATATCACATGAAGGCGTGTCTATGTTTGAAATCGCATGTATGCTTTTAAAATTATAAAACCTTCAAAGGGGATCTCTTAAAATGTACCCGTAACTAGAATTCGTGTGCTGTATGACGAAGGCTCACTCAAGGGACTGTAATAAGTTCCACAAGGAATGAAACTAGGGATACCTCTGTCTACCCTTACTAGCGTAAGCACAGAGCGTGAGATATGACAATATTTGACAATAATCACATATACTATTTTCAAGAATTTTTTCAAGAACATGAACAAAGATATTGCTCCCATTTATTTCGATAAAAACGAATCCAACACAGACAAAAAAGACACAGAACTAGGAAATCCACGACGAAAACTTAACCAAATCCGAATCTATCCCTCTAGGGAAGTTAGGGTAAATCGAATTCCACATTCGGGACGGTGGTATTAAACAGCTCGGGTGGTATCTGATACGCATACCTATTAACACAATGGTTGGCATTCCCAGCGGGACCACGCTGACGCGGCCTGATAATGAGAATTCTTCGGCCCTAATACTCATGCTAAGCATCTCATACCTGGCGGATAAATGGGGATTTTTGTTTTTTGTTGTGTCTGTGATAAGAGCAGGAAGGAGTAAGTTTGGTTAATATGTTAAAATGTCTAGAAATTCTGTGAAACTTTTATGAAACAACGTATATCTTCATAAACTTGGTGTGTTGAATTCAAAAAACATGCCCAAAAACGTATCTGTTTCACGCAATAAATTAAAAATTTGCTTTAATCAAACTTAGGTTTATAAAATATCTTAACCTAAGATTGTATAAAATAATGTTATGAAAGACATAACGCCTATTAGAATTCCATGTATTCATTAACATTTTTATTATTAATTTTACTAGAATGATGGTATATAGATTCAGGGGCATATAGAAACATTCTCTTTTCAACCACCAAGAAAAAATTTGTTTTATTACATTGAAACGTTATAAAAAGTAAATACAAAAGAACACTTCATAACATTGCCCTTAATTCAAAGTATACTCATTGAAAATGCTCTGTGACTAATCCGTACTAACCCTCGCTACGAAAACCATTGAAATCAATTCATCCGTAAAACATCAACAGACCTTTGGATGTTGCAACAATGTTCAACTTGTGGTTGATTAATTTACTTTCTGTGTAGAAAGGAACATTTATTCGTGATGTTTCTGGCAAATACAGTTTTATCAAAATTTTCGTAGCATTAGAAAGATGTGTTAGTATATTTTTATTCCATATCCACAATTAATCTATTAAAATTATTAGAACAGAAATACATTTTCAAAAAGTTTATTGTCCCTCTTTTTCATACTAAAATGCCTATGAAAAGGTTTTTTGTTGCATAGGTCCAGCAACGAGCAATCAGGTCGCCTGATGGTAAGTAATCATTGCTGCTCATAAACATCAACAACCTAGGATCATGGATGAGTTTGCGGCCCATCAAATTGGGAGGAGAGCGGGAAGAAAAAAGGATGGAAAGACTAATTGGGTATTGGGCATTCGGCTCTCTCAAATAGTCATACGTTTGTGTGTATTTGCCATATATTAGCATCTCCTTTCAATGATGCAAAATAGACATTAAACCACAGTCACATCAATTATATAATACAAACTTATAATAGCTTTTTATAAAGTCAGCCAATTCCTAAATGAAACCTGACGTGGAATTAATGAACAAACTCACCGACACTTTTATTGGATTCCTTCATTTCAACCGTTTAATTTGATCCAAGTTTGGAAGCGGTCCCGACTCTCGTTACAATTATTAACTTTCTATTATTATATCTAGCGATGGAATTATAAAATACATACATATTCATTTCTGAGTGTAATTAATTCTATCACAACAAAGTGTGTACAAGCACCTGATGATAAATATAATTAAATGTAAATAGATTATATACCGGCAGGATATAAAAAAAAACAAATAAACCTAATAGACACATACATAGCCCGGACCCCATCCTAAGATCGAGTCATGTGTCGTGGGTATCAGAAGCTACGAGAGACTTTTTGATCCCACAAACACCCAAACACGAAGCAAATACCTGTGGATCACACAAATATTTGTTTCGGTGCGGGGTTCGAACCCGTAGCCTCTCGTTTCACAGCCGACGTCTAACCAACTGCGCCACGAAGGATGGACGAACCACATCCCTCGACACAATTACGCCGGCCTATTCGAAACAAGGTATATACAGGCTGAACTAGAAACGCGATACTATGACCGGTTATTCATGACCGTTGATAAGAATAACCAACCACCAGTAAAATAGAATTTGATTATAGTTAAGTTAATTATTTAAAGTATGTTGAATTTGCAGGTCAGTAATATAATGTTCGATTCACGACATGGAACATAAATTTGAGGGGTTATTGTATTCTCCGACACGACGACGAATGTTCGAACGTCGTACGTAAAACTCTACGAATGTGCCTAAATACTCTACAAAATGTTCGAATCCTCTATCATACGTCGTAACCATACACTAAGTTTGGAATGAATGATAAATTTCATAGAGAATAGTATTAATTTTTAGAAGAGGAAAACTTCTATATTATACGTGGACGTCGAGCGTTCGAACATTCAAACTTCATGTAGGCGAATAGAGTTACTCCCTTGGTGCGTAAATCTCAAGATGACAAAAATCTTATAACCCGCAAAGAAAAGTCCCCAGAATATTACACAAAGAAGGTATTCTTGAAACCATTCTTGTAGCACATCAATTGTCAGCCAGCTCCGAACAACACTTTGCCATTTATTTATTTGTTCGCTCCATCATGTCTAAATTAACGCATTCAATCACTTGCCTGTTCTTACATTTATCAAAATATAAATGGGCACTTCATTATTGTATCTTATTTAAATTTTCTGTTAATTTCTTCATCATATTCATTAATTAAATCGTGGACGTGTAGGGGTTTTTTTTGGACTTTTACTAAAAAAAAATAGGTAATTTCCAGACTGCATTTTGTATTGGCCCGACTATTTAAATGTACCTACATGATATAAAATACGAAGCAATCTTAAATCAGATTATAAAAGAAAAGGTGTTGGCGGCCTTAATCACATACATTGGTCCTTAGTATCTTTGCGGAAGGATTGGGTTTATGAGAGTTAAAATCAACCATATCAAGCTATGACACAGCTTAAATTTAATATAATCAACAATTTACCAAAAATACAGCGTCTCATAATTTAAGAGTCTGCCTATTAAAGTGCTTTTGATATTATCACTGAAGATACTTCAAAAGTTTCATTCAGAAAACGCCATAATATCTTTAAAATATTTCAGAGCCAACCTCACTCCAGACTTTTGAACTAAACCTAAAGTTTTCCAAAAAGTAGGACACAATGTAGTGAATGTTGGAGGAAATTGGTTCGGAAGACGGATGACCCTGCGCAGGGATAGACGTGTCCTTTTATAAGTAATTGCTTAGTATAATATAAATTTATAGTGATGTCGCAGTTGTTGATGAAACCACAATACATTCTCAGGTATTTTTGAATCTACAGCTCTACATAAACATACATACAAAGTCATATGGATAGTTCTGTGTTAATAAAAAAAATGTTTTTAATCTTACCCGTAATTTGTTTGGGTATATAGTTTTATAATGATGTATAATATAATACATGGTGTGTGTACGATCAGATCCTCTTTTGAAGTACCTGATCCGGGGACCTTTTGTAAGATTTTCCGTTCTCAAGAGAAATGTGTTTGGTCTAGTATTAGATTTATCCCTAACATATACACCTTATCAGTTGATACGAAGAACATTTCTCAGATGGAAGTGATGACATGCTATCGCTACATCGTCCGTTCGACTCTAATAGATATGATCTATATTTCTTGACAAGTTACAATTGATATATTCATTACTTTTTTAAGGCAAATATTAATTTATTTTATTGAGTCGTGAGTATTAACATAACTATTATTTTCAACAAGATCTTATCATGATTTTATTTTTTAACCTATCATATATTTCTTAATTTCAAAGACTCTACATCAGTTATTTTCAGTTCCGCTTTCATAGTATCATATTCACCTACATCACTATATATTAGGCTTATTTTGCGTGATTTTCTGAATACCCTCTCAGGGCATGGAGCTAAGCCCCTAATGGAAGGGATGAATAAGAATGCGTTATGTTGGGCTATTGTGTAACTTATTTGTGAAAGCGTATATAGGGCAGGGTGTATTTCGGTTCAGCAGGATAATCTCTTTGCAGCATCTTTGTTTCTTTATTGTTAAGGGGATGAAGATCTTTTACGGAACAATAAACGCGTAATACTTGACGAATTGAGTTTATTTTATTGTTTGTGTTAGACAATTGGTTGGAGAGCTCAATAATAATGGATATTGGCTTTGTCAATTCCAGCAATTCGATCATTTGTATTAAAATAATGTAATTGAGAACTTTATGGTAATCTCCACATTCCAGATTAACCCTCTTTAAAACACGTTGAAAGACGTTGATCGTGTTTATCAGCACCCATAGTTTAATTGATGACCCCATATCTCACTTTTAATATGAGACAAATAATTATATTCAAGTGTTATAAAATAATTTGCTGAGATTAATATTTGATGCAGACATATAGTGGATTTGTTAAATGAAGGTGAGAACATGAGCGTAAACTGGAAAGCTCGTTAGTCTCTATGAGGGAACCTTAACGAAATTTATTAAGGCATCTACGGCGCGGGCTAATTTTAAAATTTCACGTTGCCTCACGTGCTTCGAGTGTAGGGTTGTGCATTAAGTATTCTGAGGCTTTTGAATAAAGAATCTTTTTAAGTAATGAGAGTAGTATATTAATAGATGCGACTATGGTAACTTGGGTATGGGTATTTGTCGGCTTGAGTGGTATAGGCTGCTAGCTGCCATCATCATTGCAGTCGACCAAATTCATAACTAAAGAGAACATGACTTTAAATGACACGAGTTAAAGTTTAATGATACTATATAAAATAATAGACTATGAGAGGACAATATATGTATCAATGTAAAAACTAGTCCGGGATTTTAGAATTTGAAAAATTCACAAAATTAACTCTCACTTTATTTATCATATGAACAAGTACTGTTTCAATTCAGTAACTTAAATTCCAAGGCCATAAAAAATTCCCATAAAAAAGGCCCTTGGATTGATTGTAACTGAAGTCAAGTCACAATTCACAGCACAAGTTCTCGCCTACTTCCCCTACAACAGCGAAAAAGCATAAAAATATCCCGTCAAAAAAGTGATACATGGCAGCCCTACGATCATTTCCCAGCGAAGCTAATAACACCTTAATATTTTGATACGTGCTGATATTATCGCGGCGCGCTTCCTCTAATTTTCATAACTGAGAATTTCTGCGAGAGTGATTTATTACACTAGCTTTTGATCCCGGATTTCACTTAACTTAATAGGGGATTATGTGGGGGAATGTGATATGAACGGTAAGGCGTTAACACGATGTTTCATTTTAACATTTCGAATAGATTCGTGTGTAAGAACTTTTGCAATTGTAGTTTATATTGTTTTCATGTATATACCCGAATATTCACTTCTTAGTTTTTGGGAGGGAGATTGTTTTAAGGGAATAGGTAATTCTTCTAAAATAAAGAAAACTCAACTGCTATGGCAACCTTTTTAAGAATTCTCGTTTGAAAATGTTATAGCAAAGTATTCAACAAAGTTTTTACCCGAAATAGTGAGGTAAATATAATTTCCTTTTACGTTTTACTGAAGATAAGATGTTTTAGTGAAGGAAACAAGCCTACTCTCATTTCTATCGCATTTTCACGTGAAAAGTTATACCACTATGAAAAAATAATATTGATGCTGAATTCACACCAAGTGGAATGTACTTACCAAATGCGAAATAAGACACATTACATCACAACAAACCTAAAAAAATGGTATAAAAAAGCTTAAAACATCAAAGCATAAAACACTAAATCTTCGTGTAATTGTATTCAGGAACTACAGAGCAAGCTTTTACAGAGGAACCGTATTTCCAGGAGTCTTGTAACGGGAATGCGGCCTATTGTCCCGCAACGTAATTCCCCATTCATACACGTCTTTATTCCGTGCGGCTTCCGAGTTATGAATAAATAACGTCTCGCGTTGTTTTGGATGAAGGGACACAAATGGCTGAGAGGTTTTTCTGACGTGGTATTAATGTCGCTGAATTTCTTTCTTATATATTAGCTATGCCTGCGTGCTTGCTTTGTTTCTGAGTGTAATTTTACCGTGTTTTTGTTCTACTAGTTTTATTTTGTCACCCGGCAAACATTCGATAGAACACACAGGGTGAACCGAAGTCTCTAGTAGGTATAACTAAATCCTACCGTATTACAAGTACGCCACCGAGGCAGCGAGATGTAAAATAAAGAGTATAAATAAATAACTTTACCACACCATCAAAAGTTCCTCGCAAACTACATTTTTTGTTTTCTTCTAGATAAATGAGGCGACAAAAGTACCACGACCAAGTATCAATGGCAAAACAAATATTTTTTGTGACAGCTGTGGAAAGATTTGGTATCACATCGACCGCAGTGTGGCTGTAATGTGAAACCGTCTGTGCGATGTGTCACAGCGTATTAGTTTTGTATGTTTGTTCCTCGCAATTTGGTACTTGTTGCGTTTGTTATCTTGGTATTTTACTTAATTTGTCGCAAACGGGTAAGAATTAGCTGTAAAATTAAAGGTCGTCTGTTTGATTTCAGCACTGAGAGAAATGTTTGCGTTGTCTACAAAAATTGTATTGGATTTGGTTTGCGAGATCAAATGGACTCTTGTCGTTTCTCATACTCACGACAGAAGACTTGGTATCCCTCTGAGACAGGATTATGTGAGACTTTTTGGTGTATTTATTTAAACATACATACATACATACATAAACTCACGCCTTTATCCCCGAAGGGGTAGGCAGAGGCGCCACCAGGACACCCACATTTCGCCTTGTATGTTCCGTCCCACGATGTGATAGGGGGCGAGCCTATCGCCATATCGGGCACAAATTCCTGACTCCGGGCTGATAATGAATAGAAAAATCCAATATCACTTTGCCCGACCCGGGACTCGAACCCGAGACCTCAGCTTTGTAACCGTACCGTAATACAACTACGCCACCGAGGCAGTATTTATTTAAAGTGGTAGAGAAACCACCGAAGATGTTACCGTAGTTAAAAGACAGTATTTTATGATTGTTGTCTTATGACTTATACATTAACGTTGTAAGGTTCAGCAGGTCATTGTGTTCTTTTAAACCTTCGCTAAATATATTAAACATAAAAACTTTGATAATACGGCCACATAATTCATTCCTTTACCATGTGGCAGAGGTTATCAGTATCGCGTGCTTTAATAAAATTCAGACGCCGTGCCACTCGAATTTCTGACGTGCAAGACGTTGCTTCAGTATTTGCATAACACACGAGGTGGAGTACGATACACTTTTTAGATAAATATTGTTCGTTTTGTATTACTTAAGCGCAATACACAGCAAACCTGAGGGTGTGGGTTAGTTGGCGACTTCACTCATTGCAAGTCAGAAAACTGTCGGCGGCGAGATAAGGAACTTTTTTATGAGCTTGTTGGGTGTCGCCGGGCAACTAAGTTGAGCGCTTGCGTTGCCGACATGCCGCCAACTTGTCGGCGGGCAACACGCGCGGGCGTATTTTTGACAACATGATTATTTTTTTATAGGCCGCCAGGTTGTGTCGGCGGGTCCGGCGGCTTTCGTGTGTACTGCGCTTTATACATACAAAGTTCATTTTTAATACTAGAAACTGGATATAACGATACGCGTGTTATAAATATTCACAGGAGACTAATTACTTCCCATTAGGTGAACAGTCTGCTTCTTCAACTAGCCCGTGCAATAAAAATATCAAATACTTAAAATCTATTTCTTTCATCTCAGATGGCAAGATGAGAAACCAATCTCATTTTCTTTGGAAATTTAATTTAGAACGCAGACATATCTATCGCCAAGTATATTATCAGATGTAATTCGCAATAAACTGTATAAGCTAGAAATGAGCTCTGATTCGCGAGGCTTTAATATTCAATATTAAGCAATTGGTACTTTTATGAAAAAATATTTCTTTATCCCCGAATTGAGAGGTTCATCTTCTTTGAGTGATGAATATTAAGAGAAATCTTTTCGTTTATATTAATATTCACGATCGGTTATTAATAAAATGCAAATTGCTTGGGTATTGTTCTGTTTGGAAATTGGGTCTTTTGTTACAATTTATTTTTGGTGTATTGAGAGAGAAATGTATTGTATAATGTCTACAAATTGAGGCATCTTAGATGGTTATTGGCTAATTGTAATTATAGTTTAATATCTGGCAATGTTTTATAGATAAAATTATTGAAATATGATACGTATCCCTTACTAAACGAAGGTACATAATTTAGTTTTGATATTGCAAAACATGTGAAATATAAAGGTATATTCAAATAAAAAGCGACGTCCTAGTTGGCCGCGGACCGGACTTACAAAATGAAAGGTCAGAGGAAGTAAAAAAATAAAATAAAAAAATATATCTTTATTTTGTCCGCGACTTGCACAAACACAACACAAGAAGTCCTATACCTCATTTCCATATTAAAATATCATCAAAATTTGTAGTCGACATTTTGTTCCACACATTTAATGTAATATAAGTACCAAAAACCTACAATATCAAGCCAAGTGAAAAGAAAAAAATCAAAGGCATAAAAGTGAGCACATCTGAAGCCGGATAAAACGAGCTTCGTTGAGATCGCTTTAAAAAGGCATTCATTAATGTTAATATTAAAACTACTCAGAAACAGCGACAGATATGAAAGGCGTGTAATTTTGCTGGCTTCATAAAACTGGTGTTATTTGATTTAGTGGAGTTTTGCTGCGTCTTATGAGATAAAGTTTTTTCACTTGCCGTAATGGCCAAAGTATTTTGTTCTCAAAGATTTAAGTTTGCCTTTATAAAGTGTGTGGTAAGGATATTATATTACTATGTTGATATTGTAAGTCAAGGCCGTTAAAATGACGTATTAATACTAGGTTTACATTGATATAGTGACAAATAGAGTGTTTTTCTTGCTGCTTTCTAACCATCATTGAAGTATATAATTTCTTTCTTTTTCCTGTATGGCTTAACGTGGTGTTTGAGTATTTAGAAAGTTTTGTTATTTTTTAATTATTCCTTTCTCGGTTTGGTATGCTAAAACAAGGTATTTTTTGAAATAGATATATCCGTGATAAATGCAAGATACATAAATATTAAATAGTTGCCAAAAAGGCTCAATTCCCAAGACAAGTCTGCAAAAAAGATGGTTCCAGAAAGAACGTCTCGCTCAAGCCTCACAATTTATAGCCCTTACATAACTATGACTGCCTACATTGTAGATTTTCCGGTTCAGTCGTTTGAAAAATAAAGGTAAGGTTAGACACATTAAGACAATCCGTTCGAATAGTCTATATAAAGAAGGTGGAAAAAGGCTTTTTTCGTCATTACTACTTTTTATTTTGGTGGAAAATTTTGGCTTGACACAATGTGTTGTTAAGGCGATATTTTAAAAAACCTACTACTATAATTTAAACTAATGGATAATGAAGTTATTAAAAACTTATTAGCCAAGTGATACTACGAGGTCCGGGACACATTTCAAATGTTATTGAAGATATTTTACTAAATTATAATAATCTAAGTTGTTTAGTAATTGTATAAAAATCGTGTAAATTTGATATATCAGAGGCTAGAGAAAGGCATAAGACATTGAAATCAAGTCCTCATAGTTCATGTCTTACGCGTGGATATTTGGCATTAATATTTCTGTCGAGGCTAGGCTACTCAATATTATAAAATAACTTTAACTTATAATTAACCATATAAATTTCAAACGATGTTTTCATAAAAAATGAGCATAACTTATTTCAAATAAATCAAAATAAAATACAATATTCAAAATCACATTAATCACTCCAAAGGGTCCTAATTTGCACTAATGTTTGGCACAAAAAGGACTATTTTTAAGCAAACTCCGCCAGTATTTTGAAAGGTAAACCGTAATCGAGGCAAATTTAATCGTGTTTCGACCCTTAATAGAGCTATCCCAGGCATTTTTCATTGGCACAACAAATTGAGTTCTTTTTGTGGGCCATCAATCATTCCACTCTCCGTCTAATAATTGGACGGAATAGGGAGAAATAATTATTTCGCTTTCGTGACCATTTTTGTGCCGGGGCTGTTTAATTTTTGTCTTTGAAGTGAAACAATGTTTTTGCTAACGCCTTAATTATTTATCGATTTCAGAATTTATTTTAGTTTTGTTAATGTTATTTAATATTTAACCAGAATTAATTTTGAATGCGGCCAATAGGGTATTTGACTCATTTTTTTTATTGTATTAATCAAATAGTATCCATATCCAAAATCGAGCAAACAAAGAATTTTGTAAATCCATTCATAATTAAACAAGTTTGAAACTTTTTAAATCTAGTAGTGGGGGTAATAGAAAAGGGATGCAAAACAAAGTTAGTGACGTCACTGTGCATTATAGTGCATAATAGCGTGCGGGTGTGAAAGAGACGGTAAGATGTCCCCACTACGTCCCTACTCTTTCATTTAAAATACTAATATTTGCCTCATGTTACAAGCGACTTTATCACTGTTTTCACAAAAATGTTTTGTTTTAATGGCACTTATGTTTGTCTGCAAAATAATACAAAAATTCGATGATAGTCAAATACTCAATTAATGTTTATTTTGCTTTACGTATTTGAAGTATAATTACTTACTCATTATTATAAGAGTCCATTGTACGAATAACGTAACTAAGATTCGATTCGTATCAATGTGAAGCACCTAAAATATTGCCATTTATGGATGTGTAATTAAATGCGGTGTTTGGTCTTACTATTTAAAATATCTATAAAAACTTTATAGTAAAGTGGTTTTAGTTTCGGAAACACAGGCTACGCGAGCACTTGCGTAGCTCATTATGGCGGATTTTTAGCTACCGAGTACTGAGTATGGTTAGGTGCGACCACCTATTTACCACCACCTACTGGGTCTCTGGGTATCGCTTACTGAACAAAATGCAACGGCAATTTTAGTAATTCCAGTATATGAGAGTAAATATCAGGTGTTTCATGATTAAAGATAGATCAGACCATACCAAGGACCTGAAGAAAACATATAAATAAAACTCACCATAATAAACATCGTCCAGCTCCTTATACCTCTTGGCGTTGACGCCGATCCTCCAACTATACAACAGTACCACCAGTATGGATATATTCTGAAACAAATAGGGAATTGGGTTAACTCGACTGTAAGATGAAATTTAGCACGAGTTCGTGTACTGTCGTCACGGTAAGCCCTGCGAGCGTTTTCCTTTAATTAAACAACATGGATGTCCTCACCTACCTGCTTACCTGTATTACCTACTTATGTACGAATTGTGCATTTCACTTGTATTTTAAGCTTGTTTTGTAATAGGGAATAAACTTAATTATTGTGCTAGAGAGAGAATGTCATCGAAACGTACAGCATTGCCAGCTATATATACGAGTACTATGAATTTGTGGTTTATTATTATGATAGCTATATCTAATCTAATATCTAAATATAGGCTTTTTTCGAAGACTTCAACATTGATTTGTTGAAGGCAGCCTGTACCTGATTTCCCAAAAACCTTTGTTTTATAAAGTTTAGTGATCCTCGGAATACTCTTAAATGTGTTTGTAAAGCTCTAGAAACCCGTATTATATAAATTTGATAAATTGGAAAACGTAATAAAATTAAGGAACACTTAACTATCAGAGTTTTGTCAAGTACTTTCAAGTTGAGTTGGAGTCAGTGTTTATTTTAATATCTTAAAGTAATTTAAAGATTGAAATGTTATTTTTTTCATATTAAGTGTGGGTCCCAGTACAATACCATTTAGATAGTAAAGATCATAAATAACATAAAATAACATTGATTTTCTTTTGATGTGTAGATCGGTTTTGCTACATTGTCTATCTCTGAATTTAAACCAATATTTGTTTCCCTTTAAAGCATCGTAACTATGTTTATAAGAAAATTTATATGTCGGGGCGGTTTAATGTAAAGTTGAAATGTTTCATAAAAATATTGTTAAAACAATTGTAAATAAGCCCTAAGCAATCTACGGGTAGTTGTTGAAGTAATATTGTTACAGTAGACCCGGTTGTGGTTCTATTTCCATACCCACAGTTAGAGTAGTGGTGGGAGCATGACAGTTTGCAAAATAAACCGCCTCGGAACCGAGGACGAGGCATTCCACATTCAATATTCGCCAGAGAAACACTGGTATTCGCGCATTGCCTTTAAAAGTACCAAGTTGTCGAAGTTATTCGGATAAGCCGTTTATCCGTTAATTAAAACGTCTCGTGATAGCAATAATTAATAATTAATAAAAAAATGATTAATAATAAACGAATATAAACCAGTGCCGTTATCATTGGTCTGGTTCGACATAATTAACACATGGTTTTATTTCCCCGTCACATATATTTTGGCATAGCCCGAAAGCTATTCACGTATAGTAACATTTGCCTTTGTTATTATAGGATGTATGTACATAAAACTAATATCTGATGGATTAAGGGAGTATTTGAGTGACGACAGGGTACCAGAACACGAAATAAACTACGGCCTTGCTATTAAATCGATCGATGACCTAATTAAGGTCACCGATTTTCCTTGCAGGGTGTAAGGTGACGAATAACGTGATGAGGGCCGAAGAAGGAACCATATATGTATAGTTTCACTATGATATTGAATCTTGCAGAATTTTAGAGAATTGTAACTATGCGCATAATTAGGTGGCTTTAAGCCATTGTTTGGTTAGTAAGTTGTCTAAATAATTACTTCTGAATATAAGTTTACAAGCTTTACTAGTACAGTTAAGCTAAAAAACAAGAAGTAGCGAGTGTAGATGCATCGACACTCAGACCAACATCAGATTACTGAATGTGTATAATAAACTTATTAATTTAGTATATCATAAAATTTTAGAAGATTTCTTTAAAATCTTTATATATTCGCGATTCTCCAGCGGTCCTGGAAGACAAATTTCCCACATCTTTCTCCTTGTAGGCATTGATGCTGTCCTAAAATTTATCTATAAAAGCAAAAGAACTGTAATTAATGCACAACAACCGTTAAACTTTTATGTGTTAAGTTCCGTGATCTTAGCTTCGGTTCGAAATTTGCGTGAATAAGAACTTTACTTAGAGTCTTCATTAGCCTTTTTATTATCTAAGGATTAGATGTGGAGAATAGATTCACTGTACGCTTGCAAGTAAGTAAAGAATATAGTGTTGCATTTCTTGACGCAGACCCTAGCTGGTAGTATCTTTGTTTTCCTCCCTGTACCAACCATTAAACACGATGATACACACAATAGTCTCATACATAGTCCTGACCCCACACTAAGATCGAGTCTTGTGACGTGAGTATCAGAAACTACGAGAGACTTTTCGGTCTCACAAACACCCAGACCCGAAATAAATACCTGTGGTTTAAACAAACATTTGTCTGGGAAAAATGCGTGAAATTACACGTAATACGCAGAATACAAGTCTAACAATAAAAATATTTATAAGTATATACTGCATATACTACTTGTTTCCGTCGTTTGTAACTGGATTACCGCCGCGTCGTCGCTGGCGCCGAGCCCAGCTATGACGCAATTATGATTGGAAACAAATTGGACGGTCGTACACTGTTCGAAGTGGTGTACCACACTTTAATTTAGGGGCAGGCATGGGCCGGACAATAAAATGGAAATTTGGTGTTTTTTTAACGTAAAAATAGAGTATTGGAAATCGTGGCTGTTAAATGGTATTTATTTAGGCCGCATTAGAATATCTAAGGATTTCAAACATTTTTAATAAAATAGGTAAAATATTGTTATATAAAATCTGTTCAACTTAATTTGAAGAGGTTTTTGAATTAACATCAAAACGTCCTGATATAATGTAGTAGACATTTGTTCTCAGCAATGGAAAATAGTCATCAGGAACTGTAGTTAAAGTTTAAATAAACAGCTTGTTACATACTCAGTCATAATGTCGGCAAAATTATTATTTCATTACAAAAGTAGTACAATTGTTTTTTTCTCGCCGGCGCGGAACGTGAAATGTAATTATATTATGAAAGAAATCGCGTGTGCCTCACCCACCACACCTTATTAAAGCAATTATGAACTTACTCGCTGGATGTCAGCCATTTTTATTTATTTATGCACTGAGCAAAGTGAAGAGTTATTTTTAAAAGAATATATAAAGTACACATTTTATTTATTATTTTATACGCGTTATGTACTCTGATTTAAGTGGAAAACTTTTAGTACAAAAATCATTGCCACCGAGATTGCCATCCCTTTTGATTTACAAGACAAATACACTGATCAACAAAGTCTCGGGAACTAGCGAATATACTTCGCTTACTTATGAACCTTCTTTAAAAAAGTACTGACCATAGAAATAAAAAAATATAGTTTATTGCATTAAATAAGTGTTCGAAATTTAAAATATTTAAATCATTGCCCTAAATCCTTTTTGAAATATGGAAGGAAAACTTCACTTGGTCACAGGTCACTTCACACAGATCACAGGCTTCAAAATAAATTACACCGATTCTTATTTTCCTTCAATCAAACTGCCTCAAGAGTAACAGTCATAAGAACCGATAATAATTATCATGTTTTCTGTACATTGCAGTAGAATAGTTAAAACCTCTCGTTAGCTGCCTACCGCAAGCTGAATTGGTTTCAATTCCGTGTCAACACACATTCACTTAATTAGGTTTGTTGATTAAATTTACCCAATTTTAATTACTCTTCTATTGTGCCAAACAATGCCTTGCGTGTTTTCTTTCATTAATTAACTTTAGAATTAATTTGTTGACAAACTCCAGTTCGCTTCAACGTTGTGGGTTTTAATCAGTAGTAATTGATTACAAATAAAAATAGTGTTTATTCTTAGTTATTTCATAACGTCTGCAGCTGCCAATAAAAGTTACATGCTGTCTTTTGTAGAAATATATAATATTGCTTCTAAATTAATTACCTTAGAACGAAAATTTAATTATATAGAAGATATTATGTGTTCCTACTTCAATTGATTGTTCTTACTTTGCCGATTCACTACTTACGGTCTTGTTTTTTAGATGACCGACATCTTAATGTATTTTGGATTAAACGCCATAATAATACAATTGATATTATCGATTCAACTCGTATTCTAACTAGCCCCACTGAACCGTGCTGTGCAGAAATGTGTCAAACCTCAAAAACCATTTATTATTTAAATTATTCCGAATTTAAATGAATACATTTTATCACAGTGATACAATAATAAAACATGCTTTCTAGTTTTCAGAACAAAATGAGTTTTTGTTGCATGAAAATAAAATTCATATTTGATAGTTTGGTATCAATAGTTTAATTTAAGC
Source organism: Deilephila porcellus (assembly GCA_905220455.2). Lineage (NCBI taxonomy): Eukaryota > Metazoa > Arthropoda > Insecta > Lepidoptera > Sphingidae > Deilephila > Deilephila porcellus. The sequence continues at coordinate 11,574,915 of LR999977.1, read as the reverse complement.
TAGTTTGTGTGTTGGGTTATATCTGCAGAACATTCCAATTAACCTTTAACTGATGACATGATTTTTTTGTCACGTAACTGGTGACGTGCGGTCTGAGAGGCCGCTACCGTTATTCGTCCTTAGCATACAATTATGTTGGTAAGGTAGATTACTACAGTGAACAGTCTTTAAGAATTGTTTAATAACATACAAAAGAATGTAATAATACTAAACAATAAACCCTAAATGTAATTTTTAATGAAGAACTTACTATGACATTATATTTTGTAGTAACAAAAAGCACTAGCAAAACTAGAGACGAAACCAATATTATAACAAAAATGTAAGATATAATTTACCGATTTGGGACTATACAAAGCAACATCCTTCTTGACGGCGTGGACGCATCTAATGTCGAAACTACTCAGGAGTTGAAACCAAGGAAACACCGGGAGGGGAGTAAAATGATGTTTCACTGTTGTCGCTTGGCCTGTGACAGCGAATGTCACCAATTAAAGGTTAATATAATGCGAATATGCGAATGCCGATGGTTGAAACCACAGTTAAAAGATAAAGTCAGACTGAAAAATATTCCAAAATAATTAGTGGTGAAAATCGGCACGGGCAGTGCAAAATTATTACTGTAAATTTGTACTTACCGTAATAAGAATCTCGTTGTATTTTATATACTAAAAGTTGAGCGAAGCAGCAAATTACTATTCGAACTCAATTTTCTTGTCCCATAATTTTATTACAGTTATTTTCACATAACAACTGAAGGAGAAAATGTAAGATTGGCATTCACCTCAGAAAATGAGTTTCAACAACTGTATTAAATTGTATCTGTAATGACCTTAAAATTCTGATTGTATAGCTAAACTGATTTTATAGTTCACTACATTTATAGACTTGTATTATTTCAAAATAAATATATTTATATTGTTGGCAATTCAAAACTCTATTGTCTGTACGATAAGTATACCAATATCATAGTAATACGAAGAGTTGCTCATTATATATAAATAAATAACGTGTCCCCAAAATACCAGAGGACAACGCCACTTTATGATTCACGTCGGTATTTTATGAGGCAGTAGCTTGACCCTTGTTTAACAAGCTGAAATGTATGTTTATCACTTACACTATTTAGGTGTAGTAAAACCTATTGATGAATAAGGGATAAGTGGTGTGCTGTTTTTAAGAGTTATTCGAAATTTTTACGGCAATTATGCTTATATAATTCAGTGTTCCACTATTTTTAATACGTGTTTTTTATTTTATTGAGCTTTATATATATACATACGTAGTATATAGGTGGACTCAGTGCCAGAGGCATTCTCTGCCAGACTACTTGAAATGGCGCAGAGATAAACTAAATGTAGGTGTCCATCCATCCATCCATCGCCAAACAGCGCCAACTAATGCAGACCATCAAAAGGAGAAAAGTTGCTTATCTTGGTCACGTGCTCAGGCACGACAGATACGGACTTCTGCAACAAATTATGATGGGCAAAGTGGCAGGCAAAAGAACCGTTGGTCGAAGGAAGAAGTCCTGGTTGCGTAACATCCGGGAATGGACGGGGATCGCGAGTGCTTCGGAGCTCTTCCACCTTTCCAAAAGACAGAATGAAATATGCGGAGCTGACTGCCAACCTTCACTAGTTGGAGAGGCACTGGAAAGAAGAAATCCATCCATCCATCAGTCAAAGGAAGTCCACAGCTGAACATAGGCCTCTCCCAATGATTTCCACAGTGACCTGTTGGAGGCAGCCTGCATTCAGCGACGTCCCGCACCCTTTACCAGGTCGTCTGACTACCTTGTGGGTGAACGTCCTACGCTGCGCTTCCCGCTACGTGGACACCATTCGAGAACTTTTTGGCCACATGTAGGTGTACATGTGCTTATTTGAATAGAGTATTTTGTCCTCGCTTATACAATTTTCTTCTCCTTATTTAGCAGAGTTTGTGTTGTTAAATACTAATCCCTTAATAAACGTGACAAGAAAACGCACTCACAAATATATTAAGTTAGGTACGTAAATAAACAACATCAAAATTCATGATATATTTCAAGTGCGTCTATTACACACGTGTTTCATAAATAACGTTTTCATTGCTCTAGTTCGTGCAATATTAAACCTTCAAACACAGATAATACAAATATTTGCTCCACATACACTCGAATTGAATCTCGGGTATTTATTTGCGAAGGGAACAGGAGGCGTGGAAGACGCTGTTCATACAACAACATACAACCAAATAAGTTTTCAAACCGCCAACCGCAAGAGATTTGTGTTGTGAATTTAATTGTGTTATTCAGTTACCTACTTCTTGTTGTATTGACGAGTTTACAGAAGTACAAATCAATAAGTTACGCTACAAGATTAAGATGAAGAAGTTAATGAGGGAGACATAAGGAAATATAGGAGAATGGGAACCTTTCCAATGTAAATGTGAAGATGACAATCCAAAACACAGATAAAAGAACTGAATGAGATTAATATCTGAGAAAGGTGGCATAAATACTAAATAGAAACAGATACAAGCTTACCGCAAAAAAAGGTTTATTGACACTGCTCTTAGAAGAACATTATTCTAATTGCGTTGGTCTTATCAGATACTTCATCCGGGGTCTTTAAGATAAAAAAGGAACTGGTTCGACCAATATGATAATAAGTTGATCTTAAAATTCCTCATCATCTTTCTATTCACAAGTATTTCTGAAATGTTCTATGCAAGAATACAGGATGAATGTTATTTAATACGAATACAGATCTCAATTGTCTGAAAAAAATACTCGTAATGGACTGAAGATAAAATGCACAGAACTACTAGCACAACTTCAGCTCGTGCAGTTTAGCTTAAGGACAAGAACAATGCCAAATAATGTTATGAAGTTTTTTCAGTTCAGAGCGCAGATGTTCCTCTTATACGTTGGCGTGTATCCAATATGGATAAACTCGCGCAGTTTCACACTTATCACGCTGATGCGCCGCCTTTTATGAAAATATCTTTATTGATGTTCGTAGTTCATTTTGCTGATAAACCATAGATTGGATATCGGTTATGGCTGGCAGATCGCAATATCATAACGTTTTATGGTCTCATTGTTTGTTATAATTCAAAATTATTGTGCGGCTTTGTACGCGGCTTCCGTGTGGGCTTATTTCGAATTTCTTTATCGCACCTGGTGAAAAGCGATGCGAACGCTCATGGACAATAACAAAACCAAACAACACCATTACAAAGCAATGCTTGGCATTCCACTGCGCTCGCCATCCTGAGACATAAGATGTAAAGTCTCATTACGAGTATGTCCATTAGTTACTCTGGCTACAATATCCTTCAAACTGAAACACAACAGTGCATTTACACTCCTGTTTGGCGGGAGAAATAGACAGTGCATTGGTACCTACCCAGTCGGTCTCTCACATATGAGAGACCTACCACCAGTGAAATTTATTCCACAAGGCCGCACATTTATTCGGAATTAAAATGTGTGATGTGTAACAATGGAAAATAGGACAAATATGTAAATACGTTAAGAAATAAGTATGGTATCGTGAATGTCAGATTTTGTTTGTCTCACAAATCCCTAATACAAATACTGGTGGATACTTTTGTCTCGTTGCAATTATCGAACAATGCGGTCTCTCGTCTAACAGCCGGCGTCTAACCAACTGCGCCCCGGGGACACTATACAAAATATGGCATAAAGGGGATAACCATGGGTAAACTTTTCAATGCGGAAATAATTTTTTACGCAATACATGTTTCGAGAAGATTAATTTATAGCCAATAAAACCCTTACGTTGCATAAGCCCTGAATCATCCCAAATACGGGAAACCCATCAATCTCTTTATGTAATTTGCACTAATTAATCATGTAACCATTTCTCATACATCTGTTAAACATCAGAGAGGTAAGCAGGGATTAAGGGAGAGAGCTTCAGAGTAGTTTTTGTCTTATGTGAGTGGACATCTGTCGCCACGTGGAGCAATAACACGAAACAAATCTTTATCTTTAGGACGCAAAGGTATCCTTTTGGTAGTAATGAGTGTCCCTCCACATTTTGTATATTGGCTTTGGTATTAGTCCACCAATATGGAATGGAGAGCGGACGTGAACAAATATATTTTTTTGAAACCAGTGTCAATGCGGTATGAATGGACTTTAACTCGTCGTTACGGACCGAAAGGAGTCGAAGTTTTTTGACAAAAATCTTAATCTCCCTGGTTGTTAGATTCAGATCGTCATCATTTTAACTTAACGTATAAAATAATGCGTGCTAAAATTGAGCAACTTGCGTCAAAACTAAGCACAATTCTTTAAATAATACTGGTTCCGCCATATTTATATATTTGTGTAAACCGCTATTTTTGATGCATTTTTTCTATGCATACAACGCGAGGTTGGCAGCACTGCAATGAGTGCTGTGTTGTGTTACATATTCCCGCTATATTCCTTTCCCTCTAACGCACGCCTGACCTAATATATCTGTACTCCTCGCGCGTTCGTCGCGCGGGAGCTACGGGAAGTGGGGACGCGCTGTGCCCCACAATACTTCGTTTCGAACCGCCGCACGCGCCGCACATGTACTCGTAAGGACGTAAGTGTTCCCGCCGCCGCTATCCCGCATGTGCAAATGGCGTTCCGCTAATCCGCGCTAAACTATATAATCGCACGCCGCTTTGTGTGTACCTATTGTTAATAAAGGACTGAGAACCGCAAGGTTGATGCTGGCATAGCTATTTTACGGGACAAGCCCCTGTTCGCGCGAGTGTCGTGAATACGTCGACGCCATCGCGCCGGGACCGCGTGCCACCTCGCCGAGGATGCAGATCTGAAGGTAAGGCGTGCACATCCCTTGCTCCCGACCCAACCGCACCGCACCGCGAATCAGCCCTCTGAAGGGGATAACAGAATACAGTCCACTCATTCGTACTTGCCAACTCAGCCTAGCTACCGCTTAACATCAGCCCCTTTAGGTACCAGACAGGCACACAAGACTTTAAATCAGGTTTACTCTTAGCCCGCAATCCGCATAGACGCGTTGAGTCAATTTCCGCACCAAATACAAACATGATACAAATAAATAAAAAAAATAACTGCCCACTTTGAGCATTAAGTCTAGGATCTTACGACTCGAAGTCCATGTGCGTCAAAGGCCAAAGAGGCGATTATTCCTATTCATTACGATTATCCGCTTTCACAGCGAGGCAATTAGCTGAAACTCCGAATATGTCATTTCCAGCGTTATGTAGTGGATAAATTGCTTTCAAAGGGATCTTTGGATTCTTTTGTCATTTGATCATTTCGATCTTTGTATGAGAATATATTTTGATGAAAGGGGCGATTGTTTTCTATGTATTAAGCTCAATATTAGTTTATATTCTTAGAGAACATGTAAGTTCATTATGTTTTAGGTTGTTTAAGGAGAGTTGGCCTCTGTGTGTTTTATCTGACTTTTCAATAGGTATATTTGCATGAAAATAGAAGTAATCAATATTCATTGAAATCATTATTATTTTAATATTATGTCATTTTCGAGCCCGCTTTTTCTCAGTCTAGTGAAAAAAGACTCATTACATTTTACACGACGGAAATTAAATTTATAAATTTTTAAAATTATTCGCCAAAATCGAATAGAATCACCTAAAATAAAATAAAAACAACATCAAAAAAGCAGCCAAAAATAGCAACAAATAACTTTATACCCAATTATTAGAATCCGATATCCGGATGCGCTAAAAATAAAAAGCGGAATTTTCCTTTTGACCGAGCTTGAACGAGTAATAAATTCTTTTATTCAATCAAAGTGAAAATGCAATGTGTTTGAAAGCAATAAATGCCCGCTGTACTGAAAATGCCACTAAGGTAATAAGCGGTCATTTTTTATGTGATAATTGCAGCTTTAGTGTAAACGGTGAAGTCAATAAGGGGTATATACCGTTTGCAGCCGTGTTGTGTACAGTTGCCTGACAAACGATGAATTAGCAAGGCGGATCGCGGTCCTCGATATATTTTCTTTGAGGGGTCTTTCTATACTGGATGTTAAATGATTAATTTGCTTACAGAGTCGAAAGCTTGGAGGTTAGCTTCCGTTTATTTTTAAATTAAGCTAAAATATAAAGGGTTTTTCATCATACATCATCATTTGAGAATTATAATGAAGTTTAATGTTAAGAAATCTTAAGTACATGTGGATAGCACTACATCTATTTTTTTATTCAACTAAGGAGACAAACATACGGAGGCATACGGCCCGCCTGATTTTGTTATTTAATTTCTGGTTTTGTTATCCCCTTGAATACTTATGTATTCCTAATATACGGTACTTAGACAGTCTAATAAAATACCACGAATTCCTTAGTGTAGATCCCAGCACAGTATTAAAGTACAGTTATCTAGAATACCATCCCATCCTTTACTGGTGGTAGGGCTCGCATATGTGAGAGGCGGCCTGGGTAGGTACCACCGCAATGTCTATTTGTTCTGTTGTGTTACGGTTTGAAAGACATTGTAGCCAGTGAAATTACTGGATATAATGAGACTTAACATCTTGCCTTAGGACGGCGAGCGTAGTGGAATGCCAAGCATTGCTTGTGCATTGTGTGCGTCGCATCATTTACTATCAGGCGAATGGCTTGCTCGTCTCACCAGTCATGGTAATACGAGTAAAAACACCCTACTCCCACGAGAATTGACATCAGTCGTAATAACATTTTGCACACGACTCGCGCTACATTATATATATTTGATAATACCAGGTGATAAAATATCGAGAATGATGTATAGTATGGAAATTAATCATACATAAATAAACTCACGCCTTTATCCCAGAAGGGGTAGGCAGAGTCGCCACCTGGACACCCACATTTCGCCTTGTATGTTCCGTCCCATGATGTGGTAGGGGGCGAGCCTATCGTCATACCGGGCACAAATTCCTGACTCCGGGCTGATAATGAATAGAAAAACCCAATATCGCTTTGCCCGACCCGGGATTCGAACTCGAGACCTCAGCTTTGTAGTCGTACCGTAGTACAACTACGCCACCGAGGCAGGAAATTAATCACCAAATCAATTAACCCACAAAAGCAATTATGCAAAACATTATTAATTCCAAATCGTTCGGCAACAAAAACGATAAATACAGCGGTCAGATTAAATAGTCATTCGTTCAGTAATTGGAGTCCTATGTAATAAAGATAATTAGTTCGTACCAATTTTATTGCTTTCAACTGAAAGCGAATGATATGGCGTAAAATTTCAATGATAATGCGTACCAACCACAGCGGCACCAAAATGCGATTCGGTAATATTTAGGTGTTTCTCGGTCCAAAAAGCTCCGCCAATATATTAAAAAGTTTTGTTTATTCAGATCATTATAGTTACAAACTCAAAACCACTATTGATTTTCATTTAATTTCTAATGGCTTTTTTGAAATTTGTGCACCTGGTCACGAAACCGTTATTAGGCCAAGGCTTTGATATCTTGCCGATTGTGATGAGCCAGTAGAAAAGCTGTGCCTGGCACGGGGAAGAAAAAATGATCAAGCAAGTCAACAGAATTGAAACACTCTATAGAAAGCTACAAATACAAGGAAGTCGCTGATAGGTTACTGATCTTTGACCCAGTGGTTCCTTCAATTACATCATATACAATACAATCATTTAACTGACTCAGATATCAACAAAAAATGCAGTCTTTCAAATACTAATTACGTATTATTCTTTTGTCCACCGACTGACAGTCAGCTTAACTTAAATGAAAAGGCCCACGCAAAAACGGAACAATTGCTGCGTCAGGCAATTTATCAAAATATAATTACAGCAGGGGACTTAATACAGTATACAAAACTATTAGCCGAGTCGCAAACAATCCCAAGTAATACACCAACGATGATTCGTCCCCACTCTTGTTAATCAAAACTAACGACGTGTCCTAAGTCGATACAATCTCATGAGTTATGGGCTTTGTCAACGCTGTCCGGCTGGTGATCGATGGGTGTATTATGAAGGAAATAGTCACAAAAATATATAACTTGAACGTTTTCATTTCGAACTCCATTTGGAGATTGAAGTTACGTCTAAGGTTAATTACATGTGTAACGAGCGGCGATCAATTCTAATTTGAATATCGCGGGCGCGCTCGGCTCGTTCGAACCATACCCTGCCATCGGTTCCCGAAGCGCGCTCCGCCAATCGGAGCGCGTTGCGGTTCGCGCGAAACTCCATCGCGGAGCGGTACGGCGAGACGAAGATGGCGCCGACGCACGTTGTCAAGTTACGACGCATTTGTTTAAGTTCTTGTCTGTGTGAAAGTTTTTCTTAAATATAGTTGAGATTTTGTGCTAAACGAGTAGTTTCACTTGTTTATAGTGGCGCCCAACGTGGGGCCCGATCACGTAGCCGAGCATAACAAGTTCTTTCGATATTCGAAGTATTTGTTGGAAAAGCATGCCGCTTTCATACCGGAGGGTCGTTACCCGTCGCGGCCAAGGCCAAGCCGTCGAAAAGGAAGACCCCCAGCCCACTACGTCGGAGTCAGAACAAGAAACCACCTGTGTCGAGGTCGACCCGTCGGTCTATACATCGACGCTGACGCCGCCCGCGCCGTCACCGGCCGCGACGTCGCCGACATCGGAGCATAATATGCTCAAACTCATGGAGTTTTTCGCCAAGGCACAAGAAACGAATCAAAAGCTGGTGGAAACAATCCTCGCAACTTCAACCGCGGCACCACCCGATGCCAGCGGTGTCTATAAAACGAAGCCAACCGGCAACTTCAGCAAATGCTCGGCCCGCTTCGACGGAGCGACGAGAGACGCCGAGACGCTGGAAGCATTCATCGATGCCGTCCTTGTATTCAAAGAGTGTGCAGGAGTGAGTGACAAAAACGCAGTACGAGGCCTGCCGATGCTGCTCGCCGGAGACGCAGCAGTCTGGTGGCAAGGCATGAAGAAGGATATCCACGATTGGGAGGACGCCGTCGCGAGGCTCCGCGGGATGTACGGCATCGTGAGACCAGCGTATAAACTGTTCCGTGAGATCTTCGCGTATGAACACGCATTACCGGAACGCAGTGAAGTGTTTGCCTGTAGGATTAGGGCCCTGATGAGCCAACTACCGTATGATCTGTGTGACGCGGCTAGAATAGATATTGTGTATGGCTTATTGGACCGCAAAATACGTAAACGTTTACCCCGCGAAACCGTAAATACATTCGAGCAGTTAATCGTGCAATTGCGTTGCGTCGAGGAGTCGATGGCAGAGGTATGTGGGCAACGTAAAACCGTAAGTACACCCAAGATAGTAAATAATAATGTCAACAGTGCTTGCGAGCCGGCCAGTAAGCCCATTGCTACCCCCTCCGCTTCAAACAGCGCCTCCAAACCGCAACGTAAGCGTTGTTCATATTGTAGGAACTACGGTCATGATATAAACGATTGTAGGAATTATAAAAATAACAATAAATCGCAGTTTTCTGGGGCGACCAATCCATACGTTGTTACGGGTGCGGACAACCTGGCGTAGTTAAATCTAAATGTCGTAAATGTACCAACAATAACACTAAAGTTCTTACAGACCCCGTGTCTTTTAATGTGATAAAATGCAGTGATCATTATCCGAACAGTTCTGTGTCCGATGATTCATATACTCGCGCGATGTCGCCGCCCGTAGAGAGCGAAGCGCCTTATTCTGATGAACGTACGTATTCTGGTAGACGCGCTTATTATAATAATTACGATGAAACTATTTCAACAAGTTTACGCGATTGTTTACAATTGTTTTCCGAGCACGATGTTGTCGAATTGAAACATTCGGCATTACAGAATAATATTGACCACGACCAGTATCACCCCGTGGTAAGTATTAGTGTTTTGGGGGAAAACGGTGTCGCTATTATAGATACGGGTGCTACGCACTGTATTGCTAGTCCATTGTTACACCGCTTATTTCAGAGAGGTGGTGTCCAGTTTTCGGAGTCGCAGCGTAATATACGCTTAGCCGACGGTACCGAAACGTTACGTAAGTGCTACTTGTATACGGTTACGGTGAAATTACAGGATCGAGAGATACCTGCTACGTTCATTGTGATCCCCGGGGCGGACGCAAGAACGCTTTTGGGCTACAACTTTATCAAGCGTGCCGGCATCGTGCTCAACCCACTGGAAGGGAATTGGACCTTCGCCTCTGCACCAGACTGTGTGTACGACTTCGTACAATCGTATAATGTAAAGTCCACAGGAGACGCGGATCTTCTGTTCACAGACGCCTCGCCCTTGAGCTTGAGACCTGACGAAGGGCCTGTCTGTCGAGGATCAACGTAGTCAGCTGAATGAGCTGATCACCAGGTGCGCTAGCCGCTTCGTTGCAGAAGGTGAGGCTACAAGTTTCATTACACATCGCATTAAGGTAGACGAGAAACAAGAACCCATAGCTTCTCCCCCATACGCGCGCGAAACTCCATCGCGGAGTGGTACGGCGAGACGAAGATGGCGCCGACGCACGTTGTCAAGTTACGACGCATTTGTTTAAGTTCTTGTCTGTGTGAAAGTTTTTCTTAAATATAGTTGAGATTTTGTGCTAAACGAGTAGTTTCACTTGTTTATACATGGTATTTGATATTCATGAATTGACTTAAAACACAGACATGATAGACAGCAGTTAAATACGTAGCCCTAACCCCATACTGAGATATTACGTCGCTAATGAGGTTGATGTAAGAAATTACCTGGGATATTTTTCTTTTACAACACCTACATCCGAATTATTATCATTATCTGTATTTACTTACATAATCATTAGTTTAGTGACAGGACTGCCGGCCGGTAATTTTGCAGCATATTTTTGAATACCTCACAATTCGTCAACTCTAGTCAAGGTTTTGTCTTTGTAAATTACTTTATACTATTGCGATACTTCTTCATTTAAGTACTTTGGTTGCTTACTTTAAAAAGCCTCTTATTACCTAATTATACATTCTGAAGTAGCATAACAGCTATGTATATGCTATGCCAAAATAACAACAATACTAAAACAAAATCTATGTCCAATGTAAAATCTATGTAGAATTATCTTGCGCAAATTACTCACACGAACTGAATATGATACCAAAGAAATTTGGGTTAATTTATATCACTACAATACTGAAGCTTAATCGATGAACCTTGCACATATAAACTCTAAACGAATTAATTTACAAAGTGATTGATTCACGAAATGAATAAGCAAAAGTTGGTTCGAGCGAAAGGATTAATGCATGAGTAAGCGGATTAAAGGTGCAAAGATGCTGCAATTAATGAATGGTAATGACCGAATACGTCACCACCGGAATCTAAATTGCTGGTCACTTTATACTTCCTGGACTCTCTTGACGAATTAAATAGTTAATGCATACATTATGCTTGCCCGAGGCAACATTCCGAATGAATAATTATATCTCGAAGTTCTGTGAAGGTCGTTTACAATATTGAGATTTTAGTGCTGGGTTTTTCGAGGTTTACATGTAAAAGTGAGCTACTTAAAATATTTTTTGTCGTAGATATGTATTGTATAATAGGCCGGTGCGAGAAGAAAACATTACCTTGTTACTACAATACAATAAAGTTGACAGAGAGTCAATTATCCGATGCTGAAATCTTGTGCCTCGAGATTAACACCCAACAAATGTTTCAACCAAGACCAAAAGCTATACTACTAAGGATATTCATAATTTTCTAATTGAACATTTAAGGGTGAGCTTCAAACCTATTCATACGTTAGTCCCTAAGCAGCATTCCCATTATGCGAGCTCGCGTGTCACATTTGGGAATACTCGTACGGCTCACTATGAATGCCGCGCGAGAATTCCAATGATACCATTAATTTCGAGTGCTGTGAAATTATTTTTATTGCCCGTGCGTCATTTGAATATGATTTTAGTACAGGCTCCGGATTCCTTTTGTAGAGTGTTTTATAACTTTGATATTAATATGAACGACTGAATCATGATTTAACGACTGAGACAGTTAGCTTGGCAGATCTTTATGCTTGATAATAAAATTATTTGACAAGTTATTAACTTGTTAAATACGTACGTATTTCAGAGTAATAAATAAATACATGAGTGTTTTAATTTACTTAAAAATTTTATAAATTAAACTTGATACGACAATGCTCCAAGACTATTATATTAAACTTCAGTTGGGTGAAGAAAGGTATCTTTACCTCATTGAAAAAAGAGAATTGAATAGTTTCACATTATAAAAGCTTTTTAAATAAATGTAAATAAGCCAAGCTCGCGTAATACTGTCTACGTTAGATAAGCCGTGCGCATTAGAGACAATAAGGGCTTGTGGGGCCTTGGTTCCAAAGCTCCCAGTCCCGTAGCAAATATTTGCGATTGGCACAAACATTCCTACTATAATTAAACAAGAAATGTTTGGATATTTAGGTAATTGCCTTGATATTTGTTTATTGATAAAACGTTTTTCTAATTGATGTTAGTACTGTAGCACTTTTATAATCTAGTCAGAAACCCTAGACGGTTACGAAATTTTCATATTTACATCGCTCCTAGTTAAATACATTTAGTCAACACACCAAGTTTCGTTTTGACAGAGTGGTGGATCAAGACCTAAAGTTATTTTAGATGATTTAAGTTCATAAAATTAGTGTAAAACTTAAGGGTAACTCAAGTCATAAATAGACACATCTCGGAACATCGATGAACTACTATAACAACTGACAGAATCGAAATGAAACTGATAAATAATAAAAAAAGTTTTATCAGCAAAGCGTTGACCCATGGATGTATAGGAAACGTTGACCTAATTCCGCTTAAGGAATTTAAAGTTTATGTATCTGGTAACAATAATATTTCTTTGATTTTTAATATCTGCATGGTAATGAAAAAAGTTGAACACAATGTCTCATCATTTTATCTCAAAAAGACAGATAAAAGTACCGTTATAAAACTCCGAATCAGTATTTTTGGCGCGTAACTTTTCCAAAGTTTATTGCTGTGGGTCGGGTCTGGACTGGCAAAACGTTCTTAATGTCCTTGAACTGCAAACGTGTTTTTCTAGTAATAAAAGTTGTGGGCAGACGGGAAATTGTTTTGAAGTATCAAAGCCAGAGACAAACGTGACCGCTCGGCCTCAAAAGAAATTAAAATATTGTTGACTCCGACTACCAATTTTCTGTTCTTTCATTTTGTCCAATTTAAGCTAGATAATGTGAGACATAAGTATTTCCCTAGTTGAAAATTGTTCTGATCCTTAATTTATTTAATTCATTTTTAAAATACACTCCTTGATGTGTCTAAGTAGGTGATACAATTTAGTCCCAAAGTTTTTAATTCAATCCCTCTTCCTGGCACTATTCCGACTGCTATCAGGGTCCACCTTTCTGCGTAGTCTCCTCTACTTTACTAGATCTTGAGCGTTAATAAGTTAGTTAATAAACTCGTGCATCTATCTTTGACGATTTTAAGTCAGCGCTTGTTTTTGTATTTACTGTAATTCTACACAGTTTCCAGGGTTTTTAAGCTTTTGAAACCATGCCAATGAGAAATCACACAAGAGATACGTTGTGAGTTCCTATTTTTATTTCCGATTCTTCTTTACTCTCTTTTATTCGTTTCTTAGGAAGAAACATTTACATTAAGTTTAGTAAACCACGACGACCCAGAATCAGAGCGTAAACAAAGTTCTCATTATTGTGGCAGATGGCGGAAATGACCTTATTATTAGTCGTATAATAAGGACATGTAATTGAATTGATAGCTAAACTTGCCTGCCAAGTGGAGGTCGCGTTGAAGTTTTTATTTCCGTTACATTTTCATCTTGTATTGTAAATAAACATATCGATAAGCCGCAAGTGCTAAACAAATTATAATAATTTCAATTTTCCTATAAATGTTGGCATATGTTTCATTTTATGGACGTTTTATTTAAAACAAAGTTTAAGGTTTAAAGCTCTAAGGCGATGAACCGTCATAAAATTTATTACGATTTTATTTTAGTTTTCAGTAAAGTGTTTAGTGTTTATTTAAGTTTATAAAAATCTATAAATGATGTTATAGTTACTAATAATAAAATTTTAATTACAAAGAGAAGATTTTATCGGAGAACAAATACCGATTAAATCATTATTTGCCATACAGAAAATCGCTTGCTTCATTCTCTCTCCGATTGTAAATTGTGTATAAGAGCGAGCGGGTCGACAGTTCGACCCGGTCCTTATTTAGATGTTACGTTCCGACTAACTGGAACCGTTCCATACCTCCAAGAGCAATTAAAACGCTAGTTGCAGTTGTCAAACTAACACCAAGCGAGCACCTCGCAAACCCAATTGCCATTTTCAAGCCCCAAAAAAGCCAAAACTCAACGTCCATCAGGCTATCCAGTTGGTTGGCCTGATAGATAAAATAAATAGAGAAGCAGATTTTAAAAATGTTTTTTAAATTGAAATAAAACTATTTTTTACGGATATTATCGCGAAATATTATTTCAGCTGTAAAGCAATCGAAACGTCGGAAAGTTTAAAAATTTAATAAAACCGGAAAAAAAAATTTATTTTAATGTGTAACATTCGCGTAAATCTAAGAAACCATTATGTTTTTTTTAAGTTTGATTGATGATGGATGACATTTATTTTAACACGCCTATATAAAAAATTCTAACGAAGTAAAGTCTAATCAAAAAACTAAAAGTACTTGTTAAATTATTTCCTGTATTCTTCTTCATGATAAATCGTGTGAAAGGATTGTCAAACTCGGTCCTTATATAGATGTAACTAACTGGAACAGTTCCGTACCTCCAAGAACAATTATTATACCGCTAGCCGCCGTCGTCAAGCTAACACCGAGCACACCACGTCCAACGCCAGACAATCGCCACTTACATACCCAAAAAAATCTAAAACTAAACGTCAATTACACTTTTCCTGTCAAGTTAGCTTGCCTGATAGCGAAAATAAATGGAGATGTAAATATTTGTGTAGAGTGGACGAGTGACTGGACCATAGCTTTTTGAATTTAATCTTCAAAAAAATATATAACTCATCATATTCGTAGTATTTTACACTAGCGGTGAAAGCATTTTACACTGGTATTTCAAAAACGGCAAAGTCAATTAGATATTATTATTGAATTTTTTTTGTAAAAAGCTGATTTATAAATTATTTATCAGTTATTGATATAGATCAACTAAATATCTCTTTTTTGTTTTTCATGAATTGAATTATTATTGCACTCAAATTTCTGCATTAATATGTAAACTAGCTGTAAGTTTTCCGTAAATGATAAAATAAAATAAAATAAGTTCTTTGACCGCGATTTGCTTTCCTAATTGAAAAAATTGCCTACTCTTTTTTCAAACTCCTTTTTGTTGAAAAAACGCAATTTTACAACAGTCAAAAAGATGCCAAATGATGTTCTGCCCCTATGGTAGGTATTTAGTTGAAAGTAAAGCCTGCCTCACACGTTCAAGTGCGTTTACTCAAACGCGAGTTTGCACCAGTCTCGAATCGAAAATTGGAACGAAGTTTGCGCAATTATTTGCCCACGGTCCAGTATACTGGTGCAAACTCAGACTTGCACAGTTATATCGTTACGTGTGTGGCGGCCATTATAGTCATGAAATTACTCAGTTATATGAGATAAATGCATAATTTTGTAAATTAAAACAGGTGATAGCCTTACTAACTATGAAGAACGGACATTGAAATAAAACTTTACGGATTTTATCGAATTTTAACTTCCCGACGCGACGTTTCGGTCACTTTTCTGATTTCGCGGTCACGGGGCGGACCAGCCAAATCTACGATAAAATCCGTAAAATTAGTTTTATTTCAATGTGTAACATTCGCTTAATCTAAGAAACCATTAAGAACGGATATTATATCTATTTCGGTAATATAAACAAAGGGTAACTCACCAGAGTATAGAGCGCACTCGCGTACGCGGCGTGTTTGACGTGCAGCGTGCGACAACACGAGAGCGTCGCGTCCTGCTCGTGCGCCGTCCACGCTTTCATCTGCAACACACCAAGCGTTATTGTCGACTTGTAATAGCTTTGATGTCGTGGTGAGTTTCAGTGAAAATTTCAGACTTAAAAATATTGTTCGTACAATTGGCGCACCGGCGAAAGCTGTCTTTTTTGGAATTAATCTTCAGATATAAAACTTTTATATTATTTTATCTTATTTTCCTAAATTATTGTATTTTCTCCGCCAAACAGCAGAATTAATGCACTGTTGTGTTCTGGTTTGAAGGACATTGGAGCCAGAGTAACTACTGGACATAATGAGAGATGGCGAGCGTAGTGGAAAGCCAAACATCGCTTTGTAATTCATGTTGTTGTTTGGTTTTGCTACTGTCCATGAGCGGTGGTATCGCTTACCATTAGCGAATGGCGTGTTTATCTCGCCATTCATCACAATAAAAAAATCATAGCACACGAATTGTACTTGCCTTTTTCATTATTTTCTACTTATTACAACAATATACAGAACATTCCCGAGAATAAATCTGTGGCCGGAGTTAAATCAAGATAAATATGTACCCTGGCGATTGTCTTCGTTATAATTAAATTTTTCATGGCGTAATATTTCATCCGGCTATCAATGTCATGGAGTTATAAATGGCGCATCAACAAAGGAAATAAATCCACGGACCGGTGAATAAACGTACAAATTAAAACGAATTGATAGAAAAAAAATAAGAATAACAAACAATGAATGGTGTGAACATTATTATCCTTATTCACAAGAAGTTTATTAATAATATACATTACATAAAGACCTTCAATGGACTTTTATATCTACGTTTTAAAATAAACGTAGTATCTAAATAATTTATTAGGGCTGAACTTTGAACAAAATGAAAATTTTAAATATTGTGTGGATTAATGTGTAATTTTAATATGAATTTTATAATTGCTATTTTAATTGATACTTTCTGAAATTTACCTTTTAAATAGACTGCAATTTATTTCATTACTTTCGTAATAAATTAAAAGCTTCGGTTAATTTGTTCGCTGATGAAAGTCGCAAATATAACCGAAAGAGGATTATTGGAGTTTTGTATAGACTAAGCGTAAATTAATGTATGAACCCAATCACACCGATCTAATTGGATTTTTCGTTCTTAAGAATTGTTGAACTATTAAAAAAAAACAATTAAAATATTTGGTGGATATAGAGTTGTTCTGAAAATGTCCATGTCGCAAAGGAGGCTTAGAATCATAATCATATTTTTCTAGAAGAGAAATAAAATGCCACGTTTGGAAAAAAAGCAGGGAGATGACTTCAAAGGACGTCGAATAAGTAAAACAATATTTCTGTTTCAATATTTCAATTAGTGGTAATTACTTTTATTCGTAAAATATGTGTAATACTAACATAACTTTTTATTAACGAATTATTTAATATGTGAATCACCAGAATACATTAAAACATTTTTATCGTGCAATAGTCAGGCACAGATGTTACAATACCAAATGACACGGAAATTCAATTACATAACTCCCAAAGGTCCCATCAGAATCGATTTCACAACCAGACAATAACGTTATGTTATGAGCATTCAGAAATTTTAGTTCGGAGAAAACATTAAATATTAACAATGGAATCAAATTGGATTATTCTGTATTTATTTTCAATAAATCTAAATATGATGGCAAAGAAGGGCACGAATCATAGTTACAACTTGCATTTTTAAATTATGCACAGTTAATCATGAACGACGATCTGGATACTTGCGACCCGAATTGTAGGCAGATAATGGGACGGCCAAGCTAGTGAAAGGCATAAGGGGAGTATTTTGCCCAGCAGAGAGATACATTAAAAGGCTAAACAATACATACAGCTAAAAGTAATTTTGTAAACCAAAATAATACCTATCAACATTGACGTTATAATAGCAATAAAAAAGAAACTATCCTTCTCTGTAGAAAGCATCAGGCCTTGTAGCAACTTTCATTTCTTTTTAAAACCAGACCGATGCGCCAGTGGAAATCGTTTCAATCGTACCAACTCCCGCATGATGGGACGGCAAACAGTCAAACCTTTTGTAATAGTAAAAACGTTCGTTTCAGCGTCTACACAATTTGGCTGATGTATCCCCGAATAGAAATACCAGTGAAAAAAGCGTAGGCAATGTCCGCTGCGGGTTTTACCGTAAATACAATACAACGAAAATAGTATCGGTTTATTGGTAAATTCTCTTCAATGGGTGGCTGAATTCCTGTATTTTCCGGTATTCCTGTATTCCGGTTCGCACAAACGGAATTAAAATATCGTGTTACGTGAAACGAAATTGGCTGTATGGCTCACATTAGGTATAGCAAACTATTTTTGTTTTATTGAGGAGAATGAAGAGATATATCGGATTTGATCTCATATGGTAATATCGAGCATAGTACGTCTTATAGCTTTTTTACTGGCCTTGATTGTCCTTATGGAGTCCCATGTAATTAAATAATTTTAAATAAATAAATAAATAATAAATACACCCAACAGTCACATACATAGTCCTGACCCCACACTAAGATCGAGTCTTGTGTCATGGGTATCAGTAACAACGAGAGGCTTTTTCGGTCTCACAAACACCCAGACCCGAAACAAATACCTGTGGATCACACAAATATTTGTTTCTGTGCAGGGATCGAACCCGCGGCCTAACCAACTGCGCCACGGAGGCTGTCAAATAAAAATAAAACGTCTATTCTTCAGTCAAGTTAATCTAAGGATGTTGAGGTGAGAATAGCATTAGATTGCACTACGAAGGAGGCAGTCGACACACCTGTTACCGTTAAGTACCATTAAGGTATCCGATTTAGGCGACATCCCATACAAAGTGCCTTTTTCAAATTCAGCCCGAGATATTTTGGCGAAGACCCGGCAGTGTTAGTTAAATATGCAAAATATTGTCGCGTATTTCTTCTTTTACGCCTACCAGGAGGGGAATTTACGTGAATATTCTATGATATTGCGTTGTTATTAATTGCTGCTCGAGATTTTAAGTGTACAAGGCTGAAAATATTATACAAAATAAAAAAAATGTTTTATCAAGTTTCATTTTAAGATTATAGAACCGAGTACAGGTAATTAATTCACAGAAAAAACTAATCTTTTAAAATATGTTTAAAAGCTGTTTCAAAATTCTGTTCTTATTTAATAAGTCTGTTTGCTAAAGATTCACTTACAATATTACCAAACTTTAAACGCCTTATTTTTTACAGGTAATCTGTTTATGGAACTTCTCCGAGCTCACCTCTCAAAGGTAAGTTGAGCGCATTAAAATGTTAATGACTAAGACACCATCCTGACTTCGGACATTTACTGTTTTCACCCAAGTTTACTTATGGAATGAATTGAAATTCGTTTATTGGTCACGTAGGCAATTAAATAGCTCTTATGACAAGTCAATACACCTTATCAGTTTACTATAACATGAGATAACATGTTTTCTATATTAAAACAATAATTATGTATAATCGATACTCTATCTACATGGTATTATGTTGTATTTAACATCATATGTGTTTACTTTTCCTATCCAGAGTATAAAAAGATTACTTCTTTGTCACAATTTAATATACTTCATTTCACTGCCACGCGATCAGAAATGTAATTTCGCTTTTAAATTTGATGCATCTGCATTACAATACTGTCCAAAGCTTTAAAAAAGATCCCAATTATCGATAACAATGCAATCAAACTTCTAGAAAACCGTTTATTTTTCTAGTAAATATTTGTGTTTGGCAATTTAAAAAGCAATGCAAGTTTCAGAACAGTGTTTAGTAAAATCGAATGTTCTAGAGTGTTCTCGGTTGCCAAACGACGCGTCTAACTTTTCCCTTGTTTGTGGCATTTTGCATGCATTACTCGAAGCGTTTCCCGTTAAGTGTTCTCAACTCAACAGGTAACAGTGTTTCATCAGACTACACAATGTAATAGCTTACTTTTACTGGGGGTGAACAAATCTGAAAGGATGGTGAATCGACGTTAATTTTTTTAACGCGGGCTTCAAATATAAAAGATTAGAAAATTATAGATATTTCATGAATATGCACCTACGTAATTTGTGAATTATCGCTTATTTATTTATTTATAATATCAACGGCCACAAAATAAACATAATGTAATTCGAATCGACTACATAAACAAGAATCGTATTACGTGATCGATAATAATTTTAATTCAACATTAACTTATTGTCCCAAATATACAATTATTTTAGTAACAATTGAAATATTTATTTGAACACTTTTATTTCTGTGGCCAGGCACTGCGGGCGCAGTGACTTCGCCGTAATCCGTCGCGCCCGATGAATTGCAAAATTCAATTAAAATAGTTTAAAAGCTTTAAATGACTTAAACGTATCTACTTATTAGTTAACATCATATTTTTAAGCTATCAAAAAGTTTTCAGACTTTAAATGTAATTTCTGCGATTTTAAAGTCAATGTAAAAGTTGTTTTTGAAAGTTTAATTCACTTGTATTTTTTGTTTGTCCAGATTTTTAAATGTCTTTTCAATTTGCGATAAGTTTATTAGTTTTGTTTTTCTGATGGAGCTACATTTAAGTTTAAATTTACCATCATTAGTTCGGCTCGATTCTTCGTATTTAGAAAACATATTATTGATGTTCATCTAGGTATGTGAGTATAAAGTGTCCAGATATGATTGGAAACACAGCGTAAAAATCTTTATTAATGGGTTAACATTCCATCATTTAACTTGATGCCTTTTTATTAAAATTTTATCGTTCAGTGACCATTTTATTACATTATACTCGTATGTATATCGTTAATTTTTTTCATCTTTGATATAATTATTATTTGTGACGTCGTATTAGTTCTAACTTAGCAATATTTTTAGATTTTATTGTTTTTTATTGATTTTATTTTATAGGGCGTGAGAGTATCTTTTTATTCTGTATCTGTATCAGCCCATTTTTTTATTACCATGGGGAATATCTTCTGGAATCTTCTCTAAAAAGGAAAATCTTGGATCCCTGTTTGCCTTCAAAGTTTGTATGCCGGATTTCTATCGGCTAAAAACCCCATGACCTCCTTCAGCAAATAAGGGACTCCGAGATCTCACGAGAAACACACCAAAGCCCAAGGGCGTGAGAATTTCTGGTGATTGATTCTACATGTGATCTTCAAATATTTATAACACCAGTCCCCACATATTATTATATCTTGCTTATTATTTAACAGTGCAAGTAGAAATGTCTTCAATTTGTATAGATATATATCATATATATATATAAATATATATATATACATATATTTATTTATTTAAATCTTTATTGTACACAATTACAAATGAAAAGAAACAACAACAAAAAAAATTATATATGTACTTATATATATTGCCTGTATTACAAGTTTGTGAGTCTTTTTGACAAGCTTTTATTAGCTTCGCCTGTATGTATATTGTATGTACATATTATATGTTTGTAGTATGTATGTAGGAGGCCTTTGCCCTGCAGTGGGACAGTGGAGGTTGATGTATGTTTGTATGTATGTATGTATGTAACGGAATTTTGGAAGTCGATTTTCAAGCTCTTCAAAACCTTGGATTGACTTGAAATGCCGCATATGCTTATCGAGGACCAATGACAATACATTAATTTATAAAGTTTGAGATATTATCTTATCCAGAATCTTCAGAAAAAAGGTGCATTATTTACACGCAGCTGCATTCCCTCGATAAGATTGCTGAAGATATGTGTTTTTTAAGTAAAAAAATAAATAATTAATAGTTACAAAAACTAAAAAAATACTCTTTAGTAAAATACCCAACGAAAAAAGTAAAAGTAACTGATAATTTGGGTCTTTTACTAAAGCGTGTTTTTTATTATTTTTTTAAACTATTATTTTTATACTTTGAAATTTCTTCAGCATTGGGATGTAGAAGATGACTTAATATAGCCAAAACTTTAGGTGCTGTAACTAGAGGGTTGAAAAGCCCACTCCTAGGTTTCTTTACGTCACCACTCACGATGTTTGGGCCAAGCAAATGTTTGCTTCGCTGCGTGTAGATGTAACCTGACCCACATAGCCACAAATTGCAAGTAAATATTAAAGCTATATTTTATGTTTTCTTATAAGTTTGTTATTGGTTCTTTGGTGAAAACGAACCAGGGGGGCTACTACAAACAGCGATGTTCGATATATCGTGCGATTCCGTGTGTTAAAACCCACATCTAGTGCCTGTATTTCACGCATATCGACTGTTGAACGATTCAACAATGTTGACAAGTATCGCATAGATAAAATTTAAAATATAAAAAAATAAATACACCCAACAATCTATCAGGAACTATGAGAGACTTTTCAGTCTCACAAATACCCAGACCCGAAACAAATATCTGTGGTTCACACAAACATTTGTGTCGGTGCGGGAATCGAACCCGCGGCCTCTCACTTCACGGCCGGCGTCTAACCGATTGCGCCACGAAGGCTGTTATTTATCGACATCATAGTAATTTAGCAGACACTAGGAGCATATTTAAATGCGAAAAATCGCATTATATATTTAATATCGTGTTACGTAGTAACCGCCATGACTAGGTAAGTTCGTATGTTCGAGACCAGAGCAGACGCAACTTATACTAACATAACTTAATGTTAACTTTTAGATTACCTGTAGTACCTGAAGTATAAATATACTTCATTATTTACTCAATAACGGAAAAAAAATATCACGAATAGATGCCTATAGTTTCCTACAAGGGCTTCAAAGGTATGTGAAATATATTAAAACGCAGTTATTTTTACCACTACCACTGAATTCCTTATTTAAATATAGTTAAAATATTTACCTGAATATACTATGGATATCTGTTACTAAAAATACAGTATTTTATGCATTATAAAAATATTAAATCCATGAATTTGCACTTGGCCACTCCGGTTAAGTAGCTACTTATTTATCGTCTTAAACGCCAATACTAGACAATCCATGTGAATTACTAATATATTAGGATCATATCTCTTATGTAATATCCTTATTATATGATTTATTTTTATTATTACACTTGGAATGTGTTACAAAATTTATATTAAAATCATCAAACGCAATCAATAATAAATATTGCTGAATGGTAATGTGATGATTTTGAAATAATATTTGTTATTATTACTATTCAAATAAATTGACAGTTAATATTGATAAATAAACAAAGTATCAAGCTTTATATGAAAGTATAATGGGGTTTAGTGATTGTAAATTCGAAGATTGAATTAAACGAAGATGCACGATCGAGTAAATTTAAATTCCATGCTTTGGAGAACGGCGAAACAATTAATTTATATACCATAATTCAAAATAATACATGATATTTCTCAAGAATCTAATTGTTTATTTTCTTAAAATATTTATTTATTTCAAGATAAGAGGTTGAAGGAAGTTAGACTTTTTCAGCAATCAGTTTTTCAAGTTTAAGTTTAAGTTTTTACTTCAGAATAAGCTTGAGACTAATTTGAATGTTAGAGTCAATTTCCACGCTTGACGATGAAGGAAAACTTCGTGAGGAAACCTGCATACCATAGAGAACATAACAAGATTTTCTGTGATATATTAAATCCGCTCACCCGCCCTAGGCTCTGGAGGACTCTGGCTGCCCCCAGTTGAACATTCGATTGTGGAGGAATTCCGAGCCTATAAGTGGGCATTAAAGGGCCCATATAGTATAGTATAGAGAATAATCTTCCAATATCCCACGGCTGGGAACAAGTCATATTATACATGAAGGATAATATGAAGGGCTTTAAGTAGGTATCAAAGTATAATAACTTGTGAATATGAACTCAAATGACTGATCCCCGTGTGATAAAACGTGTGCTGATTAACGGTTCTGATAATAGCGCAAAGTAAAAATCAATACACAGTCATTCATTATCAATGTCATCTATATCTATGGTCCATACACGTGTCACTGCTGAGCTTCTGCAAGCTTTGGCTTTATCTCATACTTTGCGAATTAAGGTTTTAGTCTACCAGCGCTTCTAAATTTAAACTGGTAGATGAATAGATTTTATGAAGGTTTTAAAAAAAAAAACGGTATGATTTGTTGAGTTTCAATTGTTTTTCGACTATTTAGGTTTTTTTTACTTGTAAAGACAGAAAATTACTTTTGATAAGTGAGTCAGCCCAAACGCGACGTTCCCACATATTACAAATAATTTATTAAAATTTTCGTGAGGTAATTATTTATGTATGAGAATTTGGAACTTTTCATTGACACTTTGAAATGTTATATTTTGTATTCTTATACTCTTATTAAAAATTAAGTGTTGACTAGCTGAACATATTGTTTTTACGCTTTGGAAAATGTTCATAATTTTGATATTTTAATTTTCAAATTCTTCCGTTCCTTTAAACACCGTTTCATTTATTTGAAAATGACGAAACTTTAGTACTAAAAAATAAAATTAGTAGTGTAAAGGTAAAAAATTAAAAGGAAAACTTTGAAACTTTTTCTGTGGAAAGCATAGAATTATTATTACCTTTAGTTTGAGTCGACAGTTCCCCGCGAGTTCTCAAACCACATTACGTGCTAATCTAAAGTTTCCATTATCACATATCATATTTTGTTTACTTTCGTATTAAAAGTAAAGCGAGCGACGATCGACGGGCGTCCGCTACGTAGCGACGTCGCGCGATGACTGAACAAGCTACGACGCTCCGCGGCTACGAAAGCGGTATCAACTAGTTTATGCTACGACGCTATGGTGCTACGGTGTTACGCCGACTATAATAATTATTATCGTTGATTCATAAATTATTATAATTGGATGGGTTTAGTTTCTTTGCCTACCTTATTATCGGTATACACTTTGAAATAATAATGTTGGTTGAGAGTATTTTATGTGTTGTTGATAATTATAGATATTTATAATTCGAGACATTGTGAGAACGGAAAGTTCCGCGTAGTTTTCAGACTTAGTTCGCATTATTATAGTTTTAAATTATTTTTAGGGTTTTTTTGCAGTTTAGTATAATAATTAATGAAATTAGGACATAGATGGGATTATTGACAATCACATTCTTTTAAAGTTACCCTTTAAATGTTACGTAGAGTAGTAAGATAACTGACTATACAAAGAAAAGTGTACTGCTTACATGATACATTCATCACAATTGAAATACTCGCATTGGTGCAGCGTAAACCTAATTTCACACGTGTAGCCCTGATGCGGTAGACAGAGGTATCACTAATCATAAGTACGATAAGAGAAAATTCTTAAACCGAAATAACTAATGGATTACTCGAGGTAGAAATGGAACCCAGAAGTCCACGATTCTCAATCCACCCATACTGTTACTATACCAATTAGGCGACTATGCAATATTGCACAAAGATTCAGTTGAGTGAGTTTTCGGAAAATTGTCCAATTCGGGCAAAAGCGTGTTTCAAATGGAGCTCACACAGTTGATAGCAATACTTGGAAATGAAGCCGCGGCGTGACGGTTCAAAGCACAACACCAATAATGGAAACATGGCAGATTGCAGTTTTTACGAAGTGAGCACTTCAGTGTTGGCGTTTGAAGTTATTGCTTCTCGGAAGTAAAACTTTTGATAATTTTGTGACTTTATTGAGAGTTTTCTGTTGCATGCTAGCTGATGGTCGCGACTTTGCCTAAGTTTATCGAATTTTCATAACTAATGTTTACAACCTCTTTGGCATAGTTATGACAAAAAGTATTTTTTTTTGCATACGCGTATAAAGAATATATATTAAATAGCGCTACCATGGTACCTTTACGTAGGCTACGAAACAAAACAAAAAAAAAAACCTTCAGTATTTATGCGTGATCACTGGCAGACAATGAATTTAGTTATCATTTTTATGCGACTATCTATCATGTGAAGTTATAGCCTAAGATAGAAGCGGGAGTCGGCATTGAAACGTCTTCGCGACGTAATAATATGTACATAATTAGTTTTTGCGTCCTAGTAATATATGTATCTTGAACTTGAGAATTAATTACAGTGCTGTAGAACAACTGATATATCAAGGTTGGCTGCTTTATGATGAAGATTTTTATACTTACGTATACACATAATATAATATAATCTAAAAATAACTTTTTTCAACATCAACGTGGGGGCTATCTTTCAATACCTTAAAAACCATATATGGCGCTACTTACTTAGGATGTATTACTTACGGATCCCCCGTATGGGCTGATAGGGCTACTATTGGTGCTGTGCGAAGGAAATTGCTCCAGAGCCAACGTTTGGCGGTGATATTCTTGTGTAAGGCGTATAGGACTGTTAGTACCGAAGCTTTGCCTGTTCTAGCGGGTGTACTTCCAGTCGACCTGGAGGTACAACGTCGCGCCGCGATGTATTACTCAACTAGAGAGAATATGGACAAAAGATTCTTAAATTCACGTGAACTTTTAAAAGTAGACAGACTATTTAAGCCGCTCTCAGTTGTATATAACGAAATAATAGCTGAATGGCAAAATAGATGGGATGTATCTTTGAAGGGTCGGCATCTATACCAATATTTTCCAAGCGTGCGTGATCGTTTGACAAAGACTTGGCTAGATATCGATTATTACGTATCACAGTTTCTTACGGGCCATGGTAACTTTAAGTCTAAACTGTACTCATTTAAGCTCGTTGATTCGCCTGCTTGCTAATGTTCAACACCTTATTGCGAATATGAGCAGTCCGCGCATCATATACTTTGGGAGTGTAGTCTTTGGCAGAATGAGCGTAAAACCATGCTAGATAGTATGCAAATAACATCTGGAGTTGTATACTACATGGACCTTGTGGAGAATAGGAAGAATTTCCGTGCTTTCCGGCGATTTTGCCATACCTATTATTGGAATCAAGTATAACAGCTTACATATTAGGTCCCATTTAAATGCAATAATCACTATTCCGAGGTGCTTTACAGCTGGCTTCTCTGGCTGTAAATGTCTTTATGCGAGGTTATTTACCTCTTTAGCTCATTGTTTTGTCACCCGCTTTATTAGGGAGGGAAGTGGACAATAATTTATTTCCAACTCCTCCTATTAATTTTACCTTTTTGATTGATTTCGTTGCGGGTTAAAGACAAGTTAGACATTCCCGGAGACGCGCTGAGCTTCAATGCTCAGTGTCATTAAAATGCGTGCCACTGTTGATCCTGGCTTACAGGAGTTGCAGTGGCGGGTGTGAGGGCGGGACAGAAAATATTAATTTTATCGTAAGTTAGCTAACCTAGTGTCCCGAGTTAGTATGTTAATCATTATTTATAGCGAGAAGAAACTTCAGTTCCCAAAGTATAAGATTTTTCAAACGAATCCTCACATAAATTGGATTGTCAGATGGGTTGCTAATGGACCCTCTATTTGGATTGACTGCACCTACGCTTAGGTGTGTGATTAGCCACTTTTTGTGTCATAAAAAATATATAGGGAATTAAAACATTTTTATCTATGAGATCAATCAGGCTATAAAAAAGCTTAATGTTGAATACATTTGCTTATATCTCAGATAACGGTGAAGGAAAACATCGTGAGTAAACCTGCATTCCATAGAGATTTGTACTAGGCTAGCATGGTAGACTATATGGCCTAACCCCTCTCAATCGTACTCTTGATTGTTGACGAGGCTCGTGCCCTGTAGTGGGACGTATATGGGCTGATAAAGTACAGTCCAGTACATATCTCAGATAAGCAATAGCGGCAGTGGTCGCTGTCATTATCGATTATTTGATGTCATGATTCTATTCTTGTACTCTTTGTTTATTGATGCAGAAAATGTATAATTGTTTCCGCTGTACATTTCAAATCACATACAATTTTGCAACTCACGCTGCTGGTTTGCGGTGTCAATATTTTATTCCGTAAAATAGTCTTGTTAGTTTCCCACAGGGAGAGACAGTGAGGTCCAAAGTCACTATTTAAAAGTTTGTTAAGACAGGAACTTGTTTTATCTGAATTAAACCAGTAACATTTCGTTTGTTGTCAATATAAATAAACTATCAGTTATTAAAAATCAGTTATCAATCTTGAAAATCACTATACCATCGCCTAGATTTTTATACAAAGCCACTCCAATGCTCCTGGTGATAAGTAGAGCGTATTCCAATAGAGTAAATTCACTGTAAGATTGTTTTTTACTGACGCAATAATCTGGCCAATCAGGTGAAACTAGATATACTCAGCAGACTTAACTCAAAACGCCGCATATTTGTAATGGTCACTATCACGGGTCTTACTAGTGTAAAACCAGACACGACATGTATGACAAATCCACTCATGCATTAGCATGGCGAACTACATATTCATCAATTCTCTAACACACTAACTTCCTCAAAACCACAATATCCAATCCCACCATAAAGACCATAATCCTCCGCATTTCATTAAATAATATTAATCATATTTAAATAAGCCTTTGTTAATTTAATTCGAAATTCCCTTCGTTTTGTTAAACGTTAAAGCCATTCTAAAGAGGCTTAACTTGTTTCAGATCGAATGAATATATACATAAATTGAACAATTTATTCCAGTTTTAACTCTTTTGATTTGCATTTTGAATACAATTTATCCTGAAGCAAGATTATTTGTAGTAATAGGAAAAGGAAAGCCGAGTTTATATTAAAAATGTAGTTTTTCCGCTGGGAAAATGTGTAGATAATTTTCAACTAATGTAATAATTACGTCTTCTGAGAGGATTTCCGTACCCACCAGTTTGAAGCGGCCTTCACTTAGCGACTTCCTTCAACCTTAATGACTTTTATCTAAGGGCATGCTTACGTTCCGCAGTGGGCCTCCTGAAGTGAGATTTACTGGTGGCAAATATTGGTTTCCCATATTATGTGAGAGGCCGCCTGGGTAGGTACCATCACAATGTCTATTTTTCAGCCAAACAGCAGTGTAAATGCACTGTAAAGTTCCGATTTGAAGGACATTGTAGCCAGAATCACTATTGGACATAATGACATATTGCTTTGTATTTCATGGTGTTGTTTGGTTTTGCTACTGTCCATGAGCGGTCGTATCGCTTACCATCAGGCGATAGGCATGTTCGTCTAGTTATTAATTGTAATAAAAAGCAGTACTTAGCACTGTCCAAAGAGCTCATTAACTTCTAAGTTAAAAAATATTAACGTACATACATAACCTGAAACCTTTTTCCAGGAAGGGGTAGGCAGAGGTTCTGCTGGTTTCGCCTTGTATTTTTCGTAAATATTAACGTACCTATAATATTATATACTATTACGTGTATTGTATCGCAATAATAGGACATAGATTGTACGGAATAAATAGTATAGTTAGAAACGATGACTATGATAAATGACGTATATAAACTCCCACAAGTCGTAAAAAACCTTAGATTACCAGCCTTTGACAACGGAAAATAAAATGTGTGGGAGAAAGAAATACTATTATTAGTCTATGGGCATATCGCTTATTACGTAAAATTCAACATTAATTTGTATGGGTTTTTTTTTGGTATTCTATAAGAAAGCGGCGTAGCATTGGCGAGGTAGACTGGCTATACTCTAGTTGGTTCTGTATCTGTATCAGCCCATATACGTCCCATTGCAGGGCACGGACCTCCTCTACCATCGAAAGTACGATTGAGAGGGGTTAGGCCATATAGTCCACCACGTTGATGTCTATGTTTGATATTATAGCAAATTATAATTTGTTGTTATTTATAAATATCGAAACTTTGTATTTTCAATCAACATTAATGCAGTAAATCTCAAAAGGCTTTAAAATTAATCCTTTTAAAAATAATCCAATATTTTAATGCATCACCTTCAAATATTTTATAACTTCGTTGTGAGTCTATAACTCTTATTCAATAGATATTTTTATGTTTTGCATTCAATGTGCCAGAAAAAAATCCATAATATAATTGAAATATCATACTATACATACCTAAACTCACGCCTTTTTCATAGAAGGGGTAGGCAGAGGCGCCACCAGGACACACACAGTTCGCCTTTTGTGTTACGTCACATGATGTGATAAGAGGCGAGCCTATCGCCATATCAGGCACAAATTTTTGACTCCAGGCTGATAATGAATAGAAAATCCAATATCATTTTCCCGACTCGGGATTCGAACCCAAGACCTCAGCTTTGCAATCGCACCGTACTACAAAAACGCCACCGAAGCAGACACGGAAATTTCACGACAATGATACAAATACGGTTGTCACCATAGATGTAGTATAACATAGATCGGCAATGTATCATTTTGAGTGAAACCAAAACGAGAATATGATAGTGTGCGTGAAGTTTGCATGTGTGCGTGACAGATAATGCTGCGCCATGCTCTGTCGATACTATCATATCGATATACCTAACGGCCCAACCAATAAAATAAAATTTTATAGATATATATGAGACATTTCATGGTATTTTAACAGAAAAATAATGATTGTGTTTATTTCAACACAGATACGTAAACACAAGTAAATAAAGATAAATCGTCATATTTGAGAATAATTTTATTTGACAAGTTTTGTAAAGCATTCCTTATAATAATATCTTATCAAATCAAATCAAATCAAATCATTTATTTCACTTGTGATACATAGGTTATAAGGTTGGTAAATACATAGGTAGGTGCTCTATGATCTGCCTATATATTGGCTTACAAGTGTGACTTCTGTCAGAAGCTGATAACAAATCGAAATAAATTTGCTTAACATAAATTCACCATATTAATGTCATGATTAATTCAATTATAATGTTCTATTGTTTTATTAGAATGGCAGCCTCCGTGGCACTGTTAATTTGAAACCGGCTCAGAAATGGTAAATTACGCACACGAAATATTAATTAATATTTAGCAAATATCAATAGTGAATAAATAAAGTGAAGTAATAACTGTTATTATAGAATTGATGTTATACTACGAGATTATAAAATGAAGTGAAACCTCTATGGTCATTGACTATTTTTATCGACATAATATTATTGATCGAAACTGTCAATCAATCTCTAGCAAATGTTGGTTGAAATTATTATAAATTCACGCATATGATACCATTTTATATAGGCAATGGATGCTTTCTACGCATTTAAATAATGAATAAGGACATTCTGTTCTACCGATATACATACAAGGTTTGTCTTACAATTCTACAATATTGGCACTAAACAACATTGAAAAAAGTGATACGATCTTATGAAAAACTATGATTATTCGCTTTTTTACACTAAAATCAATCACATCCAGGCACTGGACAACTCACCATAATAAATTACATTTAATAAAAGTAGCTCAGTACTGAAATATTAAATAAATCAAGAAAATAAGCGAAATTTGTCGTTCGCTTAAATGACATATTTTCACACAAATCTCTATAGAACGCTCTCCGTGTAAACGCATGGTCGCATCATGCGTCTCGCTTTAATGTATGATTTAAATCATTCTATCTCTTTCACATTGCCGATCTATGTTATACTACATCTATGGTTGTCACAGTATATTTTCAGTAGAGTACAGTGCAAGATATACGACTATTTCAACAACACGTGTTTAAAAATATAACAATAGTTTTCAATATAGAGCTGTGCCAATAAATCGTTCTGAGAGCGGAAAGTATCGGAGGCATCTAGAGATGTGTGAAGGCTGCTGCAAATTATACAACAGAGATGTTAGGTGTTCTGTAACTTTTATCGAAATGATCTGATATCCGAAATAAAATGTATCTCAAAGCGTATCTTATGGTAAAATTTTCTAAATATATTAAATTGGGACGAAGTTTTGAAAATGAGACGAATTATGAAAGATTTGAGTAGTGTACATATTGGTGTTTAAAAAAAACTGTAACTGAAATGATCGGATGATCCAATAATTCAATATTCCAAGCGAAACTGGTAAAATTTTATTCTGTGTAAAATGTAGTTTAAATGTATTTTGTTACCTTAAAAAAAAATTAAACTAGCCCGAACCATCAAAAAATAACATACATACATACATAAACTCACGCCTTTATCCCCGAAGGGGTAGGCAGAGGCGCCACCAGGACACCCACATTTCGCCTTGTATGTTCCGTCCCACGATGTGATAGGGGGCGAGCCTATCGCCATATCGGGCACAAATTCCTGACTCCGGGCTGATAATGAATAGAAAAATCCAATATCACTTTGCCCGACCCGGGACTCGAACCCGAGACCTCAGTTTTGTAACCGTACCGTAATACAACTACGCCACTATAAATAATTGACGCCATATTTGAAACTATAACCTTTAGATATAGTTGGTATATCGAAATCCATGTCCAGCATAGGAATTTCACATCGATAATATATCTGGCATAAATGGTAGCCGGATGCGATCCGATGCGCCCTACTGGTACGGTGCAACTGCATTAATTACATCTATTCAACAGAACCTTTTGAATTTCGTGAATTCGGGTTCAATTCTTTCGTATTGTGTTTTGAGTCAACTTTTATGACAAGTCCTTGGAATTTATGTATTAACGTATTGTTATTTGTTGTCATGCTGGGTGGAATTAATTTATAATGTCATTATTTTTTCTGTTTTTGCTCAGGAAATGTGAATGCATTGTACCAGATTTTAAGCTTAGATTGATAAGCAACTGACAATTGCTTCATCACGCTAGTTAAAGTTTTTAGGCCTCACTGTGAAATGTTCAGAATTTTTCGGTTCCAATACGATACCTCTTTCACTACGAAGCAAAAAGAGAACAACTTAACTATGTCACAGCAAAAAATAATGAAGAAATTTTCTATGAAATTGTGTCATCATAAAAAAAACTGTAAGGAATTTTCAACAAAATCTTTCACATTTCTCGTCAAAGCTTATTTAAATATTAGTTCTTCTAGTTTAGCCGCTTTACATTTACATAAATAATTTTAAGTTTAATATTAATTTATTTGCTTTTAACTATAGTTTGTGAACGAATTTAAATTGATTATTCACCTGTTATCTGTAACAGAAAATAATTTATTCAACCTCGAGTTAATTATAATATTAAATTAAGAAGACTCATACACTGAACTGGCTTGAATATTTTACTAACACAGTTCACAGACTATGCATCAAATAAATATTATATGTAATGCGAATTAAAAAACAATTTAAGTTCATAATTACCATTATAATATAATAATCTTCATATGCAAATTCATTACGTAAAGCGCTTATCCAAATCGGATTATTGGTTCACTTGTATCAGGCCTGTCGCAGGAATATGTATTAACATTTATTGGTTTGTCTGTCTGATGCAAGACATTCTAGAATATTCCATTAGTATAGAACCTTAGATGTATGTAGCGTAGATTTCAGTCAGGCTTCTAAAGGCATTGCGATTGGCTGAAAGGTAAGTTGTTCGTGCATGTTCCGAAAGATGGCGTTATAGTTAATTCCTTAAGGGCAGACTACGTGATTGAATGCTATTCACAATTATACAAGTTTATTGTGTTAATAAATGTTTTAAGTGTTTCGGTAGTGTTAAAATTGAATAATATTTTATTTTATATTTTCTTTTTTACAAGAATTATTTAACACACTTATATTTGAAAACTGCCTCGGTGGCGTATTTTTCTACAGTGCGATTATAACGCTGTGGTCTCGTGTTGGAATTCCCGGTCGGGCAAAGTGATATTGGATGTTTCAATTTAACTGTGCCCGATATGTTATGATAGACTCGCCCCCTATGTCATCGTGGGACGGAACACAAACGGCGAACCGTGAGTGAGCTGGTGGCGCCTCTGCCAACCCCTTCTGGGAAAAAGGCGTGAGTTTATGTATGTATATTAAAAAAAGGAAATACCGTACAATGTTAGTTTATTCTGACTTTATAGCACGAAATACAGGTACAATAACTCATCAGCAAGCATAACATTATCTCAAAAGTTAGTGAATGAATAAACAAGCTAATAAATAAAAACTTGGCTCAATGGTACCCGGGATTTCCTTGGATTTCAGGTAGCATTCGACATAAATGTTACATATGCGCCAAACGGCTGAAGTTGCTTCTGAAAGTTAGTGCAATATAAATTGCGTTTCCAATATCGAATATTTGCGCTGGCAGCACGTTCCAATTTATTGGTCTTACATGAAGATTTTTTATAAATTGTTATTAGCCTTCATGTTTTCATGCGAGAAAATGCTGCCTATCTGTGGGCTGGTTAGTTTTGCATGTGTCTAATATTTTTTTTTATAACGATGAATGTCGCGACGTAAAGGCCATTTGCCTGATGGTAAGCGATATGACCGCTCATGGACAGTAGCAAAACCGAACAACACCATGAATTACGAAGCAATGCTTGGCATTCCACTGCGCTCGCCATCCCGACGCATAAAATGTTAAGTCTCATTATGTCCAGTAGTTACACTGGCCACAATGTCCTTCAAATTGGAACACAACAGTGAATTTACATTGCTGCTTGGCGGGAGGCGGATGAAAAAATTGGTGGCAGCATATGAATATTTGCCCAGATAAAGATAGCCGCACTTAGGGTCCAAACATTTTATAGCGACCGGTTCATTCTGTGTATATTTAAAAACTGTCAGGCCAGAATAGTTTAGTTCACTGGTGAGAGATAAACAACTCACATCTTAGACGCTTTATCTAGACTATACTACACCGATTTCCATCGCAAGATAGAGGACAAGCCTATAACCTAATAAATAAATACACCCAACAGTCACATACATAGTCCTGATCCCACACTAAGATCGAGTCATAAATAAAATAAATAAATACACCCAACAGTCACATACATAGTCCTGACCCCACGCTAAGATCGATTCTTGTGTCGTGAGTATCAGAAACTACGAGAGACTTTTCGGTCTCATAAACAACCAGACCCGGAACAAATACCTGTGGATTACACAAACATTTGTTTCGGTGCGGGGATCGAACCCGCGGCCTCTCGTTTCACAGCTGGCGTCTAACCAACTGCGCCATGGAGGCTGTCATAAATACCACTTATAGTCTATCTAAACTAACAGGTTCCATTTGACGTTTCATACTTTTAACGTAAATAACTTTGTGCAGACGTAACCCACACAATTTCAATAACACTTTCCGTAATTCCATAGAATTATGAAGCTATTCTTATTTTATCACTAGACTTACAATCCATAATCACTAAATTTAAACTAGAATCCTTTACATAAAGCAAAATAACCATTTTAAACAACATATTTTTTTTCTAGGCGTCATTACAAAGTCACCTCGTTAGGTCTTTTACCGGTAGAGTCGAGACTATTCAAACGCATTTGTATACGCATAATCGGTAAAAATATTAAAATAATCGAGCAGATATAAAACAGTTGTGTTTTAATTTTTAAAAATACTGAACTTTCAGCTAATAATAGGTATGCTGTCAACGAACATACATCAATAAATACATATACACACATAGTGAGGAGGTTCCTCACTTTGTAGTATATGTATTGTATTGTATGTATGTATCATGTGTTCATAAGCATGTGCGTGATGTGGACTGGACTCAAAAAGTGTCTGCACCCGGGTGAAGCCGGGCCGGGCCGCTAATAATAGATAAATCACTCCTTTTGTTCCTAAATAGTAAAGTGACTTATGCAATTGTTGATGTCTCATTAGAATAAAAATGTTCATGTAGAAATAAACGAAATGATGTAAACTGAAAATATAAACTGTAATCGATTAAGAAATACAAACAAATATTTTCGATATCTCTATATAATCGGATATTGTAAGAACCGATTTATTTGACAGCATCCCTATTTCCCAATGTCAAATGGAACCTCTTAGTTTAGATAGGGTATAAGAATATAGAATTATATATTTCACACACATTTCCTGCTAATATTTTCCAAAGTCTGTAGAAGAAGTGTTGTATCGGTATTCTCCTCAGATTTATATGTGGATTAAACGGAGAGGATAAGGTCGATCGCAAATGGAATGTCACTCACACGAAGCCTGCGGCGAGTGTTCACGCAACACGGATTACATTGCGTCGCCGATACAACCACTTGCAGACAATTACTTAAGACATGTTCTAGAAAATGGAGATGTATAGCGTTGTGGGATACGGTTGTTTTGATTAAATGTTTAATTAAATTTAAATGATAGAATAGATGAACTCAATGGATCTGTTTTAAATATAATAGGACATGTCTGTATACGTTTATCTTATTACTTTTTAAATATATATTAAGAAAATTCGCAATACATAATTATTGATCCATAGGCATTTAAAATGTATGAGTGGCTTAATCAACTCGATCTGGACAATTTTGAACCCATGAAAAATTGCGAGAGTAGTACTGTGCTAGTGAAAAAAGGGTATATGGAAAACAAGATACCAGAAAGAAAGTCCTAAATAGTTTGTAAACTGTTTATTCCATTCTATTGCGTAAAATTCGACAAACGAAATTTAAAATATTTATGTCGTAAAGTTTTGCGATTCTAAAAGTGTATGCCTTTAATATTTTAGTCTTATATTTTAACTAATGCTCATACTAATTTCTCGACAAATTCCCCGACATGTAGCAATTCGAGTGCTTATCGTGAGCATGCAGGCGCCGACGACTGGAGAGATTATGTAAGAACTGGCTGAAGTTAACTTATCCGCTGAAATATTCTTTAGCGAGTTAAAAAAATAGTATTTAATAAAAACTCTTTTTTATTTTGTGAGATTAAATTACTTACACGTATTTCTTAATGTACGCCAAGACTATGTATAAGATAGGCTTATGTATTTATTTAAACAATTGCTACTCGTATTTATTTATCACTTACTATAACAGTGAAGGAAAACCGCCAATAGCTGATAATAGTCTACGGTCATTTCGGGGACATTATAA
The DNA here is from genome assembly GCA_905220455.2 of Deilephila porcellus. NCBI lineage: Eukaryota > Metazoa > Arthropoda > Insecta > Lepidoptera > Sphingidae > Deilephila > Deilephila porcellus. The sequence goes on along the minus strand of LR999977.1, from coordinate 11,538,129 downwards.
TTCCCGTATTACTAATTATGTCACCAAAGTAGGCTAAAGACTAACCTCTCTAATTAAAAAAATCCTGTGTCGCATGTGAAATTTCAAAAAAATCAAAAATCGAACAAGGGACTTGGCATTTCTATTATCCACTGGACTATGATGACTCAACTAGTTTTCACGTATTTTGCATACAACAGAATAACTAACTCCGAATGTGTTTTGTGGCAGTGATAGACTTTCACGTTTGCAGTAACAAAGGGAACTCATTCGCGCTGAATTTAGGAGCCTCTCGGGAAATCCTCGACGTTCATTTACGATCAAAGCTTTAGTTCTATCACGTATGCAATTAGTTCTGAGTCCTTTATAGATGTGTTGGAATTCTGAAATTGCTCTGCTTGTGCACATAAACCAGCTCTTAATATTTAAAATAAATATTTTTATACTTTTTCGAAATGTTTTAATATGGCAAAAAACTTTTCCGTACATCTTGTGGGCTTTTTAAATAATTTAGGATCGTTTTCAAAAATGATTTTCTTATTTCAAGCTATATAACATATTTCTTAAATCGGATCAGTGGCAAGGGATTTTTTTTTACTTTTTTATAAATGTTTTAGAAGTTATTTCTTACGTTCAAGGAATTGTCCTTCATAATAATGTTCAGTTTTTTTTTAATTAATATGTCGATATGTCAAACGCTTTCCAGTACCTTTTTAATTTTTCTGTATCATGTCACGAACGTTTGAAGTTCATCAAACTTGGGATTAATTTCCATTCTGTCAAAAATGTGTCAACTAACCGCTTTTAAAGTTTTGTTATTTAAGTTTAGGTGATAAAGATTAATTAGAAATGTAGAATAAACATGTTTTCATCTTCAATTTCAAGGTTCACAAAAATGTTGTTTTTGAAATAACTTTTTGATGAAACCGCAACATATGTTCTAAATATAGCTGAAGGTCGTGAACTATTCACTTTTGCTGAACCTTAGTCAACCCTTTGGGGACAAAATTGTGCACTAAATGACGTATATTGCAAGTATATTTACACTATAACCCATATTTAGATGTAACTTGTCAACTAGGAATATCTAGTCTTGAATATTTTGCTCCTATAGATCAGCACTTTAACTGACATCTCACTCGCTCCTGACTAGACTTTCCCTTATTTACTGGTTATCGCACATTCTCATCCCTAGCCACCAGAAGTTTATTGCTGGGCATAGGTGAACTTCATGGATTTCCACAACAACTCATTTGAAGAAGCCAGTATACGGCGACTTTGTGAAACCTTCAGCAGATCGTCAATCTTTACTATAAAAAAACGCCCAAAAGGATTAAAAATGAATATATTTTAACAAAAATATTGAATACGAAACCGCATACATCAGTCGCAAACGCTCCAAGTCAAGATTTGAGGAAACCTCAATTCTCTCAAGAGTGGTGCTCCCGCCGTCTGTAAAAATGAAATCGAATAAACGCCTTATGAAATATTTATAGTGGTGTTTCAACTCGAGTTTGTTGTTCAGAGTTCCACTCATCGATTGAAGTATGTACAGGCTGTAGCACTGCTGTTATAAATAAACCAGTACAAGTGCATTTATTTCTTTTATTAGTGAGGATGCCGAAGGGTTATTGTTTTTGTTTTGAAAAAAAAAAATGTAATATTTCGGTTCGAAGGTAACATTATGAGGTAATTCGTTGTAACTTCTGTTACGACTTTATGACTAGAAAGAGAGGGAAAACGTTTATTAATATTTAATCTATTAAGTAGATTTCGCTTTAAATTATATGTTTATTGGGATCATGTAGGCTATTTAAATAATCATATAAAATAAAATGTATTTATGTTTTACCTTATATAAAATAAAAATATGTGATTCAGCCACACATGTCTATAAATTGGACTAAGCGAGATTGGCATGACGGTCATTCTCGTGAAAGGTAGAATTATTCTGAGCATATTTTGACGCAAAGTTGAAGTGGAATTGTGGTCACGTGCAGCGTGGTTTTGCAACGTTTCCAGCATTTAGATGAGCCTCGGCACTCGAACACCTCGACACCTTAAACTACAACTAGCTTAGTAGCTAAGTGTCTGACTTGGCTCTCTCTGCATTAGTAGCATATCTATTTAAATAAAATAGTTTTATTCATCCGTTTGTGTGCAGCATGCATAATTGTAGGGGAACTACGATATCATAGTTGAAGCTAACAATTAAACGTAATATGAATTCATTTATCAATAATTGTGAAGTAGCAGGCGCTGAATTTGAAAATCACACACAAAAGAAAAAGTTTTGATTATGTTCTAAAAATATTGTAATTTCCACTTGGACCAAAATTTTATTACTTCGCCAAAGCTTTGATATGTCTGAGAAAATGTAAATGATGGATGTCGTTCAATATTCGATAGACAACTTCAAAAGATTTCGTGTATATTAAGGTTTAAAACTTTTACGTGCAAAATGTGATATTTTGTGACAATTATTTTTACAGACTGATTTTACTCATTGTATTTCGACCTTCATTAAAATAGTATGTACCTACATAGATGCTGCTTGAAGTGGCATTGTTAATTTAAATATTTTTCTTATTTGTATTTTTAAACCTTACTTATTTTCATAATATCGTGTACGTATTTGGAGAAAAATAATCATGAGACTGGAGAAAAAACTTATTTATATTTTTTCAGGTTTCACTTAATTAAAAACAAGTTTACGCTCCTTAATTATAGTCTGTATTTCTACGATTTCCCTCAACTTCTGGACTTTAAGCATGTTGGTTACCTCTCGCCATTAGATGAATAGCTATCTCATTCACTTTTTCAGCTTCTATAAAGATTATTATTCACTTTTTTCTACCAATCTGATGATTTATACCAGATTGGTCATACAAATGTGAAGCTTCTGCCAATTTTAATCGCATTCAGTCCAAGCCAGGTGGACTTGCGCATTGAATACATTTGTCACATTATGTTAAGAAGTTCGGAACCCTCACAAATAGGAATTCGATTGTCCAGATAGTATTCATCCAACAGCATTAACTTTCTAAATCAGTAATTTGAATTCCGAATGAGTTTATTTCACTCTCGTATTGGGAGAGTAGTTTAGATACAATAAGATTATTTCGATATTGATTTTAATTTCTGTGGCATATTGGAAATTCTTTGTAAACAAAGCTTTTGTTTTGCGATTTATTCCATAAAACATTTGTACATCTCTGACGTGAATACTTTATAAACTATTTTTAAACACCATATTTATTTAAGCTAGTCGTAGAGAAGTAATTGGGCGGCTTGACGGGCGTCATACTTTGGTACAGAATATAAATGTGAATCGAAAGCTCTGCTGCTGAGTTATCGAGCAATGAGTGAGATTTTCGGAGGCACACCTTATATTTTTCATAAGCACCTTTTTCCCTTATCAGCCATTTACTCGTTTGCCAATGCTCTAAAAAAACTAACCGATATCGGAGTTTCTCAGAGTATTCATAAATATATTTTTTGCCTGTGCAATAAAAAATAACAGCCCATTAAAAAAATTGTACGCTTTAACTACAGTCTGTTAAACACGTCACTAAGATAAAACGAAATATTTATTACTCAAAAATGACAAATGAATGTTAAGTACTATATTTCCATTAAAAACTTTTTATCTCGAAATAAATTAAACAGGTTCTTAAGAATGTAAAAAACACAAAAGTTGAAACACTTAGGTATTGCCATCGTCTTTATCTTAAAAAGTAGTTAATTTAAAAAGGTAATTTAGTTTGCAATTAATTTAAGTGACTTTGTGCCATCTGATGTTTTCCTAGAAAGGCATTGTATTATTAAAAGACGTCTGCGTTGAAATACTGTTATTATCTCTTTAAAAAAAAATCTCTTCGTTACATTTTACGCTGTTAAAAATAATAGGTGTATAGGAGTCAGGGTTCGGTTTGTGCGAGCGACCGTTAAATTGTGTATAGTTATTCTGTAATTGTTCTATCTATAATATTAGCACTAACGACGCTGCTTACACTACTTACAATATAATAAATTGTGAATCTTAGGAAAATACCTATGCTGCAAGTGGTAGCTGGCTATTGTGATGAGTCAGCATGAATGGGCAGGCTCGTCCGGGCGGTACCACTGTCTCACACGAAATCGACGTGATGCGACAGCGAAGCGAAGCTGTCGCATTTCCATCGATAGTGAGTGAGATTGCCGGATACCCAATACCTCTTCTTCCCATCTTTTGTTCTTCCCGCTCTCTTCCCAATTTGATGGGCCGGCAACACATCCATGATCCAGCGTTGTGGTTTATCTTGGGCGGCAGTGATCACTTACCTGGTGATCTGTTTGCTCCTTTACCGGACTATGCTATAAAAATGTATTTATGTTGGCATACAATTGGTAATATTTAAAAGCTTCTATTTTGTTTGAGCGGTCTTAGAGTAGACAGGAGACCTCGTGCAAAGTTGTTAATGAATAATTATACTACTTATACATAGAAACTATTCAGACTAAGGCGACATCAAAATTGGACATTGGCTGATAAAAGAAAATATTCCTAGAAAACAATTAATTTAAGTGTGGATTAAGTTTATTGAATTCATAAAGATAACACTAATCTATTGACTATTATTTAAGGCGCAACCAGTAAGAAAAAATTATGACTCTTATCCTTGTTATAAAACTATTGACAACTTACCACTACAGCTACTAACGTTGTGTCTGAGATTAAAACTCAAATCTGCAGAAATACTAAAGCAAAAGTGAGTTGGTCTACAACTGGGAGACTCTTCAGTACGGCACGAAATAGAATTGAGTGTATCGCAAACAGCAAAGCAAATAACATTCAGTTAAGTGTGTACACAAATGAGTCTGTAAATAACATCTATCCTGCATTAGGCACTTTGAAAGGCAAATACTTCGGGGACACTCTACCAAATTCTACGAGATAAATTTAATGACGCAATGTGGCGAGATAAAAATGAATACATTCGATTATCTTCGTGACTAGTGTTGAGCCAAGTCGCAAGATGGGTATGAATTGTACAATGTAAATATTTTACAGATGGTCTAAATAATTATTCAGAGCATCCATATACAAATTAGTTAGCTGTCTGATGGTAAATATATGGGGTTTTACAGACTAAACTTTAACTTAAGTATGGTTCGTAATTTTTTTAAAAATTCTCACTTATTTTAAACGTTTGTCGTTACAGTATACAGTTGATAAGCGATCGAGCATAATATCTCGAATCTTTTTCACAAGGTGTATCAAAAAAGTGTTGCATAGTCTGTAATTTATCTTTCACTACAATGTTTTTTCCAGGTTTATGTTTTGTGTCACACTCAAAGAACTATTGGAAGGCTTTTATATACGACTTTGATATTTTAAAATTAGTTAAAGTTGCAAAAATATTTCAGAGTTTTGAAATCATAAATATATATATACATTAGTGAATAGTCTGTCCGTTCCGTTTGCTTGTGGTGACTCCCGCCACCCGGCGCTTGTCGCTTAGCCCCGGTGATATCAATTAAACTGCGCACTAGAACTTCTTATCTTTCGCCACCGGCTGCGGCGAACAAAAGCCCCGTCTATCTCATGCACACCGTGCCACGGTCTCTCGAATAAACCCCATTTGCGAGTTAATTGCCCCACTAATGTACTCAAGAAAAGATAATGTGGCGAAAATTCTGTGACTTTTACTGTTTTTGTTCATGGTAAGGTTGGATAAATATTATCAAATAATTTTTGTTGATGAAAATTGTAAGTTGAATGAAACTTTTATTTAAAATTTTGTTTAGTTTTATATAAATGGAATTTTCTTTAACCTAGGTAGAGGTTAGTTATTACATTTTGATATCAAATAATCATGGTTGAATTTTCGAAGGTAGACGAAGTAACAACCTCATCAGCATTTTTGTCGCATAAGGTGTTAAAGAAATCTACACAAGAGTTCTACAATTATTTTTAGGTACCTCTACCCATTTGTATGTTGTGAGCAATTAGTTCAGAAAAACCTTGATCGCATCACAATCGAATAAGAAAATGTCAAAAAACAAAGGAACGTGACTAACACCCGTATTCTAAGACGTTTCCTCAAATCTTCCTCAACCTTATCTTAGTCGAGGTGACTTTACAAATGAATTGGAGGGATCCTCGAAAATGGTATGCTTAGTTAAAAATATACCTTTACTAACACCCATATTCTAAGACGTTTTCTCGACTCCACTTGACGTTACTAGAGGAAATCCGTATTCTTAGTAGAAAAAAATCTCATCCACTTAACGTCACTCAAAAAATTTCCTGTCACGAGGAAAGGAATCAACTGTCAAACTCAAGGTACGTCGTGACCTACCTTAAGGAAGAAATAAAAGAAATAATCCTACTTTAAAATTGTAATTTAAAAGAGAGAAATAAAGTTTACCTTTTAAAATTCTTAAATACCTAAATATGCCAACAATTTTTTAAGGTGGGTGCCTCTACAAGATTTACACGTTTTCCCAGTGAATGATACAAACATTACTCTTTATTTCATTTAATCAAAGTATTTTGGTTTGGAAACAGTGTTTATTATTTTAAACGAGTTATTAAAGATTTCCAGCAGTTCCTGTAATACTTGTACGATACTCCGTACGAATATCCCGAACGACGATTCATCCATAAGAATATCCTTCGAAATTTCCGGGTTGGATGGTATGACCCTCCTCCTGTCTGCATGCGTTTTTTTCTCCGACTCACTAAATATTTGTCTTCCAGTCACAATCCCGAAGATTTTGAGGTCAATAATTATATATTATTTTATGTAAACACTCTGACATGACATTTGACTGTCACTTTTCAAGTGATCATAGACTATTTTCAAAGGTTTTTTGTTAAATCTCTACTTTATCTATACATCAATGACGTAATTAATGACGTTTTTCCTTGACTCAACCTCACTCGAGGAACCTTTAGTAAAGGTATATTTTTAACTAAGCATACCATTTTCGAGGGTCCCTCCAATTCATTTGTAAAGTCACCTCGACTAAGATAAGGTTGAGGAAGATTGGAGGACACGTCTTAGAATACGGGTGTTAAGGTTCCTCGAGTGAGGTAGTGTCAAGGAAAAACGTCATCAATTACGTCATTGATGTATAGATAAAGTAGAGATTTAACAAAAAATATTTGAAAATAGTCTATGATCACTTGAAAAGTGACAGTCAAATGTCATGTCACAGTGTTTACATAGAATAGTATATAATTATAACAAAATTATTGAACTCAAAATCTTCGGGATTGTGACTGGAAGACAAATATTTAGTGAGTCGGAGTAAAAAACGCATGCAGACAGGAGGAGGGTCATACCATCCAACCCGGAAACGAGGGATATTCTTATGGATGAATCGTCGTTCGGGATATTCGTACGGAGTATCGTACAAGTATTACAGGAACTGTTGGAAATCTTTAATAACTTGTTTAAAATAATAAACACTGTTACCAAACCAAAAATCTTTTATTAAATGAAATAAAGAGTAATGTTTGTATCATTCACTAGGAAAACGTGTAAATCGTGTAGAGGCACCCACCTCAAAATTTTTTTGGCATATTTAGGTATTTAAGAATTTTAAAAGGTAAACTTATTTCTCTCTTTTAAATTACAATTTTAAAGTAGGATTATTTCTTTTATTTCTTCCTTAAGGTAGGTCGCGACGTACCTTGAGTTTGACAGTTGATTCCTTTTCTCGAGACAGGAATTTTTTTGAGTGACGTTGAGTGGAGGAGATTTTTTTCAACTAAGAATACGGATTTCCTCTAGTAACGTCAAGTGGAGTCGAGAAAACGTCTTAGAATATGGGTGTTAATGATACATCGTTGAAGTAAATAAACCAAGCTTACTTTGGACACGTGAATAATACACTTGCGGTATCTATGTATTTAGTTTTATATTGGGTCCTACTAAGTTGTTACTATTTCGGTCTGAAAATGAAAATAATTGGGGCCAAAACAGACTAATAAATTCGACGAAAGTATCGTCGGGGGTGTAACACAGTGGTAGAGTGTCTGCTTCGCATGCTGAAAGTCCTGGGTTCAAATCCCAGCACCTCCATCCAACATAGTTTGATGACGATGTGATATTTTTATCTATTTATGTATAGTTATATTGATTTTTTATTATGGTCATTTTATTTCATAAAAAGAAGCGTTTATTTTCATAAATCCAGAAACGATTATATCATTTTTCCTATTAAATTATATATCTATCTATTGTGGAAACCTCGCTATTGTGGATATTATATTTCATTTTTGGTTAATATTAAAGAACGCAATACATTTCATGATTTATTTAGCTCAGAATTAATAAAAAATGGAACAGAATTTCACAAAAATATATCAAGAAAATGTATCCCACTTTTAGCAGACTTGACTATCCCTGACACAATATTACTCGCTCCACTATCCCCGCGTAGATCCCATGGCAATTGTCTCAAAATTGAAACGTTTGTGAGGACCTGTGCGATATCAAAGAGCAGGTAGATTAAAAGCCTTCTTTGTCCCAGAAACAAGGAGTTCGGAGTACAGACGAGTTTTGTAAGCTTTTTTCAGGCAAAGGAAATTGCACAATTCAATTTGTCGTTTTCGAATGCTTTGACGTAGCGTTTCTTGGTGTTTGATGTGGAATATGTAATAGTTGCATTTCTACGTAATTGTTAGAATGTAAATTCGATTTCTGATGAAAATATAATCAAGGAAGAGCTGTGATATCGAAATGCTTTATTTTTTAATGCATCAGTAAGACTCATAGACAAACCAGAAAACTTGAAATCAGTAGTGTATATGTTACCGGAAATGTATGAAATTTAGGAATTGTATACATTTCCTAGGAAATGTATACAATTCCGAAGCTATTTAGGAAATGTATAAAATATTCTTTCATACATACATACATACATAAACTCACGCCTTTATCCCCGAAGGGGTAGGCAGAGGTGCCACTGGGACACCCACATTTCGCCTTGTATGTTCCGTCCCACGATGTGATAGGGGGCGAGCCTATCGCCATATCGGGCACAAATTCCTGACTCCGGGCTGATAATGAATAGAAAAACCCAATATCACTTTGCCCGACCCGGGATTCGAACCCGAGACCTCAGCTTTGTAGTCGTACCGTAGTAAATATTCTTTCAATAATTATTTTATACATACTTACATATCCTAGGAAATGTATACATTTCCTAGGCATTGTATACAATTCCAATATCGTATTAGGAAATGTATAAGAATAATGGTTTCTGTAATAAAACACGTTGTTCAAATGAGAGTAATATTTTTTATCACAGGTAACAATCATAGCGGTAAATTCTATAATACTCGTATCTTCATATTACCTATGTTACTAATTAAAAATAACCCTTCCGGTGTCCAAGAAGCTCATTTCGGGCTCCCTGTCAAGATTCATGTGGCATTCTCCATTGTTCTCCAATGGTAGGTAGGTTAGGTTAGGTTAGGTTAGTTTATGTTAATTAATATCTTAAATACTTACATTTACTTACATTTCCGATTACTATTTAGGAAATGTATAGATTTCCTAGGAAATGTGTCTAATGTAATTTATTTTACACATTTCCGGGCGATTTTAGGAATTACATACATTTCCTAGGAATTGTATACAATGACGGATTACACACATTTCCGTTAACATATATACACAAGTTTATATATGCACATTTTCTCATGAAAATATGAATTAAATTATATACGAATGTTAATTGTTCAATCAGGCACGTATAATTACGTCATTTGGAAAATAATATATACCCGTTTAGACTGCCCTTAGTGCACGGTATTGTTAAAAATTACCAGTGTATAAAAATATAAGGGTGTTTTTACAGTGGCAATTAATTAAAAATCATAGACAATAAGTAATTCACGCTTCATGCAAACTCTGTCCGCTTTTTATTAATGTTTCCTGTTTAAAATAATAACCTACATCACCGAGAATCGCAGCGATTTTCATAATAATTAAAAGGAAACCCAAATTAGGTGGAATGCGTACTAATTTCGAAAGATAAAAGAGAATAATGGATGACGTTCCGCGTCGCTGGAATTTTAATACTTAATTAGGACAATTATTTTGAACTTTCACATAAAGTAGAGTGCTGGGGTTTCTTGTGCAGTAATATAATTGCGACATTGCTTCTCTAAGGCCTCTCGGTGGCGTAGTTGTACTACGGTACGGTTACAAAGCTGAGGTCTCGGGTTCAAATCCCGGGTCGGGCAAAGTGATATTAGATTTTTCTATTTATTATCAGCCCGGAGTCAGGAATTTGTGCCCGTTAAGGCGACAGGCCCACCCGTTATCACATCATGGGATTACGTACAAGGCGAAATGTGTGTGTCTTGGTAGCACCTCTGCCTACCCCTTCTGGTTAAAAGGCGTGAGTTTGTGTATGTATGTATGTATGCTTCTCTAAGCGCTGATTTTTAATTTTCAGATAAACTGTATACATCAAAACTGTCTATAAATGTTGTTTACTTAGACAATTTTATTTGACCTTTTTATAGTAGTAGATTGGTGAATATTCAAGCGTGTCCACATAACAAACGAACATACAGCGGAAACTCGTCATTGGGAACCACGCAAGGGCATCGCATTTCCCTAAAATTATTTCGGGCTTAGACCGTATTACCCGAATTTGGGCAGGACACCATAATTGTGTCGTTAGGTGAGCGGCAAACATCTATCACCACCGGATTCTTTATTTGAATTGCAATCTTTTTACTATCACATGCATTAAAGTACCAGTTAGAAAAAATCTCTTTATTTCTTGTTCTATTAATTAAAATTTTACAGAGCTACCATGAAATGCGTGCAACATTTTGTTAGAATTTATAAGTAGCAGATAAGTAGTTGTTAAGAGATTTGATCATTATTTATCTAAAAAATATTCAACATTTTACTTAATAAAACTGATTTAAACTTCAACGGAGCCCTTTGAATTTTTTTTTCAATATTTTGTTAACTTAATGACGATGCTTGAAATGTCTAATGGAAATTTTAAATAACAGTAGGCGTTCGTTTATCAGCCATCTTAGAATAATAAATCTTTGATGAGGTAAAAGCAGTTTTTTGTCTTTTATTTTCTTTACATTTGTGTTATTCTTTTAAATATTTTTTTGTGTACTGTCGGTTGACAGACTTGTGTAATGTAAGGTATCGCAACTTGTTATTACTTTTTTAGTATTAGAATTACTTAATTTATATTTTATCGATGATAAGATATTCTTTTGATCTAAGGCGAATATTTTCTACCACATTTGAACCTAACGTTGGAGTCCGTAGATCAAATGGTAAATATTCTTTATATATTTTTTATTTATGTAAACTCAGGCAATGCTGCATCCAAACCTAAGGTCGATTAATTCCCTTACAAAACAATATTTTTACAATAGGAATATTTTAATGGTAAACTTCCGTGTTTTAGACCAACAGTAGAAACCTATTCCCACACTAAGACTTAACACCTTCAGCATGCAGTGCTTATTAAACTGATATAACAACTGATTTGAGCGATGTTCCTCCATTCTATGACCAAGCGTGACCCTTACCAAGTCTCGAAAATTATGCACGTCTCGTCCTTCTGACAAATAAAATATGTATATTATACCTACTAATTAAGGCCTGTTTTTCAAATATAATCTTCAAGTAAATTATAACCCGACTGAATAACAAGTGCCATTATTACATAATTTTATTAATACAACTGTCGTTTTTAATTTGTTCACTTTGTCTTTTATAGTGCGAGCATCTTTTATTTTGCAAAGTCAGCTTTTAATTACCTAAAATTTGTCACATAAACGTTTATAACCGAGAAACTAATTTAGTGTTAAAGTAAAACAACGTTATTGGAACGGTGGAGCTGAAATGTTTGCTATTTCCGCGTACGGACTTCGCGTCGGCTCAAACGTGAATGAGTGCATTGTATTTCAATACGTTCCACATAATAAATTTACCAAGTCGAACTGAAAATCTACGTTCCCGAACACATTGATTTTGTTGGAATGTGCTAATTTACATACGTATGGGTATTGGGTTGGCATGTGGAAATAGTATGGATTTTTAAGGCAATTATTACTAACTAGAAGCCCAACCCAGCTTTCCCGGGTGCAGGTAATTTTTGAAGGGGAAACCGATTTGCAAAATTTTTAATTAATACCCCGCTCCTATTAGTAATAGCATGATGTCATATTGCCTATAGTCTTCAAAATTAATATGAATCAAAATATAACAGCTATACAGTATTCACAGCTTAGTAGACAAACGGCTGTAAAATCTGTGTCTAGGTTTTGAGGTTCGGCGCGGCGTACCGAAATGGTCCTTGTGACTCTTGCAGTCTTTTTCACATTGCTCACTGTGTCTAGTTGCTTGTCAAAATGGGCCAATATAGATAGAATAAGTAATATTGGATTTTTCTATTCATTATCAGCCCAGAGTCAGGAATTTGTGCCCGATATGGCGATAGGCTCGCCCCCTATCACATCGTGGGACGGAACATACAAGGTGAAATGTGGGTGTACTTGTGGCGCCTCTGCATACCCCTTAGGGGATAAAGGCATGAGTTTATGTACTATATGTATGTATGTATGTATGTATGTAGATAGAATAACTTTGATCAAGTATCCATTTATGGAGAAGTATCTTATAATTCGCAATTTATCGCTCATTGGAATATAAAGGCAATAAACATGAGCCCAATTTGCGGTGAATTCAATTGCCCATTACAAATTAGGGATCAAATTACATGGAAATGGCGGATTCCCAAACAGATAAACAGAAAATTATACTTTATCAAAGAAATACTTTGTTTCTTAGAGAAATTTATTGCCAAGGTCAAGGTACGCCTCGCCCGTTTTATAAGCAACGAGTATTATTTGGTAGTTGATCATAATGTTTTTGCTTAAAGGAGCTCTGTTATTAATCACGCTTGGTCTCACAATTTACAAACACGGATAATAACAACTAAATTACTAGACGACGATCTCTTAAGGTTTTTTTTTATTGATGTAAGGTATTGTTTATCCTTACCAACCAACCCGCACTAGGCCAGCATGGTGGACTATATGGCCTAACCACTCTCAATCGATTCCCTCGATTGTAGAGTACGCCCGTTCCCTGCAGTGGGACGTATATGGGCTGATATAGATATAGATTGTTTATCCATCGCATTAGCATGGCTTGTCGTAAATCGTGGAGAGTTGATAGCCAATGGAGCCGAAAGGCCTTGTATGAAAGCAACGTATTGGCAAGCGCATCGTCGAATATCCACTTACTGGCTGGAGGTCCTAAACAAGTTTGCGTATTCACTGGGTGTAGGCTGCTTCCAACAAATCTCTACATCTTGTTGTTGAACAAAACTAATTAAAAAGCATACATACATACATACATAAACTCACGCTTTTATCCCAGAAGGGGTAGGCTGAGGGGCCACCAGGGCACCCACATTTCGCCTTGTATGTTCCGTCCAACGATGTGATACGGGGCGAGCCTGTCGCCATATCGGGCACAAATTCCTGACTCCGGGCTGATAATGAATAGAAAAATCCAATATCACTTTGCCCGACCCGGAACTCGAACCCAAGACCTCAGCTTTGTTATCGTATCATAGTACAACTACACCACCGAGGCAGTCAATTTGAAAAACAAACAAAAAATATACAATAACTAACATTAATTTATACAAAAACCTTTACAAATAACCGAAGCCAATATTGTGATAACAGAAATTTAAAAAAGAGGCTTTTTATACATTGTTCCATTGAAATCCAATGTAAATGTTAATTGCCCAACTTTTTCAGAAAGGCACATAATGTTCTTTCACATTCAATGGAGTGAATACTAAACAAGGCACGATTTTAATTTTGTTCCAATTTTCGATTTTGGTCGGGAACAAACCAGTTCGGTGTTGGCCTTAATTTGTTATTCATTCAATTAGTAATAAACTAATTGTATTTGGGCAAGAAAAACTGGAATACAAAAATTAACCACACCACAAGTGACACTATAAACGTTAAAATCTATATTAAAAAATAATTTATCTGTCATAATTTTATAGTGCTATTAGAGCTTTCAAAAGACCCATTTTGTAATTTTTCTTTTTTTCTCAAAACATCAAACGTTTTAATACGGTAGCGGAAGCTAACTTGTTAAAAGGAGTAACTTCTTACAATTATATTTTCCTCTTTCTAATTTAGAGCTCTGTCACCTTACCCCATTTTTCCTTAGAAAAGTATTAAAAACATTATGTATAAAAAAAATTACTTTATTTGAGTAACTTCCTTGTTTTTTTGTAACTCCATCATGACAAATTGTGTAAAATCTTACTTCTTTCACATAAATAAAGTATTTTCCCACCTTACGTGCTCAAGGGAGCGTTTCACCGGAAAGCTAAACTTTTATTTTTATTACAATAGCACGAGACGATAACATAATTTAAGACCTTTATCGTGAGGTGGATCGCATTTGCCAAGGAAATTCTGCTCCCTTTTTTGCCGTCGCATGTAAAATATCTTTATAATATTCCCTACCGCGTTTATCGGTCCCGAGAGTCCGATCTTGAAGAGAATGAACCGTGGATAAAGGATTCACACTTATTGATTTAAGATTTCTTGAAGTACATGATCTCGAATGTAGAAATATTTTTCAGAACAAGGACAATATTTCAGAGATTTTTATTTTAGATAAATTTGTACATCATTTTAAGGAGACAATGTTGAAATATTATGTACGTGGTATATCAACAGATATATCAGCAATAATATATGCGACAGCAGTCCAGAATGCCGCTCCAAGATCAAGTTCCTCTGGACTTTCGACGTTCATAGTATCTCCTTCTGTATGATGGAACCAAAAGTACTTTTCATTAGCATTGTGAAGACTGGCTCCTGGAATTCCAGTGTTAATTAAAACAGTTATGTCAGAACCGGCACTATCACTTTCCACTAAAGTTGTAGCATTAATAGAGTGGAATAATTTGAGGATTTCTTTAATAATACAACGAGCTTCTTTAGTACCAGACACTTCTAAACCGAGAGGGGCGAATGTTCCCTCGTCGGATTCCATTATAAAATTGATGTTATGACTTTCATTTCTATGTGCTTCTTCATAAGCACGAGCTCCTACAAGGCCTAATTCCTCAGCGGTCCAGAATATTGACCGGATAGTCCTTTTAGGCCTCAGTTTTAGACGCTTCAGAATAACCGGAGCAGCCCAACTGATAAATAGACCACCTCCGTCATCCATGGCGCCCTGACCTACATCCCAACTGTCAATATGGCCTGACACTATTACGAGCTTCTCAGGCATCTCGGTACCTTTCAAGTCAATAAGAGTATTGCGTGATATCTTCGTGTCATAGTTTGAAGTCATTTGGATGTTTAATACAACTTTTTCACCACGATCATACATTCTTCTGATTAAATCAGCATCTTCCAAAGTAATGGCTGCCGTTGGGATTTGAGTGACATTTTCACTATAGGTTTGAGATCCAGTATGTGGTGTGTATATTGAGAATGGAGTAATTGATCGTACTAGAGATGCTAAAGCACCTTTGGCTGCTGCTCTAGAAGCACCTTGTGTTCTATACTGGTTAGTTTCACTGTACGTTGTAAATATTGGATCATAAAGAACGATTTTTCCTTCTACATCCTCGTCGGCTCTGCTTTCTAACTGAGCAAAACTAGTGAATACTATAACTTCTGCTGTAATTCCTTCTGGAGGTGTGCTAACACTACGCCCGAGTCCCAGCAGAGCGATATCCTTCTGTCTTGGTTCCAACATTGTGATCTTTTCTTCACCTCTCACCCAATGGGGAACCTGTAATTATAAAATAATTAATTAAATTATTATCGACGTTGGCGTCTGTTTAGCACTTTCCAGAATATAAGAAAAATGTTCTTTTGTCATGATAATACCAATCATTTAAGGTACTTAGACAATTTATTAAGCAATTATACTCGTAGAGAACTCTCAGATATTTTTAAGTTTACTCATGATTTTTCTATTCATTGTTAACTTTCTAATATATATACGCAACATAAAAAGGCAGTACTTTCCCGAAATTAAATCGAGATCTCCGATTCACATTGATGCCTAAAAGCAACCTTGGTGAAATTTTCAAATAATAAATAAATAAATAAAATAAATAAACAAGTTAGGTTAATAAAGAAAGTTAGTACTAACCTCAAGTTCCTCAGTAATGATGTCATTGATGTCTTCTTCACGAGTCAATTCTATCATATAATCGATAGACTGTTCGAGAACCTCTGATCCAGACGGTCGAGCACCAAACTTATCGACAAATTTGGCCAATCTGGAAACACGAGCATACCAGTCATTTATTATCTTCTAGTAAATATGTACTGTTTGAGTTTGTTCACGATAAAATAAAATAAATAAACACTTCTCGGATTATCAACTTACTCATTATAAGTTTTGTCTTTAAACTCTCCTTCTAGAACATATTGTAGAATTTCATCTCTAACACTTTCGTAGGACCATATCTCTTCAACTAATGCCTCGCCTAGAATACTTTGGCATTCGTCTGCCTGTCTGGGCAAGGCATTAACACCAGCTATAACACAACTAGCTACTAAAAGTATGAAGTAATTCATGTTTGAGTCTACAATACATTGAGATCATTCGGGATAAGCTAGTCTTTTTGTACTGGCTATATCTTATCTGAACAGACAGATGCCGTCAGCTGTCTCAAACATCTACATTCATTTACTCGAGATGTTTGACAGACACCTTATTCTTGCGGGACTTTTGTATCTTGGGAGGATTTTCGTATCTTATCGCAGTGCGTGAAATTTTCAATTGTATACCCACTTGACGGTGTTTCTATTATTGATAAAACATTGATATACTTTTGCATCTTAAACTCAACGACGTATATTTCGTAAGATAATAATTATATCACTATCGCTTATATTCAAAGTAATATAAGCTATGATGTTATGATAAAACAACATAATATCAGGAGATCAAAAATTCCAAATGATCTGTATGATTTTATCTTGTTTATATAATTACTAGCATTTGCCCGCAACTTCGTCTGCGTGTTTAAGATAATGTAGACGTTATATCGCTAAAACTATGCCATTATAACCTTTACGTAAACTTTTAACAAAAATCAACGTGCAGCATTTTTATTTCCAATTCTGACTCTGAGTTTAGATTATCGGATCAATGGGTCCGTCAGTTGTCGATTCAGAGACCAATCGGATCAATAAATAAAAAGTTCAAAATGACGGCCAACATTTTCAATTCTGAATACAAATTTAGATTATCGGAACTCAGATCGATTTTGAGACCAATCGGATCAATACATGAACGGCCTTATTCATATACAGTTTTAAAACCTATTTTAGGTATCGAATGTTTGTTTTCTCGCTCAAACTGAATTGAAAAGTCGTTCGAAAGGGACAAAAGTTAAATATTCATAAGAATAACTTCAGCAGTTTTATTTTCTATACACATTTTTCAACCCTTATTTTTACTCCTTTAGGGTTAAATTTAAGTAAACAGAGTACGCACTTATTTTTTATTTTAGATGTGTAATTATAATGTCAAGTTTGAAATCTGCAACTTCAAAGGTTGCGGTTTTCCATACAAATTTATTTTACCCTTTTCACCCCCTTAGGGGTTGAATTTCCAAAAATCCTTCCTTAGTACTACCCTACGTTTTAAAAGAAATCCCTGTGTAAAATTTCAAGTTCCTAGCTTAAGTAGTTTCGGCTGTGCGTTGGTCCGGCAGTTCGGTTCTACAAAACTTCAACCCTTATTTTCGTCCCTTTAGGGTTAATTTTAGATAAATAATATATGCAATTATTTTTGTCTTAGAATGAATAACTTAAGTGCCAAGTTTGACAATTGTAACTTTAACGGTTTAAATTTTCCCTATATCAGTCTTTAACCCTTTACACCCCTTTAGGGGATGAATATCCGAAAATCCATCCTTAGTGCTACCTTATGTCACAATCAGAACACCTGTGTAAAATTTCAAGTTCTTAGCTTCAGTAGTTTCGGCTGTGTGTTGATCCAGCAGTTCGATTTTACAATACTTCAACCCTTATTTTCACCCCTTTAGGGTTAATTATAAGAAAAGAGAGTATGCAGTTGTTCTTTTTTCTAGATGAGTAACTAAAAAGTCAAGTTTGATATCTGCAACTTCAAGGGTTTCGGTTTTCCATACACCAGTATTTTACCCTTTTCACCCCCTTAGGGGTCGAATTTCCAAAAATCCTTCCTTAGTGCTACCCTACGTCACAATAGGAACTCCTATGTAAAATTTCACGTTTCTAGCTCCAGTAGATTCGGCTGTGCGTTGATCGGGTAGGAAGGAAATCACCCAGTTTCTAAACATTTCAACCCTTATTTTAACCCCTTTAATGTTAATTATTAGACAAATAAAGTATGCAATTATTTTTGTTATTAAATGAGTTATTAAACTACCAAGTTTGAAAATTGTAACTTCAATGGATTAGATTTTCCATACAACAGTTTTTAACCCTTTTCACCCCCTTAGGGGTAGAATTTCCCAAAATCCCTTCTTAGTGCTACCCTCCGTCACAATAGGAATCCCTGTGTAAAATTTCAAGTTCCTAGGTTCAGTAGTTTCGGCTGTGCGTTGATAGGTCAGTCAATCAGGTTCCTCTTTTATATATATAGATGAGCATAGATAAAATCGCTGCATTATGATAAATATATATGCAGTGTATGTCCTACATACTGCATAATGCATATATTTACCACAAAATATCAACACTTTTGCTAGAAACATTATCACAAATCTAATTTAAAATCAGCAATACTTACTCTTCATATGTCTTCCCTTTAAAAGGCCCAGTGGCATACTCTATTATGTCCATTACTACGATATCATAAGAGGCGATTTCCTCTTTCAATTCACTATCAATGCACTGATCCGATTCTTTGTGGTCTGTCAGCCGCGCACTCTCACACACGGAAATTAAATAAACCATGCACAACAATTTTAGATACATTTTAGAGATTGATGCGTTCGTATGCAGTGGATGGAGATGTAGTATTGATGTTTGTTATGCCGGACAACATAATTTGAATAGGGGGAGATAATGTCTGTTTACAACGGGTTCTGCTTGCGTTGCAGCTAGTTATGTAATTGACATTGGACAGGAGTGCTCACACTCCACATCTACATAGTAATTGGTATCGCAAGGATATTATATTGCGTCAAAACAAATATCTAGGTCTTATTTATGAGTAGGACAATTATTACGTAATTATTTTGGTTTGACTTCTGTTTATCAGAGACATGGGGTCTCTGCTGATGATAATTAAGAATTATAAATATTTGCAACCTTCCACATAGCTATCACCGCACTGTACTGTACTGTATCAGCCCACGTAAGCACGGGACTGCTCTTCAACCGAGGGTTCAACTGAGCTCGGTTAGTTAGAGTCCAACAAGCTAGCTTAGTGGCTTGGCGAACTTCACATACTACAGAAAATCTTGTAACGATCTCTATAGTACGTAGGTTTCGTCACGATGTTTTTCTTCACCGTCAAATTGGCAATTGACTATTAAAGAACACAGGACTCCGAAAAGTCACAGGTGAATCCTAGGATTCGAACCCGCGACCACCATGAACATTGTGTCGGCATTTTATTTTGATTGTACCGTGTACTGCGCCATCAAATGCGATGTAGTCATGAATCACACATGCCATAATGAGAAAATAGGTAAATAATACGACCGCCCATGGACAGTGGCAACACCATGAATTACAAAGCAATGCATGACATTCCACTGCGCTCGCCATGCTGATACATAAGATGTTAAGTCTCATTATGCCCAGCAGTTACTCTGGCTAAAATGTCCTTCAAACCGGAACACAACAGTGCATTTACACTGCTGTCTGGCGGGAGAAATAAATGTGGCGGTGGTACCTACCCAGGCGGACTCTCACATATGAGAGACCTACCACCAGTAAATGCTCAATAGATATCGATACCCTTAAAACTCTTGTACATACGTACGCTTGTTCACACCAAAAAATATTATCTAATAAACAACAATAACTCAAATAAACTGAAGCATTAAATTTATACAATCCAATTGAATTTATTTAAGGAATTTAACGATCGCAATTCAGTGGCGTTAGGACGCAATTTTCTCCTTTGTATTGTGAATATTTATTAGTTAATAAAATTTATTTCGGCTGTGTTAATTTAGATTGGCTGAATTAAGCCTCGAGAAGTGAATTAACTAGTATTAGCGATGTCCCTAATAAACGACGAATGTAAGGAATTTAAATTTATTACTTTTGTTCAGTTTGTTTGTGTACTCATGGTACTGGCAGGCATTAGGATAATGATCAGCACTTTCTAGAGACTTTCCTGACACATCCACCACTAATCCACTATGGCCTAACCACTCTTAATCGTACCCTCGATTGTAGAGTAGGCCCGTGCCCTGCAGTGGGACGATTATGGGCCGATACAATACACAACACAACACAACACAACACAACACAACACAACACAACACAACACAACACAACACAACACAACACAACACAACACAACACAACACAACACAACACAACACAACACAACACAACACAACACAACACAACACAACACAACACAACACAACACAACACAACACAATACAATACAATACATCCACCACTGCAACTCCTGTCAGCCAGTATCGACAGGGGCACGCAAAAGAATTGGCACCGAGCTCCGGAGCTCGGCGAGTCTCTTAGGGGCACCAGCTTGTCTTGAATCAATGATCAGCATTTATAAATTCTATATTGTATGTATCAAGCCCTCGAATTTGTTTGCATTTTATTTGATATAATATTTTATATCAATATAAATTGACACTAGTCAAACATAAAAAATATTGTAATGAATTTCCGAATCCAATGCACCATTACGAACGTTTTTTAGTTTTACAAGCAATTACGTCAAATGTAATCATTTTGCTGAATCTAGAAATAGGCATGCAATTATAGGCGTAATAGGCATACCAACATCTGCAAAGTTATCGCAACTAAAAATACTATTGAAACGGCATGGCACTGCACAATATGCGTAAAAGTTTGATTCGAGAACTATCAACGGTAAGTATTTTGAATCGCTTGCGTCCGGTCGGGCGCGCCACAATCCGATCCAATCGCGTGTTATTGTACTGCGGCTCTGTTCGAATAAATTCATCCAATTTTCGCAATTATTTTAGAACGTGATTGTGTTGACGCGTCGTCGGTATAATTTGAATTGTCCGCGTAATCACCCATATTCTAATGGTAATCGCTGTGGTAGATGATGACGCGTGGAATAATTTTGAATGTGCCTTTATTTCATATATAAAATAAATGGGAAGCTTAATAATTTCACTGTGCTGTTTATTTTATTATCGGAATATATGGCCTAATCCCTCTCAATCGTACTATCGATTGTAGATGATGCCCGCTCCCTGCAGTGGGACATAAATAGGCGGATGCAGATGTTTATTTTATTATAAAATGTATATTTTAACTACATTGTTTTTCTTTTACAAAAGTCTAAGGCGAGGAAATACGAGCACAAATATTATCTGCTGTTATCTTGAAGCATAAATGTTCTTAGCAATTTGATCTAAATCTAAACTTGCGTAGTCAGTAGTCACCAAGGAAATATTTTCCATTACCTACCCAAAAATCAGCTTACAAAAACATACACGAATCAGAGCGCTTGCGCAAAGAATCTAACCAATCAGGAGTAATTCAGCTTCTATCACCATGCAAGAAGTTACAACTATTACTATACATAATATGTATACTCATAGTATTTCCCTTAGCGATTGGAACAAAAAGTATGGCATTCGTAGGGAATGCCGATAGAAGTGAAAACTAATAACTAAAACTTTTCGTATTAAAATTTGAAATTGCACTTTTTTTTAATTTAATAATCAATCTCAAACACTATTTGAACATTACACAATATATACACATTAAACTTTTTACTAAATCCATTCAATTTTACTAGTAAAGATATACACAGCACTAATGTTGCACACCACGTTGCCTGTATTGCTATTGATATACTGCTAAGACGCATATCGGTGAGTACACTCACAACATTTCACGCATACCAAAGTTGACAAAACCCCTTTTAAATAAATAGAAAAAAAAACACCCATACAAAAAGCGTGTAACGCTCACAGCACACGGTCGGGTATTTACAATGTGGTACACGTGTATACGTACATATACGAGTATATAAGTATTCGTATACACAGGCCGCTGCGCATGCTTCAGTCTGGTTTCAGCAGTACGTGCTATAGATACATACTAATAGATATTGATACATATTAATAGATATGGATATACATATAACATTAGCAAGCCGTTGACGCGAACACAAAAAAAAATCCTCTATCAAAAAGTATTCAACTTGGCTAAAGAAGTTTCACTGCAATAAAATAGAGATGACTTCCATAATTTAAGAATAAAAATGAACACATATCGACAATTAACATCAAATCTATAATTGAACTAATAAATTTTTTGAATATATTGACTTTTATCAAAAGTGTTTCACTAACACACAAGTAGTTAAAATGAATCATTTTAAATACATGTGTGTTAGTTTTTTTCGATACCGGTGTGCGCGCGCATCGTACAAATTTTACTCTATAAATATGTAAAGAAATTACATTTCTTTAATTTCCTTTATCTACCAGTATATTTATAAATTTTTTTATAGTTCAATTTTTTAGTTACGAGTTGTTGTTAGTGACGCGAACGCACGAAATTTCACTCATCTAAAAAGTGTCTAAGGCGCACAGCACACTGCGCATGCGCCAGTTATGAGCATAACGGTGTCGTGAACCCATAAGATTTTCCCCTATCAAAAAATGCCCAACGCGGCTAAAGAAGGTTTCACTTTCACAATAATTCGGCAAACTTTTGATATACCAACAAAATAGCCAGGCAAGCCACATGACACGAGAAACCCACAACGCAGCCGTAAAACATTTATTACAGTCTATAAATCAATGTTGCTGCTAGTTTTGCGAATTACGGACTTTACGCCACTCCAGTAAGTTTTTATACCACATTTGGGGAGAATATTGCTCTGGTCTTATCTTTATTACAGTCCGCTTATAGCGTTTTAAATGATTTACTTTTAATAATTGCTTATTTTATTTTGATTTTAATGCGTTTGCAATTATTCATAACGTTTATTGTGTAATATTTATAGCGTAGTTTTAAAATCAAATAGTTTTTGTCGTTTAGTAGTTTAATGTAGGTAGTTTAGATCGAATTTGTAGACTGTTCGAAAATTTAATTAGGACTATATTATGTTTTGCCTACTCAGGCTTATGAATTATGATTTCTACTGTTTGATGGCCAAAATGAAACATCCGCTGAATTTCTTGTGCACGCGTAAACATTGTACTCGTACGTAGGAATCCAAAAAGCGTTGGAATTTTCTTCCTATTTTTTAGTGTCTATCACAATATACGAATGTTTTAGTCAAATATTAATACACTTCCATGTACGTTTTCAAGAATACATAGTCTATAAAGGAATTATTTATATTATTGAACCCCTATCTGATTAGAATACTTTGCGCATTAGTTTGTATCTTACTTACAATGTAACAAATTCAAATAATTTAACCCTCACACAGTTAAATTATACTTATATACTCGTATATATTTCTTCTCAGTGCGCTTAAACAGACAGTTTAAATTGGATAACAAACTTTGTTCAATTTGTATTAAATTTCGAGCAGTATACAAACACGTGAGCTGATAAATCAGTTTGGACATTAATATCCAAACATTGAGCGAGAGGTGAGAAAGCAAATTCGCAAACAAAACAAATTTCAATGAAATTGTAACTTTTCAAACAAATTAGGAATGATTCGAGCGAGTCGTTGCTTATTACGGCGCTAATTGAGTTAATTTGGACTAAAATGTGAAAATTGCTGTGGAATTACCTGAATACACCTTGATAATATTGAACGTGAAAGGAAAGTACGTGACTAAATGTTGACGCAAAATATGGGGTATACGGCATCTGCCTTTTCGAACCTTTCGTGTAATTTGTTTCTCTCTCTCTCTTCACACTCAGGCTCTCCTTATCGAC
Source organism: Deilephila porcellus (assembly GCA_905220455.2). Lineage (NCBI taxonomy): Eukaryota > Metazoa > Arthropoda > Insecta > Lepidoptera > Sphingidae > Deilephila > Deilephila porcellus. The sequence goes on along the minus strand of LR999977.1, from coordinate 11,513,996 downwards.
CTATCGGAAGCGGCCTAGATCCAGTGAATTCCTGCCACCTTAACCTTAACACAATTTTATTTTTTTAAATCCTTACTAATCTTATAATTCGAATATAAAGAAGAACTTTCAAATTTGCATAGTATTTACAGCATGCGTAGTAAAAATGAGGAACATGTCTTTCCAGGATCATGGCAGTATGATTTAACGTTTTTTACAGTAACCTAAGTTATTATATCTTTTCATAATTGGAACACATTGTTATTTGTCTTCTTGCATATTAGTCAAATATGCTCGAATTTATTTTAGCTAAAATTAATTTATTTAATAATTCCCTACAGTAAATATAGATAGTTCTCGCAGCAATACAAGTGCAAACAAACCTCTATACTCTCCAGTAACACGAAACCACTACACATAAACCCTTTTAGTTCACAACCGCAGAAATAACGTCGATGTACTCGCCAAATTTAGTTTCTATTTATTATATTTACTCATTTGGATGTTACATGGAATAATATAATTCATGTTAGTATACATTTCGAAATAGACTTGTTTTATTTACGAACCAAATTCTTGTTGATATGATGTTGTCTAAACGGGGAATACAATTTTAGTCTCTGTATCATCCTCATTTTATTTATGTTTTAGATTATATTTCCCAAAAGTGGTCTAATAACACAATATAGTGCTATTGATTAGTTAATTATGCTACTTTTCTTTCAAAAGCGAATGTAAAAGTCAAACCTTAGCGTGAAAGGCAATAGAAAAATTTATTATCTATGTACGATCGCTTGTCTTGCTAAGCAATTCTTAAGTCTCATAGAGGTATTTTTCTGTTGGCATTTTAGTATGTATTAGTCTATTTAGAGCAACTTTCGTCCGGTCCCTGTTAAATCTATCGAGATCGCTTCCGGGTTCTTCCTCTTCGCCTATACTTATCTTACGGCATCCATTCACCGATGATTTTGACTCATCAGAGTGCACCCTGCAGACGTGCCCGGCCCAATCCCACGTGAGTCTAACGGTCTTTTGCCGACGTCTGTGATGGAGAGGCCTTTGCCCTGCAATGGAATCTTTTAGGCTAATATAATATAATCCATAGTCTAACTACAATATTTCATTTAGAACATAACCCTCTCAATTTCCATATCATCAAATCTGATCCTCGGGTTTTCTCATCCGTCCTTTATGAGTGAGATAGTAAAACATAGGACCTTTCTAACCTAACTGTGTAGGTTTATGATATATTTCGAACCTTTGCCACAAAATGGAGTGTCATTAATATCGGTGGGCTATGTAGGAACTTTGACTTCTTAGTTTTGTACCAGATATATAATATTGTGAAATATTGCTAACGACTTCGTTCACGTATATTTACGCTTCAGATTTATCCCATTGGAATTAAGATGTTACGAACTAAAAATCATACACTTATCTTACTCAAAACTTAAATACTAAGATGTCGCTGTTTTGCAATAAGACCGCCGATTGTTACACAAATTTTTACGTTTTAGTTCTTAGTTAACTGTTTTTTTTTATATTAGTGTGTTGTACAATTAAGTATAAATAAATATGAAGACAAAATATGTGACAGAAATTAGTAAAGGTAATACCTTCTTCAAACCTTAAATGTTAAAAGCTGTGATTAATATAATGCATAAACAAGAATAAAAAGCAATATTTTCTACCCTGAATTATCCTTAAACATGATAATCGCTAAAAGTTTGTCCGTGGTTAATGAGGCTTGTGTCTATCTCTCGAAGTTTGGGAGATTAGTGGCGCCCTCATATCAACTTTGTTCACAAGTTTCTGAATATTTTTAAGCGTGCTAATGAGTTGAAGGCGTAAATAGGGTCTCTTCACACATTTATATAGAAAAAGTTCAAATTACTTAAATGCTGACGCCGCTATAATTCACGGGATGATTATATTAGCAGTTTATTTTTCTATTTACTTATCAGTTATCAATATGACCAATATTATATGTCTTAAAAATATTCAAACTATAAAATAAGAATATAATATAAAAAAATGTTAATTGCAAACATAAAAACTACATTACAGTAAAAAATTTAAGCAACCAATTTTATAGCAAACAATAAATCAACAAGAAAATTTCCTCTACATTGAAACCGTTCCATCTAAAAACACTAAACAGATATCTCGAAGACGTGTGCGAAATCTAAATAAGGAAAATCAACGAACACACGCACAGCCATTATAGAAGCGGCCTACATTAGAAGAAACTTTATCCGAATATCTACTTAATACATTAGCAAACAAATGACTAACAGTAGCCAGCAACCGTGCAAGTAATCAAACAAAAACTTGATTGAGTACTCTCCCGGTTTCGAAGCGCTAGGGACGCCACATACGAATATTGAAGTTAATTAAAACCAATTTTTAAGGAATTGATGTGAAAGCCTAGTGTTTCTTTATCGCCTGACAGCCTCCGTGGCGCAGTTGGTTAAACCCCGGCTGTGAAACGAGAGACCGCGGGTTCGATCCCCGCACCGAGACAAATGTGTTTGAGGCTCACAAATATTTGTCTCCAGTCTATTTCTGAGTCCGAGAAAGTCTCTCGTGTTTGTGATACCCATCACCCAAGAATTAATTATTGATTTTAGTCTGGGGTCAGGACCACGGATGTGACTGTTGGGTGTATTTGTTTGTTTTATTTTTTTTATTTTGGCGTGGCGAAATTACGGCATTGCACCTGATGGTAAGCCCAATGCCTTCTAGATAGAGAATCGAATAGCGTCAGACGCTGGTCCCATGCCATTCGATACAATTATGCGTATTAAGCTGCTTCTTCACGCAACGGCAGAAGAACCCAGGGTTATCTAAAGGAATTATCACGTGAGATGGCAAATCATTCCACATCTTGACAGATTATAGTATGAATTGGTTCTGATTGACCAAGAAGGTATTGACACTTGGTAGACACTATAGTTTCTTTCCACTGGTTTACATTAAAGCACGCATGCCACTGTATATTATGTTATTTGTTCTTTAAAGCCAATATATACAACTGATAGACTTTCCATATTTTTTCAAAGGGTTATAAGACATGCGACTCGATGTATACAGGTCATTTTTACAAAACGCAGAATAGTAATATTGTGACGACCCTATGTAAGCGTGTGATAATGGCAGGTATCAGTACAAGTCGTTCCACCTTAAACTTTGGGAATCATCGGCAATCGATGTATCGCCGGCGAGGCGTAAAATCCTAATGTGACCTTTAATGTGTTTCGCCTTTAGCCGAAGTGTTTTACCTCTGACTTTTCCAGGTGTATTGTTTGTAAGTTATGTTTCTCTATTTCCTATAATTGTTTTCAAAATTTATTTATAAAGTCTAAAGTTCTACCTCCTAAGCCCCATTTACATGGGGAGAGTTTCTCGCCTCGTAGATACGAATATCGTATGGATACAAAAAGTTGCATCGTGTAAACATTTGTCAGAACACGATCAACTATGGCGGTTATGTCATGCGATAATCGCATACGATTCTCGCCACGAGAAATTCTCCCCGTTTAAATGGCGCTTTAGGGCTCATCTACAGGTTTCTTACAACATTTACTGACTATTGCTAATTCAAAAATAGTTACATTTCCAATATTTTATTTAAATATATTAGTTCTACACTGATAGTAATCACCTCATAAAATATGCAGTAAAACTCTTTAAAAATCTTTTTACTATCTCGTTACAGAGGCGAATTCAATTTGTATACTATTATCCCAAAAAAACCTATCAGCCAGTACCAATACTTCGATAAGCCCTAATATATTTTCTATCACATTTTGTGCCTTCGTGTATAATATCAATGTTTTTTCTGAACATTTTCTACTCCATTGTTTTTAATAGAAGGGTATTGAGCTACGCGCGAATATATTACTTTCAATGTATCGTCAAATAAATACATTTATCAATAATTTTTTATTATTTTAGAATTTGATACATTGTAAGTATTCTAAAGGTGGGTCGGTACGGACTGGTGTTAATGTATCCAGCGAGCATGTTATGTTACGCCGTGTGTTAGAATCGTCGGTAATAATCCATTGCACGTCCTCGTTTCCAAGTACTGAATGCACGAATGCTCGCTTTGTAACATGTTGCATTACGCCGCGTAAGCCGATCAGTTCCCACTATAAAGTTGGTGAGATTGCTGATAGCCCCACAATACTATAACCGCTTCATCATTTATTTTGGTAATCGTTTTTTTCTTTTTTATTACGATGAATATCGAGACGAGCATGCCATGATGATGCCATGTCTGATGGTAAGCGATACGACCGCTCATGGACAGTAGCAAAACCAAACAACACCATGAATTATAAAGCAATGCTCGGCATTCCACTGCACTCGCCATCCTGAGACATAAGATGTTAAGTCTCATTATGTCCAGTAGTTACTCTGGCTACAATGTCCTCCAAACCGGAACATAACAGTGTAATTATACTGCTGTTTGGCGGGAACGACCTTACGATGGTGAAATTAGATATTATTTACAAAGTCAATAATCTTCTAGTACGCTTTATCAGTCCTTATAATCAGTCATTTCGCAATTAATTGAGTGCGATGAGTATATTACAATGTCAAGTGTATAAGTATCTTGAAGTTGAATATAGAATAAATATATACCGATAAACATACATCATAGGTTCATAATTCTAAATATCCCGCCAATAAAACATGATTTAGATAGATTGCTCCGATCAAATTGATATTTAATTACTCCGCAAACACATCTCGATACACATGAGTCTGCAGCCAGCATCAAGTGAGGCCAAGATAAATTACTTACCGATAAATCAATTAATAGCTAGCAAGTAGCGGTATCTCGTATTTAATGTTATTACGTAATTAATCACCAGTAATAAGCCTCTATGAATATGCTTCAATTGATGACGTATTATTACTGAGAAATATTAAGATAGATTGCAAATATTGTGTTGAAGGTTCAATTAATATAACTGTTGACTATGCAAATAATTTAATGCAGAAATCAATGGGGAATGCTTCGAAGAATTGTTGATCTTTTTGTCAACAGAGCCTCGAGTAGCAGCAAACGAACCACAATTTGGTGGTCTCTACCATCACGGCCCGAACCAAATGCTTTTCCAATTTCCCCACTGGTGGACGACCTGGTTAAGGTTGCAGGAAGTCGCTGCAGGCCACTTCCAACAGGTCTATGTGGAGATCCATGGGGGAGGCCTATATTCAGCAATGGACTTCCTGTGGCTGAATAGATAGATAGATTATTTCCCCACTCCCATTCCCAAGCTGTGGGACATTTTTCCAACTCACGTGTTCTTTCCTCCGTTGAATCCTTGGTACTTCCATCGTTTCGTAAAAAAAAACCAGTCGATCTATTAAGATAACATTGCACTTTCCACAAAGTGCCAGTGCGAGGCATTATTCCTCCAACTCAGAACATACGAGTAAAAAGAAATCAGGGTATGATTAAGTTTACGTGATATTCATTTATTATTGGTTCTACCACCACCGAGTTTGTACGGAAACCAAATTGTAATTTTCATCAGCATAAACTGTCTTGTGAATCCAGCTTTTACTATCGAGGCGAGTCAATGTTTGTTGTTACATATTCACGAGGCACGCGATTTGCCACACCTGGCCTTTACGTTCGACTGTTGCCCTCCCGGACGAATTATATGTACGATATTTTCGAGACAAGGTGGGGAGCGATATTTATTGGTTTAATAAAGAAGTAACAAAGGTGATAAGTTTGTAGTAACAAATTTTCTTTATACTCGTAGTAGCGCAACATAGAAATGGAAAGTAGAGTGCGATCCAATTAGAATAGACACTATTTTATTAGCCTAGTGGAAACTCTATATACACTACCTAAAACGCTACGCACTTTTCAGTGGTAGCACCCTGGTCAAGAAGACCAATTTATTCTGAAGCTTTAATGATTTACAGCAAGGCTCTACCTCGTCCAAATTATTCATTTTATTTTTACCCGAATATTTTATATCGTTATTCAATATGAATAAATAAATACATTTACATCCTACAGTCGCATACATAGTCCTGAGCCCACATTAAGATCAATTAAGTCCTGTATCGTGGGTATCAAAAAACTCCGAGAGACTTTTTGGTCTCACAACACCCAGATCCGAGACAAATATTTCTGGGCCTCATTCATATTTATCTCGGGGCTCGGATCAAACCCATGTCCGCTTGTTTTCGCCATAGAGGCTGTCAAATACAGTCTTGAATAGTATTTCGAAATGCTTTATGTTCAAATTTTAAACCACCATAAACATAATACATTTTCTAAATAAGTTTTTATAAAAAATATCTGGAAACAACACATTCCCAAATTGCTTAATGGATCGTGTCTACAAACAAATACCGCAATACCCAAGTTACATACATAAATCGGCAATTGTTCTCGAGTTTAAACAAGTTTACTTTAACACGATGCTGTAAATAGTTGGGCTACTTGAGGAGTTGCCGAATATTTGGAATCGAATTAATGGACCATGAACTATTTCGCAATAAGACCCAGCAGGATTAATATTCGTGTATAAAAACTTATAGGTACCCAACAGCAATTCATAGACATACATAGCCCATTGCATGATGAAGTACGTACTGTGTCGTCTTTAAGAGTTATCATAAAAGACTTTTCGGTACCATCACACCTAGACGCGATACAAAAAAAATACTAGAATACCTACTTCTTTACTCTCTCTCTCTCTCTCCCTCTCTCTCTCTCTCCCCCTCTCTCTCTCTAACCATAGAAAGTCAACTGCTGAATATAACCTTCCCTCACAGAATATCTCCACATCGACCTGTTGGAAGCCATCGATCTTAGCCAACTGCGCCACGGAATTTATTACTCAAACCAAAATTAGGCAAAATTTGACTAATTTTAGTCCTAGTTGATTTATTACATTTCTCCTTAAACCTAATACTGGCACTATTAACTAATTCAGCCCTAGGCAGCTAATTACATTTAGCCTCAAACCAAAATCAGGCAATATTGTTTCATAAATAATGTGACTAATTTTAGTCCCAGTTAGCTTATTACATTTAGGCTCGAGCCTATACAGGCAATAAAGCCTTATTATTAGCATATAACAATGACTTACATTAAAGAGCTTCGGGCCAAACCCAATTGGGCAACGTCGCAAACAAAGTGCCTCCACAAATGGCAAATACGTACAGACGAACATATAAGGTTCTTATTATAGAACAGTTTTTCAATAACCTAACGCAAAACCAGCACTCACAAGAAATCAACGTACTTTTGTTCTTGCGTGTTACATACAGTATGAAAGAAAAGGGTCGTTCCTTGGAATGTCTATTTGTTTTTTGGTGATTGTATTTCTAGTTTTTAGATTGGACATGCCATTATGCTTGCTTTGAGTTTGAGTTTGAGTTGCTTTGCTAATTTTTCCTTTAAATGTGGAATTTCTATACAATTTTGTATACTGGCACTATGGGCTTAGCCTGTGAACTATGCTCAGTCGGCTTCAATCAGCCCAGTATCGACCGCAGAAAGAATATCTATATCTATTGAAATAAAACTATTTTTTACCGATTTTATCGCGATTTAGTTTAATTTTTACATTTTTAACTTCCCGACGTTTCGATTACTTTACAGCTTTCGTGGTCACGGGGCGGACTCAGTCTTGGCTAACTATATCTAACTAGTATATGTTCTGTTTGCACTGCACTTACAATAATGGCCGCCACACACGTAACGATATAACTGTGCAAGTATGAGTTTGCACCAGTATACTAGAACCTGTGTGGGAAAATAACTGCGCAAAGTTCTTTCCTATTTTCTATTCGAGACTGGTGCAACTCGCGTTTGCGCAAATGCACTTGAACGTATGTTGCAGGCTTAAGATTAATGTTTAAGTCGCTTTGTATTACAAGTAAATAAATGCCGAAAAAATTGATCTTTTAAACGTTCTTCATGACTGTCATGGAAATATCGTTATTGGGATATTCTCAATTCTGTACAATAGAAAACTTTATCCACAACACAAAACATACTTGCTTCCAAAGAGTTCGTTCTACTATAATAAATCTTGTCTTGATCGAAATGTTTTGTATTCAAGGGCAAAGTAACCTAAACTTGAGATCGGAATACACACAATATCTTATATTACCATATATCGAACATATTTGTATACTTCTGAAAACATTTTCTTGTGAAATATTTGGAACTCCGTAAAGAGCAATAAAGTATTTCTGAAGTTTGGTAAATTGTTCGAATTTATCTATACATATAATAAATTTATAACCGATCGATGTCTGTACATGGAAAATGAATGAGTAAACTAATGTGGGGGATCTATAATATTAACGCAATAGAACCCAAAACGATGATTTTTAGAATATTTGCCTGTTTGTTTGTGCGGTTGTGCGCGATAACCTCAAAAAGGAAGAAAATCCGATATATTGTTTATTGAGATGTCCGAGATATTAAATAAAATATTGTAGCTAATATTAGCTATATCTTTTAATCAAATTCGATCTCTTGGATAAAAATAAAAAATACAATAAAAAAAAATACCATCAAAATTGAGATTAAGCCTTTGCATGGTTTCTATTAAATTGTAAAAATGATGTCGTTGACGATGATGTGTGAAGTCGACTCAATTACAGCTTTTGTTTGCATGTGTTACTATGTTGCGTTTAATACTTCAATTTTAATTTTGCATGATTTTTGTAACATTTCATTGACTGCCTCGGTGGCGTGGTTGTACTGCGGTACGACTACAAAGCTGAGGTCTCGGGTTCGAATCCCGGGTCGGGCAAAGTGATAGTGGATTTTTCTGTTCATTATCAGCCCGGAGTCAGGAATTTGTACCCGATATGGCGATAGGCTCGCCCCCTATCACATCATGGGACGGAACATACAAGGCGAAATGTGGGTGTCCTAGTGGCGCCTCTGCCTACCCCTTCGGGGATAAAAGGCGTGAGTTTATGTATGTATGTATGTTCATTGACGTGATTATAGAAAAAAGAACACGTCGAAAATTATATCCACAATTTCATAGTATTGAGTACATTTTCAACAATTCTGTGAACATTTTAACCGATTACACCGTTAAACCCTATAATAATCGCAATTTGTTGGTATTTTTTAAATAATAAAAGCGAATTAAATACAAACTCACGAAGGAGCCAGTAAATACAAAAATAAAATATCATCACGTCGAGTCGACGATGCGAGAAGCAAAACCCGCAATCCTCTTACATTTGCGCTTTTACGGCATACGGTAAGTCGATTGTTTTAGAAGAAATGAGCTTTGTAACCTTTGTCGGATATTTCTCTTCCGCTTTTTGAATTAAAAATCTGATTTGCTTTGGAACTGCTCCGAGCTATTCTAATGTAAACTTTCACATTAATAACGTTTTGTTAGGTTTGAAAATTGTTTTTATGCGAGTTTTGCCGAGTTTCTACAGTAGAACGTCAATGTAATATGAAGATTGATTTAACGTTATGATAATATCAGCTCAATAGTTAACTACACTTTCTGGTTTCTTGACCGAAGCTACTTCTACATTTGACAGGGTTAAATGATAGGTTCAGAATTCAAAGATTTTCTAATTTCTTGGGTCACTTTGACGTGTTCTCCACCTTCGTATACACAATACAATGACCGATGTCCGGGCGGATATACATATTGTACTACCATCTAGAATTAATAACTATTTCGAATACATCTATAAATTCTACATGCGAACATAATTTTGATAAATATTTGAGCCACGAAAGTCACACAATTTTACGAATAATAATTAATAATAATAAAGTTTTTAAAAACTCGCAGTGAAAAGAGTTATGAAAAAAATGCGAAAAGATTATTACAGGACCCCCACTATTAATTTCGCTAACTCAATTAAATTTCTAAATAGTTTATTTTACAGCTGTTATCATTTAATTACAGTAAAAACCAATAACATACCCGAATTACTGCAGTGTTAAGAAAAAGGGCTGAAGATAAACATACAAAAAAATGGTGGATATAAAGTTTTTACTTCCATACTGGAGTGTGCGAACTGCGCTCTCTTCCATAAATCTCTCTACTTTATGTACTTCCTCCGCAGTATTTTACGAAGCTTTGCATTCGCTCCAGTTTTATCTTCATTTAATTTAGGGCTTGATACGAATGCACGTAACGGTGAAGGGCATATACTTTATACTATAACGGTGAAGAAAAATATCGTGAGGAAACCTGCATGCCGTAGCGATTTTAAAAACTTTCTAAAGTCCGCCAAACCGCACTAGGCCAGCGTGGCGGACTCTCGATTGTAAAGGAGGCCCGTGCCCTGCAGTGGGACGTGTTTGGACTGATACAGCCGAATGCATAAAAACATTTAATTACCTTTATGTTAAATTTGGACCTCAGTAGATAAATCGGTTCTTACAGTATTATATAATACAGGTAGAAAGTACATGATATAGTCACAGATACAGGACACTCAATAGTGAACATCACGTGAGATTTCTCCAACCGAATGAAAGAAGTTATAATTCAACCAAACAAATAAATCCCAGGTGTTATCGGTGTTTACTGATATCGGTTATTACATGACATCAGGTACAACGATAACTTGTTTCTTATACAAAAAATATATTAGTTCACCATGACGTAAAATATATTATTATTTTTACCTTAGAGATTCATGCAAAGAATATTTATGCCTGTTCGTGATACTTTATACTGGGCAAAGATTAAACATTTAAAAAGACAATACAAGGTGAAACTACAATTTCCAATGCCCATATTTTCGCATGAACTATTTTACTGTCAAAGATTTTCATGTCACTTGCCGCGGGTGATTATTTCTCAGGCACTCAAGTTTTACGTTGCATCTCGCGACTTTATTTTTGCCCTAACGACTGTTTTATTGTGACCCGAGGCAAGCGGCACGTTGCGGATAGAGAAAATTACAGGAAAGATAATCTCGTTTTTTATAGCTCCCATTATAGTATCGCAGTGGCTTACCGTCGCGATAAAATGACGACTTCCCCAGACTCGGTTTTATTTTTGTTTTAATGAGAACAGCGTGAATCTCGTTGAAGATTTTATAGAGTTTTTTCGAGTGTCCAATAGGCGTACGCAGGGTCGCCGGTAATTGAGTTTCAAACGGACATTATACACGCCTATGTTTTAGGTGGTGTCAAATGATTTGGAATACTGTTGTTTTATTCCTAGAAACATTTGGAAGGCAATAGTAAAATAATATCTATAATATAAATACAAAAATATATTTTAGTCATTTATCGAATTTATATTTCTTCATACATTAATGTTTAATTATTTACACACAAATAAAGAGCAAGGCATGCACTGTACTTTAAAGGAGAGTTAGTTACACTTTAATTTTAATCGCCTTATTGAAATATTTAACTTATTTTTGATCACGTTTGATCAATCTTCTGTTCCCAACAGAAGAGGATATTTTGAATGTCTTATTCAAAAAATAATATTAAATTATTATAACATTTAAAAGATAAAGTTATACAGCTTTTTATGTGGCCAGATTGTAAAACTGTTTTGTTGAAAGACTGTTTTGTTTAAAATTTGGATTGTAAAAATGTTTGTTTTACTTTTAACTATTTTCCAAAAAGACTCGGTGGTTTATGAGTCAATATTTTTGTTGTGTTATAAAAGTAACTCTCCCGCCTTCTACTCGCATACGCAAATTCAATTTACCAATCCACATTTTATTTCCAGTAACCGAGCGCGCCGAATCGCATAGTCTCTATTACGTCATAAAGTCCTAATTCCCACTTCTACAATTCAAGTGGCGTCGATTCAGCAATTCCAATCACGTTCTGGAATTCCATCCCGATCATTAGGGACTAGTGCACTCTCAGAGCTTTATCTCCAACGTTTATTTAACAAAATATCTTACATATCTTCTATATCCGAAATTTCGTCGAAAACGTCATGTTTAATCCTATTATTGGATAAAGTTCTCCGCCAATTTTGTAAATTGAACAATTTGACTTTCATTCGCTTTCAAACAAAACGTAGGAGTAGTGACTTTTCGAATGTGAGTTGGGAATTGTTTTTTTCCGGTACAAGAGCCGGCTTCTATTTGAAGTGAATCTCTGAGTTTTAATTGTGACTGCAAACAAAAATAGAGCCGGGCTTGCGCTTTTGTCTGTTCTCGAGTGGGACTTAAGCGCGTCTCTAAATACTTTTGAGATAATGAAATTTAGTTTTAATTAAGTTTCGTTGATAGTCATTGGATATTTGACGTCTGTGTTTTTTTGTTTGGCTAACTTTCAACCATCGGCAGCGCTTAAAGTATCTATTGGTATAAGAGATTTAAAATACAGAAACATTTTAAAAAGACAAATTATTATTTGTAGTGTGGAACTATTTAAAATTAAATACCACTTTTATCAATAACTATTCTACTTTTTCTATTATATTATAGTCCCTTATTGATGTAATTCATTTAATTTACGTCTTCACCACAATCAACAAGCAAGGGCCAGAAATTATGAGTTTCCTGCTTGTATTTATGAACTTATATCCAAGATTAAAATCCAAGCATTACTTTGTAATTCATGGTGTTGTTTGGTTTTGCTACTGTCCATGAGCGGTCATATCGCTTACCATCAGGCGAATAACATGCTCGTCTCGCCATTCACCGGAATAAAAAAAATGTTAAACACATATTTCTTAGGCAATTTAATACACTTTACGTGCTTTCATAGTCGCTTCACAATAAGGACGCTCGGGTGAAATATTGTCGGCTTTGAGCATCTTGCAGCTAGTTATTTGTTTTTGTTACAAATATTTGCACGCTCTTTGTTTGTACGAAGTGCATGCTACTTACTTGGGAGTTTGTGCTTTGGTGTTCGTTGTGCTTTGATTATTAAAATGTGAGGAAAGTTTGTTTGAAGGATGATATTAATAATATTCTTGAAGTTATACTTCGACGGTTCCTACGTATATAAAGACATGTCGAAAATGCCATTTTTTTTTTATTGTATCATTGGCTTTAGATGATCTATACGCACATACTGACATACTCTTTTTTATTTTATTTTATTTATTTACCTTGTTTTACAAATCGTATAAAGGAACAAGTATTATAAATACAACAAATAAGTGTCGTAGATACAGACATCTATACATATCTTTTTGTACGGTGTTTTAAAATGCGCGCCACTCGGTGCGTACGCGGTCTTGTCAGACTTGTCGCCATTTACGGGAGTTCGCCGGACGAGACAAGTCGATGCCTGGCGCAAAATCATTGCTGGTCCTTCTACGTATCGAGCCCGGATGCCCTCACTTAAAAGTGTTTTTGGACGCCGGCTTAAGATATTATAGGCGTCCACGGCAGAGACGAGGCCATGGGCTCTGGCACCCATCTCCGAGTCGCTATAACCTATAGGTAAGGGCCACCGCCTCCGCCTTTAGGTCGCTTCTTACGACAGGCAGGGGCAAACTTCTTGCACCTACATGACAGGGTTCAGCCATTTATCACCCGGCGCCCCTTCTTTGTAGGCGGCGGCGAGTGGAATTTTTCGATCACGTTCGTCACGATTTCAGTTCGCGCTCTCACGTGGCAGTTTCTTCCTTTCTGGCTCACTTCTATTCACCACAGGTATCTAACGAAGCAGGCGTGCCCCGATAGGACCTGTGTCAAATTGACCGCCAATACGCCGCGCCGTGGCGCCTGTTTGGCAACTAGTAAAAAACAGGACGCACTGCCACAATAGTCCAATCACTCCCTCACTCTCTCTCAAAGGGCTGGTAGTTCCTCTTGACGAAAGGCTTCCTCCTGTTAAACTAAACCGGTGACAGAACTTTGGCGTCAATTTTCCAAAGAAAAAAGGAAACCAGCAAGAACGCAGGCCGCCCCTTGGGCGATCATACAATTTCCCCTGAATCGTGATCATCCGTATGCGTAGAGATTCAACCGACAACGAGACATTCGTTGGAATTGGACTATATTTCACGACGGGTCATTGTCTGCCACTTTATAAGGCACAGGTTTGACCTCACGAGGAATATTGCACCCATCTTTAGGCGGGGCCACCCCAGTAGGTACCAACTTCTCCCTGTCGACCGATTTCAACGCCGGGCAGCTTGAGTCATCGACGACCGAGTTCTTTCCGAACGGCTTAATCCTTGGCTTTGCGTAGAGATGTAACACCGTTCTGCGTTATTTATTGCATTTACCACGGGAAGTACCCTGAAGTTCGAACTCATCTCTGCTGCTGAGTTCCGCCACCGTACAACGCGGCAACCTCCAAATACCATCTTCACTAGCTCGGAAGTTGGATATCCACCACGGTACCTTTCTCCCTACATTTTCTTCCACATACTACAAATCTCGGGAACCAATTGCCAACAGCAGCATTTCCGGACAAATAGGACCGTGCGACCTCACAGAAGAATCTGGTGATTTTCAAAGAGCGTATTCCCGCCTTAAAGTTCGGTAACACATCTCTATTCCCTATGGTGTTACAGATGTTCATTGGCGGCCGTTAAAACTTAACCTGAGGTGAACCTTACGATCGTTTTTCCAATTAATATAAAAAAATCTGTAAAAGGCCATTGATCGTCGCACGACTCCCGCGTACAATCTCCGGCAAAGGATGCCGGGACCTTCGAGGTTGAGAAGCAGGCTAGACAATGTGCTTGTTGCGTTAACTAGTTTTGGTCTTAGGCTTTAAAAATGGACGTGGGAGTTATCTGGAGAGGATACCCAGGTCAACTCTGCCTTTTATTTATATGTTAAGAAGATTGTTGCTTAATAATAAATAATGTTGAATTTATAAACCTTATTTAATTAATTAAACACAAACCGGATCATTTTATTTAAAGACATGTCTTTGTATACATTAAAAGAACATATTCCTACCTCGAATTACTAAATCCACGTATAAAGTGATATGTTTCCATTGGAGTACTTATTATATACATGGGTGATGATTTCGGGATATTTAATGTATTAGTTTAAAAATAGTAAATTAATCCTACATTTTCAAAAAATTTTTTATTTAAATTCTATATCAGACACAGTTTTTTTGTTTCCTGCGTATAAAAAGATATCATAGACATGACTTACATGCTTCTATTTTATTATCGGTGTAGAAACAGTCATCTATCAAGTTTTCAAGGAAAACGTAAAAAAATAAAATATGTGTAAATGGCACTATAAAGCTCTTAAAACAGTTAAATGATTGTAGAAAGATGTTTTTTATTTTTGGTCGTAGAATTATTTCTAGGGCGAATTGAACACAAATTACGCTCTCCTGTAAACCTCGGTTTTTGACTTGTCCTTATATACGTAGGAACCGTCGACTTCCTTTGGTGCTTTTGGAAAAAATATGAATGGTTTTTTTTATTGTAATTATTTTAATGTTAGTTCTAGAATTCAAAAGTATTTTATTGGTTCAGCATACTGGGAAGCTCCTATTAAAAAAAACGGTTTACTTTTTATACGTTTACTACAATATGTATATTTTTATATGTTTACTACAATATATTTTTTACAAAACAGGTTAAATAATTTAAGATCAGTGGCTAAAGTAAATCGTATATGGCAAGTGTTTTAAGTATATCAAGTAACAAAATATCTACCTACTATAATAATAAAATGGGTATGTCTCAAAAATGGTTGTGGCATTTTAATGAGAGCTCTGTACATCGGGATGACAATTTCATGCTTCGCAACTTCGTAAAGTCCTCTGTTCATTTTAAAAATTCGAGCATTACTTTCTTGTAAGATTCATTTTCATAAATATATTTCTTCATATTTGAATTTCTTAAAACAGACGAGTAAGATAATAATAGTAAAATTTTCTTTCAGAATTTTCATAATCACAATTTATACTTGGAATTAAACTTTTATCGTCATCAAAGAATAATTTACTTGGTCCGTTAACTTTAATAATTATATTAGACTAGGCTTATAAAACTACGTTTATTTTAAGTATCTATTAGGTTCCGTTTCTTTCTATAATAGATTAAGACGAAAAATAATAAAAATCGCAAGTAAAATTTTATGCGTCTAATTCAGAAGACATAAAAATCTTATAAAGGAGTTATTTTTATAAGTCATATTATTCCTTTTTGATTAGCTTATTGATGTAATGGTATCTTCAATGGGCTGAAAATATAACTGTGCTAAAAAACAAGATAGAGCAACTATTTTTTTAATCGTGGTTATGTTTATTGTTTAGGAATACACGATATCAGTGACGTAACGCACTGACTATTGAAGTTACGTGTGTTTCTTAGTTAATTATTTATCGAATTCTTATAAGATGAAAGAACATGTCGGGAGAAAATCCGCATGCACTATGTGAAAACTAATAATCGTATTACGCCAGCCTGGTAGAAAAAAATCATTGCCGAAAGAATAAGGACTGGAACAAATACTTGAATTTGGAAGCGGTTGTTAAATTAAAAAAAAAGCTTTAGTTGATCAATTCTTATTCACCAAATGACTCCACACAAAATGAAATCTATAATGAATATTCTAATAATACCGTTGTTCAAATGGCAGTGCTAGAAGATGAGCCACGAGGTCAATCTACCAGAATAAAAGTTAATCGAGCGTGCGACATAAAATGATAGCGTTCTCGCATTACCATAACATACCCTTATAAAGCCGTGAAACAATAGCAGATTGATTCTCTGTGAAGGGTCTCGCACAATTGCTCCGCAAAAGATTATTAATTCAATACATACTCACGCGTAAACTCAAGGGAAGCTAAAGATACTGGATTTTTCTATTGATTATCAGCCCGGAGTTAGAAATTTGAGCCTGATATGGCGACAGGCTCGCCTCGTATCATGCATCGTGGGACGGAAAATACAAGGCGAAACGTGAGTGTCCCGGTTGCACCTCTGCCTACCCGTTCTGGAAAAAAGGCGTGATGTTATGTAGATGAAGAAACAGCATTTGCCGACTCGACTATGTATTATACAAAAATGATCATATTTTAAACGTATCAAGGTATTCTATCCGACATATTGGAGATAAATTGAAATCCCGAGTAAAGAATTAATTTATTCGCATGAAAATGTGGACCGATTACATTTTTTAAAGTATCAAGTTATTATGTGTAATTTTTATAAAGGAAAATACATTTCCTGAAATAAGACCAGGAGCAGATTATACATATACGTATAAAGTATCGGTATCAATATAACGTCTCAAAACAAATGATAATGGACTTCGGTTCAGACATTAAAAAGACAATTCTTTTAAAAACAGCGCTATAATACACCCTATTAAACGTAAGGATCGAGGACTTAATACTGAGAAAGAAGCAATTTCAAATACATTATGAGCTTAAGTAAGAAATTTTTCGTGAGAAATTCGAGGAACATGTACTTACATAAAGAATTGCGTGTCTCTTGTACTTTATCGTATTATATTGAGAGACGTGAGAAGTCGTTTTTATTTATGAATTCCCGGTAACTGCGTTGTGACTTCGGGGAATATATTTTATTTGATGACACCTGGTTTTTAATATCATAAATTGAATAAGTGCAAATTAATATTTCATGCTTATTTAAGAGCAGAACGGCCTTGGCAGAGATCACAGGTTTAATATCAAAAGAAAATCTCCCTGTTTCAAGGCTATTGGTATCGTTTTGAACTACAGGAGTTCTAAAGTTAAACATAGGTCTTCTCCGGAAATTATCTCAGAGACCTGTAGGTAACGATCTGCATTCAGCAAAGCTACTTAATGCAGTCATTATAAAACCACAGCTAGGTTGATTTACTCTAACAATCAGCAAATTACAGTTTCAGTAATTACATATGGGGCATTTCACGTGAAGCGGGCAGCAAAAAGAAAGTGAGGTTTCAGAATTCGTTCATGTTCTGTTTATCTGTACTCCTGGAGGGTATGAACATGAACACGAAATATTTTTTTCGTATGTGGCATAGTTTTTGAGTTATTGGTGTTGAAAGAATTGGAAAAGTTGGTGAAAGGGTTCTTCAGAGGCGATTTTTTTAATTGAAAAAATTAACAACAAAATACAATATATATCAGGTTATGTAGTTAAAATACAGTTCTTTATTATTTCTAATCTCGATTAGAAATTACTTTTATTTTTCTTATATTAAACCGGAAGTAAATGTTTCAAATCAGATTTTGAATAACTTGGCACGTAAAAATATTAATTATTTTTAATGTAAAATAAAGCTAATAAAATATTAATTTTACGTTAAAAGTTGTAGAATGTTATCTTTATAAGTTTAGGAGATACAAGAGTAAAAGTACATAGATGCCGCACTGAGCGTGGTACCAGACGCTCGCGTAGGTCGCCCAGTCAGCAGTAAGGCAGCGTCTTTCTGCCTTATTCATAGACGAATTTTATTTAGTTATCAAACGAATGTTTTGTCCCTTTCGAAAGACTTTAGAATAGGGTATTTGACTCTTTTTTTTCTTGTATTATTCAAAAAGTATCCATATCCAAAATCTAGCTAACAAAGAATTTTGTAAATCCATTCAGAATTA
The DNA here is from genome assembly GCA_905220455.2 of Deilephila porcellus. Lineage (NCBI taxonomy): Eukaryota > Metazoa > Arthropoda > Insecta > Lepidoptera > Sphingidae > Deilephila > Deilephila porcellus. The sequence goes on along the minus strand of LR999977.1, from coordinate 11,495,503 downwards.
AACAAGTCAGAAACGTTTTAAATCTTGTAGTGGGGGTAATAGAAAAGAGATGCAAAACAAAATTAGTGACGTCACTGTGCATTATAGTTCATTGTAGTGTGCGGGTGTGAAAGGGACGGTAAGATATCCCCACTACGCCCCCTTTCATTTAAAATACTAATATGTATTTGCCTCATGTTTTTTTTTTTTTATTTTTATTTTAATAAATAAATACCCCCAACAGTCACATACATAGTCCTGACCCCACACTAAGATCGAGTCTTGTGTCGTGGGTATCAGGAACTAAGAGAGACTTTTCGGTCTCACAAACACCCAGACCCGAAACAAATACCTGTGGATCACACAAATATCTGTTTCGGTGCGTCGATCGAACCCGCGGCCTCTCGTTTCACAGGCGGCGTCTAACCAACTGCGCCACGGAGGCTGTCGATAATAGTACTAATCATAAGTCCTCGAAACCGACGAACGTAATGAATGCAAAGATTAATAATGTGTATCTTATTTGTTTTATTTATTATAAAATACATAATAATAAATATATGCACATTTTTTAAAATTAATTATTACTCCGAGCCAGTTCATATATATTTAAAGCCATGGTAGCCAAATCTGATTCAACTTACCTCTGTGGTATTTATACATGACAATATGATTGCCTATATAGACAATATAAAAGCGATATTTTAAATTAATTTATAACTTATGGGGCGTTATTCATAGACAGGTTAAAAACCTATTTTAGTTATCTAATGTTTTGTCTCCGTCGCTCAAACTGAATTCTAAAGTCTTTCGAAAGGGACAATACATTCGTTTGTGAACTTAATAAAATTCGTCTATGAATAAGGCAGATAGACACTGCCTTACTGCTGACTGGGCGACCTACGCGAGCGTCGGGTACCACGCTCAGTGCGGCATCTATGTACTTTTACTCTTGTGTCTCCTAAACTTATAAAGATAACATTCTACAACTTTTAACGTAAAATTAATATATTATTAGCTTTATTTTACAATAAAAATAATTAAAATTTTTACGTGCCAAGTTATTCAAATTCTGATTTGAAACATTTACTTCCGGTTTAATATAAGAAAAATAAAAGTAATTTCTAATCGAGATTAGAAATAATAAAGAACTGTATTTTAACTACATAACCTGATATATATTGTATTTTTTTGTTAATTTTTTCAATTAAAAAATCGCTTCAAAAAAACCCTTTCACTAACTTTTCCAATTCTTTCAACATCAATAACTCAAAAACTATACCACATACGAAAAAAATATTTCGTGTTCACGTTCATACCCTCTAGGAGTACAGATAAACAGAACATGAACGAATTCTGGAACCTCACTTTTTTTTTGCTGTCCGCTTCACGTGAAATGCCCCATATAAAAAAACAATTCGTCTCTACCTACCACAACACATTTTTTTCTCGTGCACTATTTAAGTTTTAAATTAAAAACATAATCGTGTTGAATAAACATTATTTTATTGCATAAAAAAACAAAACGATAATCAATGCAAGCAAGTACTTGACGATGAAATTTCCAGCCAGGGTGATGACACGAAATATTCTGGATCCATTTCGACTGCGGAACCTTCCGGTTGACAGACGACATTTATCTCCGGCCACTCGATTGCGACGTTCCGGTTAAAGGAATTTGAATTTATGGCGCGGACGATTTCCCGGAACGCCTGTTGGAATTTAAAAGGTGGTACAATGTTTGTAAGACTTACGGTACTTATGTAATTGTTTGTTATTGTAAGGTATACGGCATTGTTTTGATGAGCTTTTTGTTTAGGGTCCAGTTAAAAGTACCCTTGATAAAAGATGATGAATGGAAATAAAATATCAGGATCGAGCAGTGTGGACTAACATAGTCGCTACTTACCCTTAAGGGATGCAAGCGTGACGGTTATCAATTTAGAATATGACAGCCTCCGTGTTGCAGTTAGTTAGACGTGGCTGTGCAATAAGAGTTCGCGATTTCGATCTCCGCACCGAGACAAGTATTGTTTCGAGTCTGGGTGTTTGTGACACCGAAAGTCTCTCGTAGTACCTGATACCCACGACACAAGACTCGATCTTAGTATGCGGTCTATGTGACTGTTGGGTTTATTTATTTTATTAATTATTTGATATTCATACCAAATACAACTTAAATACTCCTAGATTGGTAATGTGTACTTAGATATAATTATAATATACAATATTCAGAATGAATTTTCTATTAAACATTCCAGGTACTGCTGCTTTTGGAAGAATGTGGGCACAGGGGACCAAAATGAATGTAAGTACATTTCAAATTATAAATTGATTATAAAGGTTTTTTATTAGACATTTATTATTATGGTACTTAGAAGAAACAACTGCAGGTTAATTTTCTTTAAGATTTAAACGCACCGTTAAGTACAGTCGACAACACTGAAGCATCTTCAAGATATGAGAAAACGAACCCGCCCAGATTTTTTTTTCTTGCCCGTAACATATTGCGAAACCCGTGTTAGTCGTAGGCAAAAATTCGAACAACTAATCCAGATATTGCCTTTTTGTTGGCAAATCTTAGGGCCTTGACTCATGGCCTGTGCCATTTATTACGAACGCTGTTCGATGAATCCTGAATCATTCAGTGGTTTTTATTATGCTGGAATCCTGAAAAATAGACGTAATTTGTTTCGTAATCCTTATTCTGAAAGTAGGTATATGTTAGACAATATATAACTGTAACTATTACGGATTTCCTACCACATATTAGACACGAATAAGCATTAAAGTGAATATAAATTGTTCAACAATTTAAAAAAGAATTCTATGAATATGTCCCAAAGTAAAGAGGCCTGATTTACTTCCCTTCCTTTATTAAAAAATTCAAAGCGAAATACTTTGTCTTATTTTTTATTCGTGACAGAAATTCTTTTTTTTTTCACGCCTTAAATAATTTCACGCAGTTTCCGAATAATTCCACTTACAATATAGGTGCCGTATATCACTTTTTATTACACTTCTAAGTTGTTTAGTACCCGACTGTGAGAAAAAGTTCTTAAATTATGTGCAGAAATATATTGCCACGTTAAAGATTACGTCGGTAGAGTTGTGAATTTCATCTGAAGGTGAGAACTGGCTAGATCATTTATTTTCAATACCTAAATTGCTCTATCAATACCTTATATGACTTGCAATTGTATTATTTGTATAGATTTGCTCATTTATAAACGTCGCATCTCTATTTTTGGAGGATAACTAGAATACACAAGCAATATTTACATAAACCAGCAAAATATAAATACGTATACTTCGAAGAGGATTAGGTACTAACCTAGGTTCGGCAGTCGATGTCCTATGACGTGAATTTTTAATCACACAAAATCCACTTCATACATCGCCTGATCTAATACGTCGTGAAGTTAAAAAATCCCAAGTATGGTCTACAGTCTACATTATATTTTCCAGTTCATAAACCAGTAATATTCAGAACAAAAAAAAATTTATGACTGTAATTGTAGTTGAGTGTCGACGGAGGGCTTAATATCGCATTGTTTTACGATTTATTCGAGGCAGTTGTTTTAGCAATTTTCAACAAAAGTGGAATAACATATATTTTTTTAATGTAGCTACTTTACAAGATTATCCATAGATTTAAAATGTCAGAGGTTTATCGACAATTGAACAGAGAATGAGTCGCTGGATACAGGCTGCTCGTGGCAGCTCACTGTGAATGTCGTTGAGCCAGGCCTATTTTCATTAATTGACTTTCTGTGGCTATTAATGGCGATAATGATGATGAATATACAAAAATGAATAATCATCCTGCCTCGGTAGCGTAGTTGTATTACGGTACGGTTACAAAGCTGAGGTCTCGGGTTCGAGTCCCGGGTCGGGCAAAGTGATATTGAATTTTTCTATTCATTATCAGCTGGGAGTAGGAATTTGTGCCCGATATGGCGATAGGCTCGCCCCCTATCACATCGTGGGACATAACATACAAGGCGAAATGTGGGTGTCCTGGTGGCACCTCTGCCTACCCCTTCGGGGATAAAGGCGTGAGTTTATGTATGTATGAATAATAATCCTATCTAGTTTAAAGAATTAAATTAGCACAAATATATAATACCATGATAGTTATAAATACATCCGAAGATGTCTTGTTAAGATTGTTTTTGACGATAAGCCAGCCTGCTATTTAATAAGACTTACACTCCCCATAGTCATATTCCTAATCTGTATTTATGTTATTGCAATGAATGTCGAGACGAGCTTGCCATTCGCCTGATGTTAAGCGATACGACCGCTCATGGACAGTAGCAAGACTAAACAACACCATGATTTACAAAGAAATGCTTGACATTCCACTGCGTATTTAATTAAGAAACATAACACTAAAAAGTTATTTATAAATTTCATTGGTTCATAAATACCCGGGCTACAAGTCGCGCATCACACAAAACACTTAGCAGTATCAATCAATTTGACCCGGCCGCGTTGGCCTCCATAAATTTCGGCTAAAGTGTGAGCAGTTCTGTCCGCAACCAACTTGGCTAACCCTTGAATCCTTATATCCAGCCCTTTGCACTAAACAAAACCGGTTTCAGAAGTAAACTTCTTGTGTGCGTAACGTAAAATTTAGCGCCAATGAAGTTTTCGGCTGGCGAATTTCTGTAAGACCGTTAAATTAACAAACTGCCTTACTTTACGAACAACTATGGAATTTCATAGATTGTCATTACAGTAGCGTGTGATATAGGATTTGTAAAAAAAATTAGGAATTAAGAACTAAAACATATAAAGATTTTTAACTGAATTCAAAAAAATGGAGTAGGTTCTAAATTCGACTGTATGATTTTTTTTCATTGACCTATTTGGATGCAAGTAGTCTTGTTATTATTATATTATACCTCCATTATTATATCACCTTAGCAATTTGCAATAATGTCTATGGTATGTAAAGTCCACCAACCCGCAGTAGGCTAGCGTGATGGACTATATGGCTTAACCCCTCTCAATCGTACCATCGATTGTAGAGGAGGCTCGTGCCCTGCAGTGGGATGTATATGGACTGATACAGACTTGTTATTATAGTAATGAAGCATAGTTCTTTCTTACGTAATATATTTAATATTTATTGTAATAGTGAAACATTTCTGATACAATATTGAATTCGAACTCGATTTTAAGAGATACGCTTTTTATTATTCCACCATTCCATTCTCAAAGATCAAAACGATTGATGCCTAAGGGCAAACTAGACAAAAACTTCAAACGCTATATTGAAATACATACCCTAGCGATAAAACAAAACCGTAGTCGTTTATCGACTGGAAAACACATTCGCTCTCAGCAGTGTACAGAAAACTGTCAATGTAGATTGCTTCTAATCGATTTCAAAAAAGGGCATTATTAATTCAACCTGTATGTATGTAATATTGTCAGAATTGCACAGTTTTTGGATATGTTAGTCTATACCAGCGTCTGAATACGTGTGCAAAATTTCATAAGTGGCACCGAACTCAAAAAAAATATTGGTATATTTAGATATGTATTTTAGAGTTTATTATATTAGTTATTAAAATATTAATTTTCGTCGGTTTTTTTTTTATTTGATCGAATACATCGACGCCACGTTATGGTGGGTCTTTATGACCCGTAGACATTCGGCTTACTTATTCGACATCTTTCCAACCATTTGTTCTCATATTTGCTAAAGAATCATCCATGTATTTTGATTCCTGTTTTACGTTACGTCGAAATATAATACCCGTGTCCTGTTCGGGTAGATAGCGCCTATAGAATGCCAATTGTTTTGAGCTGATTATGAAATGTTACTAATTTTCCCCATTCTTCTGACAAATTAATAAATTCTTGTAATCACTTCCATGACGTACTTATTTCTTCTTACTCCTCGTCTTAATTACTTAAATACAGGTTTATTGTGCCTCTCTATTTTTATATTTGAATTTGAAATTTGTTTAGTTTTACAGCTCTTTTCTTATATTATATATTCTTTTGTGTAAATATATAAAGTGTTTGGAATAATAACTTTATTAACAGTAACTAAAGGACATAATTTAAACATTATAAGTCGTGAATCCACTAAACTCCAAACGAAATAATTTATTTATTTTCAAAACGGCTTTAGGGTAAATCAAACAGTACCAATGACTGGTATGATTCCAGTTGGATACGATAATTAAACCACAAAACACTCCACGTCAAAATCTGAAGCAGAACTCAACAAACCCTCATTTCACTTAGTATCGTTGTCTTGCTTTTTGTATGTCAATGGCACTTGGTAATTCAGCTTGTTTGATCCGCACATCAATTATTTTTTATATATTTGTTTGATCCGTGATACAAAGATTGGGGAATGGGGTGTATGTACAAATATTATGATGAAGATTTATTGCAGGGTGTGGTTCCGTATTTTGTAACGGTTGGGTGATAATGGCACTACTTGTAATTACATTTATTTATTTTGGGTTGACATTTGCTGTGTTTTCGGTAGAATTTCCTAAGGAAGTCAAATTTCCTATTATCATATTCATAACTTCAAAAATGATAAACTGTATGCAACATTTTTGGTACCCCTAGGAGGGGAAAGTTGAAAATCTCTCTTTCCACTTTTCTCATAAATTACACATTACATAGAAAATCTGTTTTGTAAATATAATGTCTAGTGACCACCTTCAGATTAAGGGCAAGCGTCACAGGCAAGCGTCCACATATTTGGATCGTACGTATCGGACGGATCGCATTAAACAGACTTTAGTATTCTTTGTATAGGAATTCCTACAAGTGCATCTACTGATCCGCATCGTACGGACTGCACGAATCTGCCCGTCGGCAATGCCGATGGAGGGGCAACTTTTACGGTGCGTGCCGATGACGTCATACGGAATGCCGATGAGTGGACGCGCGCGCTCGCTCGCTCCGTATCGTTCGCCATTTGCATTCGATTATTGTCTTGTTCACACCATTGAGTTATAATGTCGGCAAATCCGATCGCTGTTGATACTGTAGATGCATTGTAAAAAATAATCCGTTTAATGCGTTCCGTCCGATACGTACGATCTGAATATGTTCGCCTGCCTTTAGGCTTCGAGTTTGTCGATTGATGCTGTTACAATTTTTATAAATAGGTCCATCAAGTTTTTTATGTAAAAAAGAACTTATTACAATCTTTCTATTAATATTATAGTCAGCACACTGAAAACTTTGCTATAGTAGGTGCGACTGTAAGCCTCTATTTTTCGCCATGCCATGGAATATTTTTGTTGCCATCAGTCAACCGCTATCGGCCATTTAGCACTCTCGCTCTGGTGTAGACGCCATCCATCTCGTCAATGTGATGGATTTTCGAAATATTTTGCGGAATTTTTTAACTATTCTTTATGTTCTTTAAAAATTACGGATATTGTTAGTAAAAGTTGGGTATTGCGTTAAAATTAATAAATTACTATGCATAGGTAAGTAATAAGAAACTGATTTTACAATTATTTAAATTTGAGATTAAACTAATGACTTTTTAAATTATAATATTACTAGCAGCCCAGCCCGGCTTTGCTCAGGTGCAGAGATTTCTTGATTCATCTTCATACCAGAACCATCTCTTAAATGCAGGAGTACTCTGTGTGTACTTTGTAACATACCTACTAATTTTATTGAATAGATATTTAATTATAATAATAATTGATTCAAGCAAATAATAGGATTATTGCCGCGCCAATATGACGAAACATTGTGGCCACTCAAGAACAATGCCGACGGACAATTTGTTTCATTGATACTTATTCATATTACTTTTATTGTTCTGACGATAACACTGCTAACTTGATGGCAATATTTCAAACCATATTACGAGTAATAAAAGGATATTCCGATGAAATTATTGTTTCTAGATTATATTTATACGTAGTGGTTAAGGAATCATTATAGTAGTCACTTTTCTTCTTAGCTTCTGTCCTTTACACTTCAGGCTACCCTATGGGCTCTGTTTATCCTTTTCTTATATCTATCCAGGGTTATCGTATACTCGTAGAACTAGAGCCCGTGGCCGCCAGACTTTCGTCATTTTATAAAAGCTGTAAGTTTGTCTGCGCAAGCCTCTGACATAGGCATCACACGATTAGTTATTATGAAGTTCCGATCGTGGTGGCTTTAGAAGTTATCAACTTTAATGTGTCTGGCAAGATGAAAGAACCATCAAAAGTGTCCGGCTCCCAAGGAAACACCTTTTGATAGTTGCCTTAACAACGATACAACTGTGCAAGTCTGAGTTTGCACGAGTATACTGAAACGTGTGTGCAAAAACTGCGCAAACTTCGTTGAAATTTTCGATTGGAGACTGGTGCAAACTTGCGTTTGCACAACCGTACTTGAACGTGTGTGGCGGGCATAAAGACGTTTTTTTTAAAGAGGTAAAAAACTATGAAATAAACACCACACAGATTAAAAATATATTTATTCGATTGCAATTGTTTTATTGGATAAGTCCGAGCGAGCGTGACTTGTCCAGCCAATCAGAGCGCGCCACGTAGCTGCCGCACAAAACTCGGGTACCGGAGAAACCTGTTCTCCCATGCAGCACTCTGAAGTTGTCCATCACCATCACGGTACCTAAAAATACAGGTATTTAGGTACGCATTTAAATAATTACATACATACATACATACACTCACGCCTTTCTCCCAGAAGGGGTAGGCAGAGGTGCAACCAGGACACCCACATTTCGCCTTGTATGTTTCGAACCATTATGTGATAGGGGCGAAGCCTGTCGCCATATCGGGCAATTAAATATTTATTTATAATATAATGGTATATCAGCCCATTTTAATCATTTACGTGACAGGGCTCCAGTTCATCGCTAATCGTCGTTTTTGATCAATGATAATGTCGTAATCTTGAATCTTCGTTTTTCAGTGGGTACATACAAGCTTATGGGGTGATATAAGGGCCATTACTATGCATGAGCGTCTTTTAACATTGGGGCGTTTTTAGTCAATTGTCATTCTTATAATAGTAAGTTTATAATTATGTATGCATTGTATTTAATTAAAATTGTATTGTTCATAATTGCACGTTTATTGGAATCGAATTTATAAACTAACGTGATTTTTGCATAAGGATAAATCACGAAAAAGACCACACAGCTATTACACACGGTATGACAAAATCGAACAAACTGAACAAATCGATCGAACTGTTTTGCCAAAGGCTATAAAGCGATCTAGTAATTCTCAATGGTCACTAAATTACACTCAGTGTGTACCTGGTTTCAGTTTGAATTGCCACTGGTTCTCGGGGGCATCATAATATCTCGCCAAGTTGCGCAAGGAGCGATAATACATCTTACAGTTAGTGCTGCTGCTGAACGCCATTGGTGAGCGGTCGTATACGTTGAATCTGGAATAGTATATTGAATTTACGCGTCTCGTAGTAACCAAATGAGGTGTGGTGAAGATAACATCTTAGGTAGCCTCATGTATGGTTGAAAATTGTGAGACCTTAAATTTCAAGTCGATCAATCCAATTTATTTATATCTTTCGAATATTCATACTTACAAAGAAATCTCATATAAGCTTCCGGAAGCTAGCATGTATGCCAGGCATGGCGATAAATTTGCCCTCTGTTACATTTGGGACAGAAATTAGCTCGATCAAATGTGGTATAATATGAAAAATCGCAACTTTTTTGTGAACTATTACTATTAAATTTTTATTTATTTAAATTTATTTAATGTATTCTAATAAATGAAATAATGAAATGCGAGTCACAACCCACAATTATTTAATATCAGAGAGAATAGTTTGTTAGGATTTGGGAGACCCTTGTCAATACTGCTTTGTAGTAATTAACCTAATTCCTAATAATTTATGTTAACACCAATAACTTCACATTAAATTGGTTCATTTGCCTTATCCTATAAAATATGTACGCTTCCACGATTGTCAAGTATTATATTGAATGTTTGCGACCAGTGGTCCTACTTAGAGGTCTTATAGACTGCAGACTTTACAGTGATCCATGAATTATTGAGAGATCGACTATACCATTGGACGATAGGAATTCTGCAAAGGTTTTACCTTTATGTAGGTCGCTCTTAATTTTTCAGGACTATGTTTTGAGAGTTACTAAGCTTAGCTTAGTAAAGTTCTTACCTTTTAGTCGTATCTTTGACAGTTTTCAATATGTAAATGTTTACGGCGCTGGCCTAAAATAAAGTCGTTAAACTGTAAGTGTCAGGGATATTCCTGCTTACCCCTTCGATTTGATAGCCGTTCACCGGTAGCTAAGGATTTATTCCTGGTATCATAAGTGAATTATGTAATTTCCTATCTTCATCATGAACCCACTGCTAAACCAATTACCTGATTTGTTTCAAATCCTGCGTCGTCTTGTCTACCTGTATAACCGGAGCAGCAAACGCGTGATGATGCCCTTCCTCTATATACTCTGCTTCAACGTCAAATGTCGTCAAGAACTCGAAATCTTCAGGATGTTCTTCTTTCAAGCACGTGGCTCCGTAGAAACCATCGACAAGGAGAGTTTCTCCGCCTATGCCGTTGGAGTGCTCGATACAGTGAAGGATTTGCAGACTGTAATGGAAAAAACATTAATATTATAAAGATAATGGCTCTAATTCTCACATACTATATAAATAAATAGTGATGTACGAAAAGGAACTGCGGTCAGAACAAGCCTTTTAAATTTTAAGTGTTGTACAAGCAGAAGTGCTTTTACTAACACCCACATTTCGTCCAGTATTTTTCCTTCTTAAGTTATAGCAGAAGCAAATTTCCGTTCTTGGCAACACATTTGTATAAAATTTCGCTAACCACAAATCTCACACGAATCAGAGTGCGTGAATCGGGAATCCAATTCAGGACCTCATGGCCCAACAGTTCGTAAACAATGCCACTGGGTCATTGAAAATACCGATTTTGAGTTAATATAGAAATACTCGTAAATTATTAAGATCTAACCTAAGAAATATAAAACCTGATAAGTGTCAAGCCATATTTCAAGCCTAAATGTATTAATTTTAATAACAAATTCCCCTTTAAGCGTATCGTTTATCTTTATAAACAAGGCGCGACGTAAATAAATTCCTGACACCTATTCTTTGTGAGAAGGACGCATCCTTTATATTTACCACAAAATGCCGTCTCCGAACATATTTTCACACATTTTTATTTAATAATACGGTGTCAAAAGAATGAACGTTTATTATCTCGTACGTCGTAAGATTTTTCTAAAAAAAGATCTCTTAAAATACAAGCCGTGCGGCGAAATATCGTCTTTCGTTATTACGGTCAAAAGTTGAATACTTTCCGAGGGCTTCATAAGGATTTTTAGGATAAATTTGGTTGTTGGAAGCAAAAGTCAAAGGTCGAAAAAATAAAAGGCATCATACATCGGAATGAACTTGTTCATTTTAAGTCACAATTGTGCTGAATGTCGGCCAATTGAGAGGCATTATGTCGGTATTCACGAGACGGAAGGCAAACGGTTGAGAAGCCGTGAACGAATTGCTAAACAGAATTTGAAAGCAACCGAATACGAAATCTTTCCGAACGGGCCTTGAAATAATAATGACGGAAAGGATCCCTCCTGAAGTGGGTCACAAATAGACGGTATCTTGAAAAAATAACTAGCTTCATTATTGTGTGAATCAAAATGGGTTTTCTTTCGGGCCGCACTTTCATTGTTAAGTGAAAAGGATCGTATTGTTTTCATAGTTCAATTAATTTAGCCGTATTGTAAATAAAAGTCGCGGGTAAAGAAGAAGCACTTAGGGAAATTGATATTACTCTCACAGTCACAATTTGTGTTCCATTTTACGAATCTTTTTTACGTCTCTATTTTTTCTCTTTTATGTAAAAGCTCAATCATGTTCGGCGAAACGAGTGATTTGTTTGATTGTACAATCATTTTTGGGAAAATTTATGCGCAGCCTTTTTTGCTTTCAAAACCGTATCACAATAAAATATATTTTATTTAAAAATATATTTTTGAATACATTTAATTTCAAAAATATTTTTGATTTATCTGCTCAATCTTCAATTTGTATCAAATAAACACTGGCTCGTTTTCGAATAGGGGGTCAGACCCTTTGCATACGATGCGGTTTAGAAAATATGCTTAGTGACACTTTCCTCCTCCATCCTTTTTTTTCTTTCCCCTTCCATTTTGAGAAGCAAGCAACGCTCCTATGATAGTATTGCTTAGATGTTTATGGCCATATTATGCACTTACCATCAAGAAAGCCGTATGTTCATTCGCTAGACCTCTACAAGAAAACATTTTCATAATATGTTTTATAAGTTACTACATACATACATATACTCACGCATTTATCCCAGAAGGGGTAGACAGAGGCGCCACAAGGACACCCACATTTCGCCTTGTATGTTCCGTCCCATGATGTGATAGGGGGCGAGCCTATCGCCATATCGGGCACAAATTCCTGACTCCGGGCTGATAATGAATAAAAAAACCCAATCTCACTTTGCCCGACCCGGGATTCGAACCCGAGACCTCAGCTTTGTAGTCATACCGTAATACGAGTATAACTACGCCATGGAGGCAGTTTTAGTAAATTTAGTCAATTAATTACTAGTATTCTGGAAATTATATTACATTGCTGGCTTCGGACGCTCATAATGAGGGGTCCTTGGGGAAAAATGACTGGACCAATGAACGCCGGGACGTGCTTATTTACAATGAGAGTAATACTTTTTAACGACATCTGGGGTATTCTTAAGTCAGCTGTCCCTCTTCTCACGCAGACATAATTATTCTTGCACCAATTATGTCTTCGTGACCGTTCGCAGTAAGAGAATAAGGATGAAATTAATTCTGATGCGAAACTAGGTCATTTTACAGACCCAATTAACGTTATATAAATCAATCGTGGTGAATTTGCAAATGGTAGTGGAGTCCAAACTAAAATCTTGTTAAATGTTATTGAATCAAATTGTGTACAAATTATGATCTTTAGATAACATTAAGCCTGATTGAATCGCATTAGCCATTGATTTGTTTACACATTCAGTCCCGAAATACAAATTCAATTTCCGAGGGAAATGTCCCTCTATGGGTTCAATAACCCACAAAAACTATCACCAGCGAATGTAATTACAGCCATTAAGGTCAAACATTCTGTAGTTACACACTACTGGGTTAGTGAAACGAATTTTACTATCCATTTTTTGGAATAAATAATATTTATCCATCCTAATATTGAAAGTGGAGAGGTATTTTTAACAGTATGCCTGTCAGGTTTTACTATTTTTTAACGTTTTTATTTGATATTGGTTTTACATACCCGGCAGCCTCTGTAAAGTATGTGTTGTCGCTGTGAACGGCCAAGGGTAGATTGGTGTAAGCAGTATCCGCATGATCAGCTTTAGTGGTGAACTCCCACATACCACCGAAAATTGTATGTTGTACATCACCCAGAGCTTTGCAAACCACTTCAGTGGCCTCAAGTGTCGGGACTACCTAAAATTATGTAATTTTTATTTTACATTTTTTCATTAATTTCATAAGTAATAGTTGACTACATGCGCTCTTTTCTTCTTTTTCTTCAGCACTTTCTGATAGAAAAATTCAGGCTTTACTACACTAGTATGTTTGCCTGACCGATGGTTGTCGTCTCAGATATATGTTAAATTATTAAGAAGATCTTTAGGTATTTAATTAAAAATAAGTAATCTCCCAAAAAAAATCAATAAAAATCTTTTTTTTTTCAGACCGTATTTTGTTATAATCATTAACTCTCAATACAAAAGCCGGTGCTGGACTCTACACTGCGGTCTCCAGTTTGCTAGGTCAATTTGCTAGCCACTGAGAATTTGCCCCCCAATATAAAACATATATTTTTTAATTTTCTAGTACACGTAACACAAATAAATAAAATAAAAAGCATGTATAAAGAAAAACACATCAATTAACTACCTACACCCTCAATCAAAGCGACGCCGTAGTCGAGAAGCGATTGGAAAACACGCCGCTGTCCCTCCACAGAGTTAATAAACTCCTCGACGTGGACTTTACTAACTTTCTCATTCACTCTTCCTCCTCTCCATAGGATAGGCTTCAGTCTTTTTCCTTCCTTCCAGGTTTTGTAATCATAATGTGATAGAAATTGCGACGAGAATATTGATTCGTGGTCGTCGCTCCCTGAGAATTTTAATCTAAATAGTGTATCAATTGATAATTAAATTTTCTTTTAAACACTTACGACTAAAATTATTTGATTGTGTTTCGATCATAATATTTTTAATATTTAAATATACTATTGATTATTTCGATTATTTCGTACAATAATAGGAGAAATAAACTTACATTTAACAACTATTTGAAACTTATCATAGTGAACATTGACGACCGTCGTGTCTGGAATCTCTAGTATATGCTTAGCTCTTTGGAAGGTGTCTGCGTGGTAACACGAGCCACACCTGAAACAATTTGCGGTTTATAGTGATGAAGGTACAGCCTCCAATGATATAGGCCTGAATAGGTATAATGTAAATTAATGTATTTTATACCTACGCGAGCACAAATGGCTTTCTACGTTACAAGTAATTAAATGAAGACATGTTAGAGGCATTAAAATGATAAAGTAAAATTTATTGAGCATAAGTTATGTCCTTTCTAATTTTGTTAGTTCATTGTGGAATTTTATTATGTTTTCGGACTTAAGCCCTGACTTTTTCTTCAGCTGTAGATGTGCGTAAGCTGATGTTGATGATGATTCGTCTTTGCGTCTGAATCCTGAGGGATCTCTCGTACCTCATTACAGATAAGAATGATTTGAAAGTCTAAACCGCCATGTCATTTATTAATACCTGCAGTGATCTCGAAGCCAGCATTCTTCTAATTTAATAGTATTTGCGTCAGAAAATTGCACTTCGAGTGCGCCATTAACTGATACCACTTTCTGTATCTCTGTGAAAATAAATAATACACTTATCATTGTGATATAAATTTACATACACTATTTTTTTACCGATAATGAAGATGAGAAATAAAACACAAACTTTGGACTTATTTACTCAAACATTGTATAAAGAATAGAATTTTGCTCTTCAGTTCGACTTTACATAGTTAATATCCAATATACATATTATGTACATATAGGTACATCCGGATCCAATATAATCTTGTCGGCCAAAAGTTAATATTTTGCTACTGGATGCTCTATCTTGACAGCAAAGCAAATGCCATCATACGTACCTAGTCACTTTACCATAGCCGTATAAAAAAGATGTCACATTATGAAAAACATTTGCGATAATATATTTAATTTCATAAGCAGATATTTGTATTGGTAATTGTAAGACCAAAACTGATATACCTACAACTCAATAAACTCTTCAAGACTCGGAGAAAATTATAATTTTCCCCGCTATACGTGCCTATCTATACTTAGAAGACTTAGAAGTCGAACCTTTATCAATCAAAAACACGCCCAAAGTATGAATCTAGGTTCAAACTTTTAGGAACAAATAAGACAGCCCTTCATTTATAGTCCGTACCTATTCAAAATTCCTTTCTATAGTATATCTATCCATAGTCTATAAATATCTTAACCTGACGGCACTGCACTTTTTCTTATATTTCTTCTAGTTTGGTAAAGTGGCTACAATTCTTCTGTAGGTAAAAGGCCTAAGATCAATGCCGTCCATATAAGGTATCGATTAACAGCAGACATTTGTCATCTGCCACTCGCACAGTTGCAACTAACAATTATGTGCATGTAGTAGCATTTTTCAAAAATATTATTACAAAAATACATCTGAACAACCACAATTAAATCATTAAAAAAATAAAAAAACACTTACAAGTTCAAATAAAATAAAAATATCACAAAAAATAACAAAGGAATCTACTAAACTATAAGTATGTGTCTAATAAACAAATTAAGAGAATATTGTACACACGGCGTAATTAAAAAACAAATAAAATGAAATATATACTTCCTAAACCAAAAAGGATCCAACTTAAATCAATACCGTAGCCTTAGCTGATTTTCAACTGAACCCGAAAGAACCAAGAACCTACCTTTGCTACCCATATTTGTTCAATTCACTCACGTTTTACCACTTACTTATTTAGTACTGACAATAGACTGCCAAATGCTCTTCGAACCCGGTTCTTATCATTAGCGAAGGTCAGAAATGACTGTCCGTTATCACATATGAAATAATTTAATTACTATTGCAGGAAGGCGCCCGCTTGTCTGTTCGTTCTTTGAAATGGATTGACTGATTTTGATAAGGTTTCTATTTTTATTTGGGCGGAAATAAAATTTAAACTCGCTTTTCTCTATAATACACTACACTGGGATAACTTCAATGGGTCATTTTTATAAATAATCCCTGGAAGAGTAGGAGCCGTATACCTAATTATTTATTTATGATCACGAATAGGGAAACCACAACCGCTACGGAATTAATGATTTTTTTTAACCCCTGCACCAATCCGTTTTCAATTATTTTCAAAATCCTTGACGAATCTATTTGTTCAGTGAGATAGACTGTCGCTTTGACAATCCTTTATTCAATTTTCAAACGTTCACTGCAGTCTATCAAATTCCTACTTAACGTCTTTGTCTTAAATTATAATATTACTAAAATTATTTAACTATTTTTCCATTATAATACACAGCGGCCCTTGCAGATATTAAGATAAAGCTTACAAAGATAGGTACAATTATTATTTCAAATATTTATTCTATACTTGCAACCCCTTGTAGAATATGTTTTACTGGTGGTAGGTCTCTCATAATATGTGAGAGGCCGCCTGGTAAAGTACCACCGCAATGTCTATTTCTTCCGCCAAACAGCAATATAAATGCACTCTTGTATAACATTGTAGCCAGAGTAACTACAGGACATAATGAGACATAACATCTTATGTCTCAGGATGGCGAGCGTAGTGGAATGCTAAGCATTTCATTGTAATTCATGGTGTTGTTTGGTTTTGTTACTGTCCATGAGCGGTCTTATCGATTACCATCAGGCGAAAGGCATGTTCGTATCGCCATTCACGGCAATAAAAAAAAAGTTCATGCTGTATGGAAGGATTTTTTGATGATTATTTTATGTAAGACGCAATAAAAGTTTATTGGAATACCATGGAGCAACTCTAGTGTTTTAATATTGACAATTTAAGTAATTTAATGAAATCCATTCCCAGACTCTTTGGAAACACTACTCCTTCGAACAAAGAAAGTACTTTCGTTCCATAAATTAAGTTCCTAGAATTGCTATAAGAACTAGTATAATATGCGGACAGAGCAATTTTGTAAAATGTGTATCTAAACGCTGAATAAATACATAAAATATGTTATTTCCTGAGTTTTCAAAGTATTTTTTTTGACGCCCAACCTAATTGTAATATAATAATAACTCTTTATTACACCACACAATAAATAACACACAAAAAGTAAAAAAACAAAAATGGAAAAAAGTGGTGACTGTTGGCGGTAAGCGCTTGAAGCGATCTCTTCCAGAGAACCGGTTAAGAGAGGAAAGATCCAATTGTTACTGGCGAAGCTTAATAAACACAATAAACTTATCAACATCGATATTTTCAACCTTTTATGCCTTTTATAATTAAGAACCGAAGTCTATAAATAAGCATTGTGATTGTAATTAATACCTTAAACTTTCTAATTCGTTAGTTGGCAGATATATTGCATCGTAAAACGCTACAAAACTATTGTAAGTGCCACTAATATCTATAAATCTCCCTATTAATTAGTGGGAGTAATTAATTATATCGAAATATTGCTATCGGTTCATTGTCTGTATTAATTAAAAACAAAATGGTTTATCTATTGTATATTATGTTAAAGTTATTTAAGCGTTGCATTATGCGGAAAATAATTTGCTCAAACAAACATACAAGAAAATTTGCAGTTGAATCATTACGGAAACCATAAGCCCATAATTAAAAAGCTGGTTATCCCCAAGGTATAACTGTATCAGCTCATAATATACGTCACACTGCAGCGCACGAGCCTCCACTACAATCGAGAGTATGATTGAGAGGGGTTAGGCCACATAGTCCACCACGCTGGCCTAGTGCGGATTGGCGAACTTTACATACCACAGAAATTAGAAATCGCTATGAAAGTTTCACGATGTAAGGTATCCCCAAGGTACCTTGAGGTAATTAATTGTTACTATTCGTCTCCTTGACTTAGGAGAGTGGGGATGTGAAATTTATCCTGTTCATAATTAATTGGATTTCTCAAAGGTGTAGGTTATTATAGTTTATCGATACTATTTAAATCCCAGAATGTGACAAGGGGCAAGTCCATCGCCATGCACGGTCAAATTCATATCTCAAGCAACTCACATGAGATATTTCAAACCAAAAAACTCACACAAAAAAACCGACTAGAACAAGGAATGCAAGACCTCACGGTTCACAACCTATGCACGAATGTGTTGTACATCCAAATAACAATTTTTATCACTCACCCACAACCATATAAACATCAAAGAGATCTGTATATATTAGGGCAGACGTCCAAAGCCGTTTTATGTGAAGCCTGACACATCGCGTCGACGACTATCGGCTTCAACGGAATAAAACGTGTTCGGTTCGGGTAACCAGATAGTTCGGAAACATTTTACGTAAATATCCCTAAGTCGGTGCGCTACACACTGCTGTGGTGTTTGAACGACAAAATCATTGTTATTTTTCTAAGTGAATGGCATGTTTACTTTCGTAGGGTGAAGCATTGTCTATCGTTATAGTGTTCTTCATTCAATTCGATCAATAATTTATCGTTTGTATGTTTTAGAATTTTTTGGAGTTTCATTTAATCTTATACTTACGACAATGCATTACATAATAATTATAGGCTGATGATGATAATTATGTAGCTATCACGTTGTAGTAAAATAGAATTCCCACCAACATTTGACGTCAGGTAAACTCGTGTGTCCCACCCACTTCTAGTCTCACTCAATGGACGCCGGAAATATGATAGCGGGACTCGCACTTAGGCCTCTGTATTTCCCCTCAATTTCTTCTTATAGCTATTTGTACCGTACACATTTATATTATATCATCCGTTTCAGCTGCGACATCGTATCACGTAAAGCAATTTTTGTTTTTTTGTGCCAGTGTTTCTGAATATATGTTTCATTTTTATATCGACGTCGTGTATTTTATCGAAGTCGACGTCGTTGAAAGAAAACGTGACGACATAACGAGTCGACAATACGATGGATGGACCAAATTACGTTTGAGTTTTGTAATAAAGAAATGTCGAGAGGCTCAAAATAGATTTGATTAATATCTGAACTTTTGTCACTTTTATTAAACACTTTCTAATTTTATAGTATAATGTATGTAAACTCTTAATACTAACTAACATTTATTCAATCGGCTTACTTCATAACTTGTAGTAAAATTTATAAATAGATGATGAAAAATTAATATTTTTGAAGTCGATGGTACCTATTCGCATTTGAATGAATCCAAAATAAAATTGATTAAAAATGAAAATAAAATGTATTTCGAAACGTAAAATTTCACTTGTGTCAATAATCGGTATATGTAACGTATGAGATATTATACATTTAGCATATTTTATATTACTTTCTGTCGATATAAAACGATGTATTCGACAACATTTCAGAATTTAATATTAAAATAATTGCAGCTCCAACTACAAATACTTGAAACGAATTTTATTAAGACGGGGGAGATTCTCGCAGAAATTTCATTACTATAGCAGAATTTCATTTCGTAAAATGCAATTTCTTTCGACAGGTGTTTTACACGCTTTTATTGCGACTGCACTCTTAGTCCCGTCATCTGGTAGTTTTTACTAGAAAGTTGTCATGGAGTTTTTGAAATTGGTGATTTTATTATAGATTATGAGGTGCTCTTTTCGAATTTCCACTTTGCGACCTCGTATCGTTGCCGCTCGCGCCGCCATATTGAAAAAATGGCGTCCAAAGTAGTTTTTTAACGATATCTCCTTTCCCAGTAATCTTACAGGGAAAATATTAATATAAATTGGATCTAATTGATCTAAAATTGGATGGAAAGTGAACACTAGCCCGTAATTGCATAGTGTTAAGGTTCCTTCAATTTAACTGGTCTTAAGACAGTAATATTTTCCACCGGTTTTACCTGGAATAGTTATACCACCGAGTCAAGTCATTAACTTTGTTGTCAACTCGCTGAAAAATTAATGAAATCTTGTAAGGGTTTCTAACTCCTATTTTTTTTCTCATTTCGTTGCGGGGTGCCCACGATAGTGTCCCTCGAGAATTGCCCAGAATAAGTCTCCAGTGTTAGATTTATGCAAGTCATTGTCGATCGTGTCGGACAACAGAAAAACAACTTTATCACAATTTCTTGGAAGAACAGTTATCTCCATTAAGACTTATGTATGAACACGTTTATTATATATTAAAATGTGAATAATTATCATAACAATATATAATAATACCAACTAACTGTGGAATAAAATACCCTACCCTTACACTGAAGCAGGCCATGGCCACCAGCGGACCGAATATACACTGAAACAGATAGTTTACCAAAGAAACTATTCAACTATTACCATAGGCAAATAAACAAAGCTGGATGGTAGAATACTATTAAATTAAAAAAACTGGTCAAACCGAGTCGGAGTTGAGCGGCGAGGGTCCCGTAGACTATGAATTATGGTACTTGTATTATGGTTTCTTAGATTTACGCGAATGTTACATATTGAAATAAAACTAATTTTACAAATTTTATCGCGATTTGGTTTAATTTTTACATTTTTTAACTTACCGACGACGACGTTTCGATTGCTTTACAGCTTTCGTGGTCTTGGGGCGGACTGATAAAATTTGTTTTAATTCAATGGGCTTGTATTGTTTACGGATTTAACGTGGTTTAATCTAAATTCACTTTATGTTTGATAACGAATTCACACAAAAATAAAAAATATTTTATTACACACTCCTAATTGTTATCTTCTTTTTTCAATATGAATAAAAATGTACGTCGTAATACCACACGTATTGTGTTCCAGGAATACAATATAAATTTAAATAAGTTATGATACGACTGTCCACAAAACAAGTCCTATTTAAAATAGCAAAGCCGACCACACTGACATTCACCATGGTCTTATTCCTTCTTTTCGAGTACGGACCCCAAAAAAAATCTCAACCCTACTCAACTGCTGCCCGCATGGATTTGTAAACGAATAGCGGTCGCTCAGACCACGATCTGAATTGTAAATGTTATTATATACAAACAGCGGTCGAATCGGCTTCCCATTCTATGGAAGGTCATCGGGGCCAACCGTCTGAGTAATTGGTGGTGTATCCATAATGTTTCTGCTTAGTAAATATAAACCAGTTTTTGCTCATATTGCTGCCTGTGACGGATTTATTTGAATTTAGGGTTGCATTTGGCGATAATTATTAATTTATGTGAGCCCAATGTTGGGGACAGACCTGCTCAATTTCTCTCCACTAAACTGATCCCTTACTGTCTTCATCGGGTTACCAACATTCCTTAGGTATACACATTTTTAGTCTAATATAACATGATTTATTTGAAAGTCGTAATAATAATTTGCTGGATGAAACGCAAAAATATACATAAACATAAACTCACGCCTTTATCCCCTAAGGGGTAGGCAGAGGCGCCACCAGGACAACCACATTTCGCCTTGTATGTTCCGTCCCACGATGTGATAGGAGGCGAGCCTATCGCCATATCGGGCACAAATTCCTGACTCCGGACTGATAATGAATAGATAAATCCAATATCACTTTGCCCCATTCGGAACTCGAACCCGAGACCTTAGCTTTGTAACCGTACCGTAATACAACTACGCCACCGAGGCAGTCAAAAATATCTACTCCAGAAACATTCTTAAATCCTATAAAATCCTCTAAGTTGGGTTACGCATTTTGTGGCATTAATTGGAGTTAGTTTCTTCCGCCCCTATCACAACTTAGGATAAAAATAAGCTAGGTAAACTGCGGATATAGTGGTACATCTTCATACCCTTTCAGGTTCAGGCGGAAAATTTATTATTGTCAACCGCATAGGAAACCCATATTCCAACAATTCCACAGAACCCGATTGATGTCGCAATATTAAAACATAATAAAAAACTGCGGCCAGGAAACACAGAGACAACTAACGTAAAATATTCTTGTCCGCTAACTCAGTTACTCATACTTGGTATCTTACTGATATAATATACATACATACATAAACTCACGCCTTTTTCCCAGAAGGGGCAGGCAGAGGAGCTCCTTTGCCTGCCTCTTCGGGGAAGCTCGGAAGAAGAAAGAAGAAGAAGGAAGTCGGTGTCCTGGTACCGACCAGGACACCTACATTTCGCCTTGTGTGTTCCGTCCCACGATGTGATAGGCCTATTACCATATCGGGCACAAATTTCTGACTCCGGGCTTCTATGAATAGAAAAATCGAATATCACTTTACCCGGGATTCAAACCCGAGACCTCAGTGTTGTAACCGTAGGTAGTACAACTACGCCACCGAGGCATTTTATTTAAATTGAATGCTTTAATTATTTTGAAGTCGTATTCCCAGCTCATTGGACACTCTTCAAACACGCTAATATTTTCATTGATTATAAAAAACATTGATAAACCTAGCTTCAAAATAAACAATCACTTCAAATATTTCATTTATCTCGCTAAATTTACAAATCGTAAAGTTCAATAACAGGCGATTAACAACTTTGAACGAATTTAGAAATCTTCAGATAAAATATTTGTTACGTTAATAATTGTGATATAAGAGATAAATCGCCGAGGAGCAAGACAAATAGTAGTTAGGAATGTAATAATTTCTTGATATTACTCAGACATTAATAATAGCGTAAACTAATTTATCAGGGTAACAAACTCTATGACGTCTTACCAAGTTGAATGAGAGGATTACATAACTAATAACCTAATAATATATTTATTACCGATTTTTTTATTAGTGACTAGCTTCTGTCCGCGAGCTTCGTCTGCGTGATTAACTTTACTTGAAATTAACTTTATTTGGAATCTCCCATCTCATCGCGTCCCATCCTGTCCCGTCCTGTTATATCCCGCCCGTTCCGTCTCATTCTCACTCAAGGCATGTAATCAAGTCCCATCCCATTCCTTTGAATATAAAATAGTTACAAATATATCAGAATTCCTTCCTCATCCCATGGGAACACTAATTTTTTCGGGATAAAAATTTGCCTATGTGTTAATCCAGGGTGTCAGCTGCCTCTATACCAAATTTCATCGCAATCCGTTAAGCCGTTTCTGAGTTCATCGTGCACAACCGCATATACAAACAGATAAAAAGACGATAATTCTAAAAATAATTGTTTTGGGTTCTATTGCGTTAATACAGACCCACATCTTAGTTTCTCTCATTTATCTTCCATGTACAGACATCGATCGGCTACAAATTTATATTAGGTATAGATAATGATGGAAAGTATACTGATTCCTATAAAGAAGCATGTACGGCAAATGTTTGCTTCAATGCCAAAGTTCATTGAAACAAACGTTTAATACAAATCGATGACTACAACATTTTATGTATATAATTTAAAAAATTGGGTAATGGAATTTTAAATAACGTCAATCTTATAGTTTCTATGCTGTACAGTTAAGTAAATTACATATTAGAAGAATCTCGTGGAGGTATATTCAGATTGATGATGTTGATAATTTTATTGTGGATTCAATAAATTATTTACATTGTAAGCATTTTCATTCATTCATCAAGTAATTCTTCATTTAATCGATCTCGTATTGTGCCCATGGGCGCACATTAGTCATGTAAACGGGCAAACTGGCCTCGATAAGATGGTGTATTCGTGGCCATTACCATTCAAGGCTACAAATGTTATTACATTATTAACTACACACACAGACAAGCATGCCATTTACCGGATGGTAAGCGATACGACTACTCATGGACGGTAGCAAAACCAAAAAACACCATGAATTACAAAGCAGTGCTTGACATCCCACTGAATATATAGGCTTTTAATAATACATAGGCTTGACCTCAGAAGAATACGTTTGTGGTACCTGAAATATTAGTGATTATTGGACATCTATAAGCTATACCATAAAGTGCTCAGACAGGGATCAATACTTAAACGGAATACAGAAAAAATATCATGGTGCGGTAATTGAAACTAAGTAAGCCAAATCTTTAATTGTATGTTTATTAAAAACAACAAAATGGAAAATACATAAAAATCAGAGCGAAACCCCCTGCGGTTCGCACACAATTAATTAAGCGGTTTTTGTTTCCACTAACCAGTTTTAAACGCTCAAATGCCTTATAAAAGAAGTGTTTCACCTACAAACGTTCGAAGCGAGGTGGAAACTGTGCCAAATTTAACCCGCTTGCATTTTTCGTTTTAATATTTTTTCGCGCGGCTATTTGTGAAGAACCAAGTCCGTATAAGCGCCGGGCCGGGCGTTTACCGCCACTTTTTGTGCTCAAATAAAAATTAAGCAAAACCTGCGAATGTAGTTTTTATTTCAGGCTCGAATTTCATGCAATGAATTTTATTTCGGCGCTGGAAAGTCTTCTATTGAAAAGGATTTTCTTTTTTTATGTGCTGGCAAATGAAACGTTTGCCATTACTTTGGGTAATCACCGCTGCCCATTTACAGTTCTTATGTATACATACGTAACATACATTTTCCCAGAAGGGGTCGGCAGAGGTGTTCCCAATCTATTCACGTTTTTCCTTGTGTGTTCCGTTCCATAATATGATTGAGATACGGGCTGATAAATTAATAGAAAAATCAAATATTACTTTGCCGGGGGTTTGAACCTGAGACCTCATCGTAATCGTACCGTAGTACAACTGCGCCACAGTGGCACTCAGATCCGTTTTTAGATCACGGGAATTTGTGGTGTTAGTCTTTGGAGTTACAAATGTTGCGAGCTAGACATTTATTGGAGTATAGTTTTCTATATTAAAGCTACAGTAGCAGTGAGTCAGCTCTTTTTTTTATATTCCTGATCTATTCCATTCCTTCATTGTAAATGTATCTTATCTACAGACGTGAAAAAGGAGAAAAACATTTCAATACAATAATCATATCAGCGACGTTAATCACATCACTTTGTAAAATCTTGAGCACCATAAGGTAGTTTTAGCTGAAATCTTTCAAATTTGTCACAAGTTCTACGTAGATTAATAGCTGCCTAATTGACAGATGGTAGCTAGGCAAAATTAATGCGTTCTAACGTGGCCTCTTTTTCTTACTTTTAAATCAGCACTTGGCAATTTTCCCGTTCATTAAGGTTGTCACTCTCCCCGCAAACGCGTCGTTTTCACAAATGAAGATAGATGGAAGCTCTTACATGGGCCCGGACAAAAACACCGGAATAAATTAGAGAAGTTTTCTTCACTATCCACTAGGGATGGCGCTAAAAGTAATTAGATAATTGTTTAGTGATAGCCCTTGTAGGGATCGACTTCGAGTAATTATAATTTAACGGAGTTTTTGGGTTCTGCTTCAATGTCCTTGACTTTGTTATATATATTAAGAGTCACGTTTCACACACAATAATGTGACTAAAACGTGAAAAAAAATTAAGACTTCTGTATTTAAAAAAAATCAGGACTTTATTACTTCAAAAGGAATCATTTTCCTAATTTTGCTGACAATTGCAGATCCAGGAGATAGAACGGAGCGTTTGTGTACCAGTCGTGGCGATCGGAGGACATTAGGATAATCACATTCGATGCCGGACGGAATGTCTGCGGCAGGTGTTCATAATGCGGGAACTTTATGAAACATTGTTCGACTAACGAGACTAAGAAGGTTTCCGAACAAAAACGCGGCCTCCGCACTGTTCTCCAACTGTTATTTATCTTAATACGGTTTTTGCGATGGCAAGTAACATTGATGAGGGAATAAGCGCTATGTTGGTCGAGAATCCTTTTTGTTATATATTCTTGTATCCATTAAGTGTAGGACAAAGGCCTTTTCAAGGCCACACTCTTGAGCATTAACCAAGACAGATTTACCAATACACATGCTGGGCCGACGAGCGCAGCATCCAAGATCTGTATTGTGGGTTCGCTGCCCGTCATCGACCTGTCATCATTTTCATCATCGGTCAGTTGTTAGAGTTTTAAACGTTGATTAGTTGAAAGCGTTTGGTGATTTGGGCCTCGGAAGGCGATTAATGGAACTTTTTTCACCAAACTCATCTTAGATAATAATTCATATTGGCCGCTTTTATAGATGACATAAGCAATCACCAAATAAATCTTTCATTTTTTCAAATTTATCTAAATCAAACAATAGAATCAACGGTAATTTCCGCTAGTTTATCTGAAATCCTTAACAAATAGGTGGCAGGTGACCGCGGTGACCCTTTTCGTCTCCAAACCTTATTAGTGGCGCGCTGCCTTCGAGGCGTTTCCACAGATTTTTCACAGAGAACTAAAGCGAAAAGAATTTCCGACGGCTGCCGTAAATGTTTTCTATTCAGACCGGACAATTGTATTTGTTATAATGCGATTTGGTTTTGAATTAAATTTAATATGGTCAACATTGGCCTTGTTGGTTTTGTGGTAGAGTTATTAGGCTGTGAACTGTGAGATTTGGGTAGAAATAAACAAACCCAACATACAGTGTTGTTTATAGTTCAATCCATTAAATTTTGGTACAAATAATGATATTTCATTTAAAATCAGATTTATATTTGTATTTAAGCGATACGTTTGCCTCAATTTATGGCAAAAAAATACTGACGAAAGAATACGCTTCTTGTCACTCGACATATCAATTTGGAAAACATTACGTGCATGTGATTGGAGAATCATGTATTCAAAGAAAAAACAAACCTAAATGGGAGAAAAAGAATAAGACATACCACCAATTACTCACAAAAATAATATATACTTAGATGAAATATGAAGACTATTAAGTGAATAATGTTCTATTACGAGATTACAACGAAAGCAAAGACGAAGAAACACCTTCAGGGCATTTATTTCATATAGATAATTATGAGGAATATAAAAGCGTGGGCGTACTGATAGGATCCCATTACTCTGTGATGTAATTATTGTGATAGGATATTTGTCAGACAGATTCAATTAGTGATAATAGCACGAACAGTATGGATGGTAAACTCATTTAATTTATATGGATGGGATCCTTAATGGATGTT
Source organism: Deilephila porcellus (assembly GCA_905220455.2). Lineage (NCBI taxonomy): Eukaryota > Metazoa > Arthropoda > Insecta > Lepidoptera > Sphingidae > Deilephila > Deilephila porcellus. The sequence continues at coordinate 11,468,289 of LR999977.1, read as the reverse complement.
CCTTTTTGTCATGAAAAGGGTAAACAAGCGATTTTTTTAATGCCTGATATTTTTCGGAGTATGTTATTCAATACTCAAGCCGTGTTCTTATTACCTACACAAGGCTTTAATGAACCTAATAGTGAGTATCGTTCAAAATAAATACAGATATATATCGTTGAAGATATTTACCAATAGACAAAATACTTTGTAAACAATAATATTTTTGTGAAAAACTAAGTCATAATGAAGACAAATTACAGTTAAAGCTATAACAAAGAGAATCTGCCCAACTTTAAGTACTTGGTAACAATATTTTTCTTAGCCAGATAAAAACCATTTGTTACCGAATCGTTTTTCGGTCCAGAAAAACGTTCCGGTTTGTCAATTTGACGCCTTTAATTAAGTCCACTTTACAGGCAAACCCCTTGTTCAACCGAGCCTGTGATTTACGACCAACAGTAGAAAATAAGATGTCTAATACCGACCCAAATTGTTTGAATCCAGGTATAACGTTAAAAGAAACTTTTTGGTTAGGCTCTTTACAAACAAATGTGTCATCTTAATAATAAAAATTCCTAGTAAAAATAATAGGGTTAATTATAAAGTAATATCAACGTAATGTAAATGAATAACTATATTAACTGGACATATTGGACATTTACTGGATATGTTAACTACTGCACATATTGAGAGTTAACATCTTATGGAACAGGATGGCGAGCGCGGTGGAATGCCAAGCAACGCTTTGAGCATAAGTTCTCGGTGACGGCTTTTTTTATTGCGATGAAGGCGAGACTGGCATGCCATCCGCCTGATGGTAAGCTGTACGACCGCTCATGGTCAGCAGCAAAACGAAACACCATGAGTTTCAAAGCAATGCTTGACATTCAACTGCGTTCGCCATCCTGCCACTTATAATGTTGAGTCTCATTATGTCCAGTAGTTACTCTGGCTACAATATCCTTCAAACTGAAACGCAACAGTGTATTTACACTGCTGCGTGCATAAACACCCAGCAGCATGATTCATTACAGAGAAATTTTCGTAGAACAAAAAAACCATCCCATTCAAATAATACCAAGTTGTAACTGGATATCGCCGACAATCCGGCGCGAATAATAAAAGAAAATAAATGCTCAATAACTCAGCTATATTCCACCAAAACAATGTAATAAATACCGACGGGCACAAAACACTGGGGTGTTGAGACAAAAATAAAAACCATTACGGAAAATGGAGGCTAAGTGATTTTATATCTACTGCTAATGGACCGTCAGGACAAAATAAGCTTTTAACTTCTGGAGCGCTGCGGTCTGGGAACTTACCTGCTTCAGGACTCATTTTCACACGTTTCATTTTTAACCGACTTCAAAAAGGAGGAGGTATTTTCTATGTGTGTACACTGATTACGCTGACATTTATGATCCGATTTCAGTAAGTCTTCTTTAGTTTGATGCGGAATAGTTGTCATTTTTATTGGATGTGTTTCGTTTTGATTGTGGATCAAATTGGTAATAGTGTACGATTCATATGGGCGATATAATAAAAATTACCCATAATTGTTTTGACAATGAAAAACTAGCAACTGCAGTATTCATTGATGTGTTCCTAGTTTGAACAATTTACTCCTGGAGAGAAGAGAAGAAGATGTATAATGCGCTATATTTTTAAAGCCGCCACTAAAAAGGCTTTGATATAACATGAACGGATAAAATACAAGACGTTTTTTTTTTAATGTATAATGTAGTATATTTATGTGGTTACCTTTAGCAGCCATAACCGTCTTGAATAGTGTACTTCTCATTGAAAAGGAGAGTACCTACCTTTATCCCTCGTTCGAAACTGATAAATACAAAAGGGATAATAAAACATGGTATCGTAGAAAACACATTTATTTGTACTTAAAGTACTTGAAATACTCATATTTACACACATTAATATAACAGTAATGTAATCTACGTATGTGTGATACATTGATATTTGATAAATAAAAATCCTTCAGGACCCTGTCTCATACGGTAATTTACATTTTGAAACATTAAGTAACGGTAAAATACTCTTCATATAATTAAAAAAATATTTACATCTTCGTAAATGATTAATTATATTAATTATTGCTACAAACAGGTAACTGTGTATTACTAGAAATGTTTATTAGAATACTTTTTAATTTTATTAATGCAGACAACTGCGCAAGGTTCCGGCTTAAGATTACACACTTAGGACCGTACTCAGAATTTATTATTAGTTTAAGGCAAATTTAAGTAAACCTGAAGTAAGAAAAATTAACTTTATTACAGTACATTTGTCATCACACTAGTAGGTATATAAAAAACAAATATTTTAACATACTCGACTTGGAAGATTAGTTTTGCATAAAATTATTATTTTATTATTGATTGTGTTATTTGACATAAATGTGTTTATTGATGGATTATCATTTATCTCTACATTACTATTAATAATATGGTCTGCCCCAATTTTAATTAAAATTGCCTTCCTAATGATTTATTCTGAGTACTATTTACTATTTTGCTTGCATAGACCACGTCCATATTATAAATGGGCTTTATTTACACGATTTAACGTATAATCTGAATTGACTTTGATTCTTTAAAAAATATTTTTTGATTTAGGAGTTTTAGTTTAATCAATTGAAAAGATTAAAATCCAAGCAGACATTATATTACTTTAATACAAAGTTTAAAAATGAACATAAATATATACCTAAAACATCTCGTATTGAACTGAGCTTAGTACAATCTCTATGAAATATACGAGGCATGTATTCACAAGTATAAATAGATATTATTTAAATGATGACGGTTAAATATCGGTTAAAAAAAAACTTCAATAAATCATTAATTATATTGCCTGGAAAATATTTACTCCTTTGCGATCGGTAAGCTATTAAAGTTTTCACGCTATGTTTTTAATTATATGAAATATAAATGCGTATTGTTGCGGTTTGCGTTTGTCGGTAAATAGTTCCTTTCTTTTATAAAAGTAACTTATTCTCATTACAGCAGCACATGTATTAGATATAGATATTTAATATATCACTTTTATTACTAAAACCTCAATCATATCACGTTAATGCCGGTCAATGCATATCTCCTTTTACCTAAATAGAATTTGTATGAATTGCACGATTTCCAAATATAGCCTCTTTTATATTGTTCCTAACATATTAGTTTGTTATATTACGACGTCACCAGATACCTGGCTGTTCGGAATGTCTTAAATGTATTTAGAACATGTTTTCTTGTAGGAACTTCTCCAACGCGTGGTAGAGATGAGGCCTTACTCCGACTAAGCCGTGGTCTTCGTCGGTGTAGCTCTGTGAAAGAAAATAATGGATTTTTATTAAATAAAGATGCCTCCGTGGCGCAGTTGGTTAGACGCCGCCTGTGAAACGAGAGGCCGCGGGTTCGATCCCCGCACCGTAACAAATATTTGTGGGATCCACGGGTATTTGTTTCGGGTCTGGGTGTTTGTAAAACCGAAAAGTCTCTCGTAGCTTCTGATACCCACGACACAAGACTCGATCTTAGTGTGGGGTCAAGACTATGTATGTGACTGTTGGGTGTATTTATTTATTTATATAGAGGAATAACGGAGACATTAATTATAAGCGAGGGAAAGATTAGAGTGACGATAATACGGGGGAAGAATATATTAAATACCAAAAAGTATGTCATAGTAGAAGAATAAATATAATTAAAGTCTATGAATAAACAAAAATACATATGTCTTATGCCTCAGATAAAACAGATTTGAATTTTACGCAACATGTCATTACATTATATTTTGCTGAAAAAATATATTATTTTACGAGTAACGACTTGCTTGATTTATGCCTTTTGGGAATTTATTCAATTCGAGCTAAAAATAAATCTACAAAAAAGGCATCTGTTACCAAACGAAATTATATTACATTTTATACATACATACATAAACTCACGCCTTTATCCCAGAAGGGGTAGGCAGAGGCGCCACCAGGACACCCATATTTCGCCTTGTATGTTCCGTCCCATGATATGATATCCCATATGATATATGCCTATCGCCATATCGGGCACAAATTCCTGACTTCGGGCTGATAATGAATAGAAAAACCCAATATTACTTTGTCCGACTCGGGATTCGAACCTGAGACCTCAGCTTTGTAGTCGTACCGTAGTACAACTACGCCACCGAGGCAGTCATATTACATTTTATCTCACAAAATAATAATATAAGACTTTATGTAGATACACGTACATAAACTTAAATGAGCTATAACACTTTAATGTACCTTTATATTTATGACAACTGTGCTTTATTACTGCAATAAATGAAATAATTCGAACATTTAAAACGTACATGTACGGAAATTACGAGGACTATTACAGGAATGTTATACCGGGTACATCAAGACTGCGACCGAAAACGAAGCCAGGTGGCAGTTTCAATGGTTACAGACGCAATGCAACTAAAAATTTCGCAAAAAAAGCGACAGTTTTATTTTTGCAATTTTTTAAACATCATCGTGTTTGGGTGGTAAATACCTAGTTTTTGCGAAAAATGTAATTTAAGCCTTTGCGTACCATTGCGTCTTTAAAAATAAACAGGTGTACATTATCATTTTAGTAAAATTATGTATTTATCACCCAAATACGACGATCAGTATAAAAATTCGATTTTTTTTTTGTTGCATTGTGTTTGAAGTCACCAATAATACAATCTGGCTTCGTTTTCGGTCGCGGTCTTGAGATACCCTGTATAGAGACAGTGTGTTATCCAAATTTTAATCCCAGTTATTACCATTAATTATGGTTAAAATGCATATTAACTAATGATGATTAAACGGCGATAAAAATTAGACACATAACAGACAAGTATTTTTTAAATCGTGAAATAGAAGTTTACATAGGTACGCACACGTTGATAAAGCATTATCATATTCATCCACAGGAGGTTCTTTGCTAAAAATAGGCCCCTCTCAACTCTCAACCTTATAAATAGTGATCTGCTTTTAGCAGCTTACTGCAATTTTCATGCGACCCCGTCCTTATTTAGTTCTCGTATGTGAATAATATCTACCATTTGAATTTATATTCTTCCGATGTTGTCCACGCCCGTTTAATATATCAAACTAACGCGACGAAATCCTCATGGGGACTATGTGCTGACGTCATTAATGTTCTTAAGAGCCCATAAATCCGAGCGAACGGTCGACCGCTTCCTCAAACTAGCACGTAATATTTTCAGATAAAACACAACTATTCGTGTTAAAACAAAAGTTATTACGGTGTGAAATGCTGTTTATTTATTCTCTAAGGTCACCTTGCGGCGAAAATTCGCGGTAATTTTAAAATACGGTGCAGTTTTAATTTATTGTTTGAGTTTTCAGGAGCAGCATTTTTATAATGTGGTTAAAGTTTTAGAATTGTATACTTATTACTCGGAATATGGTATTATTTGGCTTAGGAATCTAGTCTATCCATTTCTTTTTCCAAAACCATATGCTAACACTCACATGTATCTCAGATAGGATAGACAGAGTGCTATCAATACACTAGTGTCACCCACAGATCGCTGAGATAACTTCCGTCCCAAAATGTGTTAAGGGGCCAGACTATCGCCAAGCCGAGCACAAATGCCCATTCAATTTCCGTTAATGGTATTATCATTGCAAAAAAAAAAACAGAAGTAAACAATTGTGTAGTCAATAGTGACTATTATACATACTCGTATAATTGTTTTGACTGAAATTACCTTCTTACTCAGCATGGGCTTCATACAAAGATTTCTAAAACGCTCGGTTAGAAATGACTTTTGCAACCTTAATTGACCTACAATACAGTAAACTGATGGTAATCTCACCATTTGCGTGAAGTAAACGTCTCGTCTCTGCAGTAGCCGCGAGATCAACATAGCGTGTTGGTAGTGCACATTGTCGTCAGCTGTGCCGTGGATCAAGAAGTAGCTCTTGTCTCTGTACGCCTCCACCTGAGAACATTAAGTCCCAAATACATAAAAAAATCAATCGTATTTCATTCATATTTTTTATAAATCTGCTTAACTTCTTTGCTACTGAAACTGCATGCGAAATAATTCTTAATTCTAGATGAGAATGTTAAACAAAGTATGAAAAACTTGTACAAAGCTGGAACTAATATTACAAATTTAATTTGGATCCATCTAGTCTCCAGGTCTTGCAATAAAGTTTTGTAGCAATTTTAAGTTCTCGTCGAATAACATAGCGACATCTAGTGAACGACGCCGGAACTATGGCGAAATTTGGTGAGCTTTCTCTTTAATAAGTACTATAGAAGATGGTTTTGTGTATTTTACACGAACATTATTTAAAAATGAGTGTATCTTAAAATATATGAATAATTTCAATTAGTAGTTGATTTTTTTGTGATACCCACCACATCTTCTGTGAGCATTGAAGAAACAATATACGCTTGGGTATTGTTTTCTGGAACATCCATGTAACGTTCAGTGTAGATAGTATCTGAAAGAAAGAAAAATACAAGGAATAAATGGTATGAATGACAGTTTTTACTAATCAATTTTCAATATACAAATACGGTCCTACCCTCCTATTCAGCTCTTTCATAAAAATCAAATATATGTGATTAATACTTTGAAGCATTAAGTTTTGATAGTGCGTGGTGGCCTGTTGGTAACGGACCAGACGCGGCTGCCTACATGTTCATGGTGGTCGCGGGTTCAAATCCCAGGGCACACCTCTGACTTTTCGGAGTTATGTGTGTATTGATAATCAATCTCCACGCTCTTTAACGGTGAAGGAAAACATCGTGAGGAAACCTGCATACCGTAGCGATTTTAAAGAATTTCTACGGTATGTAATTCCGCCAACCCGCACTAGGCCAGCGTGGTGGACTATATGGCCTAACCACTCTCAATCGATTCTCTCGATTGTAGAGTAGGCCCGTGCCCTGCAGTGGGACGTATATGGGCTGATATAGATAGATAGATTAAGTTTTCAACATTTCTTCTTCTGCTGTATACTTCTTTATCTAATTTAATAACAATAATATGCGTACTTGGCTCTGCCAATTTCAGGAAGTGGTAGAGCCACGCTATTGTCAGTCATGACTCAACATGAGTGGGTAGGCTCGTCCGGGGCGGTACCACTATCTCGCAGCAAACCGACGTGAAGCGACAGCTTTTCTGTCGTGTGTCGTTCGGTGAATTAGATTACCGGATGCCCAATTCCCCTTTCCTCCTCTTTCCCCTAACGATTTCATGCCTTATCTACTCAACCGATCATTGTATAATTTCGAATACACATTGTCATATATACATAAAAGGACACGGGGTATCAAATAAAATAGCGTTCCCGAGAATAGAATACAACTTTACGTATTTACATCAATTCTTCCTGAATCGACTGACAATCTAAATTGTTTAAAGAAACCTACATTAACACGTTCGAAGCCGTGCGTAAAATCTAGTTCTTCGAAGCTGTAAATCAATCGAAACTGTAATGAACTGTAAAGTATTCGAAAAATGTAAAATTTTAACCACATTCGTAAAATCCGTAAAAATTAGTTTTATTTCAATGTGTAACATTCCCGTAAATCTAAGAAACCATTATTTAGTTCTTTATGATACATACCATAGAACCTCCAGTCGACGACGGGCGCGACGGCGGCGGCGCATCGGAACACTCCCTCCCCTCTGGCCAGGGCTAGTGAGGCCGCGTACCCTCCGTAAGACCAGCCCCAGATGCATGTGCGGTTGCCGTCCACCCAGCTCAAGTTGTTTTGCAGATATCTATAGACATCAATATTGCTATCAGTGGTAGCCTCAACATCACGGGTATATTGTTATTTATTGTTACCTTATTTTTTAGTTTTTTCAAATGCAATTTGGCAAGGACATTTTTGCGTTACTTTTTCTTTCAATATTACAAACCCGACAATGCCAACGAATCCCATGTTTTTAGTGAAGCGACGATAGCTACTTGAACATTGGGAGAAGTGCCTCCACATTCCTCTCATATATTCTTTTCAAAATTGGTGTGTAATCTGTTTCAATTCAACGCTCTTTTGTTACAATAGACATATATACAATGATAAAATTCTAGGTATTTGCTGCAAATGAATATGAACTGTGCAATGCCTAATCCAGAAATTTAAAGCTTTCATACCAAATGTTTCTATAATTTTTATTACCTGGTAACATTGATCTGATCCTCAATCTCAACGGTACCAAGGCGCCTGTTGACGGCGAACATGTTGTCGACACCGCGGAGTCCAGACCCTCGGCCGTCAATCTGAGCTACAGCGATACCCCAGCGACTGACCAGCGAACTGCCCCAGTCGATGCTCCATTGTTTGGTTACGAGGGCAGTGTCAGGACCAGCGTAGCTGAAAACAGTAGGAAAATAGCTTTTTAATTAGTTTCATCAAATTCCTAAGAAAGATTAATCCGTAATCTTGGCAAGGACATCTTCCTAGTAGAAATATCTAAAATACTCAGACATAAAAGTTTGTGTAAAATTGAACACCGTAGATCCATTAGATTAGACAGAAATATTTGTTTATCATATTATAAACATAATATGTTAAGTTTAGAATCAAACAAGCAACATATTGACTGACAATTAGCTTTACGGTTCTTGTCCCACAGAGACTAGCGGCATCAACAACAATGTTAAGTTTATTACTTACACATAGACAACAAGCGGTATATTGGTGCGGTTCAAGTAATCAGCCGGTACTTGAATTTGCACGTCCGCATCAGCAACACCAGGGGCAATGGGCACAGACAGGCGAATTGTGGTCGGCAGTGCCCTGTTAGCGACTAGAGCGATCAGCTCAGCGTTGTCTTCCCATGTCCTTACGTAGGTTCCATTCTGAAATAAAAAGCAAATTATATGTTACAATCTATAATTGCTAAAGAAAGAATTCCTTCCAGATTAAACGCAATCTTAAGACTAGAGTAACCTGACGTAAAACTGTTCTTATTGTTCTTGTTATCTATTTTCAGAAAGAATCCCTCCAGATATTTGGTACTCGGTATGAAAATAGGACTCAAATAGGTAAATATCATGTCAATGACCATTTAAATGATTATAGAATAAAGTTTCCTGCAACGTGATTGATTACCATATTGCGGCGAACCCTTGTAAGAGTGGAATAAAGACCGATAGGAAAGGAAACGAACATCATCAAGAAGACTAAAAAAGAAAAAACCTACAGTAGTATAAATGTAGACTTGAGGCACATCAGGCCCAGCGCAGGTGAGGGTGATCCTGTTGCCGGAGGCGCTGAGCACTCCATCGTTGTACAGACATTCTCCACCATCTGGTCTTCTGATGTTGCAAGTGAAGCAGGTGACAGCGCCGGCTGCGTTGACAGTGTAGATGTGCTGCTCGGCTGAGTCGTTAACGTGCGTGGCGCGGTACCAGCTGAAAAGGATGTTCGACTTTTAACTTCAACTCAATTAGGGGATAATATCAACTTAGCAGTAACCTCACCAAATTGGCTACTAGTATTTACATTAAGCGAAAAGGACTGATCTGTGAATGTTTTGTCGGTACCGATGTCTGTCTATAATATTATAATGCTTTGGGTGCTGCTTACGTGTATAAATGAAAAATTAAAGGGATAACTACTGACGACACTGTCGTCTTTGCTTTCCGATAATTTCCTATCTATGCTTACTTCACAGCTAGATAGCGATCCTTAGTCACACAAGCTATTTATTTTATGAAGCTCATTAACCAACCAATATCTTTCGTTGTTTGTCTACCCGATTTAGGCTTTCAACCTTATAAAATTATAAATTAATCCTTAGTAATCAGTTATAACTTAGCGAATCTAATGATTAATTCATTTATTTCTTACATAATATCATCCTGAGTCCAGTCCATGATTTCGCTGACGGTGTGCGGGGTGTTGATGCGACCAGCGCTGGTCCACGTGGTGCCATTGGTGTTGCTGACTTGCACTATTTGCTTAAACAGTACACCTCCCACTCTCTGAAAATAACCATCATATTTTAAATATGTAACAAATCGGATTTGAGTTTCGACATAATGAAGTAATCTTTCAAACACCTTTTAAAAATTTGAACGTAGTTTAAAAAAGTAGCCCCAACATTTCATATGAAAAAAAGGTAAATAATCGTAACATTCTTTACCTGGGGTAAAATAGTGATGAAAGAGTTTCCGAGGTGGTTGAAAATGAGGGGGATGTTGTCAATCCATCCGTCATTCTCGGTGTATGAGTAAATCTGGAAGAAGATTAATTAAATATAAATTAAAGCGACTGTACTACATCTGTTGTACAATGTCATAAAGATAAAGCATCGATCGGTAAATCAGTAAAAAAGTCCTTAATTAACAAGTATTCTTCGGCAAGTATTCTCTGGAAGTATACGGCTGAATATAATAGACCTTCCTCCGTGATTTCTACAGCTACTTGTCTGTCGAAACGATCACGCAGCCAGCGACTTCCTGTATGCGTATTTAGTTCATCTAACTCCCCATTGAATGGATTTCCACACTTCGCTAGTACTTGGGGTACCCTCGACATACTTTAATACACACTTACGAGAGAGCAAGTGGCTTGTCCGTCAGTGCACAACACAACTCTGAAGGTAGTCTGAACGCGGTTGGTCCACATCAGAGCAATGGTGTTGTTGGTGACGAAACGCACTGTCTTCAGAATTGGCCTGCAAATTGTAGAAAATAGAATTACATTACTATAATAATGTTGTTATAACAGTTGTTCAAGAGCGTTATAAAATTTTGGATAAATTCTTTGTTTAATTTACTAGCGACTAGATTTTAAATTTATGAGCGTTAAAAATACGTGTTTATAAAATAAGACTTAAAATTTCGTTAGTTGTTTTATATGCTCTATGAGCTTTTTCTTGGTGCCATTAATTATTTAGTTGGCCTAAAACAATTTGACTTTCATCATTATGAACAGCTGATATACAGATAACTGTAATTGCTGAGTGAATGCAAGTCTCTCACCTTCTTCCATTCATATCCTTACTCCATTAACCTGTGCTGTAATATATATAATACAAACAACACTCATACACAATCCTGACCCCACACTAAGATTGAGTCTTGTGTAGTGAGTATCAGAAATTAAGAGAGATTTTCCGGTCTCACAAAAACCCAGTCCCGAAACAAATACCTATGGTTCACACAAACATTTGTCTCGGTGTGGGAATCGAACCCGCGGCCTCTCGTTTCGCAGCCGGCGTCTAACCAACTGCGCCACGGAGGCTGTCGAAGAGATATTGAGGGGTTGTAAAGATCGTCTTATTTAAGATTGTCGCCTGTCTAACTAATCTATTATAGATTTATTGTCTCTGCTAATAATACTACTTACTGGTCAAGTTCAGTGGGTGCATAGTACACCGTTGAGTTTCCAGACTGCAGATCCCTGATGGTAACTGACACAGTCGGGTTTCTGGTACCGGTCTAGAACACAAAAACGTTATTAAAGTAAATTTTTGGACTTGGTCGTCGCAGTGACGTCACAGACGCAGGGTTATTGACTTCTAAATAATAAAATTCAAATGTATAAATTAATACAGACAAATCGGCTATCCATCAATCAGCTGGATGTAAAACTATAGTTCCCATCATTTTACAACTTTGAAATAGTTATTGTTCCGAAACCATACTTTTTTTTTTCATAATAAAGTAAAAAGTATATTCAAACAGTTTCACAAAAACAATTGTTAGTTTATCTGCGAGTACGCAATAATTTTATAAAAGGAAAAAACGAATTATAATATAAACACAAGTATTTTATTTTGCACATGACAACTAAACAAAATAAAATGTTAGGTAACTATTAGTCACGTGTTGTATATATAATATTCTTTTCCCATATAAATCTCAACTACCATATTGAGAATGTCTATATTAATATAACGTAACGGTTAAAACGTGTTCGGACGGATGGTCACTAAACGAAGTGCTAGCAAAAATTCAATAAATTTAAACAGTAATAACCTAATTTTTTAGGAGTATTGAACTTTCATAAATCTCGAGTTGATAAATATAATAAACCCTATTCTAATTTCAAAGACGCCACAATTTAACGTTATTTTAGAAAGAGATCACAAATAACAATTTGCCATGTTGACAGCCACCGTGGCGCAGTTGGTTAGACGCCGCCTGTAAAACGAGAGGCCGCGGGTTCGATCCCCGCACCGAGATAAATGTTTATGAGAACCACAACTATTTGTTTCGGGTCTGGGTGTTTGTGAGACCAAAAAGTCTCTCGTAGTTTCTGATACCCACGACACAAGACTCGATCTTAGTGTGGGGTCAGGACTATGTATGTGACTGTTGGGTGTATTTATTTATTTATCTAGTTCCCATAAAGTAAAGAGTTATATTTTCCATGACTTTTTAATTTTCCTTGTAAAATTTAAAGTTTTAAACATTTATTTTTAAATAAAGGTGCCAGAGTAATCGCTCTCCGTAAGGCCGCACATAACAATGTCCTCCCCTGGTCATTCCACAAACTGGTTCTTTGTGCACTTTCACTGCAGTCTCGAAACATTAATTGTTATATTATGCAATGGTAATACAGTGATATAACGAAATATTCATAATGTAAAGATGTAAAAATAAAACTCATATCATCATTATCATCATCATTATCAGCCCGTTGCAGTCCACTGCTGGACATGGGTCTCTCCCAAGTTAGATATATTTAACTTCTTTTTTCTCCATTTAGTTAACTCTTGTCTTCGAGTCGGCGCAGATTGTTTTTTTAAAAAGCACACAGAATTTCCTAATACTATGATTTTAGTTATCTCATTTCTATTGTAAGTGTATTTAGCAAGTCAGCTAATTTGGCACATACACAATTTCAGAATCTCAAAATCTCGCAAAGCGAACCAGTTGTGGACGAAATTGAATGTAGGACAGTTGACAGACATAGGTATCCATACATTTAAAACTGTTATTACAATATAGATTGTTCGCCAATAATCAAAAGACAACGATGAGCAATTTGATTCCCAGACAGCAATTATTGTTATCATCATCTGAAGATTAACTCATCGACAATCATAAATCAAATTGCTCAACACAGCCAACAATTTATCATCTTCATTCCAAAATACAATTTTATGAAGAAATATAACTACCAGGCCATATAACAAATATATTGGTATTTTATAGCTATTCTGATAAGATTTTATGAAGACTTAAAAATAATTTACATGATATAGATAAACAATAATAATCTTAGCTGGATTTAAAAAGTATGTTATTATGAATAAAGTTTAAATCCTGAAATAGACTGCCTCGGTGGCATAGTTGTATTCCGGTACGATTACATACTAAGGTTTCGGGTTCGAATCCCGGGTCGGGCAAAGTTATATTGGACTTTTTTATTCATTATCAGCCCGAAGTCAGAATTTTGTGCCCGATATGGCGATAGGCTCGCCCCCTATCACATCGTGGAACAGAAATTACAAGGCGAAATGTGGGTGTCCTGGTGTGGCGTCTCTGTCTACCCGTTCTGGGATAAAGGCGTGAGTTTATGTATGATTTAGTTACATACTATATAATAATGTTAACAGCTATAAGACCGTAGCACGAATTTTAACATACATACATACATAAACTCACGCCTTTATCCCCGAAGGGTTAGGCAGAGGCGCCACCAGGACACCCACATTTCGACTTGTATGTTCCGTCCCACGATGTGATAGGGGGCGAGCCTATCGCCATATCGGGCACAAATTCCTAACTCCGGACTGATAATAATGAATAGAAAAATCCAATATCACTTTGCCCGATTCGGGACTCGAACCGGAATTACGAATTTTAATTAACGTGTAAATTAAAGCAATCCGTACCAGGAATAAATTCGGAACTGGGTGCTTTGAGACGGCAAAGTCTATCGTAGTTTTTTATATCCACACGGCACAAGACTTGCATAATATATTTTAGTCTGGGAAAGAAGTGTGTGTGAATGTTAGGTGTAAGTACTTATTAATATAAATATCGATAAATAGACATACTCGGAATAATACATCGACAATATTCCATAATGTAAGTACTAAGCGATAACACTACAGAACAATATGCAGTTATCCAACAGAATTGTTCAGGGGAAGTGTGAGGAACTAGTTTGAAGCTGGGTTCGTTCAGAGCAACTTGCGACAGTGAACACGCCGCTCCATAATTATGTTATGTGAGGGAGAAAATTGCATTAGCAACATACACAGGAAGTGTGCGTTTGTCTACGCTTTGAGTTATTGAAATGAATTTTGTTTTTGCATTTGGTAAATTCATTTGAATGATGGAGTGTTGCCGAATTATTCACAGTGAAGTTGTATTGCTTCTTAAATACTTCGACTGGTTACTATCCTGATATTGAAGTAGCTGAATGGTGAATTTCAATTAATTTGAATATAATTACGTAGATTCCAAGTTCTCTATTTAGTTCATAAACTCAATTGAGAACAACGTACGGCTGTAATTCAAGACAGCTAAATCGATGATACCCCAAACAAGGGTTACACCTACAAGTACCCCGAACCAATGAGAATCCATTAATAGATTAATAAACGTGGGTGATGAAGACACGGTTTTTCATGTGACATCTGCATAATGAATCACTTTAATTCGAATCCAATTAGAGATCAGGTCACGTTTAAAATGTCATAATAATTTCAGACATCCAACGTGTGGCTTATAAATTCGAACTTTACTAGGCTGACCACTACAAAATCTATACGTCCATCATAAAATAGGCCCAATTAGAACTGCGCTGTAGAGTATAGCTCAAGAACACTCATATAAAATAAAAGCCTCTGCCAATTGGAAGGCTAATTGGATCGTGTTGTGCAGACATAATCCAACCAACATTCTAAAGGTTAAGCACATTTAATGCTAAACTATGAAAAATAATTATCAATATTTTTATGTAGCTAATGACACATTAATTTAATCTGACCATACAAAGCTGTTATTTGAAATCTGGATGATCGTTATATAAATTATATTATCTGAATAACATCCCTGACTTTTCGGAGTAATGTCTGAGTTGATAGTCAATTAAAGTACACTTTATTCGAGAATGAAGGAGAAATATTTACAAGAATTTGCATAATACATTTAGTCCGTCATGCCAACTCGTATTAGCCCAGCGTAGTGGACTATACTCCAAAAGTTCTCAATCGAAATCTCGCTTCTAGAGGAAGCCCATGTTTAATTATTTATGAATATTATTTATGAATCTTATTTATGAAGCCTACCTTGGGGTATCTGATCTCGTGGTGCTGAGTGTATTGGTAGTTGACGGAACCAGGCACGCCATAATGAGGTACCCTCATCACTCGGACGTTGGTATCGTCGAAAGTGACGTACGCCATCTTAGCTCCGTCGCTGGAGAAGTAGATCGCGTTGCTTGAACCGAACACCTCCTCTGCAAACGTGATAATAAAAGTCATAATTTATTTACACGTGAACATCCTTTTACTTACTAGGGTCATCATCAACATCATTATTAAAATCAACATCAGCCACAATAAGACTGATGCTAAACAAAGGTCTTCCCCAAGTATTCACGAAAAGAATGAGCGGAGATCCAACCATTTCTGTGATTTAAACACGTCAGCAAAACTGTTACTTTATGTTAGTAAGTGGTGAAATTGGTACTAGCCCTGGTCCACCTACCCTATTGGAATTACCGTCAAAACTGGTTACAGTATGACTCTGCCACTGTATTGTTTTTACTAACCTTCATAAACCCAGTCAGGGATTCCATGGTAGATGATGTTCAGCTCTCCAGAAGTGGTGATTTGCTGCGGTGCGCTCGTCAAGCTGGCTTGATAGAAGATGTTGTTGCGGTAGACGAAAGCGAAAGCCGTGCCTGAGGGACCCCAGACAAAGTTCTGAAGGAAGGCATCCGTTGCGTTTAGACCTGGTGGGAGGATGTCCGTCTCGTTGCCATTGACGAGGTCGACGATTGCGTATCTAGCTGTGAAGCTGTACCTGTATACCTGGAATTATATAATTACTCCGTTATTATTCTTGAAGAGCTGTTTTTAAATGTCGTTAATCGAAAAACAAAATTTGTAGAAGAAAGTTAAGCATTAGAAACGCCAATGGTGGCACGACAATTTTTAATATGATATTTATAATGTTTTTTTTAGATTGACGCGAATGTTACTCATTGTCACGGGGCGGACTGACCACGAAAGCTATTGAGTAATCGAATTGTCGCGAAGTTAAAAAATTTAACAAATAAACTAAATCCACGATAAAATCCGTTAAAATTAGTTTTATTTCAATATCATATTGATTAATCTACTGTCCACAGTACATAAATAAAATCCATTAGATTCAAGAAACAATTTGGAACTTGGCCCGATCTATGGTCTCAGACTCCAGACTCATCACATCCTTTACAGCAGGAACAGCACATGGCTAAAAGTTTTATTCATTTAATAACGGACATAGGCCTTTTGATTACGCCTTGAAGCTAGCATATAAATTTTGCTACATGAAAGGTGCTATCGATTATAAACTATCTTCCTCTCACAACCTACAGAGCGTAGGAATACGAAACTACAATTCGCAAAGTTCAACATAATTATAAAATTCATTTCATATATCACCAAGTTTCAACTTCCTACTATTATATCAAGTCATAATTACAGAATCAATTGGTTTGGCATTTAAAATATTTAGTTGTCTTGTTTTAAAATTCCATTCCATTGTGATAGGAATTGAAAAATTAATTTATTAGCTCATCAAATCACAATAAATGGTAAGATTAAATCAGCATAATTAATCCCGTGACCTGTCATAAAAATGCCGTTGATAAAAAACATAATTAAAAACCGCTTGGAACGTGTGAAGGATCGCAATTCTTACGAGTGTCTGTGATGCTAATGAAAAGCTAAATCCTATAGAGTAAAAAATCCTGACAGACAAGACCAAATGGGGGTGTCCTGGTTGCTACCAGCCTCTGCCTACCCCTTCTGGAAAAAAGGCGTGAGTTTATGTATGCATGTAAAAAATCTTAAATGTATCGTCCGCACCATTTCTTATTAGTCATTTCATTTCGTTGCGATACATTTTTGAGAAATGCTCTGTTTTGTTTAGTGTACTTAATATTACCTATATTAAGCATTGTTAATCCAATTCACATTATACCTATATTATATATTTTGTTGAATATCCCAATAAATAGCTATTTTAAATTTGAATATAATCGAAAAATATAAATACATTGTAAACATGTAACATTAATTGTGACAGTGGTTGTAATATTGCTTTGTGAGAGATAAATAATTTCCTACAGAAAATGTCACAACTTGGCATTTTCAACGCCATAAAGTTAGTTTTAAATCTTATTTTTGAATTGGCTTGATAATTTAATAAAGTTGTTCATAAAAATATGACAATCCTAATAAATCACACGGTAAACACAAAAATTCGTCAATCAAACCACTTATAGATTAGAATGTATTAGAATGAGGAAATATCGAATTAAAAACATTTTCAGAAGTCTAGTAATAATTAATATTAACTCAATCACTTTAATGTTTAAAAATACACAATATGGATAAGTTACTAGGTAGGTACCTAAATACAACATTAGAATTCGTTATTATTACAATTTAATATACAGGGTATCTCAAGACCGCGACCGAAAACGAAGCCAGGTGGTATTAATAGTGACTTCAAACCATGCTTCAAACACACTGCAACTAAAAATTTCGCTAAAAACTACTACCTAACACTAAAACTACAACCTGGCTTCGTTTTCGGTCGCAGTCTTGACATACCCGGTATATAATTCAACATGCATATATCTCTCCCTCCCTCTCTTCAGCCACAGGAAGTCCACTGGCCATAGGCCTCCCCTATGAATCTCCACATAGACCTGTTGGAAGCGGCCTGGTTCTAGCGACTTCCTGCGACCTTAACCACGTCGTCCGTCCACCTCGCGTATAATAACAACATAATGCGGCATCATGCGGTAATAAACTTCATGGTGCATTCAAATATAGACAGAATATAAGAAAATTTGCCATCAAACTATATACAAGCAGACTTAAAGATACTATGGTTATAAATATCAAGCGCTTCTTTGAAGAAGATATCAAGTTTTATAGTTATAAATAATTTTATATCGTCAAATATGTAAAGGAATAAAGGCCCAATTAACAATTTAGTTAATAACACCTAAAATATAATATTCATCTCAGTTCCAAAGAAATAAAAGGTTTTTCTTCGGAACGAACGCTTAATAAGTAGAAAGGATCGTTCAGTAATAAATTGTCTATTTCCATGAACTAAAGTTATTTTAGTCCTAATTAAGTTGGGTATTAATAAATTCCACCCACACTCGAGCCCTCCATTGTAGAGTGGGCTCGTTCCCTGCAGTGGGACGTGTATGGGCTGATACAAACAATAAGTTGGGTATTAAAAAATAAGTCTTATACAGAGTATATCAAGACTTCGACCGACAACGAAGCCAGGTGGTAGTATTAGTAACTTCAGATACAAGGCAACAAAAAAATTATCATTTTGTAATTTTTTACTTATCGTCGTATTTGGGTGATAAATACATAGTTTTCCTAAAATAATGATGTACACCTCTTTATTTTTAGACACTCGATGGTACGTAAGGGTTTAAATTATTATTTTAGCAAAAACGAACTATTTACCACACAAACAAGATGATTTTTAAAAAATTCTATAAATATATCTGCCGCTGTTTTGGTGAAATTTTTATTTGCATCGTGTCTGTAATCACTAAAACTACCACCTGGCTTCGTTTTCGGTCGCAGTCTTGATATAACCGGTATAAGCTCAATTGTAATTTAGCTTAACTGCTCATACAATTTCGATAACATCAGTATACATTTTAACATTACTACAGTCAAGTGATGTAAGAACTCTTTACTCTGTAAGGCACGTACTTCTTTTTCGCCGGCGCAACGAATATTAGCAAAATTTACGAAAAAGAATCGTTTTATTGCTAGCTAACCTTGTGAAGTATCTGATTGCGGATCTTGATCTGATTCTTTATATCCTAAGTACCTATACTCGTATGCATGTTATTTTATCACGAACAACTTAGCAAAAGCCTTTAAATTTTTTTTTTTTTCTATAATACTATTAGCTAGTATGGCAAATATTGTTTTTCCCATTTCGTTCATATCATACCACATAGACGTCAAATGCTAATAACAATCTAATCTTCAATATAATATTGTATGAATAGCACTTCAACCGTTTAAATCCTTCAACACTTACACGATAGCATCTAGCACATTTTTGTGTATGAAGAAATCAGTTTAGGTAATTTCTGGCAATCGAATTGATAGGCTTCCAGCGACTTCCAGGTCTTCTGCCTACCTTGTAGGCGGGTGTCCAACAGGTCGATGTGCTGATGCTTGGGGGAGGCCTGTGAGTGGACTTCCTGTGGCTGAAGAGAAAGAGAGAGAGGGAGAGATATTGATAGGTATCACTTACCGGCACTACGTTGTAAGCTAAGACCACGTGACCTTGTTCCGGAGATAGCTCCGTTACTCGCGATGACTGCTGGAGTGTCTGCAACACAATTTGTCAATGTTATTAATTTATCCTTATTGATTTTGATAATTTGGCACACTGGTCACTCTGAAAAATCGTTCATTATGATTGTAAGTCTATATTTGGTTAACAGGTATCACATTCCTTAAATATCCTGAAGTAGCAATCAAATTTAGTAAGGGTATATTCCAATCGAATTTTACAAAATTAATGAAACGAAGCTTAAATAATTATTATAATCTTCAAGTATTATCCACGAAAATGGTTACAAAAGTAGATCAAAAGCTCTTAATTATCTCAACATTTTCAAGGCATTAAAGTTGCAAATATACGTTGTTAATTAGAAATGAGCAGGTTATTTCGCAGTCTATTATGTTTTGTAAGTTTGCAGACGAGATCGTAAATCCTGAATTAACTGGCAAGCAAACGCCGGCGTTTCTAGGTTCACCTCAATTACTTTATCTATATTTATAAGACAACGCCTTGAGACTAACTTGACGAGAACGTTACAAGCCACGTGTAATTTTGAAGATGTAGTCGGTTTATGAGCTGTTTTAAGATAGCGTGCAGATATAGGTGGATAAGTTATTACTCTTCTAAAACAAGTGACGAAAATATAAGATACAGAACGAACGAAACAGACGAAAATAGAAGAAAATACATTTACATAGCAAATATTTTCACAGTTCCATTTGCCTTCTTTTCTACTGTGTTTATGTACTATGCTTATGTTTGCTGCTTCTTTTATTTATTTTCACGTGGGCTAAAGACGATTTAGCGTCCCCCAGAGAGTCGCCGAGTTTCGGCGGTTCAGGCTATTTCGATGCTTGCCACTGTCGATTCTATCTCACAGGAGTTCTAGCGCAGGGTTTTAAATGTTAAAGTGAACGATATTTAATTATGTACGCATAGGCAAATGCTAAAAGGAAGGCCCCGAAGTCAACCAAAATCGATGGTTTGATGTCGTTAAAAATAAATACAATGTCGATAATCTTAATACTGAGGATGTTAAAGGCAATGCGAAATGGTGAAGATTATGCAGGAAAGCGGAGTCTGATACGAATCGGGATAGCTCTAGGAAAACCGAACGTTGTTTAACAAAGTCTAATACATGTCTGTGGCCCTAAACACTTATTGCCTTATTCATAGACAGTTTTAAAACCAATTTTAGTTATCGAATGTTTTGTCTTTTATGCTCAAAATGACATCAGAAGTCGTTCGAATGGATATGGTCTAAAAGGCCGTGAGACAATAAGACTTCTGTGTCAACAGCCAATTTCGCTGTTGGTTAAGAACAAAAGAATTTAATTCAACGCACAAAATTTCATAATCGAACAGATTTAATGTCCAGTAACGTTTCTTTGAACAGGTTATTGAATATTTCACTCGATCAATATGTGGTAACTTAACTAATAACTACCGTACAGGAATCTCCGCATAAGGCAACCGAGTGGCCGATCGCATGACACTCTTGCAACATCCCATATTACGAGATTGATATCTGTTCTAATTCAAATATGTAGTAATTCGATTTTTATAGTCGAGCTGCGGCATCGGATTGAGATCTTGCACTTTAATTATCAATAAGCAGGGACTAAGATATATTTTTTCCATTAAATTGGTGATTTTATCCAAAACAACCAACTCGCAATATAGACCTATTGGTAAGTACCTATTGTTAAGTACGCAATTAAGACGTAAGCTTCCCCCAATTGTGGAGATACGTATCGAGCATTATAATGTAGCTATATATATTAATATATATATTTATTTTATTGCAATGAATGACGAGACGAGCCTGCCATTCGCCTGGTGGTAAGCGATACGACCGCTCATGGACAGTAGCAAAACCAAACAACACCATGAGTTACAAGGCAATGCTTGGCATTCCACTGCGCTCTCCATCCTGAGACATAAGATGTTAAGTCTCGATATGTCCAGTAGTTACTCTGGCTACAATGTCCTTCAAACCGGAACACAACAGTGCATTTACACTGCTGTTTGGCGGGAGAAATAGACATTGCGGTGGTACCTACCCAGGAGGCCTCTCACATATGAGAGACCTACCACCAGTAAAAATTATATTAATATATTAATATTGCTGTGTATATCTCTAAATATATCTATATAACACATTTATGAAACCAAGTGAAGCACGATCAATAGACCTCTCATAACATTTCTATTATAGCAAAAAACAGTGATGACATACACTGAAAATTATTAGGTCTTTTTGTGAATCAATAATCGCATCAGCTAAATAATCATGTTTGACGGAACTCTAGCATCTAATAAGATATCATAAATTGAACAAGATTGCACATTTGTCACTTTAGAGTTTATTTATAACGTCCCATGAATTACTATTTTATCAGTGTATTTATATAATTTAAATTGATTATCCCGTGATAGACTTCCCTAATTATTATTATCTAACTTATCCTATTTTTTTATAGATAAATAAAAACTGTTAGGAAAAAATATGTAAATTGTGTGAAAAACTTTATAGTATCAATAGTTTTTAGTTTTATAATAAATTCAATTTTGATGAGGATTTCCCAAATAAGGTTTTCTCCAGTATCCTAAGGGTACGTTTCATACAAAAAATAACTGTAAAAACAAGCACTTTCGAGCCGACAGACGCAAAATAACAACTTAAAGGTCATAATATTTCACCTAACCTGTGATGTAGCAATTAGCAAGGAACCGAAGAGTGCTATTATGTATTTTTGTCAAAGGATTTTGTGGCGTTTGCATTTTGTGGCAAATGCATTTCATTTTAAAATTCCAATCACCATTTTATTATTTTAATTAATTATTTTAAGTCAGTGCTGCTAATATTACAAGCAATGCACCGGTCGGTCTGCAAATAATTTTAACTTCAATCTCAAGTTTTCTTTATCTTTTTTTTTTATTATTTAAGTGTAAGTAAGCTAAGGTAAGCTAAATTTTACCTTAGCTTATTATAACTTGAAACATCTTAATTAGTGCTATTTTGTAATTACATCGTACGTTTTCTTCATCTTTCTTTTTCAATTTATGTGTAATTATATCTTGAAAAATTATTACTTAAAACATTGATATTACAATGCAGTTTTATTGTAAGCATTTTTACACAACTACACCTAAAAATGATGTATAAATCGTGCAATATCCAGGCCCTAATTTCGGCAAGTTGGTGTTATTCCCGCCTAGCAAACGAAGATTTATCAGTTCTCATATTAAATTGAGATTGTGTTTGCGTACCGTGAAATTCTGGAATGAAATCGGCGGGCGTGTTTGAAAACGGAATCGAATATATGGAACACCTCGAGGATTAAGCATGTACTACCTACCTATTGGGTTTATAGCCAATTTGAAATATGATTTGAGATGAAATATCCCCGCCGACCTCGGATGCGTAAATCGAGTAAATCTCGAAGTCAACGTCATGTTCAGTATTTAAACAAAGAAGCGACGATTAATGTGTTTTAGTTATTTGTACATAATAATATGTAACAAAAATATTTAATTGAAAATATGGAATCATCTGAATCATACAGAAAGCCCCTGTAGTAATAGGACATCTGTATCTGTATCAACCCATATAAATCCCACTGGAGGCACGGGCCTCCTCTACAATCGAGAGTATGATTGTGAGGGGTTAGGCTATATAGTCCATAGGACATAATATAATCAAATTGTAATGAAACTTACCTGAGAATTGTTGGAAATCAGTAGCACGTGACTGTCACTGTCCACGTCGTAGAGCATCAAGTCACCATTGGCACTTCGGAACAGAAGGTCACTTCCTGCAAGCATAATGAAACATTTTATTGTTTATACACTTTATAAGAAATACGCAAATGCTACTGTTTATCTATTTTTTCAATATAAAATAATATTTCATCATTTCTGAAAAGTAATTTCGACTAAAACTTTATATAGGTAAGTAATAAAAAATATACTTGCAGCTAATTTAGACGCAATTGATTATTTAATACACCGGAATAATATATTAGCTAAGTAAATTACCAAGATAGAAACCGTCAAATATCGTAAATATTTAATACTATCAGTAAATTTAAATACATAGAATAATTCTCCTACAAGCAAAAAAATAACTTTTACTAACCTTGCGACCAACTGGCATTAAACGAGTTGGGTGCATACGCTCCATTTATAATTGATTCCAACTCCAGCGGCTCTAGCGGCGGTTCTGTTATCGGCGGTACTGTAGTTGTAGTTGTAGTGGTAGTCGTTGTAGTCGTGGTCGTAGTCGTGGTCGTAATAGGAGTAGTCGGGCCTTCTGTAGTCGAGACTATGGGCTCGGCCGTGCCGTCGTTGCCAGTGAATACTACCACTAAGGTGACGACCACAGCTATAACTGCGACCATGACGACTCCCCCGATGACGTAAGTAAGAGTCTTTTTCCTTTTAGTTGCGACCAGGACCTGAAAGATATGCTTATTTTTAGGATTGTTCAACGTTAATTTGATGCAATAGAGCATAGGAAGAACAATTAAATTAGGTTTTTAAAATCTTCGAGACTGACGTGAACACTTTGTGGCAAAAATATTAATCAAATAGCTGTAACATGGCGTATATTCACAAATCTTTGGGAAAAAATATTTAAAAAAATATTCACAATATCCTAGTAAACTTCAACAATAATTATTTATTCATTAATTATTATAAACTAAACGGTAGAAAAATAATTTAGGAGCGGAGTTTACCGACAGATATTTTATCCGCGTTACTGATTAGTTCTGTAGGCAACACAGTTTTTTATTAAAAATTAGGAAGACAGTAAGCTGAATTATTAATTAGATTCAATTAAGGATCGCAGTTGTGTTTAATTTAATAATTACTTTTAGTTTGAATGAGGTAATCTTTGTTTAATAAAAGATAAGATTAGTTTAAAACAAACAATAAGATTATCTCTGAATGCGTTAAACTATTCTTCCACTTTAAATCATTTGGGATGAAAACTATTTTTAATATTATTATTATCTATAACATTTGTTTTAATGGATTTACACAAGGTATATGTGTGATGTCAAATTAACATCGTAAAAACAAAGACTTTAATAATGACTTATAAAACCGTTTCAATAAGACACTTATGAATGAAATATTTTAAAATTAAATCGCGGAAACATAGCACAGTAATTTATATACAAGCAATTGTATTTGTAAATAATTGTTTTTTAGTGTATATTTGTAAACTAAATTAGGATCACACAAAACCAACCTTGCGGTTCAAAACTTCTTAACACCAAAATCACATTCACGCACATCTCGTAATCATGACATCACGATTTAACTTAATGACGTCACAATTTCAGAAACACTCACTGCACATGAATGAACTAAGGCCGATTCAAACGGCCATACTACGCAATGAATCGAACTGAAATGGATCAACTGGGGCCATTAGACCTTCATTAGGTATTTCACTCATTCCGAGGCTATCGTGGGTTATCGCGCGTAATTGTGTATCCACATTGAGTGTCAGGAGTTCATAAACAAAAGTCAACGCTTTGTGAATTGGTCTAATGACGTCATGATCTTACTTGTAATGAAGTATTATAAAAATTTACAAATTTCAAAATTTCAAAATAAATTTATAAATTTATTTTGACAGCCTCCATGGCGCAGTTGGTTAGACGCCGGCTGTGAAACGAGAGGCGGCGGGTTCGATCCCTGCACCAAGAGAAATGTTTGTGCGGCCCACAAATATTTCTTTCGGGTTTGGGTGTTTGTGAGACCGAAAAGTCTCGCGTAGTTCTGATACCCGCGACACAACACTTAATTGATCTTAATGAAGGGTCAGGACTATGTATGTGACTGTTGGGTGTATTTATTTATTTATTATTTATTATTTAAAATAATTATTAATGCAGCCAACAGTCATATACAAAATCCTGATTCTACACTTAGTAAGACCGAAAGGTTTCTAATAGTTATGATATCGACGGCACAATACTGGTATATATATGTATTAGGGTGGAGTCTGAGCTAAGTCTGTGAATTTTGGGTGTATTTATTTATTTAGTGGTGGATATAATCGTAACATAATAGGTATAGCAACAAAAATAATAATAAAACGGTTCGTAAAGACTGAGTCTTCTAAAACGTCTTCTCGATCTAAGATTTATTCTCACGATGGAATTGAACATAGGTTTTAGAATTCGGGCCCATAGTTCATTGATAACCTCAGGTTAAAAGTTATCAGTATTTACCATCGAATTCTTTCAAACATATTACAAAAGACTCTTTTAACATGACTTGTAAAACATGTATGACTTTTTTATATTTAGTCGGAACCTAGGTTATGAATGGAGTGGTAGCATTTTTTTTTTTGGCTTCGTTATATCCAAGGCTAAAACTGTTGCTTTTAGTAATTATTTAAATACAAAATATAAAGAATGATTATCATTATCTGTAAAGAATGGTTATCATAGTGCATTATGTTACTTTATACATGTCTTGTTATCTGTTATTAATTTATGTTTTCAATGTGTCGGCCAATCCATTCGTAGACAAACTTGTTAAACCATGTTCTACGGAATCCTCGAGCTACTAATTTAGGTAAATTCTCTGTGAAAGATCTTTCAATAATTCTAGAATATCCTTATTTTTCTATTGTCTTTTTTTATCTCACTACATCAATGATTTAAATAATGTATAAATACATCCAACAGGCACACACAAAGTCTTGACTCCACGGTAAATAAAGATAGAAGTTTCGGCCTCACAACTATCAACATCCAGACCCAAATCATTTTTTTGCAAATACACAATCATTTATTCAGTAATTGCCGTGGCAAATGTGGACACAAATATTTGTCACAGTAGGGAGTCTCATAAGAACAGTCGACTTCTTCACAAATATTCCCATTACAGACTAAGTAATTAGGGTATATCTTACCTGGTCACTGGTGCCCATCTCCAGTGTGGAGTTGCCGTTGTCCTGCGCCATGGTGATGTCGATATGTCACCTGCCGACAAAAATACATTCATAAATAAATAACACTTGATAATATTGAAATAAGTGACTCTTGGGATCACGGTGAGCAGTTGTCACGAAAATGAATTGACAATTTATATTTCCGCAAAACTATAGCTGCCGAAGCTATAAGAATAAATGATTTCCGAGTCCATAAATTTAATCCAGGATTTCAAGGTTACAATATTACAAAGCTTAGAAGAATAAGTTTATATTTTAAAGTACATGTAAGCATTTATTGGATATACTCTTATGTTTGTACGTATGCCATTCACGCATTGTGTGCTCAAGGTATATCCGTGTATAGAAAAAAACGCCCTTGCAATCTATATTAGTACGTTTGTTACATAATTAATTGTCTCTTTGTTTATATATTATGGTCTATTATCAGCCCGGAGACAGGAATTTGTGCCCGATATGACTATAGCACTCTCCCTAGCACATTATGGAACGGAACACACAACAAAAGAACCACAAGTAAAGCAGGAAACAGGTTCCCGGATTGATAACGGTACCTCCACATTAAATAACACTCGTAGTTTAAAATTTTGCAGTAAAAAGCGAATTTGTATCAGATAATGTCGGCTTCGACAGCGGTTCAGGCCGTCATTAACTTTTTAAGGCAATACAATCCGAAATTGCAAATTTGCCAATAAATTCGAAGACCATAAGTAATTAGGTAAAAACAGTATAACAGTTTTCGAGTACGACAAAAAATGACGTATTTTTATAATTATCCGCTTTACTAACATTATACAGATACTAACGTTTCTTTAAAAAATCACATAGGCATCAAACAGTACAATCAAACTATAAAAAGCGACTGAATGATAAAGTAAACAACCTCATAAATTTCGCTGTCGAATATAAAACCGATTTAGCGTAAATAAATAAAACATCAATCAAATTTCGCTCATTCATTGCCGATTATTGCAAGAAAACAATGAGATATCTACAAAAATAGAAAGGCCAAAGAACTATTTATAGACTTTAACAATAGAATTCGCAAAAATATTGTTCGATTCTTATTTTAGGCGAATTAAATCAATTTCAAGTTGGTAATCAATTTTAACTGATTAATCCAGTATTCTCACAGAATTATTAATAATTTAATCAGCATGTTAAATTTAATTCTAGCCGTATATTTTTATCTGCCCAGAAATGGATCATCGTAAATTACCTAATAACCCCAACCATTGTCAACCATGCACGGGAATCTATTCTGATTTCAAC
The DNA here is from genome assembly GCA_905220455.2 of Deilephila porcellus. NCBI lineage: Eukaryota > Metazoa > Arthropoda > Insecta > Lepidoptera > Sphingidae > Deilephila > Deilephila porcellus. The sequence continues at coordinate 11,440,510 of LR999977.1, read as the reverse complement.
TAGTAGATGTTTGATTTCAAGTAGAGTGCCATAATTTTATTGACTGAGAAAATGTAGACCTGCCAATTATTCTGATTACTTAACCATGATGACAAAAATCTTTGACAGAGATCTTCACAAGTGTGTCGCTTTTCTCGTTGAGCTTATATATTATGTATCTTATCTCCAGCTGTCCGGTATAATTGCGTTAATCGGTGATAGATAACCATCTCGCACCGCTGGATAGTGTATTTCGATTGCAATGTCCTTACAATTTGGCTGTAGTCATTTCGTCGTGCCAATATGACAAAAACTAGGAGTATAAATGTACATACATACATAAACTCACGCCTTTATCCCCGAAGGGGTAGGCAGAGGTGCCACTAGGACACCCAAATTTCGCCTTGTATGTTCCGTCCCACGATGTGATAGGGGGCGAGCCTATCGCCATATCGGGCACAAATTCCTGACTCCGGACTGATAATGAATAGAAAAATCCAATATCACTTTGCCCGACCCGGGACTCGAACCCGAGACCTCAGCTTTGTAACCGTACCGTAATACAACTACGCCACCGAGGCAGTCTATAAATATCCTATTTTTGTAAATATTTATGTCCTGTCTATCCCCATCGATTCCATTTTTAAACGTTACTTTATGACAAAAAAGGTGGAAAATTAAAAGCATAAGCGTTAGGTTGCTCCAATTATAACTCACGGGACAAATTGTTAAGCAAATTCATTCTTTTAATAGCGTAAAATGAATGAGCATGAGCAAATACAACGAGTATTTGAACCATTCAAGGCGACCGCATTTTTTCTAAGTTGATTTAAGTGGCGCAATAGTTCAATGTCAAGAATAATAATTGTTTAATGTTTTGTTGTCGTTGAGGTCACACATTCGCCCAAGTGAAAATTTCTTCCTTTGTTTATTTACTAGAAACAATTTATTTCGCTTCATAAATTCTCATTCTCTATAATTTACGAAAGCTGTAGACTTACAGATCCGAAATTCTATGTCCAGATTGATAGTAATACATTTAAAAATATAATCCTTTGTTCTACATATATCGATCAGTTCTTGAAATATAAACTATACAGGGTATATCCAGACTGCGACTGAAAACGAAGTATTTGGGTGATAAATACGTACATAGTTTCCCTAAAATAATGATGAAAGTAAACCTTTTTATTTTGAAAGACGCAATTGTACCTAAGGGTTTAAATTACTTTTTTCGCAAAGCCTAGGTATTTTGCATCCAAACACGAGGATTTTTAAAAAATTGCAAAAAAATACTGTCGATTCTATTGCGAAATTTTTAGTTGCATTGTGTTTGTAACAACTTAAACTACCACCTGGCTTCGTTTTCGGTCGCAGTCTTGATATACCCGGTATAGATAACATTTGTTTATTTACTATTTAATTCGAAATAAAACAAATTTAAACAGTCCGTGGGGCAGTTGGTTAAACGCTGGCTGTGAAACGTAATGACGCAGGTTCGATCATCGCACCGAGACAAATATTTGTGTGAGCCACAGGTAATTGTTTCGGGTCTGGATGTTTGTGAGACCGAATAGTCTCTCGTAGTTTCTGATACCCACGACACAAGTCTCAATTTTATAATAGGGTCAGGACTATGTGTGTGACAAAAAAAACTAGACGACAATATTTGATTACCTGCTGGTAATTGGCAAATACTGACCTAAGTTGGAGCCAATCGTGAGTATAATTCTCTTTGGTTCAAATTTAAATTCAAAAGCAAATTGGTCTTTATTGGTCCAACATTAGATCAAATGTAAGAAATGCGGTCAGCCCCGCTTCCCCGATAACAACTATCATCCAGTAATTATTATAATCTACGTTATTATTGTACGTTGTCTTATCTAGACGCGTGTTATCGATAAAAAAAATTGTAGCCATAAATTTTTATCTTACTCCATGCAAATATCTACACAGGTTCTGTGTAGATATTAAGCCCACATAATTGTAAGTCGGTCGTTATGCTGATCCGTGGAAGATTAATTGTTTCAAAATAATCATTTTTCTCTAATCATTAGCGTTTCCTAGCGTCATACCAGCCAGTGTTAGAATTCACCTTCCTACTCAGTCCTCTCCACTTCGCCCGATTTTCACCGTTCTTAGTATTAAGTACATATTTTTCTACAAATAGCTATAATTAGGCACCCGCCCTAGGCCAGCGTGGTGGACTATATGGCCTAACCCCTCTCAATCGTACTTTCGATTGTACAGGAGGCTCGTGTCCTGCAGTGGGACGTTTATAGACTGATACAGTAGGTACAAATGTTACTAAAATACATATTTAGAAACCTCAATAGACTATACCAAGTGCAGATAATGTTGTCAATATTTAAATTAAACTTTATATGTAAGGGTTTCCCCAGTACATTTAGTAAAATTATTTGAATTGATAACACTACGCATTATGGCGCTTAGTTGTAAATATCTTCAATCTTTACGACTTGCTGAGCCGTCAGTCCGGATTATTACTTTGACAATGATGTGCCACGTCCTCAACCTAATAAGAAACTTGAAAAGTCTGTGACGAGGCTGGCGACTAGTATCATAAGGTATCTCTATGATTAAAGCTGGCATGGGTTTACCATGACATAATTTAGGTATGTATTCCTTATGTAGATCGGCATATTAATACATAGACAATATTGCTAACATTTTAGCTCTGGAAAATGATTATACTGCGCTTGATATTGTATTTTTATCAACTTCTTTACTCTTTGCTGCGTCGTCCTTCCTAGACAAACGTTCAGGCCTACTACATATTTTCCCGTTGGAAATAAACTTTGGTATAAATGCTTCAAGGTAAATCCTTGGTTTTAGGTTACCTAAATTATGCTTGAAAATACCTATATTTTGCCTCGTCCCAAAGGACTGAGGATACCCGAGCAATAGTATCTAATAAAACATGTAGAAAGCTGCCGAGGTGGTGAAAAGTCTAGAGACTAGAATCTGCCGATGGTTTAAAATATGTGTTATAGAATATGTTTTATAAAATAAAGTAATTATCATCACATTTTACGATACGTAAGCCAATGGGGCTACCAGAGTTACTGGACTTCAAGTTCATTTCTCCGAGAACTCCGGGCCTGGGTGGCAATTATGTTTATTTTTATTGAAAATATGTATTTTTCCCTACATAAAAAAGTTGGTGTCATTGAGGGGCAAAAATCTTCGCACCGATACCAAATTTCATATTAAAATGGGCATTCACGAGGTGATTATGACCTAAAACGAATGACTGCTCGAAAAAAGTGAGGTATTTAAATACACAGCCAGTGCAGTAAAGAGGCAATAGACATTTGCTTTTCTATCTCCGGTTTTTTCACGCAATTTTCACACCATCTGTATGTGTTCCGAGTGGAACGTGTTTATGAACTCTGTACTTTTTATGTGACGTATACATGGATAATCGATCTCATCTAATTTACGAAGATTTTTGTATATTGTACTGATAGGAGCACTGTCGTTTGCTCCATATGTACAATTGCTTATTGTTAAAACAAGATAATACTAATAATTATGCTCACAACAAATATTGAAAATCACTTAAAAGTCAACTTTAATATATATGTATGTATGTGCAAAAATACAATTTCAAACAAGTATGCATTATTCTGGGCCAATTTTTTTGCCAGTTTTACAAGGTGCGTATGAAATTTAGTATTATGAGTATCCATTTAAAGATTAAGAAATCGGATATTGGTACAAGCGATTGTATATCCTTAAAGAACGTAATATATTGCACTTAATTACTGAGATAAAATGTGCCATAAGGTCATTTTATAAAACAATTACCTACTTTGCTCCTAATTTATTTGTAAATAAAAGAGGCAAGAAATACACTAAAGGGAAAAACCCAAGTTGTTACAAATATAAATAAATTATGCATAAAAATGAAAAATAACTTACCACGGATAAAATACAATAAAATAAAACGAGTACCGGCCGTCGGCCAACTCCCCACCACACTGAATATCTTTATAATATAAATGGAGATTATGATAATCTATCAATACATAAAGATATCCGAATTAAATTCTAATCAGTAGACTATACAGACATTATAAATTGTAAATTATTTTAAAGTAATAAGAGTTTGAAACATGACTGGGAATTGTTAATACTTAAAAGATAATTTTAAATTCAGATTCGTATCCAAAGGGATTCATAATATGCTAGGACTTGAGTAACATGATGCTTCAGCTAGATATCTATTTTTAAGTCGTAAAAATAGATATCTAATTGAGTCTGTAGTCTGGAGTCTGGAAAATTCTTTATCGTGGCTGTGTCATTATTTGACAAAGCAGCGAAGTATATTAAAGCGTTATCGAAAATCTGCCGAGAACGAATTGATGGTCAACATATTTTGTCTTTTTCGAATCAAGGAGCCGGGATCAAAAAGTAATAATAAAATTAAAGTAATTAAATCAAAACAAAAATAAGTTTACGTGAATATAAGGAATTGAAACTGTAAATGTACGTACCTATCACATCAAGGGAGACTACTAACTGCAAGTACTGCGCACTCGTAGATATCAGAATAAATACGTAATAAAATAAATAAAGAACCTTTAGAGTCCCACTAGACTCAGCTGAAGTATTTGAATTTTATACAATAATATTCATATTATAATTCCCTGTGTAAAGTTTCTTCATTAAAACATAGCATATATTTTCCGCTTCATTAATTACTGTTAATTTTCGTTTATTTCACCGCATATTTACTAAGAATAATATGAGCAAACTGTATGATACAGTTGGAACCGTTTAGAAAATGGTAATTCTAATAACGCTTAAATTTCACAAGTATTTCTGTTTATCCATGCCCTGAAATATTATGTCTAATTAATACAATTTGATAAGCGCGTATTATAATATGAGGTTGGAAAAATTAGAAGACGTACTGTAATAATCATTTCAAAGCAAGTAAAAGAGTACGTTATTATAACATTGTAGGCACAACTCAATACGGCTTCTCAGCAAGAAACATTTGTATTGTGATTTTAGGGAAAAATCTGCGCAGAAAATTACACCAAAATTACACGGACTTTTTCTTTGTGAATTTCGTGTTTATTATGTTGTGTTGGCTCGTGTTGAGAAGATAAAAATATTTAATCGAATATCCGATTATCGTGACACGATCTTGATTTGCTTCAATCTGATAAATTTATGGTATTTTTCTTCTTCTTCGCTGTCTTTGTCCATCACGTGATCCTCAGGGATCACAACATGATCTTTAAGTATGTAGAATGATTTGGTTGGAAATTCCACTGCCTGCCTCCGTCTTGTCATTTCTTTCGAAATTAAAATAAACACAATAAACAACGAAAACATATATTACGTCTCTTTAAATGGTTCCGAAGGAAAGTCGACACATTGCAAAAGGACCCCGTTTCCAATCCTCCGATCCAAAGTATATATTCCCTTTGAAATCGTTTCAAAAAGTTGTACAAACGAGCGCGCGTAATGGCATTACTTTACGAGCTTTTCCATTTCCGAAACGCAAACTGTGCGACGTCTATCTACTGATTCCCTCGATCCAGCCTCTTACATCCTTGCCCCTACTAATTTTGTAAGGCATTTCAATCTTTCTCGTTATCGATGTGTCGATGTGTCTGTCTTCCTTTCGCTTTTAATGTTATTGAATTCCGCTTAAGAAATGCTTAGGCGTTTTAGATCAAGCAGGCATATATGAAGGTATTATTGAGTATATCAAATTAAATTGAAAATGAAAACTAGTGGAGGACTTTGAACTAGTGATAAATATTGGTGAGGATTCGATTCAGGAAATAAAGGCTTTGTTAAAGGACAACAAGTTATCTAAATGTTTATAAATAAATTATGGACACTTATATGATATTTCCAAATATAATAATGTGAATTACCTTAGATTTAGTACAGTCAAATCTAATTAGAATATTTTGAGGCTTCATTTTATAGAAGTTAACTTGAGCCAGAACCAACTGTTAGTAATAATAAAAACAAAAGTAGCGCTCATGAAAAAGAACAGTATATTGAAACTACGCAACTTAATCTAGGTAATGCAATATGCCTTACCAATGTTCATTCCATGCTAGTTTAGTTATATATTTGACACAAATTGTTCAGACCGCTAACAATGTGTTAGTTTAGCGTTTTAGCGTCTTTGTTTCATTCGCAGAATCAGAAACATTATCTTATTAACACATAGGACTTGTGGAAATCACGTGCGTCATTGCTAATAAAATTTTCTAGAATCTAGACTTTATTGAGGTAAAACGATCAGTCGCCAGATGCGTGTCACTTTTAATCGGGTGCTGGAAATCCTTGGGAGAGGCTTCTGTTTAACATCAGGTGAAGGTGATGATGGTAATAATAAACATTATAGAAGTATTAGGAAAATAAACGATAGAAAATAACTGACAGAAATCTTGGAATCTGCGAAAATATATTCTAACAATCCTTTATATACTCAGGTAAGTTTGAAAGTTTCGCATAGGTACAAGTGTAACGAGTACTTCCATCTAATGATGTAGCAGTGCTCGACCCACAGACTAACTGAATATTCAGCAGGATAAATATTTTTTAAAGTTAATTAAAATATCTAAATAATATAAATTTTCCGAAAGTTATAGAATGGATAATCAAACAATAACGATACGATACAATATAATACAATAGATAATCTTCATTCGCTGGACTGATCTAATAAAGGCATTAACACACTTCTCCATGATAGAGTGCACACGGAGCGCCAGTAATCGAAAAAAAGTGGAGAAGCCTTTGTAGCGTATGAACATCGACGAGAGGGCGGACGACGAAGCCAACTCTCCATGTACCAGCATCGTGGTAGCCACGACCACTCTGCCAAGACTGTCCGACTAAGATGGAGATTTTCTATGCGTATGCGAATGCATGGAATGCATCACCATAAAATGCATAACTTAATTTCAACGATTAGTTTGTACAAGGTTGCAACTGCATAGACATTTTACACACCTTTTTAAAACGTGTTAGTTGTCCCTAAAATTTTATAGCAACACATAAAATCTACCTGAATGCTAGTACTAAATACCATCTACATAAATAACTTTAACGTGCCTGATTAATTAACATTAGAAAGTTTTACTATTCAGACATTTTAAACTTTGTCCATCTTAAATGATAAAATGCATGTCTAACCTAAATTGTTTTACTTAAAAGCATGAATGCATTGAATCAGGTCACCACTCCATCAAACGTCGATGTCAGTTTACTTGAATGTCGATCCCTAAAGTTTCTATCCGTGGAACGCAAACTCACGAATGACTTTGAAAAGGTTGTTATATATCAGAAATTTGACGAATATTCGTTCTGTTATATGCAACAATACTATTTTCTTCTAATATATGACTCTGCTAATCAGAAAACTACACTACAAATAACACATTTGAAGGGCACTTGGTGTATTTGTCAACAGGGCGCTATGGAAATCTCAGAGGGTGTTCTGTCGTAGATTTCTTGGGTCTGAAGAGCGAGAGAGATTGAGAGAGGGAGTGTGCATTAAAATATGCACCCATGCTATATTCATCACAGGACCATAGGAATCAGAAATTACAAAAGAAATTGCAGTACTACATCACCCAGACTCTTTTGAAGTGTTAATGGATCAGCAAACATTTGTCTCGGTGCGAGAATTAAATCTGCGCTTCTCATTTCACAGCTGTCGTCTTCCATAATAGCATTATAAAAAGAACTTTTACCAGAACTATGAGCTTCTTTAAAAAAACTTAGTTTTCAATTTATAATGCAAGTTTAATAATTGTACTCCGAACTGGCAATTCCTAAATTCGTAGTAAATATGAATTTCAACTTAAATATATATTCTATAAGTGGAGATGCAAATCATATTCTATATTTGAATAATGTTAGTAGAGGAATGGCAGTTTACTCGCTAGCAATGGCTATAAATTCGGCCAGTCGCTTCTCTTGGGAACAGTCTAGTACCAGAGTGTTCAATTTATACTCTGGCGTAGTTTGTGACTGCTGTGACTTCAACCAAGCCGTAGATTTTGATTTTATATAATGTGACCACTGCATTTAAAGATTAAGTTTTGGGTTGTTGTATCTTTTGATGCAATAGACGAATAGATTTGTATCATAACGATTAATGAGCAAACAGTTTTTGTTTAAGGAAACGATGACCGCATTTCTTTAACAACCAAAATAGCAGTGGGATTCTTGGTTCATGACTGCCCTTCGAAGATGATGGAAGGATAAGAGAGAAAAAGGGACTAGAGAGTGGAAGTTTAACATGAATTAGTATATGGCTAGATAAATAAAAAACATATTTTATAATGTTCTTTAAGCATGTCGCTAAAGCACACGTTGCGCTCATTAACCACCATGGCGGATCAAATTGATCATTTCGCTTCCTCATTTACGAATTAACAGTTGCTACTATGAATGTTGTATATTTAAAAAAACTGTAAGATAAACGTGGAGGCTCCAATAAAATCAATTAAAACCAAGTAAAGTTACGCGTTCTTTCTCTTTTCTATAATATCTTCGTACGCCGGTTTCTTCTTAATAGCTCACAGTATATTTAATAATAATGTATGCGAGTTAACTAAAATATAAACAGGACGTATATTCATCACATTCATCAGCGAAAACATATTTTGGCAATTATGATCATATCAGCTTGACATATTATTTTATACGTGTAAGAATACCGCAGGTGAGCAGGTGACAAAATTCTTGATATTATTTCGGAACGTTGCAAGACATTTCGTACCGGCAAGACAAGTCTGCCTTGCCGGTCGTCAATAAATGACTATTTATTTTGACGATTGAAATGATATAGAACTCCAATGGGTGACAAATAGCTCTTAAACATTTTCAACCATATTTTGGCTTCCTGGTGATCCTATATTCTATTACTCTTTTCTCAACCCTGTTGCCTATTTTCAATATCATGATAGATAAATAGACGACTGATCGTTGTCAAAACTTTCCGCAATGCGAAAAAAACTTTATTTATTTATTTATATTTCTATACACTTTATTACACACATACACAGAAAAGTACAAAGAAAACGAAAATCACATTCATAAAAAGTATAATTGGTGGTTTTATCGCTCAAAAGCAATGTCTTGTCAAAGTTATTTGGCAGAAAAAATAACTACAAGACTAATATCTGTGGCCCTAGCACGAACGGCTATCGAAATAGTATTCGTATCGTAATCGAGAAATTTTGTATGAGATTTCTTCAGCGCCTCTATCGTGCGTAAAAGGAACTAATTTTGCGAGCACGAATGATTTTATCTTACTTTCGTATCGTAATCGAGAAGTAACGTAAACAAAACTTGAATTATATAAACGACGGAGTGTGCTTCGTGCTACGGACTACCGTCGTACTCTGGTTATCGTATCGAGTCCTCGAAACGTTTACGTTATGAATTCGATAGTTTTTCGTGCTAAGACTACTGCATACACCAATCCCGTAAACGAAACAACGTATCCTCTAGACACGTATATGACACATTCATTTCTGTTCAATGTTACGTCACCGAAATGTATTGTGCGCACGCGCAGTAAGGACGCATGCGGTAACAAAAACTGGTTTCGTGTTTGTTTATTTTTCGTACGGCCTGTATTCAATGAGTTGAATGATCTAGATATTTTACCGTCGCGCTTAATGGGTTGGAATTTTGAGACAGTGAAAACGTTGAATCGAAAACTTAAGCTCGAATTTTATGTTTATTTAGCGCTCTCTGACACAGAAATCATTGTTAACTAGTGACATAAATGTATATTGTTACTTGAGGTTTTTAAAATAATCTAAATTTTTTAATTAATGTATAAAATAAGCACTGGTCACTAATTGGTAACCAGGACCGACTATTTTGCTTCATTACTAAGAACGACAGTGACGACAATGCACTTGATTGTGAGTGCAGTTTATTCCAGATAGAGACGTATCTACCGACAATAGATATTTACCTCCCGTCCCTTGAAGCAATTATGCCGGCTTGCTCGAAACAAATTATTCTCATACAAACATAACAAAAGCCGAAACGATTGTACCTCTTAGTGTCAATACTATCAATGCATAGAAAATATGTACAGTCAAGACGAAAATTACAAAACGTTTAGCACGCTTGTTCCAAATGGCATGGCGCCCGCGGTAGATATTGCATTCGGACATTCAGTACAGTCACGATCGTATTGGCGAGTGCCATTACGACGAGATCTCGAGCGGAATTAATAATGAACCACACGTAACAGTGGCGTAAAAATGTCGAACACTTTCACGTATTAACTCTGGTTACTTCACAACATCGTCGATGAGCAAATGTTTTATCGTCTCGTTGACTTCCATTGTTGAGTGGAAACTGACAAGTCTCACGTAAAACGTTTGGGTAACTCATTGTACTTCAATTACCAGTAAATGTCAAGCTTTAAATTCGTCTAGAGGCATATTACGAAAAGGTATTAAATAAATGTGTGCCCAACAGTCACATACATAGTCCTGACTCCACACTGAGATCGAGTCTTGTGTAGTAGGTATCAGGACCTACGAGAGACTTTTCGGTCACAAACACCCAGACCTGAAACAAATACCTGTGAATCACACAAATATTTGCCTCGCAAACATGTTCCTTTTGTTTTCAAATTTTTCTCAAATTTTAACAAACATTATTTCATAGTCAAATCTTTTATCGTCTAAAAACTTGAACAAAACGTAAATGAACAATATTACATGAAAATAACATCTACGTACCTTACTTGAGGTATCCATTTTGAAAATTACAGTTGATGAGCCAATTAAGTGAACAAACACGACATTAAGATACTATCACGATTACAGCACTAACAATTGCACTTAAACAAATACGAGTAAATGGATACTTTATTCCATGCCAATTTATATGTAATTAAAATCGACATTTCATTCCATCGGAGTGTTCTAAGATACGCCTCACAATTCGATGTAGCGGGATTTATTTTGATTCAATCTTTTATACCGATTGTCTGGAGTGGTCCTTATCTTGAGTATCCTATCGTAACAAGGTCTCAATGTTGGTAAATAGGTACTAACACATTACAAATTCTAACAGTGGCAAATGTTAAACCGACTTAGTAATTTTCGGATTTCGTTAATAAATTACCAAATTAGGCTAGAAAGTTAAATGTTTTGTTTTTGTGAATAAAGCAACTGCCTTTAAGACACAATAAAGCAATTGAAAATAACCAATACAGTTGCTTAAATTTCACTTATAAATTTGAACTGTTCGAATTTGAAATGATATGCCCTTCAGGTGTCCCGGTGTTGCCAGCTAACTTTTGACAGTAGAGAACAATAGAAAAACAATGGGCGACGTCAAAAATTTTTTGACAGGAGGCCCAAAATGAGCTCTTGGACACCTGAAGTACAGTATTTTTAAAAGTGGCACAATGAAACATATGAACAACAGACAGCAGCCTGTGAAATGGACTCCTCATCAAATTTAGAGAACATTTTAATATGACATTAATAAAGAGACATCCAATAAATGCAAAACATTTACTCAAATGCTTTACCGAGTTTCTCCAAGTTAATTCGCCCATAAAAGAAAGAACACGCTAAGCAGAAGACTATAATTTTACTAATTGGTAACACAGTGGTTACGTTTTGTAGGAAAGTCTACTCTCTTGGAACAGATGACCGAACCTTCAAAGACAGAATTATAAAATTGTAGATAATGTGATCTCACCTCTCAACGAAGATATGAATGATAACGATGACGTATTAAACATCAATCGAATTGTAGTAGATTTAACAAGTAGGCTTATCAAGTAAAATGACAAGACCCCAGCCTAAAAGAGTAAGGTAGCTCAGCATACACAAGCTTAGCTTCTTTTGGAGAAATCAGATCAACCAACAAGAATACTAAGAATATTTTTTTCAAATGGTCAGAGATACCCGATTGGCACCAATCGAACTTGTTGCACTTGTTGCTCTGTACTTATCGCCAGGTAATATAACGAATGAACGTAAACAAATACCAATCACCCTATGCAGCCTAAGCACGAAAAACTATCGAATTCTTTATATGTATGTATGAATGACATTTATGTCAGATTTATAATAAAAATGTTAGATGACAGTCGCGATTTTTTAATAAATAATTTATCCTGATATTCCTGGAGTCCTAGACCAGGAATATTACATTCTAAGTTTGCCTAACATAAGAGGATTTCGTACGTAAACCCAGTTACACAACTGCTTATTGTAAAGCAAATCTTGTTCGATACTTTGTCATTGACCCGAACACCGGTGAAATTTAATTTCCTCCACGAGTTTAGTTAAGCAATGAAGTTCGCTCCGCCAATTTGACAAGGAGGCCGGGTTTGCACGAAGTAGGTCAGTGAGAACTGCGAAGTAACTCCCGGTACCCCGCTGCTTAATTATATCATGAACAAATGAGATTCCCATACGGAAGCTGTGATTCTTTCCAGCTGAGTAAATGTTGTGCGTTGCTCGTTGTTTTTCTTGTCAACAGATGTTTGTTTGATGTCTTTTCCTTATTTGTGTTTAATGTATTTTACGACGGCATCGAATGAGTTGATGGGACTGGAGGATGTATTGAGGATGTGAAAGAATAATTGTTAACAAACTCCCCCTTAGTAGGCAGCAATTCGTCTATCTGTCTGGGACTTTTAACATCCATTTTCCACGACGATCACTTACCATCAGCTGGATTATCGACTCGCCCCTTTGTTTGGCTTTATTCCAATGAAAAACAAATTCCTGGAGAATACGGAGAAGCTTCTGTTTATTACTAATTCATAATTCATGATAACATAATCAACTTAATTCATAACATGTAAAAATGTCGCATTCGAATCACAAATCGTATAATCTACAAACACACACAAACTTTTTTACCCAAAATCGTGAATTTCGTTTCCCGCAGAACGTCAAATATTTGAAAGATCTGCAAATATTTGCCCTGGGCACAAACTCGTTGCCAACATTCAGGTGCTGTGTGCCGAAAAGTGATTACAAAGTACTTTTAACCCTTTTCCTGTATGATCAATATTGAGTTTTAGATTTTATATTCAGATAAACACAGTCTGCAATCTGCTGATATTTTACTACTCTAGAAATAAACAGGCTGATTACAACATTTAATAAAAATAGTACAATAAAGCTCCCTCTCAATCGAATTCTCTTTTGTAAAAGAGCGGGACTCTGTTGGGCAGTGAGCGTATCAAATTTCGTGAGATGCGCAGTGACGACTCAGTTCGACTCCCAATATTCCTGTATAGTGTACAAATTCACACGAGGAAAATAATCGGCTGCGATAGCCGCGTGCGCGAAGAAGTGACATGAGATATGAAGCAAGTTAATATCTCAAGATTAGATTTTCGTCAATGATTTTTATTAATAATTACACGATTTATAAAATATTATCTTGTTTTAAAACCTAATTACAAAAAGTAGCATTATGTTATCAATTTCAGAAAAATGCTGCCATATTTTCCGAAATACGATAGCATGGTAACAACCAGTGTATGATCATTACTTTTTTGATAACCAAATTTTTAATTCGAAATTTCATTTACCAAATTATAAAGTAGGTAGGTATTTTTAATACTCTTTTCTTATTGATTTATACAGGGTTAGTCAAAACGGGCGTATAAAGCCGAAAGGGGTATGCTACACTTATCATAATGAACAACTTATGCTATGGGACAAATCCTGAAATGTAGAAAAGAATCAGCTATTCCATACAAAAATAATAGTTTGAATTTGCAAAATGATTTTTTTCGCGTATTCAGGCTTGGCGCCATAGCAAAAGTTGTTCATTGTGATGAGTACAGCATACGCCATTCAGCTTTATATATACCCTTCCTGGCTAACCCTGTAATAAAAATGGCGTAAAGATTTTTTTTTATTTCTTAATAAGATTTTTGTCAGCTAATATTTACAATGGCCCAAAATATTATTAGGATAAAAACCAAACACGTGGTCCCAACGAAATTAACTTTAACTTGGCCTTAACACGATAGAATATTGATAATCAAGAACATCATCGGTATTTGATACTATACCAATTGCACGCTACAAAACGCAACACCAGGTTTTTGCAATGCAAACAACAAGTTAATCTACGGAGATAATAGCTTTATCTAACCCGCAGACTTCGAATTAAATTTATATAAGAAATTAAAAATATCGAATAAAAATTTATTGATGTTAAAATAAAATATAAAGATCCGTTATCGCCCCACGACCGAGATGCAAAGCTTTACATATATCAAAAACAAAAATTATGTATTTATTTTAAAAAGTGAAATATATTTACACGTACAGATATGACAGCAATTATGTATATTCTGAATCAGTACAGAGTTGCCTGATGCCTCGATCATCGTTTAATTTATTAATGTATTCAGTGACTCCAACAGCGTGTACACAATGATCTGATTCCGATTATGAATATATTAGAAATTCAAATTGACAATCCAGAGCAGGCCCGTAATCAAGCTAGATATGTTGTTCATAATTTTTTATCTATTATTAGGGTTTTAACAACATCATTGCATGCATTACTTCCATGTTTGTAGTTTTCCAATGATATAAATTACATTCTTAACAGTGATACTGTTTTGAGCTACAAAATTGAAACATAAATAAATACACCCAACAGTCACATACATAGTCCTGAGCGCACACTAAGATCGAGTCTTGTGTCGTGGGTATCAGGAACTACGAAAGACTTTTCGGTCTCACAAACACCCAGACCCGAAACAAATACCTGTGGATCACACAAATATTTGTTTCGGTGCGGGCATCGAACCCGCAGCCTCTCGTTTCACAGCCGGCGTCTAACAATTCATATTGTAACGATTAATAAATAAATTAAACCAAATAAACCCTACAAATGTCGTGCTTATCAAACACGTTATTTACATGGGTATTTAATTACACACCAATCAACATTTTAACATAACTTTTGCGGCAAATAATATTATTCTAAAGTAACGCTAGAATGCTGGTTACCTTGTACAAGTAATTCTACTTTCAATATCAAATAAATTAAAATAACAACACAAGATTCTAATACGCAAAGACGCAAATGAATTGCATGTTAAGCAAACATTGGCCCTAATTTGTCATATCAACTGGCGCTTCTCAGTTAACATTCAATTCATTACGACACATTGGTTGTCAAATGTTTGAATTGTTTGCGTCATTAGCATGGCATCTCTATTACCGAACCTCGATTATCCGATTCTCTCCGTTCATATTGTCTTTACTGTCTTTAACTACACGATCGATCAATTATGCAATATTAACAATCGTTTTCTTTGGCATATTGTTTCTTGTCATTATTTAGCCAAAATAGTTTTTATTGCCGCTGTTTTTGTGTATATAATGTGCTTCCAAATAAGAATTATAAATTCATACGAACATTTTTTTCTCAAATCAAAGTCTTCCTGATTATTTCGAATAATTGTAATTTTTATATTAATTTAAGGTTTATAATGGTAAAACAGTAATTTATAACAGTACTTTCCCTAACAATTCAACGTGCCTGACTCTCGTAACCTCTAAAAACTTGTTTGTCATCTTTGTTCGATATAATTACATCGCGTGCGGTTCATTTTTGACCCCAACGACGTTGAAGGTCCATTTAAATCCTCTGAGAGTATGATTACCATTTAAAAGAGGTTGCGTACTAGAATTGTTTTTCTTGTTTCACTAAGCATCTTTAATTTTGGTGGTTAGCGTTACACGTGCAAACGATCATGATAAAGAAATAACAAAAAAAAGATTAATTGAAATAAAACTGTTATTACGGATTTTATCGCGATTTGGTTTAATTTTTACATTTTTAAAGTATTTGTAAAGTAATCGAAACGTCGGGAAGTTAAAAAACGTAAAAATTAAACCAAATCGCGATAAAATCCGTAAAAATAGTTTTATTTCAATGTGTAACATTCGCGTAAATCTAAGAAACCATTAAAGAGATTAATGATAAATTAAGTTCACACAATTATATTCTTGAAGAACTCAATTCAGCCCAACTTTAGATATTAAAATCTAATCCGGTGATTTTATCCGTCGATCAGGATAACAAAGTTGTAGTCTAATTTGATAATTGAGTTGATAATGAGAGCAGACGTCCGTCGGTGCCCGAGTCTCGGGGAATTATTGAATTATCCACACAAAACAAAGCTGAATTCTAAATTGGGCCTGCAGAATTGTCCTAATCTCTAATGAACTTTGTCCAATAACTTGAGCCTGTAGGGGAATTTTGTTCATTATTGTTTTTGTTGCCATGTTAATTTGTTGTCGAGTTATGTCATTTAGAAATTATGTCTGTTAACTGTTTTTGTTGCTCATATGATGTTTATCTGAAGTGTTTGGTTCAATTATTTACATGTAGGTACATATTATATAATATGTGTATAGTGTACCATACCAAAATATGTTAACAATAGAAACAATTAATAATAGTTATTTTACTTATATCATCTAGAATTATTTTATTCGAGTATTTTCTCTACGTTTGATACAGTTTACTCCTATTCTACCTTGCTGATGTGGCTGTGCTTGCAGGGTGATGGACTTCCACTTATCATTAAATTATTTTAAAGAACTCGCCGATCACCGCATACGCAGTACTTAGATACATTTGTATCGTCAGATAAGTCTTACTTCACCTTCCCAAACTTGCACATAATTTTGTATTCGTGAATTTAAAATCAAGTGTCTTGCAAGAACTTAGCATATAAACTCAAACACAACTGAATACAGAAGTTCAATAACGGACGTACAAGCGAACGGTTTCCTCAGCGGGCTCGTCGACATTGTCCAAGAAGATTAATCTGCGTTCCAAGGACATCGACACAATGGCCCTCATTGGACTCCGATCTATTACGAGCTACTGAATTAATCCGGGTGCTAAGAACTGGGCAATTTCATCTGTGATTACTGGCTTCTGACCGTAAAGTAAATCTTATTATCCATGTAATCAGGACTATTGTTGATTAAATTGTCTATTCTTATCAATATTGGTATATTATGCATTAATGATTAATTGAGAGCTGCATTCCTTATTCTTTTTTGAGTTCACTTGGTTCCATTATTTTAAATTTGAACATTATAAATTGTGCTTGGACGTAATCTTGCCTGATAACTAAAAGCGTCCTTAATTAAATTATTTATTTCAAAAAAAGAATATGAATTGAATACAACTTTGACGGGTATTAAACATCCTCACTAAGAAGGTCCCTTCATGTGGAACGTCATTGTTTATGTATAATGTCTTGTTGCTGTAGATGCGACTTGCGAGGCTGGTGGTAGAAAATCAAAGAAAACTAACGTTAGTCGCTTAATGACATTCTCATAAACCCAAGAATCATACTTATGTCCTATTTATCCGCACTTTAATATGTCTTAATTCAAAAAGATCTACGACCTCTCAAATATTTTAGATGTTTACAAATAACGGTAATCACATACCAATTCCTCGTTTTTGGATTTACGCAAAAATCCTAGAAACAAACATTCAACACGAACTAACCGTTAATAATTTACACGTCTCGTTTGACCGTCTGACAATTTAATATTAACAATTCGATTCTAAACCCTATTTTTATCTCCATAACGTTGTAAATCCCGCGTGCAATATTCAGTTGTAATTTAGTGCAGTTTGCGATATCAACCTGTCTATTAAAGGTGGCATTCATTGTGAATGCCTCAACTAGACCACAAAGGATAGTGAGTACGCAATAGGTAACAGCAAACAACCAGTTTGCTCCAAAAACTACGATTACAATCAACACGTAATATCTGAGACAGAGCAAAACGTTCTTTCTAATTTAAATAACAGAGTTGACATGAACGTGATAGGCCGTTGTTAAATGTCTATTAATAGAAATGTTCTTGATCAAAATAGTTCATTGCTATTAAAATAAAACTAATAAGGCCATAAAACAGTCTTCCACGAGGTGGACGACTTGATAAACATCCCAGGAGATCTAAAGCGGAGCGCTTTTAACAGGTGTGATTGAAAATCTTTGGGGATGATATACGATTGTATCCTTCAAATTGTTCGTCGCCGGAAGAGTCATCACAACTAATGCTTCGAAGTAAAATCTATTCAACGAATATACTAACCTACGTATGTCCATAGATCAAGTATCAATATCCCTCTCATCGGGGTTAATCTGAAAGTTCTAAGTAGAAACCGCACACCGGAAACAGGAGAGCCTTAGGAGAGAATGGATAATGGAAACTCAACAGCGGAACGTATTGAAGCCGTTCATTCAAATTATAATACAGAACACAGATAGATTTAATGTTAGTATATTATGTTGGGTTAACTTCGAGGATCATCTTTAAAACGTTTATAGAGCAAGTGTAAATCAGTATCGTCCACCAAGAATTCCGTACTATAGAGTGACTTCAATTAAAAATGATACCGTCCACGCTCAGACGGACAGCAGGGGCCCCAACAAAGTAATCCATTAAGGGCTTCGTTTCTATAAGAAGTGCGGAATCCTAAAATGCTAAGATTGTCGCGTCAAGATAATTGTTGTTGAACGCTTTCTCTTGTGTCCCTCCACACTCCACACTCATGAGAAATCAGATCAAGCGAAAGCATGAATATAGGTATATAACTGGCAAATGAATACTAAGTACTATACAATAAGACGTGTTAATGTGACAGCCTCCGTGGCGCAGTTGGTTAGACGCCGGCTGAAACGAGATGTCGCTGGTTCAATCCCCACATCGAAACAAATAATTTTGTGATCTATAGGTATTTGTTTTTGGTCTACGTGTTTGTGAGACCGAAAAGTGTCTCAAAGTTTTTGATCACCCACAACACAACTCGAACTTAGTATTTATTTATTTAATTCAAGCTAACTTTTACAGATTATACAATGTTTGCCATTTTTTCTATGTACATACCTATGCCAAACATATCAATCATATAATGCCTCATGCGTGACGTAATGGTATGACGTTTTTATGTTCTATTGTTGGAGTACATTCATACAATAAGCAGACAGACGTCATCAAAGCTGATGTAACAGGAGAGTCTTTTTTTGGTCAGTAGAGAGGCCTATAATGTATTTGCAACTTTAACACACATGTTAGTGATTTATCATACCCGGTTACAACTAGTCATTCTTTGAGACCCTGAGAGAGGCCATTGCTCAGTAGATTTCCTATGATAGAAGATAAGAATGACGATGATGATGCTAATGATGGTTTATGGACTGCGATATTGCCTTACGAAATTGACAACATAAATTGACATCATTTTTTGCTATTGCATAAATATTTAAATTTGCATGCTGTGGTCTTCTGTAATTGAAGATCACGTCACAATGTAAACTAGAATAATGCTACACCATTGTGTTAATTATATTACTGCCGTGTATTCTTCGTTGGAGGTCCTTAAATAAATAAAATAAATAAACTCTCTAATAAGAGACAAACTTTAAGTGATTGCTGGTCTTAATACTGCAAGAATGCCAATAATCGTGGTCTCGTTTCATCTCTTTTCCACTCTCTCAGGGTTACTTCACATTTCGTGGTAATAAGCATGCTATATTGTACGTCTGTATTCTGTACAGGAAATGAACGACACATTTAAAAAGAAAACGTCTGACCTAACCTTGGCAGGTGTTCGTGAACGCTAAATTCGAACAATATAACACAATTTGAAATGGTTTAACACATTTAACGTGTCAATACTGTTTGTTTTAACACTTTAGTTTTCTTTGTGTAACTAATTTGCTACACTTTCAATAGGATTTGGGTATGAAATAATCTAGTTTTAGAATTTCTAGACATGCTATGGGACAACAATTTATTTTTATTATATAACTGTTATAAATTAGGATAAAGTATGTCGTTTTCTAAGAGTTGGGCTGATATATTTTTAACTGCATTAACAAACTGCGAAACACTTGTGTAAGCCATTATGACATCGACCACAATCCAGGCAAAATCAAAGTCCCTACTACCACCAAAATACTGCGATGAGATACCAAAAATGGTTCAAAAAACTTCACCACCGCTCACATCGTTTTATTTTACAAACCATTACTCTATACTTTCCAACAAGCAACTAGAATCGAAGAGAGGATGAAACAAAAAGGAATTACTAAAGTTATTTTGTATTAAAAGATTTCGAACCGGGCAACTTTGCTTTAAAACTGCCGTCGTTAAGTTTTATAGCTTGCAACATCTTTAAAGAAACTTTCTTATAATTTCTTCTGGTAATTTCGTTTTAAAAAGGTATTTTAAAGGGGATTGCTCAGTTTTTATGCGCAGGGCTTAGTGTCCAATTTACATGAGCCATTCTTCATTTTGGACAGAATCATCGTCGTTACTGGAAAACTTGGAATTGGAATTATATAAAAACACCAGTTAAGCCAAAGATCTTTTTTTATAAAACAGGTAATAATGACTTATGACCGCAAACAAGTAAGTAACGTTAAAAACATTGTAGCCAGAGTAATTACTGGACATAATGAGACGTAACATCTTATGTCTCAGAATGACGAGCGCAGTGGAATGCCAAGCATTGCTATGTAATTCATGGTGTTGTTTGGTTTTGCTACTTCCATGAGCGGTCTTATCGCTTACCATCAGGCGAATGGCATGCTTGTCTCGCCATTTTTTTGTTAAAAAGTAAAAAAACAAGTGTTAACTCTTTAAATGACTGTGATACTATGGTAGGTATCGTGAACACTTTGGGTGCCTTCCTTTGAATATCTTTATAAATAATCCAATTTTTTTTTATATTCTCGTTGTGTTACGTAATTTATGACGTATTTTTCGGTCTGCTTTTAGTACTTGGTAAAAAAAATATAGGCCATTTCTTTGAAAACATTGTTATATCTGTTTTGTTTGTAATAACGTATAAACGAGATATAAAGACAACAAAAATAATCTTGTTAATCATAATATAAGATTACACGAGATTAGCGTTTATTCATCTCTATTAAAGTTTCTAAAATAACATACATTAAAAATAAGGGTTTAATTTAGAAGCTAAATTATCAAACTATTTATAACTTGAGCATACGTCTGATCTACGATAATCAAAGCGATAACTATCTAATCTACAAAATTTACGTTTATCAATACAATACACAATACATTATCGTACTATATCAGCCCATTACCGTCCCACTGCAGGGCACGAGCCTCCTATACAATCGAGAGTGTGAAAGAGAGGGGTTAGGCTACATAATTATAGTCCACCACGGTGGCCTAGTGCGGGTTGGCAGTCTTTACATACCATAGAATTCTTACAAATCGCTATAGTACGCAGGTCTAAGAATATTAAGATGTAGAATATTATCTTTGATTCTAAAGGACCCTTTAATTTAGCGACCGATGACACCACTTTCAAAGCTTGCATTATTTTTTCGTAAACATCAGCGTGATATTACAATCATAAAGATATCATCATCACCAGCCAATGATTGACCTCTGGAAATAAATGCCCACGATTCCAAACAGAATGAATCACATCTTCTTTCTTCTGTCCACAACTATGTAGATAATAAAATGTGCATAAAGTTTCCCTCTACCAAACTCACAAGTCTCCATTCAATTGTTGGCAAAATGTGCATTTATTTAAAGTATTACTGACAATCCTCTAATATTAAAAGCTTGTGCATGTTGGAATATAAATGAAACTAACACACACGAAAATTAAATAATTCTCTATTTACTTAATAAGATAAAAGTATACGTGGAAGAGATAGAATTAAAGTAACAAGTAATGTCATATACCAGTTTAAATAAGAAATACTGAGATGAACAGCTCTTTACTAAAGGGTTAATATAGAATAATTTTTGCATTCTATATTGATAAACCGTATAATGTAATCATAACGACAGTTTAATTGTTCTTTGACTTTGACTTCGCAACCAACAAACAATATTTGCCAAGAAGTATATTTTGCATGGAGATAAATATCATCACGAACACTAGACAAGTAACAATAGATCGTAATATTTAATGAATAGATGAATAAACTCGTATATTCATATATCGCGACAATCTTCGGTTTCCACTGTAGTAAAGAAGGTCTTCAGTTTGTCCAACTGAATGGTATAAAATAACCTATAGGAATACTATTTAAGCCTTCTGTAATCTCTATTAAGCCCTTGGTTGTGGATGAGTCTAAAGCTCAGCAGTGAGCGATTATGGGGTTATACCCAGTTCAATGACTCTTTTACTCACCCTTCAGTAAATTTAAAAAAGCAAAAAATATATAATATATACTGTATTCAATAAATATACCTACCTATTACAAACAGGAAATATTTGCTATCGTCAAATTCGTTTTTGCTACGTTTCCTCCCGGACAATTACAATATGTTAACGGTTTACGATAACGTATTTTTGTTCAATTTTCCTGACTGTTTTGTTTTGTTTGACGGCAGACTACGGTCTTAGAACATCCAAACCTGAAAAAAATTAGACAAGCACAGTTCACAGCTTTTCTGTCAATACAAACAGTAGTCTAAATGACTACCAGCACTTTACTACAGTGTATGCTGTAGTAAACCTGTATACCCAGATTGCGACCCAAAACGAAGCCAGGTGGTAGTTTTAGTGATAACAAACACAAAGCAACATTTTTTTGCAATTTTTAAATCGTTTTTTGGTGATATATACCTAGTTTTTGCTAAAATTATAATGTAAGCCCTTGCGTCTATAAAAAGAAAACATTATTATGTTAGGAAAACTATGTAGGTACCTATTCACCACCCAAATACGACGGTAAGTAAAAAATACAAAAAGAAATTTTTCCTTGCAATTTTTTAATTGCATTGTCTGAAGTCACTAGTACTACCACCTGGCTTCGTTATTTGTTGCAGTCTTGATATACCCGGTATAACTATCTAAATCTAATAACATCGAGGTAACTTGAACAGATGTTCCGATTACGTTTGGCTTCGATTCAAAAAAGTTTGTATCTGCAATGAACAGTAACTACAGGCCTACTTTCCGATATCTTTGAAAACTACTTGGCTATGCTTCTTGGATTATGAAAATCCACTTGCCATTTGAAATGCGTTCAAGGTATATTTATATCTAGATAATGGTTTCTTAGATTTACGCGAATGTTACATACACATTGAAATAAAACTATTTTCGTGACTAAATTAATGTTCGACGTGTTATGGGAATTCATGGAGAACTACGAAGTCAAATAATACCTCCAAAATACTAGAATTCATCTAAGCTTCAATTTATATCAAAAATCCCACTGATTTTTTTGTAAACTATTAAAATTTTTGTTTTCATCCCATAAACTATAGAGGTGCAAAATATACAATAAAATCTGTTTATATACAAAAATACAACAATCTACCTCTTTGTAACCTTACACAATGTGACAGCAAGATAAAGATTAACATCGGTTATCAATATAAAAAAGCAGCATTTCTTTTATCAGGTTTATCTGCGAATGTTCAAGATCGTTCAAATCTTTTGTCCATCAATGTTTCCCATTTATAATATAGAACAAACTTCCAACTAAGAGATCCAGCCTTCAACATTGTGTTCTCTAAGCGAAGCGTGAATAAGCAATTAAGTCAGTTGACACAATTATGGCTATCATCAAAAGATACTCGCTCGTATAACTCGTTGACATTTTTTTGCTCGTAGAATTTTTCATGCCAAAAAACACATACTTATTTTAGTTAGTGTTGCACTAGTTAATACAAAGTACAGTTTACACAATACGAAATTAGGTCTGCCTTGTAAACAAATATAAACGGAGTAAATTGGTTGCTAGAAATACGTACATTTAGCTCAGACCTTCAACTTTAGGATCATTTCAATTTCAATCTAATTATTTCCCATTTCTTATTCTATTATTATTCTATTTCTATTTCTTCCTTATTCTATTCTTAACCTTATTCCATTTCAGTATACTAAAGGTCTTATAGTTCCCACACTCTTATATCTTTTACCTCTTCTCAAAGATAGCAACGCACTTGGTTGTCCTAATGTTTTGTGTACATTAGTGCTGATTATCAATCACCAAACACCATTTATAATGATTATAGAATTCAATAATAACAATTATAGACATATATTTAGTAGAAATATAGGTATAAGCAGAATGCAAAACTTATCTACTAAATAAAATTTTAATTCTTTATTTTTACACAGCCCTCTCTCTCTCCTTATTTTTAATCCATCCCACGGTTATCTATAAGACTTTTTTGTAGAGCGATAAGACCGCCATTTGTAGTTATTTTATTATTATTTCTGTATAGCGTTTTTGTTATATTTGTGTACAAAAAAGATTTAAATAAAGAAATAAATAGGATCCGGATCGACTAAATGTCTTCATTTATTATTCTATTATATAAATCTTCTCGCACGACAAAGTACATCATCATCATCCAGCCATCAGTTAAAGGAAGTCCACGGCTGAACATAGGCCTTTCCCAATGATTTCCACAGTGACCGGTGGGAGACAGCCTACATCTAGCGACGTCCCGATAAAAGTATGTACATACTTATATTACACGACAAAGTACAATACGGATAAAATTACCGCCAGTTAAATACGCATTGACTGAACCCGGAACGTCACACATTTGAATGTGTCATCGTGGCCTATGACGGGTTTTCCGCCATCATCATGTTTGTTATCCGAACGAATACTATTCTACCACTTACTAATTACTATTAATAATGTGAATAAACTAATAATGTGATTGTCTGCCAACCTGCACTAGGCCAGCGTGGTGGACTATATGGCCTAACCACTCTCAATCGATTCTCTCGATTTTAGAGTAGGCCCGTGCCCTACAGTGGGACGTATATGGGCTAGTACAATGTGAATAAATACTCAAACTGTTCACAATATAAATATTGTATTTAAACATTACTCATACACAGAAAATTACTGGGTAAGGGATTTCCCGTCTTGTTTCTACTAAATTCAATGGTAAGGATGTCAGTCACTGATAAACCCAAAACAATTAGATTGATCCTTTAAGGAAAAATCTGTATTCTTTTATTATCGCTATGTTTTTTTTATTACGATGTATGGTGAGACGAGCATGCCATTCGCTTGATGGTTAGCGATGCGACCGCTCATGGACAGGAGCAAAACTAAATAACACCATGCAAAGTAATGCTTGGCATTCCACTGCGCTCGCCATCCTGAGATAAAAGATGTTAAGCCATACGTAGCCATAAAAAAGTGTGAATAGGACAAAATAAGCTTTGCAACATAATTATAAAAATCTATATCAGATGAATCCACATGTGGAATAAAGGAAGATATAAGACGAAAAAATTAAAAATAGTTTTCCGTATGTTTCTATAAAATGTCTTACACCCGTATTCTAAGACGTATCCTCCAATCTTCCTCAACCTTATTTTAGTCGAGGTGACTTTACAAATGAATTGGAGGGATCCTCGAAAATGGTATGCTTAGTTAAAAATATATCTTTACTAAAGGTTCCTCGAGTGAGGTTGAGTCAAGGAAAAACGTCATCAATTACGTCATTGATGTATAGATAAAGTAGAGATTTAACAAAAAATCTTTGAAACTAGTCTATGATCACTTGAAAAGTGACAGTCAAATGTCATGTCAAAGTGTTTACGTTGAATAATATTTAATTATTAAACTCAAAATCTTCGGGATTCTGACTGGAAGACAAATATTTAGTGAGTTGGAGAAAAAAACGCATGCAGACAGGAGGAGGGTCATACCATCCAACCCGGAAATTTCGAAGGATATTCTTATGGATGTATCGTCGTTCGGGATATTCGTACGGAGTATCGTACAAGTATTACAGGAACTGCTGGAAATCTTTAATAACTCGTTTAAAATAATAAACACTGTTTCCAAACCAAAAATCTTTTATTAAATGAAATAAAGAGTAATGTTTGTATCATTCACTGGGAAAACGTGTAAATCGTGTAGAGGCACCCAACTCAATTTTTTTTTGGCATATTTAGGTATTTAAGAATTTTAAAAGGTAAACTTTATTTCTCGCTTTTCAATTACAATTTTAAAGTAGGATTATTTCTTTTATTTCTTCCTTATGGTAGGTCGCGACGTACCTTGAGTTTGACAGTTGATTCCTTTCCTCGAGAAACGAAAATTTTTGAGTGACGTTGAGTGGAGGAGATTTTTTTCAACTAAGAATACGGATTTCCTCTAGTAACGTCAAGTGGAGTCGAGAAATTTTCGAGGAACGTTTTAGAATATGGGTGTTATTCTTTTTTCTGTAAACACCTCGAAGCTATATAAGTTCCCGTATTACTGACGTCAAGTTCATTCTAGTAACAGACTGTTACTAACAATGTACAAAAACCCGGAAAAAGAGTTCATAAGTGGTTCTAAAGTAATTAGTGTTATCACTGGAATCTAAGGTGCTGTTAGCACAATTAGCATGAGTTATCATAACTCATCTCCAACTAAAGCTACTAAAGGATGCGAAAATATTCTTATTTGCTTGACTAATTAATGAAACTCACGCCTTTATCCCCGAAGGGGTAGGCAGAGGCGCCACCAGGACACCCACATTTCGCCTTGTACCGTCCATCTTTAAGAACTTTTTATAACTTGATTAGTAGGGATTATGTTGTTATTCCCGAAAAAGAATCGCAATTTAGTTTTCGTCCCAAATTTTTACTTGAGGTAACGAGGATTTGAAAATCCTTATCTCCCCCTTCATTTTCTTTCCCCGCTTTCCTCTTTCCTTGCCTACAACAAACAGAAAATTCGGCAACATACAAAAAATCGTTTGCGTCGACATGCAATTGTAAGTCAAAGATATTTCGAAGGACATTTTTATGACACAAGCTCATATCCAAATCAATTTTGGTTAATATGAAAATTGCGTTTACGTATATACGTACGTAAAATCCGTTTAGACGAAGTGGGTTATACCCTTACATTAATATTGGAAAATTGTCCACGTTGTTTGTAAATAAACCAATGGGCATTTAGTTATCAATGTTTCATAAAAAAATTCGTGTCAGCGCAGCAGAGCAGCAGAAACTGCAGTAATTATGTGTGATTACCGCACCAGCTAATACCGACCGGATGCTCAATGCCCCTTTCCTTTTCCTATTCTTTTACCCACTCTCCTCCCAATTTGATGGGCTGACCACACATCCATGATCCAGCGTTGTAAATGTTCATGGGTGGCAGTTATCACTTACGACCAGGTGACCGATATATAAATAAATATACACCCAACAGTCACATACATAGTCCTGACCCCACACTAAGATCGAGTCTTGTGTCGAGGGTATCAGGAACTACAAGAGACTTCTCGGTCTCACAAACATCCAGACCCGAAACAAATACTTGTGGTTCACACGAACATTTGTCTCGGCACGAGGATCGAACCAGTGGCCTCTCGTTTCACAGCCGGCGTCACGGAGGCTGTCAAATAAAAAAATCTATGCATTAAAAAGAAAAAATGTTTATTTTCTGCGTTCAAGATCCCCGTACATAAATAATCTTATCATTGTCTACAGATATTTCTTACGGACTGACACCCGTATTCTAAGACGTTTCCTCCAATCTTCCTCAACCTTATCTTAGTCGAGGTGACTTTACAAATGAATTGGAGGGATCCTCGAAAATGGTATGCTTAGTTAAAAATATACCTTTACTAAAGGTTCCTCGAGTGAGGTAGTGTCAAGGAAAAACGTCATCAATTACGTCATTGATGTATAGATAAAGTAGAGATTTAACAAAAAATATTTGAAAATCGTCTATGATCACTTGAAAAGTGACAGTCAAATGTCATGTCACAGTGTTTACATAAAATAGTATATAATTATTGAACTCAAAATCTTCGGGATTGTGACTGGAAGACAAATATTTAGTGAGTCGGAGAAAAAAACGCATGCAGACAGGAGGAGGGTCATACCATCCAACCCGGAAATTTCGAAGGATATTCTTATGGATGAATCGTCGTTCGGGATATTCGTACGGAGTATCGTACAAGTATTACAGGAACTGTTGGAAATCTTTAATAACTTGTTTAAAATAATAAACACTGTTTCCAAACCAACAATCTTTTATTAAATGAAATAAAGAGTAATGTTTGTATCATTCACTAGGAAAACGTGTAAATCGTGTAGAGGCACCCACCTCAAAAAATTGTTGGCATATTTAGGTATTTAAGAATTTTAAAAGGTAAACTTTATTTCTTTCTTTTAAATTACAATTTTAAAGTAGGATTATTTCTTTTATTTCTTCCTTAACCCTTAATTAGTCGCATGGGGTCAACGTATCTTTGCGAGCCAAAAATTCTATCTTAGCTCGACCGCAACGCGCTCTTACCAACAGTAGCTTCCGTATTCGCACCAAATTTGTCATTTTAGTGTCAAACAGGACGCCAAGGGTCAAAAGTGCGTCGCTGCACTCTTGGTGCGTGACCCCATGCGAGTAATTACGCAACTTTTTTTGTTCGAGGTAAGTTTATGTATTTTTGCTATGTATTGAGTTTTCTTATTGGGATTTATATGTTAAGTATAATACGTTTATTACAATAATATTTGCATGGGTTTTTTCATATGAAATGTATTATGTACTGCATAAATACATGCTTTTTATTATTTTCATATTTTTACTGTTGTAGCTTTGGGCTATGGATAGAAGAGAAAAAAATATTTACGTTGGCTGGATGAAGAGTCTTAGGAAGTGCAGTTTGTTAGAGGCTGGGATTCAAAGAATAATGAGGTTGAAATCATTGACTGCGACCGTCATAGTCGTCATGGTCGTCATGGTCATTATGATGATGCCGTATTGATCAAAAAGTACCAAACAAATGCATGAAATGCAGTAAATTCATATGCTATAACCATTTTAAGGTTTATTAACAAAACTATGATCACGAAGATGCTGATTAGTTATAAGAACTATTACATAACTACTGTTGATCTCAAAGTGCCTATTTGTTGTTTTTTTTTCAGAAGAATCTTATTCTGCGTTTTTGAACGAGTTTGTTTAAATTTGTACATCAATTAAAGTTTAAAATTTCTGAATAATTACTGTATTTTAACAATATGTTATTTTATTATTTGTTCCCTACATAATTACATTAAAATCATCATAGAAAGTTGGGGTCACTGATGACCCCATGCGAGCAGTTGTGTGATTTTCTTCATGCGACTAACTAAGGGTTAAGGTAGGTCGCGACGTACCTTGAGTCTGACAGTTGATTCCTTTCCTCGAGACAGGAAATTTTTTGAGTGACGTTGAGTGGAGGAGATTTTTTTCAACTAAGAATACGGATTTCCTCTAGTAACGTCAAGTGGAGTCGAGAAAACGTCTTAGAATATGGGTGTGAGTGGTTTTGAACGTCTGCGTGTTTGCCTCCACGATACTATAGTAGTTCTACCGTGGGATAATCCTTTACAAATATTTTATTTGACGCTTCTAACAAGTCGATGTTTAAATCCTTAGGAGAAGCCAGTGTTTAGCAATGGACATCCCGTTACTAAAAATGATATTATTTGACATTGAAAGTACAAGACTAAAGGAGTCCCAGAAACTATAAAAAAAGAACTCCACCCTAACAAAACCCGCATAAACAATCTATTAAAATAATCGCGAATTTAAAACACTTTGGAAAGTAGAATTCAATTCTCTTTTAATTAAAGATGTAAACACAACTTTTAATAATTATATTGTAGATGTTGGCAATCTTGAGTGTATAATTCAAAGTTTATCCCATTAAAAGCATCGAAATCCCTGCTCAATAGCTCGCTCGGGGTAATCCATCAGCGATCGACAAAGTCACGTAAAAACCAGTATACACTTTCCCACTTTTATTAATATACACAGTTGTCCTATTATTCGAAATCAACAAATTACAGTGAGATGAGGAATTCGGAAAAGTTAATTACAGTTCCATAATTCGATTCGCATGAACGGTCACCATTAATCTTCAAGAGATGAAAGTGAAAACTGATGTGGAAAATGTTTCACACCGTAAGGAACAACTGTGTTACTAAACTGCTTGTTATGTGTGTGTATGGACGTGTTTTGCACTTTACAAACTTTTTGTTTAGAATTCTATGTTCGTAGATGTTTTGTGCGTTACTATGTTGTTTCAGTAACTTTGATTTGCAAATGAGTGCGGCTTTTATTCGCTTCTATTTTTACATTTCGAACTACAGATGTTTCAGTTAATACTGGCCAGTACCGTTCTTATTTTGAAAAATAAATAATTGTACGATTTTTTAATTGACCACATGGTAATAAAAAAGTCTTAATAAAAAAGTTTAGTATTAAGATTATCTTGTTTAGTAGAACGACTATCACTCTACATTTATTCTGTATTCAATGGTACATTTACAATTGAAAACAAAACTCTATCAAAAATGTAGCCGCTTTTAAAAATAGGCCAGTAATTTGCATATTTTGTAATAATTATCGGAGAATATTATTATGTAGAGGTTAAAATTACAACCTATATAGCGATAGTGTTCTATTTCATTGTGGGTTGAAAGTAATAAAGGTGCTTCGTTGTTGCTTTGTTTCGGAGTTAAATACAAGAATGACGTATTCAATATTTACAAATATGTATGTATGTATGTTTGCTTTGAATATTTTGCATAAATAATTAACCATTCATCTGTCTTGCAATTACATTGTCTCGCAGAAGCACAGAACAGTGTTTCAATCATACGAATATAATGTTTTACTTGTGAATAACGTATTTTCTCAATATTCGCTTCTGTACTTTCTTTTGCCCTTAGAAACATCTTTTTGTCTCACTTTTTACTCTCACTAATTCAATGGATATGTGTATATTTAATTAATAATTCCAACATACCACAATCTGACAACTCACAAAACAAAGCTGAATGAAAAATAGCTTCCTTAGATAATCAAGTAAGGGCCAAAACACACACATAAATTCAACATGGATAAAACAATTCATATCCAGACAATGATGAATTATATCTAAAATAATCAAAATAGGAACGCCTCGTGGCATTATAAATGGCTTCCTTCGGCCAACCAACGTCCAAACATGGGACAGCGCGGCACTATGGATTCAAATCTCTAACTGACAATGACAGAGTGGATAACTTATATTGCGAATAGATCCTGGATTCGAGAAGTTTGCTGGGGTATTGGAAGTTACATTAGGTATCGCTTTACATTTACAATTGTTTTTGCAGAATTATATGTATTTTAATTTTTTTTTGTGTTTAAGTAATTAAAATTAGACAGAGTTAAAATGTTGCGAACAGAAATGATATTTTTTTTATGATACACGGTTTTCATTGTTTTCTAAATACAGTCGATCTAGTCATCTAATAGGAATAGTGATGATTTAAGTTTTAAGTTACGTTAAGATTTAAGTTAACCTATTTTTCGAATCAAAAAAATCAGTTTTCCCTTAATAATTCGAAGCTTGCTAGAGGTAGCTTGGGTTTTCTTTGTTTATTATAATAAATGGCAATGGAACGTCCTTTTGCGGGCCGCATTGCCCAGGGATATTTTCAATATCTGGGATAAAAATAAACGATTGACATTTTGGAATAGTTTCTTGGTTGCGTGCACAAAAATAATATTATTTATTGAAGAAACTACTTGCATTGAAATCTTTTCTAGAGTGTGCAGATCTGTGTGTAAATAAAATCTTTTAAGAAACCAAAGTATTAAAACGAATACATACATACATACATAAACTCACGCCTTTATCCCAGAAGGGGTAGGCAGAGGCGCCACTAGGACACCCACATTTCGCCTTGTATGTTCCGTCCCATGATGTGATAGGGGGCGAGCCTATCGCCATATCGGGCACAAATTCCTGACTCCGGGCTGATAATGAATAGAAAAACCCAATACCACTTTGCCCGACCCGGGATTCGAACCCGAGACCTCAGCTTTGTAGTCGTACCGTAATACAACTACGCCACCGAGGCAGTCGAAAACAGTTAAAACGAATAGTGTCAGATTATACCGATGAACAATCACTTAGCTGCATTGCTTTACTCCACCCACACCTCAAACATGCGAAATTCTTGCGTGTTCCGTTACGCACCAAACCACAAACTGCTGCCATACTTATTATATGTAAATTAAGTGAAGGAAGATCACGAAAATGACCGCAATCCGGGAACATAATCTAGGTTAATAATAAAAGTTAAAGTCAGCGGTAAAGCCCAACTTATCCCAAGGGCTTGCAAAGTAGTTAATTATAAAATCTCCTTAGTTTAATTGCCTTCTAAAATTTATAGAGCTTTTGTAAGACATTGTCCTTAAATTTAACTTTTTTGTTTAATATAATAACACAAGGCTGTTTTGGCATTATCTAAAACTCGTTACAAATGTTAGTGAATTTTTGTTACTTTCGTAAAATGTTTCACTTAATTTAAATAAAAATAATTGTATTTTAGGAAACTAATTATTTAACATACGAATTCGTTCATTAAATAGTACTTTTTTTTTAAATGCACGGTTCGTTTAAATACACTTATTTTTCAATAGCGCGATATAATTTTGCATTCTAATTGTTATAATAATTAAAATTAAAATAAAAAAAAGTTAATTTTAACATGCAAATCCTTACAACTTACCAAAAAATTCACAAAACACAACACTAAAAAAGTTATTTGTTTTGTTTTGTTTTTCTTTTTTGTTTTCACAAATGATTAATCCATGTCTTCACTAATCGTGCACTTATGATTACAATAGCGGCCTGAATAGTTCCATGTGGCACGGGCCCGTGTTTGTAAATAAAAACATATTGCCGCGAGTTAATCAACTGCCGTGCCAGTGGTCATAGAGTTGGTGAGTGGAGCGCGGCCAACGAACGCCAGCGCGCTACTGAGAGCCGCAGATCTCGCGAGCCAGTTGCTAGTACAGAGGCAAGTTTACTCGCTCAGTTGATTCCAAATTTGAAAATACGGTGAATAATCGAATGTTTTAATTAGCGAGCACCATAATCGGAGGTAAAAAATAACAGCTGTAATAGATAAAATAACATGAAAATAGAAATGGAGTTACTTTGCAGAGACTGTGGTCAGCAGATTCCTTAGATTTGATTATTATAGAATGAAGATGTTTAGGTTCATGTCTAGTTATGAAAAAAATATAATTGGCACCTATTTAATTTCATCAAGATTAAATACAAAAACCTTATCATTTTAAATGAAAGTATATAAATGAAGGAGAAGACGTTCTTAAAATGAAGATGTGCCTTAGTTTTCGTTGATTCCAAATACTTATTAAATACTTGTGAGAGAATCTCAGTTAGGCAGGTTATTGGCAATCCTTTGCTTGCCCACAAATAAAGCTATTCAGAACTAAGAATACACTTTTAAGGTTAGAAAACCATGGGTGAGTCTCTCGGAACGAACTCACGAATTCACGATCTCCATTTCGACAGTCTGTGTTACTTCCAATTAAGCCATACCTCAATTAGCATTCATTCTAATAATGCGCATTTTTATGTTATTAATTTGTAAACACACCATGTGTAACTGTTAAACTTGTGTCCTTTAAAATAAAAGAGTCAAATATAAGAATTATAAAGATCTTTACATTGTATAAGAGCGTTAGTTTATTTATTATTTTACCTCGTAATAAATCGTGACATTCTATTGTATTTTTGTTTGAATGCATGTTGCACGACATAAGTTTTATCACGACGATGCTTATAAATTCCTTGAGTATTTTGTTCGCCTTGACCGTAAAAAACATTAAAGTTATTATTTATAATAATTCGCGGGTTTCTGCACTACTAGCTTTCTTTTTCTTCCTGACTACAAGCACTGTGTTGTGCTACGCCAATGACATGCTTAGCAAACGTGTTTCAAAGGAAAAAAGGGCAAGTGGAATACGGGATCAAGACAATTCAGTTAAGTTGTTAAAAAACATTTCTAATTATCAAGTTGTTAAAATGGCGGCATTCTAGAATGACAATCATGTAGTAAAGCAAAGGTAACACAGCTGTGGAGTTTTATTCTTGGATGATAGTATTAGGTAATTGATACAGTATCTACCCGGGGTTAAAATAATGAAACCATTATGTTAAAATAATATTAATTTTGAACATAATATAATTTTTAAAAACTATTCTGTCCTCATTGAAGAACATCGTTCATGATACTGTCAAGGTAACAACAATGATAGTAATTACTGTTTTTTCTTATTGTTTGATAAAGATTCAAGTGCGCTACAGCAGATGTTATCCTTGAATATTAAATACTCAACACGATAGCGCAAACCTAATTTTAATGAATTTTTATGTATTTTAATTCAAATAAGCACGCCTGCATCTCCGAAAGGATAGGTAGAGTTGCAAATAGTGTCTCCAATAGCTCGCCAAACTTATTTCTGTTCCAATATACAACAGGAGGTAAACATATCGCGGAACCGCGCAAAAGTTCAATGTCAAAGACCATTTAAGATTTTAAAAATCGAAATACACAAGGTGAACTGCGGTACCGGGGAATCGAAACTAAAACTTCAAGTCTACAAGTAACTACCCATACACGCCGCCGCAGTATTGATGTAAAAAAATAATTCAAAACATTAGTTAAGGTACCTAAGACAAGGGCTCGTGAGAACTTTTTCTCTAAACTAGAGATGTTTATATAAACAACGGATGTTTCTGTCCGGTTTAATTCCCATAATATCACAGAGAAAATGATCTAGTTCGTGTCTACAGCTATTTCATTTTTAATTTATTTTACTAAATTGTACATTCAATATACATCCAATAAATTGTAGCATGAGTTGACCTCTGTCGCAAAGAAAACCAGCATATCCAAATTAACAATATTAAACTTCGTTCGGACAGTAATTATAAAATAGAATAATATATTTTTAATTATATTAATCAGTTATTCCGATGGGTCAAAGCACCACGAGAGGTACCAAAGAGAGTGCCACGGTTCTGGAATATTCATTATTATGCTAACGAATGTAGAACGGTTACACCGCTGCATAAAGGATAGGAATTGCCTCTGAAAGTGATCCCCAATTATGTCATGAATACATTTTCTCCATATTTACATAGCTAATTAGTGGAAATGTATGGCTTATGTTTTATTCTGACACGTAAAGTTATACAGGCATTAATAATGAATTTTAATATCACGTTTTTTATTGATCGCTTGTGTTGTAGTTATAAAATGTGTTAAAAATTTAAATCATAAAACCTTTTCGTTGAAAATGTGTTCTTATACTGGCCACGTTATTGCGATCTAAAAATATAAAGTATACATCGTTAAATTTGGCGAGTAGAAACTTTTTGCTGAAGGCAGTCCAAATAATCGCCTCATTCATTTTTAAATGTATCGAAATAGTTTTGGAACTTATAATTGTGAAATTTTGATTAGAATTTTAATTGTTGACATGTTTGGCTTCTTCCTTTTATTTTATTTTTTAATAATTTTAAGTGTTTTTGCGAAATTAATATGAAAAGTGTACACAATTGATAATTGAAGTCGTCTGTGAATTTTGTTGATTCGTGTATTGTAATTTGTTTTATTGTCTAACTTACAATAATTGTGGTAGCAGATAATAATTAAATTAAAGTAAAGTATAATAAAGATAGATAAGTCGCACAGATGAAGTCATAAAGAAAGAAAACAATGCAGCAACCGTTCAAAACCTTCTCGTCAATGAAACTCTATTAAATAACGGTAAGTAGGTAACTACAGCTCCATAAAATATAGTAACTATCCCCCATAGATTAGGGAAAGTGCAACTAATGCGCTTAGAGTGCTCCAAGCGGCATTTCCGTGTCACAAAGCACTATTCAAATCCCTCGACGGGTTTCATTCAAGCGAAAATTAAACACACAACATTTGAATCCAATTTCACACTGGAACTTCGTTTCTCACGATGTTTGATCCCAAAATTATCATCAACATCCGCTATAGAATATCCAGTGCTCAACATAGACGTCTCCCACATATGTCCATAACAACCTGTCGTAATCATATTTCATTCAGTTACCCATTACCCACTGTAATCCTTATCAGATCGTCTGTTGATATTTTAAATAAATACACCCAACAATCAAACCACTCTCAATCAATTCTCTTAATTGTAGAGTAGGCCCGTGCCCAGCAGTGGGACGCATATGGGCTTATACTATACAATACACTCAACAGTCACATACATAGTTCTGACACCACATTAAGATCACTGGATGTCCGTTACTCCGCATAGAAATGCCAAAATAAAACGGAAATGTTTTATTACAATTCATTTAATTATCAGGACAAACATGCACATACATATTATAATTTTTAAATATTACCTAGGCTGTTTCCTTACTGCCATAAATTTTCCGCGACGGCTCAGTGACAAAAACCTTTTGATGGTCGACTTAATTATTTGACCCGTTCGAATCCGGTGAATATATTGGTATTGAACTTTATTGAGACCATGTTGTCGTTCCAGTTTAAAAACAATGTTTCAGGTTGGGGTTTTGTGCGACTGAAAAGTCCCTCATAATATCTGATACCCACCACACAAGGCTTGAATTTTCCTGTTGCATCACCAGTCAACTAATTATTGTTGGTGCATTTATTATTAAATAAATCAACAACGAAATTATTCATTAATTAAACACAATCCGATTACATGTATCCTCTTGTTTATTTACGTTGCGGTTGAAAGGCGAGCTCACCGCGCTAAACACGTAAGCCCTCTTGGGAGGAATGTCACGCACATCGCGTTACGTAGTATCCGCTTCCCTTTCACTTACTACTAAACTTGGACGCGTTTTAGGTCATGAGTGACTCGCTTCGTAATCTATTATGTCAGTGTGACCTGCCAAAGGTGATATTGTGGTGATATCGAACTATTGGGACGTAAATAATATTTGTTTGTGCCATGGAAGCTATCAAATAAATCTATATCGGCCCATATACGTCCCACTGCAGGGCACGGGCCTACTCTACAATCGAGAGAATCGACTGAGAGTCTCAAATTGATCAAATAAATATTGGGCATTAATTGTGACTCAATGTACAATTTCATTTAAAATAATTTAAAATAAATTAATGTCGCCTATGCTATTATTAATCTTTATATTTTTTACTGACTAAGTAAAGGAAAGTCTTGTCCTAGTTATTCTAATCCTGAGTATCATCCTTTTCTAACGTTCTACCTAGCGTTATCCCTACCATCGCAAGGTTGCTTAACTTACATGTTCGACCTTCGCCATTTTTGCCTGTGTTGTAAGACCATTGGCGCTTACTTATTTAGTTGACAACAACATGTTAGTACGAGTATATTTTCGGAGTCATTAGGGCTGTAACGTTAAATTCTATAAGTTTTATCGACCTCTTGTGCTTATCATGACTTAACCGTACCATAAAATTAACTAATAACTATCAATTTAAATATTATTTTACAACATGCACACGATAACAACATACTAACATACATTAACACAGCCGGGCTTCCGTTTTCCTGTATAATTATATTAATTTACGGCGATTTCTTTCGATACCTCACTGGCCAACGTCAAATCACTTTCACTCTGTCTATATTAGATCTGAGAAATTTTATGCTTGAACAAGCGATTCCATGACAAAAAGAAATGGATCTGGTATATCCGTCATCACTGAACTTGTAATTTTATTTTTATAGCAACGATTACTGATCTAAAATTAAATTGGTAGTGCCGCTTTATGATTTCGAGTAGGTATTGTGTTCTTTAGTAGACATTCAATTAAATAATAAAAAATAAATACACCCGACAGTCACAGGGTGATCAGAAACTTTGAGACACTTTTCGGTGTCACAAACACCCAGACCCGGAACAAATATCTGTGGATCACAAAATATTTGTTCCGGTGCGGGGATCGGACCCGTGGCCTCACGATTCACAGCCGGCGTCTAACCAACTGCCCCACAGAGGCTGCCAATGAAAACACCAACACTTCACCAAAAGCCGGCAAGGCATCGGCGATTACTCTGGAATTGTGGGTTTATGGGCGGCGATGACCACTTGTCATCAAAACGGGGCTAGTCTGTTCGGTTGCCTCTATATTATAAAAACTACAAACATACTGTCAATACCTGTAATCACATAGATAACTATCTAAAACGTATTAAATTTATCTTAAATATTTTAAGGAAGTGAGACTAAGAAACCATAGTAACCGTCGCATCCACTAAAAGAACCCATTAAGAGCGGTACCGGGGTTGTCCCGTTTTGCCTCGTCTCGGGTATATTGGAAACACCCATGGGCCCATGAATCGTTTTCGCAGACGCTGCGCGGGTCCCGCATGCATCTTCCTTATTCTTGTAAAATTCTGGAGTATGTTGTGAATTATCTGCAAAAACAATGATTTTTGTTAATTCGCCACATCAAACATTATTTACCAAGAGTAAATTTTATTTGTTTATACATCCACAAACATATCTAATAAACACAAATACAGAATATATTTTAGTAAGTGATGTCATTATGATCAATTGAAATACATAGGTATTAATTATTTCTTAGTCGTTACCACTCGTATGCTTAAGTTGGTTAATTTGTGAAATACCTCTAGATGTGTGTTAACTGAAACATATCGCCAATAATTGTGATATACTTTAACGGGTCACATTATAAGAAGTATTATTGTTGCCGTAAGAAGTTACATAAAAAAAACAGCAGGCAATCGAGACCCAAATCTGAATAAAGAAATGCGTAATAAAAATATACTGTAGCTGCCTTGTTTGTTGTGGACGTGAATATTTTAATGCGGAACATTCTACGCTTTCAGGAAATAGAAACAATATATACACTTAAACCAGGAAAAATGACAAGACAAATGAAAATCGAACGCAACATTTCCTTTCAAAAATAATATCAATAAGAATACTGATGTTATTGGATGTGACAAAATAATGGTGCTCAGCAATATTGAGCCGAAAAGACATACGGAATAAACTGCTGAATTTATGGACGAAAAATACAAACCATTACAGTGCAGGACTGCTTACCGGTATACAGGTTTGTTCCTTTCCTTAACCTTGGATGTGATTTAAGCCAACAAGTCATTTACCAGGTATGCCAAGTGTTGAATAGCGAGAGATAATCTTTTATAGCATTTTAATATTTTATTTAAACAGCACTGCACTCACCTTTAGTTACAGTACAGTCAAAAGTACGGATGGGTGATGAGCTCACGTTTAAGAGCGAGTGAAAGGCTGCTCTTTAGTTAATGCTTCATAGACCAGTAAATTATTCAATAAGATCCAGGCGTTCTCAATTAGCCTATTGGTTCCAGCTTCTTGTCTCTTGACGAAGAACTATCTGAAAAAAATGATATCTACATGAATAATTTCGTGACATTGCTATAATTTCTCCATAATTAATTGTGATCATTCTTCTCGTGGCTCGTAAAAAAAAACTCTTGGTGTTTTGACCGTTTAACATCTTTAATCTCAAATAAACAAAGTAATATCAGAGAAACAGTTATATGCATTGATATAATCGTAATAAGGATAAAATACGATACATTCCGCCTCTTCTTGACAATGAAACTGAACAAAGTAATTTAACAGTGACGGAATGAAATAGTAAATAGATTCCGAGCCTTGAAGTAACAGTAAGATATCCGAGAGCCGTTTGATCTAGCACAGAAATGTTCCTACGTAATGTACAATGCCTTTCAGTAAATGTAAAATAGTATGGACTGTGATGGGTTGTGAAAATTTTAATGACAAAGCCTGAAGGCATGAATATTTAGATAGACTGTTCTCATCATCAACCACACAAGGTGAACTGCTTAATAAATAGGCTTCCCAATTTATAAATAATGTAATCACAAAGAAATCAATAAATTTAATTATTAGTTTAAAATAGTATCGCTATTAATGTTCTATCGCTATTAATGTTATCTTTACTGGAGCGTTGTTAGCGAGCGAAGTTATAATAATTAGATCAATTCATCAACTAGGTAATTAATCGAACCGTAGACCTTTAATTAAACAGCTGCACTGGTTAAAACATCATCACGAATTATTTTAAACGTAAGGCAATAAAAATGTTAGTAATTAAAACATCCTTTAACGGAGAACACATTAATTAATCATTAGTTTAGTAAACATTATGTTTAAGAGGGTAAATCCCGCTCAGTTGACGACACACTGTTTTATTAAAATCTATGTTATAATATGAATCACTGCAACGTCAGTTATAAAGCGAAGTGGATTTTGTAGCGCCGCGTACGGGTTTAACCTACCTTTTACGTCAACAGAGTTAGCTCCTAATTGAATTTCATATAACATCTATAAGCATTTTCCTTTAACGGTTTTAAAATTATTTATCGCCTCGCAGGTTGAGTGCGAATGTATAGTCTACTCTATGGACTAAGCAGTGAGCTGTTGGGTTCGATTTCCCTTTGTGTGTTTTCGGTTTGATAATGATAGCCGTGGGGTCAGGAACCTTACTCTATGATCAGAAAGGAAGTTCGAATGTTCGAGCGTCGTACGTAGAACTGTACGAATGTACATACCTATGTACCACACTAGATACTCCACAAAATTTTCGAATCCTCTATCGTACGTTAAATAAATAATAATAATAATAATAATCTTTATTTAATAACAGCCTTACAAACTATTTGTACAGGAGTCCCCAAACTAGGCAGAGCCTGTATCTTGGGGTACCAAGATAATGAACATACAGTATTAGGCGAAAGAAAAGAAAAAAGAAAAATGTTAAGTATTTGAATTTAAAGAACAAAAGTAAAAAATTGAGTTACTTAGGTACTAGATAAGGTTAATACATTAATAAATATTAACATTTGTTATTACCATAGACTAAGTTCGGAGTGAATGACAAGTATTGTATTGTATTGTATCAGCCCATATACGTCCCACTGCTGGGCACGGGCCTACTCTACAATCGAGAGAATCGATTGAGAGTGGTTAGGCCATATAGTCCGCCACGCTGGCCTAGTGCGGGTTGGCGGACTTTACATACCGTAGAAATTCTTTAAAATCGCTACGGTATGCAGGTTTCCTCACGATGTTTTCCTTCACCGTTAAAGTGCGTAGTGATTGACTATCAATACACACATAACTCCGAAGTAATTATAATAATTCCGAAATAATGACAAGTATCATACTCATAACTTACTTCGGACGTCGAACGTTTCGACATTCGAACTTTGTTTCGGATCATAGAGTAACCGTCCAGAATGTGTACGGAGTTGGACAATACCTACATTCGGCCCTTGTCACATCT
Organism: Deilephila porcellus; assembly: GCA_905220455.2. NCBI lineage: Eukaryota > Metazoa > Arthropoda > Insecta > Lepidoptera > Sphingidae > Deilephila > Deilephila porcellus. The sequence goes on along the minus strand of LR999977.1, from coordinate 11,399,266 downwards.
TAGATTGCAAAATATGTGTTCGGCAAAAGTGTGTGGCAGAATTATGTAGCACATCTATGATCTACCTACTCTTATGGGATAAAGATGTGATTGTATGTAATCTAATTACGCCAAATCTTGAGAAATATGCAAGGCGTATCAAAATGTCACAAGTTACCGGAGTATCGAAACCATAATGTTGTTTAGTAAACATATTCCCGCTGCAGTCTCCGCTCCTTGACCCACTTTCGACAAGACGGCTATTTATTGTAGAGTGCCACCTGCCGAGGAAACAATGGCTCTTGTACTAGCTTATTTCCCTTCACGATACCAGGCCAAAGTATAGTGAATAAAACAATATATGTAGTCACATTCTGGTCCTCGTTGTAAAAAGCCCTTTTAGATAATACTTTTTTGGCACAATTTCCGCGTAGGGATGGCGGAAACGCTGTGTTCTGACGTTAAAAAAAGGTTTAGGTACTTTTTACACTGGCACAACAAACTATATAGGTACAATGTTCCTTATGGTAAGCGCAGTAAAATGCAATAGAGAAACAACTGGCGAGAGATGGTTTATTTCTTAATGGATGACACAATTCCACTATCCTGCTTGAAATTCGAAAATCCAGAGACCAGAACCTAAACCCGAATCGCGACACACATAAGTGACCACTATGTTCCGTTTTCTAGATTTGTATGTTATATGTCGTTTATTAGGAACAGCCAATAAAATTCAATTGTTAAATCATTAAGACAACCATAACAAAACAAAATTGTTATAAAACATTTATAACAATTAATTAATTAATTAATTAATTAATTGTTATAAATGTTTTTCCTTGTACTGGAGCACTGGCGAAATCATAGGGCGATCTAGCAACAATAGTTTTTTTATGACAAAGATTTAAATATTTTTTTCAAGAGTTTGGAACCTATAATTTGGAACGCATTCACTGCAAGCGACAGCTGCTTTTGTCAAATTTGACATATGACATTCAAATACTTTACACAGATTGCAATTATTTTCGCAATTTTGATATTTTTTAACTAATTTTAAGCGAGGATAACATAAAATTAGTATGGGAACGGAAGCCAAACCCCCTCCGAAGGACTGCTTAGCATGTAGACTCGTCGGTTCAGCGGGTCTAATAGGAATTGGAGGTTATTTAGCAAATTATTCTTGGAAAAATAAAACAACCGCCGGGAGATACACATTGTCTACGCTATCTTTCGGTGAGAATTTATTCAACATTTTTAATTTTCTTATGTTTCCATGTACGATTTATGGCAAACACATTAATACGATTACCATTGTCTGTAGAACATAACTAATGGGAAAGGATTCCAGCGGTGCACTTGTAAGAAAGTATGCATGATCAACTCTTTAATGTGATGTTACTCCATAGTGCCCTGCGCAAATTTACTCTTTTCTAAACATTTCCTATTTTAAAATGAATAACATTTTTGTAATGAAGTATTGTTTTACAATAATTGTTACATCTTATGATTATAACTAGGGTTCAGATTATAGGTAGGTATGCATTTGCATATTTCCTCCATTTTTAATTATCATTACATATTTTTGGTTAACTTGCTAAATTTATAATTAGCTTATCCTCTTGATAACTTTAAAATGAACAGTTGCAAAATATTCTCCATAATTACACAAAAAAAAAAAATTGCCGGTCAAATCTATACCTACCTAAACCGCAAGTTTTGTAAAACCCACTCACCCGCTCATTCATTTACTCTGTAATTTGTAGCTGTTAAATTTTGAATGAATAACTAATTCACTGATTTAGAAATAAAAAAATTAATATCCCACTCATTTTCTCGTTTAATTTCTGAAAACTTACCATTGATGTTGCATATTTTTCTAAATTTTCATGCATATTTCAAGCTTTTATGTTGCATATAATCCCGTCCCTAATTATCACACTTTAGTTGCACTTCTTGACACATTGGCTTTTATGCATATTTATACATTAATTATAAATATGCATAAAAGATTTGGTTAAAGACTATCATAAAAAGACTTTGTGTGTGCCAGAAAACCTAATAAAAAATAATCATATCAAGTGATGCAATATTTTCTTACTAAAATTCACTAAATATTTTTTTTTTCATTTTCCCATAATAAAACTCATTTTATAAGTAACTGTTAACAATTTATAACCAATATATACCATTATACCCATAACGACCAATACGCAAATAGTATAAATAAATTTACTATTATAAAATGAGCATATTCAAATAATTTTGTTTTGCATTGTTTCAGCATTTATTGTTCTCGGAATCTCAAGATATAAGCAAACATACCCTTTTGACAAGAATGTAGAAAAAGCATAGTAATACAAACACAAGTAAATTATTCATTATTATACTGGGTATATCAAGACTGCGACCGAAAACGAAGCCGGGTGGTAGTTTTAGTGGTTACAGACACAATGCAAATAAAACTTTCGCAAAATAAGCGACAATTTTTTTTTTGCAATTTTTTAAAAATCTTTGTGTTTGGGTACTAAATACCTCGTTATTGCGAAAATAGTAATTTAAACACTATCGTACCATTGCGTCTTAAAAAATAAAAAGGTGTACATCATTATTTTAGGAAAACTATGTATTTATCACCCAAATACGACGATAAGTAAAAAATTACCAAAAAAAAGTTGACGATTTTTTTTGCGAAATTTTTAGTTGCATTGTGTTTGAAGTCACTAATACTACCACCTGGCTTCGTTTTCGGTCGCGGTCTTGATATACCCTGTATAATCTTAGTTTGTTATTGTATAGATTACTTTGAATGTGTAAATAAAAAAAATATTTAATCAAGTTGTTTTTTACGCCATCTATCCTTACTTGTATAAACCTTATTCACGTTGACTTGAACTTTAATAGTATTAGTATTACAACTAAAGTAAAGATGGCACTGTAAGCAATTATAATGCTTTGAATCCAAAATGTAAGAAAATTCATCACAATAACAAGGAAGAGTATTTATATTAAGGAACCAATTAGTGGTTAAATAATAGAATTCTCGTACATCCAACTTCTGGATCAAGTTTCATACTTCTGTGATTTTTTACTATATTTCATTAGACAGCGAAATTTTGTATACCTATGTACTTGCGAGGGAATATAAACTTGATAAAATTTAAGAAACCTGGAGAAAAATAAAATAGGTAATGAGATTTCCAATCATTGCATCAGCTGTAAAGGTTTCTATACTACATATTATGGTAAAAATAGTATAGAACTGTAAGTGATAAATCTTGATTAAGTAAATAAATTGAAAATTATACCTAACTCATGCACATCCCCACACACGAGTACTTCTACTAGTATCTCGTATATTTTACATTATTTTTATATTATTGAAGCTCCTTACCGGAATTTAATACATGTTACTTATTGCAATGTTGACTAACAGTAATGGGCTTGCGTTGATTTTCAAATCGATATAATATTCAAAAATTCTAAGCAATAAAATTATTTTTAACTTACTAATAACGAGAAGAAAAACAAACGAGCTCAGTTATAAATAATATCCGTTAAATCTAAAATTAACAGGCCTTTTTGTTATTTTAACTAAGGACACGCTTCTGTAGTTTTGAAAGCCGGGTTTACACTTCCCCAGTAAGATAGATATGTCGGTAGATATTTAACAAAATAACATCACAACTAAAACTTTCGATAAAATATTTTGAACAACATATACGTTGGAATTCTGTAATTGGAATAAACATAAATTATGGTATACCGACATATTTTTGTAGTAAGTAGCTAGATACTTATTGTTTTCCTTCACTGAATCTTCAGGGATTTGAATCCAATTTTAGTTAGATGTCTCGGTTCATACTGTGAAAAAATATATATAATATTATGTGCCTTTGGATTTTTTATTTGGGGTAATAATTACACACGAAATACTTCTACTGTATTGGGAAAGTTATGAACTTCTATATTATTCTGTTACTGAAATGGTCGCGCAATAACTACCATGAACATCGGAATCTATTGCCTTTTGTATACTATACGTATATATAATTTGTTCGTGTAGAAATTACGCTTCTAATCTACACAAATGCAATCGTATATTTTTTTCTACACCCCTAATAGCCTACGTTATTCTATTACCTATAAACTATCCCATCTCTGAAGTCTGAGTAAAGAAATTTATCGATTCGTCGCTTCATCGCTACTTGAAAACTAACAAACATTCTCTCACCTTCACACTATTACTTGATCTCATCATGTGAATTATTCAACAGGGTAGGGTATGTACTATAGACACATATACATATTAACTAAGAAGTGCAATATTCACTACCACTGTATAAACGATACTGTTTTCATAGGGTGCCTTCAAATTTGCCGCAAAATCTTGTAAATCCGTATAAAGAAAATTAAAAAACTGATGCGCGGACGCGGCGCGGGTGCAGCGCTGCAGCGCATGGCCCCCCATGAAAACAGTATCGCTTATAAAGTTGTAGGTATTGTACCTCTTTGTTAATATGTATCTACTATACCCTTAGTCCAGAACTGGCAATGTAACGCGACAAAGCAGAGTTGGTGTATTGAAACAAAACGAGTGCTATCAAACTATAATAGTTATAAAACTTGTATTGGGACGTATTCAGGCTTCAGGTATGGGGGGTTAGCTTGCATTGTTCTCAACTCTTCCTACCTTAAGTATTTGTGACCAACTTATAAATTCTGTGAAATATTTATGTCCCTGAAAACGTATCAATAGTCTTTGCGCCGGTATGATACAGTGCTGATAAGCTTTGCACAGTAGCCTCGATAATTTGCCTGATACGTTCATAGCATGGTCTTGGTATCATACGTTATAGTGGCCAGACGCCTTTATTCGACACTCATAAAAGTCGGCACTTAAAGTGACGTAAACACACCATTTACAACCAGTTTCGTCTTTATTACTGGAATTTCGGTTTCATTACACTTTTATACTTTAGAAACGTCACAGAGGAAGCGGTTTACCTGTTGGATAGTGATCAACCTCGTCAACGAACATACTTTTGTTAGGTTGGTATTCGGATTGGTCTTGATTGCGACCAATGGGCGACCCACACACACGCTCGCACGCTCGCACGCAGACACACAGACTCTACTCAAGTAGGGGAGGGTAGGTAGCAAAAATTATATATGGCCGTCGATTTACCAGCGAAGGTTCATGCCCACGTTATACAATGCTGAGTCCACACCCAGTGATTCTTTTAACTATGAAACTAGTAAGTGAACTCATAACACCTGTACCCACGAGGTAGTACACTTGAACAAGCTTTGTACAAAGTAGAAAGTTTCGATACATTTTATATGATGCAAGTCAGCGCTTTGTAAACGTTACCTGGCAATCTTGTAAAGAGGTTTCTTGATAGCCTTTCACATCTGTATTTCAAAAAAAAGAAAAAACTATCCGTATCTGTATCAGCCCATATACGTCCCACTGCTGGGCACGGGCCTACTCTACAATCGAGAGAATCGATTGAGAGTGGTTAGGCCATATAGTTCACCACGCTGGCCTAGTGCGGGTTGGCGGACTTACTTTTTTTTTTAAATATATTAAAGGAAATTTAATTAAAATTTTATCATTACAAAATTATATGAAACACAACGTCTTTCTATCACATTCTTGATCTGATCGTTTGTATGTTTATAATTTAAAAACAAATTTAAAATATTTTACCCCAAAAAGGAAATGTATTATTTAAAAAAGGTGATATATTATGAAGCCGGGTTTTAGTATATTTTTGGTCGTGATACCTACGTTTAATAAATAAAAACGGAATAAATTATTCCTTTTATTGTTTGATAAATCTACCAGTCTACTCTAATACTTTTTCTACCCTCAAATAAAATCGTATTATTCGTTTTATTATACTTATTTAGGGTAGACCTCAATGATGTCTTTATTCGGGGCTTTCAGTCGGTGACATGTTTCGCATTCCCTAACATTAAGTAATGGGTATTACAGTGAGTGGCTTGCACGCGATTACTTCGACGCAATAAACACAACATTGATGTTTTTGGTAATCTACAATACTAAGCTATTTTTGTAAATAACCATGATTTTGATACGATTTTTTATTTATATACTTTTCCAATCCAAAGAGAACTATTGGAAACCTACTCTAGTTTTACTATCTACTAGGATTTTTACTCTCTAGGTTCGAAGAAATCCGTCAGATCTTGACCAATTTTTATGAGACCACCTGTGAAATATAAGCTTTGAAACAAAATAAGAATTTTTTAAATCGGTTCCAGCGTATTCGAATAATCGGTGAACATACATAAAAAAGATTCCGACCAATTAAGACCCTCCTCCTTTTTTAAAGTCGGTTAAAAAAGGCTAGGCACATTGCATTTATTGGTAAGTGCATTGCAATTTAAATAAAGTAACTTCAGGGAAGAACTAGATATCCACATAGCCCGGATCGGAAATATGACTATCTTGTATACGTAGATCGATATAGGGCAGATACCAATATCATACCAGCAAACTAAATTAAGGCAGTTACTTATATTTGCTTCCCGTTAAATTGTTTATAAAATAAAATTACAATTATTAAACAAAATACCCTCGATACTAAATCCTTCATAATTAAGCTTTACTTAGTGTTCGATGTTTTGTAATTATTTGTACAAACATTAAACCTGTGAAAAGATCGAGTTATCATCTTATTAAAAGCTAATATAAATTGTTATAGCAATGACATTATTTTCAGAAATCCCAATTTATATGTCAGCACAGAAATCGCACCTGGCCTTATCGTAAAACAACCAATTTCCCAAAGGGCAGCGGCAGCGTCATTCGCGACACAGATCACGGAGTAACGTCGGAGTAAACAAGTCGCGTTAATGATAAGAAGTCTGCCGCCGCCCAGTCGCGCGCGCTCGCCCGCCCAACGCACGTGTCTCGGGACAACAAACAACACACGACACACCACACAAATCACATCAGAAACATGGGTAAGTACGACACGACACATTACGACATTCTTTCGTCCTTTTTTATTTTGCAACGTAACATATGGTGTGGTGTTTGTGCAAGTTTTTCGAAGTTTTTACGAAGTTTAAGATTGTATAGTTTATGGTTTAGATGTTATTCAGTACATATTAATAAGTGATTTAAAACAGTGATATCTGAGTGGACAAATCCAACGATGTGTAACAATCATAGGTTAATATATGCATAATGTAATGGCTTGTCGTTCTGGAATAATTTGAAACGCTCCATTTAAGGCTTTGAGTGTTATTTTACTGAATATATTGCGAAATTTGTAAAACTATTACACATCTTACAAGTAAATACAGTTTTAAAAGTTTATTGCGATTTGAAATGGCTAAAATAAAATTTAAAAATCAAAAATAAAATTAAAAACCCTTTTTAATCCTTAAGAGATACTCGTATATAAAGCTGCATAATAGTCAACAAAGGGATTTAACTGAATCAGGTTATAACACAACACTCGAAACAAAACATCTAATCAACCGCACGGCCCGATCGATGTGTTCTTTATCAGATAAGCCGTGGGCAGATCGACTCCAGCGAGGCGGCATGTACGAGGTTGACCAGGAGGCTACTACAATGGGGACTACTTATGGGAAGATCCACCCAGAGGCCCTGGTAGCTCCTCCGCCGTGGCATGACGGTGGGAACGCCTGGAGTGCTGTCCTGGGAGCAATAGGAGGTGCTGGGACGGTGCTCCTGGTTGCCGCTATAGTCCTGATCTGGAAGAAGCCACGCAGGCGCGAACTGCCGCTGCTGGCACCGATGGATATTGGACATAATGTAAGTAATTAGAAACTATTACTTATGAATAGGCCTGTACGTTTTTATTTGAAATTTCTTATGTTATTTATTATTTGGCGTAATGTGAAGGATTTGGCAAACTGTTTCAAAAGTTTCGAAATTCGCCCCAAAAATTATTTCGTGTATAAATTGTGTTTTTAGCTCCTTTGTTACACAAAACATTATTTTATTACAAATGCTGGAGTTTGTATTAATATTCAAACCAACATTAGAAATCGATGTTACGCGACATTAAAATTTTCCCTGAACCGTCATGGAACATAACGTTGGATTAATTTCTTTTATGACATTAAATTCTCTACATACCTAAATAAATAACCCCTAAAACATAGAATGTTTCATGGAGCCGGAACCTTTTAGTGTTATATATAATGTGTGTTAATAATAGGTACATTTGTACTATTTTGCTTAAAATACACAGCAATTTAATAGCCTACGAGTTTTGATGTCAATCTAATAAAAAATTTATGAATATTAATCATCCTCGTTCTTAACACTTCAAGTAAATCATGAATATTAATTAAATAAGTTAAATGAAAAGTGTCCGAAAGTATAATATTTTTTTTAACATTATAAATTAAATGTATTAGAAGTATATTTTTTAACCAAGACTTGCTAGCAAGATATTGTTATCTGCCCAAATAACAATCACCGCACATCATGATAGAAAACCCATGATCCACGCAGTCATATCGTATTTTGGGTCTTGCCTTTTTATATACTGCTAATGGCAGGTAAATATCATTGTGTCTGTTCGATTTTAAATGCATTGCACTTACCTGTATCTGCATCTGCGTGTTTTTAGTACTATTTCGATGAATGGCGAGACGAGCATGCCAATCCCCTGATGGTAAGCGATATGACCGCTCATGGACAGTTGCAAAACCATGAATTATAAAGCAATGCTTGGCATTCCACTGCGATCGCCATCTAGACATAAGATGTAAAGTCTCATTATGTCCAGTAGTTATTCTTCCTACAATGGCATTTAAACTGTTGTTTGGCGGTTTGTTTGTGTAACTATTAATTCTGTAATTACAAAAATAAAAACATCGTAATAACCATAATATAAATATTATTTACTTCCTGAGTACAACACTTCCCAGCAGGGAGGCACGCTATTGCTCCCATCCTTCCTATAAATAAAATTGAAATGATGCCGTAAGTGGACAGTAATTTAATTATGAGCCACTTTCTTGCCCTCCCAAGGGGTTGGGGTAATTTCATGTCCACATCCCTTCCCGGTGGCTGTAATAATAACATCGGCGGAAAAGGAATGATGATAAGAAACTACAAGTTTGTTGCCAACCAATAAAAGTATTTTAATATTATTAATTTAGTTGACAAATCAAAATTCAGAATTCGAACTAAAAAGTAAATATTACATTCTGTGGAAAGTCTAATAAAATTAATCTAGTGGATATACCGTTAGATGTGCTTTATCTATTCCAATATATTGAGTTTGTTTGTTTGAGGCCCTAATCTCAGCAACTTCTAATGAATTTCAATGAATGTTACCGCGTTTCTACCACTCTGAACATTTCCTAAAAACTTACGAAATTACTGTTGGTAATTATTTTACTGGTGGTACTAATTATTTTACTAGTGGTAATTCATGGTGTTGTTTGGTTTTCTACTGTCCATGAGCGGTCGTCGCTTGCCATCAAGCGAATGGCATGCTCGTCTCGCCATTCAACGCAATAAAAAAAAATGCGTTCCCACGAAGACAAACACTTATGTCGAGGCCCGAGGGGTTCAATATAAAAGTGCAAAGTCAATTTGAGTTCGCCGTTAAGATGAATGGTTAGGTAAACAGCAATATTCCCAAGTGGAATCGAACAATGTTTTGTTCCCAGTTACTTTTAGAATTCCGCTCATAAAATGGTAAACGAAACCTTCATAGGATTACTTGCTTCTCCATCTGTGTGTCTGTCTGTTGAGACGCTTTTTCTCTGACACGCGTGGAGGTATATACTTCATACAAAAGGGAAAAAGAAATGGAAAATAGCTATTTCCAAAAACATTATCGAAATGCTATCAATTTTGTGTTCTACAAATAGCAAAGGTCTACATTATCTTCCGCCACTTAACTAATGAAAGAGCAGCAATCATATACCAAAAGTATTTATCAAAATGTAAATTAAACTGTCTTGGATACTCGTCTTTCAAGCCAATAAACTGAAGTAGTTGAACATCGCTTAGATTGTTTTATATTTTTAGTAATTAATCGCAAACATTTTTGGGAGTAATCTCGACTTCAAGAAAGGTGAGAGCTATGCCTCTCAATGGCATACTATTATAGAATAGGTATGGATTAATGTTCTGAAAAAATGCTCGTTTCGTGAGGCGCGTAAAATCAATGTTGCTTCCGTGACATTGAACTGCTGAAGCCATTACTTTTGCATTATGAGTTTGCTCCGAAACCACCTTTATGAGTACATTCTACGTGACGTATCGTTCGGATTACATTGAAACTTTATGAAACGGGTAGTATGTTTTCTAGTACCTGAGCAACAGGTATTGTGCAAATGTTACATTGCATGGTAAATTCAAAATTGAAGTAGGTACATGGTGGCCTGGTAAAAAGACCAGACGCGGTTGCCAACACGTTCACGGTGGTTGCAGGTTCAAATCCCAGGGCACACCTCTGACTTTTCAGAGTTATTGATACTCAATCACCACACCCTACACCGGTGAAGAAAAACATCTTGAGAAAACCTGCATATCATAGCGATTTGTAAGTATTTCTATGGTTATCCTCATATCTTCATATGGTTAGCCTTTTTTATCCACGTGTGCGCGGCAGGGGGGGGGATACTTATACTGACTGGCTATAGTTCTATCAGGGAGCGACGGACAAGCGCCGGGTTTTTATTAATGAAACAGGTAAAAAGCTTGTCAACATTTTTATGTTTTGGGATAAAATATAACGTATGTTAAAAATTAATGCCTAGGAATGTGCTTTTGATTCCTAACGAATTACTTTCGGGTTTGTAGTATACTAAAAATAACGTTGTATATTATTTTTAAGTTAAATTGTATTTGTATACTAAAAATAAAAATTCAACCCAGGATTGAGGCTTTATTGCCTCCAATTATTTTCAGTCATATTTATAATGTAAGCCAGATAAATACACTACAGCGTCATATTTTCATTCCGAAAGTATAACACCTAAATCAAAGTACTCATGAGATAAGTATACATAATAATTATAATATACGAGTATATACCGGGTATATCAAGACCGCGACCGAAAACGAAGCCAGGTGGTAGTTTTAGTGGTTACAAACACAATGCAACTAATAATTTAGCCAAAAAAGCGATAGACCTTTTTTGCAAATTTTTAAATATCATTGTGTTTGAGTGCTTAATACCTAGTTTTTGGGATAAAGAAATTTAAACCCTTACGTACCATTGTGTCTTTAAAACTAAAATGGCGTAAATAATTATTTTAGGAAAACAATGTACGTATATTTATCACCCAAATACGACAAACAAGTAAAAAAATACGAAAAAATGTTGACGATTTCTTTTGCGAAATTTTTAGTTGCTTTGTGTCTGAAGTCACTGATACTACCACCTGGGTTCGTTTTCGGTCGCAGTCTTGATATACCCTGTATAGTATATAGAGCAAGCAGCTAACCTTCGACAGCGTCGCAATTTAAGTGAACCTCATTTGAAGCAATCTTATTTGCAGTGGCATCTCGGTCTGCTCTAAATGTTACCGGAGTTATTTGCTTGATTGAATCCTGTAAATTCTAGATCGTCTAGATCTTATGACCATTTTTAATATTAGAGATTGGTTTTAGTTAAGTTATTTAATATTGTTGAGTGTGAAATCATCTTGAAGATTAGAAAAAGTGCTTGGAGCTTTATTTTAGTCCCAGTTTATTTACGGTGTATATTATCTGATCCAAGTACAAAGCAAGTTTTGAAAAAGACCCTTTATATATTCCTTTTGTATTTCATTCACGATTATGGGTATTGTTATTTTTAACCAAGGTGTAAACACTTTTGGGTCTCGACTTAATGCATTGACGTGAATCGGTTAAGGAAATATTTCTGAAATTGAGGTAACATACTTCACAAAGTGAAGTGTGATCGGGAATTTTATGTTATCCACACGCCACTGCAACTCCTGTGCCAGGATCGATAGTGACACGCACTCAGATTGCACCGAGACCTGAAGCTCAGCGAGTCGCTAGGGGATACTAACTTGTCTTCAACCCGCAACGAGGTTAATCATAAAGAAAATGAACAAGAGGTCAAGCGAAGTTCTAACATGAAGGTAGTTTTACGTGTTGTTAAAACAAATTAAACAAGTTAGTAGTAGGGGTAGTTAAATTGTAACAGTCACTGAGCGGATGAGTGATAACTCAGTCCACCCCGTGACCACGAAAGCTGTAAAGCATTCGAAACGTCGGGAAGTTTAAAAATTTAAAATGAAACCAAATCGTATGCTGTATCCAAACTTTCACTTAGCTTCAGTGAAATTTAGGAGTAAAAATTGACCTTTCGCGCATTCATACAGGGTATCTCAAGACCGCGACCGAAAACGAAGCCAGATGGTATTATTAATGACTTCAAACACAATGCAAAAAAAAATTCGCAAAAAAAAAATGTCCTATATTTGTTTTTTAATTTTTTACTGATAGTCGTATTTGGATGATAAATACATAATTTTACTAAAATAAGAATGTACACCTATTTATTTATAAAGACGCAATGATGCGCAATGGTTTAAATTGTATTTTTCGCGAAAACTAGGTATTTACCACCCAAACACGGAGATGTTTCAAAAATAGCAAAAAAAAAAACTATCGCTATTTGTGAAATTTTTAGTTGCATTGTGTCTGTAACCACTAAAACTGCCACCTGGCTTCGTTTTCGGTCGCAGTCTTGATATACCCTGTATATAATGTGTTATTATGTTCGTTGTTTAATTTCTATTCACACTTACTCGAACCCATACTTCGCGAGAAAGCAATAAGAGCAAACACATTCCAAGCTAATTAATGAAAATGCCAAGGTTAGAAGCAACTAAATATAGATTGCAAGAGAGAAAATTAACCATCCGTGAAGGTAGAATCTAATTAAACTAATGGAACAATGAAATTGATGAAGTATATGTAAAGAAAGAGGAAATACTCATAAGTTTTTTTAACTAACCTTGCCGTGTAGGCGTAAGCTGTGGGTACGTGTTTCAGAAATAAATAAAAAATGCAAATCCACTATGCATACTTAAGCCACATAATAATCACTGGAACCCACAATCAGGTGTAGAAAGCAAATTTTTAGCTGCTGCACCGTTGGTCAAAAAATGACAAGGAAATAAAAGAATAAAACTCGACTAATAGTCCAGTCATCTAGTAGTTTTATCTGGATAGTTTTCTGGGGGTTCTAGAGATGGGTGATTTTATAGACTTTGAGGTACTCTTTTCGAATTTCCACCTTGCGACCTCGTGTCTTTGTCGCTCGCACCGCCATAACGGAAAAAAGGCGTCCAAGTTTTTTGGTGATATCTCCATTCGACGCAATAATTGGCATAATTGCGTCGATCGACGAGCAATAACCATCTCTTTTCAAGTATAGAATACCGTTAGGTGCATTGCCGTCATTTTCATCCCCGTGTAATAAAACAAAATGTAATCTCTACATATTTTCACATATCGTGCATATTAAATCAAATCTCTTTCGACGCGTTAATATCATTACGCACTTCATAACCTTGTGCTGGTAGACTATGTGGGTAGGCGTCAAATCTCAGACAGATTGGGCAATTGTTAAAGAAAATAACTTCGTCGTGCTCATCCATGTATATTCCCTTTCACCGATTTTGTAAGGAGAGGGCATAAAAGTGTTAATCTATTTATAATCATTATCATTTCAGCCCTCTCAATCGTACTCTCGATTGTAGAGGAGGCTTTTGCCATGCAGTGCGACGTATATGGGCTGATACCGATGTATTTACCACCCAAATACGGCGAAAGTAAAAAAATAAAAAAAAGGCTATTTTGCGAAACTTTAAATTGTGTCTGAAGTCACTAAAACTACCACCTGGCTTCGTTTTCGTTCGCAGTCTGGATATACGAGGTATTATAAAGCCGTAAGATCGTAAATATGTTTAATAAAATGCACATAAAATGAGCTTGGGTGTGCGACTTGAGCCTGTTGCTTGTAGTTTTACAGCCGGATTCAGGCATACTGCGCGACGGCTTTCAATATGCACTATAAGCCTTGCAGAATTTACTAGTTGAAGTCTTTGTCTCATAAAAAGGACTTTCGTTGCATAAACTAGAATCAACTTATTTTCTTGGGTAAATAATGCTCTTCTTTTGTAATGTGGTAATGTTTTTGATATTATTTTCACCCTTATATCTACGAATTTTATAAAAATGGAGATTATCTACAAAATACTTGTCTTATTAACATTTCCAAAGTTAATATCGCACTTAATTCATAATTCAATGCAAATATTAATATGATCTGCATAAGGAGCTCAAAACCAGGTAGTGGCAACATTTAGAGGGTAAAACCTCAAATCCCTCCGTGGTCGGGAGAGCACGTGCTCCCATCGATCGCGCCCGTGGCCAAACAATCATAATACCTGAACATACCTTGACAAATACAGGTGACATTGAACCTATAATCTGTTCCAAAATAAATTACACGTGCATATCATATTAATTTCGTTGTTTACCTTAAATATTAAATATGACTAGCAAAGACACTTCAGGCTATATCGACCGGATGAAATTAATAAGCGAACCCAATCCCTATCTAAGGATCGATCTCGAAAATAAACCAATCAGAAGACATCAAATGCGAGCGTGTCGACAATACCTTGAGCTTATTGTTCTATTTTCGCGATCGATCTTTAGATAGACATGAAGATCGTTTATTAATCTCGGCCATATAAGTCCGGCTCACCTGTTGGAAGCTTTTTACATCTAGCTAAATTTAGCAACCTTTGTTATGTCTCTATCTTATGAGCGTACGTCCGACAAGCATATTATTCATGCCCACTGCTGGGCACTGGCATTCTCAACGTTAGAGAAGGGCTAGGCCATATAGCATACTTGAACTTCGAAATGCTTGTATAGGATTTACAGGCTCCCTGATAAGTTTGCTTTACACAAATAATAGCTACTTTATACATATTTAATTAAAATACACCTTACAGATCACTAATTTTATGTTATAATACCGTACGGATTCGTAAGATACATTCGAAATTCATAGACGATTCAATGAAAGAACAGTTTCCATGAAAAAAACATAACTTTACCGAGATTAGATTACTGGGCATAAAGTTGATGTAATATGAGCCGCCGATTGTAAATTCATACGGCTTAGTCTCTATACGACCACAAAAAACAAGTGACGTCATTACCAAGTAAATTGATGGTATAGGTGGGAATAGAAGACATACCGATTGCCTACCGAATATCAACAAGGTGAGTTTGTGGCGCCATCTAACTTATAATTACGGAACTTACTTCAACGGCATATAACTACACACAAAGTATGTACTTTAATTGCAAGTAACTTGTTTTCACTCAAAACGATTCTGGCAGGATGGCGCTCGGTGGGTCATTTAAAAAAAGCTTTAGTACTGCTAACGTATTTAATAAAATTTCAGTTGAAATGCCTTCATAGCGACATCTAAAGCATCGCATAAGAAATTATTAGGCAAGAAACCCTCGATTAACAAACGTAAAAATTTACAGTAATTATAATTTTCTGTAAAAAGAACTAATTGCACAATAACTTTATTTTATTTTTTATAGGTAATAATTGTTAGATTGAGCACATAATAATACACGATCATGTAAATAAGCTATTAAGGAACTTAGAAAATATATTTGTTCTACACAAAATTCACCTACATCGTACTGAGAAATGTTCACTAACCCCATCTCACGTAAAACGTTAGAGCTACAAAATTAGAGAAAAGCTCCCGTGGTTCATATGAAAGTTTAACTCCACCGATTACCGATAGATGGCACAGATGTCGCGATTCCCAATCATTGCTACGTTGCCCTCTATGGATCATCGTAGCAAGCGTAGCATTTGTAGCAAATCGTAGTTCTGTAAAATAAATGCAGTAGATTTTTCTTCTTCATAAATTGTTCACACACATTGAAAAGTTTTAGTCTTAAGTCTATATTGCAATAATTGATTTAAATTTAAATTTAAATTTGGCCTCTTGTAAAAAAAATCTCGGTATTACTGATAAAAGAAAATAATGACGCAAAAGATGTCTTACAAAAAACGAATAATATTATACTAATTATTCTATCATGTATATTATGATAATATGATGCATCATATGAAATGCTCCAACGACGCTTTTTCTATTGGTTTTATGTTAAGCTAGATGTATCACACCAGTAAAAACTGCCTATTCATATTATAGTATCAATTAATTAAAGTACGGTCTACTATTAAGTAAAAATAATCATCGTTAACATTAACAAAACAAAAACAGGTCCATTACGTGGAACTTGAGAGCCATATTCATACATACATACAGCCATATTCAAATGAAATTAGATTGCCTACGAATTGTACATCTTCATCTTATGTAGAAATGAGAATCGTATTTCAAAACAAAAACTTTTGCATAAACCGCAAATAAACATTTCGCACGAGCAATTTAATATACATTGTCTCGCAAATATGTAATTTAATTTTCTATTCCAACTTACAGAAGACTGCGTGTGCTGTTAATAAAAAAATCACTGCATTATGTACCTCAATTTACCGACATAAAACTTAAATTTGTCTGGGTGGATAGTGATTCAGATGTCTCGAATGATATAATTCAGTTTTAAGTGTCCATACATTCTCCCATACTCAACCTAAAACCTCCATAGTGCGATTTTTAATGAAATTAACTGAGCGAAAGGTTGGAGGCACGGAAAGGGTTCACACTTATAGAAACCGCACCTTAACAGGGGTAGTTTGAAACGCCCTAGGAGGTAAATTAGTTAACTTACTACATACTTCGGGAAACTAGCTATATTTTCATTATTAAGGCATAAAGCTAAACAGTATGGCATGTAGTCTAGTTCAGTGACTAAATTAATAAATATTGTTCAGTTTACTA
Organism: Deilephila porcellus; assembly: GCA_905220455.2. Taxonomy (NCBI): domain Eukaryota; kingdom Metazoa; phylum Arthropoda; class Insecta; order Lepidoptera; family Sphingidae; genus Deilephila; species Deilephila porcellus. The sequence continues at coordinate 11,382,337 of LR999977.1, read as the reverse complement.
CATTTCGAAAGTACCTAAGCGCCATGGCTACCTATAAAAAATATGCCATACTCATAATATCATTATAAAGCACTGCATGTCACCGCACGGCGAGTATTATCTAAGACTTGAAAAAATTAATTTTAAAATCCCGAGTATTTTTGGAGCCATCGAAAGCAGCCACAGAAAATCCACTGAATATACGCATCTCCCAATGACTTCCATCGCTTTCATAATTTACAAAAGTGCAAAAGCTACAAATAACAATAAAAGCAAAAGTAATTTATATTACTCAAAATTGCCCTCAGTTTCAAACTTTAACACGACTTGTTCGTCAATTTATCTGCAAATATTAATGGTATACAATAATATCGTTGAATTATTTAAATCGTTCGGTCAATGCGTAGCTCACAAATGATAGTAATTTGCAATCTGTATGAATTATGGACCCATTTATTTGGACATGCGAAATATATCCATATTTTTTCATGTATTATTGTGTGGCTGACAAAATGTTTGGATAATAAAATTAAGTAGCGTTTGCAATTTGAAAGCCTCTAGGGACCAACTTATTGGAGCCTTTTCGAGATTTCTGTTTGTATAGTTAAATAATATTTATTTGAAGTCTGTGTATTGTAGAACACGAATATTGCACGTATTTTTGTGTGACAAAGAAAATCCGTAATTAAGTTCGGGAAGTTAAAAAATTTTACCCAAACCGCGAAAAACTCCGTAAAAAATAGTTATATTTCAATGTTTTATGTTGTTTTCGACGTATAGGCAAAAAAATGACATATTTATCATTCTCAAAAAACCTAATAATAAATCCTAGTTAACTAACTAACATAACGTCATAATATTTCTTTGACGGCTCCTAGTTTAAAGGAAATAAGTGCCCAAGCATGTTATTTAGTGACAGTCACGAGCTCCAGTACTCATACAGTTTCGTGTTAGGCCCCATTGAGACAATAAAATCTACAGCAATTGGTCTAAATTAATAAAACTTACATTAAAATTAACATTCTTGCTTTTGTGAACCTTTGGGAGATGTGTGGAGCCTTAAATGTTACATTATAATTTAAAATTATTAATTTATTTAAAACATGGAAAACTAACGGCTAATAACAATAGGAGTAAACACAATATAAATATCATAAAGCCAACGACAACTTCTCACTTCCCTCTCTTTCTCTCTCTCTCTTCGGCCACAGAAATATAGGCTTAGTTCTCAGTTATAGAAATATACTGAGTAAAAAATAAACGAGTATGGGCAAGAAAATAAGCACTTAATTGGCCAAAGAAACTGTGGTTCAAGCGTCTCCTCGCCACAGACGCACTGCTTGTAAAAGCATAATTATGCTGTTTGCATAATAATTATACATCCTGCTTACACGCACCAAATAACTATTTTGGCGATAGTTCGATGATGCCTTTTGTACAGTAGCGACAGAATGTTCCTATCTTTAAAACCTAATTGCCTTATTCATAAACAGTTTTAAAACCTGTTTTAGTTATCTATTTTATTTTCTCTTTTGAACGACTTTTGAATTCAGTTTGAGCGAAGAAGACAAAACATTAGATTATTTAAACAGGTTTCAAACCATGTTAAATAATAATTCTAAATGTAAAATTGTTATTGGCAGGATATTCGTACCTCTATAGTAATTTACCTATACGATGGTGGAAATTTCTTCATAGTGGTAATATGCAATATCATATTATGAGTCGCGTCTCGCATTTACACTATGTATATCGAGTTTCGACCACTTAATTGCTTCCGGCGAGGGATAATTATATTTCACCGGTGGATACTCTATTTTGACTGGAATTATTATCAGGTCAATAATGTACCTGTAGTAGAGTTGTAGGACCCTATAATAAATTTAAATTAATAAATTGAATAAAACTCTTTATTATAACACCATGTAACAAAGATTATACAAAAAGAAAACATACAGTAATCATAACAGGAACACATGAAATTTGTGATATAACTGTCGGTCTTATTGCTTTAAGCGATCTATTCCATACAACCGGTACAAAATTATGTAATTGGATTTACAAACTATTAATATCACTTTTGGACAACTCTAGAGCAATTTCATCCATGGAGCCATTGTAAAACGGCTATAGGCCTTAGTCAACTACACCAGCCGAGTCCTACGTATTACTTGATTTAAACATCTTCGAAAATCTTCTTTATAGGATCCGTTCAATGAAAAAATAAGCTATAATAAAATTAATTAAAAATGCATCTAATATGTAACTTAAAAAAATCAGAAGCATGTGTTCTGGAATCTCTCTGGATTTATTACCTATTCTACTTTATTACCTTCATAAAAGTATGTCATTTTAATCGTCTAGTTTTATATTTGGAGATGGTTTTAATATCAAGCCCTTTAATGATCTATAACACGGGTTTTTCCTGAGTTTATGATGTAATTTCAGGTATATTATAGTCAATAAAACGACTAGGAATATCTTTAAGGCAATAATAATGTCAGCCAGAAGGTAGGTCACCTGGTAGCGTTAACTATATCAGAAAATAAAGTAAGAGCCAATGTCTCCTCGCTAAAATGAACATGCGGTGTATTGAAAACACACCCCATGAGTAAAACAACGGATAGCCAAACTAGTTTATTAGATCGGTATACAAGTTACTCTCCTTGTGCTAGTTTTTCGCCTTGAAAAGTCACGCGTGAGCTGCGTAGAACATCTTCGGACAGAAGTTCTACAAACTCTGGGCGAGATACTAGTGCCACCATTCTCCATACTTTCGGTAATACAGGATTCTGCCTAAGCAGTAAGTACGCATACATAAACACACAACCCTTAAGCCCAAGATAAAGCCCATAAAAGTAGATTATCACAACATAAAAGTATTTAACTTGGCAATACTCTCTTTCCATTAAGCGCTGTATTAAAACAGCGAGTAACACGTCAGCCACATCTGTTCGCCTCGGACCATTCGGATAAATGTGATTTTTAAGTGCTTCGTGTTATGGGATCGACGAACCGGGACTACATTCAAATACATCACTATATGTAAGTTGATAGTATTGTACCTTCAGACCGTTTTCATCACATATTCAATAATTTATATTCGGAGGCAAAGTGTTTTCTGTAAGACAGAATTCATGCCTTCAAAGTTTCTGGAGATAAAATTTTAATAATATCGATATAAATTTGATGATTATTATCATAAAACAATTTTTCACCAAACAGAAACATTAACATTAAATAATTTACCGTTCCAAACGGCTTCGCCATATAAAAAATATTTTTTCTTTATTTCCTTATCTCGTAAGACATCAATGTCTGAAAGAATTACCGAGAGCGATAGGACCGCCGCGCCGAGCCGCTTATTCATTTTTTTTTTGTACCAAATCTATTTAAACTCTTCCGGTATTCTTAGAGTGAAATAACGAGACCGAGAATCTTAAGAAATATAAGACCGTTGATCCAATGATTTTTTAATCGTCAAATAAATAATATTCGTCGGAACATGGACAAATAAAACCTGCCAGTTGTAATAACAAAATACTCCAAATGTACCGCTTTTATACTCGCCCAGGTTATCATCACTTATTTGGTGGAGAATTTCACGTATGAAAGTCAGGCATTTATTATCACTCATTGACCGATGGACAATTTACATTTTAAGCCGATGGGATTAGACTAGAAACAGCTTACACACAGATATAAAGCTCGGCACATCCTTATAACTATACGAAAATGATATTACATACTTCTTCAACCCCCACGGAGTTGAACAGATGAAAAAGAACTTAAACTCACCATTGAAAAACATTTCTAATATGGTAATTGATATATGGGTGTCTAAAACTTAAAAAGTAAATACATGTTGACAGCTTTATACCTCAATAATGACAGGCGCAAAAAGCACACAAAGGCAGGTTATCCAAAACAAATAGTTGCCTAACCTCAGATGTTTTCTGAGACGTTGCGAATATTCCACGGGCTATAATTCATAAAATATTACATCCCTATACACAGAAGTGTAACGATACGATTGATTGATGTTCTCAGCTCTCGGGTGTTTACTGGCAAAATTAACACCGCCTCCTAAATTATTTACACAGGACCGTCATTGGATACTTGATGACTTTGTTAAGCTCTATTGTATGTCTCTATTCTATGTCCGATTGTGACTGTGGCGCCCCAGATCAGAATCTGTCACATTTACTGAAGTGCCCACTGTGTCCTACCACCTGCACAAGAAAAGATATAATGGAGGCTACTGACGCTGCCATAACTCTAGCGACCTACTGGGCCGGGAAACTGTAAAGGTTTAACGGTCTAGTCATTTTGAGGCGTTGACTCGAACGAAGAAGAAGAAGCTCTATTAACTTTATTAATAGTGAGGTATTTGATTTTCATAGACGTTATAATTGCTGTTTGAACGCTAGTTTCACAAAAAAAATATGTGGTAGATCCACGCTGTTGTCAGCCATGACTCAGCATGAATGGGCAGGCTCCTCCGGTGTGGTACTTGTACCATTGTCTCATAGGAAATCGACGTGATGCGACAGCTTTGTTGTCGCGTTTCGTTCCATCTATTATTATTATTATTTAAAGCTTTATTGTACACCAGAAATACAGCAAAACAGGAGCCAATAAACAGAAAAAAGAAAGTACAATTGGCGGTCTTAACGCTCAAGACAATTTCTGACAGACAACCATAAGATGGATATAAGAGAAGAGAATGAAAGTTGGGGCAGCGTCAGATTTATCTATCTATCTATCTACTCAGCCACAGGAAGTCCACTGTACATGCGTTTCGTTTGGTGAGTGAGTTTGCCGAACGCCCAATAGCCCTTTCCACTTCCCATCCTTTTTCGTTCGCCGGACCTGCAATAAAAAAATCCTACCTGAAAATTCGATGCTAATTTGTTTAAAACAAATAAAGTGTTTCAGTACTTCCTTCTCTTCGAACTATTAAGTATGGAACGGCAAGTTTCATTATTTTTTGGTTGAATTATTGGTCATAGCTCTTAAGAACTCCGTATAGTAGAAAAGCCAAAATTCATGTCAATAAGTTTTTTTGTGTGATTCCAGTGGTTTTAGAACAACATCAAAATGCATTAAAAAGCTTTAAAGAACCAAACAATATTGCCTAATACATTAACACATCGAATTAGTTGAAAGCATAAAAAACTGAGTAGTTTTAATGCTAATGCACCTCTTGGATCCTTTGTTGAAAAAGTGTTGGCAAAGGAAGTCTTTTTGTTGTGTTTTTAATTCATTTGCAGACCATTAGACTGGCGAGGTGGAAATGCGGAATCGTTGGACTGTACGCATCTTAGTCCGCTCGGCAGGAGTGAGATAAAGTAGCTTTTGTACTTTATCGATAGACTAGTACTCGACCTGACTTTAGTTGCTTTGATTTTGCTGTTTGAGTAAATAAATTAAAAATGGGTTGAGGTACACAGTTTAACATTACGTTTTCTCTAAAATCAGTAGTAATTTGTAAACCATGTTAGGCCGGCTTCAACAGGCTTTGGAATGTTTATGGCAAAGCCTGTATTTAACAGGGAGTTATCGTGTCAGAAAATAATGATCATTCTTCATCCTACTGTTTATAACATTTTTGATACTCGTACATTTATCAATTTAATTATTTCCTATACTATCGTTAAAATAAAGCCATAATATTAAATTATGGAAACGTCTGAATAAATAAAGCCATTCACATCGATGTAAATAACCAAACACACGTCAATCAGGTGAGAGGCTGGTGTAATGCTGATTGCGATATCAATAGCCCTTGTGAATATATTCCAGCGCTTTATGTACGCGACTCGTGGCACGAATGCACGCAAAATATTCCACTCTTTGTATGAATTTTTAATCGTATTTCACACGAGTGCCCAAAAAACAGTAAATATTTGAGTGTCCTAAACTAGCACTGGCGAAGCTCTATGGAAGCGGCACGTAAATGTTTTAGAAGACTCTAAAGAAATATATAAAATAGCCGTTTATATCCATACATTAAAGTAAGTGAGGTGTGCCAAATATATGAAAGCCGGTACAGACACGTCAACTTTATGGGTATAGTGAAGCGACGATAGCGGTTTTATTTGCATTTTCCAGGGCATAAACATAAAAATAAATCCTTCAGTGGCTCATCTCAGCCGGAGACAGCGCATTTTCAATTCTCCATCCACTTAACAGCATTTCACTCTGAGCAATTTTATATTATCTACAAGGATTTATTCAATTTTTTCGAGTAGTATTATAAAAACTCTAGCTATTGGCACAAACCAAACGTAATACGTAATATAGGCTAGGGATATAATGAATACTTCTAATGGTAAAATATTGGTGCAATAGTTCACGAGATTAACCCTTACAATTTTGACCTCTTTGTAGTTTCAGTGATATACCTGTAGCCCTATCAACTTGCAAACTTGACCTCTTTGTAATTTTAGCTTCCCTATGGGTATGGGCACCTATATTATCTTTCACACGATACCGGAATGACCAAAAGTCATCCGTATAGTCATAAGCGATTTTTTTATAGTATATCGCTTCAGTAAATCAGTTTTGGGGCTCGTTCGGGTGGGGCGAGGAAGGGGTGCGGCAGGGGCGCGGGGTGTGGGGACGAAGGAACACTTGCGTCACTGATCGATGCAGCACTTGTTGCCACGTTCAACAGGCACCAAATACCTAAATGCTAACGCAACAAACGTCCGCGAACTCTTCGCGCTTCTGCTCGCCTGGTACTTTAGATTCCGGCGCCGTGTTGCGCCTCGCATTTTTATGGAATGTCACGTACTTATATAATATATAACAGCGAAGTAAAAATGCTTCAGTGTAGTTTCTAAAATACTAGGAAAATAAAAATAATATTTTACCTAATCAATTAAAAAATAAAATTCAGATCAAACAAGAGACCTTAGAACCATTCACAAAATCCCTTTAGAAAAAAATACAATAAGACACAACCAAAGATGCCGCAAACAATATTAAATTCCCCATCACCGATTTAACACAAGACCACGTACGAAATAAGATCTGTCGAAATACATGAATATAGGGCGGTTTTACGAGTATTGATTTTGTATGCCAGTTACACAGATACCTCCAGCCAGTTACAAATGCACATTTTTGACGTAACTATGTTCGTGGACTCTGACGTCATACGAGTAGACGCATGTTAATATTTTATTAGAAAGGTTGTGAAGCGCCCTCTTTGTCTGACTGCTTGTCGACTGTTTTACTCACAGGTTTTACTTTACCACTTATTGTGTTGATATTAAATTTTTCTCTAGTGATATCATCATGTCTATGTAAAACTAATAATTGTATTGAAATTTTATAATGAAATTAAATAATAATCGCTTTACGGTGAAGGAAACCATAGTGAGAAAACTTGCATACCATAAAAATCTTAATAAGATTTTTTACGATATTTGAAGACTGCCAACACTAGGAGAGCATGATGTAATATGGCCCAAGCCCTCCCAATCGAACTTTCTGTTGTAGAGTAGTCCTGCGCTCAACAGTGGGCGATTATAGACGGATATATTACTGTACACAAGGTATACGGCCTTGTTCATAGACTGATTTAAAACCTATTTTAGTTATCGAATGTTTTGTCCCTTTTGATCGACTTTAGAATTCAGTTTGAACGAAGAAGACAAAACATTCGATAACTTAAGTAGGTTTTAAATCTGTCAATGAATAAGGCCGATAAAGTTTATTGAAAAAGTCCTTAAGTATTGAGTCCAGTTAGTGAGCTTGCTGCACCTGCTCGCGTAATGCTCCGTTCCTCTGTAAATAAATTAACGCTACTAGGATTAACTTGAGCACGCAAGGGAGTCACGAATGATAGTAATTTCCAACGTAACAAACAATATCATTAGCTATAATTAATCGGAAGTACACTTGTGTTCCTTCGTTATTAATCGATTAACTCGAAGGACCTTAAGTGATATTCCACTTAAGATATCTCGATATAAAACATACATTTTTCCTTGTTTCGTTATGTTCGTTCATTTGGTTCTTGCTTAAGTTGCTTTGTTGACCATTTTACTACATGCCTACATTATAATTGCATCTGCTAATTTTCCTTTTTCATCCGTGTTAAGACAAAATTCAACTACGATTTTGTACTAAAAGGGAGCCTAAAAATAAGGCTTAAAAAATAGTACGTACTAAAAAAAAGTTCAATTTATCCAGTTAAAAATAAGCCTGCTGTAGATTGGACGCGGCGTTGAATATTCAAGGATACATTATGGGCTGCCGAGGGCTCTCTGGGTGGAAGATCTCCCGACCTTTAAAGCGAGCTGGCTAGTATTTTTAATATTACAACGAATGAAAGTGAAGTGTGTACCAGTGTATTAGGCTGGACATTTTGTATTCAAGTATCTTGAACATGTTTTCAGTAGCTTCGCCTGAAAAAAGTCTGTATAATATTTGATTATCTTGCATTTTTGCTGTTTTATTTTTGGTATTTTAAAGTATCATCAACAGAATATAGTATGGTTATTTTTAAGTTAATTATTTTCTGCATTGTTCTTATTTTACGCAGCAACCAATTAACATATTTTTAACCCCTAAATATTTTATACGCCGAAAAATGTCATGGAGTGTTTTCACCCTGTGACGAAATAACTTGCATTCAGACGCCACTAATCAAAAACGATACCTTTAAATCCTAATTCAGAGAAATACACAAATTGAGCTCAGCAATTCCAAACACGTCCCAGTTGCGCGATGACAGTTAATTATTGAAGTAATTACGTGGCACATGTTTCAGCGTATTGTTGCAGTGTATATTATTGTCATTAATACCGTATGAGGTATAACAATAGTGCATATTCCATAGGTTATACGCGTTGTTCAGGGTGTTAAGGCGCTTGTCTACCTAGCTAATTAATTGCGGGTGGACGGGTGAATTTTATAGGATTAGCAGTTACTGTTGTATTAAATTATGCTACAATTTAATACAACGCTAACGTCAAATAATGAATTTAATTATTTGACGATGTTAAAATACACTAAGTAGATAATATTTGCTAGACACAAATGAAATAGGGGACGTTGAACTCCTATAGCATGGATTCTGTCAAGTGACTATATCTTATTTATTTCTTAATAATATTTATCTTATTTATTTTTTCCTCTTACACAAATTTTCAGTCTAAATACTATAGATATTTTGTTTTAAGTGTTCTATGCTTTGTTATTACCTTTGTATAATGCCAATGAAGTGTTTGAGAGGTACTAAAATACTGCAACACGGATATAAACGATATTGTTATTTGTATAGTGACGTGCCTAACACGTGCCCCAAGAAAACAATTACAATAGAAGCTGAACACAAAATAACTGAAGCCAAGATATACAAATTAAAGCCCATGAACTATATATAGCAGAGATATTCAATTATTCGAGACATCTCTACTGATGCCGTACAATGCAGTGCTTAATCAGTTTGCGCTTACGTCGTCGGGTTTCCACGAAGCTACATGAGATACGTCAAACACTATACGCAATATGTATCAAAGTGTCAGTATGGATAATTACATACTGGCTACACGTTGATTAAATTTCGTGGTAGTGAAACAATCATTTGGGATAGCATTATTGTGGTGCTGCATATTGTTAGCGTGGTTTTGAGAAGTAATCATATTTGCTTGTTTTGATAGAATAATTTAAGTATTACTAGAAGAGAAGCTCAGAAGTTCACGGCTACAAATGATTAGAATTTAAACACACAGTAAACACGGTTACGATGACTTTATACTTTGCATACAAGAAACAACCTGCATCTTTGGATTAGTTAACGATAAAAACCTGAACTATACGAAGAATACTAATTATTTACTTTCAATATTCTCTCCTGTATTTTACATTATGTTGCTAAACAAATAAACACGAATTAGATGTTACGTATGGACATAAAGACCGGCAGAGCTCGCAATCATTAAGCACAGGCGGTGCAAGACCACGACCACTGTGGTTTGTGAAGGAAAGCTATGCTCAACGAGGCTGATTTTAATTATCACTTTGTTATTTATTTATTTCGAATGTATAGTAAGTTCCCGCATTTGGTGTGTGAGTTACAAACTATTCTCATTTTAATTATACCAGTTTTTAGGTTTACAAAATTCCTTAAAATACAAATGTAATTCTTAGGTATAGAAACGTTCGATGACTCAATTAAATTACAAAAAAAATATGTTAGTCTGTCTCCAATACCTTAAACACACATTCCAAGCAGAAGTACAATATTTGTAATTACATTTCACTCTACACATTCTCTTTTATACCCTTCATACAGGGTATATCAAGACCGCGACCGAAAACGAAGCCAGGTGGTAGTATTAGTGATATCAAACACAATGCAAGTAAAAATTTCACAAAATAAATTGTCAACTGTTTTTTGTAATTTTTTATTTATCGTCGTATTTGAGTGGTAAATAAATACCTTTTCTAAAATGATGACGTACATCGCTTTATTTTTAAACACGCAATAGTACGTAAGGGTTTAAATTACAATTTTTGCAAAAACTAGGTATTAACCCCCCAAAAAAGACGATTTAAAAAAAAATCAAAAAATCCGTCGCTGTTTTTGCAAATTTTTTTGCTACATTGTGTCTGTAACCACTAAAACTACCACCTGGCATCGTTTTCGGTCGCAGTCTTGATATACCCTGTATATACATAATGAAGTACACAGCTACAACCCCATTATCACACAACGCTATATTAAGGTCATTAGAATGCAATTCTTGACGTATCCAGGGCGGTGATAGAATCATTTATCATCGACATCTGCGACGAGACGTGAGCGTACTCAGTTTCCAACTAGGATGATTGTAACATAAACTTTGAAACAATGGAGGTAGATTGACAAAAGGATAACCTAATATATAACCTGGTGAGTTCAGCTATAATTATTGTATAAAAAATTGTTTGAGGTTAAAAAGAAAGTAATTAGCAGTAAAAATATTTAAATTTTTTAACAAGTTGTGGCACTACTGTTTAATCCACTTATAGCTGGTGTAAAAATTTCGAACGTCATTGATGTCAGGTCAAAATTTTGGTTTGATTAAATTTTTCTAAGAAAAAGGACATTATTAGATTCAATTTAATCAATTTTATTGCCATTATTTCGTAATATTAACAATTGTTTCATAATACTAACAGAATACAACATTTTGAATTAGAAAAGTATTCATAAGTCTAATAACTATTACGTGTAACTTAGATATTAAACAAAAACCTTCAAAAACTTGCATTCGCAGTATGATAGTCGTAATACCAATTGTTAATATGAAAAATATAACCGCTCATCTAATAGAGGCTTTGTTCTCATCAATTTTTCCAATAATGTAACTTAAAAATATTTCACAACGAATATTTTTAGAAATAATTACTGCAAACATCAAGCTCGTTTCCAACAATTTTATCGCGGACCACGCCCCACCGATATCTCGCCCGCGTTGCTCTACTGTTGACAAATATCCATATCTAACTGTAATCTGGTACTGGGAACTATAATTAGGTAGAACGCCTTTTTTCTGATAAGTAGTATAAGATAAATAGCTTCGATTGTTAAAAGAAGCCACCACGTTGGGCGCCAACATTTCAAGTATTAGTAAGATAAGTGTTAGACATGTTTGAATGTCCTGGTTGTTATTTAGTATTAACAATACTCGTAATAGTTGTTTGCCATAAAGGCTCTGTAGATTTATCTAGGCCTGAATTGCCACTGAAAGATAAGTGAACATGCTAAAGACAAATTAAAACCGTTATTATGCCAAGCAGAATTGCATGAAATAAGTCTGAAACTTCCTCACTTGATTTGAGACAGGTTTACAGTGGGACAAATAAGTAAAGGCTTATTTATAAAAACAACATCGATCAAACTAATCAACCATGAATGGATACGATTAACTTTCTATTCACCAAACTTTTCACTCACCGAAATTATAACTTGCACGTAATGTGGAACAACGTCGGATATGCGAAAAACATTATCTCGGCAGTTCATTCGTCTTTATTTCTAAAGCCATTTGCATGAGAGAAAAATAAAGTAGACGATGCTAATGTATGCTGAGATTCATTTTAGCCTCATTTTTTTAAGTACGAGTATAATCCCATGTTGGATCATGTGCAACATAATTTTAAAGATTTTCCAAGAGGGTTTAAGTTTAAAATCTAGCAGGAATCCCGTAAATACTGCTGATTAATATAAACAATTTGATTTGGAAAATAATTAATAACTATTCCAACACAGATTACAATAAGAAACAAAAAAAGCATTTGTGAAGATTTTAACTTCAAACCAATTCCCTTAAAATAACAATTAGTATACCGACCTTATTAACTTTCATATCCCTCAAAGGACAAAACACCCAGAAATGAAAAGAAAACCTTTATAATAAACTAAGTCTATTAGTTCATTTCTCGTATAAATAGCTGATGGTTATGAATTCTGTATCGTGTTTGAAGGCTGGCAACATAATCGATGTGTCTGGTATATAGCGCCGCAGGTGTTGTGTGACCAGCACTCGTGGTAATTAACATGCACGCCTCGGTTTTGACATATTTAACACTTGACCGGACTTCAAATTGAACCAATATAAGACTAGGTTATATTGCGGCTTTGTGTGGTTAAATTAATTAACTATAGAGAGGTTTTCTGATGCAATTTTAATCGTAGTGTTGTCGGTTTCGTTGTGAATTAATTTTAAACAATGTAACTGCTTAAAAAATGTAGACGTAATTTATTTTCATAGTTTCACTCTGTTTCTGTAGAAGATTTTACGAAATGAACATTTCATTATATAATTATAAAACTGCATAATCTTTTAAGTAAATGATTATACCTCATTTTAGTGCCGTGATATAAATATGTATATACAAAACATTTTTACAAAACAATAGATTAGAGTTATTTTATTTATTGGGTTATCAGTTAAATCTTTCATAGCAGGGTCATTCCGTGATTTCGTGCAAATTACATATCCAGCCAAATAAAACCATGAAACAATGCCTTTTTTTTAAAGATTTTTTTTCGAATGTACTTCATATCAAGTTCCCTAAAACTAGTATCATTGAAAGTTTCAATATTTTAGTAAAGTTTTGATTTATCGTAGTTTATCGCCTGAAATTCTCATTACCCTCTGTGTCCAAAGTGTGTCGAAATTGAATTGATTCTGTTTATTTCTTTTTGGATCAATTATTTTCTTCAAATTCTTCGATAATCTGTTAGTTTAATTAATTATTATTTTAATAATAGTATTTTTAAAAATAAAATCTTAGTATAAACGATTAAAAAAAGGTCCTAAAATTTTGTCACACAAAAAATGTCATTACCTTCCATCGCTAGAATAGTTCAATTCGTAGGCGCCTTTGTAAATCCTCACTCGTAAGTCATGACGCAATCTGCTCGTAACGGTCAGTTAGCCACGTCGGCAAAACAACGTGGCCGTGTCTTACAGGCTGATGAAATTATATACGTTCTTTGTGTCTTCGAAAGTATTTTGTCCTAATATTGATTCATTACATTCCGTTCAATTATAAAGGGGAAGTAGCACTTAATATTACTATAATTTCTATAAGTTACGCCTTGTCTATATGCTATAATCCTATTTAATTGTGAATTAGTCATAATGTATATTTAGTCAGTTATTTAAGAAGTTTTTTCAAATTATCATTCATTTCCGTTGCATCCCCATCCGTACCATCCTATTTTTGTGGATGGTAATGAACGACTAAGGAAGTGAATGAATGATTTTTTTATCAAATCACTATTTGATGTACACTTTATTGTTTTAAGCCGTAACTGTAACCGTTGCCATATTATATGTAATCCAAAAACAAACGACATAGCGAGTACGTGGTCCGCAAACCTGCTCCGAGCAGTACGCGTTGAGCTCTTTTGTATAATAATTGCCATTCTATATATATAAATCTACACAAGATAGAAAAGTGCCTTCTTTTGAATACCATTAAAAAAGCATGCTAGATTTGTTTTATTGAATAACATTCTCGAATTTTTGTCATTTTTTTAACTCCCGCGGAACGACGAAATTTGCACGAAATCACGGAACGACCCAGCACATACTTAATCTCCAAGTTCGAATTTCTCTCAAAAATAGTATTAAAGATGATACGGAAAATTTTATAAAAGCCATGAAATCACAATATACGCACAATCAGCCTGCGGTTTGATGTTAATGTGCATTCTCCTAATTCGTGAACAATATTAGTGTCGAACGCAGCGATGAATCTACCGTCAATATGCAGTAATTAGATATGCGAAACATTAATAATTACGACACGTACATATTGCGTATGGATTCGTAGGAATACATCATGCTGGAACGTAGATTCATTACGTTCTGACTAATTAAATATGTTGTGGTTTGCTTTTAACAGAATTGTGGAGCGGAAAACGGCACATTGGTATTTCCAGTGAAACTCAATGGTCACATCATATGCACAACAATACTTTGATTATATCAAATACATCGATTGACCAACAGAAAAACACAATCGACAATATTTTAAAAACGGCCAGCATCAATTTATAGTTTGTATTCTTAACAAATTGTTGGTTATAAAATTACGCGAAATACCTAACAGTCGTATTATGGTGCAACATTTCTACTGAAATATAGTTTTTCACCTTTTAAATTCTATGGAAATCTATATTACACTTCGTTTCCTACTATAATCTCCTGTATCAGTTCTTGCAAATGTTTTAAGATCACGTAGAAAGAAATCGATTTTGAGGTAGGTATAGGTACAGAATAATTATTTCGGCCGGCGAAAGATTATTTCTATCTCAATAGCACTTCTCACACCATCAGTTGCAAAACCATCTCTTTACCATGGAAATATCAAATATAAACTAACCTCTAAACTTCAAACAGTCCAACAGTTACATAACCTCAAAAAAATAATAATAAACACAAACTTGCTAAAACCATACTTTTCAATTACGATCGGCACCATATTCTCATCTGAAACTGTTTGTCTCCAGCCAATCGATCAGTCATTTATAATTTATCGTTTACGCCGTCCTATCGAATCGGCGGAAGTGCGAAGACAGCGGCTTCCGCTCCTTGACACAGTACCAACATGGCGGACCTCCTGCCCCGAATATCTTGTTTGCCTTTGCATTAACTCGGGTTTTATTATTGTGAATGCTAATGATTGTGGGTTTTGTGTGAGTTAAGTTTCGAATGATTGTTTAGGTTTTTGTTATTGTTCATAATATACAGGTTATGTCCATAATATTAGCATAAATCATAGTTTGAAGTCTAGAAGGACTATGCAAAAATACATGTAAGTAAGGTTAAGTCAAGAGTGCTGGTAGATCCTAATAGATCGATCTGAATTATAATTGGACGGGATCATTAGTACTGTTATTACAACACGTACTAGGTACTCAAAAAACAAATGGCTTGAAAACAACTTCAAGACAATATATTTGTGTTGTAGGTAAATAATGGCGAGTTGCAACCGTACCGAAGCGCCTAACATTAAAAACAAACAGCGCACATGTAAGTTTCAGTCATGCATAAATACAGAAGTCGTGTTTCTAACGATCTTACTTGAGGCATGTCTCTTACGGCTCTTCAGTGAGGATAATGAGAAACTATACAACTTTACTCTTTAAAACTATGTATATGTATGTAAATATAGTTACTCATTGCAACTATACGGACTCAACCTCAGTTGATCGCGGACACTATAATTGATAATAGGGAGACCAGGGATGAAGAAAGTAACGCGGAATTAAAGTAACAAATGAATTTGTGAAAAATGTTATCTACACTGATATACTGTATGACGCACATGCTGCAAAACTGCCCCTAAAGTAACATTTCGCTGTTTTTTCAACTGCGTTTATTTTGCTTATGGTAGGTTTATTCTTGCGTGTTATGTGTCAGTAAAATAACATAATGTTACTATTCCTCTTGCCGTAACGGTCTATACCATGAAAACTATCAAACGATATTTTAGGAATTGGTCATGTATTTATTAAAATCTGAAAAATTAAAATGTAGGGACGAAAATAACATGTTGTGTAACAAGAACAGGATAACAATGTACGAAGGTACGATGAAGTAAGAGGCGTAGTGCAGGTTGAGAAGGGATAATGATATGCTTAAAACATGCATTAGTCTTTGCCAGTGATAAAAGGATTTGCTCTACCAAAACTGTCGGGAAGCGGGATTTTAGTCCAATATTCAAGTATTTTCTTGAGAATAAGCTAGAAAGTCAGTTTTTTGTCTAATACTAAGTGTCAATAATCATATCCCTGCTAACTCATACATTTCATGAAAGTTACATATTTTACGGCTAAATGCTAGTCCTAAATAAATAACTGCAATATAAACTAGTACAAAAATTTCATTAAACAAAGAACGAATCTTGAATCTCATAAAGAATAATATAGAAAATCATATTAAACTTTAAATTTATACAATTTATTCTCTCTGAGATAAGCCGCTATAAGACAAGCTTCACAGTCCTAGCCTGCAAAACAGTTTGAACCAAAATCATTGAAAAGGATTTGTCCCTTAAATAATTAAGGTTGTCCTTTAAAAAGCACTGTTGCGTGTAGTTCCCAAGACGTCCTCGTGAACCTCTGTACCTGTTGCTCACGCCTAGAGAAAGTGATGTTTCCAAAACGCGCCGCCGCCCTCTGGGTTACCACTTAACGCAAACTCCCCGAAAACTGGGAGTGCGGATAATTAAAAAATATTTTATCCAGCAATGTTTTTGTGTTGCGGTGTAGGGGTAGTGCAGTAAATTTCGTCGAAAAGGTATTATTATTGTTAGTTTTTGTAATATTAATACAAAGTAATTTATTATTAATAAAAAAATGAGACTAGTGTTAGAATTAATATAACGACTTGAATAAATGTAGTCGTACATATTATATACAAAGCATCATGAGAGTGGAGTGCAAAACTTAACTTCAAGCAACATTTACAACGAGATTCATTCTTTAAGGGTGTACGCCTCTATTCAGAACCAAGCAAGTAACCTCAAACATTAAATAGTTTCCTCTCATCCCTATTCTAGGGCATACAAAACGTAATCCTAGACATTCACCTGTATAGTTAATGACACGCAATTACGACAAATCTCTATTCTGTGTATTAGCGGTGACCCGAGAGCGACGATTACACGGGTGGGTACGTTTGAAACTAGTTATCCGAGGCGAGTACCTACTACCGCCTTGGAGACGTGGGTTAAGGCAACTAGGAGAGCGGGCAACACCGGGCCCCGGGCGGCGGCAGTGTGCGCGAGCTCTCAGCCGCGCCGACCGCCCTCGAACAGTGATCCGTGGTAGCGCCAAGCTATATCACACCCCTTAATTAGTCATACGTGTTTGTAAAATTAAATTCTGTGGTATCTTCCGCTCTCTTCCGTAGTGTGATAGGTACATACAAACTTAAACGAGTGTGTCGTGTGTTATTAGTTTTTATCGCGTTTTAATACACTTAATTTTTTTTGTTTGTTTATTGAGTATTTATCATTTTCGATATAAATTTTAGTGCGTTAATTAGTGTTTTCCTTTCAGCAATTCGTTCTTCACATAATATAATAGACAAGTTTTTATAATAGCGAAAATAAGTATCAAATTATAACAAAGAAAATATGTTCATCCAACCTTTAAAGTTAAGGTCGATGTTCAATCAGCTTTATAATCAACAAAGTTTTAGTCATCTGTCGAAATGGTTTGTCTCATACGACCCGTCATAAGATAATCATAGCTTTGCGGGCGACTTGAAAATTTAAATAAATGCGCAATCTCGCCGAGATAGCATCACCCCTGGGGACAGTTTTGCACGTAACTGTGTACATAATCCTGACGCTATACTCATATTTAGTGGATTATATCCGAATACAGATCCCTCATTAATACTTATATGAACCTCCGAAACCTTTTGATGACATACACCAGAATATATCTAAATTTCAGTCGCTTATTCTCCAATGTGTACGACAAAGGACGTATTATTCCAAAGTTCGTATTAAATTCTCCGTGTAATTAAAATGCTGTCAGAGAATAATTGAATTTATGATGCTCCTGTGAGCACGTCTTGTGTTCTTTTTGCGAAAGTGATTCACTTTTAATTACATTCTGCTATGTTCCGTGCTGTACGTGCAGTAAATTGGAAGATGGCATACTGGCGCCCAACGAGGTGTTAATGTGCGCTTTCACAATTTCATTACGCTTTTTCAGTTTCATTTTCACGTAGTTTCGAAATAATATTGACTTTGTACGTGCGTACATACTCTGTTATACGTCAATTCCTTACTTGGTTTATTGGCGCCCGACATGTTACTGATTCGATTCTGAGCTCATACATTACACATAATAATCTTTTATCGATAAAAGCGGTTTCCATATTAGTTTTTACGACTTCATTGCATTACGTATATTGGAAGACATGACATTAACTTTATTGATTTTTACATTTCCTATACATATTGGTTGTCTTTACTATAAACAGACCACTTCGTGTCATTACAACAAATAGAGAAAGAAAAATGATTGTGGTTCAAGATAAATGTGTTCTCTATTTACATACGGCGTACAAACTAGGGCACAAATTATATTTCGATCGATCAGAAAGCAATATGTCATTAGAGCTCGTTTGTGCGAGGTAAACAAACACCCACTTGCCGTAGCTGTAGTAAAGCTTGTAGTAGCGGGGCGGCGCCCACGCAACGCGTCAGCTGACCGCGACCCTAACTCACGTCATTGTTGTTTAATTACTTACTTATTTGTCTAATAATTACACAAGATATTAATTTATAAGAAAAAAAACAGTATAAATAACAGTACTTTTTCAAGTGGGTCCTAATATATTCTTTAAATAATATAATAATTAATTTTTATAAGCTTTTTATACATGTTGTATATACATTATCTACCAGTTTATCTTTAGGGAAACTGCAATGAAGAATTCATAAGCGTTTCAGTTCAGGAGTAGGCACAATGTTTAAAATCTAAAGCAACGTTACTTCTTATAATTTGTTTTTATTTTGTTTTATAATAATTATATTATTAATTAACACTTCGGTTAATTTACCAAAATACCGACTGATTGTCAATATTCACAAATTTTCATTAACCGTTAGTTGTCAGTATTTAGTTACTTCAAACACAAAAAGTATTTTTTTATAATTTAGTTTTGTCGCGTTACTTAAAACCTTTTTTACGTAAACGTAATTATGTTTTTTCGTAAACACACACCTGCCCTTGTAGTAACTGCGTAGTGACGGCGCCCACGCAGGGTATCCTCCGTCTACGACCCCGAGACCGGCGGCAAGCCGTCTCGTTCAAAGGATTAATTGAAAAATATATTCAATAGATGTTCTAGAGATATAATAGAAGGCTAGATTATTTATTAGTATGAAGATTGGGTAAATAAATAAATAAACATTCACAATTTTATCTTGCTAGATAATCGGCTGTTAATGGCGCCCAAACGTGTTATTTTTGCGAACCTAAGCTATTATTTTATAAATATTCTTTTATGTGTTTGATAAAATGCAAATAGTAGTTTCTACAGAGATTAAATTAATATTGCTCCAAATGTACATTCTTAATATTATATGTACCTACATTGAAGTAGGCACATATTATATTAAGAACTTGTTTTTCTTGTTTAGTCGCGATAAAGTCTTTGAGTACCTAATCTTAGGATTAGGTAAATATCCCATGAGATTTCGAGCAGACAAAACATCAAATGAAACTACATAGAATATTCTCTTTCAAGTAAATATTAACTAGCACTTATAAAAGCAGATAGACAGACAAGATTAAACCAAACCAGTATTAGATCCCCCTAGGTTATATTACAGTAGAATCCCGATTATCCGGATCAATTAAAACCAGGGGTATTCCGTATAATCGAAAATCCGGATAACCGATTTCAAAGCAAATCAAATAATATTTAAGTTTTAATATTTTTTTATTATGTAATGGGTTTTACTTAGATAATACGATGTATAAAAAACGAGCTATAACGATAGATAATGAATTACATAATACCTATGTAAATTAAAATGTTGGTTGGAAATAACTTGTTATAGATTTTTGACGTAATGAATCACATCTTTTTCTCGCAGCCAAGTCTCTGATGCGCTTCTGTTGTAACAACTGTATGGGATCCGATTCGTCCTGTCTTTCAAACCACTTAAAAGCAACATCTAGAGCTTCAAAAGCTTCTGCGTGAGATGGTACTTGACATACATCCCAGTTTCAGTCTCTTCTTCATCTTCTCTCTCGTTACTGTTTAAATTCCTCAATGATTTCTTCATCAGTTAATATTTGGAATCCAGGGTCTTCACTATCGCAGTTTAGCCACTCCATAATATTCTCTTCATCGCACCCTTCATGCAAACAAATGAGAGTGTACTCCAGGTACACCGTCGGAGGCGGGAATAAACTTGTCGTAACATGTCTCGTTGCGCCGTCAAAACATTTTTAAATTAATAATTAGAGCCGAGACGAATGAGTCCGGATAATCGGATGTTCGGATAATCGATGTTCGGATAATCGGGATTCTACTGTACAACGAAATAGATTACGAAACAAAAGACTCTAGTGTTTGAAGTGATATACTAAGTGATGTGTAAGCTGTAAGAAGTATGAGTGGATTGGGGCCACCGGGTGTGTGGGCGGCGCAGAAGCGGCTAGAGTCCTGGGCAAGAGCTGCCAGGGAGAGGACGTCCAGCGCCAGCAGTGGACAGAGCCACAACTCCACCGACAGCTTCGGAGATGACAAGTCTCATGGAAGCCCCAGCGTATGTTGTTTTATATTTCCTAACATGTATTATATAATTTCAGAAGGTTCTGACAGATGTCGCTGTTTTATTTTATTTCTTTGCTTTGAAAATGTACTTAAAATCAACTTAGTGGTACTGAGGCCGAATAGAACTGGAAGATATAATATGGGGAATAAATCATGTTTTTGAACAGGTACTGAGAAAATTATTGTACCTCTGTAACGAGATTCTCGCAATTGTAAACCAGTTCCATCAAGGCATGAAGCTGACTAATAGTAGTTTACTGCCAAACCTAAATGGCCGTATGAAATGCTGCCATCATCTTTTACGATCCTCTCTGAAGTACTGGGAATCACCCCGGCGTATCTCGATTTAGATAAATCGTAAAGAAAATACATTAAAACTACTAGCAAACGGTACGAATGCCTCAATAAAATTTTACAAACGACGTCATTAAAACAGATTAATATGGTTGATTATACTTATCTCTCCAACTTTATTTATGGAACTTTGCTTCCGGCAATAAATTGAAAGGAATTTATGATTGAGGAATTTGTCATTTCCATCCCATTTGCAACATCGTTCAGACATAATATTATGTCTTGCGTGTATATTTACCATGAATTAAATATTTTAATCTGTTAATTCGTTTATTAATAAAAAAGAGCTATGGAATATAAAACTACATTTATTTCATTAAGCACTCAGATCGACTGATAAAATAACGTTATTTTCGTAGCTACACCATTCTATAGGTAAGTAGGTATATTTGGTTACGATTATGCTGACATCGTGTCACTTTGAATTGCATTGCATATCAGATATACCTACTGCATTTGACTTGTCGAACCAGCAAAAATATATTTTACCCAGCCAAGTAACAAAAATATATAAATAATCATGTCAACTCACGTAGGTCCTGTTGGGTTCTACGATACGAATTTTAAAGGTGGAGAAAAAGAGAACTGTATTCCACAACAGATTTTAAGCAAATAATTTTATATACTTTATGTTAAAAATAACCATGTTTTCTTAATAAAAAACCAGAGGTATATTTAATACAAAAGCGAGCTAAAATATTGTAATGCTCACTAAATTAAATAAATCGGCGTCGGCAGCTTGCAATTTTTCTAATTTCCTACATAAGAATCACAAAGGTAGCTCTTGAACGAATTACCGACACATAGCCGGATATTGAAAATTTTATCTCGCCGTTATCATTTTAATAAAGACATGAAATACGTATAAAGAATACGAAGCAGGATTCTTGGAAGATATTCTACTAGCATTGAAGAGCTCATAACCTTTACCGTATTTTAATATAGGTTATGCCTTGCTTTGATATTTTTTATGTGCTTGATGTATTATGTTCCTTGAAATTGATATATTGTGGTTTATTGGTTGTATTTTGCGGCAAAATAAAATAATAACCAATAACTGATGTTCACAGTCAACACTGGAAGCGAAACAAAATAAAATGTTATTCATTGAATTGGATATTAAGAGTTAGGTAGTATTACATTGAATCATTGTTCGTAAATATTTTACTGTCCTTTTATTTAATCACAATAACATTTGACCGACTGTGTTCGGTATAACATTAATTGAATTAGAGATTTTTGTTTTCCAGTATTTTGATACAACCTAAATTATTAAGAGCTGTAGGAAAAATACCTCATTTTGAAACAATCGCCATCTAATAGACTAATGAAACAATGACCTCAGATACTCAGAATGACCTAAAAAACTACTCTATGTACTTGACAAAATGTAGCGGCAGACAAATACTACGACCCAGGCTCACGAATTAACAACAAATTCCTTGTAGGTAAATACAAGTGAATGTTGATTTAGGTCACCTACTTTCTATCGCGACAGGCTGCGGAAGCTGTTACGTCACATGTTAATTATATTCAAACAATTGGTATATTGTTAATTTAACGTGAATTATGCTAATTGATTTATTATCTTTGCTTTTGTGACTTGATTTTGGTACTGGACCGGTTTATTTTATTAGTTTGGCTCATCAACGGGCTAACGGTACTTTCCAATATAATAATGGGTGAATTCCCAAATCCTTCTATATAATAGAGAAAAGTACTCGGACTCAATGATATATATAGAGATGAATCATTATATACAGAACGGGTATCGTCACCACATTAAGCCACAGGAAACCCACGACTGGATGTAGGCCTCCAAGGATTTTCATTGCGGCTTGTTAGAAGTGACTAGCATTCAGCGAATTCCTGTTACGTTTCTTGGTAACAGGTATACAAGTTTAGTAAGGTATACAAGTAATGTGTACATTTATTATTGGTATATACGCGACTGTAATCATAATCAGTAGTGCTATGATTATTATTTACCAAAAATAGAAATAGATAATATTTTACCTACAACCAAAACATTTAATCCTGAAATTTAAATTCGTGAATGTAGGAATATCTAAATAACAATTTAATCATTCGCATATTTAAAGTTCAGGAAATGTCTGATATTAAACGGAGCGGAGGCAAATCCGCTTTTCTTGAGGGCACAAACACTGACCCAAATAATTTCGGGTGGAATGTTCCCAGGAACTCACTATTCATAATCTCTTTACGTCCTTTACCCGGAATCCGAGTGAATATTGATTGACACCACCCTCTCTCCCGCTATCCCCGGCTTTATAAAATTACGTTTATGAATTTAAATTTATATTTATGCAAAGTTTACTTTATTTATTATACAATTTTAATACGACTGTTTATAAGATTACTTAAGAAAGTTGTATAAAACAGATAAACCGATGTCTGCTGGTAGCAGGTGTACAATTTTTTCATTTGAAATTTTGTTTTACTGTCGAATGAATTAAAGTATCGCTTGTTCGTTTGCCGTTTCTGTGCTGTAAAAAATATCCGAACGCTGCATTCGCTCTTCGCAAATTGGGGTATGCCCGAGATTTTTTATTACCAAATGTAATTACTTCCTATCTTCTATATGGACTAGTTTTATTTTATCGCGGAGTATTACCAAACCAACTAAAGTTGTACAAGTATTTATTATGACCATGAATCTATATTGTGTAATTGCACTTTTTATGACCAATAATAATATATAGGCATCCTTTATCCATTAATGTTATGGCTATTTAATAATATCTACCAGCTAAGTTCTACTATAAACACTGTAAACCACATCGATTTACATTACGTAAAACTAAAAAAGAGACAACAAAATAAAAAATCCTCCCAGGAAAATAAAACATTAATTCCCAAGTATTAACATAATCCTTTATTTAAAATAAATATTTTTTGAACAGGAAATGCTGATACCTAAAGAGCAGTGTCGCGTGCAGCCACTAAGCATGGAGGGCAGGGTTGCCACCTCCCTTCCCCACGCTAGACTCGCGCGCACCCCTTCTATATCCTCGCAGAGCAGCCTGGATAGCGGCACCTCCAGGGCCACTGTAAGTACTTATAACTTTCATATTTATGTTATAAAATGTCCAATAATATAGGTATATGACGAAATGGTACTAAATATGGCAATCTCCAAGAATTATATCGTAAACTAAAATATTATAAGCTATTTGTCAACTAAAATCTGACTATCATTATTCTGACAATTAAATTGTTATTTTATAAAGTCAAAGGTAAAAAATAAAATACATATCAGGTTCATACAGCGTTTGGTTTATGCACGCCAATTCAGAAGATACTTAAGTAATATCTAAACTAAATGCAATCTTCTTTTACAAAATTTTGTTAAACGAATCGGTCTATATTCTACCAATTACTAACTAAGAATGACCTTAGTAAAAAGGTCACAATAGTGACGATTCTCTAAAAAGACATACATAGACTGAGCCAACACGTGTCTTTGACTCTTTCACTCATTTATTTAATTAAGTCGCTCTTGCAAGGCGTCACGTTAGAATTGGAATTAGAGAAAATTACTGCACGATCATTTTGCTTCTGTAACCCTTTTCCGCCTAATTAATTCATATTTGGAAGAGAATATATTCATTCTGTTCCTTATGTCTGCCGATTGGTTCTTGTTTCTTTTTATATTATAAAAGTCAAACAGAAGCAGCCTGTTTGTTTTATTAACATATTTAAAAAATAACAGGAAATGAGATTTCATTTTCATTGATTAAAATTTAAAACAAAACATAAAGCAGATAAAACTGTTGTATTGAGAAATGTAATTTTCATTTTTTACGGGTAAACTAATGAAAATAGCATGAAAAAAGCAACTGCAAATTATTAAATGTATACAAATAATCAAACATATTTATTTATTTACCCTTATTGAACTAAGCACTATAATTAATTAAAGCTATGAATAAAAGGTTATAGTAAAGGCCGCCTTTCCGTACGTGATAGATATAGGAGAGAACTGAAAGATGAAATAAGAGAGAAATGTTTAAGATTAATGAAAAAAAGTATTATTTCAATTAATAAATAATACATACACATATAATATGGTTAATTTAAATTCCTATCTCGGGATTTTCAAATGGAATATCAATTTCAAGAGTCGTTGTTTTTAAAAGCTCGACGTGGATTGAAGTAATTTTCCCATGTTTGTTTTTGTGTAAATATTTTCATATTCCGTTCGTGGAAACCTGTAATTGGCTTCGTCATTTAAGCGGAACGGAGTATTTTATTTACTAAATTTTTATATTTCGTTATGAAAAGATAAAATTCTAGTAACATTTTATACGGTCTGTCGATGAAGACCCGAGCCTAGTAGTGAGTGGCATACGATACAAATTACATTCATAGTGTTTTGCTATTTACATTCAAAGATATACAATATATTTAAGACCGCTTCATATTGCAGAAAAGCCCGTAGCAATACATAATTAACGACAACGATTCCAAGTATGGAAACACAATTTGTATACCCTCATTCCGTATGCAATTTTGTAACTCTGAGATTACAAGCGAAGTGTTTTCAAATCAGCTATTACGGCTTCAAAGGCGCTCATTCAACGTAAACCCCGTCTTTGTTCCGAATCGTGTCCTTTCTACGAAATTAATTTTGAATTATATTCATGTTTTAACAATTCAAGACGTTTATATACACTTTTGGTTATAGTGGTTTGTTTATGGAAGTTTTCGGGTCATGCCCTCTGGTAGTTTCAACTTATGTGTATGGAGACCTGATTAAAATAATTAATTAGAAAATGTTTGGTGAGCAAGGATTTAGTATATGTACCTAGTTTAAAAAAAATAGCGTCAAAGCTAGTTGAAGTATACTATTCATATTCGATCGGACACATACCAATGTACAATACGGTGAAAATCATCTGATAATATACGCAAGAGGGACCTTTTTCGGATCCAGTCTATGTTTATCCGATACCGAACAGGCCGACAAAATTGTGTAGACCAGTGAGAGATGACCAACCTTCCCGGGGAATACTCTAGTTAGGTCGTACTGTACTTACGACATATTTTAGTCGTTTTATCACGCCAGTAAAATAACGTTATTGATCGTCCTTAACTTATCTTATTTACCTTTGCCCAAAAAAAGTCAATTCAAACAAACCGTTCTATATTTAGGAAAGCAGAAAGCTAATATTTAAATGGACAGTTGTCCAGTTTCCAATGGTCTCTGTTTTACCGGTGTAATTCACACCGAAGTTTTTAGTAAATAAGGTTTTGCTTGTTTAGACTTCCTTTTTCGCCTATATTTACTACATGTTAAGGTCAAAACTTAAATTGTAATGTAAAAATAAATAAAGCCTCAATTTTGTTAAATTCATCATTACCTATTTATAGCAGTCCACAGCTGGACTAAGCTCTAGAACTCGATCTTCGGCTTATTTCATCAATAACTTCTTAACATAAGTTAACATTTTAATTTTACTTTTAATATTATAGATAAATATTATGTACATAGCCTTATTTTTCTAACTCAACTTCTAATTAAAAAAAATCAATACAAACATACATAAACTCACACCTTTATCCCAGAAGAGGTAGGCAGAGGCGCCACCAGAACACCCACATTTCGCCTTGTATGTTCCGTCCCATGATGTGATATCCCATATGATATATGCCTATCGCTATATCGGGCACAAATTCCTGACTCCGGGCTGATAATGAATAGAAAACCCCAATATTACTTTGCCCGACTCGGGATTCGAACCCGAGACCTGAGCTTTGTAGTCGTACCGTAGTACAACTACGCCACTGAAAAATAAACGCCTAAACATGCTCTGTATTTAGGTGTGATCTAGATGAATACTAGTTTTCTAACGTCTTTGCAAGTACCACTCATTGCGGTAAAAGCTTCCTCCATCTATCTCTGTCTTTACTTTGAAGTTCTTAACTACCCTTCTCTGTTGATTGGTAGTGAAGGCAAACGCGTTACTAGTATTTAGCGCAGTGAAAAAATTAATAAAGCTTATACAACACGAAGTAAAATACTTATTCAACATCGTTCAAATACTTCTAGACCCATTGCAATCAAAATAAAATATCCATTGGTAAGAGATGATTGTCTCTCTCTGATCACACAATTTTGCCGGCCTACTCAAGACGCGCATATTTGCATGTCACGTCGAGTTTGTCGTCTCCAATATTTACATTTCTTATTAAATATTAAGTACATAAATACACTTACCAGTCGCATACATAGTCCTGACCCTACATAAAGATCGAGTCTTGTGTCGTGGGTATTAGAAGCTGCGAGAGACTTTTCGGTCTCACAAACACTTAGACCCGAAACAAATACCATATAATGTGGATCACACAAATATTTGCCTGGGTGCTAGGATCGAACCCGTGGCCTCACGTTTCGCAGCCAGCTTCTAACCAACTACGCCACGGAGGCTATCAAATTATTACATCAGTTATATTAAAATGTAAACGTAAATTAATTAATACCCTTACTGGCAGTTTACAAATCTTACGATTACATCAAGCAATTAACAAACCGTAATTCAAACTAATTACTACACCTTAACAGTTATTCGAAGATGTTAATTTTAGATAAGCACTCTAACGTGTCAAAGAAATTCAATCGCAGCAACACACGCCACTGTCGAATGGAATGGCGATGTGTTACAAATTCCATATGAAAGTCCAATTCAAAACCCCAAGCGGTAAGGACATTGGACTTGATATTATAGTTGGAAGACACGTATTGTAGGGCAGTGATTTTACCTATTTTATTTGGAGTCGGTACTGTTTCTAGTGAAATTGTAATTAGCCTAAATTTGGATCACAAATCATCTATCTCGGCATAGAATTTAATATTGTACCTACTCTCATATTTTAAAATCAGTAAATTTTATATAGTGTCATGATCAAGAATTAAAAAGGCATTAGAATTTTTAAGAAACCTGAGCCATAAATCGACATGGTTCTATAGCTTTCATAGAGATATTCTCTTTTTACTGCACAATAATTTTCTATTTTAAACGAACAACAATTATTTTATATTCAGTACCTCTTGAGCTAAGAAGATATTACGTATCTTGAAGATTAAGTATCTTCGCAAGATCAGCAATATTCGCTCACTCCTCTTTATACTGACAATAAGTGTCAGTCAAAACTCTCTATTTTTGAAACATCAGAATACGGTCGTATTAATTTTTTACCTAGCAAAATATTTTTGTTCTAACACGTCAAACTGCCTACTACTGAAGGTACAGTGCAATTCAAATAGAGTATGCGCTGACTCAATTACGGCTGCCGCTCGAAACCAGCGGTAGGCAAATTTGATACATGACACAATTGCGCAGTTCACTATCAAAGGTTTTCCACCAACGTGCAACGTGTACGAAGGTACAAAATCTCTTACCGAACGACACTCCGCAACAAAGATGTTACTTTACGTAGTTTTCATTTTTTGTTATGGCTCAGAAAAGTGACTGCACTGCACATTATGAATAGATATTATTGGGGCCTAGATATAAAAAGGAGGGAACATGTGCGAAGGTAAACTGAACCACACCTTAAAAGTGCGCCACAATAATGAATTGGCGAAACTCTTGGGGACTACTTGGTGATAATATATTACTAAAACTCCTGTCGAACCGACCCATTGGTACAACATCTTTCACGAAAAAGACACTACAAGTTCAAACAGGTATTTTATGAGGTATTGCATCAAATGTATTATGCACTTTACATCTGATCTGAACTTCTCTAGTTAGTTTCCACAACTCGTTATGACATTAGAAAAATAGGTCACTTAACATCCAATGGAAAAGTTTGTTTGTTATACCAAGACTAGCTCATTGATGCTTTGAAACAGCTGAAACGAGATGATTTCTAGACTAAGATGCATCCTGCAAACTGACAATAGAATAATTAAATTAAGAATCGAACTATATTATTATGATATTTTTAAAAAAGAGGGGACGCTTGTAATAAGACTATTTCTATATCTATCTATCTATATCAGCCCATATACGTCCCACTGCAGGGCACGGGCCTACTCTACAATCGAGAGAATCGATTGAGAGTGGTTAGGCCATATAGTCCACCACGCTGGCCTAGTGCGGGTTGGCGGACTTACATACCGTAGAAATATAAGACTATTTAGTTAAGATTATTTAGTTTGTAATAAGCTGGTTTTCATTATTTGGTAATACAAATGTTTAATCTTCTGAATCTCAATATGAGAAATGGACAACACTCTAAAATAAAATATGTTATTTCAATAATGAAATATGTTATTTCTAATTTAGAGATGTTCTTCTATATACTCGTAGATCTGTAATATTTTCCATCCAACGATTTTATTAGATTTTCAAAATAGCTCCTTATATTCATTAGTTAATTAATTAAGAAATTTCCGAAGACAAATGTTTTTGTCATTTTTTTTACAAGCAACCTTAGGTAAATCATGTTTATAAAGCTTCCAACTTTTATATAAAAATACGTTATCGCTTTGCGGCTATTTTGAGAAAGCGTTGATGTTGATAAAGACATTATACTTTAATTATTAAACTTTAGAATAACATCAAATTATATCATTATAAAGCTATCAAAGTTGAGGGTAATTTTACTGAAAATCTATGTCCATGCTTAAATTAAATTATCTGTGTTTTACATGCTTTGAGCGAAATTGTTACCGACACAGGACATAAACTATAAGACCAAGTATTGCAATTATAGTGAGTACAAAATTGTAGGCATTCACAACAATCATTTAAATAGTCTTGACTCCACAACTAAGATTGAAATATTGCACAATCTATTCTGTCCCAATAGCTTAACTGACATCTTTACCTATGGGATATCTATCGACTACTGAACACGGACCACACCCTTTGAGAAAGAAATAACGGCACATGTATCTCTTTCTGGTACACATATTTTGTTATCGGTGTCCCTACGAGCATCATATCTCCATGACCTCCCCTCAGGATAATATTGAATACAACTTCTTTACCCAGAGCCATCGCGGATCATCGCCCGCTATCCGCACGTTCGCTCCCGACGGCCGTACTCTTGAAGCTGGTGGTACTGGCGTGCCCCGGTCTCCTTCACCGCTCCGTGCTGCGTCTCTGGACGTCCGCGCCGCCCCAATGGCGCACGGGTCGCTGGCCTCGCTTGCTGACTCGCCCACGCCGTCGAGCCCGAGACACTTGCCGCCTAGATGCCTGTCGCCGCTGCTGATGCCACCCAGGTAAAAGAATGTTGAGAATTTAGAATTGATAGTAATAAATAAGTTCTATTAAAAACATAACTCATAAAAAAAATCTTAAAAGTCAAAACGAAATATTAGTTCTTATAGATAAATTCTAGACGGTTCACGGTATATTTATTAAATAGAATAGGTAATGAAGTTATTTGAAAAAAATTGGATAATCTATTTAGCCCTTCGAAACATAAAATATCTTCTTCTGCCTGTCCTTATCGACACTTACATGATAACTACATAACAAACATTTTGTAAAATACATAATAAACCTTAAAATTTTACGAACGACCGCCTGTCCCTCTTCAACCCATTCGAGTATAGCTCTTTCTCTACCACATTGGATTAATGCAGCTAGTAGAATTCACACGATTTTTATTAATTAAAAGCTTGTTTATAACAAATTTCTGACTAAAAATAATATCGAACCCTTGCTCCGGTGCTGCATGAATGAAAGATAAAATTAAAAAGAAACTCGTATTGTACTCAATTCATGTAAATTCAAGCCCGTATACAAAAGCTACAATCAGAAAATAATTATCTTTTCACAATGGTTATTGGAATCCTAATCGAGCAAATAAAAGGTTAATAATTATATAATATCAAAGTTTTTGTTTAAAATTTTCCCTATTCATTTGTCTCTGCACCAATTATTTCAATATTATCTTTTATTCTGAACACCCATTGTGATTTTACTATTGATCATGCAAGAACTCTTTTCATTTTCTATCAGTTTGAATGGCAACGATGGATAGTTCTTTGTATTTCAATAAAACAAACTTTTTAATCCCGATGGCGAGTCGCACTCCGTTGCAAGCATATTGCAAAAGGTATTTCAAAAATCTGTTGCAATTATTAACTTGTTTGATATTCTAATTTTGAATCAAGATTGTATGCTTAATTTTACAGGACACCGCTAAAACTAGTTGTTTTTAGATAGATAGGTACTACTTATGTAATGCACTTAGGTACTGAGTTTCCGGTATGTAAAATTGTTGTTGTTCGATAGATTTTCTTACGTACCTACTCGTATTTTTAAATAATTATTATATCATATAAACTTATGTTATGATAATATTATGTTACTATGTTTCGTTTAGAATTACAAAATTTACTTTAAAGCCAAAATACTGAGGCATGTTGTGTGACCTTTCAAATTCCATGTCTATGAAAATTTCTAGTGAAGTTATAAATTCGTTTTCAATAACCCACGTACATGCAACCGCCGAAATCTATTAGCAAATGCCAATCCGGGTCGATGCTAGCCAATATTTCAGTAATCAACAAAAGGCTTTCAATTTTTTTCGCGGAAATCCAATTGCAAAATGTATTTGCAAATAAATTTTATTCTATTCCGAGTTACGTGCATGATTTTAGCTGCAGGCTACGAGTTACGAAATATATTATGCACCTACGTGTAGGTTTGGTGTTATATTATTAAATGTAGATAGAGGTTTACATGATAGCTATATTTTTATTTGACATCTTATGGCAGGAATGATTATTACTTTACTAGCAAAACAAATATGTTCAAAAGCATAAACCAATTCGGTGATAGGCTCGGTCCCTATAACATTGTGGAACGGAATACACAAGGCGAAATGTGGGTGTCTTGGTAGCACCTCTGCCTACCCCTTCTGGGAAAAAGACATGAGTTTGTGTATGTGTAGCATAAACCAGTTTCCTTTATCCTAACTTCAAATGATGAACAGTTTATCCATTGTAAGAGTATTTGTTCACCAAATGTTCTGCATCATTTGATATTTATTTTTTACTAGCTTGTGCCCGCAAACTTCGTCAGCGTGATTAACTTTATTTGGTATTTCTCATCCCTTCCCGTCCCGTCCCGTTATATCCCACCCGTCCCGTCTCATTCTCACTCAAGGCATGCAATCCAGTCCCATCCCATCCCATTGAGTATAAAAAATAAAAAATATATCGGAATTCCTTCCTCATCCCACGGGAATTCTTAATTTTTCGGGATAAAAGATAGCCTATGTGTTAATCCAGGGTGTCAGCTACTTCCATACCAAATTTCATCGAAATCCGTTAAGCGGTTTTTGAGTTCGTCGCGCACAACCGCACAGACAAACAGACAGACAAAAATTCTAAAAATCATTGTTTTTATTACGTTAATTAATACAGACCCCCATATTAGTTTTTCTCATTTATCTTCCATAATACAAAGAAACACCCTGTATGTAAATAAGACATATACCAGTTTTCAAGTTGAACCTGCAACAATATAACTATGAAAACTGCATCTAATTTCGTGCGGTAGTTTTTGAGTAATGTGCAAGCTAATACAAAGAAACACCCTGTATATAAATAAGATATATACCCGTTTATAAGTTGGATTTGCACCTATATAACTGTGAAAACCGAATCTCAATTGGTCTAGTAGTTTTTGCCTGATGCGCAAGTAAATAAAAAGAAACACCCTGTATGTAAATAAAATATATACCAGTTTTCAAGTTGGATTTGCACCAATATGACTGTGAAAACTGCATCTCATTTTGTACGGTAGTTTTTGAGTAATGTGCAAGCAAACAAAGAGAAACACCCTGTATGTAAATGCAACATATACCAGTTTTTAAGTTGAACTTGCAGCAATACAACTGTGAAAACCGCATCTCATTTGGTGCAGTAGTTTTTGCGTGATGCGCAAGCAAACATACAGACAGACAGACAAAAATTCAAAAAAAAATTGTTTTGGCTTCTGTTGCTGTTATAAAGACCCCTCGCGTTAAAATTTCTTATATATCTTCCATGTACAGACATCGACCATTTACATTTTTATTATATGTATAGAAAGATTAGGTACGTATACTATATATACCAATCATTTTATCATGACTTATATGTATGATATAATATACGGGAAATGCACGACTTATGTCTCATGCATATGCATAATCAGATCCGCAGACCTCGTGGTTTTACACATAGATACCCCGTACTCCGTAGCAATGGGGTCTAATAAAACGTAAAGTGGGGTCGCGTGTGAATCAATCCGAACTAGGCTAGTGGGTGTCGCTCGAGCCTCACATAGGGCGGTATTCGGCGCAAATTGCGACAAATTCAATTTTCGTCCCACACCCCGATACTCTTCGTCTTTTTAAAGGCAAATTTCGCTGACTATCCGATTGAACTTTTAATGGAATGAGATTCAAATGTAGCATAGGTTTTTTAAAAGTGTATCTACTATCTAATGAGGTTTGGTTCCCTGTCACCGTGTCTTATACCTTTAGATGGACCGCTTGATCCTTTATTTGCTGGGGGCGTATAATATTATTTGGTTCAGTCGGAAATGTGTGATGGGTTTTTACACAAATATTATCAAAGTCTAATTTAAACTGAGCGAGATTTAAAACTAAAAACAACATTTTCGCGTATTAAAAAGAATATTGACAGCGCCAGTCCCGCCAGTCTAGCGTGAAGGGTATGTAGGGTCCTACAAAATCTCACTAATATTCCCAAATGGATAGAAAACATCCATATGAAAAGAAAACAGCGCATATATTTAACACCGGCCCTCCAATATTATCTAACAAAACCGAAACATTGAACACTTGCCACAAGTAGCGTTAAAATAAAGACTACAATAATATCAAACTTCTTCCACAGACGAATAGATCGCAGCAACTCGTTGGTGGAGAGCAGCAGCGGTATTGGACCGTTGAGTCCTGGAGCAGGTGCGGCCATCAGCTCGCTAGGAGCACTGCAGCCCGATCTCTACACCAAGCGAGAAGCTCCCCTTGTTATAGAGCTCGAAGGCGCCGGACCTTCCCTGGGCAGGATCCATCTGCGCCTCAAATATGACTTTGATCGGTCTGACTTGGAGGTCCATCTTATTGAAGGTATCATTCATTTCCTTCGTGCCATAGACTTAAAAGTGATTACTACGATTAATAATTTTCATATTTTTAAATTATTTAGCTTTTTCACTTGCACTTTTATTGGACTTTTACGCGTTACAACTTTTCCGGAGATAAGAGTCGTTTGGCTTATTGTATAAATAATATAACACAAAAAAATCTTTTAAAAGATTTTTTAAGCAACTCATGCTTGTTTGATTTACTAAATTATTAAGAAATAATTAACAGTAAAACCAGGTAAATAAACAAGGACAATATCGTATAATTAAATTAAATGTTCAAACAAAATGACGTGCACCCAATAATGTCGTTTTCTTTTTTGTAACTTAGGTTTGTGTAATTGCAGCGCACGATCTGGCTGGATACGAAGCGGGTGGCTTCAACGACCCCTACGTCCGCGTGAGCCTTCTGCCCGAAGTGGACACCCGCGTCCGGCAGACTCCGGTCCACCGCAACGAAGCCAATCCCTTCTTCGACCAGCACTTCAAGTTCCCTGTCTCCCACGATGAGCTCAGCGACAAGACTTTGCTTCTGCAGGTCTTTGACTATGACAGGTAAACCAGAGACATCATATTTTAATAATCTGACGCACGGTCCACGATCTTTAGCGGTCTTTAAATGTCTATTTTGAAACACTTTGCCAGCTAGTTTCCAACTTCCGTGTTTATACGGTCAACAGTATAAGGCATTTATTCATTGCTAATATATATATATAAAGTCCAATATTCAACTCAACAACACGCAAGAGCGATACAATTCAATATCCTTTACCTGCATACTTTATACGACTCCGATGCATATTAAGTAATTAATTAATTACTTATTCGGTAACTGATTCCCCAGCGGTGCATTCACATGTTGTCAATATTCTTATTGGTATTTGCATATTTTTATTTTCCTATCATAGTTTAAACTTCGTGTAGACTAAACTTCCGTCATTTGTACTACCCACACATCACCCGGGTAACGCGAGTGCTTCTATTCTCAATGCGTATGATATTGATCCTGCCCCTCACCAATATTATAGTGGGTGTATAGAAGACAGAGGGTTGTAGGCGGCTTGTAGTAAAATCAATAGACAAAAACTTTACCTACCTCAACTTGAAAACAAAGTACTGTCTGCTGACCTTATTTGCAAGGTAGAAATGAGGAAGACAACTTTCGCGTTATCTTTGCCGAGCGAAAGTTTTTAGTGCATAAATAGGTTAGATTGTGTTATTTGCTAAAATGTTCAACTGATGTTGTTTGCTAAATTGATCAAATGTTCGACTTATCGACTATCAACAATTTACAGGTTCTCTCGCAATGAGATCATGGGGTCTGCGAAGGTGCCTCTATCGCGCGTGGAAGTCGCTGGCGGTGCAGAAGTGTGGGCTGAGTTATCTCGTGAACGGCGTCCCCCAGAAGAACTACAAGAACTGTTGCTCTCGCTTTCCTATCTGCCGTCTGCTGAGCGCCTGACTGTGGTCGTTCTGAAGGCTAGGAATCTGCTGCCGCCGCAGGAAGGCAAAGATGCTTTGGGTTCGTCAAATTTACTCATTAACAAAGTATATTGCAATGTTATGTCAACTGTATTGCCCGTACTCTGCAAATTCAGGCATATTTTGAAAAAAAATGAGTTATGTAA
The DNA here is from genome assembly GCA_905220455.2 of Deilephila porcellus. Lineage (NCBI taxonomy): Eukaryota > Metazoa > Arthropoda > Insecta > Lepidoptera > Sphingidae > Deilephila > Deilephila porcellus. The sequence goes on along the minus strand of LR999977.1, from coordinate 11,346,397 downwards.
AATTTAAAGTAGGTGCTATTATTTGCTAGGCATAGGTATATTTTCAAAAAATATTTTATTTTTATAAGTGTTGAGTATTAAACATCTAACTAGGAAATGAATGATTGTTTCGATTACGTACCCTCTAATTCTCATATTTTTAAAGTGTCAAAACATTTTACAGACGTGTACGTGAAGGTTTACCTCCTGGTGAATGGAAAGCGCGTGAAAAAGAAGAAGACGAACAGGAAAGAGATCAACAACCCAGTGTGGAACGAGGCTCTCTCGTTCAGCTTGCCTTCGGCTAATCTACAGGAAGCTTCTATAGAGGTAAGTATATCGCCAGTGAGAAATAAATCTTATCAGATAGATATTTCATAGAATTTGATGGTTTTACGTTTTGTTATATTATAGTTCCATGGTTGGTTTTATTTGTGTCGTCGTGTCCCTTTAATATTATATTGTACATATAGATTTAAGTGTTTTTGTATCTACTGTTTCTTTAGTGTTACTCGATGTAAATAAATATAATAAAATAAATAAAAACCTAATTATGAAAAAACCCAAAAATTGTGCGTTTAGGTTAACGTAATTCGAAACTATCATAGGTACATCGTTTCACTTACTATTGGATGCAATTCAGCCACTTTCTAATATCAATGTATAAATATGTGAGAGGCCGCCTGGGTAGGTACCTACCACCGCAATGTCTATTTCTCCCGCCAAACAGCAGTGTAAATGCACTGTTGTGTTCCGGTTTGAAGGACATTGTAGCCAGAGTAACTACTGGACATATCGAGATTTAACATCTTATGTCTCAGGATGGCGAGCGCAGTGGAATGCAAAGCATTGCCTTGTAACTCATGGTGTTGTTTGGTTTTGCTACTGTCCATGAGCGGTCGTATCGCTTACCATCAGGCGAATGGCAGGCTCGTCTCGTCATTCATTGCAATAAAAAATAAAAAAATAAAAAATAATTATCTTTTGTCTGCAGGTATGTGTAGTTAGCGGTGGTGGTAGTGGTCTGGTGGTGGGGTGGTGCTGCGTGGGCGCCGCCGAGCCCGCCGCCGAGGGCCGCCACTGGGCGCAGATGGCGCACGAGCACCGCAAGGCCGTCGCCATGTGGCACACGCTCAGATAAATCAACTAATAAATACATTCAAGTGTGGATTTAGATGATACCTATCGTACTCATTGAGACATTACACTAGAACAGATATTGAGGAAATAAACTGAACAGACTAAACATGTACCGCGCGTCCGGATACTAGTAAAGCGAGAAGGAAGATTAGATACTATCTGCCTAGGAGTAACAGAGACAGAAAGAGGAACAGCGGTACAGCTGTTTTGTTACAAACATTTTGTCAGCAATGTCCCCACTAGAATAATATCTCAATGATCATACTCGTCACATTAACTCATACTGTTAAAAATCGATGACAAAGTTATTCTTGGATTAAATGTATTTCCTAATAATAATGTTAACGATATTATATCCAGTTGCGTCAGTTGGAATATCGGGTAACAGCTATACTATTATATTAATTCTATAAATAATGGAATGATTTATAAAATATTGTAGGTAGACAATGTTTGGGTGTCAAAAGACTGGAACGTGGTAGCACAAATCGTTTATCACCATGAAAAATAAAGTTCGGAGTATGATAAATACATTACACGTCAGTATCATTGTTACTGTCTACTGACAACTGTACCTTTGTATAATGGCTCAAATGGTGGGCAGCAAAACTTGGATTTTAAATTACTTATTATACTTTCGTAAGTAAATTTTTGATTAGTTTACCACGGCCATTGGTCATAGTATTTACTACCATTTCCTATACAATCTCTAAAGAATGGCAACAATCTCTTAACCGTATTCAGCCCCTGTGGCGCAATTAGTTAACACTAAAACGGGAGGCGGCGGGTTCGATTTCCGCAACGAGACCAAAGTTTGTGTGATACTCAAAAGTGGTGGGTGAGTCATAACTCACCGGCGTTGGCTTCATAAAGCCAACGCCTCCAGATCTCATAATGTGGATTCAAAACTGTGTTTGTATAATAAACAAATACGTTTCATAAAATGATTACCGATGTCGTAAAATCAATCATTTATATTTTGTGACAGTTTTAATTTGAAAATCCTGATCGACTGGTGAATGGACTCGCAGTTCGCACAATTATTCAGAATATTAAGAAATTTCCCAAAAGGGTTCTTACCTGGCAGGCTAGGCGGCTTTTAGATAGTAAAATTTATAGCAAAATCATTGCAAGCATTGACTTATATTCTACCGATAGACGAGACACCTCAAAGAAATAAAGTGCCTCCGTATTTTAAAAGCACACTGCAATGTTACATCACTTATCTGGTATTTTATTAAAATATTGTTACTTCAGACGATTTGCTTTCGGTTTGACGGCGAAACATTCATTTATTACTTTTAAACGCATGTGATAAGGCGTACTGCACTGTCACGAAGCAAACTGATTCATGTGTGGTGCATGCACCGCAAGTAGGTGGGACACATTTTTGTACTGAATGTCTTATCTAGTGTAACATTGATATCGATGATTGCAAGACTGAAAATCACAATGCGCCGACATCGCTTTTTTCCACCAGTCAGGGGACAATGTGGGAGAATTTTAAGACCCCAATGTCACAGGCAGTTTTATCCTAAAATTTCCAAATCGAACCAAATCCTAAGATTTTAAAGGTGGTAGGAACTTCAATTTTTTCTCTTCAGGGTTGCAGGAAGTCGCTGAATGCAGACACTCCTAACATAATTTTACTTTTTACTTTTTCGTAGTTCCTTTGGCGTGGAAGTATTAAAAAAATAACAATTAATAAGACTGAATAATTTACTTACGAAAGTTGTTACTTAATCTCTGTTGTTTTTATCTTTAAAAAAATTAACTAACTAGCAACTATGTACAATTTATCTGATCTTCATAATATTCATAGTATTCAACGCGTTAAAATAAGTACCTATTGAAATTTCAATCCAATGTAGAATCTTCTGTAGTATTCAATATACATATTTATAGTAGTTATTGAAACGAGTCTGGTCATCTTGATTCACACATGAATGCGATATAATATATTTAATATGTAATATTCACAAAATTGACTATAACACACCCTGCCTTCCTATGTACTATTCATACTTAGCTGTGGGCACACTATCTTTCCTGCTCTAAATATAAAATATATAAAATCTATATAATAAATAATTTACAAATAATATAATATGGTTATGAATTTATCTTGTGAAATGTACGACAATCCATTTAACGAAATATATTTAATAATAAATTGAGCTTTCGGAACACCAAACAAATCTTATGAAATGATAGAATTTGATATAAAGATGTTGATTTTTTTAAATAAATTTTGACGAATCATGTTGGTAGAAAAATATTTATTCTCCGTGTTAATGTAAGTGCCCACAGTTACTCTATCATAGTATTATACGAATATAAATATTATTATTGTGTAGTAGACATTCGTGAGAATGAATTCCTTCAGTTCGAAGGTTTTATGAACTATATCGAATTTTATTCCAAATATATATACGTACATATTTTGATCTAAGTGTATGTATCTGTGTGGAAGAAATTATTTTACATCATATTTCTTTACAATGTCCGAATAAAGTGTCTAGTTGTAAGATTAAGTTGCGTTTCATTTGTATTATCCATAAAAAGTGTGTACAGGTTTCAAAAATCAAACAACAAATACATTTCAATAGTTTATTTGAATTTTTTTACATTTTTTTTAATAACTTTTTACAACATTCATGTATTAGAATAAAAATATGTTCATATTTATATAACGCACAACACTTATCAAGTCGCAGTCTCGTTGTCTCTTAAATAGTTAAAGTTTCAAACGCAGCACACTACAAATGCACTAATAAAGTTACTCGCAACTTACCACTGCCGCCGATGTCAAGCCGCTACGGGACCAACGCCAACTAAAATTGCAGGATTATCATTTCAACAACATTATTAATATTTTCAAAACATCACTAAAGGAGTACCATTTTAATAATTTAGATCAATCTTTAATCGCCAAGAAATGAGTAATTTAAAAACGATTTGAAAAACCAATAAAACGTGAGCTTATTGTCGAATGATTCGGTTTAAAATACAGAACCAATGAATGCGAGTTCGATAGTAAGTAGTTAAAAATTCAATGAAAATGACGAAAATTGTTGACAGCTCAAAATAACTATTAACAAAAGAAAAAATTCACGCGGTTGATACGCATATTAATTGACTAAAATATATTCCCGCTCACAAAAAAATTCTCATCTACGCAGGTTCACCATTACTAATTATTTAAATGGTACTACAATGCTTAACAGCATATAGTTCTACAACTACGGCGTATAAAATAAGTATAAAAATAAATAGAGCGTAAGAATATGAAAGTATATGAAATTACAGGTATACTTTACACGTGACTGCAGTTTCCGTTCAATAGTCGAAGGAAGGATAGGGGGAAGGGAATGAATCTTCATGTCTGCGTCTGTGTTTGTGTGTATGTTTACTTGCGTGTGTATTGCAGTATGTGTTTTTACGAGTGTGGGTGCATGTGGTGTCATTGCGTGGTAACTTTCGTGTGTAAGTATTTGCATTCGGTGTCCTTGCATTCGCCGCCGACCTCAAATGGACAGAGGATCGCGTTGGGATCGGCTCGCCAACTGTAACATATTCAGCAAAACATTAACAATTTGCTCAGTGGTTGTGTAGACCGTTTTGTGCATACTTACATCGCAGTGCCGCACGGCGATGGGTACGCAAACGGCCATCCATGCTTCAAGAATAATACAAACAATCGACACATGCACATTTTCTTGATTTTCTATGGATACACCTAATGAACAAGCAAAGCATGACATAGCTTTAATGAAACTTTCTTCACCACCATTATATCAACGCCACCACTTTCAGACCAATGCATAAATAGACACAATTCATTACTCTCAAATACCTTTTCAACAAATATTTTTCATCATATGAAAAATGAACCCACCCCACAAGCACACATCATAGAAAATCCCTTTTCCCACACTGAAATAAACATGTTTTTGTGTCAGATAGACATTTTAATTATGATAACCAAACAAAGATTATATGGGTTAGGCCTAATCTGGCAGCTCTAGTTACCAAATTAACTGTTAGTACGGAATGTGTAATGGTATGGCTAAATGCTGCATAGCACTATTGTGTTAGTAAAACCCATGGGTAGAAAAAAATCAACTTACTTGGATAATTCTAAGGATTGAAGTGGCGACTCATAGTCGTCAATGCTTTTTCGTCTTCTATTCGAATGATCACACATAGGCAAATTTTTATATCCTCCGCCCTTTTCCACTATTGGATGGCTTGCCTCGTTCCTGATATCTTTAGTGGAATGTATGCGCTCATTTAGAACTGTTTCTGTTTCAGAATTATCCCAAGTTGAATCCTTATCAATATGTTTCTCTGTCTCGGGACTCTTTGGTACAGTAACTTGAATGGATAACCTAGGCGCTGCTGTCCGAATTTCATCTTTCCGATCAACATTACTTATTTTTACTGTCCTAACTACCTGCTGCGTTTTATGTTCGTCCTTGTGAGGATCATTTTCCTTTTGTAGCTTCACTGTTGGGTTTACTTTATTATTTATATGATTTAAAGTGGTCATGTGACCATTTCCTTGAGCAAGCTTTTTCATGGGATTGCTGAAAAATAAACAATTTCAAAGCAAGAATACATATCCAAAAACACATTAATAGTTATATAAAAGAAAAACGAAAACATGCATTGTGAAATCGCATGGCCCCCTCAAATAATACCTTCTTAACAATGTTTGATGCTGCAGTCTTATTTTATTCAAACCATTTTGAACAATCCTTTGCTGTTTTTTATTTAATGTTATTGCAGTAGTGATGTTTCGAAGTTCAGTCGCAACAATTTTATATTTCTGTGACAACTTTGTCGCCTCCTCTTTTAGTTTTAACATTTTAGCTGATTCCTCTGCAATCTTTTTCCTAGAAGTAAATTTACATACTTAATATTGTTTATGTGTGAAAATAATAAGAATGTGATGAAAAATATGTGAATTACCTTGACATAGCTATTTGTTCAATATAGTCAAAGCTCACAGGTTTCTGTGAGTCTGAGACATTCCTTGGCTTCAGTGTCTCTATGGGGGGACCAGTTTTATGTATAATTACTTGTCTAGATTGCTTAATCTTCTCCAGCTCAGCCATCCTTCTCACTAAGTTTTTATACTCAATTTGTTCTGGTTTTGGCAAATGTTTTACAGCCTGAAATGTTTGTAGATAAATTGCATATAAAACTGTATGAATGTTGATAAATAATTCAAAATTTCAGCACAACACACCTTTGCAACAAATTTCTCAGGCTTCTTTGGGGCAGTTGGTTCATGAATAACATCAGGAAGGGTGGATTTCTCCACTTGCATGCGTGTTGTTTTAAGAAACATATCTAATTTTTGTTGGAATTCTAATTTCTCAGATAACTTCATGTGCATTTTCGTTAAATTCTTTGTAGCTTCATGTTCACCTTCAGAATCTGATTCCCCAAGCTTAATAATAAATCTCTTTTCTTCAGGCACTTTTTTAGTATCATCTTTAGGCTTAGGGGCAGTAATTTCAGGATTAAAATTAGGTATTGCATCCAATAAAGATGTATTTACTAGGTTGGGTAGATTTTTACTGAGTGATGTTAATAATTTTGCACGCAATAAATCTTCATCTTCTTCAAAATCTTCTACTTGTGTGTTAACTTTGGAACCTTTTTCTACCATATTGTCATTGCTCTCTGTATTTTCATTTTTTATAAGTGTTTTATCAATATCTTTATGTTTGTCATCACCATCAGAGACAATTTCCATGTCAACAGATTCTATATCTGTGTTGTTGTCTGAAGTGATTTTATTTGAGAGCAAATCATGTTCATTTAAGAAATCATCTTGTAAATTGGATGATTGTGAAAGTTTTTTCTGCATTTTTTGCTTTTGTTTCATTTCAATAGCTTTCTTAAGCAGAGCTGACTTAAGGCATATTAATCTTAACTCAGCAGTATCACTATCTTCATCTTCTGATTTGTTTTCAGTTTCATTTGGTGTCTTAGCTTTAACTGTTTTAGTTTGAAGTGCATTTTGTCTCAATAATTCTAAGTCATCGTCTGAATCTTTTTCAGATATACTTTTCCGTTTTCCATTTATCTTTTTGATATCAAAATCTACATCATTTAAATCATTTATATTGCCATTTAAAATATCCTTGTTCATATGAGGACAAATATCAATATTCGTATTATCATTGTGGTCATTTGCATTTTCATCCTCACTGCATAAATCTATTAACTCACATTGTTTGGATGGACCATCAACTAAATCCTTGCTTGGTACTTTGTCCTCATTTTCAGCAGAAAGTAAAGAATCTTCTGCATTAGTAGAAGAAATTGGAGAGAAAATTTGATCTATAGCATTACTTTTGTTGTTGCAAGAATTCTTTTTTTCATTATCTTCTGATTCAGTCTTTTTATTCTGTGTAGTGATTGCTGTCACTGGTTTAGTATCTGGTTTTGAAGATCCTAGCATATTTCTCAGTCTGGCACTTAAAGATGTTTTGTCATTTTTTACTTTATTCACAATAACTGCATTAGCCAGTTTTCTTCTTTTGTCCCTGTACTCACTACCTGCATCATCGCTGGACTCTGATGATTCTGAAACTCTTTTTCTGTTCTTGTGAAGTTTCTTTTTGTTGTCTTTTATTCGAGGATGTTCTTCAATATTAAGCTCATTTTTCCTTCTGATTTTGTGGTGCGGTTTAAGATGCCTGTATGCCCTTGGAACATTAGTTTTGATCTGGATCTTTAAATTTTTAGGAAAATGGTAATCGTTAGCCAAATCTGTGGCAGTGATCTCTGTTTCTTTTACCACAGCTGAATGAGTCTTCTTATGCTTTGTACCTAAAATATGGATAAAATGGAAAAACCTACCACCACAGGAAGAACCTAAACATAATTTTGACCAAATTATAATGACAGTACAGCAAATTAAGGAAATCAATATACTGAATTGCATAAAATGTGTCATTTTGTAATTAATATTTAAGTAAAATTCTAATATTTGGTAATAAATTACTAAATTAATAAATAAACAAAAAAATTGCATAAATAATAAAACTAAAATATTACCTAAAATTATAATAAGCATAGAATATAATGTGTGAATTATAATATACATATAAAAAACTGCCACATCATCATCATGTATCATTTTAAGACGATAATGCAACTATGATATTATACCTTTTACAAATTTTTTTATTATTTTATTATTACAAAAGCAATCCTTTGTGACAACATAACATAACACTACAGTTTAATAGAAAACATAAGTAGTAATAATGACTTTCTTAAAGTTGCAATAAGTAAACTTTATTTAAACAGAGCTATGAAAGCATCTATCAAATCATAAAATGTTGTATATAATATTTTTAATCTGGTTCATAACATGATATGTTCCACTCATATGAATGACTCTGAATAAAGTCTGCCTATAAATCATATATTTAAATGAAGCATAAAACAAATACACAATATTTAACCATATGATTATCATAATTTTAAAACATGGCATTTTATTTATATGAATTTACAAGTTCACCTATAAGATGTTTAAATGTTATTTGTAGTATAGAAAACATATTTGCACATGTTTATAAAGAAGAGTTAAATAGGTATAGTATATCATGAGGCTTCAATTTAATGAACTACTCAATAATAATTATACGTAATAACTATAAGTATAAATTAAAAACGCGATAACGATAAGAGATAAAAATTATCTGGCAATTTCAAAAATTATTTAAGTTACTTGTTAACAGATCTCGGTACATTATAGACTATAGTGATAAAATTAAATTGTCTAAATGTGTGTTAGACACGATAAATTACTACATAATAAAATTATAATTTTACCTGGCCCAAGTGACCGTTTCGCCTTTTTACGTTCAAGGACATTGTTATAATTCTCTAACACCTGTAACCTCTGGCGCAGTAAAAACTCTTCTTCCGAAGAAATATCGGAAAGATCATCTAAATCGTCCACAATTTCGCCTTCTTCCATCTCTGTATCCATAACTTTCGCAGACATATTCCCAAGGCGGGCCATCTTGACAGCGAGAACTAGTGACAACCGTTCGTAGTTCGTAGTTCGTACTCAGTGCTCAGTGGTGAAAGTACGAAATGTCACATTTATCTGCAATACACATTCGATTAATGTCGGACGATTAAAATATTTAGATTTTCAATTCAATATTCACTTACTTTTATTTATTCATTGAATTGTATTCACAATTATTTAGCAAAACCACCACCAAAAAAAATAACATTTCACAATTATTTTACAAAAGAATGAATGAATGATTGATATATTATCAGCAGTCACAGACTAGAGTAAAACAGAAGTCAATTTAATAGAATGGAACCACAGATTACATATTACCTCGTTGATCTATAGATTTTAAACTATATTATGAAGCTCAATAGGCAATTAATCCACTATATTTAGTTGCATTTTAGGTCATTTTATGTACATTATATTTTTTAAATTTAATTTTTAATTCAAATACACAATGGTCCAATTAAATATGCTACAATGGCCAATCTGTGCCTGAGTGTTTTCTGACATTTTGCCTTTTTATGACGTGCGTGAAGTGAGAGTGGACCAATGATTATAGAATATAGAGGATAACGCATAAGGTCACTTGACACGGGTCACTTTGATATTTAAACATGGCGGCGGCTCCGCCCCTAAAAATAGTGATACGCTAGTATCAAATTTTCTATCGACATCGATGCATCAACAGTGGCATAAATACGACTGAAAAACTTTGATTTTACGTAAATATCAGTGTATAAATTTGTATAACATTTTTAATTGTAGCTTTACATGTCAATTGGGTATAAACAGGGGATTTTAGGATTTGACGGTAAAGTCATTAAAAATTAAATCCGATAAAAATAGGTCGATGTTTTGATATTTTTTTCATAGTATGATTTATTTCATGGGTAAGTTTTACCTGATGATTGGATTGGATTTGTGTCAAATAATACACACGTGAGATAAAATACAACTTTATTTATATCTAGAATTTGCTTGCACCATTGCAGTTGCAGCATTCTTTGCTAAAATCAAAAATACCTATCAGGACATTTAATACATATTAAATAAAATAAAATAACATAGGTAGATTTTTATTGCTATTATTTGACGATGAAAATCATTATGTCTCACTTAAAATTCAATCAATGAATATGAAAGTGTTGGTTAAGATAAACAATTATAGTAATTAATAATAAAATATAAAACTATTTCTGTTCATTAAAAGGTTCTTCAGGACATTAGACAATATACTACCAATTGTCAAAATTATCTTGCATGTCATTTTTGTTGATTAACAGTTCTATTATTCATAGGATTATTAGGTAAAATATCATAATTATTACAATTTCACTTATATTGTTGGGAAGCTGTTATCTTTTAGTCTTGGTAAATTAATTTGTTTTATGCATGCATGATGCAGTCTTTTTCAAAATGTAAAGAACAAATAAATGTATTTATTGGAGGGTTCCAATAGTGTCTTCCGATTTTTTGTATCCATTTTGTCCTGGTTTGTATGTTTATAGGTAATCTTAAAATATTTTTAATTTCACTTTGTTTATCGTTCTGAATATATATATCCTATTATTTCTTTTTTTGAAAAATAAACATCAAAATATTTAAAAATGATAATATCGATATGAATAATTTCGTATCACATCCCTAAACTTGTGTGTAAACAAACAATACGGTTGTTATTCGTACTACTTGTATAAATAACGCTTAGAAGAGTCTAAAACTTAATCAACAAGATCCTTAAACAATTATAAATGATAAAAACAAACCCAAAATGTAAATTTAGACACATATTTGTTATTATTTTGTAAAAACAGTTACTAACCTATGAAAAGAAATGTTGGGGTCCTTTTTGCTTGAACTCGACTCGCATCCTTTCACATAACACCGAGGAATTTTAAAAACTTTACAATTAATCTAATAAGCAAACTTAACAAACTTAAGACACGAGATTAACAATAAAAAAATCGAAATTATTTGATTGTGCAGATTTGTTTACTCATAATGACAGATAACGCCACAGTTTGACAGGAAAGAAAAATGGCGTCATTTTGGGCCAAGGGCGGTCCCAGTGTGGTTAGTGAACAAAATATTGCCATATTCGGAACAATGGAGTTATTATTTGTCTCTTTCATTAAGGGACAAGTTAGCTTTGTGTAAATGAGACAGATACATAAATGTACAATTCCGCGTCGATACTCCTAACATAACTATAACTTATTATATAGTACTACATTTGTGCGTCATCCTCTTATATTCTTTAATCATTGATTTTAAATGACAAAATTACATTCGATCGGTGCATTCTGTGGTGCATATTATATTTGGCAATTTTACCGTAATTCCTTATCATGTTAAGAACGATCATACTAATTTATTTTAATAGACGATTATAGGAATAAATCAAGTACAGAGCAATCGAAATATTCAAAAAATAATTATGTCTCAGATAAAGTCGGCATGTCTGTCATACTATTCTAGTTTGCATAATAAAGCCATACACGATATACGACGGGTATACCTGCACATATACCTGTGAGTATACCTGACTAGTTTGCCTGTACAGCTGAATGTTACAGGTTAACCGAAGCGTGTATGTTCCATAACTGTGTAGGTTTCCACACCTGTTCAGGCAACCGAAATAATAATTGAATGTTGATATTTTTTGTCCGTGTGTATACCTGTACAGTTTAGTTGTACAGGCAAATCTGAGCGTGTGTGGCGCTCGTTCTTCTTGTAGGCGTCAGATAAACGATGATTGCGAGAGAGGAGGAGAATGACGAGAGTTTGAGGTGATGTTGTTGTAGAATGTTTGAGACTTTCGTAAGTTCTCTTTGTTGCAATGTATTTCATGTCACTCTCAGTGTGTCATGACGCGATAAAGTTTTCTTATCAGTTACTATATCCTGCTTTTAAAATAAGGGTGTCACCGCTCATAATAGTTGGAGATACGTCTTGTCATCCATTCGTAGATAATTGCGACAGTCTTTTAGCTCAAATTTTAATCAGCAGCCATAAGTTTTTTTTTTTTTGCTGTAACCAAGGAGACTAAGGAGTAAAGCAGTAACCGTGCATTAAGCCACTTGTTAAGGTATCTCCGTTTAAATTTCTGATCTTTAATAAAGCAAACAATAAACGTATTAGCGCTACAGTGACAATATTTGCGCTCGCCGATGCTGGGGCCATGACATTAACTGAAAGTTTGTACAGGTTTACTTACCTCTACGTGTATGTCCTTTACTGGTTTCAAGCATACCTGACAAATGGAACTGTGTAAGCTGACCTCTCAGATATACCTTAGCGTGTATGGCTAGTTTAAGAGCTTGTACAGGTCTACCTCACTGTCTACTCAACTGAAGCTTACCTACCTGACAGGTGTAATACAGGAAAATCTTTCAGGACTACACCCTACCATGTATGGCTAGCCTTATTAGTTAAGTTATTAGTTAAAAAAAAATTAAATGCGACAACGTATAAATGGTTACAAGTATTACTAAACTGTATTGTATATAGACATAACTAACTGTTTGTTTTCCTAATAAAATAAAACAAAATCGCGATGAATATAGCCAAAACTAGTTTTAAAATGAGTGCACATTCGGTAAATTGTTTAAAAACATAGGAAGTTAGTTTTTTGACGAATTCTATTATGACACTGACATTTGGAATTTGGATTTTGACAAACTAATGTTTTTGTCTACACAGTACACAGTGCCGCCCACAATTCGTAAACGAATTATATGGCTATATTAGCTTAAAACCAGTAAGAGAATTATAGCATTATGTACGAAGAAAGTGAAGATGATTATAAATTTGCTGCGTGTACATATTTCGCAAGAAACCATCCGGGCGAAACTTGCGGCAGCAATGGATTACCACTCACACCAAGTTCTATAACTATTCTGGGGCTGGCACAGCGCTTATTGACCATAGAACATCCAAACTTGTGCTCATATCTCGATGTAATAAGAGGGAAACATGGTAAAAAAAGTTAATATATCAATTTAAGTGTACTGCATAATAATATGACAGATAGTCGCTATTGTTAGTAGTTATTTGTTGCTAGGTCATAAATTACCGTATTTCCTGTGGCTTATATTTAATTAGTGCTAGTGGTGTGTGCAGTTACTGCTTTTTACCTATGATGTTATTATAAAGTGATTAATTTTATTACAATATGAGAATTTTTCCGAGCAAAATAAATTCATACATGTTTTTATTATAAAATATATGTAGTTAGTTAGTAGATAGATTTTTTTAAAATTGTGTTCATATCTTATGTTTAGGAAGAAAAAATATTGTTAAATAATAATAATCTGTTATATAACAAAAGTTTTTATTCCTACTAAAACATAACTCGGACATTACCACTTGATAACTATTACAAACTATTTTCCAGAAAGGATAATAGTTGTAGCCGAGGTGATAGGCAAGTCCCTCTCAGATTTTAAATCCAAGTTTACCACCAATGAGGTTGTAAACCTTGCTCATCAAGTTGCCGATGCTCTAAACTTCTTGCATGAACAAGGAATCACCCACAGGACATTGACTGATGACAACATACTTGTTGACAGTAGGGGACGAGTGAAACTATTTAATTATGGCCTTTATTACATGACCGGAGCAGGAAGTGAAGTGTCATTTCCACTTGGGTAAGTTTTTTTGTTTTACACTCAAAGTAATTGTGCTTCACTGTAAAGCATTGTATTGAATGGCATGGGACTGCCTTCTGATGCCAGTCAATACTTTGTCTGGACAGCATTTGTGCTTACCATTAAGTGCAGTGCAGATGCCTTGTCAGTTTAAAAAAAAAGCAGGTGTAGTGCTATAACAATATAGTTTTATTAATGTCAATTTATCTGTTTGCGGGCATACATTAACCAAATCTGTCTGAGGATATTTTTTTTTTTTTTATTGAAATATACAAATTAGATGCTATTCACTGGAGTAATTCATGGTCCAAATATTTGGTATAGAATACAATAAGTGAAATCGACGTATTGTTTTGTAGTTTACCAAGATATTTAAGCCCAGAGACAATATTAAGTGGTGGTGGGCCAGCGGCAGACGTGTGGACATTTGGCATCATCCTACTGGAGCTATGTATTGGCAAACTCTGGCAGAACCTCAAACCTGGTCCGATATTGAGGAGGATACTCACCCTTGTTCATGCTAACAACCCTGCGGAAAGGATCGCTAGAGAACATGACTGTTATGACTCATACAAAGTAGGTAATTGGTAGATTATGTTAAATAAAGGAGGAGGCTTTATATTTCATTCTAGCATGAATTTGTTATTAATAAATTTCATTTATTTTTGCCATATACATATATTTTTTAGTTACTCTTTTGTGATATTAAAAGGCACTAACTATGCTATTACATATCTAAAAAAAAATATATATACATATATTGTACATATTGTCAAAAAGCTGGTGGTTGGTTGTTATAAAATGTGACAAATGTAAATAAATACTTCCATACTTTCAGCAACTGCCAGAAAATCTAAGATTGGTAATAGAAAAATGCCTGAAGATTTATCCCAGAGAGCGAGCAACATTTTTGGAAATTGTTGAAGATCTCTCTCAAATCGACAAAAGACAATTGGCTGAAGTGAAGCAGCCTCGTGGCCTCATGGGTTGCAAGCTGCAGTATCTATACCATTGGTGGCAACTGGCCGGAGGAGATATTCAAGCAGAACTTAAGAAAAATGGATTGATAAAAAATAGTCCGCCTATACTTTCTATGCCTGTGTATGTAACTAGATATAGTAATATTAATTTTAGAAGATAGAGACAGTTATGCCGTAAATCTTGATAAAATTTAATGTACTAGAATTTAAATAATCAATGTTGAATTTCGACCGAAACTGGTCCTTACCATTTCTAAAGTTTTAAAAAAAAACTTGTAATAATCTTGAATAATATGTGAATTCAAAAATCCTATAATTTAACATTGGGCAAGATATACTTATATCTAGATTTTAAAAGTAAATAATCTTATTTATTTCTCAGAGCCATCCTACTCGACGGATGTACCATAGGAGGGAAAACAGGAGCATTATTCGACCGTCGAATAGCCAAGTACAGTTTAGGTTTACTCAAGTCTCGTCTCAGCCACATATCAGCTCACGACTACTACCCGTTGATGCACGAGCGAAGGAAACAGTATGACGCCGTCGCTTTACCAAAGATTATCAGGGAGAGAGACACTGAGTACCAATTTTACAGGCTATTGTGGTTCCAGAGACTTTTACATGTAAGTATTGTAGTACATATTCGCAGGCGATGTTTGACACGCGGAAGTATGTTTAGCCAATAACTACATCATAGTTTTGTACGCGTACCTATGGCGATCGCTGCTTGTTAATTTGACACGGAATATTTACATAGTACAGGGGTGGATTAAATATTGAGAGTGCTCTAGGCAAGCACCTCAAAGGCGCCCCTCTAGCGGCCATATAAAAAAATATACTTCGAAGGAACGAGGAATAATCTTATTGAATAGTTGGTGATTGTATGATACGAACGAGAGAAGAACATCGCTTCACACTGTGCTATATTAAAAGAGAAACAGTTTCAGTCACTCTAGATGGTTTTGCATAGAAACGAAGATATCCGAAATCACGCGCGCCCCTTCGTAACCTCGCGCCCCTAGGCACGTGCCTAGTTTGCCTTAGAGACAATCCGCCACTGACATACTGTAATAACATGAATCTGGTGCTGCTGTATTTGAAATCTAAATGTAAAGCGATAAGATTGCTATTTCAATGGCTCAAACTAGCCTTTTTTATCTACGGTTACTAGATTTTAGACTGCCTCGGTGGCGTAGTTGTATTACGGTACGGTTACAAAGCTGAGGTCTCGGGTTCGAATCCCGGGTCGGGCAAAGTGATATTGGATTTTTCTATTCATTATCAGCCCGGAGTCAGGAATTTGTGCCCGATATGGCGATAGGCTCGCCCCCTATCACATCGTGGGACGGAACATGCAAGGCGAAATGTGGGTGTCCTGGTGGCGCCTCTGCCTACCCCTTCGGGGATAAAGGCGTGAGTTTATGTATGTATGTATTTATGTTACTAGATTTTGGGAGTACGAAGTTTGCTAACATGTTTTAACGGTACGCCCATACCTATTTAATATTGCTATAATATGTAATACAATAATATGTCCTATATTTTAGGGATACCCCTACACAGCGCCATACATCAGAGCAGAGGCGGAGATCGATATACCGCCGCTAGTTCGGGGCGACGTGTGGGCGGCCTTGTTGGGCGTTGTGGGCGACATTGAAGAACAATACGAACGCATTGATAAGGAAACGCCCACACCGACTGATAGACAGGTATGTAAACACGATTTTTATGCAGACTAATTTGACTCATATTTTTATTCTATTTTGGTGATTGTATGATATTTGTTGTCGTCCTTATAACGACCACCGTACACAGGGGTAAAAATAGAAATTTCAGGTTGGACTGTTTACTCATATTGAATCACGCCGGCATAATTGTGTCGACCAACAGCCATTTTGTGTGGGTGGATACTCTATTTAGACTATACTGCATTTACCATTAGGCACCATAAGTTGCATTATGATCATTTATAATAATAAATACACCCAACAGTCGCATACATAGTTCTAACCCCACATTAAGATCAATTAATGCTATTAACAAAGACTACGAGAGGCTTTTCGGTTTCAATCACTCAAACTCACAGACTCAGACTCGATACAAATATTTGTAGGCCACACAAACATTTGCGTATGTGCGGGGATCGAACCCGCGGCCTCTCGTTTCACAGTCCGCATCTAACCAGCTGCGCCACGGAGGCTGTCTAAACTTAAAAACAAATGAGCGAGCTTCTACGAAATCCATATCTTTTTTTCTTTGTTAGATAGACGTGGACATTCCCAGATGTCACCAGTATTGCTGGCTGCTGTGTGGCTCGGCCGGACATCGAACACTGAAGAGATTACTCAAAGCGTGGCTCCTCACTCACCCACAATACGTTTACTGGCAAGGGCTGGACTCATTGACTGCACCCTTTTTGTATTTGAACTTTTGTAATGAAGGTAAGTTGACGAAGAGCTATCGTAACACAAAATTTAATTATCGAAATGTAAGACATACATAACATCACGCCTTTATCCCCGAAGGGGTAGGCAGAGGCGCCACTAGGACACCCACATTTCGCCTTACATGTTCCGTCCCATGATGTGATAGGGGGCGAGCCTATCGCCATATCGGGCACAAATTGCTGACTCCGGGCTGATAATGAACAGAAAATTCCAATATCACTTTGCTCGACCCGGGATTCGAACCCGAGACCTCAGCTTTGTAGTCGTACCGCAGTACAACCACGCTACCGAGGCAGTCCGAAATGTAAGAATTTATTATAAATTGAATATACGTATGGCTACGATATCGTAGTTTCCCAATTTTAAAGCATTATTCTTATTAAAATTTAAAGAATATATATTTGTCAGTCCAAATTGTAATATGTACTCTAATAACCACACTAGATAGCCTACATCAAGGCGTGATGTTAACAAATTAATCGTCATAATTTCAGTAAAATTCATATTTATTTGAAAGTTGTATATTTTGTAGCACGTGCGTTCGCCTGTCTCTCTGCGTTTGTTCCCAAGTTCCTGCACAATTTCTTCCTGAAGGACAACAGTTCGGTGATCAAAGAGTATTTGGCCAAGTTCTGGCAGATGACCGCCTTCCACGAACCAGAACTGGCGTCACATCTCCATGAGATTAATTTTGTACCGGAACTGTTCGCCATACCTTGGTTCTTGACTATGTTCTCGCGTAAGTTAATACTATATTGTAATGTAAGATATTTTGTATTAATATTCACACATACATATGTATGTATATGTAACTTTAGATAGTTAATTTATAGGTATTCAATATTTTTTATCTCCGAATCATTGTGAAGAAAGGGTTTAATTTATAACTTTGTTCTATCTTAGAATTTTCGAAATATTACATTTTGTTTTGTGAACTACATTTTTATTAATGATATTACCACCTTGAATTAAAAAAATGGAGAATGATATTGATGATTCACTTAAAGATAAATACATATGAAACTTTCTTGTTAAGTGACCACAACCTTCGATACTTGTATTCCTACCACACAACTTTAAACCATCAGAATTAAAATAACCTAACAACTTTTTTGTTCCAGACGTTTTCCCCCTCCACAAAATAGTGCATCTATGGGACGCTTTACTAGTGGAAGGGCCCTCACTACCCTTATTTATGGGGGTGGGAATTCTCAGGCAACTGCGAGACACATTATTGGAGTCGGGGTTTAATGAGTGCATATTACTGTTCTCTGATTTACCTGAGATTGATATTGGAGAGTGCGTGAAGGTTAGTCATTGTATGGGCAAAATTTTAGTGACTTTTCAATGTGTATAAATATATATAATTTGTATCAACTTTAGGCTACTGTCTTGGAATAAAGCCTGTTTTATTTTAGAACAGTCTAAAGTAAGTCTCGTAAATCTTCAATCATTATTTAAATGACGATTAAAGCCTACAACATAAATGGGTCTATTCGACCATTAAATCCGACGTCAGATTCTACCGTCCAATTTTAATAAATCAGTTGCGTTTAAAAAACTTTATGCTTTGAAATATCCAATTGTTCATCCTTACGGCTTAAAATTCCTATATTCAGTAAGTTAATCAGAGGGTTCGTATAATATTTATTAATTATTTATATCTTTAGGAATCCATAGATATGTGTCGCAGTTCACCGAGGAGCATAAGCTATAGAAGATTTACAAATGAAGCGCCGATAAAGGAACCCATGGTAAGAAAATGAGCCGAACTTTAAATACCATATTAATTTAGTTACAATGTTATCTTTATAAAAATAACCTTAAATAACATTTTGATATGGTCATCAAATAGCTATTTTTTAATTAATACTATCAAAAATTGTATCTAAACTTTATCGATGTTTTAATTAATTAGTGTTATGTTGTCGATAAAGCAGCGGTTTATATCCGGATGAAGTCACTTACAAAACGCGCGAGTTTACACCGTTTAAATTACATATTATAAAAATTGTAGTTTTTATTTATTTTTTAAACGAATAAACATTTTTATATATATGCAAATCTGTATGTTTTTTTTGTACTCACAATAAAGAGAACTACAAAAGTGAAATAAATAGATACTAAAAGATATTCTGACATTACTTCTGGATTGATTACCTTTTATTATTTCAGGATATAGTGGAAATATCGATGGACACGTTGTTCGCTGAAATCTGTCCGCGGATAAGTCTGTCGGATTTCTTCTCGTTGATATGTCAAGACAAAAGCTGCGTTATCGACATACGATCCAATTTATTGTAAGTATGCGAGTCGTATTTTGGTTCATGTATCTACCATAAAAAGTACATATCTTTATTAAAAACTTAAGCAAATTTCTGTGTCTATTTAGATATACTTATATATAAATTTTGAGGCAACAAGTTCGGTCCTCGCACCGAGACAAATGTTTGTGGGATCACAAGTATTTGTGTAACTCTGGATATTGTATTTAGTGAGACGAAAAGTCTGTCGTAGTTTTTAAAACCCAAGACATAAGACTTTTAATGTGGGGTTAGGAACACGTGTATTTAGTTATTTTTAATTTTGTTTGTTTAGATACGAAAAAAGCTGCATAGAGGGTAGTATAAATGTACCGTACAGCGGGGTACACTTGGGACAGCATGAGTTGCGAGCATTAGGGCTCAACCCACAACGAGTTCTGCTGGAGGCGATCAAGTTGAAAAAGACCATAGTCGTCGCGTCGGCTGAAGACGAAACTGCGCAATTGGTAAGATGTTGCAATTATTTGTTTGTTATTTTTTCATAATTTAATCTGTGACTAGATTGGGCGTCTACAAAGTGGATGCATTTGCAGTCGGAATATGTTTACACGTATTCATCCGTACGGAAATCGAAAGCGCGACCGCTGCAAAATTGGCAAAACTTTTTTTATCATTCTAGAAGAGAAGTATAAAAACTAAAAAGAATAGTTTTCGAAACAAAAATACCTACTTAAGTAATTACCTAACCCAGAAATCGACCCCAGACCTTAGGACTAATACCTTTTTGCGACCAAACCAATGAAGCTTACATAAGTCGACGCTATAATTAGAATATTGCGATATTAATCATTTTCCTGACATCTGGTTGTTATCAAATTCCATAAATGCCTTATTACGTAACTTGCGCATAGCAGAACCAATTTACCTTACGCTAAATTATACACAAATACGTAATGAATTGTTATTAATAGAGGAATTTGTGTTTATTATTGATATTAGTCGTAAGAACTTACAACGATTGTAGGGAGCGGCTGAATAATATATTGACTGCTTCCAACAAACAGATCTTGGTGAAAATCATTGGAGGCCTAATGCCTATCAGTATATTAAAAAAATATTTTCACTTATCGCGATGAAATGTTGGTGCATTGCATACACAATGACCCGTGCTAATCGTTGTTGTTTAAATACATTCGTGTTAGTGCGACATAATTATTTATTAGGTCATCAATGATTAAGGTGATTAATATATTGTACTAAATAATTTTCGTCTGCTAGCTTGTACATTAGGATTTTCTATATTAGTACCTATATCCAAAGGTTTTA
Organism: Deilephila porcellus; assembly: GCA_905220455.2. NCBI lineage: Eukaryota > Metazoa > Arthropoda > Insecta > Lepidoptera > Sphingidae > Deilephila > Deilephila porcellus. Next base: position 11,325,544 of record LR999977.1, on the reverse strand, counting down.
AATAAAATACTTTTCTAAACTTAAATAAAAGTTTTCAGTTTAAAAATAAAGCATAAGAAAAGTGGTTAAGGTTGTCGCGCCATTTTTTCGAGGTCTGTCTTGTCGCCTCTTGCCATCCATGGGCGTCCACTGCGTGGCAATTGTCGCCCAACTTTTCGGGTGCATCCAGGTCATGTGGCCCGCCCATTCCCACTTCAGCTCGGCCGATTTTGTCCCAACATCCCTAACCCCAGTTATGGAGCGCAAAGTGTTATTTAGCACTTTGTCCATGCGTGTTATGCCTAGCATGCTGCGCTCCATAGCTTATGGCAAACCCCCAGACTGGACCTCTGAAGTTCGATCAGATACCAGGTTTGAGCACCATAGGTGAGGATTAGTAAGATACACATGTCGACGAGTCTACGGTTAAGGGAAATAGGAACATTTGCCTAGAAAAACTTATTTAACCACTAAACCACATAGGCAAAACTATAGGAAAATAATAAATAGGTAAATTATACCTCCTAGAATAAAATTATTTTTTCTGAAATCCCATTCGGACTCATTGATTTCAAAAACGATTATTCTTTACAGTTCAGCGATTATTTGGTGAAATGCAGCGTACCTCGAGTGTGTATTCTTCACGGCGGCATAGCAGCGGTGCAAACACATCTACCCTCGCTATTTACTACGCCTCCTGCCAAAAATGGCGCCAAATAACAACAATCACCTAAACGTTCTGAAACGATCTATAATAAGTTTTAATAAAGATGAAATTATTACCGTGTTTTACAAGGTACATTCCTATTATGTATTTGAAATTGTTAATTTTTTATTATTTGGGAGCATTATTTATTAAAGAGATTTGTACCACATTGTTTTGTTTTAACTACCCGACAATCGCAATACTTAAGGAATGTCTGAAGACTAGAGGCTTAGAGCCATTGAGGTACGCATTATACTAAAGCGGGCACTTATTGAAGCGAGAGGGAACATACTGTGACAGTGTAAGAGGGAAAGAGAGAGAAATACCGGTATGTACAGCTTTTTTGTTACATTTGTTTTCGACGTAAATGCTTAAACTGTTATTGGTCAGATTGTAACATACGTTCACACCATAGTTGACAGAGAGAGATTGTTCATAAAGAGGGAATTAACGCACGAATGACACCTGAAAATAGGCCTGATAAAAATAACCACGGACGGGTAATTTATAACGGCATGATTCTGAATGCGATTTATTGGTGCTAAAATCTACCCCGTCCGTAATATCTACGTGAAGTATACCGTTGTTTCCGCGCTTTGAATTGAGACGGGTGACATCGACTTCAGGCATCTACCCTGGTACTAAAAGCGGAATTCAATAGTTTCGTTTCCTTAAAGAATGACAGTATCTTTGAATCGAAGTTGCTTATGTACTCTTTGAACATTGTTAGTTATTGCTTGTTTTAACAACGAAAATCGTAAGTTGACCTACATATCTAAGAGATTTCTACAAAAATATCGGATATATGAAATCAACAACGTACATAGAAACGTGAAGTTGACGTTTTTGCAAAAGCGAACGAACTACCACGAATGAAGCGTCGGCGTGAGATCCGAGACTACGCGCTGCAGTTTACTATTAGGTACCAAAAAAGATGACTTTAGGTAAGCGGACAATCATACAGTCATAATAAAAATAATATGACGTCGATCAAATGACTGGAAAGGCAGGTAGCAAAAGTAAATAAAGTTCCGAGCGTAAATATTGATTTATTCTTTAAGATTTTGAATTCGATGAGGTTTGCTAAGTAGCTTGGTAATAATGAACTTGTCGAAATATTATGCTGCAGGTAAATCCGTATCATTTTATACCTAACAATAATTAAAGGTACATTAGGTTTAAGGTAATGCAGGCCGCTTCTAACATGTCGGCGTAGAAATCTCTAGGATAGTCCTATCATCTATGTTCTTTAGTGGACCTCCTGTGGTTTATAAGGTAAGTAAAATTATACTCTTGTAATGTGTATAAATATATAATGATTATTAACGTTCATTTTAACAGTGAAGGACTTACCCATTTACCCAATCAACCCGCAGTAGATCAGTATAGTGGACTGAGGTGTTATGCCCTTTTTCAGTGAAAAGATGGCCCGAGCTGATATGTAAAATAAAAAACAAATGCGACAACTATTTTACGTAATATAACATTAGCTATAAATCATCATTATTGCATATTGAATAACATCTCTTAAACATTAATATAAACACGTTCCAATTTTAGGAATGCAGCAACAAGTCTAATTAATTAATATATTGTGGAAAAAATATTATAGGAGACAAAAGCCATCTTCAAAATGTTAATGTATACGATCCTACGAAATTATTTTATATGTCGCAAACTTTACGTGCATTGTTGAAAAGGTCAATGTTAAAATATGTTTTAACAAACAGCTCCATTATTAATACACATGTAATCGGAATCGGAATTATCAATTAAGTAATTCGACGTAGAAATTAAAATTGTTCTGCATTTATAGTTATTAACAATCGATGCTAAGGAGAAACGATTTCGTAAATGCGACAGAAATTATGTTAGGTAGTAATAATTAGCATGGGACTTGTTTTTGCTGCTATACAATCATAAGCTAACGCCTATATCCAGAAGGGGTAATCAGAGTTGACACCCACGGTTCGCCCACATTAGTTCCGTCCAAACTCCCACATTTATAATGATAGGGGTGAACGGCTCCCATAATATGAATGCAAAAAACTCGGGAACTTTTTGACCTTTTCGCAGTTGAAATATGGAACAGATTTTCCGCGACATAAAGCGGTGGAAGGTCACGAATGAATTTTCATCCTAGATTCATGCATATTCCATAGATTTTGGAAAATAATAGGATTAGTTCTAGACCACGAGCAGAAGTTGCGTATAAATATTTAAAAAACCTGTATTTGGACTAAAAATAAAAAAAAATCAAAAATATCTAAATTACACTTCATATGTGATTATGAGATTGCTTTTTTGCTCGAATTTGCATTTGAAGTTTCAAAGGTAATTTTGTTAAAACGATATTTCCTGTGGGTCTTTGTTGTGGAGCTTCCAGAACGTAGAAGAAATCTGCTGGCAAGATAGAAGTTGAGAATATTCTTGGATTTTATTCAAGCGGATCAACTCACAATTATTATCCTCTAGAATCATTGATTAATTCGGTACGTAGTAGGCGTGCTTTAACTCATGTGTTATTGTGGTTGGAGCTAGGCACGGGCTCCCGTCATTCTAGCCGTGGTGACATCATGCGGGTCTATCAAATAATTTTCCATATTATGTTATCCTAGGGAAAACTAAAATTGAAGCTCGTTTCCGTTTAATTTTTCGTCAATGACATACAGCAACAAGCAACAAAAAAATATCAAACTTGTCAGGCTCAGAGCAGGTGCGCGCGCGTAACGCGGTAGCACAGATATATGATACCTTTTTGTGATTAAATGTATGGTTTTCTGAATGGACGGAGTCAGAAATTAGTTAGAAATATTAAATAATCTCATGTTAAAAGTCAATATGACAGCACCTTTAACTATGTTATCTTTGAAATAAATTAAAATAATTTGGACACAAACGACGATAAAATATACGCACAAGCGTGCGTAACTGTGTCACATATCATCAACTTATTATTCGTTTCTGAATATTGTTTGTGATAAAACGTTGACATAATCGAAGAGCACTTGTTTGATTTTGTTATTCCCAGTACGTCGGGGAAAAGTGAATTCCCACGGCTTCAATTCGAACAAGTTGCATTTCATTGAGACATAAGTACCCAGATACCACATCAAATTAGCGATGTATTGTGTGGGCAGGCGGCATCGACAGCCCCCTGATGTCTGCATCCCAACTTTTTTACCCCCTATCACGTTATGAATGAGAGGTTGCTATTGCTATCAAAGAGGGGGCGGGCAGAAGTGGGGAGCGCTCATGCCGGCGGACGCCGCGTTACCATTCGCCGGCCGTACTTTGCCGCGAGAGCGTGTAAAACCCGTGTCCAGCGAACGTCAAACATTCCTCGCGTGCAGTGAAACTTTTATTAAAAAAATACTGTATTGCAAAAACAAATGGGCGTCGATAGTGAAACGTAAACTTGTGATAATGCACAGTGTTCTGTGAGTTTGACTTCGGCCGGATTGAGTTCAGATAGTTAACATTCCGAGTTCCGCCCGCTCGGCGAAAGGACAGCAGAAGAGTGACAGTTGTGTTGTGCGAGTTTTTCTCGAGGGAGTTTCTGTGTTTTTCGCGTCGGAGGCCGTAGTGCGACACCGGCCCCGACATGGAGGGCTACTTCGACATCTCCAACGATTTGAACGACGTCTGGGAGGCGGACATCGACCCGGTGAGTCGACCTTGCGTGATATCTGTTATCGGCCAGAGGTGAAGACGTGATTAATGCACCACACATCTAATACAAACATTCGGATTACGAGCGTTTGTTTTGCAATTTCTATTTCGTGGTGAACAATTCGCGCGGTGTAAATACTTCTAGATCTTTACGCGATGTTCATTATCGTTCGTATTTATAATGAAAGAGACGGATAAAAGATCAGTGTTGATAACGCGTGATAACTAATGTTGTAGCTCTCGAGCGTTGTTTTGAAATCTACCTGCATTTGTGCACATTGAAAATTACTCATTAGCGTTTGACTCGCGCTCTATGTTTTGCTATGATATTCATAAGAGCAAATGAACATTAGCTGATAACATTATAATCTGCGGTATTGTTGAGGCGATCACTGTGTACCTACGAACACTATTGGTGTCCATACTCGCGGGGTATTTCCAATCATGTTTGTCTGTGTAATTACCAACATGGAAATACCTTTGAAAAACATGATAAAACGCATCCTGCACAACCATGGGGATTTAATTGACACCTTGTAAGGAAAACTTAACCGTTCAGTGTTCAAGCTAAGACTAGACTATGAATACATGTATAAATGACATACAACCGTGTAAAATAAGCAGTTTTTATACAGAGAACGGAATAACAAACGATAGAAGGCAAGCTAAAATTGTTTTGCGCGTCGTTAAGAATTTATGAAACTAAAGATACCACAATTGTATACGCTTTTCTATAGAAAGTTGAAATTAAAAATGAAGATTTTGCGATACAAGATGGAGTTAGTGTAAATATTGGATTTAATGATGATGATTACGAACTAAGTGTTTGTAGACTCGGTTACGATGTTAATCGAATGTCCATTAACGAGTAACACTTTCACGTTGTTATTATGTCTTCAACACTTGTGTATCTGACTAAAAATAGCCCTGATGTAAATTCAACCACCTACATGTTTATGAATTCGCTTTGAGAATTTTCAATACCTCAATTTCTCCCGTCGATATTAGAATGTATAAATATAAATACGATCTCGGATGAGATTTGCGACGAGGTTTTATTTAAAACATTTGGATATAGTGGTTATGGAAATCGTGTTCTCATTAATATTGATTACAATATTGCTCTTAGTAACAAGTTTATCATTCTTTTAAGACGATTTAACAAACAAGACTATTAAGGATGTATAGATATATACCTACGCCAGGATAAAAAGGTTAAACTGCTATTTGCTGGCTTCAATAGTAAAAAAACAAACTTGCGCTGCGTTATAATAGTCCTGATTGAAGCATAACAATTTTTTACTGTTCTAGAACGTACTGAGATAAAAACCGCCTTGCACCGTTTGTACTGGATAAAACATTTATATTCTAGGTATTAAATTCTTCTTATATCAATTCGACGAAGCTCAATATCAACTAAACATTCGAAACACTTGATAAAATATTGCATCTTAAGTAGGTGATAAAATTTTTGAATTAATTTTTATGGTAATTAAAACTTTAATTACATTTTCGACTTCAGTTGATCACACATATTTTGCAACATCTCTGTAGCAATACTCGTTTAAATTCCGACCTCCTTTTTTTTGAGTAATATGTAGTAAACTGGTGCTAAACTGATGTTTGTGCGGGACGTCGCTGGATGCAGGCTGCCTCCAACAGGTCACTGTGGAAATCATTGGGAGAGCCCTATGTTCAGCAGTGGACTTCCTTTGGCTGATGGATGGATGATGGATGGAAACTGATGAGTCAGTGTTTTCTATTAGGTGATTAGGTTTGATTAAAATTGTTTTTTAACTGGCACCGTGACGAGATCGCGTGGATTAAGTCTGTCGGCATCCCGCTACGTTGAGGAATTAGGGTGGGGTGTCCGATCAATTACTAGTGATTGGATGTGTAGTATAACATTATATTGGGTATTGGTTTGCACTTTCTTGTGGTAGATATTTGTTTGATATTTAGAGATTTTTAGTTAATTATGAAAGCATATAAACATGTCAATGTTTATTATTTATTTATTTATTTATTTGTTTATTTATATACTTTATTGGACAAACACAAAAAATACAAATAAAAAGAAAATCAAATACATAAAGAGTACAATTGTTTATTATATCTTTAAATAACAAACCACTGCTTCCAACCGTGATATTAAGGCCCGAGAGGTAACGTTATGGAATTAATTAAATGGAATAACAAATAATTCCTTATCATTATAATTTAAAAGACACAATGGCCACAAATATTAGAAATCTTGAATTATATGTATGACAGTATTAAAATGTATTCCTATCCCCTTAACAATGGAGATTAACATGTTTTTTGGGATGGTCGCGCAGACCTCTATTATCCAGGCACCTGCGACTTGTTCTCAGCTATGCGTTGACGTCACGGCTGGATGTTTAATGGTTGATAACACGTCTAAATTGCGGAGGGGATTTGCATGCGGCGATTCGCCGAGTGCGTGCGAGCCACTACGTTTGGTCAGGTTGGCTTGGTGTACATTTCTTATGGTTGCTCCGTACGGTACAACATGGTGCGTCGACCTGGTACATTGAACCAAGAGGCCCGTCGCCGGAGGCGGGACTTTTTCTATATTCACTTCTTCATATTCATCATTACTGACAGCTAGACGAGGGAACCATGCTGTGAACCAAGGGAATAATTTTAAATTCTATGCGAAGAACTGCTGTGCCTAATTATTTTGTATATCTTAATACCGGGTTTATCAAGACTGCGACCGAAAACGAAGCCAAGTTATACCACTAATAGTGGTTACAAACATAATGCAATTAAAAATTTCGCAATTTTTTTGCAATTTTCTGAAAATCGTCTTGTTTGAGTGCTAAATACTAGTGTTTTTGAGAAAAAAGGAATTTAAACCCTTACATTTCATTGCGGCTTTAAAACTAAAACGGTGTTCATCATTATTTTAGAAAAACTTTGTGTTTATCACCCAAATATGACTCTCTCTCTCTCTCTCCAATCGCTCCCTCAATGCTGACGATTACTATAAAATTAAAAAAAAAATTGACGAGTTACTTTGCGAAATTTTTAGTTGCATTGTGTCTGAAGTCACTAATACTACCACCTGGCTTCGTTTTCGGTCGCAGTCTTGAGATACCCTGTATTAATAGAAGGGAATAAATGACTTATATAAATAAGGAAACTCTTAGAATGTTATAATTTACTCTTTGATACACTTCAATAGGGCAACGCTGATTAATTTTCCACGAACTTGGGGCTGCCAAACCTTAAAAGTTGAAATGTATAAATATGTACGTCAACTTACGTAAGTTTAGTTTTAAGTTTAGAGTGACGGGTAGGAAAATGCTTGGTGATTTAACTATGGGTTTGTTTAGGAAGGCGTATGCAGTAGTTTGACTGCCTCGGTGGCGTAGTTGTATTACGGTACGGTTACAAAGCTGAGGTCTCGGGTTCGAATCCCGGGTCGGGCAAAGTGATATTGGATTTTTCTATTCATTATCAGCCCGGAGTCAGAAATTTGTGCCCGATATGGCGATAGGCTCGCCCCCTATCACATCGTGGGACGGAACATAAAAGGCGAAATGTGGGTGTCCTGGTGGCGCCTCTGCCTAACCCTTCGGGGATAAAGGCGTGAGTTTATGTATGTTTATGTATGCAGTAGCTGTATGTTTCCCTTCCCCAAAAAGTCAGCGATCATCCGGCGTCCGGCCTATGCGTCACATAGACTGCCAAGAATGGACACAGGGTTGTGCGTGAATGGGCCATAAATAATCATTTAAACAGGATTTTTGAAACGTAACGTGAATATATCGGAACTGACACTTAAAATATTTTTCTTAATTGAAATCATTATTTAATTTCTCAAAGTAATTATTTCGGTTGCGTTAATGCATTTAAAAATCACATGCGTAGCCTGTTTCGAAATGTTTTGAGAAAGTAACAATTCTTTTTTAATTTCTAGTTGGTAAATTATACAAATTGTAAATGTAGTTATTTTTTATGAAAAAGTTTTGTTTTAAGGCATTATGTGGTATATTTTTACATAGCTTTATTGATGTGTGACGTTTGTTTAGTCACAAAGTAAGTGTTTACAAGTTTATGTTAGCAGGTGTGTACTGCGAACAAATAATGTGCCATATAAATTTTATCTGTTTGAACAACATGTTTATTTCGTTTAGCGTGTGTTACAAATAAATAAACCATAAATTTATTATGTTTGCGTTATTGGAAAAAATATATAGCTGAGCTACAAAATAACAATAATTACTTTACATTTTTCCACTCAAAAATACTACCATGTTCCAATAAGAATATTTTCCTCTGGCAACACTACACCACGCTTACTAATACTCGGAACTCGATATACTTAGTCGGCTTTGTGAACAATAAAAATATTTATTAAGCGGAGTAATATCGAACCTTTCACTAGTGGGTATATTGGGCCACTTAGTGTCCGTGTGACAGCCCTATACTCGTTACTGTTACGCCGCGGCCGCTATATAATGGTAATTGAATTTCCTTTCCGGGTGTTAGTCGTCATTGCTTTACGGTGAGGAATATTTGCTTCTAAATTCATATAGCAACTGTGAAGTTTTGTTTGTATGAAGCGTTGACGGAATTGGGTCTTCACCAAAAGTAAATCAAGCAGATTTTTTGGGTTGAGTTAAAAGTTTAATTTTTAATAGCACTAACGGATACTGACTTCGCTTATTTGATATTTTCAACTTCTATTTTCATATTATGTTCCTGAAAAAACTATCTTGATAGACTAACAATGAAGTCATTCTATTTAAACATAGGCGTTGCTTTCTAGATCACGTTTTGTGCAACCTACAGCGATTTTTATAGACTTTTATTGCTATTATTCGATCTTCATACTGAACTTACTGAAATAATGTATTTATATCACAATAGAGTCTTTCAGAAGAGGAACAGAAGATAAAGTATCTAAGTAATTGTTAACCTACGACCTATATTATCATCATAAATGAAATTAAAATCCATGCGATGTGTTCTATATTAAACTCGGCAATGTTATTGCCCAAGAAGTAATGATACGATCAACTTTTTATTACAAAACAATTGTTTAGTGATAAACGAAAATAAATATACATACATACATAAACTCACGCATTTATCCCAGAAGGGGTAGACAGAGGCGCCACCAGGACACCTACATTTCGCCTTGTATGTTCCGTTCCATGATGTGATAGGGACCGAGCCTATCGCCATATAAATAGCTTTATAAAACGCAGAATTCCGAAGTAATAATTACAAAAAAGTAATATGAATTGAGAGCCTTCTTTTATGGAGTTCGTTAAAATGCATATATGTTTCATGCGTTTGTGGATGACGATTAATCGAATAGTTTTTTGTATTGAATTCGTAATTATATTTATATAGAATTGAAATAGTAGTACCGTGATAATACGTTGTAAAATAATTAATTAAAACAATTGTGAGAGCACGCGTATGAAACTTCAATCGTTCAGGCTTATCTACAATACCTATTTTATTTACGTAATAGTGTTATATAACAATATATACAATTAACGGTTGTCTCGTATATTTAAATACCCGCTCTATAATTTTATCGATGGTAAATATTATGAACACATATTTAAGTTTATAAAACAAACAAAACATGGGCATACAAAAGTGACGTTCATGATGACTGTGCCTTTACGAAGAAAAACATGCATTTTACCCATCACATGCAGAGCGAAATCCGACCGTCTCAAAGTATTGAATATTCAGATGCTCTATTTATGCAAAAGGTGTCAACCCTGTGGTCAAGTCTAATAAGTAAGTAAGTTTTTAGCAATTCAGATGCATATAAGTTAAGTACATACATACATAAACTCACGCCTTTATCCCCGACGGGGTAGGCAGAGGCGCCACCAGGACACCCACATTTCGCCTTGTATGTTCCGTCCCATGATGTGATAGGGGGCGAGCCTATCGCCATATCGGGCACAAATTCCTGACTCCGGGCTGATAATGAATAAAAAATCCAATATCACTTTGCCCGACCCGGGACTCGAACCCGAAACCTCAGCTTTGTAACCGTACCGTAATACAACTACGCCACCGAGGCAGTTAAGTGAAACTACTGAAAGCCATAAAAAAAAGTAGTAATTAGTTAATTTTATAACTATAAGGACGTCGATAAAACGTCTCAATTCAAATACAGTAAGGTACACTATTGCAAAAAATACTATACCTAAGACTTAACTGCCTTATCCATACAATGATAATTATGAATAATCAGTTATGGGTATGCGTCCTTATTACCAGCGCATAATGGCGAGTATCTAGACTAGTACATATGCAATTTTCCGAACGGTCTCGGTACTCGGTGCAGTACCGTGCGTTTATATTACCCTTATCGGATATTTGCATAACACTTGACGTAAAATCTCAAATTCATAGAATTTTTCTTACCGGTTCGCTTGAAAACAGTTTATTTTTGTTATTTGAGAGACTGTGTTATTACTTCTAATGTTGATTTTTTCACCGCTACCTTGTCATTGAGTGTTGGACTAACAAGGTTTTATGGTGAGAACGCAGGAAACTATTACCTCAACATGAATGTTAGTAAGACTAACATTGAATTGAAAATTGTTTTATATTTACCGTATGTTGTTGCTACTAGGTATACCTAAAACGCTATCATGCTCTTTTATACATTTATGCCCAAAAATCTTTTCAGAGAAATATTTGTGCACAAAAATATTTAACTTTTATGTTTTTGGTTTACTTGCTATTTAACTTCAATATCTACTTCTTCTTCGAAACCACACTTGATTACAATACGTAAATAAAAAAATATAAACAACAACAATTAAATGACTTCACCTAACAGTGACATACAGTACGATACCATGTCTTGTGTCATGGGTATCAGTAACTACAAGATATTTAATCTTACAACAATCATGTTCTAAGACAATTTGCAGTCCTGTCGAAGCTGTTACCACTGAAGATTAATTTCATATTATAGCGTTGGACGATAATAACTGATTAATACCCTGCTGTTTGTAGATGAGAAACAATGGTGTATTGCGTTATGTACTTATGTCTTTGGCGTTGCGTCACGATGCTATAGTTTCGAAAACAATGTACATAAGTACATATTTACGCAAGTGTGGCTCTGACATTGCTACTGCTTACGAGTTTTGTTTTCTTTTTAATCTAACGATATTCGTATAAGTGATCTGCAGAATTGTACGAAGATGTCGAGTAAAAATTTAAGTAAAAGTGAAAGAGATAAAGCAAATATGCGGCTAGTAAATGTTTTGCGGTTATGACAGTACAGCCGTTTCGTCTCCTAATGAGTAGTCAATTTGTAAGGTTAAAGCGCAATGGAACTTCTATCTCTCTATTACAAATGTTAATTAATACTCTCTCTATCTATAAGGAAGCCGCGTAGGTGCAATTACATCTTGATATCTTTATATATCTATGGGCGTTTGGAAATAGCGCCATCTAGAGAAGATTGTTAAAATGTCAATGATATGAAATTTCAAACCAATTATTAACATTTTCGATAACGTTGGGTAAACGTTTACGTAATGGGTTTAAGTCCATTATATTGGCACTAAAGACGAGTGCAAAACCACTGTATTCCAGCTGTACCAACGTAATTTTACAATAACCCAAAGTTTTTACTGATATCGTTCGTTACGGCAACAAATTGAAATTATTTCAGTGCTTTGGAAAATTATAAATTGTAAGTTAACTTTGAAAATAAAAGTATTCTTTTTATATCGTACATAAAATAAACATAATAAGAACTACATTGTGGCAATTAATGTCACTCAAATTGTAATGAATAATTGTATTGGTAGAGTATTAATACCTAATGAATTTTATTTGTGAGTGTAAAATAAACGGTTATTCTTTATCAGCATTATGCATTATATAAAACTTTCCTGGGTCATATATGTATACCGACTACGTCATAGGTACATACGTCATCAGTATGAAATAAGTACCGCAAATAATCATTTTTGTTGCGAACTTTTTTTTTTACAAAGCCGTACATATTTTCCTCCGTTCTGATATCGTCAAAGCTAATACGCGTATCGACTAATATTGAAGCAATTTGTATCAATGATAGAATTTCCAAGAAATATCTGTAATAAATCTCATACGCAGACTAATACAAGTGATGAATGTTTCTTGGTATAATTAAAAAAAAAACTAAAAAATTAGTTCGCTTATCGCAATTAATGTTTAATATTCGGTAACGTTCCCAGCCTAACTTTTTAATATTCATTAACTGCTGTGCCTTTTTGGGAAAAAAGGTCAACGAACTTGTTTAATTATTCATTGCGATATACCCAACTACACTTTTACAATTTATTTCTTTATTTGTTTATTTATTTATTAATCCTTTATTGTACAAAAAGAAACATTTACAGTAAATAAATGGTATAATAACAGTACAAGAGGCGGCCTTATCACACTAAGCAATTTCTTACAGGCAACCTTTGGACGGATATGTAAATAGAAAAATGAGAGGGCAGTCTAAGGTGTATATTAAAAAATATAGTAAATCACAATGAATAATATACATATATAAATAAACATGATGTACAAATACATACAAATATATATTTAAAAATAATATTATAATACACATACTTACAATACATACAATATACATGAACATGCGAATGGACCAAAGATATTCCTCAGCTACATACTTGTTGATATAGGAAATGGTCTGGAAATTTATTTGTTAGATATTAAAAACATTTAAAAAAAAACTTCCGACTGTTGAAGGTATTTTCACTGTCTAACACAGATTCACACAGTAAATCTTCAAACGGTAAGTGAATTCCTAGTAATCCAGTTGCAACAGAACTTTTTCTGAATTAACAGTCTCTGGCTGTTGCAAACGGCCTTCGCAAGGTTACTGTCCAGCCGATCGTTTACTATGCTCGCAGCATGTGAACATACTTACCACAGTTTTCTTATAACAAGAATTCCGTTCCTAATCTGTATCCGGGTCTAGGTTATCCCACATTACGCTGGGTCGTTGACACTAAGACTGCCAAAAAATATACGATAGTGATTTGTAAAAACAACTTTATGGATTATTTTTGGCCTGCTTTTTATCATTCAAATATTTTTATTAAATTTAGTAGGAAGCACAATAATTAACATTTTGGCTAGTATTTAAGATAGAAATCAATATAAGTCATTAAAAAACTAAGTCAATCTTGTATAAACGATTAACAAGTCGCACCTAATTCGATACTCACTTTGGACTATTGACATTTCTAGCACCATTAATCACTGGTTTATTAAAACTACTTATAATATCTAAAATGAAGACGCACAAGCAGTTGGCGTGTGAAAGGCGTCCGCGTCTCCATTTGCATTCCAATCTGAGCGCAGCGCACGGCGCACCGTGAATTTAGAGAGTAGCATGAGACAATTGGACCCTGTTCAGCAGAAAAAATCCAACCATTTTTTATGAAACAGAGTTAAATACAAAATCTACTAATCAAGATTCACGTGCGAACAAAGATCATTACAATTTACGTTCAAAATAATGTATTTTTTCTTAATTTGTTTGTATTTCTTTTTGGTTGCAATTAAGTGTTTTGTATTGTATTGTAAAATATGTCACATTGTATTTACAGAATTAGTTCCTGGATATTACTATTTTTGAGGACTTAGGCAACCACAACAATTCTATCAAGAGTGCCCAAATAAGTAGCAGAAGTACTATTTTCAAAATTCAATGTTAAACTTTAAAAATGATTTTCTCAAAAGTATGGAAATGTCAGTTGGATCTTTACTGCTTAACAGAGACCAATTGTCATTCTTCATTAGCACCGTCTAGCGTCCATAGCAGTTGACACCATAAACACGTTATCTAAACATAAGGCTTCAGCCGAAATTCGATAACCGTAATAAAAGTTTAACGGGACAAGTTAGATGAACTGGAAATGCTGGGTTATTCCTGAAGATGTGGAATTGTTTTCTGATCACGTCTTCACTTCTTACTATGTTGAGTTTTATAGTAATGGTTATAAATGTCATAGGTTTTCATTTGTTTTTTAGTATGCATTTTATTCGGTTAAGCTATCGTTTGTATAAGTGTTTGTAGCGTTGAAATAAATGAAAATGCTGCGGTGAAAACAATTTACTGGTGGTAGGTCTCTCATATGTGAGAGGCCGCCTGGGTAGGTACCACCGCAATGTCTATTTCTCCCGCCAAACAGCAGTGTAAATACGCTGTTGTGTTCCGGTTTGAAGGACATTGTAGCCAGAGTAACTACTGGACATATTGAGACTTAACATCTTATGTCTCAGGATGGCGAGCGCAGTGGAATTCCAAGCATTGCCTTGTAATTCATGGTGTTGTTTGGTTTCGCTACTGTCCATGAGCGGTCGTATCGCTTACCATCAGGCGAATGGCATGCTCGTCTCGCCATTAATTGCAATAAAAAAAAAAAAAAATTTTTTTCATCTCAACAAAATAGCGGAATTTTTTTGGTTAATCAAAGTAAATTCTTAATAAACAATAATATTTATGTTCGCAACAGCACGTTACTTTATCATCGAGTGTACGAATGAGAATGAGTATTACGTACACAGAATTCTCAGAATCAATTTTCCGAATCATATGTATAAATCAATACTATTATGAACATCAAATCTAATGTTCATTTCATTGGCAATAAAATATGAACATAGCTACAAAATTACTCTGTTACATCTTCATGAACATGAAGTTTCAACAAACGAGGCAAGTCCACGCAAGTTTAATAACAATTTTGTGTGTAATCTAATTAATATAATAATTAGAATGGAGCCTTTAATGGGAAAATTAATGCTAACGTCTGTAAATGTTGCACGTAAAATTTAATAAGCTGGCGAACCACAAAACTTATGTTTTCTTTAATATCGAATTAAGACCTGTGATGCATTTATCTTGAATTTTCATCTAGAGCTGTATCACGAAAGCGAAAGCAGCACGTAATTTGCCAAGGATTTTGAATTAGATTCTTTTGAAAAGTAGGTGGTTAGTTAAAATATTCTTTGGTTTTGAACTATATATTATGCTTTGGTACCTGCTATTGATAACCATGAAAAGCGTAGGCTTCTTTAGTCGAACAGACATCTCCTCACAATAGTTCAATTGCAGTTGTAACCGACAACATCTTCACAAGTCTTATAACATCACTCCAGAAATAATCAAAGTATTTTAATTAATATAAAAATAAACTATTCGAACATTATATTACGAAAATAACATTAAATATCTAATTCATTAAAATGAAGAAGCTAATAGCAGCAGCGAACACAACTTTAATTGATACATTTCACAGTCTATATCGTGTTAATTAAATTATACAATATTAACATACATTATTACCAGTGTAACCTAAATGCTTATCTGTTTTATTTCGTCGAGTATCTTTAGGTGCACATAACTAAAAGTTACAGGCGCTTACTCCAGACCTACTTCACGAGATATGTACAGGTTCTCACCAAATAAGATAACTTATCAAAATTTTGTGCCACTTATTATTACACCTTATTACACTCCAATAAAGGTGATTGTTGACAATCAAGACAAGTGTTACAACGATTTACTCGTAATAAACAATGATACAAGCATCCAAGCTAATCGGGTGTAATAAATAAATTTAAAAATTATCACAATTTATTTTTATAAACTAATTCCGTACGTGAATTGATAACATCCTGTTTTTTATTGATCGGTGATATTTTCATTTTGTATTTAATTAGTTTTATAAAGGCTCAGTTTTTTAACAAAATCATTTCCAATATTTGGTTTCATAAATATTTTGAGAGACATCAAAGAATAAGTAAAGAAACATCATTATTACGTGCTATTGTCTAAATTAGAAAACCAACACAAATTACATCATGTCTCCCTGACTCCGATGTTCAAAACACAAATCCCTATACAATGTATCTATAATAAGAGCACAAACTGCATACAATAATAGACGTTATCACAGCCAGAACTCATAATTCACCGGCACAACAACTGCGAAGTGGACCAGTGTCGCGTCCGACATCCGATAACGCGTCCCTGGCCCTAGCTACCTTACGTCGACCTTAATTAATTAATTACGAAACACGCCAATCGTAAATTGCAGTAAAAATAATTTAATTTGAACCCTGGGAACTTTGAAACCTTTACAATTTAGATACACATGACTAGGGCAAATGAATTGGGGCGTTCTTTTTTATTTTAATGTCCTGGTGTTTATAAGTGCTTTCCTGCTAGATAATATCGCGATGAAGAGATTTGTCAGGCTTCTGTATCAGCATATGTCTCACTGCAGGGTACGGGCTTCCTCTACAATCGAGAGAACGAGAGGTAAGGCCACCACGCTGGCCTATTGGGGGTTGACGAACTTTACACATTATGGTAATTTTTACAAATGCATGCATACCATGGGGTATGCAGATTTCCACACGAGGTTCCTTCACCGTTATGATTGTCAGACTTGGATGAATAATAGTGAACCATATAAATATTTATCTATGAGATTGCAGCAGTTAATCAAAATGAAATCATAGCGATTTTAACGAAAACAGCTTATGAAATTCTTAAAGATCACCTGTATCCTCAGGATTCCTTTGCTCGTAAATTTTCATAGATTTTCATCATCTTACCTAGTATCTCCTGAATCGCCTGCTCGTTTGTCACCTCTTCTCAAAAGCTGTGGCCTAAAACCACGGCATTTCATTTTTGATAACACATTCAGACATTGCGAAATTCTGTTTATACATTTCTGGCAATAGTGCAATAATTTAGCAATCACGTGAATATAAAATAGAATAGTAAAATTGTATAACTTTCACATAACTCTCTACTTCCTATTCAGACTTCGGATCGGGCGCGATCATGTTTCTCGTAACGTCGACACGCTCAATCGGTTCCGCCGATCACAGCTATTGGATTCCTAGTGCACTTTCAGTTTGTTAAACCATTTTTGTACTGAAAAGATGTCTAGAAATCTGGATATACTTTTGGGAAAGCTAAAGTGATCCGAGTGATGTAGAAACTCTGTCCTTCCTGATTTTTAAAACAAAATCACATCTGAAGAGAAAGATTGAAAAAATTATAGTAGCAATAAAATAAATATGAGTAAAAGTTAATTTTATATTCAACTGAACATTTGCAATAAAGATATGTAGTGATCAAAAATGCGTAAAACATTAACAAACATTCTGCATAGTTTACATAATATTTACTTAATTTCAGTGTTGGAGTGGTCAGTTATTCTCCTTGATATCAGCATAATGCACTATTAACTACGCAAATCATAAAGTCAAATGATAACAATTAAAAACCGGACCAACTTGCAACAATGTAACTATCACAGCATTATGTAATGTGACCAAGTTATATAATTTAAATAATACCCTCGAACTTATCCTCATAATATTTCTCTTCTACGTTTAGCATTTATCAAGCTATTATCGGCAATTTATACACCAGTATCTAGAAAAGTAATTTTTAGATAATGTGTGGGAGTATCTTTTATGTCTTCAAATTGTATTCAGACGAATGTAGGTAACGGTAATTATAAATCCGACATTCCTTGGCACGCATTTAAAATCAGAATATCTTATTAATGCCAGTTTTAAAAATCGAATAGAAACAGGTTTTAAACAGCAAACACGTGCAGCTTCGCAGCCGCGACTCTACATTTAAATAGTAGGTAGAAGGAATTCAATTAATTAATTTATTGTAATGACATTTTAGAAGATGCAATAATAATTCGAATTTTAGTTAATAATTTATTACCAATGTGCACCTTATTTTGATGTATGGTTATTCATATTTTGAATTGCACCTCTTATGATATGGATGTACCTAAGCATGTAAGGAATGTAATATTCCGCAGATGTAACGTAACTTTAAGCAAGGAAATTCATGACACAACTCCTAATAACAAATAAGCGGGAAATTGGGTGACTTTTTACTAAAACACTGACTCAACGAGAAATCAAAAAGCGTGCAAGTAGAACGGTGTAGTCCAGCATTAAAACGAATTATTCATGATGTTTAGCATAATGAGGGCGCGAGACATTAATGCAACAAGTAAAAGTGTCACTGCGACGTCCCAGTTCACAAGTGGCGTGTGTGAAGGCAATATATATACTGTTATGTATGTATCGTTCTACATTTCACATTTGTTTTATCATGCATTTCTTTTCGCGCCCGAAGTACCGATAAAGGTGTCAAGAATATTGATAAAACGTAATTAAAATATATTAATTATTATCTTTTAGCTGCACACGTGCTTAATAACCCTCGCTGTTATCTTAAAGATGCATACTTCTATTAAAAACACGATAAAGGAACGTCTTTATATGAAGCGATGTAATAAGAGTGAATAATAATTGAATAAATGAATCATTGAACATAATTTGTATAAAACACGAAATGCTGAATATCGTCTTTTAGCTCTCGCTAATCTTATTAGTAAAAAAATCTTTAATGTGATTACAACATCCATATTATTTATGAGGATATCTTTCTAAAATTTGCTAGTTCAACATCCACTTCGTTCTTGCATCCTGATCATAACAACGTAACTAAAAAATTGAGGTATTGGGATTTGACCAACCCTCTATATTATTGGTACATTTCCATGATCTTTTTTCGTTGATCAAAAACATGTTACCGACTAATAGAGCCACATAGTCCCAGCTGTAATCCTTTCAGCCAGGATCGAAAGCTCTCTTGGGGACACTTACTTGTCTAATCCAGAACAAAATTAATCAGAAAGAAAACAATTAGGAGTTGGAAATATAATGAGTTATAGATAGACTGAATAAAGACCTTCCAACATGAACAGAGTGTTTTCTTTGTACTATGAATAATTAATAAGTGGGCTTACAATAATAGCGAAATTTATATTTAAGTATAATGCATAGGGAAGGTTTATTTTAACCATTTCTATTGTTGTCTATCTTAGTACTTGTCCAGTGTGAATCTATTGTTAAATTTAGTGCTCCTTCCACTTTATGGAATGGCCTCTTCTGCTTATTAGGTTTTGAAAACTATCATGCCATTCCCTTGGTCTAATTTCCCGCATTATCACTTATCATACCCTTCACCCTTCTAATACGGAACTAAAAGTCTACATACGACGAAATAAATATTTAGAGATAAATTCTTGATATTGACTGCGACTGATTGCGTATCTAAATTATTAAATTCAAATACTGGTAGTTTTTTCCCTTTTATATAAATATTGTCGCCACCTTCGTTCCCTCACAATCGGATATGATTTATATAATAAGTCTTAGCCTCAGTAGACGCAACAGAAAAATCATGGTGCACGCGAAGGGCTTCACCTGTATGTAAATATAATACTGTTTGTACAGCTACTGTAGTGGTTGGTGAAAGTTGTCGAATATGTTTGGATTGACTTATTAAGAGGTGACTAGCAATATCACCTGTAATTTCTCCTAAAGCTGGTACTTGGCCTCATTGCTTCTTTGATTCGTGCAGGCTTTACTGCTTTAAGACGTGATTCATAAAGCCTATGTACCATCTAGAATCTAGTAAATCATGAGTCTAGAATATAACCCTCTGACACTATCTAAATTTCTAACAAACTGTTACATAAATATTTACAGCCTTCAGGATTCGTCAAGCTTCTGAATCATGAAATTAAAAAGTATATTCCGCATCACAACACACTGGTACTAATATGTATCGTTATCACCGCGGCATAAGTCGATTATTCGGCCGTGAGCGAATAAAATTTATCGCATGATAACACCCGACTAACCGAACGGTTTGCGTCGGATAGTGTTGGTTTATGTAACACTTTCGCCACACCTGGACGGTGGACCCAACTCGGCCCGGTTGGATCCGGTTGCAGTTTTGAAACTGGTGCTGTTACAATTCAGTCATTCGATTCCTTTTAAATGTTGAGGTCGTTTGGCCTGCGGACACGTCGTCCTTAAAATATTTCAGCATCGATATGCAGTTATATATTTTTGTCCTTTATACGTTTTATTGTTGTTATGGAATTATTGCTATAATTTATCAAGTTCCGTTATTAACAAAGGCTCTCTGAATGTAGTTTTTACACGTGCTTTAGCGGTTGTGTCACTTATGTAATGTATTCTATTAGCAAAGAGGATAAATACTTTCGTCATTAATTAATAGCTAATGAGCTCAGATTCATTAAAATATTAGTGTTGCGTTGTGTACTCATTGAATTTCCTAAGTTATTTCTGAATAACGTATTTTAGACGTAAATGAAAAAGCTTAATTTATTGACAGCCTGGTCATTTCATCAGTACCTAGTGAGTATGATCACTAAAACCTTAACAACTTGCAACCGCATCTTAAAAAAAATGATATTAATGGGTAGCTATTATAACTAAAAATCACTTCTGATCTCCGGCAAACTTAATTCATCTGCTCGATTAGAACTTAATTTCTCATTGACTTCCAAAAGAACACTCTTTAAAACGGGAGATGCTTAAATTAAAACGTCATCTTAGAAAATTAACAGCAGTTCGTTGCAACGCAGATCATAGTTATTACAATTTGGTAGGGGAAGGTGACCTGCTCGCTGCCTTTGTCAGTCACATTGACCTCTGCTAGTTATCTTTGCAGCACGATTATGTAACTTAAAGATATGAAAAAAATACTCCGGCTTCTATAACCTATTTTACGTTGTTTAGTATGAGTATGAGGCTTATGATTATGTTTAAAAAAGGTAGTCACCTCTTTCGATTGTGATGATTTCAGTATAGTAGCAGGAATACGCTATTAAATCCCGCTTCTGTAGGATGTCCTGGAACTATGATTTAAATGTTGACAGTGTATTAAAGTTGTCTTACCTATCGCATGGATACTCAACGGATACCGAGAAGTAATTTACATTTATATTAAATAAATTATTACCAGTACATCCCAATTCATATTTATAAGTTTGCATATTAAAAGCGAAAGTCGTAAGTAATTATACACACAGCTAAACAAACTATCAAATGCGGTAATAGGTACTTATCCGTTGTGATATTATGATCAAAACATATAATGGCCACTAATAAAATAATCACCATTTTGTTTTCTACGCTGAACAATAACAATAGCGCCAATTATAAATGGTTACTATGGTCTGCGTATAATTTAATATCAGCGATATATATTAAACATATTAATTTTCGGATTCTTTAAATTAAGTAATTTCGTTTGCTTACTATTGTAAATTATATTTTCAGTCGCCCAAAAGTTAGTTTAAAAGACACAATATATCTAATTAACATCAGAATTACCCTTAATAATGTAATAACTCTTAAAGTTATTGCAAGAAGTATATGTTATTTATTATAAGACTTAAAAATTGAAATCATTTTGAAGATAAATTCCGAAATCGTATCTCACAGACTGGGACTTGTTATCATAATTAGATTGGAATTTGCAGACATAAAAACAAAATGCGAATGTACATCGTACAAACGCTGTGTAGAATGAGGAAAATAGTGGTTTTCCTGCTTCGGGATCATGTTTGTTATTATAAAATGTTTTACAATGTTGCTAATAATTACAACGCCGTTTTGTGCGCGAGTAATATGAAATGATTTAGATAATGTTTTTGTACTTTAAAATACTGTATAAGATTGCTATCTTTCACTGTTTTAATGTACTTAATATTTTTGTTTGGTAAACTAAAGCTAAAATCACCTTACATGCTGTGGGATTATAGTATAAATATTTTTGTAATAATCTTATTTTCCCAACCAAATTTAATTCTGACATTTTTATAACAACTATATTATCAAATAACTTTAATAAAATTTATATCGTAATATGAAGTCTGTTAATAAAAAGGTTCCAATGTTATTTTTCTGTCCCAACTTTGGCTCCGATACTCATTACAGTACAGGTAAACAATATGGAAAGTGCGTGGTGGCTTGTTGGTAACGGACCAGACGCGGCTGCCAACATATTCACGGTGGTCGCGGGTTCAAATCCCAGGGCACACCTTTGACTTATCGGAGTTATGTGTGTATTAATAGTCAATCACCACACACTTTAACGGTGAAGGAAAACATCGTGAGGAAACCTGCATACCGTAGCGATTTTAAAGAATTTCTACGGTATGTAAGTCCGCCAACCCGCACTAGGCCAGCGTGGTGGACTATATGGCCTAACCACTCTCAATCGATGCTCTCGATTGTAGAGTAGGCCCGTGCCCAGTAGTACGACGTATATGGGCTGATATAGAAACAATATGGTACAAAACCAAAAATAATATTTATTAGGAGTTCTAATACCAGACTTACCAAGATCTAACGTAAAGGTGCAATAAATTTAAAATATTATGTTTTAGAATAAACACATTGGTTTGTCACAAACTTCTCAAAGCCTGTAATTTGAATATATTTTGTCATAAAGTCGCCAGTCGTGTAAGCCGTCTTAAACACTGAATAGGTTTCGGACGGCAGGTTATTCAGTACGTCTCGTACTAATTGTAATTATACGAATCCCTCTGGTCATACAAATAAACCTATAGCATACAAATGTAGGACAAATTTACTTCGAAATGTCATTTATTTACCTCGATAAATTCCTATAAAGATTATAAAAATACAGCAATTTATGCTCTGGTTACAATTTTTTTTAGTTTTCGCATAAAACGTCTCCTTTTTTATTTTCACATGTTGTGTAAGTATTGGTTGAAATTGCAACCAAATGCATATTATTTCACGATACCAAATATGGTGAAAATTCCGCTGGACATCCACAAATCTCGATATTACGTCGTCATCCAGTTATGCAAAATTGCTGGATTCCTGTCGTGCCTTTCTCTATTAGCAAACACGTTCCTAAACGAAAATGTTACTTTACAAAATCATTGGTAAATACAAAAAAAAGATCGATTACGATATGTTTGATGCAACATCAACAAGATTTTCGAAAATTTAATTGAGATCTCTCCCGTCATAGCAAAAGAGGGGAGAATAAACTCATAATATGCTGGACAATCGCGTTCTTTCACTTAATCTTCATCAATCATATTATGTGTAATTACGAAGAAAATTTTCCGAGCGAATGCAGCTCGCGATAATTCGTTTATATCGATATAGTATTCCAAGTGGTTTCACTATTGTAATGTATGATTTTCAACGGCTTCACGTTATTTCTAGTTGTATTTGGAATCACAACGCGTGAAGTTTTTTCCAAGATTTACTAACATTTACGTAAGTTTGCTATTGAATTTTGAGCTAGTGCAGTTGGATATAGTAGTACAACTAGTGTGCAGAAAAACTCTCAGGCGTTGTTGATTCAAATATGAATATTATTCCCAGATGTATATTTAATTGTTTTTAGTATCTTATTTAAGATAATTAATATATATATATATATAACACTACTTACTACTCATAAATATTAATAACATGATTTTCGTCAGGCTGTAAAATAGCTAATATATAAATCCACAACTTTAATATTTTGTTTTAATTAAATTTAAGCAAAATTTCCAAATACTTTTTTATTTAGATTACTTGCCAAACTCAACGAAAATGTAAATAAAATAATGACACTGTTCTTTCTACATTAAATAAATGAAAAAGTGAAACTTTATGAAAACATAAACGCGTAGTCATAAAATAATACAAAGCTGTATTATATGAAACGTCGATGTGATTGTTGATAGCCTCTAATGACACCATGAAATTACACAAAAATATTTACAAACGTAAATGTATCTATGCATACAATAATTTTGACAAATTGCTTTGATGTACATTTCATGCTACGTTACAATTGATTCAAAGGTAATGTATGGGTGAATATACATTTTGTATTTGTAGTACAGAGAAGGACAACCTCATAAAGGTCACAGAAGGTTGCCGGATAAAGGTTTACTGGATGTTATTAACATTTGTAAATAACGTACAGCGCTTTATAAATTATAAGGATTACGGCAATAATTTATCCTGAATTTGTTTACTTGTAGGCATATTCTGATCATTTTATTTAATTTACTCCATATTTACATTAACTTGTTTTGTTGAGGAATTAGTCAATATGTGAATATTTCTTTAGATATATTTTGTATACTGACGAGTGGTTTGTTTCATTGCTTAAATTAGGCATATTTTTTAATAAAAATCTAAGAAATTTGAAGAATTTCTTTGTGTAAACGTGCAAATCTGGTTCAACAAAATGCATTTGAAAAGTTGAATTCCTAAGGAAAGTTATAGAACATGAAATATGGCGTTGCGGCCCTTTAGAAGCTAAGCAATAAAAGTCATTATAGAAAATCCGTCGCTGGTCAGATTGACTTAAAACCTTGTTTTATGGAGTGTTGCTAGTAATACGATAATTGCACTTGTACAAAGCCAAGCTGGACATAACCAATGCTTATTCAATAAGCTACCACACACAAATTACTACGAAGGCCATTCATTATCATTTACATTTTCATTTTCACTACTGCCCTTACATTTACTACGTTACAAGCATGTACCACCGTAGCGAGACCACGTGCGCCTTATCGATGCAAGCGTGAGATCGGTTCGACGCGTTGCCATAAAAACTCCTTGTAAAAGTGTGTTGCGAATCGGAATTCCATTTCATGCACCGAGGTCGGGGGTGATAGCTGTCGATCAGGTTTTTTTTAAACTATATCAGCTTACGTGGATCAACTTACGCATTTCTGCGCGTATATTTTTTTGCTGGACGGGTTTTCGAAAACAATAGTTGTCAAAAGTATCTGTAATAAAAATACTATGTTACGTATAAATTACTATTTTATTTAGTTTTGATGACATTCTGCAGGATAATGTTTTCAAGTAAATCGTTGAATTTGGAACAGACACAGCTTATGATAATACTTAATTATCTTCTCGATTTAACACTGAAGTTTATGGCCACTTCATATTTGAGAAATGACTTAAGGTTGATCGAATTGTTCGATTATATCTCTAACGGTTTCCAAAACAATAATATAAGAAACGAAACTTATTGTTATTTCTGAGTCCATCCAGAAGGTATTGGAATATCTTTCGCGTCTGTGTGTTCCCTTGTAATAATTTATAATTAAGGCGAAAGTGTGTGACTGCATTCTTCAAAATATTTTCCGTTGATTTCTTTAATAAATCAATAAGAAATTCCAACACGAAGACATTATTTATTGTTATGCATACCGTTTAATTTGCTGACACTAAAAATTAAACGAAAACAATGGAGAGATTTATGAGTATTTCAACAGGAAAACTGAAGAATATGTTTTTAAAATTGGAAACTTTTTTCCTTGTCTATTTTTATTTAGCTGGTCTGCAGTAATACAGTGACCGGATTTTCATTGAATCATTTAATATTAATTTAAAATCATCAATATATAATTTCTGGCACAGCTTGATGCAATCAAATTACTGAGTGGAACAGCAATTACGAGTGATGTGAAAATACCACAGTCGTTTTTGAAATAGAAGCCGATGTACTTTATATGGAAGCATGCTTAATATGGACCGCTCTACTCATTATCGATCCAATAATACTTTAAAGAAATGTATAACGCGAAGGTAAACTCAGAAAATTAAATATAGACAATAATAGAACGTTTAAAAGTCGACTCACGTAAGCGGCCGAAGTGATTGATGAGTTGGCCAGGGGTGAGCCTCAAGAAAATGTCTGCGCTTTATTTTAAAATTGTGTTTTTATTTTGTTCGTTGACTAACGAGTATCATAGTGTATGTGTACCTGAAACCTATGTATGGAGTTAAGTTAGAAAATGTATTCTAATATGAATTACATTTGTAAATAAATCTAAATTATCTACTACATATTATATTATAGATCTAAAATGTTCAGATGCTCCTTTCAACTTTGATAATGCTACTGCGTAGTGGTCTCATGTTTTTAAATACCCAAAGATGTGTAAAGATGTGTAATGCAATGTATTTTCGAAATAGGCAAACCACTACTCATTTCCATAGGCTTTAGATGGTCTTATGCGGTCTTCTTCAATACAATTAGTTACATGTATACATAAACTCACGCCTTTATCCCCGACGGGGTAGGCAGAGGCTCCACCAGGGCACTCACATTTCGCCTTGTATGTTCCGTCACACGATGTGATAGGGGGAGAGCCTATTGCCATATCGGATATCGGGCACAAATACCTGACTCCGGGCTGATAATGAATAAAAAAATCCAATCATCCAATTTGCCCGACTCGTTTTTTTTTTTTTTTTTTTTTTTATTGCAATGAACGGCGAGACGAGCATGCCATTCGCCTGATGGTAAGCGATACGACCGCTCATGAACAGTAGCAAAACCAAACAACACCATGAATTACAAGGCAATGCTTGGAATTCCACTGCGCTCGCCATCCTGAGACATAAGATGTTAAGTCTCAATATGTCCAGTAGTTACTCTGGCTACAATGTCCTTCAAACCGGAACACAACAGCGCATTTACACTGCTGTTTGGCGGGAGAAATAGACATTGCGGTGGTACCTACCCAGGCGGCCTCTCACATATGAGAGACCTACCACCAGTAACCACCACTCGTGATTCTAACCTGAGGTAGTCATGTCAAGAGGCAGTAATGTGGTTCCACAGTGTCTACTAAGTTGATAAAAGTGTTGAATGTGAAAAACGGCGTATTAATGCACAGGCAGCAGCTGTGACCGTCGAGTGACTCATCACTGACAGAAATTCGACTATAATTCATTCCGTGCTCAATGTCATTTCATAAAGGTTAATTCAAGTTACGAAGTTCTTAGTAGAGAGATTTAAACTAAATTTAGAACTAATTGAATATACTTGAGAATAGAAGCCGACATAGAATTTAATAGTAATAGAGTAAATACTATAATTTTGCTGAGCGCTGTGTGTAGATTTATAATGCTATTTCCCTCTAAGATGGTTAGAAGTCGGTGACGCCAATTAGTGGCTTCATGTGTTAGGAAATGTATAACTAACTCTCGTTTTACGAATAAAATATAAATGGATAATTTTTAAAATTAGAACGTGAATCCTTGAATTTTGTATTTTGTTTTACCGATAGAGTGTCATAAGCACCATACAGAATGGAAAATAACATTGACCATATAAAAAAAAGGGTATACAAGAATAATAAATAATAAGTGAATTTCTAAATTCCCTTTCTTCACGTCACAATCTAAACAAGAAACCAAGAACTGCAGAAATCGCTGTCTCCAGCACTCCTAATACGATTACGTGACTATTATAGCTAGTGCAGCGAATTTTTCCCACATTTTCTGTAGATAAGCAGCAATCTTGGTAATTAACACGTTTGAGACGTGACCAGTTATTTTGTACGTAACGTGAAGGTACACATTATGGACGCGTCCCTACGTCGTGTCATGCCGGCCATTGTCGCTTATTGCTTATATCCGGTGTCGCCGATGCTTGTACCGTTGCTGCGATGTAAAGAATATCAAGAAGCGACTCGTAAATGTGGGCGTGCTTTGGCAAAATATAAAGAATTTTCGTTATATTAAGGTCGATAACCATCTGTGGTAGACTAACATTTCCATGTCCTAAGACAATCTTTTCTATTTTTGTTCTCAGTCGCGTCATAACCAGATCAAAAACATTACGCTCCCTACGTTAACTATCGAAACTGAAAAAATGACATTTTTGTTTTATTGCACTAATTGCACAAGAGATAAATATTTATAATTCTTTACAATAAAATATATTAAAATTTTATCCCGTCAACAGTTTCTCAGTCTAATAATATTGAAAGTGCATAAAATAAATATAATAAAAGATCAAATTTGCCACAATGTTATTGGTGTAAAGCAGCGAATTTACAGCTTCGATAATTTCGTAGGGAGCGTCGATATTTTGAAACTTTTAAATACATATTCTCTTAGTCAACATTAAGTATTGCCTTAGAAAAGACCGAAATATCAGATGTAGCATCTTTACAATCCATTCCTTACAATGATATAAATTGTCATGGCACATCCATATCCAATACATCGGCAATTGTCACGATGTCTCAGGTACTCATTCTTCAACTATACAACAGCTGACATTCACCAGATAGGAAGTGTTTTGCAACCCAGTTGGCACCGCCATCCACCGCACCTACTCTAAGGTCTTTATTAACTTGAACTACTTGGCAATTGTCTAAGGTTTTCTTGTCTTTATTTATGTTTATTATATTTGCAGCTTTATTCATAATGCGAAGTCTATTTATAGGTGCTTTGTTTTTGTTCGGTTTAAGTTTACTTGGTTGAGGCAGGTCTGAATTATTAGTTCGTTAGCCTTGGAGGTCAGCTAATGGCTGGGAATAGACCGAGCTTGCATAAGATAAATGACAGTTGAAGAAGCTAAAGAGGTATGGTTGGTCCGTAGCCTTGGCGCTTGGTAATCATTGGTGCATCGTAATTAATTTATTTTATGATTATGATTTTTGATTTAGTGGCTCAGTCGTAGTTCAGACATCAATATTTTCATTTCCTTCTTCATACATCTTCATCATGTATCTACTCGAAAGTGGTAATAAGCCTCTTCCATTCTTATATTTATATCAATCTTCTGTTCAATTTCTGAGTTGTTTACTCTGTCTAAACACATTAGAAGTCGCAGTTTTACAACATCCTTTCAATGTTAGACAAAAACTCGCGCACCGCGTTCCGCTTCGACAAACGGCACAATAACGCACGTAATGGTGTAATGATTGAGTGAATCATAACATAACAGAGTTGTGAGTCCCGAGCCCAGGGAATGCAGTTATTGTTCAACACTGTCAACATTAACAAAGTATTTAACATCATATTTTATCCCGCACTGCGTATGGAGTTTAGCGGTATCAATTCAACCTTTGATCTTTAACTAAACACTTGAGGCGAGTGTGGATGGAAGGGTCGGTAGGGAACAACCTCGTCGAAACCACGCCAATCAAATAAATGACACCCTAAAAAGAGTTAGGTCAGAAGTACTCCCGAGATAACGCATGAAGATTGATGAAAATGGATGATGTGAAAGTAATATGTCATGATCTAACATATCTCTCTGCAATCTCCAAAGGGATACTAGCTTTAAGATTATGTAATAACTAATATGCATTTAATCTTTATCATAATACAGATGACACAATACCGATAGAAATTTGATGCTGTCAACATTTGACAGTTGAAAGCATTAATGAAATCGCGAGTCGTGTGATTCATGCTGCGATTAACATTATCGAATAAAATTTTGTTTGCGTTCTGTTTAATGACAAATCTCGAAGGCATGAGAATTTGGCATGATTATTAAGGACTGACTATTCATCGTGGGATCAAAAAGTTTGGGGTGTTACTTAACTGCACGCGCTTCCATGGGTTATTTAAAATTGCTAGTCATATTTTCGAATACAAATTGCTAGTCATACATTTTCACTCTACCTTCTGTGTATGGTAATTATTGTTTGCTTAAAACTTTCTTACGCATCTTTAGATTCTTTATGGAAAACTAAGTCGTTTAAAAAACGATTACACTATGAGATTATAAAATTAGATTACTTATACATATATTTAGACTGTCACATTGCCTATTGCTAAATGCTATTCAGCATAATATCAGATTGTTGGTCAATTTAGTTTTAGACTTTTCAAACCAAATTTTTAGCTATTGCTGGTATAATCAAGTCTGGCCGAGTTTCTTAAAATAATCTTCTAAACAAAAAAATACGTCTACTATAATATAGCGTATTTTATGATAAACTTCCTGATATAAACTCACGTGTAGCCTACTAAACTCGTAACCAACAATCGCTACTCCAAACAAATGAAAAAAGTTTATTAAAAAAGTAATACTTTTCACTCCTTGTTCTAAGGCTTCATTGTGAACTTTGCCTTTGGTATTAGTACAATACATCGCTTTATACAAAATACAATTTATATGTGTTTTTGTTTATTTATTTTGAAGTGAATAATATATTAATTTATTTTGATGAAATGTGGTCAGTGAAAAACACTTGTTGACGAACACTTCGAGTTAAAGTGAATCGTGAAGGTTGCGCAGATCTTGAAGCAATTGCTTACTAAATATTTTACACGAAAGTCATATCGTTTTGGTAATCCTATTCCGTCGATCGTAAAAGGCGTAGCTACCTAGTAATAAGCAACGAAATTCTTTGTGGAGTTCTATATTCAGCAATTGTCTTTTAGTGACAGAAAATATAGATGACGATATGAGTAATGAGAGAGATGAAAATACTATTAATTGCTTTATAGAATTTCTAAAAAATATGTAAACACTACAAGTTGGTTACCTTCTCTACACGAAGGCCGCTGAGCATGGCCACTAGCATTATAAAAAAAAACAAGGACATGTCTGCCGCGTGACGAGTATTTTTTTATTCTCCCGTAATTGTTTTTCCCGTGAATGTATGGAACTTGATACGTCAGCTGGCTTCCCACACGCCACCTGACTCAGGGCTGTTAAAATTTCTCCTCACGTATAGGTTCCGCCATTTCTCAGCAGGGGCATTTGTCATAAGTGTTTAAGTGGATTTTTATTATTTGTTTGCGTACATAAATGTGCCAGCGTATTGTTTTGTGTCGTAGTTATCAGTTTTACATGTAGTGTTGTTTATTATTAGTCTATTTTATTTCCAATAGCATTTGCAAAGTCACGGAATGCTGTAAACACACACACTTATGCATTAAATATTCTGATTTATATTTTACAACTATCTTACAAAATACAGTTTGATAACCGCGATTACATCACTCTCATTTGATAGCCCTAACCCAATATTTCACACAAGTGCATCGCGAAACAAGGTAAATGGGACAAGCATTGGGCTGTGCGTAATGCGTCCCGACGCGCCCCGCCCTCCCCGCGCCGCACCCCGCGCCCCGCGCCCGTCTTTCCATCACAATAACTCATCATCCCGCTTCCTGTATTTTTCATTTATACAACGCTGTTATGTATAAGGTCGTGGTCACCGACTATGCGGTATCAGGTCATTTTAAAGTGAACTAAGGCAAATTTTACAGTAAAAATTTCATATCGCAGCCGCAATAGTTATGATTTAAGGTAATTAGGTAAATAATATAATGTCAATTGAGGTAGTATTACTGTTTTGCGAAAATCTGACTGATATATTGCGATGAATGAAAAGAGTAAATTTTTGCTTTCTTCTTGTTATTTTATTAATATTCTCGCTCTCGGCTAAAGGGAAACTTGTGTCCCTGTGAAATTGCCGAAATTAGTATTTCTGTGAATTCGTTGCGTGCGTTAATCCTGACAGACAAGAGATGAGTGAGCGTGTGGGCTGTCACTAAAGTTTCGAGATTGGCTATAATTTTGATTACCTACATACTAAAATCGTCACTCTACAAAAATGTGGATGGAAATCTTTAGAATGTAATGATTATGTCCAATATGGAAGTGAAATCTGGTATACCCAATAAATTAAATACGTGAAAGAGATCTGTGTAAAATATGTCACTAAGCACTGATGAGGTTTTCACTCGTTCATCATCATCATCAGCCCGTTGCAGTCCACTGCTGGACATAGGCCTCTCCCAAGGTACGCCACAGAGCCCGGTTTGCTGCTTTACGCATCGAGTCGCTGCCGGCCCTCTTGTGCAAGTCGTCCCGCCATCTGGCCAGAGGACGTCCCACGCTACGTTTTCCAAGACGCGGTCTCCACTCCAGAACAGGCTTACTCCAGCGGTTATCTGTTCTGCGAGATATGTGGCCAGCACATATGTTCACTCGTTCCCGACCAAAAAATAATTATCCATTACGCATTTTCGTGCCTAAAACGGTTTTAAACACATGTAGATATGTGATCCTTAGCATATCGCTAGCAAAATCGTCAAATATTTTAATCTCCATGCCTTTTATGCCTGCGTCTTATGGTTGTGAAAATATATTTACATTTGTTCTTACCTAAACAGGAAAATTGATTCGTTACTGCAAACCTTTTGATGTGCACATTTATTTTTCCACTTATGCATATTACGAGCTTGTAATATAAATTGCATAGGGATAAATTATATATAGTGAAGAGATTTATAATGTAGACAAATATTTGGTGGTATGCAACATATTAAATGAAAGAATATATTAACAAAGAATTGGAGTAAAACTTAAAAATAAAAAATGATACTAAACATTTTGTTGCAAAAATATCAAGTTCCTTCACTTCCCGGGTACCAATTTACTCGAATATTAAATTGATTTAATTTCAATTAACTGAGATCATAATAATGATATTATAAGTAAAAATATTTTTAAAATAAAATTACAATGAACATAAAAAAATGAATAGTTTGAAAATTCAGAGAATGGACGAAACCATAAACTACATAAAATAGTGCGAAAAGAGGAAGCGGACTCAGCAGTAGGGCAACTAATATTTATACGTAATCAAATTCGTAGGTACTGAAAATTATCTATAATTAAGCTTTCATGTCTTCTCAATGTTTAATCTTGAGATATGTTAATTAATAAACTACCGTATTACTCGCTTACCTCACACTCGACATTAACGCCGAGTTAATGTCTGGACGCATCTAATCCAATTTGACCCCAGTTTCAAATTGACCTACCAACTATTGACTAAGATTTCATGTTGTTTACGCTAATAAACTTCATAAATATGTTAGGCAAATCCTTATCGACATACATCCCTAATATTTTACGCTTTAAATACATTTATAAGATAACATATTTTCAGCTATTCATGTTTTTAGATGTACCATTACATCTTAAAATTGTGGAAATAAATTAATTCATTTACATGTCGAAGAAATAATTAACAATTGTTCAAACATGTCTTTATTATTCACAAGCTGTTCAAAGGAAAGAGTCACGTACTTGTGTTTGTTGCAAACAACAAATTCACTTGATAGGACTCGTATTTTGAATGGCTTTATAATAAAAATGAGGGGATATTTTATAATTGTACAATGTGAAAATGATTGTAAAATAGCATGATCGAATTTTTAATATTTTAAAATGAAAATAAATTATATCGAATGGAAATAAAAATGGCAGATCTGACTAAAATATTGACTCAATATATTTTTAAGCGGTGGAATTATGACCCTAGAATGAGAATTGCAATACGAAACTCGCCAGTATCTGAATTCCAGAATAGATTAAGCACTGTTGGTATTTAAGCTGTCATTTAGTTTATTAAGTTATCAAGCTAGAATATAATGACACCTGCCCTGTAAATAAGTGTGCACTCCACTGTAGGGTGCGGGCCTTCTCTATTATTGAGTGAAGTTGTATTGGTTGCTTCAACACATTCTACATTTTATAATATTTTTCTATGTGACTGCTTCAGTGGCGTAGAACTTGTATTATAGTGTGATTGCAAAGAGGTCTCAAATTAGAATCCCGGGTCGGGCAAAGTTATATTGGATTTTTCTATAGGCTCGGAACAAACAAGGGCAAAATGTGGGTGTCATGGTGACGCTTTTGCCTATCTGTTCTGGGAAAAAAAGCGTAAGTATGTATGGTTTTTTTATATTGTATGATTTTTATTGCATGGTAAAAGTACAGGGTCTCACAGACACCAAACAAAACGAATAGTCACTTTTAAGATTCGTAGTAGAATCATTTCTGTAATTTGGTTATTTACGTCGCAAGTTCGTATAAATCAGTATCCCGAATGGAGGGAGGCGTAATGCACCCATAAAGTCGATATTTACAGCAAAATATTCCGTCACTGGTCTCTGCAGTAACCAGTAACATAGTTCGTTCGGAGCTAAATTTAAACTAGGCATTAAAACCCGGCCTCCTTTGTTTCTGGGTTTAATGACACAACCTATGAGCTGAAATGTAAATAGCAATTTCCATTACTTAGTGCCATGAGTTACGTTTGTAAGAAAGTTTATGGATTTGTAAAATTGGAGATAGCTATGGATTATTTAGATAGGTTGTTGGCACCTGTTCAGAAAACCATCATTTTTTGTCTATAGATAGTAAAAATGTCTGCAATTAAATCACCAACATTTATCTAGAAATTTCAAATAATTCCGTTCATCAACTAGATTCTAGAACAATTATGGAGATGATGGTTGACATTAATTATAAATAAATTGATTATTATGAGTGGTATATTACCCGACGTTGCAGTAATTTTTAAACAATCTCACACTTTGTCTAGTAATCTTGGGTTTTTTGGAACAAAAGAGACTTTATTTGGTTGAATTTTATTTAAATTTTCAGCCTGCAAATATTTAAAGATATATAGGAAAAAAAAACAACGTTGGGATTTGTCAATAAGAGAAGAATATTTCACCGTTCGCTTTCCCATCTATATTATTAGCAGACAGTAAAGAAGCATTGGTGTTAAGGTGTAGATTAGTGTATCTTTCCGTATATAATCCTCATATAATCCTAGATCATAATAAACATAGATTAGTAGACAGTGAGCTTTAAACCGTATAAATGCAGTTTCCTACGGATAACCGATATAGCCAATCATGCGTCTGTAGGCGCGGGCAAAAGCTAGTTATTCATAAACGGATTTACTGCTTAGTGTGTTTAGACACAGGTTTCTTTGTACGCTCGCCAAATGACTACGGTCATTAAGTACGCTAAAATAAGAGGAGTTTATTATGAGAACGTAATAATGAAATGCAGGAAGTTGCTGGAGGCTGGAGCTTCCAACAGGTCGGTGTGGAGAACCTTGGGGGAGGCTTATATTCAGCAGTGGACTTCTTGTGGACTGAATTATAAGAACCGTATAGTACGAATTACTGGTAAATAATTCCTTCCTTATACGGACTATAAAGAAGGGAATATTTACCTTTACTGAATGAAAACCTATCTCTTTTATCGTCATCATCAATTATCTTCAATTTATAAATAAATTAAAAAATAAATAGTTTTAGTCTAATATAAAATGGTTCAGCCAATCGATTCCATTAATACACAAATCGAAACATTCGTGGTCTCATTGCCAATGATTCCTTGCTAGTTGCCATACTGACGATAAATGCTGGTTGGTGCTGCATTGAAAATAATGGTAGCAAGTCACAATTACTAGTTTTCGTAGTAGCTCGCTATCCATCGGTGACTGCTAACAAATAGCTTGCCGAAATATTTACTTTTATATCACAAAGTAAATACATGTTACAGTATAATCATAGAACCAAAAAACCTGTCGTACCAATGTTTCGAAACATTTTAATGAACTGTTGTAAAAATATAATTTATGTGATCTGTAGAAACACATAGGATGTTACATACCTACTATGTTGGTTGTCGATGGCTTAAAAGATATAATTCATTTCGTTGAAGAATTCTCTTCATGTCTTTGACTGGCTCATTCTGCTCATGATATATCAGATTTTAGATATTAAAAACAGTATGTAGTACTGTAGTACGTACATGTATCTTGATGACTCAGATTGAATCCAAATGTAGTCAAATATGTAATCTGTTATTTTCTAAATATGAGTCACTGTTTAGATAAGAAAAATTTGGTAAAGCCCGCTGAAAATAGCTACGTACGCTGATAAAAATATTTTTAATTGTTGTTTCGAAGTTTATTTATACACACAAATCTAATTAAAAATAATATTCGTCCCGCCGGTTGTAAAAATTGTTTTAAAAGCACCGGTTGTACTAGCTAAATCTCTACAATTGAAGATAGGGTTGAGAGGTGAGAGAAAGTAGAACACTTCCTAACTAATAATGTCAACGAAGATTCCTTTTCTGTTTATTTCCGCATGAACTGCATTTTAATGCCACATAACCAATGCCCTGGATATGAAGTGGAACAGCCGAGTTCTGCAGCATTACGAGTGATTGCAACATTCCCGGACGACAGTGACCGTCGGGATCCATTCACTTTGTGTCAACACCGACCTTACAGTACTTGTCGTCTTTAAGCATCACCCAAATATTTGAACATTTATGCAAATCTGTGCCAGATTACTAGATTTCTTGAAGCGCCTAAAGAATTTGCCTAGATTCCAGTTTGGTCAACTGTGATAGGATTTAAGAAATTTGAAAACATTATGAAAGTGCTATTGATTGTTTTATGTAAACAAATGCTTTTTCGATTACTTTCTCTACAACAAAAATTATGCAATACTCAATGACGATACGAGCATAACTTTTGTGAGTGTTGTTTAAGATGCCGTTAAAGCATTCTTTATTATTACAACTTTACCAAACATAATATATTTAACTCAAAAAATAGTCCCAGTATTGAACCTTCCAAAAGCATCATAATTGTCTGTTGTATCTGCAATAAATTTCAAACACAAAGTACTTCCAAACTTGACAGCTGTACAAATGGGTCAAGTGCTGTCGTCGGTTTCCGTTTCCCTGCAATCATTGGCCGTTCGTAAAAACAATGTAGTTTGCAACCAAGCATCGTGAAAGGAAGTGCAGTAATCGACGTGATGATTATGCCTTGTTTTCGTATCGGAAACTGCTTCTAGTTAAACCGTTTATTTACGCTATTCATAATAAGAAAAATAACCAATTATTTCCCGTGCGTTTATGTGTTAAGTAAGGTGAGGTTATGTATGCACGTTGCACGTCCTTCAAGCATAAAACCACTACATATTTTGGTTACATTCCTGCTGCTTTTTTGTTTAATGATGAATACGTAGTTTTACCGACTTACAGAATTGTATTGCGTTTTGTTTGTAGGATTCACTATCTGGAAAGTACTATTATGTCATTTTTTTCGTTAATCAAAATCATTTATTAAAACCCACTGATTACAATTAAACAATTTCAATTTATTGGATTGCGTAAATGTACCGCTACTGTGCAAACTGACAGGCATCCATATAAACCAGCGCATCGCATTTTACACAAATTTTCTGGTTCGACTTGTGCAACTTCCCAATGGATTAAAAAAAACGAATTGACGGAATCTCGTCAGTTGTTGAATTGGTCGCGCTCCTTAGTGCTGCGTCCACAATTTCTTTGCAATCACAT
This sequence comes from Deilephila porcellus, assembly GCA_905220455.2. Lineage (NCBI taxonomy): Eukaryota > Metazoa > Arthropoda > Insecta > Lepidoptera > Sphingidae > Deilephila > Deilephila porcellus. The sequence goes on along the minus strand of LR999977.1, from coordinate 11,288,249 downwards.
TTCTCATCTCGAATAACAGTGTAAATAAGTAAAAGTCGGTTCGTTCTGCAGCCGTGGGATAGATAAGGCGGTGCGCTCTCTCCCACGTTCAGAGACGTACTGAGATTAACTGTTCTGTGGAATGTTAGTGACAATTTAAAGGGATGGCGTGGAAACGCTGTCTTCATTTTAATTCCCATCAACAATCGTCGTCAGTTTTATGTTAGTTTTTAATTGTTACTACAAAGGTGTCATAGGTGAAGCATACATTTGTGATAATATCACAATGCATTTTAACCTCAAAATCAACTTGAACTAGTGATTAGCTGTAATATGCAGCCACTTGATATGATCTCGGTACAAACAATCGCATTAAAAATGTAAGAAGTGCAGATAATCAGGTTTCGTCGGCCAACTCTTGTGAACCTGTTAAGTCCGCGCCTGCCGTTGTTAAATTTAGTTACTTTAATCGCCACGGTTTTTGGCCGGCAACCGGTACTCTTCCAAGTCCGTTAAGTTAACTCAAATAAAAAATATAATTTGGCTGTTCATGGTTTGATGTGTTTATTTAATTTGTGGCCCGGGGATGTATGTCACGTATGTTTCTTGGAATCAAATGTCTACTGTTAGACATTAGCTGTCAATTCGATGCATATAAGTCATAAGTTTTCGTTGCACGTACTTTCGTCGAAGTCTGTAGTTGATGGACCCTTCGAAATCGAAATATAATGAATAAGGGGTTTCTTTTAAATGTAGTTTTTTAATGAGTGTCTGATTGCATATGCCTAATGTATGGTTAATTTTAGGTAAAGTTATTGAACTTTCTCAGACATTAGATAAAATTGTCATGGGGCTAGTGGTTTTAAGCACAGTGAAGCATAATCCAAATTCTAAGCCCTTACATGAAAATAGCATGTAGTTCAATATTAATAAAGATGAAAGAAAAGCAAAGTTGAATACCATTTCTATTAAAGAGCAATACATTTTTTCAATGTCGGAGAATCCCATGCAATTCTATAAATAGCAAGTTAAATGAAGGAAACTGTACCGTACGTAACAAGAAAAGAAATAGACTGCATCGCCCTTCACGAACGACTCAATATCGATGCGCATATACGTTTAATTAGTAAAGTGCCTTCGACAGATCAAAGTTCTCATCGGTCGAACACGTATCGCGCTCCGAACGTATGTTAGAAACTGTACGAATATCTATATATTATTTGCTCATTAGAGCACTTGCTTATTCGGTAGTGCTCGTTACGATATGGTGTTAAGTCAATGAACTGTAATAGCTGTAATAAATTTGATAGTACGTATATTTAATTCAAATGCGTCTATGACGACTTCGGCTAATTTTGAAATGCTAAAGAGTTTGCATTTTACAGCAATTTTACTTTTGAGTTAAGTAAATTGGTTACCTTGGGGACTCTTTCATGTTTTAATTGATTTCTTTATAGAGTTAGCAGTGCAATGTGCGAATGGAACAATGATTAACGGAACAACTCATTGGAGTATTGAAAACAAACGAAAATGTACTAGTTTTGGGTCAAACAATGCGATAATTACAAAGTGACAGAACTGAATAAGAGATACATCACGCAGGTTAGGGACGGATGTTAAACCTAAATACGGAGTTAAGGAAGTACCTACTTAAGTTTTTTCAAAACCACGCTTGTACTGCGGCGGAAAGAAAACGACAGGCTGAGACGGAACGTAATAGTTGCACATTAATTCCAATTGTAGGTTGCATATAAAACGCAAAGAATCAGCAATTATCGTATTTTTTATTGGAGTAGATCGAGGCGCCTGTTTTATATTAATGGACGGACGACTTTTTCCTGTTGCTACATAGCCCTTAAAAGAACATCCCGCCGTGTCTATTATTATATGTAATTAGGGCACAGAGAGAAGTCTGCGGTGTGTTACAAGTAGATGTATGAGAGTGTTGAAAACTAGCGGTATTGCAGACGAAAATCGGACGTTTGCCGATCACTCCCCGGCGTATGAGGTTCAACGACTCCTCTATACTCTATTAAATAAAATAGCATTTTGTTAGTACCGCACGTTCTGATCTTATTGTTGATTCTATAAGTCATTTCATCTGTGACAATGTGATTTAAACTGTAACGCATTGTGTCAAAGGTGTTTTTTCCACGCGCTTTCTTACTTTGGCCCGGATTCGGTTGATTTCTTCAAGGAAAAAGCGAGTCATCGTTCAATGCAGCCGAAAACATTGCGCTAATAGTTCAGCGAAGTTACGTTAGCGAGCGCGCGGTGAATAGTTTAGAATTTCTCTTCGCGTAATAGCCTGTCTAGATCATTGTTCTTCCGATCTGTTAAATAGATAGCACTCAATGGAGCCAACTTTCGATAGCGAATGCGTGTTCTTTATCTAAAGGAAGATAGTCTTGATCGTAATTAAACTCCCTGTTCGAACGATTGTGATAAACGAGTCTGTATTGTTCCATTTGGTTAGTACTAGCTTTGTGTTGCTCACCAAAAGTTCTCCAATATTCTCACGTAGGTATAACTTAGTCAAGGAAATTATGTAAATATTTTTTTGATCGCACCACACCTAAATTAAAATGACCGATAGATTGATTAGCATAACAGGGTTTCGGAGCAGGATCATTTAGGCGACATTTTATCAGACAGACAAGTCATAGCATTGTAAAATATATCCACGAAACTTGCGCGTGCTGTAAGCATCTGCAACGATTTGACATTATAAGGAATGTCTGAAATATATTTGCAACACCTTCGCAATGCAATGTTGCATTCATCCGACATGTTTAGTCAGGCTTCACTAATGCAGTTTTACACGAAAATAGAATTCTTTAGCAGTCAAATAACAAGGAGGTTTGTTAGTTCGTTAGTGCTTTCGTGTTTTTAAAGGTAAAATTTAAAAACGATAATGAACATAAAAAGTGTGTAGTTCATTAAACATTGGTTTTAATTGTTACAAAAGTCGGTTCACCTGTTCAAGGTAGTCAAAAACAAACGAAAGTATAGTACTGCTCCTTAGTAAATAGCTGAGACGCATCAAGGAATCCACTCATAGATCTTTGCTAATTTCTTTGAATATTCTATTAATTAGTTTAAATGCAACCGTAACTTGTATCTTAAACAAAATATTCTAGACTGTATTATTTTAATTCATACGTTCTTTTAATAGTCCAATTAATGAACTTGATTTGTTACGTCCGTAGTATGTTCCAATTTTCCGATTGCTCTACATGTCATAAGCCCTGATACAAGGTTTCAAGGCCTCACGTTGTTATAGCTATAAATTATATAATTAACTCGATATATTTTAAAATAGGTATTAAAGATGTTACGTCAATCCTGTTGATTAATTGTTAAGTTGTAGAAAACAACATTTATTAACGATATAAATATCGGGTATTTGTATTTTTTAGATTCATTGAAAGAAACTATTTAAATAAATTAACATATACTTTGATGGAAATTAAGTACTGTCAAAACACAATGTTGTTATGTTTTTATTTCATTTTTTAACGTGAATGTCTCTTGCAACAAAATCCTGAATTATAAATGCCTTTGGAAGAAAGATCAATAGAAACTATTGCGGAAAAGGCACTGTTTTAAAATTACATAAATATTTGTTTGTTCGTATTTGTTCTCAATTATATTCATTTACTATATAGCGTGCCTCATCCCACCTACAACAGCAGATAATTCCAGAGTGAGGGCGTAAGCTCCATTAACGTACTTGACGGATGTTAGAAATTGATCACGGACTGCCCAACAACACGTATTAAACCATAATGTTTTTATAGACTTATATTTTAGGAGATGCTGAAGGATTGCCGTCATAAACAATGAGAAAAATTATAAAGAATATTTTAAAATTGAATGCTTAATTATGCTCAATAATTGTATCTCGCAATTTAACTTGAACCTGCTAACAATTGTCCTACTATCGAATTCTCATCGATATATAATTATATCGATGAGAATTCGATTACTCGAAACGATTCTTATAAAGTGTATTCACAACACCTGAGAAAACGCCGATATTATGTTGCCAACCTATGAGAACGAAGACAAATGGGTTGGGGAATACCAAGTGTTATTGGTCATTCAGCCTCTGGCAATCTAGCCGATCTAAGCAAACAAGATATTAAAACTGTTATTTCTTATTGATTGTTTCTAAGGCATTAGCACCATTCATGAAATAAGTCAAAATGGATGTATGATTTAGTAAGACTAGTTACAGCATGGTTCTGCCATTACACATACTCTCTCCCTCCCTCTTCAGCCATAGGCAGTTAACTGCCGAACACAGGCTTCCGTTAAGGATCTCAGCATTGACCAGTTGGAAGCGGCCTGCATCCAGCGATTCCCAGCGACTTTAAACCAAGCCGTCCGTTCACCTTGTAGGCGGGGATCCGACACTTGGCTTGCCAGTGACATTACCCTTATTAAAATAATTATATAGATGCAGTCCCATTTACTCAATGAATGATTTACACTACAAACCTAGTTCGTACCGTCCAGATACGATATCGATAAATAGGTTAGTTGATAGTAAAAAGCGTGTGCCACAAGATAAATTCACACGTGATGTAACGGCTTGTCGGGTACTGTTTTATCATCGTAATCTAACCGTACTTCAAGTTGAAAGGTCTCGTCGACAGTTTTGATCTTCGCTGCAACGTCACGAGATGAAAATCCCGATAAAACGTGTGTAGCCTATTTTATAGTAATGCTTATTTTATGTGTAATTTGTACAGCATTAGCGTCTTCTTTATCTGTTACCTAATTTTTTCCGGGACCCCAAGACTTTTCAGCATCAGAAGTGTCGTAGCTCTTCTATGATTAAAAGTATGTTTAATGGTTACATTAACACCACGAAACACTTGAGGGAATTTTACAACTAAATAGTTATATTGGCTAAGTATGCTATATCTCTGTTGAGGTCGTAATATTGAAAATAAATACTTAGCAAAGTTTGGAGACTGTCCCGCCCTCACACCCGCCACTGCAACTCCTGTAAGCCAGGATCAACAGTGGCACGCATTTAATGACACTGAGCATTGAAGCTCATCGAGTCTCCGGGAATGTCTAACTTGTCTTTAACCCGCAACGAAATCAATCATCTTAGCAAAGTTTGCTATATCCCTATCAAGGTCGTACTGTATTATTGCACAATAGTAACAGCATCCCGTTGGTAACAATACAGAAATGTTGCCCATTACCCGACCCTCTAAGGGACTTTTACGACTCCTCCATGATATTCAGTGACCTGCGTTGGTCATTATCATTTTAGAATGGCACTAAACTACAATCAGATTAGAAGAAACATAATTTTTGAAAAGTTTACGAGGTCGTAAACTTGCTGGGAACTGTTATATCTAGATTATCGTGAGTGAGCATTCTATGAGATGTGCAGTTTCATAATATGTTGTTGGATGTTATGTTTGTCTATGCTATTTATACAGGGTGCTGGAGACATGATAACTTCAATTGAAACCACGTCCAGGGACTTGCAACAGCAATTAATGTTTTTTTGGTATAAATACTCATAAAAAGATTATTGGTAGATATACTAATATATAAATTATTCAATTTGCATAAAAATATTGACTTTATTAACTAAATTCATAATTTAAAGTATTTTAGTAGGCTTGGAGCGTTCATGTCTTACCTGTATATCTATGGTATGTCCACAAGTATATCTACTCGTATACTTGCATTTATACTATAATGCGTTTGTTGGTTTGTCCTTCTCTCACGTTTCGAAATAACATGAATTTTACACAGAAATAGACACAAATAACAGGACCAACGTGAATTTTAATCTGAAATAGACACACACTTTAACTCCCAGGTAAGTCACGTGTAACATTGAATAGAGACCAAAGCTTTACCGCTGATTAAACCGCAGGGCTCAGCTTGTCATTAGCTGGACAGGAACTATGAAAATCCACTGCGATATTGATAATGCAAATGTGGGCGTTACAATGTAAGCACGTTGATAAATGCTTTTCTAAGTTCTGACAATATCAATGTTCAGTGCCTTTGGGCTTGGATCACATCTGTCAGCATTGATTTTTGTTTTATCTATTGAAAAATGTATTTTGTATGAAGACGAGTACGCATGTTGATGTAACAATTGTGCGTATCTTGATACAAAATTACTATTATTATTAGATAAAATACAAACACACAAGTTGGGTTTGCAAGAGTTATTTAAAAATAAATTACTATCTCTTGTGTACGAATGAACAAACATGAGTAATACAAATAGAACAGAAAGTTCCAAACAGGCAGGGTTGTTGCAAACTAGAATTCAAATCGAAATTACTGTAAATTATTTTGAATTGAATATACCTACTAACCAAAAAAAGATTTCGAAAACAAACATTTGTTAAAGCAATACCAATCTCCAAACCACATTATTTGAACACTTCAGATCAATTAGAGAGACTCCAATCCACTTAATTTCTGCCCTTTTCAATATAACGTAAGATCAGTGTAACCAAAGGAAATTCCCGATATTACGGTAAATACGATGAAATTAATAAAATAAATCTGCGTAAATAAATATATAAAATATATTATTAGAACCTGAAGGTCCAACTAAAGAATTATAAATACAGAGGTGGGGACATTAAACAACAAAATAGCTAGGATTTAATTAAAATAATTTGAAATTAGAAGCATTAGGCATTATTTAAAAAAAAACAACTTTTTTAAACAATTAAATACGAAGTTGACCTATCCTATTGTAAATCTATCAAGAAAAGAGAAATCCTGTGTTTATAACGGTCAAATGCTATTAATTTTGGTGTACGAATTTGTGATGCAATACCCTATGTGGTTTTATGTCATATCGTTTTATTATTTCAGGTTAAATGTTCTATAAGTATATTGTTTCCTCCACAATATGTTTACCATATATCAATTACCTTATTACAGTAAAGATGAATCACGAACGCTCTTAGTAACCGTCCGGTGCTACGTCCGGGGTCATATTGTATTTAGCACTATAACATATGACAGGTTTCGATGAATATTTAAGTGTTATTACTAGTCCGACCTGTATAGTAGTAAAATATTTTATAGTATTTTCTGGTTGTTTGTTTTTCGCTTAAGATGGGGTCTTAATGATATGTAAAACATGGATAATACAACTTTAAGACCTAATTAGCATATTGAAATAATATTTTTATATTATTAAGCTATTTTAAACAATGTACGCATTTCAAAGTGTTGAGTTAAATTTTATGGATTTGTTGCTAAGTTATATGTCACTAACTACATAAGACTGTTCGATTTAATTTACTATCTTTTGCCAACCCTAACCGTAAATATAACCAATCCATATTTATCCTGTAACAGTTCTATATTTATACAGATATTATGTAAAAACAAGGTAAAGCTTATAGTCGCGGATTCCAGAGAGCGGACAAGTTGTTAGATCCACCTGTCGCGGCCGACATTCCACTCGTACCGTTATGTCGGACCCACTGCCCATCCGAGCTGCTTTTATTTGTACCTTACTCTACGCGGCCTTTTGTGGGCGGGCCATTTATTTTTAAATTGGTTAGGGTTGTCAGAAATTAATTTGACGTTAATGATAAAAGAGTTCGTAACTCAATCGGTTAGGTTTATTAATCTATGATTCTATTTTTGAAATTTCATGTTTGATTGTGTATTACAATTTATTTTTAAAGTTATGTGTTTTGGTTTAAGATGTGTAAATGTAGAGAACCAAGGAGTGGCATAGAATGTATTGTTTGCCAAAATGCGTAAATCGGCACTCCTTCCAAATATCTGTATAAGTTTTTTTTCTTATTTCTTTTATTAATCCAAGTTCTATAATATTGTTTTAACTATGCCTTATAATTGTTAAATGCATTCGATATAACAAATATCTCAATATTAATGAAGTTTATTAATTTTATATACACATTAATTAGGTTATATATGAACGGATAACAATTTTAATTAGACGTGAATGCAGAAGGTAGACCTTGCATTCTATTGACTTTGCTAGACAGTGATGCATTTAATTCAGCAATAAACAGAGTACCTATTGCCATATTTTCATATGGAATATTAGAAGGTATATTAAACGATTTTACTATAGTCGGTAGCTTTGTGATTAGCCATCTTTATCATAGATGCTGTGATTTAGAATAATTGAATAGAATTAATTTTCTGCCTCGGCGTAGTTGTACGGTAAGATTACAAAGCTGAGGTCTCGGGTTCCAATCCCGGGTTGGGCAAAGTGATATTGGGTTTTCCTATTCATTATCAGCCCGGAGTGAAGAATTTGTGCCCAATATGGCGATAGGTCGCCCCCTATCACATCGTGAGACGGAACATACAAGGTATCCTGGTATACACGTATCCTGGTAGCACCTCTGTCTACCACTACTGGGAAAAAAGGCGTGAGTTTATGTATACATATGTATGAATAGGATTAATTCTATTGACTCATACCTCTACTGATAATCTTGTACATGGATCGTGACCTTTGCGACTCTGGATTGGATGATCACACCGAGCAAGTGTGCATGATTTATCATAATTTGTTGATCCTACAAAGACAAAGGAAAGACAGAGGACAACAAGAACAAAGAAAGGGCTTTAAATAGCTTCATAACATTTTCCTTTGACTTAATTAATTATGGAATAGACAGCTAAAAATAATTGTTCATTTCTCATACAAACTGGTTCCTATATAAAATTACGAATTATTTTAATTGAAAGAATTTATGCAGCATGAAAATAACCAAATTGTTTCGAAATCTGATAACGCAGTTGGTAACAAACCCATAAACAAACGACTTCACATGTGCAAATGATACATGGTATTAAATCATAAAAAAGATAAGTAAGTTAAGATAAAAATAGCTACAATATTTGTCATGCGATGCGGGCTTCCCCAACCGTTTAGTAATTACTACTGTTGTCTGTTACTTAAAAACTAGGTACTCTTCGATTTTCCTGCACGTCAAGAATATAGGTAATCGATTCGGAGAATATTCATTTGATGTCAGTTCATTTTAAATAATTCACGTATAAGAATGATTTATTTGTAAGGAAACAATGTAATAATAACTAAATCTAAACTCAATAATTAAATGGTGCAAATTGTTAATCGGTTCTTTAAAAATCGAATGCCAAATTTTACAATGCCATCTAGCGATGTTTTCTTGAACTACCTACTCTAAGTGCCTAAACAAATTCATTTTATATAAGTGATGCTACATGTAGCAAGTATAAAAGGTATGCAAAAACAGAAACATCTCCTAAAACCAGTATGTATCATGGTTTATTTAATTATTTGGCACATAGTTAAATGCTCGATGTGTTCAAAAGTAGTAAATTTTATGAGAACAATCACCCTGGCGCAATTAGAGCTATGTAAGTCTAGTTTTATAGTTTTAAACGTGTTATGGCCGCGTTGATAATGAATACACTTGAGTAACGAAACAGGTTCGTAATCTATGTTTGCGAACTTCTTTGTGATTTTCTTTTCATTTTCAGAGTAATTTAAGCTTTACTGCTTTGATGGTTTAAATGCAGAGTATTTGATCTGTTCTTGTTTTTAATGTTAAAAGTTTATTAGTATTGAAATGTTTAACATCATTAATCCATTGTCCACTTTACGATTCCGTCGATACATAGTAAATGTTAAAGACCAAGAAGAACCTTAGTTTGACTTCAAAACAAATCGTTTAAAGACATCATTAGTAATAGAAAAACGTTCATAGATGATAAAAACTTCATTTTTCCATCGCAAAACTTACTTAAATTCATTTATATTTCCAAAGTCGTACACGTGAAAGCCTAAAAACCTATGTCGTAAAAGCAATAAAATGTACAAAATTAACCATAATTACATGTTACAACGCTGTTTTATTGCCAAAACATACAATTGGCAGCAATTTTGCTTTCCACAAAATATACTTGGATGTTAAAGTGAATAAACGTTAATCAGCAATTAAGGAAACGTTTTCCGTAGCAAGTTGTAGGCCGACCAGTCGAGACCTCAGCTCAGTGCCGCGCGACACCCTATTTATAAAGCCAATTTAATGTTTAATAGTGTATCGACAGCCTCCGTGGCGCAGTTGGTTAGACGCCGCCTGTGAAACGAGAGGCCGCGGGTTCGATCCCCGCACCGAAACAAATGTTTGTGTGATCCACAGGTATTTGTTCCGGGTCTGGGTGTTTGTGAGACCGACAAGTCTCTCGTAGTTTCTGATACTCACGACACAAGACTCGATCTTAGTGTGAGGTCAGGACTATGTATGTGACTGTTGGGTGTATTTATTTATTTATTTATTATATATCGCAAACAGACAGCTGAAGATATCGTCGAAATATCGCAGTTTTATAATAGTTTTTAGTGTGTTCTCCATAATCATCTTGAATATTGAAAATATCAGTGTTGTTAATATTACCATTTCATTTGAGTTGTACTGTCTGGTTGCCAGATCGATCGCTAAAACTAGAGGCATCACCATCATAGAATTCTTGCCAATATTACCTACCGTCTTGACTTTCTGAAATTGATCCACATTTATCTGCATATTTCCCGATACAAAACAATACTGTTTTGTATTGTTTTCTTAATACTAAGAATACATTTTGTAACATTTACACGAACTGTTCCCGACACGGGAACTTCACCCATCGACATCTCGATCAGATCAGCCGGCAAAAACTTGATGATCTTCGCAGAATGCGTTAATGATAATGTTGAATAACAGCAAATGACGATGTGAAATGTTTAATAACAACAAATGTTTCCATATTGCGAATGCAGTCCAAAGCATTAAATATACATTATAAAAACCAGAGCTGGTGTCTTGGATTTGCGTAGAGGTAGTCGGTGAAAAACTGAAAAATTAATCGTATGTATTAAACATTTGAGTGAGATTAACACTGAAAATACTTTAATGATTTTTTAAAATGTTATACATTATTTAGATTCAGTCCCTTTTTTGCTCTACCACTTGGTTCACGAAGCTGTTTTCACCAGAGAAGAACGGTCAAGAAACACTAGCGTTGCTCTTTTCAAAACAAGTTTACAATACAGTGATTATACAAGAGTCGTAGTTTAGTTGAATTCAGAGCAGTTCATAAATACATTTGTGATAATAAATAATTTGTGATACTACAAACGTGATTAGCAATTATATTTTGTACTTGAGCTGTGTATCTACTTGAAGTACTAATGTAGGTAGACCCATATTAAAGACATTTTATTTCATACTTAGCATAAATGAGAACGCGGGTCAAACAACGTTGGATTGTTTAGACACCAGAAAGTGTAATATCAAATTACGTGGTGCAGCAGAATTCTGCGGCTTCATAATTTGCTGCAGCGCTAAATTGTAGTTACGACACCTCGGAGTTCGTCGACATCTCGGCAAACAATAACAAAGGTTTTGTCACTGAATGTTCAGGCTTTTTTAAAACACAAGCATGACAAGCACGAAATTCGGTTTTACTTTGCAAAGTAAAAAATTGAGCTGAATGGAAGGAGGAAATTTTAAAAATCCCGTATAATTTCAAAAAGTGTGGACATGTTCATTCCTATTTCGTGAAATGATGATGAATTCATAAGTATGTAATTTATGTATGTATGTATTGTCCTAGGGCTCAAAAATTATATTTTCAGTTTATTTTGTTTCTCTACAGTGATCATGTAACTAGGATATTTAAACAAACCCTTTGCTGGATCACTAATTCAGAACTAAAATACTGATTGCAATCGCCAATTTCGTTTCTATGAATACGAGTTCCGTAAGTTTTACTCCGAACACATTCCGTCGATATAGGCCAAGCCGTCAGAACACCACAAGAGGGACAATTTGGTGATGTACGACCATGATTAAAATAAACTTATTGGACGAAATGAGCGCGGAACGTATTCATACAGCTATTATCATATCATTTCTATTGGAAGTTTTATTTTCAATCGATAGTAAAAAAAAAGATCCTTAGACATCAAATTTCCATTTTTTGTTTCCTTTTCGTTCTAACCAATTCAAAATTTCAAAATGGTGTCGTAACATAAAGCCTATGTTTAAGCGGTATTTTACTGTTCCCTGTTTACAACCAGAAACCTAAATGTGTGCCTAATTAAATTCAACGGTTTGAAGTAAAACATGACATCGTTTCGGTGTAATATCCTGTGTGAACATGCGGTTCTCATCACAATTACATCATGAACGAGTTGTCACATGCACATATTTCAACTGTGACTGAATGGTCTCAATTTGTTACGAATTTACGAGATGACCGGCGCATCCTGTTTGTAATGCATCGCCGATAATGAGGAATAATGTTTTATTAGTTTCAGAGACGCCGATCTGTGTTTACCACATTTGTGACGTATTTTTTGAAGCCAAAGAGATTCTATATATTCTATTATTACTGTAATATTGCCATCACTTTAAGACCAAGAAATAAAATTTGGCAATAGAAGTTCCAAAATGCGCTCTAAAAGAATCTAAAAATATAATTCAAAATTTTATTGATTAAATTATTTTTTCTTGCTTATTAAGGTTTATAACGGAAACTTGATATTTATTAAGAGAAGTGTATAACTTTATACCTATAACTAAGATAAAACTCGTTTCTGATGTCAATCAAATCAGTAATTGCTATCTTCAAATAAGTAATAGTGATATCACGTTGATAGTTTGATAGATGACGACTGATGCACGATTTTAAGCGTAGGTACCATTAGTGGGCATGAGATTTTTTTCTTATATTGTAAAATCAGCAGTTATTTATCAGCAGTTGGCTTTTTTGTTAGCGTTTTTTTCCACGTGATTTTTAATCATTGGCTGTTTTCACTGTAAATACTGGTCGCACAATAATCTCAACCTTAATCGTGCAAAAAGGTTTAGTTAATGAGGTCCGAACATAATAAATGTATTTGTAGAGAGTGGAATAAGAAATATATTATAATCATATTATAAGGAAACATTCAGCCTAATTAATGTACATAGTATTTGTTTTTATTTGGTTAACCCCTTCGTATTGCATATTATTTAAAAAAAAACAATTTCTTATTGTGGTCGAATGGTTCAAACTCGCGCCGGAAGTGACGACTTCAATATCGGCATTTGCTTACTTTTTTCCCGCCAATGTTAATGGTGTTCGATTTTTAAACATTCGTTTTTTTTCTTTTTCAGGTAAGTGCTGGTATGAATCGATTTCTTGAGATATGCACACGCAGACTTCATGCAGATAAGTAGAATAGCTTTAATTAATGATATTGATATTGTAATCTTTCATTCCATATCATTATCGCGATAATAAATATTAGATTAATAAATAGTACTACTTTATTCTTAGATGACCATTCATTTACTGATTCATATTAATTAGATAAGCTCAAAATGAAACATTATTTTTATTTGAATAAAGAAAACTAATAATTAACAAATCTTGAATCTTAGAAATTATTGTCTGTATTTGTGTAGTAGTCGCTGTGTTTGTAAGACTCAATGAAATGGGATAATTATTTGCCCAGCAATTAATTCTGACGTCAAACAATTAAACTGTGTTTATAAATAGATCTTCGCGTCGAGTCTCTGCAATCATTAATGCGTTTTCTTGTTTATAAACACACTCATTGCCAAATATCTTGAAGGAAATTTTATAGCAGTAATCTTATCTATGTATAAGATAATATATTTCCAAAGGAAATGGAAATTAATAGATAAAGCGCTTAAAGCAGCTGTGTATTTTAAAAGATTAATTTTGTAAATTGTCGGTATTTCCATGTTGATATAGAATAATCAATAATTGTTATTTTCGGTAATTTAGAATCGACAATCGGAAAATGTTTATTTCTTCATTCGTGAATTGAAAATTGTGAAATATTTTAAAAAAAACTGCAATGTTATAAAATGATCACCAACCCCACATTTCTACTGGATATATTAAAACAAATTTGACATTACCATTCAGCAACTAGTATGTAAATAAATAGAGAAGTGATAGTTGACGAGTCACGCGACGCGGCCCGCGGGGTCAACGGACTGCCGAAACGTCGGAACACCGGCAACGCCTTAGCTATTGCACTCAGTTTTTTGCCGGCATCCAAAGATATTACGGTACATAGCTATTTACATTGAAATTATCAAATAAATAGAGCATTAGTGCTCGTATGAGGAACTGGGGTGCTGATCGTAATAGTCTCTTCATGGCATTACATTATAAAATGCATTTAGTTTCTAATTTAATTATATTTAAGTATTTTAGTATTTATATCATAGTGTGTATGTTAAAGATTGCATGCTAGTGTAATAATGAAAAGTGCGGGGTTCATAATAAAAATTTTTGATGTAGTTTTTAATAATTCATAATATCGCTTTTAATATAAATTCTTGTAAAATAACCAAAATTAACTTAATAATTTTGTAATGTAAGTCATTATTTTCAAATCTACAATTTTACAAATATTGATTTAGAAAACTTACAACATACACATATGGGCAAATTGGTGTACTACGTAATTGATGATTCCAGTCTGATTTCCTCTGAGATACAATGTACAAACCGCTGTACACTGTACATGCGACCCTGCTCGACCTATTTGTGACGACAAGCAATCAAGCCGACACGATTCAATAAACGACGCCACTATCTGCCAAGCAGGGTATCCCTATAATTATAACTAATCATTTAATTAATCTTCGAGGGAAACCCGCCCTGTTATCACTTGTTTTTCACCAATATAAGTATGTGGTTTGGAATTACGAAATCCCAGATGAGATTTGGAGTTCGGCGAATCTGTGTCAAATTTGTGAGCCGAATTTTTCGCTTTTACGAAAATAAAAATTGGGTCTCTATACTTAGTGAATTAAAAGAAATCGTCGTATTGGAATCCAATCCAGAACCCTACATTTGGCAAACTAAATGCGCTATAAGGACCAAAGGGCCGTTGAAAATACTATGACACCTTATAAATACTAGAACCAAGTTAAAGCATCAATGGGAGTTGGGACGAATGGCTCGGAATCACACATTGTCACATATTGGACAATTTCCACCCATCTTTCAAAAGCCAATATTTATCGCGAATATCCTTTATTAAAATTAACTCTAATCAAAACCGCAAGAACACTTAGTAACTAATAGATTAATACCGCAGCAGCTAATGAACTCCATAGGGCAGATATTGAAATATCCAACAATAACAAAGTAATTTGCTGTAGATCAAGCTAAGCGCTTCTTCTGTCAGTTTTATCAAGTTATTTATTATGTGTAATTATGTATTGATGAATTGCAATTTGTTGCCGATATCAATATCTTGCCCGTCCTTCGATTCAAGGTCTGTGATTAATTCATACTGATTTAATACACGAAAAACAATTGCTATACTAATTACCGTGTGAGAAAGTTCTACAGACTTTTCTTTAAATTTTAGAACGTCCAGTTAAAGAATTTTCTGTATCTGTATCAGCTCATACACGTCCCAGTGCAGGGCCGAGCCTCCTCTACAATCGAGAGTACGATTGGGAGGGGAAGAATTAAGAATTAAGAATTTTTACCAACGAAAAATACAAGAATAGACATAGTAAATAATGAATAAAAAACCATATAACCTGAAAAAAATTAGCAGCAAAAGCTTATCAAGAATACCTATAGTTGTTTATCCTGTACGAAATTCCCAGAAAAACAGGTATTTGTATGCAAATGCGGTGTATTTATTCGTGACAAGGTCCGCGTTCGACACTGAAGGTAAATAGGTGGACCCTGCTGACAATTAGCTAATAATAGTGCCGTTCAAAATAAAACCGGTTTATTTGACGCTAGCTTTTGATCAAGACTCCGTCTGTGTTGAATTAGTGAATTGTTTTGCTTGATGGCCAGACATCACTACTGTCTGCAAACATCCATAGTGCCTGGGGAATTATAAATCTACTGTTGATCTTTGAGAACAAATAATGAAAGTAATGAATGAGCTAGAGGCTCAGAATTACTAGTTTTCTAGCTATGACCAAATAAAAGTGACACTATGCCACTACAACAATAGAATAAGGGGGGGTAGAAGAAGAATTGTATGAGTAAAGCCGGGTACTTACTAACGAGCTGCAAACGTAACTCGCATGTTACAGTAACAAGGTTCTAATGTGTACGCGTGTGTCATTTTACAGAATGAGTAGGTAGTACCTTGAAATCGTCAGCTCGCTTTGAACCGCACGCGTACCGCTCGTAGCTGGTTTGCGAACCAGTTACACAGTATGTTTTTGGATTACATAGATGGCAACGGTTACGGCTCGCTAGTGAGTACCCAGCTTAATACGCGAACATACAAACAGACAAACTTTCTGTTTGCGTAGGGCGACTAGATTTTGTTCGTGACTTTAGTCCTTAGTTAGAATGCTAGGCTAACTTCTGACTTTGTCCTAGTTCAAATATCATGAGTCAGTTTGGTAGTAAGCTTTTAAATTTCAATTCTGTTACTTTTGGGATTCATTTTATTTTTAACATTTTCGTTTAAAACCTTTTTGATGTACCGAGCTCGGGACAGGTAAACGTTTTAAGGCGCGCAAATTGCCGGAATCGTATGCATCGCTATTTGATAACGGAGGGATAAAAAGAGATAACATTATGATTGTTTAATCTGCCATACCTCAATATTAATCTAATCTTAATTAATATGCGTTTATTTTTATTCTAAATTGTGACTCTAACCGTTCGCCTAATCTGTAATTTAGTCTACTCAAACAATTCTTCTACCCGTCCTTATAAGTTTTTGATACTGGTTGTATGCTGCTTATTTCATATAACATAACATAAAAATTGTGTAAAAATGATGATTGGATTCATAAAATTTCTTAGGTAGTAGAGGCGTGATCGAACAATCAAATATCTTATCCTTGTGACAATTGTTTGTTGTTTAACCAGTTGTGGAAATGGTGACACATACGAACGTGACGAAGTTCAGAATCGAGTATTGATGGGAAGTTTATTGGGCTTGGTAACTCTTGAATTACCTAGCCCCTCTCAATCGTACTCCCGATTATAGAGTAGGCCCATCTCCTGCAAAGGGACGTATATTGTCTGATACATACTCTTGAATAGATATCACATTTCCTTCATACTTCATAGATAGGTTGGAGATCATTGTGGAAGAAGATATGCTAAATATCGTAAAAATTCAATGATATGAGTGCTGCTTCGATATATGCTTTTTCATGTTCGCAGTGGCAACACATATTAATTTGCTTTTAATATCTTTATCATATCCTCATGATATCGATTAATGTTGATATTATACAAGTAAAGTCCCGAATAACAAAGAGCTATTGTAAAACACCAAGGAGTTCTGAATTCAAACTACAATAAGGTTTAATAATTATAACACACCACGGAGGTTTTAATTACAGTTGTATTACAAAAAGATCTGTTTTGCATATCTCCGACGACATCCCGCGGCCGGATCTCACGACCACATGATTCTGTTCTCGGAATCTGTTGTTTATTACAAATATCAGCCACCATTGTCGTGGAATTGGGTTTTTCAAACCTTGCCTGATGTTATTAATGTATCTTAGGAAATATTGGCTCTTAATAGGTACTGTAAACGGGTTTTTATTGGTTTGGTATTAGCTTTTTTTATACAGGCAAGCCAAAGAGACTAGAATGCACCTGAAAATAAGTAAGGTTCAATTCAGATAGAGTATTCAGTAAAGTGACATGGCTACCTCTCCCTGGTTAATACAATTATGCTGACCTGTTTGTATCCGGATGTACTGCATTTTGTTTTAAACCTTCCGTCAGGAAATATTTATTATTAAATAAAGTCCGCAGTTTTTCCTTAGTAACGCTCTTTGGCCTACCGTGCTATAGTATTGATTAATTATAGCATGCGTCAGCATACGGACAACACTATGAAGGTCTGCACTCTGTAGATTTTCAATTTTAAGGACTAAATTAGTTATACTTTATAATTTATTAACTTTATTACTTTACGTCATATTTTAAATTGAATATTTTTAGATATATCTTGATTTATTTTCAGTTAAAATCAATACACCCGAACTGTAGTTCGATTAGATCGATGTGATAAGAAATGAATAAATTATTGTCTACATGTTACCTCATTATTTGGTTCGCAATTCCTTACACGGTCTTTAGGGTTTAATATATTACATACATACATAAACTCACGCCTTTTTCCCAGCAGGGGTAGGCACAGGTGCTACCAGAACACCTTCATTTCGCCTTGTATGTTCCGTCCCACGATGTGATAGGGGGCGAGCCTTTCGCCACATCGGACACGAACTCCTGACTCCGGGTTGATATATAATGAATAGAAAATAATACATTAATACATAATAATAAATAATACATGTATATTTGAAATATGAGAAATTTATGTAAATTTACGGGTATCGTATTTAATTGTCTTTAAATTATGTTGCACTTAGTTTCTTTTGTTCCTTCGGTTTGCCAAACATTTCCACAACTTCTTCCTGTGAATGGAAAGATTTGGGGCGAAACGTCACAAAATATACAATTACCCTGATTTTCTGAGTATCTTTGCGAAATGCAGTTAACCTAACATTAAACATTATACGGGTGACAAGCGATACGGGCTATTTACATATTAACAATAATTCAGCCAGTTTCGAAATTTATGCCAGTAATGCGTCATATTCCACGTGAAAAAATTGCAATGGACATGACATAATAAAAAGAAATGCAGAATTCCAACCACAAACACCAGCATCGACGTTGTGTTCTGTAATTCTAAGGTCGGTCATACTCTTCTTTCTTTTCTCATGATTAGCAAAGGTATTTCAACTATACAGCCTTGCATTTTGACATCAATAGATGGTGGAAAAATGTATCCAATTCTTGCAAAATCTCCTATCCTATGTCTATCAAAATAAATATTTAGATATATTTGTGCTTACACTATAAATAACATCCTAAAACCGACATAAAAATCTTATTTGACTAGGAAGTAATGGTATTTGTGAACACCTTAAAGCCTCAAGTCAGAGTAAATAATAAAAACGTGCGGTAATACGTATGACGTAAGGTGTGTTTACGGCGATAGAAACCTTGAAAAAGAACTCAACATCGCTTAGTTCAAGAGACGAGTCGAGGTTAACAACCCCTTTTGGCAACCTGTTTAGAAATGTGTCTGATAATGTCAACTGTCGTACCTACTCGCGGGGCTTGCGTACTGACAATGTTGCCAATTTTTCATACAAAATGCCAATTTTATTTGTAAAAAAGCCTTAAATTTACTTGACATTAGGAAGATTAATTTATACCACTATGTTACTCATTTTTTGTAATTCAAATATTAAGACTAAGGATGTTATTTATTTGTATAATGGATATTAATTATGAGATATAGCTTTATTGATTTTTAAATACTTGTTTTTGCTTAAAAAAATGTACTTGTTAACGCCAACGGGCTGTAGTTTTGAATTTTAGGATGGGAAAATTACAACATAGATTCGGTGGAACCAATTTTATCGATACAAAAGTATTTTTATATTCGAACCCGATAGTGTGCTTACACGAATGGAGTTATTTTTATTGTGCCAATCAATTAGTGCTTCTCTGATTGCTTGCACCGTTTTACTAATTTTTAGAAACAATCCATCAGATATTAAACTATTTTCTAACACTATGCAAACGTCATAAACAAAGCTTGAGTATAATTGGAGTACAATTACAGAAATGTATTTCACCTAAACGCACAATTGTCGTGTTTGACGTAAACACACAGCCATTTTTCATATCTTGACGTTGTAATAGGCAGCCAACCACTCATTTCAACATGGCGAAATTAAAAAGAAAACTGTTTTCACGCCAACTACTGAATTTATGCTCTTAAGAAATACTTCATTGAACAAACTGTGCCATGTAAACGATAATTTTGAGGAACGTTTTACTTGAAATAAAACTTATATACGTCTAAAAAAATTAAAAGCTGATCGTAACAACACAACCCATTTTTTCTGCAATTTAATTGTGCGCTGACTCCGTGAAAATCTGGGATAAAGTTAAAAACAAAACAAAAACCCTGAAATATTTTAAGTAAAATAAATAATAAAACCAACGAGACGTGCAGTGAAAGTTTTAATTCCACACGAATCAATCTTGAGTCAATGGCTACGGTATGGCTTTTGAACTTTGACAGGTGCGTATGTTTGGGACCCTTGCGAGGTCAACGCACAGTTATATACGTGTTAAGTAGGCAATACATGTTGGATACATTGTGTTGAAGTACAAAGCTGAAGGTTGTGGCTTTGTTGGGTAAATATTGCGTTCTTTTTTATTTTTACTTTTTTTTGTGATTTTCTTAACGTAGAGAGCTGTCGACAAGACAGTTATTGGACGCTGATGTTCCATAGGAATTTATCACGGTCATCGAAATCATCTCTTTATTTTGAGATGTGAATAGACAATTAGAGATAATATTATTATATTAAATGTTTTGACCGACATATCACGAGTATTTTATATACAACCAGCCTTAAGGCTTAAATCAATATGAATATAAGACCCGCCGTGACGTCCAGAAAAAAAAAAATCAATCGAAAAAGTAAATAAATCTGCTACTATTCGATTGCCTATAAAAACCGAATAGTAATTGATAATACGGCACCCTATTAAATTAATTTAGAGCACGGAGTAGAATTGTATCGATATTAGCGCACTAGGGACATTGACCTCCTAAAACGGCGGTATCATACGAATCTAATGCGGGCTGTTTATTTGTGTTTCTGTTCTAAGCTGCAGGTATTTTTTGCAACAAGTTTTATCTGAATAGATAAAATGGCGCGCATGGCCGCCGCTCCGAGTAACTGTATATTTTTTAATGCTAGAGTTGAGATAATGTATTGACCTATGATTTGTAATCTAGAAAGTTGTAGTGTTTTGTATAGGAATAAATTATTCCCTGTTTCCTACATTTAATACTTATAAGTAAAATGCTTTTTACTGTACTTTTACTATGCTCATTTTAGGATTTAAACGAATACAGGATTTAGTCTAGAATCCAGGCCTAGTGCGCTTTGATAGCTTCACGCACCCATGAATTAAGTTATGTTTTCCTTAACAGATAAATTGAACGAAAATATAGTGTGATATAAAATGTGATAATTTCAAAAGGGAAGAGATTTGTGCATTAGGGTCGAACCCCTGTTGTTAGACTTATACTGTCCTACAGCTCACTTAGAAAAAGTTATATGATTATTAGATAGGTGTTGAATATAGCAACTCTCAACTATTATTTATGGGGTCATCATCATCATGATCATCAGCCAGTTGCAGTCCACTGCTGGACATAGGCCTCTCCCAAGGTACGCCACAGGGCCCAGTCTGCTGCTTTATGCATCCAGTCGCTTCCGGCCCTCTTGGGAGGATTTACGGGATCCTACAGACATATTTGCCACTGGTAAAAGACCTTCTAAGTCAAATCAATACTGTTACTAAGCTAGTTTTTTAATACTTTCATAGCTTCTACCAGCGAGTTGATCGAACAACTGAATTCCGCAGAAACGCAAACAAAGTGTGACTTTCACTCAATTATTCTCGCTTTCGGATGTTTACAACCGTCAATTGAAAAAATTCCACCGCCGGCTGAAATCGCGTTTATTATTATTAAATCCCAGTATCAAAATGAAATAGAATGTGTAATATTTACAGATTATTTGAGTTTGTCAGCAAATCTTTTTTGGCAACCAGAACTTTTGTTGATACACTTTATTATATTATTTTTCTTCTTTTATACTATCATGGAAAATTTCCTGAATTCAGCTTGGGTATATTATTGACATGGTACTGTTTCAAAGAAAACTTATACCTCAAGTCCTATAAAATTGCAAATGATATTTGTTATCATGGGCAAAGATGATCATTCATCAAGGAAGCATTTGCAGCTTAGTTTGTCATGGCCTTATAAAATAACGCTATTGTGACAGTATTGATTTTTGATGCGCACTAACGATTGTCCTTAATTGGGAACACGTGGGGGTCAGTCGGCTTAACATGACATGTGTGCATTCGTGTTTGCAGATTTAGGGTCAACCGGACGGATTATTTTACCGATAACTGCTATATTGATAATGTGTATCTGATGTTACGTCATAAAAACAGTAGCATGCTTTGTTTTTAACAATATTTTGTCGCATGGATAGTTATCTATTTTTTGTTTATTTTACAAAAGATTAACAAAACATTTAAAATTTGTCTTTTTTAACGATTTGGAGTAATAAATGTAGATTTAGTTTAAGCAATATGCGTGCCAATGTGCGAATTTAACGACACATTGGACGTAATCTTATTTTTTTCCCTTTTGCGTTTTCCTTATCTTTGCTCGGTTATTCTAATCCACCAACACTTAAATTAATGAATATATATAATATACTTCCAGTAGCACGCGGACAGAACGTTAGTTGTGTAAGAAAGCGTGGCGGCGTCGCAGCTAGAGTTTCCCCGACGCCTCATCACGCACTATTGCCTTTGACACTTACTAAACATCATTATTTGTATTTATTTACGTTTTATTAAGGTATTAACATGCGGGTAGAGGTCACTATAATAATATTGTGATACCTATAATAATTTTCTGTTCTCGTTTTGGCATACCGCTAGATTTTTGTACTAATAATGGTAGTTGTGTAAAACTATAAAAGTCCGATTAAAAGGTAATTACTGAATAAAATAACTTGTTTTACTAAGTTCTACAGAACTTGATCTATATAAAAGAGCGTCTGATTTAAAGTCGATCTAAATTAAAATTATTATTAACTGCTCTATTGAGGTTTTCCCAGCCACAAATTTCTCTAAGGAAATCATCAAACCGAAACTCGCCAGTTTCCTTGGAAAATGTTTGTTGTTTATATTATTTGCGTTATCTATTAGAGCGTCGAATGTCGTGTTGTTCCGAGAACCGAATCAAACGAGTGTTTCATTATCAGCGATATTATCGCCTCAGAAACTTAATCAGTCATTAAGGACTATTAAATTAAAAACATCAAAAATGCCGATCGATTAGTGTTTACGATATCCGAAAAGTTTATTCACTTTTAAATTAAAATAATTTAAGTTTTACAATGAATATGATTTTTGTTGACAAATATTAGTCTTAATATTAATTGTAGAGAGTACATGAACCGTGAAATCTTGGTCTTAATTCGGGAGGAACTAAACAAAAAATTCCCAAATGTATATGTCTGGTAATTGGATTTTAGCTCGATGGAAATGGTTTTAAATGATCTAAGTCCCTGAATGTTTCGTACCTATATGTGTAAACAACGTAAAATAAATTTCTTTAAACCATTACTAATGCCATAAATCATTTAAAACCCTCGACAACAATAAAGTGGCATATTTGTAATAAAATTTTATCATGTTTATGGTTGAAGAATAATCGCAATTATGCAGTTTTCTATAAAATCAACGTTTGAATTACCGATAAGGATTTCTCTACGGTCTTGTGGTTACCAAGCGGTTACCGGGGTCTATGATAACAAATAATTATAAACCAACGGTAACTATTGTTTATTTATTTTTATTATAGCTTTGGCTACGTATCCTTTAAGCCATTGTACCGGAAACAAACTGTGTATACGAAAACTTATACGTATGTTGCGAAAATACCAGTTTCGATATTTTGTAATATTTGATATATAAATAGTTCTAGTGTTATATTTATAAATATTTTTTCAAAACCTGAATGGACTTTAAGGTAGCGATTTACCACGACTTATGAATACCTTACTTTCTCTTAAATCTAGGAAATCTTAGCAGTGCTGCCTTTAATTAAATTTATGGAATATGTTGCAGGAGGGATGTCAAAAGGATAAAATATGATGAATGTGTAGTGAGAGGACTGAGGAATGTCAAAGTGTTGTCGGCAATCAATCTTACTGAATTCAACAAATACGATCGAACCCCGGTGCAGTGGGTTGTTATATTTCCTTACACTAGTTTACGTCAGTACTCAACGTGGCATGATTACCGTAACAATGCTTACTGAAGTGAAAAATTGTATTTACATTCTTGGTATGGTTGCCTTCGTTATTGCGAGCTATTTGCAACCTTATGTTATATCCACTGCTAAACTTAGGCGCTGCCTAAGAATTTACATAGCGACTATTTTAGAATTAATAGCATGTGGTTATACTGTTCCCTCATATGGGTATATTTGGTCCGTTTTAGTACATTCATATTTTGTCAAGTACGTTATGTATTGTTTTAACCACTATGCTTGATTTAAATACAAATGCAATTAAATTATAGTAATGTAATAAACGCGATGCTTCTTACAAAGTGCAACCGATATTGTGGTCTTTTTCAGTCTTTTGAGTCATATATTATGTGTGATTTTTTTTCGCCATTCCTTATTGTTCATCGTTTCTTAAATAAATTAACGATAGTTACATAACAATTTTCTAATCCCACCGGTATGTCCCTGACATTGTGTGAGGAAAATCATTTAATTCATAGCGTCATGTTTTTTCCTGTACATGTAATTTCTCATGCAAGTTGCGGATGTTGGCGGCTGACTGCGCAGATCCACGCGAGATAACACCGCAACACGTGGGAATTGAAATAACATTGTTTTGGCACCTCCAAACTGAGCTTTACTATGTCTAAATTCAATTTGCTGGGGATATCTAACTGGTAAAATTGTTTTTGAAAGTTTCCTTTGAGGAAATGAATGTGAATTGAGTTTGTTGAAAAGAAAACCGATTGTACGATTCGATTGAATGCGAACATGTAAAAAACGATGTACGTCAGTGACCTCATAGCTTTTGAACGATTTTATCGATGACGGTGATATTATGACTTAATATTTGGAATATCAAGACGATGGTTTATAGTTAATACAAGTTCTAATAAATAAATGCTAAAGTCGTATAACATATCATATTTTATTATTCGATGAATATGAAATCTCGATCCATTGATTCAATGTTCCACACTTGCCACAGTTATTGCTGGTAGTAATAATCCAGTAATTCGTCAATCAAATATTATTTTTTCCCAGCACTGTATAGACTTCATATAAAACGAGGCACTTAACGAAGCGGCGTGCTTAAATGGTCGAGTGTTTGGATAAACTGGTTCTCTAGGGGGACAATGGTAAGACAAACAATTCGGGGTGCTTGTCGGCTGGATCGCCACGCCTTCTACTAAGTAGGGTCAGTTGAGAGTTCACAAATCGAATATACTTACTACTAAGTACAAGCGAATACTTTCCAATTCATTGTTTTAATATCCCAAGAATATGAAGTGAAAAATGAGGGGAAAGAAAAGGAAGAGGCGGAAAAAGATAGGGGATTTTGGGCAATCGGCAGTATCACTTGCCAAACGATTTATTGTAAACTTGTTTTGAAAAGAGCAACGCTAGAGTTTCTTGCCCGTTCTTCTCTGGCGAAAACAGCCTTGTGAACCGGATGGTAGTGGAAAAAATTGACTGAATCTAAATAATGTATCAAATGTATGACATTTCATGGGTTCAATTAATATTTTCATTTCATTTCAAATACAACAGCAAGGCCGTGATGCTATGGATCTACCTCGGTCGAGCTGGCCTATTCTACAGCAGTCCAAAAGCAGACCTGGTGATGACAGTATGGCTCTTCCACTGATTCATTTAAGCGGGTCTTTATTAAGCGATTTAAAAAAGGCCTCTATTGCCAAGCAGAATGATAAAAATAAATGCAGGCGGATACTTTAAACAGACTTAATCTTATCTTCATCAATTATCTGATATTACAGAATTTGATAATCTAATTTGAGTAATGATAAATTTCTAGAGTATGCTATGTGCAGCAAATGCCCTGTATGCACTGCCCAAGGCCTGTATACATGGCATGTTATTTTTACAATTGGATAAACATTTTATGATTGTATTATGCTGGGAAAGTTAAAATAACAAACAAGGGCAGATCGATTTATTCTTAGGGTTAAATGGATTGAATAAATACATTCATGAAAATATTATATTTGACACAATTTGCGACTTCAAATGGAATTTAAATCAAAGTATTGCCGACGAAATTTTGGAAATATTAATATCACCAAGTCTGAAATTGGTTATTATTTATAAAGAAATAAAACGATCAGAAGCTTTTCCATACTCTCGAATATTAGCAAACTCATAAATTCCCCCATATCAGTGAATCTGTTGCTAAATACTGATAATCCGGTGATAGATAACGCTGATACGTAACGGCAATAACAAACGGTTCTACTTTCTAATCTGTATGTATGGGCAAGTGGAGGTAATCGCACGTTTCCTCGCCTCCCATTGTTCTTGTTATGCTAAAACAGTTAATTAGATTACTCGTAATCGGTTTATTGTTATGGCACTTTCGTGCGAAGGTACACTTACATTGTTTTGTAAGTTACTTGTTGACTGTACATCCGATTTTTAATTAAATGTACCTGTTGTATGGGAATTTAAGTTGCTGGTTTTAATAACCACTTTGAATTAATATAAATAAATACATCCAACAGTCACATATGTACATAGTCCTGACACACTAAGATCGAGTCTTGTGTCGTGGGTATCAGGAAATACGAGAGACTTTTCGTTCTCACAAACACCCAGACCCGAAACAAATAATTGTGGTTCACATAAACATTTGTCTCGATGCGAGATCGAACCCGCGGCCTCTCGTTTCATAGCCGGCGTTTAACCAACTGTTTCACAGAAGCTGGCACGTGATAATTGAGTGTAATAAATGCGCGCTGTAGATTTGTATATTTTTTTTACAATTTTTCTATTCTATTTTGTTCTCCAATGGTTTATATTAGAGTGTAGCTTATAAAATCCCAAGTCTTGCTTTATTCATTATTAAAAGAATATTGCTCAACGAGGTATACAGTTATTCGAGTAAACTTGACAAAGTATGTAATATCTGAACCATGTCAATCTGTATTGGCAATATCGTAACCGTATGTCGCCCAGCTTAAAGTTGATAAACAATTTGCACATTATGAAATTTCAGTTTATATTTACCTCCGTGGTAATGGTATGTTATTTGGCTTGCTGATATAATTAATTATTGTTGTAATGTTGGTTATACGTAATATGCAAGATTAGCAATGTTTAATATAACTAGATACAGAACTTGAGCACAGACGTTCTAGACGTTTATTTAAAAGTAGTAAAAGTAAAAAACCAGTTAGGGCCCTGGTTTGTGATCTATTTGGGTTTATATCGAATGTAGAAATGATTCATTCTGAGTTAAATAGTCCAGTGCTTCATCTAAAGAAAATAACATCCGTATTTTATATTCGATCAAGATTTTTTTTAAATAAAAAGCGATATAAAATACTTGTAACTTGTCAGAGTTTTCCAAACATATTGACTATCCGCAGTTTTCACAAGTTAATGTCATCATGGTCTCGTTAGAAGCTCGTTTGTTATTCCTCGTCTGTCATGAAGACAATTTCATCCATCTGTTGACGAGTTGTACTGCTTTATCAAACTTCTACCATTTATTGTATACATTTCGAACGAGGGAAATTATTAGTAGAGTAATTCGTCAGTTCTGTATGTTGCTTGAAAATTGTCAGTTTCGATCATATTCTCCCTCTGAATATTATTTGATGGCATTGCAAATAAGTAGATAACAAACGTGGAGTACTGCTGGTTTTAACTTTTAGTACAAATGTTTTAGTAGGCTACAATGTTTAAGCCAGTAACTAAAAAATAAAAAATAAAAAAATTAAATACACCCAACAGTCACATACATAGTCTTGACCCCACATTAAGATCGAGTCTTGTGTCGTGGGTATCAGGAACTACGAGAGACTTTTCGGTTTCACAAACACCCAGACCCGAAACAAATACTTGTGGTTCCCACAAACATTTGTCTCGGTGCGGGGATCGAACCCGCGGCCTCTCGTTTTACAGGCGGCGTCTAACCAACTGCGCCACGGAGGCTGTCAATGTTGTTTTATTGTCCATAATGTGTAATGTTTCAAAACCATCGTTCAAAAGTGTATTAAATTCTTCCAAAACCATACATACATTGCGAAATTCAAGCTACGTGTATATCCAGAAGCTGCAAAGGTCAGCTGTAAAGGTCCAAATACACTTTTCCCCTGTTGAATTGTCTTTAATCTCGATGACCGTCGTTGGTTACGAATGCTCCTCAACAAAACAACTTAAACAGGTAAATAGGCGTGAGTCACGGGATCTGAGTTCAGGAAGGATTATTTTGCTGTAAATTGCAACAATTTTAGAACCGTGTAATTTAATTATGAGGAAGGAAGCGTGTATTAAATTAAATACACATAGTGCTGGTAGCTTTAATAAATTCATATAATAATCCGAATTTTCCGGTGGGTGTCAGATAGAAGCCCGATTGCAAAGTTATTAGCCGAATAACTTTGCAACACAGGTATAGAAAACTAATTTTAGGTAGATCACATATTTATTATTGGAACTTAGAAGAGAATTATGGATACTTTGGCTTTTTTTAGTTAAATACAACTATTATTATCGTTTCTATATAAATTGAGTTTTAGTTGATCTCAACACATCGAGATGATAAATATTTCAAATTATTATTCATACTTCGAAAATTCACTGCTGTAAAAACCCATTTAGATAGATCATAATAAAAACACATATTTTCATTCCTAAAATTATACCAAGAAAACACAATTTCATCACCGAAATTCCCAGTTCCTTGAAATCGTTTCAATGTTATTTTAACTCTCCTGACCTCAGAAGATTTAGTTCCAGTGAATTCCCTGGGAAATAAACATTCTATAAGCACTATTTATACATCTAGCCGTATTTATTAGGTCTGAAGTATTTTATTATATTTAATTAATTTTTATTACTACGTTCAGCAGGGGATTTCCTGTGGTTGAATAGATAAAGAGATAGATAGAAGTATTTTAAATCAAATTGTTATTTGTTATTGCGAGCTTGGGTAATTTTTTTGTTAAATTTTATGGTCATCAGAAAGCAACGTAAATTAAAACGTAATCTGTTTTGCATAATTGTATCTGGTTTGGCTTTATATACATTTCACTTTTTACAACTCTTTTCCGGCACGTGTGGAGGCTGATATTTTATCGTTTTATATTTTTTGTCATGCTTGCAGATCGATTTTAATTTGTTTTCAATTTTGTGGGACAATTGTTTAGATTAAATTAATCATATGAAAGATTTGTGCTGCCACCATTGACTATAGATACATCATACCAGCTTTAGTTTGTGTATGCCTTTTTGTGACTATTTTCAAATCGCATTATCTGAATGTCTACACACAATATATCCATATTTGTTGATAACATGAAACTCATCTTTCAATAATTACCAAATCGATTAACCATATCATTCTGATGAATCGAGAGACGCCGTAATGGTGACATTTAAATCGACACGTGTCTTCATGCAAAGAACGCAATTTCTTAGCCTCCTTAACCGTTAAATGAAATCGCTTTGAGAATTCCAACAAGCGCAGATGGTTGTCACTTGTGGAATACTAAATTGATGTTGCAGCTTTGTTGGAATTTAACCAAAAACTGTTGCCAATTGTTTGTAAACTATCCAGAGGCTCATGTTACGTACTGTCTTGAAGAACCTATAACCATGATTCAATCTTATTTAAATTTTTAGGAAATAATAATTCGCTTTCATGCCAATTTGCTTTTGTTTTAATTATTATTTATTAATTATTAAAATTCGTCAGAACATTTTTGATTTTGGTAGTAAATGATTGAAAATCGAACATGCGCGAATTATTAAAATGTATAATTTTAAATAAGTCGACTTAGTTACTTTTATCGTACCATACCTACATACAAAAACAAACAAAAGTTGATTTATCATATTGTTTTTAACACTATACTATGTTGGCGATACGAATTAATTAATTAGTCTTTTATGAATCGTGTATATTTTATCTGTTTTTCAACATCGACATTTTAAACTAATTCTTGCACATAGGCTTTGTGAATAAATTTTATAAATGTCATATTTATATCATCGTTTTATATTATTGATGTTTAGTTGCCCAATGGAGATTATATGTCAAACTGCTATCACCCTCCTTTAGATTTATTTAGACTTTGTGTTAAATATCACCGTAGTTAAATAGTACAATTGATTGTCTTTCTACAGCAAGAAGTAAATCCTTAATAGATTCCGCATAACCTATGATTACATCGGATTTAATTCAGACGGAAACCCGTGCATCAACAACCATTTTCGTGATCTAACAAAGCCACTTATCGATTCCTAATTATGATGTACCATCCCATCGAGACCGATCGATGAGTGCAAATCGTTTCATCAAATCGTTTGCTGCAATCGCCTGCCTTTTGATAGCTTCTTTTATGCTCTTACGATAATCCGAGGAGATTGCCACAGATTGCATGCATAAGCTATTATTAGTTGAAGGAAACGGTAGTCCCGTCAATTTGCTTTCAATGGCTTCAATAGATGATTGATTATTGTTCTCAATACAAATGTGTTTGTATTCTAAATGTCAACGATGACGCTTTCAACGCGTGAATCATTTTATTAAAAGAAATAGCAATCTATAAAGTGAATAACTTTTATAATGTAGTTAAACGTTTATACATCTGATATGTTTACGTATGTACGCTTTGGAGGCATTTTTCATTATGAAATTTGCGAAAATGTTTTTTTTTTTCTTTTTAAGTTCCGTGAAACAAATAACATTCATAAAAAATATTTCACAACACATATTCGTCAGTTTTTATTGTGCATTAATATTTACTAAATAGAATATGTTTAGCATTTATACCATACTTTACATAGTTAATATAGGTACTAATTAAGTCTCAATTAAGTTTCTTCTTGTATGGTGATAACATTGATTTATTTTAAACATCTTTTGAAATAAAAATAATAAATATATTTTTGTAATGTATTCGCACATAAAATCATTAATATATTTATTGTTAACACTAAATCAAATTTGCTTTAACATTAACGTCTTCTTCAAGATGGAATGAATCATTCAAATACAGTATTCACTAGTTTTAATAATAAAAATAAATGCCACATTATCTAAATCTATTATTCATCATCATCAGCCCGTTGCAGTCATACCTAATCCTTTATTACATTATTAATATTACATAATCTATCCAAGAAATGTTTATAATAGTTTAAGGCTGTATAATACTAATCCTTCGCCTACAAATTAATACCCTTATGAAAAGGTATTGTAATGTCAAAAGGATAGGCGTTTGGCGCGCGACGATCGTCCTTGACTGACGAGAGAGCATCGACTCGGTGTTTTGGCAGAAGCTAAAATTAGTATGGTATCATCACGTTTAAAGTACGGGTACATACGAACTAACCGGTTTTTATGGTGTATTGATAACGTGTCAGAGAGGAAATATTAGCTATTGTGTAACGCGAAGTATTATTATCGAAATATGGACTTTGCAGCAAAATCTAATAATTAATTTTACCTTTTTTTAATGATTTGATCGACATGTGCCCCGATAATTATTTCTTTATCGAAATTAATTCGCTTAGAAATAAAAGTAACTATTTTTTTTTCTATAATTTGTCCAATAAAAAGGTGTCCTAGCGATGTGTGCTTGTATGAAAAATAAAACAATTTGTTCAGTGGATTTCACTTCCTTTCCCTATTAATTCCAGTATACGAACAAAGGTGTATTCAAATGAGCCTTTAAGAAGATTATTGATATTCTAAGAAAGCTATACGTTAGATCATCTTATACTTACCAGGAAATACTTTATAACGCACACTTGAAAAGTTCATTATAATTTATACAACAATATTTTATAACGTAATATTTGAAAATAAACCAATAATTAATAAAATAATAACAAATATACATATTGCATGAAAGAACATTGGTACACCCAACATCCGTTTTTCCTACAATTCCATGAATAGATTTGAAAATAACATTATTGTTAGTCCGTTCCGATCTACGCAGGTGTAACCTTGAGACCTTTGAGAACTTCGATAATTCTATTGTTCTAGGAAATTTCTACCGCTAGTCGATAAGTTGAGCTTGGAAGTCATAAACTACAGAGTCGACTTACAGTTCGTATGGTGTAAAGTTATTTATAGGAAGAAAAAGGCCAATTACAAATCTAAGAAACTGACATATTCACGTTGGCAATTTTCACTAACCTGTGATTTTACTACATTTATTTTTTTGTATTTGTTGGGTGATTTTGCGGATATTAAAAGAAGGTATGTTTTCTTACGTTAATTCATTTTTGGGACATAACCTTAATACGAACAAATCAGGGGATTTAAATGGAATAACCGGTTTAATCAATGTCATATTTTTATCGGCACTTAATGTAAAAATAGATAAGCCCTGTATGGCGTTTTAAGGCAAAACAGCTTCGAATCGACAAACGTAAACTTTAATACAAAGAAAATCCATTGATTCCGAGTTCGCAATTGGTTTGTTTTAAAATTGTTCAGAATGCATTGTTAAAGGTCATCGCCAGGTTTTCCGCTATTAATGTAGTTCCTAGAAGTTTAAAATGTAAACTTGAATGGCTTGTTTCATTTTTTTATTCTGGCATCCAGTGCATTTCCATGTTAATTTAGTATCCACTCAGTCCAATTTTTTCCGCAAACACACCCTACTAGAATCCGGATTTACATGGGTTGATCCCGAAACGTGCCATAGGTGTGACATAGGTGACTTTATACTTTTGTAGTTTGTATGCGCCGCTTTTTTTTAAAGTTTTCTATCACTGTTATGGTGTGTTCTTGCTATACGAAAATCGCACACAATCCCCGAAATTACATATTTTTAATACGATATATTTTTAATGTAGATTTTATTGCATTCTTTTTTAAGATGTTATCAGTATAATGCTGAAGTGAATGTGCTACCGTGACTGAAATGGCAAATCGGCAATGTGCTGTGAAAGTGAGTTTCTTTTTGAGGAGAACCAAATATGTCTCAGATTCATGAACGCTGACCATGGAATTGCAATAAGTGTATTTTTAACTAAGAAATACATTACTTTAATTTATATGATTGTAGTACACGCTCTTGCAAGAAAGATATGATATTATAATGTTTAAGAAAATTTGTGGTCGCTATTTTCAAAGATACAGCGAAATATAACGATTGTAAATATTCTACTAATTACACGGATTGTTAATTGAGTTGTATATTTACTATTAAAGCGTAAAAAATAAACGAAGAACACCAATTTGACAGGCTAAACACGCGAGAAACGAAAGGGAGTGGTATTTTATTTGTTCAGGAATCTAACTATTACTAACGAACAAGAATGTTACACGATTTTTGTAATTATAAATTTAAGGAAAAAATAGTTATTCACATAATATATGAAAATATAAATTGTGGATCAGAAGATATTACATAAAATATTAGAGGTGGATTTTGAAATCGTTTTAAAGTTATTTAAATATTTTCCCATTAATTATTTATTAATTCGAAATATAAAAACACAGACCAATTAGACTGTAAACAGCTTACATAAAAATATATCGCGAATCAGACATATCGTACCGCCATCTACTGGCCAAAGACATAATCTCAAATTTAAGAATAATAATGTACCTACTATTCAAACACATCAATTGCCAGAAGTTTGACGTTGAGTATGAACAGCCAACACTATCAAAACTAATCAAAATATTCCTAATTCAAAACTTTACCTCGAATTTACGTCGCAGCTAAAAATATACTACAACCTACACTATAAGAGCCTATAATAAGAAAATTTAACCTTTAAACTTTTTTCTAGACTGTATTGTATTATTGCCGTGTTATTTTTAATGTCCTGTTTATTTATAGCACTGATCAAAATACTTGGATTTTGTTTATTCAATTGTTGATATTCTAGAGCAGTTAGAAATAATTTTGGCATTTGTATGAACATTACATACATTTAAATATATTCCTAATACATAATTCGTATTTCCATCAGATAATGTACGAAATAATTTTATTACTGTCTTATTTTTTTAATGTTTCAACGGTAAGGACCGTAATTATTTTCCATAGAAATCATCTAACAGAATTAATCATTATTACCTACGTTACGATCTTATCTATTATAACAATTGTAATTTCCCAATGCGTGATATTTACGATTCATTTCACCATTTATGCAAGTAGGGCTGATTTCGCGGAGGAAATATTAATGCCGATAAATTATAACGTTATCGGCATATATAAATTGTAGACATGTTAAGATTTCTAATCGTAGAATATTAACAAACTTATATTTAATTAAACTTGCCCAAATTAATTAGATTATGATAATGTTCGAGAAATATTTTAGATATCCAATTCTTGCACATATTAAATATTGAAAGTTACTGTTTTAACATAATATATTATATTTATAAAAAGTGCGTGGTGGCCTGTTGGTAACGGACCAGACGCGGCTGCCTACATGTCCACGGTGGTCGCGGGTTCAAATCCCAGGGCACACCTCTGACTTTTCGGAGTTACGTGTGTATTGATAGTCAATCACCACGCACTTTAACGGTGAAGGAAAACATCGTGAGGAAACCTGCATACCGTAGCGATTTTAAAAGAATTTCTGCGGTATGTAAGTCCGCCAACCCGCACTAGGCCAGCGTGGTGAACTATATGGCCTAACCACTCTCAATCGATTCCCTCGATTGTAGAGTAGGCCCGTGCCCTGCAGTGGGACGTAAATGGGCTGATATAGAGATTATATTTCGCTGATGCATGTTTCATTTTAAACCAAGACTAGTGAATCTAGAGAGAAGCAAAGGAAAATTTGCAGAAAAACGGACCCAAGTACCAGCCGAAATAAAACTACAAAGAACAAACGTACTTAGATTAAAATTAATTGAAAGGGCGTCGCCTTTTTCAACTGTAGTACGCAATAAATCAATAAGTAGCCGTACACTCAAGTACAGAGGCTATTGAGCGTAATGCCAATATTGATGGCCAAACATTGGCTCACCGACAATATTACGCACGTTTTACGATTTCCCAATAATGTTGATACGTTCAAACATTAATCGACGAAACAAATTTTTGTGCTAATTATTTAAACACCGATTTCTACTTAGTGGAAGTACCGATCGTTTGATGACTTCGCAATCTATATGGGTTATAAAAACATGCGCAGAATTTATAATACTTGCGCAAACGAATTGTAAATGTTGTGACAGTAATTATTTTGCTTAGCTGTACTATTTTAATTGACACTGTATTGGTAGACTTTGATGATTGTTCTTCGTATCATCTTTTATAAGGCTTTCATATTAGCATCACCAAGATTAAGGATGAATAGCAAAATGTCACGAAATATGTATTGCGCCTTATTTTATGAATTTGGAGTTAGTAGTACATGCTTCAATACTAGAACTGCAGTAGTCCCTATTCAATCATTTAAATAAGATAACTTATTTATTTTAAATGTTCCTTATATAATCTTTCCTTGTGTCAAAATCAATAACAAAAGATAAACACTTGGTACAATTACTGCTAGAACGATACAAGTATTTATAGGCATAATATTAATTGTTTCTCTATCAGTTCTATTTTTATCACGTTACTTGAAACTTTAAAAATGTTATTGAATTATCCAATTATTCTCCGAATGTAATGTGATAGTGAAATATTGAAAATATTTGATTTACTTTAAGATATGATTAGATAATAATTGCGGTAAAATATAGAAGTGCTGTTACGTTTTGATGTTCATTACCGAACATACCATTCTATTTACTGGCATATTAATATGTATAATGTTTTAATTTTGAAACACCTGTTTTAGTTTCATTATAATTGTTATTTTCTTTTTTATTGCATAAGTCCAGCAAACGAGCAAGCAGGTCACCTGGTGGTAACTGATCACTGTCACTCATGAACACCCACAACGCTGGAGCCACAGTTATGGATGTGTTGCCGGCCTATCAAATGGGGAGGAGAGCGGAAAGGAAAAAGGAAAGAAAGCCGCTTCACTTCTACGTCCTGTAAAACAGTGGTACCGCCCCGGATGAGCCTGCCCATTCATGCTGAGTCATTACTGACAACAGCGTGGCTCTACCACTTCTTAAAGTGGTAATATTCTTGTTTATTCTTCTTGCCTGCCAACCCACATTGATGATCCAGCCTTAGCCGTCTCATCGTACTCTCAATAATAGAGTGCCACGCTAAGCAGTGAGCGTATATGGACTAATCTACTCTTTATTTTTTCTAATGTGCCTTTAAACCTTGTTCTGCGTGTATATAATTGATTTTAAAACTTATTAATCTCAAATATGTATGTGTTACATTCTTGATCTACGAATAAATGAATGAAAAGTTTAATGAGCACGTAAATTCTCATTTACCGTTGCTTGTTTTGAAACTGTCTTATTCTTCGCCGTGTGAATGCTGGTGAACCGATGTTTCTCGGAATCGTATATATGAATATGTGCTTGGAAAGGTAGGTATAGTATAAGATATAAGGTTCACAATTTTGGGGCTTTTGAATCGATAATATTCGCGCTTTAAAAAGTATAATTAAACAAGTATTAAAATATTGTTATTACAATAAAGTATGGTATTAAAATTGTTACGAGCACTAATAGAGATAAATATTATATGTCATAATTTGGATTCATGACCTTAAGTCTTAGTTAATTGTACATGATCGCCAATGCCCAAAAACGCCCACAATCGTTAAACTGTATAGATATACATCCTACCTTTAATAATAAAGGGATAGGGAGGGAGAAATAAGGAGCCAATGGGAGCAATGTTGTGAAAACAACGCACCAAAAATATAACAGAAAAATCAAAACAAACTCCACAAATAGTTACAAAGTACAGTTATAATTATGTCAAAGCGAACTCATTGATCAGATCAGATGAATGGCGGAGGGCACGGGCGTGTGAAAGTCGCAACTATTGTCCTGTATGCTACAATGGGACGCCCCAACTAGATCGCGCAGTGAAAGTCGCACGCAGGCTTTTAACTATTTACTATTCGGTAATTTATTATTTTTGAATAGACATCATACTTACTATTAACTTCGGTTGTGGTATACAAACGAAACTGGATGATTTGATTATATTTTCACTTAAACATCTTCTTAATATCACTATTCGTTTTATTAGAAATGAAAGGAAATATTAACTTAAAATCCCTCTGATTAATTGATAATACCCTAAGGAATCATAATATGTGCACTATAACACGGATAATAACAGATATTTCATTTTACTAACTTCTATAACTAATTCAACTAGATTTTCCAAATTTACTTGTAAATTTAAATTTCCCGTTGACAAAAGACTAAGGGCCTCGTTCACCATCTTCAAGTAAATCGTTGATTAGCTTATCATCAGTAAAAGTCATCCGTAACATCATGTGTCGATTTCACCATGCTCCAGTACTACTAATCCTATGATTACATTAATAAGTAACTTACTGGCTGCATCGTCTGCCGATTAGCGTATTTACTTAATGGTTATAATAAGGTTAAAATCTCAACCTCCTTTTTTATTTTTCAAGAAAAA
This sequence comes from Deilephila porcellus, assembly GCA_905220455.2. Taxonomy (NCBI): domain Eukaryota; kingdom Metazoa; phylum Arthropoda; class Insecta; order Lepidoptera; family Sphingidae; genus Deilephila; species Deilephila porcellus. The sequence goes on along the minus strand of LR999977.1, from coordinate 11,250,749 downwards.
ACACGTTGACACTTTAGCGGGAGGCAGGGCGTGGAACATTTGACGCAATATTGAACGAATGTTTTTTTCAATTTCTTATGTCATTCACATAAGCAGCACTTTACTTTATTTTCACTTGTGAAATCGACGGAAGATACTCTGCACATTTGCTTGTCAAATAACGTTAATCAAAAAGTAAGTAATCAACGGTTTACTTGAAGATGGTGAACGAGGCCCTAACTGTAACATTTTCAATGCCCTTCATAAAATGTACAATAACCATGATCAACTATTCTATACCCGTGGTGTCGAGGATGCAAATGGCGGAAAGTAGCTGATCATGACCTTCGATTTATGCAAGGATCCTTCACAAGGTCTAAGAGCCAGCCAAGATTACACAACAGCCCATAAATATTAAATAAATGCGCCATAACCCAACTTTACTGCATCACGATATTTATGATTGATTTAATCGAGTAGTAAATCGATATTGAATCATTCGTTGTTTATTCACGATTCAACCACAATAAACGTTTGGATGTAACGTGAATTTCCCTAAAGTGCACTGCCAAATAAATTATTTGTTTTATGTGCAACGAGACTCATGAATAACTCTATTTTTTGCAGGTAAGTTTCTCAGTGACTCATCGGCCAGCGATCCCCGGATTTATAGTAAGCCATCACCGCTTTTAACTTTCCAACACTATTTAACGCTGTTTTTGGTATGAGTAATACAAAATGACATCAAAGAGGCATGTAAGAAGAATTCGCGGCACCTACCTTATCGTGACAGGCGGGCAAGATGGCCGCCCATAGAAACTTGTGGCGGGAAACTGAGCGCTCTTTTAATGCATGTGTTTATTTCACGCCACTTGAGTATCTTGTCTAACAACAAGCGTTTATTATTTTATCGCGGAATATGACGTGACGAGGATAATCGTATGGGTATTGCACATATCGTCCTTTTTCCTTTTTGCATTATCGTCCCTTTTTTATATAGAGTAGAATATAATATTAGCACAGGGCGGGGCACATAGCGCGGAGAACTGATGGCCGATGGGACCAAAAAGTTCTCGAATGGAGGCCACGTAGCGGAAAGCGCAGCGTAGGACGTCCACCCACAAGATGGTCAGACGACCTGGTAAAGGTGGCGGGACGTCGCTGGATGCAGGCTGCCTCCAACAGGTCACTGTGGAAATCATTAGGAGAGGCCTATGTTCAGCAGTGGACGTCCTTTGGCTGATGGATGGATGGACAGTGGTTGTAGCTTATCAATATTAGAACCATTAACTTCCTCAATCCACACATCGCAAAGGAATGATCCGGTCGAACGCAACAAAACAAATAATATTGTTGCCATTGTATTGTAATGGCATTTCCTAAATAGTGTTGTGACACAGTGGCGTGTTTGTGACGCTATTCACAACACCGTTACGTATCGAATCAATAGTTTACTGTTAGCGTTATCACGACTCGTTTTGTCCAATCGATATGCTCGTGACGGCGTCTATTAGTGCTGTTGCTTGTCTGATTTTTGATAATGTTTCACGCAACATGCACTAGCTATTCCCATGACTTTATCCTTAACTTAACGCTTGTTCTGAGAATTACCGACGTGCGAGTTCTAAGTATGAGTTAAAAGCCTCAATTTGAGTCTGCGAATATCGAGTTAATGCGAATTGGTAACAATAAATTGCGTATCGATGCGGTTTCGATTATAGTTCCGACAATTTTTATATTCAAAAGTATCTTCATTTAACAAGAATTAGAATGAATACATGGCATTTAAAAAGCAATGTCTATAGATTTAGGAAGAAAGCGACAAAGAAACGTTGCTATATACGGACAATGCCCTACAGAGTACATAATTTGAGTGGAATGCCAACATATCTGAGTGAAAGACGGTATGCAAAAAAGGCAAATTAAAATTCCAATATTTGATTAAAAAACTAGTCATGTTAGTTGGGACAGTTTCTCTTCCAAAGGGCCGTAGAATAAATCACCGAACTTAGCGGCGGCGCCCTGCATCGCGATTAGACACATTTGCATTAATGAATGCATCGCTAATATTTTCTTTTCCGATGTAAACTCGTTCAACTTTTCTATAGCTATCGTATTAGGATTATTTAATCAGTTGTCTAAATTTTGGATTACTCATGTATATTACCAGCTTGTTATCTTTAAGAGTGTTGTTGTTGTTATCTTATGTTTAATGTTTTAACTACAAAGATAAGTTTTTATTTTTTTTACTCAAAATAAAAAAGTTGCGATAATTACCTGGAAATACTAATTAAGTTGGTGACTGTTTGCTACAGAGCCTTTAGCATTTTTTGTCAAGGCCTCGATACAGCATTTCCTTTATATTGCACAGAAATGTCGCGTCCATTAATGTAGGCGGTCGATTCCAAAGTATTATTCAAATTGAACTATTAACAATCAAATTTTGGCCCCTTCATTAGTCATAGTAACGTTAGGAGCCATGTTAATAAACTAACTGCAACGTTTTTAGTTCGTGTAGTTTACACACGTGTAGTTTCTATATAATATGTGGTTAGGAACTCGTACATGTTAAGGATGTGAGAAGGGATGGTTTAAGTATGGCACCCTTTTGTTTAGTGCTAATTAAACCATGTTTTGGTGTAATATCACGACAAATTGAATAAAGCTGTAGAAAATATGAACTGATTAATATTAGTAATACGTATAGTGTCTACAAGTCAATTTAGTGTTTTTCCGGAGGATAATACATTTCATGTTTATAAATTGTTGTATATCTATATCATTTTCTGATTAGAGGAGTTTTCATTTATTAATTACAGGCATATGTAATGATACAGCCGAGTAAACGTCAATTAATTTTTCATATATTCCAATTTCCTATTTAAAAGTTAAGTAATTGCCTCTGTATACTGGTAAAAGTATATAATTAAATAATTAAGTGAGCGTACAATTTAACAAAAAACAACTACCCATTCATTATAAAACTGGACTATTAAATGTCAGTCCGTTTCGTCGATGCCAAAAACTACTTATGCAAAAACGCATCCTATTGATGAGATTGCGACAGTACCTAAGGAAAGTCGAGCCTTGGGCGCCCGGCCCGCGTGAATTGCATTGCAAGAGGTGAACGGCGACACGGTCATGAGATAGGCCTTCTGACGTCCCGTTGGACACAAATACCATCGAAGAGAGGGACAGACGGAGCAAACTCTTCAAGGTAGAAAGGGACGCAAGACCGCATCCTGTTCATCTATCACCTTGATATGGACGTCGTTTTTGAATCTTGGCACGTGGGTCGCGGTGACTCAATAGTGTTTGGGATAGTTTTTTTTGTGCTTTACGTCAGGTGCATGCTGACGTCAGTTTGTCAACTTTTCAAGTGATTGTGTGTACGTAGAATTCTTTCTCGGCATTGACTCGGCTTTCACTTTCACAAATACATTTTTTAGCAATATTCTATGGCCAATTTTTATATAAAAAACTATCTACCGAAAAGTTTAAAGGACGAATTACTGTTTATGTAGTAATTATTAAGTATACAAAATATATTTTCAGAATATGAATAGCGTGTGAACAGACGGCCTTGTAAAGGTTCTAGAAGGTCGGTGGATGCAAGTCACTTATTATTAAAGGAAGTTGGACAGTGGCCATTATACAGCTCATGATGATGATGATAAACAATTTGAAGAAACTATTGCATAATGCATGATCTTAATTTATGATTCATGAAAACTGACCAGTGACCATAGACAACAAAGAGCGCTTTACGAAAGGCAAAAGTATTACTGAATGTGACATTCCAGCCTTGATTTACGATATGACTGATCAAATGATTAAATGTATCCTTTTTCGGACGCAATACCCTTTTCAAGTGCGCATAACAATTGATTTACTTGCAAATTAGCTTAGATAATTAATATTTATATGTTATGACAGTTATTAATTCAAAATCAGCAATATATTGCTTGTAGATCTATAACCAATGTGTTTGTGACGTCCTTTCGTTTATCATTTAAGATAATCTATTTTACAAAGTTCACACTAAAGTGTAAAACAAAGTGATATGTTATGTTTTCAGTACCAACCTTGATAAATAAGATAGGGTATATTATAATGTACTATTTTATGACTTTAACGAATCTTTTGATAAATAATCACGGACATGTTTACCTTGTTTTTTAAGTATTTTGTTGCTAAGTGGCAGTGGGCTTTTATAATTTTGGTCCCGCGCAAATATGACTGCCGATTCTATATTCGAAAATTCAAAATGGCCGACAACATAACCTTTATTTGAAAATCATTTTGACACGAATTATGTGCTTAATTAATATTTTTTATATTAATTAAGAAAGTGACCCAAAATATTTTTTTCAAACGTGACAATTCGAAATATAATCGCAATTACAAGTGCAAACAAGTTATTGTTGTTAATTGGTTCCCTCATTGTGTATGTAATGAAGAGCGATTAAACGCGGCGCTACAGGAATAACAATCACACATTTGTATTAATTAACCAATCGTTGAACCTTCAATCAATGAGAAATTAGCGATTCGGCAGTGATTTAAACTTTGTAAGGATTGGAAGGGAAACGAGCAATAAAAACAAAGGTTCATTACGGCGGGGAGAGTTGTGGAATCTTAAACATTTGTAGTTCCAAAGTTGGTAGAGTCTGAATAAATAGCTTTGTGGTTTTTAAAACCAAAAACATATTATTTGAAGATAGAAATCTTAGACTGACATATTTTCCATGTGTTATATTTTAAATTAATCTTACAATAGCTAATTGCAAATAAAAAAACATGATTGACTCCACTACACATTGTTGAGGATTAAAGGCAGGCAGACAAATTGCAATGCAAAGGCAAACATTGATACTCTATGTTCTACTGACTTTAGCATTACGCCATAGACACCTATCTATAATTGTAATCAATGTTCCGATACACTTACAAGGAAGAAGTTTGGCATATTACGCATGATGGCATTCGGCTTTCTCACGGCCATTGTGCACTGGAACGATCACGTACTCACAACTTTGGAATGAATGTGAAATGTCGATTGGGCGAACGTTCAACGAATGCAGTCTGCTAAAATCTCCATACGATATTAAACTTTAAAACCAATATTGTAAAGTTTTTTTTAGTTTGAGTGGTGGTACGTAGATCGCAGTAATACGCGCGTATGTGATACGAATGCTCATTACCAGAATGGGATTATAATTTACAACTCTGGCCTCGTATTATTTCTATGTAAAAATGTTGTGCGTGTTTATTGATAACATATTTTGGTTGTGTAATAGAAGCCATTTTAATACCAGAAGTCATTTTCAATAATTTTTAATGTAAATATTTTATGGCATAATTATATAACAAAATCATTTGTTTAGCCGCACATAATAAATTTCATATCTTTAATTATTATTTTTATAAAATAAATGTCTAATGGCTATATGTTTGAATATAAATTAATGTTATTTAACCATGTGTTAACACAATAACCGATTTGTAATTTTAATTAATGTCATCATTTCTCTACTACCCAGCATAAGCTAATGTAAACACATTTAATGTTACACGAATATTATTATCGGATGTTAATGCCGCCAATAAATTCAACATTTGTCACGAGTCAACGGATAATCTTGATAATTTTTTTCTTTACAATAACAAACGATTTCTGTCCAAATACATATTTTCAATAGATGGAATAATCGCTATGTGCAGCGTAGAATCACGTACTTACCGATATAGTCAACAGTATTTGTTACATTATTAATTTAAAATTAGTTAGCATAGTTCATAATGAATTTCTGTGTTATTAAACTTATCTTTAAAGGAGCGCTCGCGATTTTAATAACAACTTGTGGCCTAGAAGATTTTAATTAAGTTAATTGAATCACTGCCAAACAATTATGTGTAAAAACCCAAAGGTTAGGTAAATTAAATCTTATAAAAAAAATTACTTATTAGTCACTCTTATTAAAAATTCTTAAGATCATTAACTATATTTAACTTTCGTGTCTCTACTGCATTGATTAACATCTCATCACTAAAAACATACTTTTATTTTAAAAGAAAATATTAGTCCAATACCTAACACATTGTGTGATATTCAACAGTACATTCGCAATACCGAATCATGCATAAAAACAGATCTAATCATCCAAAGTCACAGCATGATTGATTAAAACATGCATACAATACAAAGCGAGGTGGAATCTGGTGCAGTGTCACTACTGGCAATCCGGGCCAGTGGGTACGACACAAGTGTGTGTGTGTGTGTGTGTGTGTGTGTGCGTGTGTGTGTGTGTGTTCGTACGTTATCTACACTAGATACCGGGTAACCGGGCCGACTCGATAATTGAGCAATTACATTCCTTGCAACACACATTTCCCTGTACTTTGTCATACATGACGGCTCATGTCTGTTGATTTCTTTCGGTACATTATTATTAATGAATATTTTTTATTTTAACGTGCGTTTGGTCAATATTTTGTTTCTTTTTAATTGCCAGTTTTTATAACAGATTACGGTGGTTCAAAAATGTTCCAATTTATTTTCCACATTCAGGTATATAGGTCAGTGAAATATGTTGTTGCATATCGAAATATTATAATATCGTGAAGTAAAAACTCAAAAGATTTCATTTTATAGTTGTTAAGACCTTTTGGAATAAATAGTCTTTCCAAAAAATATCTATAGAGAAAACAATATCATTGAAAATATAATATTTATAACCGAGATGATTATTCAAATGTCACTATTACCACAAACCAATAACGAAGTCAACATTTTACATAATAAGCATATTAATTGGAATAATATAATATTCAAATAATCAGCCTGTGTGACATTTTGGTCATGCCCAGCTAATGTCGGTAACTTTAGAAACCGGAAAATCGATCTTAATTTCCACATGTAGCGCAAAAGCAAAGTATATCAAGGCCTATTCGAAGCTTAGGCGCTGTGCACACAGAGCAACGTTGGTTGAAGGATACTGTCAAAATTTTAATAGTTTTCGATAAAAGTTGCCAGTAGCAGCAACAGCTTTCAGTTGCCGCGATCGTAAGTTTCATTGATTTTTCCAGGTTTATTCTAAAGATGCTCTGTGTGCACAGCGCCTTAGTTCTCAAGTTTACATTATACTCATTTACTTTACTGTTTCTTCAAGTGTTTTATTAGGACAATAAATATAGGACAAACGATGAAAAAAGCGGGATAGTTATTTAGGTATAACTAAAAAAATTAGGTGATTGTTGAAGTTATAAGCCAATGGCTATTTCGTATTATTTGGAATATACTTCCCTTCTTTTTCCGATTACGCATCATATTGTTACGATCGTTTCGCAATGACCTTTGCAATTTATATGTATAAGATTCACGACATTTGCAAACTAGAGCAGTTTTTTTATTTATCCTTAAATTAATATGCAAATTGACAACCTCCAATGCTTCGAGTGCCTCGTCAATCAGGAAAAAGAACTGTGAATCGATATTAACAGCAAGATAATTACTTTTGGAGATCGGAATATACTTTCAGGAGTAGGTACCTCTTAATTTCCGAACATATAAATATTGAAACTGGCATACTTTCAGGTGGGTAAGTTAAAATCACAAGAAACGCAAAATTGTTCGTAGAATAACAAAATTCAAACGTTATTATTAATGTATTTTTGGAATGCTTTCAAGCCTTCAGGAAAAAAAAGTACTGTTCCCAAGAAATGTAAAAAAAATTTTTAATTGTCACATGAATGCTTTCTGTGTCGACGGAAAGCCTGATTTGATTGAAAAAACCTACAACGAAACCGCGAGTAAAAGCTAGAACAAGAAATACTTGTTGCGTCGACACCCCGTCGAAACCTAAATTTTTATAGTTAATAACTCTAGTACATTGTTTCGGAATTTATTACTTACGTTCCTAAAATTCCTGCTATGGTATGCGACGGGCGCGCGTGCTTCGTGTAAAAATTCACTATGCGTCCAATTATTCTCCAAGCATAAATGACAATCCTTGTAGTCTTGTACGCATGTTATGTAGTCCCGTTAGTCTTTTATCGACGGGTATTTTGGCACTAACGCCTTTATTGTGATGCTAATTTAAAACGTCGTATGTCCACACTTTTGAAAGGTGATATAAACATTTTGATTTTAGTAGATTTGGATGGTGATAATTTACTTGTACGTAAAGTATGTCTTCTGAGTTTTAAAGGTCAAGGAGTTGTCAAAGGGCAATAATCACAATCGATTTATTAAGTCCGGATAAATTCTAAAACGTCTTCTTATAAATCTTGACCACCGAATGATATAAATATTTTTCCCAGTTCGCGAATCCAACCTGCTTTCTTTTCCTTCGTAGCTTTCCTATACCAAAAAAATAGTTACACGCACATTGCAATTTACAACACTGACATAATAGGATGTTGACTTGACAAAAATATACCAAAAAATCTCAGCACCAACAAGACTTAATATTATCAAATAATTAAATCCTTTGCAAAGTCTTGGCTTACAATTAGTTGTAATAAACGAGATGAGTTTCCGTTGATAACGCAGCTTCCTTCCTGCTCTCTTATCACTCGACGATATTTGCGCTGCACGAGCGAGTTATCCATTATACAAGCTATATTTATATATTTGTCTATTTTTTTGAATATATGTTGTGGTTTTGGTGACTAACGGTAGGGTTATATTGTCTATAGGCAGGCTCTCTAGTCTCTAATCTATACTCACAGTGACCTAGTATGATGATAACCGCATGAGGCAAAATGTAGTCTTTGTGTATATATTTATTTTTTATTGCTATGAATGCCGAGACGAGCATTCCATTCGCCTGATGGTAAGCGATACGACCGCTATACGCACACCGCTATTTACACGATATATTGTGTTAATTTCTATAGAATACTGCTTGTTCCCTCACCGACCGGTGACGTGCTAGTCATTCATACAGAGTACTACTTATTTCTTATCTATCCATAGTTGTAACCCGTGCCCCTAGCCGGAACATTTTGAAGTATCGTATAGTAATTCTCGTATAGTAAAGTAAACGTTTCCCGCTGTGAAATTTTAGTTCCAAATACGCTCACAATGGCGCTGTTTAAATTCCCATACAAAATTTTACTATTACTATTCTATTACGATACTGCAAAATGTTCCGGCTAGGGACACAGTTCGCTGCAAAAGGGTTTGTACGAGTATATTTCGAAATCAAGATCATCTAATATAGTGCCGATTGGATCCATGTAATATCTATGCTTTATAGCCAGCTTTTTTTATTGCATAGGTCCGGAAAACGAGCAAGCAGGTCACCTGATAGTAAGTAATCACTGCCACCTATGAAGATCCACAACGCTGGATCATGGATGTGTTGCCATCAAATTGATAGGAGAGCGGGAAGGAAAAAGGGTGGGAAGACGAAAGGATTATTGGCAATCTCACTCACCGAACATAACGCGACAGTGCAGCTGTCACTTCAACTCGATTTCGTGTGAGACAGTGGTACCGCCCGCATGACTCAACACTCATGACTGCCAACAGCGTCGCTCGACCACTTCCAAAATCCACTTCCAGCTTTATAGACTTCGGTCATCTAATTTACAACTTAGCTACTGCTTTATTAAATTCTTAATTTGATTACGTAATTTTGAAACTTTACAATGAAGTTTACCTCATAAACGCTCGGATACTAAGCTATTATTATATTTGTTATGGTTTACAATGCTCCCGCGTCAGTCGTAATAACAGTGTGGCAGGATTACTTTTTCATTATTATTGTAGTGTTAGGTCGTCATAAGATACGAAATAGTATACCTAGAATCAAAAGCAACGAAGAATGAACATTAAAATATCGAAACTACTTCATGCGTTACAACTTGAGACTCCGAAGATCGAGCGACTATGGGAATGAATGGGATGTTGGACCTAGCACTGGGGAAGATATGTTAAGGTAAAAGTTAGAACTAACGAATGTACATATACAATAAGCCATTTCTTGTATACTTGCGCTGACTACAGAGTACATAACTAAATACATTATATAACAGACTAATAAATAAAAAAGTTCGTACAAACAAGTTCTGATTTTAAGAAATCTGTTAATTTTCCTCTTATGACCTCATAATATGTTGAAGAGCAAGTATAAACACCATACATATAATATACACGTTTACATACAGTTAGAAAAACTTTGTGGGTGTCCGAACCGGTATGTATTATTAAAATTCGGTTTGTGCCGTCAGTCTATCTTAATATTGGTTGTTGACCCCTGGAAACACGCATTTAGTAAATCTCTAGATGTTTTTTTTATTATTCTTAACGCAGAGAAGGCAAACGACTAAAAGGATTTTTTTAGAATTATCACCCTTTGACACACACAAGTCTAGTACAAAACCGTAAAACATTCATGAACTGTAAGATTAAGCTGTGTTCCTAAATGAATAATAATAAAGAAATATAATGTTTAGTGGGCACAGAAATAATATTTTCCGTTGAGTGAAAGGCGATGGAAAGAACAATATGCATTGTAGAGACAAGACCTCTTAAATGTAACAAAGCTTATTGTTTGCAATAGCTACCATGTGGTTAAGTTGTGATATCAAACTCAAAATTAATTATCTAACACTATTACCACACGTTCAGCACAAGTAAAGCAATATTGTTACATATTGGATTACTGTCCATTTCCTTTCATTTCCCGCCCGTATTATGCTGATATCCATAATGCGTCTTCCAGTTAGTATTTCACGTAACAAAGAGCTGGTAATGACATTAGTAGTGAAATCCTATTACGTTGCCAATAATTGGGTGAGCTTGAACCCTTATGTAATACGCACGACAATCCTTATTATGACAATGTTAGAATTTTATGTTCGTGTTTTGATGAGGTTTTGTTTGGGAATAATATTTGTTGCGCTGATTTAACATGATTTATTGAAATGTCTTTTAAATTATTGTGGTTGAAGTAAATGTCGTTGAAAAATATTTTTTTATGTAAGCTCATTTCTCCCCATGTCTGGCAAAGGATTCATCTGCGATTGACAGGGGCTAGGCAGTGTTTTCAGCTTGCTGTATGCCTCTTAATGGATTCTAATTTTGAAATAGCTTAAAAAGAAGCTCAAACAATTTTTTGTTATCAATTGTTGCCATTACAACTTTAGAGGGTTTTAATACGGCCAGAAGAATTCAAGATGTTAGAACATGAAAACGGTGTCGTATATGAATATTCATTTCTCAGTCATTGTAAATTCTACTTTGAAGGTAAATAAAAGGCCTCTTTAGCACTATGTATAGACTCTGGAAACTATAGCGCACAATACTTCGCTTCTAATATAGACATTCTTGGGCCAACGTAACTGTAAAACAATTAAAACAAAGGCACAACATGATTGTCTTAACGGGCACTTGGCGTAAATACTACAATACTTTTTCTATTTAAAGGCAAATATAAATAGAACAAAATCCAATTTGTTCCCACGCGTCTTATCTAGGTGAACACAGGCGGTGTTAGAAATGCGGAAAATGAGAAAAATGTTAAACCGACACATAGGCGTGGGAAGGGCGGGGGTTGCGCCGGGCCGGGGGGGTCACTATGACGACATGGCGCCCTGTGACGTCACGAGGTGACGGCGCGCCCCCGACGTCGTCGCGACGTACGCGATACACTCGCCACCAAAAAGCAATAGCAAGTTCTGTTATTTTGAAGTTTATGACGAAATAATAAATTGAGTTTGAAATATGCAAAGTTGGGAAAAGACTTGGCAACTTCACGTCGTAAAATATCTTGTTTATATAAATTAAATTTTGGAAGTAACTTTTTTGGATTTATAAAAATATAAAACTTGTAAAACATAGTACATAAAATATAACGAAGGAAACATCGTTTATTTTTGGAAAAAAATACTTTCCAAAAAAACACATTATATTGAATCATTCTTTAAATATGCATCTTTACTCAATACGCAGGAAAGGATCATTCGAGAATTGTTATTACTAAACACAGCAACCTTTACCACAAAAAGGGCCTGTCTAATTTCATGCCATTTATGCAAGCTAAACCCTTTGTAGTTTTTACCTTGACTCATTACAGCAACAAAAAATATTACCTGCGTTACACGCTCATATTTAATTTGAATCAATATGCCCATATTTGGTAAACAAATAAAGCGGTCAGTCACTCAAAAATTAATAACATTGACGATTAAATACCACTCAAATGCAATAACGAATAAAACCAAGCAGTCAATTAATTGCATGCAATTTTTATCAGCGAGCATAATAAACATGTACCAACTAATCATGCTCTTTACAAATGTGTACATAATAATTATGTAGATTTTACGCAAATGGTTATTGGCCTCAAACTGTACCAGTAAGGATACATTCTAACATTCTGGGAATTTAGTGTCGCATCGTCATGGTTCTGATTAAATTTATTTAAATAAAATTCGACTCGCGAACTAATTCATATCAGGTAAATTAGAAGACAAATCATTCTGCATCATGGTTGTAATGTCATTATGCGCCGACCCATGTAAGTGTGGGATAACAGCAAACAGAAAGAAGATGAAAATTATGTTACACATTAACTACCACTTTCCGGAATACGATCAATACAATTTGTTTGTTACTACTTCTTACAATTCTCAGCCAATTTAAAGATATTACGAGATAAGGAATTTATACTGAAGTGGATCTACGAACCAATTTTTATGAAAACTCATTGTAATATCCCTGTGACCTACATTTGAGTCTTAGAAAGGGGGCAATTTCTCGATCCTCCTCTAAGTTCTTTCTCGGTACTTCCAGTTGTCAAATTCTATTTACATAATAGATTCCAAATTTTCAACCAGTAATAGGAAAGCTGTGTTCCTTTATATCAATTCTAGTAATAGTAATCTACATTGCCAGTGCAGTTCAGGTTATTCCTGGTCCTGAAACGGTACTACTATTTTCTAGATAACCGAAAGCAAACATTAGTTTTGCTTTTATGTTACTTTCAGGTTTCAAATTCACGCCATCTCTACCTTCTTTACCAATTAATCTCAAGGTATCGATGTTCATGGCTTCGGTGAGAGATTCTTATAAATTCACAATTAATGCGCTATATATTCATACGATAAAATAGTAGTTTCCTTGTCCCCAGATTTAAAAAACCAACTAACGCCGCATTTAAAATAAAACAAGACGAGTTTTTCCACTACATGCAATAAAATTATGCAGTGAAGATTAATCAAGCGCAAAATGAAATAATAAAACGTCACAGAGTATAACTGTAACGCATTCAGCTTAATAACTTCACACCCTCGCAATTAATTCGCCGGCGACTGTACCCGGTTGACATTTAAAAATAATTTTACGCTGCGGAGCTCGTTACTGTCGTTTCGCAAAGACAGTCTGTGCATACTTATACTGACTTTTGCACGCGGTTTTAGTTGCACAGGATATTTTTTCTTAATGGCTGTAAGTCCCTGAAGCGGCCTATGTTCCTCAGTGGATTTTATGCTGATGATGATGGTCAAGTAGCTCATACCTCATTTACAGCGGGAGTCTGTATACAAAAATTGTACTTTATTCTATGCGTTGCAGGCCCTTGGGGGTAAAGATAAAGGGTAGAAAAGCCTAAGATTATTATGAGGTTTCAACCATATCATGGACCGACTGAAATACAATTAAGGTACGTCACTTTTGTCTAAGGATGACAAATATATAGAATGGGTCATTTGACGCATTTTAAAACTTGGATTGTTACATTTCCACATAAAAGGAGGTGTCATGGAGTGTTATTTTTTAATAAAAATCATCGCCGAATAATATGTTACATCTTTTTTAATTCGCTTGATCGTAAAATTAATACATCGAAGGTTCTATAATTTTCCGTGTACAAACATAACTTCACTTGAATATTTACTGGTACGTATATACATAAAAGATATATATGCGTCTGTCCGTAACAGTGTCGCCGTATCCGATATCTGAGACCACACGACTGGAAAATTGGACGAGCGGGGGCGGGAAAACGACTTGTTTTTCAATGTTATTTATAATTTCGTGAAAGGATTTTTATAATCATAAACCTTTGTTTCTACGATATACCGGGTATATCAAGACTGCGACCGAAAATGAAGCCAGGTAGTTTTAGTGGTAACACATACGTTGCAAATAAAAATTTCGCCAAAACAGTGACAGATATTTTTTTAGAATTTTTTAAAAATCATCGTGTTTCGGTGGGAAATACCTAGTTTTTGCGAAATTACTAATTTAAACCCTTTTGTACATTTCATAGTTAATTTAGGAAAGCTATGTATACATATATCACCCAAATACGACGATAAGTAAAAAATTACAAAAAAAATGTTGTCGATTTTCTTTGCCAAATTTTTACTTGCATTGTGTCTGAAGTCACTAATACTACCATCTGGCTTCGTTTTCGGTCGCAGTCTTGATATACCCTGTATATAAAAACCATTTATACACATAGCAGCGTATGGACCAAAAAGAGAACAAAAACAATCCTCTATTGTTTTGCCTCTTCTATTTTGGGTAGAAACAACAAACAAAATGAATGTTTGGATAAAAAAGGCCTTTGAGCTAAAACCTCCAGTATCCGATTAAACTTACCTATTATGACTTCAATATTGCGCCATTTATTTTTACACGTATACAATAAATGTTTTCGCTGTCACAACATGTTATTTATTAAGTAAGTTAATTTTGCTATAAAATATCGACTCAATATATTTTATGAACTACTAAAAAGTACTTATTTTATCTATGAGTACCTACGTCACGCACTTTCCCGACAAAATATTATAAAGATAAACAGTTACGGAGATTTAATTGGAAACTAGCTTCTGTCCGCAAACTTAACTTAACTTTATTATTTACCATTCAATTTGTGGGATTTTTCTGTCAATTAAACGAAGAACCTCAGTTTGTGTATGTAGTTATTATTTTATTAATAAAATATACAAAAATATAAGCTTAAACTATTTAAAAAACATCTTCAAACTGTATTTTCACTATCATACAGCCTACCGTTGAAAATAAATGCAAATAATATAACGTATGCTGTGTAAATCAGCGCGAGGTTTAAAAAAAGCCTTCCTATAGAAAACAGTGACAAAATCCAACATCGATGCTTGATAACGTTATCGTTGAAGTGTAGTGTAATCATTTGTGTTTTATGACGTCATAGGCGTCTAGACAAATTTTATAGGCTGTGTGACGTCAACGCCCCCGCGCTCGCAGCCTACTTGTGTTATTTAGTGTAAATTGTCACTTGTCGATACAAGGGCCGACGTGGGTGGTATTTCAGTGCCGTCATTGGAAAATTCTGGGGCCCCTAGCCCCTGAGTTAACTAAATCGTTATTTTTTTTCCGTGTGTTATCTCGACCGGTGCCAGGGTCCATTTCCGGTATCAATTATATATTATAAGCTCTAACATGTTCATTGACGACATCGAGCCATACTGAATTAGGTAAAGCTTTGATTAGTTAAATAATCATGCTCTATAAGTTTCTTTAGTACTTACATAAACAATATTATACATATTGAAATAAAACGATTTGGTTTAATTTTTACATTTTTAACTTCCCGACGACGACGTTTCGATTGCTTTTCAGCTTTCGTGGTCACGGGGCGGACCCGCAGTAGTCCGCGAAAGTAGTAAATCGCGATAAAATCCGTAAAAATAGTTTTATTTCAATGTGTAACATTCGTGTAAATCTAAGAAACCATTATAATATTATACATTATGTAGAAATGTTTCGCTAGCTATACAGAAACGGTTTATTACGAAATTTATATGTAGTAACAAACAATTGATCCCCATCTGGCTGGATACCTCAACTTAAGCTCTTTTAAAGTTGTCTGTAAGCTTCATCGACCGCTACGAAATCTATTCTAACTCGCAATAGAAATTAGTATTCCATTGTGAATTTTCAGTAAAATATTATTTTACCCTTCTAGAAACTACCTAAGCGATATTGAACGATGCTGCCCTTAGTCGAAAATGCCTTCAAGAATTTCATCAAACAATTTAATCTGAACATGCCGTAACTTAATTCCCTCATAAATAATTCAATAAAGAAATTTCAAAATCACATCTTTTCCTAGAAAATATTTGCATGAAGCGGTGTCTAGTCCTCCCCACATCGAACAACTCGATGAATTTTCATAGAACATTACTCACTGCTCGCTGCCCCCATTCACAATTTGGAGCTGATCACATAAAAACGACGATGTATATCGATCAGTGTATTGAACACCGGTTGGTAACAAGAGGCGAGGTCGTAATGAAATTTGCCGGCGTTGAAGCAATTATGTTCCATCTATTGTCTAGACGGGGTTATGGCGGATAAAAATAACTATGTATGTATATACGTATAGGTGTCGCTACTTGTTCGCGTCGAGTCAATGAACCTTGGATATTTGACTGCTAATCAAATCTTATATTTGAGAAATAATGTTATATGGAAACATATTATTAAAATGTACCGGTCGAAAATGTTTACAAAAGCTGTTAGGAATTTAATATTAATAACAGTTTTCTTCATAACGTGTAAATTTAATTACTATTCTTCAAACATTTCTAGAGATATTTTAGATTTTGAAGCAACGTGAACAATGAAAGGCTTTCATTTTTTATCCGTGGTATATTAATCTATAATATAATTATTTAAGTAACTATAAAATGCCTTTAATCCTTTGTGGCGCAATTGGTTAGATGCCGTATGTGAAACAAGTGGTCGCGAGTTCGATCCCCGCACCGAGAGAATTTTTTCTGGGTGTTTGTGAGACCGGAAAGTCTCTAGTAGTTTCTGATACCCACGACACAAGACATAATTGTTATTAATGTGGGGTCAGGACTATGTATGTGACTGTTGGGTGTATTCATTTATTTAATACATTTTATGATCAATTCACACCTACCCAATAAATGTAGATGAACTCTCAAAAATACTTATCAATGGCTATAAATTGGTATCCCATTTATAGTAGTCTCCAATTGATCTAACGTTGTTTTGTCAAATTTCTTATAAGGCGAGGAAGAATGTGATAATGGCGCCATCTACATATTAGGCAGAAGCCACATTTTTTTTAAAATCTGCTAATTTCCACATGTTTTATTGATCGATATTGACCCAAACTATACCACAATTTGGCTTAAATGCCATTATACAAGTAGAGAAGTATACCACCATGTTTCTAACAGGGAGTCGTTTGAGAACATTCTCTAAGATGGTTAATGGTTGGCGAACGGTTAGTCGTAAAAATGAATGCACTGTGGAATAAAGATACCCCTAAGTTTGGAAGAAAAGTGGCTATGAAACGAAAGGCTGTGAGTTCGATTTCCGTGCTGAGAAATTATTTTTTCTGATATGATTATTGTGAGATTGTAAAGTCTCCCAAAATATAAGATAAAAGAACAATTTAGGTGTTTAACTTATGTTGAACAACTTTAGAGTTAACTCTAAAGTAAGGTTTGAGGTCGTGGATTACATACAGGGTATATCAAGACCGCGACCGAAAACGAAGCAAGGTGGTAGTATTAGCGACTTCAGACAGTAATAATTTCGACAAAAAAATTGCCTGCTTTTTTTTAATTTTTTACTAATGTCTTATTTGGGTGATATATACATAATTTTCCTAAAATAAAGATGTACACTTCTTTATTTTTAAACACACAATGGTACGTAAGGGTTTAAATTAGTATTTTCGCAAAAACTAGGTATTAACCACCAAAACACGACGATTTTTAAAAAATTCTAAAAAAATATCTGTCGCTGTTTTGGCGATATTTTTATTTGCATCGTGTTTGTAACCACTAAAACTACCACCTGGCTTCGTTTTCGGTCGCAGTCTTGATATACCCTGTATAATATGGTTTTAAACTTGACTACATTTATACCAAAAATTAAGTGATTAATACCGGCATACCAAACGAAAGACGGAAGTTAACACGGCTTAAATGGAATGAGCGGGTCATTTGAATCGAATGCATCCGGATTGCTGGATAATTTATTACTTGTCGCCGACACCGTAGCAAATCCAGAAAAAGGTGGCCAGACTACCTTTCTGTATATGAACCCAGATGACTACATGGAAGACCTATCATCAACAAAGAATACAGTGAGTGCAGTTAAAAAATAAGAATATACCAAAAATATAATCCTTATCCACATAATGCTAAAATGACTGATTACGAATAACTAGACCAAATAGTCAAGAACAATATATAATATATTAAAATACGGCTATTTATATTTCGTGACATCATTTAAAAATATTTAAAAATACCTTTTGTATAAATGTGGTATAAACAACGTGTTTGTCAAAACTCAAAATATTGCTAACGTTTTTATCACTATGCGAGTCGCGACCTGGAAAAGTACATTTCTGCAAAATAAAAAATAAAAGATCAGCAAATTTAATTATTTGTTGCGCGACTTTAAAAGTATTGAACAGCACTTTACAATTAGCATTTGGGTTTATCTCTTAAGCGAAGTTATAAAATTGATTAAATTAAGAACTTCCAAATGTTACAAGTTTTTCGCTGCACCTTCTTATCGGATTACTTAACGAGTATTGCATTTATTTTTAATTGCTATTGTAAGGCCGAGAGACAGACCTTTGGATATACAGAATATTCTAGAACATAATACTTGTTTTTATAACTTACCTAAGGAATTATGTAATTAATTCTTATTAGTAAACGGGTGTTCTAATAATACCGACATCTGTCGGCACGCTTGTGAACTACTTTTTAGTAAGTTCTAGCTTTTTGTCATTAAATGCTAGCTTTGATTACCGATTACCGACTGCTCAAAGTGATCGATACTCGTCCTCAATTGAATAGCTCCATAAGAATAAATCACGATTTTATTTCGTATATACTCTTCTGTCATGTTACTACCACTTGTTTCTTTTAGTATTTAGAATATTAGGAGGTATTATACAATATTCATATAGCTTAGCTATTAGGTCCCCAACCGGTATAATGGCAACGGGTATACTGAGTCAAATTTCTAATTCTAATTTTCTATAAGTTTATGATTTTTAAAATTGGATTCACCGGGAATCGGTAGATTTCTCAAAAAAGTGACGTCAGAACTGCGGTCGGAAATGCATAGGAATCTTTATACATTGATGTGAAGAAAGTGAGATAACATCATGCTGATATAATACTAGTAACTAGTAGTGAAAGGAAGAATTTTACAATTCAACGTTTATGGTAATATTGATTTGGCTAAATCTTTATTTATACCGTAGTCTGTATTACTGATAGGCATTTTTGAACAAATGATCTTATATTAAGAGATTGTGAAAATTATTACACAAATGTGTAATCTAAAAACAGAGTTCAAACTGGGTATGTATATTGTTTCTGACACGAGCAAACCCTGTAATCTAAACACTAAAAAGTATTTCGATAGACTACTTTAACAAACCTATATATGCTTTTAATAAGTTGAATAAAGTTGTATTTTCGCTAACCAGTTCATATCAATGCATTATTTTAAGATTGCGACAAATTCACCATTTCCAATACAAGTTATTAAATTGAATGCCCATTGCTTATATTGCCCTTTTTAGTACAAAATACGTTGAGTTTGGAATTAAAAAACACTTTCCTAGTTTGTAACAATTTAAAATAAATGATTGGGACATTCATCAATCGTTGCCTTTAAGGGAAAAAATAATAAAAATCCATTAGCCGATGTATGAAACACGTTATTGCCATTAGTGGAGTAAAATACCAAAGGATTTTTAGTACGAAAGTAATATCAATTAAGGGTTTGTTTTAAATAATATTTCATCTTTAAATGTATTGCCTCACAGCTGAGTTTCGATCTCCTTCACAATTAAGAATATATAGATCTTAGTTCACCATGCTAGTCTTATGCAATTTAAAACACCGATATCTATTATAGAGAGCATTAATTCCATATAAATAAGCATCTAAATTTGCATTTCCTGGGATATATCAGTCAAAAGAAAGGGCAGTACAACAGCCTAAATAGCCTTTAAATATATTTGAGGTTTCAAACAAATAATAATCCTCAATTCATAATCGACAGCAAAGGTTCTCATGTGCGACCCATTTCGCAGAGTCTAGCATGCTCGGCCCGGTTCCGTGAGATTGCTGCAACAGATGCCGCGGTTAGTATGTATTACGCTTGTTTTAATAACACGTCGCCTTGTCTTACTCACCGATTGTTATACGTACTTGCCAAATAATTGGATGGCGTCATTTTCTATTCCGTTTGTTTTAAGACAACGGGGCTTAACTTGAATGAAGTTTATAAATGTGATAGTATTTTGGAATTTTAAAATAAATTTAGTCGAATATTTTTAGAGCTATAAAAGGTTTCGTCTGATTCTCACACATATAAACTTATTAGAAACTTAAGAAGTTATTATAGTATGCATCCGATTATGGGAAACTTATTATTTCACCCTTAACAAATATTTGTTTATACATCACTCACTGCGCTTCATCGATCGATTAAAATCTAACTCGTCGCCTGTCATTTCACAAAAGCTAATGATAAAACTCAAACTGCAATCACAACGCGTGACGCTTTCACTAGCATTTTTTTATCCCATCACTACTTTTTACCTCCGGGCATCTATGTACATACATCCATAAATGTCACATGATGATGATGATGAAGATGGTTTAGGCCAGTAGATGATGGCTAGAAGTTCCAACATGGAAACTCTGATACATTGATGCAACATAATTCATCCAAAATAGGTTAAGACATTGAATGTCAAAATCTGCATCAGACTGTAAACTACCACGTCGATGAGGAATTCAAGAGGTCAACATGATTATATTTGGCATTAAAACTCATTGCAAAATCCACAACATTTATCGTCACCCTCCAACGATGACGGTGTAACGAACTTTACCATCATTTTCATGTCATACCATTTTTAACAGCTATTTCTACCTGACCTCAAGTAGATCTTTACTTAACTTAATAATAACAGATTTAAAAACAAACTGCAGATCTCAATAAAACAGTAGTTTAACAGTCTCTTGATGTAAGCGAAGTTAAAAATAACACAAGTAATTAGTAATCAATATTAATGGACCGTAAAGCTAATGAATGGCCGGACTAATAGATAGTGTAAGACGACTTGATGTATTTGGTTGTTAGTAATCAATACTGCAAATTGACAGTAACTAGAAACGGCGCCTTCTAATTACCTACGTTGATATATTGTGATGTAATTGAAATGTTTCATTCATGTATCGGTAATAACACTGATACCTCAACCGATCTTAGAGTATAAGCTTCTACAGAGCCCATGTTTTTGTTTTATACTCTATGGTACAGCTCAGTAGATTTCTATATTAACTATTTCTTGTTCTGCCTCACAGTTAAAAACTCAATTATGTCCAAAGCTTAAACCAAGCGGGACATCGGTCTATTTAACGGTGAAATTTATTAAATCTCTTGTAGTTTTTGCATCTGTCACTGACATAAGCAAAAAATTGGATCGCTTTTTCCTGTTTCATTCCTCTTCATCATTAGATTGTCTAAACGTATTTTTGGTTCTGCAAATAATGTCACGGATATTATAATTCAATCATAAATATTCTACAATAGCCTAAAACCTATAATTTTAAATATAACCTTTAATTGTGAAGAAAAATTTAAACTACCATTACTTCCGTTAAAAAAAATTATACACCTATAAAGAAAGAAAAAATTACCATGCAAAATGCAATAACAAAATGATAACATGTTTTATAGCAAAAAACAATTAAGAAATAAATGGCTGTAGACGTAGGATCGAATGATAAATGATTACTAGGAGTTAATTCCGTTGAAACATTTACATAAAAGGGTATTAAAATATACGACGAAACAAAAGCAATGGAAAGGAAAGACGTAAATGGAACAATTAAGGTAAACGACGGCCATCTTAACAAGAGAGAAACGAATGTGCACCGGCTACGAAGACTCAGCAGGGCTGCCACCGTAAGATTATGGCCGTGTTATCCTTTAAAATTCCAGAAAACTATATTAAAATATAAGCAGTAAATCTAAAAAGACATCAAAACAATATTGTGAGGAACTGCTAACTTTATTGCTGATATAGAAAATCAGGTTATATAAATTGAATAAATTTTATCGTAAGTTTGGTTGTGTCCAAGAACTCAGCATTCGCAAAGAAATATATAGTTTCGTCAATTACGCAGATATATTAGCCTTAGTAAAACTTGATGCAACTCAATGCAGATTCATACCTAAGATATTAAGATATTACCTATTTCATAGTTGCCTTCTTCCGGCTTTGTATAATGTAAGCGATGAGTGTTCTCAAAAAAGTCAATGATTACCAATTCATTAGCTGCATACTCGTATAAACTCGCATGACTGGTAATAATAAAACGTTGTAGCGAAGCATACGAAATTAATATACTTTCTCAAACATGTGTCGGCTTGATAAAAAAGTATGTGCAAAATCATTGGTCAGATTTTATTTATTGCGACGAATATTTTAATAGCCTGGAGTGTCAATTATAAATTAAAAATATATTCTTCTCCTGATTTACTTCGTTACTTAATAGTGATGATATCAAGAGATTATATACCTATATTGTCCGTAGAAATTCAAACTTAAATCTTAAGAATTAGGGAACAACACATCAACCATGTGTAGATAATAGTGGTGTTAATAACCACTTATAAAAAAAGTTAATAAATGATTATTATCAAAAGGGCCTTCAGATCATTTGCCAACATTCGCAATAATCTCGAGGATAACGGTCCAAATGTCTATCAAAGCATATTCAACAGATAGGCAATTACCTTCATTTGAAATCGAATACTCCCTACAAACGGGTCTTTCAGCCTCAAAATCCCAGCGATAAAAGCACGAAAATCTGGCAATCGCACATTCGATCGAGATAATGGCCAATACGAGAACGGTACTGCGAACCGGATGTTATACACTATCGGCCGGTGAAAGTAGACGTTACAAAAAATGCTCTCATTCCTTGCGCCAGTTGATATTTCATGAGACATTCACTTCACAAGACCGGTAAGAAATAGACTATGCAAGGGAAATGGGACAGTTTTTGAAGTCGCCCGCGGCGCGGCGTGTGCAAAAATTAAATTTCGATTCCAATTACTGACTTTCATGGTTACTTGTTGGCTTTACACATTGTATCCTGGATTTACAATAATGATAGGGCCTACGTAATTGCAAATTCATTGCATTATTAACCAGTTACATTTAGAGTAACATTCAAACAGCCATTTACGTTGTTACATACAAACTTTATGTTTATAAGGAACTAACGTGGCTTAAAATTTACAGTAGTGATAATAAATAAATTCACTCAACAGTCACTTACATAGTCATACAATAAGATCGAGTCTTGTGTCGTGGGTATCAGAAAATACGAGAGACTATTCGGTCTAACAAACACCCAACCCCGAAACAAATACCTCTGGTGCACACAAATATTTATTTCGGTGCGGGGGTCGAACACGCGCCCTCTCGTTTCACAGTCGGTGTCCAACCAACTGCGCCACGGAGGCTGTCAACTATATTAATTTATTTTATTACATATTAAGGTATTTGATCATTTATTGAAACTGAATTTAAGGTAGTCTCGTACGAGTTAGATATATTGTATTTTTTTTTATATTACTAACAAATTCTTCAGTTGTATTAATTTTTGCAGGTGAATAGGTTTCACTTATATATATAATTCAAGTAAAATCTAATGCCTACTGCAAAGTGCAGCGGTCATAATTTTAGCATTATGACCGATTTCATTGCTTGCCCTAAATTCAACTATATGTCTTGGTCATAAACACACATATGCTCTGATGCAAGCGGAAGAACAAAACGTTAACTTAAGAAAGCAATGAAAATTTACGGTTTCTATTAAATGTTCCCACAGCAAGAACCGATAGAGCTAGACCATCGTAATGAATTTCTCACCGACGCATGGGAATAGTTGAAAAAGTTCTACTCGTAACTCCTTAATAACAACCCTCGGGTTAGCACAATTATTTCTAAGGAATGGAATATATTTAATTGCTATTAAAGTTTAATTTGCAGCAGGATAAAATTCTCTTTGCTGAAATATATTGAATCACCCAGTGTCCGAGCATTAAAGAATTCCAGTTATCCTTGCCATTTTGGGTATGAAATCGTTAATAATGTGAACTCATTTACTTTTATAAAATACCAGTTGTCCTCTGTTACATTGTAAGCAATAAACGCAATATCAATAAATCGTAGTCGAAAATACATTGTCGTACGTTAAATCAAAATAAAATATCAAAGTTAATTGTCCACAATAGAACAAACTCAACTAAGAAATGGCGGCACCACGGCTAATTGATTAATGTGTTTAATTCGAAGCCGTAATATTAAAATCTCATAAAACATGTACGTCCCTTTTTAACTGTGCAATTCTGAAAGGGACAACCACAGGGACCGTTAATTGTTTCGAGAAGAAACTCTCACATGAATCTTCGCAAAGAATGGGACTTAGATAAATTGCTTCGATACTGCGGTAACGTGTTTCGGCTGACAGAATATTTACCGGCAGTGTCGTGTGAAATAAACACATTTATACATTAATATTACTAAGACAACATTACATGTGTTATTGCTTTACTTTCGTTGCAATTTATAACTTTCCCGTTCACTTTGGCACCGATATATATTTAATTTGTTCCGCCAACTGTTCTGAACAGTTTCACGAGGCGCGGTCAGAGCATAAATTAATTAACATTAACAATTTTGTAGAACAATTACTAAATGCTAACACGTTCTCGGCCATTACAGCACAGCTTATCACGCGAGTGGCAGCGTGTGATATTTCCATTAAATATAGTTATGAAACTCGGACAACTTTAAGAATTGGAACCGGTTATTGGTCCAGTTGCATCACTATGCACGTTTGTGATGTGTGCGTTTGTTGCTTTGCAATAACCGAACTTGTCTATCAATAGCTTTAGCGTACTTGAGGCTGGTTCGTGCTCGCCATTTTACAAGAATCAAACCGGTCTTCGGTTCTGATATCCGTCTCGTGTTGTCTTAGGCTTTCCTCTACTCTGATATTGTGTCGTCTTATATAATGTATAGTTTGTTACGTTTTATCATAGTGACAGTAATGTTCGTCATCATTTATGAACAATTCACATTTTTTCTACATATATAATTTTTCTACTTGATTAATTTTACGACCAGCCTTGGTTATTTTATATTTATAGAATCGAAAATCTTACTGGAAGTGAACTGTCCGACCTAGATTTACAACCAAAGACGTCGTAGTTCATTAAGTAAATATCGTTTTTTACGTCCACGATTTAAGTAATTATCAAATTAAAATACAATTTTAGTGTCAAATCAATCATAATTAGTTTCTAGTTTCTAATCAGAGAAGTAAAGTGTAAACTTATATAAAGCAGAATAGTCATTATTTTGTAAACTAAACAAATTGTCTTGACATTTATTAAATTACCTTAAAAGCTGAAATAATTCAACGGAATGAACCACAATCGGGCCGGCAAATGTGTTCGCTATTATCTTCACATTCCAATCTTTTTAATGCACAAATGTCTCTAGAAGTTACCTTTAGCAATAACTCA
Source organism: Deilephila porcellus (assembly GCA_905220455.2). Taxonomy (NCBI): domain Eukaryota; kingdom Metazoa; phylum Arthropoda; class Insecta; order Lepidoptera; family Sphingidae; genus Deilephila; species Deilephila porcellus. The sequence continues at coordinate 11,225,134 of LR999977.1, read as the reverse complement.
CGTTTAAAGCAACCTTTATGAGTTTTGCACTTATGGTTATAATCAGATTTAGTCTATTTTGTGAAGTATTTTTTAAATATTTATGGCGAATTTTAAAATTTCATATTATGACCAAAAAAAATTTATAATTGACTGTGGAGCCAGTGGGCGTTAGGATATTTTTAAAAATAAAACTAAGAAGAAGTAGATACTGCATAGCAAAATTGTTAACTTACCATGCAGGTCGTGAGAAACTTTAGCAAATTGATCATTTAGATTGTAGAGATTTAGTAGCTTATTTTCCTTTTAAAAAAAATTTCTCGATAAGTTCCGCTTTTTTAAATTTAATAAATTGCTTGTGACCTATTGATGTCTGTTTCTGATGTCTGATTCTTACATTATAATATATGGCTTCGTTAGTTATTTGTAATCAAATTTTCGAAGTTTCCTTTTCACAATACGAAAACGATATCACTTAAATAACAACAACTTATTGTTTTACACGTTGATATTCTGACATCATTAGCATAAATATAAGCATAATATTTTCCATAAACAAATAATCAAATTACGAAAACTTCATCCAAAACATTCGACGTGAATGCAGCAACAGTTAAACATACAAAAGGAATGATCAAATTCAAGTCTGCAAATGCAATAACGTACAAACAAAACAGTCGATAAACAATGAAGTGTGCAATTATCGATCTGTTAGACATTGCCAAACTGGCGAATAATAAAGCCACGACAATGTATTGCCAAATAGAGAACGAATGCTCAGAGGCACGGCGTATAATTATGTTTTTTGTTTATTTTAACCTTTAGAAACAATGAACGCTTCGCACGACGAGATGATCGTGTGAATGTGAACATAAATATTAAACGACATGCCATGCCCCGTGCCCGCTAGAGTTGACTGTTGTCACTGCCCACTGAATTGTACCTTTGACATGTGATAGGCCCTAAAATCGGTGACTGCTTTAGACTCGCCTGAGGCAATTAAAGTGATGCTAGTTTTACGAGGCGTTTTGCGACGCGTTTATTTGAAATTGTGGATATTTTTAATTCTTTAGTTAAGCAAGTTATGTGATTTTTTGTCGGTTATTGGTTTGTAAATAAAATAATACGATATGTTTGCGTGGAATTTTTTTGCTTGGAAATATGATTTCCAAGGATTTCATTGTTTATTGTGGGATTTTTCCGTCAGGAAGATGGTTATAGTTTCTTTCTTGTTCAATAGAGTTTGCTTTCCCGAAACCCTACTTACATATGTCGATAACGCAAATAAAAATAACAGAAATGAATTGGATGATATCGTATTACGATCCCTCATGATATAAGTTGTATTTTAAGTTGTCTAGTTAGACGCTCATTTATTATATATAACCAGTAAAAAATGAAGCTCAATTTTCTTTATTTATTTTTGTATCTCCATACAAGTCTTTACATGTAATTTTAGGCATAAACTACATGGCACTTTAAGTCATTAAAAACTCATTAACTTGAAAAATATAATGAATTTACAGAAGACCTAGCAATTACAACTCCATATTATAATGTATTGAATGAGTCCACGGCCTTTCATTAAAGTAACTTTTATATTGTTTATAAAGGTCGCGTACTTGGCGTTCTTCTATTATATTCTGTATGGTTTCAGAACAAGAACTTAGCGACTGTTGTATTGTATAGTATTGATTGCTCCATTGTTTCTATGCCTCGAAAGTCACCTACAGATGAGGCAAGGTCATATTATAAAAACAAAACAAGATCACTTTAGTAAAAGTGTAATTATTGAAAGCAAAATAAACGCTATGATTGGGCAAGTATCTGTAAAACTTTCGTACGCATTATTCAAAAATATGTAATATAATAGAATTCGCGGGTCGACTGGACTATTCGAGGATTGAAGAAATTGCATAATCCTAGTAAATCTCTTCCTCAGCTGTGGAATCTTAAAGTATAACGACGCTGATGAATAAATGAATAAAAAACCATATTTCGTTCGACAATCGTTTAGACAATAAGATATATTGACGATTAAAATAAATTGCACGGAATATTCCTTTAAATTCAAATGTTAACCTTCCAGAAGGCAACAATAATAAGAAAAATCATTTGTGGGGAAAACTTATTATAATAACAAACTATAATTACTGCAGCATGTTTATAAGTCTAAATTACACAATTAAAAAAAATAAGTTTTTAAAAAAGTAACAAATTTTATGGTTTTTATCGCGGTATTGGTTTAATTTTTACATTTTTTAACTTTCGGGCTTTTCGATAACTTTACAGCTTACGTGGTCACGAAGCGGACCACACGGTGGTAAAAATTAAACCGTATCCGCGGTAAAATTCGTATAATTAGTTTTATTTCAATGTGTAACATTCGCGTAAATCTAAGAAACCATTAACGTACACTACATTTAAATAATAAATATTGCAAATTTTCATTAAAAATAAAACTGAAGAATTCCAGATGCATTTGAATATCACGGTGAAAGGAACTAAGACATATGTAGATATTTCTGCTAGGGAGTAACTCTGAGGTAACGTGATATGTTTTTGAACGGTTTTTCGAGACAAATAGGGCAAAACATGTTCAATACGTTGTAGTCCAAATCGCCTACAGTTTATATTATTCCAGCAACTTAGGCCTTATTCACTTCATCTGATTTATTATTTCGAACTCCTATTTATTCACTGTTTGATTATTTTGAAGAAATCTTAGAGTTATACATTCGCTGAGCTTCCATGATCGGCATCCATATGCGTGTTGTTGATGTTGATTGCCTGCAGGTGGTAGGTCTCTCATATGTGAGAGACCGCCTGGAAAGGTACCACCTCAATGTCTATTTCTCCCGCCAACCAATTTGCTTTGTAATTCATGGTGTTGTTTGGTTTTGCTACTGTCCATGAGCGGTCGTACAGCTTACCATCAAGCGAATAGCATGTTCGTCTCTCCATTCACTGCAATAAAAAAAATGTATTCCTGCTATGTATACCTATATTTATAATATTGTACAAGTTACGCATGTTAACCGTGAAATGTTTGCTTTACATAATACACTTATTTATAATCCAATCATTACATTACAAAATTGTTAAAAGATATGAACTGACTCAATACAGGAAATTGATAGCTAAGCAATCTTTTAATATCCCGCTTCACCTTGAGACGATGGCGAAAGTGTTATCGTTATTCTGCTAATAAATCTATCGATAAAATTTACGGAAATAAGATAAAACTAAAAGGCTAGATTGTAAATCGATTATATCGTGTATTAGCTGTCTGGCCCGGCTTTGCCAAGTTAATATTGCAGTCTTCACATCAAATAACACCAGACTTTAATTAAATCTAATTAAAAATATGTATCCCCTATTCACTTCGTTTTTCTCTTTATAGTAGTTTCGAATGGAAAAAGAATTATGCCATCTGTCTGATAATTGTATAGTTAAGTTCATTCAAACAACCTATTGAAGTTTTTTATATTAATTACGTAATTAAAAACTGTAGATTTATCCTAGGTATTTTTAACTCAATGTGCCCAAGAGTTTCAAAGCTCGGAGCAATTTCAGTGCATGTCAATATATATATTGACTCAAAGAAATAGCAGTAAATAGTTAGGGCGAGACCATATCACTACAGAGATTTATATAACTTAAACGTTAGCTTATTTCTACAATCAGAATACAAATTAGCCCTATGACGTAAAGAGTAAACCCCCAAAGGTATTGTATTCAAAAACTGCCCACAAACTAGCCGCACTGTTCAATTCCCACAGAATTTGACAGTAGCTATTAATATACAGAAGTACAGTTATCATTTCTTATTCAAATCACAGGAGCCGCCATACATTACACATTGAATGATATGCGTGGAATCGGTTCATACGTGCAGTTACGTCACTTTTGAATTGAATCGGAGCGCGCGTGCAATTTAGATACCAGAGAAAACAAAAGGTGGGATTTCTCAAGTAGAAATTTAATTACACGTCTGTTATTCATTTGTGATGAAATAGTGTGTTATAACTTATAGTACAGGAATGAGGGGTGTCACGGTAGCCTTCTATTAAAGTCCTAAGTATAATATGGAGTATCAAAGAAATTGACTAACGGCCTTATTCATAGACAGATTTAGAACCTATTTTAGCTATTGAATGTTTTGTCTTCTTCGCTCAAACTGAATTCTAAAGTCGTTCGAAAGGGACAAAGCATTCGATAACTAAAATAGGTTTTAAATCTGTCTATGATGAAGACCGTCTGAGAATATAACGCTGTCTTTAATAATAGACGCGCAGTATCTTAGGTGCTGGAGCGGTCTTAGACTTCTGAGCTAAATAGTGTTCGTATAATAAAAGATAGGTAGTTAGAATAGTAAGTAGTAACCCGATTTACTCTGCTGAATAAAGTCTAAACGATTCTTAAACATGTAATAAAAAAACGAAAATTCCTTGTTTGCCATTACTTTCAAGTACAAAAACAACAATAATAATCCACAGAATTATTCGATAAAGAAAAAAAAACGTTTCGCCGCCATAAACAAAACAAAAAATAGTTTTGTCATAAAATTTTACAACCACAACGGATTTTAGATGTAATCCTTCCAAATGTACCTGTGTTTGTTATTCACATCAGGGTATCGACTCACGAAAGTTTAAAGAACTCTCATACAGAATATAATTAATATTACCATCACGTTTGTTATAGTCCGAACAACCTGGTATTTCCCATAATAAAGTCACTTTGATTGTCCCATACGTCTTACATAATATTTTGGCGCTAAAATACAAAGGGCCGAACACAGTACATCACCCGTAAACGCAATTCAACAAATTCATGACAATATTAAATAAAATCTTATTTATTTTTGTATACAAAATGTTTTATGCAAATATGAAATTAGGAATTGTTTTATTTTTCAATAAATGTACTGTTTTATACAACCCCTGATTTTTAGGCTTTTACAAATCAAAATAGCTACTAAATATTTTCAACTCCATAAATCATAAAAATCCGATTATTTTTACGTAATAATAAAACGTAAAAAAAACAACTTTAGCAAATCGATAGTCAAACAAACTCCTTTCAAAGAGGCTCAGGCTTCTAAATTCAAATGAGTTTGTCTATGGTCATCGACCACGCTGCCAGTTCGGAAGCTCATCAAGCAGTCGGCGTATGTGCGGGGTCGGCGACCGAGTTCGGCGGAGCGACCATGGCCGTTCGTTCACTCGCATCTATTGGAGCCTATAGCGCGGCCAAGGTGACGGACACTGCGGCTATGTAGAGAATGTGCGAATTAATCGCCTGTGATATTGAACTCTGTATTATAAATAAACACTGTTTAATGTGCCTTTTAGTACTATTCTATGAAGCTGATCAGGATTTCCCAAGAGAAAATTAAATAATGGGTACTGGCTGATGACCGCGAATTTATCTAGATGTTTATATGAATATGATTATAGGTATAATCACTTATCGTTTTATATTACGCATATGTTTTAATCACATATTGAATAGTGATATCGTAGTATTTTTATAGATAAGTACGAAATATCATAAGTTCAAAAGAACAATAGCCTGAAAAGGTATAGTTTGCAGGAATATTTTCCCGCCATTTACCCGCATTTTTATCCGCCATAGCGACCCACGTAAGTGACGCGTTTCAGATTTAGCTCATCTATATCCGGTTTTGAACATGCCGGCATAATATCTTTAAGGGGGGGGGGGGATATCTAACTATGTAAAGCGGCTTGATAGTTGATCCTCTCTCACCAGCGGATGCCCTATCTTGAGAACGCTGCAATAACATCAAATGCGTCAACATTTTATTTTAATATAGATAAAATGTAAAAAAATAATATTGTATTATACCAAATTATAATAACGGAAAAGCAACAGAATAATTTCTTACATAATTTTATATAACAAATATTTGGAGAAATAAAGCACAATCAATATCTATGATGCAATATCCATTGACATAAATGATAATAAAATGTTATTTAATGTCGTACAGTTTCGCAACGGCCCGTCTATCTCAACATTACGTATCTAGAGATATGATAGCAAATATAATATTCCGATACATTTGTTACAAGCCAAACTAATTAATAGTGGCCCTGTGGGAAGCCATCTGAAACAGATAACTCGATATGTCACTATCACTACCTACATAACCGAATCATTTGTAATGAGTAGACAGATAGAGCGGTTCTATGTTAAATTCCTAGGCTGTATGATTTTGTTTCCATTAAACATAATGAAGAGAAATATTACATCGGTTATGATTGTTCTATTTTTGATTTTTTTCGATGTGTTAAGCGAAATTATTCAAATTATTCCGGATTTATAAAAACTGTTTTAAGTCGTAAAGTTATGTCATAAAGTTGCATTCGTGATAGAGCGAACTCAAAGGCTGTATCTAGGCAAAAACCACTTTCAAATTCAGCCGCCTTTCGGTTCTTCTTTGTGTAATTGCAAACTCTCCGCTTTCCGAGTTATACAAAATCGTTTTGCATGTAAAAAGTAAGTAGGTACATTATTTAAATATAAATGATTTTGAAAGACATTCATCGTTTGAATCTCACATTTAAAGCTTAATCGAACAAATCAAGATAATGTCATATTGAATCAAACCAATCTTGGAGGCGCAAACGTAATAACATACTGTAATCGATGTACAAATCCGAATTTCATTACTCGTATTCAAGATCCAAGATAATTTATGCATGTGTTTTATTCTGCCACCATAGTAACTTCCAGTTTGTATAAATAAATATTTAAATCGTACAAATGTTATAAAGCAGTCACACAAATCCATCTTGACGCGACATTTACGCTATTAGTTAATTACGTTCGCAGTGGACGGGAAAAGGTTAACGACAAATCCATGGATTCCGTCATAATTGTCTTGATTTACTGTGCTTTAATAATATATGGTTTAATTATAATGAGGACCATATAAGTGGTTGATTTCGGAACACATAAAACCGCGGATAAATCAACTATGCACACATATAATTTTATAGCTTTCGCTTCAAATGAATACGAAATGAACGAATAATCGTTAAACGATACGCAACATTGGTAATATAAAATTTGATTGCTAATATTTTAGAAACGAAGATTTGATTTTTTCGAACGCATACTCGCTCCCTTTCAAGAAGCATTTACTGTTAAAGAATCCAGCCATTTCAATATGTACTAGGATCATGCTATGAACGTTTTAAGCATGGCAAAAAATGACGAGCCCTTATCAACATCGTATTGTTGGATGGTGAGAAAGACATTTAAAAAATACTGCGTTTAATTTTTTTATTACTTAAGGTTTGCGAGTAAAAGTTAAAATTGATTGATGCATTCCGCTTTCTAATAATATTGCGCGTTAACGTACCTTTACTTCATTCATTCGTCCCTTTATTTGTCACTTGTGTCCGCAACATGAAAGGGTTATGTGACGTTAATTTATCTGTCCGCAGAATAGGCTTTAGGTTCCAAAGGAATTCTATGTGAGCATTCTCGTTCCTATGATCTGCAAATGATTGTGCGAATACCGCGGCAAAAGATCTGTAGAAAGACCATCTTGAAAGTTATTGCAATGGGCACATAGAAAATAACATTCTAATCTTTGATAGTTCTATCAAATATACTCGGATAATATATAAATATACAACAATTTGCGATGGACATTTAGTGTTTATATCGAATATAGTGTATTCGAACAGGTTTGAATGCAATAAAAAACCAGAATCTAGGTTATTAGCTCTTGGATGCTACGTTTTGTTTCATTCGATTTTGTTGTTTCAACATCATTGAGTAACGAATAAACCTTTCAACAAATTACCGAATGTATTGATTGACCGAAAAACATACGTAATGATTTATCCAAAACATTCAATTGACCGACTTTTTTATACTAACACTGCAAAGTGACTGCACTTCACTTGAAAGTAATTGCAAATCCTATCTAGTACTTAAGAGTATCGACCGATAGCTCGTTAATCTTTTGTTATTTTATACCATTATGCCATCTGATTCAAAATAAGTACACTTTCTTTAAAAGCAAAATATTGATACCGACACGAAATAATTAGTAATATAGACCTTGCTAACGTTACAATTAAAATATTTCCCTACCTCCCTTATAGTTATAAAATACCCAACCCTAATAAGCAAATGACTAATTTGCATACTGTGGTCTCCTGTAATTGAAGATCACGTCACAATGTAAACTAGAATAACGCTACACCATTGTCTTCATTATAATATGTCGTGTATCCTTCGTTGGAGGTCCTTAAATAAATAAAATACAATAAACTAAATCCAAGTTATGTCCAATCCAAACAAAAGGTAGATATTAATTGTGTCATTCCTTTCCAGGAGATGCAAGATGTACTGGACGAGGACACAGAGATGACCGACTGGCTGATCGAACGGGACGCGAAGGTAGGCGTGGTACTCCGGGACAGACTAATGACAGATGCAGCGATTGGAGCAGCCCCTATCAAGACAGAACACTCGTACAGCCTACACTCAGACGTCGAATCAGCACCACCATCGCCACATCATACCAAAGTTGACGGTAAGTCCGTACTTTTGACCGTTCTACCTATGTACTTGATAGAATGTCTTGTTGGTAAGATTTCAGTAGGTTTAATAGTGATGTCTATAGTTTAGTTTCTAACTTACATACAAACTTTTACTCCGTAAGGAACTCCTGTGCAAGAATGCATATTTATAGGCTTAGGATATGATTTGTCTGCCAGTTGATAAAAATTTTATAGAAAAAAAGATATGTATTCATCGAAAAGACGAAATTAAAATTAATAAATAATCATAATTCCTATAGTAGATAAACGAGTATATTTAAAGTTTCTTTGAACAATGTCAAAGAAAGATTTTATCATCATCGTCTTCGAAATGTGTACTGCTGAAAATAGACCTGCTCCAAAAATAACCCTAGTGACATTATATACTTATTCAAAAGGAGATTTTCCAAAAGTGGGGCTTCAGTAATTAGTGCCCAATCAGTAGTCAATTCAATAATATATTTCCTCTTATAAATAAGCAATGCTTAACTGAGAACTCGCGGAAGACCTTATTTGATTACTTCATGATTCAATAAGAAACCTAATACGAAAGTTATATGTTTTAATAAAGTCATAAAAATATTTTATCTGAGTTAAATAGCTGGTTTTAATAAACGTAACCATAATGTAATGATAGAGATGATGGACCAAACATGTATACATGTTTTGAATATAGTAAAGTATAGTGGTTTAACGTTGAGCGATCTCGCTTAAAATTAAATGTTCGTTAACCTTATACAGTCCTTGAAATTTAAATACATATTTGCATAATCCTACACCATTGTAATGGGAATTTTATGGCTTTCATTCGGTTTATTGACATTTTTACTGTTTTTTATGTGAAAGATAAACATAATAGATATCTAAATTGTTCGGGAATTGTATGCTACTATGGCAAACTTGTCCCTTAAAATAAATATTGTTATCTTTGAGAATTAATAAGTAGGCAAGTTTAAAATTACTGAAATGGAAAAAATGCAGTTTTCAAAAAAATAAGGTGAAGGGTTTTGGACTTTTGATCAAGTTGACCCAATGCGATCTGGGTCTTGTAGTCAATTCAACATCCGAATTATCAACACATAATGTTATTTATTGTATCGATTTTATTTCACTTTTATTTAAATTTTGAACCAGATCGCATTAACGAAGGTTATGCAATAATAATAATAGAATACAACGTTCTGCTTACAACGAAAGTTTAAAAACAACAAGCCTAATTATTTACAATTGAGTCAGCAAAATATATTTTGCATTCCTAGTAGATATTTGCATGTTCGTGTCGACAGCATATTTGAAGACATATATCATAGCACGTTACTGGTACATAAGGCAATTACTTTCATACCAATATAAAATCTATTATTCATTACTACTCGTACATTGCAGTGGCGAAAGGAGATAACATAATTTTCTAAATACTAGGGATAAAAATGTCCATGATTTCGAAAAACACAATTCTTAATTTACCAGAAAAAATAGTGGTATTAAGTTAGAAAATGATATCGTCCGAAAATATCTTTTTTTTTTTGTAGGAGTCATTAATTTTATAATTTTTGAGATATATGTCAGAGAACCAGTATTATGCATTATCCTTAGTTATAAATATTTTAAGAATTAAACCTACAACTTATCAAACATCTTAATACATTCACAGTCGCCGTAAATCCAATTCGCGGCCATGAAATAGTTTTCACAGCTGGCAACCCCGTGCGCAAACATGGCGTCATTTTATCTAAATTATTGTTGAATGATGTAACTCGGTCTAAACTATGTCCCAATATGTTATAGTAATATGCAATTATAGTCATTGTAAAAGGAATATTTATAGTCGTATGAGCGAGCAATTATTGGCCTTGCGGACATTTGAGCGCATATAACAGGATAGTCGACTATGGTTAATATATTATGCTCTTTAAATGATAATATTTTATTGCAAATTGACCTATTTTACTAATAGTGCTTGAATTAGATACAGTGTGAATCATTGTTTACAATCCTGTATTGAAATAAGATTGACATTTGTCACGGCTATCCAGCATTAATGATAGATATAGAATATTATTATATAATCCTTCCAAATACGTGGAGCCTACACAAGATTTTAATGTATTTTTAATTTATTTGGCTAATATTTTAACTTAAGCTAGACTTCGGGATTAGAATAAGGCTTTAAATTACTATGCTAGCCTAATGTATATTGGCAGACTTGACATACCGTTGTAATTATTGTAGATAACTCCCAGCTATTAACTCTAGATTTCCCTCCTATGTTTCCCTCACAGATAACTCAAAAGATAATTAAGTATTAATACACGCATAACTTTGAAGAGTCAAAGTTGTATGCCCTAAGATCCTATGACCTCTGTCTTGCATGCCTATTTGCAATACTCAAATGATATAATATATTTAAGTCACTTCACCGTAGCTATTTATGCATAGGAACCCAAAGAAATTGGCAGTGCTTTACATTTATTTCGCTGGACTTATTTGTGTCCCAAATGTGATAAAGAGCAAAACTTTCGCATACCGTGCACAAATTCCAGTCAACACGTATGGGAATTTCCAAACCGAAATCAATAAAACGTTCACAGTAATCTTCTTACTTTAAAAAATGTAACTAAAAGATATTAAAATCCCTTTAAAAATTAAACGTGTAAGAAATAGGTACGAAAAAAATTAAAATGATGACAAAAGACTACAAGCCTAAACGCGCCTCGAAAATTTAATAATAAAATGAAGAAAGCCCTTTTACACACTTACCTTGACTTTCATAATACAATATACATACAATCAGTCTCATTAGGACTAAGAAGTAAGTAAACATTTATGAGCCTAACGTTTACTGGCATGTGACAATCCATTAGTTGTAGTGTCGACGGCAGCCATCATGGCGTCGAACGGATTTCCCAACACAGCCATACACGAGGAAGATTGACGCGTTCTAGAGCTGCTGAATCACAATCTGATATTGACATATTTACATAATAATATTATTAAATCAGTATAATATGAACACTAGCCGATGCACTTGCTTATCTACTTTGTAGACGTAATTAGGACAGATATTATATTTGAACAGTTACAACTCCTTTCATGACATCAACATGTGTTTATGTCATTGAAAACGCAACTCGGAGTAATTTGAGTTATTAAAATTAATTGAGTATCTAAATAAAATTCTGCATATCTTACAAGACAGTCAAGATATAAATCAGAATATAAATAATTGGAAACACGTTGTATAACCATACCTAATAATGCATTGTACTGAATTGGTTATACTAATATTGCTCCCGGATCTGTAAGTAATCGATGCGTTATGTTATACGATATCTCAAGATATATTTTTTTCGCTATCATAAGCGACTTATAACAGCCAGTTGTTAGACGCAGAATTCTCTAATTTCACCCTACCATGATGATATTGTTTTCTCTCATTTTCCCCCACTCGGCAACTTGCACACATCGATATATCTATTACACTGAAGATACTCTAATTCCTTTTTTATACTGTATTTAGCTTTCTTAATATTGTAGTTTATATTTCTTAATATTATTGTGTTTTACTATACTGATGATCTAAACATTTTCTAAATTTGATCCCATTGACACGCAATTGAACCTCGTAATGCCAATGTACATCAACTATAAATTGATTTCGAGAAAACAACGCTTCTATTCTATTGTTCTATTTACATTCCACGTATGTGGTCTTGTTGATACGCATTGACTTATTAAGATCAGATGAAATGTAAAAATATTTATTTGAATTAAATTAAAAAATAAAGGACTCACTTTGGATGTTTTTGCTGAGCTGTGAAAAATCACATTATGATCAATTTTGGTGAGCTAATTACCTAATTTATGTCTTGGCACATTTTGGCATAAATGTGTCCAATGAGAACAATACGTCTCGTGCGCACTTATTCTTCTCGTTTATTGAAACTGCGTTCTCCACGTGTGACGAGATAACTCTTGACATTAACTTGAGGTCTTGTACATTGCACTAGATATAATTAGCAACAATGTTTTATCTACACGTGCTGTATTTACCAGGTATAAAGACATCATTATGGTTTTCTTTTTCAAACCCTGCTTCGTCATCTTCGGCCACAGAAAGCTCCTTGATGACCTCACCCAAGGATTTCCACAGACACTGGTTGTAATTTATTGTTTATTGGGTTTTTATCATGCTTATTGTTAGTCATACAGAAATGAAGATTTTTTTACGATTTTTGGCACAAGTCACACCTTGCAATTAAATTAGATTTGCTATTTAAGGAAAATGCACCCAAAATCAAAATTCGAACCCGAATTTTGCAATCACTCAATGTCCAAACTACCTTCATTAATAAATTAGAACATATCAAAATCACATGAATATTCAACATTAGAAAGTCCATTGGCAACGGGTTTCTGTGTTTACCACTGACATACAAGTCGATAGTGACAGTCCCACAAGACAAGTTACAGCTAACAAGTAACAAGTGACTTCCGAACGCGATTAAATCACAATCACATACGCGCACGCGACACCTTCCCGAAGAAACGCTTCCGCTTTACGGTATAATGTGTTTGGTATTTTCTCTTATTTCTCCATACTAAATCTTCAGGCTTTGTTTAAAATATTACTGTAACACAATATACTTCCAAATTAGAACTATTATTAAGTTCCGTTGTTGCACGTAAGTCACAGTCAAAATTATCGGACATTCCTGAAGCATTAGGGTGCGTTGGTATAGTGCGACTTTGGGGATTAAAAGATTAAGTCTTATGCAAATATAAAAGAATTCACTAACGCACAGATGTTATTTATATTCATTCAACTTTATGTACTTATCTATATATTGCAAATAAAAGGTTAAATAAATAACCGGAATTGGGAATATGAGTATGAAACAGTATTGTGCTAAGTGAGGTAGTATTAACAACCTATTGACCTATAGTGTGGAGATTGACCTCTCAAACATCACGACTCGTGGCATTTGCAAATCCAATATTTTATTTTTTCGCATACATTCAAGATTGGACTCAATCAACCTTGAATGTTTACGGCTTTTGGCATGATAAAATTAGTACTTTTACGATAAGTTTCATAAATCATTCTATTCGATTTACCAATATTCATATTGTTTACTTCTAATTGCGGGATGTTAAGATAGTTAGTTTTTCTTTACTAATAATTCTAACTTATTTATTATTAACAATTTGAATCTGCGAGTTGATCCAAGACCGTAACCTACATAAATGCTGATTTTAGAATAGTTGTTCTTTGATACAATAGTACTGAGGATCTTACAGAATGGGAAAAGCAGAGAAACACGCTCAGTGGGGAACTATTATAGGGACCTTCGTCCAACAGTAGACGACTGTAAGCTGATGATGATGAAAATAATACTTTTTTAAACAGACAACAACGGACAGACTGATATATGTAGATCACAGTAACCTAATATTGAAGGCCAATGAATAATATCCATTGGGTCTAGGCCCGTGTGCATTAATTTTATGCAGCTGACGAAACTAAGTTCTTTAAAAAAATACATGACAATGATAATAATAACGGTGCTATTACAAAGCCTGAGAACACCCACAAGGGCTCTTTACTTCCCCAATCAAACTTCTATAATTCCAACGATTTTAAACTTTAATCCGCAATATCCGCAACAGTAATTGTAAGTTGGTGTTTATCGGCATAATGACGTTATCCGCACTGTGTCAGATAAAACTGTGCTTATCCACCACGTGTTGCACCGATACTGGGGAACTTATGCTACATAGTCAACGTAAATTTAACAAACAGGGTCAATAGTCAACGCTCGGATATTTAAATGGTTTGTTGGAAATTCTATGAAAATAAAGAATATTTATCAAAATATTGGAGAATTTTTAACTTAACTCCCTGTTTATGTTTTACCATGGTCTTCCAAAATGCATGGATCAGGAAGAAGTATACCTAAATAGCTTTCTCAGTGAGCGTGTCGGTGTTATAAAGAAATACAAAGTGACGTTTAGTTAAATTTCATAAAGTTATTATTTAGAAGTCCAGTCGTATAATTAAGCAAAATGAATCAATTAAGATTGAATCAAATTGCAAATTCTTTTTGAATATTTGTAAAGGAAATATAAAGCGGCGACAGATTTCCAATGTTACCTTTAATTGGACGGTTAGACATTTCCAGTCATATCGTTTATTTATATGGATTATTATATTTGCAACCTGCGTATGTTTTTAAAATATAATACGACATAATTTAATCTACATACAAAAAAGAACCCAATATTTTTATGTCTTCATTATTTGTCAAAACTTAAATATATCTAAATGTAAAAATAGAGTCACGATAATAATAATGTGTAATAAAGAAGACGTTTTTTTGCAAAATTAAAGATATTTCATTTTTTTTAAATAAAATAGCTACCTCAATTATTACCTCTAATTTAGAATGTCATGCAGGAATCTCGCTCAGCTATGCAATTTATTACATAATAATAGATAATCAGAATTTAATTATATAGTTATCAGAATCATGAATTCCTTATACTTATAATAAATAAATATTCGTGCATCATTATTATATAGTTTTTATATTCCAATAATGAATATTCATAATGGATCTCATTGCTATTTTATAAGTGGAGATCCATCAAAGACATGTTACAAACAACCTTCAGGTATGATTTAAATCTTAATTTAATCCAGACATCGCCAACCTTTTCAGCAATAATTCTTCTATTTATATTGCTTTTTATATCAATTAATAATCATTGATTGATATTTCTTTCAGGATTATTTAACGGATCATTATTTTGCCAAAAGTTATAATTGTACATATTATAATGACCGCTCTTCGACATGAATTGACATCAACTATACCAATTTCTACAATAGAATAATTGGTCTGATCAGCACTTATCAGCAATTATCACAAATTACCAAATAAAAACAAAGTTTATTAGCTTCATTTTTCAGTGTGAACTGAAGATAATATTGATGAAAAGAAAAAAAGCTAAATTAAAAACTCGTATACTTAGGTTAACCTAGGTTGAGTACCTCTGACACAAGACCCAATCTGCAACATAGACCTTATCATAAATATTGTCTGCAACGGTTTTGTAATACTCTGAGCATGACTATTCGTAATGGGCCTTAATGTCCCCTATCAAAATAATATAGGCAAGCATGATAGATGACATTTGATGATTGTGTCATCTGCGTCTCCAAGCCCGGTGATGTCATGGTGATGCGTTCTATTTTTATTTTCACAGAGCAATGGACTTTTTGTTTTAATTTAGCGAAGCGGACTCTTTTATTGACTTGAGTCAGTACAATTTTTGTCTAGCCTATCGTGAATATTGTGAGTCAGTGACTTCTGTAATAGTTCCGATAAAATTTTTATGTACAATATTTGATGAATAAAGATTTTTTCACCATTTAAATCCTATGAATACTATTTTAACAATGTATAAGAAAGAGTCATCAGTTGCTAAGATGGTTCATCTGGTAAATGGCGCCTTTGGTAACCTGCTAACTTTAACATGTTAGTTCACTTCAGTTTTCTCCAAGCCGATCAAGTTAGCTCATTCAGTTTTAAAAATAGAACAGTAATATGAACCCTTTAAAATGAAAACTGGCCACTTTCTACAAACTAATACTGTTGGAAGACGCCTACGTCCAGCGACCTTTCGCGATCTTTATAAAATCTATTGTCCACATTTTCTAGCTCTTTATATCAGCCCACATACGTCCCACTACTGGGAATCTCCTCTATGCACTAGGGTTAACATTTTGTGAATGAACAAAAAATTCTAGGTATATGCCTTTCCCATGACTATAAATTTTTAAAACAAAGCTTTCCAAAGTAGCTTTATTTGGCGAAAACATGACCCAAATCCATCAGCCTTAAACAAACCAGCCTTCATTCCTTGGTTGCCCTTTCGTTCGATGTTAATCAACTTCGCGTGACATTTAGACGTTCCGAATAACTCAAACATGAATAGGCTTCACAAACTCTATTAATTTTCCCTAATTACATGTAATGGACGTTTAATCAATACTGACGAACCGGTACTGTATGTGGTCCTATCTAGAAGATTTAATGGTAATGTTTCTTAATTATAACTGACAGGAAGGTAGAGATAAATAAATGTAAATATTTTACTACCGATTGGCACAAGGATGAGGCTATTGCTTTCTAAGGTGAAGATTTCAGAATCTATATCGCCCACACACCCCTAATATATAGGAGTAGCTGGTAATTAGCGGGTTCGATCTCGTTAAGTTATATGACTTGCAAGTGGTTATGTCGCTAAGCCACGTCTCGTGAATGTTACAGGGAAAACGTAATGTATTTTTAGAAATTGCATTATAAAGAATACCAATATTTTTTTGTTCCAATTTGGAATATCATTGTCGATGTCAATTAGTTTTGCTTCACCGTGCAGTGTTCGTAAAAGTATTTAGCAACACATATTGTAGCCTCGTCCAACGAACACCAGAACATCTGTCCAAATAGTTTTTGAACACTTTATTTATATTATACTGGAATAATCTGCTCTCAACTGAACAACTTTGATGTATTCTAGAAAGATTGATTGATGTATTTCTGTTTGCAGAAACATATGAGCACAGTTTTATCAGAATTTGATGTTTAATTTTTGAATACTTAAAAACGATAAAAGTTTTTAAAAAAGTTACTTAAAAACGACAGGCCTCCCGTTGCGCCATACCGTCTGGGATGGATTCCAATGCGTTGTCTGTACTGTTGAATAGGAAGGGCATTGTATCCAATGATAGCTGTGCATTAAGACTAAGCAGCTAATATCTTAGGGAGACGCATCCAGAGCATGTGCAGTAATTATTAATTATAAGTTCTAAGTGATTTGCTCCTTTTTAGGAACAGGTTTAAAGTTCACTACCACACTATAAACTTAGCTGGATGCAGAAAGACAAAAAAAGTATTATTTTTATATTATGTAAGTATATCATTATTCATTTTTATTTGAAAACAATAAAGTTTACTGTTGTCAATTTATCAGGCAGCCTCATATTTTATTCCGAAATTATAATTGTAAAATTATAGTATATTAACACATATATTGGACATGAACTAAAATTTCATTCTTATCTCCATAAATGTATTAAATGTGTACTCGTTTTTAAGAGATCCTCAAAGGTAATCGAGTACTATTAATGTCAATCAATTTTATTTTTATTCCATATGAGTTTAATGTTATATTAACGCAGTGGAGCTATATCTTAGAAGGTCTTGATCTACATAAATATAAATCATGATTGTTCAAAAGTAAATCATGGTCTTTTACAAGGCAGGTACCCACATTTCTTAAATTCATATTACGGCACGTTTTTAATGTATAAATAATAATTTTATTAATTACAATAATATTTACAGACGTAAAAATATTGTTTTTAATATTAACATAAAAAAACACAAACACCTCTTTTACTGCAATCTATCTTGTTTTGGAACACAATTTTTAAGTGGTGAAAATCTGGGTAATCACAATTTTTTAACGTTTCCCAATATTGATAATATAAAACATGTCTCAATACAGCATATCACCATTCAATATTAATCACCATCCTCATACAGATATGCAGAAAAACTGTAAAGGCATTAATGCACACGCAACAAGTACCCGCTTCCCACCGAATGTTCCACGTGATTGCACATGCATATTGCGATGCTAAGGGAAGCACTTCGACTGCTACCTGCTGTTACTACAAAAAAATGCTTTAAAATAAATAGATAAGTAGCTAAAAATATCTCTTAACATAAGGATGTTTATCGGACCCATTGCTTTTAAAGTGGATGTACGACATAAAATAGATATTTTAAGTAACTGAACTGAAAGGCAATGAAAAAGGGTGAAATTCTTAGTAAGGAGTATGTTAATGTTAAACATGTAAGAGCTGATTGGAATATTAACTCCTGTATAAATGACAACTGGAACGTAAAAAAAATTATACATCAAACCAAAAAAGTAAGCCTACAGCAGCATAAAGGGAAAGAATGTTAAGGAAAGAATCGTTAATGTTTAAATTGTTGTAAAATTTGAATACTACGCAAAGTTAAGAGACGGTATCGGTTCAGAAATATTTTATTAAAACATAAATTAAATTACCAATTAGAGAGAACCTCTATGAATCAATTGCAATTAAAACCTTACGAACAAAGTTATTTAAAGTGTTGATTCGAGTCCGCTAGTCAAATCGGTAATTCGTAGGTTACGTAACCAATGCCCTTAGATTTACGAGGCTCATAACTACAATTCCATTTGTAGGTTAAAACAATTATGCCCCAAGAACTCATAGTCTTTTTGATTGATTTGCATCAAACTAGTGATCATGTAGATCCGTGTCAGGAGGAAAAACAAATGCAAAATAAAATGCTTATTAATATTTGGACAAACGTGGATTTTAGATGCAATCATCGTATTTATTGTACTTTGAACTTGTTATGTGACGTAAATGCATAATTAGCAAGCAAGCATTCATAGGAATGAGGTTAAATAATACTACAGATACACTTTTCCTTATTTTATCATAGACATAACTTTAACATCTAGTTTTACGACTATTTTTACTTTAGTTACTGGAATTACTTGTAGCGGATAATCCATGAATTACCTTTATTTCCAGCAATAATGGATTATGGAACCTACAACCAATGACGATGGGGATTAAAGATAATTGTTTAATCCCCATCGTCTTAACTCTCATAGAATTAACTTCTAAATTAAGGTCCTATTTTCATACCAACCTATTAGAAACAATCTTTATCCAGAGGTTTCCTATTATCTCTATCAATTCATCTTCTTCGCCCCTCTCAATAGATCAATTTAATCAGAGACGACTTAACTGTTTTCTTCTATTCCAGATATGGAAGACGAATGTTACCCAGCAATGCCAGCCAGCGCGTGGAGCAGTCGTCGAAGGTCAAGTGACTCTCCACCACGGGAAGTGAAGGCTGAGCCCAAGTCAGAGCCCGAGTCACCAGCGTCGTCATGCCCGCCGTCACCCACGCCCGGCACCCAGCTCACACACGTCGACTACGTCATTGACCACACGGTAAGTACCCAGGAGAAATACATTGAATTAGGTGTTCGTAACTTAACCGTTCTGTTGTAAGGAGAAATAATCAATCGACCACGGTATCCTTTGCCAACTATAAGATGCGATCTAAAAGACTAAGGAGTAAAGGAGACAGCAGGGGCTGTCTCCTTTACTCCTTAGTCTTTTCTTGCAATCTTGCAACAGCGTTTATAGGGATAAACGCTGTTGCAAGATTAAAAACCATAACAAATTTGATAATTCAAAACCCCTACGTAATTTAAATGATTTTGAAAAATATTATCTTTTCAAGAATTTCCATCACTGTGTTGAATTGTACTTAGGTGTTTTTTATTATAATGGTATATTTGATCCCCTTCGCTCTTTGCATAGGCGTAACGTCCGATAAAGAGATTTCTATCTTCAAAACCAGTTAGATGCCCTCGATAATAGCCTCTCAATAGAAATACCACAAGCTATCCAAATCAAAGATGTTTAATTATAAATTGTCGAGTCACGAAGTGCGTCTCAGTTTAGTCCGCCACTTTTATATCCGCACGATTTAATTTGACAAAAAAGCAAAGTTCATCACGGTTCAAGTGTTTCCCGCGATCTCGGGGCTTCGCAACTTTCACGTGTAATAGCACATTTAAAACTTTATGTACCCACAGTCAATTTAAGTTGCGTGTATCCGTGGTAATTATCATCGGTCGAGTGTTTAAGCTTCGTCGAAAAATGTCGGAAGGAATATTTAGCCGATCGGAAAGCTGTAACTGTTATTTTAAATTCGAAATGTTGGTATTTTGATTGTCTTTGCGAGTTTGCGTTCAAATACTCTGCAATTTTTGAATTGAGCTTACTTAATAGCATCATAACGACACATGCTTAACGACACCGACATTCAATGCAAAAATTTTAACCAACGGTTTTCTCAGTAGCTAATTTTGCTGATCATATTAATTCACCATAACTTTGTCTCGAATAAAATTATTTAAACATTAGTAGTTAAGAACACATGATGCACATAGTAAAACCTCTAAACCACATTGAGATAGTTTTTCCAGTCTAGAATCTATCGCACCGACTCACCCAAAACTGCAGCTTCTATCAGCTAAAATCAACAATGGCGCGCAAACAATTCACACTGAAGTTTAAGCATTTGAAGCTCGGCGAGTGTCTTAGACTCTCTAGTCTCTTTATCCTAATAATTTTCGTTAATGCTTAACAATTTATCAGTTTTATTTAACTGTAGGAAAAATAAACAGTATGTGACTGAAACAAATCATTGTTCACATACCATCACAGCAAAACGCGACTAAAAATATTGCGTACCAAAGATCAATATTTACATGAATACTTTAACACGAACTACTGATTTTTAACATTAAACTGATGAGGTTTTATCTGAAATTCCAGACAGGAACCATTCACATGCCACAAGCGGTGCTACAGAAGGTGGGCGCCGCGGGAGTGCCACAGCTACTCCTCAGCGCAGCGCCGAGACTAGCAAACACGCTCAACTCCAACAAACTCTCAATCAAAGTCACCTCCAGCTCAGGAGCTTCAGGTAAACATCATGTATATTACTAGTTTGATTTTAAAATCGACTAAATTTGAGTGCTTTTAAAAGCACTCCAATTTAGTCAACTTATCTGTGCGGTATAACTAAAGATATTTGTGTGTAGTCAGTTAATATTCTATGCGGAATTGTGTATGCTACTGCCCTTAGCATCAGCTGCAGTTTTTATCGTATATACCATAGATATTAGACGCTTACTTCAACCCTCATATATCTAAATAGAAGCCTACATTTTTATCTATCTAGCATACTATTTGAATTGAAGGGAATGGTCTAAATCATCAACCCGAATACTACTCCTAACACTTCAACCATTTTTCTCTCCCCAGGTTTTAATCTACCCCCGACGCCGCCGTCGTCACTATCCTCCTCGGACAGTGAAGGTGCGCTGTCCCCCGCGCACGAGGCGTCGGCCGCGCCGCCCGCGCCCCCCGCCGCGCCCGCGCGCCGCAGCCACCTGTACGTGTCGCACCACTCGCGGCAGCCAATCAACACGCCGCTTATTAGCAGTCAACCGGTAAGAGATTATGATGTATCTTCAATTTGACATACTTTAGCTGAGGCATTACATTCTTTGAGCCAAAAGAGCATTTATGACGATAGATTGTCAAAATCTTCAAGAGTATTATAAATTTTGTTGTGTTTTTAACGCATAAATAATGAATAGGTTGAAAATTCAATTTTGAATAATTCTTTGAAAATGTTGTCAAATTTAAACAAAAGCGATACTACTTAAGATAGTCCTGTCTGCTTGATTACCTAACAGTAAATTCTTTGGAGGTTACTAATTTAAAATGAATGTCGTTTACAGAAAGGGTCAACTGGCACACTAGTACTGACAGAGGAAGAGAAACGCACATTACTGGCCGAAGGTTACCCCGTTCCTACCCGTCTGCCTCTCACCAAGGCTGAGGAGAAATCTCTCAAGAAGATCAGGAGAAAAATAAAGAATAAGGTACATATCTAACTTCTTTAAATCAAAATTTTTATTAGAGCATCTCTTCTTAAGTCTTTTATGGAGGATTTTCAACTAGCCATTTGCTAAATTAGTAACATTTATTGAATATTGTCGCAAGGATCCATCCTCTATTATATGTAAACATGATTTAAGTACAATTTTCAATTTAAAACATTCAATTTCCAGATATCAGCACAAGAGAGCAGACGCAAAAAGAAAGAATATATGGACCAATTAGAAAGGAAGGTGGAGATATTGATATCGGAGAACAACGACTACAGGAAGAGGGTGGAGACGCTAGAGCAGAAGAACGCAAGTCTATTGAGCCAGGTGGCCTCGCTGCAGGCGCTGGTGGCGCGCGGGGGCCGCAAGTGACCGCCACCACCACCACCCTCCACTCAACTGGACTCACTGTAAGCTGTCTCGCAATCTACCCTACCATTAAACGATTATGTAATCTGATCGATTAATCAATTATGTAATGACTCGATTGCACAATCGTATAGAACGATTCCATTTTCAAATTGTTCGATCCAATTGTTCCGTTGCGTTCAATCAAGTTTTTTATAGTGAATCGAAATTTACTATGAATTCCAATAATGTTCAGTTGAATAAATTCAAATTAAGAATG
Source organism: Deilephila porcellus (assembly GCA_905220455.2). Taxonomy (NCBI): domain Eukaryota; kingdom Metazoa; phylum Arthropoda; class Insecta; order Lepidoptera; family Sphingidae; genus Deilephila; species Deilephila porcellus. The sequence goes on along the minus strand of LR999977.1, from coordinate 11,202,325 downwards.
CATCGATATTTTACTGTGGACGAGTTCATTGTTTATTTGACCGCCGAGCACTTTTATCACTACTCGTGTTGCTCGATCAGATATCGATGACGCTGCGAGACAGGGACGTCACGATACGATAACATTTGTCAATAGCGCTGTCCTTTCTGAATGTATATTTTATCGATGTATATTTTGGATGTATTTACAAATGTGTCACGCCACCGTGTGTGACGGGAGATGCGTCAGCGTAGAAGGTTGCTCACTATATGTTAGTAAATAGGTGTATTCAGTGGTGCTGAATTGGTTATACCTGCGTTACGGTAATAGGTATACAAACTGTCAAGTGCCACACTAGATATTTATTTTTACAACTCTACAACAGAAGCGTACGAGCGATGACTCGATGACAGGGAATATTACTGGGCCCTAGATAAGTGTCGATAGTTTACACGTGTTGTTTGAAATCTCGTAATATATTTTTAATAGCTATATATGTATTTAAGTTTTATTTTATGCGTGTTTTCATTAAATTTTACAACTAGGATAAGAAGTATAATTGTTACCCAAAGCATACATTCGATGTGTCATGTGTATGCCGCCGATGTATACAGCAGGCGTGCTCGACTCGCTCTGCTTGTGCACAGTGCAACATGTAACATGCAGCATGTAACGTGCATCATGTAACGTATAACGTGCAACGTTTCATGCGTCCGCGTTCTCGGCCTAACGTGTTACATCGACAACCGAGGTTTAATGAATAGGCATGTCTTATGGACTACTTAAGTAGTGTATTGTATCTCCGGACTCCGACTACTAGCTGCGTTTGTGAAACTTTACGTGCTAGAACTTGGCGTTATCGTAATGCGGCGTTGTTATCGGGAATCTAAGTAGCATAATATTATAAGACGAACGTTGTACGCTCGCGTGAGTCTTATCGATTTATATTGAATTCCGTGAATTTGCATTTATAGAGACATGTGTATCGTCTTAGACATTTTGTCTTTGTATTTAAAATAAAGTTAGATTTACGTTATCTGATAGAGGACCCTATGTATTGACCGATCGCGTGACAATTGATTTCGGTTATGTCTAGTCTCTCGTAAAGCCGTGGCGAGGTCTCGTTGTTGAGATCTCCGTGATGAGGAGTAGCTATATTCAATGTCAGATCATACTGCGCTCTGTGGATCGACAAGTACAAAGTAATTGCATGCCTTGAAGAATGTTACTAACACAATAACTTAGAAACTGTGCGAGCGAACTAAACACAATTAGCTAGCAGTATTTAATGTTACGGTGTGAGCGCATCCAGTTACAAACAGAATCTCCAACGGTCAACCTAGGTGTTGTTCTTCTTGCCAACGCTTAGTTCTGCTCTCGGAGGAGCCGTACCTCACAGTGCGGCTCCACTGACTAACATTCTTATGATATACTAAACATTCCATTCTTTATAGATATATGAGTGACTTAAAGTGAGCTCGAGTACTTATCTATTATAATCATAAAAATGTTAACGTTATGTGCAGACTACTGTATACAAACTAATTACAATAGCAAAATATACACATATATGAGCTGTTATAAATTTTCGCTAGCATAATTTATAAATATAGCTAAGTCGAAACGTTTGTTACTGTTTAAACTTATATATTATACATATAAAGATTATTGAATTGCACTTTCTATACGCCTATACCCATACATATTGTTTCGTATAAACTTTACTGTGTGTGCAATTAATAAAAACTCTCTTTATACATTTTTTAAATGTTCTTCCTATTTAGAAATATAAGGAAAATGTTATATTTATGTAGCACTGAAACAATTAATATATAACATATTCCGGGGCCGCGCGACTCGCAGGCCCTTTGGTAAGGATTGAGATAGATATATTTTAAGAGATTTTTTCAGATGAAATTTTAGGACTTTATGAAGATACACTGTTTTACATGTGTTTATAGTTTAGCGTTAGGATACCTATACAGCATTGCCTGCATGTCCAGCTACTGATTCTACCAATATTTGTAAGTTCGAGCGTAGATTAGGCGTGTTAAGAGATATCTAAAGAGTATCCTTTACTGTATAGAGACTATTATATATTAAAGTATTTAAAAGAGAAAAATATATTCAATTCCTAATATGGCATTTACCGTCTACAAAAAAGAGTGATTTATTTGAAAACGATTTATATACTTAATGTAGATGATATATTAAATTATGTGTACCCTCGCTCAAGTCCTGACTGCTTCCAAAAACACTATTCTATTCAATTTTCTAAAAATATATAAACAAAATTCAATCATAATCATGTATTTTAAAACATTTAATAATTGCAAAAATCAATTGCGCGATATTTTTACGTCATATAACATATTATTTTATATTGATTTTAAAGTTTTATTTACTTTAGAAATTAGTGTTTGATATTAGGATTTGAGCGAAGGTCGAGGTGTGTTGGCGCGTGTAGCGCAATGCGCCAGCGCACCGGGCTTGTTACTACGCGACGCCATGTCTCGTAATGTTAATAAAATGCCAAACATACCTATATGCACCGCACACATTTTGGGTGACAATAATTGTGAGATTCATTCGAGAGTAAGATAATTAGATAATGACAAAATACACAACTTAATCTCGAATGGATCGCTGAAGGCGGGCCGTAATAGGGCCCCGGCCTAACCATTTTGTTATTCATTTTAAAGTGTAATTTTATTGATATAGTTTTAATTTTGTTAAAACTATTCGCTGTTACCTTGAGTCATGATTTGTTGAATCGTTTGTTTTATTATTATTTTCAATGACATTGCGGATTTTACTGTCACCCTTGAGCTAATAAAGCGTCAAATATTGTATACCGATTGTTTCTTTTCCTGGTGTGAACCCGATATGTTTTACCTTTATATCCTTATCCTTTTACATTTGTATTGCATGGAACCAGCAAAATGATAGAAAAAAGTATGTGCTATTCACGTACGGCAGCCGTGAAAAAAGTATCCTACAAGCTTCGATAGAATTGATAAATATAGATCAGGTATAGATAATTATAAGGTTTATTATTTTAATAAAATTTTTACCAAGCTCAAATATCATTTTATATTTTAATAAAAATGTCATCACTTTTTCTCCAATGTAGGGTCGGAATGGCCTTAACACATTCATTCAATTGATGACATCATTTCCTTAATGAGCGGTATGTATCTGCGGGTAGATAATATATATTTGCGGCTAAATATCAGACTGTGGGTAGAAATCTCTAACTACAATAACCTCTTCCATTCTTTGTCGCCCTAGTACTTTTTGTGATCCAGGAAATATTCCGCATTTATTGATGCCATACGTTCAACGTAACCTCCTTCCTTTCTCTGTCACCCTAGTATTTTTTGTGCTCTGAGAAATATTTGGCATATTGACGACATAAGTTTAACGAAACCTCCTTACATTTTCTGTTGCCCTAGTACTTTTTGTGCTTTAGGAAATATTTCGCATATTGTATGACATAGGTTTAACGAAACCTCCTTACTTTCTCTGTTGCCCTAGTACTTTTATGTTCTGAGAAATATTGCGCATTGATGAGATAGGTTTAACGAAATATTTTTCATGTTTCTGCTTCCCTAGTACTTTTTGTCTCTTATTGACAAGAAAAAGCGCATTTTTTTTTTGTCTAAATAGTTATCTACCCACTTAAATAATTATGTTACGATTGGCAACTTGTATAAATAGAGGAATGCATAAAATGCAAAAGGAAATAACAAAACACACATCTAGATCAAAGTTTAATTAAAGGCATGTCTATTTCTTAAATAATCACGAGGAATAGAACAGAATATTGTTTTTAAATATATGTTTTAAACAAATGAGACTAGAATTTTCAAACATGAAAAATCGAAATATTCTAGGATTTAAGAGCACCTGTATTTCACATGCATGGTCAGTCTTATTTCAAACCTTAGACTATGGAATACATAAACACTTTAGATATTCACTTAAAACAATAAAATATATAAAAGTTAATATAAAATATGAGTTACTTTAACTTCAAAATTTTACAAGCAATGTTGCCAACTTTATATATTTCTACAAATTTATTAATTTTACAATAGCCATTACAAACATAAAAATATCACCAAAATACGTCAATTAAAAATACAATTAAAATCCCATGAAACTAAGTCTGTACAAGTATTAATTTAGAGAGTGATAAAGACTTTCTTCTTAGCCATTATATGGGCTATGATCACCCATAGAGCAGTACCCCACACCGCTTCTAAGAGCCGAATGGTGTGAGTTTGCATATTCGGGATTCTCCAGTGGAAGGGGAAGAGATGGGCGCAGACCGAGTGACCGATGTATAAGGCTATGGCGTTGAGTCCTGGGGCTCTGAAGGGTCCTCCGCCCCACAACCTCCAAGCATCTGTCAGCGTGTAGCAGAAACTGAGAAGAACTAGGCAGCAGGCTGATGTTACTAATACGAACGACATGGACCTGAAAGTAAAATGTAAGGGTTTGTATTATGATTTTTGAAACTAACGATTACTAAAACCAGCTATGTACTAAGAATCTTGTTTGTCTTATGTTATGTTTTATTATGGGAACCTATTACCAAAAGTGCTATAAAATGAGTGAATTAATATTTTTAAACCTTTTTTTGCTTCTTGAATTTTATTATTCCTTCCAACACTTGAAATAATAATGGATGATTTATCTGTCTGTTTTAATTATAAAATCTAATTAAGCTAAAGTCTACAGTGATACTATTTATCTTACCATAGATTCTTATTTATGGGCACAACTCCATGTTCTCTTGAAAAGCCTGCTAGTAACGCTCCGGCCACTGCAAAGACTAAAGACCAAGCGAGCCATCTAGAAATCCTTGCTTTGTGTGACCGTTGCAGTAGCACCGTGGCTCCTGCTTGCACTCCCAGAAGAGCTTGTACCGCTGATGTTAAACAACCTGTAAAAAACAAGGAGAATTCAAAATCTATCCAAGGTTGCTTGGAAAACAATCATACCTACAAGAAATATTGCTAGGAGTGTTAAAGCATCTTGTCGCTAAGGGAATTAAAAATAATAAATTAAGATATAATTTTAATTCCAGATTTAAATGCATCAACAGTTATAAAAAAAAGGTAATGTACTACAGATAAAGTTGTTAATGGTCTACTAATCCGAAACTTTGCCAGCTAAATTCGGTAACGTTCAGAAAACGGACAGACGTGGAGCGCTCTAACTGACGACAATGCAATAAAGAATGTTAAAAGTATTTGTAAGTTAAACCTCATCGTTGTTTTCGAGATAATTCTCGAAAACAATAATTTTAATTCGGATTCTGTACCTAATATTCATAACGGCTTACCCAATAGCCCTTCCGGATCTGTAGCTGGTCCTCCATAGACTCTCCGTGCATCACTATGCTGGAAAAGATGTGATTCGCCCAACAGCAGGCGGTCGATGTAGCCAGCAGCACCACCGCTACATTCTGGTGCTACCCAGTCGTCATGTCTGCCGCCTGGTCCGAGATAGCCACTGAAAAATAAGACAAAACCATTATATACCTTCCAACTTACATAACCATTTATTAATATAAATAATTCTTCATCATCATCGCCTGCTTATAGTTCTTTCGTAAATATTTTACGCTTTCTTAAATTCATATTAATAAGGCCGATCTTCGGCTTGTCTTAGCCGTCCGCAGGCAGTCAGATACTCTACTTATCTTGTGGCTCTGTGCCCCTAGCCGGAACATTTTGAGTATCGTATAGTAATTCTCGTATAGTAAAGTAAACGTTTCCCGCTGTGAAATTTTAGTTCCAAATACGCTCACAATGGCGCTGTTTAAATTCCCATACAAAATTTTACTATTACTATTCTATTACGATACTGCAAAATGTTCCGGCTAGGGGCACTGATGGACATTTCTATTATTTTATTTAACTTCCACGGAGGCAGACGAACTAACAATTTTCTACAAGCTGTTGCAACCATCAATGGACGTTGACAATGTTAGTGGTACATACAAGGTGGAACACACATATCAGGGAATACTATTTTTATCTCTCGTCTAAATAAAGTCTATCATCAGTGCAAATGTTTTCGTTCGGATGGGTTTGTATTCTATGAAACACTTACGCCGGACAGTCGGGGTGGTGGACGGTGAAGGTAATAGCAGTGTGCAGTGCTACCAACACTGCGGCCAGCACCCAGCACCACACGCAAGATAACACGTCTTTCAATGCTTGACCACATGCGCCCTGTAATAAACAAACATTAAATTAGTTGTCATTGACAAAACATAGTGTGTACTAGATGTATTTGGAATGTTTTTTGCATGGAAGAGTAACCAAGCACCTGATGGTAAGGACAGGGTAATTAAGACAGAGTCTAGTGCAGATCTATTGACATGGGATTGTATTGTGTTGCGGATCGACAAAGTTATGCCAAGTTGATCGATCGCAGTCAAATCTATACATATAATAAATTTCTAACCGATGGATGTCTGTACGTGAAAGGTAAATGCAAAAATCTAATATGGGTGGTCTGTATTAACGTAATAGAACCCAAAACAATAATTTTTGATGAATTTTTGTCTGTTTGTCTGTGCGGTTATGCGCGATGAACTCAGAAACGGATTAACGGATTTCGATGAAATTTGATGACGACACTGACACCCTCGATTAACACTTAGGCTACTTTTTATCCAGTAAAATTTAGTGTTCCCTTGGGATGAGGAAGGAATTCCGATATATTTGTTACTTTTTTATACTCAAAGGGATGGGATGGGACTGGATTACATGCCTTGAGTAAGAATGAGACGGGACGAGCGGGATATAACGGGATGGGACGGGACAGGATGGGAAATACCAATAAAGTTAATCACGCAGACGAAGTTTGCCGGCAGAAGTTAATAAAGAATAATATTCGAACATGATAATTTCTTGGGGCACTATGGTGGTAAGTAATCGTATTTACTTTCAACTTCAGGAAAGCCTTTCGATAGGAGTACATATTCAAAATTAGAACATAATATTTTTTTTTAAGAAATCCTTCGACCTTTGTAAGTTTCTCATTTCTTATTTAAAAGCGAAAGGATATAAAGTTAACTTTGCCTCCAAATTCTTTTTGCGCTTTAATATTTTTAAAGGCACTTGCCAAATCTCTTGTATGGAAATTAAATAACAACGGAACCAGTTTTAAGCCTCCCAATGAGAGTTTCAAAGAAATAAGAACTTTACTTTTAGCCACTCTGTTTTGTTATTTTGTCGTAATTAAAATTCCTTGAAATGTTATTACTTTGGTTGAGCAAAGGAGCAAACAGATCAACTGATGGTATGTTATTATTATCTACAGCACTTACAATGGTAAGAAAATGGGAAGGAAAAGGAATCGAAGAAGAAATGGACGGTATAACTTGGAAGTCTATAGTATATAGTAATTTCTTAATCATTTGAATGAAAATTATTTACTCACCCGTGGAGGAGTGTAGTACTTAGGCGCAGTAAGAGCATAAAACCCAGCAGCGATCAAATAAGCGACAGCCAGCCGCTGTAGTACGCCGAATATGCGCAACTCTTGCAGCATGTTCGAGCCATATATCGTGTTCAGTGACATGCCGAGCAGGAACATCATACACGAACGCTGAAATAAATCAACCAGCACTTCATACGCCTGTAATATCAATGAAATATGGGATTGCAAAAGGATGACCTAAAATGCCACTGGGCTCGATCTTATGGAGCTACTGTGCTATGGGAGAGGCCTATGTCCAGCAGTGGACGCAGAAGGGCTGATGATGAGACCTAAAATGCAGTGCTAGAATTTTCTACATTAAAATAGTTTCAGTGGAATAACAAAGTTTACAGTAAATGTCAAAGGTAAATCTATTGAGAAATAATATAACAGGTAATTTATTTAAAACACAGTCGCTTTCGTTATAACTGCTATATTTTCAACCTTGCATTGTTAATAAAATTATGATTTAGGGGAGGGTAGATATGTTATCTTATGTCATCTTGCTGGTCTAATAATTCATTTTCGAGAAATGGCATGTTAATTTTGGCAATCTTGTAGTTATGGATCACAGCAGAACTGTCAACCAAAACGAAGCGACGCATTTTTATTAAGATGTTCATACTCAAACAATATATCTTAATTTTAGACTATTTCCATAGATTTTACAATTTTTTCTTTTCGATAAAAAACTAATTTGGACTATTACAAACATTTTGGCACCAAAAATAGCCAAATTCCTTTAGCCGCTCTCGAATTTTGAGCCTAACACATTTAGAAATTCTTCATTTATATAGATAAAATCCTTACAAATGAAGCCTAACCTCTACTATAAAAACTTATCTATATGCATAGAAGTACAATGACATTGTATCCTAACCAGTAATGACCATTGCCAAATGACGTCATTCAGTAATCGGTCAGTGTATTGTCATTCCTGTCATTCTTCGCTCAGTGATTGTGGACCTGTTCGGAACAAGGCGACGAAACTCGTTGTTCCATGCATGAACGTAATTATACATTCCTCTGCTGGATCTAGTTGTTTTTGCTCAAGTATTCCTGTACCCAACACAGGAAATAGATCTGTTTGGTTATTAACGTCTATGTTCATTACGTTTCTTATATGTCTAATATTCTCATTGTTGTTTTTTCAAATATATTTTCATATGATTAGGTCATTGCGCTGTCTCTTAAGAATGTAAGGAACTTGCAAATAAATTACAATATTGTTAACAATATAATAGTAGAAAAAATGAAATATTTACATTACTAAGGCTATTTGACATAGCAATAGTTAGTAGTTCATGATCAAGTCGTTTCTAAACGTCCAAAAAGTCCACAAGCGAATCTAGTCTCATTTAAAATGTTATCGTGATGTCCATTGTTTTATGTGTACCAGTCTTCACTCCAGATCTCGATGTAAACCAGGCCACATCCGCAAGCGGGTCAGTATATCGTCCAAACTAATGATACCTCTCATTGCAACCACGAAAACAACGCAGATACGCTATACATTGACGCAAATGATTCAACAGTTTGCGGTTAAGTGTGAAAAAACGTGGAAATGGACGAGATTTGAGTGATATTACTGATATAGTCGGTTGGGAGCGGAGAGAGCGTACACGCACACGGCATCACGCGAGCAAAGAATTTCCAATGAAAAATGCCGCAAAAACACATTATTGATGCCGAAGTGTGCGCGAGAGATTGGATCAAGGAGCTGGAATAATACGAGATACGGAAGTTTCATATGATGTAATGTTTGAAAGTGAGCGGGTCGCGTGCGCCGACTAAGAATGTCTTTGATCAAGTATAGCGGATCAATGAAACATTGGCAGACTTGAAGTTGTGATTGTTGCTCTAATTCATCAACATACCGTTATGATTCAACAACGCTATAGTCATATGATATTGTTGGAGACCGATTAATAGATATCTTATCTCTCTCATTTTTTCCGTTTATTCTCCACCTATGATCGAACACCGGCACGATTTTAAGTACTGTTACAGTTTTCATAAACAAATTATAAACATCATAAAATATATAATAATAAATATTATTATTATAAACATCATAAAATCTAAAAAATCAATGTCATCAAAATGATTTATCTTCGGACTAGCAACTGTCGATGACATTTAATTTGTTTCTGCGTAATTCGCCAGGCAAGTGAAGCGACGTAACATTTATGTAATACTGGTTCTATAAGGTAAACTTTAACGGCAACCCTTTTGCGGTACGTCCACTTTACTAACCTGTTGCCTCTTGTTATACAACCGTCAACGGTACCTGAATAGTGATTGAGCACCTTGGCAATGTTAGTTGAGCATCTTTACAATCCGTGTTTAGAATAATATTATGAGAATAAATTTAATAAAAATGACAATTAAATTCAATCTGTAATTCAATTCAATTCAATTCTTGATATGTTGTTTTCTTTTTTTTTCTTTAAGTATAACTAATTTTTCCTTGTTTTTGTTCATGTGTATGTAATTTATAAGTGTTGTGTATATAATATAAGTGGTAAATGTATCAGAATGTAACTAGCAAAGAATATAGTATACTTTTGGAGAACCTTAATTCAATAAATAAATAAATAAATCTGGAAATATACAACGAGTATCTATTTGAGTAAAACTACCTGTTGCTAAGCGCACTGACTACCGACCTCCCACCAACAGAATCCTCTTAGTCTCATTAAGGAATGCAACTAAAGCGGAACGATTCTTAGAAATAGCATCTTAAAAAGACATAATAGAACATGTAGTCGACAAATTAAACCCTATGGATATTTAGGCATATCTGACGACACCTTTAGAAAAAACAGAAACATCTAAAAATAGACAATAATCCCACTCACCCGCACAATGTGCATAACGATCTTCCACCTAGGAACTCCCTTGGCGAAGGCGCTCTTCACAGCCAGCGGGATGCAAACGCCCATGATCCAGAGGAAGGCGGGGAACACCAGGTCGCCGGCTACCAGTCCGTTCCACGTGGCATGCTCCAGCCACCAGTAGCCGCCCGCGCCGTCGTTCACGAAGATCATGAACACTATCGCGATACTGACGACAAAAAAGAAAGAGCTACCTAGTTGTACATCGCTGCGATATAAGATATGCTTCGGAAGTGTACAAGTTGATTTATGTAGATCATGAACAATGTCGCGATACTAACATTAATACAGTTGTGTAGTGCTGCTGTATGTATAAAAGTTCAATGCTACAGGACAAGTTGATTTCATATTTTCATAACTATTTTTAATAATGTTGTGGAGGGTATGAGTGAATTTAGTTTTAAGAATAAAGTCAAATCGCTATGAAAATTATATGACGGCTGTAGTAACATATTTATACACAGAATCGAACGTAAAATGACTTAATGAAAAACAAGTCTACAAAAAAGAAAGCAAAATAAAGGACAAAATCAAATAAAATTTTCAAGAATTTCTTCTTTTTATGTAAGAAAGAAAAGTTTATAAAACGCGTAGGTGTTTTAGTAAATTTATTTAAAAACAAGGTCATGGCCAGGCACCGGTAATATTTTATTTATTTATTTTATTTAACACTTTGTACATTTCAATAGTACAGGCGGACTTAATGCCTAAGGGCATTTTCTCCCAGTCAACCTTGAGGTGGTGCAGAGAGACGGAAGCAGGTGTTAATAATGAATGCAGCAAAAAATAATATTATATATAAATATACAACACAAAATAAAAAGGACAACAAAATATAAATAGGAAAGAGCTAATATTATATATATGAGTACTTACAAATACTACATAAATAAATATGTACGTAAATAAATACTTTAAGATATATACATAAACAACTACATACATAAATAAATATCAACATCAAGGAGGAGAGTCTGCTACTTCGGCGAGGAGTAATTGCCGAACCTTCGTTTTGAAAGCCACCCGTGTTGTGCACGACCTGACTTCGAGTGGGAGTGCGTTCCAGAGAAGAATGGATTGGATAGCAAAAGAAGAGTGAAGAAAGTCAGAGCTATGAGGAGGACACTTTAGAAGGAGATTGCTAGACGAGCGCAGATTTCTAGGATGAGTATCCCTAAGGTAAATGAAGTCAGAAGACAGATAAGAAGGAGGGGTCGGAGACTTAAGAATGGAAAAGAGGGTCGTGAGAGCACGCAACGAGCGGCGCTGGCGGATGGGAAGCCATTTTAGCTGCGAACGGTAAGAAGAGATGTGGTCAAACTTGCGAAGATTAAAAACGAATCGAATGCAGTTATTCAGAAGACGGTCAAGTTTATTGAGTAAATCTGCATTCAGATCAAAATAGCACACATCACCATAGTCGATTACCGGGAGGATTAAGGTTTGCACTAGCATAGTCTTGGTTTTGAACGGGAGGAAATTCTTCAGGCGATACAGAGAACGAAGAGTGCCGATAACTCTCTGACTAACGGAGGTCACCTGAGGTCGCCAGCTCAGGGTGGCATCGATTTGTAGCCCGAGGTCCTTAACATTTGAACTCCAGGGTATGACAGAGCCATCAAAAATAACAGGTGGGATATTTAAAAAATTCAGTCTGCTAATCATCCTCGGACTGCCGATGACTATGGCTTGGCATTTCATAGGGTTAACAGAGAGGCCAAAACTGTCTGACCAAAGTTTAATATGTTCTAAATCCCTATTAACCCTATGCACAGCAGTGGACACACAGTCGACGCCAGCCCGAGAATATAGCTGCAAATCATCAGCATACAGATGATACGCACATTGAAGGTTAAGAGTTATTAGATTTATGAAGATAGAAAATAATAATGGGGAAAGTATACCGCCTTGAGGGACACCAGACTCGATATTGCACCAGTTAGATGCAGAGTCGTTTATACGCACCGACTGCTGGCGTCCCTGAAGATAGGAAGAGAACCAATCCAGTCCCACGGGAGAGATCGAAAGATGGGAGAGGATAGCTAAAAGGATGTCGTGACTGACGGTATTGAAGGCATTTGAAAAATCGACCAAAGCCAATATAGTGACTTCGCCGTTTTCCATGCCTGACCTTATATCGCCAGTCACTTTGAGGAGCGCGGAGACGGTGCTGTGACCTGGCCTGAACCCGGATTGAAATGGGCACAACAAGTTGTTCACGTGAATGTGCTTGTAAAGTTGCTTGTGTGCGCCGGCCTCCAGCACCTTGGAAAGGAAAGGGAGAATGGAAATAGGCCGGAAGTGATTGACTAGAGAGGGATTAGGGATTTTGGGTAGGGGAATAACAATGGCTTTTCTCCATAGAGCTGGAAAAACGCCATTGCTTAGGGAAAAATTCACAATATGGGAGATGGGTGTAAGAATATGGTCGAGGACTGCGATTATCATCCGACGGCTGATATTGTCGAAACCAGTTGCGTTGGATTTAATCGCAAGGATTATCTTTTTGATCTCACCAGGTGAAACCGGAGAAAATTGGAAGAAGTTGGCAGTAGGCCTCGGAAGGCCGACTATAGTTTCCAAGGTACAACGCTTGGTTTGGTGATTGATAAATGTAGAAGTGGAGAAATGTCTGTTAATATCATCCAATCCAAGGGTCGTACCATGAGAGTCCATGCTTACCTTGCCTATACCCAGAGTTCTGAGGAATCTCCAGATACTAGCGGGGGAAGATGTAGATATATTACTGAGGATATGTCGGCGTTTAGCATTACGTACCATCTGATTACACCGATTCCTTGCAGCCTTGTATGAGCACCAGTTATCTTCCGTGCGATCCCTTTTAAAATAACGATAAGCACGGTCTCTTCGTCTCATCGCCAACCGAACCTCCGGTGTCAACCACGGTGCAGGCGGACGCCTAAGCTTAACTTTCTTAATGGGAGCGTGCGTATCAAAAAGAGAGAGAATCTTAGTGTTAAAGATCTCAACTTTTTCATCTATGGATATAGAAGTTGTTAATGCGTCCCAATTAATATTAGCAGCATCCCCGTTAAGCTTGTCCCAGTCCATTCGTCCAAAACAACGCAAACGCAAAACCTTAGGGGAGGATTTAGGGGGTTTGAGGGCGTAACAAATGTATATAAGATCGTGGTGAGAGAAACCAGGGGCAGGAAATTGACCATGAGAGGAGACAAAGGAGGGAGCAGAGGTTAGGATAATGTCAAGCCAAGTGTCATGATCGTTAACATTATGGTGAGTGGCTTGTAAGGGTAATAGGTGAAGGTTAACGGAATCAAGGATGTCAAGAAGTTTACGGCGTCTGGAGGAGTGAAGGGCCAGGAGATCGGTATTAAAATCGCCCATGATGATGTGGTGTGCGTAGTTTGATCCCAAGGATTCCAGAACTGTTTCCAGACTGGAGAAGTAGTCAAGAGAAGGAGGGCAATAGACAACACCAAGTAAGGATTGCACTCCCTTGACCCAAACCTCAAGAAAAAGATATTCCGCATGGGCAGAACCCATACCAGAAGAAGAGGCAATAATCTGGAATTTAAAATCACTGCGCAAATAAATAGCGACACCGCCTCCCCTCCTGTCAGTTCGATCGTTCCTAATTAGAACGAAACCAGGAAGTGGGTATAGTACGGAGGGAAGATGAGGTTTGAGCCAGCTCTCCGAAATCAGGACGGCATGTACGTTGGCTTCCGTGAAGGCTTCGGACAGGTCACTATAATGGCTAGGTATACTTTGGGCATTAACATGGCAGACATTAAAACTATGCAAAGGTGATTGGCTAAATGTTTGGCGTACTAGGTTACCAAGCCCGTCAGCCGCAAAAAAGTAACTATCCTCATCGGTTGAAGCAGCATCCTCAATGGCAGAATAAAAAGAGTCATTATCTGATGACATAAATTTATAAATATATATATATATATTAAAAATCAGATATTTATATATATTAAATAAATCCTACAGATATATTAGAAAGATTACTTAATAATATCTAACAATAAAATAAAAAGACAAGCGTTCCGGTGCAATTTCAGTACTAACTGCACCACCCGCCAGCTAACCAACACACTAATAATAAGGAAGAAAAAAAAAAAACAAATAAAAACAAATATTACACAAACACAAACATCCTAATAGTACAATGGTAAACTAACAAGAAGTAATCAACATCAATCAATTTATGTTGGGTGAAAAAAAACAAGATAAGAAAATAATAATAATAATTAAATGTCAAGGCAGAAAATAATACAGATCATCTAAAATCCATTGGACTGTGACGAAATTTGTAGATGCAAATAAGATTAAAAATATAATTTTTGACAACGCATTCAAGCGACCGTAGATCATAGACAATCTGTAGATAGTTTTCGAACGTTTAAACAGTTATTATGACAGATGAAAAAAAAAAATGCCACTGACACTTAAAAATACGTAAACAATGTACGGTAGCACAAAAACATATCATATTAAATTGACATGATATTATTTACAAATTACTACGATGTAAAGTGAAACAGCGAGATTATAAGTACTAAGTTAACAGGAAAATTCAATGTATAAAATTAAACGAAAATAGTAATCGTCGTACTAAACCTCATTTCCTGCGTGACTTGAGGTTAGAGCTCGAAGCGGCCGCAGGATCATTACCGCGTCCGACAGCCGATGATGGAGAATTCGCTACAGGATGTTTGGCTGATAGAGAGACGAGTTCTGCGATGGAGAAGACCTTCGTACGTGTTCCATCCGGTGTCTTCACCACCACAGTGCCGTCCTGGGTCCAAACTGCTCGCATTCCAAAATGCTGCCGGGCCTTCACGAAAACCTGCTGCCGGGGCTTGGTCAAAAATTCTCGGACAGAAATAGAAGAACCCTTAAGCTTCTTTTTGGCCCTCCACACACCCAAGCGGTGGTCAGCTAGTGAGAACCAAACTAGAATTGGCCTATGGTGATCCTGGCCGGGTGCCCCTATTCTATGACAAGAGGATATGTGGCAAGGAGAAATATCCTTTAGTGCCAGGGTGTTATTGATGACGTCCAGGACCACAGATGCAGAGTTTTCCTGGCTGGTCTCTGCAACACCGAGGAAGATGAGTGCTTTCCGCCGATGTCTGGTCTCAATGGCATCAATTGAGTTAGAACACTCATCAATTTGCTTCCTGAGCAGCCGCAACATATCCAGCATAAGCTCCCTGAAAGACCGGAACTCTTCAGCCACCCTTGCCACAGTGTCCTTGCCTGGCCCGCCGGACTGCAATTTGGCTTCAAGATCCGCCATCTTCCGGTAGAAACCTTCCTCGAGTCTAAGTTGTGTATGTTCTATATCAGCTAATTGTGACATAGTGAACGATAAAATCCAAAGTGTGCTGGTGAAATGCTGGTAGGTGGTGTCAAGGGACTCAATGCATGTACAGTGTTAATCACTCTTGAGTGTTGTGAAAAAGCACTATACGGTAAGTAAATCACTTGTTAAGTTATTAAAATCGAAGGATTTGTATTTATTTTGAATTAAAATAACAGCTGATTTTTCAAACACGTCTTATCTTTTTAACACCTACCCGCGAAAAAAAAGTAATACAAAAATAGCGAGCTATTTAAATAAAGAGGTGTGTGGCTTTCTCAACCAAACAGAACTTATTTCTAAGAATACGATTCAAAAACAAATTGCTTCTGTTCACAAGGAAATACCTCATAGAAATATGAATGCTTATGTGACTTACCCTCTAAAAGTGTCAAGAGCTCGCAACCTCTGCTGGATCGCCAACTCCTTGTCTCCGTATCGCAATTTCCCTGTTTTCCTCACACGGGACATGATAAATTTTCCAATTCCATACAGGATCCATGCTGCCAGCAGTATTCCGAGCAAAACGAGCAGAGCTGCGAAAAATAATCCTTTTTTAACATCGCTTATAATTGAAAACAGCATAGTGGTTTGTTTTTTGGTAGAATTATGATATTTGCACCCGGATAGCAAAACATTATCGACATAAAAGTCAATCATCAAAAGCATATTTAGTGGATTAGAAAAGTAATATGGAACAACTATTTTTAACCTTTATCTCTTTTGCATTCATCCTTTTGTTTGCGCCCTCCCTGCTTGTTTTGAACTTTTAAAATTTGGCGTCAAGCATTCTACTTGTTATGTGCCAGGGTCAATGGGCAAATGCCAAACTATAATACTTAAACATATGTATTAAGATTGCTTAAGGCGTTGCATAATTTTTAAGGACAATAAAAATATAACCTGAGGTCAACACTAAGCGACCTTGGTATGATCGTAAAAGGAAAAAAATGGTAAACTTAAACTACCTACTTAAGAAAATTATATTTCTCGAAGGAATTTAGCAGCTTCGCGAGTAATGATCGGTTACGTAGACACTTCAAATGTCCGATAAGGGTCTAACCTATTCAAAATGTCTAGATAAAATAACTATATATCTCCGAAATCATCTGCACATCGACAGTGCAACTTTAGATTTGGCTCCATTAATGTGGTGTTGCGAAAATGGAGAAAGTCTTCATATACACTCTGTTTCTAGTCAGTTATTCGTGTAGTGCTCAATTTAGGGTAGATCCTTTGGTTCTCATTAATAATCAAGGGTTAGTAAGAGGTCATGCAGCGACTGATGGAGATTATTCAATATTTTTGGGCATACCGTACGCTCAAGTGGATGAAACAAACCCATTTGGAGTGAGTACTTATGTAGTTTTTGCTCTATTATCTTCAATAACAATACATAGCGATATCGAAGGTCAACGACTTGAAAGTCGATCACACGATCACTCAAAGTATTTTTCTCGTTGTAAAAGTGCATTGTCTTAACGACAATATAAAGTGTAACAATGTAAACGTAATCGTTGTTATTTAATTATGTCACATTGTTTACACAATGTTCGTTCATGAAACGGTAATGGATTTATTTTTTCCAGCCCTCACTGGCACCGCCCACCTATCACGAAATAATTCACGATGCTGTCGAATCGATTAGGTGTCCTCAAGCGTATTCTTCCTCTACGGGAACAGAAACAATTGACTGCTTACGATTGAATATTTATGTGCCTAGTCAAGCCCACTCTAGAAATCCTTTGCCCGTAATGGTATGGATACACGGAGGAGACTTTAACAGAGGAAGTGGACTCGATTATGGAGTACGCCATCTAGTAAAACATGGAGTTATCGTTGTCACGATGAACTATCGTTTGGGACCATATGGGTTTATGTGCCTTGACATCCCGTCGTTCCCTGGCAACCAAGGACTCAGTGATCAGTTTGAAGCATTACGCTGGATTAGGAGCAACATTGGTTCTTTTGGCGGCAACCCTTATAATGTAACTATAGCCGGTCAAGACGCAGGAGCTACTTCTGCATTGCTACATCTCTATTCAAACCGGGACAAATTCTACCACAAAGTCATTGTCCAGAGTGGTACTCCACAAACAGAGGGAATGTTTGTCAACGCTGATGTTGACGCTGCTACAAAACTAGCAGGATACTTGGGACTTAACACAACCAACACGGAAGAAGCATTGCAATTTCTTACTAACACATCACCTGACCTAGTGACTGCTGCTGCCGTCGATTTGAACTTGCAATTAAGACCCTGCAGGGAAAGATCTTTCAGTGGCATCAGCAATTTCGTCGAAAACGATCCATATTCATTGACCAATCCAAGAAAAGTCAGTACTACTCCCATTTTGATCGGTAATACGAACAGAGAGCGAGCTTCATTGAGCGGTAACTATTTTAATAGTGATCCCTTTTACGAGAAAATTAGGAACAACTTTAATATCGATGAGGCGCAATTAGTGCAAGCCGCAGCCGACGTAAGGCATTTTTATCTGGGCGATGAGCCCGTATCGGCTGCAGTAACCACGGAATTACAAGACTTCGAGTCAGACTTCGTGTATAATCATCCGTCTGCGCGTACTATTACGCGTTTATTAGAAGAAAATGCGGGCGCAATCTACGAGTATTTCTTCAGCTACGTCGGTAATTCTGGAGCAACCGCGGCGGGGCATTCGTCCGAGCTAAATTATTTATTTGAGATTGCCGGAGCTAATTCACCGACCACTGCAGAAGATCAAATAATTATTGACCGCATGACTACTATGTGGACAAATTTCATCAAATATGGGTGAGTGAAGTAAACTTTTTTCAACATCTTATTCTAGACTTAAACGAAAACAATTCTAATTAAGCTATTTTGAAAGCCAATTTGACCTTAATTAAAATAAAAATAAGTCTAGTAACACCCTGCATGAATATCATAACAACGGCGACCATAACAAACACATGCATTTTGATGATATATTGAACTACTTGTTTTAGAAATCCAACACCATCCACATCAGATCTTCTGCCAGTAACCTGGACACCAGCTACATCCACCACAAGACCGACACTAATCATCAACACAGACCTCAGTATAGAAGGGAGAGTCAACCGTTACAGAATAGCTTTCTGGGACCTCTTCTACAGCATTTATGGGAGATTCAACATCCTCGCCCGAAACATTTGTACTATTGCGTAACACTTGAATTATTATTACTGTTCATCTTATTATTAATAATAATAAAAGTGTCGTTATTGCTCATCCACATCAAGACAGGGCTAAGTTGAGCAACGGTGATGAAGAAACGAACATTTTTGTAGATAAAAATTGACATTTGATAATTTTAAGATAGTGTATTTATCGTTCGGATGTCGTATAATCTAATCATCGAATTATTCATTCAACTCATAAAAAACTGGTATTAGCTCGAAAGAAATTGTTGCGCTTTCAAAAAATATTTATATTGACATTTCTATAAAGTTGTATCAGCGTAAAACTCGTTGGCTGGTAAAATAAACAAATTGTTTAGTAAAATGCAACTATTGAAATTGAATTGAAGAAATATTGTAAATAAGTAAGACGAATACAATACCTTCATTTATTTTTTAATTAGATTTAATTTTCGTACATTAATTTATTTCGTTATAAATTCACTTTCTTCCTATTTATATGATTGGTACTCTTTGTGTATCTAAATGATGTATATAAATATCTACATTAATTTATTTGTATGTGTTATTGGTGCATTAAATAAATGAACTAAAACACAAAATACTTAAAAAAAAATGTACATGCGCATTAGAATGTGACGCATGAATTGATTGTTAACTAGAGTTAATAAGTGCTTGACTTACTCACCGAACAATAGGTAAACAAGCGCCTGGAATCTAAAATATGTAACAAAGCATACAGCCTGTTACCTTAGCCTTCAACCAAGTACTAACTGTACTCTGACTGATAAATTAATAACTTTGGTTCATTCACAATATTTATATTGCAATACACAATGGATTCTAAGGTTATACCGCGCGTTACGTCAGTACGCGATCTGGGAGTACTAATGGTGCCGGAATTAACGTTTCGGAACCATATCGACGATATATGTAGGAAGTCTTTCAGGAACTTGGGATTCATTATAAGGCAATGTAAGAATTTCCGCAGCATATCGGTGATAAAAATTCTATTTAATGCGCTTGTTCGTAGTCGCCTTGAAACCAGCTCGGTAATATGGAATCCCCATGAGGCTAAATATTGCCTTATGGTGGAAAAACTTCAAAATAAATTTACTCGTTTTCTTTATTATAAACAATACGGTGTGTATCCTTACTATCCTTTGATGTACCCTAGTCTATTCGTGTTAGGCATGGTAGGATATTGTAGGCTGGAGGTGAGGAGAAATCTGGCCCTAGTTAAATACGTGTTCCGAGTGTGGCGCGGGTGGGTGCACCACCCGGAGCTGCTGTGCGAGCTGCAGCTATGCGTGCCCCGCGAGCGCGTCGCCACTCGCCGCGCCACGCCCGTGTTTCGCGTCCAAACAACGAGGACGAATTTATTGAAGTTTGCCCCTATGTCCCGCGCGATACGACTGCTTAATACTATTGCGGAACATATTGATATATTTCATTGCAGCCTGCCCAAATTCACTGAAGTGGCACACAGATGTATTGAAGGAGGATTTTAATCATTGTTCAATTTCTATATCATTCAGTAAAATTATTGTAAGATATACCTGTTACGTTTTGTTTTATATTGTTAGTTTATCCTATGTGTATTTTAAGAAGTTTTGTATAGAGTTGTTTAATATAATGCCGCCTTAGTATTAAAGCTGTCATGACATTATATTTAAGGTGAAAGAATAAATAAAATAAAAAAAATATCGAAGAATAATAACTAAATACTATAGAATAAACCTAAGAACACGAATAAAAGATAATACTTTTACAAATTTAACAGTTCAATATCAGAGACTTTAAAATAGTGATATAAAAAGTGAGTTATTAAACTACCCACGTTACCTATCTATTTACCTAATATAATGTTCCTAAAAACAAAGTTATTAATTTGATCCTTAATTTTATCAACAAGGTTAATCCTCCGTCAACACGTTACGTATACTAATTGTATTGAGAGACTAAAATTACTTTAGCCTTCAGCATCATCATTAACCTATTTTAACACTGTGACAAATTTAAAACGACTTACACGCCGTAGTAGGCGGTGTGAACTAAAGAGATCATGAAACAAAAGCGAAACGTTTCATTTGGGAGAAAAAAAGACCACTACACAGACACAAAGACGCATAAAAATGATTTGTAAGACTATTAATATCACATATTAAGTTTAAATTTCAGGTTATCGTTTAAAATGCTATAAGAATGCATAACTTGGCTTAAAGTGCTCTTCGAAATTAGGGAATCCTAAGAATGATGGTGCCAAACGTAAACAGTTCTGGTTTTGGATTCTAAATAATATTATTTGCATGTATTCTATGGCAATATATCAAATATGCATACGATATCCTATCACCAGCAAAATCAAGAAGAAGGGGCCTGTTTTGTATAAGGTTTTAATTTCAAAAATTTTAAGGACAGCTACAGATTATTCGACCTTTAAACTAACTAGTCATACTTCCGACAATTCTTCGAAAAGGAAAAAATACAAAGCCTTCGTTCATAGATATCTACATCTATGCGGGTACAGGAAGGTTATATACATATTCAAAATATTTTCTATTGTCATAAACAATTAACAGTTATTCTATCATTCCATAGATCTGTAAAACATTGAGATAAATAATACTAGACACGCCTAATATACGTGATCCTGACCCCACACTAAGGCACAAGTCTTTCACGCTGCGCATAACTGCGCTGCGACTCCTGTATAATAACTGTACTGTAAACTTGTTTTGAAAAGAGCAAAACGCTAGAGTTTTCTGCCCGTTTTTCTCTGGCGAAAACAGCCTTGTGAACCGGGTGGTAATGGAAAAAAGTGGCTGAATCTAAATAATGTATGACATTTCATGGCCACACAAACGTCGATACTATGGCCTATTGAGATTGCCGATTCCACACCGGATTGTGGGTCATTGGTCTTTGCTCCAACGGATGATGCTCGTCAAGACAGCATCCAATTGAACAATGGATTTGGCGCAACAATCGCCCGCCGCCCACAAAGTGCCAGCCCACTTATCATTGCGACGTCTGGATACGTGTTTCCTTTGCTCAAATGGCAGTTGTACTTAGAAAGAAAGAGGTCGTTAAACTGTGAATAATTTATAACTATATCTGATGGGTAAAGGTTAAAGCATTGGTGTATCCTGATGGATGTTTACAAACTAACAAGGCGAGGAAGCGATGTCAAGTAGGTTCCAATCGTACAATTTAATCGTCACACATACGTAATATACAAATAAATCACATTCTATTATTTTGGAGTTAAATATAAATGCGTTAAATATACGAGTATTGACATAACATCCTATTTCCACTAACAATTAAATCATGATCTGTACGTTTAATCTAGAAAATTACAAAATTATGCAAGTTTTAATTCACCAAATTAGAGAAAGGCAAACAAATGAAAATCACTGCTCTATTATGCATTATATTTTAAAAGACAGCATTAATGCGTTCACTGAATATTGCATTAAATTTTGCATTACACTTCCTGTCTTATTTTATTTATTACAGTTTATTGCGCAAGAGAGCGAAAGTGCAATAACGTTTTATATTACAATCTAAGTATTAGTAAGACAATGAACTCAACTATATAGAGCGTACTGCGGTAAGGACTTTCTTTATAATAGTGCAATAATGATCGAATCAATATGGCAACATTGAGACAGAGGAGACACTGGGAACATTTGTGTAACCAATAAAAGCGGTCCTGTGCCGCTGTCTTTTGTCTCTATCACACCTACACAGTCACACCATCTTCCTTCTCACTCCTCTGTTTGCGCGTTCTTGATACGTGAGCTAAGGTTATGTTCGCAACGTTTGCTGGTTGACAATAAACACTTTCTCCACGCCCAAAGTTACCGCGGCATTAGTTACGCCAGATTTCCACAGTTTTCATCGCCACCTGATGCGTGACAGCGTTCATCTTATCAATTTATTACTTAACAACTTTTTGCGGTCGAGATTAATTGGGTTTAGCTGTTGATTGGTTTCGATAACTACAAGTTGTATGCCAGTTGGAACACGTGGAATATTCATTGCAGTTTCGAGTCTATTTATAGGTTGTACCCGGATATACGCATTTTCATATTCGTGGGACTTGAAAAAATCTACGGGGTTTTAGAAATTATTCATATTTAAAATTCTTAAAATATTTAAGTATAAATATTATCATATTTTCCTCAATGGTCCTATTAAAACAATCTTTACTCTAAGTATTATGCCTCAATTTCACTTTTATGAATAATTTAATTTTAATTAAGATATACAACAATTTCCTAGGAAATTAAATGTTTATATTATTCGTTTCGTAACTATACTGCTAACTACATTAGTGGTAATCGTATGCATATAATGCTAGGTAGCTTGTGATGATACTCGCCTTGGCCGTAACGTTTTCGATACATCATGCCAAGTTAAGGAAAATCAAAGGTCATCAAGCGTCCTTATAGACCTTGCTAATTAAGTAGTCATCTCGAAAAAAATATACTTAGTATATAAGTAAATCAGTCAGCAGCAGACCGAGCTCTGTGGCGTACCTTGGGAGAGGCCTATTTCGGACAGTGGACTGTAACGGGCTGATAATAATGGTGATATAAGTCAATATAAGTTAGACCAGATTTTCGGTGCGATCGCTACTATTAATACAGACATTCAGCACATCTGTGATTGGAGTAGAGCTCATGGTTTGAAGATCAACCCATTGAAAACCCAGGTCATTGTTGTTGGCAGTCCCAGGATGATCGCGAAGCTGGATTGGACTCAACTTCCTAGTGTTTATTGTGATGGTATAACCATCCCTTATAGTGAAACCGTCCGCAATCTGGGTCTACTTATTGATAAATCCTTTACATGGGGTCCCCAGCTTCGTGAAATAAGCCGTAAGCTGTTCGTTTCAGCAAGGTCCCTGCGAAGGTTACGCAACTTTCTACCCGTTACCACGAAGATTTCGCTTGCGCAAACCCTCCTTCTCCCCACCCTTGATTATGCTGATGTCAGCTATCTTGATCTCACCGAAGACCAACTTAATAAACTTGAGCGTCTTCAAAATTTCTGCATAAGATTCATATTTGGTTTACGCAAATATGATCATGTTTCCGAGTTTAGAGCTAAGCTCAAGTGGTTACCTATACGACTTCGTCGGAATGCTCACATTCTTTCTCTTCTTTACAATATTTTATTTAATCCTCTTACCCCTTCTTATCTTAAAGAACGATTTATTTTTCTTCATGACTCACATTCGAGATCCTTGAGGTCGTCTGAGAATCTTAATCTGCGAATGCCTGTGCACACCACGACATTCATGGACAAGTCCTTTACTGTCAAAGCAGTTCGATTGTGGAACGCGCTTCCTACTGTGGTGAGACACAAACACTGTCATCGTTCAAGAGGCTTACTAAAGAACACTACCTCTCTCTTTAAACTGATTTTATTATTATTTCCTACATCTGAATTCTCTTTACTTTTTGTATATAAATTTATATATGTATGTATGTATGTATGTATGTATGTCTATTTATTATGTTTTTATTTTATTTGTTATGTAAGTATGTAATGTCTGTGTATTTATATTTATATTGCTTATTTAGTTTTATTTGTCTTTCATTCTTTATTTATTTAATTTCTTTTTTTTTACACTGCCCTCTCTTTCTCCTTCTCTTAAATCCATCCCATGGTTGTCTGTAAGACATTGCTTTATGCGATAAGACCGCCATTTGTACTTTTTTTTTTCTTCTGTTTCTGTATGTTAATTAACTGTGTACAATAAAGATTTAAATAAATAAATAATAAATAAGTTCCATGTCTCCTTGAAATATAGTTAGCCTCTGTGAAATTAATACTGCTTAAAAAATAAACATAGGTTATGTAAGTAGGTAAATAAAGTAGAAGGCGCTGTTTATTTATATCGACAAGAAACACCGCTAATTGAAATTGGTTACTTAACAATCTATTACCGAGTACTGATTAAAAACTGATTTTACAATTTTTGTTACACTCTTCTACAGTTATTTTGAAACTAATATTCAGTTAAAGGTGAATGTATCAAAACTCTTCTAAGACTTGTGTTGAACTCGCAACGACAACAAACAAAAAAAGTATTGCAATCAAATAATTGGCAATTTCCCTCCATAGCGATGGCCGAAAATATTGAATAGTCTTAATTTTGAAGTATAAATTGGTGAAGCCAAATATAACGCACCACAGAAAACATTTACAGAAGACTTTCAGTAGGAGTAGCTAAATTTGCTGTAGGTAATAATTGTAACAGGTGACTTTTATAAGCGATGAGTAAAACAAACTATTCTAGTACCATGATGGTGCTGGCAGTTATATTAAGAAGAGAATAGAATAAGGATTTGAATGTAGAACGGAGTTGTCAACGACGGATTTGAAGGATGGCCGAGTCGGGGATTACGCTGTGATTGTTCAAGAGTAAACGTTGTAGGCATATCAGTATACGAGTTGTATGTTGTAGTGAGCCCTTGTATTAATGAACGTGATGTTGGAAAAGAAAAGAGGAATTATGGTTACACAATCGTCACATTATTTGGAGTACTGTATAATAATATTTACGTTCACAAACACGGAAAAGAGGGAAAACAAATGACTGTATAATGAGTCGGCAGCATGTTATGTAAACTAATTCAAAAATATCTGCCGTTTGTAATGTACGAAAACAGCAATAGAGCTAGTTTACTTCACAAAAGAGAAACTACTTATGACGAATACGAATCAATCCAAGGAATATTCCTTTTCTAGAATTGTAGTAATGAAATGAAATGAAATGAAATGAAAATATTTATTGAACCCATGAAATGTCATACATTATTTAGATTCAGTCACTTTTTTCCACTACCACCCGGTTCACAAGGCTGTTTTCGCCAGAGAAGAACGGGCAAGAAACTCTAGCGTTGCTCTTTTCAAAATAAGTTTACAATACAATAATTATACAGAGGTTGCAGCGCTTGTTAAATTCAGAGCAGTTCATAGATAGTTTAGAATAATAATGATGGATAGTGTTATTGGTCAAGTGATTTTGTACGGTTGAGTTAGGTAAGTAAAGTCACCCAGAACGCGGAAACAGTGCACTGCTTCACCAAAGCAATGAATAGCAATAAAAGATTAAAGTATATTTGTAAGTCGCATGTGGTGAGGATATAACTCATTATTGGCCCGACAGTTATTCCGAAATTCGTGTCGAAGACGATTACCATCTGTTGCTGTAGTTAACTTAATTAACAATTAACCTATTTTGTTTTTTATTGCGCGAAATATAGTTTGATGATATTTTCACACGACTATAATTGAGGAGGCAAAAATAATTGTTAAAAAACAAAGCTAAATCAGAGCGATAGTTAAGAAAATGGTAGCATTGTGTCGACCAAACAGAAAGTCTCTGGTTCGTTTCCAATTACGTGTGTATTAAAATTAATCTTTGGTTATTTTTTGCATTACAGCTCCATTTGCCAAATACACGAGACACCTAATGTCTCATGGCCTACCTTAGTAGGTATATATTAAACAGTGTTCACCTCTCCAAATATGTACTAAGTAAGTACTTGATTACACATTAAATATATCTGAAAGCGGTAACAAAGGTTCTGAAGTAAGAAATTGAAGTGTATCAACATTCAACAAGCGACTAGCCAATCTATTCAATTCGTAGCTGGACACAGAACGTTCATTCTCTCTGTAAACATGGTCGCAGGTCATATCATGAGTATTATAAAACCATCAATTGCCAGCCGCGTCAAATTTTTTACTCAAATACTATGTTGAAGTGACAGATTATACCAAAATTGGCGCTGTAATATTAAAGATTGGCAGGCCCAAATTATGCCATAGAAAATGTACGCGTTGACGCGCAATATATCATTTAAGAAGACCAAAGTACCTTACCGCTAAATAGAGGTGAATATTAGAGTAAATCGACATACTTATATAAATATAACTAATAATATCACTCAAATCTCTTTGTAGGTACCTAAATGGGTCATAACGCGAACGAAATTATTCCTGTCACAAAGGTCATGGATATTCCATTAACGAGTATTTTAGATTTATAGTATTTTGTATTCCAGACTACCAAATCAAAGCAAAACCTTCGAGTTTAAAAGGACATAACTTAAAATGTAGAATCAATTTTGGCTATTGTGCATTGATCACACGACATGAATGGATGTTTGTGACCTTTGCAATATGGGTGGATCCACATCTTTTATACTAGAAAACACTATTGTAAATGTTTTTGTCTAAAAATAAATTTAAATTCATTTTTGCTTGCCTCGTGGATGTTAATTTATTTTATTTTTACATCGGGAGGATCCGTGACTGCATAACAAATATTTAAAAAGATTAAGCGTATTAGGGATCTAGCCAAATATTTTGTCGAATTACATATAAAACGTAAACAAACATAAAATAAGTCGCTAAGAAATACTACTAAAAAATATATAATAGACTCAAATTAAATATAACCCTAATGAAAGCATTAATGTCAGGCAGATGCCCATTAACTAGACGGAAAACTATAAGCCAATTTATTGTGCTAAATGTAAAAAGCATTGACCCCATATGATTGTGGGGCAAGGGCAGACAGAGAAATATTTATCAAGTTATCACATAAGATTACAAGACGTCCAGATAATATAAAAGCAGATATTATAGTTGATAAGTCGTTTGACACGCAAGGGCCTGCAGAGAAGACTGCTTATTTCTGTGTCAAGGGTTGCGTGAAGACGTTTATGCAAATCAAATGTAATAATGGAAAATAAGTATATGGCATTTTACCTGGTGATTTAGTACTCATGTCGATAAAGTTATATTTCTACCAAGGCACTTGCTATCGCAGAGAAGGGCAATGATGCAAACTATTATTTATCTGTTATTCACTACCGAATTCATTCATGTATATAAAATTCATCTTTAATTCTTTACATAACATACATACATAAATTCACGCCTTTATCCCCGAAGGGGTAGGCAGAGGCGCCACTAGGACACCCACATTTCGCCTTGCATGTTCCGTCCCACGATATGATAGGGGGCGAGCCTATCGCCATATCGGGCACAAATTCCTGACTCCGGGCTGATAATGAATAGAAAAATCCAATATCACTTTGCCCGACCCGGGATTCGAACCCGAGCCCTCAGCTTTGTAACCGTACCGTAATACAACTACGCCACCGAGGCAGTCCTTTCCCAGTTTAATCCTTTACCACAGTAAAATTTGCCTTTTATTCATATATTAAAATATTGGTTGCTTTTTATATAGGTTGCGATCATAGTAAACCGTATAATTATAACAAACATAAAAAATGCAAATGACATGTCACAGATACAGCATCGATAAACAGAATTAAGATAAAAAAAATTGTATTTCAACGAGAAAGTTGCCTTCGTAGGTGAACATAAACAACAAGGCAAACTCAAATTCATTTGACGATCGTCAACAAAGGTGCGTCATTGAGAAAACAAAGCAATAAAGAAAAATAACTTACGCATATAAATATCGACCGGTTCCCTCGCGGTGCGAATGTCGCAGCCTTCGTCAGTTGCATTCAGCCTGTACACCCCGAACTCTCCCATCTCCGGCCTCATTTGACACAGCAAACCTCTGCACAGAAAAAAATGATAATTAACCTCCTTGGTCATTTCAAACAGCATACCTGAGAACAAATATAAAGAAAAATTTTGTATGAAATTAATCGACCTTATCATATTCACCAAAATGTAATTAATGTGGGATAGTTGAAGATGTGTCCATATTTTAACGGAATGCGTTCGGAATGAAGCCAAAAGGCATTTATTTTGTAGTAAATTTAATATAGATATATGTACAACAGGTGTAATAAATTCTATTTTGGCTCATCCATTGTCGGATGAGGCTAAATCCTTATATAATTGTGCCATGTTAGGTATTTAACCTAACATGGCACAATTATATAAGGATGAACGAGATGACGAGTTTAACCAACTAGCCCCAATGAGGGTGACATAAATATCTGTATTTTAAACCCTCTTTTAAAAATAAAGAAAAAAAATCGACCTTTTGGTTACTGGCCACTTAGATATTTTAATCCTTTTTTTTATATATTTCTAAATTCAAAATTTTATATATCATATTGTTGTCTACTTTTTAGCGACTCCTGGGAGGTAATACTTTTTGAGTTTGTATTTATGACTATGTAGTTTGTAGTCTAGGCTTAACTTGCAGTTAACTATTTTCAATAAAGTCACTTTTCATTTATCACCGTGTTTAATTCATTTGAATGCTTAATTATATCTATGCAATTGTGTTTTCTTTTTCTAAACAAGGAGATTGTCGTAACATATTCCTGTATTTCATTTTTATTCACAAAAGTTAATACATATATTTTACATCATTGTCGAAATTATAGACGCTGAGGTAACAACAATGTGGTAACATTACATAAACTCAGTCATTTGCCTGCATTATTACATTACTTAGTAATAAAATTACATTTGAAATTGGCGTAAAGAAATTAAAAACTTGTCTTGCATCATATGCGGGTAGTTTATCATCTCAATGTTTGTCACGTCAGCCTTGTCGCGTCCTCTTTTATTAGTCACAAATGAATATAAATCGCTCGTTAATTCGTCTATTTGAGTGCAGTAAACTTATAAAGTACTTATAAAGGACATAGGATAAGACACAGCAGTCTTTATCTCAACCTTTATTTTCATCTCCAGTCTATTTATTTTCAATAACCAGCTACAGCTAACTATTTTATCTTTATGCATTATAGGCTTTTATGGGTCATTCACCATCAAGTAAACAGCAAGCCGCTTGGTGATTTATCGGAAACATACATCGACGTTTTTGACCATCATTTCCTCGAAACATTTGTGCTTTTTAAGGTATATAGGACAGGGATTACGTACGTGGTGTTTCCAGCGGTGACGTATTTGTCGGTGACGTCGGTATAGACCCGCCATGTTGATCTCCGGGCTACACTCGTCACCCACCACGACTCTGTGCCCGCTGACAGATTGTGTTGCAGCTCGAATGGACACTGAAAGAGGTAATCAATTATTAGAGGTCAATAAAATGGTGCTCTTCGGTGAAATGTTCAGACATGAAGAAAATAATCAGCTTTCTGTCCTTAACGATGCTTTTATTATTTTTCATACTGTCTTTACAATGATTGCAAGGTTTTGGGGCAGGTCGGACCAGAAAGTCACAACTCACAACACATGCCTATTCAATTGTTTAATTTAAAGTATTTGATGTTGGAGAATCGAAGACATATAGGTACTGATTTATCCTATAGCATGAGTCTGATACAAGAATAAGTGCTTGGTGGAAAATATTAACCTGTACATACACATAAAACCCCATGGCATCTGAAGTGGTTTTGCAAGACTTTGAATATAAATAAAGAATGAGAAAGAAAAAGAAAATAGAAGGGTAAAGATAGCCATAGCGCCAGTTAAATTACATCTATCATGTTATATTGGCTCCGATGCAGAATAATTAGGACTTTTCGGAGAGAAAGTCAAAATGGCCAGCAGTCATTTCCTTGTTTTATAAAAACTGCAGTGGTGAATTTGCTTTTTCATGAATAAAAGCAGTCATTAAATTAATAGGAAGCATTAAATTACACTATAAAATGACTATAATGAACCATATCTTGTATAATTATTTATGATACATCTATAGCTATGTAACACTACAGTTATTACATTCAGATATAGGCATAAAGTTTATATATCTTAAAGGAAATAATGTCAGTAGCGCCTTATATCTGCGTATAATATGTACATACAAGTTACGTGGGTGAATAGAAAGTGTACACTACTGTTTTGCGGTTCTCCATAACATTAAACATGATCCGTCGCTTATTAATGGTTGGTTTATTGCGTAATGAATAGATTTACATACATTCATTGTAATATGAACTTATTTAGTTTTATGTCATAATTAGCATAAATTTATCCCTATCAAAATATTACTTAATTAGCATAAAGTTATACCTATCAAAATATTAAGTGGTTCATTGGTTTTAGAATTTCACATTTCTGGAAGGAGTGCGGGGAGCACGGGTGGGTGAGAATTATTTGTGGTAATATCGGTTTTTTAAAATATGGACTTCAAAATATCACCTTATCACAAACAAATCATGAGGTGACTCGCGGCTTTTTAGTTTTTGGATATCCACATTTTAGAGGGGTGACGGGCGTGATATAACGGGAAGGGACAGGATGGGATGGGAAATTCCAAATAGAGTAAATTGCAAATAAAATTAATCACGCAGACGAAGTTTCGGGCAGAAGCTAGTATATAAATATTTGAGATTGAAGTGACAAAACGTTTTTAAAGTAATTTAGCTAACGCCCGAATACTCAAACACCATTTATTTTTTGTGTTTGAGTATTCGGGCGGAAGTCTATCTACTACGGATAGAGCCATGTATAATTAAGTAATCCAAACTGACCTAATCGAAAATTGACCTGAATTAACAGCACACCTTTTATGGTTTTAGTTTGTTTGGCTCATCGTGGTCTAATCCCACCTCTTGATCCGCAATTCAATACATCCATGACTTCCAAGACCTTATGGTTTTCATTCCTACGCAATTGTTATAAATGCGCAATTTCGTATTCCTGTCTCATAACAGAACAGCATAATATAGACCTATCTATACGTATATTGTTTTACGTAGAAATTACGACGTTAGCCATCATATTTTAGGTACGTTCAAAGTTTACCCATACCGTTGTAGAAACCACACGTAGAACCTTTTCATTTCCCCTCGGAAATCCCACGATGAATCAATCAAAACAATTATTACTCCCCTAACTACGAGTATTAACGTGCGTGACTTTAAGTGCTTTCATTTAAAATAATTAACCGTTTTTTGCTTTAAGGGGATCACTGATATGACACACGCAGAATAAGCACTATTTGCGGGGAAAGTGTGACGAAAACCTTAAGTAACGGTGATACAATAAAACAGGTACTAGTACAGTAATTAATAGAAGAGGAAATTAAGGTTTTTAGACTATAGAGAACGATGAGTTAAACTGAGAACATACTTCAAACTACGTCTAGTGTTCGTGAAGGAATGAAAGAATAATTTGAGGGAATCGCAACACCAGAGAATTCTCCACAACAATTTCGAATGTGTGTAAATTCAACCAGTATAGCGTGGTAAATTTAGAAAAGGCTCCCGAAAAAAAAAATTATACACCTTTAATGTGCAACAAGGCTGAAGTTATATTTCGCCTACCTCATATTAGTGGGATAAGGTTAGGAAGAAGATTAATTTAAAAGAATGACTAAAAGAATTCCTTATCACGTTAGGGTTTGAACAATACAGGTATGAACAATGTGTACTCGACTGAGACCATGAGACTGTATTTAAATTTGAAGCACCAACAAAAGCAACGTATTTATTTATTTATTTATATAAAATCTTTATTGTACACCAGAAACACAACAGAAAAGAAGTTATTAACCAAAAAAAAGTACAATTGGCGGTCTTATCGCTCAAGGCAATTTCTGACAGACAACCATATGATGGATATTAGAAAAGAGAACGAAAGTTGGGAAAGAAACGTATTATAATATAAGAACGTGTGTTGTATAATATGCAAAACTGACTCATCAGAGCATGACAGATAAATAAAGTTTTCCGAATCATAATTTATATTTAAATTATTAAATCATAAAATATGCGTTTGAAAATGAAAATGCGCATTAAGAAGGGAAAATAATAATCATAGCATACATAACATTTAACTATTAATATACTAAGTTAAAAAAATAAATTAATTCTTAGTTCTTATATTATGACAACGTACGAACGTAAAACCCGGTGTTAATGGGGTGTTTAAGTTCCGTACGAAAAAAATATATTCCCCTTTTTAGAAATATACTCAGAGGGTTATTTTAAATATGACGTGCGATAAAAAAAAAACAAAGGGAAAACCAACGATACTATTTATTATTTAACATAAAAAAGGGAACAATTGTAACAGATAGATCCATTAGTCTGAGCAAAGCCAACACCTATACACTGCAGTTGAGAACTACATAGCATTGTTTATATATTCAAAAGTTATTTCTACAGATTTGGAATGGTGGTTCCGAATCATTTGACTGACACGGAAAGCAGATATGTGGAACAGAATTAACCGCACGCAAGTTCTGTACAGATTAAATTGTAATAGCACCGCGTGACTAGACTCTATAGACTAGACTCTGATAATCTTCAATGAAAATACTAACATTAATTAATTTGTGTCTTTAAAATGCTTGACAATTTCTTCAGTCATCTTTGAGCGGATAAAGTAATTAATTTAATTAAATACTTGAAAGTTTGAATTTATTTGCGGCACTTGTGATTAAATATGCAAGATAACAAAGCAAAATTCTATTGCTCATAGAATATTGTTTGCGATATTGTTTTTCTCCTACCTTAGCCGTTTTATTACTTTAATAAGATTTACAGATTCTCTAACATGTTCTTCGCCTAATGTAATAAACTAGTTATATATTTTTATCAAAAATAATTTTAACTGTGACTCAAAAGTACATCATCGAATCAATTGTTTTGAGTCGTAAATGAAATCTATTCGTTGAAATATACCCAACATTCCAATACTGTACAAGTATTTCAAATCTAATTCAAGAAATGGAATTCTAAGTGCGTGGTGGCCTGTTGGTAACGGACCAGACGCGGCTACCTACATGTTCACGGTGGTCGCGGGTTCAAATCCCAGGGCACACCTCTGACTTTTCGGAGTTATGTGTGTATTGATAGTCAATCACCACGCACTTTAACGGTGAAGGAAAAACATCGTGAGGAAACCTGCATACCGTAGCGATTTTAAAGAATTTCTACGGTATGTAAGTCCGCCAACCCGCACTAGGCCAGCGTGGTGGACTATATGGCCTAACCACTCTCAATCGATTCTCTCGATTGTAGAGTAGGCCCGTGCCCTGCAGTGGGACGTATATGGGCTGATATAGAATTCAAGAAATGCTTCGCGATACAGTTCCGAGCAATAATAACTTAAGCAACCGTCTGGACCGAATAACTAGACATAGTAATCCCTGAAATGCCTAGAATATTTCGCTGGGATTTATGGAAGCTTCTAGAATAATATCCTGCATTTATAACCAATACACGATAGATTAATAAACTATTTGGAATGCCTGTGTTAATCTTAAGACAATATCGTTATATGGCTGGGAGAAATATGTAAGATAACTGTATAGAAATGACACCTATGTACATATACTCGTATATTACACAGGACAATTAATTTGTAACAACTGCAGCGCTGGTTTTATTATAAAAAAATAATTGCTTCATAGAATTTGAGACAGTGTTGATTACTAAAGGCTTTTTGAATGAATTTTCCTACACGCTGTACGGCGGTAAAAGTGATAAATTGTTTAATACTGGCATGTAAGTATAGTTCACCCGATGGTAAATTCAGTTTAGTCCAAATAGAGTACCCAACGACGTGAGAGGGTTACGTCTTCAGATCGATACAATCATGCCGGCCTGATTGTATACATTATTATTATCACGGTGTACTGTGATCGCTAATCACCGTATATTCCGATAAAAAAACCTGACATAGTGATACACGTATGTGTGTCAGATTTTGCGTTCACCTGTGTACATCCAGTTTCGAACCACCAGCATTTATGGATCGGATATTTACTTGGACTCCACTTATCATCATATGCATTTTACGTACTTTGTCGTGGCAGTATGAAAAACATGAATAACAAGCGGTCATTTATAATATTTTCCTCATTAATTACATTTACCGCTACCGAACTCATTACAGTTACATTCTGATATGTACCTACGAAACATAAAGAATTAAACCCATTTAAAATAAAATACGGCACATTTTTTATGAAACCGCCTCTTAATTAGCTAATTTAGCTATGAAATAACTGATAACAAACATTATGAATATAGAAATGATCTAAATATGCTTCATAATCCGTGAAGTGGCACTTTGTACACCTTGACACCATTCGATGCAAGATATTGGTTTTATTCACCAACTATCGCGTTTTCAATCAACGGCATAGAAATGGTGCGAATATCAGATTATCTACATATCGGCTCTTTGAATGCTGAGAAACATGTTATCATCGAGAAATATGTGAAATAAAAGTGATATACACAAGAAGAATAAAAAGTGAAGTGGGAATTCTCAGGGACGCTTGCATCTCAAAGGTTATCAACCTCTTTCGGCATCTCACTTAATCGTCAATGTTCATTTTCTCGTAAAATTACACAATAATGAGCTTATCAAAACTAGTATGAATATTATTGGGGTGCGATAAACAAAATTATTAATAATTATTAGTGTCACAGCAAATGGGAATAACTGTGTGTTACTCCTTCTTTTAGTGGATAGTTTGCTTTGAGGATTAAAATTATGGATGTAAAATAATTTTGGACCTGTCAGGGACAATATAAGAGCCAATAGTATTAGAATGGCCTATGTTCAGCAAAGGACTTCCTGTGGCGGAAAATATAGATAGTATTAGAATCGGAGATGTCAGAGACCTTTCGAAATTGATAGAGGAGGAAGACCCTGGCTTCAGTTTAACTGGATTGGCTTAGATTAACACGAAGAACAAAGAAAAAAAAAACTAAATTTCGACCAATATATATCTAAGCCATGAGAATAATCGTGCGGGGATCAAACCCGCAACCACCGCAATATTTAAATTTCTTAACCTCTGCGCCATTTGGCTTGCTTTTAACAATTTTAATTACAACATATTAAAAATTACGTTCCTTTCAGGCAAATGAGCAAAAGGACACATTAACCAAATTACAAAACAAACAAATTGAACACATTAAAAAGTGAAATTAATAAGTCGCAACACACGAAGGTTACTTGCTTGCAACTTGCAAGTCAAACAAGAACATGTTGGAAAAAGATGACAACTACAATCCTTGTTAGTTGATTTCAGCTTAAACAACGTGCTTATGTTGGAATTAACGAACCTCCAATTAATATTAAAAATTAAATACCTATACCAAATTACAGCAATTCATTACAAAAGTAATTAAGCGTCAAATAGACAGACAGATAAACATACGGACACGACGGAACTTTATGGGTTCTTTCGTTATGACAAAACCTTAAAAACATTGCTCCATGTAAGGATTAATTATTCTTGTTCTTCGGTTACGACTTTAAGAGACTTAAGACCTATTAACAGCGTGCAAGTTTTTCGCATATAATTTCCACTATAATTATTTAATACGCTGCCAGGCAAAGAACGATAATATAAAAAAATCTACAAATTATTGAATATATTCGTAATGAATTGAGGGGGAAATTCTTTAAACGTACCTACCAAAAAAAAATTAAAACCATCTAGTGACTTTAACACAATAACAGCTTTTACCAACCACGCTTAATTATAAAATCTTATCATGGATTTCCATCATTTTCTGTCACATATAAATAACGATCGGGTTTCATCAATTTGCGTCATTGCGTTTCCCATTACATTTAAAACTCGGCACAAAATTCAAACACGCGTACGTTACAGTATTCCATATCCATCCTTATAAAATAATTTGTCACCGAGACACAGAATTAATACCTTTTTCACGTATAAGTACATAGGAAGTCATAAATTGTAAAGTTTAATTTAGAGAACCAACGTACTGAATATCTAGGGAAATTTAAAATTAAGCCAGCGCGGCGTGGTGAACCAAGACCCTTTACCCTCTCACGTCATCTAACAAAGCCTATTACCCGTCTGGGCTCATATTTATATTTACGAAAAATATTCGTCGATGTATTCAATAGATTTAGAACCAAGGGTTATAGATTTAGAAAGATATCACAATGAAAAAATATACTTACTCTAAAGCAATCGTCAGAGACACTGTAGACACCGACATCCCTGCTGGAGACTCCCACCATGAAGGCCTCGTCCATCTTCAGCCTGCTCATGTTCAGCCCCTCGAACTCTTCTACCCTGCTGTTTTCCAGCCATGACTGAATCACTTCCTTATACCACTGCCAAGTGTCGTTCGACACCGCCACAGACTCGTTCATTTTCACAAATACGTAAATTAGGTCGAAATATTTTAACTACTTCACAACGAAGTATTTAAAACACAATCACACGCGTCCTACAACATCGAGCATTTTATTTTTAATTTACTTTTTTTTGTTTATTTATAAACGAAATGCGTGGACGTGTGGACTGCTGGAGGTGCCGGAGTGCACTGCCGGTTTTAAACCGGTGTCCGTGGTCGCGAACCAAGCCGTCCTCAAAGACCGCGTTACATTAGTAAATAATTGGCTTTCTGCAATACGATCTTGAATAATCTTCAGAAAGTTTTCCTGGGGAATATTCAAATCTTTTAAACTGACTCATATCATGCTAATAAATATTAGATGAAGATCAAACAACAAGGTGATTGTAAGACGTTAATTTGTTTATTTTCCTCTTTTATTAACTTACGTCAATTGCAAAACTCACGATTGTTGACAGAAACCCTCGATATAAAAATGTTAATCTTTAAGAGACAAATTATCAGATAAGAAAAAAGCACCATCGATTTGAAGATCGGTTCATAAGCCTAGAAACATCAAATAAACTTGTTACTTCAGAGCATTTCGCGGGCACGCATTCCTCAAAACCAGGACCGATTAGATACCAAATAAAATAATTGGAGTCGAAAGTTTATTTTAAACATTGCACATCACGCGAGCTTGTTAGAAACGATCTTGCGTTAACCACAGGATGTGTCTATTACCTCGATGATTAACTCTAACTAATGTCTGTCTCGCCCTGGGTATAATCGGCTAACTGTTGTTCAAGGACTTTATATCTATCAATAAAATAATATTGTTACTACGATAGCAGTACAAGAGTACGAATCAATTAAACATGACTGAAAGTTATTTTATTATGATAGATGAATATTATAAAATAACATGTTTACTGGCAATTAGAACTTACGTTAATTAAAAACAAAAGCAGTAAAAAATAAAACTTTACCAATCAAAATAAAATCATCAAAAAAATACATGTTGCTAAAATAACCCGTATTATTCAATATTCCTTTTCTAAATTATACGAGCATTTTGTCCAATTCCAAGAAACTTTAATAAGTAGTTAATTAGAATCAAATCTTCAAATCGCCCTACTTGATCAAGGACAAAATTAAACAAAACCGTTTATCAGATAATATGATTAACACTTGCAAATAGCAAACCACTTAGAATTGTTAATATGCTCTAGATGTACTTTAAGCAACAACACAGAATAGGAACGATTATAATTTCTGCACTATTTCTACCCAAGTAGAATATGTTTCAAAATGGTAATAGTGAATGACAACATACATACATACATAAACTCACGCCTTTATCCCAGGAGGGGTAAGCAGAGGCTCCACCATGACACCCACATTTCGCCTTGTATGTTCCGTCCCATGATGTGATAGGGGGCGAGCCTATCGCCATATCGGGCACAAACTCCTGACTCCGGGCTGATAATGAATAGAAAACCCAATATCACTTTGCCCGACCCGGGATTCGAACCCGAGACCTCAGCTTTGTAGTCGTACCGTAGTACAACTACGCCACCGAGGCAGTAAATGACAAGTATACATATAAATAATTACTGAAATAATACTACAATACACCTCAATGGTTTACACACTCTTATACACAGTGGTAGTCAATCACCACGCACAATAACGGTGAAGGAAAACATCGTGAGGAAACCTGCATACCATAGTGATTTGAAATGTCTATGGTGTGTAAATTCCGAAATGGTCATAGCTTAAATATGTGATATTAGCAAGCCATGCCTTCCTCGTGTACGTCAAATTTATTTCTTTGGTCTCCATGCTTTCTACTGCAGTTTACGCAGCGAATTTGTTTAATCAGTGGCCAGACCGCCAGAGTCAAAACTTTCAAGTCACTCATTGAATTTCTAACATAGTTTAAATGGCAGGAGAGATATCGGCTTCTCCACGGCTATGCAAGTATTCATGCGACAATACCTAAAGCTGTTGGTTTTGCTTCTAATATTACATACGTACCCTGTTCATAAAACAGGTTTGATGATAAACATAACCAATTCATCAAACAGCATTAAACCAGCATAACTACAAGTCTGCTTTACCTTCATCGGCAAAATTACATTCAAAATGAAGATTATTTACCGTTTCAAATCCTTCAAACGCCGCGTCGTAAGATGTACGAGGGAGTTATAAAAGGTAATTTTAAAAGCTATTTAATTAGCTAGGGCCTAGTTAAACCTGTTCATACGTACAACATTCAAAGTGCCGCTCAACATAGCATGCACGCTTATAAGGACTAATTAACTAGTATATCTTGACCTTCTGAGCAATGGAAACTCAATATTTATCCACCGACCAGGTCAGTTCAAAGTATATTTGGCTATCAAATACACGCATTGCAGTTTATGATATAAAATGAATTAAAATAATGATTGCAATGAGAGTGCCCGCGATTTTGCTGTTTTTTTGTGGTCCGGCGTTAGGAGCCGTGGACACTGGATATCCTGCAGGGTTGATGGCTAATTGTGAGTCACAAAGTGCTTTTAAACTTTTCATTACCACACCAATGTTGTCATGGCATATAACGTAGGTAATAGGTATAATAATAAACGAATGACTATACAAGAGCTGCCTAGATACGCACAAACTTATTCTGAATAAATATTAGTAAATAAAATAAAATAATGTTGCTTGCTCTTTGATTTAGCAATTGTGGGTATCTTTGACAATAAAACATCCATATCTTAGCTTGGTGAAACACATCATATTAACTAGAAACCTAAACCTTGTAATTAATGAATAGTGTGTGCAGTTTAATCTAATTCTGCAGGTCCTGGCATGCACAAAAAGACAATTTTATCGGAACAGACAAAGGCATGGTTGTCAGTTGTCGTCATTAGTCCTAACGCTGGTTTCTTCGGCTATCCAGAAGCGAGGTGCAAATTAATCAATGGAACCGAGTGTATTGTCAATCATTTGGACTTTAGGAAAGCAAAAACTCAGGTATATGTCTTAACATTATCTATAGCACGATGATAGACGCAACCGCTGAGCGGTTGATATACCGAGACAAATGAGTTCGAATTCGATTTCCGAGCGGATTAATTAGTACATATTATGTTCGATTGCCAGGGCGGGAAGTGTGATGACTTTGTATTTATGAAATATTGTTTTAAGGGGTTTGTATATTACCCAGAAGAATTAACGTCATGGAACCAACAATTCGAGGGGTTGTAAGATAAAAGATTTCTGCTACCATCTGCAACACGCAAATAAAAAAAATCGTTTAGATTCTTACAACTTGGGACCAAAAATTCTTGGGTTAGAAGAATACCTTTTCTTTCGTTAAAATTAACCTAAAAATACATAAACTTCAGCATAGTTTTATGAGCGTAATCGCACATAAAAGAACCTTCTTACATAAACAACATTTACATAACATGGTCGGTGTATGCTAAATTTCGTAATTTGTTAAATATGCGTATGTAATACGACCGTACGTAACGGCTCATTCAGTGGCGAGTGGCGCAACTTCACTCAATATAATGCGGAACAAGATTCCGTTTCGGCTACATCTATCAAATATCTCTGAAATATATTCTTAGTATGTATATATAAAATACATTCGCGGCTGCCTACCTGTTCACGGCGGTCGCGGTATTGTTATCATCATCTTCAGCCCGGGATGTTTATTCCTAAACATAAACATCGATTCATAATTTTACAAAATTAAATGCGTGCAAATTAAAAAAAAACTTGTTGGTAAAACGAAGAAACTTACTTTCCTACACCTCGTAGTTATTTGTCACGTTCAGGATCAAACTCATGACCTCAAGTTTCACCAATTCACGATGATGCGCCACGAAGGCTGTCATACTAGATAAATAAGAGTGCAATGAACTGCAGCGTGAAACTGCAGGTTCGTGTGCGATGCGCGTTAAGGACAGATGTATATGCGATTTATATATAGATTATGTATTGATAATAATGGGTAGAAATGGCAAAAAATGGAAAGGAATATTTAAATAAAATATTCGAAAGCCTCCGTGGCGCAGTTGATAAGACGCTGGCTGTGAAACGAGAGACTGCGGATTCGACTCCCGCACCGAGACAAATGTTTGTGTGAACCACAAGTACTTATTTATTTCGGATCTGGGTATTTTTGAGACCGAAAAGTCTTTCGCAGTTCCTGATACCCACGACACAAGACGAGATCTTAGCGTCGGGTCAGGACTATGTCTGTGTGTATATATTATTATTGATATTATTTACTTGCAGGTGTTGGTAAGCGGGTACATGGACTCGTCATTTTCATTAATAATGCGGTCTTTAGTGAGTCCGTATCTCGCTCGCGGAAGGAATGTCATCTTGCTTGAGCTGTTCCCGATACTGGTACGCAGTTACCCTGTGTAAGTATGTATACGATAGTCAATCCAAAGGATTAATTTAATGGGCTGAGGTCATTTTAGATTTATATGATTTAATTGCATGAGACCTCTTAAGTAATCAATTAAAATTTAATGACGATGGTCTTAAAGTGTCAAAGGATGTGGTTAAGAAATTTCTGATGCAGTAGGTACATATGTACTTCCAGCTGCGACGTTAGTGTATTGCACGATTGCATGTCCGCCCTTGGCGCCGAAAATAGACATTGGAGACGAAGTTCTTTCATTTGTTTTCTAAATAGGTTTGCACGGGAAATAGGGACCGCCGCTCCGAACTCGATTATGGTGCCCCAATAACACATTCATGTGCCAATACCTAATGCTACAATCAGCACTGAATACTTCCTAGCGTTAGACCGCATAGGTAATACACTTAGACCGTGCTTATTCTAGCTACGGCACCCAGCTGTGTTGAAGATTGAAGTTTAACGAATTTATTACCATTGTCAATTAGACACAGAGAACTGACGTATGTGTGTAAGTGGGCCCCAGTTGCATGCAAACGCAGTGAAATCTCTCCAGCCATGCGTTTTTTGCGTCTTCATTACAAGAGCCGCAATCGGAAAGTCGTAGGAATGGGTTCACCTCAGCGTTTGCAGTATAAGAATTTGTTATAAAATACTTGGGAACTTAATGTTGTAAGCGCGTAATGGTTTATTATGTGCAATTACTGCGCTCTTGGTGAAGCGATGAAAAGTCTAAGTGCAGTGAAATGAAAGTTATATTGACTGAATTAAAATTTATTACTTATGTGTTTCTCTCGCATTTAATTGGTAACGAGATACCTATCAATATGTAAACGTCGTGTTGTAAGACAATATATTAAATATTGAGCTACTATAGGTACGTACTACATATTGTTTTTAACTCCGTTTCCTTATGTCCTGTTCTAATTCTACATTGTTGCAGTAGTTCACACAAGAGCATACGCAAATAGATATAATTAAACCGTCGCGTTCTCCGAGGAATGTAAGGAATAATGCTAAGAACTGAATTCATATAAAATACGTAAAAATTGGTACCTACATATATTCTTTCCTTTTGATTTTAGCCCATAAACAAATGAAATTTATAAACAAATGGAAATTTATTTTCTAATCATACAAACAAAAGACCAATATTCATTAAACATTAATGCACAAGTTTAATGGAATACACCATTTAATTCACTTATCATATGCTTATCATCCTCTTTTTCTTGTAGAGCAGCTCGACTGACCAGACCTCTAGGCGATCTTCTCGGGATACTTCTGACGTCACTTACGAAACACGGACTAACTTCCAACAGACTGGAGATAATTGGAGCGAGCTTAGGAGCGCATATAAGTTCGTTTGCAGCGGTTAAGTATAACCAACTGACTGGACGCAAGCCTGCTAGACTCACAGGTACGTTTGCTCGAAAAGCCGCTCATGTTTCAAAAGAATACGCGGTAAAGAAGTGGTAGAGTAAGGGTTCTTTCACACAGCAGTCCGTTTTACAGGCCCGTTTTATTGTATACGTTTTTATTGGGCAGTGGCATCTGCAGCTGTGTCATGTATGAGCGAGTTCACACACACAACTGTATTATGATACTGTTATTGAAAACAATTCTGTAAATACGGACTTTCTATGTGAACGAACCCAAATATAATATAATACCTTGCACTGCTGTAGGAATGGGCCAGATAGACTGGCGGGTGCAACTATTTCACAGAAAACTGA
Source organism: Deilephila porcellus (assembly GCA_905220455.2). NCBI lineage: Eukaryota > Metazoa > Arthropoda > Insecta > Lepidoptera > Sphingidae > Deilephila > Deilephila porcellus. The sequence continues at coordinate 11,159,207 of LR999977.1, read as the reverse complement.
CGTGAAGGCTTTGTCCCATTCGGTTTATAAAATTATTGACGTATAAAAGAACCCTTTGATTATTTGCCGGAGCTATGCAATTAAAAAAAGTAGTGTCTCCCAAAAGAAATATCATGGAGTAAAAGTTTAATGTAGCGTTCTCTTTCATGGTTTTTATGGTTTTAGGTTTGCATGAAAATAGTTTTTCCTAGAAAAAAAAATCAATTAAATGAATAACCTCTCAAACGTGATACCAGTGCCAATTAATTAATATTTTTTTTACATGAATCTATTCACTTTTATGTGACTTATTTACCCGAAATCTTTACTATTCCAAGCATGCATGCACTGCTACCACGATTTACTTTACTCACCTGCAACGGCTGCTAGTTTTATGTACTCCGTCAACTATAATGGTTTGAATGACTACACAAAGTCAGCAAATGCTTATACACTTTGTTCATTTTAAATGCACGCGACGTTCATGATGCCATGTTGTTTTCGACTATTTCTTTCTTCTCTCCCAAACTGAGTATTTTAAACTATTCACTTGAATAATAAATTCATGGTGGAATGAATTTCGTGGTTTTCAAGTACCAAAATTAAAATCATAAGTTAGGTTTTAGTGCTAAGCAAATTTAAAAGAAATGAATGCGGGTAGTAGTGAAAATGGTTGTGATTCAGTATTAATTAAATGCATAATTGTGCCGGTTTTTTAAGATTTTACCAAAAATTTAAATTTAAAGTCCTTTATTAAACACAAAATTCCTTTTACAAAACAATTGGTTTAGTTTTAGTTGTAAGTACCTACCTATTTATTATAATTTGTACCATGACGCCACCTAACGGGCATACGGAAGACCAGCGCTGTTATTATTATATCAATCAGCACATGATTAATGTTGCCGTTTTTGTGACGAGCATATTTAATATGTTTATTAATTAATATTTTGCATTGTACCTTTGCCTGTCACGAATAAAATCATTTCTTTCTTTCTTTCTGTGATATAGCCGGAGGCCCAATAATCACTACCACAACATATCCACTCACTTCTCCCACTTCAAAGGTGGACAACAAACCGATGACTCGGGCGATCCTGAGCGGCTTTGAATTAAATTTCTACTAGTTCAGCCCTTATATACACTTATTTCAGGATTAGATCCAGCCGGTCCATGTTACCGGGACTTAGCGCCTGCCGAACGACTAAACTCGGACGTGGCGCATAAAGTGGATGTTCTGCACACAAATATAGACGGCTTCGGTATCGCCGAACCTCTTGGACATATCGATTTTTATGCTAACGGAGGTATGCCTTCATATTCTCTACCTTGTGTACCCCACCGGTATGCTTTCTTTTTTAAATGCTCCTAACCTACATATAGATTTACAACTTATACTATAATTTGTGATAAGACTCGGCCTATAGTTTTATGATAAGTGACTTCGTGAATAGATCCCGAAAAAATACTGGCAGCAGGCATTATATGGTACCTCCACACCGGCTGTTACAAAACCAAATCTATAAGTCACACATTCATCCCACAAAGATAACTATAAACTGCAACGCAGAACGCCAACATTGTCTCTATAAAATCTGATATACCTTAATTAATGATCTTTCAGGTGAGTACCAACCATCCATGGTCAGTACATTCATCCTCCCATGCTTCCTGCTGTGTAGCCACGTGCGCGCCGCCAAGTACTGGGCGCTCGCCAATTACCATCCCGATAAGTTCCGAGCTATTCGTTGTGATACTGTCGCCAAAGCACGACATGGAGACTGCTTCCACGGAAATATTACCTCCAACGTCCTCGGACCCAAGACAGACTTCAACAAACCCGGAATTTACTACCTACCCACTACTGAAACACCACCGTTTTACTTGGGCAATGAGGGGACAAGAAAGCAGCCGTATGGAGTCAATACGTATTTATTAAAGCCAGCCCCAAACAAAGACCTCATCATCTGACACAAAATAAAACAAAAATATCATAAATGTGATTTATTTATAATTCCATTACGGCACGCAATTGACAACAAATATTATTATGTTCCGGTTAGGCCGAGCGCATTATATCGGACTTACACATTACAAAAACTACCTAATTTATATACAAGGGCTGGTTATAAATCAGTCAATGATTATTGTAAGCTCTGAAATAGTTTTGCCCGTTTGAGCAATAATTGGAAGCCTTAGATATAACTTACACGAAAATTCATCCTTATATTGTAGAATATGTACCATTGTATATATCGGGAAATAAAAAATATACTGATTGCGCGTTAAATAAATAGCACAGCAGAATACATTTCGATATAATCCGTAAATCCATCATCGAATAAATAATTTAATCTAAAAATAATCATAATTCATAACAACAATACTAGTTACAATACATTTTATATACGAAAATAGAAAATAAACGTCAATATACAAACTTATATATAATTAATCTGTGACACGTCATTCAGATCTCTAATACACGCATAATAAAATATAATATTAATTATATTATTTATAAAACACTCCATGATAATTCATTGTAGTTTCACATAAAGGACTCGATTTAAGATTGGAATCAATTGAAAAAATAATATATCAAATTTGATTTATCCAATTCATTTTTGAGCTGCAATGCCACAAATAGTTGCAGAGGCACATGATTAATATGTTACACACCCCTGTTAGTGCTGGGGATTTTACCGAAGATAAAAGCAGATCTAAATTTAAAAAATACCTATTTAATGTGGCTTATTTCATGACACAAATAATGCCCTTATTTTGTTTACTCCAAGTTTTACAATTTTGGTAGCAACAAATTATCATTATTACGCCTTGGATCCTTTCTGCTAAACTACATTAATTTGATATTATGTAAAATAAATTGAAAAACATGTATAAGCACCGCAAAGAAGCAAGCGAGTATAAATTCAATAGAATTTGGCTGGAATGTGTCTGTCGATATTCGGCTGTGTATCGGGTCTGGTCCAATGTTGTTGGTTGTTGTAAATGCGACCAATATTTGAAAAATAAAGTCCAATGAGACTTTCATAAGTAATCCATTGATATGTTTAGTTGTACCCAACACTCCCATTCGTCAAACATAAGCAAACATTTGGCACTCTCCATCAGACGCAGCCTACTAATACTGCTATATTATACTTAGCTGCCCTAAACTTTAGATAAAGATATGCATAAGCTACAAATCTTGCCATTACTACTTTACATAGGAACAGATGTAATTTAGTATAAAAATGGAATTTCTAATAATATTACAGATACAAATATCGATATGCCAAAAGTATGAAAATCGGAATATCATTATACATGTTATACATTCGAATAGATATCGATATTAATAATCGATAATCGATACACAAGGCTACAGAATGGGTACAGTACTGTTAGATATGTAAACTCAGTGTCCTCACTTGTTTCTCACTTGAGAAAATCCGTGCTCCATATGGCCGAGCGGGCCATTATTAGCTACCGCGGTATGTACTCGAGCGGGTACCACGCGACCGTCTCCTGCCTCAGCGGTAAGGTATGCAACGGTATGACAACTCCGCCCAGAAACTGGTTCTCTTGCAGGGAGTCGTAGTGCCATACTGTCGCCTGAAGGCTGCGGTTTTTAACGACGTCAATTGGTAAACGATATTCGAGCATCTCCATGAATGAAGGGTGCGAGTTGCGCTTCAGTACGCGGGTTTTGCGTTTCGTTTCTTTTGTCGGGTCCGGGACTAGGTATACCTGGAAATGGAAAATTTCATGTCAACAGGTATGATTTTATTACTGACGTGTTTGTAGGAAACGTGCAGTCTGACATATATGTTTTACCATTTAAATAAACTACATTGGTAATCTTTATAGGTGCAGAAACAAATTGACACAGAGTAAAAATGAATTCATTTTTTTTTTATTGACTGCGCCTGAATTAGATAGAGGAGGATATTTATTAGGCGGGGAATCCTGGCACTGTTCGAAATGAAGCCATAGCCTGGCTTTAACTACATGTGTTAATACTGCAACAAATCCATTGCGGTTTAATACTTAAACATTATTCGAGCAAAATGTACATAAAGTTGCGAATCACGGTAGCAGGTAGTCGCTGGATGCAGGCCTCTTTCGAACTAATCACTATAAATCACTCTTCAAGGCCAGTATTCAGCAGTGCACTTTATGTAGCTGTAGAGTAAGATAGAGTGAGAGTTAGATAGAGAGAGAGAGAGATAGAGAGAGAGAGAGAGAGTGAGAGCGGCAGTACCTTGACGTAGGGGTTGGGCGGCAGGCCCTGCGGGGTGAGCGCGAGCGACTGCGCGTGCAGGATGAGCACGGCCAGCACGCCGCCCGCGTACTGCACCGACAGCTTCAGCGCGCCCGAGCCGCTGCTCTCCGGCTCGGCGGACTCACCTGAGTAACATAAACACGTTTCAATAGGGTATTCAACTCTTTGACAGTCTCCGTGGCGCAGTTGGTTAGACGCTGCCTGTGAAACGAGAGGCCGCGGGTTCGATCCCCGCACCGAAACAAATATTTGTGTGATCCACAGGTATTTGTTTCGGATCTGGGTGTTTGTGAGACCGAAAAGTCTCTCGTAGTTCCTGATACCCACGACACAAGACTCGATCTTAGTGTGGGATCAGGACTATGTATGTGACTGTTGGGTGTATTTATTTATTTTACTTTCTTGAACTTTTAAGTAAAAGAAAATAATACATTTTAATTCTGTCAGTAAGTCCCATAAAAAATATTTTAACAGCCGGACAGATAAAAAATATGAAATTTTTAAAACGAATGTTAAGATCTTCTATGACATTGTAAATTGAAATTAACATATTCTTAGTTAATATCAAATTTATGATTTTACAATCGACCAGTTGTCTAAAATGACCCCATTAGGATACTATCCTATCCAGGAAAAACAATGTTCCGAGACATAAAAATCATGTAAAATGTATTACCCAATGAAGTAAACAGATTACTTTCGATATGATTACACATATACAAAGATCTATGAAATATTTTTTGGCGATGTAAACGAAACGGTTCATGATAAGTTTTCAAAGATTTTAATCCATAAACGCATTTCACAAGTAGATAATGTAAAACAGGTATTTTAAAATGTATTTAATGTATTTACCGCTGAATCTATCGTTCAGTACATGTGTTAATATAAGTGGTGAATTATCAATCAATCAAGGTTTGTTCGTGTTGTCAGAACAACATATACTTTCTGATTACTTCATTCGAATTCAAGGTAGTGAAGATAACATCGATGTTTGATTACGTAAATTCATATTGTAAGTTGGTAGAGCCTTGCTATATATAGTTAGTTTAGGCTATAGTTTGAATCACCTATACAAGTGACTCATACCAATTCGACATGTATTTTTGCTTTCGATATTCGTTTGATAAGTAAGATTTATTATCTTACCAAAAGTGCCAAGATTGCTAAGGAATTTACATTTTTCACCTTCCGTTTGCTATTTGCATCCCATTTTCAACGGTCCGTCAAAGAAACCTACTATCCTCACACGCTATTAATTACGTATTAACGCATAATATATAACCTAACCCCTCTCAATCGAATTCTCGGATCTACACCATTGAGTTCGATTTACTTCTACTATTTATTTCAAGGCCTCTACAGGCGTGCCGACCTCAGCAGTGAGCGGAGATAAATGATACAGTACAGTACATAATATATGTATAAATATTAATAAAGAGATCTAAAATTTAAATACACGCAGTCAACTTTACCTCTACGACACCCAAAGGCTAGAGGATACATCAATAAGAGCAGATTTTTGTACAGAGCTAAAGGATACATCAATAACTTGTTATCGGGGAAATAACTTTGACATTTCACCAGATACACTATGTCTATAGAAAACGTATCAAAATGACCACATTTTTCGAGGAACAGGATTTATGTGACAATTGAAAAATCGGCACAAGTCGTATTATACCGATTTGTACATAAACCGATTAAATTTGTATTTTCAATAATTGTTTCGTCCACAAGTATTAATTCAGGTCTAGGTATTTGTGTGACCAAAAAGCGTCCCGTAGTTTCTGATACCTACGAGCCAAGATTAGATCTCAGTGTATGGTCATAATTATGTATATAATGATCGGATGAATTCATTAATTTATTTCATTTGTAAATAAAGTAAAATCCTATTACCTTTCTTCAATCTCTGCGGCTCGACATCCTGCTGGTCTCTGAGTAGGGGATGGAAGAACGTGTATACAAGGTCGGAGTGCGCGATCTCATCCGCCAGGCTGAATAGGGACGTGAGGAAAGCTTGCACGTCGCCGAACCGACGCTCCGCCACCTGACGAGTGTTCGAACGGCCCACGTGCAAGCCTGATGGTAGACTGAAAACAATGCAAATGTACATAAAACTATACGTCAAGTTCCTTTTGCTGTTACTTGGTAATAAAAATGGTTCAATACATTATTTTTAAACGTTTATACCTGTATCTTGGAAAATATGGGCATCACAATCCGCATAGCCTATTTTTATCTGAAGATCAGATAAAAATAGGCCTTGTCAGTCATACATGCTAGTCCTGATAATATTAGGTTTTCAAAACAAAACAACTCGCATAGTGCTTTGGCCAACCTGGTTGGAACGCGACACCTGACGGTCTCCATCCTATATACGCTGCCATTAGAACAATGAGGCAAAATAATTTAAATCCTGAATATAAATATTACAAAAACAAGATTCTTGGTATTAAATAGCTACATAGAAAATGCATATACACGTGACGGTAAATGCAATGCTGGCCCGATAGAGTATCGACTGACTGCAAATATTAATCATCTTTTACAGACCTACATAACCGCTGCTGGAAAATTACTTGCAGAGTCAACCCAAGTAACATTTTGAACTGTATAAAAGCTGTATTATAGACTATTTGTTTTCTACAGGCTGTTAAACGTTGCTGTATAAAGACTGTATAGCAAGCTATACAGCCCTTATAACTCTGAAATGGGCCCCAAAATTATACAGCTTTAAGTGTAGATTTTGCTGTATAACAGCTGCATAATAGCTGTACTATTTGGCTGGCTAAGATACTATTTAGATACTTTTATACAGCTTCCATTCTCTAATTTTCCTTTTTATTCTTTTATACAGAATCAGGCTTGTGAAAATCTTAATAGAAGAATAAATATATTATAATTGTGTTCGTTTCTCCATTTCCATTCTCCATTTTATTTCTTAATTTACTATGTGCCAAGGCAGAGACCATATGTGAAAAAAATATTTGATAACTAAGTGGTATTAAGTACTCTTTCCTGTTTATCGTTGTTATTATGCTTGCGACTGATATTTTTATGTGAATATGTATACTATTTAAAGCTCAAAACTCACGCCCCTTCGAAATAAAGGATATACCTACATACATTTTTTCTGTAACAACAAATATGTGATCATATCTGAAAGCAGTTTTAAGAGTAACCCGGACTGTTCTATTGATAGTAAACGTAATTGTGTGTACTATACAGTTAAAATCCTTTGTAAATTTGTACTGAAATTTCAAAAACAAACAAAAAAATATCTCGTAAAATTGGAAAGCAATTTATAGGTTATGATAAAATGGCGTCCTTAGTTTATACAGCTCTTGCTCTTCTAGTACCTCTTAATGCAGCTTTTTGCATAACAGAGTCGTTATTTAAGAACGCATCTCAGCCTAAAGAGTAACATTGTCTGTACATTACTATTTAAGTACTGTAGAAGCTGTCTTAAAGTCTTATTCATATTCATTTATACAGTTAATTAGGGTTCAGTTGAAAATATAGAAAACCTCATTATGACCAAAAACCAAGGCCCGTAAGGCGGTGAGCAAGGAATCGGATTGTTTTATCGAAAGTGTTCCAAATATTTTCATATCATATCATATCATATCTTTATTAATAAAATAATTTACACGTCACAATTTCAACATAAAAACATTAATTATTATAATAAAATAAAAATAAATAATTACATTACAAAATTTATTTTAATTTATTTTAAGGCTATATTAGTTTCAAAATAATCTATAAGCTGGATAATTGTGTATGCCAACACTATAATAATAACTTTAATCTTCTAAAACACGAAAAACTGTAAAAAGGGAAAAATGTACGCCAATCGCATTTGGCTTTAAAAAGGAGTAAATCTAAACTCTTCTACATGAGATAGAATTGTATTACACTATTATAAAGGGAATTGCTTGGTAAGAGTATCCTAGATTTCCGTTGTACAGCTATTATCAAGCTTAACTTGAAGGCTGAACAACAGAGTAATTTTACACCAATATTCAGGCTATAACAATATTTAATGCTCTTGTACAGAAGTAGGTTATACAAAAGTATAATTTGAGAGCAATATACAGTTATTTTCGTATAAAGTTGCTGAACGCAGTTTTTTACGCCGCGGTCTGTATTTTAGCGTTTTCCAATGCTATTTAAAAGCTAAAGGTAAAAATTTAGGCTCTATACAGCCGTTAATCAGCTATACTGTATACAGTTGTACAGTTATACTTTAGTCCAGTCCTAAACATATTTTTACACTCTTGTACAACATTTTTTAAGCTTATAGCTGGTAATGCGCTGGTAAATATAATATTTTTCCGCTTAAATGTTACTTGGGAAAGACATAATGCGTCACATACTCGAACGTAATATGAGCAAACATTTTACGATGTTCATAATGACCGAAACAATTAACTAGAAAAGAGGAACCAATAGAAACAATGGTTACAAAGGACAAAAATAACTGATAAATATATGAAAAAATGCATTTACACTCTAGCATTTTTATTTACAACGTACTTCCCATAACAAGGCATAAAATAACAATTAATATACGACTCCGTTTCCGATCACTTGTGATTAGTACACATTTTAGTGAGAGATAAGATTACGGTCATTATTCGAATGGTGCCGGGCGCGAAACTCTTGTATCTTATCTCGGTAGTACATGTATTGATTCAAACACTTATGGACGAGCCGCTATTGTCATTGCGAATCTAAATATTTTGCATTTATTAGTTGGTGTTACGTTCAATGGCAATATTAAGAACCCCAGAGGCATGTGAGTATATTTTTATATTTATTGCCGTGTTAATATTTCATGATATTCGGTGCTTTTTTATAAATTGTGGATACCACTTCAAAATTCGATGGTCAAGTGGATATTTTAAGATGCAGATATTTATTTCTAATTTGCTAACTAGTAAAATTAGTGTATCCCGGGTCGGGCAAAGTGATATTGGGTTTTTCTATTCATTATCAGCCCGGAGTTAGGAATTTGTGCCCGATATGGCGATAGGCTCGCCCCCTATCACATCATGGGACGTAACATACAAGGCGAAATGTGGGTGTCCTAGTGGCGCCTCTGCCTACCCCTTCTGGGATAAAGGCGTGAGTTTATGTATGTATGTATGTAAAATTAGTGTAAAAAAACCATGTTAATACTTTTCTTTGAATTGGCTTTAAATTTTTTTAAGTAATATAATATTCAGGTCGAACTATATATTTAATTTCAGTGGACAATACAGTGAACTACGTGGCCACATTAGCTTTCTTCTGCTGTATATCGTGTGTGAGTCTGATGCTAAAGTTCGGAGGGTTCAAGGCGTCGCTGAACATATTCAACGGCAAGAGAAACAGCAAGGAACATGATGTCTTGGAACATGGCTTGTGTCTCAACGGTGCCTATAGAACCAACAAGAACGAATATTTTGGTAATATTTTATTCCATTTTATAAGCTTTTATCATGATAACAGAATAAATGCAACGCCAATTAATCCACAAGTATAAGGCAGGTAAGAACTACTATGGTGGCTCAGGGATAAATAAAAAACTTAACAAACCTTTGATAGGCTTTTATCTGTAATTATCACTATTAACTGGTTACTTTGTCTATTCCACCTGATTGTTTCAACAAAATGCATTGAAGGTAAACCATGCATTCGTTTCGATGGCATGCAATTGAATAAACCTATACACAAAACTTTCAAACATAAGCTGTTAAGTATCATTATGTCCAGTAGTTACTTTGGCTACAATGCCCTCGGAACCAGAATATAAAAGTGCATTTACACTGCTCCTTGGCGGGAGAAATAGACATTGCGGTGGTAACCACCCAGGCGGCCTCTCACATATGAGAGACCTACCACCAGTGACTTGACATTTCAGGCCCATGATGATTAGTCCTTCACACCAAAACTGAAAATCTGTTTACATATCATTCATTTTACACGAAAGGCTTTTCTCGGGATTCACGGCGTTGGAATAGCAAATGATTCATATCTTTATATAAACAACGGTCTGATTACATTTTTCCAAGATTACCGATAAAAAGTCACGTGTAAAGCCTTACTATAGGAATTATGTACTTTGAGAAACCATTCAACTTATTTGCCTTTCAGGAAATGACCGCGTACTGGAACCACCGAAGAGGCTAACTCCATCTATGGTAAAATTGCCCACCAGTCAACAAAATACACCCGCCATTAGACCGAACAAGAGCAGCAATGACTTAACCAAACAAAACAATCTACCCGCACATCTTAGATACAGCACTCCGAGCGTTTCACTAGACCCAAGAGGAGAGGACGATAGAGCACCAAGAACTAGCCAAAATAGCAGACAGAATACACCAGTCTCCCCTCAACAAGAAAAGGAACAGGCAAAAGTGAAGAAGAAACAACTAGCTGAACAAAAAGCGAGAGATAAGTTAGCAACACAGGAACGAGCCAAGCAAGAAAAATTAACTAAAGCGAAAGAGAAAAAAGAAGCTAAAGAGAAAGCTAGCAAAGGAAAGAAGGACAAAAAAGCGAAAGCACCAGCGCCACCACCAATGCCTCCGCCGGTACCAATATCAACATCTGTTGTAACACCAGCAAATTTCAAGCCATCATTACAACCATCTAACTACTCAACCAACACTTTAGACAGCTCAATAAGTAGAAGTAGCGGACCACCGCCTTATACCAAAGAACCAATCCCTGCGCAAACCTCTTTGCCAAAGCCAGAAATGACCCAAAACGGAAACGATCCGTCTGGCAACATAACTTTCAGCAAGCCAATAGACACGGGCAGCTGGGACATGGTGTCAAAGCACAGGGAACAAATCAGTAGGACAACTATCACTATGGAGACCCAAAACAAACAACGAGTGATGGATTTGAACTACAATATAAACAAGAGAGATAACAGCGACGCGTAAACATGTTTCAAACTCGCTTAATATTTATTCAAACTTGTCTAACAAGATAGCGAAGTGTGAGATTCTAATTAGATTTAAAGATATCGAAGCGAATATAATTAATTTAAATTATGTTATTTGTTATTAAGTCGCAAGCCGAACCTGGATACGACTGACAAAGGACAAACAAAAGTGGCATAGTATGAGGGAGGCCTATACCCAGCAGTGGGACCATACAGGCTGTGGATGATGATGATGATGATTATGTTATTTGTTATAATTTTGTTAATAAAATAAATAAACAGTAAAGATATTGTATCGATAACGACACACTTAATTCGAACTTGTCAAACGGTGACGCCTGTAATTAGCCGAGGCGTGATAAGTGATAACCGAATCAATACGAGGAACACTTTCCATCATGTTTATCGACAATGTTATCTATAATTTTATGGTCCACAGGATGTACTGGCATTTCCCACAAAGCAGTATGCTTCACATTATTATCATAAAATCCAATTGTTTTCTGTTTTATATCAATGTAAAATATTATATAGGCGCAGATATGTGCCGTATTATACTAGGTATGACTGAGAGATTAACTTATGAATCATTTTAATGGTGATGGTTGATGACACTTTGTAAGGTTATTAAGTCCTTACTCAACCACACTGTTAATGAAGGTTCGACAACCCACTTTGATGGACTCTAATAGTCTCTAAATCGAATTTTCAATTGCAAAGGCTGATAGTGTATTTTTATTGCTATGTATCACACAAATTTCTTAACGTATTCTTTTAACTATACTCTGTCCACTATACGATGATTAATTACGCTTTCTAAGTTTTCGTTTCACATGAAAAGTCATATTGCTTATCAATACACTAATTGTAGTTATCTAAAATAATCACAAAATTTGCTAAGCATCGTATTTTTAAAATAAAAAGCATACTAAACTAACCTGTGTACTTTGGCGAGCGGGAAGTGCAGACAAATCTTTTGGTAGAGTTCGGTGAAGTGTTTGTATGAGCGGTAGAGAACGAAGGGCGTGGCCTGTCCCTGTCGGAATATGCGTAGCGCGTACACGTAGTGCTTTTCCGGGTCGTAGCGCTTTTCGTAGCCTAAACACTCTACGCTCACCAGTCGGCCTTCTTGCGCCATTCTATGAAAGAAAATTACGAATATTAAATAACAAACAATTATACTTTTTTGTCGATTAGTACTTGAGATAAGGGAATATTAACTTGAAAATATTAGTACGAATTGGAAAATATTAATTTTTGATCGCAAATTTAAAACTGTCTCTCCCAGCAGTGGACGCAGAAGGGCTGATGATGATGATGATAAAACTGTCAAACGCACCCTCCACTTACGTTGATTTCGATATTTCGTTATGATCATTCAAAGCAGATACTTGAACTCAATTCATACAGAAAATAACAGTAAACTCAGGATAAACTTACTCTCACGTGAGATTAACCGCGTTATAATAATAATATTTAAAAGCAACACGGTATAAATATTCCCTCTCATCCTTTATACAAATATTTCTTCACTAAGTTAAATACGTACGTGTAAGCTCGGGGCATGAACGACAGCAGTTCGGTAGTGCTACTGCTCTGATCTCCGCTGGCACGCATCTGAGCCAAGTTGTGCAGGAAGAAGTTTATTGGAGTGAACCTGCGAATGAAAACATGTGTTAAACTTTTGGCGTTAATTTTTTAATATAAAGATACGATAAACCGAAATATTTTACTGGTATATTCAGTTTTTAAAATATCACATATTTTAATTTAAATACTTATGCGTATTATGGGTAATGTAGTGTAGCGTAGCGTAGTTTTGTGTAGTGTAGCGTAATGTATCATAGTGTAGTATATTGTTATTTGTACTACCTCACAATTTTATATTATAATAATTAAATTCATCCAAAGGTTGCCTGGAAGAGATCGCAAGTAGCGATAAGGCCGCGAATTGTAACCATGCCTTTAGTTTTAAGTGATTTATCTGTTATTAAGTTTTTTTCTTTTATTGTGGTGTACAATAAAGTATGAAAATAAATATGATGTAGTTTAGTATATTACAGTGTAGTATAGTATAGTATAGTATAGCGTAACGTATTATAGTGTAGTATATTGTATAGTACAATTGAGTACAGTAGCCTTAGCACGAAAAACTATCGAATTCGTAACGTAAACGTATCGCGGACTCGATACGATAACCAGAGTACGACGGTAGTCCGTAGCACGAAGCACATTCCGTCGTTTATATAATTCGAGATTTGTTTACGTTACTTCTCGATTACGATACGAAAGTAAGATAAAATAATTCGTGCTCGCAAAATTAGTTCCTTTTACGCACGATAGAGGCGCTGAAGAAATCTCATACAAAATGTCTCGATTACGATACGAATACTTTTTCGATAGCCGTTCGTGCTAGGGCCACAGTATAGTGTACAGTGTAGTGTAGTATGTACGCACTTGCTCTTGAGCGAGGAGTGTATGAGTCGTGCGAAGGCGGCGGCGGCCTCGGCGTTGGTGGCGGCGGGCAGCAGCGCCGCGCGCACGTAGCCCACCGCCGCGTGCGACACGCCGCACACGCCCGACAGCGCCATCTACAACCACATCACTACTATACTCATCGGCATATTACACTACAAAGCAGAGGGGACACCGCGTACTAAATGTGTGTACATGTACCGAGATTTCTGTTTCTGTCTCTCGTGCTACACAGTAACTTTAAACTCTAATGTCTAGTTCATGTTTAGTTCGCACAATTTTATTTCACGAAGTCAGCTCCAGTATAATTATTAGGAAATTATTATTTTACGGGTATGAGAAATCATCTCCCTATTCCCAAAATTAATTTTACCTAAGATAGGGTAACAATTCGCGAATTCAAACATGAAAAAATATATTATGAGACAAATAAATATGTTCCCAACATCCAAGACAAAACACACGGGTACTGTTTAAGTATACGATAACAGCCAATAAAAGAAGCATCCATATTACGAGTGCGAAGAGGTCGAGGATGTGGTCGTGGTGGGCGCGCACGATGTTGAAGGCCATGCAGCACAACTCCACGAAGTGCTGGAAGCGCTGCGTGGGACGCTCGCCGCCGTTGATCACGTACACCATGTCGTGCGTCAGGACGAATGGCGCGCGGTCCCTGTAGTGATCACATATGGGTTAAATACTGCTCAATGTATTTATATGTATATTGATAAGTGTGAAAAAATCTATCGGCTTATAAGTTTGTGCGACTTATAAGTTCATTTATGAAGTAGCCAGACAGCAGGCGGAACGAGCGACGACGGCTCTGTGTGACATCTGTGCTCTATATGATCCGATACATTACAACATCAAACAACCTGTCAGCGTTGGCTTCGCAAGCCCGTCTCGCCCGCTGTCTGGCAAAACCATAAGTGTGATGTCTAGCTTAAAATTCGCCAAATAAGTTGACCCGTGTCTGACGTACCTATTTTAAAATTAACCATTAGTGGTGAAAGTGCATGAAAAATAACATATGTTTAACCATGGGGTTCAAAATTAAACCCTTAGAATTGCCCCTGTAGTAAAGATTTTGCAAACAACAATTGCAACTATTATTACAAACCTTTTAAAGTTGCCAAACATCTGTGCGTCACCCAGAAACTTTCCAAAGTCGATGTGGAATAGATGCCCAGAAGTCTTCAACATTATGTTGTCGTTGTGGCGATCGCAGATTCCAAGCAGATACGTCGCAACGCTGTATCCCGCGCATGATGCTGGAATATAAATGTATTTTCACACCTACTGAAAATTTCCGATTTACCATCGACAACAGAAAAGTTCGACCCATGACGATATTACATTGGTTCTTAATTAGTTAGCAGATAAGTAAATAGAGTCAACTACTTCGAAATTAACAAAGTCATAAACTAAACAATTGAAACTCGTGATAATAATTTGTACTCGATTAACGTGTCTGATTACATCAATATTATATTTCGAGGTGTACACAGATCATAATGCTAATATTGTTGGATTTTTATAGCAAAAAACAACAGATAATATTCAATAGAGCTATAGAAAATAGTAACCAGTAAAGTTGTCCCGTGCCCGTTGGTATTCCAGTTCAGATGGGTTGTGCTTGGCGAGCCATTCTGCGATGGGTTTGTCTTTAAACGATCCTGTAAGGCCCCATTCAGTCTGTATCGCCCGGAGCGTCTCCGCTTCAGTTACGATTTCTATCATTCCTGTAAAGGAAGTACATAGTTATGAATTTTTTTAGTACCTAAGCATTTTGAAAAAAACATATGTCTTTGTACAATATGTCCCATGGACTCGAAAATATGGTAAGTATTATGTCGACATACCGATTAAATTAAGATATATTACCTTTATTACTACTCGTTGGTAGTGCTTGGAATGTAACCATCCGCAGATCCAATCCAGCCTTCAGCCACAAGCTGTCCATCACTTTTATCACTTGCAATACTAGGGAATCCTGCCGCAAGTCATCTCCAACCTAGACACAAATTAGGCATTGTATTAGTCACTTGAGGAGTTTTTATTATTATTACAGCGTGATAGACGACACATTAAAATTTATAGTCATTCAATATCTAATATCCTAAATTGAAGGCTTATAATTGCTAAAGACGACAACTATGATTTCTAATTATTGACACATTATTTTGCTATTTTATTGTGCAATTCAATATGTTTTAAAACATGATAAAGAATGATAAGCTACTTAAAATTATACCTTGAACATAGCAGGAATAATGGCGTTGTCGCTGCCAATGAAGTTGATCTTCAATGGCAGTGTATTCGAAGAGAAATATGAACAGGACCTGTTAAAAAAAAGCAAAAACATTATTCCATATGAATACGTAGGATCGATAGTCGGCGCTAAAGACGATAATCGATAATCGCAGGGCACCCTTTGTTTCATAAAACGACATTAAACGCAGCTGATATATGAGTGAAAAGAGATTACTGGTGGTAGGTCTCTCATATGTGAGAGGCCGCCTGGGTAGGTACCACCGCAATGTCTATTTCTCCCACCAAACAGCAGTGTAAATGCGCTGTTGTGTTCCGGTTTGAAGGACATTGTAGCCAGAGTAACTACTGGACATATTGAGACTTAACATCTTATGTCTCAGGATGGCGAGCGCAGTGGAATTCCAAGCATTGCCTTGTAATTCATGGTGTTGTTTGGTTTTGCTACTGTCCATGAGCGGTCGTATCGCTTACCATCAGGCGAATGGCATGCTCGTCTCACCATTCATTGCAATAAAAAAAATAAAAAAAAAGAAAGAAGAGAAACACCATATTATAGTGAAAGGTTTTTTCAAACACTCATTTTTGCGTATATCATGAGATGCAGTGATCTTTGCGACTTTGCTGAGCCAGGGCAAAAAAATTGGGGCAGATTGGTCTGTCAAAACAACCAATTTATTGAGTTGGGCTGGGCCCACACACCGACACACCAAACTGGGCCTAACTGGTTTATGAAAAGGCATATGTAGATACTTTTTTTTCTCTCTTTATTAATTTCGGGACTTTGAGCCAGTATTGACTATGTTAGCCCCATAGTATTCACAATGGTTAAAAAATACTAGGCATACGTACTTGATGTCAACATCATGCACTTGCATGTGCAACGCTAGTGGCAGTGCGGCGGGCTCGTGACGTAGCAGCGCCGCTACTTTGCCGCCGCCCGCACATAGCGCGCGACTCCTCGCTCCCTCCTTAGCGCTCTTTACTGATAGCGCCACCTCTGATAGCGTCTGCGGGAATATCGATAAAATCTTATGACAAACCACAACAAAACTGCACTCTAATAACACTTCACTGATAAAGCCAGTGTCTGTGAGAATATCGATAGTGTTATAACAAACCATTACATAACTGAACTCAAATAACTTTCTATTAATAATCAATGTTTAATTCTTAAGTAAACAGGACTGTATAGTGTATGGTCAATCACAACGCACTATAACGGTGAAGGAATACATCGTGAGGAACCTGCACACGATAGCGATTCGGAAGAATTTCTATGGTACGTAAAAGTCCGCCAACCCGTACTAGGCCAGCGTGGAGGACTATACGGCCTAACCCCTCTGAATCTTTCTCTCGATTGTAGAGGAGGCCAGTGCCCTGTAGACTAGAGTGGGACGTATATGGGCTGATACAATACAACAACAATAAACGACGACTATTTAATTTCTATTAATTACTACTTACTTTAGTGTATATAAAATGGTGTAACTTGCCAATTATATACCTTCGTATACTCATTAATTTGTGCACCTTAATTAATGTAATAAATAGAGTTTATAAAGCTTACCTTAACAAGCATCTGTTGCCTGATGAGCGTCTTGTTGAGGTTCTCTCCACACAGCGCCAGCAGCGCCCGCAGCAGCAGGCGGTAGCGCCACGCCGCCACGCACGCGTCCGCTTCCAACGTCTCGCCCTCACTCTCTTCTAGAGATATGCCTAGGAACTCCTGCCCTGGAGCCTGGGAATACACAAATGATCATAAGTAAAAAATATTGATTTACTTTATTCTTTTTTGTGCTACATAGAAAAACAATTATATAAAAGTAATGACATAATAATAATAGTACAAGATGCGGCCTTATCACACTAGGCAATTTCTTTCAAGGAACCTTTGGCTGGATATATAAATAGGAAAATGAGAGGGCAGTCTAAGGTGTATATGAAATGATAATATATAATCTGTAATAAAAAATAACAAGCTTATAATAGTAAACGTTTATTACCTGAGGCACGTTTGGCAATGAGTGTACCAACAGCCAGAATAATTTGTGAGCGACGGCAGGCGCGGATAAAGCACGAGCCAATAGCAAACCTGTAATTTTAATGCCCGTTGTAAATATTATGTTTACTATCTAAAGTATCGAATATGATACAATAGTATTTCACACAATATAATTGAGGTTTTAATGTGGCGTCAATCATAGCAAATTTATGCCATCTTTGGTTTCTTGACTAAACAGAAGCAAAAAAGAATTAGCGAAACCTAAATAATTTTAGGGTGTTCTGGTAGCACCTCTGCCTACCCCTTCTGGGAAAAATGAGTGAGTTTATGTATGTAAAAAATTTAGACATCAAAGGTATCAATCCTCCTTTCCTCCCTCTGATCTTTCATTATCAAGGTTCGACAATACGATCTTACAGATGCTGTGGATATTCAAAGACTGCAGGTATTACATTCTACATCTCTAATTAAAGATAAGCTACCCAGTCATGCACTACTTTTATAAAAAAACCATAAATACTGACCTGCCAGAGGACTCGCTTCAAAGGTCTCGTGTCGCAACGCTTGCGTGAGTTGCGGCAACACACGACACAGATCGTCGTCCGACATCTCGTTCAGTAACGTCACTGCGGTCTGACGTACTGCTATATCTGGGAAACTAAAAAGAAAAATATATTTAGCGACGATGCTCAACTCCCAGTTGTATATCGATATAATAAAGTAGTAAATAAATGAGTAGGTTTACCTTATTTCTTTAGGGATGACAAATTCCGTGCCTATGGTATGGCTAACCTTTCAATATAGATTTTATTAATTCTAAGATTTCGAAGTCAATTGACAAGTGGTGATAATATGTTTTTTAAATAGTTATATTCGATTAACAAAAATGAGATTTTAAATTGTTATTGTATTTGATTTCGTATTTATACAGATATAATAATAATAATTAGTACTCTTTAAATGTGCGTGTAAAAAACTTAAGTAACAAATTTACAATATAGTCGATTCTATGACTAATGTCTCCACTTACCAGGGTAGCAGTAAATGCATAGCGTTCAACGGTGATGGTTTCTCCCACAAGTTAAGTAGTGCTATGAGTTGTTCTCGATGCTCGCCGTACCAGTTAGTAGCCGCCAATAGAACTAGAGGCAACGCGCCGGGCAGTTCTACTAAGTATTGCCTTTTCTCCCACATTATCTGCAAATTACCATTTTATTACGGATATGAAATTTAAGAAATTTAAACATACCATCATTACAATTTTTTATACGTTATATATTTTAAATACTTAACGCATTTAAAATAAGAAATATTGACTATGGCGCTGGTATATTTCAGTATTTGGCTTCTATGGGAGTTTATATGGTTTGCTGGTCTATTTGCTAACACGATAAAAATCGAATGAAAATGCATTTTATTTACCTTATTAAAGCAATATCATTTTCAATTTGGGTTCATTCCACTTACACTTAGTATAAAATATGTATACAAAAATTAAATAGAAATGTATCTCACCTCCCTACAGTCCGTAGGCATTCTCTGATAAGCGCCCTGTTCGATGAGATGCAACAACTGTGACTGCGTGTGGCCGTCCAAACTGTCGAACGATGGTAAATCTTCTCGTGATAGCACTTTCTGCTTACTATCTTCGCCATCCGACCACTTCACACCGGAGTGAGAGTATGCTGGGATTTCTACAAAAACATGGAATTGGTGTAATTAAAGTTATCGATAGTAGATATAATTTAAGTTATCGATAGTTACGCTCATGCATAGTGAAATTAAATTCACGCTATACAAATATTCTGTTCAAGTTAAAAAAAAGCTTAAGAGTAGCAACCATTTTAATCAATCACTTACGAATTGTAATTTAAGAAATAAATATTTATCTATAAAACAAAATATCGATTCAATAAATCGATAACTTGAAAATACATTAGGCCTCTAACAGTACTTCATAAGTGCCCACAATGAGTACAAACAGCAAGAAACTTTTTACAATGTTTTGGTAATATTTGTGTACAAAGGTGGGGGGGTTAATAAGTAGTAGTAGTGACCTATGTTGAGCAGCGGGTGCGGCGCGGGCGGCGCGTGCAGCAGCGGCGGCGCGGGGCCGGCGCGCCGATCGCTCGTGCTGGGCCACAGCGGCACCACGTACATGCCCGACGACAACATGCTGCACACAAACATATATATTCCTTCTTTAGTCTCTCCCTCTTTCACTCAGTAACTTTTTTCTTGTTTTATCCGTCCCTACCTATTGAAGTGTAATATAAATCGACTACAATTATCCCAAAATATGTGTGGTATATGATTTTTTTTATATTTATTTATTTATTTATTCTTAACATAAAAAAGGAAAAAAACACTTACAGATATTACAGATTAACAAAAAAAAGTACAGATGGCGGTCTTATCGCTCTAGGCGATTTCTTACAGACAACCTTAGGATGGATATAAGAAAAGGAAAACAAGAGAGGGCAGTCTAGAATTTAAGGGATACAAGCACCAAATAAAATAAAAAAAGATAAAATTAGGAAGAAAGAAATAATAATAATAATTATAAACAACTTATTTAAATTAATATATACCGGGTATATCAAGACTGCGACCGAAAACGTAGCCAGGTGGTAGTATTAGTGACTTCAGACACAATGCAAGTAAAAATTTCGCAAAAAAAATCGACAACTTTTTTTTTTTGTTATTTATTACTTATCGTCGTATTTGGTTGATAAATACATGGTTTTCCAAAAATTACGATGTAGACCTCTTTATTTTTAAACACTCAATGGTACGTAAGGGTTTAAATTATTATTTTCGCAAAAACTAGGTATTTACCACCCAAACAAGATGATTTTTAAAAAAATCTAAAAAAATATCTGTCGTTGTTTTGGTGTAATTTTTATTTGCATCGTGTCTGTAACCACTAAATCTACCACCAGGCTTCGTTTTCGGTCGCAGTCTTGATATACCCGGTATATATAAAAAATATATATATACATAAACATATACACATGATATACATACACCTATATCTAATTTTAGTCGAATTTATATAAAACTACGGATGGATACTTATTTGATAAAATCTACACCTTGTTATAACAAAAACAAAACGCAACCACACAAAAAAGTTCGTATACCAAGCCATTCATGGTACGTACCCGTCGTAATCAAACAGTTGTATGGCGGCCCAGCCGAGTTCGACCTGTTCGTACTGCACGTCGCCACTAGACTCCGCCTCGTTGCTGGGCGGCTGGTTCTCGTTGTTGTTCTGGTGTTGGGTGTCCACTGTACGCTGTGTACGCCCGTATAAGGAGAGAACCAGGCGGGCCTCGCGCGGTATCGCACTTACTGGCAGGTCTTCGAGATTCAACCTGTTACAAAATAAAAACGTCACTAGATTGTTTCAATAAAACACTTCAGATACATTCACAAAAATAATTTGTAAACAATGTGTCTTCTTTTCGACGTTTTTTTTTTTTGTGGTAACGCACAAAATAGAAATACGTAATAAGTTAAATAGAAATCGTCAGTAACATTCACAAAACCACTTATATCAAATCCACGCACCAAGTATCAAAAATGATTCTCGGGTAAAATCCACCACACTCAATCCTCGACGTCTGCGTGAATCGCAATGTCTTCAACGGCCGTGTCCCATGATACACTTGCGCGTGGAACAAGTACTCGTCGTGATTCCAACCTAACGGCAGACAATGCACCGCCTCGATGCAGAATAATGTTGTTTCTGATATCGTGTGAGCCGGTACTGCCTCTGCAAGGATGCAAGATTTACTTAATCGATATAATAATGTAGTATTGGAAACACAAGAAAAACTGACCCAATAGAAAAATAAGCGATTTACAATAGCTCCGTTTATTCTTAGTCTAGAGATATTATTCCAGTTTTGTTATTTTTGTTTGTGTCTCACTTCTATACCATTTCTATCCTTCTCGCTGAGCTGGTTTCCCGCTTGTTTTATAAGTACATGCACACAAATTTTGTTTACGTGTCAGCTCCAGTATAACACCTTCATAAGAACACTAAATGTCACCTTAGTGTGTATATTGTATACGTACTAGCAGGGTTACTCGGCGGATGGTGTGCATCAGAAAGGCGGAAGTCCAATGGCCTGGCTCTAGTGTAAAGCGCCAACAACGCCCTCACTGCGTCTCGTACGCGTGCGCTTTGTTGCAATATAATATCGCGCGCGCCCGCACCGCGGAGTGATACTGTGCAGTACGAGCCGCGGTCGCTCTCGATCTCGGGACGCACGCCGCCCGTTACACTCTATGGAATGAATGAATGACACTCATTGAATGCATTTTACTATAACGGAAATGCACGCATGTACGTACGTACGCATACGCGCACGCATGTATGTATGTATACATGTCTTGGTAAAACACAAATATTGTAAATGAAGATAGTGCAGTCACCGATAAGAATCAATGGTAAGAATGACCTAACTAATGGATTACACATTGTTTAATAGGGTCCCAGAACGCGGCACACTTCTATCGATTACAATGAGGAATTTATGTATACTATGGATACCTAACAATGGCTTCACTCCGACCAAACAGTCCAGTCTTTTCAAATGAATTTATTTATGAATTAACTCGAACTTGGAAATCTAGCCAAGGAACTGTTGATACGACCGGATTGTTTATCTATCCCATCATACAAGGTTATTATTTACAACATTAACTACTCTCACCTGTCCAGTACAAGCCTGTGCAAATGCATTGAGGGTGTGCGTGATATGAAGCGTCTCGATGCCGCCGGCCAGCGCGCAGATCGCCTTCACGGCTTGGAACACTGCCTTGGGAGAACAAGTGCCTTCTGCACTGAGCACGCCTACTGCGCGGGATAACTCGCCTTCCAGTGTTTCTGTAAGTAATTATAAATAGAAATAGAATTTTATTGTACACTCTTAGCTATGCTCCGGGAATGGGAAAAATACTGTTAAGTATTAAATGCCGGCATTAATGGTGGTGTGAAGGGGGATAACACGTAATAGGAAAAGAAATTGACAATCGTTAAAAAAAACTCGAACGAAACCAGTGCTAGACACTAGTACAAGTAAAACAATCTGCCAAATAACTAACCGTAGGCAGACAGCCTTCTATATAATAAAGCCTTATTTCATCACGAAATCCCTGAGCAGATCAGAAGACTTGATATAATTTCGAAATTCTGCCAATGATGTTCTAAGTATGAAATACTAATATTTTTTCACCATATACAACTCTAAAAACACACTAACCAAGTAATATAGACAAGTGATCAAACGACAGCGTAGGCGTGGCGTGCGCGGGCAGCAGGTCGTCGAGCGCGAGGTGTGCGTGGCGCGCGTCGTCGCGCTGCGTGCGTGCCAGCGCGCGCTCCGAGCCCTCCAGCAGGCACAAGCGCACGTCCTTCTCCAGCCGCACGCACTCGCGGATGTACTCGTACTCGCTGAGAGAACTGCCCGGGGTTAGGTACTCTTTGGCTCCCCACACCTGGAAAAACATGTTTTATTTTTACAAAACATTAATCCGTCGTTAGTAATGTGTTTTTTTTTGTTCGCCTTGTGACAGTTCTAGCGTCCACTAGCCTTGGAATTTCAACACCTACCACCCACAAAAAGCGCACAAACTAACGAACACCAACCATAGATTTAGGTAATAATTTGTAATTTTGGATCCATATGCAGCCATCTGCAGGCATATTTTTGAAGTGACTGTGGTGTGTATGTAAAGAAATAAACAAGCTTTGTTAATACAATTTTATTATATACTTACCCTTAACATGTATCCAGACATATCGTCTCTTATATCTTCATCTAATGAACAAACTACAGTTAATATCACATGCTCTACAGTCGACTCCACTGAAACAAAAATAACAATTAAATTTGCATTAAAATCATCGACAAAGCGCACTGATTATAAAGAATTCACATACAAACATAGAAGTTATTTTATACCTTATTAACATCAGTCTAAAGTTCAATTTTAATTACCAGGTATATTAGTATGAATAGCAAAAATATATAAGTATCGATATCTATTAAGAGCGTACCATCAGATGTGAAGGTGATGGGCTCATCGGAGTGAGCGTGGTGGACTAGAATCTTTATACTGGTGTTCGGCGGGTACTTGCCCCCGGAGCGCGCCGCTACCACGTGCCCGGGGTTCGTCTTCTCATCCGTGTGAACGAACCTTTCTGTAAGCATAATAATATATTCAAAAATAATAATTTATCGCTCATAAAATTTATTGTGCTACTAGTGGATATTGTCTATTTGAAACTTAGGCAAATATCATTTAAAAAAAAACAATAGTTTTGGATAGATTAAAAAAGTAAATAATGAACGTATGCTTTTTTAGCATTTGCGGTTTTTAGCGACAGTCTTCCTGTAGTCAAAGTCAAGTAGTCAAGTCTGTAGTCAAGTCAGTACTTTATTTTTCATGGTGTAATAAATACATTTATCGGTAAAGAAATTGTATTTTATACTCACTTCTGACATCAAGGACCATTTTCAAAAACGCCTGGTGTTCGCTGTCGTAGTTCTTCGTTCTAACTTTCACTATACAATCGTAAAGCTTGTTCTGAAATTCAAAATAAATACCATTACAAAATCGAAAGTCTTATTATATACCTGATGACAAAATAGAAGTCGTAATATCATTTCAAAGGCTAAAAAAACGGTGTTGTAATTATTTTCATCAAGTTGGGTTAATTAGTTATCCCGCTCTACAAAAAGATCCCGTCATACCACGTGAAGAGGTCCTCTACTACTGAAATCCTGGGAGGATAATATTATGTTTCCTTAGGTTTTATAATATGTATCAAACAAAACATGAAAGAATCGATTATAAAATACACTCACAGTAGAAGACTTTAAAGTGACGGCGGGTACTGGCGGTATCGACTTTGGCGGTGGGGAAGGCAACATATTGGGGTCCCTCTTGCTAATAGTTGCGTAGACTGGCGCATCCCGCATTTCAGTCTCTCCATACAAGAAGTCCAGGGGATCATACTCTTCATATACACTCGAACACTCACTGGGAACTGCATAGTCTGAGGATTATAATACAATATTATACAACTTGAATATATTGGTAACGGCCAGCCATTTTGTAGATTTGTGTACAGCATGGTGGTTGCCCGCCACCTCCCAAAAAGCATGCCCGGTGAAGGGATGTTGTGTCTCAATTGCTTGATAGTCACAATGATTACGACCCAGATTTTTTTTTCACTTTTTAATAATCGATTATTTAAAATCGATTTTTACAATCGATTACAAATACCAATTTTAACAAAATGTTGCTGATAGTAAAACTGAAATACAGAACTCTTTCTAGCAATTAAACATGAACATGATATTTGAAAATGCGTAAAACTCGATGATCACACAATATTAGACACACTTGTAGCTCAAACAATGATTTTTCAGTCAAAACTGACTCGTGAATGATTTCTTAGCAAAAACATACATGCATAACAAGGCAATCCATTGAAGGAACATATTTACATTAAACTCACAATGGAATTGTAATGAATGTGGACCTAAAAATGAGTACACCCATTTTTTTATACCTTTACATTTCGTGCTTTAATCCGTTAGTGCTGCCGTATTTCCTCTTATAACATATTTTTTAATCATTCTCCCTTAGCATTTCTTCTAAATAATCCCATTATTTTATATAAATTATACAATTATTTTACCCAGTTAATTATCTAGTACCCAGTCATGTTATGGATGTGTGCACGAACCTTTCTCCTCAGTTTTCAAGTCCACATGAGTAATGAGACACAGACCACTCACCAGGATTATTCTGTTCGGTTAGTAGCGGATCAAACGCTTCTAACACACTGACTCTTACGCTACCTTGGCCGCTGGCTGAGTTCCTGCCGAAGTCGATCAGGTTCATCGATTTGGGCAGACTTCCTATCGTGTCATTTGATTCGTTCGACTGAAACATACCAATTATGTTCGTAAATAAAACACGAAAGTTTTTTTTGAAATATTACATAGGCCAATTAAAACGTTTAATAATGTCTATTAGCTTTTGCTTTTTGACAGATTTAACAAGTGAGTGCAATAAAGTAATATTTAATCTATAGATACTTGAGTCGATTTTTGGAATCGATTATATCGATTCTTTCGGTCGAATAAAGTATGATAAATATAACTTTTAGATGCCTGTATACTCTTACTTCTTGTTGATGAGCACTACTAAGCAAGACTAAAAAGTAAATAATAACATATGCAACTCACCGCAATACTGACTTCCGAAGACTTTCTCGAGCTGTTACTTTCAACACTATCGCGCGATGGTTCTGCTTTAACAACAGTTTGCGCATTGGAGTTGTTATTGTTGACATTATTGTGCGTAGTATTCGCTGGCGGTGGGTAGGTGTACACCTGGCTGATGGTGGGGTACAGGCTCACGGGCCTCGACGGCCGGCTTATCATATTCGTATTGGTGTAGTTGTAGGGAGGCGCAGTATACGCGTAGGGAGACGGTGTGGACATCCTAGTCTGGTTATAATGTAACGTGGGGTACATTGGAGGGGTGACGTGGACGTAGGTGGGTGGGGCTTCCTGTGGGGCGGGAGTGGGCGGGGCGTAATAAGGATAGTTGGGCATCGGCGCGGGCATCCCATACGGGGTGCCTGGAGGGTAAGGGGACATCGGGACGTACTGGCCATAGTTGTAGCTGTATTGGGGAGCGTAGGGATACCCCGGCCGCGGGTTGTAGTTCTGGTTGTTCATGTTGGCAGGCTGTTCTGTTGTGGCGACAGTTAACTCTTCGGTCTGCTGACCTAACCTGTAATAATTATTTGTTTATATATCCTAAAACAACCCATACAAGACCCTAGTATGTTTTTTATAACTGTTATAATTAACACAACGCAGAAAAAATATTGCAAATTAGTCAAATTAAAAAATACATTTATTATTCGTTTCGAAAATTATTAATGTTTTTATCGACGCCATTACAAAGCACAGTCTTATTTATCAACAGTTTATCGAATTGTTATCAGTAAATTACTGGAGTACACACAAACGTGCTATTACATTTTCTTCAATGTAACGCGTAATACCGATCTTATGAATAACAACAAAGCTACGATAAATAAAACAACATACTAATTTATTAAACAATAGAAACATAAATATGGCTACTTTTTGCGTAATGACTCCCAAAATTTCGTTAATTGATTCATCATAAAGAACTCATTTTAATTCCACACAATTCACAGCAATTTTATAAGTAAATAAAATGTGGTGTAACTTACAAAACAATGCAAAATGTGGTCTTGTTTCCAACATTTAATAAATGCCAAAAAACTTCATTAGAGAAGAATTAATATAGTCTTACTTATTAATCTGCTCGATGTATTCCTTGAGGGAAGCATGGGGATCTGTGGAAGCTGTCTTGCTGGTGGGACTTGCAAATGATATTAAATCACTGCTCTCGTCTCTGGTGGGACTCGTTCCAGGCGATCTGGACAGCAAAAATATCACTCAATATTTTTGGTCATTTATAAACAATCAGTAGGTTATAACCAATCATAGTTGACAAATAGATAAGATGTGTTGTCAATTTTCAATCCATATCGTGGTATGAATAATGTTAGTTTTGTGTGCCGTTATCTAGATGGCGTTAGTAAAACTCCCCGGTAATACTATTGGTTCATACTATTTTATCAGTTATGTTTATCAACTTTATCTTTCATCTCGAAATCTCTCTCAGCGGGACAGTCTCGATTCGCGAGGCTTGAAAATTTAATAATGTGTCTTTTATCAATAGGAATTAAAGAATCGTAGCAACAAGTGTAAAAATACATTTTTAGTATATTTATCGTCCTGATCATGCTGGATCATCAGTCTTGTTCTAAATTGCCACATAACTCAAGATTTCCATAGACCAGACGTAAAATAAGGCATATAATTTATGCCTTATACATATACGTCACTGGGATTACATCACACATCATGGGAAAGTTCAATAATGATTTGTAAGCCGTCCGCTGTGGCCCGGTTTACAGAAAGCCGGCTATTAAACCATAATCTGCAACTAGCAAGTATCATTCCCTCACAAAAAAAGTGTAGTACTCACGAGTCACGACTAAATATATTTATCACGTGTTTGAGCCTGAAGTTGGGCTCACGTGGGACTGTCGAATGTATTAGTATAATCCCTAAAGACAATGGTGTAAGTGTGCTATTACTGGATGCAGCACTAAAGATTTCTTTCTATATTTGATATGGGCATAAAATTAATGATTTCAGCTCTTAATTAACAGTGTTTTAGTACTGAATAAATTAAATATTATTATTCTATAAAATTGTACTACAGCGGATTTGAATGAACGGAAGGCGGGTTGTAATATGTTTTATACAATTTGTTGAACATCAAAGCGACAGCGATAAACCCGGAAAATTCAAACGTTTTGAGATGAAGATAAAACTAAATAATTGAAATATAGACATTTGTTTTGGTTTTCATTAAAATCGGGATTGTGACTCTATTCAGTATTATTCACTATGATTAATAGTGATCATAGTTTCAAATCTGGCCACACCTACTTGAAAAAATCACCCTATATAGTGTTACATCTATCCATCCATCAGCCAAAGGAAGTCCACTGCTGAACATAGGCCTCCCCCAATGATTTCCACGGTTACCTGTTGGAGGCAGCCTGCATTGAGCGACGTCCCGTGACTTTTACCAGGACGTCTGACCACCTTGTAGTGTTTACTTCAAAGTATTTCATGTTTCGTTCCATTGTTTTCTGGTATACTTAGGAAAAAAAAACTAAACAAACTTTGTTTAGTTGAATGTGATGTAAAATGATATAAAAAATATTATACTAAATTAAATAACTGTATCTATAATTCGCCCGGTCATGTATAATTCTATTTATGATTAAATAGGTACATACATAATACATATTATGTGACCCATAGTGCATTGACTGATAATATAAATGTGTCAGAGGCAAGTTGAAGTCTAGAAATTAATATCATTATTATTAATACTAATGTCTCATAAACAAAGGCGATCTGATATAAGACTTAATTAATATGACATCAATATGACTCAGATATTCCACTTTACGCGACCCTAAACAATGCAAACAGCATAAATAAACTTGAAATAATTGAGCAAAACAATGCATTTTTGTACAAACAAAGGTTGTGCCATATTACAGTTTAAAAATACTCTTATTTTTCACAATTACGGGACGTTTCGGGAATACTCATGGTCGTTATTTAATCAATTGGATTTAAAACAAGCCCACTGAGTACTATTCGCTGGATATACTCAGAATTGGTCGCGTCGCGTAGTTTCCAGTGGTAATGAAGCCCACTGAGTTTGTTTCGCCGGGTCTTCTCAGCCAGGGCCGCGTTAGATCCGGTGGTAACATTAAACCGCTACGCACCGCTTTAATAATACTTATGGTCCACTTAGACATCGATTAACGTAAATAATGTATTTTCTATGGAAAAACTACCATAAAATACTAATAAATAATATAATACTTAATATAATAAAATTAATATAAATATTTCAACGAATTTCTTGTAAATAGAAAATAAGTACTATGTGTATTGACTTGTCATAAGAGCTATTTAATTGCCTACGTGACCAATAAACGAATTTCATTTCATTTCATTTCATTACTTTCCTTGCTGCGATTATTTATATTGTCCATAGTCCCAAAAAGTTCCACCAAACTTGACAGGATGGATCATATTTTATGCGACAATTTCAGAAAAAACTATATACTATGTATAAATTAAGTAATGTTTAGCTCGAACTTCTTGGATATATCATTACATTAGTTTTTTTTTACAATACTTTAATGGAATAAAATGTTATTTATTTAATAACTAGCTTCTGCCCGCAAACTCCGTCTGCGTGATTAACTTTATTTGAAATTAACTTTATTTGGAATTTCCCTGTCCCGTCTCGTCTCGTTATATCCCGCCCGTCCCGTCTCATTCTCACTCAAGGCATGTAATCCAGTCCCATCCCATCCCTTGGAGTGTGAAAAAGTAACAAATATATCAGAATTCCTTCTTCATCCCACGACAATACTATTTTTTTCGGGATAGAAAGTAGCCTAAGTTTTAACCCAGGGTGTCAGTTACCTCCATACCAAATTTCATCGAAATCTGTTAAGCCGATTCTGAGTTCATCACGCGCAGACAAACAGACAAAAATTCTAAAAATCATTGTTCTATTACGTTAATACAGACCCCCCCCCCCCCATATTAGTTTTTCTCATTTATCTTCCATGTACAAACATCGATTGGTTACAAATTTATTATATGTATAGATATACATGTAAAGTAAAAACATACATAGGTACATATTCACGTACTACTTTCCGTGATATGAAATGATAGGGGGGAAATAAATCCAATCGATAATCAGAATGTAATCTCGAACAAAACATTTTGCCTAAAAATTAAAACATTTTTATAATGGTATGACTTTAAAATATTGTTTTTAGCAGTTTGTAATTCTATGACTCAGCCCAAATCACTAACACGAAGATATGTCTCAACAATTGACCTGAAGAAACCAGCGTGATGAAATAAACTTTTCTAAACTAATATTATAAAGATAATATAAAGAAATAAATATATCCTATTTGATTGTTTGCATTGAATAGGCTCTGAAACTACTGGAATGATTTGAAAATACTTTTACCGTTAGAATCCTACATTATAGCTGATGAACATAGGCGATAGAATATTATCAAAAAAACGTATCTGCACCCGGGCGGAGCCAGGCCGGGCAACTATCATTTATAAGCATAAATGAAAAGATTATTTCATCACCTGAGCAATTACAGTTGTAGGAGCGAAGACTTCTCCTTGCAAATACAGCAAGCCCTTTCTCTTCAAACTTTACGTATGTACATATGTATACTTCGGCGTATGTATGTATATATTTACCTGGGCGTCTCAGAAGCGGAGGCTCGACCTCGCGGCGGTTTCCGAGGCGGAGGCGGCAGCGCCGGCGGTGGTCCCTCCTCCTCGCGGCGACGGTTACTGACGCTCGCAATCTCCCGCACATTATCTGCATGTATCGATACGATAAATAAACACCAATCATAGATACTCGCAATGTTTTCATACGATAAGAAGAAAGTGTTACGACCCGTGCGATTATTTTATCGAGACAGTTTATGTTTGTTTATTTAATGAAGATATACAAAACAAAGCAGAAATGATGAACTAATAATCTTTAACAATCCACATTGAAATTATTTATGAATATGTGAATCTGTCTGTTACATTTTCAGGACCTTTAAGCTGATCAGATTAAACTTAAAGAATAGCCTGGATTTTAAAGAGGGATACAAGCTTTAAAGTAAACTCTTTAGAGGTGCCGAGGTCCGACTGCCTCGGTGGCGTAGTTGTACTACTGTACGATTACAAAGCTAAGGTCTCGGGTTCGAATCCCGGGTCGGGAAAGTGATATATGACAATAGGTTCGCCCCCTGTCACATCGTGTGACGGAACTTACAAAGCGAAATGTGGGTATCCTGGTTGCACATCTGCCTACATTTTCTGGAAAAAGGTGTGAGATGATGTATGATGTATCATGTATGTCTATAGAGGTGTATGGAACATTGTATGTTTCTAGTGAGATTAATTTTAAAATTATGATAATTTAATGGAGTGAGGAGGGCAAAAAAAATCATTGTAGTCTTAAACTGTACTAGTTGGCTATTAAAAAATTAATAAACAATGTAATAGGTATATAACCTGCATGTAAAATATTCAGCAATAATAGCACCAGACAAGATTCACCATCTTGACATTTATAGAACATACATTTCAACAAGCTTGTATAAAATTCATATTGCTTTATTATAAAAATACTTATAAAATTAATATTTTCGAACACACTGCTCATTGATTAAACCAGCACAATGTCCAAGGTCAAAACAAAAGTGTAGTTTTTTTGTATACTGTTATCTCAAATGAAACAAGATTGACATAATAACACAAAATATCCGAGAAACTTCTGTTTTTAAAACATTTATACATTATGCTTTCATCACATTTAAAGTGCTGTATTGATTATAAATATAAATGAAATATGATTTTTTATTATCTATAAGTAAAGTATAAATATCTATTCTATTCTCTTATTTTAGTGAAGAAACTAATGCTGAATTTGTTATTTTATGAACCATTTACAATCAATTAAAAATCTAATCAGTACCATGTTTACACTATGCTCATATGCCCTGTTCACAATCAAGGTTGTCAACCTTACGCTTCCTCTGAGAATAATAATCACATGAAAGCATATAAGTGAAATGATGCACATTAATTCAATGTTTACACTGATCCAATTGGAGCAATAAAGCTGTGAGTCACAAGTTTAAATTGCATGGGAGGTTCAAATTAATGTTTGTTTGTTTACACTGTACCACTATGGCAGAAATTAATAAATGATCTTGATCTAGAGATTATTTAAATTCAGATTGCGCGTCTTATAATTAAACAATATTTTATATATCTGTAAAATTGTAATATTGGTTATAATAAGTAATGAGCAAAAATAAAAAAATGTGCTGTGATTTATAAATGTGATTATATAATATATGATTTGAATGTACACATACAACAATCAATTTGTATATGGAATGCTGGCATAACTGTATGTTTTCATCATTTATAATTTATATAAAAAAGTATGTATTATCTATTATAAACATTATAATTAAATGACATAAATTTTATATGTAACTCAACTGTTGTTTATATTAAAACAATAATTGTCAATCTGAATTTTGTAGCATATTATAACCATATTATAATGCATACAGTACATTGAAATATACATATCACATTTAAAAAAATGTGTATTATGTATTTATGTAGCTGTAGGTCTTTATTTAAAAAAAAAATAGTTAACACTAATGAATTAAAATAAATATACAATATGAGGAAAATGTGTGTATAATAATATGTATACATATTAATGATTTACATATAAATAGAAATGGATATTGATAACATTGTGCTTTTATTTGTTTGCACATATGAAAAACACATGTAACAAACTTAACATTATGACAAGAAAAATATGTTTATCATAATTTTCCTAAATTGTTTCTGTAATAAAAACATATACCAATTTTTAAAAGATAAAGCCAAAAATTAAAGGAGACAATATGTATGTAGAATAGTATGAGATAACATGAAGCATAATTTGTTAGGAGAACAATTGAAAATAAGAACAAAGTATTTATATTAGCAGTATACCGGGTATATCAAGACTGCAACCGAAAACGAAGCCAGGTGGTAGTATTAGTGTTTTAATTTTAAATGCCTAGTTTTTGCGAAAAACGGAATTAAAACCCTTACATACCATTATGACTTTAAAACTAAAAAGGTGTGCATCATTATTTTAGGAAAACTATGTATTTATCACCCAAATATGACGAAAAATAAAAATTTAAAAATTTAGTTGCTTTGTGTCTGAAGTCACTAACACTACTACCTGGCTTCGTTTTCGGTCGCAATCTTAATATACCCTGATTATTACAATGGACGAAATATTCAAACCAATAATCAACAATGTCAGGCATTGATAACTATTTGCAGCTAGCAGTGGCCTTATTACTGGAGGTAGACCTTATTGGTTTTTACTTCAAAACTGACCTAATTCAATGAAACACTGGTGTTAGTTACTCCAGACATTGATACTTTTTTAATATTATAATGTAATAATATATTGAACTACTTGAATGTGTAGGTATAGTTGAAATTGATGTAAGTATAATTTAGTTTAGTTCACAATTCCTAAAAAAAATTACCTGACATTAAATCACAATTTTCCAACAATAAATATGGTGATTCCATGGATATGAAAGAATTATATTGAGCACTATCCCAATTAACCATAAATCCGAAAAGAAGGCCAGAACCAACAAATCACAAGCAAGCACATAAAAAGTTACCAATGGGGAACCATGTTATAACAATGGCTTTACTTTTACAGACACCTATTATAGAAATGTTTTTATTTCACCATATTTCATTTTATTTTAGCACCACATTTTACATTGTAATATGTGCTAAAGGGACACCATCGAGTTGTAAGAAAGAGTACAGGAAAAGCAAAGCAAACCAGTATTATATTCTTAACAATGAAGTAAATAGCTAGTTAAAAGCCCACATGAAGATATTATATTGCCTATTTGCCTATGTGTTTGAATTAAGAGATAATGTATTTCAAACTGAAATGTAATTAAGAATGAGGACTAAAGGTGTAAAGAACCACTTATAGTGCAAATTAACTGTCAATTTTTATCACAGTATCATTATTAGATAATAATAAGCCAGAAACTTTATAGTTTAATCTTATGAAAAACAAACACAAACAAATGTCATAACTTATCACAAAGAATAATTTGTTTGGCCGATATAAGTTATCTCTATCTCAATATTAAATATACTTCGATTGATATCACTTTGATATATCCGCAATACAACCTTTTAGAATTCATGAGATACTATGCACACTAAACTCATTTATTCCAAGGATACAGAATAATTAATTCAGGTCATATTAAAAATCTGAAGTAAAATTCATTTACACGTTCACACTAGGTTTGTTTGGTAGACCTTGGAGCATCACTTATCGTAAGGAGTAAACAAAGTTACGTCAATTACCTGCGCTAGATAGAAGTTTCTGCCTGCGAAACTGTTCTAGAGCTAGACTTTCTAAACTCAACGCCTGCGCCTTCTCCAGATCAGCCTGGAACTGCAGGTCGTACTCTGACATTATCGGAACTCCCTTAACATGTATCTACAACATTCACAAAGCGTGGGAATTAAAACATTAGCACTGCATTACAAGTCCACTACACATCACACACAACTGCCAGAGTATAATGTACCACAAATCACAAAAAAGCGACGCGTCAAACATTTTCTCACCGAGATACACTTGCCGACAACGTTCTATAAGTTTAATTTACGCTACATAATACAATTTTTGAGGAATCTCGGTTGAATTTTTATTTTATTTTAATGGGTCAACGCCAATTGTATGCATCATTCAAAGGGTAATCCGGCAAAACTAAGGTTACTGAAACAGAAATATTTGACATATCAAATAAATGTCAACCTTAAGTAAACGTTTACAAGAAAAAAAGAGAGGGCGATATTCGGGACGCTACGACTGACCCTATTTTACTTGGCCGAGTATTTGTGACCTGACATTTAGATCTAAACCCTAATGGGTAAATTCAAGAATACTTTTATCGATTATCGATTTTTGATAATAAGGCATTCACCAATCGCCAATAATAGTCGACTACCAAAAACTAATCAAAATATTTATTACCTGAACCATGACACAACAATTGATTCCCTCTAGTGATATAAAATCTATTGGTGCTTGGCTTTGGAACTATAATTCAACTAAATTCTATTGGTGTGTGGCGAAAGGAGATGGTCCAGAAATGTATGGACCTTGGGCCATAGTGCTGTACAGTACATGAAATATAGTTCGTGAAATTGGCTTTCGAATTCCGTATTATTTACTGTTATGCGTTGCTTATTAACTTTATACAAAAATAAATATCAAGCTAAGAACAGCAACACTACAAGCAATATGGCGTCAATAACGGCCATATTGTTTTGGAATTTCAGCATGTCAAACATTTTCGTTCTTTAACTGAAATCATGAAATATAAATATAATAATAAAAGTGACGCTTTTAACAACGTATATCAACTTTTGACAACTTATGGACTATAGTATCAACAGATAAATATATAGAAAACAATTATAATTAGTAGCGGGTTTTTAAAAATAAGACATGGGTTTGCGCATTTTTGAACGAAATGACAATTAGGCATCATGGAGGACAGATTATCGAAGAAAATATTGCTTCTGTACTAAAACAATCACATTTTTGTATAAAGCCCCCCGTTGTCCAAGAAATCTAAATGTATTTTATTTGAATTCTACATTTTTTTCTAGTATTTGTACTAGACGTACACAATACGGCCCAAAATGAAACATCTCCTTTGGAACTACGATCAAAATTTAATAAATTTTTATCTCATTGATTTAGATATGTTTTTTTAATATAAACAACGAGCATTTATATTCGTAATCTAATAGTATTAACATGTCCAATAAAATAAAATGTGGAGAGAAAAACTGTTCCTAATATTTTGACAACAGCATGACAACAGTGCATTCCATTCGGACGCAAAAAGACCGTAGACGATATTTACAATTAGAATTTAAAAAATAGATCCATTTATACATTGTTTTTTTAATATGTAATGCATTTATTAAATTACCTAATTTATTTTTTGTACGGTATAAATAGGTACTTATGTCTTATACTACACTTCGCGATTATGAGTTACACATTCTGTGGTAACGCTTTATTCCGTCGATGAATTGTTGGCGGAATTGTAAAAGACTGGGAAAGTTTTAGCCCAACCGAGAAATTATATTTTTCTTTTCATTGATAAAAGTTCTTTGAATCGATGTTTCTACTATAGGTTCATATTGACAGGTGGATACATACATAATACATGAATCAGTCGTTACTGCCCCACTACAGGACAAAGAGCTCTTTATTCTCCTTCCAGTTTCCATTCTTTTTTTTGCTCAGGACTCCATCCTATCAACCTCCATTATGAGTTTAGATGACCTCACCCTCTTTTCCTTCACCTACCACGAGGTTTGAGGGTTTCTTAGGCTACCTTACGGCTTTTTCACTAACTACAGAAATCTGAGTCCTAAAGCGCATCATACTTTTTCTAACGTGATCCACCCGATAACACACTTTGATAACACATTCCGAGACGTACATTGCGTTGTTTATTGTGTTGCCAGCATAAAAAAAAACTTGAACTCTCAATTAGGGGAGTCCCGTGTTCAGCTGTGGGCGTAGGCATATAGACCGATAAATAATAAATTAAATTGCGGTTTTCTTTTCCCACTTTATACATTCTGCCACAAACCCGTCTTGCCTAGTTATCTATCTACCTAAATAGCGCATTTTATTATTTATAAAAAATACAAGGATGGAAGGGGTAAGAACGTAAACAACTACAATTACGGTGTTAACCTAATGCGTTATACAGCATTTTAAGACGGTGCAAAAATTACAGAGAGCATAGGAACTCAGAGGATAAGGCCTCTTGATATTACGGCAGCTCGCATATTTGTTTTGTTTGTACTTGATGTACATCAAAATCACTCTCTTGATAGACAATCTACGGATGAAATAGGGGCAAAAAAGTATAATGTGTTGGTTTAGGTCTTAGGAATTTCTTATTGTTCGCTGAAGTGCACATGCACTTTGCTGCTATTTGCTGCTATGTGGCAGACAAGGTCATTGAACAAAATTAATAATAAAATAGCAGGTCAGACCATAGTTATAGGTACTCAGACCCGTTATATCCTGAATGCATTCTATAAAATCCATCATCCAACTTTGGAAAAAAAAATGTATTTATATGTACCTATGTATAATCATACGTATAATAGGTATTAACTACGTCTGAAATCTTGCCATTTAGTGAATCCTAATCTCTCACAGGGAATAAAATAATAATTCCTGAGACATTACTTAATACGTCGCGGGAACTCGTTTCTTTCTTCTATTATTTGTAATTGTCACATACATACATAAACTCACGCCTTTATCCCAGAAGTTGTAGGCAGGGGGCTACCAGGACTCCTACATTTTGCCTTGTGTGTTCCGTCCCAAGATGTGATAGGGGCGAGGCTATCGACATATCGGGCACAAATTTCTGACTCTGGGCTGCGATGAATAGAAAACCCCAATAT
Source organism: Deilephila porcellus (assembly GCA_905220455.2). Taxonomy (NCBI): domain Eukaryota; kingdom Metazoa; phylum Arthropoda; class Insecta; order Lepidoptera; family Sphingidae; genus Deilephila; species Deilephila porcellus. Next base: position 11,121,375 of record LR999977.1, on the reverse strand, counting down.
CATTTTGCCTGACCGGGGATTCGAACCTGAGACCTCAATGTTGTAATCGTACCGTAGTACAACTACGCCACCGAGGCAGTCGGCTGTCGCATATTTATTGTAATAGATACTGTAGATAAAAACGAATGTAAGTAATATAAAAGTTAAGTTTTATTCGGAAGTTAAATGTTAATTTTATACACTCGAAGAGGTTCTTTCGTTTTACATAGCGGGATACGTTCTAATACATGATAGACAAATTTATTATATTTCACAGAAGAACCTGAAAATTCACAACTATAATATAAACTTCAGACAGCATTTTAGCACGAATAATTATTGTTGTCTATCTAAAAAACCTAAAATACCTGGAGCTAAAATTGAACTCGATGGCCCTTTGCGTTTACTAATTTTCTTTTTGACAACTGCAGGCTGCATATTGGACGATTTTTTATCGTCTAGCAAATTTCCAGTTGTTTGGGTTTTTAGAAGAGTTCTTGTTGGGCTTTGTTTTGCTTTTACACGTTTGCCGCGTCTTCTTACAATTGTAGTGCGTTTGATTTTTATTGGAGACGTGTTTCTAGAGGTTTTATTCACTGAGCTCGTTACCAATTCACCCTTTTGGCGTCGCATAACGTGAGCCAACGGAGAAATCAAACTTTTGGCTCTTGTAATTTTGTGTTTACCATGCTTAGGTTTTTTCACTTTTTCTTCAACTTTCTGCGACGAGGATTCTCGAACTTCCGCCCCTGCTTTCTAAAAGTAAGATTTGATAATATTAATATCACAGGAATATTATCATGTGTTAATAAAAATATGTCTTGTTAATAACTACAGCGTTCATCGTTGATAAATTAATAATACCTGCTCATAAAATAAATCATCTGCATCTTGTCGATCGCAGAAGTCCAGTATTTTATTGCAAACCGTTCTTAAGTTCTTGATTCTTTGTTTCTTCTTTTTACCTGCAGGGCAGCGGTCGACTTCAGCGAGTCTCAATGTTCTGTCGTACAATATATGTATAGAATTAAAATCTTTAAACACTAAAGTATGCTCTACTTAAAACCACAGTTAAAACGCTGAAGATGTGTCATTTTTTAGCGGTGTATTTATTGATCATCGACTGACAAAGTTGAAAGAATTAATAAATAAATGAAGAGGTATCAATATTTTAAAGATGGTTATATTAAGGAAGAATGTAGTAATAGCTTCTAAATATTAAGACTAACTTTCCACAAATGCCACCATACCAGAAATTCTTGCTTCATTAAATAGATAGTTATATAGGACAATCTCTCGGCAGTGCAGTTAAGACGCCGGTTGAGAAATAAGAAGTCAAAGGTTCAAATCCTCAAGGCAATTAATTACAAAATACACAATTGTTTTCAAATCTAGATGTTTCTGATGCCGAATTGTCTTTTTGTCTAATATCAACGATACAAGTCTTGTTACACACTATTGAAGAATCAGGGCTATGTGTTTGACTGCTGGGGATTAATTTTTTTGCAAATTACTGAAACTTCAAGCCTGCAGCGAATGTCAATAAAATGGAACAATAAGCTATATATTTATCGGTCACATGAGTAATAAACTGCATTAATAACTGGAAGCCACACTCTACAACTTACTTAATAACTTTTGGTTTGGCCATTATATCAGGATCTTTTTCATCAATGTGCATCGCCGTTTCCCAAATGTTTTTAAACAATATTCTTCTATCGGCGTAACTTTCTTCTTTTGTCATGGGCTGGTCCATATTACTTTAAGGTATATTTTACGGCACTTTTTTATTTCAACGCATTTTTTATGTTTTTGTATTGGTTTCTTACACAAGAATTTGACGTTGGCACGATCGGTTTTATTATTTGAGTGACACCAAAATGTAATATGCTTTTAAATAATTGAAAAGTTTTAATTGTTAAGTATTTATGTATCACTATAATGTATAAAAGACCTACTCGTGGTGAGTAGGTTGGTGGACTTAAGAAAAACATCTTCAGTATTAAGTCGGCATATTATGAACCATTTATGTAAGTACTAGGGGCAGGCCCGGCTCCGCCCGGATGCAGGTAATTTTTGAGTCCAGACCACATGAGCAACATATTATTTCCCATCCTTTTTTATTTTCATATTATAGTCAAGTCAATGCCGTCCTCTGTTCTGCTTTAACCATCCAGTTACGTCCCGTTATATCCTGCCCTGTCCCGTCTTATTCTCACTCAAGGCCTGTAATCCTGTCACATCCCATTCAGACAAAACAATTAAAAAAAACATTGTTTTGGGTCAATTACGTTAATACAGTCCCCCATATTAGTTTTTCTCATTTATCTTCGATGTTCAGACATCGATCGATTACAATTTATATATATATATATATATATATATATAGATGAAGCTAAAGTTAATATGACGTATATTAGGGGTACATAGTCGTTATTTAAAAGCAGCGTAAAACAACCTTCAAGTCTTCCATTAAGATTGCAAGATTAAGACTAAGTTTAGACAGGAAGCACCTTTGCAGGCTGGCATGATTGCCGCCTGATGCCATTCAATACTCTGTCTGAACGGCATTTGCAATTACCATCAGGTGCAGTGCAGTTACTATATCGGGGTAGAATAAATAAAAAAAGTTTCGGCTTAACCAAGAAAACAACGGGGTCCATGAAGTGAATATGATTAATGGCGAAGTGCAACAAAAAGAAAAGGGTTAGAATTCGTGTAAGTAATCAAATTAAAGTCGCATTACAAATTAGGTACATTAAACTATGACATAAATATTTTTAACCGACTTCAAAAAACGGAAGAGGTTCTCAACTCGACTGTATGTTTTTTATGTTTGTTACCGCATAACTTTATACTGCGTGACCCGATTATGATTTTTATTATTCTTTCTTTGATTATTTTTGTTTCATTATTCTTTCTTTTATGGAAAGTTGGTATTTGTCATTTGGTCCCATAAAATTATTGAAGATCTGACGAATAATTCGGGCATGATGGTCAAACTCCTCAAAATGGAGTAGGATTCCAATGGTTAATTTTACATTAGTTAGGTTCAGTATAAAAGTTAAGCTACAGTGGGGTAAAGAAGAAAGGGTAGGGGCGAGGGGGTGAGAAAATTAATATACACGTAAATACTCAAATCTTCGGCAGCTTTTAACCGATTTTAGAGAATTCTTTTTCATCGGAAAGAATATATTGACAGGTTGATCCCACGAATAAATCATGAAGATCTGATGATCATCTTCGGACCAGAACAACATAAGTCTTCAAATTCAAACAGGAATCCAATGATTCTTTTTTATTAAGTTCAAATCTTATTTATTTATCCATCGTACAATATCTTTACAGGTAAAAACCTAGTAAGATATTATCACTATTAACTGAAGTAACTATTTACTAATAGCTACACTATATAATACTAAGATAATTAAACATAATTGTAATATCTACATTTAATATTAAAGTTCACTAAATCGAGGAAGTAAAGAATGGCATCGATGAAAGAAGGGGTGAGAGAAATAGATACATACATATAAATCTAAAAAGATACAAATTGTAATAACAATTTAAAAAATTGCACTAAAAAGTTACCGCGAACCGCTTTCAATATGTTACGCATATATTATGATTTTTGGTTAGTCAAGTCAAGAAGTAAATTAATCAACGTTAAGAAGAACAAAGAAATGGATATTATCTTTAGTTTTTAGTTCAGTTTATTTAATCTCTTATTATTATTTATTAAAAAAATATTTATTATAATAAAAATTTCACATTTTAGTCCAAATAAATGGAAGCTAATGGAACTATAAATCTTAACGATCATTTAAAATTAAAGTTATCGTTAACTATTGCTTACAGTATGTGAGCCTGGCCTTTTCAGACAAAGCAATGTATCAAGTTGATACATTGATACTATCAACCCTTGAAGCAACAGGTTCGCATCAGTGTGTTGTGCGGTAGCAAAGCGTTTCAGTTTCAGTATTCAGCCGGCACTCAACGCAACCGCGTATCCGTATGTCGAAATAATGCGTGGCCTCGATACCATACCGAGTCAAAGTTTCACATAACCCTGACATTATTTAATTTTGTAACTAAAATGTCAGGAAAATACGACCCAAGCGCGTTGTGGGTGGCGATAAGCGAATGTGGGCACGGTAACATATTTCAAGTGTATCCGAAGTTGCTAGCACAACTTTTGCTGCAGGAGGAAGCAGCTAGGCAAGATGGGGACACCAGTGAAGCTGAGAAACTAGTGCTGCCCAGCGACAAGGAATGGCGGCTTCGACAGTACTTTAGCTTGGTTGCCTTACAGAAAACTTTGGAGTTGCAAGTATCTTTTGTATAATTTTAATAGGCTCATTGACGCCGTAGGAAATACACCTACGAAAAGATAGATTAATTCGCTACCCCGATGCAAAATGTTTGTACAGTCAAAAATATTTCTTTCAGATCTGAGGATTGAAACTTTTCTAATAAATTGTTATAGCCAACACTCAAGAAACGTAGTTTACTGTGGTGTCAGAGTTTTATAATGCGTTGAATTTGGGCTGGTACCTACACCTTAATTAACATAATTAATTATTAATGATTATCTATATTCAAATAGAAACTTAATGGTATTCCAGCAACACTGTAAAATTATGAGACTCAAACTAGGATTAATAGAAAATCTACGTATCTAACTATACAGTATATTACATTAGCTTTAAGTGATTTACTGTTACTATGTCATTCTCTTTTATTGTGGTGTACATTAAAGTGTGTAAATAAATATATTACGATAGGTTGTATCGTAAAGACGCTTAAAACTATTTTTATTTAGAATCATCTATGTGTATTAGACTATAAGGTCAATTCTGGAGCCTTAACTTGAGTATTGTGTTGAAGCATTCATTGGCGTTCAAAATTGCTATAATTATGCCCATAGATGATTATACCTGAATGGATAAATCCAATCACTACCCGGTATATCCAATTACTGCGCTAAAATAGCACTACTATAACGGTTAACGGTTCGTGCTGATTTCAAGATTTACAATACTACAATTCAATAATTCTTTATTGCAAACCAAAATTACATTATTCAGCTTAAAAATCAGATTATTTTTGGTAATACAATGGGCGGTCTTATCGCTTATAGCGATTTAAATCTATTTTTCTATCACAATAATTAATTGCACCTACCTATCTTTCTCAATAACGACACTCTACGGTTTACCTCTGGTTATGAAATGCATTTATCCTTACAGGAGAGGCGATTTCCTTGAACTAATTCCCTTGAATAGGTGGATCTGTGTAACATAATGATCTTGCTTTAAAAGAGAGTCGATAATGATCTAACTTTGAAACACAAGGCCATTGCATTCTAGTCAAATGCTAACAAATGTGTTAACTCACGGCTTGCATGTGATATCACCATGTTATTCCACATATTGTTGTACCAATGTGTTTTCCAACATTCTTCGTTATACGAAGTTATATTTAGATAGGTATATAACCTCATTCTCAACTGTATAAGTAATAATAAGTATCAGTACCTACTGGCTGAAACTAATTTTGGAAAAATATATGCTTCTCAAACAGTTGCATTATACCACTCAAATAAAAAAATAACACAAAAATTTCTAAAGATCATTTTACCCCAAATTTATTTATTTAATAGTTGGACTACTGAGAATTTCTCACAACATTTCTATATTTAAAACCATACCGAAAAAGTGGCCAAAATGGGCATATGACACCAAGACTAAAAACAGTGAAATTATTGCGAGTATTGTAAATAATGGCTTCTAGAGAGAAATAATAGCTGAAATGGAGGCTATGGTCCTCGAAGGATACCAGCCTCGTGTAACGTAAGTATTGGAAATAAAATTTAAAACCCGTGAAACTAATTAGAAGCGCTTCGGAGATAATTAAAGAGCAATTTGTAGCCCTTGCATTAGGCTACCGGAATAAGAAATTCTCTGCTGAATCCACTATAATGCAAAATACAAGAAAAATCTATAGAGATGTCGTATATGCAACTTTAAACCAGATAAGAGTAAAATATTATGATGCTAGATGGATCTCATATAAAATTAAAATGGATTTGCCAATTGTTCATAATTCTAGTATTACACCGCATGCAGATGTCGTTGGAAAATATAATCAGATTTAAATCTTTCTTCTATCAAGTAGGTACTGAATAAGTTTGGCACAAAGGTACACCTTAAAGTGACATTGAGTTCACGTCACGGTTATCCATAAAACGATTATCCTTTCAATATAGTTTCGCTGAAAACATCTTTTGTCTATACAGAGAAGAAGATGGCGACAAACCACAAAGAACCACGGTGGACCCACCTGAAGAGTGGGCACCGTGGAGCTTGGTGGTGTCGATAAAGAACCCCCACGCACCGCCACCCGTGGCCGTCAAGACTGCACCAGGACCCGCATGGGAAATTGCACAGGTAGGTATACAAGGTACAATGCTGATATAAAAGCAACCGAGGGGAGTTAAGTTGTAGTTAATTATTAGCACTTCCATCAAGAGCAACGTGACACTGCAAAATATAGGATAATGAGTTTAAAAGTGAGAAAATTAGACGTCATATATATTTTAGAATACGTCGAAGAAAGGATCCACCAGCTGATTCGATGAGGAGTATTTCCATTGAGAAATATTTTCTCCTCCCTTAGACATCTGACGAAACCTAGATGCGTTGCCGGTCTTGTGCGTTTTAGGTGTCAATTATAGTTACCTATAGCGAATACTACCTTTAACTAGAGTTCTGTCGTACATAGGTTTTGAAAGCGGCTCGACTGCTATGCAAGCCTCCCATGCCTGTCAAGTTTGTGGACGAGCAGGACATGCGCTGCGTTTACTCGCTCATCTACGACGTGTTCCGTTGTAAGTAATTTATAAAATGAAGTTCAAATAAACATTTTTCATTGTGATATTTTGTTACATCGTAGAACTTAAATATGTCACTCTATATAAATAACATTTTTTATTGTCAGTAGAGCTGCTCGTAAAATCTAATAGGTGGTATAAATCCAAAACTTACGTTATAAAGACTCAATGCGTGACCATATTATATTTAAAATGGTTGCAAATCACTCGGGAAAGTATTATATTGTGTCATAACTGGCAGTGTGTTCTCACAAAAGTCGTTTAACTTTGAAGTGAGTGTCACGAAACTAGCAAACTTAGCTGTAAATTGCTTTCCCAAAACGCTGTAAACATAGTTCAGTGTTGTTTGAAAGCGTTATTTAACTTTATCACATAATAACGATGATGTCGCGATAAATACTCGCGTGCCAAGTTAGAAAATAGTTTCCGCACTACGAGCATGTTTTAGGTTTATTGCGCTATTATCTCAATTTTCTATTAACTGTCTATCGCTTCGTTTTCTTTGCACCAAGTCACATTGTCATGTTAAAGAGCCTCTTGCCATTATAGCTTCTTAATTTAAAAAATGCCTCAGTAAGGACTTTTCACAAAGGTCTCGGTAAATTTTTCATACTTGTTCTATCATTTTTTTAATGGTGATAAACTATAGATACTTTGGTGAAGATGGTGAAGTAGACTTTAAATCTGATTTATAATATAATACTTCGTTTACATCACATACAATAGTCGAAATTTCATGATTTTGCTTTTTTATTATTGAGCACTAGGGATGTGATGTGTATTCTTAGAGTTTATTGTCACGCGACATGTTCCGTCGATCTTTTTCCAACGATGGCGATTTCTTTTCACAGATAAGTCAGTTTTGGAGCAAGCCATCGAAGATATTGATTTTCTATCTGATTTTCCACGGGTATGTACAAGATAATGATTACCAGGAGATGAGTAAAAATAATACTTAGTGCTTTTAGCAAATTAGGGTAGGAATTTAATTAGTCAAATTATTTAAATATCACGATCTCACATCAGGTATTACGGAATGGGACAGTACGATTGTATATAGGTACTTACTCAATATCTACTCACACTTTGCAGACGGTATTTTCACCCAACAGCGTTCGAGGGAATAATACTTACCTATAGCGATTTCCAAGATGAACATAGTCTCGTAGTACTTAACATACTTTTTCTCTTTTTTTTAATTGAAAAGCTATAGATAGACTCTGTAGATTGGCTAATCGAGGTTTTGGTAAAGTTTCATGATTCACTTTCAGCTTATGATTATCAATTTGAAAATTAAAACGGATTCGTATTCCATAAAGGTTTTTCATTTTTAACAATAAACAAAGCACTTCAATATTTTTATTGGAACGTAAAATAAATTAATATTTCCTTCGACATGGGTACATTAATCGTATAATGCAGACTGGGGGCGGTTCGCGAATCTATTTTTATAATGTTGCCTTCGCAGATAGCATTGTTATTGCGTTCTTGAACTTGTTCGATTGTATGATAAAACCCTTGTTTTTACGATTATCCAAGGCCTGCATATTTGAAGCTCATTATTGTGATATAAGTACCAGTTAGGGTAGGTTCGACAAGATGTCTGTGGTCCCATTTAACTCGCATTACTGCTTCTCGTGACCGAAGCTATTTCTTTTTCCACCGTTGGATACATTCACGAAAATGAGCTTTATATTTATGGCCAGCCATTCGGCGGAGGCAAGGGGGGAATTCGACATTGGTAGATTTGGACTTGATAAAAACTTTTCCATTAGTAAAGACACGAATTTTATTTAAATTAATGAAGCAGACACTTTGATCGATGATAATATCTTTGCGCAAAAAAACTGAACTTTAACCAATAAAAATTCATTACAGTTCTCAGATCACCGTCATTTAGTATGGCTGTTTTTAATGGAACTGGCCAGACGCCGTTGGGGAGCAAGACCAAGAGGCGAAATGGAGAGAGCCATACGCATGCTGGAAGAAGCTGGAGGCATATTTAAAGATATAGAAAATACCATTTGGAAGCAACGAGTACACTTTGCCGCTGCTATATCAAGAATAAGAATTAAGAATAAAGCTTTTTCGTAAGAAATAAATGTGTAACCATGTAGTAGTGAGTAGATGTATAATCCTTTTAAATTGAATAACTGTTTTTTTATAGGAAATATTAGATACCCGATAATGTATATTCCGAATGTTTAATCAACGCACGCATTACGTTAATTTTATTCTAAGTTATGATCATTAACTTACATAAGGAACAATTCAATAGGAAAGTGATATCTGTTGCAGGTTGTCTGACCTATTGCCGCCGCATTTGCGTGAGGAACGCATATCGGCGTGTGTCAATAAAGAATCAGTTACCGGCTGGGTGAACACGTTCAAAGCTAAGCACGTATCATTCGTTATACTTGTATATGTCTGATATAGAACAGAGGGTTTTGTAGTGTGATCTCGAAGTTAAAACTGCATATTTAATTTAACCTACATGATAGAATTGTTCAAAGTTAATCCTAAAATGCTAGGACAAGGGCCGGATCCAGCTTTCAAGTCGGGGGGGGGGGGGGGGGGGTCATATAGTTCTAGTCAGAACACTGTACGTACTCGAATTCGATTACAATTATACATTTTAAAGTGATTACCTATTTAAAAGTTTGTTACACCTGTGCTTAGTGAATATGTGTACGATATTTTTATGTGAAAATTAACAACACAATTTTAAAATCTGTCAACCCGGATGATACATTTTATCCGATACATTTTAAAAATGTGTCAATCCGGAAGATCTGCTGTAACTACTAATTACTGCTAATTATTGTTAGTACTGGCGTTATTAAATTAGGCACTGAGGTACCTACTTACATGCTTGCAGATATGAAACCATACAAAACTTGCCTTTGGAACTGTTCATTGTAGCTGTTCAAGCTGTAGCTTGTAGAGCAGATAAGGAAAATTACTTGCCCGCATAGATTTGTAGGTAATTTTATATAATGATAAATTTCAGGAAAGTGCCGTTGTTGGTGAAGCGGTTGAATGAGTTGGGGTATTCGTACAGTAGTTCTAAACAGCTTTGTGCCGGAGAGTATCGGTTTGATCGAGTTTGTCCAAGGCGAGTGAAAATCCACATAGTTATTTTATCTTGTTCATAAAAAGTTATTATATTGATTCTATTATCCATAGATTCATCACGCTTCGTCCACCGGAACATGTTAGTGTTGGTCAACTGGATCTTGTTAAAGATGGAGTTATTGTTCTACAAGTAAGTTTTAACCCAGAACAGAAACTACATACGCCATAAGAAAAACTTAATTTGCTTCTTATGCAATGATATAGAGCCTAGGGGTGTATAGAGCAATAGACGGATGGACGCTCCATCTTGTGGCATTATACTACCAATCAAAAATTCCAAGAAATGTCCCACACATTGAAATTATTTACATTATGGCTACAGATATGGAAGTAGTATGACTAGTAGGAAGTATTATTTAGTAATTACACACAGAAATTCGAAACTTAACTAAGATCTCACGGATATTATTCATCATTAGGCAATAAATAGGCCATTATTCGCGAAGATGATTTCCACTAGGCACGTAATATAAAGTCAATTTACTTACCTATTTGGTATATTTTTGTTATTCTAGGAGCGTGAATTCTGCGAAGGCGCTTCAACGCTATGCCGCGCTCTTCGCGCCAACGCACTTCAAGGCGTCGTTGCGCAGACCCACGCGTCGTCGCCGCGCTGCTCCGCGTACCTGGCCGCTCAGCTGAAGGAGCTGGCTGCGGTTCTGAAGGCACAAATGCCGGCTGCCCCCGCCATACCGGAGCTAGGGAGACTGGTCGTGTTTGGAGCTGGGGATAAGTTAATATCTATATTACATATTTTTCCTAAGTTATTTATGAAATTGATTTATGATCTATTACCTATTTGAAAATTTTAATGAAAAGATGGCCAATATTTGTTGAACAGGCAGTTTGGGTTTATTGGATGATGGACAATATAGACCAGAATTAGTCTAGTATGCCATAATATCAAAGTGTTAGTTCCGAAACATCTTTAAAACCTGTGCTAAAAACAGACTAACTTACACGGCATGATTTTTTGTGAAATTAGGACCCACGGTAATTAAAGTCATGAAGGATATTATTTGGCTACAAAAACATCCTTTATTGTGTTTAGAGTTGAAAGCTACGTCCTTGCTCTACGAGAGCTTGGTATAGAAGCCTCCGAAGCGCCACAATCCGGAGCCCCTGTGTGCGTGCTGAGCGACCCAGTTCACTGCGACACACCAATTGTTACGCACGCGTTGGATGGAGTGGTGGCTGCGTTGGCTACACCTCCCAACTCTTACTCCGCCGTGACTGACCCTATAGACTTGGTGTGTGGGCGCGGCGGAGATCTAGCTATGCTTGAAGTAAGACCTGTGTACAATATTACATAAGAAATACATACATAAATCCACGCCTTTATCCCGGAAGGGGTAAGCAGAGGCGCCACCACGACACGAACATTTCGCCTTGTATGTTCCGTCCCATGATGTGATAGGGGGCGAGCCTATCGCCATATCGGGCACAAATTCCTGACTCCGTGCTGATAATGAATAGAAAACCCCAATATCACTTCGCCCGACCCGGGATTCGAACCCTAGACCTCAGCTTTGTAGTCGTACCGTAGTACAACTACGCTACCGATGCAGTCATTACATAAGAATATGGTTAAAACTACTGGTCACATTTTTAAATTGGTACCACGATAGGTACCTAATATTTTGTAGCTAAAAAAGAATGGCCAGAGAAAATCATAACTAATCATTTCTTGGATTTTCTGCCGACAGATTTTAACTGAATCGGAGGTAGACTCGGAAGGCAAAGCTAGAGTTCAATCTATTTTGGAAGAACAAAAGAAAACTTTGAAAACGCTATTGTCCAAACCTCAGGTGAGTTGCTTGAAATATTAATCTTTAAACTAAACTAAAACTTCAGCCAATATCAAGCCAATATCTTAGTATTGACTACTCGCAAACTAATTATACATAGCTAGCTATGATTAGAAAAGAAAAAAACGTATTGTTGACAGATCCAACTAGTGTTATACGAAACTCATTCAGCTTTGGAGGCTGAAAACCAAGCGCAAGTGACGCGAGCAGTGGCCGAGGCTAATAGACTGGCGAGAGAGCGCCATGCTCTGCTCAAGAAGAAACATAGAGACCGGCACGTTGTGAGTAGATTTTACAGATATATGTTATCATCAAAAGACCTAAACATTTTTGTCATATTAAAATACTACTCTCATTCTGTGTTTATACAATAATACCTACATATCTAACCAATATTCGACGCTTAATTCTAATTCTATCTATCCATATTACCAGAGCCCCCATAAACATGCACCGGAGACGATGGCAGATTCTTCTGTAACATTAGACAACTCATATTCGGAATGTGATAAAGAAGAACACTCAGAACGCATAAGCGAAGAATCACCAAAAACTCTACCTACAGCTTCCCCTCCAAGTACTAACAGAACCAAGTCTCAAGAAGACGTTCTCATAAAGAAAAACACGGATTATGGAGAGTGTGGGTCTCGACCAGGGACTACGAAAGCGAGACCTATTCCCGAAATGCCTGTTAGTGAATCTGTACCTCGAGATCCAGACAAGGACAGCCCCGATATTTATGTAAGCGATCTTTCCTATTTCCTAACACTATGTTCACAAGAGGCAAATTCGGTGTAAATCGACTCGCGTGAATTTATACTAGCCGCTAATAAATTGCGTCAAATAAATTTTGCGTTGAACGCTCCTTCTGTATCTACGCACGTATGCGCCAATACTTCGCATGTAATTCGTCTCTTGCAGGACAAGTGAAATTTTGCCTACGTAATTTATAAAATAAATATAGTTTTATTTACCTAATTGGTCTATCGGGGCTATTGTACATATTACTTAAAATTATTTATGCAGGTGCCAAATTGTGACTTGTTCGAAATAAGCACATTACCCAACTTAGGAAATGGACTGGACATCAACTACATCCTGGACAGGGACGGCTGCTACCTCGGTCTCATTCAGAGGAAGGTTAGATTTACATTATTTTATTCGTGCTGTTCCTTTAAATTTTATAAAGCGATATTAATACATCCTACGATGTAAGCAATTGTTGGGTTTTATAAGAAAAGGTAAAATTTGAATCTTCAATTGATAAAAATAGGTACTATTATTGTTAACAAATGCCATTACCAATTTATAGCCCCCTTTCTGATAGTTCTGAAGTTTGATATTCAACCCGTCAATTAAATTGTCTCTTGCACTGCCAACTTAAAATCTTAATACGATGAGTATGAAATGTATAGCGTAGCGTAGAGTGTAGAGCAGTGAAGTGTAGGCGCGATCGGTAGTATGACTACTAGAGGGATGAGACGTGGCTAGGCTGGCCGCAGGAGATCACACGTCTGGATGCGAAGTACATGATCCGCATGGCGGAGGAGCGCGGGCTGTTCGGCGCGAGCGGCGCGCCCGCCTCCGCGCACCGACACAAGCGCGCGCCCGCGCCGCCCGCCGAGCCGCGCCGCAGGAGGCGCAAGACCTGCCCTTTTGAGGTAAACACAACAATATTATTTTATCTCATAACCTAGCTAAGAATGTGGAATTTTATTTTTCAAAGTTTCTAAAGTTGTAATTGTACTTATAAAATTCATTTTGAAATTCATAATATTATAGTAGTACATACTACATAGAACAATTAAAATTTAAACTACGTATGATACATAAAACCACAAAGAGCCTCCTATTAAAATAAGTAATATTCTAAAATTTATTATGCAATTTCGAAGTATATTCTAGTGCAGAGTGACAACGATAAAACGAATGTGTTTTTTTCTCGATATTAGTCACATAAAAGATGTCATTAATTAGACAATAATAGTATTTGTAGTTCTACAGAGTTCATGCTCTGCACATAGAGGTAGCCATTAAGGCATACCACTATAAATTAACTCGGACTGACGTAATAATATAGTAAGTAAGATGAGAAGATGTTCATTGCACGTGATGCGTTGTGATGTGTGTCGCAGGTCGAGCGCGTGTCCGCGCCGACGTACGCGTGGCTGTGCCGCTCGTCGCGGCGCGGCAGCGCGCCCGCGTGCCTGGAGGCGGGCGAGGCGCGCGACGTGTGCGAGCGCCACGCGCGCCGCCACGCCGCCGCCGCGCACGCCGCCGCCGCATGCACCTGCCATGCACGACACAGGTGCTACCACCACACTACATACTCCATACAACATTTACTTTTCCGTTTCAATTTGTTTACTGCACATGCCACGCGCTACACAGGTACATATTTACACACTCTAATAGGACACAACACTTCTGGTTCAGTCTGTTCTGTGCACATGACACACGCGACATATGTACCACCACTGCATGCTCGCTTACACGACATAGCATCATATTATACATACTTCTCTCTTTCACTCTTTTCCCCTCCCTCATCACACAAGTCATCGGTACCACCACACTACATGCTTACTCGTTCACACGACACTATATCGTATAGTTTTCTCTCTCTCTTTCTAACTTTAACTCTAAAAAATACTATGTTAGAAAGTTATGTCAGTATCTGAAAGGGTCATTAATTCGTAACCAATTGACACAGTATTACTGTGGATGGATCACTTGGTGCGCGATATTTGCAGCTGTATTAAGGTGGGGCGTAATACGCTTCGACACTTTTTACACTATCATCCTGCAAACCCGGTAATGTTTGTATCCCGGTCACCCTACGTCCCTGTTCTCTCAAAAGTACCCCGCGCCAAATTTTGATTCTAGTCACTCAAAGAAAAATTTACAACTACTACTACAAATTCCAGTGTCATATAATAAACACCACATACATAATAATACCATAGACAAGAGACTATCCATCGTCAATAAAAGATTGTGGTTGCAGACGTCAGTTCCGGCGGCCGTCGATGGAGACGAGCATGACGCCGCGACCGCCGTCGCCGCCGTGCCGCCGCCCCTTCCCTCTCGTAGTGCACGACCTACGACTCAAAACTTCCGAGGCACATAATTTCATCGCCTCATAGACACAACACTACTTGCTTACATACCATCTCTCACACTCAACACATTTACCAGATATCTGTAGAAATTGGCAGTCTCTGTGGAAACACTAAATAAATAAGAAATTAGGGCCCAGTTACATCAAGTAATTTCGACGAGTTGCAGTGGCAATGCCATTTTGGCATCTCAAATAAAGGCCAATGGCAAAAGTCAAAATTAGTTATTGCAACTGAGCCTTAAAAGGTTAGGGTTGCTATATTGTAAACGCTGATTACCAACGAAATTAGGAAATGTTGTCTCATGAAACTTTCAAACATCACCAGAATCTACTTCTACTTATTCGTAAAATATATTTTGAGAACATTCCATCGCGTAATACGCATCTCCGAACATTCTATTCCAATCCTCAAACATTTGGAGCATCTTTTGGGCTAGACTTCGTATAACTTTAAACCTGTGTAGCAACCCTAACCAAAGCAATACCGTGTTCTTTAAAAACAAATCAAATCCATTGCTGCCTAACATTTTATTAACTTATTTTTCAATTATAACACCGCCTGTATTGCAAAATTTAGAAATGGACAATGTTTAGAGCAAACAATTACATTTGCTACAATAAACTGACACATATCTAAACAGTAGTTCTCGATACAAATGTACAATAATACTCATTCCATCATAAAGCCATGGAACATGTAATTACAAAAATATATCGACGACTTAACATAGTTATTAGTTAGCGGTATAAAGTTCCTAAATGGTCTCTATTGCTTTTATATAATTATATTCATAGTTTATAAATTATTTATATCATAATGTTAAAATACAACAACCAAACAAACAAATCGTCGTTTCCTTCCAAAGAAACCCAACAGCTATATAAATAAAACAAACTTTTATTTATCAAGTTTACAAATGCTCGCGACTCATTTACAAGGCATGTTTGTTCGACGGCAATGATAAAAGCGCGTTGAAGGTTAAAGCATTCCGAAGCCTTTAGAGTAGCTAATGGCTTTCATCAGTCTATCTTGGAGTTTGTCCTTGGAGTGGTACTCCGGCAGCAGCAGCACGTTGAAGCAGGTGTGTGCGGTGGGCAGGCGGTCGCAGTCGGGGCCGTTGCGTGCGATCACCAGCTTGAGGTGGCTTAGGCCGCCTACAGGCACCCTGTCTGAGCCAGTTGTGAACTGCAGCAACTTCCTCTTGTCCTCTAGACACAGGCTGTGCACGATGCTCCAGAAGTCTTTGATTGTTTGCGACTCGGCCGTGTAGCCGCCGTCGTATTCCGTCGACTTTTCCAATTCGTTAAAATCGAAATTCTGGAAATATAAAAGACGAAATTAATTATTGGGCGTATCATTGAGATAGGCAGAGTTTCATAGATCTTGTTCCATATTATTTTTACTTTCAAATATTGATATGTACCTCGAAATTGAGAACAACGCTTATACATACAATAAAATAATACAATAACAATCAATACTATATAACAATAAGAGCTACACAGATAAACAATTAGAGCAACACCAGCGGGCGATATTCTTTATTTCGACTTTATGCCTATATATGCCTTTAATTCTATAATCGGAGGCTACGGCCTGCTTATATGAAGTGATCGATCGTACCTTACTACCACAGACTAGCATTTCAACTTCCTCTGGCCGGAACAAAGCTGCGAGTGGACTCTCATCTGTCACCATGAGGAAACCTCTGCGAAACGCCCTGAACTGCGTCTCCACAGATATATTTAATAAAAAGTCTGCATACATATCTACGAATTCCTGGAACAAACAATTACATGCAGTGATTGCTGCATAGAAAACACGTAATCAACCTAAAAAAGCAAAAAAAGATCAATCGAACTACATAAATGAATATAGGTGTGTACACTCTGAAGTCGAATCCGAGATCAAAAATGTAAACAAACAAATGTCATTGTGAAAGTGGCATTTCAGGGCTATGAAACATTTTCTAATAAAATATATTAGGTATAATTTTATAAATGAATAGATTCAAATGTTGCAAGTACTGTGTTTTAGAATTTCCTTTATATTAATTAACATGGTAAAAATGAGAAGCACCAACAAAAAATAATTATATTTAGTTTTTTATTTAAAAAGTATTTCATCATCACACTCTTATCAGTTCACAAGTCTTCACTATCACTTGAATCAGACGAACTTGTTGATGTCAGAATCAGTAAAGTTTATTATAAATTGATCTGGCACTGTATCAATCAGGTGGTCTAATTTGCACATTTTTCTTCCTTTATTACATGTGTAACAACATCCATTCCACCTCAGCGGGGTCACATCAAGTAAACCATTTTCCAATAATTGTTTGACTTCATTCATTCTTAATGTCTTATTATTCTTTGCGACGAGACCCTTGACTTGAGCTCAAATCAATTCTATTGGATTTAATGTATAATGATGAGGGGTCAGTCGCAGGATGGTGATACCATGCTCAGCAGCCAACTCATCCACTGCTAGTCTGATATTTCGACTTTTCTTGTCTTACGATTTGTAACAGTTCTGCTTTAATCATGTTTTATTAATATTTTTTCGTAGTTGGAGAGGCTAAATATAATAAAGTTTTATTTCAGTGAGCCAAATGTTACGAATTTCTGCTTATTGCCAGCAGCATAACATAATTTCGTACCATTTTTTCTGGCATAATTAAAAAAAAAAGTTAAACTTTTAGTTTATGCAAATACTATACCAAAAGAATTTTCATTCGGCTATGTTTTATGCTTATATAATAGGTCAGATTAATTATGACCTATTATTTTAACGGTTCTCGACAAACTACCATGGCTATTTATTTTATTTTAGTGGTAACCCTTCTATTTACATTTTTGATCTCGGATTCCATTTCAGAGTATAGGCGACAATGGACCCAGCTCAGTCTTCTTCTCTTTCTTTATCATTTATAGTTTTTACGTTTGAAGCATAATGGAAATCATGTCGCATCTGAATACCATAAGCTTTTAAAAAATGTCACAGTTCCTTCATCATTGTCACCTTCATAACAGGAAGGCCAATGATATAGGCCTTGTCTAAGGATTTCTAGGTGTGGGAACCTGCCTGCATCCAGCGATTTTCTGCAATTTTCTTAGATCTTGTCAATTGTATGTATAACACTATGTTTGCCGGTACGGTTACTTGAGAACATTTTGGCTCCATCGATCATCAGTTAACTATGTTCCTTCAATCCTTACAAAACATAGTTTTAATTCCCTAGTTTTTGAGTTTATGTATGGCGGGTTCATTAGCCGTTAGTAGTATCTTTTGTACGTCATATTGAGTAAAACGATCTTACCTTCTTATTTTCTTGCGTGACAAATATATTGTCTCCATCTTCTTTCAAGTCGTGGACTATGTTGTTGCCGAAAACATCCTGGTAGCATATCCTGAACGTCTGGTAATATACATCTTGTAAATCATCACCAGTGTATTCAAGCATATTTTTTAAACCATTGTACAATGTCTGAAAGGAGAAATAAATATCCATGAAACATGAACCATCCAAAAATTACTTGTCATTTGTTTTTTTATTATATTACTCTATTTTTATATTAGAAACATTTCATGGTTATTCAATATGTAAATAAACATAATACAGCATTTACCATTTAAATACTAATGTTCTAGAAATTATATTAATACTCACAGTATTCCAGTCGGCAAGGTCCTCAAACGATCCTTTCTTTCCCATCAACTTCCTGTACACCACCATAGGGAAATTTACGGCCAATATGATATTATTGTATATAGCTAAACCTAAAACTATACCGATTAACGTGAACTGGGCGTCTGTCTCAAACGACGTGGGATTAAACCTGAAAGCAACAAAATGAAACACTGTCAAACCATTTTAAGATGAAACAGTTCCAGTGTGTGCCGCAAGATGTCACCGTATCGAAATATATGAACGAATCTAACTACACGTAATTTAAAGAAATTTTATAATTATCAACAATAATTTGCTTCAAGGGTAAGCAGAATGAAGAAAAATGGATAGTATGCTCACCAAACTGTGTGCGAGTCCTGGTGCTGCGTGAACATGCCATAGTCTGGGTTGAATATCTCCTCGACAATGAGCTGAAAAAACTCCTTGCTGACGCCGCCCTCGTCCACGCCCTGCTCGCCCTCGAACTCCACAACCAACTGCTTCTTTAAATCTAGCGCTCGCTCCATTGCTATCATCTCCAACTGGAAATTATATTTACTTTTAGTGATGTGGTTGTTGTTCAGTCCCAAAAATGACAATAGATTGTGGAACAGGGGTGACTAAATGCATGAGGTTTTGTGCTCGAACCTTTTGTAGGCTTTTAAAAAAAGCAAAGTCTATATAAATATACGACATGATGAATTTAATATCTATGCTAAGAATGTTTAAAGCAAAAAGACTATTTTTTGAATTTCGATCTGTCACTGGCCACTGAGGGCAGCGTTCCGTAAATAATAACAATGGCCGCCACACTCGTAACGATATAACTGTGCAAGTCTGAGTTTGCACCAGTATACTAGAACGTGTGTGGCCAAATAACAATTTTCGATTCAAGACTGGTGCAAACCTGCGTTTGCGCAAACACACTTGAACGTGTGGCCATAAGATAGGAGCAGTAGCGGCTCGTGCCGCTCTGACTACACGCGGATGAGTATTGAGTAGTGTAATTATTTGTTATGCAGTGCATGTTGTGACGCCTGCAGGTAGTACATTTAACATGTTATCTATTTTATTTTGTGTATTAGATATAAGATGGTCTGACCAGATCCGCACCACTCTTGACTCTACACTCCACAGCGCCCTTCACACTGCCGTAGACAGAACCAGATGGAAAAAGCTCGTTAGGATGAAAACGATGCCTAAGGAAGGTCACGACCCTCAAAATTGAGGAGCACGACGCAAGGAGGAGGAGGAGGAGACATAAGATATAATGTAATTACCACTGGAAGTCCTTAAATAAATAAAATAAATAGTGTACCTCGACCAGCGCGTCGTCGATGATGTGCGAGCGGCGCACCTTGAGGCGCAGGAAGGGCATGGGCGGCGAGGCGCCCACCACCGCGTGCAGCAGCGACACGCGCCGCTCCGAGTACATGCGGATGCGGTTCTCGTAGTACAGGCCCAGCGACTTGGTCGCCGCCGTCAGGATGAACGGGTACTTCAGGAACGCGAACTTCTTACCTGACACATGAGAACATCACATTTCAAGTTGTAGTGCTTTGTTGCAGATCTTAAAAACTACAGTAGAGAACGAAGTTCAAGTTAATTATTAATCAGCAAAGCAGCTGTTGGTTCTTGTAAATGACCTCACTCGCTCGATAGCCCCGCCCCCTTTTTTGCGTTGCGAGCGCCTGCTCGTGACTGCGCGATGCGCGCAAGTGTGTCCGCACGTATATGGCGTACGTAGTGTCGATACACACAATTGTAACACATTGATATCCACGTTGTGAGACTAATTGATACTTTTAAGATTTTCGCTTTTATTTACGACTGTTTTTGTGCGTATATTTTTTTACATGCAAGCAAAAATTACGCATGTATACAAATGTTTCTCGTTCTATCTTACACTACGTATAAAGGATAATAATACCATTTTAAGCCTTAAACACTTATTGTAAACAATATTAATAATTGTGTATTTGTGCTTACCTTTACTAATCTCCGTCTTGTAATTACCAAAATCTATATCCATTTCAATAGTATCACTAAGGGGCTCGTTATAAAACTCCTCAAACGGCAGGTATGGCTTCCTAGCATCTAATACATTTATATCTAATTCAATAGCTGAAACAAACAAACACATGTCCGTTAAATTGACCCATGCATCTACATTCACAGGGTCATAGGAGTATTAAGATTTTGGTGTGTAATTGTTGTTCCTTTTACCTCACTACAGTAAAAAAACAAAAGTAAGTTAATTAGCAACCTGTTGTATCTACATTCATGTATTTACATAATTATGTTCCTCTATAGTGTAAGCCTTCTACCCAATTTTGATAAATGAGGTGTGAATCAATTCATCATAACAGCCCGCGTGCTAAAACCTAATAGGCTACAGTTTTACCATTGCACTGCGAAGCCAAAAAGGGTAATTTATCAGCAATAATTGTATCCTACCTAATGGATCATCAGGCTGTGAGTTTTTGCTATTCTTGAGCGAGGTCGGTGGGTACAGGTGGCCTAGTACGTTCTCGAGCGGGTCCTGTTGGTTGGCGATCACGATAGTCTCCTCTCGCAGGGTATTTGACTCCATCACCCCCGCTAGCATGTTCGCGTAGTACACTATCTGCGGACAAAATGTGTTTATCATACCTTTTATAAATCCGTATATTTATACTAATATATAAAACTGAAAAATGACTCTGATCGCGCTAATCTCAGGAACTACTGTATCAAATGTAAAAATAACTTCAGTGTTGTATACTCCATTTATCGAGGAAAGCTTTAAGATGTTTTTATTCAGGGAAAATATTGAGCGGGACTTTTATTCCCGAAAATCTTTTTCACATGGCCGAAATCGCGGGCAATACTACATATTTAAATATAAAATTTTTAACATAGTTAAACAAAAACCTAAACTGCATATAGTCATTTGGAAACAGTAATTAAATAGTTCCAGAAGGTGTAAGATTCTGAGAAAGTTCAAAACAGTGCCTAATATGACTTAAATCCAAGTATAAAGTTACCCAACATACTTTCATTAACTTGGTAGCTGCCGTGACGTGATCATCGTCTTGCACCTGGTACTGTCTCGTGTAGTTAGTGGATATGACCCTCAGCGTGATGAGTTGCTGCAGAGTCTCCAGGATGTGGCGCAGACTGTCCTTGCAATGCTCCGCCCATAGCCGCGCTAGCTTCGCCTGACCTAAAACAAATTTAAACCGTAACATAAGGCAATAAGGTCCATATTCGCTAGGTTCGCTTGGCCTAGGAGATCAATTATCATCTAGTCAGCTGATGTTGCTGTATTTTAAATCTAAACGCAAGGATATATGGTCTATAGTCGCTAGCTTCGCTTGAAATACATCAATTAGCATCTAGGCAGTTGTTTGTGTATTTTAAATCTTAACAAAAGGCAATAAGGTCTATATTTTATTGGCTTTTATAATTGTTTTAGGTCGAAAGGCTCGTTTCTACGCAAAAGAAAATGAAAGATCAGGTTATTTGAATTATACCTTTATATTTACACGTTCGTAGTTCCAATGATTCCAAACGGAGTTTTATCTATGACTTGTAATTTATAAGTTCTCGACTAAAAGTTCTAATGGATTTTTTTTTTCTTTAAAACATTCCCTAAATCTTAACACAGAATTTAAATTTCACGTAATATTTTTTTTTGTTCTGGGACACCATGTTCATATAAACATAAATCAGGACCCACCTTTAACGGACAAGTTTTCAGCAGCATGGCATAACGCAGGAAGTGCTATCTCCAGATAATCACTACACCCTAGATCCGGCACCTCAAATGCGATCACGAAGCAATTCACAGCGTCCTCCACGCTCATCTTCTTCGTTATCCTAAGATCAATCTCCATGTTGTCTGCGAGCGTCTTTAGCGCCGTCACCAGTGCTGAACTGTAGTATTCTGATGGCACCTACAAACATTTTGGAACTATATTCATGGGGTAATTATTGGGGACTATTCAAGTCCGTATCTTATTTTGAGTAAAAATTACAGCAGACTAAATGTGGCCCTGCATAATTTGTTGGTTCACTAACCTAGTGGACACCCAGTATTAGTACCTTTGCGTAGCGACAATGTTGAAACACAACGGTGATCGGTAAAAATGTTATGGTTTATATTTTCGTACCAGAATAGACATTTATATGATGCACGAATAGTTTTATCATAACTAAGAGCTTCAAAGATCAAAGTACACGAGTTTTTATATGTAGCTTGTCCTTTTGTCAGAATGAAAATTGAAACCCCATAAATAAAATATATTTACCCAGTAACAAATGAGTATCAACTTCCTTACAAAACAACATTCAAACGACACTTATCGCCATGCAATGCAAAACCCATAAATAAATTTTTAACACCCTAGATTGACATCATAACGGCGTTTGGAGCTGATGTAGCCTCGACGTATGGAAAAATAACTCCATTATGTACGAACCTGTCAAGTTATGTGACACATGAAGCGCACATGCAAGTAAAATGGCACATTTGAAATTTATATTGCACTCTGTGACACTGCGCAGGTGATCAACTCATTGCGCCACTTTTGACTTGCAAATACCACCTGACCACCTTATGCGTGGCCACTTAATATTGCAAACAACTGTCTATCGATAGAATATTTGAGTGAATGTGATTTATTGGGAACCTGTCTAAAGATTGAATGTTTTATTTTCAAACATTCATTCATAATAAAAATTCTAAATTCAATGAAATAGAAACTTAGCGGTTTTACCTTAGTGATAGAGGGTATATTGTTAAATATTACACATGGAATTACAATTTTTTTTACTGGCACAACAAAGTAATTATACTGCAGCTGATGAAAGGCAATGATGTGCAGACATTTTAGGAGTTTGTATTTTTATTGTTTCAACCCATATAAGTCCAACTCTACGGGCCTACTCTACTATCGAGGGTAAGATTGAGAGTGATTAGGCCATATAGTCCACCGCGCTGGCCTAGTGCGGGTTGGCGGACTTTACAAACCATAGAAATTCTTACAAATCGTTATGGTATGCAGGTTTCCTCACGATGTATTCATTCACCGTTATAATGCGTGGTGATTGACTATCAATACACACAGGACTTCGCACAAGTCAGAGGTGTGCCCAGGGATTTGAACCCGCGACCACCATTTTAAGATTAAGAATAAATGTGTCTATTTGTCTCTATGAAAAGTACGCGACGACTTTAAAATGCTACTCAAATAGAGTATGCAGCTACTATAAATTGTAACTTTTCTGCAGTCGAAATTAATCTACAGCAGGGTATTATTATGTGAGGTCATTTAACAAACCAACATGATAACCCTTCCATATTGTGGATTCCCATACTCATCAGTGACAGATATGTGCTAAAATTAATATGTGAGGACTCACTTTGGCAAGGTACTGGAAAGCTCTGCGACACGAGGCGACATCCAACCCAGGACCTGTCACACTGTCCACGTCCTTATCCGGATCGCTCGGTAAACTCATCGCTTTTGACTCTTTATCTGCAGACATAAATGAAAAAATGTTAATTATTTTACTTCTATTTAAGAACATTTATTACGCATGGGAATTCTTGTACTTCAATAGGCTAAAAAACTTTTAAACCTCATTTTTTGTGGAATTCGCCAGTGGCGGCGCAGTTCCACCATTTATGGGCAACATGACAGACTTGGTGACGTCTTTGGACAATATACATTTTGCGAGGTCCCCTCTAGCAAGACACCTTTTATTAGTCGCATCAATCTCACACGCGAACCCCTTCGGGCTTCGACCCGCGAGGCGCAAGACCGTGATCGGCGCCTACAACTGCTCTAATGTAGTCCCGCCACCTAAATTCGACCACACGCACTTTTGCACCGAATATAAGAAAAACACATACTTTTGCATTAAGAAAATAGTGCCATAGATGCTTACCGGCAATTTTCCCTTCATTTGTACAGTCATCATTGAGTTTACTGGCGAAACATCTGGCTAGTATGGCGGGCTGCGTGAAGGCTTCCCCCAGTGCCCGTATGAGCGGCTCTCTCACTTTGTTCTGCAGACACTCGTCACACAGCTCATAGATACGTTCCTCGGTCAATGGAGCTCCATCTAACAAATTCAACATTAACTCGTCAAGCATTTTGATTAACCAGGCAAACTTGCTGTTGTCCATTTTTAATTTAAGTTAAAATTGAAGGGTACACAACAATTAATGTACTGAATTTCGACTGGTATATATTAAAGAAGGGACCTACATTTATAGTAACATACTAATCACTGTTAGTAATTAGTGTATTCTTAATAGCAACCTTATTGTTGGATGACTAATTCAATTAACACCTTACTGGTTAATTTAAATATACAATACTATTCTTAAAATATGTTTATTAAAGCCATTGTATAACTTGCATTAGAACTATGCAATTACTTGGATAATTATTGGGGATAATTAAGGGCATTAATGGCTACCAGTAAAGAGTGATAAAATCTATATTTATTGCCATTGATCTCTTCAATGTAAAAGAAACAATATGTTATGAATTATTAATAAGTAATCTATATATATAAAAGAGGAACCTGATTGACTGACCTATCAACGCACAGCCGAAACTACTGGACCTAGGAACTTGAAATTTTACACAGGGATTCCTATTGTGACGGAGGGTAGCACTAAGAAGGGATTTTGGGAAATTCTACCCCTAAGGGGGTGAAAAGGGTTAAAAACTGTTGTATGGAAAATCTAAACCATTGAAGTTACAATTCTCCAACTTGGTAGTTTAATAACTCATTTAATAAAAAAAATAATTGCATACTTTATTTGTCTAAAAATTAACATTAAAGGGGTTAAAATAAGGGTTGAAATGTTTAGAAACTGGGTGATTTCCTTCCTACCCGATCAACGCACAGCCGAATCTACTGGAGCTAGAAACGTGCAATTTTACATAGGGGTTCCTATTGTGACGTAGGGTAGCACTAAGGAAGGATTTTTGGAAATTTGACCCCTAAGGGGGTGAAAAGGGTAAAATACTGGTGTATGGAAAACCGAAACCCTTGAAGTTGCAGATATCAAACTTGACTTTTTAGTTACTCATCTAGAAACAAGAACAACTGCATACTCTATTTTGTTATAATTAACCCTAAAGGGGTGAAAATAAGGGTTGAAGTATTGTAAAACCGAACTGCTGGATCAACGCACAGTCGAAACTACTGAAGCTAAGAACTTGAAATTTTACACAGGGGTTCCGATTGTGACGTAAGGTAGCACTAAGGATGAATTTTTGGATATTCATCCCCTAAAGGGGTGTAAAGGGTTAAAAACTGATATAGGGAAAATTTTAACCGTTAAAGTTACAATTGTCAAACTTGGCACATAAGTTATTCATTCTACGTCAAAAATAATTGCATATATTGTTTATCTAAAATTAACCCTAAAGGGACGAAAATAAGGGTTGAAGTTTTGTAGAACCGAACTGCCGGATCAACGCACAGCCGAAACTACTAATGCTAGGAACTTGAAATTTTACACAGGGATTTCTTTTATAAAGTAGGGTAGCACTAAGGAAGGATTTTTGGAAATTCAACCCCTAAGGGGGTGAAAAGGGTAAAAAAAATTGTATGGAAAACCGCAACCGTTGAAGTTGCAGATTTCAAACTTGACATTATAATTACACATCTAAAATAAAAAATAAGTGCGTACACTGTTTACTTAAATTTAACCCTAAAGGAGTAAAAATAAGGGTTGAAAAATGTGTATAGAAAATAAAACTGCTGAAGTTATTCTTATGAATATTTAACTTTTGTCCCTTTCGAACGACTTTTCAATTCAGTTTGAGCGAGAAAACAAACATTCGATACCTAAAATAGGTTTTAAAACTGTATATGAATGAGGCCGTTTATGTATTGATCCGATTGATCTCAAAATCGATCTGAGTTCCGATAATCTAAATTTGTATTCAGAATTGAAAATGTTGGCCGTCATTTTGAACTTTTTATTTATTGATCCGATTGGTCTCTGAATCGACAACTGATGGACCCATTGATCCGATAATCTAAACTCAGAGTCAGAATTGGAAATAAAAAATGCTGCACGTTGATTTTTGTTAAAAGTTTACGTAAAGGTT
The DNA here is from genome assembly GCA_905220455.2 of Deilephila porcellus. NCBI lineage: Eukaryota > Metazoa > Arthropoda > Insecta > Lepidoptera > Sphingidae > Deilephila > Deilephila porcellus. Next base: position 11,094,646 of record LR999977.1, on the reverse strand, counting down.
ATAATGGCATAGTTTTAGCGATATAACGTCTACATTATCTTAAACATGCAGACGAAGTTGCGGGCAAATGCTAGTTAATGAATAAAGTTAAACCTTATTAGGCTAATATCTTTGTGTTTGTGGAATTTATTAAATCCTACTGTGGAATTCTTTTTATGAATTATATTTTTAATAGTTTTGAAAATTGGTAGACCCATACTGTGGTCAGTCAATACTCAGCATAAATGTGCAGGCTCGTCCATGGTCTCACAGGAGAACAACGTGAAATGACAGATTTTGTGTAGTGTTCGGTGAATGAGATATCAGATAAGATGCCCAATACCCCTTTCCTTTTTCCATCCCTTTTTCTTCCAGCTCCTTCCCTTATTAGATGGTCTGGTAACACATCTATAATGCCAATGTTGTGGATGTGCATGGCAGTGATCACGTACCATGAGGTAATCGATTTGCTTGTATGTCTCATGTATTGTAAAAAAATATTCACAAACTGGAATACCCAAATTAGAAAGCAAACCATTGTCTATTATATGTGTTTACATAAAATTATAGTCCTCTTAAACATACAATTCGTTCAAGGTTCATTCCTATGGTTGAAGGAAAAATACTATCAATGTAAGATGACAAGTATATTATGTACATCTAAATACTCACTGTTATGACTACGAGATTTGGAGATTTTCTGTTGAGATACATTATGACTAGTATGCGGTTCCTCTGTCAATGTGATCTCTTGTGATGTAGCACTGGACGTGGGTATCTCTTTGTCCTTCTCTTTGTTGTCTGTGTCATCAATCACATTTGATGTGGTGCATGTTGTGCTAAAATACGACTTTTTAATAAGTTACATACCATAGACACATTATAATTTATGCCCTGTACATGTACTTTTATTGATAAAATTGTAGAATATTGCCAGTAAATCATTATAGAATCATACTAAATGTCACATAATATATTTTTGATGATATCAAAATCTCAGAAACAATTCAGGTGGATTGGGAGTGAGCCTGCAATTGCTAATTTCCAACTAATTTGTACTCTTTATGTGTCAAATTTAATAACTATAGTGATATAGTAACTGAGTGAATAGTGCTCCAAAAGTAGCCTACATAAATAATGTAAATAACTTAAAAAATAAAATATAAACCTGGCATTATCACAAGGTGAAGCTTCAGTACGTGGTACTTTGTTGGGGAGAGTGTCACACAGGCGAGCCTCTTTGTAAAATAACTTTATTGCCTCAGCAGCTGCCTCATTTGGTGATAAATTCCTTGCCTAAAAATATTTATTTTTTATTTATAAAATTATTTAATATCAACAAGTCAAGAACAATAATATAAAGTATTTGATCTAATAGATTTTGTGGACATGTTATAATAATTTTAAAATAACCGAAGTAATAATTGTAAAATTAAAATTTCTTTGTTTTATAAATATACACAAGGACTTGAACACAAAATATGCACTGTAACTATCCAGTTTTTGCACAGAGCGATTACAATTACTGAATGACTGAATGTAACTAGACATTACCAGTTAGAACCAAATATTCACCTCTCCACTTGAAGCACAATACCGATTGTCACAATTAGGATTACCACAGCCATCCAGCAATTGATAGAAATATCTCTCAATCAATTGTTTAGCCGCAGCTCGCTTCATAATGTCCCCTGAGTTGCCGGTTACCGCACCAGGGCATAAACTTGATGTTGCTTGCTCTTCACTGCTAGTAGGGGTTGTATTTTTTGACGATGATGCTTCGCTCCCCCTGTGGTGTCAACAAAACATTCGCTCACGTGACCACAACACTCCCTACGCAGTAACATCACACCAAAACAAAGAACAAAAATAGCAAGTAATGCTGCCTAACCTTTATCTTGTGTATAATTACGCAGCAAATAAACACACGCGCGTTAAATAAATAAACAAAAGGGATGGGCGAAACACACAGGGGGACCATAATCACACAAACGTTAACATCCACGATGTTAAACGAAAATATATTTTACCTTGAAGCTTCGTCAGTTTCGCTTTTTGAGTTCATAGAAAATTCTCACGAATTCAAAATAATTTCTAATTTCAACTTTACAAAAACGTAGCGAGTCTAACGTGAACATTCGCCACTTATAACCGTTTTTATAAAGTTTTCATAAAATTAACCGTAAGCAAACAAAAATACCATCAATTGTTCTATTCTATTCCATTCTCTTCTACAATCTGTCAAAGCCAACCATCTTATTCTGGACGGTCCGTTAAACGCAAATACTTACGGATGGTATAAAATATAACAAAAATCCGTTTGTCAAATTATCGATATATTTATTTACGTACGTTATGCAACACATTATTACAGTGAAGATGAGTCAATTTAAATTATCCCATCATGAGTGCCAATTGGATCAATAATTAAACTAATTTAAAATGTGTAATACATTTATTGAGAATTGAGGACACAATTGAAATGAAACGTTAATTGGAAATACTAGTGCAGTACTCTAATCGATTAATAAAATATTTTAGAACGTATTCGCTATTTTGTTTTAATCTTCTACACAATCAATATTTCTGTGTTTCACTATTATTAAGTTACACACTTAGTGATTTTCATTCCAAATATATCCAGCAATACACAAAAATCCAGGAGTATTTATTTACTTATCAATTATCATATAAATATACAGGCTCGTTCAATAAAATGCACTAGTTTCTTATCTTGTATTATGCGATAAGTATAATACAAGATATGCGTTAAGTACGTATATAAGAATTGTCCGGTTTTGAAATACTATTCAAAACCGGACAGTTCTTATGAACTTCAATACTTGAAATATTTGAATTTTTATTTTTGAACAACTATTAGTTCTATATACACACGATTATCGATTTGAATATGCTACTGTGGCTATTACCAAACTAAAAGGTAACAACTCTACGTTTGTCAAAGTCAATGTGAATGTGTTGTATTGTTTGTATTTTTTGTGATTCCATAGTTTCATTTAATTATTTTGTAAATCTCTAGTGTCTAGTAACTACACTGAAAACCGAATTTAGAAACCATGACGGAAGTATTATCTGCCGAGGAGGCGAAACAAGATCGTGTGGAGACCATACTCAAAGGATTCCAGATGTATCCTTTTTTACTTATTTTAAGCCCATATTTGTACAATTACCTAGCTTTATTAACAATTTATTGTTCAATTATTTAAACTAACAGTACCTAGCCAATGTAGAAAACATTATGTACGTGTAAATCAGTGTTAAGCATGTGTTTGTTAAGTACCCTCTTTTTTATATTTAAATGACGGGTATATTTAAGGACACGTTATACATTAAAGGTCAATGACATGGAGCCGTTAAAATTACATTAAGATTCCTACAGTTAACTCTCCACAATTATCATTAAGTTATCTCTTTTACCATATAAATTTCCTTAGCCCACCCAAACAGTAATTGGATGAATCTTCGTGATGCTGATACAGGTACAAACTTTGAATCATTTTTATATTCCATAGGATAATGAAATAACAGGAGTACAAAATTTGCTAGAAAACTGTCTTCTATGTGCTCTTCTCCCATTACAATCAATATCTGAAAAGTTTTGTTACCAGTCTTATTGGAAGGTATCATGTTGATCTCACAAATGACATCATCACCGAATATATCTTTAAGAAGTAATTAGAGTCTATACCTAAAGCCGGGTACTCACAAGCGAGCCATAACTATAACTATTTCCATGTATGTAATCCAAAAACATAGTCTGTATGTGATTTGTAGACCTGCTGCCAGTGATATGTGTGCTGCTCATAGAGAGCCAACAATTTCAAGGTACTCCTTTTGTACTGTAACACACGTACACATTAGAACCTTGTTACTGTTATATGCAAAATACAGTTACAGCTCGTTAGTGAGTACTTGGCTTAAGTAGTTTAGGACAAAAGTAATTTTTCATTCAACAGATGTCACTACTCCTATAATTCAATATAAGGCCAAAATAAAAATTAAATTTGTAACCTACAAACACAACTATTTTGATGTAACAATCTGATAATTCAATGTTTTTAACATTCAGGCAAGATCCTATGGCAGCACAATGAGGATATGTCAAGCAGTGACGTGGAACATGAGGCTAGAGTTCCTAAAAGGATCCTGAAGTGCCGAGTTGTCTCCCGGGAGATGAACTTCAGCTCTATTGAGTCAATGGATAGATTCCGCTTGGAGCAGGTACGTCATTTAATTTAAACACAATTTAAGTGGCTATAAACCAGAAGATGGAAAGCAAGCTCTAAAACCTGAGAGACACTGGATGAAATAAAAAATCTGTATTTAGAATACATAACTATTAGGTATATCTTATTAGTTTGCATATTTTTACTTTAGTAGTTTGCTGAGTTATAAACTATAATGCTTATAAGGAGTTAAGAGTATTTAAATAATAAATAATGATGAATACTATGCTTTATATGAAAGAAAAATCTATAAGAAATATATTTTTTCAGAAAGTACTGTTCAAAGGCCGGTGTTTGGAAGAATGGTTCTTCGAGTTTGGTTATGTGATTCCCAATTCCACTAACACTTGGCAGTCGGTGATTGAGTCAGCACCGGAGTCACAAATGATGCCTGCAAATGTCCTAAAGTAAGCTAAATAGTTTTAATTAACTTAAGATTATTATATTTAACTGAATAGTCAACCAGTGAAATTCTTACATTGGTGAGGTATGTCAGTTGAATATTAATAGGCTTTTGGCATAAAAATAGATATTAAATATAAGGAGTTGCTATATTATTAAATATAGCTGACCAGAGGCGGTTGCCAACACGTTCACAGTGGTCGTGGGTTCAAATCCCAGGGCACACCTTTGACTTTTCGGAGCTATGTGTGTATTGATAGGCAATCACCACGCACTATAACGGTGAAAGAAAACATCATGAGAAAACCTGCATACCGCAGCGATTTTGAAAATGTTCTATAGTATGTACAGTTCGCAAACTAGCAACTATGTAAAACCGCACTAGGCGAGCGTGGCGGGATAAATGGCCTAACTACCTAAATCGTACTCTTGATGCTAGAAGAGGCCTGTGCCCTGCAGTGGAACATATTTGGGCTGATATAGATATTATTAAATGAAACTATATATGAATATACTGAACCATATTATACACAGATGTTCCTATGGAGGGAAGAGAGTCTTTAAAATGAGAATTTCGTTCCCTTGGTATGTCAATGATAGTATCTCAATAAAACTCAATTACATACACTCTTATTTTTATCCTTTTTCATCATCCTACAACAGACCATATGCCGAGTTACTTATTGTGTAAGTACAGTGGTGTAATATAACAATTATCTCTTTTTCCAGTGGCAATGTGGTGATTGAGACTAAATTCTTTGATGGAGATCTGTTGATAACAACATCTCGAGTGAGATTATTCTACATCTAGAATGTACCGGAAGAATGAAGCATTTACTAGTCCCATTTCTTATGCATTTTCTTCATAATAAATGTGTAACTGGTAGTATTCTTTTCAGACCGAAATTAACCATTTTACTATCACAAGTGACCTTAAAACTCCTAAATTTCATGCATATTTGGATTAAAAGCATTTAAATTTACTAGTGCAAGAAAAGTATAAAATCAAATATAAATGTGATGGTTTACATTTAATTTTAAGTAGTGTTTTAAAATTCCATATTTTATTTGTAACATTAATTTATATGTAATGTATATTATATTGTATATAATTTTAACAATTATTTTTGTAAGATAATAATGTAAGTAGCACAAAGAATGTGTTTTATTATTTTGCTTCGGAAGAATTGCTATATTACAGCAATGCTATGTTTTGATAATGCACACACCACATAACACAAAATAGATAATTAAATTTTAATGGATATACATAATGTATATTATTTACTAACCAAATAGAAACTTTTGTATAAACTTTAAATATTACAGCAGTTGAAAATAATTTTTAATCTGCAGTTGCTATCAGATTTTTCTATTATAACAATCTGTGTGATTCCGCATGATCCTATTTTAATTATTTACTATTACAAATTCACTAATAAATGTATGTGCTATTCTTTGTTTTTTATTATCTCGAACAATACCCCCAAGCTACCTATGCAGTGATTCTCCCACGACTGTGCCCAAAAAATTGTTTGTGACATAAGAAAACCCTTAGAATTCCACTGTGGACTTCCAATTATCATGCATTTGTTGACAGCTCAATAGCACAGAATACTAATCAATAGTCTATGATAAGTTACGATGTCAAGTTAGTAACATGAGATGTTGAGATCGCGGGTTCGATCCGCGCATAGAGATTAGTGTGATGATTGCTTCTGTAGTGGGTGCAATGCAATAAATATGACATAAGCATGCACTAATGCACTCAGCATTGATTTTATCTATTAGTATACACTTTCTCTTACACATTACTCGGGCCGTTGTAAATCACCGTCGCCAAATATAATATGTTGACGGTTAGGTACTCCACAATGTCATAATTGGATTAATAACATTTATAAGTTAGCTTTTAAGATTCCTGTAAAGGCTTAAGAATAAAGGCGATTGTAAAATCGACAGCTTTAAGTTGTTTGCGTAAACAATATTTTCGTCATACCTTATACTAAATTTGTTCTACATTTGAGGTAGGTATCTATCGCTTTATCGGTAATGCTTCCGCCAAAATAATTAATATGCCCACTCGCACCGATATTCTTAATGTTATAAACAGTTTGTGAAGCCTTTTCCCATCCCAAGATATGATAGACAGGGAATCTATATTCTGTAGTGATCTCAGGCACACATTCTAATCCCGGAAAATAACCCGGTCAAAGTGAAATGCCCCAACTGGGATTTCAACTCAAGACCGTACCGGTTTACAGCCCATATACGATGCCATCTAGTGAATAGACCAATAGAAGCGATATAATAAATTATACAAACTGAAAGCAATATAAATTTAATGCGGATTAAGCGCCTGATTGTTAATGCTAGCCACAAATTGTATTTATGTTGTTTGAGAATTAAGTTTAATACAAAAACAACAGATGGCGTTAGTATGTCCAGTAAATCAAAATAACATTTTCATTCATAGAATACGAAGCGTAGTAAGTAGACTAGGCAGACTTGGTATTAAAGTATACTTGCTCAGTTAAGAATTAGTAAATAGTATTAATGTGTGCGGACTTTTATATTTAAATAATAAGCATACATACATACTACTTTTCCCTGTCTTTTCATTAATATTTGTGATAATTGTGTATTGATCAGATCAGAAAACTATATTTTCAAAAATGATAGTACTAATAACATCCCTTATCAATATATATTGCGAATATTTTTGCAGTTAAGCCTCCAAAAGGAGACCTCATGTCGGAAAAATGAATCATACAGGCGTAATATTATGGTATCGGTTATAAAGGTGAGTTGAAACCACATCTGTTTTAGTCCGCACATCCTCTAATAAATCAACAACATTATTCAACGATGTCCATAATCTACGACGGTATTGTATCGGCGAGTCGTGACTGGATCCCGTATCTCATTAGTACGCTGACACGTTTTACGATATTACCATAGAGGAAATGAAAAGCGCTTTACGTGGCGCGTCACCTGCAGGAAAAGCGACCAGCGCTTACGACAGGAACTTTTTGTAAATTAAATCATCGAAGCCGGTGCCGGTGCCGGTGGTTACATCCTCTTTAGCGGGAACCCGTCGAAGGATTTCTTCGTACGCAGCCAGCGAAGGAAGCAACGTCGTTTCCATGCGCATCACACACAACACTTCGCATATAAATAATAGAAATTATCTAATTATGTGCCGGCGAGTACTAGACGCGTACTTGTCGTGAATTGTAATATCAGCCGTGCTGACCGAACAATAAATAATAATTATTACGATGACATTTCGATAAATATTGAACGCTTTTTTCGATAGGAAGGTCGATGTTATCGGTTACAGCTATTACACATTGTAATGTGACGATAAGCTACCTAAGTGTGTACACATTAGATTTATATAGGTGGACGGTTGATGCGTACTGCGTACAGTTTTATTTATTTTTTAGCAGTTTAAAAATCAAAATTAAACGAATACAAGTACATCTATTAACTTCTGAATCTCGTGCTGAGATGACTTTGACGCAATGATTATGGTAGATATATTTCCAGATTTGTAGATTTCATCAAATATCTACTGTCTACCGTTTAATGAACGTCGGAAAAACCATTTATTGACATTGTCTTGCCTTTATTTCGTCTTCTGCGACATCCGACATCCATCATCTATATTGAAAATTTGCTATTGTGCATATTGCGAAAATTATTGGCTTTAGATATCACCTGCCTCTCTCTCTCTCTCTCTCTTCAGCCACAGGAAGTACACTACTGAATATAGGCCTCCCCCAATGAGCTCCGAATCGACATACCTATCGTTAATTTTTTACGAATGTAATCTCTTACTAATTGTTTTACTGTATTAAAATAGCCACTATATCTCATGGTTCACTATTATACCTTCTAACAAATGATCCTAAAGCATCTTCAACCTAAGTTCTTACATCACCCAACTGGCAGATTTTTTTGAGTAAGGGGTACAGTTAGGTACTACAAAATCGTAAATCTGTAAGTATTATCAATGTTAAAGTAAAAATCAAATCATGTGACTGAGTAAATAGTTTTTTTCCGTCAGGTGTGCCGTCCCCTAATTTGCCAGTTATAAGCTATAGGTACATATATATAGTCTCGACAGGTATAGTTTATATTTCTTAATCTAAAAATGTTAAATTAAACAATACAGCGCCTCTAGGCACAACTAGGAGTTTATTGAAAGTTTTCTTCACACAGTATTAGCACAATATTCGTGTTCAGAGATGTGAGCAGACGGTTATAAGTTCCAAGAGGGCCGACGCGCAGCGATGCGGCGCGGCGCGGCATTCGCCGGATGAACTCCAAATGTGTGATATTTTTAGGAATGTTGATTGCCCCCTTCCTGTTTCCGGCATGAGCAACCGCTCTGATCTACCGACTCGCTCTGATACAAAACTGCTAATTAGTGATGAATAATTAATACACGTATCTCGTTGAAACACAAATTACTTGGGAGCACACGTTTTGATAAACTTAAAACCAATTAGATATTTTTAATGCGATCGGTGATAAAAACATCTATAGTTTGTTAAATTTGTTCGATTCCGTATTTGTATATTATTAATCAATTAAACTAGTTTACTACTTTTACTCGAGAAGGTATAAAATTGTATGTCATTACGGGGTACATTAGAGCAAAGGTTTATAATGGTCTTTACGGCTTGCATCATATTTCATCCGAGAGAAAAGTATACCACCTACAAAATATGAAGACTACAAAGTATTATGAGGAACTTGTTGTAAATGTTAACCTAATGTATTAAATACGTGTAGTGTGTACTTATTATTAAAGTTCTCTTAATAGTCAATAACCATAAAGTTATTAATTTCGATGTAAACGACGCGAGATATCTGATATGAAATTACTAAGTATAGAAGTATGAATAATTTGTGCTTTTAGGTTAAAACTACCGAATTAGGCGGATAATTAATCCAGGCCACTTACATAACTAAATACCCTTAAAATTCCCCATGCTTTTAAACCGTGCTTTGACAAATATCCTGTGACTTCATCACAAAAACTAATCCTAAACAATAATAATATAAAAAAGTTAGTATATATTCAATAAAAGCCGCAAAATACGCGGTGACACCTTGGGCAGAATAAATAACGCCTTGGTGAGGACAGCGGGCCGCGGCGACGGCGCTGCGTCCGCGCCCGCGGGTCACCGTCCTCGGGCTCGGCCACACCCGCCCCCCGCGCGCCATACCCCCCACCCTCTTTACCTACGTCACCACTGCTACGTCACTCGTACGTGTCATGAAACTTACTTGAACCGCAGAAATTGGAGTGGAGACAGTTCTTATTAGTCTGTAGTATAATTTAAAGTTATTAATATTATTTTACTGGAATTTTTAGATGGAAAATAAATATAAAAAATATAAAGAATCTCCAGATGGAACACAAAATTTAATATGGGGTTTATTGAAATTTGATAAATCTACAATTTTCAAGATAATAAATCTCATTTATATTAAAGTGTGATTAAGTTGCCCAAACAAGATAGGCAGGATGTAATATACATATGTAATCGATTCTTAATTTTTTATTGGCGATAAAAAATTGTCATGCGAATCGTATCGCGGAATTGCTCATTATTATTAATTCTGGGATTGCTTGGTGTTTAGTATATGAAGCACCCGCAGATTAGAATATAGTTATGCTGCTCATCCATTTTAAAATGGGCCCCATTATGAAGCTTTGTATAAACTGTAGAGATTTATTTGATGATTTCATTAATTTTAAAATAAATTGGCAACTGATTTAAATACTCTTCACACTTCACAGACAATCCGTAGCGAAGTGAGAGACAACCAGTTGAAAAACGAGAAGAAGTTGTTTCAATCCCCCACACGCAAACAAATGTTGGCATAATTAATTGTTTGTATATTTATTTATATTAAATATTTTTATATAATGTATTGCTATAACTTTTAAATTGACTTTTTGACAATTAATTTAATAACAAATACATCCTCAGACTCTGAGTATTGTAGGACGGAAACTCCCCCGTCGAATCAACCTAATAAAGTTGCACGTAAGAGATAATTCGTCAAGAGAGTTGAATTATTTTGCTGGTCACATGTAGCACATAGTTTAGGTAAACAAATAGGATTATTTTCGTATTGCCCGGTGGGGCTGATAACGAACTCAATCATGGTTGCGATAAGATGTTATTATCACTTATCAGGTCATCGGAGAAACTCACTCAACTCGCGTAATATTGTATAATTTAACCTAAATTATTCGATTTTTCTTTTTTCTTTTTTATTGAGTTTTATATCAGACTTCCCGGCGTTATTGAGTAATTTAACAGACCGGAATAGCTTTGTCGAATATGGAAAACTGAAAAATAATCTTTTGCAGTCAATAGGTATTACTGTATATGCAACGCATTGACCATTATATTTAAAAGTAACCATCAGGTGCAACGCAGTCCATGGCGATGCACAAAAGATATATAGGTAGATAGTTAATACCCACATGCAACAAATTATTACTCATTTAAGTATGCGCATATTAAAACACATGAGTCATGTAGAGAAGTAATTTGCTCGTATTGAATACAATGACTAATTTCTATTTTATTACGGGACTATTTGGAAATAGCTTATGTGATAGTACTCTTCAATCCTTCATCTATAACTGAAGTGGGATTAATTTGTAGAATCTTTGGTGAGAAAAAACAAATTTAGAATAAGACTACGTTTGCGGGTAAAATGTCGAGACTATTTGTTATTTGAAGAGCTTGCTATGACAATGAAAACATTCATATAAACTTTGGGAACATATTAAATCTGTAAGACCAATATACAGGTAGTTAATTTGTCCTTTTTTCTATTAAAGTCTATTTTAATTAAGCTAAACTTAAAGAGTGTGGGGATTAAAGTTAAAGAATGTAGTTGTATTCTTAGAGAGGCGTATACAGTTTTATATTGGGAGACATTACAATTAAAGGTTATATTATCAAAGTTTTAAATATCTCCGCGGGTATTTAAGATAATTCTTCAAAACCGAGATCGCGATAGTCGTGACATCTCTCCGGGAACAGTACTCAGTGAAGCGTTACCGAGCTGAGCGCGCCGCTCCGAGGGTAGCTGTAAAAAACTATGAGCGCTCGACTATGACCGCCTCCTCTATTCCAAAACACTAACTTTCTTCCGACTATTTCAATGCACGCTATTGTATAAATTACCTTTATATGTCAAAAAATTTCCCCACAAAAAAATACTTACTTACATCCTTTTTAGATCGCAAACCAATATAAAACCGCCGGCTATTTTAGTTGTCCTGGCAACAGGAAAAAGCTCGTTTCAAACAGACAGCTTTAGGTTTTTTTGCGCGGTTATTTATCGTGCAGCCGCGTCGGACTTCCTTACATACTTTTTTATTGACCATTAACTGACCATTTTCGATTCTTATGGCCGATCATCGCATGCCTATTATAAGAACTAAGACAATCAAACAATAAAAACGCACACGTGTACTTCAAACGACCTCCCATAAAACAAAACAAGTGTTTAATGATTCAATCAATTTCGTCAGCTCCATACGGGGTGGGTGAAGGATCTGGCGCGCCGCGCATTCTGATGGTGGCGGCCTTCCTGCTACGGCTGCGGGTTACATCACATCTCGGCTAATATGGCGCGATGGATTTGAAATATGAAATCGGTTATCGGCGTTAATTATCGATTCATCGTAAGTGCGCCGCCATGTTGGATGTAAGTGCGCGGCCATGTTGGCGTGCGCGGCTTCCGGCGCGCGCGTGCTGGTGCATGCTAATGTTCGCGCATGCGCACCGTGTCCTGTTGGCCGCATGTGCGTTCCACTTACACTTCTCCACCAACCGACTGCAACCACCGGCAATCGACGCTGCTGCCAACCCCACCTCTGTTCTCAGGACTTTTAGCTTCACGTTTCTTTACACCCAAACTTGCATTTTCACGTGACATCACACTTTCCACTGGAAAGCACCTGAAACCTAAATTACCGACATACTTATAATTTTTTAATTTGTAATATAAAGTTAAAGTGTAACTCAAAACTTCTGATGTTATAAACATTTGCTTTATTGCCACCAACGGATGTACAAAGTATTCCCCTAATTATTATTTTTAAAGGAAAGTTAAACTCCACATAAATACCAGACAATAAAACAATTAAAAACATAGACACGTGAACAGTAAATAAGGCAGTACATAGTGTCGTCACAGGCACTGGGTGAGACAGGCCGGCTGCGCAGGCGGCGCGCGGGGGCGCATACACTCATAACTCATAACTCACGGACAAGCGAGATAATACCGCTCATTCAGTGCCAACGGCATTATTTTAACACTATACGTACAGTGTACACGGTACAGAAGCTATTCACATCGATTGTATGTATATTTACACAACAATCAATAAAGGAACGCGTTTGATTTGGCACGTGTTTATAAACATTCTATGTTTGTTGTATTAAAAATAAACTCGCTACGTTTTCTACTATTTACAAAACATAACATTGAAAACGCGATAGATGTTTGCTTTCACCGAGTGGATGTTTTTATGCAGTTTTTTATTTTGTATTCCCTGGACTATAACATAACTTAAAAGGCTATTTTTATTGGTTGTACTTATTGCTAGTGTTATAGGGAATTGTATCTTAAAAACATTTTTAAGACAACTCTTCGAATGCAAATTCCTCGTTACATATTTATTGTATAAAAAGCTCTAAATAAATATCTACAGTTTTAAAACTTTAAAATTATCAATTGACAGATTACTCTCCTGTACTTTTTAAATATATTTTATGTATTTAATAATAATTATAATTGTTAACAGACTTTTGCAAAATAACCCTTCGTAACGGACAAGCGCAGTTTTTATAAAGCGCCCGGTGTGCCAGCAGCCCCCACATCGCATGGGGCCATAAAGGAAATGACATGTGGTCTCCGAAAAGGATAATGCTGCCTTGTAAAGGATAAACAGGATACGACTTTTATGTCATAATTGTAAGGGAATAATTACTTTATAATGCATTACTTAACCAACGTTTCAGTGTATAAGCTATAGCCTATAATCTTAAATTATCCAAATCCATTTTTGGTCATGAAGTTTCTATTGATTTCTTATAATTCTTATTTATTTATTAACATAAGCTTAAGCATAAAGGTATCAGTTATCTATTTACTAAAGTTGTGGGCGTGCTTGCAGAGATCAATATGAATGAATTCAACGGATATTAAAAGTAAATTGAACAGTTTAGGTGAAAGTTCATTAAACATAAACACGTATTAATAAGTGGCAATAAATCAATAATTTCATACAGCTGTTTATTAATCATTATATGACAAACACCATTTAACAATTGACTGCCGCGGTGGCGTAGTTGTACTACGTTACGACTACAAAGCTGAGGTCTTGGGATCGAATCCCGGTTCGGGCAAAGTGATAGCGAATTTTTCTATTCATTATCAACCCGGAGTCAGGAATTTGTGCCCGACATGGCGATAGGCTCGCCCCCTATCACATCATGGGACGGAACATACGAGGCGAAATGTGGGTGTCCCAGTAGCACCTCTGCCTACCCCTTCTTCGCCTTAAAAGGCGCGAGTTTGTGTATGTATGTATGTACTTCGGAGAAACATCACATAATTTAAAGATTCCATTTTGGAAAATTCTTTGCCGTTTGGGGTATCTACTTAATTAATCTTTCCCAATTTATCTATAAAATATGACACAATACATACAAAATTGTTTTTTTAAAATGAAGTTCAGGCAATAAATAATGACAATATATGAGGATATATCAACGTTATGAACGTGTCTGTCTGCCGCGCACACCTGCTGTCACATACCTCGGCTGCGTCGATCACCGTACACCCTCAAACTCTATTAAATAAAATCAAGTTTTAATTCACTAACCTATAGTACTTTTTTATGTTATTTGTAGGAGGAAACGACGGCTGTGGGCTGTGGCTCATTCTTTCTCGATTTGGATGTTATATAACAATAGGTATAGGTTCGTATGTATTGCAGATAAAAATGTAAACCTAGAACACGACTGTAAATTTAAATTATTATTTTCGCAAAAACTAGGTATTTACCACCCAAACAAGACGATTTTTAAAATATTCTAAAATAATATCTGTCGATATTTTGGTGAAGTTTTTATTTGCATCGTGTCTGTGACCACTAAAACTACCACCTGGCTTCGTTTTCGGTCGCAGTCTTGATATACCCGATATATATTTACCATTAAACAATATATATATCTATAAACCATTTTCAGTGCTTATTTTGACTCTACATAGAGCTTACGAATTTAAGCCTAGCATATGGTTATCAATATTTAGTAAGTTTTATTGGTCTTATTGTAATGGAGTCGTGTATTAATAGCTTTCTACAATCCTGTATGATATATAGATTTCCTCATGCCTTTTTCGTATAAGGTGCATTGTAAAACAATTTCAGCTAAAGCGAGATGAAAATGCAAGTTTACTTCCAAGTTCCAACTCCGTCATGTACAGAAAGAAACACCGAGTATCGTATTTCTGTTACATTTGAGCGGTAGTGGTATAAAATAAAACAAAATATAGAGGGAACAAAGTGTATTTGCTTATTATTTGTGAAGGCTGAGCCGGCGGGGCGGGAGGGGAGGCCGGGGACGTCTTTGTTTGCGGACACGCGCTCGCTGCATACGAGGAGTGAGGACTAAAGCACCGCACACGGGATCACCAATCTTTTACTCAATTATTGTTTGGATAATATTTTTTTAGATTGTAATCAATGTGAAATTGTTGATCTTAAACAACCCTTGTTATTGTTTTGTTTAAAAATCCTTTTGCCAAAAAAACGTGGATATTTTTTTCCATTTCGCGGTTTAGTTGGAGGACCTACTTTTTGCAGTCAGTGGTACTCAACATTTTGAAATATATGTTTTTAATCAATTTCTATTTAATATATAAGTTAATCTTCTCACTCAAGCAACATGTAAGACGTATCATGGACAACAATTACAACAATTGACTGCGTGACGAAATTTAAGAACAAAATGCATTGGAAAGTTTAAGCACCAGTGGTGATAAATATTGAGTGTGGAGTCGGGACGTGTTGGTTTGCGTTTCACGTTATATAACGAGTTACGAGGTTCGTCGGCCGCAGTGCAACCTTTAAGGTCGCTGCGGCGGCCTCAGCCCTTTGTTTACACATGCGCTGCGCCCGCGCATCCCCACGACTCGACTCTTTACGAGACGACTCTCTTGAACAAACCTTTACTTGTTTGTATGTTTCTAGCTGTTTTTGAAATGGATAGATGTGGCTAAATATGGGAACCAAGGTACTTTAGTTGTAGGTTAAGGGCGACATAGACGTGAATCCCATTTGTGATGACAATTTCATGACTCAACACGATTAGAATCATTAAAAGAATGGAAAGACCTGAAGCTGCAGTAAATTACCTACAGAACGCAACAGCTAACCAACTCCACGTCAAATTTATATCGGATAATAATATTAGTACCACGCCGATATAGCTTACCAAAGCTTAATTAAACTATGTTAAAGATTTACTAAATGTCTCAAATTGTAACTTTTAACATACATACATAAACTCACGCCTTTTCCCAAGAAGGGGTAGGCAGAAGTGTCACCAGGACTCCCAAGGTTTGTGATAGGGGACGAGCCTATCACCATATCAGGCACAAACTGTCTCCGAGCTGATAATCATTAAATAATCCAATATAACTTTGCCAGAGCCGGGATTCGAGCCCGAGACTTCAGCGTTGTAACCGTACAGTAGTACAACTACGGTACCGAAGCAGTGTAACTTTTAACTTCTCACAAATATTGTTAGAAATATGAACTCGCTCCACCATTTGAAGGTATTAACCAAATATCACATTTTAAACACCACTCAACCGGTTGAAATCGTAATATGTGGATATTAAACATAAAACCTATTTAAAAGTAATATAACAACACATAACAAATAGTATCAAATATCGATTTAACTGCCATTGAATAATAAAAACCCGCATATGAATTTACATTTGTTACGTTGGCATCACGTTTTATCTATTTTGACGTATGTGCTGAACCGGCTGGTAGCGTTGCTGACATTCTTGCATGTGTACAAGGATAAACCTATTTACAATGATCTAGATCTGTGTGCTTAATTTCAAAATACTTTGCATACATGCATATTAAGTATTTACACATCACGCCTATATTTCAGAGGGATGGAAAAATATTATAGATTTCAACTTTGATCAATGCTGAATTCTTATTTGGTCAGTTCTTTTTCAGTTCAGGCTACTCAGAAGCTAATCAGCAGCAGCCACGCATATAGGCCTGACACCACACTAAGACACCAAGGTTTGTGCCATGTATATTGAAAGCTACGAGATACTTGATCTTTGGACTTTTGGTTACAAAAACTCTTGTCGCTACAACTTCTTTTACTTTTTAATTTCCAACACTATTACACATATGCATACCCCTTAATATTATAAACTTTAATAACATAATCTCAGAATACGCTCTTTCAAGATCCTGCAGTTGTATGAATTCGATTTTAAATTAAACGTAGTTTTCTTTTATCGCGGATGTAATCTTATATCATTTCAGCGCAATGGTGCGATGGAAATGCGTTTCATTAACTATACTATATCTACTCTGTGTTCCAGGCTAGCTATGCTTAGATATTCCATTTTTGCAGTAAAGTTGTGATTCCACAATCCCTGGATTTTCAATATCTAAAACCCATACTTGATTTAAATAGTGGCAAACTTCTTTCAAGCGCGTTTCTAATAATAGGTTTGTTGTTCTTTTTAAAATATTAAAACAACGGCTAACCCATTATGTGAACATTCAAAAGCCTTAAGCGGCAAAGATCGGCCTTCAAAAATACACTTCCACCCATTGTTGGCTAAATTAAGAATATTTAACAGCAAAATGACTATTGTGTTCTCGCAGGCCTAACGAAACCACCCAAACACGGCACAATGGCCCATGGCGCGGCGGAAGCGTTTTTGTATTCACAACCAAGGATAATATGTCACAAACGAAGCTAATAACTTTCCAATTAACAACTGCCTGCTTCCTTCCGGACCTTCGCAATGTGTTGTTGGCATTTTTTTGCTTAGAACGTGACCCGAAAATACGATCCCGTTGCGAGATAAATACATTTGCAGATTCATACAGCCGCAAGCCATTTTAGCCTTTACGTTTTGTTCATAGACGCGATAATAGCGTGAACTGTTTCCCATAAGAAATTAACAAATCTCCAGCGGAAGGAAGCGCAAGTGAGCTGTAAAAGGGATCGCCGGGTGTCGGTCTATGAATACATATTTGCCATGCGTGTCTTCGGCACGGTTTCGCAGCTAAATATGAATCAGGCAGTTTTTAGTCGAAGGGAGGGCTGTGCGTGAGCAATGGATTGATTCGGGGCTTAGCGCGGGAGTGGTCGGGCGGGGTGGGGCGGCGGCGGCGGCGGGAGGGGGGCACGGTTTCCGGCGGCGCGAGCGCACCGTGGGAACGGCAGTGGCACCCACCTACAGCTCCTCGGATTAAATGACGACCACTAATTAATTTAAGTTTGCGCCAAGTAAAAATAGAGATCTGGACTCGATACACAGGGAGAGCGGACCTAGTACTTCGACAAGCCACTTTACACGTTCAAGTAATCTTATACGGTGTTCTGTGTTGCGGCGCTCGTATTGCATTTCCTGTTGCTGCGATTATTCATTATGGGGTCACTAATGTTGCTAACCAATCCCCACTAGACAAGATTCCTAAAGTAGCCTACAAATGCATTGTATGAGAGGTTGTGATCTTCAGTTTTCTTTAATTTCCCACAAATCAGAGTCTATTTTCAAAATTTTGAAGTGAAAATTTTAGTACCTACATTGTTACACATCAAAAGGTAGTTATTTTTTTATTTCTAAATTGTTAAAATGGATATCTAATTAATAAAACCAGAGCCTTAGTGACTTATGTACTTCACATTCCAATTCCACACAAGAAAATTTTGTTCTGCAGCGTGTAGATTTAATACCCATGATCACCAGCTGACCACAGCTAAGAAAGCGCATATCCTGCATAGCTTGTACGCTGACGTTTTGGCCCAAACACGCAAGTTTTTACAGCCGAGTGAACATTCGCAGCACCCTTTGTCGACACGCACCTGGCCCGCCAGATGCTCCATTCAGCTCGAGATGAATTTTATCAATCACGCCACTCCATGTGCCATTCAGGTTTTTTCCTCATGTACTTGAACGGAAATACTTATGTTTTAGATTATGTTATACGATAGATTTAAACTTGCTTAATTTTGTAGTTGTTAAGACGATTTTTTGGGGTAGGAATAGGTTATAGGCCGTATAATGCCGTAATATGAAGGTTTACGAGAAATATGGGCATATAAAAAGTCACTGCGGACTTCCACAGGACAGAATACCGCAATAATTACAAGTATCAGTGGCCTGGTAGAGTCGATTTGATCTCATATTAACTTTCCACTTAAGATTTTTTATTTATATCGCTGAAAAAGTATTATATTTGAACATCAGAGAGCAAGTTTATATCACTTGTGTTACTTGAAAGCGTAAAATAAAAAAACCTACTGAGTGTTTGGAAATATTGGCATTGAATTACTTGTATATTTTAAGAACTTGCTTTCCTACGGCTTCAAATTATCAAAAGCAAAAGTAGGTTTATCTTAAGTAGGTATAAAATATCACATTCTCAAAAAATCACGTGAAATGATTTACCTGTTACCAAACTTATCTGCTAACCTCCGAAGAATAAATCCTGAGATTGATAATTATGATACGGGAAGCTAGCTACAGACCATTAAAAGAACATAAAAATCGTCACTAACAATCGAAATAAAAAAGGGAATGTAAAAATATCTAGCAAATTCAACAAATAGTCTCAACAAATTTTTGGAAGGGCGTGTGTTGGTGTTGTCAGCCATGTCTGATTGGTAGAGATCACTTACAATCTGGTGACCTGTATCCTCGTTTGCTTGACCTACGCAATAGAAAACAAATGAATAATGTATAGACATATTCTTTAAAAATATAAAAAACTATAATTTAAAACAATGGCTACCGGTTTGCGATGAATGAGCTAATGTTTTGCTCTTATGGACTCGCGTGCAAACTCAGCCTTCGCGTGTTCCACATTTTGTTCATGAATAAACGAAACTAATTCACTTTGATACAGTAGTTTGTTGTTAATGAAATCGCTCGCGGAGAGCGGAGGTGGCTGCCAGTAACGGAACTTACATAATTATTGGTAAATCTTAACTTAACCAACTGTCGCATCCTAACAAGTTACCCCATTCATGGAAATATAACCTTTATTAACACCAACTTAAAGGGTAAGGTGCTGTTTCAAGTGGAGAGAGTTAAGATGTTTCACTATAGTGATGGTGGGACTGAATGAAGCAGCTGTTGCTCAGTTGCAAGTCAGCCCACAAAACAATTTTATAGTCATTGTGTTTCGCAAACTAATAGAACATTTTCATCAATGATTTCTGTTGTCACCGGGTGGGCGTTTGGCGACTGTTTAATTTTTATTAATTTTTACTTTGACATTTTAATTACTTCTTTACTTTTTCTCTAGTTTTATTTAAAAAAATAAGTAAGTTTGCCAAAGTAAAGGCAGCAGACATGTTAGTAGCCGGGTGGTAGAGAATAGAGACAGTGTGACGACATTATTATTTGAAACCACGTACAGAATATTACGTCAATAATTCGTACACCAAAATTCAACGGTATTGCGGTTGTTATTTTTATTGATCTAAGTATCTATTATGTGATATTAATTGCTTATTTAGTTTGTTTGTTAAATACTATATTTTCATTTTGATACCACCAAATGTAATAAGTTTCAAATAAATACTTAGATTGACTGGCAACGATAATGTTTAATATCATGTCGCCAATGTACAAGTATTGAGATGTAATTATGTGTTGCGTGTAATGGAAAACTAGACTGTCCAGTCCAGCCGACAATGTTTATGCCAGCATACCAAACAAGAACGCAGATCCCATTAATTATTAAACATGCCATTTGCTAACATAAATCACTCGGGACCCTTGATGTGTGTTTACCAGTATAACGCGGATATTTGCAAGGAAACTGTGAAGTTAATTTGGAAACAAATAATGCTAAAATTATGCCTAGTAATGTATTACATAACGACTTGCTTGAGAGAAAACGTCGGTTTTTATCTGAAGACTTAGGGTTTGATCCTTATCGATGTAACGCTGAGTATATTTTATGGTTGCAATGTTCGTGTGATTAACAAATATTTCGGGTCTATCAGAAATATGCTTCCTAGTATTTAATACTCAGGCATTTGGCAGTCTATCTAAATTCTAGATGGATTCATCTAAATTATATTGGTAGTAGGTCTCTCACATATGTGGTAGCCATACCACGGCAATATCTATTTTTTCCGCTAGAAAGAAGAAGGTTTGAAGGACATTGCAGCCAGAGTAATTACTGGACATAATGAGACTTAACATCTTATGTATCAGGATGGAGAGCGCAGTGGAATGCCAAGCATTGCCTTGGAATTCATGGTGTTGTTTGGTTTTGGTACTGTCCATGAGCGGTCGTATCGTTTACCATTAGGCGAACGGCATCGTCTCGCCATTCACTGCAATAAAAAAAAACTCCATTCCTCAAAATTGAGCGGTCTTATTAGAGCGATTACTGACAGTACCCAGGACAAAGTACACTTCACTATCGAATCCAGTTTTATTTAATGTCACTAGTCATCAAATTATGTCATCATAATTTGGCATTACAAAATCCATCCGTGTACGACACAAGTCAGCGCAATGTAATGAAGTTCAAGTCAAATGTAGAGCACTTGTTACTAGTCATATGAAACAGTGATCACTCACTTATATTGCTTAAATCGGTGGAGGCTTGTTATTAGCTATAGTTATATGTAAGATTAGTTATTTGTATTTGTTATTTGTCTGTAAGCTTCTCTAAAATAAAATAAATAAATAAAAAATAAATAAATTATACTTCGAACGTTGCACATGTTTTTATATATTAGACAAGATTAGACAAGACACAAACCTTATAATTATTCAACAAAACCAGCGCAACAATAAACATCAAATGTTCCTTTAATACACAAACGACATTCAGTCACTAATTACTGATACAAAAATAGTTGAACAAAACTAGCGTCACGCTAACCCTCCCCATTCACACGGCGGCGATTAACCGGCCGAATGTAAAATAACCCGCGCACATTATTTTATTTAAACACAACGCACCTATTTGTGCGGTCGTTTTATTTTCATTCATGAATTAGACGCTTAGTTCCGTCGGCAGTTAGACACTCTCCCACGGTCGTAGTCGCTTGGTTCGATGAATGGGAGACGCATGACTCAAGGGAAAGAAAGAAAGGGGCGCGTCACTTCCGCTACTCGAGGCGTATGGCGTTACTTCCGGCGCGTTGTCGCCGGATACGTATGTTCCCTGTTCGCATCAATTATTATTTCCTTCTTCATGTTTCCTCTCGCAGGGCTTTCAATTTAAAATGTCGCTTACAACTTTTTTTCTTTGTGAAATAAAAATGCGGCGGGTAAAATTTTAATGGTATGTGTTTTATTACTACATTATTTTGTCCAGGTTAGAGAATGTGCGAGGATTATTAGTCATCAAGTCCAAGTTTGCCAATTTATTAGCATAATATGTAATATATAATTTCGCTATGCGTGCAATAGGAGCATTTCTAACAAGGTTTGTCCTAAATTTAGGGATACTGAACAGTGGAGCCGGACGACGCGGAGGTCTACTCGGCACATGGAGGCTAAACTTTGATAATTTATCTGGACTATCAATTTCATTGTGGAAAATAATAAAAGTTAGGTATGCAACAAATTATTAATCCACCTCTCGCAATTACTGATAATAAGCTCAATTATATTATTATTGTCCTAAAATATAATACACAAGCGTTAATTTACAAGAGTAGTCAGCACTTTCACAGTGGCCTGCTTTGATTACAAGCGAACGCAGCTAATAAGTATCTGCTATTTCTTTCACTCTACGCCACAGTTGCCTATGTGCGACAAGGAAAGATAGCGGAAGTGTAATACGAATGAAATCGGGGTTCATTCATTGACGTTTCCGCCAACATCAATGAGCGCACAACTCTGAGCGATCAATGTGAAAACTACCTTGAGTGCGACGAGAAGGAAAAAAACATTTCATTTTTTTCTGAGATGTCATAGTTGCCAGTACTGCATCGTGCCAAAAGATTTTAATCTCCCAAAGAGTTTTTATTATGTTTTTCATGTTCTTGCCGCAAAACTTTAATTTCTATGAATGAAATATGAAAGCTTAAGAATATTCTGATTTTTTTAATTAATCTATATTTTGTACTTTGTGCGTTTTCTGCACAAATATCTAAGCTTTATGGTGTTCTAAGTAATACTATTTAAAAATCCATGTGTCGGCAGTGCACAACAAACAAAAACTAAAATAATGACCCTGAAAATTATAATTGAAATATGCGAGCTACAACGCAAAATTATTCAACGCTGTCTATTAATATCCCATTCATAAAAACACGACTCGGTTAAATAAAAATAAATTGTTTCAGGGTTCAAAACATTCGATTTTCTGAGGTCGTCGCGTCTCGAGGGGTCTCATAGCTATATACGTCATAGAGTGACTATTTTGCTGTTCGGAAGCCACATTTAGCTGGATTATCAACTTTATGACGCGGTGTTAAAGTTAATAGTGTTTTGTTGGGTAGTGAAATAAGCTGTAGTAGTGACGTAACTGGTCGCATCCCGCCGTTTTCATTGAGTTGTCAAACCTCAGCCCTACCGACCCGACCCCTCCTATATCTTGTTAATTACTGTTCTCCTACAATTTCTGTGACGTCAGCGGCAATTTGTCACGCTAAATAAAATTTCACTCACCAGATTTTGTTGGCTATTTGGCGTCGGCTTTTGTAGCTAGATATTGTATTACATAAGCGATTTTTCATTGCGCGGTGAAAACGCGTTTAATGTACTATTACGACAAAATTATTACAATGAACCTAATACATAAGTACATTCAGCTTTCCTATTTTGATAGAGTCTCGAATATGAGAGGTAATTTTCTTATTAACTATATTTATATTCTGTTAACTTTACCTAAGTAACTTTAAGAGAAACCTCATGGAAAAGCAAGCAACATTAAATCTTCAGATTTAAAATCTTTTTACATTTGTATGGGTAAATTACAGAAAATGCAGTGATAAACCTTACTTAATAAATACTGTTGATAAGCCAGCAACGCTATTGGGTGTGTCAGGAAGCAGATGCAGTGACTACACTGTACACAGCATCAATGATCAAAACCGCTGTGCGTCGAGTTACAATAATGAAATAGCACGGCGCACGCGAGCGGCAAGCGCAAGCAAAGCGACAGTTTCGCAAACGTATTTCGCATGCATTTCCGGGCAAGGCCGGTGTGTAATTTAAAGCTCACGCCATTTACTACGAGATAATATTACTGGAACGGCACAAAATACAAGTGTTGTGAATGAAACAGTGCGCGTCCGGCGAGTCGAGCGGTGCGGCGCGGCGCGCATACACCGCCGGTGCGGCGCGAATGGGAGCGGAAGCCCGCGGTTAGTCCACTTCCTGTTTCCTGCGGGGCGGAGAGCGTCGCACGCGCAGCCGAGCGCGCCCGACCGTACCCGAACACACCCGAAAGCCACCGAAACTAGCAACCACAGCTTTTATCGAGGAAATTGGGAAAATGTTGGCATAGGCTTTTGAGATTGTTGGACGTTTTAAATTATGCATGAAAATTTTATTGATTCATGAGAAAATAATGGATGTGACGTAAACCAAATCTGTAACAGGTTTTTATGTAAGACGTAATGACGTATTATTAATTGAATTCAAACAACAATTACCACATAATTGTAGATGATAATAGAATAGCTCTTTATCTCCGTTTTAATTATTAGTAACATAAGAAAAATAAAAAAAGATTTCGATGAATTGAGAAGCTCCTTTTTTGAAGTCGGTTAAAAAAACATTTTATAATAGGTACCGGCTCAGAAAATTTTTAGAAGTGGTAGTGCCTTGCTTCACCTCACTGATGAGAGGTTTCCATCTCTATTTGGATTCCTCTGCACATACAAGTCCATTGTAGCCACTTTGTCGTGTATAAATATCAAATCATATTCACAATCTACATTATACATTTCCACAACAATACGCCATCGAACCCGCCAGAATATAACTCTACAAATACAAAAATACAATAATTTTTATTTGACGTCACAGCTATCGTGACACGCACATTAATTGCCTAAATGTGAATAAGATTTTATAATACATATAACTGCCGATTCGCCCACGCGTCGCCCACGGACGCCCACGGTTGCCGCTCTCCTCCCTCCCCCCTCCATACCAACGGACGTAGTAGCGTAGGCCTAGAATATACCACTAGACGCGACACTCCTCACACCAACGCACTCATTTATCTTTTTATTTATAGACACATTCACGCTGTCCTTTGAGAATAAATGGGTATTGAATATTGATCGACATTGAGCTAAAATTGCAAATTAAAATTAGCTAGTTGAGATTATTATGTTGTACGCGAAATGTGTATATTGAACTATAAGATAACATTACATATTTAGTCGAAAAGAGAATTATGTAACCATTTTTATCCTAAAAATATAATTCAGCATAACAGTTATTAATGTATTTCAAACGCGAGCATAACATTGATAAATCATATTTTACTAATACGTTAAATTAAATATACACTCAAGAATCTGCTACTTTTAATGAACGCAAAAATATGATAAAAAAATAAGGCAAAGACAACATACCTATTCTGCCTAAGTAATAAAATATGTTTATCAATTAGCATCTAATATCGTGCAATGTCAGAGCAAACGACATCTCTGTACAGCACGATATCTCGCGACAGTAATTAGATACTTATAGACCTGTTATTTTCATATTCATTAAGCTACGAGCAAGAGATAGTTCGAAGCGATCCGTTTTTAGACTTCACGGAATTAATTAGTTCAGATATCGGAATTATTGTAAGTGAGCTAAATACGTCACTCGTTATCACAACACATCAATCTTTTTCATGTAATTCAATAGAACGACTATTGTTTTGCGTGAGTGTTGGGTATCTTATTTTGTAATAGATTCAAGTTATCGATTTTTGTATTATCAAAGTTTTTTAATTATTTACTATCATCAATAAATATCATAGACACATTGTATGTGTATGAAAAATTAGGTTCCCCAGACCTTTAGCTAATGTTGCATAATACTTTCTGGCAATGGCTCGATTCTTCCCATTTAAAATCATAACGTATTGTATGTTGATAATTATTATTATTCACAGTCGCAAAATTTGGGTTAATTAGTGCGTTCAAAAATCTATATAACGTTATTTGACACACATCAAGTAAAATCCATTGAACTGAAATTGTATGAATGAACAGAGGACATCCCTAGTAATAACCAAATGTTATATATTTAGTAACAAACAAAACATTAAACATTTATTAGAGTTACCTCACTGCTCGAGGTAAACAGTCTCATGAAAGGTCGTTATGAAATTGTTTGGCATCGCCATGACTTTCGACTTAGTTTATGGGATACGGTGGGGTAGATCCTCCTCCTGGCGAGGGCAGTTTTTATATCAGATTGCATAGAATAGGAAATAAAAATAGACAGAGCAACACCATTTAAAGGTATAGAAACAACTGGAGATACTTATGAAGTCAGTAGTTAAGCTGATAAATTTGGTGATGACCCGTGATTATTTATTTAAATGTCTATTAAGGTCAGAGTAAATTTCATTAAATTTTATTTTAAATGCGAAATAATTTGTACTTTGCTGACTTACTTTGAGGATTTGCCATTGTGTATGTAACATCTACAACATTTCGATAATTATACAAACAAGTGAAAAGCAAGAGTCGTTCATCTTATTTATTTACAGATCTATTTAATGTGCAGGGCGATTCCCGATATCTTTTAAGGCACATTTGCATAATGGAGTACAAAATGGAACCTCCAATTTCATAACAAATGATTTCCAATACTCGATATACTTTTGAAAACATTAATAATCATAATTTATAGCCGGCTTCATTCACATTTTGTATAAAAAATGTATCACGCTTTATCGCCGTTTATATAATCTTTGATTTATTTTTTATGTTGTGCTAAGACGCATATTGTAATGGTACAGATTTTATTTTGCACTTTTTTGTCAACCAAAATTTCATTAGGAATAAGTTATGTAATAATGTGTTTGTAAATTTAATCTATCCCACTTACACTTTATTTACAATTGAAAATATAAAGATCAAAACTTATTTTTTAATAGCACAGACGGTAATAAGTAATTATATTTATATGACCGTAAACCTATTTATATATCCATCCTATGGTTGCCTGTAAGAAATTACCTAGTGATAAGGCCCCAACTTGTACTATTATTATAAATAAATAAATACACCCAACAGTCACATACATAGTCTTGACCCACACTAAGGACAAGCTACGGAGAGACTTTTCGGTCTCACAAACACCCAGACTCGAAACAAATACCAGTGGATCACACAAATATTTGTTTCGGTGCGGGGATCGAACCCGCAGTCTCTCGTTTCACAGCCGGAGTCTAACCAACTGCGTCACGGAGGCTGTCATTATAATCATTTAATTTCTTTGTTATTTCCCTGTAAAGTACAAAATAGGATTAAATAAATAAAATAAATAACTAAGTACTTAATATACTCTAAATGCATAAATTAACAAGATCAGAAAGCATGGTACCCGTAAAATTTAATACATACATACATAAACTCACGCCTATGTCCCATTGGGGTAGGCAGAGACTATTGAGCGCCAAGTGCTACGGTCCATACATACCTCTTTCGCTTAATGGATAAAATTTAATATGAATCAATAAAATCGCTTAGTGGATAAAATTTAATATGAATCAATAAAATCAACGCATTTTACTCAATTGATTTTCAATTCATAAATCATCATAGGTCTTTGGCATCGCGACTCGAATGTCCTGTGAAATGTAATGAACCCGTTTATTTTTATCCCCGTTGCGTAATCATTCCTGACAAACATCCTCGCATTAAAAAACACGCGTTCAATGTACTCCATATTTATGGTATATTGGTACAAATATTTTACGTACGTATTATGACTTAAAGCCTAATTCAGGTTTGATGACGTAGATAAGTTATTAAACGTGAGATTCTGGGTTCAATTTGCAAAACGCGCAATCCGCAATATTTCGAATGATTTGCTCTGAAATAGTCAATTCATAATTACCACAACATTTCAAATTAGCAGTGTCGTCGGTAGAATAGGCTCTACTCTATTCAATAGAGCATACTTGGGCAACGGATCAGAAAGCCAGAAAAGAGATGTTCCGGATCAAATGCTACTGTTTTTCGCATATGGCACTGTAGAAATCTTACCAGGGCGTCGTAGTATCAAATCTGGTATTGCGAGGTTACGTAAACAATTATTAGATACAAAATCGTACTGATTTTTTTTCTAAAAGTATGTTTTAAAACTTAGCCAACTCCACGTTGCATAAAAGTGAGTAGATGTAGGTCTTATGTTATTATCTCCTGTTCTGCCACTAAGGTATTTCACGCATAAGACATAAAAATATCTCCTTTCTACGTCAACTGACTCACATAACTCAACCAACACGTGGATATGGAAGGTGCGTTTAAAGCGAACGTAATTTGAAAAGTAGGGGTGGCAGGGAGGCGTAGGCCGTTCTCGGTATGAATGAACTGCAAAACGCGTCATTGGCGCCAACTGGCCCTGAGTCGGATCGATAGCGTGCTTTGGGAAATTTCAATTGAATTTCTATTTATAGACTGCAAATGTAATTTAGCTTTCTGTCTGAACTTTTAAGCTTTTTATGTTATACATCTCTCAATCGATTCTCTCGATTGTAGAGTAGGCCCGTGCCCTGCAGTGGGACGTATATGGGCTGATATAGATATAGATGTTATACATATAGTTTACGTCAAAACTTTAATGTGTTTTATAGTTCACGTAATTTGTAGTGCTTCAACTTTTGAAACTATTTGAACTTACTTACGTTGAAAGTATGGTTTTTCTACACAAACCATAGCACCTGTCGTCGATGTGGCAACTTAGGAATCGAGTCAGGTAAACGTCTCGGGAAAAATAACCTAGTTTGGTCATATAGCACACTAGCATTTGCCCGCAACTTCGTCTGCGTGTTTAAGATAATGTAGACCTCATATCGCTAAAACTATGCCATTGTAACCTCTACGTAAACTTTTAACAAAAATCAACGTGCAACAATTCTATTTCTAATTCTGACTCTGAGTTTGGATTATCGGATCAATTGATAAACGGCCTTATTCATATACAGTTTTAAAACCTATTTTAGTTATCGAATATTTATTTTCTCGCTCAAACCAAATTAAAAAGTCGTTCGAAAGGGGCAAAAATAAAATTTTCATAGGAATAACTTCAGTAGTTTTGATTTTCCATACAAACTTTCAACCCTTATTTTACTCATTTAGGGTTAAATTTAAGTAAACAGAGTAGGCACTTATTTTTGGTTTTAGATGAGTAACTAAAGAATCAGGTTTGATATCTGTAACTTCAACGGTTTCGATTTTCCATATAACAATATTTTACCCTTTTCACCCTCTTAGGGGTTGAATTTTCAAAAATCCTTTCTTATTGCTCCCTTCCCTCTCAATAGGAACCTCTGTGTAAAATTTCTAGTTTATAGCTTCAGTAGTTTCGGCTATGCGTTGATTCGTCGGTTCGGTTCTACAAACCTTGAACCATTATTTTCATCTCTTTAGGGTTAATTATAAGAAAAGCGAGTATGCAGTTATTCTTGTTGCAAAATGAGTAACTAAACAGCCAAGTTTGAAATCTGCTACTTCAACGGTTTCGATTTTCCATACAACAGTATTTTACCCTTTTCACTCCCTTAGGGGTTGAATTTCCAAAAATCCTTCCTTATTGCTACCCTACGTCATAACAGAAAATCCTGTGTAAAATTTCAAGTTTTTAGCTACAGTAGTTTCGGCTGTGCGTTGATCCGACACTTTGTTTTTACAAAACTTCTACCCTTATTTTCACCCCTTTAGGGTTAATTATAAGAAAAGCGAGTATTCAGTTATTCTTGTTTCTAAATGAGTAACTAAAGAGCCAAGTTTGATATCTGCAACTTCAACGGTTTCGGTTTTCCATACACCAGTATTTTACCCTTTTCACCCCCTTAGGGGTCGAATTTCCAAAAATCCTTCCTTAGTGCTACCCTACGTCACAATAGAAACCCCTATGTAAAATTTCACGTTTCTAGCTCCAGTAGATTCGGCTGTGCGTTGATCGGGTAGGAAGGAAATCACCCAGTTTCTAAACATTTCGACTCTTATTTTAACCCCTTTAATGTTAATTTTTAGACAAATAAAGTATGCAATTATTTTTGTAATTAAATGAGTTATTAAACTGCCAAGTTTGAGAATTGTAACTTCAATGGTTTAGATTTTCCATACAACAGTTTTTAACCCTTTTCACCCCCTTAGGGGTAGAATTTCCCAAAATCCCTTCTTAGTGCTACCCTCCGTCACAATAGAAATCCCTGTGTAAAATTTCAAGTTCCTAGGTCCAGTAGTTTCGGCTGTGCGTTGATAGGTCAGTCAGTCAATCAGGTTCCTCTTTTATATATATAGATAGATAAGCTCACGTATATCCCCGAAAAGTTAGACAGATTTGACACTATTAGCCCAAAGTCCGCCGAGCTTATTTCCGTCCTAAATAAAAGAAAATTATAGTTTCTGATAACTCATAAAAAATGTATATCGCCAAAATTACACAAAGTTGATTTCCGGACCTGAGTTTCGAACCCAGGTCCTTAAGATTCACACTAGACTTTATATACGAATACTATGTAATATACCCTACATATTACGTCATTATAGTCATGAAAAGCCAGGGAAAAGCCATAGAAAATAACATAAATGTACTTTGTGTCTTATTCATTTGGGCTAAACAAAAGCGAATGCCTATTTTAAAGTTGTATTTGTTTTTCAAAATACTTATAACATTTTACAGTTATTAAATTGACCTCCAGTCTACAAACATAAGTGTCAATAACACAATATATTGGAATTCCACAAACTCGCAGCGCGTCACAGCTATGCACTTACGTAAATTATTTGTATAGTGTCACAGCCCTTTGATGTTGTGACGTAGACAGATTTACTACGTCACAGTTTAGCGATATGGGGCTATTTACCTTTCATTGTCGGTGACTGGAATACGAATAAAACAATCAAAGAACTGAAAGCAAAAATGTCAAACAATGTTTAATTATTATAACACAAATAAGTTAGCTTGTGTGTTTGCGTTTCAGTAAGCTAAATTGGGATTTTTCAGGTCACATAAGCTATATTTTGCATCTATTCATTTAATTTAGTTTCATGGCACTTAAACTTTACCTTGTGAATTGCGATGCGTCTTATTTTCCAACGAAGGAAATTCAGATCACTCTGATGACCGACAGATGGCAGAATAATCATCATAGAGTCAGGGCGGAGAACACTATCAGCTTCGTACTGCACTCTTTCACCCGCTTGCCAAGCGTTGCGCATATTCACAATGAAATCCTGAGAAAGCTTGTATCTTTGAGTATATACTAGCGGACTTTTGTTGGCTTAAGATGATTTTTCGTTCGGTCAGTGAAATCCGTAGATACTCCATTGTGCCGTGTGCCTTGGTAGGCTACAAAAAAAATCCCGAAACAGTACAACAACGTTGGCACGTCGGCAACAAGGCTGGCATTGTCGCATGGCGGATGCGGGCGGCGGTGGGCAGGGCGCGGGGGGATGAGCTCAGCAGCTCGTATCTCGTGCGTGTCCGGCCGGTGTCCGCAGCGGACGCGCGTCCGGCTGGCCACATTACGATGGAATTTACACTTGCGGACACGTAACATTGTCACTGCTCAATTGTTCGTAACTACTAACTACCTAGTGTACCCACATGGGTAGTGACGTTTTTAATACTGAGATTGGTGCGGGTAAGAAGCTGCCTGTGCCGGAGGTTGCCGGTTCGAACCCCACACAGATTTTTATTGCAATTTTCAGTTATGTTCCACATATGATAGGAGTACTTTTACTTTACTTTATCAATATTACGTACTCAAAAGGATAATATATAGGTTTTTTTTCTACATGACATTTACAGAAACCAGATTCCTCCAAAAAGTTCTAGTCACTGCTACTTTCTAGGTAATATTCATTTTGTAAGTGCTTTAATGAAAACACTTCGTATCAATACGTAATGGTTTCTTAGATTTACGCGAATGTAAAACTAAATTGAAATAAAACAATTTTTTACCGATTTGGTTATTTTTTTTACATTTTTAACTTCCCGACGCGACGTTGCGATTGTTTCTAGTTTTCGTCAGTCCGCCCCGTGACCACGAAACTCGGATTCCCTTTAAATTCCCTCTTAAATTCATTCTGCCAAATATGTATAATAGTTCAATAAACCATTATCATAATTCATCATTAACCTCACAATATCCATTGCTCAAATATGAAGTTAAATATAAATGTGCTTTGTCTTCCTCAATGATTTCCAGAGCGACCTGCCAGCAAAATTATTTATAGGAACGAAAAATTATCTCAGCGTAACTTTATACGAGCATGTAGGCGATGTTCACAATTCGATAGCTGGTTGGAAGTCGATGAAATAGGCCAGGCTATGGCTCCCACGCCGGCCCACGCCGAAACGTTTGCAACAAAACGCTACCTACTATCCGAAAGTAATGACTCTGATGTCTCTATGATGTCCTGGTACCATATGATGACTAAAATAGTTTATCGCCTCTTTGGTGGTGGTGTGAATGGGCTATTAAGTCCTCAGTTCAATTTCCAAGTGGTTCAATTTATTTGATAAGAACAAAATATTTTTCTAATAAGTTTTTGAGGTAATGTCAGTTAGGTAGAAATAAAAGGTAATTTAAATGTTTCTGCAGCATGTATTAAAATTATATTATGCCAATCTGACGTAAGTTTTGGTTAAGGAATGTAAATAAAAATGTAGAGTCGTCTCTGATGAAATTAAAACACATTTCAAATATTTTAGTTTTAATAGACACATTACAGAGCAGATTTATTACAGTTAAAGACAAAGGGAATTAATTACACATAGAGAACAATTATAAAGTTACAATAAACCAATGTTTTAACAATAGAGAAAACTTTGTGCCAACACTAATACACAGTAGGAACATACATAAAAATTTTAAATTAAATCTTTAACAGTCTCTATCTTATCTCTGTCTCTATCTTATGATGGCTTAGTAATTAGTACCAACTTTCATGTTAATTTCGAACCTAGAACTTGGACTAGATAGTTCACCGCTTTATTGGTCTAGAAGTACATAGTGATATATTGTTTATAAATATTTAATTGTTGGACCTTAATGTTGGCTGATGATCGCTTAAATTTGACTCTTAAAAAATTTCGACTCAAAAAGTTGTTTTTCACAAAAATTAGAAGTCAAATCCATATTGTTAACACAAATATGTATGTGTCTGATGTCTTAGTGCAAAGATCATTCCCAGGGTTTTTGGTTTCTCAACAATCTGCTCTACGCAGTCTCTCAACGAATACTTAATGCAATATAAAAGTAGAGCTAACATGTATCATATAAAATATACTTTCTTAACTAATAACATATATAATTTATATCATACACTTAATATATATCACGTTGAACGAATTACTAAGTATGGCACAGATTTTTTCCCCGCCACTTGCAATACATCCTCTTTGTACACGACCGGTTGCATGTAGCGACCAACGCAACCGCGTAATAATTAAAATTATACCTAAACCACTAACCACCCTGTACGCGTGACATTTCCTTCATATTTCCAGGCTTATATTTCCTAAGTCAAATAGATTATATTTTAGTAAGAAGTTTTAAGAGTAACGCAGTAGGAGTGGGTAAGTTGTTCCCCTGCGAAAATGGTTACACGTTCAATTCGTACACAGGTCAATATTTATATGGCACGTAAATATTTGTCAGGTTTTAAAAGTGCACGTGTTTGTAAAAGCATCTACTGCACAGGACAATAAGATGATATTTAAAAAACAGATGAAATACTTTTGGAGTTTAGATAATTTTCGATGAAATGTAAATTAACCGATAAAACTTTAAAGGTACTTTCTTAACAGTTGGTATTATTTGGTAAATATAAGATATTTTCTTTCTGGAATTAAAATTGCTCATAAAACGTGTCCTAAGAGGATAACGCTTACTAATAGATAGTTTATGAGTAATGTTGGATGAATGAGAACCACATTGACTCAGCCGGATACGACATTGCTCATATATATTTGGACAGTGATAATAATGAAATTTTTATTACGTAATCACTTAATTGTTACACTTTTACGGCAATCTTTTTGTACATTTTAATATACCCTAATATTTTATTTTTCTTAACATGTAAAGACAATGTTTTAATTCTATTGATGTTTTTAATTGTCGATTAAGGTTTAGTGCATTTCTTATAACATAAGTACAGCATTACAATATACTTAGCCACCTTATTTATAAACAGAATATTGTCGTCAATGATTTATGAAATCACACTTGGATAAACTTAAAACTCGAAAACATATGAATTGCATTTTTTTATTGTTGTAATGAATGGTGAGACGAGCATGCCATTCGCCTGATGGTTAGCGATGCGACGGCTCATGGACAGTAAGAAAGCCAAACAACAACCATGAATTACAAAGCAATTAATTAAATGAATTAATTAATGAATTTCGTGTGAGATTCATAAACAATCAAAACCTGCAAAACACACCAAATTCAAAATAGTAAACCATATTATCATACTAAAGTTTTTATCTTAAAATAGACGAAGAAAACAGTTCGTTTCTTTGTGTGATTTGAGATGACGTCAGAATCCGCTGTGGAAGTGACTTCCTCCGCATCACAATCTTTTATTTATGGACGATTGATTGATGAACCGAAACGTATATGAATGAATCGATTTATGGTTTCGTTGAGCGGCCACACTTTATGTTCCCGCTTGACGTCAGGAATCTTAAATGGGAAAAGAATAAAGTCCCTTGACTTCCTAATACGTCCGACGAATAGCTTTGGACGTAACCGGCTCATCCCTTTGTAGCCAACATCACTGATCGTTCATAGATATAAAATAATTATGGTGTGTGATAGAACTTTAGATAGCCTTAGAGTTGGATCGGAATACTTATCCCTTAGAGAGGATAGATTTATTATCTTTATTTAGTATTGTAATGTAATCTTATTATAATTTCACAAAACTATAGTAATGTGTAGGCAGACTTTTCTTGTTTTTCAAAAATTAGTTGATCAAAATGCTTTGTGTATTGTGTATGCATATA
Organism: Deilephila porcellus; assembly: GCA_905220455.2. Classification (NCBI taxonomy): domain Eukaryota; kingdom Metazoa; phylum Arthropoda; class Insecta; order Lepidoptera; family Sphingidae; genus Deilephila; species Deilephila porcellus. The sequence goes on along the minus strand of LR999977.1, from coordinate 11,059,490 downwards.
AATATAAAACACGGAACAAATGTACCATGGAGAGGAATGGTGAAATGTCAATAAAGTTGTTATAATGATATGCAAGTTAATAAACCAATTTAGTGCAATTACTTGTTCATGTTTAAGGCAATTATTGCCAACCGTAAGAAACGGAAGAATGGTGTAATTTTGCATTTAGCAAGACGATTCACGTTCTAATTCTGCCGTCCAGTTTAGAATTTGCTTTTTATTGCATTATAATACATTTATCTCCAACATTATATTTATAGGTGTAAGTAAATTATTTTTTGTAATGTGGTGTTTATTATTGTTTTTACATTCCGTGTGCTGAAACTGCTTATAAGTTGTGAATCTGATAATATATGGGTTTGTGATGGAAAATTATATTATATCCGGTGCGGTATACGGTAACTCCAATATAAGCCTCTACAATAATACTCTACTGTTATTTGCTGAACATGGGCCAGTTTAACTTCGAAGAAGCCTAGGTCCGGAACGAATGAATTTAACACACATAAACTCACGCCTTTATCCCAGAAGGGCCCGGCTGAGGCGCTACCAGGATACCCACATTTCGTCTTTTATGTTCCGTTCTACTATGTGACTCCGAGCTGATAATGCATAGAAAAATCCAAAATAACTTGGCCCAACTCGGGATTCGAACCCGAGATCTCAGCTTTATAGTCGTACCGTAGTACACTACGTCACCGAGGCAGTCGAATGATTTAATTAATCTAGTAATCAGCAATTTAAGATTTCTAAGCCAGTATTATTTCCGTCTAAGCCACTATCAGACGCCAATCTTAAAGAAAAAACAACTATACAGTGCTCTATGTAGAGTTAAGATCAGAAGACTCTTGGTGATCTTGGAGCTCTCTAATAGTGATAGTGTATGTAGCAACTAGAAAAATAAGTTATTAAGTCTCACTCAAATCATGTCTCCATATATGGTGAATATTCGCACAGTTAAAAACTAATGTATGCCAAGTTCAAAATTTACTCATCCAACACTGGAAATTTTCTGTTAACACATCAATATAATTGAGTACGTCAAACGAATGTCACGCGATATTTGGCCAGGTCGCAAATTTAACGTTTATCTGTTATAAATTACAGTGTATCACTAATTTATGTGACGCCGCGAGATAGGCAGCAGGCAGCTAGTGGTCACCATTAGCGATTACCCAATAACTGTTATCTGAGGCAGAATGTTCCGTTTGTGGTGCCGACACTTCCTGCGGCGTGACCTGCGTTATCTGCGCGCTTGTCCGTCGCTCTGCAGCATACACAATCGCCGCTCATCGCTACCACTTCTGTTTTGTTACTAAAATGCAGTTTCTTATTATGTGCTTAATGCAGACGGTTTTCTCATGACATAAGGGCCGTAGAACGGCTAAGATCGATTTCTTGTGTTTTAAGTAATTAATGCAAGAGATGACATGAACTGTAAGAATATTAAAGGGGACTTTTACTTACGTGACAAAGTCAAAGGGGTAATGTCGTAATGTCATCCCTTCTGAGCCTTGTATGTCCGTCTAGAAAGCGTCTTCTTAAAATTTTAAGTCCATACAAGAATATTTATTTCAATATGCTCCGATACTTATTCGCGTAACACACTTCCAATTTAAAATCTTACCATGCGTTGTAATTATAATCTACAATTTCTACCATCATTGAAGAGTTATAAGTTAAAATACCCCTAAAATTCTTAAATAAACTGTTGTTATTCTTACGTTGCATATTGTAAAAGTCAATAAATCACCATTTACTGAATTTACCCATTGATAGATGATAAAATCTTCTGATGAACATGCACATCTTAAAAACAATTGCTATTTTGCAATTGTGTTTAAGATGTGCATGTTCATCAGAAGATTATATTGCAATAGGGTATTTGACTCATTTTTTTTTATTGGATTAATCAAAATGTATCCATATCCGAAATCTAGCAAACAAAGAATTTTCTAAATCCATTCAGAATTAAACAAGTTAGAAACTTTTTAAATCTAGTAGTGGGGGTAATAGAAAAGGGATGCAAAACAAAGTAAGTGACGTCACTGTGCATTATAGTGCATAATAGCGTGCGGGTGTGAAAGAGACGGTAAGATGTCTCCACTACGTCGCCACTCTTTCATTTAAAATACTAATATTTGCCTCATGTTACAAGCTACTTTATCACTGTTTTCACAAAACTGTTTTGTTTTAATGGCGCTTCTGTTTGTCTGCAAAATAATACAAAAATTCGATTATAGTCAAATACCCAATTGCATTGCGAAGAGAATTCAAAGTCTAGTCTGCACTCGGCTAGTGGACAGGTATGGAACATTTAAATGGTCAATATTTATCTACTACTTGGTGTATAATTAATGACAGCATCGTAAGCATATTAAGCACAATGGCTGCTGCATTCATTTGTATCGAAATCGTGTAGTACTTGCATAACAAATACATTCGCTACTATTCGTGTCGAGACCACAAGTGAAACAACACAAGCGAAGCCTATTCTTCATTGTTTGATAATCACGCTCCGACGGACATATCGATATTTCAATTGTTAAATTCTAAGACTCTCAGGAATATTTAAAACTTGTTAGAAATACAATAGCGTGTGTCACCGGGATGGAATGTTCGCCCACTGATCGAAAGCGGTCAAGTTCGAGCCAGCCCTCTTTTTGTATCGGACTTTCTATTACCAATCGAAAAATGCTACACCATGAAATAATATAGGAACTTACATCGACAAGTGAGTCTGCTAATAGCTAACCCATTGTTTGACTATTATGAAACCACAAAATACTAGCTGCTATTCGAACAAAATCAAAGTAAGAGCGTATGATGCATCTCGGGGCACAGGTCAAGGAATGCGCTTGATAACGACTCAGATTTGACAGTGAAATAGCGAGACTCCGTACGGTATACATCATAAGCCACCACAAATGGCAGGCCTGGTCACAAATCAACTTCACAATGCCACGAATGATCCATCTCTTTCGTAGCATAGGTCAACAGCGTGCGCGCCGACGCCTTTATACGGTAGATTTTTTATTTCGAACACAATGTTCGACTGAATCAAACAGGTTCATCTATTATAATACATCACGGTTGACACATTTTATGTGCCGTGTCAAATAATGTTTATGTCGAAAACACAGGGTCCACATTGGATGCAAACGGAGAGAATTTAAATCGTGGATGTCTCCGCTTACGCACGCGGCACGCCGCTGCATGAATAATATCACTTGTACTTATAGAACCGTAGCTATAGGTTTGATCCTGAAATACGTCTGATTTAAGCAGATCCTAAATATAGATTTGTGAAGCAAATTCGAGATACCGTCACATTGTAGGGCGACGACATGTAGCTAGCGACCGTGTGCCGCGGTATTACCTGACACTTCAACTGACATCAATTAAAATATTATTTTTATGGAAAGTGAAAATCTCTCATCAAAGAAATATAGCACTACCGTAATTAATGTTCAAATCCGTTATCTGAAAACTGTAAATATTTAACAACTAAACGCTCTATTTTTCTTTTCGTATAACTCACTAAGCCGAGTGAGTGCGCCGAATTTTCAAACAAGGCATGCTCACTTTAACCCGTTTCGCTTTTACGTCTATTAACCAATACGTAATCACATTGCCAGGCCTCATCCGGCCATCAAACAATGCTCTCGACAGACTGTCAACATCTGTTGTCCTAATTTAAAACGATCTAACGCGTCACGAGCATGTTACGTACATTTGGTAGCGTAACTACGAATTGTAGGAATTTTGGAATATACATATGCGTAGAGCTTCACTTGAACATTTCATATCACGCAGTATCTTTTCATTTAAAACTACTAGCTTTGTAAATATCATGGAATATTTTATTAATACGATTCATTTGAAACTGATTCCAGAGCCGACGGTGTGAAGATATAAACAGCTTGAACAAGGAAGACGGAAGGGCGGCAGGAGACGTTCGTCATACATCCCGGATGATGGAAATAGGCGCGGTCGTGTCGTGCGCTAACTGCGTTGTCACTTCCTTCCACGCCACAAATAAAAGTACATCCACACGAATAAAAATACAACCATCGCATTTGTACCGTTCGTATTTTTAGATATAGTAATTGGTAAGGAATGTATGGACAACGCGGTAATTAGTCATTAAATTGGAGTATTTTTTATCTTTATATTCTTTACTGTAACAGTTTAATCTTAAATATAATTTCGGTAATATTGGCAAGAAAAACGAATTAATTTATAATCGGTCATATCTTGTTTTCTTTCGTTGCTATTTACGTTTAGATGTAACTGCTAACGCTCCCCCAGATGTCGTATAAACTTCGACGAGTGCAAAGAACAAAGTCGTATCTGAAATATTTAGGATACATTTTCCTGATGGACATAATTATACTGACATTTTATTGATATCGTAAAGTAAAAGGTGAAATACATAGCACCATTTTTTATATAATAATAACAATTAAATAGTAATAAACTTTCTTATTTCATAACAACGTTCGTCGAACTAATTAATTTTTGTCAATGATTTCTTACCTCCGATTGCACGGCTACTATTAGTTCTGTACAAGTGTTGAAATTAAATCTGTCAACAGCGTCTTCGCATGCAGTGATTTACAACGTACATTATTCCGTCCGAGATAGTAACATCATCTACTGCGCGTTTTGTACGCAAAATCATTAAACTATTATAGTGAATGGTCTTTACTATTAGAACCTCGTATTTTTCGGTAGAATAACATTAAAGTAGAGGTAAACATTGCATGAAGACTTGCATATTAGATATATATTTACTTGAATTTATATAGTATATGAAGTTCTTCATCTTGCAATAAGCCAGCGTGATGGACTAAGGCAGAAGTCTTCTCAATGGAACTATCGATTCAGTTCTCGCATTTCTCAGCAGAGGGCGCTAATGGATGTGATGATGATGAAAATGTCAGTGAATTAGTATCAGATTGTCGTTAGAATTTTTTAATAAATAATTAATCCGGGTAAAACAGTTGGGAAATGTTATTTCTAAAACGAACGGCCTTCTTTGATGCATGTTTGGGTCACAATTAACTTTAAGAGTAAAAAAAATACATTGTATTTTAAAACTTGGCTATTTTAAATGTCAATTTATAACAATTTAAAACAGACAAATGGAACACATATAATTTCCGGCCGTCGCGTCGTATCGTTTTAAGGGTTTCATTATCCTTATTATGACTTTACGGAAATCTTAGAAATCTCCTACGCTTGAATTATTGATTATTTTTTGGGTAGCCCAGTTTCGCAAACTGATCAAAAATTAAATTCTAATTAGGATTATCCTTTTGTGTTCATACAGAAAATACATAAAGAGACCAATTATATGATAATAGGATTTTAAAATATGAATTTTGTATACCATGCGGTGTCGATGATGAGTCCGCAATAAACTTTAAGTAAATGGCTAATGTTTGGCGACAATTTGTTTTAATTGTGTTGATATACTCGTAGTTATGTGGTGGGTGCAATGTTTCTAGTTGCAAATCTTGGCTACGTGGCGGTGCCGCGTACTAGAACTTTGCAGATGGGAAAAAAAAAACAAAAAAGGACAATATAGTAAACATTCGTATTTATAATATAGTCACATTGGTTTTATTTACAAATAAATACAAATTCAGTTAATAAATAAATGGTAAAGTATCTACAACTTAATATGTATGTTTTATATCTCATTTCTTAATCTTCTCTGGATTTGCGTGGAATCCAAAATACTAACGTTAACGTTTTATGACACGTTAAGGTCTCAAGAAAATTTGAGACTTTCGACGTTCGGGCGACACGTTCACGTACATTCACACTATACAACTATATTTACAAGGTACTCGTAGACGATTCACTCAGCGAGCACGGGGCTCTGTCCGCGTCGCCCCGCGCTCCTCACTCGGACACTCGCGGCGGCACTCACACTCACCCGCGCCCTCTCGCCCGCGCGGTCCGAAGGCGCCGCGAGCCGCTCGCCAATAAATATTTGTACAACGCTACGCTCGACGCGGCGCTTCTTCGGAGCGGCGGCGCGCGCGGCGGGACTAGATAATACTGGAGAGCCGCGGCGGAGGCTCCGGGCAGCGACACCCCGAGCGCCGCAGCCGCGCGTACAGCGCCGCGCCCGCCGCCGCGCACCCGCGCAGCGGCCAGTACAGCCACAGGCACGGCAGCGGCAGCGCCAGCGCCGCCACGCACGCCAACCGCGGCCCGCGCGCGCACGGCTCGCCCGCCTCCTCCTCGCCGCTCCCGCAGTGGTAGAACAGCGCCTTCACGCAGCACATGCACGACGCGTAGTCCACGCACGCCTCCGCGCTGCACAGGCACGAGCCGCACAGCCAGCGCGACGGCAGTGGCCGCGGCCGCGCGCACTGCTCGCAGCGGCAGCGGCCGCACGTCTCGCACACGATCGAGTCGGCCGGGAGCGCGCCGGCGCGCCGCTTGTCGCCCGCGGCGGCCGGCTGCGTCGTCACCGGCTTGAGCGGCTGGTGCGCGGCCGCGTGCGCGTGCGCGTGCGCCGGCGAGTGCGCGTGCGGGCGCCGCGGTGCCTCCACGTACGCGTTGCGTTCGCGCTCGGCTTCGGGTCGCGGCCGCAGCAGCGACACGGTGGGCTGGCGCGCGCCCGTGGGCCTGTGGACGCGCGCCGCCGGCTTGGGCGGCCGGGGCGGCGCCGCCGGCCCGCCATACTCATCCATCGAGTCCGGCTAACGGCTCTCCGGGCCGTCGCCTTCCTGTTCCCTCATCGTCCCCACCTGTCGGCAAAAACATACCACCGTACAGGAAATGTTGTTCGTTGCAAACGAATACGACTATACTGAATGGCCGATGTCGTCTTATGTGCATACCGACACACACACACATAGCATCCATCCGCTCGGGTGATTACGATTGAAAGGTTATTTATGAACTACTGGCAGATATATTTGTAGGTAAAGCCTGTGGTAAAGCTAAGAAAACACTATTAATATACTAATTTGTATATATCATACTTGGTTGCGCAGAAATTGAATCAATTAAAAAGAAACACACAAGATTCGCTAGTATGATATCACACACCCGTTCACATTCAAAGTTGCTAATTGGTGAAGTTCAAGCACTCAACACACATTCATATGATCGTAGAACATGGAGCGTTTTTTAGTCGGTTATTAATAACTTCGTATTCGTAATACAAACACGTGCTGGCACCGAATATTTAAGAACGTGGTATCGCGAGGTGTCAATTAAAATATTTATGTATTACTATCAGCTGGGCTACGATAAAGCCATACCGATAATGACACCGCGTGTGGAGCAAAGTATTGCAACGGGACGATGCAGTATTATTTGTAAATACACTCTTATTACAGTTCGCAGAATTTGTTTCATATATGAAAGTACTAATGATAACTGAGTTAGTTCGTGTTAAATACAAGTAGCAGTATTTATACAGTTTTCTTTGAGCTTACATACACAACTTCATCATACATGAGTATAAAAAAAGCGATAGACACACAAATAAAGTCATGAGCTGCTTGACCTAAAGTAAAATCGAAGTATTATAGTTAAGGTGGGAACGGAATATACATATATTCCCGTTGGTCGTCCCCACCAGACAAGCCTTTTCCTTCCTTTATCTATAATTACAGCCGTGATTATACAGGTAATAACTTCCATCCACTTTCGCGGATACGAAGCTCGTTTTATAAGCCAACATAATTACTCAGAACCGATTGCTATCGGAGTTCTTTTACGAAACGGACGGAAATCGTTTGTCACACAAATATTTAGTTTAAACATATGTATTAAGATATGAAGTCATTAGGAACACACATTTCCGATGAAATATCAGTTTTTAAAGGTATTTGAACACGCTATAATGATACCGTTTGTCGAAACGGATTACTGTCTTAAAAGGAGGATTTTCTTGTGTTATTTAAACACTTTGATGCTATAATCTTAGAACGAACGTCAATCTGGTCAAAGTAGTCCTAATAAAAACTATCAGCCTATACGAAAAAAAACTTTTACTTAATTCAATTCAATTTGATATAAATTGATTTTTGATTTCGAAAAACATAACTAAATTCGGATTTATATCTCAGAATGGTAACTTTATAACCCAAAATCTTTCTAAACAGACTTAAAAACTTTATTTAAATAATACCACGTAGTTATGGGATAAGAATGGAAAAAAATAAAACAAGCTCCACATAAAAGTAAGACTAAACATAAAACTAATTCAATGATTGATTCCGATGATTTGGAACACTACAGCCACTCTATCGGGCGCAGTCATAGGTCAATAGTCATTACAAATTTAAATATATTTTATCTCTTATTTAAGAAAATAGTAGATAGTGACCCTACTGGTTCAACCTGCTTACATTTAAATGTATTCGAAACGACACCTATTAAGCTAATTATGTTTTTTGTTCGCTATCCCAGACAGTATTAAGCTTTCTAATTTATCAATTCATTTTGTCTACCGTTCTTAGATTTTAGTATGAAAAAATTATTTTGACTCTGATATTCGCGGTTTTTAAATATACTAGACTTATTAGTATTATAATAACTATGAGTATGATGCAAAAATGTGTGTGTAACATAAGAACTTGACTTGAACTTAGGTTCAATCTCTCGATTTATTGTTATTCGATTCGCAAGTTTTTTAATCATTACACCATTAAGTCTATATTTTAAAATTGGTAATACGAATAAAAAGAGGCGTTAGATAGTGATATTGCCCGCTGTGTCGGTAATAAACTAATGTCACACACGTATCAAAATGTTGGAGAATTAGATAACAGCGAGTCCGAAGAATAAAATCGTATGTGATATACATATTTCCTAAATTAAAAGAATAAGTGCACAAAAAAACAAAGTCAAAACAAGCAATAAATAAATAATAATTTAAATTTATATTTCATTATTATTTGATTCTTTAGGTCCATGGATACTACTGAAAATTTACTCAAAAATTAATCTAGCTTATTTATAAAAAAATATACAAAAGCCATTGGAATATTCTAAGACATGAGTTAAAGAATTTGGTAATTTACATAAACAATGTGGTAGGTAATGGCAAGAAATACATTAATGGTCACCACAATTTGCGCGATAATAATATTTAACATTTCGATGACCTCCGCTACGTGGCTGTGTAGACAGCTGAGAATCGAAAGATCGCGGGATCGATTGATGCATATGACTAAATTTATTATCGGATATTATATGGTGAATTAAAATAATAGAGAACCGTAAGTAGGGAATATTATAAGCCATACTACAGTTATGTGTAAACAGAGCAGGTTTAATAATCAATGAGGTATTTTTTCACTTCAAGGTTCAAATAAATACCAAAATAATTATTCCAACAAAATATCTATGTCACAATACATCAGCATGTACATTCCTAATAAAACTTGCGAAGCTCAACAATCCGAGATAATAAAACAACTATCAGTGAAAGTTTCGTCAATTTTGGTCGAGCGGTTTCCGAGTAATTAAAAAATTAACAACTGTCATAAAAAACAGCTGTTGAAGACACGCTCACTGGCGTAGTTACTTGCAGGCGTCAACTGGTTTCAATTAATAAGTTTTACGTAGATATTTTGGCACAATGAATTTTAAAATTAAGAACTAATGTGAGTAAATTGAGTTATTACAAACGCATCAATGAAAAATATTATTTTTATTATAATATATTTGTAATTATATTACTGTCCTAAACTTGTCATAATAATGTACATTATGATAAGCACTGTTTTATAAATACTAGTTCTAGATACGCCTATTGGTGGATTTGCAGATTAGCAAGATGCTTATTAATGTCAATGACTTCGGCAGACCATACGGCTGAATATCAACGGTCGCGAATTTCAATCACACGGAAAGGAAAATCATTTAAAGTTTCGCACGACTTGAGATTAAAAATTCCAATTAAAATTGCGATAAACACTGTGAATCTGATATTATCTACAATATGGTATACAAGTAAACATTGTAAACATGATTGCTCTATGTACTGTTGCATTTCTACATGGATAGCGAATTAAAAATACTCTACATTGATGTCCATCATCATCAATCACAGGACGTCGAATGCTAATACGTTTCAACTTTATTCACGGCAAGATATTGGCACTAAACTCGACTATCTGAGTGAAATTTCTAAACACGTGGGCCTCAAAATGAATATGGGCATAGCTATACCGGCTGTACCCCAAGCTTCATTTAAAGTGTTTCTATTGTGTATTTGATATTCATATATTTTCATTCATTTCCGTTTAGTTGAAGATTAGCACTCATAACTTGCTCTTTTCAGAGATTTATATATTAAATTAAAATTTATTCTTTCAGCCCTTCAACTCAAAGGGACATCTCGAATGTCATTTTTATTAGCTTAATATATTGTGTATTCGTCAGCAAATACGTGCGACCTCCAATGTTAAACTACAGAGCGCCGTTCATATCACTTTATTTGTAAACATTGTTTATCAATGTCTTCACAAATATTTCACGTGCCGTGCGAAATGCTGACATAACACAACCGTTACGTATTACTACACGTAACTAACTTTTCAATGTCTATTACAGATGTTTACGTAATAAAACGTATATTGAACAATATTCTTTAAACGTTATGAATGGGCAAAGGAACTTTTATCCATAAAGCCCTATTCACGTTTACTTTCCAATATCTATTACAGATGTTTACGTAATAAAACTAAATGGAGGCAATATGGAACTTTTTTTGTTTAATTCAGTGAATAGGGCGAAGAATCTTTGTCCTCACAGCCTTATTTGCCTATATTTCATAATGTCTATTACTTATGTAATATGTTTGTGTAAAATAATGAAATAGAGCCTGTATAATATATTTGTACAAAGTATTTTTAAATCCTATTAATCGGCAAAGGAACTGTGATGCAACATTATTTAATTCACAATATTTCTGTGTACTTTCAATGAAGTAAGGACGGGTGTGTCTAATTTCAAGGTAGGCACTCTCCTCTTATCTTTAGTTAAGGTCACCTATAAGCCACAGGGTTAGGCGTAAATAGAGATGGGTGTGTGTAAGATATTTGCAACTTTGTTCCACCGTAGAATTTAGATATTAATACTTGTAAACGAAATAATCATCGTGAACCAAGCAGATTTCTAATTTTGTGCTTTAAACTATTGATCATTCGGGTCTAAGTAGATAGTGTAGACTGTAGAGATCAGACTTTCTATGCGGTAGAGTTTCAGCTGTGTTAAGACGATTGCTACAATTTGCAGTTAATTAAACCCTTCTTTAACAAGTAACACTAATACAAAAGAGATTAGATTTACGTTTCTTCTCAATCTTTATTCTATGATAAGAAATGTATGTTCGACAAAATGTAGGGTGATAACTAAATTGTAGTAAATAAATTTAGCTCTCTGCAATACATCCTCATTGTTGCACTCCAAAGGAAGTCACTTGTTACATGTGCTGTATATTTTCTACATACTACGGACAATTATTTCGACTTTAAAGTATACACTGTGGCATAGACTAGTATGTTTTGTGTTGACACTGCATACCTATGCCAAATTTTAAAGCACTTTCAATTGTTTAAAGCTCCATAGCAATTCCAAGAATGATTACTTGGCAACGTCTCTGTTTTAAATACGAATTTCCAGTCTAGGAGTCGAAATTATAACTTTAATAATAAAAACTTATGATGCAAATCGTTTTCCACAAAAACGACATATTTAGAATATGCACAAATGCAACGAATGAAGAATTACTAGAATATCTCACATCAGCTGATCCCCGTAAGTATAGCGGTATGTAACGGAATATTAAGTGTTCTCAGTTTGAAGCGAAAGTGGGCAAAAAACTGCATTAGGCATTCATTGTAATGAGCTGTACACGTAAATACTTGTATTCAACATATTCATTCATGTAGAATCGGTTTGTGGGCCTTAACAACACGTATTGTGAAATGGCTTTACGCTACATGTGTTTTTAATAAACTATTAAACTCACTGTCACTGTAAATACCGATTACATTACAAATTCTTTATTATCACTGATATAGTTTGCCATGGTAGAGAAATATAAAATTCTTATTGCAATAATAATAATAAGTGTGCGATGTGGCTAATGATCACAGAATTACACTTATATGTGGCATTTTATTCTGTTGTGTCTAAATACGCGAGTTATCATTGAAGAGATATCAACAGTACATATTGAGCATTGTTTACAATTTACTTTTTATCACAGTGGACTGTTATCGAGTTATTGTCGAAATTCGCCTGTTGCTATAATAACGCTCATGTGGCCGGCACGGGGCACCGCCGCGCCGCCGCGGCCGAGCTGTCCGGACGGTTAGTCCCCGGCTGCCCGGGCTATCCGCTCATGCTAATCACGTATTTGTGTATCGCCAGTTTTACTACTGTTACGTGCTTCTAAATAATAATGTACTCCGACACTGTTGAGGCACTTTCTTCAACTAACAAACACTACGTGTACGAGACTCGAACCACTTTGTATATCAAATTTTGTGTACGGAATTGAATGTATAGTAAAAATAAAGGAACAGTTAGGGCGAGTGGTGTGTTTATAGGTAGTGGCGCGAATCGCGGGTGCCGGCGGCGCACGTGTGCGGAGCAAGGCGCGCGGCGCGGTGGTGCGGCGGAGGCGCGCGGTGGCGGCGCGGAGCGGCGCGCGGCGTCGCAGCCGCTCCTCATTCATGTTAGCTCGGTTTCTTCGCGATCTATGTAATTACTACCTACGCGCGACTACGTGAGCTACGTGTCAAAACCGGCCGCTCCAAAACGTCGCGGGTTTTATCTGAATACTGATGAGTAGTTTTCATCAGTGGGCGAGAGGCCAGGCGGTGCAGCGGGCCCTATCGGGAAGACGTACTTACGACACGAACGCTCCACGATCACACGTCTCGTGCACACATCTCAACACAAGGGCACTCAGCACCTCAGAACACACAGTACACCGCACACGGTCCCGCGGAGGGCGAGCGGCGCCGGCCGTGCCGCTCCGGTAGATTCACTTGCACTCAAAATACGGCAGAAGCACCGAATTTCGGTCGCGCAAATCCACGGGAAGGTTGAGGAGGCCGGCGCGGTCCGGAGCGGCAGGCAGGCGGCCGGCAGCGGCACCTGGCGCGGGCGGGGGGCGGCCCACGCACCGGCCTCGATTCTCGTCCGCCCGCCGCGCGGTTATCACTGCAATATGGCCGCTACTCACTTCCTCGCTGAAGTTCTTCGTTGATTTCTACTCCTGATCTCGACGACGGCGTTTTTCGTGACCGTTCCGAACTCGTGCGGATTCACTGCACTTATTCTTATACACATTTTAATGGAAAACCGGGAGCGCTGGCGCTACGCTCCGACGAAACGACCGTTCCGTTCGCTGGCACATTCCGCACTGGCGTCGGGCGCGGGCGAGGGTCGGCGGGAGAGGCCGCGCCCCCCCTGCCGCGCGACACACCGCCCGCGCTTCGCCTTTTTATGAATGGAAGGCGGCCATACTGAATGAACCGCGTACACGGAGCGGTTGGCCGCTATTTTGGCGGGCGAACGCGGCGCAGGGGGCCGGGGGACGGAGGCCGGAAGCGGGCTGCGAGCGCTTGTGGTGCCAAATTTTGCGGCGCGGGCGGCGGCGGCGGATGTGCTCGTTTACCGAGCTTCCGGCGAGATCCCCCCGCGCAGCCGCATCCGGGAATTAGGTTTCCGGTCGGCGAGAGTCGCGCCACCCGCCACCGGGATACCACCCACTTTCGTCCTGCGGTTGCACAGTCCTAGCGCGCCGTCAAGTCTTCTTCGACGATTAAAACGTAGCGGCGCACTAGAGATTCACACGAGCCAGAATGAGTTCATTCATTGTGTGGTGTTGTAGGGGGGCGCGGCGTGGCGGCGTGGCGGCCGGCGGCGGCGACAACGGCGTCTGTTATCGCGAGCGGTAATTTTGGCAAGGTTGCGTGGACAATAAGCGCGTTGTGCATGCGCGTCTGTGTGTCAAGGACGCGCGATAACGCGCCGACACTCAGCACTCAGCACACACGGCGAGCACGGCGCACACGGCGCACTGGGCGCACAGCACACGGCACTCGGACGCGGCGCACAGTACGCAGTCGGCAGTGCGCACCGCGACAGATGTGACACAACCCCATCGCCGCGCCGACGCCCGCCCGACAACAACGCTCGCAATATGCGCTGTCACAAACATCCTGTTCAAATTATTAACTCGCTACAGCTCCGCTAAGGACTTGGGGGGTCAAACAAGGACCCACACGAGACAACGTTTCACTATGAAAATATACCTAATTCAAATTAAAATAAAAGTAGCTTCCATTCGTAAATAAGCCAAAATGTCTTAAAACACAAATTAAATACATAAAAACAAAATTCTTTTTCAAACATTACTCTTTTCTGATCTATAAATAAATGAACCCTGAAACAAGCATGCGTATTTTGGTGCCTGGCAACAACTAATTACTCATTCGTATTAGACTGTAGTACTACAATAATGTAGCTCATATGAACATGAATGACATCCGCCACTCGCCGTAACCGCGAATGTTTACTCCGAACTGGGGAATCGATTTGGCTTGTCGGCAGTAAAACCGAATATAGTGGTCTTAACTCATATCGTGTCCGCTTTCCCGCGAATTCATATTTCCATATGACTCATGCTATAACTATGCGAAATGTTTGCGTTAATTCTGTACTGTATTAATTAAACATGGTTTTTTTAAGTATTCGGTGTGATTTTTATTTAAAAACTGCTAGCAATCCAAGGTTACAATAATAAAGGCCTTTACACGGATAACCAAAAAGAACCACCCAGAAAGAGGCGCCCTGTACGTAAAGAAAAAATGAAAATAAAAATTCTTACATGATTTATATTAAGTGTGTGCCTGAGAATGGATAGACATAGACTAAAAGTCGAGAATCCCGCCACTGTATTCCCTGCCCGTCGTAAGAGGAGACTAAGGAGTGTGAGTGGAGGCGAGTGGGTGACTGTCACAGCGCCCTTTTTACTTGGATGCAATGCGACACCGAGATGTTCGGCAGCAGAGGTGGAAGCAACTGCCTGTCGCCGTGGACGCCTAGGGTGTCATTGGGAATGAGCGGGCTTCTTAGCCTCCAACATAAGATACGGGCCGCAAATTAAGCGGCAGCGTGCTGGAACGGTTCTGGTAGAAGCCGGGGTGCTCTTGCTTCAGGTTCCTGTTCCAATTGCGCCGAAGAAAGCCGCGCAGGGTTTTGGTTGGTATGCCGTAGACCAGTGAAACCAACATAATCGCTCCACTTTCCCTCGAGGTGGGGCGCAAGCGGAAACTCGGTTTCCCCGCGTCAAAAAAAAGGTAAATAAGCAAGCAACGAATGATGCAGCAGTCAAAAAGTTTCCGAATTGTGCCGGACATTGCGCACTTAACCCAATCACGCAAAAATGTTACGGAGTCCTACGGATACAGTTATTACCTACACCCATAGTCCAAATTCCACAAAAATGAACCAATACTTGTGTCAGACAGTGCGACATACTTTTTTAAGGCCGGTAACAAATATTTTTTTGCGTCACCCAAACATAATATAATGTCTTGTTGCGGGGATCGAACCCGCGGTCTCACGCTTCTCAGCCGGCTTCTAACTGTGTCCAAAGTGCTATTAGAGGATGTTTATAAAACCTATTTGTTTAAGTACATTTGTTATTTTTTCTGTTAATATAGATTTTAAACTTGTGATAACGGCGATTAAATTTTCTAACCCATTAATTACGTATATTATTGTAGTGCAAGGTGACTTCACTCACAAAATATAAGCTCTAACACTTGCAAAATATCACTTTGTACGAAGCCCATATTTTAAATGCGATAAAAGACATTAAAAGAATCTTAATGGTTATTAAATTCACAACACTTATAATATTACAAGAATTTTATTAGAAGTTACACGGTTGCAAAGTAAAATAATTATGTATCGTTGTAGAACAAAACCAGGACGGCCAGTGTGTTTCTGAATGAATAGAATTTAATAATGACTGATCTTTTGTAAAAAAATAGAGTCTACCTGAAGTTATTCATAGAGACGGTCACAAAATTCGGCCAGATGCGGCCCTTTGTGCACACAATATGTGACGGTTAAGTTATTAAATCGAATAGACGTGCTCTATGGTTTTTGTGATTCTGGAAAGCTTATAAAAAATGGGATTGTCCATTGGCACGAACATAACATAACACGATGCATAATATAAGTTTGTCAACATTTTTAAAGTTTATAGAATAGAAGCTATATGTGTTATAATATACACAGTTGTCTGTGATGATTTAACCACCACTAACTACAACACAATGTAAAGAATTAATAAAAATATGATTTCATACAAAAACTATATGGCCTAACCACTCTCAATCGATTCTCTCGATTGTAGAGTAGGCCCGTGCCCTGCAGTGGGACGTATATGGGCTGATATAGATACAAAACCGACGTAAAATTAGTTTTCCTGTAGCTTTTCAATCATTATTAAGGTTGCCGCAGTCCCTATAACTATTGGTAGAATATTCATAACCAGATAGCGACCACCATACAAAGTGGTGGAAAACCTGCCATGGCACCACGCAAGTGTGCCGTGTTCCGAGTTCTGCCTGTATATATCACATATCGACTGTCGAGCAAGCCGGCGAAATTTTATGGTCTTGCTACAGATAACATTTTTTCTTCTGTGCACTCAATTGCAATTTTAACTGCCCTTACCGACAGGTGTCAGTGTAGTCACTTACCATGCTTATAAAAAATAGATTATTAGTCCGCGGAATAATTTAGTACGACCAGAATATAAAAATCTTAAGTGCGTACCAAAAAAACATACTATTGTCTGTTTCAATTATAAAGACAATATATTCAGACATCCTTTTACGCAGCAAATAAAAATATGGCAGAGTTCAACGGATGCACTTTTAACGGACATTGTGGTCAAGTCGTGAGAAATACATAATCGCTAAACAAAGTTATAAAAAAGATGGGACCAATTTAGCTACACGGGCAAAGCAATAGCGGATGGAAAGTGCTTGCGCAGGCCGGAGACGCGAACGGTTTCCGCTCACAGCGTCGCCTCGCCTCCAGAATAACAAACGAAACCTGATTTCTATCGAGTGGGCTAACGATCACGCCTACTCCGCCATGAGAACACTTCTTCGTATAATTACAGGAAAAGGAATTATTAATAGAATAATTTCTGTGCAAGTTACCGTTCCATCGATGAGAACCGATGTGAACTCCGTGCATTCGTTTTTTACCGCGCAACTTCCATTTTAACACTCCGTAATGTGTAAGGTTTCCTGCGACGCTTTGGATGAAACATAATTTATAACACGGCCGATACACAGTTATAACAAGAAAAACTGACGCTCTGTTCCGAACTAATCTATTGGCAAACGGACATGTAATGACATAATATTATCCAGTTTTTTATAGTTGATTCATAAATATATTTATAGAAATACATTTATTCTGTTACGTTACTGGAAATCAATTTGAAGAATTGGTTTCATTGAAAGTCGGTATAAAATTCGAGATATCTATTTAGTTTAGGGGTCATGGAGTAGAAATCATTTTTGACACTATTGGGGTTCGAATCCCGGGTCGGGCAAAGTGATATTGAGTTTTTCTATTCATTATCAGCCCGGAGTCAGGAATGTGTGCCCGATCTGGCGATAGGCTCGCCCCCTATCACATCATGGGACAGAACATACAAGGAGAAATGTGGGTGTCTTGGTGGCGTTTCTGCCTACCCCTTCTGGGATAAAGGCGCGAGTTTATGTATGTATCTTTTACTACAATTCTATAATGGATATAGTAGTGACTACGAAAGTAATTGCAACAAAGGTCAACCTGAACAGAAAATGTGATCACTTCACACAACGCAAATTAGTCCGTAATCACAGGAAAAGCGAACTCAATAAGCAATTCGATACATGAGTCGAAAATCGTCTTGATGCTGTCATTGTGCAGTGGCAGAGCCGTATCACATTCCGTGAAGTGTCCATTTTAACAGGGAAGCGGTCGGTGTACATTTCACTGCACTATTTGTCGCTTCCATTGTTGTTCCGTAATTGGCATCGCGTTTCGCGATTGCTCCTGAACCATTAGCAATTACCGAGATCACAACAAATGATGTTCTGCTTAGGAACAGTTGTTTCATGTATCGTTCACTGGTATACGTTTTTTCTGTTGGGTTATGGAAATCCGTTATCACGCTATTATTAAGTTGACACGACGCGACGTATGCATTCACTATTGAACTGTTCAGAATTTTGTACTACGATTTTTCTTAAAATCGCACATTTTCAATTGCACTTTAATTTAGTTACATAGGATGCAAACTATTTTGCAAAAGTGCAAGTGTTTGCGCTGACAAATATTATAGTGGCAAGCAGAAAATCACTCACCTATGCTTAAAATTTTACAAAGTAGACAACCATTATAAACAGTAGCTACGACTAGGTATTTATTTTTGATTAACGTAACATTATAATTTAAAAAGCGTGTTTTGTCCAGCATTAATTTATATTTCTGTCGTGTCGTATTTTGACTCAACTTTGTTGTATAATTTGGATTAAAACACGTCGTTAAAATACGGTTAGGGAACTTAAATATCTAGTCTATTGTCTATTATAAATGGCTTAAAAATGTAACTAGACTGTGCATCCGTGCACGATATGAATCAATCAGTAAATTATAGTCCATTGTTGAGCGGATCTTCGGCCTGTCCCGTCCTACGCCTTCTCCATGTCACCGCTCCATTTAGAATTTCTGTACTGGATTTTCTAAAGTCTTTACTTACATATACATGGGCTAAACTACTAGATTTGTCAACATTTTTTAAAGATCTTGTAAATGGCATGTAACTAGCATAATACCTTATATTGTAATTAATTTAATTCAGCTGTAAGTTTCCCTAAGATAATAAAATAAAATAAAATATCTACAAAATCATTGTCCAAAATGCCGTCTAAATGTGAATGGACGTTATCATTTCTTTTATCTAGTACGAGTATAGTTTTAAGACAAGCTATTTACACCACCTAACTGATGAGCATGCGTCTCACTTCATTATCGTGGACTTTATTCGCATTCGCTATCTAATGTGAGTAAATTTTACTTAACTCTTAACTCTCGGAGTTTTTCATGATAACAAATTTTAACCATTAAAAGTAAAGTTTGATGTTGCTGCCATAAAGTACCTACTAATATTATTATTACATATCAAGATTTTTCTCAAGATATTGTGAATTTTCAATTAATGAAACACTAACCTGTAAAATAGATCTCTATCCTTAAATACCAATACTCAAACATCGTAAAACATCAAAATTTCATTGCAAACCGTACACCTACGTCGCATATTCTGACCACAGCCCCGCTGAATCAAATGATAAATGCATCTGTCATAATGACACTGAAATATGAACAGTGATAAGATGAGCGCAGATGGCACTGATAACACGCAGAACATTGAGCGTTGTCGCTAATTCATTCATTCACGAAACAACTCGGCCGCTTACTTAACACTGATAAACTGTATTGTTTTGAACATTAACATTATCTTTCGCGAGCTCAAACCGTTGATAAACGATCCGTTTAAGAATGTTGTTTGTTTAAACTTATCTCGCTGCTTGGTTGAAAATAAAAATACTATTTGGCTGTTGGTTTTTCAGATAAGATTATGGTACTTAGGTTGTGACTAAAATGAACGTTTACGTATATACATAGGTACGTGTTACGCTTAACGGCCTTATTCATAGACAGTTTTAATACCTATTTTAGTTATTGAATGTTTTGTCTTCTTCGCTCAAACTGAATTCAAAAGATGTTAGAAAGGGACAAAACAATCGATAACTAAAATAAGTTTTAAAACTGTCTATGAATAAGACCGTAAATATTTAGGACAGCCAATATCCTACTGTATTTGTTATTGCGCGACTGATCTTTTACGCTATAAGTATCTACTTTAAATAATGCTTTAGAGTTTTAGATAAATCTTCAGCCCTTTAAATATTGCCGGATTCAATTGAGTAAATGAATATTAAAAATATATAAATACGCTCTAGCACTTGAAAGATTGTAGAATGCGATAACCTTATACACACTACGAACGAAATTTTAAGAGTTGTAAGTCGCGTATATTAAGATGCACTCATTTTAAATGAAAGTAAGGTTGATGCATTACTATGACTAAAATGCGTTGAAAATATCAGTTGATTTTTAATCAGGCTATTTGGTATGAAACTTCATGCATACGCTGCAAAACATTTATCGCAAAAAATCCTAGACCAGAAAAGCACTCGAAATCGAGTCCAATCTAGGGCTTCATAACTCCATAAGAATAAATTTAGTCCACCAAGTTTGTATTGCAGTATATTATTTTCACATACCTTTCAATATATTTGCGGAGTACTCTCAAGTCTGAATCTCGCAGGTTTCCTGGCGCTGTTTTCGTTCACAATTAAAGCAATTTACTCTCAACTTATTGAGTGCACTACGTTATTGTTCGGCACAATTGTTCTATACTGGACGTAACGATGCGGACGCGATGAAAAATAATACCGGATGTTTGGCACAGATAAAAGAAACGTGAATCGGACCGCCGTCCGCGCCACTTCGATAGCGCGTTGATATCTTCTTAGGCGGACATCCGTGCTCGCGCTCATTTGTATGCACTGCTGGGTTTTTTTGTGTCTCGTGTGAACTACATTGAAAATACATTGCTTTTTCATAGGTACGTAAAAAGACTTATTGGTTTATGTAATAAAAAGTTACCATCACTTAGGAAAATTCATATATGCGGAAACAGTAAACTCTACCAAACCAAATACGTGGATCTCTCAAAATCCAAGTTTTTTTTTACATTATTTCATTAAAGAATTTTATTTAAAGACATTGAGTTTATTTTCGTGCAATATAAAATATCAAGCGCATTTAATAAATATGTTATTAGGTGGTAGAGTCAATATCGGACTTTTTACATTCGCAAGCCTGGGAGAAACACTCATAGTTACCCATGGGTGGACAGAGGCATTAACTAGGCAGAGAACTAAGCTTGGTATCTATTCAACGTAAAGCAATGCCTAGTGCCTAGTAATATGCACTACTGGTGAGAGAGCTACGGAAGCGCCCCAACCCGCCTGCCTAACGTGGGTATGCGCATCTTACTTTTTTTTATTGCTGTGAATGGTAAAACAAGCGTGCCATTCGCCTGATGGTAAGCGATACGACCGCTCATGGACAGTAGAAAACCAAACAACACCATGAATTGCAAAGCGATGCTTGGCATTCCACTGTGCTCGCCATTCTGAGACATAAGATGTTTAGTCTCATTATGTCCAGTAGTTACTCTGGCTACAATGTCCTTCAAGCTGGAACACAACGGTGCACTTACATTGCTGTTTGGCGGGAGAAATCAAATGATTAACGCTCAGTGGCGTATTCTTATGTCCTAAGAGGACGAAAACAGGCAGATTTCTTTTTCTACTATCATGACGAAGTCACTACTATGCACTGGATCGTAAGTGCAGTGCAGAGAAAGAGCGTTTCTACCAATATGTGTGATAGTTATCTTTCGCCACAATTTTGCTAGCCTTATGCCAATATACTTACACAAGTGATCCAAGCGCGACATGACGAGGCTATGAAGGTTTATTAACTGTACAGTGCCCACAATCTGGGCGAATACAATTCTGCGACCAACAAACATAGCTAGATATTTGAATTAAACTATTTTTTACAAATTTTATCGTAGTTTTAGAACGGGCACTCCAGTCTGGTCCGTCACCACGAAAGCTGGAAAGCAATCGAAACGTCGGGAAGTTAAAAATGTAAAATTAAACCAAATCCGCGATAAATTCCGTAAAAAATAGTTTTATTTTAATGTGCAACATTCGCGTTAATCTAAGATAGTATATAGTAGATATGTAACATAAGTTAGTACCTAAGTCAGGTACATGTTATGTTTCTATTGAAACGTGCGTAGTCTGCCTACGCGCAAACTCCGTGTGAATTTTGGCAATCTTGTTCACAATGTAATTTAAATACAATATGATCGTACGTTGATTACCTACGATTGTTAGTGTTGTTAGGCTCCGCGCATAAAGTACATACATTTATCATTCAAATTCTAAGCTCTGTGGCAAGTTTATACATAAAATAATTGGACAGATTTTAGAAATAAAATTGTTTCTTTCGGGAAAAAAAACTGACTCATTACGTTAAATGATACCGTTAAATTATATGGTATAAGTTTAAAACAATTAAAACAAACAAACATGATAATTACGATATTATTGAATTTATCTGTTCATTGAAAAAATATTATAAGAATTCATTTGAGCAAATTAAACGCAAATATTATGATGACTACGAGTTATTATATTGAGATACATATATTGGTGCATAACATGATATAAAACGGTTATTGGTTATTACATGACTACTGGCAAGTGGCGACAAAAAAATTACTACAAAATGTTCTTCAACATCAGATGTTTTGTATGACTAATTTGTTTATTAGACGTCCACATAAGCATTAGCATCAGCCAGTAACATAGTTAATGTTCCAAATTCAATATTAGCCACGCAGTGACCCTCAGCCAAAAAAATAAAAACATTAAGAACTCATTTGTTAATTAACAAAACTACTAAATGCGGCGTTATGTAATAATAATGGTGAATAAAAGATATATATCTGAATGGTGGGCAG
The DNA here is from genome assembly GCA_905220455.2 of Deilephila porcellus. Taxonomy (NCBI): domain Eukaryota; kingdom Metazoa; phylum Arthropoda; class Insecta; order Lepidoptera; family Sphingidae; genus Deilephila; species Deilephila porcellus. Next base: position 11,036,737 of record LR999977.1, on the reverse strand, counting down.
TGCGCACGATTCCATCCATTCATGGCACACAGCACACTCATCGCTGTGACCTTAGCCGTACCCAACGTTATCGAGTACAAGCGACGCTCGGTGGATACTCAGCACTCGCCAATATTTCATATGTTTATTTCAATTAGGCTAAAACACACTGCGCGCCACATTGAACCGTTGCATGTGTGTCCAAGATTATATTCGTGTATTCTTCTTTTAATTGAAAGCAATTATATAAATTCCACGTAGCGATCGGTGGGGCGGGGGACGCGGGGCGCGGGCGGCGCGGCGAGGAGAGGCGGTCGACCTTCCGTGAGGCCGTGCGTGCTCGTCGTTCGTCGCGGGCCCTCCGCTCTTTATCACTCCGCTAGCCATGGCTGCTATTACGAGCGGCGAGTGCAGGAAGTCGGCCCGATCACCTCATCCGACCCTAAGCCCGAAACAATTCTACTGACGTTTATTGTTCAAATGATGCCCGTAGAGACTCGAGGAGCGCCGTTTCAAACCGCCGTACCTTTGCTTTATTGGCTACTATAATCATTATTACATGTATCCGCCTGGATAATTAGTGCCGGTTTTAATTTATGTCCCGCGTGGGTAAAATGAACTGCTGCCAATATCTTATGCGGCACGCACCCGGTTGCGGCTTCGGGCTCTAATTGACCACCAAATAAATATACGTGCTTCTCTTATGCAATAGAAACGTGGTAAATGTAAATTCAAATCGTGTACGGCGATAAAATAGACCTCGACATTGAATCTTCGATATAGGCCGTGTAGAAAATGTAATAGGAAATAAAACAGTGATATTTATTACAGCCATTAAGAACATTAATGTACCCAACGGTGCAACGCGTAACACTTATCTTCGGTGTACATTGTTCAGTTGGAATATGTCGTGTTAGTTTTCAACATTCCATTAAAGTTGCCCATGATTAGAAAATACCAAACTAATGACGCGCGCGTCCAGGATGTTCATGTTCACTCGAAAAGCAAAAGTAGCTGTGACAGAGAGCGAAGAGCGAAGAGCGAGCGGAGCGTCCGCCGGCCGCGGGCCACGACACGAGCACCGCGCCCGCCACCGCCGGGCCAATGACATCACTGCTCACCTACAACACGGCTTAACCACCTCCGCAGCCTCATTTGGTAATGCACTTTACAAACATTAATATAAGGTGGAAATTAATTTTCCATGGATGGAAACCAATAGTTTTGCTTCACTAGTTCGTTACTTCCATCAACCGTTGTACCATTATTCCTGTAGTCCTATTAGTACTTACAAGGTTAAAAAATGTTTACATGATTATTTATCACCACTGACTTATAGCAAATTAGGCCTAGAATTCATTAATTCATTCCTTTAATCGTCAAAGAAATGGGTACATAAAATTGTTCCATCTTCAAATAACAATAATTATGTCTTTTGCTGTATCAATTGGCTTTATATTTTTCGCGCCATGCATTATCCCCTAATGTTTTTTACCAATTGAATACAATACTACTTCCAACCTTTGAAATATTGTTAAGAAAACATCTGTCATTAAAAAAAGAAGCAACATCTGTGACATGAGAAGTCAAATATATTCGAATTTATCTCAAAAAAAATATATAAAGTTTTACGAGACAAACGAAGTTCCATATTGAATAAAAATATGTTTATAAATAATCCACATATAATTACGTGCGGTTGTTCCGAGATTTCGTTTCGACATAATACCATGTTTACTTCGACGGTTATGGCGACGAGGTAGGCGAGTTATTAGGTAACAATTTGAAAGGGTATAAGTTAAACAACTGGTAAATTGTGGGCGAATAACGCTTGGAACTCATCATTTTAACGTTATATTTGGAACGACTATAATAGTATTTGTAAAGAATTGTTATTTATTGATGAGGTTATAAAAATGTTTTCCTTTTGGTTTGCACAATTTGTTGTCGCAAACCACTTTTTGGTTCCGTGATTCATATCTTTGGTACCTATCAATTTTTATACTACTTTTGATCAGATCGGACAATTAAGGAGGTTTGCTTAAATCGATTTTGTTTTTAATGTTGCTGAATAAACTTGCTTATTATTTTATAATGGTTCACTAGTCTGACATTTCAACGCTCTCGGGGAAATACCTTATCCAAAACCGGATCAATCATTTATTATAAGCTCATTTTGTTAACTGCATTATCCAAGTAACGTATTAAACCCAAGACCCTACGGTTCACAGCCCTTACACCTAAGCTACATGATCATAAACGGCATAAATATTTTTGTAAAATGATTGAATTATTTTATTAACCTCTTAGGTCTTGTAAATGCTACCAAGTATTTTATATTCCAAATTCAAATTATTATATTCAATTAAGAGAAAAAATCCTTTTTGGAAATAAAATTGTTACTCAACATTTACGCAGTGAAAGAAACATTTACGCTGTCAATGCGTGTCGTCAAGCGCGGGAAGTGACAAACGAGTAATAACCGCCTTGGTCGACTATCGGCTGGTACTGGTGACTGGTGAGATTGCGCAGAGGAGTCGTGATTTACACCATCGCAGGCTAGGTGCGGTCCGTGGGCGGACTCGCCTGCCCACGAGCACCCGGGCCCAACGCGAATTCCGAACCCACCGTACCCTTCCTACACTCTGTCAATAGCTGTTAATGAGACCGCATTTTTTTGAATATATTGTGGTAGACTTTGCGTCTCCGTGTGATTGGAGATGAACACCTGGTTTGTTATACATGTGCGGTAATACGAATAATATTTATAATTCACAAATTTGAGTGTTATAGGTAATATTCTTTAAGGAATTTGAAAGTTTTATATCTACAGCAGATCAATACTGTGTTGAATATTTACGTAATTTATTTAACCCATACACATAAATACGATAATTTAGGAAATTGTACGACATATTAACTATCATGTGTGTATCTGGTAAAAATAAATTTTACTTGCATATAAATTTTTAAATACATCTTACTTTGCCAAGTTATATTTATGGATTGCAAAAAAAATAATATTTATATTAATGCCCTTTACTAAATAAAACACCTGAACACGTAAGAAAATGACTCAATGATTTCCGCAGTTCAATTGTTCTTATGACGTCCGGGCAATTCCGGCCGAGAAATAAAAAACCCGGAGATACCCGAACAGTTGGCAAGCCCTCAATACTCGGAAACACAGCGTGTATATACAATTTATCGTACAGTTTTACCAACAGACTAAACTTATGTTTTATTGATAAACGACAAGAGAGTTTCCCCAAATTTTATGCCATGTTTTTTGGGAAGTACCTATTATATCGAAGTAAATGTTAGGCCTTATGTTCATAATTATATTTAAATGACAAAAACGTGAATTGGTAGAGATTTCAAAAAAAAATATATAGCATGGTGAAAATTTGACAAAATTAATCTACAGCACGATTTCTACGAGTCAATCAATCATTAAAATAAAATAAAAACTATTTTTAAACACAAATTAAGGTAGATAATAAACTTCATTTTAAAATTATTTAATATTTTTTGGTGTACGTAATAATGACGCGATATCCTGGATGTGGTTATATCTAACGTCCGCGTCGGCTTGTCTAAATACATCGGTGCCTAGAGAATAGTTGCTCTCCTAGCTGTTAGCCAGTTTTTTTTTTTTTATTTATACTAACACAACAAAGTGGCTATAATGCACTAGTGGCTTACCACCACCACCACATAGGAGAGACCTATCTCTCATATGTGAGAGGACTCCTGGGTAGGGACCACCACAATGTCTATTTCCCTGCCAAACAGCAGTGTAAATGCACTGTTATTTTCCGCTTTAGTGGAATGCCAAGTATTGCTTTTTTTCGCCTTACTTTAAATCCATGAGCGGTCGTATCGCTTACCATTAGGCGAATGGCATGCTCGTCTCACCAATGACCGCAATAAAAAAATAAAAAAAAACCTGATGACAATTAGTGATTATCGATTCACGTCAGGTCGTTATTTCTCGTCGTTCAACACATTTAGTCTGTTCTGATTGTGTCCGGATATACACAGGACGGACTCCAAACTCGACATAAGTACTTGTGTGGATCACATTGAGTTCTTAACCATTGTGTAGTGTCAAGAGTATACGGTATTTTCCGGGCGAATACTAATATAATACCACCAGCAAATCAATTTGCATTGGACTAGTCTGGTGGCAAAGTTAGTGGTTAACTTATATGTACTTATAGATATCTACATAGGGAGAGAAAGCTTCAAGCTGTTTAATATTTCTGATTATTCGCCCCAGCAGTGGCGCAGTTGGTTAGACGCCGCCTGTGAAACGAGAGGCCGCGGGTTCGGTCTGGGTGTTTGTGAGACCGAAAAGTCTCTCGTAGCTTCTGATACCCATGACACAAGACTCGATCTTAGTGTGGGGTCAGGACTATGTATGTGACTGTTGGGTGTATTTATTTATTTAGTGATCTGTTGATAGCGTGTATGGTTCGGGCACTATCCTCATTGTATGAGTTTTTTCTTTGAGAAATGTTAAATGAGTTGTCCGACATTTGTCCCCGGCATCACGATAGTCTGGGGGTGACAGGTCACATCTCGTGAAATACATGTCTTGAATGAGTAATTATTATCGTCATCAAGTGGTTGCTTGAGGTAATCAACCCTAAACATTAGTTACAATGGTATCTGTGTGGTACTCGTATCTTCAACCAAATTCTTTACAAAGGTTACAATACGATCCGAGTTGCATAATAGGCAGCTGCGTCCTAACGATTATAATCAATGGACCAAGTGACTTACGACATCCGCGATACTACATGGATAAATTCTATTTAAGTTTTATTCATGTTGTCGTATAAGGAACACTTGGCGCGATTTTTGTGGAGTAACGTTCAAAAACGTTTTCTTAAAGTGTTTCATTTATAAAATATTCGATTTAACTAGTATTATTATTACAATTTGCTGTGTTTAATGTGTTAAAGATTAATTAAGTACGTTCATCAGATTCACCCACATAACACCGACACTTTATAGAAATACGTTTTGTGTCCTGGTTGTCAGGACTCGGGAACTTTTCAGTCTGCCTACACCCAAACCCAAAACATATATTAATTTATCACACAACAATTTGCTTGTTGAGATCGAACCCACAACTTCTCATTTAATCCAAAATAAAGTAGTTCTCTACCCAACGTATCTTACTCACCTACATCGTCATCATGGTAGATTAAAAAAAAACTGCACCTGAAAAGAAAATAATATTATTAATATAATGGGTGCAAATGATAAATATATAAGTAAAAATCATAGCCTTCGATGTCCAATAGAACTGTCAATTTGGAGTAGATTCCATTTAGATTTAATATTGTCTTGTAGGTAAATATAACTTTATTTAACGCCTAACCTATTTCTTTTCTATTGTTTTACGGATCTTTAAGCAACATTAAATGTGCATTTTAGATAATCTCGTTGTTATTTATTGTGTTAATTTACCTACACGGGTAAAATATACGTTTTAGGCAAAATTACGCAAATTCGGTACTTTATATTTGATAGTTGAATGGATAATCGAGACAAAAAAATCCCATTTGCATTCCCAAAGTGGCGAACAATCTTATGTCACCGGAGGTTTTGTGTACGAGTATAAGAAACATCATTGGTCGATAGAGGACGGTGCAGCGGCGGCACACTACCGTAGTATTTTCACTTAGGTGTAGTGCAACGTTAACGTTAAACACTGGCAACAAACGTCAATTTAAAATAAAATTATTCATCATGAATGAATAAACAATCCCACGTTCATAGCGTTAATCAATGAGTTGCATGCAGGCAACAGTCCGAGCGATGTCGAGCTCATTGATCGATCGACTCGATACACACACACAGGCGCGCGCACACGCCGCTCACACGCAAACAAAACCGGATGGCGCACACACGCGCGGCGTCAGAGTGTGCGTGCGTGCGCGAAGGATTTCCTACCGGGCCGCGGCTGCCCGCGCGCCCCGCGCCCCGCGCCGCACCCGCCGCGGACCTGTTGCGCCGCTACCGGAGTTACGCCGCGTAGTTAACAGACTTGATATGCTTGCTCCGCGCCGCGCCGCACCGCGCCGACCGAGCCCGGACCCACGCACACCACAATATCGCATTCGAACACTTAATTATCATGGCGCACCACTCGTGAAATTGCTGTTAGTGATGGCCGATGTGCCTTCGCAACTCCGATTGCAGATCGATTCCATGGGACACACATTTATTTTTAATGAAATCGCTTGTTTTATGATGGTTAATCTCCACATGTGTTATTGCGCAAACACAAATTTCTTTGAGGCACACAGGTCACATCTGTGTATGGAGTATGGAGTGGTGGCACCGGCACGGTAACTCGATTACATGGAGTGGATGTACAAATCGATTTATCAGCCGATGTCGCCGTGAGTCGTGACTAATTGGCGCGCATCTCGTCTGGTTTCATCGACATCTTTTATTAATCTGATATGTTCCATTACCGGTTGCACTGAAGTAAAACATCCAACCCGTTCGATTTATAGCCCCTCTTATGGATGCAGTAGAACATGACATCATGTGATGGTAATTCACTCCGCGACGGACGCGGCTGGTGCTATCATTATACATAAATCTTTTGAAGAATCAATAATAATAGCATTGACCGTTTATTAGATCTCTGATGCGTCCGCTTATAATTGATGAATTTTACCAAATGTGCAAATACCAAATTGACTTTCCTTATGAGATTAGAGGTGAGAAGAAAAAGGAATATATGTGATATGTTGGGTCATATTGAACAAATTTCATACTAATACACATAAGCCGAGTGTGTCTGATATCCGTATGGTAATCTATTGACGTTATAAAATATAGGTGTGTTTTCCAACCTGACAAATCGCATTCACCTGCGTTATGTTCAATTTAAATACGTGCTATATGTAAAAATGACATGTTGTTTTTGTACAACTATAAATAAATTCAACAAAAAAAACTAACCCTCCTTCTTTTGCAGTCGGGTAATAAATCATTGTTATCGTTCAATGCTATAAACGGGATTTTCTGTTCATAAAATCTAAATAAAATAAAGTTAAATTACATTTCATACGTTGACATAGAACACTAATTAATAAACACAGTTATGCAACTTGAAGACTTCATTCACGCAGGTCGCAGAGGATCGCTTGATCAAGCGCCTATCTATTTTATTAGCATATAATTTCTAAGTTATTGACAGTTCATTGTTGGTTCCATGCCGTATCTTTCCAAAGCTGACCTCGTGGTCTAATTTGACATGCAACTAACAGCTATAATCACAACGATACAACAATCATGCTACTCTACACTAGCAGGAGGTAAATTGTTCCGCAAAGTTTAGACTTGACACCGATTGGAAACCGGTTCCAAACACTTTATAGGCTTCGTCAACCATTCTCGTAGTAGCCGAATGTTTTGTAAACCTCACTGAGGAATAACAAGCTAAATCTTTTATAGTTTCATCATTTTCGCAATGACATGCTGCAACTGGATTCATGATCACTACGATTGAATATCATAAGTACAAAACAAAAGTTTATTACATATAATATATAAACAGCAATACTAAGTGTCAAAATGGTAATATAAACAGAAAGTGAGTATAAAAACAGTAAATACCTACCGATGAACACTAAAAAGTATACGCAGCGCAGAGCAAAACAAGCGCTCTGGCCGCGAGGTAAGCGCGTTGAAAAAACAGGTAGCGCCATTCCACCGTATCGATCTTTATGTTATTTTTCTTATTTATCTTCTTTATCTGGGCCTCCGCTCCGAGCTGCGAGTCTCCGAACGGAAGTTGTTACAATTTTTAATCGTAGCAAGTATCTCGGTCGGCCGGTTCATATGGCCGCTTCGGACAACGAGTTTTATATTATATTTTTTGTAAACAACCACCGGAAACGGTCGAGAGAACGTACTACTCTGGTACACATATATTCCATTACGTCTGTGTCTCGCCTCTCGGTAATAATGATAACGGATACAGATAAGCGAATGTTTAAGAAGACCCACGAGACTTTTTCAATGCGATTCCAAATATAAAGCCTATTGATGATGATGTGTGGTTAATCCCTTATCCGTTTATGGTCGTGATCTATCTTGATTTAAAACGTGCCCGTGTGACAGCACAAAAACGGTAAAGTCATGCATTAAAAGTTACGACATGGTGCATTCAGACCGCAGGCAGCACTTAGGGCTCGTATAATCTGTGTAATATTGAACAGAAAAACATTTATAACGTAAACGTCCTACACACCGATTAGAATTAAGAAATTCAGTTTCAGATTGAGTGTGGCCCACTGTTTTACGTCAACGGCACTAACACAGTCGAAACTTGTATAACTGTCGTGGTGACCCCACACGGCAGAGACTGAATCGCGACGATGTATTTTTGTAACATTTTTCTGCCAATCGCAAGGCGTGGGTGCGTGATAATGGCCCGAAATATTCAAGCTCTCAACGCCCACCCGAGCCATCGAGAATATTGTTCTATAGATAAATAATTCTTATCCAAAATGTGAAATCAACAAACTATATTGGCATAGTTTTATTGCATAATGTACTGCCACTAGAGTGCCAGAACCGCTTTACATTTAAATCGGTATCATTCATATATCGAACAGATAGAAAACCATTCAACTTTTTAAATAGACGACAACATGGCGAAGGACATAGAGAAAATACATGATATAGGTGGTTTGCACATATTCGCATCAGATGTTTATCAATAAACTTTATGTTGCTGATATTTTGCATAGGTATCTGATATTGCAAACATCGTTTCTTGTGAATGAACAGACATTTGCATTTTATTCAAACAAACTTCAAGGATTACATCTAGCATTTCCTTTAACACAGAGCCGGAGAACAAAAAAACGATTTATGATTTAACAGGATAAGGGAGTCTTAGCGGAAATTGTGATGGCGCAGGCGCGGCGGCTACTTATTTTATTTATTTTTTAAACTAGTTTAGAGTTGTGTTTGGTGTCTAGAGGATATGTATTTATGGAGTACCTAATAATAATCACTGACGAACAAGTTTATGTATAGAATACTTACAATTAGTGAGATGGGACGGTTTTGCTTTTTATTTTTTATTTTTCTCTCTTGTTAAAGTCTGATTAAATCATGCTGTTATGCAATCAAATTGTATAAGGTTCTTAGTAATGATCGTCTCCTAAACATTGCTCGTAAAATTAAACACTTCGTGTCCATTCTTTGAGAAATAGCCATCTTCTTATTTCTCAAAGATCCATTCAGATAGCCGTATCAGTAATACTTAAAGCTTAAACAAGATCAGTGGGAATCTTTTTCTAGACCGAAACCAGTTGGTATCGCCACGTTAACAGATCCTGGACGAATTACTTTGACAAAAAGACAGCTGTTCAAATCAGTAAATACAAGTGAGGCGTAGTGTTCTGACCTAGCTTATTTAAAGCTCAAATTTATTTTTATTTAATTTTATTTGATTTCTTCTACTTATTTTAGTTTATTCCTGTGTTACATATATACGAACGGTGAGAGACGCTTATCACTCTATGGATCTACTCTATTACAAGTTTGCGCTGCACTTACTTACAGTCAGGTGCGTTTTTTCCAAAAAGAATTTAAAAAAAATTTACTATTTTTTAAATATAATATATATTATTTAAGAAGGCTTACAGAACAATTAACAAAATCATAATAATATATATTACGATAAAAAGAAAAATTGCTAATAACAAACCTCCATATTTATATAGAACCATATTATTTGCACTATTACATAGTTGTAATAGTGCAAGTATAACTGTATAACTCAGTAGATAGTTATACAATGACGAAAAAGATCAAAAAGAGGGGAAAAAAAGTTAAAAAGAAATAAAAACAGCAAAAATAATTATACATAACTATAGTTTAGCAAATCAACACTTAATGCAAATTACAACCTTGAAAAGTATGCAGGTAATTAAAATGTATAATGTAAAAAAGAAAAAAGGAGCTTGTATACAAAAAGAAGTACATATATTATATAAGTATTGTTTTCAAAAAATACTACGTCCGTTGGGAATAATTATGTTCAAGAAAATATTTCTTATTAAGTATCCGTCTCACTGTGCTGGCTGTTGTGAAAAATAGGTCAATATTATAATCAGGGGTTAGATTGAAGCTCAAGGCACTCCGTTTCATAAATGCATTACGCCTATATTTTATGTTGGTTGATGGAACATTCAGTAGCGTTCCTTGTCTTTGTTTCAAATTGATTTGTGCGTATATATTTCTCCTGTAAAATTTCAGGACAATCTATAGAACCGTTAGCTAAACTTACTAAAAAACCAATATCACTGACAATACGTATGTGTGCCAGTGTAGGAATTAATATCTATTACATCGATGACAATAATCTGCCGACAATAATCTTCTTAGGTTCATTATAAATTGTCCTAGTTAGGAATCAAAATATATAAATAGTATGACTACCTTAATGCATTTCCATAACATGTAATATAATATATATGCAAACCTAATATACTTATGTGTTACGTGGCTTAGACAGTAATTGTGTGACATTGTATTCCTTTCCTAGAAGAGCACCCATACTCTTATTTACAGAGGTGGCAAACAACACTCACACTGTGTGAACAGCTGACTTCAAACACTATGTTACTTCAAGGATACTCGTGTTATCTACTAATTTTATACTAGAATAGTATTGTGCATATGTTTAAATATTATTAAAGGAGCCGGCAACAAATAGCGCATTTTTGTGCAATAAAAAACGATGCAGACGTGACGGCACGGTGGGCAAATAGTCGCGATAATATCAATCGCACTGCTAGAGTTTAAAAATAAAAATAAAATACCAAGCTAAGGCACCAAATTATTTTACTCCTGGTTACTTTCGTCCTGCTAACAACAGTTTTTTTTAAATATGACATTATTTTGGAAGATTGACATTTTTTGGCAACATTCGTAAAATAAAGTTTGTTACGAGACAACCTATGTGTTGTCGTAGGCGCCGACTGTACTTATTTATATCCCTTTGAACCGCCGCCCTTTCTGTTTTCACTGTTACAGTTTACTCAATCTCTATAGCTTCCATACCGCTTTAAACTAATACACAATCACTTCGCATCATTTTTCTCAGAAACATAAGGAATTTTTGTCTCAAAATGGAAGAAGATATATAGGCACTTTCTTTTCTCCGTGTATTTCTTATATTGAAATTTATTCCGGAGATAATGGCATAAAATATGCAAGAATAACGTATACAAAACCCCCGCCAAATATCGTATATATATATGTGTAATTCAAACAAAGTAGACAACAGTAAAAACCAGCTTTTTACTTGCCTCCGCGTGAAAATATTGTTAGTTGATAAACAAAACACATTTTTCCTAGAAACATATTTTATTTACTACATCCTCTTAGCAATAATCGACACATCCAAAATGGTTTCCGCGAAGTTATCTAAAAAAATGTTGATATTTTTTTACATTCCGTGCATAAGCAATATAGTATGTAAATGTGACACGATTTTTTTATGGAACATCAATATATTATCGTTTATATGGCAATATTGCATTGTATATACATATTACTTATGTCTCAGTGCTTAATACAATTTTGCGTTAAACCGAAAACTAAACTTGAAAATACAAGCAGATGGTGGAAATTAATAAACATCTAACCGTACATTTTACATAAAAATATGTTTATCGAAATTTTCCCCTAAAACTACAGTTATCTATATATATAAAAGAGGAACCTGATTGACTGACCTATCAACGCACAGCCGAAACTACTGGAGCTAGGAACTTGAAATTTTACACAGGGTTTCCTATTATGACGTAGGGTAGCACTAAGAAGGGATTTTAGGAAATTCTACCCCTAAGGGGGTGAAAAGGGTTAAAAACTGTTGTATGGAAAATCTAAACCGTTGAAGTTACAATTCTCAAACTTGGTAGTTTAATAACTCATTTAATAACAAAAATAATTGCATACTTTATTTGTCCAAAAATTAGCATTAAAGGGGTTAAAATAAGGGTTGAAATTTTTAGAAACTGGGTGATTTCCTTCCTACCCGATCAACGCACAGCCGAATCTACTGGAGCTAGAAACGTGAAATTTTACACAGGAGTTCCTATTGTGACGTAGGGTAGCACTAAGAAAGGATTTTTGGAAACTCGACCCCTAAGGGGGTGAAAAGGGTAAAATACTGGTGTATGGAAAACCGAAACCCTTGAAGTTGCAAATATGAAACTTGACTTTTTAGTTACTCATCTAGAAACAAGAAGAACTGTATACTCTCTTTTCTTATAATTAACTCTAAAGGGGTGAAAATAAGGGTTGAAGTATTGTAAAACCGAACTGCTGGATCAACGCACAGCCGAAACTACTGAAGCTAAGAACTTGAAATTTTACACAGGGGTTCCGATTGTGACGTAAGGTAGCACTAAGGATGGATTTTTGGATATTCATCCCCTAAAGTGGTGTAAAGGGTTAAAAACTGATATAGGGAAAATTTAAACCGTTAAAGATACAATTGTCAAACTTGGCACTTAAGTTATTCATTCTACGACAAAAATAATTGCATATATTGTTTATCTAAAATTAACCCTAAAGGGACGAAAATAAGGGTTGAAGTTTTGTAAAACCGAACTGCCGGATCAACGCACAGCCGAAACTACTATAGCTAGGAACTAAAAATTTTACACAGGGATTTCTTTTATAACGTAGGGTAGCACTAAGGAAGATTTTTTGGAAATTCAACCCCTAAGGGGGGTGAAAAGGGTAAAATAAATTTGTATGGAAAACCGCAACCGTTGAAGTTGCAGATTTCAAACTTGACACTATAATTACACATCTAAAATAAAAAGTAAGTGCGTACTCTACTTAAATTTAACCCTTAAAGGAGTAAAAATAAGGGTTGAAAAATTTGTATAGAAAATAAACCTGCTGAAGTTATTCTTATGAATATTTAACTTTTGTCCTTTTCGAACGACTTTTCAATTCAGTTTGAGCGAGAAAACAAACATTCGATACCTAAAATAGGTTTTAAAATTGTATATGAATAAGGCCGTTTATGTATTGATGCGATTGGTCTCAAAATCGTTCTGAGTTCCGATAATCTAAATTTGTATTCAGAATTGAAAATGTTGGCCGTCATTTTGAACTTTTTATTTATTGATCCGATTGGTCTCTGAATCGACAACTGACGGACCCATTGATCCGATAATCTAAACTCAGAGTCAGAATTGGAAATAAAAATGCTGCACGTTGATTTTTGTTAAAAGTTTACGTAAAGGTTATAATGGCATAGTTTTAGCGATATAACGTCTACATTATCTTAAACACGCAGACGAAGTTGCGGGCAAATGCTAGTCTATATATATAAAAGAGGAACCTGATTGACTGACTGACTGACCTATCAACGCACAGCCGAAACTACTGGACCTAGGAACTTGAAATTTTACACAGGGATTCCTATTGTGACGGAGGGTAGCACTAAGAAGGGATTTTGGGAAATTCTACCCCTATGGGGGTGAAAAGGGTTAAAAACTGTTGTATGGAAAATCTAATCCATTGAAGTTACAATTCTCAAACTTGGTAGTTTAATAACTCATTTAATAACAAAAATAATTGCATACTTTATTTGTCTAAAAATTAACATTAAAAGGGTTAAAATAAGGGTTGAAATGTTTAGAAACTGGGTGATTTCCTTACTACCCGATCAACGCACAGCCGAATCTACTGGAGCTAGAAACGTGAAATTTTACATAGGGTTTCTTATTGTGACGTAGGGTAGTACTAAGGAAGGATTTTTGGAAATTCGACCCCTAACGGGGTGAAAAGGGTAAAATACTGGTGTATGGAAAACCGAAACCCTTAAAGTTGCAGATATCAAACTTGACTTTTTAGTTACTCATCTAAAAACAAGAACAACTGCATACTCTCTTTTCTTATAATTAACCCTAAAGGGGTGAAAATAAGGGTTAAAGTATTGTAAAACCGAACTGCCGGATCAACGCACAGCCGAAACTACTGAAGCTAAGAACTTGAAATTTTACACAGGGATTTCTTTTATAACGTAGGGTAGCACTAAGGAAGGATTTTTGGAAATTCAACCCCTAAAAGTGAAAAGGGTGAAAAGGGTAAAATAATTTTGTATGGAAAACCGCAACCGTTGAAGTTGCAGATTTCAAACTTAACACTATAATTACTCATCTAAAACCAAAAATAAATGTGTACTCTGTTTGCCTAAATTTTACATTCAGAGTCGGAATTGGAAATAGAAATGCTGCACGTTGATTTTTGGTAAAAGTTTACGTAGAGGTTACAATGGAATAGTTCTATCGATATAACGTCTACATTATCTTAAAAACGCAGACGAAGTTGCGGGCAAATGCTAGTCAAATATAAAGAAACTGGAATCTATAGGAATCAAAGCATTGAGTAAAAACATTAGTATTGTCAAAAATTAAAGGACCAGAAATGTTTTTTTGTCTAATCCATAACACAGATTAATAATATAATGTAGAATTAACATAAACCGAGTACAGGAGTATATAAGATACATTTTAGAAAATTTTCAAAGTAGACGACTGAAGTAATACGAACTCGTATTTTGATGTAGCAGTAAGTTGAGTTGAACATCGGCGCATGCGCGCGCGCCGTCCCGGCAACACAGCGCTCGAGGAACCAGTTTCATTTAATCATCATAATTGCGTCCTCCGTTAAGCCTATCCAACGTTTGAGTGTCGTAGAAAGCTCACACACCCGTCCTACTGCACTCAGGCCTTATTTAAAACTGTTTTAATACCAACCTCTTCGTTTTTGACATTACAAACTTTCGATGGGGAATTATTTCTCTCACTAAGTCAAGTTTGTATAATACGTCCATGGTCAAAGGATAGAGCAGAATGTATAGACTATCAGTTTAAATTTACAATTCAAACCTTCTTGAATCTTGTATTTCAGTTGTTTTTTTAAATCATTAAACAGAACCTTAAAAAATATTATAACATTTTTTCCTGAAATAATGAGTAAATTGATTATTTTTTTCAAAAGTATGTGATATTAGGTATCCTTAAAGTATTTAAAACATAGAGGGATCGCTGTCATACATTTGCGTCTTAAAAAACGTAGATATTTTTTGTTCGTAATGTTGGTACCACTGGCATATTAGTGAAAATTAAACTAATTATTTAACAACAATTTGCTATAAATTCCGGTGGTAACCGGAAGTATGTTTAGTTATTATCCGTCTTAAACAAGTGTGAGCGGAATTAAATAGCCTTAAACTATTTTTTATATGTTTCTTTTTTAAATAATTCGTGTATGTTGGACAACCTGTCAAATGTCAGCCAATAGGAGGGCACAAAAAATTACCCGGCACCACCATTTTTATTTACCTTTTTGGAGTACAAGCGCTCTCTCTATATTATTATAAATACCCTAAGCTAGTCTAATATTTTTCTTGCCAGTACCCACATACTTTGTTGCATTTGCATTTAATATTTGACGTGATTTAATGGCAATGGCGGCAGAAAATTACATTGTAATATGGAGATGGAGGACAACATTATTATTTACGTATTTTAAGGCTTTATATTACTAACTTTATATTCTAGCCACATGTTGTTTTAATATAAGACGTGATTAATACTGCTATTAATAACAAATAAACATTAGTTATCTCTTTATATTATAATTATTATAAGGTTTAAGGTTATATTTTAAGGTTCCGTTTGTGAAAAGATGAAGTGAACCGACGTGTACACACTATAATAATTATTATTTAGTAATGAATGTTGAAAATTACTTTATAAATACATATCTTTATCCATTTAAATATCTATAGAACTAAATTGCAACCACAAATATTTGCTATAACCGGCTTAAGACTTTTCTCGGAAAATTACCCAGTTTTTTATCTATTTCGAAAATCCCTTAGACTTTTAATTTATTACCATTTAAACATTTTCAACCACCGATACTAAAAATGAAATAACTGTAAGTATACTACACGCTAACTAGTATAAACTATTGTTGACTAATGATGTGAATAAAATGCCAAAGTATGGAACAAATGTAAGAGTTCCACTCGCGCTTGACCAATTCCATTTCCATTAATAGTTCTTGCAAGTTTCACATAATTTGCGGTAAATAGTTATTGTTTTGCAAAATTAATACGTAAATACATATAATATAAAATGATAATTAAACAGGACTTAAGATAACAGGTTTCTTTAAAGGCTTTATATATCTTAAAATAGCTCTTATAGTAGAAGCGGATATTTGTCTAGACTTGCTTCGAAAAATGCTTCTTTACAAAGTTTTAAAACTACCAATATATTATTTTGGGTTGTACATACGTAAATAAACGAAATCCTCGGCAAAGTTAATGCAAACCCGTCATTGGTCGGCGAGATAACGTGACAATGTGTTATCTGTCTACGTTATACGACAGCGAGAAAAAATATTTGGTCAAAATCTATCAAGGCCACGACTTACGCGGAACTCTTATTTCAACAATAACTTTTTTGATGTACATATTTGATATAGCACTAGAATCAGCAATGTCAAATATGTCAACGGGGACGTTTGAAGAATATTCCGCCGTACGTGTGCAAAAGACGCATGCATATTATGACATTTAAATTGGTGGCTATGAATCAGGAAAAAATGCGATAAAAGAATTGTAAATGGAATACCAATTACGCTTAACGGATACCAAGCTTATTTAATGACGTTCTTAATTCAAATGTTAATCGACTGAAAGCATAGACCAATCTGATATACCTACTACGCATTACGCAAAAACTTCACAAAATTGACCACCTAGATAAGGAAAAAGCGATTACGTGGCCTGAAAACATTAGTCTAACCGAACGTTCGTTCTATCTCTCTCACTCGTTCGGGGCAATTTTTGCTTGAAAGCTGCAATTAATGCGCCGTTTAAGATCTATTTGGAAGGCTTCATTCAATGTCTTTTTCAGTTATTTTAATAGAGATCCGATAGTAGAGAGTCCAGTAGTATCCGATGAGAGATCATTATCTATATTTGGTATGAATTGCATCAATTTTTCGTGCCCGAATTAAATATATAAACAAAATCAACATTATATTCCTTATTTAGATTTTGGTACCTTTAATTGTTACTCTTTTATCTACTCTCTTTTATTAAATGTGTTTTTATTTCCATTTTACTAATTGTAATTAGAATGTAATAAAGTGGAATACAATGTAATGAATAATAGAAGTATATGTATAGTTTAGGTACAAAATCAGAATGTTTTGTGTCATGAGTGTACCGGATGCACCGATCAAAACATAAAATATGGTTTCAAACGACATTCAAGTTTATTCCCTCTTTAAAGAACTCCCTTTAGGATTCCATTTTGTGTGAATCGCTTATAATGGATTTTATGTACCTACAGAAATAAAATATTTATAAACTCTATTTATATAAGCATTCCTAAATTATTTATTATATATATGTCATTTATTTATCTACGCTCCTTTGCAGGAACAAATCATTTATTTGTATACGCATCATTAGAACATATTCGCAAAACATTGCCTTTGCTTCATTTGGTTTCGCAGAGTTTGTACAAATATTACCAATTAAAATGACCTAGTATTTAGCACGTTATGTTTATTTTATGACTGAAAAATATATGTACAAGGAAATACATGTATTCTAGTCCCGTTTTAGATGCCATATTTGCGTGTGCGAAATACGGATAATCACTTAGAATTTTTTAACAGTTTATAGGTATGACAAGAATATTTAAGACATATATTTTTTATAATTTTACGACATAAATTACAAATAAAATTTCATAAAAAAATCTTTGCTAATTTTGGATTAAAAACAAAACTTAATTATTTCGTTTTATACACCCCACGCTACTCCAACCCGAGCCGACCTAGAGTCAATACACAACAATACTCCGTGTCCCATCCACTCCCAAAAGATGGAAAAAACATTAAATCGGAGTGTTCCCTCCGAGAGCCTCACGACCTGAAACGCTTCGTGCTGCTACCCGCTGCGCCGAGTCGATGCACTCCTCTTCACCTTTTTACTATTGGAAAACACTAGTAATCTTTTTTTTTTTATAAATCTATAACAATGTGTGGCAATAAGGTTTTGAAAGAGAGTTTGGAACTTTGTGAAATCTGGTAGGATTTTCGGAAAAAGCAATGTGCAAAAAATTGAGTACATTTTAGAGAAGTTTGTGGTAGAAGACTTGAAAACAACTGTAAGTAGAAATATTTCGGATAGGCATGAAGGTAAATATTTGTATGTTCATTCAAAAAGTTAATTATATAAAGTATAAAGTAGTAATTCTTTTATCGTTCTCTTATTTCCATCCCAAGGTAGTCGGTAAGAGATTGCCTCGAGCGATACGACCGCCTTTTGAACTAGTATCTAATATATTGTATTTCTTTTTTTGGTTAAACTTAAATATCCTGTACAATAAAGGATATAAATAATATATAATTCAAGATGTTCAGAAAAACAATATTTCCTGCGATATTTTTTACAACATAACATGTGATAAAATACTAAATAGCTATCGCAGATATTAACGTTTATCTACCATCTCAACACATTCCAAAAACAAAACATCCTAGCACATCAATTCTCATTTAACCCACATACAAAAAACACGGAAACTACTACATATATAAAAAACAAAAAATATTTCCTAGAAACACACCGGCAGATTCTAAATTCCTAGCGACTAGCTCACTGCTCACGGTACATTACGTATTTCGGCAGGCGATAAGGCGTCCTATGCGGCGTAGTAAGACGTGCGGTAAACAGGAAACGGGTTGCCGCCCGTTGGCAATGCTTCAAAACCACGTGCTGACCACTACGCAATGTTACACGTCGACTTATCATTGTTACTTATCTGTTGAATATTTTTTTTTAAACTTTTCGCAAGGTTCGCGAATCAGGAGTGTAGTGGGACGAGGTGCACTGATTATTTTTATTTGTAGACATTTTATGTTACGTACATTGTAGGTACACTATGCTTCGCAGTTATTATTATGTTTCTGAATCTGTTATATATTATATGTTATATATTCTTACGTTATACCAGGATACCGTCACAAAGTTTTAAGAAAAGAAAATAAATTGGTAGGTACCTAAAATAAGTAATATTTGTATCAGTCCCTGGTCTGCTCCACCAACTTTTGGTGTTATTAATGATTTTTGGTAAGACAAATATTATTAGCTAAAAATATTATAATCGTCCGTAATATATACGTCTATGCGAGAATCGACCCCATGTCATCCGTTCCACAGTCCACTACAGCTATGCAGCGGAGATAAAAAAAGGAATTTCTATTTCAAACAGCGGATATCACATATGCTATAATTAGCGTGGAGCAGCAACAATAACTCGCATTGTTACTAATGACTGACGACCCCAATATAATTGGTTATTCCTGAGAAGTTTTTCATGTACCGAAAAAATGCGACAAAAAGCAGCTCGTTCCGTCCGCGGCCACATGGTCACGGTTAGAACAAAAGCAAGTCGGAATATGTGCTACAGATGTGCTATGTGGTCCACATGGCTCGAACAATGGCCGCCTTCACCGCCCGCCAGACATTACCCCTGTTAGCGACACACTAATCATTCGATATGCCACTTACATCAACCCGAACTCCGAACAACAGATACGAGCGTGTTATTACACCGATGTATCATTACACCAAGTAGCCGACAGCCGACAATCGCCGACACCACCGCCACTGACCACTAGTCAGTGCTCTAACTACAATACATTTTTATATATTATTTATTAAAGGTTAACGGGTTTATCTAGTGATTTAAGTTAGGTATGTTTTTGTACGAACACGACGTTCCATGAAAACGATAAACGTAACGCTTTTTATATAAAAATCTGTCGAAGTCATATCTGAGAAACATCGCCTGGAACAAATTTAATGTTTTTCCTTATTTGTTGCGTCTAATGCGTGCGTTAAATGCTTGGAATTCAAATTGTTTCTATTCACAACAAATAGATTTACTCCGGTATCACTAGTAACTACTAACATTGAATAATAATCGCCAAACGTTCATAATATTTATATAAATAGAGCCGTCAGATCGCCGGTCGTTTATTTAATCTACGAGTCGTGTAAATAATTACATATAAAAATGATACAATGTAACCACATTGTACACTGAGGAGTGACTAGTGAGATAATGAGTTTGAGTCGGTTTGTCAAATACAATAATCGTTTATGAATGAATTAGTGAATGACAGTTCGGCCATGTTGTTTGTTTACGCGTGCGCGGCGTGCGGGGCGCGGGATGTGCGGGCGTGCGCGGGCGGCGGCGCGGCGCGGCGGAGCGGTGCGCGGCCGAGCCGATGTGCTCACTGTTCATGTGTCGGCTCAGTGCTCACTGCTCAGCGGCTGGTCGGCACAGGGCACTCGGCACTCGGCACTCACAGCACATCGCGCGATCGGGCCGAGTCGGGCGCGCTCGCCAGCGCTCGCCGCCTCGAAATAGCACTGCACCAACGCCGAAGAGTGCGGTCGACGACCCTGCGCCCTGCCACACCGAAATATTGGAACTCTACTCTGATTCAATCCTTTCTCTGATTATGATATAGGTCACTATTGCTTTCGTACTCGCTTCCTTTTTGATATAAATCCGTAGTCATAACAAATTATTAATAGGGGCGTAATCACTAGCCACGGACGATTACGTTGACAACTTTATAGCTCCGTGAGTGGTTTTTATAATCGTTTAATTTTAATTCTAATTCTTTATCTGTGTACAATAATCTGAATACATTTTTATTTAATTTGTTGGTTTTTATGTTTGTTGAGAGCGCCATCTGAGCTTATATTATCACAAGACTCGTTATTCTAGTGACACGACTAGCAATGTAGAGATGTTTTTAGTACCTAAATAATAAATTATTATTAGTAGTCGATTAAGCTTTAAAAAGTAATTAAGAAAGGATTTATAAGTTACTGAATGATGCCAATGTGCAGCAAAAGGTGCCTTTAAAGTACCTAGGTGTCTAGGTAGATACATTTTTTATTATTTCTAGCATATTGTAGCATGAATAATACATGCCAATGAGTTAATTAATAATATTAATAAGGTTTTAAATTTTTAATATCTGTACCTCTGTTTTAGAAATACACTACAATCAATACTTAATACACAAAATTAGGTGGCACAAGTGTTAGCAAAGTTGTAGTAAACTTATAAAAAATAGTACAATGTAGAGCAATAAGATATGTTTCTTGATAATATAGGGAAAATGGCTAAGGAAAAATAAAAATATTTAGGAGCTGAGTATCTTCCCAGTAGCTAGAATATTCATGGTTGGTGTTGCATGAGAACTGAGTTAAATAAAAAGACCTCTTAAGCAGGATGGCGCGCATGTAGAGTTGCAATTTTGCAACAGACCCAATAATGAATTTGTTTTTAAAAAAAAATCATCATTTCTTAACTAGGAAGCATACGAAAATTATTATTGCAAAATTCACAAGTCTTCCCCCAAGGATTTCGACAGCAACTTGTGGAAAACGACCTGCCTCCACCGACTACCTATAACCCTCAATATAATGTTATCTAAAACGATAAATCCACATAACATTCACGCATAGACCGCACTCAAGATACAAGTCTGATGCCGTAAGTATCAGAAACTACAACAGACTTTTGATCCTATAAACACTCAGACTACTTGATACTAGGTACTTGATACTACTCGATATTTGTATATAGCCCAAGCTTTACTGCGATTCAGGCAAGAAGTTCAGCGAATGGAGGTACCCGTAAACATAACGTTGCAAGAATAACACATAAACCGCGCGGATTACATCGAAGATTTCCGTGTCGACATAGTTTCGCCGTCTCGCGTCCGTCTGTCCGTCGAAACTATTTATTTGTAAGGAGAAAGATACGCAGCGCATGTGTTTTATCAATGTACCAATGTTCCAACAATCTCGCAATACTCGGGTCATTCAAGGTTACATCGAGACGTTATTTATGTTTGCTGTGTGTGTTTCAATAGCAAAAATTATCGGGATTTTAATTTTATTTGTGTTCTTAGTAATAAAATAGTTGTAGTTATACTATGAATTTGTTATTAATATTATAAGGAAGATATGGGAGTCAATGATCTTTTTTCTATTGCGATGGAGAGACGTGCATGCCATTCGCCTGATGGTAAGCGATACGAGCGTTCATGTACAGTAGCAAAACTAAACAACACCATGAATTACAAAGCAATGCTTGGTATTCTACTGCGCTCGCCATCCTGAGACAGCAGATGTTAAGTCTCATTATGTCCAGTAGTTACTCTGGCTACAATGTCCTTCAAACCGGAAAACAACACCGCTTTTACATTGCTGTTTGGCGGGAGAAATAGACATTGCGGTGGTACCTACCCAGGTGGCCTCTCGGCTCTCACCTATGAGAGACCTACTATCAGTAAAATCTGATCCAGTGATCTCACAATTAGGGATGCAAGACTCGGTACAATGAAAAGGGATTGAGCAGGAAGGAATAGTCTAGCACCGGCCTTTTTTTTTGTCCAAAAGGAAAAGCTATTAAGCTCCCCTTTCAGTACCCCGGGAGTCCGAAAGGGGTATGAGGTTAACGAAAGGTGAAACCATCAAATATAGTTGTAGTAAATTAGCTCTTTCACGGTGAAGGAAAACATTGTGATGTGACCTACAAACACGAGAGCATCCCTTGGAAATTGCAAATGTTTGTAGACCACAAAACAAGCGAACGTGGACTAAAAGTAACTACCCCTGTTGATCGTAGAGGAGCTCCATGATCAGAAACTGTACATAATAATATATATATGGGCTAATTCCCAATGTAGTCCAAGTGTAATATCACTTATTTGTTTGGTTAATATTAAATTTGTTTGGTGTAGAGTGTAGACTATAGTGGCCGAAAATTGTACTGGCATGTTCCGACAGATGGCATTGTATCTGAAGTTAATGTACAATTTGTTTTTTCAAATGAAAAAACATCTTTATCAAAAGTGTCAACTATAAAAATTAGTCATCAAACTTAAACTTGCAGCAAACGTCTGATTTGAGGCGATACTTATAGTTCAAATAAATTTAATTCTAATTTATCCAAATCTTTTGACTTCGTGAGGTCGAAGCCCCGCAACGTTACTATCAATCCAGCCCTGTGCAAGAGCGGGGGCGCACCCACATGATGGTCCCACACCGTACGCTGTTAACTTGTATCCCTATTTAGAGAATGTGGCTCCACCTACATGCCGGTTGCACAATTAATATTCAATTCACAGGTAAGTATTATGATAACTATAAATTATGATCTAAATATATCTGAGTACTGGTTTGCTGTCTGTTAAGATTGGCGTGCCCTCCGCTTTTTATTGCCTTCCTGGAAAATTATTTATTAGGCGTGATAGGTGCTCAATAGCAACAATTATCACTTTTTATCACGTTTGCTGCGTCGTCGTTTACCCTTGTGTTAAAAGAACTATCACGTTAAATTCCAAAAATACAATTGTAATGCTAAAATATTTTTCATTTTGAAAACCTAATATAGGTATTCCAGTTAAAATTAAATACCGTCATTCCGAAAACTGAAAGCCTGATAAACACAGAATTTCGTTTTAAAATATAGATATTTCTGGAAAAGAGCAAGTAATTAAATTGAAATTCAATATCCAGTGATAAATTGGAATTCGCAATAACCATGGAATCATTGCAAGTAAAAAGATCTGATGTTGAAAATATTTCCACGAAACTCTGTCCGATGTACCGACAACATGCGATATTGAAAAACATAAAGGGAATACATTTTGTAATAAATTTCCTGGAAATGAAGCATGCAATGTATTCCAGGTAATATTATTTTTTATAATTATAATATCTCATGTCTACAATAATAACGTATCAGACATTGTAAGAAATATCTAAGAACCAAAACAATCTTGTCTCAATTGCTATTCCTAAAAATGTTTCGTCTAGAAAATAAAACGGAATAGATATTTAACTGGACTTATTTGATGTTATCCAATGAATTTTAATAATTGCTTGTAGTCGTAAAAAATATTTTTAATTGGTTGGCGTAATACCTATCTTCAAAAATAAGAATATTTCAATAATTTTAACCATATTCAAATAAATAAATCCTAGCAGAGTTGCCGTTCCATTTTTAAATTAATTCCAATGAACATACGACAACATGCCTCGGTCTGAGCACCTGTACTTATTGTGCTATCTATAGACCGCCCACATGTCGAAAACGTGAAATTCCAAGACATACACAAGTATTATTTATATGTCCTATATCTGTTAATAATACTAAACAAAACGACAATATGGAGGCTTTAGTTAGGTGTGGGCCGCTCGCCTACGTAGCCAGCTCTGCCTATTTCGTTTAGTTTCGCAACGGACAGTTGGCAGTACCAAATTCTTAACCCACAGCCTTAATCGTGGGCAGGTGGAAAGTGGAGCGAATGCGTGGCCATTATGCAACTTATCAATAAGGCTTGAACCTTATTTGATGCGAAAGTTGAGGCGGCGTCCTTCCGTATTCGCCCCCATACGCGTTGTATGGTAACCGGCCTACGAAATTATTTCGCCTTTGTATTGGGGCCATTGTAGAGACAAAGATGTTCCGGTTCCGCGTAGTCCATTTGGCTTTATGATTTTAAAATTGGGCATTTTACCGGTTATCTTTCGTCCGGATGTACTATATAGTCAAACAATGTTAATTTATAAAGTGCCAACTTACTGCGGATCTGTGGTCAATTTACAAACAAATCCATATTTACATGGAAGTAGGTAAATTATTTGAATAAAATAAACATAAACAGAGCGGTTGAATTATTAGTTATAACTTAATTTTAATGAGTTCTGTAGTCGTTTAAAGGAGTGATGTCCTTCGTTGATCCAATCGTAACGCCTACCGCCTATTCGTCCCGCTGCAGTTCTTAGAATTTAAGTTTTATGCATATTTCTGTAGATTATTTAATGTTTTTAATATTGTCGATGCGCAGTCCGTTTTTTTCTACCATTTTAATACTCCCTTGCCGAAGGTTACTGAGTCTGTTACGTTATTATCGGGTTGAATCGACAACCTCCGTGGCGCAGTCGGTAAAGTCTTTGAAACAAAAGGTCTTGAGTTCGACTCCAACACCGAGTCCAATGTTACCGTAACCCACAAATATCTGTTGAGTTTGAGTGGTGTGATGTCAAAAGTCTCTCGACACTAGACTTGATACCTTAACAAAATCGGAAACGCTTGATGCATGAAAAGCGTTGCATCAATGTTAGTATTTTTGAATTTTATTCTTAAGAACAACCTACACTCGCACGTAAATGGTAAACTCAATGCTAGAGGGACTAATTGAGGTTATCTTCAATATGGTTTGTAGGAATCATCGACAGGTGCCTACGTAGTAAATATGCTTCATCATTAGCAGTGAACTGCTATAGCCTGATATGTATATGCGACGTATTAAAGTACCCAGTACCAAGTTCGGACACATATAAAAATCATATTACAAATATTGATCCTCGAATATCTACAAAATCTCTAATTGATGTCATATTAATTCTACAATAAGCTTAATTTTCTGTACGCTATTTTTTAACATTTATGAATTCGGAACACCGGTCTCTATTGCGTATATGGTATCACTTTTATCATTCTTTTCTTCTACATCGGCAGATTAACAAACAAACACCCAAAATGAACAACATTGTAATAATTGATTTAGGAGTAGGTATATACAGAATATCATGTCCCACATTCCGAAGCACAAACCTCGCGATGACAACAGTGCGTGGCGATGCGATGCGATGCGTCGACAGTCGACACTCGGTTCAGAGAGCACGAGGCGCTGGGCACTTCCTGCGCTTGCGTGACACGCGCTCCCCTTATCTTGTTCATTGATAGATTTATCTGGACGAGGTCGCGACTGTCCGCAATAGCCGGCTTGTTCGCAATCGCAATAGTCACGCGCGCGCACTCGCGCCTGCAGTCACGTACTGCGATTCACTCCACATTCGCTTCAATTCAAACGCAGTTCAATGTTTTGATATTTTGGGGTTTTTAAATTGTCATGTACACATGAGTACATTGTACATTATTTGGCTGTGAATGACTAGTTTTGGCTGAATCAAAAACTTTCAAGTTAATAAAATACACCCACCTAACAGTCACATACATAATACTGACCCCACACTAAAAGATCGAGTCTTGTGTCCGAGGTATCTGGAACTACGAGAAACTTTTTGGTCTCACAAGCACCCAGACCCGTAACAAATATCTGTGGTTCACACAAATCAATCGACATAACCCTTTAGGATATTTAAAGTTCCTATTAGGTATATCAACTGCCAAGAGAGCTGCTTCAGAGAGCTCTACGTGTGTTAGAATGACAGTATAATACCGGTAGATTTTTATGTCCCAATCTATGTAATATTATTAGTAACAATCAGTCGAGGTTACTGTTAGCATGATCAAAGTACCTATTACTTATATTTTTGACGAAAGTTTAAATTATTTATGTTTTAAATAATACCACAATCCCGATACTCGACGCAAATAGACGATACTGTTGTTTAAACGCATTCGTGTGCACAAACATAATACAAATAAAAAAAACATCTGTTAATGTAAGTGTGGGTGATCACTTAGTACCTAGTTTAGAATAAAGTAAACCGTTCTTCCTAGATAATCATTATGAAATTAATTGATAAATTTAAATACAGTCGCAAATGCTAAGGATAACATTGTTGCGATATACATAATCAGAAAATATTGTTTAAAATAATTGATAATTGATACCATATGGCAGCGAAAATATTACAGGAAATTAAAACACTATCGAAATCTATGGAAACAATATGGAGATGGAATAGTTTGCAAATTATTTTATTTAGAGCCATAATAATCGGAATTTGTTACCATATTTAACAGACTGCATTGTCAGAGTCAAACCGCTAGCGACAGTACTATCTTTATCTTCTTACGAGCTTATATCTTTTATTTAGTGTTAAATTGACACATTAAAGTAATCACTCTGAAGTCCTTTTTATAAAAGTCAAAAATATAATTATGGAAAAGTCATACACTTCTCGCGATTGCAAATGCATGCACTGCATGACTGCACACAAATACCTACAATATGTCGATAAACTGTTCACAGTTTAATAGCACGATACAATTAACAACTTGCGAATATTTTGGTACGAATCGAGAAGCTAGTGTACAAAATACTGTGTTTCATAAATGCCAGCAGGCAGCATCAATCGTGATTTTATACGTTTGTTTTACTTTCATCCTTCATCATCATGATCATGAATTTTATCCTTATCACAGGCAAATTATATTAGCCAAAATAGACTAAATTCAGATGCTGCCAATTAAGTTACAATTATTTTTTCGTGACATGACCGACGGTTCTTTGGCAAAAAATCACTGTGTGTTTTATTACTTTTTATCTGAATCTGTTGGATAGGAATTATGACTTAAATTGATTTACGTAATTTTCTTAAATCCATATGTACAATCTTACATAAATATATTTTATTCAATCTCCAATATCATAAAACGAAAAAGATTTAATTACCTAATTTATCTGGCAAATCAAAAGCTATTTGTCTGTAACATATAAACACGACGGTACAAGCCGCGCGTTGTCGTCTTTCGAAGAAATCAGTTTCCGCGAATCCGGACACCGCGTTTGGTCGCCGACTACGTCGTGACAACACATGTACTCACTTCAAAAAATATTTACATAATTACCAGTCACCAATGCTGGCTGATTATGCTGTGATTGCGAAGAGAACAGACTATAGACTCGTCAATAAGCTAACAAGAAATGAAGCCTTTTCGATAATAATTGTACCTAGAGAGTAATTTTTAACTTGTTTAATTTTAATGAATTTACATGACATGTTGTATTAGCCAAACTGTTAGTACGTATTTCAAAACTTCTACTATAACTTGTGTCATAGTACTTAAAATTTGGAGACTGAACAGATTTTAACAAACGTAACATTTTTGAGACATTCTTCCTAACACGTTAAAGACTGTGCTTTAGTTTATTTTTACTAATAATAATTATTTATTTTCCAATTATTTGTTATAATTTCTGCTTGTGAGATGATATACCATAAGTTTAAATACATAGTTACAAATTACAATCTTAATATAATTTAGACAATAAGTTTCTTGAGATAATATTGAGAAAATTAAATGTAGAGCTCTTGTATTTTGTATTTAAATGGTACTTTAAAATTCAGGCTAAGTACTTTAACATTTTGTGTACCTGTTTTAGGAACTAGAAACATTAAAAGCGATACTAAACTATTGACAAAACTTATACAGAAGAAAGGGAGGTGTTGAATCAGATTCAATACAGACTTCACCTTATATCAATGGGCATTTGTATTGTTTATAACTATTATTTCAAGAGTCTTAGGAGTTGAAATAGGTGGAAGGGTGAGTTTAATTACAATAGAAAGTAATAGTTAATTTATCAGCAGAATCTTCGACAGCAAGTAACACAGCCTGGCTCCAACGGCAAAACGCGGTTATTAAGCACGGACGGACACGATATTTTTAACTGCAATATATTGGCTAAAGTAATAAAGCTGTAAGAACAATGTTGTTATATCGGTTCTCCTTAAATTTAAATTAGACATCTGGATGCGAGTAAATAAATCCTCGAGACTCCGATAAAAGTGCATCAACTTTGGCATAAAAATAGATAATATTTCTCTACATAAATATGTTATGTAACTACGAGATAACTCTGCGTATACTTTATCTGCTTCCAATTAAAATTAAACTTACAATACCTATACTATAGTGTGATGATACAGTTTTTTATATCTGTTTTAAATGTTATATTTTAATTATATAATTGTTTATGTAGGTTCTTTACTACTTCGAAATAAATTCTGTCTCTATGTTATATTTACATAAAGTTAAAGTAATATTAAGAAGTTCGTGGTTTAAACTTTACGACAGATATTTTTTCCATTTTTTTCGGGACCTTACTTATTTAGTTATAGATGTGTATATTTATATTAGCAATTATGATTAGAAAATACATTTTGCGGTTTCTTTAGGGCCAAAAGCGGAATTCTAGATATTTAAAAGCCATCAATGATATAGCCATCAGTTTAGGCCGACTTATATTTTATGATTGATGTTATTTTGACATGTATTAAAATATCTTGATCTTAACATTATTTCCATTTTTAAATCGATTGAAAACGGATGTAAAGTAACAAAGTTTACATAATTACAGCTGTATACACCAGATTCGGGCTCAAAATAGATTAAAAATACAGATGGATGATCTATTCTATTCCAGTCGTGTTTTTTACGCTCTTTCAACACTGCCAAAAAACAAAGCCGGCGCCACGATAACCGACGAACTTCTTAACGGGCCGGCTCATTGCCTTAAACAGATAACCGATACGGTTCCTTTAAAACGGCCATGTAACATTGGGAGCACTTTAAATGATCCTTATCATAGCAACAATATCCGGAGAGGCGTTTTTGTTGCGACCATTTGGCACGCGTTCTTAAAAGATAATAAAAGATTTGTAGGAAAACGGATAGAATCTTATCATTAAATAGGATCTAAACGCAAAAAATATTGGAGATAAACTAAAAACCAATATAGTAGTAAAATGTGTCTATGGATTGTACACGGGCACATTTTTTTAAACAAATCGGGAAAGTAGCAATCTCTACCCGGAATAAACGTGGTAGCAACGCCTACATCGAGATCACAAATATTATTAGGCGGCAAAGATTAAAATAATTAAAATTTTATGGAGATGCTTCTTTGCAATTTCCTTTTTTGCAGTTGAACCATTGACTTATATTCTGATATCGATGAGGTGAACCAATTTCTTAAAGACCAGGCATGAATATTGTAAGAAGTATGCGGTTAGTAATGTATATTATTACATTAGTACCTATATATAGAATGAAATAGGCCCTATCGCAGTGACTGCGTGATATTGAAACGTTGTGAAATGAGAGAACTTCCTGCATTGGTTGTCAGAAGGTGGGTGTAGGGTGGCGCGTCGTCAGCGGTGTCTAGCGGTCTGTGGACTGTGCCTGCGTGCAACGGGACACCGCCATTGCTGCCAGCTGCCACCACTACTAACTCACTTTGCTAAATTCTAATATAATAAAACATATTTCAGGCACTCTAACTAGTAAGTACGCAATTATCACCGGTTTATGAAGAGCGTGCGTGATCTTCAACCTAGTATAAAAATAAAATGTTCGTAATCCAGATTTAAATTAAATTTATGATGCTCTAAAGTGCACAGAAACTCTATTTTACTACTCGACTGCATTTTTCTATTAAAGACAGCTGAAACAGTATCTAACGTTATTTAAGAGGTTCCTGTTGGCTATTCGCTAGAATAAAAATTACATATACCGCAATGAGCGCACGAGTTAAATGAGCGAATTGGGTGCTAGTCATCCAATTAATAGCATCTTAGCAACAGTTATAGGTCTAATAAATTATCTTCAATTAGCGAATCGTCCGTCATCATATGTTAAAAGCGGAGACCGTCGTCCATCAGAGATACGTTTGAAAGTGATAATTTTAATGAATGGAACCGCAGCACATTTCGTTCAAGGTCGCTGTTCGAGAGATCGTGTATTTTTTAAATGATTATAAATAGATGACGCACCGAGAGGAGATCCGGTGAGGTGTGCTGGTGATGTTTGGCACAGTGTTTTATCGGGTGTGGAGCGTGGCCACCGTTGAGTGCCGACTAGAGTACCGTGTACCGAGTGGCGACACTGGCGAGTACCGAGTGCGCGTGTGGCGGTGCGCAGGGCGCCTGCGGTGCGCGGCGTACGCGCGACCGTCGGTCACCGACTGTTAGAGCGAGCGGCGCCCGCGCACGCGACCGCTCACCGCTACCGCCGCCGCGCTCGCTTCCGCCCCATTCATTCGCACGCATGAATGAACGTTCAGCACGTGCCCTCACAAATTCTACTGTATGATGGATCCACTCAACATTGGCAATATGACAATACAGGAAAATGCCTAAACGACTGTCACGCGTCTAGACTCCATACAGACATCCAACGTCGCCATAAGAAAAATTAAATTCTATGGATTAAAGCCAACCGAACAGATACAGTCAGAATTCAGATGCATGTTAAATAAACAACGTGTTTATATAGCATTGAATACTAGTAACGTTGATAAATGTTTTTCATACCGGGCATTCTACTTTTTTATATTTATTGCAATTTGACAGCACATGAAATAGGTACTTGTTTTCTTTAATATCAACGTCCAAATAAATTGCTTTCAAGGCAGTTTTTTCGGCGGGACTTAGATAAAGTAAATCAGCTGTCCCTTATCCGGTATTGTTTTGGTTGCGCCGATAAAATTCGTGTTTCATTAGGACCATATTAGATTGATTCATTTTTATTGACTCAATGACTAATTTGAAACCCGAATGCGATTAATGTATTGTGATTGCATTTTTATTTATTTATTTATTTATTTATTTTTACATTAGGAGGATCCACAGCTATATAATACAATAAAATATAAAAGTATGGAAACAACTTAAGCCAATTAAGGATCTACACGAATATTAACCAGATTTAAACAATATGATACACAAGCAAACGAAGGAAACACGAGAAAAGAAAAAATAAAATATACATTACACTATTCGAGGTTGAATAATAGATTTAACATAAGATAGTCTTAATTAAAACAAAATACAAGGAAATTAATGAAACTTAATGAAAAAAAATATTAGTTAACCGTCCTCTAGCCGCACTTACACTTGTATGGAATAAATCTATATCAAATTGATCACTAAACATATTAAAGTTTTTGCTTGCTCGCACAACATAAGAATTTTGTCTATATTTCGTACATACATTTAACGTAGGAAATGTTTGAGGATGTCGTTGTTTTTTTACAAACAACTGTCATACTGTGTACAGTTTTGTGCAGATTTTAACATTTCTGTATTCAAGTATGTAAATCCGTTCGTAATGCATTATTTTTAAATTTTACGTTATGACATGCAAAATGCATAACCATGCAAAAACAAGGATTTTTCAATATACTAGTTTGTGTCTATAAATAGACGTAACAAGTCCAGCAGTATACTTACAAAACACGCTCACTTCACTAATCAATCAATCACTGCACTGGTGCCAGAGCAATCACTTCACAACACTGAAATATGCTAATCACTGTGCAAGGAAACATTCGCGAACGTTCGGCCTTCCTTCTATGAGGAAGTCTGACGGGCTTTGAACGGGACCGTTCCTGAAGGGAGCTCCGTGTCCCGCGCACGCGCGCTGCTGCCCGGGGCGTGACCTAGACCCTGAAACCACCCCCTCGCCCACGCACACCGCGTTTCCATGGTTACCGCCTCAAAAATGCACTCTAAAACTGCCTTAAAACTTGGTTACTGGGTCTAAGCCTGTGCACATCCTTAAACGTAGCTCTAAATCCTTAGTAACGATATATTTCGAGAGCTGTAGGGCAGTTGATGACGTCAGAAGTGGTGTCGTGAGCTAATTTACGTCATACGGAAGCACAGTGGAAGAAAATAGAACGGTAGGTACAGGACTGGCTCCACCCAGTAAACGATGTTGTCGGTTCGCATTGGTGTTTTTCGCGAATGGTATGAGAAATGATGACCTTCCAGCAGTGGTATTATCGATGGCAAACAAGACCCACCTAGCTGTGAACACTATTATGTTGTCATAGCTTCATTATACATATTATTACACGCCTCGGCTTAAATATAGCCTGTCACCTATTTACAGGTAATGTTGGTTTATAAAAGCTTTTGAGCTGTTTGTTATTGTACCCGGTAATTTTACATTTGTACAAGTCATATTACGTGTAGTTCTACATAATATTATAGTCACTTATTTATATTGTAATATTTTTGTATATATTACCTTATTATACTATGACATTTATCTGTAATTAATTTTGATCATCAATAACTGCATTTTCGTTTTTTTTTAATCATTTTTTTAGATTTTATCAGGTAAATTCGATTGACCTATATTTAGACTAGCCCCAAGTCATAGTATAGAAGTTACATCGATTAAAAGTTTAAATTGTCTAGTACATCCAGACGGTTTGATTAGTCTGAACGAAAATAGCTGACCTTAACAATCGGCTTAGCTTATCGAGAATATCTCGGCTGGCGGAAATCGAAGACGGCTGTTTTGTTAACGCTCAGTGCTAGTGCAATCTATTGTATTTATGTGCTTCTATTCTTACTCCAATTAGTGTTGTTTTACCTTTAGGTATTCAACATTTTGAAATAAAACAGTCTATTTATATACCATAAGAAATTATCGTGTTTAATAATTTAAAGCGACCCGACTCTCTGTATTAAATTAATATTTGTTTCTCGTTCGGATGTGAATTAATTCTAGATGGAAGGATAACTGTATTCGCCCAAATAACAATACTGTACAGAATCTATGAAACCCCCTATAACAAGTGCACCGAGTTTTGAGTTCAGTAATATGCATTCAGTTCCGAATAAATTGAAATAAGCATGTCAAAAGTAGATCCTTCTTAGACAATCATTAATACAACTACTTAATACAGCTCGTCGCATACCACCAGGTAGAGAAGTCAGGTGCCGTAGAAATACAAAAGAAACGAAGGTTTTTTAATCCATCATCCAATCCTGTTATTCAGTCACTAGGGTCACTTCTAGGAAACCGTTATGAATCCTTTCCTGTAAGGGCAACTGAATTATGCACCCATAATAGATAATTACGAAGAAAAATGTAGTTTGAATTTGATTAATTTACATCGAATACGTTTTTTTCATCATCATTCCATCGTTTGATCTGTTTCTTTCGTTGGCTTTAAAGTTTTTTTGAATCATTAAGAATTCATGTACACACTTTATTACCGGAGGCTGATAAATAAGTAAGTAATTTATTTAACACAGGTTAGTTAAATATAACTTATAACTAGAAGTAAACACAGAAACCCATTTAATTAAAATCCTAAGATTTTTTCTCCTTATTTTAGTAACTATTCGCTTTTCAATGGTAGCCCCATGAGTTAGCCATTGAATCTGCTCTACAGGGCTATTGTCAGTTAGTGACAATTTACGCCTAATATTTATTTACCAATCCGCAATACACCTAAAATTGTCTTGGTTTTGTGGATGTTCGGGGGTAATCACTTATCATTTGTCGAGACGTTTCCTGCTTTTATGGAAAACACATGTCTACTTTACATACATACAGATTTCTTTGAATCATATGAATTTATTCACTTATGTAATTCGTGGTAAAAGAATTTTCCTCAATATTTTATTCTTTATCACCATCATATTCAATCACAGGAAATCCATGTCATTATTCTTTATAGGTATTATTCAATCAGTCATCGAACTATAATAGCAAATCTTTGTTGATATAAACTTTGAATACTTCTTTTTAAAACCGTGTACTAGATAATACACGGTATTCAAATATAATTTATTGGAAAACATTGTGCCGATTCTTTAATTTTTTATTATTTCCATTTGATTTTCTTAGTATATTATTAATTTATCATTTTTTAATCATTAATTGTATTACACAATATTGATTCTATTATTCTAAATCTGTTTATAATTCAAATATTATTCCGATATGGTGATAAGCTCGCCTTCTATCACGTAGTGGGACGGAACATACACGGCGAAATTTGGGTGTCCTGATAGCACCTCTGCTTACCCCTTCTTTCCAGAAGACATACATAAACTCACGCCTATTTTTCCAAAATAGTGTGAGTTTATGTATGTAATATTTATGGATACGTAAACATTTATCTCCACGTCAGCAAGACACATTGAACCAAAAGGGGCAATAAATAAAACAGCAAATATTACTCTATAATTTATTAAAACTTCTTCAATATAAGAATATGTCCGATTCCATCTATATAATACAAAGCATTTCAAAAAGGGAGAATACCTACATAATACAAAATACAACCTCCTCGACACTATGGACTCTTGGTCCATGGTTGTTCCATCAGGTGACTCGAAAGCCAAGCGGGATCTAACGAAAATATACAAAGTTCGTACAATAGACGACCTCAATCCGAGTCGGCGTGGCTATCGTGGAACCAGCCACTACAATGGATTTACGCATAAAATAATTGAGACGACAAAAATAACGACACATTTCATTAGGGTTTAAAATTGATAGACGTGATTAAAATCAACTCAAGATAATAACAAACATATGCTAATTTAGAACGATATTGACAAAATAAGTAAATTCCCCAATATTGTCATTGTTACAGAATCCAACTGACGTAGATGGCTTTGGTGAGATCGCCAATAGCATTCCGAACTTTTTGAGGAAGTTTTGAACTAAAGTCTCAAAGTCAAAAATAAATTCAAAGTTGTTCTAATAAGATTCTCTGGTTCTCCCGACTGGCAAGGTCTTTGTCTACAGTCGCTGCATGACGTAGACATTCAACGAGCTAACTGCTAAACCATAGAACAATGATAGAAGCACCACCGATATTGCAGTACGAAGACACGTTCATTCCACGAGATCGTTTATTGCACTGTTACACGATATTAGAACATGGGAATTCTGATATTTTATTTACATCATCTATAGAAACGTATTGCAAACAATCCATATGAATATGTATTTACAAATGAATTGGCGTTAAAGAAATTTAAAAATGTTTAATTTGTGTGTTCGTAAACTAAACACTCGCAACTCCAAAATACAACATTGAAATAACGCTCCAGTTTAAAATAAATAAATACGTGTATAATGTTATATTTACAATGTATTTCGAAACATCAAAAATACAATTTGTTGTATTATATCAGAAAATGTTACAATAAATAAAATCGTTTATAAATAGATATGATTGTGGCAGTTGCAAAAGTAACTGATGCGGCCGCTGCGATCAATTGACATTATCCAATACGTTACGTAGGTTTTAATCAATTTAAAATGGTTTATAAAACTGATATCATGAGATTCAATGATACAATACGGACATGAGCTATTGTTAGATGGAACAGACAAAGCATTTCTGACGATACATCTACGTAGTGAGGGCGGAGAGCTTGGCGAGCGGGATCCAGCTGGTTACAGGATCTGGAAGAGTTTCTTCAGCTCCACCATGAGTTGCCAGTCCGTCTTGATGAGGTCGTCGCGGAAGTAGTCCTTGCACGCGTCGATACTGGCACGGGATATCTGAAACAAATACAAATCTCTTTAAATGCACACGGAAATTACACAATCACGTTGGAAATCCTATTAAACACAAAGAAAAGAAACAATTTAACCATTTATAATATTAAAGCCATAAAGTATCTTAGAAAAAGTTTAAAGATAAAGAATAAGGAAATGACGACAAATACAAAGTGTTAAAATAACATATTCATCAGGAATAAATTATGAAACCCAATACCAAGAACAAGTAATTAAGAGGCCCAAAATCGTTATTCAATACAAAAATATACATCTCAAATAATAATTACAATCCGACAAATATTCGAACATCTAACATCATCAATCACCGGCGGACAGTAGCGTATAAGTCAATAATTAAAGAATTTAATTACGGACCATTGAAACATCAGCCAAACTGGTTCTCAGCAGTGAGACCAAATCGAGACACCTTCGGTGCTAAAAATAAATCGCTCATGTTGAATGTACGTGCGGTTTCATTCAGGCCGACCCAGTTTCGGTCGCATCGATACAGGGGTGAATGGGACCTTTGACGTCATACGGAAAATGGGCCAGGTTGTGCACTGCGGAATTGGGTCACCGGCTTCCGCACCCTCGGCGACCTCGGCTGCAGCCCGGGGCGCGCCGCTAACGACGCCGCTCGGCAAATCGCATTACCTCGCCGCCGAACACTAATTATAGTTATTTTTAACTCGCGAGTTTCCAACTGGAAGCGAGGTTGAGATATGGATTTTTCTTTGTTATGCTCATGTCTCGGAAGGTGATACTTGGATGTAACCTTCGCTTGCTCGAGAAGCCACTTATTATCAGGGTCGTTTTTAAAAGCTTTTATGTTTTGAGAGAAAAGTGTGAAGGACGGACATCTACGACAAAAGAGATGTTCTATTCTTTATTTAAAAGGAAATGGTTTATCGTAATAAATAGACATGGGACTAGTAATAATTATCCGTAAGTAATATTATTTAAGTAATAAGTTACTAATCAACAATATCATGCAAAGGTTTTTTAAAATGTCTTTGCATAAGAGTAGCAATAAGTTAACGTTTTTACAGATACGTTTAACTTGTTACGACACAGAAGCAAAACGTGTCAAAAACAATGAGGTGACACGTTGACAATTTGCATTCGTTGAAGCGAAACATTTGAATGGAGGTTTGCTAACGTAGAATTAATGCCATGACTTCATACATGTACGAAGTAGTTTCATCAATGAAACCGCACTGTGAAATATCAATGGAGCTTCTAGAATGGGGTCTGACCCGGTCAACGCGGCAGTGTGCATCCCGCTATATGGGAATTGCGCATGTGTTGTGCGCCAAAGCAACACGGGCGAATGTCTGTTTTATATCTAAGGTAATAAGCTTTAACCGAGTATGAATGTCGGTGGCGTGCCGAGAACCGACAGGGATGGCCTAAATGCCGTTATGAATAAAGACATTGGACGCAAACACATGGAAACTTGTGAATGAGGAAAAATTACAAGGCTTGCTGCTCATATACTTATAGTGGTGTACACATCGAGCATAAAATTACCTCTACTACGAATTTATTCTACGTTTCGATGACATGTCGTTCGATTCGCAGTTTTAATACATCGGAATATAGCTTACTTTGGAAACTTAATTCTTGAAATCTTGTTGAATTATTTAAAGGCTATCAAACCGTGTTACAGTATTTGTTACTGTCACATTATAAATCAAAGATAAAATTATCACACGGCACATACAAAGGACCGCTTCAGGGAAACAATTATCACAAGGATTTATTTTTCTGCTGTGCGTAAAGGAATGTCTAACTGGAAATGGACGATGAATTATTGCATTAATTTATCGAAGCTTTGATAGAAATATGTGAACAATATATTTTATATTAGTTCCTATAGGGTTGCCGTATTAATAGAACATACATACATAAACTCACGCTTTTTTCCCAGAAGGGGTAGGCAGAGGTGTTACCAGGACACCCACATTTCGCCTTGTATGTTTCATCCCACGATGTGATAGGAGGGGAGCCTATCGCCATATCGGACACAAATTCCTGACTCCGGACTGATAATGAATAGAAAAATCCAATATCACTGCGCGACCCGGGATTCGAACCCGAGACCTCAGCTTCATAATCGTACCGTCTACTACGCCACCAAGGCAGTCATTAATAGAACATTGAAATTATTTCGAGGAAACAGGCTTTAACAACCATTAAAGAAGTTTGGCATTAGTCCACCATGCTGGCGCACTATACGACTTGTCTCGTGCCAGAATTATCCAGCAATCCATTATACATATAAGGCTAACATGGTTCATTGACTGTTGCCATTTCCCATCAGACATTGCTCTTCACAATTTAGGCTCATATTACGATATTTACAATTTAATTTTTTAAATATTTTTTTCCATTAACTTTTTATGACCTACTCAGTTACAAGAGGAACAGCCATTTAAACTGCTAGTAAAAGCACTAAAACTAGGTCTGCCGCGCCCCTTCATCTCTGGCCCCTGGGCGGTTGCCATAATACCACAGGCGCCACTGCTTACGAACAATACTTAAAACAAAAATCGTATGAATTTTTCTGGGTATTGAAAAGAGACAGAGAAAAATATTGTTGAATATCCTGCAATCTCACTGATTAAGCGGAATGCGACATAAACCTATACTGTCAGCTTTCGATGAGACGGTGACAGTTTTTGCGATCGAAACTACAAAGTCTTTGCTACTTTAATAAAATAAAAGGAGTTTACCATAACCGTACGATGTGACCTTTACTATGACGCATATATTGTTTCTCTATTGTGAGCTAAGTGTCAGGGGCGAATAGTTTGCAAAATGGGCCGGGTGTGTGGACATAAGTTGCCTAACACGAGGAAACCTGTGACGTCACCGCACTCCCGAAATACACCGGCCTTCACACGGGTGACGGAAAATCGGCTAGCTATAGCACTACTGATTTTATATCACGTACAATATTTGTTTGACTGTCGACGTGGGCTCCAAGTCTTACAACTGGTAGATGACTTTTTGACTCGAAAAGATCGTTTGATGAAGCCTATGTGTGTAGAATTAGACTGATATTAGTACATACATAATCGTCACGCCTGTATCCCATAGGGGTAGGCAGAGACTATGGATCGCCACTTTGCTCGATCCTGACATATTACTTTCGCTTCATCAATTTTCATCAATCTCTTCATGCATTCTCGTCGGTTCAGGGTACTTTTGACCTGACCCTTGTTGAGGGTATCACCGATTTGGATGGTGTAGGTACGGTGAGGTCGACTCCTACCGACTCTCCCTTTCACACTCGCCTTGTATATTTGCTTGGTTATTCTCCTTTCATCCATCCTCTCGACATGACCATAGAATTTCAATAAATCGTGGTCAAATTTAAAAACAAATGCCACCAACTAGAGAAGACTTGCGTTACTTAAAACGATGACTTCAAATTCATCATCATTATCTTTAGCTACCGAAAGTCACACGCCTCCCTCCGAGTTTTTCGTGTTGAAAATAATTACTTATTTACTTTGTAGTTACTGTTTTTTGAGTTGTGTTTATTTTGTCTATAACATTTTTATTTAAGTTAAAATGTACTATGAAAATATCCTAGAATTAAAATACATTATTTTTATTGCTTTTGTAAATTGTGAAGAAAAAGGATGGAAAGCCAATCCATTGGAAACTACAATAATTAATTAAAAATAACAAAACGTAGACAAAACAAAAATTTCTGCAAAATCACAATTAACAGTAACGAGATAAACATCTCATTCCATTTTACTAAGCATAAGAAAGATTGATGGTACCAATCGAGAGAACAAAATTTGAAATGTTTTACGCGTGTTTTTATATCATCGCAATAACACTATATGTCGAAATTGAGTGCTGTGAAAATATTTTTATACGATAAACGTTTTCTATTTGGATCGCATCTCGATAGCGGCAAACCGTTCGCCACCACGAATATGTGTCAGTCAACTCGGCTTTATCAATACATTTTCCTGACCCGATAAAGCATTATATTAATAGTACTAATAAATGATAATGAACTTGATGTATTAACGAATGCTTCGACACCATAAATATGTATTCATATCGATAATTGAAGCTTAATGTTACTAATTATGAAATGACTTTTAAGAAAAAGTTTTTGTACTTAGGAAAAAAATATTAACAAAAAGTGTGGTCCGCCCAACGTGGGGCTCGAACCCACGACCCTGAGATTAAGAGTCTCATGCTCTACCGACTGAGCTAGCCGGGCTGTGTTCAGTACAGCGAAAATGATAAGCGTATGACAGTTTTGAAATACCTAGTACATTGTAATTCTATCGTTACTATCTTTTTTAAATATGTACTAAATACATTAGGCCATTTGTGAATGAGTGTTTATGTTGAAAACATTAAATCGGTACTCAACTCCGTTGAGAGATCGCGAGGCCTCAACGACTCAAGGTAATAGCACAAAAATAGTATATTATGAAATTATAATTAATCTCGCTTATATTTTTCGAAGAGCAACAATTTTTAAAAGCAGTGTTTCATGTCACGGTTGAGTTTTCTCACACCTTGTATAATTTAATTCGTGAAAAAAAAGTGAGCAGGCGAGAAAAATTTAATGGTAAACAAACTCCCCGCGGCATGACGTCATCGGGGGCCTAGCAACAGGGTTACTGGCGTCAGCGTGGAGTAAAGGTAGACCGGGGTTCGTGGCGACCCAGTGACCTACGCCGCACCCTCGCTGCAGCGATCAATGAAGCCGCGAGGGGAGAGCGGGGCCATTGACGCTCACCACCCGGCCTCGCATTGATACTTTTGCAACAATGAATGAACAAAGCTCAATGGACATTTTTTATCGCGATTACTACTGGATTAAGCGATGATTTGTCACGAGGCTCAATTATTGTTCTGAATTGCTTATACGGAATGAAATTATGATATTCTGTTGTAAGTTCATAATCTTTCAGTAATAAAATATTTATTTTCATGTGTAACATTCGCGTAAGTCTAAGAAACTATTATTTGGTTAATTCCGCGATATTTTGCATACAATAAATCATAACCAATAATTTTCATGTTATTTTGTTTAAGTAAAGCAACTGCTCTGCATTCGATGAAAAGTAATGTGCCTACTGGCGACGAATAAGAAAATTTGATACAATTATACCATTCTGCTCAAATGAAATTGAAAAACGACACTGTTTATTTTGACGTAATATATTGTTATTTGATTCACTTTGTTTCCAAAATTACACCTACAAATCTGTGCTCGTGATAAAGGGCACCTATAATGGCACAAATTCCCTCAATTCATATTGAATGAAACAAGTTTAGAACACGACACCGGCGCGGCGTAGAAAGGTCGGCCCGGTGTCGCCACAATGTAACATTACAGGAAGAGAAATATACTAGCCAATTTCTGATCGAAAGCGCTTTAATGTTTCAAATGTCAAGGTATATAGGGAGCGTATTATTCGAAAATATTCGCAACTTTCGCTAGGCGGTTGGGCAATTTCATTTCTAGAAAATGGGTCCATCAAATGCACTATACTTTGTGGGCAGGATTAACTACACTATATCCTGATAATAAATGTAATGCAGTCCACATAAATTAATCTACTACCAACCTTCATGTTTTAATGTGTTACATGTGTGCAACACATGTATAATTCAATGTGCATGTCGCAGAATAGGGTTTTGATTATACCAT
This sequence comes from Deilephila porcellus, assembly GCA_905220455.2. Classification (NCBI taxonomy): domain Eukaryota; kingdom Metazoa; phylum Arthropoda; class Insecta; order Lepidoptera; family Sphingidae; genus Deilephila; species Deilephila porcellus. The sequence continues at coordinate 10,994,770 of LR999977.1, read as the reverse complement.
CGGCGACCTGTCTGACTTGTGATTCGGAGAAAATCTTTGTCCGCGTTCGGAAATAATAGTTCGCGAATAGTTACATCTGCCGTTATCTTGACGACCGTGATGTGGCGGATAAACTTCAGGAATGTCGCTTGATGCGGTTTAGTTGTATGTCGTATCTCAAGAAAACCACAGGGTCGGTAACATGTGTTAAGCTTTAGCATAACCGACTTTGGCCTAGAGATCGGCCAAAAAAGCGCTGATATCACGCGACCAATCAGAGCCAAAGATCTCACTATAAAGGACGCCGAAGATTAAGCTAAAACGAAAGCAGTGCATACAGTTGCTGCACTATGAACCTGCAATAGCAGTAAATAGCATGATTCGGAAAATCACCTTATAATAAGGCGGATACTGACATCAGTCGAACAAACATCAAGAACAAAGATGTACAAATAAAGTCTATAAAACATAATCCCACACTAAATCAAATATGTATTGCATTAGACAAGTCCACGTTAAGATTCAACAAGGGATCGATGTCTATAAACGCCACCCAACACTCGGAGCATACAAATACGCGCCAGAACAAAACCCATACACGAGCGCGGCGCTTCCGCTGCTTTCCCACACGCACACGTCGCCAGCATCCTGATTACCACCCGATACTTATACCAAATAGTCAGACAGATATTATCCTGTTGTATTCGGAAATGACATTAAAACATTTTTTTAACATGGATAGGCAAATAAATTGCACATTTAATGGGAAGCACTTATATTGCCATCGAGCTAGAGCATGGACTGGTGAGAACTGATCTCTCGCTTTTTGATTAAATTATATATTCCTGTTAGAATGTGAATATTCATAAATAGGAAAAAGTTAACATTCAGTCGGGGAATATAGAACGCAGGACGATTTGAACTACTATAGTTTGTTATCAAAACTTATGAACCACTCGACAGTACATACAATAATATGATCTCAATCAATGAACTCGTAAAACAGAAACGATCAACAACATACTCCAGATTTAATATAAATGTCGCTGTCACATCCACAATTAGGCTGAACGTGTAAATAATCCAACGTAATGAAGCCGATACGTTCTATAAATAGAGGTATCAATCGATGCCGTTTGCCTAGAGAGCTAGATCTGTGTGCGTTGTGTTGTTATATTGTGTTGTTATGTTGTGTTTTGTGTTGTTTATTATGTTGTATCGTGCAATATGCGGCCATTCATTAAGCCACAGCGCGTGACATGCGCCGGCCAGTGCACACGACCGACGCGTCGATAGTGATATACGGCTCGTGTGTTTCAGCTTTATGGTATAATCACTTGTATTAACTGTGAGATACATTCTATGTACATTTATGATAAGAGTACCGCTCCAGAAATAAGCCAAAGTGCTTTTTTACAAACTTTAAAAACTTATGCAGAATTTATTTATTTATTTGTATGATCTATAATACGCACTTAAACTTTCTGTGGAAACAAAGCTGACAGTATAGAGTGTAGACTGTAGAGCGTCGATGTACAATCTTTTTTGTCTGCAAATCTTGTGTTTTCCATAGGTCTTTTTTACTTAATATTAATGTTTTACAAATTCACTAACCCTAACGACCTTATTCATAGACAGTTTTAAAACCTATATTAATTATCGAATGTTTCGAACTTTCGATCGACTTTTGAATTCAGTTTGAGCGAAGAATACAGACAATTCGATATCTAAAATGTGTTTTTAAGCTGTCTATGTCTAATGCCGTTAGACTTTAGAGTTAAGAGTATTATTGTTATCATATAATTGTATTGCATTAATTTGAGATTAAAGAAAATAAAACTCGTGGACTGCTAACATTAGACCAACAATCGTAGAGCTTTATTTTTTTTCTGACACTCCCCTGGCTGTATGCTAGCCCAGGGTTCGAAATACATATGTATGTCGATTATAGGCCTAAGCGGTGTGGTGTAGGTTGCACAAGCGTGAAGCGCAGCAATCGCACACTATGCGCGTTATCAACTAAGTTACGAGTTCTCCGATTGATATACGAGCGTCGTAACAATTTACGAACATTATAAAACTTTCACCGGTCACTTTATGAAGCGTATAATTTATTGTCGGCTCGATTATTTATCGTGTTGTTACTATTACCCCGTTGACATGTTAAACGCGACATTTTTGTGTGAGCCTGTTGCGCAACATCCGTAATTAGAAAATTCTTCATTTTAATTTAGGATCAACTGGAGCAAGATTATAAATTGAAAGCACCAGTGTTCATATAATGGAGTGACCAGAAAAAATGTTTCTATAATATAATGGCTTGTATAATTATGTCGTCTATTTCTTCTTTTACCAAATCCAGATGATGCAAGATAAATTTACCAAATAACATTTTTTTATTTGTTGACACCTAATTTAATAATTTTCACGTATTTTGATTGACACGTAGCAATCGTGTTTTGTTTATTGAAATTTTCCAACACTCTGTATATAAAATACCGTTAAATATCTTAAAGCGTGAAATCCTTTTCATACTTGTGAAACACAAAAAAAAAGCAATTTAAAAATTATATGCCTAAAAGAATACGTGCGAAATGCATAATCAGAGCTCATTTTCGTCACTTAGCATGTTTGACAACTGCAAATAAGATCTTTCTCTTACATTTGATAGTAAAGTGTAAATTTCGTTGCAAATGGGTTGCCTACTTGCTAGGTTAGCATATTTAGGCGGCAATATGAAAATGTGTTAACAAATATGTCTAATGAAATGAAATGAAATGAAATGAAAATATTTATTGAACCCATGAAATGTCATACATTATTTAGATTCAGTCACTTTTTTCCACTACCACCCGGTTCACAAGGCTGTTTTCGCCAGAGAAGAACGGGCAAGAAACTCTAGCGTTGCTCTTTTCACAATAAGTTTACAATACAATAATTATACGAATTTAACAGCGCTGCAACTGTTAAATTCAGAGCAGTTCATAGATAGTTTAGAATAATAATGATGGATAGTGTTATTGGTCAAGTGATTTTGTACGGCTGAGTTAGGTAAGTAAAGTCACCCAGAACGCGGAAACAGTACACTGCTTCACCAAAGCAATGAATAGCAATAAAAGTCTTAAAGCAATTAAAAGTTATCATTATAAGCAAGTCGAGTAGACCAGTCCACACAAGCAGCACTCGTTCACGAGTATGACGCATGTGCCAGCCATCGGCCTCCTCAACCATGCTACAGGGAAGTGACCGACCCGGCACACGACGCCGCCGCAAGCACAGACGTTTTAGCGAGCATGACTTACTCAAATTGCTTACAACTACGATGAAATTAAATGAACTAATTATTACATCACATCTATATCATACAATGCACATCCGGTTAGGGGACTTATATTATGTTATGTTCCCAAGCCTTATTATCCTCTAGGTAATCTGAAATTGTATAGTAAGCTTTATTACACAACTGTCGCTTAACAGTGGATTTAAATTTGTTTATACTTAAGGCTTTTATGTGAGTGGGAACTTTATTATAGAAGTGTATACAGTAACCCTTAAAAGATTTGTTGATTTTGTGGAGCCTGGTCTTATGACTGACTAGATTATTTCTATTTCTAGTATTTTTGTCATGAACATCGCTTAACTTTTTAAATTTATCTATATAATATTATTATATAGATAAATTTAAAAAGTTAAGCGATTTATCTATATAATATTATTGAATTTTCCCCTTTCATCCTTAAACACATTTTCGTAGATTATCGTTTTTGTAGAAAGAGAAAAAGCTGTTAAGACCACTTCTGGTAAATTGGGTAAGATTGGGAATGCCGGTGTTACTAGTATTTCAGCGCTACACGATTGCGATTTTGATAATTTCTAATTAATTTCTAGCGATTTTGTTGTAATTGAATATCTACTCTACTTAATTACTTCATGCTTCTATCGGGTGATATTATCGTATGGTATTTAATTTTACCCACATGTTTTTCATCACCACAGTTGACATTGTACTAAATTTGAAAAAAAAAAACCGATATGAATTTTTGTCAAAAATCGTGAATTTAGTTTTCACGATTTTTGGCCACCCAAACTAAACTCGCGAAATTTTATAAAATTACCAGGCAGTTTTTTTTCAAACTTGGTACATTATTACCTAAGGTGGTTAGGAACATGTGGTTTAAATTAAATACTGTATGTCACTTTCAGTTCTACTATATACCTTCAGTTAATTCTTTCAATTATCGTAAAGAATACGAATTTCATTAATTTTAATAATTAGGTAAGTAAGTATTAGATACTTGCAAAATAGGCATAATAATATAGGCGCACTTTCAAGTGTCATCGTAACAGCAACACGCCATAATATAAGCGCAAATAGATTTAGAAAGCGAAAAAAAATGAATATAAAAAAAGTGATGCCATGTTCTCGTTTGATTGATCGGCTCTCATTAAACTTTGAAGACGTACTAGTTACGCTTGCCTCTGAATATATTATGAGAAAAAAATGGGTTATGTAATCCCAAGTGTGAATTATAAAAACGCCTATTACTGTTCGTAAATATCTGCTCATTTACAAACACAACAACAGCTGAAGATTTTTTTAAATAATCACGACCATCCACAATATCAGAGGAACATAAAGTATGTTGGCTTGATGGTTGTAGTAAAGCCATGCGCTAGAGTAAAGAACATCGACTCTCGACAATGCTCTTAAAAAATACTATTTTTACCGGCACCCGACGATTATCGACAATCTGAGAAACCACGACACTATCCTTTTAATAGCAACCAAACCCATCACAAGGCACATGTCAAATCTAGTAATTGAAAGGTATTTCCATTGTAGAAAGGGTGCCCGTGAACCTTTGACCTTATCACAATCCTGTTCAAACGGATGCAGGTCACATGCTCAACATCATGTTTATAAACGCCGCGTCAAATGTCATATTTAATACCGGGCCATTGTAAATACACACCCACCTGTCGCATAGTATCGTGCGGGTCGAGACATATTGTAGGTGCATAAGCTATGTATACACTAAGCCATTCACTGAAGTTAAGTTTAATACATAAACATGAATAGATAAATAATAGGTTTAATGGGAATTTAATGTATTTACAGTGTCCAGCACATTAACATAAATATACAGGGTATATCAAGACCGCGACCGAAAACGAAGCCAGGTGGTAGTATTATTGGTTACAGACACAATGCAACAAAAAATTTCGCAAACAAATTTCCCCAATTTTTTTTTTAATTTTTTACTTATCGTCGTATTTGGGCGGTAAATACATATTTTTCCTAAAATAATGATGTAAACCTTATTATTTTTAAAGACGCAATGGTACGTAAGGGTTTAAATTACTATTTTCGCAAAAACTAGGTACTTACCGCTCAAATATGATGATTTTTAAAATATTGCAAAAAAAAAACTGTCGCGTTTTTTGCGAAAATTTTAATTGCATTGTGTCTGTAACCACTAAAACTACCACCCGGCTTCGTTTTCGGTAGCGGTCTTGATATACCCGGTATAGACAGGGCGAAGAGCGCGTAAAGTGTTCCGACGTAAGTGGTGCGACGCTCCAGTGTATCTCCAGACTCCAGTGGAGCGTTATTGAAATTAGTCGTCGCTTGCAACGATTTTGAAAATGCTTGCTTGTATTATGACGGAAAGTTTATTAAAAAGAAAGATAATAATTCTTATTCTTATCTTCTTACATAGTATTACAATAAGTTAATTTATAAAATATGAACATCATTATTTCGACGTAGTTACGAATAATCTAATAGATGGCGCAATTTTCACGGCCATCTTATTAAATACATACATACATACATACATACATACACCCAACAGTCACATACAAAGTCCTAACCCCACACTAAGATCGAATCTTGTGTCGTGGGTATCAGAAACTACGAGAGACTTTTCGGGTTCACAAACACCCAGACCCGAAACAAATACCTGTGGATCACACAAATATTTGTTTCGGTGCGGGGATCGAACCCGCAAAGTGTACATTGATAGAAAATGCACTGAAGGGCCTATCCTTAGTTTTTAATCAATGGTCCAGTATTAAACTGCATGTCTGGTGATAAACCGATGGCATGACCAGGGCATTCATGGCTTCCTCCTCGTTAGCCAGATTGGGAAAGGGGGAGGTTATAACCCCGGTATACTAGAGTGGCTGGCCTTTCAACACCATATACGGCGACGGCGACGATATCGGACGGGTCACTGGATGCAAAAAATTGCGGCAATAACGACCAAAACTCTGGTTAATATTAGCGTTTTCTTGGATACTACCAAGCGTCATAGACGAGAAGCATCATTTATTACTTCGCAGCTAGCGGATGCGATTTCAAAGAGACCATTCAGAGAGAGATTTTAAGATGCAAAATAGTTCGTCTAGTATGGAAAGTAGTGCAAAGCGTAAAATATACTCGTATTCCATCAGTCGGCATGAAATGAGTGGATTTGTTTGGATATTTAAAAAAGTTTGTACACTTCTTTTTGCTACATACATGTAAAAAACCAACAACCAACATTCTTACACATAGACCTAGAACACATAGAACCGACAGTAAGATACTAAACTTAAGTGTCGTGACAACACATTTTGTTGTCTCAATATCCAGATCTGAAACAGGCACCCGTAGATTACACAAACGATTTCTGTGCGATGGATTGAAACCGCGGTCACTCATTTAACAGACAACACTTAACCAACAGCTCCACGAGGCTATCATCACTTCAGCTCCAAATTAAAATTCAAATTTAAATATTTTATTGATACATAAACAAGCTTACAGATAATACACCCAATATACACCCAACAGTCACAATAATGTATGTGAACGTTAACAACTGCATTAGTTCGGGAGAACTGTGTCGCAGTCACTAGCGCCCACCTCCAGGAGGGAAGACGATCGTATCTCAAAAATATGCAAAACTATAACTAAATAAACTACCACTAATATTTATAAAACTGGACAGAAATGTTATCATAATTTTTGCCTATTATATGTATGTTTTAATTTTAATATTTCTAATATTTTTATATATATTTTTTTTTTAAGTTAGTAGGTGTTAGTCAACTTAAATTTGTGTGTGAGTGAGAAAATACATATGTGTTTATGATAAATTAGTGATGTATATGTGGATTTCGGTGTGTGTGTGTGTGTGTGTGTGTCTGTGTAGAGCTCAGACACTACAAAGAACAGTATGCACCACAGACTCAAACCTGAAAACATCTGATGAATTTGTATACAATAGTAAAGCCACTGACCTTGCTGACTAGCATATCAGTCTCGTCGAAGTGTCTGCCGAACATCTTGGGCGACTCGCCGGGGATGGGTTCGATCTTGATGCAGACCTCCTGACCCTTGCGCGCCGTCTCCACCTGCTTGTGGTTCACCTCGATGGATGTCACCAGGCCCAGCTCCACGAACTGGTGGACATACATGCAAACATTCACTTATATTCTACCGATAGACGAGACACGTCATAGAAACAAAGTGCCCCCGTATTTTTAAAAGCACACTACCGACATTCGGTTCATTAACTATTACAAAAATGTAACTTCAGACCATTTGCTTTCGGTTTGACGGCGAAAAGTCAAAATTAATTACATATAAACGTATCCGATAAGGCGTACTGCAGTGTCACTGTCACGAAGCAGACTGCTTCATGTGTGGTGCATGCACCGCAACTAGGTAGGACACATTTTGCGTACTGAACGTCTTATCTAATGTAGCATTGATATCGATGTATACATATTAATATGAAAATAGCGAAGCTACATGCCCTCCCCAAATCACACTTAATAATAACCGTGTTTATATTGCCATGCTAATGACTATAACACTTTTTTGTACCTATTTTTTATTTAATGTGATGAATAGCAAGAGGAGCATCGCCGGATGCTAAGCGATACGACCGCTCATGAACAGTAGCAAACGAAACACCACCATAAATAACAAATTTTACTCCGCTCGCCATCCTAACGCATAAAATGTTTAGTCTCAATATGTTCAGTAATTACTCTGGTTACAATGTGCTTCAAACCGGAATTTACACTGCTGTTCGTTATAGTAATACAATTGTAAAAAATAATTCAAATCTATATTGCTGTAGTAATCAAAAGATCTGAGTTCCACTGTGAGCTTTTATGGCTAAAAAGTATATTCTCCAATATTTAGGCACCTAATGTCTAAAATTAGGACATATTAACCAGAATAGAAAAATAACTCACTTCTTTGCTTGGCACACAGATGGGAGTTCCTTCCTTGACAATGCCCGCCTCCACCATCACACCAGCCACAATAGGGTCACGGGAGTTGAACACAAACTGAGGCAGTATCTGGACATAAGACATATTGTATATAATCTTTATTTATAAAGACATATAGATATTGAATTGTACACTAACCTTATGGCTAGTAGGGATAAGCAGCTTGACCCTGATGGTACAATTGTCTGAAAGAAAAACCGACGTAAAGCATCGGTTTTTCTGTCATGTTCCATGTAATAAATTTCCCGGAGTTGAAAGACAACATTACTCTTTTTATTTTCTTCCCTTTACTCTTGTGTATTTTACAGACCGATAAAACAACTCCAATTCTAATAGTGTCGATGTTCATAAACAACAGTGACTGTTTACAATCTGGCTTGCCTGATGTGTGCTTGTTTGCAGGAGCCAAGTAATAAAAAAAACTTTTCAAGGGAGATTTTATCAAAGTTCCAAAGAGCCGTTTGTTTATTAGCTGGACCTAACTTATCAAAAATTTCTTTTAATGTAAGATATTGTAAAATGTAAACTAACTTATTCATCGACAGTTTTGAAACCTATTTTGGTTATTGAATGTTTTGTCCCTTTCGAACTAATTTAGAATTCAGTTTGAGCGAAGATAAAACATTCGATAACTAAAATAGGTTAAAACTATCTATGAATAAGGCGGTAAATGTATACCTTGAGCTTGCAAGGGAATACGGCAATATGCTTGAATTCCTCTCGTTTCCTTTGTTTGAGTTCTTCGCGGTAGGCCGTGAACTTGTCGAACAGATGGTAAATGATGTCTGCAGCGAAGATCTTCACGCCCAGCTGGTCTGCCATCTCTTGGGCGTCGCGTTCGATCTACACCATATAATTATGGGTATTATGAGTCGTTCAGCGGTCGAAATTTGACATAATAGTCATTTGATGATAGTCAAACAACTAATAATGAACTACTGGTCGACCTGCGGTCCAATTTCGACTTAGTTTGATAGTAGTCAGATGAATAATAAGTTCGAAATGGCGGTTTTATTTCTAATATTTTTATTGGTAACACTGAAGAATATTAATAGCTACTGAGCAAAAAATTAAACATGAAAATCGGTTGAGCGAAAATATTACCGATATATTATGGGCTCTTTGATTCTCATGCATTTCCTGCAGTTTGAAAGACTGAATATACCTTTGTCTAGGTAATTCTTATAGTTCGTAATTTATTCAAAAAAATAACAATAATCTTTCACATCTTACCTTAACATCGAAGGCCAATATAGTGGCGTACTGAGAGTCGTGCTCCAACATAGCGGAAGCCTTCATCACGTCACGCTTCACCACGGGACCTATTCTGATGGCTGAGTACTGGAAAACAAATGTTCGAATATACATACTACACATATTTCTACTATAAATAAATATCAAATTAAAAACTAAACATTTTTCATCGAGATTTTATTCATTATAATCTTTATTACTGTACTGGGATTTAACTTGATGTAGTTCCAAAATGTGCCACCAGATGTCACTAAAATAATGTATGATTAGCACGTTTGCGGCGACGCATAAACACGTACTTATCCGACGCAACGCGATCGTAACTAGCACACTTTATGCGAGTAGTTTCCATACTTTATACACCCGAGTTGCGCTGATGAAATTAACGTTTTTCTGCGCCGTAGTCAAAATGTTAATGAAGTATCTATCTATATCAGCCCATATACGTCCCACTGCAGGGCACGGGCCTACTCTACAATCGAGAGAATCGATTGAGAGTGGTTAGGCCATATAGTCCACCACGCTGGCCTAGTGCGGGTTGGCGGACTTACATACCGTAGAAATTCTTTAAAATCGCTACGGTATGCAGGTTTCCTCACGATGTTTTCCTTCACTTTTGTAATAAACTAGGGGCCCGTCCCAGCTTCGCCTGGGTGCAGATATTTTTTCATCCTATGTTCATGAAGGATAACATAGGATTCTAATGGTGAAATATTTTTCAAATTGGTCCAATAGTTTCACAGCCTATTCAATGCAAATCAACAATCAAATCTTTCCTCTTTATAATATTAGTTTGGATACTAACGGGGATTTTGCTGGTACGCAGGAACTCTAGCAAGGCCTCGAGAGATCCCAGAGTAGAGGCTTGTACGTACACACCGCGCTCTGACAACTTGATGGTGGATAGAGCAGCCTTCAGTTCGCGAGCCACCTCCTCCCTGCACACAAATAATACTTTTAGAAGCAACATTTTGGAGATGTGAGTTTTGTAGCTTAATTTGTAAAACTACGTTATTGTCTATTAAATTGTAGGAAATTATTTATTTAAATATTTATTTATTCTTTACTGCACAAGTAAAGTACATAAAGACTTAATACATATTACAATTTCATAAAAAAGTACAGATGGCGTCTTCTGTACTTTTTTATCTACTCTTGGCGATTTTTTACAGGCAACCTTGGGATGGGTATAAAGAATAGAGGGCAGCCTAAAAATAAATTATATTTTGATCTATGCTCTACAGAATAATATAAATTACAGGTTTCGAATTTAGGAATCAGAACAGACCAAAGCTATTCTGAAAGTACGTGGAAATGCTATGACATTTCGTTGATCGCTACTGTAGCTGTTACAATAATTGATTACTTGATTACTTACTTCAAGACATCGACTTCGTCTGGTTTCTGCGCGACGAGTAGATTTAGACCGGCGATGGCTTTCTCTAGTTCCTTTGCTGCGATCTTCACTCCCTGCGCGCCCACCACTTCCTTGTGCTCGATGTACGCGTTCTAAATCACATTATACGGATATTAGTAGGTAATATTGACTTAAAAAGATAGAGCCATTGGCGGAGTCCGTTTTTGAATTACTAGTATCTTAACGGCAAATAGCAAAATGATAGTTGCAATAAATATGTATTGGGAAAATTATGTTTTAATATTCTACAACCTATAATCTAGGTTTCTTTTTTGATATTTTGTTTTTTCAATCTATTAATTGTAGTATTTATTTTTACGAGTCACTGCACGCCACCTGACGGTAAGCACATTGTACAATCCTATACTGATTGAAAACAATTACTTCTTGCTATTAAACACAACTAGGCAAGCCTGTACCGAGGGGCCCAAAAAGGTTTCGGGTGTGGATGTTTGTGAGAGTCGACGTTAGTGTGGGGTGAGTGTGGCGGTACCTTGACGCGCAGCTCCTTCATGGGCTGCGGCATGAGCAGCGAGCGGATCTGCGTGACGATGGGTCCGTCCGTGCCGGCCAGCACCATGGTGTCGCCCTCGCGCAGCGTGCCGTTGATGAGGATCGTGTCGATCGTCGTGCCCAGCCCGGGGATCGCTTTCACCTGAGGAATTACCATAATTACATACATACATACATAAACTCACGCCTTTATCCCAGAAGAGGTAGGCAGAGGCGCCACCAGGACACCCACATTTCGCCTTGTTTGTTCCGTCCCATGATGTGATAGGGGGCGAACCTATCGCCATATCGGGCACAAATTCCTAACTCCGGGCTGATTATGACTAGAAAAACCCAATATCACTTTGCCCGACCCGGGACTCGAACCCGAGACCTCAGCTTTGTAACCGTACCGTAGTACAACTACGTCACCGAGGCAGTTACCATAATTACTTTATTAAAATACCAAATTTTTGTGCTAATAATTGTAAAGTCTCGATTTTTTGTTTATCTTAGAATTGACACATAACTTTAGTGATTTTCTTGTAATGGCAAACATAGATTCACATGATATTAGAGTTCATAATATTATATTGAATGGTATTGTGTATAAGCAAACAAGATAGGCAGAGTGTAGTTCTCAGTAGCTCGCATTTGGGAATCCCATGTTTAGTACTGAACTGCTAGACATTATTGATTTTGATAAACAAAATGTTTTATACATTTACTAATCATCGAGACAAGACATCTCCAACTTCTTAAAATATTTAAAAGGTTTCATACCTCAAGCACAGTAGCGAGCAGTTGCTGCGAGAAGACGAGTCTCTTGTGCAGTGGTCCTTCGCACGCCTGGACTATCATGGCGAGCAGGTTGCCCATACCCTCACCCGTTACCGCTGATGTTGGCACCAGGGATACGTAGGTACGAGGATCTGGGTTCTCGTAGAACAGCGCCGCGTTTAGACCCTGCGTAATAGATTTTATGATGTATTCTCATAATCAAGTTTATGTAGACTGTAAAGTCGGTGTAATATGATTATATCTTATACATGTTGCATATTTGATTTATTTTATCCAAAAATTCATTTACGAAATTAAATAAATATTCTGACAATTTACCCAAGAAAAACAAGCTGGCATTTATAACTAATAAAACTGATACCACAGCCATCTGGCTATCACATAGTGTGTCGTGAGTCGTGCCCTATGAAAAAGTGTCATGTTTTGGGTTCACCTGTGTATACCTGCATACAATCAGGCCGGTGTAAATTGTACAAACTGGCAAGAAATAACCATCTCATCTCAGCTGATACTCTTTCTAAACTGTACCAACCATTGTACATTATAATCACTTCATGGTGCCAGTATGTCTCAAAATGTGCCAAGTATAAAACAGTAGTGTTACCTGTTCAGCAAACTGCAGCATCACATCCTTGCTCCTCTTGTCGAACTCGAGCTGTGTGTTGGGCTGCTGCATCTTAAGGATATCGCGAACATCCTTGCGTTGCGCACTCTGCCAGTCGTACAGACGATCTATCTTGTTCAGAGCCACTATGAATGGCGTCTTCTTTTGCTTCAGGAGGTTTATAGACTCGATTGTCTGTGGCTCCAGACCGTGCATAATGTCTACCACCTGTAACGAAAATTATGATAAAAAACAATGGCATTTGCAATTTGAATAGGTTCTAACAAACATAATAAATAAACTATCTTAACATGTATCTAGGGAACAATTCCAAAAATAGACCAATCAGGTTAAGATTTATTGACACGCCCACATTTAACTTATCTTGATTGGTTTACTTTCAGATTCAATTCTTGGATGGAGATTAGGGTTGCTTATTTATTTCGGCTGTAAATTGAACAAAATTACAGTGAGGCATGTAGTAAATTATTTTGATTGATTTAACCACCGGATAGCTAAAATTGTCTTTTTCATAAAATAAACATAGAACAATTTTTAAATACTTACAAGAATAGCAATATCACAAAGAGAAGAACCTCTGTTCCTTAAGTTGCTGAAGGACTCGTGCCCAGGTGTGTCAATGATGAGAAGACCGGGCAGTTTGAACGCTATTTCATTTACCTGAAAATCAAACAAAACTTAAAACTATCACATATAAATTGGTATATCTGTCTCACTTAACTTGCCATCGCCAATTGCCAATCAATTCTATGTATTGCATAACATATCGCAAACAAATTGAATTGAAGTATAAGAATATTTGCAGTATTATTATTAAGGATGATGTATGCATGCATCTGAACAAACATATTCTCCAAATACATTATTAATACATTGTTCCAATTAGTTACAGAACTAAATCTCATTTTATACTCATAATGACACAAATTAGTATTTCATACAATTTTTTTCTCGCGGCTTAGCTCGCGTTAATGTACATTTTGTCAGTTGAAACGGAAGTCATTAAGGAAAAAACGGAAACTTGTCCCTTAAACCGTTGAGAACAGTACATTTTTTCTTGATGAAATGTTCCCAATATCCTTTGAAAACATGCATGCGGAATTTCATAATGATCGTTTGCGTAGCTAATACATAAAAGCGCAACAAACTCACACTCGCATTGGTATTAGTTAGAATAGTTTAAATCAACTGCTTACCCCCTTAACATGTTTAGTTTGTTCCTTAATGTTCTCAATGGGCACATTGGTGGCACCAATTTGCTGCGTGATACCACCAGCTTCACCATCCTGGACATTAGTGCGTCTCAACTTATCCAGAATCTTGGTCTTTCCTGTGTCTACGTGTCCCAATACACACACGACGGCGGCACGAAGCGGGTTGTTGCCTTTATTAGCTTCATTATCTTCGCGACGTTTCTGGAATTAATTTGATATTTTATAAAATATATGTAGAAATATAGGCTCAAAATGCTCATTATTTATATCTATAGTTGGTACATGATTGCTATGCAAGTTGCAAAATAATTTGACTTTCATTTTCGCTCATTCACTTTGTTCAATAAGAGCATGCGAGGTGACAAATGAAAGTAACATTTCAATAACAGTCTATATACAGCATGCATGGTGTGGAATGACACAACTTTAAAGAAACAAACAAAACAAGTATGCAGCCCGCCGGCATAAGTAAACAGAACTTCCGCAACTTGCAAGTAGGATCCTATCATTAAACCTAACTGAGCCGTTATGTCACTTGCTGTAAGCTATAAATAGTACCGTAGATTACATTCTACTTATATACAGTGTGTCATAACTCATATGTTTCACCTCCAATCTCTTCAATATGAGTTCCCGTTTCTTCTGAGCGTCAGTCATCTGTTCATCATCAGAGTCCTCTTCGGAACTGGACTCGTCATCAGAACTCTCGTCCTCTTCCTCAGAACTCTCTTCTTCTTCAACTGCCTGAAACAAAAAAAAAGTATAATTGCATACATACATACATAAACTCACGCCTTTATCCCTGAAGGGGTAGGCGCCACCAGCATACCCACATTTCGCCTTGTATGTTCCGTCCCACGATGTGATAGGGGGCGAGCCTATCGCCATATCGGGCACAAATTCCTGCCTCCAATATCACTTTGCCCGACCCGGGACTCGAACCCGAGACCTCAGCTTCGTAACCGTACCGTAATACAACTACGCCACCGAGGCAGTCAAAAACAATACCCATGGTTACATAAAATATTCGCATCCGCCCGGATAGCGACCACCGTAAATGATAGCAGAAAACTCGTCATAAACCACGCAAATTTTGGATTCTACTAGTCTAAATCGGTTTTGAGTATAGCTATAGCATGTTCATTTAAAAAATACTAATTATACATATGTTTCTGCTTACCTCCTTAGGTTTAGCTTTTTCAGGAGTTCTCTTCTGATCTTGCCCTACCGGTTCAGGTTTCGGTGGTTCAGCTTCGTCTTCGGAAGATTCCGCATCCCATGCATCCTTTACAGAATCGTTATCCGATTCCTTCTTCTCTGTTGGCTTTTGGGTTTCCTCCTGTGGGAATTTTTAGTATGAGAATTCGTAATATTTGCAGAGATTAAAATAATTATTATTATACAATCAAGAATTAATTTTGGCTTTACTGATTTTAATTTATGTACCTTTTTATCATCGCCTCCCAGATCTATTTTCTTCTCTTCAGAGGGTGTTGAAGGGGCGTCCTGTGACACTTGGCTCTTTAATCTGCCAGGCTTGACCCTGGTACCAGGCCTAGGAGGTCTCTTCTCCGCAGAACCGATTTCAACCCCCTGCGCTTTCAAAGATTCCAACATAGCTTGCGCCCTAGCCTTCTCCGCTTTCTGTTTTGGAGTCAACAATTTTCCCTCAGCTTTAAGTCTTTCTTTTCTCTCCTTTTCTTTTTGTTTTTTCCTCTCCTTTCGTTCTTTCTCTAACCTAATTGCTTCTAATCTCTGACGCTCCCGCTCTTCCTCTTGTTTCAGTCTTTCTTCTTCTTCTTGCTTCATACGTTCCTCTTCTTCCTTGACTTTCTTTAAGGCTTCTTGCATAGCAGCAATAGTCTTTTTCGTTGGGCCTTTTTTACCTTTATCATCTTTATCTTTTTCACCCTTTTTCTTCTTCTTTCCCTCAGTAGCCGGAGCATCACCTTCACCTTCTTTCTCTTTTTCTTCAGAAGGAGCTTTAGCTTCTTCCCTAGGTTCGTCTGTAGGCTTAGGTTCTACTTTTTCAGCTTTGGCCTTTGCTTCTCCTGGTTCTTTTTTAGTTTCTTGCTCCTTTTTCTTGGCTTCTTGTTTCTTTAATTTCTCCCTTTCTTTTTTCTCTTTCTTTTTCTGGGCGGCAGTTTTTATTGTTATGTCATTCTCATTGTCACTTCCCTCCTTTTCTTCGTTTTCTTTTTCTGGCTCTGGTTTAGGCTCTTCTTTCTTACCTTTTTTCTTTGATTTAGTTTTTTCCTCCACTACTTCTTCGGGCTTTTCACCCTCAGGAGCTGGCGTGGGCTCTTTTTTTACTCCAGCATACTCCATTTCCAACTCGGCAAGGACTTTTTCAAGATCATCATCACTGTCATCCTTCTTTCTCTTTGCCTTCTTACCTTTCTTACCTGCTGGCTCCTTCTTTTCCTGTGCTGGCTTTTTCTGAGACTTAGCAGCAGGTTTCTCATCTTCTGAGGAAGGTGGGTCTTCAGGTGCTGAAACATCTACATCTTCTATTTCTAATAAGGAAAAAGCACTCTTTTTATCCTCCTTCTTTTTTCCTTTCTTTGGCTTTCGTTCTGCTTCATCATCTGACTCATCTGAAAACACATAAATATACATACATAATATATCTTATTTCTGTAAATAGAACATTTCATAAGTTATGACAGCAAGTACTTGCCAGTACCTTTATAATAATTAAAATTAATGTGAAAGTATTTAAAAAATATTTATTTTTAGATTGATTTATTTGGAAATGTAGTGGATACAAAGATTTCATTGGCAATACTTATAATAGTTTTCTTATGTGGCAACATTATCAGGAATTTTAAGGGATTCACCCTGTTACATACATGTATTGTTAGCTTTTTATTAACATGCAAGACTTATACATAACATTAGATAAACATTACATTACATAACAATATATTCTTATTGCAACATGCACATATAAAATATAATTTACAGGAATCAGATTCATAATCTATGGTTCAAACTCTTCAAAATTACAATAAAAAATTATTTATTTATTTCAATACCGCCATCAACAAAAAACTAGCCACCAATGCTTGGTGGTATATTGTATAGAAATAACACAGACACACATAAAATGCTTCTAAAACAATGCATGTGAATTAGTTAATGTATTAACATCCCCCACATTCCACAAAGTACAAACACTTCCTAAGTAATAGAGTGGTTATGGAATGAGTTAATTGAGGATGAATTGTCAGCTCATAATCATATTCAAGAATAGACTTGTGTGATATATTGCACTTTCAAAGATAACAGTTT
This sequence comes from Deilephila porcellus, assembly GCA_905220455.2. Taxonomy (NCBI): domain Eukaryota; kingdom Metazoa; phylum Arthropoda; class Insecta; order Lepidoptera; family Sphingidae; genus Deilephila; species Deilephila porcellus. The sequence continues at coordinate 10,977,402 of LR999977.1, read as the reverse complement.
AGTTGAGGTTATGAGGATACCTACACTTATGGAGCCTACAACAGATTTAACACTGTGTAAAGACAAAAAGGTTTCATTGCTTTACCAAAATTTTCATTTGCACTATCCAAAACTAGTAACCATTTAATATTTTGGTAGAAATGTCTTCTAATACTGCTAAAATTATATTATTTTGTCATTAACCATTGCGATTCAAAACACAATATTCAAGTTTTCAACAGCTTGCATAATAAAAATACAACAATAAACATACCTTCACTGCTTACTTCTGCCTTTTTCTTTTGCAACTTGTTTCCAATAGACACATTTTTTATGTTCTTAGTGACTTCCTTCACATCTTCATCAACAGATTTTTTATGTTTTGATTTTGCTTTTGGTTTTTCATCTTCACTCTCTTCTGAGTCTTGGGATATGCTGAAATAGTATTTTTATGTATACAATCTTCTTGATTAATAACTTTTGTTAATATAACCATTGTTAACATAATACTGCCGTCCTCTAGCTAAAATGCCGTTAACCAACATCTGACCAATTTTTACTTTTAAATGCAAGTATAATCAGAAATAAAAGTTTCGCTATTGAAAAGTGCTTCCTGAGATCTATTATTCAGTATTTCAAAGTTTTAAATATGACTTCTAGTTATTGAGTAGCATATTAAAAACAAAAAAAAATGTTTTTTTTGCGCATAACTCAAAAAAGGGTTATGGTAGTTAACGGCATTTTAGCTTGAGGACGGCAGAATAACTTGTCTACCTTAACATTGATTTTTACCAGTAAATGATTCCCAATAATTATCAATAAACTTCTTATCAAAATTTATGACTGGTATTTAATACAAAGTCCTTACAACTAGAATATACGTGTACCCAGAAGAATAAGCCACATACCCTTACCATTAACCCATAAATCCTTCACTAACACTTCACATATGCTACTGTAAGACAAGAATTCATCATCGAGTTGCAATTGATCAGTTAACCTATAAGTTACTTACATTTTTCCTTTCTGTGCCGGCTTCGCGTTATTAATGTTTGTGGTTTCCACATCACTGTCGCTAAAACGGAACGTTAGTATTAAATAACTTTACAAATAGAGCAGCAGCATCAAAAACATATGCTATAGATGGAACCTACCCGTCCTCCGCAGCAGGGTTCTTCTTCCCCTTTTTAGCTTTACCCATTTTGTAAGAGAGCTGTATTAAGTCACAATGCCTTCGATATAATGTTCTGTGTTACTATATTTTGTAATTTCTATCATGTGAATCGTGATCGGTACACTAAATATAATCTCACAGCCGGACGCAGCCGAAATCGAAGAAATGAATTCGTAGTCGTGTCGGTCCACTCCACTCTCACTTCACGCACGTCATAAAAAGGCAAAATGTCAGAAAACACTCAGGCACAGATTAGCCATTGTCGCATATTTAATTGGATGATTGTTTATTTGAATTGAAAATTAAATTTAAAAAATATAATGTACATAAAAATGAACTAAAATAAAACTAAATGTAGTGTATTAATTACCAATAATTGAGCTTCATAGATAATAATACACAGATCTACGGTTTCCTTGTTTGTCTTGATTTCGTTTTACAATAAAAAAATGATCTAAGGCATTAATTTATCGTGAACTTACGCCATTCACTTATAAGTTTGAAGAGATATAAAACAAAATTGTATTTTTGTTTATAAATAGCTTATATACTGATGGTGGTGATATTTAAAATATACCATGATAAGATTATTATATTAATTCTCATTGAGTATTCCTACTTTTTATTATAATATTAATTTCTCATAGCACATTAAATGATAGGAATGAATTTATAAAAGAAAAACAATACTGTAAAGTGTAAAGAGACGAATATAAAATGCTTGCTATGCATATTGACAAAATATAAAGTATGCTACAAATTATATTACTGGTGAGATGGAAATGGAACGCAACTGTAATTATCAATCAACGAAATGTGACAGATTGTGTGTGAAATTTTTAGTTATTTTACGTTTATAAAAATTAAAAATGTACAAGGGATTTACACGGATATTGGCCCTACATTGCGCAGAAAAAACACAAACATGTATATCTCCGTTTCTAAGAAGCAATGTCCTTTGCATCCGCAGGGGTAAACCGGAGAGTATAGGTTATATTTTCATGAGAACCAAAAAACACGATCGGAATAATCCTTCTGCTTTGTTTGTTCCTGTGCCTGTGAAACCTAATCCTGATGACATAAACGTTGGAGAGGAGTTGACAGGTCGTCTTAAAAAACAAGATTTGCTCAAAATACTCAACAGATTCTACCAGAAAGCAGAGATCAGAGCGTTAGCATCAGAGAATGGGTTGGACGATCAGTTGTTGCATCAGGCTTTTTTATCGTTTAGGCGACATTGCTTGGAACACGATTTACCGCCAGATTTACATATAACTATAAGTGACATTTTGCAAGGTAAGAAATCTTTATAAAATTTCAAACAACTCAATAACCTCATTGACTTCTGTTTGTGTATTAATAAAAGTATCCTTCAGTATATTTATGAACTCTTCATACCAATTTAAAGATAGATTCTCGCCACAGTGTGTCAATGAGCAACACGTGTGCCTTGAATATTTTTTCCTTATCTCGAATTTAATATTTTTTTATTTTTTTAATCGGACTCGACTGTGAATTGTTTTAGTTATTTGTGCTGTTTTTATCTAACTCTATAGGGTATTTACATTTAAGTGTTGTGTGTGTGTATTTTTGTTTTCGTGTTTGTTTTTATTTGTTTTTCAACAAGTTGGTAAGTACACCATGAATATTGAACGAAATAAACCTCCTGATCCTCCCGACATTACTATGCCGATAACACCAACCTCATCTGCCCCTCCCTCTTACCCTAACAACTTGAGTCCACTTTCGCAAATTGCAGAAGTTGCATCTAACATGCTCGAAAATGATAATTTTCCATCCCATTCAAACATTTCCAACAAACGACCGGCAAATGATGACAGACCGTCAGATATCCGCCCATCGAAGCAACCGAAAAGTTATGGTGGTGGTGGTGGTATACTGGTGGTAGGTCTCTCATATGTGTGAGGCCGCCTGGGTAGGTACCACCGCAATGTCTATTTCTCCCGCCAAACAGCAGTGTAAATGCGCTGTTGCGTTCCGGTTTGAAGGACATTGTAGCCAGAGTAACTACTGGACATATTGAGACTTAACATCTTATGTCTTAGGATGGCGAGCGCAGTGGAATTCCAAGCATTGCCTTGTAATTCATGGTGTTGTTTGGTTTTGCTACTGTCCATGAGCGGTCGTATCGCTTACCATCAGGCGAATGGCATGCTCGTCTCGCCATTCATTGCAATAAAAAAAAAAAAAAAAAAGTTATATCAGACGAACCAGGTATAATGCTGAAGATAGGGCCCCTTTTCTAGTCCACGTTTCCCGTATCGAATCCCTACCTAATTCCGGCACCTTCCTTCATCCAGTAACTTTTGGCCTTTTCCTTCATAACCACAACATCCATAATATTGTAAGAGATGGCGTGAAAAGAATTGGGAGAAATCGTGTCTCTGTGGAGTTTGCTTCTCCTCAAGATGCGAACTCTTTTCTGACAAATTCCATTTTAGCAAAACACAAATATACAGCCTCCATACCTACCTTTAATGTTACCAGAATGGGTGTTGTTTCTGGAGTCCCCACTGACATGACTGAAGATGCAGCAAAACAATATATAACTGTTCCACCGGGATGCGGTCGTATTCTTAAAATTAGACGCATCAGTAGGAAAGTTACCAGAGACGGGGTTTCAGAGTGGAAACACACGGAGACCTGCGTTCTTACTTTTGATGGGCAAGTCCTTCCAAAAAGAGTTTATTGTTGTTACACGTCCCTCCCGGTTGAACAGTATATATATCCGACAATCCAATGCAGGAAATGCTGCAGGTACGGCCATGTACAAGATATGTGCAGGTCCAGACCTCGCTGCAATAAGTGTGGGCAGGACCATCCAGGAAGTGGTTGTGATATCTCGGAGAGTGACGCTTTCTGTGTGCTGTGCTCTGGTGAGCACTTTGCAAATAGCAAAGCATGCCCTGAGTATAGTAGACAGAGAGCCATTAAAGTTACCATGGCGGAGAAAAGCATTTCTTATGCTGAAGCCAGCAAAATGACACCAGCTACATCATCCACGCGCAGTTATGCTGATACTCTGAAATCTACCCAAGTCCAAGTTCCCCCCTCCCACCGCAAAACAGTTTTCCGTCAACCTAAGACCCATATACCTTTATCCCCGTCTTATGATAAAGTTGCTCATCGTACCGTTGTTAACCCTCCTAAATCTTCACAGCATAATGGCTGTGCCCTCAATTCATCCTTAGACCCTACCATAATAGATATAGTAACCCAAATTTTGACCCTACTCCTACCTACTAATTCTTCCCAATACCATAATTCTTCGTCATCCAAACAACCGTCCAACATTGCCCAAGAACTTCTATCAACTTTAATTAATTTTAAAAATGGCTTCCCCGCTAGTATTCCTCCAGTGGAATGTGAGGAGCGTGCTGCATAAGAAGCACGACCTCATTTTTCTTCTCAATAAATTCAAGCCATTGGCTTGTGCTATTGCTGAGACTTGGTTGCTCCCAAGCCTTAGCTTCCGTGTACCACAGTACAATATTTTCAGAAACGACAGATCTGATGGCTATGGAGGTTCAGCCCTTCTAGTAAACAACCGAACCCCTTTCATAACGTCCCCTATAGCTCCCTTTATAGGAGATATGAATATGGTTGCAGGCAGTGTGGAGGGCATTACCGTGATCTCAATTTATATTGCCCACCCCAATCGTGACCTTCTCCCCATAATTAAAACAACTATTCAAAACTTTACTAGGCCTTTATTGATTATGGGTGATTTTAACTGCCATCATTATAGATGGGGCTCCGACCACTGCGATCCCTTCGGTGCGGGCTTGGTGGATGTCATAGACGACCTCGATCTTTGTATCCTGAATAACGGCTGCTCTACTCGCAGAGTCTTACCCGGCCAACGAAAAAGCTGCGTCGACCTTTCTATTTGCTCCCCGGATATTGCAGCATCTGCTTGTTGGCAATGCACAGACTTGACACATGGGAGTGATCACTATCCCATAACCATCTCCTTTGCTCGTAGAACGTATTTAGAAAAAACCTTTCCTCCTTTATTAAAATACAGTAGAATCCCGATTATCCGGATCAATTAAAACCAGGGGTATTCCGTATAATCGAAAATCCGGATAACCGATTTCAAAGCAAATCAAATAATATTTAAGTTTTAATATTTTTTTATTATGTAATGGGTTTTACTTAGATAATACGATATATAAAAAACGAGCTATAACGATAGATAATGAATTACATAATACCTATGTAATTTAAAATTTTGGTTGGAAATAACTTGTTATAGATTTTTGACGTAATGAATCACATCTTTTTCTCGCAGCCAAGTCCCTGATGCGCTTCAGTTGTAACAACTGTATGGGATCCGATTCGTCCTGTCTTTCAAACCACTTAAAAGCAACATCTAGAGCTTCAAAAGCTTCTGCGTGAGAGGGTACTTGACATACATCCCCAGTTTCAGTCTCTTCTTCATCTTCTCAAACAATAACAAACACTATCCCGCAAACAAATGAGAGCGGGAGTACACCGTCGGAGGAGGGAATAAACTTGTCGTAACATGTCTCGTACTGATGTCTCGTTACGCCGTAAAAACATTTTTAAATTAATAATTAGAGCCGAGACGAATGAGTCTGGATAATCGGATGTTCGGATAATCGATGTTCGGATAATCGGGATTCTACTGTACAATCTAACAGATCCAGACTGGTCCAAATTCGCATCACTTTTAGAACATAAAATCACAGCACTACCTAAAATCAGTGACCCAAATTTCATAAACAATGACAATTCTCACGTAAATACTTGTTGTGAGCAATTCGTACAGGCCTTAAACTCCTGCGCCGATGGCTGTTTCCCAATTAAAAATAGCGGCACACACAAAATTCCATCCCCACCATGGTGGGATCGGGAATGTACCTTAGCTATTAAAGAACGTATCACCGCAGAGAGACAATACAACCATGATATGAGCACCCAAAATTTGTTAAATTATAAACAGGTATATGCAAAATCTAAAAGACTGTTACGGAGAAAGAAACGCACTGGTTGGGTGAACTTCTGCAACTCTTTGTCATCTTCAACTCCCTCTACCGTAGTTTGGAAAAGAATAAATAGATTTAGATCTGGATGCTCCCCCTCACTTTCCTCTACCATTTCCCGAGAGATTGCCAATCTGTTTTTTGATAAAATAGCTCCCCCTTATGTACCTTCGTTACAAGAAGCTTACATCCTCCCTGTGTTTACCTCCGAAGACCCACATGATAACCCATTCACAGTGGAAGAACTTGATTTGGTTCTTGGTAGTGTTCGGGACTCTGCTCCTGGTGCTGATGGACTACCGTATTCTTTTATAGTACATTCTGGTATACGTGCAAAGAAATATTTTTTGGAGTTGCTAAATTTCTCTTATCATAATGGTCTAATACCAAAGCATTGGAAGGTACAAATTATCATTCCAATCTTAAAACCAGGTAAGCATGCTGACGATCCTAACAGTTTTAGACCTATTGCTCTGTCATCGGTCCTGGCAAAAATTATGGAACATCTTATTAAAAATAGATTAGAGTGGATTGTAGAGTCTAGAGACTTACTTCCCAAATCTCAATTTGGATTTCGAAAAGGATTCGGTACCATGGATAGCGTTGGAGTGTTAGTAACAGACATTCGTCTCGCTCTCTCCAGAAATGACTCGGTAGTTGCTTCCTTTTTAGACGTATCTTCTGCATATGACAACGTCCTCCTTCCCATTCTCAGGCAGAAAATGCTCCAGCTGAGATTACCGGCAAGGATGGTTCAATGTATATGCCTTATGCTGACGTCAAGGTCACTGGCCCTAAGAGTCCCCGGTGAGCTATTCGATCAGAGACTAACATGGAAGGGTTTACCACAGGGCTCGGTGCTGAGCCCTATACTTTATAACCTTTACACGGCTGATGTTGGGTCATGCCTAAATTACAATTGTCATATTCTACAATACGCCGACGATCTGGCTTTGTATGTAGCTGACAACTCAATTCATGCTGCTGGGTCATCCCTTTGCCTCTCCCTGCAATCTCTGAATCGTTGGCTTTTGATTCATGGCTTGAACCTCTCAGCTCAGAAAAGTTCTGTGGTTATATTCTCTCGGAAAAGGCAACTCCCGCCGATACAAATAAACATAGACGGGCATGCTATACCTATTGCCTCCAAGGCCAAATTTTTAGGTGTATATTTGGACTCCAAATTGACGGGTGTAAGCCACATTAATCATTTAATCAAAAAATGTGAACGGGTAGTACCCATACTGAAGGTTCTAGCTGGTGTTTGGTGGGGTGCTCACCCATTCACAATGAAATTGGTCTATAATGCTCTAGTGCGAAGCATAATGGATTATGGCACATTTCTTATGATTCCATGTAACAAGGGAGCGCTATTAAGCCTAGATAGACTGCAAGCTAAATGTCTCCGGATCGTGTCTGGCTGCATGAGATCTTCTCCAATTAATGCGCTTCAAGTTGAATGCTCAGAACCGCCGTTATCCTTGAGAAGACAATACCTTGCCACCCGTTTTTGGAGTAGAATTAGTGGCAAAGATTCCCATCCCTTGTATGATAAAATTTCCAAATTAGATCAAGCTTGTAATGAAACAAGTTTTTGGGTACACAAAGAAATTCCCCTTTACCTTCAGTCTTATCGCTCTTTTAAAAATTTAGAGGGTTCAATAATTAAGTCACACAGACTACCACTATTTAACTTCCAATTCAACCCTCTTTGTTATACACCAGAAATCTTCTTAGATATTGGCCTTTCCAAAGATACTGTGTCAGTGGATCGGATCTTTAATGCATTGGTTGGAGAACGCTGGCATGATTTTCATAGATTTTTTACTGATGCATCCAAGTTTACATATGATGATTATACAGGTGCTGCTGTTTTCTATCAAAATTCAAAAATATTCTTGCAATTTAAATGTCCCAAGGAATCCTCAGTCTACACAGGAGAATGCATCGCTATCTTAGAAGCATGCAGCTATATAGAATCCCATAATATCAGTAAGGGGGTTATATTCACTGATTCGTTGAGCTGTCTTAAAGCACTTCGTCAAAATCCTTTCAAGGATAGACTTCATAGCTTCCTACTTTTACAAATTAAAAAATGCCTATACTCTTGTTCTAGGAACGGCAAAATAGTGCATTTAACATGGATTCCGAGCCACTCAGGTATAGGAGGTAATGAGTGTGCAGACAGGCTGGCCAAGAATGCAATTTCTTCAGAATCATCAGATCTGAGACATTTTGTTCATCATAACTATGATTTACTAAACCTTCCTCAAAGGACATTGTTGTCTTTATGGCAGGAACATTGGAACGATTCTGCAAAGCAAAAAGGCAGACATTACTATGGCATTCAACCAACCATACCACCTAAACCTTGGTATTTCAAATTTAAAAAAGTGTCTAAACCCGTCATATCGACCATCTCCCGAATACGTATAGGCCACTGCTCTTCCCCTGTATTTTTAAACAAAATTCGGGTTCGGGACTCGTCTTTATGCGAGTGTGGGCTGGATGATGGCACATTGGAGCATATATTCTTTAACTGTTCTAGAAATACCTCCTCTTTTGATCTGTACCGTCATATAATATCTTTGAACATTCCCGTCCCTATTAATTTCCCTTCTCTTTTGACCCACTCTTCCCCTCAACTCTTCGAAGCTATGATTACGTTCATAAAGTCTAACGCCATCAGACTGTGATCCTGAAATTCATTGTGTGTTGTACTGTGATATACCTATTTTATTCAATGTTTTAACAACTACTTATATTTCAATGTTTTATTTGTATATACATTACGTGTTATTGTGTTTGTTTCAGTACGCTAATTAGGTTTCCACAATTTTATACGTAAAGTTCACTGTCGAGCCAATATTAATAGTGTAACAGGTAGTTGCAAAATTATTGTTATTACACACGTGTTCTCATCGCACATCTGACATTGGCAGAATTGTCGTCATCGGCATCGTTGCCATAGAGGAAGAAAAAAAAAAATTTAAAGATAAACCTTCTTATTTATTATTCAACAAAGACATTGAAGGTCATACTGAATGAGTTCACTGGCTTTTTTATTATTCTGTCATGTAAATACATTTGTTTTGTTACTGCCAAGTTCTAAATACATTAAGCGAATTTTATAAACAGATTCCCACATGTTCAAATAACTCCCTGTTTTAGAAATTGGAGTCTAATTTGTACTTTATGGGGCATTTCACGTCAAGCGGACAACCAAAAAAATATGAGGTCGTGAATTTTGTTTATACTCTGGTCAGTTCTACTTCTAGGGGACGTGAATGAGTACACACAATTTTTTTATTGTATGATGCTTAATTGCTGAGTTATGAGCTGTTAAAAAATGACTAACAATGAAATCACGAATTTTTGGATATATATTATGTTTATCAATTAATTCGTAAAAAACACTAAAAAGTATTGTTTCTAATAGTTAAAAAGTTGAAGATTTTATTTTTTTTATAGAATTCTAAATTTGAATTTTTTTGAGTATAGTAAACCGGAAGTGAACATTTCAAATCGATTTTTGAGTAACTCCGACACTTTTTTTTTAAATATTTTATCCTTGAATTAAAGCTTTAAATGTACTTATTCTTCACAAAAAAAATTAAAACGTGATCTCCAATAGTTTAAGAATTAGAGCATATAGAGTACATACACATAGCTATGACAACTTTCTAAGCAATCGGGTTTATGCGCTAACATGCTAAATTACTACGCAATTAGTATTTTATTCCTTCATTCTAACATGGATAAATATAAAAATAAACGATTTCTTTAATTCTTCACAAAAAATTTGCCAAATGTTTAAGGTTTCCACCAAGACCATCACATGGCCCTTTTCCATGAGCGGTGGCATGGAAGTGTAATTGCGTTTCTTTCTTAAAATCTTGTTTGAAGTAAATTAGGATCACAAATTATCCATCCCTAAAGGAGAAATTCTCGTTCAATGTGATTTTGCCGAAAATTATAGTTTTGTCGTACAAGATTCTGCCCAATTATTTCATTGGAATAATGATCAAGCCACGCTTTTGACATCTGTTTATTATTGTAAAGATGGAAATGACATTAAACATGGAAGCATCATAATGATATCAGACGATTTAAAGCATGAAGATTTTAAGAAAGAAGCGCATTTACACCTCCATGCCACTGCTCATAGAAAAGGGCCATGTGATGGTCTTGGGGGAAACCTTAAACTTTTGGCAACACGTGAAAGTTTACAGTCTACGAATAGCGCTATCACTACAGTTATAAGATTATATGAATGGCCCAATTCATAATTAACTGATACTTCTATTTATTGCTGCTCGAAGGAAAGTATTCAACAAAAGCGAGATTTCCTACGAGTCCGTTTTGCTTCCGCTATCACCGTTCCAGGAACTAAACAAATGTATGCTTTTATTCCAACCAACGAAGGCTTATGTGTAAAGAGAATTAGTGCTAGTGCGAATAGTAAAACTGTGAAAATTTTACTATTTTACGTACTACAAATCTATGGAACCAGTTGCCAGCGGCATCATTCCCGGACAGATACGACCTGGCGACCTTCCAAAAACGAGCGTATTCCCACCTCAAAGGCCGGCAACGCATCTCAATGCCCTATGGTGTTGCAGATGTCCATGGGCAGCGGTGTTCACTTACCATCAGGTGAACCGCATGCTCGTTTGCCCCCTATAATATAAAAAAAAAAAAAAAAAATACAAAATAAATCTCTCCATTTTATTTTATACTATTTCAATCTCAATTAGTAAAACCGCTCTAAGTCTTAAACTATTGGCGATCATGTTTTAATATTTTTGTGAAAATTAAAGAAATCGTTTATTTTTATATTTTTCCATGTTAGAATGAAGGAATAAAACACTAATAGCTTAGTATTTTAGCATGTTAGCGCATAAACCCGATTGCTTAGAAAGTTGTCATAGCTATGTGTATGTACTCTATATGCTCGAATTCCTAAACTATTGGAGATCACGTTTTATTTTTTTTTGTGAAGAATAAGTACATTTAAAGCTTCAATTCAAGGTTAAAATATTTAAAAAAAAAGTGTCGAAGTTACTCAAAAATCGATTTGAAATGTTCACTTCCGGTTTACTATACTCAAAAAAATTCAAATTTAGAATTCTATAAAAAAAATAAAAACTTCAACTTTTTAACTATAAGAAACAATACTATTTAGTTTTTTTTACAAATTAATTAATAAAGATAATATATTATATCCAAAAATTCGTGATTTCATTGTTAGTCATTTTTTAAAAGCTCATAACTCAGCAATTAAGCATCATACTATAAAAAAAATTGTGTGTACTCATTCACGTCCCCTAGAAGTAGAACTGACCAGAGTATAAACAAAATTCACGACCTCATTTTTTTTTTGGTTGTCCGCTTGACGTGAAATGCCCCTTATATTAAAATATGTTAGAGCATAGATGAACTAATTTTGTAGTATGTGTATTGAGAAAAAGCAAGAGTCAAACTTTCATTGAAAGAAGGCACATACCCTTTAAGAAGTAAATATATAATTATTCCTAACAGTTTCAATATGTTGTAGGTGCTGGCCATGTTGATGATTTATTTCCATATTTTCTCCGACATGCTAGATTAGCTTTCCCTCACCTTGACTGTTTAGAAGACTTAAAAAAGATATCAGACCTAAGGACACCTGCCAACTGGTATGTATACTAATGTAAAACATGTACACACCTACTTATTTGTTTTTACTCTATTGTAGTTTAGTTTCGGTAATTAATTATTCGTTTTTTCAAGCCCACAATATGTAAATCTAGGTCTTTAGCCTGCCACCCTAATTGCTAAGTGTAACTTATAATTTGTCCTAATTTTTTTTACTTTTTGTGTAACATTCTTTTATTATTTTAGGTACCCAGAAGCTCGGAACATGAACAGAAAGATAGTATTTCATGCAGGCCCAACAAATTCCGGTAAAACCTACCATGCTATGGAGAGATTTCTCAAAGCAAAATCTGGAGTATATTGTGGTCCTTTAAAGTTATTAGCCACTGAAATTTACCACAAATCAAATAAAAATGTAAGTAGTGAATAATCTGATTCTAGAGCTTAAATTGGAAGATGGCATAATGCCAATAGAGTAGATACGAATTGAAAAATTTGGCCAATGTTGATTTGTTGCCAATTATGTCTCTCAATAACATTATTTCCTTTTATACTTTGTTGACTGTGGCAACAAAATAATTAAATTATCCACACTATAAGGTGTGGGCCTCAGGTTTATTATGTGGACAATAACAGTCCCAGTATGTGGTAGCTTTATATAGCACCTAAGAAACATAATATTTTTATGGGCCGTTGTGTGTTAAGCCCTAATTATTATTTTCAGGGTACCCCATGTGATCTAATAACTGGTGAAGAGAGGAGGCATGCATCTCTATTCAACACATTAACAGATGCTGAAGACATTGTGACAGAAAAAACAACTGATGAACCTTTGTTATTGGAAGAGGTGGAACTCACACCATCCAGCCATGTTGCATGTACTGTTGAAATGACCTCATTGAATAATACCTGTAAGTTTAGTTGTAAATATATTACAATACAATATTCTTTATTGCACACACACTAATATAATGTAGGTACGATTGGTAAATATTGTTTAGTGACAAAATTGTAAATAGTATTCTTATTAGAATATTTGACATTGCTTTCTAAGAAACAAGACATGAGCTGAGGAGACATATTTTTTATTTGCTATCATAAACTGTTTCCAATTCATCTAAAATATAAATCATTTTCTACTTTTGATGTGTGGAAATTATGTGAAAAATAGTATACTGTATTCATTTACAAAATATCTACTTTGATTTAATTTATTGTAATAAAATATTACATCAGTAGACTGAAACAAGACTTCATTCTATTTTCAGTGATAGCCTGTACACTGTATTTGTTTATGAAGACATGTGATTATTTCAGATGAAGTAGCTATAATAGATGAGATACAAATGATTGGTGACAGAGGCAGAGGATGGGCGTGGACAAGAGCAATATTAGGTAATAATATCATTTATAAAATTAGTCTAACTATAAATTAATAATATTAGATATTAAACATTTGTTGCATATTGTTTTCATTTGATAATAGCTGTTTTAAGCTACACAATATCCAGAAACAGCATGGTAGGCAAATGAACTTTGGTACTCTGGATGCCCAATAAAATAAATGGAAAGCACCAATGTAGTTCAAATATAAATATTGAATAAGTACATATTATGATTATATTATGCATAATATACAGGGTATATCAAGACTGCGACCGAAAACGAAGACAGGTGGTAGTATTTGTGACTTCAGACACAATGCAACTAAAAATTTCGCAAAAAAAATTGTCAACTTTTGTTGGAATTTTTTACTTATACTTAGGCGTATTTGGGTGATAAATACATAGTTTTCCTAAAATAATGAAGTATACCTTTTTATTTTTTAAGACGCAATGGTATGTTGGGGTTGAAATAACTATTTCCGCAATAACTAGGTATTTACTATCCAAACACAATGATTTTAAAAAAAATGCATAATAAATCTGTCGCTTCTTTTGCGAAATTTTTATTTGCATTGTGTCTGTAACCACTAGAACTATCACCCGGCTTCGTTTTCGGTCGCAGTCTTGATATACCCGGTATAATCTTGCGAATATTACATTGTATCATTCACACTTATTTTTTGTGACAGGCTTACAAGCAGAAGAAATTCATTTATGTGGAGAGGCTGGGGCTATAAATTTAATTGAAGAAATATGTAACACTACTGGTGAAGAAATGGAGGTAGTTATATAATTATTTTTATTGTCAAGAAAGTAGTTGTATTTAAAAAAAATACATATCATTCTCCATTCATTGGCAAATCTTTCATCATAGTATGTGCGCGCAACTGGTGCTTGGGCTAATACTAGGATAAGAGAGGAGTAATAAATCAATAATGTCACTTTCCTGTGTATAATCTGACCGCACTAATATATTATTCACAGGTACGTTCATACAAAAGGCTAACAGAGTTGAAAGTGGAGGACTCGGCGCTTGGTTCGCTGGACAACGTGAAGCCTGGCGACTGTATAGTGTGTTTTAACAAGAACGATATTTACAGTGTAAGTCGTGCCATTGAACAGAGGTCAGTCCCGTCTTGAGGCAGGTATCCAATCATTACAACTGAGTGAATGTCATTTAAGGCTGTTTTAAAGGTGTCTTTACAACGTGAATTGCCAGAACAAAATTTGGACAAAATAATAAAACTGGTGTCTGTCTAGTGATTAGCTTTGTAACGGCGCCTGAATTTGTTATCATAAACAATGCGTGTAGCATTTTCAAATCTTAGAAGATCTCATAAATTTGACTAATTATATGTTACATTTAACATGACAGCTTTTGTGATGTTTCATTAGATAAAAGTTACGAATTAATAATCAAAATGTTGACCTTAACTTTTCAACAAGGTATTATGTATTGACCTATCCTTCTTGTATTCGGGAACATACTTTTAAATTGGTAAACATGCCGCTACAGAGTGTTATACAACTTGACTTTTGTTACGATTCAAACACTTTTCAAAACGATGCAGTGGTATTATTAATCCACAATTCCTCTTTAGCAATAAATTATTAAAATAAATAATATGTTGAGACATGATCAACCCAGAGGTTTTTCATAGAAATCCGGTTACGAAGAACCAAAAATAAAAATTGATTGTTACTGTAAAATTAAGTTTCCAAATAGTTAATCATATCATGCTTATAGCCACTATAAATCCTTTAAACTATTCAATATACATATTAATAGCCTACTGATTGTTTTAGGGGTCATGAAGTAGCGGTAATATATGGCAGTTTGCCGCCTGGAACTAAACTAGCACAGGCCAACAAATTCAACGACCCCGAGAGTTCGTGCAAAGTGATGGTGGCCACAGATGCTATTGGACTTGGTATTAATTTGTAAGTACTACATTATGTAATTCTATCTCTAAAGATTATTTTTCAATACTGATAACTGGGTGGATTCTGCTACCTTTTATTTGGAATTCTCTTTTTCGAATGATCAACATATTATGGATTCTAATTTTGTCTGGAAGATTTACGAACCTATACGATATGAGATATTTATGATAAGAACTTAATATGCACAGATTGGTGCCAGGTCTCTCGTATGTGAGAGGCCGCCTGGGTAGGAACCACCGCAATGTCTATTTCTCCCCCCAAACAGCAGTGTAAATGCACTGTTGTGTTCCGGTTTGAAGGACATTGTAGCCAGAGTAACTACTGGACATATCGAGACTTAACATCTTATGTCTCAGGATGGCGAGCGCAGTGGAATGCCAAGCATTGCCTTGTAACTCATGGTGTTGTTTGGTATTGCTACTGCCCATGGGCGGTCGTATCGCTTACCATCAGGCGAATGGCAGGCTATTCTCGTCATTCATTGCAATGAAAAAAAAAATATATATATAGCTGATCCGTAGAATATTTTTAGTGCAAGGTGATAAATATCTCGTAAAATTATTTCCTAGGCAATGTCTCTTGTCCTTGGTTTCAATAAAAGTTATTATGTTTTCAAAAGTGATTACATTGCATGCTATTATGTTTTAGGAGTATACGAAGGATAATATTCTATTCTTTGATAAAACCAGTAATCAATGAAGATGGCGATAAAGAAATGGATGTCATCAGTATATCTCAAGCTCTGCAAATAGCAGGTAATATATTCTATAGTATTATTTTTAAATCGTCAACTTTAAGTATACATAGAGTATAATTGCTATCGCCTATCGGCCAAAACTTGTACTGGGTTGGTAATCTGTGATGGCAATCGTGATACATGTTTGCGATGTGGTTGCAAGTTAAGAAACGAAAGACGGCACCTACTAACCGATTACGTTAATAATACTTATCCAAAAATAAGTGTTTTCCCTGGCGCGGAAAACACGTATATATTTTTTAAATTATTAATCGAAACCTACTTAACGTAAGTTCTGTAATCATATCATGTTTTTTAACTCCAGACGCAAAAAGGGTGTTATGAGTTTGACATGTGTATTTATCTTTCTGTGCTTTCGGATCTCCTTATCGACTGAACTGATTATGATGTAGATTTTACTACTTAGCTTTAAATTCGTTTTTTATATTTTTGTAATTTGGTTATTTTTATATTTCTTATAGGTCGCGCCGGCCGCTACGGCAGCGCCTGGGAGACAGGATATGTGACGACGTTCAAATCTGAGGACCTGGCCACTCTCAAGAAGTTACTAGCTCAATCCCCTGAACCCGTGACGCAAGCGGGACTCCACCCTACTGCCGAGCAGATGGAACTATACGCCTATCATCTACCTCATGCCAGCCTTAGCAGTCTTATGGTGAGGACAATAATGCCTATTTTTGAATGTCTCTTTTTTATTATGATTGGTTTAGTGATAATTCTATGAGAGAGGGAGTTTATGGTTCTTTGGTATTGGTTGGTAACTCGGTAGATGGGGCGTATGTGGGGTAATGAGTAATGAAAGTAATGTGGAGGATGGCTAGATCATTGTACAGAATGCGGGGTGCAGGAAACAATGCACCTTCATAAAAACAAAATTTCCCGCAGCCGGCATCATTGCATAAACATGATAACGATCCTCGCAAATGGGTTGTATGCCATGACCGCCACAATCCAGCCAGTTTACGTCCTATTTCAGGATGAGGCTTACAGAGAGTACTTTCCTTAAGGTTGGCAGCGACTTTGTTGTGCTGGACCCCTGGCATTGCGAAGGTCCATGGGCAGCGGTAGCCGCTTACCATCAGGCGTGCCGCTAGCTCGTCTGCCTATAACGGCAATAAAAACAAAAGTAAAAACGAGCCTCCCCTACACCAGAGAGTTCGATTGAGAGGGGTTAGGGCATAGTCCAACAGGCAGGATTAGTGCGGGTTAGAGCACTTCAAATACAACAGAAATTCCTGAATATCTCTCTAAAACTGTTTCAAAAATCTGTAACAATTTATTCGCAGGATATATTCGTCCATCTATGCACGGTGGACGATTCATTATACTTCATGTGCAACACTGAAGCGTTCAAGTTCCTAGCGGAGATGATACAACACGTGCCGCTGCCGTTACGTGCGCGTTACGTGTTCTGTTGCGCACCCATCAATAATAAACTGCCGTTTGTGTGTGCTACATTCCTTAAGGTAATATTATATGGTTAAAGTGTTTGAGTGTTGTGTGTGATTGAATGGGAAAAAATGCTCCGATGAAGGTATTGATGAGCCTTACATAAGTAGTCACGCAAATGGAAAATATGGAAGGCACAGGGAATAATTCACAGTATTTGTAGTTCAAGTGGTTCACAATGGTGATGGAATGGAAATAGATTTACACCAAATAAACAGTAAAAGTAAAACGACGGAAAAAACATTTTTTTTGGAATTTGATTTAATGTACAAAAGACACGGAAACTGTAACACGGTTATGTAGATCCTTATGTATATTTATGAGAAATGTATATAACCTAACCTAACCTAAACTAAATATTCCTTTGTCTAGACCTCTGTATTGGTTAGCGTTCGTACTCACTGACATCCAGAATGTACCACATTTCCCCGTATTTAGGAAATGTATACAATGGCGGATTACACACATTTCCGTTAACATAATATGTTACCGGAATCTGAACACAACATAAGTTTCCATAATGTTTGCTTCACCAGATGGTCCGCCAGTACAGTCGCAACGAGCCCATCACTAGGAACTGGTTGGTGAACTCTGTAGAATGGCCGCTGCCATCGCCAAAGACTATAATGGATCTGGTCCACTTGGAATCAGTGTTCGATGTGCTGGAACTTTACTTGTGGTTGAGGTACGTACAAAAAATATTATACATAAATAGCTCTGTTTTCCTGATTATGATTCACGCAGCAGATGATAAGTCTTCACAAGTAGGCATATACGTTAATCTTAAGTACAATGCTAATCATAATTGTAGAACGTTAATTATAGTGTAAGAAATACGATGGGGCTGACATGCACAATTAACGTCAAAAGCCCCGGATAAATAAATAGAAAAATACCTCTGTTCCATATTATTGCATAGCGAGAATATAAATTTAATAAAACTGAAAGAAATATATATCAAAGAAAATATAATCAGATATCCCGTCTGCGATCTCATAGCTAGGCATCATTCTACTACCCTTTTTGCATAAACTACCCTTTATCTAATCATATATTTCTGCCCACAGCTATAGATTTCCAGATATGTTTCCGGACGTTAAATTGGTTCGTGATATGGAAGCAGAATTGGACGCTATCATACAGCAAGGAATATTCCAAATCACTAGGTAGTTACATCTATATATTATTAGATTATTGGTAAGAAGTTATATAAAAAACTCCCGGTTCTAATAATGTACTTTATCGATATTCCTTTGTTCCAGGTTATTGAGAAATTCAGACCAAATGATTCGCGATGAAGACACCGCAGAATCCTTTAACGCTAGTAGAAGGATAACTAAAGCGTTATCGTCCAGCCAATCTAAAGGAGACGACTCGAAAGGCAAACTTTCCGAGATGCTAGTAGCTAGAGTGAGTTAACATTATGATCTTAATTAGTGTTATATCGATATTCTAATGTATCGATATTGTCGATAACAAATCTGAAGTACTAAATATTAGCTAGAGTATATAATATTGTTATTGTACTTCCATTTAAATAAGTTAAAACGATGTACGTGCGCAGATAAATTTTTGATACGTGTGAATATATTTTGGCACGTCACCGCGCATAATTTGGGCGCAAACTTCATATTGGTTGGTTTGTACTTGTCAATAGAACGACCATTACTTGTCGTCAATTTGACGTGTTTGAGATTGGATACGTAAGGAAATTATTACGTATTGTTTGTATAAAAAAATGTTGTTCCTATGTTACTAAACTAAATCTTAAATATTAAATAAATATACACCCAACAGTCACATACACAGTCCTGACCCTACACTAAGATCGAGTCTTGTATCGTGGGTATCAGAAGCTACGAGAGACATTTCGATTTCACAAACACCCAGACCCGAAACAAATACCTATGGTTCACACAAATATTTGTTTCGGTACGGGGATCGAACCCACGGCCTCTCGTTTCACAGCCGGCGTCTAACCAACTGCGCCACGGAGGCTGCTCAGGCAATAAAGTCTATATTTCAGCTATTGAATTTAGTTTGCAGTTGACTACTCGTATCCGCGTATAGAAGATTACGAATACCACTTATTATAATGTATATCCATACATACACTGTAAATGTGTATTTCCTAACATCGTATTGTCTCGACATTATTCTATAATAGGTTAAAAAAATTATGTCAATATTATTTACTGTGCCTTTGTGTTTACCATTTACAATTTTATTTTCAGGGTCTTATCACGCCTCAAATGTTAAAGAAACTGCAGCAAGAACTATCTACAGACAAGAAAATAGACAGAACTAGAAAGAATAGAAATAGAAGAAAATGAGAGTTTACAAATCACCTGTATATAGTTTTGAACGAATGTGTAATAAAAATGTTGCATTGAATATTGACTTTTATTTCTCGCAAATAAATAATGGCACATAATTATCAAAAATACAGTTAAAAGATAAAATAGTTATCTAATTCTATACTTTCGCAATATTGGTGTTTCGTTAAATGTGTGAAGGGCTTGTTGTCTTAAAAAGTGATAAAGACGATTAAAGTACATTAATAAGCTTACACCTGTATCCTAGAAAGGGTAGTCGAATGGGCCATTTGTGCCACTTAAAGTTTGCAGCGTTTACGTCAAGAGGTGTGATATCTTTGACCACTCATGACATACATACATAAACTCACACCTTTATCCCAGAAGGGGTAGGCAGAGGCGCCACCATGACACCCACATTTCGCCTTGTATGTTCCGTCCCATGATGTGATAGGGGGCGAACCTTTCGCGATATCGGGCACAAATTCCAGACTCCGGGCTGATAATGAATAGAAAAACCTAATATCACTTTGCCCGACCGAGGATTCGAACCCGAGACCTCAGCTTTGAAGTCGTAGGTACCGTAGTACAACTACGCCACCGAGGCAGTAACTACTCATGAGTCATACCGAAAAATCAATCTAGCAATCGAAACCAACCTAGCTGTATTAAATTGCCGGTAAGTAAATTGTGCCCTGCCACCCCCTACTGTAAAATCATTAGTTACAGAAATCTCCGCTCTTAAAACGAATGAATGACTGAAATGAATTTATGATTTGTGCAAGATCGTTACTCCACCATGCATAAGATGCTTAGGCTTGGGGTGTCATAGACCATGCTTGCTGAACTATAGACTTCGACCGTCATTCCAGAAACAGTCTGTTTTGGTATTAATGTTCAATATTTTAACATCAAATTACGTTTTGTCTTTTCTGGAAGATTACGTAATAAAATGTTGAAAAGTAAATTTTTCATATTAACTACAAAGTTCCAAATATTAATACTATCAATTAACGTTTGATATATTTTACGACTTCTTAAGCAATAAGTCAACAGTTATCGATAGTGCAATTATAAATTAACGACTTGTTGACATATTATTATCACGAGGGTAGTAGCTATTTGTAAGGCTACAAGTAGCGAGACAGACAGTCGACTAGATCGCACTACGCTGACATTAGCAAAATGTGTAAACAGTTTCCTATTTTATTACTGACGTTCATTTTACTAATAGAATACCCAACGGGAATTAAAGGTGCGTGTAAAAAACTCGATTTGGTAAATTGACAAAGAAAGCTGTGATTGATAATAATAATTTCTCCAGCTTCCAGAACATTTGAAGTGAATGATATTGAAACAATACTAGCCCTACAAAAGGAATCAATTAAAATAGAATGCAAAACAGATATGCCGATGGCTTATTGTGGATTCATTCACCCTAATGGAAGCAGATATTCGTGAGTTTTTTCATGTTATTAACCCTCGTCATAGCAAACTCATTTATCTATTGAATATAACAAGGTTCATTAGCTGGCGATTTGGTCCAACTATCATAAAGGACGCGATTAAACAGTCCGAAGATATTTGGCAGATAGCTAATTAATGTAAGAGGCAAAGCCTCAGACTAAATACTCTATCTGAGGGCAAAGCAGTTTAACAATTCAAAATTAAAAAATAAAAATATGGTTACTTTCTAATCTTTTTGACGTCCCACGGGGTAATATGATACCAGAATTTTTACCATCGTAGTTTTAATGTGATGACACTTTAATACTGTGATCGCATTTAAGGTAAGCCAGAAAATATGCTGAGAATGCGATATGTACATATGTCGGATATTAGATTTGTTTAGCATTGGGTATAATAATCAACGATGTATCTTTCCGCACCGTCAATTGCCACAATGTAATTTTCTTTATCTAAAAATCAAACATAGAATTTAAAAGTTGGTAGTCCCTGTATATTTCCGCATAATTATAGAGACTATGTACCCAGTGTGTGTGTAAAAAGTGTAACTAATTAAATTACATCTGCATTTTCACCTCTGCATCATCCTAGAATCATCATCACCCTAGAATGCCTCAGGCATTAAGTCCACCTATATAAAATTTGTACAAAGTGTTAAAAATAAATAAATTAATTAAATAACGGACGTTATTAGAAAGATTGGAAGCCCAATTTATTTGTGAGATAAAAGATCCATAAAAGTATGATAGGTAGTATTGATAAGTCTGCCATTAAAATTAGAATATCGTTTTAAATTATTATAGAGATAAAGTTATGTACGGGCCTCTTTTACAATTTGATGATTGAGGGGCCGTATAGTCCACGCTGGCCTAGTGCGTGTTGGTAGACTTTTACCTACCGCAAAATTCTTCCGCATCGCTATAGTATGCAGGTTTCCTCACGATATTTTCCTTCGCCGTTATATTGCATGGTGATTGACTATAAATAATAATAATAAATAATACACCCAACAGTCACATACCTACATAGTCCTAACCCGACATTAAGATCGAGTCTTGTGTCGTGGGTATCAGGAACTACGAGAGACTTTTTGGTCTCACAAACACCTAGACCCGAAACAAATACCTGTGGTTCACACAAACATTTGTTTCGTGCGGGGATCGAACCCGCGGCCTCTCGGTTCTCAGCCGGTGTCCAACCAACTGCGCCACGGAGGCTGTCAAATATCAAAACACGCATGGCTTCAAAAAGTCAGAGGTGTGCCCTGGGATTTGAAACCGCGATCACCGTAAACATGTTGACAGCCGCATCTGGCTCGTTATCAAAACTAAACAGGCAATAAATATGTTAATAAGAACGAAATATTACTTGTAAATTAAGTTCTGCAATCACATCGCAGAATAATCATCGACCAAAATCACCTATCAATCGATTCTAGTTTTTGATAGAACTAGGTAGGTTGATCAAGAAAAGATTTAATGTTTTCTAATCATTCAGTTTCGCAGGTCCAACTCTCACTGCCGGCCACTGCGCCGTCAAAGTCAAAGCTACGAAAAAAGACGAGGGTCAATGGCGATGCCACATTGGTAGTGCCGTTCAAGGAAGGACAGCAACTGGTGTTGAAATAATGAAGAACATAGAACTTAGGGTAGTTGATCAGGTTGCAGCGATACAGAAGAATATAACCGTGGTTCATGGTAAACCTGTCACGCTTGCTTGCGTAACAACTAAACGATTGATTCCGCTAAGGTACTGTCGGTTCGAACCTCCTAAAGGCAAACCCTTTGGTATAGATTCAGAAGTCACCGAAAATAAGTAAGTAGGAATAAGTTACACCTATGCAATGTTTATAATCTATGATTTAGTCTGTGATTTTATTAACAAACTAAATATTGCTAATTCCCAAGGAATTTTCTTCCTTCTTATTGGTTGTTTCGACGCTTTTATTATCGTTATCGGGGCCATTCTCCAAAGAAAATATTCTTACAGTAATTTATTTTTAGCCAGATACTAAATCGTTATTACTACCCGAAAAACAAAAGCCTTGATCGTGGCGACTGCGCCGTGACTATAAGGAAGGTGAAATACGAAGACGTTGGTTTGTGGACATGTGGCGCTGGTCTTGAAGATGGAAAAGAGTACACAGACATAATTAGTCTCGAAGTTGAAGGTTTGTAGTACCTACATAATACATTATTAATTAAAGTATGATGGTTTAACATGCTTTGCCTTCCTAATCTTACTCCCTTCTTTTACAAGGGGCAGCAACCTTTTTTGCACTCTCTAAGTAATATAGACGTCTAAAAGCTATGAGTTCAGGTGAGCGCATTGGTCTATCATCATCATTATCGAGACTATCCACAGGATATCTATCGCTAATCACAGGCTTCCGATATTCCGGGTATATCAAGACTGCGATCGAAAACGAAGCCAGGTGGTAGTTTTAGTGGGTACAGACACAATGCAACTAAAAATTTCGCAATTTTTTAAATATCATCATGTTTGTGTGGTAAATACCTAGTTTTTGGGAAAATAGTAATTTAATCCCTTGCGTACCATTGCGTCTTTAAAAATAAAAAGGTGTTTATTATTATTTTAGGAAAACTATGTATTTACCACCCAAATACGACGATAAGTAAAAAATTACAAAAAAAAAAAAAAATTGAAGACTATTTTTTTGCGATTTTTTTTGTTGCTTTGTATCACATATTGAAGTCACCTGGCTTTGTTTTCGGTCGCAGTTTTGATATACTGTAGATTCTAGAGTCTATTGTTGAATAGGTACAGGAAATATATTAAAAAAGAAATCATTTCGTCCAGGGTTCTACACAATATCAAAAGCTTCAGCAACGGGCATCACGTTCGGAGCTATAAGCATTGTAGTCATCTTAGGCGTGCTGGGCTTCGTCGCCTGGAAGAAACGGCGGTTTCTAGGCAGTGGGCGTAGGGAAACACCTCCGCCAGCAGAAGAACATGAGCTTGAACGCCTGGAAGTAAGTCCCAGAAGATCTCCGCGACCTGCACGGGGTGTACCTCATGTTATCGTGGAGTCACCATCGGAACCCAGCGGTTCGCCGGCTCAAATGTAGGAATCCTTAGAAATGTGAAATATTTTATTCGTGTTTAGACAGGACAGTTATTTTCGCACCCAGCTATAAGTACTTATTGTATAAGATCGAAATAATGAGACAATTATGGTGTAATTTTTGAACTCCTTATAAAGTGACAAGCATGTCAATACCAAAGATTATCTACGCTGCCTTTCCTCTCCTCACCTTTACTCTACTTTCCACTCTCACTTAGCTCAGAGTTCGTATAAAAAGTATGACGTATAATATTATAAATAAGAAAGTACCTACCGGATTTATTAATTTTCTTTGTTCTCCACAACTTGTTTCACTTTCCACTACTCATTTTATTTGTTACTAATTTTACTCTTTACTATCCACTACAATCTCCTCTAACTAAATCCAATTTTAAATTACATACCACAATTAAGGAAAGTTGCAATATAGTAAATAAGAAACTCTCCTTTTGTAAGATTTCTGGACTCTTATTTTTGAATTGTCTCTTTAGGCTGGGCATAGCCCCTTCGATCAATTATACATCGAAGCATAGCCCCGTGGACACATTATAATAGAATTGTCACGTTTCCGAAGAATCATATTTCATCATATAAATCATATAAATTTTATAATTTCAATTATCTATTAACTAACATGAAATTAATATGAACGCAATAGCTTTAACATGTAATAATATTTTTTTAAAGTTATTTTTGCTATTTTTTGTACAATATAATGTTAATATTTTAAAGATTTTAATGATAATGTTTAAATAAAACTTGTTATATTATACTTCTTGTGTGATTATTCCTTACAACCTATAACAATAAACACGTGATGTGGAATACTTAGTTAAGTCTCAAGAATTGAAACTAAGGCCTCTATTACACTGGCGTTTTAAGAGCGTTGGTGTTTCTCCAATACAACCTCTGCGCATCGTCGCGTCGACGCCGCACTGACGCCACGTCGCGGTTGCCTATGGGAATTCCGACGAGGAAGAAGCATTACTGTTGGCTTGGCTCCTTCGACGAAAATTACGTAAAAAAGTATCATATATAATACTTATATTGGTATTGACTTATTATTCCATAATAAAGTTGCAGCGCGAACGCTTACCGCCAGAAAATCCGCTAATAATCGCCTCTATGAACTCACTGAATTGATGGCATAATATTTTTAGTGAGAGGAATGTTACTGTGGGTAGATAAGAATAAGAATTAAAACATTTGGAAAAAAATCTTTCTCCGTCTTTAAGTAGGTACTTTTCGTGTTCATTTATAGATGACATAGGTTAAACGAAACCTCCTTCCTTTCTGTGTCGCCCTAGTACTTTTCGTGTTCATTTATTGATGACATGGGTTTGACGAAACCTCCTTCCTTTCTCTGTCGCCCTAGTACTTTTCGTGTTCATTTATTGATGACATAGGTTTAACGAAACCTTCTTCCTTTCACTGTCGCCCTAGTACTTTTCGAGTTCATTATTGATGACATAGGTTAAACGAAACCTCCTTCCTTTCTCTGTCGCCCTAGTACTTTTCGTGTTCATTTATTGATGACATAGGTTAAACGAAACCTCCTTCCTTTCTGTGTCGCCCTAGTATTTTTCGTGTTCATTTATTGATGACATGGGTTTGACGAAACCTCCTTCCTTTCTCTGTCGCCCTAGTTAGTACTTTTCGTGTTCATTTATTGATGACACAGGTTTAACGAAACCTCCTTCCTTTCACTGTCGCCCTAGTACTTTTCGTGTTCATTATTGATGACATAGGTTAAACGAAACCTCCTTCCTTTCTCTGTCACCCTAGTACTTTTCGTGTTCATTTATTGATGACATAGGTTTAACGAAACCTCCTTCTTTTCTCTGTCGCCCTAGTACTTTTCGTGTTCATTATTGATGACATAGGTTAAACGAAACCTCCTTCCTTTCTCTGTCGCCCTAGTACTTTTCGTGTTCATTTATTGATGACATAGGTTTGACGAAACCTCCTTCCTTTCTCTGTCGCCCTAGTACTTTTCGTGTTCATTTATTGATGACATAGGTTAATGGAAACCTCCTTCCTTTCTCTGTCACCCTAGTACTTTTCGTGTTCATTTATTGATGACACAGGTTTAACGAAACCTCCTTCCTTTCACTGTCGCCCTAGTACTTTTCGTGTTCATTATTGATGACATAGGTTAAACGAAACCTCCTTCCTTTCTCTGTCACCCTAGTACTTTTCGTGTTCATTTATTGATGACATAGGTTTAACGAAACCTCCTTCTTTTCTCTGTCGCCCTAGTACTTTTCGTGTTCATTATTGATGACATAGGTTAAACGAAACCTCCTTCCTTTCTCTGTCGCCCTAGTACTTTTCGTGTTGATTTATTGATGACATAGGTTAAACGAAACCTTCTTCCTTTCTCGGTCGCCCGACTACTTTTCGTGTTCATTTATTGATATCATAGGTTTACCGAAACCTAATTCCTTTCTGTGTCGCCCTAGTACTTTTCGTGTGCATTTATTGTTTTTTTTTTATATTATTGATGACATAGGTTTAATGAAACCTCTTTTCTTGATATGTCACCATAGTACTTTTTGTATCTCGTTTACGTTTCACTTCAAAACGTACTAGGGCGACAAAGAACCCATCGATATCAATGTTACCATAGAGTATAGTAATACACTGGGTAAATGTTACATTATAAGTCAATGGTTCTACCCACAGTCTGATGTCTAGTCGCAATTGTGGTCGCAATTATGTATGTACCCGCAGTTAAATATCCCTTACTAAAAATATATCAATTCAGTGAATTTATAGAGGCTATTTTGATCGATCGTTGGACAAAAAGTGATAAAATATGTTATAATATGAGCTGGACCAGCCATTTCTTATATTATTATATTCCTGATACTCTATATTTATCTGATTCTCTTGTAGGCTACTGTTCTGAATTTTCATTTCTGTCGTGTGTAAATTGCACACACAAACTTTTTTGATCAGTTTCTTTTACAGACTGTATTTGTAAGTGCGTGGTGGCCTGTTGGTAACGGACCAGACGCGGCTGCCTACATGTTCACGGTGGTCGCGGGATCAAATCCCAGGGCACACCTCTGACTTTTCGGAGTTATGTGTGTATTGATAGTCAATCACCACGCACTTTAACGGTGAAGGAAAACATCGAGAGGAAACCTGCATACCGTAGCGATTTTAAAGAATTTCTACGGTATGTAAGTCCGCCAACCCGCACTAGGCCAGCGTGGTGGACTATATGGCCTAACCACTCTCAATCGATTCTCTCGATTGTAGAGGAGGCCCGTGCCCAGCAGTGGGACGTATATGGGCTGATACAATACAATACAATTTGTAACTTGCTGGTAAAGGAGACAAGAAAGCTGTTAACAGGTTATTACAGTGTCTACTTGAAAAGTCAGCACTAAAAATGAGGCAAATGTTTGTAATCAATATTTTTTTTATTTTCCACATAGAAACACTTGAAACTTTTGAAGTATAAAAAGACATTTAAATGATTACTTAAATTTCTGAGATTTACTTCCCAGGATATGACAATATCCTCTTATTAATCAGATGAGAATGACACTCAATTCATTTTTTACAATGACACATCACTATTTATTAACATTTTACAGTTTAGATCAAATGATTTTGAATTTTCAATAGCTAGGATGATTCAACATGACGGCCAATCGTTCCATATTCACAGCATACACTGAGTGGCAGGCTATAATATTTTTGTGTGTTAATAATGTTGTGTAAAACTCTTCTATGGTCAATTTGTCATCATTAGGCTCTTCTTCTTTTGTGCTGAAATAAAATAATAATGTTCGGTTTTAATTGTTTACTACAAAATGTTGTACAATATATGTATAATATGGAATTGATATAAATTATTCTGCACATAATCAAAGATAATATATGTGTATATCTGTGCAGCCCAGGCATATTATTCAAGTACATTAGAATATATTGCAAGTGTAATTTGACACAAGACTACACACACACATTGCGCTTGAAAAATCAATACATAGATCTGAGTCCACATATTAACGGAAATTGAAAAAGAAATTGATAACACAGGTTTATAATTTGTTACCTGCAAGCAATTTCATATGCAGCTGACTGTTCCATTTCATCTATAGTAGGAGGACATCTAGGTCCCAATGCATCAGCTCCATCATCAACATCAACTCTTCCTGCATACTGTGGGTCGTACAACTTGGCTGAATTTCTCAGCCACATATTTGGCACTTCTCCACCGACATCATACATGAAATGTTTTCCTCTCATCTTGTAGCCTTTCCGTTGTGATATTACTGCACTAAGTATGTTTTTGAGGAAGTTTTGGACTGCTACCACCACCATATCGGCTGCTTCATCATCAGCCCCTTCTAAGCCTAGTTCCCATGCTGCTAGCATGAATCTTCCTACCACCAATGCATGGTCTGGCAAAAATATTTCCTGTAAAATAATATTTTAATTTGTAATAAATTGTGATCATGATTAGGTTTTAAAGTAACATATTATGAATAATAAACCTTACATATGGAAATTCTGAAATGTTCATATTTGTACAAAACCATTGGCGTATATAGATGATGGGCTATAATAACCCCTGAATTGTCTGGTACTTATTCCAAAGTAATAGTTTACCAATCCTTAAATTCAAGGTAGAGAAAAATTTGCATTTGTTTTGATTAATCCACAGCTGAACATCAAATTCTACTAAGACAATATTAATCTCAAAAATTCTTATATCCACAATTATTGTAGCTTAGAAATTACTTGTACTTAGTTCATTGGGCTTCAGCTTCATACTTGGCCATAGCTTTTCATGGACCGGTGGGCCTGGAACATAAATCTATATACGCCAATGTCCCAAATAAAATATTAAACATATAAATGTAGATTAAGAAATTTTTTTACCTGTGCAGCATACTTTACGCCATCGCTTCCAGCACCCGGTGGAGAACTCGGCGGCAAATACTCAAGCAAGTCAACTGGTTCGAAATATGAAGTACGGGAACTCCTTTTGTGTCTCCTGCTATTTCTATTGTGCGAACTAGCTTTCTCTTGAGCTATACTGATGGATGCCTCCGCCAGTCCTTCGACTTTATTCAACAAAGCGAGCAAGAATTCATTATGGTAATGCACTTGCTCGTTGTTTAACAGTTTACGGGCTTCAGCATCAAATTCTTCTTTTGTTAATTTCATCCGAAACCATTGTTTCATGTGGTTGAAGTATTTCGTTGATTTGTCTCCGAGCACTTCGTTCAATTTCCGCCGAGCGGCGTTTAGCGACTCAGACGACATTTTTATTTGAAATCAGTAATGTTTAGTTATTGTAATTCCATTAATTTAATTTATTTTTAACCTTATGTTTATTTTTTAACTTCAAAGTCAAACCTGAAGGCTGAAACAGCTGAAACAAAATAAACGTCAATTTTATTATTGATTGATAGCACAGACCAAAGAATGTGATAGGGAGGTCTACCATAGACTATGGTATAAATATGTCGATAATCGATGGCTTAGGTAGAATGTCATCCATATTAAAGTGTTAAAAAGTTTTTATAAATGGCAATTGGCAATACTGATATGGATGTCAAAATAAAATAAACTTACTTGCTAGGTTAGAATTTAATCTAAATATTTTAACCAATAAATTCAGTTTTTTATCGAATTAAATTACTATAAAATGTCCGTTAATTTTGTGCTGGGCTTTGTTAAACCCAACTGTGTATTAAAAGGTCGGCATGAGTCATTTTTTAGTTTTTGACTAAGATTTTTAAAGATATGTAATTTAATGAATATGATTTCAGAATTCGTTCGTAATGCCAGCAAAAAAACCGGTGGTAGTACCCAGAACACAAATTGTAAAGTTAAGCCGAAACGCAGGGGATGGAAAGTGCAGGACGGACATAATGTGCAGGCTGGTCATATGCTTGCTACGCAGAGAACCACTCGTTTTCATCCAGGATTGAATGTAATGGCTTTTCAAAATTATAAAATTTTCGTAAATATTACAAATACATTTCCAATAAATGTTCAAAAAACGCGTAACATTCATTATTAAAGTCAGATAACATATCTACTTTATGCAAATCTATCAACAAAATTAATATCTATTTGTATATTTGCTCTCTTCATTATTTTGATAAATAAACATGATAATACAACACTAACACAACATTAAAATGACTTTTTTTGTTCTAGGTTGGTTTTGGACGTAATGGTACATTATTTGCAATGGTACCTGGCAAAGTTGTAGTGACGTGCGAGACATTTGATCCAAAATGGGACCACACTTGGGTGCAGAGAATGTACAAAGGCCGAGAAGAACAGACCATTTTCAAGAAATATTTCAATGTTATACCTGAACCACAACATCAGAGATTCAAGCTTGTTGATGAAATCTAAAAATAGTTTAATTAATAATTTGTTGAATAGTTATAAACATAGGTAGTAAATAATGTAACTGAAGAGCAGTTGTTTTATTTAATTTCTTTTATGTTTTAAACCATTAAGATGTTAGTAGCTACAACCATGCTTTTATACAATATATAAATAATACATATTATATAAATTTGGTTTAAAACATGACTTCAGTTATTTTGGGCAGAGTAAAGCATGAAATTCTAATAAGAAGTTGCTTCTGAAACAAATTCCTGCATGGTAGTATAGATGGCGCTATCTGGATATTCCATAAAGTCTTACCCTGGTGCACCTCTTGAAGTTCCAAAAATCATACTTGGGGTGGCACTGGTTACACAGGGTTAATTTCGCGTGGTGGCCCAATTCCATAATATGCTATGTTACCTGAGCTTTAACCTACCTTTTGGTAACACGAGGGAGGCCGAAAGGTATAATATACTGGTTTTACTGGCCTTCCTGTGACTCCTCGCGGTGACCGTCACGCGCATTGCGGTCGGCACTGGGTATCGCATGGCGAGATCCGCCCCGATTTACATCCGCGGTGACGGGCTCCCTGGATCTCCAGTATCAGGAATAGATAAGTGAACGCAGTGCTGGTTTAGGTCAGTGCAGCGCCCGGACTGTCTTATACTGACGTAATAAAAGGTCCCATACTATGATCTGTACAAAGAAATTTTTATAAAAAAAAAACGTGGTCGGGTCTGCCTAGTTGTAAGGTGCTATTCTTGCTTTATGTGTTCATTTTTCTATTCTTGATTGTCTTAGGGACGGTTATAGGTACATACTTATCTAGTATCTTCTTTTCAATAAGATATATTTTAGATAACGGTGCAAGGTAACTTTTCATACCTAAATGTTAACGAGGACATTAGTTATTATATTAGTAATTTATACTTAAACAAAATTGAATTAGTTCATCGTTAAAGTATTTCCCCATAACTTTAGCACCTGAGCACCGTAATACACTTTCGCGCCTCGCAAAGCCGGTGTCGTGAAATATGAAGAAGGTCGAGCCAGCTAAGGACAAATTTTATTGGCCTAATAAATACACCACTACCATAAATCACGATATTATATTGCCAAAAGGAAGCGGCAACCGGATTTGAAGACGAACATAACAATGTGGACTTATTTAGGTGTTCGTTATGAGTGTCGTGATTGAAGGATAGTATCGAACGAACTAATAATTTATTTTACTACCTACCTATGTTATTGATTGCCTCTGTGGCGTAGTTGTACTACGGTACGACTACAAAGCTGAGGTCTCGGGTTCGAATCCCGGGTCGGGCAAAATTATATTCGGTTTTTCTATTCGTTATCAGCCCGGAGTCAGAAATTTGTGCCCGATATGACGATAGGCACGCCCCCTATCACATCATGGGACGGAACATACAGGGCGAAATGTGGGTGTCCTGGTGGCGCCTCTGCCTAACCCTTCTAGGATAAAGGCGTGAGTTTATGTATGTATGTATGTACCTATGTTATTAATACATTAAAATGTAGGGTTTAAAGTAATTTTTTTCAATTTAGAATTTTTAATCTATAAAAGTAATAACTCTTCTGTATCTGTACCAGCCCATAAACGTCCCACTGCGGGGCACGAGCCTACGAGACTACGATTGAGAGGGGTTAGTCCATATAGTCCACCACGCCGGCCTAGTGCGGCTTGGTGGACTTTACATACCGTAGAAATTCTTTAAATTCGCCACGGTATGCAGGTTTCCTCACGATGATTTCCTTCACCGTTATTGTGCGTGGTGATTGACTATCAATACACACTTAGATCCGAAAAGTCAGAGGTGTGCCCTGGGATTTGAACCCGCGACCACCGTGAACATTACTAATAGGCCACCACGCACTAGGCACCAATAACTCTTAGATATTAAAAAAACATTTTTCCGACTATAGGTAGTTACTTATACTTTGATAATATGTATCTAAACATATTGACAAAATAAAATTTTTTAAATAAAGAAATAGGTTTGTTACAATTCATAGTAATCCCCAGCAAAACAGCCCTTAAACGGGGCTCAGTCAATATCCCAGTCCTAACAAGACTTACCCCGTTCCGGCTAGATTTATAGCGCGAATAAAATACATATACCCACCTACCTTTACAGTTGTACAGCGCCTACATGCGGCGCCAGATGTGAGTAACGTGGACGTGTAAAATAAAAAGTCCCTGGGGAGAGGAGATTGGCGATTTTCCGGTTCTGAAATGACGTCCGGCCGGGCCGGATGTTGACCGGTGCAGGTAGACTGAGTGCGACGGACCTCATCAACTCTTCTCACTGAAAGGACTGTCGAAAGTCCCTTTAGAATTGGGTTACAGGTTCTATCTGTTGTCTGTGGTTTGCTAGTTGCGACTATTGTTTGTGAAGGGTCTGTATGATTATGTATTACTGTATTAATAAAAAGGATTATAAAATGATAGTTTTATTGGCGATATGGATGGCGTTCTAGAGACCATGATATAGGTACTCTTTCAGACTTACCTCAAGGCACTAGAAGCCGAGTTTAAGATGCTTTCCTCTTGTTAACAAAATGGCATTTAAATCTAGTACCTACGAGCGTATAATTCATGCAATCACTGGAGTTGATGGAGGTTTTGAAGATACCTGCAATAAAATAAACGATGGTGATTACGATCGTATATAATTTATTCAGGTGAGGCTTTGATTTACAAAACTTCGGTCCTGGATATAATTAAGATTGGAGTATAGAAAAAAGGAAGCACAGTAGAGCAGTAACTACAATTGTAATCATATTTTAATTTGTTTCATATAGGCAAAATAAACTAACCATGAGGTTTAAGATATTCCCGAGATGTTTTCCATATTAGGTGAGACGATGATCGCAGCGAGGTGTCCGGGGGCCTACTACGAGGCTGAAACTCGCGTAATAAAACGATACGCGATGCAATCTCCTAAATTTCCCTTTTTATTATTGTAATCATCTTTATTGCCAACAATCAGCGTAGATATGTGTAACTATGTATTATAATTTATTATGTGAATCGTAAATGTTTAACGATATATTTTTATAAGAACTTTTATTGTTGATACAGGGGATTTTTAACTTTAATAAGGTAAAGAAATAAGTCTTAAATCATCCTTTTTCATGGCGCTAAGGATACTCTTAAAATCATTATTATTCAAAGAGAAAATGGTGCTGGTAATTTGGGCTATTTCACTCAAGGAATTATATTTGATTTTTACTTTACTGTTTTTTTGGAATCATATTTTATGCTATTTCTGTTCTACGAGTATAATGTATTGTTCTACTCGTATATCGTGAATCGTGGTTTTAAATAAACCATTACCACATTTATATTAAAAAAAAATCTACTCAAACGGTTTTATAACGTAAGATAATAATTGTCGCTCATTATCTTTTATTTTCATGAGTATAATCCGACGATGATTGATATAGCACTTCGTCGAGTGCAGAACATTTCTCATTCAACACAATGTGAAGCGTACTTATACAGCACGCTTTTACAGTTTCATTGTGAATACGTGAAAATTTCACGGTTTAATCTTAATCATGCGGAAGTTTAGTCGTCACATCATCCCTCGTAGGGTGCAGTGCGAAGGGCGCTTGAGATTTCCCACTTGTAATTTTTCTCCGGCGGCCATATTGCAAGGTTTGCCCAATAACTCGCAACACCCGCTGTTGGATATAACTCAAGGGCTAAATTAAACTTTTTGCTTGAAAAACGAAAGTTGTCATGTGCGAATGGCTTTTATGGATCGGTTTTGTTTCAGTTGAGTTATTATTTTGTGCTTATTCTATGCGAGGTTGCTTAATTTTTGGTAATCAATCATTTTTTGTTTGTTATTGTTATACCGATGAATAAAGTAACATATAATGAATGAGGTCCATGTCGTAATTTGGAAATAAATGTATATACGTAGATAGATGTAAATTGATATATTCCAATTATTAAGATATCAATTTACATTAATAAAAATAATAATAAATATGCGTGGAAATTGAACTATTTTCGCCAGTCAACTTAACACATGAAAAATGGTCTAACAATGTTATCATCAGGCTGAAAGGCTGTCCGCTTCCCGTATACACAGCCGTGGCACCCGGGTATGTATCCGCCCTTTTTAATCCACCTGGACGTGTTTTACGATCGTCAACTTTTTCGTATAAAAAGTTTTAACACTCAACCTGGTCGTGCAATAAACATCAGCTTCGTAACGAGGGTGCCTTTCTGTTGCTTTTTATGAACTTACTTATTGTTTTAATCTTTTAAGCTGTCGTTGCCCTTATTAAGAGCAGGTATGCGGATTGTAGCCGCATTCACTGAGAAGTTTCTGACGTTCTTAATTGGCTACGTGTGGACACTTACCTATATTTTTTATTGGGTTGTTGCGTTCCGTAGGTAATTGTTAAGTATCATTCACTTAGTAATTGGATAGATGTGTTTTCTATGTTTTGAGATAAGTATCATGGTTTGCTGCATCGTATTATCAACATACAATATCTGGAAAAGAAGAAAACATCAGAATATCGTCAAAAAATAGTGTGCTCTAACCAGGAATAATCACGTTGGTTATGATATTTTGCGTGACAAAATTATTTATCTATACTTGCAAACCAGTTTTACCTTCAACAATTAATATGCCTCAGAGCATTTTCGGTGCACTTCCCACTTCTCTCAACCCTACACCAAGCACGGCCGGTTCAAAAAATAAAGACAAACCAAATTGACTAAGGGAATGTATTTATCGAGAACGTATTAGGGGTGTATCGATTCAGGCTGCTCCACGTGATTTACATCGTAGCCTTAGTAATTCGTTGCCTGACTGACGGCCAGTATAAATCAACGTTGGACCCCCGCTAACCGGACATTTATCTCCGCTCTGCGATAAAAAACTGCCGACTAGAGGGATCCAATAACGTTGTATGCATTCTAAAATTATTGACATGATAATTCCGCTATTACGGTTGTTAATATTTAAATTAAGGGCTTATGATGCTTGTTTTCAGAATTTAAAATTACTTGCGTTTGTCCAATAATAATTTATTCAGGCAGAGAGAATGACTATTGCAGGTGCTACTAATTCCTTGTCAGGTAATCTGAAATTTGTTCACGTTCATCTTAATTCAGTGTTAGTGGTCAGTGCCAGTGGATGTTTAGATTTGGAAGTAAATATGATACACCCTTCATATAGTTGTGAGCTTCAAGGAGGTTACTCTATTCTTTATTTTATGCATGTCCGATAAATGAGCACCTGATGATAAATGAGCATCAAGCACAAGCGTTCTTTGAAACAGACAAGTAACTATAAAAATGATGGAAATATTGTAAAGAAATCTACATATCTATATTTTATAGGTACAACTAAGTTATGAAAGTTATCTTGTATTTCCATTACAAGTAGGGATTGCAATCCCGCAAAACGGGATCCCGCAATCCCGCGGGATCCCGCTGCATTTATTGGTCTGCCGGATCCCGCACCTTCAAAACGCGGATCCCGCAAATATTTGAAAATTGGCGCTAAAACTTTCGTGAAGTTTCGCGTAAAATCGCGAGTGGCGCGCGCGTGACTTTGCCGCTCCTCGCAAAGGAGCGACGACTAGAGGGCGCCTCAAGCACACATGTAGCTAGTTTTTAGCATTTTGAGCATCAGGATATATTTGCAGTT
This sequence comes from Deilephila porcellus, assembly GCA_905220455.2. Taxonomy (NCBI): domain Eukaryota; kingdom Metazoa; phylum Arthropoda; class Insecta; order Lepidoptera; family Sphingidae; genus Deilephila; species Deilephila porcellus. The sequence goes on along the minus strand of LR999977.1, from coordinate 10,941,106 downwards.
CACTCAGAAGGCTCGGAGATGGGACTATGCCATTTGTTTTTTACGAGCGTATTTTCATAAGTTATCACCATAGGTTACTTATAGTAGTAATAGCATCTAGATTGTGATTGTATTATTAGTCATTATACAGAGTATATCAAGACCGCGACCGAAAACGCCAGGTGGTAGTATAAGTGACTTCAGACACAATGCAAATAAAAATTTCGCAAAAAAAATCGACTACTATTTTTTGTAATTTTTTACTTTTCGTCGTATTTGGGTGATAAATACATAGTTTTCCTAAAATAATGATGTAGACCTCTTTATTTTTAAACACTCGATGGTACGTAAGGGTTTAAATTATTATTTTCGCAAAAACTAGGTATTTACCGCCCAAACAAGACGATTTTTAAAAAAATTAATTAAATTAATGGTTGATTGAAGACTGATTTCGTGAACTTAATTATTTTTATTTTATTAGGAAATAAATTATTTCATGTTGCATAATGTAAGACATTTTGAATTTTTTTTTAAAGAAATCCTAGTTTCGTTTAATTCGGTTTTAAAATACAGGGTATTTCAAGACCGCGACCGAAAACGAAGCCAGGTGGTAGAATTAGTGACTTCAGACACAATTCAACTAAAAATTTCGCTAAAAAAATGGTATTTTTTTTTTGTAATTTTTTTTTCTTATCGTCGTTTTTGGGTGAAAAATACATATTTTTTCCAAAATAATGATGTACACCTTTATATTTTTAAGGACGCAATGGTACGTAAGGATTTAAATTACTATTTTCGTTAAAACTAAGGATTTACCACCTAAAAACGATGATATTTAAAATATTGTAAAAAATAATCTGTCGCTTTTTTTGCGAAATTTTTAGTTGCATTGTGTCTATAACCACTAAAACTACCACCTGGCTTCGTTTTCGGTCGCGGTCTTGATATACCCGGTATAATACCAATAATGCGGGATCCCGCGGGATCCGCGCGTGATCGATCGATCCAGCATATCGATCCCGCGGGATTGAAAGAGCTGCGGGATTGCAATCCCTAATTACAAGCACTCAAAGACATTTTAGTTTCGTACTTTTTTGTAATCTCCCGACCGGTTAACTTTGAGAGGTTTTCTTACAGACGTTCGCAAATTATGATGAGTGGAGATTTCTTCAGCCGGGTCTCGTTTAAATAACGCAAAAAGATAGCGACATCCTGTATAATATTCATGGAAAGGCATAATTTAATTCCTTGAGACAGTCTCCGTGGCACGGTGCCCGCTAGAGATTACGCTCTTGTCTCGGAAATCGCGTAATGAAGGAAAAACGCGCCCAAAATATAAAATTATAGACTTAAGGTTGATATATCTTCATTTATTACTAAGATATATGGTTTGATGTTTATTTATTAACGTTGTTTTGTTATTGAAACGGTTTGGCGTGTTCTTTTTTGGCATTCTGGTTTAATTTCGTGTATAAAGAGTGTGTTTTGAGTGCTTGGTTTTGAGTTTGTGAAGGGGTCGTCAAATCAGCCACGAGACCACAAGTGAGTGAACAGTGGAGTCATGAAGGGGTGAGTTTGACATGACATTTACAGGTTAAGTCAATTAAGTTGTTTGCGAGACTAGGTCGGGTAATATCTTTACCGTCGCTTTGTTGAGACGTCCAATCTCTTTGAACGCTGAAGCTTTGAACTGGCAAAGGTATTCTTGTGGACTGCTCTGTTTTCGCTTTGTTTGTAAACGTAAACTCTAGTTGATTTCTGAGGGTTGATTCCGCTTCAATGTTTTAATTGAGTTACCAAGTATTTTGCTTTTCAAACCTCTTATTTTATTAATAAATATGAGTTTAGGTCATTAGAAAGGTACGAAAAGGGAATGTAACATTTGTTTGCTGATGCTGTTGATTCAAGTGAAAAATGAAGTAAATAATTTATCATACATACATACATAAACTCACGCCTTTATCCCAGAAGGGGTAGGCAGAGGCGCCACCAGGCGCCACATTCCGCCATGTGTGTTCCGTCCCATGATGAGATAACGGGCGAGCCTATTGCCATATCGGGCACAAATTCCTGACTCCGGGCTGATAATGAATAGAAAAGCCCAATATCACTTTGCGCGACACGGGATTCGAACCCGAGACCACAGCTTTGTAGTCGTACCGTAGTACAACTACGCCACCGAGGCAGTCGAATCGAATCGAAGTAAATAATTATCGAAGTTGGATTATGATAGTTTTGTCTAAGGTTCGTGTGTTATTTTTTCGTTATTCGTAAACTTACAGATTGTTGAATATCGGATGCAATTTTAGCCAAAGCATTTTCTTATTTTTTTTTGTCACTGTCTATTGTCTTTACAATCTATTTTTTTGTGATCAAGCAAGGTACGGGAGACATAATATGTAAGTATCATTATGAATATGTTTATATGACATTCAATGACATTGAGGAAAAAGTGAAGAGACCATAGTTCGTGTCTTCGATATGAGGTTAATATTCGTTGAGAAAAAGCGAAAATATGTTAGAAATGTGCGGTAATTTCAAGTCGCTGTCCTAAAACCACAATTTTACACTGTAAATGAATTTAGCTACGTGGCTATAACACTCGATTGTACTGCCCGCTTTCAGTAGCAAACAAAAGCGCAACGTTGTTTGAACATTTTTAATTTTCATTCATGTTTTAGAAAAAGTAATTACATTGGGTTGAGTTATAGCTGCTGAAAATGTGAAAGTTAACAGACACGTAATATTAATCTACATATTTATGTTTTGAGGTTTCCCGTTCTTTTTTAGCAATTGGTTTTGTCTTGTGGTTGGGGGGCGTTTACTAACATTACAATTTCACCAATATATGTATAATAATTTCTCTTATCCTGTAACTGGCCATGATAATATCCAAAGTTAATTTACAACCTAAAAACAAAATGTACTGTAATTTTTAATTGCCTCGTTTTCAGTTTTTCCCATCAAACAGACGTTTTTCTTTCCCTATGGGAATTATCACTAGTCATTAGTAATTTACAGGCTACCAAAATTGTATACCGTGGAATGGGGGAGGTATGTGCAATCCCAATCTCCAACCCCTGTCGTGCGTCTATTGTTACCAACTTCATTTTTACAATAATTGCAGGGGTTGCAGTCCGCTGGTCCTGATTTCAGCAAATGTATAAAATATACTTACGTTTATTTCCTTTAGAAGTGCGTAACTCAGTGATAATTTCACTGGAAAGTTTATCTTATTTATTTGTTTATTTATTTTCATGATATTGCTGTCCGCCCTGGGATCTCGACGTGAATTATTTGTTTGAATTTGAATGATACATCATTCGCGTTAATATAACTGCCCATTGTATTCGTTTCATATCGATGAGCTACGAAACTACCCCATTTTCAAGTCAAGAAAAAGGACGGCACATTAAAGTACAGAATAAAGTGCAATAAATATAATATAATAAGACTCAAGTTAGAAGGAAATCCGGGAAATTTTGAAGTGTTGTGAGAAAATCTAATAATCCCTTTTCCCCGATAGAGGGAACGGGGATCAGCCAATTGATCAATGACAGGAATTCCCTGAATTATGGCGAAATTAAATTTCGTATTCGATACAAACTTGGCATTTAGGTACTGAATATTTCGAAGTGGAATTATCTGTCTTGTAGAATCCCACTTTAAGGCTTTTGTACATTTGTAAATTATCAAAATATTTAAATTATATTTTAGGACGAATGAATTTATTTAAGAAAATTTAATATATCTTATATAGATAACAATAAAAACAAAGAAAAATGTTTGTGGTGACGGTTACAAGGATAAAAAAACCCGCCCAATGGCTCTAAGCCAGGCCAGTTATTGTTGTAAGTTTTTCTTTTTTTTTCAGCTTCCACTATAGTCTATAATCACTTCAAGTTTTAAGGGTGTGTGTATTTCCAGAGAGGCTAGTAAAACTGGCCATCTTTAAAGAAAATATTTGTTTTTATATTTTGATGTACATAATCATTACATTTATGTCAGCCATGTTGCTTTTATACTTTATGGAAATAAGTCCCAAGGTTTATGTTGTTTATCGAAATCTCATTTTGATAGTGCTCACCCATGTTTATAGCGCTCGGCGGGAAAAATAAATATTTTTAAATTTGGAACAATACGGCGGACAGCGGGCTGTCATAAATCTCAAGATGGTCGTAATGCGAGAATGCGCGCGTGGAATTCTTTATGAAGGGATACAAGATTTTGGTTTACAGACATATTGAGCAAAATGAATAGCTTCTATCCGTTTTATATGCGGAATATTTTCGTGAAATAAATGGCAATTTGCCATCTTTATTCACTTGTGATCTTTTATTGCTCTGACTGTTCCCTTTAAAATTTACTCGAAATAAAAGATCCAGATAAAATAATAGCCTTCTGTATACTGTTATAATAAAGTGTATTTCATTTATAAATATTTTGAATGAGGTTTTGTCCCTGTGTCCCTTAAATATAATCATAATTTCTTCATTGAACAATTAACCTAATATTAAATTGATCATAAAGGCTATCGTTACGTACCTCTAGACCAGTGATTCCCAAAGTGGTCCAGGTGGACCCCCAGGGGTCCACGGGAGACTTGCTGGGGGTCTACGTAAGCGTGAACAAAATATGGGGGTCCATAAGATGTTAATGGGGGTCCACGAAAATTTATCTGCTTTTGATAGTAAAAGCAAAAATAAATGTAAGCATAGTTTTTATAAGGGCCTACCTACATTGTTTTAAGTACCTAACTAAGCAGATAATATTTTAATAAGGCAAGCGATTGTTACTTGTCCAAACTTGCGTATTCGATATTACGTACAATTTCGTGTACAGACTTGCAAAGCGCTATCCGCCCGACAATGCTTAATGCTTGTTCAGACATGAACTTGATCACCACTATAAATACTTGATGCCAAAGGCAAACTCATTCATTTGTTTCCGGAATTTCGAAAAAAAGTGTGAGAAAATTTATATCAGTGTTTGCTAGTGCCGGAGAAAAGTAAGTACCTACCTTTTTTTTGTTATAGTACTTAAGTATTTTGTTTCCGTGTACTAGTCGGTTGATCACAACTGCTTGTATAGATAGGTAAGGTAGATTAGACGTGTATATAATCTAAGATAGGTAACTTAGTAACTTACAGATATTTTAATTGTCCTCTTTCGATTTGAAGACAAACACAGCACGTTTTATTCCATTGTTTTTTCACGAGAGAAGCACTGCCTCTCTAAAAAGGCCGAATAAGCAATATTGCAGAGCAATTAATATTGTAATTTTTCTTGCAAATAACTACTAGTTTTATAAAACAGTAATTTCACAATCATTTTATATTAAATAAATAAATACACCCAACAGTCACATACATAGTCCTGACCCCACACTAAGATCGAGTCTTGTGTCGTGGGTATCAGGAACTACGAGAGACTTTTCGGTCTCACAAACACCCGGACCCGAAACAAATACCTGTGGATCACACAAATATTTGTTTCGGTGCGGGGATCGAACCCGCGCCCTCTCGTTTCACAGGCGGCGTCTAACCAACTGCGCCACGGAGGCTGACTAATTGAGGCTAATTGATTTTGAAGTAACTACATATTTTATCAAAATTATTCCTTTTCGGAAAAAGCGAGCGGTGCGCGGGCGACGGGAAAAGGGCGGGGCTTGGGCTTCGATGCCAGTTTGTCACGTTTTAATGTGCGTTTTAACAATGAAGCCGCAGACAAAAAATACGCAAATACACGGAGCGCGTGAACTCATTGATTTGATGAAATGTTAGTTATCGTTTTTATGGAATTTTGAGATTTCGATTTCGACTTTTTCCTACACAAATATGATCAGTATTCGATACTGAGTACACCAATTTTTATTTGTACTATTAAAAATTAGTGGTAAATTAGGTACTTTAAAATTGATACCGTTTTGTGAAAACGTCTGTATTTGTCTTAGCGGTTTATTAGTTGGTCCCTTTACAAGCCGTAATTCTATTTCCGCGTGCTGACAAAGGCTGCGGTGTGATACCTATATTCAGAAAAAAACTTGGTTACTAAAACATTTTTTTTTACAGGTAAGGTAACTGACACGAAACATGGCTACAGCAAAGAAAAAATGTCGACAATATAGTGTCGATTATTTGAAATATGGTTTTGTTCCATCAGAGGCAGACAAACAGTTGCCCATGTGCCTATTATGCAACAAAGTTTTGAGCAATGACTATGAAACCATCAAAGCTCGAAGATCATCTAAAAAGGTGTCATACTGATAAAATAGGTAAAGATTTAAAATATTTTCAAACATTGAAGGAAAAATATGAAAAGAGACCCACCATGCACAGTATGTTCGCTTCAACATCTCAAAGTAACGATGATGGCTTGCATCTTACAATATCTCATTACTTATAGCAAAATCTGGAAAACCACACACTATCGGAGAACAATTAATTTTACCCGCTGTTGAAGAGGTTTTAAAAACTGTTTTGCACAAATCTCCGTTTGACGTACTAAAAAGAATTCCATTAAGTAACAATACTGTACAAAGACGCATTGATGAAATGAGCTCTGATATCGAAAGTTTTTTGTGCAATCATCTGCAAAAAAATCATTTTTCTATACAACTGGACGAGTCAACGTTACCCGGTAATGAAGCATTATTATTGGCATATGTCCGATTTATTATGGAGGAAGAAATTCACGAAGAATTGCTATTTGCCAGAACTTTGGAGACTGATACTAAAGGCGAATCAATATTTAATGTCCTGAGTAATTTTTTCACGGTAAAATCGATTCCATTTACAAACATTATTTCAGTGGCAACAGACGGAGCTCCTGCAATGGTCGGGCGATATCGTGGGTTTATAAGTCATCTCAAAAGAATTATAACAGGACTTACAGCTATTCATTGCGTAATCCACCGACAACATCTTGTGGCAAAACATTTAAGTGACAGGTTGAACCAATCTCTTCATTTTGTAATAAAAGCTGTCAACAAAATCAGAAGCAATGCATTGAATACGCGTTTATTTGCTCAATTGTGCGACGAAAATGATGAAGACTTCCAACGACTGCTCTTACATACTGAAGTACGCTGGTTGTCGAAAGGTGCATGCTTAACGAGATTTTACTCTGTTTTCGATTCCGTATTAGAGTTCCTAGAAAGTAGAGATCCAGATTTAAAAGAAAACTTGATCAAACTCAAAGCAGACATTGCGTATTTGACAGATTTGTTTAAAAAATTTAATGATATTAACTTGCAGTTACAAGGGGACAGCCTGAATTTAATAAAAACAAAGGGGATAATTTCGGCTTTTCTTGGGAAATTGAAATTTATGAAGCAAAACATTAGTCGGCGCGAATTCTCTCAATTTCCAAACTTGTCGCAGGTAGAATGTATTGATGAGGATATCCATACCTACAGTCAACATTTAAATGCCCTGCATGATGACTTCAAAACCAGGTTTGAAGATATCCTGACGATGGATATACCACCATGGATCATAAATCCATTTGATGAAACGGAAGTGGCCAATGTTGTATTACAAGAGGAGCTGCTCGAGCTAAGCACCAATGAGGAGCTGAAGGTGAAATTTAGAAAAGGCTACCAAACATTTTGGCTGCAAGCAGAAATACCCGAAAAATATCCTGGACTGTGGGAAATCGCAAGGAAATTTTTAATAGCTTTTCCCTCGTCATACCTTGTCGAAAGGAGTTTTAGTGCCGTTACAAATCTCTTAACAAAAAAAAGGAGCAAATTAAACATCACAGAGCGGGGGGATTTGCGGTTATTGCTCACAAAAATAAAGCCAAACATTGATCGTTTGCTGACACTCCATCAAATACATCCTTCCCATTAATTAAAATTATGACCTGAACCTATATTACCTTATTATTTTTTTCTTGTAATTCTATTCTTTTAATAAATAAAGTGTTATAAAATGTACCATTTTTCGTTTTTATTTTACCTATCGGAATATAGGGACAGAACTCAGAAGCGACACAATTTTTATTTTTTGGCGACTTTAAGAATGTGGTAGAAATGTAGCAGCAGGGGGTCCACCAAAACCAGTAAAATTTTGAAAGTGGTCCACGAGAAAAATAAGTTTGGGAACTACTGCTCTAGACCATTTACTTGAGGAAATTTTACAATTGAATATCGACTGAAACCTCTTACAATCGGAGCGGAGGAAAGCATTACGTATCTTTAGGGGCATTGTATGTTCCGATATTAATAGTGGTAGGTGCTAATAAGCCATTGAGCCAGCTTACCCGGTAATGGTAACACTGCAAACGCATTACTGCATCATTAACGGAAACATTCCAACACTCGGTTATTGAGGAATCTGATGAAATGGCTGATAATTGAACAAGTGTGTAACGCGTGTGCTTTGACTTAATTGTAGGAAGTGTGGTCTAAAGAGTAGAGACCCATTATGCGGTTGTAGTAAATGTTAGTATATAATTCAAAAATAAATAAAAATCAATAGAAGTAACACACGGACGGAAAAAGTGGATTATTTTGCCGTCTCAAGTCGCGATTTTTGTAGACTGATTTACGATTTATTTCCAGTTACGACTTACGATTTAAGTCTCGCACTTGAAGTGTTTTTAATGGACTGCGCCCTCTCCATCTTCGATGCCTATAGTTATTTTTATTATATAGATAATAAGTAAATAATTATATATTATACAAATATATTAATAACACGATTGTTTACATCAATGGTGCGTTATTACACTTAAATTAATTGATATTAATTTGCACGAGTAAATATTGACAATAGAACAATACGACGGCACCAAGGGTTCGTTAATTACCGCCGCTGGCCTTACAAAGTGTTTATTTCTACCAAAACTCAGAAGAATACGAAAATTTTATATCACAAAGGTTTTTTGTGTTAAGTAATGAGATATTGGTTGATTTCGCTGGTTCGACGCCGTGCCAAACTGCCAAACGACACTTCCATGGCCCCCGGTGCCATTTTAATTTTCCGCTAGCCCCCAGATTTATATGTTTTCAGTGTGCTCGTCAATTTTCGAGATTTTAAAATTTGAACGCTACGCTGCTTCCGGCGAGAAATGCGTTTAATTTTTGTATTATCTTTGTAAAAGTTTGGGTAGACGCAAAGATAATTCGCTATAAGACAATGTGCTTTTATAATGATTAATAATTATTACTTTTTTCGGGAATAAAAATATTTATTGGCATTCTGAAGCTAATTTGATTGGTTCTTTGAATCTACGAGTAAGATTAATGGAAATTGCACAGCTATATTTTTATAATTAGGCCATCGATATTATTTTTACTGAAGAAATACTTATTTTTAATCCATTCAGAAATTGTAATCGAACCGTAACCTAATTTGCAAAGCCGTAATAAGTTCCAATAATTAGCATTTATAGAGTTAGGTACCTATTTGGGATTTAGATCAAGGCGTCATCAACAACGACATTACCAATATTTCGATACCAAAGAGCTGTTACCAAACTCTAATTAATACGATACAGAGGCATGTTTCTGCTTAAATCACTACATAATAACACATTCACTATACACACGTCTGTGCATCGTAATTGGTGTGGATATGGCGTTAATAATAAGTTAAATCAACAAGTAGACGGGCGGCTTTTGTTCTCCGTCATGATCACATCAAATCAAGTGGAATTGCTCCTTTGAGATTCCAACGTGTGATTTGATTAAACGCCTTTGACTTGTAAACGTCGGTTATTAATTAGGTGTCAATAGCAATCGTTTGTCTTGTCTGTGAATGTGAATGCGATGGTCTGTGAGGTGCTTCTCAAAGGTATTCTCCAAGGCATTGATTGGCATGCGTTGTATTGTTCTTTGAGTTAACATCAAGCCTTCATGTGCAATGATAAGGTATTTCACGGTGATAATGTTAGTCCCACTTTAAAAAAATAGGTACGAAAACGTGTTATTGCATTATAATTAGTACCTAGCAGATCCTTATTTATTTCAACTTTATTTGTATTCTAGTATTTTTCGTATTCATTCCTCTTGACAAGCTTTCTTCCAATTTTCTTCTAAACAAGCAACAATAAACTTAATCTACATATCATTCTTATTCTCAACCGAAATTCTCCAATACTTATAAATTAAAACGTGTTGTATTCCCAGTCCGCTCGTTACCTTAAACTGGTAATGAATCTGATTCCACATTAAGTTCGTTTTCTTTAAATAATGATAATTTATTACATTTGTCCTTTAACTAAGAATTAACACAGATTATAATACATTTTAAATTATTAATAATATATTTATAGAGGTCACAACCCCACCCCCCTAATCAAATAAACCACCCGTCATCATTCCTGGAGCAAACGAGCCCAAAATACAGGAGGCATTTCCTCTTTGGATGGCGATAGCTATCCTTTGCGTAAGGAACCACCCAGAGCGATAGTCCCTTCCCAGATCTCTAAGACGGCGGCCAATATCTTTAACCAACATTTTGGCTTCAGATCCCCAACAGCCAGTCACCTCAACGGCAAAGGGAACGAAAAAGTAGTTCCTTAAAAGTGGAGCATATTTTGCTCGCTTCGACTCAGCAGCTACTTCAGCAGCAGCTGCAGCCGCCCTCGTTGTTCGGCCTAAGTGGCTCACAGCGAAGGTGCTAACGCACGTGGCGTCCCAAACCAGGCACTTACCTCTGAGCCAAGGCAACAAAGTAAGACCATCAGGCCTTTTACCATCGGTGCGTATTAAGCCTGGGGGCTCCAGCAAGCAAGGCACATTTGCGGACACGAGAGCCCTCCGGATAATATCGTTGAGGGCATGATGACGCGCAAATCTACCCGAACAACGGAAACAACTTAGTGCGTGATGGCCGTTGGCTGCCACTATGGAACCACAAGTGCAAGTGTGCGTCTCACACACATTGCAACCCAAACGCAGGGCTACGGCCACACACAGAGAGTCGCCGTCAAGAAGAGTGCCCAGGTGAGGTGATGGTAAGGCGTGTAACCATGCTCCCGATTCAGGAGTGGATACTCCTTTCAGCCTAGCCACATCAACCCCCGTAGCGCCCTCTATAAGTTGGTCCCGCAATCTAGTCGCTCCAACATCATCCCACAAGCGCTGTCTATTTAGAAATTTAGGAAGCTCCGCTCCCGGATTGCAGACCGACCAAGCTTCACAAGCGTCAGAGGCAAATGGTATATCCATCCGATCACAATTGGGAGATAAAATACTTGTGACCAGATCTGCAACACCATTGGCCGACGCAAGAAAAGCAGGCAGACCTACATCCCGGGCTCGTCTTATACCCAAACCCCCATGCCGAATCGGTAAAGCCGCTTGGTCCCACTGTGCCTCGTTTAAAGAAACGTTCAACAAGGTCTCCACTGACATTTTAAGGACGTTGTCAAAGTTCGAGATTTCGACAGGGAATAACCATGTGGGCGCAGTACGTAATAAATACGTGATTCTTGGTACAGCGAAGCACATTCTCAACAGAACTAGAGCAACATGTGGAGTAAGGTTATTTAACCGTGCTTGAGCAGCAAGAAGGAGTTCCCTACGCTGGTCAACAGCCGCCGGAACTCCCTCAGTAAAGATAGGCGATCCCAATAAGGTGAAAGTCTCGGCGGTGAGTTCAGTAAGACCAGGGAGGATTGCGTTAAATCGGGATACCAACTGATGCGTTCCAGGCCCACAAGAGTAAAGTTGGCACTTGGTGGAATTCAAACTAAGACCGAATTCACTGAAACGGGGAATCAAAGAAAGCAAATCGCTCTCCACTTGCTCAGGCATCCCCCCTATGGTGCCGTCATCCAAGTACCAAATATTTAACGGGGACTTCAAATCGGAAATAACCTTTTTGATACTGAGGCTAAAGATAAGCGGTCCAAGAGGATCCCCCTGTTGAGCCCCTACAAGAGAGGGTATAAGAGTATCACCGTAGTAAAGCTTGGTTGGAGCACTGTAGGCCTGATACAGGAAAGGATAAATTGCAGGGATATTTTCTTTTACCTCCCTTAACATCACGTCCCTTTCTAAGGTGTTGAAAGCATTTTTTAGGTCCAGTTTTATAATTAACTTATTACAGTTTGTGGGGTCTAAAGCAAATGCGCGTGTAGCATGGATAGCTGCCTCGCACCCTAACTGGGTCCCAAAACCCAGTTGCTGCGGCTGTAAATACTCTGTCATTTTCTCTCTTACAGAATGGCACGCGATTTTAGCAGTAAGTCTTCTGAAAACGCTCCCCACCGCTATAGGCCGCACACCTCCTTCTCTCTTATTCAAGGCACACAACGATCCTCCATATAGATAGGGGCACACATCCGGGTTAAGTTCACCGCCGAGTAAAAAGTTAACCAACCTCGTTAGACTTTCCAATAAACGCATTCCGCTATCACCGGCTGAACTGGAAATGAGTTCTTTTAAATGCCCCGGACGTACTCCGTCCAGACCTGCAGCGGAACCCGTTCGGAAGGATAGCAGGGCTTGAGCCACCTCTTCACTTTTCACCACAAGGCGTTGCGTAGAATTATCCGGCGCATCCGGAAAAGAAAGGGTACGCGATGGTGAAGGATGTTTCAAACGAAGAGACGACAAAGTTTCCGCGCTGGCTTCAGCCAACGATTCGTCAGAAACTAGCAGTCGTACGGCACCCCCCAAATCGCCTTCGTATACCTTGGATTCTATATATTTTTCTATGCCTCGACGCCCACAGAACTTTCTACGGATAAAGGGTTCATAAGAAAAGGGAAAATTTTCAGAAATTAAATTTGCTTTGACTTTTTGTGTTAAATTTCCCTCTCCTGACTCGACAGGGACCCTTAACGAACGATAAGAAAAAGTAAGTAAGGAGCACCAGTCATCTAAACTATTGGACTCTAAGCTCCTGTTTATTAGGCCGCATAACTGATTGGCTGCCAAATTTCGCGCTGCTTTCGGGATATGCCGTAAGACAGGCACGTTCTTTTTTAAAATATGCAAAGTATCGATGTGTAAACGTTGGGACCCTAATGGAGACAGGGAGACTGAAGCACAAATATTCATACCAGATCTGGCAGCCCGAGCAACGTCTTTGTGCATACGGCCGATATGGATTCTGAGGCCGTGGCACGAGAAATGACGCGAGGGACTAGGGCAGTGAGGGCAAGGCGACTTGGGAGTTGCACTCATAATGTATAGATATAATAACTCTTACTTTAGCACACAAAAAATATGACAACTAAATACAAAAAAAGGGGAATATCAAAATCTATGTCACAATATTATAATCTAGTTATTAAAAGACACTTAATTCGTATGAATTACTTAATATATCCTATTCGATCAGTCAGCAAAATTCAACTACTAACGAAAACAACATAAAAAAAAATCAAAAAAGAATAATGTTACAAGAAAAAAGAAATACAGAAATTCATATTATGTATGTCACAAAACCATTGTCTGGAAAATTAAAGCAAAAATAACAACAATAAGTAAAAAAAACAACAAAACAATAATAATAAAAAAAATCCAAATACGTAAATATTAATGTCACAAATGAATTAATTTAATAAAATCTTAAAATTATCTTGAAGCTACCGATGCGAGAGACGGCTAGGTTTCGAACTCGGGTACACGTTCCCTCCAATATAGCTTCTGCCTTGTACACCAGACCAGCACACTTATTAGTTGTGTTGACGAAATAGTTGATTAATATTAGTAATATGCGCAATGTCACATCATAAGTTGGGTAGATGTAAAAGGAATGTGTGTTCTTCACTTCTACCTGAGTATCAATTAAATTTTCACTGTTTCTTTTATTCCACTTGGTATATTAATTTATTGTTATGGCAGTTTAGGCGAAGGCGACAAACAATCACTTTTTTGTTCCATATTTGTACAGATCTTCAACTTAAGTGGGTTTTTAGGCCCGGAATTGCCACTTGCACAATCTGGTCTATTGCTTCCTGATTAAACGGCTTGTGGTAGCAACAAACACTTCGTGGACACTCCATGCACAATCTTGGATATCAAATGCCTCAAAACCACTCCGAAATTTAACTTATTTATTTTATATAAATATTCGAACGTAGAGCCAATGTTTACGTGATGGCACGGTGTTGCCAATTTTCGTTTCCAAGTTAATAGCGTTCGAAGTTCGTTTTCCAAGTTAATAGCGTTTCCAATTCTAGTCACAGATTAATGTCCAATCGATACTTGGCTAATTGAGTCTATTTCCTAAAGTACTAACCACGTGAAGCGGATTCCCGATCCGTTTAGGGTACTGGCACTGTTGTAACCAATTTAACTTTTCAATAACTGAAATGGGAAGTTATGTAATATTAATGGGAATTTGAAATGGCCATCTTTCTCATGATATTAGTTTTGTTTGTATTTTTATAGAATAGAAGAAATATAATTATTTTATGTTCATACACCCTTGGAGAATCGTAAGTACTTTTTCGACCTTTGAAGACAATGGATGCAAGTGTGGTGTGATAATAATTGGCGTGGCTTCGGTAATCTCACTGGTTAAAAAAGCTGTTGCTTCTCGTCGATTTTCTGTAAGATAATTTTTAACTATCCAGTCGACTTGAACCATGTTTGTTGTAATTGAAACAGGTTACATACAGCGAGCTATTACAACTTTTACAAATTTTTTCTATAAATTTAAAACTTGGTTGGGTACAACAAATCGTCTGCATCTTTAGGATCTTCAGGATGTATCTGGTAAGAGAATATATACCTACAGAAAAAACTCTTAAGTAAACAGGAATGAGCAAATCTACAAACCTCAATTATGTGGTATAAACGATTATGCATTTAACAAATTCAGCACGTTTAACGATGTATTGTGTTTTGAATTTGTATTTTTATTCATGTAATCTTGAATTTAATCGTATTGTGCTCCCGTTTCAAGGCACGCAACACTCCAGGGGAGGGAACGGAAAATTGCAAACATAAAGTTTCTAATCGACGGATCTTTTATTCCCTAGCTTTCGAGATACGGCCCATTAGCTTCGTAATGGGGGATGTTCAAAATTTATTTTATCATCTCCTGGCACGTGATGTCTTTGTTTCAAACCTGAAGGTCTAACAGATGTTGACTTGTTCGACGTTCTGCTTCTTTATGTGTTTCATTTTGTTTTTTAATTAGTGTGGTGATGGTTCCTTAGTATCGCTTTTTGAGACATTTACCCTTTTGACGTCTATTATTTTATCGAATTTCAAGTATAAGTCAAGTAATTCATAAAAAGATTCATTGCCTAATATATTTATAGTTCGGTCATGAAAAGACACTACGATATTATCCGTCCCAAGGTACAGCAGGTGACCTTTCCTTATTTATCTTTCTTTACCTTAGTATTAAAAAAAATAGCACGGGTCTCAACCTGATATAAGTTTTTATTACCAAAACTCGTGTTCGCTCCAGTAGTTCCTGTGCAAGCGTGTTTCCTGATGATTTTCCTAGCATGCTATCCGTGCCACGGAAGTGCACTTGGTATGCAATTTATATGTTTCACGCAGCGGGAGCCGCCATACATTACCAGCATTAGTACAACCGCGATAACAGCGGCTAGGGTACTGTGGTTCCACTCAAGATTTATAGATTCGGACGATCGACAGTTGCGGTCCCGTTGCTATCGTTGGCGGCAGATTTCGTGATTAGACCTGATTGATTGGGTTAATTTTATTTTATTATAATTAAATTGATTGATAAAATATTTTTTGTATTAATCATTTTTAGTTACACAAACTTTTATCTCTCTTTATCTTCAGTAGGTGTGTTGTTATTTTATTTCATTAATTGTAATGGGTTATTAACTAGGTCTATTCAATGTCAAATGAAATATTGTGTTAAAAAGTGAATGAATACTTACTATTAATGTTGGAGTGCGTAAGAATGTACCCACTGATGTTGTTTTTCGCGAGCGGGATTATGTAAGCGAGACGTCTTCAAAGGAAGCGACCGTCGCGTCGACCGCATTAAACTTGAGGAAACAAAAACTATGCGTGGGATTTCTTTAACATTTTTTGGCTAGCAAAAGACATTCAGTTACATTTTCATTATCCTTACAGACGTAGTCTTATTAATAAACAGACAATATGAACACAAACAGACCAGCCGACTTAGCCGTGTGTGAAATGAAAGCGACTACAAAAGTTGTAAAGTTGCACCATAAATCCAGCTGCGTCTTGGCAACATTGCATCTTACTCACAAAGAGAATAATCAACCTTACTCCCTCGTGATAAGGGTGACGATAAATGCGAAGTTAAGATAGTTGGCAGTGTGGAGCCCAAGGGAAAGTGTTGTCAAGGAACAAAGATAAGTCGGGATTGTCGCGAGGCTCGTCGCCGAGGAAATTACAACTAGTATAATACAAAAGAAGCATCAACCTCTACGTCTCTATTTAAGTTCGCGTCGGTTTCCTCTGTTATTACATTCGGTGTAAATGAAAAAAAAAATGATAAGAAACGATTGTTTAGCGCCGCGACTGATTTGGCTTTCATCGCCTGAGGTAAGCGGACGAATTGTATGGTCTTGAAATATTTTTCTGAGTCTGGACTTATACATTTGGAATTTAAATATTGGTGTTTTTTTCGTATTCGCCTTAATAAGAACAACTGAAGATGGTGGTGGAAAACAGGTCATAGTGAACCAGACAAGTGTGTTACATTACGTGTTTAGCCAGCAAGAGGCAACAATTTTTCGCCGATTATACTTTACTTTGATTATCATCATCGCATTGTTCTTTCAATATAAAAATTAACACATAAAAAGGTGACTTACTTAATAACCTTGCTGATTCCAGAATTCCAATTGTAATCAAATAGAAAACAATGTAACACCCATGGATTTCCTTGACGGACGTGACGCGATTACAAAGATTATCCCCCGCTGGGCGCGCCATCAACGTATCATACATTTTATTTCAAACCTTTTACGATATAATAAAATATGTTATTCCTGAGAGATAAAGGATTTCCGATTTATGTATTTATGATAAAATGTACGTTTATTTACGGAATAATTCATAATTAAAGAGAAACCTTTTTTGTACGTGAATTGTATTTGATTTGGTGATAAGGTGTTTTTCAAAGATTGCTGGATATTTGTAGGCTTTTACCTACATTTATCTATGTCTGTCTGAAAAACCTTATCTAGAGATTTCTAAAAATGATAATTTACCTATTTATTTTAAATACCTGTTTTAAAGATTGCTGTGAACGACGACGATAGGACATACGTTGTTAAAATATACTGCGGTTCAATCAAATTACTTAAATATTGTTAAATTAGTTTTCATGAAATTATTAAAATAAACATGTAAATCAGATGAGAAAATAATGTACGCTGTAGAAAAATGTCTAGAATAAAAGTATTTGGCCGCTCTATAATTAAATATTTCTTCTGTTGTACGAATTACTGTATATGCAGCATTAGTATTATAAGAATATACGTTATTATTTGCTTAAATATTTATATATTATATAACACTCGAAGATGGCCGCTGAATACCAATTCATACAAAATTAAAACCCCATGTTTTAGTCAAAGATCAAGCTTAGTTGCCCTCCCGTAATCCGATTTCATTCAGCAAGTAATGAGCACCATTAAACATGCGACTAAATTCATTCAAAATGCATCAAGTACATTACAAAGTTTATGCAACTTCAAACCTATTACCAATGCAGGAAGATTCACTTCCCGTAAATTATATTATAGAGATACTTCGTTGCATAAGTAATGCTGGATTTCGATTGTAAATGAATTTGACGCTTATTAATATACAATTAAGGTTGGAATTGGTTTAAATGGTCTCCCTCATGTGCAATTCATTTTAGACCTAAAAAGATATGCCGAACCCCGGCAGACGAAATATGAGGATTAAATTCCTGTACTGCACTTAACAAGACTAATTTATGCAGGGATCCCGCGCCGCGTGCTTCACCTAACTAAACTAATGGAGAGGTAATGGCTGTTTTGGTGTAATACGTCGGTTTCTATTGTGTTGAGTTTTGGTAGAATATTCGTATGGAGTTGGAAAGGCGTTTACTAAGTTTTGTAATAACTCTTAGTTTTTTTAAGTTATTGTTGTTGGCTTTAGAATTTTCCTTCTTTCGTGTAATAGGGCTCTTAGAGCGGGATAGCATGATACGAGCAGGCAGGTTGTAATGTAGCCACCATGGCCCATCAATATCCACAGCAGCTGGATTATTGTACATACGTACATACATACATAAACTCACGCCTTTTTCCCAGAAGGGGTATACAGAGGTGCTACCAGGACATCCACATTTCGCCTTGTATGTTCCGCCCCAGGATGTGATAGGGGGCGAGCCTATCGTCATCTGGATTATGGTAATTTGAAATGAGGATGTAAGGAAGTTGAGGTTGACCCAACAAGACACGACTTATCTGTAAGTTCATGTAAACTTTGAGAGACAGTACGCCCCAGTCAAGCTGGTCATGCCGGACTCTACCATTTATAAAAACCTAGTTGTTCAAGTTTAGTTTAGTGACCACAATTATTTCAACAAATCCAGGCATGAATGAGTATAAAAGGTACAACGATGCCCAAGGGTACTTGAAGCGCAATGTCTATTTCTTTCGCCTAACAGCAGTGTAAATGCACTGTTGTGTTTCGGTTTGAAGGACATTGTAGTCGGAGTAACTACTGGACATAATGAGATTTAACGTCTTATGTCTTAGGATGGCGTGTGCAGTGGAATGCCAAGCATTGCTTTGTAATTCATAGTGTTTTTTAGTTTTGCTATTGTCCATGAGCAGTCATATCGCTTACCATCAGGCGAATGGCAGGCTCGTGTCGCCATACATCTCAGTAAGAACAGAGTCTTCATGTAATATTGTGTTAGTCTCATAAAATGAGTTGTTATTTATGATACACTCTCGATAATATATAACAATATTTATGCCGTTACGCAACCGGGTTTCGGGGCAAATTGTATGTACAACATAATAGATGAAATTATTCAGTGTCGCTTCAGGCATATTTGTTGAAACGAATTAGCCGACGGCATGTGATGGCGTGGCGTTAAATTGCCTCCGGGTGGAAGCGGGACGTAATAAACAGCTTATAATGTTCTCTTAGAAAAAATAACATTTTTATAACATATTTTCAACAAAACATATTTGTACGTCGGAAATAAACGAACTCGAAAATATTTTTTGTAAAAATGAGTTAATTTTTTTCGCTGTTTTTTTACTGCTTGTATTGTAAAATAAGGGTCTTTAAGGGCGGTGGTTGTTGATAGAAAGTACTTTTATACTAATCAGCAATCAATTTCTCAGAGCCTTGCAGTGCTAAGACAGGTCGGGTTGTTGATTTATCAATATAAACTGATACACTAACTTCGTCTGCCGACAAAACGAGGTATAGTTCGACCTCGTAAAGCCAGCAGCAAACACACACTTAAAAGCGGAACGTCAATAATTCCACACAGTACACAATGTAGCACAAACAACAGTAATTGTATCGAAACGGAAACAAACGACCGCGAGACAAATGGTGAAGTGTTACAGATCATCTAAAATCTATTAGCGTGTGGCGAAATTGGGAACTACAAATAAAATAAAAATATATATATTTATACATACATCTGTGGCGTACCTTGGGAGAGGCCTATGTCCAGCAGTGGACTGCAACGGGCTGATGATGATGATGATGATACATCGATTATTTATAGCGTTGTTTAGACCTAGTTTTGTATTAGCTCAACGAGACGATAGTCGATGGACTAAGGTGGTAACGGAATGGTGGCCTAAAGAGGCCAGACGAAACGTAGGCAGACCACCAGGCAGGCAGGCTAGATGGAGTGTTGACATCGTTAAGCTTCAGGGCAGGGGATAGACGAGATTGGCGAAAGACCGAACAAAGTGGTGAAATAAAGAGGAGGCCTATGTCCAGCAGTGGATGAATATGGACTGACATGATGATGATGATGATGATGATAAGCGTTGTTTGAACTTTGAGATATGTGTCATAATACAAACAACAAGAATTTACACGCGTAATCTATTACTCGTATTAACATGTCCAATTTAATAAAATCTGAAAAGACAAAAACTATTATAATTATAATTTTGAAAGCAGTGGTTCCTGCGTCAGAAGATCGTAGACGACCTATACAACTGTATTAAAAAACTGCCAACGTTGAATATCTAAAACGTGGCGCTAAAATTGTAAATGGAAACAATAAATAATTCGAATGTTGCGGTTTTTATTATAAAAGTCCGCGTGAAAAGGTTGTGAAAGGCTTTCAGCGCGGCAATAAGTCTTCTCACAAAAGCGATTATGCTCGTACCTTGTACATTTAAGCGTTAAATAATAATAGGAAAAGATTTTAAGTTCGTAAGTAGCATGGTTTTGTGCCGGTGTCTGTTATTTCTCTTTTATTGGAGCAAAAAGGTTTAAAGTGAATATTAATGTTTAAACTCGCAAGAAGTCTTGGATTCTGTTCTGTTTGAGTTAGGGAAAGTACTTACTGCCAGAATATTTTGTATTTATAAAAACATGGTTCGTCTAGATACCGGATTTGCAGATATTCAATCTTGCTTGAATGTTTATTGCACGTGTTTGTAAAAGTTCACCTAAACACATCACGTACATAGATTTGTTTTGACAGTAAGATTATATTACATGTCTTCGGTGTCCTTTTTTAAAAATATCGGAAACTACAAGGTTTCGTAGTAGGAACCTATGAAAAATATCTATAGACTACTTGGATCATAATATATTGATTTCAATGATTTGTTTCTATACAAGGATCGAAAATGTGATCACCCGTTCCACAATTTTCCGTCCACCATACTTCCGAAGTTACATGTACATTACATATGTACGTTATATAAAATGTACATTGTAAATAGACAAGATTCATCGAAAGTAATAACGAAGAAGGAAATTTTAAATTCAAACACAGTATAAAATGGAGTTATTAATTGAGTTCATTAAATAATTCCGAAGAGACGTTTCATAAGAATTTGACGTAAATGAAAATTCCTCCGCTAATCTAATGTACGCAAATTCATCACAATGTTAATACGATTCGAAGCTACTAATAAGCTAGGAGCTAGCCATGTTTATCATAACAGTATTTTGATATTTTATCTTATGTATGTCCGCTATCTGAGTGCACCACTATGGCGTAATTTCAGTTGGAAGACTTCACATATTTTAATAATTTATATGATGACTTTAAAGTACTCGTAGTTACTCTTATTTAGTTATCACACGGGGTTGTACTTATAGTTGGTGGTATACAAATAATTTACAATACTAAAACACAATAGCACTAGAGTGATTAGAAAATCATCTAAAATGTGTGTTTTCCGCGCTGTTGTAAATATTATAAGGTCTGCAAATATTTTAGTTCACGAAACTACGACAGCAGTGATATTACCACGGGCGATTACGTAAAAATACACAAATCTTTAAATTATCTTGCAGTTTATAACGTGGCTAACTCCTAGTGTTGCGGGGCCGCTGTAAGATGTTTGCGTTCATGCCAGAGATCCCGCCATTGTTTGCTCGGATGAATTTTCATTTATTTGCGTGAACCGGTATTCGGGTGTACTGTTTCCTTTTATTTCGGCCTGTTGTTTGATGATACCGCCATTTGGCTGAATTACTGACTGCCACTGTGTACAAATTTTGGCGGTTGATGCGCTGCTTCTCAAGTATGATGAGTTTGTTCATATTGTGGTAGAAAATGTTTTTATGTAATTTTAGAGGACAATGGTGATGGGAGAATGTGTATTTTTCGTTATATTTCCTTGTGTTCGAAATCTTTAATAGAGCACTTGAAGTGACTCTTGTTGCGTACAAGGTAAACTGTAATGTTATTGGCATCGAATTTAAGTATCTAAACCATCTTTGAGAATTGCAATCATCGTCTCACCGTCATCTGTAGTTTATAACCATGAGCTGGAATCGGAAATATTCCAACTAGATTGCACCCTAAAATGATTTTTAGTTACAAGAAACTAGACGTGATATTATACAGGGTATATCAAGACTGCGACCGAAAATGAAGCCAGGTGGTAGTATTAGAGACTTCAGACACAATGCAAGTAAAAATTTCGCAAAAAAACGATAACTTTTTTTTGGTAGTTTTTTACTTATCGTCGTATTTGGGTGATAAATACATAGTTTTCCTAAAATAATGATGTAGACCTCTTTATTTTTAAACACTCAATGGTACCAAAGGGTTTAAATGATTATTTTCGCAAAAACTAGGTATTTACCACCCAAACAAGACGATTTTTAAAAAATTCTAAAAAAATATCTGTCGCTGTTTCGGTGAAATTTTTATTTGCATGTCTGTGACCACTAAAACTACCACCTGGCTTCGTTTTCGGTCGCGGTCTTGATATACCCGGTATATATTTTTTTATGTAACACAGAACTTGAAATTGTAGTTCAGTTAAAATAGCTTCTTCATCAGACGTGAATTGTTTCATTACTATATTAAACAAACACATCCAATGAAAATATTAAAAAATGTTGCTATTAAACATTTCATGGAATTTATTTATTTGCATAACAAAATCAAATATTGTGAACGTGTTCATTTCAAGAGATTAAATTCCAGCTGCCGCCGGGAGGCTGCGAATCCTCGATAACGGGGTATTAATATTGAAAATACTCAAATATTGCGTTAATTTGAAAATGTTTTGCTTTAAAGGAACGTTCGATGGCAAAAACAATAGCATTGGAATGACTGGCTGTTTGTTTGACCTTTTGGCTTGTATTGTGTTTATTAAACAAGAGAAGATCGTTATTTTGAAGTTTCTAAAGCCTAGTTGATACTATGTAGAGGTCGGTTCGATTGAGGTAGTACCATTTAATATAATTTTATTATTCAAGTTTCCCTTTTCATCTCTGCATTTTCAAAGGTTGACAACGTACGATATACATTAATTTAGGTTACTATTTTAGTATTCGGCAGATTACGTATCATTTTGTAAGTAGATATTAAGACGAGACTTCACCTTAGTCAATTAGGCTGGCCTAGAAAAGATTGATGAGTTCAAAAATTATGATTTATTGAGGCTGGTACCATTTATTTTCAATCAAGTTTCAAGTCAGACAAATTCAATAAACACTGTCGCGTTAGATACTTTGATACAGATACTTACACTTAGATACTTTGCACTGACAGAAAAAATAACACGCACGTGGTGTTATCTCTACCGCAATAAAATACTTTAAACAATATAAATATTCATGAATCTAAACACTGGAGGATAGTTAAAGCACGTATCTTTATAGTCTTAGGGTGCAACTGAATGTCCGAAGTCACAATGGGATTCAGTTTGCGAACCCCAAGGAAACCTTACTGTCATGCAAATTAAACGGTCTTCGGAACTAATTACTTCACTACACACATAGATAAAGCTTTTATGTTTACTCTGTATTCAAGCATTCCGCAGCGGAGTTCTGGTGCAGGTGTAACTTTCGTGTTGGTAACTGAGAACTTGCTACTGTTCCCACTGTTTATTATTGAACCGAGTTGAAGTCGGGTTTCGTGTTTAAAGTGTACGAGAAGAGTGGATTGCAAAGAATAGAGTATAAAGGAAGTTGATTTAAATTCTGTTATTATAGGATATTGTAGTTGATTCGGTTTTTAAATAAATCAGTGATTGAAGCGTTCATAGGGGATTTTGTGATCCTAGATCTTTTAAGTGGGTTTTAAGTAAGCTATTTAAGAGACATAAATGCGCTGAATGGCGAGAAAACATTGCCTTTGTTCAGTGAGATTGGCAAAGGTTTAACATTCCTCTATCGTTAGCACATCTCCCTTACTCCGCCCCTTCTTCTTCAATTATTAAAGGTTGGGACTCACTAGGAGTTTTACGTGGATATCAGGTTTGCTTATCCTATGAAATAAAATAAAAAACAAATAAAAAACTCAGACTTGAACGATATAAAACAAAACAAAAATTTACAGATTGCCGTTTAGTTGTATAAAACAAAAAGCTGTGGTCGTTTTGATATTTTTCATTGTGTGCAAATAGGTCAGCGGCCCGGTGCACCGGTATTGTCGCCACCGCAACAATAGCTAAATGGGAACAGTTGTCAACCACCGGCTTTGTTCAATATCTACTCGATGCATAGGATCTATGGCTTCCCGCATCCACTCAGCGCTGCAGCGGTTCAAAAGAAAATATTGCGATATGTGCGCAAGAATTGTTCGCCGATGTTTTCGGTTCAATTTTATTTTCCGATATTGTGGCTACTGAATTTATGTTTATTGTTGTGTTGAGAGAACGTGGTTGTATTTTTCCTATGTTTACATTCTGAAAGGGTTGTGGTCATTCAGCGTAAGGTAGCATAAGCTCAAGTTTTGATCCTCGAAAGGGTATAACGACGTGCAACTGTTGTCTTCTGGGGTTCAAGATATAAGGGATATGAGTTTATCGCCATTTCTTAGAACATTTCACTTTACTCTTAGTTCGAAAAACCCTCCTTAATGAACGCTAATCATTCTTAATTAAAACTACTGTTGTATTAAGCTACATTGCTCACTGATTTATGATTTTTAATTCAATAGCCAGACCGCAAATCAAATACCCCGTTGGTGATTTTATTATGCGGTTTAGGCATAACACGCCCAAACGTGATGGGCATACAATCAAACGCAATAATGGCCAACGTCGATAGCAGCGTTCCATGTAAATTCTGGAAAAATTCAAATTCCACCGTGTATCCGACTAAAATTGGGTCATAAAGACCAAGTTATCGCTCCCTAAACCCCAATCACAATTTTGGCTGAAAGATACATAGGGTATTTCATACGGGTCGCTGTGCCCTCTGAATACTTTTAAGGTTCCGCTGACGGCCCTTTGTAATGGCCAGCGGATATTTTTATTACTTTAATAGACTGTTTTTTCTGTTATGCTGATAACTAAAGATCTAATGTTATTTTATTATTATTTATTGTTGTAAGAAGGGATCAGCTCGACCGAAATGGTATACCGTCTTAAAAAACTAAACTCCTGTTGTAGCGTTGTTGATTCATTTCAATTTCCATTTCCTATCGAAGACCAGCAAGGCACTAATAATTGCTTAGCTATCTATCAGACTGGATATAAAGTCACTAAAATACGGAACACTACACTAAAGCATCGATGAAAAAAATAATGCAGCAATGTATTCACAAAGGTTAGCTATAAATCGTTTTAACGTATGTGTGGCGCATGTTTCGGTCACATTACGTTTGCAGGCAGCTCTTTAGGTGATTCCTGATTGTGTCCAACCACGTAATAAAATCACGGCAATTATTTTCCATTTTGTTCCTTTTGCAAATTTTTATGTTTATTTCGGATTTAAATCTGTTTGGTCTTTCTGTGGTATCAACATTCACGTCAGTTTATGTGCAATGGTTATGTTGTAACTTGTTTTTATAATATTAGATTTCAGAGTCGATGTGATATGCGTAATGCCAGAATTATGTTTATCATATACGTCATAGGTTGACCTTTCATCAAATACATTAGCTCCTTTATTAAAGTAAGCATGTGCATTAACACCTATCTCGTGCCAATAATCTCATACATTCATAAACTCACGTCTTTTTCCCAGAAGAGGTATTCAGAGGCTCTACCAGGACACCCAGTCACCCACATTTCGTCTTGTATGTTCCGCCCCATGATGTGATATGGGACGAGCCTATCGCCATATCGTGCACAAATTCCTGACTCGGGGCTGATAATGGATAGAATCCTGGAGATATCATCGGGGTTAGTAAGTCCAACATCCAGTTCATTTTTATTTACCTATCCGATCTTTCACGAATTCTCAAACATTGGCTTTAAAAAGGGTTTAAAATTAAAAATGTTTCCTCTAAACTTGCCTTAAGAAACCAATCCGTGATCGTAGACAATACAAAATCTAGGTTCGAATGCAAACAATGGCCTCAATAGTAATATTGTGGAATATGGGTCGATCAGTGTTCCGTGCTGGGCGGACATTAGCGTGAGGATTCCGACAAAATTTTTCACAAAACGCCTGTCGCACGGTTGCATGCGAAATCGGTTTGGTTCCGCGAAGATATTCCCATACATGCTTGTTTTGTACAGGCTGTTTCTTATTTACGTTCCTTGAATACTTTAGGGTTAGCTCACATTACATAGGATATCGCCTCAACGATCGAAAGGCTAGACAGAGGTGGAACATCAAACTTGTTATCTTTTCAAGATATGAGGTCACCTCATGAGTCTAGCGTACTTGTTTTCTTTGAGTGCTGCCAAGCGGCCCAGCCCGGCTGCGCCCCGGTGCAGATACTGTTTGACTCCAGTCCACATCAGAAAAATTATTGCGAGTACTGTTTTATATTTTAACTGAACGTGACTGCCGTCCTCTATTGGGTAAGGGAGAGCAAGATTCTTGAATTAACTTTATGACCCAAAAATACATAAAATTTAAAAAGAGACCTAATTAAAGTTAAAAAAGTAAACACTTACCCGATGACTGTTGAAAACTGCGTTGTTGATAAGCAAAGATGATGTTCAACAGCACTTTTAATTGGTAGTTTTCTGATTACTAGAATACCGCGTATAACCGACACAGTGAGAGCTTCAACGACGACCGACGTCGTCGGAGTCTCGGTAACGACTGAACTAAACAACGCTACGTGAGGGTTTTTATACCCTAAACCAGTCTCAAAATACCCTCAACCCATAGTTCTTAAAATACCTCACATTTGTGAATGGATTACGTTAGCTGGATGGTCATTGATGGCTTGACCGTTACTTGTCTATTGAGCTTCCTGCTTGCTTGCTCTTTCATAATCTCCATCTGGACTTTTCACGCAATATCCTTGAAGACAAATACTGTAGATCACAACAGTTCCATCGCAAATTGCTTGGGAAAAAAACCTTGAGATGTGGCATAGTGCGTCACAGTTTCGGCGGTATTTAAATATCCATTAAGTCCAACATAACTTGGCCTCCATTAGGCGCGCAGTAAACCACCCTGTAGATAGTGAACTTACGTAAGACCCTGGCCCAGTTACGATTATTGCGTTGCGTGCTGTTTGTGTCTAAGCGAACTGAAATCCGACACAATTGTTCCGCGGAAATTTGATTTTTCACCTGCTGGGGTATTTCGCATTGCAAACAGTAGCACACATACCATTTTTGATACTTTTCGTGCTTTCCAATAACAGAGTAAATAGAATAAAGAGCTACATTCTTATTTGCTAGTATATTTTTTTATTGCAGTGAATGGCGAGACGAGCGTGCTGTTCGCCTGATGGTAAGCACTAAGCGATACGACCGCTCATGGACTAAACAACACCATGAATTACAATGCAATGCTTGGCATTCCACTGCACTCGCCATCCTGAGACATAAGATGTTATGTCTCAATATGCCCAGTAGTTACTTTGTCTACAATGTCCTTCAAACCGGAAACCGGAACACACCAGTGAATTTACTCTGCTGTTTGGCGAGAAAAATATACATTGCTGTGGTACCTATCCAGGTGGCCTCTTACATATGAGAGGTATACATTACCAGTATACATTAATTGAATAATATACCGGGTATATCAAGACTGCGACCGATAGCGAAGCCGGGTGGTAGTTTTAGTGGTTACAGACACAACGCAAATAAAATTTTCGCAAAATATACGACAGTTTTTTTTTTACAATTTTTTAAAATCGTTGTGTTTGGGTAGTTAAAATCTAGTTATTGCGAAAATAGTAATTTAAACACGATCGTACCATAGCGTCTTAAAAAATAAAAAGGTGTACATCATTATTTTAGGAAAACGATGTATTTATCACCCAAATACGACGATAAGTAAAAAATTACCAAAAAAAAGTTGACGATTTTTTTGCGTAATTTTTAGTTGCGTTGTGTCTGAAGTCACTAATACTACCACCTGGCTTCGTTTTCGGTCACAGTCTTGATGTACCCTGTATAAACGTAAGTCCCAATTTATGATCACCTGAGCTGAGATACTAAAAACATGCGCGGAAAGAGTGCATCTATGTGATAGGGATGTAAAGAGCGGCATTATTTTACACCTCCTTTAGATTCCGCACGTTTTAAAAGTGTCAATGACATAATAGAACACTTGCATCAAGAAACTCATAACAGCGATCGATTGATTTGCATTACTAAAATTTAATTTATTTCAATATTAGATAAAAATATCGAAAAGCAAAATTAATAACAGATGTCACGTGTTAATTACAACCATTGGCGCCATTCTGACAGACTAATCACGGACGGGCGCGATTTGAAGCGGAGCAATGAAATCGTAAAAAATAATTGAACCCGCTGGAGTTTGGCCATAAGCAATCAATTTTGTGTGACGTGAGTTACGGTGTCATGAAAAAATAAAATAAGTCCACATCAATACACATCCATCAAGCAGAGCCCACTTGTGTCACAAAGAGCACTCGCCGACGTATGAAATGTAATTGATTTTTCGATTAAAACTAGAAAATTCGTGAATTTCAAAACAGAAATCCTTTATTTGTTACCATATGATTGCTGATTTGTTCTTTATGCTGCCAGTTACCAGTAAACAGTTTTTAAATTAGAATTATTATAGCTTTATTTTCACTTAAACGTACATACTAAAAGAGTTTTTTAATTCGTTGAAAAATAGGTTTGGAAACGTCAATAAAATGCCTGATGCACAATTATTTTGATTTCCCAGCACAAAATATTCACACGTCTTTGTCCGAAGTCTACCGAGAGCTCCGAATTCTTGTGGTTGATGAATCACAATAATATCATTTAAGTATGTTTCGTGCGCAGGAAAACATCGTGAGGAAACCTGCATACCATAGCGATTTGCATGAATTTCTATGGTGTGTAAAAGTCCGCCAACACGCACTTGGCCAGCGTGGTGGACTATATGGCCTAACCTCTCTCAATTGTACTCTTCATTGTAGAGGAGGCCCGTGCCCTGCAGTGGGACGTATATGGGCTGATACAATACAAATGTTTTGTGTATAAATGAACCAATATAACAATATAGTAGGTATAAGAGTACACATAATTCACATTTCACGATACAGGAAACAAATCTTGCAATTGTTGCGTAGGTACCCCTAATAAAAATAAACTTGATTAATTACACTTACCATTATGTTACATTATGTTGCATTATATTATGTTTTGTTTTTCCACTTTCAAATTACTGTTAAATGTATTGTCTATCTGTTAATTAATTTCGTAGTCTAAATTATTATATTATTATTATATTTTTTGTTATTGTATAAATATTTAAATTTGCATGCTGTGGTCTCCTGTAATTGAAGATCACGTCACAATGTAAACTAGAATAATGCTACACCATCGTGTTTATTATATATTGACGTGTATCCTTCGTTGGAGATTCTTAAATAAATAAAATAAATAAATAAAATAATTTATATTTATGAGAAATATATGGGTTTTAACGATGAAATATACGTGGTATTAAACGTGTGCGTGTAATAAGCGTTGTGTTTCCACGTCGCCGCTTCGGCGGGGATTAGCTGTTTTGTCGGTAATTATTACGCACTCGGAAAAACCATATGGGCGCCAAAGATGTAAGAAGTGATATTTATATTAGTAACTGCCTACGCGTTAATAACTTGAAAGCGTTTTATATTCGCCATTTTTTTTAACTTGGTTATTATTTTATTTTCTTAAAGGTGTTCGAGCTTTCTTTTTAATCGTTATCGTTGTATATACTCAATATGGATCTTGCTAATATATTATGTCCGGTACTCTTAAAAGCGACATACAGCATGGGAGCACAGAATATCCATTTTATACTTTACAAAATTTACTTGATTACCGTTTTATATTTTCTAATAGTAAAAGCCTTATTATTTTAGAGTTCTCCGCGACCGCATTGAGTAATGCTCACGGCTTATACAGAGTACATAATCTTCTTATTGCATCGGCCCTCAGCTTCACGTCTACGAAAGCTTGTTATATTCTTTTATTATCTCCATGTTCATAAAGATTGAGCATATGATTTTATGCTTGACTATTATTTTTGAGAGAAAAACCACATACACAACAGGAATATTTCGAATACTAAAATGGAAATTAGATCCTCATGGTTTACACCTGTAAGTTTTTCTCAGTGTAAACTGTCACTACACCATTGAAGCCTTACATAATGATATACTTACTTTATTCAGACTAATTTACCCAGTGATTAATATTAACCTTTGATCCCTCAATTAACTGTCCATTCTACAGCCCCGTATAATCTTTGCGGTATTTTAGAAGAGAGATTGCAAAGTTTATTTGACGGCTCCCCGAAGGGCCGTGCTGGCTCGGCGAGCAGAGTTCACGCGCAAACGCTTCCCGCATCAACCTGTGATCAAATTAATTGCTCTCTGCTTTGTTGCAAATTAAAAAATATAAATTGGAGCCCTTCGCCGATGGGGTCGGTTCTGCGGTTTTCTGAATTGCTGCTATTTGTATATTAAAGGATAAATGTCAGGTATTGTTTTACCTTTTGCGAGTAATGTTTCGTTTTTAATTACAAAATTGTGTAGCAGATTTTATTTATTGAATTTGTGGTTTACAGAATTAAACCACAAATTCAATATGTAAAATATGCTGCACAATTATGTTATTCGATAAGATTTTTCAATATAACTGTACCATACATAAAATATAGGTATCAGGGTGTTGTTGTAGTGGCAGCATACATAAATCGAAAGCAGTGAGTTCTGGTCCGGTTGTTCATTTCGGATTTTTAATTCAGAAAAAATATGATCTATCTCAACTAAATTAGGTAATGTGAAAGTGATTACATCAGCAAATTATATACAAGCAAAATATTTTGTTCCAAAATAAATCTAGAGTAGTATCTCCGCCACAAAGTATGCAGGAAGAAACTGGAGGTAATAACAGATTGTACGTGTTTATTTCTGTGTAGCAATGTTAGGACTCGAGAATGTTCTCGAAAATGTTTCAGAAAGACTATTTGTTCTCCAACATGAAGAGTGCAAGTAGTGCAAAGATCTCAGGTAATAAAGTGGTTTCTGGCAAACGTTCCTGTTTTTCTAAATACCGCAAACATTTTCAACGTGCTCGCAAAATTTCGATGTTCATGAAGACATGTGCGCGCAATTTTGTTGAAGTGCTCCGTGTATTGTTTTAAAAAATGCATATCCTAGTTTGGAATAATGGATTGTTTGTGATGTTTTGAGTTGAATTATTAAATCGTGGTTTAGTAAGGATTATTAAGCTACATAAATATTGGTTTTATTGTTTTACAGATAATAAGAAAATTTAAGTTAAATGTATACTTCATTTCATTTAATAACGGAACAAAATAATTATGACATTTATTGCCAATTTTGTGTTTAATAAAATTGTTTTTTTTTTGTATTTTGATACTAATAAAAAATAGAAAGAAGTAACTAACAGAACAATAAAATACTTCCCATGCTGGTACAGTCAGGCAGCATCATAATTCAGCTCTTTTCCATTCGAGTGTATGTATTACATGTTTTAAAAAACCTTAAATCAATCTACCAACCTAATTTTGAAGTCAATCATCTTAAGCGGATTTGGAATTATCCACCGCTTGTATGCGTATCAGAACAGCAATCTGTCCTCGGATTAATTAATAGATCTCCGTGCATTGTGCTCGGCAGTCGGTATAACGGCATTGTGCGATAGCCACTGAGGGTCTAGCTTGCTATTTGTGTTCCGACACACTGACTCACAGTAAGCCGGGATTGCCTTTGTAAACACTCTTGATATAGATGGGAAAATGTCCATTAATGTAGGAAAGTTGGGAGGTAGAAATTAGCTCTTATATTCTGGTTTAAGGGCTTTCAGATAAAATATCAGTTACAAGGATACAAAAATAGCAATTAAATATGAGCATTGTATAATGTATAGGTACATAAAATTGCCTAGCTGGGCCCCTTTATATTCAATCAGATTATAATTCATTTGAATTTAATAACAGTTATTCTGTTTAGAACCGTAAAAATACTACTTGAAATATTTGTCCTCCATTCGTGCCACATGTAAAATGGCAAAACGAGTTACTTACTAATCTTTGGGGATGTAAGATTCTATCTTTAGTAGAGGAGAGAAGCCAATATTATATAAATGAAAGAATAGACTGACATTTTATTGCCATAAATGTACTATTTAGTAATTCTACATACTGTAACGCAGCAATATATGAGGGAACCTCAAGATTCTATATTCGTGCATAACATAATTACATCTAAAGTTGTGCTGCTTATCTCAGTTATTAATAAATTGTTTGAGACAGTTCTGAATCAACTCGCGATACCGAGTTTGGGGAACTTCGTAGATATCTGAACATATAGGTGGATGTAATATTTATATCACCTGCATTTTATGTTGTATTTTTTGGAATATACATTACCTAAATTATATTTAAAATGTTATTTTTGAAATTAATCTAGTTAAGTTAAATTATGTAAAAGATTAACCAAATCCACGTTGAAATTCGTAAAAATAAGTTTTATATCAATCTTTAACATCTGTGTAATTAAAAAAAAGAACATGATGTATTTATTTTAATAATTAATTGTTTCTTACCTTTCAAAATTTACTGTTTCCAATGACGAGAGGATAATTGTTCCCAGTCGATACCTATACTATCTGGTGCAAATCATACGATGTGTTTTTTCTTAGCCGGAAATACGGACAACACTTTTTTCTAGCATTTTATTACATTCTGATTTTTTTCTAACAATACGTACACAACGTAGTATCTAACTTAAATTTATTATCTTCAAATAATTATAATGTTTCAGGAAATACGAACTAAAAGTATATTTATAAGCATTATCTTCTAGATTGCATATTCCATAAAACATTGTTTAGAGATTATTGCTTTGCAACCAATATTGCACGATATTATGTCTTAAAAGCCTTATCTAGAGAAGCTTCAAGATTTATTATACCTCTGAGAATAAAGTTAGGGCGTGTTTGATATGAAAAATAGATAAGAAAAAGTTTTAAATTGAATTTTTATTTACAAATTGGGCAATCCCAATGTCGGTGATTGAAACGTATCCATTTTATATATTCATTCCATTTTATTCCTGTTTTGTGTACCTTCATTAAATAAATACAGTAAAAACATTAAATATAAATTAATAATTCTTAAACTACGCAGTGGAAATTGTTTCATGTCCCAGTGGAGATAAACATCTTAGAAAACAACAGTTAACAAATCTTTCAGAACATAATCAAGACAAAACACAGCGAAATGGCGACATTAAAATTAACAAAACAGACTTCCCTTGTGTTCTTAACTACTTATGTTTGAAACTGCGCGTACGTTCAGAATTCAGATGTAGATATATGTTACCAACTTTGCCGGGTGACGTTAATTTTGAAAATAAATTAAAGAAGACGCCCCAAGCGTTGGACGTTTCGCGAACAAACCGAACTGATGTTGTTTAGGCGAAATTTCCAAAGGATTTACTCCCTTCGCGAAGTGCGCTTTTTGTTTGGAAGTTTACCTGTTTTGAATTGTTCGAGTTGCTTATCTGTTGTTAATTTTGATAATATTAATTTTTATTTACTGGAATGATGAGCGAGCACGTCATTCGCATGCTGGTAAAAGTTACGCTTGAAAAAATTAGGTGTGCTTAAAATGGTGTATGGAAACAAAGACACCTAATAATATAATATATATTATATGTAAATACATTGAAAGCAATATACTTCAATATATTATTACCTCTTAACCTATCTAAAACCCCTGTGTTAAAATCACAATCCAAATAATTTCAATTGTGCATTGGGATATTTGCAGCGATTAACATAAAAAGGGGATTTTGTGAAGTTTTACATTCAGATCGCGTGCGTACAATAGGTTTGAGTAATTGCGCAGTGATTGACGAAATTAAATCGTCTGAATGTAAGCCCTGTGTGGATGCCACACTATTACGTGTCCTGCATGTAATGTCATCCAATGTGTACAATCGCTGACGATATGAGTTAATTTCATTAAAAAATAAATGCAAATTATAATACAATTGAACCGAAAAACTTTGAGCATGAAGTATACAGAATTATTGTTATCTTATTCTAAACTTTTATGACGGCTAAATAATACTATTCTTTATGATTGTGCAGGCTTCTGGGATTAAGCTATGTGGACTAAGATTTCAGCACTTTCAAACCTAGAAATGAATCCAATGAATGAAGTCCAAAACTGGTAGATTTATAACGCGTGTTAAATCCGAAATGAGGACATCAACTAAAACAGTCCAAGCAGCATTAATGAATTGGTTAACTAAGATTCCAATGGAAAAACTTGTATAGAAAAAAACGTTTTTGCCCAAAAACATATTTGTATATTCAGAGTGGCACGTCGAACATTCGTACAAAGCGGGTTCGTCAGATATATCCAAAATGTAATATTCTTGATCGTAAAGCGTCGAACTATTCCGAGCATCTGTGCCCTTACAAAAAATCGACATTGGAGCTTAGGCCTACTGTACTGTACGACAGTAGCCATGCCAGTCCACTTGCCTGACTTATTAGAAATAGTATTTTTGTTTAATATTTATAAAACCCGTTTGGAGGATGTCGTAAATTCTTCTGTTTGTAATAAGAATGCTGGTGGTATGCCGCTTTAACAGGTCTCTGAGGGTATTTTGAGAGAGGCTTATGTTCAGCTCTGGACAACTGATGGACTATGCATTGTCGTCCAGATGGAGTATTTATTAGCGAAAATATTTATCCCTTACATCTCTACACAATTACGTCTCCTTGCTCATTTGCTTATTAATGTTATAAAAATCCAAGCACATAAGAACCACACGTGTTTAATGCTGAGTGAGTAATGAGTATTACAGATATTATTAGATATCAGCTAATTATATGTAGAGATAGTTACATATTATGTATTGTCATAACGTGCACACAAAAACAAACAAAAAGTAATTGCATACGTAAGTAATCTACTTGCGATAGTAATGAACACAGAAACTAAATTATGATATTTTTGCATTTAAATTTATTTGAACAGATTACTCACGGCTTAATCAGCTTAGCAATGTTTAATATTCTGTCATAACTCATAAGAGTAATAAATTGTTCTAATATAGAAAATATTATAAAATAAATAATTCAGCCCATATATTGCAGGGCACGGGCCTTCTCTACAAAATACAATCTACAATTCAATTAAGAGGGGTAAGGCTATTTTCCACCACGCTGGCCACTACATATTTTAGATACCATTCTATATATCAGCCCATATACGTCCCACTGCAGGGCACGGGCCTACTCTACAATCGAGAGAATCGTTTGAGAGTGGTTAGGCCATATAGTCCACCACGCTGGCCTAGTGCGGGTTGGCGGACTTACATACCGTAGAAATTCTTTAAAATCGCTACGGTATGCAGGTTTCCTCACGATGTTTTCCTTCACCGTTAAAGTACGTGGTTATTGATTAATTATCAATGAAATGAAATGAAATGAAAATAATTTATTGAATCCATTAAAATGTTCAACATTGTTTAGATTCAGTCATTTTTTGAACTACCACCCGGTTCGGAAAGCGGTTTTCACTAGAGAAGAACGGGCAAGAAACTCTAGTGTTGCTCTTTTCAAAACCAGTTTACAATGTAGTGATTATTACAAAAATTACAAGTTGGTTTAAATCAGAGCAGTTCATTAATAACTTGTTATGATTTGCAAGTAGGATATATTTTAATACGAATAAGTTTACTTTATATTTAATATGGCTGAGAGAAACGAAACGAAGTAAAGTAAACGAAGTAACCCATAACGAAGAATCAGTATACTCTGTTTTGCCAACGCAATAAATAATTATAAAAGCGTTAAGTAATCCATTTATCAATTACAAAGTAAGCAAATCGGACAGACCAGTCCACACAAGCAGCACCCGTTCACGAGTATGACGCATGTGCCAGCCATCGGCCTCCTCAACCATGCTACAGGGAAGTGACCGACCCGGCACACGACGCCACCGCAAGCACAGACTTTTAAGCGAGCATGACTTATCCAAATCGCTCACAAAGCAAAGCAAAATAGTTTAAGTTACTTAATATAAATTAAATTATACAGAGCACACTAATACCTCCGCTCCAAGATACTATATATTTAATTAATTTTATACTATACTATTCCCAAGCCTTATTATCATCAAGATATTCTGAAATTTTATAATAAGCTTTATTGCATAATTTTTGCTTGATAGTAACTTTGAATTTTTCAATACTTAAGGCTTTAATATGAGTGGGAACTTTGTTATAAAAGTGTATACAGTAACCCTTAAAAGACTTGCTGATCCTGTGGAGTCTGGTCTTATGAGTAGCTAGATTGTTCTTATTTCTAGTATTTTTATTGTGAATATCGCTAATCTTTCGGAAGTTTTCTTTATTTTTATGGACATACATTAAATTTTCAAAAATATATTGTGATGCCACTGTCATTATACACACATAACTCCGAAAAGTCAGAGGTGTGCCCTGGGATTTGAACCCGCGACCACCGTGAACATGTAGGCAGCCGCGTCTGGTCCGTTACCAACAGGCCACCACGCTCTCTACCTTAGATACCAACATAATAATTATCCCACACTGTACAATATGTTTTACTGTTTTAATCCACACCTTCGTACTACAATTTACTAGATATTAGTCAATTACTGTTAAAACACTAATTCTTCACTGGCGGCAAGTACTAGCGCGAGTCATATCTCACTTACCCGGTGTATAAAGCGACGCCATACGCCCGCAGTGCGTAAAAGGGTTTTTCTTATACTCGCACCAAGGTCCTAAATGAGTGCCTCCAGTGTCTAAGACATTCACTGATTTCCAACTCAGTGTTTATATATTCATGATTTCTGTGCGATCTGTATGTAGTTCGTTCGGAATTTGTTTTGTTCACTCCTTTACTTCGTTTCTGTTAGTCCGTTTGTTATTCTATTGTCTTGGGTTTCTAGAATTTATACTAAGAAGGTATTACAAAAAAACAGAACTTTGAGGGCCTTTGAACTACACTTACTTCGAGTATCACAAGGTTCAGATGAATATCATGAGAAATGTTTGAATATTTCATGAAAATAGCTTGTATTGTCGGGCCACGACATAGGTCTTTTATTGCAGTGCATTTAGTTTTAACAGGCTATTTACCAAAAAGCGTGTCAATGAAACTAAAGTACGATTCGTTTACAAATATTTGTGTAACCAAAGATATTAGTTTCGGGTTCCAACGTTTTAGGTTTCCAAAGGTCCTCCAAGTTTTTTACGAGCAGTACAAAAATAGGTCTCTTAAAGTTGGCAGGAGTCAGGACTCTGGTTAGGAGTGCAAGTTGCCATAATATTCTTTTCATATATCTATGTCATATGCTTTTCAGTATTTACCAATTCTATTTCAACTTACCAGTGCATATAAATAAAACTGCGGGCCAAAACATTTCGAGAAGCAATAATAAAGTTACGAATCGTGGAGTATTTGACGGTCACTTGGAGTGTGTCGCGTAACTTTGCCGGTCGCTTCGTTCCGCCATGTTTTTTTTCCATTTCGTGTGTGGACGCCACAAAAATCATAACTTTGAAGATGAAAAGTGATTTCTGAGTTTCGAAGTCTGGTCAACAACTTGCAACTTATGATGAAAATCGTTTGAAGATGCATTAATGTAGTTTGAAAATTGTATGTTACATTGACAAGATATTTCATGAGTACTTAACTCGCCTATGTTAACTCATTAAGTTGTACAGTAGTAAGTGAATTTTTGTTAAAATTTACATAGCAATTTTTTTTATATAACCATCTTCATGACATTTTAAAAATCAATTCTCTCACCTATGATAAAAAAACATTTTGCGTTCATCGCTGTACATGCAAACGCCATACGCAAAACTGTTCCCAATGCTACAAAAACACGAATAACCCGGTAAAAAGAAGTTGATAAATAGAGATCAGTCAGAGCCTCAGATTGCGAGTACAGCAGCGACATTTCAATTAGGCGATTGCTTGCTAACAGCGCGCGGGACAAATAGCTCGCTTTGTGCTCCGGCGGCTGTAGTGCGTGCAGCGTGGCTCATCACGAACCAATACGCTGATGAGATGACAGCGCTCCAAATCGCATATGATTTTACATCTAGTTTATTCGTATCCCGGATAGTGGGTTATGAAAGTGGTGATGGTAACTCGGTTATCATACTACGTATTGTATCAGCCCATATATGTACGTCCCACTGCAGGGCACGGGCCTACTCTACAATCGAGGGTTCAATTGAGAGTAGTTAGTTCATATAGTCCACCACGCTGATTTCATATTACGGCTCAATATAAATTCAACTGTCGTAGAGTTAAGTGTAAAGATTCCGAGCTGACATGTAATTATCATTATTATAAAACAGTTTGCTAGTCTGTATCAGCCAATATACATCCCACTGCAATGCATGGGCCTCCTCTACCATCGAGAGTACGATTGAGAGGGGTTAGGCCATATAGTCCACCACACTGGCCTAGTGCGGGTTGGCGGACTTACATACCGTAGAATTTCCTGAAACCGCTACGGTATGCAGGTTTCCTCACGATGTTTTAAAACCTTACACGTTAACATTTCCGGTTATGATTTCGTCATACCCCGTCATTTCAGCACATTCATCCCGCTTTATACCAACTAAGCCAGTCCCTCAGTGTTCTATAGAAGCCGTAGATAGAATCTGTACGGTTAAAGGCAGCATCTAATCCTGTCGGTAGTAGCGGCTCTAAATCACAATCGCATATGCAAATGCTATAGAAAGCGCGGAGGTAAAGCCACGTTCCCAAATTCACCGGTCCCCGAGGAGTTAATGTTTTCATCCATTAACTCAACCGAGCACTTATGAAATTCGTGCCCGCGATCCGAACGAGATTACACGGGCTAGCTGACATGTTTCTAATGGTAGGGATGGCACGTGGAGGTTGGGAGGCTAATGAAAAATTGCCAGGCGGAATATACATCATTAATATTTAGTATAGAATTGGTCTTTGAAGAACTATTAGATTTATTTCTCAAAAACAACACATTATCACAGATAAATACAAATATAGACTTATATATCAATTTCCCACCCATTAATCATTTTTATGTAAAACCAATATTACATGAAATAGTAATTACTCAAACCAAGCAGATGAATGATTACTGAAACCAACGAAAACACCAAAGTTATAAGTTTTACCGCGTGTTTATTATATCCTAACCTAAGCAAAAATAAACAACCTTTCGATTATAGATTATGAGTTTAAAATATAACTTTAAATACCTACATTATTGATTTTAATACAAACATTCCTTAATATACCTAAGCCTGATAATATAGGTCAGTACATAGAATATCACTGCCAGATAACTCCATCTCGGCAACCCTATTCACATTACCCGTTACCTGGCTGATGGCACCTCGGGCGTTTGTTGCGTCTTACGTTGCCGCCACTCTCATTAGATCCATGATTAAAGGCATCCTGCCCATATCTCAACCAATTATATAACAGCGGAGGGGGGAGGGGCGGGTCATCTTACACTGGCTGCTTGAAGGCAGGTTAAACCGTATTTGCTAATGGAATACAGATGTGAAGATGAACAACATTCTGCGGCTCGACGCGGCGGAAATACTTACACCTCGCGGTGCCTAAACGGGAAAATTGACAACAATTTTCAAGGAGGTTGTGGTGTAAAACAACATGCATAGATGTGTATAAATTTGTGTTTTAATAATTTAGTGTAAAAAAGAAGATTTTATTTTATATGAACTAAAATAAGTACTTACTTATATGTGTGGAAACCTGAGACTGAAAAACCAAATGTATCTTATATTAGGTTTTTCAGGTTCAGGTTGGGTGGACTGACAATCGTAGCAGTTTGTACTGTTGTACTGAAGGCGTGTATCTTTAAAGGGCTCCAACAGTGCTGGAGACAGATTATGCGTATTCTTTGCGAATTTTACTAATTAAGAAAACTATAGACATCGCAGCTTTCACCCATGGCCATATCTGACTCACGTATTGTATTTCAATAATTCAATCACGCAATTAATATTTATAATTAAATTTGTTTTCACCAAAAATAACTAATAAAATTATACATGAGTAAACCAAGTTTATTTCCAAAACAATTCCGTTAAATGACTGGTTGATGGATCTAAAAGCCACCTGCTTACCAAGGGCTCCCCGCCAACCCTTTCTGGTCCAATGACGCGAGAACAGCAACCATGGGAGGGGCCGGCTGTTTGACTCTTCATTTGGGCACAACAAGATAATATCCTTACATCACACACGGTCCCAGTGATTGGCCAGGTTTGATTGCTTTTTATTACTATAAAATTGATCTTGACTGCCTCGGTGGCGTAGTTTTACTACGATACGACTACAAAGCTGAGGTCTCGGGTTCAAATCCCGGATCGGGCAAAATTATATTGGGTTTTTCTATTTATTATCAGCCCGAAGTCAGGAATTTGTGCCCGATATGGCGATAGAATCGCCCCCTATCACATCTTGGGACGGAACATACAAAGCGAAATGTGAGTGTCCTGGTGGCGCCTCTGCCTACCCCTTCTGGGATAAAGGCGTGAGTTTATGTATGTACTGTATTCAGTGGCCCTGGGATTAAGTTTTGCCAGCTTTTGCTTGAATTACCAAATATTTATACTGATGATATTTTTACTCTTTTAGCATTGAATCGTGAACTAATTCGACTTCATCTCTTTAATTAGAGTGCATTTTCAAAGGCCAACAAAGCTTCTGCAATTACCATCTTTAAAGGTTTAATGAGCTATAATTGGTTAAGCAACTTTCTTGCTTGGTGCAAAGATAATATATCTACTTATCTCATAATACATTTTTTCGAAAATATCACAGATGAGAAGAAGATGTGTCTTAAGATTATTTTTTCAGCAATAGCGTTGCCTCAAAATAACATCATATTTTTGTCTTGCTGATTAGAAATAAATTTTGTTTATGTAGAGAAGGTGTATGTATTACATATAAATATGTAATTTGTGAAATAAAAGCTACCCGTTCTTAGAGGCGTTGTGTGGCACAACGTCTACAAGCTTTGTGACACATGACCCGAGGCAGCTACCTCTTTCATTACACAATTATCTGTAACTAAATAGCTGAGTTACGTACCTCGGAGTAACTTTCACGTTTTGAGGTGACATTTATTAACTAAATGTTGTAAGCGTCATATGAAAACACGTAAGTTAAAGACTGTAGTTATTCAGCTCATACTTTCAGATTGTCTGTTACTCTGTGGGTCGACGTTTGTCCTGTCGTCGACGTTGGTCGCTTGTCAGACCTGGTATTCGTTAGATAAGTTTTCTGGTCTATACGAAAAAATAGAAATTATCATTAAGTCCTAAAAACAATCGGATGAATACTGGAGGCAAACTACTTTCAACAGATTGCTTTGCAAATTTTCGAGAAAGTCTAAGTTTAGCTCATGAAGATGGCTGAATACGCCTAATTATATTCAAATTGGCTTACGGATTACAACTAATTAGTAAATACTGCATTTACAATTAAAATATGTGACAGTAATGTAGACATTCTCAGGTTAGTATTAAAAATCTACACTTGACACCTTAGAATAACTGCTGACATTAATTAGCAAACAGTATGTAATACCACAGATATTATATGTCTGTGTGTAATACCAAGAAAACCTACATCAACCTGAATATCTCAGGTCGTTTAAAAATGGAACACGTCATAATATACATTGTTCAAAAATCGAACATGAACGGGCAAAATGTTTGCACGAGTCGAAGCGGAAGTGACGCGCAGGTAGATAATATTGCCGGTGGCGGCAGCACCCTCGCGTTGTGCACCTTCCGTTCTGCGAGCTTCGACAACGATAATCTTCTACGTACGTAATTTCCAAATTGAACAGATAAATGCGTGGAGTTAATACTTATATTTTTTTGATTAAGTACCTAATTGTGAGTAGGCGATAGTACGAATACAATAGTACGGGGTTAAAGAGGCAGAGGGTTAAAGATTGTTGAGATTGCTTACTAAATGAATTCCGAAGGTCAGTTAGTCTAAATTGCGGGTTCAAATCCCAGGGCACACCTCTGACCTTTCGGAGTCATGTGTGTATTGATAGCCAATCAACAATCACCACGCACTATAACAGTGAAGGAAAACATCGTGCGGAAACCTGCATACCATAGCGATCTATAAATAATTTCTATGGTACGTAAATAGCCAACCCGCACTAGGCCAGCATGGTGGACTATATGGCCTAACCCCTCTCAATCGTATTCTCGGTTGCAGAGGGGACCAGCGTTCTGCAGTTGGACTTTTAAGGGCTGGTTTACAACGAGTACCGAAAAGGGAGCTTAAATATATTTTTCGCTCGCACGAAATGAAAGATTATTTAATCTTAAAAAAAAGGAATTTGTTCGTTAAAAGTGTAAATAGGCTACAAGAAATTTTAATAAAGTAAACCTAACTACTGGACATAATGCGACTTAACATCGTATGTCTCAAGAGGGCGACCGCAGTGGAATGCCAAGCATTGCTTTGTAATTCATGGTTACATCAGGTACGCTTATTATCAGGCGAATAGCATGCTCGTCTCCTCATTCATCGCAATAAAAAAATCTTGCCATAAAATACCTAATACACGATCTTCTCTTGTGTCTCCAGAAGGTTAGTTCATTTTTTTAACAAATCTTTAGAACATTTCATCGTTATCGACTCTATAGGCTTTCCTGTCCACTGCACCCTTCCCAATTCGGCGTAGTGACCGGGGTCGCCCCGCTCGACAAACATTCGCGAGGAAGCAGGGACACCTGCACACCGACCACCGCTGCCACTCCGCACTTCACTCTCCATAAACTAATTAGTCGTGACAACCTTAAACGTTACACCATATTTCTATAAGACCGTGTTCAAAATTTTTGTAGATCATATTTCATTCTGCCACGGTGGCGTAGTTGTACTACGGTAAAACTACAAAGCTGAGGTCTCGGGTTCGAATCCCGGGTCGGGCAAAGTGATATTGTTAGTTTTATGTATGTAATTATGTATCAATATTTCTTAAAAAAAAAATGTTATAGTGTAGAGTAAATTCTGGTTTATTACAGCACTACTTACGTCCTACTTATAGTCTAGGCTTATAGAAGAAATTTATCAAGTTATGTAGTTTAAAGACATGTCTCATTCTGAGCAAATAAACATCACGATTTCCACTTGACTAATAATTCATCTCAACAATACATTAAAAAATATTTTCATGTCAGTATACAATTGAAATTGTTATGAAAAATGCCCAATTTTCGAAGCCAATGCTGCCTTTAAAAAAAGTTCCCATTTTTTTTTACTAAAAATCGATGACTCAAAATAAATCCATATATCGCATGCAGTATTTATGACG
Source organism: Deilephila porcellus (assembly GCA_905220455.2). Taxonomy (NCBI): domain Eukaryota; kingdom Metazoa; phylum Arthropoda; class Insecta; order Lepidoptera; family Sphingidae; genus Deilephila; species Deilephila porcellus. The sequence goes on along the minus strand of LR999977.1, from coordinate 10,897,764 downwards.
TGTTGCGTGGAGCCGTATCTCGGACTTTCCACGCATTTCCACAACATTGAACGGCCATAAACTGAACACAAAAAGGGACACTACCCCTTTTTTCGTAAAATATTATACGTTTAGATACTAAAGCTCGAAATATATCAATGGTTGAACCGATACGTGTGACGTGTTTATTTTTCCAGTTTGTAATATTTTTAGGAAGTTCCGGGTGGAATAGAAAATAGTATTTGATTTATTATGTGGTTAAGCCAAGGTATAGCCAGGGTATAGTTGTATAATTGGATTATAATCGTCGCCGATCCGAATACGTACTCGTACATATAATTTTTGTTAAATAGGCACATAGTAGCTTGTATTTGAATCTCGTCTTTTTGTTTTCTTTCTAATTAATTTCGTTGCAAGTTAAAAATAAACGAATATATTGCCCAGGTTAAAGTGCCTGATGTCAATTCTGTTTTCATGCCAATGTTACTCTGGACTGACAGGTGTAGCAGTGGTCGGCGTGTTGGCGGGATAGCCTCTAATAATAGCTTTCACTTCCAACTGCTTTGACATTAAGCAAGGTAGATATTAAATGTATTTACGTTGCAAAAGTACCTCGTTTTTTATTTAATTATCAAATATATTATAACACTAAAATTTTGGTAATTTAACCCATGAATTTAATTCAAGTCTTACTGAATGCATTCCTTAGTGGTATACCCAAACTTGAAAGCATTGAGCCCAATAAATTGGGAATACAAGCCTTGTATACTTTCACAGGATTTAAGACAGTATATCTTAAAGGTTGTTTTTTTACACATAATACAGGTCAAACGCGCATACGGTTTACCTGATGGTAAGTGATCACTGCCACCCATGAACATCTTCATCACCACTGAGCATGGAGATGCGTTGCCGGCCTTTAAGGTATAGAATAAGCTCACCTTTAATATTCTATTCTTATTCTACTTAAAAATTAAACATATCTCTAATAAATCATCTCGAAAAATTAACTTCATTTGCCAAACCGATGCGCACTTAACCACACACTCGAACAGCGTGCAACAAAAGTAACAGAATAGATATACCGGAAGTAGCAAATCAGAACTCCGACGTGCGCGACATTCCCAGCGCGGAACCAAATTGCTCTGACACAATAACTAACAAGAACCCTCGGAACAATACGCTTCCACCCGGACTTCACTTGCTAATTGATCTTGTACACGGAAACTTTGTGATGCACACGCAGTTTTATTGCACTGTTGAACCAATTCTAATAAATCCCATGTATTACAATAGGAAATATATAAATTAAGATAGATAAGAGCAGTAAAAGCTGCCCTCTGTTTTTTATTTGTAAATTCTTTTTGGCCACCATTTTGAACTTTTTAGTTCTTGATTCGATTGCTGTCAAAGTTTTATTTGGTGAATCACCGTTGAATTGACAGCTCAGTGACCACTGATATTAATATCTGGGACTTAGTTAATTCATATGGATTATTTAAATATTGGCTAATCAAAAACTGCTTCTATTAATATGTGCAATACTGTCCAGATTTACGCGATTACGTTCGCCTGCTTGAACAGTATGTATCGGTGTATAAAAATTCGTAAATACCCTGATTGTAACATATTTGCGTGAGTCACTATAATCTAAAGCCAAATTATTTCGTTATCATCAACAGACATAATATACATAAGATTATAAATTTATTTTTTTATAAACTTTCTTCACGCATATCTTAAGTCGTGCTTACGATCACCAATCACTATTTATGTAGATATAAACACAAAATCCTCAACACAAAACAAGTAACTATAACACCTGTAGTGAGGCAATCACCCTGTATTATTTATTCCATCCGCGTTCCCGGGCTCCGCCGAACGACCGCACATGTCCTAACGAATACCTTGAATTACTCCCGGGGAGAATTCCACCAATATACCACTATTTCAGAGCATCAAGTGTAATTTGCAACTTGGCACCTCGCTCTCGTAAAAATGAAATATTATGCACGAAACTTTCGGAATATACTCTAGTATTTAAATTGACTTTTGAATTTGTAGAGGAAATTGAAAATCTAGACATTTATCTATGCAGTAGATTAATTTCGTTTAGATAATCATTGGTAATATGGGTGGAATTAGTTTATCAACTGCGTGTACTTAAATTTCTATAAACTATTTTTTTTTTGTAGAAAATACAAAGTTAGATGTGAAATATAAACAAAACTAATGTAATTTGACGAAATTACTTTCCTTGATGTTTCATTCAGAAAACTTATGGGCCTTTCTTTTTTAAAATTTCCAATTTCTAAACCTCTCATTTTCCACGTATATTACAATATCTAGTCATGAAGTTACGAAGGCGTGTAATATGATTATTATTCTTAAAAATCAATAATATCAAAATACATTTATATTCGTCTACAGATCATCTGAATCCAGATTTAAGCAGGCAACAAAAGCCCATACACGCTGCTTTTTCGTTTTATCTATCTACCAGATCGCAGTGGGCTGCACAGTGCGCTAAACTCTATACACTATACCGGATCACAGCAGACGTTTCCATTTCCCGAATACTGTAGGATTTTAAAGTGTCTAAGCAAGTAATTGCTCTGCCAGTTACCGACCGGTGGATTTGTAAACTTGGTGGCCGATGCGGCGCCAACTCACTTCCCGTTGGATTTTGTCCTGGAATTTTGCCTGGATTTTGTCCTAGAATTTGCCCTGGCTTTGTACCGAGTGCAGGCAGTAATGTTTTTACATTCAATACGCGTGTTCGGCTGTCGGAACTGTAGAAAGACAGAATGGTCCGGTAAATGCTTTACTGTTTGCAAATTGCAGTACAAATGTTTCTGTGATACTGCGATATTTTAGGAATCTCTGTGGTAAGGATAATTTATTAGGATTTATGATAACATTTATGATAACAGAACTGTGAATATTATCAGATGAGATGAAAAAAAAACCGATATTTAATTAAATACATTTAAGTATACCCCTCAATATTTGATTATTTTATTGCAGGTAATTTCGGATAGGTCGAGGTTGATTTTATATTAATTTAAACATATACACACACAGTATTACACTTTGCAACTCACAGATATATTTGGGAATTCTTTAAAATCCATAATTCTTTTCCTTGTATTAGTTTCAGTAAAACCACAAGGTGGCCCAGTATATAAATTATTTTTAAAATTACTATTCATAGTCGGCAATGAAGTATGCAAAACAAAACAAACATCTCAACTTGTGATGAGTAATACAGTTTAGCAAATATACTCGTAAAAACACAAAGTACTTTTACAAAGTTCAAAGCGAGTGAGCGTTGCATTCTCATGTAAATTAATCCTCAAAGTCATAACGACTAATCCGAGCAAACATTATATACTCGTAATATGTACTAAATTTGTACTCAATTATAAAACCGAATAAAAACAAATATTTACTGTGCACTCAAAGGCGGGCCGCTGAACCATTTACCACTACTAATGTACAGTGAAGAGCAAAACTAGATTTTTTTTAAATATCATAACTTTCTAGAGACTAGTGATCAGTAGGGATATTAGTGTTCAATTCCTAGATTATAATTTATGAGGATATCTGTATTAATTTGAATGTTGACTCGAATTAATGACAGAATGTATTTTATGTTTTATAATTTAATTAATAAATGTTACAATTACTTCAATTGCATAAAGAACAAAATGAAATCTATGTTAATGCCACCATGATATCAAGATTATAAATACGACACCGTGTTCCCTCTTCTTTCACGTTGCTGCGGAACAAAAGAACATGATTTTTGTTAAGAGGTACTTTAATAGGTAGAGAAAAGAATACTTTACACACTGGAAAAAATACAAGATCCAGAGCGTAATTCTGTGCCGACATGCAGAATATGATAGTAGAAGCTAGTTTAAGCTAACAAAACATAATACAAAATTAATGATACATTTTTCGATGATCACTGTACCAATACATAACGGGTGCCGCATATGGGAGTTTATCTTCCCTGGCACGTGGCTACATGTCCTTTTCATGTGAACCCCCTGTCCATACGTCTGTCTCAAAGTCCCGTTTAATTGCTACCTCGTTATTTTTGGATTATTTACAGAGTGAAAACGTTTTTAATCACTGTCTAGGGGCCGCCCGGTTTGGCATCAAACGAATTTGACCCTGGTTCAAATAGTTACCCAATTGGCGGTAAATTGATTTCCATTTTGAATTTATGCGCTGGTTAAATTATTATTTCTGGAATAATTTTGTAATATGTGTTTTTGGTTTTTAAAAAGTGTAGTACATATAATGTTATGCACAGTTTTCGTTCAAATTTCTTTAAGTATGCTACATAACAAAAAACAATTCCGTAAATTTTTTATGATATCTGAGAAATTGTGAATAAAATATTGTAACACCTTGCATGTAATATGCGCTAAGTTATTTATTATTATTTCGTAGGACAGGCAATATATCAGGCAGCATACCGATCATTACATATTTGACTGTGTGAGATCATAATGTGCCACTATCAACATCTGCTTTTTTATTCTATTCATCGAAATTGTATCCCAGTTACCACATTAATTAGGAATATAGATATAGATAGATATATAGATAATAATTGCTGATTTCCGCGATGTCAGAGCCCGTGGTGTCCAGCTTCAGTTGTGATTCTGATGAGACGATGTAAAACCTGCAGTGTTATGGCCTATTTCGGTGTCTTGACACAATTAAGTAGAAGCCGTCTATGTCTAAACTACGACGAAAACGAACATCCCAACATTAAAATAATATAAATTTACAAAAAAATAAAAACATTGGCCGCCACGTTGCATCCCACATATTAGAACACATTTTAATTTCCAAAGTTGATCCCACTTTTAATCCCGTCGTTACCTTTTGGACGAATTTAATGGCTCCCATGTCTAATATTACTTTTTATTCCAAATTTTCCTGCTGACTTAATCCAACTGTGACGTTTTATTAATTGGTTAGTCGAATTATATCACGTAAATTAGCAAAGCATATTTGAAACCATAATTTTGTTTTGTTTTGGTGTGGTTTTGGTTAGTTAAATCTGTATTTAATTAATTCATTATTTAAATGTTTGTTAATATCGCAGTCACATTTTTTACATAGGCATTGTATTATATGCCGCATTTTAACCATGTTTTACAGATATGTATAATATTGGGTATATAAATATTCTTAGGTGTGTATTAATTAATAATTCTTCTTCTACAAATACAAGAGTAATGATTAATTAATAGTTAAATTTTATTAAAGTACTTAAAATTGTCTTTAAGAAAATGCCCAAAGCCTTTCGTTTCATAAACGAATTTCATTTCCTTTAAGCGGAGCATGAAGTAAGAATAAGCCGGCTTCATTATGCCAAATGGCAAGAGATCTTCGTTGTGCACTACTCGATCTATCTGGATGATGATACTTATCAGGTCTTCCGTGCTCAACAGTTACTTAATTCCTTCTTCACGGAATAAAAAATACCTTCTACACATTACATAAGTGACGAGTCTGAAGCGGCCACGCAACAGTGCCCCACATTCGCACAGTTAATTCGGGTTCATTGTATGGCATTTTTCGTTCCTCTAATCTTGTTAAGCAAATCCAAGGGAGGCTGGGTGACACGGGTTGCGGGGTCGTTGTTAACACGTACCTTTTTGTAGTGTTTCTTGTTTGTGTTAGCCGGCAACCGCTGGCTGCGGTGTAACTTTATCGAAGGTTTAGTTTATGTTTACTTTTCACTTAGCTGGTTAGAATCAGTGTATGATCGGTATGGTTTTATTTTATATTTTACATACATTTCTACACATTCCTATATTTTATTGGAGAAGACAGAGGCTATTGGCTGCCACAACCTACTATTTGGTATGTATATCTTTTATTTTTTTGTCTTTTTGTAGAAGTCTGCCAGTTAAACGAACACATTTACTTTATACCGTATATAAGTACTGAGTATACTAAACTATGTATAAAAAAATGTACGTGGTGGCCCGTTGGTAACCAACCAGACGAGGCTACCAACATGTTCATGGCGATCGCGGGTTCAAATCCAGCTCTGATGTTTCGCAGTCTTGTGTGTATTGATAGTCAATCACCATGCACTATAACGGTGAAGGAAAACATCGTAGATTTGAAAGAATTTCTACGGTATGTAAAGCCCGTCAATCCGCACTAGGCCAGCGTGGTGGACTATATGGCTTAAGCACTCTCAATCGTATTCTCAATTGTAGAGAAGGCCCGTGCCCTGCAGTGGGACGTGTATGGGCTGATACAGCTAATAAAAAAAAAATCTTTAAACTCTAAACTCAATATTTTTAGATGCTGTTAAATCAGAGACAGTGCACTTTCCTAGACTTGCAACAAAACATCACCCACATACATCTCTGAAGTCGCATCATACGAGTTGGCGAGTTATAACAAGACAAACTCGCTCCGCTAACAAGTCGCCGGAGTGTTGTTAGGGCAACTGCCGCGTATTGTAATCGGCTTAGTCACTGTATCGATGAGTAGCTTTGTACCGGGAATTACTGCTCCTTGTTACTAGTTACCATCGGATAGGAATTGTGTACTTTAGTATTGGTTCCGATAGATTTTACCAGTATACCCTTCATTTGTGCATAAGTCAATGTATTGTTGAACCTTATTTATTTATTTATATACACTTTATTGCATACACACAACAAAAAAATACAAATAAAATACATAAAAATCACATACATAGAAAGTACAATTGGCGGTCTTAACACTCAAAGGCAATGTCTTACAGACAACCATAGGATGGATTTTAGAAAAGGATTAACAAAGGGCAGTTTAAAATGTAAGAGATAGAAGCTAACATTAAATAGTAAATCAAATACAATTAAATTAATTACTACAAGTTATAGAATATGTATGTATATACAAAAAAGCATAAATACACATACATCATATACATACATACATTATATAAATATAATATAGTACTAGTACATAGTAATAGGAAAAATTATCCTCATCAATGTGTCAATTCAGGGAGAAAGGTAGTGATCCTTGACCAGCTTTAGAAAGGAACAGGACCCTTCCTTATGACCAATGGCATTGATTATTCCGAATGCTTATTGTGTTATTGGTCTAGCTGCAATATGTATGGACTGTGTATATGTGGTCTTACAAAGCCTTATGGGCTGTCCGGGACTGAAATTTGTGCGGGGCATGGCGAGAGATTCACACCCTATTATATTTGGAAAGGAAATAAGCGCCGCGCACTGAGGGTCGTACTAGTGTTAGTGTAACTTCATCATTTTCTTAACGGGTAAAGCCTTGGGTTCATATCGTAATGAATAATTCATATTATTAGTAATAAATTGGAATCTTACTTATCAAGGAATCGTCATTAGAGCCATTTAGACTTTTATACTACTGCAAAATCGGCAATATTATCTATACATAATTATGTAGAAAAATTTGTAACCGATCGATGTCTGTACATGGAAGATAAATGAGAAAAACTAATATTGGGGGTCTGAATTAACGTAATAGACCTCAAAATAATGATTTTTATATTTTTTGTCTGTTTGTCTGTGGGGTTGTGCGCGATGAACTCAGAAACGGGTTAGCGGATTTCGATGAAATTTGGTATTAAGGCTGACACCCTGGATTAATACTTTTTATCCCGAAAAATTAAGTGTTCCGTGGGATAAGGAAGGCATTCCGATATATTTGTTATTTTTTATACTAAAAGGGATGAGATGGGACTGGATAACATACCTTGCGTGAGAATGAGACGCGACGGACGGGATATAACGGGGTGGGACGGGATGGGATATTCCAAATAGGTTAATTTCAAATAAAGTGAATCACGCAGACTAAGTTTGCGGGCAGAAGCTAGTCCTATAATATGTTTGTTCCTCGACAGTACCTTTAGAAATGAGCGAGTTATTTCTCGTATCTGTATTATTACATCTAATTTGACTGCAAAACATTAAAAAACACGAAAATGTTTTATACAATTTAAAGTCAATTACTTTATCACTCCATTATATTTTGTCTACATTTTTTGCACACCGCTGAAGCAACAGTAAATCTCGCAGGTCGGCAAGTGCATTATCATCGATCCGCGCCCACATTGTCTCTACTCGAGGCTTCTACAATAAAAGTTAAGTGCGCCTCCCTCGCCCTCCCTAATCTTAACTGTTACGTGAGGTATTAAGAATTTAGGAGCGGAGGGCGTCATCGATTCCTCTGTGCTGTGCCTTTACATCCGTGTTTTGATTGTTTAAGGTGCAGCTGAGAGTTTCGTTTCAGCTTGTATTATAGGAAATTGTTACTTTTATATATTTGAGTCATACATACATACATAAACTCACGCCTTTTTCCCAGAAGGGGTATGCAGAGGTGCTACCAGGGCACCCACATTTCGCCTTGTATGTATATTCCGTCCCATGATGTGATAGGGGGCGAGAGATATATTTGAGTCATTTATGTTTATTTTATAAAAAGGGTTTGAAAATGCAAAGGAATTAATTTAGCGATATACTAAGTTGCTGTTTTGTGGATGAAAATCAATATTATGTAACATTTCAAATGAACGTGAAACCGGAGTAGATAGAAAATATTTAGGTGATGGACTTGAAATAGTAATAACATAAAATAACGAGATAACATTGTTATCCAAAAGTTCGAATATTTTTTATAACTATGGCTATAACTTGCAGAATCACCTTTTATTTACAAAACATCCTGCAATACTTAACAGGATTAGTAATTAAATTGTCGTTTGTTATGCTGACGTCAGCTGGTGTTTGCTCATTGAGGTACTTTTTCCTGTTTCCCGTCTGCTACCCCCGATAAATTGCGACCTTTGTCAGGGGATGAGGCGCGTTTGTTTATGTAATTCTACCGGGATGCACCCCAACTTGTTAGTATTCCGAATTAAAACGTTTAACAGCAGGTACATGATATGTTGTATGTGTATTTAGTTTTGTATGGATGGGAATTGTATTATGTTTTGTGTGAATTAATTTATTGTGGTTGTGGACGAAGATTTTGTCGGGTGAGCTGCCAGTTTATTTGTTAAATCTATAGTAATAAAATCATATGCGTAAAAGACCTTGAACCATGTTAAACAATAAATGCATAGAATCCTTTGAAATGTCGGTTAACGATAAATAGATTATCATATACATATTATAGAACATGCTTAAGGGTAAAGTAAAGCTACCATTATAATACCTCAAGAAAAATGTAACGGATATACCGATAGGTCTACTTTACTATTTTGAAGAGCTGAGATCTGAATGCCACGCTGACTTAATATGGTTGTAGTAACTCCTATTTATTGAAAAACCTTAATAAGAAGAGTAATCAGACTCGCGGGGTCTCACAGTATATTTTCCTTCAGCATTAATTAAATTACTTTTCAATATTAAACTCTAGAATAAACACATCATTTAAACTTGAAACTTACTCGATAAGTAATTGAACAGTATTATCGGCATTAATTGCAACTCGTGATCCTGCGATCAGGTGAACTGGCAACTTTGTAACTTTCGATGACTTAATTATCTAAAACTCGGCTGTTCGCGGCACGGACTTTCATCGGTTCAACTTGAAACGAACGGGTTCCATTTCACTACACACTGGTGCAACTTCAGCTTCTATGTGTGATATCTTTACAAAGTTGTATTACTAGAATGAATACGTATTGAGCTGGATTCGCCATGTATATACGTTCGACTGCCTCGGACCGTTGTACTACGGTACGATTACAATGCTGAGGTTCGAATTTCGGGTTGGGCAAAGTGATATTCGATTTTTCTAGTCATTATGAGCCCGGAGTCAGGAATTTCTGCCCGATATGGCGATAGGCTCGCCCCTTATCACATCGTGGGACAGACCATACAAGGCGAAATGTAGGTGTCCTGGTGGCGACTCTGTCTACCCATTCTGGGATGAAGGCGTGAGTTTATGTATGTCGCCTCGTTTATTATAAATGTTGACGCCTTTATTCCCGAGAGGGTTGGTAGAAGCCATATTCAGAGATATTTAAATCTAGTCGAGCTTATATCACTTTCATGTCGAGCCTGTGCCAGGAAAAAATCCAAATAAATCACATGATCGTCAATTATTATTTTTTACTTATCGTCGTATTTGGGTGATAATAATATAGGTTTTCTAAAATAATGACGTGTACCTTTTTATTTTTAAATACACAATGATAATATGTAAGGATTGAATTTACTATTTTCGCAAAAAACCAAGTATTTACCTTTTTTTGTACGCTTTTATTAGCTTCAGACGTATGTATGTTAGTATGTAGCGGAATCTTTGAACATGATTTTGACCCCCTTCAAAACGTCGGATTAACTCGAAATTTGGCATTCTTATTAAGGACCGATGACAATTCAATATTTTATACTAAAAAATGAACAAAGCTGATTAAACAAAGCTTCATACCAGCAACATTACTCTGTATCCCACACTAAAACTCGCCAAATCACCGTCATACAACTAGATTTGCGACGTCCGTACAGGCTACATGCAAACCGTGCAAGAGACCCGAATATGTCACCAGTATATCCCTGATTTATGACGGGCTCTAGCTCGCTGTTAACTTATGGAGTTCCTTACACCGCTCTAGTGAGGTTAACACGTGAATTAAATATAAATATCGATGTTTTCTACACAAGAGTTTTTTTTTAATGTTTATCAGCTTTATTAATATATGCTTCTTTTCACGCCTGGCAAGAGAGAAATGTTTGTACTCATTACAGTGAGATATTAAGTTTTAAGTCTCATAAAGCCCAATCATAACTGGCTACATTATCCTTACACTGGAACCCATCATAGCTGCACTGCTCCTTGTTGCGTAAAACGTAGTGGTACTTGCCCAGAAAGCAGCTTGTATAAGATGGACCAACCACCTGAAATAAATCAACAGTGGCCTGTTGGATGCGTCCTTTTTTTTTTTTTTTTTTTTTGTGTCCAAGAGGAAAAGCTATTAAGCTCCCCTTTCGGTACCCCGGGGGAGGCCGAAAGGGGTATGCCAGTGTCTCTGGCCTTCCAACCCACCACATTGCGGACTGTGGTTGGGCTGGGACCCTAACAAAACCTATGCCAGCATACTGACTAAAAACCCCTCGGTGACCTTCACACGCATTTTGGGCGGCACCGGACATCCCAGGGCAACAATCGCCCCGATATACGTCCGCGTAACCGCCCAGCGCAAAACTGTTGCTGGTCCTTCCGTAGTGGGGGCCTGAATGCCCCACATTTGCTACTAGTTTGGACGCCCGTTTAGGATGTTGTGGGCGTCCACGACAGAGTCTGACCCATGCACTCTATCACACATCTCGAGGTCGTTATGAGTGAGGGCGCACCGCCCCCGCAGTTTGCCCAACGACCCCGATGGCCCCTTTAAGTCGCCTCTTACGACAGGCAGGAGGTACCGTGGCGGAATTCTTGCACCCCCGAACGCATTCAGCAACCTTCTTCTTCAACTCGAGAAAATAATATTTGTTTTCCTGTTGGTAAGTTGTCTATTGATCTTTATCTGTACAAACTTAAGGGTTATCGTAATATATTTGACTATATCAGACTGATCTTGCCAAGCAATATTGCTAACAGATGTCTATGTCGGCTTTTTTTATGTCTATATGTCGAAATTGATTTAAAGAAAAATAATTTTATGATATTTTAATCGAGTAGTTTTTATGTCGAAATATGTGACGAAAATATCGTTGGCGAAATTAATATATTATCTACTGAACTTGTGCTAACTTAGTCTACCAATTGAAGGATGCAAGAGCCACATTTTATAGATCCCAAACCTCACTATGCCTTATTTTATATTATATCATATTACCTTTTTCTTTGCTTTTAACTTAATATGACGTTTTCACGTGAGCTCACCTCTACTCACTATCGATTTTAAGCACGAGATATCTAATGTCGATATCGATACTCCCCCATCCACACACGAGACGTTTTACATTCATCGCTCCACTCACGGCGGCAAACGACTAATCTCCTGATATATCGACGCTCACCTTCCTTGTCTGAACAGCCGAAAAAGTGCTCGTTTATTACGTCACGTGGATTACGGCCCTTCAAGAGCCTTAGGGAGCCGTGAGACGTCCACAAAATCTATTCCAACGCCTGAAGGATTGAGGCAAATAGGATATCGGCCTCGAGTTAACGTCTACGCGATGATATTACCGCTCGATCTGTATTGAGTTTGATATATCCTGAGAAAGATACAGACAGTTAGAGAATTGTTTTCGAAAATTAAGACAGTTGGTAAAGGCCAATATAATTAAAATTAAATTCGACCTGAGATGTGATAATAGTTGAAGCCTTAGTGGCTATAACAGTAAAAGCCAATGTGAAAATTGTTTACAATTTAACTGGAGAAACTGGAACAACTAACCTGACCTGCTAACGAAAGCCAAGAAACCATTTACAATTTAAATAAATTCTAACTAAACCAAAGAAGTGGTAAACAAAATAAATATAAAAATACAAAGTATGAAACATATAAACAAATCTCATTTTAAATCAAGCACTAGGTAAACCTGCAACTGGATCCAACTTTCAAGCAGTCACCGCGTCCACTTTTATTTAAAGTGCTAGTAGCAAATTCAAAACAATATCACGAAAAGAAATCTCACAATCCGTTGAAGTTGTCCCGAAACAAACACGGGTGGTTATCTCGAAGCGCCGAGCAACTTTGACAAAGCATTTATTGTTAGTGTAGAAGTCGCGGGAATCCGAAGGCCGGGCCCCTGACGATAACGAGTTCCAAACTCGCCCTAGATACATCTGCTGGCAACTCTAAACGCAGTTAGCTCATGTTTGTCCGTGGAAATAAATCTTCAAGGATAAAACTAACGTTTACCAAGTGGAGTGTTCGGTAGCCACATTTATGCTTTGAAAGATTATGTTGCATCCTTGGGAGTTTTATATTTGTACTGTACTGTGGCATGGGCCTCTTCTACAATCGAGAGCACGATTGAGAGGGGTTTGGCCATATATTCCACCACGCTAGCCAAGTGCGGGTTGGCGGACTTTACATACCATAGAAACTCTTACAAATCGCTATGGTATCCAGATTTCCTCCAATGGTGGTAGGTCTTTACTGGTGGTAGGTCTCTCATATGTGAGAGGCCGCCTGGGTAGGTACCACCGCAATGTCTATTTCTCCCGCCAAACAGCAGTGTAAATGCGCTGTTGTGTTCCGGTTTGAAGGATATTGTAGCCAGAGTAACTACTGGACATATCGAGACTTAACATCTTATGTCTCAGGATGGCGAGCGCAGTGGAATGCCAAGCATTGCCTTGTAACTCATGGTGTTGTTTGGTATTGTTACTGTCCATGAGCGTATCGCTTACCATCAGGCGAATGGCAGGCTCGTCTCGTCATTCATTGCAATAAAAAAAAAAAACGATGTTTTCCTTCACCGTTATAGTGCGTGGTATTTGTTGTCGATACACATATAAGTCCGAAAAGTCGTAGGTGTTCCCTGGGATTTGAACCCGCGACCACCGTGAACATGTTGGCAGCTGCGACCGCATTTTTCGCCAATTGTTCATGGAGATCGCTCTTCGGACGGATATGAATATCCTAGAACCAGGAGTTATGCCTTAGTTCACTACGCTGGGTTAATGTAGGTGGGTAGCCTTCTCATAGCTATGAAATACTACCTACCTATTTTTATATTTAAAATACCTAACTCAGCATCAGCAATGAATGTTATAGACTATAGTGTCAAAAAAATAGCTTGTCAAAATTATAATACTACGAAATCTGGAAAAGGAGTTTCAGACTCCGTAGTAGGTGAAAAATGATTACCTAAGCTTACATTCAGTAGTCTGTTTAATGGAAACTGCAAAATATAAATCCGAAAGAGACTGAAAAACAAACAGCGGTGTACAAACAATTATTTGTGGTTGGAACCAAACCGGAGACCTGGAGTTGCAGACGCGACGTAGTCAAATGAAATGAAAATATTTGAACTTTGTGGACGGTGTTTCAAAAGTTTGATTAATTCTCTTAGTAATTTGATACCTGAGTCTTGGGACCGCATCATGCTTCGTCATGTTCTTAGTTCAGTCCATCGATTATGATATTGCAGATTGTTAACATACAATAAAGAATGTACAATATAAAATAAATATTATTCGCGTATTTTCGTCTTGTAATATTTCCTGTGGTTTCACCTACGGGCTACGTAAAATGTAGTTATTGTGCTTAAGTATAATATACAAACCATGTGCGAGGAGGACAGTTCCAATTTCTTTTTAAAGCCAGCCAGGAATACATCCATTAAAAATCGAAAGTGTGTGTCAAAATAGAAATCGTTATGTCGAAAGTTAGTTTTGTTCCCTATGATAAATCACCTTTTGCTAAACAATCGTAAACTATAATTTAAACTACCAAAAACATGAAAACTAAAGTTTGAAAGTTAGTTCTGTCACCAAACACTGAGCGATAAGCAACATAGCGATATATTTCGTCTAGATAACGTACCGATGACTGAGTACATCGCATTATGCTAAACTGGGGCCATTTCTTGGGGAACTATTCGAGGGACTGATGGTTTATCTAGCTCCATATTTCACGAAACTCGCTGCCGTCTATGTATTCAGAAAGCGTCCAGTCAGTACGGGCGACTGTCTGTATATCAAGTCGAATGGAAAATTCTATATTTTTCGTGCAAGTCGTCCGTTTCTAAGTTATATTTATGTTTATTTAAATTACTATAACACGTGTTAGGACTCGTAAATTAGGCATTGGTGTTTGAAATAACAGCTATCAATTGTAAATGAAAATCGTGTTTAATTTTTAAAAGCTAACAGAGAGTTTAAATAAACATAACTAAAAAAAACACAAAGTATTTTTTTAAACATATGAGTTTGTAAATTGGTTTTAATAGGACTTATGTGGAAGATTCGACTTGTAATCTGCGAGAATGATCCATGCGAGCATATTGCATTTTGTAGTCTACGAAGTGAAGATATGTTTCTGGATTCATCATCATCATCATCATCATCATTAGCCCGTTGCAGTCCACTGCTGGACATAGGCCTCTCCCAAGGTACGCCACAGAGCCCGGTCTGCTGCTGTAGGCATCCAGCCGTTTCTGGATTGCGATGGATTAATTATCAAGTATATTTATTTCCATGCAAATCATAGCAATCAATATCAAAGTAAGATGTACGAGACTTAAAATGAAATAACTAATATACCTACATTTAAATAACAAACACAACTTGGATATTGAATCCATCAGCGTAATTAAGTATCATGTTGATGGCATTTCCACGCAAATGAACATTAGGCGTGAAACAAAGCGCGATCTTTTGTCGCTTAATATACCATAATTGTGTTTATAAACAATACGTTAATTTATAACTGAGCCGAGGCTAACGCGGGCATTGTGCGCAGCTTTCTGCCTCAAATCTGCTTTGCGGATCCCTTTTCATACTGACGACGGCTTAAAACCTCATTTAGCGACGCCCCTACACCTCGCCCACTTGAATGTTATGGCCCAAGAAAATTGTCGCATAATTTAAATAAGTTTGTTGAGATGTTTCCATTGTCTTCGGTTTGAGGCGCCGACGGCTGAGTGCATAAATCTCGACTCCGCTTCATTTTTGTTGAGCACCTTTATGTCTCTTTGGCATCGCTCGGCAGCCGGTACTCACCGTTATTAATATAAGTGTAAATATTACTTGAAGTTGTTGGAAACGTTTTGTTCGTGTTAATTGTGCGCTGGTCTGGGGAGGAGGCTGATTGGGTACTTATGCATGTATAAGTGTTATTCTTGTGACATCGGCATATCGTATAGAAGCTGTAAGGTATGCAAGGTGAAATTTGAAATAATTTTAGTAAGACTATTCTATTAAACATAACTTTTTACTTCTGTCATTTTCTCCAATTATTTTTAAAGGTTGCCAATACACCTAAAATCCGCAGTGACTCGACAAACAAATTGATGTTTACATGCACTGATGATTAGTTATCAAATCTCCGTCATATTTAGTGCTATGAATAACCGGATCCATGAATCCGGAATCGAAAATCAAAGCGCAGGTGCCCTTAAATTAATTAATAAAATAACATTGAACACTAAAGCAAATTAACGCGCGGTCATAAAAGCAAGTTACACATTACAGACCGACGAATATGAGGACATCAAAGTCAAACAAGTATACCTGTACTGAACTCAAACAGTTTCTGCACTTAATTGGAAAGCGAACGGGGCGTTGGATGTATTTACTTAGTTCTTGCAGTGACCAGACTGTGTGTACAGCTCTTGTCCGACTTGTGTCAAAGACCAGAACTGCTACTACGGGTTCGGGACTCGAAGACACTTCAGCTTCATAGACTGTTGAAGGATTGAGGTTAAGTATTGGCTTCCTGTTTTCAGTTGCTAATTCAAGATTTTTGATATTTGTATGAACAAAAAATATTTGTCAGGGTCTTGGTCTTAGTATACATGTGGTTACATTTGTATACCATAGGCTCATAGTTAAAGTGCTCTTGTCTAAGTTCAATGAGATTGGTTTGTTCAGTAAACTAATATTTCCAGGACCAAAAAGCTATTATAACCATTCGTATCCATCTGGATAATAAACATCTTAAACGACCTAGCATAGTGACACACGAAAGGGCGTTTCAGGTTCTGTCTGTCGAATTTTTAATTGTGTCGGATGGCGAGAAATACACATCTCAAGCAGTTAAACGTTCTGTTTGGATTGCGTTTCAGGCCAGCAACCACTTTCACTACAAAAAAATCCGGTTTGTATCTGGCTTCTAACTTAGGTATTTCCAGTCTGCTCAATATTCAGTATCCGTAGATGCAAAACCATTAGTTTTAATTGGCGGAAGATTTTAGGGTGATGATGATGATGAGACTTTAGAGTGGAAATTAAATATAGCATTTTTCGTATCATAAATTAAAGAATAAAATACGTGGTAGAGGTTTGTATGCAGGATAATGTTATTATTACTAAGGCGGTAGAGGACTAAAATACGCAGATAGTTCACGTTTGTTTCGTATCGTTTCATATTCAAACTGATGTTTCGTTTTACCTGGATATAATTTAAATTTTCTAATTTAATATAACTTAATTTTGCTTCTCTAAAATGAACAAGCATTTGACGTTAGATAATTTAACAGCAATGTTTCTATTTCACATATAAAATATAAAACGTTTTTTACATTCAAGTCATTAACTATGACACCCATATTGCTAATCCCTTCTTAAAATATTACCATATTTATAAAGTCCAATTATCCTTATGATCCTCCTTAATAACATCAATACAATCAACCAAATTGTTAATAGGCCGCCCGACAATCATCAAAGGTAAACACCCGATCGGATTGATAGCTACGTCACAAACTTGATGGCAACAAAACTCAACCAGTAATTGGTTAATGGAGCTTATTGGAAGCTGCCATCTTGCCACTAATCAATAAACATAAACGTCGAACGTAGGATTCAGACACGTTAAGCCGTGTGCCTTAATCTCGAGAGGGGAAAGTTCAAAGACTTTCCAATTTGCCAACAGAGTCGCACTTGGGGACAAAATATGACGTTTCGTGTTACAAAGTATTGGACATTTTTGAGTAATAAGGTGATTTTGTAAATTGACGGTGAACAGTAATTTAAATATCGCATTCCATTTTAAAACAAGCATTATTATTATGGCGATTCGACTGTCTATTTGTAAAAGGCAGATACTAGTACAAATAACATAACACAAAGGATGTGAAATAAAAGATTGGCTCTTATAACAATTGGTATTAATAAAATGAAGCCAGTAGTCTTCTTTTTTACTTGATCCGTATATTTAGAACATTATGATGTTCCCCAGTGAATTACTCTGCAACCTGTGTAACAAATTGAAGCAAACCTATGTGGCAATATATTGACCAATTAATTGTCTGTGAGTAATTTATACAGCATATTTAATAATTTATATTTAATTTATAAAAAAATAATCTTAAAATAGTTATAGTAGTGAACACCTACAATCTGGCCTTTCTCAATCCGTCATTGCGAGCATAAAGCAAAACAGCGCAAAAGTAAAGCAGCACGGTTAGACGATGAAAACACAGCACGCGACATGAAGCGATTAGCGCTGTGAGAGCGCAATGAAGGCTTTCCAAGTCGGGATATATATCTTTAAGAAAGATTAACGATCTCAGGTAGGGGTCGGGCTATAATTAAACGCAATGGAAGGAACATCCCCAAAGATTTAGAGTGAGGGTTGGCGTCTTGCTGAGTTATGATTTCACACAAGACGATGTGATTGGCACCCTGTAATGAAGCGAGTGAGAACACTTTTGGGCGAAATGAGCAGACATGAAAATTTCGAGTGTTTACAGAGTAAACTTTTGATATGACTTTGGGTATGAG
This sequence comes from Deilephila porcellus, assembly GCA_905220455.2. Classification (NCBI taxonomy): domain Eukaryota; kingdom Metazoa; phylum Arthropoda; class Insecta; order Lepidoptera; family Sphingidae; genus Deilephila; species Deilephila porcellus. The sequence continues at coordinate 10,879,350 of LR999977.1, read as the reverse complement.
TAGCATATGAACTTTTGTACTTGTCTAACGGAATTGGAAACCGTTCTCCTTTTTTATGACTTTTATTTTCGCAGATGCTAAGTGCAAAGTAATTCACATGAAATTCTGGTCCAATCAATAGACATTTATTCTTGCCATTATTTTTTCCTCTTTTACTACTTCCACTCTCTATTCGAAAGACGTGGTGATGCAGAGGCAGTACAACTACGATTCCCTAAGTGTTGTGGGTGTTCTAAATAAGGACAGTTTTCAGCCACAGCAAGTTCATCCTGAACATAGGTCTTCCTTAAGGATTTCCACAGTGATATGTTGGAAACGGCCTACATTAATCGGCATTCTAAAGCTTTTAATATCGTCGTTTCTTGTGGGTATATTAGGCACGAAAAAATATAATCAAAATTTACTTCGTTCAAACAACCCATTACAAAGACGTGTAGCTATAAATAGGATTTTAATCTGAAAGCCTCCGTATTATCTACTTACGTTACATCTGGAGAGGTCCCTTCAGATATTACGAGGCGCAAAAGGTCACATTTCTTCCCCGCTCCATAGAGCGTGACCACACTGTCACATATTTTACTTGAGCCTGCCTCTCGCCCTTTAAACGATACGAAACTACCTATTACATCTTATACGTATGTTTACATTGTTTTCTACTTGCTGGAACGATTTAAAGTTGGAAAGCAGTCATTTACTGTTAGGGTGAACGTTGCACTTTCCGCTCTGTTGATAGAGATTTGAACGTTATTCATTTCTTCATTGGTGTACGGCTTTATTCCTATTTTTAGGGAAGTCTTAAATATTTGTATCTAAGTGTTTTAGAGGTGTTATACATGTTTTCTGATCCTTGTTTTCTAGATTTGTTGATGCTCGTATATTTGAAAGTAGAGAACGTCATGGTCCCACATCCGCCACTGTATCTCGTGTATGCCATGATCAAGTGGCATGTATTTTAATTACACCGAGCATTGAACCTCAGTGAGTCTCTGACAATGTCTAAATTGTCTATTTTTCAATGTATGTGAAATGTGTATTTTATAATGCAAATTAAACGGATCTCAAAACTCAGTCACCGCGACTAAACCTCACAAAGGCTTTATGAAAAGACCAATTAAAGTACTGGACAGACGTACTTCATCAATCACTTAAAATCCACAAATCACGAAATCAAACGATTCCCAAACCGCTCATCATCGGACGCGTCGATTACCGCGGTCGCATTCAAACACAGATCATCCTTATTCTGCGAACACATAACTGCTAAACATTATTCATTATTTAAAAAAAAAAAAAAAAATAGTATATTTTGGCCTACAAGCAACATAAAAAGACTGTGAACTATAAGGGTTCGATTAACAACTCGAGCAATCTACATTTTGTGTTTTTGATTCAACATACGTTTTTTCTGCCGTTATGTATATTTCGGAAAAAATTATCGGCGCGTTGGCAGAAAGACATGAGAAATCATACACAATTAGGCGGAACTTACTGGCCGAAGTTGATCACGGCCACTGTCTGTGCGGATACGCATATCCCAGCCAGAGATTCACCGGCAATCTCGCTGACCGAAAGAAACGTAACAGCAAAACTGTTACTTCACCTCGCTTTTCAATAAGATTGTGGGTACCACCTTGATTGCGCAGACGTATTTACACATTAGCTTTAACTACATACTCAAAGGCTCATACATACTAAAAGGTTGTGGCGATTTTTAAACAAAAATCCTCAGAGCATTTCCGCTTCGACTAATTACTACCCATTACATAGAGTCAGCTCAACAGCGCATCAAGTTAATACCTCTCACATCCCATCAATTTGTAAAGCGCAGGTAAATCAGTTAATGCTTTTAGTTATTGTGAAAGCCGTCACAGAATAAGCCCATAATGGGCGGACAGATAGATTGTCCGGCTGTCGGCGGTATTCCGGCACTAATCCGGACGGCGGTAACCGGCGCTCGCCCTGATATGTCAATTAGGATATTGAACGCACCGAGAACGGCGAACTATGCACCAGAAAACGCATTGTTCGTCTTGTTACACAAATGGTATGCTAGGAATGTATTGGTATGTTGTGCAGACGAAGTAGAGCCAATTATATAAATGATGACGAATATTTCAAAATCACCGCAAAATTAACAAAGATTTATGAGGTGGAGATTGTCACATATTTTTTTTTCTATTTTGTATAAATTCGATCAATTAAATTGACATCCTTCCTTACTTAAATATAGATTATGATCTATTTCTGACGGATTTTAAACACATGAACTATGTTTCTGCCTGAGATAAAAATAACGCATTTTTAAAATTGTCAACATTTCCAAAGAAATACTGATAAATGTGATAAGACTATCGATTGCTATAAAATTGTTTTTAAGTACTTTTTCTTGTTTTCTTATTTCCATCTATTCTCAAAGCGTAATAAATAAAGTAAATTTAAAAATAGAGCCGTTTGTAAATTAATTGCATACGAATTAAAATGCTTTTAAAACAAAAACAAACAGTATGGACTGCGTCCGTAAATAGTGTAGGTACTAGCCAGAATTTACTATTCAGAGTCTAATTTAATTTCCCGTACGCTCAGACGGCCTAAAAATATACTCATTTGAAATTCCAATGCAATTGCAGACGTGTCCTTTTTATAATCCCATTTGGATGCACTCTGGAGAGAGCCCGATTAGAGAATGGCCGTGTTTACAGAAATTATGAACGCGGGAATTTACACATCATAGATATTTTTTTATTAAAAATCGGAATGATTTTGCTTTCATTTTTGTTCATTGATTCTATTATTATCGTGGAATTATTTACTTGGTTTACTGTTGAATCTTTTTTGATACTTTATGCCGTCTAACTACAGAGTAACCTTTTCTTCTTCAACTGTTTCCAACCTTGAGCTTGTTTGAATTTTAAAAAAGTATAAGCATTCGTACACCTAGGTACTGATGTAATTTACTATTCAAATCAATATTTTTATAAGAATACTATTAGTAGCCAAGAAAGCAATCGATGTTGTCTATAGACAACTCGCATTACTATGGTATCGTAGGTGCGTAGATTTTTGTTCTTCGCACTACTCGGATCGCGCCGGCCCTTTCATTTCACGGTTGGCTACGGTAAAAACAATCAGTTGCCATGATCGTTCTATAAAAGTACGACGTTTTTGTGAAACTCCACCATTTCGAAATTGAAAATGGAAACGTTCCATGCACCTATGTACTAACCGTCCAAATTCACCATTATCCGAATTAACAGTTCCAAAATAGTTATCTAAATGCGGAGCGGCGATCTGTCGTTGGGTATAATCGGCCAGGAAGGCCGTCGGTGATAATGTGCGTTGAATAAGTGATGCGGCTCACCGGCTCACTGCAAATAGCCGCCGCCGCGGAACGTGTGCTCGACACTGCCCTGTGGACACAACACCGCGCGCGGATTTCCATGTATTGTCGGGGTATTTGTGGCCCTATTTACGAATTTTAGTGTTCATTAGTTGAGTGAGGGTTGAGTTGGTTTGTTGAGAGGAGGTTATAGTAATAAATGCGAAAGTAGATTGTATTCCTCATAATTAGCAGCAAAGACCCAGAAACGATTTAACGTGGTTTTAGTTTAGTATGTATGATCTGGTATAATGTACCACAGGGTAATTATATCCAGATTAACAGTATATTTATCTATAGAATCGAGAAATGCTAAAATTACAAACGGGTTGACTTCAGAGACCCCTCATGGCGGTGACAATTTTTAAATTATAGTGATATATCAATCCGCTAATATAGCGACTACCAAACACAAAGGTTTAAGAGCGTTAGTAATACTAGTGTTGTAATCCTACCATTGAATAGAAAAAAAAATTAGATGTGTATATAATTTTCTTTTAGTAGGCATGTACCTACAGTGTCATTTCCTGTAGTTTGGTGCATTGTGTTCTGAGAAACATGTAAGCAGTTTGTCTTGTTCCCACAAACAGCACTTTCTCTGACGTCCGTTTTAAATCTAATTTAGAGTGATACACGCCAACGTCGCACACCGCAATTACGTTAGTGTTGGGCGCCATAAATTTGGCAATTACAGAACTCGATGGCAAAACATTGGCGCTAAGATGGCGCCTCTAACATAATCTATTCTTAATATGTGGTATAATCTTACAGCTTGGAAATATTGTCGTATTTTAGACACATTATATCAGTAGGAATATGGTTGTGGTCTGTTAGATGGGAGCTGCGCCACAACTTCACCGATATTGTCGAAGACCCAATGCTCGCATACTTTTCCGTTTTCCCTTATCCTTCACCCTGAAAGGCCAACAACGCAGAATGGCAGTTAGTTTTAGCTTTTAATTATATTCTACATTCTTCTTCAGATGACCCGCTCATGGGCATACCGCCCCTAAATTATAATTATTACAAATACAGCCAACAATCAGACGTGTAGTGGTGTCCTGATACCGCAGCAATATACCACATCATACTTGGAGCGAAAAGAAATATTTCTTGGGTCATACAAACGTTTCTTGGGCGCGTAAACAGAACAGCTTCACATTTCACAGCTTGAGTTATTATTACACTATGGTGGCGGATAAGAGTGTGAATAATAACACTCACATAAGTGTCACAACAGTCACATACATAGTCCTGACCCCACTTTGCGATCATTTAAGCTTTGTGTCGTGAGTATCAGAAACTACGAGATACTTTTTGGTCTAACAAACAGCCAGACCCGATACAAATATTTGGGGGCTTCACAAACATTTGCTTTGGTGCGGGGATCAAACTCACGGAGTCTCGTTTCAACGTTTCACGGCCGGCCTCTAACCAACTGCGCCACGGTGGCTGTCGAATACTATTTCGAATAAAATTTCTTAGGAAATTATTAATTTGTATCAGTTTTGTATGCGACATTTTAGGCACGAAACTAACGGGGAAACAAACTAAATGCCCCCGGCGACGCCTTGGCGCGACTGCAGCAGACGTTCATAACATATCCCTATAAGAAAGCTGCAAAAAGATATTTTGGCACCACGCGACGTTTTATTGCAAGGAATTTTCTTAATACCTCTCATAATTCACGGACATTCCCGCCTTCACTAAGTGTATTGCTTAATAAAAGATTTCAGAGTTAATAGTACCTACTGTATATAATTGTATGTGTGTCAATGAACTTGTTTTAAATTGATTTTTTTTATATAGATTTGTTTTCAATGAACTCACACGCGTAGTTTGAGAGTACAAAAAAGTTATTCTCTGTCTACGTAAACGGAATATAAGAACAACTCTGGATGGTAGCGATGACATTATCAGTGAAATTATTTTCTGTATAGGAATATTTATTGCCATTATTATGTGGTTGGGTGATACTATTTTATCCTTAGCTTATATGTATAAATTTCAGCTTTTATACTATAACGCTGACAAAATTATATTTTATTAAATTTTAAAGATATCGTATTATATATGGTTTGGTTTTCAGAAATCATGTGCAAGACAGGGAGGCTGCTTGCACCGTGTCGTTTGGATTGGATTTTTACAAACGCAATAACAATATATTTCGTTGTTAATCATATTTCTTTATTAATAAGGTTTCTTATATTTACGCGCATGTTACATATTGAAATGAAATATTTTTATAAGGATTTCATTTAAATTAATAATAAATTTTTTTTTTATTAACATATTAATTCTATCTATATATCTATTTCAGCCCATATAAAACGTCGGGAAATTGATAAAAGTAAAATTGAACTGAAAAAATGCAAACTGGTGTGAAATATTACATATTTTTACGACGCTCTCAGACCAGCTCTACCTCCCTCTCCTTGCCCTCCTCGGGGCAAAAAGATTTATCAGATTTTATACTAGCCTAATAACAGGTTAGCACGAAAACCCTAAACGACATAAATATTTTTTATTAGAAAGTAAGAACAAAACCGAAAAGTAATAATAAAAAAAGAAAAGATATTTATTTATTTTACTTTTGGCTAACTAATAATGGGAAGAGTGTGCTTGCTTTTCTGAGCATAGCTTCCCTAAACGGGGCTCCAGCTTGCCTCACTCGACTTAATCGCATCGACACACGGCGCCCAAGGGACAATGCTGCGACACCCTAGAGCGTCGCGTCGTGAAGTACGGTTTGGGAAACCCTGGCCTAGGAACTGTTGCACTTTGGACAACGCTCACTCAATCTTTATCACAATCGTAAACATAATCTTATGATTATCATGTTTCTATAAATAGATTTACTAAAATAATTTTAAATTTCAACTGAAGCTACAACTTGTAGATAATTTTTAGAGGTTAATTTCTACAGGCAATTGTTCTTAGTTATAATTTTACTAATTATCTTACATGCATATTCCTATATTATTCGATTGTATTTAATAAACCTTTTGTAATTTATTTATGTGCATACATAGGCCCTCTACGCAAAATCTCGATCAAAACTAGTGAAATCGTTTAACATTCGATTACCTACAATATTATATTTTCAGAAATACTATTAAAACTGAGTATTCATTTATTAGTTAGAAAAATAGTAAATAAAAGAACTGTTTAAAATACATTATGTAACACCCTCTCTAAATATATGAGCAATCTTATGCCGCTGTACTTGTTGCAATGTCGTTTTGTTTAGGCGTTATTGTGATTGTTTTATATTATGTATATTCAGTTTTAAGATTATATGGCACAAAGAGAAGTATGTAAGACATAGAGATTTTTGTTGAAGGTACAAATTATGTAAGTATTAAACATTCGTCACACAGATTTTTATATTTTGTTTGGTAAACTATGGATGTTTTTTGATTACAATATTTGAATCTTTTAGTAAAAATAATAACACATTAGCCATAATATGCATAATCCTGGCCCCATAATAAGTTGAGTCTTATATCCTGAGTATCAGAAACAACGATGGACTTTTAGGTCTCAAAAACACTTAGACCCGAAACAAATACCTGTGGTTCACACGAACATTTGTCTTGGTGTGGGAATCGAACCCGCGGCCTCTCGTTTCACTCCCGGCGTCTAACCAACTGCGCCATGGAGGCTGTCATATTTTTTCATGAATATTTTTGGAGATACGTCACAACACATCGGGGTACCAATTTCAGAAAAGAGGTATCGAATAGTAGCAAATAGGTGCTGATTATTTAGTGGTAAACTTTTCAAGATATCTCTTATGGTCCCATCTGGACTCTTGCTTTGTTTCTTCGATATGTCTATAACAACACTGTCACAATGTATATATCTTACGATTTTAATTGATAACCATTATGATTCAGTATTTATATTTTTATAATCAGAAAAAAAAACAAAATATTTTTAGCTCGATAAAAAAAGAACCTATCTTTTTATTATTATCATAATAGGAACCTATCTCAAAGATTAGTAGGATTCTTTACTACTTACAATATCGTCATCTTTGAAAAATATATACGGTGCGAAGGAAGGGTTTCTTGAACCGAGCACGAGGTGTTTTATGGCCTTAATAAAATATTATCGACACATAAATCACTGATTATTGCAGCGCTTCCACCATGGAAATTGCTGATTTTCCACTCATTTTTAATGCATCCGATGATTGATTACGATGTTATTTCTTTGTATTGCTATTTGATTAATATCTTTATCACGATAATATACTTTGCTTATTTGTATCGATTTATAACGTGTTGCTACTGAGACCCGATCTCATAGCCCGATAATATTAAAATGGTCATTTTGCTTGCAGTCATTATTTTTGAGTTTTAATTTGTATTTTTTAATGTATTGCATAAGGTATAATCTGCAACTTTTTTTAGTAAAATGGTTAACGTAATTGCACATGAAAACATTAAAGGTTAGTATTACTAGTGATCTAAAAACCGGATCAAAATTTAGCAACAAACATACAAGTAGAACAGTGGTCCTTCTATAAAGCAAAGAATTACTGTATTTTGTAAGCCTTATCAATTTGATCAATAATAGCACACCTTCCACATCCCACACTAATACGCACATTTCCCAAACGGACAGGAAAAATCGCAAGTTTTAATAAAAGTTCGGGTAGGTAAGTGATGGATTGGCGTAGAGGGCGTTCGGCCGCGGCCTGCGTGTTAGTCCATTAGTCAAATAGCTTTTCCATCAAGATTAACTTATCACTGGCATGACAAACACTCCAGCTCGCGTAGTTTGCACTCGCACTGTCCGCTCGTACATTATCTGATCTTATTCAGCTTTGAGATTTGATTGCAAAGCTTGATAGGTGGGAATAAAATATTTTGTGAAGACTTATCCGCCTGCCTTTGCCTCATAGATGGGATCAGAGTAATATGATTTTCCAGCCATATTACAAAATGAATTAACTTATAATTTTAGTCTGCCACAGTGGCGTAATTCTGTTGGAAAATTTCACATCACGTCAAAACACTCGTTTCTTTCTTTACTGTTTCCAAATTAGTGATGAAATATATACGTACACGGGAAAGCTTTATTTCTTTTGGCATTGTTTTGAGTCTGGGTGCTGTAAGACCATTGACATATTCTACCGATAGACGAGACACGTCAAAAAAATAAAGTGCCCCCGTATTTTAAAAGCACACTGCAATATTACATCACTTAACTGGTATTTTATTAAAATATTGTAACTTCAGACGATTTGCTTTCGGTTTGACGGCGAAACATTCATTTATTATTTTTAAACGTATGCGATAAGGCGTACTGCACTGTCACTGTCACGAAGCAAACTGATTCATGTGTGGTGCATGCACCGCAAGTAGGTGGGACACATTTTTTGTACTGAATGTCTTATCTAGTGTAACATTGATATCGATGTGTAAGACCAATATGTCTTTTCTGGTTTCTGATTTTCATGATCTGTACATTTAAGGAATCAGAACTTAAGTGTTTATTTGTTTATTATAAACAGTGCTTTTATTACTTATTTATATATATGTATGTACTTATATAAATACAAATTATATTGTACAGCTTTTAAAAATATATCACGAATTATATTATTTCTGTCCTTAAACAACATTATAACGTAGTTCGTACCAGCCCATTTTATGACGATATTCATAGCCTTGGGTTTCGACATTGGTTTATGACGCACATATCACGGTCTGTAACCAGCGCACTTAATGTATGACGTCATTATATGAGTATTACTTATTATCAGCGTGGCTACAATAATTGTGCTTTAAATTTGCGAAAACAACAAACTATTAGTCATCGTCCGGATATGTACCTGATAGGAGAAATAGATAAGTTGACTCATGTTATTAAGGGACTGTCTGGGTGTGCGATAAAAGTATTTTTAATTTTAAACAATTATTTTGCAACAATTGTTTAGTTTTTCGCTATTTATAATATAAATATTAAAATTTTAATAATTAAGGATAAACAACGTGTATCAAGATTATACGAATTACTTGTTTTAAAAACGAAGGGTGGTTTATGTAGTAACGTCTAAAATATCAATATAGACTTGATGTTGAAAATAACCTACTTTTACAAAAAGCTATAGTGACTTTCTTTTGTAAACATTTAATTCATAAAATGTCACTTAATTGCTTGTTTTCCATAGAATCAAGAATTTTTCTCGACCATAAAATCGTGAACGCTATGGCTAAAAAGCTCGCTGCTACAAGACTTTTATTTCAGAAAAGCGGAGTACAAACGCAATGATTGTTTTTCAACTTCAAGGTCAACAGAAGACTTGACAGGGGTCTCAGATAATCGCACTGGATTTTTCGGAAGATGGTTGTAAGTATTTAAAAAGTTGTCATATTTTATGTGGTGATGATAATTATCTAAGTTTAAGTCGCACTTGTCTATTAAATACTGTCTCGGTGACGCAGTTGTACTACGGTATGATTACAAAGCTTAGGTCTCGGATTCGAATCCCGGGTCGGGCAAAGTGATGCCGGATTTTCCTATTCATTATCAGCCCGGAGTCAGGATTTTGTGCCCGATATGGCGATAGGACTTTTTCTGATCGCTATGGCTGTGATTGCTCTGTCCAAAAAGACCAGAGCGATGATATTTTGCATTAATTGTACGTAATAAATCTATTTTTCAGCAAATACTAAAAACATTTTGGCTATGAGGCGACTAAGCTGTGATTTAGACAACTGCTCACAAGAGGCTATACAATGTCCGCACGGCAAACACTTAGGCTTTTACCAACTTAATAGCGATTCGAACCAAAGAGTTGCTTTGGTTGTCAAGAACAAGCATGTCACGGGTACCAAGGAAGACAAGCCGACCTTCGCTAGTTAAGCGTTCAAAAAATTACAATCAAGAGAAGCAAATTCAGCTCCCACAAATGCTAAATAATAGACAGACTATAACTGCAAATCAAATCAAGGTAGTTTTATGATTTATCTTCGTTGCAAAACGATAACACCTTGACAAAGGTTGCTGCAGCAGAAGATTTACCCGACTCCGACTGTGATGACTTTTCAATTTTCTGAGCTTCCAATAAACCTTAATATATTCTTAGTTTGTTGATCAACTAAGCCTTACAGAAATTGTATTTTTTTTTACTTGGTGTTAAAATTTGTATCATAATTTGCAAACAATATTTCAATCTGATCTGATCATATTCAAAATTGCATTGTACTTTGTGTTGTTCTATTTAATTCTTTACTTTCCACTAAATATATAGTTAAGGAAAATGTGATTATTACAAATCTCTTAGATAATCTTGAAAAGACTGTTATTTTTTTTATAAACGTTTATTTTTAAGAATTTTATTTTGTTTTTTATAAACCTTAGTTTTCTGTAATTACTTTTTAAAAAGTAATATTTAATACTTTAAATTAAATTTTAATGAGTCTAAGTCATTTTATAACTATAAAAGACTGCAGGTATTTAAAGTTGATTTCAAAAGGTTTTTAATTATGTCTCATTAACCTAGAAGTGATTTAATTAAGTCCAAATAAATGAAACTAAGCCAAAAGTTGATATTTTAATTTTTAAGTTAATTTGTTATTTTAGCAATTATGTTATATAAAATATTTCGTTTTATTAATTTGTAAGACTGAATGAATAAAACGGCTAAATAAATAATATTTTATCAATATATTTATATTTTGTTTCACTGATTTCACAATTTCTGATTGCTCTGGCACCAATTATGATTGCTCTGGTCGCGAATTTTTTTGAACTTAAATATTTCAATAACTATATGTGTAAATTGAAGGCCAATAGTAAAAATGTGCTATTTGAATATTACATTCTCATCATTCACTTATTACATTCTCATTTTAAAATAACTAAAATATATAAAATAATTAATTGTAAAATAAAAACTAATCAAAATGAGACAAATTAATTAATCAACAAGTTTATAAAATAAAATAAATAAAATTAAATAATGAATAAATAAAATACCTATTTAAATTATATGACGACCGATCGAGAAAAATAAATAATAATAAAAATAAGCAAGGCAAGCTTTGTAAGACAAGTCACAAATATTTATTTCAGTAATTTGACCAAAACCAAGCCCACTGAGTTTGACTCGCTGGATCTGCTCAGAACTGGGTCGCGCCGCGTAGTATCCAGTGGTAAAGTTAAGCCCGCTGAGTTTGTTCGCCGGGTCTTCTCAGTCGGGTCGCGTTGGATCCGGCAGTAAGCCTAAAATTACGGGACGTTTTCGGAAATACTCATGGTCGTTATTTAATCAATTGGACCCAAAACAAGCCCACTGAGTACTATTCGCTGGATATACTCAGAATTGGGTCGCGTCGCGTAGTTTCCAGTGGTAATGGAAGCCCACTGAGTTTGTTTCGCCGGGTCTTCTCAGCCAGGGCCGCGTTAGATCCGGTGGTAACATTAAACCGCTACGCACCGCTTTAATTTAATACTTATGGTCCACTTAGACATCGATTATCGTAAATAATGTATTTCCTAAGGGAAAAAAAATTACCATAAAATACTAATAAGTAATATAATACTTAATATAATAAAATTAATATAAAAATTACAACGAATATCTTGTAAATAGAAAATAAGTACTATGTGTATTGACTTGTCATAAGAGCTATTTAATTGCCTACGTGACCAATAAACGAATTTCATTTCATTAAACGAATTTCATTTCATTTCATTTCATTTCATTTCATTTCATTTCATTTCATTTCATTTCATTCTTTTTAATGAGATACATAATTACCATTAAATATCAATAACTGAAAAGCACCAGAGCGATCACACGAATACGCCCGATTTGGAGATTGACCCGTATCTGTAAAACGTACGCAGATAACGATTTATCGGTTAATTTTTATCGTTATCTATATATACGGCCGCGGGCCAGGTATCTGTTCAATACATTTTTGCAGTATATACTCGCAGACCAACCGAATTGATTACAGTGCTCAGAATAACCTCGGTGTGTTAGTGCGACCGGATATTGAAGTGTTTTGAAATAGTTACTCAACTGATAAAATGCAAACTGGTAAGTTAAATTTATCTATTTGGCCAACATTTTGGACAGTACCCATATTTTTGTATAAGGACAAGGTAAATATATTCAGTCAAATTACATATATATGATTGCAAAGAGGGAAAAAGCCGCTTATGGGAGATTGTTATCTATCTCTTGCCACGACGTCGGGTTGGTCGAAATCTGAAGCACAGGGTAAAGCCCAAAGGTATCATACGCTTATTATATCACGCTTTTGCGGGTCACTATGATAATTTTTCCATTATTGTGTACGGTAGTCACTATTCAGCAGGATTTTTTTTATTGTTTTGAATGGCGATACGAGCTTGCCATTCGCTGATGGTAAAGGATACGGTCGCTCAAGTAGCAAAACCAAACAACACCGTGAATTACAAAGCAATGCTTGGCATTCAATTGTGCTCGCCATCCTGAGGCATAAGATGTTAGATCTCATTATGTGCAGTAGTTACTCTGGCTACAATGTCCTTCAAACCGGAACATAACTGTGCATTTACACTGCTGTTTGGCGTGAGAATTAGAAATTGCGGTGGTACCTACCCAGGCGGCCCCTCACATAATATGAGAGACCACCACCAGTAGTGGTAATAGTAATTCTTACCTAAAGATAGTACATCTGAAATCACATGACATTAATATTTACGTAAAAGAACTACATAATATATTTAAAAGTAAAATCTTTTAATATTACATACATACATATTACCCGTTGGAAATATCTGTGCACCTGACTAATTGACGTCATTGGAATATAGGGTCAGCAAATTCAAAATACAGGTTAAAACAGATTTCGCATCCATCTCAAAATATTTTTTGTGTAAAAAACATAGTGGATAGGGGAACACAAAAAATGTAATTCCAAAAAACAACAACAATTGCACTATATATAGTCTTTTCCATCTTACTCCACTAAAAAGTTCAACAATATTTTGTCAAACAGATCGTCTAACACACAACAAAAATAATTTCGAGAAATAAAATACCCCACGTGCGCTCGCGCTTTCCCTGCTATCGGTACCACGTAGGCGAACACGGGGCGAGGTGCGGAAAGCGCGGGGGGAACCGCATTCCAGCTAGGTGCACAGATATTTTCTACAGGTCATACATAAACTCACGCCTTTATTCCAGACGGGGTAGGCAGAGGCTCCACCAGGACACTCACATTTCGCCTTGTATGTTCCGTCACGCATCATTCATCTTTTAATATTATGTGTGATCAATCTATTTGTTTATCGTGTAGTTAAAGAAAATGTTGAATGAGATATTTTTACATATAGTTTTAGACTGGTGGTTAACCACTAGTCTAAAACTATATTAATATAGGGTATCCTTATCAAGAAACATAAGATTTTCTATGGAATAGTTTGGATAGAGTGTATAAATAACTAAACACTTTTTAAACAAAAATATCTGTATTTCCTCGAAAAAGAAACATCTGCTTACTGAGTCATGATGAGCCTTTTGTATCTTTCGTGAGTTTATTAACAGCATAATTTTGTTTTTTGATTATTCTTTTGTTCGCGTATTTGTTTGTTTATATAAATAAGTGATTGAATGTATCAAATAACTTTGTTTCTATTTATTTATTTATTTATATATTGGTATCCTTTATTGTACACTATGTTTAAGCTTAACAAAAAATATAACTGGTTTCTTAGATTGACGCGAATGTTACACATTGAAATAAAACTATTTTTACGGATTTTATCGCGATTTGGTTTAATTTTTACATTTTTTTACTTCCGATAAAAACGATAAAATCCGTAAAAATAGTTTTATTTCAAAAAATATATCTTCTATTTCTTTGTTTCTAATTTAATAAGGCACTCTTATCATAATTATGCCTACGTATTTCCTGATTAGACCTATCGCTAGATACCAATATGTTTGCTAAATCAATTATATCGCACACTAATCCTTTTATATTGAATTCATTTTGTTGCCTTCGATTGAGAACGGTAATGAATACTTATCGATATCAAATCGTAATTATCATTAGTTGTTATAAATTTATAGGTAGATTATACTTTTCGTATACACGCAGTACTTGTTTAGTTCTCTCTACAGTCGGCTCTGTGCAAAAATCTCTTCTCTAGAAAAAATAGTGGAGAAAATTAGTTTCTATACTTCCTTATAAGATAGGTAAGACATTAATACTCCTTCTACTGAAGTTTTGTGTACATATAATTTTATTAGGTTTTATTATAATCGTAATAATACCGTTTAGTATCAGATAACCCGTCCGCTTAATTAATAAAAATATTAAAAAGAAATGAAATTTGTGTCTTAACCACGTCGGCGATTATATATCAATGAAGTGCCACAAATTATTCGTATCTGTAACTAAAATCTTAACCGGACCATAAAATAATATTATGTTTTAAAAATCAACTTGTGATAACGCAGTATGCTATCGATAAATATTGTGACGTGCGAGATTATATAGATCAACCTAGTATCTTTAGAACATTATTTTTGCAAAGTGATGTGCGATTAATTGGTGCCTGAGTTGCAAGTGTAGTGGTGTCTAGGATCTAGGTATACTACTTATTGGCAAGGTAGGGTTATTTCTCGCTGGTCGATACTATTTTGCCGGTCTGCTCAAAACATTTTGTTGTCCGTTCGCGGATACGAGTAACAAACACACAAAATACATATTATAATTAATGAACAAGGGATATGTATATGGATAACTTTTACTGGATACTAGAACCTCGCGTACCTACGCGAGAAAACAGTGAGGCGAGAGGAAAGATAGTGTGAGTGTGTAGGAGTGAAAGAGACACAATCAGAAATTGCGGTACCGGTACCGCAGTTTTGTTTGCTGTGTTCCCTCTTCTATATTATGAATGATTGCATCTCTGGTTTTTTATATTTATAGGTCACCCGTCACCGTGATATTCAAACGTTATGTCGATGAATAATTATTTTATTTATTTTACAGACAAGAGCATGCAGGCCGGAGCTTACCCAGACCAACCTCCACCCTATGTGGGCCCACCACCACCAGGCCAACCTGGGCCACCGCCGGCGCAGCCTTATGGCCCCACCATGGTCCAAGCAACCATGATACCATACCCCACAGTGGTACCAGTGGTCATAGGCCAGCAGATAAGCCCAAACACTACCAGAATGACGTGTAGATCCTGCAACATTGAAATCATGACTAGAATTGAAAGGAGGCCAACCATGCGCACACATCTTTTCGCAGCCCTTCTTTGTCTAGTAGGGTATGTATTTATAACAAAATTTAATTAAAAGTGAAACACTTATCTTTTAGTTATCTGATAAAGTTTGTGCCTAGAATGTCTTACAAACTCTGATAGATTAATATGAAATGATTATGTTGGTGTAAATTGAAAGTCATCGCAATTGTTTTACGCGATAAAAAAATAAATTACACATAAACATGAGTTCATTGTGTCTCCAAAGTCGTAGGTAGTGATGTCGCTAGAAGCACATGCAATTCTCCAATCATATTTCTGCCCCAAGTTGTTAGAAAGAAGAGCTGTTAGAAAGAAAGGCTTTTGCCGTACTAAGGACAACTGTGGCCCCGCGCAACTTATATTCGAAATTTGAAAATTAATAAATTGAATAAAATTATTATAGTTTCCATCACCTATTAATGTAACCAAGACCTCATGGTTTATAGCTGATACAAGCTGCCACTATAAATATTGAAATTCCGTTCACCAACATACTTATCATAGGGCTATTCAAAACACAGATACGTCTGTTGAGAACTCAAGAGCGCAGAAACAGAGGGCAAAGATTAATTTTTCTCGAACTGATCAATCATTTGTATACTTACAGTTGCTGGCCGTGTGCGTGTATTCCATACTGCACAGACTCCTGCAACAACTCGGACCACTACTGTCCAAACTGCAACGCCTATATCGGAAGCTACGTCGCATAGTCTATCCTTTCACAGTCATTATTTAAAGGCTAATGTAATTTATCTAATTCAGTTTTATTTAATAAGATTATATTAAGCACTAACTGTATCAAAGCAGGGACAAATTATAAATTCCTGTTCTAGTATCAGATTGATATGTTGACAAATTCTTGCGTGAAAAGAAATCGAACCCCCAAATACTTATAGATTCTAAGTAAAATTTAAATATAAAAAATATTTCATGGTGGAAAGTAAATGTTAGTTTATTCAATCAAATTATTAAAAGCTTTTTATTTTTGTTGCACAAGTCAAATTGACTGGGTTAACTAAAGAATTAAATCTCTTTCTTAAATTAAGATTAACTTATTTTCTTTCTGAAATTCTCTTCATTTTCCTGTGAATAAAATCTTTCGATTCTGTTGATTAACTACGAGTAAATTAATTAACTAAAATAATTCACTTTTTAAATTGTTGTGGTTAAATTACAAATTACAAGATTTATATATTTTTTTATATTTTGTTCATTATCCTATGCATAGTTGCCCGACTTTTTGTAGCTATTGTCTAGGCCCCTGGGGAAGTAAAAAGAGCCCTTAGTTTCATAATCGGGACCAACACTAATATCTGTAAGGCCATTCATACCGATTTCGTATGAAAGATGCAGGAATGGGCTAAAAATTCCTATTCCTTGTAAAATATATTTTTTAGGTAGGGTTGTAACTTGTAAATTAACTTGTGTATATAATAATTAATAACTTAGTAGGTATGTATGTATGTATATTCCATCTGCATGCACGATGCAGACTATATTAATTATCATCTGCATGTAAATGTAGTCTGTGTGATAAAAATGTGAAATACTATTTTGTTGTTGAAAAGTAATTTACACAAAGAATTTTTAAAAATGTATTTTTATTTATTTATTTATTATTAATTCAATATATAAACCTAAAAGCAATAATAATAAATTCACAATTAGTAGAATAGAGATTTCGGTGATACACAATTGTTTTAATGTTACTTTTGACTTATATTAATTACATGACATGTAATAAACATGCGGTTATAATTGAAAAATATTTGTATTGAATGTTATCTGATTGTCATTAAAAAAATTAAGCAGTTTGTAACTTAAATAATCTTACATAAAATCAAATAAATGTTTAAATATTACAAATGTTAAAATGTGTTATTACCGTAACAGAATCTCTATAATATAATAAAAACATCGATTTATTTTATTGTATTTGATTACAATGTCTTCTGTTGCTTCTTGAAACTTTACCAAGTAAAGTTTACGAAAGAGATATAACAATAAACGGCAATATAATTATATACATTTTTGAATATGTGAATCCCTAACTCCTGCCAAAATAAACATTCATACTACGAGTACATAATATTTACTCTGTTATAATCATAATTACACTTACGATACTTAATAAATAAGACAAAAAATTATATGAGTAGTTTTATTGTTTAAATTAATTATTTTCATTGGTTTTGGTTCATTTGCACTCTAAGTTATCCCAACCTTGTTTGTGGTTGTAATAATAATATTAATGCAACTCACGCCTTTTACCGGAAGGGGTAGGCAGAGGTTCCCCTGGTAGCAACCAGGACTCCCACGTTTCGTCGTGTATTTTCCATCCCGCGATGTGATAACCTTTAGGGAGAATACCCAGGTCCAAGTATATTATTCTATACTATTTTAGGTTATACTATATGGTGATATTATCTCAATCACATTTTTCATGAATTGTGAGGTGAACTCAGGATTTTATGGTAAACAGTTGCTTTGACGATGGGCAAAATGTTAAGCTGCTCTTCTGGCATCTCTAGCGTGACCGAAAGTCGAAGACACTGCTTATCTTTGAGAGCTTACGGATATTGAAACCAGGCTGAGTACTTAACTGAATCTACGTCAGTATGTATAGGTATAGACTAAAACCCTTCAGTGACCACCAGGCGTATTATAGGCAACTGATTTACCAAACACCCCGATTTACACCGCATGGCAGGCGCAGATCCTAACATGCGAAAAGTCTAAAGCTTGCTGCCCTTGAACTTACGAGGCGAAATTATAGTCTTAAAAAGCACTTCATTGCTACACAAAGATGAGTCACACCAGCAATTTTTATTATCAATGTTTGGAGATAACAATTCTTATACGAGTAATATATTGTCAAAAATATAAGTTTCTCGTAAAAGCGACCTTTGTAGATATTGGTGAGTTAATATTATTTTTTATCGTTGTTACACTTGATAAGAATATTTTCAAGATTAGCCGATGTAGTATAAAGTTTCTTCACATACTCCTATTTTAAGAAGCTATTTTAATAACTTTTCATGCCACTCATTTATGTATGATTTTAGAATTTTAATCCAATAACGCTTCAAGATCTGGTGACCATCGTACACGATTAGAGCCTTAAATACCGCTCACGAAAGTGTGTCTCGTTTGGGTTCAGCTAGTCTATGATTCCTTATGGATCCGCGGATACTCTATTCGGATGCACTTAATTTACCATCATGTAATTTTATCATCATTCACTTTGTGATGCCAGTATAAAGTATTATCCTCGAAGGAACTGAACGTATCGACATTTTTGCACCAAAGGTGATAGGGCTATGCATAATTCGAATCAAATTGCGTTTCACCGATTGAACTTCTTTCACAAATGGCAAGTGTGTAATGCTCTTTAGATTTGATATGACGCCGTGATTCAATGTTTATCCATTACTACAGTTTGTGTATCGAAGGCGACGGAGTTTATGGTTTCTATGAATGTAGATCATATTAGTGACTTTTTTATAAGCAACTTCTGAGATCAAAAGGTAAGTTATTAATCAATTTTCTTGCTTAAAAATATTATTTATACAAGTTAGAAGATACCGCAAAGGTACACTTTGTATACCCAGATAAAAATAGAGGCCAAATTGATTGTATATTACATTGTATCTATCATTTTTAAACTTATTACTTTAAAAGCTATAGAGGATACACTCAATTTTATCTAGTATTTGTAGAATCTATACGGTATGATTATACTTGTGCTCGAGCTTCACTTCGCAGTCATTTCAGTTCTTTAAGTAAAGGTATCGTTTAAGAAATGTATTGCGCCTGGGTCTAGATGATTCAAAGCATATGATGATGTTAAGTGTAGGAGGGACAAAATCAAATAGAATATGATGGGATATTCTCTAGCTGGTTGACACAATTGCCGTTTGAATCTAAACAACAAAATAAATACTGAACCTATAACTGGACACACTTGGCGTGGATCACGATGACAGGTTTTCATCAACGTTTACAATGGCCACTAGCCGAGTGCTTACAAATATTTTATCTCCAGCGCGAGGCTCTACGGATTATCTGCAATTTCTGCAAGCTGTGGCGAATAAAGCCAAATAAATAATTTTTTTTTTGCCCTACTTTTCAGTAAGGTTTAAGGACGCAATGCTCTTCATGAGTCAATAAAAATAACTGAAGTCGTATTAAAAGAAATAAATTTCATTTTTTCAGTAAACATGGACCTCCAATTAGTGTCTATTGGCCCGAAGCCTAACGCAATAACTTGTCCCTCGTGCCAAGCACAGATTGTAACCAGAGTGCAGAGGAGACCAACCACACGGACACATATCATGGCAGTGCTGTTATGCGTATTCTTGTAAGTATAACATTATATTAAAAACAAATGAAATTAATTGGCCTGACTGCCTCGGTGGCGTAGTTGTACTACGGTACGACTACAAAGCTGAGGTCTCGGGTTCGAATCCCGGGCTCGGGCAAAGTGATAATTGGTTTTTCTATTCATTATCAGCTCGGAGTCAGGAATTTGTGCCCGATATGGCGATAGGTTCGCCCCCTATCACATCATGGGACGGAACATACAAGGCGAAATGTGGGTGTCCTGGTGGCGCCTCTGCCTACCCCTTCGGGGATAAAGGAGTGAGTTTATGTATGTATGTATGAAATTAATGCTAAACATAATATGAAGGCACCATGAGGCAACAGCGAGGCAAATATGATACAATGCCCTCAAGCTCAATAGTATTAATGCAGCTGAATCAGCCTATAATTAACCGCACACGGCTGAGCATGCGACTTTATTACAACCGAGTAATCAATTAAGTGGACATAGGCCATAGTTGCGTCGGAGGTTGGAAATTCACCACAGTACGTTTCTCCCGACACTTTCTTCCACGTACTACAATTCTGTGGAACCAATTGCCAAGAGCGGCGTTTCCGGATAAATACGACCTGGCTACCTTCAAAAAACGAGCATATTCACTCCTCTGATTCCTACCTTAAAGGCAGGCAACGCATCTCCATGCCCTATGGTGTTGCAGATGTTAATGGGCCATATGCTACGTAACCATATGCCCCCTATATAATCAAAAATAGCTCATCATGCAGGCCTAGTGCGTTCTACCGGACTTCATGTACCAAAGAAAATCTTGTTAATTCTATGGTATGCAGGTTCCCCACGATGTTTTCCTTCACCTTTTAGGAGCTTGATTTGACTATCAATACATGCATGACTCCAAAATCAAAGTTGCGCCCAGGGATTCAAACCTGCGACCACCATCTCGACAACTGAGTCCAATCCATACCCACAGGCCACAATGCATTCACACTTCAAAAGAATTGTTGACTGGGGATGAGTGAGAGCATAAGATTGACAGTGCTTAGTCGATTGCAGGCGAAAAGGCATATTTCAAACACTGAACTACCAGTCTACTGGTAGGTCTTTCATGTGAGAGGCCGCCTGGGTAGGTACCACAGCAATATTTATTTCTCTAGCCCAACAGCAGTGTAAATGCACTGTTGTGTTCGGTTCGGTTTGTAGGACATTGTAGTCAGAGTAACTACTGGACATATTGAGACTAACATCTTATCAGTTTCAGGATGACGAACGCACTGGAATGCCAAGCAATGCTTTGTAATTCATGGTGTTGTTTGGTTTTCTACTATCTATGAGCGGTCGTATCGCTTACCCTTGGGCGAATGGCATGCTCGTCTCGCCACTCATCGCAATAAGAATAAAAAAAAACGAAGATCTATAAGTAATCCCTTTAACTTTTCAGATGCTGGCCTTGCGTGTGTGTCCCTTACTGCATGGATTCTTGCAACAACGCAGACCACTACTGTCCTAGCTGCAATGCCTATTTGGGTTCCTATATTAGTTGATTTAGCTGTTATTGTCTTCTAAGAAGTTTAAATGTTTATTGCTAAGGATTTATTAATAAATGTGAACCTTTAGTTCTATGTTGTTGGTTAAACAGTCTTTGTTATGACTGCAATTTTCTGTAACAAAATTTTCGGGAATAAATCATATTATGTATCACCTACTGTTTTATATCAATAGTATATTTGTTGGATATTTTATTAGGCCAGCGTGGTGGACCATGGCCTAAGCCCTCACAATCGTTCTCTCGATTGTAGAGGAGGCCCGTGCCCTGCTGTGGGACGTATATGGATTGATACAGAGTATTTTTATATAATATATTTTTATCCGTACTTAATATTCTTTGCATGATTCGTCAATGGGCTATGAACTAGAGTCGGGTAATTTATATCGAAAGACAATAGATATAAGTACATGAATGTGAGACAGGTTTCGTGAATTATTTCCTACATACATGCAGAAAACATTATAAACCTGTGATAGTCTTACTCGACTCTATAAGAAACTTGTAAAATACCATTTGAATTGACTAAAATAAAAGCCTGGCCTAGTTTGTTTTTATTCAATTTAAAGTACATTTACGATAGTCTCACTTTGTTTTTATTTAATTTACAATTATTATGATAATTCTTCAAGAATAGGATCAAGGTAGAAGAATTGCCAACATCGGTACAATATTGAATTTGATAACGTGTCGACGTGAATACATTTATCTGATAAGTAGATCTACTGTAGCCAAATGGTTATTTCACTTACTGGTCGATTCGAAGAAAATGATAAAAATTATCATCTACGTGTCACACGTTACTTTATTATCAAAAAAACTTACAATTTGAACGTTTACATGTTTACTGTGTTGTGTTAATGGGATACTTTTAAAAACGTAAGTATGAAATTTAAAATTTAAACTTCTTGAAGTTATTGGCGTGGTTTCCACACTTAGATGAAAATTGTGTAAAATTATACAAAAAAAAAGAATAATATCTATCTGTGTACTTATTTCGCTGATGGTTTTATTAAAAAAATAACCTTTACAGTTACATAATATACATGAAAAGGGTATGATGCTTAATTCAATTCATCTATTCCATTGAATTAATAATATTCAAAGTGGAACTATAAGCCAAATAATTCTGCAACGTGGTTGAAAAGTTGTATTGCACAAAATCTTCTAAGTATGGAATAAAGTCAACCAGATGTATATGATATCTATTATTCTTAGTTTAAACTATTCCTCGTAATTAATTTGTTACTAGTTTATACGTAGTAACAAATTAATTAATAGTTGTAATTTATCGAAGAAAAAAGTAAGTGCCTGGCAAAAAAATTATAGCAACAACAAAATTTTGGTTGTTATTAATTTAAATGACATTTATAACTTTTGTTTTTAGATTTTTCAGCATTTTATCAAAATTGTCATGTTATTCATAAAAAGGTTGTTATGAGCAGTAATCAATAAACTCATATAGTAATTAAATTAAAAAATCTAATAGTCAATATTTTTCCTTTTTCAGAAAATGGTTGAAGGGACCGTGCATCAAACTCAGCCTGTTTCCATTAGATTGGCAGAAAATGTACCATCACCTGCAAATTTACCCACGTATCAATGCTTACAGATTACTGTGAATAATCAGTTAAATGCAGGTCCAGCTCCAATATTTATGACCTGTCCACAATGCAACCAAGAAATTATGACAACTGTAAAACGGAAACCAACGATCATGACGCATGTAATCGCTTGTACACTTTGCATAGCCGAGTAAGTTTCTCTTGTTTTATATTCCGTCGTAGGCAGACGAGCTAGCCGCCCGCCTGATGGTAAGCAGTTACCGCTTTTCATGGACCCCCAAGGCGGTGCCTACCGAAAGGGGAGGGAGGAAGACATAAATAAGGGGAGGAGGAAGGGAGAGGTAGTTGAGTGTCAAGCTATTTCACGAAACGAAACACAACAGAAGAGCTGTTGCTTGACGCCGGTCCCCTTGAGACAGTCGTACCGTCCTGGACGAGCCGATCCATTCATGCCGTCTTCAAATGACTATGGTGTGGCTCTACCACTTAAATGTTCATCCCTCTCTATGTTTTTGTTTTGTTGATGGTAGCATATTTGCAATCGCCGAAATGACAATACCATAGAGCGGTGAATGACATTCTTAAAGGCCGCCACAGAGATTCACGCAAGTGTGTCGCGTTCCGGGATCAGCTGGTGTATATCTGAGTTCGAAAAGTCCAGCATAATTGTTGCCTGGTGGCTTATAGTCGTAGATATTTATCGACGGACGAAACTGTACTTGAACCGCACTGCACTTTACATCAGATGCGCTCACATTGCCGTGCTAATATAAAAAACACTAATGAGCTGATATGAGGTAACTTTTTATACCTCGGCAAAGAAACTCAGCTTTACTTTTTTATTACGGCATAAGATCGGCAGACGTCTTACCTAATGCTTAGTGATTACTGCCTCCCATAAACATCCGGAACAATTGGATTCAATGTGTATTGTTTCTCAAATTAGAAGCCATTAGAATGGGAGTTTGGGAATTTTATTTTATAAAATAATATTGCAGTCTTAGAAGCCATAGTAGGGACAGTAACCACGTGCACCCGTCAACCTTACCAAGTCATTTTATACCTCAAAAAGTATCAGTAGTAGAAGTAGAGCTATTACTCAGGGGCAATGGACTGTCAATTTATTACAAATACTTTTCTAATGAGTTCAAAGAATTATGACTAATATTGGTGTAAAAACATAAAAATTAAAAGTGTTTGTCACGTAGATCCGTTTTAGATTTCCCTTTCCAGATCATTCCATTCCATAAGACGTAGGATAAAAATTAAGGGGCTCTTGGGTAAGCATATGCATTTTTTTTTCTATAAATATTTGTTATTGTTTTTACAGATTGTGGATATGTGCGTGTATGACTTACTTCATGAAGAGTTGCAACAAATTGAACCACACGTGCCCAAATTGCAAAACGTTCATTGGAGCATATAAATAGGAGGTTTAACATAATGTTCACTTATCAAATATTCCGAGTATTTTCGTAGTGATTATTATTTGGTTCTACGTTTGGTTGATTATATTGTAGAAATGACCATTGAAGATTTTACTATGGCTAAGGGCGAAGCACTTGAAAAACCATGTTACCATTAAAATAATAATAAGTTATTAATTAATGTTGTTTACCTGAATTGCTCTTAAATTAAATATTGTTTTGATTGTTGCTACCGTGCATGAGGTAAAACAATATGAAAATAATCATATTATTAGGTGCTTGGGTTTTGTTTAATTAGTAGATTTATTTATAAAAATGTTGTTTTAAATAAATTTGTGCTTTTATGTTTTATTGATTTACTGATAATAAAATGCAATAATTCTGCATTGATGTCAGCATTTTAAAAATACATTTGATATTAGACTATTTTATTTTATTATTTACCTAATTGCCTGATTACCTTTTTTTTTTTTTTTTTTTTTTTTTTCCAATAGGAAAAGCTATTAAGCTCCCCTTTCGGTACCCCGGGGGAATTGCCTGATTACCTACTATGCTTTTTTAATTTGCCTTTCGCAGCAGATGAGCATGCGACCACCTGATGGTAAGCCGTCACTGCCACTCATGGACCTATGTTTATGGCAAAGCGTATGAGGTATGTAGGTATCCTAGGACCGTGTTTCAATCTAATAAATCTCATACGACTTAATATACCCGGTATAATATGTAAGGAGAACATATACGCACTACTGTTGGGCACGGGGCACCTCTACAAACGAGAGTACGATTGAGAGGGATTAGGTCATATAGTCCACTATGCTGGCCTAGTCCAGCGCGAGTTGGCGGACTTTACATACCAAAGAAATTCTCACACAACAGTATGATATGCAGGTTTTGTTACGTTGTTTGGCTGCCGCTACCAACAGGCCACCATGCTTGTAGTAGTGTAAACAGTAAGGCAACATATAATATATACTTCAATTTGTCTGGATTTATAAGTAGCAAGCGTCGTCTTGTATCGTCATCTCCTCCTGTCCTTTCCCTTCCATTTTGACAGGCCGGTAGCACACCTACGGTTAAACGACCATATTCACAGACAGTTTTAAACCTATATTAGTTGTCGCATGTTTTGTCTTCTTCGCTCAAACTGAATTCTAAAGTTGTTCGGAAAGGACAAAACATTCGATAACTAAAATAGGTTTTATAACTGACTATGAATAAGGCTGTAAGCAATATAGTTTAACCTAAATAAAAATGTCTTTTGTAGGATAATAACAAGAATAAAACTATAGCAACACTCGACTGTATTTCATTGTAATTTTTAAATATGTAATGAAAACTCTTTGAGTTTTTTTTCTAAACCAATTTAAAGTCAATGTTTTGACTATAAAATTGGATTCCAGTCACCCCTTTATTTTGTCAATGTTCTTTAATTTTCTTACAGAGGTCTACTGCCCCCCTGTAAGCTTCCAGTGCCTATAAAGGAGCGTTGATCCACTTTGAGAGTGTCTGATCTATTGCCACGTGCATTTTCACCTATACTTCCATATTTATAGCACCTATACTACTCATATGCGTACTATACCGTATATACATATTATGTAGGTTTAGAGTGGATTACGTGTGTCGGTGATTAACCACACTCACGTTGCCGGTACTTGAGGCAGGGTAATTACGGCAGTGTTAGCTGTAATACTTGCATAGATATTCGAAGAGAAAAACACAGTCATATTTATTTGATGGCATATACTATTTCACTTCATTTATTTCGTGACAACGACATTTTATAAACGTAGTTTGTTTTTTGTTACATTTGTAATCTGTTTTGTTTTTATGTCTTTTAAAAGAATGTATAGGGCATACCTGTGCTTTTTAGAATCATGTGTGTATGCATAGATATTGCATTATCGGCGAAATATAACTTCGTGAGGAAACATGCATGCGTAGTGGATAAGGCCTTAGCCCTCTCATTCGAACTCTCGCTTGCATAAGAGTCCCACGCTCAGCAATGGCAAACTAAAGGCTTATTTAGTACAGCATTTATTATTTCACTTCATGTATTTCGTAGCAAACATTTCATTTGAACTCATTAAAAGCAAAAGTTGATTTAACGTCGTTATGTTTTATATTATTAATTTAATTGTATTACCTTCTTCAAAACATTAAAACCGATGGCCTACTGTCCCCGTTTTATTATGTTTACAGCATGTACATATTTACGAAATTGATATGTTCAAGATTTAGATATCACGATGATTAAAGACAATATACTTTTATAATTTTCGCTTTTATTTTACAATGTGAAAAAAGTCCCTGGTTGAGTCAGCTGTGTTATTAGAACCGGTAATCTATAACATAGCATTCCTCATTTGTTTATCTATTAATTAATTATATTGGATTGTATTGAAGGAATTGAATCAATAAAATAATCAACTTAATGTTCATTGATTATGTTTTGTATTTTCCATATTTTATTGGATTTCATTAATGTTAATGACACGTCTCGAGTAAATAAAATTTTTAGGGAATAATAATTTCAGCTGAACTACTAAGATTATTGGAAAATTAAGATGTGCGGACGTAAACACGAAAGGATTACTTGTCCTTTTTATGCTGTTAACTTGCTTTTTAGTTACTGAAAAGGAAGGAATTTGCTATCTTTTTTCAATGAATTATTAAATCCGACTTTTTCGTGGTTTTATTTTAGATTTTATTTTCGAGTATGAATAAAATATTTAACACGGGCGCTTAAAAGCATTCCTATTTTCCATTAGAGAAATAAAAGGTCGAGTAGGTACGTCAAATGCGTCATACTACACGAGCTCGCCAGTCGCCACTAGAGTAAAACCGTGGCGCTTCAGGCCTATAATTACAAATGTTTTCCGATATAAATAGCATTTTCTTTACACGCTTGTATTATTGCTGGAGTATGAAACTAAACTATGTAAAACCATTTTCTGTTCCATTTATATTGTACTGTATCCATAATCGCTCAAAGCAGCTGCTAAGCACGGGACGCCTCTTCAGCCGAGAGCTCGATTGAGAGTGGGTTAGGCCAAATGCACCACGCTAGCCTAGTGCGGGTTGGCAGATTTCACGTAATACATAAGCGAACGCCTAAATACCGAATAGAGCAAGAACCCGCGGCTACCAGACTTTCGTCATTTTATAAAAGTTGAAAGTTTGTCTGCACATGCCTCTGACATGGGCATCACACGATCAGCTATTATGAAGTTCCGATCTTGGTGGCTTTGGAAGTTATCAGATTCAATGTGTCTGGCAAGATGAAAGAACCATATAAAGTGTCTGACTACCAAGAAAACACCTTTTGATAGTTGTCGTAACAACATAAACATGTGGGAATAGTTCCAATAGGGTCAAAAGCAAATAAAGATTGCTTAGATGTTCTTCAATATAATTTATTACAGTCTTAATTCGTCTTTACGTCGTTCGTCGTTCACGTCTTCCATCGTCTTTCAAACTGTTCTCTCTTATTCCGTTCTTTCACACTTAACATCTTAATCATTCATCCTCTAACTCTTTCACTCTTTAGTACTTCCATTCGTTATCTCTTCCACATAAACTACGTTCCATATCAGTCATTCGTCTAACGTTTCATTCTACTCATCTTTCATCATAATATTCAAATCCTACATATAAAATTCAGTTTTTATACTAAAACGCTGGCAAAATTACATTTTATTAAAGTGAACATATCGTAATATAATATAATTATGTTAATACAATCAGGACTATGCAGATGTTGATGCACTCCACGTTTCACCGTGTTTATTTTTGCCTCAATGTGAGATAAGGGGGTGTTTATCACGGCATGAGTTACATGGTGGCATATATATTTTTATATTTGTATCTATATCAGCCCATATACATACCACTGCAGAGCTTGGCCTTTTCTACAATCGAGAGTATGATTGCGAGGGGCCATATTATAGTCCGCTACGCTGGCCTATTGCGGGCTGGCGGATATTTTTATAGTAGCCATTGTTATTTTTGAATTATACGTCATCGCCTTGATACAGCAATTGTACGCTATCAATGCAGCTATCACTAAATTCATAATAATTTTAAGAATAAATTCCCCTATTATTTTAGATGGTTGTAGGATTTCTACATCCGCCTAGGTCTACTACTAGTTATGATGTTTGAGAATCATAGTGAGACATGCTCTAGTGTGTCGCGTTTTAGGTTCAGTCAAGCATAACGGTTTCTTGACGGTTAATAATCTATTTGGACGACATTAGACACCTCACCTCAATTTGTTTTAATTGCTTTGAATGGCGAGAAGGGCCTGTCATTCGCCTGATGTTAAGTTAAAGTTAAGCGATACAACCGCTCGTGTAAAGTAAGTAAGTACACCCAACAGTCACATACATAGTCCTGACCCCACACTAAGATCTAGTCTTGTGTCGTGGGTATCGGGAACTACGAGAGACTTATCGGTCTCACAAACACCCAGACCCGAAACAAATACCTGTGGATCATACAAACATTTGTTTCGGTGCGAACAACCGCGAAATCGAACCCGCGGCCTCTCATTTCACAGCCGGCTTCTAACAAACTGCGCCACAGAGGCTGTCAAAGTACTTTGTCATGTCAATCTCGTAAAAAATAATATTTAGTGATTTCCCTGTGAGTACAGATTTGACTATTTCTTAATTGTTTTTTGAATGCAGTGATAACGTTTGCACCAAAACTGTAATTTGGAGAAGCATTAACAAAGTAATATAAGTGATTTAATTATTGACGTCCGTTCATAATTGTTATATTAATTAGGAAACCAAAAAGATAACATTAAAAGACATTTTGAACCCCATTGACATAATTTTCCTTAAATATGTGTTTTTGAAAGTGCATGGTGGCCTGTTGGTAAACGGACCAGACGCGACTGCCAACATGTTCACGGTGGTCGCGGGTTCAAATCCCAGGGCACACCTCTGACTTTTCGAAGTCATGTGTGTATTGATAGTCAATCACCACGCACTGTAACGGTGAAGGAAAACATCGTGAGGAAACCTGCATACCATAGCGATTTGTAATGATTTCTATGGTATGTAAGTACGCAAACCGGCACTAGGCTAGCGTGATGGACTATAATATGGTCTAAGCCCTCTCAATCGTTCTCTCGATTGTAGAGGAGGCTCGTGCCCTGCAGTAGGTGGTATATGGGCTGATACAAAAAAAAAACCATGTGTTTTGTAGTAGATTAAACCACATTACGTTTTCGGATAAGACGTTGCCAGCGGTTTGTGTTGAGTGAGACGCATCAATGTACTGGTACACCCTCAATGACTATTGAAGACATCTATCAGTAATTAGCAGGTGAATTTATATGCACTGAGATTTTCGCATATTTACATATGAAAAAAGACTAACTGAAACGACTGTACGTAACTAATTACATTAGGTACATTCTGGCAAAATTGGAAAGTTTGTGTTATAAATATATTAACTAGGTAGTTTTATAGATACAATGTATATAAGTACCTATATTTTTCATTGAATTTTACAGGGCAGAAAATGCTAAATATTTTCTACATACATACTGCCCGAATAAGATTTATTTAATAAATAAGCAAATATGTTGCCAAGACACTTTCTCCCAAAAAGTTGCCCAGTTTACACAGAAACACCCGTAACTCTCTCTCGCTCTCTCTTTCTCTCTCTCTCTTCAGCCACAAGAAGTCCACTGCTGAACATAGGCCTCCCCCATGGATCAATACAATCAACACTCGTATACAATGACTGATTAAATACTTTTCCGTTAACATATACTGAAACAAAGTACCTACAAATGGCGGTCTAAAACTACATCGTTTTCGTGACATTTTATACTTCGTAATACGAAGTTCGTATTAAGAAGTATGAATAAAAATATTTTCCGTGTGTTCATTTTATAGTAAAAGCCGCAGTAATTACACAGAATAGCATAGCTTTGTAAATATTATTTCAATGTATCAAAATCGATATATGGGCGCGCATTTCTGGTTTATTATAGCCTTGACAAACAACATGGCGGCTTCGCTCATGGTCGTTTTTTCGATGGCACCATCAAGGTCGCGCACCGACATCGCCATTGTCGGTTCAATACATAGACAAAGTAGTAAAAAACTAAACCTGTTGTTCTTAGTTGATCGTTTTGAAGCGTTTCTTGATAACTAGACTGGTTTTATTAGTTTAGTGTAGATGGTAAAATAAACAATTTATTATGAGTAGGTAAGTACTATATTATAATCCTGCCCCTACATAAATCTGAAAACTGTATTTCCGAAGGGATAATACAGAAAAACGATTACTGCTTCCCTCAGTTCCTATTTATTTTTACCCTAATATGTGATAGGGGGTAACTATCGCCTTGCCTAGCATAAACAGTCACAGTCAAATCTTATATGTTTTTAATGAAAAATATATACCGCATGGATTTCCCAACCTGGAAATCGAACCTAGGACCTTTTTGTTTGCACCCCAAACATATAGCCACTAGACCAATGAGGCAATCATGAACAATAAAAGCGTTAATCGTGACACTCAACATACTGGTTTGAGCAAGAAATGGCTTTATAGTTTTTGTATCATCCCCAATTTTTCCTCATTGCAGAATTTGGACTTTGTAATAACTGGTTGACCTTCAGACAAGATGAATTCTAAACATGTTGACCTCTGCATATTGTGAGCCGTCATTTTTGATACACATACATATAAATTGATATAGCAGAAATATTAAGCAAATATTAAAAATTTGTTTTTGTAAAATTTATGGTTTCGTTCAATTTATGTGTTCGTTTTTTATGTTTTCGCGAAATATTTTTTTCCGTTATTATCGCGATTTTGTATTAAACAAAAATCATAATATGTGAAGTGTTCGAAACGTCGCGTCGGACAGATAATAAATAAAAGAAACGTGATAATATCCAAAAATAGTAATATTTCAAAATAAAACCGAGTTAAAAATGTAGATAGGCATCATATTTTAAAACCTTATCAAGAAATCGGCGACAAACGGTCACAACCCTACCTTAATTTAATTATTTAACAGTAGGTACCTACCTAGTTTGACCCAAACAATAAAGAATATTTTGTAGTATTTCTGTCTGTTGCTTTGTACGATATAGTGGAGTTCTTAATACAAACCACACTTTCTTGTCCACAAATTTACTAAAACTAACGTACTAAAAATGTATTAATAGGTCTGTTGGCACTGGACCAGACGCGGCTGTCAATATATTCACGGTGGTCGCGGGTTCAAATCCCAGGGCGCACCTCTGATTTTTCGGAGTCATGTGCGTATTGATAATCAATCACCACTCACTATAACGGTGAAGGAAAACATCGCGAGGAAACCTGCACACCGTAGCGAATCGGAAGAATTTCTATGGTATGTAACAGTCCGCCAACGGCGCCAACCCGTATTAGGCCTCTAGAACTATATGGTCTAACCGCTGCGGGGCTCTTAATCGTACTCTCGACGGTAGAGAAGACGCGTGCCCTGTTGTGGGACGTATATGTGGGCTGATACCCATACCGATACCGAGTATATGGATAGATGATTTACGGTCGAATTTCGACCGCCAGGCGACTTCTACTTAATTCAATAAGGTATAACATGATTCATCAAAATATGTTTTAAATTATGTTTTAAGTATCGATCTAAGCTATGAAAATAGCCAACTTAAACCATTGTGTGATAATATGCCATTAAAATACGTAATGAGGCATCTATATTCAAAAGTGTGTGTAACCTTGGAATTTGTTTCCGGCGTGCCAAAAGGCTCGTTTCATAATATCAATGACTTTTAAGCCCGAAATGACGCGCACTTTAAGTGTCTGGTGGCCTCTTGGTTACGGACCAGACGCAGCTGCCAGCATATTCACGAGAGTCGCGGTTTCATACCCCAGGTTTCATAACCCTTTCGGAGTTACATATATTTATTCTTCTTCGTGGTTGTGCGCTCTTGACAGAGTGGTCGTGGTCATGTTTGGGTTGATTCCTGAGCAGCTGTTCTCGCGATGCATCTTCACGTGTCTCGATGTTTAGCAGAGTGGCAGCATTCATTGATAGAGGTGTGTGTCGTGGATTTAATTAAGTCTGTCCAAAGTGTAGGAGCACGTCCCCGAGCTCTTTTGCCGTATACTTTTCCTTGGACCAGTAATCGTTCCACGGAATCCTCGTTTCGATTTATGTGCCCAAAGCACTTGAGGACTCGTAGTTGCACAATCGACGATATTTGTATATCGATAGCCAATTACCACGCACTATAACGGTGAAGGAAAACATCGTGAGGAAACCTGCACACCATGGAGATTTGTAAGAATTTCTATGGTATGTAAAGTCCACTAACCAGTACTAGACCAGCGTGGTGGACTTAATGGCCTAACCCCTCTCAATCGTACTCTCGATTGTTGAGGAGACCCGTGCCCTGCAGTGGGACGTATGTACATGGGTTGATACAAATACGGTACTTAAAGTGGCGCTAGTGGCATCTCTGCCTATGAGGACGCAGGCGTGAGCTTCTTATGTGTTATCTAGATTTGCAAGCATAAATGTCATTCCAATGATCCTATCAATGAATAAATTATGATTTATTTATGGATTAGTAAGTGCTAGAGAGAACCAAGCTCTATAAAAAATTATGCATGTATACGCGAAGGGTAAGTAGAGATGTCACTAGTCCCACAGACAGACTCACCTGCATATTTTATGCTTAGAAAATATCAAAGATGCATCAGGTTAATATAGAGTTCTGAAGGCTTACCACCTCTTA
The DNA here is from genome assembly GCA_905220455.2 of Deilephila porcellus. Classification (NCBI taxonomy): domain Eukaryota; kingdom Metazoa; phylum Arthropoda; class Insecta; order Lepidoptera; family Sphingidae; genus Deilephila; species Deilephila porcellus. The sequence goes on along the minus strand of LR999977.1, from coordinate 10,846,044 downwards.
ATCACCACCTCGCGAGTTCATTGACACTACTTCATTAAGGGTGATACTAATATTTAAATCTGCGGCGTGGCGATTTGTCTTTATTTCATAAAATAATATGATTATACGAGTATCTTCGTAAAGATCTTCTTTATTTTTGAAACGCCCCCAAACTCCGTTTCACTTAATGTTATAATTTATTTTATCATAGATAAAAGCCTGCCGTCCTTAGTAATATGTATGTTGTTTTTTTCATGCATTTTTCCTAGAGGATTTTTATTGATATCGTTTTGAACTTTATATTGATAATCGATTTACTCAAGATAGCATTAATTAAGGATTTATTGTGTGCCTACCATATAGCTTAAACGATAAGTATCATTTGATTTAACGGATGCAATAAAGGTCTGAGTACTTAAGTACCTATGCGTTTTATCGAAATGATAATAATAATAAATAATAAATACACCCAACAGTCACATGAAGATCAATTAAGTCATGTGTCGCGGGTATCAGAACTACGAGAGACTTTACGTTCTCATAAACACTCAGACCCGAAAGAAATATTTGTGGGCCGCACAAACATTTCTCTCGGTGCGGGGATCGAACCCACGGCCTCTCGTTTCACAGCCGGCGTCTAACCAACTGCGCCACGGAGGCTGTTAAATAATACGTTATTTTTATATTTACACAAATACCTATTATATTCTCACTCTAATCTTTTTATCGTGGAACGGCCTGAATCTTGGTTCTAGATCTCTTGCGATCTGAATCCCTCAGAGTGCGAGAATTTTATTTATTTTTTTCAAGTTTATTCTGGTTTAATACTAAGTACTGGGTATATTTAAACAACTAATAAAAATAATTGGGAGTTATCGACAGCCCAGCAGATTAGCAAGTTCAGTGACATATACCAGGGCACATAAAACTGATGCTCGATGGGACTGATGAACATAAAACTGGGTAATGACTTGTAAATGATGAAATACTCGTACAGGCAAACGAACCATGAGAATGACAGCGACTAACAAAGGTACTAGTCTAACGCAAAGACAACAACCCTGCTAAGGATTTTTTTGAAGACATACCTTTTTACCCAATTAATTGTTAATGATAATACTTATCTAAAAACAAATTGAGCAAAAACACCAGCGGTGTCAGTTAAATTATGTCATTGATTAAAATACTTTTGGACATTAATATACGTATGGCACCAATGCCCGAGTTTTTGTAACAGAATCCTGGAGCCACTACCATGTGATAAAAAATTCAACATGCCAATAGATATAAAACTATGGACAGAAACAACACACAGACTCACAGACACACATACATTTGGCACTTGCTGTGCTAGCATTCCTGCGAAACAGTAGGCATGTGTTTTGTCTACAGGAATCGCAGTGATGTCATTCCGAAACCCTTCGCCAGCATCGTTTAAACAAAAGAATGTTTATTAATGTATCATACAGTTTTAGAGTCTAATTATGGTTGACAGATTACTATAGATGACAGAATTTTTAGTCATGTAACACATAAAGAAAATAAATATCTATCAATTGAACTATGTATCCTACGTCAAAATTAAGGCCGCAATTGGGAGCTTTTTATAGGAAGAATCAATTTTTTTTAAGTCGTTAAATTGAGATAAAACTTGCCTAGCGTTATTTATACGCATTCCAAATTACCAGATAGTTTGTTGAAGTCACATTGAAGACTATGACAATGTCAAGAAAAAAAGAGGTCATAAGTAATTCTTATTTTACCAATTTCGAATCTGCCCTTATTCCACCACTTTCATGGTAGTAGCGCGATATGACTTGATATAAATGTAGAACTAATAATTACCTCATCGATAAACAACTTTACTTTATCCCTATCCCAGGGAATATCCAGACTCGGGGAATGCACGTCTTTCAAACGGCAAAACCCATACAAACTGGATTGCTCGATGTCACTATAGATCCCACGGCCTTAGAATACACATGTCATTGCCATTACTCTAATAAAACTATTTTTTCAATTGAGTTAAGAATGCTTACGCCGCAGAACACGTTGTCTTTGTTATGTACTTAACTAGTGTTTTTATGAGTCATGTACCAGCGGTGCGAGCGAGAAGGCATGAAAGCGCAAACGACTGCACCTACTTTTTAGAATCATTGCGTTCGTGGATCTTATATTTAGTCGTGTGGCGTTAACACTGTAGTGTAGTTGTGTCTACCAGCCTTATAACGTGATATAGTGAGCTCTGTTTTTGTTATCGTGATAACAACCACCTGTAAGTTTATTTGTACTAAATGTCTCGGGACACCATCTGTTGCGTCACCTCGGTTAAGGTCGTCTTGCAACACCGACAGCATCTTTCTTCTTTCACTGCATGTTTTGTGAACTGTATGCCTCCGAGCTATTTACTACATTCACCTGCTTAATAACTGCATCAAGCGTGTTTTCGTCCTATGAGAAACAATTCCAAATAATATTTAAGTTATAACTAGAGAGCAAACAACAATATTGTGTTTAACATAACCTGTTATAAACGAATTTTTATTAATCTATTCTAACAGGTAGACAGCCCGCACTGACATATAAGGATAATAGTTACCTCGTGTTAGAATTGGTATTTACTATAAAATGAGGATTACGTTGGCGTATATTCAATGGTATATTTATTTATTTAGTCAATTCCAAAAAAAATATGAAATAATTCATTATACATTTACATAAAAAAGACCTTAATTTCATTAATGTTTTTTGTTTTTTAATATCTCATTTGATTATGCTTTTATTTCATATTTTAATGAATTAATTAATAGAATAAATATGTGTTATAATAGTTAAACTTACTATTTCAAACATAATTTTGTTTTATGTTTCCATAGATTTGTTTGTTATGAATTAACAGATAACCTCCGATGATTTACCGGCAATTTTATAAGTCGAGACTAAGAAGTCGTGACCTTGCCCTATGATTCCATTCAAAATAAATTGGAGTAAGCTATCCGCGTCACCAAGGCGATGTGTTTTGACGTTAACCAAATTTAACCTTGCTCTATAAAGTGCTTACGAAATAGATAAACGTTTGATGTACCCATCAAATAAATATGCATACCGCCATTTTAAATCACGTAGACGTTGATTAATACAGCTGTGTATAATAAATATGGGATGTAAGTGGTATGTGGTGTTGTTATGGGAATTCTTGAGTCGGTTCTTTGTTCGGTCCTGAAGTGGCATACTTGACGATCCACGAACTAAAAGCTTTCGCGAACGTTTAAATTATTGTTGATTTAAACTTTTAAGATAAAATAATACTAAAAAGGGTTCTTTGTTAAATAATTATCATAAATTATACTTTCGATGTTTTTGACGTTTTAGTATCACAATATTTTGGAATTTCGGACTTTTTGATCCAGATTAACGTTCAAAAATACATACATAATTACATAAACTCACGCCTTTATCCCAGAAGGGGTAGGCAGAGGCGCCACCAGGACACCCACATTTCGCCTTGTATGTTCCGTCCCACGATGTGATAGGGGGCGAGCCTATTGCCAACGTTCAAAAATATTTGTTGATAATTTCGGTTGCTCTACGAATCAGTATAGAGTACAGAATACTACCAGGATTTCTCGACCTGGCACAGGGTTTGCAACAAGCGACCTCAGGTCGCTGACCGATAGCCACGCTGAGTAATACCTTGGTTCATGCCAAGGTTTCGTGACTGCCGTGTAGTAGGTACTGGTAGGCTAATGAACCTGATATATTTTTTGCATCTTTTTTGACAATGGAAAGAATCCATAGAAGGAGAGAGGCAGTACCAATAAAAAAATACAAATAAATATCGCATAAAGAATCGGATTTCGCATAGAAAAGATAGTGATAATCCAGTTTGTATTAATTTTAAAATATTTGATGTTTGGTATTGGTTTATTTATCATAAAAAAATCATCAGATAGACAGCCAAATGTTACTGTTATTATATAATAAAAGTGTAATGGGACAACGTCAGGGCTCTCCAAGCAGTTCAAATTATTTAAAAATCATTTACCAATATTATTTTACGGTGGACCTTATATTACGATTAAAACAATAAGTAGTACTTATTGTTTAATTATTAAGTACTTACTAGACTTGACATCTACGATTGTGGGTTCACCTTGCCCCAATTCCAAACAAGTGTCAAAATGGCGGGCACTCATCGTGCTATGGTCGCGTTTCTGTTTACCTCTCTTGTGTACTTTGCCACTAAAATAATTGTCCTACTTTCCGTACCCATGTCGACAACCAATCACTATGTTGCTAAGTAACGATGGGGGTTGTAAACACACTGTGACTAATTACTAACCCATTTCAAGACTTCATGACAATTTTAACTAATGTTTGATAAATTCGTTCAAGCAGGACGTCCACTGGATAAAATGAGTAGATAATTACACGTTTTCCTTGCGTCACTTCCTATTGCAAAAGTATCGATAACAATATCGAATTTAAAAAATATTAAAATATTATTTTATTAGTTACTTATTTGTTAAATGAACTATATTTATTAATTTTCATAGTAAATGATTACCTGACTAGGTCGGTTAGGACGTCTAAATTAAAGTAATATATTAAGTTCAATCAAAGGTCTGACGTTGTAGCCTAAGGGCCACTTCGAAGCTGCGTGAGAATACTTAGTTGTAGCTCAATTTTACGGGAAAGGAAACATCGTAAGGATACCAGAGAGGCTTCCTCAATCATCAGCTATTGCTTTCCCAATACCAATGGCCTTTCAAGCCTCCTCCCTATCCTCCTCTCTATCCGGCTAGTTCTTCCAATACGAGTCTAGCTCGTCTCGCCATTGTTTAATGGGCCTATCTGAACATCTTAAGGTCTTATACCGCATACATTGTGTGGTTGTTTTCGCCCACAGTTTACTAGGTTTACGGCGGTGTGGCCCGCCAATGCTCAATATTTTTTATTTAGACCAATTTGGTAAGGAGTCTGGAGTACAGCTTGAATCCTTGTTAATATGAAATTTTCATCTTCACGGCGCGGCGGCGCAAGTTTTTTTTATTTTATTTCAATGAATGGCGAGACGCGCATGCCATTTGCCTGATGGTAAGTGATATGGCCGTTCATGGACAGTAGTAAAACCAATCAACACCATGAATTACAAAGCAATGCTTGGCATTCCTCTGCGCTCGCCATCCTGAGACATAAAATGTTAAGTCTCATTATGTCCAATAGTTAAGCTGGCTATAATGTCTTTCAAACCGGAACACAACAGTTTATTTACACTGGTGTTTGGCGGGAGAAATAGACATTGCGGTGGTAGTTGGTACCTACCCAGGCGGCCTCTAAGTTACTATTGTCTAAAAGTCTCATATGGGCAGAATTGGAATTCGTGTGGAGGTCACATTGTTTATTTTTTAACAAGATTTCATTGACCGCATATAGAACATTCCATTATCAATTGTAAATAATGTACTCAATTGTTATTTTAATTAGTGTTGCTATTGTATACACTGTGGAGACATAGATTACTATATGACGTAATGTTTAAAAATATCCGACTAAAACACGAAAGGGGAAATACCCTGCGGCAGATGGTATCGTCATTATAATTTAAATGTATTGTGACATTTGGGCATGCCAACAGCTAACAATAAATGGTAATTGTGTTAGTATTTTAAATATTAACGAGGATAGTTGTTTCCTTTGGTATAGATTAAAAAAAAATTATATAATAAATGTTAGTTTTTTCTATTTGTTGTTATCATAGCCGGTGCTAAAGTATAACCTCCTGGTCACAAATATTTATACATATGCCTTGAAGGTCCCACTGTTGGGTAAAGGTTTCCTAAAATTTTTCGCTTCCTCGGTTCTGGGCAATTGGCATTTTAAAAGCGCCATTATTTTCATGATCTGCCTTGACGATTTCGCTCGCCTTGAGATACACATTGGCCGACGAGTCTGGGCTATTGCCAGCCATTAAAATAATCCTACCATCATTTTGATGGTCTGGTTCGACATTTACTCTAGTCTGGTATCCATTTGGCGATGGTCATGACATCAAAAATAAAAAAAAACTTCTATATACTTTGTTTGATATTCGATATATTAATTTAATTATAGGTCTCAACTTTTTTGATGACATCAAGCTGCCTTTATTTCGTTATTCTGGGCCTCCTATGTGGAATTCCAAGCATTTCTAGCAAACCAATGCGAGGGCTTCGTAGTACCTAGTTAACAATAATAATTTCTGAGCGGTATTCATTTTGTTTATAGTCAAGCAACCTGACTACCGCCACAAAATACTGTGCTACCGCTCTGTTCGTAACGTAATTTACGGTAAAAAAAACAAACATGGTGAACTAGTTAGGACAACATTTAGGTATTAAATCTAAATTCTATGCTGAGATTTTCCTTGTACCATGGCATAGTGCTCAAATCAATAATTATCTGCATTGAGGAAAATCGATTAAAGCATGATTTTATTAACGTGGGTTTTCTAATTATGTTAAGGAAAAATTGCTCACGACACTCCTGCACGGTTTATAGGTATGTTTTTTTAATAAATAATATTATTTATTCTTCTTATATAATGTATAAAGGCAATCTTAATCCGGTGTATTTTTCCATGGATACAAAGTTGAAATCCATACTAATTTTTTATCCGTAAATATTTGTAGGTTTGAAACCAAGGCCAGTATATATTACCAGTATAATATTACTTAGTTACGCGTGAATTATCGCTCATTTTATCGGTTACTACCTACATGCCTGCCTACATGTGATTCTAAGCAAAAATTACAAAATTGTGTTCGTTCGTATCTGCGGTAGATCCGCTATACTATTTCTTATTTTATTATACTTTATTTTACAATGTTAATGGCATAAGTGTAGATATAGTTAGTAGACATAGTTTTAGTATCTATATGTCTGTACTAGCATCGATTTATTCACGATAATTTATTAGTTCGCCAAATCGCTCCCTCAGTCGAACTCTCAATAGTAGAGGCGTCCTGCGGTCAACGATGGACAATTCTAGGCTGGTACAGTTATCAGCATATAATTGTTGAGCACGAGAATCAAAAACATAATCAAAATATAAATAGATATTCTGATACCCTTTTATAATTTGATTATGTTTACATTATTCGACCCGGTTATACGTAAATACGATAATGCTTGATTCCACAGAGCGATAAACGGGTGCACTATCCATACAAACACGCTTTGATAACGGCATTTCCATTTATATGATAGGAAGTAAGCTCAGAGCAAATAAAACTTGCAAAACATGTTTACAGAATGAACTAAAACTTTCAATAAAAAGATATGCGAATTAGGTATTGCACTAAGTATATTTTGTAATTAAAATGAAATATGTTTGGAAAAATAACTAATGATGCAGCAGCTAAATTGTAATTATAGGAATTATTTCGTAAATATATTTTTTAACCACGGCGACGGCAAAACTGTCGAGTTTTGTGATGAAAATATGACGGGCAAGCAAAAGGTTAACTGATAACGCTCCAAGACAAATATTTGTGTGATCAATAAATTTTACTGGTATAATCCGGCCGCTCAGAGAATGCGTTCCTGAAAGGTTGTAATCGAACGGACGACGTAACTTTGAAGTGTCGTTGCAAATGCAACGACAGCAAATGTAAATACATTATCGAACAATTTTATTTATTTACCCTACTTACGAAATAAAACATAATAAAAAATTAAATAATATGTAAATTTAGGTTAAATTTTATCACTTTGGACTAAATTTGACGGTAAATAAAAATAAAAATATTATATTTATCAGTTCATACCACGCCGTTACAAGGTTATGTCAACTGTTCATTTCTGGAGTGATGTGGCCAAAAAATAGCAGATTATTATAACGTTATTTCCCGTTATAATATAAAATAATACATTTGTGTTTTTAATAATGTATAACGTAATAATTAAACGGATCTAACTCTTTATTTCACCTGGCAGCAATATAATATCTTTCACATTTGTATAAATTGTAAATATTATAATGATCTGAAAGAAGTTTGTGAGTTTTTATTTATTGATTAAATGTAACAAAACAGGATCGGCTGTCCTTGTGCAGCGTGTGACGTCACAATGTACAATTTTTTTAATTTCTGCCACTAAGATCATTCACCAATTGTAAAGTGTGACGTAAATTTTAAAAAGTCACGTGAGCAACCGTTTTGGTGACAATATTTTTAGTAATAAAGAAAAACATGTTTATTCGTTATAAAGATCTCTTTAAAAATATATTAACGGTTGGAAGATTTAAAGAATGATTATACCTAGATTTTAAAACACTTTATAGAAAATAGTCAAGTATCCAATTATTCTAACTTGCTACTTTTACTGGGAATCATTCAAAAGTTTAGCAAAATGATAATTATTTCCCATCACTACTCATGATCAACTGACATGTGTCAGGAACGCATTCTCTGAGCGGCCGGATTATAATAGATTTCTTATAATATGTGAGAGGCGGCCTGGGTAGTTACCACCGCAATGTCTATTTCTCCCGCCAAACACCAGTGTAAATGCACTGTTGTGTTGGAAGGACATTGTAGCCAGAGTAACTTCTGGACATAATGAAACTTAACATCTTATGTCTCAGGATGGCGAGCGTAATAGAATGCCAAGCAGTGAATTGTAATTGTGTTGTTTGGCTTTCCTACTGTCCATTTGCGGTCGTATCGCTTAGACGAATGGCATGCTCGGCTCGCCATTCATTGCAATAAAAATAGAAGTTTTAAAGATGTACATCATGCGCCTAATATTCTCCCCTCAGAATTAAACAGCACTAAACAGATGAAAAGATTGATAAGCCAACCTGTACCAGGCCAGGGTTGTAGATTACAGTTTAACTCTTCTCAATTGGACTCTCGATTATTGAGGATACTTAGATATACCAACTGAATGATTATTATATTTATGGTCATATTGTTGCAGGACAAAATGAACATCGTGCAAGTAGGTCCCAACTCCACGAGTCTGATGTGTCCGTCGTGCCGAGCGACGATCATGACCAAGATCGAGCGCAAGTCCACCACCAAGACGCATCTGATGGCCCTGCTTCTTTGTCTGTGCCTGTGAGTATTTGTTTACCATCTATCTTCACGATCTTTCGACCAAAACTGAGCTATTCAATTACCTTTTTAGTCTTACTAGGCACAAGGATTTATACAAATCTGAATGGAGACATATTTCTCTAGTAATATTTCTTTAATTTACTCGATCCTTCAAATTTTAGCGTTATGTAAAATAGCAAAAAAAAAAACATCCTCAAAATTTCGGCTTTTAAACGCAATAATGTAATTTGGTCTGGTAGTTCCAGAGATTTGTGCGTTTAAACAAACACATTAGCTTTATGATATTAGCATAGATTATGCTATAAATGTTAGTAAGAATAAAGTCATAAATGAGGACGAGATTAGGCGATATGAAGAAGGTTGACTAAGACTACGGATACAGCTATCGAGTGCGGTACCTATCTTAAGTAGTAAGAATGAATAATTTTCCGTATTCGTGACTAATTGAGCTTAAATTACCTAGAATATTAATAATGACAAGTAGATTGTTATTTTACGAAGGAATAACGCCCAGGTAACTAGGTTCATTACAACGTCTATTAGAGAGACTGCACCGCATTGACACGGTCCAGAATGAGGGCCGATTGGTAACAGACCATCATCACGTGCTAATCGACAAAATTTTGCCTTATTTCTTATGTACTCTGCAGCCGAAGAACTTTGCCTTGTAGAAGGAACACATAGTTTTTTTACTGTTGTTTACTTTTTACAAGGTAGCGTATCATTATGCAAAATTGAGTACCAAGTTCCCAAAACAAATTGTGTTTGAGTTTGCTTTGATTGGGGTTTGTAAAATTCAGTAGAATTCTCTTCCTGGTAATATCCATGGCCGAAGTTTCATGAAATTCGACTACGGAAATCAGTTACAAGAACACAGTTCCTTACAATGTTGCCTGAAAGGCGTAGCCAATTGCCATCAATGCAATTTTACCTCGATGTTTGCATCTTACTTCCTGATAACTTACGCGTCTTTTGTTTGGATTGAAATAAATCTTTTGAAATGTGTTTGATTTCTTATTTATATTGCTTTACTAAAGAAATTAAAGAATAACACAAAAAGGTTTAAATGCCATAACTTTTGCACGTATCAGGGAATTATTGCCGTATTGATAATTATTTGTTTTTAACAGATTTATTTTTATTCTGGCAAGAAAAAGTATAGAATGCACCTAATGGTAAGTGCAATCAAGCAAGTGCGATCCAGATAGAATATTCCTGGACACTAAATCGTTTACTCTTTGTAACCGATGTCAAAAAAGGAGGAGGTTCTCAATTTGTCGGTTTTTTATGTATGTTCACCGATTACTCGAACGACGAAACCGAAGACGCCCGAACTTACTTGGAAAGTGCTTTTATGTTTCAAAAAATTGTCAATGTCAATTCAAAAATTTTTCCCATAAAAATTGGTCAAGATCTGACGAATATTTTCGGACCTATAGAGTAAAACTCCTCAAACTTGAGTAGGATTCCAATGGTTCTTTTTGCATTATGTTTAGTATAAGAGTTGATTGGTCGATAACTTTGTTGGCATGGTTGTATTCGGATGTATGTCAAATACATCATGTTTCTTGCGCCGTTTCTTCTTCACAGCTACAACACGTTCCGAAGCGGTGGTAGCACAAATTAACGATTCAAAAGGTCTTGTAAAAGACTACTTGAATAAAGAATATTTTGACTTTGACTTTGAAATGAACTCGAAACGCGACACATTTACGTGGGCCATTATTATGCTGTTAGAGTGGTTACACACTAGTAGTTATTACTATATGCATGCATCAGCCCATAATCACAATACACTCCTCTACGACTAAGGGTACAATTGAGTTATGACTAAAATAAACTGTTTGTTTTCAGTTGCTGGCCATGTGTATGCGTGCCATACTGCATGGACTCATGTCAGAACGCAGACCACTACTGCCCCAACTGCAACTCCTATCTCGGAACGTACGAGCGGTAGAATAATCGCGTTCTATCACATTTATTTAAACTATGCACGTCTGCCTCAAATGCCCACTTATTTAAGAGAATGTGTGATGAAAACACATCTTTACGCCTTCAAACCTCATGAACAATCAGCTTGTAAACAAATTGTGTCCAAATGTCACTGCGGGTGTGTGAATCAAATCTGGGATATATGTCAGTGTAATTTATAAGTATTTTCCTTTGGGCATTTACTTTATACTTCGGTTAACGTTCCACTTTACAATAAGTATTTTTATATTGATTGTAATTTACATTGATTACCTCCATCAACAATGCCTTTCTGCCCCCGAAACGATTCAGTTCTATGCAAGTTGCAGTCGCTTGAATCAGGTGGAACTTTGTGCAACACAATGTCTATAATGTTATCTATTTGTTTTCTCATGTTCTTATTTTATTTATGATTTTGTTTTCTTTCTTTGTATTAAAAAATATTGCTAGTTGCTATGTGATATCAGAATGGAGGATTTAGTACAAGCGGCAATAAAGCACTTAAAAACTGGATTTACAGCAGAACCGATGTTGATTAGTCACGGCCTCATTCATAGACAGTTTTAAAACGTATTTTAGTTATCGAATGTTTTGTCCGAAGTTTGTTGAGCGACGAAGACCAAACATTCGATAACTAAAATAGGTTTTAAATCTGTCTATGAATAAGGCCGTAAGAATTTATCTTATATTTTTGTAAGTCACTTTATGAGATTCAAGTATACAAGATGATTTTATTTGTAAGCTACGATTTTGTTTGAGAGTTCATGAAATTGTGTCTAATAACATATTATGAACAACTGGATTGTTAAACATCAGAGTTTGTAATTGATTTTTAAATTGTATTTTCGAATAGTACAACTGAATAAGTCAAAATTGCACATTCAAATCTCAGGAAATTGTTGCATTTACATTTTTAGGTGTTTTTACATATATATTATATAGTCATATTATCAATTTTTATATCATAAAATCTATTGTAATAATGTATGTTAAATCATACATGCATTACCGTTAATATAAAGAAATAAAGTTTTTTAGATATTTTATTTTACATTTTTATATTTTTTAAATTCCGTATTGGCCTGTTGGTAACAGACCTGACGCGATTGCCAACATGTTCACGGTAGTCGTGGGTTCAAATCCCAGCGCACTCTTTTGACTTTTCGGAGTTAAGTGTGTAGGTATTGATAGTCAATCACCACGCACTATAACGGTGAAAGAAAACTTCGTGAGGTAAAGGATTTGTAAGAATTTCTATGGTATGTAAAGTCCACCAACCCGCACTAGGCCAAAGTGGTGGACTATATGGCCTAACCCCTCTAAAGCGTACTCTCGATTATAAAGGAGGCCCGAGTCATGCAGCGGGACGTAAATAGGCTGATACAGATTTATATTCTCAACCTCACACCATGATGTTAGCGGAACATGGATTTTAGAAATGTTAGGAAAAAAGGCTGAGGAATTTTCAATGTAAAATTGTTGCATGTCATTCTTGAAGACTTTGTTAAAAATACTTACACGTAATATTTTTTAGGAAAATGAATACACTATATTAACTCACTAATTTATCAGGTTAATGGTACAGTAACACCCACTCGTATTTATAATTAATTAGGGAATGACAACGGGTGGGGTGACCTACATGGAGTTAATTCCGTGTTGTTTATTTTCCTGCTAACATTAAATATATTATGATGGACGCATGGAAAATTTCCCTCTTTTGATTGCCTTTGTCCTTAAATTTTAAGGTGCCGAAAGCATTTAATATCCGACCGTTGACGTTCATGAGTGGCGATTTTCTTACCTGCCATTCATCAGACGAGCAACATGCTTTTACGAAAGACTTCGCAAAAAAAAAACTAACGATATGTAAGTTTTTCTTACGATCATGAATGATTTTCCCTATGGCACGATCATAGATTTGGGGTTCAATTTATCTCAGAATTTAATTTGGGCGTACTGATCTATTCCAAATACTGGGAATACATCACTACGAAAATATTTAATAATAATAATCAGTGGAAATTTTATGGGACTGTCAATGTCTTAAAAAAATTCGTAGCTCGAGGTAAGAAGGGGATTACTTACATAAACCTTAGTTCCCTTGCACCGGCAGTAACTCACTGATATTTAACGTGCGGAAACACTTCGCGCAGTTTATTGCGGTGCCACCTCAACGTTACTGTCTTTGTATCGTAAATATTTTATATTTACACAAAAGGGACGCAATGGAACTGATTTAGTACATATTTCGCGTTACATGCAAACATTTAGGAATTTGAGATAGGACCGGATCGGCGGAGGTTATTTGTAAGTATGGAGATTGGTGTGCTTGGTGAAAAATTGTAGGTCCACGCTTGTGTAGGTCTTTGGGTCGAACTTGGCTATATCCAGTAGCAATTAGGCGACCACGTGTGATTATTTCATGCTCTGAAATAAGCTCTAGCGGTCACATGTGGGACATATTGTGGGAAGCATCTTTACCTATCTCTTTATGGACGATTGGGGACGGTTTATTATACATAATGGTAAGGGTATCCAAAAAGAGCACCTTCGAGTTTCGATTGACAATGATTTCTTGTCATAATTATACCGACTTTTGGCTGAAGGAACTAAGACAAAAAGATCATAAAATATGTATTATTGTTTTTTTTTCAAATACAGCTGACTTCATCGGCGGAATTCTAATAGTGTTTTGGTAGCTGTCCAAGTGGGTATAAATAATCTATTACTGTGGTGAGCGGTTCTCTTCCAATCCCTGCCATTGGGTATAAAAAGGGAGGGGGTCAGATTATTTTTAGACTGTGCCATTCGTTGGATCCCATCGTTTTTCTGCTGAATACATTTTAAAACGAATATTATATTTGCCTTTATTATCATCGAATTCACATATCAAACCACTTCCTTTGAGTTTGCAGTACAAAATAAAATTTATTTCTCAATAATATTCTGGAAGATAATTGGTATAAAATATATATTATACGTGGGTAAACTAAATAAAGTTTTTTATCGTTGTTCTGAATTGCCTAGTTTTTGCATGAATTGTGAGTAGCTTTCGACTTCAACTTTTTTATTGGAAATCATAATTCTGTTTGAAAAATGTCTAAAAGTAGCTTTTTAGGACCAAGCCCTTTTGATTTCATCGATCACCAAATTGTAGAACAATATCGTTAATTTATATCTTATGCAAAGATCTTAAGTCGGTTAGCGATAAAGTTTGTCCATTGGAGTCAGGCGCGTCCGAAACTTGGCTCAGCCAGATCCGAGATGCACGGAGACGTTCCAATTAAATTATTGCCGGTTCAAAGGCAGAATGCATAACGGCCGATGTGCCGCCAGACCTATGGAAATGATTTTAACAAGTTGAGCATCGCTGCCAGCCTTATGTCTAGATGCACAATGACGTTAGACACCGGATTATTTGAGTTCAATATAACCAAGTATGTTACCTGTTTGGATGCCTTTGTCAGTACCTATTTCAACCTAGGGGAAAATTCTTCCGATATACATTATGCCTGTATTACATTTTATAAATAAGTTCAAGCCTATACGTGCCTATTTGAATAAGCGAATGTATTGTCATTCCTGACTCAAATTCCAGCCATGGGTACTTCTTGGAACCGTGAAGAAAACCAACGGGAACCTGCGTGCATGAGACATATCTACAACAATCAATTAAAAGTGTTCGAAAGGTTTGTGATGTGCAAAACTCACTGGGCCAGTGTAATGAAATAAGGCGGAAACCCTTATTAATCTTAGTGCAGATCTATTTAGTGGAATATATTATATGGCCTTTTGTGTACATTCCCTTTATTCAATGTTTTGTTCTTCGTACAATTTTACACATATAGGGGCAAAAAAGAAACAAAATACAAGTAACAATTTACAATGTATTCAAAAAACTCCCGATGGCGAGGCTGAAAACCGTAGTTGCCGGCGGTTAGGACCCCAAAGCGAGTTGATATATTATTTTAAAAAATATTATTACAGATACGATACGATATGGGTATTACAAAATTATGGGAAAAATACGGTTTTATTATATTCACAGGAACCGTTGAAACACTTTATCTCAACGGTCAAGCGGCATAGGAAGTCGGTTGTTGAATCATCGTTACAAAATAATATGTATATATATTTATCCCGGTTACTCTTGCGTACACAGATTAGCAGTAATTTAATTGGACGCAATGGGGCATAGTTGGTTAGGAAGCCGGCTGTGAAACGATAAGTCAATTCTTCAACGGAGCCAATTTTTTGATAGACTCTCAAAAAATATTTCGTTATACGAAATATTTTTTGGCAATACTAGTCTAACAACCTATGAGTTTTGTCGGTGTCATTTCTCAGTTTGTCAGTTTCTAAGCAGCTTATATGAATTTTCCAATACTGGATTTTTTACGCCATTGCAGATGCGGAAAACACGTCCCTATTACACCCTAGGCAGAAATAAACTGGGTGAACCGTGAGTGGCACTGGTGTCCTTTGTCTACCCTTCGATTGTATAGGTTATAACTTCATGTATGTATAAGCCGAACCAGCAAATACGCCAAATGTTAGATAACGTGGATGCACCAACCACTAAGGTATCCGATTGCTATTTGTGCGTCACTGATAAAATCAACATATTTGTTTAAAAACTGTTGGTAATATCGATTACAGTTAGTAATTTTTATACCTAAGCATTTGATTTTTGACGAGCAGATTGCCGACTTATTTGTAAGCGCCACGCCTGCTCATAATCAGGGTAACATCATTCAGAATTTATTATTGCTAAACACTGCTCTGAGTTCGTTAGATGTTTATGCGTTATCATAACGAGCAGTTATTTAATTGAGTACTTTGTTCTTTAAACCAGAACACAACATTGCCTGTGTTCTGTTGGTTGTGGCAATAGATATATCTTTTATTTCGGTCATGCGATGGATACAAAGCGTCAAAGAATAAAATAGACTATTTTAGCACGCGAGTACTATGCAATAAAATTCGCTCAGTGAGCGGACTCACGCAGCACAATGTCGGGTAGTTGTAGCACTCTATAAAATATTTAATTTTAAACAAACATTTGTTTATACAGGGTATATCAAGACCGCGACCGAAAACGAAGCCAGATGGTAGTATTAGTGACTTCAGACACAAGGCAACCAAAAATTTCGAAAAAAAAAATCGTTAATTTTTTTTTGGAATTTTTTACTTATCGTCGTATATGGGTGATTAATACATAGTTTCCTTAAAATAATGATGTACGACTTTTTATTTTTAAGGACGCAATGGTACGTAAGGGTTTAAATTCCTTTTTTCGCAAAATCTAGGAATTTAGCACCCAAACATCGATATTTGAAAAATTGCAAAAAAAAATTATCGCTAATTTTGCGAAATTTTTAGTTGCATTGTGTGTGTAAACACTAAAACTAACACCTGGCTTCGTTTTCGGTCGCGGTCGTGATATACCCGGTATAAAACAATTTTTACGGATATAATCACGGATTTGGATTTTTTTACTTTCCGACGTTTCGATTACTTTACAGCTTTCGTGGCCACGCAGTGGACTAGACTATTAAACATTTGTTTTTTTTTCATAATAATATATTAGTACATAGTATATTTATTTATTATGTTTATGTACTGAAACTGTACTGTATACCGGTTATATCTGGACTGCGACTGAAAACGACGAGGTGGTAGTATAGGTGACTTCTGACACAATACAATTAATTTTTTACCTATTGTCGCATTTGGAAGGTAAATACATAGTTTCTTAAAACAATAATGTATACTTTTTATTTTTAAAGAGGCAAGTTTAAAAGGTATTTCCCCTATCATAATAATATGATGTACAATAAAACATAATAACTGCCTCGGTGGCGTAGTTGTATTATGGTGCGGTTACAAAGCTGAAGTCTTGGGTTCAAGTCCTGGGTCGGGCAAAGTGGTATTGGGTTTTTCTATTCATTATCAGCCCGGCGTCAGGAATTTGTGCCCGATATGGCGATAGGCTCGCCCCCTATCACATACATACAAGGAACATACAAGGCAAAATGTGGGTCTCCTGGTGGCGCCTCTGCCTACCCCTTCTGGGATAAAGGCGTGAGTTGATGTATGTATAAAACATAATATGAAAATGTACCGATACGGAGTGTTTATTATATCTGGCGCTATAGCACGTATCTGTTTTCAATAAATAAATCAATCAATTAATGGTTAATTTATTCATTTTGAAAAATCGGTTTGATGTAAGCTAGCAGTTTACATCAGAGGCTGCAAGTAAAATACTTGCACAACTAAATATTTGTCTAAACTGAGTGTTTATATTTACTAAGACTTGTAATAATGTAGGTCATAGTTTTGTTTCCGATATTTTACATACATTTCAGAAAGTAAAGGTGTATAACACCTAAATTTTTTGTATTTTTTCTACTTTTTGTACAATGTGAATAGTACAAGCGTACTTAATGCCTAATGGCATTTGATTCCAGTCGACTTTAAGGTACATTTTACAAAAAATATTAAGATGCAAAATAGTTATTCTTACTATTCTCATATATCAAGGTACGGGGCGACTGCTCTTCATGATTTTTAATTTTTCATCGCTAACGTAGTGCCATCTGTCGTTATTTTATAGCAATAGTAATATTTTAAACCGAGCGCTACGTTTTTAACTTGCTAATAGGTTATTTCTGAGCACATATTCTGAGAGTCTTTTTCATTTCGGCCTTTGAATATAATTGGGAAGTACTAATTTTGACTGTACATTCTCTATGGCTAAGAACGATAATTATTTACTGCCGTACTCAGAGACATTTAATGTCTATTAAATCATTACTTAGTGTAGATTTTACAAAGATAATCCATACTAAGGAACAATTTAATTGGCATTAAACGTCTCTGAGTGCGGCCATTAGACTCGATTTGGGGAATCAAAAGTAAAAAAGTCCCCGTAGTGGCACAGATATATACTACTACATTATGATAAAAACTCATCGGAATAAAGATATCTGTGTGTCGGGCGATAGTGTCATCAGCAGTTGTTATAACTACATTAGACATTCATTAAGAAAACATAGAGACAGCTAGGTAAATTAGCTCTGCTATCTAATCAGAGTACAAACGGAAACTCACTTCACATGATATTAACGCTGGGTACGATTTTATCTAGCGTTTAATAAATATATTCATCAGATCTATTTTAAAACGTGGCATCATGTGTGTTATTAATTCAATAATAATCTTGCACAGGAAAAAAATAATATGACAAATACATATTACATATAATATTAACAATATTTATATGGGTACAGCTTAACAATACAGAGTAGCTATGGGTTATTTGGTTTTATTTGCGCTGATGTTTTGCTTTTTTCCTTTATCTTGTTATATCTTCTATGATTCAGTTTAGCCAGCCTACTCTTAAAACAAAATTTCATTAGATATTTTTTATTACATTGATCCAGCAAACAATGAAACGGCTCACCTGGCGGTATGTTATTATTAACATCTATGATATTTGGAACGTACATAGATACGAAGAACGTAGTAGGTCTTAAAATGGAAAGGGAAAAATGAGGATGGGAGGAGAAAGGGGAGATTAGGCTTCCAACAATCTCATTCACCGTACGTAACGTGACACTAAGGCCGCTTCACATCGGTTTTCTGTAAAACAGTGATACCACCAGTCGAGCCGACCCATTCCTTCTTTAGTCCAAAGTAACTAAATAATAGCTGCAACACCTTTATGTGTTAGTATTAGTTCCGATAAACATCACCGCGACTAACTAAAATACAGTTACATATGTACATAAACTCACGCCTTTTCCGCAGAAGGGGTGGGCAGAGGTGCTATCACGACACCCACGTTTCGCCATATGTGTTCCGTCCCACGACGTGATAGGGGGCGAGCCTATCGCCATATCGGGCACAAATACGCTGGACTAATAATGAATTGAAAAATCCAATATCACCTTGCCCAACCCGGGATTCGAACCCGAGATCTCAGCTTTGCAATCGTACCGTAGTATGTACAACTGCGCCACGGAGACAGTCGAAATTGAGTAACAACGTGTGCTTATACAGCGTTCAATAGCACCACAACGACAAAATCTTATCCTAATACTAGCAAAGTCGAGAGTCAAGACAGCAGAACATAATCCTTATTCGATACATTTCCTGATCCTAGAGCATAGGATCAAACACATATGCATAACTGCAGTACGCATGAATTGATATTGGGCTTTCAGCTAAGCGCAGGTCATTAAGGGAAGGCACTATGCCGAGTTGATTACTCGCCATTTGGCGTCAAGTGCGTGCATGACAAAGCGATCGCATTAAGAGCGGCTATAGAATTATTTCACTTAACTTATACTATGTATAGGGACGATATCGGTGTGCACAGGTCTTGGATGCGAGAATCAATATAGTAGGTGGATTGTAGCGCACATTAATTTTGTCGAAGAATATATAGACATTCAACCGACATTATAAGTTACATTAGGGGTATATCCAGTTTGAAAGAGATCAATATTAGTAATTCGTGGTTTAATATGATTATTTTGTTAATCTTTTCCACCTAGATATTGTACGTATTATACGGTGAAGTACAGTCAGTTAATTTTAATTGTCAAAGAAGTCAAAAATGCGAAAGCGGCGACATTATGTTTAATTATAGTTCACACTAATCCTTTGCTTTAACTGATGAATGTAGACGAAACTGCTGTTCCATGTAAAAATATATCAATTTTGTTGTAAACGATTATAATACATGTAATAACATATTAAAGAAATATTAAAGATTATGTATAATTGTCTATTAAAGTATAGATAGTCACAACTCTAGTTCGGTAACAAACATT
Source organism: Deilephila porcellus (assembly GCA_905220455.2). Classification (NCBI taxonomy): domain Eukaryota; kingdom Metazoa; phylum Arthropoda; class Insecta; order Lepidoptera; family Sphingidae; genus Deilephila; species Deilephila porcellus. The sequence goes on along the minus strand of LR999977.1, from coordinate 10,826,147 downwards.
TCTACTACACATTTACGTTAGCATTTGAACAGGTTTAAAAATCTCTGTTAGTCACTTATTTAAAAACAAGTTTAGGTCTTAACTGCATCTGCTTCTGCCATTGTGTTTTGTTTTTCTGATCCATAATGATGGAAATACAAATTCAACAGGAAATTCAATTATTTTGTTTAAACAAAGGATTGATTGTTACTTGTGAGTATATTTTTGATACTTGCTATTTTCATATTATGATGCTTTTGTTTTTAGTAAATCAAATACACCTATTTAATACATCGATTATTGTCTCTGTACAAAAGCCAGCTTTATTATATTATTAGTCTAAACATTCGATTATCGGTTATCATAGCGAATCGTATCTCAGATAGGAGATCAGGGTGTAGAGATAGTATAGGCTAGTGTAACTGACCGATAGCTGGCGATCCTTCAAGAACACACTCGGCGGAAACTAATCAATTAGTAATCGGCGCACCATGTTGACTTTAGAAAATGCTGTAGTGTGTTGCACGGTATAATGAGCAGAGTGTTCAACATTAATTGGTTTGCAAATCCAATTATGTTGGCTCCGATACGCATTAAGCACGTACGCCTCATTATCGATTACTAATGACCTGGCGTCTGAAGTCCGGCTATGTGCGTTAGTTCAGTTATATCCGGATCAATTAATCGAAGCAATTAAATTAAAGTATTTTGATTATGTTCGTACTCAGCGGGAGCTTCTTCGTTATAGTATTTGTGCTTTATTATTTCGAACATTTGATTATATTGGAAAATCACATATACTTTATTGGGAAAAGTATTTCGTCGACAGAGATCCGAACAATGAATAATCACTATTGGTAAATTATCACCCTCAATCAGACCTATAGGAAACACGGAAGTCCCGTGCGACCGTTATCCGTCTTGCAAAATAGTTGAGTTGAAGAAAAGACATTGAATGGAGAACCATAGCACGTAAAGCTTACTACCTGAATGAAACGCGTCAGATCATCTGTAACTTCACTCGTATGTTTGTGAGGCACCAACCCGATTGAGCCGGTGCATTCATATTGCTATCTAAACTAGCCTCAAGGAGGCTCTTGCTAAAACATCGAGAGACTTGGTAGACCAGTTCCATTATGGTTTATTTCGACTAATCCTCAGCCCGAAATGATTAATATACCCGAAACTGCTGCGCAAGGTAAAAATCCATCAATTTAGTTGTAAAAAAATAATACTAACGTGGCAAAATTCGTGCCCGACCACCCCAAACATAGCCGGTTAGCGCGATAGAATAACTTGTGCTACCATCGGCAAATGTTATTGTTGGCTAACCAAACACCGCTGCACACTCGCTACGTACAAAGCGGGTTGTAATTGCAAAATTAATTAAAACTTTATTCTTTAGATGTTGCGTAATTTTGTTGTGGAAGTTTAATTAATAAAATAAGTTTGATCGAGCTCGCGCGCCACATGCTCGGATTTTTGTGGGGCACCTCGTGTTTCTTTTTGTGAATTTTTGGAAGATTGTAATTATTCGTAGTTTAAATAATGAGATTAGCAATTTATAATTATTATACAGTTGACTCGCTGCGACAAGTAACAAGTACATTCTTCGGGCCGATAAATATTTGATGTACAAATATTTTCATCACCGAAATTCAATTTGAATAAATAAGGCAACTATTTTGTGTAAATAACTGATGTTATATTTATACAAAATATGATTTCCAAACAATAATATAGTGCCTATACAATTTCGGTACCCATATCATTTCCTATTCTGAGATCAAACATCGATACGAAAAATCAACATAAAACAAAAATAAAATTAGTATGCATTAAACGGGAAATAAAATCCAAAGATGCTATAAAAGTGGGGGCGAACTATCATTGCGACACAAGATCTTATAAAATAAAAGTTTCTTACTGGCAATGAATTAGGCGAAACATAATAAAGACAATTGAAGCGACTGCCGCCCCCAGTTTATTGCGGGTCGTTCGGTGTTTCAGTATGCTATTTATTAATAGGAGGCCGTGGCTTAAGGCGCACTACACACCAAAGCCGCCGAAACAGCTCGCCGACCCAACCACGCCGGGTATTCTTTTCTTATAGGTCTTTAAGAATCATGTCGACAACAAGCGCCCGCACGTGTTGCCCGCCGACATGTTGGCGGTATGTCGGCAAGGCAAGCGCTTAGCTCAGTTACCCAGCGATACTTAACAACGTCATAATGAAATTCTCCATGTCGAGCCGCCGACATGCCGCCGACAAAGTTTTGCAAGTGAAGCCGCCAACTATCCCGTCGACAAAAAGTTGCCGACATAGGCCGGTGGGTCGGCAGCTTTGGTGTGTAGTGTGCCTAACAAGTGCACGTCTGGAAAGCTATTGGCGTCGGAAAAATTGCACTAATGAAACCACGGGAGAGATTTATTTTGTAATATTCGGAAAATAGAGTGGCATGTTGTTATCGAATGTAAGATACAGACAAAGATCGTGGATTTGAATTACAAGGTAAACCTTTGACTTTTTGATTGTGTGTTTTGTTAGTAAATTACATACACTTATTTGCAAAAAAAAAACGGGCGGTTTGGATTTTAATTCTTCTTTAAAAAAATACGGTACCAAAATGATTTCAATCATTTGTACATGTTACTGGCCGGTTTTAAAAATGCCGTGGTGTTTAAAACAGTACGTTCTAAATTCAAATTTTCGTTTGATGCTCGTTTTTACAGAAAACCACTTTTTATCCTACATTTTTGGTGCGAAGTTCCAAAAGATAATATCGGTTTTCATAACTTTTAGTCAATTTTTATGAATTTATTTCATATTCTTAATTTTCAAAGCTTCATTTATTGCTGTTTAGCTGTCTCAATAATGTTAGAGAAAGTGGTAAAAGCTACCAAAATTATTGCGCTGCTCGAAGAGGGTTGCAGCCAATGCTTCGTGGCTCAGAGACTAAGTGTGAGTCGCTCGACGGTTCAAAGGACCTGGCAGCGGTATCAAGACACCGGTTCCGTCGAGAGAAGGCCTGGTTCTGGAAGAAAACCATGTACCCAACCACGGGATGATCGTTTTCTTGTGAGTCGCGCATTGAGAAATCGCAAGTCTTCGTATGTGGACCTTAAGAACAACCTCGAAGAAGTAAGAAATGTGCATATTAGTCTATGGACGGTCAGGAGGAGGCTTCTCGCGGCCAATATACGCAGTCATCGCTCGGCCCGCGGCCCTAAGTTACTCCGTGAGCACAGAGTTGCCAGGCTTAGGTTTGCTCGAAATTGTGAGTCATGGACTCAAGAAGACTGGAATAGGGTATTGTTCTCCGATGAAGCCAGGATATCTCTGTTCGGTGAAGATCGACGTCGGCGAGTGCTAAGAAGACGAGGAGAACGCTTTGCAGAGGCTTGTTTTAAAGAAATCACACCTTATGGTGGGGGCTCTGTTTTGGGCAGGAATAAATTCAATGGATCGTACAGAGTTAGCCTTCTTTAAAAACGGCTCACTGACTGGACATCGATACATAACGGAAGTTCTAATTCCTCATGCACAACCCGCATTGGCCGCTTTAGGCGAAGACTCAATTTTTATGGACGACAACGCTCGCGCCCACCGGTCTGGCGATGTGGAAGCGTATGTGCAAGAGGTCGGCATTCGTCGTTTGGATTGTCCAGCTCGAAGTCCCGACCTCAATCCTATAGAGCATGTCTGGGACGTTCTGAAACGACGCGTGAGATCAGTACAACCGGCTCCGCAGACCATCAGAGAGCTGAAGAATGTGATTACCGCGGAGTGGGAACGTATTCCGCAAGCAAGTATCCGAGATATCCTCGCTAGCATATCCAGACGAATTCAAACTGTGATTTCAGCTAGAGGGGGTCACACTCGATACTAAACATTTATCTGCTTTTACTTTATTAAAGAAAAAACAAACAAAAATCTTTGTTAACTTTTACTTCACGAGCATATGCACTACTAGCGAGCATACACTACTAGTGAACTTTAGCATTAAAACCCATAAATTTTAAAAAAAATTATGATAATACTGACGAAAACGAATATTTGCTTATTAATTTACAAAATTGTGAAAGTAAAACTACATATAATTATCAAACAAACCAATAGTAACATTTGAAATGTTTCATTGCTTAGGTGCCCGTTTTTTTTGCAAATGAGTTTATTACGCATTTTAATCGCGAAATAATAATAATATTAAAATGGTATGTTAAAAGTTCTTTTACCTAGGTTACACACAACATTTTCTTAAATTAAAAGTGCTTAGGCTAAGATAAATCAGTAAAACGAAAGATAGAAGAACGAAAGATAACATCGTGAGGAAACCACATAGAGATTTTTATGAGAATTTCTATAGTATATGAAGCTCGCCATCTCTCAATAGGCCAGCTCTAACAATCAACTTTCTATTGTAACGGGATTCTGTGTTCAATATGTGTATACGTGCTAATACTATGTAATCTTCTGCTATTATTTCTCGTATTCAAGCTCGTTAATGATAAGCTCGTTAACGTATAATAATCTTTTTCAGTATTCGAAAATATTTATCTATGCCTTAATATTTCTTTCAGAAGTTGTGGTAGGTAAAACTAATACTCATTATCAATTTCAGTCACAAGAAGTCTCTTCTTAAATATTTTGAGGATAACGAAACTAAAGCATATCAAACAATGTACCTATAACAACTTTTGGACAGAAAATCAAAATATATAAAGGTTTCGCCAAATACAATCAAATGCATAGATATATTCCGACACGGTCAACATCTCCCAAATGTCAAAGTAACAGCTCTGTAATGCGTCTAATCCGCAAACACAATTCAGCTGGGCAGACGAGCTTCACCATAGTTTACCGACCAGGCGCTTAGCCGCAACGAATGTATGAGTGTTTACACCACGTATTTACGACCAACATGCGCTTAAACACAGCGGTTTGGGAATTGGAATTCTATTAAGATTTACGCTTAGCTCAGCTTCAGCTGGATTCTTCTAGTTCTTTCTTTTCTTTCTTTTTCTTATATTCATCACGTGGATGCCTGTACGATTGCCTCGTGCGATAACACCGTCATTTGTACTTCTGCAAGTAACGGGGCAAGAATCGCGGATTCAGGATTTTAAAAAGGGAATACTGGGCTGACGAACTGTCCTCCAGCTTAATGACGCGACAAGAAACGTATTGGCGAATCTTGAATATCACTAAATCAGACCACTAAATCGTGTGGAGCTGTTCTTGTTCAGTGTGCGTGATTCTGTTAAGGAAATATTAGATAATTTAGAGTATTCGACGTTATATAGGCTGTAGTACAGGCCAAGAGAGGCGACATATGTTCTCAACTCTAGGGGCTCCAAGTTGCTCGTAATACCACCCGCATGTGTTGCATTTCGGTTTCAATCCGTGGATATTCAGTTCTGAGAAGGTTATTGTATCAAAGAGCTTGATATCGTTATCTTTCCTTGAATGACACTGCACTTACCATCATTATAGTAACACTGAAATGCTAGTATAAAAAGAAGATATAGAACTGTGGTAACACAAATAATTCAATTAAAATAATTTTACCAAAATCGCCGCAAACCGATTTCATCAAGCACTTGTCAGGATCAAAGCAGAGTGCAGTATAAATAATGTTTATAGCTATTTTATACGCCAGCCCTCTACTAGAAGTGACGTCAAGTACCGAGACAGTGGTTTATTGTAGGGGTCAGTTTATGACCGTTGAGACAACAGCCCTAATACGTCGTGGGGATCTGGACATAAATAGACAAACATGTCTAGAGACGCTTGGATTAATATTTTGAAGAGGGTAGAAGCTCTACTAGTAGAAATTATGACTATAATACAATCCAGGTTAAACGTAAAACAACTGGCCTGGGTGTAATTCGTGACTTTTAGATATTATTCCACCCCTAAGAGAGACTTTTCAAGTGGCCTCTTCTGAAGCTCATGCTTTCATAGGCTTCATAATGACTCCAGATTTGGCTAAGGCGAGACACGACAACATATAGATGGAAGGTTTTAAAAATAGAGAAGATAGATACAATAAGGCTAACGAACATGTACACTCGAGGCAAGTGTGGATGCAAGATAAATACCTACTTTACCTATTAAAGTAAGGTGAGTCTATTTCAAAGAGCGACAGTTAATTAATCGATACATTTAACGCCGGTGTATAACTGATTAAAAAATAAGGCAAAGGATTAAACGGGCATAATTCCTTCACATGTAAAACGTATTGACGTCGGTATTTCTGCATAGTGACGCGGGGTGACACGGGTCCATGAAACGTGCACTCACTAATGAAAATTCTTTTCCTCAAATATTCGGAATTTTGAGCGGCCAGTTTGAACAGTGGACTCGTGCTGAGTCCAGTTGAACTTTATATTAGCGGTTCGACAGTGTATAACTTCTGTTTTAATTGGTTAGGTGAATATCATTTAGTTTTAACGTATTAATGGCTAACACTTGACGTATCATTGCTTATTTTAAATTCGTACGTTGTGCTGTACTTTTGAGTAAAAGCTGATAAAGAAAATGAAACTTAGCGTTGGCAAAGTATATTGGCTTCAAATAGTAAACTTGGGGTTGATGCTACTTTTCAGTTTTTATGTCAATAAAAGGCAGAAGTATGATAACATCATAATTGAGCCATGAACGATATCCGATCCAAATTATCGCCGGTGCTTGGGACTAAACTTATTTCCTATGACAATTGACGTATTAAAGGCACCTGATAGTAAATTATAATTTAAATTCCATATTTAACGAGATCATAATATCTCGTATTACCCTTAATAATTATGCGTCGCATAAAAATATGGTTCGGACAGAAAGCGCCTGCCATTTTTTAAATAGCAATATTACACGACGGTTAATAAGGTGGTTGTAGGCGTAGGCCGGCTGATTTATCATTATTGCTTCATATTGAGTATATTATTTGTTTTGTATTCATCTATTAGAGCTTAGTTTTCATATTATTTTCTTAAGACAGTGTGTATGCATTGTGTATTTGGGTATGGTTGTAGATTATAGCGGTCTTGGTTTCGAATCTGAAGCTTTACATTAGAATTTGTGTGTTTTGTTTGGTTATCAAATTCTCATATACACGAGACTGGATTAAGTACTCGATATAGGAATGGACTCGCAGCCTAACAATATCTTGGGACGAAAATAAAATTTGCGTACAGTGGATAGCACTACACCACCAATGCCTACACCTCAAGGCATTTGTTTGAGCCCATAAATAAAAAAATCGACATCCTATAAAAAAAACAATATGTTATAAGCAAACAAATAGATTTGACAGAATACATTCGCAATGTCAACATTATCAAAAGGCCGAGTGAAGCCCTTGTCCTGGCTGGCGGTGACAGATAAAAACGGTGGTTTCTGATAAACGGTGAGGTGTACTGCGCCTTCGTCAGCGTATTTGCTTACCCCGGAGCTGTTTGCTCCTTCACCCTAACCTAACCTTTCGGGATGATATGGGGTACGAGCGCCGAGCGGGGTTAATGTTTCAAATTAAATAGTGTTAAGTATTTTTTCAATTTTTTTTTTCTTATTAGTACCAAGTGACTACAGTGCACATATGGTAACTAATATTTCGTTTTATTTGTCTTTAAATGAAAGATGTTGAAATCGGGTAAACTGGAAGAGATTAACTGCTAAGGTGGACCTGGCACCGATCGGGATCATCGGTACGAAGAAGAATAAAATAATGTGTGAAATCAAAGATGCATATTTGTTTGTATTTAATGGCAATTAACGTTGGCAATGTTAAATAAATTTCTATGTATTGTGTTATTGCACAAGATTATATTACGTACTATGATGAATAGGTTAACACTGCCAGTATGTACACAGCTAATTTTAAAATTACATTTACATCAATTTAATTTTCTGTACAAATGTTTGTATTAATTAGTAAAACACAAAAGTGGAACTGGTTAAGTGGCAAAGCATAATCTGTTCTTCCGAAATCTAATGTTTGTTTTAACAGATTGAATCGCTGTACTCTTATAGTTGGCACCACGCTCTATTGATTTCCAACTTCTCTAACACTTTACATATTGCTTATTTAGCATTATTTCATTTTGGCAAGCCACTATTTGTCTTTCGTATTCCCTTGGTATTGATATCGTTACGGTTCACCCACGAAACTTGGAGTCACCGTTTCGCTTTACTTTATATGCAAGGTCAGCTTTGATGTCCTTGTTATTTCTGTCTTCACTATTCAATTTGGGATCTTCTGACACATTCACATGTTTTTTGTTGTTACAGTCAGGCTTTTTCGAGATTCTTTTGCAATAAAATGTGTGGGTACGAATCTAGGATTTTAAGTGCCAATGTTAAATGGCAAAACTGTTGAGTGATTGTCGCAATTAATAATTCATCAATGGCAGCACTTGTTAAGCGGCTTCAAAAAATGAATTTGATTTTTTTTATTGCACAAGTTCGGATAACTAGCCAACAGGTAACCTAATGGAAAGTGATTACTGAGCATTCACATCGCATGGATTATGGATATGTTGCCGGCTCATCGGAGAAGAGCGGAAAGGAAAAAGGATGGGAAGAGTTAAGAGGTATTGGGCATCCGGCAATCTCAATCACTGAAAAAATGCGACAGCGAAGCTGTCACTTCACGTCGATTTCCTGTAAGATAATGGTACCGCTCCGGACGAGTCTCCCTATTCATGCTGAATCATGATTGACACCAACGTGGCTCTACCACTTTCGTTTGTATACTGAATCCGGGACGGGTCTAATAAAAAAATATCTGTCTAATTGGTAAGCTTATTCGGCAAGTGAAAATTGCATTATAGAATGTGTAATCAGTAGGTAGTATATCTATATGCCAACACATGTATCACATATTCCCGGATAAAATAAACATGAATTAAACATAATATATTCAATAACATCCTTCCGCGCTACAAAAAGGGACAGTGGTATTGTAACAGAAAAATATGGAAATTACCAATTTAGCCGGCACGGCGGGCTAAACCGCGAAACATTTTTGTTGCTCCATTACGAGAAAGTGAAAGCGAGTGAAAGTTTTCACGGTGGTGGGAGGCCCGCGCTCGGCTTTCAGATGGAAAGCTCAAGGGATTCGCCGCTGCGTCACGTAAAGCCGAAACCGCAAAATCTTCTCGCCGCGCTGTTCGGATTTCATCTGTCATAATTTCGTAACGAAAACTCTCTTAGGTTTTAAATAATGCGGTGTTGGAGACGGTTGCTGTTGGACTGTGAATATCTTGAAAGTTGTGATAAGGCTATGGAACATGGTAAGGACAAATTATCTGGTCAATTAAAGTGCTGACTAAAATCTGGTTTCGGAAAATGCTGCAAGATGGTGCTGTATGACTACAATGATTATGAAAATAACATGGTTGTTAACACACTAAACATCTCGAAAAAATCGGTGCTGTGCATAAAAATGCGTCGAACTACGAACTTCCTCTGGTTTGTAGCAGATTAAAGCATGTCACAATATACCCCACATTAGCGCAGGATCAAAGAAACAGTATAATCATAAACATGAATACAAAGCCTAGACGGCTTTGCCCTACGCTAGTGCGTGCAAGGACCAAAACTGGGCATAATGTGAATTTCAAAAGGCTTCGCTTGGCCCGGGGCATTGCTTTTACAAGTCTATTTAAAATTGACGCTCTGGCTGGCGAAATTAAACAGAACATGTACGTGTGTTAAGAATATTAAATGAAGTGGGTCAACCCAACGAGGGTCACTCCAATTCGTCATGATGTTTCATTTCCATCTCTTATTTCAGTGTTTTATGTCTTTATTATTTAAATTGTAGCTTGGAGTGAATTGTGTGAATTGTTGGAATATGGTTTATCATCCGTTAGAATGAAAATCTGATTTTCAGTAGGTTTAGTTAAAATATGCATTTAAATGTTGAGTGATAGAGCCTTGCTGTACAAAACTTTGTTCACGTTGGAATCTTTCGTATCGCTCAGTGACGTCACTACTTGGGTAAAGAATGATCGGCATAATCAATAAATATCTCTTCCCTGTAAATCTTCGACTAGGATTGGACCGCACTTATTGTCAACCATTATACATAATATATTTTCCATGAAGATCAGTCTGTGACCAATAAGGTTCCCAAAACATCTTATCAATAAGAAATTAAAAATAAAACGAATATTTTATTCCATTACATTAATATAAAACACTACCGTTCACTTGGGTCTCATACAAACACCTACACTCCGCATTAAACCCTTTTATAAAATCTCAAAAAGTCCACGTTTCTTTTTCCGTTATCTTTGCGATCTTTTTGCAATTTCCTCGTGTCGTCGTGTACAAATTAGTATCTGTCAAACGGGACTAAGGTGGTGCATTCATTACGTCTGAATGCGGTCCGCGTTTCACAGGACTGTCCACTAGGGGCAATCTTTTTACTTTTTTTCCTTTTTTACCTTTTTGTGTTTCGCTAAAAGCAAGCTTTGACGATGCCGCGGAATTCTGAGTCCAATAGCCGCTTTGAAACATCACGGTCAGCATTTTATTAATCTTGTATCTTTTTGCATATCATCCGGTGACTTTTAATTAATTTGAGATGATTTGCTTTTTATGTGTTTTACTTAGTAATTTTTATTTAGTTGTTTTGTAATCATATATAGGTATGATTCTCGTTGTAATTTATAAGAGAACATACATACATAAACTAACGCCTTTATCCCAGAAGGGGTAGGCAGAGGCGCCACCAGGAGACCCACATTTCGCCTTGTATGTTCCGTCCCATGATGTGATAGGGGGCGAGCCTATCGCCATATCGGGCACAAATTCCTGATTCCGGGCTGATAATTAATAGAAAAACCCAATATCACTTTGCCTAACCTGGGACTCGAACCCAAGACCTCAGCTTTGTAGTAGTACAACTAGGCCACCGAGGCAGTGATTTATAATAGAAGATCTGTAGAAATCTTAAAAACATATCTATAAGTACAAGTTTGAGACCTTTTTTTGTTCTAGCTAAAGTTTTAAATAACATAATATTATCTTCAAGAAACAATTTACGAACTCTTGTTTAACAAACTTGTTTGCTAAACTTCCAGATATAAAACACGCGGTATTGACACAAGACACCTCAGTTCAATCGAATAGTACGCACGTATAAATATGCAATTTATAAATGTTTCTAAAAATAATATACTAAAAATCACTGAAAATATATCACAGGTTAATTTTTTTTTTAAAGACATGGATATATGTAATTTGTGTATGGCATTGAAATTAATGCCACTTGTTTGCATATTTCGGGGTATGGCTGGTACAAAGTTAGAGAAGAAAACGAAATGCTAACAAAATGCTTAATGCGCAATCAGAGCCCGAAATTTCACTGTCTTGTTACGGCCAGTTAAAACTTTTTTGCTGATTAATTTGCTTCTTCGGGGAATTAAAGCAATTAATTTGTTTATGACATTTGGTTATCTAGAATAATTGTTGACTGAATTTAGCAAAGAATGATAGAGAATGAGAGATATAAGGGTAGGGTAAGGGTATAGGGTAAGATATAAGATAATAGGGTTATATAAACTTTTCTTGACATTAAAAGAGAACTACTGAAATATCATTGAATACAAACTCTTATAAAATATACAAAAGCTTTATTCAAAAGTCTTGTTAATATTTTACACTTTTACCTAACATTTTAAAAAGAAAAATATTACTAAATAATGATCACGATAAAAACTTTAATCAAGCAAAACTTGTAACATAGTGCAAAATAAACTAAAACCCTTATAGCATAAAACCTCCATTGTAAACGTGTCAAAGACAAGCTTTAAGACGCGTAATATGCACATGAAAACGAATTCACGTCAGCTTGCTGTTGAGGCAGTAAATAAGATCCTGAACGAATATCCGCCGGTTCAGCCTACCTATACAGGCTTGTATCCGTCCCTTTTTACTCCATACGGGTGAAAGAGAGGAAAAATTAGGTAGTGAAGGCTGATGACGAAGTGTGATAGTCCCCACGGCTTCCCGCGAAGCGGTGATTGACAGTGCAATCGATGCACAATGCGCTACATCGAGGGTGAGGCGATAAATATTAGGAAATTTATTTGGAATATTTTATCGACGGTCGTAACTTCAAATGACAAGGTATGGGAATGGCTTATGAATAGTGTTGTTGTTTTGATATGTTAGTAAATTTGATCAACCGAGAACTTTGCAGTGATCGGTTTGGGTAAGTTTTTTTCTTTATTATGAGATAGTTGTTATAGGGTTTTTTGCTGTTGGTGTGTTAGACATTTTAATTTCATTAGACATTTTAAATTTAATTTAATGGATTTGCTTGATGTATGTCACCCTTACCGACAAAACGTCAATCGTGACTTCCATGTTATTCTTATTTTTAACCGACTTCATTTTATTCAGGGTCAGTAAAGCGTCCATACTGAATCTGATGGCAAGAACTGTGCCATTATTAATAAAATAAGATATAAATATTTCGTAATACATGAAATTGTAGTGCAGATCGGCATATATTATTATTAACGAACGACATTCCATGACTTATCGTGTTCTCATATTGAATATAATTCATAAAAAAAATTAAACAATAATATATATTTTGTTTTTGTCCACTATTAATGACGGAATCACCGCTGTGCGCAGTAACGCTAGTGTATCGGAAATAGAAACGTTAGATTTGCAGTTGAGGATTGAAATTTTGGAAGTGAAAGGTTTCATATACACTAAATTTTCAATTTGGACGAGTTTATACCTGCCAAGATGTTTGAGGAGTGTACCTTGCGTGAGAACGTGGGTAATGGTTATTACAAATAGAGGTATGTACATGTAGAATAATTTACTTATAAATGTCGGTTACTAAAAAGACAATTGTAGTCACTAGGCCTATAAATTGAGAGTATTAACCTTTTAGTTAATATTTTTAATGTATCGGAAGTACTGTTGCTTTGTCTTGCTTCCTTAAGTAAACGAGCTTGCTTGATCACAACTATAAAACACGAGTAGCGACCAAGCATTTTTCAAAACAAATAACCGTTTTCTCTACACAATAACTAAAATCTCTATGCACCTACCTAGCCGTAACGTAGGATAAGAGCAGTACAAAAAAGGAAGGTTTATTCACCTAAATCATATGCATGTAAGGATTGAAACTTATTTGAACTTAAATACCGATATTAAAAAGCCACTACCGCTAAATTATGTAAATTTCGTTTTAAAATTCACAAGCACTGAAATATGCGAACACATTTCACCTATTTAGCATGCCTATGCGAAAACTCATGTACTACGAAGGCGTTATCTCGAACTAATTAATTTTATTAATACCGTCGCAGAGGTATTGAGGCCACCAGATTAAAAAGACCCCACCCGTTCCCTTCTTACTCCGCGAAATTGATTAAAACGAGCTGTTTTCTACATCGTCAGGGCTCTTGTCAAACTGGTTCAATGTTACAGGTGACATTTAGTGATTTAGGAGTACGCAATAAATCGAAAATGTTCATTAATTACTCCTAATCGAAATAGATAATCGTTTTATTAATTTGTCCGTTCAATAAACTGCGTTTTAATACAAATTTACGATCATAATGAGAAGTGGATATTTAGTTTATATGGTGCTATATGGCGTGTATGAATGTATTTAATAAATAGTTTTTCCGGCGCAGTTGGTTAAAAAGCCTACTGTAATTTTCAAGTAGTAGTTTCAGATAGAGTAGTAGTTGTTATCATAGGGTAGATATTCAATATATTGGTGCTGCTCTGTAATCACTGTGTAAATGTCACTTCAATTACAGTCTACCTAGATTATAAGCTGGCTTAATTTGGTTAGTGACATCACGTCAGGCTATATGAGTGTCTTAGCTTAATGTTTATTATCGTGATTAGAAATGACAACTTGCTTTGACTATTGAGGATGCTTTTTCATGTTATAGCCCATATCATTATTGTAAAGACATACCTAGCTTTAGTTCTTTAGTATGGGTAAATAATCAAGTAGTTATGGTTCCTTGAAATATATTCTCTAGCATGCATTATACCAGACTGATCAGACTGACAGTCTAAGAATTTACTTTTATAATAATACACCGCAGGTTTGTGTGATAAGAGATAAATGCTGCAGTGTATTCAGAAAAGTTTAAAAATATCTTCAGTTATGCTAATGGCGCCAAACATAGTGCTTAGGCTTGTAAAAAAAATCTTTACCCTGTCTACCTTTACTAAAGTAAAAAAAGCTCTCAAATGATTTACACGATGATAAAATAAGCCCATGAAATCTGTTATAGATATAATGTATATTAATATAGTAATCAACAATATTAGTGCAGTTTGTGTACCTGATCTAGGTAGTTAATGAGATGTCAGTATCATGTGTTGATTAATGCAATAAATTGCCATTAGCCACGGTCAACTTTAATTAAGCTAATTTAGATCTCATTGAGGTGGAGTAGGTTAGTTATTACGTGTTCCGATTATAAACACATTGTTGGTTTGGGAATTTCCTATAGTTGGGAAGTTTCTATCGTTCAATGTATTGGTGGAATATTGGTTTGTTGAAATTAATTAATGAATAATTGATCATTGTTGAAAAAGTGATAAGTGATAAACCTCGAAATTTGGAAAGACATCACGCAACCAAGAAACCTTTGTGGTGTACGAAAAATTGTGAACTAGACTCTGCATGTTAAATCGACGCATTAACGCACCCTTATTTTATTAGTCTTATTATTACAAATGTAACATCAATTCAATGCACTCAAATAAAATTTCTTCTAAATCCTCACCACACTTCAAATGTATTGAAGAGCGCGAATGTACCGTGTAAAGCCTTAATATGCCAAGTCATTTTTCAAAGCGTGAAATATCACAGGGTGCCACATCATCATGTGAAAGAGGGAGGGGAAATTGCAGTCAGCCCTACCCGCATCGTCGCGCCGTCAATGTATAAAGGACGGAGTGAAGGCTGTGTTGTTGTATCCTGCAGTAATCTTTGTGTAGTTTTCTTTATACTAGAATTATGTGGGATCGATTTGGGATGTTTACTTAGCTCTGGAATGAAAACTGATCTCTATTGTGATTTCGTAGGCTTTGTTTTAATTACAATAATTTGACTCATATATTCGTCTGATCATGCAGAACCGAATGGATACTTTTGAATGGAGTATTACAATCTGAGGAGTAGGATGTTAGAACAAATGTTTGGTCTTATAAGGGTCATAATATATACATTAAAAAATCAATCGTAATAAATTAAGTTGTTTGTCAGAGTAAATATTAAACGCTGGACATTTTATAGAAACAGATCGTAATAAGTAACGCTACTTTGATTCTCAGATTCAATAAAGTTTATTTCGTACCAATATAAAGTTATTAAGTATAATGTATTAAACTCAAGTGAATTTAAATATAAAAAAAAACAAAAGTCAAAACGCAGTCTTAGTACCTCAGCGCACATCTTGTAGGCCGCAGGTGTCGCGGGAAACTTAGGGGACTCCTAAATAAGGGGAAGTCGACACTTGCGCGAGGATTTTTTGTCGATTTAGACATAAACACCGCTTAAGAGTAACGCCCGGGTGTTATATATAAATGTTCTGACAAAGTTATGGCGGCGCTTATTGTTTGTTTTCTTACTTTTTTCATAGCTTAGATAAAGCCAGGTGTTTTTCATTATTTTCAGGAGAAATATTTTGAAATTCAGAATTATTTTAACTATCAGAAAATCAATGGAAGTTTCTTGGTAATAGCAACTACGCTGACTAGTTTTATACTACAGCTAGGGATTGCAATTGCTGGATCCAGCATACAGCAATCCAGCTGGATCCAGCGCCTTTTTAAACATGCTGGATCCAGCATACATCTTGATCCAGCGATGCGGATCCGCAAACGTATCAATTTCTATTGTTTAGTTTTGAGTTGCCGCCATTTTCGAATCGGCGCGGCAACGTTGCCGTTCTGTCACCATAGCACGTGCCGCATGAAAGGCAACGCCGCCCGCCCCCTTTCCCCCTTAACAACTGTATCGCTTATGTTTGTTTATTTTATAAATCAAAGACAGTTGATGAGTTGAATAACTGCTCTCGTCTCGATAGAAAGTGTCTTTTTTGTGTCACTAAAGTGCATATGAAGTGCGTGTTGGTTGTTGTTTAAGAGACTGAATGGTAAGTAAAGTAAAATGTTTATTTTTAATTTTAGTATTAATGTTGATTTGATTCATGTCTCTTACTTTCTCGAAGAAGGAAAAGGAAGACACGTTTGGTGAGGTTCGTCAACACATCGCGAAATCTTTTTGTTTTTGTTTTCTTATTTAAACCGATCTTATTTTATTACCTACCTTTAATTGCAGGAAGTAGGTACATATCCTACAGTGGACTATTTAGTTATTTAGAACTTTGTGTGTGTGTGTGTATGTGTGTGAGTATTGTTGCTATTAAACAAGATTGCTAAAATGCGCAATTTTGATTGGAAAAAAGCTGTGCCATGTGTATAAAGATAGGTTTTTATAGGTTTTTCCAGTTCAAAAACGCGTTCAAACTATTAGTCCTCCCGTAACCACGGTGCGGTGCTTGCAATAGCGCAAAAATATCGGAAATAAACAAAAGGAAGTTTGAACGCAATTTGAAACCCGAAATACCTACAAAATGTGTAATAGTAATCGCGACAGTTTAAATAAAATATTACCTTATTGGTTTTGTTAAGTTATTGCATCGCGATTGTTGTATTTATTTATCTTTAGGCATACTTATACTTATCTTATACTTATAATTCAAAAAAAGAAGTAGTCTCTTATCGTCAGACTTTAAACTGCTTAATTATTAAGGATTAACGAGCGGAGAGAAGATTATTTCAAAGATTTTTTTGTTTGATACAAAAATACTATTGAATATTAAAATAGTGTTATTGTTACGGTCCTTTTTTAAAAGAATGTTAATTAAGTTAATTTTAAAAGAATTTGTGAGACTGATTGCTACTGATTAGCCGTCCTATCATTAAACATAAGCGTAATTAATAAGATAGTGCTTACTTAGAAACATTATCTTAAATGTTATATGAATATAAGGTTATATGTTTGTTATTTAATTTTATGTTGATTATTTTGATCTCAAATTATTAAAAAACCAAAGCAAATTAATATAAGATATCACCAAATGAGTGGAAGATTTCAAAGATTATCGTAAGAAGTACAAATTAATAAAAAGTCTTAAAAATGTCGTCTTTTTATTTTCGTTCCACGTTTTGCTGGATCCGCGCTGGATCCAGCTGGATTCAGGTCAATCCAGCAAAAAATCCGCTGGATTGAAAACGCCGCTGGATTGCAATCCTTAACTACAGCATTATTGTTTGGGAAACATGTGACGTCATGAATATTTAGTTCCATACATATACGTTCCCCTCTTGAATACGAGCCTCTTCAAATCCTTGTCACCGCATCGTGGCTAAGAGAATAAATATATGGGTATAGATGTACATAAACATACCAATGTAAAAACTTGCGTAGCATACTCGTCTACGGCGTAGCACCATGAAAGTGCAGTAGTTATTTTAACGTAGCAAGTGCCGTAGCTATAGGTGGTAGCAGTAGAATTGTAGTTGAAATGATGTAGAGTTAATACGCTTATTGAGCCTGTGAGCCAAAGTAGTTGAAGTGGCAATAGATCGGCCATATCACCGAAGAGTAGGTAGCGGCTCAAATAGTCGAATTCTCAAGTGGCATTCGTGTAGAATGGGTAACCCTTGAAGTATCGTAAAGCTATTTTGGGTATGCTACATGTAATTCTAAATTTGACTATTTATTTATAACAAATGATACTTACTCTAGTCACCTGGGGTTTGTAATTGTATCTAGGTAGTCAAATTATCTCGAGTGTATTTTAAAATAAAAATAATTTATTTTAATAAGTTCACAAATGATAAATTCTAACAAAGATAAAGACTTGTGTTAGTTCTGATGGTTTGAAGCAAAGTCAACTGACGTTGCGATGTCCATGGCTTTTATAGTATTCTCTTGTGAGAACCATCTATTTGATACTTTTGTTATTCGCCACTGGTACATCGAATACATTAAGTCAGTTCAGATGAAGCAGCTATACAACTCCTTATTGACCCATTAACCTTGAGGGTTTAATATAGGGTATAAGGTGGCAGGTCGCATAACTAGGTAATATAGTTTTGTCGTGGCAATGGTTTTTTACCAATGTTATAACATCAAAAATAATTTTAACGCCTCAATAGATCTTAACTTTTAATAGTCTATTTCTCCCGCCAAACAGCAGTGTAAATGCACTGTTGTGTTCCGGTTTGAAGGACATTGTAGCCAGAGTAACTACTGGACATATCGAGACTTAACATCTTATGTCTCAGGATGGCGAGCGCAGTGGAATGCCAAGCAATGCCTTGTAATTCATGGTGTTGTTTGGTTTTGCTACTGTCCATGAGCGGTCGTATCGCTTTCCATCAGGCGAATGGCAGGCTCGTCTCGTCATTCATAGCAATAAAAAAAAAAAAATAGTATAAATACAAAATATAGCGATAAGCTCGCCTATATCATATCGTGGGATGGAAACACAAGGCGAAATGTGGGTGTCCTGGTAGCACCTCTGCCTACCCCTTCTGGGAAAAATGCGTGTTGTTTAAATTTGTATGTTATAGGGTGTTATATTAGCTAACGTCTGTTTCCATTTTTTGTATTATATAAATTCAATACGACGTACTTCAACTATCGTTAAGTTTATTGCAAATTAATATAATTACCAGAGGATTTCCGACGACTACTTCAGGTATGCACTCACGTGTCCTCTAAATTATTAAAGCTATGTTAGCCCCAAAAATGTGAATTTTTATTAACATTCAAACCTACTTTC
This sequence comes from Deilephila porcellus, assembly GCA_905220455.2. Lineage (NCBI taxonomy): Eukaryota > Metazoa > Arthropoda > Insecta > Lepidoptera > Sphingidae > Deilephila > Deilephila porcellus. The sequence goes on along the minus strand of LR999977.1, from coordinate 10,807,307 downwards.
ACATAACTCGCACTGATATATAACCCCTATTCGATTACACAAACGCAAATATACGAGAGTACGCAATCAAGAAGATAATTTATCGAGTGAAACGCAAATTAGTTGTTCAAATTGTCGCCTGTGTCTGCGGGGCAAACAGTTTATCAGAGTGTATTGTCGTTTCCTACGAATATCCGGCGTCACTGAGAAGGGACACTGATGTTTTACGTCTAGATGGATCTGGCTACGTTTATTATTCGTGCTTATTTGTGATTTTTTGTTAAGTTGTTCTGCAGCATAAAATAAAGGTTCATATCCGAAGTATTTAATGTGCAGGTTTTTAATGCTTATTTGATTATTTTGTATTTATTTTCGTTGCACCTGTAATATATGCATTTTTCTTTTCTTTTTTAAGACAATGCGACCCATACCTTACAATACATCTCATAGTAGGTAAGTTCAGTTCAATCCAGAGTATCCACATTTAAGGCATTATAATATACATACGCTGATCTTGCATAGCGGCATGCTTGCGCACTTAACTATGAAGGGTTATACAGCAGCTCATAAATATTTGAATACGAGTAACTCTAGTTCGTACTTCGCACTCTTTGCCACACCAAACTTCCAAGCGTATTAACCCGCAAACCGTTCTTAACACCGGCCGTGTAAATCAATCATATGCCACCTTAATCTGAACTATAAATTCCTTTTTCCAGTAGCAAACTATTTCCATGAGTAACAAGATTTACGCTCGCGTTGGAATTACGCCACGCTACCTTCAACGTGCGCGTACTGCGAATAAATCAAGCGGACCCGTTTGGGCTTGTCTCATTCGGGCGCCTGGCACGTGACGGGCCGAGTTTGGCACAACACCGTGATTCTGGGTTTTTGGAAGTACCTACTAATTTTGGAGTACGGATTTGGCCCATGTGAGTGTGATTGAAGCTTGGTAGTGGTGAATTTTTGCTTAAGTTAGCGAAGTTAGTGCGAATTGAGACACTGAAAGGTATGACGGAGTTTTGACTTTAACTGTACACTGAAAACCTTTGGAGGGAAAGAAATAAAAAAAATCTCTAAAATATTGAATGTGTAATGTAATGTCTTTCAATTTTATAATTACATAATATTTGTTTTTGATTTTAATGTCCATCACAGTTACTTAAATAATATAAAAGAACATTACAATCGCATTAAAATTAGTCTATAGTTTTTACATAACCAATCAATACAAAAAGCAAACTATATCCTAAAATAACAAACAAAAAGCATAAAAAACACCGGTACAAAATCAAAACCTTTAAAGAATGTCCATCATACATCGTCCAATGTTTATTAGCTTTGGTCTCGCATAGTCTGAACGCGATGTTTAATTTAATGGCAAGTGCACTTGCGGCATTTCACATTAGACTAGGCTTCGGATGTTCGCTTTGTGTGTGACGTACTAGTTGGCTTTCATTGGATTTCCGTGATTTATTTAGTTGGACGATGTTATGGCGAAGTCTCTGAGTTTCATGGGGCCTTTGTTGTGTATTGTTCGTGTAATATTTGCTTTGAACGTTCCTGTCAAATGGAAGTGAATATTTTTCCTGAACAATAGAGGGTTAAGTGAATGAAAATACGTAACCCTGACGCTCTGTTAATGTGGAGGTTAAATACAGTAGTCTAAAATGGTGATTTCTGTCAGCTTATCGGCTATGGAAATTAACTTTGGACTGTCAATTTGAACTGTGCATATAACGACTGAACTTACTGCTCAATATGTCTTATGTGGTCACTGCGGGCTATAAACATGCATGTAATATGAAATACGTAGATGAATTTCGACCCATGGGACTGAATGGAAAAATGGGAGGAAAAGGCGATGGCTGTCGTATCTCCAGCAATACCAAAAGAAACATACGTACGAGATATATCCCGAGCAACCAGGTATATTATCGAATGGAAAAATGAAATTATATTCATGCTAAATGTATTGAAAAATTTTTTTTGGCCAGGAAATCGAATTCAGGAACTCATTTTTCACATCCCTTTCGCTAAACTAATGAAACAACTTAAGACACAGTTATTTCACCAAAAGAGTCCATTCCTGAATTCCAAATGGACAAAACTCTCTTCATTAAATAAAAACAATGAAAGCCCCTCCAAGGCTCATATTGAGTACACCATAATCCTGCAAACTGCAACAGGCAGAGGCTGGAAACTTCTACCTGTCCGCCATTTTGATTCGTGCTCAAATTAATTCCGCGGCGTGTCCAGCGCGGGAATATTATTTAGCTACCGTTCACCGTAAATAAAGGATTATATGAGAGCGCTAAACGCTCGTATATTTAGGATTTGGGCCCTCGGCGCCGAATGCGTGAAACAACCCTTTTATTTGAACGTGTAGACGTCTGGAGCACCCATATTTTTGCATTTAGCGTGCCCTGTTTAATTGTGGAATCGGATTTGATTGCGGTTGTTTGTGTATTTGGGTGTTGTCTTGTAGGTAGAGTTGTAGCCAGTATGCTGGGATTAAGTCCACGTCATAAGATACAACTAAATGTACAGGTATGTGGGTCGCTAAAACTTAAATACCACTCACATAGAATGTACATGATTTAACAGCTTTTTTGTTGCATTTCGTTCGAAGAATGAGATTGCCAGAGACCTTGACTGGAGATGATTGACCGAATCTCGGAAAAAAAATTGAACAAGTCAAGATTTTATGCCGGATATTTACAATATAGAATATATTAATTTGATATGTTTCATTTCCACTGGTATGGGAATACAGGACTCCATTGATCATGTTTTCTTATAGCACTATTGTACAACCATAAGTAGAAAACTCAAAGCTAATTATACATATAATAAAGATAATTATAAAAATATGTCAATTGGTTCATAATTCCGACATCCATCAGCCATTATTGCTAAATAAGTATCCATAAAAGAAAATTGCCAATGATATTGTCGATTAACAGCATGTAACATCAAATTTGTTTATTGACTTTGCGACGCCGGCGAAGTGTCAAGGTCAGTGACCCCGAAGGGTCGTGGAAGGAAGTGACGCAGCGTTATGGTAACTGCTGTGCCCTTACCGGATATTATGGCGGAATGTAATCGATTATCTAATATAACGATTACGTTATGAATAATTTGACCATGATTCGCCACTTTATTTGTTTTAAGCCAGTTTTACGTAAGAAAATGAGTTAATTAAGTCACGGAAAAAAATATATTCAAGTCATCTTGAAAACCGTAATATTGCTTCTGACTTTCTTTAAAAGTAGTGTTACAATTAAGAACTCGTTTATGCGAGCATTTAAAAAAATAGATTTTTATGGACAAATAACTATAGAAAACATTATCCTTGTCATGATGATCATAACAAAAGTCACCCAAGTAACCTTCCGACGTCAAAACAACGTCATTTCATAAATCTCTCCGTATACACAAACACACTCCGCATAATGATAAGCTAAATCGTCATTTTTACTCGCAGAACCTTTTCCTTCAGTGACATATTCATAGTTGGCGCACATTCGTCATTCCGAGGGCGAAATGTCGAAGGGCACCAACACCGGAGGCGTAAAAAGATTTGGTTCCGTCATGAATGGAATAGACCGGGATCCCTTGAGCCTCGAATGATGAATGATCCTCACTCATATTTATGGAGGCGTGATCTCTTGCGAACATCTCAGTGCGGTTTCTGTTGTTGTGAGAATTGGATTTGATTATGACAGTTGGCGTAGTTCTTTGAGAGCAGATAAAACTTGAGGCTGCGGGTTCGATATGGGGACATGTACAAATACAGATCATAAGATACCTGCGGGTAATGACGATATTAATGTTGAGTTTAGAAGCGGATTTAAGAATTTTGTTCCGAATAAATAACATTTTTTATCCTTTATTTCAAACTATGCATTGTTGCCCACTAACACAACAATTTGTTTTACTAACAGCCTTTGTATATAACTACTTAAATGTTTTGTTGCAATCTAAAAAGAAGCGTCGCAAAACCTTTGCAGTGGTGTTAATTACCTCCTTACACGTTGCTCCATTTTTCTTTGCAGCTTTCCGAGGCATTTTCATTAGCCCTCATGCGTTGTCTTCCCTTTTTATAACCTGCAGCTCTGTGTAAGACGTCTTGTGTATGCAATATTGTATTTTTTTAAAAGATGGACATGATGAACATAAGAAGACTTGTATTATAAATAATATATACAAAGATAGATGTTTGAGATAAATCTGCATTCATTAAAAAATATCACAATTAGCAAGAATCCACTGATAAATTACTGAATCAAAAATCTTTAGAATGATTTGTTGAAAGCAGTGCACGTTTGAAAATTACCTTGTATTACTTTGTTTAATAATGTTCACAAAACCACGAAATCAAAAATCAACATTTTTATTTATATTGTAGTGAAGAAATACTAACAAAGCTTCGAAATATGCTATATCTATTTAGAAGAAGGAATGTAAAAATTACCTTGAGTAACACAATTAGATAATATTATTATATCATATAAATGTATTCATCAAATGTATGTGTATTTTTATAGACACTATTAATAAAATTAAAAACTAAAAATCTCCGGAAAGTGTTATAAGTTATAACTGTAGCAGCAAAAGGAACGTTGAACAACATGCCAGGGCTTCAGCTATGCAAATGAAACCATAATCAAAGTTCTAACCTTCAAACTCCTTTCACACACTTTGTCCGTTTTTGAATCCCACCCATTGTCAGCCATACATCACGAAGCAGCAATAAAGTTTGAAATAAAAAATGCGCCTATAAATATCACAGCGTGAACTCCGTATCTTGAGGGAGAAACATCGATTGTCTATAATCATATTACGGACCCCAATGTACCTGAGTTAATCCGTGTTGAAGCAGGGTGCCACTGGCAACGCCTGTTCATTTTCATTTGGTGGTTTGACTTTTCGGGTGATGTGGGTAGAATAGGGAAAATTGTTTAAAATTACGTTCGCGGCTCGATCGGTTGACAATCGGAATGGTCGGTTGGATTTATTCAGAAGTATGTTTCGAGATTTTAGGTAGGAGTTGGTTGGCAGATGATTTGGTGTCACGAGAACCATAGGAGTATGATAGCAAAATAGCTGAGATAAGGCTCCTTCTAGGAAAATATGAAAGTCACTTACAATAACACTTGAGAGGAAGAGTATGAATTTATTTTCTGTTACTTGTGCATACTTGTTGGAACAATAAATATTATTCGGCGAGGCGACGGCATATTAATTTGGTTTATGTTCAATGTCATAGTACTTTTATATATTTTTTAAGTCCAATATTAAACTTACAGGCTTTTACTGGTGAATGTTTTTGTGCCAATAGCCGTATATACATATAATTATTGCACAAGAAATAACTATAATCCATTTTGCGACACCTGTCCAGGTTTATCTCCTAACACAGGGATTAGTGAGGTCGAGGCACGGGCCGCGTCCAGACACATTAATATTCTAACTTTGTCGAACGTGTTTTGTTTGCAGTTGCGGTACGATTTTGTTTTTGTTTTAATCAGTTTAGAGTTGTTTTGTTTGGCCGGAGCTTGATATACTGTTAGTTGTGAAAATTGGATATTTTTCTGTTGACCGTACGAACGGTAAATATTTTGCTTGTTCTGTTTCATTGTTTGAATTGTATTGAATTTGTTTGTTCTTCATATGAATTGTTATGAAAATATTAATTAGATGTTATGAATGGCCAGCTGGTATTATAATTTGAAACAATATATTTGAATTTTGGTTATCTACATTTTCGTTTAAATACTTTTACACAAAAACTTATGTGCATGAGTCATTAGATAGATGGTGATAAATAACAGAACTCTATGTTCATGCTCAATTACATTCAACTGGAAAGAGTTAAGATCAGCAAATACTACTACAAATAAAAATGTTATAACTGACACTAAACTCCTAATCAAAAAACCTCTAAAAACGTTTTAAACCCCGTATTTAAATGAAACAAAGCAGAATTCCTCTAATTGCGGCGTCCTGCACAGTACCGAGATGGAACGGAACGTGCGGGCCGGAGGCGGGCGGCCGATAAACATGAATAATGTCGCCCAATGTCCAAGACTACTGCGACAACTTTATTTTCTTACTTTGTCACCTGCTTTCACAAGATAACACCCGCTTGGAGAAATTCTGAGGCATTTTCTCGTCCGCCCGACGTGGCGAGCCAGTTGGCGGGTTTTGATTCATTGAGATTAATACGAGTCGGTAATGACAGTGAATTTGTACGAATTATTACAGTGTCATTTGTCATGTTGAGTTTACTTGAGTGCTTTTTAATCCTTTGTTTGGGGACACTTGTTTGGAAGGATATACTGAGAAGTTATAGCTTTAAATTCGTTTTATAAAAGTCTATACGATTCCATTTGCGTTTTTGGTCTAGTCTTATCTAAGCTACATGATTTACCAACAGTGATGTACCACATTTTTTTGTAACTCATAGCAACACAGTATCAATCTGACAAATGAAGTATGCACCAGTAATGCAGGTACTTAAGATCTATCTTAAGCTCATCACTATTCAGAAATAATGGATGGACGTTGGTTCATATTCACTATTTTCCTCAGCCACAGGACGTCTTCATTACGGAACATAGGCAAATATATCCAAAAAATTGCTCTCCTATGATTTCTACAGCAACTTGTTGGAAGCGGGCTGCATCTAGGGGTCGCTTGAGAACTCTAATGGACTTCGCACCAATACATGCAGTAATACACGTCTATTTACGACCCAAAAAAGTGATTTAAACATATTGCCACAGCCCATAATCGTCCACTACTGAACACGGGACTCCTCTGCAACCGAGAGTTCGATTGAGAGAGGTTAGGCCAAAGTCCAATGTTGATCTAGTGCGGGTTGGGGGACTTTATATACCATAGAAATTCTTGTAAAATCTCTTTGGTTTGCAGGTTTCCTCGCGATGTTTTCCGTCACAGTTGAGGTACGTGGTGGCTATTATCACACATGAATCCGAAAAGCCAGAGGTTGGAACATATAAGTCTGTATCATCCCAAATACATCCCACTGCAGAGCCGGGACCTCCTCTACAATAGAGAGTGCGGTTGAGAGGGGTTAGACCATATAGTACTAAGTACGCCACGCTGTCCTAGTGCGGTTTGGCGGACTTTAGATACCGTAGAAATTCTTCAAATTCGCTACGGTCTGCAGGTTTCTCACCACATATAAGTTATATCAACCAAAAAGATCAAACCGCGGAGAACAACTAACCTAACATAATATTATCTACAAAGTTGCCTTTAAAATACGAGACTTTAGAAGCGAAATATTGCTTCTCTGTGAAGACAAATATTTTCTTCAGCGAGTCTGGGACCGACTGTACGGCAGTCTCAGTTAACTAGATTAAAGCGTTGAAGTGAGTTGTTGTAGCAACAATGTAAATATCGTTTACATTGTTCATGTTCTTTTATTGACTGTCTTGTCTTTATTAAGCAAGTTATACCTTTAGTTCAGTAGTATCTACAAAGAAGCATTTTTTTGTAAAAAAAACCATGTATTTTTATACTCATTTGGTTATAATATGTTGTTTTTTGGAACAATTGGAACGCGTACTGAGGCTAGTATCCAAGATCATATATTTTACAGCCTATCCACGCTGCTACTACACTAATCATCCGATTGTTTATATACGATTATAAATTGCAGACGAAAACACTTACTTACCTATTAGAAATCTCCCAACTGCAGAGACATTCGCATATTTGCATCAGCTGTCCATAGCACCGTCGCCGAACAAAAACCGTAAGGAAATTCCTAACGCCTATTTAATGAGGCCCTGAGTTCCTGCCGACGCAATAATCCCTGTAATAGCAATCCACTCCTGCATACAAAACAGACGCAGATGTTACGAAATTAGCATTGTTTAGCCACTCGAGAGACTAAATAATAATTGCGACGATTTGTCGGGTAGTAATGTGCAGGGTTTGGTTGTTTGAGATAAATCATATTGGTCCATCAAGTTGTTTTTAATATTTTTTTGTATAATTCTTTTTTTTATATTAATTTACACGTAATGGTATAGCAATATAACTTGGTTAAATATTTTAAGCACTTATTAAAAATGCATACGCTCGTAAAACTAGCGAATTAACAAGCAATATTAAATTGATTTTTTTATTTGTTCATGCGAGGATTGCATCCGATACCTACAGTGCAGAAAGTTGTCTTGTCAGCCTGTGAATCAATGGTACATGTTGGATAAAAGCCTAAACGCTTCTTTTAAATAAGATAGTTAAGGTTTCTTAGATTTACGCGAATGTTACACATTGAAATAAAACTATTTTTACGGATTTCAGTCCGCCCCGTGACCACGAAAGCTGTAAAGTAATCCAAACGTCGGGAAGTTAAAAAATGTAAAAATTAAACCAAATCGGGGTAAAATCCGTAAGAAATAGTTTTATTTCAAGATAGTTAAGGTTATGCCCATAAGCCGAATTTAAATAAAATGTATCTATAACTGTATCAGCCTGTATACGTCCCACTACAGAGCACGGGCTTTTTCTACATTCAAAGGTATTGAGACAGAATGTATAGAGTTAGACGGAAATTCATTCAAGAGTCATAAAATAAATGAATATCCACCAGTTTACGGCAATGACGAAGACTCGGTGTTAAGAGTCCCTAAAAATCGTATCTCTCGGAGTCCATTTAAAATGGTAATTGAACTACTACATGTTAAAATACACAAAGGACACAGTTATGTAAACACATTAACCCCTTTTGCTATTAAAGATAAAAATACCACCAAGTGAAATCTTTGTAGAACTGAAAAAGACGTTCCACAGATTACATTTGCAATGTACCGCAGCGAAACAGAAAAAGGCTTGGTATCCTTTGATAATATATTAATAATGCACATTTAAATTCCAAGTCCTCTTGCAGCTCGGGTATCCGCTGTGCCCGGTAAATAATCCAAAATTAATGGCTCTGTAATTAAACCGTCGTGTTTAGACAAACATGGGGACCTTCACTTCAAACGCGAGGGATGGAGATTAAACATGGCTGCGTCTGCGCCACGTGTCTGTATTAGAGTGCTTTGTGTCACCAGTATAACCTTACCAGTATAGAAATCCCCTTCTCGTACCTACGTAGCCAAAATTCCGAATAGACAGAATTATACAACGGCAAAGTTAAGTTGGTCGGAGCGTGAGTTGACAATGCAACTAGTCGCAACTACCATGGGATTTGCCGTGTAATAGGGTATCTCTTGCGTTTAAAAGAGATAAGGTCTTGCAAAGCCGTATGTATAACGCTGTTGTAATCTAGCCGAGATTTACTTTGTGCGCGCTGTTTTGGGGAGTCATTGTGTTAAGCCACGTAGGGGGTTTTGTGGTTGGTTCTTTTCCGAATTTGTGTTTTTGGGCCATGAGACTAGAAATTGCTTTTAAAGAAAAGACAGTTAATTTTAATACAATAAACTTTCTGTTTGATAACTACTTAATTTTTAATTAGTTCTCAGAACTTGTATTTGTTGTAGTCTTGATTGTATTAAAATTAGTTTTAGCATTATGACGAAAATCAGATAAAATAATTAATTGTTGTTTGATTTCGACTCATCAAACATGTCACATGTAGACAGTGAGAAAGTTCAAGTCACAACTGCGCTATAAACGTCTGCAAACAATCCAAAGACAAAACATTGGGCCCATTGTTTTTCCAACAGAATCCCATTTACGCAATCTGCGGTAAAAGCGAGTGATATTCAATATCGTATATCAAGCTATCGATTTCAATACTGTTATAGCACAATAACCTAGATGCGTAAGCACTTAGGGATATGGCCGGCGAAGTAGGTCACTTCCCTGGAGGTACAGTCGGGATAATGCTCCGAAGACATGCGAACAATGGCTGCATTCGTATTTAGAGTGAGCGCGTTTATACACCGCTGACGTCTTCGTTCTGTGTGCCATTACATGCAGCTGCTTCCAGGAATATGAGTTATTTTCTGTTTTGTAATAACTGCTGTTTTGAAATAGCTTGTTTCTGCGAAACAAAGAGTCCACTTAATCTTTGAAATAAGTTAGTGTAAGTGGCAATTTACATGTTCTGCTACGGTGATATAACTAAGATTCTAAGTAGTTATGACTTTAATAAGCAGGCATCTTACTCATCTCAAGGAGAATTTGCTTGCACCTTCTTCATCCAAGGCTGTCAATATTACCATAATTCCTCCGATACTATTATTGACCATCCTAATAAATCGGTTTTCTTTCTTTTCTTTCTTTATGGGTTAATATTTTTTTCGTGTAAATTGTTGAGCTCGGTTGTTTGCCAGTCCTATACGAAAGAGGATATAAACTGAACATTTCTCACAGCAGTTCCAGTACCATTAAAATATTTCACTGAAAGGCTCCACACAGTATAATTACGCTGTTTTTATCCGACTTGTTTTTTAACGGTCTCAATTCATCCACGTGTTTCCATGCTATGAATTTTCCGATTTGGTATTCAATGCAGGTCAGGCCGTGTCCAATGTCTGAGCGCTCCGTCCGATTATATTAATCGTACGTGCGTTTTGTAACGGCACAGACTGAAATCGCTCTGGCGGACCGCAGTTCATTTGAATACCCCATGTTTTAACATGATTGGTTGGCTTTGAGTGCATGTTCCTTAATTGGAAAGAAAATATTGAAAATTTCAGCTAGGTTTTGTTTTGGGATTCGTTTGCTATTGAAGGGGTACGGATGGATGTAAGTGTTTAGAAGGTTTTGTAAAAAACGAGCAATTTTCATGCTTCCACATCTGCATCTCCTAATGGGTGAGCTGCAATGACAGCATTCATACTTGTTCGTGTTTCCGTATCATCATCATCGATCACTTTACCATACTTCGTGGACTGAGTTCTTCGACTCCATGAAAATATCTAAATGGTAAATTTAAAAAAAAAAAAACCTTAAACAGCACAATGATACTCTAGTTACTATGTAAAATTTAAAAATAATGTACGACAATTTTATTAAAACTGTGGGTATTACTTCTAATCCCTCTGGTGTTTAGAACCTCAGTCGGATGGACGAGCAAGTCGGGTAGGCTCTACTAATGTAGCATGAGAGTCGTTGTGAAATTATACTATATATTATGAAGGTTTAGAAACAGCATAAGACAAACTAGCTTGTGATCCAATATGTGAAAGCTTTCCTTTGTATCGAGTCAAATTATAATCTGCACAATTCATGTTAAGTGTCATTAGGTACATAGTTTCCGAAGTACTCTCATAGTTTTTAATATTTACAATACAAAACCAACGTAATCCATACAGTGAGGTTGGAACAGGGGATAATAACTGATGGATGTACTTTTTTAGTCTGCGGTTTCAATTACTCGTATCAGCTCCAATTCATCGATACTCAAAAATAACACACTCAATGGAAATACAGCACCATTTAATATTGAACGTGTACAAAAACCGAAACACTCGGATTATCTACCATTAACTAATAGCTCCCAACAGACATGAATGCTATGAGATTCATTCGATCGGCCATTAAAAACTAACGAGTAATCACTATCGTGCTATTTGAAAAAAAAATCCCATTCATCCAACAGCGAACGTCCAAGTAAGTTCGACTCTTTTCAGTGTCCGAACGAATTTGCTAAAACTGCTTCATTTCCCTCTATTTTTTAGCAAAGCGCGACCAGTTTACGCTGACCCCTGTAGCCTTCCTTTCTCACATCGCAAGCGTAGATGAAAAGGAAAAGTTGCCAGTTGTTTCGGTTCTTTTTTATTGGTTATGATGTAAAGTCGAAAGTACCGTCGCAGCCGACAATGTGTATGTATAAATAGGCAATTCCGATGGCGGTCACGTAGTTTTAACGAGCCGTCGAGACTGTACTACGTGTGGTGCAGCAGTACCGATCGATTGCGACTGCATGATGGAATTTACTGAATGAATGCCCAGGTAGATAAGTTGACGTTGCACAACTTTGCACCTAGAAGCAGTGAATTGGCGCTTAACTAGTTAAGACTTGGCGTCTCGTACCTGACTTGTGGTTGTAAAACTGCTTAGTGCAACGCTTCCTCGTTTAGAAAACTTAAAATGTAGAATTGATAATTGGTGGTGATTTTATAGTTGTGTAAATTGCGGTGTTTGTGTTCGATATTTATATCTTTTTCTGTGTTTGTAAGTTATTAATTCTAAGTTAAAAATATATGGAACAGTCACATAGCCTTCACTTCACACTAAAATACAAGTCTGGGATTGTGGGTGTCAAAAACTACGAGAGGTCATTCGGAATCATAACAATCAGACTCAAACAAATACTTACCGATTGCCAAACATTGTTGCCTCTATGCAGGGAATAAAATCGTGGTACCTAGTTTTACAGCCGACAGCTTAACCGACTAAGCCACTGGGTGGTAGATTACAAATTACTATCTTTTTTAATCGAATTTCTATTATTGTAGTTAAGAAACATACGAATGATTATTTGAAATGTTTGTACATTTTTGTAAAGGTAGAAACTTGGTGGAAGGTGCTTACCCTAAAGGCAAATTTTCACCGACTATCATGAAATTATGCAACTTTAGAGAGATTGTACGTGCGCTGCTGTGTTTAAAGCCAGTGGAGCCTCCGGCAATCGTACGCACCGTATGGAAAGCAATTAGATAACGCGTTAACGTCAGTGCCTATAATAACCCCATCACACCGGAGAATACAGTATAATCTACTATAGTGATATCTAGATAGTGGCGTAGTTGTAATACGGTACGATTACAAAGATGAGGTCTCGGGTTCGAATCCCAGGTCGGGCAAAGTGATTTTAGATTTTTCTATTCATTGTCAGCCCGGAGTTAGGAATTTGTGCCCGATATGGCGATAGGCTCGCCCCCTATCACATCGTGGGACGGGGCATACAAGGCGAAATGTGGGTGCCCTAGTGGCGCCTCTGCCTACCCCTTCTGGGATAAAGGCGTGAGTTTATGTATGTATATACACCGGAGGATACAGTATAATCTACTATAGTGATATCTAGATAATGGCGTAGTTGTACTACGGTACGATTACAAAGCTGAGGTCTCGGGTTCGAATCCTAGGTCGGGCAAAGTGATATTGGATTTTTCTATTCATTGTCAGCCCGGAGTTAGGATTTTGTGCCTGATATGGCGATAGGCTCGCCCCTCACATCGTGGGACGGACATATTACGCGAAATGTGGGTGTCCTGCTGGTGCCTCTGCCTACCCTTTCTGGGATAATGGCATGAGTTTATGCATCCATGTACTATGACCAAATATTAAAATTATCTCTCTCTGTCTATTTGCATTGTCGTTATGTTTACAAATTATTTCATAAACAAGTCCTATGTAGTTCCACAATATACAAAATTATTTAACTTTCTGTCCTACATCGAAATAGTAAACAAAAACACTGGTCGAAAGGACGTTTAAAGATAAAGATAAAGATGTTTTATTTGTATGAACATGAGTATACACACATAAGCGTGCAAGGTGTTACATAACAAAACATAGATACAGTCATGTTTAGCCACAGAGGCGTACAAATATAAAATAATAGGTAACAATTAAAACTATACAAACATAGAAGTAATTAACAACAAATTCTTCACTTACTTATCTAATAAAAAACTTTCTTAATGTATGTATCAAATTAACTTTATGCTATCTTATAAAAAAATCAACGAAATCAACAAAAACAAATAATATAACTATCTATGAAATATATAATATATCAGCTTTCAATCTTATCATTAAAGAACTCATTAATAGTATAATATGCTTTGTTTATTAAAAATTGCTTTAAAGTATTTTTAAATATTGTAGTACTTTGTTCTTTCCATGTTACAGGAAGTTTATTATATATTTTTGGTGCTAAACAAAATATACTATTGTTCATTAAGGTGGTTTTGGATTTATGTAAACAAAGTCTACTATTGTCGCGTCTATTGCGAATAAATAAATCAGCCATTCGTAGAAATTGGTGAGGGTTGTGACCGGAGTGTCTAGTTATACTGGTTATGTTGATGTTTTTCATCCTTTACCCATAATAAATGTTCGGCTAGTTTCGGTTGAACATTGATTTATAGAGGATACGTTTAAAATCGCTTTATAAATTGCAGTAGTGGTTATCAGCATGCGAGTGTAAAATGTGCGATATATTAGATATTTGAAAGGGTTTCGGAACGGTCATGTATCTTGGTGTTAGGTAAGCGGATGGTTTGCCCTATAAAATTATGCGTAGTTTTTTTCATGTGTTGGTATTATAATGGATTAAAACTTAACCCATGCTGGCTAAATGTGAGGCAGTCAGTAGACTTATACAAGGCGTCCCACGGCGATGACACATGGAGGGGAATTATCTTAAATATTGTAGAAAGACAATTTTACCAAAACAAGACATAATGGAATAACAACTAGATTCTACAATTTGATCTATCAGAATCTACTTAAAATAAGACAGCGTTATGCAAAGTCTAAAGTCAGTATTCAAAGTTATTTGCGAAGGTTCTTACTTACAAGCCATAACAGCGGTTCTTACAAGTTGCGCGAGCTGTAATAAAAACGACGCCAGAACTTCCGTCGCGAAGACGCCACATTATGCTTATAGCCCGGGAGACCGCGATGTTTTAGCTATAGTTTTTACATCAAACAATTGTATGTTTTTGGGTATGTTTAGTTGAGAATGTATACATGAATCGAATCGAATTAGTAAATATATTTGTAAAGGATATGATAGTGGAATAGAAACAAGAAAAATCCTGCTAACTGGGGTAAATAATCGCATGAAGAGTCTGTATTTCCCCTAATGCAGAATAAATTGTTAAGAAAACAGGATGAATTGAAATTTTATTGTCTGTTTCCATTTAAAACTGTCCGAAAAAATAAATACCTTCTGATACTAGGGTATAAATTGACTACTAACTGAAAAGGTTGGATCTGAAGTGCCATAGACAAATATTTACACCTATGTAAATATATCGTAAAGAATGACATGTCAGATGATCATGATCTGTAGATAAGAATAGCAGCTGGTCCACTAGCTCTCAGACTATGATCACTACGGTGTTGGTAATGTGAAACGTCTGAGGTTTTTAAAGGAAATATTAGAGTTTAGCACATTTTTAAGGATACTGTAACGTTTTATTGCATAATCGTGATTGAGGCATTGTGGTAAAGTGTTCTTTGTCTGGTTAAAATGTTGCAAACAATATTGAATAAATTATGCTAAATTGTCTAATGCAAATTTTTGTTGATTCATAGATGGCATTACAATGTAGTATATTTTTTCTATTCATTTTTTTTCACTCCACCGCAATTTTTGTCAGCCAGTATCATCACGGAGAAAAATGGCACTGAGTACCGAATTTCAGTTAATTTCTTAGGAACAAAATCAACCTTGTTTCTAAACATGCCAAAACCAAAATAAAGAAAAGTGATGAATTCATGTTGATAGTTAAATATCGCGATATTCAATAGCACGTTTATTGCGCGATGTGAACAATAACTTACATCGAAATACTTCTATAATTTAAATACAGCTTTTATATTACCTTTTTAGTGAACTAAATAATTAAATAAAATATTTTTCCTGATCCAAAGTTTGGTTTAATCCGTACTTCTGTGTATCTTACAAAGAGCCACTTCATAATGGAATCACTTAGTCTTTTTGCCCAGTTTTGTTGGCATCGTAAGTTCTGTGTCGTTTTTGCTCTAAGTACTGCTTAGTCCATTTATTACATCGCAAGTAGTTGGCGGATGGCCAGTGTTTCTAATATGGGTAATAAACATTAGACACGGTCAGTGTGCGGTTTGATGTCCGTGACAAGACCTATACGGTTTATATACAGACTCCGTATAGGATTATGGTGTTAGAAACCTACAGAAATAAATTTACTTGCTTCTTAGATCACAGATTTAGTTAAACTATACTAATATATGTATACTCACACCTTTATCCCATAAGGGGTAGGCAGAGCAGCCACCAGGATACCCACTTTTCGCTTTCTATGTTTAGTCCCACGATGTGATAGGTGGCGAGCCTATCGCCATATCGGGCACAAATTCCTGACTCGGGGCTGTTAATAAATAGAAAAATCCAATATCACTTTGCCCATCCCGGGATTCGAACCCGAGGCCTCAGCTTTGTAACCGTCTCGTAGTACAACTACGCCACCGAGGCAGTCATATAAAAAGCTTTTTACGTTAAATGATACGAGTACACGTTAGTATTTTAATCGATCTAACTTAATATTATATTAAACGTATAAAAAAAAAAAAAAAAAAAAAAAGGCTTTGGATATTCAGAACACACTTTGTTCCCCCGTAGGCGTAGTAAAAAGTCAATCGTAGGAAAAACATTTCGGTTTTTGACTAAACCGCGCGCTCCCTATGTTTGACTATCCAAACCTCAGTTTGATTCGGTTGACATATCGCTGCCTTTTATGAATACGGCAACAAAAAGCCCAAAACATCGACAACTCACATGCCGTCATTGTGACGTCGGATTGTTTCAAAGGTACGTTTTAGTGTTGCTATTTTAAACGACTGTCTTTTGTCTGCCAATTTGTCAGCTTGCTTTGTTGTTTATTACGATTGGAAAATAATTGTCTTTTGTCCTCTAAATTGTACAATTGCGTTTCAGGATCGAGAATATTGAATTAGTTTACAACATTATGGTCAGTCGCTTTGTAAGCAGAGTAAATACTGCAATTAGCAGTGGAACTAGTTATGAAATTAATAAGTACTTATATCCAAGAGCCACGGGCCAAAAAGAGATTATTTTGTGCTGTACAGTACTGTATCAGCACAAATACGTCCCACTGCAGGGCACGGGCCTCTTCTAAAATCGAGAGTACGATTGAGAGTGATTAGGCCATATAGCCCACCACGCTGGCCTAATGCGAGTTGGTTGATTATTTCGTGCTGAAGGAAAAATAATAAAACGGAACGTTTGATCTATGCTCAACACATCACTCATGCTTCTAATTAATAGTCTAATCATTCCTTATTGTGAAAAAATCAATTTGGTTTTCTTTATATTAAGTATCGACTTGTTCGGTGATAGAATCGTATTTAAGAGCAATCTTCACTTGATCTTTGGCATGAATTTACGTCTGTAAGTTAAACTACTAGATAAAAAACCGAAACCGATGTTCAATATACAAAAGTCAATGGAATTACATCGGAATAGGACACAAATAGGTATGTGGTGAGCACGCACCGAGCTCCACAAAACAGGTGATTGGTTCACAACTGTTTTCCATTAGCGCAACAAGCCGGAACATGTCATACATAATTTGCTGCCAACAGCGTCAGATAGGCTGCACTGATACACTTTATAATAATTTTACGTTCGCGTTATAAACACCATACAGATATGCGGTAAATGGAGCTGTTTTTTTGTATGTTGATGTAAGTTGTTTGAGGTACCGACTTTGAGGATATAATTGAAGAACGTAAGAAAAGTTTTTATCTGCAGCGGGATAAGACTGATATATCTGTTTCTGATCGATTAGTTTTGCTTAGTGTGAGAGCTTTGCTTAGTGAGCATCATAAGTATAGTGATACGCTGGACTAATGATATAGAAAAAAGGTAAAGATACAGAAATGTTGGACAAATGATGTAGAAAAAGAAGTGGTAACTATGATATGAACTGTAAGTAAGAACAGTCTCATTACCATAGCAATCAGGATTACCTTCCAATACCAAAGCCTTAAAAACATTCTCTAACAAGACTAAAATTTCATCTCTCTAGTTGGCAACAGTAATAAAGCAGCAACCGTATTAAAGCAAAAAGCTCCACGAGCCGCATTGTTCATTCACCATTACTGGGCGAATTAAACCGACTACAATACACATCCCTAAACGAAATTTACTAGGAAACTTGTTACACTATGGAAAATACGGAGCCAAGCGGTTTAATTCCGACATTTCATTATAAGAATTTGATTTATACGATTAAGTCCTGTGTTTGTGGGATGGAGACGTTTATTGTCGGTTTTATGCTGATTTAAATGGTTTGAGAGTTAATTGTTCCGGGAATCTGCTGGTAGAACGTTTGTTTGAGATGTTGAGTTCAGCTTTATTTTACTCGAGGAAGCGAAAAATCTAAATGGAGATGTATGCAATAGCATTTAGAAGACTTCTTTTGGTGAAAATTTCCATGATGGAACGAAATAAGGTTTTAATTTACTTAGCTCTTAGATCTCTGCTCAGTCTTAAGTATCTATTACATATTGATGAAGACTGTACTGAATGACCGAACTAACTGTATCTACTTTCTGGGGTAAAAAATAATATATTTTTAGACCAATAATAACTATAGCAGTAACTTTTACTTAATTTTACTACAGCGTAGTATACGTGTACATACCTCTTTAGTCACATAACATCGTAAAAGGCTTTATGGCTCTACTGAGCTTAGAAACTTCAATCAATAAGCACAGACCCGCATTACATAAATCTTGAATCGCAAATTCTTAATCTCGAGCAAATTCAGTGAAGGAAAAACTCAGCGTTCTTATTGAAACAAATTGTTAACTAGTAATAAATAAGGTTTCGAAATACTGTCAATGTTACTGGCTCGTTTCCAACAACGTTTTAGATAGTAAAAGCTCTGTTTTAAAGGAGAAATCTAGAGGGCATTCGGACACCGAACTAATGGGATTCTGCGATTACGATAACTGATTTATTGGATGTGATAAACGAAGTCGCGGGTGTTGGAAAGGATTTTCCAACAGCATTAGTTTTAAGAATGGAGTCTCGTGGAAATCGCACTCTAACGCTCCAATACATATTTCAGGATCTCGTGAAATTATTTTCTAACATTTTACCCGAGTGGAAGCGCTGACCTAGTTTGACTAGAAGTATCGTTTCTCATTTCGGTCTAGGTGATGCGGTATTAAAACGTCTGCGGTAGTTTGCTGGTGGTAGGAAATTCAAATCAACCGCGATTTTTATATTGTTGTACATTCAGTTTCGAATAGGTAGGTAAATCATTCTCTCGTGAGTTCTTAATCTATGGAGCAGGCAATGCACATATAATCCGGTGCAGATCAGTCAACTTGTGTATATACTGTAAATTCTAAAGAGACGACCGATTAGCTCCTACTAGGGACTAACCACTGTCAATTGAACTCTCGATTGTAGAGGAGTCACGTGCTGACTAGTATTGGATGATACAATTATATGTAACGTGTATTGAAAACGCATAGAATATAAAAATATAGGACTGAGCAATCATAGTATCAAACAATATTTTTCTTTAAAAAAGCGATGTCACGCAAAGACGTAAAAATATTAGAGCAATTTTGAAGCGGATAAACGACAAAACGGGAACTAAAACTTCGCTTTGTCCCATATGGAGCCAAACGGCAACTTTGTTTTGTCCTGTATAAGTAATGGTTTCATTTTTCATCACCGATGGAGCAAAAGTTGCGCAACTTAATTGGATTGACCCACTTCAAGTTCCTGGACAAACAGTGAAAATCAGTTGAAAATATAGCTCGTTCTATTTTTATGTGATGTTTCTGATTATGTTTGAACATTAATGTTTGCTATAAGCTAAAAAATATTTTGTGCATCTTGCTAATATTGTGCATTTGTTTGAAATAAAAGTCTGATTTACCTAGTATTTCCTGTAAAATTAAACAAAAAGGCAGATAAAAGAACAATTGTTTGTTTGTTAGTATTTATTGAATGAAGTTTCATCAGTATTTAATATGACTAAACTTGCATAACACTTAAATTGTTTGACTAAAGAAAATATATTCTTCTTCTACATGCATACTTAAACACCCATTTTGAAAATATGAAAGTAACTTGCTTTGCAATAAATTTCACCAACTCTTTCGCAACATCACACAAATAACTGCACGATTCATCACATTAGTCAAATGAATTATTTCTCGTTTAATGTCGTCACGAATACAAAGTCTCAGCGTACAAGAAAGTTTCTGTCGCGTCCCTACGTACTGCAAATTGAATTTATCAAGAGTTTTAGAGGTAACCGCATGTTTAACGTACTGTGACAAACGTGCACGAGTTCTTGTCGAAATTTATTCATAGTTGAAATGAAGATTTCTGCTTGAAGTTCAAAAATGTGTAGTTATCTTTTACATACATTTCCACGACCTATGATGATCTATTTCCTATCAGTCTGTATTTGTCCTTTGCAGTACAATGTCCTTTTCAATGAAGCCGTTAAGCGTTAACCAAATGCATTTGTGACTTATCCATCATCATATGTTTGTCCATTAAAGAACATAGACCTTTTCAAGATTTCGCCATCAAGAAAGATAATGTGACCGATATCATTATGCACGTTAATATTTTGTTATAGAATCTTCACTAAGTTATATCAATCTACTCTTTCGTTCATGGAACGCGGCTCTTCGTTGCTCGACAGCATAATTCAGGTAGGTTCGATCATCCACTACGTTGACCCCTACACCTTTTAAAAGTCTTTCACCGGATTTACGCCTTCGCTGCATATGTTTAGATTTTCTTTTGAAACTCGTCGGAGCATCTTGGAGCTAATAAAGCCCAACTGGTTGTGAGTAAGGGGCACTTTTCACACGTCATCGTTCTTTTTCCGTCGGCCCTTGTCGTCGCCAATGGGTCGGAAAAGCCGCCAGATAGCGCCTCTGCGCTCTAACTCATCAGTTATTACGGCTGCTATTTTTTTGACACGTAACAAGCGTTGAGCTTTAATGTTATGGATTCTGCCGCTGATTTTGACGCTTTGTGCTGGGTGCTGGGTTTTGTTTGTAAATATGTACGATTTTTAGAGCAATGAATATAGTTTAGGTAGGAAGGGAGTTTAGAATTTAAACGAAAATTATTTGTCTATTAGAAATTGTTATATTTTTAACGACCCATTGTTGTAATAATTTTCTAAGATATAATATGCTCTTCTATATTCAATTGCAGGTCAAAAACAAAATTCGATGGCCGCGAATATTATACTACTTGTACTTTTCTTCAGTGTTTTTACACAAAGACCATGTAATTTCTTCCTTTGCCACAAAAAAGTATGATAATTTCTTCTTTCTGTAAAACGTCAGGCAGATGAATTCACAATGATTACAAATACTCATTCCAATCCAATTGATCTATAACCACTTACGAAAATAATGCTCCGTCTGCGTAACTTGAAAACCTCCATACTTCGCAATCCCCAGATAATTAATTGTTAAAACAGATAAGTAGGTCATAAAGCCTAAGGGCGACGTGGTCGCTAATCTCTCAAGCGAGCCAAGTTACCCGTGATGTAGCCGAGATGCGGGCGGAATAATTTCAACGTACCTTTGTGAGATAAAGTGCCTGTCTCTCATGATCTAATGCCGGATTATAGTCTTTTAGGACACGGAATATTTGGGACAGATTCTGAGTTATAGTTTTGACTGAGCTGGATGTGTGAAATATTGACAAATGGTGATGATATTTACATGGAGGATAGTGCCGTTATAAACAACAAATAAATTTATTAATTAGTGTGAAATTGGCAAATATTACCAAAATGGTGTTTATAATCTGCTAGGAGGCGCAATAAGGTATTTGAACATGTAGTAGCATAAAAATGCTTTTAAGTGGCCTTAACCTCATAGTTTTAAAAATTCTACACTTTCAAATCTATCAATTAAAAGGTCTGTTTTTAAGCATCATAATAGGACATGTCACTCTTCAATTTGTATATCTCTAAGTTAAAACCATTAGACAAGGTTACACAAGGAAAATCATTTTCAGTTTAAACAATAGGTCAATTTAGTTCATATAAAATACAATACTAAAACAAACATCTCGTCAAATTCGACCTCTAAACTAACAGGGTGCTTAACATTCACCATAATTAATAAGTTAATTACATCCTCGCTTATCGGAGAACATCTTAACTAAATGAAGTTTATTAATAATTAAACAGTCCGATAGCCGTCTATAAAGACTTTGCACTGGTTAATTCACGAATTCTCCCCGTGGTATAGTAAATCTGTGGATCCCATCGATTGCCAATAATGCCTGTAATTACTGCCTCCGAGCCCGCTGTTAATCTTACTTAAGCTTATGCTTCGGCCGTGCCAAGTTTAGTTAAAAATTATTACAAGCTCGCAACGGTTTACACAGGTGTATTGTTTTGTTGTTGGAATTTATTTAAAATATCTGTTGTTTTGTTTATGTATCGAAAAAAAATAATGTAGCTGTTGGCGTGGTGGGATTCGTTAAAAGAACGCTGTGGAATTTAAAGCTGAAGGTTCGGACTTTGAACCTAGATAAATGTTTTTGTCGATACTGGCAGCTGGGACCCCAAAAGACTAGTATGATTTGATACCTATTACAATGAACTTTTTATTTTACTTTAGAATTGGGCCTACGTATGCGACTGTATTAATTATGATTTTATACCTCATTTTCCTATTTTGGTGAAATAAAAAAACATCTAACTAAAAGCTCTGTACAATTCAGCAATTAAAACACTACTAAAATATATGTTTTTTATGATGAAAACACTGACATAGTTAATACCACTTTCCTCTGGGTTTGTAAGCAGATCATGCGGCACCGTTCAGTTAAATTCAAGTTGGCCCCGGCCCGCGGTTTGGTGAGTCAAGAAGAGCAACGCATACTGGGATGATTTTATTAGTGCAGTTTCCTCTTACAAACAATATATTTTTGAATTTGGTTTTTTATTAGTTAAATTGAAGGATTTCGCCACTTGTAATTGTCACTTTCTGGATAGACGGTATTCAACGTCGTAGATTTTTTAAGGTTAACCAAATCGAAGGCGCATTGGAGCAAAATCATTGATATATTGCAGGAGTAAATTAGTGTAATATTTTGTAACGTTTCATAATTTAAATTAAAGTTGCGACATTTAACTATAGTTCCTTTATCTTACTTTATTACAGAAGCTGTTTTTTCCTTAATAATTACAAATCATCAATTGTAAGTGAATAAAATTCCGTTTATTGCTTAAATTTTACGTATAATTACCAAAAACTATTCTACGGTTTCTTCTACACGATTTTCATACGATCTCCATTGATTTCACTATTCTATCAGATTAGAATCACAAAAATATCTGCGTGTCTGAACTCAGTGCTCCTTTATGAGATTGACCTTTGTCTGTCGTTGGCCGCTCTCCAATGCGAGTGCCTTTTTGGGAGGATATGTGTCAGTTCACAGCGCATCCGATAGAATACAAATGTTCTTCCGATATTCGGATTTATTGGATTGTTATTGATGTATTAGAACTGTTTCATTTTTACTACTGACATGGATAATGAGACGCAAGGAATGATTTAAAATTAAGAGCGCATTTAAAACGGTGGTCACTTTGAAAACTCGTATATAAGATTGTACTTAAAAAATGGAAAAATTATAAAATTAACCCTGAGCAGAATATTTTTTGAGTATAATTTATCAAATAGCCTTAGAATCTTTGAATATCATGTCATACTGCTTAATATCCCGCGCCCCAATTTATATATTCCGCGTCAGATGTCGGGTAAAACCAGATATAAATGTCTGAGACGTCCTGGGACCTACATTAGTAGTCAGAAACTCACTGCGGTGTTCAGTCCCTAAGCGATGGCCATTTTTGAAGGAAAATTGCCCGGGGCTTGAACATTAAATGATAACTATCAGTTACTTGAAGGAAATAATAGATGGACGAACAACTTTGGTAATACGGTATAGTAGTGTTTCTTTTTTCGAGAAAAGAAAGAGATTTGAAAATATCAGATGAAAAAGAACTGCTAATTTTAAAACCACATTGACAATACAGATATAGATACATAACACTTTATTGAACACCGCAAAGTACATAGAAACCATACAAATAAGTGAACAATTAGCGGTCTTATAGCTATGAGCGATCTCTACCAGCATCACAGCATCGAAAATACAATATTTAAGCGTAGATTTTAATTAATGTGGTTAACGATTTATTATTAAGTCATAAATATATTTTTTTATACATTGGCTAAAAAGTCGCTAACGTATATAGTACCTACACGAATGTTCGAGTTGGATACTTTTAAAAGAGTTCGTCTCCACATTTTTATATATTTTTGTTTGTACAACTTCCAGTATAACTTTAATTTTGATATTTATGTCTTTAAAACTCTAAGTGTCCCGCCATTTCTATCCATTAAGTAATATTTAGTTACATTTATTCATAATTTAGGTCAAACTAAACTTTCACAACACCAAACTTTGTACCACAATTGTCACAGAACCGAAAATAGCAGACCACATCGTTCCCAGCGTCCGCAATCTGCAATATACTAAAACTTAATTACGATGCATTTTTCTGATATCACCCTTCTGGTTAGTGGTACGACGCAATCAGTCCGTGCGATTGCACCAAGATATGCGCCAAACGACACACGATCAGTCCCCTGGGCGACACTATCATTTAGCTGTATACTATACAGGATGCTTATCTACTCAGTCACGTGCCGTACACGCTCTTAATCCGTCACCCCATCGCAAACTCTTTGATGTTTAACACAATAGAGGGACCGTGTAATATTTTTTTTAGTTTGTCCACTGCCGCTTTAAATTACATTGCCGCGCCTAAAAGCATTGATGTGTACAAGCACCGGAATTGATAGACTGATGTTTCAATATTCCATAATTTTTTTAATGGATATTGAGTGCGTAATCCTTTAAAATGGAGCGATGATTTTAAAGGATATGAAATATGTTTTCCTATTTCGATGCATTACAGATAGATACATTATAAATTCGTTAATTAATATTTTGTACCTTTTATTGACAACTTTAATATTTCAAATTGAAAAATAGATGTTTAAAACGCAATATCCAAGTGCTTTCCATCAGGTTTCATAATGTGATTCTTCGTAAAATCACAAACCAATTCTTTCTGCAACGTCTATAAGTATCAGTACCTGGATCTGACATCACTGTGGTATAAGGACAGAAAAAATAACTAAGACAACATGCACAAGACTTAGGTACTAGAAACAAAGACAAGGAGATATTCTACAATTAATTTAATATACGTGTTAAATTCCTCTTCCCGTATCGCTAAACATTAGGATGTTCGCATAAACGTCCGAACGTAATGCTTTTATTTGATCTCGCTGGGGTGGAAACGGTGGGGTGTCTTGTGTCACATTGACCGTCTCCTGTCTATTAGGGTACATGTATGACATTATTTATAGTAATTGACGCTGAGAAAGATATGTGTGAATGTTTAACGCTGTTAGTGTGATTGCGATTGGGTTTGTTAGGTAATTTTTATTTTTTGGGATATGTTATAGTATTTTCGATATTTCTATATTTTATTCGAAATTGTAGTATACTAATAAATAAATACGTCTACTAATCATAGCCCTGAATTTAAAATATTATGTTACAAGACTTGCGTCGTGGAAACTTACGAAAGATTTTTCTGCGACTAAAGAATCGAAAATCTGGAACACACAAAAAATTGTCTTAGCGCGGGGATTAAACTTGTGCTTTCACGTTTTACTACAAACATCTCCCATCTACTGCACCCCGACTGCTGATTATTTTTTACTATAAACCCGAAACATCTTACTAACCTACATCCAAATACGTTTTGATGTAACCTAAGAACAATTAAGATAAAAAAACGCTTATGTTACACCGCTCATTAGAGTGCTCTGTATCGGCTGTTTGCCAGAAATTAATTCAATTTTTTCCTACGAAATTGAAGTCATGGGGAAGAGGGAAAGCTTTATCATATTACCGATTGCGTCTTCTGCGAAGATGGTATCCCAGAGAGGGGTTAATATTAATAGCTCGCTGGCAACATTGCCTATTTATAAATATAAATTGCAACGTTTATGGTGTGCGTAAAAGCATGCCAATTAATTTTAGCACACTTACGTAAATTAAACAAAGTTAAATGGTTGTAAGTATAACGAGATATTTTGTTGTTATATATTCAAGCGTGTGAGCAACATTATTTTGTCCTTAAATCTAGTCCCTTTCTATATTTCAATGCAATGTAAGCAGTAAACACGATTTATACTTCTTTATATACATTTTCATGTCTTATTAAGTTTTTATACAAATAAAATATAAGTGTGATTGTTCAACATGGCAGGAAATAGTACTAGTGATGGGTGGTACTACACCTCATAATAGGCGCCGGAGTGCAGCTGATTTTGCGTCATACTATTTGATTCAACTTTAAAATTTAATGAAAATTTATAATGTAATGTAATGATATATTTTAATAGACAATAAATTATTGTAATCAATTTCATTATAGATTCAAAACAAACAATTTTCAGGATTGATACATTAAAAATAGAGTTGTTTATATATTAGCATAAATTAAGTATGATAATTTCCGTTGGGACCAATGAAAATAAAATTCGGTTTATGACACGAAATTAGGGGTTGAAACCGGTAAACAGCGTTTAAAAAGTCAAACTTGAGAATTAACGCTATTACGAAATTCACGATTTTAGGGCGCCATGATTTGTAATTATGTTTAAAAACTTTTCTAATTACCTCCGTATAGCTGAGTAGCTTCGTAAATGTTTGAACGGAATACCAGTGACAGCGCGTACATCCTTTTTGAATTATTTATATAAAGTTTCGTCATCTTTGGTGATGCAAATACGTTAGGATAAACGGTTTTTATTCTAATTTGTTTTATTATTTAGCCACCGCTAATGCGATTGAAGATGGTATAATTAGAGCTATTTTGTCTTGTTATGAATGAGTAATCGGGATGCTAATTTTCGGGATGGTGGTAGTACGACAGTGCCTGCATAATTGCTCGTTTGCCGAATATATGCAATAAAAAAAAAAACGATATTGTACAACTGTTGCTACATTTTTAAGGTTAATAGTTTAGTTGATTACACAAAACTTATAAATTTTCTTATAAAATAATATAACTACTTGTAATATTCAATATTTTTCATTAGTATAAACTAACCAAACAATCAATTTTAAAATAAATAGTCCTAAAACAAACCACAATAACATCAAACAACTACAAAAGCCAAAAGTTAAAAAATCCCGACGGCATTCGATTCAATTTGTAAGCCAAGTAAAAAACGATACCAACTTTTTTCATAAAGTAATCTACTACTAATACATTTGTGAAACTTTTCTTTTTCTTCTATTTAATATTGTTGAAAGGGTAGAGGCGGTGTCGGCGGGTGACTGATGTGTTTTCTTTGCATAATGTAATGGTTCGAAAAAACTTACCCAAATTCACCTTCAAATCATTTTGTTTCCTGCCTTTATATTGGGTAGCAGGATACCATTGTTAGTGTACATACGGATGCAAAGTAAAACGAGTAAAAAACTCATATTCTTAATTTTAACTTTACGTGCTTTAAAAATCACAAACAAAAAAATTATCGCGGTCTCTCCGAGCCCTAAAAGCCTCGTAAAACTCAAACGACTTTCCAATTGAGCCGTGTTAACGAACGATAAATGAAGTCGCATTAATCACGCCGCGCGTGAGCACTGTTTTAATGACATTATTTCCTAATACTGAAAGACAATTTCCCGGATAACAGTGTTACGTAGGCGCTCAGGGTATATTGAGGGTATACGAATATTCAACGGCAGACGTGTGCGACTAAATGGTAGGGGAGAGATAACCAATGCTTTTGTTTTTGCTTCCGATAGATTACTAGAATGGATGTTTTTTCATGAAAGTATTTTGTGAATTGATGATATTCAGGGATGTGGGACATTCAATGTTGACTGTGCTTACGAATGCAAAAGTACAGATTTTTGCCTCGTAAAAACCTACGAGGGACCTTATGGTCGAATATGTAAAAAAAATACTCGTGAACGTATGTATGTCGTATAATATAATATTTCGCAGAATAATTTAAATTGGTCCCTTCTATGTTGTAACATCCACGAGATGTCCGAAATGCGGCGACCTGACGGCTCTTGTAAAATACTGAATTAAAATTTTTGACCGCCAATTAAAACTTTAATTTTTACAATCATGCACAGAAATTTATAACCGGACACAGACTAACTGAAGCACTCACCCACCGCTTGACTCATACTTTACAAATTAATGCGGAATTAAAAATAAACTTATATGTTTTGCAGGGAAATGCGCTGAAATAATTCCCGTCGTGTTGCAAGCACTTGAATTACCGCTCAACCACTCGTGAGCTGTGTCTGGTGCAAGTAAACGCCATGTAAACTGGCTACGTCTTCATTTCATTAGGGGAGAGGGGCTTGCGTCGTTTTAAGTCACCCCAAACCAAAGATGCGCTTGGGTGTCTCATTTGCAGAGTGGAGTAACTCGAGAAATCTGTTTTTGTGAGCTAGAATTGTGCTTAGTTGTTGAATATTGTTGTAACTGCTGGTCTAGTAGTCTACTGTTGCAAGGAGATGATGACTGTTCCAATGGATATAAAAGAAGTAAGTTGAGATAGAAATGCTGTAACTACCGAAGGTCATAGACTCGTAATAATAGGTGCGTTCTCTCAGCTATATTTTTTAGATACATATACAAAACGGAAATATTTTTGCACAAATGATAGCGAGTTCTTTAAGAACTTACCTGACAATCTAATATTTATATTTTTTTATGCTATGTGGACAAACGAGCATTCGGTTCACCTGATAGTAAATGTGCACCGCCGCCCATGAACATTTGCAACACTATAGGGCGTGGAGATATATATCATCAATCATATCACATTACCTACATCTTCCACCAAAACAACTCGATTTCATCAAAAATTACAAAACCCGAGTTACTCAACTAGTTTTGCCGGCCGACATCTAAGCCCCGTGTTCATCGAGTGGCTTATGTTTGTTCTGTACATTGCATTAGTGTGTTTCTCTTTACGCGTTGAGAGATTCTATCCGCGCTCCTTGTTACTAATGCAATTTCACCGTGTAATCAAATCATAATTTACTAATTAGGTTTGTCATGAGACTGTTAGGCGTGTTTAGAGCTTGTTCTAGCTTTGATAGTGCTGTATAATGGGCAGTGGGCAATAAGGTAATTTTAATAAATCAAAATATTTGAGTATTCATACATACATACATAAACTTATTTATTTATTTATTTATTTATTTAAATCTTTATTGTACACAATAAAATATAATAAAGGAACAATAAAAAAAAAAACAGTACAAATGGCGGTCTTATCGCATAAAGCAATGTCTTACAGACAACCATGGGATGGATTTAAAAGACGGAGAAAGAGAAACAGAGGGCAGTGTAAAAAAAAGAAATTAAATAAATAAAGAATGGAAGCCAAATAAAACTAATTAAACATATAAATATAAATACACAGACATTACATACTTACATAACAAATAAAATAAATACATAATAAATAGACATACATACATACATATATAAATTTATATACAAAATATAAAGAGAATTCTGATGTAGGAAATAATAATAAAATCAGTTTAAAGAGAGAGGTAGTGTTCTTTAGTAAGCCTTTTGAACGATGACAGTGTTTGCGCCTGTCTCACCACAGTAGGAAGCGCGTTCCACAAACGAACTGCTTTGACCGTAAAGGACTTGTCCATAAATGTCGTGGTGTGCACAGGCATTCGCAGGTTAAGATTCTCAGACGACCTCAAGGATCTCGAATGTGAGTCATGAAGAAAAATAAATCGTTCTTTAAGATAAGAAGGGGTAAGAGGATTAAATAAAATGTTGTAAAGAAGAGAAAGAATGTGAGCATTCCGACGAAGTCGTATAGGTAACCACTTGAGCTTAGCTCGAAACTCAGACACATGATCGTATTTGCGTAAACCAAATATGAATCTTATACAAAAATTTTGAAGTCGCTCAAGTTTATTAAGTTGGTCTTCGGTGAGATCAAGATAGCTGACATCGGCATAATCAAGGGTGGGGAGAAGGAGGGATTGCGCAAGCAAAATCTTCGTGGTAACGGGTAGAAAGTTGCGTAACCTTCGCAGGGACCTTGCTGAAACGAACAGCTTACGGCTTATTTCACGAAGCTGGGGACCCCATGTAAAGGATTTATCAATAAGTAGACCCAGATTGCGGACGGTGTCACTATAAGGGATGGTTATACCATCACAATAAACACAAACTGTAAACTTACTCCTTTTTTCGAGAAGAGGTAGGCAACCAAGGCAAGAGATAGGTGCAACCAGGACACCCACGTTTCACCTTGTATTTTCCGTATATTTAAGTATTATTAATAGGAAAGGGTAATTGTTATTTGATCGTTAAAAATAAATTAAAAAAAAAGGTGATGGTGTAAAAAATATACCGTGAATTTGATTAACTAAAGCTACCAAGTGCTTCAGAATGACCAAAGAATGCGTCAGATCTGGTTATAATAAAAGTGATGTTGTAAACATGATACGTGTCTCTTCTGAAACATAAAACGACATTTGCCAAGAGCCACATTTCCGGAAAAATACGACTTGGCGACCTTCAAAAAACGAGCGTATTCCCACCTCAAAGGCCGGCAATGCATCTCCATGCCCTATGGTGTTGTAAATGTTCATGGGCGGCGGTGACCACTTACCATCAGTTGAGCCGTATGCTCGTTTGCCCCCTATAATATAAAAATAAAAATTGGGTCTTTTTAGTATCACGCCAAGGCTAGTAACAATTATGTTCAAACAAATATATTTATGCTCAAACAAAAATAGAAATATCCTAATGAGATCGAATACTCAGCCTACATTTTCATAGGCTGTTTCTCACAGTTGACTTATCAATTTTATCCATCAAGTGTAAAGTAATTCAGCTATTTTAACAGAAAACACAACATGAGTATGTATACTCTACCAAGAACTGGTCTTTTGTCTTTATTAGAAATATTCATTACTTAGCTGGAATACGGCAGTTAAATCAATTTAACTCAGTAAGCACAAGTTATGTTTTACTGACTTAACATTATAGTGAGAATTAATTAGCTTCATTACTACGTATCTCATACTTGTGCTTCGTTTTCATGTGAGCGTTCGTATCCCCTACTATGGTATTTACGAGGCAGTGAAACTAGATTTACTTTCAGAAAACTATTTATTCAAAAAATATTTTAAACACTATATTTCTGAGAAGTTAAAAAATATTTATTTACTGCTGTTTTCTAGGTTACTACGATAAGCAAAAATACAAAGTTACGGATGTGTTCAAAAATTAATTTGAAAGAAAATATTATTTATACTAATAAATTCGTAAAAGCGACTAGGAGCTTAAAAACTAGTGATTCTAAATAAGCTTCGAAGAAAGCTTAAGAAATTCCATATTTATAATTTAAGCTCACTGATGTCTGAATGTAAAGTATGTGTCCTATAATAGACATCCTATTGAAAACGTAAAAAAGTGTTCTTAGTACGGTCGGTTTAGTCGAAATTCTATTACCATCAACAGCAACAGCATTTTAACACTACGAAACCAAAATGTAAGCGACAAAGCTCATTGACAAATAAATTGAAACCAAATATTTTAAAGGCGAGAGAACCTTAGTAATGAAACATTCGTAGCTCATCTTTGCACTTCACTTTTTCATCGTCTACCAACGCTACGTCGTAGCGATCGTAGACATCGTAGACACCGTAGATACTTCAATAGTCGATAACGATACTAATTTGCTTTTATGTTCGTGTCCAACGAACCTAATAGGGTACAGAACGCAATTAAAAGTGGTGTTACCTTTAAATAACATCTAAGCTACGCTAAGAATTTTTCGTATCTGTTTTGTTTCGTTTTTGTGATCTGTTTTCTTTCTCTCCTAACAAGTAGTGATGGCCGGTGTGTCGCAGTCAGCTCGTTTGCATAAAATGGATGTAGATGTTAACAAGTTCTGCTTAGTGTTTACTAAAAGTACAATTTCCATTACCTGCCTACATTTGCATCGAAATGACGCGACCATTTGAAAAATAGATGCTTTCGCATAAATATAATTTAAACGAAGTCTTTTATTTGAGCGGCTGAAGCTTTCAATTTTAAGCGCAGGTATATTACGTAAACATTTTTTCAATAAATTGAGAACTTTATAAAACGATTTTTTATTCTGAGTTCCGTGTACATAAATATGATCAACGCAGATTTTAATGATAACGTAAATATCTTTCTACATTGTGGCATTTATTTTCTAATTTAAATAATATAGTTAAATTAAACACTTAAAAAATATCACTGTTACTAGTCTTTTTGTGCCCCTTGCAAATTATGACACAAAATATCTTGTATAAAAAATGTTATTACAGTGCTAATGAATATAAACGTATTCTCATAATTCTTGTCGGTTGAAAAGCCTAATTTTATATTAATTTTCGCGCCCTAGTTAATGTACAATGAGGAAATGAGGTTATATAGTTTAAAAATGACCCAGAATACCTTGTCTTATGCTGTTCGACATTTACAGATAAATTACATTCATCCGTTAAAATTCAACAAATCACAAAATCAGTGGCGCTCTCTATCGGCAATATGAAGTAAATATTTCTGTCCACGAACTTCTCTTACGCTATTAGTGTAAATATCTTGTCGGCCCCTTAAGAGGGGAGGGGAAAGAGATGGGAAATAGACGGGAAGAGAAAATAGATGTTAGACAACGGGCAATCTCACTCGCCGAACGAAACCCAGTAAAGTTGTCGCTTCACGTCGGTTTTTATGAGACAGTGGTATAGCCACGTTCAAGCTTCGCACAGTACCAATGTACTGTACTCTATCGGCCCATATACGTCCCACTGCAGGGCAC
The DNA here is from genome assembly GCA_905220455.2 of Deilephila porcellus. Taxonomy (NCBI): domain Eukaryota; kingdom Metazoa; phylum Arthropoda; class Insecta; order Lepidoptera; family Sphingidae; genus Deilephila; species Deilephila porcellus. The sequence continues at coordinate 10,774,619 of LR999977.1, read as the reverse complement.
GGGCCTCCTCTGCAATCGAGAGTACGATTGAGAAGGGTTAGGCCCTATAGTCCACCACGCTGGTCTAGTGCGGGTTAGCAGTCCTTATGTACACCAAAGTAACTATAGTATGGTTTTACCACTTTCCATACAGGTTAAGTCGTTTAAAAGTTATGCGGCTCCTCGCGAACGCACATAAGGGTTATATTTGTAAATGTTATTGCAACTTATTTCCGAATGTTTTTGATACCACGATATTCTCGTCAGTTACAGCAAAATTCATATCTAGGAAGTAAAAACTCTGCAGCAAGTTGTTTGAAGCAAAAAGCCTCGGCGTGGTGGAAGCGGGTATTGGCAAAAACTTAAATTGAAACACCACGCTTCGAGTTTTGCTCTCTGCAGCATCATTGTTGGAGGAGATCTCATGTGGTATGGTTCTTTTAGTTTCTAATTCTGAGTTTAGATATTGAATGAAAGGATGGTCACATTTTGTCATTCCATTCACAATGTTTGAGAGCGTTCAAATTGTCATTAAAATCTAAGGTCCAGTAAGTTGCATAAACCAACTTTGACGATAACATTAATGTTGAAAGTTTCATCGCCATACATTTGACGTATTTGACATTACTAATGGATGGGATTGACATTTTCAAAGTAAAAGTTCTGTGCAAAATTAGTCCGTGCAATCAGACCTAAATCAGCCAGCATGTAGTTGTCTACAAATGGACCTTTTCGATTGCCCGACTTGTCTGCAGAAACTGAATACATTAAGTCTTCAAACAGATCTAGATTTACTGTATACATCCTTTAAATAAAAAAGTTCGACTGAAGCAGTGGTTTCAATTTGAAAATGTTTTTAACAACTTTTATTTACCTACATCTGAGTGAATGATTTAATTGAATGTCGTAGGTACAAGGCTCGGACTTTTTGCGCTCACAGCGGAATTGTATGGCTTAATGCTCAGCAAGAAATGTTAAAAAGTCTTGAAACTTCCAATCAGGTTAAAATGTAACGAGGTTGGGAAACAATTAAAGTTTGTCGTCTTGAGGGAGCGAAACAAAGAGCTGCTCTGCTAAGTGCTTCGTTTGATTTGTTTGACTTTTTGAGAACACGTCGGCTTTGGATTTTGATGGATCAATACTGGCTGTTTTATGTAATTAAATTAATGATTATAGAAGATCGGAACTCATTCACTTTTACTGCTAGAACGTGGTTTAGGGTTTCTCCTATAGTCGAGTGAGATGAGTTTCTGTTTAAGGTGAAAGTCGATAAGATATGGTGGCGAAAATCTCGGGTCTACAATCTCCATGTACGTCGAAGAACATTATGTTGTAATTTTCTATATAGAATGAAAATACTGCCACAAGATTGGTAATTAATTTCCATACCCGTAAATTCCATTCCATTTGGAACATCATTTAAAGAAACTCGTAGATATCGATATATGAGTAGATTATTTAATGCCCCTAAGTATCTTATCTGCAAATTAAATCATCAGACTTCACGTCACTGAACTCGGTTCGGTTTGAGGTTCGTCCTCGCTCGAACTTTTCTAATTCTCATTCACAATTTCATACAAGAAATTATTGAAATAAAACAGATTTTTACGGATTTCCGATTCCGGTTAAATTCACGATAAAATCCGTAAAAAATAGTTTTGTTTCAATGTGTAACGTTCGCGTAAATCTAGGAGACATAATGTAATAATTATTTCGACTCTTTATAGAGGGTTCCCATGGCATACATTTTGCCAGCTTGCTATAAAATATTAACGCCTTAGTGGAACTGGCCCATTCATCAGATATAAAAAAATATACTATGTAGTAACCCTAACTTACATCTTAGGCAAACGGCTCGTAATTTGAAAACTTCCAGAGTTTTGTCGTTTTCGTCTCTATAAATTAAGGTGATTTATAGACGCAACTCAGAGGACCCGCGGAAACTTTTTCATTTCGAATAAAAAAGCAGATTTCTCTCCCGATCATGAGAGAGCCTTTTTGTCCCACTTTATACATCGCGGATTTATTTTACGCCTGTGCCGAATGGACCCCAATAAAAGAAACGTTTCATTATGAATTTTTAATGTTGGTTTTACTAGACTTTAACGAATTCCGAAGGGGCCTTTCGGTTTTATTAATTCATAAACGTGTCACTGTTAAGCTGATTAGTACTGGGTGGTTTAGATTAATCTCGATGTATTGTGTTGGTTGTTCTGATGGTTATTAAATTTCAGATGTATTGTGAAAAAGAATTTGTATTTTCATATATTGGATACATAATAATATTTTTAAATACGAACTCGCAATTCTGATTATTCATAATGATAATTTATATTAGGTAATGTTGATTGTCACAGATTACTAATATGTGATAATAGTTATATTTTTATTGAATGTTATGTATGTAAACTCACACCTTTTTCCCAGAAGGGGTAGGCAGAGGTGCTACCAGGACGTCCACATTTCGCCTTGTATATTCCGTCCCACTATGTGAAAGGGGGGCGAGCCTATCGCCATATCGGGCACAAGTTTCTGACTCCTGGCTGATAATTAATAGAAATATCCAATATCACTTTGCCCGACCCGGGATTCGGACCTGAGGCTTTTGATGAAATCTATTTTAATTTATTTTTAACTAGCCTTTGTACTAAGAAAAAACTCCAAGCCCTATCCACAGCTCTTTTTCAAGCTGTCGATTAAAATATGTACTATATATAACGTATTGAGAATTGCCATTTCGCGAATTTTGCAACAAAGAAGTCTTCGACGATCATAAATCTTTGCAAGAATAATGAATCGACTGCGTGATCCGGGGGTAAGGCTTCAGACTTATGAACCTATTTAAGCGTTTTGGCGTAAAGTTGGCCATTTATATGGTAATTTTAGTCATACTTTCGATCTCAGGTAACAAATGATTCTTTGAAAACGAATTAATTGTCGTGAATATTAGAAAGATTAGGTTTTCGTGGATCACGTCTGTGGATTACCTTCATATACTTTTGCATGTCGTTCGGTGAGAAAGATTGTCGGGGATTCTATGGATTGTGGTAGGACATTACAATCTGCGTCGAAGCATTGAAGTAATCGCGTCCTTGACGCGTCCACCGTACACGATGGCGAGAAACTAGTGTCACTATGACGAGTAAAGTAGGTCATAAACTCAACACCAATGCACGCAATTTAGTTACTGTTAAGTAATATTAACAGGAGACATGCGATCTGTAATATATTTTTTGAAATCTAGCAAGATAAGATTATAATCCATCTGGTGGCAAACGCAGAGCATCTAAATAAAGTATGTATCACTTGAGACAGGTATCTCTTGTTAGTCGACAGAAAAATGCTGGTCAGTGCCCCTAGCTGGAACATTTTGCAGTATTGTAATAGAATAGTAATAGTAAAATTTTGTATGGGAATTTAAACAGCGCCATTGTGAGCGTATTTGGAACTAAAATTTCACAGCGGGAAACGTTAACTTTACTATACGAGAATTACTATACGATACTTCAAAATGTTCCGGCTAGGGGCACTGATCAAAACCGGGTCACTATGAAAGTATTTCCTTCAACGCAGTAGTCGCTTCTCTACCACCAGTTAAATTACTATGCAGTCTCACCGGATTGCTTGTAATTGCTCAATCGTTCCCATAGAATTCAATGTGCGGCGGCAACAAAGCTTTGAGACCCTCGTTAAGGTCCCACAACGGCAAATTTATACATATTCACGAGACTCAATAGATCAATAAATATACGTTAGTTTAGTGCTTAGCGACGTAACTCGATATCAAATCCCACTCAGATATATTTTAGGCCAAATTTGAAGCTACGGACTTAGATATGTAGGGTACCCTTGCTATATACAGACTCTAGAGATTAGTACAGTGATGAATCACATAACTATATTTGTACTGGTGGCGGAGTTGTACTACGGTAAGGTTACAAAGATGAAGTATCGGTTCGAATCCCGGGTCGGGAAAAGTGATATTGGATATTTTATTCAGTATCAGCCCGGAGTCAGGGATATGGCCCGATATCACATTATGGGACGGAACATACAAAGTGAAATTTGGGCGTCGTGGTAGCACCTCTGCCTACCCCTTTTTGGAAAAAACGTGAGTTTATGTATGTATGTAATATTTTTAATGATCTTATTTTTTATTTTTTATTGAATTGGTTAGCTAATACCTATATTAAGATGTATCGAGAGCTAGTTCGATTATGAGTGAAATATTTTTCAAGTGATAATAAGTAAGTGACTCGAACTGTAAATTGAACCTAAAACCTCACTGTTCAGAGGCACAGCTTACATTACATTAACCAGTTAAAGTCACAGTTAAAGGAGAAGTACGCTACGAGCAGTTTTGCGAAGAATCAATAGTAGATGAATAAAATATATTATTGGATCAGATTTCGGGCAAAGTACAAAAATATCAGTCATGGCGTCATAAAACTTAGGCTTAGTTGGGACAAAGATGTATAAGAAAGTATTAACCATCTAAAACATTAACTTAAAAATATTATTTTTTATAATATAAACAGTAAATATACATATAGAAAATGTCATAGAGAAAATTGTTGTTATAAAAGTGAGATACAATATGAAATTCTGTCGAAAAATAACGTTTGAAAATGGCATTTTTCAGCTAAAAACTTTGATTAACGACTTGTTTTATTAGCATTCACGTATCATAACCCATTTGAACGCTTTTTATGTAACAATGTTTTTGAACGCGTTCAATTTTAGTATAAATTGTTTGGAAAATAAATAATGAAATTGTTTTAGTTGCGAAAACTACTTCAATTTTTATTTTCATTTGACCTTAAATTGGCCCAATAGGGATAGTTGGAGCAAATCGAACGTAAATTAAGAATCTGGGAATCGATCCCCAAACCAAGACAATTTTTTCCCCTTTCTCTCTCTTCAGTAATAGGAAGTCCACTGCTAAAGATTTTCCTCAGGATTTCCAGACATATTGGTTACCTTTTTGTTTGTCTGTTTGGGCAATATTTTTGTCAACAAATAATTGTATAAAAATGGTATCCTGTTGCATCCAAACAAATATAAAATAAGTATTACTTCACAAAGAGGAGTCCAACAAGGATTTTTAATTAAAACACAAAAAGATGGCGTCTATCCTAAGGCAATTCACCTGTAAAGTAGTGTTTCGTGTCGCTGCTCTCGATAAATGGAATGATCAGACGAACACGCGAGGACGTGTGCTCCGGGCGTGGTACATACTGCCATTTGTTTTGTTAGCACAATTGTGTGGTTTAAATTTTATTAAGTAGTTAATAAATTGAATGCGCCATCTAGTTTGAATGTGTGATACGATATAATGCGGTTTTGTATTGATCCATGTAAATTGACGGTTGGAAAAAAAAACATCCTTTTCTTTTTCTTTCTTTCTCTTTCTTTTATACTAGTTTTCTACCATTCATTTTCAGACAATCGTCGTGGAAAGGTCATTCCTAATTACCCGAAAGCGTCTTGCACTATAATTATGAAATTTCACATATAGTTTAATATTTCAATTTAGCTACAAATAACCTTTAATGGTTTTATAAGGTTAAATAACAGCGTACTAGGATTCTACATGAAGACTCCATTTAGTAAACAATCAATATCGTGATATCTCGGTTTACTTCAGTCGTCGATGCCTATTTCCAATAGGTTTCTCGATATCTAGAACATCTCTGCCCGGCCTACTGACCCCTCACTAGCGCAATTATCTTGTAGTGGACGCGTGCGACGTAAATCACTATTTATATGACGTCACGACTTGACAGTGGCCTGACTCAGCGGTATACGGACGAGTGCGCAAGATGGATATCCTAGATAGAGTAATTAATAATGTAGGTATTAGTATGTATTATGACGTAATTTACTGACATGGTATGTCGGAGATGAAGCGTCAGCAGTTCTTAAGGCCCAATTACTAACTTTAACTATGACAGTATAAATGCCATGAATAGTATTCTATTTTAGGACATCCGAAAAAAAATCCTAATGATTTATTTTATACGTGTATTGTTACTGCGATTTTACGTATAAGTCTGAAAATGTCGTATCCAAACTGGAAGGAACCTGGGTTATGACTTGTCTGTGGAACAGTGATGACAATCTAGTCTTAGTAAACAATTTGACTGAAGTCTAAAATTGGCAAAAACTAATATCGTATTCAAATCTACCAATATATAAATTCATCATATGATGGAATACTTCATATAAATCATATTTTATTTTGATAAGAAAACATGCATCATAAAACAAACAAAACTCCAACAGTTGCGACACAATAGCAAACAAATCCCATGCACATTCGAGAAATACCCAATTAATTCCATACAAAAGTACCTCAGAGACAGCCATCGTATGTCGAGTGCACTTGCATTTTAATACAGCACAAAAGAAAATTGAAGAGACTTAACTGTAATGATAACAAGACAACTTCCTACATTACTTGCAACTGTGCACACACCACAGATATACGTCTAAATAGATGCCGCAAGTACGCTTCACGTGACCGTCGAAGCTTACTTACACCCATATTCTAAGACGTTTTCTCGACTCCACTTGACGTTACTAGAGGAAATCCGTATTCTTAGTAGAAAAAAATCTCCTCCACTCAACGTCACTCAAAAAATTTCCTGTCTCGAGGAAAGGAATCAACTGTCAAACTCAAGGTACGTCGCGACCTACCTTAAGGAAGAAATAAAAGAAATAATCCTACTTTAAAATTGTAATTTAAAAGAGAGAAATAAAGTTTACCTTTTAAAATTCTTAAATACCTAAATAATAAATATGCCAACAATTTTTTGAGGTGGGTGCCTCTACACGATTTACACATTTTCCTAGTGAATGATACAAACATTACTCTTTATTTCATTTAATAAAAGATTTTTGGTTTGGAAACAGTGTTTATTATTTTAAACAAGTTATTAAAGATTTCCAATAGTTCCTGTAATACTTGTACGATACTCCGTACGAATATCCCGAACGACGATTCATCCATAAGAATATCCTTCGAAATTTCCGGGTTGGATGGTATGACCCTCCTCCTGTCTGCATGCGTTTTTTTCTCCGACTCACTAAATATTTGTCTTCCAGTCACAATCCCGAAGATTTTGAGTTCAATAATTATATACTATTCTATGTAAACACTGTGACATGACATTTGACTGTCACTTTTCAAGTGATCATAGACTATTTTCAAATATTTTTTGTTAAATCTCTACTTTATCTATACATCAATGACGTAATTGATGACGTTTTTCCTTGACTCAACCTCACTCGAGGAACCTTTAGTAAAGGTATATTTTTAACTAAGCATACCATTTTCGAGGGTCCCTCCAATTCATTTGTAAAGTCACCTCGACTAAAATAAGGTTGAGGAAGATTGGAGGACACGTCTTAGAATACGGGTGTTAGTCTATCACTTCAAAGATGTTTCGTTTACTTGCGCTCTGCTGGTTTTTGACATTATTTTATTCGATTGCGGTGTAACTATAAGGTTTTTCAATAGTTAAACTATAAATCGGTTTAGCGCAACCAAATAATTTCATAACCAAATCAATGTTGTGACGCCACAGTAGATAGCAAAATTTGACACGTTTACTTTTCATACATCGAGGCCTGCGGCATCTATTAAGATGAATATCTGTGGCCCATACTTATAAGACGGGTTAAAATCTGAATAAATACTCAAGCACCTGGCTACGGCAGTTAAGTGCCCATTAGCTTCCAAGAAATACTATTTGAGTATCATATTATTTGTATAATGTTTTCGAAATTAATTTCCCTTTTGTGTTGAATGCAAAATATATTAGGTGTAAGGTCTTTTAGAATTCATTATCATTTGGGACTATAGTTAAAGTCATTTGGGAAATAATAGTAAGTCCAACTTTCCTTATGCTCTGGCTTTAGATTACTGTGAATCATAAAAATATGCAAGGCATTTAATTACTAATCTTTGCAATCTTTCAACTATGTTACTGCATGGTTCATAATATTCATTAATTATTATGATAGACAAATATAAGTTTGTATAATTAGCCACAGAAACTCTATTGCTGAATCTAGGTGTCTGGTCTCCCCCAAGGATTTCCACAGCAACCTGACGGAAGCAGTCTACATCCAGCGATATCGCGCAATCTTTACCTGGTCGCTTGTTCACCTCGTGGGCGGATGTCGGGCTCTGCGCTTGCCCGTGCGCTGCCACCACTCAACAACTTTTCGACCCATCAATTCTCTATTCTATGTACTCTACCCACTACCACTTCAAATCTATAATCCGCGCGGCTGAGTCCAATAAAAATAAAATATTCAAGTAACAAAATAACGTAGTGGGGTCGTTGGATTTAGTTTCAAAATTTTATTAGAACTGACTTTATCGATGTAGTAGCATCGTTTCTGCATCTCATCGATATTTCTTCAAATATATCAATTGTAAAACGCTCTTTGTTGCCGTTCGCGGTCTCGCGTATGTAAAAATAGAAGTCGTGGTAGAAAGCTGAATGGGAATATTTTACATACAAACTCCTTTCAAACGTACTGGGATGGGCGCATATAAAATCACAACGCGAAACCAAACGTGGGGGCTTCCTTTCAAATGTGGTAATAAAGGAGGAACGTGTATTATCTTCTTCGATAGTTATAATAATAACAATGATGCAAAAATAACATATTTTTATTGGTTTGAAAAGATGTGTAATCATTACACACGTAGTTTAGTCTCGGACTAGCGGATTTATTACTAAAACGAGTGTTTTTCACAGTTTGTCTTTTTTTAACCACACTTGGTGGAAAACCCATCATAGTCACCCAAAACAAATTTAGAGCCTTCCTGATGCTTTGGGTGTTTATCCTATTATAAACAGCAAGAGAAAGTCAAAAATGGATAGGATTAATATAAATAAGTTAAAGCTTTATTGGGAAAGATATTTCGACCATTTAAATATGGGATGCTAGATACAAAATTCGTGCAGTAAACCGCTTCCAAAGTTTTCATAAATATGATACATCTGTTACTGTGAACGGATCTCGCGTATTCATAAATCAAGTAAAGTGAAGTTTTTAAAATTATATGATCGCGCGAGAAACTAACAGAGAGCCGTATATCTTTGTTTTCTGGATTGTTCTATCGTGTTGTATTCGTTTTGAAATATATATATGAGAATTTTTCCTAACCAAAACTATTCTCTCGAAACACTTCGCAGTGAAATGTCAGTTACTTGTGTGAAAAGTATAATTTATCCGCATATTTGCAAAGACGTTTTATATAATGTCCACTTACCCGTGTATTTGAATAACTGAACAATGCTCTCAAGAAAAACAGTAAATTATTTGTAGGTGAAAAAAAATATTACAAATATTCGTTTCATAGTATTAGTTTTAAATGCGCAATTTATAGTGCACTTTTGGAAGACTTTGTTTAAACAAAAACAAAAAAATCCATATAATTTGAAATTTTAACAATACGCGCGAACTGGACTTCATATAAAGGTCATCACCAAAAATGAATTATTTAAGTTGATTTTCATCTCAATTATTCGTCTTCTGTCAGGCATTAATTAATATGTTAACAATTACCTGGACAGCATAGATATTTCAACATCGTTGAGGTTGGAATGCTATTAGGTTCTGTATTAAATCAACTATAATAGACAAACGATTACGAGACTTTAACTAGAAGCTTTTGCGTCTATATCGGTATTCGTACAAAGTAAGCAAGGATTGACTAATGCATGCGATATGAACTACATCAAGCATCGGTGCAACGCGAGTTTCCAGGAAAACCTATATAGTCATGGTTACTATCTGAGTTATACTCATAATATGTATATCTTAGCTTGTAGTGCTCTTAAAATTAAAATCACTGAAAATAAAGGCATTTTTACATACTATATTTAAGGAGAAATAAATACTTGTTAACAATGTACAAGTAATTAATGAACAAGTTTAAATTAAAGTTCAAAAACACCATTGCCCACAAATTAATTACAGTTTGATAAGGCCGACGAGAAGACAAACAGATCTTAATTAATCGCCCATAAAAAACTTGCATTAGATCGAGAATCGTAGTTCTGTTGTTGACCTGATGAAAAACTGAGCATGAAAAGGATGGGAAAAATATTTTTTTGGGCGACCAGCAATCTTCTGACGAAACGAAATGTGGCAGAATAGCTGTGGCGCTAATTTGATTTTCTGTCAGTAGTACAGTCCTTCAAGTCAAACTGGCCCGACAGTAGTCAGGACTCACATAATTTCTACCACGCAGTTTTTCAAATTAGTCACAAACACACTCATTATAAAAATTAACCTCACAACAGCCACCACAGAAAATAATTTTTTTATTCATGACTCCTATATTTCCATTCGCATTTTTTATCATTTTGAAGCGTTCAAGAATCTATTTACTGGCTCTCGGCTCTTGGCGGATGTCTTTTGTGCCTTAATGCCATCACCGTATTATGCTAAACAACTCGGGGCAATTGCAGCGCGCCATTCGTGCCTGCATTCATACTATTTTCACTTCAGCGGTAAATTACAGACGCTAAATTGAACGATGGAAGTGTGTACGGTAAGTGACGTTGTTGCCGAGAATTCAAATGTATATTTGGAGTTATTTTAGTTAGCAACTTTTACGTATGCTGTCATTGGATTCAGCGGCCGCAATGTAGGCAAATGAAATACGTAATTTTTTGCTTTATTTAATCAGTGAATAGAATATTTAATTAAGTTATACGTACGCCAGAATAAGGTGAAATAACAATATTATAGCTGAAGTTCTATATTAATTAGTTGTTAAATTATTGCTTGAGCTTTTAATTGAATATTGTTCGTATTATAAAATACACAAGCTTACAATCACACCTCATTCCTCGAAGGTGCAAAGGCGTGGCTTCTACTCCCACATTTCATTAACGCCAATTTGGAACAATGTTTTGACAGGATGCGCACATATTATCATATCCCGGAATTTAATTTCGGCGAATAGTTATTTTTTCAATTAATGAAAACCCTCAAATTGTAAATATAGATCAAATATCGTTTTGATTAAAAACACAATATTATTGATTATGGGAGCTTTAAGCTGTTTTATAAAAAATGTTTATTGTTTAAGTAATTAGTCAGTTTTATATGTCTTGGCGCGATTTTTAATGAAGCGCCTTTTATAGACTCAAAAATAGCTGTAAAGATACGCCACTCACCACAATTAACACAAAACGAAGCTTAACGTCAATTCAATTAGCTGAGCAATTAAGTGAGTTACGCGTGGGCGCATAAACTAATTCAGATAAGATAAACTCTCCGAGGCATAAAGAAAAATATCTTATCCATGTTTGTGTTTGTGCATCCAAATTGGGAATGTCAGTAACTAGGTGAATAAGTGTTATTGCTTTCCACAAGTGATTGAAGCCACGTCTCTGTGTAGGCAACCACATTTCAGAGCTAAATGCACTTTAATGCCATTTAGTCTGGCATTTTCATTACAGCGGCCCTAGATTTATTTACACGGGGGTCATCTAAGAAAATGAGAATGGGTGTGAGCCAAGCCAGAGGCATGTTTGTGAAATTTACAATTTCTATTTGGACGATGCCAAGATCTCATACGGTCTGCGAACTCTGCGATGCATAACAATTTAGTGAATTCATTCCGACGCTCACTTGATATTCCCGAGATCTTTAAACGCAAGCATTAGGTGACGGTTATGTGAATTTCAAATGCGATTGTTAAAATCAAAATATACGGATATGTTCTGTGTTCACTGTGAAATAAAACGAGAGAGCGTTTTACATAACGCGTTGTTGGTGCAATACAATCATCATATTTTTAGTAAATATTTGCTCCAAGATTACCGCATAGATGATAATGTCCACAAGATAAGCATTCCAAATAAAAGACGAAAATACCTTTGAAAGCGCACCGCACTTGTTGTCTTCCAAACTTATTATTCGTTTCAAACAGAGGGTGACTCGAACACACCACTTAGACACCAAACAAGGGTGTATTAAGTGTGAGTTAAAATTTAAATTGATTCCACCCTCCCCTGGGAGAAAATTCAAATAGTGCATGGTGTGATCTCGAGCGAGTAACTCTGTGTTTGTGGGATTCTTTTTTGTAAATTGGACGCTTCGGGGCGTTTAGGCTCGACGAGAACGGGGAATCGGACTTATGTTCTACCGCTATACTTCACCATGTATAAGATGTGTTCACGCTTCATTTGTAAGGGGGCGAGCAGCTAAAAAACGCACAAAAATCTGATGAAGACAGCTCGCAGCCTCAAGTTATTTTTAAAAGAAAAATGTTCTTAATTAATTCCATTTGGTTGTTTAGTTGGAATTCATTTTCCCTTGCTTATCGATTACATTTGTATAGAAACCTCGCGAAATTCAGATGAGGTGTAATATCATGCAAATTTTATCGGTATAGGTATGAATTTCATTTTATTTTTAGCTCTTATTTTCTTCGAGTTTTGGGTCATGCCGTGGAAAGCTTTTTCCTTAGACTCGCTTACAATGTTAACAAAGGCACGGCTGTTTTCCGCGAAGTATGCTTAATTGATGAAATGCCGTATGCACAGTGTGTTTATGTAATGGTGTCGCAAATAACCGCGTGTTTCGTACAAAATTCTTGTGACTAAATTAAGTAGAAATGTGGGCGGCCTTTGTTTTTGCTCATTTATGAGAATGATACGTCAGACTGCGTCAGTTTATGTTGACTTTAATCAAAAAAGTTTGGTTTTGGCAAATATTGCAGTTTAAGTTAAAAATGTAGTGTCATCCTTTGTGCCCACAAGTTACATAATGTTTCATATTTACTGCAAACAAATCTATGTTAAATCCCGAAAAAAATCAAACATTACAAAACATACACATATTTTTTGCCTTCTTTAAGAACGTTGAAGCAGCTCGAACAGTTACTATTTATTCCATGGGCATATATGGGTTAATTTTTTTGTATCAACAAGCTGTTTTCTATTTTGTAGTCAGCTTCAGACAGCTTCATAAAGTTGTATCATTAAAACCTCATGTATTTCAAAACTGAGAATAGCAATAGCACATACCTAATATCTGTGTACAATCAACGACAAAAACGATGTGATTTGGAACCACATTTGCGAGCAAGTTTCTCGTCACTTTTTCCTGCTCTATTTGTATCCATATATTAATATATGTACATGAGAATAGGGTTGCCCTTTTCGAGACGCCGCCAATGCCCTTCAAGCATCTGCCCAAATCAATCTTAAATATTGAATTTGCCTCGTAATCTGATGGAAAGTTTTACGGGAAACGAGTTTCTATTACGTTTTAACACAATTTGTTTCGAGTTTTGCACCTTCCTTCGTTTTGTATAGCGAGGTGCTTCAACTTGTAAACTGGGGAGGAATTTCAAAATTTTAATTGTAGACGTGAGGATGAGCAAAATTAGATTTTGCATGCTCATAATGTTTCAATTTATTTTACTGTACTTATGAAATTGTTCAGTAAGTGGAATGTTGGCTGCGTCGGCTGCGACTTTGTGCTTTGCTCTCGCGAGATATATTTTAAACATTTTTAATCCCTTTGTCTTATGAGCGAAGACATACTACTGGTTATAAAAATCTTAGCAATTCTCACAACATTGTAAATTGGGGAAAATAACATAATATCACAAGATATAAATATCATGTTAATCATCTTTGTGCTCTAGCACACTCTTTTAATCTATAAAAACTTCAAACACGCTAAAGCATCAATACATCAAGGCTTAAAAATCAACATTGCATTTTTAAATTAAAAAACGAATCATTCAATATTGCTTCATTGACACTGCAGCGTATATGAACGGGAATTATTTGCAGATTACAGCTGTAATCTGAATTTTCAGCGGCACACTTTTTCAGGCTTCGACAGCCAACGATAGGATTAAGGGAACGTGAATGGTACGCTACGGGAAACTTCCCACTTAAGCCTTTATCGACATTCTCTTTTTAAGTGCACACCTTATTAATTAATTAATCCTAGAGTTAATAATCAAACTTTTAAGAGCCACGCCGTAATTGGAAAGGGCTTTTTAGGGCTATTTAATTAAATTAAATCGCAACGTTTAATTTTTCTTATAATTTGTTTGTTGCCCTAAGAGTAATTTTATAAAATTGTTTACGTTTAAATGTAATAATTGTGGATTAACGTAATATTATTTTTTACATTACAACGTTGTTTAATTCTTCTTCTTTTGTTTTGTAGATATTAACAACCACATGTGGATATTTAATCTCTAATGAATCACACCTGAAAACTTTCGTTTGCACAAACAATTGCGTTGGTTCTGGGTTTAAGCACGACCTTTTGTTTCACAAAATCCTTCTTGTCTTTTTCCCCACTTGGGTTGTGAAAAATTGCTTCAATTTTGATATAAAGATTTTTCAAGTTCAGCATCTTATTTCCTCAGCCTAAACCATCATGCGCCTTCATCACATCGCAAGCCCTTCAATTATTGTTAAGGCATAAATAAATAAACTACACACAAAATTAAATTCGAAAGCAACGTGCTCGTGCTCAATCCACGAGCGTCACTCGTTATTTTGCCTGTTTGGCTTCCATAAATCTCATGTTATCTTTTCACGGTTTTCCATTAGCGTTTCCTAGTCGGAATTTTTTTAGCACGCCTTCCTTTGCTCACCGCCTGTTATTATGTAGATTTTGTGAATTTGATTATGTTTTGTATAACTTATTTTAGGTTTATTAGACGCTTCCTTTGTGTCTTATCTTTATTGCAACACTAAGAGCCTTTGGTTTGTTTCGTGTTGATTTTTATAGAGGCAAAAGCTTATAGAGGGATTTCAAATATTTTTTTTTAATCGAAGTCATTTAAACTGTGCCTATCACTTTAAAACACGTAATTTAAACCCAAATAGTTCAACTTTTATTGATTTTCTGTGGCATATTCTGACGTTTCAACGACCATATCCTTCTAAAACTAGCACCATATTATTTTATGCTTCCAACCTTTATTTTAAACAAATTATTTTTCTATATAGGCACGACAAAGACTACTACAGCGAGCACCAGATATCTCCATACGATTGATGTCGTCAGTGGAAAAAATTCTGCGGGTCTGCATAATATAACTAGATAGACACGGACGGAACCTGAAACGCGTCCCACTTGCGTGAGTTTCTATGACGCAGAATTATTTAAATAATATATTTTTTCATGTATTTTTTCTATCGATAGCGATCCTGGTCTGAATTAAGCTCCATTATTCTATCCAACAATCCCCACTTTAGCAAATCCCACGAACTAACAATCGTATTTCACATTATGATAAAAATAAATAAAATTCCAACAATAGTAGAAATGAAACAAAAACAACCACTTAAATTCTCTTTGTACCTGTAAAATTCTACAATGCGCCGAGGGCACTCGACTATTATGTCTACAACAAATGAAAGAAAATCCATCGAACCACACAATACAGAGTCACGGAAAATAAAGGTGATAGTAGTAAAAATTTCAGCTATTGTGCGGTTTGGCCGGCGAGCTCGGTCGTAATAAGGATAGCGGCGGCTTTGCTGAAATATTGTGTAGTTGAATTGAACTATGTCTTAATGTACTTTGCAGGAGCGTTTGAAAACAATTGTTACAGAATAGTGTGGTATATTATTCGTATAGTATCTCAAATTTTACATTGTTTGTAAATTAATTGGCTAATATAAAGGATCATACCAATTAAGAACTATTAACTTCTTCAAAGGAAAGATGGCGACTCCCTCAAGAAGCTCATTATGACCGGCAAAATAAAAGTCCTCGTGGTCGAAACCTTACACGTTGGTCCGATCAGATCCGCACCATTCTCAACTCTACAATTTACAATGCCCTTGACACCGCCAGGAATAGAACCAAATGGAGAAAGTTCATCCGAGAGAAATTGATACAGAACGTCACGACCCTCAATACTGATGATTACGATGTGAAGAGGAGGAACATCTTCGACTACAAGATGTGCTCTAATAAATGTATGCCATATCCCATATCCCAAGGACTATGCTCACCTGACTTGGCAAGAGGGTTGATGCATAGAGCGTCACTACTCTTCTGAGAAAGTTGGTGCCTGTCAAAAACTCTTATTTGGACTACCCTATTTTCACAGCGGTGTAAATGCACTGTTGTGTTCCGGTTTGAAGGACATTGTAGCCAGAGTAACTACTGGAAATAATGAGACTTAACTTCTTATGTCTCAGGATGGCGAGCGCAGTGGAATGCCAAGTATTGCTTTGTAATTCATGGTGTAGTTTGGTTTTGCTTCTGTTCATGAGCGGTCGTATTGCTTACCATCAGGCGAATGGAATGCTCGTCTCGCCATTCATTGCAATAAAAATAAAACTGTCATGTTTATTCCGCCGGCAGTCTAATACAATAGCGTAATCTATTAACAGGATGCACCATGACCATTACTGTTCATATCCTAGATGTAAACATGTCTAAAAGCAGTAGAAACTCATATCTCACTAGTGTTAAGCGCTCTCATGGATTGCTCACAGAGTGTAATTTGCACGAAATGGTACGAAATCTATGGGTAATATTTAAGAGAACTTTCTCTACCTACAATTATTGATTAGAATAATTTTCTATCTTAATCAGTATTGATCGCCTGGGTTTGTCCATTATAAATATTAATCTATTTTGGATGTTTCATCATTAATTCATGATGATTGTCATTAAGGGGTCATCAGCTGTCACACGGGCTGTTAAAATAAATGGATAGCCATTTATTTTGGACTAGCTTCTGCCCGTAAACTTCGTCTGCGTGATAAACTTTATTTGGAATTTCCTATCCCGTACTGTCCCGTTAAATTCCGCCCATCCCGTCTCATTTTCACTCAAAGCATGTAATCCAGTCCATCCCATCCGTTTGAGTATACAAAAGTAACAAATATATCTGAATCCCTTAGTCATCCCACGGGAAGACTATATTTTTCGGGATAAAAAGTAGCCTAAGTGTTAATCCAGGGTGTCATGTACCTCCATAAAAAATTTCATCGACATCCGTTAAGCCGTTTCTAAATTCATCGCGCACAACCGCACAGACATACAGACAAACAGACAAATCGACAAACAGACAAAAATTCTAAAAACCATTGTTTTGGGTTCTATTATGTTAATACGGGTCCCTCATATTGTTTTTTCTCATTTATCTTCCATTTTTACGGACATGTCTACAGACATCGATCGGTTACAAATTTATTATTTGTAGGTATAGATTAAGAGAGATAATTGCTTGATAATGAATTTTTCTATTTGTAAATCTATTCAGTTTAACTGTAACGTCTCTATTTTAAATTCTGCACAGCGAAATGGCTTACTTAGCTAACTTGCAGATTCAAGCTAAATTAATTACCAGATAAATTAATTCAATGTAGATTGTAGTTACTGCCAACTGCATCTATTACTACTAACAGTTATTGTAGCGCAAATATTACAGAGCAGTTGTGTATTGTGTTAAATGGAAATATTATAATATAATTGTCATAGATATTTAATTTAAAATGTGAAATGAATCCACTTATTAATAACTATTTTTGATGATTTTTAGGCCTTCGTCCAGGAGTAGACGGCGATAAGCAAAGCACATTTTTTTGTAAGTGCATTTAAATAAAGTTTGAAAAGTAGTCAAGATAATAAATATATATTGGTAACGTAACAACCATTTTGTTAATTTTCTAACTATAAATAAAGGCAAAATATTCATAAGCTTTAATAAAATCCATAAAAGCTGCTTTTGGTGCCAACGTTCCGTATTACGGATGACGGCACTCCAGTCACTGAGTTCGGTGTAATTTTTTGCGTGAAAGCCTTTTAGAGGACATTGATAAATAGTCGGAGGTACTCGCGGTAGAGGTACCTTCAATGAGGCACCTACTCAGAGCGAAACGAATCTTTTATGTAGCCTACATTAGCTTTGTGGGAATCGTGGAGACTGATGAGTATTGAGCTCGCATTTAATGGATAAATGGTAGTAAATAAACTTTATTTCGTTTATTTTTTTCTTAGAAAATTGAATCAATGCTTCCTATGTTGTATTACTAATAGATGTGCTTTTTAAATAAATCACTACTGTTGATTTCAGAAAATTAAAATTATGGAATAACATTAAAGATACATAATATTTTCCTGTTTTTATTATAGCATATTTATAAGTAGAAATATACATATGTATCATAGATAGCTTATGTGCAATCAAGAACTTTGCGTTTTGTCTTATATATTTGGTTATACTTACCAAAATGTCATCTCAGCCACCAGCATGCAACCTGAAAAGTAATTTACAAATACATTCTGACTATACTTTATTATTAAAATGAGAAGAACTTGTTAATAATTGTAAGAAAGATAATCGGAACAATCCAATTCATTGAATTGTACTTCCCACAATACAAAACACAATCAAGCAATAAACATAATAATTCATCGCGCCGCATCATTAGAATGTTAGCAATCCGCTGAGCGTATCTTCCAAAACATTCTTAGCTAATGGCTTAAACAGAACATTAAAGTAAAAAAAGAAGAGAATTAAACGCTGAAAAACATTGCGTAACGTAAAAAGAAAACACAGTTAATGCTCGACCGTAAAAAAAGGTACAGATATAATTTCCCCTCCCCATTAAAACCGGTAGATAAGCTTAGCAAGTGCCGTCGACTCATACGTCGTTAATTTCAACGGGAACTCAATTTTTTATTGTGCGTAATTTTTTCTGTTACCGGGGGAAATATATTGCCCGCGCGGTCGACATGTGCCACCATGAATGCATTTGTCTTGTGGAGACAATAAAAAGAACGCTTCGCCGGTTCCGTAGGTGGTTCACGATTAATCTAATGTGGTTTGGTAACTAAGGGCTGAAATGTTGCGTATTCATTTTTTTGTCGTCGCAATGGCTATCTCATTAGTCCGGAGAGGATATATGTGTATTGGACTTTGCAATGACGATAAATAACAGTAGTTGGGCGTTATTTGTTCTGTGTTTGGTGCTACAAACGAGTCAACGACTTATTGGATAATGTCGTCGTCATTCATAAATACCTACATTACTAAGGCCCTCAAAAGTATGTCGCGTTCTACGAGTATGTCTAGTCTATAGTTTCATTCATAAAACAAGGCGCTACAGCAAAGGTGTTACCCTAAGTGAAGAAAGTGGTATCACTTTCTTGAAGTATGACTCTAGTCCTCCTGATACATTCATGTAACCCATTTATCTCGTTATATTATATAAGGCTCTACCACATATGTATTTAACATACATTTCATCTGTGTTTTCCTTACTGTTTTGCTTCCGACCGCACTTTTGCGTTAAAGGTTTCCATTAGACATGAAGGTCAGACTGTAAGTACGCGGTCTTTTACGGTATATGAAATGGAAGATTAACCTGAAGCTCACCCAAGGTTAACAAAAATAATGGAAACTTGTATTCAAAAATATCCAATTCTGTTAGTTATCTTTTTGTTTTTCCTCGAAGCGTAACCTTGAGATATTTTAGGCAGTTACATCAATGTTCTTATCGCTAGGCAAAGATTTTGCCGAGCAAGCATGAAACTGATTTCGTCTTTTAGTATAAACAATTATTTTTAAATAATATTGTGTGTAAAATTTATTGATTGAACGAATTTTTCATTAAATTTCATTACACCCAACAGTCACATACATAGTCCTGACCCTACACTAAGTTCGAGTCTTGTGTCGTGGATATCAGAGACTACGAGATACTTTTCGATATCACAAACACCCAGACCCGAAACACATACTTGTGGTTCAAACAAACATTTGTCTCGTTGCAGGGATCGACCCTGCGAACTCTTGTTTTACCAGCGCCGTCTAACCAACTGCGCCACGGACGCTGACAATATTTGACAGTGAGTTCTAGATTGAATTGCGATCAGGTTTTTAGCAACATTTTGTGCTTTTCGTGCTTTGTAGAGCACGCGAACTCAATGGCCCGGTTGTTGCCATTTGACACGTCATGTTGACAGCTGCTATGGCGAAAACGCACGTGTTTTTGAAAATATGAGACACTGGTTGTTTAACAGCTTCCATGGCGTAATTGTTTGAAGAGCTGTCTACAATACCAGAGACCGTGAATTCTGTCCCCACTTTAGGCGAATGTTCTTCTAGTCGTCTACGTGTTGTGGAAAGAACGAAGTCGACCCATAGTATTTCATACCCGCAATAAAAGTAGCATTAAGTACATGTTTAGCTAAAATATCTAAGACAAAAATCCATCCATTTTCTCTGTCTATCCCTTAAGAATCATGGCGTAAGCTCTGCTTTTGATCAAGCATAACAATTGAGTACAATTTACTGTCCGTTTTCGATCCTACGTAACACTATTTCCAAATTCATTTTCCTAGCATTCATGGAATGAACAAATATTCGCTCCATATATTAAATTCACATAGCGATCCGACAGCGCAATCGTGCAGTACATATGCTCTTTATTTGATTTTTTACGGGAATAGCAAAGTGCATTATAAAAATGTCAAATAAAACATACGTGTCTGATGAAAGTTATGCGAATGGTAGTAAAAAGCGTGCGTTTATTTCGCCGAAGAATTACTACACATTTCTTTTTGTTTCTGAAGTCCACTGCTGAACATAGACCCCCCCTCCCCCCGCCCCATAGATCGCCACATAAACCTGTTGGAAGCAGCCTGCATCCAGTATCTTTCTTTTGTGTTTAGTATAAATAACTTATTTAGTAATTAAAATATTTAATTCGTAAAATCGTGACAAAAGTAAAAATGAGTTAGATACACTGGACCACTAAAAATAGTACATTTCACGACATTCCAATCCGAAAATATTTTGTTGATCATTTCGATACAATACTCCTGAAAATTTCGAAAGATTCAAGATTCAAGACAGGCAGCTGATCATAAAATTTTTAGCGAATATATTCCACGTCAAAGCTGAAAAGGCTTGTCGCACCGACGTGTTATAAGGATAGAAAAAAAAATACAAGGCTCTACAGTAATGGTACTTTATTTAATATCGTCAAGATTTCTGAATTTTTACCAATTAGACATACCTATACCCATAAAATCACAACCAAAACCCAACTAAAATCATTAGCATAAAACCTGGAGCATTTCTTACCTGGCACTGATATTGCAACCCGGCATATACCGGACATATGTATAGTGCTTAAGGTACAAGATGCGCGCGTCTACAGGGAAGCCTCTGGGAGGCTTTGGCCCTCCCCTCAGTATCGTTCGGACTGCCGGGAGGGCTACACGCGTTCCTATAATAAATCTGTACGTGATCGAAAGACTTGCAAGCAGTGCCGTTTTCAAGTACATATTCAGTGTCCTTAAGTGTTGTGCTCGAACGGTGATCGGACTTTGCGGTACGTTAAAGCGATGGCTCCATAAGGTGAGTAATTATTATTATTGAAAAATTAATTTTAAAAAGAATCTTTTTTGAATTTGTTTCTTATTAGAATGAGATTACAGATGGATTAATAGGCACTTAACGTGAAATTATAGATCATTTATCCGTTAGCTTTTTTATCGACATGTGAAGTTGAGCGTTTATTTATTGGTAAAAAAATTAATTAATGGTGGTTGATTGCTATTTTTTAGCCAATGTGATAATATTTAAAAAGTTTTTTTTTTTAATTTTGCATTCAGTAATTTATCATACTTGCTAAATATGGGTTATTATGGGAAATTAATGGTGAATTATTAATGAGTATTTTTGCATAGTTCGTGAAGATAAATTAATTAAATCCTACCAACCGCTATTTTGTTAACGATTGTTGTTTGATTAAGGATTAAAATAATAATAAAGCCTTAAATAAGTATTAAAAACATATATACTTGATTATAATTTATTGGTAACAAATATTTAAAACATATTGATATGAAATATTTATTAAAATTAAAATATATTTAATAAAAAGGACATCAATCCACAAATCAAATTCATAAAATAATAACGTCAAAAAGCGTGGGCCGCTTACATACACATTTGTCACAAACCTTTATGCTATGAAACATTTTGTTTCAATCCAGTATCGCTTAAATCAAATAAGGTCGCATTTCCCTTGCCACGAATTCTTGAGATGGTTACACATGATTGTTTCTGTAGTGCACGATATCCGAAAGATGACAATGGATTCAAATGAGTATATCCTTACCCTATTGTCACGTTTACTTAGGAATAATTTATGTTAGTCTTTTTAAACTCCGTGTTTGTTCTGTTGATACAAGTGTAACAGATAAGGAATATTTGAATAATCAAGTGCCGCATCTTGATATGTTCTTGTTTGTGTTCCTTTGAATATAGTTGACAAGATAAATTCCCGTCTTTTTTATTAGGTTTCGTGTCGGGAATAAGGGAAACAATGTTTGTGGTAACTTATGTATTATGAAAGGTTGAGATAAAGGGCGCGGATGGTAAGGTTTTAGTTAGAGTTGGTGTAAAAGTTAAATTCTCAAAGTATGCATTTCATACCAAAATTAAGCGAAAAAAATAAAAATTGATTTGCATACAGCGAAACAATGCGAGAATTTTATTAGTTTTGCAATAGAAAACTCAGATGTAATAATAAAATACACATGAGAACTTTTAAATGCAAAAAAGACGAGTTATAGAAAAACAGAACATGCTTATGAATCCTCAAAATATAAATTATTACAATACAATAGTATTTAAAATATAAGAAAAGCGCCTTAAAACTAGAATAACTAGAGCAATGATATCAAAATTAAATTATAAGAAGGTTGATTCACCCATTTGAGACAAGAGGTAAGCAATTGACGAAATTATGAAAATATTTTTGCTCTAATATTTTTTTATGCCCTTATTTCACGTCTATCTCGGGTCGGCATGATTATTTTTTACGCATCTCGCAAGGCTGCGAGTTATGATTTAAAGGACGGTCGTCGACTCGGTGTTAAGTCTTTTAAGAAATATCTAGTAGCGGAAATGTCAAAATTTTTGGAAGCGAAAATCTCCTAATTTTACCAAACCTAGCAACTCTCAGCCTCTCACATGCTCTCTGCGTCAGTAATACCTACCATTATTATAAATAGAACAATTTATAAAATGTTATCATAAGTCGCATCAAGCGGGTATCTATTACGAAATTGCGACTTGATAAATCGTCAAACATTATTATGGGCGGCGAAAGAAATGGATTCGCGCGAGACGAAACGACATTGAATCCGGCATTACTTCACGGAACAATGAACTTTATGGTCTACGTCGTAAAGTTTATACTCAATAAAACGTACGCGAATGCGTAAAATAAATATTATGGACGTTAGGAGAAAACGTAATATTCAGAATACTTTGATGAAAGTGAATCTTTCAGGAAATTGAGTAAGGGCTAAATATGATGAATATTTTTAGAATTTCACTCCTAATGTAACACTTCTTTGTGGTAAAAAGACAATATGGATCGAGTCTGCTGTACTACCAGCATTTGGTATTGTTATCTCTCAGGATAGCCTCCACCCATCATGACATTAGGAAAACCGACATAATGACACACGCAACTGTGTCGCAATTCTGGTTTGGCTAGGTCGGCATGGTTTCGACATAAAGTCCTTTAAATCCAAGCGTTGGAGTAAAATCACCTAAAACAATTGTCCTTAAACGAAATAAAATGAAACAGACAATTTAACTTTAGCCGTGAAATGACTCGGTATTATTTCAAAGTCGGCACAAACTTTCCTACTTATTGTGAAAAAGCGTTATTCGCCATTCCAAATCGTGCCAATAAATTACAACCGAGGTTTCCACGATTCAGGTGCACCGTTAAGAAAATATGATCGCGTGTGTTGCCAGCCATGTCTCTTCCCCTCCGCACGCGATACAAAAATTTCCAATACCCTCGTCGCAATTACTCCCACGTATCACGAAATCTCGCCATCAGATGCTTTCAACATCCATGACAATAGGTGTGACGCAGTACTTCCCTTTTGCTGTTGTAATGAGCTATTTATTATTATCTGATTGATCAGTTGCGGAAGCGGACGTCTTTTTGAAAATGGAATGAATTGATGTACGGTGTTGCCATTTTCTCAGAAATAATAAGTACCATTTTGTGGGTTATTTTAGCAAAGTAGGTACATTTAATTATACTTTAGTGCGTAATTAAAATTAAATTATTATATTACATAGTATTTAATCGTTAGTTTACTTTAACATCCATTGTCTGATTTTATATTTTATGGTACTATCAATTTCGTAAGGTTTTTGGCTTTGTGGTTTTTATTAGATAATAATTAAAATGTAACAGGGAAATGTAAATATGGCATGGCATTAAATAAAATACCTCACTGACTTTTATAATGATGAAACAATTCTGTATTTTTAAGAGATTTTTTCTCCCAAACCAATTAAATGTTCACGAAACATAATTAAATTAAGAAAATGTTACTTAAGCGTGTTTTAATTTTTAAATCATAATATTAATTACCGCGAACACATAACTCAATTAAAAGCCCTTATAAACCAACAAACAAAAGGGTACAAATAAAATAAACAAAATACACAAACATGTTATTTTACATAAATTATACACAAACATACTTCAAACATGAACAGAAATAATTCACTCACACGATATTTCGTAACATTTCTAAACATTGCATTTGTTCTGTTGATTGGTGGAAAAGTTTCCTGAGTAATTACCCACGTGTGTAATGTTGGGGAACAAGGATTGGACGATGTGTTAATTTGTCCTGTCATGCGATGAGTGTTCACTACTGGAGGGAGGACAACACATATTCTCCAACAAATTACTTCTAATGTAATAATCTCGTCCTGTGAGCTTGTTTGGTGTATAGTTTCTTGTACCTTCTTGACATTAAATTAGTATTGCTTATCTTAAAATTTATATTTTTATAAGTAATTAAAAATGCTCAATTCATTTCGTAATACATATTATTCGTAAACTGATAATAGTTGGTTTAATGTTTCTTACATCTGTGTGCCCTTACGAAAAACTTTCGTGTCTTACCACAGAATCCAATCAAGTCTTATTGCGGTTATCGAAACTGCAGTCGCTTGTTTGAGAGTTGGCTTTTCATCAATTGCGTCGAGGCTTTCATTAATTTAATACATAGCAGAAATTCATAAGAACTAAACAGATGTGAGAATTCCATCACTTGAACATTATATTCGATGGGACAGTGACCATCAAATCACCAGATATTATGCAAATTATTAGAGCCCGCATAATTACCAAACCAATTGCGTTAAGCCTTATGTTCGGGTTGAGCCTTTGTACGTCCAAATTCAAGAAGGCCGGCATAATTTTGCCGATTGTATTTTTTGGCGAGAGGAAAGCTGTTAAGCTCCTCTTTCGGTATCCCGGGGGAGACCTAAAGGGGTACGGTATCATTGGTATTCCGGACCGGCACGCTGCGGATATTGCGGACGAACCGGGTCCCTGACAAATCCTACTCCAGCATACTGACCAAAACCCATCGTAGACCGTCACATGCACTATGGGCGACACCGGACGTCTCAGTGGGAAGCGCCCCAATTTACATACACCTAACCATCTTTCACCTGGTGATACTCCACTACACTACACTAATCATCACGTGCATGGTAACCACTATTTCGTCCCCTTAAAATAAAAATTACGTACATTTATACCTACCTACCTACGGGTAATATACCAAATTGTTAGTTCAAAAACATGGCATCGATCAATCAAATAAATGTTTTACTGAAAAGCTCCCAAAGAAAAAATAGACTTTTAAAACTACAATCCGTAGTAAAACATATTTAAAAAACACCCACTTCAATTTATCAATAACATTTCTGTCTTAATCTTACAAACAAAAGCAGAACTTTCCAATCAAGCAACTGCCTAATCAGAAAGAGCTGTCTCGTCAAAAACCAACACACAAAATGCATTACAAAGGTCAAGGCAACGAGGAAGCGAACGTGAACGCGCCAATTAGATTAACAGGAACGGTCCTCGTAAATTGTCCAGAAGGGGTGTCTATCTAACTTCGCCGTGTTGTCTACGTAACGAGAGGGGAGATATAGGGTAATTAGACTAGGGCTGCGGTCAAGTTTACGAGTTTATTTTATGTCCTATCGGCTCAAATTGGTGCCTACGTGAATTAATTACTCGTAATTGCTATTAATGGCTCAACTTTGAGTGTTAATTTTAATTGTGTGACAACTATTGTTATCATTGTTGGGTAAGTTTATATGTCCGAGTGTATAATTGTGTAATTATAAAGTAATATGGTGTAATGTTTTGGATTTTGATTTCTAAGATTAGGGTTGAATCGTTTTGTTTCATGTAAATATTTTTTTCTCTACATCTATCTCTCTTTCTCATTTTTCTTATTTCTATCATTCTCTACTGGGTGCGTCCAGACTGCGACTGAAAACGAAGTTAGGTGGTAATTTTCGTGACTACAGACACAATGCAACCAAAAATTTCGAAATATCAGTGAGCTATTTTTACAATTTTTAAAAAATACTCTTGTGCTATTCGCGATTTACATTACTATTAGATTATTTATTTCATGTCTGGTATGTATGTTTTTGGAATACTTCCAGATAATTTAAAGATTTTGCAGCCTTACCGTTATATCAAACACTATTGTTTAATTTCAAAACCTCCGCTTCTTTTTTACTTAGCTATTCATTGTATGCGTGCAAAGGTAATTTATTATTAAAAATGTACCAAGAATCCTTACCAAATGACAGGCAAAATTTAAGAGTACAAGATTTATTGTCTTACCTATTCAAATAAATTCTTTGCATTACATCCAAAACCACAATATAGTTGTAAATAACAAGACACTAATTATTCTTTACTAAGGGCTGTCCGAAATTTCCTAGTAAAAGATCATTGTTACAATAAAATTTCTGGATCTTCAAAAATCAATTCGTCTCGCTCGGCGGTAAAAATATTTTGTCCTTTCACGTCAAACATCATGCACGGTCTCAAAGGACTCAACACTATGGGTTTTTGTAGGCTCAACAATGGACCAATGATTATGTTATTGCGGCCGTTTAAGACTAACATTACTTAAACCTATTGTTTACTTCGGAGTATTACTTCAGATCTATATTACAAAAATAAAAAGGACTCTTTGTAGTTGTATTAAAGTTGGTAATTGATTGGCAATCATCAGGACTGATGTTCAAAGTATCAATTTGAATTTGGACGCGTGGGGCTCACTAGTGATTTATATCCGTCTTTTGTTTTTGGATGTTTCGGCCAGCGGCCGTGTCAATGGAGCTGGATGGAAGGTCGTTATTCTCGCATTGTGCCACTGGTATTGTGTACAAAATGACATCGTTAGTAAGTTAGCGGGTGGTCGGGTGCATTGAAATTCTATTGGTGACGTCATAAATCACGCATTACTAGAAACTTCTTGGGTAATTGTCTTTATTACAACTATATTTATGTTAATCGGATTATTTCTTTTGTTTTTAATAATAGGGTTTTGTTTTATTTTATTTTTGTCACGACGCGAGACACTTCCGGATGGACGTCAAGACACGTCCACTTTAATTATTTTGTTTATGTAAATTGTTCATAATATTGACAAAAAAGCAAATTGTTGATAAATAAATTAAAGCGCATGTGATAGACAGAGTAGAATTCATAAGACCTTTCGTATTATTTACACTTGCACGACATATTTACTATCACGCTCAACCACTATTAAATCCTGTCTGTGAATTGCATAGCTATTACAATTGACGAACGAGCTGCGGATCTCGCGCCTTACCGAGTAGTAATTGATTCGTTAATGAAGAACCACAACATCACGGTATCATAGACTTTCTACAAGTCCTTAAATATGAAGGTAAGTATTAATGAAAATAAACGAGATATAGAAAGAAAGAAAGGAAGAAAGAAACAATTTATTGACACAAAATGTACAGAAATTACAAATAAAATATTTACAGAAGAAATAGAAAAAAAGGAAAAATATATATGTAAGCAATAACCATAAAAAAACATTACATATCATTTATAAAAAAAGAGACAAAATATATAACACGTTCACATTGTGCCAACTAGGTGACCATCTCAGCAAAAATATTATATGTTTATTAAAATTTAAACAACATCTATTTTTTGAATAACGTGATTACAGCGTAGCTCTGCCAGCTTAAAAACAACCTCAATGTTAAACAAGTTTATAGGACATTGAAGGTTCATAGGTGTCGTTCTAAGCAAGATACAATAGATGTATTAAACATACTAACTCCCTCTAACACTATTAACACACACGAAAAACGTAAGCCCGCCAAGATTACAACTACAAAAAAATTATAACACGTTGACTCCACACTTTTTTATTGTTCGCATTCGAAAAAAGGCTCCATTGAAAAATATTTTTTCGGTCAGAGAAGCACATGTCAGCCGTTGATATATCGGACTAAAGACAACAAAGGGAATCCACGTCCGTTTGTCAAAATAAAACGATGGAGACCAGCGCGTAACACGGAATATTACTATTGAAACTCATATATCAATACAGTAGCGTAAACATTCAATATTCCACTGTGTATATAATTATGAGGTGTTATTAGTGTCTGTGTGTTGTTACAAATATTCTGATATTTCATTCTTACTTTAAGCAATAACGGCCTTATTCATAGACTGTTTTAAAACTTTAGTTATCGAATGTTTTGTCCCTTTCGAACCACTTTTGAATACAGTTTGAGAAGAAGACAAAACATTCGATAACTAAAATAGGTTTTAAAACTGTCTATGAATAAGGCCATACATTGTTTCTGTGATTAGTTTTTATACTATCAGATATAGGATTTTTTCGGTCAAAAACTCAATGCGAGACGCGTTAGTATAAAAGGATTCCTCTCCTATCTAGATCGTCTGTCAATAGGCGATACTCAATCTGTAAGGCACTGTATTTTCGATCAGGTGCAGCGACCTTTATCGAACCAGAATAAGCTAATTTCCTAAGTTTGATATTACACTTTCATTTATACGCAAC
Source organism: Deilephila porcellus (assembly GCA_905220455.2). Taxonomy (NCBI): domain Eukaryota; kingdom Metazoa; phylum Arthropoda; class Insecta; order Lepidoptera; family Sphingidae; genus Deilephila; species Deilephila porcellus. The sequence goes on along the minus strand of LR999977.1, from coordinate 10,745,648 downwards.
GGCGCACGTATGCACGCAGACTACCAGACTATCACGAAAAATATATATGTTGCATAATCTGCTTATCAAACCTATAAACGCATAAGTACATAATTTGATGTGTAAGATGATTGGTTGATTTTTGCTTTTGTGAGAGCTTTTTTCCGAAAAGACCGTTAGAAAAGAGCAGAGGTTGATCTAATTTCAACTCAGGTGAAGCCGCGAGGCAATATTAGTTCAGGTAAAATATAGCATCGAACGGTTTCAAAGGGCATCCCTAGTTGATACAAAATAATTCCATACATTTTTTTGTTTGAAATATTTATTTATTTATTTATTATTTATTTATTTATTTATTTAGTCTTTATTGTACACAACAATGAAACACAATATACGGAAATAACAAAAAAATTAAAAGTACAAGTGGCGGTCTTATCGCTCTAGGCAATGTCTTACAGACAACCATAGGATGGATTTAAGAGTAAATATATCGGTCCTAAAGCTTATTACAAAAGTGTATTGTTGCCGAAGGTTGGGTGATCTGTGACGTGTATTGTAAATGGTGGTTGAACAATACACGATGGTCAGGAATACGTATGGTCATTGTCGAGCCAGCTGTATACTTTTATTGAGGATGTCTGTGAGATATGACTTTTATAGACTCAATGTGTACAATATAAAATTGAATTTCGATCGTTAATACCGAGATTTGGGATGTCATGCGTGTTTTTATTTTTTGTTAATACTTTTTGTATGTTTTTTGAGAGTTATAATGGCAAGTTGTTTGATAATGTGAATGCTAGATAGCTTTGAACAAGTATTTTATGAAATCACAATAGTCTGAGTTTTGCTATTATGTTTCTAATGGGGTAATAAATCATGTAACACTGAGAAAAGAAAATCTATTAACAACTGTAAAGGTAATATAAAATGTCGACTTTCATCAACATTTCAGAGTACTTTATTTCGTCATTCACTTCGTAGAATGTTTCATTGGGATAAAACAATTTATTTATAAGACGGAATAATAAGTTGAAAAATATTCTTTTCTTTCTTTTGTTTTTCCCTTGTCCTACATAGAGTACGATGCGTCGGAATAACATGAATGCCGTGCATGTTGCAGAAAAATTGTTTATGATTTTACGGCTGGCTATCTGGTTTACTTCAAACCTCTCCGGAAGCAATCCACAACCGATGGAACAATGTTTTTTTTTTTTACCATAAAGATAAGTAAATTTAATTCTTAGATCTGAGAATTGAAATGTTGACCTTACGGCGTATCATTTACCATACATCTTTAATATTATATTATGAAACTGATGAAACAGTAGTAACTAATCCACTAAATAAACCAAAAAAAAAAATAAGACAGTAAAGAAACCACACGAGTAATAGTTATAAATTTGCAGTTTGCTAAATACTTATGTAATACATGAAATAGCAAAATAAAATTTTCTATTACCACTTGTGCAAACTACTGGCAAATTAAAATAATGACCATCCCTTTTACGAACCAACCGAAAACGGCAGCCAAATAACCACTCAAATTTAACGAAGCACGCAATGTAGATTAAAACAGTGGAGTGGCACTAAAAGATTTCACGGGCACCAGGCATTAACACGGCCTTATTCATAGGCAGTTAAAAAATCTATTTTAGCTATCGAATGTTCTGTCTTCTTCGCGCAATCTGAATTCAAAAGTCGTTCGAAAGTGACAAAACATTCGATAACTAAAATAGGTTTATTAACTGACTATGAATAAGGCCGTATTTAATGAGTCTAGTGAAACTTTGGACCGCATCCAGGATACCTTGTAAACACAGTGCTCACTTAGTGTAGTTACCGTTCTTCACCGCTAAATACTTTTTAAATATAAGCTTGTAAATCCTCGGGTATTCTTTCAAGAATGGGGCTAACGAGGTGGTTTATTTTTCGTGTTACTGCTAGTTTGTGGTGGGAGGAGTACATACACTTAAAATAGAAAAAGGTTGGGTTGGTTTCATATAGAACGTAGATAGTTTTGGCTCTAGTGTTTACGAACTTCAGACTTGTGAGACGTCATAGAGAATATAATACAAATTGTTGACCTGAATTATTAGGGTAATTTAGACGATATTATGTAGTTCAATTCGCACTATTTTTAAGATTCAATAGTTATGCATTTAATTAAAAAAATAATTTAAACTTATGACCTATTCCGACTTTAGTTTTGTGGTCTATCCAAGCAAGCAAGCATAGAGTTACGTGTCAATTCCCAACCAAGCAAATCTTAGCACTTACTTAATATCGAATAAGAACTTTGTATCGGCATCAGCACATCACCTTATAGTCTAAGATCCCGATATAGAACGACCTTCACCGAGATGCTTATTTAATGAAACGTAATTTATATATTATTTCATATGCCAATAAATATATTCCATATGGGTTGCCTAACAAATTTTAGTCCAGAGTATTTTTAATTAATAATTTAAAAATAAAAAAATTTTAAACATTCCTCCCGTTTGATTATTACATAAATTCGATACCAATCGAAAGTATGAAGCCCATAGAATTTCATTTTTTCCAACAATAAATAGTAGCACGTTTTTTCACTTGTATCTATAGCGACAATATACTCCAAAATGATGCACAGCATATACGAGTCTATCGCTATCCTTTTCATTTCCAAGCACAAATAGCATGCGCACTCTCTTTCTATAAATGGGCGGACTTTAAACAGCTGCTTTGCTGTGTCATGCTATCACTCGCAGCGATATTTTACTTTTTAAAATTCGACAACCGGAATTCGGGACTGATTTTTCGCAGGCAACCCTATACCACCGTGTTCATAATAAAATAATCTTTCAGTTTATTAAAGTTTGATTCAATAATCAGACCGTTGCAAAATGCTAGTATAGATTTACCTGTTTACACCTGGCAACCCGATAGTTGTGACCGGAAAAGAATAGGCAACCTAACGTTTGCATATTCTATGGGCTTCATACTTTCGATTGGTATCGAAATTTATCTAATAATCAAACGGGAGGAACGTTTAAAAAATTTTTTTTAAAATTTATTAATTAAAAATACTCTGGACTAAAATTTGTTAGGCAACCCATATGGAATATATTTATTGGCATATTAAATAATATATAAATTACGTTTCATCAAATAAGCATCTCGGTGAAGGTCGTTCTATATCGGGATCCTATACTATTACTTCCAAAAATGGCATTCAGAGACGTTCAAGCGTGTCATTGCCTACCATCTCAATGTAATCACTCTGGTCTTCGGGCTTCTTTCCTTACGTTGTAATCATAAAGAAAGAAGCACTTTGTTCCGTGAGTAAGCAATTTTTACGCAAATAAAGTCACATCGATTGTAGATGGAGCGATGCGCGCCGGTTCGTATTCCTGCAATCCGCGAGCGTGCCTGTACTTATTAAGCTCGAATCGTGCCAAACACGGACCCTGCCGTAGTTCGAGCGTTCACACCATGCGTTGTTAATTTCAGCGTTAAACTGTGAGATATTTCGCTTTAATTTACGTCTGGTACGCGTGTTACTACTCGTAGTTGTTTGAAGCTATGTTTGTTGTAGCATTGCTGATTTTGATAGTGGATTTATGGTTGATTTTGAACTGTGACAGGTAGATTGTTGTAAATCGAGTTTTAATGTTATAATAGGCAATTAAAAATCAGAAATAAGTACCTATTACTAAACTTTGTCGATCGTGTTTTATAAAATCACAGAATTTCTTGTACTATTTATAAAATTCGACCCCTCCACTCTAATGCATATTTATTTTGACTATACTTTGTAAACGTTGAGTAGGTATATCAATTATTCCTAATTTTTTATTATACTTCATCACACACCAATGCTGTGTCATCCAACGAGCATTTTTTTCATGAACAGGTTATATAAATAAAATAAAAAATTAAATTATATCTATAAAAGTCTGATATTAAAGAAATAATGGTTTCAAAGCCCTCGCATCGAACCTTAAACGCTTTTTAATCTGCACTAAATAGGTCGTGAGAGCTCCCGTATATAAATGTATTCTCGCATTCCTTTTGTTATACTTGAAAATGCAAATGGCAAATACAACGCAGTCTACGTCCACTATCCTATTTTAATTACACATTGTATAATGATCTATGAGATAACATCTCGAATTTGAATTTAAACTCAATTGTATTACTCATAGAGGCGAGATTACAACGTCACAACCAATAGCCCGTGAGCCCGTCGGCTGCCAGACACAATAAAACAATACATCCAAAATTCCTGTCAGAATCGGAAACACTTCCTTCCGTAATCCATTAAGTTAACAGCTGAGGTTCTGTGGAGTTATCATATATCTTATCTTTTGTTTGTCTTGTGATTATTGTTTAACGCATCAAAGAAAGCCGTATTTGACTGAGTGAAATCAACATAATATATTACTTAGGTTAAGCAATGGACAATACTTTTGAATGGATTTTGAAGTATGTAATAATTGCAATTGGCACTTTTTAGCTCGTAAAATGGGGAGACTTATGCCAACAGTGGACATCCTATGCCTAAAGTCGAGCTAGTGTAACTTATCTCCTACTTTTTACCAAGTTTTTCGTACATTTACGAAGACCGCGCTCCCATTTGGGTAGGCTTAGTAAGTATGTGGTCATTATGGCAGAGCTTTTTTACACTAATTTGATGTGCTCGCACTCGTCCTGTACTAAAAAAAGCTGTACAACTTGTAGTTTAAAATTTAATAGCTACACTTTAGTCCAGCAACTTATAAAAACTGCCAAGTTTCGGTTTGAGACGGAATAGTTTTGCGACGAAAATAAAAACTTAACTTAGAGATAGTCGAAAACTTCGCCACGCAAACATCAGCTGGCTTTATAAACATTTTTTCCTTACTTGCGAAACTTTTACTTTGGTTTTCAGTTAAGTATCATCCATATAACCCGAACCGGGGGAAGAGCTCTCAAACGGCCTTGAATCCTTGAAATGTGCCACATTGTACTCATGTGTTGGTAATAACCTACACTTCGTTACTCTGCCGTCTTTTGGCATTTTATATTATAATGCTGCTGTTGGGTATTACGCAAAAATTGTGTAGAAAAAAATGGTATTTAAAATAATTTTAATTAGTGATAAGCGTATCTCGTCGGTTACGACAATAATGTCGGGCTGCCCGTAAATATATACCCAAACTGAATTCAACACACTGAGTATGTCAGTATTAGGGTTTTCCACTAATATATTATACAGTACTGCCTCGGTGGCGTAGTTGTACTACGGTAAATTACTAATCTGAGGTCTTGGGTTCGAATCCCGGGTCGCAAAGTGATATTGAATTTTCTATTAATGATCAGCCCGGAGCCAGGTATTTGTGCCCAATATGGCAATAGGCTCGCCCTCTATCACATCGTATGACTGAACATACAATGCGAAATGTGGGTGTCCTGGTACCACCTCTGCCTACCCCCTCTGGGAACAACGAGTGAGTTCATGTACATACATATGTATATTATGTAGTTGTTCACACTCAAACGGATACAAACATCTTGCTACCACCTAAATTAAATTTTAGTTTTTCAAGTGAACACTAAAAACAATAAGGCTAGTCCTTGATTTTGAACACGCAGTTATTTAGTAATAATGTTATTTGGAAATTATGGCATACACACGACTTCATTAGAGGCTAAACCAGAATGTCGAGGTCAATGGCACAGGAATTCGAGCCATTTTAATAACCTTTAACGAACACGTAAAACATGAAACCTTGTTATTTGCGTTACAATAGGTCATAGTTATGACGCTGGTTATAGCAAATATTAACTTTCATTTGGCTTGTTAATATTTAGGGCTTATGGTTAGTCCGTAGGCTTAAATCACTGTGGTTCAATGGTTATGGTAAATATTTTAATCCTCTTGATTTTATTATTATACTGGTGTGACAATGTGCCTGCTGTACATATTTTTTGTACTGTATATGTACTTCGACTAGAATTCGTATTTTTTTTATTGCGTTGAATGGCGAGACGAGCATACCATTCGCCTAATGGTAAGCGATACGACCGCTCGTGGACACTAGCAAAACCTATTTGGTTTATGAATTACAAAGCAATGCTTGGCATTCTACTGCGCTCGCCATCCTGATACATAAGATGTTAAGTCTCATTATAAATATTTGCAATACAAATATAAAGTCAATTAAGACCAGCTCCCAGCAACTCCAAGGCACACAAAAATACTTAGCGCTCCACAAAAAATAAGTAACACTAACACGAGTGACAAAAGAAAAATCATTTTTCACACCAACCGCTAAAGTATACATATCCGCGCCACGTAGGTGATACTTTTCGCAAGTACTATTTCTCATAATTACACACGGATATTTACCTATGTGTGTAAATATATTTATGTATGCAAGATAATGCTTGGGCGCCGCGCGGTAACAGCCGAAAGCTCTAACGCGTCGCAAGATTTTGTGGTTGCCGCAATAATTAACGAGTTGAGAAGGTTCACTTGAATTAGGTGTTCCTGTGTGTTTCTTTTTGGGATAGTTTTGTTACTAGTTAAACTCAAATAATTGATAAGTATGCCATAGTTAAATTAATTTTACTGGCGGTAGGTCTCTCATAATATGTGACAGGCCGCCTGGGTAGGTAACACCGCAATTTCTATTTATCCCACTGAACAGTAGTGTAAATGCACTGTTGTGTTGCGGTTTGAAGGATATTGTAGCCAGAGTAACTACTGGACATATTGAGACTTAACATCTTATGTCTTAGGATAACGAGCGCAATGGAATGACAACCATTGCTTCGTAATTCATGTTGTTGTTTGGTTTTGCTACTGTCCATGAGCGGTCATATTGCATACCATCAGGCGAATAGCATGATCGTCACGTCATTAATTGGAATAAAAAAAAATACATCGCTATAAGAACAAGTTAAATGCATTTCAACTCTTGTTTTACGCTAGTACTGTAATTTGTTATTTGTAAATTCTCTCCATCGCAAAAACCTATTTAATAAAAGAAATGTAGGTACTTGATACGTTTCAAACATTAATACTTTTTTGCTGCGAAGAAAATGTGACCAGAAGTTTTGTTTTGATTTTTTCTCCTCTAAACATTCGCAACATTTTATATTTAAGTTATATTTAACCACAAATTCACACTATCATATTTTCAGGCCTTCTAAATCCCATGCGCTGTGGCTTCGACTCAACGCAGTGGATTAACTAGTCCTCTACAACTTAGTTCAACATGAAAACTTTACGATTAACGTGTCTTTTTGACGTCACATTTCAAATTTAACACAAACAAGGCACTGTGTAGCGAGTCAGACGGTTCCGAGAAATCTTGAACAACATTTCAAATGTATAAGTTGGATACAATATTAATTTGAAGAAGAGTTATGGATTTTCTAGTTTATTAGAATGGAATAATACATGTGTTTGTGTGGGTGTGTCGAATGTTTTTAGATATTTATTACAATATTATATTTACCGGGTGACATTATGACCTGGCTAGAGTCATATCAAGCCTGAAACTGAGGTTTCACGAACAAGATAAACCTCTGATTTTTCCAAGCTATAAATATTTGTAGAGTATCTCAGGATCCCTTTTTTAATTCGCTTTACTTTAAAGTTCACCTAACCGTAATATTATTTGTATTCAATTGATTTTAACTCAGCATTATGCTATTAAACATTCCCTTCGATTATCAAGTCGTTTTATTTTATTATTATTTTAATACAGCTTTAACAAAACAATACAGTAATGAATCGAGCAGTCATGATTACACATCACCCATTGAAGGCACGGCCGCTGTAAATTCGCTGAATCATGGCAACTCTATTATTCAGTGCCACTTTAAACAGAACAAGTACTTATTAAAATGATGCGTCACACGTCATGTATTTGTCATTTCGCCCGCATCTCATGTTCGGGATAACGGGATCTGTGATAGTAATCCTGTGTCAGATACAAATAAATTAATATGTATATTCTTTTCTTGGAATTTATTTGTCATGCATGTTGAAAATAGGGAGAGGTTCGCAATTGATGATTCCGTACTAAATTGTATAATGATGGTTTTAGGGATGGATAAGAGATTTAATCTGTTTCTTGCAAATTATGTCGATGTATCAGCAACTGGTCCAATGAAATCCACCCGCACCATTTCGCTTGACGAAAGTAGGTCCGTATGGGGTGAACAGTGAGTGATACCGCTTTTTGACAAAATAAGACATCTTAACCCGTAGTTCTTGGTTGTTAAACATTTAATATTTTACCTATTCCAAAAGCATGCAGCAGGTTTGAAATCCTGATACCTATTTAGATGGGTGCTGGTAAAATAAAACTTTTAGCCTAACAATATTTATACAATGTACCTAGGCATTATCTATTTGTTTTTTCGTAGCATATGTCCTGTGATATGTTTACACATTTTTCCTATGTATAAAAAATGAATACATCGCTCAGAAGGCGTAGAATAATAATACAACCGGCCCGCGACAAATATAATTACTGTCCTTCGGTAAAAGTGGCAAGACTTGAATATTTAAAGCGATGTCAGCGCCATTTCCTCTCTGCGAATTTTTAACAAATTTCGATCATTCATCAGACCGTTATATTTAATTGACATGATCCCCGAGTAGGACCAATTGAGATTTTAGATTTGTAGTATATAATTATTTTGTCGAATTACCATAACAGTAACTAATTATGGCATTTTCGCCTTAATTAACTTTGCCATTGCTAAAATATATACGATCAAGTTATTATAAATCTTCAAGCTTTATTTTACTCACTTATTGAATGCAGAACATTCAATGAATAATTCAAGCACTTCATTGAATTTTAATCTCAATAAAACAACAAAACTCCGTTAGCTTACTTAAAAATGTGTATAATTATTCATAAAGTTACAAACGTCACCAAAGTACAAAATAGATAATATTCAGTCACAAAATGCATTCCATTTAAGCCTTCCAAAAGTGCAGTACTCCGCTCAATAAAACTAGAAGCGACCAGTTCTATACGTTTGAATCAAACCTAAAATTTACAGCGCACCGTCCGTATTCCGAATTTGTTGGAAACGAAACGGTTTTCACAGTCCATAGAGCCGGCGCGAGATCTTCCAGCGGATCTGCACTAAATTTAAACCCGATCGATACGGATTATTCACTGCACCGGCAATGTAGACATTATATTAATAGAAAACTCTATTAGCTATTCTCATCCCGCAATGGTTGCGTACCTAATGGTACATTAGCTACTATTACTTTTAATCGACGATTATTATTAAAGCCATTGGCTATTTTAAATAATGACCTATTTCCATGTTTTGATAAATATTACGCAACGCTATTTTTGGTTGGATGAGTTGGCTCGGATTAGTGTAAAGCCGTGCGTTTATGAATATTAATTCCGCGGTTATATTTTGCTTGTTTATTATTCTAGGTAAAAGAGATTGAACAATTTATTGATGTTAATCGCAAATTGCGTGCGCTGTTCGCCCTTTTATATTTTGTTGTTTACTTTATTGAATATTTATTATCTGCTTCTATGAGTTTGGATAGTGATTTATTATCATTAATGAATTAAGGATGTATGGCGATAGGTTTTCTTCAATCATATTTTGTTGGAATAGAAATACGGTCGGTCAGCTGTGGGTGGCACTAATGGCGCCTCTGCCTACGCATTCGAAATTATGGGTAAAAAAGGAAATATACTCGTAATATATTTCGTGTCAATTAGATGATAAATCACTCAATGTTTATTCGAGCACCGAAATTCAACCACTTACTTAATGGTTTCTTAGATTTACGCGAATGTTACCTATTGATTTGTTGAATGTTACACGTTGTAATTTTTACGGATTTTATCGCAGAATTGGTTACTTTTCACATTTTTTTAACTTACCAACGTTTCGATTACTTTACAGTTTTCGTGGTCACGGCTGGTGGTGGCTCACGGTGGCTTTAAAAATGTAAAAATTAATCCATTTCCGCGACAAAATTCGTAAAAAATTGTTTTATATCAACCACTTACTGTTACAGCATATTATCTTTTAGTGTAAATATAATAAGCGTTACTGTACTTCCTTACCGAGATTTACTTAAGGTATAATTAAATTATACGTTTAAAATCGCCAACTCTACTGGACAATTTGACTTTCAGATCTCCGAGATTTACCGCAAGCATTACTTAGTATTTCCAAGTTAAAAGTCAACTGAGTAAATTAAATGATACGCAGTCATAATTCAAAAGACAAAAGGGAATTTTTCCAACCGCCAGGTACTGAAGATAAATAAAGTTGGAAAAGTAAGTTTTCCAACTCGGTCCGCCCGGAACTTTTGAATTTTCAATCTTAATTATGTGCCTACGCTTGATGTGGCATTAAACCGCCTTGGGCGCGATCCTGCCTGTGTTGGTATCATGTCACTTCAGAAGGTTTTTTATCAGCCTGGCAAATCTGAGCTATTGGAAGTTATACAAAATGAGTTATATATTATCAGGAGTTATAGGGAATTACTTGGGTTTTATACGAATTGATAAAATAAAGGCTTCGATCTCCACCCTAGTATTTATCGGTGACTTTTACATATTATTAGTGTTTTTATTGCTAATTATCATGTAATTATCGCTTTCAAAATATGATGGAGCTATACAGCTATTACTGTTGTACTCTCAAATGCGCACCTGAATGTCAATTATAAAAATACAAAGATATTTTTTCACTAAAAAAAGAAACATGTACATTTAATTGCGTCAATAAATCTTGAGACGCGCCGCCCCAAGAAACTAGGTGTCCGGCAAAGCCTAAGTTTAACAGCTAAACGAATACTTCCTTATTGATGTTTGAGCTTGACCGTTTTTCTGGGCAAACGTTGACTGGGGTTGATTCGCCCTCGTGCACTCGCCCCGCCCCGCATTCCCTACCCCTGCCTCGTCTAGACTGGCGGGCAGACCACGAGTTAGTCTCGCGCGAGCTCTCGTAAGAGGAGGCTGTGTCGCTCTCTATGACTTTGGCGCGAAATTCAAATTGAATATCTCGTTCGTGGAATATATTTCGGATTTTTCGTACTAAGTGGATTATTGGTTTAGTGACTGTTTATTTGCGGACATGGGAAGTGATTGTTTCGGGTTGTAAGTATTTTTTTATTATGTTATGTAAATAATTAAAATTATGTGTAAGTTTTATTGTGTTAAATACTCGGAATAGCAAGTGTCTATCTAAAAAAATTGCATATGTTACAATAATTAGATATTATTTTGAATACATTTCCTTTCCTGGTTCCAAACATGCAATCGTATGACTGCACTTTCCCCTATTGATTTAAATATTATATTTAATTTAATACAAAACTAAAACCTTATAAATTCATGAAACAAATAACATATGTAGAGGCATATCTCGTTAGGATTTTTAAATAAAATCTGTCAACACCCCCTATTAGCGGGGCAAGTGCTCCACAGCCGTCGAAAAACACGTACCAAAAAAATTCGAAATGTACTTAAAAAGGAGAAAAAGTCATTTCGAAGACATTTTGCGGAGCACTCAAGAGTTTTCGGGATGAAAAAAGCGACTTCCGGCCGAGCGGTACCCCACTTAAAGACGCCAGGGCGACTCCATAAGAATTAGCGAAAATGCACTCCGCTCAAAGATACTTTTACATTTTACACCGAGTACTTTTAACGAAGGCATTTTTTTATATAAAATCTCATTTAGTTTTAATAATATGTATGTACGGTCTGAAAAACAACATAGTTTATAACGTTGTAACAGTTTTAGTGAAGTTTGACGGACAATAATTTGATTCCTACATAATTAGATTGAAGACCAATACATCTTAGTTTATACTAAGATTGACGCTTCATAATTCAATTATAATGTTATGGAAGTTATCAATATTACAAGCTTATTACAAGTATAAGCTGTAAAAGCCTGTCTTGTCTGTTACTAGATTAATAAAAATAATATTGCCTGCAACAATCACACGCTTGGTTCTTATCTTATCGATTACAAGGCTTGTTTCGCGAAAGATATCACAAACCACGTCCGACTCTTCAGTCGTACAATTAGACTCGAAACAAATATTAGTGGACTTCATAAACATCCACCTCGTTGCGAGGATTAAACCTGAGATCTCTTATTACGCACCCGGCGATCTATCGAATGAAGAGACACAAATTACGAGTAGTATTAAAACACGCAAAACCATAAAAAATTGTAGAAGTTATAGTCAAAAGTAGTCACTATTTAAAAAATAATAATAATAAATTAACTGTAAACTTAGCATAGCAATTGCACTATATGCCCTAACCCCTCTCAATACTACTCTAGATGTGATAGAGGGCGAGCCTATTGCCATATAAGCCACAAATTCCTGACTCCGGGTTGTTAACGAATAGAAAAATCCAATATCTCCTTGCGCAACCCAGGATTCGAACTCGAGACATCCGCGTTGTAACAATACTGTAGTACAGTTGTGCCGATAAAAAATACATATATATACATAGACTGATGAAGAAAACTAGGCCAGTATAAATGGGATTTCTCGGCTATAATTATCCACTTCTGAATGTAACGAGTATAGCTTTAAGTGGTTATACGACCGGATTAATTAGTGTGGATGATTTTTTAAGCACCTTTTCGCGTAGGATTTGTCAGATCGCGATGTAATCGTGTTGTAAAATTCTATTTCACTTTGTCGTGTTAGGATAGAATTAATAAAATAATAAATTTATGCGAAATTTAATCTGCATGGTTTTTTTTTAATAATAAATCAATTTTTCACTTAAAAATATGTGTTATAGTTTCGTTGTTTATTATTTACACTTATAGAATATAAATTATCCATAATGATACTTGAAAAATATCATAATGTAGTTAGCGACATATAAAAACAGATTAAGAGAAAATAGTTTCATAACAGACTTTGCTTATTAACATCACATTTTTATACATAGAGCAAAACATACCTATTTATATTTTGAAACAATAATTAATTAATTATATTTCTTATAATTTTTATTTACTTTTAATTTTTTCTTATAATTTTTTTTGTCTGAAATCTTAGAATATACAATATCTAATATGCTCTTTTTTATCTATTTTCCAAACGAAACAAAAACATATATCCGATATCCACACGATACACTAATGTAATGCACTGTACCGTAAAAAACCGGAAGCTGTAGGTTACAAATAGATACATTAATTCTCGTAATTGTACAACCCGATACTTTAACTCGCTTTGCATTTACCGACTGTCTTTCAAACTGACTAGTGATTTATCTGAGTTCATAATAGTATTTAATATTACTAAATCAAGTCTGCGTTATTTTTGATTAGATAATATCTATGACTGCCTTGGTGGCGTAGTTGTACTTCGGCACGACTACAAAGCTGAGGTCTCGGGTTTGAATCCCGGGTCGGGCAAAGTGATATTGGGTTTTTCTAATCATTATCAGCCCGGAGTCAGAAATTTGTGCCCGATATGGCGATAGGCTCGCCCCCTATCTCATCATGGCATGGAACATACAAGGCGAAATGTGGGTGTCCTTGTGGTGCCTCTGCCTACCCCTTCTGGGATTAAGGCGTAAGTTTATTTATGTATGTAATATCTATCGAAAAAGTTTTGGGATGTAATTAGTTATTGTCATTTCTTTACTTTATTAATTAAATATTACAGAAAATCAGCCTCCGTTGCGCAGTTGGTTAGACGGAGGCTATGAATCGAGCCCCGCACTGAAACATTTATGTTTGTTTGATCCACAGGTTTCGTGTCTGAATTTTTGTGAGACCGAAAAGTCGCGTAGTTTCTGATTCCCACGACACAAGACTCGATCTTGGTATTGTGTCAAGACTATGTATGTGACTGTTGTTTATTTATTTAAATACAACTTAGTATTTTATCAGTTACTCATGTACAGAAAGAGCATTGCCTTATATTGTATTTTTTTATTATGAGATTTTTATCAATGCGATACGTAGACCACATCGTACCCTATACACTATATATATTACGTAACACAACATTATATCATATGGATACAACATTTGTTCTCCTCTCACTCTTTCTCATAGCTGAATTTTCGCCCACGAGTCCCCGTACATCAAATTCGAAATAATATTCAAAATGCCACATTCAGTCCGACCTCATTACATTATACATTACAAAGCAAAATAAGCATATTTCGAAACACAACGGGTAATGTTTGAGATCCTGTCGTTTGCGCCGTGTCACCAGAGGTCATCGGTTGCCGAACGGATGCATCTCATACAAAGCTATTTGTGGCTGTATTTACCATACAATATAGAAATATGCGCATATTTACCAAATATAAGCACCACGGCCTACTTAGGGAGCAAGATTCGTGCTCATTGCAAAATGGTTGAAAGTTAAGCGGTACTCTTTGTTTGTACGGTGATTCAGCCGTGGCCTGAGTTTCGTTATGAAAATATTTCTCATTATGGATTTGCAATGTGTAATGCATAAAAATAATTCTTTAAGCGAGATAAATTTTATCAAGTTATAACTCGTTTATGAGTTTTCGGTATTAGCATTTTTTTTTCTTCCTCCACTTACGTAGGCTAATTAGAACATACACGTTCAGTACGCAGTAGAATGTATTCTAACAAATATAATACAATTTGATGTCTAGCTTATCAAGATTTATTTCATTTCATCCAATGCGACGGGAAGCGACTGTGTTAGCCGCAATATGATTCTCCCTATCCTAGACGAAATCCTTCCTATCATCTCCCATATCCTTAATGATTCTATTTCCTCCGGCATTTTCCCTGCTGCTTGGAAGAAAGCACTTATTATCCCAACTCCTAAGAAATCCAATGCATCCAATCTCACAGATTTCCGTCCTATATCCATTCTTCCTTTTCTATCTAAAGTCCTTGAACGTCTAATCCATATCCAGCTGAATGAATTCCTCTCGAAACACAATCTCCTTAATCCTCTCCAATCGGGGTTTCGTCCTGGGCATAGCACGGTTACCACTCTAACTCATGTTGCGGATGGCATTCGGTCGAGCATGGAGGAAGGCAAGCTGACTATCTTAGCATTGCTGGACTTCAGTAATGCCTTCAACACCGTTGATTTTGATGTCTTACTTGGCATAATGCGTTCTCTTAACATATCTCCAACAGCAGTTGATTGGTTTCGTAGTTACCTGTATGGTCGCCAGCAACGCATCTGCTTTGAGGAATGCTTTTCCTCTTGGTGCTCTGTATCTGCTGGTGTACCTCAGGGCGGCGTTTTATCTCCTTTACTCTTCGCTGTCTTTATTAATTCTATTACCAATAATCTTCGCTCCTCCTACCACCTTTACGCTGACGATCTGCAAATTTATACTCGGGCATCCTTGGACAAGATGACTGATGCGATTGGAGTTATCAATTCCGACATCCAACATATATGTTCATGGAGTAAAGATTATGGACTGAAGGTCAATCCATCTAAGACTCAAGTCATTGTTGTCGGCAGCCCCAGGATGATATCGAAACTTGATCAGGATCAACTTCCATCTGTTTCCTGTGATGGTATCACTGTTCCATACAGTGATACAGTAAAAAATCTTGGCCTATATATGGACAAGTGTTTCACCTGGGGTCCTCAGCTCCGGGAAGTTAGCCGTAAGGTTTTTGCCTCAGCTAGGTCTTTGTGGAGGTTACACAGTTTTCTCCCCATTGCCACGAAAATTTCCCTTGCACAAACTCTCCTACTCCCCATCCTTGATTATGCCGACGTCAGCTATCTCGATCTCACCGAGGACCAACTTAATAAACTTGAGCGTCTTCAAAATTTCTGTATTAGATTTATATTTGGTCTGCGCAAATATGATCATGTCTCCGAGTTTCGTGCTAAGCTCAAGTGGTTACCCATACGACTTCGTCGGAATGCTCATATTCTTAATCTTCTTTACAATATCTTGTTCAAACCTCTCACTCCATCTTATCTTAAAGAACGTTTTCTATTTCTCCATGAGTCTCATTCAAGGTCCTTGAGGTCGTCGGAGAATCTGAAATTGAGAATGCCTGTGCATGCCACGACTTTCTTGGATAAGTCGTATACAGTGCAAGCCGTTCGACTGTGGAATGCGCTACCAGTTGTCATAAGACAAGCTCAAACACTGACATCTTTCAAAAAAATGGTTAAAGACTATTACCTTTCGCTATAAGCAGCTGCATTAAGAAGTTTATATTTCCTCCTTTCGTCTCAATAAGTAATTTATATTTAGCATGTATATTTATATTATGTATGTTTATCTATAGAAATATTTATATATGTATGTATATTAAGTGTATTATTAAATTATGTATCATATTATATTGTGTAGGTATATATTCATCATAAATAATTTGTTTATTATATTATCTATTCCCATATGAGAGCTTGTTTTTTCTTTAAATTCTATACTGCCCTCTATTCTTATCCTTTTCTTATATCCATCCAAAGGTTGTCTGTAAGAAATCGCCTAGGGCGATAAGACCGCCAACTGTACTCTTTAATTTTATCTGTAAGATATTGTATGCCTTTTGTTTTTTTGTGTGTGCAGTAAAGAATAAATAAATAAATAAAATAAATAAATAAGATTTACTAATTAAAGAGAATTTCACAAAGTGTAGTTCCAACCTCGGAATCGAAACCAAGATTTTACGGTCCAAAATTGTTGGTTGTAAGTTGTATCCACAAATTTTAAACGACACTTTATTTCCTAAGAACACTTGAAAGAATATAAAACATTTTTAACCTCTCCAAATCGTTCCTTTACCACCTCTAAACGAAACACTTTGGACAATAAAACAAATTCCTTATCAACTTCCCTGATCTAATCTGAGATAATCAACGAATACAAAGTTTACGGTAATCCGATACAGCCTTTAAAAAGTTTAACAGTTCACAATACTTGGAGTAAGGTCGCGTAATTATATCGATATCGGTATAGAGTTCTTTAAAAGCCTATTCTTGTAAAGATAACATGGAGATATACTGTGACCCCTGTTTTTCAGGATAAGAGAAACAATGAATTTTAATTCGAGCCGGCTGCCGGGATCGTAAATAAATCCCATAACGTATAGGTAATTGGTGATGTGGGTGACCGTTTCCAAAACATATCGAAGACGTTTAGATACGTGACTGTGAATAAAATTGTGTTTTCTGATATTTGATGTCTTTTATATTTTTGTTGGATGTAATGCTAGCCAGAATACATGCTTGAGGCACGATAAATATTGAGAACTAACGTACAGAATAGTAACGTACTACCCACTTTCGATGGTAGAGGAGAAACGTGCCCTGCAGTGGGACGTATATAGGCTGATACAGATAGACATACTTAATTGTATGTTATATAACAAAATAAAAAAAAAAGTTATTTTGTAATTCCAGATTTTATGTCGTATTTTGAATATTAAACGCAATAAATTTTGCAGAAATTATTAATTTATAAATTGTTTTTTTTTTGCTGTCTACAACTCCATAGCATTTTTAATGTCTCTTCTAGTATTATTGTAAAACATTTATATAATTTGTTAGTACCTACGCTGTGCTCATAAGCTACCTCTTAGATTAGTGTAGATAGGTAAACTTCAAATGAGATTAGAAAATACTCAAGCTCACGCATCCAAAAAAACTAAGTAAAATGTGGCTTGAGAATTAAAATAATTTACACTAGATATTATAATGTCAATACCAGTAGAACTAAACAAACACGACACTAGTAATATTCTGCTTCAAGTTTATGGCTACTAAGACTCATAAAAATCTTATCGTCAGGTAAATATATGAAGACTACCTCAGTAGTTAGTTTTTGTGTAACGTAGATAACGCTAAAATAATATAATTTTACGGTACCACCCAGCTCGTTTAGCGGCGTTAACTGAGCGAAAGCATACGCCGTGGATAATTTGCACACCGAAGTGGTTAGTTGAGGTGTTTTTATTTTCCTACAACTTGGTTATTGCTTGCCTCCCGTTTATTGTTTTTTTATGAGCTGCGACTAGGGGAAATGCTTTCCAGTAGGTGCAGTCGTTTTACTTATATGGATTATCGTAGATTAGTGCAGACTGTAGTCTATAGAAGATAATTCGGCATATTAATACACAGAAATATAACTAAGTAGTACACTCACATTTATTTTTTTGTTTGATAAATAATATCGCCCATATATGGGGATTGTCTAAATTTGACAACATTATCCTAATAAACTACGCTGTGTGGATAGGTCAACTTTGTTTATCTATGAAATGGGTACAGAAATCTGAAGCATGTAGGTTTATTCACACTGCTTAGTGTCATCATTAAGCATAGCAACAATTAACTGCGTACTCACCTAACTCCTAAAGGTCAGAGGTGTGTGACCTACGCTCGTATCTGCGGCTAACGTTTCGCTCTCAAGTAGGATATCGTCTAATTATCTCAATATCTTTAACCATTATCGTCTTAGATTTATTAAAGTAATTATATCTACCAAAATATCAACAGAGTATTTGTTACGCAGCTTATCACAGCCAAGTGACAGCGGCTCCTAAATCCGCCATCAAGTCTGTCAAAATCGAATAAAGTACAATTTTCCCCCATTACCGCCCTTCATATCTTCCGTCATTTTACGTATCGCTTCCGAGCCCTAAAGAGGGTTAGATGTAAAGATGAAAATAATAAATCCGTATCGAATATGCACGGGTGGAGGGAATGAAAAAATCCTTATCAGAAATATGATATTGGGTCGTGAAATACGCCCGGCGGTGGCGATCCATCAACAATTAAATGCTGGGTTGTTGGCGATACATTATCAGCTGTATTGCGAATGTTCCTGATTGATGGTCCCTCTGCCATAAAACTATGGTTGATTCCCGGTCCATTGGCTCTCACTACGGAGACTACTGTCATAGTGACCGATCACCTTTCAACTGCGTGATATACAATTCATAACTGTATCGATGCAAGCGTAATTTAATTCACCACACCAGTAATCGATGAGTGTAATGATGTTATTCGATGGTTAATAGTCTTCGTTTACGATTTTGTTTGGCTAACAATGAAAAACATTTAATTGATATTGTTATTTCTTTTCATTTTTAATATTTTATTCTTGATCTAAAATATATGCCATCATATTTATTTTAGCTCTTCAGTTTGAACCTTTAGTTATACAAATTCTTCTATACTCCTACTAATAAATATTTGAACAACATAAAACCCCAATATTGGAACAATATTTACGTTTACACTATTAAAAAAAATGGCCCGTTATAATTCTGCAATCTGAGCTTAATTAGTTTAGCTGTAGGATAATTAATTGCACAAAAGCGAGCATGCAGACTAAAAGAATGGAAGCCTTCCATTGTTATAGGAATAACAAGGAAAAATCTGAGATTCTTCCGGGCTCCCGTTTCTTCATTGTCGAACCTACCTCAGTCCAAATTACCGTTTACTTTTCCTTTCATCGCGTGACTGATGCATTTTATCATTTCCTAAAGAATTTCGTCAGCCCCTATAAATTGTTTATTGAAGAGCGTGTCTAAATTCAGGGATGTCTCGTCTTTTTGATTTGGGATTGCAGATTTGTCAGTATTTAGCGGGAGGTCGTGGGGGCCTCAGTTCCCATGGTAGTTGGGGTGATACGCTATTTTAGTATATCGTAGGGTAATTTACGATGCACACTGCTTTTAGGGTGATGGTTTGGGATAAAGATTTTTCCCGAGCCCGTTTGGTTTTGAAAATAAATGTTTGCTTAACACATTTGGAATTGATTTAGAATTATTTCTAACTCAATTTGCTATTAACATTCTTAAATTATACTTTTATACCTTACTTATTTATCATCTTGGCAATTTTCCTCATTTTATTTGCATTGCATCTTGTGTATTGTGCAGATTTATTATTTTGTACACGAGCTTCGCTGCTCATAAAACTTAGAAACTTTAGAATGCCAACTTATATATAGGCTAGTAGAAATTATTAATTGCGACAAGGTCTATTGGACAAAGCATTTCGTTCCACAACTCCCACATTTGAAATTTTCCCACGGACTATCGGTAGTAACCTAACGTTTAATAATTATAATAATTATAGTTCGCTTAATATCGGAAAATGTCTTAAATTCTAATGAGCGAGTATTCCATTACATAAATTATATGAAACTTGTAGATAATGATCAAAATATTGATTCAAATTACTGTGTTTTGATGCGAAGGTGGTAATTGCCCGCGGCGATCAACTAATGCTTTGTTATTGAATAATGCCGATACGATTAATTACTTCAACCACACATTAAGAACAACAGAGGCTGAATGTTTTGATCGTGTGAAAAAAAATAGACTACGTTCATAAAACATGCGAAGGTAAGTAAGTTTCGTTTAGTAAAATAATTGCGCATTTAAAAAATCTCATACTCGTATCATTGTTTTAATGTCCTCATAGGTAAACCAAGAGCTGTAAGACCTCGAGTTTGATTTTCGGATAATCCATTTTGGTAATTTTTTTCATTCGAAATTTACTTACAAGTGGATTATTATACGAATGAGTGTCTTTTGAGTAAGCTACTTTGAAACAGTAAGCAATATTTTGTCTTCAGATTATAACCTTGTAAAAGGCGACCCATGGACGTCGGACATAAGTGTCGGACTAGTAGAAAAAGAAGTATATTTTCATAAAATCGAGCAAATTCGTAAAAATACGTTAATTAATATCGATGTTTCCTCATCAGGTATAATCTCGAAGTCTTATTATAACAATTTAGTAAAGACTTTAAACAAAATACCGTTTCCCAAGGGACAATAAGCACTTAACAAGTAAAACAAGCCTGTTTAATTGTTCTACACTCGAACCAATTTGTATTGGAATTATTTGTCAAGATTGTTCATTCTTAAAATCGTTTCCAGATTTAGCGCCGAAGGGGTGTATCGAGAAGCACCTATTTAAGACAATGTAAAAGTTCATAGAATTATTAATCTTATAGAAATAATTTAAAAATAATGAATAACAGTTTTTCTTATTGAAACTATCTAGAACCAGTTTTTGTCAGTTAATAATTTTATGTAGCAGAGTTAGAATAGAAGAGAGAATTATTTTGTTGTATAATAATTTCCTAACCTTGGGATATCATATCAAACTGGGCTGTGTAAATTATTTGACAGATTTATATATATTTTTCCAAGATGATTTTTTTTTATATGCGATAGTCTGCGCTATTCATGCGAGTTTCGCGAATTTGCGTGCCATCGAATAAGCTAACACGAACTACTTAACACGTTTATTAAGTCGTAAGTGCAAAATAACTAACTATTAACTAGGAACTCGCAATTATAAACTAATATAACATTAGTTGCTTTTCATTACATTAATTTTGAGTTCGGTGAATTGTACAAATTCACTAATTACAACATTGTAGCATTATTAAAAAGGCATAATTACATCAGACATTTATAAAGCAATTACATTTTTAATAACCTGAACTACTCGTAATTATTACCGCTGTTCTGCATTTGGTAAATAAAAATATTTAATTAGTTATGGGAACTTTTTTGTATGCGTTTTCATAAATATGATCATAATCCTATGACATGTTAAATAATGACCATGGATGATAATATGAATTGCTCAAAGAAATTTAAAGGAATTCTCAAATGCTGAATTTGACAACAATTGACAACAATTTAAATATTATTATATTGCAACTTAATTTTTCGAAATTATAATACAAAATTCTGAAACAATAATTCAATCATGCCTTACGAAGCAACAACACTGCATTTAATTACTTTCAATTTTCCCCAGTACATTCTTGACTTTGCAATACGCATAGACGGGATCACCCGCCGATAAGCTATTGTATCAGAAACTGCAGTTGGCAAAAAAACGTCATAAATCAAACATACACTTTAGCGATATCACAAAACTCAATATCTTTTATGGCTCGGTGCAATGTCACGGAAAAAGCAATGAGGTGTGAGGCAACGCATCTGCCGGCATTATATTCACTAATGACGCTGTTTGTTGCAGCGATACAGACGGATTTATTAGCGATATGTGGGCATAAATTATTGATTGTATCGAGGAGCTATCGATTTAATGACAATAGTGGATTTAAGTTGCTATGATATTGAAATTAGTAGTTTTAGTATTTTGAATGGCGTGGAAACGCCGATGAATAAATTCACTTTTAAAAAATTGTCGGTAAATTCGGTTGTTTAGAAGCACAAGCAATGAGCCGGCGATATCATCAAGTTTGGATATTATGCAATTTCACTTTTGAACAAACCGTGTCATACCATTTTGTAAAGCACAAAAACATTGCTAAATATACAAATTTATGAATGGAACAAGCACTAAATCATTCACAAACAATTTTCTACGTGCCGTGTCTAAAGTTAGCCGCGTCTGCGCGCATCCCTCCGGGAATAGAACAGTAAGTTGAGTATATAAATTAGCTGTCAGCCCGCTAATCGCTCCGACAGGCCGCGATGAAACTTTACAGTCTATCAGTGGCAGTCTAAAAGGCCAACGTGTGTTCCAAAATAGAAACACAATAACGCGAGTTATTTATTTTGTTATCCTTTTAGCAATAGCCCCAGAGGTCGTTATTTTTAATGAACATTGCACCATGTTTACTCAAGCTCATCTACACCTCGATAGTGGTACTAAGCCGCGTCGATTGGTCGGATTAAAATTTCAAATCTCAACCATTCTGGGAGAGTGATTTCGATAAGTCAGCGGAACTTTACGCGATTTAGTTGTCCCCTCGCTCCGGATTCACACGCTCCGTGGAAAAATAGAGGTCTGCGGGAGAATACAATAGAGCACAATTACGTACAGCCGACGTAATGAGCGCGCCAATGAGATAGCAATAAAATTTCGCCTCACAATACGGCCATAATTAGAATTAACTGTCTCATTCCCGCCCACATCCGATGGTTATCTATATTTTGCCCTTTTCGTGCCATTGATGTTGACCAGAGCTATGGAAGCCATTTCGCCAATGAGCCTTATGAGTCTCTTTGTTGACCCTCAGTCCAGTCCATCTTATGTGTAGAATAGCGTTGATTCAATTTTATTGTCTACGTTAATATCTAACTAAGATAGCCTCACCGGTTTATTACTCTAATGAAATGGGTAATATATACCATTAAAGTTCACAACCTAAAAAATCTTTATCTTGCGGTTCTAACTACGCTACAGCTGGAAACACAATTCGGTTACATAATTTGTAATTTGTCTGAACAAAGTACACGCAATCAAAAGAATTAAGTTAACAAAAGTGAAAAAACAATCCAAAGAAAAACTACAAGCATCGTCTCGAAAAAAGTGAACGTCGGCGCCTAAGAATAAAAGCGAATAAAGTAAAAAATGCCATAAAGTTGTTGGGAGTTGTTTTTAGAAGCATCTGTTGTTTTAACTGAACGAATACCTTTATACTCCGTCTGAGGATCGTGTAAGAAGTTTTTGTTAAGCCAATTAAGGCGATACAGTTTCCACGGGAGCATTTGTTATTGAAATTCACGGATTGCCTCTCAGACGGACCATTCATTCATAGGGTTCTGTAGGAACTGAGAGCGTCGTCTGGAACAGTGCACGCACTGTTTAAAGTTTTGGGAACAATGGGGCATTGTTCGAGAGTCTAGCTATTTGTTATTTCTTTCACGGATTCTATTCATAAATCTGGTAAATAATGATATTATAGTCGTAATTTTTCTGATTTATGAACATTAGTTTGACGGATAATAATTAAGTTAATTTGTGTGCATAGTTTATGAACATCATCAACTCCTTCAGCATGCGGTCTTAAAGGATTTCTTTCGTCAGTTATTTATTTCTATATTTTAATAACTTGAGAAGCGTGAATTAATGGTTTCCATTATAGCTCCATTTAAGTGTAATTTGTTCTATTTATTTACAAAACAAAGCTTGGATATTTTTCCATAAATTGTAACGGTCTTGTCTGGCTTTTCTCGGGTGCATTTGTTCCACTTCTCTTCACGTTTATTAACATCAACATTTAAATAAATATGATAAGAAACTTATATTTCACTTTTTGTAAATAGTTGTAAGATATAAGCGTTTGCTTTCTTATTAACATTCAAAATTTGTTACACATAGGTATACGTCCCACTGCAAAAAATTTGATTGAGATGGGTTGGGCCGTGATCCAAGCTGGAAAAGTGCGGATGTGCATACTTCACATACCATGATTATTTCCAGTTAGCAATAAATCTTCATCACTGCGGAAACTTGAAAGAATTTTAAAAATTAATTAATCAATAAATACCTATAATGACTGCTAAGCGAGCATCGATGGTGTTAAATGTAAAACTTAAATGGCCAACTATTTACAACCGAAAACCGGAATTATAACGTTAACGTGGAAAACAAACAGTAAAATGGAAATGCACGTAATTAGTTGAGCCATAAATAAAACAGCGTCGATTTGGGCGCACATAAATAACATAATCCGAGGCGAAATCATAAAGCGTTCTATGTGAAACCCGAGAGCTGTTAATGCATCTGATTGTAGTAGAACTTTCGTAAAAATGAGACTGCATTGTTTAGAATTCATTTTGATAAAATTAGGATTGGTTTATGTTCCAAATGCAAATAGTTACGATAAAAAGGCATTAGCAGTTTTTATTTAGGATGGGGAATGCGTTTTCTTATCACATTTATGTCGAACAGCTTTTCTTGTGTATTTCTATTTTGATTGTCTTTCTTTTAGAATTGAAACATGTCTGCTGCTTACATCTTCTTTTTAAACTAATAACATTGAATAGTAATTTAGTAAAAAGATATCATTATCAAGTAAAAAAGGATCACTACATAAAAAATACTTCTGCTACCGAAGGATCTGTAACCGGTATCCAAAGAATCTCGAAACTGTCGTAAAAACAACATTATATTAGCTTGAGCACGATTCAATATGCACTTCTGATGAGATCATTATTACACTATTATGCAATTTATTAAATGCGAACAGACTTCGAGTGCATAACTTATAACGAGATCTCAGTTATCCCACTTCACTGCTTTTAAAAATCGATAAGCGATCGAGTTAATCCTTACAGAAAACTGTTTAAACGTATAAGTTTCTTATTACTTTGCTGCAACGAAGTTGTATCGTTTTATTAAAAAGAAAACATTTATAGCTGCGGCTGTATCGTTTTAATATTTAGACACCTATATTGCTAGGCAGACATATTTATTAAGGCCATTCACCGCGATCGTAACTTAGCTTATGGTAATTAGGCTAATAAATATCGGAATTTTTACATCAACCTTTATCGAAACAGCGCCAGTGTAAAGCTATCAATCAAGTGTTTGAAATTCAATCTGTACTTTTAGACCCTTCAATTAAGAATAATTTAAGATAAGCCTTTAATTTTTACGTCTCGGGTGGGCTCAAGGAAAGTGTAAGCCGATCATTAAGCACTTTTTTGAAACAACTTTTATACCTTTTGTCTTAATGCACATCATATTTCTTGAACGTAATCCATAATGCATGAGGTACCGCGCGCCTCTCGGCAATTATGTATAATAAATCTTATGTTAGATCAACAGCTGATGCCTAAATTAATTTTTATAAAAACACATCAAAATGTGCCGGGACAGCTTAGTCGGGAACGTCTGTAATTTCGCTCCAGAAGTGTTCAATAATATGACCCAACACGAAGTACTTTATTTCAAGGGCCAGGTAAATGTGGATAAAATGTTAGTTGATTTTGGACGGAGTGCCACTTCGGTGACCTAAAATAACTCAACTCGGTGTGACTGGGCGTTATCTTCGAAAATAAATGACCAATTAAACAATCTAATTCATTTCGGTCGGGTCCCTTCCTCGACGGGGTGGAAGCATAAATCAAC
This sequence comes from Deilephila porcellus, assembly GCA_905220455.2. Classification (NCBI taxonomy): domain Eukaryota; kingdom Metazoa; phylum Arthropoda; class Insecta; order Lepidoptera; family Sphingidae; genus Deilephila; species Deilephila porcellus. Next base: position 10,719,805 of record LR999977.1, on the reverse strand, counting down.
ATGTTCTCGAGTGGCGATAAACAAAATTGTGACTTCCAACCCAGGTGATAAAAAGTGCCCTTTTTTGGTCACTGCACAAGCGAAGAGCTTTTCAAAGGGTGACATTTTTTAACTTAACGGGTTGGTTAATTGTTACAGCCCACCCTTCGCGGCGAAACGGTCCTTTTAAATAAAAAATGGACCTAAATAAATGACCCTAACGAGACGATTTAGGCCGTCGCCAGCACAAAAAAACTAGTAGGTAGCCGTAATTGGTCATAATGTGTGATAGGGCGAATTTTTTAAAGTTTTTGTGCCAGCTGACGCCACTTAGTTGATTATTATCATTGCCGCACCCGATACACTGGCTAATGGGATGAGCAAACCGAGCATTTAAATGCCACAATGCAGCCTCGATGCGGATAAGAGGGTCAATATTATGATAGCGCGCGTGTTTCGGCCGTACGAGCGATAGATACATGTGGCCAAACATTGTGCAACGATCTTTGTTTAATCTTTGCGTTGTGGCTAACAGCTAGCTTGGCCAAAACAAATGTAACCGAGCTTTCGGCACGCTCGTTCCCGTCACAAGGAACGAACGTCCAAAATAGTCTGCGGACTGCGAGGATGAATCAACCGCTAACTCGAGAAATTCCTCTACATCAAAGGCGAGAGTTTCGCGGAACGCGATTTTATTTTTTTCTTACCCCGTAATCGCTTGGAATGTGAAATATTCTGATTGGATTGTTTTTGTTGACGTTCTATTTTCGGCGAGTTGTCAAGTTATCTTATAGACTATAAACGATAATAAACCAATTAATTAAAAAAAAACGGGCTCTAATGACAATACATACAATCACTTATTGCTTATAAGTCTCGAATTTATTACCAAATCGAACCGTGTTAAACCGTGAGTTATTATTATAAGTGCTACAAAATCACCTGATGCGTCGAAAATCTAAAACGGTTGTAAAATTTAAAGAGCAGCAATTTCAAATTTAAAAGACCGTCAAATGACGTGGAAAATTTGACACTTCGCCCACGGCGGCGGGTCGAGTCCAATTATTCAGGGTTTTATAGAGGGCAGCGAGGTTCGACGGAACGACTGCCTCGTGGCGATTGCGTCTGTATTGGTCACAAATATTTGCAATACGAAAATGTCTGGGGACAGAGGCAGCGTTGCCCTCAGGTGCACGGCTTGTTGTGAATGGATGCAACAGTCAGAAGCACATTTTGGAACTATGCAATTGTGCACAACGTTTAATATTCAGCTGTGTATGAACTTCCCTTTTCACTACCAATTAACAAGCTGACTGCTGTAACAATGTAGTTGGAAGTTTTTTCCACGCTTACTAAAAATCTGCTCCAAAACATTGGAACATTTTAAAATGAGTTTTAAAAATTGTACACGTTTTGAACATAAACAGAAACACGTAAGCGCCGACGCTGAACGGACAAAAGGCCTTAAAGTTCTGAATTTGTAGTTTTGTTATATTTACTGACCATTCGCGAGTAAAAATTTACTTTAAAGCGTAAACGTGGAGAAATTCCATTTGCAAAGAGCTCGCCAGTTTCAAACGGAGTGAAATGTAAGTTTTACTTTATGTTTCTACAAGGTGAAGTCATCTTTGAGAGATGTCCACTCCTTAGCATAGACAGGAAATGTTTACTATCTAAAAAGCAACGAATTTATTAACTATGTATAGTTGGGATTAATACTATTAAAAAACTAGTTACTTTTTGTCACAAAATAGAGGATGAGAAATAAAAACAAAATGCACAGAAAAGGGAAAATTTATATATAACAAGTGAAAAAAAAAACAAAATGCCAATTGAGTTTCATGATGCAAAATTCGATAAAGCACATGAATTTAATTTACATATCTGCATATAGCGTCAACTTTATCATATTCTGTATAAGCCCTTAAACGTTCCACTGCAGGGCATAGACCTCCTCTACAATCGAGAGTACGATTAAGAGGAGTTAGGCCATATAGTCCACCACGCTGGTGGGGCTGGCGGACTTTACATACCACAGAAATTCTTGCAAATCCCTATGGTATGCAGGTTTCCTCATGATGTTTCCTTCACCGTTATAGTGCGTGGTGATTAGCTATAATCAATACACACATGACTCCGAAAAGTCAGAGATGTGCCCTGGGATTTGGACCCGGGGCCACCGTGAATATGTTGGTAGCCGCGTCTGGTCCGTTACCAACAGCCCACCACGCACTCTCATAATATTAGTCAGTTTTAATAATAACTACACTAAGACATTGTGTCTCGATGTCATCAGATCAAGAATTCTTCACGAGATAATTCGTGGCAAAGGTTATCACGCCATTAATATTATTCCTTTATCTCTGGATAAAAGGATACATTTAGTCATCGTTGATGTTGTTAGCTTCTGTTATTTTCCTTCATAGAGAGAATACAACGGGATTATCAGCTGTTATCATGTATATATAGTTGTTTTGTTGCTAGTTTATCGGTTTATAATCAATTGACAACCTCCGTGGAGCTGTTGGTTAGATGCCGACTGTAAAACGAGAGGCCGCGGGTTCGATTCCTGCACCGAGACATATGTTTGTGTGATCCACAAATATTTGTTTCGGGTCTGGATGTTGTAAGGCATCGCGAGAAAAGTCTCGCGTAGTTTCTAGTATCCACGATGCACGACTCGATTTTAGTGTGGGATCAGGACTAATTATGTGACTGTTGGGTGTAATATTACCATTATATTAATAATATACTCAACAGTATTGTTTCGCAAATATGAAGAAAAGCTATTTGTGGCGCCACCACACCATGTTCTCTGACAAATTTGTTAGCATACAAATATTTGTCTCATTGTGATCGAATTTTCTGTCTTTCATCTGCGCTGTATATTATATTATCATAACACACATTTTATGTTTTCGTTTTAACTTGCCTATCGATATCTGATCTCAATAATATAATATATCGATCATCGGTTAACCTTGTAAACAAAACTATATTGCTCATAAACATCTTTGATGTGCCAATACCAAAAGACAGCCAATAAAATATTTCTACGCTCCGTTAGAAGTTTCGTGCAGGTAACTTCCAACTTTGAACTCGATATAACATAAACCAAACTTGCAGTTTCACCGATCGTTTGACATCTCCATTTCAAACTTCAAAGTGGTGTGAATTATTTAGGAAATAAAATGTTGTTTGGTCTGCCCTGGCGCTGCGCGGTATGCTAAACAAATTCCCCTTTTGTAATACGAATAAAAAACGCGGTCTCGAACGAATGTGTTCAAGCGATGATTTCGAAGTGTTTGTAATAAAATATTTAATTTATGTGTTGCTGGTTTCAAATCAAGTTGTGTAAAGTTTTGAAAAATTCTTAAGCGAGTAAATGATTTCACTTTATTTATTCAATATTGAAATAAAATTAAAGATATTATAATAATTACAGTAGCAGATTCTATAATTATAGTGTGATATAAAAATAATCATTTCTAATGCTTTTTTTATGTTCTATGCGTACTAGACAGTCAACAAGTAGACTAATATCAAATTACAATCTTAATCATTAGTTTACGATATAATATAGAATATTATTTTCGCACCTTATGTGCAAGGGAAAAGCACCGAAAAACAAAACAAAATATCACACATAATATTCTACTTAGTTAAACATTATAATTAAAATCTTCTACGGGAGTGTTAGTACTTCATTTAATACCATTCTTTGATTTCAAAAGATAAAACCTTTAACAGACGCATACAGCTACCAAAAAGAACAGGTTAAATGAATGGCTTCATAAAATTCGCTTTAAGGGACTTAATAAAAGGTACACAAAAATGCGGAGACAGTGCGGATGGCCACAGTAACATATATAATACCACCATTTAACCTTTAAATATGACAATAAGTCGTCCCAGGTGTGAACCGGATAAATACGAGTATCCAGTCGGTTTTATTCCGTCGATTCATTTCACGCGTACATTACCAACAGAAACGTTTATTAAGGCAGTAAAGCAAAAAAGCAAAGTTGTTAACTCAGGTAAGTAGGGCTTTTTTCCTATTTTATTAACACTGGTTTTACGTCCTTATAAGTTATTACCTTGTTCCTATTTATACTTGCCTCATTAAAAGTATTTTTGAATTGTGAGCCTTGTAATTACCCTTCCTGCAATTACTCCGAGATGTCTGACCGCAACCGAAGCTTATCATTCACGCAAAATATTATATTTCAAATGCCGAATCGAGTCCCGAACTCTCAGACAATAATCTGTCTGTCGCTTTGTGGAGCCGCTTCCGCCGCGCACAATAGATGCATGCAAACTTCGTGAAATGGGTAAAAATAATCCCCTACCCGACTCCAATACATCACGCGAACTGTCAGTGGAGACCGCACGGACAAAAATACACCATTGTGAGCGACGAGCAACGTTTTGTCAAAAACTTTCGTAAAAACTTGTGCAATTTCGGCAATACACGCACAGACGAAAAAAAATTGTACAAGCCGTGCTAATCCGTCTGACAGATTTTCACACGTTACATCTATTTTAACTTTGTCCATACTTTGAACGAGTGTATCGTTAGCTTGTAAATCAGCGTCGGCAGTGGATTGATGATGCCTGCAATTAAAAACTAGCTTTGCCGACAAACGAGCGTCTCGGTTCCCAAATTGGATCAGCCTCGCATCACGAAGTCGCACAACTCATAATTAATCAATTCCGAAAGTAGATCGTTCTTAATATTTTACATGTTTGGAGCAATCAATCGCGCTTTGTGTGGGTCCAAGTCGCGTCGTCACCCGCCTCTCGCCACCGTAAATATGGTGCCCTCGTCAAAACAAACATTATTCATAATGTTTCCATTTATTTTTGTAATACACCCACGTTTAAAAAGCCCGCGTGTGATCGCACCGGGAGCGCGAGTTACGTGAGATTTTCCTATAAACTTTTAAGGCTACATTCAAAATATTTTCATATGTTACTTGTTATCGGTGAACATGACATGTAACTTTTAAGGCTTTGTGTAAACGCCGCCGAGCACACCTACAAAACGTTGGGCGAAAACCTTTAACGTAGCCTAAATTTTGTATATGTAGCTACCGCCATTAGAGTTGCAATAATATTAGACTAACTTGTGTACGTAGTTCAAACGTTAATAACCTGTGTAGACACATCAGTATGTGAAGAATAAACAGCGGTGCTCGGGGTTTAGTGCGTTTGCTAAACTTATCTTCAAACCGCGCCTTGAAAGTAAAAAAGTCAACAGTCGCATTATGAGTTCGAGTGTCGTTACACAAACGATGTGTTGTGAGGCGTACCTTTATGGAAATATCCGGGAACATCACGGTTTATTGGGTTACTTTGGCCGGCGCCAGGTTCTTTCACAGCGCACGGAAAAACGATTCCAAAAACTGCGCAACACTTTCACAGTCCATTTCAATTACACTTCACTTCGTATGCTGTTTACTTTACGGCGCTCGTATGGTATGAATCGGGGGTATTGTTTGTGCTGGCGATACATTTTCTAGTAACCGCCTGTCAACGGTGAAGTGGCAATAAATTATAATGTTAACCTTGGCCGCGTTTGTTTTGGTTACCCGTCTGGGCCTGGCGCATATGTGCATCGTGAGAACCCCTTTATTGTTGGAGAGGTTAGTTTTACTTACCTACTTAATGAAAACATACACAAACGAGAACCAAATTATCCCACATACTTACGGCACAAAAAATAAATTGGTAAACATTGGTGTATAAATAATTGTTCGTTGTTTATAGTCTTTTTTTAATACTCAAACAATATTGTTTCATGTCGGCCGATACTTACCGTCTTTGTATTTTGTACTTAGAAACAGCTGTTATAGAATGAAAGCTCTAGTTGGTTGTAGCAAAGTATACTAGCCGTAATATTGTGTGACAGAGTGGCCAAATGGTTACAAGTATCTAGTTGATCTAATTAGATCCGTGACATGCTGCTTAAGTTGGACTAATTAAGGAATATGCTATATCTACGTGAATGATGACACTATAGACGTTGTCATGTTACTTTCTGTGGGAATTTAATTATTTATTTAATACAACTCATTCATACACAAACAATATATATGTTAACGGAAATGTGTGTAATCCGTCATTGTATACAATTCCTAGGAAATGTATGTAATTCCTAAAATCGCCCGGAAATGTGTAAAATAAATTACATTAGACACATTTCCTAGGAAATCTATACATTTCCTAAATAGTAATCGGAAATGTAAGTAAATGTAAGTATTTAAGATATTAATTAACATAAACTAACCTAACCTAACCTAACCTACCTACCTACCATTGGAGAACAATGGAGAATGTCACATGAATCTTGACAGGGAGCCCGAAATGAGCTTCTTGGACACCGGAAGGGTTATTTTTAATTAGTAACATAGGTAATATGAAGATACGAGTATTATAGAATTTACCGCTATGATTGTTACCTGTGATAAAAAATATTACTCTCATTTGAACAACGTGTTTTATTACAGAAACCATTATTCTTATACATTTCCTAATACGATATTGGAATTGTATACAATGCCTAGGAAATGTATACATTTCCTAGGATATGTATGTATAAAATAATTATTGAAAGAATATTTTATACATTTCCTAAATAGCTTCGGAATTGTATACATTTCCTAGGAAATGTATACAATTCCTAAATTTCATACATTTCCGGTAACATATACACAAATAAAACATATTTTGTATTTGGTACTATTATTCTTCAAGTCTTAAGTGGCATAATAAAAAAATAATATCGGGAAATAGCCTCGACTGGGACTGCCTCGGTAGCGTAGTTGTATTACGGTACGGTTACAAAGCTGAGGTCTCGGGTTCGAGTCCCGGGTCGGGCAAAGTGATATTGGATTTTTCTATTCATTATCAGCCCGGAGTCGGGAAATTGTGCCCGATATGGCGATAGGCTCGCCCCCTATCACATCGTGGGACGGAGCATACAAGGCGAAATGTGGGTGTCCTCGTGGCGCCTCTGCCTACCCCTTCGGGGATAAAGGCGTGAGTTTATGTATGTATGAATATCGGGAAATTACCACTCAGTAATAGACAACATGTCGCGGAATGATGATAATAAAATTCAAACATTTAAAAACACACATTTTAGTAATTTTCGTAAAGAGTAGGAACTTTAAAAATACAAAGTATAACATACAATTAGATTATATCGGAGTTGAAGATAATATCATAAGCTTGAGTACTAAGCCCAATTGAAATCACACAATCCGATAACCAGTGATCCAGCCGATTTTAGATTGGATTTTAGATTCCAACGAGATTATCAATGGCGATAATGAGCTAATATAGGCCATTAAACTGGAAATGTATGCAAAACCACGCTCTATTTCGACACAGCCATTGGCTATTAACAATTTCCCTGCAGCTTGTGTATAGTTTATTAAATCATATCCGTTATATGATTTTTTATTGGTTGTTCCTTAATCCGTGAATATTTACGAGGCGTGTCGCTCGTATCTTATCTGTGTCAAACAACTTTACAGCCAGTGTTTTTGTAATAAAGTTGCGTCGGTGTTTTCGAAATTGTGACTTATGGCTGCAATCGCGTCCTATTTCAGATTATGTAAGGTATTCATGTGTCGTGCATGACGTTTAAGAGCATGCTGGGAATAGCTTATATTATGGGAATAGAAATGTATGAGATAAATTATTTGAAGTTAACTTGACTTTACAATTTGTTTTATTAATAAGAAATTCATAATGTTTTAATGCTTGTGTTCTTGAAAATATTACTTTCTAGTTTATATCAGTATATTAGACTTTATATTCCTTTTTTCAACATTGAAGTACTCCATATCATATATTTTACTAATTGACCTTAAACGATTACATTGTTCTTAAAATGTATTTAACATTCAAGAAAATAGATCTTAAAATGTTCGTAATATAGCTGAATAATGTTTCAACAAATCTGAAACAGATTGGTATTTTTATATTTGTACTATATCAGCCCATATAGGTCCCACTGCGGGTTACGAGCCTTCTCTTCAATCGAGAGTACGATTGGAAGGGTTTAGGCCATATAGTCCACCATTTTTATGTAGTACACAAAATTCATTACCTACTACAAATCGGTCACTTAACCTATTTAGATAATAAAATCTCTTGATGCACTACAGAAACAATAACAGTCTCAATTCACGACAGCTATCACCCACTCTATAGTGGCGGAAGTGGACGAGTGCGAGCCAATTGGAATAAACTGTTTTGAAGTAGTTAAATATTAGATCAGATTTAGACACTTATGGCTTCATTAAGACGGACATTGTGTTGTCATACTGGAAACCCCTATAGAAATTATAACTATACCCCTAAAAACCAGAGGCAAATCTATACTTATATAAAGCTGAAGTTGATTTTGTTTGATTACGCTAATCTCAGAAACTCCTTGTTGATGTTGCATTTATTGAGAAAGGCTGTAGGTTATACGGGGTATATCAAGACCGCGACCGAAAACGAAGCCAGGTGGTAGTATTAGTGACTTTAGACACAATGCAAAGAAAAATTTCGCACAAAAAATCGACAACTTTTTTTTGTAATTTTCTATTTATCGTCGTATTTGGGTGATAAATACATAATTTTCCTAAAATAAAGATGTACACCTCTTTATTTTTAAACACGCAATGGTACGTAAGGGTTTAAATTAGTATTTTCGCAAAAACTTGGTATTTACCACCCAAACAGGATGATTTTTTAAAAATTCTAAAAAAATATCTATCGCAGTTATGGCGAAATTTTTATTTGCATCGTGTTTGGAGCCACTAAAACTACCACCTGGCTTCGTTTTCGGTCGCAGTCTTGATATACCCGGTATAGTATCACGCCATGACTAATAGGAGCGGAGCAGTAATAAACATGTTTCAAAAACGTTTTCCCCGTCAAAAAGATTCTGCAGGCGAAGCCGGGCCGAGCCTCTATTATCCATCACTTCATAAGTCTGATTGTTAAAGGAACTAAAATAAATAGAAAATTGAAAAACTTCAAATATATAAGACATAATTAAATGTAAAATAGCAGTTTTAAGTAACACAATTCTTACGAGGTTAATTGCCAGATTTTTGGAGAGCAGCCTACTTACATCGATAGCCTAATTTTATTTGGCAGACTACTTGGTATTTAATCGGTCATTTGCATTGGTCGATAGGTCGGTCAATATACAGCTTGCGGGTTGCGGGAACTGGCACCATTTTATTAAAAGAGGACATTTTTCGCTCGCGGACTATGTGACCTAACCTCTCTCAATCGTACTCTCCATTGCAGACGAGGCCGTGCCCCATGCCCCGTGTAATGGGACGTATGTATATAGGCTGATACAGCTTGCGGGCTTAATATATTAATGTAACTAATCCATACATTATTTCTTGAAAAAAAGCTACGTCCGATTTTTTTAGTATTCAATCTAGAATTTAAGTTTAAGCTGATTCTACACTTAAAAAAACCCATCTATATTAATAACATATTTCATCGATTCGCCTAAATAATTTTATAAAAAGGGGTGTGTATCTCAAGCTCACTTACCATAACATGAGTATGTATTTTCAATATGCTATCGATAATTGAATCAATGAAGGAACTGTCAATTATAATTGAAACATCGCCGTCAATCAACATGTAAATTGAATTTTGTACACATGACGGGTTATAATGTGATTGTTTTGGTAACCAAATCAAATATTTCCTTTGCGCTGGCATCGATAGCCTTCACGCTATTTAGGTTAATAAGGTTATGCTGATCCAACGAATTGCGTTCCTATTAATTTAAAAGTATTGATATTGAAATTCACGTGAATGTCTAGTTCGTTTTGAATATGATAATAATATTTATTTTAGTATGGATTATACAAATAATTGTCTATTGAATTATTATTATTTCATCGTTTTTTATTTTTAATTTTTACGTTTAAACTGAATTTTAGCATGTCTATTGACAAAAAAGCTGCGCCATCAGCGTTTTCCCGGCCATTAATACCGATCGGTGGTTTCGTCAGCTAGTAGTCAGCTAGCTACAGGAAATTTATTCAAAAAATACTCTAAATTAGATAACCAGCGTTCCGAAATCGGATTACGTCCAATTCGCAGAGCAATAGATTTGCAGGGGACACCCCGTCCTCAAATTTACAAGGCGCTTGTTCTGCGGGTCTTGTTAACTCGTTACGTATTATTGAATAAGGGCAAGGGTTTTATGAAATTTGTATAAAACATAGACAAATTTAATTTCGACCCTATTTACAATATAATATGTATAAGCTTCTTATGTAGGAAAATCTTTGAGTAGAAATATGAATTTCTATGTTACAAATATATTATTTTAGGATACCGGCTGTGAAATGTGAGGTCCAGGATTCTATTCCAAAACTGCGGCTATTGTTTGTGAGATTGACAAAATATTTTGTTGTTGATACCGATGACGCAAGTCTAAGACGCGAGTCCTCGTTAAAATTCTGTTGGAATAGAATTTAATAGTCAGAATAGTTTCAATTGAGCCACCAAATAAATACAACCAAACATATATCTGGATGCATTTATTTGGTGGCTGTGAACATCAGAAGAGTAAAATCATATTGTCAAAATTATTACATTACACTCTAGATGCTTTAGAAATACATGTAAACCAAAGAAAAGATTCAAAAAACTTCAAGACCTTTATATAATATTTATTTTTGTTTCAGATGAAACGGAAGCCCTACTGCAATAGTGAAGTTCGAAAGACTTGAAATATTAATCTGAAGATGTGGCAGTGACTAGCATTATGGATGTCCTGACAGTGGTCACGTCTTTGATCGGACTCATTTTCTTCTATCCAGGTAATTTTATTGATAAATAAATAAATTAATACACCCAACAGTCACATACATGGTCCTGACCCCACATTAAAATCAACTAAGTCTTGTGTCGTGGGTATCAGAAGCTACGAGAGACTTTTCGGTCTCAAAAACACCCAGATCCGAGACAAATACTTGTGGGCCTCACAAATATTTGTCTTCGTGCCGGGATCGAACCCGCGGCCTCTCGTTTCACAGCCGGCATCCAACCAACTGCGCCACCGAGACTGACAAATTAATATCCTTAGAAGAACACTTTTATGCTAGACTTGTTTATTTATCTCTTTTTGTATCTTTCACGATATTTTTTGGTAAGTGTTTGATTAATTAATCATATAAAGTGTGCTGTAGTGCTGTTATTGGTATTTTATTAATAATTTGTTTACTTCAAATAGGTCGGCTATATTCAAAACTGAAATACATTTATCAACTACGAAAATCCAGATCAATATTTTATGAAAAAATCGTGTCTTTAATAAAGTTTAATAATTTATTTATCGCGTATTGTAGTATCAGATAGTAAACGATGCATAATATATTGTCTAAAATAAAACTTTTGCAACTCAACGTACCATTACCCAGCAGATACCAAACATTTACCAGGAATTTATGGCACGCAGTAACAAAACAGGATGTTTGTTTATGAATTAATGCGGAATAAAATTACCGAAAGAAGTGTCGAAGTCAAGGTTCAACGTCGCTAATGGCCCTGCGTTCGTTCCCGTGGGGGTCGGTCCCTCGTTTCACATTTAGTGCCTTGCTGTACCATCTTAGATTTGTGGCAACACTTAGCGACCAAAATAACCGTGTCATTCTCGGCATCGATTTTATTTATTGCCACAAAAATGGGGTTATTTTCTTGGAATTATTGTCGAATTGTCCTTGGTGATAAGTTATTTGTGGGGGTATTTTATTGGTTTGAGTTAAAGTTTGATATTGTCGAAAAACATGTTAATAGATTTTAGTTTTTAATTTGTCTAAAAATGCATTGCTCGTGTCGCATTGGAGTAGGGTAGGTTGCATTACAGACTGCTCTAGATGATCCGGATATTTAAACTCTTTCGCTTTTAACTATACTTAATTTGCTACCATAAGCTCGTCATAGCAGTACATCGGAGGAGTACTGCTTCTCATTCTGCTCATTTCAATAACTTTTAAGTTTTGCTCTCACTCTGAACTGTGTTGTGAGATTACATAATATATTATCATATTTAAAATATTAACAATACAAAGTTGTTGATCATGAAGGTATTTTATATGGTGTAAAAATTGAGCGTGCGTTTTTAATGTCACAGAGGATTCATTGCACTATGCGGCACGGACAACCTTTTAACTTTATTTTTAACAATTTATAATATTATTTCAAGTTTTTGCATTCAGCATCGATAATTAACTTAAAGATCATAATGTCATACAAATTAATAATATAATCAAAATGTTGTTGCGGCGACTATGTCAGTTACCAATAATGCAATAAAGGAGCAGTGATCTGTAATAGAGGCCTGAGGCACCACATTAATCTGTTCATATTCATTCACTTTACTTTGTGCCAACCCACAATAGGCCAGCGTGGTGGACTATATGGCCTAACCACTCTCAATCATATTTCGATTGTAGAGGAGGTCCGTACCCTGCGTGGGACGTCCATATGGGCTGATATATTTCTACTACTACATAATATGTTTTTATGTTTGTTTTTTTTATATTGAGAATTTTATTTGTTTCTCTTTTTTTTATCTCAATCTTAACCAGTAATTATTGTAGGTACTCAAATTTTTATATTATTGTATGCCAATTTGGCGGGCCATAATTGTACAGATGAACAAAATGTAACAGCTTATGTAAACCTACATCCACAATAAAAATATTTGATTTGATTTGATACACATACAGTTTATTGGGGCCACATAAATAAATAAATACACCCAACAGTAACATACATAGTCCTGACCCCACACTAAGATCGAGTCTTGTGTCGTGAGTATCAGAAACTACGAGAGACTTTTCGGTCTCATAAACACCCAGACCCGAAACAAATACTTGTGGATCACACAAATATTTGTTTCGGTGCGGGGATCGAACCCGCGGCCTCACGTTTCACAGGCGGCGTCTAACCAACTGCGCCATGGAGGCTGTCATATACAAGAATATCATAATATATAGGTAGAAAGGTGTAATCGAGCGATTAAATGTCAGCGATTCAAAATGCTTTAGATTGCGATCATCAACCTCTCGCCATATGCGGCAATCAGGCCAATACCGTCTGGCATTCCTCGCTGAATATTTGGCTTCGAGACTGTTGTGACAAGGAAAATAGACATTCTCTAGGTTTAGATGTAGCAAAATATTTGTAATATCGAACAATTTTATTGGTAAATTGAAGCACCGGTGATAAAGTTCGGTATTTTAGGAATTTTAAGCGTCTTGACCTTCATAAAAATAATATTGGGTATGTCCTTGAAGATTTTTCTTTTTCAATTTTTCACGTTTCTCCCCGATTTATAGGTTGTTTATTGAGAAACCGAAAATACTTATTTAAACAAACTTTAACCCTAAATATAAATTAATTCAAAAACTTCGAGTGAATAAATATCCTTTGACAAATTAAAATAAATTTACGCTAACACAAGTAAAAATAACTTCATACTACACCACATTAACCAATGTAAAACAGCAGACCCCAAGAAACACCAAGTTAATAAAAAACAGTATCCTAAAAACAAACACATAATTATACTCCCGGGGCTAATACATTATGGAGAAGAAAGCGTATCTCATTGACTTATTGGGTTAACATCACCCACATGCGCATCTGTCTGTGAATATTTTACTAACAAAAATCCCGACTGGATCATCGAACCCCAATAACAGCGTTATAGTGATTTAATTTGTTAATTCTGTGAATTTAGATGCATCTGTTCCAAATTTTCCACCGTATTATTGGAGCTGGAAAACTAAATGAATTACTGCAAATGTTTTAGGCCTTGGTAATAATTTATTGATTTAGTCAGCTATCTTTCTACAGCTAAAACATTAATTATCATCTCCTATGTTTCAACGTGTTAGAATGTGGACTATAAGATTTAGTTACAAAAAAATTAAAAGAAGCTGAAATAGCTTTGTCTGCTTTGTTTTCTTGAAGAAGCGTCAGGTGCAGTAAAAATCAATGCCTTCCCGGAGGTTAAAGCAACACGACATTGAAATGTGGTGGTGTGGTGGTTACATAACCAAACTCAGATATAGGGATTGTGGGTTTATTGTTTTAGTAACATTTTAAATACATGTGGAAACTAGAACCAAATTTTATCAACTACATTTTTTTTTACTAGAACCCAGCTGGGATAATGTAGGATTCTAATAGTGAAAGAATTTTTCAAATCGGTCCAGTAGTTTTAGAGCCATTGCAAACAAAAAATCTAATATTTCCTTTTAAATTATTAGTTTAGTCTAGTCAGTTGGCAAAAAATAAACATGAACAGTAAATAATGTAAATTACCCGGGAAGTGTTGATTCTACACGGTGCACCAACTTTATCCGTAACATAAAAAATCGGGCACCCCAAACTATCAAAGCGTAAAGAAGTTAAGCTAATGTTAAACGACGCCTATCTTTTGTACATAATGCGTGATGGATGCTGCGTAAAGCACGTTAAAAAGATACAATAAAATAAACACAATCAATACGGGGCGGCGTACAATAGCCGCTTAGTATGACGCCTCTCATTGTGCCCAAACCGGTGAATTGAAAAATGTTCCATATCTAAAATCTTCGACAGAAATATGTGACTTTTATGAATATCGACGCTCATGTGACCCCTATAAAACTACTTTATAATCTTATAAATATAATTTAGAATTCCAATAGCGGAAGTCAGTTAAAAAAGCAAGCTTTATGTCAAACTCAAGGAGCCTCTTGGTACTGAGAACCCAAAACTTATTTTCGGCGACGAATAACTGTTGTTAACAGCTCTTTGTATTGTGCACCGACACTTATCGTCCGATCTTAAAATAAAGATGTCAGTAAGCTAATCAGCAGTCTTATCGCAACGGATGATCGCCAAAAACCTTTGTGTCGGTCTTAAAGGCTCCCGATCTGATAATACTTTGCAAACTAAACTTTTATTTTATTTTGCCATCGCTACCCTGTATATCGATCTGGCTTATTATAAGCGTTATAAAACCGGTAGTCGGCCATTGAGTTTGAAGACGACTTAAGAGTATAAGCTTTTTTTGTTTCAGACAATACAATTAGCTTAGTTGAGATTCTTTTATTTATTGTGTTTGTTGTTTCTTGCGTTGTAAATAAGCTAGGCAGATTAGTAATTACAAAAGTTTGTATTTTAATTTATTATTTGTTTTAATTTATTAAGAATTTTACTAAAATTACAATGGTATTTAGACCTGTATCAGTCAGCATTTTATAATCACTGCCAACCACAAAATGATACCGTCGGTGATTGTAATTTAAGTTTAATTTTGTTTAAAGTGATTACCAAGCAAACGTTCATATAAAACATCCTATAGTTTGTCTTAACCAAAATAATAAACAACAATTCCGAATACAGAAAATACAGTACAGAAAATTAATACTACATATACTATATATCCTTATTGACATCTATACATCAAAATTTGATATAAATAACATACATACATACATAAACTTACGCCTTTATCCCCGAAGGGGTAGGCGGAGGCGCCACCAGGACACCCACATTTCGCCTTGTATGTTCCGTCCCACGATGTGATAGGGAGCGAGCTCATCGCCATATCGGGCACAAATTCCTGACTCCGGACTGATAATGAATATAAAAAGCCAATATCACCTTGCCCGACCCGGGACTCAAACCCGAGACCTCAGCTTTGTAACCGTACCGTAATACAACTACGCCACCGTGGCAGTCGATGATATAAATAATTAATAAATAAATAAACACCACACTTCAAAATTTGATATAAATAATTGTATAACGGTAATTGGGCCGGGTCATGTATCTTCCCGGACAGTATCGCGATCTGTTATTCCATCTGCCCACGCGCCGAGTCGCAACAACAACAAACTCAAAGTGAGAAACGTTGCAACTGTCGCCGGCACATTTCCTTAAACTTTGTCACACAAATGGCCATGATTTCCACCACCTTACAACTTCTGCTTATTTTTACAACCAGTGACTTTAAAAGAAAGCGGTAAGGTTCAAAATTGAGCAGCTTTTTTTCGCGATAGCAAAGAGGTTGTGTGACAAAGAATTCGTACCACCATCAGGCAGGTAAGTCGGACCCTATGAAAGATGACACTGTGTAAACAATTTGTCCCTTCATGCTACAGAAGGACGCCTCACAACACAAACATTGTAACTCACGAATTTCACATTAAGATAATCCGGCCATCCGTACACGCAGCTAATTCTTGGCACATGTGTTTCGTTTTTTGCACCGTGAACTATTTCATTACGCGTGACATTTCAATGTTTTTCTTTCAGCTGTTTTGCTTAATTTGAATCATTTGTCACTAAAACGGCAATTGCTTTATGTTTTTATGGCGCATGCTGTTGACATAGTGTTATTTAGCTTCAATGTATCCTGGACGCGTCATATTTATTTATTTTTATTTTTTAAAAAGGTTTTTATAGCTTTTTGTCAATCTATATCCTCAACAATAGAAGTCTATAGGCTTCACTATACTTTTATGTATTGCATTTTAGGTTGGCATATATAATACCTAATATGGAAAAAAATTAGGACGAAGCTTTTTTGTGATAAAAAAAAATTTGAATATTTAAGCTATTTCTAATGCAATGCTAAGCAATAACCGATACTGAAAGCTTTATAAATCTGACTTTGAAAGCTTCGTTTAAAAGGCACCGATTTTAGCTACAAATCAATAAATAAAAAAAATCTAATAATTAATTCTTCGATCCGCTTATTTCATGACGAACGAGCGAGTTTACAGCAATTTAAATCGTAATTTCACAAGATGTTGCGTACCTCGCCCGAGGCATCGAGTTGCATGGACCCCAAAATTGAACACGTGTTCAAAATTCGAAAAATCATGATTACCTCCTAAGGGAGCCAATCACGACCATTAGAATTAGATATTCCAATTCAAACTACGATCAAGTTACATGGGGTGACAGTTATTAGTTGGTGTTCGTTCAGTTTGTGTAATTAGATGTAAAACGTCGTGATTTCGCTCGTGCACTGTCAATTTTCTGGCATTTGATCAAAGAAATGTCCCCGAGGGCTTGTAGTCTGGGTGTCGTTTTTCATTAGAGTAAGTGATGTCGCGAATATCCGCGTAAATGCGCTCGAATATTTTTCATATTTACTTATATTTTTGTGTGGGAGAGATCCGTTTGGTAAACTACCACGCGGATCAAATTCGAATTGGTAATGGTTGGATTTTTATTTCCAGTCTTACAACTGGATTTTTGAATTTATAAGGTCTCTCGTCAAGTAGTTGTAGTAGCTGTGGCTAAGTAATTACCCTGAAATCTAAGGCTTAACTTACATTACTTACTTACAAGCTGTAAACCTAATCAAAATCTCCAAAGTTCCATTTTGAATAATCATAAATTGAATAAAAATAATTCAATTTAATATTTGTATAATCAAATTCATAATTAAATTTAGCTTCTTTCAAAATGATAAATAACACCAAGCCACCTAAAACATTAAAAAGAAAACGTTATCTACAAAACGTCTCTGACTGAGAAAATACAGAACAAAAAATGTACCAGTTGAGTGCAAAAGAATGTTCTTAAAGTTTATAGTTCACACTCATTCGAAAGCTATCAATAACTATCGACAAAAACCGTTCCAAAATGTAACATTCGTCGGCGCTCTAAGGCGAAAGCGATGTTTCTATAACTCCTTTTTTATATATTTTTTCTTGCGCGTGTCAACATGTGCTAGTGTAAATTAGCAGGGGGACACAGCACCCTTGCGATTTTTTTAAACAAAGATATTTTGAACAATAGATCGCTAACTCGCGTGAGCGTTGAAAAAATCACTCCCTTCGTCTATAGAACGTACTTCGGTCGTTGATTGCTTGTGTAACAAAAATAATAAAATCAAAATATACTTATATTCATGTTTGTTTGTGGTATATTGGCTAGCTAAAAAGGTTTGTGTATACTTACTTATTAGTCTTTTTCATAGCGTAATACAATAGTAATGTTTTAGAAAAATCAATTAGTATTCTATAATAATAATATAATATAATAATCTTTATTAAACAATTAGTTGTACATTCTTTAATGCTAAATTAATTTAAGAAGATAAACTACTAAGCACAAATAAAATAAAATTATAACAGCACTTCACAATATTCACTTCGATTATTTAGATTTTTCTGTCTTAATCAGATGAATCACTGAACAAAACAGGCATACGTAACATATAGGTATATTAAACCTATAATGCCTCTGAACTGGCCTATGATGGCAATGTCTGGATATCCTGCTACTAATAAAAATATAGCTATACTAGCCACAAGTCTAATCAATATTAACAGCTTAGTAAATGTATTGGTTAGTCACAATATTATTTTTGCTTACTTACCTCAAAGGCTTAGATTATAAAAATAATAAAACTTTGCAAGTAAAAGGAATAATCTCCAGATAGGATTTTTCATACCTCCGATGATCGATCGTGTTCTAACGTTCAACTACGCCGTAAAGTCAACTTTTATGCGCGATAAACTAACGTATCAAGATAAACAATATTTTATGTTCCACGCAATCTGCTAAATCTTATTTTTATCCTTCAAGAATGATATGTATCGTCTCTTTACAAGTTTGACAGTTAATTTATTGCTGTCGCCGTGTTATGGTCAGTGTTTTTTGCTTATTTCATTGTGAAGTTGGGTGTTGGGTGTTCCCTGCGTTTATGCGGTAAGGAAAATATTTTTTTGATTCGTCATAACACTATTGAATGGACGTTATAGAATCAATAAAATCGCGCAACGAAGCATTGCAATGAATTAAATAGTGTATGTGAATGACACAATTCATATTTTTCTCTAAAATGTTAGCGTACAATGACAGTTGCCGCAATTATAGATGAATGATAAAAATATCTTTAGAATAATTCGACTACATGGTAACTTCAGCAGATAATCTTTGAAATCATGCTTTACCTTAAGTGAAACTCTATTTTTAGGGTATCTATAATTCTAAAAATAACCATTAATGTAATACTCATAAATTAGATAAAACAAAAATGGCAGTTAATATTAGTCATAGCAAAAATAGAGTGGTGTGAGCAAAAATCGAACGATAGCAAATCGAATGGAGATTCAATTATAGATTAGCCCTTGTGCAGCACCGCATTCACAACGTTGGGACACGTGAATAAATAAACACAATTACTTTGCACAAAGAGTAATCCCTATTGATTTTGCTCCCAAAATACAACCTTGTCTCTAAAATGGAGTCGCAAACCATCCCCGGAGGTTCATTTTGCCCAAAATCGGACACCGAATCGAATATTTTTTTTGCTAATCGATTTTTACGTCGCTACAATAATAGTGAGGCGCAACAATAGGCCGGCATCAATTCGAGTGTCAAAAACTAACATCTGCGCGTCCGTTGTAAACATTGTGGAGGGGATCAAACCCAGCGTCCCAGCATCCTTGGGGGAGCCGTGCCTTGCCAAGCCTGTGTTTACGGCTCATTATTATTGTGCGCCGCTTTAGAGTAGCTGTAAATGACATACTCCACCTATTATTAAAATAAACCGTAGCGCAGAAAGGGCTTTTGTTAAGCAAATTTGAAAATAAAGCTTGTAGGAAATTGCAGTGGGTGGTACTGCGAGACCGAACGTCGCCTTTCATTAGACCGTTGGCCCAACACGCCATTGCAATGGGTACTCGAACTCGAGTGTTTATTTGGTAACCGATACAATATTATGTTACAAAAATGTAAGGAAGAAACATTCGATGACTTTGGCTATAATGGAACGATGGACACAAAAAAAATTACGGTAGAAATGTATGTTACGAAAGTTGATGATAGGATGAAAAACTAATTAAATTAAAGGTGTCTAATTAAAAGTAAAATATATACGTAATTCAGGATATTTTAGTCCAGGAAACTAAAGGACCAACTAAAAATATTTGTACCAGATACCATGCAAGGTTAAGTTAAGCTAAAGCAGTATGTATGCCAGCAATACCTATGTGGTTCTCTATATGAGCTATTTATCTACTCTGAGGGATTCCAGGCACAATTTGATGCCCAAAGATATTAATCAGATTATATTGTCAACAGGTCCGGTCGAGAGTGGGATGAGCGATGACTACGTGGGCAGTGGCGAGGCACCGTACATTGTAGAACAACCCTTAGACGTCACTGTGGCTCGGCACCAACCAGCCACTTTGAACTGTCGAGCTGGTGGCTCTCCTACCCCTACCATCAGATGGTACAAAGGCGGTGTCCTAGTGGTGTCAGATACTCATAGAAGTATACTGCCTGCTGGAGGTCTGTTCTTCCTCAGAGCTACCCATGGAAGAGCACATTCAGACGCTGGGGTGTATTGGTGTGAAGCTACTAATCCTTATGGTACTGCGAGGAGCAGAAACGCGACTTTGCATGTTGCTGGTGAGTAAACCAGCGCATTTTATTTATAATTTAGGTCTGTTTTTTGACGAAGAGGTTTTATATAATTTAAAATTAGAAGTGTAATTTAGTGCTAGATAACAATATTTTTATATTTCATCTAAATTATTTTATTATTTTATTTTTAGTTTGAATAACAGTCGATATCTATCGAAATTATAAATTATGTACAAGCCACAAGGGATGTGTGAAAAGATACTTGCAGTACAATTAGTGTTATTTTTCAGTTCTTCGAGAAGAATTTAGATTAGAACCAGTGTCAACGCAGTCAGCGCAAGGAGACACTGTAATATTAGAATGCTCTCCTCCCAGAGGGTCTCCAGAACCAAATGTTTATTGGAAGAAGAATGGACAAATTATGCATTTTGATGGAGATTCCAGGTTTGTACATTATTTTAAATAATAAACTGTTTCACTGATACTTCGATTGTAATTTAGACTGTAACCCTAATCAGATCGAGCAATCTTTTGGGATAGGAAATCCACCAAACTTGGTAGTTACGATATTAAAATAAGAAGTTTGCGATATCCAATGAAAGTTACGAGAGAACAAGGTAGACGGGATGATAAAGCGGAGTTTGAAGCAAATTCGAGGGTTGGCCGTGAGTGCACTCATGGAGCTAAGTGGGATGGTGGAAACTCGATAGTCTTGTGAATAGCTACCCAAATAGAGTCGTTTGATATTGGATATCTCGTGCGGCATTTAAATTTAATCGTGGTGCGATTTCACGAGCAATCAAAGCTACTAATTTATTCGGGGTTTAATGGCAGTGCCGCATCTTTTACGACCTTGCGACTTTGTCGTGGCCGCTGTGCGTCTGCTGTGAATATTTACAGAACTTTAAAGGCGGTCGTTACTGGCTCTAATTTGGGTGAATTAATATGCCTACTTTGACTCGACTCAAAGTTGAACGACAGCTTTATACGGCAATAAAAAAACTTAAAAATCTACAAAGTTCAAATGGATGATGAAGTGACTTTCGTTTTATTAAACAAAAGTGAGTTAGTGATTTAAAAAATCAATGTTTATAAATTTTATTGGCAATCAATTTCACTTCGCTACTTCTATGAATTTTTATGAGTCTCCAACTAAGTCTTAGGGGCACATGTTACGTATGGCAGAGTATAAAAATAATTAACAGCCTGAGGGAGGGTACATCAAAGTTATAAAGGAAGGGGATATTTTGAAGAGCTCGACAAGCAATCAAGTAAAAATCTCAATAGTTCTGACTCACCGGACCCCTTATTAAATGTTAATTTCTATAGAATTATTCCGCCCTACATTAGAATTACTTTTTTATATTACACTTTGTTCAAAGTAACGAAATACATTCATAATGGCTATTGAAAAATTTTGTGTGGTAGATGTAAACAATAAAGTTTTTCTTCCAACAGAATGCATTTAGTGGACGGTGGCAATCTAGTAATTCAAGACGCCAGGCAAACCGACGCCGGCAGATATCAATGCATCGCAAGGAATGCAGCGGGTACCAGGGAATCGGCCGTTGCGACGCTCAAAATACACAGTGAGTATTTCAACCTACATGAACCGATTCATACCACGAATATCTGTCCGTCTTACTTATCAATGATTTGTCGTAAATCCATAACTAAGCTTGAGTTCCAGTAATTTCTGATTGTGGCTCGACGTTTGTGAGCCGTTTCCCGTGAACGCCTCTTTTGTCATTTAATTCAGAGAGATATTTCTCACTGCACAGTTAAGCCGTACTTAATCACGGGTCCGGAGGACGTTGTGGCGCAGACGGGCGGGAGTGTTACGTTCCAATGCCGGGTGGGTGGGGACCCCCTTCCCGACGTGCTGTGGCGAAGGAGCGCTGGAGGTGGAAACATGCCACTCGGTCGCGTCAAAGTCTTAGATGACAGGAGTCTTAGACTTGATAACGTGATTTTGGGAGACGAAGGTGAATATTCGTGTGAAGCTGAAAATTCTGTTGGTGCTGTTAGCGCTAGTGGATACTTGACGGTTTATGGTGAGTTTTGTTTAATTAGCTTTATTTATTAATTAATTAATAAAAAGTGTAATCGATAAGATAGTTTTACGTTAGAGTTGTAAAATAAGAATCGTAAAAAAACATTGGCTCTATATTGTGTGGTACTTAATTTATTTATCTACTTTATTTTACTAACAATTGATATTGATATTATGTTGTTTTAGATCCGCCATCAATAACGTTACGTCCAGTTTCGATAAATGTAGAAAGTGGTAACGTAGCTACCTTGACATGCACAGCTAGCGGTAGGCCAGAACCGACAATGTTCTGGAGTGTTGAAGGAAATAGATCAATAATTTTCCCCGGGACTTCACGAGGCAAATACTATGCATCAGTCGTACTCAACGGAGTTGCTGTGCTAACAATCAACGACACCAACAAAAACGATAGTGGAAACACGATAGTTTGTTCAGCGGTAAACTACGCTGGCAGTTCGTTTGTCAGAGGGAAACTAACCGTAACGTCGGACGATGACCGCCCACCGCCAATCATAACAAACGGGCCCTCTAACCAAACTCTACCTATAAAATCGATGGCAGTTTTTCCATGTACAGCCGTCGGCACACCTGAACCAATCATAGCTTGGTACTTCGAAGGGGAAGCGTTAATACAAAACCACAGGAGGAATGTCACTAATGACGGTACACTAATATTGAAAGACTTGGATAAAAACGACAGCGGAACGTATACATGCGTAGCTTCATCACGCCATGGAAAATACGTATGGAGCGGAGTTTTACTTGTAGATAGTCCTATTAATCCAAACATACACTTTTTTCGGGCAGCGGATACTTCTGCTTTACCAGGTTCACCAACTAAACCTCAAATATACAACATAACTGAAACAAGTGTGACAATAACCTGGAATCAAAACAATAAGATTGGATCATCGTCGGTAATTGGATATCAGGTTGAAGTGTTTTCTAGAGAAACACTTTCAGGAAATAATACACCGAGGAATTCTCGAGGATGGGTGGTTCTTGCGAAACGAATACCTCAGACTTATTTCGTAGTGAAATCACTTATCCCAGGGATCGCTTACATGTTTATAGTAAGGACAGAAAATTCTCACGGATTGTCCGGACCAAGTTTGGTGTCTGATGCTGTGGTTATAGGAGAGGATTCTAACTCTCTTTGGGAAACTGGAGTATTCTCTAACAATACAGAATTTAGAAACAACATACTCACAGATAACATCGTAGAACTTATAGAAGCAACACCTATAGACTCTAAAACTATAAAGCTCATGTGGGAAATTGTAAATTTCTACTATTTGGAAGGACTTTTCATATATTTTAGACCTCTCGACAATACGACCACTGAGTATGAAATGAGGACTATTTTACATTCCAACGACGTCTCCGGGAAAGAAATAACGTCTTTGAAAAAATATACAAAGTACGAATTTTTCCTTATACCCTTTTACAAGAAGTTTGAAGGAAAGCCATCGAATTCCAGGGTCGCTCAAACTTTGGACGACGGTAAGCACGTTATAATATAAAATCACTATCTTTAATGTATTAAAAATAAGGATACAATTTACATATTTATTTCTCTTTCAGTACCCGATGGTCCACCAATGAACATTGAAATGTTCATATTTAATACCACAACTGTGCATTTGAAATGGTCCCCGCCAGAAGCCCATTTACAAAATGGAATTATAACTGGCTATAATGTAGTAGTGAATTGGTTGGACATACCGGCGAATAAATCCATGGTGGCAATAAACACAACTGTGCATCAAGCGACTAGTCTCATTATGACTAATTTGACTTCTGGCATCAGTTACTCAGTACAAATTGCAGCCGAGACGATCGTTGGTTTGGGACCATTCTGCCAAAAAGTTTACTTGAATATCGATTCTCGCTCCGTTGGTCTGGATCCATTATCGAGGTAAACATAACAAAATTACCTTAATAAGTTTGATATTCACACAATATATTTGATAAAATTAATCCGGTAATTCAATTTCAGATATCCCATAAACGGAGAAGTGTCTATAGTGGCGGGGGATTTCGTGATGGAAACATGGTTTTACTTTTTGATTGGAGCGATTGTTCTGTTCAAAATAATTGTGATTGGCGGCATAATTTACGTGCGGAAGCATAACATTTTCGCTAAAAAGTCTGCCCTACCAAATATTTACGGTAAGTACCAATTTAATAACGTTTATTTTAATGACAATAGAGACGTGCTTTTAGCTCGAGCGCTGTCGCGTCTAGTATCCACTGCAGATAACAACTCGAAAATAAACATTTATCCAGCTTATCTCAAAACGTTTATTTTTCCGTGGAATCAGCATCAGAATTTCAAAATTAAAAACATTTCACGGGTGTCGTGGGGTGGTGCAGGGTGCCGGGCGTTTGTTTGATGGAGGCTTTGCCATGCGTCGGGAAGGGAGGGCCGCTAGATTACTTTCGAGTTGAAAGGTAGCACGAGCCCTCTCTCGTGAGCGCAGTGGATCTCTTTCACTTTGCATTCACATTCGGGGCACAAAGGAATGATACAAATCCGAGAAATAAAGACCCAGTAAATGTAAATGTTTTCTATTTTGTTTTCTTCGGGCGATTCGTTTGTTGACTCACCCAGTTACCTTTAAGCCAATTTCTGTTTCTTTGTTTGTTTTGTTTCGCGTTTACATATTTAAAGGCGACGGTTAACGAGATCGTTTGCATTCTCTTTATGGAACTGATAGTTAATTGCATCTTCCGTTGTGTTTTCATTATGTTTTACTTTTGTTGTAGATTCCAATGGTACAAGTTTAGTGACTCAAATGAACATAAAAGCGGCCGTGTCGCTGTCACATCCACTGAGCAGCTGTTACAATAAAAATACGGTGACAAAGACTGAGTCATTGCTCTGGATGGATAACCAACCTGGTGTGTGCATGTCTGCGAATCAAAATCAGGGCAAAGAAAAAACAAATTCCGAATACGACAAAGTAACTCAGCAATTACCGGAGTATGCGGAGGTGACATCTGCGCGAGCTAATGCGGTTGATTGGAACACGAGCAAAACTGCGAGCTCGCCTGCTGCATATGCATCAGTCACTTTGGTGGCGAACACGAGACAATGCGTTAGTTCATTGGTAAGTAATAATAATCACTAAAAACTTTTTTTCGACTCGCTACTAAAAAGTCCACCGAAATTACATGTGCAACAGTAAGTACAAATAATTTCAAGTATATTTTTATTCACAGGGCTGGTTTCCACCGAGTGGAAAAAACGTTGATTCCTTTGACAATCGGTACGCTCCAGACGAGGAAATGTATCCGGCTAGCAACGGCGGATACTACAATCGAAACGTTTACAGTGAGAAATATTTCCAAGGACATCCGAACGTACTTAAATTCTACGACTTACCGTCTTTAGACAAGACACAAAAGGCTCAATTGAGATACAATCAAAGTTTAGAAGAGAGGAAAGGAGACAAAAATTCAAAGGCTGATGCCACACAATCTTTAATTGGACGTACGTATGGAATAAGTTCGCGAAAAAATTCGGAATCCGAGACAACGTACCGAGCTTTTGGCGAAGACGAATCAGATGACGAAAATTATACTGAGGATGGAGGTTATGACGAGTTACAATCCATGCAGCCGCAAAGGCAGAGACCACAGCATCAGTACGAGCGTCCTAACTTCGATAACGAAGGGACTCGGACCCTTGCTCGACTTACGTCCTTTAGACACGGACAGGGGGTGATCACCACTGCTTCGAAGCCGTCCCACGCGCCAACACAGCCGCCCCCCGCGCCGCACCCCCGGGTTGATTCTGTGACCCGGTAGTATCATGCCTTGCCGATTTTCGGCGAATTGTGCCAAACGGACGTATAGAACTTATATAGTGTAGTGACGTCACTAATCGCAGTTCTTCCTCACGTTTTACAGTTATTAGTGTATCGTGCAAAGAACTCAATACCGTGTAGTGAAGTCAACGAGTGATTTATTTTATGTACTTGCGGACTTTTTCTGGCCTAATTCTTATTGACATTGGCCTATATCGCGAACTATATTGTATCATGACTTAATCTTACGTTTGTTTATGAAAACTTATTCCTAGTCTTTTGTATAGATGTGTAAATAATGTATATATAGTGTAACTAAAAGTATTGAAAGATCTGACTATAATTAAACTCGTTTAAAATGTTAAATATAAATCTGATGTGTTTGTAACGTTAATATCGGAATTGATAGCGTTTCAATTGATATGTCCGTCTGAATATCATTGAGCGAATTTGTAATCCTTATATCATTAGATTAAGTACCAATATTTCATAACATGAAACAAATTAACGCTTGGCAATAATTTGAAATAAAAATAATTTATTGAATTTCATCGTAGTGTAAATAATAGCGTTAGAATTGAAGAATTAGCCGCATATTTGCATCTCCTGGTTAATTATAATTTATTTAATCGTATAGTTTTTTAGATTATCGTTTGGTTTATTGATTTAATGTGCCATACTACGTAGCATTTATGAATAATATAATAAAAAGTAACATTCGAGTTGTGAAATGAAATTCAAATGAAGCTTCTATGAGACAAACTTATAATCTACGTAAGATAATGTGATATGAGTTATAATATAGCCACTTGTTATACTATCTGATTAGCACTTGTATGATTGCATATCAACTGTATTAGGCGAGTATTAGTTAAAAAAAACATGTTATAGGACGCTTCCATATTGGCCTGTACTTGACGGTTCTTTTTGTACATAGTTATGTCTTTCTAAACTTGTGCATCTTTTGTTTGGTGAATGATGTTACTCCATTCTTGGTGTACAGCAAAATCATGTAATGTAGGTTAGCGGTTCACACGACATGTATCTTTAAACGTTCCAGTTCCTATTTTTGCACATTGAGGATAATGTTAAACATTTGTTTGAATTCACTGGCTTTTATAACAGTATGGATCGCTCGTGGTAATGTCTGGCTATAGAGATTTTTAAGTGAAATAAATAAGCGTTAAAAATACACTTAAAAAGTAAACTGTAATCTATACACTCAGAGTCTAGTTAATTTTGATTTATTACAGTAAAAATGACCAATAAAAACGAAGACAAATTCATAAATGTAATCGAGTGCTCATAACGCAAATCATATACATTATTTTTCTGTACTGAACTCCCATTTGTATTCTTTTACAAGTATGAACGTAAACAATAATAATATCTCGTTCAGTGTCGGTATTCGAGAACCTGCGATAATAAACCAACTACTTTATGCTACATACTTTAAGTATCGTAATCGAAACAAATGTCCGCACACGCATTTTATTGATAAAACTGAAATGTATATCGGCCTATATTAGTAAAGGTGGTTTACACCCAGCGTTTAGACGCTGGCAAAACGCAGCGACAAAACGCTCGGTGTATTAAGCCTTTCAATACTTCGATCATATTGTTGATCGAAGTTCCAATACCAGAAATGTCATAACAATAAAAATCACTGAATGGATTTTTAATTTTTGTATTAGTCTTTGAATACCTATTTTTTAATAAAATAATTTAAATTACCAATGAAATAATTCTTTTATTCATCACCACCTCGCATTCGCTGCTTGATTTCATTGAGAAAAATAAATATTATAACATTTGCTAGGCTAACCCCTTGTTGACAAGAGAACCGAGTCGAGTTTGTTGGACGTTATACAATCTTACATTTACTCTTAATTAAAATTATTTTCGTAGTTAGATTAAAAGTACTGATATAATATTATGCCTATCTATAAAAACAATTCGATGTTCCTTTATGACTAGCTAAAGACATATTTATAAAATGCTATTAAACAGGAAAAAACAAAATAAATTGAAATTGTGGTTCACAATAGGGAATTTCACATATAAAACATTTAAAAAATGTAATTACATATTGTACCGCACAAACAACGATCTTCACGATTATGAATAGGGCTAGTTGCATAAATACTGGCCGTAATAACTGAACTTTTCAACTGTGTACATTTCGCTTAATTGAAAATGCAACGTTTGAATAGCACTAGGAACAAAAGCGTAATAATCGGCTGGTAATGAATGGAATTTTAATCGCACCAGACAAAAGTACACGTTACTATTGTTTACACAGCGTATTCAATTTATGGACAATTCATAAACCAAATCTCGACTCTACACTCGCCATAAGTATATAATCGGGCGGTATTTAGCGGAGGCTTGCGGTCCGGCCGCCCGTCTGTACCCGCCTGATAAACGTGTATTCAACACATTAAGGTACACACATACTGGCGCGCATTGTTCCCTAAGAGCGGTGTAATGGCGCACGATATATTCACTTCAATCGGGTACCGTAAATCTGGAGCTAGTCGAATAATAGAAAAATCCAATACTGAATTTTTCGGAAGTAAATTTCGCAGCTTGCTCCGCTGCGAGGTAAAATGGCAGTCGAAAAACGAATAAAATTCGTTAAAACCCGTATACGGTCGGGCGATAAACTTTTTTAGAGTGAAGTAAACATATGAAAACACGCGAAGTTTTTCTCTTTCGCTCCACTTTTGCATATTTTCACAATGGCCGGAGTGTGTGGGGGTCGCGCGGGGTCGCCTCGCCGCGGGTATCGTTTTAATTTTCCGCCAGCCTGGAAATTTACACGGACTGAATGAACCATCTATTTTAATGAGCTTTAAAAGTTAACTGATCAACGGTTGCGCCGGAACTTGCCTCGCCGAGAATGTATGAGGTTTTTAAATGAAAAACTATACAAAGGCGCGCAGCCAGGTAAGTAATTTTAATCGCAGTGTAGTTATATATTTCTCACTAACCCCTTTATGGAAATTTCACTGGATTTCTCAAGAATTGGCATTCCTTCAGCTCTTTTAATACAATAGAAAAGTGTCTGTAGGTTAGGACTTATTACAATCTTTATTGTTTCTACTCGTTAATTGTCTTCACTACTTCACTATTCAATTCTATAGTTTTTAATTATAAATTAAGAAAATAGTGCTTCATCTGCAGATATATCTATTTCATTTCAAATAAATTGTTAGTCATAAATATTCTTTATTAATTTTTGAGATTTCGACAAATAAGCACTATTATAAGATGCCGCTACCCTCAAACTACTTAAAACAAACAGTCTCAAATTCGACACAACATATTCATATAGTATTTTAACAAAATGTTTTGAATACGTTTTAATCCCTCTCGCTGCTAACAAAAATAGTCTGCGACATTCTTTTAATTTCTTCTGCCCTAGATATTTGCGTTGCAGTCATTTTTATGATGTTTATATGTTTTGCTACATCCACGGTGTCACAATCTAAAAACAATTTTAGATAAACAACTTCACAACATTTTTTCATAGTAGGTATCTAAAGTTTCCGAACGACTATTTATCGCTCTGTTGCTTATAGTGACTATGAGATCCCTTAAATTGATTATTGACGATTGGATTTGAATTTTCATAGAATTGTTAGCCGCTCACAATATTCCCAATTCTGATTTCTACCAATTATCTTAATAATATAATATCATCACTTTTGTTATTTGAAAAAATCTAAAAAAAAAACCCACTTCTTCAACAATATAACTAAAAATTTTAAATTCAAATGGAACGCTAAAATAATTTCCACTCAAAACGACAGGGTTGGTCATCGGAAATCGTTTTCAGGTGAGGGCCAATTCCCAAATCGGGGTCGACTCGCGATGACGGATGTAATTCAATTAGAAATTAATTGCTTGATTAAGTTGCGAGGCTATCGGGGGTTTGTTCTATTGCCCGATATGATTTGGGAGTGGCGCTTTTTTAGCACCAATTACGGTAATGGGTCGTTGAAATGGGTATGAATAGTTTGGTTTCCTTGATTTTTTGGGGGAAGATGCAATTTATTTTTGTGATATATATTTTTATCAGTATGTTGGTTTGGTATCGGTATGGCTGTGAATCACTGATGTCGTGAATTCTAATCCCAGGACGGTAAATTATTTTGTCCTGAGATTTGGAATTTGGGTCCATAGATAGCTATGGGCCCACTTCAAAACTTTTCCGGCTAATTTATTAACTTTTTTTACGTGCAAAACATTGTAAAGAATAATTAAAACAGCTAATTTAATATTAGTTATATTAACCATTATAATATTATTCTACGTACATTAACACATTCATTAACTTTAACCGGCCTTTAAGAATCATAAAAATATATCGTATGTGACGTGTTCAATTGCATATCACGACAATAAATTAAATTTACTACACCATAAAAATATACTTTTAATTATTAAAACACACTAAAAATGAAATTTAGTAATTGAAACATATTATCAAAGCTACCGCTCTTAGCAAAACTACAAAATGTTTATATTGAAGTTTGATCTTGGCACGTGCGTTCCATCTACCAACACATTTTTACAAACCGACAACATTATTATAAAGCACCTGATGGTTACAGTGTAGTTCAGACACAGTATCAACACGATTATGCTGGCTAAATTGTATCGGAATATACACAGAATGAAACCGTCAGGCGACATATTTTTTTTTTGTGTCTAGAGGAAAGCTGTCAAGCTCCCCGTTCAGTACCCCAGACAAGGCCGAAACGGGTATGGTAGTGTCACTAGCCTTCCGGCCTGGCACGCTGCGGATAATGCGGCCGAGGTGTTAAAGGCGACGCAGAGTCTCTGTGCCTTGTTGGGCAATACAATATACATTGGACATCGGGAAGTTGTTAAAAAATGTAAAAATTAAACCAAATCGCGATAAAATCCGTAAAAAATAGTTTTATTTCAATGTGTAACATTCGCGTAAATCTAAGAAACCATAATACCAATATACTACTGTATGTACTGTATAGACTAGTGTCTATATAGGTTAAATTGCAGAAACTTCTTCCATAAGATTGTGAACGATTTAATTCACCACGCTGGCCAAGTGTAGGTTGGCGGACTTCACATAACTTTTAAATTCTTCAGAATTCTTGTACAGGTTCCTTTAGATTTTCCTTCACAATAAAAGTAAGGCTTGAAGGATGAATAGATTATAGTACGGTTAGCGATTATCCCTTCTCTTAGAACATAATTGTAATTCCTTAAAGTTAGCATCGAAAAAAAAATTGGACTCAGAAACGTACTGTACAGACGGTGATACCTGAAGCTGCGGTAGTCTCTGGCGAGAACTAATATGTGTTTATGCCGCAAAGAATTTCTGAGAAGACCATTACCAAGCAAATGTCTAGTATGGTATCTTATAAGACTCTCATGGATTTTGATACAAAACGATTACTATTGTCAACAGTCAATATCCAAAAATAATGGTTTAATTTATCGTTCGAGTTCAAAAAGTACTATTTCCAAATCTAATATTCTAATCTAATCAAACCTACATCACTCTAGTATGGTAGCATTATGAACTAATTGAGCCACGAACCCCACTTAAAATTGCACTTAAATAAAATAAATGTAAAATGGAAGTGCACTCGTGGCAAGATGCAACTAACGTTAAATTTAAAATATTCTAATTTGCTTGATATGCAAGTTTAAAAGTCTCGTTTACCGCATAGGAAAAGGCAGCGATAATATACGACCGCTCTTATACCCAAAGTGCCCTTAATACAGTGCTTAAGTGAGCGAGGTTCAGAAATGTTCAGAGGCTTTTCAGATCCAACACTTCTAAGCCTTTTAATATCGCGCCCTCGTAGACGCGTGCCCTTATCGGTATAATGTTACCTTTTTAAATGGTATTTCCAGTTAAATCTCGCCATTTTTAGCTTTTTATGAAATTGCATGAGGCGTTACGCGCGGTTTGGGTCATTTTCATAATGGTTGATGGAGTTTACGCGGTTGTTGTCATGCTTAGGTTGGTGTGAATAGTCTTTGTTAATTTTAGTTTAAAGATGAAACCTCGTGAAATTGTTTTTATTCTTTAAAAATAATATCGGTGGTTCGAAAGCTCTATGACAATGACGAGAATACTGCATGTAAATACATTATAATTGACGAATGAAGACATCGGCCAGCTGATTTAAACCCTCAATAAGCTTAATCCAATCAACCGTCCCGTAACCAATGTCCTCTCACTAACTAACTTAATACCATAACACCGGATCACAAAGATAATCCAACCCTTCGATATTAACCCGTTGCAGACTTCACTATCGCTCAAACGCACGCACATGCCTCTGACAGTACTGTTATTACATCATTAATAAAATTACAAAACTCTGGCCCCATGTGTCGGGCTCTAACTTTAGCATTTGCCGCGTCCGAAGGGTTGGTGCATTCGTAATTAAATTTGGGCAATCGTCATCGTCGCTTTATTAGAACGTTAGTGTTTGACAATGACCCCGAATGCGAGAATTAAGTAAATTAAATAGAAACACGTTAGGATGTAGGGGACTATCAGTAGCTGCAGGCGTGATTAATATGAAGATATTAATGAGAGCAATATGGTGGTAGTTCTGTCATAAGGGCTTTCAGAGTAGGTACTGCGGAATCACAGCTATGTTCTGATTTGAAGGACATTGTAACCAGTAATATTGGACATTAAGAAGCTAAAAACATTTAGTGTCTTGTAGTGAGAATTTATGAAGCCTTCTGTGTTATGATATGAGCGGAATTCAAGCGATTCTGATGATACTAAGCAGAAGAAATAGGGCTTCTATTAACTAGCATTTTATATATGCACTATGTAAAATTAAGCAGGAATATTTTATATCTAGTGTTAAAGGAGCGTGACAGTGGTAAACGAGTTTGTATAGGGGAAACAACTTGGTCAGAAGTTTGTGAACAAAACCGTGAGCAAACGTGGCGTGTTAGAGATTTACAGCTCAGATATTAAACTTTAATATGGCATACATACGATAGTGGAGACACGACATTAAGCTACAACCTGACCTCTACGAATCAATCGAAAAAATGGCGTAGAATAAACAAAAAAGGCGTTAATTTAAATTTCAATAATTGTCCAAATCAAATGGAAAATATTGAACACGTAATTTAATCTATTTATTAAAGATATTTTCTGGACATAATTGTGTCACCCGGCCACAGACAATAATATATTGTTTAGTGGCATTTCTTTGGTTTGTTTTGCAAATACCATTAGGTGTATTGTAGACCCTTTGTCGTGCTAGTGTATAAAGAACCTTATTATTATACGCAGAAATAATTAATATAAGCCTATTAATAGATTAAAGGTACTTACAGTAATTTTCGAAGTAAGTTGTTTTGCCCCAGACAGATCGGGCGGCCTGCGTCGAATCATGTTTTCCGACTGATTGGAGACGACGAGAATTATTGAGGAGAATCGCGGTCCAAATCGGGGTCGGATCTTAGGAACCTAATAATGTATGTGTTACTATTTATTGCGTGTTTTCAGTTATGATAGAATTTATTTTGTATTTTAGATTTCTTATTGAATTTTATCACACTTATTTTGAAGTAAAAATGCATTATTATTATTTTTGACCGACTTCAAAAGAGGAGGTAATCAATTCGACTGATTTTTTTTTTTTTTTTTTTATGTATGTTTGTTACTCGATTACGCTGGTATTAGGGAACCGATTTCAAAAATTTCTTTTTTGTCGAAAAGCATGATATACTAGGTTGGTCCCATAAAAAAATAGGTGAAGACCTGATGAATATCTTCGGTCCTGAAGAACAGAACTCCTCAAAATAGAACGGTACAGCAATAATTCTTTTTGCACCTGGTTCAGTATAAGCGTATTACTACAAAGGGGGGCTTAAAAGGGGGAGGGGTGTAAGGGGGGGGGGGGGGGAGGAGAAAATAGATACTAATGTAAATACTCAATATCTCTGGCAGTACTTAAACGATTAAAAATAAACTATTTTGTCGACAAGTATGATATGTTAGATTGGTGTCATTAAATAATGGTGAAGACCTGATGAATATCTTCGGACTTGAAGAGCAGAACTCCTCAAAATTGAACGGTACAGCAATAATTCTTTTTGCACCTGGTTCGGTATAAGTGTGTTACTACAAAGGGGGGGTTAAAAGGAGAAAGGCGTGTAGGGGGGGGGGGGGTAGATAATAGATACAATTAATTTCAGTTTTCAATATAAAAGTTTTACTATAAACAGTAGGTGAAGAAGAGGGAGAGTGAGAGAAATAGATACGTAAATTACCGACGTAAACTAAGAGAATCCGACCTGGTCAGTGTCTAACAATAGCGGATATCATGATTATAATGACTTACAATCTTCTCATAATTTCAGAGCAATAATATCATGTTTGGTCTGAAGAATTCGTAAATTTTAAAGACATCGTTTTGATTATATCATGATCACCTTTCTCATCATTACGATGCCTATCAAAACTAAAAAGAGACAAATAAAATAATTTTATTATGCCACTACAAAGTAACAAATAATATATATTTCATCGTACTAGTACCCAATGATTAATGTTCTTATTGACTTGACTAGCTAACAAATCTTAAATACGTAAATTCTTATTTTGAAGGCGGGTCGCTAAATATCAAACACGTATAAATTTAAGCAAATATTACACCATTTGATATTACATGTAGATCCTGCAATGTTGGCTCAGAAAGGCACATAAGTAAATTAAACACAAATGAATATAATGTGCTAATCCTACGTGTAAATTTATTGAAGTTTTGATAGAATTTCTATGTGTCTTACATGTGTGTGGTAGCCTGTTGATAATTATCTAGATATGATCCACGAGACGGTTGACCACCGTCTCGGTTATAATTCCAGGGTATACACCTCCGGAATTATCGGAGTCACTTGTGTGTTGATGATATTCAATTACCAAACTCTTTAACAGTGATATATTTCAATCATAGAGTCAGGAAACCTGCATGACATAAAGGCCTTTAAGTACAAGAAAAGGTATGTTGTGTCCCATGCTCAACAGTGGACGATTACGGCCTGATATATTAAGACAAATTAAAATTCCGTGTAAATCTTGCGTGTATTACGCTATAATTACTTACACAAATTAATGTTAAGCGTAAGGCGTACATGTTCGGCACTTAGCGACCCGCCTTTAAAATATTACGTATTTAAGATTTGTTAGCTAGTCAAGTCAATAAGAACATTAATCATTGGGTACTAGTACGATGAAATATATATTATTTGTTACTTTGTAGTGGCACTTTGAAGTCGGTTTTTATTTTTTTATTTAAAATTATTTTATTTAAGTTCAAGTGTTTGTACATGAAATCTTCGTGTAATTAGGCAAAAGCGAGCCTCTGACTTCTTGTTGAATACTGATTACTTATCATCAATATATTTTATTATCACGAGTACTATCTATATATTAAAAATGTAGGCTGACGGTCCACCAATGGAATTAATGACTTTACGAGTAACATTGACTAGATCTGATGGTCCAAATGAGTAAGGAATTTATGGCTCTCATAGCCATCGGCAACGGTTACGGTGAATCCTGGACTGTAATTGGATTGAAGTCCAACTTACCGTGCTTGAAGTCCAACTACTTACCGTGTCATATATATTCGTTCAAAGGATATGACACATCTTTAGCTAAACGTCATACACACCTTAATGTCGCACACTGCGAAGTTTTACAACACAATTTAACGGAATAAACAAACGTCTGAATGTTTACCATTCCACGACAAAACAATACACACATTAGCGCCATTTCATATGAAAAGCTTAGTTAGGAACTGACAGAATGGCTGGAGGTTTTGCGCCAGATGAAACAGCGATGTCGCCAACAAGCCTCTATTACTCAAACTTGATAGCATTAAAGTTTTGCGACGCGGCAGCCGCTGTGAAATATGACGGCGGTCTCTCTGATGAAATTTAAGTTGTAGATCAATCTGGAGACAAGTATGAATAATGTTGGGGACGCCTTTTTATGTAGGTATAGGTTGTTAATAAAGTGATTTTTTAATAAAAAGGCTATGTTTCAAGCATGGTCTGAGTTTATTAGTAGTCTTCAATCATTTAGGTTTCATTGGAGATGGGTATAAGATGTTGTATCTAAAATAATATAATTAATATGTATCACGGTAATAACAAACGATTAAGATAATTACACGTCTTCTGATACCCACGACACAAGACTCGATCTTCGTGTGGGTCAGGACTATGTATGTGACTGTTGGGTGTATTTATTTATATATTTATTGGACACGTCATAACAATGTACATTATTTTCGACTCAAGTGCTTATTAAACATACTTAATTAATCTTATAACTTTCCTTTAGTGGTTTACAAGTGTCCACGGAACTAAAATCAACAAAAAAATAAAACTGTGTCGTTTCTTTTTTGACAACACAATTACAACAACAATTCCTAATTTCAGGTAATTTTTATGCAATAGTACAACTAACAATAGTAACGCCCGAATAATCAAACGCCACTTAAATATTATGTTGCACTTAACTACGCAACTCCCGCTTAAATGTATTGGTTAAGAACGACACCACTTAACTAAGTGCAACTTAATATTTAAATGGCGTTTGAGTATTCGGGCTTTAGTCCCAAATTTATCGCAGACACACATCTAATCACTTAGATTGTCACAGAACTACCTACAAACTCCAACTATGTCGTGATTGTTTCTTTTTGAGTTCGTGCGTGCATGCAATCTATAAAGCAGGACTATACATTTTACGTGCAAAGGTTACGAGACAAGTTTGACGCTGTCTCCCCTTCAGTAGACACGTGAAGTTGTATAGTACGCGTAGCTATAGTTTGTCGCAAGAATTTTTATTGAATGAATTTTTAAATTATAATAGATGGGTAAGTTACTGAGGAAGTTTTTTTCCTAAGTTTCAATAATAACATGTAAACTTGTAAATACACTTTATCATAACATTATGATTTATGGAAGTGGTACAGCCACGCTGTTGTGAGTCATGACTCAGCATGAATGGGCAGGCTCGTCCGGGGCAGTACCACTGTCTCACAGGAAGCCGACGTGAAGCGACACCTTTCCTGTTGCGTTTCGTTTGGTGAGTGAGATCGCCAGAAGCCCAATACCCCTTCCCTCATCCCTTCCCTTTTTCCTTCCCGCTCTACTGAGGAATTAGACATAGACATAGACACAATTTTATTTGGCATCAACATATACAATAAGATATACAAAAACAAATATTTAGTAAGCAACAAATAATAATGTGAGAACTTTAAGGAAAAAAAAAATGACAATTAATATTTTTTTGTGCATGCGAAAGCGATGTGATGCCAAATCTGGACACCGACTCAGCATGAGGTGCTGTCGAACCAATAGGTAAGACAGCGCCGATTTTCAGCGATGCCCTGGAAGTAGTTGCACTGCGCCTACAGGACTGCCGTCGTGCTACAATTGATGGATCGACAAAATATTCATGATCCAAGCGTTGTGGATGTTTATGGGCGGTAGTGTTCACATACTATGAGACTGTGTAGAGTAGCGCCGAAGCTGAGATACAGGTTTTCAACCTAGTTCGGCAATGCTTGTTGCTACATTTAAAGAACCTATATTTTTGTACTGCATCAACATTACTATCGGGTGACCTATTAGCTCGTTTGCCGGACCTATGCAATAAGAAAATATATAAAAACACTTTATTATGACATGATGATAAAGTGTGTTTTTAAAGAGATTGATTTTTCACAAAGTGGATTGCCCATCCTGGCATTGGAACCCGGAACTTATAAAAGTATAATAAGGAGACGAATGTGTCTATTATTACGTAAAATAAATCATAGGATTATATAAAATTTTCTATTTATGCGATTCAGGCAATAAATATTTATAAAGCAAGCTATTTTCCTATACCAGTACGAGTACATTTATTCTTAAACTTTCACTAGAGTTGCAACAAATTGTGTCCACACGATACTATAAATTATTTTTACGGCATGCATGTTTAATAGCAATATTTCCCTACTCTAAAAGCACAATAAACCCTTGGAAGAGTCTTTGCATCATACAAGAATAATAGCCATGCTACACAGAAGTTTTCAATGCTTCATTGATATTCTAATGTGTTTTATTTTAATACTAGAGAGCATGTTTATTTTTAAAATCTATCTCATATTTACTGTTTTATTTAGCTTGCCCTGTTTGTTTATTTGGGTTATATTTAGTAATTGAATTTTGACCCCGTTCCTGTTGACAAATTGATCTGATATTTGGTACACACCTTTAGTTTTGATGACAATACAATTTAATACATTCTGTATCATGTGACTGCCTCGGTGGCGTAGTTGTATTACGGTACGGTTACAAAGCTGAGGTCTCGGGTTCGAGTCCCGGGTCGGGTAAAGTGGTATTGGATTTTTCTATTCATTATCAGTCCGGAGTCAGAAATTTGTGCCCGATATGGCGATAGGCTCGCCCCCTATCACATCATGGGACGGAACATACTAGGCGAAATGTGGGTGTCCTGGTGGCGCCTCTGCCTACCCCTTCGGGGATAAAGGCGTGAGTTTATGTATGTATGTATGTATATATCATTGTAAATCCAAGATGGCCGTCGCTACAAGATGGCGGATAACATATTATATTTTTCCTAAATATAATAATATAGCAAAATTAGAAACTTGAAAATAAAATAAGTAAAAAAAATATTTTAAACATTTTTATTGAAAAAAAGATACTTATTTTTTAGCTGAAAGCGTAAATACATAAATATTTCTAATATTCAATATAGTGATTGATTTAAACACGCCACTGATTTACGCCAAAATGAGTTTTGAAAAATATGAGTTTTTTAAACGTTTAAGCAGGGCTGCTTGCCATATGCCATATGCCATACAAAAATCAGTTTTACGCAAAACGAAACACGATAATAAATCAGTTTTTTATTGGGTCCTAGCCATTAGGGACTGAGTATATAACAGTACCGATACATGTCAAGTTCATAAACCCAACACTTTTATAAAGCACACAAAGGGCCTGTTTACACTGGTCAGCGATGTCGCCGACAGATAAGTGTGGCTCGATCCATCATTGCATTAGAGGGGACGCAATATTTTTATTGATTTTTCACCGATTTTCACTTCGTCTAGCCATCATGCCGAGTAGTGCGTTTGTTTTGCTTCGGTAAATGGAAGTGTTAAGTGGTTTGTTTAATGAAATGCCATTACTTTGTGTTATTTGAAACTGGAAATAATTTAATGAAACTATGGGAGTCTTTAATTGGACCCTTCCAACAGCAATTAGTGGAAATCACCGGAGAAGTCTATATTCAGCCTATGTACAGCATTGGAATTCTTGAAAGCATTGGAAGCCGAAGATAATGAAATTCGCTTATTTTCTAATCTAGATTTCGATTAGCTGAAAATAGCCCCAGTGCTTGGCATTGCTTCTTGTTGTAATATTATGAATGTAGGAAGTTTAGTCCAGTTGGATAGCCGAATGCTTTAAGGATGCCTTTCTCGCAACATCTCTTAACAGCTTCCTAAAACTAGATTAACACAATATTTTTAAACATAATTTAATAAAATTAATTCCAACCGGAATAACATCACAACGTCCACGCCATAAATCTTGTAAGATTCACAAGAATTCACATAACACCCAATTAATGCCGCGATATATCATTAACGGGAAATCTAAAACGATACGGCCGCACATGTCGCCGGCGATATTAAATCCTATTGCACCACGCTCTGAAATATTCAGAGATTAAGGGGTGTTATATTATTAAAAAATGTGTGATAATTCAGTACTTTATTTAAATGGCTATTTAATTTTTAATTAAACAAGTAAAAAGAAGTATAGGTTTACTTAAGTTTTTTTGTTTATATTTTAGTATTTTAAGTTTCTTTCATTATTTTAATAGTTAGATGAAAGAACCAAAGAAGACAAGGATGATTTATCTATACATATAGTTTATTCTTTGCAAAATTAGATATACTTGACTTTGTGAAATATTTGTTTTATATTAGTAAATCTTCGGTGTGTACCGATCTTGCCACAAGATAAGCTGCTCCAATATGGTTTTTAAGCGTATTGCAAAAAAATGTTATATTTTAACGATGGGCAGGCTCTCTGACTTTTCATAAGTCTAACTGACTTCACCGAGGCATTTATTCAAGAAAAGTGTTTGAATTGAAAATACAAAAAAGATTTTCCTTCCTTGGATAGGGTACTTAATCCCACAGTTCGTAGGACACACGTTTTAACGTGCAAAACACAAAGCAATCTGTCAATGTGTTTACATTCGTCAAACTGTAATTAAATTCTCAACATGCCCTTAAGTTCAGCTGCTAATTCTTAATAGTTTATGCAAATCTGTGTCAAACTGATTCCAAATGCGAATATTCTCTCTCCCTGTTTCTCATTCTTTCTCTCTCTCTCCACATGGCAAGATGAAAACAAAATGCTGATTTGCATGTGCAAATAACAGTGTAGTGAAATCCAAACAGCAATTAAGTAGACAATTGGGAGTCAGCTGCGACGTCCCCTCTCAAGATGGGTCCAAGAATTGAACAATAATTTCTTGTCGTTTTTACTACAGGGATTTCTGTTGTTCATTATTTTCTAGCGTCTATGGTAATGAAGTTCCATTTGGTATATAGTACAACTAAATAAATAGGAGAGAATTCATTATATTCTTTAAAAAAGTAAAACTACCTAATTTGCAGATATTTGCAAATATACTATGCTTGTTAGCACTATATATTTAATGTTGTTGATAATTATTTCACTTTTTGCTATGCTTATTGCGCAGACTCAATAGGCTTAGAATAAATGCAGGTAAAAAAATGAAAAAGGTATATTTTATAATATTCACCATTACCATTTCTACGCACACGACGATATCTGCTTCATACAAAGCGTCTTCCGGGACACCCGAACATAATTCATAATTTACGCAAAAAGTCTTTCGCAATAAAACGAAAGAGTCAACGCAATAGTTTACTATCAACGCAATGCCAAAAACATAAAAGTGTCATGTGCATAATGCACCCTATAAATATCGCTCCCCATGGACGCGTGTTCCTAATGCTACCACTCGCTCTCCAGAGATGTAGGTCAGTAAGCTATCCGTGCATTTTAATAAACAACACATTTTATATCCTATAAACTTAACCTTAGAATTCACATTCCAATACTTCGAGTCTAAACCCCCTAATACCAATCGATTTAAATTTTTATCGTTAATTAAATAGAGTCCGAAATCGTTTGTACAAAAATGCTAAGCCAAAAATGCATCAAGGATAACTAAATATTTGCTGCAACCAACGCGAAGGGAGATGCTCTAATGGTTGCGACATGCGTCTAGTAAGTACACGAGTGTACTTAATTTATAGTTCTTAGAAAGGGTGCTGGATTATCTATTGTCAACATTATCTTACATATTTTATGCTCAATTAAGTCGACTTTTATTTTGGGAACTATAAATTTTATCGGTTTTACGATATCTCAGTTTGAAGTCCAAAGGGCAGAGCAACCCTGCGTTTATCATATTTTTTGTGATTTTGTATTCACAAATCAAATATTTGTACTGTAAAACTAAATAAGTTCGTTTAATTATTATATTATCAGCAAATCCAAAAGTGTGTCACTAAATTATCTAAATCATGTTATTATTATTAATTCTATATAATTAATTCTTAGTTGTTCATATCATACTTCGTTGAACATATTTAGTACTCATAGGAAGGATTTCTTGCTTGTGTAATATGAAGAAAGCTATCATTAAGGAAGATTTTCTATTACCAGTTATCTGTATCAGCCCATATACGTCCCACTGCTGGGCACGGGCCTACTCTACAATCGAGAGAATCGATTGAGAGTGGTTAGGCCATATAGTCCACCACGCTGGCCTAGTACGGGTTGGCGGACTAACATACCGTAGAAATTCTTTAAAATCG
Organism: Deilephila porcellus; assembly: GCA_905220455.2. Taxonomy (NCBI): domain Eukaryota; kingdom Metazoa; phylum Arthropoda; class Insecta; order Lepidoptera; family Sphingidae; genus Deilephila; species Deilephila porcellus. The sequence goes on along the minus strand of LR999977.1, from coordinate 10,677,527 downwards.
CTGCGGTATGCAGGTTTCCTCACGATGTTTTCCTTTACCGTTAAAGTGCGTGGTGATTGACTATCAATACACACATAACTCCGAAAAGTCAGAGGTGTGCCCTGGGATTTGAACCCGCGACCACCGTGAACATGTAGGCAGCCGCGTCTGGTCCGTTACCAACGGGCCACCACGCACTTATATACTTATTACCAGTTATAATTGTGACAAATTCAAATACACCAAACCAAGCAAGCTTACAAAGTGGACTCAATACCGAAATAGGACGGGGTCAGTTGGAATGCTAAAATGGCACTTTTTAAAATTTTTATTCGGCCTTCTGGCATGCCATATGCACAAACGAACCCTCTGTAACTTTTGACTAAGCATTAAATGGGAGAGCGGGCTTTAAAACTGCAAAACTCACAGAGATTACTAAAAGACACTCATAAAAGTCTGACTCGCTGGAAACAGACATGCAAAATTTTAGTTGGCTTCACGAGCAACAAAATAATTACAGCTAGTTCATATGATCGAAACGAAATAATGTAAATTTAATTTGTGTTTCGCATATGAATAATTAAAAGAAATTCTTAAGTAAGAAGGATATTCTGATTTTGATCATAAATTCTTTTTTTTTTTTTGAATATCACTTATGGCCATACCTCCACAAAGCATTTTACAGTCACCATTATTGAAACAGTTCTAAACCCCACACATGCCATGTTCGAGATCTGTGCACCATAAACCTTTAAGCTTCTAATTAAAATAGACATAAAACTTTATCCGCTCCTCCGTCTTGGGTATTCCAGAGGCCAACCACCCCTGGGTGTTTGCACAGTAACCTACATTACAGCGTATGAGGGATGGCATCATTAATGATCAACAGGGGGTGATTGGGGTGACGAACCCTTCGTGACTGTGAATGCATTGACAACTCCTCGTGTCATGGATTTTGATCGGCTGTGTTTAGGGAAATAGCTATTGACTTTTTTGAAAAGTTGGATATGTTACAAGCTGGTTCTATGGGTATGAAAAAGGTGTATTTCAAGTCCAAGTAATTGAGTGAAATAAAATATCAGTAGATACTTAAATCAAATAACATATTTGAGATATAAGGTAAAGTAAAAATAACGTGACTCGATTTATATTGATCAGGATCCGGGTTAAGAAAACGCTGTTTTTCGGATACTCGTATTACACATATGGACTAGACAATACTGTTTTTGAGCTATAAATTAAAACCGACAAGTATAAGTAATAGAATTAAAAATAGGATTTAAAATACTATCTAATAGCTAAGCTCAAAATTTATTTTCCAACACACCAACACGGATACGGCAACCAGGCTTCTATATTATTTTCATCTGTTTCAGAATAACAAATACCGTCCGCGCACCAGTTGAAAAAATCAAATAATCCCGGAAAACTACCGCTGGTAATTTGATTTTGGTTTTATTTTGTGCTAAACCAAAGCAAGTTTGTAAAAGCCAGCGTTAGTTCAGCTCCAATTTCAATATAGGATTGAGTCGGTCCCGATGCATTGTGACCGACGTCCGAGTGGTCGGAAGCACGTCGATGAGCGCGGTAACCGGCGGTGTTCCCTTTCATCCACTCTTGTACGTATATTCCATTCAAATTTTTACCCTCACAACGCTGGCCACGCTCGATGAGTGCTCTAACGTCCATTCAGTGCAATTTGATGAAGCCAACGCCATGTACGCTATTCAAACTGAATAGGAGCCACGACAATGCTGTGATTTAATAGAACCATTCCGAAATAGCTCGTTTACTAGCTCGCGGCTTGTCCATTATTGGGTTATCGTGCTACAGATGATCCGTAGTTTATAGAAAATAATCCCGTTTGTTAGATTTTATGCTGTTGTGCGGAAATTGGGTGCGGTTTACGTTGTAAAATTAATTTGGGAGCCCTATTCAGCTGTTAATTATTTAGGGATATTAATACGAGGTTGTTTGTGAATATAAGCTTTTACGGGCGTATTCTTAGCTAAATTGTTCTGCTAAAATATAATACATTTATTTACTTCTTGGATCATAAAATTAAATGTTTGTAGAGTAATTACGATATGATAGGATCAAACTTTAAAGAACACAAATACTACGTCCATAACATTAGTTTCTGTACTCTTATGTGTAAACACATAACAGGATACAAACGACACAATTTAACATTCCAACATTTGAATGAGTTTCGAAAAGCGAGCGAAACTTGCGGCTGTTTAGCGGATTTCACTAAAGTAATAAATCTGACGACAACAACTAAAACTGAGTTATAACAACAAAGTCAAATTACCGAAGGAGTTTACCACATTCAAGGGGGGGACAGCGACACCGCGCGCCGCTTGAATACTGATTCCGCAGTGTAACTCCGGTAAGATTTTCGGGATCGGGATTTTCCTTTCTTTACAATGGGCCTACTCTTGGGGCATATCAATTGCACGCGGTTATGTCGTTAGAAACTTTCTTGTGGGGCCGCTCCCCATCGATTTTCGGGCTTAGCGCCTGAAATTCGTGTTGCATTTCGAAGGTGGACGAATTTCTGGCGTAAGGTTTTGGGATATTGCTTGTAGTTATCACATTTTTAGGATAATTTTGTCCAGGTATTTGTCTCCTGTTTTCTATTAGTTATGTGATTATTAGAGTGTTGTAGGAAACAATGTGGCTTGTATTATAATTTACGAGTTACATTATAGAATTTACATGATTATGATTCTGTTGGTGACCTAAGCCTTCTACTGTACTAGAGTAACTGCTGATTCGAATGTTGCATGCAAAATGACCTCTACTAAATGTCTAGATGTTGGCTTTAGAACTTTGTCTTCGAGACTATCCATCCAAATTGGTGCCACATTTTGGAAATCGTATCAGACTTTATGAATGCCATTAAAATGTTGACCAGAGCGTCCATTAGAGAGTTTGGTCCTTTTATTAATGTTTTCTGTATTGGACCAGTAGTTTGCCTACCAGGCTTTAAATACAATATGCAGAGGTTAATTACCAAGGATAGTTTACTAAGGTATAGATTATGTTCTGATTTTACTTGTTTGAAAATATTTATTTATTAATTTTTCCGTCAACATTATTTATTATATTTATTAATTTATTAATTAATATGTTTATTAATTAATTTTAGTTTCACGTCAAGGCTCCACAGCCGTGTACAGATTTTTAGTGAGCCCAAAGCCTGTATAGATTTTTTATTTTACCTAAGTGCCTCATTAATTCTTTTAATTTAAAGTTAGTAAAAGCGTGGGTAGCTGCTACTTAATATTCAAATCGTGTATTTAATTAATAAGTTAATTTTCTCTATAGTGGAACAACGCTGAATTAAACTTTGCTGTTGCCCCAGATCGAAGATATAACCGTAGGTAAGCAATCTGCACGTGGAGATCGTTTAAATCTGTGTAGATAAGAGTGGAGAGGGATTAAATGTATGTTTGGTATGTGTTTGCAGTATTGAGACCTCTCCTAGCCTCTGGCACCTTTCAGTCTTGTGAAATCGAACGATGTTTGTTATCGGCTCCTGTGTTCAACTCACAAGTCAGATTATTGACTTTAGTTGAGCTTTTTGATTTGAAAAATATGACTAGCTAGTACCATGAAATAATTAAAACGAAAGCAGCGGATTATAAAATAAGCCAAATATGTTTCGTTGTAATCGTCGTTAAAATCATTGTATGCTGATAGTCGAAAGTCAAAATTCAAATCCCAAGCCAAAGTCTATCATATCTAAAAAAATACCCTTTCATAATAAAAATAAATCTGTTAAATATGCAAAAATTACACCTCGAACTTACAACTAGTCGCATTTGACACATGCGGAGTGCAATGCCATAGCTAACACCAGTCCCCTCGCAGGATGTCGGGACACATGCGAACGCGTCATTTAATTTACATAAAAGTGGTCGCCATTATTTTTTCTGTAAAAGGGGATTATCCAGACTAAATAGTGATCCCCCGGGTATTAACTCCATTATGATATACCGAACCAGGGTAAGACTATTCAATTGGGGAACGTATCGGTCATCGATTTATCGTACGTATTAGTTCGTTGCTGCCGAGGGAGATTTTGTGATTATTATTTGCAATTTCAATTTTCGGTGGTAATATTGTTAATTCTTCTTAGCTCTATTAATTGAAAGATTATTTTCTCCCTATATTTAATCGGTGCACTTGAGATTAACTTAAAAAAATGATTGAAAATAAATTTGAATTATGATCAACATCACTGTATGATTTGATAAAGTTGGTTGGCCTCGGGGGAAAAGCCAACTGTTAAATGAAAGGTCGTGGGTTCGGTGACCGTAAGCAGATATATATTTGAGTATTATCAATAAATTTCCTTACGTGAGATGAAAATACGAAAAAAATGTTTCATTAAATTATTTTAAGCATCACTCAAAAAATATAATTGCATGATTTTTTATTTCCTCTAAAACTCCTTCCTTGTATATATTAAGCACCGCTTTAACCAATACACCAAGCACAGTCCCAAAAACAATTTCCATCAAAATAATGGGCAATAGCTCACGATCAGGTGATACGGCAAAAGGCCCTGAATGACGACGGGGCCCGCCTAAACTCTGTTCACGGACTTGGAAAATTGCATTCGTTATCGCATATCCGTGTTGCGTACTGTCTGCATTCTGCGTGTTGTGCTAAAAGGGGATACGACGATCGTGAGAAGGGACAGGTATAGATAATAGAGCCAATTCGAACGGTGCTGTTTAAGGATTTCTTCGTTGTTTCAATATATTATGTAGAGTCTCGTAGTTTAGCAAACAGGAAGCATTTTTAGGACTATATTTACTATGGAAGTAGCATGGTTTTGAAACCAAGATATACAGCAGTCACGTTTGGTGTCAAAATTCGATCCGTGTTCAGGAAAAAAACGTTTATCTGTTATGTTCATTTTGTAAATTAGATTAGCTAATAAGATAAGAAATAAGAAACGCACGCATCTTCACGGTTTAAAAACCCACGCGTGTTGTAACATCATCGCAAACTATACATTTAGGCTCCACAAGAATTGGTGTATAAATTATTGTTATTTAACTATACACCTAAAAAAATAACTTTATATTATTTATTGATGAATTTTATCGGTATATAAATAAGTACACAGTTGGATTTTAGGAAAATCTTAGTATTGGTCTGCTCTTAGATCCACAATAAGCACATCGCAGAAGACACATCGGGTGCAGATGTATCAAACGTCACTTGGAAAACGTAAATAAATCCGTGCACAAATTGATTTATTACCGATCGCGGCTCCAATCGACTGTAATGTCCACGGTGATGGCAAGCCATTTTTTTACGTAAACGCTACGTTTTTTGCCTCTATATTGATGACATTTGTTTGGCAACTTTCCTCTTAGCGTTTCATTGAGATTTATTTTCGAACTGAGTTTAAGTGTTTTCTTTTTGAATAATCAGTTGGGATAATAATTTTTAAGCTGGACTTATGGATGTATATTTGATGTTATTTTTTGTTTCAGACATTTTTAAATACATTAAAAATATAAATTATATACAATATGTATTTTTTTCTGGATTACATTCATATGTGCCCAATATGGCAGTTAAAAAATACTCTTATGTAAACTTTTGTATAAGCAAAAAACTTTATATTCAACAACAATAATTTAACAATAGTTACTGTCCGTCATAATTTTTTCAAAGAAAATTTTACAACCTTACAAATAAATCCATCGAAAAATTCATCGACATAAAAAACGACAGTTGATCCCATACATAAGTACGGAGCGTTCCGAGTCTCCCCTTACAATCTCTAGCTACAGTCTTGCTGCGACAGCCATCTCTTGAATAACCTCTATTCATTCCCCGGCACTCATTCTACTAATGGAGTTGCCTTTTTAAGGTGCAAATAAATAGTCGCTGCCTACCGTCAAAGAATCCTTGACGTGAAGTGCCGGCTAATTAATTAAAAATATTCTTGAGAAGTGTTTCTGATTGCTCGATTTTAAGTTTTGTACTTTCGAGTATCTTTGTTGAGTGTCTATGAAGTTTGGTTTTGTGTTAACGGTTGGAAATAAAATTCAGGAATTGTACGGTTGGAAGTTGTACGAATGGTAATAAGGGATTAAATTTATTTACTGGTATTTTAATGTCGCTTCGTTGGTTTATTGTCAGCACGTATAGACAGTGAAATGTAGACCTGGGTTTGGCCTCGAGTCGGACATTACACTTAGTTTAGATTTAATTTATATCACATGAGTTAGTTTGTATATAGAATGGCAATAGACTCGCCCTTTTTCACCGGAAACAGACCACAGAATCCGAAAGAGAAGAGACGAAAATCTTACATCGTTCAACAGATTTTATCAGTCCTATTTAATTAGTTTCGCTTAAATATTTTTAAATAACTTTTTAATCCGTATATTTTAAATAAATTCAGCACTTTATTGCATTATTCCTTTAACAAACAATTTAACGACATTGATTGACACTCTATAAACAACCCTCGCCCGGAGATTGTTTATAAAAATTTAATAAGTACAAAATTCCAGTGCACATTGTTCGCATTGAAGACGCCAATCTCATCCGGAATCCGACGTTTCAGAAGCATCAAGCTGTTATTAACATCGCTTTTACATTGCAGTAATTGTGTTGTGATAGGCCGTAAAATATTTCCTCTGTGAAGCGAAGATTCGTCCTGTTAACCCCTCCATTTCGTTTCGCTTCGGATTATTTATTGGTAATGAAAAGTTGGGATGCTAGGAGTTGATGCCTTGGATTTTGCATCGAATACAAGGATTGGTATGTGAGTTAAGAAAGCATGGCAATATGATAAAACAAGGAAAATTATTATTATTTTCATTGTGCGTCATTATTTCTCTATGAATAGATTATAATAATCTTCCAAATCGCGGCCTTAAATAGGCAATTATTATACTAAAATACTATATAACTTAAGATTATTTTATTCATGAGAAAAACGAATGTATCCATTAATATTAATAAGAAAATATACATAGCTTAATGCATGGTGGCCTGTTGGTAAACGGACCAGACGCGACTGCCAACATGTTCACGGTGGTCGCGCATTCAAATCCCAGGGCACAGTTCTGACTTTTCGGAGTCATGTCTGTATTGATAGTCAATCACCACGCACTATAACGGTGAAGGAAAACATCGTAAGGAAACCTGCATACCATAGCGATTTCTAATAATTTCTATGGTATGTAAAGTCTGTCAAACCGCACTAGCCCACCGTGGTGGACTATATGGCCTAACCCCTCTCAATCATACTCTCGATTGTAGAGTAGGCTCGTGCCCTGCAGTGGGACCTATATGGGCTGATACAGTACAGTATATATTTAAGTATTGTTTAGCAATACTTCATACAAAATATAATACAATTAATTAATTTCTTTGCTCGCCCAGTAGGTCTGTGGCAGTTTCGGCGGGGTCTAAGACGTTATTTTCTGTTTTATTCCTGTTTCACACAACCAATTTAATGTGAGCGACTGCCTCGGTGGCGTAGTTGTACTACGGTACGTTTCCAAAGCTGAGGTGAGGTGAAGGTATATTGGATTTTTCTATTCATTATCAACCCGGAGTCAGAAATTTGTACCCGATATGGTGATAGGCTCACCCCCTATCACATCATGGGACGGAACATACAAGGCGAAATGTAGGTGTCCTGGTAGCACCTCTGTCTACCCCTTCTGGAAAAAAGGCGTGAGTTTACATAAACTCACGCCATTTTACATACACACATACATACACACATACGTACATGTATGTACGTAATTTAATGTGAGTTCCGTTCGTTGAAAAATCTCACATAATTTGTCTGGGATTGGAATTTGAATCTGGTATGGATTGCCATACTTCTTACATTTTAGGATGGCCTACAACCCCGTGTTGCTCCATCGACACTTTGGATAAACTCCAGGAGAACTCACAAAGAACATGCCAAAACTCCTCCAGTGCGTAGCTTGTGAAAGCACAACTCATAGGAAGTTGTTTTTTTTTCTACAGACCTTTATCATCTACAGATTTATCTAGCCGGGGTGACTTCTGACATCACATCGGCGTATTCGTGCGAGATTGGTCCTCTCCTAATAGATCTAAGATGCCCTGATGAATATGAAATAATGAAATAATTAGTGGTCCTAATGGCATCTTTACCAGCCCTTCTTGAAGTTACAGCCGTAACTTCATGCATCTATGACGTCTTAGGAAGACGATTTTTGTTTGCATGATATCAAAATGTAAACTTTCTAAAAGATTAAACTTCCCAGTACTTTTTATTTAGCTGAAAAATGAAACCTTATACGATTCAGCGTCAAAGCCTTATTGTTATGTAAAAATCTATTGAAAAACTTCACAGTACCAAGTTTGCAAGTTTAAACCGTTGTTACAGCGCCGAAGAGGATAACCGGTGATATCGCGACGCTTTGTGATCCGGATTTGGCGTCGGCATGAATGAGTAAGGGGTCATGAATGTTTTATAAGTCGGTTCGATGCGCGGGTCGATCACACCTGGACCTGAATCTATTGTATTATAATAACGCTTATTACTTCGGAGTTTCTTTGACGAACTGTTTTGAGGTGTAAACTAGTTGGAATTTTTTACTACAGTAATGCCTGCAGCATATATTTATGTGATATTGTAAGGTAAATTTTATCAGTATTGACTGTATTTAAAGATAAATAAATTATTTGTACTACTGAGGTATTGCACCGAGTGTGCACTGCTGAACATATTATGTTTTCTAGTGCAACGATATAAATTTATCATAGTTGATTATTTTTTTCTTATTGCGATGAATGGCAAGACGAACATGCCATTCGCCTGATGGCAAAAGATACGACCGCTCATGGACAGTAACAAAACTAAACAACCAAAAAAAACGAATGTACACAGGAGAACTCGACACGGGATACACTTGCGCAGATCACTAATCACAATACTCTATCATCACCTACGGAGTCTCTGATATAGCCAGAAACACGCAAAACTTAGCTCCTCAGCATTATTAAAGCGCGTAAAAAATTCAATCCAGTTCCACAGTAGTTTCTGTAGCGGTTGAGAGATTTCTACTACAGACACTATCCAGCAAGGATATAAAAAACCCCACCAAAGCAAAAGTTCGAGCAAAATAAATAACTCCACGTATACTAGACACTGTAACACCGGGTATCACTAGGATTTCGTTTTTATTACTTTAACTAACTTGGAAGTGCATTATGCAGACAGAAGGTAACTCCGGCCGAGGATACTTCAACTGTTTTTGAAGCTACTCGGTTCAGTTCCCGCGTTGAAAGTTGTGAAAAAATTGCAATACAAATAGTTTAGTTGCGAATTTGTTTGTTTGAATGGATCGAGATTGTATATAGCTGAATATTTTGCAAAAAAAAAATTGTTTTTTTTACAGCGATTTCTATCAGAGACGTATGTTGGTGATGCAACAATATAATATTTTTTTAATGTTTTAGATACATTTTCTAAGCTCTAGCGAATATCGCTTATAACAATATAGTTGACTCTATGTAACACTCAATGAGTCACCTCTAGGCGTTTTATAATTGATAATTATATCCGCCCTGTTATTATGCTAGTCTATTGAGGGCAATAGACTTCATGTGCTTTTCTAATTCTTGCAGATAACACTTACATGTACACGTATCCTATTGACGGCCTCTTTCGACGTCATAAGAAATCTTCACCCAAACAAATTCCTTTCTCAACTGTGCCACCTCTCGTTTCTTTATATCATACCTACAAATCATTTTTATTATAAATCCATGCAAAATCCACGCAATTCACTTTTGCAAAGCTGTGTATTCCATAACAAGTACACGAAACATCGATCGTTAGGAAATACGTTTCAGACACAACAGATATCCCGGATCGAAGCGAGGTAGCCCGGACATCCTACCCTATCCGATAATGGCAGCGGATTTATAAAATATTCACAGACTTCAACTTTATTTATGAGAACGTTCATGGCTCGAACAAAAGGTTTATGTTAGAAATCTCTGGCATCAGCGAGATAGGTATCGTTAACGCATCAAGGGTTACTGGATAATTTATGCGTTTAAAAAATTCAAATTTACTAATGGACGATAGTGTATTTTAGTTTATTTATTTATAATTAATTAAGTATGCCTGATGGTAAAAACTGTGGTGTCTAAATCTCTGATACAAGAGTTGTTATTATTCGACTTCAAAAATAGGAGATTATCAATTCGCCCTGTAAGTAATGTAATATTGTCAGAATTGCACAGTTCTATATCAGCCCATATACGTCCCACTGCAGGGCACGGGCCTACTCTACAATCGAGAGAATCGATTGAGAGAGGTTAGGCCATATAGTCCACCACGCTGCACGGTTATTTTGTGAAATCAAATTGTATTAAAAACAACGACGTCCACTATTTCTACAGCTAAATTCTTGGTTCAATAATCATCTAAACGTAGCCGATTTATTTCAATGTTTGATCTAACATTGATTTGTAGTTCATTATTTGCAAGATATATCATAACTGTATTTGCTGATGCATGTCTAAAATAAACTTAACTTCGACAGTGTTTGTAATTAATACCTGTATAATGAATTATTCCATTCAATATCAATATTATACCAGACTATACATATGGGGTAATGGCAGAACAATACCGACAATAGGGACTTAGACATGTCAACGGCTCGATGAAAGGGTCGGCGGGTAATGATATGTTTTGTTGATGTGTATCCTCACCTATCATTAGAGGGAGGCCGATGTATTTAATATGAGTGCATTGGAAACGCATAGGGTATGCCTTCAGAAATAGTACAATGAATATTGATGTGTGTTAAATGGAAGCTCTGAATATAATAAATTAGACTGCAGTTGCAAATCAACAAGTGCTTGTGTTAAAAGGTTTTCATTACAATTCTCTTAGCGTAAGTCATTAAATTTTAAGTTGTTGAATATTTTTTTCCGTAGTAAAGTTTCAGATAAAAAATTGTGTTCGCTTGATATAATGTTCGTAAATAATATCCGAGAAATCGTAATCGTGTATTATCAATATTTGAGCGTAGATGATATTAGTATCAAGAGAAGTGGATAATTTTCCCTAAGCTGCACGATAAAAAATAGACACAAGATTTTGAGAAATAAATTAAGTAGAAAGCTAATGAAACAAGTTTAAAGTTACCGGATGTCAAAGAACAATGTTGCATTTTATTTACCTAGAGCGATAATTATCTAAGTCTATAAGTATAGTTGAAAATTCATGATAACCACTTACCCTACATTATTTTCAAAATAAACGTCTTCATAAAGTCAGTTTCGTATCGCTTTTCAATACTGTGTGGAATCTTAAATCATTTGATAACAAGGTTCTGAAGTAACGCCTTTCGCGTGTTGCAAATACTAATTACTCGCTTCCCCTTAATACCGCACGAAGAGTTTCATACTTTACTTTGTATCGAGTTAAAACACTTTTATTTGCTTTGTTGTTGTTCTACTGAAAAAAGGATTAAAATAATGGTTTCTTCGATTTCCGCGAATGTTACACATTGGAATAAAATATTTCTTGTGTATTATTTTCCTATACCTCAAAATGTGTTTTTAAGTGTTTATTTCCAAATTTCCCAACCAGTATCAATAATTTTTATTATCATCATCTTGAATTCACAATATTTACCTAAGATCTCTATATGAATTGCGTCCAAACGGGATCTAAAATAGCACCACCAGTCCAATTTTGGTACAGCTCAAGTATTCAAATTATCTTTTTAACCCCAACCTGGTCTGAAAACGAAAAAAAAACTCCAAAACGAATACTAGATTCAATTTTGAATTGAATAAAAAAATACACGCACAAGGGGAAAGTTTCACGAGATTAACACCCGTATTCTAAGACGTTTCCTCCAATCTTCCTTAACCTTATCTTAGTCGAGGTGACTTTACAAATGAATTGGAGGGATCCTCGAAAATGGTATGCTTAGTTAAAAATATACCTTTACTAAAGGTTCCTCGAGTGAGGTAGTGTCAAGGAAAAACGTCATCAATTACGTCATTGATGTATAGATAAAGTAGAGATTTAACAAAAAATATTTGAAAATAGTCTATGATCACTTGAAAAGTGACAGTCAAATGTCATGTCACAGTGTTTACATAAAATAGTATTTAATTATTGAACTCAAAATCTTCGGCATTGTGACTGGAAGACAAATATTTAGTGAGTCGGAGAAAAAAACGCATGCAGACAGGAGGAGGGTCATACCATCCATCCCGGAAATTTCGAAGGATATTCTTATGGATGAATCGTCGTTCGGGATATTCTTACGGAGTATCGTACAAGTATTACAGGAACTGTTGGAAATCTTTAATAACTTGTTCAAAATAATAAACACTGTTTTCAAACCACAAATCTTTTATTAAATGAAATAAAGAGTAATGTTTGTATCATTCAGTAGGAAAACGTGTAAATCGTGTAGAGGCACCCACCTCAAAAAATTGTTGGCATATTTAAGTATTTAAGAATTTTAAAAGGTAAACTTTATTTCTCTCTTTTAAATTACAATTGTAAAGTAGGATTATTTCTTTTATTTCTTCCTTAAGGTAGGTCGCGACGTACCTTGAGTTTGACAGTTGATTCCTTTCCTCGAGACGGGAATTTTTTTGAGTGACGTTGAGTGGAGGAGAATTTTTTCAACTAAGAATACGGATTTCCTCTAGTAACGTCAAGTGGAGTAGAGAAAACGTCTTAGAATATGGGTGTTATTCTCTTGATAAAATTTCACGGTTCAAGAAATCCAACTACCGGTTGCGTGGGGCGATGAACGATACTGATTACATTCGTCTCAACGCGGCCTTACGACTGTCCTAGAATAAATACTAACACCCATATTCTAAGACGTTTTCTCGACTCCACTTGACGTTACTAGAGGAAATCCGTATTCTTAGTAGAAAAAAATCTCCTCCACTCAACGTCACTCAAAAAATTTCCTGTCACGAGGAAAGGAATCAACTGTCAAACTCAAGGTACGTCGCGACCTACCTTAAGGAAGAAATAAAAGAAATAATCCTACTTTAAAATTGTAATTTAAAAGAGAGAAATAAAGTTTACCTTTTAAAATTCTTAAATACCTAAATATGCCAACAATTTTTTGAGGTGGGTGCCTCTACAAGATTTACACGTTTTCCCAGTGAATGATACAAACATTACTCTTTATTTCATTTAATCAAAGATTTTTGGTTTGGAAACAGTGTTTATTATTTTAAACGAGTTATTATAGATTTCCAGCAGTTCCTGTAATACTTGTACGATACTCCGTACGAATATCCCGAACGACGATTCATCCATAAGAATATCCTTCGAAATTTCCGGGTTGGATGGTATGACACTCCTCCTGTCTGCATGCGTTTTTTTCTCCGACTCACTAAATATTTGTCTTCCAGTCACAATCCCGAAGATTTTGAGGTCAATAATTATATATTATTCTATGTAAACACTCTGACATGACATTTGACTGTCACTTTTCAAGTGATCATAGACTATTTTCAAAGGTTTTTTGTTAAATCTCTACTTTATCTATACATCAATGACGTAATTAATGACGTTTTTCCTTGACTCAACCTCACTCGAGGAACCTTTAGTAAAGGTATATTTTTAACTAAGCATACCATTTTCGAGGGTCCCTCCAATTCATTTGTAAACTAACCTCGACTAAGATAAGGTTGAGGAAGATTGGAGGACACGTCTTAGAATACGGGTGTTACTAATTTATCCGATAGTATATTTCGACGGTTCCTACGTATATAAGGACAAGTCAAAAACCGAGGTTTACAGGAGAGCGTAATTTGTGTTCAATTCGCCCTAGAAATAATTCTATGACCAAAAATAAAAAACATCTTTCTACAATCAATTAACTGTTTTAAGAGCTTTATAGTGCCATTTACACATATTTTATTTTTTTACGTTTTCTTAGAAAACTTGATAGATGACTGTTTCTACACCGATAATAAAATAGAAGCATGTAAGTCATGTCTATGATATCTTTTTATACGCAGGAAACAAAAAAACTGTGTCTGATATAGAATTTAAATAAAATGTTTTATGAAAATATAGGATTAATTTACTATTTTTAAACTAATACATTAAATATCCCCAAATCATCACCCATGTATATAATAAGTACTCCAATGGAAACATATCACTTTATACGTGGATTTAGTAATTCGGGGTAGGAATATGTTCTTTTAATGTATACAAAGACATGTCTTTAAATAAAATGATCCGGTTTGTGTTTTATTAATTAAATAAGGTTTATAAATTCAACATTATTTATTATTAAGCAACAATCTTCTTAACATATAAATAAAAGGCAGAGTTGACTTGGGTATCCTCTCCAGATAACTTCCATGTCCATTATTAAAGCCTTAGACCAAAACTAGTTAAAGCAACAGGCACATTGTCTAGCCTGCTTCTCAACCTCGAAGGTCCCGGCATCCTTTGCCGGAGATTGTACGCGGGAGTCGTGCGACGATCAATGGCCTTTTACAGATGTTTTTTTATATTAATTGGAAAAACGCTCGTAAGGTTCACCTCAGGGTAAGTTATAACGGCCGCCCATGAACATCTGTAACACCATAGGGAATAGAGATGCGTTACCGAACTTTAAGGCAGGAATACGCTCATTGAAAATCACCAGATTCTTCTGTGAGGTCGCACGGTCCTATTTGTCCAGAAATGCTGCTGTTGGCAATTGGTTCCCGAGATTTGTAGTATGTGGAAGAAAATGTAGGGAGAAAGGTACCGTGGTGGATATCCAACTTCCGAGCTAGTGAAGATGGTATTTGGAGGTTGCCGCGTTGTACGGTGGCGGAACTCAGCAGCAGAGATAAGTTCGAACTTCAGGGTACTTCCCGTGGTAAATGCAATAAATAACGCAGAACGGTGTTACATCTCTACGCAAAGCCAAAGATCAAGCCGCTCGGAAAGAACTGGGTCGTCGATGACTCAAGCTGCCCGGCGTTGAAATCGGTCGACAGGGAGAAGTTGGTACCTACTGGGGTGGCCCCGCCTAAATATGGGTGCAATGCTCGTGAGGTCAAACCTGTGCCTTATAAAGTGGCAGACAATGACCCGACGTGAAATATAGTCCAATTCCAACGAATGTCTCGTTGTCGGTTGAATCTCTACGCATACGGATGATCACGATTCAGGGGAAATTGTATGATCGCCCAAGGGGCGGCCTGCGTTCTTGCTGGTTTCCTTTTTTCTTTGGAAAATTGACGCCAAAGTTCTGTCACCGGTTTAGTTTAACAGGAGGAAGCCTTTCGTCAAGAGGAACTACCAGTCCTTTGAGAGAGAGTGAGGGAGTGGTTGGACTATTGTGGCAGTGCGTCCTGTTTTTTACTAGTTGCCAAACAGGCGCCACGGCGCGGCGTATTGGCGGTCAATTTGATACAGGTCCTATTGGGGCACGCCTGCTTCGTTAGATACCTGTGGTGGATAGAAGCGAGCCTGAAAGGAAGAAACTGCCATGTGAGAGCGCGAACTGAAATCGTGACGAACGTGATCGAAAAATTCCACTCGCCGCCGCCTACAAAGAAGGGGCGCCGGGTGATAAATGGCTGAACCCTGTCGTGTAGGTGCAAGAAGTTTGCCCCTGCCCGTCGTAAGAAGCGACCTAAAGGTGGAGGCGGTGCGCCCTTACCTATAGCGAGAGATGGGTGCCAGAGCCCATGGCCTCGTCTCTGCCGTGGACGCCTATAATATCTTAAGCCGGCGTCCAAAAACACTTTTAAGTGAGGGCATCCGGGCTCCATACGTAGAAGGACCAGCAATGATTTTGCGCCAGGCATCGACTTGTCTCGTCCGGGGAACTCCCGTAAATGGCGACAAGTCTGACAAGACCGCGTACGCACCGAGTGGCGCGCATTTTAAAACACCGTACAAAAAGATATGTAAGGATGTCTGTATCTACGACACTTATTTGTTGTATTTATAATACTTGTTCTTTTATACGATTTGTAAAACAAGGTAAATAAATAAAATAAAATAAAAAAGAGTATGTCAGTATGTGCGCATAGATCATCTAAAGCCAATGACACAATAAAAAAAAAATGGCATTTTCGACATGTCTTTATATACGTAGGAACCGTCGATTTACATAAAGCAAATTTTCCAACAAAAAAAATTGATTGTGCATAAAGTAGAGTTCAAAAAGTATATGAGTATTGAAAAAAGAAAAGTGTTATAAAGGAAAAATGACTAGTGCTACAACAGTTTTTCTTGATGCCGGGTTAAGAAAATTCTACGATGCTAATCAAGGGGCAGTGTGGTTGGTATAAAATTAACTTGATTAGGAAGTAGAGCGACGAAGATGGAGAAAACTTGTGATTTTTCTTAGGTGACTTTCTATTAAGATTATTTTTCAGTACTTATATGTTTTTTCCGTCATGTTTTTGTGTATACGATCATAGTAAACCTAATTACTACATGTGACTTACGGTGGTTTAAACATTATCCATAGCTGAAACATTTTTACTTTCTTTCTAAACAAAAGTTTTTATTTAAGTCCCGACAAATGGTGAACATACACGACCAAAAATATCTTCCACAATAAAATACAATGTATTAAAGACATTTCAAAACCTACAAGTGTGGAAAATACACCACACTCTTAAAATTTTCATCGTAGCAACGCGTCTACGAAAGTCGTAGCTCTACCTTCGTTACCGTCGTCGCTACGTCTGTGCCGCGGGTCGTAGCTGCTACGAGTCCCCAGAGATGAACACTCGCAGCCTTACAATGTTCCTACCTCGCTTAGAGCTAAGCTGCACTTATTATTTTCTAGATTTTATAACCTCTTTACGTAAACACATTTTAGTATGGGATTTTCTCGTATTGTATTGCGCATTCGGTCGAGTTCGGAGGGTGAAATAAAAAAGATCCAGAAAACAATTTCTTTCTCGTCATGAGAGTTAGACAATATGTTGCCGGCGTTGACTTTTTGCTAGCTATGTTTTGAAGGTTACTTACTTATATTTTTTTATATTTAAGATCAACTTATTTTAATATTATATGACTAAAAATATTGTTATATAAATTTTGTTAATATATATTTTATTATAATAATTAGTTCCCACTCTAACTCATATACACCGTTAAATGTTTTATTATTGCTATTTCTGCTGCAATTTATAAATAAAACCTTAAGTGTAAAAACTTTAAGGGGAAAACGTCAATAAATTACAAAACAAACTACAAAGTAATCATAACATAATTAAGCCTCAAACCAATAGAACAATTAAATTAGGCGTACATTTGTGAATATTAAAGTTTCTGTTAATCCAACTAGCCGCCCATAAAGCGAGCAATTGAGGATAAACTATACAATTAAGTATCAAATTCAGCCGCAAACTGCAAGCAACAATTTCAAGACGTTATTATTCGTAAAGCCAATGATGTGTAAAGTTACTGTACTGGAAGTGGCAGTGTAATTGAATTAACGAGCGTGGTTATATTATGTTGAAAAAGGTCCAAAGAAATCACAAATATCCGCCGGTCCCACTTATGGACCAATGTTGTTTAATTCCTAGCAGACGAGTAAAAATTAATTACGTAAAAGAGTACGGGTCTAGAAGTATCATAACAATGCTTTCTACCAATGAAGCCTACAAGTGATTTAAGTATTGCAACTAAATTTCTTCTGTCCTCCCACGCCTTTTTCAAGTTCGGCAAGTTATCTCCATACACACAGTACCTATTTTTTTGGTAGTGATAGTCCCTAATTTCGCCTAACTTAGGTATTAGAAATATTAAATTGTATTTTTTTATCAACTCAATATCGGGAATAATTTAGAAGTTTTCACATCAAGGTGGACCTTGCGGATGTGGATTATGGATCAGAATACCTCCACATAAAATAAACACAAAAAGCAGTAAATACACAAACATTGTTTGTATAAAATGTACAACTCTAAAGACACGAAGCTAAAAAGGTGTTCAGCTGGATCGACTTCGTTCAGTTTTACAGCTGCGCCATCAAACGTGTACATTGTAACATTATCCATGTACTGTTGTGTAAGTTTTTAACTTGTTACAGGTCTCTACTTTTCGAAGTGTATTTGTTTATAGGAATGTATTACTATTATCGCTTGTAGATAAATTGTCGGACAAGCTTCGTCAGAGTTGTAGTAATAGTCGAATATAGGAGTACATAAGGAGATATACAGAGAGAGACAGAAATCCTAAATTAAAGAAATCTTAAAAAAGTGGTTAATTTTTAACAAAACTAAGTTTAAAGTTTCTGTTACATGGGTGGTATAGTCTCTCTTAAGTCACTTTTATGTTTTACAAAGACACCTTATTTTCTTTTAAATCCAACATAGAATAAAACATTGTTAATAACGTATATTACCTAATATGAACACAGGGTTAAAATGGAGGAAATTATATTATCCTGCATACAAAAATATATTCACGTTCAGAGTAACTTAATGACTGCTGTATTTTAACACGGAAACTGGTAACTAACTCTCATTGGCACAGAGGGACTCAGAATTTAAGCCACGGTATGCGGTTGCACCCCTGGATTCGAACCCATGTCACTTGAGGGTAGCCTGCGGTTGCAAGCCCTCGGTGTTTATTTATATTCAGCTTATTTTGTCTCTCCATGTCATTTAAATCTATTCAGATTAAAAGTGTGAATTCTCTTTCGGAATTATATTTTTTTATTGTTGGATATTTTTCATTTAGTAAATGATTTGCGGCTTTTTGGTATTTTATCTATGTATTTTATTGGAGAGAAAACAATGATATATTCTACTTTTTATCACGTAGCAAAGAACGGTTTTGGGTGACTAACATGATAGAACACAGCCTATTTCGAACTAAAGGATTAAAAGTTGATATATTATGAAAGAAAATTGTGTAAGCCAGGACAGTGATTACGACGGACTGTCGACGATCGTTTGCTGCAGTGGCAAGCAATCCGCTTTCTGCATTTGTATGGCATTCATTTGCTCCGCGTGTTCAGTTTTATGCAAGTATGTTTGTTTGTAAAAGCGCCCATAGTACAAGGACTTATGTGAATAGAATATCCCTGACCTAGAATATTGATGTAACTGTCTTAACTTGTAACAAAATATGATTTATCAAAAACCCTCAGCACTGGATCAAAGTTGGTTTACGCACACAGTAAAGCAAGAAGTCGCGGGTTTAATTTTCACACGAGGTAAATATTTAGGTAGTCTACAAGTACTTGTTTTAAGGCTGGGTAATCTGAGACCGAAAAGTCTATGGCAGAGTCTTATAAAAGACGATATTTGTATTAGGATTATTATGATTGGGTGTATTAATGTTACCAATAGCTGACAAACAGTTGAATCAAATAAGAATTAATACCTCAAATTTTAACGATCTAAAATCCATCGCAATATTAATAACGTAAGTAGCACATCTGTAAGCGCTAACTCCTTGTGTGTTATCGTAGTTAAGCAAGTTCCAAGAAACTTGCCACTCGTAGCCCGAGTCATGTAGCCGACCCGCGGCTATGAGCCAACACAACCTTCTGTGTTATTCTACACAATTAGCCAGACAACGCGCCGTCTGTCATGTGCCACTTTGTATACTGTACTCACATTCTGGCTTTTTATTATAATATTATAAAAATATAGGATTAAAGAGTAATTAGTAATTAGTGATATTTATTAGAAGCTGGATGCGATATAGGGTGAAATGGCGCAGATTGGCGGAGGCATACTCGATTTCAAAGTTAATTTTAAAATTTCGACGATCTTTTGCAGTTGTCTAAGAATACTTGAAAGGAGACGAAGTGCTTCGGTGGTAAACATGGAAAAATATACTGGTAATACTTAAGTCATAATTATCACCAAAATACATTAATTTACATTAAAGTACTCATATCACAGAAAAAAACTAGCACTCTTATTACAAAGATACCACCATAATATAACACACTACAATCTACTTTTATTTCACTAGTACTTCCCGACCAGCAGTTATACGGAATAATGCCATTCTCTTTAAGTTGTAACAAGGGCCCGACATACAATAATTTATGTGGCGGGCCGTCGGGGCGCACATCTGGTCTCCTTCAACAAAGATACTAACTTCGCCCTATATTTTGCTTTAGCATACCGAGCGTGCAACGCGCCTGTTGAAAAGTATTAGCAATGTGTTGTGGCAGTGCTTTGCTAGATGAAATGGTTTAGTGGTGTAGATATGTTTTTTTAAAACATAAATGGGGTTTATAAGGTTACCAGAATTTATTAAAAATTTCATTATTATAATTATGTTATCTACGCTTCGAAAATGTCTCCAAGGCAAGAATAACAACAAAATAAATTATTATTACCGACTGAAAAAATAAACAATTTAATCATTTGATTCGTATTTTTTGACAAGGACCTGTTAGTGATTTTCGAGCCGATTGGAGTTAGTTTGATGAAAATAATTAAGTGTTTGGTATTGACAGCCTCCGTGGCGCAGTTGGTTAGACGCCGGTAGTGAAACGAGAGGCGGCGGGTTCGATCCCCGCACCGAAACAAATGTTTGTGTGATCCACAGGTATTTGTTTCGGGTCTGGGTGTTTGTGAGACCGAAAAGTCTCTCGTAGTTTCTGATACCCACGACACAAGACTCGATCTTAGTGTGGAGTCAGGACTATGTATGTGACTGTTGGGTGTATTTATTTGTTTATTTATTTATTATAACTAAAAATTAGTGCCATCGCAATACGAGTATTAGAATTTAAATTAGATTACTTGTTTATTCATTCGTATTTAATATATTTATGTAGCTGTACAATATGTAGAGACACTGCAGGTTTTAGGTAATTTTAAATTTTTGAAATGAATAATATTTTTTGTCCATCTTCCAATAATTGTGTACTAATTTCAGGTTCAATTTAGAACTCTAGATTGTCACTAAATTAATTTCACTTTACAGGTTATAAACACACTTTGATAAACAAGTTTTAAAAGGAAATAAGATTGTAGCTTGTTAATTATTATTCATGTTTCGCTACCTCTCAGCGTATTTCGGTTAAGTTTCGTAATGGAAAAACTTTTTTAACTGCCCCAAAATCTCGAGGACCTTTCATAAATAACTGTTACTGCAAGATGTTACGCACGACCGGGTGTTTCTTTTTTTTCTTTTTTCTTAGATTGAAATAAGGGTCAGCGCGCACGTAGGTAATTATTTAGAGTTCGCCGCTGTAAAAAACATTTTAAAACATTGTGCTTTTTGTACCTATAAAACGTGGAAAGAATGAATTCCTCCCTAATGATTGGGATGAAAGATCAACTGCCGATGTAACGGAATGCGTTGTGAATTGTGCTGTTTGTCGTTTACTTTGTCGCAATATTTACCGTTTTTGTTTAATATAAAATCTGCTGGTTATTTTTACGTGGATTCTATGCATTATTTTAAAGAATCTTAGAGGAAACATTTGTTTTTATTTGATGCTTTCAAGGTATTAAATTTTAATCGATATCGGTAATCTATTAAAACAAACAGCTTTATTTCGTGTCTTGTGAACCTGTATTGTTTATTACGGACAATTAATCTTCACCAAAAATAATTACCCTTTTATATGAATACATCTTAAATAACACAATAAATGCAGGCAGCTCTTTGAAAATTTTAAGCATTAATTTAAATACAGTTCTAAATCAATGCAAAACATTCGGCAAAGGAGTTCACCTTCAAAGCTTGTATGCGATATCAGACTCGGATGTTTCCTTTGAGTTATGGCCGGCCGCATCCGAATGTATTTCCCGGCGTCCGTGGCCAATCGTCGCTCAGCTAATTGCTCAATGAATCATGGTTAATCAGTGTACAGAGGTGTTTCGCCATTTTGGACTCTAGCCGGCTTTAAAAGCCGCTTAAAGGCTTTTTCGGCAGTCTTTTATAGCCGTTTCATAGCTGAAGCTATAATAGACTAGAAAATCATGCAATAATTAGGTTTTTTTTATTGAGAAAATTTCGTTTTATTCAGTAGTTTAGGATAACAATGTCATGTGTCACAGCATATTTTTTCATCCAACCGATGTTAGATTGAGCTTTCTTAATATATTTTCGTCATCTTGTACTTACTGGACCTCATCCATATCTTTAACAACATTAGTAAAAGTATCTCGTTTAACTGTTAATTGACGAGAAGCGTAAATAAGCAGCGTGAAGTGCGTGGTGGCCTGTTGGTAACGGACCAGACTCAATTGTCAACATGTTCACGGTGGTCGCGGGTTCAAAGCCCAGGGCACAACTCTGACTTTTCGGAGTTATGTGTGTATTGATATTCAATCACCACGCACTATAACAGTGAAGGAAAACATCATGAGGAAACCTGCATACCGTGGGGATTTTAAAGAATTTTTACGATATGTAAATTCCGCCAACCCGCACTAGGCCAGCGTGGTGAATTATATGGCCTAACCCCTCTCAATCGTACTTTTAATTGTAGAGGAGGCCCGTGTCCTGCTGTTGACGTATATGAACTGATACAGATACAATAGAGCCTTTCGAATTCTGTAGTTTATATTCCGGCATTATAGAATTAGTAACCAGACATAATCGTGGGTTTGCTGCGCCAACATAAAATATAGTTTCACAAATACCACTACTATTCCAATCGGCTATGGAATGTGATTTTCCGTAACAATTGAATCAGAGGACCACTGCTGCAGTAACCAACGCGCGTTAATGTTGTACATTATGTGATTTCGTTTAGATATTGTTTCTATTTTAACATAAACAAAGAAGCTTTTTTACTTACTCATACCTAAAAAATAAACGTAATTAAATTCCCGAGAATTTACAGCATAAAAACCTTTCATCGCAACCCGTTCCCTAAATTTATTGGCCATGTATTTGGTCAAATATTTACTGAATATTTAAGGCGTATAACAGACAGACCGGACCAGCACGTCCACATCGGACGGGGCACAGATTGTGTCTATTATTTATAGCAAGTGTACGACCCCCGTAATTTCGATGCGGGGCCTTCCCTTCCGCCCTTTTATTCCAATTTCGCAGTTAGAAAAAAATATGACGATATTATTGAACGAGTCAAGTTGTGAGACGCGGGC
This sequence comes from Deilephila porcellus, assembly GCA_905220455.2. Taxonomy (NCBI): domain Eukaryota; kingdom Metazoa; phylum Arthropoda; class Insecta; order Lepidoptera; family Sphingidae; genus Deilephila; species Deilephila porcellus. The sequence goes on along the minus strand of LR999977.1, from coordinate 10,654,439 downwards.
GCGGTCAAGCGGAAGGGGTTAGTTATTAGTTCCGATCCGTGACGTAGTTTCGGACTATGAATGAACGTTTGTGCGTGTATTTCGATCTGTGTTTCACTGTGCTTTTATTTTAGTGAGCGTGCATACCTGTAATGTAATGAAAGTCTGTTGCATTTATTATAATCATTCTAACATTGTACCTTCTTTTTACGTGAGGAAAGCTGTTGAGTTCCCCTTCCGGTACCTCGGGCGAGGCCGAAAGGGGTATGCCGGTGTCACTGGCCTTTAACCCCGCACGTTTTTTTCCATTGACATTAAAGCGTTATATATCTATTATAAAAATAAATAATAATATGTTTCACTGCAGGAATTCAATAATTGAGAAAGCAAACGTAAGCTCGCCTTATAGCACGAGATCACGGAAGAGAAAAAAACAAGCATATTATTATTACAAATGGAAATAATAATCCATTTATTTTGTTTTTATAACGACAATTTAAAATTACCTGAAATAAATGAAATATAAAATATTTAGGATTCAACTTTGGTGCAATTATAGTAAACGATAGCCTAGTTGATGGCGAACCGGAGGGTCCGACAAAACATCGCGGGCTTCCCTTGCATGCCTGGGAAATATCGCAAAACGTTAAGGAGTTAGGGTCAATAGATCTATAAGTGTGGATTACGTTACGCCAGCGTGGTGACAATAACCCAGACGAAAACCGGGCTTAGATACTGAACTATTATGCTTACATTATTATTGTCGAGATATGTTTTCTTTATAAATGAAATTTTCTTTATCCTAAAAATAAAATTAAACACATCCTAGATATTTTTATACATGATAAATTAAATTCCGTGAAGTCCTGTCGCGGTATTTTTTCGCATGGCTCGTGCAGAATTTTTAAATATGAAATTCGCTTCTGTTTCACGACGGCGCTGGGATGGTGGAATTTAATAAATAAGATCAAATCGACATTTCGTCGAGACAAATAGAATTCTTGACCTTTTATAAAGTTATTTGAATATTTATAAGATAAATAAAATATTTTCGTCCGCGATTTCTGGTATGGCTACATTTTGTCTTCAGTAATTTACTTGTCGAAATTTGTGAAGTAATTTCTGGCATTTATTATACCTTTGCTAATCCGAGACTTAGTAACTCTAATATAAAATATAATCTGAAGATAATTAACTGGGTTTTTCACTGATTATTTCGGTTATTTCGTAGTATCGTACGAAATAACCGCTTGCATCATTGCGAATTGCAACCTCTTAACTTTGAAAGAACCGTGGATGCGTTATCAGCCTTTGAGGTTCCACTAGAAAGAGTAAGGCAAAGGGAAAAGACTTAAGGTTTTTTGAGCCTTGAGCAATTTGACTTACCTGAGGAAACGCGAGCTCTACCACTATAGCTGTTGAGAGTATGGCAGTGGCTTTAGATTTGTGAAACTGATAAATTCTGTTGTAAATAAATACACCTAACAGTCTCATACATCGTTCTGACCCCACATCTTGTGTCATAAGTGTCAGAAATTATCAGAGACTTTTCAGTCTTCACATGCTGTTCGGTAAATGTTAATGTTTGCATACATACATACATACATAAACTCACGCCTTTATCCCCGAAGGGGTAGGCAGATGTGCCACCAGTACACCCACATTTCGCCTTGTATGTTCCGTCCCACGATGTGATAGGGGGCGAGCCTATCGCCATATCGGGCACAAATTCCCGACTCCGGACTGATAATGAATAGAAAAATCCAATATCACTTTGCCCGACCCGGGACTCGAACCCGAGACCTCAGTTTTGTAACCGTACCGTAATACAACTACGCCACCGAGGCAGTCGTGTATAACTGTATGTGTTAATGTTTGACTATACAATAACTCACATTAGCGAAAATCGCCTAATTTGATTGAGTTTTAAATCAACGCTACATAAAATGGAGGTTGACCTGTTTATAAGCGAACGAAGCCTGAGTTTTGCATAGCGCGCGTACCGCCGCAACATTACATATTTATGAGTTTTGTTCCAACCCAGATCGGGGAAAGAAAGTCAAACATTAATGAACGTTTAAATATTCCGTACATGTAGATAAAGAAATGAATTTTTACATCATAATGGAGTTTTACAGCGGAAACATTGTGATGCAAATCGAGTTAACTTGATAAATGGATTTATGTTTTGCTCTCGTGTGATGGCAATAAATATACTCTGTGACGCTTATTGTAACAGATTTTTTGTATATTTCTTTTTATTTTACCAGTAAGCGGTATGAGGGATAATGTGTTGCCTGTTGTATTATCATGAAATGTTGTATCATTCATTCATCAACTTATCTGTCCATTGTAGGATATAGCTCTAATCTGATTATGTGACAAGGTCAGCTTTTACTGTCCGTACGTGGCTTGTACCTTTCGGGGTCAAAGGTCATTGTTTCAGCGGCCGACAAGGTCACTGCTACTTCAATAAACAAATTCAGGGATGATCGCTAACCAGTTTTAGTTACCTACGCATATGTCGCATTTAACGTATAGGTATAGGGTGAGTTTTTCAAGTGGGCGTGGATGGCCGAATCCGAATCTATGAGGAATATCAAAAAATTCTGAAAGGAGTTACGAGCTCGATTTTGATGAAAACTAAAACTGCATACTTAGATTTTTGATAAATTAATATCCCTAGCGAAGAAACGAAATCGATGCTTTTGAAAAAAAAACACATGCTGTATTATTTACACTATTCGATAATGTTGCTAAGAGGGATCAAATTCTGGGAAGTAATGACATACGTCAAACTAAAGGAAAGAGATCATTTTTAGAAAAATAATAATTTTTTTTCTTCCCTAACATTAACACCAAGTATCGTCGTGTTGGTAATGGAATCAACAGAAAATAACTCAAAATTCTTCGGAGCTGTTATTTCTAATGCTTCAATACAAATACCTGGCATTATTAGTTATTAAACATATTCAATTTCACATTAAGATTCCCTCGATTCCAATCAAACCGATTCGATCTTAAACTGTTTAAAAATATCGAGTCCCGTAACTAAATAGATTGACGCAACGCTGTGACGTCTGCGATCCGCCTATTCGCTGTCTCTTCCAAATGAGATGGGGGGTGATGCGCCCCTGCATCTTAGTTGCTAACTCCTGCTGAAATGCATGAAGTATATCTAATTGAAGTGCTTTTTATCTCCCTTTGGTTGGAGAGTACTAATATGGTATGACTTTGACAGGTCACGTGGTAAGTCTTTTGCGGTTGTAAGTATCGCTTGGATGTTCAAGTGCGGATGAAGTTTGTTTATTTCAACTGCAAGCGTAGATAGTAATACTATATATATAAATATGTATGGTAAATTATTTCTGCGTTTTGGTGGCACTATTAACTTGGGAAAATGTGACTAGCATTTCAGGATGCAAATACATACAGCGGCACTATGGGTATTGGCGAAAATATCTGATTTCTATATCTCATAGATTTAAATCTTCGATCCCATAATATTATTTCGAATAGTAGCAGCGGATAAATCACATCAAAACTCTCAAATGACTTAGGCTCAGTAGCACAAACTAACTTTCCTCATAACTTTGACTTTAAAAACGTCAATATTAGCAATGTCAAATACGACACAAAATGGGGATGACTTTGTCAAAATTAAAGTTATTGTCAAAGTATATTTTTCTTCTGTTTTTGGCTTCGCACTTCTTGTACATTTAGCCAACGTCAAGTATTTATATATATTGACAGCTTTATGGAAATTGGATATTGGATTTCAACGGATTACAGAAAAGGTAGAGGTAGAGAAACTATTTGATTTAAGGTTAATGGAGGCGAATATGAATTAGGTAACTATCAATAGAGTTGTTATGAAAATATAAATAAATAATGCTTAAATGTCATTAAAAAAGGACAAACGGTAAAAAAAAAAACAAAACAATTAATAACTCTTGTCAAAGTTAGTTTATGCAATTGAGCCTGAATATGTAATTGTATCGTATAGAATTGTATGCGGGCGATACGTATAGATAATAACATTTTGATTTCCATAAACAACGTGGTCTACAAAGACCCAAACCTTTTACAAATGTCGAAATGGGATTTACTAATTTTCATACAAAATATAGAAATAATATTTTAGTACATAGGTACACGTAAATATCTGTTTAGTTATTCTGTCATATTCCCTCGTTTAATATTTAGTTGCCTAGCGCTGCGTTCTTGGAACATATAAAATATGCTCAGTTACTTATAAGATGTTCGTGTAATGTGAATGATGTAAACGTGCTCTGGATTTCAAATAAAAATATGTTTTGCATATCTCTTTAATATTGTATGGAAGGGTCAACCGGGCTTGTGGTTGGAATATTTTGTGAAATCGAAAGAGACGTGATGCCATGATATCGATAGATTTTTGGGTGGCTGTCGCTGTTACACATACACGCCTCTACCGGCAGCAAATACTTATTGTTCAATGTGTTATATTATTTTGTTAACAAATAACTAACAAGACTTTTCGAAGTTCAGACTCGGAAACTATAAAGTAGTAAACAGTAGGTACACGTCCTTTACACAACATAATATCTTTTCATAATCACCCAATTTCTGTTTTGAATCAGGAAATGAAAAACTTTTCCCTATACCTATACCACCTAAATTCCGCAAAGCAAACCGCCACAGTCCACACTATTTCAAAAGATAAAAAACACAAAAAGTAGAAAGAAAACGTTTCATATTTATCAATAATAGGACAGCGATCGTTCCCGCAACGTGGGAGTTAAGTTCGACATAAGCAAGTTGCCCGTTGTTCGGGAGCACCAAACTTCCACTATAGCCAGACAGTTATATGGAAACTTGCGTTTGCCAGTCTTCATTGGAAACTCGGGGCGATAAATTAATGTAAGTTAAAAATTATGCAATGTATTGATTGGTTCATCAAAGTTTTACGTGAATTGGCAATTTTAAGTTTTATATCTGGGAGACTATGTAAAGCTCTCGTTATGGAATGTTGGATGGCACAGATAAATAATGCTCTTTTAAAATTATAGCCACATATTTACAGCCGTATTCATAGACAGTTTTAAAACCTATTTTGGTTATATAATGTTTGTCCCTTTCGAACGACTTTTGAATTCAGTTTAAGTGAGGAAAACAAAACATTCTATAACTAAAATAGGTATTAAAACTATCTTTGAATAAGGCCGTTAGTGAATAATTTTGTGGAATCCATAAAGACGATGCAGACCTGTGTGGTGAATTAGGATAGCTTATAAAGCAGGAAGAGAACACTAATTTTAACAAAATGTTTCTAATAAAACATATGATATCCCGAATGCTACGGCTGTATACCTTCGGGTTAGGCAGAGACTATACAAAAACATAATACCTAATTAATAAAATCTGAAACTGCTCTCAAAATTACCCAACATAAAATTAAAAATTATTTTCGGTACAGTAAAATAGTGTTCATTTATGTAGCCAATAATGGCGACGCTTTGTTCGCTCCATTTCACCTCTAATTTGGCGGCGGTCCAACGTCGTGATTGGTGGAATTGGCTGAACTTCGACCGAATCTGTCCTGAATAATATCTGTAAGCTAATCTTGGACCAAGTCGAAAGACAGTAGACACGAGACACGAGCTATTTAAGCAGGTTTTTGTATTGATTTTTTGTTTTAGTAAGTTTATAAATGTATTGCTTTTTTACTCTCTTTCTCTCTGTCTCTCTATCTCTCTCAGCCATAGAAAGTTCACGGCTGAACATAGGCCTTCCCTAAGGATCTCCACTTTGACCTGTTGGAAGTGGCCTGCATCCAGCGACATCCTGCAACGCTAAGTAGGTCGACCGTCCACCTTGTATAACTTTTTTCCTTTTTATACTGGCATGACGAAATGACTAAAATACACTTGATGGTATATATGTTGTAATACTATGCAAATAGATTTACTATCCATCGGCGACGAATATCCATCGCCGAATACTCGGGGTGAACCCGGAACTCTTCACACTTGCCCCGAATGGATGGATTTTCTACCACCGTGTCAGACTAATACAGGTAATACAAACACCCAACAACCAGCAATATACCGTGCCATTACATTGACAGCCTCCATGGCGCAGTTGGTTAGACGCCGCCTGTGAAACGAGAGGCCGCGGGTTCGATCCCTGCACGGAAACAAATATTTGTGTGATCCACAGGTATTTGTTCCGGGTCTGGGTGTTTGTGGGACCGAAAAGTCTCTCGTAGTTCCTGATACCCACGACACAAGACTCGATCTTAGTGTGGGGTCAGGACTATGTATGTGACTGTTGGGTGTATTTATATTTGATAAAAAAAAATCCAATAGGGAATCGAACTCGTAGCATCTAGTTTCAAAACCAGATTTTAATTTACTGTGCCCGAAGGCTATGAAAATACACACGAGTGCAGCACAATGTTTGCTCAAGTTTAATACTTCAAAGTTACATAGCCAAACTTGTAATTTTGTCTTCCGACATGTACTCTATTCGCTGTTAGTTGTATAGAACATTCTAGTGCTCTTGATTGTTTGTGTTGAACTACTCTTTGTTATTCTTTTGAATTTAAAGCAAGTATTCTGATCATTTTAAAAATGGGACAGCCTAATGTTAGAGTCCTATTTTAAAAAATAGAGGCTTTTCAAGACGTGGAGAAAAAATATATTTTGTGGTTTATTTCTAGTTCAGAATATAATAATGTAAACAGAAAACAGTTATACATTATTTCTATTTTAAAAATATACTCTTGATAATACACGTCATAATATGTGAAGCTATTATAAAATCCATAACGCGAATGCAAAATACGAGTACATCCAAGAAAACAGTCGCCAATAAAACGTCAGAACATAAAATTAAAACGTTGAAAAAGTACCATCACGCACAAAAGTAAGTAAGGTAAAATAATACGCGCTGTGTGCGCAGTATTAGCATAATGCTGAATAACAGTGCCTCGTGGGAGAGCACACGTGGGCAAACATCGGGACAACGCGACTGTACCGACGGGCTGCCCGGCCCACCGGAAAATATTGTGATGTTACAAAAATATGGAATTGTAAAAATATGACCTCTTGTTTATGTTCGGCTTTGTGTTCGCCGCCAACGATACTTCCTGGATTTATGTGCATTTCTTTTGAATAGTTTTTGTGTGCTATATGAGAAGAATGTGTATTGTTCATCAATATGTTATACGAGTTTATGATATAGTTATGAAAATAAATATTTTAAATACGGACATTCCTGTTTTAGGCTTTATCTTATCATTTATGTAGTTATTCTATCGATTCTAATAAGTTGCAAATATTTTTTATGCGTTTTTAATATTGATGATAACTGGAATTTAAAAACACGGTTTAAAAATTATAAGAAAATCTATATTTTTTAATACGCTTAATTACGTATCCATTCAAGTTCATCTGGAACATAAATAAATTGTATGGTAAAAACGTTTGTCTAAACTTTTTTTATTCGATTTAAGCGCCCTATTTTGTTCCAGCGTTGTCGATTATTATGATTACAAACATAATTTTCAAGCAGCAAAACTCAATTATCCGTAATACAAAAGTCGGGGGGTTGAAATTGTTTTTTCTTTTGGTATTGAGTTTTAAATTATAGAATTTACTCGTATATATATTAAATTGCAATGACACCTGGTAAAAACTGCCATTTTAATATCATTTAGTAACATCGTTTTTATATTCGATATTTCTTACTGCGTAAAATGGCGAGACGAGCATGCCATTCGCCTGATGGTAATCGATTCGACCGCTTATGAACAGTAGTAAAACCATGAATTACAAAGCAATGCTTGACATTCTACTGCGCTCGCCATCCTGAGACATAAGATGTTAAGTCTCATTATGTCTAGTATTTACTCTAGTTACTTTTTGATTTTAAGCCCATAAAACATAACATTGGGTTCGCTTTTCTAACCCCTCTCAATAAACAAGACCTAACCCTTCTTCACTCTAGAGGAGACGCGTGACTTCCCAAAATAATTGAATAGGGGTGATACTCACTTTTCTAATCACCAGTACACGCGCAAGCGAAAACAAAGCAAACATCCTTAATTTCTTTTCCGCGCAACAGTACCTAACTTTCCTGTACATAATAAGTCCGAGTAAGAAATTAAGACAAACTTGTTGAGCCTCGTAATAACCGGCCAAAAACATCTGACTTTGTACGTTAATATTTTAATTACTTCCTCCTTATTGTCTTACAAGTTGGAGCACTGTGCCGCCTGTTGCCTAATTAACAACGAGGCATTTAATTAAGGCTTAACATACGTAATACGTAAGAATTCGCACGCTTGTTTTGTTTGCTAGCGTTGTTGATAAAAGTTCGAGTTGCTTGTCGTGCTCGATTATATTCGTCAAATTTGGCGAGTTGTTACGTTGTGAGTTCGGTTCGAGTTTTGAATGTTTAAGACATCGGACAGCCTTTGTGGCGCAGATGGTTAGACGCTGGCTGTGAAACGAGAGGCTGCGGGTTCGATCCCCGCATCGATACAAATGTTTGTGTAACCACACAAGTATTTGTTTCGGGTCTGGGTGTTTGAGAGACCGAATAGTCTCTCGGAGTTCCTTATACCCACGACACAAGACAGATCTTAGTGTGGGGTCAGAACTATGCATGTAACTGTTGGGTGTATTTATTTGTTTACATTGGTTTCCTAATTTCGTAAAGGTACAGTACGAAGAAGTGACTCAGCATGCATATAAGTGACTTTAACTACACAGTATAACTGGACATGTTTACCGATTTGATACCACTGACAAACTAAACCGATATTTATTTTGTTGCGATTCAATTGACGAATGGGATTATCGAAAACCCAACAAACTTTATCTTTGCCATCCATTTTCGCATTTTCATTTTAAACACCAATACACCTTTACGAACTTAAAGTATAATTTTTAACGGAAAATGTCAACTTATTACGTTAAAAGGCAGCTCCAGCAGCCCGACAGTTTCTACAGCTCACGTCATAAAAAACCATTCATACAGAACCACTCTCGCATTTACTTACATCCTAAAAGGATTGTGAATAATGAAGTTTGCAGGTTAGACTCGGGCTCGCATAGCTGTCGCATCTAGAGTTCTGTAACACTCGTTTGCCGTCTGTATCGGTCCCTAGCGTAATTGGCGGCCGTCTGCATGTCGAAGATAAAATATACACCGGGAAAAACTCGGTAAGAACTCTTTACGTTTTAAAGCGTTTTAAAACTCACTCATTGTGGTCTTTTAACATATTATTATGGCTATGTGATACATGCATACATACATACTCACGCCTTTGTCCCAGAAGGGGTTGGCAGAGGCGCCACCAGGACACTCACATTTCGCCTTGTATGTTCCATCCCATGATGTGATAGAGGGCGAGCCTATCGCCATATCGGGCACAAATTCATGATTCCGGGCTATGTGATTTTATAAAAATATAATGGTTCAACCATGGAATAGGATGATGCTGATGATGACGTGTAATAGGTGTTCCAATAAAAAAAAAGTTACATGTCGCTTATATAAATCAAATCCTTCTTATAAATGTTTTTTAACTTATGAAATACACATGTTAGTGTCGGTAACACAACTGTATACTATAACGTCCTAGAATAATTTATATAAATAATATTTTTTGACTGATATAATGTAATGGGCAGATAGCTTCATTCTCATTTTAAATTACACATCGACAATAACTTCTTTATCACATAGGTATCTGTAGCATAACCTTCATCCCTACAGAGGTACAATTCAACGCACCAATAAAATAGACACCCATGTCGGACAGCACGAACCAAGCCCACGTATTAATCTATATCCTAAACAGACACTTTAGCATAATCCCCGGCTAGTGTCCTGGTGTCAAACAGAATCACAAATCATCACACAGTCTGTCGACACTACTTGATGTAATAATATTCATGTCTAATGTTGGTTGGTTGGCGGAATTAGATCGGATTTACACTTGGTTATTTTTCTAGTTATTTTTCTATATTTTGTGTGACTTAGACTAATTAGTTAAATATGATATAATAACTTATTACAGTACTTTGAGTGAACATCTATCAAACTGATTACTGTAATTATGGTTTTTTTTTACAATATATCAGTGCAATAATATAAAGAATAACAAAAAAACACGTGTCATCATTGACGGTCGAACCAACTATGTAAGAAAGAAACCAAATATGGAATTAAAGAAATATATTTTAGTGATCAATCAAACACTGTTTTTAACTTTTATTTTACTTATTTTTTTAAATCACGTATTTTAATGCATCGGTAATCTCAGCAAGGTCCTCATATTTTCCAATTATCCACATTTTGATTTAGCGTGCATACTGTTTGAATTTTACACGGTTAGCCAGATACGTAGACGATGGTTTGTCGGAAGCGAATTCAATATTCAACTACATTTTTAATTAAAGACCGCACATTCGCATTATGCCTATAAGGTTTATTATTTGAAATGGACGGGGCAGCCGTAATATGCGATTTTTATGTTTTAAAGTCAAACAAACATCCCTAAAGTTGTACTGATTTTAAAACTGAAAATTTAAAGGGAATTTAACCTAACACCATATAATAAAACCTTAGTGTGCGCCACCAGTAAGTTAAGGTGACAATGTAATTTACTTTTGTCAAAAAAGTAATATATTTGCTATCTGTTTTTTAAAGACGAACAATATAAAATAATAAATATTCATAGTAGGTATATTAATTTTTTTATTTATCAACCTAAAATTGTTTGTCAAAATCAATTTTCAAACGTAGCATAATCATAATGTCGAATTACGCAATACCCTAGACTGCTGCATTGTAACTAAATAGCAATAATAAAAATGTTACAAGCACCTGCTCCGCTATTGATACATTATTAAAGTTCCCGTGAGAACGGCCTGTTTCATACATTTTTACTCATGAAGCTTTCCTTAATCATAAACGTGAAAATTACAGCGATATTTTCCGTATAAAGGTAATCGCTCTAAGGATGCAAAAATTGCAAAATTATAGGCTAGTAACTGTCTCGGTAATTGGAAAAGCGTTGTGCAAGCGACATGGCTTTATACACGCAGCTTGTGGGAACCAAAGGTTGGTCACCCCTGCAATAAATTGATTTTTATGCATTACGTCTGGTATTCTTCAAGTATGTCAATTATTTTCTAGGACTAAAAGTTATGCAAGAAAACAGTTTAATATCAGGGAATTGGAATGAAATTACCGTGTTTTATTGAAAATATTTTATTTTCTAAATAAAAATATTTTTCTTTAAATAATGTTAAGTTTGATTGTCTAAACATTTCTACCTCATGATATTATTACCATAACGTGATCATTAAATTATTTGCGATATACCTGTGGATAATCCAATCCTACAAAAGAATATTATGAAGGTTTTTTATATGGCGTGCCTGAAATTGCCTGTATACTACTCCATATAAGTAAGGTACCACCACGACAAATTTATTTCAATTCTGATGCTAATTTCAGTGCAGTCAGATAAAGTAGATATCCATTGACCCGAGATGGTTCGTTGATCGACACAATTTTGCCAGCCTGGTTATAACCCGATGTATAGCATGACCTGAAACGTGACTCACTTACGTGGTTCACTTACTTCCTATGACGGGTCTTTCACCGTTGTGTACGGTGTTCGCTTCCCTATCCTACCACTAGCATATTTTTTGAAACATAAGTCCCGAGTTTTTCATTATCTCTATGAGTAATGGTTTTTACAGCAAATGATATATTCTCAAATACAATCATGCTACAGGCAGACTACAGCCCTATCTCAAATAATGTACAGATCGAGGCCCATTACCGAATTAAAAATATTTTTAATGACAAATTTGGACTTTGTTACTAAACAATATATGAATAGCGTCCAATTAAGTCGAAGAAATAATTTTGCTCATATTTCCAGTAATTATCCGGTATACCTTATCTAATTACATTTTTATTGTATCTTTAATGATACCCGGTTTAAAGATGGAATTTCACAATTAATGTAGCACTGGAATATCAGATAATAACCTGTGGATTTTTCTAGCCGGAGCCCTTCCTTATAATTACGTCTTTGTTCATCTGCGAAGTTCTTTTGTTTGTAGGTAAGCCGGGAATAATAACAAAAGCCTCGGAGATGAGGAAGAGGGATGAAGGGGGGAAGCAAACAATGACGTCTGCTGTGAAATCGTGCCTTGGATGTATTTTCCATTCACGTCATCAAAAATCAATACTGCGATATGAAAAGAGCCGGAGGCGTAATTAGGGTACGTTTTATAGTGCATTGGTTTTAACTATAGGAAAAAGTAGAGCTGTAGAGGCATTTTTCCTTCTTACATTTTTTTAAATAGTTTGACAGTACTATTGACTTTGTACGCATCCATTTGCTCCAAATTAAATACATAGTACAAGTCAATGGTGTGGGTACTCATTGTGTAGACTTTTAAGTCCCACAAAACATTGACTTGAAACAATTAATTAAATTATTAGCCATGCAAATTGAACCCTTGACCTACCCATTTCAGATAGATGTCTAAATCTTCCCGCCTGCTGCGATACAGAGGCTATCAAAATTGAAGTTTTCTATTTTTCTTTCAACACTGCACTGTTGAAAGAAACGCAACAATATATAAAATGTTTATTCCACAACCGGAAAATTAAAATCGTGCGGTGTGCTCTAGAATAAATCCTAAACAAAATCCATTGCATTGTTTGAAAAACATCAAAATATACACATGGAATCGCAGCATCAATTTCTCACTCAACCAATAAAATAGCCCATGAGCTCCCGTTGAAAATTATTCGCTTGACCGGCTCCTTCAAAGATAGTTTTTCATCTAGCAGACATAATGCTCGATTAACACTCCATAACGGTCAACCGGATGTGTGGCCGCCATGTTGGCTGCGAGATAGCGGAAATATATCACCGGAAGTCGGCGGCCATTATTCAGGAAAGGAAACCTTCCGTTGTCACTTCATAAGCTCTTATTTTGGTGCTTATGAGCATTCATTTCGATGAATTATGACGATACAGATATGTTTATGGGATTGATTAATGAGCTATTAAATCGCTTTAGTGTGTGAATCGCCCTGTACTTCACACATTAATGCTTTTATTTCTAACTCGGGTAATATTTGTACACGAGGCCTTAATATTAGTGACATAAAATATGGGATTAAAGATAAGCCGTTTTTAGACCATGATAAAATAACCTTATTGCACCTGATGGTAGATATATTGCAACTGAGTTTGAACTATTATGCCGGATATAAAATATATATATCTGTTGTGAACCTGAAAAGCGACATACGTGCATGGGTCACGATGATCCATTTCGCACTGTCGTCGCGTCGTGATAAATATAGTTACACTGCAGATAACCTACCATGAGTATCTAAGCGTAGTACTGTTACATACTTTAATAGATACCCACATACAATGAACATGCCGTGTAATTATGATAAATTACGATTTCGCACAAAGTCTCCGAGCCATCTACCGCGCGCCGGTGTTAATTACTAAATTGCAACGCAATGAGGACACTCCGCCTCCCCGCTGGAAACTTAAAGTCAGAACTATGCAATCTTACCCCTTTTTCTTTTCAAACAGCTGTGAGTTAAAAGCGAAGAGCGATAAAAACTAAATACAATTATAAGGTAAGTCGTTACTTAAAATCGGTAATAAAAAATATTTATCGAATAATTTACGGATGAAATAATTTATGACAGTGAACCGCAATGATTAGGCTTAAATATTGCATATTACATGTACCGACTGTTCCAGAGAGAGGTAAATGTCATGTGCTTAATGTTCGTATAATAGAAATACCTAAACTTTCAAGGGAAAATATTTGTAAATATGTGACTATGCTTCCTCTCTACACGTAATTTCGTTCCAAAATTAAAAAGTCTAGTTTTCTATTACTACTACTTTTCATAAAAATCGACCCAATATTAACCCGCTCCCACCTCTCACTTACTGATAGGCCCTAACAAAAAAACACGCAGCCCCTCGAGACGAGACGCGGGCTAATGACGTGTCCTCCGTACGACACGTGTGTGCCACGTGCCGAACTAACCTCTAATGTATTAGCAGAGATTGCAACAACCACTCCTCGGCAAATTGCGCACACGAAACATTAAAAAATATATAATTTATGGAACTAGCGTGTTAGAAATTTATGACCGGAATGAAAGTTGAGATTTTTATGTGGTGGAAAAAATGAATTGAAAGCTACTAAAAAACATGCGACAGAATGAAAAACTGCAACGCGTTGTAGTCTGTTAAAAAGTCCTACATACATAACATTGGCTCCGAAGATTAGGTTTGATCAAATTGTGAAATCCAAAAACTTGAAGGTATAGGTTTTAAATGTTATTTTATTGTCAATTCTTCAGCTTTTTTCAAGTACAGTTTTAGCATCTCTATTTGGTCAAATCATTATAAGTCATGTACCGATATGATACAATATAAACAAATAACCATATAAAGAAATAATATTATCTCCCTCAGAAAATCGTTATAAAACTTTTCTTATCTAATTAATCTCAAATCGATTACCAAATAACGCCATGACATTTTCCACGTTACAACACGCCTAGGAATAGAACCACTTACCTTAAGTAAGTAATTTAAAAATTACTTTCATGTTCAAACGAAGTCCATAGTCCATTAATTTAAGTGGATTGCCGCAGTGATGTTGACACTGAGGTGTTGTTTATCGGTTCTGCATCAGAGATTGATTGATAAATAAGCCAAAAACCAGTTATGGGGTGATATAATTGAGCAAATTTCCTCACGTCCCGATAGAGGGTGTTGTTATCGGGAATGCTAAAGGCGAGACACATTGCTCTGGCGTACGGGCAACTGTATTTCTAACAATATTTTGATAATGTGTGTCATAACAATAGGTAGGGTGGATCAAAAATCTCATGACTGATATTTTTATTGCTAACGCGTAATATAAAAAAATATAAATATAAATCGAAACCACGCAGATCTCGTTATGGATTGGTTTTTAAATCTCACGTTGTAATTTCAACAGAAGTTAACTTTAGGAAACTTTATACGACCGATATTCACACGTAATGTTTCGGTTTCAGCAACAGTAAACAAATTACAAGGAACTATGTATGTATTGAACCAGCAATTTTCTTGATACTACGTTTAGGCTCGCTGCTTCTTATTTAATGACTTTTCTCTCGCCTGCTGTATGTTATATTTATTTTCCTATGCTCAACATTTTGTTGGCTCAATCATAGCCCCCGTAAGTATCACACATTAGGGGTGTGCAACGTACCGTGCGACATTTCTGAAATTAATTCATGTTTTGTCATTCCCTCACTTTATATTCAAAGCTTAATGACGTAGCACTATAAAACATCATAGTGAAAGCCTTTATCCAGCCACAAGATATCGCGGACGTGCGTATAGGAGTAAATGGAAAAACATGGCTTTGCTCTTACTGGACGTTGGCACGCCGCGACAAAAAACCAATATTTGGAAGGGTGCTATTCAAACGCACCCTTGCTTTACAAAAAACGGGATAACTTTTGATTAATATTCCAGGTTTGTATGCTGATTACGACAGACCGATTGTTGGATACCGTTTTCATGTAATAGTTTTACATAAATATGATATTTTAGATAAATAAAATAAGTACATTATTTAATTTACTCGTTAGATTCAATATTTGTAGTTAAATGCCCAACAAAATTAAAATCACAGTTACAATCATTGAAAATTCCATTTTACTGGAATGTAAATAATTTTCTATTTAATCAATAATTAATTAACACCCAAAAATATCAATTGCAAAAATAAATTGTGTATTAGTAATTAATTCGGCGTGCGGTTTTTAATCAAGCAGAACGCGTTGAAATATGCGGTCAACATTCATGCATTCATTTAAAACAACTATTTTAATTATTCACTGAGAACCAGAGCGTATTTGCACTGAAACTTATTTTGAATATTACCCGCACAATTATGAAAACGGTTGAAATTCGAGCGGTGATATATTTAAGGGCTGAGGCAATTGATAACCATAAAAGAAGTATGAATATGTTCTGAACTTCTGCAAGATTTATGAAAGATATTAGAGGGAGACGTGGAAGCGTTATTCAGGCGCAGGTGTGCTGACGATTTGCTAACTTGCCATATTTTTGCAGAATTGATTTCGGCACATTTGGGCGGTTCTAATGTATTGTTAGCAATTTCTAACAGAGCTATCGTAAAGAAAAGCGATTTTCAAACGTAATATTTATGTTACGGAGCGTTGGCCTAGTTGATATCGTACGGGAATGAAAGCTGCTGATTTTAGTACTTACATACTTATACTCCTATAAATTTCGCAAATTACATTTCGTGGTTAATAATGCTTACTCTTACGGTAAATGTCAAAGGCCCGTAAAGGCCACCAATCGTTACTTGGCGAGACTAAGGACTACATTTCTTTTCATCGGAAAGGAGACCTGTGCATCAGTATGGGATGTAATATTAGAGCCTAATGTAATTATTATTACTAAGTCTTCGTAGACTTATTTATAACATAAATGCGAATTTCAAAAGTAATATTTGGCATTAGGAATACTGCATCGGTTTTGATTAACTTAGAAGGGGTAAGCGACGTTCAATTCACTTAGTACGCGTCGATTCAGCAACTAGAGTCGAAGGGAACTTCGTTAAAAGGATTGAAAAAGTAGAACTACCTTGGATCGTGCTTGTTCACATCGAATAAGGAAATGTTCCACTCAGAATAATCATTGCCGTTGTGGTTCTCCATAAAAGGGATATTTCTCCAAAAACCTTCGTATTTTAAAATTACAAAGATCATTCTAGTTTGCGATCAAATGAGCGCACTATTGCAGATATCAGAAGTCGAAAAATTCTTCCAAAAGATTCGTTACTTAATTAAAACTACCACGGCTTTAGAAACCATCCCAACTGTGAAAAGAAACGATACAAGAATCTCCCTCAGCAACACAAACTGACGTTTTATTTTACAGGATCATAATATTCTTATCTAAATATTAATAAAGTATGAAAACGAACCAAAATCAATTTCCATCAGTAACTAAAAGGCAATATCCTCCAGATTTTTCTTCGTGTCGAGAACAATGAATAAATATAATACTAGAACTTGTTAATAGGCAATATGCGAAGCCGAAATTGCTTTCCTAACGTTGTTTTTCCTTGTAACTAATATTGAACTAATCCCATTATCACGGGGTTCTATTACGAGAATATCGACAGTGTTTATTTCTTTTTCTTTAACTAGAGAGGCTTGTATTTTCATTAAAGATTCTAATGGGTGGAAATGTTTTTGCTTCGCCAACCACGTCCCTTGTCGCGGACCGTTTAATTAAAATACTTTTTCCTCCATGTGAAATAACATGCCATATTAATGAGGTAAAACAAACAATTAAGGTGGCTTTTACGTTACAACCAGGCGGGCCTTTTAGCATCAATATCGTTAATTGAAAATGATAGCTCATCGAGTACTGCCATTTTATTTAATAATTTCACTATGATCTTCATTTTACGGTCGGTTATTTTCATTTTTGTTGACACTCGACGTTCACGTGTTTTTACGCTGAAAATGGTGAAAGCTTCGTATTAATGAAACAGATTTTCATAATTTTGTATCTTCCTTACATTTAACTAACATGAAGATAAAAAACTTGATTATATTCTTACACTGGTTTCTGTTTTATGTAATCATTTTGAATATATCAATACACATAAAAAAATACACAATAACGACACTTGTACCGTGGGTATCAAAAATTTCGTGAGATAGTTTAGTATCACAACACCCACCCCTTAAATAAATATTTGTAGTCCATACAAACGCTTTGCTTCAATGCGTGGAACGACACGAAGGCCTTTTGTTTCTCATTCACCTTTTAACCAACACCGTCACATATAATTGATACAAATAATATCTCCCGATGTAAGATATGAAGAGTTTCCCTAAAAAATAATTTAATAAATGGGTACACTATTCATGGGCGTTTCGAGCACTCGCGTCCTGTACGAAAGCATTCTATAAGCGACTTCTCGTTTCGCTAATGGTACGACGACAACGTGCCTCGGACATCCTTTTTCTACAATTCAATTCCTTCCTGCTTCAAAACTATTCTGCTGAAACTCCTTTACATAGAAATGTCCCTGTTTTAAGAAAAGACGCTCGTTCCTAAGCCGCGTTTAACTGAACTTTAGCATTTCTTATTCCAAATAAACACTAAAGTAAAGGATTGATCCTGGCGCTTGTTTCTTTTCTTATCTTTTTTAGTACGTTTTTACAGTTTGGGTGCTTGAATGTACAAGACTTTTTCATTGTTTTAGACAGTCACAATCAATTCAATTTGTCTTGGGTCGAAGATACTAAAAACTAAAAAACACTCTTTTATCTTTATTATTTGAGCAATAAACGAACTTTAATCATTATCATTGCCTTAAGCAACAGAAAGTTTACTAATGAAAATAGACATCGCTCAAAGATTTTTTGTGGAGCGAGATATTAGCCAATACTTGCCACGCATGGTAGTCGGTCCTCAGAGCTTGTCTTCTTGTCATCACGTAATTTTATTTCAAAATCAGCTTCTAGCGCACCGCGTATATGGACATAAACATATATAAAAAATATATAACAAGGAACAAAGTAATGTTTACAAAACAGTCTTTAATAAAGGTTAAATGTATCGCTCCGTAAATAAATTGTAAGACAATTTCATAACGTTGTTGTGAGATATTTCTCCATTATAATATTCGAGGGGAATATTTCAAGATGTTATGGCAACAATATTAAATTCTTCCGAGTACAATCGTTGAAAACTATCGGTATGATTTTTATTAGTGCAGTGTATTCGATATACCTTTCAGTTATGCTTTGTAGAAAATGTTTTTATGGAGTTAATATTTATATTATATAACTTTACATCAAACTTCCTCCAAAACTTACGTTATTTCAACCCATATCTTGGTAGAAGAGATACGCAAAACATTACTGTTTTGAAATTTCATTATTGATTATACGGAAAACCCTTGCAGAAGTTTGCCAGGCCTGGCTATCAAACCACGGACTTCACGTTTAGTCTAATATTAAGGCCACTAGTGCACTTTATTAATTTAAAGGTAATAACGTATACACGATAAAAAATAAAATAAAGCATAAACCATACATAGCTTGACATACCTATTATTATTTGTAGTTCACTGCGTGATAAAAAAATTTCGGAGAATTATACACGTACGACCTTATTCATATACAGTTTAAAAACCTATTTAAGTGATCAAATGTTTTGTCCCTTTCAAGCGACTTGTGAATGCAGTTTGAGCGCGGAAGACAAAACATTCGATAACTAAAATAGGTTTTAAAACTGTCTATGAATAAGGCCGTTAGCATATTCTATGAACGTTAAGTTGAATATTTAAAATGACAGAACTAAATAAATTACAAAACTAAACATCAAGAATTTTCTTTTATCATCCGCTCGGATGGAATAGTCTACCATTTGCTATTGGATTATACATATAAAACTCTTAAGCAATGAAAAATCAATTAGCAAAACTACTTAGATATCTTTATGAAGTATCGTGCACACTGCCGGGCACGAGCTTCATAATACACGAAACATCAAGATTAAAAATCAATGTTGATTTAAGAAAAACGTAAACAAAGCGATATTAACGAGAAAATCAAATGAATATTCAAAGGATTCAAAATGAGATAAAGCGTACACGGGACAAATGTGGTTGTTTCAACTGTTTCAAATCTGGCTGATTAGCATCCTTTCGTATCGGCTCACGTACCCGGGTTTAGGGTCCCCAAACGGCTTTTATACACAAAAACCGAAAGCCCTTAGAAATAGAAGCCCGGACGGAATGTAAATACTCGGTGATATGAATATAAATGCCGTTTAAGCAGCATACGTGGGCTTACATGGGCCGTACACACCATAGGTTGTTACCGATGATACCCTTAAGCTATATGTAGGAATGCATGGGTGGAGCGTGATTTTGTTCTGGTATTGATAAAAAATACTATCTTGGAGGATGGATATTAAATGTTATTTTTTTTTAATAGTCATATGGTACTGATATATTTTTGATCCATATTTTATTGACGGACTATAGTTGGTAGTGAGAAAAACGTAAAAATATAGAGTTAAAATTTTAGTAAATTAAATAGCATGTGGGAATGAAAGGTGCCTAGGTTAAGTATGATTTATAACTGTCTAGATTGTTGTAATTAATTAAATGTTACTTGTACTTTAAAAGAAATTAGTTACCCAAGTTTGTATTTTATCCCATATCTAAGCCTTCTATAAATTTATACCATGTTTATTTTATCACGAACCTATAAAAAACATCCTCTAATTTTGAAAAAGCACGAACAAAACCGAAACAATAGTTCCCTTCAAACAATGAATGTTTAATACTTCCAATACACGCGTAAACATTTTTATCTAAGACGCGGGCTGCCAGACAGGGTACACAACCGCGCAACACTCACTACAAGGGAGCGCTGTGAATATGCATATTGTCTGCGAGAGGACTCCAAGAGCACTCCACTCGGAGACAGCAACAATAGCCTGGCGTAATTTCAAGTTTTTATAGCTTTATTGCTACCGCGCATGTAGTGTTCGCAATATCACAATGTATGCACAAGCTATTTGCATGCTTCACAATCTGCTTTTCATAATACACGCGTAATTTATGCCCGTCTTTGTTGTGACAATTGTGTCCCAATTTTATTTCGGGGTTTTCGGGAAATGGATTTTTGGTCTTTATTTGTTGCGGTGTCTTTTGTGTAATATTTTTATGGAAACATTAGCACTCGTTTTCAAAGATTCAAGTTAAATAAAACATTACAAAAACAACATTAATATCACAAATATAAAGGTAAACTGATATACTATTAAGGTGGACCGACAACATAATGAAGTTTCGAGGAAATCGCTGAATGCAGACCGTTTTCAGCACGCCGGTGAGAAATCCATAGCGGAAGCCTAAACTCAGCAGTCGAATTTTGTGATTGAGGCTAATGATGACGAATTAATCATCATAAATATTAGAAATTAAATTAACAAAACTATTTTCTATCCGTATTAATGTATCAAATGCTACCGTACAAGCTAGATCAGAAGCACAAACAGGCCGTAATGTATGGAACGGTGGAATATCTTCAATCGCATGTGAACCTTAAGATTTCTCCTGCAGATAACCAGTAAAGTAATGGTTGCATTTCCTGATTGCGCCTGGAGTATATAGGCCAACGAGCATTCTATTTTTAACTTACGAATTAACTGAAAATAGTTGTAGAGTAATTTAAAGGGTACTGCAGTACTTTTATTTGGAGAAATGAAACGAATACTGCCTTTTAAATTTAATATTTAAAGTTTCGTGTGAGCACAGGCTTATTCCGATGTGAAGGGTATTGTAGACAGTTCAATAACTGGGCATTAAGATACTTAGCATCGAAAGTCTGAGGATGGGCGCAGTTCAGTGCGTTGAAATGCTTAATAATTGTAAGTTTTGGATGGTTGCTCCTGTTTATAGACACGACCAATAGTCGCATACCAATATATTGCAATCATAAAAATAGTTTTGGATGTCATTATTAATTATTATTATTATAGAAATGGCAAACGTAGATTCAAATGCAGTTTTACCTGTAAGCTATCACCACCGCCTATATTCTTAATGGCTTATCATTACCCGGTGGCGTAGTTGTACTAGGGTACGATAACAAAGCTGAGGTCTCGGGTTCGAACCCCGTGTCGGGCAAAGTGATATTGGATTTTCTATTCATTATCATTATGGAGTCAGAAATTTGTGCCCGATATGGCGATAGGCTCGACCCCTCGTGGGACTATACAAGGCGAAATATGGGTGTCCTGGTAGCACCTCTGCCTACCCCTTCTAGGAAAAAAGGCGTGAGTTTATGTATGTATGTACGTATTTAGCAGACTAAATCATTATATTATCCAACAGATGGATTAAATCCGACAACTAGATAACCTAGGGTTAGAGGTCTATATGTCCTGACTAAATTGCTGCTTAAGCAAAAAATAAATTTCCAGCTATGCAACATTTGAAGTGAGATGTCAGCGCATATAAAATTGAGAGGCTACAGATACTTACTACGAGTTTACTTATGCACGTAGCTTATATGTATTTTAATACACTTTTTCTTAAAGAATTAACTATATTTCAGTATCTATCTCATGCCAGCATTTTTGTGAAAAAATAACTTTGTCCCAATTTTTTTCTCCATTTTATATTCATTGTTCGTTGTTTACATGTAACATGATATGGCACAGATTTTCCCAGATTGTAACTGAGAGTGTTATTTTGAGTACGTGAGAAATTTTCCGCGGATTCTTGTGTAGGTGAAACATATTTCTATTCATAAACTCGTGCATTCATAAAGCAAGCGACTTTAAGTAGAATGTAGGTTATTTTGCAATCCAACTTGTTATTCAAAAACATTTATTTTGTTTATATATTATTTTATTAAGTAATAAAATATTGCCGATATGATTAGAGTATAATATCAAGATTATCGTTCTTTTAGCGAATTATTAAATTACTTAAAACATTTTATCTTCATTTTTTCTCGCCGCATAGGTAACACTCTTTTTTTTTCAATATAATGGCTCACATAGAATATCATGTTGAAAATTTAATCTTTCTTTTTATTTTGACACACAAAAGCACTGTCGAACGATTCCACTCGCAACAAAAAGAACAACTGACGTCACAGGCTCGCTCGTCTACCCGCTGTTCCTATAGCCTCAGCCGGAAGCGCACAGCCCACTACTCAGTTCGAAGTCGGGAACGTGGTTGAAATTGCGAAAGCGTGCGCACGGCGATACCGCCCGTACATTGTTAACACCAAACACGCCTTGCAACGAATTTAATTACAGTTTATTAAAGTAATAGCCTATACTGACTGAACTCGCGCTGATTTACTGCGAGTGGGTCTACTTAGTTATTTTAGTTTTGTAACTAATCCGCAGATTTGTTGCAGTTTGTGTTGTATGTTCGAGTAATTAATGGTTTAATTTTTATCAATAGAACCGAAAAGAAAAGAATGGCTTGATCGGGAGGAGGCCTATACCTAGCAGTGAGTTAATACGGGCTGAAAAGAAAAGGAAGATTTTTATTCATTGTTTTGCTTTAGGTTTTTTGTAATTTTGTCTAATATTTATAAGACTATAGGAATAAAAGCTAAAATAATTCAACAAGACTTTCAAAATTATTTTCACTAAATCGAGTCATAATAAGATGCGTCCAGGATGAGTCTTGACTAATTCACCATCACTAAACCTCACAGAGGTATTAAAAAGTCTATGCTAACCAATTACAAACTTGTACACTCCAATAATATATTTTACAATACAATATACCTACGTAATAACCAAACAAGACCCTTCATAATGTGAAGTGTTTGCGATATTTAATCATTTTCATAAATCGGACGGGCATACGTTCGTCAGGTTTTCACTAATGAAATAAACTTTCAGGTAGAGTGGAGAAAGTGAGGCATTAATATTCATGGGGCGGGCTGGCCTGGGCCCGTGTAAATGTTTTATTCGCTAACGAGTCCATTGGATTAGGGTAATCATGTCACGTCGTGTGTTGCTCGAACCTCCTTAATTAATTCCGAGTAATCAATTGCTTACCATAACTTGGTTGCAATTTTTGCTCGTGGTTTGTAAGAAATATTTACAAGAGTTGTTTCATATATAAGTAGATAAACTTATGCCTGTATTATTGGGAGACAGAAACTATGGGACGCCTAGTGGTACGGTCCATGAAACCCTCTACCGCTTCGTCAGTTTTCATAAATCTTTTCATACGCGTCAATTAAGAGTTATATTATAATATTTACATACATACGTAACTAGATCAGTTTATTTTTCTATAAATTATTTATTTAGACAACTTTATGATGTTAAAACCTAGCCTTTAAATATATAGTTTGTTATTTACAATACTTTAAACTGGTATTTCAATTATGAAAAAAAACGCACAAATCATAATACAACGATATACAATCTTGACGGCAGTAATCCACTTCCATCAACAGTTTTTTTATTGCCGGTAAAAACATGGAATGAAAGACTAGCCACATAACCTATATACGCGAAAAGCCTTTGGAATGAACGTACTTGACGGTGGCATCCTGGTTTAGAAAACTCCTGGGGTAGTTTTTTGTGCAGCAAAATATGTCTCTGGTAAAAAAGAAATCCCATGACATTTGCACTGAACATTCTTCGAAATATGAAAAGTACATTAAAAGTATCAAGCAATAATCGTAAAGTTGAATGCAAAACGTTAAAGATTTTAAATTTTAAACGATATAAAGAAGTTTCTCATTTTATTATGGGCCAAATATAAAGCCCTTTAAGAATTCTAACCTACAAATTTAGAATTTTAAAAATTTATATGAAGGTAATATCAATATAATGTCTAATGCTTTGGTCACTAGCATAATTCCAAAACGCGGTAAAAAATATAGTAAAGTTCGCAACTCATCTTGCTTTAGAGTTTAGGCCCTAAAACTAAAACTTCAACTAGTAAAGGCAATTTCCGTCCCCTATTTTCAATTTATTCAAGTAGTGATGTTCTATTTTTGTTACTGCGTAGCCTCATCGGCACGCTACGGTAGCTTGCCGAAATCATGTTTGCATCCTACTCCTCAGGTGTAATCTTGTACGTGAACTTTTCTGTTTATTTTCTCTTCCAATTTTGTCGGAGTGCCTGCCAAGGTGCTGTCTGATGGCGGCTTACTTCGCGAACATACGTCACAGGAATGGCTCTTGCAAGTCATGGTCAGTTCTATTTCGCGCGCCATCAGAGTCAGACATGACGTTTTAAAATGTAATAGATTTATTGTATGTGAAAGATGGGGCAATCTTTTTAAAGTTTGTAAATTTTCGCGGCGATAATTTTCTTTTGTGTACTTTACTCTGATCTGTATGATTTTATGAAGGTTGGGGGCTTCCATAAGGTTGCCGTGGTAATCCTCAGGGAAGGTCCTTTTTATCATTGTTATTTATTATACGAGTATTAAAATACGAGTCAATACTACGTTGTTGTACATTCTAGTTCCAGTTTATATTATAGTTTATAGGAAAAAATGCGAACGGTTTCTGTTAAGGGAGATATTAGCTAATTTTCCAGATTAATGCATGTGATAATAAATATATATTTTATTTTAAATGTTATGTGTTCATAATTACTCCGTTACGTTAAGCTGTGAAGAGCGTGTTTTACAACAATTCTTGGCCGTACGTACACCAGCTTAACCAGCTTTTAAGTTTCCTAGCAGTTTCACGCCAGTGAACAACTTTGTTTTTAAAATCTACAAACTTTCGCGAGCTCCCAGTTTTGTTTACTTTTATTGTTGGCTGTATAATCAATTTGAAATATTAACACCGTGATTATCTTCGAATTAACTCGATATGAAAGTACGAAACTTTTAAATTTTGCACTTAATTCGCTAGTTCCTATTACTCTTGTACGCCATGCTAGGGATCAGTTTGACGGCTGATTTGTCACTTTTAACTGTTTGTCCTTTAATAAAAATTGGCTAAATGTGCTCCAAGAGCATTCAATTACTGCTTTATTGATTTTTTTCATATAAAGTAAACACTATATGATTAGTGGTTAAAGCAATAGAGAAAAAGGAATGTCCAACATGTTATACATATTATTTTCCTAACTACCCCGCATATACATACACACATTGATTTACTCAAATATTATAATAAGTTTCGCATAGTAATGATAATGGACTGGAGTTTAATTAATTTGGTAAGTACTACAAAAAAATGTATTGAACTGAGAACATCATCTTCCATTCTTCCAAACCAATACGGTTTACGTCTCTCCTTTTTTAAATCTTTCATAAATAAAAATTAACTACTAATACTTTTCAGCGCGGATCTTAATAATCATTCAGTCTTCTAATGAAATTTCAACCAGCCACCACAAAACAACACCGGTGTGCGTATATTCTGGAAACAGTCCTGTAACGCTTGCGGCCAATTGTGTCTAGGAGCACGTGGTGTCCACACAATATAAATTATACTAGAACTCATAAATTATGGCTACGATACATAATTTCCTACCGGGGTTGCTAATTGCTGTAGTTCATAGACTGTAATAGCCTCATTGCTGTTCGGCACTTAGGAATTATGTCGTCACGTTAGTGTTTATACGGAGGGAAGTGGACTATAATTTATTTCCAACTCCTCCTATTAATTTAACTTTATGATTGTTTTCGTTGCGGGTTAAACACAAGTTAGACATTCAATGCTCAGTGTCATTAAATTCCACTGTTGATCCTAGCTTACAGGAGTTGCAGTGGCGGATGTGGGGTCGGGACAGTCATGATATGGTTATTTAAACGTTATAGTTATTTATTGTGCTAAACTATCTTTAAATATTTCTCTGGCTAAATCGAATGACTATGATTTTAAGGCGGCGATCAAGGTCAGACTTTTGAGATACAGAACAGAATCTGGTTTAAACGAGTCTATAAAATATAGTTGATTAAAAGCTGTTTATTATTTAATGGATAACTTTCCACTCAAATATTTCCATATATAAACAGAAGATTGTATTACAATACAATCGATAAAATTCTCAAAAATAATTGGTACCTAATTACTAAATTAATTTAAATTCTGAATTGGCCGTTTACGTTATACATTCCAATTTTAAATCGCAACATTGTATTCACAAAATGAACAGTTGACATAAAATAAAAGCGGACATACCCGGGACGCGACAAGCCCAGGTCAGTCCGCAAGATGATGAAGGCGCGTAATTTACTGCGTCCTCGGTTACACGGTGACAGATGGCCAGTGCGTCGCACGGATGTCGGAAAGGAATCTCGAGATTAGGATATGCCGACCCAATCTATCTCTACGTTGGATGTTTGATGTCGGGTATATTGATGGTAGAGAATAGAGCCAGACTGATGGGTTAGTAGCTTGTTTTGTTGTGGCGTGTTCATAATGTCGTATGTTATCATTGTAATATATACATGTACATAGAGTTTTACAATGTTATGAATATGAAGCTTACATATTTTATAAATTGTTTGGGAATCGAACTTGCCGCCTCTCGTTTCACAGCCGGTTTCCTTCACTTCACATGAATTCTTAAAATGAAAAACTTACATCTGACCGTATTTTATTCTCCACTTTAAATTAAATTTTGCACGTCAGAATAAAGATCGAGTGAGTCAAGGTGGAATAAAACCGAGGGAACTCCGTTTAGCACGATACACGAGTTAAGAGGATAATATCCTAGGAATTAAATTATCATAATATTCCAAATTTATAGAACAATTTATTATAGTTCTTTGTGTGAAAATATATTAGGTCATTTAAATAGAAGATGATAAAGATGAAAGCGAAGGAGGTCTGTTTAACAAAAGTGTCTAAAGAGGATGAGAAAGTGTGTGATCATGGTAATCTAATAGAGTAACTATAAATATATGTGCAAAAAAAATATTTTGCTTCGGTTAGACGAATGACCTATTATGTTGGCTATATTTAGGGATATTTGAATATTAATATAAGGTAGCTCGTGAAATTGAAAAATATGTTGTAACTCAGCTTCAAAACATTTCGGGCAGAATGGTTCCATTATATGACCAAAATATACCTACCACCTACATCCATTCTACCCTATCCACTTGAACGATAATTACGCGATATAATTTTCTTAGATCCACAAGTCCAAATGTAAGGCTCATTTACCAAAATATCCGGACCATCTGCGACCTCATGACTATTTAGGAAGATTTATCATTCGCGTTACATTCCGTACTTTGGATGTTACATTTCAATTAATTTTAACGGAACCATTCCGACGTTCCTAAGCTATAATGGCGTGATAATTTGTTCTAAGCTAAATAGCTGGCAATTTGCTGAATTTCAAATTTTTCTAATCGTACAAATCTCTGGAGTATTGATGTTTTTATTCGTTCCTTGATTGATATATTTTAAAAATTATTTCATGATCACTACATGCAGACAATTATTTTTAAATATAGATTAATTTCCGTAATATATTTATCTACATCTACATAATATTATGTTGTCTGTTACGTAATATTATGACATCAGCCCTCTCTGGTATAAAGTTGGTCGGTAGGCGGCCGAGATCTATTAAATAATGTAATATTGTTACAATGTCTTGTCCTGTTATGAAAAACCACATTTCTAGTTTAAAACACGCTTAAACTCACCAATGAGTGACTGGATGATCGCAACGTAGCATTAAAATAATTATAAATATCTTTACAGTAATATTAAAATCGGTAAAAGGCTTTTGTAATTCCCCTCTTTCTTTTATCTCTTTAAACAGGTAACACGGCTGAGTCTGAATGTAGGTTAACCACCTAAAACCGCAAAGGCTATTCTGTGGATTACTTTCCTGCATTACCTTGCTTTTGAATTAACCTTATTTTAAATAAAGGCAAATACAATTACCATTTTCACAATAAAATTTTTAAGGTGCAACAAAAATGTACGACACGTCAAATATTACTGGTGGTGGGTCTCTTATATGTGAGAGGCTGCCTGGGTAGGTTGGTATATTTCTTCCGCCAAACAGCAGTGTAAATGCGCTGTTGTGTTCCGGTTTGAAAAACATTGTAGCCAGAGTAACTAGTGGACTTATTAAGACTTAAGAGTTTATTTATTTATTTTTGTTCTTTTTTGTACACCAAGTAAATCTTAATAACTAAACGAATATTTAACATAAAAGTACTTATGTCTCAGGATGACGAGCGCAGTAGAATGCCAAGTATTACTTTGTACTTAATGTGTTGAGTTTTGCTACTGTCCATGAACGGTCGTATCGCTTACCATCAGGCGAATGGCGTGCTCGTCTCGTCATGCATCGAACTAAAAATAAAAAATTGCATTGATAGTAGATCCCATACTATTTGTTTAATATGCGGCAACAAATTATCGTGTTATTAAAACAAAAATAATTAATAAAAAATGAAAATATTTCTAAATATCTTCGCGTTATAAGAAAATTTGAAATGTGTCGCGTTCATAACCGCTTCTGATGACGTCGTTAAGATAATTTCTCAGATGACTATAACATGGAGATTTCTTGTAATATAAGACATAATACGTGACCCTGTGATCTGTGCCGTGTGTTAAAGATGGATTTTATTTCAAGTTAAATATTGTTGTATTTCCTTGCTTTACGATATTTTAAATCTTCAATCGGTGATGCCTTCTAATGGTCGACAAATAAAAATAGCGATGTATGTAAAACGCTCTATTCTTTTATTCCCATTCAATAAAAGGGGATTTGATATACAAAATGGAATAATTTCCTGCTTTCGAAGACACTCAAGTGTGAAACTGTTCGTTATTAAAATGCTACTTCGGTGGGCTGTCGCGTGATTCTGTTTTCCCCCTCTGAATCATGCGATACCATTGTTCTACAATCAAATATGCCAACATCCGCACGTCGGCAGATTACAGGCTCCAATAACTTTCGTATTAAAATATTCAAGCACCTACTTGTATACTAGGCTCCCAGCTTAACGCAACAAACACAGATCTTTACTTTGAAAAACAAATCGAGTCGAGTTAATATAGTTTGTAGTTTTAGTAGCGATATGCAGGCTCGTGGTAAACTTTTGTATAGAAAATTTCGCAAAACACAGATACGAAACAAATATCTGTGGGTCACACCAATTGTCTCGGCGTGGTTATTGAACCCGCGGCATCTTGTTTCAGAGCCGGTTTTTCATCTGATTGCACAAAAGAGGCTGTCGAGAGGAGTGTAGGCCAATATGGAAGCGTAGATATTATGTCGGTTTTTTAGGAAGCAATACCAATGTTTATACACCAACATTTCTATGAGGCTATTGTCGTCTCCGATATTATAAAATTTCCTAAGACTTTACAAATTAAGCTCAACCATTCTATAACCCTCGCTTAATTAGGCTTTGACGGGGAAAAACAAAGCAGCAATTTCGGGTGTCTCAGGCCATCGTACAATAGCGAGTGGGCACGTTAACCGAATGCTCAGTGTTGCAGTGACAATCCCCTCTATCTCCCGAGCTCACGCCGCTTTCTGAAGCGAATTATCCAATAAACATAATGAAAATTTAAGCCTACAGACGCTGACTGTACCGGCGAAACGTCGCCGCCAGATAATCTTCATATCGGTACAGTTTAAGCCGGAACAATAAGCAAATTATATTGCAGTGTTCGGGACACTTGTCTACTCGATATTGCGATAGTTTCGGTGACGTATTTGCTTATTAATATGGCGTTGAAACATGAAACTTAAGTAAACTACCTTGAGTTACAGTTTGCAGATGTGATCGTACATACTAAAACATATTATAGTTTTATGAGCCAAATAAGCACAGTGTGATTTGATAGAATATAAATGATAAAACATACATTAATAGCCACATGAAAAGATCGAAATGGCGGCCATTTTCCAACCGGTTACAGATAGGGAAAATAACAAACCGTATTATGATTACATGTGAACAAATATAACACGATCGTGAATGGATAAACGGCGACCTAATATGAAACACGCAAAAGGCGGTGAAAGGGAAAACGTAAATACAGGAAAACGCTTGAACGTGCGCCGCCAAATCCTTCTATTATTTACGATCCTTTCGCACAACTGTTCACGGGCGAAGGTGTCTTGCAACACATTGTAAAAATAAACACCGCTTTGTATTTACGATCATACGGTGTAATAAAGAATACTTACGATGACGTCACTGTAAGGTAGAGCTCAGTTGTTGTTATATAACAAATACACTCACATATATACATACTCTTGTCACAGTAAGATACCAAATCATACGTTAGGCTTATCGAAAAGTAATTCTGAAGCGAGAAGTTTGATTATAAAGTCACAGGTATGATATGTACTGACTTTGTGAAGCATGTTTTACTAAGGTTTGTATTTTTCCTTTCTGTGATTATTACCAAAAAACTGAAGACACAATACTAGTGATAGCACTTGATGCATCCCTACCCTTTCTTCCAGAAATAAAACTGGGCGCTATATATTACGCTAGTACATAACTTTAAAAAAGAAATTTATGTAATTCTTTTGGCCAGTAAAACGATATTAACCCATTTTCATTCATTGAAATATCTTTCATTCCGTATAAGTGGCTTGTGCAGTGCCAACATTTTACAAATATACTGAGTCTGATTAAAATGCTGTATTTGTGTTGTTTTTTAACGTGGTTGTGCCAAGTGATGCTATCTGGCAGCGTTTATCTAGAACATGCTAGAAACATATATTTTAAAACAATCTAGACTTGGAACAATTTTTATTTTCTGACGTCTGACATGATTTAAAAACGGTGTATGAAAATTCTCAATTCTTGCCTTGGGTAATAATATAATACATTTAAGTAAAAGGAAAGCCATATGAATTGTATATAAATTTAGCATTTTATATATTTAACATTTCGAAAATTCGTAATACAAACTGTAATACCTCGGGGCCCATGAACACGAGAATCCTTGGCGCCTTTCTATACGAGTTACGTTTCGTTATTTAAAATGATAATTGCAAAATGGTATGTATTGTTCTTATGATGTAGTGTCCAAACTCACCAATTGACGAGTAGACTGTTATAGTACGAGATCCGACCGCGTGATTTATACGTTCATATGTTTGATTAATAAAATATAATTTTTATCGATATTTATAACTAAACCAATGCAGATCCGCAAAGGTGGCCATCCAAATTTGGCCGCAATTAATTTTAATTAAAATGTAATTAATTATTTATTTTTGAACAATTACGTTCACTTGTAATTGTTAAAAAATATATTTCATTAGAAAGAAATATACCTGAGATACCGAGAAAGTTCAAGGTGCCATCCCTCACTTGGCCGCAACCTAATGTCAGCCAGGTGTAAACAGGTATAATTTCGTTAAATATATACGTTCATAATGTATTATCATGTTATACATACCAAATTGAAGATTAATTCTTTCCCTACATGATGAGATATAGGTGCCTATGCAAAAATGCCCGCAAATAGTGACTGCCAACGATTAAAGATAAATAAAAGCGAGAGAAACTTAAGATAAACACCCCATGTCGAATAAAGATAGAGCATCCCAGCTGCTTGTCGTTTTTATGCTACTGCGCATGCGTCCATAGATAAGGTGCTCAACTAGTAGCTCGCGTATTTGCTTGGAGTTTAAAATACTCCAAAAATTGAGCAGTAAAAATAATATGTCATAATAATTAATCTACCAAACTAGTGTTTTCAATATTTTTTTAATTATATTCAACTAAAACAATATTTTTTAACTGTGAAACGTCATTTTAAATATAAAATTTATCTTTTAAATAAATTTTGTTTTATTACAATTTTTAACAATATTAAGTTTCGTTTATTTTCGGTCTTCATAAAAAATGTCATAAAAATTACTATCCAAACCAGTGTTTTTAATTTTTTTTTTAATTATATCCAACTCAAACAATAACTTTGAACTGTAAGACGTTAATTTGAATTTATATTAAAATTTATCTTTATACACAAATGTTTTTTTTATTTTTATTTTCATCAATATAAAGTTTCGTTTATTTTCCTTGAATCCTTGATTAAAGAACTGAATTAAAAGCAATGGTAACAGAATTAAACAGAATTGATTTTTTAATTCTGTTGAATTCTGTTTCCATTGCTTTTAATTCGGTTCTTTAATCAGGGATATGATTAATATAAATTTTTCAGTTTTATTTTTTGAAAACAAAAAATGTTGGAATCATTTATTTATTTATTTATTTATTTATTTTTTTTTTTATTTATTTTTTTTTATTTATTTATTTAAAAACAGCTATCCCAGACAATATCGACAGCTCGAAACTTTTATAATCAAATGAAATATTTTTATTTGTTTACTGATTTTCAATAACAAAAAAAAACAGAAAAATTTTTTTTTCCCGAATTTGAAACATACATTTTAGTACTACTGTCAGTTCAAAATCATGTACAATGTTCATCTTGGAGTAACAAAAAAAAACCTAAACGATACTCGATAGATAGTATTGTTCTTTTTAAAGAAGGTCTGGCTACCTGAGTTCGTTCTTTAAAGGTTTGCCTACCTGAGTTCGTGGAGAAATAAGTATCATTGGAATAATTTTCAATTTTAGTATTAGATGAAAAACTAGGTAGTTGAAAATTTCTGTATATATCGCTGTATTAAACATTATTTTATACATTATTAAATATAAAAACATAGTCTACTATTATACAAGTTTTATTAGATTAAAAACATCGTACTATTAAACCTACACTCAACGCAATAATATTTATATTTAGTAGCTATAAAATTATTCATTTGTCCTGTGTGATTAAAAATTGTACTTACATTTTGGGTTTTACAAAATTCTTCAAATTCTTCCTTGTATTTACTTTTTACAGTAATAACTTTTTTTAAACAATTCATGTGATAACCAAATTCATTTGTTGATTCCACATTAAGTTTTAGGTTATGATACATAAAATTTTTGTGACGTCGAAACAATATCATTAAAAAACACTTTTTAAATGATACATCACTAAAGTTAAGCACTTCTTGCTTTTCATTACACAACAAAAAACACTTCTTCATTTTATTCTTACGTTTTAATAACGTTAAGAATGAAATATATCAATATTAATATTAACAAACTCGACAATATTGACTGCCTCGGTGGCGTAGTTGTATTACGGTACGACTACAAAGCTGGGGTCTCGGGTTCGAATCCCGGGTCGGGCAAAGTGGTATTGGGTTTTTCTATTCATTATCAGCCCGGAGTCAGGAATTTGTGCCCGATATGGCGATAGGCTCGCCCCCTATCACATCATGGGACGGAACATACAAGGCGAAATGTGGGTGTCCTAGTGGCGCCTCTGCCTACCCCTTCTGGGATAGAGGCGTGAGTTTATGTATGTATGTATGTAATATTAACAAAGTTTTATAATTTTGGACTTGAAAAAAAACAACGTGGCGCATAAGACTGTCAAAAACATATGATTGCAATATTCAGTACGGTATTTAGTTGAGCACCTTATCTATGGACGCATGCGCAGTAGCATAAAAACGACAAGCAGCTGGGATGCTCTATCTTTATTCGACATGGGGTGTTTATCTTAAGTTTCTCTCGCTTTTATTTATCTTTAATCGTTGGCAGTCACTATTTGCGGGCATTTTTGCATAGGCACCTATATCTCATCATGTAGGGAAAGAATTAATCTTCAATTTGGTATGTATAACATGATAATACATTATGAACGTATATATTTAACGAAATTATACCTGTTTACACCTGGCTGACATTAGGTTGCGGCCAAGTGAGGGATGGCACCTTGAACTTTCTCGGTATCTCAGGTATATTTCTTTCTAATGAAATATATTTTTTAACAATTACAAGTGAACGTAATTGTTCAAAAATAAATAATTAATTACATTTTAATTAAAATTAATTGCGGCCAAATTTGGATGGCCACCTTTGCGGATCTGCATTGGTTTAGTTATAAATATCGATAAAAATTATATTTTATTAATCAAACATATGAACGTATAAATCACGCGGTCGGATCTTAGACTATTATAAGGTTAATAAAATGAAGTCATGCGTATTCGGATGACAATTTTACAACCGACGATGTGACTTCATCCCTTACTGCATATAAACTTATATATTTATGACACCTTATGAATCTTGCATCACTTATCCGCATATATTCGTATAATTTGATAATTTTGCATAGAGGGCCGGTTGGTCGCACTATTTATGAAAGGGAAAGGGCCAGAAAGCCGATTACAGGTCGTCTCGGAATGGAGAAAGCTTTCGCTTGTAATCCACTAATGTGAGTGGCTTATAAGGGATGCCAAATCTATGATAAACCAACGATACGCCGTCAATGCCTTGTTGAGTGGGTTTACACTTGATATAATAAGTTGAGAGTACTATTGTGTTTTAATGCTACATTTTTATATATGCTTAATACTAGGATTTGGTCTAGATCGAGGGTATTTAAACGGATATTATAAATCTAGTATCGTGTAAAATCCGACTATTATTTGCATTATGTTGTGTATTTCGACTGCAATAAATGCTCATAATATGCACCGTCTAAATATTCCTTTATTGAAGCTGGAAACAAGGTCAGCGAACTGTTATTACAATTGGATTCTTCGTCGTAATAGGCATAAGCTTATAACTTTATAATTTGTGAGCAATCGTAATCCTTAGCCACAGAAAGTCCACTGCTGTACATAAGCAATCTCCAACTTTAACTCTTAAAACCATATGCGCAATAAGTGTCATACTAATTTCAACATTTCAAACCATTCCTTATATAACGCAACCCAAAGACATATAACAATTGATAAAAACAGTATAACAGTTAATTAAACCACATAAGAGAAGTTGACTGCCTCGGTGGCGTAGTTGTATTACGGTACGGTTACAAAGCTGAGGTCTAGGGTTCGAGTCCCAGGTCGGGCAAAGTGATATTGGATTTTTCTATTCATTTTCAGCCCGGAGTCAGGAATTTGTGCCCGATATGGCGATAGGCTCGCCCCCTATCACATCGTGGGACAGAACATACAAGCCGAAATGTGGGTGTCCTGGTGGCGCCTCTGCCTACCCCTTCTGGGATAAAGGCGTGAGTTTATATATGTAAGAGAAGATTTTCATACAATTCCGTATGACCTGAACGTATGATACTGAACCGCACAGTGCTCGTACGATGTAAATGAGAAATTGAAATGTCAGTAAAGAGCCGGCGCAAAACAAACACGAAGCGAGTAGCGAAAGGCCGCAATCCTTAGGATTGTTTTGAAATTTACCCCTTAGCCCGGGTTCATAATGAAATAAATATTATTAGAGCAGAAAATATTATTTTTAGTATATAAAATACATTTTTTATATATTAATAATGTAATTGCGTTATGGTTTAAAAGAGTTCCTTAAAAATAAATTAACGTTATCACGACAGAATAATCTTTCGTCCTAATGATATTCATCATTCACTACTATAATAAGTTTTAAAAAATGACGCTCTTCCCAAAGAACTAATCAATAAGCTATCATTGTTCAAGACTTTAATGATTTCCTCGAAACCTAAGTCCCGTCACTAAAATACATCAACGACCTTAGCGTTAAATACTTAACCTCATCACTAAAAAGCAATTTTAATAATGAAACATAAAAAAGTAACCATTATAAAACTACAGATTAACGCTTAAAATGTAGCCCACAGCAAAAATAATATTTTCAATTCCGCAGTTCCTGAAACAATAGCCAGTAACTAAGTATTGAATAAATATGAACAAGCCCTTACCGTTGTAATTCCGACCTGAGCCAGCTACTTCCAACACACTAGTGTTTTTGTTCCACGTTGGAGAGACAATACTCTATACATAATTCATTTTGCGGAATAGATTAATCTTTGCAAAGTGAATCTTGCACTGCAATTTTGGCCGTGCGCTTACGAATGTGGAATTTATTATGAGAATCTGTAAATGGTGCTGATTCATAATCAGGTCACATTATTTTAATTTATAGAAACATACGTAAGTAAGCTTGGTGTAGTGGGCACGAGTCCTGTTGTGGTTTAAGTGGCTACGTATGCAATGCCCGCTCTGAGACAAATATTGATGTTTTCTTTTAAGTATGACTGATTAAAAATCATCGTTTCAGATATCCACGACACAAGATAGATACGAAAAACAAAAATAAATAAATACACCTAACACACCGAGATATAAGTCTCGAGATGAGATATAAATGAAAAATAAATTTTAAATTCACCTTCGTAAAATAATTCTTCTTAACAGTGCTAAATTCACTAGCCAGCGATAATTTCAACTCCAGACATCGTAATAAGGTTGCACTCTATCCCTTGGGATCTGCTGGCGTCCACTCGCTACCATATCGCGGAAACTTTACAAATGGACAATTATGCTGGCTTCATCGGCCCCATGTGGACAATGCCACCTGATATCCGCCCGACAGTTTTAAAAAGTTAGAATTGCTCAGTTTTAATGATTCCGAATGTAGACGTACATAAATGTGTATTTTTGTTATAAGCATAAGTAGGCAACGAAAAATTATATAGGAAAAATTAAGAATTATTTAATAAGTATGATACAGGTGGATGATAAAGGACTTTAGCACTTAAAGTTATTATATTTTTTAATTATTAATGAATTAAGAAGCAATCAGGACAATTATACTATCCGTTTAATGAAACAAAAATACCTAGCTTAATTCTAAATTATTTTTGCTAAACTCACATTTCAAACATTTAAACACACAATTGTTTACCAACAATAACTAATTTCAGTGCCTGATGGAAACCAATGTATTTGCACAACAAAATTGTTACAGTTCCACAAACACGAATGCATTGCAATGTTTACACTCAACACACTGATAAAGAATTCATAAAAATAATATGAAATTCATTTGCGCAGCAAAATGAAAAGTGTGTGCATCGATAGGGTTAATAAAATATTATGACGTATAGTGGCGTATTTTAAACATGTGTATTCAATAGTCAGTACATTTAATTTCGTTACGTGATATGTATATCTTAATAATATGTTTAAGCCTGTGAGTTCAGTGTGGCTTTTGTCACACGTGAAAAAGAAAAGAAGATTAGATATAAGAGAGAAGAAGACAAAGACATATATAGAAGATAAGTTAAAGATATCTTCAGTGGGATAATCACTGGAATTATAAGAATCGTTGTATTTTTTTTCTTTGAAAACATAATAGCGGCCTCAACAAAACCAACATTTCAAAAACTCCTGATACTACATTCTGCATAAATTAATCATTTTATATACGAATATGTTCAACTTTTAGCTTTAAAGCCTTTTATTTATTTTTTCGTTTTGAGTTCTACCAACCTTATCTAATTAAACCTTGACGAAAAATTATTTAACAGCATAATTATAGTAAGTCAACGACGTATTAATAAATTTCCAGTCATGAGGGGGTAAGGGGATGTCTTCCCGATTTACACTATACATTAATGGATTTCCGAGTTTAACATTAGCATATGCATATATGTATGAATAAGTAATATTGGGGAACCCGGGAGGACAATAATACCTTCACATGAGTATGTTAAAATGGTTCGATGTACCAACATTTTAATTAGGCTGTTGAGATTAATAAACAATGAAATTGGTTAAATCATATTTTAAAATTGTGATAATTAGTCTATCATATTAATTCAATTCGATACTCTATCAATTGTGTTAATTCTATGAGTCGTTTTAATCATCTTCTATTCATATTGAGAACTCTGTATAGTATTAGGACATATGCAAAAACATTGTTTTCCTATCTTAATAAGCGTTTAATATTGCTTCAACAATATAACAATTTATTAGTTACCTACCTAATATGTGTATTGTAATTTTATTTACCGTGTTTTGTGCCTATTATTTTGGTGTCAGACACTCAATGATGTCACTTCGGCGCCACCGAAAACCAACGTTATAGCGAGCAGGAAGCATTTTTTCTCTAAGTGCCCCCGACTATGACTGATATGACGCCCTAATTTTTTATGGTTTGCTACATTCATTTACAATATGTCTTGTTATAATAAATAAAACAATATTTTTAAGTATTAACTTGTTTGTAATATTTTAATGGACACCAGTAATGTTAAAAGTGAAAAAACAAAACTGCAAGGGACATTTAATATCGATATGTAAGTAAAATAAGTTTCTACCGTTCTATCAGAGACAACAGTCAACAGCAAAACCAACACAAACACACAGGTCAATAAACCACCCCTTAGTTAGCAAAAACACAAGAAATTGATACAAATACACGTGTTTTATACAGGAAACATGTGGAAAGTGCTAGGGTGCCCCTGTCCGTAGGCTGTACGTGGTCTAAATGTTTCACAGCCGAATTTACATCCACATACGAGTAATGCGATACGAGTAGCACGGTGAATATTTATTTGTCTGGGCAGCTGGGCTTTGGGTTCTTCCGAACTTCCGGATACAGATAAAATTTGCAAACGATTTTTCTAAAGTGCTCGTTTATGTAAGGGCTTTTATTTTGTTCAGCCAAAGAATGTTTGTTTTTTAGGGTTGTGATTTTTTATTTATGCTTAGCAGTAGAATCATATCTTTTTAACAAGATTATACAGAAATTAGGTAAATAAAAATAAATTTGAATGAAATTTTTATTAAGGCTTTCGTTTCCGTCCATCATCCAATCAGACAAATAACAATATTAATTTATTTGTAGAATGTTTTTTTTTTTAAGTCATTAATATTACTTTTGACAGACTTCACCAAAAAATGGCAAAAAGCGCATTAATCCCCAAATACATCAATCCGTCAAATACATCAAATTCATTTTTTTTAATACCCCAATAATCGTCGCGGGATTGTCAAACACAAAAGCAAAGCTCATTCGTTACAGAGTACATTTAAGCACCTTTAAACCCCATCCAATTTATTTGGACGACAGCAGGATAACCGCAATGATGTTGACAAATCGACCAGTCCGTTCGGCCCGCCTTTTTGATGTCCGATCTTTTCATTGTAATCAATCGATGCGATATCTCATTCTGTACTGAAATATATCTGTGTGCAAACATTTTGCTGCTGTTTTGTTTAAATTTTATGGGTATTTGTTTGGTTCAATTCGAAAACTGTAGAATTGTTATGTAACACCCATTCTACGTTTGAAATAAAAATATTAGTATTGGATTGAACATCTTTAGTTTAAAAATAGAACTAGATAACTAAATGTAATAAATTATACGTGTAATAAAATGAATTTTATTTCCAAGAATAACATTTGCACTTTTTTTAGAACTGTAATTGGGGAAAACAGGAATTGATCTGTTTACTTTGGATTAAAAGAAAATGCATTCATAATGTAAGTTAAGACGACTGACACGTGTATTTCCTAGATTGTTACATACATACAGAAAATCACGCCTTTTTTCCAGAAGGGGTAGGCAGATAATGCTACAAGGACACTCACATTTCGCCTTGTATGTTCCGTCCCAGGACGTGATAGTGTGCGAGCCTATCGCCATATCGGGCAAAAAATTCCTGACTCCAGGCTGATAATGTAAAGAAAAATCCAATATCACTTTGCCCGACCCGTGATTTGAACCCGAGACCTCAGCTTTGTAATCGTACCGTTGTACAACTACGCCACTGAGGCAGTCCTTAATTTAAATACAGTAAATTTATCATCAACACTTCGTCGATACCCAGTCTTCAAGCCCGTTTACACAATATCAGTGTACGCTTTTCGCTCCGGTTATTCTCACGACACCGACACAGCATTTCCATTAGGAAACGTTACAAGTTTTTCACAGCCTATTTTGAATTTCAACAATCTCATCAAACCTTCGCGTGAGGTACCAAGGGAGCAGATTGAATTGAGTCCCCGTACCTGACGCCATATTTCTTTTGCCGGTTACCCCAAATTGAACTTTTACCGACAGTTAAATGTACTTTAATCTGATTGAAGTTGCGACTTAGATAAATCGCTAGCTTCTACACTCGAGCTTTAAAACGTCGAATGTAGACATGAACGTTTGTGCGTGTTGATAAATTATGCTCGGATTTTATTGCGCTAATGAATGATCTAAATGTGCTTTTAGCTCAACACTCGGCACCGAAAATCAACGTGTTTTCTTAAAAGAAAGTGAATCAATAGAAAAACACATTATTTCATTTCAACTAGAGGCTGTGTATTCGCATCTCCATTCATATTTGTAGATGTACAACCATAATCTCTATTCTTACAATAATAAATGGTTGAATTTCGTTTAGTTGTTATTTACTTTACAATATATACGAACTAGGACATGACGTGCTTTTTTTTAAGTGAGTGGACTTTTATATATTTATATATTATATATCACCGCTCTAACCATACAATCGTTAAGAGTAGGATCCACAGTAAAACTCCTATCAGCTTCCATTGTATTCACTTTCAACAAGAGGAAATTGCAATAACACGGTCAATTGATTATTTATCTTAACTCTTATTTACAGTCTCTATCAATTAGTCTCTATGAACCAATATACGTATACCGGGTATATCAAGACTGCGACCGAAAACGAAGCCAGGTGGTAGTTTTAGTGGTTATAGACACAATGCAACTAAAAAATTCGGTAAAAAAGCGACAGTTTTTTTTTGCAATGTTTTAAGCATCATGGTGTTTGGGTGGTAAATACCTAGTTTTTGTGTAGTAATTTAAACACTTGCGTACCATTGCGTCTTTAAAAATAAATAGGTGTAAAATTTCAAAAAATAAATTGTCAATTTTTTTGCCTCGTCTGGGTACCGGAAAGGGAGTTTAACAGCTTTCCGCTCGTCCAAAAAGAAAAGTTGGTAGAACTTATAATAGTATACCATCTAATTTCCACACAATAGTTACCCACTGAACCTACAATTAAACCATCAAAAAAACACCGATACAAGGCAAGACCATTGTCAATCATAACAATGAAGTTTTTATGGTGAAATCAATAGTTTTCGTAACCCGCTGGCGCGTCGGCCGTCTCATAAGAAATGCATGCTCCTACACTTTATTTATTTACATGGGGTTAGCCCGATAAATCCGGGACTTCCTATCGGATAGGGGACTTTTATTGAACTTTATATTTAGTCCACACCCCATGGATCAATAAGGTATCAAGTTTTGTTGCATCGATGCGTACCGCCTTTGTGTCCCGGTTTTGGGATTGTATATCCTTCTTTGACTTTTTCCAGCTGGTTTATTTGTGGATGGTATTAGTCATCTTAAGTCCTCGGCTGAACGTAGGTTTGACTAAAATGTTTTGTCGCCTGTCGTTACTCCGTCTAGACGGAATTATATATGCCATCAGGAGCAGTCACTGGGTGAAGCAGATTTTTTTTTGTAGGATATATTGAATTTGAGCTTTACTTTAGATTTTTATTACGTTACATATATACACATCTAACCGAACCTACACCAGCCAAATCGGTGATACCCTCAACAAGGGTCAGGTCAAAAGTACCCTGAACCGACGAGAATGCATGAAGATATTGATGAAAGTGGATACAGCGAAAGTAATATGTCAGGATTGAGCAAAGTGGAGATCCATAGTCTCTGCTTACCCCTATGGGATACAGG
This sequence comes from Deilephila porcellus, assembly GCA_905220455.2. Classification (NCBI taxonomy): domain Eukaryota; kingdom Metazoa; phylum Arthropoda; class Insecta; order Lepidoptera; family Sphingidae; genus Deilephila; species Deilephila porcellus. Next base: position 10,612,219 of record LR999977.1, on the reverse strand, counting down.
CGGGACGTAAAAAACGTCGTAGGGAAATAAACGTGTACAATTTATCCTTTCTTTTTTAATACAAAATGCCATAAATAATACCTTTTTCACGTGTGCTTTTTCAAGAAACTCCATAAGGAAAATTGTCCTGAGCCATCGTATTCGATAAAAGATATTTTCTTCACAAAAGCCATTATTTTTATTTTATTATTCATTACATGTATCCATAAATGTCTATTTTTACTGTGCCTCTTACATCTTTATATATAAGTAATAGCTTTCCAAACCGTAGTATTGTGTTACAAAGTAAAAATTACATAATGTAACTAAGTCGTATTCATTCTGAAACCAAGAATACATATAGGCTCTGCCGATTAATTTGTATTATTACTAAGATGGTATGGATAAATTGAAGGAGAATTCTTTAAAGAAAAGTACAGTCAAGCATAAGATTTCAAATACAGTATATCGTAACACAGGTATACTTTAATTTGTAAAGCCTTATATTATGTTGGGATTTCTACATACCCACTACCCAGTATATAAGCTCACACACAGTAATATATTCATTAAAAACGAAACAATTACTGCTCGTATTTACGAGGCGTAATTAACGAGGCAATGCACAGGAGACGCGGGCTATTTGTCATGGCCAGCCGTGCCGTAGCGGCGTAGCGGTGTCGTAGAGCGATGCTACGGCGCTACGCGCTAATGTAACAACATGTTTGCTTATTATGAATTTCAGTGCAATTACTCCTATTTGCAGTGTTTATATTTGTCCAATTAATTTTATTTAAATTGAGTTTTATTTACTTTAATATTTTGAAAATAGGGACATACATTCTGAAGGTCTTAATAAACATAAGTATGTGGATAAAAAAGAATACATTTGTTACAAATATTTCATAATCCATAAATCCATACATTATTTACTATTATAGAATTTTCCCATAAGCAGAAATTGTAAAAAAATAGTTGCCTTTAAAATTACAATTATAACGATCATACAAGACTGATGCCAACTACTCGCAACCAATTCCAAAAAACCCTCAACTTTTTAATCATCCTAAATCAGAGCGTGTTGTCACGATTCCCAATAATTATAGAACGTAGACAGATTGACATGGACCGTATTTTAGACTGTGGTAGCACATTAGCAGCTAATTTGGTTATGGGAAAGTTACATCGGGCCGGCTGCGGCGGCGGTGCATTACACCGGAAACACTGTCCGATTGTTGCGGTCCCGCCGTAATGGGCTTAATTCTGATGCGGCTTTCGGCTTTTAGCCATTGTTTACCTGCGCACTATGTGAAACATGCCATAAATCCGCGTGTTTATGCGTGAAGCCGTTGTTTCAGTTTTTTTTCGGCTTGATTGATGGGATTGAGTTGTGAGTGTTCGGATATGAATGGTGGGTGCAGTTTTTTATTTCTGTGCTGTTGTTTGTAAAGTTTTATTTTTTTATTAAAACCTACAGCCTTATATTAGTATGAAAGTACTAATTATCTTATGCAACAGGCAGGCAAGTCCATAGATTTGGTTTACGGTCTCTGGTAGAAATTTCCATAATTTTTTGCGTCTCTAGATAATTTTTACAAATCTTAACTTTCATATCAAGATTTACTTTTTATTTGCCCCCTAGAATATTTTTTACAAATCTTAGTTCAGTTTTTCCCTTCCGAACTAATTATACTAGTCGGTATAATGCGCAATCTCTACATCTTTACAAAATGAGAGTAACTAATTCAGTAGGAAACTTGCACAATTTTATGACATGACGCCGCACTCCAGACTGTTCTCGTCGGGCCAAAAGTTAAATTGAAACTGCTAGGCAAACCACACTGGCATGATTTATTAGCCGCGTGTGAATACGTTACTAGCGCAGGCTATTGAAGAACGGTAAGGTGAGGAGATAAATTGCTTGCGTTATCTGGTTTGGGTAATTAAGTTGTGTTTTTATTTTTAATTGTAAATTTGTATTTTAATATTCAAAAGGTGGATTGCAGCTATCTATTCTATACTCGTACATACATACGTCATTTTTAGAAGTGTCTTAAATAAACGATACAGGAAATATTTAAATATAAAAATAATCAAAAATGCAAAAAAAAAAAAACACCCAACTAAAATTTATTACAATGTAAATGATTCACCGGAATTATCGAAGTAAATGTTGGAATGTTTATAAATGTAACAATTGCCATACTGTTGACATCACCGCGCAATGTTCCGCAAAAACATACACACAGACATAATTTAACAAATTTTGAGAGTGACTATTGTACGCACAATATTAGCGTGTAGGTAATTTAGGAGTTCAAGGGTTTACACAACAATGGGAAGGGACGTAATCGTCATAACTTAAGCCGTAAGAACTTGTGGAACCATTTGCATAACGGCTCCAGCCTTTGAAATCTTTGCTGAGTACAGAAACCGCTTGAATTGCGACACTTTGTGTTTGTTATTGTTATTTTAATATAATGTGTGTGTATTCTATATACCCGCATACTTTAGGGAAGGGTAAATTATACTCTGAATTTACTTAAAAATACTACGTAATAATAATAAAGTTACATCATTTAGACATACGTCCTATTTTATATTATACCGAATTTTTATTATTAATATTTTTTATAGACAGAAATTGTAAAGAAACCATTTTTATTTTAGAGAAATACTTACTGCGCTTAAAAAAATTGCGCTTATAAGCCTCAAAATGAACCACAACTGAACAGTATATGTCGTCACTGAAGAAAAAAACCCAAAACATTTAGTTCAAAATCACGAATAACATTCTACATTCCAAGTCGAGTGAGTATTCTAATGGCCGTAGCAGATATGGCCACAATTGAAATTAACCAGCTGGTCAAAGGTGGTGCACCGATAAGTACCGGTAGAAGATAAGGCAGGGCGGCTAATCCGCAAGAACAAAGGCAGTGGTTCTAACCCGAGGCACGGACATGATTTGAGCTGTGTGGCGCTATTAATAAAATCGTTCGATAAAGTTACGTTTGACATTGAAATTTTGGCGGTATTGAGTTGTTGTGTAATAAAGGCAAATGGAAAGATTTTTTTTTATTATTCAAACAATTTATAGCCTTCTGCTTTTAAACACAATTCTTCCACTGCTGAGGGCAATCCCGTGGTGCCAAAATGACTAAAATCATACTATTATCAATATATGAACATAATAATCAACGTGGTAAATAGGAAATCGAAGAATCAATATCGTCAGCTGTCACAAAAAATACTATTTAAATGTTGAATACAAAGCATAATTATATTGTATCTTTACATTTATATCTGTGAATTTCTTTCATAAACATACAGCACCATAAAATTAATGTATTTAAATTATCTACGAACGCTACAAGTCTCGCTAATAGGCCCCTATCAACCAAATCCTGACCAGATAATGTTCGGCCGCGACGTCTGCGCCTGAAACGTTATTATCTACCCTCAAAGGGCTTCACTTCCGTCTCGATGATCTAACTAAATGTTTCTTTTACCGCACACTTCGGTACCCGTGCTTAAGATGTTTCGGAAGACTCTGTTTATACGTTTTATAGGGTAAATTGTTTATATGAAATTATGTTTTCATTGGCCTGTTGGTAACGGACCAGACCCAATCAATCCCAGGACACACCTCTGATTTTTCTTTTCTTTACTGACATACTTAAGTGTCGCATTAGGTAATAAAAATATATAATCCATTTATTTGCTAAAGTAAACAGGACCCAGCCGATCATAACACCATCTTTTATGTGGCAGTCATTAAAAGTTATTATTAACTTTTTAGCGTACACCACGTTGACTTTAATACTCCACACGAAGACTTAGTGAACTCTTGAAAGCGCTTTGTCTGAGCCTGGTGGAGCAGAATCACGTCCGAAAGTTGTCGAAACTATTCTGAAAACACTCGTCTAATATTAACCTGGCGAAATTTATGCTCCTAGTCTCCTGCGGCGGCTTAAAAACTTTTAGAAGAAACTAAAGTGCAGTGTTTTAAGGTGAGCTCGCGTTTGCTGTTCGCTGTTTATGTTTCGCTTTGTATAGTGACTGACTGACACTGGTGAATCTGTTGAGTGCAGAGTACAATTTAACATGAGGGATTTGTGACATGTTTTTAGAAAAAAAAAATCTTCTTTGGAAGATGAATATTCACCATGTTTAAGTAAATACGAAAGTTCATAATAGAACTTAGAAAATTTAAAATATGTAGAGTACTTAAATGTTGCTGATGGTATATTCCATCATGCCGTAGAAGGGTTGTAAAATATATCAATCTATGGATACAAATACCACCGACGCCATAAATTTAGTGGAAATACATAACTTATTTGGAATTTAAGAAAAAAAATAGTGTTGTAATAGACGAATTACACATTGAAAACATTTTTAAAAACAATTATACACTGCAGAAATAGTGCTCAGACCCATTTCACATTACATGCCTTGTACATTAATTATACAGCCAGCAACACACATAACATTCTTTCCAAGAATAAGCTTAATTAATCTGAAAAATCCAGCGCCACTTCTTACCCTGTCGCCGGAGCTCACACGGCTTATCAGATCAGATTATTTACGGCAGTAATTGTGTTTCTTTTTAAAATTAAGTTTACTTTATCTTTTCATTCTGTTTATTATTACCATAATTAGTATTTAATTTACATTATTATTTCTATTATTTACGGTAAGGTGCTATTAGTTATAGTTTTTGTGATAGAGTAGCTTACAAGCAAGCAGCAACGCATACTGAAAGTGATAACTTCATACGAAAATTCACAAATTCTGGCGAATTTTACTTTTATTTCCGGCTTTGAGGGATAGAGAATGGAAGGTGCAAAATAGTTCATAAGCAATATCAGTGACTACAACTTTGACTAAACGACCTTATTAATTTACATCGACTAAAATTTTAATAAATACACGAAATCAACATTTTCAGAGAGGAATAACGCATGTAAACCGTATTTTAAGTAAGAAAATAGTAGTATAAACCGTTTAAAAAGCAAAATTAATTAAACAAAACACACGTCGACGTATTCGAAGTTAACACATCGGAACTGCTGCGTAAAAATTTACACTGGCTATAAACTAGATTCCTAGAATGGGATTGACTTTTATTGTATTCCAATCGCGAGCTGGCGAAGTCCCGGGCGGTTTTTAAAATAAAATAATGCTACCACCTGCACAACTTCGACTAGAGAATATAAAACGGCAGAATTCTATGATTCCTATATTAAATGAAATCGAGTAACCTAAAACTGGATATTGTATTTTCTCAACATCGCCGCGGGTTATTCTTTTATGTTCTCAAGAATTTTAATGAGGTATTTCTTGGAAAATGTTGTAGGTCATGTATTTTCTTTCAATTTTTCTGTGAACAATGTTCTACCGCTTTGTTTACTATGAATACATAAATTACTGTTCAATTTAGTAACGTACAATAATTACCTTGTATTTTTAAAGTTAGTATTTTGTATAGTCCATAGAAAAATACGACGTTTATTTTTCACAAAATACGTACTGATATCAAGCAAAAAATATTAAAAATAAATGTTTCTTTCTTTAAATTCGAACCGATGACCCCGCTATTCACTGCTTGCACCCCAAAAATAAGGCAATGAGCAAACCCAACATTACTAACAATTTCGTCCTATCAAATCCATATCAAGTCATCTAAAAACACCATATTACGCGACTAGTTACGAAATAAAGCATACGTTACTCTTAATGACTTAGGTTAGTCCAACTAACACGTATGTAGTAACACTGGAAACATCTCATTACGTCCCACTGCCGGGGCAAATGGGGGTTAATTTCATTAGCGCGAGCTCAACGATTCGTGTGATAACTTTAGTGCTGTTACGCGGAACGAGCCCGGGGACCGCCATGGGAAATTGTGACGTTGATGTTTGTTGTATTGTTTTGTTTAATCGCGCACCGTGGAGGTTTTTATGACGTGTTTGTTTTGAAACTGTTGTCGGATTGCTGAGTTTAAATGGTAGGGGGTAACAGCCTATGTGATACTTAAGGACCCGATTATTCTATTTACAAAACAAGTACATAAATGTAACAGTAAATATGATACTGCAAGTAGAAAAAATATGAAATGATATGTTTTAAGATATTCTATTTGATTCAACTTTTTTTTAATTTTTAGATCATATTTATATCGTTCCTTAACAATCAAACTGAACAAGAAAGTACCCTTTACTTCTAAAAGGTCCTAATATTACCAAACCGCACTCAAATCGAACTCACCGCAATAAAAACCGACTATATCAACTTACTTCATTACCATAACTGATTGGACAGAGGTATTGTTCCGAAAATTCACGTAGCAATTACGGGAGCATCGCGTAAAGCGACCGGTCCGTGTAATTATAGCGTAGGGACCCAAAAGTTTACTATAAAACATCACTAGAGTTGCGAGCAAATTAAAACACGGTGAAACCCGGACAGATTCCGCCGCTGCCCGCTAATTGGCTCGTTCAACCATCACAACCACTCGATTGATCAATTCACAGCTATTTTTCGCTTTTGTAAAAGTAATATAGCTTTATGTGAAGATTAAAACGAAAAAGGTTGCTTAGAAGATTGGTTGTAACTACTTGATAGAATATTAATTGAGTGATAACGCACAGACTAAGCCGGTGGGCCTAGAAACAAAAAAAATCTAGTTAACGAAAAAAGTTTCACGAAAATTCTACAAACCTCTACAAAGTGAAGTAAAAAGTATAAAAAAGAGGACACAATTAAACTTCCTATTTGTTGAGGCAAAAAAATTATGCGTATTTGTTTAAATACTTTACACTTCAGAAGCTTTAATAAAATGTCAACGGTTAAAAATTCAAGCGACCACATGGCTATAATCTAATACATCCTGTATTTTTTTTTAATTTATAACAAGAAGATAAACTTTTCAGCTAGTGAAATGTCCCACAAAACTCTACAGTTTGAATGCGGGATCAATGTTTCATTTATTTACATTAGGGCAAGTTAGCTAAATAGTGCTTTTTAAGTTTCGACTTAAATATTTGACTTGCAATCTAGTACAAAATATGCTACTAAACTAACACAATAATGTGATATACCGTATATTTACCGAAGTAAGTATGGACCACAACTGCACCAATGTCAACTATAGGCTATAAAAAACTCACCAAAAATATAGGCAGCAACCAGGACACCCACGTTTCGCTTTGTATGTTCCATCGCACGATGTGATGGGGCGCGAGCCTATCGCCATAACGGGCACAAATTCCTGACTCTGTGCTGATAATAATGAATAGAAATATCCAATATCAATTTGCCCGACCCGGGATTCGAACCCGAGACCTCAGCTCTGCAATCATACCGTAGTACAACTGCACCACTGCGCAGTCAAAATCATCAAAATCTATCCAGTAAAACTCTTCTAAATTAAACCACAATTCTTACGAATAAAGTCCACCTACTGGTATAGATTTTGCACAGTAAACAAAATACTGGCTGAAAAATTAGCAGCCGGATCACGTCTTCGGCCCTTAATTAAGAAGTTAATGAGATCGGGACCTGACCTCCTCCCCGTGATCAATAGTCGATGGCTAAATTACAATATAAAATACCTTGGGAAACTTTTTACGAGATAAGTGCGCTCACCTTGTTATAGCAAGGATCAAATTCAATTAGTTTCACAGAGCGTTTTACAAGATAACTAAAGGACCGCGGGACTGCGAAAGAAGTTTTCGATACGGATAATTTCATCCCACCGGTACGAACTATTGGAATTCAATTTTTAATGCGGTAGTATTTTTATGTGCGGGTGTTTTAATTGTTTCTTTATTTCGATTGTGGCTTCTTTTTAATTTGTTTTTACATTCAAGTTTTTACAAATATTTCAACAAAAAACATGTACACAATAACTCAGCAGTATCCTTGTAGGGATAGGCATAGTATACACGAATCCCATTCTGAGTTGCAAGTGTTATTTCCATCCCGTGATGTAAACTGTAAAACATGCAAGCCTTTGGCCATGCAGGGCATAAAAAAGTACACCTAAAAGTAAAAATATATTTTGAATCGTACATAAGCGAGGCTCTTGGCCAAATCCACGTATATATGGTTAGAACCCCATAATGAAAAACATCATCACAGTACGTATTTTATCTGTAGACAATGTATTTTACCCCTGACTCAAAAATGAAATAACGGTCATTAAAGACATATGGGAAAACAATATTATTTTTCAGGCTTAAACGACTAGAATTATTAAACTCATAACATGCAGGAACGGCCATCCATAACAGAGGAAAGGTTGCTGATTATAAACTCTGCTGAAATTTCACAACTGATACATAGAGACAAGATTGTACCATTCAATAATCGTCGTGGACAACGCAACAGGTATGTCACGGATAGTCTACCGTCTCTTTCAAAAGTAATTGCTGTTATCTTGCAAACTGTCCTAGGTAGACGACTAAAACGGGCTTTAGCGAAATATGTACTCGCACTAACCGTGCACAGCTGATCTGGTTGCCTAATCCTGCCAATAAAAATTACTCGTATTTATTTACAATGCGCCTTGCATCGGTTAGATGTTGTTTATTTATTTGTGTTAACAAAGCTTTTTAAAACGAAGAAAGGAATGTTTATAACCAAATAAAAATTCCGTTCCGGTTATTTTCTAAGTATGTTTGGGAAATCAAGCCTTTATATAGCTGTAGCGTGGTGGACTATATGGCCTAACCACTCTCAATCGATTCTCTCGATTGTAGAGTAGGCCCGTGCCCTGCAGTGGGACGTATATGGGCTGATATAGATAGATAGCTGTAGCATAGAAAATGACTGCGCTTAAAATCCCCATAATTTAAATATTTCAATTCAAGCGTGTGAACAGCGAACGTGTTATAATCAAAATGTAAGTACCCAATAAAATCGAACCAAAATAGCCAAATCACACAGCCACATCATACTAAACGGCATATCGCTGCCATTAACATAGAGCTGAAGCTCAAGTTCTCCTCTTTATACATACATGAATATCGAGGAGACATTACGTCGGGCGCTAATAGGCAATATCTGCCGCCAAAATTGCCTTCCTAACGATATTTCTGTTGCATGTAATAAAACCAGTAATCCTATTACTGAAGTGAAATCGTTTTTGCTCACGTGGACTTAATATCGGTCATATTTTGGATGTGCGCGAAAAATCGATTATGAAATCGTGTTTACCCGAAATGTTGTGCGTGTTATTTAGTTATGTAAGTTTAAAATCGACCGTGGCTTATGCGTTTCAGTGACGATTTTTTTGACAAGACAACTGTTATCACCAATTCCCTCCATGCTAATACAACAATTGCTAATTCGAAATTTTGTTTTATTTCATTAAATAGAAGATATTAAATTGCATAGGCTACAACTAAATCTTAACTTTTTATTACCTATTCTCGAACATTGCTGTTCTTTAAGTCAATACGATCGTTGACCGGTACTATTACAAGCTAAATGATACGCTATAGTAAAGCTACGTTCATGTAACATAATAAATAGACCTAAAATATTAATACCTACATACACATAGTCACGCCCTTTTTCTCAGAAGGGGTAGGCAGAGGTGCTACCAGGACACCCACGTTTTACCTTGTTTGTTCCGTCTCACGTTGTGATAGAGGGCGAGCCTATCGCCATATCGAGCACAAATTCCTGACTCCTGGCTGATAATGAATATAAAAATCCAAACTTGCTTTGCCCAACCCGGGATTCGAACCTCACTTTTGTAATCGTACCGTAGTACAACTGCGCCACCGATAATTACATACATATCGATAATAATTAATAATACGAGTAAATAATAATAATAAATTAATGCACAATTTCTTATTTATTATACCAACCAAACACCCAATAGAGTCACCATTTTTATTCTATGAAATAATGTTATAAATCATTATTCGGTAATAAAATAGATAAATTACACCAATAAATATTGAAGGTGTAAGCCAAACTTCAAGTGAAATGTGAAAAAATGAAATTACGTAAAGAAAATTGGCCGTCAAGGAAAATGATGTATGAACGGTGCAAAATTTATTCCCCGAAATATTGACCCAGTTCTAATATTATATGATAGATGACTGGTTTTTGTGATACTTATATTAGTTATTTCTGTATTCGATGTACAAATACCTATGAGGGAACTTCAAAATCGTATGTAGACATACATACATACATACATAAACTCACGCCTTTATCCCCGAAGGGGTAGGCAGAGGCGCCACTAGGACACCCACATTTCGCCGTGCATGTTCCGTCCCACGATGTGATAGGGGGCGAGCCTATCGCCATTTCGGGCACAAATTCCTGACTCCGGGCTGATAATGAATAGAAAAATCCAATATCACTTTGCCCGACCCGGGACTCGAACCCAAGACCTCAGCTTTGCAACCGTACCGTAACACAACTACGGCATTAGACCTTAGAATATATACATATAAAACTTCTCAATAAGAATAAATTTAAAAGATAATATTTCTAGTAATTATTATTATTATCCCGTAAAATCCAACTGCAGAACAAATGCTTTTCTTCCCGTTTACACACATCTCTGTCAAGGGCTTTATAATATGACCAATCTATCCAATGTGATATGTCCATCCATCCATCCATCAGCCAAAGGACGTCCACTGCTGTACATAGGCCTCTCCCAATGATTTCCACAGTGACCTGTTGGAGGCAGCCTGCATCCAGCGACGTCCCGCCACCTTTACCAGGTCGTCTGACCATCTTGTGGGTGGACGTCCTACGCTGCGCGCGCAATGTGACATATAAAACCTCTCAATAAGAAAAAATTAAAGGATAATATTGCTAATAATAATTATTATTATCCCGTAAAGTCCCACTGCAGAACAAATGCTTTTCATCCCGTTTTCCACACATCTCTGTCAAGGGCTTTATATGACCAATCTATCCAATGTGACTTCTTGACTGCTTTGGTAGCGCAGCTGTACCACGGCACGGTACGATTACAAAGCTGAGGTCTCGGGTTCGAAATCCGGGTCGGCTAAGTTATATTGGATTTTTCTCTTCATAGTCAGAGGTATTGTAGTCACTGATGTATTAGTATAAAAAAAATACTATTGTCTCTGAATTTTAATTATTACTAAATTATTACGAATGATATCGCGGATTTGATTTAATTTTTATATATTTTAGACTTCTCGATGCGACGTTTCGATTACTTAACAAATTTCGTGGAAAGAAAATAATAGTTTTATTTTAACGTGTAACATTCGCGTAAATCTAAGAAACCATTATATTATAAACTTTTATGAACAGTGTATATTTATAATAATCTAAGGATTAGATTAAATTAGGGTCTATTTATTCTCTTGAATACATAATATTAAAGAATTATAAGTATTTCGACCCAACAACGCAGCTAAATTAATTTCAGCAATTCCCTCGAAATGTAGTTAATTATTTTTCTTAGAAAATTGTTATAATTTAGTAAAATAAGTAATGGAGGACTGAGTTGCTTTTATACTAGAGAATAATTAAAATAACTCTCATCGGACTGAAGATAAAAATGTAGTAGGCACTTCTTTAACATAAATAAAATCCCTTGAAATTAGGTGTAAAGATGGTTGAACTTTGCAGGTAGAGCATCAAATCGTATTCGTGACATTATCGGCAATATTATTTTATGATATTTGCCTATGAGAAGTACCTATATGATGAATACCAGTAATTATGTTAAATGAAAGTTTTGTCTGCAGATACCAAAGCCTTAATAATGATGTTTCCATTTTATACATTCCGGCACCAGCATTATTTTTATGGAAAATGAGGTGAATGAGCATACGGAATACGGGCCATCTGATGGTAAGTAGACACCACCGCTTATAAACACTTACTACATTGGAGTAATCATGAATGTCCAGCCTTCTTCACAGTCGTTAACAATCTTGGCAGAGTGGTCATGGTCAGCTTTTCAGGTGGCGGCTCGCTTTACAATCCGTCGCCATTCCTCTCACGGTCCAGCCCACCTATTAAGAATAAATAAATTTTATAGAGTCAAAAATTCAACCTCTTACAACACATAGCATCAGCCACCATCGCCTATCATCCAAAATTCGAGGAAACACTCGATAAATAAACGTCTGGTGCAAAGACACGCGCGGTGGTTTAGTGGAATTGTGGAAAACGCTTTGTCTTCGAACGTCTAGGGAGCTGATTGGAGACTCTAAATTCACCCGCGTCTACCCGACTCGTCGCTTGGTCGTGTACACACACAAGACGTGATCTGAATGGAGTATTTTTACTTTTATTGCATTTTGTCTTACGTAGGTGATGATATGTACGGGAGTATTGGAGATTTGCGAAATAGGATGATTGTAAATTTCGATAAAATTGTACGTTTTGTGATGGGTCTGAAAATTGGTTCCAAGACAACTCATCTAATCTACAAAATAGTATTGTCTTTAATGCTGACGCGAGCTATTTGTTAGAGCTAAAAGTTGGACATGATTGTGACGATGAGAAAAATATAAAATTAAAACGGTGTTAGAAGTAATAACAATAAACTTTCAACTTAATCCATTATAGGTAACTTTGTTTCAAGAATATGTGTCGCCTAAAAAATAATTTTAATTGAAAACATACCAAAAATGTTCTATAAATTGTACTTCGAATGATTAATGATATTACAAAACAGACAAGTTTATCATTATTGTCGTAAAGGTTACATAGGAGTGAATGTATATAGACTAAACCTATTTATTTAAGAAGTGTAACAACATAGCTAACCCACATGAAACAGAAAATACGTGAAAAAAATAACATTTGCGCGGCACAATCGTAAAATAACGTAAATCTGAAATACTGTCAAAATATTCGTGACACGAACAGCATACATGATGCCTACGTGGTGAGATAGAAGTTTTTATTCATAACAATGAAGTTCTCTTGATCACTCACGGTGCAGAATCAACGAGTAGCTAACTAACTTGTGATTACGAAATAGTTTTTCCAAAAATTTTCGTTCTTCTTTTTTTTGTATTTTAGTTTGTTTTAATTGGTTTTAAATAAAGAGAGATTTGTTGAGTTGTTTTGCTTTTTTTATCTCTCTCAATTTGTTGTATACATATATAGTTATAAGGTACGATGCTTCTATCATGTATTTTCCCATATTATAAAATTCCTTTAAACTTTATTGGACAAAAAAAACATTTGGAGATATCCTGCGACATATAAAGAGTAGAGAGAACGCTATCGAAGAATTGCTTGCATTTACACTCAATTTATCCTATAACTAATAGACGTGTTTAATCAAAACACGCAAAAGAACAATCACACATACTTACATTTTTAATAAAATCTGTTATTTAATAGATACTAAAATGGGTTTTAAAACTAGCTATGAATAAGGCCATAAGACTTAACGTCCAAATTAAAATCAGAAATAGAACATTTCAACAGAAACAATAAAAAGGTTACATGAACCGTGAATCAGTGCGCTCGTCGTGTTAATAATTTTAAAGTTCCTCAGGGATTTGAACAACCCGAAAGTTTCGCAATTTATATTCATATTTAAAACTGGGTTGCTGAAACAGACCAACCCAAGCTGAGACAATGTTTTCATCTAATTTTAGATCTAATTTAACGCTTTGAATTGGCTTAAAACTTCCATCAATACAACACAGTACAATTAATTTTATTTGTGTCTTGTCAATATTCTACATACATACATACATAAACTCACGCCCCTATCCCCGAAGGGGTAAGCAGAGGAGCCACCAGGATACCCATATTTCGCCTTGTATGTTCCGTCCCACGATGTGTTAGGGGCGAGCCTATCGCCATATCGGGCACAAATTCCTGACTCCTGGCTGATAATGAATAGAAAAATCCAATATCACTTTGCCCGAACCGAGACTCGAACTTTCGACCTCAGCTTTGTAACCGTACCGTAATACAACTACGCCACCGAGGCAGTCAATATTATGTATGTACTTTAATAAGTAATAGTTCTTTTATTTCTTTAATAGACCGTTATTACTATAGTACTGAATGATCAGATCAAATTAGCTACCGTTCCTTTATTTATAAGGGACTATAGTTGTCATTAGATGGAGTTTTGCCACAGAGACAATATAATATGACAAAACTGGTTATAAATTATTGTCTATACACTACCCTTTCTTTCTTTCTCCTTCTCATAAATCTATCCACCGGTTGTCTGGTAGAGATTGCCTTAGTGCGATAAGACCGCCATTTGTATTTTGTTGTTTTATTGTCTTTACATATCTCTTGTTATATTTATTGTGTACAATAAGGAATAAAAAAATCATCAGCATACACCTACTGACTGATTCAAGCATATCCTATCTACTACATCTGCACTAAATTTTAATTACCACGATCGCCAGTTCTTCTCTCCATACGACAGCGGGAAATCTTTCCCCATATTAACATTAACAATCTCCCCTTGAATTATATACAATTTATATTAAACCGAACACGATACGGCTCCATTAAATTAAATGTTGTTTAAAATTAAACTTAAATTCTGAATACCGCGAAAGGTGAAGCATCAGAAACAAGATAATCTTTGATATTTAAATTAGCTCGCAGTTATATCCCGTTTTGATCTCTTCAAAATATACAATCGATTTCATTTTTTATTTCATAACGACTCCTTTGAAGTATTGGATCGTGAATTTAAAGCAGCATCGCGATTGGGTATTGATTTCAGGAGCACTTTTATTTGCATATAACAGAGGAAAGGCGGAAACTGGAACGGTATCTCTTCAAAGTATCGTTGTATACTCGGTTATTTATTGATGCAATTGTTTGTGCGATTAAACATTGAAATTCACGAAATAAAACAGATTTGTTTTAAGGCTTATCTTTCCATGCTTTATTTCGTACCGATTTGATACACTCGTACCCAACAGTGTTTAAGGATGTCGAATACTTAAATGATTGCGAAATATGTATTTTATACTACACTAACCACTAATACAAAAACCACATCCCGCAGTAGAACACCTTAGTAGTAAACTAAATGCTTCATTGGACGAAAAACAAGTTTGTTAACTGATGAGAATTTTCCATCTCTCCAGCGAACAGTAGTTAGATTGCGCTACCTTTCTATGCATTTCAGTTACTTTATCACGTAAGTTTATTAAAGAATTAAGTGTACCGTAGTTCAACTGTCTCAGTGGCGTACAAAGCTGAGATCTCGGGTTCGAATCCCGGGTCGGGCAAAGTGATATTGGATTTTTCTATTAATTAATTTTATCAGCCCGGAGTCAAGAATGAGTGCCCGATATGGCACATGGCGACAGACTCGCCCCCTATCACATCGTGGGACGGAACAAACAAGGCGAAGTATGGGTGTGCGGGTGGCGCCTCTGTCTAACCCTTCTGGGATAAAGGCGTGAGTTTATGTATGTATGTAATGCGAATAATAAATAATTGATGGCAAATGTTCATTAGAGTAGGTTTTATGTTGTGTACCTTACACACAAGTGATATAAAAGCCAATGCAAACAAACAACACTACTGTATATAGATCGTAATAAAAGTATACAAAATCAAATTAAAATAAATAAAGCAAAATAAATTAACATGAATTATTCAGGTATATGATTACTTACTTATTTCAACGAAACTCAATTCAAAGTTTACTACCAATTTAAATTCTTAATGCTTTTCTTTCTTTTACTTTTGTGCGCAGATTTTTCCGCTAAGCGGCTGACTTCGTCTGACTTTTCTTTTGTAAAGATTAAAGATTTTTTTAACGCTCAAAGCGTTCGCGCTCTTGTACAGGTGCGATGTTTTGTAAATCTAAGAATAACTGCCAGTGAATTATAGATTACGATGTGGAATTATTTTATTGATCCAGCTGTAAGCTTGGGACCTGTTAACTATAGCCTAAATTAAATACACGGGTTCGAAAAAAATATAGTTTTATAGTAATAAAAATAATTCACAAAATATAATAAGCCATACACTATCTCATATTTTTGTTGATATTGGAGGTTGGTCCTCCTGATTTTGAGAGCAATCAGATTTTATGAAAATTCAACTTTACATTAAAAATCTAACGGTTGTGGATTCAATTAAAATTCGACTACATATTAAAATTGCAATGGTTACGAAATTTATCATAATTCAACTTTAATCGTATATCTAAATTCCATCGGGACGAAATTTGTGAAAAACACACACACAGTTAAAATTAATTTAATTCATAACTTTGACCTGGACAATTCATGTCTCATTCGTTACTAAGCATATTTATATTTATTCATTTGTGACCCAAACACTTGAAGATATTCCCATGTCCCAATCGAAAAAGACCACTTCCTAATTAGCAGACTATTCCATTATTAATTTGAACCAGCGCGTTAAAAACAATAGCCTTCCTAAATTAATTTTCTTAATATACCACTGGAGTAATAAAGCAATCCAATGATTAAGAAGCAAAATGCCAGTAATAAAATAATTCTCATTCCACTCAGTTACGTTGAGATCCCCGAAAGCCAATCAAATATTTTTATAACGCCGCCGAGACGTTTTCTTTTAATATTTGGTCTCCGTTTTATTACTGGCCATTTCTTTCTTTGTTATTTTTACTAATTCATTTTTATTGTCGATTGTACTTAGATGTTGAAGATGTCTTTGTATAGAAGGTATTGTATGAGCGTTTTATTAAAGTAACGTAAATTGCTTAAGTATAAAAAATATAATAATTAATTCTTAATTATATTAAAACACTGTGTATGATACTAGATTCATTTATGATTTTTATGTTCAGTAATGTGACAATGTAATGTTAAATTAATTACAATGGTTTCATTTTTTTTTATTTTGCGTCAATTTTACGTGCAATACTACTTTTTATGGACATTATATTTATTTTAGTTTGATAATCTTCAGGTGTGTCAAATTATTTCTTTGTAATTTTAATAAAAAAAAATCTTTTTCCATAATAAATTAATTTGCAAGTTTTAGCCACACATTTATTGTGAAAAAGCCTTATTTAGTCAAAAAATAAAAAATAAATAATTTTATTCACTCAAGTGTTTTGGCTAGCGATTAATTTTATACCAACTAGAAAGTTATCCATGTAAAATTTATTCGTAGGACAGTGTTTAATTTAAATTCCGACACGCAGACAACAATCTGATAGAGTTTACATCGGAGAAAAATATACTGGCAAGAAACAAGGCATGTGTGAAAAGGGACGAAGATTGGCCCCGATAAGGATCATATAAAAAGGTTTGATAAGGCTAATGAGTGTGAAGGATGGATTTGGCCGGCTTTATATTGTAACCCTTTAAAGATTGAACCTTGACCCTTCGACTTAGGGACATTTTACACTTACTTTTTTTCTGGTAATTTGATTTTTAATATTTTGTGAGGTATGAATATATTAGGCGATAAAAGATTATGCAGCCCTCTTATATTAGACCGTGGAAATCTTTGACCCATTGTTCAGTGTTGTCGACTTCTTGTATTTGAACATAATTTCAAAAAAATCTGCTTATTAAATTAAAAGTGATCACCGCCGCTGGTATAGCCCATAACACCGAAGAATTTCTATTTAAATTGAGGAACTGTTGGTACGATTAGTTATACATAGCAGAATATTGGTGTACATTATGTACGAGCAATTTAAAGATACACGCTGCTCGTTACGCAACCGTGAAAAATAACAAAACCCGGAACAAAGTCCGCATTATCTAACCCAAAACCATCAACACAAAATTACATCTTGCTAAAATATTGCGAAAAACAGCAACATCACCGCGAGCTTGACTGACGCTTATATAAACTGCGCCGGGCGAGATTTCTGAGCTTTATTTTTTTTCACAGCCAGGTGATGGATTGCTCGGTGTTTTCTTGTGTAATTTCCGGACGCTAATTGCCGCGGGCATCCGTCACGGTTGTGGAGAAAAAACGCCCCTAATGCCACGTTCGAAGATAGATATAATTGTTCTTTGTATCGCTTGCGAGTGGGGAAAATAGAAAATATGATTTATTTTTCCTTATTTCTTTCTGTTTTTAATGTTGCTTTGTTTGCGATGACTAAACTTCAGCCGAGCTATCAAGGTGCGGTTAAGTTTCTATTTTCACAAGACTGAGTATAGATTAAGTAAATAATATACAACCTAATTTGGGCAGTTGATGAGAAAATAAGAAAAACAAAAGACTGTAAATTCGGTTTGATCATAAAAGTGGTGTCTTCATTTTTGTAAATGGTGTGCTCCTGTCAACAAAAGCGATCCTCCTATTCCTACATCACGTCCACAATATCAACAAGACTGTGTAGCCGACGTTACCACTGCATTTTTTGTACTCGTTGGACAAAGTGACTACCATGCACCCAATGGTGAGAACTGTACAACTTAATCAAAATAATATCCACCGGTGGTCGATATAATTATGTAGGCCTGGTTGACAACAGTCTACAAACTGTTTAACAGAATATTTACACTTGCTGCCCTCGGATAGCCGAGTTTTTACGATATTATAATAGTGTTAAGTGGTCAGAGGAACATCGATAGCCTATTCTCAGGTAACCAGCTCGTTTTTCTATATTAAAAAACGTCATAACCTCAACATTTTTATTTTATCATAAACAGATCCCAGAAGATCCAATAAAGAAGACATCACCCAATTTACTCGGGTTAGTGGTTATCGTAAACAGGTATGGTCTGAGACGGCGTTCGGAAATCACGTGTAAAATCTCCATTAAGGACACCTCCGCTTCGCGATTGATCCGGGATGAGCAGCCATCCATCGGACACGGCCCATAGCTGGAACTCGTGACCCGAATCTCGGATAACTGAGACGGCTTTTGGGTATAACCCGATTTATGAGAGCAGGCGTTTTTGGCGTATTCGGCTTCTTTGCAAGTGAACATTCTATGCTGTGATAAAATGATTAAAACGTCTTTATGGTTTCTTGCTGTTAAAAACCCTTGTCCAAAATTTGTAAATGGACATGTAAAGTAAAAATAAAATGAATCGGTGTTACACATTCAGCTCTAAAAACGCGTGTAAGTATAACTCAAAAGAAGATTCATATAACAATAAAAATATGAAAAATAAATACATGCTTTATTGAGTTTTCCACGGTTATTATATGCTAGATGAGAGAGTAGGTACCTACTCTAAATAAATCGCGATAAGCTTCTAGCTTGCGACAAACAGATTATCGCTACTTCTTTCCAAGGTTGACGAGAGGTAATTTTTTGAATGATGTCCCAATTTCCCAAACAGTTTATTTTCTCTCTTCTTATAAATGGATCAACATTTTCTTCACTAACTTTGTATTATGTTACACCCACATTCTATTATGAGAAAATTGCTTAGGAAAAGAATAATTATTGTTCTCGAGCAGTAGCCTTTATGGGTAAATATTTTGGAAATTCTTGTGGGATATTCATATCATCCCGGAGGTGTTCGACTTAGGTATTGAACATCCGGGTTTGAGTAAGCCGGCATTACTTACGAACAGGCAAGAGATAGGTGTCTCCTGCCATTCGACTTCATTTTTTATATTGAAACAAGTACCTAGGCCAAGTGATAACCACAACATATATTCAGATACAGTAGCGAAGTTCGTTAAGAAGCCTGCCATGAACTGAGAGACCGCCGGTTCGATCCCCGCAACCAGACAAAAGTTTTATAATCCACAAATTACCCCATGACCCATAATTTGGTATTTTACTACATATTTAGGACTATGATAATTGGCTGTATTTTATTTTATTATGTAAGGGAAACTAACAGCTAGAGAACTACACAAAATAAACGCTTAATGATAAAAGGCCAATAACAAGTTTCCACTTATAAACTAACATAACAATATAAACAACAAAATTTACTGCCTCGGTGGCGTAGTTGTACTACGAGTACTACTACGATGCGATAACAAAGCTGAGGTCTCGGGTTCGAGTCCCGGATCGGGCAAAGTGATATTGGATTTTTCTATTCATTATCAGCCCGGAGTCAGGAATTTGTGCCCGGTATGGCGATAAGCTCGCCCCCTATCACATCGTGGGACGGAACATACAAGGCGAAACGTGGGTGTCCTGGTAACACCTCTGCCTACCTCTTCTGGGAAAAAGACGTGAGTTTATGTATATATGTACAAACAAAACTTATCTGTGTTATTTACACGACAGGCGATTGTGATTGCAGTCAGTCAGAACGCACATCCTGTTTGTCGACATGTCAGTAATCCCTTAGGAGGTATTGACCGCGGTCATTAATAATTAACATCAGTTAGCGCGGTTGGTTATAACTCACTGCTGTATTAAATAAGAATAATACTTTGTGGATAAACGGTAGCAATTGTTTGTATGTTATGGTTTTATTCAGTCACGTCTTCCCTCGAACGAACGCGGATGAAGAAGCTAATGCAATATATTATTTAATAATTTGATGTCACATGTTAGCTACCCTAGTCTTTATATTATATTATTCTTGGATTTTATACAGCTAATTATATTATGTTGCATTGTCTGTCTCTAATCATATTTAAAAAAAAACACAAATACTATATATAAAATACATACATAAACTCATGCCTTTTTTTCGAGAAGGAATATGCAGAGATGCAACCAAGACACCAGCGTTTCGGCTTGTATTTCCAACCCGCAATGTGACAGAAGGTGAGCCTATCGCCAAATCGGGCACAAATTCCTGACTTCGGGCTGATAATGAATAGAAAAACCCAATATCACTTTTCCCGACCCGGGATTCGAACCGAGACCTCAGCTTTGTAGTCGTACCGTAGTTGTACTACGCCACCGCAGTCAATATGAAAAAAATATTATTAAATAATGATCTATTGCAGTAGAAATGTTATGGCTAGCAATTTTATCATGGGAGTAACATACCTCTTCATTGCTACATGGACCGTGAACCCGTGATCCCCTACGAGAAAAATCTTCATTCAATTGGAAGATACGATATGAATATACCTATAGATGATTTCAGTGTACTCTTGTTAGGGTGCAACAGCAATTTTCAAAGAATAATAATAGTTTTACATTAAATTCTCATCGGTAATATATTTTAATTATAAAATTACTAAATTGTTCTTCCCATTACTTATTGTATCTTCTATTTCAAAACATTTTATAAACAAACCAATTAAATAAATTATTAGAGAAACTGTAAGTAAGTTTCCTCTATTGTTCAATACAAATAATAATTCAAGATTTTTTATGTACCCCGGTTTACTGAGGTGTGAAGAGTCTTATTTATATTTAAATCCTATTTTACTCAAGGTTGCGTCAAAGCTATCGACCATAGATTTAAATTTTCTTTTAAAATTATTACCCATCCAACAACAGATTAAGTAACCCATAATAATTTCGCATTAAATCTCTTTAAATTATGATAAGGCCCGAAATTTTTCGCTCCAAATAGCAGGCAAGTAATCCGGTCCCCAACTTTACGGACGGACCTTAGAGTAATTTTAATGAGTAATGTATTAATGGCACAATACGGATCCTCTGCGGTTATCTGACAGGACAAAGAAAAGGCAAATCTATTCATAGGTCACATGCAGACTTGACCCTTCCTTCATTCGAGTATCACGGATTTATGGTCACTGGAATCGACTAGTAGTTGTGGTAATGGTTTCTTAGATTTACGCGAATGTTACACATCGAAATAAAACTATTTGTTGCGGATTTTATCGCGATTTGGTTTAATTTTTACATTTTCACTACAAAAAAATTGTAATCCGAAAAAAGAAAATAAAAATAAATGGTATTAAAAAATGACGACCTTATAGCTACAAACAACCTAGAAATTTTGTGTATCCCGAATAGTGGTAGACGATGTTATATAGTTGTATACTACACTCTTTCCACTAATATCTGGATTTACATATTATATTATTTGTCAATAAAATAAAATGACGATTTACCATCATCATTCTCATATGATATTTCGTAGTCTATGTTTAGTAAAATACCGGGTATATTAAGACTGCGACCGAAAACGAAGCCAGGTGGTAGTATTCGTGACTTCATACACAAAGCAAACAAAGTTTTCGCAAAAAAAGAAGCAACTTTTTTGTAATTTTATATTTTTCGTCCCATTTGTGTGGCATATACATAGTTTACCTAAAATAATTATGTGGACGTTTTTATTTTTAAAGACACAGTGGTATGAGAGCGTTTAAATTATAATTTTAGCCAAAACTAGGTATTTACCATCCAAACTATCTAACATCTAAACTATTTAAAAAAATGCAAATAATAAATTGTTTCTTTTTGTGCAAAATTTTTGCTTGCATTGTGTCTGTTATCACTAAAACTACCACCTGGCTTCCTTTTCGATCGCACTCTTGATATACCTTGTATAATATTATCAAAAAAAATGAGTAAGTTCCAGATAAACTATACATCAGTGTTAAATAGCAAGCCTTTCTAAAGTAACTGCCTTACAAAACTTGTATTGAAATGTCCAAAACATTTCAGCTTAATTTATAGTTTCATTTGTGTGAATTTAGATAGATATATAGAGATAGAGGACACTTTATTGTACACCACTTTATATAATACAAAAACATATATCGGGTATATTTAGACTGCGACCGAAAAGGAAGCCAGGTGGTAGTTTTAGTGGTTACAGACACAATGCAACTAAAAATTTAGCAAAAAATGCGACAGTTTTTTATGAAAACTTTAACATTATTTATATTTGCCGAGCTTTGATGAAAATTATAAAATCATTAGTTAGAATCACAATAAAATTTAAGAAAAGCCTAAGCTAATAATATTATTAACATTCCTCAAATAGGTAATTTAAAATTTAACAGTCTTCCTTATATTTAAGATGCTATGTTAAATAGAGAAAAATAATCCTTATGATCGAGCCTTTGGATTGGTATTTTAAAATGATGTGCGTTATTTTTTTACTATGTCGCAGGTTCGATTCACGCTTCAGGCATGCGATAATTAAAAAATCTTTGAATGCAGTTCGAAATGTTTATAAAATCAAAATGATGTCTTCTTTCAGTAACACTGTCTTTATACAATATAAATTAACGTAGATCCCCTCCACGTGGCATCGCCGTGGGACGCCATGTATATGCAGCACATGTAGTAAGTATTCGCATAAATATATGAGTATACATATAATAATCCCATTATTATTTATATTTTATTCTCTTTTGTTATCTTTTCATTTATTTATCACCTAATTAATAAGCACCTGCCTCCGTCTCTCTGAAAATTCCTAATGCCCTAAGGCTGCCTGTACTGTTGAGATGTGTACGAAGTGTTAAATAGATAAACTACCTCTTTCAGGACACTGGCGAATTAGTATGTGAAACAAGACCAAACAATACCACTTCACAACTATTACGATATATTTTCATACATAACCCATTAAAGTGTAAAATGGTTGTTAAATTGAAAACATGGAATGTTCCACAACGGTTCGGCTGTAAATTATGAATTGTTTCGCGACTTCACAGTAAGTGTATTATTTCACTGAAATTGTTCGGAATGAACGTAGTTTTGTGAAGTTCCAGCGAACAAAGGTAAAATACTCGACGCCTCAGGTTGTGTGGTGTACAAATAAAACGCCCATGTTCGCAACTTTGTGTATAAATATTTTAAATGTTGTTCTTTTTTATCATTTTAAAAATCCTTTACTAGTGCTTTAATAGTCACAAACAAACACACACAGAAAATTTTAACGCGTAAAAATATTTTCAAGCCCATATTTTGTGACTTTACCTGTTTTCAGCCCCATAAGCGAATGCGTCAGTGCAATACTTTTTTCATAGATGGCTCAGTCGCAGATCAGTGACTATTTTTGTTTTAGATGTCAAATATAATGTTGTTTTGATATGTGCAACCTAGGTATTTGTAAATACGATTTAAAAAATATAATAATGTTATTATAATTAAAGTATATGAATTATCATTTAGTTCTCGGCATGGCGGCCGAAAAATAAAAAGTTTCTATCATAGTTAAAGTTTCACAAATTTAAAGTTGTATTACAAATTGTTTCATTAATTTCATTTTAAATAACCCAACTTTAAGTAGTCTCCTTTGGAACAAAAAATATAGTACCTATCTTTGTAATCAACTTTGTTACTTAACTAACTGAAATCGCGCGCCCACAATTTTTTATTTATTTAAATTTGTGACACACGTGCACTGCTTCACTTACGACGGCACACTAAAAAGATAACTCATTCCGAATAATGCTGAAAATTTAGATGGACGTAGGGTTTATTGAAACAAATAAGTAGCCATTGATTTTTAAATGAGCGAAGTATAGTTTGCTTATTATTACGATGTAACTACGTAATGGCAGAAACCAATAGTGGCCGGCAAACCAGTTAATCTACCCTATTATAGAAACTGACGAAATAAGCGCACAAAACAAATAATTTAAGTCAGCCTCTACGGCACCGGTTCGATGTAATATTTTATAGTTGAATTAAGATGAAAAAAAAAACATTTTACAAGAGAAACAGTGTAGTTGAGTGATGAGGGTTCAAGTCGGATAGAGAATGGTCTCTTTTGTCTCAAATGTTCAGTCCCTTTGTACTGCCTTTAGCCCTAGTTGCTATCAGTAATAACAATATGGATTTCATAATGGTTTCTTAGATTTACGCGAACGTTATCCATTAAAATAATCCGCCCCGTGACCACGAAAGCTGTAAAGTAATCGAAACGTCGGAAAGTTAAAAAATGAAAATTTAAAACGAATCCGCGATAAATTTTGCATTCGATTACCCAATATATTATATTACTTAATAAGAAATATATTACTCGGCTATTTTATATCATGTTACGACACTAAAGTTTAGAGCAAGAAAATAAGTTGAAGTAAAACAGAGTAAAACCGTACGCAACTAAACGAATTGTACCAAAATTACATGCTGATCCGTTTTAAATGAAATTGAGGGTCAAGAATAAGGTCTAAAATGTTTTTCTTATATCGCTACTTGACCTGAATTTAAGCCCAGAGCACCACAATATCAACCGAACCGCAACAAATATAATATAAAACACGTATCATTTGACTTCAACCAATTTCAATTCCAATTCTAATAACGCATTTGAAACGCATTTATTCGACATTAAAATATCCATTTGTAGTTTTAGTCTAAACAAGCGGCTGTGTTGTGGTTTCTGAACGGCGAGTCCATTTGCCCGCGGCCAAATTCAGTCCAGGGCACTCTAATGTTCCGCTTTGTGCGAAATTAACCAAATGGGTAAATGTTAATGTTACGGACGGGGAGCTGTTTAGTTTCCGTTAGGTGTTTAGCTTGCAATTCCGAACGAAACTTTTTGCTTAGAAACGGAGTGCGAACTAGTTGCTTGTTTTAAGACACTTATGGTGGAGGTTTTGATTTTGGACTTCAGTTATGCTGTTTCTAGTGTTAAAAATTTATATTGTGATTTAACGTTGAGTTTGTAATTTTTTGGATTTTTTTATTTCCTAGAGTGTGTTTATAGCGGCGCTTAATAGTAGTTTTCAAATTTTATAGAGTCTAATACAACTTCGCATATCCTGTTGTTGATTATCGTCGGGTCAGACTTTACAAGGTCTCTTTAACTTAACATTTATTTCCTTCAATGAAAGTGCCATCAAATTTATGAAACAACTACCAGAGAATTTTTACACTATTAAAATATCGTTAATTCCAAAAACCGCGGATTAATAGTCACTTTGCGAAAACCATTGCCATTTCGCGAAAAACGATTCCAATAAACCGCAAAAATCACCTTATTACACAAACGAACAGTTCCAATCAACATACCAATTACTTAAATTGGAATTTAAACGAAAACCTTTCATATCGATGATAAAGTTAACCTTAAAAGTGCGCCACATGACTGGTGACGGGTTAAAATGCCTCCAGCGCCCCTCCCGCATACAACGGGATATGTCAATACATTTTCTCGGTAGCGAACTTCAAAAGGTTTATTTTACAGTGGCTTGTTTTTTGCGCCGGCCGTAATTGAATTGGTAAAGTTTACGATCGCAAAAATATTTGTTGTGCGAGATAAAATAAATAGTTCGCCACATCGTCAAATTCGGTGTTGTGCTTTCAGTTCGCTAATGCTATTAAATTGTTGAGTGTTTTGTTTTGTAACAAGTGTTTCTAAATATAGGAGGTTATATTTAGGTTATATTTAGTTTTAGTGCCATGAAGTTGGAGTGAAATTTTGTATTTGGTTTTGTGTTGAGATAGTTGATTGTCCTATTTTCAATTAGTTGGCTTTTGTTTCATTACAAAAAATAATTTTGATGTGTAACATTCACGTAAATCTAAGAAACCAAAAATAATTTTGCTTTTGTGATTGCGGTTTTTAAATAATTTATGGCTTTATGCGTGGGTAAGCGGCTAGAAGTGAAATAACAGGGTTAACATGGTTAATTAATATGTGTACTAAGTCAAATTTTTATGTAATTACTTTTTCTTAAATGGGTTTAATAATAAATCCATTAACAATTTTGTTGCACTCAACAAAAGAAACTCATTCATCATCAGCACGAACAAGTTGTGCTTATTCATTCGTAGCAGAACTGATTTCTACTCCCACAAAAACTTTAAACCAACACAGCATCCTCAAATAGATTCACTAAACCAAATTCAAGAATAGACAAAACGAACGGCAAATTCAATCGCTGCGTTTAATTTAAACAGGCAAAACCTCATTACAACTGGAGTAAATACGAAAGTTTCTTAATCTGTTCCCATCCTTGTTATCTCATAAATGTGAGAAATACCACGTGGTTTCGGTGTGTTTGGTAATCGGCGATGTTTAAAGATACATTAGAGCCACGGATAAGTTTGGTCATTAGTGTTCAGTGCCTTCGGAAACTACTGCTAAATGGGGGGCGGTCGCGCTTATTGCTTTTCTTTTGTATATGTCAAATCATCATTGTTGTGGTAGTGTTATTAAATATATTTCTGGATTTGTGACAATATTTATCAGTGTACTAGTAGTTTTGGTCTTGCCATTGTTATCTAAATGTTGACCGCGGCTTTATATTATTGTCATCTTCCGCTATTCAGAAAGTCAACTGCGGAAAATAGGCCTCGTCGAAGGTTTTTTTTTTCAACCAAGGATTATTGTTTTTTATTTTGTATTTAAGAAATCTATTTTAATGATTTTATATTCGTAACAAATGTATTATTCGTTTAAAACCCGAGGTCATCTCTGTGTGTTTAATATTCAGTAAGTTATTTTTTTTTTCTTTAAATGTACCTGTTATGTCCCATTCGAAATCTCAACATTAGTGCCTAATTTCCTATTGCATTTCACGGCTATTTGTCTACGATTCCATTCGACACAGTTTAAGAAAGATTTAAAATACTCTACAAGAACATTTTTCCTAGTACGTACTCCCGAGTCGCGCAAGAGATTGATCACACCAAATGTCGCTTTAACGCTCTATCGCACTCGATGCACGACTGGAACTAACCCATAAAACGTTTTATAAAATGATAGGAGTGATTTATTAATAGGAACTGTAGTACTGCTGAAGTAATATAAATTTGAATTTTATTTTTGAGTGGGTCAGGATTTCGTTCGGAAATCGTGTTTGAAGAGGTTGGTAAGTGTCGATAAAGGCGAATAAATACCTTTTTCAGCCGTTAGTGTCCCACTGCTGGGCAAAGGTCTCCTTCCTTTCCTTTCAGATTTTACGGTCGTGCGCTATTTGTGGTACGTCCTAGAGAAACCTGTCAAATTCGTCTCTCCGCCGACGCCTAGGTCTGCCGCGACGCCTTAGAAATAATACATAGTTAGATAATTTTTATTGTGATGTAATAAAAGTAAATTACCGGGTAAAGACTGCTTCCAATAAGTCGCTCTGGATGTTTTTGCGAAAAATCTTAACAGGAAATAAAAAGCGTATTATTTTCTATTTGACAATTTAATGTGGTCTCCACCATTTTGTATGCTATGGTACAAAATATAAATTATTGCATTTATTTAAAAATTACACCATTAATTTAGACGTAAAAGAATTTCGCCGACACATTAAAAAGTTGGCAATAGAATACAATTTTTAATGTCATCACCGAAATGTTTCCAGTTATCTTCCGACTCTCGTGGGCATAATTCGAACTTTCCGTTGTTGTATAAAATATGCCTTTTGTTTTATAATTATTAATGTGTGGGTGTATTTTTTGTTTTGTTTAGTATTAGGTGAACGGACGACCTGGTTAAGGTCGCAGGAAGCCGCTTCCAACAGGTCCAACAATGTCCAACAATGTCCAACAATGTCCAACAATGTCCAACAGGTCCAACAATGTCCAACAATGTCCAACAATGGTCCAACAAGGTTCCAACAGGTCGATGTTGAGATCCATGGAGGAGGCCTATGGTCAGCAGTAACTTCCTGTGGTTAAAGAGAGAGAGAGAGTATTCTATTGCTGGTAGTAATACCGACGTACATATATGTACGCCTGGTAAGTGACCACAGTACACGGTGGTTAAGAACTTATAGTGAAACACATAAGTGTAACGTTACAGGTTCAATCTATGTATGTCAGGGGCGTAGTGCGAGTTTTTATACCGACTCGATCGCGTTAAAGTAATCTTCGTTTTGTGCCTCCGCTGTGTGCAATATAATTACTTTTACGTATTTGAATTTTCATCTAACAGAAATACATTTTAAGCTACCGATGTAGATGATTGTTTGTCAATATATTTTTTTTCTATTTATTTAAAAGGGGTTTTATCAACTTTGATTATGTCACCCCCGTAATTCAACTTAACCTATTATAAAAAAACGCTTAACTACTCTTATTCTATAACATTGAAACATTACATTAATTAACACTTAGAAGAAGTATAGTATATATCGATCAACATCTTCGCCTCGTCAGGCTGTGGTGAGGCTAAAATGCTGTTACACAGTCCTATATCACTACATCCAGCGAATAATACTCTATACGGAGGCCTTCGCTCCGGACACACTCTGTAAGTGCGTGGTGCACATCTTCTATTTTTGCGCAGCTCGAACAAAATGGAGACTGAGCTTTTCCCATTAGATGCTTAAATTTATTTCCCATAATGTGTCCGGAACGAAGTCGTAACAAAGATACCACAGAAATTCTATTCATGTATATATTTTCAAACCATGGGTATGTTTGTCAATTAAAATTCAACTAATACTCTAACTTGTATCAACAATATTAATACTGTATTTATTTTCTCATCAGATAATAAACTATTCAATTTTCAATTTCAATACAATCAAATGAATATTAGGTTAGCTATTCAATCCAAGTTTCGAAAAACATCAAAAGTAATTAATTTAATGGAAAAATGTGTTTGTATTCAATTTGTACAAAGTCTGTATATATTAAATGTAACTTTTGCTTTTAAAACGACACTTGCCTTCCATTGCTAATGGATAGTAATTTCATTCTTCTATGAAACAGACTTAGTGATCCATTATAATGTAAATAAATGGATTTTGGAATAGTTATAAAAAGCCGCTGTGACTGAAGCACGAAGTATAAGATAACAGTATCTATTTTACACATTTCTATTATTAATTATTATGAACATAAGATTCAACGTGTTAACTTTATCTTAGTATTTTGGTCACTAAAAAATAATTTATTGTTAGATTCATTCATCAACAGCTTGACGGGTAATTTTGGCAAACAAAACACAAATATATTTATCTTAC
Organism: Deilephila porcellus; assembly: GCA_905220455.2. Taxonomy (NCBI): domain Eukaryota; kingdom Metazoa; phylum Arthropoda; class Insecta; order Lepidoptera; family Sphingidae; genus Deilephila; species Deilephila porcellus. The sequence goes on along the minus strand of LR999977.1, from coordinate 10,582,534 downwards.
GTATTTCCTTCCAGGTTTCTTAATCTTTATCCGCCAGAAAAAGAATATTGCATTATCAATTATTCTATTTAGTAGCGAAGATTGTAATATATTTTTATTTATTTAGGCATATTCAAGACCAACTCCGTGGCCCGGTTGGTCAAGTAACCGGCTGTGCAATAAGAGGCCGCCTGTTTGGTCCCCGTGCACGTAAAATGTTCATTGCCTATGATTGCTCAACAATATAGTCACATGAAACTAAAGACAGGCCTCTTCAAATGAGCCCTAAGCACGACTATTGCTCCTCTAACTAATCTCAATTTTTTTATTACAGTGAATGTCGAGAAGAGCATGCCATTCGCCTGATGGCAGGCGATACGACCGCTCATGGACAGTAGCAAAACCAAACAACACCATGAATTACAGAGCAATGCTTGGCATACCACTGTGCTCGCCATCTTGAGACATAAGATGTTAAGTCTCATTATGTCCAGTGGTTACTCTGGCTACAATTTCCTTCAAACCGAAACATAACAGTGGATTTACACTGCTGTTTGGCGGTTTGTACATTTACATTGCGGTGGTATCTACCCAGGCGGCCTCTCGCATAAGATAAACCTAACACCAGTAAAAGAAAACACTAGACCTACATTTGAAGCAGATTCATCCGCAAACTAAACAACGCAATGAATGCAGAAATAGCACAAACAATTCTCTTTAAAAACCAATAAACGCTTGAAGTGTAAATAATTGAATTCCATAAATTCTACAAACCGAGAGATAACAGCACAAAAAGCACGCTGGATATCGTACAAAAGGAACAACATTAAATCTCAATAGCTCCGTCCGATGTTTGCAAACAAAAGGAAAAAATCACAAAGAAAAGAATCCAATTAAACAAATTGATAGATCGTACTTCAATGCGGAGATCGCTTCCGATAGGAACGTAGTCGGATCAGTACAGAAGGCGCAGTGAAATTTAATTTGGGCTCGCTTAATGAGACTTAAATTAATACTTACGCTTGTACATAAAAGAATAGAGCTACAAAGGCAGCGTTTTGATCGTGGAATAAATTTGCCATTTGGAAGGTTGGAGGGTGTTTTTAAGTATCGAAAAATTGGTGTCGAATTATAACTAAATTATACATCAGGGCTATATATGTTTATTACTTCAATGGCTTAGTGAGCGCCATTGTAAATAGTTAATCATGCGATGCTGGATTTGATCATTAGGAAATCACTAATCTTTGTTCTCGAGAAAAATAACCCACTTGGTTTGAGACTTTAACTGGAAAAGAGCTTTTATATATGTTTAGGAATAGCATGAGACATTTTCAAAGTGTTCACCATATAGGAAGTGACCAGAGCAACATAATATAATAACGATCTAAAGATGTCGCTACTGCATTATTGACCTTTGTTATGAGAGATAATGGGAGAACGACCATTTCTGAATCGTCTATTTCTTGATGAAGCAGTATACAAATGAAGCTTATCTAAATGTCTGCAACAATATAAAACATATCTAAAACCATTTCCACACTCCAAACCTATAGTACTACAAAACAAAAATAAATAAATAAATCTGCTACATACATAATTACCACCAGCCACGTGTTCCCGCATATTCCGCGTAAGAATTACACATCGACTTAGCTACGTGCCTGCTGGATCTGCGCCTTTCATCCGTTCGCTTTGTGATCGGCACATCTTCGGCTATCAATCCGCACATAAAGGGTGGCTAGGACCTTTGTGATTGTATCATCCGACGTTACAATCGCATTACATTACTTTTATTGTTAAGTGTTCCGGTTTCCTGAGTTTTCGATGCGTTATTTCGAGTTTTGTTTGAACTATTTTTGATTATTACTTTGCAACGTTTGTACTTGTAGTTATTCTATGTATGGGTACTCTTTTATATCGATTTGTGACGACATAAGTAATTTTTTTTTTATAATCTGTATTTATACAGCCAATAGTCTCTAACATCTAAACTAACTCATTCTTACCTTACAATAAGATATCAAGACTTGTGTCGTGGCTATTAGAAACTACGCTGCATTTTTGGGCTTATAAAACTAGTATATATGAAATAAATATTTATGTATCACACATCCATTTAACTCGATTCGTGGATTGAAACTGCGGCCTCTCGTGTTTCAGACAGCATTCTTAACATAAAAATAATACCTCAATGGGGTCAGGATTACATATTTACTTTATTTGTCATTTTTTCAGTCGAACTTTTTGTATTTTAATACATATTGCGACCAATGTAAACCAATAACAATAACAGAAAACCTCATTCCAGCAACAAAGAACCTTACTGAAAAACGATGTAACCGTCAGATGGTCATTTACAGAGAATAAATCAGCGGGGGGTGTAAATCGGTTTGGTTCGCGGCGAGATTGAAAAATACGCAACATCTGTCGTTAGTAATAACACGAATCAACGCAACGCCGGCTCGCACGTGACCGGTGGGACATGAAACACGAGTTTTTCATGTGTTATATTATAGTTTACTGATTTTGGGATATTTTTATGTGAGAGAAACATGACTATTTTAGTGACAAGTTGTTAAAAGAGCTGCCGAAAGTAGAATTATACATACATTCATGCATAAACTCCCGCCTCTCTCCTAGAAAGGGTAGGCAGAAGTGCTACCAGGACACCCACATTGCGCCTTGTAGCCGAACCCATCGCCATATCGGCACAAATTCCTGACGCCGAGCTGATAATAATGAATAGAAAAATCCAATACCACTTTTGCCCGAAACGGGATTCATACCCGAGACCTCAGCTTTGTAGTCGTATCGTAGTACAACTACGCCACCGAGGCAGTGGAATGATCTGAAAGCTTTTATTCTGAGAGACTCGAGAAATATTTTTAGTATTTATTTTACAAATACGAACGTATTATTGAAACTACTAGTTATAGCAAAAATAGAGCGAAGCACATTGAGAAAAAATACAAGTGGTGAAATTGTGGTCAAACCCATGGTAATTTGAAAGTCGTAACAGTATCATTAAGTCAAATTTGCTCGTACATCGAATATTACAATTTTGCAGCAAAATTTTAAATAAATAAACTAATTGTTAATGAATGTATCAAAAATAAAAAAGTATGTAGACCACAGACCAACATTTTTAAAGAGAAATAACTAAGTTGAAACTCGCAACTTGTACATTCGTTCTCAAGAATTCGCATTGTTGCAAAATCTTTTTCCCTTTTTTTTTTCAAAAGTATTTTTCACAAACATCAATCTTACTTGAAGGGCAAAACTTTCCAAACGAGGTCAAACGATTTACCGCAAAATGCTGACGTCGACATTTTAAACATTCTTTTTCTTATTTTTGCTACTCTAGGAATGCTGCACAACTTTTGGGAATGGAACAAGTCAAAAACTTTAATTAGGTATATTCCATTTAAACGCTGTCCGAGTCAAATATTTCGTAGCTTTTCTTTACATACATTTTGTCAATATAAAATGGTACGTATGTAACCGTATTAACATTAATTTCAAGTAAGATATTTTAATTTTTTTACAGATTTTTTGTTAACTGGTGGTAGGTCTCTCATTTGTGAAAGGCCGCCTGGTTAGGTACCACCACAATGTGTTTATCTCCCGCCAAACAGCAGTGTAAATGGCCAAGCATTGATTTGTAATTCATGTTGTTGTTTGGTTTTGCTACTGTCCATGAGCGGTCGTATCGCTTACCATCACGCGAATGGCATGCTCATCTCGCCTAGGGATTGCAATCCCGCAGTTCATTCAATCCCGCGGGATCGATATGCCGGATCGATCGATCCCGCGCGGATCCCGCGGGATCCCGCATTATTGGTATTTTATTTTAAAACCGAATTAAATAAAATTCTAGGTTTTCTTCAAACTTTTATTCAAAATGTCTTACATTATGCAACATAAAATAATTTCTTTCCTAATAAAATAAAAATAATTAAGTTCAAGAAATTAGTCTTCAATCAACCATTAAAAACTTAAATTTGCCCTTATTTCTATTCTGATAACAGTTTTATAAAATTTTTAATTCAGTCTCATTTATACCGGGTATATCAAGACTGCGACCGAAAACGAAGCCAGGTGGTAGGTTTAGTGGTTACAAACACGATGCAAATAAAAAATTCACCAAAACATCGACAGATATTATTTAGAATTTTTTTAAAATCGTCTTGTTTGGGTGGTAAATACCTAGTTTTTGCGAAAATAATAATTAAACCCTTACGTACCATCGAGTGTTTAAAAATAAAGAGGTCTACATCATTATTTTAGGAAAACTATGTGTAAAAAATAGTAGTCGATTTTTTTTGCGAAATTTTTACTTGCATTGTGTCTGAAGTCACTAATACTACCATCTGGCTTCGTTTTCGGTCGCGGTCTTGATATACCCTGTATAATGACTAATAATACAATCACAATCTAGATGCTATTACTACTATGAGTAACCTATGGTGATAACTTATGAAAATACGCTCGTAAAAAACAAATGGCATAGTCTCATCTCCGAGCCTGCTTCTGAGTGAACTGCAAATATATCCTGATGCTCAAAATGCTGAAAACTAGCTACATGTGTGCTTGAGGCGCCCTCTAGTCGTCGCTCCTTTGCGAGGAGCGGCAAAGTCACGCGCGCGCCACTCGTGATTTTATGCGAAACTTCACGAAAGTTTTAGCGCAAATTTTCAAATATTTGCGGGATCCGCGATTTGAAGGTGCGGGATCCCGCAGACCAATAAATGCAGCGGGATCCCGCGGGATTGCGGGATCCCGTTTTGCGGGATTGCAATCCCTAATCTCGCCATTCATTTCAATAAAAAAAATACAGTTTACATTTTTCTTTTGATAATCGTATTTCTATACTAGAAAAAAAAAATTGCATGGGGATATTTGCGCTGGAGAAACAATTCCAAATACCTCTTATGAGGCCTACATCTCTTGTAAGTTACAGTTATTCCGGTAACATCCGATGTAGTCGTTAGATTGAGGAAAAAACTCTAACACTCATAATAAAAAACATTCACATCATATCAGTACATTTCCGCTACACATTCGTTCTAAAACAAGCGGCGGCGCGAAAAAATATTACAAGTCATATATTGTCGAAAAATGCTGGCTGGGTAGAAACGAACTGAACTCATGCGTGACTGAAAAATGGGTAACACCTTGCAGTGTTGCCATATTGTTATCTTCAAATTGAGTCTGTTATGCTTTTTTTTATTTTAAATTAGATTTTGCTGACAATTTTTTCGTTATTTATTCAGTATTTTTAATCATGTAATGTGAAGATCCTTGGTGTACGCTTATGATCAGCAGTGCACTTTTTGGACTGAAATGACAATTTTTTTTTTTAATATACAATAAGTGTTAAACACACGTATTAATTTAAAATTCATCCATACATAATAGCAATAGCTAAGTAAATAATGACATATTCACAACCATAAAAGACATAAAATCATCATTACATTGAAGTGACACCACATTAACATAATTTATTACCAACATTAAGGAAAAGAAACAACACAGCTAATCGCATGACCAAAATTCCCGGAATATACAAAAGCGAACGAGTAATTAGTATTGTATGACACAGAACGACTTTTAGTAGGAAAACCTAATAACATGTTGTAACAAGTTCTTGGCTGACGGCGTAACGTGCCGGGAAAACTTGAGGGCTTTTCGGGTTAATTAACCATACAACTTTTGTACGAGATAAAACCTCGCTATGTGCCAACTTACTCGCAGCAAATACAAACATTACGTGCGCAAACTCTAAACTAATGTACGGAAAACAATATGAAAGACATAGCTGACCACTTCGTTGGCGTTGCTCGCATGAAAAACCGGAGTTCGGTGTTGATTTTTTTAATTTTTTAATTGCTATGAATGGCGCGACGAGCATGCATTTCGCCTGATGGCAAGCGATACGACTGCTCATGGACAGTAGAAACCCAACCCACACCATAAATGAAAAAGCATTACTTGGCATTCCACTGCGCTCATATTTTAATTGGTATTTGGATTTTACAAGTAAATTCATAAAAAAAAAAATTATAGTGCAAGAGGCCACAAAAAGCACCTTTAGAGGACAACCGCCATCCCCATCTCACAGTATGTATACTCTAGGCAACCGATAAAGTTCTGGAGATAGAACGACTGCGATATAACCTTCGCAAATATGTTTTTTTCTTATTATTGCGTTGTATGGCATGACGAAAATGTCATTCACCTGATAGTAAGCGATACGACCGCTCATGTACAGTATAAAACCAAAAAAAGTATAATACCTTATTCATGTATTTACATAACAACCTGTTGGAAGCAACCACAGTCTTCGTTTCAGAATGACCATACATAATCAATTATTTTACAGTTCAATACAAATATAATATACTGAGTTACAAATATTAAAAGTTACAAATAACACCTCTAAAATCCATTTACCAACCACCCATCCGAAAATAGGACCCAAATACCTGTAAAGCGTCACAGCGCTCTTCTAGATAGTTTCCTTACAGCACGTACATAATTGTCCTCCATAATACCCTCCGTAAATGCGACGGAGACAGTGTACAATAGGTTTACTACGAAGCATTACACGTAATGCCGTGAAGTTTATACGGTAGCATATTAAAGGTACCGTCAGCAATCTTTCACCGGCCGGCATATTCGCAACGTAATTGCATTGAAACTACTCGTATTTATTGCATAGTTGAAGCCACCGCGAGCTGTGTAATTATTCACAAGGCGACGTGAACGGGTAATGCGCGCCGAAAATGCGCTTTTGAATGGAATATTGTCACAATTCGCGAACGTCTCTGTTGAATATTTTAGGAGGATGAAATTGTATTATCGGTTGGATTTGTGAAATAATTTTTTTATAAAATGTTTAAATTTCAATGAAAATAATTATTGTAAAACCGTTTTATAGCCGCGAATGTTCTATTGAATAATATTAAAATACAAGTGTTAAAAATGCTTAACCTTTGCCTTAAAAAGGGAAAATATAATTTGTTATGAAAACGTTAAGGTAATTAAACTTTTATTAACCCTTTTTACAGTTAATTGACTAGTTTCGTAAATAAACACAATAATTCAATCATTGTTAATTAATTACATGAATTTTGTTGGTATATATTTTTTATCTTACCCTAAAATATTAATTATTTGAATAACATGTGTTTTTTTTTTATTATTTGAGTTTTAAACAAACCAATTCCCTTGTATCCTTTATGCAATACCACTAAAACTTTTACACCACAATATTCATAAAAAAGTTAGTTTAATTTTATAGCTGCGTTATGAATAGCGGTGACACGCCGACGCAGTGACTTGACAATCACATGGCTCGTTGAACCGATGTAATTAAATCTAGCGCACTGGAGATTTAGTTTCACGTTTCAGTCCTAACCACCGCTTAATTAATACTAAAGATAACATGCTTGTACCTGCGGTGAAATTGAAATTCCTGTAGGATTGTAGCGAAATAAAATTACAGTTATCGTTACAAGGGACAATATTTTTTTAGCATTATTTTTATGCGTAGCGTCCTATTTTTTAAGAGCAGCGGTAGGAATAAACAATATTATATGAAAACAATACATTCTTCAGTTCATAAATGTAACAAAATAATAATTAAATGTTTAGAATAATACAAACATATCGTACAAATCCTACGAGAAATCAATGATTTATATAAATATATTATTTTATATACTGTTATTATTAAATACAATAGTCAAAATAAATGTAGTCAAAGAAAAGCTCATAATTAAATGTTAATTAATATGTTACACAGAAACATTAATCCGTATTTGTAGGAGCATATTTAAACGGTAATACACTTCATCGGAGAATTTATAGAGGGAAAATAAGTAACAAAGTAATAATACGAGTATTTATTAACGTTCTCATTAATTGCTGAAGCGGTTAATTGATGCATAATGCAATGCAGTGCAGGTGTAACGCACCCGAACCACGCGCAACAAATTAAAAATATATTCATATAATTTACGAGGTAGAGTAGATTCGTTTTTAGTACCTACCTTTGGTATGGAAATCCTTGATAATGAAGTACTTGATAGGTCTGTGGCCAACAGTGGAGTTTCTATGGCTGAAGACTATTATGTTGGTGATAATAATTACGGGGATGATAATTATGATAAGAAAAGATTTAGTAGTATAAAAATCGCTCAGACTAGAGTTTTCATCCTAACTTTAAGAAATTATTATTAATTCTAGTTTTTATGTTATGATTAAGAAACAGGAACAAAGCTCGTGGCATAAAGGACCTTACTCCAGTCACCGACTGAACAAACAACGCACACGGCATTATCTTTCATGAACCGCGAAACACATTACCCCAATTGCATAATTTACATATCGTATTGAAAACGTCCAAAAACGGTTCATTCGATATTTATGTTTTCGCTTAAAAATACCCTATAGCTCTAGCATTTACTATGAACTCTGTAAAAAGTTCCATCTTCTCCCACTCGAAAAACGTCGCGAAATAGCGGACAGCACTCTGTTTTTAAAATTAATTTCTGGTGAAATTGATTGTCCAGCCCTTTTGGATAAAGTCTCGTTTAGAGTCCCACGTAAGATAATTAGGTTCATTCCTCCTATCCAAGTCCCACCAGCCTCTTCTAATCTCAGACAAAATTCCTATATGGTGCGAGCAAGCAAGAACTTAAACTCAATTTGCGAAAAATTCGATGTAGACCCTTTTAATACAAGCATTGTTTCGGTACGACGGTTGCTAAGCCTTTCTTTCTTTTCGAACTAGTTTATCTTAAGTCAGTAACGGCTTACTATTTTAGTGTTACTCTTATGTTCTAAGTATAATTCAATCACATAATCGTGAAAACCTGTAATTGGCTATCTATTTCTTATTCTTTTACCTATTGTGTTGTATGTAAGCTGTTGGTTTTCCAATAAATATAAAAAATAAAATAAATAAAATAATTTCATAGCAAGTCCATACACTGATTGATCATAGGCCTTTCATTTCATGCAACGCCGCATTGTGTCGATAAAACGATTAAAAACATATATTATGTCCGTGTAAAATCCGTTGTAAGCCTTTAATCGAGTAATAAAATAAATCGTTGGGAGGTAGGCCTGCCACTGCCGGTACACCGGAGCAACAAAATGTCAATTTTAATTTCACACGGTAACGAACGACGGTCTGTTTATTGTGTGTAGCTACGCGAAATTAATGATAACACGTTATCAGTGGTGGTGCATTACGTTCTCCTGTGTAGTATGTTAGTTTTTGGGTATGGGTTTGCGTGGCAATTTTTGCTATGTTGGCAGATGCAGATGCGTTGCTGGTCTTAAAAAATAGTTTTTTTTATGTTGCGGTGAATGGCGAGGCAAGCATGTCATTCGGTAAGTGATACGACCGCTCATGGACACTAGGAAGACTAAAAAATACCATGAATCTAAGCAATACTTGGCATACTGAGCTCGCCATCCTGACACATAAGATGTTAAATCTCATTATGTCCTCTGGCTACAATGTCCTTCAAACCGTAACACAACAGTGCATATACACTACTGTTTGGCAAGAGAAATGGACATTGCTGTGTTACATATCCAGGCAGCCCTTCACATATGAGAGATCTACTACTAGTACAGAATGAGAGAATAATATTAAACATAAACCTGTAACAGTAAACAGATACTGCCGTAATTTGTACATAATGTATACCATTAATAAAATTTAATATATAATTGAAAATGATATGGGCTAGATCACGCATCGGTACCAATCAACATAGCAAACCGTGAGTTCATATTTGCGATCCTATAAACAGGCAACGCTTTGCAAGTTGTTCGTTTTAGTACATATTTTTTGTTGATTGGATAATTTCCCTTAATATTTACAATAAATCATAAAAAGGAACGATTAATATAATGTCTTCTTACGCAAATAAGCAAAGTTATCTCCAATAAATGTTACAAGAGCTCAATAACGCTTTTATAAAAAGACATTAAAGCCCCGAATTAGAAGTTAATAAAGTCGCTAATAACAAAGGCATGCCTAAACATTTTCAATATGGACGGAATTATTAATTTCTTTTAATAAGCTCATACATTCTTCGATGAATTAGTGAGAGAACTTTTAATCTGGCTTAAGAGGCACCCTCGAATTAATCAAGGTGCGGGGCGGAACCGCCTTTGAAATCTCCTGTCACTCTCCCCAATCCCTGCGAGTTGATTTTGAAAATGAACGATATTGTCGTGCTCGCGAACCTATGGAATTAAACATCGCTATTGTTAGCTTATTTTTTATTTTGATGAGCGTAGTGTGTGTTTTTGAATGGAAATATATTTTTAGTTAAGGCCTTTTGTAATTGAAACACGGTTAGAATGGCGGTTTTTTTGGATGTTTTTAAACAATATATGATAGATTTTCAATATCTAAATATATAATAAAATCGGTTGAAATGTGTTTTTCACAAACAAAATGTTTGGTTTATTATTCTTCTTGTATCACATCTTAATATATACATATATCTGAATTTTATATAAGTATGTATTACCTGCTTAAAACTACAGAAATACGCAAATCGAGATTCGAACGCGGTGACATCACTATCTCATACGACCGTATCAACTGCAAACAGTAAGATTATATACAATATTTAACAGTTATTACCCTTCCCTGTGCGTATATCCCCCACTCTCAAATCCAGTGCACATCCAAACATACATCCATTTCTGAATACTAACTTAAACCTACAATACCTTAAGAGCTCTTGAGTTTATGGACACCAATATGTAGCAGATTTTCGCTTGATTGTTGATCTGACAATGCCAATATTGTCATAAAAGCAAGCTTCATTACCCAGTATATTAATAAAGGTGTCAGACCTGATTTCATTACTAATACCTGTCTGCGTCAAACGCCATTCATTTATAAGCATTTTATTATCTTAATAACCCGTAAACAGCTAAATAGATCAAAAGGCAATGAGTGATAGATGAAGGGCGAGCCTTGGGGATCACACAGAATGGAAAATTAGGGAAGTTCCTTTTGTTTTGTTTGAGCCGAAGTCTTAAATAGACGGGCTTGTGAATTGAACGTATTTTGTGAATAATTATTTGGTATACACCAGATTTTCTTCGATGTAAAATATAGGAATACCTAGTATATTCTTATTTAGACTGCCTCGGTGGCGTAGTTGTACTACGGTACGACTACAAAGCTGGGGTCTTGGGTTTGAATTCCGGGTCGGGCAAAGTGATATTGGGTTTTTCTATTCATTATCAGCCCGGAGTTAGGAATTTGTGCCCGATATGGCGATAGGCTCGCCCTCTATCTCATCATGGGACGGAGCATACAAGGCGAAATGTGGGTGTCCTGGTAGCACCTCTGCCTATCCCTTCTGGGAAAAAGGCGTGAGTTCATGTATGTTATACATTCTTATTTAGTAAAACACAGCACATCTCTTTCTTTTGTCCATTTTTCGTGCTCGTGTAGTCTGAGAAACATTAGTGTAATATTATCCACAAATTCCTAAATAACATCCAGCTAGAGCCAGGCCGAAATTATGATGTGGTGACTACCTAGTCGATTTCGACCTCGGTGATTGTTATATTATAATACACGAGTATACGATTGTTATATTATAGTACACGAGGAATAGATAAGCTAATTTTGACGTGAAATAATCAACCTGTATTTTAATATAAATAAGCCAAGGAAGCAAAGATAACTATTATAAAATATAAAACAATAACTTTATCATAAAATATAAATAAAATTTTCTTTCAGTAAAGAAAAAGGTAATATTTCATCGTTAAATTATGCATAAAGTTGTGAACGTACAGTTCGTTGAAATGAACCACTGACAGCTAATGGCAGGTAATAACGGCTTTCTAGCCAACTTGATCCGGAAAAAAAACTTTAACTAACCCTTTGTTCAAGTCCTGGGGTTGTTAATGATTTTTATTAATTCCCTTTAATATCGTATAAACCTTACTTTCCTATGATAATATTTAATAGTATTTTTATTACATAGGTGCTAAGAATGTGCAAAAGGCTTAACATAGAGTAAGTAGGTAATTACCGCCACTCATAAACATCTCTTTGGATCATATGTACAACGCTAAAGTACTGTTCTCTTAAATTGTGAGAGGAAATATAATAAGTGACTCAAGGTTCAGTCTAAAGCGCTGCTCTTATACATACCAATCAACGAATAAATTTACCAATTACGTACCTAGGTACTACTGCCTATTTTTTATTTTTGGTCTCATCGGCCAAGTTTTTTGCGCTATAGGTACAAGGTATATCCAGACTGCGACCGAAGACGAAGCCGGGTGAACGAGAAGAACTAGGTATTTTACCACCCAAACACGATAATATTTAAAAAATTGCAAAAAATAATCTGTCGCCTTTTTACAATGTTTTTTATTAGATTTTGTCTGTAAACACTGAAACTACCGCCTGGCTTCGTTTTCAGTCGCAGTCTTGATATACCCGGTATGTTATGCCCACTACTTCTTTAATTTGCTATTCCATTCCGTTCCAACATTTACATACCATCAAAATATAAAAATATTTTTAGTCATATTTAAAGTGACTAAAGTGAGTTTAAAGCACATTTTAAAAGTCCTTCACCATGTGCACTTTATTTTATCTTCTAGTTGAATATGTGACGTTACTGCTCTACTGAAGCTCGCAGTATTTAAACTTTTAAAATAGTCCCTCGACAGGGATACTAAACTTTTGTATAAAAGTTGCATGTTTTAATGAAATGAGTAATATTTAGTACAAAAACATAATTTAAAGTTTTGCATTTTAGAAGTAAATTATGAAACAAAATAAAATTGAACATATAGGTACTATACTTGCGTTATTGAGTTTTAAATAAAGTTGACTACGTTATTATCACAAACCTAACAACGAACTTTTTTCTTTTACTCTTCCCGTATACTTTTTCAAAGACCCTACCTACCCTCGATAGGTACCGGGATGTTTATGAGCAGCAATGATCGTCCTCCGTTGGTTCAGCTAGGTTTTTGGAATTGTAAATAAAATTGTCCTTTTCATTAGATGATTCCATTAAGAAAGAAATATAAGACCCAATTTGGTATCCCTATCGTAAGTTGTATTGTGCTTCTTAAGCGAAAATATTGTAGCTATTTATAAGCGAGACATATTCAAGAATTATTATAAGAAAAATTGTAAACTGTATTTTTTTATTTCTGTGAATGGAAACACGAGCGTGCGATTCGCCTGATAGTAAGCGATACGACGGCTCATGGGCCGTAGCAAAACCAAACATGAATACACCATGAATTACAAAGCAATGCTTGGCATTCCACTGCGCCCGCCATCCTGAGATATAAAATGTTAAATCCATTATGATTATGTCCAGTAGTTACTCTGGCTACAATGTCCTTCAAACCAGAACACAACAATGCAAGAAATAGACATTAATAAAGAATCATGATTCTTTAATACATATTATGTAATAAAGAATGCAATTACATTTCAGAACAGAAAAAAATCCTTCAAAAGAACCAAAAACATGCCCCAGACGTTTATTATAAAACATGTTCGCGAAGCAGCTATGAATTTCGCGCAAAAAATATCCTATTTACTGAAATGTCTTGTCACACATGTCTCAACATTTGAGATAATGCCGTGCGATGATAGCGGTGCATTATTGCTCCGGGGCCGACGCTTAACGACGAAGGAAACTCATTAAATACCCGGCAATTTATGACCTGTGGGGCTCTGATAGCTTATACATTGCTATACAAATATTTGCCGTGGTAAATCCACTTTCTGTTGCGAAAGTAGTGCGCGATTTGCATGCAATTATGATACGTATGAAGATACTGGCGTTTAGGAGCGATTTATGGGGATTAGATTCCCAAATGTAATTAATGTATGAATGGAAAACAAATTTTAGTGTATTAAAATTGTAAAAATTGTAGGTATTATAATTGTATCCTATGGTAAGAGATAATTGCATATTAACTTTGGGATTGGACTTATTATTATGAGATGCAACTTCGCTTTCCTATGTTAAAAAAAATAGGCATTTTTCGAGCTAACATAAAAAAAATCTTAAAATTAGCTACAGTAATTTGCAATATATATTAAACAACATAAAATATCCATCCACCAAGGCACACAACTACACCAGCTCAGAAATGATATTAAATCAAAATACTCGTAATAGGCAATATTTTAATAGCCAAAGTATTATAAAATATCCCGTTATTCGTACGAACGATAAAATGACGTAACTTATTATACATTTTAAATTATAATTGAACCTACTCTAGTGAATCTACAGGACATAAAAATGCATAATAATTCTTAAACCTCCCCGGAACCCGTTTCATTCAATATTTTTACTCGACCGATTCAATAGGATCAATTTTAAACTTTTAAAATCTGAATAAAAGACAGAAAGAAAGATCCGTCTGATGTATAGATAAAATAGCCAAACAAAGTAGCCAATTCAATGTGAAAACTCACTCCGTGAAGTTCGGCAAAAAATCGAATTAATTTGGATATCCACTTTGGATTTGAATTGCGTACGGCCAACTTTAAAATTGCGATTGTGTATCCAAATTAAACTTTGCTTCTTGATCCCGTAAAAGTTTCCATTACTTTAATGTCGGAATTTTTAGTTGAAAATCGTTCGATATTATGAAATTAGAATCTTTAATAAATGACTGATCAGTTTTATTTATAGGTAATTAAAAATATTTATACATTGAGATCATAAGTTCACCTCTGCACCAGATACAAATGTTTCTTGTTTTACGCAACGCACTGCAATTCGACGCACGAGGTCTGACCCATGTAAGTATTTATAGCAGTTATTATAAATAGATCGAAATCCACATTGTCACATTTTATTTTACTTAGGTACCTTTCATTTTGTAGGAAACTTATTTTACCATTGAGAGTCTGTATATCGTCAACCATTGTCGGAAATTTTTGTTTTCTAATTTATAATAATTCTCCATATTTTGATGATTAAGTTTTCGGTCTATCTTCCCTCAAATATATCAACGATCCATCTTAATGACCACTACCTATTGAATTTAAAACGGTAACAAAGAATTATGTAGTCGATCCCCTTCGTCGTTACGAAAATCAAAAGAAATGAGTTCGTTATTTACATCAATGGCGGCCGAGCGGAAGATAAAAATCTTTTATCTGCCAGTGAATGGGATGTTTGTGCCCTGATACCAAAGGAAAAAACACCTAATTACTGTTGGATCTCCCCCGAAGCGTTTGAAACCCAGAACCGTATAATTATGCGAAAAAAAATATTATAATGGGCTAAAAATTATTAATTTCGGAAATACTTTATTCAGTATCGGATACTGGGGCTTGTTACACATTTTATCTTGTTTCGTAAATAATTTGTTTTCTATAATTTAATTATTCGATGCTAGCTTTATATTAATTAAAGAAATATGTTCGATACGCCAATGTTTTACTGATAAAAGGTCCCAGAAGACTCTTTCATCTAAATTGGCTAATTTAATATTATTGATCTGTTCATAATTATCTCAAAAATGTACGTCTAATGAGACACGTTCAAAAGTTAAATCGGTTTAATTTGTGCTGAGTTTCTTATTGCAGCACCCCTTCCTTTGAAAGCGAGTGCACAGCTATTCAAGTGATGTGCTTTTACAGTCTGTAATTTATCGACATGAAACACTTTTTGTCTTTCTTTTACATGCAATTTTCTCTTTAAATATTGTATTACATTTGGCTGCTGATATTTTTTATAAAAACATTTTATTATTTAACTAAATAAAAACCAAAACACTTAAAATGAAAAATACTCGCATTTCAGGCTTTCCCCACAAGATATCGCCATAATAAAATTTGTTAACAACTAAAACAAGCCTCTAAGCTAGATAAATTCACAATCTATTTGTTACCCTAACATAACAGAACCTTTCAACTTTTTATAATGTATTGCACCCCTGTATTTTACAGGCATGCAGTCTTGAAACCAAAAAATATTTACGAAAATGTCAAGCAAATTTTAATACACAAAAGCCCACTTAACCGCCGTCTAATGGCGTTAATTAAATTTCAATATCTCAAACACAAAGCGGTTCCTACCTAGGGATTCCGTCAGAAATATTTTTTGATGACAAGAAAAGAACTGAAAACCTATTATCGACCTTTGTCAGTTACCACGTTAAGCGAATGCGCCCACATTTTTCTCCCCCATTTTATTTACGGAGTTATTTGCTTCGTTTTGCTTGTAAAAACGCATCTCCTTTGAACTCGGTTGAATTATTTAATCATTTAATAGAATTACGGTGCTTTCGTACACAACCCTCTATCTGTTGCGTTGGCATTGCTTTCCCCTAATTGGCTCGATATAAATATAATTATTGACTTTTCTTTGAAGTCGATGCATGTTTTCTTATGGAGTGTTGATGTGAAAAAATCGCTCAGACATTTTTAATGTTGTGCCAACTGAATGTTCTTTACCCGCTAGAAAAATTAAGGGGAGTTAAAGTTACATAAGAAGATGAACAAGATAAAACTACACCTAATAATGTTCATATTTTCAGCGTATTTTTTTAACCTTTGCGTGATGGTTTTTCATTTGTAACACTACTTTTATGCTGTTATGTAATCTTTATTATATCTTAATAAAATAATGAATAAATAGAGACTCGTACGTTCTTGCATTACTGAATAATACGTGTAACAAAAACATCATAATTTGGTGGTAAAATATCTCCTTTTAAATAACAAAATCATCAAATTATCTAATCAAAATACACTTAATTTAAAAAGTAATACCGCATACAAATTCCACGTCAAATGGAACATTCATACAAAATTCATTTGTGCATCCTATATATAGACCTTAAAGTATTTATCACGACCACTAATTGGTGTGAGGATAGGGCCGAGAGGGACAAATTGGGTATTTTAGGGTGACAATAAATTGACACGGGCGGCGTTTACCATATACCCCAACGTATTTCACAATTGCTTTAATTACTGAATGTCCCGTGGTGCATGTGCCAAGAATTGCCGTGGGTTGCAAGTTGATTGTTTTAGTCTTGTCGATTTTATCTGGTTTTTATCTTGGGTGATTTTGATGGGTGTGTGTTGTTTTGGAAAATTTTAATGCTGTCGAATCAAATCGAATAAATGGAATGTGAATTAAAGCTTTCTAAGATTTGAGGGATGGTTTTATCGTAGTGTTAGACTATTGTTTTATTTGCGTTTCCCATACATTTTTTTTGATGTTTTAATTATTACGTGACATGAATATTCAAATTTCAAAATTTAATTATTATACAAATATTGACATTATATTAAGTCATTAGTTCATATATTATGATACCCCCGCGATATTTCCTTCAACGGCGACTCCTACTATTTTCTTTAATTGGAGAGGTGGAAGACATAAAAGTTCGGTTAGATAAAAAATGGTGTTATAATAAAGTAATCTGTGGAAACTGTTGTGGATTATGTAATTCTATTTATTGTTAATTTTATGTGATATTGTATCTGTTGTTTTCTATATAAATATAAATAAAAATAAAATAAAGATCTTTACACACTTCCTAGTATAACACTTTAATTAACTCCCAGCTGAGGTGCCCCGTCCCCGAAAATGAATAAACCATTTACGTTCTAGTTGGCAATATCCGCGCCAAAATATGCTTTTACCCTCTATGTCGTCACAATCGGAATTATCCGATTGAAAGAGTTAATAATAAAATGCTGAAATTAAATCAAATGTTATTTCCGGAGCATATTTGGCTGCATATAATATAACAGTTTTGGATTGAAATTGGAATGTTGCACTATTAATTTCATATTTTTTAATGCTTTATTAATCCAGTTCACGATTATCACAGAGCCTCTATGGTGCCGTGGAAAAAATGCTGTTTAATACCGTTTTTTGTTTTTCAGATCAACATATATTTGATTCTTGTTTTGTAGTGGAACTGAAAAGTCAACCGAAGTTTCTTCTACACACACTACACATCTTACTATGGGTCCGAAGAGATGTATAATAGTTACTACAAGGTTTTTAAATTATAAACCTTAATTTTAAGAAGACGTGATTAAACTAGATTAAGCTATTTTCATCTGCTTCTTTGTGCCTAATAATCGTGTCTATGTGATTTTAATTCATATAATCAAAATACATAGTAGTACATACAAACTTTACAGATATGCTCGATCGTCTATTCAAGCGGTACATAAGTACACGACGTTTACAAGCGACAACATAAGAGTGAGGGTGGCGCGCCGGAAAATGGGGACTATTTTGGTCTGACTATAAATTAATTTCGGCGCAGGGCATTGCAGTTAAGCCTCCATACATTTTAATTGCTTCCATTATCGGCTATTCTGCAAAATGGCGACCTGATGACAATGGATCCCTCCTCATGTCGCAGTATTTTAAGTCTTTATTAGGATTAATTTTTGAGGATGACGCGTTCAATAAGGATCATTACAGAGTGCGTTTAACACGAGTATGCCGGCTGTAAGTAAAATAATTTGTCAAATAAATTCGTCTGATACTTGATTAACACGCATGGTCTTCTATCTAAACTATTTGTGTTGTGTCGAAGGTATACAAAGGTATGACTTACCAGTGAAATTAATTTTCAAACTGAAAGAAATAAGAATTTATTTTGTGAGGCAACCTCTTGTTTCACATAGATTTTTACTCACTTGATCACAAGGACTGTCAAAAATCTTAAGGAAATAGTAACGTACGTAAAGTAATTTATTTTAATGACATTAATGTATATGGGACTGTTTCTCTCTCTCTCTCTCTCTCTCTCTCTCTCAGCCACAGAAAGTTCACAGCTGAGCATAGGCCTCCCCGAAGGATCTCCACATCGACGTTTTGGAAGCGGCCTGCATCCAGCAACTTTCTGCAATACATATATATACATATCACTAACGATTATACCTGTATATTATTTTCCTTTGTTTTAAAAACACGCATCGCCTATAGCAATATTAAATTAAAACTGTTGAAAATTATGTTTCGAATTATATTTTTTCAATAATACATTAACGGTATTTATTAACGTAGGTTCCCTTTGTGGGCTGACATTTAATTTATTCCACATGTTAATTAGCAATAATTACGATTCGTTCCACGGCCGGGTGCAATCTATCGAAATAATTGGATAATTCAATTGCAATGCAAAAACAATATCCAATGAAAAACACGTAATGTTTATCGATATGGATGTTTCGCATAAATAATGAACGGGCCGATCCATCTCAATATTTGGAATCGCATTGTAAAAATACAAATTCAATTTCCTAACATCCAACACTTATTTTGTTTGACAATGATATAATTTGTTTGTATTGTCACATACAGGAATAATACGCATGAAACACTGAATATGTTTTTACTATGTTGTGAATACGTTAGGTTATGTATTTGTATTTATGATGTATCGCTTCATTGTTCTAGTGACAGTTTAAAGTCTTTTCTGTGAGATTTTCGACTCCAAAATTATTAATTATCTAGCACCAGATATTTCATCAAAGGGAGCGAAGACAATAAAGCAGGCAGTTGAAAAAAAAGCCTTATACTAAAAAAAGATTCTATATTGCATCTATCTCAGATATGAGTAGCGTAGCTCATAAAAGACGAAGAGAAGAATGTTATAAATTACTAGAAAATAATATACTTACTAAGTTACCATATAAGTAAATATTAAACACTCGTTTTTAAATAAAAAAAATAATTGCGCTACAAAAATTCGTTCAATAATTGGAAAAATAAAAGCAATAATTATTCTTAAATACATTTTCAGTGATAAACTAAAACTGCTCATTAAACCACCCGTTAATCCTTATTACAACACAAAACTGAACAACAAAGTAGCGTTCATAAAAACAATTATACAAATATTATTAAAAGTAAATATTCCTTTACATTATTTTTATTATTTCTATTATTCACATTGCATAGTATTAAGCCAAAGGCTGACAAAGGAAATCCAATTCTCATTTTCTCATTACGGGTCCCTTTTGCTGTCTGCTCTTTGTTTCCAGTAGAAATACATTAAAAAGAAAAACATAATTTCACTCGGCGGAGGCAAGCATCTATTTTTGATCCAGTAAAGAACATTATAATGATTGTTTGAAAGTTTTCTGTGGTAAATTCACAGCTTGGTTCATTCATGTCATTGGATTATTAAGCGGGGTTCTAATCTAGCAAATGAATGAATTGATACGTGTGTTTTGTTTTTATTTATGGGTTAATTTAATTAAAACATCATTCATTATTTTATTATTAATGAGTTATGTTAAGTTCGCCAGAATATGGTGTTTGAAGAAAGAGGGAAAGTTGAATGGAATACTAAGTAATATGAATAAAAACTATTGATACAATAACAGAGATGTAGTGGATTAAAGATTCTAAGTTAGATCGGATTCTATTTTCACTTAATTTACCTTATTTTACTTCAATAATATATATCATAAAGCGGTATTTAAAAAATTGCTAAAATCTCTAGCAATAACGTTGAAATTACTTGATTTTATCTACTTGTTATTTCCATAGATTTACGTTTCATTTCGTGGAATCGCTCCTGATCAACATCAAAACAAATTTACTCCCAGCGTGTGTTCATTAGGTACTTTATGGCAAGAAGGACTCCACACAAACCGACGATTTAAGTAATTTTGGTCGCCGAAAACAACGACAGTCCGGCGCCGACCCCCTCTTATTCCTGTCGAGTATTCATCACGAAATAAAACTATTGTCCGAATAATATTTTATTTTCTTGGTAAATGTCACATTCATCCCCAAGACCTTTAAGAAACGTCCTCTTAATCCGGGTAAGCGGAAAAAAACTAGATAAAACTGAAATGGGTTTATCTTTTCCCGCTATCAGAAGTATGTCACAGAGTAAATGAACCCTTTTCTTTCGGAAAGAGAAACTAAAAAAGATAAAACGTTCCTTAGCGTACATTAAAGCGTTGTTGGCTGAAAGACGCCATAAAAAGGCGAAGTCCCGGGGGTCCTCGGGGACCGCAGGGCCGCTCCAGCCGGTGAGCCAAATTAAAAATGTAGACTCCGCAATCGGATAAAGCGTGTAATTATAGTTCAGGCATTCGATGAATAAATTGTATGTTTTACTTGATTAAAAACTGAAGAAGCGCTTTTAAACTTCAAATTATTGCGGAATGTTAATTTTCTGTGCAATCATACGAGATTAAGGAATATCGCGGGTCGTAGACCGTTTTCAAAGTCTAAGTTTCTTTGAAATTTCTCCGGGAAGGACTATATTCAGCAGGTTACGTTTAACAACTACGAGTAATAATGACGATGATAAAACATCGGTCTTGAAGAATGCCTATTTTGTTCACAATATGAGAAGTAATATTCCCGAAACTCAGCGTTTCCAAGCGTGATTTATAGAAGTATATTTCTAAAGGGATTTAACTCAATGAAGTCTCCGATATCTGTCCCTGCAACGCGCTTCGGATGGTAGTTACAAGATTTCAAGCGTGAAATTTTATCGGCAGAATTAATCTTCAAAGTTTCCCCGTACTGCCCTTTTGTTTCTCAGTGCCTGCAATAAAATTTATTTCTTTGTCTAATCGGAAACAGATAACCCGAAGGGGCGTGAGAAATCTCCCGGGCTTTGTCGATTTCCGAAACCGTTTGACTGGAAAAATGTTGCGAAGTTTCATAATTTTCAATTTGGATCGAGACGAAACATTTAAGTGTAACTAATGCTGATTACGCTTAAAGCCCTTGTAAATCCTGTGTAGCACTTCAATGAGGGTTTAACTACCGTTTTATAAAACTACGCTAATCTGCCAGGCAAACAGACGACCTAAAAGACTTAGGGGCATTTGAATGAAAAAGACATTGTGACTAAGCGAGACCGAAATGTCGGAACTCGGAACATTTTTTCCGACGGTATCATCACAAATTATAAAATGTATATTTTTGCGTATTCATTTTAATATATTTTCTCTTAATGAATGTGAAATATACCAACAACTTAATGTGATGTCACAATTAAAACAAGCAATAAAAACAATATATACATACATAAACTCACGCCTTCCTCACAGAAGGGGTTGGCAGAGGCGCGACCAGGATACCCACACTTCGCCAATGTATGGTTCCGTCCCACGATGTGATAGGGGGCGAACCCATCGCCATATCGTGCACAAATTCCTGACTCCGGGCTGATAATGAATAGAAAAATCCAATATTACTGCCCGACCCGGAATTCGAACCCGAGACCTCAGTTTTGTAATCGCAGCATAGTAGAACTACGCCACCGAGGCATTCCGGCAATAAAAACAATTCCACTAAAATACCAAACAGCAATCCAGACAGCTCAAAATAGAGAAAATAAACAAGCAATCGTATAGAAAAAGAACAGTACTAAACGGGCACTTAAATAATGAATAATGCTTAGAGCCGTTGACGAAATTAAACTCATTATGTCGTCAACGTCGCGCGGCGGGGACCGCAAGCTTTTTGTAATTTCAGTGACAAATGAACAGCGCAGCGCAGTCAAGCACCGCCGCGCGCCGGCCGGGGATTTTGAGTTGATTTTAAAGCATAGACTAGATGGTGGCGCAGATACGCTCAATATGCATAAACAGATATAGATACAATAATTAATAGAAAATTGGAGAAAGGGTAACTCATGACGTGTTGTAAAAATCTGTATCAGTTTCAGTATTTTTATAAATTGCATAATTGCTTTTATAAAATATAGGCTAGTCGACGGCGCAGATACGCTCGTTAAATAATCACAAAAATATTGAAAGGGCAAAGAAATGATAACCAAGGTGATTTGACTTAAAAAATCTATGCTTATGTATTTTTGTAGATTCTTGTTCTTTGTAGATTGTATCTTGAATAATGCAGTTATTTAGCATAATATGCTGAACCCTTAGGCGTGTAAATAAAGAATTGACATTAAACTTCCCATGCATGTAGATTTCATAATGTATTCGGTTTCATAATGTCGACTAGCTAGAAATATGCATTTCTCGCCAATGAACAACACTGTTTATTAATTACACTGCACCAAACGTCAAGTTCATTGTTATGAATGTAAAAAGTTACCGAACTCCTTTTTCCTTTTGCTTTACCATTTATACAATCGTGACAACTTATAACAACAAGTTGAAACGAGATAATATAGAAGACGGCTAAATTCATATAGATATGGTACTATTCAGTATGAGGGTACCAATAAAACACACGATAGATTCACCAATGCTGATCCTCGTTCTGTGTTTAGAAGGTGATTGAGTGACAAGCTGTTGATTCCCATTACCCAACCACGTTAGAAGTACGTGTATTTAATTATCATAATTGCTTATATATTACATTGCTATGAAAATTAAATATACTTTACGAAAATGAGTATAATACAAAGGAAATTGATTAACATTGAAATATACTAAAATACAGCATACATTTCTACAAAAATTTAACTCTAGAAAAAAAATGTCGGAAAATATGAACTAAACCGGATTAGCATAAAAAATGACTGCTGAAATATAATTTTGTGATCTTTGACAATAATTGCAAAGCGTTGGAGCGCGTTTCCGCACTTTACGCGGAGTTGAGTTAATGCTCTCTTGTAGGGACCTATTCATTTGGAATTTAACATCGTGTTTCTGCCAAGTTATAACTTCGCCGTACGTTATAAATAACTGCGTGATTTAACGCGTCCCGTCTAATGTGAATTAATTCGGTGTGTGTTCAGTGAATCCGTCGTTGGAGTCCTATTGTAATATAATATTTGATAATTAAGTTTATTCATTTTTTTAAGGCTTAGTGGTATAAGGGCAGTACGAACTGACTGTAAAATTTAAATTCTAACTCATGTCGGTCTGACCACGTGGTATCGTCTTTTCAAATTTCAATTTATTAAACAAAAATGGACATACATTTTTACGTTTCTACCTGACTACGGTTTGTTTAACTGATGGTTTCATTAAACATTAAATTATTCTGATAGTATAAATTCAATGCAAACAACAAATAATTATTTCTAAAATAATTTTGTGCGAATAAAGTCTCCATGCACGACCGCCATTTTCAGAGCTCATTACGCAAACCAAACACGAAACGTTGTGAAACTATCCGTCAATACCACATCACAACGCAAGCACTCACCATAAAACGGCACCATCCCCGAGAAAGCACACACCGCCACTTCCCGAAATCAAAGTAAAGCTCAACGCAAACACTCGTTGAAAATGCGATGTAAATAATAAAAAGGTGGGGTAGAGGCTTCACACTGTCGTTTTCATTGGCTCCCCCACGCGATTTCGAATTCAATATGCACTAGAACGAAGAGCCTCATAAAATATTGTAGGTGGACGTTGAACACTGAAATGTTCACATCACTATGAATAACTAGGTATATGTATTTAGGAATATGTATAAGCTAATTTAGTTATGTGTATAAATTTCTATAAATAGACACCCAAAATAAATATTAGTTATATTGTATGTATGTATTGTATAGTGCGTCGGGGTAACACCGTAATAGTATTTCGTAGGGGTAAGAACGTAAACTCCTATAAAATATAGCTAGTTCTTGCTCCTTTCATCCTTGTATTACGGTTTTACCCCAATCCACTCGATATTATTATTTAATTTTCCATGTGTAGGTATACATGTAGTGTTTACATCTAATATTATATTATATTTATACATAGTAATATATTATGATCTTTATTTACGGACCTCTGTTTATCTCTGCATCAACCTAGGCTCGATTGCTAGAGAATGCGTCAGGCGATTAAATTAACCAACAAAAAAACATAACGTGCTCACCATTTTTAAATTTGAAAATGGAATAAGTAGTGCTATGAAAAAAGTCTGGTACATTTTTTTATTTCTGTTAAAATAAGGCCAGTGTAAACATTAATTTGACGCAAAGTAAATTAATTATACCAACTTTTTTTCATTTGCATGCAATAAAAAAGTATTGTCACATTCTGTAACTGGCACATATGCAACAAATGCCGCGTCGCTTTTAAAATTCCTTTGGTGCAAAAAGAACTAGGTATTTGGAATTAAATCTGATATTCTTAAAACCGCGCGCGGCTCCAGAAGATTTTCGAAATGAAAGCTAAAAGCCTGAAAGTGGGGCAAGCGCGTACTGTAATGTGAAAGCTTAAAGCCATTGTAATAACAGTTTCAACAAATTTTAAGAAAATCTTTACCACACTCATGTACGTGGGCTCTCGTACAAAATATGAAAGCTGTATACTGAGCGGCATTTTCTTAAGGAGTATGTATTAGGCTGCCTCTCGCATTTGATTCCGTGGCACTTGGCAGTCAGTCTCCAAAAGGTGTATAAAAAGCATCCTATTGTAATAAAACTCACATTTCAGTTGTACATAATTATATTTTATTTCAATTAGCACTTACTTTTATATTTCCAGTAGTTACAATCGTGGTAAGTCAGGTGTTGCAATCACCAGTATTTCGTCTTCCTCAGAGATCCGTCCTCGTTCCGTGTCCAAACCAGAATGACGCGAATGACGAATCGCTTCTTTTTATATGTTCCCAACCGTCAAAACAACTACTTATTTTATACCTTCAATGATTTGTGTAAATTCCTTTTTATTTTAACATTATTAAATTTAATTTGAAATTACTGTTTTAAAAATCTTTTGACAATTTTGTAGGGTAAAAGCCGGATAGTTGCCACACTTTTTAAAAAGCTCCTTTAAAAAATGTGTATCAATACATTTCTTATTCAAAGTGTATTCTCAAACATAGTTCATTAATCTTCTAACATACCCTATCTATAAAAAAAATATAAATATTATAAATTTTAAGTAAATCCAGTTTAATATGACCTCTAAAAAAGAGGATAGTTGCCAACTATAGCGGATACTAGCCTAACGTTAAAAATGGTTGGAGGGATACTTGCCCAATGTGAGGATAGATGCCCGTCGGTTTTTTTTCTAATAAAAATGAACTTATATTGATTTAAATAATCAGTTTTTATTATTAAATACAATCTTTTATTAAATAAAGTTAAATTAGAATTATAAAATTATAACAATAATAGACTCCAAAATAGTAAATAAGTGTCCAAAGTAAAAATGTAATGTTATTATTTATTTTGAAGATAGAACAATAAACAAAATTAGAATTAACTCTGGCATTGGCCTCTATTAAGTAAGTATTCAGTCTTTATAACTTACTGAGATCCTTTATTATGTACTAAGTACTAAGAGAAGTTAAATTATTACCTAATCAACACTTAAAAATACTAAGGTTTTAAATTGTAAATTAGTAGCCCTTTAGTTGCTTTTCCTTTAGATATTTTTGAACTTATAACATTTTCTTCATTTTCGCAGCTAGAACAGTAGATACGAGTTTTTCTTTTCCTTAGAGCCCTTCCTTCAGTCAGTTCAAAAAAATCTGTGCTATCTGATTCTGATTCACTGCTAGTAATATCTCTATATTGTTTTTATTTTTTATTTTTTTGTAGTCGCCCTTTTTTCTTCGTAATCTTTTCTTTGCTACCAACTGGTTTGTTTTTTGTTTCTTTCGTTTGTTTCATTACGCTTGTTTTCTTTACTTTCTCAGTTTTATTCTTCTTCTCGATTATTTTATCATTCGAGTTTAAAATTTCTGCTGATTGTTTAGTCCTTTCGTTGATACTTTTTTGTTTTTTATTTAGTTCTTCGAACGCAAGTGTTAAACTATCTTCTGTCCAGTTGATGTGGCGCGGCACCACGCCTGGCTTTCGTCTATACTTGCGAGGCATTTTGCTGTTGAGTATTTATTTTATTTAAGATAAATATAGTAAAACCAAATAAAAAATCACCAAGAAAAAATAATAAAAGCAAATGAAAAAAATAACTAAGAAAAAATCTGTCTGCTTGTTAAAAATGTATAGTTATGGATAGTTGCAGCAGGGCAACAATCCGCAAAAGACAGAAGGGCAACTATCCGATTTGATACGGATACTTGCCCTTTTCATTTATAAAATAAATAAAACATATTTAACAATAAAACCTAATAAACAGTGCAATTTACACTCTAATGCACTTAAAGAAATATATTTTTGACTGAAATCGCAATCAGTTATAAAAATATTTAACAGAGATTACTTACCAATATAATTCTGGCGCTCGTCAAAGTATCGCCGCGGAAGATGTTTTCTCACACGGACAAAACAAGTGCGCCTACTTCAACGGCTTATGCGGCACTGAAGCCTGCGCGGGGGACTCTTTTAATTATGATAAAAAAGAAACACTGTGAATACGTCTAACATAGAGCATTTGAAACTGAGGCATGTATCCGTCCGAGGCAACTATCCGGGTTTTACCCTATATAATTTCCACAACCTAACACTATACAAAACATACTTTTCCGAACTATTTATCAAAACCTAATACAAAACTATGTAGGAATAAATCCAATGAGTAGTTCAGACTACAATACAAAATACATGATAAATTATAAAGAAAGAAAATTGAAACCTTAAAGAGCATTAGCTACGTCGTATCGGTCTGTGAGTAGATATTATTTTTAAATAATTAATACCAATACAATTTGGAAGTCTGACGTGGTACAGACAGAAAGTCGATTCGAACAATGTAATCGGCTTTTCTATTCCATTCCTATCTGAGCTCCGTCTAATTGCATTCCTCCCAGCGGGACGTCTGTATTAGAAATATTTATTTTGATATGTTTTTTTAATGGCAGAATATTATGTTACGGATAAAATCGAGTAGGTAATGTTACATTATATTTGAATTGTTAATATTTTTTGAGTATATTTTTATGTTCGATCTTGCTTACGTGTCCGAGGTAATATTTATTCCATGAAATCAAAAATTTAGATATGAAAAGAAAACATATTAAAAAAAACAGTTATATGGTATGGTTATTCTAATATTTTTCGATCATTTTTTACTGTTTAATAGAAATGAAGAGATAAACAAGAAGCTATGTTATAAAATGAAGCGAAATGTAATAAGCTTAAGCTTAGTTATGCACAAATAATGAACTAATCTTAAAAAAATAAAAACTCGAAATAAATTTAGAATAAAAACTCTAAATAACCAATAAAATTATAACAACAGTTAAACCAACGAAATACATTAAAAGTACACGTCTATTCCTCAAGAATAATAAGAAAATTACTCATCTCTAAATTCCCATCGTAACTAGCGTATCGTGAGTATATTTGAGCAGTTACTAACCTAATTTACCCAGTTCACAAATTCCAAATGAAAAGTAAATTTTCATTTCACTCCACGCGTCCCCGTAAATTGTATACAAACATTGAATATATTAGCAGCGTCTTACATATCACACTAATAGAATCCGACGAGGAAGCGCCTTGCTATTTTAATAAATAAGCCACTCCTATTTCATTTCAGTAACATTTTTCATAAGTCTCTACCAGTTTTTCTAGTATTTCCTCTGATACAGTTTTCAAGGAAGCTCTTATAGATTTTCACGGAAACTTATATTGCAAACTAACACATTTTATATAATTAAAAAATGTATTTATCCTCGCTTAAAAAGCAAACTATTTTTAAAGCAAAAGAATAGAATGCATTCGATTCATAAAAGTGTTATTTAAATTACCATATTTGGTAAATCAGTTTAAAAAAATGTCTGTTTGGGAGTTATAGTATAGCGACTGATGCATTACCCGCATCCCCCTCCCCCCTTTACAACTTATTTATCAAGTCAAACGTAAAGTCTTAGACAAAACAAACCGCAAAATGCTAGCAAATTCCAGTGCAAGATACATTGTCAGTTATTTCTTCAGCAGACATCGCGCCAACAAGTTACCTTATAAAAACTACTGGAGTTGCAAAGTGCAGACTTCAAAGTGCAGGAAGAACGCCGCAAATAGTAGGCAAGTTGTTTTAATAAAGTAATAAACTCGGCTAACTTTCTCCTATTAGGTATTGTTCTGTTTAGTAATTAATACATGATTGTTGCTTGTGCGGAGAGTTGATTGCAGTTCTTTCTTACGATCCCTCGTACTTGCGATATTGTTGTACCAAAATAAACCAGAAACTTGTTGACATATTAAGAAATAATTAAATTTTCAGTCTAAAAGTGAGTAAACTTAAATGCCATTTACAAGACATTCTATAGTATATTAACGCCCGAATACTCAAACGCCAATTAAATATTATGCACTTAACTACGCAAATCCCGTTTAAATGTACTGATTAAGAGGGACGTGGGTAGTTAAGTGCAACTTAATATTTAAATGGCGTTTGAGTATTCGGGCCTACGTCTACCAACCCTTTCTGGGACATTGTAGCGAACTGTAACCTTACCTCTTTTGATTGTAGAGTCATAATATGCCCTGCACTGTGACATATTACATTTAAGCATCATCATTTTTAATTACAATGCAAATCATTACTGCATCAGAATGCCTAGGTGGCGTAGTTGTACCTCGGTACGATTACAAAGTTGAGGTCTCGGGTTCGAATCCCGGGTCGGGCAAAAGTGGTATTGGATTTTTCTATTCATTATCAGCCCGGAGTCAGGTATTTGTGCCCGATATAGCGATAGGCTCACCCCCTATCACATCATGGTACAGAACATACAAGGCGAATGTGGGTATCCTGGTAGCACCTCTGCCTACCGCTTCTGAGAAAAATGCGTGAATTTATGCATGTATGTATGGAAATCATCACACAGGTATGCACAACAAATACATTAGTCTAACTATGTGGGAACAATTGTAATCTGCATACGGCGTCGATTATCTCCCCGCCGCGCCGGGTGCTCTGCGGAGCCCCAGATATGCCTCGCAAGGGACTTGTTACGTCTGAATATGTATCTAGGCTATCCGCTTTACAATCAACTTGATTACCTTACATTATTCTGTGTTACTGGTTTGTAGGAAAATTTGAGTTGAATTTTGGTTTTATCTTATATGGTATAACGTTGGAAGTGGTATAGCCACGTTTGTTAAAGTTACAATAAGTACCACTGTGTTCGTTCGTTAGGGTTAGTGCTAATGTATCTAAAAGCAACTTCTATCCATTTTGTTACAGAGAAATTTTCATCAGACATTTCCACAATTACAATAGTAAAGTTTAGGATGACATAAAATTATTACTTCACTTCATAATCCTTGAATCGTACTTCATTTTCGACTAAAATATTACAGTGACTTCATTTCAACTCGAAACGACAGACGGGAGAAAAAGGAACTTAGAAAAATTTTCGACAAATACTTTATTTTACGTCCCGTGACATTAAGCTTAAGTAGCAAAAAGTAATCAAGCGATGGCCACGTAAAAAGTTGTGTTACATAAAACAGTCGGCCGGCCGGCTCTTGGTAACAAATGCTGCTTCTTTTAAACTTCCCTCCATGTGCCTCTTTCATTTTGTTATTCCAACCTTTTTCACAAGCACAATGTACAGGGAGCACCTTTGGCAAAGTGCAGCGAAGTTTACAGTAAGTCAATAATTCTGAGATGCTGTATCAACTTTTTTTATATAAATTCACCCAACAGTCACATACATAGTCCTGACCCCACACTAAGATCGAGTCTTGTGTCGCAGGTATCAGTAACTATGAGAGACTTTTCGGTCTCACAAACACCCAGACCCGAAACAAATACATGTGGTTTTCACAAACATTTGTCTCGGTGCGGGGTGGTGGCGTCTCTGCCTACCCTTCTGAGATAAAGGCGTGAGTTTATGTATGTATATATGTATCTAAAATATTTTTAGTTCTGTTTTCAAATCGTACCCATCACTTAAATTCCTATACGAAGCAATACGTATTAGTGATATAGTCACTTTTATCTTTTCGATAATGTCAGTCTCTTTGTATATCGTGTTTGTAATAATTAGTTACTGTAGAACTTACTCATGATACAAAAAATAATACAACATAAAAATGTTCAACTGGAGCTGCCTTACTGCGAGCTTCAGTACCACACCGCAGCAGTTATTACCTTCACGACATAGAACCTTTGTTAGCGCCGAACTCAACACAGACCCACCCTCCTGAATTTAAATGGAGAAATTATTTTCAAGTATTTTTCGGAAGAGAAGTTTTATTGTATTGTTTGATTGCGTGTCACTCTGATAGATGAGCGAATAGCTTTCAAATGGCGTCTCTTTGTGAATCCAAGCCTGTACGTAATGTCTTCAGGTTACAGTGGGACGATTTTATTAAGAAGTTTACGCCGTAAAGAGTTTAAGTAAAGTTAAATAGTCTTTTGAAGTTTTTCCTTGGCCAATGTTGCGAAAAGTTGTACAATCTTCGTGTGTCTCGCGAGTAATTCGAATACAGTTAAGTAAATCCTAGAGAAGTTTGCGCGTTGTGATTTTGATTCTGCTGTTTCAACTCACTTTTGAAGGCAATACTATTTCTTGCATGTCATTGACTTCCTTATTTTTTGTGCTTACTGACGACTTGGCATCAATGGAAATCCAGATATTATATATTTTTACGAATTGTCGAGCTTGCACAATAACGGTTTGTACCAAATTAGATGTGCCATGAGAAGCCCTAGTCCACTAGCCACTATAGCTCTAATAATAGCATTTGCGCTCCGAAGCACAGAGGGATTATTGCCTCCAAACGTAGTGGTTCCTCTAACTATATTCAAATATACGTCACACCCACGTCATCAATAATTGTTTCTACGAACTAAATGATCCTTTGAATTAGTGATCTTGTCACCTAAGTTACGTAATATCTACAGATTTATATATTAAATACATAGAATATTATATACGGCGATTCGGCTAAAGTATAAATAATAAACCGCAACAAAATACACGCAAAACATTTCCCACAAGTATTAGTCAAAACTAATTAATACTATCAAAACGAAGTTATATTGTTGATATCAATAAAATGTGAAATTAACTAGACACTGCTGCCCTCGGGGATCTCCCACGAAACACAAACACAATTTAGGTAACGAGTGTTTACAAAACATCGACGCGGATGTTTATAAAATTACAATTTACTCGGTTATACTGGTTTGTTTTACTCTTTGTATTTTAATATGGTTATTGTTAATGCGGGTTTTTAATATAGCTTTTAATGCACAGTGTGTTGCTCAACCAATTGCGTTACGAAGACTGTTATACAAGCTTCTATGCATACACCTGTCATCTAAGGGTTATGTTTATGTACCACTGCAATAGCGCCCACACATTTTAGCCCCTAAAATGTGATAAGGACGAGGCTATCGTCAGTCTAACTAATACTAGTCGAAGTCAATCAGAATCGACATAACAATATTTAAACATTTTCAAATGTAACTCTTCTTTTAAAATTGAAATATAGATCATAAAATATTCATGCTTTTCAAAAACTTGGCTAATAAAAATGATCACAGAATGGTCGGTATTGATTAAATTTATGAAAGTTTAAGCGAAAAACTATGAAAGTTGAACAACTGAGACGAGACGACCGGGAATTTCCAACGAGTACAACTTTAATATTGTTTGCATAATATTTAAATGGTTTAACGTATTCGTGAGTTTATGTAAGAAAGACATTCAATAAGCAAATTCCGTAAGCCTTGGATATTAATTTTTTTGCACCAGTCTTTCCATAGTGAATTGTACTCGTAGCATAACTTAAAAACTTGGAATATGGTAATATTGCAAATTGACCATTTCAGGGTGTATACATCTCTCTCTACGATTTACAAGATTCATGTGTGACACTACTATAATTGCAGGTTTATGGACATATATTTGCAATTATTACAGGATTTTTTTAGATATGCAGAGTTCCCCATTATTTTTCCGTCACAATTAAATTAACCCGTGATGCTAACTACATATTATAACTTAAAAAACCAGGCCGTTGACTTAACAAAAAAAGGTTTTTAACTAATCAGCAAACTTGATAAAACATATCTCTACTACATCTAAAACAGGCGTAAATCCCACTATAGTTGTACTCTAAAATAGAACGTATAATACCACTGAAATAACTTGTCTAATATCCAGATTATACTTGGCCTAATTCCGGGAACAATT
This sequence comes from Deilephila porcellus, assembly GCA_905220455.2. Classification (NCBI taxonomy): domain Eukaryota; kingdom Metazoa; phylum Arthropoda; class Insecta; order Lepidoptera; family Sphingidae; genus Deilephila; species Deilephila porcellus. The sequence goes on along the minus strand of LR999977.1, from coordinate 10,549,502 downwards.
GTTACGCCGGTGCCGTGGCGAGTTCTCAGCTCGTCTGGGGAGCAATTGTAATGTTCGCTACCTCTCCGTTGCGGGCAGGACGTATAACCGAATTTAAACCAACAATTTTAACCCGTGCTCAAATACGACGGTAGGAGGTATTTTTGCGCTGTTTGTTATGGGTATAATTGTAATTCTGCGGGGAAATTAATTGCATGACTTCACGTATTTCGGTCTGTAATTATTTCCATATGTTTGCAAGAAAAATATTTTCACGATCCAATAATCTTGTGTATTTGATTTTTTATTTATTGCGTTGAATGGCGAGACAACACACGAGAGCGCTATCACCAGTAAAATTCCTGAGGAATTTCCTTAATTTACTAGCGTATAAGTATTGCTGAAATAATTATTAGCAATCCACCCAAACACAAGTACCTCAAATAATAAACATATCTACCCAGAGTTTTAACAATCATACCCCTTCACTCACTTGGTTCTATCCGTCGGCAAATATTTGCACATTTGAGAAGGTATTGAACACATCAACTGATTGCTGTTTGCTGCCTCGTTAAAGTGATCATCGGTGCACCACAAAGGAGACATGAAATGATACCATAAAGTTTTGCTTGATAATAAAAAGATGGAAACGGGATTGAAAATAATTATATGACGATATTGTTTTTATATTAAAACACGTGGCTTTAATTATTTTTATGTCACTAAAAAAATTTAAATGAAAAATAACAAAAAAATCACTGGAATTTATAGTCTTTATTAGTAAAATATGCATAAAAGGGCCTTAACAATATAATCCAACAATTTCATACCCTTCTGTAACAGTAGCATTAAAATCCATTTAATTATTTATTTTTGTGTTACCAATATCAATATATACCAGTTATTACTTAACCAGTATTTTATTGTCAAATCTCAGATTAAACCACCCCAAAGGTTCCATCACATTAGTGTATTTCATTACGTAGAGCCTCGGCGCAGCATCAAAGAGTCACAGGTGCGTGTAAGGAAGTTTTCAATCAAATCAGAGGAAGGAGAAAAGTGGAAAAGGGAACCCGCACACTGCCTGTGACTGATTGACAACATTGTAACGGAAAAATGTACCTACATTTCCCTTCGAACTTTGGAATTTCTTACATATGTCTGCTGGTTCGTGCGATGTTTATTTCGATATTTTGGGACCCATTTGTAGCCATAAAAATGTAGTGATAAATTAAAATGAAAAATATTAATAGGAATAATAATAGGATAGTAGCTTTTCCTTAGATAGTTTTGATAACATTATTTTAGGTAAACAAAAACAAGACAATGAGCGTTAACATTCCAGTTGGACGTGAAAACTGTTTCGTGATTACAAAGTTAACCGACTTCTTGCAGTACCAAACATCAAGATACAAAAATATTTCCTGTTTTAATTTCAACATTAATCTCAAAATCAAATCCCAATAAATTACAGAAGACAAGAAAAATACCACCAATTACAATAACGCTTACACAAACAATCTTAACCCTAAAATAAACATAACCCTTACTGCGGAACTGAGAAGACGTCAGTTCCTTTGAAAGTTGTTGGGCCGAAGCGACCGCGGCCACAAGTTCTAGTTACACAAACTTGAAACCGAGTTATGGTCCAACTTGCTACCAACGTCTATTAGATTTCGCTTAATTGATAGTAATCAATTGTGAAATACGTTTAATGTAACATCTGTATCGCTTTAATTCGCCAGTGCAGCTAGTTCGGCATGTGTTGTTGGCAGTTCCATTTACTCAACAGATTTATTGTACTAGTTATAATTTAGTTATGATGTATGCTTTTGAATATTTTAAGAAGTATAAAATAGATATAGATATAATGGGCGACAGATACAAGGCAAGCGTGGTAGGCTTAAAAAACCTACGGAACAAAAGCACCCGAAAAAAAATTTTCATCACGAGTCGGAGTTGCCGATCCTATGTTAGTGTATGTTAAGACAGCCTCAACATTATCCCACAATAAGACTAAGATATCTGTCTAAACAAATACGAAATATTTTGTCATGTCGTAATATTTTCATTGTATATCTTAAATATATGGCATATTATATCAACCGACAAACATTAGGATAATATATGGAACATTCCCCCGTAGCATACGGAACCACTCCCTTATATTAAGGGCGGGAAATAAATGTTTCCTCAATAAAATCCTACTGGCAATGACAGTACCCAGTAAAAGCTTATGTGCAGCTTCAAAATTCTGAGACAGTACTACAGTAGGCATTTGTCTGATAAAATCTTAATGTCCACCTACAGTAGGTATGCGAAGCCTTAAGCCCATATAGTGTGGCTTAGATCTTTTAGAGGGAGAAATAGTTTAACCTCATTTCAATTAATTTACGGCCTTGTTTAAAGACAGTTTTAAAACCCATTGTAGATATCGAATGTTTTGTCCTTTTTGAGTTCAGCTCGAGCGTAAAAGACAAAACATTCGATAGCTAAAATAAGTTTTAAAGCTGTCTATGAATAAGGCCGTAAAACTTAAATTACTTAAGTTTTTAAGTTTGTTTAACTTTAGTACAATCTGTTCTTCCAGTCTATGTGATAATGCATAATGATTTGGGGCGTTACAGGATATACTGACTAAAATCAACGCACCATTTTTAATATCAGTTTATTTATATAACGATCCATAAAAGATGATAATATAATTATATAAGCGCTCCGGTAATACTCATTTTAAGATGGCCTGTCAAAACAAAACTCTTGTTAGCGGATACATATTCACCTGTACCTACAGATTCGGTGAAAAATCTCTCGTATTACCAGAGAAAAAAATAAAAAGGTTGAATTTGAAGGTTGTTAGAAGCGTTAAAGGTCGCAGTTGTTCTAATATGAGATGACGGTAGTGTGAAATCCGATACAGACCCGTGTCCGGCCCACGTTTGACGTTTATTAGGGTAAGCTAACATCGCACTAGGTAATTCAATCGGTCTATAAAACAAGCTCCTTAAATTTATTACCCTGCTAGTGTTTTTACGAAATAAATTCTTGGGAAGCGAAATATATTCCTGTGTTTTTGCATTAATACAGCGATGATACTATTCATAGGAGATGAGGCAAACCAGGAAATGTTTCACCTGATAACAAATTGTCATGAAGGACCTGCCATTTTTCCTCACTGTTTGAGTGTTACAACAAGATATGAACCATAGTTGCGAATCCTTTTAATACAGAAGTTACAATGTTACAAACTTTATACAGCAGATTTCTTTCAAACTGATTTAACCTGACTACTATTTTTACGTTTTCGCCCAACGATACCCATCTTTGTCGCCTCAAGAGACATCTCAGCGGCATGTTAAATTTGTTTCCACGAGATCCGCACTTCAGTTGTCAACTGTTTGTGTTATAAAAAACACAAAGCACGTCTCTACGAGGTAAAAATTATTTACACCGTCCGTGGAAGCCTTTCACCAAATCTTCTGCAAAGTGTCCATTGTGTTGGAGCACAAAGACCCCTTACAGGGCGCATCTTTCAATCTACTGCGGCAATTTATTTTGTAAATACTCCATCATTTGTGGTTTAATACAAGCATTGTTTTGTTTCAAGGGGAATTACAAATTATGCAAGCGTTTGCTTAGTGGAAAATGTCACAATATTGATACAGTGTTTGATGGATTAGTTTAATCTATTTTCAGTGTGACTATCTAATCGACAACATTTTAGCTAATAAAATCTTTTCTTTGGTACTTCATAATGTGCTTTTTTATGTTTTTACAAAAAATAAACCATGAACCGCTTTTAAAAAACTACAAACAAAAAAATATGATTTCAGCAATTCACGGCCCTTAAATATTACAGATCACACACACGACCAAACCATAATATAACCTTCATTACCAGAACACTTGTGCATAAAAAACCTTAATTCAATCAGCAGAAAAACATAAACACGCATTTACATAATTATTCTAAAGGACCTACACGCGCATCTCTTTTATCTGAAGAGCGCAGGGCAAATCGTTAACGCTACAATAATGCGTCGGATTTGCATTTCCCTCGTTATTTTAACCTGCCATCTGATCCTGTCCGAGCTATAATCATTGAGTCAAAGAGTGTGACAGACGAGGGAAACCGTATGACTAAATTATTCCCAGTCACGTTCTGACTCCGACTAGAGGCTTCAGCTTTGTGGTAAAATTTTAATTACACATTGGGCGGAGTTGTGTCGACTTAGGGATGGGGAAAAATTATTCAAACTAATTATAGACCGTCTATTAATACGGGTAAAGTAGTAACTGAAAGGATTGTGGAAGATATTTGAACTGTGTTTTGATTTTTCAGATTATTTCTTTGTATATATTTATTAAATACACATACGGGTGGAGGGACAACCTAGTAAAGGTTGCAAGAAGTCGTTGGATGCAAACTACCTTTAAAATCCTTGGGGGAGATTTTTGTTTTGTAATGGACTTTCTATGGCTGAAGACGAAGTTGGTAAGTCCATTTACTTTCATCAATACATTTATTTAGACGTGGCAGTATAACCGAATGATATAACGCATATAAAACCAAACACCATAAATAATCGTACTGACATTTTTGACTTGCAAATCCTAAAGCGCTTCGGAGTCAAGCTCTAGAAAATAGTAGCACGTAGTGGTTCAATCTCACGTAATTCTGTCGCGACTGTCACGCGACACTCAATTTGTCCGTCTGGCATTTGCTTGGCATGCGGAACATGATGCCAGAAACATTTACGTTTCCACGTAAGCGGGAAACGTCACTCCTGACTTACACGGGAATCAGGTTAACTGACAATGTTCCCTGAAATTGGAGCAGACTTTGGCGAGATTGTAATATTTTGTGGTTTGAACGATATGAATAATAAACGCTTTTATATACAGAGTTCTATAGTCATAGTTAGTGAATAGATCATTACGTGATTGTATTTTAATACGTCAACTGCAAATAAAATGATTAAAATACTCATAACATATTTATATTTCACGTAACTTGTCTGTAATGTTTTTAATGGTTGATTAAATAATTATTGTTAATAAATAACTTGTAGTTGGTTCTATGTATGATGCAAAAAAGGGATGAATAAATATTAATAATTATTATTAACAAACAAAGCAGCGGAATATAAATGGTCGAAAACATTATAACCTGTTTGAATACTTATATTAAATTGAATGCCACTTCTCAAACTATTCTCATTGTTAAGTATAAAACGGAATACTCATTCAACTCGAGCCTATTGTTTGAAAATAATTGTCTGAAATTTCTAAATTAGGTACCATCATTGTATGAAATGAAACTGAAGCCTGCGTAATGGTTTTCAAGATTTACACAAATCTCTTGGAGTTTCTTGAAGACAATCGGTGAATCAAAATTTTCGTCATCAAGAATGTCTTCGACCTCAACTGTGAGCTTATCAATGAGCCTTTAGATTTCTCCAATTAATACAACTTTTATATAACTGAAAAGTTACATAACGTAGCAATGAAAGAAGACTAGAAAACATGGAAGTAATCCAACCAATCTTCTAACACAGTACAGATCAATTTCCTCGCAGACAAAAAATGTCGAAGTGGAGTAACATTCAGTACATTCAGCTGGTACAGTGTAAATTGCATTGTTATCTGAGATCCGTCCAGCGTCCACTTCAGCACGGCTTTATCTAGATGCAAGTAAATCTCGATAGGGGTGGGGGGCACGTGAAATATTGCCTTGGGAATTGCATCGGATTTGTGTGAACGAATAAAAGGATATTTTATGTTAGATAGGTAACCCTGTAACCGCCTTTATGATTATTTCCTCACGGAATCCAGAAACTGGATGGTATATAGGTTTTTTACAGGTTAATAATCAACACAGAAGACCTAAACAATATTGAAAGATTACGATGGATAGCCAATATCTTAAACTCGATGGTTTAAATTGGATCAAAGAATTAATCAGCTTAGTAAAAGCACTAAGTTTCAAAAGTGAGAGATGTCATGAAAGTAAAAACCGTTCTTCAAAATTTAAAAGACCTAAATTGTACTAACAAATATTCAGAACCTACACAAAATATCTAAGTAAATTCGTGCTTGTTAACGAAGTAATTTAATTAGATTTGCTTCCAAGCAAAATATCCCGTCTCTTTGATGTTTGCGAGTATCTAGTTGTGTATATTCATAAAGAAATCTAGGTCAGCAATATCTTGAAAATTTAATATATTGTGTAAATACTATAACAAAGATACAGAATACTTTATGCCTCTAGATGGATCATTTCATCTTCAAAAGGCGTCCCTGTAGGCGGTGTGATATACGTTAATATTTTGATCATCTTTCCAGTATATCAGCTTACGTGATCCCTCATAAGCCGCGTCGCTTAACCTTTAAAAATAGTCTAATTTTATGGAATTATAGTATATTCTTTTGATTAATGAAATGCCTTTTATTTTGATCAATTGAGAAGATTTCAAAGTTCCATTACCACACACAGAAAATGATTGTTGAATTCGTACAAAAGATATTTGTTTTGGATCACAAATCAACAACTTATAAACATCGACTTTTTCTCTTACAATATCACACACTTTTGCGGCACTAGTGTTTGATTGTATAAATTACAAGGATGCTGGTTGTGAAACTTAAATGTTTTTGAGTTTTGTAAAACTTAAACGTCATAAATGTTGATATGGCCCACAATTATTTATTTCAGACCTGGTAGATATGAAAACAAAGTCTCTCATCGTTTTTGATACCCACGACACGAAGACACGACATGAAGTTATTCTAGTTTCTACAGTATATTTTAGTAAGACTTCTAGGCTCATACATCCGTGTAGCAGAAGGAGTAGCGTATCTTCGTGCACATTCTCGCAAATGAAATGTAAATAAGTAGGAATGTGGGACGGTGCCGTTCCATAAATGACTAGCGTTCTCTTTGTGTACACAACCACATCGCCCGAACGTTTGAACGTGCTGGTTTAATTATCAAAAGTTTTCGTATCATTTCAGAACGATACTGGAAATGAGGTCTGAAGGTGAGCAGCACAAATTGGTTTCACGATATTGTATGAACGAAACTGTTGCTGCACTGGTGAATTTACTTTTGAAAAGGTCTTTAGAAAATTAATTTACCTCAATGTGGAAAATGTTTGAATTTAAAAGTGCCACAGATGCTTATAGAAATCATAAGAGGAGCTCGGCAACTCACACTTTAATCTGGTAGAGGCTTTTGCTCGTTGGTTGTTTTATTAGACTTCTGCTCCTGATGGTATGATATAATATGATTATAGCTTTATCGTAGTTTAATACATCTAATTTAGTTCTTTACGTATTAAAAAATCTTTCACCTGGCCTTACATGACCACCTGAAATACCAGAATTTGTATTCTAAACCGTATCAGAAGCGGAAATACCATCACAACGTACCAAACACCACAAGTTTCGGATACGAACTCAAAACGTAATTACAAAAGATAAACAAAAATGTAAATTGGCGAAAACAACCGCCAATTTACTCTGCGAAACATTAACGACAAAATGCTTTAGGATTACGAGGTACACAAGACTTTACGGGAATAATATTAAAATTCCGTTTGTTTGCAACAAATTGAGGAAACAGAAAGGGCTTCTCTAATGAGATAATAACATTTGGCGCGCAGGTGGTCCGCGGGCGCTTGGATATTCAACCTTACCGTGTCTCGGGGCTATTGAATAAAATTCATCTAAGACTTGATTACAATATATATTTTTAAGCCTTCACTTTACACCATCAAAGAAGATATTAACTACACAACAACTGAGCATTGCGTTAGTTATTCTTGCTTTTGTTACTCTTGCAGATCTTATTAACGTTACCTGTTTAACAAAACTTATTAAAGTAGCAGTAAAAATTTTTTTGTTTTCCTACTTAACCAGAGCTTAAGGATTACTAATAATACTTAGAAACTATAAGTTTCCAATACGTGCTTCAGAAATTAATTATTTCAAGACTATTTTGTTCATCATCCACTCTAGAAACTTTGAGCCCCAACGACCATTGGTTCTACGTGCTACGTGCCCGGCCCACTGCCACATATGGTTATCGTAACGCATTAATTAAAATGCTACTATTGTTCGGACATACAACTCGTAATTTCCGTACAAATATTTATGATAATTTAGGACATCGTTATGAATATTATTGCTGCAGGCACAGATCGCGTATACTGTTTGCCGATTTAATGTAACAATAAACATAAATAGCGTCGATTCAAAACCTGAACTAGGTTAATGATAATTGCACCGCGGTTAACTCTAGTGTATCGATTTCATGCAATTTGAATGGGACGACGTATGGACTCTGTAATTGCATAGGTCGTGAGTTAGTGGTGTCCTAGATACACTCCGCAAATTACCGGTTGGAGGAAGCTCTTTTAGTCGACCTACTTGAAGTTTGCTCAAAAAGAGACAATCCTATAAATTATTTTATTTTTGTTAATTGTAAATGTATATTACTTAGACGATTAATACTATTGATGTGTTATTTAGCCATATATCTCTATATTTAGTTTAACACCTTATGATTGTACCTACATTTAGTGAAAATAAATAAAAAAAAGTTCACGTTTAATTAAAAATAAACAACTTTATTTTTAATAAATGATTTATTTTCATCATTTCCAACAGTGGAAGATACAAGAAACCATTGCTGAAATTTTGCTTAAAAACAAACTTTTGTTATGAATCAAATATTTATACTTAAGGATCGCAGGTGTAGCGTCAACGTTTACAAAGAAATGAAGGATAGAAAGAAAGGAGAGGGAAAAAGACATACCATTTCAGTGTCGCTAACTCCATGACACTGTAGTCCAAATTAGCTATAGCTCTACCAGTATAAAGAAACCTAACTTTGGACTAAACTTCTTGGTTTAAGTAATACGTTCTGTGCACGAAAATAGCGTCCGGTCGTCACACAGACTTCACATCGGAAATCGCCGCTTCAGTATGGCTAAGTTTTGAGGCTGCTCAAAGCTGATTGGGAAGTCTTTGTTTTTGGCTTGCCTCTAACATTAATATTATTTATGTATTAATACCTCGCATTTTATGAAAATGAATAACATTACATTCTTTCTTTGTTTTTCTTTTCCTCTTTGTATCTTTCTTTTTTCTTAAAGTATCTATATCTGTCTGTATCAGCCCATATACGTCCCACTGCTGGGCACGGGCCTACTCAACAATCGAGAGAATCGATCGAGAGTGGTTAGGCCATATAGTCCACCACGCTGGCCTAGTGCGGGTTGGCTTTCTTAAAGTAATGGGAACAAATTATTACGGACATAAGCTCGATAAAAGAACACAACTTTAGTATACGTAACAAAAGGGATCGAACAAAGAGCGTAAAAGTATTTAAAAATCTTCTTAATAAATAAGTGTATGACACACAAATAGTCAACAGTCACTATCTGGCCCAACAAACCACCGGTGTGAGTTTACACTAGTACTTAAACTCCTATAACCCCTCCAACCTCCTGGTATTTATCGGCCATAACAAGTGCAAGGCACGTAAACCATTATTCGGCAGCAGGTGTGCCGACAATCCGAAGACAAGTCAACACATTGAAATTTAATAAAACCTCCCTACACCGCGTCCACACAATTTACGACATGTCATACGAATAAGGAAAACCCGCCTATTCAAAGGCGAATTTCTAACATTATCATAGAGGTAGGAGCGACGCATACGAAATATGAAATTATGTATATTTAACATAGTGAGCAACGGAATAATAAGGTTCGCTTAGTCGATATATTTATGTGCTTTCCGTACATACATACATAAACTCACGCCTTTTTCGCAGAAGGGGTAAGCAGAGGCGCTACCACGACACCCTCATTTCGCCTCGTACGTTCTGTCCCATGATGTGTTTGAGGGCTAGCCTATCGCCAACGTTACGGCTGGATATATTCCAATCGAAATCTGTTAGTATTTTTAACTTAGCTCTTAGTATAGGATTTATGAATAAAATACTTTCAGTTGAAAAGTAAAAATAGATATACAATAAAGGATAGCATAGAAATAAAGGAATAAAATAGTTTTATAAACTTGCAAAATTCCTTTTGGTATTATGAAATAGAATATTAACAAAGAACTTACTTACTTAATTTTAACAAGGAAATTATTGATCTCAAATTCCCGAATATACAGAAGCCTAGTGACAAATACATTCGAATTTATTAAATCACGAAAAACATTCAGCAACAACGCGCATTTATATAAAAAAATCCAGGAAACAATCTATCGGGATGTGCCAACGTTCTGCCGAAATCCCGTAGCCATTTATTTACATAGGTGAACTCGATACGCACTGCAACACAAATCCGATACAATAGTCGCAAACGAAATCGAAAGCAAAACCCCGAATCCATTACAGCACACGTTGCCGTACAATTTATTTTTTTCTATATGAAAGCCTCGAGGGCCGGTAATGGAGAAAGTTTTTCCTTCTGTAATTGTGAGGGCCGATGCAAGGTAATAAATAACCGCAGCCCACGGCCCTCTGATTGAACTTGCTAATGAATGAAGGATAAGAAATTCGGAAATCGAAACGTTCAGGTTACATTGGAAAGGGGGAACTCCGATACTTCTGCTGAAAAATGACTTAAGTTTTTACTCGATACTCGATATTAAGGTTGGTTTACGATACTTTCGAATAGGAGATGAAATAAATGGTTTCTGAAATTTAGCCTTATTGGTACAACAAGCAAATTCGGGAACGGTTTTCCTGTTGAGGAATACATTCACTCAGTGACATTGCTTAAAAGAAACGTGATTATTTAATTGGATTTACTGCTGAACATATGCTTCCTTAAGAGTATAATTTCAGAAAAGGTTTTATCAGTACCCTCCATGCCACGCAAATGGATAAATCTACGCAGGGCATCGTTTGTCGCGCTGATAAAGCTTCCGTCCATCATTAGCCTGTCATTTTACTACTAAATATTGATGGTGATTCATCCCCAATCGGTCTATAGACAAACTTTCACCCCTTGCTCATTTGTTAAACAAAAATGAATACAACGAAACTTTTCTATCGACTTACAAATAAAAATCACGAAATCTCGAAGCGAAAAGTCAAAAGGGAAATCTATTTCCCGGATCGGATGTAGTTATCAATAATTCTGTTCAAGATATGCATTAAAAAATGTCTGCTGCGTGCGTCAAAGGGAGTTGTGTTTTCTTAACAAAGTGAGTTCGTGAGATGGGCACGAATGAGGTGATCGCAGACAACCCTTGTTTTCCTTTAAAACAACTCAGTTTCACCACGCTGACCAGGGGCACTTTGATTTTGTGAGTCGCTACTCTGAAGTCATCCATTGCTTTGTTACTATGTTGTGGTAGATTGATTTTAGGAACATAACCAGCATGCTGTTACAAATTAATTAAGCAAACCGTTGTATAATTTTGATATAATATAGGTTTTGTATTTTATGTTAGAGCACGTGTGTCACTATAGTCTGCTGCACTTCCCGTCTGCAGTATCTTCAATATTAGATAATAATTAATGATCTTTTTAATATCCTTAGTACCTTCATCTATTTAAAATTGCACTATTGTAACTATACTTTGGTGTGTCTATTGGTATCTATTAACTGAGTTAAATAAACCAATTCAATGTAAAATTCACAACATAAAATAACGATATGTATCCAAGTAAATAACAAAAGTCATTTACCTATAACTTACGCTTGCCAAAACAAGGAAGGTTAAATATCAAACAGCTTTACTAAATTTCTTTGTACAGATAAATAAAATTAGCACCAAATCCACCTAACTACCTATATATTTCCCAATTACCAAAACAGACTCCGTAAAACCAATCGCTTAATACAATGCACGCACAACTCGTGCTAAAATAGGTAAATAAATCGTTTAATTGTGTGCCCAATCAATCCTGTCCACCCCACGGTAAGCACGCCTACACTAAATAGAGCATAAAGTATTTTGAATTTCAATTAGTATGAGAATAATCCTTTGAGGGGTCACATCATATTACAAAAAGACAAGCCGGGTCCCCGTCATACCGCGCCCGGCCAATTAAATATAGAAGAGCTGTTTTACAATGGTCGCGTGGGTTATCTTACGTTAAATTTACTGATAATAAAAACAGGTTTGTAGCTTATATTGGCATGTGATTGTATTATTAGCTGGCTTATAAATCTCCTATATTATGCAAGGCGGTTTGAGACTAAGGCTTTTTCCGTATACTTACGTTAAGTTTTTAGCTTTGAAAATCGCCCAGTAAAGACAAAGTGAAGAAAGATTAAGTAAAATACTTGGTTCAATGTGGCTTTGCTTTCTTATTGGACTAGAGGTTTAACAAATAGTGTACTTATTAGCATGGAAAAGTGACTGCATTGCGCCCGTTAGTACCTAACTGCAGTGAAATACAAATAGAGTATCTGCTATTTGACACGTTGTTGCTGACGTAGTGGAAGCCGGATACATTCAGATTAACGCGACACATACTTTTAAAATATAAAAAATACTTTAAGTGAATTACCTTCTTTAAAACGCGTCCACTGTAGACGCGCCGTCAGGGCGAATAGATAAAATTGCCCCGGATTAATTTGCCTACCTGCTTGCGCGACTTGAACCCTGGACCTGACAGCCTTTGTACTATCTTACTTATATGCGTAGACTATATTAAATCTGGGATTCATTCGTTCTCAGATTTCTTATTATTTTTTATTGACATCCAAGAAGAAATGGAGTCAGCTCGGGTATATTGGCACAATTTTATGAACGGATTTAACAATCTTCCTTTATGTTTCTTTGCTTGAATGGTTTCCGTTCACGACTCGTTGCTTAGCTATTTGATTTTGAGATTAAATTTGTTTTGAGCTCTAGATTATTTGTTTTCTTCAGAAGTTTAAGTTATAACGTAATAAAAGTGTGGTTACTACGCTCACTTTATATCTAATATTTCTAAACGGATTTAAACTTTATGATAGTGGTCTCAGTTCGGAGATCTTTTATTACAAATTTGTTCATAACTTTATCGTAGCATTTGCAACTATTTTCATGAAGCAAATGCTTGAAAGTCCGTTGTTTGTGATATTTTTCTACAAGACTTTATCACAACGCCTTTAGAAATCACAATTCCTATCGAATTATCAAATCACAGTTATAAAAACTTGGTTTCTTATGCGATTTATTATTTATTAACACATAAATCAAAGCGCAAATTGACTAATAATGCCATGTTTTTTTTTTTTTTTATTACAAGTCGTTTGTTTACTCCATTTCCTTTCACCTCATAATCGAAAGCCAATTATAATCGAGAGATTTATTTAGCAACGGCACAACACTAACCTGACAATAGTTTGTTATGAAAAGAAAGCCGTCATTGTGCACAACAAAAATATTGCTCAACTAAGGCAATAACAAGCATCGTTAGTTGGGAAGTTTGCCCAACTTGCCAACTATTTTTGCCCGTCATAATAGCAAAAGTTTGCGGCGACGATGCCGGACAATCTGCCAGCTATTTTCATTGGTGAAACTGTCTTTATACTGTTTATTGGGGACTAGTAAAAGTTGGTAATCGTTCAATGGAAATAACGATCGGATTTGTGAAGTAATGTCCGACTAGTTTTAAATGGTGGTATGTTACTCGAGGTTGCGACCCGACGTTTAATATTACGTGTCCGCATCGTGTGTATTAATTCTGAATTTAATTTTATGTGGAAACAGATGATAAAAGGGTCATTTGAAATAAATATTAATATACAGAATTACTAAGACTAGATCTCTAAGCTATTATCGGAGTTTGCAAAAACCATGAATAGCAATCGAGCCGCTGACTACGAACTATCGAAAGCTTAAACTATATGAAATCCCAAAAAAATATCGCAAAATATAATTTAGTATGTATAAGAAATCTCAAAAATATAAATAATGAACAGACCCGTTAGTAGAAACAACTAGCGCACATAACTGCCCCACATTTCATCTCAAACAGCAGAACCACTTAAACTCCAAAAACCTTACTTCAGCATTATTCTCCCCAAGTATTAAACGCTTGTATCCCGACAATAAAATAACATACAGCAGAACAAGTGAATTTTATTTCATCTCCAAACGGGATGGCAAGATAGCCGAGCACTTACTTCCGTACAATTGAACTGGGAACTTATTGGTTCCGTGAAAAAACTGGACATTGTGGTCGTCATAAAAAGGACACCGAGACGTCCATTGTAACTGGCTCTGACCGCTCTATTTCATATCGCTATACTCGATGTTTGTTCAAATTATTTTGGGATATCGAGACGCGAATTTTTTTTTATATGTCGTTTCATTGATCAAGTTTTCTAGTGGCAGCGTGTAATCACCGTAAACTGTTAAGATCTGTATAGAAATGCATTTTTTGCGTTGTCAAAATTAAGAAATGTGTAGAACAGTGCGGAAGACATATTTTTTGTGTCAGGTTAAAATATTGTATGAAACGTTCACCACAAAGTATTTGAATACAATGAAAAATAGGGCTTATGACCGCCGCACTGGGCTAGCTGGGCGGACTAAAGCTGAACTAATCCTCTTACAATTACCAAGAGCCCTAGAAATTACAAAAATAATATAATTTCGAGTAAAAATATTTAAACTCACAAAAAGTGTTCTCATTACGTCTAATATTCTCAGTAGACGCGCAAAAAATACAAATCAAGACAGCGTTGTGGAATGAAAATACTTTTTCATCTTACGGATAGACGGAATAAGCAAATAATGTGAAAAAGAAAATATCGTGCTAAATCTTTTTCCCATTACACACGCTAGTAATCCCGACGGCAAATGAGTAATCATACCCCCATTACCTCCACGCGAGCCAGAATACTGTAAATACGTCGTTATGCTTGTTATATCCCGTTTTACCTGATGCTCTGCCGTCTTATACATCACACAACACTAATAAATATGAGTAGTCGTTGAATATCTTTTCGGCGCAGAGTTACGTTCATATTTTCTTGTACCGGGAAATGTCAGCTTAGTCTCATATGTATACAAATAGAATACGTTAATGATAGTGCAACTAAGGCACCATGTCCACAACCGATTTTTAAGGCAATGTCGAATGTATAGACAGCACAAATAATCTGAGTTGAAATATATTCAATATGAAATACGATCTCACAAAAAAATATAATCTGGAAATTGAATGTACCATCTCACACGCCATAGAATTGTGTATACTCGATGGTTTCATAATACCAATGAAACAGTATTACGTTTCTCAAATAAAAATAATTCGAAAATCTTACAAACGATGTAATTTTCGTACCTATAACGTTTACTCCAGTAACTCCAGGATACACCAAACGAATGTATATTTATTAAAATAAACATGATATTAGGAAATATACATTTCGTGCCTGCATTAACCTCGGCTCTAATTAAAATCCTGTCTTTTCGGTATGTCCTAAAAATGTAGGGATGCGTATTAATTTCATTCAAATATTTTTCCTCATCCCAGACGTCGTTTTGTCAAGCTTTCCATGGGTTTAGTGGATCCTTACAATTCTGAGTGAAACCAACTATTTTTCTCGGTCACAACTTTGCACAAGGATAAAGGAAAGTCACGCGAACTAGCTCCGGGCAAACTGCGGTAATTTATTTGAACTAACCACTCGGAATTTGTTTTAAAAAAATATTTTAATTTGGATGGTAAATATCCTAAAACTAGGACATTACTGAAGCAAATAAAAAAACATCATTAAAACAATAGTATGTCTAAATAAAATATATAAATCTATTATCTGAAAAAAGCAGTTACTTATACGTTTCGATACAGAAATCCCAGACTTTCATCAAAGGGTAGGATAGCGAGCTGAATACCTGTAATTACACGACTTCGGACACGCTATTAATCTCCTATAAGCTCTCCGGCAAAGAGTACTCGCGACTATCTAATAAGATAAGCCTGGAACGTTACCCGTTCATACTATCACTGACTTTTCCAATCATTTTTGCACTCCTCTTTCATACAATTTTCAATATTAAATGCAGAAAAATCCGCAAGCTACAGTACATACATAAACAATTCAATGTTTAAAAAGTTTACATTGAACAATTCAAATAGAGAACACAAAGAGAATGTGCAGTAACAAAACGTAGTTTACACGATATCTGTATAAAATTTTGATTTACTGCTAACTTCCGAGTCTTCACTCGACAATACGCTTTCATTGTGTTCCATTGCTAAAAGAACAAAACTTGATAAGCTCACGCCGGCATGCATTGTTCGAAACAGCACCAAAAAAGAGGTTATCTCGACAGGATTCAGCTTTCTTTTATACCTGGTTACTAGCTTGAAAACTGCGCTGTATAACCCTATTCCATCCGAACATCGTATAATAGCTTATTTACAAAACCGAATAATAAATCTCGTACAGTGGGAATTGTAATAGACCGAATTGTAAGAGCCCGTGGCCGTCAGACTTTCATTATTTTATAAGAACTGAAAGTTCGTCTGCGTATGCCTCTCACATAGGCATCACACGATCAGCTATTATAAAGTTCCGATTATCGTGATGGCTTTGGAAGATATCAGCATTAATGTGTCTGGCAATTTGAAAGAACCATCAAGTGTCGGGCTTCCAAGGTAACACCTTTTGATAGTTGCCTTAACGAAATATATAAAATTCAGCTTATATACTATAGCTGGCAAAATGATGTTAAAGTTTGAAGATATCGTACTATATGTATAATTCTTTCAGCTTTATATTATAAAAGCTGAATTTTATAATGATGTTGTTAAGTCAACTATCAACAGGTGTTTCCTTGGTAGGCTGACACTTTTGTTGTTTCTTTCGTCTTACCAGACACATTAAAGCTGTTTAAAAGCCACCACGATCGGAACTTCATAATAGCTGATCATGTGATGCCAATGTCAGATGCATGCGCAAACAAACTTTCAGCTTTTATAAAATGACGAAAGTTTGACAGCCACGAGCTCTAGGTCTATAATTTATGCACGCAATCAACGTATTTATTATTCAGTAGGTTAACGGGTGCACCATGAAGTATTATAAAAGGATATTTCGCGATATAAGGTATAGATGGAGCGTTTCAAATGCATTACATACTATAAATAAATGTGTAGATTGTCTACAAGCTTTTGGCGTGTGAATCTGTTGTTGTCAAAAAAATATAGAATAGGTTTTCTCTCTTCACGTTTCATTACATTGGACATGTTAATACTATTAGATTACGAGTAAAATGCTTCAGTTTATATTAAGAAAACATATCTCAAACAATGCGATAAAAATATATTTTTTAAATTTTATTTGTAGTTCCCAATTTCGCCACACGCCAATAGAATTTAGATGACTTATAATAAATTAATTATTAGACACAGTTCTTAACATTAAAAATATAAGTAATAAGTCTTTTTAATTATTATTGCTGACGTGTTTGTGTCTACTTTTGGAAAATGTGAGGTGATTTCTAGTCTCTTTTTAATCTTTGTTTAACGCGGCTACTAGAACGAATATACTTTTGTATCAAATTATATGCGCCTAGGTACCTCAATAAAATTAAATTTACCGAATTACAAAATAACAGAACCAACACAAAAACAGTTAATATTCCTTCAACATTGTACAACACGCATACAAGTTAAACATATACTTAGTTAACTAAACACATAGGTTTTGCCAAAAAGAAAAGCAATCGTGGAAGTTTTACCAATTTGCCAAAATAAAGAGAGGTTCAATCAAAGTTGGTAGAAACACAAACTAAAAGAGTTGGCTGAGTGGAGCTCTGAGCGCACCTTGCGCAAACACTACCTCTTCACAATCCGATAAGGTGTGAGAGGACTGAACAATTCTAACATAAAAATAAAACGAACGTTTGATTGGACGTGACCCAACGATGTTCCATAAAAATATTATATGAAGAATCAAATAAATGTAATGCCTATCTTGGAAAAAACATTGTTAAAATTGTTAAAATCAATGGATGTATACTTTAGTCAATGTCCTTTGTGTGACACCTCCTCTCCCAAAAAGAATGTAGCTGAGAAATATGTATTGTGCATTCGCATCTTTTGGTAAATGTTAGGATAGGTATATAATATGTTTATTATATATGTGTAGTTATTCGTTGTAGATTATTATTATTTCATTTACGCCTTAGACTGACCTTTCTTTCTCCTATTTATTAATCCATCCCATAGTTGCCCGTAAGAAATGACCTAGTGTGATAAGGCCGCCACTTATACTATTATTTTTATTGTGAAATTTCTTAGTTGTATTTTTGTATAGTACAAAAAATGATTAAATAAATAAAATGTGCGAACAAGTACTGATGGCAGTGTTAATTAAGTTCGTTATTAGAATCCATACGCAAATAAAAGAACGCACTATTTTAAGTAAATTCCGCCATAAAGATGACGAAATTTATTACCACTTGACAAAATTACCAACTATATCAAAACTGATACAAAGTTAGAGCAGTAATTCGACGCGTAGAACATAAATAGTTGACAAAAACACGACTTTTAACCCCGTGACTTAAAATATATTAGTCATGTATTTTCGTCACTATTACTAAAAGATTGCCACCAAGCGATTTAAAAAGTGTGTAGAAGACCAACCCACAGGCACTGTTGATTGAAGTGCACACAAAGAGACGGATATAGCAATCAAAAACAATCTCATGAAAGCAAAATACAAAGCCTACTTACCGCACTCCTGCTCATGAAGCTGGGAATAGCCGCCAATTTAAGAACTAAACACCACTTACACCTGCATCACCACACTTGCACCACCTTACAATAACACTATTTCGCACGACTTCGCACTTGTATTACCTATCAATTGCACCATTTTAAATCATTGTAACCTATAACTTCTACCACTTTGCACTCGTATGACCTTGCACTTTCATCACCTATAACTTTCAGCACCCTGTAAAATGCCACATCGCACCTTTATTTTCTTACACTATACATTTTAATGAACTTGTACTTACATACTTAGCACTCACATTACCTACTTGCACCACTTTACGCTTACACCATTCGATACTTGCACCGACTTGCAAATTGTCCACGTCTGCAAATAGGTCTTGCAGAATAACACGAATATCCAGCATAGCTGCCGACGATGCGCTACGCTTTCCGTTCACGAGAACCTTTTGATAGACGTAGCTTGAAGGTAACCGAAATTAAAACTACCCTACGCCAGAAATTATTTATGAAATACAAAATAATATAATTCTTTAAAATTGTGCATTTAATAAATAAATAATATTAAAATTAAACTGTAAGAATAAAAGATATTTTTATATCACCACTATCTAAACGTAACCTAAACAAAATTGGTGAAATAGCTTTGCTGGATGGAAAATTCCAAATAAATCACGCAGACGAAGTTTGCGGGCAGAAAGTAGTTAGAAATAAAGTTGGTAAGTGATAAAAACAAAAAAGGAGAAAACATTTAGAATATTCTAATATACAATTAACTAAAAATTCAGAAGAAGAATACTACTGCCCTAAATACAACATAATAATATATTATCTATTGATTATAAGTCACAAAGCTAACTATTAGTACATACAATGACTATTGAACATAACAAATTACCGTATGATAGTCCGATCAATTCCGATAACGGCAATGTCTCGATTGTCTGTAATAATATGCCTTTGTATGGAAGCAGAATACATAAAGAGGTAATTAATTTGATATCAGTTACATGCCCGAGCGCTAATCAATTGAGTAATCGTAGTAATTAATTGGGTTTGACGCCTGTACACGCCTCTCACCTGATGGATAGATTGATCGAAATATTGCTATGCTCGTTTAAAGACCAAGTATAAGTTTCCAAAGATACGCAGGAACCGTAGGTAGGTACAACAAACGTGCAAGCGGGGCATCGGATGTTGGTTGTATTTGGCCTTGTAATCTGATTTCTATTGCTGGCTTTTGAAAAAGGATTAAAATGGCTCTCCCTTTCTGCAGGACGTAAAGAAGATTCGAAACATAGAAAATTTATAGTCTCTAGCAATCTCAATTACAAAACAAAGCGCAATAATAAAACAATTACTTGACGTCGGTTTTTGTGGCTCACTGGAGTAGTACTATCGAACCAGTATAATCGGAAGATTCTAATAAACATAATTCTAATGGTTACAGCAGTTCTTACGACATAAAAAAGTACATCTCAATCCCTTATTTCTCACAGTAATACAAGGTAATTGACGATAACCGTAAGTTTTTTAAATCAATATAAAGGCATCAAGAAAAAAGCTGTTGATTAAATTTCGCAGCTCGTGGATACAGCGGGTGAGAGTAGACGCGACAGCCCTTCATTTTCCGCGGCCGGCGCCACGCGACGTCCGGACGTGTTTATTTTTCATTTCCGCCCGGTCCGGCCGAGCCCTCCAGCCATGGGCCCCATGCGACCCTCAGGGGTGTAGGAAAGCATAAGCTACAAGCATCAGCAATATTTTTAAATGTATTAAATTGATTACCTAGCTAAAACGAGTTAGTCTCTTTTAATTTATTATTATATTTGAAAGAATAGATAATTTCTATTACATAAGGTTTGTCTGCGGGTACATATTGTTTTACATATACACATTTCATATATTTACACATTATTATCTTATTGTATAAAAGAAAAAGTTGTAAAAATAGTAAAGATACTAAATATAAATTTTTTGTCACTTCCATTACCTAGTAACGATGTTTTAAAATGTTATATGTTTATATCATTAGTCAACTGAGAATAGTTATCTACAAATACTACGCCCTCGCACCGCCTCTCACTTGTACCAAGCCTTAATATTAGTACAACAAAACTGACGGTAGAGTTACGTAGGCGTGGACTGGGCTGAAATAATATTTTAGTAAACCCTAAGCTCGTTTACGAATATTTTGTTAACTGTTTCTCTGGCCAGGGAGTTACTTATTACATGGATTTTGTAATGAACCCGTATTCATTATAAGTAGGGCAGTAAGTATTTGTCTTTGGAATACATTATTTTAATTAAAATTTACACGTTGATTTGTACATGTCTTTTCTCTTCTTTCCTTGGATCTGTTATAGTAACAAGCGTAAATACTATATTGCATTATTTTTTGATAAAATAAAATGGCCGCGAAACCTCCATATTTTCCCAATAGCTTTTGAACAAAACGCTTCCAATCTTCACAACCGAACATCTTGCCTTTGTTTTGTTTTGCCCGATCCAAACGAACGTGCAACACAAAAAGCGTGCGGTAAATTAACATGGGTACATTCAGCATCGATCACAGCGGCAAGCTTCGTCTGGCATTCGCAATATGCCGGTTCGTTTATCTCAATATCGCAGACGGACAAGCGAGTACGTGCGCTGCGCGACTCAAATAAAATTCCCTCTAACAATGCCACTGTTTTTGCGGTACTATACCGAAATAGGATAGTTTTTTACAAAAATAGTCCACTCATATAATAGTCACGATTTCGGTGTTTTAATGGTTAATTGCATTGTTTGGAACAATGGACGTGCGTTGCATATTTTTGGTAGTTCGGTGACCGTTTGTGTACACAATGCGCTGAAACTACCGTGTTGGTTTTACTCATATTAAATAGATGTATTCATCATATTCATACGTAAACTCACGCCTACATAGAAGCTGAGTTAGGCAGAGATGAAAAAAGGCAACGACCACAATAGGGTTTCATCTGTAATTCCATGCCGTATTACGAACCAAGTCGCATGTTGGCAATTTGCAGAAATGTACCTATAATATCGCAATGTCCTTTTTATTTATATTCTTGCAGCACCTAAAAAATCGGTAAATAGCCCAACCTCCCACTATTTCAGGAAAAGTGATCGTTGCCAATTAAAAATATTAATTAACTTAGGTAAGTACCAGAGGTGTTTCGTCTGCCTTCTAGGATATAAGGCGAAAGGGGAGAAGAAAGCGAAAAGTAGATCCCTACTGGTTGGGGTTTGATTATGAAGATTCAAAGAAATCGAGTAAAGGTCTTTAATCCCTCCAGATGATGAGATAATGGTATTAGACAATTGTTTACTAACAAAACGTTCTTCCAAGCGACGTGTTAGTGTTTTGAGTCGGTGTTTTGCGGTATACCAATGACTTCAATATAAGGATATTTGTCATGCCTTTATGATAAAAACGGACAAGGTAAACGACTTGATATCGGAAGGAACAATAAAAATTTTAACTTGTGCAAATAGCGTGACACAAATTGCACTGCTTGTAACTGAATTATATGCGGGAGTTACAGTAATACATAAGTTTTACGGGAGTGTAGACTGGGAGACAAATATTGCATTAATTTAAATTATTTGACTTTATAATTTAAACAGCTGACAGTTGACACTCAACAAATATCTGAACTTACCAAATTGTCTTTAACCCGCGACGAAATTAATCAAACTGTAAAATTGATAGAAATAACAAATCATTTATTATCTAAATATATGTACCTATATGTAGCAAAGCGGGAGAGAAAATTATGAAGTAGAATCAATATGGAATTAAAGGCTGGCTGTAAAAACGGCTCTACCACTGATATAAAAATCGATAATATTTATACCTTGTTGACCCTAGGATGCACATTACACGTGCTCGTAGTGGATACGATGGTTGAAAACCTTATGACGCACGTAACACTGGCATTTCAGAATGCACAGCCTTTACAACAAGATGCTATAGAACAGTTTCATTAGTACTTATTAGACAGAAGTTTAAACGTATCCTCATTTTTTATTCTTCTTTAAAAGTAAGCAATGCGTCATTGCTATAGAAGAATTAAGCCAAATTATTACGCGGAACAAATTCCTGTTTCTTAAGTAAGTTAAAAAAAGATGTATTAAAATATCATATATCTTTATTAAGTTAGAAACAACCTTACATTACAATATTAAAATACCTAATTAAGAGGCTTATTTTAATTTTGCGAAGTCCTTTTGAATTACTATTTCCCTACCTAGGCTTATTAAAATATAGTGCATCGGTCACCTTGTCCAACTTAAATCCATATTTATAGCTGAAAACCAACTAAGCAAATAGTTCACATGATAGGAAATAACTTTGCCTTTACTGAATTATTATATTTGGCCAAAATTACTCAAATAAGACATTTATCAGACTAAATGTCTGATATAGGAAGACATGTATCAACTGCAATAAGTATTCTTCATGTTGATTAGGATGTGGCAATGAAAATTTTCAAGACTATCTTCTGTTGAAAAACACTAATAAATTTTACACAGGTTATACATTAAATAATAAGTCTCTTATATGTTTTATATTATAATGAATCCAGTTTCAGTCGCCAAGGTAACCGATACAGTACAGAGAGCAAATGTCCAATCGCACATTGCAAGCTGTTGATAGAAATTTTCCATAAAATATAATTTTATACACTACTCTCTCTTCTATTATCACAGTCCAAAGCTTAATCGTGATAACCAAATCAAATTCACACCGAAATAATTAAATTTCATCGCTTGTTACACGCAACATAAATATATATATTTATAACAGTTATATATGTATAAATGTTTAGATTTGTTCTACCCAGATTGAAGACTGGTTGAGAAAATTGTGCTTTCTCGCTCTTTTTTATTGGAAGTTCATAACTTTGTCTCTCTATAAAATTGGTGATTTGTATATCCCTATGTGGATAGTACATCAGTGGACAAATCTATGCATTTATATGTTTATATAGCTTGTGTATGACAATACCGAAAACAAATATAGAAATTTTGCCGTATATAACTATGAATAAGTTGCCATTATTTTAAATTTCTACACAGCATTATTAAAAATAGAATTACATTTACTTATCAATTTACCTGAGCATGTTTATTGCGGTTTTAGTTTGCTGTGTTATGTTTAGTGGAGAAATATGAATAACAGATAGCAGGCAGTTTCGTTTACTTATAGAACAGAGGCATAAAAAAGATAACACGAAATATAATGTAAAAATGTGATGCATTTCTGTCTAGGTATCGGAGCTAGTGTTGCAACCTTTCATAGCTTTCGAAAGTATTTGAGGAAAAAACACGCTTAACGGACTGCAAACAATTATACAGATTTTACGTTTTCAAGCGTTATTAGTTAACCTGCAGGTTAAACCGATTTGATTTTTCATATTACAAATCGCAGGCTAAAAAATTAGCTAATGTAAAACTATCTTCTAATTCTTTTATGAAACAGTAAAAATCTAGTTTTGTACACTATACGTCATCCATGTCAAAGTATAGTTTCCGTAAATTGGGTGGCAACACTAGTTCTGTTCATAGTCTATGTTTTCTTTAGTTGTCTATTAAATGTCACGAAATTGCTTACCAAACAGACCTTTGACTTGTTTACTACTGTGATAACGACAGATAAAACAATAAACATAGTATTAAGATTATATTAATCACATGCCACTGAATTGATACATCATCATAAGTTGTTAAGGATTAATTAAATTGATAGGTTCTAAATTATAGCGCAATCTTGTTCTTTAAACATGCAATCGTGTAAGGTTTAAAAACACATAAATATTAGTTGGCGCTTTTAATGCAAGGTAAAAAAAGTTTGTGTATTGAAATAGGATCTAATTTTTTTGTGAAAAAAAAATTGAAGGAGCTTCTTACAAAACTGTAATTTCAAAAATCAAACGCAATATTATTAGTGTCATTAGATTAAAATGCATGTTGGGAACTGTAGAGATAAAAAATACATGTGATCTACATAACCAATTTTAATAGATTTTTTAATAAATTCACATAATTATGAAAGCCAATAAGTACAAAAATATGAAATAGGAAATTTTTTCTCTCATTGCTTTTTTATCTCTAAACAATGAACAAATATAAATTTAAACAAGTATGTATAGATAATAAATGCAGTGTCGTCTCTCTCTCTCTCTCTCTCTCTCTCTCTCTCTCTCATACAATTTGTAAATAACATACATATGAAATGCATAATATGTGTAATAATATTTAAATGGAGTTAGTTAATACCGGATGTGTCTAGATTCAGACCGAAAACAAAGCTAGGTGGTAATTTTAGTGACTACAGACCCAATGCAACTAAAAATTTTAGATTTGTTTTTTAAGTATCGTGTTTGAGTGGTAAATATATTGTTCTGCTAAAATTTTAAAACCTTGTGTACCATTGCGTCTTAAAAAATAAAGGGTGTACATATATTTTTGTAAAGAACTATGTATGTACCACTCAAACACGACGGTAGGTAAAAAAATTACAAAAAAAAAACGTTGCTGTTCTGCGAATTTTTAGTTGCATTGTGTCTGAAGTCACTAAAACTACCACCTGGCTTCATTTTCGGTCGCAGTCTGGATATACCCGGCATATTGGACCTATCAAACCAGATTGAAAAGTTGAATAGGTAATATTGTGTCAACACTAAATGTAAATTTATTTTACTACTCTTGAAGAAGACAGGACATTTAGAAATATACTCTTACCAGATTGAAAAGTTGAATAGGCAATATTGTGTCAACACTAAATGTAAATTTCTTTTACTACTCTTGAAGAAGACAGGACATTTAGAAATATACTCTTCTCTAATTTAAATGACAAATCTATGGGTGCTTTGAAACCGTTTGTTTTGCGATTTTACTAGTTAATACTGGTTTGGATTAGCCCATACATTTTGTAATAAATGTTATATTATGACCAAATCCATGTCTTTGGCCTACCATTTATTAGTCACTGCATCGAATTAAGTAGGTATTTGATTAACACTACATCTGACAACATAATATTCTGTTTTATATTTGTGGCCCAAATACATATAAATGAGTACTGTAACACAAATGTACAACAATATAAAACGATTTTCACAATCGCCTTATTTCTTATACATTTGTTCTATACCTTAAATTCGAATTGTGTACATTAATATGTTTATACTCTTTGATTTCCTTCTCGATGATGATAATTTCAAAATAGCCTTTTAAATGTATGCAGATCATATTTCCACTCGAAAATATAATTATTTGTATATTTTAGAATGACTCGAATTAGACCAATTTTAGGAAATAAATACTTACTAGTATAAGGGTATTTGTGCCTTGCAAAGTATCAATGGTATTTCCAGCTCGGACATTGGTAAATGAGGATAGTAATTTAACACTAACGGCGTACTCACGTCTTCTTTGGGGGCAACCTGTGGCTGATTATTTCAAGCCAGACATTATCTACCCCATTATCAGTTGTGAATATTTCATTATTTTAGCGTCGCAGTCAATGTGTTAAGGAACTGGCGATCATACAAAATAATCAGTTGTCTAATCACGCTCTCTCAAACTGCCTAACACTAGGTATCTTCATAAGACCTTATTCCTTATATTTGGGATGGATGGGATATTTTAAATTATTTCCCAAGCAATACAGCACAAACGGTCCCTACTATAAAATCAATAAAACGCGAGGCCCGATCTTACAAACATGACTTACAATATTTAGTATAAACAATAAAAATACCTTATCTAAAGATACATATTAACGCGCCAGCGCGCTCTCTTTGCACGATATTGACTTGTAACTTGGTGCACGACCTTCCAATTAAACGAAAGACGTCAAATAGGGTGGGAGGGTATAGATTATGAGACTATCCTGCAAATTCTGATGCAACATTCTATCTCCGAGTTTCTGAAAACTTATAAATTGTGTCCTCGAAACGAAATAAAATAGGAAAATGCACTGGTAATTTTTAAATGTGCTAATTTCAATCATAGGTATGGCAAAACTTTGAGAAATTCCAAGTATTCCTTACTCTCTATAACGTCGAAAATATCTTTTCCTCTGCCCTACCTTACCTCCCTCGTTCGGTAGGATGTTTGTGTACCAAGTTTTAAGTCTATACACCACACTCAGTGCTATTCCATTTGACTTGAATACTTTAGATTCAATCCTATAGGACATTATGATATTGTGTTTTGTACCGTTGTTTTCTATGATATTTTAAATAATTCTGGATAAATTGTAACAAAAATCATGTTTTGGTTCGCTTTAGTGAAGGCGTGCGTGTTTAAAAATGCTTTTAAAAAATATAATTTAAACGTATCGATAGAAAATATTAAATTATTTCTGTTTCCGTAAAATCTTTTATGGTCGTCTAAATTTATAATTCTGTTACTCGATAAAAAATAATAAGAGTATATATTATGAAACATTCTTGATTTTCGAATTTAGAACAAATATAAATGTATAAGTTAAAATAACGTGATGCTTCATTCTCTTTATTCTTAAAAAAACCTTCGTTCAATGTGCTTCATCATGTTAGTCATAATTTTCTTAATGTTTGATAATGAAACAACAGATATCGTGAACTCATGGCCGGCCCAATTTGTGTAAACTTGCTTTATGCGTTGTACTTAACGCAGTGTTCTACTTACATTGCGCGTTATAAATACTCACATCACTTTTAACGAGTACAATTGAAGCAATGGTGATGGGCATACTTAAAATTTTACACATATGTACATTGAGAGTTCACACTCAAATTCTTTCATCCTGTGTTATTAAAAGACTGGACTATATTCTATTGTTGGTGCTTATAGCCTTAACATTTGTATTGATTTGTAAAATCCTATTTTGCAGAATCGAAGACTAGATTTTAACAAAAATATACCAATTACCCACGACCTCTCGTAAGTCTTACAAATTTTAGCACTGTTCACGTCAAACCACTCAGACCTTAATTAAGTATTAAAGTAAAAAATAAGTAGGTTACTTTTAATAGTTTTCGAAAGAAGCCATTTAGGTTGCCATTCAGCCTACTTTAGCTTTTAATTCGCCGTACACTATCTAAACTTATAATATTGACTTATTACCGTTACTGCTCCAATTGATCAAAGTTTCAGAGTTAGCATCATCTATGTCTAACAGAAGATTGTCTCTCTCATTGCCTCTATTATCTGACGAGTTGAGGACAATGTCTTCGTCATTCATTTGCAGATTTACGTACGATAATGATTTCTTCTTTTGCTCTAAGTCGAATATTTCTAAGTCTTCGTCTTCATCATCGTCAGACTCCATAGTAAGCGGCACTCTCGATAGTTCTAAATTGTCTCTCTGATCTTCAGATTGAAGGACACCGTAGCGGAATTGATTAGCATCGATTGTACTCGTATTGTTTGTGTCATTCTTTTTACCTTTTCTCCTGAAATTTGCATGAAAAAATATTCATGAATAAATTGGGGCACTTGAAACACAATATGCTATACACTGAATTTTATTTGTTTCTAGTCAACCATAGAATTAAAAAAAGGTGGATTTTTTTTAAAACCAGTTTATATAACATTTATAAGGTGTAATTACATTCCATGACACAAAAACCTATCTTATCTCTGTATACATTACACATTTAATGACTTTAAAATGACAAAATCCAATTAGTAAAGTTATCAATATATTGTTATCTTGATTAAAAAAATAAACAAAATAGCAATTATTTTCAGATAGGAAATGTTATTAATGAAAAGATTAGTTGCTGACTCAAAAAAATACAAAGTAAAGCCGAATGATAAAATTAAATCTAATTCTAAATTTCAATGATATTTTAATGAGTAACCAAAAAACATACCAGTTATGTTAAAAGGTAATCTAATCTGATATAAATCATTTGTTATCTAAAAATAGTGCGTCATTCATGACAGATTTCTCTATATTGCCTTATTTTTCACATAATATTTCACTTTCAACTGTTTTTGTTTTATCTACTATTTGTACATGAGGTGGAAGAAATTCAATCATTATTTTTTTTCAATTTCAATAGGCATATTTTTAATGTCTGTTGTCCAAGATATAATACATTCACTCAATTTTTGTAAACAATAGTGTTCTTGAAATGACCTTTAGACTAAGCAATTGATTATACATTCATTTGATAAACATGTCTACTAGACTGCATTATGTAAAATGATGTGCTCAATCTATAACAAACAAATATTACGACATGTTTGAAAACACTCAACACCAGTTTTGTATGAATAAATTTATAGATTACTAAAGAATGTCCACTATTAATCAAATGCCTGGGACAAACAGTCAAGAGTGCTGTCAGGAATTTCCTCCATGCACTAATTTTTTTATAGGCCTGGCAAATGAGCCAATGAGTCATCTAATAATAGATTATTACTGCCCATGAACATGAACATATTTGGATTTTAGGTGTATTGCCAGTCTCTCAAAATATTAGGTATCAATGTATGATACACGTAAGAAGGAGAAAAAGTACATTGGGCCTATAGTAACTTCCCAAAAATTTAACAGTTTACTAATAAACTTACCTATAGAAAATAAGATATGCAATGGCCATCAGAGCAAATCCACCGAACACAATGAATCCTCTCTTCAGAACTCCAGGACTATTAAAATCTATTTTAGCTGTAGATTTATCTGTTACGGTCAGGTTTGTTTTTGTTCCATTGTCATGTTCTACTATGGTAGCAACTGTTGGTGCTGGTTCTACAGTGTTGTTACCTGGAAATTTAAATTTACATTCAATTTGATAAAGTTTTTAACCAGCTGATGCATTTACCTCTTCGTAGGTATATTTACAAAATATTCAATAATTATTAATTTTTATAGTGATTTAATAAATAAACTTATTTGAAACCAATAAGCAACATAATATGTATTATGAGGATATAAACAATGGCCAAAAATTTAATTTATGACAATACACCAATAAAACAAGCCATTAATGAATTTTCTGAAAAATATATTATTAGCAGCTCATTTGCACTAAAAATACTATT
Organism: Deilephila porcellus; assembly: GCA_905220455.2. NCBI lineage: Eukaryota > Metazoa > Arthropoda > Insecta > Lepidoptera > Sphingidae > Deilephila > Deilephila porcellus. The sequence goes on along the minus strand of LR999977.1, from coordinate 10,519,740 downwards.
GCTAAAAGGTATATATTTAATCCATCAGTTTTCCTGTTACACGAAATTCCCATTGAGTATGAGTAATAATACCGTGTTCATTTCTCATGAGGAAAATGAACTACACAATATGCTTTTGGAATATAACATAAATATTGATAGCAACCTAAAAAACACTATACAGAGTATACCTAAGTTAGTTTTCATATAAAAATATATATTTGTTTGTATATTTCACCTGATAACTATACTATTTACATAATATACTACACATACCAAATTTGTCCTTCTCAATAATACTCTTGATTGTAGATGAGGCCCTACCCTACAATGGGACACATTTGGACAGGTACAGATAAGAATATGGATGTCCAATATAAACATATAAGTATATTTTTATGCTAGTAAAGTAAAAACAGAAAATATTTACAAAGTGGTCCTAGGTATTAAACCCTATTTACATGGAGAGTGTTTCTCACAGCGAGAATCGTATGCTTTTGTCGCATGACATAACCGCCATAGGTGATTGTGTTCTGATAAACATTTACATGATGCAACTTTTTTATATCACCATGTAAATGGGGCTTTAGGATAATAGTTGTTTGAGATGTGTATTTCTCTCAATCTCAATTACATTAACTAAAAAGAACTGTAGTTGACACTGCAGCATATCTACCAACCCTTCATAGATATTGATGTGAGCATGTATATGTATACAGAAAGACAAGGTCCCAAGAGTCATCTGTTGCAATTGTTATAGAACAATGCATTTGCTTAAATACTAGTTGCCATAAATCTATGTTAATACACCCATTAATATAGGTCTCTTAGAATATCCATTACTGAGTAAAATTTTTTGTTTTACCAAACTAATTATTCCAAACTAATATATTATTCAATAATTATGGTTCAGCTTATACATATCCTTCTACAGGCCATGGGTGCCATGGCCCTCCTTTACAATCAGAGGAATCAGGACATAGTTTATGAACTTCAGATACCATTGAAGTTCTAATAAATTTCTATGCTAATTGCTAACCAGGTTTTATTACAATTAAACAACCATTACCAGACTGGAACTTTTATGTGACATATTGATAATTTATATTATAAATGCACAGACTTAACATTAAAGTGAATTATTTCACAGTGTTACAACTTACAAGGTAACAGGTGTAACATTAGTCACATTAATATTCTTCAAGAATTCTTTTTTTTTTTCATGCCTGTGATTACTTATCCCAGATGGCAAAAACAGAGCCTCTCAAATAAAGTATCACCTGCCTAGAGAAGACTCCCTAAGCATACATTACGAAATATTAAATATAGTCAAGAAATTATTATTATGATTACCTTTTTGAGGTGTATCTTTAACAGGTTCAGAGTTAACATTTTTAACTTCATTCTTGATCGGATCTTTAACTTCAGAAGTAGGGGCAGCTGAAGGCTGTGTGATGTTTGTTGCCGGCAACAACGTTTCCAGTGGCTTAGCATCTACCGAACCACCTTCGCTTTGACCCTGCACATGGATAGGGTCTGGCACTTCGCGCTTGTTTCTCAACATCCTCGCCGCATTGTGCATCGATGGCCACCATGAAAACACATTCGTGAAGTCGGTAACGTGATCTTCCGAATACCTTTTTTCGGGAACCAGCGTTGTCCGTACACAATTCAAACACAATAACACCACAACACACTGAATTAACATATTTATAGGTAATGAATACATATTTAATTTTTAAATAAGTTCACTCGCTATCATGTTTTGCAATGCTAATGTAATATTTCACCAATCACCCTGTAAGCATGAACTAATGACAAATTGAAATTACGTCCATTCAAGTGACAAGTGCAAAGCGAACTTGACAGCCGCTTTCAAATAGATTTTGACATATTAGATTTTTCATGTAATAGGCCCTAAAAAATGGTTCATACAGCTTTGATATAAATTCTGAATTAAAATTAAAAATATATGTATTTTCTGACCGACTGTTAGTACAGTTATGCTTCTAACTAACTGGTTATGATCCTAAACTTAAGGTCGGGAGCTTGAATCCAGATTTGTAAGCTCAAATTACATACTATGACAGATATGTGTATGGTTACTTATTTATCGGTCAGAAATAAATTGGAGGAGAAATTGCAAAACAAATCTTATGTATATCAGGTATCGGGAAATCAGTTGGACGCGAAGAGAATTTATTGCGACTGCGTAGGAGTATCAGGCAGGAACAGACAGTGCACTTCATCAGATAGCGTTGTAGTTTGTTACAAACCTTTGTTCGCAGTGTCCACTTTACCACCTACCTTAATATTTCAACGGTGAGATGCAGTACACCTTAAACCGAATTATAGCAGCGCAGCAAAGCTTGGTAAAATAAAAGGCCTATTCATAAAGATGTCCGGAGTGGACACGGATTGTAAAAGTAATTATTCTATTCTTCTTCTTTCTAGTGCCTCTCCAACTAGTGAAGGTTGGCAGTCAGCTCCGCATATTTCATTCTGTCTTTTGCCAGGTGGAAGAGCTCCGAAGCACTCGCGATCCCCGTTCATTCCCGGATGTTAAGCAACCAGGACTTCTTCCTTCGACCAACGGTTCTTTTGCCTGTCACTTTGCCCATCATAATAAATTGTTGCAGAAGTCCGTATCTGTCGTACCTGAGCACGTGACCAAGATAAGCAACTTTTCTCCTTTTGATGGTCTGCATTAGTTGGCGCTGTTTCCCAATTTCCCAAAGTAATTCTATAGCTAAGTACTAGTTACCAGTGGCGGCGTAAGGTAGGTTGGCACCCTGGGCGGTTTCGTATTGAGCACCCCTACCTAAAATATGACACCAAATAGTAAATACTTGTAAGGTAGGTTGGCACCCTGGGCGGTTTCGTATTGAGCACCCCTACCTAAAATATGACACCAAATAGTAAATACTTGTAAGGTAGGTTGGCACCCTGGGCGGTTTCGTATTGAGCACCCCTACCTAAAATATGACACCAAATAGTAAATACTTGTAAGGTAGGTTGGCACCCTGGGCGGTTTCGTATTGAGCACCCCTACCTAAAATATGACACCGAATAGTAAATACTATACATGCTTACTCCGAACTTTTCATGCTCGTATAAGATCAGACTTTTTTGTTTTTTTTTTGTGACGAAAAAAAAAAAAAAAAAAAGGTCGTCCTTCTTTGTAGGCGGTGACGAGCAGGATCGTTTCGCCCACGATCGTGGTCCACGCTCTTCGTTTGTTGTCGCTGGTCGGGTTGTCGTTGTCACCCCTTGGTGCTTGGTACCCGGGGCGGACCGCCCCCATCGCCCCCCCTTTACGCCGCCACTGCTAGTTACTAGATATAATGAGACTTAGTTCTTAAGTCTCAGACGCGATGGCGAGTGCAGTGAAATGCCAAGCATTGCACTGTAATTCATGATTTGGTTTGGTTTTGCTACTGTTCATGAGCGGTCTTATCGCTTACCACCAGGCGAATGGCATGCTCGTCTCGCCATTAATTGAAATAATAATAATCATATTTTATCCTTTCTTTTCTGTTCTGGTGCGCGTTCTCTACTTTTTTATTCGATGATCATCGTTTCAAACTTTCATCGTTATGGATCATAAAATCCAAGTAGGCCTAATAAGTGATTTAATGGCCACCACTGGACTATTGTAGCCTGTTGATTAATATTCACTAAATAATCAGCACTTAATCAGTGAACTCAAAAATAAGATACCTAGGTACCTACATAATACTTGACAAAAATGTTTATCCCGCCTTCTATAATGCTGTCCCCGAGAGGATTCATGTTATTTTTGGTAGAAACCACGTAGACACCAATACCTTTTATTTAAACAAAGAGTTTGCCGAGTGTTAAAATTCTCATCGTCCATTGCTAAGCACAGGACTCTCCAACAATAGAGTTTTGATTGAGAGGGCTACCATCAGACATTGTCCAGAATGCTAACGTACATATTGTGGGTTGTCGGACTTGACATACCATAGAAGTTCTTGTAAAGATATCTATGCTATGTAACTAGGTTTCCTCAAAAAGTTTACATACATACATAATGATCACGCCTGTAACTATCCCATAGGGGTAGACAGAGACCATGGATCGCCACTTTGCTTGATCCTTACATATTCTTTTGCTTCATCCACTTTCATCAATCTCTTCATGCATTCTCGTCAATTCAGGGTACTTTTGACCTGACCCTTGTTGAGGGTATCACCAATTTGGATGGTATAGGTTCGGTGAGATCAACCCCTACCTTTAACATTTGAAGTTCGTGCTAATAAAATAACTAGACACATGTGTAAATTAATTACCTGTTCACAATTGCACTAAAATAAAACCCACAATGACATATTTATTTAATTTATTCAAATAGACATTTACATAATATATTAATCATTATATTATAAAGAAGAATTTCCAAATTTTTACTTTTTTTTGGTATCTCTATAAACACCGATCGAATATTAATGTACGTATGATATATAATAAAACCTAGTTACAAACATCGGTACATTTTTTTCCAAACATTAAGGTACACAGTAAATATCACCTACAAAATTGAACAAGTTAGAAATATGTAGTATAAGGTTTATAAAAGGACTTACTAACGAATTACTATTGTTAAAATATAGGCAGTGATAAAACAAGCCAGACGTGCGGGTCTTGTGTATCAAACCAAGATTTATGATCGCCCGAAGAATCTCGTCGAGAGATCTCGGCTTTATGCTCTTACTCGCAATCAATAAATTACTAAGTTTAATCATAATTTATATAATAAACTTAAAACATACTTTACTACATTCACTCCAAATCTCACGATTTAAGCACACAATTTTTTCTCAACTTCTAGAGCAATAAATTATAATTTAATCTTAATTGTTAATTTACAAATTAATAAATATAATATTTATCGTAAATGATCGAGTATGAGCTATATTATACAAAATCTATAACATAGAAAAAATGATATTACGTCTCATTGACGTGTCCATGACACCAAGGTCTTGTAAAACAAGTCGGCCTATAAAAATAGATTGCACTAAAATCATTACGAAAATATTTCCCGCGTAAATCCAAACACAATTACTATGATCCACACAGCAGCGTCCTTCCACAGAACAAGAATTTGCGAAACCTTAACCGACATTAAGGGCCAATTGCACAAACTAACTTTACCCAAAACTTTGACTTTGAAAACGTCAACCCCATACATTAACCCTTCCGGTGTCGATGAAGCTCATACTAGGCTCCCTGACAAGATTTATGTGACAGGTCTCTAATAATCTCTATTGTGTAGACTATTGTGTAGAGCTGTCAAAAGTCTATTGTCTATACATGGACACCCGAGGGGTTAACAATGTCAAATACGTCACAAATGTATGGCGATGACATTGTTAAAGTTAAAGGTAGGGGTAAAGTTAGTTTGTGCAATTGGCCCTAAGAGCCCATAGCTTTTAAGATACCATATACCTTGTGAAATCGTTACCTAATTCTACCACATAATATATATGAATTTATTAACGTCATCGTAATAGAACTGTGAATCGTTTATAATATTTTCCTTTTATGGCCCCATGCAATCAAAGTACTCTCAACGGAACCTCCTCAAAATATCTTCAAGCTGTAAAAGATTTACAGTGTAAGCAACACGACTACGTCACTCTAACGTTAAGTACATTTATTTGAAAAAAATATTTCCCCCGATACAATATCTACTTTCTTACGATTAGTTCTCATATTTTTAACTAATCCTACTCGCTTATTAAATTTATGTTGGCTAATAAATCTTCAGAAAAATGTAATATTAATTTTTATTTTTAATAAACTCGCAGATTTTACAGTGCCTAAACAATCGCTAATTAATGTAACAGACGTTTGATTGAATGACAGTAAGTGAACTACAGATTCATCTTCGTTAAATATTTCAGCTTTAAGTATACGAAAGAAATGTAAAATATTGTCAAATTTTAATCAAGACTTAACCCTAAACTCATGGCACTCAAATTATTTCTAACAAAGGAGGGAACTCTTCACAACTGGGGATTTCTTGCTATTATCATTTTTCGTTCACATGATTTTAATTTTTGTAAATCTTTGTCGTCGAAATGTTTTAAAATTATCAAGTATAGAAATCCGAAATATGAGCAAATTTGTTTACGTATTCAATAAAGAAAATGAGCTGAAAATATGTGTTTGGTCGCATTAAAGTCTCCACGTTCAGTCTTTCAAGAAACCTAATTTGTATTGAATCTGATAAAAGTATGGAATGTAAATTATTAGAAAGTATAAGTAAAGTACAAATTCATAACCAACATAACGCTATAGTAGGATCAGGTGCAAGTATGTCCACTACGTATTTCTTTCCGGGAGGGCAGCAACGACATCATCTATACATTATAAGATGTAATTACCAATCTAAATTCGTCAAACATTCCTATGCTAACACTTTATGAAATGTCAGATAACTTGAAACTAACAGCGAATTTATTCGTTCTAATAATAAAATTGCTGTCCCGGATAAGGACGAAATCGGTAGTATAACCCTAGATCTTCCTAGGTTGTGGTGATCGCAATAATTGGACTGTGTCTTCCAATTTTCATGTCGTCATTTGGATTCACTCCAAGCGCGCTTTGTAGCTGGTTTTCCAAATCTCAGCTAGGGTCACAGCTGAATGGAAGCGATGGAAGATGCAAAGCGGAAGAGTGAAACGTTGGACCAGAGACCAAGCCACGAAACCGTAGAAATCGAGCTGAACCTGAAACATTCGATTAATTTATTATTAAATATTCAGTTATTAATGTGAGCAAACCCTTATGTAGTAGTGCTGTACCGGATTAGCAAGGACTTTCTGGGCTTCAAAGGTGTAGATGAGCCACATGGTAACGTTGCAGATAAGTAAAAATGTGACGGCTTGACGAGCGGGCTTGCTGCGCTCCTGTTCCGGAAGATGAACGCGACGGCGGGATACATCAGCGATGAACAGCAGCTGGAGCACAACCTGAAAAGTGAAAAGCACTTATAATTACGTCATAATTATGCTTTTAAGGGATATATGCGATACTGAGAGCCAGTTAAAGGATCGTATGTTACTTATTTATATTACACACTCGTAGTTATGCGATCTCTACATTACTTAGCTGCAAGGTTTAATAGTAAGATAATTTCTAAAATGTTGACCTGGATAATAATATTGTGAATTCAATGTATTTTAATTTAAATATAGATAATATTAAATTTTTTATTCAAAATATACTACGTACCTGCAAAACACTCAAACATCCAGTGATCATAACCAGTAGATTTGGCTCGTGGGTAAATGCTCCCATCCCGCCGGCGATAACGCTAAATACGGCGTACACGAAGAGTCCAAACGCAGACACACGTAGCAGGATGTCGTTCAGATCTGATTGTTCTTCGGAGCGGAACTTCAACGATTGTACCCTGTGAAGTGGTTCGGTACAGGGGGAAGGGCTCCATTGCATTTCACGACCACTTATGAGTTCAACCAAAAAATGGTAAATGGAAAAAGAATGAGGACAACGACAATGAAATAACAAATTAGAGAAATTGTGGAGAAAAGAAATATTGTGAACATTTTTAATATTATTGGAGCACCACAAAAAGTGCGATATTGAGGGAGGCAATAAATTAATCAAATGGAATAAAAGGAATTTTATGGGATGATAAATGATGGGATAAGGGAAAGAAAAAAAAATAAAAATAAATAAAAACAAAAAACAAACATAAGGAAGTAGCCATGAAGCACAGACGAAAAACATTTCTCAGACTTATTTTTTTCCTAATCAGCAGTATTTTGTATTATTCTCATTAAATTTTTTACCAGTAGCTATTATTTGTTTGGAAGCATAAATTATCACTTCTTTCATTATATCCCATCACCAAACTATTCGATAGAAATCAATTTGATTTTATAAACTGGCATAAGCTATGAATACCAATAAACGTCTCTTACCGTATAAATCCAATTAGAATTGCCAGTATAGACAAAACCATGAGAGCGCAGTGGGACACGTCGGCTAAGTATATTGAAAGGCGCTTCAACTCTTGGTGTCTTATCAAGACGAAGAAGAGTATCAAGCAGATCAGAGAAGCGACGAGGAGGAGTAATCCACAGAAGAGGCCCTTGGAGGCGCCAGCACAGTCGACGCGGTTGCCCCGTTGAGCAGCCGCGAGCGCCGCTGCCCTGCGGGAGAGAACAGCCTCCAGACGTCTTTCCAGATCTTCATCGTTGGCTACGCTGCAACCAAACGCGTGTGCACAGTTCAATCACGCGTTCTCCTTCTCGTCTTAAGACATGCACTAGTCATGAATTTAATAATGCTATGCTTTTTATGGGAAGCATGTATGAACTTTCGGAGTTTTTACTAGTCTAATATGAATCTATTGTTAGTCTAATTTGAACTATTTGGAGGATTACTGTGTTGCTTAAGGTGAAAAAGGGTTTAATTTACCTGGGATAGCGGCCAATGTGTTTCCACATTACATAAATAACGGCAGCTCCGATGAGAGAGTATTCGATGATGAACGGGTACAGATAAGGAGCGGAGTCGGAAACGATAGTGCCCATAATTGGATTCCTTCCGCACACCGTTGTGTTATCGATATTGGCGATCAAAGCAGCGGGGTTCAAGCTATCGAATGACTCGAATATTTCTGTAGATTGGTTATCTGGAATAGTTTTATTTATGTTATTATTTCTACACTAATGAATGCATAAAAACATAAGAACATGTGGAAAAAAAATACTATAATATAATTAGATTACATAAACAAATTATAGGACCATGCATCGATGAGGGACGCACTGATCGTGATATAGTAATGTGCAATTCGACTCCTAGATGCTACAATAAAATAAATACATGACTATCCGCAAATAAAAAGTGCAACGGCAGGATATGAAGATCCAAAACAACACTCCAACGACAAACCTGGGAAATGCGGTGGTTCGTCAACGCGATATGTTTCGACAACATTTCCCCACTCGTCTTTTTCAGTGACATATCTTGATGTGGTGGTCGGTATGAATGCAGATATTGCTTTTACAATTGGTTTCAATGTCGAAGTGAAAGGAAATTGGAACACTTCCAACATTGCAGTTTGAGTTTGAGTTACTTTGTCGGCCTCTGTTGCCAGTGGGGCGAATGAAGTGGTTGTGAAAGGGTTGTCGTTGTGCCACTCATTGGATTCACGAACATACCCCATGCTATTGTCATAGCCTACAGTACTCTTTAGAACATCTATGAGTTTCGAATTAGTGAAGGACCCAAAACCCAAGTTATGATACGGTGAAGGAGTAGTTGCTGAAAATTAGTTCAAAACCCACATTTAATAAACATTACATGCAAAGTTAGGTAAACAAGAAGTTAGGAACCCCACGCTAATAGAGTAGCATATTATAGCTACGGGTACTAACTTGTGGTAGGTGTGGTGGTAGGAGCAGTAGCAGTAGTGCTGACCACGTTTAATAGCTGTTCGCCGGCGGTTTTAGCAGTGGTCATAGCAGTGGATACAATGGTGGTGGCGGCTGTGGTTGCAGCACCGAACACTTTGCCAGAGTGCCTTAGAGTGTGCTTACGGATGACTTCTGTGAATGAGTGAAATGATTATGAGTTTTACAATACGAATTTATCACACACTAATGATTGGATAAATAAGAGGTATTCTCTTTAAAGATCTTAGTGACAAAATTTATTAGTATTTTAGAAAACAGGAAGTGATAAACGAATCGTAAATGCACTTACTTCCTAACACGCCTTCGCCAGGAACACCCTGAGGGTTTCTGACATGATAGTCGGTGATTTCCTTCAAAGATTCCAACACCAGTGTTCTAATCCAAACACAAATGTTTGTAGCGACCACGTGCATTAACCCGAATCGAGCAATCACTTTAAAACGATGGATATTTAGCTGAAAATAAAATAATACACAAATAAATCATAAGTATCAGCTGCATTGTTTAATTAAAGTAATAGTTTTAAAATTGCTTACCCTCGAGTTCATGAAAATGAAATACATTTGCATGAAAGTAAAGACCATTTGTAGAACCGGGTTAACGCCTTTCAAAATAAGGTAACACACTGAATCCAAAGGAAGCTCAAAGAATGTTCCGAATTCTAAGCCATTGTATATCATTGTGCCAAGACCAAACGCTGCAAAGAAAACCGACCATAGTCACTTGTCTTATATAAGATTTTTATATAAATGTATGTATATATATTTTGTTTCTTTTCATTCTTACCAATGGCACCAATTCTTAGGAAGAAACTGCCATGGCTATGGTCGTTTTGTGACGTTTTGCGCCTGCGCACCGGTCGAGTAACAGGTCCAGCCTCAATTTCCACAATATCTTGTTGCTGTTCAATAAATGTAAACATATCTGGTCAAGAATAGATAACATTAAATAGATTGCCTGAAAAATGTAACTTTTAAAATTCAGATCACTTATGGTTGGTTATTAAAATTTTGAAAAATGTTTAGCCGTCCGGATATATTCATAACGACTGCAGCTAGCTGAGATGCAAAATTAGTACATCTACATCATGTTCAGGTAAACAGTTAATATCATACAGAGTTTCTTTTTATCATTTTATGTAAAGTAGGGGATGATTTTGTTACAGAAATCAAAACGAAATCTATAAGCATAATGGTGCAACAGCCGACAATGTAAGCACAATTGCAACTAACAACTACAACAGCACATCCAAAGCTATTCCAAATAAAATACACAAGTGATCAAGCAGGATGCGTCTAGATGTACACCTCACCTGCTCAGACGCATACAACTGCGCCATTTGTAATTGTAATTGCTGTTGACGAACTTTATCGCGCATCTTACGGGGATACACCTCCTGCCCAAATGATATGGAAAAAACAAAAAGTAGGCAGCGTAAACAAAAAGGGATCATGCGGCTTCTTGCGTTCTGGATAAAGCTTTGTATGAACCGTGATATGTGGAAGGCAGAACAAAAATTTGCAAACATGTGCTTATTCAATAGTTTAATTACATAGTTAAAAATTAAATATTTAACAAATGTGTGGTTAACTAACACTGGACGACACGGGAAAGCGAAAAGAGAAAATGGAAATGTTAAGAACAATCATAATGGATGTGCTGTGTATGACGGATGAGTAAAATCACTCACCTGGAACTGGCTCTGCTTCTTTGATTCTTTGGTCGCCTTTTCTTTTCCGTCTTTATCTTTGTCCTTATCTTTTCTATCCTTCTTTCCGTCCTTTTTTCCATCTTTACCGTCTTTGCCTTCTTTACCATCCTTATCTTTGGTTTTCTTTGCTTTCTCCTTTTTCGGCTTCTTTTCTTTTGGAGGTGGCTTAGCTTTCGGTTGACCGCCGCTACAGCATGCACTCTCTACATCGAGAATATATTAGTACTATTCCTAAATCTAGTATCTAAAGTTTGTAAGTAAAAGCTTATTGGCTTACCTTGGAGTAAAAAGCAGAAGACGTATAGCAAGAACAATATGCTCATGCCATAAAGGTAGGTGAAGAATCCTTCGTAATAGTAGAGGGGTAGGTTGTGTGTGATGACATCGCTGATGACGTAAGCGATGCACACAACAACCAACAGTTTCGCGTAGATGAAACTGGAGATGATGAACAGCGATGTTCTGAAAACAATAAAGAAAACCGATTACATAACTGTCTTTAAAATAGTGACAAAACACCAAAGTTCATTGCCCTCTTCCATTTTAAGGGGCAGCTGGATTTGTAGGTCGTTATAAATGCGTGCAATTATTCTTTAAACTTTCAAAACCGAAGCTAATAAATCACTAGTAGCGTTTAAAACAATAATAACTCATTTGAAACATTCAAACTAGCCCACAAATCTTCCAAGATTGATTTATTTTAACTATCGTGTCGGCGCGCCATATGAGCTCAACTATGTTTGTTTTCGGTACCATACATGTAAAAGATAATAATTATATCTCTAGCTGCTTTTTGTTTGACGTTAAAAGGACGTGATGATGGAAAAATGAGAATTTTAACAAGGTATCAAATTAGTAGGGAACAACTTCTAAACTGTGCAGTTTATCAACTTATCTGTTAAATAGGAATGTTAATATTTTAGTACCTTGACTTCCTTGAGAAAAGTTAAAAAAAATGAAAATCCGATTTAATATTTTTGCTTAGGTACATATTATAATGTTTATGCAACATGGACCATGGTGAAGATAACTATTCGTACATCTTAAATTAATAGTTATAGTCATAGCAACAATGCTTTAAAAAATATTTATACACCTACAAATTACTAGACCTAGACATAAGAACAAGACAATGATATCTAGACCATCTATTATAAAAAACCAATTCATAGATTCGAAGTATTTCAAGATAATCAATCATTAAAATGTACTTCGACATACCGAACAATAGATTCACGCAACTAAGCATACATACTTCTTGGAAGGTTTCGGTTGTACGCATTTCAACTCCATTTCTTTGTTCGCAGTGTTATTTTTCTCAGCAATCGCGATATCGCTGCCCTGTTGCCGGTGCTGGCCTACCGGCAACGTCGCCATATTGTCGACGGCTTCCAGATCCACCGTCGCAACCTTCACTTCGGCCTCGGCCGGCGGGTGCTTGTCTCGCCCCATCACTTACAATTCACAATTACGAGGCAAAGAGCTCAAGTTACACATCCATACTGAGGGTTAAGGGCAGGTGAGGGTAGGGCCGCGGTAAGGAGCTCTTTCAAGGCAAAAGGCTCCGGAAGTGCGGAGGTGCCGCGTCGAAACCGTGCCTCCGACTCGAGTGCGCCCTGAGTTGCGCAGTAATGGATGCTGCGCGCTTCTGGGATGTGATAGGGGCGGCACCCTCCCGACAACTCCCCATTTTATATAAATTCTCGGATGGAGCGAGGGTCGTAATTTTCGAATGCGATAACACTAGTCGTGTGGGGCGAAAGCAATATTATCGACCTCGAGTGCATTGCACCTTAAACCTATACAAGTAGGCTTGCAATTTTTTGTTGGAACAAGGCGAAGATATAACGCCTGCATATTTAAAGATGCATATCAATTGCAACGATGCGATCATCAATCTTGATGCAATGCACTTTATCAGTATGCTTGGAATGACAATCACACGCAGGTCTTATTTCAATTCAGACGCGATTATTCTCTCATTAGTTTCCGGGTTAAGGTCAAATCCTAATGAATAAATTATCATACGCGTGCAATCATTCGAGCCGAGACATACATACATTACAAAAATGAATCTAAAAATAAATAGTTCTTTGTGCTTAACAAAAGAATCAGAGTATAATGGCATGTGGAAATGGCAACCCTAGCGAAACTGGCGACAAGCGGTCGATACAGGCGCGTCTCTCCCGGAGAGCTTTGGGAGGCTGCGCGAGCGACCCACTGACCCGGCCCTGCCCGCGACCTCACCCACCGAAACACACCCTTACCGACAAACTACGCATTTTGTCCGTGACAACCATAATAATGCACACACGTGTCCTAACGACAAAGAGACGACATGAAAAGAATGACGACTCTATGGTATTGAATAGATGAAAGCCGTACGAGCTCTTCAGTGGTCCTCGACCTTTCGGGTCGCTGACCTGTTGCAACTAAATTTAGGTTTACTAGACTTTTCACCTTCCGCCTGTTATTTATGTCTGTTATTATTGTGAAATGCTCAGTTTGCTTGGATTTCAGTGGTGTGCACAGCTCATTCATGAAATATGTGTATCTTTATATACTCGTGGTTGTTTAACATTTTTTCACGTGGTCGAATAAATTATATTCAACGTAAGAACACGCGATGAGATTTTGAATCTTTTTTGAATCATATATTTTAAGCGCCTTCTAAAGTTATCCTGTCCGCATATTCAGTCATCACTCATAAATCTGGAAAATGTAGAAATCCACCTAAATTCAAGTCAATCTAAATCACTTCAAACCTTTGTTATTAAAAAAAAAATCTTCAATGCAATGTCACGGTTTCAGTTTCATGCTATATACAGGGTATCTCAAGACTGCGACCGAAAACGAAGCCAGGTGGTAGTTGACTTCAGACACAATGCAAGTAAAATTTTCGCAAAAAAATCGACAACTTTTTTTTTGTAATTTTTTACTTATCGTCGTATTTGGGTGATAGATACATAGTTTTCCAAAAATAATGATATAGACCTCTTTATTTTAAGCACTCAATGGTACGTAAGGGATAAATTTATTATTTTCGCAAAAACTAGGTATTTACCACCCAAACAAGATGATTTTTAAAAAATTCAAAAAGAAAAACAGTCGCTGTTTTGGTGAAATTTTTATTTGCATCGTGTCCATAACCACTAAAACTACCACCTGGCTTCGTTTTTGATCGCAGTTTTGATATTCCTTGTATATTCCGGATGCTATGAAGGCAACATAACTGTTTCGACTAGTGACTGTAGTTTTTAAAGGGCTAGTATTATAGGTTTAATATGAGATCTCTAGTTACTAGTTAGTAGCTTCCACTACATAATAACTACCAAATTATCTCCTTTTACATTAGTCGCATGTTGCCAAACATCTCCTTTTACTAATGACATGTCGTATGTCCAGTTGAGACGCTAATTAGCGGTAATGCAAACACGTTACAACTGCCAGACCCATTCTAACAGCATGTCGTTGAGCAACGGTCACCTAGTTTCGTCCTTATACTAAATAACCTCATTAGGAGGCGAAGAGAAAAATTTCAATGTGTTGAAATCCTCTTTTAAATTTAAAATCATTAAGTTTGTAATGTTCCCGATTATATTGTCACGTTTTATCAAGTTTTGAATGCAATTAATATGTTTTTTTACAATTCAAATCTTCAACTTTGAACTCTATTATTAACTTTAGTTGGTAAACATTTATTATGACGACTGTGAGTTTCTAGCCTTATGTAAATATGGCTTTTATATCGTTCTTAACAACGAAGATGAAAATTACCTAAACAGCTTAATATAATAACGTTATTAATATTAACCAGCATTAATTATTTCTTCCATGTGTCCAACACTTTTAACAAGGATACCTAATTGACGTCTTCAGTCGCAACAAGTCCATTATTGAACATAGACCTACCCCAAGTGTCTCTACCGCGGCCTGTTTGCAGCGATCGTGATTCGTCGATTCCCTTTCGTTCTAGCGGATAAGCAAACAAGTAATATATCTTTTTCTATTAATTACTACCAAAATTGAAGTAAAACTATTTTATACGGATTTTATCGCGATTTGGTTTAATTTTTACATTTTTTAACTTCCCGACGTTTCGATTGCTTTTCAGCTTTCGTGGTCACGGGGCGGACTACGAAAAGCTGAAGTATAAAATAGTTTTATTTCAATGTGTAACATTCGCGTAAATCTAAAAAACCATTATACTACCAAAATTGTCAATATTCTATGTTTTCGATCAAATCAATTTTTTAAATTACTTCAAAGCTTATCCAACAGTGTACTAGTGGTTGGTCTTTCATAAGTGAGAGACCGCCTAGGTAGGTTCCACCGCAACGTCTATTTTTCCCGCCAAGCAGCAGGGTAATGCACTGTTGTGTTCCCGTTTGAAGGATAGTGTACCCAGAGTAACTACTGGACATAATGAGACTTAACATCTTATGTCTCAGGACGGCGAGCGCAGTGGAATGCCAAGCATTGCTTCGTGATTCATGGTGTTACTACTATCCATGAGCGGTCGTATCGCTTACTATCAGGCGAATGGCATGCTCGTCTTGCTATTCATGGTTTAAAAAAACTTGCATAAAAGTTCTAATATAGAAAAAGAATTTTGCATACACACATTGCATCATCAGAAACAATTGAGTAATTCAGATTGCATTGCACGAAGTCAATTGACAGTTAAACTTACCAATGACATAATAGCTATAATAATTGACAAGAATGGCCTTGCGGCCGCAGTTTGTAAGGCTGCCTCCTTAAACTGGATGTTAATGGTTCCGATTACGTCGACTCCATTCCGTATTAGGGATAATTTGGTTTTCATTACACATCCTTTGGCTTAAAAGGAACCGCAGTCCTTGTATGAAGTTGCAGCGTTACTTTGATGCTTGTAGCATCATCAGTATGTTTGTATCAGAATCAAACTACAGCATGAATTACAAAGCAATGCTTGGCATTCCACTGCATTCGCCATCTTGAGACATTAGACGTTAAGTCTCATTATGTCCAGTGATTTCTCGGGCTATAATGTCCTTCAAACCGGAACACAACAGTTCAATAACACTGCTGTTCGGTGGGACAAAATTATGTTTAATTTTAGGTATAATCAACCAGCGACAGAGAGCTCACTGTTGAACTCAAGCCTCTCCCAAAGATCGCCACAGTCACTACTCACTTGTTGCAAAAATAAAGCGTTTGTATTGAATGGCCAATTGTTAATCATGGCAGTCGTATGCAACGACGAAATTCACATTAACAAATGTATTTGGGAAGTTGTGAAGGCCAAATTTATTGCGTTACCTTTGTTATGGAACTTGATATTAATATTTTTTGTCATACAGTATATTTAGTACTGTATATACCAAACGACAACAGAAGTGCGGATTTATAAATGATCAACATGACATAAAGTAACCAACGTAGGTAAATCATCATCATCATCATTTCAGCCCGTATTTATCCACTGGGACATAGGCCCCCTCTTTATTGCACCACTTTGTTCCCAAAATGTAACATCTTTGTGAAGGACTTTACGCCACAAAGATGTTGTGTCAGGAAGAACCTGTGTGTTCAGTGTAGTCACTATACATGAGGATATATTGGTAATGTCAGTCATCAAAAGAAACAAGATAAAATGTCATACTTTTTCATTTAAGTTCAATCAATAGATACGTTAGTGCGTGGTCGCCTGTTGTTCGCGACCAGACGCGACTGCCAATATGTTCACAGTGGTCGAGGGTTCATATCGGGCACAGCTTTGACTTCCGGAGTCATGTGTGTATGATAGCCAACTACCACGCACATATTGGTGAAGGAAAACATCATGAGGAAACGTGCATACCAATGCCCTACAATGGGACGTATTTGGAATGATAATAGATGCACACAGTCTCTCTATGCAACAATGTGCTCTAGAAATCGCAGCAAATTTCAAACACAACTGATGTTTTGTTGTTCATAAATATTGCCTCGTCATTATTGGTGAGTTTACATACACAGTGACATTTAACCCTACGGAGATCAAACCAGTAATCTCCGATGCAAAAAGCTTCTTAGACAGTGCATCAATCGCTCAATAGTAGTTACAACGGTGCGTACACAATTGCTGTACTTCGTTACACTTTCTTTCCAGCATAAAAGCAATCACATCCCGAAGAGAACGGACATACTGACCGCTCGGAAGCAATGCTCTTTCAAGGCATTTCCACCGCTACCACAACGGAATAAAGCTCAAAATTCTAATAAATGTAAGGCTTATAGACATGCGGGGCCCATTTAATCGTTTGTCCATCCATGCGACGTGGAAACACTTTGATTATAGCTTCCTCCCCTTTATAGTTATTTATAAACTGATAATCGTGGCTTTTTATAGGACATTTGGTCCTTTATTAGTTAAGTAGAGCAGAATATTAGGGCTCATACACAATGTAATAACCCCAGGACCATACAAGAGTTCACATTATTTGACATTAACCATCTTTTGTTTTAAACATGCACTGTTTATTAATTTTAATACCTAAAAAGATTTAAAGGACTCTACTAATAAATGATAACCTTACTATAATGTACTGTATCAGCCTATATAGGTATGTACGTCCCACTGCAATCAAGAGTACGATTGAGAGGGGTTGGGCCATATAGTCCGCCACGCTGGCCTAGTACGGGTTGGTGGACTTTATGCTCGTATACCATAGAAATTCTTTAAAATCGCTACGGCATGCAAGTTTCCTCACGATGTCTTCCTTCGCCGTTATAGTGCATAACTGATCTATTTTATTAATTATCCATCACATTTCAATATACGTAATATGCCCTTAATATTATATTTATATTGCGAAAATTTAATACTAAGGCGAACCCTGACATCAATGAGAGAATGCTACAGTAAATATAATCCTAATAAAATAAAACTACCATCTAACCTATCTCAGTAACATTAATTCACTTTGCTTTGAACATCAAAACTTTTCCATCTCGCATTATTCTTTGTTCTCCATTATGTACACGAACATCACGGTACAAAGCGGTTTCACTTTGAATGCCTTAAAATTGTGTGTCTCAGACAGCCCCGAAACTACTCTGAATTCTCTTTGTGCTCGCTGTGACACGAGGTACAAGGTAGGATACTAGAATAACATACGTGTACCCGCATTTAGGGTAGATGTTATCTATCAGTTTGGGGTTCCATTTACCTCGAAATCGGACGCGGGTATTTTAGTTGAAATCTTGGAATACGTAATAATTCCAAATACGCATTCCTGAAAACAAGGTAAATAAATAAATACACCCAACAGTCACATACATAGTCCTGACCCCACACTAAGATCGAGTTTTGTGTCGTAGGTATCAGAAGCTACGAAAGACTTTTCGGTCTCACAAACAATACAACTCAAGTAATAATTACACTTCAGATATTAACGTATACCTGAAACGCCCATGTAGATATTAGTTATCTATAGTGCTTAACATTCAGCTCATCGACATTACATCTTTCATAGCATAATATCTTTTAGACCAATACTTTATCCCTCGGTTCATTGAGGATAGAAGCAGGCAAATATTTGTTTCCAACTTCTACTACTTGAGCAAAGCTCAAGCCCGTCTTGTTATCCCGCTGGTCTTCTATGCTGCTTTGGAGGAGCATAGAACACCTCTATAAAACCATCCTGCACTTGGAAGGTCATATTTTACTACTCGATATGAAAACATTGCAACAATTGTATCATAAATACTCATTATATCGCTGGAAGTTTGTTTCAACGGCATATTATTATGTAAATATTGAATAAAACATCCGAATCCGGCGCGTGCATACAACAATAACAATTAGTTGGACACTGAACATTCTCAGAATGTGTAGGCACAAGACCTTATTTTATTTCCCTCTCTGAAGGTTTGTTACAGAATCCACACATAAATAATTCATTACAGTTTCTCAAAGACACGTCAAGTAGGTTAGCTACTGCATTTATTCATCCGCTGACAACACAACTCCAGAATGGCTTATGTGCCATTTATTTTACGATGAGAACACAATGAATGCAAAAAGTTGATGCCACTTTCTAGGCGAAAACTAATTTTGAAAAAGCATTTAGATTTTGCTTATTTATCGTCTTAGAGCAAGGATTACGCACTCGTGTCCAGCTGTCTAATGTGAATAATTCTAACCATATAAGCACAGATTTATCCCTTGGACGCGTCTGATCCCGATTTTATTACATTCCGATGGGTTTGAACATAGGCAGCAGACAGGCTTATCTATGCCTATTCTTGTCGTGTATAAGCAGTTTACCCGCGAGGCATGACTTTTAGACATATCTACCGGACAAATCCAATATAAATGATAAAGCGAACGTGCAGTTAATAATTATTTGATACTTTACAGTATTGATCTCACAATCCCTTTACCAATATTGAGAGAGGTCGACGCAGATCAAAGTAAAACTATTGCATTGATCATACTTTATTTGGATACCTATACTCAGTAGCTCGATCAATTGAAATTCAATGTGAATTGAAACATTAAATCGCGATTCAATATTGCATTCATATTCTGCTCTTGACAGCTCTTGATTTTCAATATTGAACGGAAAATTTAATTTAGCAGTCCATTGTGTCCCACTTAGTTTAAGTGGGAAAAGATTTAATAGCAAGAAATATTAAATTATATGTGTTTCGATGCTTGGGAATTGAGATATAAAAATGTTATTGGCGCATACATCGTCACTAACGATTGTAAGGGCAATTTAAGTTTTTCAAAGTAATAGCTTAATATGCAAAAAAACTAGGTAAATGTAAAAAGAAATTCTATTTTGCTTACTTAACTTTTCTACTGAATATCTAACAGACAAACCGGAAAAGAATCACTGTTATATTCCATAATGCATACCAAATTTGCATGTCACGAAAACGGTTTTACAATTCGGCATGACATGAACCGTTAAAAGTTTTGCAAATGGCATTGAAAACAGTTAAAACAATATTTATTATCAAATACTGTTTGACTAAAGATTTGCTGTAGGTCTCTTGAATTAAACGAGTGAATACGAACGTCCAAGCGGCACACCGGAGATTGCTCGATGACCAAAGCTGTATGGTAAACTGAATCTCGGCATGCATACAAAAATCCCAGCACATGCCACGAGCATACCTTTCATACTAAAACAGATTTGGGAAATACCTTAAAGGTTTTCTCCTATACGGACTAAGGAATTTTATTTAGCCTAATTTATTTTGGTAAACTTAAGGACCAAACATTTCAAATAGGTATAAAACTGTAAAATTCCTACAATTTGTTAGCAGACGTACTGACAAAAGATAGTGTATTAAGGATGCAAATAAAATAATTAAAGATGGCGAGTACTATTACAGATAGGACTAACGCTAAATATGATAACAACTTTCCAGACTTTGCATACAAGACTAACATATTGAAGAGGATGAAATTGGTTGAGGTGAAAAAAAGGTAACTTACTTGGCATTTTTGGGTGTGGTTTCAGGCTGACAGCAAGCCCGATACCGCAGTACCACTTCAGTGGGGGTGAGGGCTTCCGTCTCCTCCGGCGGGGCCTCACACTCGTCCGTGACGAGTGGTGCCCGCGCCGGGGACGTGTGCGAACCGTACCCGTCGGAATTCAGCTGGAAGTCATTACAGTATGATATAATGTGGATTGAGGTGATGTAATAACTTTTAAGAATATATAATTTTCATGGGTTTCTCATTACGCTTAACTAAATAATATGTAATGCTGGACGTAGACATCGATTAAAGATTTTCAGAGCAACCTCGAAGAAACTGCCCGCATTTAGATCTGCCTTCATTAGTTATTGCATTCTTATCTACTCACAATAACAATGCATTCTATTTTTTACATTTAAAACATGTCTAGGGGGAACCATACTTATCTCTTCAGTTTTCACTTTTGTTTTTGATAACCAAATAGGATTTCTTGGCCTTCCTATTTATTACTGAATAAAATGTCAATCGCCCTCGGAATTCTACCATACTACCAAGTTCATATTAAACGGTTTACTGACTAAATATTTGCTAACACTAGGTGAACAACTACAATGATGTGAAAACTGCCTTGAACTTTACATAACTACGCTTTATACCCACAGAATATAATGTTAGTGACCAAGGATTTTTAACAGTCGGATAGGTCAAAGCAGTTAATGATAAGATGAAAGATGAGGCTCACTTTGACGATGGTGCCGACCTGCGGGTCCTGTTCGATGCGCTCGTGGGATTGCTGCGAGTCTTTCTGCTCTGTTTCTACCGGCGCGCCCAGCAGTCGCTCCTTCATCTCGTGGATGTAGGGGCAACGCTGCATCGCGATGTAGAATTCGCGGACGCGCACCTGTGAACAAGAGAATATTGTTTAAATCACGCTAGATGCCATTGTGATGAAGTTTTAAATTTCGAAAACCGTTGACGTCATGTACCCAATCTAAGCGTTTTTACAACGAGCACAGAGCCCATACATACATACTGTAGATATGTACTATAGGTATGTATGGGATTCCGACATTGTAATGTAGAAGCAGTAATTATAATGTCTATCTTTTAATTGCGTATAATAGCGATAGGATGTTTCATTCTCCGTATGTATTAAACAATTTCCTGCTGTACATTAAACCATAATTTCCTATAGTAGATTAGCATTTTCTTTTTGTGATTTTAAATCTCTTCTTTATTGCGGAATAAATTGTACGGCAGAATACATCAAGCTTACTGGGTGTGATTCGCGGTCACAAGGTTAATATCACATTGCAATGTTGGTCGGGAAGATTGATCGATGCAAAGTTGCTTTTGATTGACATATATGGGAAATAAAAAAACCGCATGATGAAACACATTCAAACGTTTAAACTCTATACGCTTTACTTTTTATAAGACGACGGATGACGGAGCAGCTAAAAATTAATCTATGTTCCTTAAAATTAGCGCCGTACGAGTTTGATTCGAAGGAAGTATTAATAATTTAAAACTAAATAAGCAAATATTTGTTTTAACATTTAGAATGATTCTTATAGAGTGCAAGCTTAGAGAAAATCGTTAGACCATTTGATATTTGAATTTATCTAAACTTCTACGTTTTCGCTACAACTGAGTCAATTTTCAACGTTATTTTCGTGCTAAAAAAGTTTCTAGATACTCTAAGTACTCACAGTCCTCGTTATTCAGGACACGGAACATTGAGGTAAGCAGTTTGCATGTCGCCAAATGAGGTGCTTGGCCGACAACAAGGCTTTGTCATTGTTACTACTACTAAACTAGATTTTTTTCTCCCGGCTGAATAAGTACCTAACTCCTCTGATAGTAAATGCATGGTAGGCATATCATACGAACATTGTAAGATACATTGTATAAATTATCTATAAATTCTTTTACAAGCGATAATGCGTTTGTTTTTATGCTGGCACGATGAAGTTAGTCAAATGCACTTAATAGAAAGTGCTGTGCAATACAAATAAATAGAGTAACCATTAGCGAGAGAAGGTTGTCTTTCACTGATCGACGCGATTTTCTGTCTTTTTTTTTCTTTCTTTTCTTGTCTGGCCGAGATATTATTAATCTCATCCTCAAAATTGCGTGGCGGCCTGTTGGTAGCGGACCAGACGCGGCTGCCAACATATTCAAGGTGGTCGCGAGTTCAAATTCCAGGACACACTTCTGACTTTACGGAGTCATGTGTGTATTCATAGTCGATACTGGTGATTGCACCACGCACTATAACGGTGAAAGAAAACATCGTGATCTGCTTGAACCAACATACTATGGCGATTTATAAAAATTTAAGTATGTTAAGTCTGCCAACCCGCACTAGGCCAGCGTGGTGGACTAAATGGCCTTACCCCTCTTTATCGTACTCTTGATTGTAGAGGAGGCCCGTGCATTGGGACTTATATAGGATGAAACAGATACATCCTCAACTTTGGAGGCTTAGCTCTTAGTTCAACATTATGATTGACATATCTATCTATATCAGCCCACGTCAACCCACTGCTGGGTATAGACCTCCTCATATGCACGCCACATTTTTCTGTACTGTGCCAAGCGAATCTACTGTTTTCCTGCGACTCTCACAATGTCATCTGACCACCCGGCAGGTGGTCATTCTCTGATGGCCAAAACAATCAGGGAGAGACATATGTAGACTAAAAATACAGCTTTAATCCAAACCAAACCACTATCGTCAAACCATTTAACTTTGCCTTTGTTCTATACAATTTCATGCTAATTTCATTAACAATACAAGTTCAAATTGCATAATTAAACTCTGACATTAAAGCTCAAAATATCTATAAAACCCAACGGATATTTAAATAAATGACAATTCCTTGCCCAGATTATCAGTTGATCATAAATTCAGTACATTACAACGAATTGTATATCAGTGTGGCACGCGATTATTTCATTAAGGGAAATTGTTTTGTTAAGCTTTGTTAAAACTACCTTTAGCATTGTTGGAGTTTTTTTTTGTATTTTCGTATATTATTTTCAAGAATATTTCTTCCTCTACCACTTTTTCAATGTGTTTACGTTTCACGTACCTGATATATTCAGATGTTCCCGAATGTTTTAAGGTACTGGTGATTACTTATTCGTTTGTAATATTTATTATTTAATCAAATAACAAACAGTAAAACACGTACAGCTCGTTAACACGCTCTCAGTTTATTTTTACTATGCCAACCAGTATTGCAACTGTATTTCATAATTTCCGATCGGGAATTATTGCATCGCCCCAGTAAATAACTGTAGCGTACGAAGTTTCGCCCATTTAGATGAAATGAACATATGATACAGCGGTGAATAACGAATCCCGAGCTAACAACTTGGCCTACTTTTGAAGAGATTTTCCGATTCGCGACAAGCTTCACAATACAAAACCCCCTGAACTGGCATTTTTAATTAAAGTAAAAACTGAATAAAATTAATTAGGAATAAATTGTGTAAGCAAATTAAAATCGCGTGTTTATTGCCACACAGCACGTAACGCAGGAATTCACAATTACACGAACTGTTCCCATAACGGTGTACGTGAAATAAAGCTCAAAGACTTTGATCGAGTCACGGTCACGAATATTTAATTTTATTGTCTTTACTGCTAGCCGCTTTTGCACATCGCTCCTTCTGAATTGCAAAATGGAACAAACTTTTCGATGTTCTACAGCAAATATAAATTATTAAAATCCGGACTAGTGAATAACCACAATGTACGATTACTTCAAAATAAGATCCCTATAATTCCTTAGAGACAATACATACCATAATATCAATGTATTGACAAAAACTTGATGTCTTATAGCATGTCTTCTTAACTCATTAATATTATGTGGATATTGGATAATTAAGATTATAAACACTAAGAAAATTGTAAGAAACCCAAGTTCCTACACTTGTGTTTCGGAACGATCTGCTAGAATTCACCTTTTTAGCTTAGACTTCCGAGATATAATACAAAATAAAAATTAAGGTAAGAGACGGCGTCTTTAAAATTTAGACCACATAAATTAAACCATAACTTTAAAGACACCTTTGATTTCAGAAAGCCTTATATGTGCAGTAGCACCTTCAAGATTCTCAGCCAAAAGCCAAACCCATTCACGATAACTTTCTTCTAAAGTTACGACCAATAAATCACGGAAACCTGGAGGTCACGCCAATCCCGGAGGTATCTCGGCCCTGGCCGTACAAGTGTTCATGAATTACCACTCTAAATGGAAGTGCCAGCACGCGGGGAATATAAACGAGTGTTATGACAGTTCATACTTGCCAGTTGCCACTAAGCTATAAATCATCAATACATACGTTTAAACGCTCACCGTTCTTACGGATGAAAAGAAACCAGATAGAATTTTGAATGAAGAAGCTAGGCATCTCTTTTGAAGGATTTGATGGTGGATGTGTCAATGCGAATTTCATTGCCAAGATGAATACTGGTTTTCTTTTGAATGATTCGTAAAGGCTTATGGAAATGCATGATGCTTGTCTGATTGAATCTATACATATAATAAATTTGTAACCGATCGATGTCTGTACATCAAAGATAAATGAAAAAAACTAATTTGGGGGGTCTGTACTAACGTAATACAACCCAAAACAATGATTGTTGTGCACGATGAACACAGAAAAGGCTAAACGGATTTCGATGGAATTTGGTATGGAGGTAGCTGACACCCTAGATTAACACTTAGGCTACTTTTTATGTAGAAAAATTTTCGCTTAGTGTGATTTGGCGGTTTTATCACTTAAGAGAAAAAAATTAAGTTCTCATTTTACATACTACCTTTATTAAATGAATAACTCAAAACATGTCTATTCAAAATAATTATTTCAATTTCCTAATTTCAAACAATGGAGCATCGTATGTTCAATCAAGACGCAGTAATTTTAGAAACAATGGCTTGTCAAACTTCATGTTACGGGTCGTACATAACATGTTCATTCATCAATGATTAAATCAAACTCAGTACCTAACAAGTAAAATTTGTTAGGTAGACATTGCTTCATCTTTCTCAAAATTAATAAAATCAATTTTTATTGTTAGTTTAATTTTAGTAAATAACGAAACATTTATTTCAAAAAATATGTTACGGTTTGAATTGGAACTAATCCAATTTAATTTTTTTAGTAGCTTTTTTAAGATGCAAAACTATAATTTAAATTCATACTTTGTTAAACAGTTAATACGCAGCAATAACTGCCTAGTCTTAGTAAGTATTTAGAAAAAAAACTTTTAAAAGACTATTTTGGTATTTCCATTCCAATCCGATTAAATTAAATCTAAAGATTTTATTTTGCAAATCTCTGTCGTAACACTTCATCAATATATTGAAAGAAAATTGAATAGACAAATATTAATATGCTATAAAAACATACAATCCATTGTAACAATAAAATTGTCAATAAACATTTTGTTTCAACACAGCAAATAGCCAATGAAAATAAAATACGTTTAAAAATACATTCCGAACACAAAGTCGAATTAACTTTTACCGAACAAATGGGGACTGCATTTAACGTTCACTTTATTTGTACCAACTCGTCCACGTATTGTATTATGGGAATTAATTGGCCTACCAGCCCGGCGTGAGCTAAATTCGAATATTTTTTGGTGAGTGAAACGTTTCCACTGCCGGAGGGTAAATTGGGCGGTTAACTATTTATAGCAAAACTACAAGCGCAGTTTCCAGGCTTGTAAATCGACTAAATATTAATTCGGTACCGTTCGTTTCATATTTCAATTAATTTAGTTACGTCTCAAATGGTGTTAGTTACTAAAAGAGCTTTATGACTTTATGCCAGATGCCTATAATGAAAGTTATCTTCAAATCAAGTGGTAATACACGAAATACAATTTACATTGATGAATTTACTTGGATACTATTAACATACCTGAAGATTTCATTGAATCTCAACAAAAAAAAATCTCGCACAATCAAATTGCGAAATCACTTTACACAAAGCAAAATTAACTTGGACAAACTTCAAACATTTTCATTGTATATTCCAAACACATAGAACTGTATTATATTATAGAACGCACAAACACGGAACACCAACTCCCAACGGTTGCAACGAAACACGAACTTAAAAGGCGCGCGATGAAAAGCACATGAAAAACAAACCGACTTATTCAAATCCTACCATATTGTACAAAACTAAATAAACCGGAAAACGTGGTTTTGTACCGCGTAATGTATTCGCTAAGGACAACAGTGTACAATCGATTCAGTAAAATGGGGCCAGCAGGTCACTGGACTCGCATGAAACCCAATACATGTGTATTGCACTGACATTTTACGATCTGTACACTACTGGCATCCGTCAAGGTCTGTGAAACTTGATCTTGGCTTCCAATAAAGAACTATGTCTTCAATTATGAACGGGGCCGTAATAAATTAGGCCTCCATTACTTATCATTAATCTATAACTGTTACTTCATCGAATTATGAAATTGTAATTTGGTAAGACCATTATCATTTCACATAGTGTATTAATTTATTGCGGCGTTTTAATTACACTCATTTAAATAACAATGCACCTAATATCGGCGCCGTAATTAAGTTTCTTAGTGGCATTTCAATCATGAACAGGTCTGGTAAAGATAGGAAAAATGAAAAAAAAAACAGTATTAATTCAAATTTATCAGTTCAAATCATGTGAACTCCGTATTTAGTAGAACTCCTCCAATGTAATGTGGTTAGTAGCATCCCACGATAGGCTTACACTTAAGTTTAAAATACATGCCGAATATGAGTAGGTGAATGGATATTAGACTACTACCTAATATCCGCTAAAAAGGCAACCGTAGTACTAATCAGTTGCCATTTCCAAGCGGCAAGTGGTAACAACCGATGCCATAGTGTTCATGTGCTATCAAATAAGCAACAACATTAAGAACCTATGAAACAAATTAAGAAAAAAACATTACAAATCCGGGTACATTTTTATATTTCTTCAAAATCGCCCAACACTAACCTTAAAATATTTTCTAATTGCGTTAATGTTTAATTTCACAAATCTACCCATTACTTTATGAAAGAGCTTATGTCCAAACACTTGGCTCTTTGGTAGTCATAAGTGTACTATCAGCTTAACTTCACACTACGAGACAAGCGCAAACAAAAGTTTCTGCCTGTTCCAGTTGAAACGCCACGATTGCTCCACACTTCTGCACCGCCTTTTGTGTAAAGACGACTATTTTTAACACCACAAATAGGAACAACTGAACACACACCGATGTCGTTCGATTTTACAACTGATTGGGAAACAGGTGGAATAATTCTAATACTCCGTTCTACAGGTGATAGGTTTGATTCATCCATGGATTTAAATATTTATCTGCTTACAACTATTTAACAGTGTAGCAATTTCAATGTTGTAAAAATACTCCCTTAAATATATTATTTAAAGGATCTTTAATGACTCGCGATACTCAATTAACAAATAGTTATCATAAAACTCATTACGTTACAATTCAAATCGAGATTTCCCGTTCAGTGCTCTCGATTGAAGTGAGTTCGCGAACATGGCGTGGCAATCTCGAGCGCTTGGCGCTTGGCACCGCACACTGCGACTTGATTCAGAAGTTCTTTGTTATTGTCCTCGACGCGTGAGGACCATGAAGTTAGTTTCCCTGCCTTTTCTACTGTTTTTAACCTAGTTATTAATTGCTTATCATTTTATTTTTTGACATTGTGCTATATGGGGCTTTTCTAAACCGAGGGGCTGGAGACCGGTGAGATAAGATGTAAATTTTTAAGATACTGTAGAGATATAGCGTGTAAAGTGTTGAATAGGAATAAATAGATAGGGCAACTACTTAATATAATATGATATTATATAAACCTAGTTGCCAAGGAATGTGGTTTTGACGAAGAAGACATGCTATATCTAAAAACGTGTAAATTTTACAATGTTTTTAAATTTCTTTTAACAAGTATGTAAGTCTGTATGTTTTAATGTTCATTTGATATTGTGTACATACTTGTATTTTTATTGTAAAATAGTAGTATCTTGTAGTTGTCGGATGACTGTAATCGTTCAGATAGGTAGATTAACATCAGACGAAGCACTTTATGTGTGATATTTTTACTTGTGTAACTTTTATATTTTTCTAGTCGTTTTTAATAAATGTATGTTAGTCATTAAATTTTTGTAGAAAAAACCTCTGAACGGTATCGGAGGGACAAGTATTTAAAAAAAAAAAAAAAAAAAAAACCGAGGGGCTAATTGGAAGTGCTCTGCTGTTTTTAACTGAGTTTGTAGTTTTCATTAGTGGCTTTTTTAAGTAAATGGGACATTGGCAAGTAAATTATCACCACTGCCTATACCCATTACACCTGGGGTACAATTATACAGAAATACAGTAGGTGTGTCGCCATAATTAGCTTTCTCCAAAAAGGGTCGTTGCCGGGTTGATAAGTAATGAGTCGGTGAATTGTATGTTTGAGCCCCAATTCTTCCATAATAACAACATTTTTGTTTTTATTATATAGGTCCGGCAAACAAGCAAACAGGTCACCTGATAGTAAGTGATCACTGCCGCCCATGAACATCCAAAAGGCTGGATCCACATCATGGATATGTTGGCGGCCCATCAAATTGGGAGGAGAGCGGAAAAGAAAAAGGATGGGGAGAGGAAAGGGGTGTTAGGCATCCGGTCGGGTAATAACAGTTATTAGTATTCCTAAGTGAAGACCACAAGGTTTTTACAAAATGTATTTTTTTTATTGCTATTAATGGCAAGACGAGCATACCATTCGCCTGATGGTAAGCGATACGGCCGGTCATGGACAGTAGAAAACCAAACAACACCATGAATTACAAAGTATTGCTTGGTATTCCACTGCGCTCGCCATCCTGAGACATAAGATATTAACTCTCAATATACCCAGTAGTTACTCAGGCTACAATGTTCGCCAAACTGGAACACAACAGTATATTAACACTGCTGTTTGGCACGAGAAAAATTTGATTACGAAAGGTTTTTGTATGGTTTAAACGCAAACTGTATTTAAATAAACATGTAAACTAATTTGCCTGGACATTGGAAAGTTATTCACAAGGGAACTGAAATAATTAAGTTCAGTGAAGCGTCAGTGAATTTGATGCGTGCATGTTGTTTATAATTGACACAGACTGCCACATGTTTTAATTATTTCAAATTAGTCGCTAATGATTTTGAAAGTGATGTCAATTTAAATCATAATCCAAAAATAAAAGTTTCGAAACAGCATTAATTATAGAAAGACCAGAAAGAGGTAAAAATGATAAACAATGGTACAAATCAAAGGGAAATTGTATTTTTCGATATATCGTAACTATGCCTAATCGTAAATTCGTTGTCATTTGCATTCTCAGGATAATAATATAAAGGCGAACCGATTTACTATGCTCTTTTTTACATGTTGTCGACTTACCTTTTTGCCACTAATGTACGGACTATACTGTTGCAATTTGCAATTGCGAATCGGATATTTCATATATTTTTGAATTGGAATAAAATAATGTTTTTCGCACCATACAATATAAGGTTAGTGCATGGGCGTTTCCATTTATTTTAACTTTATTGTCAATATAGTTTTAACTAAAGTAATATAAATTATTGCATTACATCGTTAAGAATAAAATTAAATAATATTATGTAGAAGGAGAGGCCTTCAGAGTTGTGATGTCATTATTCCAACGAGATTTGATTCGGTCCGTTGGAGCGTTAATGATGTTCGATATCAAGTTTAAAAGTCTCACCTATTTGCAACAATGTATGTCAAATCACGTTAAGTAAAACACAGTCAAAGGAGGTGGTAATGAACTTTGCTCTGTCTCCTAACTTTAAGCTAATAATGTAGTGGCACTTGTAACTCAATTAGTAACACGGAGGTGAGCAGCAAACACACTATGATATTACTTACAATGAGCATTGAAAACTTTTAGTTTGAATCTATCATTGAGGTAAGACCACAAGTCAAGTCAGAAACTCTTTGACAAGAAATCTATCTGACATCCAGTCACACAATATGTTAAATGTGTCTTAGTTACCTGAAAATATTTTGGGCTTTTCGACCCCACCGCGTAAAAATAAAAAGGTAATATTTATTATTAATACGAATGTTGCCTAGGTCACGGAAATAGAACCCGGAGTTTCTCATTTCACAGCCTGAAACAATTCGCCAGCCACGTACTTAAAGCTGTTTCTGCAGATTTTGGCATGAAATATGGGACGAGCCTACGAGTGCTATATCATTAAAATATAAAACAAAAGTTTTTTCACTACAAAAATGAAGGCATTAACGAAAAACTTATTCAACATGTGCTGAATATTTTAAAGTTTTACGAGTGAGCTCTCATTAAATGGGCCGTAATAAAAATATACGTAAAAAATATGGGTCAGCCGTGATGGAATAATATTTAGTAAATCAATACCACCGTATACTGGCGTTGTAAACAGATGGACGAGAACCGAACAAGCCTGCTTCACGGTTATCAACGATACAGTAAAAATCTTTCAGTATCGTCTTAAGAAATACGGTCCATAAAATGGAAGAAAATTTCTTGTAGCCAAAAAGTAATGGGGTTTGTGTAATTAAACTGTACGAAAAACTGTTGGACCACCTGTTGTCTGCTATGAAAGTGGTTCAATTCTATTTGATTGTTTTCAACCGTGCAAGTTAATGGACTGAATACGGATTAGAGTCATTATTGTTATTGGATTTGCAGTGTAGCAAATTCTTTATTTCTAGAGGTGAATAAAACTACTTCGTTTATTCTAAATCCTTAAACCCATGTCTATCAAATAATATTAAATTATCGATAATCGTACCATAAACGTATAGTTCATTACGATTAAGACGCTTCTTCTGAACGGTTATCAACGTTTGTAGCTAACTAGGTGACCTGTAAAATTGGCAGATATTGTATTGCAAAGTATATTATAAGTGTTTTCGTACAAATATCAATCATCCTAAAAATAACCCTCCGTTGCAATAGACACTCTAAGCGCTTGTTGACTGATTTAAATGAAATTTTATACGACAATCTCATTGAATAATTATGCACACAACTATAACAATATTAATACTAACTCTAAAATCCATATAGGTTATATTAAAACTATTCCTGGAGCAAGTTGCGCAAGGAACATCTTTTCCAACTTAATTATGGTAAAACCGTTGGATGTTTATTCTTTCACCATCTCACGTAAATAGCACAGGCAATATTCAAACGGAAACTAAAACTAGGTTGGTTTTCAAAGCTGTGTTGTAAGAGAAAAACGGCCGCATTTCCATTTATACTTGAGGAAATTACTATTCTTCTGCAATCGTTTAGCCGCTGAATGAGCGTACCGCGCTATAAATAATGCATCTGAATTGAAGCTGAATCTATCGTGAATGAAATTAAATATTGCATTAATAGGATTTATGAGATACGGAATTGTAGAATTATTACCTTTTATGGACGTATTGATCATGTTATCCGCTAATTCAATTTCTATAACCTTTGAAATGGCTTTGTTAGGTAATGGTAGTATGTTAAAAATGAATTCTATGTTTATTTTTTTAGTTACTGCCTCGGTGGCGTAGTTGTACTACGGTACGACTACAAAGCTGAGGTCTCGGGTTCGAATCCCGGGTCGAGCAAGGTGATATTGGGTTTTTCTATTCATTATCAGCCCGGAGTCAGGAATTTGTGCCCGATATGGCGATAGGCTCGCCCCCTATCACATCATGGGACGGAACATATAAGGTGAAATGTGGGTGTCCTGGTGGCGCCTCTGCCTAACCCTTCTGGGATAAAGGCGTGAGTTTATGTATGTATGTATGTTTTTTAGTTGGTTACCTATTTAAGTACAACATTGAACTCTTTAATCTAAACCTTTTTAAATTTATTCAACAACAATCTAACTAAACTTTAACTGTTTCGGAAGTATTAAGTGATAGCAACTGCAAACAAAGTTTTCGTTTAGTTCAAAATACTACCCAAAACAAAGTTTTTATTTTTTACTTTAAGTGCAATATAACTATGTAACTTGCCAAATAACTGTACTCAGGCGCTCACACCGCAAAAATAAACAATAGTGACAATCCCCCAGCGAACTCGCCGGAAGCCAGGTGGTCCAATTGCATTAACATAATGTTTTTGGCACCAGATTAAATAAGGCTCGGAACAGCTGCCAGATGATAACAAGCCTTCGAGGATTGAAGGCTGATGGTACTGTAATATTTTGGTGTATTTTATTGCATTTGGAGAAGCGAAGGATAAATATAAAATTTTAGGATGATATTCAATGTCGTTGATATTTTCATAATATTACCCAAAAAGGAAAATTGTATAGAACAATTTAAACAATAATATAAAGTCTTAAGAAGCAACGAGTAAATTCTTATTTCATTTTAAATTATTTCGAGTTATATTGCACCTCAACTTAGAATTGATCATTCACATAGTAATCGAAGATCTCATCTTTCTGATTTCATTTCCCAGTACGCTAGAAGTTATAATAATCATAATAAATAATATGAAGTTAATGTGCTATTAAATTTAGAAAATACAGCTTCAATTACAGGCCATAATTTAAATCTTGGCAAACAAACATTAACGACTATCGACAAGATTACCAAGGCTTTAATGACAGTTGTAACTGTCCAAAATATAAAAATATTTCAAGCCAACGAGCCAAGTGTCGGTGTTGGCATCGGATAATATAATTTACGTTATATCGTGCCGATGAATCAAAGCCCGCAGCTATTTGCATAACAACAAGATCGAATATACAATTTATATGCACGATCACGGAATAGAGCAATACTCACGGGATTTTAATTCGAGACGCACTCAGTGCAAGTACCGAAAAAAAGTAAAAT
Source organism: Deilephila porcellus (assembly GCA_905220455.2). NCBI lineage: Eukaryota > Metazoa > Arthropoda > Insecta > Lepidoptera > Sphingidae > Deilephila > Deilephila porcellus. Next base: position 10,486,191 of record LR999977.1, on the reverse strand, counting down.
CATGTAACAAACGAATTTAAAGAACGTGGGAAATTAATTCATATTTGAATTTTAGTAGAAAATAATTTGAATTGTTGCATTTTTTGTGAAGATGCTTAGACCGTTGTACAACATACAAGCTTGTACCTACATATTTATGCGAGCCTTAATTTAACTTATGTATTATATACTACGAGACTATTTTCTAGATTTTCGTTTCTTTAAAATTTCCTCTATCATAATATATAACTTATTGTGGAGTAACATGTCCTCAGGAGGAAAAAATGATATGTCTCCTACTACATCGTGTTTAATTACATAAAATTGCTACACGGTATCATTCTTGTATCGGCTGTACATCAATTTAAAGCTAAGTACAAAAGGCTGTACCTATTCATCCTATAAACTCGATGAACTAGATCAAATGTCGGTTGTTAGATAAAAAGTAAAGTTGAAAAGAACCATTTCCTCGCTCTAAGCGCGGTGATGGCAGATAAGTGCGTACAAGCGATCGTTACCAGTCAAGCATCGAAACGGGGGCACTTGAACAAAAAATAAGTACTAAATAGGCGTGAGACTATGGATTACCAGCCGATGACATTCACAAAGAAACTTGAGTGCGAATGGCGAGCGGAGATTCACAATGTGACAAGTGTGTCATATCGAACTTACCTTTGTCATGTTTGTATGTGAGATAATCTTACGAGAAACTGTTTACACGTAGATGATTTAAAAAAATGTAGTAATAGAAACGTTGAAATTCTTTTTTTTATTATGACCATGGATATTAATGTTTTATTAGATAGAAAAAGAATATGAATTTCTGAAATGCCAAGTGAACTATAGATGCATAACCGAACTTTAAAGATGCACAAAAACAAAATGACAGAAGTTATTTGGCTTCTAAGAATCGCATTGCACTTCGATTAATAATACACTTCACAAAATAAAACATGACAACGATGCTGGTAAGTACTTGAAATTGATTTTTGCGAAGCAGATGCCACCCGCGTTGAGTTCCATTCATGTTACAAACAGACTACATCGTAGCTCTTAAATTTACAATAATTAAACATGGGACAAAATCATTTAAAGAAGAAACGTACTACTTGTTAGTTCTACTGTTCAACATTCACAGCAAATACATCAAAACTGTAAGTATAAATATTTGCTGCTGAAACTTTACAAATCCGATAAAACTTATACCCGATATCGTGGTGCAAGTTTTACAGGAATTTCCAGCAGAAGTTTAAAATTTGAATCAAACTTGTATTTCAGCGCTAAAGCAACTTATTTCCACTGAGTACTTACAAGTTGTTACGAAAAGGTCAGATTACGATAGGAACTACAAATCATATTAAATAAACTATAGTATTTTCGTTGACATTTTGTGTAAAATGAAGTATCTAGAAAACTTAACATGAGTTTTTTATAACATAGTTAAACTAACGGCCTTATTCATAGACAGTTGTAAAACCTATTTTAGTTATCGTATGTTTTGTCCCTTTCGAACTACTTTTGAATTCAGTTTGAGCGAAATAGACAAAACATTGGCTAACGAAAATAGGTTTTAAAAAGTAAGGATTGTGAAAAATCACCTCTAATAGAGAGAAAATATTTCTTAATTTCTACACCACCCATAATGCTACTAATAGCTCTCTAATGATTGTTATTAAAAACAGCTACCGGAATATAAGATTCATTTCCAAAATAAAACAGAAACTGTCATTCATAACACTAATATACTCCGAGCCATCAGTGCTGGCCTAATTTAAAGACCGTATGTTTTGTGCCAGCCCGTGTTTCACGTCCATCAGATAATGTTTGTTTACGATCAGAACTATTCCCGACTTCCTGACTATTAATAATGTTAACACCTAATGGTTAACACCCGTTACGGTCTTGTAAATTATTAAAGAATTCATGTTTATGTCTGTACATATTTGTTTTGAGCATCCGAAGTACCCTACTCTTGACACGACGGTTGTAGTTTCAGATGTGAGAGATATTTGCGCAAGTTTGATTATGCTGTTAATGTGGTTAAATATTGCAAAATTTATATATTTGCTTATTATTAACTTTGTACTAGGATAATGTCTCATTTCGGCGTCATAACTGTTCGTATTTCTTAGTAATTTTGCTAGGTAGCCGAAACAATCTATTGCTTAATGCCAAATAATTATTACAAAATAAATGACGTAACATAAATACGTCATCAATTACTATTTTGATCACATTTGACTAGGGGCCCTGCATCCAAGAAAGGACTTAAAATTTATTATTGTTGTGGAGAACCAGCAACAGATGGCGCCACCTGTTTTGGAGCCAATGCCAACAAAAAAATTGGCAACCGTCCTGAATTGAAATTTGATGGCAATAGCCCTACAGAGTGAAGGTTACTATTTTGATCGAGACCTAAAAAACATATTGTTTAATTGGCGCCTATCTGTAATCGTAACACGATTATCGATTCTGTATCATCATAATCATTATGCCGAGCCACTGAAAGAAGTTTTTCTGGATATAGATTCGCCTTTTTAACCATCTTATTCCACGTCTACGGGAGGATGGGATAATAACAATATTAGGTAAATAGGTATTATAATCCAAAATCCTGTTCTAATCAAATGATTTTCAAATCAAATAATTTACACGAAATGGATAACCAAGTCTATCGTTTTTTTATTGTGAATTATTTACTGAATTAAATTCTTACTACTTATAAAACAAAAATGTATGTGCACTATTTCAAATTTAATTGGGAACTAACGCTGGTATAAACTAGAACTCTATTCGAACTAAACCCAAAGCCTTTGAGCGTTTGATCAAATTTGAATCGGAGTTAGATTTGCAACGTAACATTCTCGCTAGTGACTACTCGGCTATCGAGTGTAAAGTCCCTTTTATGTGTATAATTTAATAAAGCGGTCATCTTTCCGTAACAGATTTGTAACTGATAAAGGTTAAGGCTTTTGTCATTGCTTCCCATAGCAAACTTTTAAAAATCATCAAATGCCTATAACTAAATGCCTTGGGGAAAATCGTCTTGGATCCTTGTTTACCTTAGGGTTGGAAGACAGAGTATGCCAATTTTTTTCCAACTAAAAATCCCATGACCACCTTGAACACAAATATAGGGACTCTGGGATCTGACGAGAAACACACCTTCTCACACAATTCTCCAAGCATTTCTACTTCTATCTATGTAACCGAATAACTATTAAGGCAAAGCCTCTTTAATTACAATACCGGCCGTTCTACATAATGTTTGTTTTGAAGAAAAAATATGGCCGTACAAAATCGTAGTCCAAATGCAATTTAATGCCGTCTTTTGTATCAAGCGACTTTTTAATAGAGTAACGTTGGACTTTAAAAATGACACCTAGACATTGATCTTTACACAAAACCATAAAAAGCTCCATAAACAAAACCGAGTAAGATGTATTCGTGTAGGAAGTTAGGCTGAACTAAATTTAATTTATCAACCCTTTAATCTTCTAGTATCTCTTTTATGGTGTGTAAATTTTAATACGTCTGAAAAGTGTACGTATAAAGGTAGAGATAGGTTGAGCAATAAAGTTAACACTTCAAAGGGCCTGTGTTAACAGAAGCCCAGGTAGATGGACGCAGAGCCGGATTTACATAAAAGACGAAAAGGTATACTAAAGTTAGACACCTACCTGTAGGCTAGGTGACGATAATAGGTACCTCTACCCTAAAATGTTTTGGACATTATTTTATTTAAAAATTGGCTACACATTATACTTAATATTATTATAATTACTCAAGCAGAAGAGCATGGGCTCAGCAGCGAGGTATATAAACTGACTTTATTATAATAATAGATAATTTATAATAATTTCATTAATTTTTTTCGTATATTACGTATTACAAAATACAATATTTACGCACGTCTGTAAGATTACAACTCGAGAACTACTGATCGGATTTACATGTTTCATTCAAATATAAAAATACATTGTCTAGACAAGGTTTTACTATGAATTTAGTTACCATACTTGTAACCTATGGTAAGCAGGATCAACCGAGGTCGAATCTAATCGCCATTTTTCAACACAAAAATAACTCCAAAAAGGCCAATTTTATAGATTCTAGTCATTAAATATTCAAACAATATGATTTTCGACACCTATTTTAACAAGCCAGTGGGGAGAGGGACCGCAAGATTGTTATTAATTAAGGTACACTTAATCCGTCCCCGGGTACGTGTCACGTGGTCAATGTCCGTGATATAAATAGACACGAATTATACACGGCGAATTACTTATAAGCAGCTCACTGAGACATTAAACATGGTCGGGCACCCAATTTTTATATATAATTTTGTATTTCCCGAAATAGATGAAGTTCACTGATGGCAAAAAATAGACTTATTGACAAAATTTTCCGATATAGGATTAAATGTAAAATATCATAATTAACGCAAATAGGACTTCTCACTAAAACGTTATTGTTTAGTTAATCAGACCTGAGAAATTTAATTTCATAACCATTTATTAGGTATTACATAAGTAACAATTTATTGTTAACCAAAATTTTGAATATAAAAAATGTAAACAAAATAAAAAAAATTACAACTACTAATACCATAATTACAGTGTCAATACTTGTTACTAAGCAAAAATCCAACGCGATGTTATCCTAGTAGGTACGCTAGGTGTTCTACAAAACAAATAAAATGTAAAAATATTTTTGTGCAGTTCGTATTTTTAACATAAAGAACCTTCCTGAGATATTTTAATTCCAACCTTTTCTACAGGTCGACTGGATTGTGAAAAAAAATCTGAATATTTCGCTACCCTTTTATCCAGTCGCCTGTTGCTGGCTCTTTTAAAAAATTCCGCGGAACATTTTCAGTTTTATTCCGACGGAATAAAGTTTATATCATTTTAATCAGAATTAAATGAAGAATAAATGTTTATTATGCAACTGTAGGAATTGGATCATGAGGCAAGGGCTTCAAAGTTACAAATTAAAAGAAATTTTAATAAAGCTACTGTATACAATTTTGAATACTTTAAGGTTGAAATGTATTTGGAAATTGCACTAAATAATACATAATTGTTTCCTAGTAACTACACGTTTGAATTCGGCAACCTCTGCAGTGTAGTTGGATAAAATACATCGAAACAACTTAATGTTTGTGTGGTCCACAATTGGGTATTTGACTATAATCGAATTTTTGTATTATTTTGCAGACAAACAGAAGCGCCATTAAAACAAAACAGTTTTGTGAAAACAGTGATAAAGTAGCTTGTAACATGAGGCAAATATTAGTATTTTAAATGAAAGAGTGGGGACGTAGTGGGGACATCTTACCGTCTCTTTCACACCCGCACGCTATTATGCACTATAATGCACAGTGACGTCACTTACTTTGTTTTGCATCCCTTTTCTATTACCCCCACTACTAGATTTTAAAAGTTTCTAACTTTTTTAATTCTGAATGTATTTAGAAAATTCTTTGTTTGCTAGATTTCGGATATGGATACTTTTTGATCAATCCAATAAAAAAAAATGAGTCAAATACCCTATTATTTGTTTCGGGTGTAACCTTTGCGCAATTATGACTCCTAAAAGCCTCTGGTGGCTTCCGATATCAAAGACACAATGAAAATTTAGTTTATCGATTTATTCTTATTATTTGGTATGAAAACTTTTAATAACAAAAAATATTGGAATCAGGAGCCCAATTTAACACGCCATAATTAAACAATGTAGTACCGATACGGAATCTAAAGTTTTTTTAATCAACTAGCTAGTTATTCTCTACAGGAACATGCAGGTCATCTGCTTGGTTGCTGCTCTCATTATCAAAGGAATTGCAGGTCGGCGTAATATTCAGGTCGGCGAGTTGTTACGAACACGAGTAATTTAAAAATTAATTTCTATAAGGGCCTTTTTCACCTCCTCTTAGAGTTTTTATTGGCAGCGGTAATTATGCTATGAAGTGGGCTGCTTGCTCTTTTGTTACTATAAGATGAAAATGCTATGAATTAAACGTAATTAAATATAAGCAAGTAAGTGCCTAAAATATGGACAAAAATGATGTTAAAAATAACTATGCCCAAGGTAGGTGCTTATAGTCCTGATCCCTCATTTAGATGTTCATTTTCTGTCGTAGGTAGCAAAAAATTGTACTCGAATATTTCCTTCCAAACTTGATCCATACTTTGTTTGCTGTTTTTCCAAGCTGTCAGAATTACTTTATAGTATTTATTATGCTAAATTAACAAGGTAACTACTCGTACAATTATAAACCTGGTGGCAAGATCACTGTATTTTCACAGACTATCGATTTGTGAAAACAATAACCTCTCACTATTCCCCTCAAAAAATGCACGAGCTACTCCACTGCTTTTTTCACATTCATAAATAAATGTTTTTATCCAACTTCATTCACATCCCGCGGCAGTAGGCCAGATGGGTGATTATATAAAAATGCTACTGTAAAGGTAGGAAAGTTATTATTTCCAGCGCATTCACAGCGCAGTCTCGCAGATAGCTTCACTCATTACTTGGTAAACGGTTCATGCGACGTTAATTTTCCGCTGGCTAATCGCCTGTTAGCTCCACGGGTACGAAGCGATCGACCTGGAAGTCACCAGGCAATTTATCGTTTCCACTGTTAAATATCGGGATATTTACTTAATCCAATATCAGAATAGTTGGAAGCTGTATCTTTAATATTTATTTTTAAGGAGATTTCAAAAAAGGAAGGTATGTTCGATTAGTCCTTTTTGAAAGTATCGATCATAGACTAATAGGAACTTAATTGGCGTCAAATACCGCGTTAGTGTTATTTAACTCTCTTAAGTTAAATTTTAATAAATCAGACTACACAGACTTGAAAATAATGAAATCGTTTCTATGTCATTTAAAAATTCTTGATTGACCCGTAGCCATCCTGTTTTTAGTTTAATGACGTCACATCTGCACCACAGTGTACATACGAATATCAAACGAAAATATACCCTTCATAAGAGTAAATCACGTCGGATTATTGAATCGAGGTGTGGTCACAGGAAGGGGCCGTAAGTACCAATCAAGTAGGGAGCACAAAGGGACCCAAAACTACCTTGACAACTGCGCAGTTATATTTGCGTCTTTATTTCATTTTTATCGGCAATCATTTTGTATCTCAGTACCGTATTTTAACGACATACGGATTTCCTTACGACGTTTTTTAAACAAAAATAATGAGTGCTCGGGATTTAATATCTTTGCTTGTGTTAATTAAGTGCATAATAATTTAAATCCGTAAAAATTGAGATAATATATTATATTAATTCATGTCATGTCGTATTTTGATATTAATATTTACGTTTTTTCTTAAAGAATTCTTTCAAACTTAAATTAGATTTTCCTTTTTCAAATATATGATAGTGAAGGAAAATGCTTCATGTAATAAATTGGAAAAAATTGCACCCAAAAGACAAGAGTTTAATTGAAGTTTTGCCCAATTAAGCCCACTCTATACACAAGTGCTCTTCTGCACTTGCACCCGGAATACAAGGGATCCACTGACACGAATCGTAATAATAGGCCCTACCCTTCAAATGCTTGAAGCACGTGATATTATGTGCATTTAATGGCACTTGTATTTTATTTTGAATGCGTTCGAATACGTCTTATGTCATTTGCATGTGGTGATCTCATCGATGCGTAGTTTCGTCCGTGGCGATGCTAGGCGCTATTATTTCTGGGGCATGACATATCCCTTCGTGATTTGGTCACCACACTGTTTATACACCAACATTACAGCAATCTAAATTCAGTTTAAGACGCGATATGTAGGTCGCGATTTTTACGATTGCTAGCTAGCACGCGTGACTTTTATAAAGCTCTGCCTTACTTCATTTATGAAAATTTATGGAGGAAATTAATAAAATTTCGTACATGTTTTGTTTCATAAATCATTTGTAAAATTAACTTTAGTATTACACGTTTACACGTAGTTTACACGTCAACTTTATAGAAACGCGTGAAGGAAGTGCGTAATAAAATAAACTAAAATATATATATTTTAATTAAATAATGAACAGCTTTCCCCTCAATATCGTCTCAAATAAATACAACTTCTTGCCAGACATTTGCCAACCGGGCAGTAGAAAATAAATCATCAAAATTGTATCGAAACGTTTGACATTTGGAGCGCATGAGGAAATTACAGTTACACACGGCCGAAGCAGATGTCAACGACTCAAGGGAAGTAACTTATGATTGCTCGCATTTGGATGTAATTTTGAGTGCACTAATGTAGGGTCACCAACCTTTTGACACTGAAATTCAGTCACGGTGGCAGTGTTGCCGTCCGCGGTCGATTCAGAAAACGTAACGCCGCGAGCGCGGCGCGTGGCGGCGTGCGCCAGGGCGCTCGCGTCGCGTGGCGGGCTTCGGCGCGCGGCCGGGCGCGCTCGCGAGCCGAGACTGCCGACTTCGCGCGTTTTCCCTCCGCGCTTTCCCAGCGGCGTGCGCACATCAAGCCTGCATTGTTCTGCAAATAGCGAGGGCTGGCCTATTCACCGGAGATGAGCGCGCGCCTTTCAGCGGTCGGCGTACACTGGACTGTTGTTCTGTCCGACGCGCGGCACTCACGTCGAGTGCAGGCAACTTCGCTTCTAAAAGGAGCTCATCCTTGCGGGTTATGTAACCGCCTGCAACTGATAGCAAACTTGCCGTCAATGGAACAACGACGTCTCCTTCTTTTTGGACTTTTCAGTCTCGTAAGACATACACACACACTCTTTTAAAGGATCCCGTACCACTGTTTCCGTTTATTGGATTGTTGACTTCTGTATAAGTGAAACTCGGCTGCATGCTCGTATGTACAAAGGGCGCGGTAGCGAACGTTCACGAATAAACAATAAACATGTTAACGCAATCGACATCGCAGCTGTCGATCGACAAACAATCGTGTTTCCAGGTAATTGCGAGCGAGTACATGGCGACGGGCGAGGAGGCGACGAGGCGACGTGGCCCGGTTGCACGGTAACGCATTTACCCAGGAACAACACAATGAGTGACGACACCCGCTCATGTCGGCCAAACTGACAGCGTGTTGACAACTCATTGTTTTAATTACTTTTATCTGCTTCAATCATTCCGAGAAACGAATGGCAAGCAATTTCGCTCAAAAGATGTTATGACACGAAATTTGACTGACATTCCATACGAACATTGCCACGAAATAGCTTCTAAGGATATTATAAAAACTTGTGCTTACAGAAACAAATTTAATACACGAACACGTCAACGGTGAAGCAAAAGCATCTTTGCCAAGCAATTAAAAAAGTAAGTAAAGTATATTAAAGAAAAACTTTTTAAACCTAAGTTGTTTAAAAAACATATTTAATTGAAAAAAACTTTCATCATAATACCAACCAACCAATTTGAACTGGTGCTAACAATTTTATTCAAGTTTTCAAATACTTCAAACTTGTTTAATGTATACCTACACATCGTCGTAAAAGTTCATATAAATATTTTAATGATGAAAATTGCCCTTTTCCTGTATTTTCCCTTTGACAAACGACATGCTATAAGAGACCCTCTACACGTAAACATGTGAAGTTGTTTATATTGCGAAACTTGATTCAAATAAATAAACAAATTGTATTTATAAAAAAAACGAACACACCATGAAATAGTTCCATTATCCGCCGCACGATGCCGCTGCGCTAAGTTTTTACTGTGATATGAATTTTAAATTATTTTATTCAGCCATTTCCACATTTAACAGCCTGATCATATCGCACTAAAATTAATTTATTTTGTAACTCAAGTGTATACGAAAAAAAAGTACTTATCGTAACAAAATATTTTCTATGTTATTAAAAACATCTTAACGAATGTTCATTTTCTAATTACGTATTCAGAACATGAAGATTACATGAATGTAAAATTATGAGATTGTACGAAGACTTAGAATAGAAATATATTTAATATTTCTAACAGCAGTTACGTCTCTATTTGGGCCGTCAAACATTCGAAACTAGTCAATCATCAGAATCAATCGCGATTGTTTATACAAGGGGAAGAAGACTGTAAACTCATGTTGGTATGAGCTTGAATCATTGTAATATATTTCTGTAACACGGATGTTATTGGGGAAGGTCTTTGGCGGAGTTGATAAAGTAATGTTTTCCTACTTCCCTTCACTCCAGTACATCCAAAATCGTCTGGAAGACCTCGCTGACAGTGATAAGACCGCCAGTTGTACTGTGCATTTAGTCTAAGTGTTTTGTTTTGTATTTTTATTTTTTTTATGTACAATAAAGTGTAAATAAAATAAAAAATAATGTTCCTCCTATTTTACTTTTTATGCTTTTATAAAAAATAGCTACAATGTACTTGATAGCAAGTCCTGTGCTATCAGAGTATCCATCAGCGACTGCTGGTGACCTCTCGCTGGTACGCACAATTATGCCGGCCTGGCAGACAATACATAGATATATTTCTACCATCGTACATAGATATTTATAAAAAAAAATTTGAAACATTAATATGTAATTTACTCTCATAAATAGATTAAGTAGATATAATAATAAAATAGTTTTTAAAATAGTTTTTGACGTTACAATGTTCTTAATATTTTTATTTAGATACGGAAAATCTCCATTGATATCTTTCCAACAAACGAAAGATGCATTTTTATACAGAACTTTTATTCCCTGAGACAATCTTATAGTAATGACAAAAGAAACAACATTTTTCTTCCGGACTGCAATATAAAAGATGGAATAGTAAGAAATATAAAGTATAAATATTAAATAAAAAGTACTTCATATTTTCTTATGTTTGTTGCACATTAAATAAAAACAATTTTTACGGATTTAATCGCGGTTTTGATCGATCGTTTCACAAACAACAAACTTTTTAAAATAACTTTATTTTTAAATAATTATAAAATAAAATGAAGGTGGTCAGTCATCTTAACATCATCTCTTTTATTAAAATGAAAAGTGTTGCATAAGTTTGTGGTTATAATATCGATATTGCCTCATCTAGTGGAAGTGCGTATCTATCAACCATTAGATCCTGAATTTGATACTCGAGTTGAGCATTCCAGTAGATTACCTACTATGAAAAAATCACTTTTTGCTGTGAAAGATTCACTGTGTAAAAAGAATGACATTTTATTAAGACCATAGTTTTGGATACCAGGTCGAATATTGCGCTTTATGTACATTTTCGGTTAGATAAATCAAGTATAAGTTATCTGGATCTGGAGTTCGTTCCCGACACCGCAATCGATTCGCCTTATCACATCTTAATACTGAAATAAGCTAAGCGACCTGTTTAGCAACTCTGCCTACCTCATCAAAGTTACAAGGGTGAGTAAATACTAAATACATAATATATTTATAGGGTTCTGTCCAGACAAACTTCGGCTCACCGTTTAGTCCGTTCCGCTCTGTCTAACCTGTAATTCTATTGTGTCTAAGTTCAGTCTAGATTGAATTTATTCCCGAGTTGTGGGCTTTGAAATGCTATTTTGTTTCGGTTCAATAGATGTTTAATTTTGTTACTTAAACTAAATGATGTAGCTTTGTTTTGTTAACTTAGTTTTAGTTTGTTTGCACTTGTACGATTGCTATTGCAGGGCTACGAATATTTTTTTACCTTCTTGAGTAATCTTATTTTAACTATAAATTGGATTAGATATATCTATATAAACCGTTTTTCCTGTATGTATATTAACTACGTATTATGTATTTTAAGCACTGAAATTATTTCTTGCTTTTACTGTTTTAAAAAAAACAGAGGTCAACATAGCATAGGTTATAGTTCTACAAATTAAAATAATGTAAACAAACATCTAACCAAACGTAAACAATACTTCTAGATTGTGTCTATTTTAGGTAGATAGGTACTTAGTGTGATTGACTGCTCTAATTAAGATAATTTCCACAAACGAAATTAGGTATGTACAGAATCTTCACATTTACAAAAAGAAATGGTTAAGAATACAATCCATTGTCGCCAATTATATTAATAACGTCTGTGATAACGTTTAGAATAGCTACTAGGTATATCACCATCATAACTGCATTAAAAATTATAGTCAAATACGCAATCATCGAATTAATAAAATTACTCTCATTTAAACGGTGTTGATATCGTAACAAATTAAAAATAATATATAAAACTATTGTAACCATTGAGGTCAGCGGTTCGATTCCCAACATAATCAAACAACTTTGTTTAAATCAATCCGAGGAATATACCACAATCCGGAAGTTAGTTTCGTTTTGTGTTGGTACCATTGATGTAACTCAAATACTAGCAAAACATGCACCCAATAATTAAGCCCACCTTTTAAAGATACATTTTATGAAACACAAATTACACTTTAGTTTAAACAAGCTTTCCACTAATTACCGGCATACATATTATGTATCAACATTGAAAGCATAATGCAATCCAGAGCCGCCATTTAAGTACAAACAAAGGAGATAGTAACGATTAATTAATATTACTGCTCATTTAGACTTACATGTTCAAATCAGCATCACACACACATCAAACCAAGATTGTTCACTAAACACATCAATAAATTACTCGATTCACTAATCGAAACATTGTTATAACAAAGCCACAGGCGCGTGTGTGTTACTATTCGATCGCGCGGTGTTTGAAAGCCGACTATGAGCTTTTACCCATGGTTTTTGTTCGAGCGTAAGAGCGAGACAGAGCAAAAAAACACCATAAACATTCGGCGGACTTCGAGCGATGTCGGGTAACTTCGGCTAGGTCCGTGTGCGCCGAGTTCAAACGTCGGCTTTATGTGGATGGGAAATGAAAAATTGTTTGATGTCTGCGCGGTATTAAAGTTGTTGAATGCTCTCTGTTATTGTTCTAGTTGAGTTTTGACTGGTGCAATTTATAGTTGGTTGTGTATTCTTTGAATACTGTTTACAATTTTTAAATCATAAAATTCTCACGTCGCGTCGTGTCATAATGCACAATTTTAAAAAGAGTATAGCTAGTTTATAAAGAAAAACAAAATATAAAACAATCCATTATGGCCAAATGTATAGGCTGTATATAAAAAAATAGAGAAAGCTGTTAGTAAGGAAACGAAGTTATAAAATGTAAAATTAAACAAAATCCGCAATAAAAGCCTTAAAAAGTTATTTTTATTTCGGTAACAATATCAAATTATAAAAAAAGTATCAAAATATATCAAAATTACATCTCATACAAAAATAAATTTATATTTCATACTTATTAATACATCTGCCAGTAGAGTCCTAAAAAATATGTTTTTCCAGAACTCCACATATTACTAAAACCAGTTCACACATTCTCTAACCAGAACTTCAATTGTAAGTTACATAAAACATTCATCAAAAGAATCTTCCCGCATTCTAGAATCACATAAATTGAATTATAAATAATAAATCAACGTATTGATATGAATGTGCTATTGCCGGAGAGTCCACAATTTTCTCATGGCGGTGTTGAATGGCCCGGAGAATACGCATGAGGGTGCGTTGTGACTTGTGATACTAGCAAACGTCGTATTTCACGCCATAACACTATAAATACTATAACGTAGTATAAAGTTTTACGTCTCAACAATTAAATATAAAAATAGTATAAAAACAACTAACGTTCTATATTATGAAAGGTTCAATAAGTTATTAAATTGATCAGGAACATGATTTGCCAAAAAAATTACAAAAGAACAATGAAAAAACTCAAAGAGCACCTCTATGAAAATGAATAATTTTCAATTCTGAGAAATCAAAAAAATTTTGAAGAGAAGCAAAACAACATTTTATTATTTATAATAAATAAATGAAAGATTAATAAAACAAAACCCTTAAAATAAGACGATAGTATTTTGAAGATTTCCGAGATTATTATTAAAAATGCATTTTAGATTCATAATGAAGTCCTTACCTTAGATCACCATAATTATGGCAAAAACTCCCCCAAACTCTTGGTTTAAACTTTTTGAGTTCTTTTATGGGACCACCGAGTTCGTGCCCGTTTATTTTGCAAGGACTGTACCTGTGACTGTACGTTTGTTGTTTTTTTTTATTTATTTAATAAATGTCGCTTTTTAACATCAAAGGTCATTAGCGACTACAAACAAATTACAAAATATACATACATATTAAATTAATTTATAAATTTTAATCAATTTTAGATAACAAATTGTTTGCTTGTAACCTTTCTCACGTAAACATTATTTTAAGGTATTCGGTAAGTTTTCTGACTACGATGAAATGCGATGTGATGCGCAGTTAAAGTGCAGACATATGCAATATCATAAATAATCCGACGCGCTGAAGTGCTCGGAATGTGCTCAAAGATTCCGTCACATTTAATATATACAGGGTATATCAAGACCGCGACCGAAAACGAAGCCAGGAGGAAGTATTGGTGACTTCAGACACAACGAAAGTAAAAGTAATCGTCAACTTTTTGTTTGTAATTTTTTACATATCATCGTATTTGGATGATATATACATAGTTTTCCTAAAATAATGATGTACACCTCTTTATTTTTAAATACGCAATTAGTCCAGTCATTTAAGCTTAAATTAGGTAAGAATCTCGGAATTCGAGATACCCAGCTGTAAGTCTATAAATACTTGTATATTGACACCCTAAAAGTTGTCTCAAAACCTACATATGGTAGGGTGTACGCAACTATTAAATTTCAAGGTCAAAGGTCACAAAAATCGGTTTTTTGCCCTTTTTTTGTAAATTTCTCATTTCCTATGGGTTTTTTGCTACATATACTTATTATCAATATTGTAGAATACAAAATTCTCTACAAATTTTGATTGCATCGTGTTTGTAACCACTGAAACTACCACCCGGCTTCGTTTTCGGTCGCAGTCTTGATATACCCGGTATATTCCATAAAGTAATAAGTAAGCTTGTACTTACACATCTTCTAAGACGCATTTATGTACGTATAAATAAACAGCGTGAAATGCAACTTACTTTACACTTATGACTTATTGTTATGATTTAGTAAATTTACTTAATATATTTATAAATTGCAGCATATCTGTTATTCTTGTATATACAATTTCTTTTTTTTATACTGCCCCCTCTCTCTCTCCTTTTAAATCCATCCCATGGCTGTCTGTAAGACATTGCTGTAGACCGATAAGACCGCCATTTGTATTTATTTTTATTATTATTTCTGTATAGTGTTTTTTTGTTTATATTAGTGTACAATCAAGATTTAAATAAATAAATAAACTTGACATTCAGTTCAGTAGTTTTTGCGTGAAAGAGCAATATTATACGAGTAGTAGAAAGCACAAGTCCTATGTTCAGCAGTGGACTTGTTATGGCTGAAAAGAGAGAAAGAGGGAGAGGGAGAGAGAGAGAAAGGAAGCACAATTACAACCGTTTCCCATAGTTGGATTTATTATGTTACATTTGAATCTCGGTCGCTTTTAAGTGCCCCTCACGAGAACTTAATGACCCGCTTAAAAAAAACTAAAGGAAAAGTAAAAAGCGCCCCTCGTGGTACTTAGTACTTGCAAGTTTCAAAAAAATTTAACTTTTCTCTAGGGATGCAAATGTCAAAATGCCGGCACATTTTTGTAAAACTTGGAAATGTTAGTTTAGCTTTGAGATTTTGTTGAATAAATGCTCGTTTTAAAAACACGTAGCTAAAACAGGTAATTTATTATTTGTTAAGTTTTACTCATATATTTTAAATACAAAAATCTACAAGCATATGGCTCCTAATATGAATAAATCATTCGCTTTGAAAATTACAATACTTAGAGATAAAATGCCGTACTTTTATGATTATAGAGTTTCAGTCTCCATACAAAATGCAACGATAATTATTTTATTTCATTTCGAAATTCTAAGCCAATGCTACCGTAATCCGTAATTAAGGAATACCACTTAATCCCACAAAATAAAACCCAACCGGATCTATAAAACATACATCCAGATAATTATCAATGTTTGTTGTAATCTTAATCGTGTTTCCTTTCCCATTGTCGGCAGACACATAAACATAATCTCGAACGCGTGCTCATGTTTACACGAGCAGTAGCTGTCATAACACATCAACTGGCTACAACTTACCCACGGCAGTAGTTTCACCTCTATCTATATATAGACGATCTATTTCGATAGGTCTGACGAGGCAAGTTCTGGTAGTTCGTGGAAAAATAATACGTTTATGCGGAAGTGTTTTGGGCACAGAGGAAACTGCGGCTAGAAACTGCTAAAAATGATTTGTAAGGTAAACAATGAAGTGTTGAAATGTATTATACGTCCTGGTTATGGCGTTGGCATATATACGTATATTGAGTTTATAGTATCATCTCTAACAGACACTGGGACATCCATACTTTGTTTTATATGTATGTGTATTTGTTTATGTGTACCTTAAATTCGTTGATTAAAAATAAGAGTATACATTACTAAAATACTGTGAGAACTGGTAAGCAGAAATAATTAAACATAAGAATAATATTAAATAAATATAAAGCCTACGTCGAACAGTTTGAAAAAAGCTATTACAAAATTATGTTTGTGTGATCATCAAGTTATTTTTAAATTCCTCGTATCTAGTTCGATAGTAAAAAACAGTATACAAATTATATTATCTAAAAGCAAATACAAGTTCTTAAAACACATTTTAGATTATACGTAATAAAATCACAGTATTCAATAAATCTTGCAGCAAAATATGAGTAATTCGTTTCCACGTTTCAATGTTTATTTAGTTCATTCCTGAATTATGAATATGAAAGTGTATGTACTATCATTTAGACGTTTCGTTGATCCAACAAGATACTAACATCGTGTCGAGATTTAAATCGACTTTATCAATCATGGGGAAAGTTCTGAAGTTGCGCTCCTGGGTAGTAATTTACTACGACATAGGTTACTCTTCATACATACATAAACTCACGCCTTTATCCCAGAAGGGGTAGGCAGAGGTGCCACCAGGACAACCACATTTCGCCTTGTATGTTCCGTCCCATGATGTAAAAGGGGGCGAGCCTATCGCCATATCGGGCACAAATTCCTGACTCCGGGCTGATAATGAATAGAAAAACCCAATATCACTTTGCCCGACCCGGGATTCGAACCCGAAACCTTAGCTTTGTAGTCGTACCGCAGTACAACTACACCACCGAGGCAGGTTTCTCTTCAACGTATGCTTAATATCTTACTTTTCACTCACATGTGCTTACTTAAATAGCCACGTACGTTAGCGAACATACAAGCAAATAGATCTTATAATTAATTGCAACCCACATCAAACATCGCTTTTATTAAAAATGTCATACTCGTATTTTCGGAACTAGTGGAATGCGAAGGCAAAACTCAGGTTAATTATATTAAACCCACATAATTCCCACAATATATTTTTTATTCAATACTTATTAGTTATTACTTATTACCATTAAAATATTTTCTTTCCTAGTTGGAGTATTCTTTGTATGAAGTACCAGTGATTTATAAAACATGTCAACATACATCCCATAAATATTAATACCGAAACATTGTTTTATAGATCGATCATTATCACGTTCATAAAGCCTTTCCACATTTATAACACGCCTTCATTATGGCCAAATAACTTTTAATACAATCTAATATCGATAGCTTAATATTCTCCAAACGTAAGACTATGACCAAGTTCCCAAGCACAACAAACTGTTTACAAGTAACAACAGCTATCGCGATGTATCAAGGCATATCTGAACATCAGTGGAGCCGCCGGAAACAGGTTCAACGACCGCTTAATGTAATCATTATGCAACGTCTTCATACTGATAATTTATTTATCATATATACTTCTCACTGTCCCTTATTCTTCCGTAAACGAGCGATGTGGAGGAAATGGACGCTTTCTTCGTAATTGGTTCTATTTATATCTAATTTAGACAGAAATTGTATCTAATCAAAAACATATATAAAAATATTGACAGCCTCAGTGGCGCAGTTGGTTAGACGCCGGCTGTGAAACGAGAGGCCGCGTTTTCGATCCCCGCACCGAGCCATATGTTTGTGAGTCCTACAGATACTTGTTTCGGGCCGAGGTGTTTATGGCACTGAAAAATCTCTTATAGTTTCTGATACGACTCAAGACACAGGACTTAATTAATCTTAATGTGGAGTCAGGACTATGTATGTGACTGTTGGGTGTATTTATTTATTTTATTTTGAGAAATCGCAGTTCAAAAATTTATATCCTTCAGCCTACCCTTTTCATTCTTAAAAGCCGGGATCGCATCAACGATCTCCCCAGGGTCCAAAACATTGTACAAGGGGAATAAGATATTAATCCACCACAGATCAATGTAAATATGAAATTGATGTTTAGCGAGTTAATGTGGACTTTATGGCCTATGATGTCGAGATCCTCTAAATAAAAAATAGACATTTTTGTGCTTAAATATGTTTGAATTGAGTCTTCTCTTAAATTCGATTACGTCATTATAAATCATTGGTATTATAAAAATAATTCAGTGTTACACGTTTACGATAATAATGTACTATATTTTATGTGTATAATATACGATACCGTTCAAATATCGAAACATAAAAACCTACGCACACGTAATAGCAAATTCTCATTTAAAAAGGCGCATTCATTATGCAACGAACGCCTACCGGATATTATGTAGAAATGGCGTGCATGCCCAAATACACACCCACACTTCCTATACTATACTTCGCTTGTATGTATACTTCACTTATATGTGTATACTTCCATACTTCACGAATGTGTGGATGTACGTCATACAGTATTCAACTGCCAGCGATTCAATTTCGAATTGCATGAATAGGCCATATGCGGGCTGCGTTGTAAAGCAATTTTTGAGTGTTTTATAGTGCTTGGAAATCTTTTTGATAATTTAAACTTATAATATCTTGTAAAGTAATTCACACTTTTTATGGATGACGATGTTAAGCTTTGAATATTTTGTGACTTATAAATTATACGTCACAAAATATTATAAGTTATAATGATATGTAAAATGACACAACAGTTTTCTATTTAAATTATTTATTATGGTTAAATGTTATCTTCTTTTTTCAAATCAAGAAGATATGTTTATCCGCAAGAAAATATTAAATAAAAAAATACCCATAAATATAATTTAAAAACGTGCATTTTAAAAAATGTACATTATAGTGGTATTGTAACTATCTCTACAAACTTCACCAAAGCATTTGAGACAGACTTCACAGCTCAGACCCTCCGGTAATTACACTACCTTGAATAAATTGCATATTTTAACTCACCGTCGCGTCGTCTTATCTACGTGTAAAATTTTAACACCGGCGCATGCTCGTATGCACGTCAGGGGTGCGACAGCCTACTCTTACGAGGGGGTGGGGGTCGATGAACGCACCAAAACAAAGCCCCACGCACCACCTGTTTGTCCACTCGGTCGATCGATAGTGCAGGTTCGATTTCGTTCAAACGGGACATCGATGAATTCCTAGCAGTGATGTTCGCAAAAATTAATAGGCATATACATACTTTCTTATATGAAGGCAATTATTACTTGATGATTAGTTTGATGAATTTATTACGGCCATAAGCTGAGCTTTTTTTGGTATAATGAGATTATTTCTGGCCTTTCTATTGCTTCAAATTGAAACGACTCTATATAATATTATTAAATTTGGCCAAATGAAAAACATTACCTTCCTTAAATCAGTAAGTATGCGATAGGAATAAAAAAGTAAAGGGTATACCTTTACATTACAACAAACATCATTCTGTGGTCGTAGTTAAATATGTAAGACCGCGGCGGAATTCCGAAAACTATGTTTACGTTACGTAAACGTACGTGACTAAACGTAAACTGCACTGAATTCACAATAGCAATTTAGCACAATAAACAACTTTTAAATATTGTATTTATTGCAATTTACTCGAATGGTTTTAATTACATACAATGAAAAAATACATTTTTTTTTAATGTTGTTTACTTGCAGTCACAGTATTTAATAATTTCGACACATCGCACATAACTATTTGAACAACTTAACTAAAAAGTTTTTACGTCAGACTTTTTCAACAAATATATAAAAAAAGAATATACAAGCCCTTCCAATACCTGCTAATAAAAAATACAAACACAAAAGTCCAAGCCATCTGACGTCACATATAAAACAAGAACAGAACGTTCACTTGAGGAAAGCACTCGTCGCACCCCATTTCAAGTGTGAACGAAATTAATTAGTTGGATCTCGATAGTCGCGGCTCGCGCACACTGTCTGCCGAGGGGAGATTTCAATTTACAATTGAGCCTGCTGCACATTATAGCATAAAATGATTAAAAGGAGGACTCAGCCAGACTTGTAATTAGACGGGACTTGCATATCAATGTTTGGAAAGGAAAAACGAGGTAGGGGTCTGCGAAAGAAGCAACCCCTAGATGACAAATACACATAACATTGCATATTCCTAAATATATGACATGGCTCGGGGCAGTACAATTGTAATTCTTTAGTATTTGTTTTCTTTTCACAAATAGAGTAAAAGAGAATATTTTTTATAATGTTTATAATTTATTTTTTACTATCTGTAATATTTTGTTCGTACTGCATCGATTAGGGTGTATGATAAAGACAACAGATAATTCTAGAACATTACATAATTCCATAATAAATATTTCCATTGTCGTATCTTTTGACCCAATATACAGCAATATGAGGTCAAGTACGACGAAAACATTCGCGCTCGCAAACAAAGCGCATGGGAATTAGTAGTGTCATTGAGTTTCTGTTAATTAAGTTATCCACGTGTTTTGTATGAGCTAATGGGATTATGGCCTCACGTAACATCGCTAATGAGGTACGTAATATATCTTCATTAAATAGAAGTGGAGTGATAATTACGCAATAAGAACATAATACATATTTTATATAAAATTTTAGTCTTAGTAAAGACTAAACGATCTAAGTAATGTAATTAATCTTAAAATAGGTGTAGAGATTTTTGATAATCATTTTTCGCTTTAGAGCAAGCGCATACAAAATAACTCGGTATGTAAAAGATTATCTATAGGTAATATCTATGTATGAATATGTAAAATGATAACTCGTCTGATGACGATGCTAATACTATCTATAATAGAAAATAGACTAGTTCACTGACCTACTAGTTCTCTGACCCTGCAATCTAGACGTTACATCAAGATAGAATGTGACATATTTTTTTTATATTCTTAACACTGCTTGTCTGGAGTTATAAAACTGGTTCTAAACTACTTCCAACGTATACTAATGTTCTTTCAAAACAACACGCGCTGTGTATTCCGTTATCTTGTGGTACTCAGACGAGAGCTCGTTTAAATGCATTGGTATTGGGTATTATTTAATTTATATACTTAATATTCCATTTGTAATACCCTTAATATAAAGAACATACCTGTGTTATTCAGATGAAATCAGTATCAGGTAAATTTTATATCACAAGTAAGTCTATTCATACACATTTATATATTAGGATGTGAGTAAAGATTTTCTAAAATTTTGATTATAAACACATGACATCTTCACTTGGCTGTTGTCTCACTTGATTGTTGTGTGACTTTAATTTTACAATCTAAAAATAATATATAAATGTGCATTACATACAATTCTTGCCAATCTTTTGAATCAATTAATTATAAGTCATTACTAAATACGAAATATACCAAAAGCGCCATATGCGTGATCTCAAACAATCTACATATTCCCAACAGCTTGCCTGACGTCCTAACAATTGCTAATGCACCCACGATAAAAACAGTGGCTATTGCCAATAACCTAATCACAATACAGCTATCACGAACATTCTATGACGGTCATTATATCATCAGCGAGCCTTGAACTCCGTCTGTTATGTAAATAACCAAACAGGATTGCAAAAGCAATTTAGTTACGTATTTAAGACGCTACGCTGTTTGACTTCCAACCGCGAAACTTGAATTTGATACGTGCTTTTATTTTGCTGGGAAACGAATCACCAAATCGTACAATTTCAGTTTTTTACTAATTCTACAAATATGATGGATTTTATCTGTTGCTTAATCTAATCTTAAATATGATGCTATTTATACGTGACTAAAGGCTCACCTGAAATCATCATTACCTCGCATAATATACATGGAATAGATATAATTTCTCATCGTATAAATATTAAATGAACAGAGACATTACCTACTATCCCGTCAGCTATCTTGCTGGTTGTATAAGAAGTTTCATCGATATTGTTATCTGTTAAACAGTGGATGCAAAACGACGTAGCTAAATCAATATTGCTATAATCAACTTTGGCTACAGGTAACTTTAACTTTAGGTAATTACCACTTAACAGATGGTAAAAATGTAAACAGGAAGTCATATTACGTGACAACATTCTACTAGGTTTAATAATTATATTGCGTGTATCGCCAACCACTAACCAGGTAAAGAACTTGTCTAAACAAGCAGGTTGTGCATAGATACCAAGATTACTGTAAGAAAAATAAAGATATGTTGAAAATTATAAAACTCCCACAACACACGATCATAAAACAAAACACAACAATGCAAATTATATACAAATACATACAAACATGAATAGAGCTAAGCACATAACCCTTGTTTTGGCATTCTCCTAATCGGGAAAAAATCCTATGACACCTAGACCATACTAATATGGATTGACACCCGGAATCATCTAAGTAAAACGAGTAATTTAAGCGATAAAAAGTAACATACCTAAATTCTAATACATCTATACATATAATAAATTTGTCAACGATCGATGTCTGTACATGGAAGTTAAATGAGAAAACCTAATATTGGGGGCTGTATTAACGTAACAATGAATTTTAGAATTTTTGTCTATTTGTCTGTTTGTCTGTACGGTTGTGCGCGATGAACTCAGAAACGGCTGAACTGATTTCGATGAAATTTGGTATGGAGATAGCTGACACCCTGGTATAACACTTAGGCTACTTTATATCCCGAAAAATTTAGTGTTCACGTAGGATGAGGAAGGAATTCCGATATATTTGTTACTTTTTAGACTCAAAGAGAGATGTCTTGAGTGAGAATGAGACGTGACGGGCGGGATATAACGGGATGGGACGGGACGGGATTATAAATTCCAAATAAAGTTAATCTTAAATAAAGTTAATCACGCAGACGAAGTTTGCGGGCAGAAGCTATTTATTTATTCATTTATTTTATTCTTTACTGCACACACAAAAAAACAAAAGGCATACAATATCTTAGAAGCTAGTAGACTATTAAAGTTATTTACCCTTCCTTTTTAGCCACCGCCGAAAACTGATATAAAGTGACCAACATAAAAAAGCCAAATTCATCATTACGTATAAACTCAAATAATTTTGAGCATTTAAACTGTGTGCATACTTGATAATATTTGAACACCTGCACATACCAACGACACAGTTTCGTAATGAAATGCAGTAAACATTGTTAACCCAATGCACCTCACGATCGCAATAATGACACATGATAAACTGAGATTGATTGAATCATTACTGTAAAACGAGAATTAGAATTCTCGAGAACTTTCGAGTACAATGTAATAACGATATCGTAAAGAGTAGAATGCAAAAAAATATAAATACGAGAATCTCAAAAAACATTAGAATAGTTTTCTCAATGATCACTGTTATAAGCTTCATCATGCGAAATTCCATATTTGCGTATATAGACAAACTTAAACCAAGTCCTCGAAATTATGGTAGATCGGCAAAGAATGCACCCACATTTGTCAAGTATTTCCGTCCAGTTATGTGACAAAGGACATCGCCGGTGGCATCACGGCGTGCACATTTGTGCAGGAGTACATTCGTATTTGTAAATGAATTCTCAAAGAAATTGAACTCACACAAAATAGAACAGTCCCATACTTCTTCTCTGCTAATAGATAACTTATGCTCGTAAGTAATAGCTGCTAGTCAAATTTCCTCAGTCATAAAAACGAAACATCTTTTTCATCAATCACGAAATTCAAAATGCACGTTCTTGAAGTTTTCTATATAAAAAAACAACTTATTGGAAGCGTCTTAGTTGCCAAAATTTATTAACGCTATTTTATCAAAATATACACGCATTTAAAGAAAAACGCATCTCTGAGGGAGGTCGCACACAATCCAAGCAATGATCTTAAAAACTTGAATACCGTTTTGCATTGAATTCGCTGTATAATTAACGGTATCTGTTTAACTGTGGGAACATTTGACAATCGTCTGCATCGCAAGGCCTCGCGATCCACAGCTTGGCTGCGTGATTGACGGCCGCACTCCGGCGCATTTATATTGATCTTCACCGGTTTGGCTCCATCTGGTTAGATATTCTTTATTTTTTCATTTAACTACAATGTTTTTAACGCTTTGTACGTCTAAAATGATTGGAAAAATTAATTACATGAAAGTATTTCAAGTCTCCACTTCTATGTTAATATTATTTACCACGTAGCGAGGTAAATAAAAATCCAAATTCCGCTCAAACGTTGGTTTGATCCATGGAAAACATATAGGAGCTGATCTTATTTATTTAGTAAGAATTTTTGTATGTTATAATATTTTTTATAAAATTGTATATGAATATAATATAAAATTACACGAAACAATTTCACAAAAATAATTGAGCTAAAAAGTGGTACGTACACCCAGACGCAGTCTAGAAAGTTCTGTAGGAAAATAAACAAATTACAACTTTTTCTTCTTACAACTTTTAAAGTTGATTTAAGTCCTTAGGGGTGAAATATATCACGTGTAGTATAGGTACTACTAGGGGTAATAATTTAAAATAAGTTTATAGCTAACAATATAAATATTATTATTTTCATTGAAGTTAACTATAATAAGTGGATATATGATGTAACTGCCTCAAACAATCGTCATAGCACAATGGGCGGAGAAATGGCTGAGAACTTGACCATTTCAGATTCAGTTCGTATTATGGGAAAATAGTTGTGCCAACTATTATACAAATATCATTCAATAACTATCTCGGAGTGACTGAATTGCCAGAGAGGTGTAAAACTTTACTAATTCTGATGTGATAAATGGTCAGAAGTGTCTTAAAATCTGCTTTTACTCTCATAGAAGATACAAGAAAGGTCGTCGAAATTTACAGATGTAGGTTTCTATGGAAATCTGAGAAGGCTTATCTTTTACAGTGAACATTAACTAACAGTAGTGATAAAATCCATAAATTATTTGGATCCATACTGTTTTCGAATTCCGGCCGTGACAGCTATTGATAACTACGAAAACCAGTTCCAATTTACATAAAACGGAACATAAACACTGGTATTTATAGACGACACATACATCAACAAGATGATGGCGATAAATAATATGTGTCAAAATTATTATTAACCCGCCGACCGTTTAGAAGCGTTGCCGAATTGTTTTCATCTATCGTCACAATTAGTTGTTATAAATACGATAATGCTTTTGTTAATTTTAATGGAGTTATGTAACAAAGACGGAATAAATCGACATGTTGTTAGCATAGGAATTTTTTGACATACCTATAGATAATATATTCCATACATTTATGTCTTAAATTTTAATCTTGGGTCAGTTCCCGGGGTATACATTTGAGGCGTAATTGTACCTACTCAGTCTCAAATATAACCTTGTATTCAATTAAAATGTAATACATTAGTAAAAAGTATTGGGAAAATATTTTCTAGATATTTCCTACCTACTACGATGTGGATAAATGCTATTTAATACTGTAACGATTGATATCGATATATTAGTTGCCGTAATATTTTCAGGGTCATGTTATTATTGTATTATATTAAGCATGCTGGTTTAATAACTGATGCCAAGGGCAGTTGTCATGCGTCGTTGATATAGCATGCATTTCCATACACTGGATTTCACAACATTATTTGGTCAAAGCTCCTAATATAAAGAGATTTGTATACAGAGATAACACTTTTTTCTGACACTAGACTAGCCATTACTGATAAAAATCTATGCTCCAAGCAACTTATACTTAACCATATTTTTATCAAAGTAATTTATCATGCAAATTATAGCTTGCCAGAGGCAAAGGTCTATGAACATGGTATGATTACTAGTTGCTTTCAAAGTGTTTGTAATATTTTTGGCACTATAAAACTTAATGTGTACATCAAATTAAAGACAAAAATAGTAAAATCTTTGTTGAGCAGTGAGAAAATCTGGTGGACTGCAACATAACAGGCTTTTACTTCACTGATTGCCCTTATCTCGCTCTCAGAAGTGATAGCTGTAATATAATTAATTATCTATCCATATCACAAAATGATTTCACTTTAACGACCGATAATATCATCCTCTTCGTTAATACAAGTCTTGTCCACCATGACCGAAAGCTTAGTGACTTCACATGCCTCTTAAATTACCATACAATATTCGACAAGCATGTTTTCTCAAGACGTTTTCCATCACCGTTAAATCAAGCAATAATTAAATATAAATAACACTCCTTTGCGTACGATGTGAGATATAAAACTTGGCAATAAGTAGAGCGCAACACTCGCAGTAACACTGCACACAGGTCACGCAACATGAGCCTTGAACGAGCCCATTCAACAGCCGAACGGTCAGACAAATCTATCCACGTGTATTTGGAACCGCTTAAGTTATAAACGAAACTGATTTTTTGTCTGGCAGTAATACGCCTGCAAAAAGTAATGCTTTGAAGTTTGAGAATAATACTTCAATATATTTGGTAGTGATTTCTGTGGCGCCTCGATATTTGGATATCATAGAAACGAGGATCGTAGATCGTTTCTATATTTTGATGATTTATATCTTTAGGTTGTTCTTTTCTTTTTTAGCTTATGAGAATTAGCATTTAGCTCACACATTTGTTTATAGTGACAAGATATGAAAATAATAATACCCTAGTAGCCCTAAGCCTATGTTTAGATAATCTTGCGCCCGAATACTCAAACCTTATTTAAACGTTAAGTTGAACTTAACTACCCAAGTCCCACTTAATCACGTATTAGCGGGACTTGCGTAGGTACCTAAGTGCAACTTAATATTTAAGTGGCGTTTCAGTATTCGGTCGTTATTCATACAAACTTACTTCATACAAAATTAACGCACCCCCAATTTAATTCTGCTTTGAGAGAATTCTGTAAGTATACTTTCTATACTCTATCAGCCCTTATAAGTCCCACTGCAGGGCACGAGTCTCCTCTACAATCGAGAGTACAATTGACATGGGTAGCCATATAGTCCACAACGCTGACTTATTCCAGGTTGGCCGACTTTACATACCATAGAAATTCTTAAAAATCCCTATGGTATCCAGGTTTCCTTACAATGTTTCTCTTCGCCGTTATAGTGCGTGGTGGTTGACTAACAATACACACATGGCGCCGAATAGTCAGAGGTGTGCCCTGGGAATTGAACCCGCGATATACTTACTATGTTCACCAATTAATGATTTAATAGTATGACATCAACGGGATAACTGACGCCTCTGGATTTTAATTGATAAACATTATTACAATCTATTAAGGATTGCAAACGTATATTAATAACTTCGCTGGTTTAACGCAGCATGCACGGTCTGTCAGCCGTGAGGGGTTTGGTTCGATTCTCAAGCCTATCGATCCAGTTTTGTTGTGACTTTTTTGGTTTAAAGAAACAGTCATATTTTAATTTGACTGAAATGTGTACCCTAGTATAGTCGGCAGTCGCCCCTATTAATATCGTCTAATAGGAACGGGAATAAGCTCGACGAATGGGTGGCACTAATGGCAATATTCTGCCTACCCCTCAAGAATATACGTGTGAGGTTATGTATCAACATAAAAGAGTATAATGTACATTAGAAGAAGTGCCTCTGTTAGGAATGTTTATAGTAAACTTATTCAAAATAACATGGTAATATATGGTAATTATTGATCATCAAAGAATAACCTCTTTATATACAGCCGAAGATAAATTTGCAATATCCCAAGAAGACTGACTTCAAGGCAAATTCTACGAGAATTTATTAGTAAGCGACAAAAATCGAAATATTCAACCATTAATAAAGTTTTTAGGAACCTATTTGTTACGATTGACCAACAATAGACTGAACTCTTGAACAATAAACTTTACACAAATAAATACAAGGTCTTGAACAAGTTGATGATAAATGATCACAAGACTAAAAATTGCATTGTGACTAAATGTTTTGTCCATTCTAAATACAGTCGAGACCTAACAATCCAAATACAGTCAAACATGATGAACTCAGACACTATAAAAAGTAAAAACATCCTAAGTACGAATTCAATGTCAAATGAATAATTGCTTCGTAATACATACATACATACATAAACTCAGGCCTTTATCCCAGAAGAGGTAGGTAGACGCGCCACCAGGACACCCACATTTCGTCTTATATGTTCCGTCCCATGATGTGATAGGGGACAAGCCTATCGCCATATCGAGCATAAATTCCTGACTCCGGGCTTATAATGAATAGAAAAACAAATTAAAATTAATTGTTGAAATTAATTGTTTCGTAATTGTTTATTTTATTATATTTTTTCTACTAAACTAACGAAATATAAAGAAGTTACTTAAATGAGAGATATATTTAAACAAACGATTTGAGACTGAGTCATTTAAGTGGTTCTCGATACCTATGCAGT
Organism: Deilephila porcellus; assembly: GCA_905220455.2. Lineage (NCBI taxonomy): Eukaryota > Metazoa > Arthropoda > Insecta > Lepidoptera > Sphingidae > Deilephila > Deilephila porcellus. Next base: position 10,457,552 of record LR999977.1, on the reverse strand, counting down.
AGGTATGCATATATGCAGTAGGTATGATAGGTACGCGTATATATACGGCCTAAAAGAACCCAACACGAGCGACATCAATGAATTGATGGATTTTAGATTGATAAACACGACGATATTTAAAAAATTGCAAAAAAAATCTGTCGCTCTTGTTGCGAAATATTTTAGTTGCATTGTGTCTGTAACCACTAAAACTACCACCTGGCTTCGTTTTCAGTCGCAGTCTTGATATACCAGGTATAATATTCTTTACTTGATAACACTTTACATTAATAAAATAATTGGAATTTTAACATATATTTTACAAATTTGAAAACCAATAGAACATAAACTTCTGGTTACATCCACTTATAATGTTAAAAAACAGTTCATCAAATATTTGCCCAGTTTATACTTGTAATTAATCGATGAACATTCTGAATCATAACAAGTACTCAGACTCAAAAAAGCTTTAATGCGATATTTAAACTCAGTTGATTGCAAGGTTACGTGACCAATTCAGTCACATTTAACATGGCTTAAAATCTCTTACATACAAAAAACGTTCGCACGCCGTTGTAACTACCTATAATTTTATAATTACACACATATTATGCGGTTAAATGGCCTTCGAGATTTTCTTGACGCAAACTGATCTCACAGATCCAACTATTAAGAATCATTTTAACCAGCAAAGATTTAAGGTAGACTGCCATCACTCTTGTATAAGAAAATAATAAAGTGCACAATGCTTACGCTTTCATTTTCTCGCGACGAAAATTACTTGCAGCCAAGTTCCATTGTGTCCATTCACTAACATGCTATTGTAAAGACGTCCACTCACTGTCTGACCACAAAAAAACAATAATGTGTATCACTGCATCGAATTATTAAAACTGGCTGCTAATAAAACGCGAGCGATTTTATTTTCTCTATGGAATAAATAATTAACAGCGTGCGTTCGAATTTCAAATTGATGCAAGCGCGCGATCGGGTACGAAGCTCGGCGGCAACTCGCGAGTGGCGCGCGTTTGTTCAAATACAGCCATAACTATGGACCACGAGGTCTATTGTGCCTTGATGCCTGTGCCAGACACGCCAACCCTCGTGTCTCGTAAACGAATCCATAGATGTAGCTATAGTCCTGCCACCCTCATTTGAGTCGAAATTCGCTGACAAAACATGAAAGGCGAAACTAGTCTGGCTTACAACGTTTATTTCGACTTTTGGAGAATGTTTACAAGCTTGTATACAATTTTCTCGGTGTTATGGCTCAATCAGTGGGTGCGATGTGGGAAGAATTTTTCTGCTAGCATAATGAGTATTGTGGGTGTACAACATAAATTATGTAAACTACTACGATCGGTACGTGGGACTGATAATAAACACGTAAAAAGGTCAGCCTGTTAATTGGAAATAATTCTCAATTCAGTAACAACGAAATTAAGATTGTTGGTTTAATTGGCACAATAGAATCATTATTGCTAGCAAATTGATATAACATGTACTAAAGAGATGATTAATATTTTTATGAGTTTTTCGATTAATTAGTTGTTCCGACACGAAAAAACAAACACTCAAAACATTTCCAGTAATACAATGTTTTCCTAATATCATACCAATACCAAGAGGTAGTTTTTAAGTGTGCAAACGATAAATATTGACTCTGCTGTCTGTCAATACAAGCCTAGTCCGTTATGATCGACTTCGTCATACAAACGTGTCTGTTGCGAGTACTTTCAATGGATTTAGGCTAAAAATAATCCACTGGCCATTTAATTAGAGCGCGACATACAAATCGGTCGGCGAAAGTGCTAATGTCATTCACAGCTTATTTTAAACAGATATTATATTTTTTTATTAATTCGTTATGCATCTATCGCATTAAATATAAATGTCATGGAAGAGGTGAAAGTTTTATTTAAACAGTTATTAAATATGGGTATTTATTATAGGTACTGAATAAATAAATTTTCATTGTTCATTCTGGCAGTAATAGATTTTAGGCCCTATGGTGCAGCTAATAAAGTGTGTAATTGCTCGTGAGTGTATCAGTGTGGTTTGAAAATGTCTTCCTGGTCGACATAGCAGAAAGTACTATAATTATGTGCCGCTAGATGACGCTATATTAAGATGAAACTGTACTAAAACGCAGTCAATCGCGACAAAAACTTACGAATAGTATCACCACAGCGATAACGTATCTATTGATATTGATGACACCCTGATCCACTAAGAAATTTGGTAATTTGAATTTAGAATATAACTTAATACAAAAAAAAATATAGTTTATAGGGGGCAAACGATCATACGGTTCATCTGATGGTAAGCGATAAAAGCGAAAGATATAATAAAAACGATCACTAAAAAAATGCAATAAGAGTCTTAGTTAATACTAAAACACGTAAATCATAATAAGTAAACGCAAGCACCGATGCGGTATGTAGATTGAACCGAACAGAGAGCAAACGTAGTCATTAGTTGCAGAATATCTGCGGCACGCGCCGCGCCATCTCGAGGGTGTTTAATACCAGCGGGGGTGCGCGAATGCATTAACCAAGGAATTATGCGACATTTTATATCAAGTTTAATTTCTACGGAATGTATTATTGTAGCAAAAAGTTTGTGTAAAATTACACCTTGGATATTTTAATTGTGGATCAACTGCGGTGTAGTTTTTATGCGATAATAATAAAAAAAAGAAATATTTTAATGAGTTTAAATTGTTTATTTAAATACACACACCTGTGACTTTCTACGGTAACCAATTCTTTCCTTAATAACTGACCCTCACATTTTCTGATAGTACCAAGTCAAATTATTATAGGTTGATAGAAGTTTCAGCATTTTGACAAATAATTTCTACGACAGATAAAGTGGTAACATTGAAAGATTTCACTAAAACAAAGTATCCATTACTTTAAAAGCCGTCATTAAAACAGCAAATACCTCCTCCGACAAATAAATCCCTCTCATGAAATATTCCTAACTCAGAGAGCAAACTCCATTGCAATTCCTTGCATCGTGCAGTGTATTGATCGCTCAAACACGGAGGGTTGCTTCCAAAATAGGGACTCAAATGAGCATAGTGCGCGATATTTGATACGAAGTCTTTGATCATGTTTTGTCGTATAATTCTATGGAGTGTAAAGCGATATCGTTATTAATATAAGCGAGTTTTCTGGAGGTTATTGGAGGTTGTACTTAACATTTAGTTTATGGACAAATCTTTAGGGACTATTTTCTTACTAATACACTGAATAAACTTTAATTACTTAACCCGTAATTTATGAAGTTGTGAGAAAGAAATAAAACAGGGTATAATTAATAAGTTGTAACTTGTAACCTAATGTTTATTGCCAAGGGAGTAAGAAATAAGATAGAATTTAAGTAAGAATAGATTGAGCAAATAACAAAATTGATCACTCTATATTCTAGAGAAAAAAACATAAATACTGAACTGACTTCTTGGAGAAGTAAAGTTTTCAATTTATCCTTTTTGCGCAATTGCTATACTAAAATTTTCCGCTTCCGCAAGCCTTTGAAGTGGACCAAGCAGAGTTCTAGCGAGACATCACTAACGTACGATCGATTATCTCCTCGTACTCATACGTCTGCCTTCACTTTATAGCTGGAGAACCGCTAGTTTTATCTATGAACAGTGTAGACCACGATGTTTCCATTAAAGTTCTTGAAATCAATAGCTTTCTGCTTTAAAAGAAATACTAAATATTTTTTACTAAGTTTAGAGAGAACTGTCCCATATGATTCTATTTAGGTACAACTAAATATTTATAATATAGTAACAAAACTGTCTTTCGAATGACAGCATAACGTCCTTAGGATAATACGGCGAAGCATATCTTTGGCTTCGTTTCTTCACGCATTTATAACTAAATTATATGAATTCCCCTCTCTGTCATCTAAGCCATAATTCAATTTTGTTCAATCCACCTCGCTTAAAAGGTACATCAATGCAATACCAAATTCAGTATCCTGAATTTTTATTATATGTGTCAAAAAATCTATAAAATGTTGAAAGTAACATACAGTAAGATTCGGACATGTCGCCATGGAAATCCTTGAAAGAAGCCTATGTCTAAAACTTGACATTTTATTTCCGAAAATGATGATCATACCTTATTGTAAAGGCATGAGATGAGAGCTAAGTGCGCATTCAAGATTTAAATTTAAATATTACGATCTCGTCTCTTGAGATTGATTAAAACAACGATTGTTAGAAGTGATCGTAGTTACGCTAGATATTCTATCAATGTTGGAATGTGTATTGATATAATCAAAAACACTGTTTTAAAATGTTACATCATAAAAGATGACCATATCACGAAGTAATTCTAAAGTTTAAACGGTTCTATTTTATAAAATCTTGAAACTCTACCTACACAAAATAAAAAAAGCGTTAAGGTGCAAATTCATATCTCATTTTTTTACACTTTATTCTGTTCTTCGACTATTTTGAAGGATTGTTTTCAGTAATATAAAGGTTTTAGTAAAATTTATTTGAATCAATGAATCTATAAATCACGCCATTCCGTTCCGATCCTATACAAGCACACAACTACTTTCTAGGTATTAAAAGTATTCGTTCATTGCTTTTGGACCTTGTCTAATAATACATTCATCATTAATATTCATGGTGTCTGCAGCTTAATTCGGCACAAGGCACAACGCCTTTTAAGGTAAAGTACTCCATGATTTTAACAATACGTTTATAGATAGATCATATTTGTTTGACATTGACTCTATTGCTTACGCGAGCGGCGAATTTAATTTATTCTGTTTCGCCACGGTCCAATTGTGCCAATGACGAATGCATCTAATCGGGGACAACTTACTGGCAGTTTTTTTGAAACAAATTGAAATTAATCCGCACTGTGAGTTATTTTTAATTATTTTATTGTGGATTTTATTTATAGTTTACATTAATTGATATTATCTTGCATCGCATAATCATAAAAACAGTTCCACGAAGAGCAATTATGCGTAATTACGCCCAATTGATGTTTATGAATGAAAATATATTACCAATATAATTGAATGCAGTCATTCATTTGTTTTATGACTTGTGAATAATCAAGAAAGTACAAATGAAACCGATGTTGAATTCACAGTGGTCTTAAGTCGATGATCATCAAGGGAGACGACAGCCTCTCATTACAGTCGATGTGACAAAGTAACAAGACTGTCTCACCATGACACGCAGCGCACAAAAGCAAGTGTTGTGGTTTATTTTCCACTTCATGTGTACGCGTCTGTCTGGATCGATACAGAATGATCCAGACGAATGTAAATGCGCTGTCACGCATTGCAAAATTTTTGATGATTAATTCAGTACGAACACACGCGGTTAAAGGTTTATAACGAATCTTTCACTTATTTACGCAGCTGCCCAAAAAAAAGAGTATAAATTTTTATAGGTTTCACACATTTTTTATGTATTAAAAAGATGAAGATGTATGATATAGCGCTAATGTGGCTAGTTTTTACACCTTGGACGTACTAGACCGGTACACTTAGTGAAGTTTTATAAAAAATAAGGGAAATAACAGCTTTCTTTAGTTATTTCATTCAGTCAATTAATTTCTCAGTCTTTCTACCTTTATTCTTTACCCGAACCTAAGAATCCTTATCTTGCATCTCCTTCACTTTTCTCAAAAGGCGGCAATGTATTTTGACTCCATCGGTGTTATGCAATGATATTCATCAAGCATTAGGCCAGTCACTTATTTTTATAGTGCCAAAACGCAACAAAACAAATTGCCTACACCAATCTTTAGAACTTTTTCAATACACAGACAGCCTCCGTGGCGTAGTTGGTTAGATGCCGCCTGTGATACGAGAGGCGGCGGGTTCGATCCCCGCACCGAAACAAATTTTTGTGTGATCCACAGGTATTTGTTTCGCGTCTGGGTGTTTATGAGACCGAAAAGTCTCTCGTAGTTCCTGATACCCACGACACAAGACTCGATCTAAGTGTATTTATTTATTATTATTTAACACCTCTATTTCTTCTTGGCATGCACGAATACGATGATAAGATATATAATGGCAGTTGATTTAGGGCCACGAAATGCATTTAGCGTGAAGCGTAAAAGCGGGGGAACTTCAAACCGCTTCGGGGAAAAACAAAGTTATGGGAATGAAATTCGATAAAACGGTGCTTGTTTACGGTACATATGGTTACATGTATTATACAAAAGCATTTTGTTACGTAATTGTGTTTCTGTATTGTTTTGTATCAATGGAAATTGCCTAGTAATCTTGTAGGAAAACAAACTTGTAACTTTATATTTAATATTCTTGGATGTTCTAAGATTACTAAATCCACAACTAATGCGTTCAGACGTTGAAAAGTATAAAACGATTTAATAATCTAGACGTGGTCATTGGTTTGGAAATTAAATACATGTAATCATATTTACTAGTTTATCCTCACAAAATATTGCGCTATAAGATTATTATTATAGCGGTATCAATATCACTTTGTATCAAGCGTAATAAAGAATTGAATCAAAGATTCAAACAATTCATTGTAACCCACTGCCGAACCAGTACATAGAAAAAATGGAGCTATTAATTAAATCTAAATAAATAATCGTTATAAAATATTTACCATACAAACTGCACTACGCATAACCTTTGTGTAGATAAATATGGTGATGACAGAAGTCGAAGCGCATCAACAAGCGTGTTAACAGATTTCCTGCGTGTCGTTCATAGTAATTAACTTCTTCATAAAAACAACATCCTATTACGTGTTCGACTCAAAGTCAAGGATTAGTAATTCTAATTCAACCACTGTGTTAATGCTAATTGAATTAGTTTGTTGTCTCAGTTTTATGATATCTTTAGGATAAACTTTGTTGCTAGAAAACTAATTCACCATATTTCGATGGAATGGTACAGAATGGCAAAAATCTCCATAATCTCTGCATCGGAGAGCTAGATTATAGAAACTTTTATCAAAACAGCCAATAAATATATATCCCACGATTTCTAGGTTATTTCATATGTAGTCTGCGTTGGGAAAACGAAATTACACTTAACAATTTAAATTGGAACCGGATAGTCAACTCAGACGTCGCAGGTTCAGCCCAGGTCACACACCTTTGACATTTCGAAGTTACGTGTCTTATGCGTGGTTCGTAATTATCACTCAGTCTATCATTACGAAGAAACCAAAATATTACACTTGAGAGCCTTCACCAAACAAATCAATGGTGGATGAGATTCAACAAGTAATGCGGCATCTCAAGAAGACCGTAACCTGCAAAGTTACTTATATGAGGTAATATTAATAGACAAAAAGATCGAACAAAATTGTTAATCATGCAAACAATATCATAACGACCGATTAAATAATCCTGGATTCAGTTCTTGTGTAACCATTGGGATATAACAGACCGGACACCACAAATAAAATGTTTTCAAAAGAAAATTGCGGTACCGGATTTTTGGTTCTGTCTCTTTCACCCTACGCAGTCACTCTATTTTCCTTCACGCTCCACTGCTTTCAAGTATCTAATACGCGCACAGATTTTGTTCCTAATGTCTGTTCCAGTAAAAGTAATGTTCGTAACAAAGTTCCTCCTCTAAAACTGGGCTAGATATTTATGTTAGCAGTCCGCAGCTCTCAGAAGACATGCGACAAAAACTTGAACGCTTATATTCACGCCATCAGATAGCAAAGCCACGGTGAGAGTTACCTATCTCTATATGGGCAAAGCACTTATCTAGACGTATATGGCTTCAAACAAATTATAACTCAAACGCTTTTCACTCGGGACCTGTTTGGAACTAATTTTTGAATGACGTTTAGTAGCCGATACGGGAGAAAGAATGACCGATTGCTTTTTTAATTGGCTGTCTTTGAAACTAAATTGAAGAATTTTCAATGCAGTTTGTAAGTATAGATTCTCGTGAATTGCTTTGTGGTAGAAGAGATAATGGAGTAGGTAATCAGATGGACATCTGATAGTAAATGATACTGACACCTCTGATTTTCAGACTCTTGTGTATTCTTTGCCGACTTCCACGACGACTTTAACGATTAAGGAGTGGATCGTCAAGGAACTTGTATAAAGATCTTCACAAAATAATTATATTGGAAATCTGGCTATCCGCAGTTATCTAGCTTGGGCGACTAATTCCAAATCCATCACAATTATAGAGGAAACCGAGATCCTTCAAATAAAATCAACGTTGATAAACTTATTTATCAACATTTACTACAACAAAGATATTTCTCGCATCAGTTATGTCTATGATACAGATCCCGCTACAGAATATCAATAAGAAAGTACATTTATCTTCAAGCGTTCGAAAGTTTATCTGGGTCAAGGATGGAGCAATTCTGTTAAATGTCACCGCGGCACTTATGTAAGCGGAGATAATGCGTTCAATGGAACACTGGCATTTTTATCACCATTAATAGTCTTCAATTTTTTATACGACGATCCTATTGAAGTTTATCAATCGATATTTCTCTTTGAAGCATAGATTGGAGGTACATTAGTTAAAGATAAAAATATTCTCAAATATATGAAAAAGCTCGTTTAAATTAATGTAGGTGATAATAATTTTAGAATAGAACACATACACTATTTTATATCTTAACTAAAAATAAATTTGAAATTGCTCTCACCAGATGATTTATAGCAAAATGGATTTATTGATACAGAAATCGTGTACCATAGAATGCAATCTTCCAGAAGGGGAATGCCATAAGCTGGTAATGACGATACCAAAAATCGATAGTTAAATAGAGATAATTTCCATGAAACTAATTTACATTAATTTACTCCATAATACGAGTATGTATTATGGACACATGACGGTAACAGATTATAACTTCTAGCGTAATTACGTTCACTTTCCTAAGCTTTTACTCCAGAATCATAAATAAATAATTTACATAAAAGAGCTGCTAAACTGCATCTCGGTAACTTTTACTTACTATGCTGCAATTATGCGCATTTATCAACATTAGCATATGAAAGTGCTATGTGGGTTACTCACGAATTAATAGGGTTGTCACACGTCCGGTGAGCTGGTCGCGTACCGGTTTCTGGTTTATGTCCCGGTGTTTAAGTATCCCGGTTTTACTTAGATTCTAAAGGCCTTTACCAAGTCACTTTATAACCTATTTTAGCTATCGCATGTTTTGTTTTCTTCGCTCAAACGGAATTCGAAAGTAGTTCGGAAGGGACAAAACATTCGGTAACTAAAATAGATGTATAAACTGATTTTGTAGATCCTAAATTAGATCCTAAATCTATATTACGATGTTAGCCTGTTATCTTGCTGCAGGGTAAGGCTCACCAATTACGTGAGCTACTCTTAGAAAAGCGCTAGTTCAATATCATTTAGTCTATGAAATTCTAGACTAGTGTCAGAAATATTTGTAATTATGTATCTTAAAAAACTATTCAAATAGCTTACCGGTCAGTAAAATGACCGAACCCTTCGCCATGCATTTCATATCCCAATCTTAAAGCCTAATTATGCACCCTCGATTTCCTAGGTTTCACAATAGTACTCCACAACATTCCCAACAGATCAATTTGCTATTTCGTCATTATTGGACCTACACCGAAGAAAATGTCCGGTATTAGGGACAGCCCTATCTTAATGCGCCAAGATCCGCCCATAACATACCTACTACCATCGGTGTAATATACAAATATACATATTATATATCTATATACATCTCCTATTGACACGTGGGTCGGATGAAAGGGTGTAGGCCATTCTTACGATCACGTACTGCGATACGCGTATCGGAATTCCTATAGAGACCTGTCGGGTATTAATAATTCATGTCATGTAGTTAATTGCCAGCATTTATTTGGTTGCACGATTCATTAAAATACACCCAACAGTCACATACATAGTCCTGACCCCGCACTAAAATCGAATCTTGTGTCTTGGGTATCAGAAACTACGAGAGATTTTTCGGTCTCACAAACACCCAGACCCGAAACAAATACCTGTGGATCACACAAATATTTGTTTCGGTGCGGGGATCGAACCCGCGGCCTCTCGTTTCACAGGCGTTAAAAGCTTATAAAGTGTGCGATTTATGAATTATATGAATACATATTCGATTAATATATTCACCATGGATATAAGCCTACTAGATTTAATATAATATAAGAAATATAGCATTTAAAATATTATTTAATTATGTAATATACCTACCAATATTTATTTCGCCAGCATTGTATAACGTAAAACTTTTCATGGCAGTTGCTTTATCTAGAATTTGGTCTGTTTAGTGTTTACCATTTGGATCACTGTCTTCATTTAAAAGTACTTCTATAAAAAAAACATATTATTACATCTGGCTATTTATAACATTCGAAATCCTAAACTATCTATATCAGCCCATATACGTCCACCACGCTGGCCTAGTGCGGGTTGGCGGACTTACATACCGTAGAAATTCTTTAAAATTGCTACGGTATGCAGGTTTCCTCACGATGTTTTCCTTCACCGTTAAATTACCTATCCTAAACTACTATAATTAATTTTAATTTTATCGCTTTCGTTTATGAGGACAAGTCTTGGAAGATGCCGACATTTTTTGTGACCACTTGACGAATTACTACTGATTTACGAGCAGAATCGAATACTTAACATCCCAACTATATTAAATAGTCTTAAAGATTACTAATAGAAGTAGAAGATTCCAGTTTTAAGTAAAGGCATCACCCGAACTCTCCCTTTTTACTCTCTCTGATCCGTTTCCAGCTAATGTATGCAATAGATATTATTTTCGTGGTCTTCGGGAAAAAGCTGTAGAATCTAATCTTTTGGCAGCTATAAATAATAAATAATAAAATTTCATTTAGGAGTCGGTGATACTAAAATGTCATGGTCGTGTGAATAATTTTCCTTTATTACATGCAACATATCCAAATATTTAGTAATAGTTTAAATATTGATATGTATTATGTATCATAAATGTAACATAATAATATAACTAAATAAACATAAAATAAAAGTCCAATATTATTTGGGATAATTTCAAGAAAGTTTTTATTTGTTTGTAAACGTGAAACATCAAACGAGACGATCTTACAGCTATTCAGATCTATACACAGTCTCCGCTAAACAAATAAATAGTTCACAAATATATTTAAAAACATTACTCTAGTATCACTATGAATTTACAAAATGCGATTATTCAAAATATAAAAAATGCCGTAATGCACTCAATAATACAGTGTTAACGAGTATTTGGTATAGGTAATCGGTATAAAGGTATATTGCTATCAAACTATATAAATAAGAACAAATAACTAGCCTAAATCTATACACGACTATACATAAAATTTAGGAAAGGACACAAAATTACTTACACTTACCTACGTCGTATATTATATATAAAACAAATAATTGATACATAAACATTAATCAATACCGACAAAACAACTTAAAGCTCAAACCATGATGTACCTATGACGCCTACGTAATATAGTTCCAAAATGTTCAAGTTTATATGTTGCAAATGTCCTTTTCAAATCGGCAAATAATTAAAACACAATGTATTTATGTTAAAATCTCATGCTCTGAATGAATCCACAATATGTCTTCAATACATGGAAATATAAAGCTCCTGAAGATGTTTTCGAGCTGCCCTGAATTATGAATTTTATTCAGGTTAAACATTTCCAATTTGCATTAGACTTATTTCCATAATGGTTACTGCTTCATTTAGGCAAATTATTAAATTGACACATAACTTGTAATCTATAGAATAACATTGTATAATCTTTAAAAAATAAAAAAAATACTATATTTTATTCATTTAATACCGATATCTTTTCAAATTTAACTGTTAAACGCCATCTAGGTAGCTTTTGCGGAACTTTCTAGTTTTATTTTAAATCTGCTTTCTACAATGTTCTTAGATGCCTAAATAATTTAATATATTTCATTTGTAAATGTAGGTATTTAAATAGCTCGTCAAAAATATTGTGATGAATACAAGGAACGAACTAGCATACTATATAAAATGATGTGAAGATGAATGAACACATTTCTATTATAAAATAAGAAGTGTAGATTGGTGTTCCCGTTGTTTATTTCGTCATAAGTTACATTTACATTAAAGCTAAATCGCCACAGTCGAATACTTAGGTCCGTAATCTATTCTATGCAGATATTAAATTGTATAAAGTACGCTAACACTAATATAACATAGCACAACGTTTTTTATCTGAAAACACTTTCAGACACTAAGCTTGAACTGTGATTTCCTCTAAATTTATTTGTGATTTTAATTTCTCATTTGGGATCTCGACAAAATATTTTTAAAATAACCTTAGATTATAATTCCTGCGATTTATTTTAATCAAAATTATGTCTATATTTTATAAATTGAACCACATTTAGGGAAGTTTAAAGCATTAGAGCTGAATGATATTCACCAAAATAGTGAAACATCGCGAAAATTTAAGCAGTTACGAACAATTTATGTTTTATATAAAAATATGATAGTTTTTAACTCACATGTCTAAAATAGTGATTGACTATCGAATTTAGACAAAAAAAGCAGACTACTATATTGTATAATCTAGGATTAAACCACCCTAATTATTATAGAAACTGTAGCTGAAATAAAAACAAATATTTCCAAACTGTAAAACCATTAAAAACATTTAAAACAGTCAGTGTATAAAATGATAATTCTAGTTTTGAGCAAAACAGCACATATATTGCTATAAAACGGTATTAATTGGTTACAGAGAATAAAAATCAGTTAATAATTACACATTACACTAATATTTTACATATTATAAATAATGTTTTTAGTTTATCTTTAAAACAGCAATCCGAGAACTGCTTCATTGATCAAATCGTTTTGACACATTGTTTAAATCGTTTAATAGATCTATTTCTTTACAAAATATCGCTGCAAAAAAAAGTATTCTGCAATCTGTATATAATTTTCTGTAAATAAACGCGCTATATGTTAAAATATGAATGCACTGGACGAAATAGCTAAGTCTATCGAATCTTAATGATGCATTGGTGTATCCGACCGAGTTCATAAGTTTTCTATCCGTATCATATTTGACATCTACTAGGTAATAAGCTCCAAAACATCCTACTTTATAAAACTTTGGTGTTACTTTTAATCTATCTACTGGGTCCTCGGCTCGCAAATATTGCTACGGATAAAAATATCATCCAAAATACTGACACTACATTTTCATCGCAAAAATATCGCTACAAAATTTCTAATATCCGATCAGACTATGAATTACGCTTTCTCATAATAAAAAGTTATTATCATATTTCAATAACCGTAAACATCACGGTGTACCGTAATCAAAATGCTTCAAAAAAATATTTATTAGGTCGATAATTTATTGTTCCCACTGTAGCTATGGAATATTCTCATCATTTACGAGTCGCAGGAAAAATGCCGTAACGAAAACGTGTACAAAACAACGTAACCTAATGGAAGACATATCTTTTGAATCAATGTGCGGGAACTATTATACACGAGCGGACAATGTCGAGAAGTGGAATGTGAAACGCGATATCTACCGTAAATTAACATCTATACTTACCTACCAACTAACTCGAACAGGATGAAGGTGCGAACACGGAACTTATCAATACGTTCATAAATATATTTAACAATACATTATATGCTAAAATAGTCACAGAAATAATAACATCTAAATATAAAGCGCTAAAATCAATAAAATCCAACCCGTTTATTCTTGAAATACTGTGAATCAAACAACGCATCAGTCCAGCTGCTAAAGTTAAAGCATTCGATAAAGCTACAAATAAATAACACATTAAAATATTTTAAATACAATAACTTAACATTACAGCAGTCAACTTGGAAACTAATATATCAAGGTACGTAAGTGCACACCGGAGAGATAAATCTATAGCCACGATGTTCCTACAATATGGGTACATGAAGATACTAATATTCAATCCGGCATCCACTCTGCACGAAGCTATGGCACTAACACCCAACTACGCCTTGTCTACATTTGCAATGTTTCCGAAAGTACCACAGTCTGCAGCAGATCTGTGTTTTAGTACCTTCGCGCCGGTCGCTACATGTAAGCCGGCTTCATTTTGTAGGCCCGTTTCCAGATCTCGCATAGACATACCGTCGAATGGAATCTATAGAATATTGCCAATGGCATCGACACGTGCGTTATAATCGTCCAAGCCCAAAGGCCGTAAAAGTGCAGTTGCACCGGATGGGACTCCGCTCTAGATTTCTCTAATGTGTTGATTGCCCACATCGCTAAGTTCGTTACCAATAAGAACGTTACTATCTCTCTTCCCGGTTTCTTTCGTAATTGTTCGGGAGTTTTCGCTGATCTTCGGCTCGCGTCCAAAATAAACATCGTCTGGCACGTCGTTTGTATCAGGGATGATAATGCTGTTATGAGTATAAGGATAGTGTTCTTCTCTATAGTGAAGTGACCACCGATGATTGTGAATGTGCCGTAGATGAACATGCCAGTCTGAGCTCCGACCAGCAGGATATTGTCCAGTTCGAGATTTCGGTTTCCGTCGTATTTTAGGTTTCGAACGCAAAACATTCCAGCCAAACTAGCAAATGTTGTCATAGCATACAGTGCCAATTCACACATGTTTACTTCGACCACGGCTAAAGACGCATATTCTTTTCGAGACACGAGAACAAAAAACAAAATCAATGATATAATAGTAAGAACCAGTACGAGTATACCGAAAAATAGCCCTTTATGAGCTCTAGCGCAATCAACGCTGTAAAGATGAGGTGACTTTTTATAAGCCAGTCCCTCGAGTAGACGAGCTTTTGCAATGGCTGCAGCAACGTCTTTCGATGGATATTTCGAAATATTCTTCCACATTACGTATAGGATAGCTGCACAGATTAAAGAATATTCAATAGTGCAAGGAAAGAGGAACGGTGAAGCATCCTGGACTAAAGAGCCCATAATATTCGTTCGACGACATTCGAAGATGTGGTGAGGTCCTTTCAAGCCTCTTGGCACACGAAGATGCGCAGCTGCCGGGTGTGAAGGTGGCACCTCCGTTGCCAGCGAGGCGAAGGCTTTCTGGAACGCTGGAATGTAAAAAGTCCTGAATTAATTCACCATTTAAATTAATAAAAGCTGGAAGGAGTTATCTCCAATCGGTTTCCAGTACGACAAAACTATTTAGGTCGAATGCCTCCGGAGCTCTGTCTCGATATTGGAATGCTATTGACATAGCTCCGTGACATCTGCCGATAGCGGCTTGATAAGGCGTTTCCAATAGGAAGTTTATTGGCCTGATGTTTCGTACTTTTATTTTAAAACGAAATATAAATTCTTTATATTCTATTAAAAAAAAACACTTTTCAATATCTAAACGATAAAATCTACATTTAAAACGCTAATTACAACTTCAAAAGAATAAGTCTATCAAAATTCAAAACATATTACCGCCTCATCAATTTCAAAACATATTTTCTTCGCCCGATAGGGCAATAAATTCCCCTCATCGCGAGCCTAAAGAAGTAAATAAAAAAATATAATATGTTAAAACAAAATCAACATAAGGTTCGGATCGAATGGTGAATAATATAAAGCTATTCAACGAGGATAAATTGCAACAAAGGGAGTTTCGCTAGGAAACAAATTATGCGGACCGAGCCCAGTTTCGCAGGGTGAAGAATGAAAATGAAAGGCTCCTTGGGGAATGAAAAAATGAATCGTTAAAGTAATATCTTGTAAGTATGCTTAGAAAATGTAATGTAAGCGTGTCGAAATTATGATAAAAATATTTGTTGTAAGCAACAGCTTTAGCAAAATTTAAAACAATCGAAATCGATATCAATCTTTCCTTTATAGTAACAAAGACCTTTTCTTCGATAATTTTATCATTACTCCCAACTACAAATAAAATTGAATCGACGGTATTTTCAGTAGATTTCACATCTTTAATTGGCTTCTCCAAGTTATTAATGGTCGCAATAGATCATTTTAAACGGTCTAGATTTTGCGCTCCCAATTCTGTTGAAGAGAGCTGAAATTTGCGCTTATTTTGCTTTAGGGGCCATACAAGAAATAATAAAAAATATACCGGTTTGGAGCGTAGCAGTGTAATTGCGGAGTACTAGTGGCTAATCTGCAGCTGAGCTGTTCTGTATGAGAGCAACGTTTTCAAGATAACTACACTTGGAAACGACGGCGTTTTGCATATTTTCACTATGTAACTTGAAAACTCTTCTGCATTTAAATACAAAAACATTAGTACTAAAAATGCTCTCATCTCAATGTTATTTTATGTTAAAATTGCGTTTAATTTTTATAGCTTGAAGAAAAATAAATTGGAAGCCATCGTTAAGTATCTCTAAGTTATAAATATAAGATTTATAACTTAGAGATTTCTTCAATAAATCTAAGCTTATGCAGTTGACGTACAAATATAAGAATACTAAGTAATTTCTTTTATAAAATGCTTTTAGTGTAAGAGTTAAAATAATAATTACAAGCCGGGGTAATCTCAAAAAACATATCCTTTTATTTTTATCACAAAAACATTTCAAAAGCAAACTACCAAAGGGAAATCGAATCCACATGATAATATTCTGGTTGGAAATAATTCAATAAACATTTCTATTGGCACGGCAAACTGCCGCAGAATGGTATTGCCCAAAATCAAATCATAGGGGACGGGCGGTGTGCGACAACCGGCGAGGAAGCCAATGCTCGAAATCATTAATCCAATTAACGAGACACAAAGAAAATTATCAGGAAACTGCAGTGAGGCACAATCTGACGTGAATAATCCACAGGTAACAAGCTCTCCCGAACCCCTCGAGGTTTTGGGACACCGAAAAAGGCGGTTTTTACATGTAAATACGCAATTTGTGTTTTGAATTTACATATTATGATGTATATTTATCGTGAAAATTGGGAGAAATAGAATCGATAAGGGTGAAAAAAAAATATTATGTTGTTTATTGTCCGAACATTTAAACCAGTTACGATTATTTTTAATAAATTTTAAATATTAATTCTATTCAGTGAATAGAAGCAATATAGATATTTAAAATCCTAGCAAAACCCTGGCATAATAAATTCAACCTGCCTCATGGGAAGGCTTAATTTACCTTTACCTTCATAAAAGTCAACTTCCACGAGTAAATTATATTTTAATGACACATAAAACACATACTCTGGCGCCCCAGAAGCTATTTTAATCCCATAAATCCAAACATTGTAATAAATTAACTGGCGTCAGATGAGATTACCAACTGAAACAATAGACCGTCCTACATAAAGGCCTCATAATCTAAACGTTAAAGCCAATATTATGAAATAACAAATTTAATTCCAACTCAATATATTTTACATATTAGTTCATCCATATTACTTTTACCTATTCGTTTTACATCTATATATTTACCGCTATGATGTGAGGTACTATTAATTTAATTTTAACACTTCGAATGCATTTTACGATAAAAGTGTCAATATTTTGAACAACGTTACAATTCCGCGCAGATTTCGAGCATCAACAAGCGGCGAAGCGTGTTTATTTCATAATTACGTTAGTGTTATTTTATTCATGTAAACAAAACGCGGTACGATATCGATTGGCGCATTGTACTCACACACTACGGCTGTAGGCAAACGCGACTTTCATTCAATGTGTCCAACGAACCGACACGGTATGTGCGGATTTCGAATATACGAGTGCGCACTGATTAAATGTCTCGATTTGCTGAAGCTTTACATACTATTGTGTTTTATCATTGTCACTGGAATGAGGCTTTAAAGCTTTTTTATATTGCCGTTTACTTGCCGTTCCTGTGGCTTTGGGTCGATATTCTAGCTGTACTTAGCTACTTTAAGTAGGTTACTTTGCTGCGTGTTATTGCTGCGCTAGCGTAGCACATGTTGTTATTCTAAGGGGTGCAATGTAATTACTTCGATATTTTAATGATGGATGTTCTAAAACTTTGATAGAGTCATGTAAGCTGCATAAATATAAAATAGTGCCAACTGCCAATAGCTATTTATCTTATTATCCTCTATTTATTACTTTCGCTATAGCACAAAATTATAAAGGCTATTTCCGTTTAAGTACCTAATGTGCTTTATTAGAAAAGGCAAACTGTAAGTGAAGATTTCAGATACATCCCACATGAAATGCCCAGATTTATCGAGCTTTATACGTGTTTTATATTTGTCATAGGGATTTCCTAAATCTAGGTCTACACCAGGCAGGACAAAGGCATTTTCATATTGTGATTTACAAGCGCGAATGAATCGGAATTTCATTGTTTCGGAGAATATAATATGTCGATTCACGAAAGCCACGCACCTTTTATTTTTCATCCCTCCGTCCCTCCCGCAAGACAATAAACAGATTACCTTTTTGGTGTTGTATTTTTACAGCGCTGGGTTTACCGCGTGTTCACATTTAAATTTCTATATTTAATTACATTTGCTTCACCTACGTTGTTTAATTTTGAAGAAAGTAAATATGCTGATTTAACTTTTTTGAACAAATTACTCACGTACAGTGAAACATGATTTTCGTATTTGAGTAGCTTTTTCAGTAATGCTACTGATAAAAAAGGGACTAAAATATTAAGGAAAAGGTACGTTGAACCGTACGTACGTAAGGATAACCGGATAAAGATCGTCGAGAGCCTAATGGATCGTTCTAATGTGAGTAGCTACACAAAATTACATTACCGATCCTAAAATTGTTTGTCATATCGACGTAAATGTTATCGACTGTTTTTGTGAAAATAATATTATTCTCTATTTATGTTTAATATTATTTAATATTATATTATACTATTTTATATTATTCTAGGTATTTTAGTTACTGGTAGTTGATATTTTAATTAATGATCGCTTATTTACGGTCAAAGAAACTTCGTGACGAAATCTTCATACCTAAGAGTTCTTCGCAACAATTTCTAATTTATTTGAAGTCAACCCATTAGGTCAGCGCGGAAAAACCAAAGGTAGAGAGGGTTGAAGTCAGGGACGATCAATCGTTAATTACAAGCCCAATTGTTCTGCGTGATAACCAAAAACAATGTTGAGCTGATCCCATGTACATCAGAGAAAAGAATAGTAGATAGTATTAATTATAGTAGGCATAGGAGTGACACCTCTTGTGTTGCACCCGTCCAAAAGTTACGGTAACTGTATACCACCAGGCGGGTCGTAAGATTTTTTCTATTTTAGTGGTATAAAAGAAGAACTACATTTACTTACCAAGTCGATGCGACAGTCCTATAGTCTTGTTCTCGGGGTCGTAGAAAGTCAGTATCTCGTGTTTGGTCTCCTGCACCAGTACGTTGAGCCACACACTGAGGTTGGTCCCCACCATATGCATCAGCCCGAACCGAGCCACTATCTTGTGCTTGTATACTTTCATCTGGAATATTGTAAGGCAGCTTATCATGATCAGAATTCGTTATGTTTTTCCAAAAAACCTTACACTTTCTTTTAGTTAAATTTAAGTCATCCATGATTCGAAAGAACTGCAAATAACAGCAATATTCTTTAGAAATAAAATCACAATAATACTTCTACCGTAATTTAGTATTTTGAAGTTAATGATTTCATTGAAGATAAACTACATAAACTCAGAATAGCTCACAAACTATCAGATATTTACCTTACCACTTTTAATCAAGAAAATAATATAACAACCATAACAAAGAATTCATTGCATTACATTCATCAACAGTCTTTCTCCATACTCTATGCTGCAAATCCTCTCAAAGAGCATTTCAAGATAACGAACCTCATTATTAAGAAAGATGAAGTACATCTGGATGAATATGAACGCCATGCGCGTGGCGGGCGTGAGAGCTAGCAGCACGTTGTGGCAATTAGTGTTCCGCTCCAGCTCCCAGTACTGGCCGAACTCCAGCCCCGAGTATATCATCGAACCTATGCCGAATGCTGAAATGTACCATATTATAATTATAACTCATATAATATGCGAGAATAATAACGATGCCAAAACAATAGTGACACTAGGATAAGTTGGAAACAAAACATTTTCTAAACCTATGTCATTACGTTGCATTTTCTTATCTGTAATTATTTTAATAGCTTGTCTATCAATTTAGTTGCTTAATTACTGTTCTTAGGCTCTATTAGAAACCAAAACACTTACAATACATGTACGTATTACCTAATTTGTTTTAATACTCGCTACCCCGAGTATAGCTGTGATAAAGATCAAACATACAAGCTTCCAAACCAAATTTCAAAAGTATTTAATTATATTGAATATAAACACACATCAAAGAAGATTTTAATTAATAACAAGAATTTAGCAGGCTAAAGTAATTACCGCAGGTGTCGCATCGCCAATAATTTCGATCAATACAATAAAGCAGTTTCCTTAGAAGTTTAACAGGGTTATCGACTGCGCCTCCATCACTAAGGAAGTTTGTTTGAAACTAATCCGCGATCCATTTGTCCCCTTCACAATGCTCGGGATATAACAAGGTACAGCTACCTAATACTAAAACTTCTCGTGCAAAGAACAGTATAAGGTATTTAGTACTCTTTTAGTGCTTTGCTACTGACTGTTCCGTGTCTAGTGATATTGTGAAACTTACAATAAGAGGGTGCTTAATATTTCTGTATTTTTTGTCAAGTTAATTCATACCTAGTGGCGGTGAAGGAAAACATCGTGAGGAACCTGCATGCCGTATGTTGCATTTAAAAGAATTTCTACGGTATGTAAGTCCGCCAACCCGCACTAGGCCAGCGTGATGGACTATATGGCCTAACCACTCTCAATCGATTCTCTCGATTGTAGAGTAGGCCCGTGCCCAGTAGTGGGAAGTATATGGGCTGATACATATAGCGGCGGTGTAATATAATCTGGCAGTATAGAAATTCCTTGAATGAAAGACATATTTTGAAACATATTTCTGAACTCACTGACTACTGTATTTACTTGTAACATTAAAAATAAAACGGCGCATTTCTGTACAGCGTAATTACATCAGAGCACATAAAACTAATTAGTAACAAACTGAATAATCCAAACGCGAATGACATCATTACTCACGCGAAACTCATTTTAATGAACACGCACATATTTCACATAATTAACATAAACTTATGTTTACATTTCGATTTTTTTTTTTTTTTTTTTATTGCAATGAATGGCGAGGCGAGCATGCCATTCGCCTGATGGTAAGCGATACGACCGCTCATGGACAGTAGCAAAACCAAACAACACCATGAATTACAAGGCAATGCTTGGAATTCCACTGCGCTCGCCATCCTGAGACGTAAGATGTTAAGTCTCAATATGTCCAGTAGTTACTCTGGCTACAAAATTAACTGGAATATTATGAATGAGACACGATATTATATAAACTTTTACTTCCATTAACACATTACGAAAGAGACATTAAGTTCCAACTTTGATTCATTGAAGTCTTCCTAACCTTTTGGATTACACACTATGTATTAAGCGAAAAAATATATTTGCTGTGTATTTGATTAGTTTCTCTACATCCGTAGTAATCAATCCTACATTAGCTTCAATAGCCTAACCAATTAACACATGCTTAAAACTAAGTCCTTCTACTTTTTGCGTTCTCAAGAATTTGAATCTGCTCCTTTTAACTTCTTAACGTGGTCTTAGCCCTATTTGTAATTGTTTGCTAAAAATATGTAACAATTTACGCATTTATTGGTACCAAATCTTCTCAAAAAACGATAAATACTCACCAACCGCTCCCATCCGTAGATAAAAGCTGCCATAATGGTGGGTCCGTGTGGCCAACGCGAATCCCAGAGACAATCTCTTCATCGGTATCTGCGGGAGCGTGTGCGCAGTCATGGCGGTACTGCGTTCAGTGCGGGATGAACAGGAATCCGACTCCGATGGCGATGAACTTGACTCGGATTCTAAGAGAATGGGCTGTTTATTAGCATGAGTTTATTTAAACGACACATTGAGTACAACACTCGTGATGGTGATTCAAACAGAATCATCAGTAAGAGACGGCTATCTCTTGCCGCTTTACATAAATATATTGACGAGCTCTCCAAAATCTCCTGAATCTGCTGACCCCTGCTGGTTTGCTGACGTAACTTGGATGGCTTTTCCCTCTATCCTGGTCAATACAATTATGAATTAATGTTGCTTTTATCGATAAAATAGTAAATCGTTTTTTTTTAATGAAAATATATAGAATTTCATACAATATAAAAAAGATTTCTATTAAATACCCCACATGTAATAAAACATTTCTGTTTACCTCATAACGGAACCAAACATTACTTAAAATGGTAGTTGGCTACACGCCTGTTAGGCTTCACGCGTCATTTAAATAACAAACCCGAGTTACTTTTGGTCGCAAAAATAAAAATGGATGTATTTTATTATAGCTTTTACTAAGGCGAGGTTATAAAAGGTAAGATTTACGATATAGGCCTGTTTGTTCGAAAAAATATTGATAATTTCCAAACCTTTCTCAATTTTAGCAAGCAAAATCTATGCGGAATAAAGAGATTGATTGAAAAGATTTATATAAGGTATATCACAAAACATATAGGATTTTGTAAAATCGGCCAACTGATTGAAATCATGAACAAAATTGCCAACGTAAGTGCTCTCCTAAATGTTCAAAGTCTGAAAATTCAGTTAAGATGGTCGATCTTTCTCAAGATTCATGCCCTTTGATCCCTTGTTCTCGCTTTAATTAAACCTTCAGTAGATTCTTTTAAGATGCTTTTTGCCCTAAGTAAAAATCCTTTTTTTAAGTTTGAAAAAGTATAAATAATAATATAATATCTTTAAATCATATCAATAAATATATAATAATAAATTTCAATCATAATGTCTTTAAATATCAAAATTTTAAACCTGAGGCACTTCTGACGCGTTATATAGACTTTTATTTCAATCTCTTCAGGGACATAAGCGTAACTTTTTGCTTGTTGTCTTGTAAAACGCATGGCGTAATATTGTAAAAACATTTGCCTATTTACATACAATTTTTTCCGAAATATTACCAACACGTCTGATAACAAGCGATATTTCATATAAACGCAAACAAACGCTGCAATTTTAAACCCAGGGGGACCAAAAATACGTGCTCTTTAAGTGAAAGAGTAGCTAGCGGCAATTCGTGCCAACGTGGTCTTATTAGACCCTCGTTGGCGTCTTTGTAAGAAAGTAATGATGCAATTTAGCCCGCCTCCTAGGAAAACGGCAAAGGAGAGAACCGCCTTCTAATTTTAGACACCTGCTTTTTGACTTGGGTAACGTATGAACCGACGTCTAAAATTAATGGGCGCCCACATTTAAATTTAAACTTAATTACCGTAGTGTTTTTTTGTTCATTTTTGTACTATTATTACTTTTCATGTGCTAAGAGTTTTAATATTTTATCAACCTATGCTCTTTTGAAGTTGAAACTGAAATCACAAAGATGTACTGATAAAATAATATTATATTTTTACTACTTCATTAAATTTTGTATTTTACACTGAATAAAACGACGATAACATTAAAACCCAAAAGAATGAATGTTAAAAAAGACAGTACTTCTTTCAATTTTCTCCTTTAAGTATATCTAATTTCCAATTATAGTATCTCAACTTCAAAAATCTTTATAATGCAATAACACAACCAAAATACATTTACATTTCTCGCCTTGTATGCCTTACAAACTGCTCTAAATAGGTGCAAAGCGAGTATTTCTCCAAAACACGTGTTTTCTATAAACATAGCGTTCAATATTTCACAAGGTATGTACGTTAATGGACCGGTGCCCTTAAAAGGATACCGGCTGGTGTAAAATAGGTCAATGCTTTATTTCCGACACGCTGCTCTTGCGGTTTTTGGCTCGCATGATCTCGGCTAACAGCGCTCTGTTTTATATAACGTAATTAATTTAATATTGTTTGATAATTTTAACGTTAATTAGTAGTTATTTAGCCTATTATTTGTAGCCTAACCCCTCCCAATCGTACTCTCGATTGTAGAGGAGGCTAATGCCCTGCAGTGGGAGGTATATGGGCTGATACAATACAGTAGTTATTTTGGTAGACACCAATTTTAAATTGATTGTAAGGCATTAACTTAAACGTGTGCTATTTAATTTCAACTATCAGTCAGGCAAAATTGGTACTAAATGATTTGTTTGTTTTTTAAGACGGAATGAATTTTGGGGAACCTTAAAAAGATCTACATTATGGATAAAATTGCCGTTGTCGTGTAAAAATGTAGCCTGCATTATAGAAAGCATAATAATGAAACCATTGATACTCATTCATAAAAATCGGATGACTAGTTAAGAAGTTACAGTGGAACATACATAAATAATATATATTGCAAAAAAAAATTACCATTCCTTTTGATTTTTGCCACAGTCGGGTAAAAATAAGGAAAATCTGCAAGTTCCGGACAATCCCTTCAAAAAACTTATTTGTTTATAAGCCGTACCTTTACGAGAAGATAAAGCAAGTACTTACGCGCAAAGCCGAGGCTTAACTCCAGTTGAGTCCAGTTCGTAAATCTTATGTTATTTATAAATGAAACATATTTTATTTCCTGTCGAGTTACTAAATCTTATGTTTAAGACATAAAGAAAGGAAAATTAATACTTGTAAGGGACATTTAAGATAATAAACCGGAGACAAGAAACAAAACAATATTTTCATTATTTTAATATATTCATACTTACCTTGTTAGCCTGTAAGCACTGTGAAGTTATAAACTCTAATCTGAATATATTTCCATTATAGACTTCAAAGTGAATTGCTCAACCGGGAAATCGAACCCACGTACTCAGGCATACCGCCTCTCTGTGCTATCATTAGACTACTCGTAATAGAGCAACGGAGAGTAAGATTAGTTTTACAATATAAATAATGTTACTGACTGGCAACAACTCCTGTGTCGGCTGCAGAGCGCGATCTATCCCTCACCAGCGCCGCGTACATGTATAGCAGGAACACCATGCTGCCAATGTACAGGTACAGGTAGAAACCCTAAAACAAATACATTATAAATACACGCTATAGTCTTACCGTCACATAGTCCCTACAATAAGATGCAAGGATTGTGTCGTAGTTATCAAAAACGAGACACTTTCGGTCCGATAAAACTGTGACTTGAAACAAATACTATGTGGATTATACAAACTTAATGCTGGCAAGTGTCATTTAAATTCTTGCAGAAAAAATTTTAATAGTAATTTAGAAAACATGCGATATCTCCCTTTGCGATTATTACCTACCTTACATAATAATTTTTAAGTATAGACATGTGTCTAGTAGTATGGAACTCGCGACATCGGTCTCAGTAATTTCGTATGCAACTGGACTATCGCTCATTTTATTTAACTATGTTCAAACTCAAACTAGTTATATTATAGGAAGACGATGATAGTTAGTAAAACTAAAACCACACCTTATGGCAAAATATTGATCGAATTATTTACCAATGTACAAATCCTAAAGCAATTTTGAACTGCACAAACCCAATACAAGAATCACACAAAGATAAGTTTCTTCCCCGTCAAATGCACTACATTCTTTACCCTTCGTCTAGACACGCGTCCCTACACAGGAAACGATATTTCATGTGACATCGCTTACCTCGTAGAAGGAGGGTGGGATGTACGTAGAGATGACCTCAGCCATGGGGAAGGCAACGCCCATGACCACGAGCAGCTTGCCGTACAGAGCCGACAGGGTTGTCGCTAATGCATCGCTCCTGGTGAATCATATTCAATTAATAGGAAATGGGTCGGTAAGGCACCCTGATGTCGTATATGAACATAAAGCGAAGAGTAATTTTGCGAAACTTTGATGCCTCGTGGACACACAATATAAAAGGGAGAAATTAAGTTATAATGTAAAAGTTGAATGTATCAGATATCCTATTTTACAGTTTGTAATTAATAAGAGGAAGAATAAAGAGTTATATATTCGGTTAGCAATTTCGTTAAAATAAAATTAAAAAAACATAAAGAAATAGCTTTTGTTTACTTAAAATATTATTGCTCTGCTATAACTATAATATTATGGAATAAAATGAAACGAAACTCTTAGTCTCAGATTACATAAACCCTTTATTTGGCTTGGTTAACTGTCATAATCCAGTGGCAAAACATAATCAATGAGAAACTATAAGGAAAGACCCCGATATTCTCAGTAAACTCGTGTAGTTTCCCGAATCCCGGTCAATATTCAGGGACAATGCGAGCGAGATATGCCCCGTTTGTCTTATGATAACTCCCGAATCCCGAACCGAAGGCATTTAGGGAATAAATACCAGGAGCTCGTACCATTTTACTCACGATATTCCCAGTTCGAATATAAAGTACGTAAATAGTACGCCGTTTTATGATACCAAATCCGGGAATATATGGTTAACTATAGAGCGTAAAATAGTCTTTATGGTAATCTTTTTACTGCTTATTGAATTACTTCGAAGCCCGTTTCAGGTGACACAATTTTCTTGACAACTAAATTATGGATTTTTAAACATTTATGTTAGATTGGTTACTACAGATTAAATAATTTCACACCAAAGGACAAAAAATGCCAATTTAAATTAAACTGATGTATCAAACAGATATGTTACCCATCAAATCAAAAGATTTAGATACCTACGTTACTCCAATGATTTTTTATGCAGAAGATAGATTACACGAAAGTTACATACCCTTATGTTACTTTGATGTTAGAATGTAATTAATTAAATAAAATGTACCAATTAGTAATACTTATTTTTAATCTTACTATATCAAAGTTACGTTTCCAACGACACACTCAGTTATAAATCAATTAAAATGCTCATAACGCGCCCAAGTTAGCTACGAATTATGTTTCTACTTATTTTATTTATTATACACAGTCCACAACAACCTCTTTGTTTAAATTCTACCGAAAAATCTATTACATTTTATATGAATTTATTAGCTTAGAAATAAATCAGTTACACTTAAGAATTGGTTTCTAAAATTATGATGAGATGAGAGATCAACTTTTCACCAATTCGCAAACCGCCGGTAACGTAGTCTTCATTTCGTCGATATTTACGAATTTTTATTTATGTTAATGTTATAATAGTTTTAACGTTTTAAATATATTTATAGAGAATATTACACGACAATTCATTACATTTAAATACACACGTATAAAGTATAATTAACACGACAATACAATTACACTCAAATTACAAAATGCACAATTAAAGCGCAGTGATGTAACACTTCGGTAAATCCAGTTAAGAGGTCATGTATCACATTAGCCGGCAACCGAAACGAATCCGGGCAAAGCCGATTAAATTCAGTGTAGCCACTGTATATAAATATGGATGGGAGTCAGGCGACAGTGTCAGTGGGCCCGCGTTAATCTGTGGGAATAATTCAACGCGCCGCCGATAAGTACTCGCGTTCGTAACTGTGAGAATGCGCAGCAGGGCTGTGGGTTTCATGACTGAAAGATTTATCAAATATGCATATGTAGGGCTGATTAACATTACATTAAATAGATGCAAGGGATGTTTAAACAATATAAAAAATATAGAGCCGCAGGACATTTTTATGGCCATTATAAATCGCTTAATTTCTGAAGCAACATTTCGACTATTCGAAGTCGTGCCCTTCTTGGCCCAATTTTGACAGTTATAAAAACAATTATTCATTAAAATGTAATTAAATATTCAAAATAAGGTCGCTTACTTTCAGTCATGGTTGCATTAACGCAGACAATCATTTTTTGAAAGGGCCTACAAGTCACGTTTTATAACTCGTGTATCCAGTTACAACATTACCTGTTAATTGTGATACCACACATCTTTCTACGTACCTCAAACTTTAAAATTCATTTAATATTACGATCTACATCCTCACGTACTCATATCCTTTTTCCAGCTGTTTATTTTAGATACGGAACTTGTGCGTTCCAAATTCAAATTACGCTAACGTTAACGATGATCCAGTTTAATTTGGGGGTCGGACCCACCTGGTCCTGATTACGCACCTTGCATAAACATTTGTTTTTATTACCGTCAACACTACATTACGATTATCTAATGACAGCTTGGCGTTTGGCTTTATGTCGCTGTTACTTAGTGAACTCAGTTCCACTTGTCGGTTATTGTGGCGTTAAACTGTATTTATAGTCTCCAGGCGTTTCTACTTTATAAATGAATACTAGATAGCGTGGTCTGAAACGGATTTATTAAGTTTCAATTTATTATCTTGATCGGTTTATTGTTTCCATCAATTGTTGTCTACAAATCCTGGGATATAAAATACACCCGACAGTCACGTATAGACAGTGCTGATCCCACACTCAGATTCAAATCTTGGGTGTAGGCTATCAGAAACTAAGACTATTCGTTCCTACACAGACCTAGACACGACACAACTTGCGGATCACACAAACATATTTTATCACAATGTGGGCATAGAACCTGTGACCACTCGTTTTTCAGCCGCGCTCCCCATAGTTAGGCAAAGTATGACCGCCAATACCTATGTATATTGCCAATAGCAATGTACCTACAGGACCGATATAAAATATTATTACAGTACCAAATTAAGGTCTTGAAAGGATATGTCTTAACATGGTGGTTGAAGAGTACTTCATATAACTTAGGTACTAGTTAACTCGATAGAAACGCCAAGTCCTTTTCGCCAATAACACATAAATTACATTTAGGTAAATGTACGTCAAAACTCATTGAACGGGAAATAAGTAACGGCACATGTCGGATAAGATATTTTATGTACCTATAACCATTGCCTGTAACTTGTTTATGGTACTATATTACATGTATGCATGAGCTAACGTATTGAAAATACATTGTAGGAATATTACCTTAGATGGGTAAGTTGTTCAAAAGTTGCACAATAAGTAATAGTAAGCAATCACAAGATATCTTATAAAAAAAATTAAAAGACGAAAGAATACTTTAAAAAATTTATTATATACATATCAGCAGAAATAACACAGATGATGATCTTTTATATTATTTTCTTCAAAGATTGGTGTGTATCTCGAACATATACATAATATATTTAAGCGCTATATTTTATTATTTTTGTTAATTTGTGCAGTGTACGATAAAGTATTTATAAATAAATGCAAGAAATAAATAATAAATGTACGAAACTTGCACGCGTAATACACACCAATAGGACAATACTAAAACGTCCCGATATACATATATCGTGAATTCAGTCGCGTCCGCCGCTAATTAATGGACAGATTTATAACACCGCAGAGTCTAGTTCCAACTCAACTGTCCAATGGCTTAAATCCGTTTGCCCTCTAATTAGAATTCAAACCGGAGTACAGACAGACGACAATTATCCTAACTAAACTAAATTATTGCAATTTTTATTAACTGAACAGGGTAATAAAAAAAATAATGTTTTCTACAACAATGTTAAATCGAAGGGTCTCAAGGCCAAATGGTGTGGAAAAATAGTGGCATTTAGTTTATTATTCTATTAATCTATATTAATTATTTAAACTGTTAACTTACGAAATACACAGTGATCAGCCAAAAAATAAAAATATCTGTGAAAGTATACTTATGTTTTTATTATAAAAAAATTCGTTCATAAACAATCAACTTACCCGACCAACCAAACGACTCATTCAACATTTTTGACTCAAAAAAGCCTCAGGAAAAATACTGTAGAGATCAAAGCATGCATTTTAATGAACAGCACTCGCTTTAGCGTACTATCACAGCCTGATTTATTTTATAAAAAATGTATTTTTCCCTCCCTGATACTTGACCCATTTTATCGTCGAGATCGTCAGCCATTGTGGTAACCGCATAATGTACCAGTTCTATTTGTTTAGGGTGCAAGTACTCTTCGGTGAGGGGAAACTCACGAAAATCCAACCTCGTCTACAAAGATACTATTGGATGCTCTTGTATGTACACTGTACACAATACAAAACTATTTCGTCGATTTGAAAAATATCGAATATTCTGTACGATATGAAGGGAATAATAAAAGATGGAGTCTTTTTTATCCAAACCGAGATTTACTAGCCTATTTTCGTAACATGTAAGTATCGTCGTAAAATTACAAAACGTGACAGTAATTAAGCCCGGAAAGGCATGTCTATAGAAGTCCGTAATTTGATACATATCTCACTACGGATTAACTGAGTAAAATTAGTCAACATTCTCTTTCAAAACACGTAATTAAAACAAGAATTCACATATGATTTATAATACAAAACAAAGAAAATAAGTACTGCAAATTATATAAAATACAGACTAAGATGGATACAGACTGTGCCATCATATATCCCGCCAAAACTCTACTTTATATTTTTTTGCTATAAGCCAAGAAACATGAGACATACAGCCAATATTCTTCAACTCTTGGTAATTAAATCACATTATTATTTAAATAAGAAAAAAATATTATTTCAACAATTCAAACTCATATTCACTATAAACAAACTAAAAATGTCGTTAGATGTTGATATCAGACTCACATTAGTTCGTAAATATTTCTACATTTGATAATTGTCATGCTCCATTTTATAGTTTGTTGTACGACAATAGAGTTATAAAATGTTACTCCTCTCCCTTTGTTTGTGACATGTAAACAACGTGCAAGTTTACGTCGGTAAATTATTTTCCCATTTTAAATATATTTTTAATGTAAATGTTGTCTCAATTTATCATTAATTAGCAAAACGGACTGGAACCACCGCCGAGGCGCTAATTACGCCATATACAAAGTTATAACTCAACATTTCGTTAAAAATTCAGCTTTCATTACGAAACATTTTTCTCTTGCTATCGTGCTCTTGATGTTTTTACATGTGTTGTAAGAAAATATTTTATAAAATCTGTTTTTTTGTGTAACACAGATGAAAAATAAATATTAAAAACTCTAGTGCTCGATATAAAATTATAGAAAGAGACAGAAAATGGATCTTCTTTTGTCTGCATTATTCTACGCGAAAGCATATGCACAACATATTTTTTATGTACGTCATCAAATAATTACTAGGCAATGAAAAATAGTTAGTTTAATAAAGTGCCTCATACTAAAACACTATAAATCCTTCAAAATCCTTATTAACTATATAGTAAAAAATCAAACGCCAGACCAATATTGACTCCCATCCCGAATCCTAAGTATTAAATATTTACCCGAATCCTATCCCTTTGCTAATGGTCGAGCGCACGTAATACATGGTCACAATGGAGCTGATTGAAAACGAACAAAAGGTTTCGGCTGTAGATAGATGACGGCCAGTTATTCACCGAGGAAATGCGTTTCCGCCTTCCCCATGGGAATTTCTTTACAGCTTTTAATGATTTTCTCCCCACGAACGTGGTTATACGTGTGTGATAAGTGTCTCATTTTTGAGACGTGCGTTGACGTGTTTGCTCTCTAGGATATGGTAGTGCGATGTTTTTTTTTCTGTAAACAAAACTAACTTCGTGTCATCGTAGGTTTATGACAACCGACTGATTTAAATATTTATTGGAAATTTTTCGATTGTCTATCTTCGGAAATCAACCTTTGGTCCCGGTTGTAATATTTCACAAAAAGCAAAAGTTGTAACAACGCGTAAAAAAATGTCTTGAGCAATGTATATCTCACATATCACGTAACCTTAAACAAACATCTATTATTAGATTGAAATCCCACGTTGTTTTAGCACCCTAGTTTAGATTCGATTCGTAAAAATAATAAGCGTACGGTCCGCAAAGTGTGAAAATGGGAATCTTTAAGTATACCGTGTTGTAAGATCTTGTCAAACATTCTACTGAAACATATGTGTGTTGTGAATACGAAGTACTTTAAATTAAATCTTTAAACTGCAAAAAGATGATAAAATTACCCGTAACATTTAATTTAATTCATAACTTAACCTTAAAGTTTAGTATTATTAAATTGGAAATAAATCTTGTCGTTGCAATTTATCATACCTTCTTCGGCTTCGGGCTAATGGACAATGTTTACGTGCATAAATTCATAACATCAATCATTTTACAAGATTAATTTTTTGGTCAAGACTATCTTAAAATTCATAGCGACGTTAACAAAATTGGAAGAATTTTAATAAAAAGCGTACATAGATGTAGCTGTCGATTTGTAAAGATACAAAATAGATGTAGATAATACTGCGAACTACTCGTAAATTAGTTCTCCCGCATAGAAAAGTGATTAATGCGGGCTAGTGACCGATGTTAGTTTAGCAGTCTGACTAAACTCGAAGTTTAAATACGAGTTTCTGTTCCAACAGTAGTTTGCATGGGAAATCTAAATGGGCGGGTACAAATTAGAAAATTAAAGCCACAATGCTATAAATAGTTATCTTCTAAATAAAGGTGTAATAGGTAAAAATTGAAAGATTTTTGCTAATGCACCTAACATATTACAATAACTGTTTCCTCTCTATTTAAATCCCTGAACTTAAAGCCGAGCATAAAGCAGCAGGTTAATAGGTCGACACTACAATGTTGAATGGCAAGAGATGATTGTCTGTTGCCAATCGATAATTAATTTATCTGAGATCCTAAGCGACTTTGCACTTACCACCAAAGAGGAACCGAGTTAAAAAATAGGAATTCATATAATAAGAATAATAATAATAATAATCCTCCCAGCCGGTTTCGGCTATGGCGATCGCTTTTTTTTTCTACTTTGCTATTCTCTGTGATGTGCTCTAACCTGACTTAAATAGCCAATCTTGTTGGTGAAGGTCCGCGCACATTGTGGACACGTTAGAGCACCGTTCCTATAGTTATAGTTAATAGCCACTGGTGGTCGGGCCTTTATTCGATCTCGCTTGGCATCCAGCTCAGCACACCGATGCAATTCGAAATGATGTACTTTGTGTTTCACGTGTGACCTCCATTTTTCTCGTTCAGATAATAGGATTTTCCACTGTGTTGGATCTATGTCACATAATAAGAATATGTTTTTTTTTGTATGGTTTCAAATAAATTAATCATAAATACAGCTCTAGCCTCTACTGTTATTTATCTTTGATCGCTCGCCCGGCCATTACGTGTCGCAGGCCGAGAAGAAGTGAAAAAATGGACGTTACGTTTTATGAGCGATCGTTCCTGTTTTACCGTTTTACTGGAGTACTGTTACTAGGCATAGGAAATGAGTTTGCACCGGCACGTGACGTGACAACTGCATTAACAATTCAATATTTGCCGTTTCCTTTCGTAAACATTGCTTCTTTGATGGGTTTAGGAGCGTTTTATTGGACAGTAAAATTCTGGCCACTTGGAGAAAACGTTAAAGCGGATGTCTTCGATCATTGCGATAAAGATACTCAACAAAAAAATATAACATAATGTAATTATTGCTTGCAAAATAAAATTCATAAATTATTATATCAAAAAACAGTTTTTCTTTTCATTTCTCTTATAGCGAAATGGTAAAAGATAGCGCACATGATATTTGTTTTTAATAAGTGTTACACGTACAGTTCAAGAAATTATTACAAAACTATATTTGATTTTTAGTGATACAACTATTGGTGCCCAAATTGATAAACACAGCATAAATATACCATCTTTTCATTGCTTATAACTATAACTACATACTTAAATAGTGTCCAAATTAATAAATACAGCAAAATTATACCATCCTTCTATTGTTATTTAGTAAAAATAACTATAACTACATACTCGCTTTTAAGGGAGCTTAGATGGGCGGACGATATTGTTGGCGTCCTGGGTCCCATTTGGTAGATTTACACGGCAGCGTAGAAACTAGCAAACAAACTATAGCAAGTACCCATAAGAGTATAATAATAAATACAACGGTCTGAATGTACTTTATAACCAGTAACAGCAAATTAAATACTTAATAACTCAAAATATAAAAGCTACTTTCTCTAAATCTTAACATACTTATTATTACATCAATTCGAATTACAAACATTATAAAAACATATCATTTTCAACCAAAACGTGTAGGTCTGTGTAAATTCCAAGCCCAGTTCCGTTTTAAAGACGGAGTTATAAATCAGGGATGTCACGGGAGTCTGGTTGTAAGAGTGCGTCCCTCGGAAGATCCCTCTCGTACACGTTCCGTTGTCATGGCAACGGCGTGTTATTGCCTCCCCACTGATACAAAATGTACCTATAGTCACAATTGAGGTTCCGATGTCGACGATATTCTGTAAAGAGCTCCTTATTGCGTCGTATGTATAATAGCCGTTTGCTATTCAAGATGTTGTATTCCGTTTCCGTGTGTTATGATATCTATTATATTAACTATTAAGTGGATGATTTATATTATGATAGTCGTATGATTTTGTACTCTAAAGAATATTGTTAACAAAATAATCGTTAAATAATAGAACATTATAAATTGAAATGTGTGAATGAATTATTAATTATAAATTATAAACAAAGCAATAACCACAGCATCTTTTGTTATCTATTGACCGCAGAGACTCACGTTTTATCCCTTAAAAGAATTATAATATATAGCCCTTGATGGAAAATCATAATTATCTACGGACGAAGCCGCGAAATAAACGCTAGTTGATTTTAATGATTGTTGACCGTTAGGAATAAATGACTTTGTAATGTACAATGTTGTTCCCCGACCTTACTATGTTAAGGAACTAGAATCCAGCAATGCGACCAGTTGTACCTGGTTTGATTACCGCATCGCGACAGACTACTTGATGGTAATTAACATAAACTACTTAGGTCTTAGGGTTGTTGAACTAAAACCTTTAGTCTCAAACATACTACAATAGCTAATGTTTTTAGTTGATATTATTGATCGGCATGATTATTTAAACATAATAGAGGCGTTTTGAAAGAGAATAAGTAAAATTATGTGACGCACAATGCCGTCAAATAAATCAATCCTT
Source organism: Deilephila porcellus (assembly GCA_905220455.2). Lineage (NCBI taxonomy): Eukaryota > Metazoa > Arthropoda > Insecta > Lepidoptera > Sphingidae > Deilephila > Deilephila porcellus. The sequence goes on along the minus strand of LR999977.1, from coordinate 10,422,663 downwards.
CACAAAGGCCTCCCTTTTTTAGCACAATCGGATATTACTTAGCGATAAAGTCACAAAGCTGATTGAAACAAAAATGTTGTTCATGCATATTTATACAGAACCCATGCAGGCCAGTGTAGAAGTTGGAGACTGTCCCGCCCTCACACCCGCCACTGCAACTCCTGTAAGCCAGGATCAACAGTGGCACGCATTTTAATGACACTGAGCATTGAAGCTCAGCGCGTCTCCGGGAATGTCTAACTTGTCTTTAACCCGCAACGAAATCAATCAAAAAGGTAAAATTAATAGGAGGAGTTGGAAATAAATTATTGTCCACTTCCCTCCCTAATAAAGCGGGTGACAAAACAATGAGCTAAGAGGTAAACAACCTCGCATAAAGACATTTACAGCCAGAGAAGCCAGCTGTAAAGCACCACGGAATAGTGATTATTACATTTAAATGGGACCTAATATGTAAGCTGTTATACTTGATTCCAATAATAGGTATGGCAAAATCGCCGGAAAGCACGGAAATTCTTCCTAGTCTCCACAAGGTCCGTGTAGTATACAACTCCAGATGTTATTTGCATACTATCTAGCATGGTTTTACGCTCATTCTGCCAAAGACTACACTCCCAAAGTATATAATGCGCGGACTGCTCATATTCGCAATAAGGTGTTGAACATGAGCACGCAGGCGAATCAACGAGCTTAAATGAGTACAGTTTAGACTTAAAGTTACCATGGCCCGTAAGAAACTGTGATACGTAATAATCGATATCTAGCCAAGTCTTTGTCAAACGATCACGCACGCTTGGAAAATATTGGTATAGATGCCGACCCTTCAAAGATACATCCCATCTATTTTGCCATTCATCTATTATTTCGTTATATACAACTGAGAGCGGCTTAAATAGTCTGTCTACTTTTAAAAGTTCACGTGAATTTAAGAATCTTTTGTCCATATTCTCTCTAGTTGAGTAATACATCGCGGCGCGACGTTGTACCTCCAGGTCGACTGGAAGTACACCCGCTAGAACAGGCAAAGCTTCGGTACTAACAGTCCTATACGCCTTACACAAGAATATCAACGCCAAACGTTGGCTCTGGAGCAATTTCCTTCGCACAGCACCGATAGTAGCCCTATCAGCCCATACGGGGGATCCGTAAGTAATACATCCTAAGTAAGTAGCTCCATATATGGTTTTTAATGTGTTGAAAGATAGCCCCCACGTTGATTTTGATATTCTTGTCAAAGCAAAAAAGTTATTTTTCGATTTTTCCCCGACTTTCTTAATATGTTCAAGAAAGGAGAAATTCCTTTCCAAAATTAGACCAAGATAACAAACTGATTCTTTTTTCTTAACGGTGATATTATTAAATTTAATTCGCGGCGGTGATTTTAAAATTCCTTTTAGAAGTAATTGGAACGTTTTATGTGGTGCGAACTGTAAGCGATTTCGATCGCCCCAATCAGATATTAATTTTAAACACGTGTCTGCCATATTTTCGAGTCCCGACCTACTGTTTGACTCAATAAGCAAGAGGCCATCGTCCGCATATCCAATCAAAGAACACCCTGACGGTAAGGGAATTGTAAGAAAATCGTCGAAGCCTAAATTCCATAAATAAGGACCCAAGACCGAGCCTTGTGGACAGCCCATCGTCAGTGGCTTCGACACGGCATGGTGTCCGAGTTTAAGTTTTGTTGTTCCGTGCGAGAAATACGAGTATATAAGTGAATATATATTTTTAAAGCAACCTCGCAATTTCAACTTAAGAAGCAGCATTGGCCACCAAGCATTGTCGAAAGCACCGGAGATGTCCAGGAAAATACCGAGTACATATTTGCGTATCGATGTACTTACTCTTCTTCTAACCGAAATTGCCGCGTCAATAGTCGACCTACCCATAGTAAAACCGAACTGTTTTTCATGGAATTTTGGTCCACCTGGTAGCAATCGAGGGACGGTAAGACGTTCTAAAAGTTTACCTAGCGACGGTAAGAGTGTAATGGGTCTGTAAGACTTAGGATCTTGAGGAGATTTATCGCCACTCTTGGGTATTATCCGAATGAAACCGGTACGCCAGACTCGCGGAAATACCCCTTCAGCAATACATCGATTAAAAACTGTTAGTACTGCATTGCCGGCCGATTTACACGCTTCTTTGATCATTTTGTTGGATATTTTATCGTCACCGGAAGCCTTGTTTAGGGGCAAAGATCGAACTATTTCACTAAATTCATCAAATGATGAGAGATTTGAATCGCAAGAGTTTGGCAGTACCGCGGCCCACATCCTAATCTGCTTGTGGTATTCTGTGTCATTCCCAACATTATCATCCGGTATTAACGATTGTAACAAAGCTTCCGTTGTCTCCTCAATGCCAGTTGTGTAGTTGTTATTAATTTTTATGTTCTCAATATAAGCCAAATTGATTGACCTATTAGCTTTAAACTCATGGTATAAAGGAGACCACGGACCTTCACTATCTAACCGGGCTACAATTTTTCGTAATAAATTGCCTTTCGATTTTTGTACAGCCGCTCTATAATGTGATCTGGCAACTTTCAGTTCATTAAAAGCAGATGTAATTGCTTCCCCTGTAATACGGCGTTTTTTAAGCCCGTTAAACCGCCTACGCGCTCTGCGAAAAGTTCGACGTAGTTGAACTAGTAAGTCATTCCACCAATCACACCTACGAGTCTTTGTGATGGGACCTCGACCAATGGTAACGTCTGCGCAATACGTAAACGTGTCCGACATAATCTCGGCACAAGTCTCAGCTGACAGATCATCGCGAGTGAAGTCCCTGGCATGCTGAGCAAATAAAGAGCTAAATAAATCCCAGTTGGCACCTATGGATTTATATCTAAAATTACAATTAATATGTACCGGACCCTGTGTCACTCTAGGCAAGAACTCGTACAGTGTAGAAGTTGTTGTGCCAAGTTGTGTCTAGAAGTCAGAGCGGGGACACATAATTGCCAAAGTTTCGGCGACACCCCAAACTTCCGTACCATGTACCCAGAGGATTTCGCGGTCACAAAGCCAACGAACAAAGCCATGCTAATTTCCTTTGTCTTGGATATTTGAAATAATCAGCGTAATCTGTTGAAGGCGTTTGTCATTATTTTAAAGTTTATAAGAGGGTATGAGAGGGTTGTGTCAATTGACAAATACGCTGATTCAATTACTGCGATGTTGATATTGTTAACAGTATTAACGTTGACGAACTGTGATATTATAATTTGTTAATTAAATAAGATATATTTACCAACCATATTTAGTACCAAACTCATGCTCCTTTTATATATTAACTGGTACTAAATCTCAAAAACTTAAAATATTATGAAAGTCACAGGATTCCGCACTTAAAAATATCAAAGACAATCAAAGCATGAGAAGTTATATAATAGTTTTTTTTTTTTATACTATAACGACAAACTTAACGAAATCTAGTGCCACTTATTATAACTATTTCAGCTTTTAAGTAATACTTAAGGGCTGCTAACCAGAACTTCATAGGAGGCATAAAGACACATTTATAAAATACGGCAAATTAAAAAAACACATTGGCCTTAGTTTCTTTCAGTTCCGTGTATGAAAGTGAGCGGAATCTGAAGAAGCTGGTTCTATGCAAATATGTGAACAAAATTTGGAAGAAATAAATTGAACACGAATACACTTCGTCCGTCCTAAAATAATCGTAAAAAACTCCTGCGATCACATTATCTACGTGAAAAATTCCTCGGCCCTCGAGTCTCGCGGAGGGGACGCAGAGACCACTCCACGTTGTATGCTTTTACGTATTCTTGTAATTTATTACGCTCGCCGCGCCGCCAAGCGGGTTGTCGCCGCGTTTTTCACCCTGGCAACACTGGCCAATCATTGGCTTTGATACTTTGTCCCAGCTATATAATTCAATTTATGTTCGTTTGCGCGACCACGGCAGATAAAAGTCCACTTTAGCTCTTAATAACTCATAAATGTTAAAATCAAGCACGCTTTTGACAATAATATTATATACCGGATATCGGAATCATAGCGTGAAATATATGTCGGAGAAACACCATTCTCCTCGACATCATCATTAGTGGTCACGGATCTAGTGGGCGCCATGTGGGTTATATGCGAGCACAAAACAAAGTAATCACTGTCTCACGCGATTTTATTTTACAAAAGATAAACAAATTAGATTTAAATTATTAAATAGGTAATGACAGTAATGACAGAGCAGCGGGTTCGCGACACCAGCCTTACTTCACCAGAAGCCTAGCCTAGAATGATCCACCTCGATCGATCCTCCTTTGTATTATTACTCAATACTCTATACACCACAATTACCATAAAATGTGGTGAAAAATAAGATGGCGCCTCGACCCCGCTCGAGGCCATCCTCTGCTCTGATTGGACGTTAAATAATACAATGAATTTAAATAAATTACTGGGATGTTGTACAATATAAAAATGTACCAAACTAAATAAAATAATATTAAGGTTTTATAACACGTTTGTAGGAAACTAACATTCTCACTTCCGGTATATTAATAATTAACACATTTCCGTCTACTTCGCTGCAAATTAATTACAATCTAAAAATGAACTTAATCATAGAAAAATATTAACAAAATAATTAAATGATCTCGCATAGTACAACCAGCAATCAACTCTGTATTTGTTCACTTCCTCCGACATATATTTAAAAACCTCAAAACTTCAAACGTCCAATCATATCGTTTTACAATAATATTGACGCAATGCCAAAAATCTACTTGAGTCCATTCTTGAATCTAAATCATCCATGAAAAAATATTTTATTGTGACAAGAACAATGTTACGAAAAATATCAAAACAACATTGTCATAATACCCCAGCAAACCTCATGACAGAAAAACAATATAAACGGTTCTCATGAAAAATTGCTCTTTCCAGATTGCCATTATTCTCGTGAAACAACTGTGTTTTCTCTTACAACATATTTCAAAGAACAAAATGCTTACTAACCGAAGCCGTTACAGGAAGATGCTCGACTGTCGAGGCACATTATTACCCCCTACGTCCGCATTCGATTCTGAATATTTACCTTTGTCGAATGCTAGGAACACCGAACTTTTCTCGCGTAAAATTAGCTTGTTCCTGTCTGTAGTACGTCATATTTTTAGTAGAAGCCATGTCGCTTTTAGTTATTCATTCAAACAGAAAACATCTCGAATACACATCATTTACCGTGCTGATGACGTCCAAATAATATTGTAACATTTAAATTCACATTTTAAAAGACTATATTTTCTTGCATTTTTTTAAATATCGTGTTTGGGTGGTAAATACCTAGTTTTTGCGAAAATATTAATTCAAACCCTTACCTACTACTTATACTGTCTTTAAAAATTTAAAGTTGCACATTATTATTTTTTAGGAAAACTATGTATTTATCACCCAAATACGACGATCAGTAAAAAATTGCAAAAAATATATACTTTTTTGCGAAATTTTTAGTTGCATTGTGCCTGAAGTCACTAATAATACCACCTGGCTTCATTTTCGGTCGCGATCATGATATACCCTGTTTATTAGAACAAATCTTTAAGTCAAAGTCATGCGCCCTATTCGCCTTGAATTTGTGTGTCACTAAACTACCCTAAACCAGTCTTTCGTCCATCTAGTCCCCTAAGATTAACACAAGGAAGTAAAGCTTCAAATCCCGTCCAATTTGAGAATATGTGATTTGCACAAATAGTAGGGCAAGCAATTAACGCAAAACCCGGATCAGGGACTACTAAGGACCTTCTGCTAATGTACAGAGCTCTCCATTCTGTTAATTCATCTTACCCTAAATCGCCCGACGTCGGTCATGGAAATAATCTTTGCATAACCGGAAGATCTCGCTTTGTTTACATTCAATCGTTTCAATTCCCTTTTAATAATAAATGAGATTCAATAAACAGACTTAAAAGCACTTACTGGCCAATTCTGAAACTCGTTAGCGGTTTAAGAGTCTAAATATATCTGCTCGTGAGATGTATTGGATATTTTGGATGCGATTAATAATAAGATAATGATAACGGATTTGCAATTACGTATAGGTAATTACTTTAATTAACACAGTTTTGAATTTAACTATTTCTCGATCCTTAGAATTTCTGCAGTGTCTAATAATAAACATAAAATGATTTGTGGCTTCATGACGAAAAGTATTCATAATCATATAATTCAAAAATACCCCTACGACAAAGCTAGCACAACTGATCTTAGAGAATCACCTTAATCCGGCTCGAAGGACCAAAAACCAAATCACGTGATACTCACGCGCTTATCACGTGCATGTGTTGTATGGCTGTCGAGGGTCTCGAGGGCCTTCTCGTGGGTGGTAGTGGGGCGTGGGTCGGTCCTCCTCCAGCTGGACCGTAAAGCACCGGGTGCAGAGACAGGGAGCCACCCAGGTTAATTGATGGCGGACTTGATAGCCTGTGTGACAATAATTAATTTTATATTATTGGTATCATCATAATAATGGTGGCCTATATGGCATAACCACGCTCAATCGTACCCTCGATTGTAGAGTATGCCCGTGGCCTGCAGTGGGACATATATGGGCTGATACAATACAATACATTACATAATCATGAAATCCACTGCTGAACATAGGCCTCCACAATGATCCACAGGAAGTCATCAATATTCAGCGACTTTAAGCAAACTTAATGATTGGATGAAAACGGTTGCATGATGCATACAGTTGCTTATCTTACTCCTCATTTTTCGGGATTAGATTTAGGATTGCTATATCCAACTTGATTGTAGACGACGCCCTTGCCCTACAGTAGGACCTATTTAGCTGATACAGTCTACAAATACAAATGTCCAACTTCGTGGAATCTTAAACACTTGCTAATTGTAAATGCATTCTACAAAATTTCTTTAAAGGTGTTGTCAGAAATATATGTATGTTCGAATTTTAAATGTAATATATTGCGTTCCATAGCTAATTCACGTCAAACAAGTACATTCGTCCTAATTAAACAATATTTTACTGAAAATATATTCAAAACTTTATTTAACTTTGTTCGAAACAAATGTGATTTCATAATCATTAAAATAAACACGTGATTCGGAAGCGAGGAAACGTAAAATTTTACTGCAACTAAAACTGAACTCGTAAAGTTACACATTAAAATAGCAGTAACAGCTGTACAAAAAGTTTTAATTGGCAACACATTTGTTCAGACGGATAAGCCTCTACATTACAGTAATAGAAATGACGAATAAACTGAAATAAACACATACAAAATACATTAATTTCCAACATACGTTATTAAGTTAATCGGATTACGCATCCCACAAATAATCTTCGTTCTAATTAATTGATTTATTTTCGGAGGTAATATTTGGTAATTGTTTATTAATTGAATCACTAAACGACACTGAAACGAGATCTTGAATATTATGCTGTAATACTTTTTTAAATCCTAACTGAATCCAAATTGATAAAAGTACTTTACAGACTAGCGGCCTAATTCATAGATAGATTTAAAATCTATTTCAGTTATCGAATGTTTTGTCCCTTTCGAACGGCTTTAGAATTCAGTTTGAGCGAAGAAGACAAAACATTCGATAGCTAAAACAGGTTTTAAATCTGTCTATGAAAAAGGCCGTTTAAGTGTCAACATTTTAAGCTATTGCTGAAAGCAGACATGAAAGCAGACATCTGCCAAGTATTTAAGTAGACTATAAGTAGAATGAAAACTACACAACAAAATTTCATCCACAAAAAGCCGCCGACACAATCCGCAAATCTCTGGCAGACAATCACAACTAGCTCCGCGCGCATAAACCAACACAGGGACCTTCCAAATCACGAAATACTTTCAATCCAAACTTAACGTACACTCTAGCTACTAGATGAAATATTTCAATTTTCCTTTCTCATGAAAAGTTAATCTTGTTCCAGACACTGGAGCAACAATAAATTTTGGTTTTTAAATGAAGCCATATTTCATCAAGAACTACAGGTTCTAATTTAATATAACTCGGCTTTGACAAGGAAGGCGGGCTTTCTCCTATTTATACTAAAAGCAACATTTGCAACGGTGCTTTTCTTACTACAGGATACTACATCAGACAATTTATTTTCTCATTTGATTTATTTTTGTGTGTTATTTTGTAAGGGTTGTATTTAGCGTCTTATTTGTCTACATAATATGAAAAAAATGCGTGATAAAAAATTAAGCATCTAAGTAATACATTTTAAGTCGTTTACCACGAAATATAATCATTCTATCTAGGTTTAAACCCAAAGCTCTTAAACCGGAATATTCTCAATAATTTTCTACATACAAAACTACAAGCTTCCTAAATGGAAGAAAAGAATATATTCTACCAGACATTACAATTTACAATTCTACGGCCACAGATCTCATTCCCAACCGTGCAATAATCTTCCACTTTTAATATAGGCAATAAAGCGATGCACCTAATTCGTTCGTTGAACATTTTAACAGCATTTCAACCGAGGGCTCCTTTTGTAGCTTTACCTATTTTGTATCCCCCGTTTCCGGCGCCGGAATTTGGGTACAATTCAGTTTTTCCACGTCCCCAGGGCCTTGTTCAACGTTCATTACAGTCTTATTTGTACGCCTGTCTACATCGGTATTGTCACATTAAATTCAAGGAGGTATTCAGTAGACAGTGCAACGAGACAGCGTAACTGCTGTTATGAGCACAAAGGGAGTCTTTGTCTCAGCTACCGTTTTACATTTGAATCTAGGAATAGTTTGTCTTTACTTCTAGCTACCGCCGAGCGACAAACTATTTAACTGCCTCCACGATGCGCAACTTCCTTGTAACGCGAATAATTTCTAATATGCTAAACTGTAAATCATGAACTACCCATGTTATTACTACCAAAAACAAAGTTAATTCTACCTATAAAATGAATAATAAAGGTAATTTACCTAATAACTGACCTCAGCGGAGATTCCAAGTGCACCCGGTGGGACGAGCAGGATGGTGCTGGTTGTTGGTGCGAGGGATGCGGCGGGAGTGGTGGTGGACTGCTGTGGCGGCTCAGGGTCTCAGGAGACACCAGCGCGGCGCCGGCCGAGGCAGGACTCGGCAATGGCGGGGCGCTGCCTCCAGATATCTCAGACTCCGCCCCGCCAAACGTGCCTCGGGAGACGTGAGATCCCCCCGACATGTTGTTGGCGGGTATGGAATAGCAACTAGGACAAAAGAAAACAGTAATAACGTAATATGTTTATGCTATATCTACACTAATATAACAAGGATGTGTGGTTACTTTTAGGATAGAAAGTCTAAAATTTCTGAATGATTTTGGAAAAATCTCTTTATTTAAACGGCAGATATTTTCAGATGGACACAAGGTAGTTTATATATATTATATACTATTGCGGTATACTAGTTATGATAATACTTGGGCGAAATAAAAATGTTGATTTTGATAATTCCCACCCAATGTACTGCATCAATAGTTGTACTTAATAGAGTAATTAGACGATATTAACTAGATAAAAAGGAAACTGGATACAAGTACAGATACAGTACGTGTTGGAACAGACTTTTAAAAAATTGGTTCGCAATTCTCTTCCGTGGCATTTACATTACGTGTTTCGAGTAGACATATTCTTTTTTTTCTTTTATAACACTACGTTCATTTGAGTAATGGAGACGGAAACATTTGTCGATAGTGACGTGAATGTCAAGAGGGGAATCTACAGTTTAATCGCAAGCCTATTACAATGAGCTCTGCGTCAAAGAAATTTACAAATCACTGTAGTTTTAAGTTACAAAAATTTAAGTTGTAAACAAATTACACTGGAGTATTTTACAAAAAAAATAAGTTTGCGTGTAATTAACATTCCTAAACTAGGTTTCCAAAATTCTTAGATTCATCTTCTACGAACGACGTTTGATACTAAAAGAAAAAAATACACCGTGCGTCTTGAATGGAGTCTACGTTTTTGTTTCTGTTTTTAAAGACAACTTTCTCAATGGAGTTTCTATAACAATTCCGCCGTCGTGGAACAAACTACTGAATTTCAAAGGCCATGTATATTTGAGGCGTAACTCAGTCGCTTGTTATTACGTCGCTTATAATGAGGCTCCTAATGAGAATACTTCTTGCATGTGGTTTCAAATTGTCGAGACAGCAACCGCATCCAGCTCCCGCTACAAATGAGGGCATTTCATACAAAAATATATTCAGAGGAGATTCTTCACAATTTCATTCAAACATGATATTGCAAAGGTAAAATCGTTCTCCGCAAATGAAATTCTCTCCATCGAAGCGAGGATATACGAAAAAAAAACCTCCAGACACGCGCCAAATTTTCATCCACGCATTTGCATTTGCAAAGCGATGGCTTGCCATTAGGCTACGGCGTTCTATACATAGACGGAGCAACCATAATCATAATACCACTGCCGTCTATTGATTGTCGCCTGGTTCTAGTTTTAATTAAAACTGCTTCTTGCGTCTTTTAATTAAATACAAACATCCTTTAGCTGTGTCTTTTGCCACTGCATTAAGTGAAATAAATGTAAAATAATATTATATTAGCTCTTGCCACGACTCGGAAGCATTTAATAAATGAATCAATATGATTTTCCTATGACGCTCCTGTGTGCTTCATTTCAACGTGCAAAGCCAATGCTTTTATTTAATTGCAACGTTTAGATACACTTAGGATTGAATTCAAACGTGTATTAGTAATTAAATTGAAAGTATAAACCATATACATAACTGTAAAAGAGCTTATTCGATTTTTGTTTTATCGTCCCGATAAAATAATTTTTTTACTTGCATTGTGTCTGTAGTCACTAAAACTACCACTTGGCTTCGTTTCTGTTGCAGTCTGGATACACCTAGTATGATGAAAACATATAAAAAAGGGCCTAATAAATTCTTTAGACTCTTAAGTAAATTAAATGTTATATGTTATAATTTTAATAAGAAATAATTTCTAATCAATAAACACATTACGTACATTATTACTCAGTGGCGTACCTTGGGAGAGGCCTATGTCTAGCAGTGGACTGCAACGGGCTGATGATGATGATGATGATGAAACTCATTACACTCTAATTGCCGACTGCAGCGTATACGTGGCATGTAAAGTAAACTTAACGTTAAATATAACTCACAAGTTAGTTTAATTAGCACCCAAGTCTGCAGCTTAAGTAATATCAGGGTGAGTCAAGAAAAATGAACCACATTATTCTACGCTCGGTTAGACCACGATGTAATATACATACCTATTATATATACATTTTAAAGGGCATACATTTCTCCTCACGTCCGCAAAAAATCGGGATATGATCCCCCAAATTTATCACCATTATGAACGGTTCAAGCATTTCAACAAACTCTCAAGCCGAGTGGAATGGGAAACATGAGACGGAAATTCGTACACAAGAGCTTTTCTGCTTATGATGAGTTGTATATCATTTCTTTGCTTAGATTTTAGAACAAAGATAATATTTTAAATTCATTTGTAGTGCTGCTTCAAATGTGATAAGTGAAACTAAAACATGTATTAAGTTAATTTTTTAATTTATATTCTTTTTAACTGCCCTCGGGCCCTGGCACCGACCGGGATGACACCTAAGAAGAATAAATGATTTTTTTATTATCATTACCTCACTATTAATAACACTGTCGGGTAGATTTCCAGTGCCAACTTTTATTTATACAATTTTCCCCATTTGATGTAATTTATATTATATTGCCAATATAATTTTTAAATGTGTAATTATAAGGACATTAGGCCTTGAATTTCATTTATATTGTAAAAATAATAGCTTCAAACCATAATAAAACTTTCGTAAATAATTGGTAACATTGAGCAAAACTAATAATACATTTTATGTACATTTAATATCCTTGACCAAGTACTTTGCAAGCGAATCCTCGAAGTGCTTTAGGCATCGAACCCTAATAATTGATGGCTGTCGACCTCTTGATACTCGCGGAGAATCATGCTGACTCCCAAGATTCGAATTTGATAACTTATATAAAATCCGGACGATCATTTCCGAGATATACGCTTTCGATTCCACATTGATTTTTGTAGGTATCTAACACTATCACACTAGATTATATGATATTTGTTCACGCCTATGTCGCCAAAGGGGTAGGCAGAACGCCACTAGAGGAATCCATACTTAGCCGAGCCTATTGCCGTTCTAGCATATAATATGAGTACATTATATGACAGAGAAATGCACATTATACTCTCCCCTTATCCCACTGTTGGACCTTATACACTTATACTATAAAGGTAACTCAAAGCCCAACTGTAGAAATAAAATGAATAAATATGAATGTTTATTTCATTTCAAAATATTTTCTTATTTTTCTAATTGATATAAAGGAGGTACTTTATTTTAATAAAAACATCTTCTAAGAATTAATCTACGTCTTATTAAAAAAATACGAAAGAAGAAATATAATTTGTTTGTAAATTTATAATTAAAAGCTTTTTAAAAAGTAAACACAACAGGCAGCAGGTAAGCCGAGGTAAACATTATTACATTCCAGAGTCTACTTACATTCGTAATAAGAAGTCGGAAACGAAAGGTAGACACTTTTTTATTTTTCCTGTTGTTGTATTTAATATCTACTGACCGAATACACACAGTTCTCAAGTTTTCCATCAAATTAAACTTAACTATGTGTACATATATTATGTATTGACGTAAAATGACTTTCCTTTGCAGTTCCAAAACTATATTTTCCTTCTATATATTTATTTCGCTAATCACAACTCAAATACACTAATCTCTTAATCTTTACATCATAGTCACATTCCGGTACAAAGCTCAAATACCTACGCCACTATTTACGGAGCGTTTCACGAATATTCAGCACATAGAATAATTTACAAGACATCGAGCGATGGCAGAGTAAATCGAATAAGTTGAGAGTGACGCTGGCTCTCGACCGGCGGCAAGCGCGCCATTTCCGGATCCAATATGGCAGCTTTCGATTTCCGCTCCCGTCTCCCGCGTAAACGGTTTACCTCGGATTACATGCAACGTTTATTTTAATCAGCATCGCGCTGACGCCGGTAAATGCCGAATTTTATGTTTTCTTTTTATAATAGCATGTAATTATGGTTTGTTTACTGATTTAATTAGTGATACGATGGGCTGTGGTCTTGTTTGTTTGCAAAATATAATATAAATTTGAATTTTCTGATACGCTTAATTAATGCTTATATATTTGTATTAATTATTGAATTATATATTAATCATAAGAGACTCTAAAAGTAACACATTTGCAAAAATATTAATTTGTTATATTAATTAATGTTTATTTTCTTTTTTGTCAGATCTCTAAATGACTCAACTGCATTAGTAGAGTTAGAAGATATCCTAAATGATTTACATATTAAATATCGTTGGCTTATCTATTCTGTAATAACAAACCATAGAAACAAATAATAGTATAAATAACAGCATAAACAGAGTCAACCAACATGCCTTATACAACACAACACAAGCAAATAATGTGCAATACATTTTGTTCAGTCTGGCCGATCGGCCATTGCACAGATATCACGGGATTAATATGGAAGCCGTCTGTTTCGGTTCAAATATATTGTGTCGTTAATCAAAATAAACGGCCATAACTTTGCTTACGTCTGCTTCATTTCGTATAATCAATATTTGATATAAAAAATAACAGATGCAAATGCGATCGTTTCCGATAAAAAAGTCGATTTGTGTTCGTTTATTTTGCATTAACAGTTTAAATAAGAAATAAACAGTCATTCGTCAAATATTTTTGGATATCATAGTATTTTATTTTATGTTAAAGGATCTACTTTTGTACAACTTTAGTAATACTTTTAGTTTAGACCTCTTACAAGTAATCTTTGTCTCAATATAAACATATCTTGAATTTTAACAATTTCTAATTACATACGTAGGTAATTCAATTTTTAATGTATTCGCTCTCTTTACTCGTGTAGGAAAACAACATGAGCAAACACACAAGAATTTCGAAGGCATGTATCTCTACCAGCATGGCGGACTAAAATCCTAATTTAAATTTAACCGTTCCTACAATTCAATTACAGGGCTGAAATGATAATAGGCATTTAAATAAACAAATATGAACACCGAATCAACGATTCCAAATTGTGAACCTTTGTCGTTTAAAAAAATCCTCTATTTCCCATAAAACAATACATTTGTGATAACACAACTACACCCACAATCAAGCCTGCGGTGAGACGTCGAGCTGTATGTCATTCCGTTTGGCAAATTAATCGATCGGGCAATTTGAATACGAAGCTAGGCATTCGTTACCACCTATTTTTAGCAGTCGGCGTATACACTAGCCTTTGTTTTCTACTATTTAAAAGCGTATCCCTAGGGATTTTATAACAAAGGGCAGTATTATCGCGCCCTTGAACACGCATGATTTAAAGAGTCATAAATCATACGTGAATGCCGTCAGGCACGTTTTAACTGTCATTTATTGTTGCCATGGAATATTGAAGGCATATTCATCATTGTAAGCTTTAGGAAGTACAAAACTGAATATATGCACACATATGTATGTCTATAATTTATGTCTATAATGTTGACAGCCTCCGTGGCGCAGTTGGTTAGACGCCGGCTGTGAAACGTGAGGCCGCGGGTTCGATCCCCGCACCGAAACAAATATTTGTGTGATCCACAGGTATTTGATTCGGGTCTGGGTGTTTGTGAGACCGAAAAGTCTCTCGTAGTTCCTGATACCCACGACACAAGACTAGATCTTAGTGTGGGGTCAGGACTATGTATGTGACTGTTGGGTGTATTATTAATTATTATAATGTAATGTTTATTACTGTTAGTTAATGTTTATTACTACTAATGTTAGTTTATTACTATAAGATCGGTCTTAGACCATAAACGAATTTGTCGTTGAGATCGTATTTGAAATGTCGAATTTAATAATCGAATTTCCTTTTTATCTTGTTGTAGGTATGTTTTATGTTTTTCCGAGAGAACAAAACAATTATTCCTTTATTTCCCTAATATTGCCGGGATCATTACAACATTAATATTTTGAAAGAAAAAGAATAGAGCGTCACATTATTATTCCAATATATCATTCCAATACTCCAGTAAATATTTCCAATACGATTTAAGTATTTGATGTGCATGCTCAAACAAGTAAGCTTTTAGGGATCTCTTCAAAGATTTATATGATAGGTCTACATTCGAATGTCCAAATATTTAGACTTTTGTTATTTGTGAAACATGGCAATTGAATAGTAATTGTGATGAATTTCAAAATAAAAGTCGTAAACTTTGTCACTCTCTTTCAATCTAGACCGTCAAAACGATAAAATGTGTTTGGTGCGAGGTTCTCAAATAATCTCGGTAACAAAATGTCTCTTTATTTTATACCATTCTAGTCATAAAACGTTAATTCTGTGTAATAATAATATATGTAATTAATTTAATTAGAAGCTACTGTGCAAATATAAAAGTAAATAAACAGTCCCTAACGACATAATAACTCGGTTTACAACGTCTGTTAATTTCGAACCCATTCGCAACGATACAAAGGAAATATTAAACCCCTTCGGATATTATATCTGTACATTTATTAATTTAACAGAGTTCTTTTTTTGAATAACGTAAATGTCGGCTAGTGTAATACACGATTATTGATGAAATTTGAAACATTAGCATATATGAAATATGTTCCGACACCTAACTTGTTTGGCACCTAACTGATTTAGCACCACTTTTAAACTATTCTGTTCAGACTGGAAATGGATTTAGTATGGACAACTTACAAACCGGTGTAAAAAACCGCAAGCAGTTTAGGTTATGTTCAGGTTGGCAATACAAAGTGTAGAACAGCAATTGTGCAGATACCTGTAAAACCGTAACATGGGTGTTATTTCGGCCGAGTTGCGGCTAGGCAATCTGGCTGCGTGGCAACCTTTAAACTTTCGCTGTCGATGAAATTTCCCTGTTTTGTCTATCACTGGAGTTTTCAATCAATTATGAACAATTTAGTTGAGTTGCCAAGTTTTTTTTTTTTTTTTTTTTTTTTTTTATGTACTCTGGCTTGAATACATCATTTGAATAACAATCTAGCCTTAGGACTAATAAGTTATTTAAATCTAACCTAAACTTCTAAAGAGACTATGACTAAGAATATGTCCAATAACACTTTTCTTATTGTCTCTATTAAGGGGAAGACACAATGTTCGCGTGTTCTGTTTCACTAGCACTCACTGCACTGTATTGCACTAACTGTTCATCACTAACTCAAAGGGTTTTGTCCTTTTTAGTCTTCTCACTAAGTCCGTGTTGTCAAGGAGCTGGATCGCCTCGACATTCACATGATGATGAAGTCTATGTTCATGAGCTTCGGCATACTTTTTTACTATATTTCTAACGAAGTCCACTTTGAGGTCCCTGTGAAGATCTTCGTTTCTTATATACCATGGGGCTTTTGCTATACCCCTCAGTACTTTGTTCTGGAATCGCTGAATTATTAGTATATTGCTTGGTTTGGTACATCCCCACAGCTGTATACCATAAGTCCATACAGGCATCAGGACTTGTTTGTACAAAAGTACTTTGTTGTGTATTGACAACGAGGAGTATTTGCCAAGTAACCAATACATCTTTTTGTAGCGAATTTCCAGCTCTTCTCGTTTCTTTTTGACGTGTGCCTTCCAGCGAAGCTTTGCGTCCAGAGTCATGCCTAAGTATTTGGCTGTATTTTCATATGGTATGATTTTACCGTTTATGAACACAGGCTCATACTTTGGCCTTTTGTTGGTGAAATCAATATGAACAGATTTTGTTTCGTTTATTTTGAGACGCCATTTGTCTGTCCAGTTGGAGATGATGTTGACAGCTGTTTGGACTTTATCCACTGCTTCTTCGTGAGTCGAACCTGTAGCTATGATAGCTGTATCGTCTGCGAAAGTTGCAATGGCGTTGTTTTCCATTTCAGGAATATCACAGGTGTATAATAAGTACAGGACCGGACCTAGTACACTTCCTTGTGGTACTCCAGCTTCTATACGCTTAATTTCTGAATAAGAATCTTCGTGTTTTATACGAAACATTCTTTCAGAAATATAAGATTCCAAAATTTCTGAAAACTGCTTAGGCAGCATTTTTCTTAGTTTGTAAATGAGACCATGGTGCCATACCTTGTCAAATGCTTGTGCCACGTCTAGGAACACCGTGGAGCAAACTTTTTTCTCTTCTAGGGCTTTTTCGATTAAATTGGTTATCCGGTGGACTTGGTCTATTGTAGAATGTTTTTCCCTAAAGCCAAATTGATAGTCGGGGATTAGTTTCCGCTCTTCTATGATAGGTTTTAATCTTTTCAAAAATATTTTTTCATATAGTTTGGCCATTACTGGCAACAAGGAGATTGGCCTATAAGATTTCGCTTCATGAGGAGGTTTACCAGGCTTGAGTATCATAATTACTTCAGCAAATTTCCAAACATCGGGTACATATTTCAGTCTGAACGTGGCGTTTATCAAAGTAGTCAGTTTAACAACTGCTTTGCGCGGAAGGTTGTTCAAAACTTCTCCAGTAATCAGGTCATAACCAGGAGATTTTTTTTGGTTATTTTTTTTTATTTCACGTATTAGTTCTCTAGGAGTGACGAGTTGTATTGACTGGTCGTCTTGTAATATATTGTCAAGTTTGAAATCCAATACGGTACCATGATTTGGTTTAAATATATGCTCTAAATGATTTGCAAATACATTTGCTTTTTGTTCTTGGCTAATGGCCCAGCTCCCATTCGGTGTTTTAATGGGAGGGACTTGCATAATTGGTTTTTTAATGTTTCTGGTAGCTTTCCACAGTGAGTAATCTGATGTGCGATCGCTAGATAGTCCACGAAGGTAAGTATTGAAAGATTCGTCTTTGAAGCTTTTTATTTCTTTATTAAGCCTTTTAGTGAGTGTGTTGAGAATTTGTTTGTCTTTTGGATATCTGTTTATTTGCCATTGTTTTCTCTGTTTCCTTTTTTCAGCTATGAGGTCCCTGATTTTTGCTGGATAAGAGTTGCCTCTAGCTCTAGACTTCACCATCGGTGTGTTTCGCCAGGCACATTGTTGAATGTTTACTATAAACTGTCTTAAGTCATGTTCGAGTTGCTCCGAGTTTTTTAGAGGAACTTTTAGATCAATTACACATTCTAAGTCAAGCTTGAAGCTCTCCCAGTCAGTGTATTTATTTGTCAGTGTGAGATGGTTTTCCTTTTGAATTGTTCGATTGGATAGAGTTAAGATAATCGGTGAGTGATCTGAACTCATGTCATAGCCCTCCTCAATATGTAGAGTATCAAGGGAGAGATTTTTCACAATGAAGAAGTCTATTAGATCTGGAATTTTTTGGCTATCTGTAGGCCAATAAGTAGGCTTGCCTGTAGATATGATATCGCATTTGACTTCCCTAGCGGCTGATAACAATTCTCTGCCTTTGGTTGTGGTAAGTCTAGATCCCCAGAAGGTATTTTTCGCGTTAAAGTCGCCGCCCAGTATGAACCTGGAGCCAAGTTGATCAAACACATCTATATAACGCTCAGCCTTTAACGAATACCTAGGCGGAGAGTATATGGCTGATATAGTTATAGGATAGTGTTTTGTTTGTATACAAACCGCCACAGCTTGTATGTCTTCATCCTCCATCTTTAGTTGTTCGTAGTGGCTGATGTTGTCTTTTATTATGATTGAACTGCCTCCCCTAGGAGTATTATAAGGATGCAAGGCGTGATAAACTTTATATCCTTTTATTTGAATAATTGATTCCTTGGTGCAGTGTGATTCTGATATGAGGCAAACATCGAAGTTTTCTGTGGTTAGGACAACTTCTATTTCATTTAGGTGTTGAAGTAATCCATTGGCATTCCAAGCCATGACTTTAAGCATCATTGTTTAGAATGTGGTATGATAGCAGTTTTGGTGCTATTCTCCAAGATTTTCAGACGATTATCAAATGAAGTCATTATATTTAAAATTTTGTTGATTTTGTCTTCAATATTATTTTCTTGCGGTTTTGGTTGTGGCTGAGGCTGATACCGTGATTGTGCCTGTGGCTGTGTTTGCGACTGTCCAGTTTTAGCCATTTGTGAATATGTCACACCTTTTGTGACATTTTGAATATTTACTGGTTTTTTAGTTCTATTTGTAGCTGGAGCTCGCACAGCATTTGTGCTGCTTTTCATCGCTTTGCTTTTTATATTTTGAAGTTCTTTAGCTACTATGCACCCTCGGTAATTGGCAGGGTGAGGTTCACCACAATGTATACATTTGGGCTTAGCGTCCGCTGGTTTTGGGCAGTCACGAGTAAGATGCTTACCAGTACATTTGACGCATCTAGGCTCTTTACTACAGTATTTTTGAGTATGGCCGTATGCTTGGCATTTTTTACACTGTGGAATCAATTTAGATGATTTAATTGGCTGAATTTCCACTTTGCAGCCGAGAATTGAGCTGATACTATAGATACTCTTTATGTCTTCTTCTTTTTGAAACGACAACATAAACATATTAAGAGGTTCTTTAGTCCTCCAGCTGAGTTTATTTACCGCTTCAATAATTTTAAATCCTTTAGATTTAAGGTCCTCAATAATTCTTTCAGGTACATATGTGTGATGAAGATTTTTTGCCATCACTCTAATTGGTCTGTCCTGTTTGTTCTCGTACGAGTGCCAATGATTGTTATTATCTACTAAGAGCTTTGTGGTAGCCTTGTATGAGTTCTCACTTTTGGTGTTTATTTTAGCTGTGTCGCCTTTCATCATTTTAATAGTGAATGATTCACTTGGTATACTGGTAACGAGAAGATCATAAAGTTTTTGGTAGTCCTTGATGCCTTCTACAACAATAGGAGGCGGTGGAGGCGCCTTCTTTTCTTTTGGTTTCTCCGAGACTTTTTTGCCTGGCTCGGCTTGTTGAGACGGAGAAGGTGTTGAGGTCCTCTTTCTTTTTTTTCTACTCTCTTGTCGGATCCATTCCGTTTCTCTAGCGAGTTCCTCTTCGTCTGTATCGTATTCGACTTCAGGGGGAACTTCTTTACTAACTCCTGGTTTCTCAGATGCTTGTTTTTTATCGACTTCTTTAGCTTTGAGCAATTGTTGCTGAAGATTTTCGACTTTTATTTGAAGCTCATTTACTAAGCATTCTAATTTTTCCCGTAGATGTTTCTCTTCGTTGTACAACTGGTACAACACTTGTTCTGTTTCAGTTTTAATAGTAATTGTACTTTTTGATTTTGCCATATTTAATTATTAAATATAGCTTGGCCTTAACAGTTGTTAGTTGTTTTTGTCGATGTTTAGCATGGGTTGCAGAAATGATTTCTGGGTTGCCAAGTGAATTAATATTTCTAAATTGTGTACGGCCAGATTAAGTTACATTCACTCTAGATGGGTAGGTATATCGATTTTTCTAGACTAAAAATTAATAATTTTCTATCCAACCTAATCACAATGAACAACCCAGAAACATAATTAATTATTCTACACAGTAACTCATAACATCAGCAACAACAAGATCGCACCGATTTACACGCAAAGCGAATATCTCATCCAAAGGAGCTGATTTACTCTCGTGCCTAATAAACTCAATTGGATCTCCCGGCCTACTCCCATCATTACCATAAAATAAACTCGGCTGAAGCGTGACTCACTAATAAAATCCGACAACAAACACCAACAAAAACAACAAACAAACATAACAACTTCCAAACAATAACCGTAAAGCCGGACGCCATCTAAAATATTCCTAATCTTTGCACCCGTATACAAATACTATCACTAGACGCTTGTACTGGGTACTACGATTTTCTCATTCTTCAAGATCTTATATACCACGTTACTTTTGAACAAAAAGAAACTCTAAAAGGACAAGCTGAAGATCCATTTTGGTTTATAAGTTATGTCTACTTGTTGCCAAATGGCGGGGATGGTAGGGGTATAGTAACATTCGCTTTCGTTGGCGCCCTGCCGGCCGCCGACCGCCCGTGATCAATGGACGTCTGCGCTAGACTACTTTCACGGCAAACGTAATTTCGGAATGCTTTTTGAGCCTTTTAAAAGCGTAAGTGCACAATTGGGTTGTGTTCATTAACAGTTTGCCGTGATTATTTAAAATGTTCTTCATTTATTACGAGGGGGATAATTCTTCCTCCGTTTTGAAATGGTAATTGCTACAAAGCGTCATCCTCATTGAGTTATGAACTAAAGAACAATGTTGATGTGAACCTAAATGAATACGAAAGTTTAGTTTAAAGAGTACTGTTTTTGGATTTTGAATGAGAAATTATAACGCTTTTACTTTTTACTCTAATATTATTGCTGACATTCAAATCATTTTAGTATGAATGTAGTGTTGGATTGTTGCCGATTGTTCTTCAATATATAAAATCAAACATGAAAATAAATCTCCAAACTTTATTGCTTACTTAATAATTAATTATTACAGTTTGACTTGTTTTTTTATTACAGCTTTTTTTCTGTTGCGCTTCGCTTATATTTTTTCAATGGCCCGCTAGCTGACACACACACTGTTGCCAGACTCATTAATTCAATTTACTCACTTTTTATTCCTTCATTTCAATAATTTTTATATCCGACAAAAGTAATAATTCTAATTTATTGTAAAATTGTGAAAACTGATAACAGTAGCTTTAGATGATATGAAAATGAGGACATAAAACATACAAAAATCGTTATTAAATACTGGTCTTTCTAATACTTTTTAAGCTCATGTTTTTCTTTCCAAAATGAATAGGTACCTACACTACAATCCGAACACATACAGCATGAAAATACCACTAAATTAGCTGGACCTATCCAAAACCAGAATTGAAGTTTGAAAAAACACTTTTTCCTCATATTAAACATAGATACGCATAAAAGGCCTCTTTACTTTACCTGACACGTATAAAATAAAAAGCTAGACTCCGCAACGCGAACGTGAATATTTCACACATCTCGTCCTTGCTGAAAGACATTTTTGTTTCAAAACTGAGGAAATGCTCCTGTCTTGCTCATCACGAAGACGCCTCACAAAGAAACAATAGTTCCTCGTAAGATATTCACGTAAAACTTTTTTCTTTCGCTATTTTATGATTCGAAAGAACTTGACGTTGCCAAACTTATTTTGCCATTGAAAGGAAAAAGTAAATTTGAATAGTTTGATGAATATCATGAATATTTATTTTATCTGAAAAAGTTTTTTGGTCGGCAAGTGTTGGAATATACTAGCTATTTTAATGTTAGGTATTAGTTATTCCTGTGTTATTTTGGAAATTAGCACCTCTTGCAAAATATTTTGCTTATATAACTTTTTGTGTTGATAAACCATACCTAAACTTTTACTCAGTTTTCCTTCATAAAAATTAACGTTTTAATAGTTATTCCAGCAACAGAAGAATTTGAAGTTTTATGGGCACTTTTGAAAGAATATAAATACAAACAAAAAAGCACTATTTTTGTTTTAACTTACATTCCACTGCACAAGGAGGTTTGTTTAGATTTAATTATCACGCCTGGATATTACGTTGCGTGTCGTATCCACATTCTGTTACATTTTAAAATTAATCGCCAGCCACCCCTGTCAACGGCATACCGGAGTGCGGTAACCGGTCGATGACCCCGGGTATTTGGGACGATTCAATGTTTATAACATTAAAGGAAAACACAACAGGAAGTAGGCCGGAGGGCAGCGGCCATCGCGAGCGGATTCGTTCCTTTCCATCACATTTTTGAACGGTTACACCTCATATTATGTGTGAGTGTTGAATATTGATGTTCAGAGGGTCGCGGCAACAAGTGTTCGAATTAGTATTTACACGTTTACGTGACGGAAGTATTATGTCACACTGATTTGGGTACTGACAGATACAGCTGTCAACGATTATCAGCTTTAAAACAGGGATCTCTTTCATGTATGTATATTTATACTTACAGTTGTACGTATGATTAAAATTAACTGTCTTGTACAACTTTAACTTTCTGTGGTTAGTGGAAACCATGGTGTACGAAGAAGCCTTACCACAATGGTCGACGGCCGGATTAGACAGCGAATGTATTAACACATGTGAATATTAAATATGCATATCTAATAATCGTACCGGCGTCGTGTCATGTTCATCCGTCACGTATGGAATACTAAAGTAGCATTACCTTTCCTGAATAGCCGCCTCATTTCCATTCACCATAGATTCCGTGATCTTCATCGCGGCACACGTACGAAATCGTTGGACTCGAAAAACTTCACAGAAATATGAACAGAATGAAATAAATTAAAAGAAATTCCAAATTAACAAGCGTTTCCGTAGAAAGTTCGTTTAATCGCATTATTGAGTTCCAAATTTAATTTAAGTAAGAACACGATACCGAGAATTCGACGCGGAAGAAAGAAAATTTAAAATTCGAAACTTCTTCAGCGAAGTGGTGACAAAACGTATCACGGGCGCGCTGCGGCCACCGAATTAACTGCCGCCGCCGAACCGAGGGATTAACTGATCTAACTCGATGATACTCGGCAGGATTGCTGCAATTTTGTACCTACTATTATTGCAGCGCACGAGGGCGGGACGCAGGAGACTGACTCTCGAGCGAAATTGGTAAATAGACACTTGATGGGACTAAATGGATCCTTGCGGTTCAATGACAAGTTTCATAATTCGACTACATTATATATCTACGTACTAGTGTGTACTAGCGGATGTAATATATTAAGAAACGTAGCTTAATAATAGTTTGTTGCTGGTTGAACTATACTGTTTCCAGTCTAAGCAATGGGTCTTGTAAGCTGTGGCTTTATCTCTATGCCACAGAAAACCAACGTAAAGCAGCTATTTCTTTAAATTACATGAAATCAACTCATGTCAATGTCACGCTCAATAACCTCTACCATGTTACACTTGAAAATTGAGAATAGAATTTTTAAACTTCCACGAACAGTTGAGCCTCATTTAAACGGGGACAGTTTCTCGCCTCGAAGTTACGATTATCGTAAGAATATAAAAAGTTGTATCGTAAACGTTTGCCAAAATACGATAATCTTATAGCATTTATCTTATGCTACAGTGGCATATGATTCTAGCCTGCAATCAGGCGGAAAGCTCTCTCCGTGCAAATAAAGCTTTAAAAGCTGTACATGAACAGCCAGTATCGTTTGCCATCAGATGAGCCATGCGCAGCTCTCAAGTTACAAAAAATCTCCTTGTACGAAAAATACACAGAAAAAAGAGACGCAATTTAAAATAACAGCACAGGACAAAGCGGAACTAAAGTAAACAAAGCTGAAAATCCTAAAAAGGTGTCGCTTTCAATTCACTACAGCCGTACAGTGAACAGAGTGTCGGTACGTGCACATGACACGAGCTGGTCATGTGC
Source organism: Deilephila porcellus (assembly GCA_905220455.2). Taxonomy (NCBI): domain Eukaryota; kingdom Metazoa; phylum Arthropoda; class Insecta; order Lepidoptera; family Sphingidae; genus Deilephila; species Deilephila porcellus. Next base: position 10,398,261 of record LR999977.1, on the reverse strand, counting down.
ACAAATCACGCTGACGCGATCGAAGGACAAAGGGGTCGGAGGGAAGTAGAGAGAGGATGTTGCCGATTTCACTGCGCCGGAGACAGCGCACAATACGTGTGTAACAGGCTCACCCCCCGGCCGCTGATTGACAGCATGAACGTCGATGCACAAAATGTTACATCGCGTTCCGTAGCCTGAAGCTAAAATTTTTAACATCACTTGTTCTATTATAGTCGATACGAGCGTCGTTGCTTTACATACTATTCAATGCCTATGCTTAAAATAATCTATGCTTTTCTTGTTTTTCACATTATCCATTATGGCACCAATGGATCTGATGGATCGCAATTTTTACTCGAGACAATTCATAGGTCGAAGACATTTCAGAGAGACAGAGTCGCTTTTGTCCTGAAAAATGCACATTTTGTGTGCAATAGCCACTATAAAGTATAAGAAAATTTCTATAATAACCGTCTATATAAAATAGTCAACATCTATGTTATTCCTTAGTAAGCAGTCATCGTAGAAAGGAAAGAAAGGCACGAACTAAGGAAACCCAATAGCACAAATTGATTTCGTTTCGAACGTAATTACACGTCGCTTCAGCTTTCCGACGTTGCTACGACGAAGGACGGTGCGAATATTAATTGGTTTCTTCATTTTAAATAAAGAAATATAGCATTTCAATTAACTGTCTGCTAATGGTGGCCCACTAGTTCCGCTCGGCTAGTTAGCTCTCTATTTATGTAATACATGTTCATTAACGCGCAGGTCTATTGAATTCTAGGTTCAGCCAGTATGCACCTTAATTCGAATAGGCTGCCACAATTGTCTCAATTAACAAAAAGTAAGCTTCTCTCACGAGTGCTTAATTTATCTGGATCAGTAGTCACTGTGTGCAAATATAGGACAAATAACGATATCTATACTAATATTATAAAGAGGAAAGATTTGATAGTTTGTCTGTTTGCATTGAATATGCTCTGAAACTACTGAACCATTTGAATAATTATTTTAATGTTGGTAGCCGACACTATCTTCGGATGACATAGGCTATATTATATTTACAAAAAAAATAGGGATCCTTACTAAAACTCCAATAATGTAACCCTAAGTGTAAAAATATTACCTATAATTATCTAAATATGTATCGAAGCGAGCGAAGCCGGGCCGAGCGAAGCCGGGCCGAGCGAAGCCGGGCCGAGCGAAGCCGGGCCGAGCCGCTATACACTATAAATTGGATGCAACATCTAGTCCTGTTCAACTACCTGCAAACTTTACCCTCATACAAGCAGGTGTAAATTTCATTATCATAGCAGCTTGTGAAACATCTAAACAGTATTTGTTACATTTTACGTAGTATCAAAACGGGAAGCAGTTTGTGAGAGTTCGTGTCAGACTGACGATTATGCTCAAAGTTATCCGCTGCTCCCGACAGCTCAGTCAAGTGGAATAATAATAAGTACTGGTGGAGGAAGAACGCGATACCGGAATTAGAAGTGCGAACTTTCTTTCAGCTGCATGAGTATATTTAAATGTAGTGTATTTAATATATTTTTTAGTAAAATGTCATAAATTTAACGACAAATCTGAAAATTCTTTAAAATTAAAAATATGTTATAACAATTGCCAACCAGTATTAGACCACTATGATGGATGATCTGTCTCTCAATGGTAAATAAAGTCCGTGTCCAGCATTCAAATGCATAGAGATAGCTACAAAACAACAAGAATACAAATTTAAATTATGTTACAAATACTGAAAAAATATATTAGCATGTTGCTGAGGGAATTTCTTGCTCCGTTCCTACTAAGCCTATACACTTGACTAATCAAAATAACTTCTTAAAGGCTAACTAACTAAATAATGTTTGTTTGCATTCCTCATATTTTGTACATATTACTTTCTTTTTTTATTACTATTATCATTATTCTTTGCCTATTTTATGACCACTCTCTTCTTCCTAGTTTCTTTTCAAGCCAGGTCATACAAAGATTGTCTAGAAGAAATCGCGGTAAGCAATAGGACCGCCGCGCCGATTGTCACCTAAATTTAAACCAGTTTCCATTTTTTTTATTCTTTATGTATGTGGTTTTCAATAAAGAATTTATAAATAAATAAATTAATAATATATGGACTCTGAAATGATCTCCGCATGGTTGATACTATCTATTCGCGGAGCATCCGAGAGAGCACATGTTTGACCGCGTGACCACGATGTTGTAGTTTTGTTCAACAAGAAGTGATAGTAAGTGGGCTATTATTTTGTCATGTCTTCATGAGTGGGTTTAGTATAGTGAGGTTCCGTCGGGAGTGGCTCGTGTGCTATTATCCTACTGCTATAGGAATATTGATAATAATAGTATGATGAAAACGCAGCTGTTTTACATTAAATAATCACTCATAGCAGAGGAGAGCAAATTTTTTGAAACAACTTATCTCGTATTATATATTTTTAGTAGCTACGAAATTGTAATATCAGTTAGCGGCGCTTTGAAGAATTTTAGAATGCTGAAAAACTAAGTCGAACGAATTGAAATAGGGCTTTGTGAAAATTCGTATTTAATACAGGAATGAACAATGAACAAATCATTCAAACTAATTCTCTGGTTCGTAATAATGTATTTCCTATCATATCGCATTTAATAACTACTAATTTGAAGTCTCTACAAATGTAGAGTTATTTATCTGGATTTTTTAAATTTGTTTATCCAAAATCTTTTTTATGTTTCCAAGATACAACTAAATCCAGTTAAAATTTTCCATATTCTGATTTAAATAAAGTCATCAGTCAAAACACTTCGCTGCTACGAGTATAACTCTATTCGAAGCGTAATATGCCCTAAAATATTATGCTACACGATAAATTTGCTTGCTTGATATCACCTTATACTCTTTAACAAACAAGTAACTAAAGGCTCGCTTGCTAAACACGGTCTAAGGATACTTTATCGCTTCGGGTCGATCGAGAGGCGACGAGCAGTCTCGCTTGTTACACCGGCACGGCACAATACCATGTTAGCCCAAATAACCTTTATTTTACAAGCAAAAAGGGTCAAAATTGCAGTCACCGTGACCAAACACGATTTTGCTAAAGCATAAATTGCGTCGCAGAGTATATCGACTGGAACATACGAACAGGTTCATTACGTATGTTAAGGTAATGTACACGACTTCTCCACTTTCTTCCACGTCATTAGCGTTAAGTTATTAGATGTTCATGGCATTTTGATTGCACTTAAATAAATTGATAAATGCACATTGTTCATTCAGTTTAAAGTACATAAACCTACGTTGTTTGCTACTATATTTAAAGGTAACTTAATTATGACTGTCAACAATCCAATCGATAAAACAACTAAACCTCCCTTTAATCTTGAGAACAAAACAAAAAGTCCCAACGACATCGATAGAAATCTAACGCAATTCAAATCCGAAAGAGTGATAATCCTTCAAAGGCATACAACGCACACGCACCTACGTGATCTTAGGGTAGGAACCGCCTCAATAAGTGCAGCGTCGAGAGCCGCGGAGACACCAGGGCCCTCGAGGCACAATAGCCTGGAGTGCCACACCAGACACCGAAATACTTACTCATTAGAATATATTATTTAGTTATAATTGTGAGGTAGGTGTTTTCTTTTATATGCTGGAATGGTCAGAGATAAAACGCAAACAAAAATATGTAAAAGTGAGCCTTAAAAAAATACTTTTATATTATATACTTCATGTAAAAAAAGAGGCATTAGTGGTGAGTGAAAAGTGAAAACGGAGTTGCTTTCATAATTGTCAATAAGGTTTTGATAACTTTTATTGATTTTGTGGCATCGTCTTATGCTGATGGAATGTCGACTATACTGAAATCGTTATAATATTTCACATCATAAATTATAACTACTAAAAATTATGGCTTTATAAATCTTTCTGGTACCGTTTACCTAACAGCATGTATAGACGCATTTAACTGTCACCATCACCATCACAAAACAGCTCATCAGCCCTTAAACCAAATCCATTCTAGTTCATTTACACGCAATCTGTTTTACACACCATTAACATTATCTCATTCTCACGGTGTAGTTCCACTCTTCCCACAACACGCGACAAGCCAAGACGTCGGACTCACATGTGCGTCCAATTTATCAACAGAAGGGATAAGCCAGCTGAAGCCCCCACCTCTTTCCATGTCCATTAACAAATATCGTAAGTGACTGAAATGTGGGGAGATATCTATATCCGTGCTATTGTGATTTAAAGAATTTGGGAGACGTTTCGTTTCGAAACATTTTCTATCCGTATTACTTAAAGTGAAATTGTTGGATACGTTATGGTGGCTATATTCAAGAATTTCTAAATTGTTTGTAAAATACACAAGTCTAAATTAGTTACTATAGTAATGAAAACACTCAAAACATGGAACAGCAAGCTAACGCTTTATGATCCTGCCTATATAACTTGGAATTGAGATCCATCTATTTATTCGAGAAATTATGGGCATGGATTACATTTGTGCCTATTATCACGGTGGACTCACTAACGAAATGGGTGATTTGCATTTTTGCCCATCCCTTTTACGATACGGGAGTTCCCAAACTTATTTATCGCAGCAAGTTAATTAATATTAATAAAGCTACAAGTATTACTTTTATGTTGATTCATTTCACTATAAATCATGTGTATAATCATATGCCAACTATCAGGTATATAATATTAAAGGACATTGACAAAGTAAAAGCTTTTAACAACGCATCGATCACTGTAACAAGTACTTCACACTCAAGCTGATATTACTTCGAATAAAACAACTGTACATCGTAAACTCATCAATCTTTAAAGCATAACCACAGCTAAGTTTTGTTTACAACTTTGCACCCACACTTTACACTTCACACACCGTTTTGTGTCAACATTTTTTTTTGTCACAGACTAAATTGTTTGTTTAGTTTATATCCACTCTCGTTAAAAGCGATGTCTTAGAAAAAGCCTGCGAGGGGAAGCCGGGCTTTTGAATTTTAATCCATTTCATTCTGTTTGGAATCGACAGTAGCTGTTAGGTTTAGATGGCTTTTACATCCCCAGGTTGGCGAGCGCTTAAGGCTCTATGCAAGGATAAAAGTTACCAACTTCAAAACTCAAGAGCGTCTTAAGATGACACGAGGCTCGGCTTCGTGTTGTTTTTACATAAATTTCCGTAATTTTTAATTAAGAAGTTGAAAGGATGTTTTACGTAAATTAAGCTAATACTCTTTACGAATTGAATTATGAACATAGGTTTTGTTCAAGATGTATTTTAATAAATATATTTGATGACGAACAACACTTAATTTTATTTATATTTATTAATATTTGCAGCATAAGGTAACCCCTCTTCCGATACAGTGTATATTTTTAATGATATTATATAATTAATAACATTCCTTAACAATTCATTTTACGACGTCGCGTCGTCGTTTTAATTACTTCCGCAGGCTTGAACGGTTCAGGACAAATTTTATTAAAATTCATTAGGAAATCTAATATTTGAGAACCATTGTTAGACTAAAGTCAATAATCAAGGCATATATATTTATAAGAGAGATACATAATAATTAATAACACTTAAATTTAGTGCAATCACTTATATCATTCATAGTATAAAGGTTTTTATTTTCCAAATAATAAATCCAAGACTTCGTGTGTTAAGTTAATGAAAAAACGGACATGATAAGGCATGCGCGTAGAATAGGGTGTCAGCAACCCTCCATAATTCTTTAAAAGGGATAGATTTACGGAAGATCCGAAGATTGTAAATCTTCGCTTAATTACATCTACGTTAAAATATTTCCTTACTATAAATTTAATATATCTAAGAGAAATATAAATATGAAGAACCTGTTCCAATATAACTAAAGACTGAAAATATTAATAGCAAAACTAATTTACATTTTCAGAAGTAAGATGTAAATTCGAATCCATGAAAGTTGAGTTTTTGAAAAAGACTCGCAAATTGTGAAATACGGTTTCGTTGAAAAAATCACGTGTTCAATGAAAATAAGGAAAATACAGAGCGACTTAATCATATCGTCCGAAGTGAGACGCGAATCGTAAAAGTTTGATGGCCATTCCAAACGCGAGGATGTCGGGAAGCAGTTTGTCCAAAATCGTAAAATCTAACATTTGGATTCACAACGTAGTTAACATTAGTTGTATCGATATCCCGTCACCATTTTGAAAACTTGTATGAATGAAAAAAGAAAACATATTCAATTTTAAAGGAAACATCGAAGGAAATTAGGTTAATTGATAGTTTAATCTTTGCGAATAATAAAATAAAACTATTTTTTTCCAAAATCTTAAAATAGATATAGTAACTCCATAAATTAATGTTGTTTAAGCCGTCGTTCGCAACAAAAACTTGTGAAAGACGATAAACTTGGATTCAGTTTAACTATCTTTCTTTAGAGAAAGTTCTTGTCTTGGCGATAAAATACTCGAGGTACTTAGGGTGTAGGTATTTCGGTGGCAAAACAAAGGCTCCGGAATCGTGGGGCGACTTGGTTTCCGGTACATAAACTCTGCGAGAGGGCGCCACATCGATCCATGTGGTTGGTAACACGTTATAAAAAAGAACCCTGGTAAAGAACTAGCGATTATTTAACAAAGACATGTTATAGTTTTATCACCTGTTATAGTGGATAAACTACATACTAAAACTATTACTATGGTTTAAAAATTGATTTTAACCGATTACTGATGTTAAACAATTCACAATTTCAATATAGGCGCTTATAAATTGCTTGTTGCGCTTGAATTTCAATATGTTTTAAGGAGGATAAACAAAGATAAAATAAAAATAAAGAATATTTAAATCCCCAAGCGATCAAGAGTAAAAGTTTAAAGAAATTTCAGCCGCCGCAACTCATTACCGCCAAGCGTTAATCTGCCGCTAAAATTTCAACAAATGAAAATTCGGGCTTCCGAGCAAACAAAAGCGTGGCTCGGTTCTTGGCTCGCGAAACTTGGAGGCGTGCGTAGCTACAGTGGCTGTTATTAGCATAAAGCAAAATACAGAAGGCTGTTTTGCTAAAAACTCGAGCCAACTAACAAGGGGCTGTGAACGTTGTTAACAATGCCGCGCCGCGAACATTTTATTACGGCCACAAAACTTTTATCACGTAATCGCGCATCGTGATGGGCTAGATTAGCGGATACATTATAGTTTAATCAGTTGATAAAGTATTCAAGGGAATATTTCGTTTGGGGAAGTGTTTTTATGAAATTGAACGTGGACACGTAACTACAAAGTTTTGTTCCTAGTATTTCATTCGTTTATTCGTATGATAAGGACGGGGGACTTTTTTCATTTTATCTAATGACTAGGTAAGGGTGACATAAGCCTTCTACAAATCCTGAATTCCTTAATTCGATATATCCACTTTATGTTTTTCATTTGAAAGCCGTGGTTTATTCGAGACTGGATAATTCCCGAAAGAGTTGACGCCAGACATGCTTGTAAGCTCATTAGCCAAATCTCTCTGCAATATGCAAACCATTTCGCATCCTTATAGGTGTGGAATATACACAGATAGAAGAACACGTACTAACATTTTTAGTCCTGCACTGCCTATAAGGAAGGCCGACGTATTTGTGGAGATTGTTGTGAGATTACATTGTTCTGTCCCCAATACTCTTTTGCACGACATTGCATAATGTACTATCACGAGCTGAGAGATAACTTAGCCAAGCCAGAATAAAAATAAAATATATAAAGAGCCAAGTGTACATATCATTATTAGCGTTCAAGCCGAGCTCACTTAGCGCCGTGTTCTTAATAACTTTACTCGACAATATAATGTATATAATTTTAATCTTGCCCGTAATTAATTTTATCCGCGACCAGCCATTTTGTGTACTAGTTTCAGAGGAAAATTAATTAGAGAATATATTAAGTGTCTGTAACGTGACCTTAATAACGAGCTTTGTTGTCGAATCGTAATAATGAGTGTCATTGACAGTATTTAATACGTATTTCCTGCCACGTATTTTAATAAATAAATTCTTTAAACGTCCGCAATGATATTAGTGTTAATTTGTTCGTTTTCTTACACTACGAATTTCTATCCAAGTCTATTTTATGACTAGGTAGTTACATAGTTTTTTAACACACATATCATGAATCCTATAATAATTGTAAAATACTTAATGAGTGTAAGAACCATACTTTAGCACTTTTTAGTTATGCACTCTTTCAAAACAATGGAATCATCATAACATGCGTCATAACTCAACTCCCTTTACGCACAATATTCTACGTTTGCATACCAAACACCAATATCCCAACCAAATCAGAACAAAACCAGGATTATAGGAATGCAATATTATGCAATGCAATATAATGCAATATTGACTAAGCCAACACTTAAATTCAAATGGAAACATTAAAATTTCGTGACGGTGTCAAATTCAGGGCATTTACAGTTTCGCTCAGTCATTGTCTATAAATAGCCGACTTCCCCACTTTAATACGGAGTCTGGCATTACAATGTTTGATTTATGACGCGTGATAGCCTGTTGAGTAAAATATCGTGGAGGGAATGGGGAAGGTACTAAAGCCAGAGGTAGATAACATCGTGAGCTAACCTGCATTAACCTTTGTACGGGGATGTAACGTGGAACAATACACAGGAGATTGCATTTTATATTACTTTAAGAACTGAGCAAAGTTCTTTTAATAGAAGTGTGGGGCGTGGGGTGTAAACTGTGAGAAAATTATGTATGGCTTTTTGTTTATATTATGATCTTTTTGTTGAAAGTACTCAGTTGAGAATAAAATTTAAGGATGTCTTATTCAAATAAAGGAAATAATAACGGAGTCAACAGTTTATAAAAAAAACAGCTGTGGCCTGTTACGATTTCGATACACGTACTGAGTGATCCATAAGTATTTTTTTCTAGTGCAGGTGACGTGAGACCGCAGAATTCCTGGTGATTCGGAATCGTAAGTGAAAACAAATGACACCTATTTTAGTGTAGCTTCAAGACGGTGACTGCTGATTTTACTTATATGTTTGTGAATTGTCATTTTAATTATTATTTATCTTAATTCCAAATTGCCTTAGACATGAAAATTCAATGTCTAATTTAAACACGATGGAGGTCGGTTTATTCAGCCTCCCGGGCCGAACCCCAAAGTGCTTTCAACGAATACCTTTGACGGCATAATTTATGCATGACGCTATTGACTAAGCCAACACTAATGGCACACCGAAGCGACGTTTATAATGCACCTACAAAATTTAATGCACGTAAATATATTTTGCAACAGCTGGTGAACGCAAACTGTCCAATAAGTAGGTACTGGCGGCTAGGCTGCAGGCTTTACATGTGTTGCGGTCAATATTGTGGGCTTTTGTGTTATTTACGATAGGTGTTCGTAGTTCAGTTGGTAAAAGGTTTTTTGGAGATATATCGCCGCCGGAGGGGCATGGCTTCAAAACCAAAACTTACAAAAAGTGAGGATAGGTATGTTAGACGTGACGTGAGTAGATACTAAATTTAAGATTCGATCTTTTAACGATAGATTCTTACAGAACGAATACCTACCATACTGCAACAAAATCTATTACAATTACTCCTCTATACGAACTATCATATAAAATTCTAACCCTAGCGAATAGCGATCATAAAACACTATCCATGTCTTACAAAACCAACTACAGGCAAATGATCAGGTATTGTAACAGGTGCACTCAAGTCTCGGCAGGACTTAGCCTTGGCGTGGTAAAGGCTCATTTTATGCTAATGCTGAGCCAGCGCCAGCCATTCGTGCAATTTGAACGCTATCCATGGAGACTTCAAACCGCTGTATATGAAATATGTATAGGATATGCTAACTTGTTTATTTGAATATGGATTAGCTGGCGACATAGAAACGGCGTTGAAGCTTATATACTGGTTTAATGAATTAAATTATTGTATGTTTTGGCTAACGCTTTAACATGTAATGAATTTTCATATCAGTTCCTAAAATCTTAAATTTCGTACAAGTAAAATTCAATCACAAAACATTTTTTTTTTCATACAAAAATATGTGTACAGAGCAAATTAAGTTTGAAACTCATGTTTTTTATTTAAAAGAAAATGAGGTTAAACTAACCCCGCAAGACACAGCAAGCCGTACAATTCCACATGCAGATTTATGTTTATGAATAGTTAATGTAGGGAAACATTTCAGGACGCATAATAAGCACTGGACCGCAATAAACCACCCACAATCCTCAAGTTTTTCCTTTCCCTACTTCCTTACGGCGTGTCGCGTAAACAAGGGAAATTGAAACAAAGAAAATACTGGAACAATTTCGCTACGTTTGCAACCTTTTTCTAAAGCAAAGAAACGCTGGCTACGCGAAAATTTTGTGAAGCAGTACGGTATATTACACAGCTCATTAAAAGCATGGAGCATGAACTAGGAATTACTCTTACAGAAAATTGTATGTTTCACAGATATCTTTGCAACAAGGCAGATCATTTATTTTTGTACTAACTGAACTTGATGGGATTTCCCATTGGCAATAGCCAATATCTGAGAAGTCTAAACACCATTTTCTAACTTGTTTTTATGAATAAAATTCTCTCGTACATTCATATAAACTCCGATATCATCTTTCTAGAACCAACAATTTAGGTTATTAATAAGTTTTAAACGTTTATTAAATAGATTGACAATCTTAATTAACTAATCTATTGATAAAATTAAGTAGGTATATATGTAAATAATGTAAATAACATTTGGTACTGAATGACGAATGTACATGGATGAGATATACTATGTGTAAATCAATGTGTCTATATAAGGGAGGAAGGAATGTTATCGCTTAGGTGCGTAAGAATGTGCTTCAGTGGTTCGGAAACGGAAACGCACCGAGCGCGGAATAAAAACTTATTTTACAATGCCAAGGGGAAAATCGAGCCTGGAGGACAACTTAAACCGAGATCGATTTGTAAATAAAAAGTTCGCAAAAGTTATGATCGAAAAGTCTCGTTTGAATGGTTGTTTTCATCCAATCTTGATAATCTTCGTGTTATTGGACTGCTCGTATTTGAATTTCAGCCCGCCTTTTAACTATAGATCTCTACATTTTTATATACAAATTCGTTATAGACAGTAATATCACCGACTAAACATATTAAATAACTAACACAATATTGACTCTATCGAAGCAAATTGAAATCGGAGTGGGATATAGAAAATCATTAGCCACTGCCATCATTAATTTTCATAACAAGGCTGTTCGAGCTTCTGAACAATCACGCTATCAAATAGATCTCTCCAATCGGTAATTAAACTGAAATAGGTATGCGTCCTGATCATGTCATCCCCGGGAACGCGCCAGCCTGTGTAACAGCTTGATTCGGAGGGCCCTCGTAAATCCTGACTGGCGTGAAATTAGTGTCGCATGCCGGTTTAAGTACCACCGCCACAGCCACGTCGACAGGTAAAAACGACACGCGGAAAACACACTATTTATGGTTTTGACTTTTATAATTCGTATGCGTATGATATGACGGAATTACCTATGTGCGTAAAGGTTAGAATAAAAAACAGTTGGATTAGTCATTTATTTTACTTGGTAACCGTTAGGTTAGGAACAAGACCGTATTATCTATAATTCTACGTACTATGGCGAGATATTTTTATAATTGGTATGTACTCGTATGTGTAACACAACTGAATTATGAACGTAGAGGTGGCTGAATTAGAAATATTTGAATTAGTCGTCGGTGGCCTAGGTTTGGAGGTTTTAGGTTTAGAGCATGAAACTGTCTACAATTGTGTGTGAAAGTGTCAATAAACATTATTATGATAGTATATAAGGCTATGCCAACCAAATGAGTAATGGCGATAAAGAAATTAATCGTATCTTAACTCATGATATCTTTAGTAAATGTTGTTATTTTTTTTTATTTAAATTTCCTTTGGTTCCTTACACCAACCTTAATGGGGTTGTAGGTTGATTAAAATTGTATTATTCCCTGTAATACTTACTTATTTGATTATCATAATGAACTTATTTTTAGTAACTTAGGTAATTACACTGGGATCTTCATTAAACAGGCAAATGAGGGGACCCACATCAAACAAACTTCATTCTTAATCCAGTTATGACCCGGCCTAACCTTCCCAGCGGGCGGCTAAATGTGCCAATCATAATTCAATAACAAGCAAAATCTACTTCATCAAAACATTCAATTATTCACAATGTCAGTTTTGTTTCACTGTCACTACCCAAATGTCGTAATATCAACAATGAAATCCCAAAACTAATATAAAGGTAAACAAAAGTGACACATTAATATTGCGTGAGTTAGGTATACATACTGTAATCAAACTTGCTGATATGTGTCAATTTACTTGGTTTATTACATGTATAGTACCTATATTTCTCCCCAAAAAAGACCACAATGTCGAAGCCGATTGATAATGAAAATCATAGCTGCATTGAATTTTTTATGGAACTTTATGATCAATACAGTAGGTAGGTAATCAAAATGGTTTTTACTTTTTAGATAAGTGTCAAAGATGAAAAGAATAGGACGAAAGAAGATTCACATCCGTCTGGTAGAATAAGGATCAAACTCTATAATGTCTATCTATACTCGTAGACGTATGGGTTACAAAAACAAAACATCAATCATGAGGCTAATGCCATTTGTGATTTGAACTATGAATGCTGTTTCTTGTTAGCGTATGTCATTTCAAGTGTCTATAACTACCATGCATTCATTTATTACAAGTAATTTATATAGTGGCTATACAAGCATCAACACTTCATAACTATTTGAACACAAATACTAAGAATTAGTTGAGTCGCTCCGTTTCCCATAGTTGTCTTTCGAAAGTTAATTACAAACATGTCTTCGGGTGTTTTTCGGTATAATTACCAACAAACGATAATGGCCCTTGCATTTCCGTTGACAGGCCATTTTGTGGGATATCTTCGTGGAACACAGTAAGGACTTAATTTTATCATGGATGGTTTTTCGGTGTCGTATTTTCTTATAACGTTTGGTTTATTTTCCAGTCTCGACAACAAGAAGACATATTTTAGTGTGTGTGACAACTTTTCTGTTTCATTCTGTACTTCTTCCTTCATTTAAGACGCTTTTTGAATCAGTTGCAAGATTTTATAAAACAAATTAACGGCTAGGATAAAGCTACAGCATTTTCCTTCACCAAAAACCAATTGAAATGAACAAACAACGCCATAAACAATCTAACTGTCGTAGAAATAATTCAGTTAATCCACATGTTACATGTTAAGAAACTATTAGTGAAGCTTCCGCAGGACAGCGGTACACCACAAATAGTAAGAAACCACGTCCCTAACTTTGAGTACATGAGGCCAAATATAAAGCAGTTTCCGACAATCGCACGCACGTGAAGCCCGAATAATGTTCGAAGTCAATGACTGGGGGAACAACTACTTGACGTGACTCACGCCGCAATTGATTGGAAACAACAAATTATTTATCTTCATGAATGTCATAATCAGCTTGGTTAGTTCGTTAGCACGGTGTTATGTTTCGCAGCTACACGAGATTGGATTTTAATCACATGTTGGTACTCGTTGATTCAATGAAATTATGAATGGTTGTGTGAGATAAAAGACTTAAACAAACATTAGTGAAAGGACGAAAGGAAGGCCTTTATCCAATAGTACTTTTGATAATAATTTTCACAAACGTTTTGTCTGAAATGGAAGCCGAGGCTTTGTTAATATGACAATACATGTCCTCAGGAAATTATATTCCGCATTTAATACAATAGAAAGTTATGATAAAAAATATGACATACTTACTCCCGGTATCTATTCAGTATTCGTGAATTTAACTGTATTAATATTAGTATGCGAATTTTGAATTTGCGAAAATTGCTTTATAATATAATTTATAATAGATTTTGTGAGTAGCTGGTTGAATATTACCTTAATCATATTAAAATGGTTAAGAAATAAATTTATATTATGAAGTTGTACATAAATTCATTGAATGATCATTGATAGAATCGACGCGACGCGACGTGGGTAGTAAATCCGCTTATCTAAATGTCTTTTTCATTTAATAATGTTCTTAACTCTACGGCCACATTAACGGCCAACACGTTTTGCAGCGTCATTCTCTCCGAGCGTGTACTCTCTACTTAAAACGCACCCCTGTCCCACTTTTTGATTTATGAATGCCGAATGCATATTATAATTATCGACCAATATAACAAACGACATAAACATTCCCCTCTCGCCTATAAAACCTTGAGCAGGTCTAAGAGGACATAAAATTCAAAAATAAAATTTAAACTGTTACGTCATAAAAACCCTTCTCGACCGATTGGAACGAAACGACAGAATTATTCAGTTGAAGTGACGTCAAAAGTCATTAAAACCGCCTCCTGTTCACGCTTTTAATTCCAACGCCGCCGGTCTATTTTCGAACTTAGTCATTTTTAAGTGAATTAAAATTCTATATGATCGAATGACGGCAGATATTTATGCAATTTTAATAGCGAACCATTTTTGCTTTCTATCCTGATTATGTATACATTATGGAACAAATTGGACGACATAATTTAACGTATAAGAGAGTTTAACAGAAAGAAACGATTTCTCTGCGTTAACTAGCTGTTGGCAATCTCCGTAATCAACTTACTTGCTAAGTTTAATTAACTATGAAATAAAATGTGATTCCTTCATTCAGAAAGGACAATTTACCGCTTTAAAATTAACTTACTTTCCTCCAAAACTTTTAGTTAGATATAAACTGAAAAGTTTTAAGTGAGACACAATATCGCTAAAATAAAGACTAGTTTTTTTAACTCGTAGGTACCTCTTTTGAAACTTGGAATGTTTTTCCAGGCATCGTGTATTGCAAACGTTTGAATATTGCTATAAAAACTACTGATCCGGCAAACATCTGGCTTAAAAGAAAGCAATTCGTGTTTACTACCACGGCCTTACATTGCCCTTTCTCCTCCTTTTTATCCACATCCTCTGGTTGTCTCTAAAAGACAATTAGACATCCATTTGCACTTCTTTCAATTTTATATATTTCTAGTGTTATAAAAATATTACACTCCTTTTTTGGATAGTCGTGTCGAAACAAAAATGTTCCAGTTGTCACCATGAGTTATAGCAGTAGGCAGAATTCACGTGGTATCTGAGGGTGCTCCCGATGGAGTGAAAGTCCGTTGGACAAACGACCCGTCAGGCGGGTTCTGCTGACATACATTAGTCGCCGGTCCCGCTTGATCTTCGTGCTCTATTGGTCGCAGCGCAGTTTCTTACCCAGGCATTGAACAAATCGATTTCCTTGTAGAGCTTGGCTTAGTTTACGAATTAGTTATTAGTGAAATTTGTTCAAGAATTTCACATGTAAACTTTACAATGTTTATATTAATTTCATTTTTTTTTAATTGTCATGCAACTATTTTCACGATGTAAATAGAACCATTTCAAAGGCAATAACTACTGTTAATTTCATGGGTTTTTTAAAAATAATTTCATGGTATCGCTAAATTTAATGCAATTAATCATGATGAGGTTACTTAAGTACCCACCTAATGTAAATTCGCCTTTAGAGGTCAAGTGATTTTCAAATTGCCTGTTTCTCACAAGCTGTCACATCTTAATGCTTATAAAGTGTGTTTTTGTTTACAGTTCGTGGAAATGACTGGATATTGCAATTCAACTGCAGGTTTCTCACCTACCACATCTCGGTCAATCGTTAGTGTTTGAACTAAAGTAGGTAAGTATCTTGTGCTAAGGCTTAGGAATAAAATTATTTTAAGTCACTGAAGAATTTCACGAAATAGCTACTTCATACATTTACATTATATACGTATGACGTAGTACCGGAACCTCTCTCAGCCATTAATCAATATGAAAACTTTAATATAGGAACTTCACGTAAGGCACAAGTATCTTATCGGCCAATGGCTCATATGATACAAATAAATATTTTTGTTTTCCTTTACCAAGTAAAAATATAAAAATGACAGGCGACAAATAAATCACAATTAACTATATTAAAGCATCGTTGCAGCCGACAAGCAGTGAGCGAAAACCTTATTAACTCCACCAAACCCAATTAACAGTGTTCCGCGCTTCCAGCATCGCTTCATTATTAATTTAACACGAAAATAATTATTTTCTTCCTCGAACTATGATTATCGAATTTCAGCGCTGTAAGCGATCAAGCTGAATAAAGGATTTCTCGTTAAACTTGCCATAATTTATTTAATGATATCTACCAAAATTTAAAGCACAAAACGAACCTTGAAAAGATGCTTATGATGAAAAAAGTTTTGCTTGAAGTAAAATAGAGAAGCGCTTTAATTAAATGCCGCCCACGAGAACATGGAAGAACCTTGAAAGTTATTTTAAGAGTAAAATCTTAATTTTAAGAAAGTAATAATAGATACTTTTTTAAAATAGACAAGATAGTTGAACTTACCATTGAGCAAGCTCTTTGTTTTCATCGAGGCAGGATGGCGTTGCCAGAGTGTCGGCATCGCCCTCCGTCCTCCCGCCAGGATGTTCAGGTATCACTCGCTCTATCGTCGTCACTTCCTCGATATCCGAGTCGATGCCTTGGGCAAAATCCATATAAAACGACTCCCGCGAATCGCTCGAGCCGCGGCGCAGCTTAAGCGACAGGTCTGGGGAGCTATCATCCATGTTTCCGGCGCTACTTCCTCATTGTCAACAAATAAGCCAGTCTTTCAGAGTCCAGACCGTTTTTTCACTTTTTTTAAAGTCATTTTATGTAACTTTCATCTAAACTCCAATTAGCCCATTTTCGTATGTTCGGAATGGATAACTTATTTAAGAAATCAAATATGATCCTAATTGGCCATGATTTATCGATATCTACTACACGCGTAGTAAAAGACATGAACTTTGTGAAGGCAAGGAACTCTCTACTATACAAAACGTAAATAAACAATTATCACACGGCTCGTTGCGCCTAATTTAAAACAGTTCCTTTAATGCCACCCATCAAAGCCAATGTCTAATACTGTAAAGGCACTACAAAAGGCGCTCACACATAAATAGTAGTAATTTATCTTGTCGCCGAACAAACAGCCCGCTTCGGCGTAAAAAAGAACAATGACCTGTGAACAGTTTCTAACTTAACCTTCCCTAAAACTGACACCGCTTCCTGCGGCGCTAATAACCGGTCGCCAACACGCACACGGCCACGCGTACCTCCGAAATACTCTTTGGAGTAATGTGTGCCAGCATTATGATTCAATATAACTCCATAACAACATTGCGGTTCTTTTCAATGACTAAAACGCTCCTAGACAATCAATCACAGCAAAAGACCGCTCGTTATGGACCTTAAGTAATGAATAATGTAACGCAGGCGATTTATCTTCACCCTCGTTTGGTCAGAGCCAGATATTAGGCCGCTATAGAATAATTGGTCCTTCGAGGCGGATATCAACTTACTTACAGTAAAGTTTGTGTTGTCTAAAAAAAACAAAAATACACTTTGAAGTTGTTTATAAAATCTCATTCACGAAAATAAAAAACGTCACTTCCAAACATAAAAATAATTCGAAGTCGTTACATTAATAATAAATCAATTCAAACATCCAAAGAAACTTCAAGTGAAGTCATTTATGATGATAAATAAGCTTCTAATATTAATAAGTGAATTCGTAAGCGATATTAATCGGCGGCGTTCCCTTGGGAACAACAATAATACCCAAGACCAAACATATTCATTTGCACATGACAGACAATCTGTCGATTCCTATGCTAGGCACGCATCGCACCGGGGAAGACGTATTGACACGGAATAATTCAACGGGCACGGGTAGTCACTCACACACCGGTATATTTGTAGTAGGGTAAGCACGTGCGTAGTAAAGGAACGTGACGGGCGACAGCGGCGCCCTCTCGCGGCAGAGGTTGGCGCGCGATTGCCGCGAGGCGCGAGCGAGCCGCGGCCGAACGCGGGAAGGGCGGGGATGCACCCTACCACGGGAACTGCGGGATCAATCTCACGCGCTCCCGGAACCCGCTACCGGACCATTATCCCAAATACATTCCATTCATGCATTCTCATAGAATCCACCACACGCGGACACGCATCGATTGGAATCCGGGTCAAGTTTGAAATGAAACAATCGCATAATTAATAATCTATACAAGTTTATAACATACTTTTCATACATATCAAACAATAAGATTATAATTATTATGTAATTATACAATCAATATCACAATACTTTAGTTAGTCTTAATTAAATACAATTCCTTACAATATGGACTACACTGTGTACTAGTGGGGCTAATACCGATAATTATATTTCTGATATTAATAAAGTGAAGATTATCCCTAGGAAGTATATTGTTTGTAATAAAACTATATTTAGACGTCAGTTTGGTTCGGCATGCGAGGCAACGAATACAAATTGAAAACAAACAGAAAAGTAAACTTTAATCCGAATGTATTTGCATTCTCACTAGCTTCTCTGTCTCGTAGTATTATTTAACCTGCGCCGCTTTCCCCTACAAAGATATTGCGTCGCAAAATGTAAAAAATATATAACGCAGTTGTTTCCATATTACAGTAATTTAAGAAAATAACATAATATTATGTCTCGAGACAATGCTAGACAAAATTAAAGACTAATAATATTTTCTCATATGTTTGGTAGAATATGCATCGTTTCTTTCAAAGGCTTTTATAACTAGACCGTTTTCCATTATCTTAACCAAACCCAAAAAAATATTCTTTTTCACATGTCGCACGCTTAACATTCGAAATGGAATTGAAGGGATCTCCGTTTTTTAAATCCCTTGAAAAAATGTTGGCAGGACGGAAAAAACTTTTTGCAATTAGGAATTAAGCTGATTTGCACACAAACGTCAAAAATTGAATACATTGAATGAATTCCTTCAAAATAAAACCTTTGGTGATAGAAGCATATCGCAATGGCGTTATGGTAAAGGTTTTAGTACTTCTAAAATGTTAGCCCAGGCCCCAGGGCCACCACTGAGCTCGGGCCACAATCAAGAGTTCGATTAAGAGGGCTTAAGCCATAATCCACCACGCTGGCCTATTGGGGGTTGGCGGACTTCACATACTATATAAATCTCTGTAAATATCTCTAACTGTGTCAATTCCTAGATTCACCATATTTTGATGAAGGTCACTTTAACACTAAGCGTGCGACATGGAGTTCACCAATATATCAATTACATTACTTAGTCGAGTTTAAATCATGTTGCTAGATAAACTTAAAAATAAAATAACACGATTAAAAATATTTTGTTACATAGAAATACATTTCAATTTATTTTTAAGTCACATTTATAATAGCGGATACCAATATTCGAAAAACGTAATATATAATTAGAAATTACGCAAATTGTATGTACCCCACACAATATAGTGAAATTATGCTGAAGCGTCCCTAATGATAAATGTGAGTTTACAATTAAAACATTTCCCCTGCATGTCATGAATACTCTACCGTACATATCATGCAACTACACCGTTTCTATAACATCAATATTTTTAAATTCTCAATATTATAGTACTAGCAATATGAATTCACATAGAATTAAGAATACATAGAAATGACAATTAAAATGAGTTTAAAGGTAGAAAAATGTTCATATTGTCTTCCTATAATTAACAACTTCGGCACATCGACACTGAAATTATTAAACAGGTGTTATACATCTGTGCACATAAAAAACGTGGAGTGAAAGTTAACTTGTGTAAGAGGTAACAATTGTATGTTGTTTGGACGTAACACATACGGCCACAAGGGAACCGACAGCGGAAACTGTCACAGAACCGTCATGATATTCACTGACACAAATGAAATACATTAAATTGTGTACCACAAACTGGTTGTGTGTATAATCTACTTCCTCTCATACTGTCGAATAACGCTAATAAACATACTGGAAATCGATTATCACTAAATAATTACAGCACATCAAAACAACAGGTATACATAAATATGCACGAAAGAACGAAATGCAACCTAAACCCAATTACGTATCAAAATTAAATCATACTGCGAAATTATCCTACATGGTCGAATAAACAAATCAACAATTTATTTACATTTGATTCAAACAAATGTGAACAATATGATTGTCGGTAAAACTTTTGGAACATGGAAGGAGTTTTAGACAATGGGTGTTGGAAATGTTACATTCATTTTGTTTTTTTATTGTCTTAACCGACACACGATTTCCACGCAAGACCACCGCAAGCCATTGCCCCGATGAAGTACACAGCTAGTCCGGCGATCACAGCCATAATCACATACATTTTAATGTTCTTCCAAAACAGGGACTGTTGCAGCGTTCTAGATGTGGCGCGATACGTTACACTCTGAAACAAATAAACGGTTACAATTAATTATTGTAATTAACACTCAAATTTAGTACCAGTTCGATAAAAACCAACATTATATTTCCTTTTATCGCGTTTTTATTAACTCGTTTGCAAAATTTATTTTAAAGTAAACATACTATGCTGTTGTAAACAACATTATGTATTATTTTTACATTTTGTGCATAAAAAAAATATATTATTCATATGCAATACTTACACCTGTGGCCAAATCATCTGTTTTCTTAACTAACAACTCCAGCTTTTCGCCGCGCATTGCCATGGTGTCTGTTAACAAAAGTTACGTTTAATATGTTTCGGAAAATAGGTAATCAGACTCCTAAATATAGTTGGTGTAGGAGTCAACAGAGCATACACTAGCAGTAATTTCAGGATGGCAAAACAATTGCACATATTTTGTTTTTTACACTTAATGCAAAACTTATTTACATAATATATCAATTTTCATGATATCTTTGGTGTGTTGTAACTTTGTATTGAGTAATGAGTAATGACCCTATTTTACTTTCTTTTGCATCTGAACTTGACTTCTAAGATGTATGTACCAGAGAACTCCCCATAATTTAATAAGAATTGAGGTGTTGTTAGTTTTAAGGATTCCAAAACCAGATATAAGAAAACTAACTATGGTTGAGAGCATAATTACTGGATTGGAATTAAAATGACATACCGCAAAAACCTTAATGGCAAACAACACAAAAGACTGACTGATTCATTTATGAGTGTTCCAATATTATAATCTGTCTTTGTAATGACTTTGTTTTATAAATTGATTTGATTTTGTTTCCAAAATTATTATAGTGGTTAACTAATCACTTTTAGTTTTAATAACTATGTTGAGTCAAACATAATTAAGGATATGCTTATTTAATTGTCTGGTGTATAATTAACATAATATGTTCGAATGTTAATGTACAATAATTGAAACAGATCAAATATTACATATTATGTGGGTGGTAGTTATAATTAATTCCACGGTCTGTATCAAGAGCTCAAGGTTTATCAGACATAATATCACATAACTAAATATTCTCAGTGTCATATTAATATTATGTAAAAACTAGGAGCTATAAACAATCTGTTGACTAAACAACAGATATGACCAATGGTCAAAAGATAAATACATTATTATTATATTTGCACTGCCTCGGTGGCGTAGTTGTATTACGGTACGGTACAAAGCTGAGGTCTCGGGTTCGAGTCCCAGGTCGGGCAAGGTGATATTGGATTTTTCTGTTCATTATCAGCCCGGAGTCAGGAATTTGTGCCCAATATGGCGATAGGCTCGCCCCCTATCACATCGTGGGACGGAACATGCAAGGCGAAATGTGGGTGTCCTGGTGGCGCCTCTGCCTAACCCTTCGGGGATAAAGGCATGAGTTTATGTATGTATGTATATTTGCAACAAGAGGGCAACATACTTGTGTAGACTAGACAGTTATTATAATTTTTCGCTAGATGGTACATTATTTCGACCTCATTACTCTAACTATCAGAATCTCCATGGGTAAAAAACAATCAATGGTATTCTACACATGACAAATCCCAAAAAATGTGTGAAAACTTAAAAAATTTAGTAGGGAAACAGACCCTGATCCAATTGCAGTGCCAGGGTACTAGACAAGATAATGTTAGGGAGAAAGATAATATTCTACTCTCGCAATAAATGGCAAACTAATTATAATAAAATTATATCATCATCATCATCATCATCAGCCCGTTGCAGTCCACTGCCGGACATAGGCTTCTCCCAAGGTACGCCACAGAGCTCGGTTTGCTTATTTTATTAAAATTATATACCAGCTTAATATTTAAAAAAAATCATTCATGCTTATTATTCTACATAATCATTGTTCATGAGGTAAATGAGGACAATAATAAAATTATTGAGTCTCAACAGTGTATGTATTAATTTAAATAAGATACTCAAGGAAATAAAACATTTGTAAGATAAAAAATATGCAAATAAACAACACAGTCAATGACATGCGCAGAGGTAGCCTCCACTCAATACAGCTCACTCACAACAATGATAAGGGAAGATAAGCCATATTTACCTACATTAATCAATTATTGAAATCAGAAAAGCGTGCTTTTTTTAATAATGCCGTAGTAAATTATTTTACTAAATATACACTAGTAACCCAATTTAAGCTACATGGCATAAATATTACCCACAGTTGATAAAGAGTAATGTGTGTATTTTGTCTAGTATGAATTTCATCAAAAAGATATATTGTCATCTATACATATAATAAATATCCAATCAAAATATTGATGTGGCTATTTTAAAATGTAGCAAATGGGTGGATTTTCTTTTTCAAATGAAGTAATGATAAATTAATGTTGAAAACTCACTTCAGTTTTGTGTTAGTATCTATTTTGTGAGTAATTTTAATTTACTGCTTCTTTGTCTTTAGATAAGGTTTTGATAAAATAAATATTTGACTGTCCATAATAAGCATTGTTTACATTTTAACTAATTATGTATAAATACACCATTAATTATGTATTTGTTATAGTTAGACAACAATTGCATGTTCACAAGGCTAATAAAAATACAAGACATTACAGAAAAAAATTACAAAACATGTACAGCCTTCTTCATTGACAGTTTTAAAACCTACTTGTGATTCACACAAACATTTGTCTTGGTACGGGGATCGAACCCGAAAAATAACACAGTAACTAGTGCAATTGTCGAAAGCAATAAAAATACAAAAAGATGCTTAGCATCAAGCATTGATTATTTTGGAACATAATGTTTACGTACCAATGCTTTTAACCATAATATTCTTGAGTTCATCCAACTCCCCATGCACTCTTGATATAGTGTCGAGATCTCTTGAGTCACTGTAGTGCTTCATTTCAGTAGCCAGCACACGGGCAAACTCAGTGTTCATTGCATAAGATATGGCAATCTGCGCCGTGTCTCCAAATGCAGTTATAAACCTTCTTTTGATCTCATTAAGGAATAAGAATGCTCTAGAACGTTGAAATTTCTGAAATAACCAACACATTGATGGTACATTTTTAGGATTGATATTTAAAGATGAATTAAATTTTAATAAAGTATACACTTACATCGTCAGTGATGCAGAAAAACACTAATTTATTTTCCGCAATGTAATGGAATAGGTAATTTCCGTGCGAGTATGTCAGCTTGTCATCGTGGGGCGGTATCTTCGAAAGAATTTGTTCCGTAACTTCGGTGAAGTTACCGGCGCAGGTTGCATATTTCGCTAGAACAACTGTACCCCTCGCCACAACACTGAACAAGATAGGCATCGTGGAAAACTGCGTAGAGGAATCAAACAAAGAACACAAAGTCTACAAAAGTTATTTTGTCACTATTTCTAAAAGAAAACGATAAAAAATAAACCTCAATAACGCACTTCCACCGAAATTTGTATATTCCTCAGTTGTGAAGTATTAGACGGAAATTACAAGATTTTAAATATTATTTAATTAATTTATTGCGTGCACTCGCTGTCAAACACGTCAATTCTCAAATTCTCAACTCTCAAATATTTTTTGTTGTTTTAATGAAGAATCACTCTCTGTATGAAAGAGGCAAAGGAACTGAATATAAACAGCCACCGTGTTGTTTACTCTGTTTAATAAATTCTTAACTTTTATAAAATATTTTAACAATTTCTGCATTGTAAATATGTAAGACAACAATAAAAATAATGTTAAATAGTGTATGAATTTTATTATACTATAATGACCTATACCCAATACTACGGCTAGTCGTCGTCAAATTATTGATTTTCCGAGTAAAGGTGTGTCGCTTTGTGCAGATAAAAATGGGGCGCCGTCCAACTAGATGTTTTCGGTACTGTAACAACAAGTCAGATCCTAAATCAGATTTGGATCGTGATGTGCTTGGCCCAAAGATTCCTATCTTTGAATTGGGTAAGAAGAAGGCGCCAGTGGATGAATTTCCACTATGCGTTCATTTGGTGTCAGATGAGTACGAGCAGCTGAATTCGGAAGCCCTGCAGGCTGCCCTTCTTAGTTGCAACAAATATCTGGTGAAGAACTGCGGTAAAGATCAGTTCCACATCCGTATGAGACTTCACCCCTTCCAGCTCATCAGCAAAATATTATCGTTCGCTGGGGCTGAAAGGCTCAAGACGGGAATGCGCAGTGCTTTCGGCAAACCACAAGGTACTGTCGCTCGTTTGCGTATTGGGCAGCCTATCTTGTCCGTGCGCACCAGCGACCGTTGGAAGGCCCAAGTCGTTGAAGCTCTGCGTCGTGCCATGTTCAAGCTCCCAGGACGGCAGAAGATCTACGTCTCGAAAAAGTGGGGTTTCACTAAGTTCGAACGGGCAGAGTTTGAGAAGCTGCATAAAAACGGCAGGCTCGCCGCTGAGGGTTACAACGTCAAGTACCGCCCCGATCACGGACCTCTCGACTCGTGGAGGCAGTTCCAAACTGAAATCTACAGTATTTAAATCTTGTAGTGAACAATATCACACCTATGTAATCGCAAGATATTCAATGTAGTATGTAGTCTGAATAAATTAACAAAAACGAAATGATATACTAATTATATAGACATCCCCTATATTACAACTAGGGGTAGAGGTAATAAGTAGTGCTTTAGGAAAGTTGTGTTCATAATTTCAACATTCATGAATGATTAGAACATTAATAATTGTCTAATATATTGCTAACTTATTATGATAAGTGTGCTTCAATGCACACTCTCAAACGAATTAGGTATGTATCTATATGTTTTATATCTTATTTATATTAAGTAAAAACGAATGGTCCAGTTTACTAATCTCCACTTTGTTCCAACTATTCGAAAGTCAATCTGTTAAGTTGCTTGTTACCTTGTCAAACCTAAGACGCTAAACCAATTTTGATGAAATTTGGTATGGAGAAAAATGGCATTACCTACATAGGTACCTAACTTAGGAAACGACATAGGGTACTTCTTATTTCTAACTTCAACCCTTAATGGAAGAAAGTTTTGCAAAATCGTACATAAATTAATCAGAGCTAACTGCTAATATAAATTCGAAAGCGAGATATATTTTTTCGGAATGTTTTCACGCCCTAAAGCATCAACCAATCATTATGGAATTTTGCATACCTACACGTTGTAAGAAGTAGAGCAAAAGAACGGAGCGGACATTTCATCGAGATAAATAGCACGGGTCCCGAGGGACAGGAAAATTATTATTAGATGGTCATCGGAAAAAATACAGTAATCCAGAATAAACACGCGGCCCTCCACCATAGATAAATTTTAACTGAATGCCTAAATGAAAGCCATAGGGATTGGTGGTAATATCTTGGACTAAAATCGATCTCGAAAAAATACCGTTCCTGAGTTATCATAAGCACGCGGGCAAATCCGTGAACAATATCTAGTAAATACTCGACAGCCATCGACATAGTCATGACCCCCTGTAAAATTCCATGTCTTCTATAGAGGGTATCAACCCAACACAGAGGACTTGTACTAACGAGTCTTATATTCTGATTGAATATTTGAGGTGGTATGGAGCCTGTGGCCTGACGTTTTATAGGCGGGTTTCAACAAACTGCGCCACGCGATCTCTCAAATGGTATTAAATTTGTTTGATTTATTTTACGAAACAGTTATTTCGATGTTTTTCAAAATTCCATCCCTGAGTGCAGACAAGTGGTTCCGAATTTGTCAAAGGATGTCAGCGGCATTTGGTCAAATTATATTATTCTGACAGGGCGTGACTTTACAGCAACTGCTGATAAGTGCGATGACGTTCAGTTATAGTAGGTATAGGGTCAATTGATTCACGCGTTAAGGAAATCTGGTTATCGGATGGAATGCAATATGAGGTAAATTGCGGCATTTCTGATTCGGGTTGAAGAAGTGGTCACGACGCAATTATGCCTCTCAAAGTCAGCATAATATGTAGGTTTATCAAAAATAAATAGATTCATTTAAAATTATGAGATTGTAATGGCAAGAATGTCTTGAACCAAAAGAATAATCTTTCTAACCATCATCTGTATGCATAGAAAATCCACTGCTGAAGATAGATCTATCCTCAGATTCCTATTTCCCACATGAAATACTTAAAAATGTATGAGGATTAAGTTTATAAAAATAAGATGATATTCTTGTGAAAAATAATACACTTGACTAGTAGAAAAACGATTTAATTAATGTTTAAGCTTCAACAACAGTATAATATTATAATTTGTATATACAGAACATAAATTTACTTTGTAATATTTATAAGCACAGCCAATTATATTAATCAAAATAGTCATCAATATCAATATCTGGATTCAGAATGTCATCACCAAATGGTGATAGATCCAACTGATCTAAAATTAGATTCTCACACATTTCTTCAAGATCAGTTTCCCCTATTAATATAGCACCCTGCAACTTTCTATTTTGTAATACAAACTTTATGTATTCAAGTTTTGGAGTGGTACGCAAAAGTATTTCATAGTCAGTACCCAATCCTTGTCCATTATATTTACCTAAAAGAACCACTCTATACCCAAATAAAGTAGTACAATGTGTGAAAAGTTCAAAACAAAAATCTTGGAGCACCTGTTCATTCATTATTCTTCCATGCATAGCTTTAGCAGCCATTCCAGCCATTTGTCTGGCTTGAGTCCATAATCTTAATTGAAACCAATGTGGTGCATGGTCCCATGATGCATAAGCCACATCTCCTGCAGCAAAAACATTTCTAAAGCTAGTTTCCTGAGTCTCATCAACTGCTAGTCCTCCATCAGGACCTAATTTTGGTTCTTTATCCCAAGTGAAATTAACTGCCGGTTCCACTCCAGTAGCTGATATCAAAAAGTCACATTCAATTACTTTTCCATTTGTAAGCTCTACTGTAAGAGGATATTCTCCATGTTCATTTTCTTCAACAGACTTTACTTCAACTTTGTAAATAATCTCTAATTCTTGAACACCATTGTCACTTTTAATACCTTCAAGTTTTCTATACCAATCTGGACCTAATGCAGCAGATTTCAAATCTTTATTCAATGAAACAACTGTGTCTTCTTCAGTAAAAACATGTCTTCTTAAAACAGTGTTGTTAGATTTTTCTACTGGTTCATCATTTTTAAATGTATTCTGGAAAAATTCAGCTGCACCTGGGTCAATGAATGTTGATGATATATAATCATCTCTGATTACCCAAACTTTTTGTATGCCTGCAGTGGCATGTACAATTTCTGATGCAATTCCACCATTGCCAACAATGACCATCTTTCTTCCAGACTTGAGTCTCTCCTGAAATTCATTTACTGACTCAGTATCTCTTATGCCAAGAATTCTCTTACTTTTGCTTGATTCTGATATAAGTCTTGGTGTTCCGCCGGTGCATATGCACATTACGTCATACTCTATTATCTCACCTCTATCTGTGGTGGCTAATTGTTTTTCAGTGTCAACATGTTTCAATGAATCATAAACTATTTTCAGATTTGGATGTATCCTTTGTAAGGAACTCGCTTCTGTTTCATTTACGTCAAATTTCACAATGGTTTTGGCAAAGAAACAGACATTACTCACATTCTTCACCAGTGAAGAGGCGGTGATTATAACCACAGATTCTTCAGGATGTAAAATTGCAAGAGTTTCGACACATGTGACTCCTGCTATGCCGCCGCCCACAATTAAATATGTTGTTTTCATATGCGACATGATTGGTGTTTATTTACCTTTTTCCGGTAAACATGTCACCAACTCACTACAGAGTACAGACCGCTATGAGTACACCGGGTTCTCGAATACTTGTTGTAAATTTGTTTGCAGTATACTGTTTCAATATCTAACTAAATTTAATAAAATTCTTATAACAAATTTCTAATCACAGACCACGACATAATACATTCAATCTAAATAATCTGTGATACATTCATCATCAGCTGAATCTGACATTGACAATTATCTACATAGATTAAGTATTTCTTACCGTTTTATTATCCACGCAATCAATAATATTTACGAATGTAAATAAAGCAGTATTTTTAATTAATAAAGTTAATGCACATATTTTTTACAATTAAAAATAACGCTAACTCCCATTACGCCCAATGCTGGGTATTTTAAATTGACTCATGGTTTATTCTGCCTGTTGCTGTCACGAAACAATAAAAAGTTGCATTTATAGTGTTACGGAACGCAATTTTTTGAGGAAACTCAAAATCAATTGCGAAATTTTAGTAAATAAATATTTTATTAACAATTGTAGACACTAGACAGGGAAATGTTAGTTTATTTGGGAAAATCGGTATAAAACACTCGGTAGACCATTTTCACGTTACAATATACTTGTGTGATTGTTAAACATTCAGAAAATGTTGGAATAAACAGTGTTAGGGATCGATCATGTTCTGGTGGATATTAATTTGTGTAGCACCTATTGTGCTGTTTCTATTGTGGTCTTTTCCTGTTATATGGAGCCTAATTTATTTGTTACTACTTGGTGTATTTATTGTGGTAGCTGTTCTCGTGCTTACTTTATGGGGCCATGTCGCTTTATCGTCTCCTCATCAGACGTCGTTATTTCTGTTAGATAAAGTGGAAAAAGAGGTGCGACAACTCGAAGACGCTTTAAAGGTAACGATAATTAATCATTTGAATGAAAATGCATGTAATAGGTATTTATTATTTATTTATAATTATTACATGAGACCTTGATTATAGGAAATTAAAATATATGAAAGCTGTCAAGTGAGGCATACTGGCATACTTTCTCTCATTATGTAATTGTGTTCATTAGATAAATAATTTTACTCTATCTTGCTGACATAGTTGTTTTTAATCTAAACATCTAATATAAATTAATTAATGAAGCCAATTACTATGAGCAATTTCTTACAGTTTAAACTAAATAATAGTAAAAAAAAAAATATTTAAACAAATACTATAATTTCGGTTTTTAGGAAGACCAGGCAACATGGCCTTTTTCTACAAAAAAATCTCATTTACCTGTTATATTTGGAAGAACGGTTGATAGTCAGTTGCAGTTGCTTATTGATTACATATTGAGAGATTTTGTGACTCGGTGGTTAAAAGAATTGTCACATAAGCCGGATCCAGTAATGGACAAATTTAAAGAACATGTCTGGGGAGCTATACAAAACCTACATGAAAGATTGTTGAGAGTTGATGCAGAAAAGTTGCTAGCCAATGATATGGTCACTAAGATAACCCAACATTTTGAAAGGATAAGAATTGCTAGAAGTTGTGCGTAAGTATTTCAAGATATTTTTATTAAGATTTTAAAAAATGATTTTATTTTTAAAGTCGACTCTTGATATAGGCTATCAACGTTGCCACTTTATAAATAAGATTAAGTAATATAATAATATAAGTTTTTGGAGACACTTTTTTATTTTAATACCAAATGGCTAATTTCACCTGGATCAAGAACACATTGGAAGGTTTTCTATTATTACGAAAAAAATATATATATGACTTTGAATTGTTTCTAAAAATATTGTTGTCTTGTGTGGTATCTATTGCCATTGCTAGAGATTGTGACACTAAACTAGATTTTGTAGTATACCATTCACCTGGGATTTGTGCCCTTAGCCCCAGCTACACTTGTCTATTATTTCTTATTATAAACATTTCAGATTGGAATTAAACCAAGCACCTGTGTTTGCACTCGCTCCACACTTAATAACCTTTGAGACCGAACAGCACTACCTTCGTCAAATAAGTGAACTTGTTATTATGTTCCTGATGCCAAGATGCTACTCTTTGACACCTGCTTCACATCTTATGAGGGAAATTTTAGCTTGCAAAAGTATGATTTTTTATTTATATCACAGTGTTGAGTGTTTCACATGTGTTAGCTCCTTATCCTAATAGCCATATTAATGTTAAGCTAATAACATTAGAATTATGGAAAATATTTTTGACTCAAAATTATGGGTTTAAATACCCTATTCTTGTCCCATGTAAATATATTTTTTTATTATTATACATGATATTTATTAAATGATATGATATTTCCTTTATTTTCCTCCGCGGCGCAGTTGGTTAAACGCCGCCTGTGAAACGTGAGGCCGCGGGTTCGATCCCCGCACCGAAACAAATATTTGTGTGATCCACAGGTATTTGTTTCAGGTCTGGGTGTTTGTGAGACCGAAAAGTCTCGTAGTTTCTGATACCCTCGACACAAGACTCGATCTTAGTGTGGGGTCAGGACTATGTATGTGACTGTTGGGTGTATTTAATAATTTATTATGAAAATTAAAATGCCAATTACAGTACTGCAACCTGCCATAGATCTTGTAACAGAACCAGATTACATAAATCAAAAGATTATTCAGTACTTGGAGGCGCAAAAAGAAGTTGATGCAATGCACGTGAGAACACATGAATATGCAAAAACATTTGAGGACTACATAAGACTCATAAACAGCTGCAATAATGTTGACACACTGAAACGGTTACGGTGAGTGCATATTGATATCATGATTTAAACATTCCTGCATTTGTAATGGAATTAATTAGTCATTAGAGTGATTAAAGCTAAAAATATCATGCATATCTAACATTATTGTAAATAATTAATTTCAAATGTACCTAATAAATAATGTTTTTTATAAATATTTTTTAATTTTACCAGACTATATTACAAAAATAAGATATTTTAAATTATATCATCTAGACTAAAATGTTTTACGATATTATATTTATAGGTATTTTGCATTATATTTAAATGCAATATAATATTCTTTGTAGACATGTGTTTATTTATTCATATAATTTTTTATCACTTCAACTTTGTACTTCCTCTTGAGTCAAGGAATGATATTTTATGTACTTTTGATAATAGTGTCAGTATAATGATACATTGTAATCATTGACTATGTATAAAAAGATTGACATCCTAAGATAATGAAAGTAATTAATTTTATCTGTCACCTAAATAGTTTATATAACATTCTTGTACTCCGGAATTGTGTACATTGCAACCAGATAAATCAATGAGAATAAAGTATTATATTATTTAATAATGAGAACCTCCATGGTGGTTTAGAAACAGCATGTGAAATGTAGAAGTTGTAGGTTGATCCCACAAATATTTCTCTCGCGTCTGGTTTTGGCGAGATGGCAAATTCTCTGAGTTTGTAATACCCACAACATAAGACTTACTATAATGCTGAGGACTGTGAGTGTAATTGTTGATAGTATTTATTATTATTTCTAAACAGATACGATATCGTAACACAAATAATGCAAGCGACTACACTGCAAAACGTAAAACGTGCGAAGGGAGTAGATATTGAAGCCATAGAAAAGAGTAACACCCAGCACAATGTAAGTCGGCAACAAATAGCCGATGCTAAAAAACTACAGAGGTATATAAACCAGCTTACGATAGCAAAAGCGGAGTGTGAAACCGCATTGAGGAAACTGGGATGGGATGGTGCATTCCCCACCGTCGTATCGGATAACAAGGTAATTTCTGTCAGTTAAATTAAACGGATTTATTTGTATGGCAACAATAAATTAAACTGTTGATTCAGTCACTGACAAAAATAACATTGTATTTTTTAAGGGGTAATAATGTGATGTGATCATAATTTATCAATCACTCATAAATGATAGAGTTTAGATAGCTATCTACTTCTTGTTGCTTAATCAAATTAAGTTATTTGTATGGTAGTTGATGTCTAATTACAGTTTAACTTTAAATAATTCTTAGAAATAAACATATTTTTTCAGACATTACCCCTGCACAAAATAATGGACAGTGTGACGGGTCGCAGATATCTCTCAATGTTCTTAGAGAAGATGTGCTCGCAAGGTTTGGTTGGGTTCTGGACATCAGTCGAAGAGTTAAGACATAGTCCAAGAAGCAGCTGGCATCAGCTCGGTGCTGAAATATTTTATACATACATCAGATCGCCTAGCGCAGAAATTAAAGTGGATAAAGTGAGTATTCATAATATTAAATGTAACTGTAAAATAAAATTGTGTAAAACTAAAAATAGCCATAATTTATTTTTATCGCCCAGTTCGTTACCGCTGTTGTACATATTTTGGTTGGCTATGTATACTTATCAATACTAAAAAATTAATTACGATTTAAACATGAAATCATACAGTTTTTGTTGAATAAAATAACTTGATTTTTCTAGGATACCAGGAAGAGAATGGAGTCGTTCCTATTGGGTGATAAAGGGCCTGAAGTATTTTACGAAGTGCAGGAGACAGTTTTAGATACAATACAGGACAAGTATTACCAATCATTCCTTATGAGCGATCATTACCAAGCGTTGATGGCTGAACTGGCTACTGAGGAAGCTAATAAAGGTATAAATTTACTAACAAACATATTGTTATTTTACTGAAATTCACGTTTATTTTTATGTCCAATAAATTTCCTAAATGACTAAACTAAAAATCTGAGGTCGTATTTTCAACCTTAAGGCTTACCTCCTCATTTTGAAGTTATGTGTTTGCAGTTAATTACAACTCATTTTAGCAGTAACCCGTATGCTTGAGAGATCTTATTCCCATTGTATCACTTTGTTATGCGAGTATACAAAATATTATTATGTCTATTTCTCAATAGATAAGAGCACAGACAGATCGCCAATAGAAGACCGTCAGTTGTCCAACGAGTCGGTGTCGTCAGCGGAAAGCGTGGGCGGTGCTTTACATCTCACGGAACATTCCACTTACGCTAGAAGAAAACTCGATCAATTGCAGGAGCGACATAATAATAAGATACAGGTACATGACAGGAATATGTCTTTAACGATTTGATAAAGTATGTTATATTGCAAAAAAAATCAACATCAGCTCAATCAGCTCATTGTTTGTAGCAAGCACTAATTAATTTCGTTTATCGTTACATTTAAACTGTAGTCGTACGGTTTTATTCATAGACAGTTTAAAAACCTATTTTAGTTACCGAATGTTTTTTACTTTTTCGAACGACTTTTGAATTCATTCAGTGAGCGAAGAAGACAGAACATTC
Organism: Deilephila porcellus; assembly: GCA_905220455.2. Taxonomy (NCBI): domain Eukaryota; kingdom Metazoa; phylum Arthropoda; class Insecta; order Lepidoptera; family Sphingidae; genus Deilephila; species Deilephila porcellus. The sequence continues at coordinate 10,364,868 of LR999977.1, read as the reverse complement.
GATAACTAGAATAGGTTTTAAAATCTGTTTATGAATAAGGCCTCTAGTGTATGTCGCAGATTCATACAGATTGCGATTTTTATGGCCGTCGTTGTTGTCCGACATGATGATTCTTATTAATCAGTCAGTGCGCACGTTTGGCGCTGTTCCGGGCAAGATTTACAATAGAAACCATTAAATATTATTAAATCGATCACAGACTACTGACAGACTATTCGACGTTACCATTGGCAACCGATAAATTACAAGACGTCAATCATGTCGGACTGTGTTGCAATTCCAATAAAATAAGTGACCTGTGTCATCATTGCGTATGGCATTCATCCTGCGTGGATCAAACTTGTGTGATCTCTAACATGTATATGCTTTTTATCGATTCATCAGATAAAAAGCGGATTTTATCTGCTTATGTATAAGTAATTTTTATCTATTTATTAGACTCAGATGCAATTTTTGCAGGCATTAGCAGCACTACGTGCATCACTAAAGCCAGAGTCTCCAGCGCTGGCCATGCTCGCCAACGAGGTGGAGAAGCTGGCCAGCGAGCAGATGCGGCTGGAGGCGCACCTGGCGCGCACCGACACCTGGGCCGACCACCTCGGCGCCTGGCGCGCCACCGTGCACAGCGCAGAGGTACGCACACACGCACACACGCCACCGTGCACAGCGCAGAGGTACGCACGCACGCACACACGCACCTACGCATGCACACGCAAATTCACGCTCGCACACGCTCGCATCCCCACGTATGCACACGCATGCGTGCGCGCATCCACACGCAAAAGCACATGTATTTATTTATTTAAAACTTTATTGTACACCTGTGACATACATATAGAACACAATACATAAAGAAAAAGACGTACAAAAGGCGGTCTTATCGCTCGAGGCGATCTCTTCCAGACAACCAACCATAGGATGGATAAGAGAAAACGACAAACATGTACTTTTTTATTGGAAATTAAAAACATTCAAACATAAATAATTACATGAACAACATCAAGAAACCACTAAGTTTATCTAGAGCTGACACGAGTTTGCAACAGAACATAAATACTTGCACACATACGTCCGTACCCATAAGCACGCATGCACGCACGCATGCGCGCGTACACTCAGGTATTATACTGGAACGAACCAAACATGAAATATGCACTACAAACACAATATTGACAAATCGGTATCATTTTGTTGTTACACAAATAACGGCGTTGGCCACTCTAGTGTTAGATCTTAATGATCAGCCCCTACTTCATATTAATATTATAAATGTGAATGTCCGTCTGTTTGTTACGCTTTCACGCGAAAATTACTGAACCGATTCTCATGAAACTTTGTACACATAATCTTGGAGGTATTAGAAGTAACATAGGATACTTTTTATCCTGAAAAGTTTAGTGTTCCCGTGGGATGAAGAAGGAATTCCGATATATTAACTACTTTTTTATACTCAAAAAGATGGGATGGACTGGATTACATTCCATTAGTGAGAATGAAACGGGGCGGGCGGGATATAAAGGGACGGGACGGGACGGGATGGGAAATAAAGTTAACCACGCAGACGAAGTTTGCGGGCAGAAGCTAGTAATCATATACAATAGTTAACGATAAATATGTCGATTTTGACTCCACTTTCTATTGAAGCTGGCAACGTACCAATAGTGCCTCTGGTGTGATGGCCCACTTACCATTAAGTAACTCTACTGTTCATTTACCTCTCATGCCACAAAAACATAACATATTTCAGGTAATAGATGAATCTAAACCACCGCAATTCGTGATAGTAGTGCATATGGCAGAACAGGAAAATGCGCGTAATGAAGACAAGCCGGAACAAATCACCACCGGTTGGGTGCTGTTGAGAACTTTGAATGAATTTCAGGTAATTCATTCTTTACAAACATCAAACTTATTGTTTAACGTTACCAATAGGTTTTGATTTCTTGCGGTAAGTTATTATTATTATTTTATTATATAGTTAAAAGAATGTACCTATTTATAATTTGATACATCGGTTGTCAGTGGCTTAGGATTTGAGTGTCATCTTTTAAAAAATATTTTGTTCATTTAGAAGTTTAATGATTATTTAATTTCAACTGTGTATTTTGATTTCAGGAACTGCATCGAAAACTAAGGCCTATGTGTTCAGAGTTAAAAAATCTGGAGTTACCATCAAACTCGTTCAAATTCCTATTTGGGAAGAACGACAAAAACTCTTTAGAAAAAGCGAAAATTTTAATTCAGAAGTATTTAGAGGTGAGTTAAATATTAGCATCTATCACGTACTTTTACGAGTCACTGTTTTCTTTTTAACTATTAAACAATTACCACTCTATATGTAACCTACAGTTTATTTCATACTTTCTGTTGTATAAATAAATTAATCACATTATTTATTTTACAGTTCGTGTTAGAAGACGATAGATTAAACCAAAGCGAAGCTTTATATACATTCCTTAATCCTAGTTCTGAGTATTTAAAACAAGGCGACTTACCAAAGAAAAACAAGTTCTCCTTCTCAACTTTATTTAAGAGGTACGTAGAGTACATCCTGAAGTAGGTATTTTAAATCTAGTAACATCTTAATGTCTATTTCTCTCGCCAAACAGAAGTTTAAATGCACTGTTGTGTACCCATTTGAAGAACATTGTAGCCAGAGTAACTACAAGAATTAACATCATATATCTCAACATGGCGAGCACATTGGAATGTCAAGCATTGCTTTGTAATTCATTGTGTTGTTTGGTTTTGCTACTGTCCATACTCCACAAGTGGTCGAATCGCTTATCATCAAGCGAATGGCATGCTCGTCTCGCCATTCTTTGCAATAAAAAAACACTTTTCCAACTTTCCTGCCTCATCTTTATCTTTGCCGCCTATTTGAAAAGAAGGAGTTAAACGACAGGTGATTTCTTCAGTGTTGTGGTTGTTAATGGGTGATGGTTGTTTATTATTTCTAATGGGGTCAAAGAGATATTATATATCATAGTGATTATCATCAAATTTCCTTTATAACTCCATGCTCAAGGAAAATTTAACGCATGACCGAAGCAATTTATCCAACCTGAACGCTGAAGAACTGCCTCGGTGGCGTAGTTGTATTACGGTACGGTTACAAAGCTGAGGTCTCGGGTTCGAATCCCGGGTCGGGCAAAGTGATATTGGATTTTTCTAATAATTATCAGCCCGGAGTCAGGAATTTGAGCCCGATATGGCGATAGGCTCAGCCCCTATCACATCGTGGGACGGAACATGCAAGGCGAAATGTGGGTGTCCTAATGGCGCCTCTGCCTACCCCTTCGGGGATAAAGGCGTGAGTTTATGTATGTATGTATGAACGCTGAAGAAAATTGGAAATGTAATTATTGAATGTTGTTTATGGTTATGAAATACCTTTTTTTTAGTACTAGCAGTGATGCAACAAACCGGTCGTCGCAAGAGCGAGAGGCTTTCGCACACCTATCTGCGGATGAAGACGAAATATCGTTGTACCTTGACGGTAATGGTGCTGACTCTGCAAATAAGGCAATCACCAATTCTATGCGAGGTAAAGTAACATGAAAAATTACGAATTTATTATCTAATTTTTGTAGGGAAATTATATTTTGAAAATGTGTGTTGTAAGTATAAGAATAACAAATATCACAATTTAAAATACAGTTGATTGTAGGTAAAAAAGAAAGGTAAAACAGTGTTTACCTCTCTTTCTATTTTGAACAGGAGCGGGAGCGTTGGCTGAAGAAAGGGACAGTATAGCAGAGCCACTTTACGCATTGTTGAGCGAAGTTTTCGACATGCGAGGCGTCTTCCGCTGGCTACGGAAAACTTTAGTCACGTTTGTGCAAATCACTTATGGAAGGACCATTAACAGGTATCAAATAAATCAATAAGTCTATTTATTAAATGGGCCTCCTTTTTTCAAGATAATTTGTGACTTTCAAGAGTTTTGAATGTTTTTAGTTGTACCAGGAGAGCCTCTTATTATTATATGGACTTAAAAACATTGATGGTGATTAAGAAGTGTTTTTTTCTTTCAGACAAATAAAGGAGACTATATCATGGTTGTTCTCTGAGCAAATGTTACATTATTACATAAGCGTTGTTCTCAAATCGTGGTGGCCTGGTGGCGTGCTGTCAGAGTCCACGTCTAACAGAAACTTTCAAGATAAAGGTAAGTCGTTATATAAATACCTTTTATTTACATTCCCTTTTGCTTTTGTTATCCACCTTTTATAGACAGATTCGTCATTTGAGCATTCGAAATTCATTTGACGTGTATAATAGAAGCAATGTTATGTCGAGGTCGCCGATTAGTGCAGGACTTGTCGGTGACGCGTATCTATGCTTCTGGGGTCTCTGGAACGACAGGGTTTGCATCTTCGTCGGGTAGTTAACACTATAACACGAGGCTTGCGAGGGAGAGGCGTCGGGAGAGTTCATGGCGCTTATGCCATGCGCGGGGAGGGACAGAAGGGGGGTTCGTGCAACGGCGCGCAGATCTTTCAAACTGTTTTGATTTTCTCCGAGTGAGCCTCCTGTTATTGTATTTTCCTTTATAAACTTCATTTAACATTTACTTATCTATTGCCTTAATTTGCTACTGGAATTTAATAAACCATTTTCTTCCAAAGCCATTGCTGACACTCTCAACAATATTTACCTCGGTGACAGATGAGTTGGTGATATATATTTAGGTAATTGTCAATTGATTTTCAGAACACACTCGCACTCTAGCTCTACAGCAGCTGACGGAGAGTATAATCGAGGCGCTGTCGTCGCTGCTGGGCGCGCAGACCGCGGCTCGCGGCGCGCACAAGCTCTTCTACACGCTGCAGAACACCACGCACAACAAGCAGCTCTTCTATGTGAGTACACACTACACTAACTAGCTACACTATACACTACACTACACACTACACTACACTACACATTACACTACACATTACACTACACACTACACTACACACTACACTACACATTACACTACACTACACACTACACTACACATTACACTACACACCACACACCACACACCACACACCACACTACACTATACAGTACAAGCACGCATCAAATAAATAAACAATTTCATCCAACAATCACATAAATAGAAATAAAACTATTTTTTAAGGATTTTATCACGGATTTCGTTTAATTATTTACATTTTTAACTTCCCGACGTTTCGATTACTTTATAGTTTATAGTGTCCGTGGTCACGGGGCGGACCCTGACCAAAAACGCGATAAATCCGTAAAAAATAGGTCTATTTCAATGTGTAAAATTCGCTTAAATCTAAGAAATCATTATTCACATTTTCGGGCTCACAAACACCTGGACCCGAAAAAAATACCTGTGAATCACATAAATCTTTGTTTCATCGGGGATCGAACCCACGGCCTCTCATTTCATAGCCAGCCTCTAAGCAACTCCGTCACGGAGACTATCAAAGAAATAAAACAGTGTGAAGAGTAGTGGTAAAATCACAAACGGAGGCTCGTTCTAGGGTGGCAAGTGAAACTACAAGGTGTTTTAAAAGAAGCAACAATTTAAAATCCAATTTATTTTTCAGGATAAAAAGTAGCCTAAATGTTAATCCAAGGTGTCAGCTACCTCCATACCAAATTTCATCGAAATCTGTTAAGCCGTTTCTGAGTTCAACGCGCACAACCCCACAGACAGACAGACAGCCAAAAATTCTAAAAATCATTGTTTTGGGTTCTTTTACGTTAATACAGACCCTCATACAAGTTTTTCTCATTTATCTTCCATGTGCAGACGTCGCTCGGTTACAAATTTATTATATGTATAGATATGTTTATAAGACACTTCGATCGAGAATTGATTGAATAATAATTGACTTCAATAAGTCCCTTCAACTTTATAACATATGTAATTTTTTCATTTTAAATTGTTTCTTTTTCCTATTGTAAGCTTGTTTGCCCCACATGATGTTACTACAAAAAAAACATTACATTGATTTATTATTTATAGAAATTACGAAAAGGGATCAAATAAAAATAACCAATTGCAAAATATATTTAATGAGCCATATAGTCTGCCAATACATCGCTTATGCAAACACTAGCTTACGAAACGCTCTCGTCATATCTAGCACACATCACTCGTCTAGCGGTCTAGACTCGTCCACTTTATTTTTGGCGTGTAATATAGATCGCGCGTACGTAAATAATGCGACCACAGCAATCATGACACATGACACAGGGCCGAAAATAAAAACGCTTGAACCCAACACTAGTATGAATAAACTGATAAATATGACGCGAAATCGCGGGCTCTGCACAGTTATTGATATTCGTTCTGGAGCCTTGCCCACGTACGTGACAGTCTGAAAATAAACAAAATAAAATTATGTTCATAACAAAAATGCTTGCTTGACTTAATGTCCTATATCAGCCCATATACGTCCCACTGCAGGGCACGGGCCTACTCTACTATCGAGAGAATCGATTGAGAGTGGTTAGGCCATATAGTCCACCACGCTGGCCTAGTGCGGGTTGGCGGACTTACATACCGTAGAAATTCTTTAAAATCGCTACGGTATGCAGGTTTCCTCACGATGTTTTTCTTCACCGTTAAAGTGCGTGGTGATTGACTATCAATACAGACATAACTCCGAAAAGTCAGAGGTGTGCCCTGGGATTTGAATCCGCGACCACCGTGAACTTGTAGGCAGCCGCGTCTGGTCCGTTACCAACAGGCCACCACGCACTTAATGTCCTAATTAATGAATAATATTTTGTGGCAAAAAATTGGATTAAAGTACTTGTAGCCAGTAGAAAAAAACTTTCTTTTATACTTATATGGAAAAGGTCAATGACTCCTTTTGGCTGATGATTTAAAATAACGATTCTTAACTATGCCAAGTAGAAAATAAAAACGGTTTTTAGAATGGCAATGTTTACTCAGTTTCTATTTTTATAATATTTTTAAGAAATATCGTATTATACATATAATAAATAAATAAAGAAATATCATATTACTTACGGAGTATGAGAGGTTTTCGGGATTGTTCACGTATAGTATTTTCTCTCCTAATATACTCTCTGCAATAAAATTAATAACTTTATTACCCAACAACGAACTTCAAAAGAACTATTTTTGAAAAATTGTTATGGTGCTCTATAAATTAGTTAAAGTTATTAAATTTTCTTCATTTTTTTCTGCTCCATTTCTGAATGTCATATATTTAAAATTGTAAACTATATAAAACTTATACTTTCGTCCTCTGTTATTAATCCATACCATTTGTTTCCGACGATAAAATGTAGATCTATTTACAGGTGTATTTATCTATCAGCTTATTAAAAAGGGTTTAGCGTAAATTTAATCTGAAAATTCTTATTGATTTGTGGAGACTAAAGCTCAAACAACCTTGTAAGAGCGATCATATTCGGTAAATTGGAGAAGTACGTTATGCCATCTGTCATAGTTGGTGCCAATTGTCGTAATTATTGACGCAAACTAGAAACATTTGTGGTGGCCTAAAAATCTCCCTAAGCCAGTAATCTGATTTTTGGCTGATTTTATCCTCAGAGCCCTACACATATTGAAACAATAATTTCAATAGTGCAAACTGTGTTTCCATAGCTCAATGACCACACAGTTTGTTTTGCACAAGGCTACTCAGTCTTACTTCTTCTAATTTATGTCCTCTAGTATACCATGTATAGACAATCTTCTTCCAAAGTATCTTTCTTACCCACTTAATACTTTTTTATACTTAATAAGGGAATTTAGCAAAATAAATCTCACTCACCACTACTATCTACTCCTATTGTGTTAAGCTCGTCGAGTTCTCCTTTCCTAATCACAATAGTGCTGTAATCTTCGTTGTATCGATACATTTCTGTAGCTAGTACTGTCACAAAGTTCTCTTTACTGCTTCCATCGTACCTCCTTTGTATTTCGTTTAGGAATAGAAACGCTCTTGATCGTTGACAGGTCTGAAAAGTATGAGATTATTTGTATCTAAATAAATAAATACACCCAACAGTCACATACATAGTCCTGACCCCACATTAAGATCAATTAAGTCTTGTGTCGCAGGTATCAGAAACTACAAGAGACTTTTCGGTCTCACAAACACCCAGTGTGTCACAATCACCTCGAGACATATATTTGTGGGCCTCACAAACATTTATCTCGGTGCGGGGATCGAACCCGCGGCGTCTCATTTCACAGCCGGCGTCTAACCAACTGCGCCACGGAGGCTGTTTGTCAATTAAAAGAAGTGTAAAAATATAGCCCAAGGTTTTGTTTGCTTAGTAATAGAATAGGTTGGATTAATTACAAACCGCTCGTTGGCGTTTTGTCTTTACTAATTGTCACAGACGAAAATAAGCTTAACAAATCGTTACGCTACGAGTATAGTTAGCATGTAGAACAATACTGTTAATTTAAACATAATTTTATTATGTAAGATTTACCGCGACTAATTTAATTATTACTTGCAGTCCTTTCACTGGATGGATTGTGTAAGAATATAGACGAAAAAAATTATTATATCTAATGTTTTCCTATACACAAAATGTAACAAAGTATCGTTTACACTTGTATACGTTGTTACTTAACGGCACATTTATTAATTAACCTTGTGAAAAGACAAAGAAATAGTCAGGTATTTTATATTACACCAATTTAAATATTTTGAAGCCTAATAGAAATCGAAGCTACCGAATTCTAATCAATTTACATTAATGATGTGGTTCGACGTAAACGCAGTGTAAAATTATTAGAGCCACGCCGGTCGGCGTTTGTGGGTAATTTTACGAGATCATAAATTTATTGGGTGGCGTTTGCAAACAAAATACATAAAGGAAAGTATGATTGATGCACGGACTTTTCTATATCTTTATCTTGTGATGTATTTTATTACATCTAAAGAATGCTGCTTGTGTTTTGATGAAGAATTCGCGTAAAATGTTGTAAATACGAACAACATAAAAATATGTTTCTCCATTATGTAAAAAATGTGAGAATAACATAGTTGATAGTGAAACGGTCTGTCTAAACTTTAGGAGTGATGAACAGATGAGAAGATCAGGGCATGTAGAACTAACTTTTCGAAGTAGCTGTATTCCGTATACGAAATGGTTACTAGAAAGAGGCAAGAAAAGCGGCGTGATGTAAAGAAATCTGCGTAAATGATATTATGTTTCGAAAGGTAATTCACTATTTAGATGTATGGTAAGTCTATTATACCAACCAGAATTCGGTCAGTGTAGACGAACTGTAAAAGGACTCTTGACGTAGTATACTAAGGAAAATATTGTCGAATCGCTCATAAAAATCGAGTTGTGTCGATTCCTTGAAATCATAAGCCAGGTTTGTGAAGCAGCTAGTCATCATCTTAAAGGGACAACATAAAGAGATAATAAATAAGTATTATAACTGGTATTTAATTTGTACTCACTTTGTCCGTTATGCAAAAGTAGAAGTAATTGTCATGTGCTATATAATGTAATAAGTAGGGTCCGTGTGCGTATGTCATCTTGTGATTCCGAGCCGGGATCTTCGACAGCACCTGCTCAGCGATCTCCGTGAAATTTCCATCACACGACGCGAAATTTATTGCGAATTTATAGTCACACGCCACAGCACTGTATAAAATCGGCATTATAATTTCACTATAATTAAATATCACATGAAAAAATCTTATTTAAAACTATAAAGGCACTTATTATCCAAATATTTATATATTAAATTATTCACTATTTAGTATGGAATTTGGAAAGTTTAAAACACTTGATTTTGTGGCAAGCGTAACAAGTGTTCACGCCGCCTCTCATACAATGTAGCGTCTTCCTCGACCGCCTACGTTATCACGGGCTTTGCACGTCTCTGCGTGCGGCAGCTAGGGTTGTCAACGTGCCGTTACAATTTTTTATTCAGAATATGTTTTTATAGTAGAGTACGGTCACTTGTAATTAAGATTTAATAATTTATAAATAACACACTCTACACAAATTAAAAATAAAATTTTAATCAACAGTACTTATTAAAGCTTTTAAAAAATGCTACGTACTCTGCATTAATTACAGTATACTACATCTTATGAATAAACCAATTTAGATGATAGCCTCATCAAATATTACTAGAAGCTTTACATAGAGTAATCTAGACGCTAGGCATTGAATCTTGAGTCCGTTTTACATTTAAAAACACCCAGCGTCAGACAAGTGTCAGTAGAACATACAAACATTCCGTTCGTGAATTAAATCCGCAACCTCGCGTAATTTCTTTAAATAATAATTACTTGTACTATCCGCATAAAAAAATACTGAAGAAAATATTCATCGTTAGCAACCCTGCCAATGAGTATCGCTCGAATATCGCACGATCGTTCCAAAATAAATTTCTCTGTCGGGTCGATGCTAAAACCGTTTTGCCACGCTAAAAGTGTCAACATACATAAATTGATCAATGCGATGTGACGAGACAGCCAACAAGTGTGCCGACAAGCGCGCTCCACACGTGTATATTCACTTTATGGTCCTTCGAGCCGAATTTCACACAAATTCTAAATTATTACATCGCAGAGTAAAATTACTGCACACTTTAGCGTGTTAATAAATTTTAATGAAATGCTACCGTAATGAATGCGGAACAAATGTAAATCACCCCAGCAATTCAATTAAAATATGTTATTTCGGTGTTAATGTTCAATGTTTCTTTTCAGGAACTTTTCGAATTGGTCTTGATAGAAGTGTTTCCAGAGCTCAAACGATATCACTAAATCATAACGTAAGTATGAAAAGTTTGACAATATGATTATTACAAATGTTTAACCTTACAGGGATCTTATCCAAACTATGATTGGTGATTATTGTCTGAAAGACATTCCGTTACGTTTTATAATTATATTATTAAACTCAATTCTTATTACGTAAATCAAAACATCCACATTTTTTTTTAATATAAGTTGTATACTTGATGTATTCTTGCAATTCACACGGTCGTTTGGCAAACATTCCATTACTTTGTGATTTTCAAACGGTAACTTAATATAATATTTTTTATTGGTTGCCATATTTTATTGTAGATTATCAGAAAATATTTTAATTACATTAGCATAGAGAATTGATCTCATTTACGTGAACGCTTATCCTCACTTTAATCGTGGTAATGACATACATGTTTAAAATGAATTACACGGGCAATTCATTGGCACTTTCATTTATTTTTACTCCACTGCGTGTGCCAAAGACAGCACTTTGAATGCGAAACAAACTTGAGCATCGATGTAGGCGATTGCTTTGAAATGTTACAATTACGATTTAAAATTATATGTATAAGTTAGAATAGTTATTAAATGTTGTTTAAAAGTTTGAATATTATACTACATGGTTAATTGGCGATAATCTAATTTTATATCACGATTTTGGATCTATTTTCTTGGTATAACATTTTTTTATATTTGCGCTGGATATTCCTTCTTTTTCCTCGTCCACTGTATTTCCAGTTTAATACACATTCGTATATAAAACTAATAAGAAATTGAATGAAATTACAAAAACACCCAGCATCACAAAAAATGGTCTATTCCATAGACTAGACCTATCTTTTTTTCTATTTTGATGAGATAAGTCCAAAATGCAAATTCGAGACCGAAAAAAATCCCCGACTCTGTTTTTGGATGGGTAAAACAGCTTTCTGTTCATAGAAAATACAGCACGCATGCAATCGAAATTTATAGGAGTTTATGTTTGAGAATTCAGCATCTCAAATCAAATAAGAAATTATATTATAGGTATTATTAGGTGCAGTCATTGGAATTGACCACATTTTTGTGAATGAAGACTTTTAACATCTACATTGTGTAGCATTGGTTCCAATCGATGCTCTTAAGTATTACCATGTACCTGAACGACATCAGAATGTATTTGTGAATCTCAACATTCCTATTGTAAAAATCTACTGATTTTTTTCTAGTCTCTTAAGTTATAATATTTAATATTTTACGGGTTTATTGTATAAAGTCTGACTTGGTAATGGGTTCGTAACTTTTGACTAGGAAATTATTCGACGTAACACGCTGAACAATGTAAAATATAGATGTACGCGATAACTCCTGCCTTTAATTCCGTAATATACAGATTTCTCGACCATAAAATGTAATATGTTTAGTGTCCTACAATTCGTCTCATGTTAACGTAAGCAGAAATAAGTTAATCAACGTTGAATTTAATCAATGTCTTAAGTAACATGCTCTCAATAATGTATTGTCACAAAATGTAATAACGCCATCTATCCGCGGCAGATGGAATGTCAGTTTTTTTAAAAAGGACAATTTATTTTACTTTCAGTAGTGATTAGTTACATCGCTGCTAGTGAATGCTCTCTAATCAACGTTGATCAATAAGAGACATGCAATGGATGTGTTCCTAATTAATAATTATGTCTTTTATGACTGGCCCATTGTGCTATTGTATGTATGTGTGTAATTATAAATGTCTATTTGTAGCCGTTTATGTTCTGTGCTATTTTTCGGCTGTGGTACTTGGGTGAACTGATCAATTGTTATGTCTTTGCACCGTAATAGCTGTTACGTATTTCTTAGTACACTGTACTTTAATTCACTACATTACGAATTTCATGTTTTATACTATTTATATACAAATTATATTTATATAAAAAGTATATTGTAATGTATTATTTTTACTTTACAATTGGTGACTATTGTATTACAATTCTTTGACATTAGTTCTTGTAGTTAGATTTACTATAGTTCAAATAAGTGTTAGGTATTAGGTAATCACTTGCCTCTATGCTTTGCAGCAGCAAATTTATTTTAAACTTCTCGATTATTTATTATTATTTTTAATATTTATTCCGATATTGGATACGATTAATTTTCCTCTATTTTTTTTTACCAATACTGGATAATTTACCAATTTATTTATATTGTGTATGTGTTATTGTGTTGACTTGTACGCTAAATATAAGTGTTATTGTATAAATTATTATCTGTTGTTAACTAAGTGTAAACAATATGTAATCTGAAAATAAACTAAATGTATTTTATTAAAGTATATTAATTTGATTCTCTCTCATCTCCTTATCTAATATCCTATCATATTGTTACTTTTGTCTAAAAACACGCCCTAGTGTGGTACCTAGTATCAATAGAACGACAGAAAATCACCCAGTTTCTGTGAATTATTGAAAATTATTTAGTAATAATAATAACCTTACATGTTTTATTTAGAAAATTACTAAGAGATGATGCATGTATACAAATAAAATAACACAACAATAATTTGAATAATGTCTATTCTTTATTTTTCAGTACAATAATAAATCTGACAACAGTTTTAACACCTCTTTTCGTAGGAGGCATTATCAAAGGTGTAAAAGCTGTTTCATTACTTACAATTAATTGAATTATGATTAAATTCAATCAAACAGACACACGATACAAAATAATACTGCAATATATATTTGGCACACGTACAAATTTTGTAAAAAAATAAAAAACAATAGAAATTAAGTCAAATGCGCTTTGTGCGTTGCGTGGTACGCCCTTTGTGCCTCGATTCCGACTTCCATTAATTTGATTGTTTCACATCAAATTTATGAAATTAAAGCAATGTATAATAATATTACAAAAGGCATCGCAGACTTTCGTCTTTTGATTTTTATATTATAACACGCAAAACAACGTCGTATTTAAAAAATATTATCATAGACGTCATTTTTGAGAAAGAATCTCGTTGCAACGAGACTACGATGAGGGTTGAGTCATCTTTTCTCCATTATGTAAATCACAGCACTTTCCAAGTTCACTCCCCTACTGAATCGTTCAATAAAATTCCTAATACATTCTTTATAAATGGATAATTTCTCATAATGAACAGCTTTGTCCATGTGAACTGATTCAAATAAATGGTGGGTATTGATGTGATAGTAACTTTAATAGGGCGGACTGAGTTCCTGTCTACTGCATATACAAAGTGTAAATACAACATCCATTGTGATTATGCACATTATAACATATTGCATACAAAACATTTTTGCTTAATATGTTATATGGCGATGGCATGTTAAGCCAAGTCCGGTATCTATATTTACACTTGGCATAATTTAACAAATTAACATAACAAAAATATTTTATCGCCATATTTTAATATTACTAACATGCCGTTTATACATTTGAAATAAATTAATATACTAATATTTACAAAATCATAAAAATGTAAACAATATTTAATGAGCCCCTTCAGTCCTTAAATGATTAAGTATTAGAATTCTACAGGCTAGAATGCGCAATATTACATGACTAGTTTATTATAAGAGAGAGAGAACGGGAAGAGCAGGCAGGGCGTAGGATCTACCAACCCCACCGGTCCGACGATGCGGCGTGGGAGAGTAGGTGTCGTGACCGCGGCGAGGAGTCCGGCCGCGGCGCCTCCGTGCCGCGTCGCCCCGACTACGCACATCACATCCCACCAGCCGTAACACGTGGGATGCTCTTGCGTAATCCATATTCGAAGTGAGAAAACCGGCGGATTTCTCACTACCAATATTTTTCCCCTGCGTGAAAGAATTTCTGTCACCGAGAATTTATTGTAATTTGTCGTTCCTATTGCGGTGTTGTATTGTATGAAGCCAATGTGGTACTGTTTTGCTGGCCAAAAATCAAGCTATTGCTTTGAGACCGCGGACATCTGCCATTCAGGTCTCTGTGTTATACAAATGGCAGACGGTGACTCGCTATCCTGTGTCGACCCCTCTATAAAATCCCCGTTTTGGTTGCAAATGACCAAAAGAGGGACCTTATCGCGGACAGCTAAGGGTGAATAGATGTGCAACTGGATGCCGCGCACTTTTCACCCTCGAGCCGGGCTCTTGCGACTCCCCTCTGGCCCACTTTAGTCAGTCATCCTGAAAATCTGAGTAAAGTTGAACAGAAGTGGGGTAGATGGAAACCCCGGGAGCTCGGGTACGTGGTGTCGCCACTCACCAACAGCTCGCCACTAGCTGCCCTGCGGACCGCCACTCTGAAGGGACTCAATACAAAACTATTTCTCACCAAGAACTTACTGAAACTATATCACAAATCATAACAATGAATTGCGTACATTTTACCAAATTATTATCTCTACAAAATGCATACAACTTGTTATAGGTATAGATAACATAATTATTCAGATATTTAAAATAGTCACATTTTTAAAGAAGTAAATAAATTCCTGTAATTAATTATACAATACTCCTCAATATGAGAAGACGCCAGCACTCTACAGGACGATTGTGGTGTCTATATTATTACAATGCGTGTTAGAAATTAACCAGATTTGCCACTTTTGGTTTTCATTTGCTTTGTACCTTCGGACAATTTTTCAATTTATGAATGTAATTATTTATAATGCGATCACAATATTTAATGCGCGCTGTAATCACAGTAATGAAATAAATTTCGATTGAGCAATAATTATAATAAATATGGCACGTCGCATAATTCTCGCACAACTTAAAATCCGAAAATTTCCTCAAAATTACCTAAGACATTGATTTTGGAAGCTTTTGACTTGAACACAAACGAATTTTGAAAAATTAAGTGAATAAAATTGAGCTCATTTATTTTTTATGAATGCATTAACCGTAACAATTACCAATGCGGAGAAACTAATACTCTCAAGTATTATCAATCAGACAAATAAAATGTCACAGCATTGACATCACACTTGAAAATCGATTACAAAAAAAGGAATTGTTTTAAAACCATTTCTATAACTGAAGGTCTAACATGGATCTTATATTATTGATAGCAAACTCAATAAAAGTATGTATCTCTTAATATAGCATATTTTTAACCCATATGACGTAAGTGTTATACGCCGTAGATATAATTGTGCATAAAAACAATCTTCCAACATCTTCAATTCTCATCCATTTGTTGAAAAGGCAATTGACTATATTTGTGTAAATTACACTAGGATCACTACGACGGAACATTTTCTCGTGTTGAATCAAATAGAAGGTTTAATAAATAACTTGTAATATTTTCTATCATATTGGCTCTATTTAGGGAGTTACTTTAACGACTTAGTTGGACTGTGGTATTTTAATACGCGAGATTATTTAAAAAAATATGGGATAGGCCAACAATATAATAATTTTTGTTTACAAGACTAATTAACAAAAAAATATTAACAATTCGCGACAACTGCTAGCATCCACCATAATTATCATTGTAGTTTTTGCTTTATTACTATACAGATCCTGTCAACAATAATAAAATAAAGAGTGAATCTGAGTGGAGCATGTTCGATTGATTTCCATCCTATACTACCTTAGATCAAAACACCCTGTCATACGTTAACGTTTCGTATTGAATCTGTGACTAACCCGTAGTAAGAACAAAAATATATCCAAATAAATATATCTTCAACACTGAACGAACCCCTCACATTACTACTATGAAGAGTTCATAACAGAATTAAAACATTAGGCGTAAATGTAAATCCATTTAACACATTGTTTAAATCTAATTTTGTACTAAATGATGATTTTGATATGAGATGCATAGATGCGCGTTACGCCATGAACGTGTCCACAAATGAAATCAGTTTTCACCAATAAAGTATGAATATTTTTTTATTTACAATTTAGTCGTCTCTTTTTGTTTGACAAAAGAATTTTTAATTAAAACTAACTATTTACATTGATATTTTATTGTCACCATATTTAATTTGGTGAGTTATTCCTAAAATAGTTTTCAATTTATGAAAGTAATAAAAAAATAATAGAATATCTATAGTAAAATTCATTATTCGCAATGTTCACACCACAGTTTATGATTTAATTTTATTAATAGTAAATCTATGTGTTACTTTATAAGTATTTTTATTAATCATGCCTACAAGAGCTACTGTCCACTGATAACAAGGGTTTGGATTTCTTCCATGAGTCTTTAACCACGTCAATATTTCCTAACTAATCCAGATCGTAATCCATGAAAAAATATTCACTGTACTATAACATAACATGTATAAGTAATTGACATAAATAAAGTAATGAAAATACTATTTATATAAATATGAAATAATAAAGTTAGTCAGGTAGTTTTCCAAACCCCTGTACATATGAATACTAATTACTATAATTATACATTGTCTGCGCGCATCCCCCGTGAGCCGCGGAAGTATGCGCGCCAGACGATAATTTACAAAAATAACATTTTATATTATTATCTTGACCACATATTATACGATATCATGCTTACGAAGATTCCAATAGAAAACGTGTCTCTGAGATAATATACATTATTAATTACTGTTTCGGAATTCCAAATAGTAATGAGATAAATATATATTATTAGAAATGGCGATGATTTTGGCGATTATAAAAATTAACTCCAACATATAGACTACTACTTACATAAAATGTATAATTAAGATTTTAATATCCAAAGCCATCACCAATTTGTTTAACATGAAGTTAATTCTATAATATTACGCAGCATGATATCGTAACGATAACACCTATTCCAGTATCTATTCAATCAAGCTATATCATACGAAAATACAACGTTCATGTGAATATTTCCCATTCAATTTAGTAAAGTACATCTATATACATATGACGAGAAATATATTCTGAGATTCCAACTAGACGAATGTCTACGCTGTAACAATAACCATATTTCGTATATTATAGTGTAACACACTAAAACACATTTATTTGCATGACAGTTTAACTTTAGATTGATTGATGCATTAGTTTTAGAAAATTTTGATGTTCTATAACTACCTATTTCTAACACGAAAGTATAAATCAAGTGATTTTAAATCATACTTTCATGTAATCGTTTTTACTTACATAGTGATCTTACAGTATCTACGTATCCGTTTTTATTTTTTTATCAATATATGAAATTGACGATTTATGTTTGCTATATCGTAAAGATATTATCGTACGTCTTTTTCGTCTCAGTAATCGTTTTTTAGATCATGATGTTAAAAATTTATGAAAGAAAGACGTGGAGAATTTTCTTAAAGTTTCAGTTTTAGATTTTTCACGTTCGATAAAAAAATGTACACCATAATTCTTAAAACTATTTTGCAATGAATCTATCAGGGGAGTAATATTACATACTACTGCAATGATATCTTGCAGAAAATAGTAGTTCATTGCACGGTGACGCTGTGGATTTTAGTTTCAAATGGTATTATGTATACACACAAATATATTAGTAGATTATGTTAATGGTTAACTTGCTTATAGTATATCCAGAATAGTCCATACATCTGCGCACATCACACCGTCGATATGCATAGAAACACAAGTAATCCATAACCAACCAACGTTCTTCAATAGTTCAATTTCAGTGTAATGCTATCGAATGTATTAGCTGCTACTGTAGTTCGTAGTGATTTAACTAGGGGTTTGTTCGTCTGTAGCCGGTGTAGTCATTATCGGTGGTGTCGATTCGTTTAGGCGTATGAGTGTAGTGTTACTGGTTCGAAGTCGTCGTGAGTGGAAGGCCGAGTTGGGGGCTGCCGGTGTGGCGGCGGGGGAGGGGGCGGCAGCAAGCTTGTCCCCTCCGGCATGTATACATTCGTCACTCGGTCCTACAATTATAAAAATGTGTATGAGTTCTGACAAAATTACAAAAAGGTTCCCCAGCGGTAGGGTACCTGGTCTTAAAGGTAAAAAGGCTTTACTACAAAATCAATACGTACCTGACTTCTGTCGTATTTGAATATTCCTTGGAAGAGATTAGGTCGACGTTCTTGTGGCTCAGCTCCGTTTCCACCGTGGCCACCCGTTGTGCAATTATAATTCGGATTGTGGAACGATATATGACCACCAGAATCTCTATAATCTTCCTTTAAATCGGATCGGGCCGCCTTACCCAGTTTCACTAAAAGACAAAGAAAAAATATTAAATTTAAACTATTTATCAGGAAGTGATTGCAATTTGCACCTATTCATTTCTAATAACATACCACATCCAAATATGATGAGGGCGATCAAGATAATGCCCAATGCACAAACAACAGATGCTACTGCGATCGATCCAATGGTTGCGATGGGTGGAACGGTTGGCGGCGGAGCCAAAGCATTGTCAACTTCAGCGTCAGTGTAGTCATAATAGGATGGATAGTGCGATGGCATTTTGCTATCCACTCGTGATTTAGGTACTGAAAAATAATCTTTGATTAGCAACATATATACATTGTTAATTACCATTAAATATTGGTTTAAATGTTTACCGGTAGAACAAAGCCGAGGTTCTGGTTCATCAGGACATGCACAGACGTAATCGTGTGCTCTAAAAAGACACAGATGACTACAACCACCATTTTCCTCCTTGCAAGGGTTCCAGCCGTGCTGCTTATCTGCGGAAACAGCCTTTATCTCCATCGCCATTTCTAGATCGCTTCTGATCACTGTTATGTTTTTTCCTGTTCTCTTGTCGGCTCTCATTACTGTCTTTTTGTACCAATCAGTCCAGTATATAAAGTCCTTGAACTGAAAAGACCAATAATCATAAATGTGTTATGCTTGTGAATATAAAATTAAATTTAAATTAGGTTCAACCAAGAAAAAGTAGTATAATATTTCATACAAAAGTCTTACATAGGTCATCCCGAAAGGATTTTTAGCTTCCGGCACTAGCTGAACTCTGTGTTGGCCGCTCAAATCCGAGGTATCGATTCTTTCCTTTAGAGCATCCGTCCAGTACAATCTGCGATCTCTATAGTCGATAGTTAGACCATTAGGGAAACCTAAATCCTGTTGTACAATCACTTTTCTTTGGCTGCCGTCGAGGAAAGATCTTTCTATATTGGGACTTTCTCCCCAATCGCTCCAATAGAGATATCTGTAAAATGTATTGTATCATTTGTAGATTAGTATAATACATATTATTTAGACAGTTTAATTATATATTTTTGTATACCTACCCTTTAGCAGGGAACAAGGCCAATGCTCGTGGTTCCGTTAAACCTGATACTAAAGTTTTTCTGCAAGATCCGTCTAATCGGGCTACCTCGATGACCTAAAAAAAATTAGTAAGGTATTTTAAGAATAATGTTGTATGATAGTTAAGGTTTTAAGTAACTTTAGTAATATTGTACCTTGTATTTGTTGTCGGTCCAATATAGGTTATTTGCAATCCAGTCCACAGCTAAACCATTGGGCTGATCCAATTTGCCTTTGATTACAATTTTAGTTTCATTCATTGTAGTCATATTTATGGACCTGGAATTGTTTATCTTGTTAATATTTTAAGTAGTTATTCAAATATCGTACAATTAATAGAACAAAAATTACGAACCTTATCACATCATAATCGAGATCAGTATAAAACAACAGTTTTTGTTCCCAATGGAAATCAACAGCAATGGAGTTGTTCACTTCCTTGATAGGGAGATTAACGTCCCATTGTTCTGGAGTATCAAAGGATATGTAGGACAAACTTCCCCGGGCGGCGAAAATCAAGAATTCTTGAGGATGCTTGTTGCAGATTTTAGGATTAAGCTCTGTTTGATTTTCAAACAGTATTCCTGTCGGACAAGCGCATGAGTAACCTTGCGGTGATCTGAGGCAAAGATGTGAACAGCCGCCATTGTTAGTTCCACAAGCATCTTCCAATACTCGCTCACTCTGGGGAATGAAATGAGAAATTATGTTATTCTGAATAGACTATTTTAAATTAAATTATTTGCTACAATTATATTGTACCTGGATAGCCCTTATGTCCATCAATCCTTCTAAATTTCTCCTGATTGTTATGGGATCGTTGCTATTCGACTTGTCAGCTCTATGTAGCGCCTTGGTCTTCCAATCAGTCCAATAGATATGTTGGCCAACAATAACAATTCCATATGGATAGGGCACATTGCTGAGAACTGTGCGTCGATCATTTCCATTGAAATCAGAACTTTCAATTGTGAGAATTTTAGCATCATTCCAATAAAGACGAGCTTCTATTCTGTCGATAGTGAGTCCGTTGGGCCATTTGATGTTCTTATCCACGATGACGCGCCTAGAAACACAATGGGTGTTATCATTTTTTATAACATGTGTTTTATATTGCTATCATATTAAATAAAATTAAATTTATTACACATTAAATGAAAATCGTTATATCACCTATTATTTCCATCCATGTCTGCTCTTTCTATTTTTGCTGACGTTCCCCAATCAGACCAAAACATATATCCTAGTTCGTAATGCAATACTATAGCTCGCGGTGAATCTGCAAAAAAAGAAAAATCTATAGCTCTGGCTCGATCGTGGATTTAAATTATTGAAATGTAAATTGTATTACCTAATCCGGTCCATATTAAAACTTTTCTTTTAGTACCATCTAGTTCAGCAACCTCCACGCTGTTATGTCCACCGTCGGTCCAATAAATCTGTAAAGATATGATGGTTACTCCTCAACAAACTACTTTTAGATGCTATGCTATTTTCATAATGAAAGTATAATACCAACCTTGCGCCCAGTAGAATCAATTGCGATACCGTCAACTGTGTGAAGTCCTGATCCAATAACTGTATCTATACGAGTACCATCTCTTGTAGCACGTTGTATTTTCCTTTCACCAGTATCAGTCCAATAAATTAGGCCTGTAAAATTACTCTCCTTAAAACCAAATTCAATTCTATCTTAAACACTTTACAATATAGCATCTTATAACCAGTTATGTAAAAAAAGTAATTTTATGCGTAAATAATACGTCATGACCGAGCAAAGTGGAGATCCATGAATTCTGCCTACAGAGATACAGACTTCATGTTTATGTATGTATGTATTTACTAACCAGTTCTGTGGTCAACATCAACTCCAAGAGCATTCTTCAATGGTGGTAGAGGTAGCACCACATCAATCAGATATGGCACGTCCAAAGATATGACTCGTATGTCCACACGATGAGCGAATATCAAATAATTCACGGGACCATCAGCACAGGTTTTACCGTCCTTCTGCAAATTTATCATAATCATGTTAATAAGTGATCAAACTAAAGTAAGTGAAAATATCAGAAAAGCTATAAACGTACATTCAACTTTATTCCTATTGGACAGGCGCATGATTTGCCACCTGGTTTTAGCAAGCATAGATGTGAGCAGCCACCATTATTCTTTCCGCATCTGTCGAAAAATATTTGAAATATATTTTGTAATTTTCTTTAGTCTCTGATCTCAATATATAAACTGTCGGTATTTATTTATATGGTACATTATACCATTTTTACGCTAAAAGATTTTTCTTGGTGCAGCCATTAAACAATTTTGTGTTCATTGAGTCACAGAGGCTATCAACTAATGATAACATTCAGAAATATTGTCCAAGTTTGTGTATACCTATTAGTTCCACCTATCCTCTCCTTATGGAAAACCCTGACGTCCATGAGACCAGCCACTCCAGCACCCAGTGTTCGCCGATTTTCACCAGTGAATTTATTAGCAGCTTGAATCGATTGTGTGTTCCAATCCGTCCAAAATACTTCGTCTCCGTACAAATCCAAGCCAAAAGGATGGGGCAGATGTGAACCTTGAAATTAATATCAATATAAACCATGGAATACAAAGAGTAAAACTAGAGTTATATTTTTCTTGTTTTCTTCTTACCGATTAAAATTTTTCGCCCTGTGCCATCAAGGTTTGCATACTCAATAGTTCTGTTACCGCCGTCGGTCCAATAAATTTTGTTGTTGGCGAGATCGAGTGCTAAGCCATTGGGCCACGTCATATCACCGAATATCAACCGTTTGCGGTTTCCACCATCCATGTCGGCACGTTCGATGCAAGGTGATGTGCCCCAATCAGACCAATACATAACACCACCTATTGAAAATATACAATTATTTAATGAATAACATTGCTGCAAAAACAACTGCTAACAATTTATTGAACACTTTTTTTTGTTTGCTTTCTTTTTTTATTAGTTGCAAATATCATGAGGTAAAGGAACTAATTAAATAGAAATATCTCTATGAGAAAACAAATAGTTATTTTAGGTATCTTCTTTTGAATGTCAGAAAAAAATAGTTATAATGTCACCTTTCGGATCTACAACAATATCTCGTGGTTTGTCAATGTTGTCCCAAGCCAACAAAGTCCTCATGCTTCCATCTGCTTTTGCAACTTCGATTTTATTGGTTCCGGCGTCCGTCCAATACAATTTATCCGTGATCCAATCGTATGCCAGTCCAGCTGGCCAAACTATAAAAGAACATATTTTAATGCCGGAAATGCCTAAAAGAATAATATTTAAAAAAATATGTAATTAATGTCGTACTTAGGTTAGAGTTGACTATCGTAGTTTGATGAGATCCGTTAAGGTACGCTCGATTAATCGTGTCCTTTTCAACATCAGTCCAAAATATGGAATTGCTATTCATATCCCAATCTAAAGCAACGGCTGATTTTATACTCTCAACTGGGATGACCTAAAATGACATTTAATATTATTTAGGTACCGTTATTGTTTTCAAATAGTTTAAACGAATAGTAGGATTATGATTTTCAGAACATTTACCATATCCAGAGAATCGATTGGTTTCTTGGGGTTCAACTGTTTCACTCTTATGTCTTTTCGGCGAGCATACAGCAACAATTTCTCAGGTTTTTCTTCACATGTTACACTGAAAAATAGATTTATAAGGAATTAATCTAGATCTTTATTATAATTGTATTATTTTACTATTAATAATGAAAGTTACCCGTCAGAATTGATATTAAAGCCAACTGGGCAACGGCATGAATGACCATTACTATTTGGAAGACAAAGATGAGAGCATCCACCATTATTGATTCCACAACGATTTTTGTAGGTCCTTAGTTGCCTCAGAGGGTGGTAACTGTAAACGTAGGATATTATTATTGTGTGTCCATTATTTTATAACTAATTTGTATTGAAAATTCTATGAACCTGTGTATATCCATAGGAACATTGATCCCTGCGTGAACTGTTTGTATTCCCATGCCAGTATTCTTGTTGACTGTTGAAATGCTCTTGGTATGCCAATCTGTCCAGTATATAGCGTCCTCAAATAAGGTTAATGCAAATGGATGCGGAAGTCCTTTGGTAGCAATCTATGAAAAATAAAATATTTCAGTAATTTATGTAAGTTTGAAAGTCTGATTATATTATTTAAATTGCCCATTTATTTACCCTGTGTCGATCTCGTCCGTCAAAGGCAGCTCTTTCGATAACATGGTGTTTAGCATCAGCCCAGTATATTTTGGATTCCGTGTAATCAATGGTTAATCCATTGGGCCAGAATATTTGATCGAAAATAACAGTTCGCCGTCTACTACCGTCCATATCTGCCCTTTCGATCTTGGGATTTGGCCCTAAAGAAATTAAACATAAATTGAGGTAACTATTAAATACAAATTAAAGTTAAAGCAGAATATTAATTGTTGAATAAATACCCCAATCTGTCCAAAACACTAAAGCAACGCCAGGATGTACAGCGACAGCTCTTGGTTTATCAAGATCATTGGCTATAAGCACGGCTCGTTGCGAACCGTCAAGTGTAGCTACTTCGACGCGTCGGGTTCCAGAATCAGTCCAAAATAGAAGGTCATGTATCCAATCTACCGCCACACCGGCTGGCGTTTCCAATCCCCACCTTATGACATCTAAAACATAGTTAATATTTCATTTGTATGTATCACATCAACTTTACTAGGTATTTTTAACGTTGTGGCGAATACTATATCGTTATCCTAAACATACCTGTCATATTATTGGTGTTGATTTGCGCAACTCGAATCACTCTTAAGTTGTTTTCCGACCAAAATACCAGCTTCTTTTCGTAGTGGTAATCCAAAGCAACTGCATTGTGAAGCCCCTTTACAACTGATACGTAGTTATCACCAGTGAGCCAAACCTGAATGAAAAATGTATATTAGCTTCCAATTTGTACCAAGTAATTTATTTGTTTAAATATGAACTTGTTTACTTGTCTTATTCCAATTCGGTTTGAAAATAACAAAGTAGGTGACTCTCCCGTGTGTTTGCAAGATCTTCCGTCTGGTCTCAAAACGTAGCCTGTCATGCAACCGCACTGGAAACTTCCAACCGTATTTGAACAAGTTTGTGAACAGACCGGGTCTTGTTCGTACATGCATTCATCGATGTCGCGACAGCTGTGTAGAAAATAAGAGCAATTAAGCGTTTAAATATATTAAAGACTTTATATATTTAAAAAATATATAAATCATAGATCCTAATCTTCAATGTGAATTAAAAAGTAACCTGTATCTATCTTCTGCTAGCAGGAATCCCAGGGGACACGAACAGGCTGAAGTTCCATCGTATTTAGTTATGCAAATCTTTTCACATTTATCCTCGGCAGTACATTTCCTTTTGGTCGGGCAGTTTTCTTCGTCATCGCCTCTAGGGCAATCTTTCATACCGTCGCACACATGCTTTCTATTCACACAATTTCTAAAAGCATTGCTGATGAGGTGATCTTGGACTTTGCAAGTGTATTGGTCTTCTTCGCAATTTATTTCACAATTCAATTCATCCTCTCCATTGGTACAGTCGCGGACTCCATCACATAGCCAAGTTTTCTATTGAATATTAATGTATATTAATAAATTGCCCTGATATGTAAATTTTTGGCTTAAAAAATATAAAACTTACCAAAACGCAACGTCGATCAGCACATGTGAATTCGTCAAGGGTACAATTGCGCATGTTGTTGGGTTCGCAGTTCAATTCATCACCACCATCGGAACAATCTCTTTCAGTGTCGCATCGCCAGCGGTCCGGAATGCATTTTCCATCACTGCATCTGTTTCAAAAACATCTCAACTAAAATAAATTTCAAAATAATAAAAGGTCTAAACCCAAAGGAAAATAAAAAGCAAAATATATTTGATCAAGGCGATACAAAAGTGATATATGCTAGGCATTAGAAACAGATGCCATTTCTATAATTCCTGTTGCTGAAATGCATAAAATAGTAATCCCAAATTATCATAATCTTATTAATTAAGGGCACTTACTTAAACTCGCCAGCGTTGCAACTGCCAGGTATCATGGGGCAAGAATCTTCATCGGTCCAGTCTCCGCAATCGTTGTCGCCATCACATTGGAAGTCCTTACGCACGCATTTCTTATTTTCACATTGAATTTCATTTTCACCACAGCGTAGCAAGTCGGCGGCTAAGGAAAAAGAAATGCTTGGAGTTTCATTGTTTTTATAGATATAAATAAAATTTTCAAACATTATCCCTTAACTTATTTGGATCATTATTATCGTCATAGGGAAAACGAATGCGAAATCTTTTAACGCGAACACCAATCACCTAGCCTATCATAGCTAATTCACAATGCACCGGCCGGATGTGGGCAATAACGTGATCTCCGAAGAACGAAGGGGACCATTTTCTTAGAATTCTTTATCGGCATAATTTGAATTGTTATTTGCCTTTGCTCATCACGTGACAATTCGTGGTTAATTTTAAAGATTTAGTTAATTTTATGAACGTAGTTGACTTTAAATATTAACAAAAAACACGTAGAAAATCAACGGCTTTAATGTCGTGTTCGTTTAGCAAGAAAGATTGTCGGAGACTCCATAACACTTTCCTCTTTGTTTCCTTCTCCCTCTAATTTTAAGAAGCATTGCATCTTCGGTCTAAGTGCTTGTTCACGTTAACTCGCGGGCTAATTCGCGGGCGCGGGCGGGGGCGCGATTGACGTATTCACATTGACGACCACGCGTTTGCGCGAGTGTGACATGTTGTCAGAGATTGAAAACATGAACGACGATCTTTTATTTTTAATCGAAAATTCATACCTAAAGTGAGAGATGATAAATATTAGAATTAGTGTGCAAGAATTGCTTTGTAGTCGTACCGTAGTACAACTACGCCGCCGAGGCAGTCTGAATTTCATACTTTGTTTAGTAATTTGAGAGAACATCCTTCAAGATTTTTCGGATATACCAGGATGACTGTCAACTGTTTTGACTACATCTTGGATTCAATAAGGAGTAAGATTTCAGAAGAAACACATATTTTCATAAATCTATAAAAACCGAAGAAAGACCGTTTTTAACCATAAGGTGATTTTAAAAAATCGTAGTTTATTATACGTAGTTAAATTCAAGTTCAAACAATGTTCCTCCTCATTATTAATGTAATCAGTTCATTAATTTTCGAGCGACAAGTTCAAACTGGTTGAACTTATCTGACGTCGCGAGTAAATCGCGAGCTCCGCCGCTAGTTCAACGTGAACACACACAAGCAACTCAAGCGTTTGATATTGCCGCGAGCGCGCCGCGCGCGATTGTCGCGAGCTTGCCCGCTACTTACATCGCACGTGCGTTTCCAACGTGAACAATTGTATGACATCCCATATGTTTGATATTTCGTGACCACGCCCGCGAGTTAACATGAACAAGCACTAACTGATGTAGATGCACATGAGGGGCGTACGTATCATCAAGTGCGCAGCTTTCTTGTTAGCCGAACCCATGAAATAAAAAAACGATACTTACGGCAATCAGCTTCGTCGGAACTGTCAGAGCAGTCAGGGTCCTTATCGCAGCGCCAGTGTTGAGAGATGCATTCGCCGGTCGCGCACATAAACTGGTTGTCGCGGCATCTGACAATTTAAATGTTTTTTTTTTGTAAATGATTCAATAATTTATTATCTAGTTAGGTTTAACCAGTTAGGTAGTTATGTTTTTATAAAATAGAGTATTATGTTTCTTTCTTCTAACTCCTTAGACTAGTATTTAGTTACTTTTAAGCAATCCTTTAATACGCTGTGTATTAAGAAAATAATAGCAAAGGTAATGTCGCTATTTAATCTTCATGTTCTTGGTGGAAATTAATGATTAATATGATTTTATTAACACATTGCGACAAGTATTTGATAGAGATGATAGGTTTTCTCACGCTGATATACTGCTGTATTTTAAAAGAAATATTTGTTGTAATACACATAAATTTTGATAAAGTCAAGATGTTCGGACTTCGGATCGAACCCACAGCCTACCATTTCATACTCGGCATGTTAAACAACTATGCTACGAACGAAGTTCCTAACCGTCCCACTTTGTCTTATCTCAAGACCACCCAAAATTTTACTGGAAAAGCATGCTTACAGTGTGGCTTACAGCATCAATGATCATGATCCTCTTTAATGTACATAAATATAAAATATATTGATTCATACGCCCGAATACTTAAACGCCATTTAAATACATATTAAGTTGCACTTAACTACCTACGTCCCACTTAATCAGTACATTTAAGCGGGACTTTCGTAGTTAATTGTAACATAATATTTAAGTAGCGAATGAGTATTCGGGCGATAGTCTAATAAAAATTTAAGGTCATTGTATCACTTTACCGTCTGTGGACTACTATTATAAACAAATATTTTTAATCTTCGATTCTCGGAAACACCGAACAATTTATACAAGACCTTATTTTTAGAACCCTGTAGCTCTGCGGCAGCAACTAGTCAATATAATTGAATTTTTTGGGTAAAATTGCCATTATTTTCGTTCTATCAAAATATATTTTTAATAGCTTTCGCTAAAATTGTATAGTTGCTTTACTTTACAATTAAAATGTAATACAATTGCATGCCTTTCAGATATTATCACGAGAATTGCATAACTCGGACGTCGCTAATATTAAACATGTCAATAATTTGTTCTATAATGAGCCCGCCCACGGAAGTCTGGATATATCTGTGTAGCCTCTCTCACAAGGACCCAGGGCGCGCGTAGGCGAGTTTCTATAGCAACCGACCACCCCCTCCCCGCGCACCCAGCTTCCTACCCCCGGCAACGAGTATTGATCTGCCGAACGGTAAGCCCCGGCAATGCTCCAGTGAAAAAACTCAAAGTGGACTCGTATACAAAGATCAACGAGAGACTATCGTAGTCATAATTGACATGATTTACTTATAGAGTAAGGATGGAGTAAAAATATCTAACCTGCGATGTTAGTCATATTATTTGCTTGAGGGCGAAACAAATCTATTATTATATTATCATTGATTACCTAATACATGCCTGATTTATAATCCTCCACTGATTACAATCAATATGTACATTTGAGGTAAATTGTTAAACAGATACCTATGTCCCCTAAGCTAAGTTGCAGATTCAACAATTAACAATATAACAAACATTAACAATGCTGTTTTATACGGTTATGCCTCAAAACCCCAAATAAAAAACAATCTGGCAAATTTTTAACATTACTGAGATTACTATCCGACAGCCGCCCGAGTGACAGCCTCCGTAGCGCAGTTGGTTAGACGCCGGCTGTGAAACGTGAGGCCTCGGGTTCGATCCCCGCACCGAAAGAAATAATTTTGTGATCCACAGGTATTTGTTTCGTGTCTCGGTGTTTGTGAGACCGAAAAGTCTCTCGTAGTTTCTGATACCTACAACACAAGACTCGATCTTAGTGTGGGATCAGGACTATGTATGTGACTGTTGGGTGTATTTATTTATTTTTTATTGTATTGTAGTCAGGCTAGAATGGAATTAAAATATGTATAAAATCATAAAACACATCCCTATATAAATTTAAATCCCGTTTACAGTAAGCGCCCTCGCAAAGGCATTATTGTGTTAAGAATTTTAATACCAGCAATATTCATTTGAATACCTAGTGCAACGGTTGTTGATTGAGATTTCCTTGATCCCCGTGACGTCATGAGCACAGGGGGGTCGCGTGGGACAATACATCTAGTTGATTAGACAGCTATTGTGCAAGTACAACAGAGGGCAAAGGTGACATCTGCTAGTTCAGTTAAATCTATTTTACTCCGGCTTGACATAGCTGTTTCTTTGTAAACCGAGACTTATATATTATTGCGTCAGAGCCGGTAATATAATTTAGCATTCATTTTTTCTTTGCAAAGTTTCAATTGTATCGCAGGCGAAATAGTGTATTTTTATTAGTCACAAAAAGTCTCTTTCTGGTCACAACTCTCTGTATGACAGAACTTATATTCTCAAACATTGTCCCTGTGTATTGCTGATTACAACATCAACTGGTTAAATGATGGAATAAATATCAGAAACTTTTGTTCTAGAAAGCTAATATTTTTATTCGGTCTACTAGCGAAAGTCGGAGTATAGCCCTCTCTATAGCTCGTTGAGTGGCCTTGAGCATCCTTATGAGGACTGAATGGCCACGTTTTAAAGTTATGACACGTGCAAGACAATGCCCACGTGCTTGGCAATACTCTTGTGCACACTATAGCTCTCATTACAATGACACATACCTAAGACAATGTATACAATGCTATACCGCACACAAAAAATAAATAAACGCATTAAATAACATCTAGAATTTGCATATCGACCTCAAAATAAATAATCTTTCTTGTATTTTAATCTAAAATTAATTAATTTTATGTAAGTTAGTATACATTTATTTCCTCAGTAATTAAAAATTTCTATTTTTTTGTGATATTTTAAAATTTAAATGGACCACGATAAGATATTGAAAATTTTAGGTATCCGGCGAAATTGTGATATCTGAAAATCTCGTTATTACTCGTCTATTGAAATTTCACACGCTACAGAAAAGTTCAATGTGCGTCAACTACACAATTCGGTAATATTATTCTCATTTGCTTTCTACCTAACTTTGTCCCGCTACATAGATGCCACAGACTTCTTATTTTTTAAATACACTTACCTTTTGCAGATGAAAATCTTATAAATTCCAATACTTTAACTAGATGATAGTTTTAAGTTTCGGCTGATATAGAGGGAAAGTCTAGAAGACACGCAAACTTAAGGCTGCATTTCCACTGGAGCGTAGTGTAAGAATCGACCAATAATGTTGGACATCTGTCATCATTGAGCCTATGTGATTGGGCGAAAATATAATCAAATACTACTCACTTGCCCTTAGTGCAGTTGGTTTCGTCGGAGTTGTCTCGGCAGTCGTTCTCACTGTCACACACCCAGCCCTTGTGGATGCACAGGCCGTTGCCACATTGGAACTGTTCGGCCGTGCAGTTGGTTGTCCCTCCTGATACATTCAGCTTGTATTAGTATGTAGTACACAAACGTGAAAAACAATTGCTTAAAAGAAATAAGAGATAAAGATTGTTATTGATTGATTAAAAGTTTTATTGACATTGACATAATATCAGCATGTCGCAAGATAGAAACCTGAGTGTTCAAGTGGACAAGACAATTTGTTTCATTGTAAACATTTCGAAACTGCTCATATTTGCATTATCTTTTGTTTATTCATATATTTCGTATTTTTATCATGTTACATATATATTATGTATTAATAGTATTTCAATTAGTTGTATATTTATTTTCTGAGTATTTATTCTTTTTTTTTACACTGCCCTCTCTCTCCTTCCCTTATATCCATCCAAAGGTTGTCTGGCAGAGATCGCTCAGAGCGATAAGACTGCCTTTTGTACTTTTGTATTATTTTATTTCTTTGTGTTGTCATGTTATTTGGTGTACAAAAACGATTAATAATAATAATAGATTTTCAGTAATTTTTAGCCAAGTGTGAATATTGTAATATTAGTGCACTAGAGACGGTTATTACACACTATTTCGCTATCTGCTCATGTAGGCGCCGTGGCTTAGTTGGTTAAAGCGCCTGTCTAGTAAACAGGAGATCGCGAGTTCGAATCTCGCCGGGGCCTTTAAATTTCGCAACTATAGATTTTTGATTTTTTTAGGTTAATTTTATATTGATGGATGGATTTGTCAGGATACTAACGGAATAATAATTTTCATTTCGCAAAAAAAAAATGGTAAATTTTTCTGAACAAAAGTATTATTGTATTATTTTTTCTTGGGTGAAAAATATATTTTTTAACAAAATCAGAGCTCAACATTTCGTACTTACAAATACGCCTCAATTCCTCACTCAAACATAAAACATTAGACAACACTCACCGCAATGAGTTTCATCAGAGAAGTCTCCACAATCGTTGTCGCCATCACAGAGCCAGTCGAGAGCGATGCACACGTTGGTGGTGTGGCATATGGTGCGGTTCTCGTGTTCGTCGCAGGATCTGGCGCAGCCGGCCTCGTCTTCAGCCTCGGCGCAGTCCGCTATCCCGTCGCAACGCTTCTCCATCGGTATACATGTGCAAGATATCTGTTGACAAATAATGTTAGAATGTTTATTGTCTCATTATTGTTCCTTGTTAGGGCTAGGTGCCACTTTTGTATCCAATTTTACTATTTTAAGGGTCAGAATAAATTGTAGTGAAACATAATCTTTCTGGTAACATCAACGAATAGTATTAATTTAGTATAGTATAGTAATCAACATCAATATTATCTTCAGTTTTACTTAGTTTAGTATTCTGTGGTTTTACCTTAAATAATCTTTATCCTAATTCGTCCTTTTCTTATTAGTGTTATGACGTTACGAAAGTACAAATATTTTTAGAATAATAACAAGGTTAAGACTTGTGTTTACCTGACAAGAGAAATGTAATTTAAGGCATGGTTGTAAGCAGCCTCCGTCGTCGTGGCCTTCGTCGACATCTCCGTCGTCGGGCCCGCGATGGATTACTTCAGCATTCTTTTGCATTCCTGATCGATCTGTTACAAACATAGGGTCATTATAATTATATTTATATAGTTCTTTCCTTCAATCTGGGGCCTTCTCCGTAGCATGGAAAGTAATACGGCATTTACCTTTTTTACTATCTGGTGAGGAAGAATCACTGTTAAGTTATTCTAAAGCTCATGTTTCGTCCTAAAACCCTGCACATTAAAAAAAACCTTAAGATAGTCGCATGAGCATTCTTTTTTGTATAAAAAGGTCAGTAAATGGACGGGAAAAAGCACTGTTGAGCTGGTACCACTAATAATTATATTATTAATTTACTCTTCAAAGGACCTTGGGAGTTGTGCAGGTATGAGTGTTGTACTCACGATGCCAGCTATCCACGCGTGTATAGATGCTGTGAGGCCAGAAGCCGGGCGCTTGCATGGGGATTGGGCCGACCCCGACCCCGATGGCGGGCGGTTGGTATGGTGGCACGCGGCCTAGAGGAGACCGAGGGTCCGGCGAGTCCGCGGTACCGTTTGTAGGCCGCGGACCACCCGACCCCTGGGTTTCTTCCGCGTTCACTACAAAAAATATATTTGATAAAAAAAAATGCCAAAATTAGTTCTATTGTTATTATTCCTCTTTATTCGAACACTTAAGAGCAATGGGCTTCAATCACACTGTAATGGTCGTCCTTTTGTAAAAAAAACTTGTTTCACATGTAATGGATTGTAACATAATGTAAAGTAATGTATCAGTCCTTAATCAAACACTGCTAAGCTCGGGACTCCTCTACAACCGATAATTCCGATTAAGAGGAGACACACTAACAGAATGTTAACAATTAAATTAAAACTACTAAACAAAATCATTGAAGTAATATAATAGAGAAATCAGTTAGGGTAAATCAACTTACCACATAACCAAAGGAAGGCGATGGAGCTGACGTACAAGGCGATCGGTGCTGGCATGGTGGTGTGGTCACCAGCGGCGGGCGGCGGCGTGTTTAGGTGACCTGCGCGGCGGTCGCGCGTGCACTCTTCACTCGCGCTCGCCGTATCATGGCTTATTGCGGCCCACTCACGATGCGCGCTCTACCTAAAATACAAGGCTTATATTCTACATCGTTATATGATTGGATGGCCTGTGAACTGTGAAGGTTCGATTACCAAGTCGGGTAATACGTTTGGTGCGATATTTTTATTTTGAAAAATCTTCTATGTGTCATCCGGGAATAAGATTAACTCACTCAAAAACACATATTAGAACGGAGATAGGTTCTTTGAATTTCTATTATTAAACAATATAAGGCTAATTTATACATTCGAATCACGACTTACTTAGTCTGTCTTCAGTTGTTAATAATTCACATCTTATAAAAGTATAACAAATAATAATATGTTACCAAATCATTTTATAGTTTTAACAAAATTTATTCAGTAGTTTTGCGGGAAAGCGTTATTTCAACTCTCGAAAACTCGTACATCATTACAATTTTTTATAGTCAGCAACAGCTTCCTGTTCACTAGTGAAAATATGTGTTTCGCGGGTTCCATTGTGATATTTCAGAAACGGCCTGCATTTAGCAAATTTCTGCATTCGTTACTAGGCTCCTGCCTCCAGTCGTTGAGTTTTATGTCCCATCGGCTATTGGTTCCCACGCTATGTTACGTACGCCCTTTGCAACGTCAACATGCTAATCCAATATATATTTTTTTTATTGCAATGAATGGCTAGACGAGCATGCCATTCGCCTGATGGTAAGCGATACGACCGCTCATGGACAGTAGCGAAACCAAACAACACCATAAATTACAAGGCAATGCTTGGGATTCCACTGCGCTCGCCATCCTGAGACATAAGATGTTAAGTCTCAATATGTCCAGTAGTTACTCTGGCTTCAATGTCCTTCAAACCGGAACACAACAGCGCATTTACACTGCTGTATGGCGGGAGAAATAGACATTGCGGTGGTACCTACCCAGGCTGCCTCTCACATATGAGAGACGTACCACCAGTATAACCACCAAATTGTCAGCTACTATTGTTCCTGTACGGTTCTCTTCATTACTGATTTTATCTTGCAAAAATATATCGAGTTTACCCTCTCTAAAGCTCGTTGAGTGACCTAGAAGGCCAAAGGTACAACATATTGGCATACTCAGGCGGATATGACGATATAAATAATTTTAGTAGATTACGCTAACTATATTGCGTTCATATTTCGGTAAGAAAGTTACTAAATGTGTGTTTTATGTTATTTATATTGTACTCACTGATTTAGCAGATAACTCAACTGATTAAACACAAATGAGATCGGGCTACGTCTTATTCCAGTATGAAAGAAAAGTGGCGCCATCTATCGGACGATATGAAATTCTACAAATATCTATCTTGGGTATAGCTTTATTTATCGGATTTAAAAAAATATCCAATCGATCTTCACTATACTCGCGATCCGTTAAGTAATTCAAAAGTTTCTCTAGGTATCACTAAGCTTAATATTTAGGTGTACGTGTATACAGATAAAAACAATTGTGGTTGGTTTTAATAGTTCTTCAGTTTCTTCAGTTGTTTGTATACATTTTACAAAGCAATAACTAAAATATAAATACAACGATTAATAATTTTTTAACAATTTTGTATTCGATAGACCATGTGTTCATATTCATCAATACGAGTATGTTGATAGCTGTAGTTCTGTCATCTACTTGTAAGAATTCACTAGGCCAGCGTGGTGGACTACATGACCGAAGCCCTAACCACTCTCAATCTTTCTCTCGATTGTAAAGGGGACCCGTGCCCTGCAGTGGCATATACACTGGCTGATACAGGTAGAGTGCTATCATGCGTGTGTACCCAAGTATAAAGTAAGTAATAAGTATTTAAATTATACTTATTATAACTGAATGTGCAATCACGAAATAACACAGTAACAACAATATCTTTAAGATAAGAAATGTGCTGTTGACACTAAAATTTACCACAATATTTTCCTACATCCTCTTTCCCCATCTGTCAGCTCTTATCGGATACCAATATGTAAACTACCCAACATGACTTCATATTAACATTGCAGAATTTGATTTGGTTTATAATTGTAGATAAAGGCCAGCCGCCCAGGTGGGCGGATTGTCACGTGCCAACCATTTCCAGAATATGCCATTTAGTCAAATACACTGGCCTAATGCAGTCCACACTGCATTTATACTACCATTAGTATACAGTATAAACATAACTTTAAGGTCCTTGTCTCTTAGTACAGCGTTGTCTCTTAGTATTCGGTAGTTAACTATAACTTAGAAATGCTACTACAATATTCTGGGGTGAAATACACGTCTTCTGTTCGAGCAGAACGTTTTGCTCCGCATTTATCTACAGCTCTCTTCAATTCAGTAAAAACGTACAATGTCGCGTTAGATATTTTTACTCATATGCGAAATCTAAAAATAGATGTCGCTGTCACTAAATTCTTGATCTTAAAGCACCTACATTCACCAATTTGCCAATCAATGGTTAACTTACTTTCGTTGATCGAACGGAGAATCTTAATATCCAGCTAGTCACAGAATCATTCCACGAAATCAATTTCACAACACGCGATTTAATACAGATAGATTCCACATACGAGCATTAACAATTTATCAATCGTCACTATTTCAATTAAATTACCAATCTCTGTCACTCAATGATGCCAATGAAAGTGTATTTTTAGCTCGCAAATCGTATCTACGTCGCGAAAAATCCCATTAAAATGGATGCTGGGACGCCATGTTGGAGACGAGTCTGCGCGGAGCAGCCCCTGCGCCAAAGTACGGGCTACTTGTTGATATCCTTTTCATTCACAGCGCACCTCGCATTTTACGTTCTTATACCCTAGATGCCGCCCGATGTCATCAATTTCTGGAAATAACTCCCGGATGCCTTTGCAGATGCGACGTCACATCTTTCATCCCAATTGGACCTCTTTTGATCTATAGCTCTTCAGGAATTGAAATGTATGTTGCAGGAGTACATACGTAAGTAAAGACATGCTTTAATATGTTCTAAAACAATAATTCTATAAATTATTGTTGGTTTAAATAGATAATCAGGGTAAAGATAATGAAGGATATGTATAAAATAATTTAAAATGTATAAAAAAATATCAAAATACTGAAAATAAAACAATGTTTTGTCTCTCCATGGTAATGAATCATACTCAGGTAGAGCTACTAAAATGTTATCGTTACAACACAATTCCTTGAAAATGAATATAGGAATATAAGACTACCAAAATCAATCACCTTGCAATCTGAAATCTTGGAGTTGTTTCGCACCGCACCCCAAACACCCGTACAGATATCAATCACAACAGATACCAAGCAAATCAGTATTTCAGATGCTGCAGATTTCAGCTCGCTCGCACGAATTAGTTTTCTCGTTTTAAAACACCGTATTAATGTTTATTGTGACAATATTTAGCAAATATGTAGGTTCGTACGAAAATTGGACGATCAATATAGGGTCTGGTGAGCGGTGGCGCTCACCCACGCCCGCCCCCGCGCACCCCTAGCCAACACCCTCTGCCCCCGCACACCATCCCTCCCCCGCACGGCCCCGCAGCCTGCGCTCGGAACCTCCGACCCGTTCCGCGCATCTTAAAAGCCCGATACTAAACACCTTCAACCGCCCACGGACATCCTAAACACGAATTAAGATTTATGCGACGTCATTATGTACCCAATAACTCAATTCCACCTGTAATACAAACAGATGATCTGATCTGACAAAGTTTCATTGTAGATGTTTTTGTAAGACTCTCATGGATTTTTGTGAATTCTTCAATGTTCATATCTAATAGGAATCTCCACAACACATATCGTAGAAATAAATCCATACCTTAAGTTTATCGGGAACGCGACATTGACACCAATATGAAGCACTGATTCCAGGTCGACACCGTTTAGCACTAAAAGTTCAGCGCACACTCTCACAGATCACAGTTCTCACAACATTAACATTCCAAAGTGTTCCAATAAGTGTCTTTTCACTGTGATTGGTGGAGCAAGGAGTATGTGTTCCCGTCGCGACGTCGGAGTAGGTACTAGATCTGGAACCTGCGCCACCCCCCGCGGTTCCCAATGCGCCCCGCGCAGTCTGCGCCTCGTCGATGAATGGAATCCGCCGCCCCTTGGCACCTTTCCTTTCTGTACTCTTCCGAATATTCCCCTATATTTGTATTGTACTGTCAACTCTGAATAACGCTCGATGGAAATAGATCACTTATAAATATGCTGCATCTTATAAAAATATTGTTTTTTTTTTTGGGTTGATGGTTTTGATTTGTAAAAACAGATGATTTGATCCTCATACAGCAGTGTTATTTCTGCAGTAATTACATAAATATTATTTTTAATCAAACCTACGAATTGTAGAGATTAAGATTTTTTGAAGCGATATACTTCTCTATATGATTCTCCTATTTATTCTATTCGGAATATACACATGTACATTTAGAATATTTAAAGGATTAAAAAATAAACGTAATGTAGCGATTAGTCTAATGTAGAATATGATAAGATGTTATATAAATGAGTAATTAACTTTCAATATTATCCAATTTTAACCTTGAGAACATAATTAAAACATACATAATATATAATTGCGTTTTCTAAATTGTTTATTATTACCAGCAACATCGTACTGAAAGTTACTTGACTGACGAAACTTAAAAGCTCACGTTGGCTGAAAGCTTTACTAACTGCTAATTCAGTTTTACAACTCTCCGTTCAGGTGGCGTTAGTAACAATTTTTGTTACGTAATACACATCCCACTTTACGTAACTTAACTTTCTCTTTCAGCACTTGTGCTCTTTTCAGAGTGATTTCAGAGAGGGCGCTTTTTACAGTCTGACTTTCGACAAGGAGCAGTACATTTCGAAACGACATCTAGTGAGTAAGAAAACCACAACTGTAATGTGATCGCCGCTAACAGATAGACCAGATTTTTGTTGCCATATGTGGTTTCTCTTATACTCGTAGCGTCGTTAGTCATACATAACGTTAGCGCAGATGTTATTACTTAATAACAATGCGCGTTAGTAATAATAGAAATGAAATAATAGAATAATTGAATTGAATTACTTTCCATCGATGAACTACCGAAAAAATCCAACTTGTGTGTTTTCATTAAAGAATTATGAACCTCTATAACATAGAAGTCGTGGCGGGTTGAGGTCCAATGCTCGCGCCTTGACTGTAGAAATCCTAATAATTTACAAGTTTAACTAATTATAATAATACTTGGTGAAAAATAATGTTTGACTGCATAACTAATCCATATTTTTACTTGAATCCTTGATACAGAAATAACGCTTGTAGCAACAAAATTATTTCAAAGCTCTGCTTATGTGTCATTTTCGTCTACCTACTTCTTATTCAATTTCTTCTTATTGATTAGTTGGAAATTCAAAATTTATCGCTTAGTTTAGTTCTAATAAAATGTTTTTAGCCACGAAGTTACTTTTTTAGCTAATTATATATACAATTTTCTTCTGCCTTCTCTCTTTAGTCCAAAACTAGAAAGATCTGTCTTTGAAGAATAATTTGAATTCAGTTCTAGTTTTGAAAATGAGTTTTAAGGCAAAAAATTCTTTGCTTCTAAATTGCCAATTTTATTTTTTTAGTTAAATAATATATAAAGGTACATTAATTATCTTAGTTCGTGTTTCACATTTGTGCTATTTATGATTCATTAAGGGGAAATAATTGTAGAATAATTTGAATAATAAATTTTATTTTACAACATACACTTATTACTATTTTTCTAAATAACATCGATTTATCTACGAATGACGAGACTCATTCTAAGCAAGTTTTTATTTACACCGATACGAAATAACCTTAAACAATGTATTTAATACAAATTAATATTTATGTAGATATATTCCATATGTTAACAATTAATTGTTTAATAAATAGTTTAAAGTTATTGCAACTTTACAATAACAACAATATATAATTTAATAGGACAGTGATTAAAAATAGATAAGCAGTTAAAATATCCCATACTTGTTTGACCCCATAATAAAATAAATAAGTATTGGCAGTTGCGTTACTCTATCATCTACTTACATTCAAGTCTACTTAGAATTTAAATAACGCATACATTGTTTCACTTACACGCATTGGTTTTGGTATCGTAAAATTAAGAATACTTACCATTAAAGACAAAATATACGTATTTATTACGAAGAAGATTCATTACCTAATTACAACATTCAAATACATCGATTTGATTTATTGAAAATTAATCAAAGATATAGAATACCCAGTACACGGCATTGAATATGAGGAAACAGACGGGGAACACTACCCGGGAGTATGTGTCTATAACGTTGACGTCGCGAATCTTCGGCATGGAAGCCTTGATGACTGTGGCGCCGCGGCGCAACGCATGTATCATCTTTGGCTTGGCTGTGGAACCATCTGAAAAAAGAAGGATTTGTTTATATGTTGCCTTTTTTTTGATAGTCATATTTTATAGTGTTAGCCTAGTTGGAAACGGACAAGCCTAACAAGTTGAAAAGCGCAAGTACGAGCTCAGGACACGCCACTGAATTTTCCTACTTAAGTTTCTATTCGTAGTTAATTATTATATTGAATTTTACACACTGAGGTTATGTAAGCTTCAATATTAAGAATTTTCACCAAGAATTACAAAGGTACATATTAGTTTTAGATTTCAGTGTATCTTCAGCCCCAGATTCCGTTCAATATTAATTAAGGTGCGCCTTCTCAAGCAATAAATAAACACAACCAACAGTCATATATGTACATAGTCCTGGTCTTAAATTAAGAACAAAATATTATGTCTTGTGTCGTGGGTATCAGAAACCACGAGAGACTATTTGATCTAACAAACACCCAGACCCGAGATAAATATTTGTGGGCCTCACAAACATTTGTCTCGATACGGGGATCGAACCCGCGGCCTCTCGTTTCACAGCCGGTGTCTAACCAACTGCGCCTCGAAGGCTGCCATTATAGATGATTTAATTAACTATACCGGGTATATCAAGACCGCGACCGAAAACAAAGCCGGGTGGTAGTTTTAGTGGCTATAGACATAATGCAACTAAAAATTTCGCAAAATAAGAGATAGATTAATTTTTGCAATTTTTAAAAAATCATAGTTTTTAGGTGGTAAATCCTTAGTTTTTGCGAAAATAGTAATTTAAACCCTTACATATCATTGCGTCTTTAAAAGTAAAAAGGTGTACATCATTATTTTGGAAAAAATATGTATTTATCACCCAAATACGACGATAAGTAAAAAAATTACCAAAAATAAATGACGATTTATTTTGCGGAATTTTTAGTTGCATTGTGTCTGAAGTCACTAATACTACCACCTGGCTTTGTTTTCGGTCGCAGTCTTGATATACCCTGTATATTCTCATTGACTATAAAAAACGAAATAAAAATACTAAATATAACAAACAATTTATTAGAAGCAGTCGCTTTCGTTTCAAGGACCATATTTTTGACCTTGTATTTTTGATAAAAAATAACATTATTTACTGGAGGGTAGGTATTGTAATTATCTCGTGTTACTGCTGGACTAACAGTTCAGTGTCTCGTGAATGCCTGCAAAAGCAAGACGTGTGGTCCGTTGCTACCAAAAGTTTTTGAGTTATGTAAATTGTTTTGTGGTCAATATAGTGGAAGTGATATTGAGTGCTACAACGGTCACTGGTTTGGTCGGCGTCGTCCAGCCAGCTGGAACGAGATTCCGGTGAGTGATATAGATATGTGTAATATATTATTTGCATGACATTAATCGTTTGTTGCTGTATCCCCTGTTCTGTATATCATTTTAATTAGCAGACTGTATAGAGCCGCCTATGCGGTATTTTAACAAAAAATATTAAATTTAATAAATTTATTTAATCAAAAGAATATCGTGTCAAGAGAAGGTCAGAATTTTTATTCGCTTAGGTGTAGATATGTTTTGACTCCACTCCACACCAGAAACGTTTGTATTCGTTAACTTAACCTAAGTAACCCTTTTCCTCCATCCCTGTCCCGTTCCGGTCTACCCCATCCCATCCTATCTCGTCCCGTCTTATCCAATGCCTTTTCATTCTGTTAGTTCTCGCCTCCTTTAGTACTTCTCTACTTTGCAAAATAAACATCGGCTGGAAATATCATATTAATCGGGCTTGTTTAATAGGTTCTTGTGGTGAGTCAACGTATCTATGTACTATATTATACTGATATATCTTTTTTGTTATTATTGTAATTATAGATCACAGCAAAACTGTATTTTTATTGTATTTTTCATACATTAATTTCATTCTTTTCATTTCATTTTCGGCTTTTCCGATAAACTTTCAAATTTTTTATTCCCTTAACACCAATTTTTACCTATTTTAAACATTTTGAGACCAAAAGAGACAAATCTGTTTAGCCGGTCTAGCGCTTAACGTTTAGCAAAACATTTAGTTACTCATTTTTATTCGTAAGGAAAAGTGTAAATACTTCTCGAATTCCTCGAGTGGGGTCTGGTCCTGTATCGTAGTTGTGTGTGGTCGCGTTGTAGTCTCAGTGAGGGCGGGGCGCCCGTAGATGTTGGCAGTGGTTTTGATCGCAGGCTGAGGATCGGAGACACCCTACCAGCGGTAGTCGTGCATTCTCGCAGCGCTATTATTTCTTCTGGAGAACGAGAGCCTGCAAGCAATAAATGAAAGGTATAAGTAACTTGGGGATTCTCGTACATTTTTCATAATTTTATTCTTATGAAAGTACATTTGTGATCTTTGGACAGTCTAAAATGAAATGAAATCAAAATGAAATGAAAATATTGATTGAACCCATAAAATGTTTTATTTATTTTATTTTTATTTTTATTCTTTACTGCACACACAGAAAAAACAAAAGGCATACAATATTTCACAGATATAAATAAAGAGTACAGTTGGCGGTCTTATCGCCCTAGGCGATTTCTTACAGACAACCTTTGGATGGATATAAGAAAAGGATAAGAATATTAATAATGTCATACATTATTAAGATTTAGTCACTTTTTTTTTCACTACCACCCGGTTCACAAGACTGTTTTCACCAGAGAAGAACGGGCAAGAGACTCTAGCGTTGCTCTTTTCAAAAGGAGTTACAATACAGTGGTTATACAGGAGTCGCAGCTTAGTTGAATTTAGAGCAGTTCATTATATAATTTATGATAATGATTGATTAATGAAATCTGAAATGATTCCTCGTATAATTCATAAAATTTTAATTATTGTCATACTTACGCACAAAACACGACTTAATTACAGCCTAATAAAAAACATAACACAAGAGTGATTCCTTAAACATACACGCCTGCAATACAGTGTGAAAGCGATATTAATTACATTCACCGTTGCAGGAATGGTGAAGTTGTTATTATAGAAAATGCTTCACAAAATATTACCGCCAGAGCATTTCAAATCCTTTTCAACGCTGGTACTGGTGGACATTTGGTCGCGGTTCTTTAACTTGGCTCTCTTGCGGGCCCTTGCGCCCCAGTAAGTGTAGTTGACTGCAGCGTACTCGAGCAGGGCGGCGAACACGAACACGAAGCACATTACCAAGTATATGTCGATGGCTTTCACGTAAGATATGCGGGGCAGGCTGCTCCGTACTCCGGTGCTTATAGTGGTCATTGTAAGTACCGTTGTGATACCTGAAATATTTAATGAAATTGAGTCACATTAATAAAACTACTTAGATGAATTTTGATTATGTAAAATTTTAATAACATGTAACGAAAATATATCGTAATCGATCCTGACAGTGTTATAGATATAAAAAAGAAATGGCGAAAACCTTCCAATTAAACAAACATTTAATGACGGTCAATTCTCTAATTGTGAAATTGACTAATTTATATCGCAAATATTATTTCGTATATAGACTGCTTATTGTAAACATTTATATCGAATGCATACCTAAAGCAACTCGTGCTGAAGTGGCCTCGTGGTTGATCCAGAAAGACACCCACGAGAGCATTACAATTAAAATACTAGGTAAATATGTTTGGAACAC
This sequence comes from Deilephila porcellus, assembly GCA_905220455.2. Lineage (NCBI taxonomy): Eukaryota > Metazoa > Arthropoda > Insecta > Lepidoptera > Sphingidae > Deilephila > Deilephila porcellus. The sequence continues at coordinate 10,321,262 of LR999977.1, read as the reverse complement.
GAAGTATCCGATGTTCCTACGTAGTTTGAAGCTGAGAGACAGTCGTTGATACACGCCTGTTGCCAATTTCTCCTGCAAACGAAAAGGTTTCTTGATCGTAAAAGGAAATTAATGTTGAATTAATTTTTTGGATTGGATGTCGTGAGATCAAAGTCTTTCATAATATGTATAATTTCAATATGCTCGTGGCTTTCTTCGTCTTCTGTCCTTTTCTTCGTTGTGGAGTAAAGATTGTGTGTTTATTTTTATTTGGTGTTAGATTAATACTAAAATGTATTTAATATATTGTATTACATATAAACATGTATGTAATATGAAGCTATTGAATCGTCTTCTATTAACATAGTCCACATGCATCCATAGTAATAAATTACCTTTCTGTCATTAGTCTCGTGGCCGAGTATAGTAAATTGGGGCAACTCAGCATCTTCCACGCCACGTACAGGTGTGTCCTTCCAGTACATTACTACATCGGATACCGTGTATCCATCTGCAACGAGAGGTACTGTTGTTAGAATATTGATATCAATTTGCTAACAGCGCCAATCTTTTCAACCAATAACACTGCAACATTTCTACAAGGTTTTATGCTAACTATTTAGTTTTATACAATTTTATTTTATGTACGATTTAATGTTTAATTTTAAAACTACGTTGGTGATAAATGTATATTTATAGCAGGATTTTAGTCTTTTTTAGCAATGTATTAGCATGAAATTTTATGTCGATGCCATGTTATAGTATTATCAACATGGTACAGATGATTGGTCAGGCGATACAACTGAGCTCGCAAGCGTGTGGGGAAGCTCTGCCTGGTGATCTATTACAAGTGTATGAGTCACACAGCTTTCAATCTCGACGGTGCAGTTCTGGCTGTCCAGGGGGTAGTAGTGGAGGTCCATCATGCAGGCGAGCGTGGCGGTGAAGCGCATGCCGTAGGTGATGCTGCCGTCGCCACCCAGCCGCACCAGCTTGTTGCGCTCCGTCACGTCGTGGAGGAAACTGAAATGTTACCTTAATACAGAGCACATGTCTATTGATACGAATATTTTTGACTCAAGCACAGTTTTAGCTAATTTAGACTACAGAACGAATAACTCGCTGAAATTGTTGCATTTTGTATAAAAGTAACAGTGAAGTAAACTTTCGATGCGTGAGAGTACCGAAGTAGCTACTATTCGATTCCCCTCCCTTTTCAAATCTTCTTCAAAGATAAACACCTTACCATTTGTCAATGCTGTGAATATTTATAGGTGCGATGATCACACAGCATCAAGTGAAAGGATCATCATACCATATAAAAGGATTTACTTATCTTTACTGCTAATGCGACTAGATTTGGATTGTGTGGTGAATTTTAACATTTAAATTACTTCATTAAGTAACAATGTAAATATAATCTAAAATATAATGTTATAGAAACTGAACGAAACAAGTCTATTATCGATTGCTCAGTAGATAACTTACCTATTTTTGTCATTTGCGAAAAATGTATCCGGCACCCAAATCCTATCAGCGAAGTCTCCCGATAGAGTAAGAATCTCCTCGGGCAAACCGAAAGCCAGCCTTTCATCCTTCCAATACTGATTTAAGTAAAGGGTTATTGTGTAGTCCTGAAACGACGTGTACATTTGAAAGATCGCCGTTGTAAATTTCGATAACAGCCCTCTTTATTTGAGGCTTTACAAAGTGTGAGGAACGAGGAGCGCCCTAAAAGCTGTTTGGAATATTTACTGACGAATTTATTAGGGCTGATTTAAGAGGAGGGTTTGTATCGTTAATCTTAACCGTAATTGTCTTGCTTTTGATGATCTAAAATGTAATTTAGTATTTGAATAAGCCTTAGTAAATATGGTTTCATATCGTAGTTGTCTTCTCGCAAGGGATCCTCTTTATACTCGTATGTATGTAGATGATTTTCTGAGGACAGATAGCGAACATCGTCTTGTTCCGTATGATTCATCGGCAGCACGGTGGTGAGTGGGCGGTGACCTCTGTCGTTTCTGGCGGCGAGTAGCGACGGAAAGTAAAGACGTCCATCGATTGGCTGACGCAGCACACCGCCCCTCGGTCACCGGCGACCCTCGATGTGTGTCAAGTGATCACGGCCTTGCTCCCCTTCCGCGGCTATTAAAAGCTTAATGAATTACGATGGAACACTTGCTTGAGAGCGACAAGTCCTTGATATGACCCAAATAACATCTTCAGCGATTCTCGAGAAGCGTAAGCAAGGTGGTGTTATCGCTCAATCGTTAAGGGCCGGCTGAACCCTACCTGAGCATCGATACCATCGGCAGATGTGGATAATTTATTATAGTGTTACGTAAAATATACACGATGATATCACAACACTAATCAATTTCCCTACTCACCATATTTACTTCCGATATGGCATCGAAACTTGCAATAGTTAAATCCATTCCGACATACAGCGGGTCACCTGGAAAGCAATAATATTTTATGCATCGAAGCAACAACGTCGACTCGGCAAACTCGGTGCAGGGAAGTGAACCGCTGACAAATCAGGCCGTATTTACCGAGCAAATTCAATATAACATGGAATCTTTATGGTCCAAGTCTCGCAATAACTGCGAACGCGAATTCGCGGTGGGTGAAGCGAGTATTTCTCATCATAATATATTCATTTCATAACGTATTGCATGCAAAGCACGTGATAGGCAAACATTATTATGTATTGCACCACATCAAAATTGCTCCTGAGATGCAGTTTGTCAATTTGTTGGGGTAGCGTATACAAATGAAATTATATTTGAAACTTAAACAGTCAAGTAACTTGCAGTTATGTGCAGGACTGTTAAATTTGAGTTTGAAGAATATGCAGTATTTAGTAGTATAAGCAGTCATTAGTAAAGGCGATAATTTTATCGTCCTCATCATTACAATCCTCCTCTGACACCAGAAGTCTTCTGCTGCTACAGTGGCCTTCCAAAGATCTCCTCTGCGACCTATTGGAACAGTCTGTACGCAGCGATTTTTATTTATTTATTTCAATTAATATGCAAGTTTACGGTTTTGAAACCAAAACACTAATCAATAAACATTGAAAACCAGTTACTCATTTTAATCACAATTCCAAGTTATTCTGTGTTATTTTTCAATACCGTCTGAGGAACGGTAAGAAAACTAAAGTTCAAAACAAAGTTTTATATTTCCGTTCCTAATTTAATCAGTTACAGACCTTCAATATCTCATTCGCTTAAAATATAAAGGATATTTTTAAATGAAATATTTCTGTTTAAAACATCGTGCCCCAATACGACTTTGGCTGCATCGTGGTTCCTAGTGCTGTTTTAACACTAATTTGAAAAGCTTAACCACCCAGGCTCGGTATGAATTTGTAAGTCATAAAAATATTTTTTCTAAGCCCGTAATCTTTTCACGCAAAGAAATATTAACTACTAACTATATAAGCCAACATGTGAATCACATAACAAATATAATATATGTGCATCTCACCACCGAAGTTAGGCCTTAGTCGTATATCGTATCCGTCGAGTATTCTAGACACGGTGTGCGTCACGTTTTCCAGACGATCAGCCGCTGCCGCTCGCTCGCTGGCGGACAATAATACATATAAATATAAATGATGTGGTAGCAACTGAATGCATTAGGCGGCAGATCTGGCTCTGTGGCGTACTTTGGAAGACGCTGTCCAGCAGTGTCTGACAACGGACTGGGTATGATGATGAATTGGCAATTTTATTATGGTCTTTCATTCCGTTTTCATTATCTTCCAACCATAGGAATCATTCAGTCCACTGCTGAACATAGGTCCCCATTAAAGACTTTCATAGTGACCTATTGAAAGCGGCCAGCATGCAGTAACTTCCTGCAGTCTTTATTCGTCTATCCTCCAATATGGGTGTACCTCCAAAGCCGCGCTTGTTGGTACAAGTTCGTTTGATTGATTTCTTGCTTTCATATTTACTTTATACCATAACTAGCATTTGCCCGCAACTTCGTCTGCGTGTTTAAGATAATGTAGACGTTATATCGATAGAACTATTCCATTGTAACCTCTACGTAAACTTTTAACAAAATTCAACGTGCAGCATTTCTATTTCCAATTCTGACTCTGAATTTAGATTATCGGATTAATGAGTCCGTCAGTTGTCGATTCAGAGACCAATCGGAACAATAAATAAAAAGTTCAAAATGACGGCCAACATTTTCAATTCTGAATACAAATTTAGATTATCGGAACTGAGATATCGATTTTGAGACCAATCGAATCAGTAGATAAATGGTCGTATTCATATACAGTTTTAAAACCTATTTTAGGTATCGAATGTTTGTTTTCTCGCTCAAACTGAATTGAAAAGTCGTTTGAAAGGTACAAAAGTTAAATTTTCATACGAATAACTCCAGTAGTTTTGATTTCCATACAGAATTTTCAACCCTTATTTTTACTCCTTTAGTAAGTAAACGGAGTACACATTTATTTTTGGTTTTAGATGAGTAATTATAGTGTCAAGTTTGAAATCTGCAACTTCAACGGTTGCGGTTTTACATACAAAATTATTTTACCCTTTTCACCCCCTTAGGATTTGAATTTCCAAAAATCCTTCCTTAGTGCTACCCTACGTTATAAAAGAAATCCCTGTGTAAAATTTCAAGTTCCTAGCTTCAGTAGTTTCGGCTGTGCGTTGATCCGGCAGTTCTTTTCTACAAAACTTCAACCCTTATTTTCGTCCCTTTAGGGTTAATTTCACATAAACAAAATATGCAATTATTTTTGTCTTAGAATGAATAACTTAAGTGCCAAGTTTGACAATTGTAACTTTAACGGTTTAAATTTTCCCTATATCAGTTTTTAACCCGTTACACCCCTTTAGGGGATGAATATCCAAAAATCCATCCTTAGTGCTACCCTACGTCACAATAGGAACCTCTGTGTACAATTTCAAGTTCTTAGCTTCAGTATTTTCGGCTGTGCGTTGATCCGGCAGTTCGGTTTTACAATACTTCAACCCTTATTTTCACCCCTTTAGGGTTAATTATAAAAAAAGAGAGTATGCAGTTGTTCTTGTTTCTAGATGAGTAACTAAAACGTCAAGTTTGAAATCTGCAACTTCAAGGGTTTCAGTTTTCCATACACCAGTATTTTACCCTTTTCACCCCCTTAGGGGTCGAATTTCCAAAAATCCTTCCTTAGTGCTACCCTACGTTACAATAGGGACCACTATGTATAATTTCACGTTTCTAGCTCCAGTAGTTTCGGCTGTGCGTTGATCGGGTAGGAAGGAAATCACCCAGTTTCTAAACATTTCAACCCTTATTGTAACCCCTTTAATGTAAATTTTTAGACAAATTAAGTATGCAATTAATTTTGTTATTGAATGATTTATTAAACTGCCAAGTTTGACAATTGTAACTTTAACGGTTTAGATTTTCCATACAACAGTTTTTAACCCTTTTCACCCCCTTAAGGGTAGAATTTCCCAAAATCCGTTCTTAGTGCTACCCTACGTCACAATAGAAATCCCTGTGTAAAATTTCAAGTTCCTAGCCCCAGTAGTTTCGGCTGTGCGTTGATAGGTCAGTCAGTCAGTCAGTCAGTCAATCAGGTTCCTCTTTTATATATATATATATATATATAGATAATTGCCCATATAGAACATGTAGTATGAAAACATTTCGATAATTATTAAAGACTGATGATGATGATGATGAATAAAAAGAAAAAGTGCCTGGTGGCCTGTTGGTGATGGACCAGACGCGGCTACCAACGTGTTCAGTGTTCACGGTGGTCGCGGGTTCAAATCTCAAGGCACACCTCTGACTTCGGAGTCACGTGTGTATTGATTATAATCAATCGCCACGCACTGTAACGGTGAACGAAAATATCAATAGGAAACCTGCATACCGTAGCAATTTGTAAGAATTTCGTAGGAAAAGTCGCCAACCCGCACTAAGTTAGCGTGGAAAACTACGAGTATATGGCCTGACCCCTCTTAATTGTACTTTCGATTGTAGAGGAGGCCCGTGCCCTGTAGTCGGAGGAATAATGGGCTGATACAGAATCAAAAGAAACATTTCTAAATAATAACAAAATCCAGTAATACGCGTTATATCCTACAAGTAATTCTTCTTTCGCCGTATTAAATTCCAGTCCACAATTATCGATTAGTCTAACCTACCACTCAGCGTAGACAACAAACTCTTTGGACGTTGATAAAATATTTCTATTATGATACGTTTTCTATTGTCTCTACTGTCTCACACATGTCGCGAAACCAATTGGGTGTCCGAATTAAATTATCATTTTATGTTCAGTCGAACCCTTTCCGGTCCAGGTGGAACTACATTTGGCTCGAAAATGTAACAATGATATCCCCAGAGACGGTGACTTCTATAAGAATAAAAATGCCGAACTACCATATTATGTAAAATATAAAAAGAAAGAAATAGTTTAGAATATATCGGTTCGAAGTTCTAAAGCATGTGTTTGGTTGAATTACTTAAATCATAGAAAACGTTGATTTAAACGTTAAAGTTATTGAAGATTTATGTTCTAAATTATATGATTCTCCTAAATTGTATGGTAGATATGAGTTCTAAAATTTAATACACATATTTTATTTAATCATGAATGATGTTCATATATAATTTTTTAAAGATTGGTTGTCTCTATACCAAAAATAACCTATTGAGAGAAAAATGAAAGCCCAGCTCTTGATAATAATGGCGATGGCTATGGAACAGGAAATATTTTGATTATAAATTGGTTCAAGTAATTTATACTTTGAGTGAAGAATAAATAAACTGTACTTTTAAAGGCACATAAGTAAATATACTGCCAATCAGATCTCCTGAGTTTCCCATATCCATGTCTTCTTCCGAAAACAATTTTTACATATTATTTTGTTTCTGATTTTGGTATCTGACTGGTAATAATTAAAAGCTGGACATATAAGTAATTAATAGAAGTGATTTAACGATTTGTTTGCGATTACTATAACACGTGTTTTCGTAAGGATGAAACCCCAATTTTCCATTAAATAGCCCACATTAAATGACATTCACGGTAGGTAAGGCAATCTGAATGAGATTTGTGCGGCGTTTGAATTGGATTGCCATTTAGTGAGAGGATCCCGGAATCCATCGCTAAATTAACTTACGACAAAATCTATGATCCAATTCTCTCTGCACTGCCCAACACTTTATCAAAAATTCTGAAAGTGACGAACTTTTTTAATGGTTTAAACTCTTTTACTCTTTTGATACATAAATAAAAGTAGTAAATACGTAAATAATAGTTTTTATCTGAGGTTATGATCATCCTAGTTTGTAGTTTTGTCTCCGTAGACTCAGTAGTCCATCTAAGATTGTCTCCCTGGTTGCCGCGGACGTAAGAAGATAAAACATATTTCTGACTCCTATCAATTTTACTATTAGACCAATTTCATTACGACCTGCATGTTAAAGACGTTAGAGACATTCCCAAAGGCTCGACGAGCTTTAATGCTCAGTGTCATAAAAATGCGTTCCGCTTGATCCTGGCTTACAGGAGTTGCAGTGCCGGGTTTCATGGTGAGGCAGTCTCTATTATGAATATCTATTAAAAATGTATTCAAATCAAGAAGGAAAAACATTTTTTTTTTACACCACAATGCACATTATAATATATGATCAGAGATATTATATCAAACTTGTGTAGCTATTTACTAATAAATAAACGTCTTTAACCGCAAATAAAATGTCTGCATTCAACCCCAGATGAAAACCAAACGCAAATATGTTTTATACCGTAGATGCATTAGAGTTTACACCCATTTAATAATAATAGAAAAATAAAAGTTATATTATATAAATTATGTCTGAATAATAATATTAATTAAAAAATTGTGTGTTTTACACATTTCATTAATCGCTAATGAATATCGGCGTACATTAAACCCTGTCTACGCATTATATTGAACGCAAAAATGTTTTTATGTAATAACATTTTAAAGTACGTACGTATATACATAATATGACGCTTTATTTCGCTCTACCTGACATATCACTTTCCCTTTATTCTGCCTCCTGTTCAGGACGTTACTGATTCACCCAATTTCACCCCTCATGTCGCCCATTTTATGCAATTTTCCACTTTAAAAGAAATTCAAAGTTCGCCCGGTGTTGGATTACTTTCTATAAAAGATTTCTTCATGTTGTAGACTCGTATAATCGTGATCTTTTTGCAATGTGAATACAAAACATATGTAATAAACGCAGGTACAAAAAATACACAATATAGTTATAAATATTGGGAGAATGATTTTTACGTCTTCATTAAACCCGAAAAGTAAAGAAAATGCCAGTCTTCATTCTACGTAATTCCTCACGGGCACGGTGATTAAGATTCACCTTGGCTACTATTAAGCTACATTTTATATATTTTTATTTAGCACAATCATGCGATAATGATGCAGTTTCGCTAAACATTAAATTACCTAGTGATGTCGCTTTTTTAAATACAGTTTATACTTACATTTTCCCGTTCTTTTTAAACATACGTCATATAATAGAAACCGAGATATTACTCTCCCACCATCGTAGATAAGAAAGTCGTTAGCAATAGCTCCAAACAAACCACAACAAAGAACTTTGAAACGTTATTACAATAGCATAAAATATTGCCCGCCATTATACAAGTTGAAATTGAATTGGAAGAAAGTCAGCAAAAAGAAATAATAAATTGAAACGTTTACAGTGATCTGTTGAACATGAAAATAACGTCGAAATTGGATGCGCGATCACTACCGTCGCCAATTCTGAAGCTAATGAATTTATTGATGCCCTAGATGGAAATGCTCCATGGCATTAAGAATCTGATTAAGTCCGAATATAAAACAACCAGATGGTAATGTGCCAGGAAGGGTGAAATGCTATTACATTGAAAATTGGCGTCTTCAATCTGTTTCCTATAAATTGTCTGGTATTGCACTGAATTTTCTTTTCGTCTCGTTTATAGCAACAATAACAAAAGAGAAGAAGATCTAAGAGGTATATAAAGAGGTATCATTATAATACAATGAATAAATTGATGAGTCAAAAATAAAACAAAACATGAACAAACATAAAATAATAATAAATACACCCATAAAACATAAATGTGAGTTGAATATAAAATTTAAAAGACTTCCTTGATCATTTTTATTTGTACTATTCCTAGGATCTTTGAAGAATTTATAAAGATTGTCTACTAAACCGAGTTTATGAGACTAAAAGTAGAGAAATGCAATGAGATCACTAAATATATTCACATATATTCCAATTATTATTTAATACAAGTCTCAGATATCAATAAACATTATACTAGGAACAATATTAATTTAGTCACAAAAATCTTCATTGTGAACAATTTTGTATTAACCTGGTAAACTATGAGGTAATCTGTCCCTGTAATTTTCTGAACAAAAGGCTAAGTGGCATTTTAAAACTGTTGTCTTTCAGGCTAAGATATTGTACTTAAACATATATTTACAAAAAAGTAACCTCTCGTATAAATAATGTTTATGGTAGTGTAGTAATTATGAACTCATTCAATTTAATATTATTATTTAAAAAAAAATCCTGTAATATTTTATTATCGTTTTATGAACATTTAATATTTATAACAGCGTTAGACATGTAGAGAGTGCAGTTATCAAACAGCAAAACGTTAGCGGTCGGACGGAAGCAGGTTTCCGTCGGTGTAGCCGCACGTCCGCCGGAATGTCTTTGCCGACGCCACAATCACTTGCTCAAAGCATCTTTGCATATGTTTTGCCTCTAAACTTACTCTTAACTTCCTTTAAACAATATTCCACGGGTCGTGAATATTTCAGTGAATATACCTACGGAACATATTGTACAAACAAGACAATATATTATATTTTTTATTCCGAATTTTCTCAATGATCGTATTTAATTTAAATGAATAAGAATGACCAGGAAGCTACTATAATAACTTAATTCATTTCTTTAAGTTAGATTCATTTTTATTCTATTAATCTACGGAAGAAGCATTTACCTAATGTTATTATTTTAATAAAACATTTTAAAACTGAAATGTTTTAACACTTTCTTCATGACTTTATTAACTTAACACTTGAATAACACCAGCTTCTAATATTATATTTATACTACACACTAAAATAATGCATCTTTTAGTAGTTTTGTTCTGTGTTCGTTAAAAAATATAAAGTTAAAACTCTTGTGGTCATCAAATAATTATGAGATAAATAAATAACGAACGTTTATGTTGAAACAAATTTTATAATAACTTTTTTAGCACTTTCGAAAATCACAGCAGAAACATAAAGTGTGTTTGTGTATGAATTGAGTTCACCACTTACTGTGCTCGTGCGAGAGACAGGAGGATCGGCAACACGAGAACCCTGGCGAGGTGCAGCGCGTGCAGGCGACCACGCGGCGTGCGACGCGCGCTCATCGCGCGGCCGGGGCGCGAGCGCGGGCGCGCGGCTCGCGACGCATCGCGCGCTCAACGCCGCACCTCCTCGCGCTCACACCGCATGCCCCCCACGGACTTTACCCGGCACCAACTGCATTACCCGCCGATACTATCGGAAGTGCGTCAAACTTATCGCGATCGGAATCTGTGATGAGGCTCGTAAAGAGTGGCATGAGCGGCCGTGGCGGCAGCGGTGCACGGAGTGGCGTCGCGCGTGCGCTATTCGCCGGGAATATCGCACGCTCTCGTCTTGTCGCGATCTTAAGTTTGTAACTCGAATCCGTTACTACTTAGACATCGTTCGCACTATGTATTACAAATCGGGTGCACTTCGCGCCGACACTATTTCGCTCATCTTGTTTCCCCTGTTTCATATTTTGCTTCCGATAAATACACATTTTAATGACTAATGTTATTATGAACTAGACAATAAAAATTATAACGTTCTGCTAATTAAGCTCTCTATACTAATACTCTATATAAGAAGTATACTATGATAATTGTAATAGTAATGTGAAAATTATTGTAATAGTATGTGAAAATTAACACTCTTACGTCTATGGAACACATACATGATCTTAGTTTGCGACAGAACACCATCAATCTCAATACATACACAATCACGCACACTAGAAGCATTGACAAAGGCGGGTGTAAGTGCGGTGGCGTATGATCGCATGTATTCCATTAGGAAGTGGCACACGGCGCGTCGGCTAGATGTGCGGAAGCTGTCGCAGAGGTCCGCCGGGGCTCATCCGCCGACTGATTACACGCCCGCCGCCGCACTGCCTACCACGATAAACATTCACACTCTCATCTCTAGTCGAAACTATCATCTTTTCTATCACATCACGCATTAGAATAACGATACTTAATCCAGTACAAACAAACTCTTTTATACATTTTATTCAATCAAAATACTAATAAGATATTCGTGCCTATCCGTTTAGCGAGCACCGTACATGATGGTGAAAACCGTGCAATCGCAACACGTTTCTGATTCATTCTGTGCATTTCCGGTTTAGATCAGCCTAGTTTGTGATATCTCTCTTACTGATAGCCTTCATTCTGAGGATTTGGCCCCGTTAGAGTCATTGTATAGTTAGTGCAATTACAAATTAATAAACTAGGTAAAGATTGATTCAGCTGTAAGCTATTGTCGTTTGTGTAGTTTAGTATAATAGAACTGCTACGGTATTCATGCTGTGCCAATTTTGGGAACTAAGATGACGATGATCTCATTATATTTGCAGATAGAAAGGAATTCTAATCATATAGTTTCCTTTCAAACCCAGAAATGCAGATAAAGATTTTCTGATCGGATCGAACTGAAGAGGTCACAGTTCTCAGCCTACGAATGCTGCATTAATATGGTATTTCGTTGCTAGAGACTTTACAATCCACACACCCATCACTGTTACTCCTGTGATCAAGGATCATCAGTGGCACACAAAGAATGTGCACCGAGCTCCGAAGCTGGACGAGTCTCTTAGATATAGTAGCTTGTCTCTAACCCGCACCGACATTAATCAGTCAGTAATCTTCGTTGCTATTAGTTGTTGAATATTCCTCGGATTTTGGTAATTATACTAAACATTCAGCTCTTGTTACATACAAAATTATACACATTTACCACCGTGAGCGACTAATTTAGATAGGATTGGCATGGCGATCACCCCGCCTCCTTCCACATCTTGAGAGGAAAGTAAGCTCGTTAAACTGTGGGAACACTAAATGCATCCCTAACTATCCCTTCGGTGATACAAGCGTGAGTTTAAACAAATACCATTGCAGAACATCATACTACAACGTATAAGCTAATATTTCACGTACACATTAGGTAGTGAAGTGGCAGTTGGAATGGTGTTCGATGGCTCACCTGTTTCAACGGGCTCGCATCACGAACACTCCTGTAATTACACTAGAACACTTTGCACAGGGATTTTACACATCCATTTAATGCTGGGTTAAATAATGTTTTGGTAATTTAAAACCTTTTAGAACGTTCCATTTTCAAGATTTATAGAATTCGTTTGATTTAAGCTTTTGTATATTATACTATTTATAATCAATTGAAAAACACTATTTGGAAAACAAAAGTTGTTTAGTGTCGGAGACATGTTATGTATTTAGCCTCACATTCCGGTTATTGCTATTGAATGAGCGAACAATCGAAAGTTCTTTATATTCTCTGAGAATATATTTAGCCGTATATCCTGATTATATTTTAGATGTTGTGTTTTACAAGGTGGCGCAAGGCAACCTGGGCGACCGCCAGCAGACCCACAGCATAAAACTCTAAAATACCTTGTGTCTCGAAGTATTAAGGAGCTTTATTCTTGATTTCAAGAATAAGATTAAGATAGAATTGTTGTAATTTTTACGAATTACTATATTAAATTGCTAAATAAATTATTATCTTACGCCACTTCTTTGATATGATAGTAGCGTAAAAAAAACTCTAAAGTCTAAACCATAACGGTTTTAGATTCGATTCTTCACCAGATAATTGAAGTTAAGTTTTTATGAAAAATACGTCAAAATGTAACCCCAAATTTTTCATGAGAGCAATGAAAGCACTTAGCTTGGTGGGCTTTTATTATGATTATTATATTTATAATAATCTTTTCATTATATTTTGTTTAAATACGTAAATCATATTTTATTACTTCGACATTTTATCAGCGCATATACGTCCCACTGCAGGGCACGAGCGTCCTCTACAATAGAAAGTACTATTGAGAGGGCTTAGGCTATAGGTATAGTCCACCACGCTGGCCTAGTGCGGGTTGGCGGACTTTACATAGAAATTCTTACAAATCGCTAATTCGATATTAAATTAAAAAATCCTCCCTTTTAATATTACAGTAAATTGTGGTACGATACTAATAAACATGGATTTCTAGCTGAAATAAGACGCACAATTCGTATTTATTCTCAAGATATTCAATCTTTGTAGAAAATACATACTCGGCGTCGACGATCGTTTCATCTTTTTACATTTCAATAAACAGCCCTGCTCGTGTCGGAGTGACAGATTATGAGTTTACGATTATTCGTATCGCTTATCGATAAATTTTAATATCGATACAATAATGTTCTAGAGGCCCCCATAATAATTTAGAGATAATAAGTATTAGGGCTGTGACTATGGAAAGTCGTTTTGTTCATTCTAATAGCAATAGCAGTCTTGATGCATATAGTGACGAGTGTCATCTTGGTAGATTTAACGAAAACATTGTGACCTCTTTATAGGTACTGAACTTGGGTGTTATTGAATATACACTAGCAATATACACACTAAACAACAAAGACTCATATGTAATGCAAAGGCAGACATAATGTTAATTAAATCATATCAAAATTATTTTCTAGAGCTATAACAAAATGTGTATTGTGTACGCTTATACATATACACACATAAGCTCACGTCTACATACCTTGAGTGCACTAGGCAGATGTGGCATTTGCGCTACCCATTCCGTCCCATGATGTGATAGGGGGCTAGCCTATCGCCATATCGGGCACAAATTCCTGACTCCGGGCTGATAATGAATAGAAAAACCCAATATCACTTTAACACAATAATAACATATAAATAACCCTAATATTCAGCACCTCACACATAATAATATTGAATAACGTGAAAAGGAACGAAGCACTAACAAATAAGCGCACAAGAGCTACGTGACCTCCAAAGATACGGTAAGCGGCTTCCATTTGTGCGGATTGAAAAATGTTTGGTGTATAAATAGTGGTGGTTTGTTGAGCCGCGAGATCGGGCTACGTAATGATAGTGATTTAAAAGAGACGTGCCGCATACACTCACACCATGCGCCCCTACTACGGGATCATCGTTCACAATGGACTGAGATATTTGATGTTTCGTAATCTTTAGGCATAGGAAGGCTAATAGGTACTGAAAATAGGTTGCCCTCTCAAAGAATCTTTGCAGCGACCTGCATTGAGCGACTTCCTGCAGCCGATATTTAATGTTTCTTAATATTTAGGCATAGGAAGGCCAATGCAAAATATAAATATTCTTTGAAGGCACTCTCAAAAAATCTTTGCAGCGACCTGCTAAGAGCGACTCCCTGCAGCCTTCCTTAGGTCGTTGTAACTAACAACAAAGTATGTAGTCAATAATTTGGTATATATAGTATACTGTGCCACTCGTAGTGATGTAGCAAGAGATTGCGTCTTTGATTCACACAAAAACACAATGTTTGTGTGGTCCAAAAATGTTATCTCGGGTCAAAGTTTTTTGAGACTAAAAATGTCTGATCCCTACCAATATTATAAATTTGCGAAAGTGTGTATATACACAGAAAGACAATAATATAAATTGTATACGTCATACGTCAGTACTTTGAAAATATGATTCATCGATCAAGTGGACTTGGGAGAATTGAACTTTCGGTCATAGAATGTGATAATAATTCGACGATCATATCTACGTGTAGTTCTTATAGAAATATCTACTTAAAACAATCATGATTGTGTTTTGATCTTAAATTTTATTAAAGCAAATATTTTTGGAAATTACCGTGGAAAGAAAAGGGAAGGAGGTCGGATACCGGATCAGGAATTTAGGACGCATTTCGAACAATTAACATTTCGTCATAGCTGTCGTTAGATGCTGTTACTTTTTTCTTTTTTTCTTATATACAGATAAATTTAATATGTTTATTTACCTGTGTTTCAATTACTAGCTTCAATTCAAAACACATTTTGTGCTTTTATGTTTGAAAAATCTAGCGTTCTTCTCTTTCTATAAACTGTAGGAGGAAGCGGAAATACGATTTCATTTAGACTGGAGACTTATCTAAAAGCAATAAAATTTTAGAATATCATAAAATATTTGCCTCGACTACATTTAATTGGAGTATTAAACACAACCATGACGACCTAGGTTTGATTCCCGGGATAGGCAATCCACTAATATGCATCGCGTGTAAGTTTTACAATGTTTTCAAATGTTTTAACCTCCCCTGTCACCTCTGCCTAGACACTTGGGGATATAAAGATATTAGGGTATTGATCTGTCTTATACCAACTATACTTGCTGTAGAGCGATAAGACCGCCATTTGTCCTTTTTTTGTATTTCTCTTTATTGTGTATTTTTGTTCTTAATTGTGTACAATAAAGATTTAAATAAATAAATACTTCTACCTATTCCGTAGAAGAATCTAACAAATATATTCCATCGAGTCTAACTCGACTTGCAATGGTAAATAAAAGAACAATGCTAGTCTCCTGACGCACATTACACTTGGAAATGTGTAGGATTGTATTCGCTATCACCGTTAGTAAAAGGCGGCGTGTATTACCTTCGAGGTCACGTAACCAACCCCCAAACCCTTCAACACCCTTCCCTGTATTACCAAATATTTCTTTATATTGTTCTACAATGAAATACTTTTTGAGGATACGAAAATTAATATTAACGTAAATTCCGCTTAATTTAAATTATTTCTTAGATTTAAAAAAAAATATGTGTAAGTTTGTAGGATATCACTGGATGCACGCACATGTTCTGCATTAGATTTTTGTAGTTGAAATAAAATACGTTGAAAACTTTTAAATATTATAAATCATACTTATTTTACTCGATTTTAAAAATTAATTATATTGTCTGAAAAATAATACATGTTTGTGTTAAAGTATGTACATTATAAGTACCTATCGAATGAGTCCTTCGATCACAATCATACATACATAAACTCACGCCTTTTCGCAGAAGGGGTAAGCAGAGGTGCAATCAGGACACCCACGTTTCGCCTTGTATTGTGATAGAGGACGAGCCTATCGCCATATCGGGCATAAATACCTGACTCCGGGCATCAGGCATCATTTGATAATGAATAAAAAAAATCCAATATCACTTTGCCCGACCCGGGATTCGAACCCGAGACCTCAGCTTTGCAATCATGCCTTATTACAACTGCGCCACCGTGGCAGTCGATCCCAATCAGTCTTGTGAAATTCTGAACATAAATGAGTTTCGAAATATAAATGAAACTTACCGGTTTTAAAAAATATTGTTTTCATTTATGGTTTCTACTGTGACGAACTAGGCGTTTATTTGACCAATCTCGTCTTTCCACTTTAATGGAATTTTTAGATAATCGAAATATTTTTATAGAGGATTGCGTTTTAATTACATTTTTCATTTCCCAAGCGCAGTAAATTTAAATTTTAAACAATAATTTTACTTTTTAATTATTCAGCTATATTATCATCGTCGGTATGTTATACCTTATATACATATATATATATTAGGAGCATTAGATAGATCCGATATATCTTAAGATAAAATAAACACAATCATAAAGCTTATTTACTTTTTTATAAAAAGTCATTTTTACAAAAATATTTCCTACCAATTCTACAAAAACTAAAGCATTTCAACAACCTTTTACCGTATCACCTAATTTAACCAATCTAACCAGCACTAGTTTGTAATTCAAACAATTGCAAATCGGGGTATTAGGATATCAAGCGGGTTGAATGAAGGGGCTTTTCTTAATAGTACATCAGTCGGCGGTTGAGAATCCTATTAGAGCGGAGCGCCGAGTGATGTCGCCTGTAGCCCCGACCACCGAGCAATCAGAGAAGGCCTTAGGGATCATGCTATTTGCCTCCCATTGTTCTGCAAGCGAGCCGGTTTGCATTTTAGATATGCTGTTTAACAATACATCACACTAAATGCGGCTATGATATTTGTGGTCAACTCGGTCTATTTTAATATTTTAAAAGTTATCCGTTTTATATCAGGCATTTATCGTCTGATTTTAGTTGCCTTAATAATTATTAATACGATAGTTAGTATACTATTTTACTACTTTATCTTGACATCAGTTTTAAGAAACAAGAAATCTACCGTTGAACATAGACCTACCCCAAGGACTTCCACGAAAATATTGGATTACTAAATGGAAATTACATTAATGTTCCAAATTCAAATAGCAAAAATATTTGCGTTTGCATTTGGAACATAATTAAAAACAAATAACCAATAACATTTAACCTCAAACAAAGGTTCGAAAGTTGCCGTTTGTGGTTTCATTTTGGGGTATTTTGTACCGCACGGCGCATGCGTGGCAACTCTTGGAGATGGGTTTGCCTCGAGCGCGCCAACTCAGCCCTCCGTGCGAAACGTTCCGCGTGTTCTCCGCTCGCCGGCCGCGGCGCCACATCCGCGCCACGTCCGCGCCACATCCGCGCCACACAAACTGTAAACACGCGCTAAACTACACATTAACTATACTAATATAATGATGTGTATGAAGTTGATGGTGTTTGCTCTCCTGTGCATGGGGTAAGTACTTCGTATTTTGTTGCAATTATATGAAAAAGTATTTGTATTGTTGATAACGTATTGTAATTATTCGGATGTGTATGAATTCTGGGTTAGTGAACCGTTCAATGAAGTCTGAAAATTCTATAACGATACCTATTAAATAAATAAAGGGCGTATGCTGTAAGAATGTATGCATATGATAGAGAATAATTACATCAACAAAAAATAATATAATAAAATTTAAAAATTGTAGAATCTTATAAAATATGGTGCGATGCTCAGATGGTTAATTTTAACCCAAATGTGGAAGATATGCATACATCATTTACCTCTTCTAACACAAATCTACTGCATATTTCAATATAGTAAGGAAACTATTTTGATTAATATAATAACTAATATCAGGCCTACTTATAAACGTAGCAGTGTAAAATATAGCTAAACAAATAAATTAAAAGGTTTTTTGGGCACATTTTAAGTTATCCTCAGTTTCTTTAAGATGTTACAATAGAAATTGGAAGAGTTTAAAGTTGCTTACTGTCAGATGTTTGTCCCCACCGCAATTAACGAAGCTGCGCTTAACTTAACCGCTAGTTAAACTTATACTATTACTGCATTGTTAACTACTAACCGGTCCACCTCGGAACCACCACGGGACTTAACCCTCAACAATTTATATTAAGTATTTTATCGCAATATGTTTGGAGGACTCAAAGAATTTCTCATTGATGTAAATATTAATCACTGCAATATATGTACTTTCTATTGGGTTAGATTAACACTAAGCTATTCTGAAAAATAAGTATACGTAGATGTTTATGTATGGATTAAAAGAATGAAACATAACAGCAAACCTTTTGGTAATAAATAGCTACTTTATTTGTTTGTTAAACTATAAACTGGTTAAGTTAAGTTATAGTAAGTAATAAATGATTACCTAACTACACAACCTAAAATTTTAAGATAAATGCTTACAAACTCAAACATTTACCTACCTCTTTATGTATAAAATACACTACAAAGTAAAATTCCCGGTAATCAGACAGATGTTTGTAAAACAACGTAGCCGTTCACAAAGTCCAGTAGCCGTAAGCCGTCGGCATCGCGAACCAAAGTATTCTTGAAACCCGACATCAATGTCCACGCATACCACCACCGGCCACTCCAGTTATTCCCTTTCATCCCTTACTCCTTAGAATTCCAATTATTCACGGTCAACCAAACTCAACTCAAGCGAACACGAATTAATTTCAATATACAATAATATGTAATATGAGATACGATAATGTTTGATTCAAAATGTTTATTGAATAAAGATGTATGTCATGAAATGGGTTGAAAAAAGCACCTTAAGAGTGTGTTCGTGCGTGAAGTTATGTATTCGGTTTATTGGATTCGCAAATACCCAAATCGGATGTATGGAAGGAGTGCTTGAGTATTTCTTATGAAACATTTATGTGTAGACGATTATGTATTAAGATTAGGTTTGTGACATGTGTAGCAAGTGAATATTTAAATTGCCGTTTCGTACATAATGTTTTCATACAGTCTGATATAACGGAAACAAATTTACAATACTACACCACAGAAACTAAAGCGATTTGTTAATGCACATCGTAAAATGTCATACATAAATGTATGACATTTTACGCGAGACGTCATATAAAAATAGGTTAATCATTTCATCTATGAAATAATTATCGCAGCTGTCAAGCTAATAAATTATATCAGTACCAAGTTTAGTGTATGCCTGAAATTTCAAACAATGTCTTTCGTTGCAAGTAAAAAAACTTTAAACAAAGCGATGTCATAGATGTTTCATGCTTTACTTTTATAACTATTAAATAAACACACAAAACGGGAGATTTGCTCTCTCACCGCACCATAAGATAGTCTGGTCGCAAAATATGTATCTTTATATCGGCAATTTGCGCCAACTTAATTAATAAATAAATGTCCGTTATAATTTCCGCTGGCGTAGTACCTGACGTGCCGACAAAGCAGCTCATTTTGTTCATCCAACGAGTTAATTATTTACTCTCAGTCAATCAGCGATTGTGTCCAATGGACAAGCCTTTTTCCTATTGTGTAACTTTATCGCTTCCGCCCGGCTGTTAATTAGCATTGTATTGACGGACAGGATATACATCTATATTTCGTTAGTTGTACAACGAAATATTATTTTTTGACTATAGTCCATAACTGTCTCGGTGGCGTAGTTGTACTACGGTTTGATTACAAAGCTGAGGTCCCGGGTTAAAGGGGTTAAAGGTAGAAGCAGTAACAATAGTTACTCGGAATAATATTTTAATTAACTTCTAAGTACTTGATACAAATAAGCATTTTGAAATATAACACAAAATTTCACCTCACTCTGCAACAACTCCTAGATTTTATCCACTTTAAAACTAAAGGTTTTCTCTGAATATAAACTATAAATCTTACTCAAAAGCGCAATGTTTCTTCATAAATGAGTCTTCTGCAGCTCTTATTATGAGAGAAGTATTCATATTTCATCTTTCTAAACCACCTTCGGGATTATGACGTGATTTCATTTACCTTTGTCATTCATATTAGAATCTATATTAATTAGAATCGCTTAATTAAGAGGGATAATCAGCTCAAGGGTATTTTGTGGGTTCTAATTAACGATTTATTTATATTGTTGTTATTTTATGAGGAAATGAGGAAATAAAACATAAAATATACACACTAATTATATATTTAGTTCAATAAAATTATAAAACACAAGACCATTGGCCCCAAAGGACCTAATATTGACAAATACAAACAAATAGTTACGTCATATTGCATAAAGTAAGTTGTGCAATTCTTTTATTGTCATATCAAAGTTCAACTTTCATACAACAAAGAACACAAAGTACGAGAATATATGAGCCACTTCAACTTCTCGTGCATTCTCACGACAATCGAAATTTATGACGTTGTACTACTACTTACTATTTAATTATTACTACAGTACTAAAGTTTGCAAAAATTCGTGCTTTTGAATGCAAGCATGAGCTTTATTGAGAAGCCTGTCGTCTGCGGTTGAATAACATACATTGCGGTGATCGTAGCAACTCGTAGCACTTGCTCCAAGCCTCGTAGCGTTTACGAACAAGCGTAGGGGATTTAAAAGCTTTCCGTCGTAGTATCGTATTACATTAAGGAAAACTTTGGCAAATAATATGCCGTATTTTTTCGGCTTTACAAGGGGGCTACTAAATTCATCTGAAGACTTTTTGTGTGTTTTCACGCGTAACTTCTTTGTTTAGGGATCGATTTAAATTATTATTTTTGCGTCTTGGGCAGTAAAGATGTATGTCGGTTTTATCATAATTTTATTGATATGTATTTCTAAGATACTACAGGTAATTCCTAAATAATAATCCGTATTGAAACCTCTCTTCTATTAATTTAATTTGGCTAAATATAAAGCTAATTAGGATTTCAATAATTATAATTTAGCATTGGGCTCGAAAAGATGTACACAATATAAAACTTACAATTTTAATTCTATAACTCAACAATAAAACCACTTTTAAAATCCAAGTACAATCATACCATAATTTAACTAAGCCCGCATCAGTATTCCACTTTGAGAAGTATTGTATGAAGCGAAGCATTTGAGTCGTGCGATCTAGTACGCAGTGTGTATGCACTTCATTTTCATCTCGTCCACGTGTCCAAATTCCGAGGTCAGGTGGCTATTACAACCGGCATCTGTTTTCAATCCGCTTACATAAGCGCTTGATCCGCTTTCATCATGAAATTAAGGGACGCAGATTAATATATAATATGTTTTGCGTTCTGGCTGGAAAGGGCGACTTATGGAATATAAAAAAAGTGCAATCAAAAATAATATACAAAAATAACAATTAATCACAATGGTATCGTGTGTAAAAAAACACGACGTGGATTAGTAAAATTGACTATAGCCACTATAGCGTGAATTAAGTCTCCAAAGCTCTTTAGTGTATGTTGCTTTAACAACTGAAAAAATATATATTACATAGATTTCTTGTTTGGTTTTATAAGTGTATGGAACTCGATTTGTTCACTGGTTTAGACACTCACGGCAACAAAAAACGTTTAATTATTTGATATTATTTATAGCTGTGTATATATTATTTTTTCGCAAGTTCTACCAATCTATTCAATTTGCAAGGTAATTAAAGTATTTTGTCACGAATTAAATTATCTAAACTGTAGAATAAAACCACGTGTTCATTCACATTGAGAGAATGTGAGTAAATATTTAGATTCTTTGCAATCCTCTTGATCAAAAGGAAGGAAGGAAGGCGTGTACAGCATGCGATCTGCAATTAGTTGATCTGATTAACTTGGAGTCGCGACTCTCGAAACGTTTTAAAAGAAAACGTAATTGATTAGCTGAATGCAGCTCGGCGCTCTTTGATAAATCTCACTACTCTCAACACATGTGTTTTTTATACAACTGTGGTGATGTGTTTCAAATAGCTTGTTTTTTTCTTGTGCCTCACATTGATATAAATTGTATTTTTATCTTTTTGTTATCTGAAAAAAGTTAGTCGATAGAATAAAACAGAATATATAAAACAGAATAGAATAAATAGTATTTAACCTTTTTGTGTTTTATGATTGTTAATAAATACATAAATTATTGAATTACTCAGATTCAAGAAAAGAAAAATCTGTTTTGATTACTCCTATTTTCCGCATGACTGCTATAATCTCTTACACTATTGTATCCATGTAAATCATGTACGTCACAACAAAATTGAATCACAGTGTAAATTGTTTAGTGATACGCGGCGCCAAAAATCCGCAGTCAGCATCCATCGTTCTTAGTTACTGAACCTGTGACGTCCTCGCCTCGATCAGTCACACACAATTCACTTGATAGATTGCGAAATAACCTCATCAACTTGCCCTCGCCTGTGACTTCATAATCTTTTACATCTAACACATATTCTTAACTTAAAATGTCGTGTAAAAACTAG
Organism: Deilephila porcellus; assembly: GCA_905220455.2. Classification (NCBI taxonomy): domain Eukaryota; kingdom Metazoa; phylum Arthropoda; class Insecta; order Lepidoptera; family Sphingidae; genus Deilephila; species Deilephila porcellus. The sequence goes on along the minus strand of LR999977.1, from coordinate 10,298,511 downwards.
GGAATTACTTTTTTCGTACAGTATGTTCCTTCAAAAGATTGTGGTTTTGTTCGTATAGAAATATAATAATATTCCTGTTTGATTATCTTAATATATTTTTACAAGACTTGAAATGAAAACGTCTCTGTATGAAAATCTTAATTTATTATTGCGACTCAGTAGATACATATCCCAATTTGACAACAGACAAAAATAATAAAACATCATAATTTTGCTGGGGATGTTCGTAAATCGTAACAAAATGTATTGCATATAACTTTGTGTCGAACATGGCGTCAAGTATCGTAAAGATATCACAAAAATCACGACGGACTGTAAGTCTTCAGAAGTAAACACGACAGCCTCCGTGGCGCAGTTGGTTAGACGCAGGCTGCGAAACGACAGGTCGCAAGTTCGATGCACGCGGCGATATACATGTTGTTGTGTCAAATGTTGATTTACTTAATTAGTAATAATACCAGTGAATATATTTTACTTTCAACTCTTTGTGTTTGTGTGATCGAAAAGTTTCTCATAGTTTCTGATACCAACTACACAAGACATGTATCATAGTGTGTCGAGACTATAATTTGTATGTCACTGTTTACATTGAAATAAACATCCAAGTGACATGGGTTTGATATATACTTGTAGACGACAAGTCATCAGCGGCAGTAATTTCCGATCACCCGTCGTCATCCCAGTTGATTATTGTGCGTAATTACAAAACGGAACGGGATGTGCTACTTCATTATGTGTTGTTTACATTCTGCCTTTGAGACAACATTGGCATGTTATTTACAGATTATACGTTTTATGTTTCGTACTAACATATACAGGTTATATAGTTAGGCATATTTAACGGAGTACTGTATGTCATGCTAATACCAAGGGATTTTGGCAAATTATGTCCTAACTTTCTTGATTGTTTTTATATTAATCCCGCATAGAAGGAATCGCAGATCATACATTTATCATTTGTAGCAATCTTCGCTCATCTTTATATGATTTTCTAAATTCCGATATTCCTAGACCAGTTAATATATCGTTCTAACTATTACTAATCCTCCATTCATTCACACTCTTATTAATTTTGTAGAACTAAACTATATTAAATTCTATTTTTAATGGTATTTAGTCAAAGGTTTAATTTCTTTGTATTTTATTTCTTGTTGTCTTTGTGTGTTTAAATTAGTTCAAACTTTTAAATTAAATGTTTAATGTACATGTAAAAACTTTTTTTTGTGTTATATTAGTTACATCAATGGTATAATTTTTGAATTAGCAATATTAATCTATTTTTAGAAGATTTATAATTCTACATAATTATATATTTCTTCAATACTGTGGTATAAAATTCGTAACGCCCCTAACCTCTCATTTCCATTGGAAAAACATATAAATGAAAAATGTAACTTAAAAATGTTTGGCTGCAAGGACCCGGTCATTTTTTTTCGCCTTACGCAAAATATGTAACGGCTTTCAAGGTAAAGATCACTCGACTAACAGATAAGACGTGTCATTATTTATTTGTGACGAATCGTTAAAAAGAAGAGAGCGTTTGATATTGAAGAGCTCTCTGTGCCGAAACTAAGGTCGAAAGTGCTAGAGAAAATTTGAAGCCTCTAGAAAACTGAAGGATATACGACAAAAACTGTTCAAATAAGTAATATTATTCACGTAAACGTTTTATTACGCTATAACGAATCCTGTACAAGGTATTCATGTTACTTGGTATCACTTTTATTGTTGTAGATTTTAGTTTATATTACGCATATACGAGTATATGTATTTATGAATAATAATGATCACCATTAACAACCATTATTTAATACTAATTTCCAACATAATATGTCCTAATACTTATTTAGTTAACACCTCCAAAACGATCCTATATTTCTTCGATGGGCACAGACCTCTTCTCTCAATATATGGGAGGTCTTAGTCGATTTTTTTTATTAGCCTTTAGCAGGCAGAAGAGCTGCGGCCCGCCTGATGGTAAGCGGTCACCGCCGCTAATGGACCTTCGCAATGCCAGGTATCTAGCATAACCAGGTGGCTGCCTCCTGTAAGGATAGAGACTCTCTTTAAGCCTCGTTTGAAGAAGGACAGGTCATAGCTCGGGAAACATCGAAGCAGGGAGTTCATTCCAAAGCTTGCACGTGCGTGATAAAAAAGAACGCAGCAAAGTGGAAACGTACCGTTCGGGAACGGATATTTTCAAGTGGTAATAACGAACTCTACTGCAGTGACGGGTGCTGCGATGACAAAAAGGTGACGGTGGTACAAACTCAAATAATTCCTCGGAGCACTCCCCATGGAACAGACGATAGAACACACAGAGAGACCTTCTGTCTCTCTGCAGTCCTAACGGTTCTAGTTCGTCCGTGAGATTGGGATCATTAACTATTTGACAAGCTCGTCTCTGTAAGAAGGAATTATCCTGAAAGACCAGTATAAATTATTATTACTTGTAAAAGCTAATTATTTGAATTTAATTCCTCTAAAAGATTATCTTTCTTCTCAACCGTGGAAACAATAGTATCTTCAATATTTCTAATGTGATTTTCTTGTTTGAACCCGCATGAACGCTTCGAATTACCCTTGAAAAGAGGATAACAATACTACTTCTGCTATTGTTATTTTCAATGTACAATGTGAGGAGGAATCTACTAATGTTACTGGAAATATTTATTTCATAATTAATAGAATTACCTAGAGTAGGACAATCATATATCTAACATTAAATAATAAGGTAATAATTATGAAATATTTATTTGCTTACTAAAAATACGACTTAGGTACGTTTACAAAATGTTTGTAAAAATCACTAAATTTGGTATACAAAACACCGAGTATTCCATTACTTAGACCCAAAATAAAACAGAAGGTTTTTCTTTCGTACGAATTTCTTTAACTTACCATTAACGATTCTTCTAATCTTAGTTGTTTTTAGGAATTTAAATATACCAGCGTATACGAAGTCGTGAACAAAACCAAAATTCCGAGGAGTATTATTATTTTTTCTACGGCGGTAAAATGAACCACGGATGTTGTCGTCATTTATCATGTATGAAATGTGGTGCAGATATCCGATAACTGATAAAATTTATGGAAAAATACGTAGCTACAGATTGGCACAGGATAAAAGAGACTCATTGATTTATATTGCATATAACAAATATATTTTATTTTTTAAGAAACATAACGTTTGAAAAGTGTATTTCAAGGGTAAGGCCCATCCCTACAATTTATTACACTGACCAAAAGCCTAATTTGGTCGCATTTCTTTATGCAGTATTCCTGGTTTTATAACTGTGTGTCTTAGTTTTAAGCCTATGCTTGAAACATCTATCTAGGCAGACGGAATCATTTATATATTTCAAAAATATTTATTATAGTCACGCACACTCAAAGAAAATAGAAACACTATTACAAAAACATGAATTTCTAATTATTATTTTTTTCATTCAATAAATGATCGTATTGTATATGAATTGAATAAAATACTCGCGGTCTGTACGGCACAAAACGGGTCCTTTACCCAAAATATCGCAACCCAGCGCTTATCTCACCCGTCGATGCGTATAGAAAGGTTCTTTCAACAATTTCAACCCTATACATTTTAAGAATATTGAAATTTATGAGAGCCTTTGAGTGCTTCTGGCGTGATGAGCCCGTGACGAATTTTATATAACCCTTCAGTTGAATGTGATCAATTTATCACATTGTCGTGTGCAGTAATGCTTCCATAATCCTTTGTAAGCATTATGTTAGGATTGGTTGATTATACCCTAATTCTAGATGAGTATACATATAATGTACCATAGTATGTACTATCTATTAGAGTCAATTCTCTAAATTTTGAGAAATAATTTTGCCATGAACTTTTTTATTTTCTGTAAATAAAAAAAATGTTTTGGTCAAAATAATTCTTTTCCCATTTAGCTAGAGTTTTTAAATAGCATAAAATATTCTATAAAATGTGTAGACTAGACGAAGGTTCAATTGTTTTCATTGGCATAAGTAAGCGGTGTGACCGTGACGCGCCCGTGCCCGCGCCGCGTCATCATACACAAAGTGGTTCGAGCAAGGGCGATGTCTACACTTGACAGACTGCCAACTAGCGTCATTGATGAGATGACTACAGACTGTCAATGTCAACAGCCACTCTCCGCTTGACATTATCATCTAACCGTTTCGGAAGGGCATAGCGCGGCTTACGGCTAACGGGGCGAGGTGCGTGTAATAGCATGGTAAACTTAATAACACGCGCGTATGAAGCTGCACCTTCCAAAGGATTTCATGAAAATAAAATTCCACCTTTACAAAATTAATATCATACTCAGAAATAAACTAGAGTGGTGTTCAACATGTAAAATATATTTTATTTTGTTTAAATCATCTAGTTTATTAAGGTTAACCCAGAGCGAGGCTCAAAACTGTCACTCAAATTTTAGACACCTAACATATTATTTTTTAAAAATGCTTGTTTAACGTTTATTTATACACGGAGATTTACTTCGTAATTTGAATCATGAATAAGGGCATACAAATGGAGAGTTTGAGCAAAAATTCACAATACGAATGTGTATGAAAGGAGAAGCGCACTGCCGAGGCTGACATAAAAGACATCATGTAATGGTAGGACAAAAAGCATTACGAATCGTCTGAAATGTTGGCAAACACATTTAACAGTAAATAAAACTGGGACTGTCCTCATGAATTGACAACGTGATGTAATATGACGAACTCCTGAATAAGAACAGTTAGGAGGTTCAGAAATGTTCTTTTGCCATCTAAAACCAAACGGTACACCATTAAATACAAACGCTATCAATTCACAGACTTAAGCATCCATAAATTCTAATATTACATACATAAACTCACGCCTTTATCCCCGAAGGGGTAGGTAGAGGCGCCACTAGGACACCCACATTTCGCCTTGCATGTTCCGTCCCATGATGTGATAAGGGGCGAGCCTATCGCCATATCAGGCACAAATTCCTGACTCCGGGCTGATAATGAACAGAAAAATCCAATATCACTTTGCCCGACCCGGGATTCGAACCCGAGGCCTCAGCTTTGTAGTCATACTGCAGTACCACCACGCCACCGAGGCAGTCTACTGCAGTACAACCACGCCACCGAGGCAATTCTAATATTATGATGAAAAATATATATATTTCATTATAATTTCCTATTTTGTTTAGAACGTTTACAAAATAATAATTAGAGCGTACTATTCGAATTCAACATGAGAATAACTTCAGCAAATTTCCAATAAACCGTAGGATATAACAAGCGAGATCGAACTGCACTTGAACTAAGTTCAGCGTAGGTACTAGGTGGAGTTTAGCACCTCACCACGTTCCTACAATGCATTCGCTCAGGCCCGTGTGCCGATCAGCATACGTCGAAATTCAACCGGCGTACTACTAGAGCGTACTACGACAATTAATACGACTCAAGAAGTGGAGAAATTCAACCAGCGTACTACTGTAGGTGTAGCGTGTCATGGAGCGTACTACGAAATATCAAGAAGTTGGAATGCGTATATATTAGTAATTCAAACAGTATTGTATACTTGTAAAATTATCACAAGTATTTAATTTTGTGGATTTGTTTTTCATTTTACATCATTTCAATTTGTGGTTTATCGATTAATTTGAAGCGGAATTTAATTTAAAACGGAATTAACTGTTTCGTTCATAACAGCAAATTAACATTGTTTTTTTGCTTAAGATCACAATAGCCTCTTTTTAATTTACAAATCGAGACAAATAACTTTTTTACTTTAAAAGAGAACCTATTAAATGGAAACTCATTACCATACTTCAACAAGTGCCAAAATTCAGGGCCCATATTTTGTTATGTATTATTAGAGAGTGGAAAGTAAGAACTGTAAAACAACACATCTTGCATAATGTAAAATGCATTTTTCATGCCATCTCAATCTTTCGTTTTTTATCTCTGAAGTTAAAGAGCCCCAACAAAGCTAGTCCTCTCGCACACAGATAGTGACAAAAACTTTAGTTAGAAACCCCGTGTACTGGACTTGAAAGGATTTGTTTAAATTGCTTAAATAAAAAATATAAGGTATAAAAGAAAAATTTGTTATTCAAAGCTCTTCGTCTCAATTAAAAAAGGCTCACTTTTTAATTATACACACACAGAGATATATGCTGTTGGACGGCCTTAGGCTACGTAGAGTCATAATATATCCAGAAAAAAAGTCTATCTGAATTCTAAAATTGGATGAAAAACTTCAGGGATCTCACCCATTAAGGTTTCAACAGTGGGCTAGTGAATGACGTCAATGACGCAATATTTCCCACGCTCTAATAAATCGAATCAGACATCGACTTTCGTATCGTGAATATCGTATTTGCAACATTAAGCTTCGATGTATCAAATACCAGCAAAGATTACATCCGTCACAATTCCGTGGTGGGTTTATGAATACTCCGGCACAAAATTCAGTCCATTCCGTAATCGCATCGACTCATCGTGGCGGAATTGGCATTCATCGGTTCTCATCTTTTCAAAAGAAATTTTAGTAGAATATCTAAAAGTACATATTATGATTACGTCAATGTTTTTTTGGGCTGTATATGGATAGTGGGTATATTTAGTTAACGAATACAAAGAACATACATAGGTATAAGTATTCATACCTGTATCTCTAAGGGAGTAAGTAGAGGTTCCCCTAGTAGCATCCACATTCAGACGAGTTTTTTTCTTAAGATGTGATAAGTGATGTATAACATCTTGCAAATTTCTCAAAAAGAAAAAATCACAATGTGCGGTCACCAACCTTGTATTTAAGCCTAAGGTCTCACTGATTCATAACCCAAACAGGGCGTCATCAAACAAATAAGGTGACTACGCAGGAATAAAAAATAACTATTTATTTTCATCAAAATTGTGAATGATTTCCTATTATCATATGTCATATCCTAGTGTACATTTTACTAGTCTCCCTCAGCCAAGAGATGTAGGCCGCATATCAACGATGTCTTTGCATAATGGCACTTCAACATAACGCAAGATAACAACAGTCGTAGGGGCGACAGTATTGGCGCTTAACTATAATTTCCTGTCTTAAGCGAGCCAACCCTCTCGGAACACGCTCAGTGGCTCCATGAAGGCTCTATGATTATGTTGCTTGGACCCAAAGAATAGACCACTAAGTTGGACCGAAATATTGTTTTCAAATTTAGGCTTGTCTAACTATGAATACAATTATTGATGTCAGTGTGTTTTTACCCGTCCACATTTTACAGTAGATGATCTCGATTTTTATTATTGTGGAATAAATTTGAGCTAAAAATCTTAGAAATAACGGTGTTTTGGTGATATACTGCACGAAAGGATTTGTTAAATCTTTATAACTAACATCACCTAACTTGATTTTGCATTTATTTATAACTTAACCACGGTTTTGCGATTATTTTACAGCTCACTGCTGTTGTGGTTATTTTTCAAAGTGACCTATTACAAATTCCACCCAATTGTTTAAGATCGAAAGAAGCGATCATTCAAAGTTGTCGGCAGTCTCGGTCTCGTGACAGCGGCCAACTTGCAAATTGTCCGCCTGAGCGATGACTTATAATTTATTACTTCACATGTATATATGTCACATATTCCGCATCAATCTCATACTCTACCATACAAAACAAGAATTCATAATCCTTACCATCATAGTGAAATTAACTCATTTGATCCGGATTATGATTATTTTTTGAAGAATTAGAAACGCCTTAACTGGATTTATTAAGCAAACTTTTGCTAAATATAGTCTAATACAATCTAATTTCCTTTCTCAACATAATTGAGTTACCATAACGAGTTTTAATTTAATTTAAAACTTTAATTATTATATAATTCGATAAAACATCACCTAGATAACGATACCGTAGAAAAGTAGCCCACACTGTGGATTCTATATAAAATACTTAGACTTATATAGGTAATATTGAACATAATCACATATTCTGAACGTAGAAATTGAATGAAAACCGATCTGGTCCATATTACATCATGCCGTAAATAAATTAGGCGCTCCGAAATTAATTCAACCGATGACGGCTGCAGTATGAATAATCTCATAATAGCTTCAAATCTGCAAGCTCGTATCGCTGCGGATTTGTTCAGAATCGTGGCTGGTTTCAATTCAGTAACATTCACTCACTTTAGTTCTTTGTTCCATTACTTAATCATTACTGATATCAAATGCATCATATTTATCCTACACTTAAAATACGCGCCTAAAAAAGTAAAACAAAAACATGATTAACCTACACGTTTCTTAAAAAATGTATAATTTGATGTAACAGGAATTTAAATTACTTAATTGTATTCTTAAAAAACTTTTTGACTTTGATGATAATTTTTGCTCGCAATTCTGCTGAGAATATTGTTCCACCGAGCTAAAGTGACGGCTCGAGTTAACGCCGACACTTCCAAAGATTTATGATCTCGCGAGAAACCCTACAATGCCTTATAGTTACGAAAATATATGCAGTTCAGTATGCAGTCCACATTTATAATTGATAGTTAAATATGATAACTTATATGACTATAATACAGGTGAATGTTGGCAGATATCCAGCGACAGGCATCCAAGAGGCTAGTAAATAATTCCGGCTGTTTAAAAGTCTCCGTTGTAATTTTTCTCGCGCGGGAGACGCACATCTGCGCCATGCCCTTTATATCTATAACTGCGGTCGAAACACGTCCTTCCCAGAGGAATTTACCCTTTTCTTCAGTAAAAACAAACACCCATGTCCACCAACATACCTGCCCGACGCGGCTGTATAATATTCTAATAATATATACAAACATACTCCGTAACGTATTCAAGAACACCGCCGACGCTTTTCTGTTTCATTTCCATATATAAATTGGGAAAACGTTTCAGTACCTCAACAACATAATTCTAAACCGACAAATTTATTTTAATTGAGCTAGAAACTTTTTGATGTAGATCTAGTCGTGAACATTCTTCATATTATGTCATATGACAATGTAAAATAACCTCTATAATGGGGTCAGCAACATATAATTACAACAGTGTCGTAAAATTAACCAAGATGACTTAAATAAACACCATATTATAATGCACAAAATTAAAGATTCTTTGTCTTTGCCTTTAAATTATGGAAGAAGCTCAAATGCATAAGGTTTGTCTTGAAAGCAGCTCAGGTCAGTAGATATTACGGAACAAGTATTGACCAAGATGAAATTATGCATTCCGAAGACTCAATTGCCACAATGCCACTTATCGGAGGAAATGGACTATCGCTCCACATCGGCGAACTTTATATTAGCAGCGACGGATTTTTATTTATCAATATTCGGGAACGCCTTGGTAATCTTCGGGTATTTAATTGGTAAGCAGAACGACGAAGAAGGTTATCAATGCTTCTATGGCAATGTGCTAATGTTGTTTGGGCATTTTTTGGCAATGATATCTGATGTATACACTGTTTTTCAAGATTATACAAATCTCCGTAATTATAATAGAGATCTTCGCACTAACCGTTACTTTATCTTGGCAAATATCCTGTCTCTGCTTGGAGAATATCATGAGTTTAAAACGGCGCTTCGTCTAGCTTCAACACTATAATGAGATTCGGGAGATAAACGACCAAATGTTGGATATAAAGACCGCGTTAGAGTTGTACCTGCCGTATATAGGGCACTGCATGATGGCACTGGGATACATTCTGGAACAGTTTGAGAGTGTGGAACCTCCTTTGCCGAGTGCCGTTGTACTGGTGGGTCACCTGTGTGTGCTTTCGGATCCTCGATCTCTATCTCCTGACAGGCCGAACGTCCAAGTCATCAATCTTATATTTTTAATTAGCAATATATTAGTCTTTCTGTATGACTTCGTCGTTTCGTTGCAATATAATGTTCCGTTAATACGTGACTTGGACGCTTACATGGGTTAATGTTCAGATTTGAAATATGTAGTTTCTAGATTGTGAAACAAAAATAAAAGAATCTGAATAAGCTTGTTTACTTTCAATGTTATGTACTCTCGTCAGCATGCCAAGTGATGACAAATCTTGTTGGGCAGATAATTAATGAAGGGCAGTTTAAGTATCACAGTATTTTTAATTAGCAGTGTGATAATGTTGGCACAAGAAAATGAAAAGTGTACCGGGTGGACTGAGTAAACATTTTTAACAATGGATTGTAGATTTTGTCAGAAAAAATAAAACGAGTAGCTGATTATAACAGCACTATTTCAAAATTAGTAACAAATATTGTTTTAGTAGATATAAAATATCTTTATACGTTCAAATGAAGCAATTAATTTAACACATAGAATAATAAACGGTGGGTTCATTAGAAGATCGATGCGGGCTGACAATTTGGCACATTTTGTAACAAGCAAAGAGTGCTTGTCGCTCCAAGAGTACCTACTTCGCCTCGCCAATGAAGCTTCACAACCAAGGTTTTTGTCCTCGCCCGAAAGAAAAAATTAAGTAACACAAACAACTTCATTATTTGTCAGATTTCACTTTTCATTCAGGTTTTCGTCTGAACAGCCTTTGGTCTCTAGTCGGGAACAAAGTTAAGGAAAGAATATATCATTTTTCTCGCTAATTGCGGATACATTAGGTTTCAGTAACAAATTAGACGAAGGCTTTCGTCGTATTACCGATCCTTAAGCTACATTAATGGTTCGTCGTAAATATGTGGGGACGTTGGCCACGCATTGAATGCTCAAGTTGCGATACAAATTACAATTAATATAGCTTATAAGGCCAGAACTCTACTGGCCTTTAGCAAATTAACTATTTATGGATGATATACCCTTTGTTTAGTGTGCAATATTTCCCCTAGAATAAATTCAATATTTAATAATATATAATATAATAAATTCAATGCGATTTTTATTGCAAAGACATTACAGTCATACGAATTTGTAATTCCTGTAGTAAAGCTACATCCATCACATCAGTTTTTTCATTAAGATTTTTTTTATTTATTTTTTTACTTTATTGCTTCTTGCAATGCCTTAACATTTGGCATTGCAAGCAATATCACCACATTTGGCCCGTGGCAACGTATATATCGTGTGTGTGTGTTTGTGTGATCATAGGTTTAATTCCCAGGTCGATCCAGCCATATTGTATCGGGTACAAAAAGAATTGCCCATAACTGGAATACATGCGTGGCACTGTAAAGGGCGCCGCTTTTTCCTTTTTTCACGGAAATAAAATCTGTGAATAAGGGCTAAGGGTGCATAGGTCTCCCTACATCTTAAAAGATACATGCTTGAGCTTGTGTAATAGCTAGTAAATTACAGAATTCACCCGCACTTCATTTTACAAAAACAAACAAACTTGAACGTTGAAAAACAATTAGTATCTAAAGAGTAGAAGAAAATGTGACCAACAATAAAGTTGTGGAAGAAAGTTCGCAACAAGCTGCAGGGCGGGTTAATGTGAGTTCTCGTATATTTCTATTTGTTTTTCAACGGCGAGCGCCATCAGTGTCGCTCTAACTCGCTGTTACTCCGAGTTTGGGTCACTCGTGAGGCTGCGGTAAATTCTCACTTACTTATATTACTATATTACCTGCTTAAATATGCTGGTTTATGCTGAAAGGAAGAGTTTTGGTATTAAGGTTCACCAAAATATTGATAGGTCATTGTGGCGCTTTTATTACTGACGATGTTCGCTCAGAGAGAATAAGGAAACAAAGATTTCCTCTCTTGAATTTTGAAATCAATAAAATAAGGGGCGGTCCTCTTTAAATTCAGCAATAATGCAACTTTACTTTTAAAGTGAAACCTAAAATCAATGATTATATTTACAAATTTAGTTTGACTTTCGGTAGCGGCTTCGTGATGCTGATAGCATTGACATCACCCATTGATGATGTTAGTCTCCCCCTATAAACTCATAAATTCGACAGCAAATAATGCATTTAGCTCTAGTTAAAATACAATCCCACTGTCACATTCACATAGACAAATCAGCTTTCTACCAGAGAACTAATTTCCATCAGCGACACGATGAACTCTGATGGCGAAAAGTACCTAATCGCGACCGCACAAAGCGTGTCATACAAATATGACAAGGCGAATGAACAAAGAAAATATCTAAATGGAACTACCGACTACGCGTTTGTGTCCGTTAAATCGCGGAATACAATTAGCGAGATTGTTTCACTTCATTTGTGTTCGTGAGGGAATTGAAATGGCTAAATGTGTATTCACCAGCCACCTAAACATTCATTTGTTTCTATTTGGATCATTGAGTTTCTGAGCGATGTCATTTTTACAATGTATTGATAAAAATAATTTTCTAACGAATATATTTTAAAATATTCTTGGATTTTTTAGAATTAATAACATGTTATTGATATCTACCTACTATAAAAATTATAATAAACATAGCTTTTCATATTTAATTTATAAGTTAAATCTAATTTGACTAAGCCTCCATGGTGTTATTGGTTAGACGCCGCCTGTGAAACGAGAGGCCGCGGGTTAGATTCGCGAACCGGTATTAATGTTTGTGTGAACCACAGGTATTTGTTTCGGGTCTGGGTGTTTGTGAGACCAAAAAGTATCTCGTAGTTCCTGATACCCAAAACATTAAACTCCATTTTAGTGTGGGGTCCGGACTATGTATGTAAATGTTGGGTGTATTTATTTATTATTATTTAAAAATAAAATAGTTCAATTCTATGAGAATACGTAATAAAATAAAAGAAAATCAAGGTATTTAAAATGAATTAAACATAGTGCATACAGTAGATTGTGTTGTAATACCAAAAACAGCGTTTAATTTCAATACAATCAGTTGTCTCATAATTCGATCGTCTCCATCGAAGCCATCAATCAAAGAGATAAGCCGAGACGAGCCTTCTATTACGAAGTTAATCTTCTTATGTTTAGATTACGGACTCGATTATGAAACAAGATTTGTATGCCAGAATTACTAAGAAAATCAGGATGAAAACTGGAGATAATTTCTCGTTTTCTTTTGGATTATTTTATCTGATAAATATAAATTGCAGGTAATAAAATATACCATTAAGCAGGGAAATATACCGTTGTGTGATTGAAAAAAATATCTTAAAAATAAGTCATAATAACAATCTCGCAAAATCTGAGGGGTCAAGAACCCCTCTTGGTAAAATTTACCTTCAAAGCATTCTAGGGCACGACACACTTTATCACGGAGTGAGAGCGCAACATTGATAGCGTTAAAAATCTGTTAATCGAATTTACAGAGGAATTCTCATTTTTGGGATACAAATGCGCTCAACTGTCCTAACATCACGAGCCATTCACAAAGAATCAAATAAATCACTTCTTAAAGTGGAAAGTAATAATACCGAAACGACAAATAATATTAAAATGACAGTTAATGTATGGACTGCATCATAATAGTTTTAAAAATAAATGGATAATACGCACCCTTTTTTATTTAGAGGTCATATAAATCCGCGATCGAAGGCTAGGTTGCAAATAGTCTGCGTGACAGCAATCAAATCAGTTTATATGGAGGCGCAATCATCGGATGTCAAATCGCAATCAGATTCGCATACATGGAAGAAGTCGGCTGCAAATGATCTAGGTCACATAAAATTTACGAACTATTGTACATTAAAAGCACGACGTAGATTTTATATCATATAAAAATGCAGACGTCATCGTAATCAAGAAGATTTTCTTAATTTGTACTCGTTGTAACTTCATGCAGCATTTAAAGCATTGAGAATATTTTTAAATAAAATCTCTAAGCGACGTAAATATTAATCATTGCAGTACCAGACTGTCCCGCCTATGTCATTATGCTTATATACAAACAAACTTGTCATGTATCTTATTACAACTGCTGCTCTGATGTAATCAAATGTCGACGTGAACGACTCTCACTGCATATATGATATGTACGAGTACACATTCTTCACGAAAATTTCAGTCGGAATGGAGATTTATTCCCGAGTAATCGGCTCAGTCGTCGAAAATTCGGAACTTGGTCGGCGTAGGAAATGAGCCACCTTCCTGTGGTAGCCCGAGGCTGTCTGATCGCGTCAGATTGCCGACACACACTCACGCTTTAGAACTTCGACCACAAAGAACTTTTATCAATATTGCTCTAAATTAGTGTAGTATAAATAAAACAATCCTGTAATGCATTCAAAATAAAAATAACCTTGTTACGACCCTGTTAAATGTGTGGTAATATTAGAAGGAACAAGTCACGGCTCCTAAGAGTTATTAATATCATAATTGCGATAACAGGTTGTCATCCTGTTGATCGCAAAGACGATTTTGTAGAATATTGTTTCATTAGATGAATCGATTTTTTTGTTCTAAGATTATTTGACTTGAGTCGAACCTAAACCCTACAATTAATACCCACTGTAACTGTCACTAAGCCATAGGTAGAGGAATTACTTTCCGCTAGTCAATTCTTGACAGTTTATTATAAGCGACGGACAGAATACTACCCTTATTGGCTAAGAATCGTTGGCAATTAGTATTTTTTCAATAAGTTTATAACTAATGAAGTTTATTTGCAATCAAAAAAATGGTTTTCAAATAATACATTTTATCCGAATCAGGACAATTTTCTATAGGTCAGACACGGTATTACAAATTACGACGCATTAACATAACAAGTGCTCTCAGCGAGCTGACCCCGAATAAAGATGAAGTGCAATATCAAAAACTTCCTGTTTTATAAAGCCAGGGTACCCTTTTAGCATAAACTTAAAAATGCAGACCCGTCCGATGCACCGCTCGTCTTAAAACATACAGCCAGAACAAATAAACTCATTGTGGAGACCTCTTCACGACCCCGCTGTCGTTAAATATTCAAGCAATAAGGAGCCGCCATAGGCCAAGTACACGATGCATTCTGTGAACTCATGGAAACTTGTTTGCCATTATTTAATTAAAACTTTAAATATTGTATAGCATTTGTATGCGATGATATTTTATAAGAGATGAGATGCGATTTTAATGTCTAAGGCATTCTCTATCAGTACCTAAGGTGATGATGTAAAATGAATTAACGTAAATAGGCTATTAAATAAATATAGATATTTTAAAAATCTATAGGTATGTTGTCGCACTCTTATAGTCAAAGTTAAATAGAACAATTTTATATAAATATAATACAACATAAATCACCACATATGCGAGGAAACATTAATTATCTACATTAATAAAGATCTAATAATATTTTTTTAAGTGTGACAAGGTACTTTAAAATTAATTCACAAAAATCGATACACCCATCCCCACATTGTACCATTGAAAAACATATTTTCAATGAAAATAACATAAGTTTCATCTGCGAGCAGGTCTCAAGCCGAAGCTAAAGGAGCAGTCTACTTGACAACTAAAAATGGAACATTTCCAATATCGCTGACATCCTTGCAGTCTCGGGACGACGCTACAGCGCAACACACTCCAAAGATTTTGTCTGCGGCTTCTAAAAATCTGTCACGTGACGCTGCCGACAGCCACGACTACTGGGAAAGCGGCTCTGATGAAATTCTCTTTTCCAATTACGTCAACGGCAGTTATGACGAAATGGACACGACTTATGTTTGGAAACAAAGCAAAAGGAGCATTAATGACGCCGTCTCCAAAAATATAACGCTAGTTTTGGAGAACCTTTTGAAGAATTACGAGAATTCGCAACTGCCGACGCATGGGAAAGGTATTATTATTGTTTAACTCCCGTTTTCTACATAATTAATTCGTGTAGGTACTTGTAAAATTATTTTTGTTGCGCAGGATATCCCACGGTAGTACAAACTAACATATTGATACGAAGCATGGGACCTGTTTCCGAACTGGATATGGTGAGTACTTATATAATAGTTAAAGGCAATCGAAATCACTGGCAATGAGGACAGCAAATCAAAATAAACAAAACAAAGAGACATAGGCTCAAGTCAATAGTCATATATTTTAATAAAAAGTATTAAGGTCAGTCTACGAGCGTGTCTTTTATTGGCGTGCGCGACTCATATTAAGTAAATCCGAGACCTCTGTGTCTATTTTCTTTAAATCCTATTTCAAAATATCAAAAGATTTATTACACTTGTGAGAGAAATTTGAAATGGCCTACACAGCTATGATATTCTCATTGCCTTATTTAGCTTATATTAATAACACCTTCATAAAGGAGAAATAAATTTATTGATATAGCCCACCGGATTTAGCTGAAGAGGATAATCTCCAAATTTTCTCGAATGGAGACCAAAGTCTGCAAGTCCTAATCGAACTTGCAGGATGTCGCTGGATGCGGGCAAATCCCGGCAATTCGTTGTAAAAACTTTCTGTGGCTAGAGATGATGACGATTATCAATAACATGTTACAATAAACATTATGAGAAGGTATAACAATATCTGACTTTCTTTCCAACTACGACTACCCAAGTTGTTAAAGAATGAAATATGATTTACCGTATTTTATTACAGTGAAACCATAATCTGATTTTTTGCATAATACTAAAAGTAAACATGTAAGTTATGGACTAGGCATCGGTTCTATTGATTTACGGCCTTATTCATGGATAGTTTGAAAACGTATTTTAGTTATCAAATGTTTTCTCCCTTTCGAACCACTTTTGAGTTCAGTTTAAGCGAAGAAGACAAAACATTCGATCACTAAAATCGGTTTTAAAACTTTCTATGAATAAGGCCTTTATTGTATAAATATTCAGTAAATATTTTTTTGACGCGGCAGGATTACTCGATGGACTGCTACTTCCGCCAATATTGGCGTGACACGCGACTGTCATTTTTGGGGCCCATCCGCTCCCTATCGCTTTCAATTAAAATGCTCGAGAGGATTTGGAGACCAGACACATATTTCTACAACGGAAAACATTCTTACGTGCACACAATTACAGTACCCAATAAACTGCTCAGAATTAGCCAGCATGGAGACATCTTATATTCGATGAGGTAAATATTTTTGATCGGCATATTCTATGGGTCCTTATTGACACTAAGCCCGTTGCACCAAAAAGACCATACGTTTCATCAAAAAAGCAATTTTCATTTAATCAGTGGGGGCGCTTCATTAATTTCATAGTCACTGAACAACCAAAGCATCCAACATTTTTAATTGGCAGAGTGAAAAATACGCGCGCTCCGATTACGCGCCAAGTTATTTCATTGGCCGTAAATTATCACGGTTATTCTTAATTTAACTCACCCGTTCATTCTCTAATTGATTAGATAGCTGAAAAATGGAGTATTTTCATACCTAATAGTATAATTAAAATTCAACAGCACAGAATAAACTCAAATATTGTGTTAATTGATTAGTGTATTGCTAATTTGTATGCAATTTGATAATTAACTTATACTTTTAAATTTCTGACGGATTATAACTTTATTTTATTATTTTGCTTTATAATATATACATGATATTCAAGCTGTGAAATGAATTGGAATTGAAATGTTTACGTTCCGGCGCCGATCCAAATGAGGCTACAGAAGCTTCCACCGAGCTAATCGGTTTAGCCTGGCTTTACCCGGTCGATCGTTTTCCAACTATAAATGCTTTTATAATTGATTTATGTAAATTGCCACAATAGATTGCTAGCAAATGAGTATGAAATTACAATTTCAGTAACTAATACCCGAAGATAAAGAATCACGAAAGCATTAATCGTTTTTCTACTCTTTCACAAATGTAGTTTTATCTAATTGCTTCTCCTATTCCTTACTATTATTTCATTTTATTCATTCACTGACCCAATAACAATATTTTAGATGTTTGATAATATCTATTTACAAATCAGGTTTAACAAAGTATTTTAAATTTAATCAGTGAGATTTAAGAATTTATCTCTTATATCTTATCTATTATTCTCTTCTCTTAAGAATTAATTCCTATTCTATTGAAGATGAAACTCAAGGAGCACCAAAAAGTAAGATAAAATTTCAAAAACCTGATTCATATGTAGTTTATGAATAGTAAATCAGTGCCGTGATTTTTTTATACGAAATGAATAGAATGTTTATAAATGTAGTCTTATTTTTAAAAGGTGAATTATTACTGCCGCATGAACATCTAACTAAGTTGACAATTGTTTTGAAGACGGGAAACAAATGAAAAATATTTTTTTTTTAAATCATTACATACATAAACTCACGCCTTTATCCCAGAAAGGGTAGGCAGAGGCGCCACCAGGACACCCACATTTCGCCTTATATGTTCCGTCCCATGATATGATAGGCGGCGAGCCTATAGCCATATCGGGCACAAATTCCTGACTCCGGGCTGATAATGAATAGAAAAACCCAATATCACTTTGCCCGACCCGGAATTCGAACCCAAGACCTCAGCTTTGTAATCGTACCGTATTACAACTACGCCACCGAGGCAGTCATTTTTTAAATCATTAGCTACTTATTATAGGTATTATTAACCATTTTTTAATCTCATTAAATTGCTGCATCTATTTTATAGTATTTTTGGATCGCATGCATTGTAATCCCATTTAAATTACCACTCCGTTGTACCTACGTATTCGATGCATATTTACGGAAGCTATCACGCATGAAGAAAGAAACTTCGTATGTAATTTAAATTACTTTGTTATTTTTAGGTTAACAATAAAAGCGAAATGTCCAATGGAGCTGCGCAACTTTCCAATGGATCGTCAGTCGTGTCCGCTCATTCTCGGAAGTTGTAAGTACCTTATATAATTATAAAATTATCCTAATAAAATAACTATGCGCCGTGCAGATATTATTTAAATGGTGCTTCAAATCTCACTTTTCAGTTGTAGGTAC
This sequence comes from Deilephila porcellus, assembly GCA_905220455.2. Taxonomy (NCBI): domain Eukaryota; kingdom Metazoa; phylum Arthropoda; class Insecta; order Lepidoptera; family Sphingidae; genus Deilephila; species Deilephila porcellus. The sequence goes on along the minus strand of LR999977.1, from coordinate 10,279,724 downwards.
ATGTCTTTATATCGCAGAATAAAACCATAACAAGACATTGTATCCTCTTCTGCTTTTACATGAAAGGTAGTGATATTTATTTAATTGAAAATAAATAACTTTTTCATTTCTGAAAAAAATCTGACCAATTAAAGAGGATCTCACGTCATTGAATAACTAACTGAGCTTTTGTATTCGGTGTTAATTCATAGTAGGTGGGCGGGATTGTCTCTTAAATCTTAAAATAATAAGTAGGTAATTAACATTATTTTGGTGATCCAACCTCGAGGTAAATGAGATTGTAATTACCTAAGTAACAATACCGGCTTAAAATAGAACAAAATTAATATTCCTCTTAAAGACTTACAGCGTAAATTAGGTGCGTATTAAATACTTAACATAAATGTATTCTTAGCGGCAGCAAATAAAATTGTATTCAGTGTAAATTCCAAACGTACGCCCACAGCACTTAGCTAACATACTTATGTTTATACACACAAAATGGATAAATCGAGTTCAAGCAAATCCTTTCTATTGTTTAGTTATGAAATAGTTCGAATGGTGGGCTATTCATGGGCAACCATTTAGAAATTTCATTTCACAGATGCATATTCGAACCAACAACTAGTTTATCAGTGGCAGAACTCCGAGAGCGTCAACTTCGTCCCCGGCATGACCCTCTCACAGTTTGACCTCATCAGTTTTCCATACAGAAATTTTACATTCACAAGACGTGAAGGTAAGAAAATGGTGCCAGAAACAACTGGTAGCTCAATTAATATTCACTAATACTTTAGTGACTTAAATATGGAAATTTATTTAAAAATATATTATTAACTGTGGCTCTCAGATACATTTAATGGCTAATTAAATAATTCCCTAGTATATAATGTAGATTATCTGATTCAAATATGAGTAACAGTATTACCTATAAGAGTAAGTTATACTTAACTGATTGATCATTTAACTGAATATTTAGAAAAAAGAAATGAGTCATTACTTTTTCGCACGACTGTACGCACAAAGAAGTTCTTCATTAAGGGAGAAAGTTTATTCGAAGCAAACAAGAGTAACATCCCTTATTACATGACCTGTACAAACAAAAAGTATTATATTTTTCGCTGATATGAAATCGTGGGACATGATTATTACTCAGACCTATGAATGTTATAGTTAAGAAGGATTACCAGGGATTTAGAATACCGCCTATTTTAATTGAAAATATAATAAGGTCATCAATATCAAAGCAAGGTGTACGAGCACAGAGTGAGGGTGCAGATGTTTTGAATGATAAGAATGTTAATGTTCACTTATTTATTGTCCAGCTTCACAAACTGATCTTAAAGTTAATTATGTTAAGAAATGTTTAAAATGTTTAATGAATGCACCCGATTGACGCGATTGCTCAGTATGCACTAATGTTAATTAAACATAAATTAAGTTATGCGTTACAAACATATTTATGCTTATTGCTTACTAAGGTGTTCGGTAAATTAGACCGAACATATTCCGGGGCATCAAAGATAATAAAAAGAGATAAATCTAAAATACACAATACAATGACAAGAATATAGTATAGGTATAACTATAATTACATAATTGTTAAATTCTTATTCCTAAATGTTTTCTCGGCATAGGAGAACATGACTTATTTGTTACTCTAGTTTTATTTATTATAGCGTAAATATGTTCCATGGGTTGACGTTCGACTGTAATTTGTCGCACTCTATCACTTTGATTTTGCGCACATTCACTAGAGATACTTGGTAACACCTCAGCCTTGCTTTGCACTCGCGCACTCTTCACATCACTATCACTAGATACAGGTTGTAACTCGATGTCTGGAGAAATGCGCGCACCACGCGCTCGCGATTGCTGCCAGCGGCGGCACCCCAATGCCACAGCTACTGCAGCCGCTGCTCCCACCAAGACGTAGCTCACCGAGTATAGGTGAACATCATGAGGTGATAATGTCGTTCCAAGTTCTAGTTGGTTACTCTTCATCTGTTCTATGTTTCTATGTAATTTGTTTAATTCGTTGCGTATCCCGTTAGGCTCTGTAATGTTGGTCATGTTTTGAAATGGCAGAGAGTTGTTAATCATGAAATTAATTGGATCCATATCTGGTACATAAACGTTATTGGTCATGTTGATCTGGTTCTTTGCATCCCTTTGGACATGCAACATAAAATCTTTTCCCTTTAGTAAGCAGTCCTGTTCTAAATGTATGATTCCGGCCTTCCGCAAATGCTCTATTTTAATGTTGTCTTCACAGATCACATTAACGGTACAGGTATCGCAGCAATGGTAAAAATAGCTAGACGGATTTGTTAAGGATATCCATTTGTTGTTGCATTTAGATGTTATTGTCTTACAATTTTCAGTGTTGTGATCGATTACACAGAACTTGTTTTCGTTTCCTCGATGATAAACTGGCTGTTTAAAGTGACATATCCACGTTTGATGTTTGATGCATGAGGACAAATCTTCGCTATTTAATGTTATGAGGGTATCCCTTTTTAAATCAACAGCGATGTATTCAGATAGTGGAATCAATTCAGCCATAGTAGTTCTTATTTGATGAGGAATTGGTAATATTCTGTACAATTTGTAACGATCTCTACTCACGAGCGGGAATGTTATTTGAAATATGAAGTATCTTTCAGTGACTCTCGCTTTGAGGTTAAGTAGTTGGTACAGCTCTCTTATGTTATAGTGTTCTACTGGTAGAATTGTATCTTCCGTTAAATGTGCCGAAATTGTGTTGAGTTCGGTTTGAAATTGTTGGGGAGTCAGCAGATGGATGTTGAACTGACCGTGATGTACGTTCGTTAATATATCCAACAGTGTATCTTGACTTCTTCTCAAATTTTGTAATAAATTAGTCGCACTTAACGACATCAGTGTAAACTCTTGAATTAAAGAAACGTTGTTAATTTCCTGTTGTAGTCTGTTTGACTCGAAATCGAGATTAAGTAAATGCTGATTGATAATTTTATGCTGTTTCGACATAATATCTTCTGTTCGTTTGAGCAGATTATACTCCGACTCAATGATAGACGTTTGGTTCTTCCACAATTCCACTATGTGTTTCTCATTCTGTTTTAATAGGTCGATATCCTGAGTATACTTTTCCGCAAACCTATCATCTAATACCCCGAACAAGGAATTTGCAAGATAGCCAACTCCGTTAATAAGGCCGCGTCGCTGTCTGGCGTGATCGTTTGTCCGCTGCGTCATCAAAAGTTCGTTATAGTATTGCAGTTCAGTGGCCTCATGGAACAGCTGAGACACGATCATGTTACAATGAGTGCCGCCTATTGTTTTGCACGTTTTATCTATATATTTCATAACTTTGTTGTATGTCTTCACTCCTTCCCAATACGGAGACATATTGTAGAAAATTACAAGTGTCCAAGTATCCTTGCTTACGCTTAATTTAGAGACAGGATCAAAGTATAAGGATTGTTCCCCTTTAAATTGTGTAATGTTATAGGCACTCCCTATATTACAACAAAGGGATATAAAAAATGTTACGGCCGTGACGACTTGTGATAAACTAATTTTGGTCAATTTTCCTTTCCTTGTCCCTCTTTTTTCGAGATTATTTTTGAAGTCTTCTTCTGTTTTTTCTGCGTTATTTGTTGTTTTTGAGGACTTGTGTTCATTTTCTGAAGTATCAATTGGCAAAAGAGATAGTTTTACGATTGGTCTTTTGATCGTGCCACCTTTTGTTCGCAATGTTACGACTCTTACAATTCCGTCGCTTCCGGGATGTAGCTCCGTCACTCTACCCATCATCCATTTTCCAGCTGGTATATTATCTTCATGCACGACAACCATATCTCCAATTTTCATGTTCCGTTGACTTTTCAACCATTTTTGTCTTGCTATTAATTGGGTTAAATATTCCGTTTTCCATTTCTGCCATATTTGACGAAAAATATTGTTTGTTAAATGCCATCTTGACCGCGCATCCGATTTTGTATCAATAACAGTCAATCCTGATCGTCCCGTCAAGAAATGAGCCGGTGATAAGTAGTCTAAGTCCTCGATATTTTCGCTTAGGGAGCACAATGGTCGCGAATTTAGGCAAGCTTCCAGTTGTGCCAGTACGGTGGTAAACTCCTCAAATGTCAATTTTTGTTCACCAACCACCCTTTTTAAATGATATTTTAAGCTTCGGACCGCTCTTTCCCACAATCCTCCAGCGCTTGGCCACGATGGTGCATTAAATTTCCACTCTATATTCATGTCCGCTATTTCTGCTAACAAATCATTATTAAAAACTTGTTGTAATTGTGCGTATTCTTCTTGTAGGATGCGATTACTTCCGATAAAATTCGTCCCTTGATCACTATACATGTAATGCGGTGTTCCCCTCCTAGCTGCCATTCTCCTCAAAGCAGCTAAAAAGGCAGTACTGGTAAGATCGGAAACCAGTTCCAAATGGATAGCTTTCGTAACCATACACACAAATAGCGCGACATATCCCTTTGATGATTTTACGCCCCTTCCTTTATTCATTTTGATATCCACGAAGCCCGTATAATCAACTCCTGTGTGGTAAAATGGAGGTGCTGAATTTATTCTAGCGGCTGGAAGATCGCCCATTAATTGGTATTGTTTCCTTGCGTCGTTCTTTCGACAAGTTACACAATTCCGTAGTTGTGCCTTGGTGGTGCTGATTCCCCCTGGGATCCAGTATTGGCGTCTAAGAGTAGTCAAGGTTAACCTCGGTCCGCCATGAAATGATAATAAATGTGCTTCGTCGATCAAAAGTTCCGCTAGTCGGCTCTTGTTAGGAATAACTTTTGGATATTTCATCTCAGCGCACATGTTAGCGTGTTTTAATCTTCCTCCCACTCTCAGTAGGCCATCTTTATCCAGAAAACAATCTAAATTTAATAATTTACTTTTTGATCTAACTCTGCCATCACGAATTATTTTTTCTATATCTTCCGAAAACTCCTGTCTTTGTACGAATTTAATTATTGCAGATTTACTTTTTCTTATTTCCGATAATGTTAAGTAGCGTGGCAACTGCTGTCGTTGTCGAAGAGGTGTTAAGACTCTCCCTATCCATGCGAGTATGCGTACAATTTTTTTGAAAGAGTTATGCGCTTGCAATAAATCTTCGATGACGTGATTTTTCTGTAGTACGATGTTAACCTGTTTGATCTTTTTTGTTTCTTCTGTTGTTTCATATATCGGCTCTTGATTGCTTATGCTGTTATCATAAGTTTGTAACCATGATGGTCCTTGCCACCACAAAGTATGCTTTAATAACTGACTAGCTGTCATTCCTCTGCTAGCACAGTCTGCAGCGTTGTCGCTAGATTTCACGTATCTCCAATTGGCATTTGGCATATTTTGTTGTATAGAGTGGACTCTATTCGCTACAAAGGGTTTCCAGCGATTCTTATCACCATGTAGCCATCCTAGTACGACCATAGAATCGCACCATCCATAAATTTCAAATTGGCATTGAATACTCTGAATAATTTTATTCATAAGTTTGGATAACAAATATGCCCCGCACAGTTCAAGTTTAGGTAATGTTATCGCTTTTTTATGTGGCACTAATTTAGATTTAGCAGCTATAATGACAATTTGCCGATCATGTACATTTTTTGTGCGCGCGTATACGACACATGCATATGCCTCCGTGGATGCGTCACAAAATCCGTGAAGTTCTATTACGGTATCCGGTTGGCACAAAATCCATCTTGGTATCGCATAATATTTCACGGTATTTATATCCTCCACCATGTTAGCCCATTTGCCACGTACGTCATCAGGGACTAAATCATCCCATTGTAAATTATTTTTCCATAACTGTTGGAAAAGTAACTTTAATTTGGTTGACAATGGTGTCAGCCATCCTAAGGGATCAAATATTTTGGATATTTCCGATAGCAACCGGCGTTTAGTAAGTTTCGATACTGCTGTTGTATTAAACTCATAATTAAATGTAAATTGATCCGTCATTGTGTTCCAGCATAATCCTAATGTTTTGAGCGTGTGTTCGTTCTTGAAATTATAAATTTTATTCTCGACATCCATTGGTTTTATGTTTTGTAATAAATCGTGGTTATTAGCCGACCACTTCCGGAGATTGAATCCACCCAACTTCAGGAGTTTGATTAATTCGGCTATTATATATTTCCCCTGGTTGACGCTATAGGTCCCATGTAAAAGGTCATCCATAAAAAAGGAATTCTCCAATACAAAGGCTGCTTCTGAATGTTTCGTCCGTTCATCTGACGCTAGCTGTTTTAATGTCATAATTGCAAGGAAAGGCGCTGCCTTTGTACCATAAGTTACGGTACCAAGTTGGAAGATTTGCAACGGTTGTTCCGGCGTCTCTCTCCATACAATTTTTTGTAGGTGCTGATCATCCTCGTTGACCCGAATTTGCCGATACATTTTCTCGATGTCAGCTGTGAAGGCATATGGATATTGTCTCCACTGTATTAATAGCGTCTGCAAGTCCTTTTGCAAATTAGGCCCTTTACACATAATATCATTTAAACTGAACCTGGTTGATGTTTTCGCTGACGCATTAAACACTACTCTATATTTTGTTGTTGATGAATCATCTTTTTGCACGCCGTGATGTGGTAGGTAGCATTGTAATGTTATATTACGACCGATTTTTTCCGGTTTCATATGTTGTAATTCGATATATTCCTGCATAAATGTCTTATATTTTTGGGCCAAATCCTTTTGTTTTTTAAACCTAGATTCCAAATTTTTAAATTGAGCTATAGCCATTGACTTAGATTCTCCCAAGTTTGGTTTTAATTCATCGTGCAGTGGTATTCGTACTTCATAGCGTCCATCCTCTGTCCTTTTTGTTGTATCTGAATAAAACTGCATGCACCTTTGATCTTCTACTGATACACTGGTTGCTTCCATAATTTCTTCTGTTTGCCAAAATCTCTGAATCTCATCAATTTTGTTTAATATCACATTACAGTGATAAGTTTTTACGTTACCACATAGCAACCAACCTAATTGGGTTTGTTGTACTAAGGGTTGATATGCATTGTCCCCTTTTATCAGTCCACTCAGAACAATGCTTGCATAAATATCGGCACCTAGCAACAAGTCCACGGGTCGACTCTTATAAAACTCTGTATCGGCCAACTGTATGTTCTCTATAAATGGCCATTCAGGTTTCGGGAAACTTTTATTGGGCAAACATTTAATGAGATCATTCATGATAAAAACTTCTGTTTGGAACGAAAAATTATTATAAAGTGACGAGCATTCTATGGTCATCATTCCTTTGCAACTACTCTCCTTTTGTCCCACTCCGAAGATTACTCCTTTGCATTTATGCCTTTTTATATTTAATAATTGTGCCGCCCGCTCTGTTATGAGCGATGTTTGGGAACCTTGATCAATTAAAGCTCTCAAGGTGTAATGTGTCATATCAGCAGCCTTAACCCTTAACAACGCGGTGGAAAGCAGGATCTCAGAATTTTTATCCTGAGAAGCATGCGATGTACCCGCTACGTGATCGTTGATATTTTCATTTTGTTGAGTAAACTGAACTCGGCTTGACGACGAACTTGCTAATCTAGGTCGCGTAAATGCGTCATGTAGAATAGTGTTATGCGATGCCATGCATTTTCGGCAAGTTTGTGTCGATGTGCATCTATTACCGTTATGAGTGTATAAACAATTTGTACAAAGTTTTAATTTATTGGCTGTTTTTAAACGATGTTCATCACTTAATGCTAAAAACTTTTTGCAGTTATAAATGCCGTGTTGCTGATTGCAAAGAGGGCACTTAATATTTGACACGTGCATTGATTTCGCCACGTTATACTTGCTGCTGTTAGCTGTATTGTTAAAATTATTGCTTCTGTTGGGATAATAATTATACATGTGTTTCTTCGAAGTGGATGATGTTGGAAAATTTTTGGTTTGGAACGATGGCTTAGGTCCGCAGTCATGCTTCCTTTGTGCGGTCTCTAAAGTTGTAAACTTCGTTTCCAAAAACTCCAAAAAATCTTTAAGAACTGGCAATTCCTTTGAATTTTTTAATGTCTCAATGTAATCTGTATATGTCTCAGCATCCAATTTCTGGCCTAAAATATGTATAATTAATGGGTCCCATGAATTAATGTCGACACCTAAATTTTTTATTCCATTCAGGCATTCTATGGTTGTGTCATGCATTCTTTTAATTTGAACTAAAGACTGTTGTTGTATATTTGGGAGTCCCAACAGAACGTTCATGTGGGATGAAAATATTAACTTTTTGTTGTCGTACCGATGTGTAAGGATATCCCAACACACCAAGTAATTATCCGTGCTAATCGATAAATGTTGTATAAGCTTCTCTGCTTCCCCTCGTATCTTACTCTTCAAATGTTGCATTTTTTGCCCATTTGATAGGGACGGGTTGTTGTGAATACTCTCAGTAAACAAGTCCTTAAACGATACCCACTGACTGTAGTTACCAGTGAATACCGGGATCTCGAGTAGAGGAGTCGATCTCTCTCTATGTGCAACAGACCACATTTTTGTGTTAATTGCTTTCTTCAAATTTATATATTGTTTCTCGTACCTGTCGAACATGTGGTTGTATGACTCGTTCTCCTCATCTAACTCACTCTCTAAGTCCCAGTGAAGGGCGTCAATTGTTGACCATCTTACTTGTAATGTTTTTAACGCGTCTTCGAATTCCCATTTCTCCGAAATGGAATCCACGTCGATGGTTGATGTTGTTCGTAAAAAGGCTTTAAAATTTGCGAACTGACGCCTTAACAAATCGTCTATCCTACTATTTGTACCTGAACTTTTCTTTAGAGGTATGTTAGGAGAACTAGGGCCTGCTTTTACCATCATGTCCTCATCGCCTAGGTCAGTAGGCGGCGCTACTCTTTGCGGGGTAATGATTTCCTCGCCTTTCGTAGATATGTTGCCCTTAGGAAAAAACTTTTGATAATGTTGATTGACCAAACCTTTGACTTCCTCATAAGCTTTGAATGTTTTTTCATACTCTCGCTGCATAAAGTATGAATCAGAATGACTTACTTCCATGCTAATACGGTCATGATTAAATTGATACTCCTTCCAATACTCATCTAGTGAATTTAATCGTTTCTTAAAATAATCTAATGTTTTTCGCTCAGCGCTATCTTTTCTAACGTTAATGCCAAGCTTCACAATGTTTTCATAGATCATTGATTGAATGTCAATGAGGTCTGCCATGACTCAAGGATGTATTAATGTTCTTGTTAAAATAAAGGAAATTTATTACTTGTATAGAGCCTGTTGACTTAACTCCGCTGCGGAAGACGTTTCTGCAATTTTGATGCTGCACTTCTCACACTATACCGGCACTAAATGTTCAGATGTTGTCTAGTTCTAAGCTTCACCATGTGGTCAGAACACGCGCGAAGCCCTCTCGAAGGACCAAAATAATGTACGAGCACAGAGTGAGGGTGCAGATGTTTTGAATGATAAGAATGTTAATGTTCACTTATTTATTGTCCAGCTTCACAAACTGATCTTAAAGTTAATTATGTTAAGAAATGTTTAAAATGTTTAATGAATGCACCCGATTGACGCGATTGCTCAGTATGCACTAATGTTAATTAAACATAAATTAAGTTATGCGTTACAAACATATTTATGCTTATTGCTTACTAAGGTGTTCGGTAAATTAGACCGAACACAAGGAGTGGTCACAATGTCATGTCGATCCTTTTCGCTCTTCTCTTTACAAGTCGCATAATATTATGGACTATCGATATTACCAACTTTATCCGCTTATGGCTTAATGTGATATCGTACACATTCTGTATCGTATTTATACGGATTCATATTAGAAAAGGTTTTTCTAATCTCACAAACTGCGATCGATGGCTAAAATTCCCTCATCAGCCCCGCGTGTATTTTCCATCAGAAGCTTTTTATGTTACCTAAAAACTCTTTACAAAACTTTTCTTACAGACCACCTAATTGTATAAAAGCAATGTATAGACACAAATTATGTATTGGAAACTCGTTCAGCCGTAAATCATTTTATCGCTCCTTATTTACAGAGAATTTCTAAGGCCAGAACACGTCACGTCTTATCTCAAATTGCCCTCGAAAATAGACCTCAAGTGCTTTTCTGTACAAATATGATTTGCTTTTTTCCTCTCGGAGCAAATTCAAAATAATGTCAGGCGATGGTTCCGAGCCGATGACACAAATCGGCTTTTACGCTCCGAGGAATATACATTCACTCAAATGGCAGAAGACGTGGCACGACACAAAATGCTCATTACTTTTCCCCACTATCGTTAAGTACTATTTCGACTGAAACACACTGCGGAAAAATCTTTGACAGTGTTTCTAATGGTTATCAAAAAGATTTTACAAAAGCGCACAAAATGTAATAAATTCGTTAGAAATAAGTAGTTAAGAATTAAGTTAGGTACAAGATTGAGTTTAGAAAGCTTTGATTAAAATTAGAACTTGATAGAATAGATGGCGAGTGAATTTGTAATTAACAACCAGAATGTAAAAGTAATATAAAGTAATACTTTGATTAACACACAGGGGATTTCTCCGTGCTTCAAGTGTCGTTCAATTTACAAAGACATACGGGCTATTTCCTCATTCAAGTTTACGTGCCCTGCATCCTCATCGTAGTACTATCATGGGTTTCTTTCTGGATCCATCGTGAGGTAGGTACTTACTTTGTCTCACTTAATTTTCATTGTAGAAACACACTGAACTTTGTCAATGGCCGTAAATGGGAATAGATTTTGAACATCAGTTAGTATTCAATGATTAAGTAACTCCAAAAGCAGTTGAACCTTTAAAACCGGATGTCACGAATTCGATTCCCGCATAATGTGCTAATATCAAACCCTTTTGTCAGTTCCACAGAACATTTAAACGAAAATCGAATCACGAAAAACGAACTTGTCGTATTGCATAGATTCACTCGTTGCATTAACAAATGAATTCATTATCAAATAATATGCTAACAATATTGAAAGATTAATCCAAGTCTTTCTAACTACTTTGTTACAAATTACTTTTCAGGCAACGTCAGACCGCGTAGGATTAGGGATAACAACCGTGCTGACACTATCGACCATCAGCCTGGACTCGCGGACGGACCTGCCTAAAGTGCGTTACGCAACGGCCCTCGACTGGTTTTTGCTAATGAGCTTCTTTTATTGTATCGCCACTCTGCTCGAATTTGCCGGCGTGCATTATTTCACGAAGGTACCCACACTTCGCTCAAGAGCCTTTGTTTTGTTATTTTTATCATCTTTGACATATTGCTTTCTTGGAGGATAATATTTTAAGCTTAATTGTTATTTAAGAGCAGTTTTTGATACAAGTATCTATATTTTTAATGTTTGACCATGAAGAAAAGTAAGACGTAGTCTATAAATAAAACATTCCTCGTAGCTTGTTTAACAAAACGCTACAGATTTTCTTACATTTTAATCTTAAATCAATTAGCAGTCATATATCCAACCTACTAAATGCTACTAACCTTACAGGTGGGATCTGGAGAGATTGTAATAGACGACTCAGAATGGGAGGAACTTATAGAGGAGGTGGGAGGCGACGCATTCGCGGCTCGCGAGTTGGCGGCCCGGCGGCGAAGCAGTTCTTCTCGTTCCGCCAACTTTGTGAGTAGTCGTAATCTAACTTAATATTATATTGTATCGTTAGACCGTATCCTACTACTCAATTAATGTAATTATGCGGAAACAAATTAAATTTTATTTACGAAAACGAATAATACCAAGTAGTTAACTAAGAGCACATATAGATACATGGATAATAAGTATGTACTCTTTTGTATTTTTTCCTATACATAGCATTACGGGATCATAGAAACAAAAGATTAACTTATTCACGTTATATTTATGTAGGTACCTACTTACTGCTGAGGTGCACAAATGTTCCAGAATATCATCTTACTACGATCATTAAACGATTTCCAGAATTTTTCAATGCCAGCGCAAGGGTCTAACTCAAACAACGCGGGAGACAGTGGGAGGTCCGGGGCCCCGTCGGAGCCGGTGCGGCTGACCATGGAGCGCACCACGCAGACCGAGACGCGCGTACCAAGATGGAGGCAACTGCTGTACTGCCTCGCGGGAGACGACCGGTACAGACGACAGAGGCAGCGCGAAGCTGGTAGTTATTTGTTTTAGTTTGTAACTATTAATTTTTTTATGTATATATGGAGTTTCTAACAAATATAAAAGATCTCAGTCCCAATTGCAGTTGTAGAGTAGGGCACAATCGGACACAATAGCTGTCAGATAGTGCCCTTAAGCTCCAATTACACGGAGAGTTTTTCGCGGCGAGAATCGACATGCCATTATCGCATGACATAACCGCCATAGATTATCGTGTTCTGACAAAACGTTTACACGATGCTACTTTTTAAATCCTTACGATAATCGTATCACCGAGGCGAAAAACTCTCCCCATGTAAATGGGGCTAAAAAATAAGAGGGCTTGAAATAGTGGGTTTGAATACATAATGAAAAGTAATATCATTTTTTATCAATCTTAGTGCATCAAATCATAATAAATGGCGAAGTCAGTAATGGGTAAAACGCATCCAAAATATTGCATGCGGCTTCAAGTTTCAGATAGCAGACTGGGTTTCCAAAAATATTACGATTTACAGTTCATTGGTTAGTAGAATGTACTGCTACAGTTGCAAGTTGGATTGTGCTGTCTGTCTGTATTCAACAATAGACGCCCCAATGCTGATGCTGTTTTACGAAAACTTAAACTACTTATAAAATTACATGTTCCAAACTCAGACCTTAGCTGCCTATACCTAACTAGACTTGCCAGTAGAAATTGTTGCAATCAAAATGTATATTCACAGGCAGTCGCGGGCACATCAACAGCGTCTCCCACATCGACAGGGCGGCTCGCGTGCTGTTCCCGGCATCGTTTGCCCTACTCAACCTCTTCTACTGGATGATATACGCCTTCTCAAGCGATGACTTCGCTTGGAGCGACAACCCTATTAATACTCTATCGCACTGAAAAAAAAATGCCGCTATCTAGTGTTTCAGAATGTCTATGTATAGAATATTGTTTTGTGGACTTCTCAATTGGAATTAGAATATATTATAATAAAAATGATATTTGACTTGGCTTTGTATTTTTTTGGCTTGGGAGGACGTTTCGTTGAACCTATGTCATCAATGTGCGCAATATTTCTGAGCAAGAATAAGAAAATATTCACCATGAATATTATGTCATTCAGTGAGTTTATAAAAGCGATTTCCACACATCATCATTAGACAAACAGTAAAAAAATTTTGCAGTACACAATATTTGAGCTTAGAAAAAATATCAAAAAAACGATAAACCTTACAATCGCATTCTCTCGTAAGCTATTTTTCTGAAGTTTCTGAGTATGAATTCTGAATTCACACGAATTGCACACACTTTTTTTAAATAAACTATGTAATAAGTCGTAGAAATTATACTGAAAAGGGATTAAAAAACTGCTTGCATCATTCACAATTTTATTATAAGTAAAATTATAGCAAAGAAGATGGTAGTTATTCAAATCTAAATTGTATAATATACAAGATGTAAAACCATAAAATCATGTCAGTCCTACCATATTTCGATAAAAAGTATTGTGCGGGCGTGACATTCGATGTGAGAAATGCAATAAATCGTGGCAGACCGAAATGTACCTATGTTTAATTAAAACTTGAAATTTAATTTTATTTGTGACTTGATATCTTCAAAACTTGTAGCGAATGTTATGACATTTTTACACCTTGTATATTCTAATTTAATAAATAAAAGATTCGGGAAAGGTACACCGGGCACTAACACAGAACATTACAACCCGTTCTACATTGAAGTATTAATATATTTCACTTTTCAGACATAAGTACTAAGAAACATAGATTTCGTTTGCCTTTCTATTTTATACATATTTCTTTAAAATATAATATTCACCGTCAGTACACACATGTTACTAAAAGACATATCTATCATATTATATGCATTATGTAGGGACCGATTCTGAAATTACTAAACAAATGTTCACAGTGAACTGTTCTTGAGATTACCAAATAAATAAAATATTTACTTATCTTGAATTACTAATATATATTTATATAGTACATTTAATGTAGTTATAGATACGCGGCGCTCTCGGCGCACGCCCGAACCAATGGGTCGGCTGCGCTTGGTGCCGAGCGCCGAGTGTTATTTTGTTTGGCTGGGTGTCGAATCTGTTGGCGGCTGTTGGTGTTATTAAGTATTAGAATGCCGCCACATAGTCATACAATTAAAATTGGTAAAATGGATTGGCCTAAAACAGCCACTTGTTGAAAACTTATAAGTTGTAGGCGCACACCCAAAAATGCCTTTACCAGTTTTAAAGAGAAATCATTTAAAAGGCTTTGCACTTCTTTTAAATCTGTCCAATGACAAGTGAACTATTATTTCTATAAAAAACACCTACATATCAACGACAAGACTACGAATAAGATCTTCACAGAAATATTCGTGCTTAACTTAAAATTGCGAAAAAATACAACTAAATAACGCATACACACAAAATGTGTTTAATTCCATAAATAGTTTAGTAATAATTTCAATTCACTAACTTCCATGGGAAATGTCTATAACTACTTTATATCCCCAAATGTAACAAAGATAGGGCTACTCTTGTTCTAGTTTTTATTTGGTAAGTAGTTTGTGTCTCCACGATTCTATCACGTATTATAAACTACATATATTTCTAATTCAACCGTCTGAAGTACTTACATTCTAAACTAGAGTTGGCACCCCGTGTTAGAAAACTACAATTCCCATGATTTCAGTATCGATCTCTACATTCCCTACTTATTGAACATCATCGTTTTAAATATAGAGAGAACAATATTACTGGACAATTTAATATCACGCGCAAGTATATAATAATATAATATACGTTGTATGTATATCACAAGTAAATATTTCATTCGGGGAAGAGATAAATTTCAAAAGAGAGCTTTACACTTTGCGGTGTTGGTCCGTCCTTCTGTAAAAATACTAAATCGTTCACATTTTCATGGTACTTACAAATCGGCCAAACATTAAATTCGCCTTTTACATATAGAAAATAGACATTTTGAAGGCAAATAGTTTAAATACAAGTGGAATGTATAGTATTTAAGGCTTTTATCATAAGTTTGAAGATTACCTACCGCATGGACATATCCAAGGCGCAAAAACTGTATAAAATTATACTTTACAATATATTGTGTGCATGATACAAGTGTTAGTAAAAACAGTCCCACTGCACACGTAAATGCATCGCGAACCTAACAAATAAATTATTATTGCAAATCAACGAGTTAACAAATTCGTACTGAGTCACTATTTACCTAAATATTTATTCAATAATAAACTCCGTATTGTTTCGTGCAACAACGTTGTACATAAATGAGCAAAATGTACGCATAGGGTCCTGCGAGCCTCAAAATACATGTCATATATATATAAAAACAACACATGGAGTATAGAAATATAATCATTTTCAAATAGCATCTGTCATTTCATTTATTGTATCCCCAAAAATATCTATCTTAGTCAAATATTATCCCACTCTCACAGGACCCTAAAATTGACAAAATAGATTAAAAACCGCAATTGTAAGCGACATAATATACATCTACATACTCGTACATCTTCAAACCAAACTAGAGTACTACAAAATATTAGTAGCATTTACTTACATCTACACGTTCAATAAATATAAACAATATTTCGTCCCAAGCGGGACGTTAATTTAATATACAAATATGTTTATTTTTGTAGAGAAAAGATTTAATATTTAAATATACACGTCATCGAGGTGATGGTCCAGTTTTTAATAATTACACCAGCAGCCAGTATCACAACCGACGAACGTTAATCATTTACACGCCTTAAAAAATGGACCACACCAAAAAAATTTGGAGACTAGAACACTGGTCACAGATTTATGTAGTATAGGCAAGGAGATTTCAATATATTTTCATTAAATATTACTTAAACAAAATATAAATATTCACACGCACGCATCTTGCGAATATACGAAAGCTTGATAACATTCACCACCTTGTCGACCCCGAGTATTTGTTCAAGCTGTTACGTCACACACAAAACGCGCTGCATACAATAAATAGGTATCTTTATATATTTTCACTTTACCAATATAAATTATAAAATCACAGATTCTACGTTCCTCTATACATTATTTAACTACGTATCTTTTTTTCCGACTACGAGATATACATTCATGTTATCTTTGCCTTTCACGTAAACACTACCGCGCGGCTCGAATTCATACCTAGACGACAGAACAGGGATGCACGCCTCGCCTACTTGGATTCGCTTTATCACCCCAGTCGAGTCCATTCTCGAAGCGATGTTCACCGCATCTCCCCAAATATCATAGTACAACTTAGTAGTACCTATAACACCAGCAGTCACATCGCCGAAGTTATAACCGATCCTAAGAATAAAATCGAATTCCAACAAATCTTGGTTGAAATTGTCGACCACCTTTTGCATTTCCAGCGCAAAATCCATCAACTGGTAGAGATGGTCGTAAGTACCGCGCGAGGCGTGCCGCAGGTCGGGGTTGAGTCCGCTGGCCGCCATGAAAGTGCTACCAATAGTTTTAATTTTCTCTACGTGCCGGAACTGCGGCCGTTCTAACAACTCGTCGAAGTCGGCTATCAATTCATTAAGTACCCTAAGATACTCCTTGCCCTTTAAGTACGACTCGTCGTACATCTCGTTAAAATTAACTATGCTCGCGAATATAATCCCCACATCTTTATGGTTCTCAGAATATTTGGCGGTGTTTTTGAGCTGGTCGGCGACGTGGCGAGGTATAATGTTGTGCAACAGCCAGTCCGCCTGGTTCCGCATATTCTGCACTCGTTGCTTGTCTCGATTCGCGACCACTTTACTGTAAAAACTTAAACGGTAACTGATTTCAAACTCGTGGTTTAGGAACCAAACTAGCATCAATAACAATGCCACGTCTAAATACAACTCCGTCAAGTGCATCTTGTGGTGCATGCCTTCAAAGTCCCTGCTCTGCCGCGGCACAGACGTATCGTTAGCGCCGTCTAATGAATCTGTGTAATTCTGATGAACACTTAGCGATTTTAATCTAATGTTGTCAGCAACTAACAATTGAGTATTCGCTTCGTGGCAACCGAGCACGGCAAAGAATAGAAACAGACCCGCATATAAAGTTACCAGAGTATTTTTTACAAGCCAGTTCATTTGAGTGAAGTTGCAAAAGTGAACGACGCTTATACACAACAAATACACATAGAAAGACTGCTCGCCTCGAAGTATGGTCATAGTGGTGTTCTGACATGAGAAATTGATCAAAATCACGAAGATAGGCAGACTTATTAACAAACTGCCGGACAAATGCCACGGATGCCAGTTCGTTAACTTCCTAAATATTCTCACTGATCGTCTCACTGTGTCCGGGGCGAGCAGCGGATCGTGTTGCGTCTTCCATTTGAGGTAATGTCTATACACGCAGAGAAGCATAGCTATTATCTCGATGAAAGTGAAGAAGACGAACCACCCGACGGTCCGCCGCCAGTCGTCATACAAGACAAATATCGAGGTACTGACAGCCAGGAAAATGATGGCCGATACTAATATATCTAAAGCGGTGTTGAATCTGGAGGTGGTGAGTGTGGGCGGGAAATCTTCGCAGTCGTCGCTCCTGTGCGCTTTGTCCCTGTAATGTTTTTCTATTTCTAGAGATTTGAAGAATAGAGTGAACCTGTTGAGAGGCGGTTGAACGAAGTAGTTGATGCCGGAGCGCGCGTTGTCCTGAACGCAGCGAATTAGTTGCAGATCCGACTGTTTCCGCAACTTCTGTAGTGATTGCACCTGCTGTTCGTTGAGTGGAGGGGGCAACCGACTCTTCGAGTTGGATTCGTTGAGCGAAGACTGACTCGATGTGTAGTACCCTGAGACCCTATGCTGCATCATGTCGTTCTGCGAGTTCGCGATGTGATTCAACACGAATATCTGTAAGCAAATACGCTTGATATAAGACGATAATTTATTTATATTTAGTTACAGCCGGTGCATCTAATTCAGTAAACGCGTCATTAGAGTTTAAATACGTTTCGGTTATTTTGCATTATTACTTTACGTTTAGAAATGAAGTTACGTGCGAAACATCAATCAGAGTCGTATGAGACGTGACAAGCGACTATCGACTTTAGACAAAAGGCTTAAAATATAAAATGAAACGCGGCTCATCGGTCGTCACTACTATGGCTGGAATTATTTATGGCCAGAGCACATAATTTTGGAAGAGCGTGTTTACAGTTTTAAACCATGTTTACGGCTCGTTTGAATTTCGTTAAAAATCCTCGCGCCGCCGCTCAATTCTGCGCCAGTTTATTTATAAAAAATTAGTAAATGTTTATGCACCAGTAATTTATGTGGGTATTCACGTCAATGGAAACACATCAAAGTGTATATTATTTATACCTGCTGCTGTATGCTGGACCGGCGACTAGTGCTACGGATTCCTGAGTCTTTCCTGCTATTCACGGAAGGACACAGACTGATGATATCATCCTGCTGCCGCGACGGCTGCGGGGAGGGCAGGGGCAGTTTCAGCTGACGGTCCTTCGGCCGAATTAACTCGCCCTGCGTCGTCAATGTAGAGCTGCGAGCGCGAATCACGGGCACCTTAAACAAAAATAAATATAATTACAACGATTAGCACATCAACTGAATTAGTCGTTAGGGCCTTTATAGCTAACAAACGCCAATTAAAACGTATTTATAAAGAAATATGCGTCCTCACAGATTAATTTAATGAGTATTCAGCATTGTGAACATGAGATGTCCCGTTAAGGCGAAGTTGCGCAATCGCTAATATGTATTACGAGTCCAGTGTCAAGGACGACGTCGGTTCATAAAGTATTTTGTTAAGTAAACACTCATCGTTATATGAAATGTATAGAGTCGAACATGTAATAAAGAACAATTATCTACTTGAACTTTAATATTGATAAACGTGATTCACCTCGATAACGTTCTGTCGGCCATATTGCGAGCGGTAGCTACTGCTTCGCGCGAACGGAGACATGTTGCAGCGCGACTGGCTCAGGTACGAGCGGATGTCGATGATCTCGCGCTCGAGGGACGCGGCGTGCGACTGATCGGCCGGGATGTGCAGCTTGCTGTTGCTCTGCATCCCCCGCTTGTTGTCCTGAGATTCTATCACGATAGGCACTTGTTGGTAACCGTTGCTCGATTGCACCCCCGGATCGTCCCCTCGCTCCAAGAACTGTATTGCCTTGTCACCCAAATCCTGCTTTTTTATTTCATGCAGGGGCGTATCCGAGTGCTTCCTCAAAAACCTTGGCACTTTCCAATTCTTTAATTTATTCGTATACTTGCCGTAACTTCCTGAAACGCATCAAACCGAGACGTTTAAATTCATTAAGCTTATTAGTAGCAAGTATGTATTCATGTCGAGATAGTAATAAACAACATGATGGATAATTCCAGCAACTGAGATTTGATCCGTTATCAAACGAACAACATCCGATAATAATTTGAACGATAATAGTCACGTCAGGCAAGAAATAACTATGTTGTTATTATAAAAAAAAGTTTAAATAAAAACTTTAAAATTGATTTGCGAAGCGTTAATCATATTATCGGCTTGCTCTAAGTAGCTTATGCGGTCACCATTCAAATTGTTTAAACACATAAGGCTTGCAGAAGGCAAGTTTACTAATACATCTTATTAATCCATAAGTTTGGTTATGGCATCATTTAATACTATTAATCAGTCGACACTGCCTAATTAAATTCTAGCTTGGCATCCAAATCAAAGGGAGTGGAAATACATGCAGAGCCAAATATTTCTCAACCGCGCTCATTGTTGCCGGGAGATTCTGTTTTGTTGCCCACGAGTAACAAAAATCGCTAAATATGTAAACATATCAACTATTTAGCATTGACGTACTAACTCTGACTTCTCAGTTCGAATAATGTAGGTGATAATTGGTAAAAATCGTGATCTACTACCACCGCGGCGTACCTGTGATAAGAGCACAAGATTTACACGTAACGAAAGTTTTAAAATGGATTACATGATGAAATCTTTTGCTCACGTTTCAGCGAGAATGATAAAATAGGTGAACACACTAAAAATAGCGAGTTTATCATGGCGAAGTTAAACAAGCAATTAATTAATTATTTCAATACACTCATTTATAACACGTGTGTTAGATACCATTATCTAATTGCTAGTTTAATGTTAGATACCATTATGTAATCGCTAGTTTTGTAGTACCTATCAGGGCCCTCAATTACAACAAATGTGCACAACATGCATTTTGGGTAACATACGTTAACGATAACAAACCAATTGTCAGATTTATGGATCTTGTTAGAGTCCCTACGACACTTTTACTTATTTATTGCCTGTTTAAGTAATGTGAAGGACCATTTCAGTTTTTGTATATTCATTAATTGCCAGCTTGAGGAATGTGAAGTACCAACCTTTAATTTTTGTGTTGAAAGTAATATTTAAGTATACCCCGAGATCATAATGGGTTACCTTTTTTTTCTAATATTACACCATTTGTCGCCACTTTTTGTACGCAATAACTTATGTTTCTTTATGGCCTGTAAGGCGACGCTAACGTTCTCACAAAGCCGTAGATAGTATAAAACGATGGTATTTTGCGAGGTACTACACATTCGTCGTCAAAACTTCAATTAGTAAAGTTACAGTCAACTATTTTGTATTAAGACCAAGGCCTTGATATTGTATTTGTTTGTAAAAGTTTAACTATTCTCTAAAGTGATTGTATAGAAATCTAGAATGTAAATAAAGTGTTAAATTGGCCGACTCATTTTTCTGATTCCTAATATCAGAAGTGGGATAACCCATAAAGCCATTCTAAAGATAAGTTTATTTAGTAGATTAACAAGCTGTTCAAATCGATGTATCGCGGTAAGTCCAGAAAATACTGTATTAACCGAAGGTCCAGTAATATTGAAAGTATAAGCGATGCAGACCAGAGGAAGTAATGGTTAAGCCATCAGACGAGGATCAACTTTGTGGTGAGATAGCTGCTATCAAAGGTATGTTTGCCATTCATTTTAATGTTTTAGTGTTCGTTTAAGAGGTAACTCAACTCTGTAAGTTATAATTGTAACATTATTGTTTTCAAAAAGAAAAGAGACGTACCTAGATGATTCAAGTTCTGAATTGCCAAAGAGGAATTTTAAACAAAAACATATTTGGCAATCATGCAATGTGCCGAAAAGTTTATATAATCAGCCTGATAAGCAGACTGCGAAATTGTACGTTAGCTCATTTGGTGAGACATTTTAATAAACATCGTCGCAAATAGTATTTACTTTTTACATCTAGACAAAATACAAGGCGACCCGATATAACTGATTATATATTATATTGGAATTTCTCCCATGTATTTTTTTTTCTCTCATTCAATATTTTCTATACTTGCTGACAGTAATGATGGTTTAATGGGGTCAGTATCGGGACATCATGACCCACAATGATTATTATACTAAACAGATTATAATTAAATAATTAGATCTCTATTCATAATTTTGATCTCATTTTGTGTACTATTTTTTAAAATTGTTCATTGTGTTTGTTGATATTGAAATATCGTATGACAAACTGTTATATTATTGTTTATATAAATGGAAGGATGCTGGTGCTTAATATCCAGAATAACCTTTGGCCAGTGCTCAATGTTATGATATTTTTCTTAGCTAGTTGTTAAAAACAAAAATAAATAATTAAATTAGAAGCATATTTATGCGTAATGTCATGCAAGACAACATTCAAATTTAGTAATTTACACGTACGCGAGAGTCAGCAATAGTAATTGTTGTGTTTTGTGAATAAGTTTAACTAAGTAAAATAATAATAATAAAAATGGCCTTACATGTTAAAATGCTGTTAACATAGCATTGTATGTGTCAATGTAATCAGGCTTAAGAACTGATACGTTGAAATCCGCCACCCCCGATATTTTATATATCACATAGAGATGAAATTAAATTTTAAAACTACAAACTACACAGTAGGACTACTAACTAAACATAGTTATTTTTAATCTCTCTCAATCGGTTGTTAAAAATCGCAGTGCTCAGTAATGAGAGATTATAAGCTAATACACTAAACTACAGATATTTCACTTTAGTGGAAATAGATAGAACAACGCTTCAATATTTTTTGAATGTTCTAGCGTCCGTGATGTATTGGCAGCGTTTGAAATACTGTAGCAATTCTTCATTATGTATTTTTCTTTTGCGTTTACCGTAATTGAGCTGGTATTTGGATGTAGTTTCTTAAATGCAAATTATAATTTTAGAAGTGAAAACGTAGTACAGACCAAATAGACAAAACAGATATATGTATACCAATTCATCACAATGCTTAATTGACAGAAACTATAGTTGTTAATTAAACGATTTTGTTAGACATAAAGAGAATGAAATTAAATCTAGTTGAAATGCACTGGTTCTATAAAAGAGTATAAATAATGAATGCGTCACATACTAAACCTGAAACATATTTGGCGTACCGAGTTACTGATTGTAGTATATTGACATATTCATAGTATTTGGAACTATCGTCTCGGACTATACGCAATAAGCTGAATAAGAACAGAAAGCAAACGAGCTGATACATATTAATAATTGTATTCTTTGCTAATTTTTCACATATTAATCTTAACTAGTGACCATTCCACTGCTAAAGGAAGAAAGTTTTATAATATGTTGAGTGAATCGAGTAAAAATGATACAGCTGAAAATAATTGTCGCTAAAAATATGAGTCAATAACCACGCCTATATACACACGCAGTTCGTAAAGTGATATTGATCAGAATCCTTTACCCGTATACAATTATAGGTCGAACAAATTTTATACAAATAGGCAAAGACAAAATTTGTCATTGTTTCCTTATGTGTCTTCAGTAACTATCGAAGACCTCTAGCGATAATAATTAAATAAAAATAGGAGCTACAATTCTGAATGGATAAAAAGTGTTAAGATAGCTGTCAGAATAGCTATTGTATTATTTAATGAATTACGGTTGATTATCAAACAATTAGCGAACACCAGAATAATTAATTAATTATAATTATTATCATAACATTTTATTCTAAGCATAAGATGCGAATTGCGACAATATCTTGTATCAAAAAAAAAGTGTAGTACCTACATTATTTATCATTCTGAAATTATTTTATTTTGAAATGTAATAAAAAAAAAATAATGTGGAGTGGGTTTGGAAGTTAGTTCCGAAAAGGCAGTAAACTGACATTTTACAGATAATTTTACATGATCGCCTCGGTGGCGTAGTTGTATTACGGTACGGTCGCAAAACTGAGGTCTCGGGTTTGGGTCCCGAGTCGGGCAAATTGATATTGGATTTTTCTATTCATTATCAGTCCGGAGTCAGGAATTTGTGCCCGATATGGCGATGGGCTCGCCCCCTATCATATCGTAAGACGGAGCATACAGGGCAAAATGTGGGTGTCCTGGTGGCGCCTCTACCTACCCTTCGGGGATAAACGCGCGAGTTTATGAAGTTGAAGTTGTACTAAAGGCATCGTTGTATTTAGGAAATCCCTAAAAGACATAGAGACAGAAGAAAAATCAAGACCTGTTTCAAAGCCTTAACCATCGATGGCCAGCTCTTCGTGAATGATCAGGTTCTATATAATATGGACATATATCACTCATCATCTAAGATTCCATATCATATTATTAGTGATTCAGATGTTTAACGTAAAAGATTGTGACAAATCCAAAGATTTGCAAAAATATTATTGAATCTCGAATTGGGTTAAATAGGAAAATGGCTAATTTGAAATAATATGGTTCCAATAGACTTAATTCAAAGCTTGTATTTCTTCAATTAATATTGAAGCAACATCAAGCAAAAAGAGACGTGTTTATTTAAATATGTATCCTAAACCAAAATCCGATACACCATTTAAAAATTATGTGTATAGTGTATAATGAATTATTTGGTGGGGATCAAAAGTACTATTAGTTACTAATTATTATATAAAAAGAGAGATTTAAGTGAGCATTTCTTTTATTTCTTTTGAAAGCCATAAAACCAATGGCCAACTAATTGTTGTAGTAAACCTGTTTAGAATGAATTTCGTTCAGATACAGAAATATCATGAAAGTACGAGTTACTTTTAGAAAATAGCTAAAATAATTGGTTCAATTGAGATTTAATTATAAGTCAAAGTTTTATTCGCCAGAAACTTGGTTCATAGCACAGAAAATCCTTTACATTTTATATTTGATAGAACTCGAAAAGCACCCCATCGATATGCCGTAGGTAATTTAGTTACAATTTTGAAACAAATGTCTAACGACGGTCATAGAAAGAATACTTAGTGGTACATACCAAATAACAAAAAAAAAAAACATAAAATAAAAAAAAAATGAGACGAAGTTCCTAGCATATCAGGTACAACATTGAACAAAAAGAAATATTCCAACATTTGGGCAGTCGATCAAATCCAACCTTGGATCCACATAAGTGACAACTGCAGCAGTGATTCTAGCAGTGACAGTGATGTATAAAACTGCTGTTTAGATTATTATATCTGATACTTGTTTTATTTTCTGTAACAGTATGCACAACCTGAAGTAACGAGTGATGATCAAGTTTTCCTGTCCGCCTGATGACGTACATGGCACGAGACAGAGAGAGCTTTCCGCCTGACGTAGTACATATCAAGAGAGTGAAGATTATTGGTTTGGCTGAAGTACTACGCGGGGCAAAATAGGAAAAGAGTTTTTTTTACCTGGAAGCGCTACAGGTGTAAGATAGAGAGTCTATTTTATCACCGGGGAGCGATACAGGTGTAAGATAGAGAGTTTAATTCTTTCACCTGGGAACGGTACAGGTGTAAGATAGAGAGTTTTTTTTTCACCTGGGAACGGTACAGGTGAAAATAAAACAGATTTAGATCTAACAATACGGCAAGTCGCGCCGAGCCTGAGCGTCGCGCCGAGCCGGAGCGTCGCGCCGAGCCTGAGCGTCGCGCCAGAGCATCGCGCCCAGCCTGAGCGTCGCGCCGAGCCGGAGCGTCACGCCGAGCCTGAGCGTCGCGCTGAGACTGAGCGTCGCGCTGAGCCCGAGCGTCGCGCGGAGCTTGAGCGTCGCGCCGAGCTTAAGCTTCGCGCTGAGCCCGAGCGTCACGCTGAGCCTGAGCGTCGCGCCTATCCTGAGCGTCGCGTCGAGCCTGAGCGTCGCGCCGAGCCCGAGCGTCGCGCTGAGCCTGAGCGTCGCGCCTGAGCGTCGCGCCTATCCTGAGCGTCGCGCCAAGCCTGAGCGTCGCGCCTATCCTGAGCGTCGCGTCGAGCCGGAGCGTCGCGCTGAGCCTGAGCGTCGCGCCTATCCTGAGCGTCGCGTCGAGCCTGAGCGTCGCACCAAGCCTGAGCGTCGCGCCGAGCCCGAGCGTCGCGCCGAGCCCGAGCGTCGCGCTGAGCCTGAGCGTCGCGCCTGAGCGTCGCGCCTATCCTGAGCGTCGCGCCAAGCCTGAGCGTCGCGCCTATCCTGAGCGTCGCGTCGAGCCTGAGCGTCGCGCTGAGCCTGAGCGTCGCGCCTATCCTGAGCGTCGCGTCGAGCCTGAGCGTCGCACCAAGCCTGAGCGTCGCGCCGAGCCCGAGCGTCGCGCCGAGCCCGAGCGTCGCGCTGAGCCTGAGCGTCGCGCCTGAGCGTCGCGCCTATCCTGAGCGTCGCGTCGAGCCTGAGCGTCGCGCCAAGCCTGAGCGTCGCGCCGAGCCTGAGCGTCGCGCCGAGCCTGAGCGTCGCGCCGAGCCCGAGCGTCGCGCCGAGCCTGAGCGTCGCGCCGAGCCCGAGCGTCGCGCCGAGCCTGAGCGTCGCGCCAAGCCTGAGCGTCGCGCCGAGCCCGAGCGTCGCGCCGAGCCTGAGCGTCGCGCCGAGCCTGAGCGTCGCGCCGAGCCTGAGCGTCGCGCCGAGCCCGAGCGCCGAGCCTGAGCTTCGCGCCGAGCCCGAGCGTCGCGCCTGAGCGTCGCGCCGAGCGCGAGCGCCGTGCCCTGCCGAGCGACGTGCAGAACGCGAGCGCCGTGCCCTGCCCGAGCGTCGTGCGGAGCGCAAGCGCCGTGCCCTGCCGAGCGACGTGCAGAGCGCGAGCGCCGTGCCCTGCCCGAGCGTCGTGCGGAGCGCGAGCGCCGTGCCCTGCCGAGCGTCGTGCGGAGCGCGAGCGCCGTGCCCTGCCCGAGCGTCGTGCGGAGCGCGAGCGCCGTGCCCTGCCGAGCGACGTGCAGAACGCGAGCGCCGTGCCCTGCCCGAGCGTCGTGCGGAGCGCGAGCGCCGTGCCCTGCCGGAGCGTCGTGCGGAGCGCGAGCGCCGTGCCCTGCCGAGCGACGTGCAGAGCGCGAGCGCCGTGCCCTGCCCGAGCGTCGTGCGGAGCGCGAGCGCCGTGCCCTGCCGAGCGACCTGCAGAGCGCGAGCGCCGTGCCCTGCCCGAGCGTCGTGCGGAGCGCGAGCGCCGTGCCCTGCCGAGCGACCTGCAGAGCGCGAGCGCCGTGCCCTGCCCGAGCGTCGTGCGGAGCGCGAGCGCCGTGCCCTGCCGAGCGACCTGCAGAGCGCGAGCGCCGTGCCCTGCCCGAGCGTCCTGCGGAGCACGAGCGTCGTGCGGAGCACGAGCGTCGTGCCCGGCCCCGAGCGTCGTGCGGATCGCGAGCGCCGTGCCCTGCCCGAGCGTCGTGACGAATCGTTCCGGGCCAGAAAAGAAGTTTTTTTTCCGCCCGACGTCGTTCCATAAAAACAAAATCTTTCATGTGACTCTCCTACCTATGTTAGTTTGAGGACAAACTAGGGTCAGGAAGGCCGAATGTTAGATACCATTATCTAATTGCTAGTTTAATGTTAGATACCATTATGTAATCGCTAGTTTTGTAGTACCTATCAGGGCCCTCAATTACAACAAATGTGCACAACATGCATTTTGGGTAACATACGTTAACGATAACAAACCAATTGTCAGATTTATGGATCTTGTTAGAGTCCCTACGACACTTTTACTTATTTATTGCCTGTTTAAGTAATGTGAAGGACCATTTCAGTTTTTGTATATTCATTAATTGCCAGCTTGAGGAATGTGAAGTACCAACCTTTAATTTTTGTGTTGAAAGTAATATTTAAGTATACCCCGAGATCATAATGGGTTACCTTTTTTTTCTAATATTACACCATTTGTCGCCACTTTTTGTACGCAATAACTTATGTTTCTTTATGGCCTGTAAGGCGACGCTAACGTTCTCACAAAGCCGTAGATAGTATAAAACGATGGTATTTTGCGAGGTACTACACATTCGTCGTCAAAACTTCAATTAGTAAAGTTACAGTCAACTATTTTGTATTAAGACCAAGGCCTTGATATTGTATTTGTTTGTAAAAGTTTAACTATTCTCTAAAGTGATTGTATAGAAATCTAGAATGTAAATAAAGTGTTAAATTGGCCGACTCATTTTTCTGATTCCTAATACGTGCGTAGACGACACATAATTGAAAAGACAATTGGTCACGTAAATCTGATAAACTATTGAAATTAGTACTACAAAATAAAATATTATTTGTAAATAAAATATTGTACTGTAATTATGTATGTGAAAAACCTGTTTATGGTTATACAACACACTTCGTAGGTGGCTTTACCATTTTATTTACAATATATTTCTCATATGGATTATTTTCTTCGCCTAATAATTTTAAAAACATTTCACATTTTGTTATGGTAGTTGTGATAAGGAGTACTCAAATATGAAAGTAATATTTTCAGTGGCGGTTGAGCCATATACCAGAAGTTTCATAATATGCTGCTAAAAATAGGGAAGCCGTACACCTTGTAAGTAATTTTTAGAGTAAAACTTCGAGACGCGAAGTGGAGTAGGGAATATTTTGCTCATTAAGCCAAGAAACGTAAACAAAATAGGGTCGCACTTATACAATGTGTCACGTGCCCGGCGCTGGTTTAATCCGACACTGAATACGATATGTAGTATACAGCGATATACCGGGGGAAGCACCCAGATTTTATGCCTATAACTAATTGTACATGTGTACTGGTAATGTTAAAAAGCTATCTCGTTTTACAATGTGACATCCAACCTGCCTTAGCCACAGTCTTACGTGCGATTGATACAACTAAGCCTTTTGGGAATAGACTTTTAGTCCCTCATGCTGGCCTTACTAAACTTCACACTTCACCTCGGAATTCTTGCGGAGAACTTTTGGTTATGTAGGTGTCTTCAACGATATTTTCCTCCATATTTAGAGCAAAACGGGATATCGGACACAGCATTAAAATTCAAAAAAGCTAGCCTATTAAGTCTAGGGAATTGGCATCTGACTCAGCTCAACAGTAATAGCCACAAGTGTGCCGAGCTGGAAGCCCAGTGACCTAGTGACATTGCCCTTTTGTCTTCATAGTAAAAGAAAACGCTAGTCCCACAAATCAGATCCATGAATTTCCCAAAGTACATGCGCGATTTAATACTTCATAGAAGTTATGAACAAGCGTGTGCTGCGGTTTTATAACAGCGAGGGATAAATACAACACTTGTAATAGAACTGCGCACGCAAACGCATTAAAATCTCCTACATAAAGCGCGTAATGCGTTCGTGCGTTTTCCATTTCCTTATTTTATTGATAGTTTCTTTAAAATAGACCACATAATAAAATATTTTCCCCGTGATTTAAAGTTATGAACTACACGAACCATGACATCACACATAGTGAAAACATTTGAATAAAAGTTAAATATAAATGATGTACCATACACATGAGAATTAATGAATGTGCCAACAAATTAAGCTATGTTGCGTTATTAGAAACACTGAGTGCTGTAAAAATAAGACTTTACGGTTAACGATCGTCATAAATATTTTATCGCGACCACATCCTGCGAAATATTTGTAGTACAAATTCTGTACTTTGAACACCCAATTTGAAAAATTGTGAATAAGATGGTGAATTGCTCGTCAAAGTCGGCCACAGACGTGTGTCGTGTTTTAGATTCAGCCAAGATAAATCTGGTATCGTCAAGTAGACATAACTGTAAAGTTGCGAGAGATAGGCTTCTCTGGACGATGGACACTCTATCGTGATTACTGATAACACTGCTCTTATACCAGGTGCATTGGCCTTTACCGTGTCAGAAAAAAATACTCTAATTTTGCAAACTTCTCAATTTCCTTCATGATTTGAAGTATTTGGCCACGTGCCATTTCTATATGTGTCATTATTGGGTGCATTATACTTTGTTATGGTCTTTATCGAAACATTTTTGGCATACTTTTAGTGTTGGTTTTTTATAATGAGGTCATTGCTACATTTTATTACATGCAATTAAAAGAAACACCAAAATGGAGTTGCATAATTCTGTCATAAAGCATAATGTACGTCTGCCCTTTTAACTATAGACTGCATTTAATTGACTGTAGCGTGTGCATCCATACATTCATTTTATCTCATTTACATTTTGCTTGCTCGCACGTAAACGCGACACATTTTGTGTTCATAAACCAACTTATTACGATCAAAAAAACTAGACACGTTTATTAATCATGCGTTAACTACTCGAGATATATGTGCATTGACAAAGAGCATCACCTAATGTTAATAAGCTGACATTCTTATCAGTAAAGTGGCTTAGCCAGTGATTACCAAGACTTTTCCACATTTCTGTTTACAATACATATACATGTCTTGGAAAACAAATAAATAGTCGTTACGTAATATTATTGAATGTATGTAGATAGAACAGCTGAAACTTAATACGATACTAATATATTTGCCTGTAATATAATTCCAATACAATTTTGGTCTCTGTAACCTTGTGTAACATTATTTATAAAACTCACCTACTGATGTGGGGCTTTTCGAAGAACTGTCCGTTCCTTCAGTAAAGCCTTTTTCTCTCTTATCGTCCATCTCCGTATCGGAGTCTAAAATGCTTGGCAGTGAACTTGCTTTAGTTCGAAAATTAAAATTGCTGGGGGAAAGGAAATTGTTTGATTCGGTCTTCCGAGTGCCGAGTTTGTCGTCATCTTTCGTTGTAATAATCATTGGAGAATGGTGGAAAGAGAGGACTGACTGGGGAGACGCCGCCGGCGATATGATGAGGCGCAAGTTAATCGGATTAGATGGAGTGAAGCATGGTTCCCGATCATACGGTGAATACAACTGACGACCTTCGATAAAGTAGGTTTTGTGACCTGCATAAAAAAAATGAAATTAATACCGACGCTGTATGTAACCCACAAAAGATTAAAGACCTAAAATTCTTACCAAAAACTTCCTCTCCTTCCTCTAAAACGTAAGAGCCTCCGAGAAATCTGCTAGTTTCTTCTGAAATATGAACACGTCCTGGTTTCCCCGTTGATTCCATTTTGTTGGCGAAGGTTACATCATTACTCCACACATCAAATTTAAATCTACGCGTGCCAACTATGCCGCACAGAACTGTCCCCGTGTGAACTCCAACTCTCATGTTGATTCCTTCTCCTCGCTCTCTATCAAAATCCTGTATCGCATCTATCATACCTGTAATATTTTTACGATTCATTAACACTCTGTCGTAATGCTAAAGTACTTAATCCGAATCATTGATTTAATGACTCACCTAATCCCATTTCAACGCAGCACGTTGCGTGATCCGGTCTCGGTTCCGGACAACCAGATACACAATAATAACAATCTCCTAATGTAGATATCTTCTCACATCCATGATTTTGACATAACTCATCAAATTTCTCAAATAGATCATTCAAAATATTCACTAACTCTTCAGCACCTTTGTTACTGGACATTCTCGTAAAACCGACAATGTCAGCGAATAGTATGCTCACGTTATCCATGCAGCTCATGTTGAAAGGTCTAAATAGTGACTTGATGTCCGATGCACCCGGGTTTGAAATTCTTGGATTGAGCGGATTGTGCGTTTTCAAACTTGTATCGGACTCGAGGACTTGCTCTTCCATCAGCCAGCTGGCCAACTTTGGCGGCATCACTGAGTGAATCATCTTCTCTTTTAATTGTTTTTCCATTTCTAGCTGCCGCCTTACCAATAAACTTTGACCTACTTTCATAAACGTGCCACGCATTCTCACAAATGTCATAAGGTAAATATGTACTCCGATTATGTGCACACAAAGCTGCAGTAAAATTCTCACAAACATTCCGGGGCACTGCCATTCTTGTTCTGACAGATGCAAAACAATGTTCAATACTTCAAACACTATCGAATAGAAAATTCCAATCAAAACACAGGCAAATAGCGGCAGCGGTGTGAGTGTGTAAATGATTAATAGAATTTCAATACACATAGTGAAATGTCCCGACTGGCTGATGTCGGCCGCCTGCGCGAAGGCGGTCCCCAGCTGCGTGGTCAGCGACACCAGGGACAGGCTCAAGGTACAAAGGGCGAGTGCCATGACTAGGGACAGTTTGAAAGTGTACACTTTATAGATATTCGTAAATGTAACAAACAGCATGACACATGTTATTAAGAGGACCCCAGCAAACAGAGAACACAAAAATGGCCATTTTACTGTAACGCCACTCAAACCAAGGACGACAAAGTAGACAAACCATGATATAGAAAATATCAAAATGTATAAAAGTGCAAATCTGAAAGAAAAAATATAAAGACATCAATTAATAGGCAAACTTTGAATAAGGTGTCATCAAGCAATTTGTCATGTGTCTCGGTAAGAATTACACTCATGCGGGGATATGCATTACATCTATCGTAAGCAAAATACAAATGTGATTAACGTACCTAAATCTTAATCTTATCTGTCTAAAGGAACTACTTCGGTATTGGCCTTCAAGGATGTCTGAATCAAATCTTGGGTTCCACCAGGTGCCTGGAGCTGCTCTCTCGAACGCAATGGGTATGGTGAGGCCGCAACAGTTAGTGGTGGGGTTGTTGCGGGCCAGGTAAGCCTGCACGTGTGGCGCCAGCCGGATCTGGGCGTCCTCTCCTTCCGAACAGTCCGGGTCATGCTTGCTATCAAATTGTTGCGACCCATCACTACAATTAACACATCCACTCGGCGCACTCATTGTTTTCTCAAAATTAATCTAGTTCTACCCATTTTTACAACATCTCACTGCTTTTTTGAAGCCCGCCTCGTGTTGATTCTGCATAGTAAAAAAATATATGTGGAAAGCTATTAACAATAACGAATCAAAGTGAATTACTTTATAACATAAATAAAACGAACATCAAACAGACTGATCACACTTTGAAATCAAAGTTTATATCTGCGTATCGATGTATCTGCGTATGTTTAAATATAATCGAGTTATAAGAAGATTTCTTATCGAATGTGACTCAAGTGTTTCGAAACCACTTCAAGTGCACTTTTAATATTATATTTTTTTATGTTGACAGATTCCATGGCGCAGTAGATTTCGCCAGATCGAGAGGCGATGTGGATCGAGAGGCCGCGGGTTCGATCTCCGACCCGGAAATAATATATATTTAAATTTTATCTAATATACATATACCGGGTATATCAAGACTGCGACCGAAAACGAAGCCACGTGGTAGTTTGAGTGACTACAGCCACAATGCAAATAAAAATTTCGCAAAAAAAAAACCGACAAGATGTTATTTCTGCAATTTTTTTAAATATCTTGTAGTGTTTCAGTGGTAAATATCTAGGTTTTGCGAAAACAGTAATTTAAACCTTTGCGTACCATTGTGTCTTTAAAAATAAAAAGGTGTACATTATAGTTTTAGGAAAACTAAGTATTTATCACCCAAAAACCACGATAAGTAAAAAAATACAAAAAAAATATTGTAAATTTTTTTGCGAAATCTGTAGTGGCATTGTGTCTGAAGGCACTAATACTACCACCTAGCTTCGTTTTCGTTCGCGGTCTTGATATATCCTGTATAGTTATAATATAGTTAATATTTATCTAATCCACAATAATTGGTTTTGGGTCTGGGTGTCTTCTGTCCTAATTTCATCTGAAACTCTTGAGTGTTGCATCGTAAGCATCTATTTACGACACACAAAATATGGACAAAAAAGCGAAAGTGTATTTGATTAACGCATTAAAGAACCAAAGGATTGATAAGGTTTTTTGTCTCCATATTCTTAAAAGTCGATGATTCGTCTCTATAATTACGCCTCACATGTATCCATATCCATACACATATGATAGGAACGTAGTACTACGCCCTCAAAGTCGCACAAAGAAACAAAATTAACACATGATTATTGATTTTAATAAATCATTGACGAAGATATGTAGTACATATTATTAGGAAGAATTATTGGGTTTTGATTTTTACTAAAAATCACATATTTACAATCATAGCATGTTTGCAGATTGCTATAGGTCATATAACACCTATTCTGTCTCTAAAATTGTTAACAGTCAAGTGAACAAACACCTACTTGACTTCGCAGTAGATCAACAAGTTAAAGATCTTAAATTTGAGCCCTAGGTACTTGATTAAATGTCTTTCAGAGCATGTTTTTATTATTATTAAATATGTTGTTAGCCTACCAATTCATATTATGATAATATGTTTATTGTAAGTTATTGACCAAAGTTTAGTAACAATTTAATATTTAGTGAGACAATTACAAACAATTTATATGATTCTGTTGCAGATTACTATTAGCTACCCGGAAAACAAGTGATGGAAACAGATTTTGACAACAATTATCAAATAAAAACGATGAAAAATATTCTATAATATATTAATATACTGCCTCGGTGGTGTAGTTGTACTACAGTACAACTACAAAGCTGAGGTCTCGGGTTCGATCCCGGGTCAGGCAAAGTGGTATTGGGTTTTTCTATTCATTATTAGCCCAAAGTCAGGAATTTGTGCCCGATATGGCGATAGGCTCACCCCCTATCACATCATGGGACGGAACATACAAGGCGAAATGTGGGTGTCCTAGTGGCGCCTCTGCCTACCCCTCCTCGGATAAAGGCGTGAGTTTATGTATGTATGTATGAAAATATTCAATATTTTACCTCTTAAACATGAGGTTTTACAACTCTCCAGAACAATAAGTTATATAACTTGACCCAAAGAGAATATGTAACCCAGTAAATAAATATGTGTGTAGTACTCAAAGAATTGTTTTGCAAAACTGAAAAAATGTGCCAAAATGGCTGATAAACACTATCAACAACCGTGATAATGTTAATACCTTGCTCTGATTCTGAATTAAACACTTCTGCAATCAAAATAAATCATAGTCAAATACAGCAGCCAGTTTTAATATAATCTTACAAGGTAGGTTTTTTGATAAGATTGTTGGAATGACAATATACAGTTTCTGCAACACAACTATTGATTTACGCATAATGTAGCTTTTTTATATAGTGTATGTACATATTTTTTATCACCTAAATGTTGTCATCCTTATTATTCCCAGGTTTAATACTAAAACTAAAAATAGGGAAAACACGTCACCAATGTTCATTTTTCATCTATTTTGCATTAACTATCTGTAGGAAATAGCAAGAATAACCATCATAATTATGAAAGATTCAATTAGAAAACATATATTTACATATAAGATATTTTTAGTGATTAAGCCATCAACCAAGAGAAGGAATAATGTTGGAATCATTGTAACTTTAGTATTTATATTATTGGATTATTTATCAATAAATATAGTAGTTTCTGATTCTCATAAGAATTATTGTAACATGGGACCACACTGTATTTGACAGTGGTTGTATTTTTATTGCTGTCTACATAACTACTTAATACAATAAAGTATGCCTATGGCACTATCATATTACTATAATATATTTTAAGCCAGATAAGTAGTAAAACCTATTTTAAAATCCTTTTGAAATATGTGGCTTACATTGTGCATCTTTGTATACAATTATCTTCAAATTAGAGATTTTAATTAGCATGATGTCTATTACTTCTGTGCAAAAATTTGTCCACAAAAAATTTCAATGTAAAAAATAAATTAAATTGAGATCTTAAACTCTCCTAAATTTATAATGACTGGCCGTTTGTGTAAAAACTATAGTTCAATATTTTTTTAACACCTGATACAAAGCTTTTCATAAGTATATATAAAAAATATAAGTTAATGAATATGAATATTGCTTAACTAAGTATATTTGCCAGTGATAAATTTGCATATGTAAGAACAGAATAAATACCAAAGTCTTTTAAACAGATGTCCTGCTATACATTATAAGGAGGCTTTTTAATTATTTTAATTTGTGTGACATTGATTTCAACAGCAATATATTTGAAGCATATTTTTATATGAAAACACTATACAAAATACAAATGTACCACAATGTTAGAAAGTGTGACATTCGGAATATTTAAGTTGAAAAAAATCTTGAGCAAATAAATTGTTTACATGATCTTACAATAATTACAAGATTTTAATAACTTACCAATATACTCTTGACGTTTACTGATCAAGGTTAAAATATAATTTTATAAATAAAAACACACACGAAATGATCTGGCATCTCAATATACCAGAAGAATATAAAAAGTAATTACATCAGCTCCAGACACAGCACAAAACCACAAAAAGACATTCAGAACTGTTTCAGAAACAGTGTTTCTTCCTGTGAATATCCATAAAAAAAAGGGATTTCACATAATCTTAACAATTGATTACATCGATACAATCGACTAAAATATGGAGTATGGCGAATTTAATTTTATTCGATTAATTAATTTATTTAATCGACTATCACAAAATAAAATGTACCTGTTGTTTTATTTAGCTGAAAATATTATTCAACCTGGCGTGCATTACAAGAGCCTACATCCAGTATTGGGTGGAAAATATATATTTACATACAAACATAAACTTACGCCACTTTCCCAGAAGGGGTAGGCAGAGCTGCTACCAGGACGGAGCCTACAAGGCGAAACGTGGGTTCGCCTTGTAGGCTCCGTCTGTGGCTCCGTCCAATGATGTGATAGGGGGCGAGCCTATCTCCATATCTGGCACAAATTTCTACCTCCGGACTGATAATAAATAGAAAAATCCTATACATACCACTTTGCCCGACTCGCAAATCGAACCTGAGACCTCAAAATGATGATGTAGAAATTGGAGGGGGGTCAGGTCCCCCAGGAGGGTATTTACCTATGGCAATGACACACCTTCGAACTACATTTGACCATTCAGAAACCACAATATGGATGGTCCGTTACTGCAATTCGTTCGAGGTATTGAGCAAATATTTAGCGCAAGCGCCCAAGAGGTGCAAGCAGTTTTCCATGTCGGATCCAAGAATCGTCAAAATTCACCATTTATTTAGGTACCTACCGTACGTGCAGGTACTGTTCAGGCTTGTGATTCTACACGAAAGGTCAAAGCTAAAGGTAAAGGAAAAACTATGAAGAACACACATAACTGTGTCCTTTTGACACAAAATACTACATGCTTTTAAGGACCCCATAACGAAATAAGGGTCAAAGACACAATAAAATTATAAATAACATCTTCAGACCTCTTAATATTCGCCCGACTTCTAGTTTATCGTAGTATTTACATATTATAATTATTGATTTACAGAATATACAGGGTGCGTGATAGCACAGGGCCTGCGATACTCTGGTATTTACCGTCATGAGCTACGCGTCTAAGCGTCTCCATCACGGAATCTACTCATGCACATGTTCGTTTAATACATGTCATACGACACAGACCATTATGTAAAGCACTTGAAAGAAAAGAGGCATGGTTTCAGAATCTATCAAACACCTAGGTACCTATGTCGGAAATGATCACTAGGAGCACCGTCGTAGCTATCGGCCGCGTTCCTAGTTCAACACGAATGATAGGTCACCCATTTATTCACTTTTCTGGAACAGTTTTTGGAACCCATTAAGCTACTCATATTCACACCAAAGTTTATTGTTACCATGTTTTTAATGACTCAGTTCGTGCAGTGCTATATCATTGTCTTACAGATTATTAGAACAGTTACAACTTGGTTGTGGTGTTATGACGTCAGTTAATGGTTCCTATTGTAGGGACACACTGTATGTAGAATTGGATTTCATTTGATTTTTCTGTCTATAAAGACAACATGCAAAGGTTTATATTATAAGAACAGACATATGCAACCCACATATAAAACATTTTATTAGTAAATATTTTATAAATTGGTACAGGAAAATATATAAAATAAAATAAGTTTATACTATGATAAAGGAGCCTGTACAGACTTCTAAATATAACCAAACTAACAAAAACTTTAATATGCACTCAACAAAAGTGTTTTTTTTTTTTTCAGAAACAATTAAGATTTAGTCTGCCAAATTTTTTCATATAGGTACATAGTGTGGACATATTATATACATAATAATTTTTGTATTTTAATAGCAGGATAGAATATGTGAGCATCACTTGATTCTAGATTACTTATTCGATATATTCATGGTTTTTAAGAACCAAAACATACCTTATTATCTACAATTACATACATTCAAATTTAATACCTTCCAGTAAATAGTAAATATTTGTCTCTTTGGACCAATATTTTAATATTTGGTAACTAGAGTAAATTCATATCAAAATACACAAATTTAATATCAAACAACTTTGTCATAAATTCTGAAAATATCACAACATTTTAATAAATATCTTACTCTATAAGGAAGACAATTTAGTCTTAAATGTGAAGGCAATACTTTGAAATTTCCCAAACACAGTTTAACATGTTTACAACAGTTGATTTACAAAACCCATCTTACATTCATAATTTCCTTATGCACACACATATTTTAATAACAATTGAAGGTATTGGAGTTATTTATGTAAGAATTCATTATTGAATGAGTGTTGCATTTAATCAAAGACTAAAAAAATCAGCAGTGGTCTAGACCTATGACCTTATTATTTAGATAAATGGAAACCATATAACCAAGTTTCTTTGGTTTTTCCTTGCAGACAGTTTCATTTAAACTTGGAAGTATAACATATTACAAGCATATTTGAAGGCTTTAAATTCCTGAGCATAAATTATTAAAAATGTTCAATGCCAAATATGTCACTCCAATCAAAGACCTTTTGAAAACTTTGTATGCAGAAAACAACAATATATTTATCTAAGCAAATTTGAATCACTTGAGTATATTTTATTTTATTTATTACAGTGGTCCAAATTTTACAACGCCATATAGCATTGTATAAAATTCATACAATGCATTCTGCAAAAACCTGGTATAAATAAAATTGGAATAAAAAACAACATTATTGCTATGATTGCACCTTAATTCTAAGTTATACGAAATATAAAAATGCAAGGCAAATATCTCTAAGACAACTTCTAGCTCTTTCAATATTTACATTTATTTTTGTAAATATTGTAAACTGTATTCACAATAAAATCTCCAAAATTGGCAACATATCTTAATCATTATACATTCCATCAAGCAGAAAATCCATTCTTTTGTAATGTCGGTTCTTCCATGCCTCCTGGCCGCGTTTTATGGCCATATACCCAAGTACTGCAAACATAGGCACCACCAATATGGTAATAACAATTGGTGTTACCATACCAGGATGCTTACTGGCCATTGAGTATATCTTGGTATTAGTTTCTTTATTTGGCGAAGGCATCTGGTCATTCACAATAGTTTTGGATGATGATTTCACAAGTGGAATTTTTGTATTAGTGTCAAATTTCTGCTCTAGCTTTTCCAGAGTGTCGTAAGACACCTTCAGGGGTTTTTTGGGTGCCGCAGTCTTTGTTGTATTTTGAATTTTAATTTTCTCCGGTACAACTGTTTCATTAATTACTGCTGGAGGAGCTAATGTGGTGATCTTTTGGTTTTTGATAGCAATATCGAATTGTTGTTGAAGACTATTAGATTTGCTGTCACTGTCACCCTTGGTATTATTTTGTGCAACTGCTATGTCGAGAGGATAATCGACGCCTTTTCGAGGATGAATAGGTTTTTCCTTCGTTTTCCCCGTCTCTTTATCTAAATTTAAGAGTTCGAGGGTAAGGTTCGCTTTTGGTAGAGGCACTGGAACGTCATGCAATGTTGGACCACCTTCACTTACTATTGGAACTTGCTTGCCAATTTCTTTAGGAATTTCCTTCGCACTTAATGTTTTATTTACACCACCATTTATTGCATTCAGTGTAACATTACTACTATATATTATTGGTATAGTGAATATATTCCACAAAAAAAGTTTCAGCAACATCGTGAAAATATATGATGTAATTGCAGTGGCTATATAAAACCAGTATACAAAATATAATTATTTTTTACACAAAATAAAAAACGTTTGCAGCAAAGAAATAGAACTATGTGAAGTAGTAATTCTTGCGAATAAATGAAAAATAACATCAGAAAAACACAAAATCAAAACACTGTGACGTATACCGAGATTTTTTCAATGTTACCATCCATAAGAAATAAAAATACCACTGAAACTCTCTATATCAAGTAAAATGTACTTTGTGACTAAAACTTGCTAATAATATAAGATGAAAAAAACTGCAGCAAACATATTGTTCACAATGTGGGCTATGTTATATTATATTTTAAATATAAAAAATTATAAAACATAATTTCATATTGTTTATATATAATATCTTACGACGCTATGCGACGCAACGAACGTTTAGTCAATAAACATTAGTATATGATTAATACAAAATAGATTATTGTGTTATAAAACAACCTGAATTATTATTCAAAAGTTTTAATCACGTGTTATTATGCCTATGCTGCCAAGTCGATGTATAGTACAAACAAGGCTCGAAAAATCCAGATCCATTTATTTTTTACGAATTTGGGGGAATGGTCCATTTGTTGGGAACACTGGATCTTGTTATAAACCTAAAAGAAAGCCAAAGGCAAACGTATTATTCCGAAAATTTATAAAAAGTCGATTATGAGGTCTGACTTTGATAGAGATTATTTTAGTTATCTTTGTTTTTTTATGATTATCTAATATTGAGTGCCTTAAGTGATTTATCAAAAAAGCATATTATTGTAAATGCGGTCGGAGTTTTTATAGGTTTATCAGCTCAATTAATCGTCCTGAAAACAATACACATTTTAAAAATGCATATTATGTGTTTCCAATCATTATATTAAAACTAATATTCTAATTTTTATTTTATTTATACAACTATTGTACGACAAAATAAATACCTTTTTTATATATATATCTATGAACGAATGTGCTGTGTGTACTATAATATCGATTATAAACAATGTTGTATTTCTGAATCCTGTTAACCCCATCCCTACGAAATTTTGACATTTCTTAAACCGACCTGACAACCACGACATTCAAATGACATAAATTATATTTGTAAAATCATAATTTTAATTATTTATCGCACACAAACTGCGCAATGAGTATTATAATATATAAGATAAACTAGCTATATTAAAGATGAGAACCCGCAGTAATTCGGGAGTGCGTTTGGACTATTACCAGAGAGTTGTGCACAAGCTAATTTTAGACCATCAGCAACCTGTGACTGGTTTGTTTCCTGCAAGTCCTCAAAATGATCACGCGTGGATCAGGGACAACCTGTACTGCATATTGGCAGTATGGGGCTTGTCGATGGCGTTCAAGAAAATCGCGGATCAAGACGAAGACCGCGCTAAAACTTATGAACTAGAGCAAAGCTGCGTCAAACTTATGCGAGGTAAACTTTCATACAACTCAATTGCTACGAACAACAACCGGTTTTTAAGCTGAGAATGATTGGTTGAAAGTATTTTCATAGCTTTTTCAGTATCGTTTTTGCAAATGACAAATTATTGTTTGAGTAAAAAACAATAAATAAAAACAACTACAAGTAATTGGGTATTTTACTAATTTTTTTATCATATTTATGAAAAGATATCCATATCCAAAATCTAGCAAACATAGAATTTTGTAAATCCATTCACAATAATTAAACAAGTTAGGAATGTTTTAAATCTTGTAGTGGGAGTAAAAGAAAAGGGATGCAAAACTAAACTAGTGACTTCACTAGTCCTGCATGCATTACAGTGTGCGGGTGTGAAAGAGATGAAGAGATGTCCCCACTATGTTCCCACTCTTTTATTTAAAATACTAATATCTGCCTCATGTTACAAGCTCCTTTAATACTGTTTTGACAGAAATGTTTTATTTTAATGGTATTTGTGTTTCTATGCAAAATAATACAAAAAGTCGATCATATTAAAATACCCTATTATAAAATGACTATGGGAAAGTGTATTTAAAAAAACTACTATACTTTTACGATTTACGCAAAAATATTAATATAATATTATTATTTATATTTTATAAGAATAATTAATGCTTAATAAAACTTTAATACAGTAATTGGTTCATAATTCATTCTATCTTTACAAAGTCCACTACATCTGTACCACAAAATTGTA
This sequence comes from Deilephila porcellus, assembly GCA_905220455.2. Lineage (NCBI taxonomy): Eukaryota > Metazoa > Arthropoda > Insecta > Lepidoptera > Sphingidae > Deilephila > Deilephila porcellus. Next base: position 10,238,226 of record LR999977.1, on the reverse strand, counting down.
AATAATTAAGTTGTGTTAATAGAATTAAATACATATTAAATGGTCATAAACTTTTATAACATTGAGTACTGTTTTGTATACAGGTCTTTTAATGGCTATGATGCAGCAAAAAGACAAAGTGGAGAAGTTTAAGACCACTCAACATTCACTAGATTCTCTCCATGCTAAGTATTCATCGGCGACCGGTCGCACAGTCGTCAAAGACAACGAATGGGGACATCTGCAGATTGATGCCATCTCCCTGTATCTCTTAATTTTAGCTCAGATGACTGCATCTGGTCTACAAATAGTATTTTCCCTAGATGAAGTTGCTTTCATTCAAAATTTAGTATTTTATATTGAGTCAGCATATTGCACTCCTGATTATGGGATTTGGGAGAGGGGTGACAAGACAAACCATGGATTGCCAGAGCTGAATGCCAGCTCTATTGGCATGGCGAAAGCCGCTCTTGAAGCTATGAATGAGTTGGATCTCTTTGGAGCCCGTGGTGGACCTTCAAGTGTCATCCATGTGTTGGCAGATGAAGCCCAGAAATGTCAAGCTGTACTGCAATCCATGTTGCCAAGAGAATCTAATAGTAAGGAGTTAGATTCTGGACTTTTGTCCATAATCAGCTATCCAGCTTTTGCTGTTGATGATCCACTGCTGATAGCAAGGACAAGAGATGCAATTGTTACAAAATTACAAGGAAAGTTTGGTTGTAAAAGATTCCTTCGAGATGGACATAAGACTCCCAGAGAAGATCCAAATAGGCTCTACTATGAACCGTGGGAATTAAGAATGTTCGAAAATATTGAGTGTGAATGGCCACTTTTTTTCTGCTATCTCATACTAGATTACTGCTTCCAAGGGGACAAATCAAATGTAGCTGATTACATGCAGAAGTTAGAAAAAATTATGATAAGAAAAGATGATGGTATAAAATTGGTTCCGGAACTGTATTCAGTACCAGCTGACAAAGCTGATTTAGAACAAGCTGATCCTGGGAGTCAGGACAGAATACCACTGGGCAGATGCCCCTTTATTTGGGCACAGTCACTTTACATACTTGGAAAACTATTGCAAGAGGTAAGGAACTAGCACATTTATTCCTGCAATCAAGTTTATTTAAGTATTACTCTGCCTATAGATAATATTTCAGCTTATTTTAACACTGACTTATAATATATTACCTCAATAATAAACTAAATTATTTATAAAACAATAAAATTGAATTTTCGAGCTGTCTAATACTCTTTGCCATTGTATTGTCTTCATTATGTAAATCACAAAATAAAGAAAGTTTATTAATATGATCTATTTCTATAATCACCTTTCATAAAGGCGATTTTGTGACATATTTGTAAGTTGTTATAAAGCATAGAAAATACACCTTTCACAACCTCTATATGGTACCCTAGTATGATCATCATTTCTAAGATATTGTGTAATAAATTGTTACTATTATTTTTATACAGTTGGTGGATATTTTACTTATAAGTAATGACAATATGAATGTGCTAACCAAAATTATTAATTAATAATACACTAATAATGTTTTAAATTTATTTTAGGGATTTTTGGCTGTTGGTGAATTAGATCCTTTGAATCGACGACTATGTTCCGAAAAGAAGCCAGATGTTGTTGTACAAATAGTGATTCTAGCAGAAGATAATGAAATAAGAGACAAGCTATTAGAATATGATCTCCATGTTCAGACTATCAACGAAGTGGCGCCTATTGAAGTTCAACCGGCAAGAGTTTTAAGCCATCTTTACACATATTTAGGTAACATTAATTATCAATATTAAAGTAACACTAAATTGAACTGGGTAAAGTACGATGGAAGATGTGCTGGTAGAAGATAAAACATACTATGTAGATGATACTTGTGTTACAGGTAGAAACAAGAAACTTGGTTTATCCGGAAGAAAATCGCGCGATGTCGGTATTCTCAGTACTAGTAAATTGTATTCGTTAAACGAACGTATATTTGCCTTCACACCTCAGGTAAGACCGCAGCATCCCGTCTGCAAATTATATTAAGTTTATTTGTAACAAAAAATAACAATATAAATATTTATCTCTTTCAATTGATCTACATGCTTTATATTTCTTTTATTTAGTTTTCTGACATGAAGCGTTTCTACATTGCTTCCGATTTCGAACTGATGGTTGATACGCTCAAAGCTGAAATTAATTTCTTGAAGTCCTCCTGGCAAAATCTTCTCGGGAGGCCGCTTGTTGTATTGAGTTTGAATAAAATGCATTTAGGTATTCTTTTACTTTATATATTTTGGGTTTTGCTTGTTCATATCCATGTCCTTATGCTATCATATTTCCGGTTTCCTTTATATATTTTATTTCATACTAACAAAGGTCGGATATGGTGTGTGCCTATTTAGTTCATTATAGAGTAGTGAAAATTTATTTTATTAGTAAGTAGCTTGTTTATTTGATTAGTATAGTTGTGCAGTTTCCCTCATGTAAATACTTGATAAGCCTAACGGATTTAACAGTATTTAATATGTAGTAAAGTTTTGGTCCCCGTGTTGCAATAACGCCCCGCATGGTTGTGGTGTGCCGTAGAACTTCGACTATGAGGAGTACTACATGTCGCGCGACCCGGCTCTGCTCGCGAGCACGTTCACGGCAAACGTCGCGTTTCTTGGCATGAGTTGGAAGCAAATGCTAGGGCGGCCTACCATCACCTTACTAGCGACGCAATATCTAATGGGTAAATTGTGTTAATCTATTTGTTAGTGTAAGAAAGTATTAAAAAAAAAACATTGCAAATGTTCTTATTGTTCTATCATCATTCTAGAAATCTAGACCACTATGTTCTTCCAGCTCGGCTCCATCTAATATGGAACTACGCTTTTTTGCATTGTCGAATGTCATTGTATCATTCATTACAGCATTTTAAAGTTTGTATAAAAAATAAGTATTCAAAGGCGTGTACAAAAACACAATTGAGGCGTTTACATGTAGCTGTATATTGCCACATCAGTGCTCCCCAATTACTGATAGTTTAGTTTAAACACCTCTTAAAACCACAACCAAAGACATAACTTTGCTTAAATTCAATGCCTAACCACTTGTTACAAGCACTCGCATCAAACATTGTGTCGTCCCAGCTATATTGCTTACTTCTAATCGAAATAAAAAAAAAGAGATTAGATCAAATCGAATGTCATTTTTTTTATTTACTGAAATGATTAAATAAATATGTCAGCAAACTTTTTTTTTTTAAATGAGATGAAAAAATAATAATTTGTTTTTTTTTATCCTTTACTAACAACCTATCACTGAACCACATTGCTTTAGAGCATGTGTAAAATATACGTATTAGGGTATTGTATAATAGCATAAAATATTGCAGATCAAGGCAAAATACCGATGGCGATGATAACTACTATGAAGAAACTCAAATCGGGCTACATCAACGGCACTAGAGTGACTTTGGGAAACCTTGGAGAATTTCTGAATACATCAGCTATTACTAATTTGAGTTTCTTGGGCAGTCAGGAAGATGGTTATCCAGACAGTAAGTAATTTTAACATTCTTAGACCTACCTAAATAGTCATATGTCCTCATAATATTCATTTTTTATGTATTTTTGGTGCTCTCTCAGCAGTAACTACACTGCATCTGAAGTCTGAATTATAATATGCCCTCATATTAAACAATAATACCAGCTTGCTGAACTGAGTTTCTGTTTCAGAATTAAATCCGCAAGTACAGAGTTACCTAGAGGAGCACTTGTTGAAGTCGTTCAGTCACAAGTTGAGTTTCCTACAGCGTCCGTCAGGCGGCGCTAAGAACGCGCGCTCGTTGCGCAGGCGCATGTCCGTGCGCGGCGCTATTAAGAAGACGCGATCTATTAATGTCGATTGTAAGTGGCATATCACCTTTTTTAGTTATATAGATTGGAAAGCTAGTTTATGTACCACGTTATTATTTCATCTTTAGCAAACATTCCATTTCCACTAATTTATGAATTACGAAATACTTAATATTACAAAATAATTTGCCTTCTAAAAGGATAGTAGAATCAATAGATTTTTTCATCATAGCATTTGTATATTCAAAATCTAGCATAGAGTAAAAATATAAATTCATTTACCAATTTCATGTTTATTATTTAGAAACACTTTAAACCTCGTATATTATTTCCAGCGGAAACATTGGGCATGGAAGGTGAATACGTGGGTCCGTTGTTGGAGCGGAAGCCATCTTGGTTGGAGGTAGAGCCGATGTTCGGCCGCAGTCCCTCTCCTGAAGACGCTCGGAAGAAAGTGGTCACCAAGTAATATTGTTTTTGATTTTAATCTCTATAATAATAAAAAAAAGATTTAGGGTTTAATCGTTTTATACACGTACAGCAAAATGATCATACTGCACCGCTATAGTCTTTTTTTGGACATTACTCGAAGACGGTTTATTAAACTCGCCCAAAAAAAGTTACTTTCATTCCTGAACTTCAAACTTTGTACCACACGATGCACAGTCCATATACAGTTGCTATGCCGATAAAACAATATTATTTTTCTATAAATGTTCTTATTTTACAGGGGTACTTCCACCACGAACTTGGGTGTTGTGCCACCAACGATTGAAGTAACCAAGGAACAAAGCCCTTCGCCGCCCAGAGAAGAGGGTAAGTTGCACAAAATATCATTAACTGATTAGTCACTATCACTGTAGTATCAGTTGTTTAAGTTTACTCAATGAAAAAAATCAAAAAATCTACATATTAATTATTTTTATCTAATCATATTTATTATTAAAATAAAATATTGCTCGTTAATTAATTCGCAAACACGCACACACGCACACACGCGCACACACACACAAAAGTCCTTTATTTTTTCATTTACCTCATAAAATAGTCTATTATTTTATTACAGTGGTAAATAAGTCAGCGAGTCCGGCGTCAGTTCTCCGCAGCCGCACCACGTCGGAGTGTCAGTCCCTGGTGTACGCCGAGCAGGAGACTGACGAGTTGCTCGCCATGCTGCGGGAGACCGAGAGCCTAGACGAGCAGGGGGACATCCTGCAGTACCTCGTGGATACACACGGACTCGACTTTAATACTGGTATCTACTAGTGACAATCTCTACTAACTATTGCCAATGTCTACCAACTATTGCCGGACTTACCAAACATTACCAAAATCTACCAACCATTACCAATGACTACAAATTAAGTACTTGTCGTCACCTTACGAGTTTTAAAATTAAATCTCATTCATAATTTGTTTAATATTGGCTAACTTATGAAGCGTCAGTGATTTATGTTACTGAAGCCTTACAAATGATGTCTTTAAAAAAAATTTAACACTTTTAATTCTACAATAATTACTCGTACTCCCCAAACACTAGTATGTATTCACCGTACCGTCAATGAAATCATAAAATTCGCATTCTGTAAACAATTTTTAATTCTAATAACTACAACAATATGTTATGGACTTTTAGACATGCTAGAAAACGGCAAAGCAGTGACCGTGAAAGATCTCCTCAAGGCGTTATACGAGAAGGCATGCACCCAGAAGCTATGGGGTCTGGTGCGTCACACTGCTGGGATGCTGGGCAAGAGAGTAGAGGATCTGGCTAAGGCGGTGACTGATCTGCTGGTCCGACAGAAACAGATCACAGTGGGCATGCCGCCGAACAATGAACATACTATTACTGCACCCTTGCCGGAGAATGAATTGAGGCAGCTGATACATTTGGTAAGTCATTTTAATAAAATGGTGCGTTTTTAATTCTGTTTCACAGTGGTGTGTTGAGGAGATATTAATTACAATGAAGCATAAAGTTTGTAGTATGTAGTATTATATTATTTCAACAAAATCTTTATAAAAACTCTTAAATAAAATAATATGACATGGGTAGACGTAAAGTATTTTTGGCACCTTAAATACTTGTTATACTATTTATATACATATAGTTATAAGGTTTAAGTATAAATTTATTAATTTTACATGCAGTCTTTTCGTCGTGACAAACATGGAAATGAAGAAAAAAAGGTAAAACATAAGTAAAATGTATTAAAAAAAATATATTTTGAAATTGAATTTCTTGTTTATAACGGTACTTACCCTACTGGTATGGGCCCATAATCTGTGGCGGCGGTAAACGATAGGTGACACAAGTGTGTCGTATCATTCGATGGAACCTATTGCTCTCAATTTTTTGCTTGTTTTAAGTTGTTCTTAATCTTTTGCCTCTTTCAAAGTTTATCGACCCAGAGCGCAATATATGATATGCGACTGATGTTAATCAATAATTACAGGCGTACGGCGATGACGAGAGTACAGCGATGTTGACTCAAGAACTACTGGTTTACTTGGCAATGTTTATACGTACGGAACCGCAGCTGTTCCTGGAAATGCTAAGGCTCCGAGTCGGACTTATTATTCAGGTAATTATATTCCTACTACATTTAACTTGGCAGTAAAAAGTTCTCGAATGGAGGCCACATATCGACAAATAGGGTGTTGGACGTCAATTTACAAGATGGACTGATGATCGAACAAGGGTTTCCTATAAGTCTCTCTCAATAACTTTGTGGAAGGCATGCATTCCGCTATTGACTTCCTGTGACTGAAAACAACCATGCCGATACTGTATAAAATCATGTAAGATCTTTATTGAGTTAGAAAAATATGAATAGAACCAGAGTTCATTCTTAAATATTTTATCTATGAACCAATACATGTCCCATTGAGCAACATAATATGCCTATAGCTGAAAGGGCTGGCCTAATAAGGGGTAATAAACGACATACATTTAAATATATATATATTTTAGGTAATGGCCACAGAATTGTCAAGAACCCTGTCCTGTGACGGTGAAGAGGCTTCGGAACATCTGCTCAATCTGTCACCATTTGAAATGAAAAACCTGCTCTATCATATTCTAAGTGGAAAAGAATTTGCTATAAATAGTGGTGAGTATTTATTCATTATTTTTAACATTCAAAGTATATTTGTATATTTTATTTCTTGTATTATATTTAGTTTAGTATTTAAGGGATATAACAAGAAATATCTATAAAAGCATTTCTCATTTTATGTTGAGTTAAAGAATAATTTAGTATCGCACCATTTTACACCATCCAACAGTTATCGATATATTTCTGTTGCAGCAAATTCCATGTCCGTAATAAAGGGAAAAATCGATAGAAATAAAGGCGAGTGATAATGTCACGGTTTTCTGTGAATGTTATTTATACCCTTTGGTAACATTGTTAATAATCACCAATGTCATATGATTAACTTGTGTATAATCTTATGGTCGAGTTTGCTTTTTGTGTCGTTTTAATTTGGCTTAAACCAATGTGACCCTTGCGATTAGGGGCGTAACATTTTCGTGTGTTACAACAATGTGCTATTTTCGTAATATGTCAAAATAGGCGTTATGGGCGTACCTTCACTGACATGCCAAATTACTTTTAGTAGGCAGATGTACCAACAGTAAAAACTCCAATTTTGACACGTGCATTTAATAAGTTTTTTTTTCTGAAAATTCTATTAGTTATACCCCGCTTAGAAAGAATCCTATGTCGCCCCGTTACGCCCCTGTACTCTCATTAATGTCCAAACTGCACCAACGTAATAAATGCTACCTCCCTGTATATATCCCCAATGACGTGTTTGCGAGTGTGGTGTCATACAAATCACATTTTTACTCATTTGACAGAGATAAATCCTTCGTTTGCAGTTGGGCGTGGCAACTTCTCCATAGTAAGCAACAAATCGAATCGATATGGGAAGAAATCTCAAATAGTACTGGAGGGACAGTCACTACAAGGCGGCATTGATGATTGTAAGTTTTATAGTTTCAATTAATTTATTATACTAGATAAGTGTTTTTGGGCCTGGATTTACCGCAATGACTAAAGTAATACATTTGCCGGTCGTTACATTAGCCAAGTCCAGACCAATTTGATATATCTAGCTTGATATCGTCAAGAAATATTTGAGAACCAATGTTCTTACAGTCGAAGATGCTAAATTCCGGGCGAAACGGCCGAGATTGAGCAGGGAAGTGGACCCTGACCCTGAGAACGCTAGAAGGAAATTGACTCCATGTATGTGTAAGATTAGGGCAAGTAGATTTTTTTTAATGCTTTGGTCCGGCAAACTACCCAACAGGTCACCGGATGGTAAATGATCACTGCCACAAATGACCATTCACAACGCTTAGATCATAGATCTGTTGCCGGCCCTTTAATTCAGGAGGGGAGCGGGAAGGAAAAAGGCTGGGGAGAGGAAGGGGAGGGGGTATGAGCATCCGGCAATATCACTCACCGAAAGAAACGCAAGATCGCAATATTTTTTTTATATTATGGTCGAGCAGGATAAAATAAAAGTGGGTAATATTGCAGCGCCTACTACGGAACCGGATCGTCAAGGACAGTGGCTGCGGCGCCGACGATTAGACGGAGCTCTCAATCGTGTACCGCGCGACTTCTATCCACGCGTATGGGGTGTGTTGGAAAAGGTAAGAATTCAAAAAATACATTTATGAAGTATATTCTAGTTTAATCCACCAAAATAAATTTCACTAATCTTTTTATACCACATTCGCCACTATGTAATCACTTACTGAGAAGTTGCAATATTTCTGTCTGCTTATCTATTTTAAAAAGTTGTTGTACGGCGTTATTCATAGACAGATTTAAAACCTATTTCAGTTATAGTATGTTTGCGTTCCTTTCGAACGACTTTGGAATTCAGTTTGAGCGAGGAAAACAAAACATCTATAACTAAAATAGGTTTTAAATCTGTCTGTAAATAAGGCCGGTACTCTTTTGGTCTGCAATAAATATACATATTACTGCCTAGTGTTTATTACTAAATGTCGTGTCTTTCTTCAGTGCCAAGGCTTAGTAATTCAAGGAAAAGTTCTGCAACCAAACTTGACCCAAGAGATGACATCGGGTGAGCTAAAGTTCGCTCTCGCCGTAGAAACAGTATTGAACTCGATACCTCAGCCGGAATACAGACAGTTGGTCGTTGAAGCCCTAATGGTTTTGACTTTGGTTGTGGAATACAAAGCCGTTGGACATCTGGGCGGCAGTATCGGCGTTGGACAATTAGTACACAAGGCTAATCAGATATTTTTAGAAGATCAGGTAACAATCTATACAAAAGAATTATTTATTAATTATTACATACTCTCTCTATTCAGCCACAGGAAGTCCACTATTGAACATAGGCCTCCCCTTCGATAGCCACATAGACCCCTCAAAATTATACCAATAAAAATAAGCGCTAATAATGTTTTTTTTATAATAGACAGTACATGGCATGTTCCTTTCCCATTTTAACGAGACAATATGAGTATTGAACTTTGTGTAGTGTGTAAATTGCTCTAAGAATTTTATTAGTTAACTGTGTAAAATAAGAAACAATAGTTATTTGAATCCCTCAGTGTAAATGTGGTAACCTTTGGATGTTTCTCGCAGGGTTAAGCCACATTTGCATTTTTTTTATTGCATAGGTTCGGCAAAAGAACAAATAGGTCACCTAATGGTAAGTGATCACTGCCGCCCATGACCATCCAACAACACTTGGATCACAGATGTTGCCAGCCCTTGAAATCGGCAATCTCACTCACCGAACGAAACGCGACAGCTAAGCTATGTTTTTTTTTTAAACTTACTTCCTCGTTTAAAAGCTAGGTTTTAAATAGACATACTCCACACAGATGCGCTGCAACGGCGACGCGACGCTGTGTTGCGCGAAGGTGCCGGCGGGTCCCGGGGGGGCGCTGGTGTGCGGCGGCGCGGCCGGCATATGCCAGCACCTGTACGACTCCGCGCCCAGCGGCAGCTACGGCACCATGACCTACCTGGCGCGCGCCGTCGCCGCCCTGCTGGCCGACAGGCTCCCCCACCACACGCCCATCGAGTGCGCCATCACTTAACTACTACTGGCTCCATGCCGCACGCTTAGTAGTAAAATCATCCTAAATATTAACTGCTACTACTGGCTCATTCAAAATAAAAAATAAAATCACCCTATATAACCTTATTCATAAACAGATTTAAAACCTATTTTAGTTATCGAATGTTTTATCTTCAACACTCAAACTGAATCCTAAAGTGGTTTTGTTCACAATGCCCTCTCCAGTGTAGTACCACAGTGCTTAGCACTGTACCAAAACAAATGTACAATCAACTCTTCCAATTTGCCATATGTCATGTGTTTTTTCAGAATGCCTGGCATGTGCTATCCTAAAGAAAACTATCTAATGAGTTCATCTTGTGTTTTTATGTCCAAATAACAGCCAGTTATAATAGCAAATTCTATGGTTTTAAGAAAATAACTTTCTGTAATTTGGTTATTTTAATACTAAGCTTACAATACATACTAATATTCTTTTCGAAAAGGAAAGTTATACTATCATTCAACTAATGTAACTTGTTCCTCTTGCCTAATTATGCCCATAAAAACAAACAACCCATTGCAACTGATTACTTAATTTCTGAAATCAGCTGTGAGAAAGAAATTACTTGGCTATAACATATTAATATTTTTGTGATTTAATTGTATTTTTATTAGCATTATTTTTATATAATATACACTGAAAAATATTTAAACATTCAAATTGTATTTTAATGGCAAACAGTATATTCAAAATTATCTATTACATTATGATTAAAGGCATTGGATGATGTTAAATATAAACAATTGTAGTATTTTGTAAAATGTAACACCATCCAAATATGTTGTGTGGATATTGACTATGACAAATAAATTTTATTTGACAAATCATGAAATATTTTTGTTTTATTGAGTAAACTGTTAAATCATGGTGTTCATTAATTAATAAAAGTATAGAATTTGTGAAGAGGTATTGAAAGAAAAAAGATGGGCAAGTAGGTTCAAATTAAGCATATTCAAGTTATGGAATTTTCTCATAAATAAAACAATCACATCAGCAATAAACACATCTACTTCAATTACATTTCGTCTAAATCACAACGGTTTCATAAACTTTAAATTAATTTAATAGGACTACTATTTGCAGCTAAGCTTCATCTTTCTTGCCAAAGGGATTCATTTTTGATAGCCACGAAGTTGATGTTCTGTGAAGGCAGATGAACAATGTATCAATACCTAATTAGATTTGTTGAGAATACAGTTGGCACAGACTAATAGTATTTAAGTGTATTTTTATGCCAACAATATATGTTTACTTTGGAATATAAATAGTACTCACGATATTTCATCAGCTGAATCCTTTGCCTCTTCAATGCCAGCTGCCTTCAATTTTTCTACAAGATTCTTTCTATATACATTTTTTAAAGGCACAGGTCTGCTGGCTGCTTCTTTCTGTTTGGCAATTTTGGTTAGAGCTTCATACCATGTCAAGCCATACCATTCAATCTCTTCAGGTGTATACTGTAAAAAATATATATTAACATAGTAGGAGCTTGTATTTTTAGAATACATTTCTAGCATAACCACAGGTGAGGCTAGCGTCTTATTCTGTAGCTAGTACAGACATATTACAATATGCTCTGAAATCTACACAGATGTTACACTTGATAAAACAATAAAATGTCCATACATTTTGTGTTATTACAGATAATTAACACTGCTGTCTGCAGTTAATATGTCTACAGAATAAATAGTGCACTATAAGGAAATTTAATAAGAAAAACATACTCACAGATGACAAATAAGTTTTGTATTCCTCATAAATTTCCTTCTGCTTTGTTGGGTCATGAGCATATCTCGGGCATCCATTCATTAATTCTGTCAATATTTGCTTTTTTAATTTTAAAGCTAACATAGAGACTAAGTCACAAGCTGGTGTCTTTAGTAAATAGTGATCGAACCCATAGTGGTCATTAATGAGCTTTATAGTTCTCTCTGTTACGGTTACCGAGAGGTGTGTGTTGAGCACTTCTGATTTAACAACAGTCCTCTTCAGTACAGGGACCCAGTAATGCGGAACCCTGCGCCTTTGTGGGTCACGCTTTTGAAAGCCTGTAATTAAGTGTATTTTTTTATATAAAGATGAAATTTATATGTTACAGAAGTATAGATCTGTTTACATTTTCTATGTTTACTGAATCATTCTAATTTGCTATCAAATGGAAATGTGCAGTCAGGGTCAAAGATGTCAAAATAGGTTTATTTAATTAAGGCTACAAATAACTGATTTTATTATTGGTTTTGATACCAATATATTATAAGCATTGTGTTTTTTATATCTAGAATAAAGTCATATAACAAAAACAATCATAATATTAGGAAAAACAAAGATAAATATTGCGTCATTACATCAAGTAAATAAATATTAATTCCTTCTGAAATCTTTACCTTTGACTACAGCTTCGCCGCCCCATATGCCTTCGTGTATCTCAGCGGGATACTTGAGAGGTATTGGTATGTTCTGTATCGGCAGGGTCTCGCCAGTCAGCTCGTCGCGCCTCCACTTGCCCTCTTGTGCAACAAAGTGGACAGCTGCAGGCTTCAACACTTTCCATTCACGCCAAAATTTTTTGTACGCCGCGGGGAGTTCTGACGCTATGCCAATATCAAACCTGCTCTTTTTCTTAAATGTTTTAGAAAACTGACGCGCAGTAGCCTGAAAAGACACAGAAGGTCGATGTGAAAACCATATTTCTTTAAATTGGGTTGTTTATTTGTTGAATAAAGACGCGGCACTACCTGGAGACGGGAAGATGCCATTGAATTTTGTTACAATTAAAACCATAAAACCAGGATACTTGTATGAAGCACTGAAATAAATTTCAGATAATATGACAAATTCTGGATGTCTGTCTTGTCTTGGTTATGATATTGGACAGGGTTGTAACTTGTAACCAATATGCCTAAACAATAGTCGATTAAGCGATAGATCGACTAAAATGAAATTAAGTTATTTTATTTTAATTAATTGAATTACGTAAATATAGTGCCATCTCTATTGCTACGAATTATTGTTATTGAAATTATGTATTCATTTTGACTAAAATTTCTTTTATTGTAAACATCGTTTTACGATATTGATATTTGTGCACGGACGTATTATACAAACATGAAACAGGACTGTGCACTCTGATCGAAAAAACGAGACGAGCGAGAAATGTTGAGTAGAGGATTGTGTCCCGTGCTAATAGGGTGACCATAATAAATTTAATACACACACAGACCCAACAGTCACATACATGGCAGGACCCTACACTAAGATCGAGTCTTGTGTCGTGGGTATCAGAAGCTACGAGAGACTTCGATCTCACAACTTTCAGACCCGAACCAAATACAAACATGCTTCACAAACATTTGTCTCGGTGCGGGGATCGAACCCGCGAACCTCTCGTTTCACAGTCGGCGTCTAACCAACTGCGCCACTGAGGCTGCTGAAAAAACGTCTATCTACAGCTATCTTATCAAAGAATGGCAGCTACGTGCAAATTACCAACTTTTAATGTTATTTTTTCAACAAAATTAAATTTCTGATTGTTCTGGTTAGGATAATCTCATATACTTTTGAAATTGTATTGTCATCGGTCCTTGACATATGTGCAAAATTTCAAGCCATTCAATCGATTACATACATACATACAGGCGATACTAATAAAAGCGTGTTAAAAAAAGATTTAAGATAAGGTTTTATTTTGGTCACCGTAGCGAAAGAAAAGAGACACAGAACTCCATGTACTATCTCGCTCGGCTCGTTTTGCCTCCATGACTTTTATCATAGCAAATTAAACCTTATTTCTCAGGAATAAGTGTTATTTCAGGACTACACTAGTGAGTGCGCATTCCAGTTTCTATAATACGTCCATGGGTATAACTGGGTACAACTAACTCGACTTAAAACTAATAATGCACGATTTATTTGTATTCATTCATTGGTAACACTGCTGACGTGGTGTAAAGCCCTGAGTGGCAACTGGCATTAGTAAATTGGCAAATACTGAGTGGTGGTGGATAAATAATTCATTTTAATATATTTATTAAATTATTATACAAATGTTCTAATTTCCTTGTGATTGTTCTAAATCGTGCGTCACTTATTGCTAATTGTGTAAAGTGTGTTACGTTTCTGGTCTTAATGTTGGCAGAGTGTAAGCAATGTCGGACGATAAAAATATCGATGTTACTCCCGAAAGGAAGCACCTGGATGCTGAGGAAGGGAATGTAGCACCGTCGTCGAGCGAAGTGTCTAGCGTCGCGGGAAGTGTTCAAACGGCCAGGGTAGGCACCGACTGCAACATATTGCATGTTGATATGACGCATTATGTGCCTGCAAGGACACCTGATTTTGTAAACATATTTACGCAAATAAGTAAATAGAACGGCCCCATTCATATTTGTCTTGGTTCTACAAATTATTCTTTTAGTGGAAACTATAGAGTTCTGCAGCTCCAAAGATGATATAACATTTTCCTATTAGATTATATTTTTGACAGTCTGTGGCGATGTGATTGAGAATAATATGGTTGTTATAAGGGTTCGACCCTTGCGCCGAGACAAAATTTTGTGAGGTCCTTAAAATATTTAATTAGTATCTGTATCTATTGGAGTCAACTAACACTAGCCACGATATGAAACTAGACATATTATCTGAGTATGAATTTAGGACTATATTCACACTGACTATAAATAAGTTAATTTGTATGTTTGGTCGGATCATAGAGAGTTTAGATAATTTAAAGTTATTATTGTAATACATTTCTCAGAAGTAAAAGTTGAATTGTGGTTTCTTAACAAGTTGAAATTAGAAAACAGTTATTATAAAAAACACAACTGTTTGTATTTAACCACAGCTCTTCATTACTATCCAGATGTTTATAATATAAAAAATCCGCCAAAAATAGAATGTATTAAATAGGAAGAAAGAAAATGTTCATACTATGTTTTAGTATTTTGCTGTAATAATTTACTAACCATAATATGGAAATTTATAATATTAATGTCACATTTTTAGACATATTCTTTTGTACATATTCCAGACACCCCATCGAGTGTCATCGTCATCCGAAAGGCAAATTAAGTTTGAAAGAGCTCAAAAGTGCCTTGAAAATGCAGCACTTGTGTCTAAAAGGATCAAGGAGCACAGAAAGGCAACAGCTGAACTATTGGGCCGACCTTTCGGTGAGATATTCATTGAATTATTTAAATATCAATAGAATATACTTAATAATGTATAAGCTTAGGTAGAACATTAATTGTAGAAATTAAGATATTGGCCTTGATTTTCAAACATTAATAGATCTGATTCTCTATCTGATTATATATTCTTTATATTCATATGATTACAAACTCAAGTGATTCAAAGTCCATTTAATAATTTATTGGGTGTCAACTTTTATTTTTTATAGTATGTATTACATTTTATAAGTTTAACTCAATTTGTACCTTAAAACAATCTTGCCAATTGGAACAACTACTTTTACAATGAGCTCTTCAGTTATTTCAAATTAACATGCTATACATACATACGTAAACGTCACGCCTGTATCCCATAGGGGTAGGCAGAGACTATGGATCTCCACTTTGCTTGATCTTGACATACTACTTTCGCTTCTTCTACTTTCATCAATCTCTTCATGCATTCTCGTCGGTTCAGGGTACTTTAGACCTGATTCTTGTTGAGGGTACCACCGATTTGGATGGCGTAGGTTCCGTGAGGTCGACCCCTACCAACTCTTCCATTCATACATGCCTTATGTATCTGTTTTGTTATTCGCCTTTTATCCATATTAAATTTATTTATTATATTCATTACTGTCATATATTTGTTAAAATTATTAATGTTAATGTGGGTAACTGCTAATAGTTTGTTAATAAATCAGTTTGTCACTTATGAGCTAACATGTTGTTTCTTTTATTGGCGACTGCGGAAAATTAATGTAATTGTGTGGAAAATGGCATCAAAAATTGCGAACATAGTGTTTCCCGGAGAATTTAACCCCAAAACTGATAAGTGGAGTGACTACAAAGAACAATTACTGTGTGCTCTCGATGCCGCCGGTTATAACAAAGACAACATCGACAAAGCACGTTCCGTATTTTTATCACAATGCGGAAAACAGACCTTTTCATTAATTGCATCGCTTCTGATACCAAACCGGCCAAGTGATGTGGAATTTAAAGAAATTCTAGGTGTCCTAGATCAGTTTTATGAGCCTAAGGTTAACGAAATACTACAAGCAGGGAAATTCCACAAACGTCAACAGTTACATGGCGAAAGCGTGCAAGATTTTGTTTCAGCGATACATACACTGGGTGTTACATGCAATTTTATGGATTTAAAACGTCAGCTGAGAGACCGTTTAGTATTAGGAATAAGTAATGATCGCTTAAAAAGAGAATTATTAAAAACTCAAAGTCTTACATATGAGTCAGCATTGCAGATGTGCCTTAATTTCCAAGCGACATTCCCTGATCTATACCCTAATACTGACATCATCAGATCAACTCCAGATCATATAAGTGAACCTATGGATATTGGTAAAATAAGAACAAATGAGTGCCAACATTGTTCACGTGTTCATAAACCGGGTGAAAAATGTCAGTTTATTAAAGCTCGATGTTACTACTGTAAGAAATTTGGACATATTGTAGCTGCTTGTACCAAGCGATCTCGAAGATTGCATGAAATATCTAAGCTCGAGAACTGTAGTCAGAAGACAACATGGAATAATGAAGCTATGATGGGAATATATGCCTGCTCTGAAACTTATCAACCACCGATAACAGCAGACATTATCATAGATGGTGCTAATTTAGTCATGGAAATTGATTCTGGAGCGTCAAGAAGTATAATTTCTGAAACTACGTATAGGAAACTGTGGTCCACTCCTCCCCCATTAAGGTTCACCAATATAAAACTTGTGACATGGACCCGGGAGGCATTAAAAGTACTTGGCCTGATAAATGTACATGTGAAATTGGGTGGAAAAGAAGCTCAATGTGATTTGATAGTGGTATCAGGCAATGGGCCCAGTCTTGTGGGACGCAATTGGTTTCATATATTGAACATTGAGATTGCTGGTCTCAATTGGTCAGAGGATCGGATATCAAAATTAGTTTCCGATTTTCCTGGCTTGTTTGCTGACGGACTTGGACAGTATAAAGGTCCAGAAGTGTCCTTACATGTACGTGCTAATGCGGTACCTAGATTTATGAAAGCGCGACCCATACCGTTCCCAATGAAGCAATTAGTTAATGATGAGTTGCATAAGATGGTAGATCAAGGTATCCTCACTCCAGTGAATTATTCCAATTGGGCAACTCCATTGCGAATTGTTAAGAAAGAGGATGGTACTCTGCGTATATGTGGAGATTATAGAGCCACAGTGAATGCAGCAATTAATGTTGATTCATTTCCACTGCCTAAATCCATAGAAGCTTTTGCTAAATTAAGTGGTGGCTGTTTTTTTAGTAAGCTGGATTTGAAACAGGCTTATACCCAGTTGAGAGTCGATGAGAAGACAGCTATGCTCTTAACCCTAAATACGCCTATAGGATTAATGAAAATGAATCGACTAGCATTTGGTGTAAATGCAGCACCAGCAATTTTTCAGCGGGTAATGTCTACAGCTTTTGCAGATATGGAGGGTGTTGCTTGTCTTTTAGATGATATTGCCATTATGGGACGGAATAAAGCCGAGCATGAAAAACGTCTCTATGAAGTTCTGCATAAATTAGACGATATGGGTTTCCGCCTCAACGTTTCTAAATGTATTTTTGCTGCTGAATGTATTACTTTCCTTGGTCATATGATTGATGCAAATGGTTTGCATCCTGCACCAGCCAAAGTTAGAGAGATTCGTGAAAAGCCAGCTCCAACAAATAAAGAATCATTAAGAGCATTTCTGGGTTTATATAACTTCTATGAAAAGTTTTTGCCAGATAGAGCTACGTTATTGGAACCACTTTACCGGTTGCTGGATGCTAAAGCACCCTGGAGATGGGGCAAATTAGAACAGATGGCTTTCGATACAGCCAAGAACTTGCTATCTTCAGATTTGACTTTAGTGGGATATGAACTAGAGAGAGAATTGCTTCTCATATGTGACTCATCAGATTATGGCTTAGGAGCAATTATTGCGCATGTTATGGACGATGGTTCTGAGAAACCAATAATGATGGCGTCAAGGACATTGCAAAAGCATGAAAGACGTTACGGTCAAATAGATAAAGAGGCTTTAGCTATAATGTTTGGCTTGTCAAAATTTCACGAGTATTTAGCAGGACGTCGCTTTTGTATTATTACGGATCATAAACCGTTAATTGGATTATTCAATCCGGCGAAACCTATTCCAGATCAAATATCCCCTAGAATGTTACGTTGGTCTTTGAAATTAAGTTGCTACCAGTATTCTATTAAATATAGGGCAGGAAAATTGATTGGCAATGCAGATGCTTTGAGTAGATGGACGGCCCCCACAGCAAGTTTAATGGAAAAGCCTCTCAAAGATGTCCTACTATTAGATGAGGCACCACCAGGTTGGTCTTTGGATGCAAAGAAAGTGGCTTCTGAGACCAAATCAGATCCAACTCTACAGAAGGTGATGTTCTACCTACTTCATGGATGGCCACGTATGAACACTGATCCAGTGTTGAAACCATTTTACCTGCGCAAAGAGGCTCTTTCACACAATAAAGATTGTTTATTGTGGTGCAATAGAGTCATTATTCCAGCATCATTGCAGAAGGAAGTGCTAAAATTGTTACATGCTCCGCATGCTGGAATAGAGCAAACAAAGGCATACGCGAGAGGATACGTCTGGTGGGCCGGAATGGATAAAGAGATAGAGCAAGTTGTATCTGAGTGTGAACGGTGCCAAGGTGTGAGGAATAATCCACCTAAAACTCCTCAATCATGGATTGTGTCGGAAAAGCCATGGAAAAGACTGCATATTGATTTTGCAGGGCCTTTTCAGGGTAAAACCTTCCTGTTGGTAATTGACAGCTATAGTAAATGGCTTGAAGCTGAGATAATCTCGTCCTTGAACAGTACTATAGTGATAAATGTTCTCAGAAAAATTTTTGCTTCTCAAGGATTACCAGATACTATTGTTTCTGACAATGGGAAAACTTTTACCTCAAGTGAGTTCAATATGTTTTTAAAAAAGAATGGAATCCAGCATTTGTATGCTCCACCATACCACCCTGCTACAAATGGTCAGATTGAAAGAGCTGTACAAACTTTTAAGAATAAATTAAAGAAGATGTCTGATTCCAATTTGCCATGGAATGAGAAACTTTCTAAAGTGTTATATTATCTTCGCACAGTTCCATGTTCTAGTACTGGTAAGAGTCCTGCAGAAATGTTAAATGGCCGTAAATTCAGGACAGCTGTATCTATTTTGCATCCAGATGCTGTACCAAGTCGTTCTGATGTTCAATTAGATAATGAAGCACAAGGCTCACCGAAGAGATCATTTAGAGTTGATCAACCAGTACTTGTACGCATGTATGGCCCAGGTGAAAAATGGAAAAAGGCTGTAGTGGAAGTGGTAGAGGGTCCCAGTTCATATATGGTGAGAACAGAAGATGGTGAGTTGCAACGGAGGCATGTGGACCAGATGTTGTCACGGAGGGAGAATAAACCTGCAGATCTTAATACTGCACCAAGGCCGGGATCACCAGAACCAGATTTAGATTCCGAACCACTAATAGATATTCCTCCTCCAGAAATGTGGCCAGAAATAATTGGTGTACCATATGAGCCTTAATGAGATGATTTATGATTTATGAGTTAAACTGTTATGATTTGTATTTGTAATCAACTAACCTAATGTTATGAAGAAAAGATATGTCATATATTTGTTAAAATTATTAATGTTAATGTGGGTAACTGCTAATAGTTTGTTAATAAATCAGTTTGTCACTTATGAGCTAACATGTTGTTTCTTTTAATTACATTTATAATATTCATTATCCATTATATTCTCATTATATTTATTGAATTTATTTTTAGAGACTAATTTGGATGCCGATATATTTGTAGACAGAGTGCACACCATGTATAACAATGTGTATACATTTGTAAATTTTCTGTATGTGTCTACCACACAACACTAATTGTTGCGATTTTTATTATTTTCTTGTAACATTATCTTTATTTCTTTTTTTTGTATTAATATTGTTTCTGTATAATTATCATATAAGCGTTTTGGTGTACTTCCACTGTAAGCTTATAATGGTTCTTTAAAAAAGAAAAATGCATCCTCTCTACATGCCCAAACCATCTTAACATTCCTTGCTATAGAAACATATAAATGTAGAATGTATAGTAGTATAAACAATACATCCTTAATCAATAATTAGCACTTAAAGCTGATTCATATTTTATGACTGTGGGGTCTCAAATTTATAAGTAAGTGAACCTTTACAATTTTTATTGTTCCTATAATGTCAGGAAGGCAATAAGGATGCATTAAACTGACTACAAATTAATAATGTCCAAAAATCTATGTACATACATAAAAGAGGTTTCATCACCATCTCCACCTTGTGAAAGATTTCTACTGTATCTCCTATCTGCCATTCAAATGTTTGCTACAAACACTAAAGCTGTGTCTTTGTTCCTCCCGCATTTTTGTGCCCTAAGTGTCTCTCTAATGGCACCCTACCTTAACACCCTCACTGCATATCATTGTCTTATACCTCTCCCTATATTGTTGTAGAAGGAAGCGTGTTTTTAACAGTGATTGAAGGGGACTGATATACATATTATATTTTATTCAAATTCCAGAAGAGGATGATGGTGGTGATACAGCGTCGGAAATGGCATCCACCATGAGTGAGAGAACTGGGTACTCTGCAGCAACCGACACATCAACCACTTTGTCTGTTCAAGATGCCTTAAATAGTAAGTAAACAGCAGCGGCATATATTGAAATATTGATAAAATAAATATTACACACATTTGAATATTGTTGCTTGTATGAAGTTGTCTATTTAAATATAGATAACTATTGTTCTCTTTTTATTAAACAAATTAGTGTTTAAAAGAACTACAACAACAATTATTGTATGCATAAAAATATTTTCTAATAATTTATTTTGAAGTTCTCATTTTTTTTTTGCAGTACCTGGCATAAGCGAAAGTTTGGCGAACACACTAAAACAGAAAGAGATTTTGATGGAAAGAATAAAACAATACAAAGAAATTAGTAAGATAAAATCAAAATCATCAACATATGTTAGAAAGGAATCCACAATTGATTCTAAATTAGATATAAGAAAGGTAAAATTCATCTGCAAATATCCTTCACGAAAATAACATATTTAGGATTATATTTAAATAGCATATAATAACATTTTAAATCATAAGTTGCATTCAAATGTAATGTGTGCTAAGTTTATGTTTAGTACAATGGTCTCAAAACCAACAATTAACAGGGCCTTGTATGCTATTATTAATTTAAATGGGATATAAAGTAGAACTGGTGAATTTAGATTATGTTGCTTTAGTCAAAAACCCCATATCAAATCAAACATTAATATTATTAGTTAAAAAATAGCCATATTATGTAAGTTAATAATACAATTAATGATGAGTCTGGTAAATAATGCACATCTGGTTACTGCAAATTCTTAATGACTAATGTTTCCATTAATGAGTTTGTGTAAGTGCTATGTTGATATATAAAAGGTAATAGAAATGCCTAGATATACCTTTTTTGTTCATTTTTACAGGCTGCTGATAATAATGATATTGTTCAGTTAACTAATACAATAAAAGAAAAAGAAAATGCTTTAAGTGTGATGCAAGTGAAAATGAAAGCAATGGAAACTACTATATTAGATTTACAGGAAAAAATAAATGAGAAAGATCAGATTATACAAGCTAAAAATATGGCTACTACTCTAATGTCTGACACTTTAAGTAAAAAAGGTAAGATATATTTATTGAAAATTAAATACAGATAAGTATCATATAATGAAGAATTGTGATTATAATGAAGTTTTCGTCCTTACTTTTAGAAAAGGACTCTTTGGCGTTACTTGAAGATACCAGAATGCAAATGACGAAGATGCAAGAAAACTTTATTGCTATGGAGACAGAGTGGCTTGAAGAAAAACAAAGGTTGCTCAAAGATTTAGATGCCAAAAATGAAAAAATCGTTAGCTTGGAGGAAGCCAATAAGAATCTTGAAGCTACTAAATTGGAAATAAGTCTTTCCAATACTAAATTATTAGAAGAATTGGATATTAAGGTACAAGAAATTGCAAAGCTAGAAGTGGCCTTACAAAACTTGTCTGAAGCTAAGATAGAATCAACACATAAAGAAAAATTGGACATTGAAGAAGAGAAAGGTTCTCGTGAAATAGCGAGCATGACGGAATTAACGAAAAAGATTGAGTTGTTAGGACAATTAAATTGCCAAATAAGGCAGACTAACAAGGAATTGGAGAATAAACTGGCTACTGCGGACCCTAAGCTGGCAACTGCTAGTTCTCCGAGTAAAAAAGGTAGCCCAGTTCCAACAAGAAAGAGTGGTCGAAATACTGCGTCTAAAATGAAGTCTCCCTGGAGTCATTTGTCATCCGAAACATTACACCAAGATACAGACAAGAAAATTAATAAAAACGAGATATCAAGACTAGAAATGGTAATCCAATCTTTAAATAAAGATATTTTAGAAAAGGAATACATTATATCGCAAAAACAGGAATTGATATCAGAATTACAGTCTGCAAGTGTATCAGCACCAGCTACCGAAGAAGCAAAGGGTGCAGATGTGGTTGATATTGGTGTTTGTACAGAAGATCTACAATCTCCACAGGTTGAAATAGTATCTGAAGAAAAAATCGCAGGAGGACTTGAAGTTACTGAAGAAAACCAACCTTTAGATGTAAAAGAACTTGAAGAAAGGTTAAAATCTGCAAATGAACAAATTGCATTATTAAATACTGAAATTAAGGCAGCAAATAAAAACATGATAAAAGAAAAATCGACTCATAAACTTAAAGTGAAACAAATGCAAAAGACCATTGATAACTTCAGCAAAATGTCTGATAACAATGCGGAAATAGCAAGGCTTAATGAAGAATTGCACCAGCTGTCACAGAAAGTCGCAGAGTTAGAGGAAGAGAAGGGGAATCTACAGTTGCATCTTGTGGATTATGACAGTGGCCGGCGTGAGTATTACGGACGTCCCTTTACTGTTTTGCATATAATATTGTTTAATGTGTTGTTTGGTACTGATTTTAAATATTTTATTTGTAGTAACTGAATCTGATGTGTATAAGAAAATGTTAGAAATGGAAAACTTAGCCGAAGTACGATTGCAGTCCATTAGTGTCTTAGAAGCACAGAAGTTTGATCTAGTTCAAGGTATCTATTGTAATTTCGTAATTGATTAGTGCACTTACTGTTTAGTTGTTTAACAATAAATATGTTTTATTTTACAGAATTACATTTGTTGCAACAAAAAAATAATGAAATGGAAGACAAGTTGGCTGATATATCTCAGTTACAAAATGAACATGTTTGTTCTGAAATGAAATCTGTTCAACTGGAGGAACAAATTGATCAGCTAACTGCTTCGAAAAAGGAGCTAGAGATAATTACGGAAAACCTAAAATTAGATAAAGAGCAGTTAAATGGAACAATAAAATTGTTAGAGGAGGAGAAAGAGGAGCTAATACATAAACTTGAAAATTATATTCAGGAAAACATGGAGCTTACAGATAAACTGGAAAAACTGAGCGCTGAGAAAGTTAGTTCTGCAGAATCTATAGAGATTGTTGAATCTTTGACTACACAAGAAAAAATGGAACTTGAAGAATATAACAAGGGCATGGAGAATAAACCAGATGACGATGATCCTGGAAATGTGTCTCCACCATATGAAAAGAATCTAGAAAATCTTATGGAGCAAAGTGTTGATCTAAACAAAAAAATTGAATTATTTACTCAAGAAAGAGAAGAGGTGATGACCAAAATGAATAAAATTAACATGGAAAACAATTTATTGCAAGATAAAATAATGGATCTTACCAATCAATGTGGGAATTTACAAAATAACATTGAACTGATCTCTAATGAGAAGAGTAAATTACAAGAGCTTAATACAGAACTTAATCATCAAATAGAAGAGTTAAAACGTGAACGGGTGGAAATATTAAAAGAAACTGTCGAAATGACAAAACCAAGTAGTGTGGATGAACCATCAGAAATTATGCAACCGGAGCCTCAACAAGATGAAAAATCGGTGGGCGACAAAAATGCAAGTCGAACAAAATCTGTCAAACAGCTTACAAAAGAAATACTTAAACTTAAAAATACAATAAAAGATAGAGAAGCTGAAATTGCAGACTGCCAAATGAAAATATTATCTTTAGAAGAGCAACAGCAAAAGCAAAATGAATTATTGCAACACATTTCTTCTTATGAGCATAAACTTAAAGCCCTTGCTGAGGAAAACCATCAATTAAAGGACGAAATAGAAGTTTTAAGCAGAAATAAAGAATCTGAACAACAAATACTGCAATTCAAACAAGCAAATGAATTTATGCAACAAGATATTCAGAAAATACATCAAGAATATTCTGCAACTGTTAGTGCCAGAGATGCCAGGATTAACGAATTAGAAAATCTTCTTTTAGAATACGAAAAACAAATATGCAACTATGGAAGCTCTATACAACAAAAAGATAAAGAATTATCTGAGTACATTAATCAGATCACCAAATTGAACGATGTTTCACAGAAATTAAGATCAACCATTGAATTACTTGAAGAGGAAAAGGCTAAAGATCAAAACGCAGAACTTGTTAAGTCGCTGAATAAACAAATGGCTGCATTCCAGAAGAAACTTTCAGATTATGAGAAAAATATTGGGATGTTAGAAGAAGAAAAGACGCAGCTACTTGCAATGAAAGCCGCCTTAGAAAATAAGAATGTAGCTTTAGATACAGAATTACACAAATTGCAAGAAGCATATAATGAGAAACAAAGCCTCATTAACGAATTACAAACACAACATCAAAAACATTCTGAAGAAGTATCAACCCTCATAGGACAGAATAAAGAGAGAGACGAAGAAATTCATGAAATAAAGTTGCAGTTACGAAAAGAATCTATTGAGAATGAAAAGTTACGTACGAGTGTGTCTGAAAAAGACAAGGAATTAAATGAACTAACACAAGTTGTTCAAGAGACCAAAGAAAATCTGGACAAGGTGTGTCTGGACAAAAATAATTTGAATCAGGAGTTTACGACAGTAGAAACAAAAAATAAGGAGTTGTTAGAAAAGTTAAAGAAGTTTGCTGTCAATATTAAGAAAAAAGCGTCATTGTATTCTGAACTTGAGACAGCATACCACGAAGTTCAAAAACAATTAGAAGCCAAAAACTCACAATTGGAGCAATTAATGATTCAAGTTGAGACTCTTCCAGTCTTACAAGACAAATTGAAACATGCTGAAGAAGAAATTAACAGGCTACAAGTCCAGAAAAATAGTTTAGATAATCAAAAGTCAGAGGATATTAATCAAATGCAATCGGAAATTTCATCATTAGAAAATAAATTAATCAAATATACAGAGGAACTAACAGTGGCAAATGACTCATTAAATGGTGTCACTAAAGAGCTTAATGCAGCTCGTGAAGAAAATCTAATGCTTAAATCTCACGTGGAATCATTAAGCAATAAAATTGTTGAGTATGAAATAGACCAGAAGAATAACGCCAATTTTGTAACCAAAATAACCGCCTTGGAAGCTGATATTATACAGAAAGAAAATCAAATTGCAGAGTTGATAAATAAATTTGAGCAACAAGATAATGTAAATACTCAAATGCAATTTGGATATGACGCCAAAATTCAAGAAAGAGATTTATACATTGAAAACTTGGAAGGGGAGATCAGCAAATATAAAGGTCGTATTTGTCGTTTGGAAGATTCTGTATCTATAATGGAAGACAGAAGACATTCACTTGAACGCAAAGCTGACCAATTAGGCAATCAATTGCAAGAAAAGCAGAAAGCTTACAGTGAATATACTAATCAAGAGGATGAATTAGTCAGCAGGTTGGCAGTTCTTATGGATCACGACAGAGTGGTTGAAAAGCAACTTTCCGAGATAGATAATGAAAATAAAGAACTACAGAATAAAATCCAGAACTTAATAGATGATAATCAGAGACTCCGAAAATCTTTATCGGATATACAAGATCACTGCAACCAGCTAGTAGACAAGGCTAGTAGGTTCGATGCAGCTGAATCAGACATTGCTAAATATCAATCCCAACAGCAGGATCTTGAGCTACAGTTAAAGCGAATGACTCATGATTATCAATCATTGTTAGTACAGAAAAAGAAAGAAATTGAAGAATTGGAGTTGGAATTTAATACTCAAATTGAAGGTGCCATTAAAGAAAAGAAAATGTTAAGTGAGAAATATGAAAAACTTATTGAACATGTTTCCCAACTAGAAATTAAACTTCAAGAATACAGGAGTAATATTGAAAATCTTAACATAAATATTGAGGAACTTAGTAGAGTTAATGAAGAATTGATGGCAAAGAGCTCAATTAAAGAAACCTATGTTGCTCCAGATTACACGGAACAATATGTTAGTGAAATAAACAAATTGAATTCTGTTATCAACATTAAAAACCAAGATTTATCAGAATTATCTAACAGGCTACACATTCTTCAAACAAATAATTTAGCTGTTGTATCTAATCTAGAAAGTAATATATCAGATTTAAGGGCGCAGTTCAATAATGCATCAACTGAAATAGCGAGATTGTTACAAGAACAAAAAGATTTGAAACAAAAGTATGAAGAACTGCAGATTACTCTTAGTCAAAAAGAAGAGCAGATAAAAGAGTTAAAGGAAACTAAATTAACTTTTGAAATGAACATTCCGAAAACAGAAGGAATGGTTATTTCATCTACAATAGAACCGATGAGTGAAGATTTAAAAGGTTTCGATTTTTCGTCTCTAGAATCACAAATTATATCGGACTCTTCTGAACCTGTGATTGTTCAAAAACGGGATCTTCATAAAACCACCGAATTTAATCAAGGTTCCAGTGCTACTAAAACTGATAGTGTTGAACCTTTTATCACACCTAAAAAGGCTTATGATTGTTATACTGGTGACGAAACTCAAACTTCACAAGAACCAGACCCATTCAACTCAGATGAAGGGTGGGGTCTGGGTGAAAATGAAGAGGACATAGGAGCTGTTACTCCAGGTTTATCTCATCTACAGCATGAAATAGAAAAACTAAAGAAGGATAATGATGTATTAAAATCTGAGTTGGATGCAAGTAACGCTAAATTAATTAAGGCATTGCGAAAATTGAAAGAACTGAAATCAAGTAATGACATGTTAAACAATGAATTAAAATTGTCTAAACAAATATCTCAGTCATCTTTTCTAGACAGTGCTATTGAAGATGAGCTTAGATTAAATATTCAAGATTTGGAGAAGAAAATAGAAGAATTAAGTACAGATCTTAAAAAAGAGAAACGAGAAAAGGAATCTATTAAAAAACAAAACGAAGTATTCAGCAACGCTAATGATAGATTGACTGAGATGAAGGAAAAATTGGATAATGAAATTGAATTATGGAAGTATAAATTTAAGGAGGCCAATGATAAAGTTTCCACATTACAGTGGGATGAAGAATCTAAAAATAGCTCTCAGCGCGAAGTAAATGTTGTAAGAAAAGTTACTGAAGAACAAGTTAATGAAGAAATAATGAAGATAGAAAAAGAGAATGAAGAATTACAGACCATTATAGACCAACTGACGTCTCGAAATAAAGAACTACTATCAGAACAGACTTTATTGAGAAATGAAATAAATGATCTTAATGCAAAATTAGATCAACAATCAACACACTCCTCTGATGATTATCAAATATTACAAAGTAATTATCTAGAGTTGCAACAGAGTTATGCTAACTTGCAAAAAGATAACGAGATTTTAAAAGAAAAATTAAATGACCTCCAAATTCGTTTAAATAAAGCTACTGCTGAATGTGAAACTGTAAAGACAGATTATGAAAATATTCAAATCGATTTAGAAAAGAAGAATGCTGATTTATTAAATAAATTTACTGAGCTGGAAACAGAATTAAGTTTTTTGAAAGAAGCAGAAGCAATGGCCAAAAACAATACAACAAAATTAGAAACAGAACTCAATACGGCTTACAGTAAGCTACGTCAATATGAAGAAGATCAATTAGCTGAAAAACAAAGTGATTCAAACATTATAAACGAACAATTCAGTGTTTTGGAAGCCCAAGTTTCAAAACTGACGCAAGATCTTGTAGATGCCCACGCCAAAGTTTCTCAGCTGGAAACTAGTAACGCTGAACTCGTAAAACAGTCAACAGATTATCAAGCTAAGATTAGTGAATTAAATGCAAAGGTTGCAAACTTAAATTCTGAAAATGATAATCTGTTATCTACTGTGGCTGAATTACGTTCTTCACTATCCAGTGCTGTAGATCAGCGCGGTTTTGAAATCGCTGAGATATGGAAACAACATTTAGCTCAAAGAGAAGCGGATTTCCAGAAAATCGAATATGAACTCCGTACACAGTTGAGTGCCTCGGAAGCCAAGTACGAACAGTTACTAGATAACGTTCAGTCTTCAAGTCAAGAAGAAACTAATAAATTGATTATGGCCGAGCAATTATCATCAGTACAAAATAAGTTACAGGAAAAAGAAGAACATTTACGTAGTCTCCAAGAAAAATATGGGGAAGTCATGAATCAACTACATGTCTTGCGGTCAGAAATGGCCGATGAAAAAATTACTCACGATAATAGATTGCTTGAGCAACAAGAAGAATACGAAAAAATGATCCAAGAACTCACTGTCAAAAATCAATCAAATACGAGTGCATTTGAACAATCATTTAAAAACATAAATGAAGAATTGGCCGCTTGTAAAGCTAGTAATGATGATTTCATTCATAAAAATAATGAATTAAGCAATAAAGTTACAGAGCTTGAAGCAGAAATATTAAATTTGACAAAACAGATTCATCTTAAAGATAGTGAAATATACCAAAAGACGCATGACTACAATTTAACTATAACACATAGAAACGAAGAGTTTGAAAATGTTAGGAAACAATTGCTTGAATATGAAAAGAAAATTGAAGATTTGATTTATGAAAAAGAATCGGACTTAGCAATTATAAGATTAAAAATGCACGAAAATATGAATCATTATGAGGGGTTGCAAAAAGAATCTGAGGCAGAAAAAACGACAATATTAGATGCATTGAACGCGAAAATAACTGAATGTACGAACCTAAATAAACAAATAGCAGACTTGAACAAGACATTAGAGGAGCATACTTCTAAAATAACTGAAATGCAGTTAGCCTTAGAAAACCAAGAGTTAGAAATAGTATCACTGAAAGATGAAATATCAAATTTAGAGAATATGCTTAAAGCTTCCAATAGTAAAATACAGAAACACGTGTCGTTCGCATCTGACACCAAACCGGGTGATGGCGAAAACACTGAAAGTAGTTTGAGCAATGATTTGTTAGACGCGGTTCCACGAGCTGAGTTAGACTTAGCATTGTATATGTTGCATCAGAGAGACGTTCGCTGTGAAGAACTCACCATGGAATTAACGCAATTGTTGGAGGAAAGAGACACATTGCAGCTTCGGCTATCAGATAGTTTGAGATCCTTCGAAGAGTTGAAGTCAAAATGTAGACCTATGTCACCGCAAGTTACGAGTGTTTCACAAGAGACTGTGTCTGAGCTACCTAGCTTCAGCATAGAGAGAGAACACCAATTCGTCGAGACTCATAGGGGTCAAACTTCCCGCAGCAGTAGCATTAGTGATCCTGACGGTGAAAAACCAAAGTTGCAGGCTAAGTACGTAAATATTTTATTTTTCGAAATTTTGTAGTGACAATAACTGTTACTAAATTTTTGGTGTTTCTACAGACTGACGGAGTTGCGTAGTGTGAGACACAGTCGCGACGTGAGACTGCGGCATGAGAGCGAGCAGCGGCAACTGGATTTGCGGTTATTGCAAAGCGACGTTGCCAATTTGCCGCCTGAGGCCGTCAACCAATTGACGCAGGCGCACCACACCCTTTGTAAGTGAACACTGATTTTGTGCGCTTTCTTAATGCCATTTTCTAATAATGTATCTTTATATTAAATTCAAACAACACGCAGCGGCAGCTGCTCTACTATACTGTCTACACCTTTCTCCTCTTCTCCCCTTTTTTATTTTCCATCTACAAATATCTGCATTGCGTTCACTTATCGTAAGCTCCTTCGCTTGAATATTTGCTGATCATTTTCTATAGATAGAGTGTGATTTACTTGACCACAGTATAGTTTTAAATATTGCGGTTAGGTCTATGAAGGTAACTATGTTAGTTTACTCTATTGAGCTATTTGTTCACAGCTCGGGATTCACAAAGCACGCCCACAGTGCTCCTAAACTGGCTGCGAGGGAAGAGTACACCAAAAGTAGTCCATATGTAAGGCATTCGTTATTTTTAATAATTAGGTAACATGTGACATTTTAATATAAATTTTAATATCCACTAGTTATGAATGTACAGTTGTAATAATGTATAATATGATGTATTTTAATTTCTTTAAATATTTTTGTTGTGATCCTTGTGCATTTAATGTGAATTATGCCACCACCAAATGGCATGAGTTTAAAGTGTTTTTTGTAAACATCTAGTTATGAAATTTATGCCCAATCTCAGTTTGCCATTGAAACGACAGAGGCCCGGCAGCATCATTTAACCTACTTTTGAATATATCTCAGTACATTTCCAGTAGTTATGAAAATCTGTTAAATGTAGAGCTGTTTTTTAGTTTCTAAAGCATAATATATCTTGCAATAAATTGTTGAATATATGGGTTTCGGTTTTATTTTATAGCCTCCAAATTTAATAGTTCGTTATACATACATTAACTGTTCCTGCTAATAAAGCTAGTTTTTTCTTTGTATCTTTGAAAAACGTTTCACAATAATGGTTTTTTTGTGGCTCGGTTAAATGATACTGCTAAACAACTAACATATTTGCTACGTGTCATTGAAATAAATACAACTTTGGAAATTGAGTATTGACACGCGAATAAAATGGCCTCTGTTTTGATAAGTACGAACGAACGACAAATCTTGGCCCTGATAACGTAACATGCATTCCTTTATTCTGAAAAAGCTTTATATTCTTTTTTCTCACCAACTTTCGTACATTTTAAATCTCCCAATATATTATTTAGGCTTGAAACTATTCATAATTTTCGACGAGGCTACTTCCTTACACGAATATAAGTTAACCTAACTTTTGAAATTCCTTAACCCCAACACATATCCGCTGGTAGGGCAAAGCGGACCGAATTTATTTAATTCAAATTAGTAGTGAATTTAAATGATAATCACAAGCTACATAAGATATAAATATCCGATATGAATAATGTAATTTGTTTCTGTTGTGTTGGAAAACACGCGGATTAGTAATTTCTCAATGCGTCATAGATTTGTGGAATAATATGAATTTTTACCGATTAACATGTCTTGGTCATTGTAATAGTTGCAATCCTAAATAATAATTTTATTAATGCTAAAATTCTTCCTTTTACTTTTCTATTTATATCTACTTTGGCTATTAATGTATATTGCCCCTTGGGTAGACTCGGGGCCTTGTATTTTGGTTAAGTGATTAAAACGTGCCTTTTCATACACAGACATGTTGTTGTAATCTTCGTTATTTCAAAATTATGTAATATATAATATGTATATAATTATGCGCAAAGACCAGTCTTTGTGCAATTAAGTTGTAAATTTTTGTTTTGATTAAAATTAATTGGAAATAAAAATATGATTTTCTTTTTTAATTTCATCATGTTTTTGATTAATCATATGAAAATAATATAATAATTACACCTAGCCTCCAATTGCATGGAATTATCAATGGGTTTGTGAACTATAATTAAGGTAACTATTAAAGGAAGTATTTTGAAGAGTTAGGTATTGGAAGTATTAAAAACAGTTTATTTTAGATATTTTTATTATTCTTTTTTAAATATTTACATCTCAACATCTTAACGAGCATACAAACCAGGAAAGAAAACCTTATATATAATAATCACGTATAAAATCGTAGCAATCTAGAAGGTTGGATCGCAAACTATAAGTAGATATTTGTATTTTTGTGTACACTGGTGCCCCGCGCTGCACGGAGCACGCTGGGTGCACACGAGCGACTCACCACGTCGCCACGTGGCTGCGCTCAATCAAGGATAAACATCACAGGAAATATATTTCTCTCAGTTTTTTTTAAACTACAATAAAAATACTATACTAAAACTAAACCGAACGAAGCTAGCCCAAAAGCCATATTATATAAACATTCAATAACACTAACTTTGTAATGCGTATATTTTCCCACATAATTTTATATACAAAACTTAAATTACAGACGCTTTAAATTTTATTTATGTCAATGTCCAAAATTCATCTTAGTGTAGCGGGCGTTTGTTCCACAACCAAAATAATTATAAAGCTAATTATATACTCTTTGATTTATCAGCAGTGTACCGTTATTTGTTTCCTCGTGTTCGTACGTAAAACGGATCATATATTTAATATTATTACTCTATACTCCCTTTATACAATACTTTTATAGTAGTGTTACTTATGGCACCACATGCTTACAGCATATACGTTATATTTACATTTAAATCTAGAACATCTATACACGTTGCAGATCGTACAATCATTAACTCTGAATGGGACTCCTCGAGGTTATCAGGAGTATAACCTTAACGCAATTATATCATTCCTGACACCTCGTTGAATATATTTATGGAAGACATTGGAGTGATTTCTTGTTTATTTTCTTTTTATTTAATCCTACTGAGCACACAGATCGACTTCAGGCTAAAGATAAACTAAAATAATTATATCTACAAGAACATACCTATAATCTTATCAGAACAATATATTTGTTATTGTCTGCCTATGCCACCCGTACTTAAATTTATATAAAAGCATCACTTACATATGATAATAGTAAATATATCACAATTTTGTTAAAGTAATGAACATTTCCATCTTTCAACTAATTGTAAAAACTTTAAGTACAAAGTAGTGGAACTCTAACTATTGCATTGTAGTGTGTGTATTTCCTAACGGTTTCAAATATAGGAACGATGACATGATATAACTAAAGCTAACCTACACAGATCACATTCCTTTCTTATTATTTTTTGTTTAAAGTTAATAGTTGGAAGGGCGATACGGTAGTTTCACGTTAAAGTATTATGACTCGGTGTGACTACGACGCGAAATTACTTTTTAAACACTTATCACATTATAATACAAACTAATAGTATTGATACTTTCGTCATAAAGGAACTAAGATATATTTAATTTGCTTACGTAGACAATATTCCGAATTTAAATATACAATTCCCCATTTATTCTATTGATACATAATCGTGTATGTTTTATCTATAACACCGGCATATTAAACAGTATGTGAAGGAGATGGAATTTTATACATAACTTTGTATTGTTTAGCGTTATAAATATTAGCAAAAATGAATATAGGTACCATTACATTTTACATAATACAAGCGTAATTTATTGCCTTCCCCCAATATAATAAAAATGTTTATATTAGGTATCCACGATGCCCCCTCTTATATTCCACTGTTTAGTAGAGGTTTCAACGTGTATCATATTAAACATAATATGATTTTATTAAATTCCGTTCAAGTTGAACGCAGATGTAAACATTAACAAAATAATTATAAACAGGATAATTTGTAACTAAAGTGTAGTGTAACATTAATTCAATAACTATATCCACATAATATATACTAATAATTATATAACATCTGAAAAGGTGTATCAGTTCATGATAAAAATAAGAAAACACGAAGTTAACTTTGGTCCCGTACGAACAAATATAATGTCTGGTAATAAATTACTTGTAACAGCTATACTATTGTATAAATATTGATGTCTTCTGGCATACGTCCGATGAAAATGAAGTCGTAAATTATTAAGAGGTAGATTGTAATTTCAAAATCCGCGTCAACTACAACTGCAAGGTCCGTCTAAAGTCAACTCGATCACCGCAACAGTCATTACATACAACATACAGACTAGAGGTAAATTACAAGTAGCACGCAGGCTTACCTATCATCGTATTCACAATTAGATGTAACGTATCTTTAACTATTAGAGACATGCGATTGTCAGTCTTGGTATCAGTCCATGTTGCGGCCGCATCCAGCGATGTAATAGTTTATAGTATTTGCGTACTGATGCACCGCGCGGAAGCAATTGTCCGCACCGGGTTCAGAAGTGAACGTCTCTCACGTCGGTGGGGGTCGCGGCGTTACTGTGCGCCTTGTCCTGGCTCGGAGGGGGGGTCCACCCCGCCGCTTCCCGGGCTTGTCCGTTTGGGACCGACGCAGGACGTTCTTCGATCATGGTCTGCACCATCACTTCTATTTGCTCGAGGCATGTGTGAAGACACTCCTAATAACAAATAAAACCCAATGATGAAATCGTGACAAACCTATTACACAATGAAATAAAAAGGCAACGGCAGGTGCCATGCATTACGTGTGAAGTCGGATTTTTTGCGGTTTATACTTTTTTAAACAAGTTATACTTACTTAGAATCATATTTTTATATGCATTGATATTTGATCGTGAACAATGATTATCTTATTAGTTTAATATTAAAATGAATTTTAATGAGACTTATTATATTTTGTAAGTATAAGCATAATTTATTTTTGTCAATATTTAAATAGATACTAACGAGGTCTGTGCGCGTCAGCTCTTGCAGTTTGGGCAGGTGACCGTCAAGCCCCAGTCCTCGCAGCGCGGCGGCTATACTGCACGACGCCAAAGTGCTGGCCGAGTAAAACATAAATTCGTAATCTGCAACAAACAATAACCACCTTATACATCATGCCCAATATAGTGACTATTAATTATTGCTTTAATTAATACCGTCGACTGTATGTACCTAACGGGTCGAGAAACATGGTCACACACCATTATACCCTATCTATAATTTTTTTTATATTTTTCCTCAATAGACCATTTATAAATACGAGCATCGTTACTGAAATGGAGGCGTTATTCATTAAGGCAGGAAGCGGTTCGTAACTGAAGCGTTGTGTTTCCGCGGTGAGATGCGGCGTCCGTAACTCCGTAGATAGACAATGTCAATATCAATACAAGCGGGCGGAGCAAGCGCGTAGTGGTTGAAGGAGTGGGGCACATCCGGTAAAAGAAATGTTCCTCTCTCCCTCACGCAGGTTGTCAGTCTTCTCTGGAGAGTTTAACCTCAAAGGAGCCGGCACCCGCCCTCGCGGCCGCATTCCACAGGCTGCGCTTGCGCGCCCGGCTCACTTGAATATTTCTCACGGACTTACTTTGGCAAAACCATTACATGTGTAGCCACATATCAACCGACCAACCGCCTCAACTCATTATTTTGTTGTATGCTTACGCAACAACGGCTTTTTGTATTATTTAATTGACAGGAAAATCTGCATTAGTTAATTACTACGGTGCGCTATGCACATACATCATTTTAGTATAAGATTCCCAGCCCCATATTGATATCAATGTAACTATACATTTATTTCCTATATGAGTAGTTGATTGTATTGTAATGGGATTTCCAGTGAATATATTCCTCCCGTACCTACGCAAAATATGTTCATTAGCCACACAAACGAGTGATAACAATAAAGGAAAAATCACTTGTGCAGCCTTGGCAGAATTTTAATCTAATGGCGAATTCTAAACACCCGTGTATTTGTTGTCAAAGCGTCGAACGGTTAAAACGAGATGCCATCTAGCAACGCTTATGTGAGTAATTTATATTCCCACAGTATTACAAGAGTCCAGCAGTCAAAGAGCAGCAAGCTGTGATCTCGAATGCTCACAAATACGAAGATGCGAACAATGTGAGTGAAGCCTCCGAGAGCTCCCCATTCATCATTAAGTAGACACCATTATACCGACCAACGTATAGATATCGAACACTCTTTCAGCTCATTTAAAAGATTTCGTTCGTTTTTTTTTAATTTGCGTGGCGGCATACTCGAGATAAAGGGAACGGGCAGAGGGAACGAATAAAAAGAGACATGAAACAACGCAAGCGGCCGCTCAGTCGAAGAATTTGCATAATCTGATGTTAATCAAACAGTACGGTGAGAGCTAATCGGGCGCAAGTCGCAACCGGCGACCACGTAATGCAACTCTTGTTGTCATATTTTGCAAGCAGTGCATTTGGTGGGTAATTGTCGTGTCATTAGCGGAGATGTCCGGAGGTAGCGGACGCCGCACGACACTCACGCCACAGCAGTTGCGCGGTGGACTGGACACACACGTAGCGGATGTGGTGGCCGGCCTTATAAGTAGCGATGCCACCACTACATTATCAGCTAATACATGCCTACCAGAGGAAGTGACGAGGAAGCGTTAATCCCACACTCCTTTTATATGTAAATTGTGATATACTCTCATTTACATACATCATGGAACCGTCTACAAACCACTTCCAACTTTATAAATCCTGATTTAGTTCGTCATTAACACAATCGAATCCACACCGACAGCCCGTGCTCGTTTAACTAAACACATTAGCCCTAATTAGTTTTGTTGAAATTAAATACCGCCCGGGCGTTTTAATTATTTCAATATGATAACTACCTTGGCACCAATGCCGTGGAATAATGTCGTGAGCAGTTTAATACAAATACGTGGACGGTTGAGTGGTGTGCTTGAACGATCAAGTATGGTATAGATAAGCACATGCGAGCAATCACACAGCACCGGTGAAGCTACAATCCCATGAGCGGTGACATAATCGTGGTTGTATCCTTGAATATGTAGTAGATGGAGTAATGACGCGTGTCGGCTCACGGCGCTTCGCGGCGCGGCGCGGCGGCGGTGAGTTGCGGCTGCGGGCAGACGCGGTGCTAGGCGTTTATTCCGCGGGGTGAACGTGCCCGCGAGGCCGAACTGCCGGTGCCGACAGACATGTTTAGAATTTGACGGATATCACTAAATGATTCGAATACACACTCAAATGAAGGAATTGTAAACTAAAACATTTTCGCGGAAGAAACTTTCCAACAAGTGTACTGCGCGTTGTACACATGCTGCAACCTAGATCTGTTTCAACAAATGACAATGTGCAGTGAATGGGCGTAAATGAGTCAGCGGTTAGTTTACTGTTACTATTACTTTGCCTCATAATCAACACGTGATAACGCTCAATCGATATACTTATTCATCATATTCATCTATGTTTTTAGGGCGAAGTATAATGCAGATTTATTCAATAAAACCGTACCTACGTAAAAAGAAACAAAAATAATTGATGATCATTGCTGGAGCTCCGCACGGTGAGATGTCAGCTTTAAAATATCCCATTACAAATTTAATATCCTGACGAGTTATGATTCCAGAGTAAATTGTGCCATTCAAATAATGATACATAATGCGGGCTAACTTGATACCGAGAAATGCACATAGGTTGGCGCATCTACGAAGTATAGAACACTGACCCATCGCGCCGCCTAAGGAGAACCGTTCTCACTCAAGCTGATGTTATTCACAATTTATTAGAGCGCCATCAATTTTACTCGCCACCTAGCGTCAAGTAAAACGACCAAGTCATAACGAGCATTTAAATTGATTTTTTCATATCCGTAGTCGACACGAAGTTTACAGCGGCCGAGACTACTGCCGTCACGGCGATTGCTCGTTAAGGTCACCACTGTGGAGGACATCGGCTCAACACTCGACGGCCAAGTGAGAGACGATATCCGAAGATCAAGTGAAATGAAGGAGCTGGAGCGTGAACTTCTTAAAGAAAAACAACAAGACAACGGCGGCGAACAACAAAAACCGCTGCACAAAAACATATGATCCCATCAGGGTTGCGGGGGGCCGAGAGGTTGTGTCGGGGCGGCGGGGCGGCGGCGGGGGGGAGTCCCGAGTGCGAGGCGTGCTGGAATGCGCTCGGGCGAGCGGCGTGGGAGGCGCCGCAGCCGAGCCGAGTCGCCGGCGCGCAGCTCGCGGCCGCGGGACACACACGCCGCCCTCGCCTCGCCCTCGCCCGCGCACTTTACCCTCACTGTAAACAAACCTATTCACATCTCCTGCACTCTGTCATAACTTTCGATAAGCGCCAGCATACGTGAGCACTGTGCCTACTGCGTGCCGGGTGCCGCGCCGCTCCGCATTCCACGTCTCCTCGCCGCTTTGTGACGGTTACACTTCAAAAACACCAGGCTCAACCGTTACGACGGCGACAAATAACTACAACATGATTATGAATTACCAACAAAGAGAAAATAAACTACAACTCTAGCCTGTTTTAAGCAGTAAAACATACATGTAGGAGAAATTAGAACTAAGCCTATAAATGAACAACACGAGTCGCGAGAATAGATGCGTAACCGTTAGTAATGTCTGTCACAGGACTCACAGGATATCAAGACGGCGACTGGCTATTAAATTATCCTGCCATGAACTGACAAAACCCCACTCCAGGGTACAAGCTAGGGAATCTCGTAGCGTGTACAGGAAATAGCCCTTTTTCCTTTTCTTCTTTCACAAATCTAGCACGAATCAGTAAATTTTGTTCCTACCATATTTTTGTCTTTCTATTAACTTTATTGTTGAAAATCATAGTACAAAAGTTTAAAAAATTTGTAAGCATTTCGATTATAAACTCGTTGGGCAGAAAAATATTTCCGTTACCAATGTTTTGTACATATTACTAATTCTTGAACGTTTTACACACGTTTTGATAACTTTATTTTAAATTTTGGTAACAAAATAAATGTTTGATTAGGTACACTAGCAAAAAAAGCAAATAGCTGGCTAAACTAGACCTTTGTGACGTGTATTTATATCTGGAAGACTAATAAATGCTGCCGTTACAAGAAAACGATTTGATGCGTTACGCATTCTGATTAGAAATACTTTGTAATGCCCGTAGAAAATTGTTCAATATGAGGGGCAATTTATTGCTGTGTTCCTTATTGTACGACGATTGACCATTGACCTGCAAATGCTGAAGAGTTAGGTGTGGGGACACTCACCTCTCGCGGCCAGCGCTATGAAGGTTTGTGCGTGCCTGTGCACCATCTCTGTGTTGACGAGACCTCTGAGTGGTAGCCGAGACAGCAGCAATGGGAGGAAGTCGTGCGCCGTCACTCCGGCCACGTCCCACTTCAGCTTAGACAACACCAACAACTCCCAGCTCTGCCGACAAAAGAGAAACATTCAATAACAGGTTAAAACCACAGAGCTCTTAACTTAAGTGAGTTTTATTTGCATTCTTCGAAATGTACTTTTACAAACAAAATTGCGCACTTTATCGAGTTGATATTAAGAGAATTGTTATCGCGATTTCGTAAAGTTTAAAGCAGTTAATTCGAGTGAGATTATCAAAATATGATATGTGCAAGCGTTGTGTGCCCATACGGTACAGTAGAATAGCATTCCTGTGCCACATCCGCCTTAATAATCGTAAACGTGGCGAGTTTCGCTTGACTTCCCGGAACGGCGTGTAGGTAGTCCCCGGCACATTGTTGTGCAATCAAATGTTCACTGTTATTGTTTTAGACCATGTTTAGTCTCATTCCATCAGTTCGGTACTCGTATTGTTACACAAACCGACGGGAAACAAATACATACACGAATTTGGTATTGGCATTCCTTTTAGCTTTAGAATTTAGCACGCCTTCATCGTTTAGTGTTCAGATAATGAAAGTGTCATTTCTATATTAGCTAATTAGTTGGTATGTCGGTATGATAAATATTATGAGTTGTGCTTACTCCTGACCTACATTGCAGTTCGTGTACTTAATATTGTACCTACGCAATTCTGGCAGAGGGCACCCTTGGCCAACGCTTGCGGTTTAATTTATGAATAAGTTGATTATTTTGTGTACAGATACTCACTCAAACATGTAAGCAATGTATGTCCGTTGACAGATAATACTCGATGTTTACTTAACTCAATCGACGGGGTCGACCGCGCCGGATTCACTCGCCTTGTGCATTCACAATTCATTCTGTTCCACACTACTGCAGATTTAAAGTACACATTCGTTTGGCGGAACTGTCTGCTTAGAACATAAAGATTCTCAACACAATGTGTTTATGAATGAATGAAGTATCATCACTGGAAGTTGATTTCGAGCCAGTGTTGTGTGCGTCAGTTGTATAAAATTATACCGCCATTATCAGCGACGAAGTAAGATAGGACAGCGGTAAATAAATTACTTTTTACGCAACAGTAAGTAGGCACAAAGACTAAAAAGACTAGGTGAGTAAAAGCGGGTAAAGCGGCGGTATGCGGGTCGACCGCGAAATGAAAAGATCATTCTATCTTTGAAATCGCGACCAGTTGAAAAGCTCTTCGAAAACAATGCGTCCATAAAGCACTCACCGCAAGTGGTGTTGCAAACGATGTCAGAGAGCCTTCGCGCGCCGAGAACCGACTGTCGTTATGAGATGTTTTTAGCTCAGCCCGTATCAGCTGATCGGACAATACGTTCGCATCTCGTGTATTATAGGAACACGTATATATGTTAGCCGTACTAAATGAAGACGCATGGAATGCAGCTCGTAAATTTGCAGCCGGGTGTTGATGAGACTAGAGGGGCTGGCGTGGTGGCACCGCGGCGGCCGGGCGGGGCGGGGCGCGGAGCCGGTGCCACTGCCGGCAGTTATCGAGCCACGTTACAGCCAATAAAGCGAGCTATGCAAACAGCCCTCGTCGCCAGCGACACACTCGCTGAATTCCACACTTGGTTCCCATGCTTTATCCAATTTCATAGAACGGTGCGACCACACCGCTATTACAATCAAACAATGAGCCTGGTGTCGCGTAGCCATTGCGCTGTGCTCCTGAGACTAAACAACTTAGGAATTTTCTTGGTGCGGCGGCGCGCGGTGGGAGCGCGCTCACCACCTCGCCACATGTTTAGAAACTGCAATGTTCCTAACTTTAAGTAGGTACATTCATCGGCAAAATAACATTAAAAGCATCGCGTCGGATCATTCCTTAACCGTGAAATGTAATTAGGTATGCAATATCGTAACTCTTGTGTAACACATAATCATAAGCACATTCCTTCGAAAATTAAAACGGCAGGTTATGAACCCGGTTAAGAATAAAAGCAAGCGGTGAATTGAAAGGCTTAAGTGTATCGAGTGATGTTTTTTTACATTTCTCGTTAATTGGCTACGTTAGCGGCGGTGAGCGCTTACACCGCTCGACTCGGTAAAGTCGGCACTCGGCAGTAATATCGCTAGGAATAGTGAATATAATGATGGCACGACTGCATAATGGTGTTCCACATCTTGTTCGCGTTAACCGCAACATTTTCATATTTCTTTGTTCAGGGCCAAAGCCCGCATAGAACGTGTCGTTTGACTGCTACCAAATAGTTTTTTATTATCCTTGCGGACATCTTGTGCGAACCCTCTGGTAGTTAAAGCATTTATGTATAATTACGATCAATTTAAATTTATGCGTAAACCATTTGTCGATGTGTCGTGACGTATTTCACAATTCCAACATGCCTACTTATCAAAAAATTGATTGGAACGATTACATCACCAATAAACATATCGATGTTGGTCGACAGTAAATTATTCTTATTGTCACATGCAGTAACAGTTATAAGTATTTATAACATACTGCAATGACGTTAAGTGAACAACGTGACATGGTTTTATAACGAGGCTGCGCCTTGGCGCACCTAATACTTTATACTACAACACACGCCGACGGCGCGGCGCAGCGCTCGGCGCACACTACACCGTGCACCTCCACTCCGCATGTGAGTTATCATGTACCACCGCTCGTTAACACAATTTCTGTTCTACTCCGCGCTCGTACTATACACAGCGCTGCAAAATATTAGCCGACATCAATCAACTTGCATGCACACTTATGTTTTAAGTGGTTGTAAACATAAATATAGAATATAGATAAAACCTGTCTTCTATGATTGCAATATACCAAAATCAGGTTAACAATGATGCTATAGTAAAAGTATCTGTTTTCCCGACGTGTAATAACTTTACCAGAATTAATTACAATGGACGAGGGACGTTCATGAAATTCCCATTACAAGATAAAATTCCATTGGAATTGTGGTCGGTTGCGCGGCTCGGCGAGCTAGTCGATATTTTGCTTCGAACACGTGGGAAATGTTAAAGAACGACACGTCAAAAATTGATCGAAATCTTTTCCCGGCGACAAACAAAGGAATGCGCAACGTTTTTTCCTTGGAGTAAATTGCGATGTTTTGTTTTGTCGCATTAACGTCGCAGCGCAGTTTCATTTGCGCCGGATACGGCCCCGCAGGCGGGCCGTGAGATCTACAAACAACAACTACACTCTACACTACACCTACACCTAGCTTCCACCAAACTAAACAATCGTTTTCATTTGCACTCTTTGCCGTCTTTGGCGCAAACGATTCTTTTCGGCCTTATATTGTACGTATTATGGAGTTAGCGACATACCATTTATGCGACATATAGTTTCACCTTTGCATTGGTAAGTCATATACCGCTAGCAAATAGTGAGTTTGTTGTATCAGTTGTTTAATAATTTGTTTATTTCTACTTTTCGTTTCGAAATGCTAAAAGTATAGCATAGTGGTGTTTCAGGGAATTAATATAATATGGATTGTCTTTGGAATAAAATTATGACAATATTCTTAATAGTAATGCGAGTTAAGAAGAGAATGTATTGATAATTCTCGTAGAATAAAGGAATAATAAAAATGAAATATACTATATATTTCAATTGTGACCTCCACTTACATTAACAGCAATAAGTCATAATACAGTACCCTTAAAAGTGGCGAAACTGGAGCTTATCACAATCGACCGAGAAAGATAAAATAGAGCTAAGAGCAGCATGAACTCGTATCTA
The DNA here is from genome assembly GCA_905220455.2 of Deilephila porcellus. Taxonomy (NCBI): domain Eukaryota; kingdom Metazoa; phylum Arthropoda; class Insecta; order Lepidoptera; family Sphingidae; genus Deilephila; species Deilephila porcellus. Next base: position 10,195,260 of record LR999977.1, on the reverse strand, counting down.
CTGACGAATTAATGGCGTCAAATCAGCGCGAGTAATCAGTTCAACTACTTCCGAACTTTGCAGATAACTACATATTATAATAGTTTTAGTTATTTTTATTATTAGACCATTAATTGGTCTCGAATGACTGCATTAACAAAGGAAACTGAAACAAGCGTCGAGTCCAGCTAAATTGAAGTGCACAAATGAAATGTAAATTCAGTATTGGAAGTGTACAGGTATGTACAAAAATCCTTTGTGTCGGTATCGCGTTTTACCGTGAACAAACAGAGAGGCGTCTAATTAAATCAAAACGAAGCGTGGATTCAATATTGAATGTTCTCTTTTGTGAAACTGGCACCGGTGTCGTAAACTTATGCTTCAATTATAATAAACGTTTACGGTGGTGGTATGGATGTGAGAACGCGCAAGGTTTTATGGCCGGGCGGCGGCGCGGGAACCCCGCATTAAACCCGCCTCGGATGCCGAGCCGAGCTCTTTTTGCTCGCGCGCGGGCGCGGCGGCGGCGCTGCGCCGCACGGTGGGACGGATTTCGGGGCTCCCTTTCATAGGATTTTTCATTTTTTTTTTACCTTTTTTCGCAAATCTAAGTATGAGGTATTATTGTTATTACCATAACATTCACTAATATTAGAATTTTTTGCCGATTCTTATCTCAAATATAAAAAAAAATGACTTTGAAGATTTTAAATGTATGAAAACGGATTTTGTTTTCGTCCTAACTTTTTTTTATATCAAGATGTAAAGCTGAAACTTTCAGGGATTATAACTTGGACCCACACCAAGCCATACAAGTTTTGACCTTGACCCCAACCGGTCCCGTTTAGGAGATATGGGGTAAGGAAATGTTTTCATTTAGCCCGCATTTTGACACGGGCTAATGTGTTATTTTTTTACCTTTTTTCGCAAATCCAAGTATGAGGTATTATTTTTATTACCATAACATTATCTAATATTAGAATTTTGAACCGATTCTTGTATCAAATATTAAATTTGTCTATGTTATAGTATCATATGATATCTAAAAAACACATGCAACACATAACCTTGACCTTGAACGACACCGTTCCACAGATATGAATAATTAAAAAGTGCATTTTCTGAGTATGTTGTTACATGGATATGGGCTCTCGTAACTGGCTTATATCTGAAATTTGCTATCCAAAATAACAAGAGATTTTGTAATGCGTTAGCTTCAGGCCCTAAATTATTACTTTTGACCTTAATCTTGAAGAATTCCATTCAAAAGGTACATACAAAACAAAAATTTCAGGAATATGAAAATTATAGAATATAATTATTGACCGAAAAATACATAGCCTAAACTAGTTGTCTGGTTTAAAATAATCATATTTTGTACAAAGTTTAAGTCAATAGTGGATGAAAGGGTGTTTGAAAAAAACATTACTCTATCGTGGAAAGGTAAAATCCATTATTTAAGCCATCACTTTCTAGTCTGAACTAGAAGTAGACAATTCTAACAATAATTTGGCTTCCTCTGAAAGTGGCTGATTATCACGTTGACTTATCCTGGGTCTGAAAGTGGAAAGATATGGGTCAGATGAAATTAGTAGATTATGGATAATGTCCTCATTTGTCGCAATTCTGCTTGTTTTGCGTGAGTGGAAAGTTCTGAAATATTTTAAATCTTTGTTTCGAGCTTCAGATGCCTCCTCAGAGAGTTTCCCTATTGGAATGAAGTTATTGAACTCAATGATATCTGCACCATGTATGAGTAATTTATGCACAGTAGATGGCATGTAATACCATGAATAGAGCTCGACGTATTTATGAGCTGTTGAAATACAATATTGCCGGAATTTTTCGACATTAACAAAATCTCCACATGTAATTACTTGGATGATGACTTTAAACTGGCTAATTAATTGTGCATGTAGATGCACAAAGTACCTAGCATCTGTGATGCGCAAAGTAGTTTCGGGATTGGCAAAAAAATGTCTTACAGTATTCTCATCATTGGTGGTCCCTGATCCTTGCTTCACAACATCTATGAGAAGTCCTATTTCATCTCGAAATTGATCTTGGATTGCTTTTTTTCTTATTTGCTAATAGTTGTTTTAAGTCATCACCTTTAGCTTGCCATTTCTTAAAGTCGAGGGGATAAGCTATGTGCAATATGCATTCCATGCATCTTATAAGTGTATGGAGAGAAGACAAACCAAACTTAAGCATATCTATGGGATGACTTCTTTGTGAAAGTATGTTGATATAATTCATCTCTGTGGGTTTTGCTTTGCAAATATCACATGTTGCCGTAGACGTATCAGTTTCGAGGATATCTTGCCGTCAATCATAGTCATGTGAAATTTGTGGCTAACGCTTACATTTTCAAACAAAGTTGGCTGTAGAGCAGCAATTTCTCTCTCTACTGAAGCCATTTCTTCCTTAATACCCCATATCTCCTAAACGGGACGGGTTGGGGTCAAGGTCAAAACTTGTATGGCTTGGTGTGGGTCCAAGTTATAATCCCTGAAAGTTTCAGCTTTACATCTTGATATAAAAAAAAGTTAGGACGATAACAAAATCCGTTTTCATACGCTTAAAATCTTTAAAGTCATATTTTTTTATATTTGGTATAAGAATCGGTTCAAAATTCTAATATTAGATAATGTTATGGTAATAAAAATAATACCTCATACTTGGATTTGCGAAAAAAGGTAAAAAAATAACACATTAGCCCGTGTCAAAATGCGGGCTAAATGTAAACATTTCCTTACCCCATATCTCCTAAACGGGACCGGTTGGGGTCAAGGTCAAAACTTGTATGGCTTGGTGTGGGTCCAAGTTATAATCCCTGAAAGTTTCAGCTTTACATCGTGATATAAAAAAAAGTTAGGACGAAAACAAAATCCGTTTTCATACACTTAAAATCTTCAAAATCATTGTTTTTTTATATTTGAGATAAGAATCGGCTCAAAATTCTAATATTAGTGAATGTTATGGTAATAACAATAATACCTCATACTTAGATTTGCGAAAAAAGGTAAAAAAAAATTGAAAAATCCTATGAAAGGGAGCCCCGAAATCCGTCCCACCGTGCGCCGGCTCACAGGACTCGCCGACCATCCTGCGCAGTTCGCACTACCAGGCGTTCGCTACTCCATGACACTCCCTCACTGCATCTTGCATCCAGACTTTCCAAGTTACTAGCTACCAATTTATATATCTACGTCTGGTGTATGAACTGGTATAACGTCTTTCTACGTTTAAATTAAGGAAATGTTCTCGTTACAAAACTTTTCAATAATTTATGTCTTATTTTTGTTTTATATCGAGGTATTCATGAACCTATTTTAACAGTATGAAAAGAGAGCTTTTTAACACGTTAATTTACATTTTGCATTAAAATTCAATCAACGTACCAAGCTAGATGTTTCTTATGCACGTCATACTTGAATGGCTTATTATGAGATGAGCATAATTTTAGTACTACACATAATTATGATACGGTTATGTGAATCTTAATAATGGGAAATTGTTGGCTAAATAATTAATAATTGAATATACACTATAATACCTCAAGTGGAGTTATCAAAACTAAATATAGGAAAATCATCAATAATACTTCATTATATGGGCGTCTACGGAATTTCGTAGACGTGCTACGAAATGCTACGGTATAAATAAGGCTTAATTAAACTGCGGTATTTCTTAATTAACACGAGATTTTCCCTGATTATATGTATATACTAATTATTAATTCGGATATAAAATCCTAATTTATTTGTGAAAAATGTTATAATAACAATAATATCAAACCTGAGTATTCCGATAGGTACGAGAATGAACACAAACTATGTTAATAGACAAATGTATATTAAATAACGCCAGACGGCGTGTCATGATTCAGCAATTAGCTAACAGACCAAGTGTGGCTGCGATGAAAAAATACTACCTACGTACACGGATAGTCACGACTGCCTAGTAAAAACTCAGCGATGAAATATTAAAGACGTGTGTGCGATGCCATTTACTGGCGTGTGGAGTGTGGAGTGCGCGGAGTGGCTGCGTCTAAGTTGACGTGTCAGCGGGCAGCGGGCAGCGGCGTGGATGCCGTCTGGAGCGGCGACGAGCTGACCGGCCTGTCGAGTCGAGCCGCGCCGTGAGAAAAAATAAATGGCGTGCTTCCGATGTAATTGGTCTGATTGAAACGCGAGCCTCGTTCGGCGGTGGTTCCGAGAAGCGTGGCGGCTGGCGGCTCGTTAGGGGACACTGTTCGCAGGGCAGCCCTCTCGCCGTCCTACTGTCGCATTCCTTGAGCGGCGGTACCGACGCGGTTCCCATATCATTATGTAACTATAACGGCGTGCAACCAACCTAATTAAAACGCAGACGCGCTTAAAAGCGAGACGTTTCGACGTAAAAACAATTTACATACGACTATTTAAAGTCATATGTGTAATTAATAATTACGAAACGGCCACACATACGTATAATGCAGAATGCATTTGCTGGCAAAAAAAACTGTAGGTCGAGTGTATGTTGCGAAGCGCGACATTGTGCGGTGCAGTGTGCACTTATTATCTACGGGACGAGCGACAGCCGGGGCCCCGGCGGGTGGCGGCTCGAGCCCCGAATGCAGCCGACACTACGCCGCCGCACTCACCAAATGCACACGCACCACATCGCACTACTCACTACTCGCCGACCGCCTACCGCCGCCGGTCAACACGCATTCAAATTATATTTGGCCTCGTTTAATTAGGTACCAACGTTTAAATGGCGTAAAACTATATTATTGATGCCACACTTATTACTGGCTTGCAGACGCAACCATTTTGTTGAAAATACCATTAACATCTTATTTTAAAGTAAATTGGCAAATCTCAAGTTTAAAATGTGATAGATATACATATATGTACGTACATATGTGTATACGTATACCTACCAGAATTGTATGTGAGTATAATTAAGTACTTCTCAACAACTATTTGGCCGGAGAGTTGGCTAGATTATGCCCTTATTAGTATTAATGTATGCAGAAAGGTACCGAGGCGTGCGCTGGCGCTGAACGGACGTCGGACAAATAACAGCAATGGAATAGATATTTTCTTGGATGTGCATTGTACATTGTGCAGTGATATCATTAGTTAATTAATGTATATTTGTAAAGACGGAATTCCAATCTCTCACGGATCTTCAGAGCGCGAATGATTTAGAAATCAGCGGAGTGAACGACACGAAAGCGCTTAGCGCTCGCCGCTTCAAACCGAGTGCATGAGCGTGCGCATGAGCATGCGCACTGCAAAAACCTAACCACTCGAATATGCATGATTAATGAGATCAGCTGAGTCCTCTGACGAGGAAAGTTTATGAATTCTCCATATTAATTACATTCGCTGAAAAGTATAACGATTCCACCCGTATTGTTCCATCTTATTACGCGAGTACAGTTACAAATACCCGTGGGGAGTTTCGCTGATCCGGGAATATTTCGTTTAACGTTTATATTGTAGTAATGTATTGTAGGCGTCATATATTTGTACGAGTGTGGACTGTGGAGTAGTAGTGTTAGACTCACGCATAAGTCGGCGAGCGTGATGCTGTTGGCGGTGTAGAAGACGAGCAGGTCGGCAGGCAACGCCCGCGAGCCCGGCTCTCGCAGCTTGGAGGCCAGCAACAGACACGCCGTAGCCAGCAGCTGCACCTGGCTCTTGCCCACGTTGCACGTGCTCAGGAACCGATCCAGATACGATATGGCCAACGGGAACACTTCTTCTTGGCAGCCCTGGTCTTCGCATACCTACAAACAAACGGCAACGTTATAAACTGATCGCTTGCGTAAGCGTTTCTAAGAAGGGCCAAGTGAGTAGCGCCGCACCCAGGCGACGCTTACTTTATCATCCGGAATTCCTGATAACCTATATATAAAAATGGAAGTATATACTTATTGCGATAAATATACAGCGCACATTGCTTTCCTGCTGCAGTTATTACAATTCTTATCAGTAATTAACGTTTTTAAATGTTACGCTACAACATTGCAGTACTTAGCCATCTAGTTTCGAAAACTAAAACATTTGCAAATATTAGTTAAAGTTGCAATTTACGAGTAGCTGTTGAAACGATTACGAATATGATTTTATGGTGGATAGGATTGAAATGAAGCAGACGGGAAAGTACATAATCGTGTTTCCTACATAGTTGTGAAGTGACGTGTGTGTTGGTGACGGGAGATGGTAACTGATTGTACATAGTTTCGCACGGTATGGTAATGGTAGGCAGGCGAGTGGTTGGGCTAGAAGCGTGTGTGTAATGCACAGCGTGTATTGCCGGCAGCCGCGCCGTACTTACGTGGAAACACGTTCCCTAACGTTCGCCGGCTCCGGTGCGCTACTCCACACCTCATGTTCTGCTAATGGGTACGCTTTTAACTTATTAACTAAATTCTTAGACCATGCAACCGCCATTTTATTCATTACTGCCTTCACAGTTACACTTCTAAGTGACGTTCATACTGCCAACAGAATTTACATTGAATTGTTCTCTTGGAAAACAATTAGAATTATGGTGGTTTATATTTTATTAGTGGTATAGGTAATTAAAGTCCTGCAATTTCATTATCATTATTAACATAAATAAGGTATATTCAATTAGCGATACTGAGATTGTATAGGTTAAAAGGACATTGCCATTCAAAAGTTTTCTGAATCCGTTGGTAACGATCGAAGTTTATCTATACTGTATATAACACGTGCGAGTGCGTTATATACAACTTTACGAATCTTTGAGCACGAACTAATGGAAAATTTATTTCTCGAATTAGATTGGGATGGTTTTGACGAGTATACATAAAAATTAATCGTAACACATTGTAAATGTCATTGACCTTGCAGACGCAGATCGTTTCGGTCTGTTAATGCTGTAATGTCGGTATGCGACTGGTTTAGTGGTAGGCACGAGGTAATGTGTCGGCAATCTTGGGCAGCGGCGCGTTTGCTGCCATACCATCGCACCGAGTGCCACCATGACGTCACACAGCGCACGGCTGACCGCGCCGCGCCGCCGCCCGCAGCGCCGGCTCCACGTGGCTCCCACATTAATCAGCTGACTAACTCCTCTTTATGTACAATATCTTTATCGAAAATACTACATTTCATCACTTAACTTGCTACTAATGCCGTGTGAAAATTTGAAATACCTTGTAACTTAATAAACACAAAATCATAAATTACACGTCATTTAGGCCACCGTACTCGAACAATGACGTTAGTGTGCGAGCTAGCAATTATTTATATAATACACAACTGGGTGTATAAGCACAAGATAAGTGCGCAACGGAGCGTCAGCTGTGTGTGTGTGTCAAAATCAGCTGATTATTCAAATAGAACGAGCGGAGTCGCATCGGTCGGCGACCGCGGCCGCCCGCGCGCGCCTCGCAGGCCGGCCGGCGTTCCGCGCGTCGGGGCCCCTCATACTCACTACTTCACTAGCCACTAACTCACTACTCGCGCCGCGCCGAGCGCTCTGTAACCGACCGTATATTCACTACCTACTTACGTACTCGCACGTTTCCCATAACTACTATACTTATTGGACGTTATTCTACGAGCCATACGTGTCGCTTTCTAGTACTCGATGCTCATACGATTGTGTCGGCCCGATGCACAGTATTCTAATAAGAGTCTGATACGGATAGCTAAACAGTAATCAGCTGATCGTGTAAACAATGTCACAGCATCCGTTTAAGAAAAAAGATACTAACACAGGTCTTATGGACTGTAAATTCTCTAAGTAGACATCACCTCAAAAATGGCAGGGAACTAGTGTACACTGATTCGACTTCGGCACTAGGATGCGGCAAGCACAGGTGCAGGTGTAGAGTTCACTGTGTGTATCGACGGGGTGGGCTTCGGACAGGCAGCCAGTGGCCGAGGCATACGAGGCCACTGGTGGCGCCGACCGTACCAGGAGTGTACCTACACGTGGCCGGAAAACGAGACAAAATGGCGAACGTTTGGTTCGCGCGGGTGGTGCGGCGGTGGCGGCGGGCGGTGTGGGTGCGGCGTGCGGCATGCGGCGCGGGTGCGCTCACCTCTAGCATCCACTCGGCGACGACGCGGCGCATGCGAGGAGTCATCTCCCGCTGCACGGTAGAGAAGTAGTTGGAGGTGATGGCGTAGCGCTCCTCGGTGCGCAGCAGGTTGTCGAGCACGCGGCGGTGCAGCAGCACCGGGTCAGGCCCGGCCGCGCGAGGCGCCGGCGCCGGCCGCGCGCCGCCCTCACCGCTGCTGCTGCTGCTGAGGCTCACACGCTCCGCGCACAGCAGTTCCATGTCTGCCCGCTGCAGCGCTAACCGCACAGCGGCTTATCGGACGCTCGCGCTCGGCTCGTCGCGCGGACTACTGAACAGCTGATCGGGCGGAAGGGGCGTCGTTGAGTGAGCGCGTTGCGTTGCGACGATGGCGAGTGCCCGAGTCGCAGTGAGCGGCCGGTGTGTGCCTCGCCCGCCGAACATATGATCGGCGCGGGCGGCGCGGCGCGGCGGCGGGGCGCGGGGCGGGGCGGTGCCGTGAGGCCCGCACGCAGGTTTCTCCCATTCGACGCCGTTCAAATAATAATACATAACATGTTTTCTAGCTCGCTCACGCTGTATTGTTACTTCTCACTCCGATCGGCTCGAACATTTTGTTGCGTCTCTTATTCCTTCTCTCTTTATCTGTATATAAGCAAAATGTACTTTTATTTTATAGATTTAGATTTTTAGAAAGAAGATTGCACAATACTGGTAATAAAAAAACAATCTTAGCTATATTAATTATACTATTTATCAATCCTAAATCTATTTGCTTTTAATACCTACCCCAGTCATAATTCTTACTTGAATTAAGGCAATATAATCGCATATCTTTAAAAATATACACTAAGTACAAGATGGGTTGGGTTTTTATCACCAGCTTCGGCCAAACATAATTAAACACAAACTTATGGCACAACTTATAGGCAGGTAAAATTTTATTGGGAATATTTATCGTAGCATCTCAATACATACGAACTATGGTTAAAGAGGCATTGATTTATAAGATGAAAATAAAGATATAGTATAGATTTTCTATTTTCACTCAAACAGCTGGGATATTTGACAAAGAGAAAGTTAGGGGTGATAAGTGATATCTAATTTGATTACTTGTTAATTTCCTGGTCGTCCAATCAAGCGTTTCATTAATGATTATTATCGGAATACCTATAAGTTGCATATCATATTAGTTGATATAAATTAGTATACCTACTTAATGCACATTTGGTTCATATTTTTAATCGATTTATGTCTTATATATTCAAAATATCCCAGGAAGGAAAACGAGCGCAATGTTAATGCTTAGATCAGAAACATCGAAACAATTGCTATAAGCTTGAAAACCGTTACACAAGGAAAACACATTATTAAAAAGATTGTATTGTGTTACCTACTTATAACAACATACATACATACATACATAAACCCACGCCTCTTTCCCAGAAGGGTTAGGCAGAGGTGCTACCAGGGCACCCACATTTCGCCTTGTATGTTCCGTCCCATGATGTGATAGGGGGCGAGCCTATCGCCATATCGTGCACAAATTCCTGACACCGGGCTGATAATGAATAGAAAAATCCAATATCACTGTGCTCGACCCGGGATTTGAACCCGAGACCTCAGCGTTGTAGTCGTACCGTAGTACAACTACGCCACCGAGGCAGTCTTCAGAGTGCTACTTATAACAGATGAGTAAAAAACAGATTTTCAAAGTCACGCCTCAATTCACGAAGATCGGATCTATTGCATCATTTGTGTAGGATCTTTTACATTGCTTGGTCCGGGTCAATGCCATGATCTGCTATACTCCTAGTATACAGTTTGTCTGTCATCTTCCCAGACAAACTGTTGCTCTTAACAAAAACTGGTATTCTGTCGGAGTCTAGCTCATGCAAATCAAATTAAGCAACTGATATTACCATACATTCTGACAGGTTAGATATAGCTAAAGATTATTTTCTTAGACCGTGCGTGTTCGTTTTCATAGTTCTTTAGTATCGGAATAAAAACAAAAAAAAACTCTCGATTGTTAATCCGCAATCCTGTATATAAACTATTACAATTGATATGTATTACAATTATAGTTCCGTGTAATTGCCCATAATACGTCTGAGATAAATAGAATAGTGTAATATCCACGACATCAATGTTGCTTTTCGTGATTCGTTGAAATGAATTCAGGTTTTCGACCCGAAAAATAGTGACTGTCTTGGTCGAATTTGGCGCAAAAAACTTAATCGCTTTTTACATGTCTGCTATTCATAGACTTTAACTATTTGAGAACACGAAAAAATGTAAGGAAAAGATCTACGCTTAATCTGAGTCATTACCAGATTTTCTTGAAGCGTTATTAGCCGCTTTTGACTATAGCCAGGTAGGCGAGGAAAAAGACTAACATAATTTATTATTCGCTGTCAATGTACAGAGATGAGATAGATTGTATCTGATCCCCATTTGAAATGATATGTATGTTCAATCATTTTACTGTGCCCATAGATGAGTTATGATCCAAATTGACCAATTAATTAATATATATAACACAATGATAAACAAATGAAACACAATGATAAACAAATGAGACATACATCTAAGTAAATATGTAAAACAACAATTTTCAACAGTTTACTAATTGGTTGAAATTAAATCTTAATTAATTAAAAACCGTTTACCTAAAATATTTATAGATAAAAATTTAAAAAGAAAAATTGTTTTAAAATATGAAGTTAGGGGTTGCTATCTACTAATTGGCAGAAAACGTAGGACGTAGCGGCGATTGTTTGTGACTTCTACATTTCAACTGCTCATTAATCTATTCAAAGATATTTCTTTATACTGACAGAAACAAATGACTGCAGTGCACTTGATAGTGCAGTGCAATTTGAAAAGTTGGATTGACATTTTACGATTCAACGTACTTCTTTTCCGGACATTGGAAAACTTTAGCACGCACGCTTATCTAATGCGTCTTGGAAGACATATTATAAGTTAGAAATAATAATTATGACTAAGAAATCTCAGGAATGCAAAATTCCTCACAATGTTTTCCTTAAACGTTTAAATCCTATCCTTAACCTTTAAGTACTCGTATATGTACTTACATTTCAAAAGTCAGAGTCTCCCTTTTTCTCCTAATGAAAAATATTAAATGATGTATGGTTCTATACCCTCATATAGTATTGTTACTCGCCAGCTCATGGCACGCTCACTAAACACACACTTTATTTTAATTACTTTACTTTCTGATGTCACAGCGTGATGAAACGGAGCATGTTGTTTAAATTATGACACGGTCAATAAAGCTGTGTAATCGAAATGAAATACTTTGTTCGGAAACAAAAAGAGAAAGATAAAGAAAAGCCATAATAATTTTGATTATGTTTATAATAATTGCAAAATTTCACCAATTATTTAATTGTATCTAATTACATAACGATTGACCTAACTAAGACCCGCTTTTGCTTATATTGACAATGAAATATCATGCAAGTTCATTTTTATATTTTGTAATGTCATGTGCGGTGAAATATGTATACTTAGTACAGTAGAAAGGTTGTAGTGGCAATACCCGTTAATCAGCATTATTAATCGTATGTGTTCCACTGGTATCAAAGGCCATATCTACATTGCTTAACCGAATTAGTTTTTCAATAACTCCAAAGAATAATATAAGAGATGTAGAGATTTTGTTCGTTCTACCTGGCATTGTCTCGGCTGGAATAAAAAGAAGATAATATTTAGAAAATACCATAAACGAAAGGGATTCCGTTTGCTCTACAATTTTTTTTGCATCTAAAGCTTCTTCGACTATTTTTCGTATTACAATTATATGCGTAATTAATTAATTTGCGTGCAGCAGTAAGATTTGGGTTATCATTTTACGAGCGACTGCATGACTCACTAAACCCTTTAGGGACATTATTTGATCAATCAAACTTGAAAAACTTAAAAAAATCCGCTGATGGTTGGTCTCTTATATGCGAGAGGCCGCCAGGGTAGGTACCTACCACCACAAGGTCTATTGTCATTTAGGTATGAGCGAAGCTAATTAATTAAGTAATATCAAATTGTACAAAATTTCGCACTAGTAATTTTGTATGGGTGGAATTTTAATGCATTGTAGTTAGAATATTAAAGTAATAATTGCTAAGTATGTGCAATAGTGAGGATTGTTTGTTGCACATCAATACTAGTGTATTAAGTGTAACTAAAGCCTTCATCGGCGCGTCTGTCAAACGAGCTGTTTGTAAACATCCTGTGTAGAATACCTCAAAGTCAAACGGCGGAATAGGAATGTCCACGGAGGATAATAATACAATAACTTCTGTAACTTATTGTTAGACTTTGCACTATTTTGTACATTCCATATTATTACATTTAAACTCAGGAAGTGTGTGCTGTCTCTAATACAAGTGCTTACAATGTGTAAGAAAGTATGTAATTTTGACTCCGTTACTAATTAGAGCGCAACAATTTCCCCTTATCAGGCACTAGTTCAATGCCATGTGTGATTATAGTTTTGAACGAAAAAGTCTATTAAAAGAGCCCAGAATGCAATTATCGAACCAAGTACATTAACATTTATCGGTCTGATTTGACGGTTAATTTATTAGACACAGAATCAGTTGCTTTGTTAATTAAAACAGCACAGTAAACCCTGCTTTAATACACACGTGGAAATTATGTTATTGTTCCCAAGTATTACTGCGCTGTGTAGTTCACGAGTTAGCCCCATTTCACTTGGTTTTTAGTCTTTACAGGTGTGAGAACAATAGACCTAATTTTTTCATTTATAATGGCTCGATAACGTTATACGCGGCATCTTATCGTAACTGTACTTAAACATGGGCGGCAAGGAAACTTGAAGCTCGCTTCCCGCCGCGCCGCTCGGTAACATTACTTGAATAATGACGATGATTTCTTTGCTTCAGTGCCCTATGCTATATGCTACAAAAAGCTAATGCACAACAGATTCCAAAGCCAGTTAGGCCTCAAAGGTTAGTCACTTTGTAGCTTTATTAGAAGTACTGCTAAGTTAGGCTAACTAAGAAAAGGATGGCTAGAGTGGATAGGTAGAGTTCTTCGCCCCATATACATAATTTGAAACACTATTAAACTAAAGTTACACAACTGAAGTCCTACAGTACCAGTAGACGCATCGTTTGGACTATCCTTTAGTAAGGAATTGCGTAAGATAATATTATTATATCATACTTTTATAATCGCATAAACTATAAATAAGTATCTTCAGGTTCATCTAATCATACTTTCTATATAATTGCTTCGTCGATATTATCACACATTGACAACAAAAATGAAAAGATACAGATAATGATAAAACCATAAGAATTTGCAATTCTCCTGGAATTCAACTTGTGTGACGCTCACGCATATCTGTAAAAAATCGTTGGTCGATTGGCGCAGCGGTAAAGTTGGGTTTTTATCTCGGAGGTTGCGGTTTCGTTCCCCACATGGAAAAATATTTGTAAAGCTAACAGATGTTTGTCAAGGTTTAGACGCTTGGGCACGTGGGATTTGTGTTTTTAAAACATACGCAGAATATTGGAGCAGTCCTGCGCAATATTAAAAAAATTAAAACTTGCTAGAGGAGAATGCCACGCCAAAATTTCAATAAATATATGTATTATTAAAGCAAATAAAGTAATGATTATTATGCCTACTTCTTATTTGTAGCATGTATAAAATTGTAAATTTGTGTAAATTTACCTACACGCGCATATTTTCAAACGCTCTGAATATGTGGCTCACATTACGGAATTCTACTTTATTATTGAATACGAGGCTAACTTTATGTTTATGTAGAATGTATAAAAAAATGTTGCGATCATAAACACAAATATTGCTAAATCTGCTGATTAACATTACCAGTTATTAGAAATGGGTACTAAAACATAATATCTAAATTTGTCTTGTGTTGCTAATGTTGCTACCCAAATTCTTCGAAACAAATAACCGTTAATTTTGCTCAAACCGTAAGGATAAGCTGCAAAGTAAACAATACCTTCGAACAATAAACAATTAAACAATGTTGAATAGTGTGGCAAATGTCATTTTACCAGTTAAAAATCGCACCAGTGATCGATTCCAGGCTGTACATTGAAAGATTCAATTGGCAAATTCAAAATAACGGCTGTAGTGATATGGGACTGGGACTCGGGTCGATCAACTCTTTCGCGGTTTTTTTGCTAATTCAAATCTAAGGCCTGTGCGGGCGATGCGTTATGGCGCAGGAAGTACGCTATAACTTCACATCATTAATCATTGATCAGGCCGCTTCCTCCGGGCACGAACTTAGCGAGAGCGGTCCGTAATCAAGGTGACACTTGTATTGTTTCATATGCTCACTTTTTGTTTACTTGCATATCTTGCGGCCGAGGCCTTGGGAAACAGTCTGCGAAGACATACACGTGATAGTATAAAGTTACATCCCCAGCATAATGTGTTGTGTATGGGTTTGCATTCTTACATTTATTAAAAGTTACAAGGACCATATCACATTCAAGTCATCTCACTCGTGGGCATTTAATATTAAAATGAAAATAACAGTAAATTTAAAATTTGAATGCACTTTCTGTTTTTGCTAAGAAATTTAAATTAACGGTCTCCATGCGTGTTACATTTGCATATTTAAAAAATCAACAAGGGAGGGAAGATCAAAGTAGCCCTGTTTTAGACCTTTGACCGGATACGCATTTAGCGTTTCCTCGCCTGTATTGAAATAAGCTTGAGCGCAAACAATGACCAGAATTCCAAAACATGGCAATAACGTGGAGTGGTTAGTGCGAGCGGGACGTCACTCTTTCTTGGAACCACGACACTGCGTAATGGAACGCGGCAAAATGGAATGCAACCGGCACCGCGTTCATCGGCCGATCCGACCACTCTCCACTAAAATAATGAGTAGCTAAACTATTACCATAAACACTTACTCGTACATTACTCATGTATTGTCAATTTGCATTATTCTACATGTAAAACAATAAAACGAGCAAGCTTTTGGGAGCTCATACGAAACATTCGTTTAATTATAAGGACATAAAGCCATGGAAATCACGACTTACTGACAATATTCCTTTAACTTTAACGTACTCGTACATAGAACTTTAATTGTACAAATCTAAATAATCTCATACATAAGGATGTAATAATAAAAATTTAATGTCCGGGGCACATTCTAAAGCCATTCAAGCTATAATGTGCTAAGAATGGACTCCAATAGTACTTTGTTTACACGTATAAACTATTACACTGGCGCAATCTACGTCCATTAGATGGCCTCCGTGTGAAGTATTTTTTACGGTTTGGTAGGGCAGTCATGGCCAAATTGAAAAAAAAGCTGATTAGAGACAGCGGCGAGCGTTGACCTGGTAATGTTTACTGTCCTTGATCGCGGCGGGCGGCGGTCGGCGGCTCGGACGGCGGCGCGGGCGGCGGCGCGGGCGGCGGCGTCCGGAGTGACGTCATCGCGGAGGTGCCAATGGGTTTCAGCAGCGAGGCCCCGCGCGCGCTGCCTCTTCACTCCACTCTCGTGACTACTGACTTATGGCTCTCTTCTATTACTCACTCTATCCACCCTCCTGGTAGATGTATGTATGTTTTGTAAACTCAGCTGCTATGTTTTTGTATTAGGTCGTTGGAGAAGTTAATGGTAAAAAGCAATTAGATTTAAAACATTTCGTCCTTAATATTATATCTATTGTTATTTAAATAAATAACTTTCTAAAAAAGATTTTTTTACATAAAATAATATCTGGACTAAAGTTATTACCTATGGTAAAAATTTGGATATTTTTAAACAGCCCGTAGTTCGTTTAACTTGTCATGTAACTTTCCCGGATGTTCACCGTTGCACGCGCCTCGTGTGCATACTAAACGTTGTAGAAATTAAAATAATAGACGGATTGTCTTGGAAACAATATAAATATTGTTATAAATAATTTATTACCAAAATACAGCCATAGATGGAGGTGTACGAACAGCCGGTGACTGTGCATATGATGTCACGGTTCTGTCATTTCGCAAATGGCTACCATTCATTCTTGTGAGCCGTCGTTATGTTCTTAAGTTTGGAGCATTTTAATCTTGTATATCTATACGCTCGCTTCTTAGAACGTTTTAATAAAAAAATGATAAATTAGCGTGCTTAGTGGAATGTAAAGCTTTGTTTAAGTAGAGTTGTAAAATTGGCGAGTTTGGTGAAATGATTGGAGCGTAAGTGGTCAGCTAGTGTAAACGGCGTGTGGAATGAAGCAGGTAAGGCACTGGACACCGGTGCATCCACATAGTTATCCTCGGCATACGAAGGCTCACACAGTTTTTGCTGAGCGGGCGGCGGCGGCGGGCGGCGGGCGGCGACGAAGGTCGGTCGAGGCGAGCCACGAGCTATCTAGCATTCCAACCGCTATGAATGAATAGTCGCTCGACTACTCGAATGGCGCATACTAAGTAACTTCAGATTAATTTGACAACAAACATTAAGTTGGCAAAAACCGGAATGATCGCCGACACCCGCCTCGTGGGAACTTGGAACTGTCAGAATCGTTTGTCTCCGATGATCGTCCGATTAATAAGTACCTGCCGGCTTGTGTTCCGTTTATTTTGAACTTTTATTAGAGCGGTGGGCGATTAATGTACCTAAAGTTTTTCTCACACGTCGTCATACCTCAGCTGCGTGTGAATGATGAACGAGCTCGTTTCTGCACATTACTTTACGACTATTAGACACATATTAGATTCGTGATCGTTATAATTCTTCCGTCACCTATTTTAAAAATGTATTATGCAATACTGTTAGGTATTATATTTTTAGGTAAATACAGAACTATCGTCTATCCCTTAGGTATACATATAATATCAAAATAAAATATTTGTTTAAATATAAATTTGAAATATTGCATAAAAAGAAATAAAGAAAAGTATGGCCCTGAAATCATTGATTTTAAGATGGTCCTTACAGTAATGACTATACATATAAGTATTATCTCCCGTCACGTACTAACATCAACAATATAAGACGCAGACATTCGTAAAAACTCAATGAGCCGAAGGAGAGACGCATTTGTTCTATCTTGTTTGTTTATTTTCTGCTCGTTTTTCCCACAAGAGGGTGGACAAAGGATGGGTACGTAATATACTTCGGTTAATATAAATACTTTCTATAAACACCTCCCACGCATCTAGCTGGGTGGTACAAAATACAGATTGTTGTACTCATTCAATAGCCTATTTTATATCAAACGTCAATGATTTCCTCATGTTCATCTATTTTTACCGATCCTTAAGGATTTGTTAGTATTTCAGTAAGTGAATTATAATATTTCATATTCATTTTAAGATTATCTGTTTCTAAACATAATATTTAAAATTAGATGTTTTGGATAGAAGATTTAGCCTGTTCTTTTGTTTTCGTCCGTTTTTTATTGATATAATGAGCATTATAATTAGGATCGCACTAACATATCTTTGTTAATGATTTTGCTATAAATAATTTTGTTTTTTGACTTTCTTTGAATTACGCGTATTAATGATTATAAAGAAAAAACTTAAAACTAAACTCAGTGAAGCTTCCATACAGAATGAAATTTCAACAGTTTTATTTTGTTACAGACTTTGCTTTGCTATTTGGTGTAATTCATAACAGCCGGCCTTATTCTCATTGATAAAAAAATGTGATAAAGTTTAACGGAAACTATTTTGCGTTGAAATTTATCAAGTATTTGATAGTGAAGGTTATTCATTCCTATGGAGTTTTTAACCTTAGCTAATATCCAAAAGTTCTGAGCTAAAAATACTGGTGACGACAGACGAAATAATCTGCCCACAATAATAAGAAATAGATTTCGGAAAGTTTCATTATTTTTACAGTTCAGCTGCGAAAACACTTAAATTTTATTGAGATGCAGTTATATCTGTGAAGGTACAAGATTAACGAAGCAGGAATGTTAAAGGAAAGCGTCTAGACTCTAGACCCACTGTGATGTAGATAAAGAAATTGTAGCAAACCTTTCTACTTTGAAAATAAATCACAGATAGTTCCTATTAGTGAACTGGCCATTAGCCATTAGTGAACGATTAATAATAAGTACACTCAACACTGACACACTTAGTCCTGACCTCATAGGAAGATACTAAGTCTATTGTCATGGGAATCAGGGATTACAAGAATATTTTTTATCTTGCAAAATTCAGATCTGAAACCTTTTTTTGTGGGTCTAATTATTTCAGTTCGTTTTTTTTATTGATTAGTATCTCTAGTTAGAGCACTTCAAACAGGTCTTCCCGGTCAGACGTGGCTGGTAGCGATGCTTTCGCCCACCAGTTGGAGTATGGTTTTGAGTCATGCATGGCAATAAAAATTCTATTCAATTTTATTCTCTAACGGTACTCTTTTGATGTCCTTCGACATCTTTCTACACGTGGTAGAGTCACTCTGTACTTGTTCGTGCCTGCAGTATGAAATAGATCGCTTCGAAGAAGTTCGTAACACAGAAAATCTGTATGAATAACGGTTTCGTTTATGACTTTTGTTCAGGCAGTAGATTGCTGAATCTATCCTTCATTCTCAAAGGCTGACGATCCTTCTCTGACTCCCCAGGTGATGTGATAAACTAGTATGATATGAGAAGTGACAAAAACTTGAAGGCATTTTTATTAGAACAGGAATAAAGATTGCAAAAACCCTTACTGTATTTTTATAGGTAGTATCAATAGGAATTAATTAGATATTCATTATAGCCAATATTTATGGATATATTCAGAATAAATTATATTTCATATGTTTGAATAATGCCACTTATAGAATGATCATGACCGGAAACGGGTGGTTATAATTCAATGAGCCGTTGTCATATCACCTTGAGAGATTCGATGATTATGTCAGAGACTCCATTGAGGTATTCCGAAGCCGTATGGCTATAAAAAATATCTTGATCCTTGACGCATGTTTTCCTGAAGCGAGAATTGATCAATGACAAAATAGTGACAAAAACCTTCTCGCTTGTCCGTTAACAAGAGCGTAGCAACAGCAATACGAAACAGACGTTCTGTGGCAAATAGCTGTTGTTTGAACATCTTTTTAATTTGTACAATAATGTCTTTTCGCGGTAATATTTCGTAAGTGTTGCTCATCTCTGAGTTTTGCTTCGGGATTTGATGACCACGACACTGGCTCAATGAGATTATTCGTTACTCTTCTCCATTTAATGGTAATTCGGGTTTAAAAACGATTTTTTTTATATCTTCTGTCGTTAGGGGAGACCGGGGTTGGTTGACCAGGTTTCAGCTTAAAGGTTTCTATTTCTATTTCTTTAGAGTATATTAATTTAAAAATGGGTTCAGTTAATAGCTTTACTATTAAGCTTTGAAAAAAAGTGGCAAAAAGCACGTTATTCGTTATGATGTAGAGTACAGGCCAGTTTTTGTAAATTAGGAAAAACTGGTCAATCTACCCCATGCTCGGGGTAGGTTGACTATTCACCTGGGGTAACTTGACCTATGAAGTTGTAAGGGCAAAATCTACGAGGATATGAGATAAAAGACACAAAAATGTTTTACTCTTTTTTTATTGAAACCAAGGCGATCTTCCTCCATGTCAATTAAACACAATAAAATTCAAATTATAAGAATAAACAATCAAACATTTAAACATTAGGCAATTTGAGTACCTACAAATAAACAAAGTACTTTCTTATTAAGTATTCAAAACAAAACGAAATAATTTCTTATAAGCTTTAACCATTTAGTAACAAATAATCATATTAAACAAAATGCTCTCTTATTAAATATTTAAAACAAAATGAAATAATTTCTTGCATACTTTAACCATTTGGTAACAAATTATCATATCTAACTAATGTAATTATATTTATTATTTGGTAGCAGTTGACGTAAGTACATATATATAAATGTATGTATATATACATATTATTTATATAAATTATATATGTTCGTATATATGTTATAAGTATATTATTTTATTAATAAAATAAATTATTTTGAGATCATACTATCCAATCAGTCTTCTAAATCGGAGGTGCAATTTTTGCATTCATAGAACAATATGTTCCCGTTTACACATTTTGTGTGTGCCCACAACTTGCACGCATGGTCCTGAAACAATGATTTTTGGATAAAATTTCAAAAATACCGACTTCATTTTATGTGTGGAAAACCCATAATAATATAATGGGGCTGGTTGACCAAGTGGTCAACCAACCCCATTATACATTAGTCTACTAGCCCTGAACCACTTTTTAACTTTTAAACACATGCCATAACCTCAAAACTGTGACAAAATCAAAAAGAATATTACGTAAAAGAAAGAACATGAATCGAACATTCGTTTGTGAATGCTTTGACAATCAATAACCATGAATAAATAGGCATTATTACAAATAATATTACATCAAAAATAATTACTTACGTGTGTTGTTTTTCAATATTACGTTCCTTCTCTCAAACGACGTGCGTGCGCGACGCCGCGTTCCCGATGCCTGAGCGGGGGGAGATGACAGACTCTTGTGTCTCACTATTTAGCTCAAGGCTATTGCCTCGGACGAGTTTTTGATATTTAGTCAACCTACCCCTATAGTCAACTAGCCCCGGTCTCCCCTACTATCTAGATGATGAATCATTAAACTGGATAAGATATTTCACAGTCATCATCCTACGTATCAGAATTGTTATTATAAGTTAATAGACACGTGTGAATTAAGGACATCAAGCGAATCTTGCGTGCTCTTTGGCATATCGCATGTTACAATTTGGCCATACATGACATCATCAATACCTACCTATAAAATAAATATTATTGGCACAAAATGTAAAAATGTCTTTATTTAGTTTAACTTTTGCTTTGTGCGTTCATATCAACTTAATATCGCCAATGCCAAATATATTTAAAAGGCAACTCATCGGTACGATTATTACTGGAAATCGTATGCGAGGCTACTTGACCCAGAATGGAACCCGGGACCCTTCACTTGAAAGTCCGGCGGTATAACTGTGTATGTTGCTAGGCTGGAGTTTAGTTTTACCCTGAATTATCGCACTGTCGCTCGTAATAAACGTGCGACTAAACGCCACATTTTAACTTTCAACATAGGGTCATGCTCTGAGCAATAATAGCCGTTTTATGAATATTTATAAGCGCGTTATAATTAAATGATTGATATTTTTAGATTGGTTACCGGAAATCACATTGGTGTATAAAATTACACAAAGATTACGTATACTACATTCTGCGTATTATGTAGTGACTTTTCTCGGAAACCGCTAATGATTTAAAATATGGTTCAGTTTTACTCAAACAAATACTGAGTAATATAATTTTATAAACATTGTATATGGTCATTCTAGTTAGCTATATCCCGTCCAGTGCCAGGATCCACTTACATCCTCCTCCATTGTAGAACCAAGACTTCATCCAAAATTGGAGAATGGAATTTTAAAAGGGCATTTCGGGTAGGTATTCAATTCGTTATTGTTCGTGTTTGGTTTTTTATAATGTAACATCTTATTAAATCAGACCTCATGTACACAGTACTATTAAGTTGCAATGTTTAATCGACTTGCTTAACGATCTAAAACTTCAGCGAAAATTATAAAACTCTTTTAACGAAGTATAATATGAACGATATCTTATATTATAAATATAAACAATATCTCCATGGGTAAGCTATAGGTAGTTACAAACTCCGTTCTATATAGATTGTCTTTTATGTTCAATGTACATACGTTACAGTGTATAGATTCGGATATTTTCCTTTGATCTATTCCAATGAGTGTCGACCGGTTTGGTGTTGCCTGTAGGTAACGCACACGTACGAGCGACGTGTGGGCTTGTAATGTGTGATACAAGAATTAAACACAATAGCCGATGATGGAGTGTAAGTTATTAATTCTGTTACGCCTCGTCATCGTGGGAATATACATTTTTATTAATAAACCTACATATTTCCTCAACCCGCGTCGCTGTACGCAGACTGTACGACATTCACAATCTACGCTAATTAGCTTAAGTGTCTGTATGCTGTAGTACAAAAATACATGTGAGAGACTTCCTAGATATTGTTTGTGAGTTTATAAACATACAAATACGCTAAAAGTCTTATATTAGCTAGGACAAGCTGTTCTGATCTAAGGTATAGCCTATTTCGATTGTTTCTTTCGATGAAATAGAAAATAAATTGCAGGAGCTATTTTTTTTCTAGCTTCCGTTTATCTCGGTGGATGCCAGGGTCTGCTTTCTGGTTCGCTCTTCATAATTTCACCCGGTCTTTGACACCCTGATGGTAAGACGATTGGCTCAACTACCTTTCTTAACAAAGTTAAAGCACCACTTTTTAGTCGACTTCGCGACCTGAGCAGTACCAATATTGTTGAACCTATTTATGAAGGTAAATAATTTCTTATTTCATCTTGTATCTAGGTGTTTCGTGATGTTCTTATTACGGGCGTGGTATGTAATGTAAATGCCAATTCTTCTATTTTATTCACTGACTAGCCGTGGATCGGCGGAATTTCCCATCGAGATGTCACAACTCACATGACATAACAACTCTTTGAAAATCGTTTCTTAGTACTTTTACTCCGCTATCTATTTAACAAATTCCAGTGCCTAAAGTCATACTTCTAGACCGACCGTTATATACTGGGCGTTGTCCGTTAGTCGTTAATTATATTGACATATCGCTGAACGATAAACATTCGTTATATCTCTAAAGTTCCCTCAAACGTTTCTAATGGTTGTTACAATCGTACTGATATATTATGCATTAACTAAAGGTGGTGTTTTTTATCATATCGAAAATACTTACTTCCATTAGGTAAGTTGAAAACGGCGGAAGTTACGCTATTACGTTATAAAATAATTCGTAAAAATAGGCAGTTATGATTCGCTTTACAATTCTCATGTCCATTAGAGACATGGCTCATGTACAAGATATTAAAGTAACACATGACGTCAGGCCGTTTGTAAAATTGTGCGAACGATATCGCCGGTTTGCTGCTTCTGACTGTGTATCATACGGACAAGAATATTTTAGATAATATCTAAGTTATTCATAACAAGCACATGCCTAAATGTATACCATGTGATAAAGTTCAATGTATTGTATGAGTATATGTTATAAAAAGCGCTGTTTTTGTACATGGCCGCGTATAAAGAGCCCATATGTTGTGAACAACAGGCGATTACGCTGGATGATTGCTTTACAAGTTGCCCCCTCGGTGTGACCGTGAACCCTAAGGATTACGTTTATCTGGCGGTTGCTATCAGAGCCCAAGGTTTCGGCAGATGCTTGCCAAAACTACGCTGATAACTTTGTGGAAGGTGGTACGAACAACAAAAAAAGGAAACAACAATGTGGTTTGACATGGACATTACTGTGCTGACGATCGCAATTTGCCTCGCATTTTTAAACGTTGCTCAGATTTAAATAAAACATCGCATTTTTGGAATCATAACATAATAAGTCCAACGATTTGTGAAGTTCTAAATAGCTTATTGGACTCTGTAACGTGTTTTTAATCCACGGTATCATATTAAAATGTCGCTCAGTGTGGTGTGGACGTTATCAATTTTAAACATTGAAATTGTTTAAAGATAATTTAAGCTTAAAACATTGGAATAAACCCACGTAATCATCATTCCACTTTATTTTTATTTAACCCAAAAGTTTAGTTATACCTATCAAGTTTAATTTCTTACGTGGCTGAACATAGTAATAGCCTCTACTCTTACAGCTCATAATGTGCTATAAAACTGAAATACGGGGATAAAAAATCGACCAGACAATAAAATAGCATTGAATATGGCCTTACTTTAAAGTATTTTGGTTCAGCCGCTGTTTCGTTAACAAATTTCCATCAAATAGAAATTGCTATCCCTCACACGTCCATCCAAATCGGCCACACAGCTATTTCTGGAGAAATTTTACGCCTTGTATCGGATTAGGCGACCCAGCATCCATAAAACCAGTTCGAATCGGTTCGTTGAATAATAAAAGTGGCCTCTATTTTGGGAACATTCGTCCTTATCGTGCCTCTGAGATACCCGACGCACGGAGCG
The DNA here is from genome assembly GCA_905220455.2 of Deilephila porcellus. NCBI lineage: Eukaryota > Metazoa > Arthropoda > Insecta > Lepidoptera > Sphingidae > Deilephila > Deilephila porcellus. The sequence continues at coordinate 10,171,135 of LR999977.1, read as the reverse complement.
AGAGTTACCCCGTGCAACCGCGTGGGTACCCTGTCGACGCACCTACCTATAAACTACCTACGAAACCGCCTTAAGGAATGCCTTATCGATATCACTGCTTTTTATTCTCGTCTTACTGAAAAAATAGTTAGACGCCGCGCCTTCACAGTAATGGCATTCTATTAAGTGTTATGTATTTTATTGAATTGTCGGGACAGGTTGTTGTTCCACTTGTGTTGACTGTGGGTGTGGACGATATTCCATAGCTTAGTTGCTGGTCTTTTCGGCATTCGGCTACAAAATTGCTATTGTCGCGATTGCTTTACATACTATTATCACAGCACGTGCCCCGAGACTGGTGATGTCATTTATACATTACTTTTATCAAGTACATTGTGAAAGTTGTGGACATTAATTATTTATAACAAAGCAAACGAAGTTGTGTTGTGGTACAATGGAGCCCTGTAGCGTATAGCGTGGCGTAGCATGTCATTTGGCGGTCGGCGGCCGGGTTGGGTCGAAGTTAGGGTTGCCTGCCCATAAAATTTATCCGCAACTTTAGATTTCGCATTTATTTGCAGTAAACACGATAATCGTAGAGATGACAATATTTTTTTAAAATTATGGTTGATAGCGGTGATATCTGTGTATCTGATAACGAAAATTTGATGACGATAAGTTTAATAATTAGTTTACTGAGAATATGTACGTATCGTGACGTACTTGCGTTTAAACATTAAGTTATCTATCAAGTAAGCCACAAAGAATGTCGGGAAAATTGTTTTGGTTGTTGGCAACTCTGAAACGTGGCAATGACTCGCGGGCCTTGAGTCTGTAGACTGTGGTACTTGGCAGACAGCAGAAATCGCGGGCCCCATCGTCTCGCGCTGATTATATCCACTTCTTGTTCGCCGTTTGATATGAATCGTGGAATATGCAGATGCTCTACGTGATGTGAAAATCTGAAACTATCTAGTCCGCGACTGGCTTAACTTTTTTAAATATTTAATTTAATTAGCGTTGGTCTGCTACAAAACCTATACCGTTATGAGCCATTCTATATCTGAACTAAGCATATCATTCAAATATGGATGCCGGTATGCGTGTGAATACATTGTTAGTGTATTTTAAACACCAAAAGTATTGAGTGGCGCTTATCAACATTGCAATGTCGGTCAAACATTTGGCATGCGAATATGGGGGCGTTATCATCTCCATTAATTTATATCTACCGCGGCTATAACTACTTTAAAATTATGTTGTGGTGCAGCAAATACCCGTTTTGTATCCTTGCAAGGCAGCATTTAAACAAATTACTTTAATTCCGATACAGTGGAGGTGACAAGCCGGGTTAAGGAACTCGCAAGTACACAACAGTGCCGCGGCATGAGACTCATCTAGCCAGATAAATTACGCGTGGAATGTGCCCCTTAGACACAATTAGGCAATTTTCGTCTACAGGATAGTCATACTTTAATTTTACTCGTTAACGTGGCCTCTTACTCGTTTGATATGAGGTGCTTTAAAACCGTTACATACTGGTTTAGGGTCGAGAAAAAAATGTGATTATTACTTGGAAAACCGATACAATTTAAACAGGTTGATTCCTGGATCCTTTTTATACGTCTTGAAGTGTGTTGAATTACATTAAATATCAATATGTTTTAGCCGTGGAATGTAAATGTTTCTATATTTAGGCAGGTTTGATCTCGTCTACAGAGTGAATGGACGCAAAAAGTAACTTTACGATGTGGGGTATTCGTGCAAGGCAATTAATTAAGAGCTATTAATTGTTGGTTCTCTTTAATCATTCTGCGAACCTGCCGGTACATTGTCTTGCAGCGATCGTAAGTAACGCGCGGACATCACCCATGCATGCTCCTGCTAGGGTAACGAGCTATGTAAATATTATCAAGACTGACTTTATTAATCATGTTTTATGCTTACTGATACCCAATAGACACAATTTTATAAGTTAGAGTAATTTAAACTTCCAGCATTTCAACATCTCAAATAAGATCCGAAACCAATTTGTTATCCATTTGTTTGACGGATGCATTTTTTCCCCGCATGAATCGATAAGAAGCGGCGTGTATTGTGTTCCATCCTCCTCCTATTGTATTTAGTGAATGAAAATGTTCAGACAAGTTAGACAAGCACTATTTCCTGTGGCGTCTATCTGGGGAGCCGTGAGTGATGTGACAACACGTCGACCACGCGGCACGGCGCGCGGCGCGGCGCGGCGGTCAGTTCGCACGCCCCTGCAATGAGTTTTAATTGAGTTTGACCGCAGGAAGCACCGGTTGCGTCCCTCCCGTAGGGTGACATTCACGCACGCGACGCACATCTCACTATATTTATTGTATGACGATGCGAATTCCGGACGACTTTATATCGAATGACATATCGAGCATTATTTTTGTGCACATTTACATACCAACTATTATTTATTTATTTAGATACGTATACGATTGTTTTATGTTGTATAATTAGTTTAAGTAAAACATCTCAAAGAATTAAATGTTTAGTAATCTAAATACGATCGTATCGAACGTCGTGCTGCCGATAAATTACCAAAAAAGTGTTGTTTGGTAAAAGGCGCGACGTTGATGCGGAGTCATCGTCCGCTTAGTGTGGGCAGCGTGGTCGCCGTGGCGCATGGCGGCGCGACGTGATGCTCGCTGCGCCAGCGACGCCGCGGCCGCGCGCTCGGTGCTGTCACCGCCAACAAATTGCTTTGTTTATAGCTACTTATTGAAATGTGCCTTATGCAAACCGGATGGGATGCCACCTAAGCTCTGGTATTTCGGTTACATACCAACGTTTTGCGTACCAAATTCTACCAATCTCACAACCTTATGTGGGCTATTATAAATTATAGAATTTATTGCAATCGATTGTGTATTTTGTAAACTAAAGCTTTTTAACTTGTTAATTATATTATAACATAATTTAGACTTACGATAAACTGGCTTATTAATTGTTTTAAATAAAATAACATTGCAATTTTTTAACAGAATGTATTTTTTCATGTAACGTTTTCAGATAATGTTCGGTAGGTATTTGAGGCGATTAGATATGACCAATGTGCCATAAATATTTTAGCAACGTAGTAACAAGCCTCCACTAGCGGAGTACAATGAACCGGCATAGGATACGAGATGACAGATGGTCAACAGAACAACTCGTACTTATATTTATATTACCTACGTGCCACTCCGGTCTGCTCGCGGCCTCCCTCGCCTCGTGAAGTATATTGGTTATCACTTATCAGAATAGTTTACATATACCCATACGAGTCCTATAGCTGGACACGGGTTCCAAACCTCTTAAGCTTCCTAGCGATTAACCAGAACATTTTAAGTCACTAAAAAAGTTTCTTTTTTCGAGTAACTTCACGTTGAATCACGATAGAGAATACTATTCATTTTTCTATTGTGATCCACGAGTGTGTCGCATTCCAGGATTAACCAGTGTACGTCCGGTTTCAAGCAGGCCAGCGCAATTGTATCAACCGGCAAGGGACAATTGTCTTACTAGTACGCTATATGGAGTATCACACTTATTCTCAGAACCGTAGGGACTTTGCTCTGTTAACGAATAAATATGAGACATTAGTCCGACTTTCTCAGCACTATTTAATGATTAAGGGACCGATCACACCGAGCTCTGACCCCATTTAAACATACGTCTCTTGAATCGTATGCATCGGTAACAATTACGACTTTTCAATCCCAGAGAATAACACTCAGACTTCGAACTTATTGCGACCTGCCCCGGTGATTATGTGCGAGATGTGTACTTCCTAGATAAATAATCGTAATACAAATTCGTAGAAAATATTGTTGTATCATTAGTAGTTTTTTATAGTCAGTATAGGCAGACGACATGGCTCCTCGCCTGATAGGAAGCTGCCACTGTTGATTGTGGCTTTTGGTAATGTCAGGGACACAGCTCGCTGTCTAACGATTCTAATACCTACCTAATGCAAGATTTCCGTAACATTTCGACTTACAACGATCAACGTCTTTTCTTTTTTAAAATTGAACGCCGGGGTAAGTGGATGAGTAATGGTAATTGATCAAAGTGATCCATAAATATTTACAACTCCATAGGGTAACTACCACCAGATGCACACCACATGAAGCGCATATAATTTCTCGCTGGTTCTATGAGACAGGTTTTAGGGTTGAGCGGGATCATGTTGGTATGATTGTCTGTTCTGTGGCACACCCACTTGCAAATGCGGATCGTGTAACTGATCGTCTATTTGCAATAATCGAAACTGCGCCTTAGTTTTGTTTTGTTAGCTTGGGCGATTGCTGTGGAATGTCTGGTTGCACACCAAGTGTTTAAAAGATGACAATAGCACCAGCTTTGAGTCGTAACGGTATGCACAATACAACACAAAGGGCCACAGTTCGTCGCGGCGCGGCGCGCGGCGTGGCCAGCAGATTTTATCATCTGCTAAGGTAAGTAAGGTAATTTTTACAAATTACGGTATGACGCTAATTGTAAAATGACTAACCAAATCATTTGACATGCAAATTAAATGCGAGTTATTGTCGTGGTTCTCGGTATTTATTTATTTTACTTTAGGACAGCCAGTGGTAATTCCAAACGTACGAAAAAAGGAGCAATTTGGTATGTAAGTAACAACAGTTCAGGACAGTTACACTCATAACATGCATTATTTGAGAATATACATAATCGACAACAAAAAAAGGATTGTTAAAGATTTTTCAAGCCCGGACTATATGCATAACACCATAACGTACACATATTGATTTTCATTGGAACGCTTCTGGTTGATTGGATTATGAATTTGATTCCTTCGTTTACCAAAATCCAAATATTACGCAAAAAAGCTCTGTTCTCGGGTAAATTGTGTTCCAAATTAAACTAAAACACCTAGGATTCTGCACCCTTATCGCTTCTTGTGATAACTATCAATGTGGTACTTCTTCTTCAGTTAAATGTCGGCTAGCCTTGATCAAGGTCATGTACAAGATGCCCTTTAAATATTAATCATCTATACCTTGGCCTATCTAAGGCTTGACCGAGACAGCCGTACCTAGGGTGCCGGAAGTCTTTGCAACATTGCCTGGTAGAATTATAAATGTCATTAGTACCTGAATACGTCCATTCGGTAAAATATATTTTAAATGTTTCGGTACATATTTAACTTAAAAGTGATTTTAAAGCTTCTACTGAGTTACAAGTATATACATTGTAAAAAGACAATCACGGATTTTAATGATTGCAGTTGTTATTGTTCAGTGAAAAATCTAAGCTAGGTAGATACCTAGCTAGAATGAGAGTAGATACTCTCATTATATTTTACCATAAATATTAAATGAAGAAGGGTAATATTAATTACTACCAACTGCCCAGTAAGTACTTTTAACACAAACTTATTTAAGTAAAATTAAAAGAGTTCTTTGTTCAAAGCGTTAAAGTAAAGCAGTTTATAAATGTCTTGAAGTCGCTATGGAGTGGATTTGGTGATTAATAGATATAATTATATACAACACAGAATCGTATACAACATAATAAATGCTTAGCTTTAGCGGGTGTAATTTTCAGCACGATTTGGCTCGGGGCGTTTGAGGAACACCTTCACTCTCACCGCCCTGGTTTGTCACGGAATTGGGATAAAAAACCTTTTTACGCCGTCAACAAATGTATTAAGTATTATTAAGTAATAAAAGCTCTTAATGCCTATACTTAGTAGGAAAATATAGAGGAAAAGGTTCTATTTTGCGTTTTTATTCAATACACAAAAAAATCTCAGCAACTTTTATAATTATCTGGGTATAGTGTTTTGTGTGAAGATAGGTTTTTATAGGTTAAATAGCTTTGGTCGCGTCCGTTCGTTGATCGTTTCGGTCTCCGTCGACCCTTCGGGCCTCAAGTCGTGACGAACGTTTGTTAAACTAATGGCGAGCAAAAAGAACAACCTCCAACCACTAACTTTGTCCAAGCGTACGGCTGTTGACTCGAACAATTTGCACGGGCAAATAGAATTTGTCTTAACAACTTATTTCTATCGTACTAGTTTTTATTTTCGTCCACAGAGCCGTCAGTCGTCACACTTCAAGACATAAAGATAATTCACGTTAATAGTTTTTTCAATGTCGTTAGCGTGGAGACAGGTAGCGACTGGCAATGATGTGTCATTGAGGAGGTGAGTGTCTATTCGTGGGTCATGTTAACATGATTGTAACGTGCTTGTTTTACGATAAAGTAATTAGCGAGGGCGGCGCCATGTGCTGCGTCGCGGGGGTCGAGCCGAGGGATCCGCACGCCGCACATGTAGCCCACGCGACACGTCGCTCGAAAAATGGTGCTGCGATAAAAAGCAGCCGGCGTCCTCAAGCGTGAGAACGGCGACACGTGGCCCAGCGCCAGCGCCAGGCGAGCGCGACGCGAGCCCGCAGCTCATTCATGCATTTGATTCATAAATTGTACGCTTGTTTTAAGGGCACATAGATCGAGCAATTTCTTAATCAACCTACTTACGACGTGACGAAATCGCACTCTACATCTCTCTAACGTAATCAACAGTGCATTGTATTTTTACGTGGCTTTTAATAATAATTAATCTTATTTTAAAGAAGTTTATTTTTTGTTGTGGGAAACTGTGTGGGAAACAAACCCAATTAGTACGTAATCGATCAGACGATTAGTATAAAGCAAAGCTCGGGCGACCTCGGACCTCACGGACGCGGGACGCGAAACAGGCACTTATGGTTATTTGTGTGGGGAATGCAATCTTTCGCGCGCGATCTGCCGCAGCAGCGGCGGCGTTCCGTTGCTATAAATCAGGACCGATTGAGGTCGGAGCGGACGCGAGTTATTTTTAAAATTGCGTGCACAATATTATGTGTTTAGGTGGAATATGATAATTGCGGCGGCGAGAGAGGCGCCGTAAGCCGACACCGACTATGGGATTACAGAGCGCTCGCCGGCCGCCGCGCTGCGAGCCCGAGCGGCGAGGGCCTCGCCCGCCCGCCTGCTCGCCGCGCCGCCTCGCCGCGCCCGCCTCCACCGCCTCCATCGCTGCTCTCGCCGCTCGACACGCTCACCGCAGTCGTCGGGCCCCATCACAGCTCGTTACGTCCAGTACCTACACTTAACCTAAAATGTTTCACTTCATTTTGTGAAATAATTTAACGCAACTCCGAGTAAACGATCAGACACGCTCGCAGACCCGTTGGCGTGCACGGCTTCACTCCTATATTTCAGATTAATTATAAAGGACTCGGTGACAAGCATGAAAATGTACTATTCATGGGTAGTTAACGTTTGAAAAAGTTTCATAGCTGATAATGGTAAAAAGGGAGGTTACCGAACAACCATAACAAAGCTATTATGGAAACTACGAATAATGCTCTGATATTACAAATTAACATAACATTTTTTGTCGCCTCCTTTGGAGGTGACCGCGGACAGGTACCTACACGCTATGAGGGTGCAGATTTCTTTGAATGGGAATGCCATTGTAGCGGATGATCTTCAATCATGAGTCGTGCCAGCAACGTAATAAGCTCCAAAATTATTTGTCAAGATTTGAACGATTTTAGAGAGTGTAGGAGTAATAGCGCAGCTAGTAATTTACACTCTATAGTGTGGCCGTAGGACAGTAAATCGTCTGAGAGTGGGGAAGTGCGAAGGTCGGCTGAGGTACTATTAATCAGCAAGGCGCCATTGAGGGTTGGTCGAGGCTCGTGAGAATCAGTAAACACTTACCCGATTTATCAGATAGATGTTTTTTTCGCTCAGCAGCAGGTCCGCTCAATTAATGGATTGCGCCGTTATTTGGTTTATTTTTGGAACCGTCGCTGCTTAGCATTAGGAGAGACTAATTTATATTGAAGGGTTTGACAGGCAAGGCATTAGGCACGATGATGCAGATCGCCCTCACAAAGGAATGTGCCGTCTTATCATTGATTATTAATATAAATGGAATATGTAATGCGTCTCGCGGGGGGCTGTAATTGCTCACGGTCCCGGCGCGTCCCGGCGCGGCCGTCTCGTGCCTTTGATAAATAATGAGACAACAAATACACCGTATACTACACGATGGAATTTATGCTATATAATATGTATGCTCAGAGCGGATTGACTCGTTCTGTTTTATTGATTTGTAAGGCCGTGAGGTTCTAAGCGTTTTAGAATTGAAGACAAATATTTGTCGGGGTGGTGGTCTGGGCGGTCGGTCTCGGCAACGCATATGTGCGCATAAAAAACTGTGTGATGTGTGCGTAGTGCGCGCAGTGTAGTGTGTAGTGTGGAGTGTGGCGCGGAGGCTTCGTGTTGACAGTGCGCATAGCTGCGACAAAGCCAGCGCCGGCGACCACCCTCCTGGCGCGATGTCGGCTGTCTCCTTATCATTTAAATAACTTTAACTATCGCCAACACCGACGCCGCCCGCGCCGCCCCGCTTACCCTACTGCACTCACTAAACAAACTCTTTCGAGGTTTTATGTCGGTGCCTACATTCTTTTGATATGGAGCTTTTGATTTGATTGCCAGATTTGCTAAAAAAATTACGGCTTTGGTTTTTCTGTTTAAATATAAGACAATTGTAAATTACAAAATATTATAAAATTATATATTTAAAGAAAATATAGATTTTTGTTCACTCGGATATATGTCGATAAACGCATTGTCAACTTCATGTAGACAGCGAAATTATATTTTGACTTCTTTTTTCCTTTTTAAAGTAATATGACGTACATCAATTAAAGAAATTACCTTAAGTCTTTAAGGGATGCGTTATCTAGAGGCAGCTCATCCATTTCACTAAATATTTAATTTAGTGAGACTCGAGGCAGCGCGCTCGCAATCGTAATGGTAAATCCCACTGATTAGATACCATCCCTGGGAACTGACAACACTATGCTCGACCGCATTTTCCGCCGCATATCCGTAAATGCCTGATGTAAATTAATCGCGAAATACAAATGGCTATCATTATCTAGTAAATGCGTATGGCGTTGGGTGATAATACGAACTTATTTCAGTATACTATAAGCTTCAATATTATATATTTTAAACAAAATGCAATGTGTATTGTTACCGTCGAAATACATAATCCAAACTTATAAAATCTAATTCAAGTATTGCATCCATATAGAGGAAAAGTTCTATTAAGGAATATACAATAATCCTGAAGTCGGTGTATCAGAAACAGGTAGAGTTAAGGTCTATTCAGTAATGTATTGGGGTATGAGTTATGACTGATTTGGTGATGGCGATATAGGATCGACAGCGCCACGCATTCCACATGAGGAGTTGAAAATATACTTTGACATAGTCGCTCAACGGGCTCCTCAAAAGCCAAGCAGCTCGTTACTGAGACACGAAAGAATTCAACAACAGTGTCATCTCTTCGTTATTAGGACCGACTGAAAGGTATTCATAGAACCTTTTTCAGCCTTAAACTCCAGGTAACGGTTTTCAAGATTTTTTTACATTCTTGTTAATGGATCCTGACTGAAAGGTTGGTAAGTAACTCTACTCTGGATTTCGAATTAAATGTAGTGGCATCATGATCGAACTGGCCAATATGTACTGTAGTAAAATCTGGCTAAAGGTAAGGCCTGAACATATAATTACGCTTTTGGTAATAATTGCAGACTTGGCATATGCCTTATCCACACAAGGGGTGGCCTAAGATTTACCTTTTGATAATGGTTAAAATGTTACCATCAGTTCCATTGATCGCATCGTATTACATACTTATTTGATCGCCTTATTGGCCTACGATAGCTAATTGTTCAGTTTACTCCCGTGCATCTATGAGTTGTGAATTAAAAGAGTAATTGGTAAAGCCAGTTTCGGGTAGTGTATGAACGCGCCGACCGGTGTGGTAAGACTCTCTCACGGTAAATCGTCGTGAACTAACACTTAGCTGTTTCGTTCTGTCATTGAGCTTCTCGGAGGCCCATGAATCGTTTCACAACCTCCTTCTCTTAAACATCCGCCACCTGTTGATGGCGCCTTATTGTTACAACTTTCCATCATGGGAACCGATTGTTATATACACTACCTTGATGCATAAAATAAGTAAGTGATTTTGTGAAGGAAAGGCTAAACAAGCTCTTGCTGAGTATTGCAAAATATTATTAACCATAGGTTGTAGACATTACGAATTGCTACATCAGGCCCTTTAAAAATAAAAATACCTGGTCGAAGTTGTGGCACTAGTTGCTTACTTCAACTTAGTGTAAGTTCTTAGTACAATATTTCTTCTAGTTTCGTTTTCATATCAATCGGAACACTTCTTTCATAAACACATTGATGTGAAAAAACGTTACGTCATTGAAGTTAAAGAAAGGCTAGAGCGACATTAGACGTATTGTCTTTGGTGTCGGTCTACAAACACACCAATACTGTTTACCTAATGAGATGTGTCGGCTGCACGCGATCCATTCTCACGACCCAACATGGAGGAAAAAAAGAAATTCCCAAAAATTTTAACGCAATAGATACATTGTCTCTACATAAACGACGGTTAAATTTCACCAAAAAAAACATGCTAGCTTAGCATGGAGGCTGTATTTTATGTCGTTGTATTTTCTGGACATGTTTTTTCATATTTATGATCGCTATTCATACGAGGACTTTTTCACAGTCACAGTCAAAGTCAAACACGAACATTTATCGTAAACGTATTAGTAACGTCGACGTCGAAATGTCATGTTAGTACAGATTCTCATAAAAAAATTAGGCTGATATTGCAAAACATGTGTTAAGTATACTGTGACCGACATTAATTACACTGTAAGATTTGGTTGAAAGAAGAAGTGAATGACCTACATAAACATTATCAATCTAGGTCATAATAAAATTGAATAAACATCTTTTATTTGCTAATAAAGTTTCATAATTACTTTTGTGTCATTTTCTATTTTTTAAAATGTTCAAAAGCTATTTTGATAGTTTTCCCAAAATAATATGATGTATTTTGTAAAATAGATAAAATAAAATGAAGCCGACTCCACACCTGCGGGCGACTATTACCTCAGGAATGTTCAATCGTCGACGGGACTGCACTTTACGCCTCCTCCGAAAATTGATTGCTTATTCTCCTTTTGGCTGGCTTTTAACAACCATACGACCAAATTGTTGTGTAACTTATTAATTAGGCATAACTTCGATTGATGGGAACGTTACACTCTCCAACAAAGAGTTTTAAATGCTTAATTGAAGTATGACATTTTTCTTAACTGACCTAATAAGCGGCCATTCGTTAAAGCGCCAGTGAATGGGTGAGTCAATGTTTGACACAATTAACCGTTGTGCCGGGGCGGCTGTTAATTTCATATCAACAAATTGTACGGGCACGCATTCTAGTGGTTTGGGTTCACGCGTGTTTCGGTCGCACGATGCGCCACTGAGCAAATAAAAAGTTGTTTTAGCACATGTCATTGAGCAATACGGAATCCGGGCCCGTGATTACAGTTACAGTTACAGCAGTGTTTCAGCCAATGCTATCATCGCACCGAAGCGCCCTCGACATGTGCTTCATCACTCATATCATTCATTCTCTATACTTTAATTATGATTATCCATATTAATTTATTGTCATTTGATAAATGACTTTCTAGATTATTACATTCAAACATTAAAATTTGATTAAAATGCAAACTGAATTATAAAGCGACAGGCAATTAAATTAATCAATATTGTTTTTAATAAATTGTGATTATTAAGATAAGTTAAAACTTTTATAATTTTTTGTCAAAATACATACTTAATATAATTCTATATGCAAATATAAATATTGCTCATAAAGTTATTATTTCAGAGTATATCACCCAAAACATTTTGTGATGCGTGATAATATTAAATGGTTGGTCTTGTATACATGTAAGCATAATATACATGTGTAAAAGAAAGACGAGTTTATTTAAATAGATGCAATGCTAAGAAAATAATTCAATTTTAAGCAACCCATTTATCAGGGGCCTACTGCGATAATAATGTATGCTTAGCAACAGTGGGTCCCGGTTGGTCGATGCGTAATGTCGCAAAAATGTCGTTCTCTTGTAATTAGCACCAGCCTCACAAGACACAGCGCAAATAGAATTGCTCTCTTTATGTTTCTTGCTACTTGTAACACCATAGGGCAATGGACAGTACATTTACTGGACGAAACTATAGGCCCCATAATTATTAACGTATTAATTTATGTAGATATTTTAATATACGTTACAATAAAAATAAACAAAAGTCCCGACTATGATCTGAATGCACGTACTATTGACTTGCATTTGTAATCAGTCTTCATTATCGTGAGATAATTTATTCTAAACCCTGCATCACCGAGGCAGATTAAGACCTAGAATGTTTATATTGTAAATATCTATCCATGAATAGGACATAATTATTGAAATACCTATTGAAATATCATAAGTTAGTTTTTAATAAAGGTTATCCGAAGGAATTTAATGAATGGGTACACATACGGCTACAGATGCTTAAAATGTTGCTTAACAAACCTGCCGGGTAACTTATTTTAGTAATAGTATTACTAGCATATTAAAGTATATTACTTAATATATCATTTATGAAATCGGTAAACATCTTTTTAATTTAGCTTACGGTGAGATGCAATGCACTGAATTCATCGAACCAAAATAAAACATTCTGTTGAAGGTGTAATTTACAATGGTACTATTTTATAGAAACGGGTACGATTTTTTAAATAATGTGTTTATTAGATTATGTTACTCATTTAACTGTGATTAGTATATTGGCTGTCCTGATAGTTTTCTTAATCTTAGAGGATCGAACGTCTGCTTGTATAATTCATTGTTAAATAACTGACGAACTGAGAGTGATAATGATCAATGAACCGTGAGAAAACCGGAATTATAAAACCCGTCGGAATTATAAATTGTTACACGGATGTAATTCGTGTTTTAGTTATATAATAGTCCGGCGTATACTATAAAACTAAAAGTACTTTGTACATTGTGGCAGGATGGTGGCACAAGGTCCCGAGTTCCAGAGTGCGGCTGCGACGTCCCCCGCGAGATGTTTTACGTCACAGATGTAACAGATGTCCGTCAGCAGCGTGTTTGTCAAACGAATGAGTACTGTAATGTTAGTTTTTCGATAAAGGCTAAGGTAAAAGCACCATTCGTGCACGGATGCGTCTATTTAACACGACTGCTTGTGCGTTCAGTCGCCACTTTCTCAAATTAAACATAGCACCCTCACTTGATAAAAGTAACGTTTATTTATTTACCGAGCTAGTCGTTCACAATAACGGAACAAGCAAGATCAATAAATAAATCCATTCCTTGTAATTCTCACAGTTTGGCCGGTCGCGGCGCGTCGACTTTGCTGAACCTCATTCCATTCAGCAGGCGTCCTCGTCGCTCGCGCGACGGGGCGCGTGCGCGCGTCTCGCTCGGCCGCTTTGTGTAGAACCGCCCTCAGCCGAAGATTCTGAGAATCGAGCTCGTGGCATTTTTTAGAACGCATAATAATTTGATCGGGAAATATTTATGGAAGGGGTGGCCGGACGCGGACTAGTCGGACGAGTCAATTATCAGCTCCTCGCGCCAGCGGCAGTGCGGCCGGTGTCGGCTGGCGGCCGCCTGAAAGCGTCGCGATGGGTGGCTCTGCCCAGCTTCACCGGTGTTAAGGTTACAATTTATGGCATTGATACACGAAGGGTGGAATTTCACATGGTTTCGTCGTTTTTTCTTAATAATCTCAGTAATTCACATCGTCGTGAAGAATAAAAGTTGAAGCACCTCTTCATTCTAGGAAGTACATATTTTGTATTAGCTGGTTATACAAATGTATTATTATTTCAATAAATACTTGTTGTGATATTTGTTTTATAATATTATTTTATTACAAGAGTAATGCAAAATAAACTAAGTATATTAATCAAATATTATATTCTCCGCAAAAGAATAAAAATAACATTTCTGTTTTAAATCAATGGGATTCGTAGAGTTGCTACGGCGAAGACGGCTACGAGGCTCGTAGCCATTTGAGAGATGTAGCAAGTACTCGCAGGTACGACAGTTTCGTTGTCTTTCTTCGTGTACTTGCTTTCATTTGCAAAATAAAGTCGCAACAGAAAATACGAATTAATTTAATAATGTGAATGTGATTTGGGGGCTAATCACTACTTTACATAAACTTTATGATTGTATACGATAATCTTTATTTTAAGAAAATCTGTAAAAAACGGTTTGTATGGAAGAGATTTTTTTAAATTTGGGCATGACTCTTATATTTTATACATAAAAATAATTGCGAACAAAATTACACTAGACAAAGTATTTTCATGCATTTTTATCCAGTAATAAATGTATTAAGATTAATTCATGGATTTTATTGATATTAGGTATATTGTGTATCTCAAACTACTAACATTTTCCATGTCTTAATCTTCTCTTAATAAAAGAGCTCCCAATATCTGTGTAATTTATATAAATCAAAATAGACAGAAAACTTTCTCTTTTGGGTGTTTTAATTATCTCGGCTCTGACTTTTTTTAAATGGTTAACGATATCGATACAAGCTTTTTGCCGCTACTTCGTCTACAAAACCGAACATATTCTGGGTAAAAGTAGCTTATGACGTTTTCAGGCCCATAAGAAAGAAAGAAAACATTTATTTGTTACAAGCAATGGTTTAGACTTTACAGTTATATTTAATTTTACTTCGACCCGGGATTCGAACCCGAGACCTCAGCTTTGTATTCGTACCGTAGTACAACTACGCCACCAAAAACTACTTTCAAAAGCTACTCTTTTGTAAAATAAATAAAAAAAATAAAAAATACGTTCAGGCATTAGTTTTAAACCATTTTCAATTTGTATATGTAATATTTACCTATTTAAATACTTATTATAATTAATTAATTATAATTATAATTCATCATTATTGTGTAATTGAAGTAATTAAATTAAATTAAAAAAATAGTCGTGATCATTCTAGATTTTTATGATCACTGTTCCAGTACATTACGAGTTCAATAATTATTTTAGGACAGGGCTTGCATAGCCCAGCATGAACGCAAGTTTCTTTTTTATTTGCTAGTGATCAGACTTTTTAATAAAAACCAATGGACATAATACATATAACAATATAGTATACATTTTTACGGAGAGAGCTTACAAAGAGAGCTTACCTAAAACCTGTATACATTATACATATTTCGAATTCCGATCCCGGACAACTTACAGCGTTACTTTCATACGAAGGCACGAGGCTGCTCCGAGATCAGTCTGAGTCTGCTCAATAGACGCATAATAAACCTAAGCAATTGTCAAAGATATTTTTCAAGCCCATTCTGTGATCGAAAAATTACTGAATTTACTGAAATACAAATAAAGATATGCTTCAAAACATCCACATACCTACTATGAATGATGGCTCATAAAAAATCATATATATTTGTTTGTGCAATGTATAATGGTATAAGGAATGTTCTCTATTTCATTATAGGTTATCAGACAATACCAAAATCCACTTTTCACGTCCTGCACTTCGTATATATTTTTTGCATTATTGTCGAACTGAAATTCAATGTAGACAAGATTTAATATATCAATAAATTAATATTTAATTTATGTAATGGGTTAATTAAATTCTCTCCTACACAGTGTCACAAAATTAAACATGGGGATTAGTAGGGATTATCCTGTAATAAAGGTTATATTTTGCGTCATACGTATAACGTGTATGTATACGTCTATTTTTATCTATATCATTTTTATTGATAGATATCTTTAGCAGCAGTATGTTTAAGCTTTAGTTTGTAATGATTTCAATTATTCTTTATATCTTCACACCTATAAGGCTGAACCACTTTTGTTGAACTTTGGTATAGAGACGGGAAAGATACCCTAGGAAACGACATAGGCTAGTTTTATTCTCTTTTCAAAGCCTAAGGACCAAAAGGGTTTGCAAAGAAAATAATTTGAGTCCAGTCAAGTAGTAACATTTTTCATGCTACTCGTATCTCCAGGTATTTTTTTAAAATCTAGTTCGGCATTTTGACTGCACTGCACCTGATGGTAAGCGCAAATGCCGTCCAGACAGAGTATCGAATGGCATCAGACGGCCGATGGCGGTCCCATGCCATACGATACAATTATGCCAGCTTGCTGAGATGCTTCTTCACACTACGGTGGAAGGAGCCAGGATTTTAGGAAGGAGGGAACACGTGGGACGGCTGACGATTCCACAGCTTGATGGTGTGGCACAAAAAAGTATTGGCGAAACTTTTGTTTCGCGCCGAGATGGTTTTGACCATCAAGCTATGGCTTAGCAAGCCAGCACGCGCAGTTCTCTTTAGGAAAGGAGAGGAGGAAATCGAATTAAACAATTTCTCAGAGCAAAATTTATTTAAAACTGAATTAATGGCCAAGCGATGGGAAAACCTAATTGCACCCCGGTTAATTCTGGTAACTTTAGCTTTTTATAATTTCATCACGCGACGATTATGTGCAGTCATTATTATTTGGTGTTGTATGTATCCCCTGTAGTAACTACAAACTGATTTAAAACATAAAATAAATAAGAACATAAACAATATAATGACTTGGATAATTAATACCATGCCAACCATGGGTATCTCATACAGTTACATGCGACCTTAGTAATCCTGCAGTGCTGTTAAAAATATTTCCTTTTCGTGGAAAATATGCAGCCTTCCAGTTAAGAGTTATCTTCCAGCTACTGTTAGAACAGAATAGAGCGCAAACATGGCTTATTCTAAAGTCTAAACCCACTTTATATACATCCGTAGCAGAGCACAAATATCCGCTGAAGTTAAAAGCCTATTTGCAACTCAACTTGCAAAATCATCCTAGTTAATGGTTAAATTTTGGCCTAGAGGTTGATTTTGTTATTATTTAAATTATTTATTGGAGGATTAAATAAAACGTGCTACGTGTTGAGTTGTGATAACGGAAGTAAAAATATATTTTTAAAAACAAGAAACAACTATACACACAAAGACAATAAATAGACAATATACAATACATAAGTTAACCTATTTTGAGCACATTCCAACAGATTTCATATTAAAATGTATTGCAATTTGCCAATATAGTGGGACAGGACTATTCCTTCACCCATAAAACGCTACACGGCAATACAAGAATCGAATTGCATGTATGAAGACCGCTTTGAATATACCAATCTGGAATTTTGAGTTAAGGCTTTGTTTTGCAGGGCACATCGTTGGTAGTGGTTATAATTATACGAGTACAATGTCTTTAAAACTTGGTTGTTCTCAACATGATTTGTGTCAGTGCTCGGAAATAATTTTCGGCAGGAGTATTGTTAAGCCAGTATGGTAGCGTAAGGGCTAAACAACCTAATTATGTCGTATCAAGATAGTCCATTCGTCGACAAATCTAAACTGTGGTCTTTGATTTACGTCTTACATAGTGATATTGCATATTATGGCACTATTACTAACTTTCTAGTCCAATTTAGGTCAATAATTAATTCATGTCGCATATTTGTCTAAATACGAGATTCGTCAACAAAGATGATTTCGATGCGCGAATCCTAGGCCGGCATGACGTAATTTGGCGGCCTATGCCCACAAGCCATAAGTGAGATGTATTGATAAGCTTGCATGTGAAAAATGTTTTATGTGCATGATATAATCATGATATGCTGTTCGCATGATAATACATATGTAAATATGAGTAGGTATATGGTAATATAGGATATATATTATACATACATTAATAAATAGCATCATGACTTCCCATTCAATATGACATCATCAAATATTGTGACAAACATAAAATAAGACAATTATAATATTTATATGCATGTTATAACATGTTTCCTTAAGTTTATTCAATAAGTGAATTATTATAATAAACGCAGATATTACAAAGTTATTTTTTCCGTGTTTCTACGCTTCTTAATTGATGTCTAGTTAATTAAGAAAAATGATAATTGATAGGTGCCTATTACGTGTATAATAGTAGAACAATGACTATTTCAGTGACAGGAGACAGAAATAACTTCTGTTTAATTATATTTATGCGCTAACTTTTATAACTTGAGTACCTACATTTATATCTTATATTGAGTAAACGCCTTATGTTTATTTGACCCCTAATTTTGATTGTTACTCGTGCTTCCTGTATATATTGTATAAAAACAAAAGGGTTCTGCTACAATATAACTTATTTTTTGTGATGACGGCATTTAAAAAGAAATTCTTGCTACCAAAGATTATATATTCTCAAGAATTTAGAAAATGATTTATTTTGTATCCGTAGTACAATGTCTCAACATTTACAAGAACAAAGTATGGGGATAAGCGAAAGTTTAACGCCTTAAAAAATGTAAACAATGCCCAAAGCAGAATTGGGTCGGCAATTTTACGAGCGCACCTCGGATTACCATTTTTATGATAAAACTACAGTTATGGGAGGCGAAAACAATGTTCTTGGCGCACAGCTGTGATCGCGACAATGAGAGGCGCAATGCACATAATATCTGCACTAATAATAATGGTTTCTGGTAATTAGTCGCGGAGTGCATGCGGCTTGCGCGCAGGGAGGCGGGAGCGTCGACGCAGTTTCCGGTGCATGTGCAAGACAATGCTGCTGAATGGACCCATTAATAGCACAAATGAATGAGTGCGTAAAGACACATGTGTCGGACCGAGTATCCACTACCCCCACGGCCCGGCCACATGGTGCATCCATACATTGTTATGTGCAAAAGGACCGTCTACGTTCATTCATGAGTTTGTGTGGGTTTTTAAACATGCATTTCTTGTGTAACGCACAGTTCTCAGAAATGTTTTGTTATTTCCATGTCCGGGTGGCTGCATGACTAAAGGATGACATTTTAAAACAAATATTTTTGGCTCGCATAGCCTTTTGTGATATTGTAGGTATTTATGGACGTTTTATCTCTTAATGGTCATAAGATATTTTACTTACTACTTGGGTCCCTTTGTATCGTTAAAACACTTCATATCAAAAACCCATATTTTTTAAATTTAAATAAATCATAAATTATTTATTACACTTATGATACATATGTTACAAGGTTGTGATACGTAAATTAGCATTTAAAATAAGTAACTTGAAAATATTCCAATAATATTGAGTCAAGAAGTGAGTTTTAAATTCTTTGTAAAAATTTGATAGCACATAACAACATGCAGTGATCACTAAATTCTAATTGGTTTATTCTTGTTATTTTTAAAATATTCTTATTGTAACCTAATAGGACTACCTATGTGGCTTCTATATTTAAATTATAATCGATGTGACCAATAGGCGTGTTTCTAGTTGTTTCTCGAATCTACTTCCTTGTGTTCAAGTTATAAATATATTATTTCTAATATAACAACGGTGCCTTAGTAAAATAAGTCTTCTGCTGATAATTATGAATGCGATTATCGAACATAATCATTTCAAACTGTATTAATTTAGAAAGTCATTCTCAATATCGTAATACTACCACTCCTCCTACTACTACCCCGTCGCAACATATTACATCTATAAAGAATAAACAGAAACGTATGATTCTAGCATAACCGGATTAGACTGCGCATTATCCGTCAGTCAGAGAATTGTATACCTCTCGCGTCCTACGCCTGCATCGTGGTCACTCATCTGTGTAGTGTGTAGTGGGGGGTCGTCCGCATAATTGTATTGGTACATAAAAAAGGTCATTTGTAAATAATAAAAGCATTCCTCAACACAAATAACAATAAAAGACGTGAAGTGAGGTGTTATTTCTGGATTAATGTTAACTTAAAGATGATACTGCTTCCTGTCCTTTACATTTCTGGTCCGTTTAAAGCCGATATAAAGATACCTGTCGAACAATGCTCAGGTACCGAGGGTTTCGACAATTCGTCAGGTGGGTTACTTGAACAGTTATGTTGTGACCACGGCATGCTGGCGCCAGATATTCTTGTCTATTGTGCACGCCATATTAGCTATTCTTCCACGGTTCATGTCCGACGATTGTTTATACTCCTGGGACGCATTGTGTGACGAAACTTAGCACAAAATGCTTGTATTTGTAAAGTGCTTTCAATAGGATTGTGGCCTTTATTATTGTATTATCTTCCAGTTTTCCCACAGAAAGTCAGGTGCGCTTTAGATAAATCATTATCAGCATTCACTTACTATAGGGGCTCAAAAAATTGTGTACGTTTTTGAAAAGTTTCACTTTGAACATAATATAGGGGTATTATAAGGGTACTATTGTTTTATTGTGCACGGATGTATTATTGTTGTTAATTTAATTGTTATTTATGCTTTAAATCAGTTATTATGGTGCCATCAAATTTATCAGTATGTGACTGATAACACAATACACATCCTGATCGTAGATAAAGTGTGACGATTGCTTAAAGCTCAGGAAACGAGTTAAAAGCGACTTATTAAATTTTCCCAGAGTTGATTTACTGATAACACCTCCATTCACACTTTGTTTGCTTGTTTGATACTAGTAGGTTTATCACTGTATCGGGGGCCGGATACGAACCGTCTCGCCGCCTTCCCGACTCTTATCGACATAGATTCAATAAAGTCTATTAAAGTTACACAATCTGTAAAATATCGTTAATTTGGGCGCGGTTCCCATAATCCGCAAACACAGCGTGACCGCAGACGCACCGCCAGCCCGCATGATGGCGGCGGAGCGGGCACACCATATCACTTAATTGGTACATAAATAAACTAAACGTTTTAATTGGATGTATGGTGATACATTTACGGCGCGAATAGTGGTCACGTGTCGGGAATTCGCCACAATTGACTGACAAACAGCGCCATGGCATCTAAATGGGATTGGAATTACGTGATTATTATGTTACGTTGCTATAACGTGCAACGCACTCAATTGAGAGGGGGACTTAAATTGGCTAGCAATCGATCAATGTATTGTAAAGATTGCACATTTTATTGAACCACTTGCGTACTGATATGAACTAATTTGAAACCAGTGCACATAGTAAGAAATGCGGTACTCAGCTTACTGCAATATAGTATATAATGGTTTATAAAGTCATAACAAAGTAGCAAGCATGAAATGAAAACATAATTGATAAGGAAACGTGTAGCGGAAATTAACTGGAGATTTTTAGAAATATATCCGCCATTAGAATATTAAGGGACGCTGACACAACAATAATGTAGCCTGAAAAGCATGGTGTTAGATATTTAGTGGATAATAAAATAGATAAAGAAGCTTACTCGAATACATTACAAGCCGAAAGGCGCCCTTTCCGTGAAGGACCGCATAAACTAAAACGGCTATGCGCAATTCAGATCGTCGTATCGTGGGAACAGTCGCGGCTTATTGACAATGATAAATGAAACTGACAAATTTATGGCGCGCTGAGGCCTCCTCGAAAGCACCCGACGCAACGCTGCGACGCTCGGTGCTTTGAGTACAAGAAATAATCTTGATTGTACTGGACATGCATTATCATCATCCACCAGCAGGTCGTAAACGGCTGAATGTTTCACATCACCTAGTTCCCATGGATGAGGCGTCGGTTTTCCCGTGTACTTATCGTTGGGCGTTTTATTCCATAGGTCAGTGCTTTTCGATACGATTGGACTCTGTGCATATGTGCGTGCAACATGCTATCACGCCGAGTTCATGTGGCAATGAGGTGATGACGTAACCGTCAGTGGGTCGCCACTTGTACTCGCTGCTCGACATGCCCTGAATGCTCGTTTTTGTATAGTTGCAACTATCCGCGAACGCACAAAATGTACCATTAACAGCCAACTAACAAAGAATAACTGCATCAGAACATAACAAAATGAAAATTATAAACCGTCAACCTGAAAAGCAACATAGAACCACGTCGGCATACGCGTGCACGCATACAAACACGCAAAGAAATAAAACTTTGAAGACAGCATTCCCGACGACGCGACGCGACGCGGCGGCGTATTATAATATAGGTGGGTACGTGTATTTGTGTTATAAATTTTACGGGCCACGCACAAGTGTTTGCGTAGACACTTGGAATTTTGTTAGTCGTGCCTATTCTATCTTATGTATCTCTTACACTTTCTCCGTCGCCAGGGACTGAATGGACTGAGCTGATTAAAGAATTCCAAATGGACGATTGTGGGTTGATAATTATCGAACTATGTTGTTGGGAATTAATAGAGCACGCTGAAAGTTCAAGCGTTATATTTCTTCCAGTTGTAGAAATGGAATAGTTTTTTCGGCTGGAATTAAAAATAGGGGCGATGTCACAGATGTAATGCAATTACATGAAATTTAGTGAATGTTCTGGGTTATTATAAATAATTTATAATGTTTGTCGCCACATGAAACACTAGCGCATTTGTTATAAATAAGCTAATCTCTGTAGGGGGCCTTCGTTCTGTGAACAGAGATCCCAGATAAAATGTATAAGACAAGTAAACTATGGGCCGCATGTTTAATAACACCATAGGGGACCCGAATGAAACTGAAAGTAGTGTTTTACTTATGAATTATGTGGGAAATTACAATGTGTTCTAATAAGTAGGTATAAACCAAGCCTTTTAATAATATAGTACATTCATATAAATTGAATGAGAACGGACTTTAAGATAAAATGAAATTGAAGTTTTTGGATATTTCTATTGGGATATTTTTCTACTTGTATTTTAGTCTACCTATACACAAAACACACGTCTGTCATGATTCTTCGTCAAAGAGTACTTAAATTGATTAATGTTCATGTAAACAGATCTTTAAATATACATAGATATTAAGTAGAATTACAATCATAGTTTTTCTATATTGTATCATAATGACTAGCATGATGAATGAATGACTAGCATGTCTGGTGAAATCAGAGTTGGATGTGGGCACGAGTAGTCTGAAGTTATTCATGGTTCTCGAAATTTGTCAATAATTGGCACGAGCTGTCTCCGTTTTGGAGATCAGAGAGATGGATGGAAGCTGACCTGGACACTTGCAAATTTGGTTGTCGCCGAGGCTGCAAACAAGGAATTCAAGTTCGTCAACTATCACACGCCCAACATGAGTTGGATGTTTTTTAAAAGGGCGCGATTCCTGGAAGCATCTCTCGAGCGGCAGGGGCCTGGCGCTCGCCGGCCATTGTGGCGCGCGGCTAGTTTTGATCTTATTGTTAATGGGACGCCAAGTTTTTTCAACAGCATTTGGAAAAAAGGTATCATAGGACCCCAGCGGAAACGTTACGGACCCTTGTGAAGTAAAAATGGATATACGTTCTACGAAAGAGGTGTTATTTTAATCGTAGGACGGCTTTGTTGTTCAGGAATGTAGATGGCCTGTCATAATTTTAATGGACAGGTTCTCAGGCTCTCCGTAGACCTGGTGGGTTCTCGAGCTCCTCGCGACCAGAACCCTCCTCACAAGCATTATTATAACTGACATAGCGCCACATACAATACTAACACACTAAAGAGTTGTTACATAAAATTGGGTAATTACAATATTTACCATTCGCAACGCAATGAAATTTCAAGTTTAAACTTCAACGGGTCATTGATCTTTTCATTCAAGCTAAATGCATTCAAAATCCATTTTATTGGTACCCCTAGATAAATAAATAAATACGGGCGTATTGAATGTTTACCTTTTATTTATTTACGGTTCATTTATAGGGTTCCACTGATAACCAACGCTTTGTCTACCTTCAATAAAGCCCAATAATGAATAAATGCCTCTCAGCGAGCCACACACGACGCTTTGTAATGACATAATTGCAGCGCGGCGCGATTCACAAATCGTGATACTTCGCGCAAACCCGCTGCACCAAAATTATTACTGGAACTTTTTAAATATTATGAACTTTTTTATTGACGTCTAGTTTCGTGAACTACAGTAAGCAATACAATCTAGCAATAGTTTTTAAACGCCTTAAGTTGAATAACATTACGAATTACGATTTTGCCCGATAAATACCTTTCCTGTGAGATTCAACGTATACTAAGAATAGAATGTTACTTAGGTCATGCTAATTTATGCAGATTATGCTATAAAAACCTTTCAAAATAATAATATTGCAAACTAAGCGGCTTATATCGTATTGAATTAATAGTAGTAAAGTAAGTAAAACGAATGAAAATGCTTTCAGAAGATAAGTATTGATCTAAATTGGAATGGACCGCATTAGTCCCAGAGGTTCCTGGAATGCGAAGGAAACAATAGAAGCGCAAAATCACTGATAGTGGAGACAACGAAACAGAAAAAGGATGCTGGCACAACCTGATGACGTGGCACAGAGAAGATAAAGAAAGGAAAAATACAAAACAGATACTTTTAAAGCAAGTTTTGTCACTAATGTAGCATACTTTTGGATTAAGTTTCAAATGATTAAGGTTAAATCTCATCGCCCTAAACTAAGCGGCGTCAGTCGTAGATACAAAGCGTATAAAGGTATAATTTTATTATACAAAGTAGACACAAACAGACCGCTTTTAGCTGATAAGCTAATTTTTTTCCATGTCCCTCAGGGCAACACTTCCCATCTCGCTCGCAGCCAAACATAATGAGTGGTTGTTAAAATTATGAATGGAATATCTTCTGAGAAGGTTCATTGTGTGCGTAGCTGGCCGTTGGCGTGGTCACGTTCAACGTGCGCACACACACAGGAATGTCAGTGTTTGTCTGGATCCACAGTAAACAACTAATCTAGGAATTTCAAGAAAATTGTTAAGACAACTAACTAGTTGTCTGGCAAACTAGCCATTAGCTGAGGTGTTATGCAAGGAATTAAACATAAAGTTAGTTACTCGTTTCATAATTTCACAAGGCCTTCCATGTATATTATGTGAAATACTGTATGTTGAAATTTATAAAGTCTTATCAATCACTGATTAACTCAAAACATTATTTGCTGTCTTCATAGTTAGGTATAATATTCAAAACCTAATAAAATAGTTTACTGCGCGTTGTAGGTATATTTTCCTCTGTGTATCATCACAGAATATTAGTATTCTGTAGTATCCTAGAGTTTAAACTTTTGTTATTTTGAGTATAATTTTATACAATTGAATACACCATACAGCTAATAGAGGTTACGTCAAGTTCACAATTGCATAATGTGAAATAGGTATGTAACATATTGAGAAATTGCACAATGCATTGTCTTATCTTTTTAACAGTATCGAAAGATAGTATCATAGTTGATACTATACTCATTCTTTAGAAACAAACATTTGATTGTATAAGCCGGTATACAACAAACAGCTTTGATATTTTTGATGATTGCACATGCAAAAATATGAAACGAATGCCAAGATAAAAATAAAATGACTCAGAATTCGTAAGGAACTAACAATGTTATTCAGGTGACTTTTCTATTTCAATCATGATAAAATATATTTCTTCATCATTTATTAGTGCATTTCACCTATAAATAACATAAATAACAGAGTTTCGATCTATAGACATTTACTCAAGCTATAATGAAGAGTTAATACAGGAATTTTCAGACAAAGCGTGGCGTGTCTAATACGGCACCGTGGCTGCTGTAATTGCTAAACTAGCTAAAGGATGAGTTACTAAGGTCAAAACTAATGATTTATCTAATATTTTACCTTTTATACAAGTATTTTTAACATTTAAGAACGTAACGACTGTATCTTTGGAAGAATAGATACAGGTGTAACCACTGTAAAGATATTTCCCACGTATTGCCGTCCAAAGAGACGACCTGAGTGCTGCAAGACTTTACAGGATGAACCAATATACAAAATTACACACAATACCAATGAACCATTTTTCAAATAATAAATACTTATTAAGGTTTAAAACAGATGCAACAGTAAGGAAATCACTAAAAACTTTAACCACTGCACTAGCAGAAAACAGAATTCAGCGGCACATATGTATGTACCTTTATACAGTCTTTGAATTCGAAAATAATATTTCCCTGCTAGCAATCATAGCAGCGATGCTAGTGCGTGAGAAAGCTCTTTATCGTGAAGATGTGGGTGAACAAAAATGATGTGAAATGTGATGGTGATACAGCCAATGCCGTTCGAAGACGAAGTTACCTGGGTATACGATTACTATTTTTAGTGACGGGTGTTCACTACGGAGTTTTGAATTCCTCCAAGATGCTCCTTGCACATTTTTGTGTCTCGAGGTTCCTATGTCTCTCTAAAGTACAGAACGATATCAACCTGGGGTTTTTAATCCATAGAAAATCCAGTTTACCCCTTCCTCGGTGTCCGAAACTTTAGTTTTTTTTTATTGTGGTGAATTGCGAGACGAGCGTGCCGTCCGCCCGATGGTAAACGATACGACCGCTCATGTACAGAACACACACACCATGATTTACAAAGCAATGCTTGGCATTGCCCTACGCTCGCCATCCTAAGACATAAGATGTTAAGTCTCAATATGTCCAGTAGTTACTCTGGCTACAATGTCCTTCAAACCGAAACACAACAGCGCATTTACACTGCTGTTTGGCGGGAGAAATAGACATTGCTGTGGTACCTACCCAGGCGGCCTCTTACATATGAGAGACCTACCACCAGATAATTATTCGTACCAGTAATTTATCCTAAGGTTTTGATAGCAGAATGTATTTCCTACGCAATTTTTTATTATGATAAACTAAAAATAACTGCAATGAGTATAATTATATATTAACAACAATACTTGCTCCGTAATGTGCACCTACGCTTATTTATATAATATTTTAAATCTTACCTACTTTTAAAAGTAGAGAATACTACGACATTCGCTACCTACAATTGTTAATGAAAAACATAAACGTTATATAAAAAGACTTCTTCCAAAATAGGGACCTAAAGATTTTGTTGAAATGAAATAAGTTGCATAGTAAGCATATTTATTTTTGGTAAGTTTCGATTTATTCTCAGATATTGACAGATTCATTAAAAATCAAATTATTTATTTTATGTATTAAGGTGGTTTTCCGTTTATTATGTACATCTATAATCTAAATTACAATATCAACCAATAAAATTAAAGGTATTCGATTTCTTACACCAATCAAATCTAAAAGCCACAGGCCATGAGCCAAATCTATTGCTTCTAGGTGTCTTAAATTGATTGAATGCTGTAACAAACTTATCTCAGAATGTTATTATACCACCAATTATGATACCAACATATTTGTTCATCGAACACTTGACTATTTTTTGTTATATCAGATGCTGTCTGGTTAAAAATAGAACAATAGCGGGAGTCTATGCAAGCATTTAAGTCACAATTACTAGACAAGCATGCTCCTTTAGCGAATTTATTTGTGGAGGGATGGGATAGCTTGCGGCTTTTTAATCAATCATGAGGACAACCAAGTGGCATCCGGTGCACACGCCAATTGTCCAATAAGCGATGATCATTCCGCAATAAGCTACGCACTGGCTTTAAAATAACGCTTAAATAAAATTATCCGTCGCATCGCTCACATGACCGAAGAAATGGAATGCTGTTCAGGGTAGACCTTACAAAAAAACAATGATTGAACTTTGAAGACGCAGCCATTTAGAAACGTCGGTCACTTTATTAAATTTTAATAATCATGCCTTTATATGGCCCTCTTTGATTGCGGTGATCCTGTAAGACCATCCGTAATTATTGAACTTTATAGCAACAAATTGTTTAATGTAACGCACATAAAAATATTTAAGTTGATATAACAAGATGTTTTTGAATAGGTGATTGGTATTTCAATGCCATTAAGCAACGTCAGCATTCTTCGTCTTAATTAATACGGGATATAAAATGTTTATCTTCGCATTTGAATGCTACAAGGAACTAAATCGAGCGAGATAACCTACTTTTATAAATTGCTTTTAAAATTTCAAATTGGAATGTTTTTTATAATTGTTGTTGTACACTTTCGTTTCGATTATCTCCTTTCACACAGTAAAATCCGCCCATTACGCGGGCTTGAGTGGCCAAAGGCGAGCGACCACCGCACTGCCGCCGCACGCAATCGCCCAAAAAACACCCCAAGACGTAACATAATATTTCCCAAGCAGGCTTATATTTATTAGCTGAACAAGACGGCGGAGGGCTGGCGCCGCGACAACTCTGCTTCCCAGAATCGAACATTGATGTGTCGGCCCGAAGCCGTTACATCTATGGAAAAAAACAATATTTATGTCGATGAAAAAATTGGGATACGAGCGGTATTTATCTGAACACCGTGAGCTATGCGCTTTTTGTCTGGACCCTACTTGCAGGAATCCGCAGGTATCGCTTAAACCATACAAAAGTATTAATTTGTTAATTTAATGGTTGGAGGGCGTGGCTGGCCCTGTTGGCAGCGAGTGTTTAATCACTTTTCTATTTAACTGCAAATTATGTTCGTAATATAGAATTTTCTTCACGCATTTGAAGTGCGATCCAGTGTGATGTTATTTCATAACCTGGGAAGAAGAGTTGATAGATAGAACCGACATTATAATTTACTACCTATTGTAAATTGACAGCCTCCGTGGCGCAGTTGGTTAGACGCCGCCTGTGAAACGTGAGGCCGCGGGTTCGATCCCCGCACCGAAACAAATATTTGTGTGATCCACAGGTATTTGTTTCGGGTCTGGGTGTTTGTGAGACCGAAAAGTCTCTCGTAGTTTCTGATACCCACAACACAAGACTCGATATTAGTGTGGGGTCAGGACTATGTATGTGACTGTTGGGTGTATTTATTTATTTAAAAATGGCATTGACCTACAAGATAGGTTTGTGTACCCATAGATGTAGTAGGTATAGAATACGTAGGTATACCTATAAGATAAACTACTTAGGATGAATTCGTCTCAAAGGACATTACTGTACCTAGTCTAGCTTTTGTGGTCAATTAGATCAGTGAACTAATACGATTAAAAAACCTAATGGTGCGTCACTTATCTTTTTTCATGACGAAATGCATTAAACGGCCTTTTTCTGATCAATTAATTTCAAAGTCAGGTACCAAATTTAAAAATAATCTACAGGGTGAGTGATAATCCCCACATTAATATTTAACATAGATTTATATGTAAGCGCATAATATAATAATTCCACTTTGTTAATACTCACTGAAATTTGATTTACAATAATAAATATACCCAAGTCACATAAATATTTCCAACCCCACGATAAGATACTATGTTTGTCTTGTTTTGTTAACAGGAACTACGAGAGACTTTTTTAGTGGCATAAAAACCAAAACTGAAGCATTTAATCACTCATATATGCTCACTCGAGCCTAGTGGCGTGCTATAAGAGAGGCCTATGTTCAACAGTGGACGCAAAACAACTGATGATGATGATGATGATGATATTGGTTGACCAGAAATAGTTGTGAACTTTTAATTGCATGGAAGACTTCGATCAATACTTACCTAATCTACGTTTATTTAGATGTTGTTGTAGTTGAAAGGTTTGGAACACGTGATGTAAACGTCGACGGATACTGAGAACAACCATGCAACCAGACGCAAAACCATAACCTTAATCTGTTTCATTTAAAATTTAAATCAAAACCTCGCGTAGGTGCGTACTATGGTCTATGGATAGAGTAAGCACAAAAATATTAAATATAAACATTCATTGCAAAATACTTTTTATTATAGTATCTACCTAAATATATTACCGATAAAACACCCCTTTGCAAAGCATCCAGAGAGATCTTCAAATTCATTCAATAACACAATATTTTATGTAGATGTTATCGTAAGCAACCACGTAACCATAATTATTATAAAAAATATATAGATAAAAACAGAAATCAACCTGTACAAGGATGCTATAAAAAATAAGAAAGCGCCACGTAAAGCCGTACATGAATGGAATTGATACCGTAATAAATGGAAGGCAAGAGGCAACAAAGGCGTCGAATCGAGGTATTTCGACGGTTTGACAGCGCCCGTAAGCCGATTGTGAGTGGCATCTCGCCCTAATCAGTTTTTGTTATGATGCCGCTACATAGTAGCCGGTGTAATTGTGTTTTAATACTGGCGATCCGTGCGTAAGTCAAAACCGCCAACGGATGGATTAATCCTATGTTAATTGGTTCTTATTTTAAAATTATCATGAAAGAAAAATCATGGTAGATATCTTCAATTTGAAATTTGAATATCTAACGAACTTATATTTACTCGTATATATTTGCTAGTATTCTACACTTATATATGAGGTCGTTTCAGCTCTCTCTCGTTGTTCAGTCATACGAAAACTCCTGTTGAACATAGAACTCCTTGAAGAATTTCCATAAGAACCTGTCTGAAGCAGCGTGCATCCAGTGTTTCAATTTAACTTGTATAATATAAACATGTAAAGGAATTGGCCTATGATCTTCGCCCAAGTGATTTTTTATGACAAATTCCTAGATTAACTTAGGATTGAGTTATACCAATTTAATGGACAACAATACAGAAGCTATAACGTTCTCCTTCTTTGTTATGGTTTTTTTAACAATTAAATATGATTTCACGCTAAATAGGCACAGCAACAGTTATTTGCCCGAACCATTTCAACTACTGTGATCGAGTAACATTCCATAATATTAAATGAATTATAGTTCAGGAGACAATCGAACACAGCGGTAATACGGGTTCGCTAATGGATTAAAAATTTGTTTGTCACATAAACTCCAAAAAAAACTAAGTGAAATAAAAGCTGCATATTCATTGGTGCCTAATATACTAAAATGTAATCATAAATCTTTTGTTACATTAACTAACACTCGTAATCCCAACCCCAATGTAAACGTGACTTTCGTCGTCGGCATCAAAAGCTACGAAGGGCTCGTTTGTACCTACATGATACAAGGATTTATTTTTGCGGATATCAATTCTGCGACATTTCGTTTCACAGCTGTCAAAATGATAAAAAAGAAGAAGGAAAAGCTGCGTAAATCTCCTTATAGTACGGATATGAAGATCGAAAGGGGAACCCCACAAGAACTGCGAAGTATTGTATCCAAGTTTCCACAGGCATATGCTCACATTTCCATGTCCATAAATATAAAGAAGACTGGAGTAATGCCCCAAGGATGTATTGATAAACCAGTAATTACGCTAGGTGATACTCCTTTGGAGGTCGTCGACACCTTTTGTTACCTGGGCTTAACGGTGTGCAGCAATCTATCGGCCGGCGCAGAGATTGATAGTCGCATTGGCAAGGTGTCAACGAAATTCGGAAAGCTCCATGCAAAAGTATGAAACAATAAACACCTAAGTGCAAGCATTAAGATGACTGTATAGACTTGCATCTTGAGCATAATCTTGTATGGGCAGAGATAATAACAAGAGCGACAACCGAACAACTTCAATATGCGCTGTCTTCGAAGTATTGGAAGGATAAAGACATAAACGAGATAATTCTAAGCATTATGAAGTTGCCTAGCATAACTGCTTTGCTAAGTCAAAGACGACTGCGGTGACTTTTGCATGGCATGGAACCCTACAGTTTGCCGATACCGATACTCCTGGTTGAAGTGGCCCACACTAAGCGCCTTTAGGTAGACCACTACTTCGATTCAAAGACAGCGTGAAACGGAAAGCTGTCATCAACAAGAACAGATCTAACCACAACCACCAAGTGGGAGGAAAAGGCGGCCGAGCGTGCCGAAAAGCGCCAAATTGTAGCTAATGGTGTTTCTGCTCACGATAAGGCAAACGTGAAATTCGGCACTATCGACCCACTATCCCCTCTTCACAAACACATACAGGCACAGGGTTTAACTGTCCAATATGTAGCCGTATTTGACACGCACGAATCGGTCTTATTAGTCACCAATGTAGGTGTACTTCTCAACCCTAACACCTCCAACAAACGCTACCTCATCATCTCACGTAGATGTTAATTTCCTATGAGGAACGGACAGGATATGAAATGTTAATTAATAAACTAAATCGATTGAGTTTACCTATTATGTGCATTTTCTGTACATGGAATTTACAAGAAAAAAAATATTGCAATGTGACGTGTTCATCTAATTTATTAGGTCATAGTAAGATTTCTCTTATAAATGTATTTACAGTGCATACATATGGATCACTCGCTATGAGTCACTGTCGCTGCCGGAGTACCCCGCCAACATGGCTAAAGCTGTTGCGGCAGTTTTCACTTCTTCTGAATTTGTGTTTGTGGCGCCCTTATGGTCTGTTTTATCGTTGTTACCACCGTCTGATCCTGATTTATTCTCCACTGTGTCTTTGCTGGTTTGGGTACATTCCTTCTTACTCCTCACGAGATTGGCAAGAGCTGACTTCTTCGATAATACTCCTATACTTCTGTTCCATTCTTTTTTTGGATTTATACTCCTCTGTGGCATCATTTCTATCTTGGGCACTTTTATAGGCGGTCCATCGTCATCTATCACGTCTTCGACAGTCTCCTCCACAACCACTCGATTTGATGATGAGTTTGTAAACTTTACCGATCTGAAATTACACAATAGTTTGGTTAGGATTATACATTGAATATTTTTTTAAGTTTGCGTTTGTATGGCACAAACTACAAATTACAAAATAAAATATAATGTTTTGGCAAAAC
This sequence comes from Deilephila porcellus, assembly GCA_905220455.2. Lineage (NCBI taxonomy): Eukaryota > Metazoa > Arthropoda > Insecta > Lepidoptera > Sphingidae > Deilephila > Deilephila porcellus. The sequence continues at coordinate 10,138,639 of LR999977.1, read as the reverse complement.
AACATAAAATTAAACAGCTGATGCTAACGACTTACAAATCATAATCCTAGTCTAATGTCGTGATTGTCGTGTAACCTTTTTTTAAATATATATTTTTACAGAGCTAAATAACGCTTCATGCACCTAAGGAGCACTTTCTATATAAAACAAAAACTAACTCGGTGCTGGTGGGAACGTCACAACTCTCGCTTCACCACTAATATCTTATGTTAAACTAACCGAAGAGTCAACACTAAGCTATTTGTCACGAGATCAAATTGATGTTAAAACATAACAGTCTTCTGTGTGAAATCAGCAGTCCGTTCTAGTTGAATAGAGCTTTCGCGTTGCGCTTAAGTAGACAAAGAACAGTGCACGGCTCTAGATCATAGATCACGCTACGAAGAATCCCTGTAGTTCTCTCATAGCATCGTGCAGTTGTGCAAAGCCGATGCCCAGCATGTTAAATTAAATTTGCTATGGCTAGCTATCCGGCAACCAACCGTGTTTATTGGAATTTGGCTAAGGTTTCCTAAATCCAACTAGGCGGTCTTACGCTATCACTGCCGACATATCTTGATACATCACTTTTATATGAACATCAGTCTCTTTTTACAGCTTAATTTTCGTTCAAAAGATTGCATTGCTTATTTTTCATCCATCTGCTGTGATTACACATTGCTAAATAAAAAATGTTCGGCGTGCAGTCTCCTGATGTCCGAATAGCTATGACAGCTACAAGTGTAAATAGGAGTTGTTTCCTGCACTGCCACGCCTATATCGATCGCCCTACATCTCATAAATGGCGATCGAAGTTTATAGAATGGCTAATATGAAGCCAATCCACATGAAAGATTTTTGATCAAACTGTGATGTGCAATAGGGTATTCGACTCAATTTTTTTATTATATTTATAAATCCATAATCTAGCAAACAAAGAATTTCCGACGAACGAACTTTTTTTTTAATACTAATATTTGCCTCATTTTACAAGCTACTTTAATACTGTTTTCACAGAAATGTTTTACTTTAATGGTATTTGTGTTTACGTAACGTGTTTTTGTAACGCCAAATCGCCATAATCTTAGTTATGTGACCCATTTACAATCTACACGGGGACGCTTATCAATGCCCAATTGATTTGTTACCTATGTCAGTCAGTACGGCACTTTCCGATGACCTTGGCATTGACAGTGCTTTGCAGTTGTACCTTTTTTTATTGGTACTACTGCGATAAACCTCTGGGAAGCCAAGCCGAGACTGCGAGGAGACCCGATAATCTTGTCATAGAACTTAACTATGCCTTGGAAAGTCCAAGGCGTGCGGCAACGCAAGGGTATACAAAAACATCCAAGGAATGTAAGAACTATCCATTTATAATAGACCTATTTAGTAGACATAGCGCCTAACTGCTTACCCCCTATTATTTATAAAAAATAAGCTCTTATCCATCAGTACAACATAGAACTGCTATATATACATAAATTTATTCATATTTTACTTACTTGATGAATTCATCATCTTCCTTTTCTTCTCGAGCTCGCCTCTCGTCTGCAGTTTCAGGCTGGTATTGTTTAAGCATGCCCTCATAGTCCACTGTCTGTTGCCTTCTGTTCAACTCCTTTAGCTCTTCAAGGCTCTCGAGTAGTTCTATCTCTTGTTTAGATTGTTCAGTTCTGTATTCTGAAAAATAAAACAAGAAGATCTAATGTTAATTGTAACTGTTATTACCCCTTCTAAGATTTCACTTTTATATAACTTTAGATTCTTGCAATATCCTAAAAAAATATGTTTGTAGTAAAATTGAAAGTAAGAAATAAAAAACTGCTTTGAGGGTTACTCTCAGTTGTACTTTCGATTGTAGAGGATGCCTGTGCCCTGCAGTGGGATGTATAAGGGCTGATACAGTACGATTGAGGGTTAAGTATTTTGGAAATATTGCACAAATAATCCTACAATGGGGTATTTTACTATAAGAAAGAAAAAATCTAAAACCTATAAATGTATATAGTAGAGCATTAAGCAATAAGTATATGTTAATTTCAGTTTTTATTTCCAAGGAATAAATTTTATAATTCGTTTTGAAAATTTCAATTTTTTTATCTGTCCTAAAAAGATGTGAAACGACTGCCGCCATGATGGATAACGACTCTACATCATTCCGCGAGTAGAATACCCCCTCCGGTGTCCAAGAGCTCATACTAACACAGGTTGTTTACTGGTTGAATGACGTATCATTTTAAAGGAACATGGCGCCTAGCGTTTTCACATATTTGCGCGCATAAATTTAAAATTTAAATGGATTTTTATTGGACTTGCCGAGCGAATAAAAATTTTATATTTTTTTAATTAGTTTGTCTTAATCTTAGGAACAACTTAAAAGACTTTTTGAAAATGGGTAGAATACCCCATTATAGTTGTCTATGATGTATGATATTGCTGTTTGACCACAAAATATGACTTGTAAATATAAAACTTGATCTAGTTACCTAACAATTTCATAGGATTGTTGGCTTCTTCTTCCTTCTGTTCCTCTTCTTCTCGCTTGGCCTGTTCCTCAGCAAGTTTCAAAGCCATGAAGTTCCTGGTAGCTCCGGCTTCAATTTCATAATCAGTGTTCTTTGGGTCTGTCTTAAATGATATTTCTTGGAGACATCTGGTACACTGTAATATGTATATGTCATGATGTTAATTGTAATTCTTCAATTGGTAATTCTAGTTATTATTTTCTCATTGCTTTAGTATATAACTGCTAGACCAATCAGATCATTTATTACTAACTTTTGTTAAATTATGGGTTCATAAATGCATTACCAGCCTTTGAAAATGTTGAATTTTGTGGGGTAGACAGTAAAATATACACCTACCAATATATTGGCAACATTTATATTTTCTGTAATAAAATATTTGATATTGATGAAACCTTTCTTTTGTGAAGCTCATTAACTTGATGCAATATGGACACAACTGTAAATGTAATTTTGCATCTCGCCTGTGTAGATGGATGAAGGAGAAATAGAATTTTGAAATTGGCTATTATTGATCTTTCAACAATCTTGCTGTTGACTAAACTAACCCCAACTACTAATCTTTTCACTTTTCTAAAATAAAATGTTTCTATAACTGAAACTGAACTGGGCCATTAAAGTTACAATAAAGATTATTTTCTGTTGAGTGGAACAATGTATGTTAACTGTAAAGAAATAATTCTTTATAATAAGTACTAAAACATGGTTTCACCCCATTATTGATAACATGGATGTATTTATATTACTTTTGTATGCAACATGAAAAATTGTGATGCGGCCAGTCTGTCGATCCATTATAAAATAGACCTGCATGTATCTTAGTTAAATTTATAGCTTACTTTGATGTAGAATCTGTATATTCGTATGCCGAGATAATCCTCGTTTTCGACATCCTCCTTTCGCGCATTGAATTTTTTGCCTTTGTATATGTACTCGCCACAAGTAGCACAGCGCATGTTAAACGGAGCCATCAGACGTACTGTATATTGGCGATTTTTTGCCAATTTCATGCGAGGAATCTTCGATGGATCGAAATCCGGAGGATAGTATTTCTGTAATAGAAATCATTTTCACCATAAGCCATTTTCATTAAGTTATTAAGAGTTCCAGTAAGATATTGTTGTAACAAATAAAGAAATATAGTTACTTACATTTAATACTTTTCTTTCAGACATTTTGTAGCGATTTCAAACACGAAATTGAATAAATCACGCAAGATACAAAATAGCAAATTTTGATTTGACAATGGAGAATTGACATGCACAGATGACATGTGTCAAATGTTCGAGCTCATTGCCTGCTGCCAAAATACTTGAGTTGCCACTTGCCAGAAAAATCATTACCGTAAACAGGACTGCGCATTCACTCTTAGTAAAACATTGGCCCACTTATTTGTTTTATTAACTGGGCCTGCCGCGAATAATTTTGCATAAGGGTATAATACCCATTACTAAAACATCTCTGTGAATTACAAAAAATCTATTACAAACATAGATGAACAATTAGGAATCCATGCTGAAATAATTAAGATCTTAAAGTACAATAAGTACTAAAATTATCATTGACATAAATTGCAAATTATATAATTATTTGACTATAAACGCAAAAGAGAATTTGTTTTCTTGGAAGATCATGAATTTTTCTAATGAAATCATGCGTAATCTTTCAATCATATATTTAAAATTGTAAAATAGATATGGTAAAGCTGTAACATTTCATAATAATAACAATTTGTTTTGTATGTAGTTGTTTTGGTAATCATTTATTTTTCTACAAAAATGAAAATATACAAAAAATATAACGAAAAGCACATAAACTGGCTAATTATAAACCTTTACATTCTTCTGTTTTGACATTGGTCGAGAAACCTTTCTTGTTTAGAAAAATAAGAATTTCCTGAAACAATATGATCACATTTAAATTATAACTAAATTACTTTAGACCGAATATAATTTAGCAACAGAGTTGAACAGTTATGATACATCTATCTATATAACTGCGACTTAGAGGCAGATAAATTTAGAAGAAACATAAGTGAAATTATCTAATGAATTTAAGAGCAATTGACCCATAAACCCAAGACGTTAAGACTATAAAATTTATTACATGTTTTTGCGCGACACGATTAAATATTAATTATATAAGGCGAAAGGATTAAATAATTACTTTTTAACATTATTCAAAAATATACCTTTCTCGTCTGTTCCCTCCAGCAGCTAGTTCGTGTTCGAGCGCAGCGATTTTCTCCTCGTGTCGCGTCCGTTGGGCTTGTGCTCTTCTTTGTTGTTCTTCTAGGGCTAACACAATCTTCTCCAGCCTGTGGATCTGTTGTTGTTTGTTCTCCAACGTGGCAAACAGTTCTTGAATTTCGTCTGCTTTCGCTGCGATTTGCTTGTTTACCTGTTAATTTTTTTGGATTGTTTTAGCTACAAGCGTGTTGCTAACTCTTAGGGAATTTAATGAGAAGTTTAAATTTAATTAGTAGGAGAAGGGAAGTAGACGATTTTATACATATATAAGCCTAGTCGTACTTCCTATATTAAATCTAAAAGTCTGACAGGATATTAGACATAATATAATTATATTCAACCAATACCTATCATAAAACAAAAAAAAAATTGAAACTTTTTCGCGGAACCAGGTACATAAAATTATGTTGACCACAGTGAATAAAACTGTGGATGTATTATAGGTGCGGCTCGGAAGGCCAGTGGGGCTTATGTTCTTATCGGTGTTTGAACTATATCGGAAACCAGGACGGGGTAGGTAATACTGGTAAAACAATCCTTCAGTGTGAAGTCAAATCGGGCTAATAGTAATCATATATTATGTATAAATCAAATACAAATTACTTAACAAAAACAAAAAAAATCCTCACTTCATCTACTATTCGCATTCGATGTTCAAGATCCTGCTGTAAAGCAGCAAGCTCGCGACTCTGTTCAGTCTCCTTATTCTTCAGCATGTTGATCAATTCCTCGCGCACCTATTTAAGTCATAATTCTTCTTACAAAATAAATAATATAGGTATCGGTAGCGTCAATGGATAGTTCAAGCATCAGTTCATCAAACTAAATTTACATTGTTTATATCTTTTAAAAAAATTAATTGGATGGATATTGATCAAGAAGATAACCTTGATGACTCTTGCCTGAGCACGTGATGTCTTGTCTTGCTGCTCAAGTTGCTGTTCCTTTTGTATTAACAACTCTGTTAACTCTTCATTGCGGTGCACCGCTTCAAGAAGCCCCATTTTTAGGTTCATAATCTATTAAATGTAGAAAGACATTACAGTTGTGCTATAGGTATATCAAATTAGAACATTAATATAACTAAGTACGAGTAAAATCTGCCTTCATACCTCTTGTTGCAAATCTTGATAGCTGATTCCATTGGGCGCCTCTTGACAATTCGCTACGGCTCGATTGTGTGCTTGTAAATTGCGTACATATTGTTCATACTGTATCACTTTTTGCTCACTATAAATACAAATATTGTAATCACCTAGTAGTAACTACGACAAAAATAAATAGTAGTGAGTGTACTTACTTTAGTTTGATGTTTTTCGTGAGATCCCTGATTTGAAATTGCATTTTGCTAATAATTTCTTCCTTACTTAGAAGTTCTGCGGCTAACTTTTGTTGCATTCCTACTTTGTTGTCTGATTCCTGAAATAAAATTTAGTTTTAACCATAATTATGAATTTAGATTTTACATCGCAGCACCCATATTTACACCCATATTCTAAGACGTTTTCTCGACTCCACTTGACGTTACTAGAGGAAATCCGTATTCTTAGTAGAAAAAAATCTCCTCTACTCAACGTCACTCAAAAATTTTCCTGTCTCGAGGAAAGGAATCAACTGTCAAACTCAAGGTACGTCGCGACCTACCTTAAGGAAGAAATAAAAGAAATAATCCTACTTTAATATTGTAATTAAAAGAGAGAAATAAAGTTTACCTTTTAAAATTCTTAAATACCTAAATATGCCAACAATTTTTTGAGGTGGGTGCCTCTACACGATTTACACGTTTTCCTAGTGAATGATACAAACATTACTCTTTATTTCATTTAATAAAAGATTTGTGGTTTGGAAACAGTGTTTATTATTTTAAACAAGTTATTAAAGGTTTCCAACAGTTCCTGTAATACTTGTACGATACTCCGTACGAATATCCCGAACGACGATTCATCCATAAGAATATCCTTCTAAATTTCCGGGTTGGATGGTATGACCCTCCTCCTGTCTGCATGCGTTTTTTTCTCCGACTCACTAAATATTTGTCTTCCAGTCACAATCCCGAAGATTTTGAGTTCAATAATTATATAATATTCTATGTAAACACTCTGACATGACAATTGACTGTCACTTTTCAAGTGATCATAGACTATTTTCAAAGGTTTTTTGTTAAATCTCTACTTTATCTATACATCAATGACGTAATTAATGACGTTTTACCTTGACTCAACCTCACTCGAGGAACCTTTAGTAAAGGTATATTTTTAACTAAGCATACCATTTTCGAGGGTCCCTCCAATTCATTTGTAAAGTCACCTCGACTAAAATAAGGTTGAGGAAGATTGGAGGACACGTCTTAGAATACGGGTGTTAGTCACCTTGATGGCAGAGTAAAAAACTCGTCAGGTACATAATACTGAAAAAGAAATTAGGTACTGCTTTGGGCGCGATAAAACGATAAATTATTTTTGTAGTATAATTTAAATAAATTTATTATTACGGCAATTTTCGTGAGCGTCTCCAAAAACCGGACTTTTTCTCTTTTACATGTATTCACTTCGTCTTCAGTGGAACGTAATGTTTCCTTGGTGGCTTGTAGTTCCGCCCACAAATCCATTTCCCTTTCTGTCGGCAGATCTGTTTTATAATAAAAAAAAGGTAATTTTTATCCGTCAGGATTTGAAGCTCACCATCACTGTACCAAGGGGACGTCAGAATCTCAACTTGCAAGCTTCTGCCCAACATAAAAATTACCAATAGGGTCTTTTAAAGACCTTCGTCACTTAGTAGAATAAGTGCGCCTACATTAAAAATATCGATGCTATGCGTCGCATACATTAATTGCAGGCATAGATGTAATATAACACATCTATGATTGTAGGCGTTAATAAAATAGCAGACGCCAAAACAACCCAAAAAGAATACGGGTTAAAGTTAGAATGTAACGTAGGTAGATAACGTGATGTGGATTTTTTTATTGCAGTGATTGGACCGCCCGTATACAGTAGGAAAACCAAAACACACCATGAATTACAAAGCAATACTTGGCATTCCACTGCGCTCGCCATTCTGAGACATAAGATGATAAGTCTCATTATGTACAATAGTTACTCTAGCTACAATGTCCTTCTAACCGGAACAACAGTGCATTTACATTGCTGATTGACGGATGAAAAATTATAAATAATACCTGGATTTGGTCTACTGTTTTCAAGTTCTGTTACTTTAGCTTTTAATTCTTCAATGGCTTTTTCGCGGTCGTTTAATAATGATTGGGCCGATTCGTTCATTAAACATTCTTTTTGAGTTAATTCCTGTTGTTCTTCAAGCGCTTTTTTCGTTTCTTTAATTTGGTCTGTCAACTCATTTATTGCCAATTTATGTTGATTCGTCAGTGTTTCTAATTTTTCTTTTAACTCCGATAGTCTAAAAAATAAAAAATGGGAGTAATGGTAATGCACTAACCTAGTTTTAGTTAAATATTAATAAACTTAAAATAGTGTACTGTGAACGCCTAGATGATAGTTATTAACTTAGGTTATTTCTTGCCATTAAAAACGTGCATAATTTTGCTCACTCGGATTGTAGTGCATCTCGTTGCTGCGCTATTTGACCGCTCGCTACTTCACCAGTCTTTAAGGATTCTTTCAGTTTTCTTGCCCGCGCTTCAAGTTGCACTTCTCTTTGACGACTCTGAATCAACGTAAGGTTAATTTTATTAAGTAATTTGACTTAAATGCCAGACAATATATGTTACTACTTTTACTGTTATTACTTGATCTTCCAGGGTCTTCACGGTGCCTGTAAGACTGGCAATGCTAGCTTCAGCTTCGCGTAATTGGCGGTCCATTTTAGATATTCGACCGCGTGTTTGGCGGAGTTGGGATTCAGCAGTTGCCAGCTTGTCTTTTAGAACACCTTTACCGGCTCGCTCTTCTTCTAATTCACGACGAGTTTCCTAATCAACATTTTCAACATATTATGTAGAATACCTAATCATAACTACTTAATAGACAATAGTGTATATTTTTTGTTTCTCTATGAATACCTCAAGAGCTTTCGTAGTTTCTGCTTCAGCACGGATTTCCCTCATTTGATTTACAAAAGTCGTCTGCATTTCTATATCTTGCCGAAGCCGTGCTATTTCGCGTACTAGTGATTCACCCACAGCAATTAATGCATTCCGCTCACGACAAGCTCGTCTGAAATAAAAATGGATTGTGACACATTGTAGTGATAGATAATTTTTGACTTATTCAATACATTTATTAATCGAAATAAAAATACTTAGAAAGCTGTGTAACTGTATCCACAGAACTGTCGGCGCTACTTTTTAAATCCCTGAGAATTTCGCACAGTTGAAGTCCTTGCGCATTGTACTGGGCAATGCGCTCTAACCCAATGCTTTTCAATTCCTCCTGAATAAAAAATAGTTATTTACACAGCAAATATAGTAAGGCTGAAGTATAAAGAAAGCTAGATAAGCGTCAATGGTCGAACCCCTCCCGAGAAACACAATTAATCAAAGAAAATCAAAGACTAATTAATAAAAAATGTTGGTTATATGAAGTTGTCTCATCTACATATAAAAAATAATATTTCTAGTCTTTCAAAACTTGAAACAAAGTAGTTAGCTATAAAATTGATTTTCCTTTTGTAAGTTTAACAACACCGACACTTTACAAGAGTTACAAACCTATTTGCTAAAAAAAAATCAAAAATGTTATGGATCTGCTTACATTGTTTTCTAGAAGTTCTTTTACCCAGTCAATAATTTCTTGGCGCGCTGCGAATGCTTGAAGACATAGATCGGCAAAACGCGCAGGTATATTTTCTATATTCGAATCCAATTCAGCTAAAGCAGTTTCGTCTTGGAAATAATGCAATGCATATTATACATTAAAAACAGTATTAAAGTGGGTATACTTATGCTATTAGTTCTCTTTTGGGTAGGTATATTTAATAATATTTTTACACAAAAAAAGTAAATCATAGCATGAAGAACTTGTTATTAGCAAAAACCCGCATCGTCAATTTTTAGGCACTTTGACTCTACCCAACACCAATAGTTTTTTTTTTCACAGCTCTAAATATCTAAGTTCCTTAAGTAATCTAAGTAACGTGCATTTATCCTTACCGATAGGTAAAGTAGTATTTATAAGTTCTAAGGCACCCTCAGCGGTTGATGACGCCAATGCATCTTGACATAGTTGCGCAATTTCATCACCCGCCCAATCCGCTACGTTAAATACTACCAGTTCCTGTTGCTGAAGGCCTTCGCCGCTTCCAGCGATCCCCTCACGCATCATACGTTCGCGTAGACCTCTTAGACAATCAAATAACTCGAGCACAGCTTGCTAAAATAAAATAAGCGTATTTATAAAATGATTTAAATATGTTGTTATAGCAGCAATCAAATATTATATTTTACCTGTTTTAAATCCAACTCTTTTTTCATACGTTGGAATAGTTTTTGCTTCGTAGTAAATGTTATCTTAATATCATCATCTTCTTCGTTAACAGCAATGGTAGAATTTGGTGAATCGGAACGGTATCTGTTGCCCGTTGCCGATACGCTGCTAGATATGGGCTGGTTAGGAGTGGGCAGGCGGCGCGGAGTGTTGGGCCGACTGGCGGGAGTGCCGTGCGGCTGCGCTGGGGTTGTCGGTCGACTGGGCAGCCGGGGCGTCTGTGGGCGACTCCATTGTAGACTTCTCGGAGTTTGTGGACGACTGGTGATCGCGGGAGTTTGAGGCCGACTCTTACTCAATTCATCTAGAATACAAGGTATAATAGCTACATAATAAGACGTAACCAATGGAAATCTTTATAGGTTTATGAGGATAAATTGATACCCAAAGTGCTTGTGTCGTTTGAATCTGGGATATGATCCTCATCAACGGTAACCGTTTGCTCCACAGGTTCCTCAACAATGTCTGTGGGGTAACTATCAATAACAAATGAATCCGTAGTTTGTGGCACAGATATCTAAAAAAAAACAAACATTTCAGTATAAATCTCAAAGATTTGCTCAAAAAATACGTAGTAACTAGTAACGAAATAATAATAAAATAACTTACCACTCCACTTTCTGATCCTGGTTGATCATTTTCAGAACTCAAATTCATCTAAATAAAGTAAAGAAATTGTAAGTTACATGTAAGGTTAAATTTATACGAACCTTTATTATAAAGTTTCATACCTTAACATCTGTCTTAGAATCAGACTTCTGACTGTTCTTTTGCGATATAATCTTGCTATTCTACAATTATAAATATTATTAAGTATTTAATTTCCTAGCCTAGCTAATGTACATAATAGTTTATATAAAATTACTTTGGCCGAAGTAGTTGAATATCTAGGGGGTGATTGTCTTTGGGATGGAGTTAATGACACATTTCTGTTGGTTGCATTGCGCGCCGCCCGCGCCGCAGACGCTGCTGTGGGCCGCGGCAACAATCGAGGAGATGGTGAATCTTGGAAAACAAACATATTAATTACTGACATATCATTCTTTTTACTTAATACATACGAGCAATTAATGTTTATTATGTGATTGAACAATGGCAATGCCGCTAAAAAATACTGTTTGGATGCAAGCCAGGAGCCATAGACCGGATGAATCCATCTATATCTATCTATATCAGTCCATATACGTCCCACTGCAGGGCACGGGCCTACTCTACAATCGAGAGAATCGATTGAGAGTGGTTAGGCCATATAGTCCACCACGCTGGCCTAGTGCGGGTTGGCGGACTTACATACCGTAGAAATTCTTTAAAATCGCTACGGTATGCAGGTTTCCTCACGATGTTTTCCTTCACCGTTAAAGTGCGTGGTGATTGACTATCAACACACACATAACTCTGAAAAGTCAGAGGTGTGCCCTGGTTTTGAACCCGCAACCACCGTGATCATGTAGGCAGCCGCGTCTGGTCCGTTACCAACAGGCCACCACGCACTTATTGATGAATGAATCCATACAATGTACAATATCAATGATAGTACCACTTCGATGTAGATTGTAATACTGTTGGTATCAATGAAATACACTTTATACTTCATGAGGTGTAGGTAGCTATATCTGCACTCAAGGGTTGAGCTGTGCACTCACTACTCAGCAACGATCGGCAGCCGAATGCCCGCCACCCTCGTGCATACACTAAAGAGATGGTAATAAATGCGCGACAGATCATTGTTGCCCCGCCTGTCTCTAGTGTATAACGATTTTTGATATCTACACTATTAAAATTTACACCGGTTGAAAGAAACAAATAAGAACTTACGAACTTTGTCCTTGTGAGGTTTAGCGGTGGTAGTCATGTTATTAACATTAAAAACTTTAGGAAAACGAAAACGTCTACAATTTTGATGTTGTAACTGCCATTTAATTATTTAAAGTGCAAGTTGTCGTCATGATATTCCAATTTTGAAACTCATTAGAAATATTTCTTTTTGCCAATGCACTACGTGAAAAAGGAATTAACCTACGTGTTAACCTTTTTATGAACAAACTTATAATCTCAATGTGTGTCAAGAAGCTTCTGGCTGATAATATTCTTTTTTCAAAATCTTCTATCTACATTGCCACCCAAACTGTCATGGGCACATTTTAGAAATCAATAGTTTGTTGAAATTCTGGTAAAACGATTTTTAATGAAGTGTTTTATGAATATTTGAAATTTTAAGTGATGTTCCTTATTATATAATGTCATTATCAGTGCATGCCGAATCAGGAGTACAAGGTAACACATGTGATGGCATGTTGGGCCTTCCGTATATTTCTTGAAGTTAACCTTGATTACTTATGATAACTATATATTTTCACGTATTATTATTGTGACTAGATGTTTACGAGGCGCCAAGGAGCACGACTCATAGATGTAGAATTCCGCAGAGATTATCACACAAGGACACACAAGGACGGCAAAGAACACCGTCTACTAGACAGAAGTTATACAACGGGAACGAACCAGTGGTATGTATTCGTGTTTCTTACAAATATTCATAGTAATATTTCCCTACTTCTTAGAATAGGTACCATACACATTTAGCAAAAAAGCATTAACATTTAAGCTAAGATTTATTTTTATTTTACCGTGTAACAATTGAACTGTTAACAAATAAAGATGTAGTCAGCATGATATAACTGTAACGCCTTCATTTTCAACAGGGCTTTTTCTTTGAATTGTATTGTATTGTATCAGCCCATATATGTCCCACTGCTGTGCACGGGCCTACTCTACATCCGAGAGAATCGATTGAGAGTGGTTAGGCCATATTATAGTCCACCACGCTGGCCTAGTTCGGGTTGGCGGACTTACATACCGTAGAAATTCTTTAAAATCGCTACGGTATGCAGGTTTCCTCATGATGTTTTCCTTCACCGTTAAAGTGCGTGGTGATTGACTATCAATACACACATGACTCCGAAAAGTCCGAGGTGTGCCCTGGGATTTGAACCCGCGAGCACCGTGAACATGTTATTTTTATCGAGTAAAGGGCAAACGAGCAGACGGAATACCAGTCACATGAGGAATCTTCGACGCCGTGCCAGCTTTTATAAACCGTTTATAGCTTGTTTTGTTCTAAAATAAACGTATATAATAATTCCAATGATTTCCTATGCCCTACACTCTACAGGGACAGAAACTCCATTTAAATCGTAATGATACATATTTTTAAGCTTATGCATCAGCCCCACAGTCAGTGTCCACGTCTCGACTCCGTACGTCATAGTCGTCGTCACTTATTATACACATATCATAATAATACATACCAACTTAATTATGCTTTTATTAGGTGCAGCATCGGCCAAAGTCAGCAAATAAGATGAAGGGTGAGCAGCCAGGCGCTGGGAAGATAACTTACGCTCACGTCTCGAGATCAGCCCGACCGGAACGGGAACGACTCTTACCCGCAACGTTGAATACGTTAAAGGTTATAAATGTATTACATATTTGTGAAACTATGTATTTACGTGAAAAAGTATATAATAATTTCACTACACAACTGAATGAAATATTTTTATGAAGTCATTTTGAATTCATACGAAATTGATAATTTGGACTAGATCTTATTTCTCTTACAATAAATACGGGATTTCTATGATATACATTTCTTTTACGGCGAAAAATAGAGTTGACTGGTATAATTATATCTTGTATAGAAAATTAAGGCTTGAAACATATTTCTATGCAGAGGCCGCCAATTCTGCCTAAACGAGTACCAAATGAGAATATAATCTCTTCGAAGGCTGGAAGACCAGTAATAACAGTGCCTGTGTCGCAGGTAATGCGAATTAAGTACATAAATTATTTAACTACTCTACAATTTAAGTAACTTTTTACTCAATTTTTAGAGGCAACAAAGGAAAGATTTTACGAAATATTCTGGTCTTCCTACTCAGGTATGTGAATTATTATTAAAAACAAGCAGTTTATAAAAAAGTGCTACATGTTTATTTGTTCTCAGGAGAAAATTATGAAACATGAAGAGATGGAAATGGATCGTATGTCGATGGAAAAAGGAGGTAAACCTTCTATATCATTATCTATTTCTTTATTGCTTGCATAGGCACTAGGCAGACGACCAAACAGCCTGATGATAAGCGGCCACTATCGCTTATAAATGTAAAATGTGCCAATTCCAGGGACAATCTTCAAATCAGGCCATCGCGCATTCTGCTACGCGATGCACCTTTACTCTCTTGAAACCTTACTTAATTCTAAATAGGTGAATGTATAATAGAGAAGTTGGGATGTTATTTTTCCGGTTTCTTCTGTCAGGATGTAATTGTAGAAGCGAAGGCTCGAGTGTCAAAGTTTAAAGTTAAAATAACGGTTTCCTTACTTTCTCAATCCCGTTTGTTAGTAACCAAAGAGCAACCGGCATTAAATTTCATTAAGCACACTAAGTAATTTAAAAGTGCCCTATAGATACCGATCATTTAAAGGTTTGTTATGTAAACTTTTGTAGATTGCGGCTTGGTTATTAATGTGTACAGTCCTCCTTTAAAAGAACAGTGAATAATTAAGCGAAGCAATGCAATTAACACTAGTGTAGCTAATATTTCTTGTATGGGTGTTCTCAGAATCAATATCGGGTCAAAGGGATAAAATAATGCAACTCAAGATTAACTGGCAAGAAATGACGGTACAGTTTGAAAAGATGAATAATGAACTCAGAGAACGACAGGTATGATTAATGTGATCCCGTAATTGACTTATTTGATACAAATAACATCTGACAATTAATAATCCCTATTAATATTATAAAGGAGAAGGCGCATACCAGCCTACTGGCCAATAAGGACGAGCGATATGTCATTGGAAAGGTCTTTTCAGATGCTACAACTTCTTCTATGACAACTAAACCCAAATCGCTGTATTTAAAAAAATATAGCTACTTAAAGACAGCCCGAAAATCACACGAAAGCGCCTCGGCATAGTGAGCAATAACAACAAGCGATACGTCGTTGGAAAGGTCTTTTACAATTCTACAACTTTTTCTACGGCGACAAGTCTCAAATCAGTGTGTGAAAAAAAATATCGCTGCGTAAAGGTAGCGCAAGGATGAAAACATGTATATGGACTCATAGCCTATTGTCCAATAACGACGAGTGATATGTCATTCGAAAGCTCTCTTCGTTTTCTACAACTACTTCTTTGGCAAGAAATGCCGATTAGCTGTATTTAAAAAAATATTTCGACATAAAGATATCGCGAGGGCCATATGTATGGACTCCAGCCTACTGGCCAATAACGACGAGCGATACGTCGTTGGAAAGGTCTTTTAAAATGCTACAACTTCTTCCACGGTGACAAGTCTCAAATCGGTGTGTGAAAAAAAATATCGCTGCGTAAAGGTAGCGCAAGGATGAAAACATGTATATGGACTCATAGCCTAGTGTCCAATAACGACGAGCGATATGTCATTCGAAAGCTCTCTTCGTTTTCTACAACTTCGTCTTTGGTAAAAAATCCCGATTAGCTGTATTTAAAAAAATATTTCGTCATAAAGATATCGCGAGGGCCATATGTATGGCTCATAGCCTATTTTCCAATAACGACGACCTCATATCTTTATATATTACAATAATAGCTTATTCATTTATCAAAAAATACCTAAACATGGTACTTATACAAACAAGGAATAAAAATATTTTTTACATTATTAGCTTATACGACTATCTCGGCACTAAACGAAGCTTGTCGTAGAAATAAGTCAAACCTAAAACATACATACATATACTCACGCCTTTTTCCCAGGAGGGATAGGCAGAGGTGCTACCAGGATACCGACGTTTCGCCTTGTGTTCCGTGCCGATGTGATAGCGGGCGAGGCTTACGCCATATCGGGCACAAATACCTGACTCCGTACTGATAATGAATAGAAATATCCATTATCATTTTGCCGACCTAGGATTTGAACCCGAAACCTCCGCTTTGCAACCATACCATCATACAACTGCGTCACCGAGGCAGTCTTAACCTACATAATATCCATATATTATTTGTTTCTCTATTTTAAATTGTGTTTGTTTTTTCTAAGAGCCCTCCGGATTGGATTATTAAACGCATTGCCAATAATCAATGCCAGTGGCAAATGTACAAATACCGGTAAAAAACAGTTTTACTAATTATTTAAAAATAAACTACGAGTATATAATGTCGCGCAACACTCCTTAGACAACTCCTGACCAATACCTGGATTGAATTTATGGTATTTTATCATATCACAAAACTGAAACAGGAGTCATTTCACGTACATTAGTAGTATGTTGAAAATCCTTGTCTTGCGTAAATAATTAACAATTACATTTTAAACGGTGGACGTTATTACAGATGCAGGAAATACATATTTTTGGATTGTGATACAGCGCAATTTGCTGAATCTTGCAAGATATCGAACGTTAAACACAGTGAGTGATTTATTGGATCGCTCGTCGTTATTGGACAATAGGCTATGAGACATACATATTATGGCCCTAGCGATATCTTTATGTTGAAATATTTTTTTAAATACAGCTAATCGGGATTTCTTGCCAAAGAAGAAGTTGTAGAAAACGAAGAGAGCTTTCGAATGAAATATCGCTCGTCGTTATTGGACACTAGGCTATGAGTCCATATACATGTTTTCATCCTTGCGCTACCTTTACGCAGCGATATTTATTGTCACACACCGATTTGAGACTTATCACCGTGGAAGAAGTTGTAGCATTTTAAAAGACCTTTCCAACGACGTATCGCTCGTCGTTATTGGCCAGTAGGCTGGAGTCCATATATATGGCCCTCGCGATATCTTTATGTCGAAATATTTTTTTAAATACAGCTAATCGGCATTTCTTGCCAAAGAAGTAGTTGTAGAAAACGAAGAGAGCTTTCGAATGACATATCACTCGTCGTTATTGGACAATAGGCTATGAGTCCATATACATGTTTTCATCCTTGCGCTACCTTTACGCAGCGATATTTTTTTTCACACACCGATTTGAGACTTGTCACCGTGGAAGAAGTTGTAGCATTTTAAAAGACCTTTCCAACGACGTATCGCTTGTTGTTATTGCTCACTATGCCGAGGCGCTTTCGTGTGATTTTCGGGCTGTCTTTAAGTAGCTATATTTTTTTAAATACAGCGATTTGGGTTTATTTGTCATAGAAGAAGTTGTAACATCTGAAAAGACCTTTCCAATGACATATCGCTCGTCCTTATTGGCCAGTAGGCTGGAGTCCATACATGTTTGCCCCTTCTCCTTTGAATGTAAGTTTGTTTGTTACGCTTTCACGCGAAAACTACTCAACCGATCATCATGAAACTTTGTACACATATTCTTGGAGGTATTAGAAGTAACATATGCTACTTTTTATCCCGAAAAGTTTAGTGTTCCCGTGGGATAAAGAAAAAAATTCGATATATTTGCTATTTTTTTATAGTGAAAAAGATGGGATGGGACTGGATTACATTCCATTAGTAAGAATGAGACGGGGCGGGCGGGATATAACGGAACGGGACGGGACGGGATGGGAAATTTCAAATAAAGTTAACCACGCAGACGAAGTTTGCGGGCAGAAGCTATTATTACATATTTATTATTTATTAATCTATATTTAAAAATCTTTATTATAATTAATGATGAATTTAGTGCAAATTATGCTTTGTCTGTTTTGTGCTACAATTTAGTGTCTATCTGTGTTTTCATTTTTGTAATGTCGTAGGTATTGCAGTTTTGCTGTTGTTTTGATTTTATTGAAAATCATATAAATAATATTACAAAATAGATTTTTTGTTAAATACTTTCCTTGCGTCCTTATTTATTAATTATATTTAAATAAAATACTGTCTTGTAAATAATCTTGTAATAAGTGGGAAATAGGAAAAAGGAATGATTAAACAATTTAAAAATTAATATGTTAGCTTCGAACCAAAGAGTAAAATGTAAACTCTACATAGGTACAAATTCCATGCATATACCACAGTTTTCATCCCGGATAAATCCACATTCGCCCCAGACTACTCATACACTCCATAAAACTATGTACGAAATTTAGAATCCTCAGCAATCACCTAACTATTTAAAGCAATTTGTAAAGACTGAATATTGATATAAAATCTTTTATGGGTTGAAATATTTATTCGTACTTTGACTTGCTTAACATGTTTGTTGAAGAGCAAAACATTTTATTTATCTCATGATTGTATTATCTGATCACTGATGATACACTCGTGTATATTTGAAGCATATTATTAATATGCCGAGAGGTTTTACATGAAAATATTACAACTGCAACCTTATACATACGGGTTCTAAATACTTTTAAATTATTATCTTTGACATTAGGTATTACACTAAGGGCCTCGTTCACCATCTTAAAGAAAATTGTTGATTAGGCTAATCATCAGTAAAAGTCATCCGTAACATCATGTGTCAATTTCACCATGCTCCAGTAATACTAATCCTATGATTACATTAATAAGGAACTTACTGGCTGCATCGTCTGCAGATTAGCGTATTTACTTAATGGTTATAATAAGGTTAAAATCTCAACCTACTTTTTTATTTTTTAAGAAAAAACATGTTGACACTTTAGCGGGAGGCAGGGCGAGGAACATTTGACGAAATATTGAACGAATGATTTGTTTAATTTCTTATGTCATTCACTTAACCAGTATTTTACTTTATTTTCACTTGTGAAATCGACGGAAGATACTCTGCACATTTGCTTGTCAAATAAAATTAATCAAAAAGTAAGTAATCAACGGTTTACTTGAAGATGGTGAACGAGGCCCTAACTGTCCCATCTAAAAATCAAACATTAATATTTTCGTATACACTAAATTATAAATTCGACTAAATAGTTCAAGGCAGAGTAGACGGAAAATAGACCTCGTGACAGGACATCAATGAGGTAGACTCACCAAATAAAAACTTCAGTAGGAGGCCATGTAAGCGAATGCACCCGATAGTCAAGTAACTGAGACAGATGGAGAGATATCATGCGGCGAGCAACATCATCTTTAAGGAAAGTGACCGAGATCGCTCTGCCAGGAGTATAACGACATAGAAGAAGAGAATCTGGAAAATAATAATTTGCCTAGCAAATAAATGGCTGTACAGCACAAAATAATTGCCTTATTATTGATGTAGGAACTGCTAACGCGATACTCTAAATAAGTTTTCGATTAACGACGCCATGTCTGCATGACCCCCCATATACTACGAATAACTATATTCTTCTTTTAACTACAGGGTTTTTCAATAGGGACGCGCGAACTTTGACAGAGTATAGCGGCCATCCTGGTCAAGCAATAGTTGTCAAATTCGGCATGAACCACAGAACAATGAGGTCCATAGAAGAAACGATAATGACATTTCAACGTACACTCTAATTTTGACAACTAGAAATAATTGTGCTGTGATCTCGTCTGATAGTTATCGATATCGATAGATGAACTTTATTTATAGCAAATTCGTAGGCATGATAAAATAAACTTTAATTTGATATAAAACACATCGGTAGATATTCATACATGAATCATGTAAATGTAAAAAAAACAATACATGTTTGATTGCGTTACTCTGCTAGTACGCAAAACCTCTATAGTCAATTTTTGCAAGGAACATGATGAAATCGAAATTTGTGAAGAGTAAGGTGGGAACTTCTTTATTGACACTTAATATTTAATAACGGATTTCTGTCATTTCGCTATTCATTATGTAGGGTACCATTTCACATGTTAGTGGGTACTTATGACGAAAATTGTAAAATTGGCAAAAAAATGCGAGTTCTCGATATGCTATTAAATCAAGTGTATAAATGTATGGAGAACCATCTCCTGATCATAAATTTGGGGAAAGGAAGGTAGTGTCTAGAAGGAATTCTGTATTCTGTATTAGCCCATATACGTCCCACTGCAGGGCACGGGCCTACTCTACAATCGAGAATACGATTGAGAATGGTTAGGTCATATAGTCCACCACGCTGGCCTAGTGTGGGTTGTTGGGTAGCTAGAAGGAATGTTTTGAAACAATTAATAATTAATTTGTTTATTTATTATTATTTGGGAAACAAGCAGAAAATTAAACATATAGATTACATATAAATGTTGTAGAGAATACAGAATGTTGTAAATCTGTTCGTGCGACAGCATCAATCCACTTTTGCTTCATAGCTTCATTTGTAGGGAATCTGCATTGAAAAATAATTATAATATGAAACACTAAGATTATATCATATGGCATTTTAGACCACAGGTCTCGCGCAGTGGCCGAGCGCTTTTTACAACTACACTACCAGGTAAGTATTTAAAGTACAAGCCAACTTATGTAACATGGCTAGTAAACTAAAATATACATTATTTATATTATCGATAAAATGTGCACCACATCACTATTGAACATGACTACCAAATTGCTAAAAATGAACAATATTTAAAAATTACTGAATCGAATGGCCTGCGGGTTATTAGAATATGACACCAACATAATAAAGTTTAAGTTTAATTAGATATTTTGCAACCCTGTATAAGTTTTTAGCAAATATTATTTGTTTATTGTCTACTCACAAATGGAAGCTGATGATTTCAGCTTGTTTTTGAGTGCGCGAAGAACGCGATCTGCATCCTGCAATAATGCAAGACATTGGTATTTCGCTTGGCTTGATTGTAAAGTACACAGGCACTGTATAATTATTAAAATAACACAAAATATTTTAAAAAATCGGGAGACGACTATGTCAAGCGCGCACGAAAGTATAACGTAACTAAATTGTGTTGGCGCGTTGCCGGTTTGTAAATTTGACATAAATTCACTTTTTAATTCGGCTGCGTAATCATACCCAACATAGCAATTTGACGTTTCATGAGTGAACATGAGCCGTCCTTAGCACATACTATTTGTCTCATTCTCTCCCATGATTTGGCCCATTGTAAAAAACAGGATAAGTATATGAGTAATTTTCAGGCTCTTTCTATGTACCTCATTGTTCTGTGGCATGAACACATATTTAGTCGTGACATTTCACCATGGAGCGCTCCACGCTTTAACAACGCGTAGAAGTTGTTAAATTGTATTATCAAAATAAATGCTCTATTCGCCTAACGTTCTGTGCGTTGATGGCCGTCCTGTAGAGTCCACAATTAACTCAAGAGTTAAAACCCAACGACCACAGACAGCGCCGTTTACTCGCTGATTGGACTTTAAAGCATTTGGCGGCTGACTCTGCTTTCGGAAAAAAAACCTTTTCTGTGATGAAGCTCATTTCTGGTTGAGAAGATTTGTTAACAAACGAAATTGCCGGATTTGGAGCGACGAAAATCCACGGGAGATTCATCAGGTGCCTATACTCTTGAAAAAGTCACTGTTCACCATTGAGCCCCAGTTATGCGAAAATGTCATCCAAAATTGGTCCATCAGGATATACCACCTACAGTTGAGTCACGGCGGCCATTTGGCTGAAATTATATTCCATACATAATGTCATCGAATATCCTTTAAAATAAAATAAAAGTTGTGGCAATATCTCATAAACAGGGTTTTTATTTTATTTTAAGTTCGAGCGCTCTTTATGAAAAACCCAACTTAAAGCTATGTAGATGTTTCAGAAGAGCGATTTTCATTGTATTCTAGAAAGCGATAGTTGAACTGTATATACACATGCGGGATGCACACAACAGAATGTCCGATTTGGGTCAGAAAGTCAGCTTGCCCCCAGTGGAAGAATTAGGTTTGATGAACGTCGCCAAAATGACGCCGGAACAACTACTACAGCTATGTGCCAATACTGATTATGATAAAACTAACGAGAAACTGCAACGGAATGGTACGGCTTTATCTATTTTTCTTTTTTCCTATACCTAGGCTTTCGATACCTGCACTTGCTAACTGTGTAAATGATATTCACCGCTTAGACTCTACCATTCGTGAAAATTAATGTTACTATACTTGTTAGTTTATTATTTTGTCATGTAATTAATTTTTTCAGTTATTTTACTTCCATTTTATATCTTACTATTAACATAAATTAATCTCAACGCTAATACTCAGAGGTTACACGGTGCTTAAAACCTTTGTATAATGTACTTCATTCCTTCTCTATTTACATATGTATAAGGAGTTTATATTTGCGGTGCATGTCATGTGGATATGTGTTATTTTAAAAACCCAAACAGTAGTATATTTTCAAATTACCAATTATGGTATATTTGTAGATTGTAGAGACTAATACTTGACTAAAATTAATCCCTACTAATATTATAAATGTGAATGTAAGTTTGTTTGCTACGCTTTCACGCGAAAACTACTCAACCGATCATCATAAAACTTTGTACACATATTCTTGGAGGTATTAGAAGTAACATAGGTTACTTTTTATCCCGAAAAATTTAGTGTTCCCGTAGGATGAAGAAGGAATTCCGATATATTTGCTACTTTTTTATACTTAAAAGGATGGGATGGGATTGGATTACTTTCTATTAGTGAGAATGAGACGGGGCGGGCGGGATATAACGGGACGCAACGGGACGGGATGGGAGATTTCAAATAAAGTTGACCACGCAGACGAATTTTTCGGGCAGAAGCTAGTAGATTATAAATGTTGTGTGAAGTTAATTTAAGTTTAGCAATATTTAATGTTAAGTCGATTGATAGTATTATTGTTCACTTTACAGAAAAGCAAAATTTGTCAAGGTTCCCCATGAACATAGACATAAATAAATTATGTAACATGCCAACAAAATTGGTTGCTACCTGCGAGCAAACACTGTCCAAGAGAAAAGAAATTATCGACTGGTTCGAAACACTGATGGCACAAGAAAAAGTATGTACAAGCTTGCATCCTTAGTATCAAATAAATTGACTGTATAACTTTTGTGCTAAAGATAAACCATAACAATAAATTGAACATTTTAAGGGCGTCAGTATAAGTACTCTTACGAAGAAAATCAATGAATTCATTGCCGAAAATGAAATGTTACATTGTTCTTTAGATAAAGTTAAAGCAGAGTTTCTCAAAGAAATCAACGAAATAGTTGGATTTTTACGGTGCGTAAATTTTCATTCATATGTAAATTGTAAAACACAATTGCCTTGGTATATGTATTTGCTTGAATACATTAATACTTATTGAGACATTGTTATCAGGAAAGGCGTGAATGAAACAATAGCTCTCCAACTACGTACGGAAAAGATGACATTTGAATTATCAGAACTGAATTCTCAGAACGCTGACCTTCGAAAACAACTACACAATGCTGAACATCTAAAATCCAAAACGAACAGAGACAGAATAGAGGTCGTATTATTCAAGCTAATTATAATATATTGAAAATCTATATTTATATTTATTGAGCATTTACATTTGCAGGCGTTAGAAAAGGAACTTAAGGAAGAAAAATGCAAAGGAATAGTCATCAAAAATCGCTTGTCGCGAAATGAAGGCCAGATGAAGATTAGTAACGAACGAGCAGTACAATTAGAAGAAGCGTTGGAACATTGCAAGTGTGCAAATCAGGAATTGCATGAACAGGTAATGCTTAATATCATAAAAAAATACAATTTTGTTTTATACAACAAATTATTATTATTAGCCGCTTTAACAACATACTATTTAATTTCAGAATAAAAAAATGCAAAGCGATTTTGATAAAGAATTGAATACTTTAACAGAATCTATAAAGGAGAATACGATGCATTTGGAAGAAATTGCTCAAGCTCGAGAAAAACTTCAGTCAGAGTAAGATAAGCTAAATGCATAAATCTAATAGGTACTGTTTACCGACAAACTAATATTCTATTTGTATTTAAATAGGAAAGATAATCTAGAAAAAAGACTCACCGAATTGTCTGCATATTATAATGAATCCCTGAATAATGTTAAACAAGAGTTGAATTCAAACATAGCGTCACTTATTGAAACCGAAAAGAAATATGAAGAAGAAACAGAGAACAGGAAAACGTTACAATCAAAAGTAGAAACCTTATCTGCACAACTGTTAGATTCGGAATCACGTTACAACGATATTTCCAAACTACACCAAGAAACAGAGACTCATCTAAGTACGTATCGGATTACCTATATTGTATCAGCCCATAAACGTCCCACTGCAGGGCACGAGCCTACTCTACAATCGTGGGTACGATTGAGAGTGGTTAAGCCACATAGTCCACCACGCTGGCCTAGTGCGGGTTGGCGGACTATTACATACCATAGAAATTCTTACAAAATCGCTATGGTATGCATGTTTCCTCGCGATATTTTCCTTCACCGTTATAGTGCGTGATAATTGACTATCAATTCACACATGACTCCGAAAAGTCAGAGGTGTGCTCTGGGATTTGGACTCGCAACCACCGTAATCATGTAGGCAGCCGCGTCTGGTCCGTTACCAACAGGCCACCATGCACTCAGCCTATAATTACTTTATATTTTTTTTAAATAACAAAACTTTGAAAGTATCTAATTTTGGTCAATGAATTTGAATTATTGATTTTCAGATAAGCTTATCAATGCTCAAAAAGAACTTGAAATCGCAAAAAGAGAGTTGGGTTTGGCTAATTTAGAAATTGAGAATTATCGCAGCAGATTATTAAACCAGGGCCAGGCTATTGACGAAATTAGGGTAAAAAATATTTATTTGTTAGTTAGTCAACATAGTCAGTATATCGTTCTTTATTTTGGTATTTCATTCATAGAATAAGATTTCAAAGCCACTAGATCTACGTCATTAGATTAACGCTAAAATGTTGAACTTTAGTATTATAGCATCCGTTTTGTGAATATTGAGCAGGTATTTCTTTATGTCAACGAGTAGCGAGATGTGCATGCCATTCGCCTGATAGTAAGCGATACGACCGCTCATAGACAGTAGCAAAACCAAACAACACCATGAATTACAAAGAAATGTATGGCATTCCACAGCTATTGCCATCCTGAGATGTTAAGTCTCATTATGTTCATTAGTAACTCTACCTACAATGTCCTTTAAACCGGAACACTTCTTTTTCTTCTTCTTCAGTCTATGTATCAACCCAATACTGAGTGTAGGCCTCTTCCAATGCACGCCAGGTTGTTCTGTCCTGGGCAGTGAAAAACGGGAACACAGCAGAGCATATTTTACATTGCTGTTTGGCGGGAGAATTAGATTGCGGTGATTCTTACTCAGGCGGCCTCTCACATATGAGAGACCTATCACCAGTATGAGATTAATTTTCTCTATAGTATTTCTATTATTCGGAGCGGAAATCTCAACTAATCAGATACCATAAAAATCGGTTCCACCCATTCTTGAGTTATAAACGGTGTAACACGAATGACTTTGTTTTACGTTTATGTACATAGTTAGGTTATGTAAACAGGCGTGCATACTACTTATTATATAATAACATTAATTCTCAAATCTGAAGCTATGCTAACTTTACATAGGTCTAGAGGCTTTGGAACCTCAGATTATGCGAAATTGTTTCTAAAGAATTATATAAACTAACTGTTTTAAACAATATTCCTATAGAGACAGTTGGACGAGACCATTAATTTAGAAAAACGACTGAAGGATGATTTATCAATAAAAGATGAATATATATCAGAATTAGAAAATAAACAGTCGCTATTAGAACAGCAGCTGCAAGAGAGGTTAATGTCGTTCGTATACATACTTGTTTATATCCTATTTAATTTCTTAATATTTTTTATAATCATATTAAATTTTAGTGAGTCTAAAATGGAAGCTTATGAAAATCAACTATCTTCGCTTAAAAACCATATACTAAGGCTGCAGGAAGATTTTGGAGAATTTGAAAACTTGAGCCAACTTCATGATATGGTATTGATATATTTTACTTAACACAACTTAAAACTAGGTTTAATAAGTAGAAAATACGTGTATGTAAATAATATACTCAAACGAT
The DNA here is from genome assembly GCA_905220455.2 of Deilephila porcellus. Taxonomy (NCBI): domain Eukaryota; kingdom Metazoa; phylum Arthropoda; class Insecta; order Lepidoptera; family Sphingidae; genus Deilephila; species Deilephila porcellus. The sequence goes on along the minus strand of LR999977.1, from coordinate 10,112,489 downwards.
TTAGATAAACCAACAACGAGCCAAGCTCCTCGAAGCTACTAAACAAAATGGAGAATTAGCTGAAGCGTTGCAAAGGAAAGACGTGGAACTTGAAAATCATATTGAAAAAATATCAGACTTAAAATGTTTAGTAGAACAGAGAGAAGAAGTAATCAAGATTATATCTGAAAAGGAAGAAGAGCAAGCCAATATTATTAAACTATTACGGAGTAACTTAGAAATGAGGGCACATGCAGATACTGATGTGAGGACAATTTATTTATTTAAATATTTATGACATAATTTTATAACCCGTTTTTGTATTTCAGTTGACGCAACAATTAGTCGATAAAAATGCCGAAATTGATTCATTGATCACAAATGTGGAAACTAGGAAGCAACAAATTTCTCAACTAGAGAAAATAATCTTAACCTTAGAAGAGCAAACAAGAAGGGCAAGTTTACAAAGAAAGAAAGATGAGGATAAAATTTGCTTACTTGAAAAGAAAGTAACTGAGTATGAAACATATATTATGAATACTAACCAGAATATCGACCCTCCAACAGATGCATTAGATAGTTTACTTAAAGATTTGGAGAATGAATTAGGAGTACCCTTAGATTCGCAGATGAATGTTGATAAAGATCAAGAATACACTATTAATAATGGTAAATATTCTAGAGACAGAAAATGTGAAAAACTCAACACATTTGAATGTCACGAAAGTAATGATGACACCGTATTCCGGACCGATCATGAATCAATTCCAACTAAAATTGTAACGGGTAATTTTGTCAAAAAAACAACATACATAGCTTCAAAAGACGAAAAACACAAAAATGAAAATCTTGATCGAAAAAAAGCGATCACGAATATTGATACGCAAAAGTGGATTACCGCTCATGATCCAGGAATAAATGTTTACGCTGCTCCTCCAAACTTAAAGAAAAAATTTTTGGTTAGGGGCAAAATACCAATCGATCTGTCTAATGAAAATTTCATAGCACACAATTTACATTTTTTGTCACCCACACAGTTGAGGGAAGAGAAAAAGTGCAAGATGTTTAAATTAGCTGGACATAAATTGTAAAAATATGTTGGGATCGTTAATGGATTGAGATGTGTAGTTTAGTAGGTATTTTATATGTCTTGTATGTGTATTGTCAAAAACAGTCTTTTTTTGTACACATGAATATTTTATTACGCTTAATTTAATTTACGCAAACAATATATTATGATTTACAAAATCATAAAATGTCTTATTTATAACCGAAACTATCATGAACCTGAAAGCCGTCAGTACGAAATAATACTTTAGAGCTTAGAAAGACGAGCGAGAAACTATACTTGAATTCTTCATAACTGAACGTTCCGATGAAGCCGAATGGTGCAAGCGTAAGACTTCTCGTTCAAGCACAGCTCTACATCGTTCAAGTTGTGTGCGCACACGTCCTTCTCGTTGCAACTGTACACTTTGTGCTAACACAGCACTCTCAAGACGGATAACACGTGCTCTCTCTGCGCGCAACGCTGTCCATGTATCAGCAGCGTTTGCGCAAACCGAGGACAGGGATCTAGTCACCTGCAGTTTAAATATTAGAATTATACAAGTGCTTAATACTTCGAATCTTTTAAAATTAAATTCGAAACAATCCACGTAGTTATTAACAAGTAACTATAGCAACCTATGTTCATCAGTGGACTTCAACGGGCTGATGATGAACTGTAGCAACCGAATGCAAGGTATTAGATTAAACGTTATAAAAATAACGAACCTCTTTCTGATCACTCTCTTCCATTGACACCGGTGCAGGATTATTATCAAGTAGTGCCGTCAGTTCTCGACGAGTACGCAGCATCCGAGCAAATAGCTCTGCAGACCGCTCGTGCCTCTCCAGCATCAGAGCACGAGTTGCTGCCGCTGTAACTAAAGTAGTCCGCTCTCGGGACAGCGTTTCCACTTGCATGTGTAACTCTAATAACTATGTAAAAATAATCATGTTATTGTTCAGACTTGGCGCTTTATGGTAATAAAAAAAATCTTAAATAATCCGGTACCTCTGTTTGAAGTTCTGGATAGGTGACTTCTTTAGCATAACAATCATAATTTCGTAATTGTTTAACTTCTAAACGTAACGCTGCAAGTTGATTCTCGTATTGCGTCATACTTTGCTCCCTGAAAATTCTAATATTTTTTAAATGTTTTAAATTTCATCGAAGCTACCCATTGTCGTTTTTCTTAAATTTCAACATACATCATCTTTTCATTTTCTTTCTGTTCTTCAATAACATGTTGCAATTTCACAATTTCCCGTTGCCTTTCTAGTAATTCGGCAGCCATTTGATCTTTAACATTGTCCACTCCTTCGCCTTTCTAAAATAATAAATAAACATTAAAAGTAGAATAAAGAAAATTAGTGTGTCACAAAAAAACAACAATTACCGCTATCCGAGATAGAGAATTTAAAAAGTTGTCTTTATCGGCACGACTCTGACGAAGTTCTTCTTCTGCTCGCGACAAGGCAACTCGATTCGCTTGGAGTTCTTTCCAAATCTCTGTTTCTCTATCTGACGGCTCCTTTTCTGATAAATAAATTATTTCACATAGATACAATAGGGTAACTGACCATTATGAGCTATAAATGATAACAACAAATAAAAGCACCAAAAAACGCAAACGTATTTTGCGTCAGCTGCATAAAATATTGTGATACTACATTACAAATTCCTCTGAATATTTATGCGTAACATATTATTCTATATATAGGCACGGGCCTACTCTACAATCGAGGGAATCAATTGAGAGTGGTTAGGCCATATAGTCTACCACGCTGGCCTAGTGCGGGTTGGCAGACTTACATACCGTAGAAATTCTTTAAAATCGCTACGATATGCAGGTTTCCTCACGATGTTTTCCTTCACCGTTAAAGTGCGTGGTGATTGACTATCAATACACACGTAACTCCGAAAAGTCAGAGGTGTGCCCTGGGATTTGAACCCGCGACCACCGTGAACATGTAGGCAGCCGCGTCTAGTCCGTTACCAACAGGCCACCACGCACTTTTATTCTACAATTATTTAACGAGTTTGAAACTGAATAAAATGAATGAGATTTAATATTTTAGCCCACATTAGTAGCAATATAGTACATGAATTTTACTCCTGAAAATAGTATAACTCATGTCAGTCTTCTCTAATATGTTACAAGACAGTGCTTATCGGTCTAGTGATCGATTAAGGAAAGTTAATTACTTTTGACTACCCTGTTATTATACATACCTTTGGAAGGCACCCATTCTAGGCATCGTCTGCGTTCCATATCAACAAGTCTAACAGACCGTTCTCGTAAAGCTTGTAACTGCTCTTCTAGTTCTTTAATGCGATGTTCTTGCTCCTTAACGCGAGCTTCCGCCGCCATTTTATTCCTTTCCTAATAGGATTTTAAATAAAAGATGTCACTATATACGCCAAAAATACGTGACGCTGTAACTGAAATGCATTATGGGAGACATCATTATGGCACCTGCTCTGCTACCTTCGCCTGGAGTGTCTCGTTGCGCGCACGCTGTTCTGCCTCACGAACTTTTGTCGCGTTCTCAGCAGCCTCGGCTTGTTCATGAAGCTCTTTCACCCTGTTAAGCGACATAATCAATAATTTCTTATACTATACGAAAAAAATTACCTTTAGTTAATAAAAAAAGTTTATGGTACCTCATTTCAAGAGCATCCCGCTGACGTGACAATGCGTCTATAGTAACTTCTCCAGTTTTTGAAACTTCAAGTAGTTTCTTAGATCGTGCGTCGTAGCTGTTCTCACGATGACGATACTGAAAATAAAACTCTTTCATGTCCTTTCATAACCCTAAGCAAATTCACATTATACGAGTACAACGTCTCAAGAATTTGGATTTTAACACCATAATGGAGATTTAAACTACTGCTACTGAGAGAAATATTAGCAATGCCTGCACTTAAAAACGATGGATGCTTTAAAAAAGTCCCTACTACAGTTTATTGGGTTTCATTATAGCTAGAGGAGTTTTTAATCGATCCGTCCTAATCGGACCGTAATGTAGTGTGTTACAACTTCACTGTCGGACGTGATTGTTCGATTGCGAGTCTGTTTACGAGTTGCTCGAGGTCTTTTTGTTTTTTTCTCGACGCGTCCAGTTCGGTCTTCGTCTCCTTCAATTGCCTCTCGAGTGTGGCTATTCTTCCTCTTGCCACACGTAGCATGCTCTCAGCAGATGCCACCACTTCTTTCAGAGCTTCGCGCGCAGCGCGTTCTTTTGCAAGTTCTTCTCTTATTGTCTGGACATGTACAAAAAGCATCAGCAGCAGAATAAATACTCAATGTTAAAGCAAATAAAAAATATAAAAGAATCTTAACTGGCACAATATTCCGAACCGCAATAAAATCGTCCAAACCTAACTTACAATGAGTCTCTTTTATTATTTCTTAATAACTCATAATTATGAATAGTTACGTAGTACTTAAAAAATAGTAACTCCAAAAACAATAAATGTGATATTTTACCCATTTTACGATAGAGCAAAACAAGTCAGCTAAGAAAATTAATTTCCAATTTATTGAATCTATTTTCAACCCCCAATTTATACAAATGGGCTGTGGATTATTAATTCAACAGCTTCTCTAGTTTAAAAATATAGAACGTCATTGCTTGTTTATTTAAATAGAAAGTAATAGTACAAATAAATACTGCATAGCATTAAGAAAAACATAATAAGCTACTTAATTTCAAACCGTTATAAAATTGATTAATACAGCTTATTACACTCTGCAGTTTACTGTGTTTTTCTTATCGATTGTTGAGCATCTCCGTATCCAATTCATAAAGGCATAAAATGGGAAATTATATATTTCATTGCGTTTTAAATATTATCAAGTCTAATTCTTAAATATTATTTTGAGTTTGACCTGATAAGCGGGTATATTGTCCGGGGCGTAAAGTAGTTCCTTGCCATCCTCGGTTTCCTTTTTAGTATATTCGTCAAGCTTATACTGTAATGTAGTATTTTCTTTTTGCAAACGGTCTATCCTCTTTTTCATTGTTTCACGGTCTAGCCATGGTATCCTATGTAACAAATATTGTATATTTCATATCAATATCTTTCTACATTTATTTATTGGTATATTTTTGTACATTTGTTCTCAAATTCGATATCTGAGGGAAACTTACTTCCTATCGGTATTCTAAATCGATAGTCAGAATTGGACATCTTGTCCGCCATTTTGAACTTTTTAGTTATTGGTCCGATTGGCCTCAAATACCATATCTGAGGGAACCTTTCTTCCGATATTCTTAAATAATAGTCAGACATGAATATTTTTGGCGTTATTTTGAAATGTTTAGTTATTGTTCCGATAGGTATTAAAATCTTGAAAAAATATGAAAAAGAAAGAAAGAGGAGACGAAGAGGAAACACTGTATACTTGTAGTATATCTCATTATCTCGTAGGATACTTTTATGAAGTTTCATTTCTACCGTGTGTAAATTACACACACACACACACACACACACGCACACACTTTTATACCAGTTATCCATTGATCAGGAGATGGACTAATACCAAGACATAGAAAAGGTCATATATTTTTATTATATCCGATTACGTAAAAAAATTAATACTTAGGTATTTGTATTTATTCATTTACCTGGCAATACTTAAAGAGTAATTAATTTTTGTTTTCAAACTTTCAGCCGTATTAGCCACCATTTGATGTATCTGTGCAGTTTCATTGTCAAATTCCGTATTCTTAACTTTCCATTCCAAATTCTGCAATAATATCCAGAAACGTGAGGATAAAGTAAAAACTAAAAATGCACCATAAACCACTTTGAGATCGTATTCTGGCTAGATTATTTACAAGCAAGTTATAGAAAAGAAAATACATTAAGTAAACTATACTAACAGTTGCATATGAAGACCGATCTGCTCTATGTTTCCCTCTCAACAAATTAAGTAACTCAATACGTCGCGCCATCACCTCTGCACCCATTCGTAACACTTCATCTGGGATTGGAGTCAGTTGAGACTGCAGCTGTTGTAGCACTTGCGGTCCTGGAATCAACATCTTAAATATTAACATCATACTTAAACAGTATGAAATAAAAAACATAGCTATCTGAATTTAAAATAACAACGGCATTACAAAACACTCAAATAAAAAAGATAATAATTGGATACCTATTCTAATCGGTTTTAAGGTGTTCTCAGCTACATCTTTAAAGTCTTAAGTGTAACAACAATGATTTTAGATCACCTCACCTTAGAGATCACCTCAGAGCGCATGCAAAAAAATCATCATTGTGAGGAGTTATAATGGAGTTCGAATCAGATTTTCACTAAAGTACACGACAAACCATGAATAACGTTTTTCAAAAAGTTTAGAAGTCATCAAGATAGTCGAGATATCGCATAATAATAAGTACAATGTACATGCAAAAAAATCGGATGAATAGAGGTCTTCCTTATTTAAATAATTTAAAAATATTCTTTATTTAACTTCCGTTGCTCTTTTGAACCAAATTATCAATATGTTTTTGTGCAAAAACGGATTATATAACACTTAACATGCAAAGCCTATCGTTTATCTACAGTGTGTTAAACATAGATAACGCTGCCATTATGAAGTGCGCACCAAATGGGCCGTTTATCTCCAAGTCTATTGGTATCTCGAGGTCATCGCGGACGAGCAACAGAAGATCGTGAGCGGGCCAACCGCTCACAGACAGAATACGAATATCGCCTATAGACTCGCCGGTAGCCGCGCCAGCTCGCGTCTCCAAATCTTTGATGGCCGCGTATTGCTCCAACACCGAATTCTAAATATAAAAAAAACGGTTAAAGAAAATTATATGTATAATTGTATAATCCAATACAAGAAAAAAACATACTTGTAGTGCTATCAAACTTTTTCGCACTTTGATGAACTCTCGTTTTTTCGTCGCTAAGTTGCGCATCACTTTGGGTAGAATGCTTTGTGGGATTGTCACTTCCTTTTCTGCAAGAAAAATGATTGTAGAGAATGTAATACTATCTTAAAACAAAATTGACTGAACTATCAAAACGAAACTTCAATCATTCTTAAAGACCTGGTACTTTAATAATATGCAAAGATTATATCCACCAACCTTGTTCTTGTTGAAAACATGGATCTATGCTAGCCGGTGCTGAGAGACTCTGCTGAGCATGCTGCCTGTTGATATACTCAGGCACTTGTCCCTAAATATTACATTCATTATAATAAAAAAAAATTTAGCTGCATTTCAATATTTTATCTGAATATTAAATATCTAACACATTTAACGACCTCCATTTCTTTGATACAAACTAAATAAAAGCTACTTACTTTATTAAACGGTGACAAACTCTGACTTCTTCTTTCATCGTCTTTTTTCACTTGTACTTGACCCTAGATAACAGCAAAGTAATAATTAAAATCAATAAAATAAAACCATTCTCACTTAAACCTCTTACGTGGTGATTCTGCGAACACAGTGGAAATTTGCATAAGCTCGGCGTACCGAACGTCGAAAACGATTAATACGAATTTTGATAAAGGTTTAAAGGCACGCTACAGGGTATACTTTCATACATCATTGCATTGAAAAAAACTTAAGGGAGACAAATATTTTACATTATTCAATACAAATTTGAACATTTTAGAATATTAAAAATGGTAGTTAGATTGAAATCGGATCTTTCTAACCTGTGTTTTTATACAAATTATAATGGGATAATAAAGTGTCTTTAACGCCCCTAATACCAAGTGCAATTCAGTACAGATATCTTAATATTCGTCATAACCCGATCTGTATATAATTAGTAAAACTGAATTATTTACTAATACACATTGAATGCATTGCAGTAACAACAAGTCCTAACAACTGGCTTGTCTTATGTATCAGGTCACGTAGATGACATTGATAGTACGTATGGTAGAGACAAAGAACGGGAACCCAGAACAAGACATGTTCTTAAACAAATTATCATCGCGTTCGAGTTACGATACCCGTGGAATGTTTTGCGGATAAAGCACTTGCTATAATTTTATCACAATTTAACAATGTAGGAAATGTCGAACAATATCTTGGCACCTATTGGACAGGTTTTCTTGGGATTTTAAACATGGATTGGAAACTTACGATTTGTTTGAGATGAGATACATTAGAATCAGTTACGGTCCCACCGGCTGGCTGCAGAACGTCTAGTTATATGTATAATCATATGTTAAATATGTTATAGCCATAATTTCAAATAAGTCACAATATTTAAATACCTAAGCTTTATGTTATTCATAATAAAACACAAACTGTGTTACTTCCTGTGTGGAAAAATAATAAACGACCATATAAACCGATACCTGCCATTAAAATTACATCTCAAATTCAGACACAAATAAAAAAATATAATATTTAAACCATGTCTACCAAGTTCCCACTTTGTATGAAACAAAGACAATGCTTAACATTTCTCGGAACTCGGAAGCATCGGTTAAACATTTATCCGTGACTTTTATTTATGCATTGTTTGCAGAGTTGCATTCATCAATTTACTAAAATGAAATTACTTTTTGCGATATTACAAAGTGATTTTAAAGTGTTTTTTGCAATATTTGTTTAAAATCGGTGTTAGTTAAATTGATAACACACATTCAGGGCATTAACGTTGTGTCAATAATAATTTGCTGTCTAAATTCAGTAAGTAAGTATGTAGGTAGGTACTATGGGTCATATATCGTTTCGTGTGTATTAAAAATAATTTCTAAATCTACTTAAGTACGAGCAGAACTTCTAATAAATCTAGAAGAATTTGATAATATTGTTTCAACAAGATTTTTGAAGTTATTTTTGTGCGTGATGATATTCTGTTGAGTTTTAAGCGGGATGAACGCACTCCATGCTAATTAAAATTCACACCGCTCAGTTAACTATAAAGATCGTGTACTTCTTCAAATTCTTAAAAATCTACCGAGTTGGGAAAACGCAATCAAAGTAAATCTGCAAATATTTGCACCAATATTTGTATAATTGATATTAAACTTACTCTTGGCCTTACGTTGACCGGGCTTGCAGACTGCGCTCGTTTACCGATACACCTCTGTGGACGTTTGTTCGCCGAATTCTTGTTATCTTGTTGGAATAACAAACATGTTACCACTCTCCACAACATTTATAAGTAGAAATACAAATACTAAATTACTGTCAAAATTAAATTACCTAAACAAACAATACATCGTATCATAAAAATATACATATCAGATATAGTATGTCACAATAGAGGTTATATTTTGGATTTTAAGAAACACATTGCGAAAGTCATTCACACAAAATAAACTTCTTTTAAAAGTTAAACAGAAAACTTACAAGACACCACCGATGATATTTAAAAAAGAAATGGCTTGAAAGCATTTGAAAAGTATCGTGTGATCTACTATTTCAACAGTATAAATCAATCAAAATAAAGAATTAAAGGTAAATTAATTCCGAAACTTCATTTCACAATCCACATGGACCATAGTTTTATAACTCGATAAACAATTTTATCAGCAGAGGATTAACATTGATATCATTATAACCTAATTAAACAGGTTTAAGTTCTCGATTATCCCCGGATTGAAGGTTGCACCATTTATTTCCACTGCTGGTATCATGATTCATTTATAAGTAGCTCTACCTTAATACTTTTAAATATGAGGATAAGACTTTTCCGTTTAGACACACGACTATAACATACATAAGCATAATAAGAGCTACTAAAGGATATAAATAAAATTAACAAATAAATAATAGGTATGTAAGTCTAAGTATGTAATAAATACGTACATAATATATTTTAATAATGATTGCCTCGGTGGCGTAGTTGTACTACGGTACGACTACAAAGCTGAGGTCTCGGATTCGAATCCCGGTTGGGCAAAGTGATATTGGGTTTTTCTATTAATTATCAGCCCGGAGTCAGGAATTTGTGCCCGATATGGCGATAGGCTCGCCCCCTATCACATCATGGCACGGAACATACAAGGCGAAATGTGGGTGTCCTGGTGGCGCCTCTGCCTACCCCTTCTGGGATAAAGGCGTGAGTTTATGTATGTATGTAATAATTTAACAACAAAGTATATCTTCGTCAACAAGACACCTCTTGTGAAATGGTTGTGTAGAGCTTATTCTAGACAAGCACCTTTAAATTAATATAATACGCACTCGAAACACACACGATTTTGTTACAGATAAGATGAAGTCATAATAATTAGTACTGCCTATTTTATTATTAGAATATATATTTTTCCAATAAATTTAGAAATTGCTGAAAAAGAGCAAGAAAGCCATTCCGTCAGAATATGAAACATTCGGTTTTCTGTGAGTCTTATTAGGTACACCACTAGTCGAGCCGGCACATACATTATTCCAATGTATAAACACGGTGATTACAGCTGACTACAGTATCTGTTACAAAGTACTGTAAACGGCTCTAACTATCAGAAATAATTCAACTATACCATGAGGTACCGGAGCTGGAGTCTTCAACATGGCGATATTCGTTTACTTAAATTAGACGAAGAAAATACTTGCTAATTTTGTACACAGTTCAAGATTTGACAATTTATTCTGTCATCACGTCTACTTTCTGCGTAGACAGAGAATATTTCTGTAAGTAATGTTTAAATCTAGCAAAGAGTTCTAATGTTACAAAATATAAAAAACAGGGTGCTTCGTCTTGTTCTTATATTAATTAATCCTCTAACATGTATCCCCAACCTCAATATTTTTCAAGATAAGCCTTACAATAAGATAATATAAACCAATATGAAAACTGATCAAACCTTGAATATGTTACTAGGCTGTTTTGCGATTAAGCGAAGATAGCTTATCTTGTGTAATAAGCCACTGTAATTACACACCGCCTATCCAAAATCACGAAAAGCCTCTAATATTTGAGCAGGGTATTCACAGGAATACCCTGCTCAAATATCTATAACTGCTTACCTATATAAAACAAAGAAATCTCCTAAACAGCAATGGGTTTTAGTCATCACGGTAAACAAAGTGCTCACATACGATAGGAGTCTCATTTTCATTTTTGAAATTTAATTATCGTTTTATGATCAAGGCCTACTAAATTAACAAATGATCCTTTAAAAATCTCAGTTAATCCAACCTCGAGCACATTAAACTTTTTGTAAAATGTATGAAGTATATATTTCGACAGCCTCCGTGGCGCAGTTGGTTAGACGCCGCCTGTGAAACGAGAAGCCGCGGGTTCGATCCCCGCACCGAAACAAATATTTGTGTGATCCACAGGTATTTGTTTCGGGTCTGGGAGTTTGTGACACCGAAAAGTCTCTCGTAGTTTCTGATACCCACGATACAAGACTCGATCTTAATGTGGGGTCAGGACTATGTATGTGACTGTTGGTTGTAATTATTATTTATTTATTTAGACCCAATTTGGTATCGTATCTACCTACTTCATCATAATTCCCATCCTAAGTATGTCGCTACTATTTTATTAGCGTAACAATATTTAGAATTTATATTTAAATTTCGTTACTTCTATCGGCTTCACGAGAGTGTTAATTCTGGTTAACAGAAAACTGTCTTGAAACAACAGTTCCGCTAACATTGTTCCTCCGGTTATTATTATCAGGTCAATATTTTTTTCTTTACTCTAATGGCCGTATCTAAGTTCCAAAAAATCTTTTTTACTTTTATACACTACGTAAAAATAAACGTATTAAAAATAATATTAAAATAATATCAGCAACACTATAGATAGCTGATAGATTTATAAAACACAGCAATGATAATATTATTTCAACACAAGTGTGAGGTAAACACTTGATATCCTACATTGTAAGGGATTAATTTATATCTACGACCTCATTACGCAAAACTCTTCACGGCTACACATAGGTTAAGAAGTAAAAATAGCCAGTTGCTAAATATGTTCGGTAAACACTATCTTATGTCCGCGACTTCGCTATTTTATTTGTCACATTTCCGTGGAATAGTTCAAGACATTATTTGCTGTATTAATATAGATGCAGCTCATTGTTCAGCCACGTGGCTCTACACGCTCTCCGTCTTCGCCCAAAATACTCGTGTCCAACTCATCTAATGTTTAATTTCGATGCAACGTTACTTTTATTTTACAAAATTCATATATTTATTATACTAGAGTAATGACAGAGTTTTTTCATTTCATTCAGTCATTCCTCTTACATACATACATCCTTTACCTAATTACATCGTCAATTACTGTAAATACGGCATCTATCATCATTATTGTAATTATTGACAGCTTCGTGGCGCAGTTGGTTAGACGCCGGCTGTAAAACGAGAGGACGCGGGTTTGATCCCCGCACCAAGAGAAATGTTTGTGCGGCCCACAAATATTTCTTTCGGGTCTGGGTGTTTGTGACACCGAAAAGTCTCTCGTAGTTCTGATACCTGCGACACAAGACTTAATTGATCTTAATATGGGGTCAGGACTATGTATGTGACTGTTGGGTGTATTTATTTATTTATTATGACACTAAATACTAATTACTTTTTTTGAACATTTTAAATATTTGTAGCACAGATGACCGGTTAATAGCAATGAACATGATTAGGAGCTTACATACATCTCGTATCAGAAAAAAGATATAGTTTTCTTAGGCCCTTGGTCATCTATATTACAAGACCAATGAAACAACAATCATTTTGTGATTTAAATAAGTACTACAAAGACGGACTACTTCCCGCTATCGACTGTTGAACTTACGCAATCGACGTTTTATCTTCTCAGTAAAGTAATAAACAAATAGGACATTCGTAAGTCCTTAACAAACAAGACTAAAAACAAACAATATTATGTCAATCACCTAAAGCTTATTAAGTGAAATTTCAGGTTCTTGAAAGTTCTTTGTAACTTCGTAGTACTGCACCGAGGCATATATATATTTTTTTGGGAATTTTTTAAAAGAATATTTAGATACGGAACATTGTTTCCAGATTGCTCTTCGAGTAACTAATTAATCCAACCCTTAATCATTATGCCTTGGGATATTAATTATTTTAATCAATAAGAATGTGTATAACATTTCGTTGAAAATTGTACCAATTATTTAGATTTTGGAGTAATAATTATACTATCAAAAGTCTTGCGTTGTAATATTAGGAAAATAGCCCTAAAAAGTTTTAGGAGAATGTCTCCTTTTGGACTCATTTACGGCGTTACGAAGATAAGTAGTAATAAAAACATGAAACAAACACCTCTGAAAATGCCGCAAGCATATTATAATAGTTCTGCGCATGTTATAATAATTATAAATATAATTTCTGGCATAATTAACGTCGGTTTTCGCCCAATAAAAAGATTCTATATTAATCGGAGAACTTGTTCTCGAATAACCCTGGACATATTTACTTGTTTAATCAAATTGCCAGTTAAGAACTTGATCGTAAGATATCTATAACAATATTTTGATAATGTCCAATATACATATTATGTACAACACCTACGAGATAAAAATACTATAGCATTTTCGTTTAAGTAGATTATGAATATTTTAGTAAGGAATTTAAAAAACATTGTAAATAATCTGAGTACTTTCACGGTTGCTTAACACATTAATTATAAATACTAGCGCTCGGTACAATTTTCCAGCGTAATTTATGTGCCATGGCACCTCGGTAGATTTGACTCAAGTATTAAAATTTCACTACTCTACCGCATCCTCATGTTCTATTATATTTTAAAAGAAACATTCGTTTTGAAACGCTCATTCCGAGCATAGCCCTCTCTCTATTCAATATATGATCTGTAATGTAAAGAAGAATCTACCTTATTTTTATTTAGTTATAAACAAGCTCTTACTATGCAAATTCTCTCACTACCACAGTTACTTTTATAACAACATCTTTGTATCGTATATAATGCATTATTTTTATGATAATATAAAAGTATCTCATGCCAACGGATCCATGCGTGGTTTACAAATAATTATACGAGAATAATTTAATTACGCGTCTACTATAAACATATAACTTTCTTTAATTACTGTGGTGATTATTATACATGTACATGTAGTTAGTAGTTCGTAATTAGTGGGCCCCATGTACACAATTAAGCAAACGAGTTAAAGTTCTAAATATCAGCATGACTCCATCTGCGCTATTTGTAAGAGAAAATAGAAATATTTCGAGCAGATGATAGCAGCAGAAATATCAGCACGCCGCTGAACGACCGGCCGTGACCTCCTAATGTTAATAAAATACCCGGCTTGCTGTGGATCTCTGCTTATTTTTACTCTTGTTTTCGGCAACAAATCACTTTATGTAAAAAAATATTTGGCGTACATTATGTTTAATTATGGAACATAAGCTACATCTCGCGATAGATTTAAATATGTAATCATCGCATTAGTGCTAATTTATAGATGATTAAAAACAAAAATAAACTAACAAAAGAAACAAACGAAACAACTTTTCCACCATCTATTATGATTCAACAAAAGTCATTGACTTATGCGTTGTTTGGCCTCATAATAGCACGTGCATTGTAGGTAAACAGCGGAGGTTGCAAAGCGTAAGAGATCAGAGAGTACAAAATTGGCAAAGATAATGCCAGGAGTCGGCACTCGGCGGAGGTGGCGAGCGCCGAGCACGGCTGACGGCGCAGTAGCCAACTGCTAGCCAATTCGGTTATCGGCAGCGAGAGTTCAGTCGATAAGAGTGCGCCCGCACCGTCAGTAGCAGTCAGCGCTGCGAGAGGCGCCCGCGCACCAACTTACACGTGGACCGATGTCACGCCAAATCTAGAAAACAATTTCGTTACGTGTGTAAACGTTGGACAATTATTATTCAATTGATATGAGCCTGGAGTGCGATCGGCCAGTGTTTACTAAACAACCGTGTTGTGACATATATAACTTTTACTTGTGCGGTCAAACGATATACAGCGATTGTGTTCATAGGTAAGTTTACCAAATAAAATTAATAAGTGAAGGAAATATGCAGCGTATTCGTTATGGTTGCAATTTTTTTCTTGAAGATTTTAAATCATAATATCATGTTTTTGTCGATGCTATTCCGAAGGTACTTATCGTTTCGCTAGGCCACTAAGGCCACTAAACTGCAGAATAAAAATAAGACTTGCGGTAGAGTTTGCGTCCAACTTTGACCGGCGTCGTTACAAGTCCACGCACATGCTAAATATTTGTGTTTATTATCTAATGTAAGAAGGCTTCTGAATGACGAAAGACTATCTCTGACGTCACCAACAGACTGCGACGTCACAAGCACGCCGGTCAAGTGCTATCACCTCGGCAACCGGTCGGCTAGCCGTCTTCTATTTGCATTTCTCTGACCTTTCTAATTTCACCCATCTGGATTACAATTAGAATAACAAAATTGAAAGTCGTCTTCCTACAGCATAACGACAGTGCGGTAAGTTTTAATAAGTTTACTATGTATTAAAAAAACTTACATCTTAAATCCTAGTGTCTTCCTTCAATTTCGACAGCCTCCGTGGCGCAGTTGGTTAGACGCCGGCTGTGAAACGAGAGACCGTGGGTTCGATTCCCGTACCGAGACAAATGTTTGTGTGAACCACAGGTATATGTTTCGGGTCTGGGTGTTTGTGAGAGCGAAAATTCTCTCGTAGTTCCTGATACCCACGACACAAGATTCGATCTTAGTGTGGGATCAGGACTATGTATGTATGTTGGGTGTATTATTATTATAATTTTTTTATATGATTATTTATCTAATTTAAAATTCACAGATAACAGATAGATTTATTTACTCTACCTGAAGAGCTTATACCGTTAAATTTAGATTTAAGAAATTCACTTAAGACTATTTAGATATAATAATTTAATTAACTTTAAGAAACAGAAAGGTGTCCATTGCATATTTAATTAATTCGAGCATAATAAAGTCACAATTTTATTCTGTCGTTTTATAATATTTTATTTTGATGTTCTAACAATATAGGTAGGTACTTTCCCAATTAACTTCACAATTTTTGTTTACACTGCGTTTGTGTTTACATGTACACATCTGAAAAAGGAATACCTATGTTACTGTTTGCTACCTATTTGTTAAATCTACACAATAAAAACTGGTAAATAGCTACCTATTTGCCAGTTTTTATTTATTTTGTAATAAGGAACAGTTAAAACTAATTACAATAAAAAGGAGGATATTTTTCAATCATTATGTGAGAAGTAGTTCTGTCGAGCAAATAGTTTTTTTTTTTCAATGTTTTTCAAGAATAAACGCCATCTGCAAGTCCAACTTGTAAACCATTGGTCAAAGTAACATTTAACATAACATTTCAAAGTCCGTTATCATTTCTTATTGGACTATAATAGTCTTGCAATTTTAAAAACTATACTTTGTTACTGTCCGTTTCATATCCTGTATTAACTAAATGAAGCAATGAAAATTAAATTTTCATTTCTATCATATATTAACTTTTAGCTTTGTCCATCCATTACATTCTATCGATATCCATTTACAGCTAGAGTGTTAAGAAATGTGTGATTTCGAGTGTCCATAGCGCAATAATTATATAAGCAAAGAAACAAATAAGGCATGCATTCAAATAAAAAAAAGGCCAGTAACCTACAATACAAATATCGTAACTTGATCGAGTCATTTTCGTACGGTGTTTATATATAAATTGTGGTTGTAAATCTTATATAAGGTTTATAGTTTACAAATAAATTTAACAATCCTACTAATATTATAAAGGCGAAATTTTGTGTGTTTGTTAATTCTTCACGCTCAAACGGCTGGAACAATTACATAAAAAATTTGTATTAAGGTAGCTGATACCTACCCTGAATCAATGCATAGGCTACTTTAATCCCGAAATAATGTAGCGTTCCCGTGGGATGAGCAAGGAATGCAAATATGTATATTTGCTACTCTTTCAAACTCACAGGGATAGTATGGGATCTAATATAGGCGAATGATATGGGATAAGAGGACAGGATTGCATGTTTTAAGTCATGGAACAGATTGAGACAGGACAGGAGGGGATATAACGGGACGGGACGAGAAAAGCAGTATAAAGGAAGACAGTCACGTTGAATTTAAATATAAAACTGTTATTACGCGAAATATGTCTGCACCCGGGCAAATCCGGGCCAGGCCGCTAGCATGTAACATAAATGTGAAATTTGAGCTTAATTTACCTATGGAAAGACCTCGTTAAATCTATAAACATATTTATTTGACAGACCTTCAAGATGTTTAATATGTATAATAATATAGGCGTTTGACTCTATCATTGGAAACTTACAACATTTTATGGCATAGTTGGGCATGAGAGTAATAAACTACATAATATGGGGTTCTGAATTACACTTTCTAATGAAACCGATCAATTTATGTCATATTTTAGTAATATTTAGGTAACATAATCTTGCAAAGACGCAAGATCGGTCAAAAAAGCGCTGATTTTATGTCCTCCAAGAAGGCAGGAGAATCTATGGTCTAATAATTGGGGACGCTGAAAATCGGACGAAACGGGGGAGACTAAGGGCCAATTGCACAAACTAACTTTACCCATACCTTTGACTTTCAAAACGTCAATCCCATACATTAGCAATGTCAAATACGGCACAAATGTATGACGATGACATTGTTGAAGTTAAAGTTATGGGCAAAGTTAGTTTGTGCAACTGAGCCTTAGTAGAACGGTAAACCCTGAACGAATGAACAAAAGACTAACGTAATATTCTGTAACAATAGTTTTGTTAATAAAAGGTGAGTCATTTACATAAAACAAATTTTCTGTTAGATTACAACTGTTTGAAATAACCCAAATAATGGAAACGGCCTGGTGAAAAACAGATTACTGTTATGGTTGGATTCATAATAAATAGACCGTGAAGTTTCTTAAAAATCAAGGAAATCTTATTGTCAGGTGAAGGTCGATCGTAACGCACAGTTACATTGCAAAGATATAGATTGAGATTCAGAATGGAGGATAAGCATGACCGCATGATCTCCTTGGTAGTTTCAATTGGCGGAGATAGCCAATTACAAGTTGAATGCTGTCTTCCTCACTCGGGGACATACATGACCGCACTACCGCGTTCTATATTTATTTCGTAGGTGATTAATCAGCTCAGGGATAATCACATCTCATTTAAGTATATTTAAATTTATTTATACATTGGTCGGTAAATTTTTAATGACATGGAAAATTTTGTATTATATACCAAAATATGTCGTCAATAAATAGTATCGACGTGCGAAGACGAGATCAGTAACAAAGTGGCGGTTGAAGGGACAATATCCTATTATTCAATCCATTAGTAGCATATTTTTTTTATATTTAAATACAATAAAAATATATTTCTACATTAAACAAACATAAAAGGACCGCTAAGAACAGAAAATTTAAATGAAAAGGGAACCTTATTGAATGATTGGTCGACTATAAAACTGAACGTAAGTACTAAACATTAATAAAACATTTTTACCAGTACAGCCACTTATACAATCAATCAAAAGCTTAAAGACTCAGTATGGTGCCATTTTAAAATTAAACTTAATATAAATGACTGCTTTACATACGAGATGTGCAACCCGGCACACGCGCCTCTTATTGATGCGAATAACCGTTAGTCACGGCATCCATAACATAACGACTTTCATAAGAGCGAGTGCTCATTGACATTTATTTAGGGCTTAGGCGATACGAAATGCCTGGCTGCCGCCTGGTATTGGTGGCATTCTCGAGTCAAAGGATTCCGTACCATCGAATCATAAGGTTTATAACCTCCTAGTGAAACAATGATTTTATTGTTACTATTATGTTATGTTACTATTATTTATTGTTACTATTTCGCAATTAATTTTTTTCAGGATTCGTAACGTGAGATTGTATGTTAAGTTGAGGACTAACAGTAATTTCTTAAATTTTATTACGATATAGGAATGTTTATCAACTCTGTTTATAAAATAAGTATGAAATTCTAAACTAATTTTCTGACATTTTCCTGTAGGAAGTTGTTATTAAACAGTTGTTTCTGCAAATGTCTCAATTTTTTATTCCACACTACATGTTATCGCCTAATAAAATTTGTTATAGATTGCCAATTGTAAATTGTTCAATTTTGATAGCGTAATCATTATTACATTTCATAATTACAATTCTGTATTGATCAGATAATTTCATGCGATTAAGTCGATAATTTCCTTTGACATAGTTATTCCTAGAGGTCCATGTATCATGTAATATTATATGCTTAATATAAAAATAATTCAAAGGTGATACGATGGCAACAGCTATACAAACAGATATATTCATGTGAATGAGGAGATCCGTAGGAGAACTAAATTAACCGACATAGCCCAACGGATTAGTAAGTCGAAGTGGTAATGGGCGGGGCACATAGCGCAGAGAACTGATAGGGCCAAAAAATTCTCGAATGGAGGCCACGTAGCGGAAAGCGCAGCATAGGACGTGCACCCACAAGGTGGTCAGACGATCTGGTAAAGGTCGCGGGACGTCGCTGGATGCAGGCTGCCTCCAACGGGTCACTGTGGAAATCATTGGGGGAAGCCTATGTTCAGCAGTGGACTTCCTTTGGCTGATGGATGGATGGATGGATGAATGTCGTAAAATCTTGATTTGGTATATTATGTATGTTTAGAATAATACGAAGAATTATGTCATATATTTTTCTATTAGATCTGTTGATCTTGGCGACATGACTGAAATAGCGATTACTATTCAGTATTCGGTTTAAAAAACAGGCGTATCCAAAACATGACAAATAGCTTGACCAGAAAAGCAATATTTGATTTATTTTTAGAAGCCTTTGAAGCAAGGCTGCGATGGCAATGAAGGAGTGGCTGCAATGGCTGCCGCCGCCGAGGTCCCTGCTGGCGCTGTTGCTAGCCGTGGCGGGGTTCAGTGGCAGACTCTTCGCATCAAACTTCACGTACTCACCAACGCTGCTAGTGGACACTTGCCATTCGCTTTGCAGGCTAACAGGGCTTATTACTACTCTCATATCTTACAAGGTAAATAGGTCTTTTGTTTATCTTTTTTTAATTATCTAGTTACGATTGAGAGCGTTTAGGCTATAGGAGACTGTCCCGCCCTCACACCCGCCACTGCAACTCCTGTAATTCAGGATCATCAAGCCGATCCGTTTTTCCGTTGTTTAAACAGTCTACAGCACGACTCTACTACCACTTACGAAATACTCGACAAATACCGTTAATATTAATATGCCATTTTACACAGTGTGTTACAATATCGTAAACGCTACACTACGCTACGTCATCATTGGATAGTGCAAAGTGCCATCGAAATCAGTTCGAAGGCATCGAATGTATGACAAACAGCATTTTCAATATTTATTTATGTGTGTGCATGCAGTTCGAAAGGGCTGATGAGGTGGCCGGGCGGGAAGGTCGTCTCCGCAACACATTCGGCTGGGCTCGGATAGAAGTGGTGGGTCGTCTGTCCGTCCACGTGCTGTTCGCGTCGTTCGCGCTGGCGTTGGTGGTGAACGCGCTGCAGCTGGGCGTGCACTCCTCGCACGGCCAGCCGCCGCGGTACCCCAAAGTCATCGTCGGCAGCGCTGTCATCGGTCTACTCCTACATGCTATCAACTACATGCTACTGGCCGGTAAGCTTGTATACTAATTACTGCACAGACTCCTATGTTATATGAAACAATATACCGGGTATATCAAGACTGCGACCGAAAACGAAGCCAGGTGGTAGTTTTAGTGGTTACAGACACGATGCAAATAAAAATTTCACCAAAATAGCGACAGATATTTTTTTTAATTTTTTTAAAAATCATCTTGTTTGGGTGGTAAATACCTAGTTTTTGCGAAAATAATAATTTTAACCCTGACGTACCATTGAGTGTTTAAAAATAAAGAGGTCTCCATCATTATTTTTGGAAAACTATGTATTTATCACCCAAATACGACGATAAGTAAAATAACGAAAAAAAAGTTGACGACTTTTTTTGCGAAATTTTTACTTGCGTTGTGTCTGAAGTCACTAATACTACCACCTGGCTTCGTTTTCGGTCGCAGTCTTGAGATACCCTGTATACATAACCACCTGGTTTTGATAATTTATTACTGAATTAAATATGTAAGTACCTACATATATAAAGTGATTGTTCCGCTCGCAGGTATCAAGTCCACTTAATTTATCGGTCGTTAGCTCGCGCCATAATAGTCATACACGTGTGACAATCGCAACTCGAACTGTTTGTTATGAAAACGTTAAATACCTGTTACGTAATAGCGTCTAGCTCTCTGGTTCCCAAAGTTGACTGGACTCCGACCCACCTAACAAAACCTGCCAACTCCGGGACTCACGTCTAGGCCATAAAGGGGGAAGAAAAGTATTGGTAAACGTTTACTTACAATAAAAGTGTGAAAAGTGTCTGCCTCGGTGGCGTAGTTGTACTATGGTACGACTACAAAGTTGAGGTCTTGGTTTCGAATCCCGGGTCGGGCCACGTGATATTGGGTTTTTCTATTCATTATCAGCCCGGAGTCAGGACTTTATGCCCGATATAACGATAGGCTCGCACCCTATCACATTATTGGACGGAACATACAAGGCGAAATGTGGGTGTCCTGGTGGCGCCTCTGCCTACCCCTTCTGGGATAAAGGCGTGAGTTTCTGTATGTATGTTAATGTGTTAAGTATTTATATACCTACAAGAACAGTAATTTTAATATTAAGGATGCATTTGTTTCCTATTATTTCGATACTTATTAAGTTTTGTGGTATCAGCCTATAAACGTCCCACTGCAGGGCACGGGCCTACTCTTCAATCGTGGATACGATTAAGAGTGGTTAGGCCATATTGTCCACCACGCTGGCCTATTGCGGGTTGGCGGACTTTACATACCATAGAAATTCTTACAAAATCGCTATGGTATGCAGGTTCCCTCACGATATTTTCCTTCACCGTTATAGTGCGTGGTGATTGACTTTCAATACATACATGACACCGAAAAGTCAGAGGTGTGCCCTGGGATTTGAACCCGCAACCAACGTAAATATGTAGGCAGCCGCGTCTGGTCCGTTACCAACAGGCCACGCACTTTTATTTAGTTTTAATGCTGATCATAGCCGATAATCCAGCCTCACATGAGGTACTGAAGGGGAGGAGGACTTTTATCATATCTATTTAGGGCCCACTTGATTTTCTCGCGCTACCCACCAGTGGGTCGCGACCCATAGTTTGAGAAATGCTGGTCTAGCTGATGTACCAGCTGTCTGTATAATAAATACTTAGGTGGCACTCACATTAGTAATTACTGAGATCATCTCGAGCTAGTACTTCAGTGTGTTGCCTACTCGAGAAGAGGTATTGTCGCGATCCGAGTGCATTATAAATCAGAGGAAATGACATTCAAAAAGTATCAGATGGCTGGAAATGAAACGTTGTTTAAGCAATAAGATTAGGTTAGTTACGGCATATTTACAAAATAACCGATGGAACATGTTATGTATGAGAAGTGCGAAAACCAAAACATTCATCGTGTTAATTCAATAACTTTCTTGAAAGTAGTTCACTATAAATCTATTTGGGTACGCGGTCTAGATTCTACAATGTAGAACGGTACCAACATAAAATTGAATTGTTTATTTATCACGAAATAAATGTATGAAATAGTTTCATAGTACACTAGTCACGCAATTATACCTATATACATTCAAATGTATTTTATGTGTATTAAAAAATATCGAGCACGGTATTATGCCATTTAAATCATATGTTACACTATTAATAGCTGTATTACTACACACATTTACGGTCTATTTCGAATTATTCACACGCTCTTAGAATAATTTGATTTTACTTTAATAACATATTTAATTACATTCATGTTTTATGCATCTCACTGCTGGTCATCAAAATGTATTAAAATTCCTCGAAATCGAAACTAGAAAGAGGTCGTGACCTACCGGCTACCACACTAGTACATAACGCAAATTTTAAAATAAACTTGATCTTGACAAACGATTTGATCAGTAATGATATCCGCTCGTTTTATAATTATGCATTTAAGAATTTGGAATATATTTTAATTTAGCTTTTTAAAGCCTATAAGGTAACTTCATCCCGCTCAAGAAGCTCTAGAGTTTGCTCACATCGTGTTTTTATACTAAGCACGAATAAATAACTAAATTTAATTATTTCAACACTTTTAATTTTATTAAAAATTGTACTAAAGAAATAGTTTATTTAATCGCCATAGTTCTATTTTAAGTATTCCTATGTAATCTATAGCTGTATTTTTTAATTCAATGATATCTCTATCATGGATATTATTTGTTTTAGGGCGGGAACTAAGTTACAGCCGTCGGCTGAGTGTCACTGAAGGTGGCGGAGTGGTGCTGAAAACTGGTTCAGGAGAGCCAGTTCTTGCACATGCACCCGCTGATATTGCAAGTAAGTTTCAAAATATATTATGTTTTCCTAACCATGCCAATAATAAAAATAAATATAACACACTAAACATTCACAACGTGCACCTGCCCCACAATAAGACCAGTTATGAGTTAAGTCTTGTGTCGTGGCTATCAGAAACCAAGAGAGAGTTTTGTGTCTCACAAACCTACACCCGAAACAAGTCCTTGTGGATCACACGAACAATCGTCTCAGCGCGGGAATCGAAACCGCGGCCCCCATTTCATAACCGTCGTCTAATCAAATGCGCCACGGAGGCTATGAGGGAAATAATAATTGCACAAAAAATCTTTAGTCAGTGTTGAAAAATAAATAACATTTATAATATTATCTGAAACACAGGTCACTTCCAAATCAAAACTCGTGAAATAATTATCAACAGATTATTTACCAAACAGAGGAAAATCCGCGGGTAAAATCCATAAATATTGATTGATTGTGTCAATTTTTTTTAAATACAAATGATTAGACAACTTAATTGGGCCTTTTTAACATTAGACTTTTAAATCAGGCGAACAAATCTGATAAAACACTCAATAATCTTGTTTAAGAATAAATTATGTTTATTTACTACTATTTGTAATGCATTCATCGATACAGATAAATAGTAAATATTGTTTACGAAGATAAAGTAAAGTTCACAAGCATATTGTTTATTCCCAACATGCAACAGAGTAATACGCCACGTGTTTACGCTTCTACTTTTTGATGCTATGCCAAAATTGAATAGGCTTCGCTCCAAGTGTATAGTTTATTGACTGCGAGGAAGACACAAATATCAACTATTATTAGCTTATATATATGTAGGCTACCGGCCAACCTTGAGTAGCGGATAGACTCGAAGAGAAGAAGAATACGCATGCAGTCAAATAAAGCGTATATTCCATTAAAAGAGGAATTTATATTAAGTTATAAACACTAACCATACAAACAAATTATTATTTTTAGGGATACTGTGTATATGGTGGTATGACTAAAGCATATGACCGTTTTTTAATAGTAATATTATATTCAAATGATAATTATGTTTCAATTAGGTAGTCTGTTCGTGATGTGCGCTGGGCTGACGGCCGAGTGGGAGCCCGTCGCGTCGCGTATCGCCGACCCCGCGCTCTCCGCGCTAGCCGCCATCGTCCTCGTCATCATCAACTATCCTTTCAGTATGTCATACATTATTTATACAAAATTAAATAACAATACGTCACTTATCTATAGATTTTGTTGTATTTTTCAACGTAAAACTAATCTTGTAGTCAAAGGCGCGACTAATTTACAAATCAAAACATAGTAAATGAACATTGAATGGAGCTATTAAATTAATTCCGTTATGTATGTGGCTATTTATACAGTGTGATAGTACGGTCTATGTGAAATGAATAAAACCGTGAAGTTATATTTTAACGCTGAGCAGTTGGTTTATCGCCAGAGTTTTACTTTTCAGGGACCTTGTAAATTTAATCTAAACATTTCTACTATATTATATTATATTACTATATAAAATTTTGTTCTGTAAGAACCATCCAAGAATCCGACAGAGTTACGGTGTTAGCTTGAGCCCTGCTCTTGTCGATTATAATATGTAGAGATCCGGAAAAGGAGAGATACTTGTTATCGGATTAGGTGCATTGAGGTATTATATCGGGACGATATCGGGAACAATATACATATGTGCGCATTACGCACGAACCTTTCAGGCTCGCGGGAAACCAGTGAAGGGGAAAGGAAGATAGTGTAACTATCAATAGGAACAGATATATGTAGAAACATGAATAGAGGTTCGGTGCCACTGTTTATTTGTAAATACAAATAAACAAACATGTTTTTCGCGGTGTCTCCTCTAGATGTATAGTGGAGTGATGGATGCAGGTCGCTGCTAACAAGCCTTCATGGTAATCCTTGAGGAGTCTATATTCAGCAGTGGACTTCTTGTTGCTGTACCCAACAGACACATACCTAGTCCCAACCCGTGGGTATCAGGAACTGCGAGAGACTTTTCGGTCTCACAAACACCCAGATCCGAGACTAATACTTGTGGAGCACAGAAACGCTTGTCTCGGTGCGCGAAGTCCAACACGCGGCCTCTCGTTTCGCAGCCGGCGTCTAACCAACTGCGGCACGAAAGCGTTTCGAGAGAGATGTAGGTGTGATGTAAGTGTGTGTGCGTGTGCAGTGCGGTCGGCGGGGCTGGTGCTGCTGCAGACGGTGCCGGAGGGTCTGGGCGCGTGCGAGCTGCGCGCGGCGGCGCTGCGCGTGCCCGGCGTGCTGGCGCTGCACGAGCTGCACGTGTGGCAGCTGCACCGCGACCGCCTCGTCGCCACCGCGCACGTCGTCTACGGCTCGCACGAAGTATGTACTCATTACACCGTACAAATAATACTAAATTCAATTTTTTTTTCATGTTCTATTAATTGTAGACGAGATATATTTAGGAATAAAACTATTTGTTACCGATTTTATCGTGATTTGGTTAATTTTTACATTTTTTAACTTCCCGACGCGACGCGACTTTTCGATTAGGTACTTTACAGCTTTCGTGGTCACGGGGCGGATTATTTCAATGTGTAACATTCGCGTAAATCTAAGAAACGAAATATTTTTGTTGTATTTGCTTGCTATTTGACGTCTTAAACAATCTTTATAGTCTTTATAAAATTTATTATAATGAACCTAATCTACATTGAGTATCAATGTAAATGAGTGAAAAAAAACCTACGTATCAATAACTGTCAACACAATTATACCTGCTCAATACCGGATATAGGTACTTACACAGGTTGATCTCGAAACGCAACACATTTCTACAATAGCAAATGATATAATGTACATAGGTACTCTTCAGTTCATCGTTGTTTACAGTCAAGCGTGTAATTGTATCATAACCTTCGTTGTGGTTGACACTGTGGTTAGTCTATCTTGTTGTTATTATCATAACGTTTCCTTTACAGGACTATATGAAGAGTTCTGCGCCTGTGCATGAGGTGTTCAAACGTCATGGAATTGGGCTAGTCACGTTGCAACCCGAATTTATATTGGCGTGTATGTCAGGTAAATATTTTATAGTCTGTGTCATCACACAAGTCATCACTTTGTGCACAAATCAGTATGTTAATTTAAAATTCTTGTCGCAGGCACCGAGGAAGATAAGAAAGCTATAATAGACTACACTAACCTGGCCTGCTCCTGTCCCTGTGCGAAAGAGTGCACTGCACCGCGCTGTTGTGAGTCGCCGAAGGTACCTCTAATCACTCGCATATAACCCTATGTTCCTAATAACTGATATTGATACACGAGAGCATGACGTGACGATGAACAGATGTCTTGCCTTAATTTCATACAGGAATTGTTCCCTACAAGTTTTGTAAATATAAAAATGTAGTTAGCTGAATTTCGTTGTTAACTATGCATTTGTTAAGGTAACTATTACACTTGATTTTTAAGTTGTACATGAGTACCATCTCCGAAGTTGGTTATCGTCTTATTCTTAATATAAACAAACAGAAATAACCAAAGATATTCAATTGTAATGTCGCGATACGCGGCAGAATTTCTATTCTCCGACTGTTATAATGAACACCTACAAGAGTGAAAGTGCGATGAATAAAAACATGGTTTCCGGCACTCGGCACATTGTCACTCCCTGCTCTTTCACGCTTGGTAACTCGTTAGAACGACGACCAAGTCACATTCAATCTAATAATAACATTCGTAAAAAAACTATCACAAAATCATACCTACTCATAAGTAACGACAGCATTTGAGACAGCATTTTCAATTGCTCATAAAATAAAACCACCTGAATTGTTTTTGATAATTAATTTATGAAGGAAAAATTCAATTTGTTACAATGTTATTACTTTATCGGATATATATGTATATTAAAATAACATGCACATATTGTATACACTGCCAAATAATCTTATATTAACAATATGTTCGATAATCTAACATGACTAGAGTGATTACATTGAGCCATTTGATTTATTAATAATAAGATATGACAATGTTTAGTGGGATAAGTAATCTTACGTCTATTATTTGAGTATAAGCTATAATGTATACAGTACGAGTATTTAGTTTAAGAGACAAAGGAAAGGTGGCGTACAATTGCGACTGTGATGTTCCTTTACAGTATTATACAGGAAAATATAATTAAGGACACAATGTAAATGTTTAGTAACATTAGATTGTAAGAATTAATGTACAAAGCTTTGTTGACATTTGATTACGGAAACAAACGAAATAAATATTTCCACAGAATTGACGATTCTTTTATTAACTGTCCTAAACAGTCATTAAACTTGACATTGCCTTGATAGAAGAACTTCCCATCATAAATCGATTTTATGAGAGCCCTTGATATTTAATGAGAGTTCGTCTAAAATTATGATAATTAGAAGCAGGGTCAGGGCTTCTACCTACGTGTTACATAATGAAGCGTTTAGATCTGGGTTGATTAGTTACTCTATACGAACAAAGTATCTGTTAATTTATGTGTGAAGTGATAAGGCAAGTAATTAAATTATAATGTATTCCTCCGGTAATCATCTGGCGACTGTGCCCAGTGTGGTGTATGCAAGAGGTCAACGCTATTATATTTTACAACGTAGTAGAAGGCCAAGACCCTACATGCCTCGCATACTATGTGTGATTCGGTGTGTTGACATTATGTTTAATACATTACATTACATATTCGATTCTCGGTTTTAACTTATCGGGATAGGAATTATTGCTTAGTATGTCGATGGGCTCTCGCCCCTTACTACAATCTACATCTTAGGACCCACATAGGCTGGACGACGGATGGGAGGTTCCAGTGATAACTTTGCCTACCCCGCTGAGGAATTTGGCGTGATGTTACAGTAGTAAATTCAAAACATCCATCCAACTATACACTTTCTTTTCTATAACGACCTGTATTAATCAAAAGAGATCGATTCGATTGAACAATGTTTTCTATTCATTTTAAAAAAAACACTATTAGAATGTGTTCTATTTCTTTTGTATATAAACAAAAACACTATGGAAATGACGATTGATAAAAAAAGTGATAAAGTACGAGTAGTATTAAGCAAATGGAGCGCAGATAAATTTAAAGTGCCTTGACACAAACTAATCAAAAACAAGACGACGTAGGAAGATGAACAGATGGTACAAGTTTTTGCAATAAGGATTGCTTAAATGCAGGATCTTAAATACGTAAATACCAAGTCCAAGTAAATTTAATTATCATATATATAGGTATATGGGTGGAGTGTACAAGATTCCGTGAAGTCAAAAGCGGTAAGTAGTTAAGTACCTATATCATTATGTATGTAAGTATTTTGAATTAAAGTTATTAACAATATAAAATGTTTTACTGCCGAATTATTGCAATTTGGTAATCCAATAATTCAACGCACTACGTAGAAATTAATAAAAGTTATCTTAAAAACTATCTACTACATTATTAGGTAAGATGATATAACATCTAAACTTCTACTAATATGAAATATCAAGACTAGACATGAATATTTTAAAAGGTAAAATAGTTTAGTAAAATCACATTTGAAATTTAATAGTTACTATGAGAGAAATATAGCGCATTTGAATAGTTTGCTGTAAATGCAATAAATTATAGTAGATATCTTAAAAAGACACGCAAAGTTGAACTTTTAAGAAGAAATAGGAATGTATCTTAAACTTACCAGAAAATCCAGTCATTCTGAACATTATTGCCATCAGGCCGATACAAACGATCATTGACAATAATTATGCATCTGCATATATTCGAAACCCAAAGGTCTATAGCACCCACCTATTAGGCTTGTCGATGCAATAAGCCCTTTGAGCCCCGAGGTATCGAGCATACATTATATCGGTCCAAATCTGTTGAATCCTTCATTGAGATTTACCAAAATTACTAACAACTCAATTTTCAACCACATTCATACAGCCGATGTTATACCAACAACTCACTTTTTTATTACACTCATACATCATAAATATCTCATCAAAATACAAACGGATATATACCAAGCTGGGTTATTGTCAACAATCACTATGAATACCCCACTCACTATGAATATTACTTTACATACGTTTAATCATCATCGTATGCCGCGTTATCGATGTTGTTGACGTCGGTGGCGTCAGTGGTGGCACCCAACAGCATCTGATGGCAGTATGTGGGCTTGCAGTGACGACTTTTCACAAGTCGACCGCAGAACTTGCCAGTTCCTGACACCGATCTGTGCTGAATAGGATTACACGCAAGTGAGCTCACCCAATGCAAAAATTCAATTGTGTATTTTTATTCATAATTAAATTCAACCTTTAGTAAGATAAAAATTATGCTTAATTATACTAACGCGATTTTTTTTGTTAGAAAAACTTGAGTCGCCTGACATTTAAAATAGATATCGAACCTTCTCCATGCCAATATACGGATGAATATTGAACCATATCATTTCCTTATATGCAGAAAAGTGATAGCGAAATATTATGTCTAAGACAAGATAAATGTGTGTTGATTATTATCTAAAATATGTTATACAGGTGGTGCAGAAATGGTAACATTAATTGATATTGCAGACAGAATATGTATCGCGTTAACATTTCGTACACATTTTTTTTTTATTAAATTATAATATGCAGCTATATGGCCAATAAATATCTTGACTATACTGATTTCCATTAGACACTTTCTTTTTTTACCAAGTTTCTATGAAAATACTGTTTTTTTTTTAGTTTTTTTTTAAGTTCCTAGGTATTTTAATTGGGTAGTGTTCATGTTGTAGTATCATAACATCTTATTTTCACCATCCTGTATATACAGAGTGTAGATGTGTTTATAGGTGCAAACTTTATACAAATAGTTAAAATAGAGCAGACAAAACCAGATAAACAAATGTGCAGTGACTGAACTGACCATAATGAGTCTGTAGTTGAGTTTGACGGCATACTCGCAGTTGCCGAAGCAGTTGCTCCAGCCGAGCCACGGACCCATCGCACAGTTCACTGCGCCTTCTGCTGACAATGTTACACAATCATATCTTGAAGATCTGAGACCATTACTTCATCATTAAAAATGATCAAGTCATAACTCAATGATTTTTTATTATTGTTCTATTTTAATAGTATCATATACAACATTTTTAAATTATAACGTGTTTAACATATTTTTTTATATTTACGCAGGAATTGGAGCATTTACTTTAAGGCTCACATTTCAGATAGGCGGCCAATCCTAAAGTTGTTTTTTATGTGTGTATATGTTGTACATAGCGACGAATAGTACTACCACTGATAGACAATTAGTCCTCCACGCTCCACTTAAAGAGCTCAGAATTTTTTGTCTTTCTTGATGATTGTACCAACCAAAAATTGCTTTTTTAATTCAATAAACTAATAAAACATATCATATTTTCAATGCCCATAATAATTCGTTTGTCTAAAGAATACCCTATTGTCCTATTGAGAGAGAACGGTTATTGAATGGCAGAAGCTGACATCATCGCATACATCAGATTTCGCCTCTACATTTTGGCTCACCGAATAATGCTTATAAAATATCTCGTGCCAACTTTGGGACCAATGAATTTAAAAAAATTATGGACGAGTACCATTGGGAGCAACATTGGACCAATACATATGTAGAGCCGACGTGAGAAAGTACAGAAGAAAACAAGAATAAAATATAAATGCTGGTTTGCAATTTACATTAACATGAATACGCTTGTTGTGTCTAGTTTGTATGTATTCCATGCAACAAGAATAGATCTGCGTCTGGAGCAAACGATGAACACTGTTTGAGAAATACTCATTGGCCTAAATGTCTAAATTCCAACATTTTGTGTCATAAATCGCATTGCGCGGAGCACCGATAACCGGCGGGATAGTAAAATTCTAGGACAGTCCTTAAAGGCTAGGCATTATATATCAGGTTAAAAGTTTATAAAATCGTACAAAGCAGCTCGATTCCAACAAATCGCTTCGGTAATTTTAGCACAGCAATTTCATGTTCAGCAATGGACTTCTGTGGCTGATGTTGATTTGGTAAGCAAAACATTTGTTTTAAGAATACATTAATTACCGTGTATTGTAGGTGTGTCGTTTTGTACAACCTCGTTGTCTTGTGAAGAAGGTGTGGGTTTTAACTTTTTCGACGAGGTTTCAGTTGGTACTGTTGTCGCTGAAAATAAAATAACATTCAAACAGCTGCTCTCCTAGCTGGTTCATTCAATTGTTTTTTAATCGAATTTCAAATCTTAGCCGTATCTTATCAAGTATAGAATTGCCACTAATACTAAAAAATACATTGAATCATTTTGTAGTTAACGACTCATATAAATGTCCACGCAGTAGACCAGTGTGTTTCTGTTTTGATGAATGGCCGCTCTTTTAAGCTGGTAGCCGCCAGAAAATATGGTTTAAAATTGCAAGAATACAATAACCAAGTAATTAAAAATTCCTAGATTTACATCTACCATTAACGTAAGCATGATAATTAGCCAATTAAATAAAGATGAATTACGGTGCAACTATATACGATTGCTGATAGAATATTATCACACTCCGAGATAATGAACTAAAAACCGGAATTTCCAAATTCGAGTACGATATTCTTTTTCTAGTTTTAAGTAGCATTCAAAGGATTTGGACGATTCGTTTTTGTTGTTGATTAAAATTAAGGGTGTACCTACATACATTTTCTAAAACATATTTTTTGTAAATATAAGGTAAAGGTTCGATGCTAAATACCATGACTAAAAAATATACATTAATTTTGTATATTGATTGTAACATAAATGATACACAAATCTGAACATATATTAAAGTATTAATAATTTATTTTCTTATTTGTGATTTTATTTTTGAACAATATACTTTATCGAGTTGATTCTAACTTTTATTCAAGAGTTGTTTATATAAGTAATAAAAACACAATCAGTAATAAATTATCATTTTTATTGAGAAATACTTTAACAATATTTCATTTACTACATTTATTAACAAAATTGGTAATATCATTCAACTAAGTTCTGCTACTATTGTCATACGTATAAGGCACTTCGGAGCCTTCCTATGAGATTCACACATGCTGGCCAAAGATATGCTCGTCAAGGTACCACAACGTCAACATATTATCTCAACGGCAAATAAATTAATGTGCTACATGAATTTACTCTTTTTACAATGATCTGATACATATTTGAGACTTTCGTTACTTTTATTCTTACTATGAAAAATCTAATGTAAGTGCCATAGAAAACGGTTGAATAAACTCAAACCATAAATATCGACGTCGTCTGTTAATCTACAGTCTGGATATACCCATATCTAGACAATTCGCACATCTTAAGCCAGCCAGACACCTACCACCTAATCGACAAACATGAACCATCAAATAATTGACAAACCATCAAACTTCATAAATACTTAAATAGACCTCTATGCACGCATCTCAGCCAGACACCTACCGCTTAATTGACACACATAAATCATCAAAATAAATAATACTATGAGACATAAATGAAGTTACCAGTATGCGTGGCATTGTCGCGGCAGGCGTGCAGGCAGAGCTCCCTAGTGCGGAAGTTGTTGGCGTTCCCCCCGCAGCCGCTGTAGCCGAACGGCTCGCACGAGTTGCGCGCCGCGTCGAACAACCAGCGCTCCTCGTAGCCGCGGCAGTGACCCACCGATATCGGCAGCTTGCATATCTCTGCTGTATTATTATATTCCTTTTAACCGACTTCAATAGGAGGATAGACGGAGGTCCTCAATTCGAATGAATATTTTTTATTTAGAGACATCAGTGCAGCTTTGAAAATGATAAAATTGGAAATACACTTCAAATCAAATGTTTGAAGTATGTGGAAATCGTGACTTGGTACGGGAACTTCTCAATCAAAAGTTTACCCTGTCCTTAACATTCATTCTATTTGCTAGTAAGAAATTAGACATCATCACATTAATTTACAAAATATCGCTCTTAAAATTCAATAATTTATTTAAATTGTATTCCTAATTTATTGTATTCCTATAATTATAATTGTATTCCTATTCCTAATTCCTGCAAAAGGCATGAACATCGATTTAACATTTCAGTAAAATAAATTACAATAAGGAAATCTAAAGTGAGTTTATTTGAAATATTTTACCTGTAGTAAGGTTCGTATTCACACAATTCTCATCTTCCCCGTCACAGAGTGATTCTTGCAGAGTTAGTGTGAACTGACACTTCTCTAAATGTTCCTGCACGAGTGCTACGATCTCTGGGTCTTCAGCAGTTATGTTCTCTGGGGGACTCTCCTACGAATACATACAATTTGGTATCAGTTTATTACTACGGGCATACACACAGAAAAATCAAATTTCAAACTCTAGCGTGTACTCAGGTGAGTAGTTACCTCTTGTAGAATACATTTAGTTTCAAGCCAACATGATTGAGTTGCGGAGACTCTTACAGTCACAAGCACCTATCAGCGTTGGAGTAGAGCGCAGTTGGGCGATCACCCCGGGCGCCAGAGTTCACTGGGCACCGTAGATATAGATTTACTGTTTCGATAGGATAAAATATAGGGAACGTTAAATAATCTTACCTCAAAGCGTTATTAGCAACCTTATCCAAGGCACCGGCAGTTCAAAAAGTAGTACTAGTCGCTCCATTTGGATTGCTCTACATTTACCATCAGGTACATAGTACTCAATGTGCCACTATATTTAAAAAAGTAATTATCCATAGCCATCTTTATCGTGCCTGTTTATGGTAATGATAAAAATGGCTCTGACAGCTCCAATTGGATTACTCATAACCATTATGTAAGTAATCACGTTGTTTTTGGCAGTTTCTAAAAAAGAAAATAATGATGCTATACGTACAATCTTCTGCAGGTGCGCAAAGCGTCTGTTCCATGTGTGCAGCAGTGTTTTGGTGAGGTGCGGCTGCAGGCGCGGCTCGGGCGCCACGTAAAGGCGCGCGCGCACGCGCCGCCCGCGCCCGCAGCGCGCCGAGCACGGCGACCACCCGCCCCACCCCGTCACCACGCACTCCGGCTGGGACTTGTCCTGCACATACACGCAGCAGAGTTAAAGTAGCCATACGTATGCCAACCTCACCCTAGGACCTGGTAGCACATATTGCTAATATTAATATTGTACAATATAAATAACAATGATTCCATAATTTCATTAGACACACGTCATATCATCATCTCAGTAATAAAAATATATGCTTTAAAATACTTTTAAAGAAATATCACAGCAGGTAAATGCCCCTGTGCTTAGTAGGTGGGCAATAAGAGATATTGTCCCGGTTTCAAAGTTCTTCTAGCCCCGCACACTTACGGACATTTGACACGGACTGGGTATTTATAAAATCCTACGCTGGCCTAACGTCTAAATACTTCGTGGATCAGTGGTATATCGGCTTAAAATTTCGATTGGGATCCGGCCATCCCAAATAGAACCCAGCATAGAATGTCAACATATTTCATGGATTGCTTAACATTAGATTATAAGCCGGCAAGTCCAATATTAGGTAGAGACTCTTCCTCGGAGTAGAAAGGCAGCGAAAATTTATTTTCCCCGCGACAACAAAAAATTTGCTTCCAGTGACTGCATATGGTGATGGTAATGATAGATGTCAGCTTGGACCGCTGACCAACTCAGAACCTACCGTGATACACCCATCGTAAAATACTATGGATAATTACGTATACGATCATGAAAGTGTCATTATTTAAATTGTGTACCTAATTAGTTTGTTAAATAAACAAGTTTTATGATGACACAAATTATAGTATTTTATTACTAGTACCAAACACTGATATACATATTGGATCACGGCGAGTTTGTGGTTCTAAGGTCACCTCAATGCCACCATCGTGTTTGTCTCTTCCTAATTTATTACAATCACGGCTATATTAAATCATTAATTGTACTTAATTTTGTTAAGTATTTTAACCGTAGCATAATTAATTAAATAATTAACTGCCGATAAAATTATAGATGTGATGTTATTCTGAGTTGCACGGAATGACAATGAAAAATTCTGCAGCTCTAGGCGAGAATCATGGATTTACGTTAATAGTTTTCAAAGAGAATTGCAATTTATCTGTCTAATTAATATGCTGGTCAACAATTTTATTGACATTCCATTAATTATTGTATTTAATGTAACAAATAAGGTGAATTTTTACACGTATACTATCATAACCGCAATAGGTACATTTCAATTTTTATTTTTTCTACCATTATTTGATAGCATGTGATTAGGAAAATAATTTTGTAATCAATAAGCCTAGCCTATTTGCTAAAAGGACATGGCTAAACATTTTCAAGAAATATCGATACATTTGCGTGAACATTTCAGCCATTATACGTAAACGTTCTTAATCCGTATTCCGTGACTGAAACTTCATTAATTACATACCACGAAAAACCAATCAAAGTTTGTCGCATTCGCGTGTACACCCGTCGGCCTGAAAACAAACATATTCAAATATTTACTAATTGCACAATAATACGTATTTGGATGACACGAACTAGGAATACTAATTGCAATCTTACTTAACCCAATGATTGAAAATGGTTCTAGGTTCGACATATTGCATAAAAATATTCGAGACAATGTCATGAATATTTCATGACATTACATTGGCATTGGTAAAACAGGATAATGTTTTGTAATCATATTATAGAATAGCTATTCGATACTTCCACAATTTATTTAGCTTCATTGATGGACTTTGATTCGATTGTTTTATTTATCAAATTACGCACTTGGTCAATGGTGGACATTTAAACATCGTCAATTACAACTATCTTCTCCGGATATTTGTTCAAACTACATAATATGTATATTAGGCACATAGCATGGACTGCGTATTACTAACCAAATATCAAATAGAAATTGCCGTGAAAGTGTGAGAAATAAAACGAACGTGTGATCAGTAATTGACCCACAAATTTTTTGTTCCTTTTTAAATATAGATAATTAATATTTGAAGTTGTTGGTTTGTCTGTAATGTAAGTATGCGGAATATAGCCATAAATTGATAATTAATCGCAGTCCACAGTAAATAGCCAAATCAGAGTGTATTGCGCACAATAGAGTCCATTCGTCAGATAAGGACTGTATCAATAGCTGTCTCCTTAACATTTTCCTTGTGAACTATTATAACAAATCATCAATCTTACAATGTTTCTAACGTGCATCATTTACGATTCTTAAAAAAATGTTATAAAATTCGCATAATATCTTCACAAATTCTTGGTACATTTAATTTGACATTAGTAATACTCAGTACAATGTATAAGTGTATATAAGTCTGACTTCTCGCAAGGCCCGGCATCGCAGGGCATGGCCTGGTCCATGACGAGGCGCGCGCGGTAGCCGAGGTGGCAGCGCTTGTGCGCGCGCGGCGCCAGGTAGTGCCGCGAGCGGCCGCGCACGCCGCAGCCCGCGCACGGCGACCACGCCGACCACTCCGACACCGCGCACGGCCCGCGAGCCTCCGCCGCCTCCGGCTCGTACTCCGACGGCGCTCTGGCAATACGATGTAACTTACCTTGTAACTGATGAGGTACACCGAACAAGGGATTCGTAAGACAATTTGTGAAAAAGGAAGTGAAGATATGTAAGCAGCTAATATTAGCAATAAGGCACGATGTGGCGACTGCTCAGAGCGTAAAAAAATAAGGAGCGTCACAAGCTTAGGTTTCTTTCCTAATAGGCTAAGATGGCAGATACAAAACGCTGCAGCTATGTCACTCAGAATGCCGATTGTGTTAAGCCCGGCGCTAGTGTTATCGAGTGTCCAGCCCCTATCCATAGAACAACAGCAAAAGTATAAGTATATTAAAGATCTTAATGGCAACCGATGATCCATTTTCGTCCATTAACTGCTCATTGTCGGTTTGGAAGCGTGAATCAAGGATTTTAATAACCCTCCATACTATAAAATTTTAATGTGGACCTTATTCTAGTACAGAAGTTGGTAAGGTTTTACTGCAGCATCAGGTGTACCTGCAGTGCGTGCGCGATCCGTGGCAGCGCGTGTAGTCGGTGAGCGGCGCGCGGCAGGCGTCGGCGCGAGCACGCGCGGGCCACACGTACTGGCGCTGGCGCATGGCGCGGCCCGTCCCGCACGTCACGCTGCACGGGCCCCACGGGCCCCACGCGTGCGTCGCACACGCGCCGCCCACGCCGCTCGACCCCACCAGCTCCGGCACGTACTCCTTGCCCACCTCTGAGCAACAAATACATCACTTTGACCCACTTTTGGACATACACACCAAAGGTACATTAGGAGCGAGAGGGATAATACTATGACTGCATAGAAATGATAAAGACAGAAACAGTGAAAGCGATAACACTTTCTTTTCTACAACAAAACGAGCTCTTTCTAACAGAAAATATACTTTTACAAAACCAACCTGTGACATCGCAACTCTTTTCGTAAAGTCGCAGGCGGTTGAGGCGAAGTCGTGCAAAGGGTCTCATTTCGGCATTGGTGCTGAAGAATGGAGAGCGATTGTCTCGAGGCCAGTCAGGTCGCAGAGCTCGTACGGGTGCCGCAGGTATTGTGGGCATGCGACGTGACTACAACATGAGATTCTCACTTGATTATCAATAAATAATTACATAGAATATTTAAACATACTTCTATTTAACCAGCTTCAAAAAATGAGGAGGTTCTCAATTCGTCGGAATCTTTTTTTATGAATGTTCACCGATTACTCAAAGACGCCTGAACCGAATTGGAAATTTCTTTTTTGTTTAAAAGCGTATGTTTTACAGGTGGTCACAACTCCCATAAAAATTGGTCAATATCTGACGAATATCTTCGGACTTGGAGAGTAAACCTACTAGACATTGAGTAGGATTCCAATGGATCCTTTTGCATTAGGTTTACTATAAGAGTTAAACTACATAGGGGGGGAGAAGACGGGGTGGGAGTAAATCCGGATGACAAAATCAATTTACATGTAAATGTTCAATATATTCGACAGCTTTAAACCGATTTTAGTGATTTCTTTACCATCGGAAAAAAAACAAATTGTTCAGAAGGTCATTTAAACTTACTATATAATAGTGGATGTCAGAGTAACTACTGATGACTTATATTTTTTTAGTCTATTCTAATAATAGTAGGTACCTACTTGTATGAAAACATTTCGTTTGTTCCTGTTTTCCTTTTTAATTAGCATCCAATACAAATGTTATTAGATTGCACACTCCATTGTATGTTTTGTTACTTATCTCCAGACAATTTCATATGATTTTATCTTAATACGTCATGTATTCAATTGTATTGCATCTAGATATAGATAAAACGCCATAAATTACTAAACTCACAGTATAACTAATCCCGCTATCAGTCCCGGCGTCGTATGGGAACAGAGGCAACGTGGCGGACCTTCGCCAAGTACAGTTGGCATTGCACAGCTCGAGAGCCGACACGCCCACGATCCAATCGGGAGAGGGCGCCAACTTAGCCGCCAGCGACACTAGATGATGCTTGGCATCCACGCGGAACACTGCAAACGTGCTAGGGTTGTTTACACTTGCAACCTGCTGCCACGATATACCACGAGCCTTGATTATTGTACGAATGTGGTCACTCTGAAAAAGAAAAACGTAGCAAAAATCTTATACTCGTATAGCCACATATATCTATTATTTATCTACGTAATTGTAGTGTTTTGAACTGGATACATGTCTACTCAACAATTGTGACGAAAAATACATAAGTAAATTCGAAAATCCATAGCAGTGCGTCAAAGTATCGATATCACTTTCATTGTCTTAGTTATGCATGTAGCTACCAATTTCTCTTTATTTAAACTTTGTTATATATCACCTCCGCTTTAAGTTCTTTTTCCAATGCAGTAGTGGCTCCATCGTCTGCCAATCGTCGCAGTCCTGTGCTAGCAACTCGTCCTTCCTGCCACACTCTGTACTGCGCCGTGTGTGATGCTCCAATCAAATCTCCGAAATGTGCGTGAGCACTCTCTGGTGGGAACTCTCGTGGGTGCGTGTTACGAGACCATAATCCTTCGAAAGTGACCTTAACACGAAAAAGTAATAGGACGAATAAGTCCTACCTATAACTGCCAATCTGTTTCAGATTAGTTCCTAACATATCATTCGAAGCTGAAACTTCAAGCATATTATACAAAAAAAAACGTATTACTTGGCGAGTATAAAGCAATTTTATTTAAATTCCGTTTAAATAGTATTACTAGCTATTTCAGTATCATATAGAAAACATTTTACTGTCAGTCACTTCACATCAAATAAAACCAAAACCACGGTGGGCGCCACTAAGCTGATTGAAAGCAGCAAAGTAGAAAATTGTCATTAAAAATTATGTACGTTTATTAATACCATATTATTATTCTGTCTTGTATGCAATCGTCATGTTCCCTGTATATTTTACTTGTATTGTACTTCTTTACTGTATACATACTATAAAAATGTCATAGTACAGTCCAATATTATATCATAGCTTTACCTCATATTTAGCCTCATCACACGCACAACACGGCTCGACTATGGGAGGTTGGCGGGTAAAAGTAGAGGGAGCGACGGACGTCGGGCATATTTTACGAGCTAAGACAGACCAAGTTTTAGCACCTACAGCGGGACCCACGCGAGCACATAATCTTATGCAAGTCTCCGCGACATTTAATGGTGCATTCCAGAGAACCTGAAAATGTATAACACCTTAGTTATGTCTTCTACTTTTGAACTCGAATATTTAGTAAGTCTTAACACATTTTAAAATACCAAGTTGAATACGTAGCAGCTTTGTAAACAATAATTTTACGATTAAACCAAATGAATAAGTCAACAATAATCATTTAAATCATGAGAACGAAAAAAAGACTGAAGAGAAAAACTATAAATCCATGAGATTAATGGACGCCTCTAAACATCATAGTTAGTGGTCTCACTTCAGATTCAACTAGTGTAGGTAGAGAATCTATAGTTAAATACTAGGAACATAGAGGAACTGTACAAAGCTGCCAATAAACATTTGTAACGAATAAATCAAAGTGTACCTGCACTTCAGTCTTAGGATGTGCAGTCGCATTATCTACGGCCGGAGCGCACGATTCATGCACCTTTGTCTGAGCGTCATGAGATTGGAATGTTCCTAGAGTTGGTAATTTCGGCGCTACTGTGGTTTTGACATTTTCGTCACTG
Source organism: Deilephila porcellus (assembly GCA_905220455.2). Classification (NCBI taxonomy): domain Eukaryota; kingdom Metazoa; phylum Arthropoda; class Insecta; order Lepidoptera; family Sphingidae; genus Deilephila; species Deilephila porcellus. The sequence goes on along the minus strand of LR999977.1, from coordinate 10,071,817 downwards.
CCATCTTTTCCAAAATCAGCGCTTAGCTCAGCCCAAATTGCAAAACCTATAAATGGAGTCGACCCTTGCCCACTATCTACTCCCTGAAGCGATACTACAAACACAAATATTTTATATTAATCATTGTGTAGAATCATCATTTAATTACCTTCATAATAGATATTAGTTATTATGAAAGCATAATATTAGTTACATTTAATAAATCGTAGATCCCGTATAAAATAAATAAATAAACAAATAAACAAAAATATGATTTGCTAAAGATTGCAAAGTTGTTGCGTCGGTGGATCCTCAATCTGGAATACACTAAATTTGCCATAATATACGAGTATAACCGTGGTACCTATAATTTAAACAAATGAAATTTTAAACAAATTGTACAAAAATTCTTTTAATTTGAGAACACATTCAGCGATGATTCCATCATCAATCATCATCTTGAGCTACATACAGTAAGCCCACTCTCGATAACCCCCCCTTTCCTTCTTACATATATATTTAAATCATTAAATATGAATGATTAAGTGACTTACCAGTGTACAATTCCCCTGGCAGGAATAAGTCAGGCTCGCCAGCGATACCTAAGCGATAGTACGCATCCGCCGGCTGCGCGTGCGCCGGCGCGCGCTCACATTGCGGTAGGGACGGCGACCCTTGCACCGCCACCAAAACCGCCGCAAGTATCGTTAACATTGTCCAATTTACTTTTAATAAATTAATCTTCAATTCTATAAAAAGATAATTCATGAAAATATCTTGTCTTTAAGAGTTTCGGACGAATATCTTACGAAGTTTTTAATAGAAACCCGGAAAAAGCTTAATAATTTTCAATTATAGCCGGTAAGAGATGTCGATCAACAAAATGGAACCCATTTTATTCAATAACGCGTTCGTCTAGGTGCTTTCCACTAATAATTGAAAATTCGTCGAACTCATCAGAGCTTTATAAAATCTTATTTGATGCACAATTCTAATCACAAAAATTAATATAACATACACGTAATCGGTTATTACACAACAAAGGAGTATTCAATGAGCACTGCAATATTCAATATGTAACACGCACATGAAACCTAGATCTATAGGTAGATAATTCCCGTAGCACCCTTTGTTGCAGCTTATTAACGAACGAACATCGCATTAGATACCCTTATTTCACTTTTTTCGCTGCCGTATCATGTTTGAAACGTATTTAATTCACAATTAACTATTGGCAATTGATTATGAAAAATGTTGTGATGAATATCCGTATTGGTATGTGTTATGGCATAAACCGCCCTCTCGTTTACGTGGAGCCCGGCCTACATTCCCGCCCGCCGGAAACAGACTGCCCGGAGCCGGGCGCCGGTACGCGTGCGATTTAAGACCTTTCGTTATTAAATAGGGTGGGTGTACTGTTGCTATATGCACGAAACATTACTTTATTACCTGTAGGACGTTCCCGCACCGAGTTTCGCTAAGAGAAATATGAATATGGAGCTAGAGAGTAGAGTTTTTAAATCCGCTATAGCATTTTAATGTAATCAACATGTCATAGAAGGGTGTGGAATTTAAATCAAATGATATGGAAATTACGAAAATTATAAATAAAATACATAGTAGAAATAGTGAAACACAAATAAGCTTTATGTACAGTTTAATTTATAAATATACACTCAATTATTGAGTACACTATAAAATCTTAAATATATTGCTACAAATTTCGCACAATCAACTAGCGTTTAATCAAAAAATACAAAATGTACGTACTATCGATAAAGTGACAATTTGATTTATCTATGAAATAGTACAAACAATTTATATTCTAAAATGCAATATCAAGATTGCTTTGAAATCTATAATTTGCTAGTACTTCAAATTTCCCCCAATACTAAATTGCCTCAATCACTTCTTTCTTTATTGCCGTAGTCGGAACTTGCCTTAAATTCCGGAACAATGTCAATAAATCTCAACAAGCCAAGAAACTAAATCATTCTTTACACATATTAATGTGTCACGACAATTTATCAACGATTAAAATTCTTCTTTTTAAGTCTTTTATTAATAAGAAATCCCGATTAATTTGTAGGTTTTAGTCCCAGACATATTTATTCCTATTTAAATAAGTTGTTGAGGAGTTATAGGGCAATGGCATGTCCGTTTCATAATGGGGTAGGCGGTAAAAGATTACAAATAAAGTTACCAATACCATCGTTAAACCTTGAATTCAGTAACTGGCGGTTCACAGCCCAGGAACTCTTCGTTCGTCTAAAACTCCTTATTCTACTTATTACTAAATAAAATAACTTAATACTTTGGTTTTGCTACAACTACATAAATAATTAATAAGATTTATTTAAAAAGTTTATAATTTTCAAAACAGTATAATCTGAGATAATATAAATTTATATTGCAGTTAATATTACATTCAAAATCACTACAATTTTCTATTAGTTAAAACTACGAATTATTTCGCAGGAAACTCTTCATTCTTACTTGTTAATCGCTTATTTTTTTGTCATTTTACAAAATTTGTTTAAATTAAAATATATAATGAATATAATGGTAAAATAAAATATTGCACTTATGGCATCTATATGACACAGATTGCCACAAACAAAACGGCACAGTTCTGCCTTTCTGCTTGTCATTTTACTACTGTATTTATTTGTCATAACGATAGCAATTAAGTTAAGTAAAAAAATATTTTCTGTATGCACGGCATTATCATCTTAGTCTAGAATTAGTATAGTAAGACTATAACATTGAAACACGATTTGCAAAGAATCAAGAGCAATAATATATGAGTAGTCGTCAAGGTAGACGGAAGTTAAGGTTGCAGGAAGTCGCTGGATGCAGGCCGCTTCCAACAGTTCGATGTGAAGATCCTTGGGGGAGGCCTATGTGGACACTGGACGTCCTGTGGCTAAAGAGAGAGTCGTGGAATATGTTTAAGAGTTGGGTCTATTGGGTGTGTCTCGCAGTTCGAGCACGTGTTCGATGGGTTGCGGGCGACCGTCGGGCCCCACACGCGCCGGCTTCATCACTCCCTCAGACACCATCTTGTCGAACAAGTTCACCAGCTTCATCGCCTCGTACTCTTTCTGTTGACAATTTATAAAACATTGAAATAAAACTATTTTTTACGGATTTCATCGCGGATTTGATTTTTACGTTTTTTAAACTTCCCGACTTCTTTTTTAAAATCCCTAAAAATAGTTTTCAATTTGTAACATTCGCGTAAATCCAAGAAACCATTATAAAACATTATTAATTTATCATTAGAAACCTTAAACTATTGGACCTGGAAGTGCCAAAATGTGGCACAAATGTATCCATAAACGATTTATTGACGCCATGTTGAAGTTCAGTATATGATCACATACTGGTATTTAAAAATAATTTATCCATATAAAATGGAATCAATTTAATATACTTCAACCACTTTGGCATCACTTTTGCAATCAATCTATTTACTATTCCATTCCTAATTAGGTCACTTATTTGTACGAGTTTTGTCACAGTAGGAGGAATAAAGCGGTTTAGTCCCCAAAATAAATGAAAATATAAACTCACATCTAAAAGCTACAGATCTGAATACAGTCGAATTCAAAACGTAAACGGTAATTTAATTTTACACACCCGGATTATTTTAAAAGCCATTATTTTATTCCTAATTCTTTGCTGGGAATTATTATTTTTATAATTGAGCAGATGCCGTTGCGCGATAGATTTTGCACCTATTATCGGGTCGTCTGCCCAAAACGATTACCGACAATTATTCGCTCTGTGTTCCAGTTCTCTTATTACACGTTGACCGTTGTTCCAATTTATTAAAGGGTGCCCTCGATTGACAACGGCAATCAGAACGAACAAGCTTTAATTGTTCAAAATTACCGACGTTTTTAATTGGAGTTCTATTAAATTAATTGAGTTAGTCACCGGCAGCTAATAGTAGTAATAGGAGGAATAGTTTCTATGGATACAAAATTGATATATTATGTTTGTATGATAAAAACCTTCAAAAAATATATGTTTCTTAATTCGTTACAAATTCGCAAGAAATTAAATTAGTTCTAACACCGCACAATATAAAAACACATGTAGGTATTGTAGTCTTAAAATAAATTATAACAATTTATATGCTGTATGTATTTTACCAATCAACACGCGTACTCATTACTTATCTGTTACTATTTAATTCGCACGCATCACCGCGTTAACTACTCGTCTACAAATTCAGCGAATAGGTTTATACGAATAAAATGTGATACTTCATGGACCTACAATTAAATCAAACCATAATTCAAAAATCCTATATTTCATTTGCTTTTACAATCGTTTTCGGCAGTCGCATACGATTTACGATTATTACCGCTGCAACTTATTGAAGAAGTACACCCATACGTAATACATATTACGGTACTGTTACCGTACGTTACAGGTGAATGTCGCAACGTTTGATAAAGTATGACTCGGCAGAGCGTGGCGAAGCCTTAGTGATGTAGAGTGCGTTTACCTGTTGATCGGACATGCCTTCGAAGGGATTAGGGCGCGGGGGCCGCGTGCACCCCACCACGGGGTCGATGTGCGGCGCGGCCTGCAGGTACTCCTCCGTGTCCGAGTCGTCGCTGGACGAGTAGGGCTCCGCCCCGCGCGCGCCCAGCAGCCCCTTCTGCGCCAGGTGCCCCGCCGCGTTGCCGAACCCCGTGTACTTCACCATGCGACCCACTGCAATAATAATGCATAATTGACTACACACCAAAGATTGCTACTTATAATTTTAAACTATAAGAAAATAGTATATTTTATTCTGATTTCACGCGTAGTCTTTCCATCGTCATTAATATAAATACTGAATTTTAACGGATTATAAAAAAGCCGTTGGTATGTGTGATTTACGGAAATGCATTTAGGTTTATTTCATATATGCTAAGTTTGAAATGTCTCATTCATTTATAGGGATGATATCCGACACGTAAAGGTTGATATCAAACACGCAGTCACCATTCATAAAATTGTAAGCCAAATAAATCTGCAAAAGCTAATTTTTTGCCAAACCCATGTAACTTGTAAGAATGGGATTTAATCAGGAAGAAAACATTACATATAACACTACAAACTCACCCTTTTCTTTACACAGAATAAAGAGGAACTCGGCCACAAGATCCCTGACTGACGTCACAGGCGTTGTTAACAGTCGACACAGCTGATTGCGCAGAGTGCTGCCCTTCTCCGGAGGTTTAGAGACGTCTCGCAGGGGAGGCAGAACCTCTTGGCGAAGGTACTTGCGGTGCATCCGACAACAACGAGACGCCTTGTTAAGTACTGTCAGAATAGGCGATAGGTTCTCATATTGGTTTTGCACACCCTGTAACAAATTTTATTTGGTTATGCATAATGGTTTATTACATTTACAGATTTTATCGCGACTTGGTAAAAATGTAAAAATTAAACCAAATCGCGATAAAATCCGTAAAAACTAGTTTTATTTCAAGTCAGTGAAATCAATCAAAATAGGAATTAAATCCGCATTGTCCTCAAACTCAGTAACATAGAATTTGATAAGACAATAAATTAATAAAGACTGTATTTTTAAACGAAATATTACTTTTGTTTTTATGCATAATAAGCAACTAAATCAATAATTAAAGTAAAGCTTCATCTCTTAAATTTTGGCACATTCAATTTTGTTAATAAATAACTACTGAAGACTTAAAAAATATATAGCTTTACTAAAGCTTTATCATTTATTACTTACAGTTGTGATGGTTAATCGGTATTGTAGGAAATCAAGAAGGGCATGTATAGCATCCATCCTGACGCCATTATATGTGTATTTACTAGATTCGCCCTTTTCCAGTTCGGGAGTCAGGTACAAATAAAAGATCGGTGGAACTCTGGGAAGAAACATAAACTTTATAAAAATTTAAAACATACAAATGAATTTGTGAAATGAACAAAATTAGCTAATATTTTTATGAGTTAATGTTGTTTAATAGAAACATAGCAACGTAAAAAAATTGGAGATTAAAAAAAAAACATTTTTAATATGGTTAATAAAAAACAAGTACCCTGTCAACAAATTCGCAACATTGCTCTTAAGTTCCATTGATTTTTCTTTGGTTGTAGTTTGTGCACATAGCAATGTTGTAAGTACAGGCATTAACTCCATAAACATTGCCTCCTCTGCTTCATTCTCAGGCTCCTCCGAGCTTGACTGGATGATCAAATTGAACTGTGCTTTTAGAACTTCACATGTTATAGCTTGCTTTTGGTCCTATAAATTAAATTGTAGTTATGTTAAGTGTTTACTTAATTGTTTTCACCCTAGACAAAATATAAAAATGTCTATTCATTACATTAATTTGTTTTGCATTGTATTAGATAACAAATTTAAATGAAAAGTTATCAGTATTATAATTTAAACACATCATGAGTTTAATTGACAGGGCCGGCCATCCACTTTGTGTATTTACATCCACTTTGTCTTTACATCAAATAACAAATTACTATGGATTTCTTCAAGGAGATGGAGTTTTATCTTGATAATATACCAAAATTATGTGATCTTGATTCCTACCCCACCATAGTTGTGGTATAAATACAAAATGTTAAACATACCTCAGCATAGAAATAAAATAATTGCAATCAGCATTAAGTAATAGTAACATTAACTTACTGTCAATGTGCAATTCTCACATCTTTTCTTGCTCTCTGAATTTGATGATTCCACCACAATATCTCTCAAACAGTTTGTCAAATGTTCCATGCCATCCAACTCATCCTTAATTTTTAACTTGATATCCTGCCTCAAAGCTGTCAGGATAAACATCAATTTCATGTCAAACAGCATAATATCATCTTTGTAAGGTATATCCTTGTAAGCCTTGAGTCTTGCAACCAATCCTTGGGCTATAGAGGTGTTCCCGCAATGGGCCCTTGCTGCCTCACTGTTGTATGTCAGATTGCACAGACATTTTAAGGCTTCCACCACAACCTCTTTATCTGGCAATGCTTTGGCTCCAATAGAGTTATCACCATTTCCATCATAGTTATATATGCCAGCACTTTCTATCAGAGTAGTTATCCATTTTTCACATAACAGTTTCTCTAAGTCTGTTTTATCTCGGCTATAAATGCACAGGAATTAAAAAAAACACATTTGAAAGATAATAATTGACTTACCCCAATTACCAATTATAATTAAATTAGGAAGGAGTAAAATCTTGTTAAAATTACAGAGATTATTTAATTAATCTGTGACCTCCATTACTGTGTTAATGCTCACTGCAAAATTCATTTAACATTACTTAAAACTGGTTAAATCTAAATACAAGCAAGACTATAATATGTGAAAACTGCAAATCATATAAATTTGGATGTTGTGTTATCAAACTTCTTGAATCAATCAAATAAAGTTTAAGAGCTTTATCACTAAACAAATTAAGATTTATTTAGTGTATCAGCAACAAGGCGAAAATGTTCACTACAGCATAACATACCTCAATAATCTAATAACAGCCAGACATAGAGCGTGAATCTCTCCTGATTTCTTGTTTTGTAGATGTTGAAACAACGCCGTCCACACTAACATTCGGTAGTTATTCTTGTTCAACGTAGGAAAAGTAAAGGAATTTGCATTCTGAAATTGCAATAACCCAAACTATAGCCTTAAGCACCACTTCTTAACGGTAATAGATTATAACATTTTCATTGGATACAAACATTTTTTAAAAATTTCTCCAGTATTCCAGTTACATCGTCCAAACAAGAACTTGAAGTAATAACTCCAATTTCTATTTCATCCATCACGTTGCCGGAATGAAATATAACGTTATAAATGAATGTTGTTAAGCTTTTACATGGGTTGCTTAATTATTCCCAGATGTGCCTGAAATAATATTTTCTTTTACTAATAATGTAAAAAATCCAAAATCCATGGACTGGCTCGTTGTGACAGATGCCAAAACAATTGTCAATTTTTTTTTAAATTCGGAACCGGCTAAGGTCAAAGACCATGCTGCCAAGTTGACATAAATACGAGAACCATGTTCCACTCCATTCCACTCTATTCCATTATTACCAAGACCATATTCCACGGAGAAAATATTCTAAAAGTAGGTATTGTAATATTTTTAGCATCGGCTCGAATCACTTTTTTGTCATGGACGTATTACAATACGTTCATGTATGGAAAACATTGTACCTTTATCTGTGGTCTTGACAGCTGTGTGCTGTCACTGTCATCACGATTTTTTCGATGTCCTAACAGTTCCCATTTCATGGGATTGGATTATTTTTAACGAAGATATTTAATACAATTTAGGCCTGAAAATGGCTACGGCAGTCTTGACGGGCCATATGGCCACCAAAATTTTACGTAAGTTAAGAACGTTTGAATTAAAACCTCAAAGTTCTCAACTCTTACATAATTGCTCAACTAGACGTCTTGAAATCAGTGTTTGTGTCCAAACAGCGCTGATAATAGTATCACGATATTTTCACACCATAAAAAAATTTAATTCGTGACTGATTTCGTTTTTAATTTCAGCATTAAATGGGTCTATGAGTGTTATTTATATAAAAGTAGCCCAGTACAGTTCTGACGGTAGGCCAAACATAGCTGCGTACAAACGCGGTACTGGCGGCCGCAGCAGCTTCAATGGAATCGTGGCAACAGTGTTTGGTTGTACAGGATTCGTTGGACGCTATGTGTGCAACAAACTGGGCAAGATTGGTACCCAGGTAAGCTAATGTTTTATTTATTATCATTCATACTAACTCTGTAAATGTTGAATATCCTACTACATTAAATTTAATAAATTATGTTCTTTATTCCTATTATAAAAAAATATAGAAAAATAACATTGAGTATAAATATTCTCAATACAACATAATATTTAATTTCTGTGTGTGAACATACCCACAGTGTGTCAAGTTGCCCCAGCCTCCAACCTGATTAATTGTAAAAATAAGTAAAAAATATTATTGATGCAGTAATTAATTAATCAATAATATTTTTAAACAAATTTTGACGTAGCCCTAGCATTTAGCAAGTTGTTTTTAGTAAGAACTGTAAAGGTCAATTCATTACCTGATTTTTCGGCCCTCCTAGGTAAATACATGTTAGAAGCATGTCTATTTTAATTCAATTTTCTTAAATTAAATAACTCACCTTATAGGCAAATAAAATTTAGTTTGTGATTTAATAATCTACAGTCAATCCCACACTTTTTAAATTATTTAACACAAAGAATAAAATAAATTTTATTTCTAATTCTACATTAAAAATGTTTCAGATGATTTTACCATATAGAAGTGACTTCTATGATGCTCAAAGGTTGAAGGTTTGCGGTGACTTAGGTCAAGTTCTCTTCACCCCTTTTGACATACGTGATGAAGAATCCATTGCTAAAGCTGTCCGTTATTCCAATGTTGTAATCAATCTTATTGGACGTGATTATGAAACCAAGAACTTTAAATACATGGATGTCCATGTGGAGGGCCCAAGACGTATAGCCAGGTATATAGACTACTGAATATCATCTATGCATGTGAGAATTATTAAATATATGAGCCCATTCCTCGCAGGCACCCTTGGTTTGTTAAATATTTTATTGGAGATTGCCACCAAAAATGCTCATCAAAGATTCAATTCTAAAATAAAAAATACATTAAGGCGGAAAAGGACTCCATTAGTTATATTGAGTAAAGTATTTAAACTGACGTAAATTGTGTTTGTTCTTGTGACATTACTCTGGCATTTTTCCTTGTCCATCCATTAACATATTGACTGTGGCACCAAACCAATGGACTATCCAGAAGTTCAGCTTGAGCATATTATCTAGGAAAAACACACCTGGTGTTCTCGCACATACGTACACAAAAAAAACCACCTGTGTAATGTTGCTGTCAGATTAAATGTTTCTAATTATAACAAAATTTATTTTCCAGAATTTGTCGTGAAATGGGTGTAGAGAGATTTGTCCATGTTTCTTACCTTAATGCTGAGGAACACCCTAAACCTCTTGTGCTGAAAAAGCCTTCTATGTACAAGATCAGCAAATACTTAGGGGAGGTGGCCATAAAGGAGGAGTTCCCAACTGCAACTGTCCTCAGAGCTTCTGACATCTATGGGTCTGAGGACAGATTCTTGAGGTGATTGTTTATATATTTGTAATTACTATTTTTATTAAAACAAAATAATTAAATACTGATTTGTATGTATGTCTGAGAAATTATTGTAGAGAGTGCACTGTGCAAAACAAAACCAACATAATTTTAATACATTTTCAAAAACTCAGTTTCTCAGAAAATTCTCATTTTTCTACAAATATTATTTCTTTAGCTGCAAAGTATAATGACAAAAGGATATCGTCATCATCTTCCTCTTCTAATAGAAGGAATAAAAGCAAAGTATTTTTACCAATATATGACACGTCCGTCATCCTGTCTCCTCCAATTAATAGAGTCAAGAGTAGCTAAGACATCGCTGCCACTAATCCCATCAGAAAAGCAGTCGTAACAACTGCTGTCGCTGTTGGGATCATACCGATTGCTTGCTGCCGTGATATGACGCGCGACAGTATGCAACCAGAGCAAGTGCCGTCCGTTACGCGTTTCGAAATAGTTCTGTCGGAACACCTGCTTTTTACGACTATACGATGTTTCGTGACATGGTTAGCGGCCTTAATAAAATAAATCTACTATTAGTGCCCATGTTCCGACTCCGTAGTCATATTATAATATGCCTATAGGATGCCTAGATTAGGTGATGATAATTCACAAAAGAATGTCTCAAATACAGTCTTCATTGATTTTGTCATCAATCCTTTTGCTGGCATAAGTAAATAAAATACTATTCTAACTACAGTATTCCACACTAAAATTGAAAAAGGTTTTCCATAATATATGTACATATAATATTTTTCTCATAACTTCAGGGCATTTGCTACTCAGTTGCGTGTTCAAAGCAACATGATGCCGCTCTACAAGAATGGATTGGCTACCGTAAAGCAGCCTGTCTTCGTATCTGATGTGGCTCAGGGCATAGTCAATGCCATTCGCGACCCAGACACCAAGTGTCAGATTTACCAAGCTGTTGGGTAAGTTAAATAAAATGTTATGGGTAGGTAATGCTATTACATATCGAAGATACCCAAACTAACTGCGACCACAGGTCAATAGTGACCTGTGGTCGCAGTTAATATTATTAGATTATAGAATCTAATATCTATAACTAGTTCATATAATATGCTGTTTGGAAAAGCTATAAGTTGCCTAACTATACCCTGGCTAAAACCCCCCGGTATCCGTCACATGCATCGGGGGCGCCACTAAATATCTCAAAGCAAGAAGCTACCTATTTCTATTTCCTACATCTGCCTTGACTACTACTATAATAATTAAAACCTTCGAGAGGACTTAACTAATATTACTCATAAACAATTCAAATTACACCTTTGTATGGACACCCATATTACTACTTATGAAATACGAGCTTATAAGCTGTGTCGTCATTTAAAAGTCGCCGTAAATGTAGGCACACCGAGCCACCATAATGCCCGCCGGCTTCATTGTACTTGATGCTTTCAGGACTTTTCGCCTGTTAAGATATTACGTCTTGCCAGTATTCTAAAATGCTCTGACTATACTATCAGTTCTGCTATTCAGTTATAATTATGGCCTATGTGGCTTCCATTGGGTGGGTGATTCGTGTAGGCTGCTTCCAATAGTACTTTATGGAACTTTTGTCTAGTGACTAGAGCCAAGATGAATTGTGAGTTCTTAAGTTCGATTGTCAAATCCTCTAAAAATCCACTTTTAGGATTTAAATTTGTACTCGGCGTGGCGATAACACCCCCCCCCCCCCCCTATTAATATTTTTCAAAGAAAATTAAGTGGCATTGGTGTCAACTCTGCCTCCCTTTTTGCGAATGCCTTTAACTTATATGCCAACTTATGTATGTTTTAAACAAATATAATATTTACAGGCCAAAGCGATACCTGTTGGCTGACTTAGTGGACTGGTTCTACAAGCTTATGCGCAAGGATGAGAAATGGGGTTATGCTCGGTATGACATGAAATACGACCCGATCTTTCCGCTGAAGGTGGCCCTAGTCAACATGGTCTCACCTGCTTACCCCTTCGGCAACTTGCACTGGGAAGGACTTGAGAAGGTTTGTCACTAATAAGTGTCTTACTACTCACGATTAGATAAAAAATCCTAGCTATAAGATATAAAGCCCTGCTATACGATTAATAAGCCACGTTGATAGCGTACCGTGACATTTGGTTGGTAATACTGTAACAGAAAACCATAACAGCTTTGAATTAAGTTTGTTCAATATTACCCAAATTACTTGGCCCGAATCTAAGGCTTTTTAAAGATGTAATATCTGCTTCCAACTCGTCCTTCCACCGCATCTTCGGTCTTCCGCGACTTGGATGCATTCGAGCCAAAATGGCAGGAGCTCGCAGAGGACAGGGTCGAATGGAGAAAAAAAGGAGGGGCCTTTGCCCAGCAGTGGGACACAATATAGGCTACAAAAAAAAACTGCTTGGAACCGAAGTGGAATTCTACGAAGTTCGACCTTCAACCTCTCATTTGATAAGACATTGGCTCAATTTTGATGAATTTTAAAGGTGGAAATAATTATAAACAATAACATAAGTATAATCATTGGTTAAGCTTATACTCCTTGTAAGATTAGCCATATAGCAGTCGTAGGATATGCTAAGGCCCCGCGTTGATTTAATCCAGGTCTACTTTTGAAGTTTTGCTATGTGCTATATTATATATTTTTATGTAAATTTTCCCACATTGCAGGAAGCCACAACTGATGTTGTATTGGAAGGCCTACCTACATTGGAGGACTTGGGAGTTACTTTAACAAACATGGAAGATCAAGTGCCATGGGAGTTGAAACCATTCCGCGCTTATCAATACTACATGGATCAACTCGGAGAGTTCCCCAAACCCGACCCACCCCCAGTTCAACCAAACCTGTAAAATTATATGTAATCAAATAATCAGTTAATGAATTGTAGAAAATGGTTGAATAAATTTAAAAATTGCTTTATTATTTAATTGTTGTATTGTATCAGCCCATATAGGTCCCACTGCAGGATACGGGCCTACTCAACAATCGAGGGTACGATTGAGAGTGGTTAGGCCTACATCTATGGGTTAGGCCATATAGGGCACCACACTGGCCTAGTGCGGGTTGGCGGACTTTACATACCATAGAATTTATTAAAAATAATAGAATGCTAGTTTCCACATTGTTTAATTATGTAACAAATTTTCTGTGTAGATAAAAAAATATTCGCAACATGAAAGAACGTAGATTTTCAAAAAAAAATCAAATTCACGGAAATAAAAAGTATTTCTCAGTTTATGAAGGAGAAAATTATTGTTGTAAATTTCTATAATGTGCCAACCCACGCTAGGCCTCTGTAGTCGAATGTAGCCAATCCCCTCAGTCGAAGTCTCGGTTGTTGACGATGTCTGTGCTCGACAGCGGGATGTATAATATAATGGTAATAATTATTTTTTATTCTTTTCGTATTCCCTATCTTTCAAATTAATTAGGTATCTTTTGGCGTAATAAAAACACGTACATGTACTTAAAAGTTAAGTTTATTAGAACTTAGGGAGCAGGCCTGCCACGTCCGAATCCTCCTCTCTGCAACAAAACAACATCACATCATTTTTTGTTTACTGAAGCATCTGCAAAACATATATTTAAAAAAGTTACTTACGAATTCAACATCGGCTGATCCAGGACCGACATCAGCTTTCTTATCGTGAGGGGCGCCTGAAGGTGTAGTGGGGCCGCGGCGGTAAGCAGACCTGTCCTCCGCGGTACGTGCGGGAGCGTCTGGTCGGCCAACAGCGCCACGGCGGACAGTCTCCGTGCGAGCCGAGCGCTTGAGGGTTGCAGGCACAATTTCAGGAGGCAAGTGGAGGAAGATTCTCAAATATTCAATCCCCTCATTGGTCAGATACCTATGGAAGATATAAAATTATAATAAAATGAGGTGCTATGAATAAGCACTTGGTGCTAAAATTTTTAACTCAATATGTGACTTATCACCAGACAATTGGAGAAACATTTTGTGGTTACATTTAAATGCTAAATATAGGATAAGCATTAGATGGACAAAAAATTGCTTTGTTAAATGTTACAAATTACTGTGTCCTTTCGAAACCTAAATTATATCAGTGTGAATACACGTTTTTCTGAAATATGTAGATGTAGATGTAGCTTCGAGAGCCGCAAAATTAAAGTGGCAGTGGGCCGGTCATGTCTGCCGTATACAACCACAGCAGTGGGCAAAAATCTGCACTGAGTGGCGTCCTGAACACCCAAAAAGACGTCGTGGTAGACCCAGGCGTAGATGGAGAGACGAAATCGACAAGTTTCTACAGGATTGGCCCCAAATTGCGCAAAACCGCCAAATCTGGAAGGAAAGGGAGGAGACCTTTGCCCAGCAGTGGGACACTTACGGCTGATAATAATAATAATAATAATGTAATTAATAGCTGCTGACATATTGTGCTCAAAATTGTAATGTCTGCTTATCTCATAATCAATGTACTTGATTAAGCTGTAGGAATATTATTGATAGAAAACATCTCCACTCTGAAACATCCGTTTGTTACTGGAAACAATGCATCCACATCTTCATATTCTTTAGCACATCTATTGCATAAAATAAACTATGAATATGCAAACAAATAAGTTGTAGACAAATCATTCAGTAGATCATTTATACTCCCATTCATGCAACTTAGTATTGGAATTCATATATCATTCAGCAATTGGCATGATTCATTGAAGATTAATGTTTTGTAACTAGTTTCTATTTTAATAAACACAACATCTTATTTATAGTCAGTTTTTAAACCTATTTTAGTTATCATATTTATTGTCCCTTTCGAATTACTTTTGAATTAAGTTTCAGCAAAGATAAAACATTTGATAACTAAAATAGGTTCAAAAACTGACTATGAATAAGATGTTTTATCTTCAAGCTTGTAATTTTCATATTGAATATTACATTAGTATGTATTGGGATAACAATATTAATACTTCTTATAACAGCATTATATAGTTTAATATGGAGTTGAAGACACATTGAGTATAGCACATACTGTTATAATATACTTCAATTAAATATTTAAAATATAGTAAAAAGATGTAGTTAATTTTTTGATTGATTAATGTAACTATTCAAGCAATAAGTCCTAAATTTAAAAACACAATTCGCCACATTTGCATTGTCAAATAAATTATAAAAAATATGAAAAACAAAACTTCAGAAGTAACTTCATTAGGGTTCATAGAAAAGCGACGTTCGTTTACAATAATTTAAATAAATATAGCATGTTGAGTAACTTGTCATAGGATCTATCACAACATATTTTTTATTATGTGAGAAATGTAATTTTTTCCTAAGTAAGCGTAATTAATAAACATAGTAATACATTACTCACCAGTAAAAATGCCTCCATGCGAACTGTTCCTTTACGTATCCTCTAGACTTCAGAGACTGCATCGCCTTAATCACTTGGAGGTTAGGGATCTTTTCCAGATCTGGGTGCTTGGGCGCGTGATAGTCCTTCTTGGCAACCATCACTCCCTCTTTGAAGAGGTACTCATAGATGGAAACACGGTTTTGTTTTGGCATCAACATCTTGGAACTCTTTCTAAAACAAGTGTATTCAGAGGTTATCACAGAAACTTCTTTATTAAATCTATACACACTTAAATATTGTGATCATATTACAGAATTTACGGCTATGTTTCAAAAATGCAAGGCAAATGCCGATTTCCTACACTGATTATTAATCTTTTTTAGGATTTTGAAGAAAAACATTACCTTCGAGCTCACTTTTGACAACAGAAAAGAAACTTTCAAAACAGTTTGACGTTTCGATGACATCTCCTTTGTTCCGAAGACCATTTTAAATATTTCTAGCATAAGAATTATATTTTTAATTCTATTCATTAATGTATTTTGCTCACAAATGAATAATATTACAACTTATTTGTTAAATTGCTATATCCTGCGTATTTTTTTCTCCTTACATACATACATAAAAGGCGTGAGCCTTTATCCCCGAAGGGGTAGGCAGAGGCGCCACCAGGACACCCACATTTCGCCGTGTATGTACCATCCCACGATGTAATAGGGGGCCAGCCTATCGCCATATTGGGTACAAATTCCTGACTCCGGGCTGATAATGAATAGAAAAATCCAATATCACTTTGCCCGACCTGGGACTCGAACCCGAGACCTCAGCTTTGTAACCGTACCGTAATACAACTACGCCACCGAGGCAGTCCAGTTTTTTCTCCTTAATTCAATGAAATTACAATTTTACAATTCAATAACTTATTTTATATCCATTTCCAAATTATTGACATACAAGCAAAAAGCATGCAGCAAAGAACGCATTTTTTTGAATCTTTGCTGTAATATCGACTCGATTATTTGTTTTATTTTTATTTATCTTTGTCAATCTCTAATGTTAATTGTCTTTGGTATGTTTTTCTCATAGATGTAGCATAACCAATGATTATAGAATATAGAGGATAACGCATAAGGTCACTTGACACGGGTCACTTTGATATTTAAACATGGCGGCGGCTCCGCCCCTAAAAATAGTGATACGCTAGTATCAAATTTTCTATCGACATCGATGCATCAACAGTGGCATAAATACGACTGAAAAACTTTGATTTTACGTAAATATCAGTGTATAAATTTGTATAACATTTTTAATTGTAGCTTTACATGTCAATTGGGTATAAACAGGGGATTTTAGGATTTGACGGTAAAGTCATTAAAAATTAAATCCGATAAAAATAGGTCGATGTTTTGATATTTTTTTCATAGTATGATTTATTTCATGGGTAAGTTTTACCTGATGATTGGATTGGATTTGTGTCAAATAATACACACGTGAGATAAAATACAACTTTATTTATATCTAGAATTTGCTTGCACCATTGCAGTTGCAGCATTCTTTGCTAAAATCAAAAATACCTATCAGGACATTTAATACATATTAAATAAAATAAAATAACATAGGTAGATTTTTATTGCTATTATTTGACGAGGAAAATCATTATGTCTCACTTAAAATTCAATCAATGAATATGAAAGTGTTGGTTAAGATAAACAATTATAGTAATTAATAATAAAATATAAAACTATTTCTGTTCATTAAAAGGTTCTTCAGGACATTAGACAATATACTACCAATTGTCAATATTATCTTGCATGTCATTTTTGTTGATTAACAGTTCTATTATTAATAGGATTATTAGGTAAAATATCATAATTATTACAATTTCACTTATATTGTTGGGAAGCTGTTATCTTTTAGTCTTGGTAAATTAATTTGTTTTATGCATGCATGATGCAGTCTTTTTCAAAATGTAAAGAACAAATAAATGTATTTATTGGAGGGTTCCAATAGTGTCTTCCGATTTTTTGTATCCATTTTGTCCTGGTTTGTATGTTTATAGGTAATCTTAAAATATTTTTAATTTCACTTTGTTTATCGTTCTGAATATATATATCCTATTATTTCTTTTTTTGAAAAATAAACATCAAAATATTTAAAAATGATAATATCGATATGAATAATTTCGTATCACATCCCTAAACTTGTGTGTAAACAAACAATACGGTTGTTATTCGTACTACTTGTATAAATAACGCTTAGAAGAGTCTAAAACTTAATCAACAAGATCCTTAAACAATTATAAATGATAAAAACAAACCCAAAATGTAAATTTAGACACATATTTGTTATTATTTCGTAAAAACAGTTACTGACCTATGAAAAGAAATGTTGGGGTCCTTTTTGCTTGAACTCGACTCGCATCCTTTCACATAACACCGAGGAATTTTAAAAACTTTACAATTAATCTAATAAGCAAACTTAACAAACTTAAGACACGAGATTAACAATAAAAAAATCGAAATTATTTGATTGTGCAGATTTGTTTACTCATAATGACAGATAACGCCACAGTTTGACAGGAAAGAAAAATGGCGTCATTTTGGGCCAAGGGCGGTCCCAGTGTGGTTAGTGAACAAAATATTGCCATATTCGGAACAATAGAGTTATTATTTGTCTCTTTCATTAAGGGACAAGTTAGCTTTGTGTAAATGAGACAGATACATAAATGTACAATTCCGCGTCGATACTCCTAACATAACTATAACTTATTATATAGTACTACACATAGATGTAGTATAACATAGATCGGCAATGTGAAAGAGATAGAATGATTTAAATCATACATTAAAGCGAGACGCATGATGCGACCATGCGTTTACACGGAGAGCGTTCTATAGAGATTTGTGTGAAAATATGTCATTTAAGCGAACGACAAATTTCGCTTATTTTCTTGATTTATTTAATATTTCAGCACTGAGCTACTTTTATTAAATGTAATTTATTATGGTGAGTTGTCCAGTGCCTGGATGTGATTGATTTTAGTGTAAAAACCCGAATAATCATAGTTTTTCATAAGATCGTATCACTTTTTTCAATGTTGTTTAGTGACTATATTGTAGAATTGTAAGACAAACCTTATATGTATATCGGTAGAACAGAATGTCCTTATTCATTATTTAAATGCGTAGAAAGCATCCATTGCCTATATAAAATGATATCATATACGTGAATTTATAATAATTTCAACCAACATTTGCTAGAGATTGATTGACAGTTTCGATCAATAATATTATGTCGATAAAAATAGTCAATGACCATAGAGGTTTCACTTCATTTTATAATCTCGTAGTATAACATCAATTCTATAATAACAGTTATTACTTCACTTTATTTATTCACTATTGATATTTGCTAAATATTAATTAATATTTCGTGTGCGTAATTTACCATTTCTGAGCCGGTTTCAAATAACAGTGCCACGGAGGCTGCCATTCTAATAAAACAATAGAACATTAGATATTATTATAAGGAATGCTTTACAAAACTTGTCAAATAAAATTATTCTCAAATATGACTATTTATCTTTATTTACTTGTGTTTACGTATCTGTGTTGAAATAAACACAATCATTATTTTTCTGTTAAAATACCATGAAATGTCTCATATATATCTATAAAATTTTATTTTATTGGTTGGGCCGTTAGGTATATCGATATGATAGTATCGACAGAGCATAGCGCAGCATTATCTGTCACGCACACATGCAAACTTCACGCACACTATCATATTCTCGTTTTGGTTTCACTCAAAATGATACATTGCCGATCTATGTTATACTACATCTATGGTACTACATTTGTGCGTCATCCTCTTATATTCTTTAATCATTGAGCATAACATAGATCGGCAATGTGAAAGAGATAGAATGATTTAAATCATACATTAAAGCGAGACGCATGATGCGACCATGCGTTTACACGGAGAGCGTTCTATAGAGATTTGTGTGAAAATATGTCATTTAAGCGAACGACAAATTTCGCTTATTTTCTTGATTTATTTAATATTTCAGTACTGAGCTACTTTTATTAAATGTAATTTATTATGGTGAGTTGTCCAGTGCCTGGATGTGATTGATTTTAGTGTAAATACCCGAATAATCATAGTTTTTCATAAGATCGTATCACTTTTTTCAATGTTGTTTAGTGACGATATTGTAGAATTGTAAGACAAACCTTGTATGTATACCGGTAGAACAGAATGTCCTTATTCATTTTTTAAATGCGTAGAAAGCATCCATTGCCTATATAAAATGATATCATATACGTGAATTTACAATAATTTTAACCAACATTTGCTAGAGATTGATTGACAGTTTCGATCAATAATATTATGTCGATAAAAATAGTCAATGACCATAGAGGTTTCACTTCATTTTATAATCTCTTAGTATAACATCAATTCTATAATAACAGTTATTACTTCACTTTATTTATTCACTATTGATATTTGCTAAATATTAATTAATATTTCGTGTGCGTAATTTACCATTTCTGAGCCGGTTTCAAATTAACTGTGCCACGGAGGCTGTCATTCTAATAAAACAATATAACATTAGATATTATTATAAGGAATGCTTTACAAAACTTGCCAAATAAAATTATTCTCAAATATGACGATTTATCTTTATTTACTTGTGTTTACGTATCTGTGTTGAAATAAACACAATCATTATTTTTCTGTTAAAATACCATGAAAAGTCTCATATATTATATCTATAAAATTTAATTTTATTGGTTGGGCCGTTAGGTATATCGATATGATAGTATCGACAGTGCATGGCGCAGCATTATCTGTCACGCACACATGCAAACTTCACGCACACTATCATATTCTCGTTTTGGTTTCACTCAAAATGATACATTGCCGATCTATGTTATACTACATCTATGGTTTTTCTATGGTCTTTACTATTAAATGGGGATGTTCTTCTCTTAAAAAAGACAATATGTATAAATCGATTCTAATCAAGACACAAAAAAATATATTTTAATAGTTAAACTCATAACTATTTATTTTATTTCTGTAAAAAGGAACATAGTAGAAAGTAATTTGTTTTTTAATAACATGATCCATAACATAAGTTACAATATCCAATGAATTGTGTAAGTATTGGTATCTATAAAATATTATAATAAAAGTGTTCTTCTTCTTCTTCTTCTTTTAAAAGTTGTATGGCTCCATCGGCATTCGATGATTTTGCCAATGTCAAAGTAGGGCAAGAAAGAGGAATAAAAATGGCGTGGTGATCGGTATTTTAGCTGTTTGTAGTATTTACTTATTACTATTACTTAGCGTATTACTATTGCCCGGTGTTTATAGTGTTGTAGTTATCTGAAATATACCAATCACCAACTACATAGGACAGCACACATATATAAAATAACACATGTGTTAGCGACAGAATTAACGAAACTCCATAATGACAACTACGGGGGTGCCGCGTCGGGGATCGGTGCCACTTGACACCGGGAGCGCGGCGGAGGAGCCGTGCGGGGTCCGCGACACCGGGCTGGCCGCACACCGACCCACTCAAGACAGTCCACACCGTTCTCCCAGAGCGTTCACTCATATACATATTATATATTTTTGTAACCGCTATTTTTATTGATTAAATAAAACTTCTAAAGTCTCTGGCATTTACGTTCACACCTTACAACATGTATTAAAAATATAATGGGATTTCAGGGACAAACACAAAGCAAGGGAAACGAATACAGGCATTGAAGTTATAATTGGATTTGGTTAATTCTGATAAATTTAAAAAAGGCAATATTCATAGACTTGTTACACAAAGTTAAAACAAATGGGATATTAATTGGACGAGGAACATCTACAGGGATAAGGTCGTAAAGAGGAACCAGTAGTCTAGGACACGAAAAGAATAAATGCTCGAGAGTGCCTTCATCTAGGCCACTCACAAAGAGAGTGGTCTCGGATTCTAATATTTGCTAAAAATACGGGGGGGTGCACCGTGCAAACAAATCCAAGTCGTACGATAGTTACAGTAGTTATAGTTGATACGACAGTTTTATCCAAATGTTTGTATTTATTAAACCAACTCTGAGGAGGGATTTTAGGTTGTATGCTACCATAAAACCCTTAGTTAGACAAGACCTCTGCTATAACACATTCCATCTTTTAAACATAGCAGGTTCTGCAAGACATTGAAGATCATGAGGAAAACTACTAATATATTTCTCGCTACCCCAATGGATTGAGGCCCTAGCAATTGCATCTACGTTGATATTCCCTATAATAATAAAAGCGTTAAATACCTAAATAATACTGTAATATTTTTAAGTAGGGTGTTTTAAATTATGTAATCTATAAAAACTCATTAGCTGAAAAATCGATTTTGAATTTACATTTAATCGATCTCAGAACGTGATCGCCCATCCTTGTTACAAAATCCAAAATTCTATAATCTATTCCTGTTGCATCATGCATAGCTAGCTCTTGTTTATTAGTCTGTGGCTAAGCCAAACGTCATGTCGTTAATAGTCTGTGGTCATGTCCACAGAGTACATTTTATAATAGGAAAGTCATGTCAAAATTAGACTAGGCTGTATGGCTCAGACCTTTGCCTTTCCCATGGGATAAATCGAAAAAACAACAACAACAGTCATGTCAAAAGTCGACACTCGACACAGCAATATTTATCCTAAAATCGAAATAAATGCTTGTTTAACGGTGGGTACATATCGCAAACCTTTTCAATTATTAGACTAAATCTTATAATAACGCGATAAAATCGGTTTTATTTAATATTTTTAAAGGTTGGAGTAAATCAGTGAGGAATCAAAATGGACTTCCAAAACCGCCCCGGCGGTAAAACTGGAGGAGGTGGTGTAGCGTCATGGTCGGAGAGCAACAGAGATCGCCGCGAGAGATTGCGACAACTCGCCTTAGAGACTATTGATCTAAATAAGGATCCATACTTTATGAAAAATCATTTGGGTTAGTATTGTTTCATATTTATTTAAGCTTATAAATCGGATCAAGTATGCAGTCACAGAAGCTTACATCCATGAGAATTGCTTTGTTGTATAAAAAACTGTATATACCTATAAATAAATTAAATCTAACATTTTACTACAACCACAAGTTGGTCTAATAATTGTATTAAGCAACTCTATTTATTCAATGTTGTTGTTTCCAGGCTCATATGAATGCAAGTTATGTTTGACACTGCATAACAACGAGGGAAGTTACTTAGCTCATACTCAGGGTAAAAAACATCAAGCCAATTTGGCCAGACGTGCTGCTAAAGAAGCCAAAGAAGCACCACAGCAACTAGCCCCAGAGAAGCCGAGAATTGAACCCAAAAAGTTTGTTAAAATTGGTAGACCTGGTTACAGAGTCACTAAGCAGAAAGATCCTGAAAATGGTCAGCAAAGTCTGCTATTTCAAGTTGATTATCCAGGTAAATGTAATATCTAATCTATTGACACAAATTGTTAGTAATAAAAAATATCCTGTAAAAAATATATTGTTAGTAACAATAAATAATGCATTGTACATTTCAATGTGAATATAATAATTCTATACTACATTCTAATGCATAATCCTTTATTAAAATAACATCACTAGTTTATACCCACCCAGCAGTTATACAACCTTTTTAGTAATTTTATATTACAGTGAAATTAAAGTTATAATTTATTACAGAAATTGCAGAAGGTGTACAGCCGAGACATCGTTTTATGTCTGCTTATGAGCAAAAAATTGAGCCACCAGACCGTAGATGGCAGTACTTGTTGTTTGCCGCTGAACCCTATGAAACCATAGCATTCAAAGTTCCTAGTAGGGAAGTTGAAAAGCATGATTCCAAGTTTTGGACTCACTGGAACAAAGATACTAAGCAGTTCTTTTTGCAATTTGCTTTTAAAATGGAGCCAATGCGTATGCCCCCTCCTCCAAAGATGTGGGAGAACCATGGCATGAGATTGCCGCCTCCTCCTGGAGCACAATTAATGGGTGTACCACCACCTCCTCCATTACTGCCTGTTCCACCCCCTCCACCATCAATGTAATTAATTAGTAATTATTGTATAGCAATATATTTTATATGAATTTAATGCTGTGTTTCATTTTTATGTTTTGTGTAAATGGAAATCACCACATTTACAAATTTATGGTACTTAAGTGGTATGCCAAGACAAATTTGGAGTTCTGTAATGGCATTACCTATGATATTAATTATTCTATTTAGAATATTATGTATATTCCTTATGAGTATATTATTACTTAAAACAGATCATTTCTATTAATTATTATGAATAACCTATAATAAAGTGCACAGACCTATAAACAAGATTAAAGTGTATGAAACTTGTCATAGCAGGTACATTAAATTACAAATGTACATCCTAAATAAAAAATACATACATAAACTCACGCCTTTATCCCAGAAGGGGTAGGCAGAGGCGCCACCAGGACACCCACATTTCGCCTTGTATGTTCCTTCCCAAGATGTGATAGAGGGCGAGCCTATCGTCATATCGAGCACAAAGTCCTGACTCCGGGCTGATAATGAATAGAAAAACCCAATATCACTTTGCCTGACCCAGGATTCGAACCTGAGACCTCAGCTTTGTAGTCATACTGCAGTATAATTACGAGGAAGTCGCAATAAAAAATATTAAGAGCATTATTAAATATATTTTTTATTATCTAGTTTTTCTCAAGGCCTATAAAATATAAATTTAATATTGTCAGAAGTAGTAACTAGAGTGTGAGTGAGAATTAAGTAAAAATTTTAAATGGTAGTAGTAGTATTCTTGAAATTTATTATTAAAAATATTACACGAAAAACAAAGCTCAATTACACTTTACACTTCTAAAAATTTTCATTCAGGTTCCAAAACTCTCATAAGCTTCGTCCAGCTGTTGATCTATTTTATATATGGTATACTGCAAATTATAGCGTAAACTGGAACGTTTTTTCAACGGACTGCAGCTGCACAAAACATAAAAGACTTGTTTCGCGCGCCTTCGTAACGATCAAAGTGTGGATCAAAGAGTATAATAATATATGTAACGATTGTTGGATGTCTGTGTCTAAGCAAAATATATTTCTTCGATTTTAAGTTTCTATAATCAGAATCATAAAATAATCATGTTTTCAAAAGCCAAACGATTTGAGCCTTTGGGTAAGTAGTTATTTATAATTTTATTATTTAACCACAGAAGATCTACTTAATGGATATTTCGTATATTTTTGATACGTGTCTTAAGAAATTTCTTATTCAATAAACTTGCTTTGATAATTTAATATACTTCTTGAATAAGCACGTAGCTAAAAATTAACGCTTTATTACAACTTTTAATGGTTTTCGAATACTTTTTAATAATTATTGGTACCTATTTGTGTTTTAACTCTTTAAAGAAACGATTAAAAAATCTAATTTTAAAAACTTTTAGTTCCAGGAAAGAATCAAAATAAAAATAATATTCAGAAGAAACAAGATAATGAAAAGCCAAAGGCACCATGTAAACTTCAAGCAACAGTTCCTAAAGCTACAGTATGTGTGAATTCTAACATAGATGCGCAGTCGCAATGCAGTTCCATTCGAAGTGCTAGACCATTTGTTACAGTAAGTATACCTAAATAGCTTTTAGTGTAACAGTGAATAAACTTGCTTATTATTATGTTGTTTAAGCCATTTTTTGCTATGAGGCATACCAGCTAAGCAAAGGTACAACAAAAGAAAAAAAGGAAATATAATGAAACTTCACATAATTTCTGTAATCAAACATATTAGTTATCTTTTTTTTTATTTAGTAGTATGTAACTAATGATTTAACCTAATCAATAAGTACTTAATAGGAAAATTGTTAAGGTAATTTTCTTCTGTAATCAATTAGATGTGAATATAAAATAATGAGTAGGAAGTGCTAAGTTAGAGGTTTAAAATTAAATTTTATTCAAAGTTTCTGTTTTGTCTAACAAAAAAAGATTGCCAATTTGATGTACCATTTTTCCTGGGTTGGCTTAATTCTAAGTTTAGAAAATAATACATAGTTAATAATTTCAGCCACAGCCATTAAAAATTGCAAAAAGCATCAAACCTCCTTCAAGCCTGAAAAAACCAATGATATGTTCACAGAAGAAAACTCAAAATAAAGGTCATGATGAAATGATTAAGGCACAAGAAGTGGAGATACGGTAAATATAAATAATTGTTGAGTAATATTTTGTGTTTATAATTAAGGCTAACTACAGCTGTCTAAGACATAAATAACAATTACTATTTTGTTAATAAATAATTAAATTCAAAATAATGTATGTATTTCAGAAACAAAGACTATACAATATTGGAATACAATAAACAAATTGAAGAATTCAAAAGTATCATATCAAGTCTCCAAAAACAAGTTAAAGTTCTTTCAAAGGATAATAAACAGATTGAACAACTAAATAATAAACTATCAAAAATTACACTTGTTGATGTAATTTCTGATGAACCAAAAGAAAATGAATGTCCTAAAGTAGATAACACTAAAACAATAAATGAACTTAAAAATAAAATAAATGAGCTACAAAATCAATGTGAAAAACTTGAAGAAGAAGTAAGAACTAAACAGTTGGAATTGTCATCGCTTGAACAAGTCATTACAATCAGAGATAGCTTATGCAAAGATTTGCAAATGAAATTAAGTAATGTGGAAGGTAATTTAGAAGAGACGAGACAAAGACTTGAAATGGTCAAGGGACATCATGCTTTGGCTTTAGAGGCTAATGAGAGTATCAGAAAGGAATATAAGGCTGAGCTAGAAACATTAAAATCAAAACTAGAGGAAGAAAAACAAGCAATTATTAGTAAATCAAAATTGGACCAGGACAATATTAAATCGAAATATAACATCCTCATAGAATCAATAAAACATCAAATGATAACTGAAAAGTATGAGGTAGTACATGAACTGCAGCAGCAGTTAATTACCAAAGACAATGAAATGAAGGCTAAACTAGAACAAATTGATGAAGCAACTCAAGAAAAATTAAAACTTTGTGAAATACAATTTGAAGAGCGTAGCCAAAGTTTGCAAGAACATTGTATACAGCAGCAAAAAGTCATTGAAGACTTGGAAAAAGAAACTAGAGAATTGAAACGAAACATTAGTGTTCTTGAAGGACAAAATGAATTTTTACAAAAAGATATAAAAGATTTAATAAACAGTAATGAAACTTTGAACAAAGAAAAAAAGAGCATTACTCAAGAGTTAGATGATGTTAAAGAGAATTCAAAGAAAAAAATAATAGACTTTGAAAATGAAATAAATAAGCTGACAGTAGAAGTTGACAAAGCCAATAAAGAGAAAACAAAGTTTGAAATGTCACTATCAGTGACCAGAGACATAGTGCAAGTGTTGACAATGCGCTTAAGAGAATCTGATAATGAACTTGAGCACCTAGAGAATGAACTGGATGACGTAAAAAAATCAAAAGAATTGTTAGAGAATGATTTAACCACTGCTAAAAGTTCACTTAACAATACTGTCATGGAATGTAATGAGTATAAAGAAGCACTAGTTAATATTTTGAAATCTAAAGCTGCCTTAGCTAAAGAGCATAATCGTATTATGGAACACAATGTCAGCTTGATAGAGAGTTTACAAAATGTAGAGAAAGAAGCATACAGAGAACTGGATACCATTAAAAATGAACTCATTGAAGATGTAGAGTTATTGAGAAAGGAATCTAACACACAAATTCAAATGTTACGGGAGGAAGTAAGTTGGACATTCAAATTATCTTTGTATATTCAAATTGTATAAAATGTTGTTTGATTAAACTTAATAATTATTTTGTTACTAGGTAGAAAAGAAACAACTGCTATGTGAGTTAACCAGAGAACACGCCGGTCAAGCGACGGCTGCGGCCGAGCAGTCGCGCGTATTAGTTGCACAAGCAGCCACCGAAATAAACCGCCTTGAAGCCGAAAACCAACGGTATCAACAACAGGTAATTTTCATAAATATTCTAAAAATCCGAGGATATTTCTGTAGGGTGCGATGGGGTAACACCGTAATTCAAGGATGGATGGGGCAAGATTGTAGGGATATATTATATAGGAGTTTATGTTCTTACCCCTATGAATTATTATAATGGTTTTACCCCAACGCACTACATACGTTTTTTTGTCATGACTGTATATATTGACAAGTATTTGAACTTTGATTTATACTGAAACTTTTCATTTTAGATTCACGACCAACAGTCTATGGTTGTTGAGTTATCATTACTTCGTCAAGAAAATGAAGAACTGACCATGACAGTTGCCAAGCAGACGTCTATAATCGAAAAAATGAAAAAGGACATGGAACAACTTCAGTGTAAGCCTAAGTCGCCTTCAGTGTTGCGCAAAACCCACAAAGTTGGAAAAGAAAATTTGAATACTATCTCTCCACTGAGAGAGCGCAACCATTAAAATTATCATGTTGCTTTTTATTAGGCCCCTAAACTCATTTTTTACTACATTTCTGAATGTATGTAACACGTAATTTAAGTTTTTAATCATTGAAGTATTACGCTGGAGCTGGCACTGCAAGCAAAACATTTCCTATGATTTTGAAATGCTTTTCTCCTTTTATTCTCGTCATTCGTGTATGAATCCTCACGCGCACAATATATATGTCCATTCTAGTACAATACTTCAATGTTTTGAATATAATTTGATCAATATAAAAACGTTACATTTAAGTTTACACAGACGTTATTGAAGTTATGTAAAAGTCATAATATATTCTTTATACTATTGATGTTATGGTCGTCTAGGCAAAACTGGTTAGTAATTAATTTCTTTTTGTTCTCAATGGTTTTCGTTTATTTATTACAAATTATTTATCATTTGCGGACAAATATTGTTTTGTATGTTTGTTTTATTTATTATGGTGTGTGAATAAATTAGCTATAAAAACGATCACGTTTTATTTAATGTTCTGCCTCTTCTCCTTTGTAGTAGGTACATTGTGAGACTATGTTGAGATTATTCATTGTAACTCGATCACCACGCACTATAACGGTGAAGGAAAGGATAGTGAGGAAATCTGCATACCATGGCGACTACAGCCTAATCCCTCTTATTCGTACTTTCGATTGTAAAGGAGGCCCGTGCTCTGTACTAGGACTATATACATACGTACTTACATACATAAACTCACGCCTTTATCCCAGAAGGGGCAGGCAGAGGCACCACCAGGACACCCACATCCGCCTTGTATGTTCCGTCACACGAAGCGATAGACATCTATATCTATATCAGCCCATATATGTCCCACTGCAGGGCACGGGCCTACTCATAGATGTAGTATGGCCTACTCTACAATCTAGAGAATCGATTAAGAGTGGTTAGGCCATATAGTCCACCACGCTGGACCAGTGCAGGTTGGCGGACTTACATACCGTAGAAATTCTTTAAAATCGCTACGGTATGCAGGTTTCCTCACGATGTTTTCCTTCACCGTTAAAGTGTTAGCTATGGACAATGGGGTATTCTACCCATTTCCAAAAAGTCTTTTAAGTTGTTCCTAAGATTAAGACAAACTATTTAAAAAAATATCAAATTTTTATTCGCTCGGCAAGTCCAATAAAAATCCATTTAAAATTTAAAATTTAAATTTATGCGCGCAAATATGTGAAAACGCTAGGCGCCATGTTCCTTTAAAATGATACGTCACTCAACCAGTAAACAACCTGTGTTAGTATGAGCTCTTGGACACCGGAGGGGGTATTCTACTTACGGAATGACGTAGAATCGTTATCCATCATGGCGGCAGCCGTTTCACATCTTTTTAGGACAGATAAAAAAATTGAAATTTTCAAAACGAATTATAAAATTTATTCCTTGGAAATAAAAACTGAAATTAACATTTATACTTATTGCTTAATGCTCTACTATATACATTTATAGCTTTTAGATTTTTTCTTTCTTATAGTAAAATACCCCATTATGGGCTGATAAAGTAAAAATGGCAAATAAAACACAACATCAGTCTTACACCAATTTATTTAAATCAATTTACAAAATTATGCAAAAATTGTATATCTACTATCTACTAGTGCAATAACTTAAATCACATGAAGCATTTTGGCAAAACAGGAACATATTTTCCACAACTTATTTGCTACAGGTGAGTGTCAGCAGTAAAAATACACAAACATCTTAAAACTAAATGGCGTGAAGTTTTTTCTTTGGATAAATCAGACTTCAACAATCACTACTCTTAAAAAGATCTTGAAAATAGGTGGGAAAGTAAGTACTTTTTAATGTGCGATGCTAAATAAAAATCAAATTCAAAATACTGATAAGAGATCACATCGATGAGAGATCGTGAAAACTGGATTGAAAGTCGTTTAAAATCTACATATAAGACAAGAAAAATGTATAATATTAATAATAAAAGCTTGTATATCTGCATTAAAAAATTCCTTAGGTTACATTACCCTAAACACTTCAGTACATAAAATCATTGAGACTTAGACATTGACTTAATGAGTATTTTACGAGTTCACATATAAAAAATAAAACAAAGGTAACTGCTATATGTTATTAAAGCCCAAACATTATAAAAATTACTGCCAGATTCATAAAAGAGATCAAAAGTTTTTAATGGAATTTTATCAGTCTTAACTTATCCTAAATAATGCAAAAATGATTAGGTATATCGTTACCGCTATTTTCTACATTACAATTATTATTATAATGATAAAAGTCGGAAGTCAAAACATTAACATATTACGGATATAGGTTGTACTTTGGAATACAATTTAATTACCGTATATATTTAATTCAGGCTTTTTCCTAGCTTTAGTTTCTATGGGGTCAACTTTTACCTACCTATAAACACGTGCACATTGCAAACAGATTCTGAATCACACACGTTACTAACCGTGTGATAATTATTCCTACGCTATAACTTACTGAATAAACAAAACCTCAGTATTTATAACTAAACATTATTGTAGCGTAAATCCTGTTTAATCAACATGTGCGTATCGAGGCACTATGTCTTCGCGAATGAGCAAGTCACAGGCGGGAAGACCGTGTAACGGAAGCAAATCTTGTCCAACTGCTATTAAACCAGTCTCAGGTCCAGGCAAAATCCCATTCCAAACATAGTAATAAAAAAGTTGTTGCATAGCTGCCATGAAGCGTCGCTGTTCTGGCATTTCAGAATCAAATGTGCCAAGTATCGCCTCAACGTCGGCGTCGACGTCGGCCAGGCGCGAGCCGCCCGCGCCGCCGCCCGCGCCCGCGCCCTGCACCACGTACAGCGGCACCGACAGGCGGAGACGCGCCAGACTCACCAAAGGACATAAAGTACGGATAGCAGAAATCAACTCCACGAGGCCTTCATATGTTTTGTTGAAGTGAGAAAACACTGAAGCGGTCACATTTTTTTCGCCAATCACGCTTTCGTTGACTATTTTTTCAACCATTTCCGACGACCAATTCAAATGTTTCATTTTCAGTAAATCAGAATGACTAGAATGTTGTGTAGTTCCAAATACCATTGGTTTAAATATTTTCTCCTTCCCAGACTTCTTCGCCTCCTTTTGTATATCCCATTTTTCGTAAGCATGGATTCTCAAAAGATCGCCATCTAATACTAACCAAGACCGTTGAGTTTCATTAGAAGTAGGTAGAGCGTCAAAATTATTTCCCAACCACGTATCTGGTGTGTACGACAATAACTCGGTAGTAGAGACTCGCCTCAAACAGTCGGCATCATCACATTTACTCAATTGTTTGAATTTTTCGTTATTTTCTTGCGACTTTTCTAATGTATCCCCAGGGAATATAACAGAAGGTGATGATAGCCAGATTCTAGAATACCATTTTTGAGCTTGATTTGATGTGCTAAGGGCAGCAGTTAAAGTTGCTCCTGCTCTGTGCCCTAACAATGTTACCGATTTTGGGTCCCCTCCAAAATAGCCTATATTAAAGTTGATCCACTGTAAAGCAACTAATAAGTCGCTTAATGCATAATTGCCTGACGTAGGAGGGTATTTTGAATTTGAGAGAATATCAAGAGCTAAGAAACCAAAAGGCCCAAGTCTGAAGTTAGGTCGAACGAAAACAACCTCTTTTGTACGTGCATAAAGAGCAGAAGGTTGAGCAGGACTTATACCTCCAGCAAACGTATTAGCCCCAATTAAGACAACAACTGGTAAAGGAGAGTCATGTCTCACATGTGGTGTGACAATATCCAATGTAAGGCAGTCTTCTTCACCAGCAATTGTTAAATTTTCTAAAAACTGCAAACAAAGAGGTGCTTTTTCATGTGCATTGCGAGTTCCATTCCAACACAATGGTATGTCATTTAGGGGTTGAGCATATGTAAATCTCCTTTCACCAGTCGGTGGAACAGCATAAGGTACACCATAAAACTTATAAACACCTTCATCCAAAATCCTGTAAAAAAAATGACAAGTGTAATATTGTATAATATAAGTCAAATAAGGTATAATAATAATTGCTATTGGTTTAAGCTTACCCTTCAACAGGTCCACAGCTAGTGTGGGCGGAAATGTAGCGGCCAAGACGTAAAGGCCGCTCAACGGGTGGTCCAGCACGCGCGCCAATTATGATTCCGACGATTGCGACCAACAGTACCAGGAAGGCCACAACGCATACAATAATGTCATCTGTACGATACAAGTAGTTATCTGATATTAGAAATTATTATTTATTGATAATTTCATTTTTATACATATAACAAGTAAAAATTAAAAATAATTCTTACCAACAATGAACTTCTTTTGGCGAATTCGCTCTTTAAGTGGCAGTTTAGTAGCTACCTTTCCTTCCTCAGTGTCCTGAAATAATAATTATGATAACATAGGCTCACAAAACTTATGGTTGCTATTAAGCTATAATTAAGGTATTCAAATGACGATACCATGGGTTCCAGCTTCACATTTTCCATGCCATCATTTGTACCATCAAGTTTATCATCCAATGTCTCCATAGAAGCAAGGGCTGCTTCTGTGTTACTTTCAGACCTCTTTTGAAAAAGCTTTGGATATTTTAGGCTAAATAATCCTCTATGGTTGTCCTTGCTGGAATCTTCTAGAAAATAAGAAGAAATCACATTAATACTTTACTCAATAATTTTTAAATTGTGGAGTAATTTCGAGTGTATACGAGCATAAAACTGAATTGTGATCAAGGATCTGATAGTATGTACTTTTTAATTATCAAAAAACAAACTCTCTTATACATTGACCGCAAAATGTATGTTTTCTTGGCATGTTTATGAGATAAAATAATACATAATATTTTAATTATTATTGTCAGAAAAAGTATTCTGATTTTATTATTTATATTTTATACAATATCTTCAGTATTTTAATTCTACTTTGATGCTATATAGCAATATTAGTACAGTAATACCCCGGACTTACGCGGTAGGTGGGTCCGAACGATTGCCGTGTAAGTCGAATTGGCGTAAGTCGGGGTTCAACTTTGCATATTAATACATATAAAGTATGTTTAATCGGATCTTCAAAGTCTTTAATTATATTCAGTTTACACTCCAAAGACAGTGTTATTCTTTTCTTGTTAGGCTCAAATGACTCATTTTTCGTTCTTTTAGATGACATAATTAGAGATTATAAGTAAAACGCACTGTGCACGTAAAACAATTCCACGCGGAATACGTTTAAACCTGTCGCAAACTGAACACTGAGAGAGAGAGATGCGCGCGGCAATCAAAAGGAAAAACAGCGTATCTCCGAATTCGCGTAAAACAGGGTAGCGTAAGTCGGGGTATTACTGTATAAGACACGTCTGTTATTATTTTTTTAAGTTCTCGAAAAAATAATTTTTACATGCCGCATCGCAAAATGTACTGGAACTACTTATAAATAATTTAAGACCTTATGATTGTACCTACATTTTGGGTAAATAAATGATTTCTGATTCTGATTTTTCATTTGAAACAATTGACACTGGCAGAATTGCGGGGTGGTAATATAGCAAAGGCCATAAAAATAAGAACTGAAGTGAATGAATATCATCAGTATAAATGTCATATAATGAAGATACAAATAAAAATAATTTGTAATACTTGCCATTGTCTTGTTTTGGATGGTGTAAGAATTTAGTCAAAGGACAAGAATGCAAAAATTGCAAACGATGAGTCTTGGGTTTTACACTTTCTTCAAGCTTTTGGATTTCAGTATCCTTTTCAATTACTTCTTCATCCTGCTAAATAAAATAATATATCGAACAACAAAAGTTATTATTCTAAAGTTGAGAAGGATTTTTTATAACTCTTAATATAGTGATACTTTAGATAATCCATATACAACATAATTTTTAGCAGAAGTGTATGTCTTTTAAAGCGTAAATTATAAAAATATGTAGTAGGCAGAGATCCTTATTCTTACTTAAATATGTGGGGCATTTCACGTCAAGCGGACAACCAAAAAAAAATGAGGTCGTGAATTTTGTTTATACTCTGGTCAGTTCTACATCTAGGGGACGTGAATGAGTACACACAATTTTTTTTATCGTATGATGCTTAATTGCTGAGTTATGAGCTTTTAAAAAATGACTAACAATGAAATCACGAATTTTTGGATATATATTATCTTTATTAATTAATTTGTAAAAAAACTAAATAGTATTGTTTCTTATAGTTAAAAAGTTGAAGTTTTTATTTTTTTTATAGAATTCTAAATTTGAATTTTTTTGAGTATAGTAAACCGGAAGTGAACATTTCAAATCGATTTTTGAGTAACTTCAACACTTTTTTTTTTAAATATTTTAACCTTGAATTGAAGCTTTAAATGTACTTATTCTTCACAAAAAAAAATAAAACGTGATCTCCAATAGTTTAGGAATTCGAGCATATAGAGTACATACACATAGCTATGACAACTTTCTAAGCAATCGGGTTTATGCGCTAACATGCTAAAATACTACGCTATTAGTGTTTTATTCCTTCATTCTAACATGGAAAAATATAAAAATAAACGATATCTTTAATTCTTCACAAAAATATTAAAACATGATCGCCAATAGTTTAAGACTTAGAGCGGTTTTACTAATTGAGATTGAAATAGTATAAAATAAAATGGAGAGATTTATTTTGTAATTTTCACAGTTTTACTATTCGCACTAGCACTAATTCTCTTTACACATAAGCCTTCGTTGGTTGGAATAAAAGCATACATTTGTTTAGTTCCTAGAACGGTGATAGCGGAAGAAAAACGGACTGGTAGGAAATCTCGCTTTTGTTGAATATTTTCCTTCGAGCAGCAATAAATAGAAGTATCAGTTAATTATGAATTGGGCCATTCATATAATCTTATAACTGTAGTGATAGCGCTATTCGTAGACTGTAAACTTTCACGGGTTGCCAAAAGTTTAAGGTTTCCCCCAAGACCATCACATGGCCCTTTTCTATGAGCAGTGGCATGGAGGTGTAAATGCGCTTCTTTCTTAAAATCTTCATGCTTTAAATCGTCTGATATCATTATGATGCTTCCATGTTTAATGTCATTTCCATCTTTACAATAATAAACAGATGTCAAAAGCGTGGCTTCATCATTATTCCAATGAAATAATTGGGCAGAATCTTGTACGACAAAACTATAATTTTCGGCAAAATCACATTGAACGAGGATTTCTCCTTTAGGGATGGATAATTTGTGATCCTAATTTACTTCAAACAAGATTTTAAGAAAGAAACGCAATTACACTTCCATGCCACCGCTCATGGAAAAGGGCCATGTGATGGTCTTGGTGGAAACCTTAAACATTTGGCAATTTTTTTGTGAAGAATTAAAGAAATCGTTTATTTTTATATTTATCCATGTTAGAATGAAGGAATAAAATACTAATTGCGTAGTAATTTAGCATGTTAGCGCATAAACCCGATTGCTTAGAAAGTTGTCATAGCTATGTGTATGTACTCTATATGCTCTAATTCTTAAACTATTGGAGATCACGTTTTAATTTTTTTTGTGAAGAATAAGTACATTTAAAGCTTTAATTAAAGGATAAAATATTTAAAAAAAAAAGTGTCGGAGTTACTCAAAAATCGATTTGAAATGTTCACTTCCGGTTTACTATACTCAAAAAAATTCAAATTTAGAATTCTATAAAAAAAATAAAAACTTCAACTTTTTAACTATAAGAAACAATACTTTTTAGTGTTTTTTACGAATTAATTGATAAACATAATATATATCCAAAAATTCGTGATTTCATTGTTAGTCATTTTTAAAAAGCTCATAACTCAGCAATTAAGCATCATACAATAAAAAAATTGTGTGTACTCATTCACGTCCCCTAGAAGTAGAACTGACCAGAGTATAAACAAAATTCACGACCTCATATTTTTTTGGTTGTCCGCTTGACGTGAAATGCCCCATGTAAGAATTAGGTATAATTTTTATTTATATATCATAACATTTGTTAATTGATGGCATCCAGTATGAATTATACATATACATTTTGATCAGAAGTCATTTTGATAAGATTTATTTTAAATTTATTATATCTACTACATAGAAACCTATACTGGTAGACTGGTGCTACACAGTAATAGCTTTGTGATTTGATTACAGTCAAATAAAATATTTTATAGATGACAATCATTTTGTTTATTTTGATGTTCAATTAATTTTAAAAGTGGACAAATGCCAGTAGATACCCATGTAACAATCATCTAATTATAAAACTAGGCTACCCCTTGCTAAGACGGTTTGGGAACACATTGCAAATTTTTATAGTATAAAAGTCACATTTAGAATTGAAACTATATAAAGATATTTATTTCCATAAATTACTTATAAGTAATGATATAATTCACATCATGTTCTTAGCAAAATCTTATTGTACTTTTTAACCCTTTTATGAACCAGCAAAATCGCGTTTTTGTTATAAAAATATAACTCACCTTAGACTTTACCTTTTCAGAATTTTTGGTGAAAAAGCCGGGCATTTTGATAGCCCCAATGGGTATGTACTTGGGCTTAACTTCCCGGCCTTGTTCCGTCACGTCCCCGGCGAGCGCAGCCTTCACAGGGCCTTCGGCTTCATTCTTTGCATCAGACACCGTGTCGGTGCCATCCTCCGATTTCAACATTACTTCTTTCTCCTCTTCCTCAATCTGTTTTTTGTCGAGAGTTTTACTCTCATTTTCATAGTCCACTTTGTTTATGTCGGTTGAACTCATCTTTAAAGAATCAAAAATAATAAATAATTGATTTGCATGGATGCCTACAGAATCACGTTTACCGCGTTCCAGTTTAGTTACAGACAGACACAGATTACTTAGGTCACTCAGATGGATATGTCCCATACATAGAATTTTACCTTAGCGTCACTATCATACATGACAGATTTTTTTTTTTTAATTTTCTCCTGTAGCTCCGGCATTGGCTCTTCCTATTTTTGCCTACAGTGCTCAATTTCTGGCTCGGGATATATGTCTTTTAAGTCATCTCGTCACTTTTACCTTGGTTTTTATTTATAATTTAATTTGTATTTAGGAAATTTGGGTAGTAAAATAAAAATACATTTGTTTATTACATCTTTACTTTATTTTTCTTATAATACATATTGACGGCTTTTTTTGCATTGGTTGCAAACTTTTATTTCTTAATCTAATAATATCTGTGCCCTTTAATATCTTATTTATGATATTGCACCAATTTATTCATTGTTAATCTCAAATAAATATCTAGAAAATAACCCAGAACGACATTCCTGTGTACATTGCAATCAAGGAAGTCAAATGAATACTTGAATAAAATATTTTTTTAAATTTCTTTAAGTATACATTTTTTTTCAGGTTGATTTTCCAAGTATTCATTTACTTCCCAAATTATATTATCACCAAAACATCTCACGGCCTGCTCTGATGGGTAGGCCAATTTTCTTTCTCGTACACTTTAGTATTCTCTCATCGATATATAATTATGAATGTTTGTAGAAATTGAACCTGTATCTTTTGCAATTAAATTCACCTTGCATTGCCTGCAATTCATTTTTATTAATATTTTACTTACGACCCACCCAGCAGTGTATGCACGTAAGTGAACATGAAGACATTCTTGTCTACTGTTGTAGGAACACTTTCTAGATTTACAAAACCTACATTGGAGGATTCAGGTGAAGATTCAAGATTATTTTTATTGTATTTAAAAAGAGTCTTTAATATTATCAACTGCTCACCTAAATCCTCTTCACAATTATTATAACTCTCAGTATGGAATTTCATGAATCTAGTTATTAACAATGACTTAAAGGTGTTTTTAAACGTAGCACAATTAGGATTTATATTTCGTGAATTATAGGCTCGCACTTCACCAAAGCAATTTTCGATTTGGTTTGAATTAAAGTATGTAGGCCGCATTACTTTAATTCCTTTACTTTTAAAAAGAATCCACAACCTTTTAAAACTTTCTATTGTTGTAACCCAATTTTTTTATATGGGCACTTTTTTCTTTGCTTGTTTTATTTTCAACAAACTTTATATTTTGAAGAGTGTTAATCGCTTTGTGAGGTCCAAAGTTCCTGTTAAAGCTTACCTTAGAGCCTTTTTATTTTTATCACTTATGTTTGTCCCATTGCAAGAATCAAAGAGGTTGTCAAGGACCGATACTTTTCAGCCGTATTGCGAAGTGTTGGGCTCACTGGCGTTCCATCAGCAAATTTTGCTACAACAAAGAAAAAATATGATTCATATTTGATAATTACATTAAACAGAGTGTTAAAATATTCAAACAGTTTCTTAAAAATATTTATCTCAAGAAAGACTTACAAAAATATGAAAAGGGGGGCCTTATCTGCTAAACTCAAATCATTTAAATTTTCTGTACTTAATACTTAAAATCAAAGTACAAGCTATTCATTGTTCAATTGTGAAATTCTATACACAACCAAAATTCTTTAACATGGTAAAATATTAAAATAAAAGGCATACCAATTATTATTTACTTACCAATATCCGGGCCAATATTTTTCTTAGCAGCTTCAATCTTACAATATGTATGATGCTTACATTTCTTACAATAATTATGTTCTAGTAGATTTCCTGAAATAAATTGAGTTATATAAGTTTCTACGATATTATAGTTTATAAAAACAAGAATAAAATCGGTAAACAAGCAAATGAATCAAAATGCTTTTTAAAAATAATATTGGTATAACATAGCCCGGAGAGCTTTTAACACACTTATTTAATAGCTGTGGGAGTTATGGAGTTACGGGGATATCCAATGAAATTATTTTTAAATTATGGGTTTTTGTAAATGAATTGGTTATAATAAAGGCATTAAATATACACTTACCTAAGTGGCCAAGAGGATCAGTTCGAGGAATACCACTGTTATTTCACTTTGAGAAAATAAAGTCGGGTAGGCACCAAAACGGAGACGAGGCCTCCGAGGAGTAGGTGCAATAAATCTCTTTTCAAAGTGTTTCTGGCATACGTGGCATTTACGAAGTTCTTCTAACTTTAAACTACGCAATCTATCATAGTTAATGCACTGTAATCACTTTTGGAGTCCTGTCTCCCTATTAGGAAATCTTAACAAATTAACTGTTCCATTTGAAACTTTGACAATGTAAATAAATATGGCCACAGATTACTTAGATCACATTGACGTAACAACGTAATGGCGTCGGCCCACAGATTACTTAGGTCACCGTCGGCCCATAGTGATCTAAATTCTAAGTAATCTGTGCGGTCCAAGGTGACGCCGGGTAGAAGTAAGAGGTGGGGGCACCGAGGTAACTGTCATGTATGATAGCCTCAGCCATAGACAAGCCATGTCGTAAGGTCGAAATTTTTTCTATGAAGATTACCCGCCGTGCAGACAGAACAAAAAGCAATATAACTTCCCACGTGAGAAAAAGGGACACAAACCACTTGAATCAACACTATCCCTCTACGGAACGAACTGAAGCGTTATTGTGAAGCGTTGATAAATTAACCCGCATAATACATGGTTTTCATGGACTAAATATGTATAACTTTATTTCACAACAAAAGTCTATCAAAAAGTAGTTAAACATACCTTGTTTGTTGCACTGATTAAATATATTTCGATACAAAATTCATTTGTGGTTTTTCCAATACAATCACTGTTCACAACGCTTACCGGCTCTCCCTGTTATTTTAAAAACACACACCTAGAACGTTGTGATTACTTACTCTATGCACATTGCACACACCAGTCACCACACACACATAAAAAACAATGTGATTAGGGATGTGAGACGTGTATGAATGTTAAATCGATGTAGAACTACATCGATTATGCGTATTATGTTGAATGAATATTCAGTAATTTAAGATAAAAATGCCTTTATAATATAATTCTCTATTTTGTATGTTTTTTAGAGGCAATATCATTGTAACATAAGAAAATACTACCTATCGAGAAAATTCAATATAAATAACTATTTTTAGTGCACGTTATTTTGTCAATCTAATCCAATGATTATTTTAATCATTGATCTTAGTAAATTATATAACAGAGTAGTTCGTTAGGTACCTACATAAGAAACAAATTAGTTATCTTTTAACTAGTTCTGTACCTACTTATTCAATGAACTAGGTACCTCAGCGATTACTTCCTTTGCAAATTACACCTATTCGCACTATAATTAAGTCAGAAGCTACATAATATGCTGCTTATCGGTCGGCACAATAGATTATGGGAATATTGTCTAACTTTTCTAATTATTACAACATCCTTTCAGTTCTTCGTTCTCATTCGTCGCGAATCCTATAAATATAATATTTCTACCATTATTTCTACTATCTATTGGCTATGTTTCTTATCACATTTTATATTTTATGCAAAGTTATTTTAGTTGCACAATAACCTCTGAAACGCATTTATGTACGTGTGTAACTCGCTACCATTTCGGCAGTCATCGGTAATGCAAAAGTAACGCATTTACAAAAATCACTAGACTGCCTCGGTGGCGTAGTTGTGTTACGGTACGGTTACAAAGCTGAGGTCTCGGGTTCGAGTCCCGGGTCGGGCAAAGTGATATTGGATTTTTCTATTCATTATCAGTCCGGAGTCAGGAATTTGTGCCCGATATGGCGATAGGCTCGCCATACAAGGCGAAATGTGGGTGTCCTGGTGGCGCCTCTGCCTACCCCTTCGGGGATAAAGGCGTGAGTTTATGTATGTATGTATGTACTAGTTTTTTTTTCAGTTGTAACTAGTTATTCGTTACGTGAGTTGTTACAGAATTGCACGGCAGGTCTTATAACCTGTTTCTGTAACTACTATCCGTACAAATAAAAAAAGGAATTAGAAATGGCGGACCATTACGCTTGTATGGTCAGCATGTTCTGTACTATTAGTGAAAACCTGCTAATTACCTTACGTGAAATTTAACGTAACGTTATAACAGTATTATTCTAAAATTATTTTATAACATTGGAACTGTGATTGGAACAAATGTTTTGTTGGGATATAACACGCACAATGTTTTTTATGCACATATCAATATCTATTTTTTTCACACTAACAGTTGTTGCTTTAGTATTTTTTTCGTATTTATATATAAAATAAGTATATAAAAACTCCAAATATTGCTGATTTTTTGTTACAAGATTCGCCCAAAATGAATAGTTTATCCAATCGGAAATATTTAGGCCATTATTTAATAGAGGTCTAATAATTATGCTAAATTTAATCACACTGTACGAAATGTGCTATTTGCTATTCGTTTTTTATTTGTTAACTTTACCCGTAGGTGTGAGTATAGACAGCGAGTATAGTGTGTAAACGAGAGGTCGATATAAGTGCCGCCATTTTCAATCCCATTCTTTATTTGTACAAGTAGTAGTTACGGTTAATAACGCCCATGCCTACTTCCGAGTGATTTTATCAATATTATTATTTTCTAGTTAATGTTTATGTAAAAACTGTTGAAAAGCTTTTGCGAGAGGATGGGACTATCTTCTAGATATCCTTCCTTACAAACTTTCTTAGTTTATGTTATGATTAAACTCGAATAAAGAATCCAAAACCTCTACTTGTAATGATATATGCCAGCCTCCGAGGCGCAGTTGGTTAGACGCCGCCTGTGAAACGAGAGGCCGCGGGTTCGATCCCCGCACCGAGACAAATATTTGTGAGAACCACAAGTATTTTTCTCGGGTCTGGGTGTTTGTGAGACCGAAAAGTCTCTGGTAGTTCCTGATACCCACGACACAAGACTCGATCTTAGTGTGGGGTCAGGACTATGTATGTGACTGTTGGGTGTATTTATTTATTTATTTATATATCAGTCAGTTATGTCGCTTTCATATAAAAT
Organism: Deilephila porcellus; assembly: GCA_905220455.2. NCBI lineage: Eukaryota > Metazoa > Arthropoda > Insecta > Lepidoptera > Sphingidae > Deilephila > Deilephila porcellus. The sequence goes on along the minus strand of LR999977.1, from coordinate 10,029,978 downwards.
TGTTATAGTTGGAACACCAAAGTATGGCCATATAAAACTTTTGAAATTAATGCCAGGATCAATTTTCATAAGCCAAAATATACGTACATATCATATACTTACACAATACACATTTTATGGGACTAACCACGAATAAAATAATAATATTTTTGTTACTTGTTGTTTTGACCTTAGGAACAACTTGAAATACTTTCCTAAAAAGAGTGGAATGCCCTATTCTGTAACGTGACGTCAGTATAAAGTACTAACGTTAGGATAGGACCCAGGAGCCAGGATGGAAGATATACAGTGCAGACCTGTGAAGCTTAAAGTCCTTGCGAACATTTTCGCTATCTTATAGGCTATATGAAAACTTACTTGATTGAAAGTTTGGCAAGAATAATAGAATTTAATAACAACAACTAAAATATATGTGTTTATCGAATGTAACAACAATTTTATACGTAACATTAGTTTAATGTTTGTCTAAGGCTTTGACCAAAAGATCATTAATATGGCTTATCAAGTTTCTTGGGTCCATGATGAGTCCTGCAGTCACCATTGCGTTGCTGAATAATTGCTGGGCAATCATATTGGCCAATTCTTTGTCACTCGATACTAATTTATGAAGTTTTTTGATGATGGGGTGCCTGCAAAAATATATTTACATAAGATTTTATTTTTATAGGTATGTCGAAATAAAACTATTTTTTACGGATTTTATCGCGATTTGGTTTAATTTTTACATTTTTTAACTTCCCGACGTTTCGATTACTTTACAGCTTTCGTGGTCACGGGGCGGACTGAGGTATTAGTCATCCGCTCAGTGACTGTTACAATTTAACTACCCTTAATTTGCAATTATTAAATTAAAAAGTTAATTTAAAAAGTTTACTAGTATTTGCGATCCGATCTACGCAGAAGGAGCTCACTGTGTCTTGAGGTCTGGCAGCTGGTCTTTTGGGTTCCGATTTAATAAAATGTAGAATTGGATCCCATGATGGTGCAAGCTTCAAGCCATATTCTCTATTGAAATTTGGATGTTTTTTTAAATTTCAATAGCCTCGCGTAACATCCTGGGCAGGAAACGGTGTTCTTTGGCGAGGATTTGGGGCTTGTCAAAGCGAAGGTAATAATTTCCAAGGAAGGATCCAATTCTACATTTAATTAAATCGGAACCCAAAAGACCAGCTGCTAGACCTCAAGACACAGTGAGCTCCTTCTGCGTAGATTGGATCGCAAATACTAGTTAACTTTTTAAATTAACTTTTTAATTTAATAATTGCAAATTAAGGGTAGTTAAATTGTAACAGTCACTGAGCGGATGACTAATACCTCAGTCCGCCTCGTGACCACGAAAGCTGTAAAGTAATCGAAACGTCGGGAAATTAAAAAATGAAAAAAATAAACCAAATCGCGATAAAATCTGTAAAAAATACTTTTATTTCAATGTGTAACATTCGCGTAAATCTAAGAAACCATTTTATAGGTATGTATTATGATATATTTTACTATATTCTTGCCAATAATTTTATGACCAGACGTCTGCTAGACGTCATTTGTTTTTCGAAGTAATTCGACACAGTATATGTTGAATAAAAGGTAGGTATATTCATTTTGAAAATCAGACGGTGATTTACGGTGTTAATGATTCGTAGTTAAAATTTTATGTCGCTACAACAATAAAGCTGACTGATAAATAAAATTAAATCATCGCCGTCGTTATATAATCATCATCATTTACAATCACAAAATCTATACTTCTGACCATTATTAGTTTCTTCTACTGATTTTACAGTGGCCTATTGGAAATAGTCTTCCTTTCTGGAAGAATTCTCAAGGTACTATAATATGCTGCGGGAATTTTCGTAATCATCGTCAATTGCAGAAAGAAGCTGAACATAATTACTTACTTGGCGTTAATTTCCAACTGTGGTCTCAAAAGTGCAAACCGGTTCTCCTCGCTTAAGCTCTGTGCTTGGGTCCTAATGAAGTGTCTTGCTGCTGCCATTTCTGGCACGACAATCACGCACGGGTGTGAGTCTAGTTTCTGAGTGGTTCGGACTTCAAATACTTTGCCCGCCAAATTTGTTTTCAGGAAGGAAACAAGTTCATCAACTTGAGTTTGCTGGAGACTATCACTGCCTGCAAAACAACGGCATTTTAGTTCATACAATTAGATAAGTATAAAGGCAACCGAATGCTATGAAAACGCGGTGTTGTTTAATAAGACCAACACGTATTAACGCGCCGCACAGCAACTTTTTTTATGTCTGTCCGCTTTTTTACGTTTATGTTATGAAAGTCAGCAACTAGTATAGTGAAGTTTTTTAGGCGCTGGAATTACTGTGTGAAGCTTTATTCATGCGAGGTGCGTTATTGATTCACACAATCTGCTTTCATTGAACATATTTTATTTCATCCTCTCACCCCTAGCTATCTTAAAGAACGATTTGTTTTTCTTCATGACTCACATACGAGGTCCTTGAGGTCGTCCGAGAACTTGAGAAGAGAAGTTGAGAATGCCTGCCCACACCACAACATTTATGGACAAATCTTTCGGTGTCGTAGCTGTTCGTTTGTGGAATGCACTTCCCGTTGTGGTGAGGCAGGCTCAAACTCTGTCATCTTTTAAGAAGTTGGTAAAAGAGCACTACTTTTCTTCTTAAACAGATATACTGATCAATATTATTTCCTTAATTTAAATATATTGGTAATATACTTATATAGGTATGTATGTTTATTTATATATAAATGTATTTATGTATGTTTATATACATTATTTATGTAGTTTTTGTATATTTATGTATAAATAGTATTATTTATTTGAGGTTTTTTTTTGTCTTTATTATACACTGCCCTTTCTTTCTCCTTCTCATAAATCCATCCAATGGTTGTCTGGTAGAGATTGCCTTAGTGCGATAAGACCGCCATTTGTACTTTGTTATTTTGTTGTCTCTATACCTATTGTTATATTTATTGTGTACAATAAAGAATAAAAAAAAAACTTTACATTTAAGAAGATAGGGGAGTAAGTAGAAACAATCAACAGTAGATAATAAATAATACACACCTATAATAGTTTCAGACTTGTCGGTCGGGTCACGTTGCATATCGTTTTCAACTGAAATCAATTGTCTGCCTCCAAACTCTTTTAGCTCCAAGAGCACTAATTCATCGTACATATCGTAACAGAAAAGCACTTCCACATCACGTTTTTTTAGAGATTCGTAGTATGGAGATGTCTCAGCTAATTCACGGCTGTAATCAAAGTTTTGATAGATCATATATTATATAGGTAATTTTCACTAATAGTAATGTAAAAATGATAGAAATCGTTCTTACCTGGGCGCAGCCAGATAATAAATTGTTCTTTGTTCATCTTTTTGGCGTTGACTATACTCCGCTAGAGATGTTCTTTGTCCACTGTTCAACTTAGAAGATTCGAAACGAAGCAATTTGGCGATTTCTTCCTACAAAACCGTAATTATATGTATTTAGGTCTACATTTTTCATTAATAAAATACTGGAATAAAACTAAATATACCCTTTCGATCGGACTTTGACTGGTAACAATGCCCTCTTTCAAAAATATTGAATAATCCTTGTAGAAAGAGTCGTATGAAACAGGTTCTTTAGTGGACATATCAATCATGAATTTCAAGAACCGATTGGTCAGCACAGTCTTTAGTTTTCTGAAAAATTATAATAAATGTAAATGAGAACAATGGCATTCTAAATTACATAAAATGAAGGCATATTAATGTCATTCTAGTTGATTGAAAATTGTCTCTAATCATCAAATCTTATGAAAACCAAATCAAAGGATATTGTATCGAGAATTTACGATATTACTATTAATCTTAAAATACATTAACATTAATAATACATTTATTATTCATGAAAATACCTACATTATAAGGGCGCTGTTCTGTAATAATTCTCTGCTAAGATTTAATGGAATGTCTTCAGAGTCAACCACACCTGAAATGCAATTTTTTTTTATTACATGCATAAAAAGATTTACAGTAATTTAATAGAAAATTTACATAAATATTGTGGTAATCTATCATACCTTTAACAAATCTCATCCATTTAGGCAAAATGTTTTCAGCTTTGCTTTTTATTAATATCTTCCTTGAGTATAAAGAGACACCAACATCGGAGTCACGTGACAACTCAAATAGGCCCGGCTTGCCCTCAGGGACATACAATATGGATCTAATGCTTAGAGGCGCATCTGTTTTATAATGTAATGTGAAGCGTGGTTTGTCGTAGGAATTACTGATGAATTTATAAAACTCAACATGTTGTTCATGAGTTATTTCCTTTGGTTCCATTAACCACAATGGCTGAAAGTAAAGGAAATTACAATTATTTAGAATGTCATACAACATACACAATAATGAAGCGTCACTGAAAACAGAAAGAAGTAATTTGCTAGAGCTAAATTAATAATCAATACAAACCTTAATTGAATTAACTTGTTCATCATTTAAATAAATAGGACTGCTGATAAAGTTGCTGTATTTCATTATTATACCTGAGAAAAAAAACAGTTTTATAACCCAAATCCAGAATATTATATATTAATGGATAAAAAAAAACTCATACTTTTAACTGTATCATCATCAGAAAATTCTCTGCAATCTGTTTTTAAATGGACTATTATTTTTGTACCAATTGGAACACCTTCTGCTTCCTGTATTTCATATGTGCCAGACCTATAATAACATACATATAAACTTGTAAGTAGAAATAATGAATAAAATTGTAGCACTATGGTCCAAATACACAACTTCCATAACTAGGTAAATATGTAGAGGGAAAGGCACACTTTACCTTTGCAAAGAAAAAACATATCAAATAGCAAAATGTAAACATAAAATATAATAGAAAATAATTGCAACAGCAAGTTCTATAATATTTAATTTGCCCATTTGAGATAATAACTAATTATTTATTTGTTTACCCATCTGAAGTCCATTTGTATCCAGGAGATCCTGACTTACTGCTGCGTGTGAACACTTCAATCTTGTCAGCTACCATAAAAGCAGAGTAAAATCCAACACCAAACTGTCCTATGATAGAATTGGCTTGTTCAGCACCCTGCTTTTTAATTTCCTCTATGAAAGATTTAGAGCCAGAGCGAGCTATTGTGCCTAGATTTTGGGTAAGTTCTTCTTTTGTCATTCCAATGCCAGAGTCCTTAAAGCAATTAATTAAAAGCAAGTTGATTATAATATATATAATATATCTATTCTATTGTACATTTATGAATGAAATGAAATTCGGTATCATGGCTATCAAATCCCCTGTTGACCAAAAAATCTAAGCTTATATATTTTTTTAAATCACCATATTTCTTCCTGTATTTATGTACCATGTGCATATGTATGACCCACAATGTAACATCTCCTTTGCATTGTTTCTTTACTCATGCTACTTTACTTACAAGTGAAGTAGAATAAGTAAAGAAACTTACCTACAAATATGAAGATACGCATATGAAGATTGTATTACCTGAAATGTGATGGTTCTATTCTGTTTGTCTGTAGTGAGTTTAATACTAAGAGCTCGATCAGTCTCTTCCAATTTAGGCAAGTCAGGCGCTGCACTAACTGTCATATAGCGGAACTTCTCCAATGCATCACTTGCATTTGATATCAACTCTCTTATAAATACCTGTTAATGAAATACATCTTATAGAATCAACATTTTGTTAAACAACATGTACAATGATTAACATGAAACATTCTTGATTTAGATGTCCAATATGTAATTATCAAGTATTAATATGCCAATAAACGATAATATCTCAATAAACTTATCTGAACTCATAATTTTTAGTTATGGACCACTTACTTCCTTGTCAGAGTATAAAGATCTTGCCACAATATCAAGCAACATGCGGGTTTCAGCTTGAAATTCCCTTTTTTCTGAATTCCCTTTTAAAGTCTCAGTTTGTTGTTCTGTAGCCGTTGTATAGTATTTGATACCAATGAAACTTGAATGTCCTGCAAAACACATTGGTGTTACTAGTATTATTAGTATATCAATTTCCGCAGTTGACATATTTATAATTCGTATTTCAACCAATATTAAGTAAGTATTTAGCATACCATTGGGCAGTCTATAAGCCGCTTGAGAACCTAAGATGAGTTTCTTACTTTTCGCCGAATTGAGTAATAATTTTCTCATGCACAGCGTCGAAGAACCAAGTTTAACACGGAGAGCTGACATTTTTAATTATGTTAATGTACTAGCTGTGTCCTGTTTTATGATATAACTTTTATCAGATGGGAATAGGCAAATATTTAGGTTATAAAATTTGCATTCAGTAGAAGCCCGCTTTTGACTTTATATGTTTGACACTTGACAGCTGAGATTGCTATTTTTTCATAGATATTAAAAAAAAATTTAGTATTTACGAATATGCTGTCGTATATCGAAGGCTGACGTATCCATAGATGTCGTATCTATATAACAAAATATGTTTTATTGGTCCAATAGTCAATACCCAAATTTATTAAATTCTCCTTTTATAATATCAATGGTAGGCACTTCATTCACTATGCCCAATAAAATATTTGGGGCATTTCACGTCAAGCGGACAACCAAAAAAAAATGAGGTCGTGAATTTTGTTTATACTCTGGTCAGTTCTACTTCTAGGGGACGTGAATGAGTACACACAATTTTTTTTATCGTATGATGCTTTATTGCTGAGTTATGAGCTTTTAAAAAATGACTAACAATGAAATCACGAATTTTTGGATATATATTATCTTTATTAATTAATTTGTAAAAAAAACTAAATAGTATTGTTTCTTATAGTTAAAAAGTTGAAGTTTTTATTTTTTTTATAGAATTCTAAATTTGAATTTTTTTGAGTATAGTAAACCGGAAGTGAACATTTCAAATCGATTTTTGAGTAACTTCGACACTTTTTTTTTTTAATATTTTAACCTTGAATTGAAGCTTTAAATGTACTTATTCTTCACAAAAAAAAAAAAAACGTGATCTCCAATAGTTTAGGAATTCGAGCATATAGAGTACATACACATAGCTATGACAACTTTCTAAGCAATCGGGTTTATGCGCTAACATGCTAAAATACTACGCTATTAGTGTTTTATTCCTTCATTCTAACATGGAAAAATATAAAAATAAACGATTTCTTTAATTCTTCACAAAAATATTAAAACATGATCGCCAATAGTTTAAGACTTAGAGCGGTTTTACTAATTGAGATTGAAATAGTATAAAATAAAATGGAGAGATTTATTTTGTAATTTTCACAGTTTTACTATTCGCACTAGCACTAATTCTCTTTACACATAAGCCTTCGTTGGTTGGAATAAAAGCATACATTTGTTTAGTTCCTGGAACGGTGATAGCGGAAGCAAAACGGACTCGTAGGAAATCTCGCTTTTGTTGAATACTTTCCTTCGAGCAGCAATAAATAGAAGTATCAGTTAATTATGAATTGGGCCATTCATATAATCTTATAACTGTAGTGATAGCGCTATTCGTAGACTGTAAACTTTCACGGGTTGCCAAAAGTTTAAGGTTTCCCCCAAGACCATCACATGGCCCTTTTCTATGAGCAGTGGCATGGAGGTGTAAATGCGCTTCTTTCTTAAAATCTTCATGCTTTAAATCGTCTGATATCATTATGATGCTTCCATGTTTAATGTCATTTCCATCTTTACAATAATAAACAGATGTCAAAAGCGTGGCTTGATCATTATTCCAATGAAATAATTGGGCAGAATCTTGTACGACAAAACTATAATTTTCGGCAAAATCACATTGAACGAGAATTTCTCCTTTAGGGATGGATAATTTGTGATCCTAATTTACTTCAAACAAGATTTTAAGAAAGAAACGCAATTACACTTCCATGCCACCGCTCATGGAAAAGGGCCATGTGATGGTCTTGGTGGAAACCTTAAACATTTGGCAATTTTTTTGTGAAGAATTAAAGAAATCGTTTATTTTTATATTTATCCATGTTAGAATGAAGGAATAAAATACTAATTGCGTAGTAATTTAGCATGTTAGCGCATAAACCCGATTGCTTAGAAAGTTGTCATAGCTATGTGTATGTACTCTATATGCTCTAATTCTTAAACTATTGGAGATCACGTTTTAATTTTTTTTGTGAAGTATAAGTACATTTAAAGCTTTAATTCAAGGATAAAATATTTAAAAAGAAAAGTGTCGGAGTTACTCAAAAATCGATTTGAAATGTTCACTTCCGGTTTACTATACTCAAAAAAAATCAAATTTAGAATTCTATAAAAAAAATAAAAACTTCAACTTTTTAACTATAAGAAACAATACTTTTTAGTGTTTTTTACGAATTAATTGATAAACATAATATATATCCAAAAATTCGTGATTTCATTGTTAGTCATTTTTTAACAGCTCATAACTCAGCAATTAAGCATCATACAATAAAAAAATTGTGTGTACTCATTCACGTCCCCTAGAAGTAGAACTGACCAGAGTATAAACAAAATTCACGACCTCATATTTTTTTGGTTGTCCGCTTGACGTGAAACGCCCCATTTTCAAAATAGTTTTCAATCTGAATGCTTAAAATCTAATTATTGGATATAGTATTCTTCGGAACGCACTTATTTAAGGGATATACATGAACATTTATTATTTTTCTAATAACAAAAAAGTGAATTAATCGAAATATGCTTTTCCCCTGATTTTTAATTTTAGCGTATTGAAGTTATCGCACTCACTAATTTGTTGAATAGAAAGTACTGGTAAGTGCCAAGCAAAACTTATTCAGAATTTAATGTTTTTTTTCTCTCTTTGGCAAGGCGCGGTTTGTGTACCGGCATCAATCAATGACCTATATAGTGTATATCAATGTTCTATGTCAATGAAGCTATTATACAACCTACAACGATGATGCAGCTGTACTACGGTACGATTACGATGCTGAGGTCTCTGGTTTGAATCTCGGTTCATCAAAGTGATATTGGAATTTTCTATTTATTATCAGCCCGGAGTCAGGAATTTGTACCCAGTATAGCCGATAGCCTCGCCCTCTATGACATCGTGGGACGGAACACACGAGGCGAAAAGTGGGTGCCTTGGTAGCACCTCTGTCTACACCTTCTGGGGAAAAAACGTCAGTTTATAAAGCTATTTTTATACTGTTTCTACGCGAAATAACTTGGATATTTGTTTTCTGTTTTTTTTTTTAATATTTAAAATATGCTTATCTTTCTGCGAGCCTTTTTAAAATATTTATTTTTCAAATCTGGCTCGGCATTGTCATTGCACTGCACCTGATGGTAAGTGCAATGCCATCCAGGCAGAGCATGGAATGGCATCAGACGGCGACAGTTAGACGGCAGAGGTAGAAGTAAGGCGGCTCTGGGCAAACTCCAATAAGCACGACTGCTAGTTGGGTGATTGGCCAACGCACGCCTAATCGTATAAAAGCACTAGGCATCCGCTCTAATGTAGGCTTCCTTGCAGGCCTTGGAAGTTGGATTGTAGGCATCTTTGGGGATATTGGAATTTATATCGGGATTCCTATTAGCGCAACCCCTGGTGTAAGAGCGACACGCCGCCTGTTTTTCACCAACAGCATCGGCACATGCACGATTAAACCAGGAGTGACCACGACCGTTAGTAGCGATCTCGGAGAAAATAATGTATTATATCAATTCCTGGCCTGCTATGTCAGTAATAGCGTTGGCATTCATTGAAGGATCTTTTCCTACAAAGCAGCGCTGCCAACAAGAGATGGATGTAAAATACTGCCGCATTCAATCCCAACCTGCAAGTCAGCAGGCCAGACTCTTCGCTTAACCTGCACTGGATGTAGAGGTGAAGCGAATGATACTGACGACCCAACCAGGCTGTTATCGAAAGTGCCCAAAGTTGCACTAACGGTCACAGGATACCCGGGCTGGTGACTTGTCAGCATAAGGTCCAGCAATGAAGGCGCATAACTCACCACATGCAAGATCCTGGTGGGCTGCTTCATCAGTTGTGTCAAGTCATGTATCAGAGCGAATGCATGGGCAGCTCTTCCAGCATGATCAGTCTTTGAAGAGCCCCACCACAAGTCGTGGTGTGCATTGAAAACCCCCAAGACCATAATTACGGAAACTACACCTGCGCATCATCTACCGCTAGGCTAAGATACTAGAACAAAACCTTTTATTTATTAATAACCATAATAATTCAGCCTATTTTTACTGGTGGTAGGTCTCTCATATGTGAGAGGCCGCCTGGGTAGGTACCACCGCAATGTCTATTTCTCCCGCCAAACAGCAGTGTAAATGCGCTGTTGTGTTCCGTTTTGAAGGACATTGTAGCCAGAGTAACTACTGGACATATTGAGACTTAACATCTTATGTCTCAGGATGGCGAGCGCAGTGGAATTCCAAGCATTGCCTTGTAATTCATGGTGTTGATTGGTTTTGCTACTGTCCATGAACGGTCGTATCGCTTACCATCAGGCGAATGGCATGCTCGTCTCGCCATTCATTGCAATAAAAAAAAAAAAATACATATAATAGAATAAATTAAAGGTGAGTACTGTGTTTAGAAAGAGTTTAATAATTTAAAAATGTTTACATTTCCCTTAAACATATTTAAAAAATTAAATATGTATCATCATCATCAGCACTTCTGCGTCCACTGCTGGACATAGGCCTCTCCCATAGCACGCCACTGGGCTCGATCTTCAGCTAAAATATTTTTGGTGTCGACCGAAGTCAAATAATATCTGTATTTGACAGGTAGCATATCTTACGGGCGAGAGCGATAGTTTGTTTATTATATCAATTTAATTTTATACACCACCACTGACTAACAAGTTAATTTACCACCTTCAGAGCTCCGTTTTTAATATTTTATTTTAAGTATATTTTCAATAATAATACACTTATACTTTAGTATAACAAACAATAAGTCATTTTCAAAATTATTTAATAATCCTATATTTATTTAATTTGTTGACAATTTTATTTAACTATGTGCTTACCCTTAAGACTATGCTATGAATATGGTCATAAAAGCAAAGGAACGCTCTAGTTAGGCGTCAGTTGAGTTGACAGCAGCAAGTTGATGTTTGGCTTTTGGTTTGGTCATTCATTCAAGCTGGCCGATAAAAACTGTGTGAGTTTAGGGATTTATTTCCATAAAAACGTACTGATAAAATAATGTTTTAGATTTTTCACTCAGTTATTGTATGTATTGGGTGATCTTAATTTTGTGTGAACTAGTGTAACATTACATATACATTGTGGCGGTGAATAATACTTTATGAAATTTTAGTGATGTTGACTTTGTAACTTGTTCCAAAACATTTTTTTATCATTTGTGTTGCTTCTTTATTTACACAAATTCGGGCTTTCAGCAAAAACAAGTGACGTGTTTGAAAAAACAATAAGAATGTATTTGTGAGTGAACTTGTGTGTACAATTGAATAAACTTTAATTTTTATCAGTTTTGTGGCGATATCAAAATGAATATTATGTTGAGAGTGTTCAGGACGAACTATAATTATTTTTTGAGAGTGTTGTCGCGTGTACGTTGTAGTACTTGAGTAAAAGTGCGGCAGAGTCAGTTGGACTGAGCGACGATGGAGGGACAGAGGTAAAGTGTGAGCCGACACCGTGGAGCACCTGGTGGGAGGCGGCGCGGGGGGCGCAGGCGGCCTGCTACCCGGCGCCTCGCCCGCCCAGCACCCGCCCAACATGCTGCAGCCCATGGAGGAGATGATCCTGCCACCCAAGAGACAAGCTGTTGTTGACCGTCTCAGGTAGGTGCATCCATTAGCCTATTTTGCTGTCATTAATCATAACAAGTTACTTAATGGGGTGTACCTGTGTCCATTAGATATGTGTGGTGTGATCAATATACATCAAGTTTATTTAGGAATAAATCTATTTAATATACCATTGATAGTATAATTAATTGGAAATTATATTATTTATGGTCCATTCATTTTATAGTGTTAGTATTAAGAAGCGGTGGAGTGTTATAGTATGATATATTTATATATAATATAATTCTTTTCACTGCCTATTCTAGATTGTTACATTGCCTTCAATCTGTGACAGCAATGCGTCTTTGAAATTCACTTAATATTAATACTTTAAATCTCATTGCCTAACTAGGATCTCATTACATACATTGAATGAGCAATACTGTAATTTGTATTGTCATCTTACATATTTTTATATTGCATAAGTTGTGAGATGGTGAATATTATTGGTTAATTGATTGACAAGTATTTACCAAAATGGTTTTGGTTTTCGCATATTTATATTATACATAACTATGCCAAATCCTTTCCTTGATTAAATTATTTTGTTTTAATATTTGTGGATACATAATACATATACAGTTTCATTTCGTAACATATTTAATATAATTAACTTAATTGAATTGAAAACATATCCTGTGGTAACATTTATTAATAATTGGTAGTTTTTGAATATTAAAATTAACTATACTTGCTTAAATTGGTATGCTTCTAAATTAATTAAAAGAAAAATATATTTAAAAAAAAATATGATATGGTTATTTGGTAACATGGTTTTAAAACGCTCCTGAAAAATACCATATTATTCCAATATTATTTTAGAAATTTTATTTTGTAAGTATTTTATGTAAAGTTAGAACTGGAATTGATTAATAGACTATATTTATTGAATATGCCATATTGCCTCGGTGGCATAGTTGTACTATACTACAATTACAAAGCTGAGGTCTCAGGTTCGAATTCCGGGTTGGGCAAAAGTGGTATTGGATTTTTCTATTCATTATCAGCCCAGAGTCAGGAATTTGCACCCAATATTGCGATAGGCTTGCCACCTATCACATCATTGGACAGAACATACAAGGTGAAATGGGGGTGTCCTGGTAGAACATCTGCCTAACCCTTCTGGGAAAAAGGCGTGAGTTTATGTATGTACGCAATACTCCAAATGTATGACTACTAAAATATTTAGAATCAATAAGTAATTTCATGGAAACTAAAAATCACAAGTATTAGACATATTATTTTAACACATATCATATAATATTAGGTATATCTTAAAATAACCTTGTATAATGGATGTTCAGAGTTCACTTTATTGAACCTTATTTTTCCCCATGTTAAATGTTTTAAACTGAATATGTAATTATAATATCAGATTGAGGTGCATAATTTCTCTAATAGTTATGTTACTCACCATTCATTATATGTTTAAAATATTATATACTTCAAATAAATTTTGCTATTGTGCGATATTTGGAACTGCCTATAATATCAATAATATTGTCTAGCATCCCAACAAGTAATCTAGTCTGCATATTATGATGTTATTACTTGCAAGAATTACTCACTTTACTCTTAGTACCTCAGATAATAAATCATCAAAAACATATTTATGTAGAATCATGCATCATCCATTAGCGATTGAATAAATCCGCCTACTCTACTTTTTTTTATAATAATATCACCTGCAGACCGAATACCAATGTTTCTTCAATTTGTAATTGATTGATTTGTTTTTATATTTCCAAAAAGGGGCAACCCTGTAGGGACAAACAATACTTATTTATAATTAAGAATCGATATATCCTTCACAAGTTAATAGTATTAAATAATGTTGTCATGAATTATGATTGTAATAAACTAAACTTATTCCTCTGGCTTAGTGATCCAAAGTGTGTCTTGGCCTCCAAAACGAGAGTGCTCTAGCTGTCTCTGTTCTGCACTTCCTCTCGCCTCTATCTCTCCTTTATAATGATGGTTATATAGGATTTATAAATGTAACTGGCAGCCAAACCCGGTTTCGCCCGGAAGCAGATATTTTTTGAGTCCACTCCACATCAGATATATATTGATTCACATACTAACTGTTTTATATTTAAACTCAACGTGACTGCCGTCTTTTATATACATTAAAATTCGTCTAGCCCTTTGCACTCCCTTTGAACGGAAGATTGCTTGAGCATCTTACGGGAATACTACTTCTTTGGGGATAAAAAGTAGCCTATGTGTCAATCCAGGTTAATGGCTACCTACATACCATATTTTAACAAAACTGGCGTGAAGAAGTGACAAACACACAAACTTTCGCCTTTATAATATTAGTCGATACATAGAAGATAGATAGATAGAAGATTGAAAATTAAGATGTATTAATTTGTAAAGAAATTATGACTAGTCGCCATACCTAGCAGGCTTCCTTTTTTAAGTTCATTTTGAGAAACCCATAACCCAACCGATCGTGCAACTTTCAGTTTCATGTCATGATTTTTTAAACTCGACTGCGTTTCACTCAGTGAGTTCCTCTTTGTATTTTGTAAGAAAAATATCCTATTCTAATTTGCCCAAGACCTGAATTAGTAATCTTTATGGTAATAGGTATACCCTCTGTGACGCCTTGGGACGTAAACAAGCTCGGCAATCTGTGGATTGCACCTATCCGCTTAATATTTTTGTATATTGTACACATATTGCTATCAATATGTGTACAATATATGCCAATTTATATGTTCAGCCATGTTGCCTCGTGCGCTTTCGATTATCGTCACTTTTAATTAAAAATCTTACCACTATTCGTTCCATTATGTAGCCATACATTAAAGGAACCTAGACCTCAACAAGTGCCGTTGTCGGAAGATCAATTAATTAAATAACGATTCCGAAAACAAGTATATAGTAGTGTAGTTTTAAGCCAAAGGGATAAAGTGCAAAGGGTTGAAGATTGTAGATAAAACAGCGTTAAACATGCCGAAAAGTCTACGTGTCTACAAGAAGCAGAGTTGTGCGAAGATGCGTAGCAAAGCTGTGAAACGTTGTGGCATGTTATCTACCAGACATGTGGGAAGTAGTTCAGCAATATGAGAATGCTGAGTGAAAATGTGGAGCGGGGTGATGAACGGAGATGTCGTAGTCTTAGTAGCTCTAGCTCGCTACACTGCCTCACACACATTACTAAACTTGCATCCATCGCGCAAGTTTCGAGCGCTCGCCTTTTCTATGCACTATGTTGATATACCTACCTATTCCCACCACCCCTTCTCCACCAAAGAAGTAAGCACAGCTAGAACAATAAATTTATTTTGTTGGTGAATGGTTTCCTTGCACACCACTCATCTTCCATAATCTTGGTCTATACGCCGCCGCCTTCTTCCTTAGTAGTTTAATACTCATCGAATTCGACTATTTTAAATTGTCGCTATATCATAGTACTTGTTTATCCTTGTGCATCATACTTAAAGTCGAAGATGTCAAGAAGTAGGACGAGTAAGTATATAAGGCACAATTTTTTAATTAGCTTTATTCATACAAAATAGACCTGTGATATTGGAGGCGGTGTTTTTGTTGATAGTCCTTATCGCAACTCAGCCTATAGCCGTCGATTGCCAGCTGTAGACCTTTTAAATAAAAATAAATATATAAAGTAAGTAGCAATCATGGGGCTTTATCTTGGGCATTTGGGGCTGCCCATATCCATCCGCCACCCACCACCATCAGGTCGCCGGTACATCTTTCAGACTGACATATACTCAAAAGTTGGACTAATTTTCGTTGTATAACATTAAACTCAAATTCGTGAAGCACAATTTAAATTTTTAATCACAGTGGTAGCCACTTCATCAAACGGCAAGTGAATACGGCTATTTTCCTAACATAATATCAAATATTTTTGCTTCCTCCATATTACGATAAAGCTTCAAGTTCTTTTGACGAAATATATGGGTCGCTGATAGAATAGGATAAGAAACCTTCGGTACACAATCTGATAACGCTTCGAGAAAACAAATTGTTACATTAAATAGTTCAAGTTATGGTTGAGTATTTGACATTAGCAAAATTGTTTAAGTTGTGTGTGGATTCTACTACGTTACATTATAGGAATAAGAAAATTAAAAATTTAGAAGCGGTGAATAGTTTTTACTTGAAAATGATATCATGTTATTTGTTTAGGTATGTGAGTGCGATGAGGTTAGTACATCGCGGTTTGCACTGAGTGAAATTATGTCGGAGTCTCGGTGTATGGCTAACGGTACTGAATAGCCAGTAGACGGCGCATAAACTCCAGCCTGTGTTTTATTTACATTGCGGCTTACGCGCAACGTGATACTATAATAAACATAATTGTATCTTAAATATTTTAATTTTCAAATTTAGATACTATCCTTTTTAACTATCTTGAAAATGTTGAAGAATAATTTTTAAGATATTTTTAATGACATCTCTTATGTGCACATCAACTGTTTATTGATGCAATAAATATGAATTATTTATCATACTCAGTGTAAAATGGATCGAATCAATATAAAATAGGGACGGTGTAATGTGACACTAAAATAATAAATATAAACCAATTAAAATATTAAATCCAAACATCAGTATTAGGTATTCGAAGTATCACTAGTTATTAGCACTACATTTAGCGATCGATATTGGCAGCGTGAGTGAAGCGGTCGCGCCGTAAGGCGAGGGACGATCCCCCGTGTTAATGGGATCATTTGTAGGGATACACCCTGATATCGCCGAGACGGCATTCTTAACGCTTAGAACTTTAGTGGACTTGGCCTATGTTTATTATTTTGATTCAGATTATACTCTCGTAATCATGCCGTTGTGACATCACTTTCTTGTAATCAACTGCGCTTCAGAAATAGAATTACATTCATCGTGCCACCCTTCTGCGGAAATATAACATCTCACCTTAAAGCAAGAAATCTAATCGACGTAACAGTGAAAGTCCCGTTGAAGTAGGTCCATCCGTTGTAACTTATAATACGACGGTATCATAAACTGATAAAAATTTGAACCGCTACAATTCGCTGATAGGCTCTGGGTGCTCTTTAAATGGAATTTTAAGAAAATCCATATTTTCCGGTTAATCTAATTTGCAGATTCCCTTAAAAGATTTCATATATTTTAAGAACTGGGTTACAAAAGCTTGCGCCGCAGAAGAGTTGGAAGCTAGGGTAGAGAGCGGTGTCAGTGACATAGCGTGACATACAGTCGGGACTTATCGAAGGCGTTGTTTGCGTAGCGCGACAACCGTGGCGGCTGGTCAATGAACTAAACAAAAACACCTACGAGTTTACACAGTGTTGCAGCGCGGCGTGTGCGACAGCGCACCGCACCGTTCGTTTACTACTCCCTCTGCAGTCTGCTCGCAACTCAAAAAACACTAGAATATCCCTAACTCATTTTCAAATCCCTACACACTACACAATCCAAAGCCACTTATCCATCTACAGACATTTTGAGTTTTATTGCTCTTGGAATACTATGCTTTTTATGCTCTCCTATCACCATGATAAAATCCTGCTCTTTATAACATCTTTACAACTATTTTGGTCTTTATCTCATATTATAAAATAAATGGCAGTTAATCTATTTTCAGTTTAATTTAGCAATGCTTTACGTCATAATTTCGGTGTTAATTAAATGTGTATGACACAAGTCAGTTCTATTTTCGTATTAATTCCATTGTGGTAGTTAAATTAAATACAATGTTTTAGACTTGGCCTATGTTTATTATTTCGATTCAGATTATGCTTTCGTAATCATGCCGTTGTGACATCACTTTCTTGTAATCTATTGCCTTTTATTATAAAAGTCCGTAATAGAATATTCTGTCATATAATGGAATTTACTATTGTCATTGGTACCACTAACCATGATATAGGAAGAATTAATGCATTTTTGATATTTTCGAGTTATGGTTTTGGTCAGCATGTTCCAGTCCTATGTCTGGTTTTCAGCTTTCATAGTCCTTTGCAAGAGATAAATAGCCGTAGTGCTTTACACCTGGTTTCTCTACTCACTAGAGTGTGTGACACTATTCAGTGCTTTGACAAAAGTAAAAAAAGAAAGAGGCGGTGCAAAATGAAGTGTCATGTAAACCATGGCGTTTATAAAGACTGAAGACTATAATTCTACTATTCTCTATACTTGAGAAAAAACTGACGGATTGAGAACCTCCTCATTTTTTGAAGTCGGTTAGAAAGTATAAATTCATCACTAGCATTGTGGGACTACAATATTAGGGAGCACGAGAGTGTCGGGTTATAGTAAAATTAAATTTAATTTTTTAACTCATCATTATATCGATGTGATTCATCGTCCAAAATAATATTAGTATGATAGTTTATCTTTAAGATAAGAGTTGCCGTTTTATTAGGATTCTCATTTATTTACTTACTTTATTTTATTCATGAGATTTATATTGAATATTAGCAAATTAATATAGCTTATAAATTTTAGTTTAGCTTGTAACTAATTAGGCATAATTTTACATGATAAGAAAAATCGCTACTTTTATCTGTGACATATAAAGAAAATATAGTTGTAAAGAGTTTAAACTTGTTTTTTTTTTTAAACTGACTCGCGAGTGAATGAAGTGTAAGCAAGATTTTGTCCGAGGCTGCATGCCCGCCTAGTTACGTAATCAATTCGTGAACATGTCGACGGCGTTCCTCTCACATTGTTCTACTACATATTGATTATACTGTCTCATTCTTAATCGCATATATCTAATGTGCTGCCGGAGGCCCCGTTACCGATGCAATGTCATTGCTATACAGCATTAGGGAAATAGAGCGGGAGATTTTAATAATATTATAGTAAATGCCTTTATTTATTATTGTTCTTTTTAACTTATTATTTGTAAACGTATTCAGTAATTATTTTAATGTATAAAATTTTTGAAAGTAATATGTACAGGTCGCTAATGTAATTAATGACAAATTAATGTTACAAGCGCTGGTTGTTAATATAACTGATGCACGCTGTTTCACCGGCCAGAAAGGTTGACTTTCGATACTTGGTTATGTAGCTTGCAGGAAGCATCGTAACACTTCCAGAATATTATCAGCCGCCCGCGCCGTGTAGTAATCACCCGGTAACAGAAGAGGTGTATCGCATGTGAATGTGTAGCGCTGATGTTTGTTTCTTATGTGCATAATATTGAGGTATTTGTAGGCGGTAGGTACGGCCAACTCACCCAACTAATATCGAAACGTCGTGCGACGTGCCTCATTACTGACTAGTTATGCAATACTGGCACATCGGTGCCATTACATAATTATTTGCAAGCTAAGTACGTGTTATAAGCTGTTGTTGCTATTGTTGTAAGGAAATGAACTGGTTATTCAAGTGCAGATGTTGTCTATGTTCTGTAGTTCATAGTTACAATTTTTAATGTACGCTGACATCCAATCTGCAAAATTATAATAAAAACGCTAAACTTGTTGTAACCTCTTATTGTTTTATGAAAATGTACTATTATAATATAAGAATAAGGAGGCCTTTAGTTATTTTAAATGTTTTGGCGTTTTATAATGTTTCCCAATCTTGTTTAGGCAGTTTCTCTCTGGTCTTTGAACCAGAGTAGCTGAAATATATATTTTTGAGTCTTCTGTTTGAGACGAGACGGTTTTAATTTATTTTCGATACTGATTTTTTCCGCCTACAAGGTAAAGAGCGCTGACCCATTGATGATAGCAGGTTACTTTTATCAGGTCGCTGTAAAAATCCTTGACATGGATCCCCATGTTTCTTTTAGTTTCCTGTGGCTAAAGATGATAATAATACAATTTACTGGTCTCTTACGTGGTGTATGGTGACTAAATCAGAATTCTCAAGAGTAGGTGTATGTTCGGGAACATTGCCGACATCCTCGCGCATTGAAATATGCCTAAAAATTAATTTACATCTTTCAGTAACGCCTGTGAACTGTGAATGCTTCCTGAAGTGTTTTGTTTGTCCTGACAGACTGATAGAAATGTTTGTTCCCCATAATAATATGGGTGATCTCTCCGATAGTTTCTCCGATTTAATAAACTAGTTAATCATGAAATGGATTTCTTCATCTATTTTTGATAATGATTAGTGATTATGTAATAGGTGTACTTTATAGATATTATAATGCTAATTTCTCAAAGGCATATTATGCATAGTATTTCTTTTTTGATGGAATCTAAAAAAAATATACTCGTAATATAATAACACATTCTTAGCATATACAAAAATAATCGTGATCCTCTTTGCGTACGTATAATGTGAGTTATAGGCCAGTAAGTAAAATAACCATCATCTTATCAATAGAAAACGGAAATAGGCTTAGTCGAGTGTTAAAATCATTCATTCAGCCATTTGAGTGCCTTGATTTATCTTACTATAAATGAATATAGTAAATATTGGAATAAGAAACTTTAGGCATCATATTGTATCGCATACAGCCTCCGTGGCGCAGTTGGTTAGACGCCGCCTGTGAAACGAGAGGCCGCGGGTTCGATCCCCGCAACGAAACAAATATTTGTGTGATCCACAGGTATTTGTTTCGGGTCTGGGTGTTTGTGAGACCGAAAAGTCTCTCGTAGTTTCTGATACTCACGACACAAGACTCGATCTTAGTGTGGGGTCAGGACTATGTATGGGACTGTTGGGTGTATTTATTTATACTGTTCTAAAATATAAATACGTTACGTAAAAATATACAGCACAACCGATTGTATATATTTTTTTTAATTCCGTAATGACAATTGGTGGATTTACTTTCAAATAAAATATAATAATGGAATTGAATTTACATATATACATGTTTACCCATTTAAAAGTGTCGCAATACTCATGAAATTTATCTTGAAAAGTTACACGTGCCAGTAAATCCTTTGAGAATGTGGACGCTCACTTACAATCAAAATCGGTTTCTGTGTTGATAACATACGCCTTTACCAGCTGCCGAAAATTACATGAATAAATAATACGCTTGTAATGATTTTTACTAAGCCGCTAGACTGTCCGCATTAACATTTGCTCAAGGTGACTGACTGCGCTCTGAGTTGCGGCTGACTGAGCATCGGGAGATATTATGTTGTTCGTTAGCGTCCACTGTATACTATATGAGCTTGGTTTGTATATTTATTTTTATATCAATATATATTCCAAAGATGAATCATATTAATAAAAAAATTGAATTTACGTGACCGTTTCTATTAACAACCCATTTGTTGCAGACGGCGTATAGAAACATATCGGAGGCGGCAGTCAGAATGCGTGCCCAGATTCGACCAGTCGTTCAGCGGCGCTTGCGAACAGCAAAATTTGGAGACGAGCGCGCTGCAGAAACGGTTTATCGAAGGGAAAGCGAAGCGACAGGCGAAGAAAAGCGAGCGCAAACCAGACTTGCCAGCGATTTCCGGCAACCTGCATAGCAGCGTTGTGCATGTGGTAAGGAACATATACTTATGTATTCAATATTCAGCTTGGTAACATTATAAACGAAATATATATTCCGCACTTCGTAACTCCACTCTGTAGTCAGTTCAGGTAGGCAACCTGTATTAAGTGATACATATTCCTAAGTTTATACATAGCTATCACGACACAGTTGACTAGAAATAGCGCATCACATTGGTGTCTAGGTAAGAGGTACTGCGACGGTATGTTGTTGTTTACTGATACAGCGCTAGGTATTGTAGGTTATCTCACCTATTAGCCTTGAGAGTTGTAAGAAAACTTCCTGGTCGGTGTTTTGCATTACGTGCTCGGCCATTTTACGTGTTTACACTGTTATCGCGTAAGTAGCGACCATTGTAAATTATCAAAGATCAGTATTCATAACACGATGATAAAGTTGAAGAAATCAGAGGCAATGGCGAAACAATGTGATAAGATGAAGAGATAATTAATATAGCGGCACGTGCTGACTGTGGCGGCGAGTAGTCGCACCGGATGTAACTGGACGTCAATTGACTTGACCCTCTGCCACCACATCCCGTCCCTCAACGCTCCACACTTACTCAGCACGCGACACACAACGGCTACAAACTGTTACTACTCTACTAAACACATTATTACTTTGTTTTAATTATGTCTGTCATCAGTGTTCGTGGCTCACATAAATCTTATTAAATATCTATTTGAAACCGGTAAAACAGTGCTGGTTTTTAAATGGCGAGTAGCTAAACACCAACGGCTTGATGAATAGTATTATTTAGTTGCTAATGTGTTGGTTTGAAGGTCACTGCGTTAGTTTCGGCGTTGGTCATTCACCACTGGCAGCTTCCTCACAGAGTCACAAGTATCACCTTTTACTCGGGTTAAGCCATGTCTACGTAGGTACAGTAGGGCGGCGTCAGGCGTGCGGTTGTGCAAACTGGGCGAGTTTCACAACAAACGCCTCGCATTGTCTCGCGCCGCTCACCGCGCCGACCTCCGTGCGCCTGCGCCGCCACCGTTTTCTAATACATTTTATACTTTATCATGGATGCTATTATTACACAAATCTAAACAATTACCTCTTCTTTTTATACCCTATTTATAAAGAAAATACTCCATAATTGATACTAATTGAAAACGTTTATCGTCCGGCTAGTATATTCGGAGTAGATACTAAGTGCAAATTTATTTTAACCGACAATAATATATGGTTTGAAGTTGATGGCCTTCAAGTTTTTGAGCGAAAATTCATCAACAGAAGTATGGTTTGTCGAATAATACGATAAACTCTAGTCATTTTGAATACATAATTTGATCTTGAGTCTGGATTGGATAGCGATGGATGAAGAATGCTTGCCAGCCGCGAGTCATTTTGGGCATACGATTAAACAACCTTTTGAATCTGTCTCATTTCTAGGCGTCGTGAGTAATAGCGAAAGCAATGTACATTGATACGGTATCAGAATAAAGTAATCAGAACAAAGTGCCGTAGGTATGTATTTGTATAAATCATTGATGATTATTTACATATAATATTATAGATACTTATATGTATAATATGTTAAGAACACGTTATCTAGGTCATGTAGTTATAACACTTCACTGCATGATCTCCGTTTTGCTTTTATATTCATAGTACGTATCAATATATTATTATATAGGTACTGAGAAGTTTTCTTTTTTTTACATAATGTAATGTCTCGTGGCAATTAAAGAAAACAATTATTTGTAAATAAACTGATTTGCGCTAAATAAGGTCAAATACAATGTTGACTGCCTGAATCTGTCTGATTCGTCATGTGTTATGGATATTTATCTATGAATCTATTACTAATGCTCTACAATGTAGAGTCTGTATCTGTATCGGTTCATATATCCCACTGCAGGGCACGGGCCTCATCTACAATGGAAAGTACGATTGAGAGGGGTTAGGCCATATAGTTAGTAGTAGTAAATTGACAATAAGTTCATAAGGGAACAAAATCTCTTACTTTGAGATAAATAAATAAATAAATACACCCAACAGTCACATACATGGGATATTACGGTGATGTTAGATGTATTTGTTAACGCACCGTATACATTTTCTAGTAATTGTGTACAATTCCTAGTTTTCATACATTTCCGTAAACAGATCCAGTATACTTACATTAGAAGCTCCCGTGGAGCTCCCTCTCTATATCTGTTATCTATACCTAGTCTGAGTCGTCATCAACAAAAGATGCACTGCAATAAAGAATTTCCAATGAATTGATAATATTCAAATATGTAGAGCATTTTTGTTCACAAATATATCGAGTGTATACAGACTGCGACCGAAGCCAGGTGGTAGTATTAGTGACTTGAGAACTTCAGACTTAATGCAACTAGAAATTTTGCAAAAAAAGACGACGATTTTTTTGCTATTTTTTACCTATTATGTTTGGGTAGTAAATAAATACATCGTATTTCCTAAATTAATAATGTACACTAGGGTTTAAATAGCAAAAACTAAGTATATGCCACCCAAACACAATGATACTTAAAAATATTTTTTTGTTGCATTGCGTCTGTAGTCACTAACACCTGGCTTCGTTTTTGGTCGCAGTTTGCATATACCCGGTATGTAGTTAATATTGATTGCTGTTGATTTAACGACTAGTATTTTATATGAACTAAATTAACGAGTAATGAAATCCTAATTATTTTAAGATAAAGATGTATCATGTCGCTTTAGGGTCAGTACTTAAAGGATGTCATCTCGACAAAAAAGTATTAAGTTACAAATGTAACCCACTAAATACTGTGGAGACCCTTTGTATTTTAAAACAATTGAAACCTGTTTTGACAAACTAGTTAAATTGGTTACTTTCTAAAATTTACGTGCTTGAGAAATAACTAGTAGTAACACTGTACCGCTATTTTTTTTCTTAATATAAAAGCGTGCTGCTATCATGATCATATAATTAATTATTGATATTTTCTTTGTAGCAACAAAAGTTCGGGTGTGGTGATTACGAGCCGCCAGCAAAGCTGCAATGTGGCGGCGGCGGAGGGGGCGTCGGCGGTGAAGCACTTACCAAATTCTCTGTGGAAATCGTTCAGCAGCTAGAGTTTACCACTTCTGCGGCAGACTCGCAGCCACAGCAAATATCCACCAATGTCACAGTGAAAGCGTTGACAAACGCCGTAAAAACTTCGAGCTCGCCACCCCCGCCACAGCCGCCGCCGCGCGCTCCTACTCCGCTGGATTGCGAGCGAGAATGCAAGGCTGAATGTAAGTCTGAGGTAGCCGATGATGAATTCGTGGGTCTAGATGAGTGCGCAGCAGCTTTAGAACGCGATGCCGCATCGGCCTTCCCGGGGCTGGCGGAGCTAATAGGCGAGGATGACGGCGACGATACTTTTGAAGATCTCATTACGGAAATATCCGAATACCCCGAGTTCATGAAAAACTTCGATTTGGACGGTGGAAAGTTGAACGGCGGGGGCATAGGTCTAGAACCTCCGGAAGGCGAGCCGCCTTCTAGGCCGTACGGTGGTGGAGAAATGTCGCCGGCGGCACAGACACTGAAACATATGGCCGAGCAGCATCAACAGGCGGCCGGCGGGGACTGGGCTCGGTACCGCGGGTACGGATACCGGCCGCGGCCTGCGCCGCCTCCCATCGACCACCTGCACATGACGCAGCAGCAACAACTGCACCTCTCACAGCCACACCACAACCTACAGGTACGTGCTGCATTATTGTACATTCATTACTAGGAGGCACACACGGAAATAAAATACTGGATCTATGTAATTTCATCATCGATTCGTCTGCTACGTCTATTGTATCACGCGCAATGCTGCCATTAAGCTAAATGTGCGTAGAAATACACCTTCCAATATAACAGCATGTAGTAAAGTCACGTTTGCCGCAGCGTACTTTCGCGCCAAATTTTCTGTGGGTGGAAATTAAGCTGAAATAATAAGTGCTCTTTCGTGCGATGATTTTTGAACTTATAGGATATTTATGTTATATTTCATTAAAATACCAAACGCATTGAATTGCGTTTTATAATTATTGGAAATACTTTATTGTTGAGCAATTCATGACGTAAAGGGACATAAAAAACATGGAGTCTGGGGGAGTATCGACCGAGGCCAGCATGCGCGCGCTGCCTCTCCACTTTCCGCGTTTAGTTCCGAGCCGAGTGTGATGTCTACTATGGTCATGTATTACTTCGATGTTACTACGTCGTAACTACGTCTAATACAAAGCATTCTCATATATACATTTCAGAATTATACAATATTATATTGTTTCTAAATAAGGTGCATATTAAAATATACCGCTTTCGATAATACGCAGTAAATATTAATTTCCAATAAATTAAGTTTATCCTTAATTTTAATTAGAAGGCAGAAGTTTTCTTTCCTGGTTTTTATAAATACTGGATTGTAGAGTTATTTATCAGCAGAGTCGACTATCGCGTGTCTTTAAACATTGGCTTTCTATTGTTAGTGGTGATGTTATTATGTGATTGCAATGAGTTGATGTAGCTACACTAATTTATGCACGTAGTAACATAACGCGCGTTGTATAAAACATGTTGTGTATCGCGAATAAACAGACGTATTGAAAGCCATATGTTAGACCTTATTAAAACTGTGCCTTGTAAACAAGCTTCAATGGAAGTACGTACATATGGTACGGTGTCATACAAATTACGTGCAAGTTAATACGAATTATACACAGCACACAACGTTGATGCGTTGACGCTACGTGTTATTCACTCGTTTATTGTTAATTCACATGGTATTATCCTGCAACGTTTCCTAATAATAATATGAATCAGATAGTTGTTTCAGCATCCATTCATGTCGTACGATGTTGTTAATATATCAATGAAAAAAAAAAGGATACAAAATGTGATTTATATTTACAAGTTGATAGGACGAAAATATTGTTATAAATTACTAACATGATGTAATTGAATAAAGAAACAGTTTTATTATTCAATATTCTATTTAGTGTTATTATTTCCGTCAATTCCACTTTGGCCTATTGGCCTAATATAGTCATGTGAATTACTCAACGGCTATAAAATAAAAAAAATAATAACCAAGTAAAAAAAATTGCACTAGAAAGTAGCAAATAATATAAATTTTGATAGTACTTGTAAATGTTGATTATATAATAAATCATAATATATGTGTAGCATATTGAAGGCGCCTCCTTTTTTGGAGTCGGTTAAAAAGCGCATATTGATTACAACGAAAACTGGTAATTGACTGTTGGTGTAGATTTAATTCTATAGACTTAAGTAAAAATAAAGCAATAAAACGAAAACAGATACGTTACGTTCGATGATGCGACGCGACGCGACGCTAGAAACAGTATGATTTAAATAAAAAGAGTTCTCTGGGGCCGATTGCTTCCTGCACGCAGCACGGGGCGCATGTGTCCCTTCTTCCTACACACCTCCGTATCTCAACATGCCGGCGACGGGCGACGCAATGTACCAACACATGTTACTACTTCAAACATATGAGCCTTGAAGTCCACTTGTATCGAATGTTTGTTTTATGTATTGTTATTTATACTCAACAGCAATATTTTCATGACTCTACGAACGTCCTTGGTTCTCTGCGATGGGAAATAAATATGCAATTTAATAAAGCAGTAGAAAAAGTATAATACTGTATACACAAAATAAAAAACATAATTGAAATATAATAACATTGGAAAATTTGGAAAGCAGTCGTACGGGTTAAATGTCATTAAAACTTTGAAGTCAGTACAAAGATAAGTTAGTAACAAAAAACGTCGGTTTTGAAGTCTCCCTCGGTGAATTCGGTTGATTTCAATCACAAAGAATTTTTCGCAACAACGCCGAACTTGGGTAACTTATTCAAGGTTTCTTAATGTTTATGGTTATATTATATTCATTATTCAATTGTTTGAAGGTACTCTCGTTACCATTACGTGATTGAATGCCTACTTGAGATCAGGAATTTTAATTGTCGGTAAAAATGTTTTTTTTTACAACAATCACATACATAGTCCTGACCCCACACTAAGATCGAGTCTTGTATCGTGGGTATCAGGAACTACGAACTACGATTAGATATTTAGATGAGATATTAGTAGAAATCTACATCTTGAAGACAAAATAAATTTAATCGAAAATAATTATTTACTACGTAGCCGTTTCGGGCCTAGTATTTTTTATCAACAAGGCGAGCGTGGATGGAATAGTCGGTAGGTGCGACCTCACCGAACCTACAGCATCCCAATCGGTGACACTCCTAATAAGGGTCAAGTCAAAAGTACCCTAAACCGACGAGAATATTATTATATGAAGAGATTGATGAAAGTGGAAGAAGCGAAAGTAATATGTCAGGATCGAGCAAAGTGGCGATCCATAGTTTCTGCCTACCCCTAAGGAATACAGGCGTGACGATTATTTATGTACATATGTGTGTAATTAATGCAACAATAGTTTATGAGTGAAAACTTCTTATTGGCCTTTTACCATCTAAGTATTTATTTTATGTCATTCTCTAGCTGTTAGTTTTCCTTACACAATAAAATATATACATACATAAACTCACGCCTTTATCCCAGAAGGGGTAGGCAGAGGTGGCCTCTAGGACACCCATATTTCGCCTTGCATGCTCCATCCCACGATGTGATAGGGGGCGAGCCTATTGCCATATCGGGCACAAATTCCTGACTCCAGGCTGATTATGAATAGAAAAATTAAATATCACTTTGCCCGACCCGGGATTCGAACCTAAGATCTCAGCTTTATAGTCGTACCGTAGTACAACTACGCTACCGAGGCAGTCGAGGCGCAATAAAATAAATTTAAAATAAATCTGAATAAAATAAAAGAAGCATAGAAATAAGTTGATAACCGTTGACATTAATTAATATTGAGAGTGCTAAATATATGTTCATGTGAATATTGCACCGAGGATCCTCGAAAGGCTGTGTAGGCGGGTGTGGTGGCGTGGGCGTGTAGGTCGAGCTATTTCTGCCGTAACCGAAGACCGTTCCTCCGTTTCCCGGCCGAGCTGTGACGTCATCTCTAACGGAACCTTTACTTTGGCGCCCTTTGAGCCTAATGGAATCATTTGTCGCAATTTCATTACGTATGTAGTTACTTTGTTATTATCAGTTATTACATAAGTCATTGAGAAATTTTGAAACTAAATCTGAATTGATATTCTCTGGAGACTTACATTTTATAAGTTGCACAAATATTTTATTTGTAATCTGAACACACAAATTGCTCCATTAGGAGATATTTAAAAATTGAGAAGGTTAACTTTACCCTCTCGGTTCGGAATGAATAACGAGCAACAATTTAGTGAGATTCGTATTAATGAAATCTATGGTGTTTTAATAATTAAAGAAAGAAAGAAAAAAAATTTAATAAAGAAAGACAGATTTGTAACGATCTGTGTGCTCGCGTTGGAAAGTTATGGGTGGGCCGGGTGGCGTGGCGTGGCGTGGCGAGTGCGACACGGTCGATTCTTGCACAGAGCCCTTTGCTGCAGCGATTCCTTACTTTTGTTTATCGCCTATACTAGCAATATGTGTAATAAAGGGCTCGATGTTCGGCGAGTAACATGCGGTACATGGATCACTGTACTTGAGTGCAATATAGGACTGGTATTGTTAGGTGTTGAGTATCTGCATATATTTCGCTGATTGTCAATCCGCGTCGTTTATTATAAAACTACCACCTGTGAGCCATTTAATACTCGCTAATGATTACAAATATCTATCTGGCTAGCCGTCGTGGTGGCCTATGGCAAAATTTTCATAATGGCCCTTCCATTAAGACAAAACCTGTTTTCACAAATGTGGCGTGTAGACACTAATGATGTCAGGTGTAATATGTCCCTCCGTTTTGGAACAGTATGTTATAGCAGATCGAATGTTCAAACGAATGGTATTGTTTCGATGATATTTTTAAAATAATAAATGCAAACCTGCCTGCCAAACAAACGATTGCCTCGGTAGCGTAGTTGCACTACGGTACGATTACAACGCAGAGGTCTCGGGTTCGAGTCCCGGGTCGGGCAAAGTGATATTGGATTTTTCTATTCAATATCGGCCCGGAGTCAGGAATTTGTGCCCGATATGGCGATAGGCTCGCCCCTCATCACATCGTGGACAGAATACATCAGGCGAAATGTCGGTGTCCTGGTAGCAACTCTGCCTACCCCTTCTGGCAAAAAGGCGTGAGTTCATGTATGTATGTATGTATATTATATTAATGTTGCCACTTTTATGAAACTAAACAGTTGCCTAAAAATGTTCCCAATGTTGTGGAAATCAACAAAGGTGCGGAGTCTTATTATTCGATAGGACGTGGTTTGCTATGGTGTGTTCACAGAGGGCATAATTTACTTTATTCATTTTATTTCGCTTGTGAAGCCGGGTGCACACCAATAAGTAGTAGTCTCGGAGCGTTGACGTCAGACGAGCGAATGCTTTACACGTTACGTCGACACCACATAATGAAATTAACTTATTCGAATGAGAAACATAATTTATCGGTGATATTACATTCAAGTTTAAACACAAATGAAAACCACAGCTTTCGGTAAAACCTAGAAATACAGAATTGCAACACAGTTTTATTTGCTGTTAACGACCTTGCATAGCTTGGGCATAATTCAGTTCTTACATTCTTACGCAAATCATGTCGATTACCTCTCCCTTTGCTACTTTAGGAGACACCCTGATTTTATGACATTCTATATTCGTAATCCCTCTTTCTA